>CM032765.1:8842017-14606477 GCA_019155195.1 Avicennia marina
CACAGGACCTCGGTGTCGGTGCCTGCACGAATTACAAATTGATCTCTGGCTTTTTCATCAGTAAGCCATTTTTGAAGATTCTCCTGCATGACAAACCATCCACACGAAAAAAGAAGAATACATTGTTAAAAGGGACATTTTATGCTTCTGGGTTCTGCTTCCCCTGGTTAAAGGAAACATGTCTTTATTTTGTTGTCTGCATGCAAGAGAGAGAGAGAGAGAGAGAGAGAGAGCAACCCCTGGAGTGTAAGGCTTGGTTTCTGGAGGTGCCCACTCCTCTGGGACTTTCATAAACTTTTCAATCTCATCAAACATGCTAACAGCAAATATGTGGGATCTGTCAAGCTTGTACCCATTGGTCTTCTCCTTGGCTAATTCAGCTTCCTACAGAACCAAAAACGTGATCAAACTCCCAATCCAAAAGGAATATAACGATTTATTTCACATTCGTACATAAAATATACCTAATTTATATTTCCAACTAAAGGCATTCAGGAAAGGAAACAACTCATTCTATAGATTCACAGTGATTCTGACACTGTCCATCTCAAAGGCATTCTTTCATCCGGAAAATGAACAACAATAAACAATGAAGAAACCTCAGAGTTTCATTTCCACAGGGCAAAGTAAATACAGAGACTAATCAGTAAGTTTTAATTGTGTTCTTATATTTCTAATTACTAAATGCTTCCCCAAGGAAATTTATAATCGAAGGAAACTCATAACTTACGAGGAGCAAATGGGACAAGCATCTAATGCAATTAATCGTATCAAAATATAGATAACCAAGATGCTGGATAGCAAAACAAATCTCAAATAATATATATTAAACCCTAAAAACAATAAATACAATCATTAATAACAAAATAAACCCAATACTTTCAAATTCCCAATCTAGAAAAAAACAGACTAATATACAACCACAGTTGAAGTTCTTCAAGAACACGACGCGTACAAAAACATAATGAGACGGAATAAAGAAAATAGTATGAAGAACCAAACTAAAATGTCACCTGAGGAGTGCTATATTCAATGAAACAATATCCTAGCGTTTTCTGAGTGTCGGTGTCGACAGGCATCCAGAGTCCATCTTCCTTAATAGCCCCTATTTGACTGTAGATTTTTCGAATTACCCCTTCCAATTTCTCGAACTTCTCTCTTGGAACCACTGGCAAATTGTCCACCACAATTATATTTCCAAAACCCTCCTCAAACTCCAATGACTCCTCCTCTTTCAAATCCTCATCATCACTGACCAAAATTTCCCCAACAGATAATAAAATCGGTTGCACTAACTTAAGAGGAAAAAAAATCAATAGAGAAACGCTTCGGGAACATATATGTACCTGATAATACCGAAATCTTCGTCGGGGGGTAGGCGAATGGAATCTAGATCTATGGAAGAGAGGTCAACATCAAGGCGGGCGGCGGCGGCCTCTATATCATTCATGGACATCACGTCCGCCATGGCTGGTGTCTATGAAAGCACAGATGCTTCTATCTGGGTATATTATATCTACACGCCTTTCTTCGTCCGTGAAAGAGAAAGGGGACTGGAGAGCGTGTTTCAGCTTGTAGGGTTTTGATCTGGAGAGAAGGGTAGATTAGTGGGCTGGACTTTAGTCGTTAAATTTGGGCCAGGCTCACTAACAAAATCTCAGGCCCACTTAAATGGTCTTTGTCAGAAAAGCTTTGAATAAGATTTTTTTTTTTAGGTTAAATGAATAAATAAAATACACCAAAACAAGATACACAGCTCAAGAATAATAATGCAATGCAAAGGGACTAGGGTCCCTACTTCAACTAGAAGAACCTATGCGTAAGTTGATATATATTTTGCTTTGTGAATGGTTTTACTAGTCATGAATCACTTGTAATTAAGTTATAATGCCAAACTTTGATGCAATACACATTATAGGATTTTGTATTTAAATGAAGTGTTTTTTTGGATATTTCACAATTAGTTTGAAATTCAAAAAAATAGATTGTTAGAATTAGTGTTTGTCATACTTGTTCGTGTGTTATAAAAATTATTGTTTTTTTGTGTTGATGATTATAACTAAATTAATTTTGTGGGAACTTGTTAGAAAAAAAAAAGTAAAAATAAATAAATAACATATTTAAACTATGAAATGTATGTTCATATTTTGCACTATTGGGCTCACGCATATAATCACAAATATCTCATAAAATGCATGGCATTATTTAAAAAACTAATATATAGTGTATTTGGATGAGTTAATATAAAGGAACAACAATTACAAATAACTTTTTACACTTAATATAATAACTGGTAAAAACTGTATGTTATGTGTGTGTATATTTATTAAAAATTTAATTAAATTTATTTTACTGTAATATAATATAAAATTACCATACTTCGGAGGGTTTGGCTCATAGTATGACTCTCCTAGTTGCCACATAGTAAATTTACACTTACACCCTTTTCTCACCTTAACAATGATAAAATTAGTTTTTATTATTACTTTTATATTTTATTTTTCTTAATTATAATATTTTTTGCAAGAATATAAAAGGAAATATTTAAGTAAATTAATATATAGAGATTTTAACTTTACAATAGAGAACTTTAAGCATAAACGTAAGGCATATCAAAATTACTGTGTATATGTCTTCAACTATAATTGCCAGTTGTTAGGGAAGTGGATAATTACATAAATAAAAAAAAATTAATTAAAAATTAAAAATTTTGTGCCGGAATACGTGATAAAAATAGATAAACAAACTGCATAGTTATAAAAATTAATTTATAAGTTTGCTATAATAAAACGTAAAGAAGCAAAGTTAGCAATCAAAATCGACATTATCAATAAATCCACTACAGATATTCATAGATTGACTCAGACTTCCTTCCCATGTGAAAATTGGAACATGGGTTGTAACTTATTGGGCCCAAATTTCTCTCTCTCTGTTTTTTTTTTTGGCATTTCAGTTGAACAGTCTAATTCCCATTTAGCGAATCATCACATTTCAATGTCGAATTTATGAATTACAATCAAATTATATTATTATATAAAATTTACTCAATCTCAAACTCAGCCAGCAATCATAAGTTATTGACACGTGACCTCATTATCCCAAACCAAATTTCTATCCTCGAATTTCAAATTTTAATAGCAAAGAATCCCAAAATTGACAAAACGAAATAACCGTCTTCAACACAAGAAAAGCTCAGAGGTCATCCTCACCATCTACCGCCGTTGCCCGCTGCTATTTTTTCTCCTCCGACCACCGTCACTCCTCATCCAGCCACCACCACACCAACCAAGTTCTATGGGTTCGGCAAAAATGCTCCCAGTCAGCAAGTGAAAACTAAGCCCTACTGTAGACATGTAAAAAAAAAAATTTTAATAATAATAACAATAATAATAATAATAAATTAATTAATTAATTAAATTAAATTAAATAAATACCATGAAAAGAAATTAAAATATGAATTAAATAATTTTATTTTAGAATTTTAAAACAAATACACTTTTCTTAATAAATAATTAATCAATCAAAGTTGTCCAAATCAAATGGCGACAAATGGCACAATCCGGTAAGGAGTCAATAAATGATCAAGAGGGCCAATCAGAAGACGACAAGTAGCGCAGTCTAGCAAGAGGCCAACAACCCAACCAATCAGAACGCTCCACGTTAGCAGGTTAGGTGGCCACATTATTTCCCCCTATGACTATAAATAGGGGTCAAAACCCACAACATGGAACACAACAAGCAAAGGAGAAGAAGAGAAGATACAAAATCCTCTCAAGGCGTTCAAGAACATTCAAGGCGGTCTTCGTCAAGTTTAAAGAGTTCATCTCCAAATTCAAGGCGTTCTTCGTCAACGGTCTTTAAATTCAACGTTCGATCTGAAGTCAGAGCGCTAAGTTCGAAGATCAACGTTAATTGAAGAAATCAACAAATTTCAAGGAAGATCAAGCACAAGCCCTTCTCTTGAAGATACCCCAAATTAAAGCCACAGCTTCGATCCTAAACCCAAATTCAAGGCGTTCTTCGTCAACGATCTTCAAATTCAACGTTCGATCCGACATCAAAGCGCCAAGCTCGAAGATCAGCGTTAATTGAAGAAATTTACAAGTTTCAAGGAAGATCAAGCACAAGCCCTTTCCTTGAAGACACTTCAAGTTGAAATCACATTTTTGGAGGAAGAATCAGAAGACTAAATTAGAGAACAGAGCCCGCATCAAATTTATTTGATTTAAGTTGTAATCGATTTGTACAAACTTCTTGTTAGTGGAAATTCAAGAGCAAGATTTTGTCCTACAAATTTTGGCACGCCCAGTGGGACGACTTTACCTCTCATCTTTCCTTCTTCAAGTTTCAAGTGGATTGCGAGTTTCGAGCAAGACATCATGGCCAGTGACAAGGGAAAAGCTGTCAAAGCCGCCACCTCAGCCGCCAGTGAAACCGCCACAAAGAATGTCGGGGTCATCACTAGGAGTTTGGCAAGGAAAGCAACACGCTCAGAACCAGCCCCCCTCCATGAAGATGTCGAAGATGTCAACAACCCACTCCTCACGAGCAAAAACAATGAGGATAACTTAGCACCTTCAAGCCCTCGCTCTGACACTTCATCTGCCTTCAATGACGCCCCAGTCATGACGACTAACGCCTCGAGCTTGGAGGACCAAATCGCCGCACTAACTAAAGTCATTGAGGGGCTAGCCAAACATGTTCAAGAGCAAGATGCTCGAATCTCAAGGGTGATGGACAAAGTAGACAAAGCCGAAACCAGTCAAATGGCAGAAAAGGCGCTCGAAGTCCCTGGCGGAGTTGAGGCATCTACCAAGCAACCAGCAAATGACCATGAGGAGTCCGTAGCCAAAGAGCTTCAACTATCCTTGGACAGCTCAATTCCTATTGATCAACTTAAAGACTTCATTGAAGGTACCATCAAGAACAAGCTCGAATGAGGCACTAAGTCGACTCTGGCATATGCCAAGCCTTACTCGTCAAGGATTGACAGCCTGAAAATGCCAACTGGCTATCAGCCTCCTAAATTCCAACAATTTGATGGCAAAGGAAACCCGAAATAACATGTTGCACACTTCATCGAAACATGCAACGACGCTGGGACATATAGAGATCTTCTGGTCAAACAGTTCGTCCGCTCGTTAAAAGGAAACGCGTTCGACTTGTACACCGACCTCGAACCCAAGTACATCGATAGCTGAGAAGAAATGGAGCATGAGTTCCTCAACCGCTTCTACAGTACAAGGCGGACTGTCAGCATGATCGAGCTCACCAACGCCCGTCAATGGAAAGAGGAGCCGGTCATTGACTACATCAATCAGTGGAGGAATCTAAGTCTAAACTGCAAAGATAGAATTTCCGAGACTTCGAACATCGAAATGTGTATACAAGGAATACACTGGGGGCTGCGGTATATCCTTCAAGGGATTCGGCCTAAAACTTTTAAAGAACTGGCCACACGAGCTCACGATATGGAACTAAGCATTGCTGCAAGTGGTATTGATGCGCCACCTGTTTCAGAGTTCCGCAGGGCAAGAGACAAACAAGAAATAAAGAAAGGGGGCAAGCCTCCCTTCAAAGCTCCAGCAAGGGAGTCCATGACAGTACACGCCAAGCCCGTTCCAGTCAAAGGAAAGGAGAAGGCTGATGCAAAGAAAGAAGCCCCACAAAAGCCAAGAAGGCCAGCGCTAAAAGAGATGCAGGCCAAATCCTATCCCTTCCTTGATTCAGACGTTCCCGGGATCTTCGACGACTTGCTAAAGGCCAACCTTATCGAGCTCCCTGAAATGAAAAGGCCTACAGAAGCCGGGAAGATTGACGATCCCAAATATTGCAAGTACCACCGCTTGGTCAGGCATCCCATCCACGATTACTTCATATTCAAAGAAAAGATCATGGACCTTACTCATCAAGGAAAGATCACATTGGAAGACGATAGTGTAAACGTCAACGCTACCACCTCCAATGACCAAATGAAGCAAGCCCATGGAAACGACCACTCCTTGGATAAAGCCAATTGCTCCCACGAGAGAGGCCAACCTTCTGAAGATTGCATGACTGCAGTAGTCTTCACAGATGAAGATCTGATGTTAGGATCTCAACCCCATAACAGACCGTTGTTTGTAACTGGCTATATTCACGAGCAAAGGATCAACAGGATGCTGATCGATGGTGGCTCAGCGGTTAACATCTTACCACTATGAACACTGAGAGAGTTGGGAATCCCAACCTATGAACTTTCAAATAGTCACTTAATGATCCAAGGGTTTCAATCAAGGGGGGCAAAGGGCCCTAGGCACTCTGAGGTTGAGCTTGCTCATAGATGACTTGAAGTCGACCACTTTGTTCTACGTCATCGACGCTAGGACATCATACAACCTACTCCTCGGACGGCCATGGCTCCACGAAAACGAGGTAGTCCCTTCCACTTGGCACCAATGCTTCAAATATTGCCGCAATGGCTTCGTCAAAAGCGTCTTGGGTGATTGCAAGCCATTCATTGAAGGTGAATCCCATTTTGCTGATGCAAAATATTACTTGGATAAAGCTAAGGGTCCAGAGGTTAGCAACTCCCAACAAAACGACAAGACGGGAGGTGCTCCACCAAAGAAAGACGAAGCCGACGAAGTGTGCCCCAAGAACCGTCCAAATAAGACGCCAGAAATTCATGATGCTTTAAGGGGCTTGACACTGCCTGTAACTTAAATTAACGGCAACACACTTCCCCAACCACCCGAAGACATCATAAAAGAACGCTCTGAGGCTCGAGAGCTGAGGACTGCAAAAGGCTTCAGCCCCAATGCATACAAACTCCTCGTTAAAGTGGGATACAATCCACAAGAAGAGTTGCCATTGGGAAAACTCCCACAAAAGCCTGGGAATCAAAACCCACAAACCGGACTTGGGTACGAAAAGCCAAAGGGCCCTGTACGCATTGCCATAAAGAGAGCTCCTACTAACAACATAAGAAGAACTTCCACTAATAACACCGCAGAGTGCTCTTCAGAAGTTGAAAAAGAGCCAGTGCGAGTGTCAGTCTTCAAAAGACTTGGCTCATCCCAAAAGCAAAATGCTGGAAAATAAAGAATAGAGCTGCTGAAGCACCAAAGCACGAGGAAAAGCTCTACAGCCGAATCCCCTCTGACATGAAAAGAAAGACAGACTTAGTCGTGTCATGTGGCAATGTCCTTAAAGCTAAATTCCAAACGGTAGTCCTCACTAGGGCTGGAATCGAGCCGAGTCGAGCTCGAGTAAAATTTTACAACTCGAGCTCGAGCTTATCGAGCCGAGCCCGAGTCGAGCTCGAGTTCAAGCTCAAGTTAAATGTTAAATCATGTTTGAAAAAAATTAAAAAAAAAAAAGTCGAGCTCGAGCTACTCGATCGAGCTCGAGTATTTTTTTGAAATACTCGAGCTCGACTTGATAGGTATATTGAGTCAAGCCGAGCTCGACTAGAGCTCGTTATTGACCGAGCTCAAGTCGAGCTTTAACCGAGTTGCTCGACCGAGTCGAGTCGAGCAACTCGGTTGAGTCACACCCCTAGTCCTCACCGAAGCTCAAACTAAAGAGGATGGTAATAGAGACAGTGTGGGTTCATCCAACTACACTCCTGGCCCGCAAGAGTATAAACTGTGAACGGCCTTTACTTCTTGCAAATTTAAGAAGTTCTGAATTACGTTTTGACTTGATCCTATTTTTGGGTACGTAGGCAGCTTAGATATCCTCTAAGTTCAGTCCCAAACTTGTAACAAATCACGCTTTGACAGCCGCCATCGGGGGCATTTGCAAAAGAAGCAGCAGCAAACGGTGGAGCAAAAGATCACATTTTATTGATAAGACCAGATGTTAACCAAAGAAATACATCAAAGTCCAGAGAATTGAAAAGAAATGATCCTGATAAAAGTTAGGTAAAAGGGTTCAAACCCTCTAGCTCATCTTTCGCCGTCACTAGCTCCTCCTCAACAATACGCAAGGCCGTAGTAGCTCCCTCATCTGAAGGCTTCATGGATTGTAGGATAACTACCTCCCTATGAATCTCTCCAACTTCGACCGCTGTCTCTCACAAGAACTCCCTCTAATGCACAAGGGATAAGAATAGCTCCTGCTTCTGCTCAGCATCGAAGTGCTCAAGCTCTTTGGCCCCCTAGCTTCCTGGTCTAGAGCCTCCCAAAGTCGGCTACCAAAGTCTTCAATTGATGGGCTAAAAATCAAAGGCCCAAAAGTTCAAGCCTAGCTGGTACACGTGGGCTAAGATCAAGCCTGGTACTCAAAGGCCTAAAAGTTCAAGCCTAGCCGGTACACGTGGGCTAAGATCAACCCTGGTACTCAAAGTCCAAAAATTCAAAGCCTAGCAGTACCATGGCAAGATCAAGCCTGTACTCAAAGGCCAAAACTTCGATCTAGTCGGTACACGTGGGCTAAGATCAAGCCTGGTACTCAAAAGCTAAAAAATTCAAGCCTAACCAGTACACGTGGGCTAAGATCAAGTCTGTACTCAAAGGCCAAAAGTTCAAGCCTAGCCAGTACACGTGGACTAAATCAGCATAACTCAAAGGCCTAAAAGTTCAGCCTAGCCAGTACAAGTGGGCTAAAATCAAGCCTGGTACTCAAAGGCCCAAAGTTCGGGCCTAGTTGGTACACGTGGGCTAAGTTCAAGCCTGGTACTCAAAGGTCCAAGAGTTCAAGCCTAACTGGTACGCGTGGGCTAAAATCAAGCTTGGTACTCAAAGGCTCAAATTGAAGCCTAGTCGGTACACGTGGGCTAAGATCAAGCCTGGTATCAAAGGCCTAAAAGTTCAAACTAGTTACCGCGGGCTAAATCAAGCCTGGTACTCAAGGGCCCAAAAGTTCGAGCCTAGCCGGTACACGTGGGCTAAAGATCAAGCATGGTACTCAAAGGCCCAAAAGTTCGAGCCTAACCAGTACACGTGGGCTAAAATCAAACCTGATACTCGAAAAAAAAAACAAAAAACAAAAAACAAACCCTGAAACACAGCCTTCCCCAGAATCAGTACCAAGTGCAGCCCTGTTTTCCAAAACACAAAATTCACACCAAACCAAGCCCTTGTCCTTAAAAAAAAAAAAAAAAAAAGAAACGGCAAACAGGGCCTTAAGCCCTAAAACTATAATTGTGCCCAAACGTAGCCTTGCCATAGGAAATGAGTTAGCATTAAACTCTGCTCATTTCCCAGGCTTGGGGAACCACACGTTGAAGTCAGCACCGCAGGGTCGCACAGAGCGCGGCACACGCCCGCAGACCCAGCGCCTCGCGCCACCCGACGCAGCCGCCGCCCGTCAACTGCAGCACCGCAGGGCCACACAGAGCACGGCGTGATGCCGCACGGCTGGACCGCGCGCTCGTGCGCCTGCAGGACCAGCGCCTCGCTCCTCTGCCATCGACCTCAGCCTCCACTGCCACTCGATGCAGCCACCACCTAGTGCCACCCAACGCTCCGCCACCATCCGCATCCATGCCCAGCACCACCATCTGCCTTCACACCGCCCAGAAAATAGCGGACAACGCTGCAGCCCGGTCGAGTACACTACAAACTAGAAAGCCTCCACCTGCAGCAGCGCACGTGCCCCCAGCGACGACCTCTGCAATGCCGTGCGGCCGACCAGAGAAAGGCAGCCACGCCGAGCCCAACCACCACACCCACCAGCGCTCGACCGTCGCTCCAGCTACCGGCACAGGGAGCGACCCCTGCAGCACTGTGCACGCCCCTGCGACCAGCACAGCACCGCGCGGAGCCAGGCGACGCGCAAAGGGAGGGGGCCTGCAAGACCACGCGGCCACGCAGGGTGTAGGGCGACGCTGCGCGACCGGGTGAAGTGCTGCACCGCGCGCGCACGCCCACAAACCTGGCCACACCACCACCTAATGAACCCAACCGCATCATCGCCGCTAGGAGTTTTGTCACCCGATGCCGCCCAGCAACCACAAGGCTACCTTGATGGCACCGACGTCAACCCACGCCACTGCAGGGCCCATTCTGTCAACTTTGCAACGGCGTCAACGTATCATCCCATCCCAACGCCGCACGGACACCCGACGCCATGCAAACGCTTAACTCAGCCGCAGCAGCCCGAAGCCACCGACGCCTATTCGTCCGAAACCGCAGGCGCCCGCACAACCAAATTCGTCTGCCACTATCCAAGGCCGCCAACACCGTCGCTGGGTCGGGAGGGTCAAACACTGTCCGCTCTCCGCGCGGCCACCGGCGTCCCCAGCAACACACCATCAAAAAAAAAAAAAAAGGAGAGAGAGAGAGAGAGAAAACAGCAACAAATAAAAGAAAAGAACAGAAAAGAGATGGCGACTCACCGATCCAGCAAACTTTCAGACAAGCAATTGGACGAAGTCGGCCTATATGAAGAAGATTTGAAGAGACATTGAAAATTAGCAGAGACGTTGTAAATTAACGCGCCAATTTTCCACAAAATAATAAACACGAATAACTGCTAATAACTATTAATAAATAATAATAACAATAAAGTATCAAAATATATATATATACACATACTTATACACATATATATATATATGTCAAAAAAAAAAAGGTCAGAAAAAAATATATATATATAAATCAAAACTCGTAAATAAGTAAATAAAATAAAATAAATAATAAAACTTAAATAAATAAATAAAATCGAGACTCATTCATTCAAAAAGCAAATTTTTCATGAACAAGTCTCGAGGGGGCATTTTGTAGACATGTAAAAAAAAAAAATAATAATAATAATAAATTAAATTAAATTAAATTAAATAAAAACCATGAAAAGAAATTAAAATATGAATTAAATAATTTTATTTTAGAATTTTAAAACAAATACACTTTTCTTAATAAATAATTAATCAATCAAAATTGTCCAAATCAAATGGCGACAAATGGCACAATCCGGTAAGGAGGCAATAAATGATCAAGAGGACCAATCAGAAGACGACAAGTGGAGCAGTCTAGCAAGAGGCCAACAACCTCAGCCAATCAGAACGCTCCACGTTAGCAGGTTAGGTGGCCATACTATCTCCCCCTACGACTATAAATAGGAGTCAAAACCCCACAACAAGGAACACAACAAGCAAAGGAGAAGAAGAGAAGACACAAAATCCTCTCAAGGCGTTCAAGAACATTCAAGGCGGTCTTCGTCAAGTTTAAAGAGTTCATCTCCAAATTCAAGACGTTCTTCGTCAACGGTCTTCAAATTCAACGTTCGATCCGAAGTCAGAGCGCTAAGTTCGAAGATCAACGTTAATTGAAGAAATCAACAAATTTCAAGGAAGATCAAGCACAAGTACTTCTCTTGAAGATACCCCAAATTAAAGTCACAACTTCGATCCTAAACCCAAATTCAAGGCATTCTTCGTCAACGATCTTCAAATTCAACGTTCGATCCAACATCAGGGCACCAAGC
Source organism: Avicennia marina (assembly GCA_019155195.1). Lineage (NCBI taxonomy): Eukaryota > Viridiplantae > Streptophyta > Magnoliopsida > Lamiales > Acanthaceae > Avicennia > Avicennia marina. Next base: position 8,853,430 of record CM032765.1, read on the forward strand.
TCGAAGATCAGCGTTAATTGAAAAAATTTACAAATTTCAAGAAAGATCAAGCACTAACCTTTTCCTTTAAGACACTTAAAGTTAAAATCACATCTTTGGAGGAAAAATCAGAGGACTAAAGTAGAGAACAGAGCCCGCATCAAATTTATTTGATTCAAGTTGTAATCGATTTGTACAAAATTCTTGTTAGTGGAAATTCAAGAGCAAGATTTTGTCCTACACCTACAATAGACACTACATTCCAGACAGTGCATACGATGATGCAACTCTCATCCTTCCTACATTCATCAAAAACGCGTCTTAATTTATTCTTAATCAGACTGTCCTCTTCAATAATCAACTTTTCAGAAATGAGACACATCTCATGGTATTTTTGGTACCTGAATCCACGTATCAATGATCCATACGTGGATAGTGAATTCATTACCCACGAGAGAAGCTGACTGAAGTTCAAATCGAAGAAATCGGACACAATCCAACAAGGAATTTCCCCTCATCTTCAGATTCTCATGTTTCAACAGGTTAAAAGGCACGAGAATCAAGCAGCAGAACCACAAATCACCAAAAGTTCCCTGAGTCACTCCACCACCGGGAAACCCATTGCCAAGGAAAGCAAAAGGCAACAAGAACGAAATGTAGAAACCACTGAAAAACCTCACTACTGCATTATAGATAAGAACAGAATGCAGCAATATCAACATTCAGTTGGTGAGATAACATCATAAAAGCCAACGAAACAAAGCACGAGATGAGGCAAAGCAGAAGAACACGGAATAGGCATAAGTGCCACATCATCATGGTTCAGCAGACCAGTACACCAAATACACGAACAAGTATTACTACAGAAAACCACTCAATCAATCTGAAACCACCTACAAGTAGCCACAGCACTACTTAAAAGATCCAAGTCTGAATAGACTAGAGAAATTTCAACTGCCTATAACCCTGAATCGTCACTGCCTGCAGGCCTTCTCTTAATCTGCTTCAGTCGGATGTTACCTGTCAACCACAGCATCACCAAGAAGTTGCCGCTTAACAAGTAAACATAAATTAAATGTAATTTAGACTTCATCACAAACATATCCAGAGTGAGAATGATTGAATGAATACCGATCTGGATCTGCTACTGCTCCTGCTCCTGCATGGACTTGCACTCATCTGTCTTGGCTTTGGAAGTTGCAGAATCAAAAGTTAATGAAAGAATGGGGCAATAGTAGAATTTATGGATTGGGCTCCATGTCCTGAGACAATCACAACTGTCAATATGGTAAAAATCACTTGGGGCCCACCATGCATCAATTGTTGTAATTATCTCTAAAACTTCTAGTAATGACAATGATTGTATACAATTTTATCTTTAAAAATTATCTAGACAGGTTACCACTTACTGGTGATGCCGTTGTAGATCTTGATGGAGATCTGCATGGTTTCCATAAAATGCCAAGTTAGTAACTTATTCCTTTTCCTTTAAAACCTCCTGACCTAAGTGGAACACAAGAGTAGTATGACACTCAAGATATATATAAAAAATACATTTTAGAGCGTTAACTGATTGAGTGTTCACCAGCAGGTCATCAAAACTAATAATTGTTGACTAGGAAAAAGCCCGTAAACCCAAGCATCAAACACATGCTAACTGGAAAACAGAAAATCATTCTCAGTGATGCACCAATCAACAGAACTGCTTTATCAATGGTACAGGTCATAATAATTATAATTGCTGACTTGGGAAAGCCCAAAAACCCAAGCATCAAAATACATGCTAACAGGAAAAGTGAATATTGATCTCACCCATACACCTGTCATCACAATTCCTTTATCCATATTCAATATCTATTTAATTAATGAATAAATTTCACATGTTAAATCATGCATCTCAATCCCACTTTTTGTCTGTTCACCAACTTGCTTCCATCCGTTTATTAGTGGGCATTGACCACAAATAGCATACTAAAATGAAATTTACCATCAGGGATTTGCTGCAGGTGCTCATCAACTTTTAACAGATGCCACAAAGAAATGAGTCGCATGAAATTGAGCACCGCAAGCCATCAAGATCCTAAAATGCAATCCCCATATCGCCACGAAAAGCCAAATCTAGAAAACAAGAAAGGCTATCTTCACAACCGTAGTATCATAACCTCAAGGTTTCACATGTCCTTTTCAACAAAACCATCCTCCTTCCAGTAACAGAAATTGTGCACATATGTGCAAGGGTTACATATAACAAATGTAAACTGATTCCAAGATTCAAAATTACAATAAAAGTACTCTCTGTGATTCAGGATCTTGGATATAGGACTCTTTACTAAAAAATCTCATGGTGGCCCATTTTCTCAAAAATATTGGAACATTAGGAGTTTTGTTAAAAAGAACTCGTCTCTACATATTTGCCATAAATGGATACAGTAGAGCCAGCTATCAGAAGCCTTTTTTTTGTTTATTCAACATGCTTTTGTACTTTAACAGTATAGCATGCTAAAGAAGTGGTACAATTCACAGAATACACATCTGATAAACTTCAAAAGAGCAAAATGTAAAGTGGCATCCAAACAGCACATGGAAAAAATCACACCTTGACACAGAGCAACGAGGAGACCTAGATTGTGACAGTGATGCAGACCTTGAGCGAGATCGGTTCAACACATGGCGAGAACGTTTCACACATGGAGAAGCACTGCACATTACAATCATCAGTGAGTTTAGATTTCTTAAAGTGAAAGGACATTATTTTGTGGTGTTGTGTGTGTGTGCAAGTGTGTGTGTGTTGGGCGCGCACGCGCCGGGGGTGTGGTGTGAATAAGCAGTACCTTGTACTCCTGTCCCTATCACCAGGGCTGCAACTTGGACTTCTGCTTCTCAAATAAGGACTCCTACTAGGGCTCCTTGAATAGCTAGGTCTGCTTCTTGAGTAAAGACTCCTACTAGGGCTCCTTGAATAACTACGTCTCCTCTCATATTCCTCCACCTAGATTTCATACGTGCATGACAACTGTCAACTTATAACAAATGGAACCAATATTCAAATTTTCACACAATATACCTGTATATAAGCCCGAGAATATTGATTACGGAAGAGAGAATCGTCAAGCTTCCTTATCTACGCATGGAAACAAAAACAGAACATATCAAAAAGGTCATGCAGGTATACTGGATGTCAATATCAAAAATTAAAATTGATATATTCCAGTTTAGATCATCCAAGTGGAAGAAGAAATAAAATGACAGAAAATAGGCAATTAATTTCAAACAACTCACTGCATATTTCATGTCATCGTAGCTGGTATAGTCAACAACTCCTTGCATGCCTAAAATTAAAAATAAATGCACCATCAGCAGTCAACAATATGTCAAAGCAGGGATGCTAGTGAAACAAAAACTAGTCAAATCAAACAGAATCATATTGTGCATAAAACTGTGCATGCAGATAATCACCAGAGAGCTAGCACCATTCAATTTCAGAGATCTCCACAAACAAAATGGGAGACCACACATCGGAACATAAAAAATTTATAATTTACAATTCTTTAGCTCTGCAGTAAAAACAGCAGAAAACACGGCAGCATGAAAACTTTCTGTGAAACAAAAGGGTGGAGCAAAAACAACAAAATGAAGAACGCTCAAATAGAATTTTATACTCCTCTTCAAGAGAATCAAGTCACAAGGATGCAAAAAACATAAGCTGAAATTGAATGAGAAAAGCCACTTACTCAAGAAACCCAATTTTCAGCGAGCTTCATAAATGGAAGCCCAAGAGAGAAAGATAAACAGATTATTCCTTAGCCAAGGACCACTAGAAACAGCTGCTGTCCAGAAAATTTAGTTTTTAGGAACGGCAGAGACCACAGTTGTGTGCATGGCGATAAGGCACATAGATTTCCTGGAGTCATGGCCCATGACGTACAGCACAGCATTTGTCTTGTTGGAGCACGGCCCAGCATTTTACACTTATGATTTTTTCTCATAAATTACAAGAATTTGATAAGCCAATTCAATTTTTAATATATAATTTTGTGTGATGAAAAATTTATATCCTAATCATAAGTATAAACATGCTTTTCTTTTCTTATAAAAATTATGAAACGGAGTATTAAAAAGCTAAATGAAAATTAAAACTGCAGTAAGAGGGAAAAAAGCCACATTAATCCTTATGAATCAATAATTAAAACTTGAGAAATCAGTGCTAAATTATCTAAAAGCCTTAAGAAAAAGTAGAAGAAAGACAACAAGAGTTGGTAGTTACACCAATATACATCAAGACTCCCTTAGTAATATGTAAAAATTAGAAGGTTCACAACAAAATTTGCTAAAAAAACAGTTAAAATCAGAAAGCCCATGAGAAAATATAAGATAAGATAAAAATCAGAAAGCCCATAACAAAAATCAACAAGAGAAAAGGTCAAACTAGAGAACAATGCATAAATAAAAGACGGACCAAATTTAATGCTATCACTTAAAGCCCATGGAGCTGCTCTTATTTATGATTTCAGCTTCACACATTCTGCTCTTTTTTTAAAACAGCCACAGGATCTTGTATGCATTCTCTTTCCCCATGCCCACGTACATGTTTAAGTCAATTTTATTAAATTCTGTCAATTACAAGCCACCATCTTTAAATGTTTGCAATGCTATAATTGCCTTGCCAACAACCGCAACGACATGCTATTTCCTATGCCTAGATCATTGCTTGATGCATGTAATAATTGCCGTTAACTGGACAAAATTTGCATCCCTAATTAGAGAACTTTCAAAAGCAAAATCCATGAATAGATTATCTGTCAGATTTAAAATCATAAGCTAACATTATTCCCATGCAATCAAAATGTTGTTCATCAACAACAAACAGCAGCTCCTTGAAAAAGGGACAATTTTACCTATCTTACAGCCTTTTTAGCAACAATATGGTCCATCTGGGACTTGTAATGAAATTTATCTCCAATAACTACCAGTATTATCAATCTCCAGAAATGATTGCTTATTCATTCAGATCAAAATATAAGCTCGGGTGATAGGTAGTTATCCGATATTTGAACTTGCCAGTGGATTGACAGCAAACTTATCTTCATACCACCCAAAATAGGATAGAATGGTTTGACGGTGTCTGCTTTATCTTAAGGCTTATGCACCTATCATATTTTCACTCTACCCGTATTGTTTGTATGAATCTCTCCAGCATGTAAGAGTTCATTGGGTTGAAACAGTAGGGGCAAAAAGGTTTATGGGCATATGACTCCAACTTCATCTCCAGGGAATATGACTGGCCTTAGTCCCACAATTGCATCTAAAAAATTAACGCAAAAGTTGTCATTACAAAGTAATGGAACCTATCACTCTCACTTGATCCAAGACAAAGGGTAGATAATCAGAAGCCATTCTCTTTTAAACTAGCTTACTGCAGCAATGGACTCAAGAATTGCCATTGGCCTAATTGGCCCTAAAATGAAAGCTTTCTATCTCATTTGTTCTCCAGCTTGCAACTGCTGTAATAAGCACTGAAACTATCCCAGACCAATAAGAAATATTTTATTCCGAAAGGATAAGATATGACTTGCAAAGAAAGAGAAATCTATATGTGGGGGGAGTAATTCTATTTTAGATAGCCTAGCTAGCAACAAAGGACTCAGGAATGAGAAAGGAAGAAACTTATACTGTCAAGGGACTGATTAGCTACATGGCAATCCTGTTGAAACCCATGGTAATTTCGAATACCTGCAAGCCCTCAAAAACACGTAGGTAGCCATAGTTGAATAGATTTAATTAAGAGAGAAATTTATACATATTAGCATTAGACCCTTTTTTTCCTAGGAATGGTAGTAGTCCTAAAATGGCCTCTATCTTTATTGACTCTAATTGAACTCCTAGCCCTTGTCCTACTCTCACTCTCTCACTGTAAATTCCAAGGCAAAAATATCTCGTTGTCACAAATCCCCTGTAATCAAAAACAGATGTATCTGGAGCAGCCCCTTTTTTGTCCCTGCCAGGAAACAAATGGCATGGTAAAGACATAAGACTTAGCATTGCCAGATGTTTTTTCTACACTCGACTTGGGCAGGCTAGGCTGGAGCTCACTTAAGTTTGTTCCTATTTAGAAATATGGTGAGAGATGAAACATTACTTTTCCATCTTTCTTAATTGGCAAGTTTTGTGAGTGGCTTGACCAGAAAATTGTTGCAAAAGCATCAAAAGTGCAGAGTTTATGAGAGATAATCTATTCACCATCACGGTCACGGTAAACTTGAGAGAAGCACACATCTCCAGCTCGTCGCATGTGATCCTAGAACCATGCCAGCAATTAAGAGATTAGCATTTACCACAATAATCAACAATTTACAGCGGTGAGGACTCGTCCACTTGGACTTAGTCACTCAACAGTCTGTTCCTCACCGCACCCCAGAAAGGAAAAACACACATATGCAAAAGAAAATTACTACCTTCAAATCTTGCCATGAAGCAGAAGAAGGGAGTCCAGTCACCAGTACTGCAGATACAAACTGTTGTGAGATTTTCTTGGTCTGTGCTAATATCTTGAATAAGCCGACATATAACATCATTAATTACAAGATTTCATACAGACACCTCTTACCCCGGTAGTCAGAACGTCTTGAAACTCCACGACGACTACTTCCACTACTGTTCCTACTGTAATGATCATATGATAATGATCCCCTCCCTCCATGCGCAAGTTCAACCTACATGGGAACAAACAAAACAAGATATGTGATAAAGACACAGAAATGACTAGCCTCTTTATACCAACTAAACAGACTTCTATCTGACCCGTAATCGACAGCCATCAAAACTATAACCATCCCGGCCACGGATGGCATCATCAGCATCACAAGAATCTTCAAACTGGAAAACATTAGCATAAAAGAAATTTTGTTGTCAGACTGGCGCACAAAGGCAAAATCACAAAAGTAAACAATTTTGGTATCTTATTAAACAACCTTGTATTCAATAGTGCAATGAATTATGGCATCATGCAATTCTATTAAATAATAGTTCATTGTTTCAAGTTTCAAAACATTGCTCACCTCAACAAAAGCATAACCAGGAGGTCTAGGAGGAATTTTCAAATCAATATCAACAATAGGCCCATACTGCAGTGAATAGACGGCGAGAGAATTAACAATAAAAAAATAACATCAAAATAATGAAAGAAAAACCTACAACACCCGTGTCCTATAATGAGAAACTACGAAATTCATGACTACCATGATTCAAAATTCAAGATAATATGTTCCAACCGATTATGGGAGGAAGAGAACAGACAAACAGAATACTAAGAAATTATAAAGGACGTAGAATGATTCTTAAAGAGAGAAGATTCATGTGATATTTATTACCACAGTGTTAGTGCATGTACGATTAGATGTGACTTCAGAAGAACATTCATGTGAAATAGATTACCACCACATCGGTGCATATACGATTTGATGTGATCCATAGAGACAAATAAGCATATGAATTTCATAAAATGTCAACTAATGTGTATAAACGTCGAAGAAGGAAGGAAAATCCAAAAGTCATTAGCTAGCTAAGAATCCACAAAATTCATTAAGTACAAAAATCCTCCGGATTTTGCACTCTTTTTCTTAAGAAAAATTATATTTCTAAGTAGATTTGATAGTATGATAGAAATGCAGAGTCATAAGCTCAACAATGACCCAACCCAAGTACTCAGGAAAAGCAAGATTAACAAAAAGAATGAAGAAAATGTTAACTTCCAGCCCCTATATCTTTCAAAATTACAAGGATGATTGCACCATAAACCCAAAAAAATTACTTTTTATTATTATTTTGGCAGCAAACACCCAAGAATGACTCAGGCCATAAAAATATTACTCAACAACAATCCAGATTTGATTTCAACAGTCAGGTAAGCGAGAGATGAAGAGGAATTTGAATCATTGTTTATTTTATGGGCAAATTTTGCAGGTAAAGTTTGTGTTGCGCAAATTAATCCAAAGAAAAAAATTTATGTTCTCAGTCATGAGGGCAACTTAGTATATTTCAGCGAAAACAAAAAGAGCCCAATGGATTGAAAAATCCATCAAGGTGGGATCACCCAACCCCACCCCCCCCCCCCAACCCCCAACAAAAAAAGAAGCATTTTTCATCTGAAATGACAGGCTCCCCTTGGAATCTTGATTGTTACATAAAAAAAGTACAGATTCCATTATGCAGGAAAAACCCATTGTAAATTTGGACTCAATGTTTAATAGCTTATAAGCTATCTTAAAGTTTTTCTGTTGAGAACAATGTAAGCTCCAAAATATAAGATATTATTATCATATGCCCTCATTAAGGAAGAAGACAGATACCTCAATTTTGATCAAGAACTGAACAATCATTGTAGTTAGATCTTATAAATTCTAATGTTGCCATTACCAGATCCTATGGAATACACGATCTTATTTTATCCAAAAGATGAAGACATATTGTTAAAATGACATATAACATATTCAATATACACTTTAACAAACACCCTAAATAGGCAATACTTTTACTCTGTCACGAAAATTTATCAATACCCTTCTAATTTTTCTTTTAATGTAAACATGTTATTCTGCTATTTCAAATAACATAATTCCCAAGAAAATGACAAAATGAAATCAAACAGAATAATTACAACAGAGTGATGTGCTAACATGGTTTGGGATACTATGAGACAAGTTGAAAACTTATCAGTGGATAAAGCCAGGTGCTAGAACACAGGAGGACCATGGACTTGTGGCAAGCTTATTTCCACGCAGATTTTACTTTAATGCAATTTTAATGGGCTCTTGAAAAGTTTTGCAGGATTAAGTTTATTGTGTTCACTATAAATACTTCTTTTATTTAGTCTATAAGACACAATACAAGTTAATTTTTAAGTAATTTTTCAGAGAGAATTTTCTGTTGTTTCTTGAAATTTGTTAACTAATTCTATTTTCTTGCCAACAAATCAAATTGAGTTATTCAATTAAAATGCCCAACTAAGTTGTATCATAATCAATCAATTAATTTTTCAATTGTGGCCGTCTTCTCAACACTGTTATCCAAATCATTGCCTCCACGTTTCACATCAAGTGCCATTAGAGCCAAATGCACCGTATTCTAATTTGATATCCAATCCAGGTACAAAATTCCTTTCATGTCTATTTCTTCTTTCTAATTAATATCTTTTACTTCCATCATCCTTCTACTAAAAAATAAAAAAATATTCAATTCAAAGATTGCGTGCTGTTATTATTTTGGAGTTTGATCAAGTTTCTATGGAATATTGATAGGATTCCCGACTTCCTCAGTTAATTCTTTTTGTCTGTAGGATTTGGAAATTGTTGTAGTTTGTTAAATTGAATTTCATAGAATTTCCTATGTTTCCACTAATTCTTTTTGCACAAGAAAAATTAGTCCACTTTCTCACTTTTTGTATGTTTTTCATGCAAGGTCTTTAATATGTCTAATCACCCCAGTGAGTTGAGCTTCTAATAGAGGCACTCCAAGAGATGAGACATGTGATTTAATCCAAGTTTGACACATTGCATAGGCAATTTTATCACCTAGAAGACTGCCAAAAACAACACATGCCACATCATAGATATTATGGTGATAATGATGCCTTAAAGAGGAATGGGACCAATGTTGTTTTATGCTTTAAATGTTTCAAGAAGGGGCATGCCACAAATACTTGTCCAAATGAGGAGGTTGAAATTCGTTGTGACATTAGCAAACTTCATGGAAAGTCCATTCATGGAAGTGTTACCTTTAACTGAGGAGGCTAAAGAGGATAAAATAAAGAGGAAGAAAAGCTTGAGAAAAAAAATTAAATGAGAAAATGAAGAGAATCGTCGAGCAAGCAAGAGGGAGAGATAAAAGAATTTTCCAAAAACCATTATAGAGAAGATTATACATATATTGATCCATTTGGTTGTATTTTGTCTTCTTCATCTATTTATGCTTCACTAGTTTTAGGGAGTTTAATGCCCAAGGAGTTTCCATGTTCATTCTAAATAAGGCATTGATGGATTCCCATATTCTTTCATGTGGTTTATCATTAGTATTTCATTACTGGATCTATGAGATGAAAAAGCTAAGGTTCGGGTAATTTTGTGAAGCATTAAGAAAATTTTGCAGATTTGTATTTGATCAAAGTAGACACAAACTCAAATTGAGAACAATTAGCCCTCAAAAAGAGAGGATGATGTGCTCCGAGAGGCCCATTGGCACATGGAGAGCTTATTCCCATGCAGATTTTCACTATGCTTATTTTTATTTTTATTTTCACTACTAAATACGCACTACAATCATTATGCAATTTAAATTTTTTAAATATTTCTTTCACTTTTACACATTTTTTAGAAAAACGCACCCAAAAACAAAAACAAGCGTAGCCTTTATTTTAATGCAACTTTAATGGGCGTTTGGAATATTTTGGGCCCATAAAACTCCCTAAATTTAGGCTTATTGAATTCACTATAAATACTACTTTTATTTGGTTGTATTTGATCCCGGTGGACATGAATTTGAATTGAAAACAATTTGCCTCTAAGAAGAGGGAAATGATGTGATCTAAAAGGCCCATGGACACATGCTAAGCTTATTCTCACATAGATTTTATTTTAAAGCAACTTTAATGAGCTTTTGGAATGTTTTTGGCCAATAAGACTAGCTAGAATTAGGTTTATTGCATTCACTATAAATACTTCTATTACAATAAGCTCCCTACATATCCATAAGCTTCTTAGATCACATCAATATTGAAAGCACTATGTCTTACAATAAGCTCACATAGATTTTATTTTAAAGCAACTTTAATGAGCTTTTGGAATGTTTTTAGCCAATAAGACTTGCTGACGCGATCCCAAGGATTCGTCGAATTTCATTTTAATATTTATTAATTTTAGTTTTATTAGTTAATGGGCTTAATTAATAAATTGGGCCGTGTGGGCTTTTTAGATTAAAGTCTGATAGTTTTAGTATAAATAGTAGTTTGTTATTCAATTGAGGACAGACAATACAGAGTGTTTTTCAATTAATTCAGGTTTCCTTTCAATTCCCTGAAATTGATTCTTTCAATTTCTCGTGAGTTTCTATCCCAAATCGAGTCATTCCGAATTGGTTCGAGTGATTCGTAACGTATCAATCAGCAATCGGTGTGCTGATTGTGTCCGTTCTTCTCGGGTTCAATCCAATCCTACCACGTTGGGTCGGCGTTTCTTCGCCGGTTCGCGTCCCTGGGGTTATCGGATTCGGGTCCGGTTACACCGTTCTATCCGACGCGATCGTTGATCACGTCAATTTGGTATCAGAGCCATCTTGTGTCGAATTCTAATTCGATACACGATCCGGATTATCAAAAAAAAAGAAAAAAAAATAAAAAAAAGGGAAATTCGCCGCCGCCGCGCCACCGCCGTTGCCGCCGCAAAATCGACCCCCGTTCGACCGATTCACGGCAGCAACCGATCCGGCCGCTGCCGCCGCAGGGAGAAAATAAACAAAAAAAAAGGGGGGGGGATCCGCGTCGCCGCCGCCGCGCCGCAACGAAGAAAACCCGCCACCGCCGCTTGCAACCGCAATTCCGTCGCCGTTTCAGCCGATTTCAGCCCGAAAATTTCACCAACAGCACCACCACCGCGAGCCCATTCCATCCCGCCGTGAATCGCCGCTGGAGGAGGAGCGAATCGGCCGCAATTCCACCGCGACCGCCGCCGGGACTCCACCGCGAAAAGGCCTCAAATTCGCCCGATTTCGCCGCCTGTCGCCGCCGTTGAGGGCCGCCCGGGGCACGCCGACGCCTAGGCAACCGACGCCGGCCAATTCCACGACCAATCGCCGAAGAGATCAGGGTTTTTTCTCCACCACCGCCGCCGCCGCCCGATTTCGTATTAAAAAAAAATATATTTTGTTGGGCCGAAGATTATTTGGGCCAAAAAAATTGTTGGGCCGGAGAAATATATAAAAAAATTTTGTTGGGCCAAGTTGATTGGGTCAAAAAAATATTCCTATTGGGCCGAGGTAAACGTTAGGCCGAGTATCTAGTGAGCTGGAAGCAGGATCTGGGCCAGATTGTAACTGGGCCAGGCTTGAGCACAAAAAAATCATTGGGCCGAAGGAATTGGGCTGGACCAGAAGCTACCACTGGGCTGGACCGTCCGCTGACGTGGTAAGGCCGTGTTTGGTTTCAGTAATTCTGTTTTTTTTCTAAGGGCGTGTTTGGCTGCAGAATTTTTATTTCTGCTTAAGGACCTGTTTGGCTGCGAAATTTTATTTCTGCTTAAGGACCTATTTGGCTGCAGAAATTTTATTTCTGCTTAAGGGCCTGTTTCGTTACTGAAAAAAAAAAAGAAGGGCCAAAAAAAAAGAAAAAAAAAGAAAAGAAGAGGCCAAAAAAAAAAAAGGGCCAAAAAAAAAGGGGGGGACCAAAAAAAAAAAACAGAGAGAGAGGAGTTTATTTATTTATCTATTTATTTATTTTGGGAATGTGTTTGGCCCACATTTCAACTTTAATCACGTTGAATGGCCAATCAATATTCAGACCAAGATAATGGCCCTGACGAGATTAAGTTCTTATTCAAATCTCTCTCTGATGAATTGAGGAAGCTCACCAAAAGCGTGAAGGGTATGCAGGACAGGATGACAGATATGCAAGATCGGTTAGGGCGCGTAGAAGCGTCTCAAGCTGCAACCTTAAAAAGAGACAATTTACTGTCTAAATCGACTGGACGCAGAAGCAGTCCCGTGCCAAGCCAAGCTCAGGCTAGGGATGGACATGGGTATCATGTCAGGCCAGTAAGACAAGATCGACGAGGCTATGAGGAGACAAGAAATAAACATACACCATCAAGGCATGGTAATATCAGAGAGTATGGATCGAATGTGGATGAGTACAACGAGCCATCTAAGGTATCGAATTCTCCTATTAGAAGTCAAATTCGGGTGTGTCTTAATTGCTTTCAGCATGAGCATAGCATGAGTGATTGTCGAAATGAGGAAGTTGATACCCACATCGGCATTAGCAAAGTTTTGGAAGAGAAGAAAGGCCTATCCATCGAGACGCCATCTTTGACTCAAGTGGAAATTGCAAAGAAGATGCCATCGGATGAAGTACAACATGAAGATAATGGTAGTGATAACACACATTTGAAAATTGAGGAGAAAGGTGAGCGGAAAGAAGTAACGGAAGCAGTAGAAATTGAAAAGGATAAAGCTGAGATAGAAGAAGCCATAGAAATTAAAGTGGAAGTTGAGGACAACCACAAGCATGAAGAACGAGCCAAGGATTGGGAGATTAAACTTCTACAGAGCCACGTGTACATTGATCCATTCTACTATCTAACAGATCCAGTACCAAATTGTACTGTACAAGAGTTGAAGATAGTTTTATCTGCAGAGAGTACACATGCATATCCGAATAAGTTGTCAGTGCCCTTTCATAGTCCTTTATGTAGTTTGTTGCCGATATTCCTATGTTGGACTCATAAGAAGATAAAGTTGAAGTTTCAGCGAGGTGATGAAGAGTTAAAGAACTTCCAGAAATTCGTGTTTGATCCAGGAGGACACAGATTCGAATTGAGGACAATTCGCCTTCAAGAGGAGGGGTATGACGCGATCCCAAGGATCCGTCGAATTTCATTTTAATATTTATTAATTTTAGTTTTATTAGTTAATGGGCTTAATTAATAAATTGGGCCGTGTAGGCTTTTTAGATTAAAGTCTGATAGTTTTAGTATAAATAGTAGTTTGTTATTCAATTGAGATAGACAATAATACAGAGTGTTTTTCAATTAATTCAGGTTTCCTTTCAATTCCCTGAAATTGATTCTTTCAATTTCTCGTGAGTTTCTATCCCAAATCGAGTCATTCCGAATTGGTTCGAGTGATTCGTAACGTATCAATCAGCAATCGGTGTGCTGATTGTGGCCGTTCTTATCGGGTTCAATCCAATCCTATCACGTTGGGTCGGCGTTCTTCGGCCGGTTCGCGTCCCTGGGGTTATCGGATTCGGGTCCGGTTACACCGTCCTATCCGACGCGATCGTTGATCACGTCACTAGGTAGAGGATGGGGTGGGGGTGGTACCCCTACTCCATCCCTCCATCACTTCTACCCCCATCTCTAATTGCTGTCAAAACAAAATTATTGAACCAGCCAATATAATTAGAGGATTGTTGATTGGCACTTGATTACAATGGTGGAATAATAAACTTGACATTAACGTACATTCGGAGAAGACTGATAATTGAAAAGGTTTGTTTGATTAGTCTAAACTATAAGAAGAGTAAATTAGTATTAAAATAATACAACTTTATAATTAATACATGCTTTATTCGGTCGGATCGAACCATTTTGGGGGGAAATCTTTTATTAGGAATTGGAAAGGAGTGCCGTTCAAAGTAGACTTCTTGACTTAGGACCCAAAAATGCTACAACCGAAAAGTATACAAAGAATAAAACGGGGGGGACAGCAACAATGAAAAGAAAAGAAAATGAAAGAAGAAATGCTTTTGATCTTTTGATCAATAAAAAGAATCCAATGAAATATAAGGTCGCAAAAAAATCATTTCTTGATTAAAAAAGTGAGAAAAATGAAAAAAAAAAAAAAAACAAAATTAACTCTCATCCCTTTTTCAAAAATTTCACAACGTCTATTTTTTTAATAAAAAAATTCATTATTTTTCTTCAAATTACAGAAAATCAATTTTAACTTTTTTTGATTTTTTTCTTATTTTTAAAAATCTTCTTTTCTTCGATCAAAATAAATATATGACTTAAGCTACCCAGAAGTTTCTTCTGTCTGTGTCAGTTGATTAGAGACGGAAATTTCAACAGAACTCAAGACGCGGGAAGAAAATTCCCATTAGAAGCAAATAGGAAAGACTTAAGTGTTTTTAAAACGCAAATGGTGGATGACTAAGTCACTAGTTTACTGATTCGAGCAATGGAATAAAAAAGGCTAGTTTTTCTGAATAGACATTACTATACACAAACAAACACAACACAAATATTGACATATTAAGATAGATAATAATATTAAAATTAATTTTGGAAAATAACTATAATTAAATTCGATCAGTTGACCTGTCAAATGACGAGATTTAATAAATATTTAAAACAATAATAATGATACAACAAGAAGGGAAAATAATTGTACAAATTGAAGAAATATATATAATTAAATTAAAAGAAAAGGTATGAATATAACCAAAACTCAATTAACATGAAAAAAAAAAAAACAAAGTTTCAAATGCAATCTTTAAAATATCAAGAACTCAATTAAAATAATGTATGAATAAAAAATTAATTAAAATATAAATTTTACAAGCATCTTGGAGGCTTGTTCGGAACTTAATTCATTGTCGAGTCGAGCCTTGGCAACTTGTTTGACTGAAGGCTTCTTTCCCCTATTCAGTACTAACATATTACTGCATCTTGACCTCTGCTCGGTATCCCATTGCAGACATATGATCCATTTTAGTAGCTTAAATTGTTTCATCTATACCATTTTACAATTGGGAGAACTTATTTGATCGTTTAATACAATTTCCAAATGCCCTTCATTTTTTCCTTTAATGACCTTCAAAAAATGAATCTACTTTCCAAAGTTTTAATCCATTTATACTTATCTATAATCTAAGCTATTTATGAATTCCAGATTGCTTTTGGTCATTTAACACAATTCTTAAAATACCCTTCATTTTTTCACTTAATGGCATCCAATGGATAAAACTAAAAATATTCGGCACAAGACTTAACAATTTGTCTACCATAACTATTTATCCTTATATCTATACTATATTATTAAGCTAATAAGGATTTTTTGTTTTAAATACTTTTCTTTTTTTTATTCTTTTATTTTTTATTTATCTTGCAACTTATTATTTTATTTGTATTTTTTTCTCAAATTTTTTTCTCTCTTCAAATTATTTTGAATTTTCTTGTTATAGTTTTTTTTATACTCTTTGATTTTAAACATTTTTATTATTTAAAATATAATAATTTTATATTTATAAATGAATTTACATGTACGGTGTTGTCGCTTGGCTTGCTTAGTCAGAAGAACATAATAATTGTCGAGAGTTCTCTCACATGCATAGAAAGAAAATGAAATGGGGCCAAGTGAAATTGAAATACACGCGTTTAAAGAGAATTCGTCATTACCAAAACGCGTTGAGAGAGGACTTTGGGAAATGGGAAATTACTAAATGTGGTGAGGACTAAGAGCTTGCATTTGAAATTTCAATTCTATCCTTGCGTACTTTCTTGCACCTGCTAAGTGCTAATCCCACTTATCAGTCCAAAGGTTCGTGTCAAATTTTCATCACAAAATTTGATCCAGACATAGCCAATGAATTTAAGCAAATGAGTACACGAAAGTATATGGTGATGCAATCAAGACATAAATCAATGTTTTTTGTGTTGCATTAATAGGACCAATGTGAAGTATCAATCAATTGAACTAGAATAAAAGAACAACGTAACTGCCAAATTCCATAGAAATCGTGGAAATATAGCCAACTAGATGAGAGATCGAGGGAACAAGGAAAGATTTACAGCAAAAGTGAGCAAATTATCTGAACAACAAGAACCGGACAGTTTACAGAACCAATTTTGCTGACATTCTGTAGTTGGCAAATAAATGAGTGTCAATCTTTAGACTAGGTGATGATATATATGCATACACAGTAATATGTACTATTACCTTGAAAATGTTCTTTAACAGGGATAACACCCATAGCTCAGATGAAAATTGGGCTATGTAAAAGGTTAAGTTGTTCCTGTACTCTCAGCATGGCCAGAGGAGGACTTGTGTCCTCCTAATAAATTTTTTCTTCTTTCTTATTTTTTGTTTTTACATTTTTTTCTCTTTTTCAAAACATATTTTATTTAAAACATAAACATATTAAGGGCATTTTATGTTTAGCTTTTTTCTATGTGTGCCATATTATGTTTTCATATGTATTTGATAATTATCAAATAGATATAAAAAATAATATAGAACATACTAAAATTACATTCAATAATATCTATAATTTATGTGTATCTATTTCATCATTTTGTAATTTATTTCCATTATATTTAAAGGAATTGTTTAATAATTTATGCAAATAATATTGAATACATATCCTTTTATAATTTAATTTATAATAATATTTAGAAAATTAAATTTGAAAAATACTCTAAATATTAATAATTAAATTTATTTAAAAAACTGTGCATGAATAACAAGTGAAAAAATAAAAAATAAAAATACAAAAGTAAAAAGAAAGAAAAAAAAAGGGCGAGAAAAAGAAAACTAAAATAGAAAGAAAATAAATAAAATTTATAATGCCATATATGGAAAATAAATATACTATCCATATGAAAGAACTATTTATTTTATTTCTTCCAATAAAAGCTAATAAATTAATCATTTTTCTTGAAAGTGGGTATTTATTTTCATATTTTAAAATATTTTTTTGTCTTAAAAACACAAATTTCAAATTATTCAATAAATTAAGAGAAATCATTTAATTCATGTGTAACACACATGAAGGCAATACCATTTGTTAAGGGGTCCCCAATTTGGTCCCTTCTCTCCTCTGCCTTGTATATGTTTCTCTTTTCTATTTGATAAGAAACAATCAGACCTGAAAGCATATCCTAGTAAATTTTTCGAGCATCCTCAAATTGCATTGGAAGTCTATGGCTAATGTTTGAAACCATTTTTTATCATTTTATTTCTCACATTTTAAACTTTTTTTTTATTTGTGTTCTCTTTCAAGTTTTTTTCTCTTCTCAAATTCTTTTAAACTTTCTTTATTTTCTTATTTCAAATTTTTTTATACTTTTAAATTAAAATATTTTTATTATTATTATAAGTAAAATAACTTAATCGATATAAATAAATTAACACATACAAAATTTGCAACTTTTACAAATTTTGAATAATTGCATGATCGGCAATTATAGTCGTAGTTGTGTGTGTTTTATTTTCTCTTTCTTGTAACCAATTTCATGCATTCTTTTTTTTTTTTCTTTTTTGAAAAGAAGGAACAATTTAAATTATCTGGAATAAAACTTAAAACACTTTGACAAATGTGCAAATATTGTAGACATGCATGAAGGTAGTGTTTATGGTCTGTAATAACGTAGTACAGTAGTACATAACAAATTTTTGTTTGAGTCAACCTAGACAAATTAGCTATTCTTCAATAACATTTCCCATCTCCACATCTATAGAAACTGTAGAGGAAAATTGTGGTGTTGACAACTTAGGTGGAGCAAGGCATGGCTTCGGTGGAATTTGTATGGATTCAAGGCTCCCTTCTAACATCTCCACAACCTTAGTCATTGATGGCCTATCTGATGGAGCTGTTTGGATGCACCAAAGCCCTGTCAGTAACATTTTCCTTGCAATTTCTTCATTCTCCTCGGTCATGAGATCATCTAATTTATTGTTGTTAAGTACTACATGCTCGTATATTTTATCTAGAAAGTGATCTTTACTTGATTGGACTGCTTCAACAATTTCATCAATTTTTCTTGCTCCAACCATTTCAAGTAGAACCATTCCATAGCTGTAAACATCAGATTTATGAGAAACTACTCCAAAATATCTAGAGAACACTTCAGGAGCAATGTATCCAATAGTTCCTCTTGTTTCGAACATTGATATTGTACTCTGCTTCTTTTTGAACAATTTAGCAAGCCCAAAATCAGATATTTTTGGACAAAAATCCTCATCCAAAAGAATGTTATGAGGCTTAATGTCAAAATGAACAATCCTTGTGTTGCAGCCTCTGTGCAGGTACTCAAGACCTCTAGCAACGCCAACAACAATCTCATACATCTTTTCCCACTCTAAGTGACAATCAATCAAGGATTCACTCTTGCAGATGAACTTATCTAAGGATTTGTTGGGCAAAAATTCATAGACTAAAGCTCTTTTCTTTTTATCATAGCAAAATCCCAATAGCTTAACAATGTTGACATGGGAAGTCCTACTAATGCTAGCAACTTCATTAATAAATTCCTCTCCATTGTCATTTGTCTCAATTAATACCTTCACTGCAACAAGTTGGTCATCAGATAGCTTTCCTTTGTACACATCTCCATATCCTCCTTGTCCTAACTTATCCTTGAATGATTTCGTTATCCTTTTGATTTCATTGTAGCTGTATCTCTTTAGAGCTAGAGATCCATTGCTAAGTAGAAGTTTGTTAACATTTTGACTGCGTTCCCCATCCAACTCACGCAAATTATGCAATTTATAGTGTTTTTTGATGTAGAAGATGATGAGAGACGATAGAAATATAATACTAACGCCTAGTGTCACCCCTACATACAAAAATAAATAAGTTCATAAGATTTGAGTATAAAATACTAGCAAAGTTAAATATATCGAAAATGATCAAAGATTTTACCTATTATTATGTATATCTGTAAATTTGAAAGTCCATTTTTAGATCCTGAAAAGAAAAAGTAATAAGTGTCAGAAAATCAACAAATCCTTGCCTTTGTAGGCATATCCAAAAACTTTGAAGCTCTGCATGAAGGATAAATAAGTAGATCAACAACAAATAAATAGTCATTGTTGAAACATGGAATAAGATTTTGGAAGTTCAGACATTTGAAACGAGTGCAACTCTTAATGGAACAACTAACACTTTATCTGCAATGGACACCTGATGGAGTCCTTACTCCACGTGAGATGAGCATGCTAGTATAAAAAATTTACAATGGACATGAGGGGCCAGCGTAAGAATATATATTAAGCAAAACAATTTTATAAATCTTAACAATAATGTTTTTCTTTATGTGAAATTCAGTAAAAAGATAAGAGTTGGCAATTCTTATATGGTCGAGAGATCAAATACACTGTCCATTAATCATGCTGTGGGTCAATGCTGAAAAGCTTAACCTACCATTGAGTTAAAAGCGTTTTGGTTGCAGAACCATGACAAAGCTCAAAACTTTGCCATGTCTCAAAGCGTTTATTGGAAATTAGATTCAAGGTCCTCAAGGAAAGGGTAAAGAACCACGAGGAGCACTAGAGAAACGACTAAAGAAAGAAGACGACTCGGTTATACGAAGAACACCTGAAAAAGGAATAAAGAGAAGACGACTCAGTTATACGTACGGTCTTGACATGTGAAAGGGGAGGCTCGATCAGCGCAATAGCAAGCAAACAACCTCAAAACCTAATTTTGCCCAAACAATCCTCCTGATCTCAGGCTCCATTTCCGGCCACTGGATCCAAAATCCACTCCTCAGGGCACTCTGTAAAAGAGTTGACGATGCAGTCACGGGATTTGCCAGGCCAGGGCCGCTGTTTGATTCACCCAAACAAAAATATTACCTCTGCATGTGCTAAAATTTTCCGACCCTGATAATTCCGTTTCCTCTGACGCATTCGCGTAGGAAAGCCAGCCCGTTGTAGCTGATCCAGGCTGCAATCCATAGTACAGAGTGATGTTCTGCTCGTCAGCGGATTGAATAAAAACTGAAAGGGATGAAATCTAAGGTTGTGCCAGAGAACAGACGCCACGGACAAAGGGTGTCCCATAGGTTCGCTTGAGGCCCAGAGAGCAAGCATCGAGTGATCAATATCATGAACTTGGTAGGATGGTGATGATATGTTAAGCGGAAAACATCCCTTGGCAGCTTAGCTAGAAGCCAAGATATCCACACTGACAAGGCGGTCGCCTCCCCAGAAAGGATAGCCTACATCTTTGATACTGCTGATAATTTTGCCAGATACAACTCGGGACTTTTTGTAGTAGTAGTATGAGGCTTGTGAAGATGAGGAAGAAATATCTTAGATGGAGGTTTGGCTTCATTTTTTGTAAAGGAAGGGTATTGATGCTTAGACAAAATTATTGAAGAATGAAGATGAACGGACACTTGATCCCAACGATGGAATAACAATCAAATTGACTTTAGTGTCACAAGCAGAGAAGACCTAGAATTGACAAAGCTTGTTTGATTAGTCTAAGACAAGTAAATTAGTTTGGTAAGGAATACCGTTATAGTTACAATATAATTAGTTTGGTTGGATCAAACTATCTTGGGAGGGACTTGTTTGCATGTTTGCAGAGAAGCTGTTTAGATACAAATCGGCATCCATTCAAATTGATTTTTCTAAAAAATATTAAAATAATATCTCTCTCTCTCTCTCTCTCTCTCCCCCCCCCCCACTCTCTCTCTCTTTCTACTCTACCGTATTTTTAAATTTTTGCTAAATTTTCTATTTTTCATTTTCTTTTTCTGATTTTCAACCTAATGTAATTCTAATAATCGTTTGTCTGGCCACCCAGAATAAATAATAGTTTTTTGTTATTCATCCTTACTAAAGAATTAAAGGTACTTTATTAATCATAGATTAAATTAATTTCTCAAGAAAAGAGACATGATATGAACCAGGCGCTTGTTGATGTGAAATACGCAACTTGCCAATTATGATCCGGAGATGTTTAACAGCCTATGGTTAAAGTCTTGAACATATCAGTTGTTTCTGCAATAAGAAGATCTGGACATCTGAAGACAATTACTTGCATAAGAATTAAAGGAGTTGGAGAAGGTAGATTGTATATGATTGAGTACCTGTCGGTGACTCTACTGGCGGTGGCCGAGGCACCAGGGCAACTGGCACACGCCCAGGTGCTAGGTCTTGAATTCTAGTTTCATTGAAGAAGGGATAAATCTCGAAACGAATATTGCAGCTAGGCAGGAGAACTCTAACCCCTATCTTCCCGTCACCGAACTTCGGTACATCCTTGGCAGCAGAAATCAAACAATTACTGCAGTCGTCTGGAGATAAATCCGGGGTGCACTGAACTAGGGCAAAAATATTTTGAAAATCAGGGCCTAATAGTTGTTCTGCCGCCACCTTCCTCAGAGAACCACCAGAAGCAGCTTGCTCCCGAAGATTGCTTAGCAGGATTCCCAAATCCCCCTTAAACCCATTTGGGCTTGTGGCGTTATTTACATTCCAATAAAAATATTTCGGACTAGTCGCCAGGGTCCCAAATATCGTCTCGTTTGAGTATCTTAACATGCACAGCTCGTTCCAGGCTATCGCCTGCTTTCTGTAGGGGCATAAATTTGGAAGATCAACGGTAGCATTTTGTACACACTCACGGCACGCATCAAGCCCGAGATCACCTCTGCAAAGCACGATGGCGTTGGCTTTGTCTGGGTTTTGGCCAGTAGATGCGTTGTAAAAACCGTTGCTGTCGATATTTGTAGACACAGAGGAGAGGACGGCGTTAAGATTAGCCCTGTAACTGCCGTTGTTGCTTGTGTAATTGCCGCCGTTTATACACGAGTGCACCTGCGTTTGGCCGCTGGCAATGGCTGATAGGTTCACCAGAATGAGGAAAATGAAGGCGGCTAGCATTCTTCCACAGCTCATGGTAACTGTTTATGTGCGGTCAGGATACAAAGCGGTCGATTATATAGAAAAAAGGTGTGAACTCTTTGGTGCGCCTGCTCAAGCTCAAGTGTTACTTGTAAATTCTAATTTTCTTTGTAAAAATTTGGACCCATTTAACGTCTGAGAGTGATTGTGAGTTTGTGACTAGACGACGCAAGAACAAGGCGCGAGACAGACGTTGATAGCTATCTCCCCTCGTACCATTTCAACCCGCCGACGCCATTAATTTTGACCGAATCAAAATGCGCAAGACAGATAGTCGTTGATGGCCATCTGCCCTTCGCACCATTTCAACACGTCTAAGCAATTAATTAATTTTTAATGAATCAAAACTTTCTTCTTTCTGATTTTTATTTAATTCTAGAAATAATTACGCACGGTGGGATTTTTTCGTGGAACGATCCCCCACGCGTATAGGAAATATTTACCCTGACCTTGCGCTACAGACAGTCAATACCACTAGAGTGGGAAGAATTTTTCAGTCACAGCCACAAATCCAAAATAGATGAAATTTTTCTCAGATTACTGAATTTTAATAAATATTACATTTAGTAATTGTGTAACTTATCATTTATTATATCTTGGACAATAGTCGCTCTCAACGATAGGTCCGGCTAGCCCTTTCCAAGCATGTTTATTAGCATTAAAGAGTCGCCATTTAATCTCACTTTCCTCCACCCTTAAGAAGTAGCGAACTGAACAGCCTCCCTCGACATTCTGCAACAAACGAGTCATTGACATTAGGGAGAGGTCCTGATCTGTAGCAGAGTGCTAATTGGCCAGATGCTGTAGAATACAAACTCAAAATTTCTTCAATAGCATTGAAATTACCGTTGGATGCTTGGCAGAAAATGAGGGTGTCAATAGCCAAAAGGAGGTGGGCGAAACAGAGTGCCTTTCTTGCAATCCAGTACTCACAAGACCAAATGATAACTAGGAGTAATCAGATTGGAAAACTAGCTGGTTCCCACCCAAATGGTTGAACCCGTTAGTTTTGTCCGATTTTAAAAATTATGACAATTAGAGAAGACTGAGAACTGTTAAAGCGTGTTTGATTATTATAGTATCTGATTAGTTTCGAGTGGATCAAACTATTTAATTTGGGGTGGAACCTAATTGCTTTCATTGCGAATTAATATTGAGTGCTATGTTCGTTTCCGTTATTATATGCTGTTTTCATGTATGTATTTCGGGAAAAAAAAAAGTAAATGTAAAAATAAAAGAAAAATAGATCAAAATTTATTGTCTTTCTTTTATTTTGCAAAATAAAAACAAACCCAGCGGAAGATTCATTGTAAATAAACTATTTGATTTGGGAACCAAAAATGTGTAAACCAGAAAATAAACAAAAAGGAAAAAATTGGATAATTAAGGCCCAAGAGTGTTCAAATGTGGTGGTCCAGAATACAACTATTCATGTCGCAGTTAACCTTTGACAAACAAAAGAAGGATCATTTTTCAACTTGCAACTTCAATTGAATTTTCCTTATCTGGTTAAGTGACAAAGACATTCTCGAGAAAAAAAATATATAAAAGAAAAAGAAAAAGAAAAAATGTGTGATAGAGACATTCATGTTGAAACTTCGAAGCATGCTTATTTTCATAGAGTTATACTTATTTTTATTTATTTAACTAAACATTTTAAACTATATTTTAATTGTATGATGGGCTACATTTATACCATACATATATCAATTCAAAATCTTATTGTTCTCAAAATTTTCACCTAAAATTTTATAAAATATAAAATAAAAATTATAGATCAAAATTAAATCTAATATATTGTACAAATGTTTTTGTGTAACAGTTACTCTACAGTAAATAATGCCAATTGCAAATATTTAAGTAAATTGTTGTCGACCGTCGAGACTTAGAGGATTGACGCTGGGCAGTTGATTAAAATGGTGGAAAAATAATCAACTAGACTTTAATGTCACAATCAGCTTTATTAAAATGGTGGGAAAATGGGTGGTCTTGCCCCTTTGGTAGAACTGGACAATATTTTAAAATTACGTCACGTGAAATTCAGGGGTTTAAGAGTAGTCGTCAATTCCAAAAATGCCCGCGTCAAGAGAAGACTTTGGAATAAGTTAGGGCGACGAGGACTAAGAGTGTGGTTGGATGGCACAAAAGAGTCTCCTCTGGCACTGTTTACGTTGGGAAATCTTCGCAAACAACCCATTTGAGAGAATTTTCAGAAAAGGCTTGCTGGCCAATTCTCCCCAAACCTACTCGTGTAGGTGCTGTCCCAACACGCCCGTCTGTCCGAGTAGTGATCCAATTTATAAAATTCATCGTAATAAAATTTATAAAATTTTACATTCAAAACAATATCTCAGTATATAATATTTTCTATTATTTACGTATCAAATCATATACTTTAATAAATATAAATACATGTTACATTAATATTATATAACATTTTATATTACAACATATTAAACCATCCACCTCAACAAATATAACTATCTGTCACATAAGTGTTTATTATCATTATTCTCTACAAAACATTATTATTCCATTTTTTTTTTAATAAATATCGTTCAATTACGTACAACTTATTACTATTTACACTTTAAAATTCTCCGCCCTAAAATCTCACAAAATTAATTTTTTAGAGTAGAGGAATCATCCAATTGCATGCTAAGAGCATGCATCTATGAAGCTTGCTAACTGTTTGAAATTTAATTATATCCTAGCGCAATATCTTGTTCCCTAGTTCCACAATCCATGTAAGATTGTTAGCATGAAATGTTGACAAAGAATATGGCACCAAACTTCAGGAAATTTGAGCATAGGCTAACTTGAAATCTTGGAAAATTGGATTGGAACCAAATTAATGATGTACATTTGGCTACGTTTGGAACTCAACCTTCACCCTCTCAACCTCATTCCAAACCTTAATCAAACATTACTGAATAAATTTTTGTCTAAATTTAAATTTAATATTTTTCTCTAACATATAAGATTAACTAATTATTTTTCATCCATTATATCCGCTCATAATCAAATTAATACATATATATGTATATATAAACACTAACACTATAATATATAAATATATATATATATATATATATTCTTGCTATATAAAATAATCATTGTCTCCGTATACTATTATATTATTTAACTATTTTTATATATTTTATACATATATTCAAATAAAATAAAATTTTCGAAATATTAAAATCAGACCATCGAATATACTACCTATCCTAACCTAACTTACACCAAACATTATCACTTAACAAACCCCTCTTCCAATCTTCCAATAATAGTGATCGTGTCTAAAAATACTGGTAATCTAGCATCAATGGTGCAAAGTTTTATTATTGTTTATCACTTATATAGGCAAACAAAAATTGTTGAAGTAGTGACTACGATTGGATACATTCTTCGTTCCAGGAAAAAAAATTCTTAAAATAAATAGAAAAAAGTGAGATAAAATATTTTAGGCATATAAGATAAGAAAAGTGAGATATTGTGTGTAAATGGATAGTGTTTTAGAGATAATGTAATAATTAGAGTGATGTAATAGGTAATTGTAAATAGAAAATTATGTTGATGTGACGGATAATTAGTAATAAAAATTTGTGTTAATGTGATATATTATATATTGAATATTATATATTATATTATTTATGTAGTACATATTAATATATATTGTAATGTACATATCATATATATTATATGTTAGTGTGTGTGTCTAATATGTAAGGTATATTGTAATATAATATATATGAGTACTATACAATATACGAGATATATGAATCCCAATACACATATTATATTATATATTTCATATAATATATGCATTGTTTGTATTACCTAATATAGTATATTACGATGACGTGCATACTATATATATCTCTTGCATATTATAAATTATATAAATGTAGATATATATATATATATTGCATATATATATATCAACATAATATATATTAATATTAATAATATATATTAATATTATATATATTATAATATATATTAATATATGTATAATATAATATGCAACATGCATTAATGATAATATGTATTGTGATAGCTGTTACATGTAATTATTGTATTATATGTATCACATATGTATTGTATTGCATAATATGTGTGGATTATATATGTCTATTAGATATAATGCAATCTATGCGTGTGTGCATATATATATTATAAATGATGATATATTGTAATGTATATATTATATACCTTGTATATATTTATATATATATATATTAGTATGTTATATATATGTAATATATAATATATATTTAAGTTATAATGTATATTATAATATATATGTATATTTTTTACATATTATGTAAGATATTTATCATATCATATATATATATATGTATGTATGTATGTATTATACAATAAGCAATATATTTTAAATGTGATATATATATTATGTTATATATTGCGCATAATATATGTCATATATATACTACATGTCTGTATTACATATATATATATAATATTGTATTGAATACAATATGTATTATAGTAATATATTATATGCTGTGTACATGTGTCACACATATATATACATACATATATGTGTATGAATGTGTTATACAAAAATATAATATGATACAGTATAATATTCAAATAAGGTAACATTGGATACACACCAATATAACATTCAATAGTATTACATAATATAACCCCTTCATAACACAACAGTGTATCATACTAAATATACAGGAATGAGCAGTACATGAAACAACAATATACTAATAGAAAAGTATATTAGTCTAGAACATCCAAATTTCTTTTAGAAATTATACATATTGTCATTTACTCTCCCATGTTTTTTAAAACTAAATTAAAATTTGAAAATATTCAAAAATTTTATGTAGAATTTTGATAATTTAAAATTCAAACATATTTATTCAAATCAAACTTTAATACATTGTATATACATGTAAATAAAATCATATATAAAATAATACTATAAATTAGCATATTTACACAGAAGGTAAAAACATATATAATTAAAATTAAAAAAAATTACAAGTTGACTCATGAATTTTTGAATAAAGAAACATATTTTACAAAAAAAGCTTTTCTAATATATAATGAGATCTAATTGATTAGTTAAAAAAATTTCGCATGATCTATGTGTTCAGTATATTAATGGATTTGCACCATCAAAAACAAAGACTTCTGATTTCGGTGATAACTTTATATATAAATAACATAACAAATACTTTTATAAAACCCAGACAAGAGACACACTCCATCTTTTAGTTTAAAAATGTTAAATTAATGGTAATAGACTAGAAATTTTAGGGAACTGCTGAATATTGACTCAAGTCATCTATGTTCTGACTGGTCCAAAACAATAGAGTACATGACAATTTTTTATTTCCGTCGGCAAAATCAAATTGTTACAGTAGCTAATCCTCAATTAAATTTATCGTCTCTAAGTCTACAGATAACATTGCTGACAACTTAGATGGAGAGAGGAATGGCTTTGGGGGAATTTGTATGGATTGACGGCTTGCCTCCAACATCTCCAAAACCTTTGTCATCGACGGCCTGTCTGACGGTGCAGTTTGGATGCACCACAACCCCACCAGTAATATTTTCCTTGCAGTTTCTTCATGTTCTTCAGATATAAGATCATCTACTTTATTATTTTTAACTACGACATGATCATATATTTTGTCTGGAAAGTAATCTTCATTTGATTGGGTTGTTTCAATTTCATCAATTTTTCTTGCTCCAACCATCTCAAGCAACAGCATTCCATAACTATAAACATCTGATTTGTGAGAAACTGCTCCAAAATTTCTAGAGAATACTTCAGGAGCAATGTATCCAATGGTTCCTCTCGTTCCAAGCACTGACAGTATACTCTGCTTCTTCTTGAATAATTTAGCAAGCCCAAAATCAGATATTTTTGGACAAAAATCCTCATCCAAAAGAATATTATGAGGTTTGATGTCAAAATGAACAATTCTTGTGCTGCAGCCTCTATGTAGGTATTCAAGGCCTCTAGCAACACCAACGGCAATCGCGTACAACTTTTCCCACTCCAAGCGACACTCTGGATTGAGTTGTGTGCTCTTGCAAATGAACTTATCTAAAGATTTGTTGGGCATGAATTCATATACTAAAGCTCTTCTCTTTCGATCGTAACAATATCCTAATAGATTGACAATGTTGACGTGAGAGGTTCTACTGATGCTAGCAACTTCATTAATGAATTCCTCTCCATTATCATTTGTTTCAATTAAGACCTTCACTGCAACAAGTTGGCCATCAGCTAACTTTCCTTGGTATACAATTCCATATCCTCCTTGTCCTAACTCATTCGTGAATGATTCTGTCATTTTGTTGATTTCGTTGTAGCTATATCTCTTTGGAGCCAGAGATCCATTAGTTAGTAGAAATTTGTTGACAACTTGATTATTTTTCTTGTCCAGCTCATGTAATCTACGTTGTCTTCTTACGTAGAAGATAACAAGGTTTGACAGTAGTATACCATTAACACCTAGTGTCACCCCTACATAAGCATGTAGACAAAATAGGTCCGCAAAATGAGCAAAGAACAGTGACAATGTAACATATGTTGGAAATAATAAAGGATTTTACCTGTTATTATGTATTTCTTCGCATGCCCTTTTCTAGTTCGCATCTGGTTCTCATCTGAAAGAAAACCCAGAAAATTTCAGAAAATCAACAAATCCTTTTCCTCTGCTTTGTAGGCATGCACCAACACTTCAAAGAGCTTGCATGAAGGAAAAAAAATTTGTATCCCCATATGAAGAAAGTTTCTTCTAATAGAACTTCTATTGAAAGAAATCTTAATTTGATTTTAAAAAAAAATAGATGAATTTGTTTCTCAATCAAAATCTACGTCATGAAGAAGGTTTAGATGTGGATTTATAAGTCATAGTTGAAGCATGGAAAGGATGTCGAAAGTCCAAACATTAGAAATGACTGCAACTTTTAATATGGCAACAAACACTCAGTCTACTGTGGCATGACAGACATGGTGCTACTAGTATAAAATTGTGTGATTGCCCTTGCTCCATATCAGATGACTATGCTAGTATAAAATTAAAACCAAAATGACTCACTAGTAATTGTTCGACTTTAAAAGCTATATATTAACCCCACTCTACGAAGTTGACAATAATGCTACTATATTCGTGAAGTTCTGCGAAAAAAAAAACGTATTCTATTTTTAGGGTAGTTAGATTTCACATTCAAAGGGCAAGTGTCGTTTTTGTTTATGTTGCTATTTTTCTTTTCTTTCAAACATTTAGGATGCATTTGGACTTTCAAGTTTGCTGAGAATAGCGGGGAAAAACGAAGGAAAGAAAGAAACGCAAATCCAAACACTTTGAATTGAGAATTCATTATTTATCTTTGAATTCGTTTGAGTATTGTGGAACAAAATTAATTCATTATATAGGTATATAGTCGATTAATGCGTCTTATCATACATTTTTAGGAGGATTAACCATATGGTACCTTGATCTTACTGTCGGTCAAACGTTAAAAGCTTACTAGAGACAGGCTCGAAAAAGGCTGCCATGTTTCAAATCTTTTAATCGAAATCAGATTCAGAGATCAGAAAAGCTCGAAAGAGCAAACAAAAGAAGGAAGAAATGATTCACAAATGGATTGCTGTGATTTCAGGAAGAGCACCAGAGACTTAAAGAAACCCGGGGGGTGGGGGGTGGAGACTGAGATATACGTACCATTTCCAGTTGGGCAAGCGAAACGGTAAGGTCGATCCATGCAATAGCAAGCAAAGGAGCCCGAATTCTGATTCTGCCCGCACAACCCACCCGATCGCACGCAATGACCGCACTTTTCAGTGTCCGCCCACCACTGGATCGAAAATCCACTCCTCAGAGCACCCTGTAAATGAGTCAGCGATGCAGTCGTCGAATTAATTAAAGAACGGGCCGCTTTTCCATTCACCGGAACATAAATCTTACTTCTGCACCCCTCACCATTTCCGTCAAATGGTGCACCCCAAGTCACGTAGAAAGGTGGGCCGTTCACAGGGCAATTGAACGGCTGCACCTGCGTCATTGGTGGCGCCTGTGGCGCCTTATTACCAGTGCAACCATAATGCAGAGTGATGTTCTGATCGTTAGCACTTGAATAGAAATCGAAAAGGGTGAAGTTTAAGGTTGTCTGGGAGATAGGCGTCGGACAGAAGGTACTCCACAGGTCGTCTCTTGAGACTCTGAGAGTTCGCGTCGAGATATTGATAGAAAGAACTCGGTAGGATAGAGATGAGATGTTAAGCAGGGGAACATTGCCTAGGCAGCTTAGCTGGAAGCCAGGATGGCCGCACCATGCGGGGCGATCGCCTCCCCAGAAGGGATAGCCTACTTCCCCGATGCCGCCACACTGAAATGGCCGCCTGCAAGTTTCATACTGCCGATCATTGTGACTGAAACAACTCGGGATTTGTTGGAGTATTAGGAGGCTTGTGAAGATGATGGAGAAAAGGATTAGCTGGAGGTTTGGATTCATTTCTGCAAGGATAATGTTGTCCACCGTCGAGACAACATTATTGAACAGGCCAATATAGTTAGAGGAATGACGCTGGGCACTTGATTAAAATGGCGGAAAAATAATCAACTAGACTTTAATGTCACCATCAACTTTATTAAAATGGTGGGAAAATGGGTGGTCTTGCCGTTTGGTAGAACTTGACAATATTCTAAAATTACATCACATGAAATTCAGGCGTTTTAGAGAAGTCGTCAATTCCAAGATGCACGCGTCAAGAGAAGACTTTGGAATATTAACACTATTCCAAAGTCTTCTCTTGACTTTAATGCCACCATCAACTTTATTAAAATGGTGGGAAAATGGGTGGTCTTGCCCCTTTGGTAGAACTGGACAATATTCTAAAATTACGTCACATGAAATTCAAGGGTTTAAGAAAAGTCGTCAATTCAAAAAATGCACGCGTCAAGAGAGGACTTTGGAATATTAAAATCTAATATTGTACAAATTATATATCAAAATTAAATCTAATATATTGTACAAATGTTTTTGTGTAACACTACTCCGAAGTCTTCTCTTGACGCGTGCATTTTTGGAACTGACGACTTCTCTTAAACCCTGAATTTCATGTGATGTAATTTTAGAATATTGACCAGTTGTACCAAAGGGGCAAGACCACCCACTTTCCCACCATTTTAATAAAGTTGATGGTGACGTTAAAGTCAAGTTGATTATTTTTCCACCGTTTTAATCAACTGCCCAGCGTCAATCCTCTAAGTCTCGACGTTCGACAACAGTACCCTTTTGAATATTTGCAATTAGCATTATTTACTGTAGAGTAACTGTTACACAAAAACATTTGTACGATATATTAGATTTAATTTTGATCTATAATTTTTATTTTATATTTTACGAAATTTTAAATGAAAATTTTGATAAGAATAAGATTTTGAATTGATATATGAATGGTATAAATGTAGTTCATCCTGTCAAGTGATATAATTAAAATATAGTTAAAAATGTTTAGTTAAATAAATAAAAATAAGTATAACTCTATGAAAATAATAATGAAACCTCATAAAATTTTATCAAAATAATAAATGTATATTTATAAAGTATAAATTAAATTATGTTATTATTAAAAAGTTTATGAATGATCTTAAAAATCTATTTTTATCATGTTATTAAAATATTTCAAATATTTAGTTGAGAACCCCTATTCAAATATCATCTTTTCAAAATTGTAATACCATATATCTTATAGATTTGAAGTTATGCTCCGAAATTTATTAATGATGTTTAATTTTTGTACTGTTTCAAAATAATGTTTCTTTCTCAATATTTATTTTAAAATTATCCTATTAGTAAAATTTAATTGAATGGATATGTTTTCAAATATTTTATTATTTCTGTGAATATTATTTTTAGTATATATTAAATTTATAAATAATTAAATTAAATAATATTTAGAAATTAAAAAATTAAGTAAATTGGTTCAGTTTTATACTTATGTTTTATTTAAAATGAATCTTCGGCTGGGTTTTTTTTTTTCAAAATAAAAATAGACATTAAAATCATTATATTTTAAATGTTGATCTATTTTTTCTTTTATTTTTACATGTTGTTTTTGGCTGAAATACATACATGAAAACAGCATAAAATAACGGTAACGAACATAGCACTCAATTTTAATTCGCAATGAAGGCGTTTAGGTTCCACCCACCCCAATTAAATAGTCGGATCCCCTCAAAACTAATCATATGCTATAATAATCAAACACGCTTTCTCAATTCTCAATCTTCTCTAATTGTCATGGTCTTTAAACTCGGACAAAACTGGCCATTTCGACCATTTCGGTGGAGAACTGGCTAGTTTCCGATCTGATTACTCCTGGTCATCATTTGATCTTGTGAGAATCAATTAAAAATCGGTTGAAATTGGATTGAGTCAGTCAAAATTAGATTTCTATATTTTTATTTACAAAAAATATAAAAAAACAAAAAAATTGGATTTTGAAAAATAAATAAATAAAAATGTTTTTAAGGTTTTCTTATGGTTTTTAAGGTTTTCACCTATTAAATAATTTATTAATATATAATTTTTACTACCTATTTTTATTTTGACTTTTATTTTTTTGATTACTTTATCTATATATTATTCTAAATGAGTTTCAAAGCAATTAACTATTGCATCTTGAAATTAATTGTATCATATAAATTGTGTTATTTTTCTTTTACAAAACTAAATCAATAATTATATTTTTCTTTAAAATTTAAGTTAGTTTCGTAAAAATATTTTTATCCTTATTGAATTGTTAAATTTTTAATGTTACATTTAAAATTAACATTTAAAATGTTAAGTAAGGAACTTGGATTTATTATATAGAAATTTATTTAATATTATTTACATGCATATCCATTGTTTAGTTCTCTAATTTAATGACCAATCCAATTTTAAAAATATTGTTGACTTTGGCGTTAAAGTCAATCTAATCGCTATTCCACTGTTGAAATCAAGTGTCCATCCGTATTCATTCTTCAGTAATTTTGTCTAAACATCAACACCCCTTACAGTAACTAAGCCAAACCTCTAGCTAAGATCTTTCTCCCTCGTCTTCACAAGCTTAATATTATTATTATTATTACTACAAAATATCCCAAGTTGGTTCTGTCAAATTTATTACTAGTATCAAACATGTAGGTAGCCACTTCAGTGTGACAGTTAAAGGAATTAGGCTATCCCTCGTGGGAAGGTGACCGTCCTACCTCGTAAGGCAACCCTAGCTTCCAGCTGAGCTGCCAAGCCGACGATCCTTTACTTAACATCTCATCACCATCTTACATAG
Organism: Avicennia marina; assembly: GCA_019155195.1. Lineage (NCBI taxonomy): Eukaryota > Viridiplantae > Streptophyta > Magnoliopsida > Lamiales > Acanthaceae > Avicennia > Avicennia marina. Next base: position 8,887,154 of record CM032765.1, read on the forward strand.
TTCTTGTTATTGACAACACTTGCGTACTTTCATGGTTTTCAAGAGATGACCTTTAGGGCACCCTTTGTACAAGACTTCTCTTTATCGCAACATTAGATTTCACACTTTTTAGTTTTTATTCAACTGCCAGTAACTAGACCATCTTCGTCAAAAAAATTATTTTAAAGGACATCAAAGCCCAACTTTCCATAGTATCTAAATCATGAAGTAGTAATCATTGCAATACATTTGAAATTTTCATTTCACAATAGTAGTTCTTATGCAAAACATGAATTACAACATTGCAACAGAAATTCGATAAATTACATAATTAAATCTCTTATTGACAGAATAATTAAGATCCAAGTTCTTATTTTCATGTTCAAGTGTTTTACCAATCCCAACTATATAGTCTACTCCAAAGTCATCATCTACAATAAGATTTTTACTTTCGTGAATCAACAATCATCCAATAAGAGGTTTATCTATTTGCTTTATTTTTAGATGTAAATATAGTAAAATATTTAATAATTTATTGTCATATGAAGTCCAATTTGGCATAATAATATATACTATAAGGTTATCAATGCCAAATTTCATTTCACTTCTTGTTAGTTTGTTCATAGCTTCAGACATTTCATATACCATATTTAGTACTTGAGGCTTAATTTTAACTTTAAGGAAGGTCACAAACAACTTTACTAGTTGTATTAATTTTTAACTTTAATTAAGAGGGTCATTTACTAAATCTTTAACCCAAATTAAGAAGTTAATGTAAGCTCTATCTTTAATCTCAATTGAAAAGGTCACGTGCAATTTCTCATCTGTCTCAATTTTTAACTCTAATTGAGATGATTAACTTAATCCCGATTAAAGAACCCAAAATTTCTGCCCTACTTGGGAGGGTCGAAACTAGTTTATATATAGTAGTGTACATTGCAATGAGTATTATAACATAAAACTTTTTATAGTGCATGTCTTTTAGTATGAAACTCAGTTTAAATTAGTTGAGCATATTTATTCACATCCAAAAAATTTGTGTTATAAGTAATTTGGATTGGCATATATTTAGTTTGCAATTTGCATCTAACCATCTTCTCTGCAAACATGCAAACAAGTCCCCCCCCCCCCCCCCCCCCCCCCAAAAAAAAAGTTTGATCCACCAAAACTAATTATATTGTAACCATAATGGTATTCCGTACTAAACTAATTTACTCGTCTTAGACTCCTCAAACAAGCTTTGTCAATTCTAGGTCTTCTTTACCTCTGACACTAAAGTCAATTTGATTGTTATTCTACCGTTGGGATCAAATGTCCATCCATCTTCATTCTTCAATAATTTTGTCTAAGCATCAATACCCTTCCTTAACAGAAATGAAGCCAAACCTCCATCTAAGATATATCTTCCTCATCTTCACAAGCCTCATACTATTACTACAAGAAGTCCTAAGTTGGATCTGTTAAAATTATCAGTAACATCAAAGATGTAGGCAGCCACTTCAGTGCGGTAGCAGTGGGGATATAGGTCATCCTTTTTAGGGAGGCAACCGCCCTACATCGTGTGGCTATCCTAGCTTCCAGCTAAGCTACCAAGGGATGTTTTCCGCTTAACATCTCATCACCATCCTACCAAGTTCATGATATTGATAACTCGATGCTTGCTCTTAGGGTTTCAAGAGACAACCTATGGGACACCCTTTGTTCGTGGCGTCTATTCTCTGACACAACCTTAGATTTCACCCCTTTCAGTTTTTATTCAATCTGCTGATGAGCAGAATATCACCTCTGTGCTATGGATTGCAGCCTGGATCAAGCTGCAATGGGCTGGCTTTTCTATGTGATTGTGTCAGCGGAAACGGAATCATCAGGGCCAGAAATTTTAGCATATGTCCTGTCACTTGCCCCTCATTTCTACTGTAAATTTTTTATACTAGTATGCTCATCTCATGTGCAATAAGGACTCCATCACGTGTCCTTTGCAAACTAAGTGTTAGTTGTTCCATTAAGAGTTGCACTCGTTTCAAATGTGTAAACTTCCAAAATCTTATTCCATGTTTCGACAAGGACTTTATTTATTTGTTGATCCCAATTATTTGTCCTTCATGCAAAGCTTCAAAAATTTTTTATATGCCTACAAAGGCAAGGATTTGTTAATTTTCTAACAGTTATTACTTTTTCATTTCAAAATGTAAAAAAGGGCTTTCAAATCTATAGATGTACGTAATAATAGGTAAAATCCTTAGTTATTTTCAATATATTTAACTTAGCCGGTATATTATCCTCAAATCTTATAAACTTATTTATTTCTGTATGTAGGGATGACACTAAGCATTAATATTGTATTTCTATCGTCTCTCATCATCTTCTACATCAAAAAACACTATAAATTGCATAACTTGCGTGAGTTGGATGAGGAACGTAGTCAAAATGTCAACAAACTTCTACTTAGCAATGGATCTCCAGCTCTAAAAAGATACAACTACAATGAAATCAAAAGCATAATGAAATCATTTGAGGATAAGTTAGGACACGGAGGATATGGTGATGTATACAAAGAAAAGCTATTTGATGACCAACTTGTTGCAATGAAGGTATTAATTGAGACAAATGACAACAGAGAGGAATTCATTAACGAAGTTGCTAGCATTAGTAGAATTTCCCATGTCAACATTGTCAAGCTATTGGGATTTTGCTATGATAAAAAGAAAAGAGCTTTAGTCTATGAATTTTTGCACAACAAACCAGTAGATAAATTCATATGCAAGAGTGAATCCCTGATTGACCGTCACTTAGAGTGGGAAAAGATGTATGAGATTGCAGTTAGCGTTGCTAGAGATCTTGAGTACCTGCACAGAGGCTACAACACAAGGATTGTTCATTTTGATATTAAGCCTCACAACATTCTTTTGGATGAGGATTTTTATCCAAAAATATCTGATTTTAGGCTTGCTAAATTGTTCAAAAAGAAGCAAAGTATAATATCAATGCTCGAAACAAGAGGAATTATTGGATACATTGCTCCTGAAGTATTCTTTAGATATTTTAGAGTAGTTTCTCACAAATCTGATGTTTATAACCATGGAATGGTGCTACTTGAAATGGTTGGAGCTAGAAAAATTTATGAAATTGAAGCAGTCCAATCAAGTGAAGATCACTTTTCAGATAAAATATACAAGCATGTAGTACTCAATAATAATAAATTAGATGATGTCATGACCAAGGAGAATGAAGAAATTGCAAGGAAAATGTTATTGACAGGGCTTTGGTACATCCAAACTACTCCATCAAATAGGTCATCAATGACTAAGGTTGTGGAGATGTTACAAGGGAGCCTTGAATCCATACAAATTCCACGTAAGCCATGCCTCGCTCCTACTAAGTTTTCAGCACCACAATTTTCATCTACCATTTCTATAGGTGTGGAGACAGAAAATGTTATTGAAGATTAGCTAATTTGTCGAGGTTGACTCAAACAAAAATTTGTTATGTACTAATGTAATATGTTATTACAGACCATAAACATTACCTTCATGCATGTTTACAAAATTAATTAAATGCAAAACCTTTTCTACCAGCAGAGGATGAGAATATTATTTAGACTATATTGAAAAATTGAAAGGTTACGTGTACCACTATTGACTAACCAACAGGAGTACCAATTGAATGTCAAATGTGTGTGTGTGTGTGTGTAATGTACGTATGTATGTCTGTATGTATGTACGTATGTTTAAGGCGTACAATTATGTCTGAATTAGATGCGAACATGAGTTTTTAAGTTTATAGTCCAACTAATAAAAATATCATTTATAGTATGTAGATTTAATTCAAACTCTCGACTTTATTTGGAATTTAAATACAAATGACACAGTATATAATTGTTTAACTGTCCATGTAGTAATGTAAGTAACTCTTTAATTGTAGCAACTGCATTTTGAAATTGATAATAATGCGACTCTAATTAATTGACAGAAGCAGAAGGGAATTCCCCTTCTTGTTTACTTGTGAGAACCATTACAATGACAAACCTACTGTATGATTTTTGCAAGTCAGAAAGCCCCTGTCCCATCCTCACAACTCTTGGCAGTTGAAGATCTCCCCATATGTAAGAAACACTATTTCAAAATGCAAGACAACAGTTTAACTACGGTGAGACGTAACAATACAAGAAGACATTAAAAGCAGAAACAATGTTTTGCACCGTATAAAGCAAATACTCGTGAAATACTATTGAACATACCATAAGACGAGGCACACGCAACCTGATAGATGCATGCGCGCTACTGTTGCCACATACTCTTAAATGCTGGCCCTGTCAATATTATCTGTACTCAATGTAGATTTTGCGGGCTTCCTGGACTTCTTACACTTGACCAGTAGGCTGCTCGAACCGTTTCTGGAAATTCCTGGGGACATACTGTTGCAACCGACCTGCGTCCTTGGTACTGCTTTCCGAATCCGTGGGTTTTGTCGTCACAGAACCATTAGCTTCTGGCTTTGATTTTCCAAGAGCAATCACAAAATTTTTAAGGTGTTTAATGAACTCAGGAAAAAGTTCGAGGTTGCAATGCCCGCCTCCGTTTATCCATAAAGGTTCATACTTTACCTTGCAAAGTTCCCAGAGCTTCTTCCCGTGGGAGCAGTCAACTACGTCATCGGCTGTTCCCTGAAGCATGGGGGTAATAATTAACAACCATTCACCTAAATGCAAGAAAAAATGCACTCGTAAATTATAGCTGTTTTGACGCTACACGTGATATACAAACTCTCCTATTGGTATTGCCAGTGGAATTTCATTAATATTAACTCAAGAAAGAAATCTCTCTCTCTCTCTCTCTCTCTCTCTCTGTGCGAGGCCAAGATTGAGCAAAGATATTAACATATGATAATGATTAGTTAAGATGGTTGAATCAAATGGGATTAAGCCTTTGCTACTGGCGCCGGAATTCCAACAACAATCACAGAACAACTCTTTAGTGCGAAGAATTATTCTTGCAACTGTCAAAACCATTTTATGTGTTGAATTCAAAAAAGTGAAGAGGTAAGCAATTAATCACAAGGTTCGGTATTACCATAATCGACAGATGACCGAACGACTACATCATATATTATTCTTTCGTGATTTGATTGTACAATTACTTCCTATTTATATAGGTGACTACATGAGATAAAATTAGGAATGATATCACCTAAAACCATACCAACCAAGTCATAATAATTTTAGCCAAATCAGTACTTGGAGAAAGATCTATTTTTATTATGGTGATCCTCTAATTATATTAAGAAATCAATCCTTTTGATCTCAACATTTCCCCTTATGTTAAACTAAAGAATTTTTTTGTTTTAAAATATTCAACCAACAAATTGAGACGAATAGATAGTCAAAAGGCTAGACAACCAAAATCATCGTGATCCATTACATGAAATGTTAAAAAAAGTCATTGTTTAGATGTAACAGTTAGACAAATAGAAATCGTGATTAGTGATAATAGTAAATAATAGATACAAATCACATATTATATGCAATAGCCAACTAAGAATAAAGACATTCAGAATTGTAAAACAGATGCAATATTGAGCTTGCCCTAATATCATGATAAATTTATAGAATTAAGAGATAAATAATTAAGGACTATAACTTACGTGGTTCGTGCCCATAAGGCGAAATCAAGTATTATTTTCTCATGATTTGATAATACAATGACCACCTATTTATGCAACAAATACATGTGATAACTAAGAAAAAATTTGACGTTAAATCACATCGATGTAGATATAATGAACTCAAACAGATTACTACATGGGAAATATTTTTATTACGGTTACCTAATCGTGATAGAAGTCAATCATTATACCATTAATAGAACCCATATCAAAAAAAAAAAAAAATCAATTATATCTACCAATTGAACTTCAGAACTTGAATAAGAGAACTGACAAATTCTATCGAAGTCGTGGAAATACATACCAGATAAGAAAGAGGGATCAAGGAAAAGGAAACAGTGTAAGATTTATAGGAAAAGTGAGCAACTTACATGAACAACAAAAACCGGACAGTTTACTGCGCCAATTTTGTTGATATTCTGTAGTTGGCAAATGTGTCATTTGCAGACTAGGCAAACGTAATGTACATAGGAAGTAATGTGTATCATTACCTTGAAAATGTCAAACCAATAAGTTCGCTTAACAGAGCACAACACCCTTAACCCAGACAAAATAGGGCTATGTAAAACAACACCTCTCGAGTTTGGTACCCGTGATGCTAGGTGAGTGGTGGGACCACTGCCAACGGACTGACCATACAGTATCAGCTGTTCGTCTTTCACCCGATACTGCTCCTTAAGGCATTTATATACGGCATCAATGTCTGCGTATGTATTACCTTCAGTTGGCTGTTTCAAAGAAAGAGGGATGATCGTGTCATATTACAGCAGCATCAAATCATCTGAACACTCAGAGGACACTGCAAATCTCACACCTCATATATTGTCGAGAACCCTAGTCTGGGAGAAAAACAGAGTGTTATGGACGATACTATTTTTCATTTTTATCTTTTAAATTACCCAATTAATTTTCAAACCCACTTCTCTAAAGAGGTAATTTTTCTTTTCCTTGGAAAGAGCATCACTTCTATGCGTTGATGAATCCCTGAATGCGAAGATCGGGAATCAGTGGCCCAATTAGGTATAAGAATTCATTCAAGTCTAGCACTAACTCCACTCTAATACAATAAACGGCATGCTCAATAGACGGACAAAATTTCGTGCAAGTTGAAATGCAGAATCATTTTATGATTCACTGGCTTCAGAGAAAATCACAGAAAAGAGGAAAAGAAAAGCCAATAGGACCCTTCAGATTCTCTCCTTCCTGTGGCTTCAGAGTTTGAATGAAAAATGAAGTAATGTTGCTTACTTCCTGGGAACACGAACAATGACATTCAATTTGGGGATGAAGGAATGCAACGTTTTGCAAAAAGGAGCAAGGACAATGCAATAAAAGAGTTCACGTACTTTGTGTCATCAGCAAATTTCTTCGAACTTCAAAACAAACTAAAACCAAAAGATGCAATCACAAGTAACCAATCTAAAGCCCAACGATCACACTAATAACATAATAGTGAATTAGAACAGTTATATGTTGCAGTTTAAAGTAGGCATCGAACCTTTCCTGTGGATCGTCCATAACCTGAGTAATCATACCTGAAGATAAAGGTCAGCTAGTAAGTGAAGTAGAATAAATAACAAACATCGTCTTGCCATCTCCTGTTACTTCAGTAATTGATAAAATTTTCAATAACAAACGTTATTGTCCAAGAAATCCATTGTTCTGGCTTGGTTTTGTATCTTCCTACAAAACACGCATTTCAATTATTTTATTTTATACCTAACCCAATTTTTTTTATAAAAAAATTACAATTAAAAGCACACACCAAATGTAAACCAAATATAGCCATTTTGTTTTAAATTATAGACTTTCTTTCAAATTGAAATCTCTTGGTGGGATTAGAATTGATTTCAAATGGACAAGAGGGTACCATTTCACTTGAAGTCATTGTTACAAAAATTGGACGGGACTGGCCAGTCGTACCAAGAACAAGTCAGCTATCTAGTCCAGTAACATACAACCAAGCCCCTAAAAAATTTGATATGAACCGATACAAAGTGGTCAGAATTGGCAAATCAATAAACCGACTTTTTTACAATTTAAAAAAAAAAAACATGTTTTACTACATGATTCTCAATATTCTTTTACTTCATAAATATTGAGTAGCGTATACAAAAAAATTTATCTTTATTTTATTTTGATTATTTTTTACTCATACATTATTCTTGTTGAGTTATTGAAAGATACATATTTTTAAACATTCCATCTCAAATTATTATTTTTCATATTTAGATTTTTATTTTATCATATTGTTCTTTCCAATATTTGTATTATGACTTTTAAATTTAATTATATCTTTTAATTTGTATAATAATTTTTTCATTCTTGTATTGCTATTAAATTTATAAATATTACATATAAAACTCATTACTCAAAATTTTAATTAATTGAGTTGAATTATTTTAACAGAATTATGCATATGAATGAATGAATGGTGCGTGTGTATAATATTACATATTCAAAGTAATCGATTTTTTCGTAACATAGTTTTTCAAGCATTATTCATAAAGCATATTTAAAGTAACTTTAGTTACACAAATAGCAAAATTAATAAGGCAACTTCGGAAAAATGAAAGAAACTGAAAGGTTGAGGGAAGAAGTTAGCTATGTACCCCATAATATTAATGCGAAGGATGTGGCTGAGCTCAACCAATAGCTCGTATATCTGACCCAAATCGGCTGCATTACCATGGGAATAGAGCACTGTGGCGTTGGCCCTGGGATGGCTGATGTGCACCGCCACGATATGATTTCCCCGACGAGTCCTCAGCCTTAAAACGTCGACGTCCTTACTCCGCGGCACCTCCAGAATGCGTAGTCTTCCCCCGCACGTCTCGTCTGCCACCACCGTGTACGACGGTGGCTTCGGCGGAAAGAACGCGAACTTAGCTGCGATTAATGACGCCAACCCGCCCATTCTATCCCTGATTATTTACCTGTCTCAGGCCTGTACGATGATGTTTTTTTTACACAATTCATGAAGAAAGCTAGCAACCCTTCTTATATATTTTTGTATATTTTTGCGATTTGGGTTTTCCTTTCTCTTTAAGCTGACGTCTTTTCCTCCCGTAATCAGATCTCCTTTTTGGCAGGATTATGGAAAAGGGAAGACCCAGCGGAAAAGGAGTTGACCACGGAGACGGGAATGGGCCGTGGGAGAAGTAAAACGGTGGTGGCAGAGAGGTGGCGCGCGGGACGTTGAATACCGAATTTTCAACGGAATCTGGGGTTGTGTAATGTCCCCTACTTTACGTTGTGTTATTTTTCCTTTCTTTTTCTTTTTCATCTCAACATGCACGTCCGAATATACATCTAAAGATTTAAAAGTATTTCAATATATTTAACATACGTGTATATTTATATACATAACATAAAAATTATGATAAATATACTAAAATATAAATTATAACTGTGTGGTGAATTATCATGTTGATGTTTTATTTTATACTTTCATGAAAAGGGTATGCGTGTGTCTGTGTGTGTCTGTGTGTAATATGTATTTGTGGTACATAAATGATGATAACATCGCAGATGATGGTTGGGGTATCCATCAACTTCACAGCCCAATTGGGCGTTGCCAAATTGGCCATGTTTGGTGGAGATTTAGGAGGGGAATGGAAATGATGGTAATTTTGTTGGCTATGCTTGTTTCTATTTTAACAACTATTCATCTACGTTTAAAAATCTTACAAATCAAATATCTTATTATACAATTTTTATTTAAATTTAAAATTTTCTCTCTCTTAATTATCTTTTATAACTAACTAATAATTTTTTAATTATTATATATATTCACAATCAAATTGACACATATCCTGATAATTATCTAACCTACATTCATTTTTTATTACCTCATAAACTTATATACTATCATATATATATTAAATATATATATATATATATAAACAGAATTTATATATATTTTTAAATCTTACAAATCAAATATAATTTTATTCTCACTCAAATCACTTAAAAATTTCTCTCCCACATTAATTTGGAAACAAACATAGTCGTTGTGTTTGAAAATTATGATTTATTATAAAATTTTGGTGAGATGAAAATATTAATTTATTTGGATTTGTACAAATATCTAAACTAAAATATATATAATAATAATAATAATGAGATGGTATGAGTGTATATAAAAATAATAATTATTTTTAAAAGTATAAATATTTATATAATGTGATTACGCCTCACTACAACATTTTAAAATTTAAATAACAATTAACATGCAAGGACTACAAAAGTATTGCAAAAATTAAAATTTTACAGCAATTTTCTGTGTTGCATTAATTTAATAAAATATAGTAACACTTTTGTGCAACGGCTACAAAAATATCACATATAAATTTATTTACAATATTCATGTAATACTATTTAAGTGTTGCAATTAAAATTAAGAATCACCAACATTTTTGTACAACAGTTTTAAAAATGTCATATAATGTCATAGCTAAGAATATGTATTCTATATAGATTATCTTTATATCAAATTGTTTAAATTTACTTAATTAGTGAATAATTCACTTTTGCTTGTAGGATTGTAAAAATTAATTAGTAAATTCATATAAAACATTGAATATAAATTTGTAATAAATAATTTAAAAAATCTATATTTTTTTTATTTTAAATAAAAAAATTGAAATTAAATGTATTATTATTTAATATATTCAAATAAATTTTGAATCATTTTGATCAAATTTATAAAACAAGTTTAAATTAAATTATTCATGTATAGTTTTTTATTGTGATAAAATTGATTCTAATAAAATTAATTTTCTAATATTGCCAACATTTTTCCTTTTTAGTTTTTTCTTTCCTTTCTTTATTTTTCCCAAATTTTTCTTCACACACGACAGAGATTCTTTTATTCATATTCCTAAGATATCTCCAAACATGGCCTTCTTCTATCAACCCCTGCAAACCCAAACTGCGCCCCTTTGCAATAATGCCTTCATCCAGTCGAAAGCTCCACCGTCAATCGGGAACCAGGATGCGGGAGTAGCACCGTGTTTCATAAATTTAAACTCATCGTCTCACCGCCATTTCTCTTCCCACTCTCTACTCGATTTTTCAGTTCAACCCATCACCTCGCTGTCATTTTTTCTTCCCACTCGCCGCGCGTAATCTCGCCGCCCCACTAGGATTAGAACATCGTCCAGCGTCGCCAGCTTCTCTGCATCTTCAGCCAGAAAACCCAGGCAAAGGTAAGTTTGAGATTTTTGTTTGATTTTCGTTTCTCTGCCATTTTATTTTCCTTTTTTTTATTATAGTTTGGGATCAGAGTTAATTAAAAGTTAAGCCAAGAAGTGCTCGCTAATTAAAAGTGCAATGAATCTATGAAAACTTAAATCGTGTTACAATAGCTATCTAATTGGACTTGCAAATTAAATTGCCCTCATAACTTTATCCACGATGTTGCTGCTTCGTGCTCGAATTATTTGACATTTTTTCTCTGCTGCTAATAATTCTTCACACTTTATGTAACGATTTTCTTTGCTGATAAGTGCAAAATTTATTTTTTTTTTGGTGTATAAATATGCTTTGAAGAATAGATGAATCATTATGTGAGTGACTACCATGATTGTGTGAATTGCAGCTGGAAGGTTTGACATAGTGTTGGTCTTTTCTTGTATCTTTTGTTAACCAGAAACAGTGTTCATTTTCAATATAAAAATTTCTGTTCTCATTCTCCTAGTCTTGTTGGTTTGAACCAAGTGTTTTCTTTTATTTTGGCACCTTGGAGAAAGTTGAGGATCAGATTAAACGAAGGGAAGGATTGTTAATAATTTATTTCTTACGCTTGGATTTATTAATCTTCACAAGTAAATGAAACATGATTTCACAAACAAAATTTAAAAATAAAGCATAATTTCACGAACTAAGGGGTAAAAGTTGCATCGATTTTTTTTTTCTTGTTGTGTCTTAGTTTTGAATTATAGTTTGACAGAGCACTGAATAATAAACAATTAGAAGTTAAAAGTAATAGAAAAACTTGAATTCACTGTTTCTTATGATGTCTAAACAGACACACACACAGTCACATGATAGAGCGGCTAATTGAACGAACTGTCATGTTTCTATTTAACTTGTGCAGTCTAGTATATGCTTAAAGTAATGCACTGATAATAAAAATAGTTGAATGGTTTCACATTGGAAGCATGTTGTTGGGATGATTATTGGGAACGGATTGTAAGTTAGGCCTATTGATGTTGATGCAGCTTGAGTTTGCATTTATTAAAGGATTATGAGAGTTTTTGTTGGTGCAGTGATGAATACTAGATTATATTCTAAAAGTTGATTTAATATTATATTTCAACATGACATGAGTTAAGCAAGCAAATACCTGAAACTTCATTCTTTATCAGCATGTGTTAAACTCATTTTCATTAACCAAAATAATATATCCATTCAATTTGAGTTATTGATCTATCGTAGTTTTATAAATGCTATGCTATTGAATATACTCTTTTAGCACATATGTAGTTGTCAAGGTATTGGCTACTTTTCGTTTCCTTTAAGATGCTATCATCTTGCTTTCAGAGAAAACTACTAGAGAACGGAACAAAAATTGAATTTGTTTGCATCACTAGAGTATGGTTTCGTACAAGGCCTACTTTGAATTGAAAATTATACCCTTGGTTCACTATTTTTGCTATGAGATGCTAGAATTGATTAATAAAAATGTGTTTCACAAGCCACTATAAAATTTTATAGTGAATTTGTTATAGGTTAAATTTCTAGCTATTATTAATTTGTTGAATTTCAGTATGACAGCTATCACTTCACTCCTTGAATGTTATGAAGTTGACACAAAGCAAATTAGGCATCTTGAGATTGGAAGTGAGATTGTACTCGATAAAAGCAAATCTTTTGAGACATTTTTGATGCTGACCTTTGAGGTATTTGGGTTTTTATTCACATTTTCACTCTACTGGGTGCTCTTTCATCTATTGTGTGGTTCACTACTATGGAAAACGCAATTCAGATAGCTGTGTTTGAGCAAACCTCAATGTCACAATTAGTTCAATAAAATCAAATGTGGTCATACCATTATCTTGAAGTGAAAATAGTTTTATTTGATTCTTGATTAAATGACATAACAGTTTCTTAATTTCTTGATTTCCTGCAGGGCCACTTCTTATTGTAACAATGACTATAATATGTTTCTATTTTATTTGCTTAGTGTTTTGAGATAATTTGTTACTTTAACATTTACTCAGCCTTCTATTTTTCCATGTGATTACCTAGAAATGTGGAAATATGGAAATTATAGGTAGGAGGAACAACATGGTGTGACCGAATTAGATGGCACTATACAAATCATACAAAAGCAAATTGAAAAGGTGAAATAATTTATAAGTCAACTAATACAACAAAATCCCTATTTGAAAGAAAATGCTAATGTGTTAACCTCGTTGATGGCAACATCTTTACTAATGCATGAAATGTGGTATGAACAAATGTTAGTTCATTTGGCGCTTTAACATAAGTTACAATTATTGAGAAGGTACGTGAAAATTGAAAATTTTATAGAATGCTTGTTTTGTACGCTCTTGAAGTTATATAGATAAGGATGCACAATTGTATCAATTTGGAAGAAATAGGTATGCTAAACATTGTTTATATGTGTCTATATATCACCATCTGAAAAAAATACAATAGCAATCTTTGTCACTAAGACATGTTAATGGACCTTTTATATGTAATTTACCTTTGAATTAACTTCTTGTAAATTAATTTTGATTTTTGAAATATTTGCAGAAAAATGAGTTAGAATGAATTGATGCAGATGATGAAAATGATAAAGATCAGGATTCAAACAATATTTAAAACATGGATGAAGATATTATATAATTTTGACTTAAAAGATTTATGAACATAAAGAGAGTCGATTTATTTATACTTTCATAAAATTATTATGATTGTTATTAGTACTTTGGTATGAACTTGAAGATTTATGAAAATTAATTGTATCTTGATTTCTAAGTTCACGTTGTAATTTTCTTGATATGACACATATTTGTTGATATATTAAATATGTTGATTTTGCTAAAAGTTGTAATGTGTTCTTGGATATCCTGACTAAAATTGCTACTAAAAGTATTAAAATTGTTTTCTAAAATTACAACAATTATAAACCATTATTTAAAAAATTAAAACTATTGCGTAATGTTATAACCGAGATATTATGAGCTTTTCAAAATGTGTTGCAAAATTGACTAAAAGTGTTGTATAAAGTGTTAAAAGTGATACTTAAATTTTGACTTATTAGAAAGGTAAATGTTGCAAAATCTTACAAAAAAAAACCCATTGCCTATAAGTGTTAGAATATAGCATTACAATTAATTTCAAAAATCATTGCATAAGCTCTAAGGTAATGACGCTTTTGTTAGCACCTCAAAATTGTTGCAAAAATTTTATGCAACATTTTTTATAAAATATGTAACAATTTTTAGATATTACCTATGGACAAAAATGCTGTAGTGCTGGCATTAATTTGTGAATGGATGTAACTACCAAATTTGAATGTTCGTGTATGTATAAAAAAGGGAACAATTTAAATAAAAATTTTAATAAAATATATATTCGGACTGAAAAAATTTTGGAATGGTTGACAATCCTTCCAAGTCTCCAAACAAATATAGCGGCCGCGTTTTTGTCATCATTAGCTTTTTCCTTGTGATATATTATTTTAAGGCGGTTTAATAGAGAAATAAAATTGTGGATTCTCAAAATTTTAGAAGATTTGGTGAGTTTTAATATTTTTAAAATATGTCATTGTTTGATGCATATTTAAAGTATAAATTTGTTTAATTAAATTCATAAAATCTTGCGCAACTAATTTTGACTAAATTTTGAGTTCACAAAATTCTAAAAGATTTATAATTAAAATTAGTTGTAGAATGTGTCGTTGGTTGATGCGTACCCAAAGTATATTAAGCTTGCTTAATTAAATTCGTTAATTCTAGGGCCAACAATCTGTAAGGAATAAAATATCTCAAGAAAAATGAGCAAATTTAAATGATAAAAAAGACAAAATAAAATATAATATAGTCAATTATCATTCAGTCTTAGCTATAATAAAATTGTCCCCTGGAAATTATTTAGTTGTTTAATATAATATATTAATCCTTTGACTTTCTTTATATTATGATCTAAAAATTAGGATGCTCAGCACGAAAAATTGAATATTGTTGAATCTTTTAATATTGGAAGGTCGTTGTTCTGATTATGAAAATTCTTATTTTTATATAATTTTATTATCAAATTTTTTATCGGTTACTTTTAAATTTTAAAGTTTCTTAGTGTTGAATTTTTTCAAAATAATCGATTTCTTGAAAACAATCATATTTATCGGTTACTTTTAAATTTTAAAGTTTCTTAGTGTTGAATTTTTTTTAATAATCGATTTCTCGAAAACAATCATATAATTAATGCAAAATTTTTTAGCCTTTTCCATTTATATTACATTAAATTCGGTCAACTTTTATCAGGAATGCATTGATAGATGACTCTTAAATAGTCACTAATACAAATTTCATAAATTTTGCACTGATTATTTTCAAAATAAAATTACTATATTTTTAACGATTGTATATTTAATATCTCTAATTAGCATAATTAGATCTACTAATTGATTGAAAATAAATTCTGTAAGACAGTAACTCTCCAGTGTAATTTATTAGTTGATGTTATAACAATACCTATTTACTCGAAAGCAATAAAAATAAAATAAAATGAACACACACCATATTAACATACTTCGCAATCAAAACTCCAACATTTATAGCATATTTCTCCTAGAAATGGGTTCAACTAACTCAATTAAATAAGATCACAACAAATTTTGTACACAAGACTTGCCTCTAAAACTCTCTTCCTTAGCCAAGCTTCCCATTAATCTCAACTTTTTGACACCGTTACAACAAGCTTTCTTTTATTTAGAGTCTAAATTAAATAACCTTCCATCTCAACCTATTTTTGACAGGGACGAATTTTTCTCTACAAAGTCTTGCTCATAAAAACTCAATTAAAATACATAACTTGTATGCGGGTGGAGTTTGACACTCTTATGTCACTTTAATCCTATGCAAAACGTACACACCTTTTGCAGCTCTTTAATATTCATGAATGCTGTCTATGAACAACTCCCTTGACAATAGCTTACGAATCTTCATCAAATATTTCCATCAAATCACTAACAAATTCTGCGGCAGACTCCGCGGGAGCCTATAACCCGATTTGCAGTTGCAGTGGAATGACTCGCTAGTGCGACGTCAGACTCTGTGACAACGAAGTGCAGCGCGTTTTCTACTGCTTGTTTAATGTTGTTCGCCGTTCGGATCAATGTTCTAGCTTAACCTCTGGTCCTAATCCTCTTCCTAAGGTTTCTCATGAATGATTCCGGTAATATCCAGACATCTTTCACTAACTTATAAGTCTTTCCATGAATCATCCAAGGTTGGAACAATAATTGGCAAGTCTTAATTCTTGGCCATTTCGCAAGATTGCTAACTCGTTATGAAGTTCTGCTTGTGAATATAATATTCTCTTTCCCGCACACTTACTATCCGAAGTTTGAAGAACATTTGTACTGCCACATTGAAATCGAAATCATAGCCGAGTGTCCTACCTGTGTTGAATATATGTTGGACTGCTTTGAGGTTTTTTGTCTAGTGATGTGAATTCAGCTTCCTATGCAGCGCCTTCTCAACTGGCCGTTTGTGCGAATAACTCATAATTTAGCTTCTATGGCCAAGGAAAATTTTATCATGCATACAATAAAATGTCCAAATCCATAGTTGCCGATCGAACGTAGTTGGGGATTACCTATCCCTAAAACCGTGAAGTTTTTCCTCTTTCTTGCTTCCCTACTGATTGTGTGTGCCATGCAAAAAATTCGATAGCAGAACTCCCTTTCTGTCATGGTCTCTCTTCTTCCCATTTCCGAGGCTTTTACAAAAAATTAAGTGAAGCCAACATCAATTTTACTTCCATCTTTATTCGTCCGTTGCATCCATCTGTTTCCTTTCTTTATTCTCCAATTTAATCTGTCTTTTACTCTCCTTAACACCATGCTTTGACCGACCAAATGATCTTCTTCTGCTTGAATCCCTTATCCATTTCTCCTTCCACACACTTTGACAAAATTCCAGCTCCATGTTCTGATGTTGACTAGCTTGATTGGTGCTTAACGAGTGTGCTGGCCGTTACATTTTTACCATAAAAATAGTTTTGTAGTATTCGTAATTTTTATTTTTAATTGCGTATAAAATCAAGTAAATATATGATTCAATTCCTTGACATATAAATATATATACATATATACATATCCTGTAATATCTCATTCCTTTTCTATTTTCTATTCCATTTCTGAATTCATTTGGCTATTTCTATCTCATTCTACTCTTAGATACTGTCCATTTTATTAATAAATTTCTGTTGTACTATGATCAAGCTAATATAGGTCTTAAAAAAAATTCATTGAGCAAACAATCGAAAGAGGAACAACGGCAAGCTCCGAAGCCCGACTCACTCAAGATCAATTTCGGTGGGGCAGTCCTGTCGGATCCGAGGAGAGTTGGTACTGGAGTTATTGCTCGAAGCTCAAATGGTAGATGTACGACATGGAAAATAAGATTTTCTCTTTTCATAACAGAGCCAATTCATGCTGAGGGCTTAGCAACAATCTCGGCGATTGAATTGATATTAGAAAAGGGAAGGCAAAATGTCAGGGTTGAAGGAGATTGCCAAATGATACTACAATTGGTGGAAAAGAAGGATCAAGAACACATCACCATTGGACAAATAATTCATGATATCCAAAGAATGGTGGAACGAACAAACTCTCAAATCACTTTCAAAGAGGTGCGCCAAAAATAATGGTGAAGGTCTTAAAGATCCTGTCTTTATTACTCATCAATTATTTCGGGATGGTTGTAACCTTCTTCGTCAAAATTAATAATTGTTGAAGGTTGGTTTGTTTGTTTCAAGAAAGAAAAAATCTCATTCTATTATTATATTCCAACCATCCCATAACATACTCATGTACGTTTGTACTTATTATTTGCGCTATTAATTACAGAAGTTCACAGATTATTAACCATAACATTAAGGCAATGATTTATTTTTGATTAGTTGAATTTGTCAACAATCAATCACATCATTTGATATAGCAAAGTACCAAAAACTGATTAAGTAAATTAACAAATTCAAATAAAAGCACATACCATAAATATTAAAAATAACGAACTATTACGAAAATAATTAACTAAACACCCACCCACAAATTTTTATGCAAAGAAAGAGTATCAAACACAGTCCGTCAAGAGTCTAAACTTGAGTTGAGCTTGAGCTACTCGACAATGTCACAAATCGAGCTTAAACTAAGAAACACATGTTTGATTAAGCTTGATAAGTTTGATCGAATAGGTTAACAAGGCAATTTTAATTTTTGGAATAGATATTTGACAATTTGTAATGTGCAAAATAAGGAAGTGAAGCTTAATCGAACTCTAGTGAGGAACTACTCGAATCCAATATGACCTGTTTTTGCTTCTAATAACTCTAGTGTTAAAGTCCAATTTTGACATTCGAATTATAATTTATATCATTATTAGATTAGAATTGGAAAAAATTCCATTCTCTTTTTTTTTTTAATTCTATTCTTAGAAATGGATATTCATAGTTTAAAATTTTAATTTTTTTGCATGGATAAACTTGTCTCTGAATCTTAATAAAAAATTTTGACGACAAAACAAAATTTAAGAGCAAACTTCTAGACACATATTATGGATTTTTTATGAGTAAATTGTGCTATTAAAAAAAGTTATGTGTACGTGTCTGTGTGTTTTTTAAAATATTAAAATTCAAATAGCATATAAAATAAATTAATTTGTCTGTTTTTACACTTAAATTGTCGGCCAAGTTGGCTCGTCAACAGTTGCAGTAAATCAATTAATTAGGTTAGAGGCAAGTAATTATTGATAAGGGTTGTAAATTGAAGGAATACGATTTTGACTAATTAATGGGGCCTGATTGGTCAGATCTAGCGCAATCATCGTCGTCGTCAGTGTCTCGGAACATGGCATTGTAATAACATTGTTGGAGGAGGTCATGAATTATTGGTTGAATCGTGCTAGACATGGGAGGTTCTTTGGAGTTGAACATCGGGCATCACCCAATAAGAAAAGAAAAGAAAAAGAAGAGAGAGAGAGAGAGAGAGAGAGAGCAATTTCATGGGAGCTCACAATAGAACATAATCTAAAAATATGATGAAATAATTTGAAGTTGAATGTAAGTTCGTTTTTTTACTCCGTAGGGAAAACTAGCAGTGTATAGAGTTCCCACGCCATGCTAGCTTGAATTTTTCTATCTGAATATAAGAAATGGGAATTTCGTTTCATGTTAAGTCATATAAAATAAGTGTTATCCCACATTAAAATAATTTATGTTTATTCAGATGAGACAGAACCTTGAATTTTACTTGATTTATTATATCTATAATATTTATTTAGTTTACCTTATTTCTAATAATTTTGGCACAGTTTAAGGTTTTATACATTTATTGGCATTTCCATGTATTTTTAGAAGTAAAATGTTATGTAAGTAATTTAACTTTGTACCAACCAAAAATTAAAGTACGAGGGCATGTGCGATATGCATGAATGGAGTATGATACGAATGAATTGAATGTAGAAATAAAATGAGCTATAAGTTATCCCTTAACACGTATGTATAAGAAATAAGAAAAGAATACAAATAATTGGCAAATAAAAATGAAAGATACATACTATGAACTTCTTTATAATGATAAAATTATTATTAAATGATAATTTTTTTATATAATTATGCATTAACAATTTAATTAATGCTTATTTTATTTTTCAACACTTAAAATGATTGAAAATAAAATATTCCAATTAGAAAAACTTCCACATGCATTTAAAAAAAAAAAACCATTGGTTTACTAATCCAAAAGTATCGTCATTTTCTCATGGCATAGAATTTCAATTTTTTTATAAAACAATTGATGTACGAAAGAACTATATCATTTGAAAAGAAGATAGAAAGAAAAAATTGTGAATAACATATAATTGTGGTAGGTATCATTTTTTTGTATTGTCAGAATTTTCACAAAAGACTAACCTATGCTTAATTGTATAAATATTATTTATATTATTTACAAAATAAAAGATAAAGAATGGAATTTAAAATAGAAAAATTAGAATAAATTGAAATAGAAGGAGAATATTGACCAAAAATATAATAAATTATAATTTAAAGACATCCAATGTCTATGCATATAAACAATAATAATAATAATTTTACATAAAAATTTTATTCCATTTATATAATTTATCAAAGGATAAAAAGAAAAAAATTGAGAAACAGAAAATATAGAATAAATATGAATTAAGAGAAGTAAATGAAATATTTAAGAATTGTAAGAGTATAATGAAAAAAGAATATATATATATATATATATAATTAAAAGTATTTTAGTAATTATATATTGTACAACTATAATATATTATAAAAAAATAATTTCATCTAATAGAAGTATAAGTTTATTCTTAATAAATTAGTAATACATAAATCTATTATACTGAAAGGAAATAGTGATTCACATATTGGGACATAATATTCCTTTAAAAATGACTATTCTCGTAGAATAATTATACCAACTGTATGGTTTGGAGCAGAATTAGAATGCTTATTCTATTCCCAACTCATTCTTTCAATAGGTTTCTTAAAACTAGTAAAATTTGCACATTATGTGTTTGAAGGGTTTATTTATAAGACATAAAATTATTGTATTTTAATTAATAAAAAGTATGAAGAATATTTAAATAATAAAATCAAGAACTATCAAAGGATTTGAAAAAAAGAGAAATTTTGAGAGAAAATACAAATAAAAAATGAAAATGCAAAAAAAAATTAAAAATTAAAACATTAGAATAAAAAAATTATGTGTTTTACATTGTGTAAAAATATTTAAAATAGAAAAATAATGAAAGATCAAATAAATTCAAAAAAAATAAAATTTGAGAGAAAATATAAATATAAATTATAAGTTCAGTAAAAAGAAAAAAGAATATAATAAAAAATAAAAGTATTCAACATAGACGTGGACTACTTATTAAAATAATAGTAGTATACATGTAACAACTCCTCTCTATTATTTAGTTTTTTTAAAAAAAATAGGGAGGATATATATTTACCATTCATTAAAAAGAACTAATTATTTCAAACTTATATCTAATAGTTTATATTTGTTTTAATTTTTAATTTGGTCTTAAAAGTTTTTGTCAATATAATTAATTAAAGTCAATAATATAAAAAATGTAATAAATTCGAATAATTTACTTACAAGAAAACTTTATATTATAAAAATAAAGAAGGTGGCAAAACACTACCCCAAACAAATCGTTATGGATTGAAAGTTGAGGCAGTGGAAGGCGATTGGCTGGTGCAGCTGGCCCCAAAAATTTTGGAGCCCAGTGCGAAAAAGCAAGGGTGAAGATGAATAATGGATTTAAAAGATTAATCTCATGGCATGTGTACGATTTTGATACATAACATTAATTAATTTTCAAAACCATAGCCTGTGTCTTAAAATAAAAGACTCACTACATTTGCCTAGGATGCAGTCTCTGGGCCGAAATGAACGAGGACAGGAAAAGTGAGACCAATAATCACCCTCAAGAATCAACATGTATAAAGGTCGACTACAATGATACGCAGCTTTAATTTATTTATGTACGTTTCCTGTATTGCATGTTGGAGAAGGCAGAATCGGACGGTTGGGATTGGCTGATCGTTGTCCAATGCATGTCCCATTAAGATTCTGCAAACATGTGAAGGATCAAAATCAGCAGTGAGCAGACAGAAAGTGGTGATAATTATTCTTGCTTCTGATTGCAGCATCCGAGGGACCCCTCCACCACTTTATTGTATACATACATATATCCATATATATATGTTCTTTCTTTCTTTTTCTCTCACTCTCAGTTCTCTAAATGTGATCCAATTTTTTGACTCTCCGGGTCCCACAATGTAAAAAAGTGGAAATTTAGTATATTTTATATCATTGATTTCTAAAATACTGATTGGGAGCAATACTTTTGAAAATATAATTTTCTTTTTGAAAAATAAAACTCTAATATGAGATGCCACGAAAGAAACAAAAATGCATGTCGAACATATATTTGGGACACGTGGAGCATGCAATAATCAAATTATGATGTTTGTGGATATTAACCATTGCCTTTATGATGAAATTAGTGTGACGGAGTCACTTCTTAGGTGGCAATTATGGTTCAATTGTACTTCACGTATAATTCTTCAAGGCATGCTCGATTTCTAAAATGGTAATCCTTTAAGACAATTTGAAGAAACAACGGAGATTTGAAGTTTATTGCAGTGACAAAAATAGTTAAGAAGATATGTTTTTTAGAATGACACATCAAATTAGCTTGCAACTCAATTGAATATATTGTTTACAACTCAACTATACAAATATATTTCATTTTTCTTGACGATTTATCATTATACGTCCCTCTTCTTTTGTCCTTTTGCTTTGCAAATGCCAAAATTGTTTGTGTGGCTCTTAGAAGAGTAGGGCAATAGAAAATTCATGTGTACTGAGTGCAATTGCCCGGCTTAGCTGAATATTTAGAGACTAGACATAAATATAATATAAAAGAAAATAATTTTACAGCTAATCAAACCTCTTTCTCTCTCTTTTATATTCTTTTTAAACCCATGTTGCGGGGAAAAAAAAAAATCTTCCGAAGGCCAAGCTACTGAAATCAAATTAAAATTTTGACCGCAGGATTGTGACAGTGGCTCTTGTTCATTTGCAAATATAATTAAATGATTTTAAATTAATAAGTAAAGAGAATAAAACCAAGGACAAAGTCTCCAAATTACTGATTTGCAAGAATACCCCAAACTCTTATTTTCCGTACAGATTTATCACTTCATTACTCGGGTATGGCGACGAGCACTGGACGCCAAGCTCTTCTCAACAAGCGCTGCCGTAACGTCGCCGAAAGCGGCCGCATCGAGCGTGGAACACCTCTCCTCAACTCTCCGCCGCTCGATGGCGGCAACCCTTCTCTCACATTTGCCGAAACTTTCTCACCCAGCGCCGGAGGCGACGACACAAACAGGTCCTTCAACTTGTTGCTCACCATCAATTCCTTACCCGTCTCCGGAGAGCTCCCCTCGTCGCTGCTCTCCTTCCGATCCGGCGACGGGTCCTCGCGTCGAGAAGGCAGCCTCCTGCCGCTGCCCCCTCCGACGCGGCAGAGCAGCATACGTAGAGTTTTTCTGCGGCGGAGGTGCATAACAGGGCTGGCGGACGGGCTTCTAGTAGGACTCCCGGCGACTGCGCACTGCGTGGCTAATAGCTTGAATTTCTGCAGAGTTGCCATATATATTCTTTTTCCAAATCCTGAGTAAAGATGGGCTTGGGAACAACTAACAGTAAGCGGTGAAGTGGGAGAGAAGGGAAACGTGAGGTTTGGGCACGTTGTTGCGGGGAAAAGCGGCCTGCAGAATTATTGTTCGTTTCTTGGTCATGGCGTTTGCAGGGAATATGTGTGAAGGAAAGCGTGGGAGTGAGTGAAATGCAGACAAAGATAGAAAAGGATATCTATATATATATATATATATATATATGTACATAGAGCGAGAAAGGAGAGCAGCCGCGAATGGGGAATAATTCAGAATAAGGGAGGCGCGCTGGTGGGTCTTTTGAGAGGCTTCAGTCCAATCCCACCATGATTCTTACACGTGGCGGGAAACCCGGTTCTGTGGTCGCTTCTCAGTCTTCTTTTCTGCCCTTTTTCGTCCTCAAAATTCCCAATGCTTGTGAAGACACATCATTAGAGATTTTTCTTTCTTTTTCTTGAAAGAATTCCGGTGTTGGAGACTGGTGATTTATCATCTCATTTTGTCAAAAATTAATTATGATGAAAGTAAATACAAAAATTCTAAGTTGGAAAATTTGAGTATTAGTCTTACTTCTTGAAGAATCAGATAATGTTGGGATTAGTGCGAAGGTTTGATGGAGGAATGAACCCAACACTGGATTGCTGACAGGTAAAGGATGCTTCCTCATGGAATTGATTTGATGCTTAACACAATTTTGGTGGAGATTAGTGAGTTCGTTCACGGATAAGAGTATTTGCGTTGCTTATTTTATTGAAATTAATAAAAATAACTATTAATGCAATTGGTTATATATACATAGTAAAAGTTACACACTCAAAATGTGTGTGTAAATTTATTTAAAAATTATAAAGTTATTGTATGTTAAATAATAGAAGTAATTAAATTACATAGATTAAAAAATATAAAAATAATAAAATAAAGAATGACCAAAAGAATTTGAAGAGAAAAGAGAAATTTAGAGAGAAAATATAAATAAAAATAATAATTTAAAAGAAAAGAGAAAAAAGAAAGAAAGAAATAAAAGGATAGAAAAAATTAAAATTAAAAATAATGGTAATTATTTAAATTGACATTTTGCAACCAAAAACCTTGTTCAATAATATAGTACAGATTTATATATGAAAAAAAAAAAAGCTTTGTATATTATATCATATTTGATATATATGTTACATGTGTACATTATATATTTTTGAATTTACAAATTGTTAATGTCATATAAGTGTCTTGTTTACAAACAACAGAAAACTCAGAATAGGTTTATATATTATAATATAAGATCTTATAAACAAAAAGTAGAGTTTGAATAAGGTAGAGTTTATAGCTAAGCTCATGTTGTCTAAATTTCAAATTTGGCGTTGGTTTTCAGAATGCTAATTTAAAAACATAATTATGTCATGCTAGTAATTAATTATATATCATTAGCTTCCGATTTTGCCCTTTTTCACGGACATTCAATCATAATATTTACATTTCAAAAGTAGTTGGTGGTAATATCACATGTTGATGCTGGTAAAGCAATAAAAGCTTTTTCTAGGAAAGAATAAAAGAAGAAAGAGAATCAGATCTAATTTTCTGTTTCTACACACTTTCCAATGCCGTGGAATGGAAAGACTTATTTGCCTCTTATCAGTTTTATGATTTCATTCTTCGAAAGGAGAAAAAATTCAACAAAATCTTTGACTTTCTTTTTAATATTTCAGCAAGGAAAGAAAATTTCTAAATTTCCCTCTATAAGATAAAAGTGAGGGTGAAATAAGATCTTTTCATATGTTAAAAGTTGAGATTTGGGGAATTTTCATATCTTGAATTCAAATTTATTCATACACGAGTAATTATCCAAATTAATAATATTTACTTTTAAAAGATATGCTCGAATTCATTACTTACACTTTTTTTTCTTGATATTTTGACATAAATAAAAGATAAAATTGTACCATTTACTTTAATAACAAAATGGCAAAAAGTTTGAATGAGTTTTCAATATTTTATACTTGCTGGAGAAACTACTAAGGGCATTTTTGACTTTTCGTATTAGGCTAAATCAATAGTTTCATCCAAGGTCTAGCTCGAACAAGCTTCTTAGGAGATTTGAGCTTGAGCCTTTCATTTGATTTTAACGTTTGACCTACTACCCAATTAAACATATCCTTATTCCTTTTTCAATTTTCATTAAGTAAGCTCAATAAGTTTAAACTTTGGATCGGGCTCGATAGGCTAGATCTCAAGACCAAGTTAGATTCGATAAGCTCGAGTTTGAAAAACTTGTTTACTCAAGTCTAGTGAGCTCAAGTTCTAGTTGCATGATTTTAATTGAATTCGAGTTGAACTCATGAAAAATCATTTTGAGTCAAATTCGAGTAGAATACTACTCAAACTCGACTCAGATTTAATTTCATCCTAATCCAAATACACCAAATGTTCTTTCACAAGGATAAAGATCCAAAGTTCAAAAGAGGCCGATTCAAATATTGTATTATATTATCCAATTTGATGGACAATAGCCCAACCCCCACAAGAGAGAAATGGTCTAAATCTATGGGTCTTCTTGTATTTCATTTTGAAAGACCATTTTATCCTTAATTATTAATCATAATAACTTAATTTTACTTCTTAAATATAATTTTGCAATGCTAATGTGTGGAAAAAAAGCAAATATAAATTACAATAATTTAGGTTTGTAGTGTGAATATCAAATTAAATTTGATAATAGATATTATGACATTTATTTATTTAAAGGGATGTAAATAATAAATAAAAAAATACATTATTTTCAAATAATTTTCCAACGCTATTTTGGAAAAATAAAACTAGCTGTATTAAACAATAAAACTTACTAAACACATCACTTTCCTATGTTTTAATTCATATTAATGAAGACAATATTAAATTATCCTAAGACTAATTTATCCTTGAAAATAATTTTTAAGGCCTTAATACTATCTAGCAAAAAGTCCTATTCAATTTTGATTCAATATCGACGCTGTAATTTTCATAAGCAAAACTAGGATACAAATACATAAACACACAGCTCCCTGTATTATATACATTCCCCTGCAGCTTGCTGTCAGTCAAAACCACGTAATCTACGTACACATAAACTTGCAAATAGATGAAGTATGATCAAGTTCTTAACCATTTTTATAACATCTGATGAGAATCTGAGGGTAGTGCCATATCGTCTAAGTAAAAAATAGATCACCAAGCAGATGAAAGGATACCTCATCCACTAGAATTAGTCGTTGAGCTACTAGCCCATTTATCTGTGGCAACTGACTCTGGAGATGGCGGAGCAACGCTGCCCTTCAGCGGCCCATTATCGCTATCCACTATTATGTCAACAACTTCAACCTTGTGAGCATTCATATCTCCATTCTTAATACCTTTCAAAGCCTCCAGCACCTGTTCCATTGAGGGTCTCATATCTCTCTCCTGCTGCAGACATTGGAAAGCTAATTCTGCAACTAGTGTAGCCATCCTTCTCACGGTGCTGTTTGTCTCAAAGCCAAGACTAGAATCGACCAACTCACGTAGCGTATGGTTTTGAATCTTATTGATAGCCATGTTAGCTAAGTTGATATCGTGGCGCTGCCTGTTGGTATCAACAGCCGGCAGTGATGATATAAGCTCAATCAGCACTACTCCAAAGCTATACACATCGCTCTTTTCTGTGAGTTGGTAGCACTGGTAGTACTCTGGATCAACATAGCCAGGAGTCCCTTGTGGAGCAGTCGACACATGAGTGACATCATTTGGGAATAGTCTGGACAGCCCAAAATCAGCGACTTTTACATGGAAATCATTGTCCAGAAGAATGTTATTGGTCTTGACGTCTCGATGTATTATATCAGACTTATGGAGATAAGCCAATGCATCAGCTGTTTCAATGGCAACACTCAGCCGAACAGGCCAAGAAAGCAAGCCTGATTTGGCACGTTTTCCATGCAGGTGATCAGCCACTGTGCCATTTGGTATATATTCATAAACAAGCAATAATTCCCGGCTTTGCTTGGAGGTGCATCCATAGAGTGTCACAAGGTGTTCGTGTCTTAGTCGAGTCAGGATCTCAACTTCATTCATGAACTGCTCCACACGCTTGAAATTGTTTTCATATAAGCGCTTAACAGCAACAATACGGCCATCAGGCAGCACCCCTGTTTGAAAAGTAAACAAGTCAGTAGAGCACTTCTCTTTGATAAAGTTGGGCCAAAGTGCCGTGCATTATAATGCAAATGGCCAGGGCTTGTGTGCTTACCATAATACACGGTACCAAATCCACCATCTCCTAGTTCTCTAGAAGGATCAAAATTATCAGTAGCTTCTTCAAGTTCGGTGTAGCTGAACACCTGCACGCCAAAATATGCACTGCCCCTACCAAGGTCAGATTTTGAAGAAGGATATGAAGGGATGCTTTTGGTGAAGTTACTTGAAGCAGGCGTGGAGAGGAGTTTGCTTGACGGAGTTGTAAGATTCTTGTCAACAGTTTGGGAAGGCTGGGCTGCAAGACGCTGTTTTCTCCGCTGCCTGCAGTAGAATATTAGCCATCCCAAGCCAACACCGGCAAGAACTGCTCCGCCTATAAAGAGGCCTGGATACGGGCAGAAAGAGGATGACCTCAATAATTCAAGCTATTTTGCTCAACGAAAGAGAATGAATGCTATATAGAATGATATCGTACCGATTTTCCTGCCCGCATTACTTGAGCTACCATTTCCTGCAGCAGCCATGAGATTCCAAATGTCAGCTTGCTTGATGGTGTCAAACAGTGTAAATAAATAATTGGTCGATCCCACATAACTACATAGAAGAAAAATATGTTCTGTGCTAAGCAAAAATGAAGTAGGAATTGAACCATATACATGGCCGAAAATGGGAACAATCTACCTTTGGAAGATTAAACAATCCCGAAATTAGTTTCTTATAGATTGATTTGCGGGTCATAAGCCAATAAATTCAGTAAAGCATGACATGTCAATATTACCATTATCACATGTAGATCACCCTGTAGATGTTCCCAGCAAGACTACAGCTCATGCATCAGTTTTAGAGTGGAAACAAAAGCAAATTTTTAAATACCGAAGTGAGAGAGAAACAAAGACTAGAAAGATTTGAGCACTTAAGCAAGAAATTCAACACAAAAGCAATAATAATAATAATCACAATATAAGAAACAGTTGAGTAATCATAGTTAGCGGCCACAAACCACATACGAAAGCCATCCTAGGGAAATATCAACACACTCATAAACAAAATACTCTGAAACTCTGGCTCTGCTGCTTAGAAAACTGCTTAGAAAATTTCTTCTCCCCCAATCAGCGCAACCATGATAAAATAGTAATAGTTTAAATACAACTCCTAAAAGCAAACTCCAAGAATCGGTATAATTCACCGTAGGAAGAAAATTATCATTTCACATCAGATTTGAGTATCCTACTTACCTTCCAAAGACACTGTGGCATTGGGACTACCTTTAGGGGGAAGAGTCAAAGCAAAAGGACAAGGCATATTGTCACAAATACAAAGGGGTCGAGCCAAGACTGAGTCAAACTCACATTGCCCACCCAATCTGCTACATTGGAAACACTATCTCTAAGTCACACTCTAATTCACACTAAATCCCTGCATTAATGTGTCCAAGATTTGATTCAAAAATTATGGAGTGAATTATTTCTATAAAAGAGAAGTCTTGGTGGTGAAAAAAAAATCATCCTAGGCAGAAATTTTGAAGATTGGTTACTTACATAATACTTGATTTTGGGAGGACAATTTTCCTTATAGTTTGATTTATTTCCTAGTGCTTGTTTCCTTTAATTATGATTGTTGGTATGTAGGATTATTACCTAGATTAGTTTAGAGTTTTAGTAGTGTAAATAGTTGACAGTTCTTATGGCTGCAGATTTTAGAGAGAGAATAGTTGACAGTTCTTGTGGCTGCAGATTTTTGAGAGAGAACAGTTGACAGTTCTTATGGCTGCAGATTTTAGAGAGAGAATAGTTGACAGTTCTAATGGCTGCAGACTTTAGAGAGAGAATAGTTGATAGTTCTTATGGCTGCAGACTTTAGAGAGAGACGTCCAGCAGACCTTTCTTTGCTATTGTAATAGTTCAAGAGACGTCCAGCAGACCTTTCTTTGCTATTGTAATAGTTCAAGAGACGTCCAGCAGCCCTTTCTTTGCAATTGTAATAGTTCTAATCCTTGTTTGGTTGTTCTTTTATATTGCAATAAAAGATTAAGCTTGCTCCCAATTGCTCTAGCTTCCTTAGTAAATTTTTAGCCTTCTTTCATCTTACTTGCATCCAAAATCCAGCATTGTGGTATCTAAAATTGATTGATTAGGCTTCAAGTCATGGCAACAAATGGCAATTCCCTCACACAATCCTCCTTGTTAGTGTTCAAATGAGACAAATATGATTTTGAAGTATCAAGTGTTCAAATGAGACAACTATGATTTTGAAGTATCAAGTGTTCAAATGAGACAACTATGATTTTGAAGTATCAAGATGAAAACTTTATTCAAGTGTCCAGAGTTATGGAACTTGGTAGAGAATGGATACAACGAAAGGAATGATGAGACAAAATTAAAGGAGAAGAAGAAGAAAGAAGGTGTAGTTTTGTATCCAACAAACCATCCATGAGTTTATTTTCTTAAAGATAGCGGGTGCTTCTACAACAAACGAAGCATAGACAACCCTGAGGATAGCGTTCCATAGGTCATCTATTGTGGTAAAAATTAAATTACAAACCCTTAATTGTGAGTTTCAAATTTTGTACATAAAAAATGGTAAAAGTGTCCAAGTATTTCTAACGAAAGTTGAGAGTGTGGTCAGCGAAATGCGGTTTTATAGTGAGGAAGTCTTTGAACGCACTGTGGTATCAAAGGTATTCTGTAGTCTCTCTTTTAAATTTGATTTTGTGTGGTAGTAATAAAGGAATCAAACAATTTAACAACCTACACCTTTGATGAGTTGATAAGATCTTTACAATTCATGGGGCAAGGATCAAAAGGATGAACAATAAGATGAAGGAGAAAGTGAAGGAGAAGGCCTTTTTAGTAAAAAGGCAAAGATGACAAAGACCAAGACAAAGAAGCTGGACATGACAGAAGCAATGGAAGTTAACGTAGCAAAGGTAACTTCCATGGAAAATGTAGGGATTTGAACTAAAAATTAAATAAACATATTCGATACTTTAATTGTAAGCAATTTAGACATGTTAAGGCTAATTGTTGGAATAAATATAAGCAAACAAACTATGTAGAGGAGACTAATAAACTATATAGGTTGTTTATGACTTACTCAAACCTTAACGATGCAAGGAATGAAGTGTGGTTTGTGAATAGTGGATGTTTAAACCACATGACTAACAAGAAAGACCTCTTTAAGCACATGAAAGAGGATCAAAGAAAGACATTGAAGTTAAGGGATGACCAAGAGATGCATGTGGAAGACAAAGGTACCGTGGCCATCCAAACTTGCCAAGATAACACTAAACTCCTCCGTAATGTTTAATAAATTACTAGCTTAGTACACAATTTGCTAATTATTAGACAATTGATAATAACTAGATATTCCTTGATGTTTGATGGTGACGATTGCATTATCAAAGAGAAGCAATTGGGTCAAGTGGTAGCAAACATCCAAATGACAAAGAATAGGATGTTTCTATTTGAAGTATCAAAGGTAAGGAACTTTGCATTTTTTGCTGGTTAGAATAATGAATCAGAGACATAGCACTTGAGATATGGGCATTTCAACAGCAACGGGTGACAACTATTAGAGAAGAAAGGTATGATTTTTTGCTTACCTAAAATTCAATTTTTAGATACTTGTGAGAGTTGTATCTATAGAAAGTAAAATAGAAAGTCATTCTCCAAAGGAAAAGCTTGGAGAGCCAAGGAGAATTTGAAGTTGATGCACACAGGCTTATGCGGACTAATGAGTTTTGTGTCACTTGGAAGAAGCTATTATTTTCTTCTCTTTATGGATGACTTCTCAAGGATGAGTTGGGTATATTTCTTGAAGACAAACGGGAAGACCTTGGAACACTTCAAGAAATTCAAAGCCATAGTGTAGAAGTAAAGTAGTGCAAGCATCAAAGTCTTACACTTGAATAGAGGCGGCAAATTTTTGTCTAAAGAATTTTTTCAATTTCTTAGTGTTAATGGTATTCCAAGGGAACTTTTTGCACAATACACTCTCGAACAAAATGGAGTAGTCAAAAAGAAGAATAGGACAATTGTAGAGATGGTAAGAAGAATAATGAAGAAGAAGGGCTTGCCAAACACTTTTCGGTCAAAAGCTATAGCCCCCATCGTTTAATTGTTGAGTATCTCACCAACCAAAGACGGTCAAGACCAAACACCCTATAAAGCATGATATGGAAGGAAGTCATCAATGAAACACCTCAAAATTTTTGGGAGTATTACCTATGTTTGGCAAGAGTGATAGCGCTAGCAAATGGATGCTTTTGCAAATATGATCTTTGCCTCACGTGACATATAACTCTTTGAAAAAATCTTTTGGAGAAGCAAATGTATCTAAATCGCATCTCCATGATGTCATCTGCTACTCTGTTAAGTAGATTGACAATTTGTAAACTCATTTACTTTGCAAAATCTGGAAAATTCATCACTGTGCTTCCATTAAACCTTTTGAACAGTAGATGTACCAGTTGTTATTATTTTTTTTGGCAGAGTATCAGTTAATTATTCACATTCTTCCCAAGAAGAGTTACCTCTTTCATGCCTTTTTATAAAGCTTTGCTATCTCTTTGAAAATGGACTCCACAAGATGTGGTGGCTCTAAGCCTCTAGTAAAAGGAAACATAAGAAATGAGCACATATTGTTGCAACCCTTCATTAAACAAACAAATGCCGTCATAGAACATTTGAGATCCTTTTCAGCTTGTGTCGATATCTTCTAATTGTAGAAGCAAGTCTTGATAATCAAACGCACAAACGAAATCAACTTTTATCCACAAAAACAGCAACCTCATGTTTACTTTTCATTATTTGTATTAGTGGGTGTTAACTGATAACAAGTTAAAATGGAAGCACATTTATTGATTTGTCCTTTTTATGGATTCTTTTGGATTTACTTAAAAGATTATGTTTGTAAATGGATTATAAGACCAAAAGACAATTTGTAAAGACCCTTTAGCTATTCTGTATAAAATATATTTAAATAAATTAAAATTTTTATTTCACAAAACTCTTACAACCAAACATATTACTTATTTTAACACAACTTTTACCTAATATTATTTTTTAAAAAACCCCTCTCCAAATCATAGTGCTTGTAATCAGTAAATATTGTGTACTATTTGCGTGTATAATTATTTGAAATTAATTTTAAAATTATAATTAAAAATAAAATTATTATATTTTTAAATTTTTAATAATATAATAAAATTATTTATAAATTAAAATTATGTTCAAGATTTTATAAAAGAGATATTAAAAAATAGAAGTGAAAGTGAGTGAAAAGAAAAAACAATTTTTATTGAGAGAGAAGAGAGAATTAAAAAAAAATTTAAATATAAAAAATCAAAATAAAAAATAAAGATAATTTTATAATTTAACATTGAAAGCCAAACATTAGTTTGTTTGAATCCTTCACAGTTAACATAATAATATATGGATTACATCAGTTATGGATCACACTTAAAATTATAATATATGGTTTGATTTAGTTGTGAACGACATTTTAGAAAAATCATTACAAAACCAAATAAGGTTTTAACCATAATATAATAGTATTAGATAAAAACTAATTTAGTAAAAGATTACTAATGATAGAGAAATCAATCAAAATGGATTTACTAACAAAGTGGTAAGATTAAGAGGAGAATTAGGTGTAACTTTTACAGAACTTTTTGGAATGAACTTTGGTTCATTGAACCACAGATGTCATTACCTAACCCGAGTGACTAAAGCAACTAAAATATGTTTAGATGATTGAATAACAATGATCAAACTAGTAATTTATTTACTCCAATAAATCGTTGAGTCCTAACACTAACAAACCCCCAAACACTTTCATAGCCCGTCAACTTTGACAAGAGGACGGAATAAGGTTTCATTTCATTATGAGTATGGTGGCATTATTATATAAGTCAAAAATGGTCTACACCTAATATTTAATAGATCTCATAATATTGAACATGATCATCTGATTCCTTTGGTTAGACGAAAGGTAACTATCAAGATTTCATATTTAATGCCTCAATTTTAAAACTATGTGTTTTGCAATTTTGATACCTAAAAATATAAATTCAATTATTATACTTTTCAAACTTTATCTTTTTTTTTTTTTTTTTTACTTTCACACAATTAACAAAATAAAAATATTTAAAAATTTATGTCCAAACCTATACCTAAAAACAAACGTTGACAAAGACTTCACTAAAACCTGTCTATAATGATAATTTATTTATACATGTGTCGCATGCATGGGATATTTTAAGTGCACGTTCGAGATCGAGATCTGATCTAAGTATCCACCTCCGAATTCAAACACAAGTATAATAATATATTATGTGCACTACTAAGTTTTCGTTCTCTGCATTTCAAATACATCTGTTTCTGTGCCCTATGTAAAGATCTTAAATTTATGCCAATTGCTAGAAAAATATCTCTAGAATATTAGATATGAACAAACTTGGTGACGTGTGCCTTAATCAAGCGACTTTTGTATGAAGTAAATCACGTCTGAACACAGGGAGAAGGAGACGTTTGATAATTAAATAGTCACCGCTACCCACAACGCGTAAGGAGAAGATTTTAGACGAGGACTGAAGACTAAAGGGAAGGTTAGGGACACGTACACAACACAACCTTAGCAGGATAACATTTTCATTGAGAAATTGGATTGTTACGGATTCAAATGTGCCGACTAGATGATCGAAAGGTAATTTAGTGAGGGTGTGGCAATACAAAACAAGCAATCTATCAAAACTTGAAGTGTTTTGGATGCATAAATGACTGGAACCAGACTTAGAGCCCCCAGAAACTAGGATCTGAGAAAAATTGATGCAAAGGAAATCACGAAGAGCGCCAGAGAGTTAACGAAACAGAGAGGAATAACCAGCTATACATACCGTTTCCATTTCCAGTTTGAGAATCGTTGCAAGTCGAAGAGTAATCTCGATCAGCGCAATAGCATGCAAACGAATCTGAATCCGAATCCAGATTTTGCCCGCACAAACCACCCGATTGCACGCACGTATAGCATTCTCCATTATCCGCCGACCACTGGATAGAAAACCCACTCTGCAGGGCACCCTGCAAGAGGTTCGTCGATGCAGTCAAGGGAGTTTCCAAAAACCGGGCCGCTGTTTGATTCACCCGAACAAAAATGCGATCACTGCACGTGCTAACGTTTTCCAGCGCTAGTACTTCTGTGGTCAGGTAGAAGAAACTCCGGCTATTCGTGTCGTTCACATCGCACTCGAACTGATAAGGTGGCGTTACTGTGGGCGGCTGGCTTACGGTGCAGCCATAGTACAGAGTGATACTCTGGTCATTAGAATTTGAATGAAAATTGAAAGGGCTGGAATCTATTGTTGTATTGAAGAGAAGCGTCGGACAGAGGGTGCCCCATAGGTCGTCTCTTGAGACTATGAGAGTTCGCGTGGAGTTGTCTATAGAAAGAACTCGATAGGACTGTGACGAGATGTTAAGCCGGGTAACCTCGTCTTGGCAGCTCAACTCGAAACCAGTACGCCCACACCAAGCCGGGCGATCGCCTCCAGAGAAGGGATATCCTATTTCCTCGATCCCGCCACACTGAAATGTCTGCCTGCAGGCTTGATACCGCTGATCATCTTGACAGTAACAGTGAGGGATTCCAAGTAGTGTGAGGGCCGTGAGGAACAGGGGGAAGAATCTTGGATCGAGATTTGGGTTCATTTCGGAAGGGGTGGCTTGGTTTCGCTGTTGACAGATAAGGAAGGGGGTGCAAAGCTTTCGTAACAAGCCAAAGATCGTTTTGAAGATTGATGGGTTTGACGCTGAACGATGAACTTGCCTTTTAAGGGCAGAGAAGTCTGGGAATTGACAAAACATGCCATTTTGTGTTTTTTTTTTCCCCAAAGAATAGAAGCTTCTGCCAGACGTAGTTTAATAATGATCGGTGAATTACGAAGTGGGTGCCTTGTTTATGGCAATGGCTATGAAACGGTTGTTTTTAAAATTTGATGGATATTTTTAAGTGTTTTTTAGCGAAAATTGTTTAAAAATAAATAAATAAATAAATAAAATTTTAAAAAATATAAATTAAATATATATTTTTTAATTTAAAATTTGGAAATAAACATAAATATTTATGTGTAATTGTGTTGGAACGAGTGATATATTTGAAAATAAAATTTTGAAGTTTTAAAAATTTTAATTTATTTAAATATTTATATATATATATAATATAATAATAATTAGATAATATGATAATATATAAAAATAATGATTAATTTTTAAAATATAAATATATAAAAATTTGAGTACATGTTCTATATATATTGATTTAATTAAAAATAAATATAATAATAAAGAATTAATTCGCTATATAAGTAAAAAAAAATTAAATATGTATTTAAATAAAAATTTTACTGACTAGTGTAGCAGGCTTGTAAAGTTTAATAATACGCTGGAACATGGAAGGACGGGTTTAAAGTATGACCAGTGTTTCAAGTCTGGTGAAAAATGAATAGAAAATTGAGAGGGTGGTCAAAAGTAGATTTAGTCAAAATAGCCAGCGCAATGACATGTTAAAATATCAACTCGGTTGAAGCTATGAAAAATCAACGAGACAAATGGCAATGTTTGTTTTTGTTTTTTTAACGTATGTTTTTAGTGTGTTTTTTAAAGTTACGTAAAATGAAAAGAAAGATAGAAAATTTATTTTTTAAATATAATGATTATAATGCATGTTTTTTGAGAGCCAAAATTGAAAACAAACATAGCCTATGTTTGTTGCTAAATTAATAGTTATTTATCACCACTTAAAAATATTACAAATTAAATATCTTATTAAACATGTTTTATTTAAATTTAAATTTAAATTTCATTTTCTCTTACTTTTTGTAAGTAATTA
Organism: Avicennia marina; assembly: GCA_019155195.1. Taxonomy (NCBI): domain Eukaryota; kingdom Viridiplantae; phylum Streptophyta; class Magnoliopsida; order Lamiales; family Acanthaceae; genus Avicennia; species Avicennia marina. Next base: position 8,923,349 of record CM032765.1, read on the forward strand.
ATAATTTTTCAACCATTATAATTATTCACAATCAAATCAACATTTATCTCTATAATTTTTCTATTTATATTATTTTTTATTATTTTATAAATTTATATATTATTATATTATTCAATTATTATTATATATTAAATATATAAATAAATAATTTTTTATCAATTCAAATCTTACACATTAAATATAATTTTTATATTTACTCAAATTATCCAAATTTTCCTCACCTAATCTTAATTAAGAAACAAACATGGCCTTCATCTCTCAACAAAAATTGAGAGGGAACAAATAGCGACAGGTACGTACAGTAATGTACAGCGTTGGAACACTGCTGTCCAGATTCTCCGTGTGAAAACCCAGACAGAGAATATAATGAAAGAACACCTCGGTCATGTGCGCCATTAAATCATGTGGCAGCCAAAACTTCCAACTTTGCTAGCTGAACTACATTGAAAATTTAAACCAACCCCGGAGGCCATGACTGTTTCTCATCTAATCACTGTCTATTACTTAAAAATTTTATAAATTAAATATTTTATTATATAAATTTTATTTAAATTTAAATTTAAAAATTTCACCCTCTTATCTTTTATAATTAATAGTTAATAATTTTTCAATCATTATACTTATTTATTTACAATCGAATCAACACTTATTTCTAAATTTTTTTATTCACATTTATTTTTTTACTTATAATCATTATTACATATTAAATTTATATAAAAATAATTTTTTTATTAATCCTAACTTTATAAATTAAAAATAATTTTTATTTCCACTCAAATTACCATCATGCCCTAATGAGAAAACAAACATAGTCAAACAGATCCAGCTCTCGGAGTTCTAATCAAAAAGTGGTTCGCACAAACTTTAGCGAAAACTATACGAATTGACATGGCAAAGGTCCAAGAATATGGAAAGGAAGGTAATTACCTCCCTCGATTAGCCAAGACAGAGAGGAATATCCTTATATATACACGCGCGCGCGCGTGCACGCACGTATATCACTTTTTGAGGTCAAAGGGAATTACAAGACTAGAAGAAACTTTGGGAACAAGAAATCAAGAACTGAAAGCCAGACAAGTACTGTGCTGGTACCTTCTGATCAATGTATGTGAAGCCAACGACCAAGCACTCACGGTGGTGGACAAAATTGTCACCACTGAACAGGAGCCTGTTTTGATTAAGGGCTTGTGGTGAAGATCCAAAGTTCAAAAGGAAGTCGCGTGGTGGAAGGGCCCAACTACTATCTGGACTCGAGGGTGAACTTGAATCCCAGTGCCATTTGTTGAACCCAACATAGCATAAGTGCTATTTCGTCGGGATCCATGCCCAAAAACAATCTATTTCATCACTTTCAGTCTCATAATACCAGTTCACATCCTCCCCACCATGGTTAGATAAAACAGCTATCTTGAAGATTTTATATGAGAATTAGCTTCTGTGGCCTATCTTCTAATCATGTCCTTCGCAAAACTGTCTCTCGGTAGTCAAAGAACCACCAATAGGACATTGAGGCATAATTTTCTCTTCCCGACACTAGACAGTAACAATTCTGCTCCAATATTTTAAATGTTCACAACACTGGACATGTCAACACCGCATAATGTTACAGAACAACTCGGACAGGATACTGATTTTAGTGTTGGATGACCTTTATTCCTCATGAAAGCAAGACTTCTAGTTTCTTTCATAAATTCCTGATCTCTTATGTCCGACATTCACAAACAGAATTTCATTAGGACTCACTACCCAGTATAGATCACTGCACTTATCTGTGGACAAAACAAGAAGACGCCTAAAAGACTTTCTGGGCAGAATTACTACTAATATCCAGTTCCAAAGCACTGAATGAAACATTCCATCATAAGTTGTAGGCGTTAAACATACCTGAGGTTGGAGTGTCGTTGGCTGGTGAGGCCTCGCTAGCCATTGGGCAAGTATCAGATATATATGGTGGATCTGGGCAAAAGCAAGTTGTTTGATTTGTTTCAAAATTATACCCACACCGACCCTTTGACTGAGTACAATCACTGCACGCCTTTCCCCGAATTTTCCACCTAATCTCAAAACCACGCCGGAGGAATTGATCCAGATCTTTAGTATTATTCATCGATCTCCCAGCTCCATTTCCAATTACAAGTACCGGAACTGTGACACTAGCATTACAATTTCCAGGGCCCTGAGCTCCAGGCAACACATAGACACCATCGTACCCAACATTCCCACAAGAAACAAGGCTTAAACCAGGAAGGTTCAATGAAGGACAGCCATACAAAAATGTAAAATTTGTGTACATAGAAGCATAGTCAAAGAGGGAGTAGTCTAGAGTGGTGTTAACCATTTTCTGCGGACAAGTTCCCACCATGACATCCTCTCTAACAATCCTCATGGTTTGTGTGGTTTGGTCGATTTCCAGTACTCGATATGTGATATTCTTGATATCGATGGTGGTTACACTGGTTTGATCATGACAGGTGAGCGCTAAAATTGGATGACCACAATAGGGAGGATCACTGGATCTCCGGAATGGGTAGCCGATTCTGGTGATGTTATTGCCACAGCTGAAGTTGTTGCCACACGACTGGTAAAATCCTTCCGGGTTGCTGGATCCATTGTGGGCTTGGAACAGGAGAAAAAGGTTTATGGCGGAAAGGAGATGAAGGAAGGAAAACCATGAAAAGTTTTGAGGATTCATGATAAATTTGATATGTGGCAGATGGTATAAAAGACTTATTAATGACATTATTAGTCTGGTGGTTGAAGGAGATCAGAAGAAGATGTAGAAGCTATTGGGCATAAAAGAAAATTAACCTCTCGCTTTCAAGGAACAAAGTTTTCTTGGAATTGGAAAAAGTTGGCATATACATTTCAAATGTAGTGATATAACACAAGCCAGAGAGATTGTTTTTACTTGAGAAAATCATCCATAATATCTTGTGAATCCACGGACTAAAATATGGGTCACCAACTTCATTTGTTAGCTAGTGAGTTCAGAGCCTTTTGCCATTAGAAGAAGACCACATTGGCCCAATCAAAAAGGTGGTTTGTTGAGCGTTTCTACCTAATTAAACAAATGACAGTTATAGCTTATCCGAAGAACTACTATATTCATTGCTGTCTGAAGTTGCTGGTGGGCTGGCAGTAAACCAAATCAAAGTTCGATTTCGGCGATAAAATGAATCGCCACTCTCCCAGAGTAATACCAATTCAGCAGTCAAGTAATCATCATTGATCAATAGTTTTAGAGCTGGTGAGGGAAAAGAAAGGCTCCTTCAATAGAATACATGGTTAGTACATCAAAATTTGCCCACATCTCCCGTGCAAGTGACGAAATGAATAGTAAAAACGAATCGAATTTTTGAGTGTATTAAAATTTCAATACATCAAATTTACATACCCAATATCAAATTAAAATTTTTGCTTCACTTATTACAGAAATTATTTTAGTTAGTTCAATACCAAGATTTTTAGTATGCATGACTGATTTGTTCATACCCCACATGGCAAGTGTTGAATTGGGTCAGATAAAAGAAAATTATAAGAAATTTTAGTAAAAAGTTGTTGGGGTTGTTTTTGAAAAATATTTGAGTATTACTATTTTGTTCTTGACTTGTTATCTAAAAAGTTTCTAAAGAAATATTTTTATTATACTCTTAAGTAAAATAATTTTAAAACTTATTCCGTAGATATAATGTAATAAACGGTGACCCACATTTAAATTTTATGTCATTATTTTAACTGACGAATTGTGACTTTTTTGGCCAAAGGACAATGGTTGATTTACCTTCCTTTCATGTTTTTGTATTGTTGTAATATTCTATGACTAGATCGAATATTTGATATTTGTCACCAGTAATTAAGGTCCGAATCCGAATGGACAGACAATCAAAAGTATTACAAGTTTAAATATTATTAACGCGAATACAAGTTTACTTATAAATGAGATCTAAGGAAAGGTACAATTTTTCCTTTTCCATACCGAAAAACCCATTTCACGTTTTTGGGTCCGTCTTGATGCAGCTTTTTAAAGCAATATAAAATTTAGCAAAAAAAAAAAATTTAAACAAGACTGGACCAGTCCATATTACTCAAATGGTAAACCGTAAATATTAAATCCTAAGCTCCAAAACGGTTTCCCTGAGTGACGGGCAACCGTGTAATGTTTCAATGCACCCATTTTCAAAATACAGAAGAAACTGATGAACGAAAAAACCCAGAAGGCAAAATCTAGTGGAATAATCAATTAATACCACAGTTTAAGTTGTAGACCACGGGTTTAATAAATTAATAGCCAAATTGTCATAATTATTTTATCTGCATTCAAAGGCAATTATTGATGACAGAATGCATCATACAGTCTCATCTCTAAATTATAAAATTAATTAAACTAAAGATATTTAGATAGGATTTATACGGCAATGCCAACTTCCTTAAGTAATATTTTTCTTTATCCTCTCTAGATCTTTCAGTTAAAATTAATTTTTAATTGTGTTCTCTAAAATTTTAAACTATTTTTAATTATTAATATAAATTAATTATACCCACGTAAGTTTGAGTTTTTTTTTTACATAAATTCTAATTTGTTTAACTATTCTATCTTGGATAAATTTATGTATATCATTTTGGAAATCAATTTTTTACGTTCTCTATATGTATATATGCATATATGTACATATGAATGGTGAGAGTCCTAGTCAAACAGTTTTTTGAATGCGACTGAGTGATTGAACTAATGCCAAACATTTAAGCTAACTTTGTCCTGTGAATATGATCGAAAAATAGAAATCTGCATTATCAAAGAACGTAAAGAGAAAAAGAAAATAGATAAAGAAAATAAAATAAAAAAGATTTGCACTTCCTATAACAAAATTATGCAACTATTTGAATTGCATTTTGGTAATTTAAATTGTTAGGAAAAGAAAATAAAATAAAAACGTAACGCAAATTGCCATTTTTTTGACGACACTCACACCTTAAAGATTGCAGCCCCCATCAGTATTCTTCACAACCTACCGCCTCCCAACTCCCAACTATTAATGCCCTTCTGCCCTACTTATGAACGCAGCCATAGAAGACGACAAAAGTGATCTCACACCGTCAATTTAAACGATAATATCATCCACGAACCATCCAATTTTTGTCAAAACCACCCCTAGAGATGATTTATATTCTGTTGTTACAATCATGGTTATGAAATCCTAGTTCATCCAAAGTCCAAGGGCCCATTAATTAGTCTCACGACTCCACATAGATTGCAACTCGTGTACCTTGCATGTTCTACTAGGCTCTTATTGAAGACATCAGATCTTCATTCGTAGTCTTAACAATCATGCCTAGCTAACACACTAATTTATGTTTGATTTATACTTAATGTTGGCTTCGTTGGTGGCGTCATGTCGTATGTACCAGCCACGAGTATTTATATTTAAATTGTAAATTGTTAAATAATAAACAATAACTTCCAACGTTTCACGCAATTCATACCATCAAATTAACGTTCAACGCGTAAAACATTTTTGGTGTATCCCGTCTGTGTCTCAATGGTAAAACTAAGTATATACTCGTAGTAAAAAAAATCATAAATCAGAATTTACATCTGCATATCAATAATTTACCATATGTTCTTATTAATTATTATTTGAATTTAATTTATTAACTAAAACTATGTTAATTTACGTAAAGCGCTCTATTTTATTTTTTTGCTAAAATAAATGGAAGAAGAATAAACGTAAGTGCGTACCTGACGTTGATGGTGCCCCCGCCGACGCTCGAGCGCTGTAATTTCTGGCAGCAGCCTCCACGCCAGCGGCGCAGCTTTTCGATTCCGCCGCCAAGTGATCCGGGCAAAAGCAAACAAACTGCTCACCCGCAGCATCGTATCCGCACCTCCCTCCCGAACTCTCGCACTCCCGGCACTCTCCATGTTCCGCCTTAAACTTCACCTCGAATCCTTGTCCCACAAGCTCTTTCAACTCCTTAAAACTAAAGAAAACCGGATGGCTAATCGGAACCACAACGCTGGCGTGGCACGCCCCCGACAGCTTCGTCCCGAGCCCCACGTACGCATTTCTCTCCGTTGTCCCCTTCACGGGGCAATCGAATTGGAACGGCAACGGGAAATCAAGGGCCGGGCAACCGTAGAGAAGCGTCAGATTTGCGTAGTGAGCAGCGTACTCGAAAACCCCAGAATCCAGGGTCGTGTCCGTGAATTCTTGTGGACAGAGGTTCTGGGAAAGGTCGACTCTGGTAATCTTGAGTACTTGGGTTTCCTGATTTATGTCCAAAACGCGATACTTGACGTTGTTCATCTGTACCGTGGTTGTGGCATTTTCACAGTCAAGTTGGAGGCCAGGTTCGCCACATTCTTTGGGCCTGTTCCCTCCCCAAAATGGATAGCCGATGCCCGTGAACTCCCCGCAGTTGAACAGAACTCCGCACCTAGTGTAAGGATCGCCCTGTGCACCTAAAATTGGAGGAAGATTGAGGATCCATGGCAGAACTTTGACGAGCAATAGTATGAAACTTGACAAGTGGCGCTTCATGTTTCATATCCTCCGGCTTCTAGAGTCTAGACATTGCTTTGTGGCTTTTTGGCATATGATATAGCAGATATAATACAGTCCTTGTCACGGATTGTGACAATATTAATGGGTATAAAATTGCCAACTACATTTGTTTCCGCGGCAGAGTTGATATTAAAATTGTGAGTTTGAGTTCGGATTCTCCAATAATATGAATTTTTATATACCTTAATTTAAATTGTTGATTACCGATACTTTTTGTATAAAGATATATGTACCAAAGATTATTGATTGTTAATAACGGTTTGCAGGTTAAATATGTCTCCTTAAATTTATTAAATATATATAAATGAAAACTATTTATTAAAATTATTATCTTTATAAAAAAACATGAATTAATCTTTAAGTTTATTTTGCTATAGAAAAAAATAAGAGAAAAATGTAGGAGAAATGAAACGAGTGGAAAAGGGAAATAAGAACTATATTAACATTTTTGATCAAATTAAAATTTGTTATTCTTGTTAACAATCAAAGTAATTACTATAGCTCTCCCACTTAATAAACACCATATAAATCAATAAATAATGTAATATTTTTATTTAATATTTACAGAGTAATGGAGCAGAGGATATTCACAATTGTTGAAATTACTTATAATAAATTATTAGCTATTAGTTGGCAATCTACTGTAATTCAATCAGATTCGTTCACAATATTTAAGCAGTCTAAGCCACTGAGATATCAGCATGCATCAAATAAATTAGCGTATTAATTGTATATTACAAGTGTAAGGTTGAGGGTTAAAGTTTGGGGGCAATAAATATAGAAGGAAAGGGACATATATCCCCCACTGCGGGGCTTCCTCATTGATGGAACAGACTCTCTGCATTATATTTGCGTGCAATTAACAATTAATAGCTTGGACAACATTGTTGTGAACCATTTGAGCTACGAACTGTTACTACATGATCTTGACTTTGGACCTAAAGATTATAACAGCTTATGAGATGTTGAATTTCATAAACATGATAAGAAGTAAAGACGTCAATGTTGAAATATAATTAGAAATATATATACAGTTTTATTCTAAATTTGAGATGATGCATGAAATATCTTATAATTAGAGGAAACTTATACTTTCAGTTTTGGAATATACGAGTTTTTTTCTCTAAAAAATTCATCAATCACCTTATCAGCGTCACACTCCTAATCTAAACATGTGACATGCTAGTATTCTTCAAGCTTTCCCTTTAAGAAAACCAAAGCCAATACATCAGAAAACTACACAATATATCTATAATTTCAAAGAATCATAATCACACCTTAAATTGAAAGAATTTCTTATATCAAACCCCACAAATCCTCAATATCATACAACAGTGAAAAGACTTAAGTTTCAAGTTATGTATCTACGAACACGATTTAAAATATATAAGATTACATCTAGAGAAATGCTTGTGATGACTTAATTAAATTCCCATACTCGCCCTCTTATGAACGAGAGTGCTTAGCAAGGAGGCTACCCATTTCATAGGAAATGAACAGTTAAAAGTATTTTTATAAGAAATTTTCAACAACATTTGAACAAATATATATTTAGTAATAATTTCATTAAAGTATTACAAGAAAAAAAATATTTCTCCATATGCATCACTGTAAATATGTAGATTTATATATATTTAGACTTGTTAATGGTTAGAACGTTTATATACTCAATTCACTGATTAGGGTTTTAGTGTATAATTTTAACTAAGGCAAGTCACGTGTAATTATCTTTCAACCAAACTCAATTATCTCATTTTATAATCTCGATTGAAAAAGTTATATAACTCAATTTATAATATCGATTGAAAGAGTCACGTGGCTTAATCTATTACTCCAGTTGAAAAGGTCATTTGCAACCACATGATTTTCCGATCAACTCGATTGTTTTAATCCATAAGCCTAAGTGAGAGGGTCAACTTTTTTCCCAACTGAAAAGCTCAAACTTTATCTTCATTATGAGAGTTCAAACTAATTCTACTATACTAAAGAACTATCCATGAACCTTGTCAAATGATACATTTTCAAATTCATTTATCTAATAATAATTTAATAAAAGATTGTAACTTTTCGTATTTACATCCAAAACATTTTCTGTAAAATCATTTACATTTAGCATAAACAAAATTTAGGCATGGAATTCGTGAAAACATCTGAAGTATTTCCTCAAATAGATATATAATTCAAAAAACCATAATTTTGCTAACATTTGATAAAAATCTAGGTAATCCACGTGCTTGATATCCAATTGCTCGAATTGGCAGTTCACCAATCTCGTTGTCTTGATTCCTTAACCAATCAAAACAAATTTTCTATTTAATCTCAAACTCAATAATATTTTCACCTCTTATTCTTCTTTTGAGTGTAACCCCAATTCTTTGAATTCATGAAGTGAATTTTATTTATCTAATTCTGTGTCAATTTCTTGAACTCGCATTACTCTATTTGAGTTCTACTTATTGAACACTCTTCGATCTTTGATTGATGATTTCTGTATGTTGGAAATGTGTAATTGTAATTACCTCATGATTATTTAGTTATTTTTGGTGAAAATTCCAAAAAATAGTGATTGGGATTGATCTGCTAGACTTCGTGATCAATTTGAAGGCCATCGTCTTGGTGAGTTTTCTATTTTATTTTTTTTAAAGATGGCGCTAACACACAATAGATCCTTTGCGATCGCAAGGATCCCGATCAATTGTGATCAATCCAGATCCAATACGGATCGTTCTGGCTGTCCATTCTCTCCATTTTTCTCCACTTGTAGTCTATTTCTTGATCCTAAATCATGATTAAAGCTATTTCTAAGCTTAAGCTATCATTCTTCACATCCATTCTTGTGTTTTCTCTACATTTCATAAAATTCTTAATTTCTTCCACTATGTATAGTTGGATTCTTATTATATTGCGACTATCTACTCCACATTTTATACACCCATCTATAGGATCAACCTCTCTTGACAATCCATGTATGGTTTTTATATGAAGTAACAGAACTCAAAATTTAACCATGATTTTAACCCCATGTTCATACAATTGACTTCTGACATTCTACGTCCTCCTTCTAAATTCATTGTCTATCCATGCTTCCCTAATTCTGTTATCAGCGAACATACAAGTATGAACACATATGGTTGTGCCATGTTTTCCTAACGAAAAAGTGATCTAGTAATTTTTAAGATAGAGTAAATTATAATGAGTCGGATTTCCCGGTGCAAGATAGTTGCCTCAGTAGCGTTTGGCGAAGGAGCACCCCACCTTTTCCCTTTCTTATGTTGCTCGACAGTTTGATTGTTGGAATAGACGAATGGCAGATTCGCAACCCGTTTACCTTCGTAGCAGCATGAGGGAAGCAAGAAATTTCTCGACCCAAGGGAATTGAAAACAATACTACGATTACCTTATGTTATTACTCCTCTCCTCCTACCTTCGGCGATTGGACATGTATTCTTCTTTCAAGCGGCCGGTCACATACGTCTCTAAGTATGAGGATAGCCTTGGTTTTCGACGGCATGTGAGTTCACTACAACATGTGTATGACAAATCACAATGCATCCTCAAGTGAAATCACTATTTGTCTTTAGTTACACAAGGAATTTCCACGAAATGAGATCGGGCGAAACCGCGTCGTCTTCACCACGTCCTCCCATTCATTCGATGTTTTGTTCCCGCTAAATAGGGAAATTTTGCCCACCCGCCTCATCCTGATTTCAGGATCAGCATTAATTCTATTTGTTCCTAATTACTCTTTCTTGTTGACTGCCCTTTAATACCCGTCTTCCTTCAGTTGTTCCTGCCAAAATTTAGCACCTCATCACCCCAAAATTCTGGCTCTTTTACACATACCATGTTCACCCCTTGTTAACCAGTATTTCCCTTTAATTTATGCTTGACTAATCATCTCTGAACCCTATTCATCCATCAGTTGCCCAATTTAACACCCACATATATTTGCATGCGTAAATATCTATATGTACCCATTTACGTGAACATGAATTTATATATATACATATGTATGTGTGTGTGTGTGTGTGTGGTGAACTCCATAATAGCTAAAGTGTTGGGAGTGCGGCGGGCCCGACTACAAACTCTGATTGAATCTTATTGGGCCAAAGGAGAAGCCCAATCAAATTGGGAACATCACCCATGAACAACGTATGTTGGGCCTGGAGCGGAGCCCAACGAAATCGGGGAGAACCGTTCACGGGCCTGTACGTGACACGTATATAAGTGGGCTTGACACCATGTATTAACCCAAAACCTTAAGGCTGTGAGTTATGGGTCAAGTATCCACTTTATATACAAGTCACTTTTTTCTTTTTCTACCAATGTGGGATGCCACTTTTTCTAACTCATATTTGTTTCCCAACAATCTCCCCCTCAAATATGAGTTTCTTCCACTTGCTCCCCCTCAATCAGAAACTTTCTTCCACTTGCTCCTCCTCAATTAGAAACTTCTTAAGTATCTCACGGTTTTCACTAAGTTGTTCATCAATGCCCATCAATTCTGTGGGCCTTCCTTCCATGGGGTATAGGCTTCCCATGAGTTCTTTGAGCATACTTTACATGCCCATCACTTTTGTGGGCCTTCCTTCCATGGGGTATGGGCTTCCCATGAGTGCTCTGAGCACACTTTGCATGCTCATCACCAAGTTGCTCATCAATGCCTATCAATTCTGTGGGCCTTCCTTCCATGGGGTATGGGCTTCCCATGAGTTCTTTGAGCATACTTTATATGCCCATCACTTTTTTTGTGGGCCTTCCTTTCCATGCGATCACCGAGAATCGTCTTCATACTCGTCCCAAGCTGAACCATCAGCTCTGATACCACTTGTTGGGAGTGCGGCGGGCCCGACTACAAACTCTGATTGAATCTTATTGGGCCAAAGGAGAAGCCCAATCAAATTGGGAACATCACCCATGAACAACGTATGTTGGGCCTGGAGCGGAGCCCAACGAAATCGGGGAGAACCGTTCACGGGCCTGTACGTGACACGTATATAAGTGGGCTTGACACCATGTATTAACCCAAAACCTTAAGGCTGTGAGTTATGGGTCAAGTATCCACTTTATATACAAGTCACTTTCTTCTTTTTCTACCAATATGGGATGCCACTTTTTCTAACTCATATTTGTTCCCCAACATAAAGAACCTTCATCTATTTTCTGTATAGCTGTCTTGGCTATTACAAACCCGCTGTGCAATATTTTTAATAAGTCATAAAGCTTTCCTTTGGTGTGAATTTGACCATCCTTTTCTTTACTTTTCCTTTGCCCACGTGGCTGATTATGCGCAATAAAGTCATCCATACACCAACACATGTTCAGACATACACTGACACATTCACATGCCTTGTCACTCTCGTAATTAGGGGAAAATGTTGTCGGGTGTACGGTGGACTATCTACACATTCTCACTGAACCTTGTCACTCTCGTAATTAGGGGAGCAAATATTGTTGGGTGTACGCTGGACTATCTACACATTCTCCCTGAATGTTGTTAACGTAAGAGGTGAAAGTTGAATCAAAACAAGAGTATGGATAATATTTATTGAATCTAAAGTGTTGAATCAAAACAAGAGTATGGATAATATTTATTGAATCTAAAGTGAAGTTTAACAAAGTTGAAGAAAATTGTTCATAAGTTTATATGTGTACATGTATACAAGTAAACTTAACATAATGTATTAACTAAAAATTTTAAGGTTATGAATTATAGGTCAAATATTTATTTATATATAGGTTTTTTTTTTATTATTAATGTGTGACAGTTGACTTTGGCTCTTTTTTTTCTTAACTCTTATTTGCTTTCCAACAATCTCCTCTTCAAATATAAGTTTCTTCCACTTGCTCTTTCTCAATTAGAAACTTTTCAAGTATCTCACAGTTTCATCAAGTTACTCATTTATGTCCATCAATTCTATGGGCCTTTCTTCTGTAAGATATGAACCTCTCATATAATCACTGAGTATAGTTGCATACCCATCATTTTTGTGGGGCCTTCTATAGAATGTAAACCTCCTATACGATCATCGAGCACCATCTTTATATTTGTCTCTAATTGAACCAACTCTGATACCATTTGTTGAGAATGTGGCAAGTCCAAGTACAAAGTCCAATTAGACATGTTGAACTAAGAGGAAAAGTTCAACCAAATTAGAAGCATCACTCATAAACAACATTTGTTGGGTATAAAGTAGAACTTAACGAAATTGAGGGCAACCATCCACAGGCCTATACATGCGCATGTATATAAGTGAACTTGACACTATATTTTAACCTAAAACTTAAACGTTTTGAGTTTTAGGCCAATTTTTCACTTATATAAATCACTTTTTTATTTTTCTATTAATGTAGGACAATTAGCTTCGACTTTTTTTTCCAAGTGTTATTTACTTCTCAACAATGCTCGTTAGGTGTGTAATGGATCCAACTATAAACTTTAATTAGACCTTGTTGGATCAAGAAGAGACCAACAAAATAGAGAACATCACATATAAAACAATTGACTTCAACTTTTTTTTTCTAACCCTTAAGTTTCTTTTCACTTGCTCCCAACTCTTAAGTGGAGGCACTCGCGATGGTCAACGAAGACGGCACAGCGACAGCGACAGCGACCTCTGACGGTGGTGCTCGGCGGTTGGAGGCAACAGACAGCGGTGGTGATCTTCTGATGATGAGCAGGACAGCTGGGACATAGTCTACTTTTGAGCGGCAATAAAGGCATCGGGCATATGCGGTGGCGGATGCCAGTGAGCAGTGGCGGCGGAAGCGGCGAATTCCAATGGTGGTGGTGCGCCTGGCGTGAGCATTGGTCAAGCGGTGGGCCTTTTAATGGTCGACAATGGCAGCAGCGAACTCTTTGATAGCAGAAGCAAAGCGAAGGCTTTTGATGGAGGCGGTTCTCCGTGTGACGGCATGGAGGGACGACCAGTGGTGAGAGGGTTGGGCCGCTGAGATCACTGCCGTGGGTTCACGGTGGTGTGGGTTTGGCCGGAATGGAACGACTGACTTAAGACTATGTTTGGCGCGGCTCTGAACTGTGGGAGAGAGGTAGACAGGTTAAGGCAGTCTATTCGATCCTGCCCCGGAACATTGTTCTATATTTTTATTTTTACTTTTTACGTTTTTTAATTAATTATAATTAATTAACGATTTTAATTCAAGTTATTTTATTTTATTTTATTTTTTCTATTTATTAATTTTATCTATTATTTTAGTTTTAAAAAAAGTTTCAATTTGATATTACTTAATTAGTGTTTTTTTTACCAACTCATATATTAAAGTATATTGTCAAAATTAATATACAAAAAGTTTAAATTTTTTACTTGATAATGTTAATGTACTAAAATTATTTATTCAATAAGATCACATATTTGACTATTATTTATAAATATGAATTAATTAAAAGTATTAAAAATAACAATAAATTAAAATAAAAATTATTTAATATACTCTTGTAATGTTTTAATATTTATTATAATTTGTTCTTATATGTTTATACAATTTTTCAATTATAAAATGATTAAAGAAAATTCAAATTTGTTATAAAATTAAAATAACAAATGTAATTAATAAAAAGAAATTACATTAATTATATTTAAAAATATATTAAAATAACTAAATATTAAAAAACAAAAAGAGAATAAGAGAGTATGACATTTGTCATATTTTGTAGCACTCGAAACACTGTTCCGAGTGCGGGGTACTGGTTAAGGCCATGCTCGTGTGCAACATTTGAATTAGGGAACAAGGCAATGTTTGGGAGACAACTTTTCCATTTTTTTTCATTCATTGTTTTAGCGTTGTGTTTGGAAAGCCATGCCACAAAATATGGCAATGTTTGGATTTCATCATTCCTTTGATTGGACTTAGTGAATATGGCCTAACTAACTTCCATGAAACCACTATTTAATCTACGAGTACCATTTAAATTTAATTTAGCCTTTGAGTACCATTTTTGTCCATGCATATTATTTAAGCTTAATTTATCCTTTAAGTACTAAGTTTAATTTGATTTACGTGTATCATTTAAGTTTAAATTTAACTTTTGAATACCAGACTTAATTAAGCTTACATGAATCATTTAGGCTAAATTTGGCCTTTGAGTGCCGTGATTTGGTCTACGTGTACCACTTACATTTGGATTTAGCCTTTAAGTATCAGACTTGATTTAGTTCACAGCTACGACTTAAGCTTTAATTAATTTGGCCCACGTGTATTACTTTGATTTAATTTGACCTTTGAATACTAGATTTGACTTGACCCACCCAAATCATTTGAGCTTGAATTTGGTGGGCTTAAAGTCTAAAGTTTCACTTTGCTTGGAGTTTTGTTCCCTTGTAGATTTGAAACTTGCCGACTTTCCTATAGTTTAAATTTGTGAAAGGGCTTACCAATTCGTTTATGGAGACCAACTTCAAAACATTAATATTGGTAGTCAATTCTAAGACAAAGCTATCCAAGAGTTATTGGAAATCAAATCCAATTTGTAGCTAACGGGAAGCCTATAGAAGTAACTTTAAGCTAGAGCTACTAACAATTCTATAGAGGTAACTTTGAGATGAGATCCAAGAAAGAGTCTAGATATGCAGTTTCAACAAGAAGCGAATGACCAACTTCAAGACAGGACTAACATAGATGACCAACTTCAATTTAGAGCTTGCATAGAAAGCCAATCGTTAAGTTAGAGTCCACGAGGAGTCAATAGAAGTTACTTTGAGATAGTGTTGATAAAGAGTTCATGGAAACAACCTCAAGATAAAATCGACAAAGAGTCTATAGAAACTAACTTTAAAATAGAGTCACGAAAGAGTTCTTAGAAGTGAATTTGAGATAAAAACACCAAAAAGTCTAGGGATGCAATTTGAAGGTGGAATCAATAAGGAGTTTATGGGGCCAACTTCAACGTAGATTCAATTAGGGGTCCACCAAAGCAAATTTAACGTTAAGTTAATAAGAGTCTACGAAAGCTAACTTTATAAAAATCAACTAAGAGTTCATGAATGACAACTTTCAAAATAGATTTCATGAAACTTCCATAGATATCAATCTTAAGGCAGGCTTTCAATTCGAATTTGAATTTGTTTAATAGTTTATGCTCAAATCAATGAACCTTTACTTGATTTGAGGTTTTTTTTTTTGATAGTTTATACTCATATTAAGGAACCTTCATTTAGTTTCACGCAATAAGGAATATAAAACCCATCACAAAATTATGACTAAATTTGGATAATACCAAAGTTGCCTACGTACCCTAATGAGGGGATCAAGTTGAAACGTAATTTAAACACTTTGAATTTTGTGATAGATAAAACTATTCACAATTTATACTCTTATGGGCTAGTAATAACATACAATTTAAACTCATGTGTTGATGAGTATTTGTTTTGACTTAGTTTGATAATTTAGACTCATGTTAAGGAGCTTTTGAATTTAATTTGGCTTGACAATTTATGCTCATGTCAATAAGTTTTTGAATTTGAACATTTGAAAATAGTTTCAATTCATATCAAAGAGTTCTTGAATTTAAACATTTGTAGACAATTTCCACTCTTATCAAGGAGTTCTTAGATTTGAATATTTGTAAACAATTTTAACTCCTGTCAAGGAATTTTTGGATTTGAATGTACAGACAATTTTAACTCGTGCTAAGGAGTTCATATTGAAGCTTTAATTTGAGAATTTTAGATAGTTTATGCTTGTATTTAGGAGCATTTTTGCTTTCAATTTTTTTTTTTTTTTACTGTTAAGGATTCTCACTTCTTTTGTGTAAAATTTGATGCCTTAAAGATGACTTTCTTAGCTCTTTCATGCCCCCAATTTGTCTTCTAACACTTCTGCCTCTTGTGCAAACCAAGCCTTTAAAGATTGTCAACCATGTCGGCTTCTATTTAGTGTTGAAGGTAATTTGCACTATGTTCCTCAAATGTGATTTTCCCTTTGCGGGCGAGCTCCATGACATTGTCTTTGAAGATGAAGTAGTCGTAGATAAGGTGTCTAACCAAGTGGTAGTACTTGCAGCATTTGAGGTCAACAATCCTTCTAGCTTCTTCAAGCCATTTCATTTTAGGAAGTTTGATGAGATTAACTTTAAGTAAATCATCAAATATTCTTAAGACATCTAAGTCAAAAAAATGTAGGTTTTAGCTTGTATTTCCTTCAAAGTCAACTTTCTTGGCCTTTAAGGAACTTCTTTCTTTCCTCGCATCTTAATAAATTTAGTGTGTATTGACATGGATTCTTTATAACTTTCAGTAGAAGACTTGTCCCCCCCCCCCCTCCTCTTTGTACTTTACCTCTTGAAACTATTGGACAAGTAAACTATTGACTCCATTTGTAGTCATGTTTAATTATATATCGTGAGTATGTGTAACAAACTCTTTAAAGGTTTTGGGTTGAATCCCTCGAAGGATGTAATATAACCCCTCATGTGTGCCCTGAATGCACATTTCGATAGCTAAAGTTTCAGGCAGACGGTCTTTGCATTTTAAACTCAAGTTTCTCCAGTAATTGATATAGTCAATGATAGACTTATCTTTCCACTAACAAGTATTTTTGAGTTCGATCATATTAATAATCTACCTTGTATTGTAGAAACAGTTGAGGAATTCATACTCTAGCTACTCCTAGTTGTCAATAAACCTTGTTCCAACTCAGTGTACTAGTCAAAGGCATTTTCCTTTAATGATTAGACGAATTGCCCGACTAGGTGGTCTCCAGAGGTCCCAACATCATGGCAAGTCTCTAAGAAGTAAGGCACATGCTACTTTGGATTCTCTTTGCAATCGAACTGTTGGAACTTGAGAGGCTAGTAGCTTACTGGGATCGTCAAGTCGTCAATCTTAGCAGTATAGGGTTTAGCGTATATCAATGTTGACTTGGCACCTTCTTCAAGCTTACTCTTGATGATACCTCCAATGAAATCCTTTAATTAGTTAATGAGGACTGAAACATTCGAGGAAACTTGAAGCTTCTTGACTCTAGGCTTCTTTCACTTATAGGTCAGCTACTTGCTGGATATCTCAACCTCATCATAGACTTGGCAGACTTTCTCCACGACCTTGCCAGGATTGGTATTATCCAAGTTATCCATCAACCTTGAAATGTGTGTATCTTACTCTCGGACATGCTTAGCGTGCCCTTCAATTACTTTAGTCAGTGTAGCAATTTAGTCTTCTATGCTTGAAAATTTAGTCTTCGCGACTTGTTTAGAATTTGACGAAAGAAGAGACAAGAGATAGATAGATCCCACTGGGCATACCAGAAATATATATGATAATATTCTTGTATAACAAGACAAAGTGTACAAAGATAAACAAAATTGGATCAAAATGAATTTGTGGATTTAATTATCTAAATTCAATCTTTTGATTCTTCCTCTTCTAATTGAAAATTTCAGAGTTTTGACAATTTTTGGGAAGGGTCAATTGATTTGATTTTCTTTGAAACTAACTTGGCCACTAAAAAACGTTAATTTTTGGAGTTTGACACTGCACATATGGATCAAACACCGAATTTAGGGAATACCATGATGATGTCTTAAATATCACCAAGAACATCGTGGAACTCTTTTAAGAACACAATTTAATATTTGGAGCAATCTCAAGAAAGGGTTTGTGCATGATCTTCCTTGAAGGCTGTTGAGTCTTCAATTAATGTTGATTTCTAGCTTAACAGCACAATTTGGCTCAAACACTGAAATTTATAAACTTTTCACGAGTTTGAATTTGATAATGAGCGCCATGGACCTTCCTTGAATTCCAAAGAGAAATTATGGGGGGACTTCTTGATCAAAATTCCTTTAAGTCTTTCTCTGTCTATGTGTCATTGATCATGAGATTTGCTTCGTATTTATAACTATAGGAGAGATAATATGGTTGTATTAACTTGTTGACGTGGCAGGATTTCATTAACTATCATAACTTGGAGCTTATTTAAGAATTTAGTTGATAAACTTGATCTTCATAGAGTCATTGTCTTTTACGTTTCTAACAAGATTTTGCCATTTTGCACGATTTGATTGATTGATTAAAATATCGATTATCTATTTATTTATTTTAAGAATTATTTTCATTTTAAATTCCTAAAATATAAATAGAATTTATTTAATTTATATTTCACATCATTTTTTTTTTAAATGGCATAATTTAATTAACCACAAAATTTCATGTGTCCACACTTTCCTTGCCCAAATTGAAACTCAAAGTAAGAAAAATGAAAGAAAGGATAAAAACATCAAATCTAAGGATATCCAATAAATCAAAATGAAAAGAGAAAGGGTACATCAACTATAATTAACTGACAAGGGTCCCATTTCATTTTTTTGCCTCAAATTCTTCTCTTCTACATTAGATTGAAAATGAAAGGTGCTGGAGCAACTTCTGCAATCCTCCTTTCATTCCTACCATTGGATGATTTGCTTTCACTAGTGGCACCTTGTTTTGACTGGCCTTTCATCTACCCTCTTGCCTCTCCAGACTAGGTCAAATACTCTATAAAATTTATTCAAGGTCTAACTTGAGTAGGACTTCCTATTGCCTCACGTTTAGCTTCAACTTCACCACTCCAGCGCAAATCACGCATTTATAAATAATTGTATCCCATTTTTAGAAGCCAGATGCTTTAAGTTTCTCCTCCCTCTTGCCCTTGGCAACACTCTTTACAATGCACACATCGCCAATTTCACATAAATTAAGTTCAAAAATTTTTATGTTCAAGCAAATTGTTCCAAGATTATGCCAACTTTTAACCAGATTCTTACTTTCAAAAATTCTTAAGATCTGAATATCTGCCTTGTGCTGCTTTTCTTCGTTGCGCTCAAGTGATATTGTGTTACTAAACAACACAAGAAATATTTTTTGCTTCTGGTGGCATACAAATGCTCGGCTCTCTATTTCATGATTTTTCTTGACATTTTTATATACAACCCTTTTTTATTTTTAATGTGAAACATTTTTTTTTCCTTTAATTCATACTTGACATTTTCAATAGTTACAACATATATAACACAACATTGATTGTAGCAACTCAACCTTCCAACTTAGGCTGAATGGTTGTGGATTTATCAACGCGACGCGGTAAACGTCCTTAGAAAACCACAGATCGCTTAATTATAAATTACGATTTTTTGTGAAATAAATATGGGAATTTCATTGTCAATTGGCACTTCTAATTAATTCCAATTCTGTGGATGATTGGTCACAGGAATGACTTTTCCATTATCCGGAGGAATAATTTGACTCTCAAATGAAATTTCTATTTGCCTTACCGAATAAAAAGTGGGAACGAATTTTATGAGTACTTTCAAATCTCAAAACAAATATTTTGTTAACTTTTATTAAATTTCTAAATGTTATATATTCAGACAAAATAAAAAATTTTGATTCAACTTATATTGTCTATAATATAACGTAAATGAAAATATTTATACTATTTTAACGTGCATAATGAAGTAACTTATAAAATGATGAAAATAAATAAGAAAAATGCAAATTATTTTCAAAGAGCTTGTAAACTCCATATATTTTATTTTAGAAACTTATAAATTCTTTCATTAATAAAATTATCAAACAGTATAAACTCTTTTTTAATAAAAGTATCAAATAGTTTGAAATAGTTTATAATTTTCCAAACATTATATAAGATGCCTTAAAGAACTTACGATCTTGTTCAAACATCCTCTGATGACTTATTTACTTTGATGGATAGCATTAATGTTATAGGAATTATTTTGAAAGGTAAATTAATCGTGTGATAATTTAATATTATCTTCACTGATATGGATTAAATGGTAGGATAACTTAATAATAAGTATATCAAATGGATCAATATGTTTAAATTATTTTATGACACTTGTTGAATTGGATTATCTTATTCAATATTTTATTAAATAATATCGGATTCATATTTTCTCACGAGCTTTTGACACCTAAAATAAATATTTGATTTAACCTTCATAAATTAATTTTATGAACTTTTATCACCTAAATAAACATCTGATTAGATTTGATAAATTAATTGGGTTGGGTCGAGATCCTCCTGATTAATAACAGGAAGGGAACCTTTTCCAGTTGGAGTTTCTAATACTGATTTGTTGCAAGACCCGTTTTTGACTCTCAGAAATAACTAAAATATGAAGACAAACTTTAAGAAAAATCTGAAACTAAAAGACCTAATTGCTAATTTACTTTATTCAGGTACTTTTGATAAATAGATATAGAAAGCTAAGCTACGAGAAAAATAAATAATTATATGTTATTTTGATACATTTCCGTACTTATTTTTCATATCAACACAATTTTCCAATAAAATGATATTTCCCAAGCAAATTTATTTATTTAATTGTTTAAAAAAATTTAAAACTCGTACCAATAGAAGAATATCAGTTTAGTTTGCAAAATTATAAATTCTAATAATTCAGGATTAGTCAAATTCGACAATATGAATCATAATGTTCAATTTTTCTAACTTCAAATACTCACGTACGGGCGCACCCATATATATACATAAATTTTGTCATAGGGTGAAAATTTTGAGAGGAGACGAGTTTAATCACAAATTTCACACGAATGATTTATTTTAAACAAAATAGGAAAAATTTTCTTGAAATATATACAGAATATTGGCTAGTATCTGTTATTTTAATTTGTTAATTTTTTCATTATTTTTTCTATTTTCTTTCAACTTATTTTATTTGTAATTTACATAAACTTTTCTCTCATTTTATTTTTTTTTATATTTCTTTGTTATTTTGTTTTCAAAAAAAATCTGTTCTATCTCGATGATATGTTAATGTTATAAGCCTCTTATTGGTTATTAAATATACAATTACTGTAATTCCATTATTCTTTTTTAAGTTTTTTTTTTTACTTTTTTTCTTCAGTTTTCTTTTATATTTCACAGTTTTCTCTTATTTAAAAAATGATATAAATTGTATATTAAAAAAATTATAAATTTATTTATATAAGTATGAAAAAGAATCAATTTTTTTTTATCATTAGTATATGCATATAATACACACACACTCAAACACACACTATATTATTATTATGTCAACAAAGATTTTTGATTGCAGAAGGTAAATTTACACAATCATCCTTAATTAAATATTTTTATATCATTTCTTTTCTCTTTTCATTGAACATACAATTTATATTTATCTGTGCTCTTAAAATTTCACATTTTTTAAAATCCTTTTGATGTTTATCATTTGTTTATTTTAAATATTTTTACACAATTTAAAATTAAATAATTTTCTTATATTGATTTTTATTTTTATATTTTCCCTTTTCCTTTCCGACTTATTATTTTTGTTTTTCTTTTCTCTAAAATGTTCTTCTTTTTATTTAAATTATTTTGATATTTTTTTACTTTATTATTTAAAATAATTTTTTATGTATTTAATATTAAATAATATTATTTGATTAATTAAATATAATAATTTTATAATTTATAAATAAATCTACACACATATAGAGTGTGTAAATTTTGCTAGTGCATGTGTATTAATATTTTTGTAAGTAATATTCAAAGCATTTGTTATAATAAGTGAATAGTATTATTAATGATATATTATAAAATAAATAAATAAATAAGTCGAAACTGGAAATTTGATTTGCCATTTCACGCATTCTAATTTGGACACTTTTTCTTTCTAATTCCTTTAATATTTATATGCTATTATATATTTATCTATACTATATATTAAGGATATAGATCACATTTTGGTTGCACTATATTAATTTACTATATTACCATTATTCATTCATAGAGTTTCTTTTTACTTCTTTCCCCTCCATTTTTATTTATTTCATTTTTTACTTAATTTTAATTTGTATTTTTTATCTCCTTTCTCAAATTTGATTTATTATATTTTTTAAAAGAGTCTTTCTTTTTCTTTTCTTTTATTTTATTAATGATATAAATTTAGATTTAATAACACTACTAATTCATTTATATAATTATAGACACACATTGAGTGTCTTTTAATCACTAGTATTGTATTATTAAGTTAATAAGACTTTGTAATCCCATGATATAAAATTACATAATTACCTTCATTTTAATTTTTTTATTTCATTTATCATTTGCTTCCTTTCTTTTATTTTAACTTATCATTTTAATTTATGTTTTCTCTCAAATTTCCTCTCAATTCTAATTCTTTTGATGTGTCTTTAATTTTGTAGTAAATATTTTTCATACTTTTAAAATTTTAATAAATTTTATTTATATTACTTAAAATATAATAATTTTGTAAATTATAACTAAGTTTGCACGCACACATAATGTGCTAATTTTACTAGTTATATATGTATATAGATGCTGTCCATGAATGAGACAACTAACTTATGTGTTATCATAAATTTGATATTGAATATATTGATTAAATATGTATTTATAATATCTATTGAAGTGACTCTTGTTTAATTGGATTTGAGCTTGAAGAACGAGTCTCCACTAAGAGCAAACATTGTTCCCATTAAATTTGTGCACAAACCTATGAGTTTTAGGTGCTCCTAACATGCTTTATATATCATTAATTCCCATTACCTTTATAAACAGAGAGTCAACTAACGTGTCAATATACCAAAAATAAACTTGACGTGCACAAATTAAACCAATAAGATTTTAGGGTTTAGCTAGGTCATCCTAATATGCTGCAGTATTACTTTTTATTACAAAAATAATGTAAATAAAAAGTAATTTATACTTAGTAATTAAGGATATGGTCAACTATGTTTTCCTGTGATATGCCTAAAAGTTAAATTGGTGAATCAATAATACAAAACTAGCAAAAGTAGCAGTCATAAAGTGTGCAAAATAATTATAAATTATATATTTTTAAAATTATTTTGATTGAAAGTGTATAAATTAAGAAAATAAAAAAAATAGAAAAGATTAGAATTTGAAAAGAGATAACATAAATAAAAATAAGTTAGATATGTTAAAAATTAAAATTTGAAGCAAGAGCTAGAGCGTTAGATATGTTAATTTGGACTCGTTTGTCTTCGAAACACTGCTGCTTCTATCAATTAGGAATTCAAAACACAGCAATTGCATGCATATCTTTGCAACTACTCTTCTTATATTTTTGCACTCAGATTCTACAAGATCATACATATCAATATATTGCAAAAACACAAAATATCGCAAGTTCATTTTTGACTCCCACTTTTCTTCTACACACCAAAACCATTCAACAATATTGTGCATTTCACTTAATGATTCGCATTAGTATGTCATTTCTTGAAAAGAAAAAAAAAAAAAAAAAGACAAACAAAAATTCCCACGAGGTACAAAAGACGCCCGACAGTAAAATTAATTTTTTTAATTTATATTCAAATATCTTATAAGTTACATCACTATATATATTAAAAATGATATAAATATTTTTTATTACATTATATTGATAATATTTAATTTATTTTTATTATTGTTAAAAAAATTTATAAATCTAACTATAATTATAAATTTAAATAAAATATTCTGTTCAGATATTTTATAAATTTATTTTAAAAATAAAATATATAAATTTATAAATTTAAAAATATTTTATAAATTATACGAACTTATAAATTATTTAAAATATTAATCAAACACTCATTATATTAGAATTGAGTGCATCCATATGGTCGTAGATTTAGCAACGTGGCAGAGCCAACAACGTTACGAAGTGCGAGGTGTGAAATATGTCTCCTCCTTTTTCTTGGGTAACAAATAAACTCGTTTTTATCTCCAACACTGCACACATTGTCCTAACTCTCAAATCTGAATATCTGATGTGAATTTTGGCTTCTTCAAGCATTTTAGTACTTTGATTTTTTTGTTTCCATTCTTTGGGTACAGTATGAGAAAACATGAATAGGGAGTGTTTTTTCTAGTTAGTCTTACTGTAAAAAACCGAAGAAATAACATTTTTTTAACATTAAATCGTCTATAAGGAGAAAAAAGGGTTAAAAAGTAAACAAATATGAGCCCCTAATTTATCTACACAAACTAGTTATATGCTTGAGTGAGAATAGGATAATTGCACTTTAGAGGTTTGTGTTAGGAAGTAACTTCACCTCCACATTACTCTTCAAGAATCAACTATTCAAGCATGCGGTAGAAAATTATTTCCAAATATACCGAGAATTTGGCAGAAAATTAATTACATTTGTTATAAATAATTATCGTGACAATTCCTTTTTTACTTGAAATGAATTTACTAATCCTTTGAATCGGCACTGGTGAGCAAAGATCCAAATAAAGCCTCGTTCCAAAGAAATGCACCTCAAAATGCCCAATCTTGATCAAGACACTTGTTAATGATTTTTCTCACCCAAGAGAAAAGGAAAAAAAAACTATAATAAAAAGGGATGGGGCGTTTTCAAATTTCAAGGTACAGAGCAGGAGAAGCTACTCTGCGTTGCCTCAGGAGTGACAATAAGTCAGGTTGGTGGATTAATGCGATGGGTTAAAATATGAATATCACATGTAAATCTGTTAATTCAAATTTAATTTATTTATTTTTGTGGGTTAATTTTTTTTGACTTGATCTTGATCCGATAATTTCACGAATCAACCAAACCTAACCTACTAATTCATGATAAAATAAAAAATATTTTGATCAAAATAAAATTTGAGATGGATTTTTACGGAATTTAATTTTTTTTTAATTTTAATACTATTATTTTAAAAAATAATTTTACCTGCACTTAAAGTTTGAAGTTTTCTATTTTTTTGCTATTGTAAGTTTTATCAGATTAAGTTTTAGCAATATGCATATAACCACACAAATAAAAACCCAAGAAAGAAAGAAAGAAGTAGGAAAATGAACAAGGTAATCGAAATAGAGCCATTGAACTTTTTTGGATGATAGTGCGCAGTGTGGGCGGTGCTCTAAATGAGTGTACCCAGAATAAAAAATTGAATTAAAAAATATAGACATAAAATTTAATTTAACATAACATTTAATATTAAATTTTTACATATTTATTATTTTAACAATTAATTATATTTAATTAATTTTTATATAGTTAATAATTTTAAAAAAATACAAAATAAAAATAATTAATAAACTATTTATTATTGGATAATTTGAAATGAACCTATTTTTCTCTATAGATGCATATTTGACCTAATCTTAACTCCTAGTCGTGAAAGTTTAATTTAAATCTATTAATTTTGTACGCAGTGACAAAAATCGCCACCCCTGCTTTGCCCGTCAGGTAGAGAGCATCACTGTCCTTGGGGTCCACGGAGACAATTCCAACGGCTGGTGATGCAACCAATAACAGCCAATCACTACCTATTTTATTTTATCCTTCCAATAATTTGTGCTTCTTCCCTTGTTATGAAAGCTTGGTTACGCAGAGCTGGAGCCTCGAGGCACCACCAGTTCAAGGTTTAACTAAACGTTCCATCATTTCTGCTAGCAGTTTCAGGTACGTGCATCTGCGTGATTACAGATGTAGGAGTGGCTGATTTGTTAATGTTGTAGGGGAAGTTTATGGGTGCCTTGATTTCTTTCGACACAATTTCATTGATAGCATCTGAAATGTAATCGTGGGCAGGAACTTTGGCGAAGAGGGTTCTCCTGGAAATGGATGGAAGCAAGCGGCCAGCTGACAGGAAAACTGGTTCAGTTAAATCAGCCATTAGTTCTTACAGAGAGCGGATTCTTGAAGCGAATCCTCCAATGAAGAAATTGCAAACCAATTATCCTGAGGTATTTTGTCAAAAAATTTCTTCTCTTCGCTTGTCTTCTTCTGTTTCCTAGTTTCTAGGTTTCAGGTGATGTTTTGTTCATCATGTTCTCCAGAAGGTTTATGCCAAAACAAGAGAGCTTCATCAGGCAAAGAGGGAGAGTGACCATTTCACAGAGAGCAAAAGACAGGCAGAATCAGCAACAGCTAAAGCAAAATCAGAGCTATCTGCTGCAAAGAAAACTGTCAAAGATCTAACTCTAAGACTCGAAGAATCAAACTTAAGGGCAAAAGCAGATATCCAGGAATTGGAGAAACTGAAGATGGGCAGAAGAAGGGCAGGAGAAAGGAACTCTGACGACTCAGAGTGTGCTAAAGTGATGTTAGAGTTGGAACCAATAAAACGAGAATTGAGTACACTTAAGCTGGACATGGCTTTCGTTTTGGAAGAAAAGAGGAGGGCAGACAAAGAAAAGGAGTCGGCCTGGTCGAGAGCACAGTCTTGCTTGAGTGCAGTAGATGCACTCAACAAGGAGATTGAGGAAATCAACGAAGAGCATGTGCTGGTCGAGTTGGCTCGAATTGAGGCCATGAAGGAATGCGAAGAAGTTGAAGCCCAAAGAAGAGAAGAGGCAGAAAAATACTCAGCTGCCGTGCAGGAAACAAGGAAGAAAAGGCAGAACATGGTTCGAGAAATAGAAGAGGCAGAAGAGCTGGAAAAGAAACTGGCCCTCACCGTATCAGATGTCACTGTGTTAGCCAGTGAACTGAAGCAGGTCAAGGAAATGGACAAACAATTAGAAAGAAACGAAACATTGAATCACCATGCGGACTCTAATTTCCAGGGACAGGGTGAATCAGGTTCTGTGTCTTTATTAGAGTCCGTAATGAAAGAGTTGGAGGCTGCAAAGAAGGAATTAACTGCACTCAAAGATGAAGGCTTCCAGTTCATGGCGTCCATGGATATTATACGGAACGAGCGCAAGCATGTTGAGGAAGAAATAGCCCGACTCGGGAATAAAGAAAATAAATCAGAAATCACGATTCAGAATCTGAGTTCAAAGCTTTTGAGAGCTAAAGCCAAGCTGGAAGCAACGTCAGCGGCCGCAGAGAAGGCTAAATCAATCACCTCAAATTTCTCACTCACGCTTGAGCAGCTCAAGTCAGAAGCCGAAACAGCAAAAAAGGAGCGGCCCCTGATCAGTGAAGAAACTGCAGTCATAAAGGCAGAAGTACAGAGAACAGAATCTGAGATAGATTTGGCCGAAGAAAGATTACAAGTTGCCCTGCAAGATCTCAAAGCGGCCAAGTCGTCAGAAGCAACGGCCCTCGAGAATCTCAAAGCACTTGTTGAGAAGACAATGAGAATTAGAGCTTCATCTACTTGGCCTAGCTCAAGAATAACAATTTCCAGGTATGAATATGAGTATCTGACAGGGCAGGCAGCTGGTGCCAAGGAAATAGCGGACAAGAAGGTTGCAGCAGCTCAGGCCTGGATTGAAGCACTCAAGGCAAGTGAGAAAGAAACTCAGATTAAATCTGAGCTCTTACGAAGAGAAAGTAGAAATGTAAAAGTGGAGGAAGAATGTAAGGTTTACAAAACCGAAGGGCCGGCGGGCAAGAACAAAATGGCTGAGCATGACTTTGAGAACTGGAGGCGAAGTATGGAAACAGAAAAGATGAATCCCGGGTTTGCACTTCCTAGCACAGCCATGAACAGGAGCGTTAAAATGACTCCGGCAAGACGAGTAAGGACTCGAATATCTGCATCTCAGACTCGAATATCTGCATCTCCTCTAGTTCGTGGTATGCCTACACCCACATCCATCACAATCAGGAGGAGAAGAAAGGTGATGCGAAGGCTAGCCAAGTTCTTCACTGGAAAGAGCAATGAGGGAAATCCGTGACCTGTATTAAAAAAATAAAACTAGAAGTTAATTTGTCACGCAAAACTTTATTTTACGTAATGCCTTGTTCTGTCAGTTTATTCAACTTCTGCCCATATACCTTACCAGGTTTGCTATTGTTAGCCATGCAACCCTAGAAAATTCCAATTATTATCATGATTTGTAAATATACGTACCTCATCCAATAGAAAGACCTTTCACCATTCGCTGAAAATCGCATCTTGATAGCATTATCATTGGGACAAATCCTGTGGCACTAACAACTGAACAGTAGTGACAATTATTATATATATGCAGCTCCTCGACTGCCAGTTCGCAGGGCACCTTTAAGAGCAGTGCACCCTACAGCCACACAGAATAGCTTCGACGAAAGCCAACTCACAGGTTCAAAAAAGAACATTTAGAGATCCAGCGGAAAAATATAGCAGGAAACACATAGAAATAGCCCTACACCTCAATTTTGATTGTTGAACCCCTTTCACCAGAGCCATGAGATCAAATAGAAATCTTCATCATTTCATCCTCAACTAGCTTTTAGACAACGCAGCCGCGCGACAAGCACACGGAGCAAACTATTCTTTCACCTTTTACTAAAGAATACCGTGTGCTTGTCGTATTAAGCAGCATACGCCACTTTTTGGAGGGCTTTTCCTTAAACGGAGTAGCCCCAACAAAATACAAATAAAAAAAAAAAACTAGCTTTTAGACAGAAAGACCTTCCATTTCATCAGACAATGATTCTCTACCAACCATTTACATGTACAAGTAGGACGTAGAAAGGCTAAACCAAGAGCAGAGACTTTGACCACAACTGGTTATATTCTTATCACGAAGTACAAAAACAGGTAAAAAGTAGAACAGATGTAAACGAAAAAACAAACAAATCAACAAATTGTATAACAGACCCAGCTGGCTTTCTACACATTGAGTAGGTATATATCCCCCCAAATCAGAACTTCCAATACAGCAAAAACAACTGACTCATATGATTTAGTAGCACATTCAAATTAACTCATAAATCAATCTTAAGATCTTCGACAATCCTTGACATGTTGACATCACTACAAATATTCTTCCACTTGATCTTCAAATCCAGACGAACAGAATTTGGCAAACTATAAGATAGAACGAGACTGTGACTGAGAGATAAGAACACCTGCATCAATAATTTTCCTCAATGGCATTATTGGGGATGCAATACTGCCTGCTGCTTCGGGTGGTTTGGCTGCAGCTGGACTGAAGGTTCTGAAAGCATCGTTGTGTCCTTTGTAACTGCTTGATACTGAGAAGACAACACGGGTGGTGAAGGCTGAGTTTTGTATATTTGGTTGTATGCAATATCTTCATCAAATTCGCAGCCCTGGATAGCAGGGATGACTGAAGCAGTTGTGACAGGTTCTGAGGTGATCTGGTCAGGAGGTCCCATAACTAGTTGACCTTGATTAGAAGGTATGCTAACCAGTTGTGGTCCTGCAGGGATACTGCAATAAACTGGTGTGGCTGATTCAGCTATTTGAGACCCAAATACATCTTTATGGGCTACTGATTGAGTGGTCGCAGCAGTCTGTGGGTGCACAGATGACTGATTAGAAGAACTGGTAGTGTGGGCATCCAAGGAGGCACACTGCATGGACAAATTATGATACTGAGTTGATTTTACAGGCACCAAATATATGGGATATGGCTGATTTGCTGGACAAGGACTATGCTGCAGGTGGTGCATTGGCATTTGGTATACAGGATAGTAAGGTGATATTGGCACTGGACCAGCATATTGAGGTACATAATGCAGACCTCCTTGAATTGACTGTGTTTCGTGCTGTTGCTTCTTTCCATCCAGAGGCTGAGATAAATGATATCCAACAACCTGATCTGTTTTATACGTCATTATGTTGAATGGAGAGTCCGCAACAGGATTCTCTGACGATTCCTCCGGACCAACTTGAATTAGTGGCTCTTGAAAATTTTCTGTTTTTGGTGGAGCAGCTAGACTTGCAACACTATTTTCACTGTGAAAATCATAAATGTGAAAATCATAAACACCAAGTCATCATCACCATCCCAGGCAATAAAAGAGGTTTCAAACTTCCTAGGACATGGTGTCGAGGGATTAATTCATATACTATACCACACTAGTCAACGCCGTATCACTATAATAATCAAAGGTAAATCATTGTTGAGCACTTGAGCTGATTATACGAGTGATCACATCCTAGTTCTTCCACATTAGTTCGCCCAACATAATAAAACAATCGTTATGCAAATAGTGCGACATTTGTAAGTGGCAATAATCAGCCACGGCCTAATGATATTAGTAAGCTTGGATATTGCGGCAACAAATAAACACCCAAATTTCCCAATCTCAGGAGCAATGAAGCCCACAGTACGAAATTATCCAGAAACCAAGCACAGACACTCACATATCTCACCTTGTTCAGCAAAATTTAGACCAGATTTCCAAGGGAATTGGGTTGCTACTCATCACCTTTGTTAATAACCACTACTTGATCTTATTATTGCGCAACACAACTCAAGAAAGCACTTTCAATATACAAGAAAAGGATTGAATACCTTTCCAAAGAGGCTGATGAGGGTACCCTGACTTTTCTGTCAAGTAAACTTAACCCCTTTTCATCGCAATGAGCAATCCCAACGGGCGGCGAATTAGTCATGGAAAATGAAGAACTGGTCGACCCGAATGACGAATTCGTTTCCAAAACTAATGACTCTGCCCCAAGCTTAACCTCTCCGCCGCCGCTGTTACTCCCGCTCTCGACTGGAGCTTCCAGATCCGACCCGACGCCCACCAACATTCCCGAATCCGCAGACTGTCCGTTCTGCAAAATCCGCGTACTCTTCAAAGCGTCGGAAAACCAAGACTCGGATTTCGGGTCGAGCAGGGCCGAACGGGGAGCCTCAAGCTTGACGGGGAAGAGGAATAATCTGATCCGGGCAGGCGGAGTAATTCGGTCGTGCTCGTCAAGCATGTTGGCGAGATCCTCGTCAGTAACGACCGAGATTAAAGAATCAAGGTCCTCGTCGGGGAGCTGGTACTTGAGTTGAAAGGGGCGGTTGTGGAAGAGAGTACGGGAAAGGTGTGCGGTGAGGGCAGAGAGGGACGCGGCCGTGGTGCGGCGGTCCAATGCAACGATGCGAGTCTCTCCGCCAGCATAAAGAAGGGACTTGTCGTGGGGGCGGGGTACTATGTGGCCTCCGAAGCTGCACATGAGACGGAGTTTCGAGGGGCCGATGGGCGGAAGAGGAGAGGCGGCATTGAGGGTGGAATTGGAGGATGGTGGCGGAGGTGATGGTTCCATCTACGGGGGTTTGAGAGTGAGAGAGACGAGGCGTGAAAGGAAAAAAGAGAAAAGGATGGTGAGTGGGGTTTAATAATCCGCCATAGTTACAGCTGGAGCGTCATGCGGGGCGCGGTAATTACGCTTACATATTGCCCACATCTCACCCAAAAGCCAAACGAAATAATCTACCACTCCGTGTAATCATGCAATCTAATGTCATGAATTTTTCATTCACATTTAAGATTAAATTAACCAATTAATTATTCCTTAAATTTAATTAATAGGCATACTCGCAGTTAAATCAATATTTGTATATTTATACATAAACCCATATTTACATATATTTATATTATAAAAATTAATTCTTATATATTTATATATTATCAGTTATCTAATTATTCTAAATTTTATAAATATATTCAAAAAAATCTTACAACTAAAACGCAGCTCCCACGAATACCATCTTAACAAAACCCTATCCCAAGCATAATTAGAACACTACAAAAAGAGTAGTAGTTGAACCTACAACTTATTTAATTTTAATATTTTTAGGTATATTACTTAAATCATAATCAATACTCGTTAATAAAGAGGCCAATTCTTAAAGGTTGAATTTGGTTGATACAGTATGATTTTACAAATTTAACCCCAATTTTATATATTTTTAATTATTAAAGGCTAAATTAGTATCTTTAAATATAATTAACAATAAATAAATTCTTAAAATTATACCATACATAAAGTATATTCCCCTTTAGTAGCCGTTGTCACATACAGTGGATTATCATTATACACTTTACTCTGTCCTTTTTTTTTTTTCACTAATATTTTTACTTTCATTAACTTTAAATCTCTCTTTTATTCTTGCTTTTAATTTTTTTTCTTTCCATCCCTCTTTTATTTTTTATATTTACCGAATCATGCACACACATAAATTATGCCATCTTCACAATTTTTTTAATGGAAAATTCATCTTAAAATATGTGTAAACAACAAATATTTCTCTACATGTTAAGTTATTTTTATTGTATAACATATATTTCACTACTATTTTTCTATTTTTACAATTGAAATAACTCATGCTTTTCACTTATACTATGCATTTTGATATTTCTACCTTGTAATTACAGAAAATTATTTTATTTTATTTTGCACACTCAAAAACTGTGCCACACCACTAGTTTATAAATAAATTTACACACCATTATGTAACTTTTATGAGTTAAGGATATGAGAGTGATTGTATTTTGTTATCATAGTATAAAAACTGAAATGCCTTTCACACCTATTTATTTACTATATCTTCTTCTAATGTTTATTTTCTTCCCCTAACTTTCATTCATTATATTTTTAATAATTTAACCTTTAATTTATCATTTTTCAACTCTTTATAATTTTTTATATCCTCTTTTATTCTTAAACTTTCATTTACTATATCTTAATCTTCTAAATTACATTTCTTATTATAATTTATTCTTTCAATATATTTAAAATTTTTTATTTATGTGTCTATTATTTTTAATATATTTTTTTGCTTTTTCTATCAAAATTACATTTTTTTAATTCTCTTTCTTAGTTTTACAATACTTCTAGATTTGTACATTAACTTTCATTTTCAGTAAATATATGCATTTAAACATAGCAATGATATTTTATTCGTATAATATATTTATAAAATACTTCTTTTTAGTTACATCGGCAAGCAAACGAGTACGTAACATTTGGAGTTCATTACTACGAATTTTAAACCAAAATTCTCAGGGTTGGAAACTGTGAATGTGAATGGAATTATGGGATAATAAATACACGACACGTACGACTGCGATGTGGGAAGTGGTGGCTTCTCTGGAAACAGCTGTCGCGTCACTTTTGAGGCAGTAATTGCATGTGAAACATAAACGGTTAATTTTTATTTGATTGTTAATCGCCGCACTAATTGGCCATGTTTACAATTAAATTAACTGATTAAAAACAGGAGCTAAGGTTCAGAACAGCTAAGCTGGATGCCCACGAAGTGGTGGTGACATAATAATTGATATTTTTTTTATGTTTTTCTTGGCAAACGGGCAAAATCTTGTGCATTTTGCTACTTGGATTGAGATGGACTTGGTCAAATGACATCTGACTCGCCCATGTCTGAATTTCAATGTTTGTTTTCAAATTTCGGACATGTCACGGTTATTACACTTATTGAATTTTAGTTCCATCTCTTATTTATTGTTACAGAATTTCTAATTAAATTCTATTTAAAAATACATACTAAAAAAATAAAAACAAACATAAAGGCTATTGTTTGTATCCAAATTTAGAAGAATAAAAATTTAGTACAAAAATTTCAAAATAGTGTAAAAATAAGAGAGAAAGAAAGAAAGAGATAAAAAATAATATTTTAATGTGTGATATGTTCAGAGTAAATGATTTAGATGAATAGAAAGTTTGATCCAAACGTAGCCAAACTGTATTTATTTAGTCTCTAATTGGCCTTACTGCATTAAGACCTTATCGTATGGACTGACGAGGTTTTCTTCTCGTATGGACTGAAGGAAAGGCTACCGAAGAAGGAAAGCCTTTGTTTGGGTTAAAATTTTATTCGCATAAGATTTAGTGTGAAAATTTTGTAATAGTATAAAATAAGAGATAGAAAGAGATAAAAATATTATTTTGATGAATACTATGTTTAAAAAAAATTATTTTAATAGATGCAAGTTTGATTCTCATAGAAATGCAACCAATAGTAAACAGAAACTCTTATTTGATAAACTGCTCAACAGATGCAAATTTGCATCTACTAAAATTTATTATTATAAAACATACTACTCAATCAAATAATATTTTTTACTCATTTTTTCTTACTTATAACTTATTTCTAAGTTTTCTTGTTAAATTTCGTACCAATACAGTTTGCATTCAAACCAAACCATAGGATCTTATAGAGACCGGAGATGTTATTTTGTTCTTGCTTTGTATTTATTATAAATATTCAAATATTTTCGGTAAAACATGAAGGATGATAAAAAAAAATAGCTAAAAAATAAAAATGGAAACATGAAGGGCAATAAAGTTATAGAATTTGGGAATCTAACTACTATAGCTTATAACTTAGCAATTTATTAGATCTAGTTTAATACTTAAACTTTATATATTTTTAAATGGCTATGTGAAAAGACAAATTATATTTTAAAAGACATGTTTTTATTACTTTATATTAAATTATATTGGTTGAATTATTTTCTCAATGAATCGAGGGTTTTTCGGATGCGATCGACGGTGCAGACGCCATCCTTGTTTTGATTTCTAATATGTATCCTCTTCCAAGTAACATTGGTAACAATAAAATAAGAATACAGTGAACTCCACTATTTCCATTAATTTATATTATTGGTGGCACTTGACAAGCTTCTACGAGGCAAAAGATATCCCATACCCCACGCACCATTTTTTCTGTCACTTGGCTTCTTAGTTTAATGGGAGAAAGAGGAAAGAAAATAACTTATCTGGCTTTTTTCTGCAAGAGTATGAATCTTTACTAAACAAAAATCAGAACACTAGATCGGATTGCTTACCAACAAGGGCTTACACATGATTCATGGTATAAAAGCATTATCTGAAAATGCATGCTAAGAGTGTATTTGGTTTTAAGGATTTAGAGTAGAAAGGAATATGATGGAGAAAGGCAAAAAAAAAATTAAAGAAATTCAAAATTATATGTCGTATTTGGTTGAAATAATTTCCAAAAGGAAAGAAAAATTAAAAAAAAGGAAATTAAATTAAACAAAAACTTGAAATTGGAAATTTTTAAACTTTGAGAAAAAAAAATAATAAAGAAATAAATAAAGAAACAGAATTTGTGAAATATTTGGTGGAAGAATAAGAGTTAAAATAATTTTCGTCACCATTTTGTGAGAAAAATGAATTTTTATTATTTAAATTATAATTTCTTTCTAATTTTTCTTCTCGTAAGATTTTTCTTTTTAACTAAACAATTAAAATCGTTTTCTTTAACATTTCCCTTTCTTTTGCCCTCTAAATTCCAATAACTAAGCAATAGTGAAAATCACTCATGGAAAAGGTTTTCCTCCCCATGTATAATGTATGCCAATAGATTAAGAGGATATAAGCTCTTAACAACATGTTATAAGATACTTAGGACTTCATAAACTTCTTGAAAATAAATTGAATTTTTTAATTTTATTTCAAACATCTTATAAACTACTTCATTTTATATATTAAAAATAATATAAATATTTTTAAATTACATTATATTAATAGCATTTAAGTAATTATTATTATTACTACTACCACATCAAAAAATTATAATCAATTATATTTATAAATTTTAATAAAATTTTATAAGATAATTTTATCAAATACCTTTTATTTTATTTTTAAATTAAAATATAAGAGTTTATAAATTTTAAAAATATCTTACAAGTTATACGGACTTCTAAATTTTTTAAAATAATATCAGCCAAACTCCCTCTAAGCACGGGATACATAGGTTTTTCATTGCAAATTGACTTTTTTTGGTTCACACTTAATATTTTTCCACGATTTGCTCTTGAAATTTGGATAATTTGAAATTATATAAAAAATGTAAAAATAAATAAAGAATGCAAAATTTACGTGGTTCGATTAAATTAACGTACATCCAAGAGGAGAGTCATGGTATTTTATTAAGTTTGGAGATTACAAATGATTTCTGATGTGATATTTAATGATCCTTTTCTTTTCAATCTAGCCTCTTTATGTACAGATAAATTCATCTAACAGTTACTGACACGATGAGCCATGGTCAGTGTTTAGCCCACATCACCTCCATACTATCCCCAAACCAGGTGGGAGTAACTGCTAAATTGTTACCGTCTTTCTCGAGCGTCTACCTGCTTTCTGACTTGGGATTCCCAAATTCCTACTTACCTAGTCGGGTCAGAACCCGAAACTGAGGAATCCTATTAGTGCTCGAGAGAGTTTGTCTGTCCGGTTGCTTGTCCATCCCTCGTCCTGAGTTCAATCGTATTACCCAACAGAGACGTTGAAAATATTTTAAAATATAAGGAATCACATCAATATATCTACAGAACATTTTAAAATATATTAGTGGTGTGAGTTTTATATGCGTCATGAGTTGTAAAATGTAACAAATTCAGTGCTCATTATAATTATAATTATAATTACTGTTAGATCAAGTGGTAATTACTAAGTCAAATTTAATTTAATTATTTTGCAATTCGATCAGACATAATAGAAAGTAAAAGTCAATCCAAGAACATGTAATATGTTTACTCGATTTGGAGACCACCTCCTATCTCTTTGGATATTTGTTGAGTCAAATAATCTACTAATCAATGTGGAAAATGATACATTTCTTGTCTCTTAACATTTCATTTAAATCAAATTCACATTTAATCTCAATTAGTTGTGTACTTTAATATTTTAGCTTAGTATAGTGACAAGTCAAACTCCTTTGAACTTAAAATTATTATTGATACGAAGTTTTCAATTCACAAAAACTTGTGAAAATTCAACATGTGTATTATTGGTGTGTAAGTGGATATTTTTTTCTTAAATTCAATTCTAATGGAAAGCACACCCAAACCAATTCTTGAATTTGTTGCATTTATCCATGTTTTGTGCCCACAAAATCCGTAACTCTAAAATATCACCAAATATTCAATTAAAATCTTCATGCAGATTATGTCCCTGGCTGGTATTGCAGTTCTAGGTCATAGATGCCTTTTTTTAACAGGATTCCTTTCCAATTAATCTAATTTTATATTTTAGGTTTCCAAATCTTTTCTTGTGTATTAATGATCTGATTTAATTTGGTCAATTTATTTATTCTTTATTGTCACAAAATCTGTTGTATATGCTAAATCATTAAATTATCTTATTTGATTGTGTTGGTGTTGCAACAAGATGCTCATCTACTAACTTTAACAACATATCATTCTATGATATGAAAATAATTCATACAAATTTTTAGATGATATTAGATCAACTTTCAACTCATTGTGAAATGGTATTCATCTCTTTTTGAACTTTAATAAATATGTTGATGTATAATGTTCAAATCTTTTAAACTTATCAAGATTTTCGACTTCTATAAATAAATATTTAAAATCCAAATCTCACAAAATTTGTCAAGATTGTTACGACAATTTTTGTTTTTTTATTTTGTACTACATAAATGTCAACTTGTCAAATATGCCAACACTCATACTAATATATCAAAATAATTTATGCTTCTAGGAAGTAAGTTATAATAATTAGGAAATGGTATTGTGTAATGTCGCTATTATTCTAAGGTTATATATGATTATTTTTTAAATAAACACTATATATGATTAGAAATGAGGAAATTAAGGCCACGTTTAGATGAGGTCCTGGTTTCTGAGAATTGATTTTCAAAGAAAAAGTTAGAAAAAATTGGGAAAGAATAGTAGAGTTTGGTGCCAGGTATAATGATGAAAATTTAATACTGGAGTAATGATTGTCGTGTGACTTGAAAGGTTGTTATGTATGTTTTTAATGTTGACTTGATGTGTTGTCACAAGAAAATATTGATAGTGGTTGTACGTATATTTTAACAAATTGAAAATAATAATAATAATTTTAAAATTAATTTTTAATTAACTTTCTAATTTCTTTCAATAATTGCAGAAATAATTTCAATTAAAACAATATATATATGCCTTATGATAAATTTATCATTTCTTGGGGTTTAATTAACGCATCAATTAGGTTTAAAGGGTTTAGTGGGATGCCAGTAAATTAAGCTTGTAACTTTATTATAGTTCTTGGCTTTGGGGTCCCACTTGCCATGAGTTCCGTTCATACTTAATTACTCATTAATAGTATTTTTCAATTTTATAAAACTTACTAATCTTTAGAATAATGTTTAGTTCAGTTAAAATTAGTTTTCCCAAAATTTTGTAACACAAGTTATTTTTCTTAAATGACTTAATTGAAAAAGAAATTAAACAACTTTTAGAATTAGTTAAACACCCAAAATTGTTAAAAAATAATTCTTTTGTGTTGGAAAAGAAATAACACATGTAAAAGGTAAGAACAGTAAGAGGTTGCCTCAAACTGTGCTTACAAAGCGACACGTGTAAAACAAATTTCTATAAAATTAAGAAGGCATCTGTCCGTCCACTGTTAACCAGGGTTGTGTCGAAAATTCTGAAAAACCAAAATTCATTTTTTAAACCCACCAACAAGACCTCCTCCAATTTTCTTCCGTTCAACTCCACGTCGGTTAGGGCAGAAACCCCAGACCGTTACGTCGGGAGACGTGAGGATGACACTGAGGGAGCTGGATTGCTCGCCGCCTTCGGTTGCCAAGAGCTGCACTTGCTTCATCGAGAGTGATTTTCCCAGAGAGCAACTCTCGTCCGAGGTTTTGTAGTGTTTTTCAGTGGATGTCCACCATGTCCCGACGGAAGGCTGCATCTGAGATGGTGGGGACTGTAGCGAGGCAATGAAATCAGTGACAATGGGTTTCGAGGATGGCTTGTATTTCCCCTACCAGATGAGATTAAAAGCAATTTTGCCCACCGTCGGCTAAAGCTGCCCAACCTCCAACAGTCACCACGCCACCAAGTGCCTGAACTATACAGTGATGCCATTACAAGCCACTCTCGTTGGACAGAAACCTTGTTGCTACCTTAAAACTGCAATTTATGGGACTGACAACTCAGAGCGATCGAGGAGTACCACGTTGTGTTAGCTTCCATAGGCTTCAATTTTGTACAAGGAGCATACGCTTGATTCAGTCGTGTGCACTTGAATATCTGGGCCAAGTTACTTCAAAGTGCGGTGGCGCAAGCAATGCATAGAGGGTTGCTCCCAATAATGCCACATGTGGCGTTTCTTGGCAGCAGCAAATTGAAGACCTCCTTGGGGCATTTCCTCCTTCGCTAGCTTTTCTGGAAGATTATCTAAGTATAGAAGAAGAAGAAGCGTGAGATTGTTTTGAAGGGCGACCCAGCGCACACTTCCAGTATAGTTATGAAGCCTGCTGCTGTATATTACTGGAGTTGTAAAATGTCTATTATTCAAATGCCTTGTTTCATTGGAGTTGTGAACAAGGTTTTTAAAACGGGTCGGCTAGTTTCACTGGAGCAGTTGGCTTTTTGGTTCGATCAAATCTAAAGAATTGATCAAATCAACTTGAATTGATCAAATTCGTTCAAAAATTGATCAAAACCAGACTGAACTATTCAAAAAATGAATTTGTTATTTTTTGTTGATAAAAATTTTTAAAATATAAATATGCCTTTTAAATAAATATAAGTAAATAAAATGTTTTAATATCATCTTACAATTTCATTTTGACCTCCTAAATAATTTATTATTATATGAAATTTTTACTATCTACTTTTTACTTGTACATATTTTATAATTTTTATTTATATATTTTTCTAATAAAGTCGTTGAAAATTTAAACATTACATATTGCATCTTGAACTTAGAAATTTTCAGTCAATTGTGTTGTTTTTATTTTCCAAAACTCATTTTCAGTATTTATGTCTTGCTTTGAATTTAATTTAGTTTATTTCATATTTTTGTAATATTTTTATTTTTATTGAATCATTAAATTTTTATATATTATATGTAAACTTATAATTTGATATATTAATTGGACATGAATTAATTTTCTAACATTATTTTAATACTATTATATGTGTGTAAAAAATATTATATATAATTTGAAATAACTAATTTTTAGAAACGATTGAAAAAGTTGGACAAGTAATTTAGTAATCCAATTAGGCATCCAATTTGATTGATGACTGTTACAATTTTAAAAACATTGGTTGTAAACTGCCTTGCACACATGAAGAAGTGATTTTGTTTTTGTTTCATTTTTCCTTTCGGAGCAAAATAAATTGTGATAGCATTTTATGTAGTCCAACCATAAAGACAGAATATAAAAATATGATGTGACATTATATGTTTCATCAAACATCACAAAACAACCTCACATGGCTAGTTTCAACTTGGTGCCGATAGTTTGCGACTGTGGAGAGTTTTTTATGGGGCATTTCCATATAATAATGATCATCACCATATGTTTTTATGCCTAAAAAATTTAGTCTGGCATAAAACTTAGCATGGCATCTTCTCAGCATGCTCTAATCAAAACATTAACTAAGGTGATAATGTTTGATCCAAGTTTTCAATTAGTAATATAGATAGAATTCTATCAATAGATGCGAATGGGAGTCTGAAAGATGTGAACGATGACAAGGGAGAAAATTTTGACCAATACTTGAAAAGGGGTGATCACACGCTCTCTATAGATTTAAATTCCCTTCCTTGAGATGGCAAAAGACATATACTTGAACTTGGTAATCATACTCATTTTGTGAACTACATGTCCCCATACGATATAATATTTATATGGGGGCTCGTGCGATATGTATGATCAATATAACCAAATTGGTGTCAATCTAAATTGAAAAGATTGAGAAACAGGCAACAAAATAATCCACTCCAAAGAAAAACAGAAATTGAAAAATAAACAAAGCAAAACAAAAATTTAGCTGGTTTTGGATGTTGCCAATGGAAATTACTTTTATTGGCATAATGATCACCGACCCACATTTGGACCTTGTTTACATTGAATTGTTTGCTCTTAATATGCATCATATTTGACTGGAGGAAGGGTCACCATAATACAACATGCAAAAGTCTGGCAAATGGCACTCCAAGAAGAATTGCGTGATCTTTCTCCTCGTCTTTGTATTTTGTATCTTGAAATCTATATAATGCGGTTCATGCATTGTTAACTCCAATTTGATAACTAATAGAAGAGTCATGGAGACAATCATAAAGTATATTAAATAAAATAAAATAATAAGATTGACAAATTACACCCTTTGATGTTGCATTTTCATTCGTACCCTTTGATGTTGCATTTTCATTCGTACCCTTTGATTTGATCTCTCTATAAATTTGCTCCAAAAAGCGAATGGCAGAAAATCATTAGATAGCACCAAAATACACCAAAGTCTGCTAAATGTTTGTCATCCAACAAAACAGCAACAAGAGGAAACTAAAATCTCTCTTAAAGATTTGACAGCAAAATTTGAAGAACAACAAAAATCAGATCTGAACCCTGACCCGCTTCTTAGATTTGGGCTTGGGCTTCCGCAGATGAGATCTTAGGGATTCTAAGCTGAACCCTCCGCCAAATCCCTGCCCGTACCCGAGTCCAACGCCGACGCCGCATCCAATTCCAATCCCAAACACCGTAGTCAGATGGTTCCACGCCGAACCTCCGAAGCCCGCTCCGCCAACTACTCCCAGCCCCAGGCCGATGCCGCAGCCGATTCCGACGCCGACTCCAGGACCCAGCACGGCGTCATCTATCTTCCGCCCGCTTTCTTGGAAGAATTCAGGCACCGGATATAGCTTGTTTTCGGGCTTCCTGGTTTGGAAATCGATTCCCTTCCACTTCCACAGGGGGCTTGACTCTATCTTGTGAAAACCATTGATATATATGGGATTTTCTTTCATCTTTATTGCGGATTGTTAAGGAAGCCAAGGATAGGATACGGACCGAGCGAATTTTTGCTTAGTGCATACGTGCAGTCCGCTACGTTCCAGATATCAACTAGAAACTGCAAATGTAAAATATGAATGTCGAGTCTTTGTTTGGTTGAAAATTCTATTGGAGAAAAGTTAGTGTGGGAAAGTTAAGGATAAGATAAAAATAGAGAAAAAAGCGTGATTTTCCCGAGTACTGTGTTTTGAAATGAAGGGATAAAAATCTTGCCAAGTTTGTGTCCAAGCATGGTCAAACATCCAAATATTATTATAGAACATGGTAAAAATTTAACAATATTAGTTTCTTTATGGGA
This sequence comes from Avicennia marina, assembly GCA_019155195.1. Taxonomy (NCBI): domain Eukaryota; kingdom Viridiplantae; phylum Streptophyta; class Magnoliopsida; order Lamiales; family Acanthaceae; genus Avicennia; species Avicennia marina. The sequence goes on from CM032765.1 coordinate 8,965,671, forward strand.
TTTTCTTAAGGTCCGTAGTATTTAGTGTGAGCTGCATACCTTGTAATTGATTTTTTAAGTCCAATGAATTTTTACTATACCACACAAATGATCTTGTAGATGTACACCTAATAAAAATATACCGGTTGTCAAGATTGTTACATTCAATGAAAATATCACAATCTTATATTGAAAAAATGTAAAACATTAAATTAATAATACAATTATAATAATTGTCATAATATTAAGTTTTAAATTTATTTTCACCGAGTATCTACAACACCTATCCAAATTAACCGAATTAATTTCCCAGAGTTCGGACTGTAGACTTCACTGTACTTCGTATTTTCAGGGCATTGTAAGCACATGGGCTGGAATTTGGGCCCAGCCAAATTCAGGACCAAAATGTAAAGCCGTTAGATGCCTTTCTTGGATGGCTTGATGTCGCGTGTTGGATGTTGACATTAACGGCCTTAACATTTTTTCCCATCGAGGATATGCATGGCCCTAGCCCAAAACAAAAGGAACAGACCTCATCGGATGAGAATTTTGTATTGTATATTTCATTTTGAAAGATTTTTTGGGTAAATAAATGAAGTTTAAAATGTGATCATAAGTTTTATGAGAAAAACATAATGATGATAATTTTATATAAAAATAATGACTGATGTATGATATAAAATATTTTATTATGTGTAGTTTTCAATCTTAATGTGATATGTTAAAAAATAAAATATTAGTAGTGGGTGGGTATGTTGTCTGATGTACTAATGGGATTTTTTTGAAGATTTTTTAAGATAAAATATATGTAGACATATCGGGAGAAAAATTCAGGGCAAAAGATTTTTTGGGAAACCTTTTTCTCCAAACAAGGGATCATAAAACCTTTTTTTGGAGAGAATAGCAAGTGACGAAGAGGTGAGATTGGGTGTCCTTTGTGTCCATGAACATTCAGATTCTTGACGAATACAAAAAATCAAAAAAGGAATTTTACACTATAATGTTTCGGTGGCAGAAGATGTTAGTAGTTTTTTATGAACAGATTTGACGATTCTACGTCATTTGGCACCCATCTCTGGTAGTTTTAGTGGCAGAAGATGTTAGTAGTTTTTTATGAACAGATTCGACGATTCTACGTCATTTGTCACCCATCTCTGATGTTTGACAATAGAAGCGAGGTCAAATTATTGCCCATAGCTTTCGGAAGTAAATATGTGGTACATCTGGGCATTTTTTTAATTTACGCGTTGTGTAGAATCTATTAGGAATGATTTCTTGTCCGATTTGTACGGATGAAAAGTCTGCGTTCAAACGTTGTTTATGTACACTCAATAATTATTTTATGGAGAAAAAAAATTATGCACCTGCAGGCTGCAAGTTTATCTGAAATTTGGGTAATGTATCAAATTCTCTCTCTCTCTCTCTATCTCTCTCTCTCTCTCTCTCTCTCTCTATCTATCTATCTATCTATCTATCTAGAGAAATTAAGATTGTGATTGTGTGAAAGATAAATTAAGATTGTGATTGGATGAAATGTTTTTTTTTTAAAAATCTATTTAATGAGATGTGGGAAAAATAATTTTTTTTGAATAAATAGTAATGAGTTATGTGATTTGAAAAAAAATGTAAAGAATATTTTTTAGTAAAATAATAATAGATGCATGATGATGTGTAGTCATACGTGATTGTAAAAATAGCATAATGTGTACGTGATAAAATATTGTCAGTGAAAGCAAATGTATTAAGGTCAGATAGGATCGGCTTCGGATTTTTATAGGTAGGGTAGGATTTGACTTTTCATAAGAAAAATGCATCCGCTGGAACTTTCAACAAAAGTGCGGAAATGGTCAAAACTTAATGTAGAATGGTGCGATAGAACTTTCCACAAATTAAGTCGGCCAGCATCGGGGACAAACCCTTGGCCTTGAAGATAAATTCTCTAGGATTATAATGGATAAAAGCCATGATTACTTTTAAAAATAGAATTAAATCTCTTCAAAATTATTGTCAAACATTATTTTACTACGTTTATTATATGGGATTAATTATCTATTATTTTAGTTATTTATACCCCTTTTGTCACATACTTTTATTCACTCCAAAGAATATGATATTAAATTTGATAAAATAATTTATTCAATATATTCATATAAAGGGAAAATGACCAAAGGGAAAATGCTAATCACTTAAAAAGAGAAAATCTAGAGTCCAGTAAATCCAAAATTCTATGGTTGCTGCAGACAACTGGACAGGTGCTATAGAGATTTAGTTGCTGATTTAGAGGGGTTCAAGTGCTGATTTTGTGGAGTATCTTTGGCCAATAAAATAAGGAGTTTTCACTAGAAGTGAGGCAAATATAGTAGGGCTGGATGAACCTAGTGTGTGTTTAATGTTTAATGTGATGTTGCTTATTTTGTAATCATCCATTTGTTTAATACTTTTCATTAAATGAGTGAGTGTAAATCATCAAGTGATAAATTAAGTATGATGGAATGTTGAGTTTAAGGGGATTAGGTTAAATACAAAACAAGAAAATCTAGTATTTGGTGCTTTAATTAGTTGTGAATCTTGTGATTTAGAGTTGTGGATTAGTTTGTAAGGATTGATGATTGGGATTGAGTGTAATCACTTTATATTTATTTAGTGGAAAACGAATGTTTGGACAAGATTGTGTAGATGTAGAAGAATTTGCTTCAAACTACATTGACATGTTATGTGTCTTATTCTTTACTTTCATATTCTGTTCGTGTATTTTCAAAATTATATTGCATTACAATTTGCATATACTTGAACGTGATGCCAATCTTCCACAGTATATTTTCAAAAAAATGTTTTCCAGTATAGTTCATCTAAATGAATTTGTCAATAACTTGTACAAATTGTACATAGTTACAAGTGGAAAAATTTTTGAACTTTATTTTTTGAATCTTCTGGAAACGTAAATATCTTATTTTTCTATGTTTGTGCCCATTCCAATAATGATCAGTCAAAAAGCCTGGAAGGACTTTCAAATAATGCAAATATAAAATGGGAATAGCATAGCTATGAGCTTGAGCTTAATTTGACTGCCATTTTTTGAGTTGTGATTGCGGCAACCCAACCTTGTTCACCTGTCATTACAGGCAACTTCCTTCTTATTCTTTTCTCCTTGTCTGATTATTCCTCATTATAATTGAGAAAGATTCATCGAATAATTCATTTACATGGCACCAGAAATCAAACTTGAGGTTTTACTTTTGACCAAATTTAAGTACGAAAATTCAAGATTTGACCGGTTTATGATATTTCCTTGAAACTAATAAATATGAATGCATAAAAGATCTCTTACACATACCGCTTTGCTGACCTGAATAATTGTTCCCTCCCCTATAAATCCTCTGAACAATTTGCCTCAAAAATTTCATCATCTGCAAATCCAATCCTCTCTCTCTCTCTCTCTCTCTCTCTCTCTCTTTCTGGCACACGGCAAACAGTTTATTGTCTATTCAATTGAGCATGGACCTGATCCCATTTAATGGAAGTCTGAGAAGGCAGCGGAGAAGAAGAGGGTACAACAGACTGTCACTATCAAACAGAAGAGATTACAAGCTGGCAAGATTTGGAGCCGGGAACACCAAACGTTCATGGCGGATCAGGAAGCTGCGTATCATCAGGCTGGCATCGCCCTTGATGTTGTGGCGCAAACTGAAGAACGCTTACATGAATATGATGCTGAAGTTGGGCACCAAGTCGGGGTCCTCAAACACCGTCAACATCTTCGGTACGAAAAGGCTCCCAAAAGCTCGCAATGTTCCCATGGCTTATTCCAGAACTGAGTTCGAAAACAGGCTGATTTTTGAGATATATAAATCCATGGTGCCTTCTTTCGAGTTGGGTTACAGCAAACAGATGTAATTCTACGTTTCTGAGTTTGTTTATGTCGATGAATGGTATTTGAATTTTCTTTGAGCTGATATTCTTTCATTTTTTTTTCTTCCTTATGATTTTGTAAATGTAAGTAATTTGTCGTTGTATTGTTTTTAAGGATCTTTTGAGGGCCAAAGAAGACATTTTCTTATTAGCTCATATTTATGTCGGATAATCTCTCTCTTAGTTGGATTAAGTAAATTTACGTATATGCCATCTTTTAACTTATACATTAGTAAGTGTTTGGAACTGCTTTGCTTGCATTAAGTAAATCTACACACACACACACACACACACACACATACACACATTTTTTTCAATTTAATAATGACAATGTTATCTCTTTTTATTTTTTATAATTTTTATCTATTCTTTTTCCTTTTCCTTTTTAATTGTAATATTTTTTTGCATAAGCATAAAATAATATTTGAATAAATTATTATATTCTATAGATAATTATTTTTAATTTTATATTATATAAATTTAAGCATAAATTACTAGTTTTAATATCTTTTGTCCTTTTGGTATTGATCACGGTCTACCCATTTGAGTCAGCTGTCATAAGGTTTTGCACATACATATATGGTATGAATCCATTGATCATTAATTTTCGGCAATTGCTCAACATTGTCTACTACGGTTCTAAAATTTTGCAGATTCCTTTAAATTAAAAAATGGAAAAAAAGGAAGGCATTCTCTATACTTTACACGTAAAGCTTTTAAATTTTAAATGAAAATCCTTTCAACCAGTCGAGAGCATATAAATACTTCCTGTTTTCGTAGAAGTTGTCCATTGTTCTGTTTCCATTTGTCCATGCAACTGGACAAAGGCATTCGTTGTTTCACAGCCCAAGTCTGAAGCAACTTGAATTTAATTTAAAGGTCAATTGAAGTTAGGTCCAATAACATTTCCTCCTCCTGCTTTGCAAAACCATCAACAAAACTCCATTCTAGAATTTAAATATATGACAGATGGTCACAGCAGTAGATCAAAAAGCCATGATACCCTCACCTTTTTTTGGTGGGAAGCAAAAAAAGAAAAGAAAGATTGAAATTTTGAGAAGACTAAAATACCCCTAAACTGTTTATGAAGTGACAAAAAATACCCCTATCAGTTTACCTCCAAAATAAAGAAACAGAACAGGCGCAAACAGGTCCTTATGTCCACTACCTCTCTCTATTCAAACTCTGAAAACCCCACCTGGCTGTGCTATTTAGCCAAAATTTTCACTATTGGACGAGCAGCAAGTGCTGTATGTGGAGCGGCGAAGGTTAGAAAGGTCCATTTCTAAGCATATATCAGTAGGCCACGTATTTCTCAACCTACAAATGTAGGTTTATTGTGTTAAGAGTATTCTTAGTCTTTTTAAGAGTGACAAACATGAGTACCTGAGATTCTTGAGTGGTTTGTATGTGGTTTGAAAGGGTGTTAATTTTGTGCATGTTTTCTGACTACTTTGATATGGTGTTGATGTTGGATATTTTTTTTCTTCTAATTTTGAGTATAATGTTATTTAGGTAAGCTTCACTAGTAAGTCGACTTGTAACCCTAGGAGGGGGTTCTCCTTGTAATGCTGTTAACTTCTAAAGAGGGGTTTTAGTAGTTTCGCAAAGTATATGGAGAATGATGTTATTAGACCTAACCTCTAGGAGTATAGATGCAATTTACCTTTATTTTAATTAATAAAAGTAAATCAAACTAATATTTAATTTTCATCACATGACATTTTAAGTAAAAAAAAGAAGTTTGATATACAAAATGTGAAAGCCAAGCTTACATGGCAGAGCCCACATTCTGCAAGGAAAAGATTGATCACAAACTTATTTTCAAAAAGGAACAATTGAAAAAGTGATCCCAATACAATCAGCAATAAGTCGGATTTCATTTCATATGTGGACTTGATCTTAAATTTGATCAAGTTCATGGAAAAATCTTACCCAAAAAATTGAAACTTGATATGGAGCATATGTGTGTTGAGGAGGGAGCATCAACAACGACAAACAATGAAAGGTTCGCACTTAATTTCTAAACAATTTTGCCATGCTAGCTAACCAAATTCTACAATGATCATTTGAAAAAAATGCAAGGAACTTGTTCGTGATAATTGTTGTGAATTAGGCTATTTAAAATAAAGGTGCCATGAGATCATTGGCTATCTCAAGTGGGGAAATTTTCAAAAATACTAAGAAAGAATATTGTTGGAAAAGTTTTGGTGACATCCATTGATAAAATGCAACCCATTTTTGAGGACAAACCTCAGCTTGCACACTCAGATATTATTGACATGAAAAATGTATTCTCAATATTTTCTAAGAATATCTAAATTATTGATATAGGTGCATTTGGTCACATGATTAGAAACTTTGGCCAAATAAATTCTATTATCAAGTCATCAATGGAGAAGGATATATGATCTTGTCTAAAGACCTCATATTAAATCATTATATAATAGTTGGTTAGTTGCGTGCATAATATTACAAAATTTGTTTGCCAACCCATCCACATCCTTTGCATCTTAACTTGCACCCTTGACATAATAGGTGGTGCCAAAGTCTGACTGACCGTGTTGCTCATCCCCTATAAGGAAGGGTTCATCATCCCATCTGCAATGCGTGTATAATATCTGGATGTATCGGATATCATACAGCGCTCCTAACTCAATTGCCTTGAGTTTGAGATATTTTCTATGGTACAAGGGGTAATGCCACTTCTTACTTTGCACTTTGTAGTCTCACTATACGTGAGTTTGTCATGATTGATCAAATTGAAGTAAGTTCGAGCAAACCCCTCTTTGAATAGGTGCACCTTAACTTTGTTTGGTTCTAGAAATTTGGTATTCTTACAGTGAGAATATGGACATCTAATTTTATTTCCAACCATGTACTCATACTAGTTTACAGTCCAGTTTACAAATTCATTAACCTTTTTTTTGAATTTTGTTGTTAAGTTTTTATTATATATCCATGATGTAATATTATATAGCATTCCACTTGTAAACCATCAACAATTTTAGTACTCCATTTAGATCATATGATTCCTACTATGCTTATATTTCATATGATATCACAAACCACATCTTTACAAACACTTTACTTGGAATACACCTAGGAAAATTGCTAGTGACAAATTTTCCGAAAATCAACACCAAACTTTTTTTATGCATCCTAGTTGTCATTTGATTTCATAACAAATAATCATACAATAATACTTCAATGCTAAGGTTGAATATGAAAATACCAAGACTACACCCATTCTATTGAAAAACCATGTTCCCACCTTCACTTACTGTCCAACAAAAAAAAAAATCACCCATTACACTTAAAAAAAATATTCACTTATATATTATAAAAATATAGAGATTTCATTAAAATAAATTAGGCAAAGATATAAAATAGAAAAAATAATGTATATTTTTAAGAAAAACTTCATCACCTGTGGCGTTGACATTCCTACTATTGTTGGGGTTGGCCAAAATCCTTTATTTTGAATTGCCCAAATGGGACTAACAGGTATATATTTTAGGGTTTTAGACGGCCAAAGGACGAGCTAAAATGCCATCCAAGATTAGGATAGAATTTTTACCCATCTTAGAATATGGGATAGCTATGCTTACCCATCCTAGACTTTGGGATTACTTCTCATGCCAATCCAAAAATTTAAGATAGTTCATAATTCTAAGTTCATCCCATAATTTGGGACAGGCCTGAGAAGTTGTCCCAAATTTTGGCACGATAGGGATAGAAGTGAAATAGTGTCCAATTTTTGCAACAGTTTTGGAATAGTAATTTCTCACTATTTTCCCCTATTCTCTAGCATAGATTTGGGATGGATTTGGCATATTAATCTAATTTTCGTGTCAAAACCGTCCCAAAATTTTTATCCCAAATTGGGACTTAACTTATAGTGCATGATGTTCCAATGTTTTTAAGAACATCTTGTTTACTATGCTGATTCTTGCAATTAGTGGTTGATTGTTTGTTGAGAACAAGTTAGAAAATGAGTATTGTACTACAATGTACCTAAGAGGGGATTGTGAGCTTGTAAGTTGAAATGTTGGCACATTATTCACAACAGTTGATAGTGAAAATTTCTCTAACTTGTTGGACTCTATGAAGTTGGTTGATTTTGGATCTTTAACTTAGTAAATTTGAATAAGTGTCTGTGGTGATGCAAATAAGTTGGGAAGTTTGGCTTGGATTTTGAAACTTCCACACTATAAAAAGTGTGATGAAGATGCAAAGAATGCATCAACGAAAAAGAGAGAGGTAAGAGAGGCTAAAATGAGTCTGAGTTTTTACTTGAATGTTTGTGTCTTTTAGCCTATGTGCTAAATGGTTATTAGGATCAATTATTTAGTGTGTAAAGAATGTGTGAAAAAAATCTCACGGGAATCCACAATGAAAAATGTTGACCTTAAAGTGAACTAAGTTAACATAATTTTGTTTGTTATGTTGTCAAAAAGTTGGAAGTCTTAAGATTAAGATAATGAATTAAGTGATAGATTTTCTGATTAATTCTTTACATATTGTGTTTAATAGAAGTATTTTAATTAAGCAAGGCCCCGCGTAATGTGTTTATTTGATGGCAAGAAGCATAAGTTAGGAAAAGGGCCTACTTAATAACTTTTCAGCAGAAGTCATAGTAACTGCCGTTTACTTGTTGAATATTTCACCAACAAAAGCCATTCTAGACAAAACTCCTTATGATGCACGGAGTGGAAGAAAGCTATCAGCAAAACACCTCAATATATTTGATTGTATAGCCTATGTTTGGCAAGAGGAGAGCAAAAGGCACAAACTTGATGAAAAATCCCAAAAATATATTTTTGTGGGCTATTGTAACGAGACAAATGCATATAAGTTGTATGATCCTACTAATGACAAAATAATGGTTAGTAGGAATGTCATTTTTAATGAGTATGTAGGTTGGAATTGGCAAAAAAGGGAGGGGCGAGGAGAAGATCCACTCTAAGAAGTTTGGAATGAAGAAAATAACATTCTGTTGAAAAGGAATCACGACCGTAGGAACCAGACCCATGACATGAGCATAATTATAGAATTTCCAAAATAATCCATAGCCAAGCTTAACTGCAATAGCCACCCCCACAATTGCTAAAAGAAATGGCATAATAACTAGACCAATCATGGCATTTCCAATACACTCCTTGATCAGATGCGCAACCACACTAGGAGGGCTCGTAACTGCGATCTAAGACATCACAAGCACAAGATGGACAATGGAAAACATAACAACTTGATGATTTTTATGGTGATACTTCTCCAAGTGGCTCAAATCACTCCAGGAGATCTATGAAGCTTATGAACATACATTTTTGACCCCTAATTCATCTTGTTTTAAGGAAGTAAAAGGCAAGAAAGAATAGAACGGTGCAATGAAAGAGGAACTAGCATCCATTGAAAAGAATGCTATTTACGAGTTGTGTGATCTTCCTTAAGGCAAGAACATCATTGATTTGAAATAGATATTTAGAGCCAAGTTTCATACAAACGAAAGTGTACAAAAGTACAAAGAAAGGTTGGTAGTAAAGGGGTATACTCAACAAAAAGTTGTTGACTACTTGGAGAATTTTTCATTAATGGCAAGGTTTGAAACAGTAAGACTTTTAATTGCGTCGACAACTCAATTAAGATGGAGTATCTATCAATTTGATATTGAATCTGCATTTTTAAATGGTAGAATGAGTGAGGAAGTTTATGTTGTTCAACTTGAAGGGTTTGTTGTTCTCGGTAAGGAAGATAAAATGTATAGGTTGAGGATGGAATTGTATGAGTTGAAGTAAGCCTCTAGGGCTTGGAATAACAAAATTGATAGCTATGTCCATCAAAGAGGATTTGTGAGGAGTGAGAATGAACACACCTTGTACTTGAAAGGGCATGATGTAATAGCTACTATCATAATATGCTTGTATGTTGATGATATCATCTACATGGGATCAAAACCATCGTCGGTGGAGGAATTCAAGCAATACACGATGAAGAGGTTTGAAATAACAGACTTGGGATTATTGCACTGCTTTCTTGGCCTTGAAATTTTGTAGGTGAAGGATAAGTCTTTATTACCAAAAGAAGTATGCAATGGTTTTATTGAAGAAGTTCAACATGTTAAAGTGTAATATGTCATCTACACCAATAGATGTCCACTAAAAGTTGCAAGTAGAAGATGGCTTGGAGAAGACTAATCCAAGGCAATTTAGGAGCCTTGTTTGAGGTTTGCTTAACTTAACTCACACTAGGCTAGATATTGCATTTTCGGTTGGAGTTGTTCAAGATTTATGTCTAAGCCTTCCATGCAACATTTTGGAGCCACGAAGAGAATTTTGAGATATGTTGTAGGCACTTTAGATTATGGAATATGATATTCACATGTTAAGGATTTTAAATTAATCAGCCTTAGTGATAGTAATTGGGCAAATACTTTAGATGATAAAAAAAGCATTTCTAGCAATGTGTTTACACTTAGTTCAAGAGCAATCACTTGGCATTCAAAGATGTAAGCTCCAATTGCATTGTCAATGGTAGAAGCGAATATATGGCATCAACATTGGCAGCTTGTCAATGTGTTTGGCTACAAAGAATGTTGCTTGATTTGCAACAAACGCAAGTGGAAGAGACTATTTTCTTTTGTGATAGTAAGTTCACTATTGCAATAACTAAAATTCCCACATTTTATGGAAGAATAGAGTACATTGAGTTGATGTATCATTTCATTAGAGACTTGGTAAATAAAGGTGAAGTGTTGATGGAGTTTTGTAGCACTTAACCTCAAAGGCGGACATTTTTACTAAGGCATGGACAAGACCTAAGCATGAATTCTTCAAGATCCTACTTAGAGTTTGAAACTTTAAATCATAGGTGAGTGTTTACAATTTGACTCATAAGTTGTGGGAAGAATTATTTCCAGAAAGGTGGCAACTTGGAAAGCAAGAATATTCAAGCATGGAAGAAGAATGAAACCTTACCATAATTCTTTTTGTTTTGAGGGCAATTTTCTCAATAGTTTAATTTATTTCCTAGCATTAATTTCCTTTAATTTTGGTTGGTGGTAGGTAGCATTATTACCTTATTTAAATTGTTAGTGTATATATAAGTTTGCATGAGGTTTTGGCAGCAGAAAGCAATCAGCCGTCCAGCCCTATTTTTGTTTCTCTTGTAATAGTTTTACACCTTGTTTGGTTGGTTACTTAATATGCAATAAAGTTTTAAGCTTTGCCCTCAATTCTCCTACTTCCTTAAATCAAATGTTCAGTTTGTTTTCTTTCTTTTTGCATCCAAAATTCCAGCAGGATAAACAAATTTGCTCACTCGTGGCTTGTGTGTTGTCTGGAAAATGTTCTTTGCTCGCTCATATATATATGTATAGCTGAGTCGTTGGTCCTCTTAGCAACTGCTTTACATTAATTATTGCAACGAATTAATTAGTCCTATATCGTATCATGTTTATTCTTCATCTTTGAAGTTCTCCAACCGTCTTTCGCCAACAGAGAGATGTTTCTTAGGACACAAAAGGAACGGTAAGGTTGTTAAAAGCTCTCTAAACTACAGATAGTTAACATTTTGAATTCTGAGGAGATAGAGGAGACATTAGGGACAGAATAGTACTTCTAAATGGCCATTGTGTAGAAGTAGTAACATTTATTTGAATTTATTTATTTATAAATATATAAAATATATATTAATAAATAAATAATGTGCTAGTATATTGAAAAAATGATTATTGATAAGATATAAATATAGATAAATGTTAGTGTATGTGTATATATATGTATTGATTTCATTGTGCATAAGTATAATAATTAATTGATTATATATATAAGAGAGGAAAATTTTAAATTTGAATTTGGATGAAAATTTTGTGATGCTTATTAGTGTAGAATTTGATGGGCTACTGAGAGCTTTAAAATTGGGTAACAAACGTAGCCTTGATTATCTTTTGGTCTTCCTATAAAAATAAATTTTGCTTTTTAATTATTCTAATTGGAACGTACGTAATTTTGCCTTTATAAAGAGCACAAATTCATCCATTTTCCTCCGATGTGGGCCCATGGGATTTATTCTTTTACCTATTAATTAATATTATGATTGTCCCAGTATCCGAAAAATTATTAAAAACCAGTCAAGATATATGCCAACCTTACTAAAGACGAAACCTGACTACGAAATTTTTGATCAAATTTGGTAAGTGTTTAGCAAACGTATATATGAATATTCCTAAATTGGAAGCCTTGGTCATATCTCTATTATTAAGTATGCCTTCCCCTTTGCTGATAGGTTAAACTTCCATGAAGTTTTGGCTTGTCCAATACTACTTAACCAGTAATACTGACATGCTCAATACGTGTTTAAATTCTTTTTATATATTGTAATGTTTTATTCGATGTACAAAAATTATAATAAGAAAATAATTAATCTAAAATTAAGAGGATATGAAGAGATTCAAAATCAATAAAAAGAACTGAAAGATATAAAAAATATATAAGATAATAATATTAAATTATTTTAAAAGAGAATAGAGAATAAAGGAAAAATAAAAAATATTTAAATAAGAACAGTTTGATAATTTGATATTGTCCAGCCAAAATTTTGTCTTTAGGTTTAATATATAGTATAGAATATAGAATAGGCAAAAGAAATAATGAAATTGGAATTAAGAATAAATTAAAACAAATGAATGAAATAAACGAAATTTGAGAGAAGTTGTTATTGTAACATCATTGTATAGTATGTAGTATAGAAAGATTAAGGCTAGTCTTTCTGTTTCTATAACATCATTTGATTATATGTATATGTATGTATATTTCTATTTCATGCTCATTATATGATGCTTTTATAAAATTTTATAATATATCCAGTGCAGTGCATGGTGCCCTCTATCTTAAAAGGAAAATGAAATGGTGATTTTCACTAGCTAGCAAGGAAACCGAGGAGGGGTTATGCAAAAATGGATGCAGCATTAAGAAATATTTTTTGGATCTTGCAGCAGCTTTAACTGACCCACTAAAAATTTTTTAGAATGGAATTTATGCAGATTCTAATGCTGAATCAATTCCATATTAGTGCAATGTACACAGCTAGCCCCTAATTAATTCAAACGGAATTTGGTCTTACGAAGTTCAATTAAAAGGATGAGTGAAGGTGATGATTAATTGAACGGAATATGATTTGATTGGTGAAGGACGGATTGATATATGAATCCCTTTTTCCTTCTATGATTGGGGTTGAAGATTAGAAAGTGACCAAGTCACATTATTTGAACTATACTTTTTCTCGAAAATTCACAGGTATAATAAATTAAGGATATTCCTTACTCAAGAAAGTTAATTTTTTTTCCTTTTTTTTTTTTTTTCTTAAATCAAAGGTTCATCAATAATTCAATAAATTTGTTAGTGACAATAAACTATCACAAGGTACTAAACAGAAACACACACACGCGCACATGTTTAGTGAAAGTTAATATATTTTTGGAATTTCAATTACACGACGCAAAATGCTAATTGAACACAACAGGGAGAAAAACGCTTTCTTTAGCTTGCCCAACTTTTGCCCTGTGGTTCTTTTCGACTTGGATCGTTAATTAATGGGAATTACCCTAGTAGCCAATCTCTTACAAATTAACCATTCTTAGCCTGCTACATATGGCACACTTTTTCTCTCCTTTGAATTTCATCTCTCCTTGCTAAACAACCTTTGCTCAAAAAATAAATTTGAAAAGATTTTGAAGCCAAGTTATGAAATTAGAGTTCAGGTGGGTTGGACTTGTAGTGCGAATGTTTCCATTTCAGTGTATAGCGGATTATTAATGGTTGATTAAAATTAACTAATTGCCAATTATAAAGTTGATTGCACGCAAAAATTTCTCAGTGGTCATTAATTTTTAGATATTTCAGGTAGGGAAACAAAATAACAGACATGATCGTTTGATATAAATATTTCTTTTTTCTAAAATAATTTTTGATATAATTATATTGAAGCTATTATTGTAGTAAATAGTTCGTGCAATATACGGAATATGATGATTATAGTAAATTAAGATGTGTGAAAGAAGTGAATATGAACCATGTTATGATCTTATTCAGTACTGGATATTATTATGTTAAATAAAGATAGGATATTCCAAGTGCAGCATGAGTGGGATGTGAAAACTCATAATAATTAGATGCCAATGGACATATTTTTTCTTCTGCTTGCAGTCCTAAAGAAGTCAAAAAGGGGCTTTATGTCTCTCTCTGCGATCGGAACGGAGAAATATATAGACTACGCCTACCTTTCTTTTTTATTTCTAGTATTTCCATAATTCACTTTTTCTTAGGTTAAATCTGTGTTCATTTTGATTTTAGTAAAATTCATACAATAATTGTATTAGTAAATCAAATATATACACTGCAAGGTGTTTGTAGGCTTATGAATATATTAGAGTAGGCTGCAAAATATGAATTGAAAATGACAAAAGCTTCAAAGTAGGGTAGAACGTGAGTAACACACAAGTACTGATTATTTGTAATGTTGTGAACAATTTAACTAATGTTGGATTCATGATAGGAACACACGTCACAATATGGAAATGGTAAAGACAAAAAAGAGTAAAGACAACAATATGTTCACACAATTTATAGTAACTCTCCTGTATCTATAAGATTTGGATTAGATCAAAATAATTCATTATTACAAAAGTGTAGTTTCAACCAAAACAAGTTTCAAAAAATCCTTGTTTGGAACAATTCAACACGTGACACTTGTAAATTACTAGTCGATACAACAAACATTAATCCCTATGTCACGTTCTAAATTTGGGACGCAATATAGCAATACCCTAAAGACAATTATCCATAAGGATACCAAAGTTTATTTCATTAGATTAACTAAACCACAATAAACAATGGTCATTTTAACAAGGAAATTCTGTTACAGAATTGCAGCAGAATGTACAAGTAGCACTTCCAAAATACATTTGTTATTCATTAATCTAAACAATATCTAGAAAACACTTTTCCTTTTATCTTTCCCTTGTTTTACCTTTCCCAAGTGTCCTCGACCTCATCTACATTGTTTTCAAAGGGTTTCAAAATCTTTATGGGTAATTAATTGCCTAAAAAGGGGTTTACTTGTCTCTTAGGGATGTAAGCCAAAAAAAAAAAAAAAAAGGTCTTTCATATAAATATCTTGCAAGAAATTTTAAATTCACAAAAAATTGTTTTATAGTGAAATAAATAAGACATTTGGTATCACGTGTGTTTACATTGCTCCTCAGTTCCAAATATCTTGTATATCATTTTCACTGATTAAAATCTTAGTCTATAATCTATAACTCTAGTTGAAGAAGATCATCATATGCAGTTTTATTAACTGTCTCAATCTTTGACTTCGATTGAGAGGGTTGTGTATTCAATCTTTAACCCTGATTAAAAGGGTTATACACTCAATATATAATACTAATTGAGAGGGTTATGTGTAATTTTATCAGTTGTCTCAATTTTTAACTCTACGTGAGAGAGTCACGCACTCAATTTATAACTTCAATTGAGATAGTCACATACAATTTTGTTAGTTGTCTCAATTTTTATTCTCTATTGAGAGAGACATGTATTCAATTTATAATTCTGATTGAGAAGGTCAGGTGTAGCTTTACCAATTATCTTAATCTTTAACTCCAATTGGGAGGGTTCTTGTACAGTAGTGTTTGTTACCAATATATGAACATTTTAATATAAACCCTTTATATGTAAAATCTTTCGTCTCTAAATTCATGGTAACTAAATATGCATTCTTTCTCACATTCATAATTCTTGTAGTAAATAAGGATTTGATCTTTTGTAATTAAAGCAAGTAAAAGCTTTTGGGGCAGACCAATTAAATTTTCATAATGATGGAAAGAATCATTTGAATCGCTGTATAAAAATTCAAGAATTTGGCAAAATAACTTTTCATAAGACAGTTAAAAAAATAACAGTTGAACTCAAGTATATAGTGAAAATTCCATTTATACAATGAAAACAATTTAAAATAGATAGTTGAAAATTTTGAAAAGGTAAACCCACTTACTTGTGCTAGCCTTGTTGGTTTGGTTGTTTACTAGTTATTGATTCTTGGGTTCTTGTCTAAAAAAAGTCTCGTTTAATCCCAAATTTAGTGAATTGAACATCCTAGCCTTTTCCTCAGTGCACCTTAAACTCCTCGAAACATTAGTTGGTTCTTCCTTATGTGAATTGTGCTAGTTTTCAAGTATTCCCAAAGATTTCCAAACTATTGTTGTATTTCATGTGTTCAAGTTAGGTGGATAGTGGTTCACATGGGTTTGTAGTGGACATTTGTGAGTGCACGATGATTAGGGATGTGAAATGCGTGGAAAAATCATGAAAACGCATCTTGGATTGACCTTGGGGCACTGTCGGATCTTTCTACATTGCCAAGATTGATCCTAGCTAGTTTGAATCGATCTTGGGGTGAGGTAATCAACACTTAGAGGTTTTGGAATTATGATCACCCACACCTGCAATCAATCATGCCCATTGGATTGACATAGAGATCGATCTAATGTTGAGCAACCTAGGCGGTTTATCTGACTTCGGTTTTCACACCATTTTGGGCATTCCAATAGTCTAAACACTTGTTTTTAAGGCCATATTAAATTAAAATACATATGAATCAACATGCTTATACATATGGTTTAACATGATTTGGTTAAGCCTTAGGAAAATACAACTTAATAAATGAGAAGTAGTGGGTGTGCATGTACGGTTCTGATACACAGCGCCCATGTTATTCTTCCAAGTGAGTATCTATAATTATGACTTCTGCATGTTTATTCATGTAAAACTAAAAATTTTCATATAAACAGTCTATGAGCCCATGGTTTGAGGATGTTGTCTTCCTACATAATTGTATTGAAAACACAAGTTTTGGTGTAGGAATTTTACCTTAAGTGGTGCACCAAAATTTCCTCCATTGCTTTCTTCACCTTCTAGCCAGCTAAGAAAAGGGATTTTGGGTGGGAAAATGAAAAAAAAAAAATAATGTCTTGTAGCTCTCTATGAGACATGCTTATATACTAGGGTGATCCATAGGTATTTAAGATAGGGTTTGTGTAATAGCCGCCACCTTTTTCTCCAATAAAAAGGCAATAAATAAAACATTTCAATTATTTATCCATTTATGTATTTATTTACTTTGTTATGGTATTGGGAGAAGTAAAAGGCCAATCAAACCATGCCAAAATTGGGCGGATTTGATTGTTAACTTAACGATAACTATAAGCTCTTGGGACAATTAAAGGCTGACTAATGAGTGGGTTGGAAGGATTAAAGCATGAATGTAGGCTAAAATATAGAAGACACTTGTAGGAAATTTATTTCCTTAACCAAGGGTCAACCTTGCTCCTATTATGCATGGCCAACCCTAGGTATAAAAAGGACTAACCAAGGCCATAAGACAAACTCTTATATGCCTAAAATCTCTTTAAGTGGCCTGGTGTTGTGGAGAAGAAGAAGAGAATTTTCCCAACTTCAATATCTAGGTAAGGCTCTAACTGAACTTATAGTTGACATAGCATACACATGGAAGTAGAATTCTCAATTATTTGGTGTATTTCTTGAATTTCCTACACTCATATACTAGTTTAGGTGAATTTACATGTAGATAAACATAGCATATGCACACATATAAGGAAAAATGGGCTTGGGCCTTATATAGTTGAACCATACCCATACCCTTATTATTCCCCGACAACTTGGTCGTATTCCCTAGTGACTCCATTAAATCATGTTAAATACAAGCATAAACATGCTTATGACACATTTTCTTCTATTATAGCCCTAAAACAAGTAAACGGACCCATTGAATGCCCTAAAACTTTGTAAAAATCCAATTCTGGGCAACCTGCCAAGTCAATCTCCCGATGTCGAATCAATTATGGTGGACCCAGGTTGCATGATTGTAAATCCCGTGACCCCTTGATCAATGTCTCAATAGACACAATTGATCGCCTTAGTGATTAAGGTCCTGTGATGGATCATGATCGATCAGGATGCAACCTGATCATAAATTTAGAATCCTCAATCGATGTCCATGATCGCCAAATCGATTTAGGCTAACCGCGATCGATCTTGAAGCTGCTTGATCGATTGCAAAGGGCCTTGTATTGTTATTCTAGATTGCTCATCTTGAAATTACCACGCGTAGATCGATCTAAAAGTACTAAGATCAATCCAGAACACTGCCCTAATTGATCTAGAGGCACCCAAGTCGATTTATAACCCAATTTTTGTGATCTTTGCACCGTTTCTCATTTCCAATCACCGTGCACCCATAAACGTTCACCATGGATCCCCATGAAGCACCATTTACTAGACCTAAACACACAAAACTCACTAATGATATAGAAATCATTGGGAATACATGAGAATATTACACAATCATGTAGGAAATAATTAAATTATGTGTTGAGGATTTTGGGGTACACTCAGGGCAAACAAAGGATGTTTAATTCGTTGACTTGGAAATTAAACATGAATCATTTCTATTTAGTAGGGAACCTAAAACGTGGGTGGTAGGTAACCAAATCAAGAGAACTAGCATCCATTAAGTGGGTTTGCCATTCTAAATTTTTACTACCTTTCAATAAATGATTTTCTGGCAAATTTTACAATTTCCATGAAATTTTATGTTTTGCAAGCTGAAGTTTTCATGTTATGTTTTTGGTAAAGGAATTTCCTTGTCAATTGAAATCCTCATTGCTTTGCTAAATGACACTTGAGATGTATCAAAGCTTAAATTATTTTTTCCATGAAAGATCTTTCGAATGTGAATGAGTATTTATAAATGTTATGTTGAACTTTGAATTGAATGATTTTACCTATGGAACTTTTATGTTAATATGCTTATTGGATAAACATAGTGTATAAGGATTTGTTCTGACCCTCTCAATCAAGATAGAAATATTGGACCCTTCAGTTGAGATTAAGTTAACCCTTCTAGTTGGAGTTATAAATTAAAACAACTAATAATCTACATGTCACCATCTTAATCAAGGTAATAAATTGAGCCCACAAAACCCTTTCAATCAAAATTATAGATTAAGTCAAGTGACTTTCTCAATTGAGATTAAAAGTTGAGACATCTGAGAAGGTTACACGTGGCCCCCTTTAGTCAAAGTTATAGACTAAGTGAGTAGTAGGCTGGTGCATGAATTATCCGAAACCATGAGTAAACGAATGAGGGGCACAAGTGAAATTGTTTTGATTATGGTATGAATTTTTATCATTACTTTAAAAGTGATTTTCAAAGACTATGTAAATGTTAAATGTTATTGCATTCACATCCCCTAAAAAGGCAGATAAACCCCTTACTGGGTGATTAGTCACTTACCTAATTTGGAAACCCTTTTGTAGATGATGCCACTGGAGATGAATTCACATGGAGTTAGTGAAGCATTTGAGAGAGAGAGAGAGAGAGAGAGAGAGAGAGAGAGAGAGAGTCTTAGTTATTGTGTTTTGATAGTTAAGGATATGCAATGTAACTAACTAGTTATCTCTCACTGCAACAATGTAATAGAACTTCTGGTTTTGGAATGAATGTTATTCATTAAATTGGATACTTTGATATGTGGACTTTGTATCTTATGAGTTCATTGTCTCAAAGGTACATCTATGTCACAATCCTAAATTGAGGGCATAACAGAAAGTAGTATTAGAGCCTAAGCTTTGATCCTAGGCATATAAGATATCTAAACTTAGACGCATACTTACCCAGACCTTAACCATAAGTTATGAGAATGCAAGACATAAAGGTTATAGATCACTATTTCATGCGCACTTAAGGCATTAGGTTAACTAATAACTAACTTAGTTTAACCTTATGCCATAAGTAATAGATAGGACTGGCGGTTCATGAGATCGTATTCCCTTAGGCAGCAACAATCCTCTTAAAGACATCACAGATCATCTTCTCACCACCTTGATCTAGTTAGGAGAGGTTGCCACCGAGTTGATTAAATCATACAGAGGCACTGTGATGAGGCAGAAAATGAGTGCAAGGCACTTTGAGGAGAGCTAGCCAACCTAATAGGGATGGCAAGCTCAAAAAGAAGCTCTTAGAGGTGAAGACCAAGCACAAGAATCTTAGAAGGAAACACATAGACAGACACGAAGCTAGAGCATAGATTCTAGATGGCTGAATTGGAATAAAAATGAGGCACATTGACTCAAAAAGTACACATCTACCTCATTGAAAACGATGAGCTACATGAGATAATTTGTGTACTAGTGCTAAGCCTACGAGAGGACCTACAAAAAGATTTGGAAGAGGACCCAAAAAAAAAAAGAGGCTAAGCTTCTTGACCGTAGGAAAATTTTTCAGTGTTGAATAGAATAACTACTTATGTTTGAAAAATATTTAATTAATGATAAAACACCTTTGGCCATTATTTATTTCCTTACTTATTTACTTACTTGTTTTACAACTTCCTGCATGCTATAAAAACACTGAATATTTGTTGTTACCTATAGCTAAATATCAAAACACCCCTGTTATATAGGAAATAGCTAGATGAACAAGATGAATTAATCAAAACCCTTGATTTGTCACCCTTATTAACGATAACAGCAAACAACCATTCAACTACCTATCACCTCCAACCCCTCTACAACTGTAACTACGGCCATCCATGGGCCAAATGGGATTGAGACAAGAAGATTTGGTCCCCATAGCCATAGTGGTGGCTCAGGTAGTTGGGGCCTAATAGAAAACCCCATATTTGCCCCCAACTTAACCTAATCAGGGAATGAAAGCCCATTATAAGGCTTTGAGGAAGGTCCATGTGCCCATGCTAGAAAAGTCGCATGACCTGAGCTAGTACAGCAATAACTTAAAGAGATGGAGGACAACTTTGAGCTAATGGAGGTTCTGGTCAAAAGTGGTGGTGCCCTTTCTATGGTAGAAATGAGTTTCTTTCGCATTACTAGAAGAAGGACCAATCACTTGGGTTAAATTATGAGAAGCTTTTCTCAATCACTTCTTCTAAAACACAATGTAGCTATAGAAGATAGTCAAATTCGACAATTTGAAATAAGGGACGAATATGAAAATGGTGAAATATTTAGCCAAATTTCATACTCAAGGGAAGTATTCATTGATAGTAATAGCGAGCCATGTATTAAGATGAACAAGTTTACAAAAGGTTTGAAGAGTCGGGTACAAATTACCTTTACCTTATATAAGGCTAGAACTTTCAATGAATTGTTGTGGGTTGCCCTTAAAGCTGAGGTGGACATTAACTAGAGGAAGACTAAAAATAACTTAAAATGGCCCAGGGTAGGCTTAAGTTTAGGAGGCAAACAAGTTGGGCAATAGGCCATGCCACTGGCCAATAAAAGGCCGAATAGGTTAGGTAATGGCCAAGTCCCCGTTTAAACAACTGAAATGTACTTTATACCACTATAGGTGCAGTAGAATGTGCCGTATGTTGATGTTGACTAACACTTGCTTTAGATATGGCTAGTAGGATTGCAAGGTTGCAAAATGCCTAACTAGTGCCATCAAACCCACTACAACCGCCACCATCAACAATAACAATAACAATAGCAACCACAAGCCTAAATTTTCCACGACTCAAGAAAAGGTAAACAATACTAAGGATGTGGTGGCAGGTAACATCAATTTCAATCATTTTAATGCTTATGCTCTATTTGACCATGGTGCTTCGGATTCTTTTGTCTCCAAGAGGTTCGCTAAGTACCTAGGGAGCAAGCCACAACACTACAATAGCCGTATAGGGTAGCCACTCTCAAGAGTGGAACTCTAGTGTCCAACTTGTAATATAAGAACTGCACCATAAATTTGGATGGGGATCGAGAGCTAAAAGTGGACTTGATTTGGCTTAACATGTGAGAATTTCATGTAATGTTTAGGATGGACTAGTTAGCATGAAACTTTGCCCTTGCTGATAGTAGGAATAAATACATGTTTAGAAGAGTTCTAAGTATAAAAATATAATAATTTTTGTGTGTTACCCTCTAACCAAGAGGAGAAGTTATTCTAGCCACCCTCTCTACCTCTTCTTGTCTCTAGAAGCCTTATAGCCCAAAAGAGTTCGTGTTAGAGCCATGCAAAAGATGTTTTGTAAAGTGTAGAAAGCACTTGTTATCATAATAACTATGTGGACAAATTAAAGATTGGGGTTTGAGGGCTACAATTCAAGGATCGCAAGGGCGCCTATTGGAATGTGATTCCAAAAGTACGTTCTTTTTAGTCATCTTCGGCACGTTTTTGTTGATGTGTGTTGTATGGCAAATGAAGAATGATTTTTGTATGTTATTCCATTGCATTTGTATGGTTGATTTATAGTTTTAAAGTTTTAAAATTTGATCCTAAACCCATTGAAATCCAACAAAGAGAACTAGCATCCAATAAGTGGGTTTGCCACTTTGAATTTTTATTGCCTTTCAATAAAAAGATTTTCTTGTGAATTTTACAATTATCATGAAATTTTATGTTATGCATGTCAAAGTCTTCATGCTATGTTTTTTCCTAAGGAATTTCCTTTTCAATTGAAATCTTTGTTGTTTTGCTAAATAAAGCCTAAGATGTATTAAAGCTTAAATTGTTTTTGCTATAAAATATATTTCAGATGCAAACAAGTATGTCTAAATGTTGTGTTGATTGAATGATTTTACCTATGGAACTTTTGCATTACAATGTTCATTGGATGAACATTAGTGTATAGAGACTAGTTTTAGCCCTCTCAATTAATGTAGAAGTATTAGGCCTTTTCATTTGGGATTAAGTTGACTCTCTCAATTAGAGTTAAAAATTGAGATAGTTGATAAGTTGTATGTGACACTTTCAATCAGATAATAAATTGTGTCAAGTGACACCTTTAGTTGGAGTTAAAAGTTGAGAGAGCCAATAAGGTTGTATATGACTCTCGTTAGTTAAGATTATAAATTAAGACTCTAATTAGTGAATTGGTACATAACCTGTTTGAAACCATAAGCAAATTAACAAGAGGCATTAGTGAAATTGTTTTGACAATAGTATGAATTTTTTATCCTTATTTTAAAAGTGATTTTCAAACAATATGTGAATGTTAAATGTTTTATTATGTTTACATCCCCTAAACAGGCAAGTAAACCCCTAATTGAGCAATTAGTCACTTACCTATTTTGGAATCCTTTTTGCATATGACACTAATGAAGCCAAATACGTGTGGGTTGGTGAAGCATCAAGATACAAAAGAGAGAGAACCTTAGTTATTGTATTTTGATAGTTAAGGATATGTAATGTAACTAACTAGTTATTACTTTTGCTCTAACAATGTAATAGAACTTCCAGTTTTGGAATGAATGTTAATCAATGGATTAGATAGTCTGATGTGTGAGCTGTGGTACCCTCAGCAATAAGCTTCTCTAGGGTATTGTCATGCTGCGGTCTCAGATTGGGGGCGTAATAGTTTACCTCCTTAACTATGGTAACTAATCTCCTATAATAATCATGCTTCAACCAGCCCTAATCCTTCCCAAAATCAGCTCAATCAATCCTTAATTCCCCTCGTGTGTTCTTGGCAAGTTTGACATTATGGAGCTCATCAAATCCCCTCGTAATTAACATGGTTGGACCAACTAAAATTCTTTCCCCAATCAGCTTTAATTAGCCCTTTATCATGCCAAAATTTCTTCTTCTCAACCTGATATGTTGTCATAGAAGAATCAGTAAGTGGTTTAGGGTTTATTATTATTATTATTATTATTATTATTATTATTATTATTATTATTATTGTTATCATCATCGTCATCATCTAATGTTGCTTTAAAAAAAATTCTCGAGTGTTACCCCCATGGTTTGCTTTATTGATCTAACGTTCCTTCAACTTCAACCTTCTATCATAATAAAATTTCTTTCAATATGATTGATACAAATTTAATCACCTAAAAAATACTAAGTGATAGATAGGTGTAACAATGTAAGCTTATCATTTCTTTTCCAAAGAAGGCAAACTAATTAAATTTTGGAGGTCACCCAAACATGCATTGCACATCCCTATTCATAATTAGAACTCACTATATATTGGCTTAAGATCTTAAAAATCCACAGACAAATCTTTTAATTAACCGTTTGGTTGTGTCAGGATATTGTCGACATACGTTAGAACTTCGCTTATTATTGGATTCTCTTTCTTTCAGTCGACAATTTTTATCTCCTAGGATCGTAGGATCGTGGACAATTAATCTCCAGATCTGTGTGGCTTGATCACATCTCCTCTTGGCCACCTTTTCAAGTAAAGACAAATCCTAATTATGTAGGAAATCAACAATCCTACAAATCACGAAAATCTAGAATGACATGGAATTTTGTTCCTTAAACAAATATTGTGCCACATCATTATCAATTAACCACGTGCCAATCCTAAAGAAAAGAAAAATAAAGGTACTTCATGTAAAAGAAGATTGATAATAATTAATCAAAATAAATTATTTTCTTTTTTTTTTCTTAAGATTTTTAGGAATGTGATCAATCACATCAATTTGATATGTTCAATATATCACTTATTCGATTTCATAACTTTGAATCATATCGTTCTTGGGGGCGCCCGCAATCCCCATTGATATTTTCAATTTTATGAGGGCTTCGTGATTGTGAAGGGCATCTAAAATGGCATATGCATATTAAATCCAGTGAAAACAAATGCGAAAAAATAAATAATTACTGTTGATGCAGGTAAATATTCATTTTTTTAACATAATATGGGTAATTCACGTATAAATAAAATTTAAAATTATAATCTTCAATAAATAATGTGTCACATTACAGAAAACTGTATTATGACCGACTTCATTGGCTGAAACAACCTTTTTATTTATTTATTTTTTAAATGAGAGGTCTCAATTGGTTGAGCTTGCCGTATATTTAAGCAGGAGGTCCAGTAAACACATGAGCTTCACCCAACCTCATAATGAAATTAAAATCTTACCATCAGAAATATTTGTGAGCATTAAGTTTGAGTGTTCTTGAAAGAAAATTAAATGAGACATTATATAATAATAATATATTATATAAATATATTAGAGGGTGTGTGTGTGTGTGTATGGATAGATAGATATATGTTTGCACGGATTTAACTGTCAACAAATTTTAATTATTGAACTCATCACTTAAATAGAAGAAAGGGAGCTAAAATACTTAAAAACTATTTTTATTAAAAAAGTAGAAACCACTGTAGGTTATGGCTTGTTTGAGGTGGATTGGATTATATTTACACGTGCAATCTATGTACATACAAATAATCAGGTTTGTTACAATAAACTTTTACCCATCTAGAAATGAAATATTTATTATACAAAATTATTCATGGCGACCTTTATTTTCGAAGTAATAGCCTGCCTTTGCAAATATTCAGAATATTTATTTAAACACTAACAAATTTCCCAAAGAAACTTACAAGTAATCATTGTATGTGATAAAATTGAAAATACATTAATATATCTACACTATATATTAATCTTGTGAACGGAATAAAAACTACTTTTGGTCTCAAAATATAATTACTAAATTGTCCCTAGTCTTTCTCTTGATTAATTTTATATATTTTTACTATCTTTTAATATAATTTTATCCTTTTCATTCATTTCTTCCTGTATCCTTCATGCTTCTCCCCCCTCCCCCCTCACCTTCTTTTTTTTCTTTTTTTACTCTCCAGTATATTTTTTTCTTTTGAGTTATTTTTCTTATTAAAAATATTGAATTGGTTAATAATTTTAAAATTTTCTTTTTAATTAAACTACATGACCAAAAAATATAAAAATATATTTGGTTGTCATGTATAAATTTTTTTTAGTTGTACATGCAATATGTGTAACAAAATGCTAGTATATATATAAATGGCAAGACCTCTTGATCACAACATTACCTACTTTCAATCGTTATTGAAATTATATTGTGATTGCGGCGTACGCCATATACAACAGCATCAATTGCCCAATTTAAAACTAATTGTTTCATGAGTACAATTAATTGAAATTGATATGTAACAATTTGAGAAAAGTCGGAATATTGGCTGTGTAAATTTGTAGTGGGAATGCCCCATTAGGACAATCTTTAATATTTTTCTCGGGAATTGGAAGCAAAAGAGGACGAAAAAAAATGTAATAATAACTGACAAAGGAAAGGACACAAGGGATGCTGGGACTTGAAAAGATGCTCTGACTTGAAAAGGTGGGGGACATCTCAGATTGTGACCACCAACAATTCTGGCTCTCTTGAAAGGGACATATCAAGAATTTTACCACTGCCTACTTCTCAAAAGATGGCATGCACACTTTAACCCTTTTATGGCAACTTACTGAGGAGCCCTTTTTGGATAACCTATTCTACTGCACCAGCCCTGAAAAAGCAGTTGTGACTAATTGTGCTCTTGTTGATTGAATATTATTTCATGATCTCATCAATGGCCTCAATCTCCATCATCTTGTTAAGGCAAGCTTGTGAAATAATAGTTTCCTTTTTGGGTGCTTCAAAAGAGTAAGTAATAGGTGAAGTAGAGTTTCACGAACATGCCAGTTACTGAGTCATATGTACTGCGTAACTCTTCCATAAACACAACTGGCAACTTACACGAGGACATACTTTAGTCGATGTAAATAGTATTCCCAAATGGTGAAAGAGAAAGCAATGAATTAGACTACCTAACTTCGCTGCAGACTCTCTGAAAACTACTTTTCATATTGCGAGAGTGCAATTTCATTCTATTATTTTATAAATTATGATAAAAGAATGTCTAGTTATCAACCTTAATTACTAATAGAAACATGGAATGCATATATTACCACTCAGAAAAAAAAACTCTTAAGAGTCCAAAATATTTTGAAGAAATTAACTTGAACCCTAGTTAGTTGACTGTTTACTTTTAACCAAGCTATAAATCATCTTAAACTTAAAGCTTGACCAATCTGGGCATGTTGATGCATCTTGTAGAAATTCCTGAATTGCAAGAAGATAATAGAAGGGGAAAAGAGGAGAATAAATGTGAAATCAGGGGCTGAAGACAGGTGGAGGATGAGTGGCCACTGCCCCATCGTATAGTCGGTTGAGGATAAAGCAACACGAATGACAGCCATTTTGATTAGAAGATATGGCATTTGTAATTGGGGTTGATTCTTTTCTCAACGTTTCCAGGGCCACTAAGCAATTTTCCTGATCGTGTGGACGCATCGATCTCCTCTTTTTGCTTTGTCTTTACCTCAATTTCCAAGATATGAAGTTACAAAATTTAGTGTCATTTCCAAAAAAAAAATAATAAATCAGTGGGCTTCACCATTTCCCCAGGTCATAACTATGCATTTTGGTCCAAAATATCAGGCAGAGAACTGCTGCTGCTGTCCTGTAACAGAACAAAAGCAATTTCCTTTTTTTTTATTATTTTTTTCAACTTTTTCCTAACCCTTTCTGTGCACAATTTTTCATGGAATTGTATTTTGAGCTTTCCAATGTTGGTAAATTTAAAGGAGCATCATCTGCAACACAGATAATTTTTGTTTCGTGCTGGTGCAGATGAAAACTAGTTGCAATAACTGGATTTATCTCAATAATGTCCTGAATAACGTAGATTTTTAAGGATTGCTGGTCCAAAATATTTATGTGTCTGTATAAATCGGTTGTAGGCATGTTATATATTTCCAGACACAAATTCGCGAAGAGAAAACGGATGGGCCCATAATTTGCTTGCAAATATACATGTATAATGGTAGCTGCTACCATAGAGATCAGAGACAAGCATGGCCTGGAGTTAATTAGTCCCAACATCTGAAGGGCTTCTCATGGCACGTGCATTCACTAGCAAGCTTTGCCTTACCTCTAAATGGTCCAATATTCAGGTCTTGTGGCTCCCTCTGGGAATGAAGTTTGTGCCCATTAAGGCCAACAATTATTATTGCCCTTTCCAAAACTTGTATTCATAAAATGACAAAAAAATGCCTGATAACTTACAGGAGCAACTAGGTTACTTTTAGTAAATGACATACAAACTCATTTCATGGGAATCAACCTAATTACGGAATATTAACTAAAGTAGGGTTCATTTTGTTTGCTTGCTACCCGCCGTCCCCCTTCAAAAAAGGAAGAGAGACATAAATTTGGTCTTTTGTGAAATTACACAGCACTTAATTAACACATACATGCAATACTCTTTTCGAGTCAAACTACAGTATAAGTGGCTTTGTCCTGTTAGAGTCTATCACGTCCTAGTTGAAAATTAGTCGTTTCATCCCATACTCCATTTTTCACTATAACCATAGTTGTGCGGATCCCTAGTCAACTATTGGCCTAGTAGTCTTACGTCCTTGACGCGTAATTGGATCCCGTGGCTTGGAAGGGAAACCCCACTTTTCAGTGTTCGGTCTAAACGTGCAAAGATATAGAAAGTTTCAAGAAAATGTGATGGAAGTATTAATTCTGTTGTTTGAATTTTAGTATATGACAAGAATTTACAATATTCTCGATAAATAATCTCCTCGGTATTTTCATTAATCATGTAATTTGTAAGGCATGCCACATGGTCACCTATGATCCGTTGAGATACAGCGCGGATGTCATACAAATGAGCAAAAATTATTTTGACCGGTGGAATATGAATTCTTACCCATACGTCAACCATGTTCTATTGCTAGCGTCCAGCTGCACAAAGACATTGATTCTTGCCTGCACCAGAACACTTGTAAGGTTCTTATTCTTAATTTTACTGCAGCGAATTTTAACTTTTTTCTTCCATGCATACGCACATGAATTTAATATATTATTATGTACATGTGCGCCCACAAACATCTAAATCCCTCAAGTAGTGGATCCATCCCATTTTGTCCCTAGCATATGTCAACAGATT
Organism: Avicennia marina; assembly: GCA_019155195.1. Taxonomy (NCBI): domain Eukaryota; kingdom Viridiplantae; phylum Streptophyta; class Magnoliopsida; order Lamiales; family Acanthaceae; genus Avicennia; species Avicennia marina. Next base: position 8,994,436 of record CM032765.1, read on the forward strand.
CGTGTAATCATTTCAGTAAAGCAAGTTTAATGAATTTACTAATGCTGATAATCTCAAAATGCACCTTTTATTTCTGATCTGGACTTGACGATTGATTCACACACAGCTGGTGCCAGAAGAACCGTTGGATGTATACGAGTGGAAGACGCAAGCATAGTTTTGCACTATAAATAGAGGCGTCGGAGGAGCCTTCAAATCATACAAACTCAATCCCAAATTCCCACTTCTCCAGGTTTTCTTCAGGCCCTTCTCATTTTTTATTGCAGATTGTTAATTATCAGAATTGGGTTGAGAGATGGTAAGATGAGGTGGGTATTGGTGATGAGTTGACAGATGAGTATTCAAATAATCTGTATATCAATCTTTGTGCTCTCTAATCTTCTGTCATCACCTTGTTGCTGTTCACCCTGTTGTCAGTTTTTGTGGTCATTAATGAAACCCACAAAACCACATTAAATAAGTTACCTAATTAGCCAAAAGGAAAATTTCTTGGCTCGCCGTTCTTCATTTTTGGCAGCTTTGGTCATGTGGTTTCTCCAAAATTCTTCGAAAGGGAAGTATTAGAGGACTATAACGGTATCTTATACTAATGGAGGTTTGGTGATCGTTGTTGACAGAAGATAGAGAGCACAGATGGTGATGAAATGCATCTGAGTATGCATCTCACTCCTTTGTGCTCTCTAGTCTTCTGTCATCACCCTGAAACCCCATCTTCCCAAATCTCATAATTGTGTTCAATTAGTTGTTTAGTATAATTTCGTAGTAACTTTAATTCAGATTCCCAATTATTTTTTGGTCCCATTTTCCTTATCGCCATCTCCATCTCCGACGTTTCAGCCACACTACAGGTATTTTTGGCGTTTCAGCCACACTCAGGCGATGTATTTAATTAATTTGCAAGACTACATATAGATCCCAGTTTCTCCACCTTCTTCCATTCAAGGTGCCTTTTCAAGGTTAGATCTTGTCGACTTTTTGCCACTGGCTGAATTTTGAATTCAAAAAGGGTAATTTTAATGTGTTATGTATTTTCCCTCTTTCCTTCCTCGTGGAGATAATGTTAGTTTCATATATCAGTCCCCGGAAACAAGATATAGGGTAATTACACTGTGGAATTGGCAAGGGCTCTGAGGAGCTGGCTTTCCTGATTGTTGCCCTAAAAAGGTAAGATCTTCAATTGTATCCTTGTCCTTTTTGTGTTATTTTTTTATATGTATGCACACAGAGAAACAAAATTCTACCAATTGGACGCTAAATTTATGGCAGACGTAAGATGCCAGGATTCTGAACTAGCTAAATTCATTCACTTGAGGCAGCAATATACATAACTAAGTTTAAGTCATTCCATACAGGTCATGATTAGCAGTATACTTTTGCCCACAATCACGTATATTATATTTCAAGATCGAGAATTTGGAACATTAATTAATATATAATCGAAGACTAATGCTGAAGGATCTGCTGTAACGAAAGGTGTTCTCTTTTTTCCTCTTGTTTTATATTTGCAAACAATATCAAATGGTATATTCGGAGTGGACGGAGTATTTTATCCCGGAATCATTTTGTTTTCCATTAAGACGGCTATTTGGGAGGTTTGTTCATTGAATTGGGCAACAACTAGAGAAATGAAAGACACCTTATATTATAATTTCTAATGTCACTCCAAATTACCTGTCGAGGCTTGAGTGCAGTAATTTGATTGAAAAGACTAAATCATAATTATTAGCACCTTATATTATCTCTGGCCTCCGACAGAATCAAGAGAGAAGTCTCTCTTCTGATTCTTTGAGTTTTCATATTTAGTCCCCTTCAGTAAATTGTATCATTTGGTTTTTTTCAGATTGTTCTTTGATTTTTTGTGTTTAGGTTGTCTATTTTCTGGTGCTTTCCTGTACCCTTCGGGTGTTTCCCATAATTTGCCTTCATGAGGGTGTCACTAGACTAATAAGCTAGTAGTAATTAATTTTAAACGTACCTGTGTTACTTTGTCGATATTAATTTATAGATATACTGCCTTCTCCCAGAAGCATCATTTTTCAAAGACAATATTTATTTTGTCAGCAAACTTGGATAAGCAGAATTAGACAAATATAGAATTTTATATTTTATTGTGTTTCACTTGCATCTCAAATTCTATAGTGAATTAACGTTACATTAATTAATATGTTAGACCATTTGCAGTTGAATATAATATTAGTTTAGTGTATGAACAAGACAACTGAATTCCTGGAGTTTACATGATCATGTATATGCCATTAATCCTGTTTCTACTCGTTCCAGAAACATATTGCTGCTTTGGAAAATCACGATGTCGATTACTGTGTTCAGATACTGAAAGAAACAAAACCCTAGGTCTGTGTTGTGTCCACAGCCCTGTTGGGACAGATGATTAACAGAAAAGGTATATATAATTACATTATTAAATAGTATATGTTCTCCAGTCATGGGATATATCTGCAAGATGTCACAAAGCGCAAGAAGTGCGGTTCAAAATCCGTTTGGCCTAATGATTAATCTATAAAAGAAATAAACAATTTCATGGAGTTAGCTTTCAACTTAGCATAAAACATGTTGCTTTCCAATGACCGCAAGTATTGAAAAGCATGAGCGAATATCTTCCGTAGAATTCAAACTGCCAGTTTATACTTACTAGTTGTGATTATCCTTACATCCTTCGTAGCTTGATTTTGGAGGCATAAAGGGAGCCCGATTTTGCCCTTAATTAATTTCACCAATGACGCAAAATCATCCCTCCAAACTCATCACACGTGAACACACAAAAAGGAAAAAAAAAGAAAAAAAAAAAGAGTCCAATATATGTAGCTGTACCAGAAGAAAATGGTTAAAGTATGACATTAAAATGAATTCTGCTTGTTTGTTACCTCGAATTTTTCTTGAATTTCTGTGTATGTTCCTTAGTTCTGGAATTTGTTAGTATGTTTGAGAGTGGTGGAGAAGAAAGGCAATGCGGACATTCAAACGCCAAGAATCAAATCTTGCAACTTGACCATGTTCTTTGATGGAGAAATGCTGCACCTTCAAGTTAAGAGAGTCAAAAGGGTTTTGGGATGTATTTTTAAGAGCATTTAAAGTAAACTTCATGTGAAGTTTAAATTTCAAAAATAAAGATTCAGATTTCATGTGAAATGGAACTTTAGAACACTACCATAAACATGCTAGATATTGGAACAGAAAATTTGAGATGGCTAAAGATTGTCTCAAATTAAGAACAACTTTGTCACGGATTTTACAAAAGCGTTCCATAGCCGTCTCAATTTTATGCCAATGTACATTTCAAAAAAAAAAGTCTGAAAGCTATCCCAAAACTTGAGATTGGTAAGGAACCATGCCAATGCCACCCTAGACTAGGATGGCTGAGTTGCTCATTCTAGATTTGGGATGGTTTTGGTTTGAAAATTTCTTTGCGTTGAAGTAACCACCCCCAAAATTTCAATGCTATGCCAAAATTCATTTAAAAAATAATAACAATAGTTGTTCCACAACCGTCGTAGATTTGGAATGGTTTTTTCCCATTTGGTGCAAAAACCATCCCACAACCATGCTAAAATATTTTTTAAAAAATAATAAATAAACCCATCTCAAAGCTCTATCTAGTCTGGAACAGCTTTGGAATAATTTTTTCAATGGAATTATGAAACCATCCCAAAATTGTTTTAAAATTAAAATTAAAAAATATTGAGAGAGGCAGGATGGTTATTTCTTTGAAGTGTAATAACCATTCCCAAACCATGCCAGAATGTGTTCTAGAAGATAATCATGAAAACAATCCCAAAGTAGCCCCAAATCTGACATGACTTTAGGACAGACTGTGTATTGTTTTGAAGTATCATTTCCAAAGCCGTGCCAAACATAATTTCAAAATTATATTAACTATAACTATACTAGAGCCATCCTAGATTTTGACACATGGTCCCAGATCATGAAATATAACCTAACAATCCTTAGCATTTATAACCTTTGAAATTTGAGATTTTGTCTAACTCCAACGTCAAGGAAGATATTGGCTACAAGTAACGTGATAGATTTTTAATAGCATGAATTGTTTTATTGATTTTATTCAGATTTTATAACATACCATGTATATATTTCTATCTTTTTGTGATATATTTTTATCTTTTTTTTGTACATTTTGTTCTTGGGTATGAGTGTGAAGCACAAATGCGATTTTTTGTAATTAAAATAAATATAATTTGATTCGTATGTGTTGCCTTTTCAACTGATGTAATAGGTATTTTGTGGTTCATTTTGTAATCTTTGTATGTTAAAGGGAAGGAATAAAGCATTATTGCCATTACTATTGTGTAGTGTCTTTAAAAATTTTGCATATGGCGTGTGAATATATATGTTGTTGTAGATTTTTGTTAATTTATATGGTGTAGGTGTAGTAGCATCAATCTGGAGTATTTGATGGACAGTGAAATTCTACTTTTTTGGTTTGCAATTAAGATGTTATGCAACATTTAATCGTGATTGTATACTAAAAACTTGTCCAACTATAAGGATTTGACACTAGAATTCGAAAATGGAGTTCATGAATTTGTTGATTGGGTGGTACACTAGTATGAGTATATGAACAGAAACCAAATTAGATGTTCATACTCCCATTATAATAACATGGAATTTCTAGAGCCCAATGAAGTTAAGGTCCTCTTATTTAAGAAAGGGTTTATTCAGAATAATTTCAATTAGATAAGTCATGACAAAACCTAGTATTAGGAAACCACAAATGTAGAAGTGAGTATCACAGCAACCCCTCAATTACAGAATATGTTGCATTAATGCAAAATTTGGGTTGGGAGCACCATTTAGAATACAATGCATCCAGATATTGTATAGGCACCGCACATGTGACTACAGGCCCTTCCTCAATCGAGGATGAATAGCTAGTCAACTGACCTTGGAACCACCCATTGTAGGGGGGGCGGGGCACAAGAGATGATACCAGGGACATAAATAGGTTGATAGATAGATTTTTTGATATTTTGCATTTCGCTGACCAACCACTATACAGTGATTTTGAAAATTTCTCACAATTATCTACGATTGCTCGATTGGTAAATATTAAGGCAAATCATAATATGTCACAAATTTGTCACACTGATATTTGTAAATTAATTGGTGATATGCTGTCAACTAATCATCAAATACCTCTTAATTTCTACAGCTCCAAAAGGCTAATAAGAGATTTTGGTCTTTTTTGTCTTGGATTGATTGTTACAAATATGGCCACATGTATTGGGAAAAGGATGAGAACCAACAATATTGCAAATTTTGTGGAAAAACGAGGTACAAAGTAAAAAAGAACCCATTGGCACATAAGAAACAGATTCCACTGAGGCATTTGTACTTCTTGCCTCTCAGTCCAAGATTATAAAGGTTGTATGCATCGACGATGATAACTGAGCATATGACTTGGCATCTGAGCCATAGGATAGAAAGTGGTTGCATGTGCCATCCCTTAAATGTCAAGGCATAACAAAGCATATCTTGATTTCATAGCTAATCCTTGTAACGTTCATCTCGGTTTATACGCAGATGGAGTTGCCCCTTATGAGTTATATAGGAAGACATATTCATGTTGGCTTGTTGTGGTGACACCATATAACCTACCTCCTGGAATGTGGATGAAGTATTTAATATATTTCTAACAATGAAAATTCCAGGCCTATCAAATCTAAAGAAACTTAAAGATGTGTACCTCGAACCACTTATTAAGTATTTACTACAACTGTGGACACTAGGTGTAGTCATGTATGATGCTCACCAACAATGTTATTTCAATATACAAGCTACTCTACTTCGGACTATCAATAACCTACCAGCATATTCCATGTTGTCTAGTAGGAGTGCAGCAAGAGCGATGGGATGTTCCATCTACTTTTATTTGAGCAAAGTTTTTTACTTATACCATGATAAAAAGACTTGTTATTTCGATTGTCATCACCAATTGCTTCCACCCAATCATCCATATTAGAGGAAAAGGAAAAATTTCACAAGGGGTGGGTTGAGAAACATGTTATGCCTTTGAGAGAGACAGATGAACAGATTTAGGACCGTGCAGACATATGTCACTGGTTATGGATGATCTACATGATAAGCCACCAAGATTTAAAGTTGATCAAAAGTGGGCAAAAGAAGTATATTCTAAGATTTTCCGTACTGGAAGACAAACTTACTACGACACAATTTGGATGTAATACATATAGAGAAAAATGTATTCAATAACATTATAAACACAATTAGGGACGTTATAGGCAAATTGAAAGAATCTTAATCCTAAGAAAGATGTGGGCATCATATGTGACTGTTTTGAGATAGCCATTCGACAGTGTAGGTCTCAAGCCAAAAACTGTATACACTATTTCTTGAGAACTAAAAACAGAAGCTTCATTAGTAGCTGAAAGGACTAAAATTTCCAGGCAGTTATGCTTCCAATATAGGACAGTGTGTCGGCATGACTGAGTTGAAACTATATGATTTAAAGTCCCACGATTGTCATGTTTTTATGGAGAGGTTTTTACTCATAACATTCAAAAACTTACTTCTCGAATTTGTGTGGAATGCATTAGTAGAGGTGAGCTTGCTATTTCAACAGTTCTATATGCTTATCGTGCTTATTGAGGTGATATTGGAAATAAAGGATAAAGTATCACATATAATGTACAATTTGACAAAGATATTTTGCCCTTCGTTCTTTAATTATATAGAGCACATTATAGTACACCTCCATTTTGAGATGAGGATGGGGGGCTCAATCCAATATAAGTAGATGTATTCCATTCGATAAGCGTGTTAATGTTAAAAATGTTTACTTTATGCTACTATTCAGCAACAATAGTGTATGACTCATTATTTTTTCATATATGTTCTTGTAAAGTTTAAAAAGAAAAGTAAAGAACAAAGCCTATGTTGAGGCGTCAATTATTACAAGGCATATACAGTTGAGGAGATAGGTACGTTCATCTTGTACTATTTTGAGCTAAATGTGCCTTTAAGGTGGACAAGGCCATAGAGAAATGATATGGATGACACGGTGGAAACTATTTCTCCTTTTCCCATATTTAACCATCCTGATTAACTATCTTATGGATAGTCCCAAGATACACGTTGCACAAACTTATGTACTCGTAAATTGTTAGGATGTAGAGCCATTATACAGGTCTATTCAGTACATCTTATTTTTAATTGGTATTTTTCATTTTGTTTTGAGTCATACCAAACTTATGTAATTTGAATGACAAAATATAAACAAATATGTAACAGGCTGTTTATAGAACATTTTGGTGATTCTCATGTTGATTTTGACATTGTTATTGCAACTCAATTTGCACCATGGTTCAAAGCCTTTGTGGGTCTACTTAATTTCATGCCCCTTACTTTTCTTTGCTTTTGTCGAGCACGTGTTTGGTAACATATGCAAATTTCTCTTAGGTTGATGACCTGGCAAACAACATTTTGGATCCAATGTTACTTAGCTCAGCATTTAGGCCTTTTCTAATCGTGTTACAACTTACTCAAGATGCTTTATTAATGGTTTGAAGTTCCACACCATAAGTCATGGCAAGGTAAATTGATGCAGAATTACAGAGTTTGTGTTTATACTTTATGTTATGACAACCCAGAGTATGATTTATACGATGTTGTTGAGAAAATAGTCTGACTTGATTACATGCTCTTGTTAAACATGAACATCATGTTGTTCAAATGTCAGTAGGTGGATTCTTGCAGAGGTTAGAAAGTGCACCCAGAGTATTAGTTGGTGGAGGTAAATCATGCCGGAGTGTACTGGATAAATGAGCCATTTATCCTATCCCAACAAGTTGAACAAGTTTAGTATACTGATTACCCAACATGAGGTGAGACAGGAGTGAATACATGGTAGTATGCAAGATGAACGTGTTACTCTTATGGGAGTTCATTTATCCTATGTGGTTTAAAGAACATTGCATTTTAAATAACTTATGTTGTGATATTAATCTCACGTTGTACTTGTTAGCAATTACCCAATATCATAATTGCATATAATTAATTACAAGCTATATGACAAACGAAAAGCTTTATGCAAAGTCTAAAAAATTTGGCAGATATTCATCACATATGTTTTTTTCTTCCTAAGTGACTACTTATTGCCCATCGTCGTATGACTCTTGTAGCTACATGACATCCCCATTGAGATCATCAATGACATTACTTGAAATCTCCCAATAGGGCATCATTAGGAAACATATGGGTGACCAGTGGTGTGGTCTAGCATGGTGGCCACCCAAGGTGGATGCAATACCTAGGAATGTTGTGTAATCCCGTCCAACCATGTACATGATGTATCACTCAATGCGATCCATCTGACTATGCAGATCATGAAGCTTGGCCATGACAACAACTCGAAATTGCTGCAGCTAGGCCTCTAAGCCCTAGTGGATGTTTTAATCATAAACTTATGAATCAACGAGCGCAATTAGTGCTTCATCCTAGTATGGTTCATTTGCAACTAAAGCTAGAGGGGATATAGCAAAGTAGATAGTGAATTGGGGATTGTAGTGCTCCTCAATGCTCTCAAACAGCACCCTGACGTTAATGCATACGTCCATGATAAAGGGTGACAAAGAGACTTTCTCACATTCTACGCACATCAATACATCCCCCCAATGATTTATCCTACATTGAAAAACTCTCATTTAGGGATACAAAACAAGATCATCACACATTCCCGTGTGATGGTGGTGTGGTGGTTGATTGGCCGAATCCTTGCAGTAATAAAATACAACCAAGTTTTGTGCAACATGTCCAACTTAGCAATGTTGAATGAATTGATAAAGTAAGTGGGAAGAGATGCATTCCACTCTTAATGATTGGGCATACTACCTCGCCACTCTTTCTACTGCTCATCGACTAGATATAAACTGCTTAAACCACTCACTGTTAGGGCCATAAAGCATAACAAAATATGAATTGATTGCTTCAGGACTGATGTTAACAAGTACACCTCGTACATAAAACCATTCTTATCTCCTCTCAGCCAAGTTTGTGTAAAACTCTCTTATAATTGAAACAATTACATCCACATCTGGTTGTCAAGTAACGCAATCCCATTGCCAACGTGTTATTATAGGGAATAATTTTAGGTCTTTTCTCATATTATTTGCCAACCCTTTATCAAGGACTAGTGCCTAATGTTTTGTCACATCCTAAGCACGAGAGTCTAGTTTCGATGACACATACTTCCCACAATCATAAGAGAGGCATGCTATTTTAGTTCTCGGTGCCACTTGCCCTGCATGAAGTATCACAATCAATACTATTGTACAAAATAAGCAAGAATGTCCACCTGCCATTTTCAAACCAAGAATGACAAAGTAAGTTGCCAAACATATTTCACATTTCATAAAAGGATAAAGCATCACTTGGGGAATGAAATTGTGCCCTAACATGTTCTACTTTTACACAATTTACACAATATTTTCCATAATGCTCCAAATATTTCCACCCCTTGTGTAGCATTACAAACAAAATTGTCCAATACAATCCATGAGTTATATAAAATGAAATGGAAAATTGGCCAAGATTTTCATCTAAATGCAACGTGCCAGTTTAAGGATGGAATGTTACTGCACAAGTTATTACACAATCAAACATCCACCATCCAAGAATTTCAACTATTCACATTGGGGCATGTTATAAAATAGGTTACATGCAAAGTATTTGGTAGCCAAGAATTCCAAATACAATTGCCACATAATGATCCCAAATCAACAAGTGAAACATATACATTCTATTCACCAACAACCTTTGTCACAAATGCCAAAAAAAAAAAAAACAAAAAAAATAGATGAGAAGACAGTAACCTATGTCATATGTTAATTCCAAAACAAAAACTTTCAAAAAAGCTATATTCCATGAAAACACCCATCAACATTATATTCAACGCACCGAATTGCAAAACATTGTTCATTCACATGGGTTTTAATGAGTTGTAAGGAATTTTAGGTTAGATTAGGTACATATACGGTTAGAATTTTAAAGATGACATGGTTTAGGGAATGTAACTAGGTTGGAGTCTTGTCTCTAAGTGTTTGTGCTTATTGAAATCGAAGAATACTTTTATACATTTTTGGAGCTTTTATGTTGCAAATTTTCACATGCTATTCCATGTATGAAAATGCTTTCAAATGGTTTGGCTAAATATGATAGTCAATGCACATTAGATTATCTTTTTGATGCTTCGTTGTTTTTTTTTTTTTTTTGGGAACCAAAATATTGGGTATTCATTGCATAAGTAACATTTGCACATAAGTTATTTGGTGAAATGCCTCGATGTCAAAAAAAATATGCACTGCTTAGTTGCATTGTCAAAAGCTCAATGAAGTTCTTCATTGCTTAACAAGAAATTAATTGTGAGGTTTCACAATTTATTTTAATATCTATGTACTTCATTTTAATGTCAAATTTTTGGTAATTACTTGATAGGTTATGTCCCAAGTTGGATTCCGTTGTTATATTCTTCCATTTGTCATAATCGAAAGTTGTTCAATATATCACTTTTCCAATATCATGTAATAAACTATAGTTTCATTTACTTTATGTGTTTCAAGACGACTCATGAAACATATTCAATGGGCCAATCTTAACATGGTAGGGGCCAATAAGGTGTGGGCAATTCACATTTTTACACTTGTATTATCTTCACCACTGTTCAAAAATGATGAGATACAACCCCCAAGTGAAGTACAATGTGAAAGGCTTTCCACATTTACACACCATTCCAATCAACCATCACCCTCATTAAAACAGAGGAGAGGCTTTATTGTAACTGCCACATCAAATGATAGTATAGAGATAGGAAGTCAGCATCGCATGGAGGCCCCAAACACGTGATTTCACATTAATTTTAGTGAGTATAAAATCACTTTTGTACTAAACATCAATTATGTACACTCATTCATTTAAATATACGTGATCCTTGTATACACGTGCTTTTTACATTGTTACAATGCATGGAAAGAAGTAACGAATTTCATAAAGTCTATTATATTTGGACATTACAATGGATCGTGGATCCACTATCCCAAGGTCTCATTGGATCAAAAATAAGAATAGTTTCAACTTTTCAAGGTTAGACATTTCTAACTTGATGTTTTTGACTTTTCTAATAAAATTGTGATTCACAAAAACATATTTTCTTACTTATTCTCTTGGCATACTTATTATGAACCATACACGCTAACTTGGTTTTGTACCATTACTTCTACGTAATGATAGTGTTGATAATTAGTGTAATTTTATTATGATGTCTCCATAGAATGGGTTTGCATGGGACTCGGCAAACAACATAGCAATACAACAAGCATTTAAGAAAAATACCACAAAATTATTACAGAAACATTTGCACTGGGCAAGAGTTTCTAATGCAAAAGTTGAGTGGATCCCACCGAGCAACTGACAACACATGTATCTTCACCATTTATCGCAGTAGCTCAATTTCAATCACCGCACACAATGAATGAATGGCGAGGAATAAGTTAGTTTATGTTTGCTTATACTTATATCTTCATTCACCATTTATATGTGTTTAGTTATATACATGCAATACATCTTTGTATAACTAATTTCAGAATTTTAATTAATCATTTAAGAGGTGACACTAGAAAGGCTGCCAACTCCTCTCGAGCTTCACTCCAAAGTGTGGAAGAACATTGCTAGGAAATGGGCTGGTCATCATGCACAGTAACAAAGGGTATGGACAACTATGAAAAAACAACTTGTTTACAACCATGTCATATGTCACGTTAATGGTTCCACAAGTTTGTAGGAAATGATGAAAAAATTGCAACAAGACCAAAATACCACTAAAGACCCAGAGGGATATGAGTTAGAGGGCGGGACTACATCTAGTTCCACCAATAATAATATAATTGTCCTGACTGCACTTGGTGGATTCAAAAAGAGTTGGCCCAAGGATGGGATCGAACGCTATGTCTTTTAAGCATCTAGTAGCTGAACTTCCTTGCCCAATACTGAGCTAACAGTAACATAAGAAATATTAGAATATACTGAACTTTCTCGCCCAGTACTGAGTTGAGAGTAACGTAAGAAATATTAAAATATACTTGGCAGCAATTATGGGAGAGATATGCTAAAATGGATGATTATAAGACAAGACTAGCACAAACAAAGGCAAAATTAAATAAATTAATGCATCTTACTACTAGAAAGTTGGGCATCCACTCCTTAGATGACAATGAAGATAAGAAAAATAATGAGAACATTGATAGTTATATGTACTTCTTATTTGCCCAATATTTTACAATTCCTATGATTTGTTATGTTTGAAATAATTGGAATTGTATGGACTTTTGCTTGAATGAATTGTGTATTTATATTGACACTTTTTGTATGTATTAATATTAAAAATCTAACGTTTTAACTTTTTTATTTATTTCTCCCAAAATAAGCAAGTTGCACATATTTGAGTGTCTATATCAAGTAGGCAGGAAAATGTATAAAATTCAAAAAAATTATTTGCAAAAATTTTTGAAAATCCTGTGCCAAAAATCCCATCCTAGAGTCGTGCCGAAAGACAAGTCATAAAGCCATGCCAAAATACCAAACCAAAGCCGTATCAAAAAACCCTTTCCAATTTTGTACTAAAAAACTATTCTAAAGTTGTAACAAATTATCTGTCCTAAAACTATGTCAAATTTAGCCATCTCAAAACCATGTCAAATTTACCCATTCCAAATGTGGGATGGCTTCTACTCATGCCATATTAGGATTTAGCAACCTTGTCATTTGGTTATCCATTCCAAACTGATTTAGGGCAGCTTTTTTTGCAAATGCCTGTCCCAATTGGAGAATGTTTTAGTAGTGGAAGTCAAAGGAATCAAGTTTGAGGTTGATAACAATGTTCTATAATGTTGATATTAAGTTGCATCATCGATCTCAAACTCTTGCAGATCAAGCTCAAGGTGCTAGGATTGATCAGTTTGTCCTAGGATCTCTAAAGCAAAAGGTTTCTAGACTCTCCAAAATTAATCTTAAGGAAACGTCAGATCGATCACAACTACTGGGATTGATTGCACTACGACAAAATTAGGATGAGGGTTATATTTTTCGGACCAAATTGTATAGTTTTCGGCCCAACTTTTTAATTAGCACTTCACTTAATGGGTTGTTTTGGTTAGGAAGGGCTATAAACATTGTATCATTATTCACAGTTATTGATTATTGGATTTAATGAAGTTCTTTTGATGTTCTTAGAATTTTGTTGCGTTCCTTGAATTCTTGTGAATTCTAATTGAATCCTTCAAATTAGTCTTGAATTACTTGCATAGCGGTGTATTTATTGTGACCAATTTCCCTTTGATTTCTTATTGGATTTGTGGTGTTTGGGTTGCAATTGTATCAATGTTCTTGTATCATGATTTAGTTTAGGTTCGAATTCACTGATTATCCAGTTAATTTCTTGCTCCATGTTTCCTTGGTTTCTTCTGCTTGTATTGAGATGACATTAGTTAGGTAACAAAGCGAGCTGCATCAAATTTCTTAATCTGATGGCTAGATTCAAGGTATCGAACTTTTCCCGCCTCTTGTTTTTTTATGTGTTCTATTGGTTCACATGCTTGTGTTCCTGTTGTTTCTTTCATGTCATATTATGTGGACTTCAAAAAAAACAAAAAAAGGAAGTCGAGTTTTCTATTTTTCTGTGCAGAGGTTAATCGAGATTCTTTGCTAGTTGATCGTGACATTTTGTCCGGTGTTAGGTCCGTTCGGGTTTATGCGATCGCCTACTGTTTAAATCAAATTCGATGCACATTAATTTTTAGAAAATTCTCATACAGCTGTTTCATCTTCCTATATTAATGTTTAAAAAATTCTCATATAGCTGTTTCATCTACCTACATTAGAAACATGATGGAGAAACATGGCTGACCACACTTCGTTCCCATTAACTTCAATAAACGAGGGGGTTCACGTGGGATTTTGAGTCCACGAGGTCAAATAGAGGATTCCGGATTCAATGAATCCTCCAAACACAGGTCTTAAGCAAGAAATGTGAAGTGGTAATTGTCAAAAGAGGCTGGCCAAGATCGCGGAAGGCCAGTGGCCACATATATTCCAATTAATCAATTCGGTCACTTGGACACGGGACTACCTCAACGTGATTGTCGGGCCTGTCGCAGTCCGACTCTGACATGCAAAATTATAACTAAACACGGTAGGTGTCGTGTCAGACTAGGACATGCAACATTTATCACAAAGCGATTACGTGTTGCTGGCCAACGGCCACTTGAATTTGGCAGCACTTTTAAAGAAAAAAATAGAAGAGACAAAAAGGATTCCAAAAAGAAGTACTATTTTAAAGTCTGGAAGAATTGTAATTAGTCCGGGCACTACGAAAGACTAGCATTCCATGAAAAAGGAACATGTAATATAAAATAAATTAGATCTCCCAGTCCCTCGTTCGTTCAGATGGTCTGGTTTTCAGCTGGCAAATCGCCTGCAAAGATTCTTTCCCTTGCTTCCCTTGCCTGTACGCACATAAAATAGCCCAATCAAGACTTCCTCAGGCTTAAGATTTCAAAGTCGGGAAGCATTTCAAGGAATCCCTCATTCCTTGAGAGGGATTAAGAATGCACATACCTGTTTTTCCCAGTTTGTGAGACCAGTTATCACAGAGAGTGCGAGAGCCTGCACCGCTGCGCCTGCTACTAATCCACTCCAAAGGCCCTCCCCTCTTAAAGGCCAAACAAATCCAAGTAGTAAGGCCACCGGTATGCCAACCAGATAGTAAGCCCCTAGATTGACATAAGCCCCTATGTGCTGCCATCCACTGCCTCTAGCTACTCCTGTTAAACAAGAATTAAATCATTCAAGATGACGTAATGGAAACAAGGATGTATTTCTCTCATTGCATCGGCAAGCTTGGCAATTTTTTTCTTTTCTTTTGTCCATTTTACAATCCCATCAAACTTGTAGCAAATAGATGCAGAATGCATCACCTGAAAGTACGGCTTGTATGCTATCCATGAGGATGGAGAGGCAAAGAAAAGGGGACATATCTTTGACATAATTGACGATTTCCTTCTCCTCGCTAAATGCATATCCCAGTATATGACGACATATGTAAATCGGAATGCTGGCTATGAGAAACTCTGCCACTGATAGAACTAAAACTGCATACAGGGCAACTCTAGCTGCCTCTGGTTTCCCCGCTCCCAGCTCATTTGAGACCAGAGTGCTAGAAACATGATCAAGATATTCATTTTAGAGCATATTTCTCAGATATGATAATAATGCTAAATGTGATGTCAAGGTCAGTTACACTGTCTTGCATAGATGTTAGGAGGAAATATGAGCAACGCATGATCAAGAACAAACCTTGCAGCAGCACCAAAAGAATAAGGTATGTGATAGTGCAATGAAGTAATTGTCAAGCTGCACACAAAGGAAAATTAGATAATATTCAAACATCCAAGCTAGGAAACCATAAATCAATGAACAGAAGCAGATACCATATTGAAAGGACTGACGTCTCTAGTTGTGGATTTGACAACAATCCTGAGAGCAGTACCACTAGCTCGAATGACCACCACTCCAGGCTGTTGATATTAACAACGGAACATTCTCTTATGTACAAGGACGAATTAAACACTAAATCAAAATCACAAGGCTGAGATACAAAATCCACTAAAACAGAAAAAATTGAAGTTTAAAGGCAAAAGTAGAATTACCAGACCATTACAGCTGAGGGGATAGCAAATTGAAAGAACTCCCTCATAATCAGAAAAACGTCTCTTGAAAATGACGAACGGGTTTTCCTGCAGGCTGCAGAGGATTCCACGTAAAGCACCAGCAAAATGACATTAAACCAATATGATATCCCTATGGACAACGCTGCGCCAGCATTTCCAAGATTTAACTTGAATATAAAAGCCCAACACAGGGGCAACTGGAAGAACAGAGATGCTAATGAGCTCCAAAGCATTGGAAGTATCAAACTCTGAGTCTGCAAGTATCTGACCAGGGACTGAAGAATAGCATAAGGAAACAAGGAAGGGATTAGCCAAATTGCAAATTTGCCCGCTTCGGCTGATATCGAAGGATCTTGGCCTACGAATATCAGCAGCTTCTCTGTGAAGATCCACAGAACAGAAACTGGTATGCAAACCAGAAACAGACATAAAATAGCCCCATAAGCGAAAGTTCCGACTCTCCCGTATTGCTCGGCTCCGTATGCCTGCCCGCAAAGAGTTTCCAAAGCACTAGCCATCCCAAACTGTTTGGCGGAGTTATCACTTCATTAGCAAAGCATACTGGAAAACTCTAAGCAAATGTGTAAGTACACATCTTGAACAAAACTTAGACGTTGGAGGGGAGAGAGAGAGAGAGGATACCAGTACGCTGTATCCCGTGACGTTGCAAAGGGAGGTGGCGATTGATACACTTGAGAGTAATAGTTCGTCCACATGTCCCAACATAAACAACGGCGATACCCGCAGAAGGTACTGTGATATTGTCACCACTATCATCGGCAACGCGATAAAATTGACTCGATTCAGCTCTCGCGAAATCGCCCCCCACGTCGTGAAACCATTGGATTTGTTATTCCTGCTTAATCCCTTCAGCAAAGGCAACTCCGCCTCCATTTTTCAGTTTTCGGTGGGGACTAGAAGGGCTAAACCAGAAATGCTAACTGGGTTTTTCTTGGAGTTCTTTTCCAGGATCCGGGCATGGAGGTAAGGAAGGTTGATGGACCGCCACATTTGACGGGCCACGGGATATGATAATAAATGGACCTCAATTAATGTAACATTCACTGTAATGGTGTAACGTTGCCATTTATTGTGTGGCTTGTCTTGAATCGTTTGGCGCATATCCAAGTGACGAGGACACCGCCGTTCTCTGAGGAAGATACAGGCCTCGGGCCGGTGTCGTGCATTGTAGCCGTCTATGCGTTTTCACATCAACGTCGTCGTAAGAGGAAGCCCAAAAATGGGGTAAAAGAAATCATGTAAAAATTCGTAGAAGTCACAATATACGTGTAATATTATATATAAATCAATAATTATTACAATGTCAGTTCGGGAATTGCATATATCAGCAGATACCAAAACTCAAATATCACAATATTATAAATCATAAAGTTGTATTTAATGTAGAATGTGGTTTATTACATTATTGCAACCGAATGTAAATCGAAAGCTAATCTATTACATTGTCCGATTTTATTTGCTAGAAAGGTAAAGCTAAATTTCCTTCATCCTTCTATTGCTATACTAGACTCATGTACGCTCGTGCTCGTTGGTGCCCTTTGCAAGTTAGATTTTTCAAAATGTGAATGTCTAATCCCCTAATAAATAGATGCATTGGCCTTTTCTTTTTATAAGGTATGAGCACAAAACAAAATTGCATACTACACATTTTAAAAGAAAACATTTGTAGTTAAATACATATTTGTAGAATAACGCAATAAAATCACACAATTTCTCATATTCATTAGCTTGCTCATGGGTTACGAATTTTCGTGTATCATACCTATTGATCAGGGCCTTAGTTTATACTTTCAATTAAAAGAGTCATGTGTTCATTTAGCCCACTATGAATCCCAATACTTCTACCCCAATTGAGCGAATATCAATTTATACTCTTGATTAAAAGAGTCACATGTTAGTATCACCTATTGTAAGCCTTAATACTTAATTTTTGAAGGCTACACATAGTTCAATTCGATATTATTTGAATTAAATTATACTAGCATGTGTTATATATAAAAATTTTGACAAAAGATGTAATGGAGGCAAATCGAGTAAATTCATGTAGAATCTTTAAAATTCTTAATAATTTGTAAAGTTAGAAATTTTTATACTTAGGATTCATTAAAAGCTCCCCAAAAGCCCATAGAACCTCTGTAATCATTGAATGGGATGGTTGGAATTGCATAGAACTAGAAAATCAAACTAACTAAGACCTTAAACACATGCTTGATAGCACCTCGCAGTCGGGCTTGTGATCGTGAGACACTACCTTGCAGTTGTGATATGTAGTTTTGTGGGTGCGAAGCGAGCCACGAGCGCAAGTCCAGTGCGCACTATGGTTGCCTCTGTGGTTGTAACAATTACCCTCACAGTTACAAGTACTGAGTGTGGACATAAGCAGAATGTACCATGGCTGATGGTGCAATCGCACGAGTTCTCTCCACAATCACAAGTGTTTTGCTTGTGGTCGCAAACTTGAGAGTGACAACTTGTGGTTCGTCTTGCAAATGCAAATCTAATTTTCACAGTCACAAGACTTAGAAAGTGGACAAAAACATATTCAAGTATAATTAATACCCAATTTCACCACCGTTAAGGCTAAAACATATGTAAATACTTAGGTTGGAATCACATAGGATATAAGAAATATAAAACATATGAACCCTAGATAGAAAACCTCTCCAATAGGTAAATTGTAATTTGAGAGGAAGTTGATACAAAATAAGCAGGTTGCATCAAAGAGCACACATAAATAACATTTCTAGTTAAATTGGAATTAAACGAAAAATTATTCTAATTGAATAAGAAATCAAGAGTCATTAACTGTTGATCAAACTAAACAGCAAAACTAATGCCAAGTAAGTAGTTACAACTTGCCAACTTTTACAATACTTTCAAAACTGCTTTTATATATAAATGAGACTTTTATTATGTGTCTAAAATTTTATTATTCTATTTGAATATTTTATTCCTATTTGTGTGAAAGCCTAACTTTAACGTGTTGATTTTCTGTAAAAATTAAAAATATTTTATTTTCTTGACAATTTGAATGTAAGTCTATTTACAAAACTATTCTAGACTAATTCTCATGTAAATGGTTACATGCAATAATTGTTAAATGTGCTGTTGATATTTGGCAATAATGATAATGTAGAGGGACGAGTTTTGACCATAGCAATTGAGTTAAAGATTGAAATTTGCCTAATCGTAGTGGAAGTATTGGGGTTTACAATAAACAAAATTAATACGTGATCTTACTAATCAGGAATATAGATTAGGATCTACCCAATCGGGATAGAATTATTGGGGCTTACGGTGGCTGAAGCGAACACGTGATCCTTATTAGTTTAGAGTATAGATTAAGGCCCTAATCAGTGGATATAATACACGAGAGTTCGTAACCCATAATTAGGCCAATGAATACGAAAAATTGTGTGATTTATTGCTTTATTTTGAAAATATGTATTTAACTACAAATGATTTCTTTTAAATGTGTTGCGTACGATCTTGTTTTCTACTCACAATATATAAAAAGAAAAACAGGTGCATTTATTTACTAAATGATTAATCGCTTATATTTCGAAAATCTCTCTTGTAGAACAAGCATACAATGCATTGAATCCATTTAGACTAAGAAGTTACCACAATTTCTAGTGTTTTTGGTGGAGGAATTATCCCTCTCTTCTCCCTCCTCTAGTGGGCTTCCTCCACTTCTCTCTTGGTTAGGAGAATTTTATTTTTCTACTACCCTAGGTTATTGTGGTATTTCTATTACGGTGAGCCATATGTATGGAAGGCATGTTTGATCCTCAAAATTTAAAAATAAATCTACAAAATTTCTGCGGGATTTGTACAAAATAAATTCTAAAGATTTCCAGCCCTCATTCTTCAATTTTGGCCCATCTATGTGCATGGAATGCTTCCTCATTAATCTACTGAATTTAGGCAAGATTTGACTTATACAAATATGTGTATATTACTTTCCATACTTAATACCACCATACATTATTTAAACAAAAATAAGAAATCAAATAGATAAATAAATAATCATAATTGCTGAAAAAAATATTTTTATTTTTTTTTCAAAATTTTTGGGTGTTACATACAGTTTAAATAATATAAATATAAATATTCAACATCAAAAATATCAATATATTTAAAATAAGAAAATAGGAAATAAGGGTGACCACAATTTAATAAACTGACCAAACCTTAAAATCAGAATTTTGGTACAAAATGAATACTAACCCAAAATTTTGGTTTCGTATTTGATGAACAATTTTTTGAAAAAATTTGGTATTTGATTTGGTTCCAATTTTTAAGCTTGATTTATCAAACTGAAATGAATATTAAAATTTATTTTTATTTTTTAATACTTATCAGTTTTTACTTATTTTTGTCTTAGATTATTATATGAATTTATGATTTAATTTGTTGATTATTATATTCAATTTAAAACAAATATTTTATTATCTTCTATTCGTTAAACAAAAATATTCTATTATGATGATATATTTTTTATCTTTAAAAATTTGAATTTAAACAATAAAATATTAAATTTAAACTTTTAATATTTATTTAATAATTAATATTAAATTTATAATTTAGTTTTATTATTTTTAAGTATTTTTAAAATTAAAATTTAGTATACCAAATACTAAACCGAATATGTCAAAAAAATTGGTAAATTACTTAACCAAATAAAAATATTCTGATTTGGTATTTAATATGCAAGTTTGGCATACCGAATTTTCAATTGGATTAGGTACGATAATACCTTAAAATATGCTGATTTGGTATTTAATATGCAAGTTTGGCATACCGAATTTTCAATTGGATTAGGTACGATAATACCAAATGTACACTCTAATAAGAAAGATCAAAAAATTGAAACAAGATAAATTTCGAGAAAAGAATACAACTAGAAATATGTTTAAAGAAAAGATAGAAAGAAAATACAAAAATGGAAAATTAAAATAAATATAGTTGTGTAATTTCACACTGTCTAAACAAAATAAACTCATATTCTTAATGATATAATATAAAAGTATAGATAAAAAATAAATAAAGATCAAAAAATATTGAGAAGAATGCAAAAAAATAAGGATAATTGTGTTACATACTATACAATCAAGATGAACATGTGCTTTCGTTGGGAAAAAAAGGACTTATATCTTTAACGATATACAATGTATAATATAGATAAGCAATGAGGGTATTTTATTTTGTAATAATATTATGTAGTGATGATAATGTAACAATAAATAAGGATGATAATAACTTTTCTAATATAAATATATATAAATATACATATATAAGTATTTGTGTGTGTATATATATATATAATAAATTAAATTCAATAATGATAATACTGAAAAATAATTAAATTTTGAATATTAATTTATATATAAAAATTAGAAAAAAGGTTATTTTCAATGTATTGTGTGTGTGTTTTCAAAGATAAAAAAATCCAAAATTAAAACAAACATACCTCAACTTTTTTAAATTTTACGAGGAAAAAGAAAAGAAAAAGAAAAAAACTTACAAGTGGTATAAATAATCTTATGAAAAAGGTGTCAAGATACAGGAAAAAATATCAAGTTAATTTAATTGTTTAGCTCAATATTTTAATGAATAATAAATTATTGAAAATAATAAAAAAACAACAAAATACATTTTTGTTTAATTACTTACTAAAATTAATGAGTAAAGTGATGCAATTAAGTGAATTGAAAGATGCTTAATAAGATAAGAGAATTAATGCAATTAAGTGAATTGAAGGATGCTTAATAAGATAAGAGAAGTTAAAATTAGCTCCTGCTTCTTTTGGCTCACATCTTGCTAAATTTTTTAATTTTTTAAATAATCAAATCATCAATATTATTCTTAATGTTTTCTATTCCCCTCCCCCCCCCCCCCCCCCCCTCCCTTGGGTTATAAGGTGAAAGGATTTGGTGTAGAATCCTAAGACGACGTTTGGTTCGCATGCTGAAATTGAATTGAGATTCAAAACCATACATCTTGAATTTGGAATGAAGTTTCTCATTTCAATACACTTGTTTGATTCAAAATGTGAAATATGTATCATTACTATAATTGATATTTATTTCGTCAACTAAATTTTAAATTTTAACATCTATCTATATAAATTAAAAAATAAACAATTGAAAATCAATGTTGCATATGTAATTTTTTAATAAAGTTTATATTTTGATTAATTATAATATATTATGAAGTTATTATATTTTTAATAATAAAAATAATTTTTTTATAATTAAATAAAATTATAAAATAAAAAATAAATTAATAAAAGTTGAAAGAAAAAGAAAATATAAAAAATGTTATATATTAATAGAAAAGAAGAAAAAAAAAGAATAATTAGTTAGATTAAAGTCATCAAGTATAATTTAATAGTATATAAATAGTTTGTATGAAAAAACTAAAAAAAATTAGTAAGAGAGATTTTTTTAAAAAAAAAAACAAAGGCGGTAGAGAAAATAAATAAATAAAGGAGAGAACAAAATATATTAAGTGATAAAAGAGAAATAAAAAATAAACAGTTAAAATAATAAAAACAAGGGTAGTTTAATAAGCTAAATTGAAGATAGAAGAAAATATATAAAAAAAAAAAAAACATTAAAACGAGGAGAAAAAATAGCAATTTATTTTTAAACGAGTCCAATGTGATAATTTTAGATTTAGCTAAGCAAAACATAAGCCGTTTATCTTCAAATACAGTGTATATATATCCATACTACATACTAGTAATTAATGCACACTTAATTATTGTGCGAATAATGATTACAATATGCCCGTAACTGTATACACACAAATACACATATAATTTGCATTTTTGTTCAAAATTATATTGTTTTAATACACTTAATAAATATAAATAATTATTTAAAAATAAAATAAAACAAAATTGCCATAAACACAATCCGCAATACTTTTTCATGAAATATTTTTTAATGACAGTTTTCATTGAATATTAGAGAGTGGTAGTTATATTTAAATAACCTTTTTGTTCATTTTTTTTATATTAACAAACAAAGTTAATTTTGTAATTCTACATTTAAATTTCTCTAAGAGTCTCCTCCGTTTTATATCTATACTATTAAGAATGGCTCAAACCCTTAGAAAACTACTTATGGTCACTAAATTTAATTACAAAAATAACCTTATTCTTTTAATGTAAAACATAAGAAACAGGATAAATTTGTAAAAATTTTATTACCTTTGGTTGTGACCCCTACATTAATTACTTCTAGGTGTCAACATTTTAAATTCCTAAAGTACCCTTATTTTTATTTTATTTCCTTTTCTTCCTTTTCCTTTTAATTTTATCTCCTTAATAATTATTATCTTTCCTTTTTCATTTTTATAGAACTCTTAATGTATTAAATGTGTAATTCCTACAGGTCTCATGATAAAAATTACCTAAAATACTAATATTCTTCTATCATTTTTCATTTCTCTTTTTTTATTTTTAATCTTTTATCTATTTAATAACGATTTTATTTCTTTTCCTTATTATAAAAAGTTATACTTAATTTAAAATTTAAATACTATTGTTTGAAATTAACATTTCATAAATTTGTCTTTTTTAATTAAACACACCAATAGAGGGTGCCATTTACTAGTTACATATTTATTAAATTAATGTGGTCTATACATTTAAATTAATTATATAGGAGTCAAGTTTGGATTTTTGTCAAAAACCCTCCAATTTACTAGAGATTTGACAAATCCTAAATTATGTATATGATTTTCAAATTTTAATTTCGATAGTAGTAATCAAACAACAATAATAGGTTTCATTCAAACTATCAATTACCAAACACATAATCAACTATTCTTAGGAAAAAAAACAAGGCAGAAATCATTCTTTGTGTTTCTCTTCCTATTTAGACCGAGAAATTGGATTTGGACAAATTCTCAAAAAGGCAGTTTTCATTCTATGTCTTATCTCTAGATGGGTAAATTTGGATTTGGACAAAGTATTCAAAGGAAGAATTTCAAATTACCCCAACCTATTTAATAGAAGGGCTTTGACAGGATGGTTTTTAAATGACTTTACAATAAAAAAAAATTGAAATCTACTACAAATACTAAAAAGTAATTTAACCTAAAAGGTTAGAGATTTGAAATAACTTATAATCTGGATAAGTAGAGTGAATTCATTACTATGTACTTGAAATTCACTCTTTTAAATCTTTTAATCCATTGTTATTATAATTTGAAATCCATCTACTCAAATCATCAATCCAAATACACCATGTGACGTAAACGGAAAAATCACAATAGAAGCATAAGGTAGCAAACGTTGTAATCGAATTCGAATCCAAAATTTCAAGAACATGAATCAAGCGATAAATGTCGACCCAACATAGTAAAATTAGATTGAATTCGATGTAGACAACCATAATCAGCACATTAGACACTAATTGATACATTACAAATCATACGGACCACTCCGAAATGACTTGATTTGGAGGATTGGAATTCACAAGAAATTGAACGCATAAGTTCAAGGAATTTGGAAAGAAATTTGAAATAATTAAAACTCTCTGTGTCTAATAATGACTGTGAAATCAAATTTATAGGCAACCTGAAAAACCCTAATCCATTTAAGGTTTGGTTTCCCTTAATGAGCTTACTTATACGTGACCCAATACTAAAAATAATTCAGAGTAAAATAAAATACCCAAATATAAACTCATGCTACCCTCTTGTTCCTTTGCTTCCGAGTCATTAATCTAGTGCAAAATATTCACCCGGCACTCTTTCTTAAATTCTTCAAATTTATGTCTACGTGTGACATCTTCTCGAATTTCGTGCATCAATGCATTGATTGCCTCTTTAATTCTTTTTATTCGTGCCCTAGTCATTGGTCCAACTGGAACTACCAAGGGGTCCTCCTTATCACATTGGACGTCCACATTATTCCTCTCATCTTGAGAAGGAATTACCCTTAATTCAACATTTTGTTCATCTCCGTCATTAAACAAGATTAAGTCAGAAACTTTACAAGTTGCGCTAATTCCATACTCATTTGGTAGCTCTAATCTATAAACGTTATCATTAATTCTTTTCAAAACTCTGAATGGTCCATCCCCTCGAGGCATCAATTTAGACTTTCTCTACTTAGAAAACCTTTCCTTCCTCATATGAACCCACACCTAGTCCTCGAGTTCAAACACTACCTTCTTTCTTCCCTGTTTGCTTGCTGTGCGTACTATTAGTTCTTCTTCTCGATATTTTACCTAACATGCTCATGCATCCACTTTACATACACAGCTCGCTTCCTACCTTCTAAACTCAAATGCTCATTGCCAAGTAATGACAACAGATCCAATGGCGTTAGTGGATGAAAACCATATATAATTTCAAATGAGGACATGTTTGTAGCAGAATGAATAGCCCGATTATAAGCAAATTCTACATGTGGCAAACTTTATTCCCAATTTTTAATATTTTCCTAATAATAGCATGCAACAATGTAGTGAGTGTTCTGTTAACAGCATCAATTTGACCTTCAGTTTGAGGGTGACAAATTGTAGAAAATACAGTTTAGTTCCCAATTTAGCTTATAGCGTTTTCCAGAAATAGTTTAAAAATTTAACATCACGATCTGACACTATAGTTCTAGGCACCCCATGTAGACGAATCACCTCTTTAAAGAACAAATAAGCTATGTGTGAGGCATCGTTAGTTTTATAACATGCAATAAAGTGAGCCAATTTAGAAAATCTATCTATGACAACAAAGATGGAATCTCTACCATTTTTAGACATAGGTAACCCCAAAACAAAATCTATAAATATATCAGTCCAAGGGGTACTCGGAACAGGTAGGGTGTGATACATACCATTAAGTTGGTTGCGGGACTTGGCTTCTTTACACCATATGCACCTTTCTACGACTCGCTCCACATTTCCTTTCAATTCTGGTGAATATAAATGCTCCTATAAAATTAGTACCGTCTTAGTGACACCGTAATGTCCCATTAATCCTCTACACTGGCCTCTCTAATAAGCAATTCTCTCAAAGAGTATCATGGAATGCATAATCTATTAAAATAGAACAAATAGTCATCATGCCAAAGTATTTATCATAAGCACATTTTTCAGTTAGTGCATAGGCTTGACTGACGTCAGGGTCTTCTTTATAAAATTCTTTGATATGCTCAAACCCTAATAATCTTGTACCTAGCATGCTCAACAAAGTGTACCTACGGGATAATGCATCAACAACTACATTTTTCATACCTTGTATTTGATGACGTAGGCAAAAGTGTTAATAAAAGAGACCCATTTGACATGTCGTTTGCTGAGCTTGCTCTGGCTCTTTAAATGCTTTAATGATTCATAGTCAATATGAATCACAAAGTCCTTCGGTCTCAGGTAGTATGTCACGTCTCCCAAGCTCGCACTAAGGAATATAATTCCTTATCATATGTAGGATAATTTAATACAGCACTATTGAGCTTTTCACTAAAGTATGCGATGGGCTTTTTCTCTGGCATCAAGACTGCACAAATACCTATACCAGAAGCATCACACTCAATTTCAATGGCTTTATTAAAATCAGATAAAGAAAGTAAAGGAACATGCGTAAGTTTATACTTTAGGATATCAAACGCCCGTTGCTGGGTTTCCTCCCACATGAACTTTTCATTCTTTTTAATTATGGTAGTAAGGGGAACAACAATAGTGCTGAAATCCTGTACAAATCGCCTGTAGAAACCAGCCAACCCATGGAAACTTCTTACTTCAAATATTGATGTCGGGTTGGCCATTCTTGTATAGTTTTCACCTTACTATCATCCACCTGTATTTCCTGTGCACTAACAACAAATCTTAAAAAGACATAGTGGTCAGTATAAAATGTGCATTTCTTAATATTAGTATATAGTTTTTCTCGTTGTAAAACATCAACCACGTTGCGTATGTGTTCAACATGCTCAGCTAACGTGTGGCTATATACTAATATGTCATCAAAATAAATTACGACAAATTTACCAATAAATGCAAGCAAGACAGGGTTCGTCAGACGTATGAATGTACTAGGAGCATTAATAAGTCCAAATGGCTTCACAAGCCATTCATACAGTCCAAATTTTGTTTTAAAGACTGTTTTCCATTTGTCACCCTCACGTATCTAAATCTGATAATACCCACTCTTGAGATCTATTTTAGAAAATATAGAAGTACCATGGAGTTCATCAAGCAAGTCATCTAAGTGAGGTATGGGGTGATGATACTTTATTCTAATGGCATTAACAGCTCTACAATTTACGCACATGCGCCATTGTCCGTCTTTCTTCGGCATAAGTAGCATAGGAACGGCGCACGAGCTCATATTTTCTCGAACCCAACCCTTACTTATCAACTCCTCCACTTGCCTCTGGATTTCTTAGGTCTCCTCTAGGTTAGTTCTATAAGCCGACTTGTCAAGTATAGACACCCTTGGTACGAAATCCATTTGGTGTTCTATCCTTCAAATCGGCGGCAATCCATTAGAAATCTCCTCTGGAAACACGTCAGCATATTTGCAATACAAACACTACAACAGTGGGGAGGGAAGATGTGACATCATTAGATATATAATATGATTCCTTATATGTTAACAGCACAAGGGACCTCTCAGCACTAAGCGCCAGTCTTACATTCCTCATAGATGCCATCATACACTCTTTCTTTTGCTTTCCTCTCTTATCTTTTTTTTACTTTTTCCCTCTTAATCCCTCTTTTCTTTTCTTCCTCCTTTCTAACTCTAGCTCAAACTGCTTTTGTATGTACAACTAATCTTCGTATACTTACTTTAGGGTCAAAGAAGCTAGGGTGACCTTCTTGCTATAGAATATGAAAGAGTACCACATGTCACCTAATCCTCATACGTACCTATCTTAAAGCTCACCAACACCTACTTCATCACTTTAACTTTGCCACTGTTGTTAACCCACTATAACTTATACGGCCTAGGATGATCTTTCATAGATAAGGCTAACTTCTCAACCAACGTCATGCTCACCACATTTGTACAACTCCCTTGATCTACTATCAAACTACATGTCTTTCTATTAATTAGGTAGTGAGCATGGAAAATATTATCTTTTTGAGCCTCATTTATTTTCTCTTTCACTTTAGCGCCCAATGCTCTCGTTACCACCAAGTTTATACCTCCTCCTTCGCACAGTCCTTCATTAGATGGCACTTCCTCAATGGCGACATTTCATCATCGCTATCATGCTCCTCATCAGTCACAATATCTCCAGTTTCTGACAACAACATGGTTCTTTTGTTAGGACATTGCGACGTAATGTGTTCCCTTCCCTGACATTTAAAGCACAAAATATCCTTATTTCGTATGTCAAATGAGCCAAAAGGGGCAGGAGCCATTATCTTAGGTGGTTTCATTTTAGGCACAATCCTAGCCTTCGTGGCATTAGTCATGGGTGTCTTATCCTCCCTTTTAGGGAAGGGTCTGCCAAATGTGTTAGGCTGGAATGTAGACCTACCCCTCCTCTTCGACTGTCTCTCTACGTTCCACAATATCTGCTCAGATCATGGCTATTTCAAGCTCCTTACAATAATCCTCCATACTCCGATTACCCTTTGTCAATATTTGCAATCGTTGATACAGGTCTCGATGGTAATGACTCGGCACAAACCTCTTCCTCAGGGCTACTTTCAATTCTGTTCAAGTATGGATCAGTCCCTCTCCAACTCTTCTTCTACTAGTGAACAACTAATCCTACCATATAATCGCATAGTCTGTAAACTCTACTAATGCCAACATAACCTTTTGGCTTTTCGAATAGCGATGACAATAAAAAATCAACTCTACTCTCCTTTCCCACTCAAGGTAGGCATCGGAATCGGATCGCCCCTAGAAGGATAGCAGCGACAACTTCACCCCCTTAGGTACTTCGTCTTCTATATCATCTTCTATCGATGTCTCTTAGACGCATTGTCATATTCGTATCAATCCTAATCCTCATTTGATTTATATTCCTCTTTGTAGTCATGTTGATCTCATCTCACAGGCCTAATATAATGCTCATGTCTGTCCCTGGTTCGGGCTCGTCCTGGCACAGGGCTGCCTTTGCGCTCGGGTGGCCTAGGCAGTGAACTGTCTCTATCTCGTGTCGCACCTTGAGATGCTTCTACTCTCCCTAACCGATCCTGCATATCGGTCATCCTGTCCTGCATGCTTTCTACGCTTCTGGTAAGCTTCCTCAACTCACCAGTGAGGGACTCAAACAAAAATTTAGTGTTATTAGAGCTATTACTCTAGCCGGAAAATTGACTGGCCATCTAAGGTAATTGGAGCTACAAAAAAAAAAAGAAGAAATAATAATTAATAATACAAAGTCTTCACCAATAACTTCACCAATTCACTATTCTCATTCCTTTGAGGTATAGGGCTCTCCGATAATGGTTTCTTACATTCACTTGTGTATCATACAATACTCAAATTAATTCTCACAAAATTCCAATTTTTCGTGCTCTCCTCGTGTGATTTAAAAGTGACCTTAGTAACTCAAGTGACATATAAATAAGTGTACAGTATTAAAAAACTGGAACTACAACGGGTATGAATTGATTAACTAGCCAACAATCGATGAAATGGACTAATATGACATTACAAAAAAATATTAGTCCTCCTTTCTTTTTTTCTTTTATTCCCTTTTTTTCTCTCTTCCTTTTTTTTATACTTTTTTTCTTCTTTTTTTTCCTTTTTTTCTGCCTTTTTTTGTGTATTTTATTTTTTTCTTCAAAACCTAGCAACCAAATAAATCCTTAATTACACAAGAAATTGCAGCAGCCAAACAAAGCCTTACCAGGTCCAACAATAATGAGCCCAATAACTAAAACATTAAAATCTGACCTAGCCCAATAGCACAATAGGCCTAGCAAATTTTTTTAATTCTGTTCTGACCCACAGTGGGCCAAAATTAACTTTTTCTGTTTGGCCTAAAGGTAATCTGGCTTGACCCAAATTTTTTTTTTTTTCAAATCACTTCTGGACCAAACCTTCAAATGCCTAGCTTAGCCCAATTCCTTCTTAACCCCAAAACGTGGCCCAAGACTTTCATTTTTGTTCCTTCCCCAAATTCTTCTAGCCCAAAGAAAATTCTAGCCTAAAATCAAGCCTCTAGCCCAACTGAATCCTCGGCTCAAATGTTTTTTTTTTGGAAAAAAAAACCCTTCGTAGGCAGCGGCGCGGTTGTCTTGATTTCACTGGCGTTCGCTCGTGGCAGTAGCTAGAGATGGCTGGTCTAACGTCGGCGGGGCCTAGGGAGGCTTCAGCAGTGGCGACAGGTGATGAAACTTGGTGGGGCGGCACGATTTGCTGGGAGAAGAGCTTGGCTATGTCACGGTGATTTTTCAGTTGAATCACTCCACTTCTGATGGTGAACTAAGGCAGAACAGGATGGGCTCACGGCAGCGACGCTGATGTGGAGAACTTAGCACGAATTGACTAAATCGGCGGCTGTTTCAGCAGCTATTTCACGGCGGTGTCCTGTCGCCTTTTTTTTTCCTTTTTTTGTTTCTTTTTTTTGAATTTTGAATTTTTATTTTTTTTGAATTCCTTTTGTTGATTTTTTTTTTCTCTCAACAGGAAAATGTATCGAATTAGGATTCGATATGACTTTACTCTGATATCAATTGACGTGAATGGAAAAATCACAACAGAAGCAACGGGGTAGCGAACAATGTAATTGAACTCGAATCAGAAATCTCAAGGATGTGAACCGAGCGACGAACACTGATTCAATATGGTAGAATTGGATTGAACTTGATGTAAACAGCTACAATTAGCACACCGAACATTGATTGATACGTTACGAATCACACGGACCACTCTGAAATGACTCGATTTGGGGGATTGGAATTTACAAAAAATTAAACGCACAATTTCAAAGAATTTGAAAAGAAACCTGAATTGATTAAAACTCTCTCTGTCTAATAATGACTGCAAAATCGAATTAATAGATAGTTTGGGAAACCCTAGCCGATTTAAGGTTGGGTTTTCCCTAATGAGCTTACTTCTACATGGCTCAATCCTGAAAATAATGTAAAATAAAAAAAAAATATTCAAATATAAGTTTAGGCAACTGCTCTTGTTACTTTGCTTCTGGGTCATCAATCAAGTGTAGAATATTCACTCGACACTTTTCTTTAATTTTTTCAAATTTATACCTACATGTGATTTATTTTCGAATTTCGTGCACCAATAGACTCCTTGATTCTTTTAGATTGTATCTTGATAATTAATTAAAACTGTCAAGGATGCTCACGCTGGACTTCCACGTCAGTATGCACGTAAGTATGCATTTCAAAATTTATGATATTTGATTTTAGATTACATCACTTGGGCATCCTCTCGAAAACGTGGTGACTTTTGATTCTTCCCACGATTCAGATTTCTGAAGGTTGAGACAACGAAAATTTGCAAGAAGCAGTGAGTCCTCTTACCGAATGAGTTGGGCAGCGGATTCCCAAGAAATCGCTTAAACGCGGCATCCGACCTATACGAAAGCCAGACTTGCAGACCACGATTCCCGATGTATGAGTGGACCGAGGAGAGCATTGGAACAAACAACTCTCGTTGAAACAGCAAGTCCCCAGCAACATCAACAAATCCGATGGGGGCAACAAACAAGATCAATTGCTCCAATTCTTCTCCTCATTCATCCCACAAGCCCACCAAAACTTGGAAAGTACGGGTAGATGGGATGAGCATACTGAGGCAAAGTGACGACTCAGATTGACATTTTCCTTTCTGATTCAGATCCCTATTTAACTAGTAAAACAGAAAACATGGGTACCCTATTGCCCAAATTTTCTGTTTGAATATGATTAGATGTAAAACAGAAAACATGGGTACTCTATTACCCAATTGCAAACCGAAATGATGCGAGCAGAAAGAGTTGGATTGAATCTAAGTTTTCGTTTAATTGCTCTCTTTGAATTTGACAGACAACCACTCAATTTATATAATCCAGCAGCAAAACCAACGGAGGCAAGTATCATATTGGATTAAGTTAGGACACTGTACATGCCCGACTCAACTCATGCTGCCCTTCGACAAATATTTACGAGTTTTCAATGTTTTTCCATCAAAATTGTCGATTGTTTCGAATCAACAGGGGCTACTGCAAACATCTCACACACGTTCAAGACAGTCTTCGACGCCTCTCTACCAATTTTTCAGGTTTGCAAATGGAGTTTTCAGTTGGAAACGTCGCTGAAAATATCCTGTGTCGTGCTTCCAATGCCTGTAGAATACAGATAGTGTAATCAAGTCGTCGTGTTAGGTTAAGCCTGAGAAATTCTAAACATGGCCAACAACGGTATGTTCCTAGTCAGGTTTTATAGTTTAGTGAAATATTAAGCAGACAATTCATCAATTAAAGAAAGTTCAGCTGAGATACCTGTTTTTCCCAGTTTGTAAGACCCGTCACCACGGAAAGTGCTATAGATTGGACTGTTGCTCCCGCTACTAGTCCACTCCAGAGGCCCTGCCCTTTTAGGTGTAAAACAAATGCCAGTAGTGAAGCCAGTGGGGTGCCCACCAGATAGTATGCTCCAAGGTTGACATAAGCCCCTATGTGCTGCCACCCGCTACCTCTGGCTACGCCTGATGAAGCCAAAAGGATGACTCAACATTTGAAGCGTTGCATCGAAAACTTTTTATGTTTTGATCAGCCAAGACAAGTGCATAATAAGAAATACTTTGCAGGATGGTCACCTGAAAGTACAGCCTGTAAGCTATCCATGATGATAGAGAGGGCAAGAAAAGGAGCCATTTCTTTGACATATGTGACAACTTCTCTCTGCTCGCTGAATGCATATCCCAAAACATGACCGCAAACTACAACAGCAATGCTGGCTAGTAGGAACTCTGCAATTGACAAGGCCAAAACTGCATACAGAGTAACCTTGGCTGCTTCAGGTTTTCCTGCCCCCAGCTCGTTTGAGATCAGAGTGCTAGAAAGACAAGAAGGGATGGTATTCAGAAAACAAGAAAGTGTGAATGTGGATTATTAGTAGGATAAACAGAGCAGACCTTGCTGCAGCACCAAACGAATACGGTATGTGGTAATGTAAATAGGAAATGGTGAAGCTGCACAAAAACAACAAAAGTATAGACTAAGAGTTGGGCATTCTCTAAAATTTCCAATCATTAAATAGAAGCACCACAAAAAAGAATACCATATGGAGAGAACTGATGTCTCTAATTTTGGATTAGGCAGCAGTCCTGACAGCAATAGTATTAGCTCGAATGACCACCACTCCAGACTGAAAACATTGGCAAACGGAATCATATTATAAGTGCAAGATTAGCACAATACTCAATTCTTGTAGTATGAAGTCTGCAGACAGAAATTTCATCGGAAAAAATGTAAAAAAAAAAAAACATATAAAATCTACCGACCAATAGTCAAAAGATGAAAATAAATTTACCAAACCATTG
Source organism: Avicennia marina (assembly GCA_019155195.1). Lineage (NCBI taxonomy): Eukaryota > Viridiplantae > Streptophyta > Magnoliopsida > Lamiales > Acanthaceae > Avicennia > Avicennia marina. The sequence continues at coordinate 9,027,699 of CM032765.1, forward strand.
CAGCGGAGGGGACAGCCAGCCGAAAGAAGTCCCTCACAGTCAGAAGAACATCTGCCGAGAACGAGGCACGGGTTTCATTGCAGGCAGGAGAATACTTCACGTAAAGCACCAGAAAGACGACGTTAAACCAAAATGATATCCCTATTGACATTGCAGCCCCAGCATTCCCAAGGTTCAACCTGAATATAAATCCCCAGCAGAGGGGTAACTGGAAGCACAGAGATGCTACTGAGCTCCAAACCATTGGACGGATCAAACTCTGACTTTGCAAGTAGCGAACAAGACACTGAAGAACAGCATAGGGAAACAGCGTGGGAATGAGCTGAATAGCGAATTTCCCTGCTTCAGCTGAGATTTGAGGGTCTTGGCCCGTCAAGGTCAACAGCCTTTCTGTCAAGACGAACAGAATAGACAACGGTAGGCATACCAAAAACAGGCATAATATAGCCCCATAAGTGTAAGTTCCCACTCTCTTATTTTGCTCTGCCCCATATGCCTGCCCACATAAGGTTTCCAGTGCACTAGCCATTCCAAACTGCAAAGCAAATTTAACATTTCCTATTAGCTGAATACGCACGAGAAACAAACTCAGTGAATATCCGAACAAATAAAACAGGAATCTTGAAACCCAGAATAGTAACAGAGAGAAACCTTTCCAGATTTCAACCTGGGGGGGGGGGGTGGGGATCCTACCACTGCACTGAATCCGGTGACATTACAAAGAGAGGTGGCGATGGAGGCACTGGATAATGAAAGTTCATCCAAATGGCCCAGCATAAACATCGGCGAAACGCGCAACAGGAACTGGGACACGGTCACCACCATCATCGGCAGAGCAATCCAGTTCACACGGTTCAGTTCCTCGACAAACGCTGTATACACGTTTTTGCTATCTCTGTTTTGCTTGTGTACAAGCCTCTCCACCTCCATTTTCTGGAGACGAGACAAAAGCACCTTTTGAGGAGTTTGATTGAATTCGTTCTGGGTGAACGCTATGCTTTGAGCCACGAATTTTTAACTTCCTAGTTAGATGTTACTTGCACATATAGTACTGGGAGAAGATAACTCGTATGAAGCAATCAACTGATGAAGCATTTGTTGAATATCTCTCCTCAACCGTACATTATGCGCCATAGGCACGCGGCCTTTCCTACCAAAACCTCATCTCTGTATTAGGCAGAATATTAAATTTTTGTGGGCTAATCTCAATAACAACTACTTTGTATTAGGTAGAATATTAAATTTTTGTGGGCTAATCTCAATAACAAACTACTTATATATTTTAAATACCTTTTATTATATTGGCAATCGTGATAATAATATTCATAGACTTCAGCAATTGCTTACGAGAATAAAAAGAAGATAATTCAATGGTTTAATTATTAATTAATCGTTTGGATTAGGAGGATAATTTGTTGAAGTATTATTATACCACAAGATAGGCATCAAAACCTTGTGCTGGTGAGTCTTTGCTTGTATAGCCAGCCAAGAAGGATACACCCGCGAAATTTCTGTCTTTATAAACTATGATATGCAAGTGGGCCGGTTGAGTTTGTTGCGTTGAAATTTAAATGGCTTGTTAATTTCATAACGTGTGATATTGTTATGTTTTTGACTATGGTTAAAACTACTCATTGCTTTGTGCATTGAACTAGTAGTAGTCTACTCTAAGAAACAATGGAGTTTATAGTTAAATTTATTATCAAGTTGTAAAAATATATAGAGCACGTTAAGGTTATACTCTCTTTTTCATTGACTTTATAACGTGATTTGTTCTTTAGTTGTTAAAAGCCCATGATGTATATTTGATTTATGGTCTATTTTTTCAAAAACGTATGCTTAATTTGATATACGTAATACGAAGTCTATCGAATGTGATTGACTTACATATTGCGTTAATCTCTTTACAATTTTAATGTCATTCGGTTCTGACATGATTATAAATATAATTTCAATATTAAATTTATTTATTGTTCTATATAACAAATGATTTATTATGCCCTGTAGTCACGAATTTCAAATTTCTTCCTTTGTGGGATCAAAAATGTACTTCTTTGAGACTTTCAACTTGATATTGTGAAAGTATACTTATGACCAAAATTGAAAATTAAGTAGCAAGAACTAAAGTGGATGGTTATTGAATAGTTGTACATGTCCAAAGTGTGTAGGATAAGGAAAGGATTAGAATACTTCCGTTCACAATGAATTGGGTTTGAACTGATTTTATGCAAAAATGATAATTTATGTTAAGTAATAAAAATATTTAATTTCGCAGATAATAAAATAACACCCATTTCTTGTTTTTTTCATCTCTGGGCTCGTAATTGTAATACAATAATAATATTATTTTTAATTTTTTTTCATATAGAATTTATTTTTAGACCAACTTTGACCCGGTTAGACTCAAATTTTACTCAAAAGGCAATGAGATAAACACATGTTATTTATTAATCATTTTGGTTAATTTTTGATTATTAGATATGCAAAAACAATTATATTTTATATATACAAAAACAATTATACGTTTGTTTGAAAATTTTGAACTCTAAACCTTTTTATCGGGTCCAATAACATGGATCCGAATAAATTTAATTTAAACTCAAAATCCAACATACTCTTATCCATTTAACCTTTATCTGAAATATTTTAAATCCAATTTGACACACGAACTAATTAAATTGGATTGACTTTATGAAATCACTCCAGCATTACCACCAATAATAAGATAACATCATGTGTGCCTATGTTGTAATGGCATTGCCACAGGGGGAGTAATTATCTATTATATAAGATTTCATAATGAGTGGGGATAGGACTGTGTTAACAAATGGGCATCGCCAATAGGGAATTAATTATCTATTTTATAATAATTGTTTAATGATATTTATCCATCAATACCTGTGTACACTCAATATGCATAATTATTTGAAAGAGTAGAAGAATTAATCATAATTTTTGCCAGCAAGGGTAGGAAACAATTTATACAGCGAATTTGCTTGGAAAAGGGAAGTGACGGCGCTGCAATTTTTTCCACTTACTTCCAAAATTAAATTGTTGACAGAGGCAAATTAAGTGGGTCGTGAGTGTATTCACACTTTTTTGTATTTTAAATTTTTTAATATATGAATAAAAAAAATAGTCTTGAAAAACGTTTCAAGGTTTCTGCTTTTGTGTCGATGATTAGGAACTGCACCATTGCTGGTGGACTGGCCACGTATATAATTTAATCATACCATATGATGCAAGCACAGTGCGCTTGTTTATATGCTGACCTCTATATAATTTGACATATAATGGAAGCTCTATATTTATTAAATTTTTACATTATATGTAAAAATATTTATATCATAACATATTTTGACATTCAAAATAGAGCGTTGCAGTTTTCTCAATCCGAAATCAGCACCAAACTAGTAAACGCAGTGCGCTTTTCTATACACTTTCGAATAGCGATTTATGGGTTGAATTTCCAGAAACGGTGCGGTTTGTGATGGCGGCGAGATTCGGGCGGCTTTTACTTTTAATGTTTTATTACCACAGTTGAGTGCCACATGTATGGTTACGAGGACAGCTTCCCATAGAAAGAACAATGGGACATGAACTGCAAATGAACATAAAGCCCAACATTAAAGTCCAGAATATCGTAGCTCTAACTTGAAAACCAAAGCCCAACAGGGAAGCAGATTTTTCTTTTCCCCAGGACGGAAGCAGATGGAACACAGAGTTCCAGCTCTACACTGGAAATCACAGCTCCAAAGTAAATTGTCGTTCATTTACAGGAAATGCTAGTGTTGCTGGCATCTCAGTTTACGCTTTATCCATGGGTTCGGCCGCGAGTTTCGTAAGACGGAAGTGTCACTAAACCCCACCTACGTTTTTAAAAGAACACTGTATTTTCGGGTCGGCGGTGGTTCAAACGCGCTCTTACCAACCTCTACAACTCCCCGCCGTCTCTCCCAAACCTATTTAGTTACCTTCCGCCGCCTGTTTCTCAGCGTACAGCTTAAAATAAGCAAAAGAATTAAATGGCCAGAACCATATTCCGCTTGCGTTCTCAGCTTTCCCTCAAGCCCCTCTTAAACCCATTAAACCCTTCTTCACCGTCGTCGTCATCATCAGTCCCTACTCTTAAACCTTCGCAATTTCCTCCCCTTTCTTCCTATTTCTCCAACTCACCGATTCTACAGAGGAAACAGCACGATCACAGCCACGATGAATTCTACAGGGACCCTAATAGCCCTCCTAGATTATTTGTGATACAGCCCAGGATCCGACCCGAAACTGACTTGAAGGCGAAGCTCGAGGAGGCGTTGAATCTTGCGAATTCACTTGAACAACAGCGTGATGGGCTTTATGAGGCCGAATTTTTGGACAAAGAAATGCCACCCCATCTTGTTGTTCAGAACCCTGCAGCTAGATCACCTCGGGCCGGTTAGTCTTCCAATCGCTGTTTGCTCTTTATCCGTTCCTTATGAATTTTACTCTCATCTGTTTATGTCACTCTCACTTCTGATATTGGACTCTGGATTGAAGAGCAGTAATACATTTGTTCTATTGCTTTTCGTACCTGTTGTATATTCAGTTTAGAAAGCATCCAATGTGAAGTGTTAAAATAGTAATCAGTCTTGCGGTTTATCAACTAGTCTTGTTGCAATGTATGACCTTTATCATTTTAATTGGATTGAATGAATCAATACCTTGAAACTCTTCATAGCCTATGGAAATGTTCAGTGAAGTGTTAACTTTTCATCTTAATGCAAATTTAGAGGATGAGTTCAACAGGAATTATCACAGAAAAAAGGAGCATAGTACAAACTCTTTGAACTGAAAAACAAGAACTGTTGCAGGTAGTTCAACAAAGTAATCTATTTTTTCTTTAGGTGTTAGCATGCAAAAGTGAGAACTGAGATCCCTTTACATAAGCAATAATGCAATATAAATATGATTTTAGCCTTTTAGTCTATAGAAGGAATAATAAGTGAAATTGTCAAAAGTTTAAATGGCTGAATTGAGCATGGTTCAAGCTTTCTGTCTTATTGAAAAAGTATATTTGTACATAGCTTAGTCTATTTACCTGTAATGATGACACAGATACATATTTTGGAGATGGGACGGTGGGCACTGTAAAGTGTCACATAAATGATTTGGAATCAAAGGTAGGACATTTCATGTTTTGAACTCAGTAATTATTGCTTTAAAACTTGTGTGTAAAAGTGGTGCACATAATTGGAGTAATATTACCACTATTCTTGTCCTACTAACAGGATGGGGTAGATGCCATTTTCGTGAATGCTATTCTTACTGGGATCCAGCAACGGAATCTGGAGGTAAGTTTTCGGTATCGGATGATTTATTGTCTAGATAGCCAATATGTAAAATTTATTTTCCTACACAGTTTTCGGTATCGGATGATTTATTGTCTAGATAGCCAATATGTAAAATTTATTTTCCTACACCACAAGTTTCCATAAATGTGATAATTATTCTGATTGCATGTTTTCATGCTTTCACAGCGGGCCTGGGATAAACCTGTTCTGGACCGTGTTGGTCTCATAATAGAAATTTTTAATGCTCATGCTCAGACAAAGGAAGCTAAACTACAGGTAATCTTGAATTTCACTTCAATCTTCCTCTTCTGCCAAGCAAATGATGCAGCATTTATGCCATTTTATGACTTGCTATTAATTTACAGGCTGAGTTAGCGGCTCTAATGTACAAGAGAAGCAGGCTTATACGAGTTCGTGGTCCTAATGGGCGATATACATTTGGTGGTACTGCAGAAGCAGAAGTTGTTAGTGCCAGAGGGTGAGTATATATATGGTTAGTATATTTTTTGTTATTTCCAGGAAAGCATATGTATGTTTATGAACCAAAATCTGCTGCACTTACCAAAAAGTGCTTCTAAATATTGTTTCTACATAGGAAATTATGCTTCAAGCTATGATCACTTTGTTAGATTGCTCATTTAAGCATTAACTGTTTGCAGGAGAGGCAGTGGAGGACGTGGTTTTATCAGTGGTGCTGGAGAAACAGAGCTTCAGCTTCAACGGCGAAGGTTTGCTATTTATTGTATCATGAAAATTGTCACTTTTTAACTAGTATTGATATTTATTGTCACTTGGAGACAAATATCTTGCACTAAGTGCGTTATATTTCTTTACGAAAATTTGGTGTATATACATGCAAGTTTGAATTTCATTTATTAGGTGTATAATAAGAAATATAACCACCAAATGGACACTTTCTGTGCCTTATCTTCCCTGTTGTCAATGGTGTTAGACAATGTTTTTAAGATCGGACTGGCAATCAAACTAGACAACTAATAGGGTCTCTGGTTCTACTGGTTGAATCATTTTGAAAAACTAGTTATTTTAAATTATATAACAATATATATACTTATATATATAATATTACTATTAAACTGATTTCATAAAATAAATGTAATTCAATTTAATAATATGCTAAATGATGGGTTTTAGATGTAATGCTAAAGATTTAATAATTCAACTAGAATAAAAAATTATTACACAAATTTAGAAAACTTATTAAATTCAAAACAATCAAAATTATAAAATTGAAAAATTAATTTTGCAAAAAAAAAAAAATTAAGATGAATAATTTTAATTTAAGATACTATATTTAAATTTTCTAAAACTTGATTAGAAAAATAAATGGATAAAAATCACTTAAAAAACTAAAGTCAAAATAAAAAATTATTTATTCTAATTAATAAGTAGGAAACATTTGAGAAAAAAAGTGAAAGTTTATTTTGTAAAATCTAGATTTGTATTACCAATACAAGTTTTTATGTTTTAGTAGGTATCTACCGTTTCATTCTAGATTGTTTTTGTTAGTGTTTTAGTTTATCCATGTCTTTATAACTCCACTCTGTGAATTGAGTGTTGGTACTTTTCAATTAATGCAAAAATACATTTTGATTTTCTAATTTCTTGACATGGTATTGAAGTAGTAATGCCATTGTACATCGGTTATCTCATGCATCAATTTTTCCCCACCCCTAATCTAATCTGCTTAGTTAAAGCTCAGTCAAAATAAATGAATAAAAAAGCGAAAAGGCCAAACCTACTTCAAAACCATAGGCATACCACAGCTGCAGAACCTGTAGCTGCTTCTTCCTTTCCTCTCCACCTAAGTGTCGCACTAGTCCTAAACATTAAGTGCTGCTATTCCAAAGCTTTGACCACTGCCAAATCAGTACAACCTAGAGAGTCTAGACTGTCACCTCTTACTGCATGTGAATAGAAGGAAAAACAAAAAAATAAAACAAAACAAAATAAAGTAAATGGCAAGAAAAGGGAAAATGTAAAAACCCTAATTCCTAAATCAAAAACCTAACCAAACTCATAACAGCATCTGTGCTGCCTCTACACACCTCTCAAACCCACCACGTGCCTCTATGCATGATGCATGGCCAATGCTGAGTGACTTTTGCCCAACCCCACAGGACTTGTGCCCCTTTGGGTTCTGCATGTAGCCACAATTCTCTCTGCTCATGCTTTTGTTCTATGATTTTGGCAGAGTAGGTTTACTAGATTCTGCTTTTTTGAGTGTTAGATTTGGGCATGGGCAGAAGGTTATCTTCTTGGCCTACTCCTTTAGGGAGTATTTGATTTAATTTCGAGTGAAGTTTGGCCAAAAATTTGTTGGGTTGGAATCAAGTGTGTGATTAGTCTGTTTCTTTTAGGCTCTTGGGCTACCTCCTGTATTTGTCTTTTGCCTAATTTGACATCTCTTACTATTTGTTTTTTCTTTTGAATTGAGCATACACCCCAGCTGTTTTTATGCTGTCGAGTTGTTCAAATTGGATATTTAGTTAAGTCAAATAATGCATCACTTGTAACCAATAATGTTTGGCTCTTTAGTACTACAGTTATTTGTATTTATTTTTGAATGCATATTTGTCTTTTGATGGAGCATGAAGTTTGGTTCTGTTAATATATTGCAATTAAGCCTATGTGGTTGTCTTGAATAACACATCAAGCTAGTCTCCGATGAATTTGCAGACAAGAAAAGCAATTGGTGGCAATCGTGATCAACTAGAGATAGTATTTTGTTCTTTGTCATGATGTGTTAACACTACTCATCTTTTGTAAATTGAGAATAGCCATGTTTTCTTCATGCTATGTTTGTCGCAAATTGTGCTTAACCTCTATCTACCGGACACAGTTATATATCAATAGAGACGCGTGGCCTATCTGCATGTACCATTTATGATGTCTCAATAGTGTAAGTTGAACTTTAACATAGATCACCATGTTTAGCTTCAGGGAGAGTGTTAGAAGCCTTGAATCAATATTAAGGCACCATCTCTATTTATATTAGTATTCTCTAGATTATGTTTTTATATTTTAGTAGGTATGTACTACTTTATTCTAAATTTTCTTTATTGGTGTTCTTAGTTTATCCTTGAGTTTACTCTAGAAATTGACTGTTGGGACTTTTCCATTAATGGAGAATACATTTTGATCTACCAATGGTTGAAAAAATGGAGTTGGTTTAATGTTACTAAATTAAATTACTCTGATAATATTACTTGAATTAGCAATGGTCTTTGGTATTTTTTCCATCTTACCATCGTCCGTCACATGATAGTTTGGTATATTATCTAGATGCATATGGGTCTTGCATGTAAGGATTTTCTGTATCACATGTACTTCTATGGGAAATTTTTAATAGATTGCCAGTCTAAAAATGCATCATGCATGTGAGAAGTCTATTGACTGAAAAGTCTCTTGGACAAGACGCATTTGTTGATCAAACTTTAGACCTGTATATTCATTTTGCATCACTTACCTTTGTATTTTTTTCAGAATCTTGGATCGGAGGAAGAAGTTGTTATCCGAAATCCAAGAAGTTCGAAGAACTCGAGCCATGCAACGTGCTGCTCGAAAAAGGCATGGATGGGTACCAGGACAAGAAATTGCTACTGTTGCTGTTGTAGGCTATACGAATGCTGTAGGTGGCTCGTACTCTTGTCTCTACATATGTTCCAGTATGAGTTGTGTCACAATGATTATTTATTTTCTTATACTTCTTCCAGGGAAAGTCTACTTTAGTAAGTGCGCTATCAAACAGCTACTTTTACTGTGATGATCGGTAAGGCAAAGAGTTTCCTGCAACCACTCTTCTAGTTCTTAAGATTGTATAGTGCTTTCTCATTGTTGATCTCCTTACTGAGATCAATTTTTAATGACACTATTAATTTTCTCTCTATTTGTGTTTGTACATGTGAATGCATAGTCATTGGATGCAACATTTGGCTTACTGTATGGCTGTTATTTATCCCTTACATGGAACTTTCTTCATGTCAGATTGTTTGCAACTGTTGATCCAAAATTGAGCAGTGTCATTCTTCCATCTGGGTAATGCCATCTCCTTATTAAGTATTTCCTTTAACACTAAAATGTTAATTTCTGCCTCCAACTTATCGTTAACTGAATGCTCATTATATATACAGGAGGAAAGTGCTCCTTAGTGATACAGTTGGGTTTATCTCAGATTTACCTGTTCAGGTAGCTGCGTCTCTATGCAGTAAATTTTTTCTCTAGTGCTCACCCATTTTTTGAGTTCACCAATGTTTCATTTTGCAGCTGGTGGAAGCATTCCGTGCTACCTTGGAAGAGGTTGTTGAAGCTGATCTCCTTGTGGTATGAATTTACATTTGGCAACCTATTCGTGTGAGCCAAAGTTGGTATTATTCTATAAATTCTAGCAGTTTTAGAAATTTTGCAGCATGTAATGGACGCAAGTGGTCCAAATCTTGATGAACACCGGGAAACTGTCATGCAAGTTCTCGGGAAAATAGGAGTTTCTGTGGAGAAGCTTCAGAACATGATTGAAGTTTGGAACAAGGTACAGGACCTGGATTTCTTTCTTGTTTCGTGCTTGCCTTTGCATGTACATGAGGCCTGGATGTCCTTGTTTCATACTTGTTTTTGCTTGTACTTACATAGAACCAACCTCACAACCCATGCTACTGGAGGAAAAATTATGGGTGAAATAGAAAATCAACTCATTTGGCTGCATACTTGTTAGTGGCAAGTGATACTGCTTTCTAGGATCATGATGTATAGTGCAGCGCAAGCCTTATTGAACTATGGCACAATAATGCATAATATGTGAAATGTATTTATATGGTCATTAATTTTTTTAAAAAATATAATATAAATAAATTCTTCATGTTAAATAATAATTGCAAATAATTTTTAGCATCCTATCTTTAAAAATAAAATGAATAATAAAGAATTAGTTAATATCCAACTATTAAATTTGTAAAAATTTAAGAGTTTCAGCAATAAAGATATTTGAATTTTTACAAGAATTGTAAAAGTTTCAAAATCCAGCAATGCTAAACCACTTAATTTCTAGGGCTTTGTTTGTTTTAAAATTTTGTGGTGTGTTTTTAGGTGTTTTTGCCTCGAGAATTGTGTAAATGTAAAAAAAAGATAAAAAAAGAAGGGTAATAATTGAGTGTGTGTTTTGTAAGTGCATAATTTCAAAACAAACAAAGCTTAGGAATAAAATTTTAGCAATACCCAACTTCTAAAATTTCAATCGTACTCAGTTTATTTAAGAAACAAAGAAGAAAAGTTTAAAAAAGAATGAATGAAAGTGAGAAAAGAAGAAAAAAAGAAAAAAAGAAAAATAAAGAAGTGAAAACAAAAGAACAAGAAGAAAAAAGAAATGAAGGAAAAGAGAAAAGTGAAAAATATAACATGTGCTTAAATTATTCAAAAGTTGTTGAGAGAAAAAGAGAACATGTTAATGAAAGCTAGCAAACCCTTGAAAGTATAGTAGAATAATGTGAATGAAGAAAACTATCATTATGTTCTAGGACTATTTTGTAATAAAAAAGTTATATCCAACAAAAGTCAAGTGAATCGCTATGTTCTACTGCTGATCTCTCTCTGTCTTGGGAAAAAAAATTTTGAGACAAAATCTTTAAAATGAATCTTCAATAAGGCGCATGCGATCTGCGCGTGTGCCATAGAATTGAAGGTGGTTGCCTTCTCTTGTGAATGGTGACATTTTGTGCCATTAACAACTACATTTGATTGTACAAAAAGTTAAAAAGTAAGCAAGAAGTGTAACTAATATAGGACAAAATATGTAAATTTCCGTGATATAATATACTCTTATGACAATTTTGTCATAGACATGACCTGGTTGACTTGTTAAAATTTCTCAGGTTGATCTTCTGGATAAGAAATTTGATAAGGGCGAACTTGAGGATGGAGATTATGCTAGCAGTTTCTCAGATGAAGAAGATGCTGAAACGACATCTGAACAATGGACCGGTGAACATGATAATCAACAAGATATAGAAACTGAGCCACTGGCAGACCTTGGGGACAGCAGTTATCATGGGCATGTTAATTACAGTGATGACTGGCTCTCATACGAGGAGGATGAACAAGACTCTTGGGTCAATTATGATGGTCACTTTATAGGATGCGAGACTGTGGACTGCCAGAAAAATGAGTTGTCGAGGGACTGGAAGGCTGCTGCTAATGGTTCTCAATCAGAATCTACTTGCCATGTCCAAGTATCTGCTATAAGTGGAGTTGGGTTGCAAGAATTTCTAGAGCTAATTGATGAGAAGTTGGTACCCAGTAAAGTGGTAGAAAGGAGCATCTTTGATCAAAAGTGGCGACCACCACGAACTGAAGATAATGAGATTGCAATTGAACAATAGGAAGAATAACTGAAACTGTCTGAAGTCATGCTGGGTTCCTACTTTTATTGGTTCCATTATTTTCTGGGGGTGTGGAGTAGCATATACTGAAGGCTGATGTCTAGTTTCGTTCGTTGGTTTTTGGAAAGAGCCAGAGAGATTGAGTTGCGGAATCCAATGACTAATGTTATGTTCAAGATCATCGAGGTTTTTCATGCTTCTTGTCAGCAACAGATATTGATCATTGGATCTGTTGGCTCTTGAATGGTAAAAGCATGTTTAAAGATATCACAGTTGGTAGGTCGAAGACTGACAAGTTTCGAACGATATTCATGGCCATGAGTTGATCATTGTCTGAATATTCGAGGAGGTGAACATACTTGAGATGGGACTCAATTTAAATGTTTTTTTACAGTTCAGTAAAAAGCATCAGTTCTTTTTCTAGAAAATCTGTGGCATATGCAGAATAGTAATGCATTCTGCGCCACATTTTTGAGCATTTAGAACATGTTACAGCTTGTCTTATAGAGTTGTGTGAGAAATGAAGATGCAGAGGCATGTATTGACATTCACCTACCAATGTTATTGCCCTAATAAGTAATGTGCATATGATGTACTTTTTGCGACCTAATATATGATTTCTTAATCGGATATTTGGCTCCTGGAACCAAACGGAAATTGCACACAATTTTAACAACTATAAACTTGATCTGTACAATGCTACTTTTGTTCTGGAGTATAGTATCTTTAAATTTGTAGTAATGACCTTTTGTGAGCTTGCATCTACTGTTCATACTCGAGAAACATGTCTTGGCAGCTCCAAAATCAATGTCGGGTGGTTGTGATTCACTCATGCGCAGCATTTCTGGAATCAATGTTTTTGCATTAATCTGAGCTATAAGAAGTGGGTTATATGTGTATTTACCAAAGCTAAAACATGATGCAATTGTTAACTGCATATTTTCCTCATTCCTGGCGCCCCTCTGGTTTTCTCAAGGCCACCAGAAGTTCCGATAGGTATATTGGCCTTATATGGCAACAACGAATGGACAGCAGATGGTATCCTGGTGTCACTATGACAGACGGTATAACCAACATAATCCTAAGATGATCACCAGCAACGGAACGTTTTTGGTTGGTGACAGCCCAAATGGAACGGCCAGATTCTCACTGTGAAGTGTCTCTTTCCATCTTCCTCCATTCCACCGTCTGTGACGTAATGTTTTACCATTTCCCGCTTCATTTAAGACGGAGAAATTTCTCTCCTGTCCTTACCCATGTCTAGATTACCATCCCTGCTCTTACATTGGACGGTCGTAACAAATAATTTGATAAAACATATATAAAAAAAAAAAAAAAAGGAGTTTTAAAACTTGACTATCCCAAGAAAAAAAGTATTGATGGTGTTGTAAACCTTGACTATTCCAAGAAAAAAACATTTGATGGCGTTGTAAAACTTGACTATTCCAGGGGGAAAAAAATGATTTTGACTGATTAGTGTATGGTTTAGGAAGGTGAGAAGAAGGCTAATGCATATATTCAACTCTTAAAGTTTCGTGCTATTATTCAAGTTCTCTTTTTAATGTGCAGTGAAATGGTAAGAATGTTTAGTGTATGAGAACATCTTAGAGCAGTGATGGGTTTTGAGGCACTTAAACCTTTGGTTGAGGCATACCCAACCACTGGACGCTAAAGGTGTTGTCATCTTAAGTAGGGGCGAGTGTAAAGAGCTATCAACTCATAAGACTCCTTTGATACTATACTAGGCAGCCACCATGCTCTCATCTATGCTACCTCCTTATAACTAAGATTTGCTATCAATACAATCGAGAGTTTTTGTATAATTCGTGTGATTCAATTCACCACTTTCATAGTTAGATCGTACATTTAAAATTTCTAATAAAACATAAGTGCAATGTGTCATCAATTCAAGTGAATGTAGTCGAACAGATAGCAATTGCTGGCTACAAAATGCACCTTCACCCTTACTTTCGGAAAGAAGTCCCATAGCAACTTCACTCGTTATAAAAACTACGAAAATGAGAAAGACCTAATGAATTTTACGAAAGAAATAGGGCATGACCTTTTCTCGTATAGCTTACGTGGAAGGTGATGCATTAAGGCCAATCCATGCATCACTCTTGGGGTTCTCCATTCTTCGTCAACGTATATTTTTAGTTTGCAGCAAAATAATATTGCCCAACTGCATGGTGTTACTTATTTAGGCTGACCCATTCTAAAGAACATTCATTGAGTGCGTTTTAAGCCATTGATTAGGTATGCAATAAATACAGATATTTCTAGTTGTCTTCTTCATGGCATTGGAGTCGCAAGGGCAGTTGCAGCACATTTCTCATGAACAAATAGACTGCTGTTAACAGTTGAACTGAACCTTCCAATTTATATTTGGCCATGGAATGACCGAATGCAAGCTTGTTGGATGTATCAAGTTCCACATGTTGGCTTTATTTGTAAGGTGATATCATATCATGACATTTGTTTAGTTGAATAATGGCTGATATATTAACAAATTGTTAGCTCTGTAGAATTTTTCTTCCATTAAGACACAAAATAAAAATAATGTGCGAAGTCCCTTTCTTCCATCAAAATCACATACATCATGTGACAGCCACATAATTTATATATACTAGAAAACAAAAATTATATTTAGAAATTACATAATTTGTTATTTATTAATTAGTATATTATTTATTCTTAATTGTTTACACAATATCTTATCGTTATGAATTTACATAATATTTTCTACTCAATATATATTATTCATATTGCACATGTTACTTAATTGTCTTTATCGCAATTACTGTGTGAATGCATTCATTTTAGATTTTTTAAAGCTGATTTCAATTTGACAAAATTTATTACATATTACTTGCAAGGTATGTTATCTAATTAAATAATATATATTTGCTTCTTTACTTTAAAACTATAGTTTACGTTTCGAAGAAATATGCTTTCTATTTAGATATGTTAAACAAGTATTTAAAATATGAATCATTATTTTTATGTAGTAAAATTATTAATTTATTTTATATTTTTTTCTCAACCATAGTTTCAAAATTGGTATCTGATTATATTAGAATCTATCAATTGTTCTTTAATATTAAAGTGAATTACTGAAATATTAAAATTGACTACTTATCAGGATACTTTTTGCGTCTTTATAAATTTTCATATTTATAGTAATCTTTCGTGAAATTGTCTTTCTGCAACATATCATTTTATTCCTCAAACTGAAAATTTATATTTTATATTTTCAATGATTTGTTATAATACTATATTTAGGTAAACCTATTAAAAAGTTGTCAAACAATAAGTATATTTTATCCTTATAATCAAAAGTTTTAATAATTGTTATTCTATCTCTATAGTATTATATTATAGATAATTAAATTTTAAAGTAAAAGTAAATCATGTCAAATAAATATCATGGATTCAAAAAATTATAGCCAAATTTTACACAATTAAAATAATTTATAGTTTATAGTTTATTTTTACTCTAGTAGTTGTTTTTGATAATAATACATTTTGTTATTTATTTGAAATTTTAAATTTGTGTAACATTATTTATATCACTAATTATTTTATCTTTTGTAATTTTCTTTGAATAATATTTATTTTAAGTTTTAAATTGGTATCCTCCAAAAGTCACATGCAAATGCAATTTTATATGCACAACATCATTTCATAAAATTTTCTTTTTTTTTTTAAGTATGTCATTTCTACTACAATAAACTTACTTTCTATTTTTTAAATGTATTTTAATAGTATAAATTCAAATGGACCTATTAGTAAATTTTCAAAGACATAATATGTTTTATTCCTACATTATAAAGTTTAACATTTTAATGATTGTCATTCAATCTCTATATTACAAATAAATAAATTTTAAAGTAATAAATATATATAATTAATAAAATTTATATTCAAATTTTGCACATTTAAAACTGTTAGTAAAACATTAATTTATCATTAAGCGATATTGCTATGAATTAGTACCTTTCAACAATTTTATTATAATTTAATTAAAAATAATTAAACACTTCATATATAATATAGATGACTAATATTTACAATAACTATATAAGTAGTTTGGATGGTTCAATGTTTACTAATTTCTTTGATTTTAATTAATTTATAAATAACTGTACAGCGAAATTTAAACAAATTAGAATTATATACTACTTGACTACTAAGATATTTATATTTTAAATAATATTTTATTTTTACCTAACTAATTTTATTTTAATAAATATAAGTATTTAATTAAATATACGTATATACTTTCACAAAGTGCTAAAAACACATAATATGATACACACACATACTCTTTTATGTATAATATAGAAGCACGAGAATCAACTATTCATAATTTGTATAATGATTTTTCTAAAAAAATTTTGAAGATCGCATAAGATAAGTTGGCATTAATTTTATATATAGAAATTAAATTTTTAATATAATAATATTTTTTCTATGCATTGCTACTTTTTACTTTTATTTATTATTAATTTTTCCTTGATGTCTTGTCATTATGAATTTACTTAATATTTTTATTAAATATTTATTATCTTTTATTTAAATGATCATATTGCACATGTTGTTTAACAAAATTTATAATATTTGTATTGCAATTACCGCATGAATGTATTAATTTGAATTTTTTATAAGCAATTTTAATTTGACAATATTTATGACACTTTACTTGCAAGGTCTTATTATCTAATTAGTTAAATTAATTTTCTTGTTTTATTTCAAATTATAGATTATTTCTTTAAGAAATATACTTTCTATTTTGATATTTTAAATGACTATCTATAATATAGAACATTATTTTTATGTAGTACAATTATTTAATTGTTTTTATATTTCAACACATTAGTTTATGATATTATTTTACATTTTATACTTTAAAAATTGGTATGCAATTATATTATAAAATTTCATCAACCCAACCATATAAACTGATCATTACACATAATTCTTTAATTTAATATTTATGAACTAAATTTTTTGCCAGTTTATTTTATATTTTTTATTCATTACTAATCAGTGCATAACATAAATATTAAATTTGACTATTTCTTGAACAATTTTTGCATATTTATCCATTTTCATATTTATATCATTCTTCTATATAATTATCTTTTTTAAATATATCATTTTATTTCTAATTCTGTAAATCTACTTTTATATTTTAAATTTATTTTAATAATATTATAGTCACATAAATTTGTTAACATGTTTTCAAACAAATAGTGTATTTATACTTACAATTTAAAATTTCACATCATAATAATTTTTATCTAGTCTCTATAATATTATAGTATATATAATCTAACTTTAAAATGAATATAACTTGTATTAAATAAATATCACATATTTAATAAAATTTATAGTCAAAATTTGTACATTTAAAATTGTTTATAACATATTATTTATTTTATAAATATAGTTTTTTTGTTATTATAACTTATTTATTTATTTGAAATTTTATTAATTGTGTTAACATTATTTATATTGCTTCTCACATCATTCTTTAATTTAATATTTATGAACTAAAATTTCTGCTGGTTTTAATTTTGTAGCATTGATTTTATTATGTAATATTTTATATTTTATTGTACATTACCAATTAGTGCATAACATAAATATTAAATTTGGACTATTTCTTACAACATTTTTTTTGCTTATTTATTCATTTTCGTATTTATATCATTCTTTTATAGAATTATCTTTTCAAGTATCTTATTCCATTTCTAATTCTGTAAATCTACTTTTATATTTTAAATGTATTTTAATAATATTATATTCACATGAATCTGTTAACATATTTTTAAACAAATATTGTATTTATACTTATAATTTAAAATTTCACATCATAATAATTTTATCCAATCTCTATGGTATTATGGTATATATAATCAAACTTTAAAATGAATTTAATTTATATTAAATAAATATCACTTTTTTAATAAAATTTACAGTCAAATTTTGTATATTTAAAATAGTTTATAATGTAATATTTATTTCAAAACTATAGCTATTTTTTATTATAACTTATTTACTTATCTGAATTTTTTACTGATTATGTTAACATTATTTATATTACCACTCATTTTATTTTTATAATTTCAGGTGACTGAGTTTTATTTGTTATTTTAAAAAATTAATTTATTTTATATTTATTAATTAAGTGGTATAGTTATGAGTCAATGTCCTCCAACAAAGTCATTGTTATTTAATTAAAAAATTAAACACTAGACATACAAGTAGTTAATTAATAATTATAATAATTTATAAGTAGTTTAGATAATTTAAAATTCTATCATTATTTAACTACTTAAATTTTTATATTTTAAATAGAATTTCATGTGTACCTAACTAATCTCTCTCTCTCTGTGGACTTTTAACTAGTTGTTCTCATTCTCATCGTTATATATATTTTTTGTGTATAAAAGTCATATCACTTGAGGATTTAAAAGTATATTTATATGCTTAACTATGTACTCATATTTATTAAAAAAATGGTTACTTAAGTAAAAATAAAATTTTATTTAAAATATAAATCTTTTAGTAATTGATTTAAAATATAATCTTTTAGTAGTTTTATACCAATAACATTCTAATTTATGTAAATTTTTGTAAGATTATTTATGAATTAATTCAAATAAAAAATTAACTTATCTAACTACATGTATAATTATTATAATTATTAATTATGTATATTATATATTAAGTGCTTAATTATTTTCTGTTAAATAATAATTAATTTGTTAAAGGACACCAACCCACAACTATATCATTTAACAAATAAAATTATAGAAGATAAAATAAGTAGCAACACAAATAATATTAAAATGAGTTAAGATTTCAAAATATATAAATAAATAAATTATTATCATAAACAAATATTTTTATGAAATAAATAATATGTTATAAACTACTTAAAATGTGCAAAATTTGACTGTAAATTTAATTAAATATATGATATTTATCTAATTTAAATTGAAATTATTTCAAATTTTAATTATCTATAATATAACAATATAGAGGCAAAATAATAATTATTAAGACATGACACATTTTTTTGTAAGGATAAAATATACTATTTGTTTGAAAATTTACAAATATATCTATCTTAATATAATATTAAGGAAACAAATTTAAAAAAAAAATAAATTTATAGTATGAGAAAAAAATGATATGTTAATAAAGAAAAATTAATGAAAAATGTTATAAAATATGAAAATGCATATACATGCAAAAAAGTTGTAAACTGGTCGATTTTAAAATATAAGTAATTCACTTTAATACATATTATAAATATGCTCAAACTAGCAATGTATAAAAATATAAAATATAAAACAATAGAAATAATTTTACAAAATTACTACAAACCTTAAAATTTTAGGTCAAAATATTAAAGAACAATGTTTGATAATAAATTTATAGGGGTAGATTCATCATAAGCCATGTTATAATTGCATATATGCCAATTTTCTAAACATAAAGTGTGAAAAATATAAAATAAATTGATGTATTGAAACATAAAAATAAATGAATAATTATAGTACATAAAAGTTCTGATCTATACTATAAATATAAATACATATATACAATCACAAAAATAAATTTCAATCAAATAAAAATATAAAATATAAAATAAGTATCAACATAAATAATATTACAGCGACTTGGCAGTACGACCTCGTTTAGTGAATTTATTTAATCCGGAATCCTCTACTTGACCTCATGAACTCAAAATCCCAATTGAACCTCCCATTTATCGAAGTCAATGGGAGCGCAGGGCACTGTTTTCAATTGCCTTTCAGTCAAGTTATGAATGTAGGTAGATGAAACAGCTGTGTGAGAAGTTTCTAGAAATTAATGTGGATGGAAAGTTTGATTTAACATTTGGCGATCTCATAAACCTGTACGGACGTAACGACACTAGACAAAGCTGACTTCTTTGTTTTTACTCTGCCAAGAAACAACAGGAACACAAGCATGCGAATCAATAGAACACATATGACAAAAAAAAAAAAGTTTGATACCTTGAATCCAGCCATCGGATTAAGAAATTTGATACAGCTCCGAACTAATGTCATCTCGATGCATGTAGAAGAAACCCAGGAAATATGGAACAAGAAATTAACTGGAAAATAGGGCAATTCGAACCTAAACTAAATCATGATACAAGAACATTGATACAATTGCAGACCAAACACAACGAATCCAATAAGAGATCAAAGGGAAAATTGGTCACAATCAATGCACCGCTGTTGATTGGTACATTGTGAGTTATTCAGCACTAATTTGAACAATTCCATTTTAGAATTTACAAGAATTTGAGGAGCACGTCAAGATTCTAAAAATGTTAAAAGAGCTACATTAAACCCAATAATCAGCAATTGGGAATAATGATGTAATGTTTATATATATATATAAAGGTTCAAGGTCATATATTAGTCGATAGATTTAAAACTAAATCAACATGTCTCAATTTTTTCATATTATATATAATAATTAACAAATGATAAATTATTTAATTGCTAAGCATAATATTTACTTCACACACAAATATTGTACATGTTCAAAACGTGTTCTTATTTCTAGTGTGTGTGTATCGAAAGGAATAATTTAGTATTTGCAGGTGTACAAGGAAAATGCAAAAGTAAACTTATTATTTAGAAGCAAAAATACTCTTAATTTTTCCATTTTATTGTGTGGTAAGTGTTTTTTTTTTTTTTTCAAAAATTATGCAAAAAGAAAAAGAAATGAAAGAGAGAAAATTAATAATATGTAATGATTGTAACGTGTGTATTATTTTGAATAAAAGAAAAACATAGATTACCTTTTCACTCTATTCTCTCAATTTTCATTTATTTCATCTCTTTATTAATTTTATTTTATTAAATTTATTTGTTCTTTCATCTATTTTATATTATATATTTTATATTAATTAAAGTTAACATAATTTCAGTCTCACAATATTGAATTATTAAAATGCCCTTATCTATTTTTTAAAATTTTCCTTTCCTTCTCCATTATTTTTAAATACAATTTTCTATTTTCTCTCTTATATTTTTAATACATTCGAATCCATTCTTTTTATTTTTTGAAAAGTTTTCTAATATAGTTTTAACTAATTTTAGTTTTGTTATAATTTGTTACGACAAATGAAATATCATAATTTATAAAAAGATTTGCACATGCATACTATAATTAGTGTGAATGATATTAACAAATGTTTACGAATATTCTTTTATAATTTTAAAATTATAAACAAACATTATAAAGGTTTGTTAACATAAAGCATCATTCATCAATAATGCACGCATGAGCTTTTATTCTGTGAGGGTATGGATTATTACAAGTGATATTTGCTATAAATATTGCTGCTGATAGGCATCTCCCTCACATCCCAAAATAGGAACGAAAGAAGAAAAAAAATGGCGTTTAATCTTCCAAATTTCTGCCTCGTTTCCTTCAAACTCCTTGCTTTTCTGTTACTTAACCCTGCAACTTTGATATTTGCTGAAGCAGCAAATCTTGGCAATGACACAGATAAACTTGCACTTTTGGACTTGAAGTCCCACCTGACAGATTATCCAGACGATGTCTTCTCATCCTGGAATGATTCTGTCGGCTTCTGCCAGTGGAAAGGTGTGGAATGTTCTTCCAGGCACCACAACCACAACAGGGTCACTGGATTACACCTAAAATGGATGAATCTATATGGGAGTTTGTCTCCTTCCATTGGAAATCTCTCCTTT
The DNA here is from genome assembly GCA_019155195.1 of Avicennia marina. Taxonomy (NCBI): domain Eukaryota; kingdom Viridiplantae; phylum Streptophyta; class Magnoliopsida; order Lamiales; family Acanthaceae; genus Avicennia; species Avicennia marina. The sequence continues at coordinate 9,049,191 of CM032765.1, forward strand.
CTGCATGCCCTCGATCTTTCAGGGAACTCTTTCACTGGTGTCATTCCCCCTGAATTAGGCCGCCTGAAAAAACTCCAGGACCTGAACCTGAGCTTCAACTCCTTCACAGGAGTGATTCCGGCGAACCTGTCTGGCTGCCCCAATCTCATCAGCATTTCGCTCTCCCACAATTCCCTGAAACAAGAAATTCCATGGGAGCTGGGTGCTCTGTTGAAGCTGGAGAGGTTACATCTCTACAACAATAAACTGACGGGAAAATTCCCCGCTTCTTTTGGAAACCTTTCATCCGTTCAGGAGATCGTTATTTCTTTTAACGACATGAAGGGCGAAATTCCAGAGACAGTAGGCGGTCTGAAGAATTTGAAATCACTCTTACTTGGAATCAACCATTTTTCTGGTATCTTTCCTCCCGCCGTTTACAATCTCTCTTCACTCGAACGTCTGGCTCTCCCACTGAACAATTTCCATGGCAACCTGAGGAGAGACATGGGGATTGTTTTTCCAAATATTGAGAGTCTGGCGATGTCCTCAAACAGTTTTACAGGACAGATCCCAGTTTCTCTATCAAATGCTTCCAATCTTTCCGTACTTGACCTGTCATCCAATCATTTGACTGGAAACATACCCGCAAGTCTCGCAAATCTGCAAAATCTAATTTTTCTCAACTTTCCCAATAATTCCCTCGGCAATCACGCTGATGATGATTTGTCGTTCCTCGATTCATTAGCCGATTGTAGCATCCTACAGATGCTGGATATCAGTATAAACCAGTTTGGAGGTAAATTGACGAGCTCAATAGCCAATTTATCGTCCCACTTGAATTGGCTCAGCGTGCGGAGTAACAGCATCAGTGAAAGCATTCCAGACGAGATAGCAGGCCTAGTTGGCTTAACCACATTGCTACTGGATAATAACCTCTTCACAAGTAAAATTCCAACTTCAATTGGTACTCTTCCAAGGTTGCAAAGATTGCACTTGAACAACAATCGTTTGACAGGAGAACTTCCCCCTTCTCTTGGAAACCTCACTCAACTGCTACAGCTCTCTGTGTTCAGAAACGGCCTGGAAGGAAGCTTGCCTCCTATCTTTTCCAATTTAAAACTCCTACAAGATGCAAAATTTTGTCATAATAAACTGAATGGCACAATACCCCCCGAGCTCTTTAGTCTTCCTTCCCTTACTTTAACCCTCAACTTGTCCCACAACTCCTTTACCGGTCCATTCCCTGCTGAAGTAGGGAATTTGATATTTCTTACTCAACTAGATGTCTCTTACAACCATCTGTCTGGAGTGATTCCACTCGACCTGGGACGGTGCTTGTCCTTAAACACACTTTATATGCAAAACAATTTATTTGAAGGTAGCATTCCTGATTTGAGTCAGTTGAAAGGTCTTCAGTACCTAGATCTTTCAAGAAACAACCTGAGTGGGGAAATTCCAGACTACTTGGTCAAGTTTCCCTTACTGAACTTAAACTTGTCATGGAACTATTTTGAAGGCAACGTACCAACCAGAGGAGTGTTCAAGAACGAAACAGCAATACAAATCTATGGTAACAATGATCTCTGTGGAGGGATGCCGCAGTTAAAATTGCAGCCATGCCCTGTGAAGACAAGGGGCAGACCAAGACATGTTAATCTCAAGTTGATACTGCCTGTTGTTATTGTATCTTCTTGCCTGCTGCTGCTCTTTTGCGTGCTTTTCCTGCATAGGAAAAACTTGTCAAGAGCAAAAATCAGTTCAGAAAGTTCTTCTGGGTGGACAATCCACCCATATGTCACTTTCAAGGAGCTTTATGATTCAACAGAAAAATTCTCTTCGAAGAATTTAATTGGTGCTGGAAGTTTTGGTGCTGTTTATAGAGGAATTCTTGAACAGGGTAAACTACCAGCTGCAGTCAAGGTTCTGAACCTCCATCAGAAGGGAGCTTCTAAAAGTTTCGTGGCAGAATGCCAGGCGTTGAAAAATATCCGCCATAGGAAACTGGTAAGGGTCCTGACAGTTTGCTCAGGTACTGACTATGAGGGCCATGATTTCAAAGCTCTAGTGTATCCGTATATGTCAAACGGGAGCTTGGAGAATTGGCTGTATCCTGAAGATGAACTGAGTCATGACAGGAATTTAAACCTTACACAGAGATTAAATATTGCAATGGACATTGCTTCTGCATTGCAATATCTTCATCACGAGTGCCAGTTCCCTGTAATACACTGTGATTTGAAGCCGAGCAATGTGCTTCTTGATAGTGACCTTACTGCCCATGTAAGTGATTTTGGTCTGGCAAGGCTCGTTTCAAAATTCAGAGGAGAGGAAATTTTGAATCAGTTTAGCTCACTTGGGATCAAAGGAACCATTGGATACATTGCTCCAGGTGAATTTCTGGAAGAAAAGCATATATGTCCTTCTCCAATCAGATATTTGATTTCTGTCATTGTTGTTATTTGTTTTTCTTTCTTTCTTTCTTTCTTTGTTTTTTTTTTTTTTGAAAATTTGCAGAGTATGGGACGGGAAGCCCTGTGTCTACTTTAGGGGACGTCTACAGCTACGGAATTCTGTTGCTGGAGATGTTTACAGGGAGAAGACCTGTCGATGAAATATTTGAGGACAACTATAACCTTCATAATTTCGTCAAACAGGCATTGTCAAATGAAGCTGTTGAAATCGTTGATCAGTCAATTCTACGAGGTGGCAAAGGTGCTTCCCCACGGAGAGGGTTGAATAAGGGAATGACGATGGATTGTTTAGTTTCTGTTCTTGAAGTTGGCATAGCATGCTCAGCGGCAAACCCCGAAGACAGGATCCAGATGGGACAGGTTGTCCAGCGACTTGTTTCCACCAAGGAAAAGCAAACTAGACTCGTCTACGCATCAGAAGACACACTGAGCCGGCCAGAGAGCAGGTTCAACTACGGATCATAGTTTTACTTTTCTTTCTTATCCTTTTACTCCAAAAACTCAACTCAATTAGCAAAAATCCTGTTTCCTGCAGGAAGAGAGAGCAAAACGAAGATAAAGAATGCCAGCAGTGATTGGTTTGCTGAACTTGGAGTTGCAAATAGTTGGTGTTTGTGTGTGTGTCGTTTGTTGTAATGTCTTTACATTCTCTGACTGCCCGCCCAAGTACACAAGCTTTGATTGTCAGAGAATTAAATTGAGCTATCCTCTTCTTCCAGTGATATTAATGCAAATATTTAGAGGATAAGGTTGATCGCTGTTAAAATGGGCTGCCATCTGCCAGCTTTATTTGATTCTCTCCTTGCAGACGTTCGTAGTCAACAGCCGAATCACGTGGGTGCACGTGTTTTTCCCCACTCCATGCTACGGCCTACCAAAACCATCTGAAAATATGCCCTCAAATGGAGTCCCCTCAAGATCAATCATCCATCAAATCCATTTAAAAAAAAAAAAAAAAACCTACCTTCTATTATTTACCAAGAAAAAAAAAACCTCACCTTTTATAATGAGGAATGAATCAGGTCAACCCAGGAGAATGAAACAAGCTGGGAACATTGTACATACAATCTGCATGGGTGCGGGGAACAGAGTAGCTCTTGAATGGAAAACCCACTCCAAAATGCAATAAAGAATGACAAATAAGTGACAAATTTTGCATCTCTACGAGCATAATTTTACAATTTTTAACACCTTAATCCAGGGAAGAACTGTGCAAAATAATTACAAAAAACAGTGTTGAGAACAAAACTATATCTGTTTTTGTTGTTTGATGTTTATGTCCATTTTTCTAGTTTGCGAACTGAACACGTCAGCTATATCTTCAGCTGTGCTACATTCTTCCGGCTTTCTATCTGATACAGAACGAATAAATCTAGGAAATCTGACTGATATACCTCGAGATGGATGGACTAAACCAATGGCAGCATGATGAACAGGCGATACTGTGAAGTCCGCACCCCTTATCTGCCAGACAAGTTCAGGGGAAAACCACATGTCAGGCACCTCAGCTGTCTGATAGTACGGTGGCTTTTTGGCAAGAACTCTGTCCCCCGCGAAGAACTCTTTCATCTGCAAATTCAATCAGAACAAGTTAATTTCATGTCAGACCAGAAGCATATGAATGAATAAAAAACCGAATTAGAAGAATTATTTTTTATTGGGGTAGGGGTATAAACACTTCCCAAGATCTTTATACTAAAAGCACAATATAAAACAGGCATACAAGAATTTTGAAACCAAATGCACCTCACAATCTGCATTGCTCGTTTCACACCAAGAGTTCAACAAATATGTTTAAGAGGCATCCAATTACTAGCAATAGCACAACACCTACTGGTTGGCCTGGGCTTAACGACAATTTTATTCCTGTTGGCACAGGCTAATTGAGATCTAAATATGTAACTCTGACGAGGATCCCAAGGACAGGGCCAAACAATATATTTACTTGCTCCAATAAGATGCCATTTATTTTGAAATGCACAAATGTACACCAACATAACGTTTCAAAACAACAAAATAATATCATGTCAAAAAGAAATAAATGCTATTTACAACCTCATATATTTCCTCTTCCCATACAAATAATAACAGCACCAATTAAAATAGTTCCATTACCTCTGTGTAAAAAGCATCCGAAAATCCAGACATGACACGGCATACACTTTGGAATTCTTCAGTATCAGGGTTGTAGCAGGCCATTAGGAAAGGACTAAACCTGGAATACAACAGATGCAGTTTAAATGTCAGCAACTGAATTTAAAGCATCACCGCACACAGAATTCCACACTTCTTACAGCAATCAGCATAATCCCTTAGCACTCACAATCAGTTACATACTTTAGTAATAATATAATATAGAACAAATTACCCCCGGATGATGATTGGCACAATATTCATGAACTACCATCTAACATATAACTATTTGGATGTCCTATCAGTTGTCTTGAAATATACAACAGAAATCAAAGATTGTAGCATACCATCCTGCTTTCCTTCCATTTCCATGCCAAGCACCAATGGGAACCAAGTCCAAGGAATCATTTAGTCCTTCAACATAATCCCTTTTGACCTGCCAATGGATAAAGATAATTTGCACAAGGAATAAAGCATCTTTATTCTTTGTTTTTAAATGATTTAAACAAATTTACACCTTTAACCAGGCATCTGATCGCTTTGATGGAGTATATTTAGCATCAACATCAAGTGATTTAACCATTATGCCTTCACATGAGGAACGAAGGGCATCATCAAGAAAACTGCTTATTCTATTTAGTGTAGCTTCATTATTTGCATCAGCATCTTGGGACTCCAACTAAAAAAAAGGGTAAATTTATAGCAAGAGAAATAACTTATTGACATCATTCACGAACAAAAATGAGTTTACCATCATTTCTTTTGCATACTCAAAGTAACCTGGTTTTTCTTCACCAAATATATCCTTCAAATCTGACGTACAAGAGATAATGCATGATTAGACCAAAAACTGATGCTAGCATAATATGTAATCCAATCAGATAGTCCAAAAAAAAGCCTAAATGCACAGGGAAGTGCATACATTTTCGTCTTTGCCGAAGGGGTAAATCCAACAACCTGCAAAGAAAATCAGCCTGATAAATTCTAAGAGTATGCTCCATTATGGAGCATGAAGAGATGAGGTAAAAAAATATTCATAAGCAAGCTGCCACCAAATTAAACATTTAGATTAAAACATCTCTTGAACTAAAGATGGCATGTTTATCAAGTGGCACAAATGTATAACGTTTACTTGCAATTCCTTACTATAAAATGCATGTGGGAAAACCAACACATGCTCGAAAGAACCAAGAAAACACTTACTGCTCTCCATTTGCAAACATGATGTCAAAGACAAAAATGCATATGTCCACCTGCATGAACAGAAATATCTAAATCTAAAATTTTTTAATCATCATAAGCAGTCATGTGAAGATCCATAAATTTAGCATACATTGCTAAAACAGGTAACGGATATTTTTCCACTAATAAAAATCACCTAGCACTCATCTCATTTTATAGTCCTATTATATGATAAGCAGCACATTTTCTCTATTCTGTTATGCACCATATTTGCACTCGGATCTTAATGATTTATGTATTGATATTGTGTTCTTTAATCCCATTGACTTTTACCTTTCAAGTTAGCACTGCATCCACACCCCTTTTCATGAATTTACTGAACTTGATCAATAATTAAGCCCATTAAAGGTTTCTATACAGATTAAATCATTATAAACTCAAAATGAAAATTAGTTCACAGACCACACATACCCATTCAGTTTGAAAACAAATAAATATCAATTACAATGGCTAGAAATTAGAAGGTTGACCAGCTATCACCGATTCACCTTTCTGTTGAAGAGAATGGACAGGGCAAATCATGGATTTTCATTTATTAATTGTTTTTGATAACTAATAATTCTTTATTCTCTACATAAGTCAAAAAAAAAAGCAACCATGTATAGAAAAGATTACTTGAAGAACTTAGATAATTCTATCCGAAAAAAATAGGATGTGTAATACGCATCAAGTTATCCAAAATAACAGTTTAAAGCAAATAGTAAAAATTTGACAGATTTATACACGTCCTTTTGGTTGTTAGCTATGAAAAAAAAATCATTACATATCACAAGCACACAAAAAGGTACTTAGTAGACCTACAAGTATGAGTAGATCTAAGACAAGAATATATGTGTGATCTCCTTTGGACATGAGAAAAGTATGAGGTTACATAACCTTAATTTTATCTACAGCAATCAGGGAATCCTTACTCCCTCTCTCCCTGGAAGCTAATTCTTGAAATGACATAAGCTTCAGACTGTTTTTTCGGTTAATTGCAACCACCTGAAATCAATGGCATATGCTTTTATATATGAGCCTAACTCATCATTCTTTAATACATGAAAATGGACAATGAACACATGAACCCACTTATTGGCAATAGCACAAATATTTCTGCACATATTTGGCTAATGTGATACAGATAATATATATATATATATATATATATATAGAGAGAGAGAGAGAGGGACGGAGAGAGATAATCACCTCTGCATCCAAAATAAAAGTAACTGCTGCATGAACACAGTGATCCTTCACTATATCAATTAAATCAGGGAATCTTGATGTGGTTTCATCACCATTCCTCGAGTAAACACGCACAGAACCATCTGCTAATCTGTGAATTTGAGCACGTTGGCCATCATATCTAGGAAACACAAGGAAATCAACATTCTTTATTTACTGCTACATAGAATTCTACTGTAAGATAATAAAGACTAGGAGACACAAAAAAGATGGTATGTCAGACTCAGGTGTGTATCCCATTCAACGGGCTTCAGAAAAATAGTCCAGCTAATTCAATAATCAGAGTTTCTCATGAAGGATATTTTCCACAGAAGAGATACAGCTGCTGGCTTCAAGGTCAGTTTAGATAAGTCTACATTACTGATGTTGAATTAAAAACGCAAGAGGATTGCGAAGGTAGACAACAACATGACAATCACGAAAAACTATAACCCATAATTTGAAAAAATAAACCTTTTAAAGAAAAAGAATTCTTTCAAAACTTACTTATATTCACAAGTAAATGCCTTGTGTTGGAAGATCCTCAACGCCTGAGCTGCTCCATTGGTAATTCTGTAATAGGACATCAAAAGAATAAGAAAACAGAGCTCTACTGATAATATTTATTAGATATAGAAGTTACAGCAACAATACTTAGCAAGCATTGGCTTGATAGGTATGCCAGGAACCATTGACAAGGTTGACGATGAAAATTCAATCCCTTTCTCCATCAGAGATGGGATGAGTAAATCCTGACCATAAAAAGTTAATATGTTCAAAAATCCCAAACAGAGAACAACTGTTTTTAACTCCCTATCAAGAGTCGATGCAGAAGATCATAATTTATGTCCATATTCTGCCAACAAAAATTGTCTGCATTATGCTAGCCTTGCAATTTAGAGAATCTTGAAAGAAATATGCCATTAACTCATTAAGAACCAAAGACAAGGAACATGCTTCATACAAAAATGATTATTGATTCCAAAATGATGGAATCTAAAGGCAAAGGCTATGTTTGGATGCTTATTTTGGTGGGAAGGAAAATTGGCACGGATATTTTAAAATGGCGTAAAAGTAAAAAGTGATAAAAGAAATCTTATTTTGATATCTAATATTTATGGAAGCAAGTATTTTGATGGGTGGAAAATTTTGGAAAGTATACATCCAGTCATAGCCAAAGGAATGTTAACTGTGAAGAAGAAATATAAGGAATTACACAAGTACATCAGCAAAATCTCCACTTTCTGAAAAATGAAAAGTAAAAAGAAACAAATCAAGTGGATTAAGCATTATCTTCCTCTGCTTCTTTAGCAGTTCGAATTTAAAAGGAAAGAAATAATAACAGAGTACAGCACAAGCCCCAGGAGTAGATGCTACGAGAAAACATAAAAATAATATGCCAATCTGATGAAAAATAATATTGAGGAATACATACATTAGGACCACTTCCGCATGAATAGTTCTCGGCCTTTAAAATTAGAACGCATGATCTCTCATAAGTTGTGTTGATAATATCAAAACATCTCACCTATTCTTCTCAAGTACATCAAAGGGTAGCAAATGAGAAGTTTAAGGGCATCTTCATTTCATGATTTTTACATGAATTCCGCACAAGAACAGATTATATCCATAATAAAAGAAATCAACAAGAAAAGGTGCAGCACAAAGAAGTCAAAACTTACCAAGTTAGGAAGTATGTTGTATGCTTCAACTACAGCACTGGACAGACGCTACCAAAGAGCAAGAAAAAAGAGAGAGAGAAATCACTTGACACAGACATAACTATAAAAATTCCATTCCATTAAGTGAACTGGCCATTCATCAATAAAAGCGAGGACATGAAACTTAAGGGTAGTCACAAATTTTTGATGACCATATGTAAGTTGGTACTAAATAAAACAAAAAACCAAACTAAATAAACCTGAATATGATCCTTCAAGTTTTCAGCTACTCCGTCGGTTGAATTCATCACAATGGCGTGAGCTAAAGCAGGAAGAACAGTCCTTATCATAGCTCCAATCCTTAAATTCCTAACCTACATGGGGAAAAAGTATATAGTCTAAAATGCAGATAGGCATGGTTGGATGCATAACTAGGAACAAAATATTAAAAAAAATACAAAAATCAATGCCTGCAATGTTAAATAATTATATATCATCAAAACCCCATTCAGCTGATGAAGATACAAGTTCATCTAGAGCATGGAGGATAGTCTTTAATTTCCTTTGTGTCCTCTTTCTTTACCCCACCCATTATTTAGCATCAACCGTCTTCTTTCATCATCATCATATAACAAAAATAAATAAATAAACCCAACAATAACATTGATGTTGAAACAAAGCTTTCAATTACTTGCAACCATCTGCATATAAATGCAAAAAATGCTTGTGCATGAAATGATAAAAATGTATCACTAAGAGAACCGTTAGTTTTGTCATACCAAAGTTCTGACAAGAAACTTCATCTCCTTCTCTCTACATGAACGCATGAGATTCACAACAAGGTTTTTCTTCCGGATTGTACTGCCACTACCTGATTGTACACTGATGAATTTCATGTAAAGATAGAACTTGTTTACAAAAATTATAGAAGGCAAGAAAGGCAAGAAAACAAGTTCACATGTCTTTAGTCAAGGTAACAGGGGAAAACACATCCGTTGATAGCCTGTAACAATAAAGCGTCTGAACAATGATGATTACTGAAGCTATCAAAAAAGACATTTCCAAAGCAAACTTTCCATGCAAAACAACAAACACATTTATTAGAAAATAAAATTTAAGAAAAAAGTCAAAAAGCGGGTTTTCAAAGTAGTGATACAACCCAAAATATGTAGTCATCACAATATTATTCCTACAATCGTAGTACAAGGTAGGGGATAGATTAGGGGAGCTAAATTCTGTTTTACCCAATATCTTGGCACAGTTAGAGTAAGACATATTTTCCATTAAAAAAATTTTAATTTCCAGAGCACAAAACCATCATTCTCTGGCTGCAACTCCTTGTTCCAGTTTTTAATATTGATGTTCGATTCATCAACCAACATAAACTAAAGAATCGAATATCAATATTAATTTTAGCATTCCTCTAATTTTGGTCCTTCTCTAGTAGTTCTCTCCTTTTCATTGTAGATTAATGTTGACAATGATGCTGGAAAAGGTTAAAAGCCTTCCATTAAATTCATGGAGCCAAGTATCTGCACACATTAACTGATAAAAGTACTTTGACTATGTTTGGTTTTTTGTGCTTTCCACCCCTTTCCCTCAAAAATGTACACAAACAACCTCACCAACACCCCCCCCCCAAAGAAAAAAAAAACACAAACTCCCATACATTTTTGAAAAAATCATAACCACCAAATACTATTGATCAATTTTTTAAATATTAAAGATATACACAGACACAAAAAATAGAATCAAACAAACAATTGTTGTGTTACACTATTCATAAATATTTACACATAGAAAAAACTATTTTGTATCCCTCAAAAATGAAAACTAAACATAGCCTTTGGGTTTATGGAAAAAAATGCTGATAACAATGGGAAGAAAACTAATAAAGCAAGTACAATTGTTAGAATGCTGCATTATGAGGGTTAACAGATTGTTTTGAAATCCACATTCCAGAAAACTAATAACAAATTGAAATTCTTGTCTCGTTGTTTAATCAATTAACAGAATCATCAATACATTCAAAATAATCATTATTTACACAAAAGGATAATGGAATACTAAGAGATATATAGTCACAGTGCACACCAACTAGCATGAAGAAAGTAAAATGCAATATTTTCCATCAGTATAGCAAAATAAGACATTAGTTCAAAAAGTATTTTGCCTCACAGTAGGTTCACATAGCAGCCATGCGTGCTGCATATAAATACTTGGACCCACAATTTGGGTTTTAAGAAAAAAATTAAGAGAAGGCACTTGTTGTACCACAATTGCTTTAACGCCGCGCACTAAAATTACATAATCCTATTTCACTCTACCAATTCCAACAATCACGGAATGTGTACCTTATCTTCCGAAGACAAGAATACACTCCTTGAATTGTAAGTGCTGCTGGAGGAGCAAGCAGTGCTTGAGTTTGCCGGCAAAGCTGAGCAACATCACCTGATTCAAAACATATCATTTGAGTACCAAGATTAGTTAACATCTCAAGAGAAATTGTATGAGATAAGGAAAAAATCAGTTAACTAATTTAATGTACCAAGATCACCAAGACTATTATACAGATTGCTTATTTTAGATCTGTTGGTTCCACAAGCCTCTTCCAGGGCAGCAACAACAATGCTTCCACCAATGTTCAGTTCCTATAACATAACAGAACATAGATCTAACCATTCTAGCATATATGAGATAAACAGAACTGCAGTGAGGAGGTTATTTGTCTGAATAGCACTGTAATTTTCAGCACCATAAAGGTTTAAACAAATAACTCAAATTAAAACAAATTACCATATTTTCATGCTCAGGAGCAATCTTATTCGTGCACAAATACACGGTGGGAAGTACATCCTCTGGAGAAAGGGCCAACAAACTGTATAATGAAGAATTCGAGATTGTATGAAAAAGAAAAAACCTACTTTGAGGGGAAAAAGGAATAAAAATCCATAAGCTAATTAGAGACAAATAACCCAGTACGAGAGATTATATAAAAAGTTAGCTGAAAATAATAAAGTGAAAGGGGAAATGCCCAGGTAACAAACCTCCTAAACATGTTGCATAGCATTGACGTGGCTTTTAGCTTGCCCTTTTCTTCTTCAACCAAATCAAAAGTGCGTGCTATATGAATGTATGGAGCAAGCTGTCCTTTACTCCAGCAAGCTGGAAACAACTCTCAGCCTTAAGCAACAGTAAACCATCATGATTAATTTTGTAATAATATGACCAGAGACCAAGTTGACAAACCATGTTCGACGGGAGAGTATACTTCAGGTGGCAGCGATATATTATTTACAGTCAAATTGTTCTTCAGCAAGGCCGGGGAAATAATAGCAGACTTGGTCTGAAGTTTGCTGCACTCAGATAGTTCAGCATCTTTGTCCACAGAGCAGATACTGATGGCACTTTCAGATTCCATCAATTTATTACTGTCCACTGGCTTCTTGCTAATTTCGTTGGTGATACAAGTATTATCATTATAAAATATATCCAGGGCCATATTAATGTCTCCTTTGGCCTTCTCAATAATAGCAGCGGCATAGCTTCTTAATGATTCATCGCCGCTTACAATTTGGATAAACTGATTCACCTCCTCTTTGTACAATCTAGTAGCATCAATAGTCAACTTACTCCGATCAACATGAGAATTGTTGAATTCAGCTTGAACATTACTAACTTTGGAGACAACAGGCATTTTCCTGTTAAAGAACTTGGTTATGGAATACTGCTTCGAATCATTAAAACTCCGTGTTGAATCTGCTCTTGCTTTCTTTGTTACCTTGCCGTCAAGGTTTCTCCTTCTTTTCCCTGGCGAAATTCCACTCTTTTTTGAATTCCCAGAACTAGACATTTTGAGCATTTGACTGAAAGAGACATCCTTGGAGCTATTTACACTCCTCAAAAAGTCCAATTTAAAAGGCAATGCAGGATGGTTTTCAGAACTTCCTGGGGAAGTACAGGAGACAGATGTACTGGGAATAACCTGTTCATGATACTCTGTTTCATGTTCATAAAAATTAGAAACGGCGTCCACAACATTTCCACCAGAACCATTCAGTAAATCCAACATCTGGCGTGGAGTTACCCATTCCGGCAAGCAATCTCGAAGTTCCTGTACAGACTTCTCCAGATCATTTTTTCTCATATCTTCTGAATCATGTGAAGCTAGTTCCTGTTGAGGTGATGATTTCATGTCACTCTCCAGTTCAACATCTCTGCGACACTTTGAAGCAGGGAAAGTGACCTCATCTTCTCGATGTGGAATATTGTTGGCAGCCAAGGGGCCGTCCTGTTTATCCATTGCCCCATTCCCACTGCGAAGAAAACCCATTAAGAATTCTTGCTTCATTGCCATTTCATCAACCAACCCAGCAAAATGCTTCCGCATTGCATTGGCATGTTTGCTATCAATCTTCTCAACATCAGCACCAACAGTGGGAATAACGCGCTTTGGCTTCAAAAACTTCACATACTCTCTAAGTTCATCATAGTTTGAATGTTCGCTGTAAGGGACAAGATGAATCTCAAACGAGTCCTTCGTCCTCACTGCAAACTTATTCCGCTTGACTTCATATGTCCACCCGGTCGGAACAAAACCCACCACCTTTGAGTAGCCTCTCTCACTCATGATCTCTTTCATCTTCAGAAAATTAGGTCTAAAGTATGGCCAAGTCTCGCCCAACACACTCCAACTGACGACATGAACATCACTGTCCAACTCATCCTCCGTAAACACCCCATTATGTCCCAAACCCAAGGCACGCAAAACCGCCATCTTCCTGCAACTCACATATATCTTCTTCTTACACCGCCGAGAAATCTCCATCAAAATCCTCTCTTTCCCAATAACATAAGTTGCCACTAAAAACAACACATTCTTCGCACCTTGATTCTCGATACCAATCCTTTCAATCACGCCAACAATATAATCAATCGACTCCTCCTGACTTGGGAACACAAACTTAGGATTACAATAAGTCGTGTCTAAAAACACGGCATCAGCACCAACAAACTCATAAATCACTCTTACATTCTTCATGTCTTCACAATACCTAAAATCACCGGTATGCACATACTTCTCAAACTTAACAACACCATCTCTCCATGCGCCGCTCTCATAATTCACGGGGACCTTAAACAAGAACTGAACCGCACCGGGGCAGTGATTCGCATCGAGTAGCCAAACTTCCGAGCCATCGATTAGTACGGCTTTGGACAGAGGTAAGGGGAAAATGAAGGGCTGAGGAATTTTTAGGATTTGGTGGAGGAGATTAGCGGTGGTGGGGGAGCAGTAGATGATTCCCTTCGACCATTGCGGAGACAGGCCCGTGTAGTGGTCGGAGTGGAAATGGGAGAGGAAGTAAGAGACAGAGAAATCGGAGTCAGCGTGTTTGAAACCGTCGACGATAAAGCGAGTTTTAGGGATGAGTTTGGAGTGGGGAAGGGACGCAGGGGGAGGAAGGAGGGGGCGAGTCGGCGGTGGTTGAGGAGGCAGGGAAAGAGAGGAGAGGGCGGTGCGTTGAAGGACGGTGGTTGTCAGGTTCAGCGCTTGTGATTGTTCGGAAGCGGACATTGGTTCGCCCGCATCGGTCGACCGTGGGGAATGCGGCGCGCCGGGTTTTCTTTATTATTTGGCACTGGGTGTGCATTTTAAAAGGAAAAAAAAAAAAGAAAAAAAAAGGATAAATCGAATTAAATACCACAAATTTGTAAATATATTTCGTATTTGTAATAATTCCAGCTTTGTAAATAATTAAGCGCATGCAATTGAGCTGTTTTTTTATCTTTCTTTGTTTTTTTTTTCTTTCTAGTGATTGTTGTGGCTAGAACGTGGTGAGGAGAATTAAATAGAACTAAAAATCATGTTTTGTACTATTTGAGCGGATAGGAAGTATTTTGTGACGGTAATTTGAATGGAACATTTTCAATAATGACAGCAGCAGCAGCAGATAAGTGAGCTTTCGACATGATTCCTCGTCCTGGTTTCTAATCAACTGTATCATAAATTTTAAAGAACCCAAAAGCAGCTTCAATTTTATTCCGAAGAGGAAATCGAAGTACAGTCAATGCCTTATCCCAATAAGTATCTTCTCAGCTTGAACTTAAATTGACAAGTTGAAAGCCTTCTTTCCTAGACTGCACTCTCCTCAACCCTCTACTTCATATATCAATTTCCTCTTCAATCGCATCTGCCAATGCAACATGACCAGCGATACACCAAGGTAAAGACCAGAGATTCTCATCATATCAGCAGCCTCTGCGTCAGAGGAGCTTAGCTGTTAGAGATTTCCATTAGAGACAAATGTAACTACGATAACAGGTTCTCAAACAGAAATTTCTTTAAAGACCATTTTGATAATAGGAAACTTTGACGGCACAGATTACAGGTCTCTGCAAACATGCTAGCACGGTGATACTTGTCCAGAATAGCTGGCTTAGCAGAAACACAAGATTATAACCAACTATGAGAAATGAGATATATCCATCCTGAAGAAACCTACCTTCAGATAAATGCCCCCGATTCCTGCTCTAACAAAGTTTCCTTTTCCTTTTCATCGATAACTGCAAAGACTATAGAGTTCTATTTTATAAAATCTGGCGTTAAAACTTGCACATGAAAGACCTTCCATCAGCCTCACCACACTGCTTATTTTTCCAGATTGATCTGCATATAACTAATTTGAGGTGGGTTGTGGATCATACCTACAACTGTTATCTCAGCCCCACAGTTCTTTGCCAAAGCAGCAGCGGTTGCTGTTGCCTATCAATAAATATTTGATAGATAAATAACCACAAAAGAATAACTGAACTATAAACTCAAGGAGTGACTAGCTTAGGCAATAATCTTTACTCTGCAGCAATGCCCTTGCCCCAGAGACTACTTCCCCATCAAGCCCCCAAAATACAGTTATAATGGAGTTGGCGAATTTTCTGATTTTACACATAATTAAAATAAAAATGTGTAAGCAAGGTTAGCAAGGAATATGAAACTTGACACTCAACAGATGGCAAGCATATGAAAATTTAATTAAGGGGCAGCACTGAGAACCATATACAATCACATGAATATGAGTATGGACCTCTAGAAAGTACTTAAGTAGCTATATGAACTACAGCAAAATGAAGAAATTTTCCACCTTAATTTCTAAGCAAGATTGCCGTGGTACTTCAAGTCTATATGTATCAGGGACATAAGCAAGGAATAATTCCCCTGAAAGAAAGAATACCTGCTTAATACCCTCAGTAAGATGGGGATTAGGATCTATGACCGGCAGAGGCAATTGCTTGAACTCATTAAAGGCAATCTGCAAGTGGACCGACTTCAGATTCTTGTGGCTTGGATTTCACTGCAAAAGAACTGATGTTAACACTGACCAGACATATGTTAGATTGGTACAAATTACATGACTTACGCAGGCACTAATGCTTGATAACTGTATAGTTACAAAAGATAGCAATTCATAGCCAGATAGTCATAAATATGACATGCTGATATCACGTCACCTTGGTTGTAATAATACATTTAAAGAGTGTTTGGATAAACTTATAAACTCCTTGAAACATCTTATAAAATATCAAGGAGTTTATATGCTCTACGAATGTTTAGTAATTTATTTTTTAAAAGAGTTTATAAGTTCTAAAAATAAGTTGTTAAAAACTTATAAACTCTTAGAAAATAAATTAACTATTTCTAACTTATTTTAATATATCATATTAGCTACTTCATTTTGTATATTAAAAACAACATAAATATTCTTAAATTATATTTTATTAATAGTTTTAACTCATTTTAATTATTATTACATCAAAAAATTATAATAAATTATAATTATAAATTTCTGTGAAATCTTATGAGATGATATTACCAAATACTTTACTAGCTTACTTTTAAAATAAGATTTATAAGCCTATAAATTCTAAAAATATACGTGCTCTTATAAAGTTTAAAATTTAGGTTAGCCAAACACCCTCTTAAATTCATTCAGAGAACTAGAAGTTAATTTATTAATTATTAACTTACTAATTCAAAGACTAAACGGCATCTACTAATATCAAAATTTAAGTTAATTAATTCATTAACCAGACTTTCATCTTCACGGCTAGTATGTGCAATTTTTGCAAAACAAAAGGAATTACATTGTACATTGGGTTGGATTCTGATCATTCATATTTACTGTTGTTATCATTGTTTTCCGGTTAATGTTTTTCATCAATCCTAAATTCGTACTCTGGCAATAGGGCTATCTTGTCTAAAACTGTTACTGAGTGAAGAACTTCATATGCAGAACCTCATGGCATATTCAAATAGCAGTTCTTTCAAAAATATGACAGCCATAATCACTGACAAGAAACCCCTACTTCGTGATCTTATTGAGAATAATCAGCGGTTATGCCGCTGCCGGCAACTTGGAAAGGTGAAAACAAGGTCGTTCAAAAATATAAATGGCACGAGAGACTAAAGGCTACGCCATGGCATTCAATAATAGAACTAAGTATAACTAGGGGAACGAACTGATGCAGCGTTTACAAGTTAAACACCATTCAAGAATCAAAGAAAGCATAATGTGGGAAACGGGCATAGTCGTAAAAAGAAAAATTTGGGACGGCCACAAGTTAAACAAATCAAGAAGTTAATTGACACATAAGCAAAACAAGCATACGGCCACAGCCGAAACACCAAAGACTAGCGCTAAGTTGGAAAATGCGTGAGTAAACAGGACAGGACATCACGTAAAAACAAACCCAGGTCAAGAAAGAGTGTTCATCTGGATAAAGGAATTACCTTCCAGAGTTTGGGAGAAAAGGAGAAATTGCGAGCTTTAACCTCCCGCAAACGGTAAGAAGAGAGGTGAGAGTGGTGGAGCGAAAATCGAACTAGTGCAGAAGAGGAGCTCCGTAGTTTCAGGGGGGTGTGCAAGTGGGGAGTGGGCGCGGGGCCATGGAAGAAGATTCGAGAAAGAGTGGATGACGGAGATGGGTTGCGAAAAGCCGAGAAAGCGCTAAAAATCTTAAATGGGATGTATGTGAGCTCCTTTTCTATTCCCTTCACCACTTACTGCGGTGAAAGTATAATAGTAAAACCCATGACACCTTTCAAACCATTACGGTCTCTTATTAACTTTTCACCCGACCCAAAATTAATATTTGCTTCCTTAAAGACAGTAATCGACATAACATGAATACCCCGAGACCTGGTTAAGGGTTGCTGTTCTTTACATCCCTGAGTTAGTCAACGTAAAGAAAGCAAGTACGTTCTTGGGTTAATCACCCGAAAATACGCACCACACTTTTACAGACTACAGACAAACCAAGTGCATAAGTATCATTAGAGTGACTTCAGAAATAGATCACCGACAATTCCACCCCGGTGAATTGAGGCGTCTGCTCGAGAAGGCCGACTACCTCCGATCAGGTTTTCCGTTTGAGAAATATAAAGTAATTAGCCTCTTTCCAGTACTTGTCATCGACCAATATGGGACTCTCCACCAGCTTCTCAAAGTGACGCCCGAACAATTCTTCAACTATTCCGTTTCCAAAGTGTTCCTCGACGAGTGCTCCAGTAACTGCTCTAAAGTGTGAAGTAAGTACTTGAGGATTGGGTTTACGTCTCATGGGAGCAGCCAATGTAGCTATTGCTTCAATACAGAAGAAGCCGTTGGCCTCTATCAGTGCCTTCAGTTCTGATGGAGAGGGATAGTAAAAAGGCAAGTTGAAAGAATCCGCCTTCTCTTCGGTAATTCTTCCCTGAAAAGGATGCACTTGAGAGTTTAGTCATGACTGGATTAATCACGAATTTTATATTGTGATACTCACCATCTGGGACATGTCCTGGAGGCAGGATCCTAGAATGTCGAAGGCTACTCCAATGCTAGACTCAGAGATGGAGACTCCGTCAGGAAAACCAATTATTACGAGTGCCATTAACCCGCCAGCTACGAGTTCGTCTGCTCTTGCACTCAGAAAGGCTTCCATGTCCTCCTTGAATTGAGCTGAATAGGCCTCTTTGACTTCTTTTACGGCACCAGAATAGTGAATTCTACCTTTGTTCCATGCAGAAGAGCTCCTTTCCGTCACTTCCTTTGGTATTCTTGATAGCCAGTGTAGTGCAGTGGAGCAGTGCGCAAAGTGAAGGGCTGCTTTAGGAAACAGACGAGCGTGGAAATAACCCGGCGCCGCGGCAACAAAGTACTTCCTGGATGAGGGTAGGTTCCGAAAGAGGGTGTTGAAATCATTGTTTACGTGGTCGTTAAAAAACACGTGGAAATCAGGGATCCGATTACAGTGGTTCCTTTGGCTCGACTTTTCAAAGTTCTTCTCCAGAGCTGCAACGATATTTTTGACAGCAAAGAACGTGTTGGGGCCAACTGAACACCCCAAGTCTGCTATTCGGAGGGTGTGGAGGGCGTCAAAAGGAGGTTTTTCGGTATCAAGATGCTTGTCAATCAGTTCATGGAGCAAGTCCTCTGCAGAGACCAGCAACTGTTTCTGCAGAAGGTAAACTAGCATTCATGTAAGCATAAAGAGTATTGAGAATTGAAGGACTATGGGATCAAGTATAAGCAAGAAAACAGCACCTGGTAGTCAGAATTTTGGGCATAACTATTAGGGCCATCACCTCCGACCATGTGGCATTTGGAAGAAGCTTCATTGAACTTCCCTTCATCCATGGATAAAATGTAAATGGCCTAGCTAATAATGTTTCTGCTAATGTCTGAATGTACATGGTTAATTAACTTGGGGTTTACATAGGCCTTACCATCATGAACTTGCATGTTAGTCAGCTGTTTTATGCTTAATTTTTTATGAAAAACTTAACAATCCAAAAAATAAAAAATCGGTTTTAGGAGTGTGAGTTAGTAGCTCTGATAATGGTGTTTGGTGACAACTTGAGTTAGATTTAAATTCCAGTCTCAGTCACTACATATGAGGACTCTCCTTCACACGGTTAGTTTTCGGGCGTGATTGGGAAAGGAAAGATGAGTCCAAATTCTCAAACCATAAGCTATTGGATTAGCCGTATAAATACGTGTGATCTCATAATGAAGAGACAAATTTGAAATGTGAAAACCCATCAAGTTAGTGGTCCAAACAAGAAAGATAGGCCCTTGCCGACGATTTCTAAAGTCCACTTGAGTTGATATGAAGACCCTTCGTGACACTACATTCTAACCCAACCAGCTTACTCAGCTATATGTTTCCTAACGTCAAATCTTTATACATTATAATATTGATTACAAATATTCATTTTTATTAATAAAATATTGATACATTATTTTATCAATATACACTAATTTTATTCGTACATATAACATTTAATTTACTGTAAAGTATTATATATGTTTATATGATTATGTTAAAAAATATTATTAATAAAATATATGAATATAAATAATATATTTTTTTGTATACAATCATTAAAATTAATTCATAAATTACAAATTTTCTAAATTAGGCATTAAAAATATCAGTAAGTCTTGCATCCTTATATTTGTATGGTGAGTATTACAACATTTGATATGACATATTGACAATATATGTATGTGAATATATTATTAGGAAATTGTTGTAATCAAACATTAATTTAAAGAATAATATAGGCACATGTAGTTCCTTCTTTGTTATCAACACCTTACTTTGTGATCATATTAAATACAAATAGATATTAGATTTAAGACAAACATGGATAGCTAGCGTGCATCGTGGTCAATGCGTTATTGCAATATTAAAAACTGCATCTACTTTGATAGGATTATAACTTCAAAGAGCCATTAGTCATATATGTATACATAGAGGAATATATACAATCAATAAAGAATTTATTTCCTTATAAGTAAAATGTATATCTTGTGCAATCAATATTATATGAGATGAAAACTTTCTGCCAAGGTAACACATAATTAGAAAAAAGTTTCAAATGGACATTAATTTCATGAAAAATATTGATTTGGTTATATAACTGAGTTCATGAATTCCATTAAATCTTTAACTTTCACTCAATCTAAACATATTAAAATAAAAGATTTATATATCGCATGATATTCTTGAAATAATTCATGTAATCACATTACTTTATCTTAGTTTGGATTTAATATGAGTTACAAATTAGGTATTATTCATATTCTTTAAACTATACTAGTTGTTAATTAAAAATAAACATAAAAAATCACATAAAGAATAACAAAGCAATGGCAAGATAATAATTTTTTCATGGGTGTCTTGATCAAAAGTTGAGGAATCTAATGATCAAATTTAATAGGCCACCATGAAATTAGGCCATGATTTTATTTTTTTTCAACATGTTGGTAAATAATGGAATTATTAATTGGATTAATAATTAAAGTTAATTTGAACTTAAATTTGAATAAACGTCCATGTGAAAGCATGTTTCGGACCATTTAATAAACCCTTGTTAATAACTATAGGAGAAAGAGTTCTTACAATAGTTAAAAAGATTGTGCTTTGAAATAAATAAGCTTAAAGGTTATTGCAATTCTAAAACATCAGCAAGCCAGCCACCCATCTCAAGAGAAAATTAGAGAGACTTTTTCTAACCTTTTCATCTTGTTCTTTCTCTAATTTTGTTATCCAATATTATATAAAAGGAGTTTTGTCAAAGTAGTTGAAAAATCTTACTCAAGCATGTTTGTATGAACAAATTAAAGGCCGCGACTCAAAATTTATAACTTCACGATCATATACAAAACATTTGAAAGCTATATTTTGAGGTAAAATATGTTTCCTACTCCTGTGAATTATTCTAACATGTTATTGGTAGATAGGCATACCTGGCTTGGGAAACTTAACTCCATTGCGTTCTCATGTTTTATTAAGTTTTGAATTGCAATTATGCATCCCAATAATGTGTTATAGGAAGAAAGGCATGCCAGGTTTGGGAAGTTCAATTCCATTGCATTTGCATGTGTTTTATGAAGTTTTGAATTGCAATTTTAGATTTTAAATCTAATAAAAGTCAACACTTACGCATGCTTGTAATGTAGCTTCCATCCTCTAACCTAGATGGATCTCAATCTTTAAGCATTAATTGTATGGGTTTTTTTTTTGTCAACTCCTCTCAAATACTTAATGTACAATTTATGTTCTAGTATTGCTGTGTTGACTTCAATCCAATACTTACAAAAGCTAAAAATTTTAGGAATTGAAACTATCTCTAAAATATGATATAATAATTGCCACCTAAGTAATAAATTGGGAGAATGAATGATATAGAATGCAGGTTAATTAAAGAAAGTAATGGCTTATAAGAACATGCATAGAATATTCACAACGTAAATGATATAGCAATTGTAATCAATGATTTAAGGGGCAAATGTAATGATTATCAAATACAAATAAATTATCCCTATAAGAAGGATGTTATAAGTTGCATTCGATGTATAGGTATTTGTCTCACTTACAAATATAATTTTGCATTTTATATCCATTCTAATTAATTAGTTACTAAAAGAATCTATGAATTATAAATTATTATGTAAATGTAATTATCGTTTTTATAAAAAAATACAAAGTGAAATGACTACAATTGTTATTAAGTTTATTTGTTTCATAAAAAAAAGTTTTTTGAATTAATGATTTTTAATTACACATTAAGAGCTACATTGTTAAAAATGATATATGATAGCATTTATCGTAATACTAATTGAGTATTATTATATATGTGTCACTAATTATCTAAAGTCATGAAAAATAATATAATGGTTGAATTTTATTAATACAGACACGCACATCAAATTCCCCTCATTAAAAAAATTAAAGAGGAATTTCTCTAGATCACCTCAATCTGAGTAAGTAATGAATTTACATGGCAAAGTTGCAAATGTCCTTGTCTATTGGGATATATTCTTATAGTCACAACTATATTAATTAAACAACAAAAATCTATATTTAAGGGAAAAGATACAATACAATAAAATATATAAAGCAATCTCCATAAACTAAAATAAAAATTAATAATATTTAATGTAATTTGAATTGAGGATTGTATCAATCCCAAATCACTCAAAATGCAAAACAGTAGCAAAATAAAATAAAAGAGCACTAAATTTACGTGATTTGGCAAGTGCTCCACGCCATGTAAGGGAGCTTTTTCATATTTTATTTAGAATTAGGTTGATTATAGAATTAAAAAAAAAAATCCAATTAGCTTTGCCTAAAATTGAAGGAGGGGATGAAGAAGAAAAGGAAATGTCAATCTATTCAGCTCCTCCTCTTCTGTAACTTATTAATAAGAAAAAAATTTCCTCCATTCCCTACGAATTATCCCCCATTTTTACATATTTTTGGTAACTATAAGTAATTAGTCATGACATCGGATAGAGTATGTTAAATTGAAGGCTATCAATTGAAGATATAACACTACTCTCAACCTTAATGTTCATTTCCATTTGAGATCTTGTGTCCTTTAGCCATGAGTATCTTAAAACTACAAAATACTATCATCATATGAGAGGAACATTTAGGCATGCAACATCATGACTTTCTTATAAGCACGAAAATATGATATATTGTCAAAATATAATAACATTGGCCTTGTGCCCTTATATATTCCGTCTATGGTGTGCATTCAACTCATGACGTACATCCAATTGGAGGCGTGCATCAATCCTACATTGTATATTTGCCCATGGTATACATTCAAGCCATAATAATTTGTTATTTTGACCATTTTCTAAAAAATATTTACTTTCAACAATTGTTTGTTGAAAAGAATGTCTCGCAAAATTTTGTTTTCATATTAAAAAGAACTATTGTGTATAAAAGTAAGATGTCTTGTAAAACAATAACTTCCTTGGTGTATTTACAAGTCCCTTGAAATTTCTTTCAAAATATGATATTAGCATGAGTGTGACACCTTTTTTTTTTTTCTTATTTTGCCAACTTAATAGCTCCAATCTAATCAATGCATTCATGTGAAGCTTTTTTTAATGGGTTTGAACGTATTAGACATCATCAAATATCATCTCTGCATGATTATTTATATGAGAGTTTCCATTTCAATGATTTGAGTGTTTTTATTTATGCTGCTTTCAAGCTAAACAACATAATTTTCGCAGTTCAAGGCTTTAATGTCTTCAGTATTCAATAAAGTGCAAATAACACATCTATCGATTGTATCTAATAGATGTCCACTTTTTTAGGACCAAATTTTGGTTGTAATTGGATGAAGACTTTGTTTTAGGGAAATGTGAATTTTTTTTGTGAAAATAAATAGTAGAGAATTTGGTGCTATTGGATAAAAAGTTGTGAAATATACATATAATAATGATGTTATGTCATAAAAATAATAATTTGTGTTATGGCATGAAAGGTTTATTTTGGTATTGATGTGATATGTTGATATGATAAAATATTGAAATTAATTATGAGTGTGTATGTATTTTAATAAATTGAACACATCTTTAATTAGGTTATTATTATTGTTATTAGTTACCAAAAAAAGTGAAGTTAAAAATAATTTTATTTTTTAATATGTTCTTTTAATGTGAAGTGAGCTATTCTTCCATTAATTCCTTCTCTTTCTTCCACTTTTTGACTTTCAATTTTGTATATCTTTAAATATTATCAATTTCTCTATTTTCTTATTTATAAATTTTTTAGTGTAATTCTAAAATCTGAATAACATTATAATTATTATTAAAATTATTGAAACTATAATCTTCCACATGATTAATTTCACTAATTACAACAAAGTATTTGCTTACAAATTTCATATAATAACATACAGAAGCCAGCAGCCTAATTTTACTATCGATGAACAACATCCTAAAACATAACAAAACCAATAAATTGAGCAATCGATCCACAACAAAAGGACAAGGAGAAAGTAATAAAGAACCAATGTCAACATGGTAACAAAGTTTAGAAAAACATGAAAGCAAACTAGAGTCCCAAATGAAAAAATAAAAAAAGAGTCTAAACCATAATGGAACAGTTGTCGTGGTTCACTTACTACTCCATCAATGCACAAAATCAAAAACTGCTAAAGTGAGAACTAGCCTCCAAAGCAAATTTAGGTCATCATTCTCTATCATCGTTGGAATTTGTACGTCATTAGAGCACCGTTGATATCACCAATTAGAATAGGCAGCAATGTTCTCAAATTTGACGACATAAACCCTAATCTACAAAACAATACAAAGAAATAGTAAAAGGAATAAGGAAAAAGGTGGGAAGATGATGGAGGGTAAATTGATACCCACTGCATCACCACAACCTCATTAATTGCAATCCAAGACCACCAAATCTCATTTAGCATAGAGATCAATCCTTCCCCACCAGCCCATCTCTATTGAAAGGAAAAAAAATAGTAATAAGATGACTAAAGGGTTATCTCCACTAAAGACCTACACCATGTTGGTAGGAACAAGGCAAAATGGAGCTTGTTTTACAGCTCTATGAATATAGAAGAAAATGATGAAAAGAGAAAGGGCAAGTGACCACGAAATCTCTAAGAGAGGGTGGTGGAGGGCTTGATTGGTGAGAGAATGAGACATGAGAAAATAGAGAGAGCGGCCAAGGATGTTAACAAAGAAGAAGGGTGATGATGTGCGAGTCACATGAAAAAAGAGAGATATGAAGAAAAAAATTTCCACAAAAATTCTGTGATGTATGGTTTTCTTTTATTCCAATAATGCTAGAGGTTTTTATCACAGAAGTAACAACTCATTCAAGTACAACCTTTATTCCTTTTTGATAAAAAGAGAAAAGGTGCTGAAAACCAAACTCGACTGCTCCTCACTACATCCTAAAGATTTCCTTTTAACTACTTCGCTAAGTCACATATCCCAAGTCAACTTTAAGAGCCACAACCCCATAGACCAAAACCCATCTAGGTATTTATGGAAGCCACTCCTCACCTTAGTGGCTTGCTTAGCCTAAAACTTCTTGGTATGGTAGGTGTTTAGCCAAATAAGAGTATCGAATCTACAAAGAGGTTAATTTATATCTATTGATTAGTTCATGTATACGTTAGTCAAGCCAATCATTCATTTACAATGATTTTGAGAAGTTTATGAAATAAATTTGTTATGCATGTCTAAGTGAGAAAATACAGAAGCTTTTGAAGATTGAATTGATTTTAATTATTTAGATTCTTGCATTATAATGTGACATATTCATATTCAACATATATCAGGCATCCATTTTATTGAATTTATCACACAAAGTGCATAATGTTCTAGTTCCATTTCCACTAATTTTAGAAAAATTATGTTCATGATTGTTTCATAAATTATAGAAATTCACTTCTTTTATTATTCTATAATCATTATAGTCATAAGAATTGGTCAAATTTTTAAACATTCAAACCACAACAATCATAAATAACATTCAAAAGTGCATAATCTCCTGATTTCACCTTTGTTAACCCTAGAAAAATTATATTTATCATTATTTCAAGAATTATAGGAATTTACTTCCACTATTATTTTATAATCACTATAATCATAAGAATAGACCAAATTCTTAAGCATTCAAACCATAACAATTATAAATAGTAATTCAACAACATTTGATCATGAATTGAAATGAACATTTATCCCATTAACAACGCAAAATCCCAAACTTAAACCTAGTTCAATAAAGCCAAATAATAATCCATCCAAATACAAGAATTACTCATTTTTAAATTAAGAAACACATGGAATACAAAAGTAGAAATGCTTAGTTTTGTAATGAAATGATCACTTAATGCTTTCTTACCTTTAAAAGCTTTTTTTATCTCTTTCTTTTATCTTTCATTTTAGCGCCAGAGACGTCCTCCCTTTTTGTCTTCCAAGTATTTGTCTTTTTATATCCATCAATTTTTGCCTACAATTTTCAAAAAAAATTGTTCTGGTTGCTTTATACAGTTCCCATATGGTCATTGTGTGGGCGCATGACCCCTCATGTGGTGAAGCATTTGAATAACACATTCAAAACATAATTTTTCTCTTCACTGATGCAATTTTCATACCGATCCAAAGTCGATAGTGCATGAATTTCGGCTCTCTGATGTGATATTTATGTTCTTCTAGCATCATGAATTTCAATTTTTTGGTACAGTCATCATGCTATTTTTGTATCTACACAGTAAAATTTATCCTAAATACATGAATTTGTTCAAAAAAATATTTATAGACAGACTTTACAAAATAAATCAATTATTTCAAAATAGCATAAGATCTCGTAAAACTAGCAACCAATTATATCAAATGTCGATACCAAATAACTTCCTTTGGAACTTATCGGTTGCCAACGCGTGTATTGAAAGTAAGAATGAGATGTGCTCCAAATTTATAAACCAATAAACTTAATTAAGAATGCATTGTTGTATAGTACTACTGCAGCACATCGCGTTCTATTCGAGTAATGATTGACACATGATGTCATGATTGAGACTGATAATTGTTTTAAGCCGTTAACATTGAAGCGTTTTTAATCAATAATATCAAGAAGAATGTGAATGTATGAGGCGTAGACGCGAAAGCCACATGATGAGCTTCAGGTTGGGCCTCCAGAAATGCGACCCACACGCTACCCAGCTCAATATGTTATAAGTATGAAAATTTTTGTTGATTTTATTATTCAATTTTGAGTTCTGAATGTGCAACAATATTTCGTTTTATTTTATTTTCTTTGAATTGTGATTTTATTTCATAAACTAACTTCTGAAGCAAAGTTAAAAAATAAGTGGGTTGGTAGATTGGTGTGCAATCATACGAACGCGAAGTGTAAAATCCAAGGAAAGCTACACGGATGAGGTCAAAAGCTACAACATCATCTTATCTCATGCTTTGTAATAAGTCACCGCTTAGTATAATTCGGTGTGTTTGCAACGACATCATGTATGGGCTTAATCGGTAACTATTTCCATTTTTTTCATTTTTGGAAAAATTCAAGTAAAACTCTAAAGAAAATCAATCAAACGAACAAACAAAATGGTAAACGGGTTTTTTTTTATTTCATTATATGTCTGTATTATTCTCTAACATTAAAGTATATCTTATTTAATACCAACCTGTGTAAAAGCAAGTTGGCATAGAATGTCACGAATCCATTAGGTACGCATCAACAAAAACGGTGAAGCCGCGGAGGAGGCTTGCCCAACGCGCATACTTGCAGAATCAAATATTGTCAAAATATGATAAAAAGAAAAATCTAGGTGTGTTATGTGACCAACTGGAATTAGTGCTTTTTCCTTCATTGTGTTTCCATCCCCACATTCCAAATTTGTCTGTTGAATCCTTCTTTACGCAAAACCCCGTATTGGGTCTAAGATCACATTTTCTACTCGAACCATTGGAATTTGACTTTTTCGCAGAGACTCCTATAAATACTCACACGTTTTCCAGTTTCCATCTCTGCAAGAAAAACGTTGCCGTTTTCTCTCTCGGAAGTCATCGAACAAGCGCAAGAAGAGGGAAGCAGTTTCTTCTGATTTTTGATTGCCTCCCGGTTTGTAATGGGAAATTACATATCCTGCACCCTGTCGGGACCTGTGGGTAAGGATTCCAGCAGGGCTGCCAAGGTCATTTTCCCGTCCCGCGAGATCCGGCGCCTCTACGAGCCTACCAAAGCTGCCGAACTCATGCTGGAAACTCCGAATTGTTTTCTCGTCAACACGAGGTCTCTACAGGTTGGAAGAAGATTTGCTGCTCTGAACGCCGACGAAGACCTGGAAATGAGCAACGTTTACGTGTTTTTCCCGATGAATCGGTTGAACTCGGTGGTGAGGGCGGCGGACATGGGGGCGCTATTCTTGGCGGCGAATTCCGCCGCCAAGAAGGTTTCTCTCGGAGGCGTCAGAATATCGCCGGAGAGCGGCGGGGATGTGCAGATTGCGCAGAGCACGGAGAAACGATCGGTGCCGAAGCTGAATTTGGATGATATTGAAGGGCTATCAACGCCGGAATTCAAGCACAGATTGTCCATGTGTAGGTCCAAGAAGCCATTGCTGGAGACTATCGTTGAAGAACCAGTCTACTTGAGATGACCGAAACTTCATGAACATATTTTATTTTTTTAATGGATGTATTCATTCCAATTTTTTTTTTTCTGTTTTGTATTTATTCCAATTTGGTCTTTCAGGGGTTAGGCAAAGAGGGATTTATATTTTGTTGACTTATTTTTATTTCTATTCTTCTTATAGAGATTGGAAAAGATTAAAGATTTTTATAAGTTACAATATCACATTTGTATTCTTTTCTATTTTTGTTCAATCTGCTTTCTTTGAAATTCTCTTATTAATTCAATTTTTTTTGGATTTCATTATACAGATATGTTACAAGTATTTTTATGCACTTATATTCGTTCTCTGGAGAATTATTCCATGTGAACTCCAAGTACAAGTTTGTTTAGTAAAATATCTGTTGAACGTTCTTTAATATGTTCATAATTTAGTCTCAATAAATAAATAAAATTAAGAAGAAAAAAAAATCTTTAATTACTCAAAATAACTAAACTAGTCGAATTTCTGTATGTACCCCTGCCATCCGACGTGGACAAGGTGACACGCTGGATGTTAAGTATCTCTGGTTTCTTCAATGTTCGTCAACTACCGTACTGCGTCACTTCTCGTCCACGCCCAAAGCTCTTCTTAGGGTTTCTGTTTATCTCCCTCCTTGTATCTGTGGACATGGCGGGAATCAGGTTGCCGCCGGAGGACTCCGACGCGCAGGCCGCGCGTCAGGTGGATCTGATCTCCGATGATGACCGCTCCGTCGCCGCTGACTCTTGGTCCATCAAGAGCGACTATGGCAGCACCCTCGACGACGAGCAGCGCCACGCTGATGCCGCCGAAGCGCTCTCTGCCGCCGCTTTCCGTGCCCCCTCCGACTGCAGGTCATCACTTTCATTTGGATTAACATCCTAGGTTACAGTTTTTTGATTAGTTAGCAGACATTTTTGCTTAATGGGAGACATCTCGTAGTCAACATACGTTTTAATCTTGCTTGCGCACTTCTATGTTGTATTATTTTATTATTAATTTGTTTTTGCTGATGTTGAAAACACACATCATATAGCTAGCTGGACAGAACCAATTAATTTGCCTATTGAATTAACAATGTAAATTTGCGTTGCGGGTCTATGAGCCTTGGGAACTCATGTCAATTAGGTTTTGTAACTTATAGTTGGGAATGCTAATTGTATAAAGGCTATAGCAGTATAGGAGTTATTCATATTTTACAAAGCTTTCTGCTAAGTATTACGAGAAAAAATATTTCTTGCTTGCACTTGGGATATGTTGTATAGTATGTCTTATTTTGTCAGTTTAGGACTTTGATTTTGGTAATGTTAAAATTTCTATCATGTGCCAAGCAGCTCTGACAAAGAGGAGCCAGATGCCGATGCAGTTTCGTCAATGCTGGGTTTCCAGAGTTATTGGGATGCTACATATGCTGATGAACTGACAAATTTCAGGGAACATGGCCATGCTGGTGAAGTTTGGTATGTGCGTATGGGTTTTGCATGATTTTTTTATTTTTCTCTTATACTATTGGAATTTTCTAAGTATATATATTCTAAAACACTATGTAGGTGAAGGGATGATGTCATTGTTCTATATCTATTCACATAAGTGTAGAAATTTCTATTCATCATTTTAAGATGGCAAGATAAACCAGTTTTTATAGTTAATGAATATGGGTTGTGGCTGATAACTCAGGCATAAAAGGAACATTTTCTATGGGATCACAAAGCTACAATTCACCCCAAACTAATTAATGATGAGCACACCAATTTCTAGGAAAAATACCTACTGTTGACTTGCCAAGATGAAAATTGGAAATGGTTCCACAACTTTGCTTCCTTTCTCTTGAAAAAATTGTTTCTTGACAAGTTGATTTCTACAGTTTTGAGATTTAGGACAGAAAATTTCTTAGGTTCTCTTATCTATATTTACAAAATGAAACATTCTGTTGGTTTCAAGCTTATCTGCATATATGATTTGGGGAGGGGGGGGGGGGCGCCGAGTGGAGCCTGTTCATCTGCATCATCAAGTGATTTTGGTGAAAAAACTTTATGATTTTGTCTTGCTTCTTTCCTAACAATCTTAACTTATTTCCTTTTTGAGCCAATCATTTTTCTTTAACATGGGCATAATTTGCTAGTTCGAATCCAATTTATATATTTATGGTGCATCTAGGCTAATATTGTTTTCAAGTTTCTTCTGCACCTTTTCTCCAGTTATTATCAAAATTTTATATTAAGTGATAAAGAAACCTGAGATATATAATCATACAAATATGAGATACCAACTCTTAGCCCACAGAAAGGTAGCATACTCATGAGATTAAGCAAAGAGAATGCATGTCACTGAACTCTCATGTCCTCTTCTTGTTGCTTTTGAGGTTTGAGGAGGGGGGTGGTTGGGTGTTGTTATCACATTTTCACATCCAAACTTTTGTTATGGAAAATGTTGCCACCTGAACAATTTCTTTTCTTTATTGTGTAGGTTTGGTGTTGATGTAATGGAAAATGTTGCTGCCTGGACCAAGAACTTATGCCTTGAAATTTCTCAACGCCACTTACCAAACCATATCAACGACATAAATTGTTTTCCCGTTGGACAATCTGAAAAAGACCTTTCTGGCTGGAGTGTTCTGGATGTTGGGACTGGTAATGGTTTGCTTCTTCAGGAGATGGCTAAGCAAGGGTAGGGATAATTTCAGATGTTGTGCTTGCTGTCACGTTACTTGTTTTACGTAATTAAAATTAGCTTAAAAATTCAAATTTCATGTTTTTTTTGATGCACTTTTCTTTATGTGTTTTGTAGCCAACACCGACTAGGACTCAGCTCCTATCCGTAATGGCTGTTGTATTCTCTAACTTTTGCATTATTTCTACATCTCTGGAAACATTTGCAATGTACACTGTTATTTACACAAGCTGTCTTTTCCTTGTGCAAGATTTGCATTTGCTTGCTTTTACTTTATATTGTCTATTAATTACTTTTATTGGCTTGTTTGCCTTTTATCTAATTATCATCATCTGTTTCACATGTGCTTTTATAAATTCTTGTTCATCAGGACAATCAGAGATATTGCTGTAGAGAGAACACAAAATCAATCTGGTTCAAAAGTAATTATCTCACTTAAAGAACGTGTAATAATTTTATTGAAACGAAAAATGATATGCATATGCCGTATCAACTGTAAGATAGGATACACAAAAATGCTGTGCATAGCTTGGCATTAATGGAAGTTTGGAAATTTTATAGTGAAAATATTAAAAGAAGGAGCTTTGGCTTCTCCTATTGCATTTAGTGACAACTCAAATAAATTACACATCATTTGTTGGCTTTGTTCCTTAAAAACTCGTGCTTATGGGAAAAAGGACTTTGCTTCATATCCATTCAAAGAACTGGTCATATATCTTTTGGACATGATGATTGCTTTTTCTCTGAAAATCAAAATTCATGACCTGTGGGCCTTACCTCCATTTGACAATGGTCCATTAGGGTTTTGCTTCAACTACATTCCTCTTAAGTGGTGGTTGGAACCTGTAGGTTACTCTCTGTAACTTAGGCAGACCTTAAATGGAGTCCTGTTCTTGCGTCTGCTTGAACTAAAATATTAGAATAATGTTCATTAGAAGCTAAGAAATCTTAGTTTATGTTTTTATAATTGTCTCTGGCTGATGTTGCTAATGCTTGGAGCTGCTTTCAGACTTGTTAGAGAACATCTTTAAATATTTATAATGTCAGCTAGAAAATTTGAAAATATTTGATTTGATATCCTGTATATTTTGTTAATATAGGATTCTGAATATTCTGTTTTCTATTCATAGAATGAGTTTTACGTTAAGTTCTTTTCTTATTTTTGGTATGTTTATACTTGTTCCATGCTATATATTGGGACATTTTTTTCATTAATAAAGCATGTTAGAATTCTTCCAGCCTTTCTAACAAGTCTAAATTTTCTATTTCTACATTTAGGTTCTCAGATCTCACTGGAAGTGATTACAGTGAAGGAGCAATTGACTTAGCTAGAAGCCTTGCAGATCGTGATGGATTCTCTCATCTTAAATTTTTGGTATGCTCACTATTATTTATTTCCTTATTCGCTTCTATTTTTACCAAATTTTTGATGTAGTGCTATTGTACCTAATTACACTTGCTACAGTCTCTCTGTTGAATTTGTCCTTTTTATCCGCTAAACTGAGTTGCAGGTTGATGATATTCTAGAGACAAAAGTAGATCAGAAATTTCAACTTGTTACAGATAAAGGAACATTGGATGCAATTGGATTGCATCCTGATGGCCCTATCAGAAGGTAATATAGTATCTTTTATTAGTGGGCTTTTATTGTGTGATACATTTTAATAACTTCTTTCTTTGATTGGGATAATAATTTGCCATATTCTGTTATTTGGCCACTGTAGTCCCTGGACATTTGAAATACCTTTTCTGTCTACAAAACTAGCCAATGGGTATTCCTTTGGGGAAACAACTAACCATGTCCTGGAGGTTTGAAATATTCCTTGTGTCTTTGCACTGATAAGTAAAGAAGTTTGCTCTATTTTTTTCTTTAATTCATATCCTAGAGCTGAAGAGTGCCAATGATGCCGCCTATAGAGTAGTGACTTATCAGCGACAACCTTTTGATAACATGTATCTCTGTTTCAGGATGATGTATTGGGACTCCATAGCTGGGCTTGTGGCTTCTGGTGGGTTATTGGTGAGCATCTGCACTTGCGTATATTTTGTTCTCGGATTCCTTTGGCATATCTTTTGCTGCAAATTGTACTTCCAAAATGGCTTACAACTTTTTGCCATATGAGACCCTAGATTTTGTTGCTATTTCTACCTTCTGAAACCTTGGATTTGATTGCATTTTACTTGCTTAGGAAACGTTTCAGGTATATTATGCCCTACTTATTTGTTCATCTTTGGTATATCACTGGGTTCTAATTGTCTTCCAACATATATGGATGTAATTCTCAAGTGGGGTCTATGAATGAAGTTTCGATGCGTTTTTTGTTGATTATGATCAGCTTACTTTCTTGTTGGCATGTTTCAGGTTATTACAACCTGCAATAGTTCAAAAGATGAACTGATACAGGAAGTGGAGGCCTTCAATCGAAGAAGTTGTGGCTCTCAAGAACAAGATATTGATGTTGACCAAGACTCCTGCAGAGATATCATATTCCAATACGTTGACCACATTCGCACATATCCAACATTCATGTTTGGTGGATCAGTTGGAACGCGTGTGGCAACTGTGGCATTTCTGAGGAAGTGATTTTATCCGACACTGTTTCAAAGAGGCTATGTCAGTCTCGCATGATCATGAAATTTATCAACTTGTGTTTGGCATTTGTTTGTTGAATTTGCGAAGTACTAATCTGTGCAAATTTAAGGACGCTCTACGGGCCTTTGGGTTATTAATGTTGAAGTAAGCATAGCAGGATGTGGGAAGGTTTTTTGTGCATATTCGTTCGACCAAATATGTCTTGGTTGGCCACTAATCTCTGGAGTTGTGATTCTAACCCTGTAAAAATTTGTCTGTGTCTCGTCTTTGTTCGCAACAAACGTGAAATGAGCTTTTTAAAATTATTGAACTCAATTTCGATGTTGACAGGAAGACATTCTAAACTTAGGCTCAAAGTCCAAGCTCATTGCTAGTTTAAAATAGATTACCAACATTGCTTTTTGCCCATTCGAACTTGATTTAATCAATATGTTTGTGCGTGCACGCCTTTTAAGTTAACCAACAAAATACGATGGCACCTGATGTAATCTAAGACTGGCGAGGGTTATTTTGTCTTGAATCACAAGTTATGTAGATACATACGAAGTAATCGAATAAATAAAATAAAGATTAGAATTTATGTGGTTCGGTAAATGTTCTCTCTCTATGAGAGAGGATTTCCTTGCATTTTGTGCATGGAAGAATTCACAATACGTCTCATAAAATTATGAACTTGGTCTCAAATTGAAGAAAAGAAAGCTGCAGAAGAAAGAGAATGTTTCAGAACTTTTCCCTGCTTTAGATCTGTGAAACACTCCCCTTTCCACTAATAATTAAAACCAATAACTTAGGAATGTAGAACCAAAAAAAGATAAAAACAACAATTCGCCAAAAACTTTCCTTTAAAAGTTTAAATTTAACCCGATTAATTAAAAAAGCATCTTAAGTAATCTGGTTAATATAATTTCTACTAATAACTTTAATTCATACTGAGTTGGAAAAATTTTGGAGAGCTTGAAATTGAACTTGTTATTTTAAGCTTATGTTCAGGCTATTAACTAAATATTCATTAAACATATATAGATATGTGTGTGTGTGGGTGCGTGCGTGTATCATTTAATATTTCTAGAAAATCAAGCGAATTTTACAATTTTAATTTGTCTTCGTACCAAATAAATTATGTTGAAGAAATATGGTAAATTTTATAACAAAAACATTGGCGATGATACAGTAACCTAAGGAAGTTTGACGACAACAAAAAAATAATAATGGTAACAAATATAATTCAAATATCTTCAACTATTAACTGTGTGCAAGCTTTAGAACACTACCAACGTGCATGAACGTTAATTAAACTCATAATTGTTACTGTTATTTTGTATATGTAATATTACTTTACAAATTCTAAAATACTTAAACACAAATAGATAATGAGAATTAAATTGTATAAACTCATTTAAACATTACTTAGGATGGTTATATACTTATTACATTATAGAAAGATATATGAAGATTTCTTATTGATCCTTGCAACATATTTACAAATAAATTTCCAAATGTCAAAACTAATGTAAATTAATTTACAAAAAAAAAAATCAATAATAATTATATGCAAATTTTAGAATAAATGTAAATTTTTAAAATTAGTATAGTTAGTTTTATCAAGACATTAATTTTCGATTCCGTTTGAGAATATAAATTGATACTAAATATGAACGTGGAGTGTACGTAGACTAATTATTCATACAAAATATGAGAAGTTGCAATATGTGTGTGTGTGTGTGTGTGTGTGTATTATTAGAGCTTATTTTGACATGTATTTCATCCAGCATTGACGTCAAACTGGTAAAATATATAATAAATAGTAATAGCATAAAATATTTTTTAAAAAAATATTGGATCCTCACAAGCCAACTCCTGAGCTCAAACTGAGTTAAAATTTTAATCACAAGAAAAAGTTTGGTAATTAATGTCTTGCATGTTCACAAGTATATTAATAAGTTATCAAAACGCAGCATCAAACAGTGAAATATTGAAAGAAATAAAAGACGACAAGAAGAAGATGCCACAGCGAAACTGGAGGAAAAGAACAGAAAACCCACTCAACCATTTGTCAAATAAATGAAAGTGGAAAGAAGTAGGAAAGAATTTATTTTAACAGATACGAATTTTGTATAATTTCAGGATTCAATAAAAATTTAACAAAGACTAATTCCTTGGCCCCAACTGCGCAGAGATCGTTGCACCTTGTGGAGCCGGCGGACGTACAATGTCGGTCCTCACTTTTTAGGAGTATTATCCAATTAAGTTGAAGTAGATGACTGTTTAAATTCAATTTACTCAAACTCTAATTTCAGTGAAGTGGTGTAATTGAATTAAAAAACTACTTAAATTTTGAATTCAAAATTTGATTGGACTAAGATATATTTTTTTGAGTTTAATCGAATTTGAGTTAAAAGGGTATTTTTTAACTACAAGTGAGAAATTAGAATTTAGTAGGAAGAATAATTAGAAAGAAAAATGAATTGGGAACAAATTCAGCTATATTATGTAAACTGCAATAGTAACCCCATTGGTATATTTACTATTGACACTTCAAGGATTTTTTGACAAAGACATTAAATGACCAAATACCATATATGCATAAGTGTAACCTTGTAATTATAATAAATAAATAATTTAATAGAATAACATTTTATGGCCATCTAAAATATATAATACTCAAATATCGATCTTATTCTATTTAATTTCTAAAATAAAAGCATATAATTTATATGAAATTTTTTTATTTAAATACAAATATAAGATTACATTAAATTTAACATATTAATTTTTTGTGCATTAAAAGATTAAATTTTTTTAACTCTTATTCAAATATAAAAAGAAATATGATAAGTTAGTTATTTGTTTTTAGTACATAAGGTACGTAGTTATGGTATTAAAACTAATAATTAACGAAATAATTGGCAAAACATTAAAATACCAAAGATAGTTTGTCATAATGGATTGAGCTTTAATTTATGGTATAGATACATGAAGAATACTTCTAAAAAGAAAGAAAACATCACTTCCTCCGGAAACTTGATATTCAATTTATAATTCCAAAAAGAGGAATTCATTTTATACTCAAATAATATATTTATGTTTTGTAATAACATAATCCAATAATTACTCGTGAATAAAAAGTAAGAGATCCGAATCACCAATCCGTGCGACAAATAGAAAAAAAAAATAAAAAAAAAATCACGATGGGATAATGATAATTGATTAGAATTGGTCATGTTAAAATGGCCTAGACACTTATCATTATTTTTATCACGCCAACCCAAAATAGAATTAATTTTCGTAACAATACTTAAGGCTACAACGTATAACAATCGTAAAAAAATCCGAAGGCACATTGAATCATTCTTACACTATACGGATGCCTAACTGTCATTTGTGCCGAAACGTGAGAACCATCACAACTATTGAACAATTGAAGTATAGGGTCATCTGCATCTGATACAATTGAAGAGTCAGATTGTTGAATCACAAGAATTAAAACCACTTCGAATGAAGCCCTAATCAACACTAGAACACTAATCTCGATTAGCTAACACAACACCTAATAAAAAAGAATCATATTATCAAGAACATGTTGACTGGTTGTGTATCTATGCGTATACATTGGAGGGGGAGACAGTCATCATTGATTTAGATGAACCCGAAAGGAAATAATGCAGAGGCAAGAAGTGCAGCTGAGAAATGTGAGGCCAAAGATGGCTGCAACCATGCCCAAGAGTTGAAGAAACTGATGAAGCAATTCTTCATCTCTTTTGCCTTTGAAATTAGTCTGAACTGGTGCATAGTTCCATCCTGGCTCGGCCCGGCAGCATCTTTCAAGCTTCTCCTTGATCTTAACTTGACGCATCCTCTCCCTCAGAACGCTTAAATTCGCATCCACAATGTCGCTCGATCTCCCTTGTCGAAGGCAAAGCACGCATACCATGAAGAAATTAAGGTAACAAGTGAGACACATAATAGCTAGTGTGTGCATAATCAAAGGCTAATTCAAAGTTTTCTGAAATCATGCAAAGAATGTCTAACATATACATATGCACTTGCATGTATATACAAGATAGGCTAACTACATACCTTCATCTCTATGGCTCTGGGCTCTAAATTGGAAAGGCTGACAATACCTAGACTTCTTCTTCCATGGCAGAGTTGCAGTGAACAGATAAACTGATGAAGAAGCCATTTGGCATACAGCTTAATTAGTTCAAAGATGAAAAAAAAAAAACCTCTATTTATTAGCCGTGGATATGTAGAGACTGAAAGAATTGACTGTAGGTGATTACAAATTAGAAGGTTGGTTTTCTCCAATCGTGCTGCTTAAGTACTGATTGTATTGGATGCATGAAAAGTCAATCTTGCATACGCTGGAAATAAAAAAATAGAGGTTCTCTCTGATTTGATTCAAAGGGTTGCTAAGAATTTCTATTTCTAGGGACATCAATATGGAGCCCTTGTCCTGAGGCGGACGGCTGCAGATATGAAGGAACGCGGAAAATATAGGGTATGGCAGATTATACGTGTATATATTTTTGAAAGTGTTTGGAATTTTGGCCTTGGGTTTATTGACTTTCAATTCCTCCCATTTGTGACGAGAGCTTCTTATATATTATCATATGCAGAGTTTGATTAATTCTTTTGGACGTTAGAATACAGGTAAGACCGCGTAATTTCGTGAATTACTAATGATGTGTTAGACTTCTAACGTGGAAGGCATCGACACGAAATAAAATAAGATTGAATAAAAGATGGCTAAGAAATTAATTATTTAATATATATTTTTTATTTTGGCCCATCGTCCCAACAAATATCGAGAAGGGATGAATTAAGGGTCTTTGTTGCTGTTGAAAGCAGCCCAGGAAGTTGATGCGTCAGCTTATTCATTTAGTGTTCATGAAGACAGGTTATTTAATTGCATGGGGTGGCAACGTTAGCTTAATTTTCTATTAGTGTTTAATGAAAATATTAATGTCTTTAGTGCGGATTAAATTTGAGAACAAATGATAATTTAGGCTGTATTTGACCACAATCTGAATGAGGCTGCCAAGAAACAACTTTTTTTTATCGTATTCAAGTTTGGATTTTACTAATTTGTTCCATTGGGTCCATTGAAATGCCAAGTCAATTTTTCACAGCCTTGACTATTAATTATTTAATTATGGTGAAATTGTCCTTTTATGTATTTTTGCTGTTGTCGAGCTTGTTGTTGGAGTACAATTGAGTAAAATATTATGTGATAATTGTCATTATTACGGAACCAAAGCACACACTTTAAGGACCTTTAGTGGAAAATGTTCACATTTATTATACTACTAATGTGCTTGGAAAAATAATATTTATTTTTAAAATATTAATTTTTAAAAAATATTTCATTGTAAAAATTATGAACACATTTAAAAGTAAACTATGTAAAAATGAGAAAAAAATTTATAGATAATAATATAACTATAATTTTGTCTAACTCGTAAAGATTTCCTATATCTTGATGATATTCACAGAAGTAATTTTATATTTTGTCTTCTTATATAGACTATTGTGTTTTTCTTTGTTTCTTGTTAATGCCATCGTGAGGGATTAGGTAGTGGAGTAATTGTTTATCAAAAAATATCATAATTTAATTTTAAATTTGAATATAATTAAAATTTATTTTAATTATTAACTAAGTATTAATCTCATTTGTTCTTTTTCTTCATATATAAAATGTTATTTAATGTGTTTAGAAAATGTAAATAAATTAAAACGTTTAGTTTTTAAATATAGTATTGTCAAGATCTCCTTTTTCTTCAAAAGCTAGAAAGAAACAATTTGGCTTGAATTTTAACATCTAAAATCAATGTAATACATGTCAAATAATTAAAATACAACGTGTTGTAAAAAAATATATAAATTAGTCAAAGATATAGTCTTCGCTTTATTTAATAATACAGCATACTAAATCTTGTTTCTCTTGTGTATTAGAATTAATTAAACAACTGATTTTTATTTTTACTCATAATATACAAATATATATAGCAAAAATTATATGTACCTCATATTTTGATTCAACAATCTTTTAAAATATTTAATATAATATACTAAAAATAACTTAGGAATAAATTACTAAAG
The DNA here is from genome assembly GCA_019155195.1 of Avicennia marina. NCBI lineage: Eukaryota > Viridiplantae > Streptophyta > Magnoliopsida > Lamiales > Acanthaceae > Avicennia > Avicennia marina. The sequence goes on from CM032765.1 coordinate 9,089,238, forward strand.
AAAATATTTCCTTCTAAAGATAATTACTTTTATAAAACATCAAAAATCCAAACGGACATTTAAAAAATGAATTTAAAATAAAATCTAAATAAAAACGAACTAAAGAAATAATTAATCTATAAGTTAATTGGGGTTGAACTTTTGAAACCAATGGTCGTTTTACTCAATTATCTTGATGACTCCTCTTTATAATTTTATTTTAGTCTCATAAATAATTATTTTGTCCTTTACCTTTTTGTTTTTACTTTTTTATCTTTAGTAGGTAAGAAAAATTACCTTTCGTATGTAAGAAAAACTTAAAAAAGTGTGATTAGTAAAACATTACACTTGCATTTTTCTAGATTCACACACACACACACAACATACTGCTATTTCTTAAATTTCTGCATTATTCTCGTTCTTGATTCTCCATAAAATATGAGTGACGATGGAGTTTCTAGGCAGTAATAATACCAACAATAGATATAAAGAGACTAAGGTGGCCTTTGGTTTATAATTTATACCTTGGAATTGGATTTGATTTCTGATTCGAAATCATTCATATCAAATTTGGAATAAAATCATTTTATCCAATACAATGCTTGTCATTATAGTATAATTGTTGTTTGATTCAATGGCTCTTTTGAAATGAAATATAAGAAATTTTATATTTTAACCTCAACCTATATAAAGTTTAAACATGAACCTAGCATGTGTAATTTATTTATAAATTTTTTATTTTTTAATTATATTACGTTATAAAATTGTAATATTTTAAATAATAGTAATAAAATTATTCAAAATTAAATAATATAAGAAAGTAAACTAAATATAAAAAAGTGTCGAGAGAAAAAGAAAATATATAAAAAAATAATTACATTAATTAAAAAAGGAGAAAAAAAATAATAAAAAAAAAAGGTTAGCCTACAGCGCTTGAACCTAATATAATAGTGTAGATAGTTTGGATGATATCATGAAAATGATGGTAAACGAAAAAAAATAAAAAGAATAAAAACGCAATGCATTAAAAAAAGAGAAAAAAGACACTTTTTTTTTTCTTAAAAAATAAGACTAATTTAGTAATTTTATATTTGGGTAAGTAAAAAGTAAATATCATCTTTAAATTTTTATATATATATATATATATGTACAGTGTGTGTGTTTTATATTTATTAAATTATTGAGACAAATATACTTTAAGTAAACTATGGAAAATTGAGAATTAAACTTGCATTTTGTGCAAAACCCTCCAACTAACTTGGGATTCAATGAATCCCAAATTTTTTGACATAAACCCAAAATATCCATTCACAAACTAATAATCCAAACAATAATCTCGAGATTCATTCCAATTCCCAATACCAGAACCCTCTTACCCAAACGCCACCTCAAATGCCCATCTCTTTTCACTTATTAAACGTTCTTCCTAGTTTCACAGTTACCACCCCTTTATTTATGCTACCCTTTATTATTCGTTTTATCTTTAAAAAATCTTGTCTCGTTATATTTAATTTTTAATGGCTCTCTAAGTTTTAAATAATTCATATTTTCATTATTATTAAATGAATTGTTAAATGATAAATAAATTATGAAATAAAATACACGTACAGTATCATTTAATAAAGTATAAATGATATGTATTTCAAAAAATGTAAATGATAGCTTAACATTATAATTTGTTATAATTCTACAGGCGAACGTAACAGCAGCTGGCCAATATAATAGACAAGATTCGTGAATTGAACAGAGCTTTCCAACAGCTTCGGTAAAAATAATAATACTTAAAAATCTGGAACTCCAAATATATTTTACTTCCTTGGAAATTGGAATGCAGCCCTTAACAAGAGTGCAGTTTCAAGGCTGCCATGCAACTCATGCTCCATCTTGTGGGGAAAAGATCTGTTTCTTAGTTCGACCCTTTTTTATCATTTTGTATTTGATATATACAACTGGGCATACAAATATACGTTCAATCTTGTATTGATCAACCCTTTTTCTTTCTTCACATTTTCCTTGAATTTTTTTTTTCTTTTGCCAGATTTCTAGACAGCACAGCATAGATTTGCTATTAACACGAATCTCGGATCGCGATTTTCTTAGAATCAGGATCTTGGCCATCACGGCATTTTTCATGTCTTAACATCACTGCACAGCGGGCCTCAAAGAAGCAAGCCAGGCGAATCAGGGAATGTCAATGACATGTTCTTCAGGTCGTCGTCGTGGCAATCCATTCTCTTCTTCTAATGTTGAAAGAGAGAAGATGGAGGAGTCCTGACAGCGTCATGCACAAAAAAGGAAGAAACACGGATGAATGGAGCACTACAACAAAACTAAATTCAGTAACACAAATGTTAAATAGCACGAAATTTGTGTTTATCGAAGATCAGTTGCACTCAAGACAGGAATCCCGACACAACGCCAGAGAGAGAGACCAAGAAACGTGTTCATTGCCAATCACCACATTAGCTGACAGCTTTGAGCAATTCTCAAAGCGGATGCTTGAGTAGGGTCTGTTAAACATGTTCTCGAATGAATGATATGCTTGATATACTTTTGTTCAATCGCACTTTCTCATCAGCAGAATCTTTGATGAAAATATTTATAAGAGATGGAAACACTGATAAAATCTTAGGGAAATACAAGAGGCAGCTACTTCACACAGTTGACAGAAATTAAACGCATCGAAATGCTATTTTGAGCTTAATTTCCAAAGGGCTGAATAATTTTTCAAAGCTGACATACCTGTCTGTGTTGCCTACGCTGTACAACTGTTAAAGCTTTTGCCATGATGTAGATAGGCAAAAGAATCCCAATTGTTCGCAATGTCAGTAACTGCAAAAGCAAAAGTAAGTCATACCATGTATGCATAATCGTTTGAGAAAAGCATTAAGCTGAGCAAGCTCACCATCACTAGTGAAACTGAGTATTCACCAGCACCATAAACGATGAACGGCAGGGTATGACGCAATACCAGAAGAACGATAGACTATAGTAAGAAAAGCAAAAGAATTAATGACTGAATGATAGTGTGAGTGTATTTTAGTTGCTTATAAATTGAAAACTTAATGGGCAGGAGAAACATAACTAGAGCTTGGCATATCTTAGCATAAGCTGATAAATGTGGTTTTGGAGAAAATATCAGCATAGGAAGTAATGTAATGGACTATCACTAAGCAATAAGAGCAAATACATTAGGTAAGCCAAATGACAAGCAATTTGACAAATGAAACGAACTATAAAATATGACAACATTGTTTTTTCTGAATGGGCATCACAGGAATCAAGCAGGGTGGTAGTACTTTAGAGTTACAAAAGTGGCAATAAGATTTTGTCGTGGGAAAATTCCAATATCAGACAATAACCAACTAGACAACATGAACTACAATAGAAGACGAAAAAATGGAAAATTACACGAACAAGAATGCATTAAAAAACAGTGAATAAATATGCAGGGAGAATTTACATTTGGAGTTCATGACTGAACCAAATCCATGGTTAGTATAGATTGCCACTGGATCTCAGTTTCTCAAACTCAGCTTAACAGATTGCATCTCATGGCAAGGAACTTATGAATAAAGACACATGAATATGACTCTGAAACTAAATGACTATTTTATTCAAGTACGAAGATGAATAAAGTATGAGAACAAGGGTAATCTAGGGACACTACTTATCCCTCCGTAGAATGCATAGTAAAGGATATGAACACTGAAAGCATATTAATTGTAACAGTAATGCTAATATAGTGGCAATAATTTGTTTTGGGCCTAAAACATATGCAACCAAGGGGGGCTAACATTTAGTTATCCCAATGTCAGGCAATAAAGTATTGTAATAGGACCTTTCTGTACCTTGAAACTTCTCTCTGACTTCATAAAAATATGATAAAAATATGAATTGGTAGATCTAGGATGCAGACACACAAATGCACATAATATGTAACATGCAAACAAATGCACTGAGAGAGAGGGGGAGAATTAGAGGAAGACAAATACAATCATGGCAACTACACGGCAACATATCAGGCATCTTGAAGTGGATTGTTGGTAGTCATCAAAATTTGGATCCACAAAATTCCCATCTGTAGAAACCATTGATATAAATTGAGGATTATGCAGGTCCCTTCTAGATATCTCCCAATTTCCCCTGAAATATTACATCAAGGCCAATACTTGTCAATTAATAAAGGAAGCAAAAAACTTCACAAAATACTGCAAATCTGGGGAACATGTTAGTTTAAGCCAGGAAATCTACATCTAAAAGCCTTCCAATTAACCACAGGTTTGAAAAGATACCTGAAGTTCATAGGAATTCCACCATAATGAAAAAGAGGAGGTGGTGCTGTATAGCCTGGCTTGAAAAGCTGCAATTATACATTGAAAATAGAATGACAAAACAAAACTGCTTCAGTAAGTATTTGTAGAAGATACACACATGTTCAGTTTCAGTATCAAAACAGTGTTCATATTTTACTTGATAGCAATTCCAAGGTCATGTTCCATGCAACTAAATGCAATTTCACACTTAAGAGGCACACCTGCTGACAGATCTCGCAGATAGTATCACCTTTCTCATTGCACCACCTCTGCACACACTTATGGTGAGCGTACTGCAAAAAGGTGACACCAAAAAAACATTTTTACACTGGCGGAAATATGATATTCCATTATACCATATCACTGCTTCCACTGATTCACATAAATAGAAAAGAAAAATTAACATTATATAACATATGGTAGTTTCAAGTATTTTTCATTTACGACAATGCCCAAAGTCCTGTCGACAACATAGCTGATCTATAATAAAGGAACATCCTGTGATGGTCATTTTCAATTACATATTGACAAAACTCAACAGAAAAAATCATTCTCCACATGGTTATCGAGTCATAAGAGGTCATATAATGGTGACATTCTTTGACAAAGAACTCCAAAAATAATCACTCATCTAAATCAGGCGTGTGCTATCATCAACAAATAAACTGCAGTTAACAGACTAAAACACTCCATCAACCAGATATTTCCTTTATTAGTACTTATTATAATTCCCAAAATGAACAATCTGATGCAGGTATGCAATTGAAGGTCTAAGTTATAGGTTATCAAAGAAATTATAAGTGCCCCTACCCTACCAGGAAGACTGGAGTGCCAGTGTCTCTTCTATGGATAAGTACATCATTGTAATGCAATTATCCATAATTTTCTTGGGGCATGTTCATGTTGAATGATAAGGGGATTGATTATTTTATGTAGGCTAATCAAATATTCTGTTTGAATGATTAAAGCCATTGATATGTTAAAGTGCTTGGTATAAAATTACAAAATTATAGGATAACTAGTCACACTTGTGAGTTGTGATAAAATAATCAAACTGCTATAATTTTCTATATATCATTTAAATGGCTATTTTAAACTTATATTGATAATTAAATTATTTGTTTACTAAGGCTATAATAGGAAAAATAAATATAATTAACCTAAACAGTCATGCTTATTGAACATAATTGTAAAAGATTAATTAATTCATACAAATTTATTTGTACGCAAAATAATCTCATGAATTACAATTCCATCCAACAAAGTGAACATGTCCTTCGAAAAAACTATGAATAATAATGAAGACTTGCATTGCAGAAAAATCCAAAACAGAACAATGGGTGCACATTTTAAAAACTTGAGATGAGTTACTTTCATCATATATTCATTTTTTGATATTAAAAGAAAATCTTTTGCCTAAATTTCCTCTGAATTAAAAGTAACGGTCCAAACTCTCCTACTTAAATGTGAAAAGGGTCAGTCATTTAGACAAAGAGGTCAGTGAAATTTAGATATTTGTTCACCAACTTTATTTTTTTTTTCCAGTATTGCTCTCAATGAGCCAAAAACATATAATTACAGATGGAGAAGAAATTTGGTTTTGTTGAAGCTAAGAACTCTTGCTTTCCTCCTTTCTAAATCATATTTCACCAGCAGAAATCATTTCCTTCGAATATGAAATCATGATGCTTAAGCTCTACAATTCGACCGTGTCAAAGACTTGTCTTTGTTGCCTAAGTTAATGGCATCTCTTTAATTATGGCACAATGCAGCCAGAACTCATAAGAAAAAGAGGCTTCAATGAGTGTATGTCTCCATAACAAATACCCTCAAGCCAAATTACATCATTACCTTGATTAAAGCAATGTCATCCTAATCACATCCATCAAAAAGGAATTTAGCATAATCATTAGTTTGATGAAATTTGAAGACGTCATGACAGCTGTCGTAAAACTCTAACACATGACTCAGATCTAAGGCACCAAAAGTTAGATCCAAAATATGTTTGGAAGGACAGGAATTGAAAAACAAGATTTCACTATATCAAGTCTTCTGCATGCTACAGTAGCTTAGTATATTAGACATCTTATATTTGACGTTTGTGAATCTAACCTTTAAGCTCCCACGACAAGAACAGGGCACCTCCATGTTTGAGTCTTCATCTTCATCGTGACAAATCCTACATTCTACCAATTTCTTTGCCGCTGGTCCTGCATGGTTTTCCATCCTATGGAAAGAAAAACTAGTCATGTATTCAGAAATAGAAGGTGAGGCATGCTGCAGTCTGGATTGCAGTTTCTAGGGTGGATTCGGTAAGTAATTGATCCACAAGCGATAAAAGTGATCCCCCATGCTCAGACGACATAAAGACCCTGTTTTAAAATCTTTCAAAAACAGAATGTACATGCCTAAGGGCAACTTCTTGAACAACGCTGTTCCCCAGTTGATTGCAGAACAACAATTCTAATCAAGTTGCCCTGCAAAATAAAATTCTAGTTTAGCAAAAAATGGAAGTATAAGTAAAGAACCCTCTAAGCACAACATAACTAATATTGCCTCAAACATGTAATGAACAATCTGCAGCAAAGGACTGGGAAGCCATTTCAAAGTGCAAGAACAAAGAAGAATAGCTATATCAGATACATGCTGCCTTTAAATTGATAGATTCATCATTTAGTACAAATTGAAGGAACCAAAGACGGGGTCACTTCAGGGTATTGGCTCCAGCTAACATGGGCGTGCAATGGAAGCAATTATTGAGGAAACAATTTTAATGTACAAAGACCAATGGCACAATAATTTCCATGCCGCCTAGTAGGGACGAGCAGACTAAATCTTCATCAATTGCTCAGACCCATTTCAGTAAAAATAAATGTTATTGATTTCTCATAGAGAAAAGGTAAAAATATAAGGCATGAAATATACTAGAAAACAAAAATATCGTCCAGTCCACAAAACAAGAACACACTGGTGGTGGAGGAAAACGGATACGAAGAAGAACCGAAATTAGACAACTCCAAGGACATCTTACTGTGTCATACGCTGCCGAATGAAAATTGCTTTAGAATGGAAGTTATTCGGAAAAACACGCGCGCAAACTGAAAAGATGTCCTCTTGAAGAAAAAGCAACAGTTGAGGGATAAATCTTTGGAACCTTGCCAAGAGACATATTCAACGACGCAAACAGGCATTAAAAAGACCACTTTTTTTTTTAAAAAAATTAAATCCATGATAAAAGTTTCCACTTGTTGAAGGTACTCGTAAAATCAGAGGAAGCATCAATAGACAGAAGAATATAAAAGGGAAAGCTTACACGAAATGTGATGGGTTTTCCGCAGCATAAGGCACCTAATCAACTTCAAGAAGACAACTCGTTGTATTCTTCTTCATCATCATTCTTTTCCTCCAACTACTGTTACTGTCTTTTCTTCTCTTCAATTGGGTTTTTCTTGGGCGGTGTTTAGGAATGGAACAAGTGGACGACTACTGCTGTCACCATTGTCGAGTATGAGAATGCGAATGAGAATTCATGGCAATAACTTCAAATCACGGGCCAATTCATGTCGCCAATACATATATTTCCGTACGTATTACTACATCACGCACGCACACGCTCTCTCCCTCTCTCTCCCTCTCTCACACACACACACCCACCACAATGACAGAGGTGCGTCGGCTTTTCCTCTCCCACTTTGTCCACACCCGAAAGTGGAGAGAGATGCAAACGCGAAAGCAGGCAACGTATTGCACGATTTCTCTCCACTCACAATTTCTCCTGGTTTTGCCGTCAACAATAGTCTCACAAGCAATCGCTCCCAAACATTTATTAATCAACAGCAAAAGGAGAAAATTGAGAGCCAAACAGAGAAGTAATCATGCTACAATTCACATCATCATGTTTGATTTATACCGGGATGCTAATAACTTAATTATAATCAAAAGATCAGTTAAAAAAACAATAGCTTCATTAATTAGCTGGAATTATTTCGCAGTGGGAGTCTTTCAATTATCTCATGAAAAATTTACAGAGATAACAAAGTAGTGTTTGGATTAATTATCTTGATGGGAAAAGAAAATGGTAGATTAAAGACAAATTAAATCCAAATCAAAATAAACTTTACGCTGCGTTTGTTAGCCACCTTCCACATCTTTTTTATCTCATCAATTTTATACAATCAAATATATTACACTAGACAATCTTCTCTCAAATTTAAATTCAAAATTTTCTACCAATATTTGTATAACTAATAAATTATTTTCAATCACTGTACTTATTTCTTAATTAAATCAATAATTATATATACACACACACATATTTACTCTCATATTTATATATACTTATATAGTAAAAAACAATTATTATCCATATATATTATCGTATTATTCAATTATTATTATATAATTTATATATATTTTAATATACAAATTTAAATAATTTATATTATTTATTATATCGAAATATTTTTTCTAAATATATTATTCATCTCATCACAATCCATCAAACATCATCTTCTAACAAAACTCGCTCCCAAACATAACCTTAGCATCATTTGTCGTGAGAGAACACGACAAACAATGGAGAAAATAATTGGAGTGGGAAGCATGTACTCAATTAATATCCTTTCTTAATTTTCACCCTTTTTCTTTATATTTTCCTTAGTAAGACAAATATTTGTCTGAGGATATGAAAATATAAAATTCTTAAACTTCTCCATTTGTTGGATAAACTTTCAAACTTTAGATTTTAGTAGGCAAAGAATAATTACAGAAATGTTTTTTTTTCCCATATTATATTTGTACATAATTAAATTTTGTTCCGTATGTGTAGCGCCTGTTTTTACACTTTAATTTCTCTTCTTGCTTGCCAAATGCCAACTGCCAAGAAGCAGATTCTATCAAAAATAACTTTTTTTTTCAATTTTATTTATGTCTTAATTCTAAACTACTATTATAGACTATGTTTGGTTCCTAATTATGGGGGTAAGAAAATTTTTGTAATTTGAATGAGTAACAAAATTGTACTTAATATTAAAGTAAAAATTTAAATTATATATATATATGTTTAGCATGTAATAATAATTAAATGATTTAATAGTATGTAAATTAATAGGATATCAATATATATATAAATGTAAATAAAAAAATTATAAATATAAATATTGATTTAATTGTAAATAAATATAATGATTTAAAAATAATTAATCAAGAGATAAAAATTTAAATTTAAATTTAAATATAATTTATAAAATAAAATATTTAATTCGTAAAATTTTTTATAAAAATAAATAGTAAAAAATTAGGAGTCAAACATAGCCTGTTGTACCTTCGCCCGCACTCATCTTGTACGCCGCAAGCAAAGCCACCAGTCATATTCCATTACGCATCTTGCGACGCCCATTTGCGGGGGATTTGGTTGCCAACAATCACGTGATTAAATAGAATTATCATCTAATGCATTCACCAGTTACTGTTCTTCTCCACTAATTAAACAATTATAGCGTGTTTTAGTTTAAAGTAAACAATTATAGCGTGTTTTAGTTTAAAGAAAACAATTATAGCGTGTTTTAGTTTAAAGAAAACAATTATAGCGTGTTTTGCCCTCATTAGACAAACACAGGCTCTTCATTGTTTACAAATAAGTGATATATTCTATGCATATGATAAATTTACTTACAAATTATGGAATTATTATATTTTAAATAATAAAAAATATTAAAAGCACAAATACAATGATAATTTAAAATAACAAAAAATAAAACACAGAAAGATTTTGAGAAACGAAAAAATTTGAAAGTAAAACAAATAAAATAAGTTATAAAGAAAAGAGAAAAATAAAATGACAGTAAAAATACAGTATAAAATTTAGAGTAGTTGTGTAATTTTATAACGTGCAATCAAAAAAGTCTACTGCTGCAACAACATAGTAAAAATATAGATTAAAATTATAGATAATATTTATAATAAAACAAGATTAAAATAGTTTTAAAAAAGAGAGAAAATTTTAGAGAAAAATAAATAACAATAATAATTAAAAGAAAAGAGAAAAAGAAAATAATGCAACATATGAAAAAATAATTAAAGATACTTGAATAATTATGTAATATGCAAGTAAAAAGTCTTAATTTTATAGTAAAAAATACAAATATAGACATAGTATACAACAAAAGTAATGGTGTGTTGGTAATCATGTTTGAACGTGTTTGATCTTTTAAATTAAAGGTGATAATGTGAATTTATCAGTAAAAGGTAATAATGTAAATTAATTATACGCAACTAAATTATTTCCAAATTTTTTAAGACACGGTATAGAAAACTGATTTTATGGCCTACCAAAAGCAGTGACAAAATGGAGAACATGGGACTCAGCGGGTGGTGGCAGCAAATCTGCTAATGACGTGAAAAGCGGATTCACGCTTTCGCAAAGCCTTCAGGCATTCACAACTTTAGACACAATCAACGTTCGCGTGCTTTAGCAAATGATCACCAGCATCATTTATTGAATGCGTATCACGTTCCACGAGAGGTTTCTAGTGAAAGTTTGATTTATAGCAACCACAGAAGAATCAGAACAGAAACGTTTGTACTTTCCAGTTCGATTTCATTAATTAATGTTATTCCTTTATGTGCTCATGGGATTACTTGTTTTCATCCTGGTCCCACGACATTAAAGTAAGCACACAGCTTTGGAACTCGGTTCCATCCATTGCTAATTCTAGAAACAATTTGGTAATTCCTCTGCCCAAGGTTGATATGTTGGCCAGAACGAGAGAAGTTGGGACATAGGAAATCAGCATTTTAAAGCAGATGATGGTCTAGGTTGCTAGTGAGAAGTAGGGTTAGTTCGAGTCGAGCTCGACTCAGACAACAAAAATTGGAGTCGAGCTGCCTCTGCCCAAGGTTGATATGTTGGCAAGAACGAGAGAAGTTGGGACACAGGAAATCAGCATTTTGAAGCAGATGATGGTCTAGCTTGCTAGTGAGAAGTAGGGTTAAGTTCGAGTTGAGCACATGAGCTCAGCTCGAGCTCGAAGGTGAAAAAGAAAACTCGAGCTCGAATATTAAGTATTGAAAAAGATTTTTATCTAAAATGACATAATTAAAAACCATAAATACAAAATTATCATCGATCTCGAATTACTCGAAACTCATTTAATCAACACCGAAACAATTCGAACTCGACTTGTTATACACCTCGAGTAGTTCGAGATCAACTTGAGCTCGATAATGCTCGAACTCGAACCGAATTTTGAGTCAAGCTACTCGACAAGCCCACAACTCAGGCCCACTCCTAGTGAGAAAGTCAATGGACATGTCACCAAAAGAATCCTACAGGTGTCACAAAACGAACTACTTTAAATCTAATTTCCTTTGAACTCGAATTTTGAAAACTTTAATGAGTATAATCTCGCTGCTTAATATAATTACAAACTTAAACTTGAACTGTCTAAAATTGAGTGGAATTGAGTTCTCGATAACACCCTTGACGAAGCCTCACTAAATGCACAACCCCTGGCTCCCAAAAACTAGCACTGGCGTTGCGTCGCGTGTATTGCAACAATTGCATGAACCGTACATTTACTTACCAGCAATCAGAAATTTAATCAATGTGCCGAAGAAACAACCCCTACACGGTACACACCAAAAGTCTGGCGACAGTGATGTCAACTTGGGACCTAGCCTGAATTCATTTGGATACTCAGCAAGCATTAGCATTCCTCCAAGAATAAGCATAACTGATGGCACCATTCCTGCAGTCAATGTTTCTATGATCTCCATGATGATTGAAAGTGGTGCATCATCACAGACAGGAGTTTTATCGGCAACAATTCCTATTCCTCTCGCCATTTGTGGCTCAACTAAGCACAAAAGTGATTTTGGACTTCCTGGACCCCCAACCTCAAAGGAATCAGGTTCTGGCACAGAATTTTGAGATAGGCCCCACGCATTAGCACAAACTTTTGAAATTAATGTTTTTTTTTTCGCCAATCAGGTTCGACAAGAACTGTCCCACGCAGATCATTTGTCTTAACACTTGTTCCTAATGCTCAACACCATCCACAACATCATAACACTCCATTGGAAGCTCCATCATGGGGAAAACAAGATTACAAACAAGAATAGTAACCCATTGGGCAAAAGATATGTAATCTATCCCAGTCTGGTCATGCTGGAGGACAAGATTCTTGAGAGTAGTAATCTTCTCTAACGGATGAAGATCATACAGGGCAAGAACAGGACAAAAACAAGCTTGTTAAGAAGCTTGAAAGAGGCTCTTGGAACAAGCTGGGAAAACCCATTTTGCGATGGCAAAACCCCACAATAAGTTTACCTAAGCTTCTTGAAACGCCCAGGAAATTACTAACCAAGATTGGATTTCAGCAAAGGAAGAAAAAAGGCAACGCCAAGTTTTAGCCAGCAATATTTAAGGCAAATCAGAAAGAGAATTCAATTAAAACCTCAATTACTACAAGGAAATTGCAATAATAAAATATGGAGCAGAACATATACGACATTTGCCTCCAGATTGAGAATGCAACAACCACTTTGGGAACTAGAAATAAAAAGGAGACATCATGCCCCTGGAGCTAAAACCACCAAAAAGCTGAATCGAGAGTTTTTTTTTTTTTTTTCATTCAGTTTACTTAACAATTCAGAAGGCGGTCAAAAATCAAAGTTCTTTGTATCCTTTATTAGTCTCTTCGTGATTACGCCAAATCTATGCATTTTTTTTTTGTTTTTACAATTTTCAAGGTGCAGAGTTAACCAAATACACTAAAAATATATCAGTACAAACATGACAACCAGCAAGTAATCCAGTGGGCACCTTCAAGAACTCACAATCAAGAACGTGAAGTGTTTTACTTGTATATATAGCCAACAATAAAAAGTAAAAATCAACTATGAAATGATGGGAGGAAAATGTTGATCACGTTGAAGTGGCAAAGACAAGGGAAAACACCATCTTGTGATTAATGAAGAATAGGAGTTATATAATAATGAACAGAATTACCAACATTCTGCTGAATTCAGGAAAATGTTATTGCTGCTGCTCGTAGTTTCTGCTTTATTTCAATTATTTGACATGAATCAAATCGATTCTAAAATTGTAGTGTAAATCCTAAGAGCCAATGCCATCCAAAAATGAAACAGTCAATCCAAGTGGCATGGAACTTACCAATCATTCTTTATTAGCAGAAAATAACAGCATAGATCATTTTGACATCCTCTATTAAAACATTTGCTAACTCAAGTAGGAGAATTGCTCACATTTAAGAATTGTAGGTCTTAGCTACCAGAAAGAATCAGTGAAAAGATCACATAGTCAAAAAACTTCAATAGCTTCCCTTGCATTCCATGCCAAGGGAGGTAAGATCAAAGATGGCACCGAGACATAATCCATTCACGGCTTTCTTGGAAGCAGGACCCAAGGAAAAGCTTAAGTTTTGCCACAACCAAGACTACCCCCAGGCCCTCAAACAAAATGAAAGTAAGCTTAAAGCATTTCCCTTTCTCAAAGCCTTACATGAAAAACAAATCAATATTTCACCATATAGTTTCCTAGATGAATTCTCAATGGCCTAACATGCTAACTAATTCAACAAATGGAAAAACAGTAAAGAAATTAATGAACACTTATCCTTCACTAGAGGTAGTTCACATGATAAGGATGTAAATTCCATATTTAGACTGGCCTAGCAATATTTTTATTAGGGATGCTCGTCTTAATCACACCAGCTCATCCTTCAGAAATTGATCAAACATGCATGCTTGTTTTAGTCACTACATAGCAGACTCTAGGCCGATCATGTAATGTGAAATGGCCACATCACGCATTTCACTCCAACAGACATATAATATAGCATGATTTGCATGCGCATGTGTGTATATATCAAATACATCATCAAGTATGAATTTAAATAAACAAAGAAAACATAAACAATCTGAATTTCCTATCTACTGCTTCAGTATCATTCTGAAAAAAAAAAAACACCATCATTCTACTTCTATAATTGGTTCATAAATTGAGAGTAATCAGGGAAATCAGAAACAGACCTCAAGATAGCAGCAACTTGAAGTAAATTATGACATATATTGCCAGAGAGATCACAGCACATATGTGTTGCCAAAAGAGGAGAGCTGAAGCTTCGCTAACTGCATATCCCCTTAAGCTAGCAACTGCTCCCAACAAGATGGCACTTGGTGTTGTGTACTGCAACAGAAGCACAAATCGATACATTTGATCCCCAGGAATCAGAAACTGTAGTTTATCTGCCAAAGAAATCACTCCTACACCAACCAAAGGGAGCACCAAAAGTCTTGCAACAATTATTCCAACTGTAGTTCGAATTCCAAGCCTGGATTCGTTAGGCCCCTCGGCAAGCATTCCTCCAAGAAGAAGCATCACTGACGGCACCATTGCTCCAGCCAAAATCTCTAAACTATCTGTTATGAATGAAAGGGGTGCATCATCACCATAGACAAAAGATTTGATAGGAGAAATCATACCAACAAAAAAGGCAAATAGTGTTGCCAATGTTGGTGGCTGAAGTATGTGACTGATAGGAGTCTTCTCGGCGACAATTCTTATTCTTCTCATCATTCGAGGCTCTGCCAAACACCTAAGTGATTTTGGACTCCCTGGACGAGTACCCGAACTTCCTTCCTCCAAGGAATCGGGTTCAGGAATAGCACTTTGCGATAGGTCAGATACTTCAGCGAAAACTCTTGCAATTAGTGGAGTTTTGCAATGCTCGGTCTCCTTATCTTCCATTCCAGGCCACTCGGCCTCCACAAGAAGTGGCTTACTGAGATCATTTGTGGACACTTGTTCCTCAATTTCGCTACCTTCTTCAATAAGCTCAAAATACTCCATGGGAGGCTCCATCATGTGGTAAACAAGAGTATAAACAAGAAGCACGGCAACCCACTGTGCAAAAGACACATAAGCTGTCCCAGTGGTGTGACATTCAGGACCAAATGGATTGTCCGCGCTGTGGCACACTGATCCAACAATAGCAAGAGGAAGGTTGCCAGTATTTCCAAAAGCAGTCATAATAATTGTAAACCTAAAGTATTCTGGAGGCGGTCGGCAAAGTTTTGCAACTAACAAGCCCAACAAACAACCAACAGCAGTGCTAAGAATTACGTTAGCCGGTATGAACCACCAACGAAGAAAATTCTTCGCGGTTATAATTTCTCCAAGATGGAAGAAGATCGTACAAGGCAAAAACAACACGAAAACAAGCTTGCTAAGAAGCTTGAAAGTGGCTTTCGGAACGAGTTGAGTTTTTGGGTGGGCAAGAATTAAGCCAATGCCAGTGAGACAAATGAGTTTCAACAACGGAAGAATAGAAAGAACAAGTTCCTCCTTTGTGGACCGCACGTGAGGTTGACTTTGTTCAAAAACTGACTCCATCTTGGACGGGAAAACCCAACGAGATCCCCAAACCCGCCAACCCCAACAATATTTCTCACCAAGATTGTTAAAAATCCAGGAAACTGTAAACGATTGTCAAATTTAGAACTCAAAACGAAAACAAAAAAAAAAAAACCGAGCTTCCAGAAATTCCAAAGTTCAGGCAGCAGAAAACTTACTCAGGCAGAAAAGAGGAGTTCCAGCCTGCAGCCGACACTAGTTCAAGGCAAATCCTGAGCATAATTGTGATAAAATTTTGATCAAGGCACAGAAATTGCAATACTACAATACGCAATAAAGGGAAGACTAACTAAATATCCCAGAAAAATTTCTTAGAGGAAAAGAATATAAAAACACGGCCCTTGTCTTTCCCAACAGAAGCAGAAAACAATTAATGAAGGATAAAGAGAAAAAATCACAAACCCAAAAAGGGCCATTCAGCCAACATCTTACGTACCCGCGAAGGAACACGAGGTCTGCGAGCAAGTGGAGGCGCAGTCGCCCAGGCGGCGATTGCCACGGGCTCATATAGCCTCGGGTCTTTTTCCAGATCATGAGTTGACGACCCTTGACCGTTAGTTATTTTATTTATTTATTTATTTTCCAACTTCATTGTTACCATCATTAAGGATACCGAATATTTTTTTAATTCCCAAAAATACATTTATGAAAATAACCTCATTTCTAAATTTATTCCCTCACTGTGAATTGAGAAATAAGAATTAATTTGGAAAATTACTAAATACAGTTTTTGAAGCATTGAGTCTTCCTCTATACAAGCCTCGCTCTTACATTTTGGTAATTTACTTCTCAAATTCAATTTTTTTTAGCTTTTTAATCTAATTTTCTTGGCCCGTGTGCTGTGCCGCTAGTAATTTAATTAACACTAAAATGCCTTCAATAACTATCTTTGGTTGCCAAATGTTGATTTCCAGAAATACTTATCCTAATTTATTTTTTTTACCATTTTTCTTTATTTATCATTTTCATTGTCAACATATTTTTATTTGTTTCTCTATTTTTTTTTCTCTCTCTTCCATCTATTGTATATTTATCTTGATTTTATTTTATAACATTTTTATTATTTTGGAATGAAATTATTTTCATTGTTAAAAATAAAAGAATATTATATTATATGATTTGTACATAATCTCGCAAATGCATTGAGTGTCCCTTCCAATAGTTATAATTATAGGAATATAGATTCAGTTTAGTTATATGAAACTAGCAATTGCACACATACATAAACAAAAGTTTAAGTAATAAATATAATAAAATTCTAATAACAATTTAAAATACATAATATCAAACTTATTTTTATCAAAGCTTTAATACAAATACAAAAGGCTTACATCATGATTTTTAATTTATATACAAATACAAGATTATACTAAAATCAATGTTTTATATTTTTATTATATAATAACTGTATAAAAGTGTATGAAAATTATAAATAAATTCAGTGTCTTAAAAATTAAAAATAAATTGATAAGCTATTAAAAATGAAAGTCATTAACTCCCCTTTCTAATTGGAAAGGAAACTTTTTGTGTTGGCGTTCGCTTTTAGAATAAAGAGTAAATACGAATTGAACAATCAGTTGGGGTGTGTTTGCCAAAATATTAACAGGCCAAAAATAGTTATAAAAAAATCTGTACTATTATATGATTGTTAAAACTTTCATCGGTCTCTCTCTGTCTCTCTCTCTCTCTCTCTCTCTCTCTATATATATATATATAGTCCTTTTTTTAAGGAAAAAGTCCCTAAAAAACGATACTGATTTTAAAAGTAGAATTACGAAAATAATATTATTTTTATAATATAAAAATAAATGATTGAATTAAGTTAGTAACAAAACCAATATCCAAAATTCAGAATAAATAAAAATTAGCATGAAAAACTTCAACAACAAACTATTTGTATTACATATGAAGCCTACTCTACTATAATTTGATTTTCAAATTTAAAGAAAAAAAAATCCATATCTCATTTATTTTTTCCTTTTCTCTCCAATTTTATATTCTGTTGTTTTCCATCATTCGCTGCTAGATAAGATTTGTGTTGTACCTTTCTCTTAAATTTTATCCTCTCATTTAATTTTATATAATTTTAATGCATCTTAAAATTTTGATAATTTATCTTTATTATTAAAATATAATTATTTATATATTTGTTTTACCATTAACTCATATCTAAAATATGTGATTTTACTGTATGAATTATAACATAAAATATATGCACTATAACTAAATAAATAGACATGGAATATGTTTTAAAAATATGTATATAGTAAAAAATAAATTTATATGAACATCTAATAAATTATATTTTAAATTTTATATATATGTAGAGTCCACACCAAAAGCTAATTATTACATTAAGATAGATAAACGGGTATTAAACATGTTGATTTGTAGGGGTAAGATTGGCATTTTGCTCACTTTTAGGTAGGAAGCCATCAAAAAGAAAGTAAGAATGTGTCCAATCCCTCCATTATTGTTAGAAACTCTAGTTCAATTCCAATGCGATGGATAATAAAGTCTATTGACATTACACGTTGACAATTATATGGATATATATAGATTACATGTCATCATTTTTATAAGCATACCGGAGGTTGAAATGTCATGTTTTTTGTGTTAAAGTTTCTTTGATTTGGACAGAACTTGAGTATATTAAGGAGATTTGAGGAGCACATCAAATGAAGTAAAATTTGTCCAAAGATTACCGGAAAATTCATGTGGATTATTTTCATACTATAGAAAGATATGTTGCTAAATTTAAAAGATATGTAACACATTAGTTTGGATAAGAATTATGCTACAAAAGGAAAGTTGATACTAATGTTGCAACACCACGCAAATAAGACAATTTGGTGATATGACATATCCCGTGGATTATATGATGGTTTATCTTTCTATTACGAAGGAAACTTGCATGGAAGATGTCTATAAATGTTGAAAAACTCATAAATGTCGCAAGGAACCTGAGATGGCTCTTTAAGGAACCTTGTTGAGCTTTGTAAAGACCAAGTGAGGTAGTGAACTCTTTCAAGTGAGGTTTTGAGAATTTTTAGTATAAAACTCAATTTATGATATAAGGTTACTTCTAACTAAACTTGGCTCTGTGGATATAGGAGTGGTGACTAGAATTGTGCTATTATATCACGTATTTTAGCTCTTAATTATTAAATTGGTTCTTTTAATATTTATAGCGTGTATTATAACAAATTCAACACCATTTAAACAACACACATTTTCCTCTATGTGTGCTGTTGTTGCAATAATGTTACAATATAACTTGATCATAGTAGAATTGTAATATTATCCTCCTCGACCCACATCTACAAATGGCATTAAAGCCACATCAGTATTTTATTTATTTATTTATTTATTTTGACTTGGTTATTCAAGCAAGTGATGTCCTAGTTATCATATTTGAACAATAAAGAACAATAAAAGAGGCTTAAACAAAAAAGAAATAGAAAAAAAAACATGTTAAGAAAGGGTAATGAAGACACTAGAATAAAAAATATTAAGAAAGACCAGTAGGATGATGTCTAGAAGAAGAGTGTTCAATGCCAAGGATGTGATGGACTTGGGCACATTATCATAACAAGCTAAACAAACCAACAACTCCCACAAGAGATGAAGAAAATTCAAAAGAATCTGATGAAGATAAGTGGACATTTGGTCATATTACATTCAACATGAATAGTGGTAAACAAGGTGTAACAACTAATGTTGCAACACTCATAATGTTATTTGATGATGGTATAGAAGGCATCTTTAAGTGATGAGAATGATACTCAAAAGATATAATGTCTACATGCCTAATGATATACAAGGAATGGATGATTATATATGGTGAAATCGAGACACTTAAAGGAGAAAATGATATGTTGAAGAAAGAAAAAAAGACTTATTGTAAAATTTATGGAAGATAACAACAAATTGAATAAACTATAATAAGACGCATTTATCAAATGATAAGAGGTTAAAGCTTCCTCAAACAAACTAAATAAAGTTAAAGAAAAATTGAATGATTTACTGACAATGGGGAAAACATTAAATAGACCATTTCTGAATTGATTTTATAAAAGGTTCAAATTTTACTTAATACAAAGGCAAGGGTTTAAAGTTTGTAAGGGGAATAGTGATAGATGTTACAAGCCAAGTTGCAACATCATAACTTCATATCTATAACTCTCCTCATGTTGCAACACTTCAAATTATAGAAAATAACAAGTTCTAAAGGAATCAAATCATATGCTATTTTTTTTCTCAAAATTTAAACATTTTGTGTCTAAATGTTTTGTTTTTTTGAAGCATTTTATGGGAGGAATATCTAGGTCTATGAATATGATGAATCAAAAGTGAGAACTAAAAAAGTTTAGGTCAAAGGGAGTGACCTGAAGTGCTATCCCACATATGTCTCCTTGTAAGCATGTAATTCGTGGTGCTTTGATAGTTGTTGCTTGAGGCATATGATCAAAGATAAAGAGAATCTGATTAAAATAAATAAATGTATATATAGACTTTACCAAGATAGAAAACAATAAAGGAAATCATATTGTTGCAAGATCAACATACTTTTAGGGAATGTGAGTTGCTACATATAAAGTTAATATGCCCTATAAACAAAATGTTGTATGTCATTAAAAGTTACAACAATAAACAAAGCACTATTATTAGTGTTGCAACACTAGAGTCGAAATCTAGTGATGAGAGAGCATGGTACCTACCAACCTAAGAATTGCCATTTAAATTGAGGAAAAAATATCAATTATAAGATCTTAATGATGTAACACTCACTAAGACTAGTCCCTCGCCCAACAGTTGCTTTATATTCTCCCGTCTTTTTAGATTTCTTTGTCAATATATAAAATTAAAGGGGAGTTGAAGGTTAATAAGAGTAAGGAAGTCAGCGTGTGTCTGAAGGGGGGTTTTTCAATTTCTATTGCTACTTTGATTGGAAAGTTTCTATATATATCCTTTTTTCCGCTGACTTGATGTTCTCGTTGGATTGAAGTTATAGCACCTACAGCTGGTGAATGATAAGTTTGCTTGAGAGGGAATCTATTTACACTATCATATTTTTTTGTATATTGAATCTGTTTAATTGGTCAATAAGTCTATGCCATTAAAGGTTTAATAATTATAGAATAGTTATTTTTTGTGTCATTAGTGAGTTATGCCTCATAATATCAAAAAGTGAAATTGTTAACATTGTGTGTTGGCTATTATATGGCATACATGTGGATTACATGCCATCATTTTCATAAGTGTGAAAGTGTTTAAAAAAATTTCATGTTTCCTTATGTTAAAGTTTTGTTGGTTTATATAAATTTAAAGGATATTGAGGAGATTTAAAGAGCATACTAAAAGATAGAAAAATTGACTAAAGATTAGCTAGAAATTTGTGTGGATTATTTATATATTGTGGAAAGATATGTTGACAAATTTAGAAGATATGTATTACATCAATTTTCTATAAGAATCTTGTTGAAATAGGAAAGTTAACAATGGTGTTGCAACACCATTAGACTTGGATAAGGCAATTCAAAGATATGCCATATCCAATGGATCTGGTTATGATTTAGTCATCCTATGCTTAAGGAAACTTGCATGGAAGACATTTATAAATGCTAGATTACTCAAAGACGAGGCAATGAGCATTGAGTAAATCTTTGAGGAGTCTCGTTGAGCTTTGTGAAGACTATATCATGTCAATCTAATTCAGGCATGAGTGCTTAGTACTATTCTCATCCATTTAGTTTATAACCTGTATTTTTGAGTCGAGAATCAGTAGTATACTTATGCACCTCTTGAGTGAAATTTGACTATGATGGAAGGATGGGGCATAAAGAGAGTTACGTCAATGTTCTAAGCAAGTAACCTTATTGTCAAAGCGTTACGTAGTTGTGAATTTAGGATATATGACAGTGGACTCTTCTTAGTGAGATTTTGATGTTTTTGATGTTGAACTCAAGTTGTGCTACTGGATCACTTTTGATCGATTGGGACCTAATAGATGTAGGAGTGATTTCTTTGAATTGTGTTATCATATCGAACTTTTGACCCATCATTATTGCTTTAGTTTTGATAGTTTTGACTAGGTGCTGCAATACTAAACGTTGCTGTGAATTTGTTATATTGTAACAGCAACGTATACAAATTGAAAATAAATAGAATGAATACAACAATTGGTAATGCAGTTTAGAGCCAACTTTCTATATCTGTGGGATACTTGCTTAGGTAAAGGATTTTATTATGTTAAATTCAATAAGAGTATACCTAAGCTTCAAAGAGCAACACACCATTCAACCAAACCCCTTTGGCGTCAACCTTTTCCCACACATTAAAGCAACCCACTATGCCTAAATATTCACATAACCTGCCCCCTTGGTCTTAATTAGGTTGAATGGGACGTATTTATATTTTCCCTTCACTTATTCACTCCTTTTCCACTTAATTTGATATATACATTGATTCTCACTACAAAGGAATAAAGTTTACTTTCAAATTCACTCAACTCATGAAGTTTTCAAAGTTTAAGTTATCCAATAAAGTCTTTAGACCTTATACCCATCAAGATCAATAGCTTCCAATTAGTTTAAACGTGAAATCTTCAAAAAAATCCACATTAAATCAAAACTGCACAATTTCCCATCTAGTCACTGCATCTAGTGTTCCAATACTAGCATTAATTTTCTCAATTGGCGATATATGCTTTCCTTCTTGAGTGAATTCTGCAACAAATAGCACATCTGCACAATTTTCTTTATCTAATCAAATAAAGTTGATCAATTTCTTCTTTTACATGGACACTTGACTAATCTCTAGCAAACCCATAAAATTAGGAAAGATATTACAACAAATCTTTTCAAATAAGTATCCACGAGATAACTTTTCAAATATGTTGGTGCCATATCATTGTCAATACTTGTGCATGCTTGACACCATATGAGTGTACCATTAGCTACCACATCATCTACAATGTCAACTGCCACGTTAGCGCCATGTCATCGCCATCTTAGCATCAAGTCAGCAGCCATGTCAACAAGTTCCTTAAATATTGCTAGTGTCTTTGTGTGTATATTGCAACAAATTAGAGCACCGTTTAAGTCAATTACGAGTAAATTATATTCATTACTTAATTAATGTATAAACTACAGAAAGCTAACAATTGCATGATATGTTGCTTTATGAGATTTAGCCAAATTTAATTGGAATAGGACAATTTCGTTTAAGACCAAACTTTTTTCTCCCCCGAGGGTCTTTCTCGCATGCTGAACATCTTTTTATTAATACCAAATATAATAAATTGAATGGAAACATCTTTTACACTCTTTTTTTAAGAAAATTAATTTTTTCATGTTTTAGTAGAGTTGCAAATCAAGTATGGTTAGCATAAAAGATGGAAAGAGTTAATAGTATAAATTGGTATTTGCTCACAAATATAATATGTTTCAAATCAATTAGATATGGTACTAGGTTCATTAACATAGTTGCTCACTTGATTATGAATGATTCTCCCTAGGTGTTATCTAAAATGTTTACCAATTCAATTAGGCTTTACATGTATCATCCCAGTAATTGACTGACTCCGAGTCTGTGGTTAAGCCCTCTGACTCCCAATAAATGGCATCAAAGGTTTAACTTGGGAGGAGTTTGGACAGATGCTCGATTGCTCCGATAATTGTCCCCTAGCTGTTTAGCGAAATTAAGTTATACATCCATCAGAACCTTCCAAAACCATTAAGCACAGCACCAATAAGAATACTTTGATCGAGCAATATTTTATGATATAATAAAGCTTATCAACTCGTTGCATATCCAAACTTATTTTGCATACAAAATTATGTCTTCCTAATTTTATACTGCTTAACAACTTCCGTTGCAAGTGCCAATATGCAAATAAAATGTCAAACTAGGAGTACTCATACTAGAATTCCGTATAGGTAGCCGACGAAACCTTCATATTCTTATGTCAAGCGAAACCGAAAGATATAATAAAAGCGGCCTAAAAATCAATGTCTATGCACACATGACAACCTGAGAGCAACCCTTTCACCACATTGAGTACATCTGTCATCACAACCGAAGTCGACAAGGGAACACTGAGGGCCACCAAGGCCAGCAGTCCCAGTGCCACACTTGGCCTCGTATTCATCAAATACGACTGCAGCAGCGCTGTGAAGTCACAGACACCCTCATGGTACTGTACAAACAGTTTCTTCTCCCATTCCTTCCAATCCGAAGACGGCGACGCCCCTTCGTTGTTGCTAGCTTCCATCACCTTCATTTTCTCGATCCTCATTCTCAGGACAATCATGTTCTCGTCCACTGGCTTCCCCTCATGATCAGTTTCACCTTGTTTTGCATTGACGATAACTGTTTTGGTCTTCACGAGCCCATTTCCTGTGGGGTATGCGGAGAATCGCGCGGGGGGTAACGTGGGTCTTGCGGGCAAGAAAGCGGTCGCCTCCATGACTGTATTTGCATGTATGAGAATGCAATCGTTGAATCAAGCAATAAGAGGGGTGGGTTGTGGTTTATATAAAGAGGGGATACGTAGACATGGAAGTGGCGTACGAATTTGGTCTGTCTTGGAAGGGACAGAGAGGAAGAGGATGCCAAGAAGCAGCGATTTGCAAAAGTGGACTACAATTAACGTGATGTCCTTGTTTTGCGAGGTTGCTTTGAAGGAACTTTTGCATGATGTATCGAAGGAAGAAAAAAGAAGAAGATGTTGATGGTGAGAAGGAATTAATTTGCGTGTACAAGTTACATGGCTATGCAAGTTTGTTGTCTAATAATCCAAACAACGTTATATTTTAAAGCCATAAAACTTTCCACTTTTTAACTACGTCATTTCGTATCACTCCTTCCTAGTAAAAGGAAAAACTGAAAGTAATTTATGCAGTTGATGGAACATGAATAACTATTAACAAAATTAGGGTTTGAGTAACCTACAATCTTACATGTCTAACAAAAAGAGTAGTTTCTTACCAGTATTGACGGGATATGATGGTCGTTAAAGAAGTAGCCTTGTGGCAAGGCATTTTTCTTTTATATATTTTTCTTATAATACCCGCTGCAGGCACCAAATCGGGATTTAAAAAAAACCATCAGCTTACTATAAATAAATATATATATATATATATATCAATATATTCATCAATTTTGTTATCTGAAAGAATCTCCATTATTTCAAAGAAATATAAGAAACAATTAACTAAAAAGCAGACACTCAAGAGAAAAAGGTCGTGGTCAAGCCAAGTAATCATTAACATGGATGAGCCCCTGAAGCAATAGGGAAGCATTACGCATTGCATATGAATTATTTACGCATGTAACTGACTCTTGAGAATTTCTCATATTCCCTTTCATGCGCCATATATGAATAGGTTTAATTATATATATATATATATATATGCAAAAAATGTTCCAAAGGGAAATTAAAATAACCCATCCAGGTGCTATTTGCCCAAGAATTCTGGCTTCTACATGAAGGACAGGTATGTGGGCCCTTGTGTTCAAGGGAAGTAGAGCCGTGGAGACTTTTACTTTGCACATTAAATGGGTGGAATCATGGGATTACTGGCGTAGAGTATGAACTTGTTGCACCCCAAAGTAGAAAAGAAGTATATACATGCTGGCTTTTCTCGCATTCCAGTCAATAAAACGCCCTCCGGCGAGCTGAAACCAGAAAACAAAGCGTGTTCGAGGCAGCAGTAAAACAGAAAACATGTTTATAAGCGATCTCCCAACATTTGGTATTGTACTGTGGATGCCAAGCCACGACGTTCCATTTCATCCATCCAGCTTTGTAAATAAGTTGCTAGTTTGGGGCAGTCCAAACGTGTGGGCGAAAATTATTTTCTATTATTTGCACAATGCTTGTTTCAATTTTTACAAAATATACATGCACTTTAATTATTATATTTTTAATTTTTTTTTCTTTCTGTTACTGCAAGCAAGGGGAAGACCTAAAAACCCAAAAAGTAAGGAGAGTCTTACCTGGCTTCTGCATTCATTCGTCTCATTGATTCGAACCAAGGTCTGCTGAATAAGAATCGCATGAATGTTCATTGTAGGCTAACAATGTTATTCATGTATGGATCGGCGGTGTACAAAAAATTCAGTTTCTCAACACACGGGAATGGAAGAGTATCTAGAGTAATGAAAAACTTCTCTGGGATTGAAGAGTTGTTCTGAAAGCAGTTCTTCTTATAAGCAAAAAATAAATAAACTGAGCAGACAAACAAGATTATGATATTACAATACCAAAAGGTGCTCGAGTTTAAAGGTTACAGTGTAAGTAAGAGATACCCAAGGCATGCTTTATTGAGGAGTAGTTGCTTCCTCTTTCTGTTCAGTGCCACCGTCCTCATCATTGCCCTCACCACTAACATGTCCATTTTGCAAATATCTTTCTTCTGAGGGTAAATTTTTCTTGGCTTTTCTACTGCCTTCAATTTTCCAAATATCCCACACACGGGTTTTCGGTGGAGGTAAAGCATCTGCAATGGGTGCAACTAATCCAGGCTTGCCATCATCGATAACCGCATCAACCAAACCATATTTCTTTGCCTCCCATGCACTCATAAAATTATCACGATCAGTATCCAGTTCAATCTGCACATATAGAAGGGTTTCAACAATCAGATGAATTACAGAGGCAGCAAAACGTAGAACAAGTGTGGAGGGGAGGCTTAGTTTGGGTCGGCCAACCTGCTGTTCAGGCTTCCCAGTTACTCGTGATAGTATCTTGTTCAATTTAACTTTGTGATATGCCATTTCTCTGATACGTATGCTCATCTCTGTTGCCTAGCATAGAATAGAATAGAAAAAAATAAAAAATAAGCGGTATAATAGGGTTAGTTCAGTATGAATACAATTATCAGCAGTTTCTTGTTGAAAGGTATGAGGTGCTAATGAAATAGCCATCTCACAAACAAACTCTGGAGCTTCATTCACTTAGGGATTATCGATGAGAACTAAGTAGTGAAACTTTAAAACCAAGCTGGTGTGGGAATGTTCAAAGAGGCATGGTCACCACTAGTGTACATGCCATGCAAACCATCGCTGCCTACATCTAGAAGGACATTCTTGCAGTAACAATTAACAGGCCAAATGAGACTTGTGAGCATAAAAGCTCATTTTCAGGAAATAAAATAGTCAAAACTCATTCAATAAGGAAAACAAAATGAAATTTCATTAGAAGTTAATAGAGTTCATTCAATTTCAGTCACAGGTAAGAAGTAGGTTGAGGCAGTCTTTGTGCGTCAAAGCAGATACCAGCAGTATAAGTGGTGTAAAACTCCAGCAACATTGAGGCATTACAAAATGGACCTGGCTTCCTAGGTAAAATAGAGTCAAAGTCAAATACGTAGAGCTTCCTGTTTTACCATTTTAATTTAATTCTACCTAGCACTCTTGCCTATTATGGTTATTACAGCATAAAATGCTGCAAAATTTTACTATTTTAACCTCTCTTTCCCATACGTTGACAAGGTCAAAAGGACTTGATATTTTATTTATTTCCCCTTGACAGTGGTAGTTGTCGATGAACCAGAGTCTCCTAGAAAAAAGAAGGATGCGTCTTAAAGTACCTAAAAGTACATGAAACAGAACTTTTTGAAAATATAGAACAGTCTGCAATAGAACAAGAAGCCACCGGAATTGAAACATAGAGAGTGATGAAAGTTCAAAAGAAATAATAAGAAACACCACACTTTTTAATTCCCTTTGGAGTATCAATGCCTTCTAATTGAACCAATCAAAACATCAAAACTTACATTTGCAATGCAAATCAAGAATTTTGTTATGATTTTGAGCATATGACCACTAGAAAAATATCTGATATTGCCACGCTCCATGTCATAATTAATTTGATTTACTCAATAGAGACGAGTGAGGTTCACATTGTTAGTAGCCAGCAATGAAAGTCAATTCCTTTATACATTTAACACCAAGAAAACCAGCATAAGTAATGCAAACAAACAATAAGTAAAAAAACTGAAAAGACGTGAAAAAGTACAAACAATGAGAAACACTAAAAAGGATAAACATAAACACATACTTTGCCCCCAGCAGTTCCAAGCGGCTGATGGATCATCACTCTAGCATTTGGCATGCAGAACCTTTTCCCTTTAGTGCCAGAGGCAAGGAGGAAAGCACCCATGGATGCCGCAAGACCCATACAGATGGTAGAAACATCAGCCTTGCACAATTTCATGGCATCATATATACCCATTCCTACATGAAGCATTTGAAACAAGGGATTACAATAATCTAAAAGCTATATTCAAGTGCAAGGAGTTCACGTATGAACAAGCCAGCAGATTTCTTTATGCTTCAAGATTGAGTTAAAATATGGCTATAAAGACAAAATACATGCCCAAGAAAATCAAATCTCTGCAAAATTGAATTGTGTTTTTTATGCAGTAACAGAGAACAGCAAAATTACAAATTTTGATTCCTAATCAAATGCAAAAAGTCTCATAAACAATATTAACAGATAGTTTGCTCAATGAACATAAACAAGACCAGAAACAGGATATAAGAAAGTTAGAATCACAAAGGTGTAACAAATCAATAAACAACTCCCAGTAGAAGGACTACCTATGAGGTTTCACAGGTGGATGACTCATAAGTAAGAAGCTGGGAATACATGCCCCCTCAGGAACTTGTGTTGCAGATTTTAGCTGATCCGAAGTGGGAGTGAGTGTAGGCACTAGAATCAGGTTATGTATCTGGTAAAAGATACTATAGACACATACCAAGTAAAGTGGCCGCACACAGTCAACAAAAATCACAAAGTCACATTCCTATTCAAATTTAATTGCTCTTAATCACAATGTTTTCAGCAATTAGAAGAAATTTAGAATTCATTTTGGATGGATATCAACCGATGTCTCATGTTAAGATTTTTGCATGTTAGTACAGAAAGCTTCCAAACCCAATTCTAAAAGAGATGCAACAACAGTTGGCTTGACATTTAGTGATTGTCAATATTTTTAGTGGTTTCAAGTGGTTGTTAAGCCAAACCTTGCCATGTATGCCAAACAGGACTGTTGCAATCATAATCACAACCTACTGCTGATAATTACATAATTGAAATGCACGTAACTAATTACTTTGGTAATGTATAAGCTTCAACGAAACCCTTAAATTCGGCATCTCAGTTCAAATGGGTGGAAAATTATACTAACCAGAAGTGACAGAACCACCAGGTGAATTAATGAACAGCCGGATGTCTTTTTTATGATCTTCTGAATCAAGTAATAAAAGCTGGCTTATGATGAAGTCTGCTGTCACATCGTCTATCTGCTCATCAGCAAGTGATTTTCCAGGGAGAACAAGTAAATAATCACCTCAAACTAATTATGAATCACAAAACTCATTACTTCGGTACATCATAAAAGAACCGATCCCTTCAAGTTATCATCCCAGTTGATTAAATTCATGAAAATTAACAAACTTTTGATGTCACCCGTGTACATATACACACGTACACAAGACTTCAACCAATCAATTGATATAATCAATATCTACTCCATAGACAAATTCTTCACATATCCACGGGAAAAAAACCTCTTTCAACATACGTTTAGTATCTCAGCTTAATATTTTTGCAAGTGCAGGATTATAATTACATCGTTGCATCATCAAGCCAATTAACATGGTAAGTCGACCATTTTTGCGATTCACCCCAAATGAACAGAATTGGATATTAACTAATAAAAAATTGATTGTTCAAGCGGAAAAAAATTCTAAAACAAAAAACACAAAACCCATTTCGAAAAACAATCGAATCCATGAGAAGAAGAAAAGAGATAGAGAAAACCTGGGTACCCAGGAAGATAATTCGCTGGCGAAGAAGCATATTGGTGGTGTCAAGCTCTTCGAATCTCGGTAGCCATGAAGGTGCTGCATAATTGGACACATCCCACGTGCTGGATAGACTCTGGTTGAACGCTCTCACGCTCAAGCTGCGTTCGCTTCTACCACCGCCACTATTTTGATTGATTCTATTATAGTCGGCAGCGCTTATTCGAAATAACTGGTGAGCGACATCGCGGGATTGGCGGAAAATTGGGGCCCTGCGGCGAAGGAAGACGGCGGCAGGACTTGGAGGAGCCGATGAAGCCGTGGTGAAAGCTATACAGCCCCTCTCCATATCTCTGCAAGCCTGTCCTAGTTTTGCTGCGTATTCAGCTACAAGTGACTTCTGAGTGAACGAAAACGGTGGGGTTTCGGCTGACGCCTCCCTGAGATTATACGACGTGGTATTTGAGATTCTAGCTATTTAGCAAAATGACCCCAAAAAGAATTCAGTAATTGAACTAAAGTCCTTATAATTTCAAATAATTCTTAAATATGGGTTCTACGATTACATCATGGCATAAAAAATTAAAAATAATAAAAAATAAAAAATAATATTTTAATATTTGAAAAAAATTATTTAAATGGATTCAAATTTATATCCAAACATAGCCTATAATTTAAACAAACTTAACTATTATTTATCTTTTTTTGGACTTTGCTGTGGTGTAATTAGTTTCTCATAATTTCTGGGCTTACTTGGACTATTTCTGAAACCAAGGGGCGCCTTTAGAGAAATTGCAAACTAAAGAGGATAATTTGCAATTAAGCCCCCACTGCAACAAATGAGAAGAAAATGGCGAAATTGTTGCTATTTTTCAACCCCTGAAGATAAACATGGCAAGGTTTTCTGTAGGTGGAGACGATGAAGACGGCAATGGAGAGAGACCCAACACCTATAGACCCTTCCCGAGAAAACCCCGTATCAGCCATCCAGTTATATGCACCTTTAGAAGGCCCAACCCTGGCGCTGCCTCAACCTCCAATTCCGGCAATCGCGGTTCCGTCTCCACCTCCGGAAATCCCTCTTCCACCTCGGCTGCTCCTCAGAAGCCCATCGAGAGAGAATCACTGCTGAGGGAGCCAGTTGTAGGAGAGGAAGAATCTGAAGGGGAAAGCTTCGGGGAATCGGATTCCTCGTGGTCTGGTTCCTCCTCAGAAGAGGAATCAGAAGAACGGCAAAATCGACGAAGAGGAGACGAGGTGCAACCCAGTGGAGCACAAGGGGCTTCAACGCCGGATGGAAATGGTGCGCGCCTTGAGTCAGACGGGCCCACTGGTGGCGTTTCAGTGACCCTGACGGACCCGCACGTGTTGGATTGCCCCTTTTGCTTAGAACCACTCTGCCCCCCTGTCTATCAGGTCCCTTCATTTGCCGTATCCTGTTTAAATAGATATATGGACGTTTGGTTTATCGCTTTCAATTTTTGAGAGAAAAAGAATATGTTGTGCAGAATTATTGTCTGATCTTGCTCTAGTTTAGATAATTATTTGATAAGCTTGTGGTGAAGAATATTGCAGTCCTCTATGTTTATGAACTTGGAAGCCCAAAATAACCTTCAATTTGGTAAATAGTAATGTGTTACTATCTGCTAAGACTTGTGTCATGCCTAAATCCTGGTAATACTGCATTTGTTTCTCTAGATGAGAACAATGATAAGCTGCATTGATTAGATGACTTTCTTGTGATGTGAAGAATGTATCACCCAACAATTTCTGATGGCATGTCCTAAGAAAATTGCATATGTAGCTATTGGAATTGATTTAAAATAACAAGTTTGCCTTATTATTAATCAATATGCTTAGTGAATTGTGTTTCCAAGTTGGAATTTACTTCCAAGCTTTGATTTACTCTATCATTATCTCTTCTAACTCTTCAGAAGGAACAAAGGTGACCTTGTGAATTCAGTAGCAGTTCAATCTTGTTCAATTGTTCTTTTTCTTTTTCTTTTTTTTGTTCTTTTGAATGCAGTCCATAGGAGTATCTTCTTTTGCTCATAATTTATTCATTTGGTATTGCAGTGTTAATTTATTCAATGAGGTTAGGGTTAAGAATTACAAAGATGCCAAATGGCAACATAATTCTAATCCTATAAAATTAAAAGCAAAAGATAACAGAATTTATAAGATTGGAAACAAAATATATGAAAATATGTGAAAGATGCTACTTCTAATACTTTTGCTCAAGTTGAATCTAGAAATTTTAAATTGAAGTGTTCAATTTGGACTATTAAGACCTTATAGATGGTATATTTGGGCAATTATTTGTCAGAAGGCCAATATAAAAATTACACATCTGTAGTGATACAATAGGCATGATAGTAGAGTGTAGATAAAAGGCCATCGATAATAAGTTATGATTGCAAGCATTTGTCTTCCTTATTTAAGTATCCTTGAGAAATTGGATTAACACATAGAAGCTCCTGACAATGTCATTAGTGACAGGAAAGCTTAAACCTTGAATAAATCAAGACTGCCCTTATTTTTCAAAAGAGATATGCGTTATTCATGAAAACTTGATAAGTGCAACAACAATCGAAAGACTTCTTAAATGGCAAACAGACATGCAGAAGTAATGTAGATAGTGGAAAACTAGCCAAACAATTTACCAAAAATACTAGACAACCAAACATTATTAGCTAGAAGTGATGAATTTTTCTTACACGATTGAATAGCTTGTTGGAGAACTCAATGACATATACCAGAAGAAGAGTGTAGGCAGCATTTTAATGGCGTTGAGCTGGCACTCTATTGTGGCAGCTCCTTGCAGCAAATTAGGGTTTTATCTCCCACCCCCCCCTTCTCTATCCTGGCTGACCCTTTTCTTCTTTAATTATGGTGTTGCCGCACAGGGTGGTAAGTTGATGATGGCACACAGCGGTGGCAAGATTTAAAGGATGTTGACGAAGCTAGGGTTCTGCGGAAAAGAGATGGCACCATATTGAAAATTAAAACAATTATGTCATACTTATTAATGAACAACCCATTTCAATTTATAATATGAGATTAAGGGTCAAAATTACAAAGATACTAAATATAATTATAATGTTTACATAATTTTAATCCTATAAAGTAGAAAATAAAAGATGTCTAATCCTGTAAGATAGGAAACACAATATATTCAAGTATGTGAAAGATGCTAGTTCTAACACTTTCACGTGGTCTTCTCTCTCTAAAGGATAAGCCACTGTGCCTTTGGACACACATTCTGTATCCTCTAATTTTTACTGATAAAATAATGAGGCGGTTCACTTTAACAGTTGCAAAGCACATTTGCTGCGCCCCTTTGGGAATAGTAATGAAGGATCTGTATTGTAATGTTTGTTATTTTATTTTTATATTTTTAATGGCTTTGATGGCACGTTATGTTCACATAGCAGTTTTGATTTTCGTTTTTCATTTTATTTTTACCTTATTCATGGGATTGCTTCACAGCTCACTGGAGTGATAGGGTATCAGGTTATTGTACATTATTG
This sequence comes from Avicennia marina, assembly GCA_019155195.1. NCBI lineage: Eukaryota > Viridiplantae > Streptophyta > Magnoliopsida > Lamiales > Acanthaceae > Avicennia > Avicennia marina. Next base: position 9,122,318 of record CM032765.1, read on the forward strand.
TTTGTTTTTGTCGTTTCTGCTTGAATTGAATTGAGATTTAAGTTGGCTATTAGAGGGTTTCACTGTAATTAGTTTTACGCAATTGCATAAGTTGTTAACTCTACCATACCATAGTGGTGTGCATTTATATTTCTAGATACAACTGGTGTTTCCCAACAATGATTTTAAACAGTGTGGGGCTGTGGTTGCGATCTTAACTAATATAGACTATCTGAAAACTTCTCTATGTAATATTATATTTCAATAGCAAGTTCTGAATATCCTGTCCTGGTTTTTAAGCTTTACCTTTGGATCATTTCTGTTTTCCAGAAAGCTTTCTTCCCAAGGAAGCTCGATTTATAATGAGCTATATTCACTGTGATCACCTTAATACCTGGCTGAAACTTTATGGGTTTTCATTTGGTAATGTCACACTATCACTGCTTAGATCTCTGATAATCGTCTCTTTATTTTTATTTAGTGTGAGAATGGGCATATAGCATGTACATCATGCTGCAACACAATGAGGAAAAAATGCGCAAATTGCTGCTGGCCAATTGGATATAACCGTTGCAGGGCCATTGAAAAAGTTCTCGAATCAATCTGGGTCGCGTGTCAGAACAGGCAATATGGGTGCACGGAGACATTACATTACAGTCAGAAACACGCTCATGAGAGGACATGTGGTTATGCTCCCTGTTCGTGCCCTCATCCTGGCTGTGACTATTTTGGCGTGTGCAAGTCCTTGTATGCACACTTTGGTCTACTGCATTCAAGTTCCACGAAATTATTCCTTTTCAACTCTGTCATCTCCATCTCATTGGACAACCACCAGAAGCATGTTTTTCTTCAAGAAAGGGATCAGAATGTACTTTTTATCCTTACACGATCTGTTGAGTCTATTGGAAGTTTTGTCCATGTTATTTGTGTTGCTCCAACTTCAGCAAAGAGAGTGTTCTCGTATAAACTTACAGCATCTGTTGGAGAGACCTCTATTAAACTAAAAACGCATATGGAGTGCGTGCTGAAATGGACGGCACAGACCCCTGCGAAAGTACGCCTTCTTGTTCCTAGCGATTTTATGACCATAAGTGGACAGCTCAGACTGGAACTTATCATAAGGGGGGGCCCAGCACTTGCCAGTTGAATCCTCAGTGTTACTCTTTGTTAGACTCCAGAACTGTGGTATATCTATCAGCATTTCTTCGTCGGTAACTTATAGGGTAATTAATGATGCTGTAGTTGGTTGGATCTTCATTGGATTGGTTTAGTTTTACATTGTTCTTTTCGTTCACTTCACATGTTATTCGAGGTGCACCTCATTCTTTAGCTGCTTAAGTGTTGTTTTCTTCTATTCACATATTATTTGAGCTGTAGCTCACTCCGCTAGAATGCATATATGCTACTGAAAATGCTCGTCTACCATATCATTTTGCGGTCTGTAATATATGACAAATCAAAGCTTGGTCATAGATGTGTAAGAACGTCCATATTTGATATTATGTCCTCTCCGCCTGCATTAACGAATGTGGGATGAATTTGGCCAAGCCTCATGTACATAGCTTGGCTTGTCCTTCTGCGATTTATTGGTTTTCAAGATTATAAATCTGTCAGAAAATTTCAACCGATGTGGGAACTTCTGAATGTTTCTTTGATTTGTCTTCGATCTTGGATAGGCTGATACTGGACTCACTTTCTCATGAACGTGCTATATTCCTCCATGGCTTCATCCATCATAAAACTGGGCCTGGAGGTGATTCTTGATACATTTCCTCTGGCTTTCCCTGGTTCATTCTCATTCCATTGTCACTGTGTATTTGTTAAATTGTGGCCTTACATCTTCCCGGTTGAAGAACTTACAATGTACCAACGGCACTAAGGAAATGTGTACTGCGAAAGTAGATATTAATATTAATAATTCTTTTCTTGTATCAATCGAACAAATCTAAGGTTTCTAAAATGGCATCATCTGGGATTTTCAAGAGGGGGACCAAATGGCCTAGGTTTCTGCAACAAGCAGGGTTTAGCGTCGGCCCTCGGGTGGTGCTCCAGATATGCCATGAACAAGCTCTGACATCGTCCCTACGCCCTTCTGCCGCCACATGATATAGCGTAAATGTCACGAGTCACCTACAATGGATGCAACGACAGTTTAGTGGATCCTACTGTAACGAGCAGAAACACGCCCCCTCTTTTTTTGGATTTTAATCTTTTCTCTTCTTTTTTTTTTAACTTATATTTTATATTTAGTTTTTTCTTTTTTATTATATGTTTTTTTTATTTCTGCATATTTTTCCACTATTTCAAATTATTTGTTTATTTTCTGTATTATTTATTACTTTTTAAAATTATTTTTATTCATTATTTTAAAAAATTAACACTGAAACACATTAAAAAATTGAATAAACTTAAAAAATCAAATATGAATTTAAACATACATACATACATATATATATATATATATATATGTGGGCGCGCGCACACACACACACAAAATTAAGATAAGTCCATGAATATAGAAAAATAAGGAAAAAATTACAAAAATAAAGAAAAACACTAACGCGGAAATTAGAAAAAATAAAAAGAATTAAAAACATAAAAATGAAAAGAAAATAGAAAACCAGAAATTGAAAAAACTAATAGTGGAAAATTTAAAAATATAATACCAAACAAATACAGAAAAAATTCAAAAATACAAATCAGTAGAAAATTTAAAAATAATATAAAGAAGAGAAGAGAACATAAAAAATAGAAAATAGAAAATAGAGAGTAAAAAGGAGATCGAGTGAAAAATAAAATAAAATAAAAAGAAGTAGACATATGTCATCCACTACTCAATCTACTGAAGTAAAGCTGATTTGTAAGCAATGATACGACCCAGTGGATGTGAAGACTGTCAGCATTGTTAATTAGCTTGCCTGAGCTGAGTGCTGGAGGAAGTGCGTGATGGAGGTCTCCTGCCAATGGTGTGACACACACTGTGTGATTGCATAATTTTAAGTTCACCAAACAACAGAAATATAACGAGACTCAAGCTCCGTACTCGCTGCAACCAAACACCACCTTCCACTCTTCTGCTGTCCCACGAAAGAGGTTGGGTGTCGGAAAGTTGGGCAAAATGAGGGGCGAAGACATCCACGCTGTCTTTTGCTTTTTGTTAAATGTCATTACTATTGTACCAATGAGATCATTAATACTAGTTTTTGCACACTAATGACCATTAATAATAAGAAATAAATTATTCAAAATTAAAATTGTAACAAAAAAACACAAAAAAGAAGATAGAGAAAAGCTGAATGTGGGTATGGACAGCCAAAATTCGGACCCAATCAAATGGCAGATACTTGTACACATGCAAATGCAAATACAGGCATGTATACACAAAATGAGTATTCTGATGGGTTGAGATTCATGTTGACAATTGATTACTTTTCCATGTAGCTTTTCTTGATTGATGACCTTGCGGGAAATAGGCTTGCCACCTCTCGTCCGAAATTAAGTTAAGAATAATAAGAAATATTAAGTTGCTAACTATTATATATTATTTATTATTACGTGGGAGAGAATTAAGCTGGCAGACTAAACCCTTAAACAAGGAAAACTTCAAGTGGCATTTTGTGTTGGTCATTTTTCAGAAAGTATGTAATAATTTTAAAGAAGAAATAAAGGAAAGAAAAGAACAAACTAAAGCCATGATTTCATGCCCGTTTCGGCAGAAATGAAGTTCAACTTGGGTTTGGAAACCAAAAAAAAAAAAAAAACCCCAGTAAGTATGTACTTGTGGACACAGAAATGCCATAAAATCAAGGGACACAAAGCAATTATTGTGTGTAATCCAATAAATAATTGAAAAGCAGCGCCACACTCACTGAATGAAAATGAAAGCAAACACTAAAGCACTCTTACAACATTGTCATGATTAACTTATCAGCATTAATAAATCATAAAATCCGAAAGCATCCTGACCCGCTCGTCATGATTTCTAGGCACATTATCATACGTTTGGGCCACTAATTTGCCATTAAATATCTGAATTTATCAAACCATATATTTTCGACTTACAGCTTGTTCTCGCTCATACAATGGCCTTTCTCAAAGTCCCACCAGCTTCACTAATGGTATAGGTATAAATATCAAGAGCCCTTCTTTGCCTTCTGTGGAAGAGAACTTGAGCAAAACAAATGGGTGCTCTTGACTATCTATCCAACTTTTGCACTGTCACCAGCACAAGGCGCAAGAGGAAACCAATGCAGGTTCTCCAGCCACATATCGCTTGTCATCACACACGCAGACATCTGTGATTTTGTGTCGATGCGTGTAAAATTTGTGATAAATTCCTCTCATCAACATGTAATGTTTTGTTTTCTGTTTCTTCTGCAGACAGTTGAGATTAGAGTGAAGATGGACTGCAATGGATGCGAGAGAAGAGTCAAGAATGCGGTGAAAAAAATGAAAGGTTCTTTCATATTAACTCTGTTCTAGTGGCCTCAAGTGTACACAGTATCCTTCAAATCTTTATTCATAAATGAGAAAACAGGAGACCCGTTTTGCTTTTTTTTTTATTCACAGTATATACGGACTTGTAATTGTATCAACAGAAGATTGTATTATGTGTATCTTAGTTCTTCCATTATTTGGTTAAGTGCAACATATAGAATACAATCCTGCACAAAGGAAAGCCAGGTGAGAACAGAGCTTTGCAAACATATATATATGGATAAGCTAGACTTATTATACCTGTCTGTGCGTGCTGCGTAAGAAGCTTGGCCAATCTAATGTTATATCATCTCTTCAGCTTTGTTTTGTAGACAACAAAACCATGGTCAGCAATTTCTTATGATTTTGTCTTTCTCTATGATTTATGTTTGCAGGAGTGAGGAGTGTGGAAGTCAACAGAAAGCAACACCGTGTAACGGTGAGTGGCTTTGTCGATCCAAATAAAGTCCTGAAGAGAGTGAAGAGCACAGGTAAGAGAGCTGAATTCTGGCCTTACATCCCATACAATTTAGTCCAGTATCCTTTCGCGTCTCAAGCCTACGACAAGAGGGCTCCGTCCGGCTTTGTGCGTAACGTTTCGCAGGCCGTTCCTATGCCTAACGCAGCTGAAGAAAGAATCACATATCTATTCAGTGATGATAACCCCAACGCTTGTTCTATCATGTGAAAATCTCACTGTGACTCCATCTTAAGAGATCAATGCCTGTATATTGGTGTTACTCTTCTGTCACCGCCTGTCTTCCTTGTGCGAGTGAACGCATTTGAGGCATATCGGATGACGTCCAGGACAGGTTTTTTGTTTGTCTGCTGCTTTTATCAACTTGTTTATCCATCCTGTAACTTCGTGTACAATCTTAATTAACAGTGCCCTTTACAAGTATGGGAATGATCCTCCCTTTCATACCTTTCTTTTAATTTGTTGCAACCTTTTATGTACTCAATTCCTAAAGTCTGACAGTAATATCTTATGGAATTGACCAACTTTTGACAATTTATGCTGCTATCAAAAAGACCAGTGATTCTCGAGACTCAGGGAAACGTAGTATCAGAATTCAAAAGCACATAGAGAACATCCAGCAGCCACTGGGACAATGGTTATAAAGTATCTTTGGCACCATGCTTAATCGTATCATATTGGAGAACTTTTCAAGAATTCTTGGAAGTCCGAATCCATGGCATTCCCAGTTAATATCCTCAAAAAATGTAACAACAATAATTTACATGGGCTAGGCAATTTTCTTTTTCAGCAATTTTTACCTGGAATTCTGGCTTTGATCTTAAGCCAATGCAAGATAGGACGTATAAGGAATTGTCTTCTTGGCACAATTGAGAGCAACACTGATCTGGATATAAGATCTTTATCCGAATTCCGAGTTTAAACTTCAAGATAATTAAATTAGCATCTAGCTTTTTCTATACATTAAAGGGGAAAAAACAATTATGCTATGTCAAAAAAGTATGTTAAATCCTAGACTTTTCAGCAACCAATAGACAGATAATGGGCAAAAGAAGAAATAATGTAGGGAGTCATTATTACATAATATTTAAAAAAAACTGCCACAAAAAGTGATTGGCCAATGGTCTTGTTTTGGGGGCAAAAAACCATTATCCTTTTATGTAAATTAATAATTTTAAAGCTGGTCTTGGATAAATTATTTATATTGAAAGCATGAAATTAAAGCAGAGACTATACTCCCCGGCGTTTTGGTAGTTGTCTTTGTTTGGGAAAAGCACAACCTTTTGACTAATGTTCCGCAGCCCAAAAATTATTTATTATGCAATTTAATTGAACTTTTGGGGCATAGCTCATTGATTAATAGCTATGTAGAAATCATATGTGTGATGTATCTATTGAGAAGATTCACCATGATTGATCTCATTATTTATCTCTTTTATTTAATATTTGAGATATTCAAATCTCATAATGTTATAGCACCAACTCTTAATAATAATATATGAAAGTGATTATTTAAATATATAAATATACTTATGTTAAGTACTTTTATTCTTTTTATCATTATTTCTTTCTTTCATCCAATTTACAATTTATATTTTTATGTTCTATCAAATTTTATCATTTTTAAATTCCTTTAATCTTTCATCATTTTTTATTTAATATTTTTATACAATGTCAAATCACACAATTTCTTATTTTTAATTTTTAATGTTTTCTTTTTTATTTCAATTTTTTATTTGTGTTTTCCTCAAATTTTCTCTTTTTCCAAATTCTTTTGATATTTTTTATTTTAAATATTCTTTATTCTATTAATATTAAATACATGTATTTTATTAATTAAAATATAATAATTTTATAATTTATAAAAAAATCTCCGTACACATAAAGTGTGCAAATTTTATTAGTATATATAATTTTTAAAACTTTCACTTGAAATTTTATTTTGTATCAAATAGACAGATTTATTAAAAGATTATATATACGAATTGGGGGGACAAAATACAGGAGTGTATGAGTGTTTAGGAAAAACAGAAAAATAAAAAAAGAAGAAAAGAAAAGAGTAATGGAATTATTATATTATTAACAGCAGTGAAGGTTGCTAATATTGAAACATTACGGAGGGAGTTTGACGTTTCTGTCCTCTTTTTAAAAGAAAAAAAAAAAACAGAATGTTTTCTTACTTATGCAACAAAACACCCAGGGTATGTTTGTTTCCTTTTTAAAAACTATTCATCACCATTTAAAAAATCTTACGTACCAAACATGTTACTATACAATTTTTTTTGCATATTCAAATTTAAAATTTCTGTGCCTTATATTTTTTAATTATTATACTTATTCACAGTCAAATCAATACATATCTTTGTAATTTTCATACTAATATTTATTTTTTATTACCCTATAAAATTATATAATTACATATTAGATATATATAAAAATAATTTTCTAACCCACTCACGTCTTGTAAACTAAACATAATTTTTCATCTCCATTCAACTTACTTAAATTTTCATCCCCTATCCTAACTAGAAAACAAACATAGTGTAATTTACCTTTATTTTTATCCCCATCACCAATTTTTCTCTCATTATCGAGAAAGAACACAATATCAACAAAAGTTGGTGAGTCAACTTAGATTTAGATCGGGTTTGATTTTAGTAGAGTTAAAAATAAATTCAAAAAAAGCGAGCCTTGGTCAAATTTACTCAAATTGGCTTAATTGAGTCCGTGGCCAATGAAAAATTGTTCTTGTACAAATAGCTTGTTCAAAATCAGTTTGAATTGAATTGGGCTCGCATCAATCCAAAGAAAAAATAATAATTTTATGAAAATACTATATTTTTAAATTTTATTTTAAAAATAAAATTTTTATACGAAGGTATTGCTGTATTTTTTTTAATTTTTTTTTTGTTGATTTTAGGATGGATCTTATTAAAACCGAATTTAAACATTTAAAAAAAACATTAAACTCATTGCAACCGATCCGAAACTGAAATAGCCACCATTAGGGTGTGGTAAACTAGTAATTAATGCTGCAACATCCTTCGCCCTCACAGTACACTATTTTTCAGTTCACGGGCTGTGAGTTCACGGCGCATTTGTCGTTTTTTGTTTTTCTGAATGTTTCAAGATGCTTGGAACAATCTAAGCAAATTCCCAAAAAATAATCATTCATTTTTCAGTTATCTTAAAATCTAATTTCTATCATCTTTTTAAATTTTAAAGCTCTCTCTATCTCCCTCACAACCTTAAAAGAACATATTACGTTAATTTGTTTTTTCTAAAAATCAGCATATAGAAATATATATTTCAATTATTTATCTTCTTGTTAAGTTCATTTTCTCTCTCTATGTTTCACTTTTTCCTGAAAAATCATTACACAGAAAATAAATTGCCCAATTCGATCAAGCCAGTAGTGGGCCTCATCAACCAATTACAACTCTAGCTTAAACATATCTGGCAGTTTGTGGAGCCTGACAAGTGGCTCATCTTTACATAAGAAGACAGTAGGACGTGAAAATGCTTGATCAGTCAAATCACACCTTCCTTACCAGGACTCAGTCCTATGTCGTGTAGGGTCATAAATATGATTTGCATGGTATGTCTGTCCTCTGCAATATTCTTGCACCGTTAGTACACAGCCAGTGGAGCCCATTTCGCAGGTCTTGAGGGGGAGGACTTGAAAAAGGCAACAAAATCAGTCACACCTTACAAACCATTCCGCATTTCACCTAAACTGAAGGAAGGAAGCAGCCAATTAAGGTGGAAAATGTCAGCGGAGGAGGAGGAGGAGGAGAAAGGCTTTGAGCTTGTGAAGATAAAGGTCAATATATTCTCTTTCCGTTTCATGATCCATTAATTTCGTTTTAAATTTGTTCATTCAGTCATTGGTTTTGATTGTTTTGCAGATCCATACTCTGAAGGTCCATATTCATTGTCAGGGCTGCATGCACGAGGTTAAGAAACTGCTCCATAAAATCCAAGGTTCGGAGGCAGGCCCTTTTTTCTCTCCTTTTTTGGTTCATATATTTTAATCAGGCATTCTTCGTATGTCTTTCCAACTCTGAGCCAAAACGGATAGATTTTTGTTTGGACTACGTCAAGGGCATAAATAACAGTGTTAATATTTAGTCATAGTCCAATGAGTGAAGGAAAAATGATGGATCTATTTTGAGGAAACATTTGCTCGTTCATTGATGGCTTCGTTTGGTTTTTGACGGGAATAATGTTGCGATTTTGTTGGTTTCAAATAGGGCAAATTTTGAACCAACCTACTCAACTCGATCGTCGATTAACTCAATTTTAACCGAGTTCAAGTCAACTTCAAACATGTCTTTGCAAACTCAACTTCAAACATGTCTTTTGCAAGCCGGATACTTATTGAGGCTTGAATTGGTATATATATATATATTTACTTTATGGTATAAGATTTATGTAGTAGTGTTTGTAACCTAGCAATTAGCAACATTTTCAACTAGCATGGACGCAGCATGGTTGCGGGTTTAAATCTGTTGTATTGCAATTTTTGTGTTCTTTGTTCTTTCATTTCTCCTTATAAGTAAAAGTAGAAAAATAATCTAATCATTAATTTTTGTGTTTCTTGTTCTTTTGTTCCTTCTTATAATTAAAAGTGGAAAAATAATCAGATCATTGTTTGGCTTTAATGGTGAAGGTTTTTTGGGTGTCAATACGAGGTCACAAGTTTAAGTCCTATCGGGTTGAGCTCAAGTAGTTTAACATGATTTCTTCTCAAGGCTAACGGACCAAAGCTCTTATACAATTCCATCCTCAATATGATGATTTTATAAAATGATTTGGATTCCCAGAGAGGACTAATAAAATAATTTCTTCGTCATTTTGGTAAACAGCAGGTCATATTTTAATTGCAGAAAATTCTGTACCAAAAAAGGAGAAAAATTATGTATACTTTCCCAACCAAAAGGTGTAACGTTTATTTTCGCCATGTCCAAGGAAGTAAAAACATTTTTTAATGCTCTATTTGTGGTGGGGTTTGATTATATACAGGTGTCTATGAAGTGAAAATAGATGGTGAAGAAGACAAGGTGACGGTATCAGGAAATGTCGATGGCACAACATTGATCAAGAAGTTGGTCAAATCTGGTAAACATGCAGAGTTTTGGTCACCTAGCCCAAGTGACTGGCAGAGAGATAAGTCTTACCCAAACCAAATGCAGAGTCTGAGTTTTGGGGACCGCGAGCCTCTGCGAGCCCACCCCAGTGATGAAGAAATTGATAAATGGGTTCTGGAAAGACATCTGAACAACAATCACATAGCAAAAACACAGATGGGTGATCCACTTGCAGGTTGGAATGACAAATACATCAATGGCACTAGCAGGATGGGTGACAGAATGAACTTCACAATGAATTTCCCAGGTTATGGAATTTGGGGAGAATTCGACGGTCTGAAACATTTCTGTACAGGATTACCAGCTTATGAATATCATTATCAACACCCCACAATGGCGATGAATGCAGGACTATGGAACAGCCATCTATATCCCTTGATGTACCCCGACAGGCAGCATTGAGAATAACAACTAAGTGCACACTCTGCTGAGGAAGATGTATGCATTTGACTTACTTTCGCCCATGACCGGACATTACTTGGACAACAATACCTTCAGAAATTAAGCATTCACATCAGTATGCATATTTTTGAAGAACTCGTATTTAAATTAGTTGAGATATAATTACTCGCATAGCGGAAAACACGGCTTTCAGCAAGTTAGTTTAGAGTGATAAGACTGACTATTACTCAGTTATAGGTGATGTCAACTAGTTTTTCTAAATCTGTATAACTTCTGCCAATATCAGGCGTATGTGTCTCTTTCATTATCTAACACAATATGTCAACAAACGAAGGGGCACTTGCTTCTCTTAGTTTTATCAAATAGCATCACCTGCAGTTAAAGTCTTTCGAATTCCATGACGCTTATGAGATGAAATATGCAGCAATTCTGTTTACTCTGGTGGTGGGTGAATACATGGTGCGGGCATAACCTACTAAAGCATTCTACAGCGTCGTGCTTATGGAATATAGGGATTAGCAACGTGCTAAATGCAGTTGTTATGTTTTTAGTATACTATGGAAACAACCACCAATGCAGTTGTTATGTTTTTAGCATACTATGGAAACAACCACCAATTTGTGTATGAAAGTATGTGCCCGTGTACAGGTACAATATGCATATATCTGATCAGACGAAGTAGGTCCCCTCTTAGATGCTAGAGAAAACAAGAAATGGAACAATGTTTTGGAAAACTCTTAGCTAGAAGTCATTCGAAATGGATATGCTTTTTAAAAATTACTGAAACCAAATAGCCTCTAAAAGCTCAATAATTACCACATAATGGTGACCAAAAAAGCAGCATATGGTCAAGTATGATCTTATGAAGTGCAAATAGATTTTGGTCCAACCATACCGCATCCACATCAGATTCTAAATTGAAGGAATTGCCTTGCATAGCCTAGCCGTCCACTTCACCGTTTCCGTGCCTTTCTACGTCTTGATTCTGCTTTCTGCCATTTCTTTTTTGATACCAGCTTGCTCTTGGGTTTTAACTTCAACTCAGGCGAAAATTTATAGCTCGGATCTCTCATTTTAGCTTGAATGTCCTTGAAAAATTGAATGTTCAGTTTCTTTGGCCCACCTTGCCTAAGCTCTTCATATTCCGGCCCTGAGATAATGTTCTCAAATGCTCCAATTAGAATGTCCAAATCGCTCATGACCTCCCACACATTAGTGTATCGCCCATCAGGCCCCTTCTTCAGTTTCTTGAGAGCATTCTGCACAGCAAGTTTCCGGGCTTGCTTCCCCGGGGATAACTCTTCGGGCTCCTCCTCATCTTTCAATGCTTGGGAGAGTGTTCGATATCTCGGTTTCTCGTCAAACTCAAACAAATTATCGATGTGCTCATCACTTCTCTCATTAGGGAAGGGCTCCGTAGGTGCATCATCTTCGTCATCTCCTTCATCACCAGTCCAAAGGGTCTTCTCTTCATCGCTTCCTGACCACACACCGTACAGTTCATCACTATCATCAGCATCAATGCGATCAGAGCGCTCCTTGGCTCGCTGCTTGGCCTTTTTAATCTCTTTCTTAAGCTGAGTATGATCATCCCGTTCAGCGTCGCTCTCATCTTCGCTTCCCGTCCATAGATGATCCTCTTCATCCTCCATCTGCTTTGCCCACTCTTTCCGAAACTCCTTCGATTTCGGAACTTTACCTCCGAAGAGATCGTAACTCGGGCGCCTGCCCCGAGAATACGAACGAAAATCTGAAAACGGACATAACATTTCAGAAACACATAAACTGAATATTCCAGCAGAGCAAATAGCAAGCGAAAAAAAAACCCAATAAACGAAATAAAGAAGATACATTCGAGAAAAAAAAAAAAAAGCAACATCTTCTGCGAGTACTTACGGCGAACAGATGGGCTACATAGTTTTATACATATGAAAATCAACCTCACCTTGAGACATGGGGCACGAGCATTCCAGAAATCGTGAATATCTCAAACTGGATTCTGATAAATACGGCGATTTGTGGGCTGTAAGGTTGGTTTTTGCGATGCTGAAAAGAGAGGGAAGGCGGGAACACAACCTGCGGGCCATTTCGGTTTTCACTTGACCACCGTACGAGGTTCAGCGCATTTAACTATGCTTTGTTTTAACTGTTTGAGGAAGGTGTTTTTTGGGGCATTAGTCATCGGAGGAAATATTTGGCTATACAGCGACCCTCGTATCGTTATTCATCATAAGCCAATCGCGATCCAATGTTCCAATTAAATTAATTTATTATTTATAAACCTCTAAAAAATATTTTAATACTTATTTTTAGAGTAAAACGAAAATATAAATATTATCGAGTTATAATTTTTTCGCACTACGGAAAGTTTGAACCACCATTGTTTTAGTAGTTTGATCATTTTTAGCTCTGTTACTGGAGTTTTGGTGGTTCAAACTAAGATCAAAATTCAAAATAAATTAAATTATCCAGTACTTTAGAGCTGAGTGGTGATCTTTATTATATAATATAATATTTGAACATAGATTTTAATTTTTAAAAAAATCTAGAACTCTTGTTCAAACTAGTCAACTAAGAATATGTGCGCGTGTGCCTGTGCGAAAATACATATCCAAAACTTAAACTATAAGACCCACACTTATTTAACTTCGATCAAATCTACTTCAAACACAGATCAATATGTCACACGTCTCTCAAGTGATGTTCACTTTAAAGAATTGGATTAAGTAAATTATTGTATATTAATTGATTACAAATTGTTTTAGAGGATAAAAGCCCATATAAGAAAATAAATACAAATAAATAAATAAATAAATAATAACTAAAATAATAAATAAATAAAATAATCTTTTCAATCAATTATCATTCATCAATTACAGCTAACTTAGTTTAAACTTATTTTAAGTGTTGCTTTCTTATCTTCATTTTACCTTCTGACCTCTTTTGAAGGGGGAGAGAGAGAGAGCACCAACGGAAAGAAAATATGTTCCTATTCACGGAGAATGTATTGAAGCCAAAGTCAATTTTCCGGCAGAGTACAAAGCCAACCAAACACAACATGGGATGCATAAACAATCAGGCCTTCGTCAATCTCCATACTGCTTATTCCCACGCATTTAATCAAACCGACAAAAAACCTTTAAAAAAACTAACAAGATGGAAATTCATGATACAAAATCTTTTTTTCATGTTTGCACATATCAAGGTTCTGTGATAAAATTCTGAATATAGCAATTGTAAGGAATGGATCTGTTAACTTGCACACGGAGAATGGAACAACTATATCAGCTGTACTTCTCAGCTTCGTATTTGATTTCAGGGTTTCTAATATTATCTTGGCTTTGAATCAAACGAATCTCTAAACTGCTTGACTGGCAATCATGCCCAGCCCTTGTATAATCATCAACCGTCCTAACCAGAAGTGCCTGCAGCAAACAGGATGGTTTCAGGCAACATTCGTAAACCAGAGGTAAAAGAGTAACACAAAGCTTCTTTACATGGCTAGGACTGGAAAATCATTTAGAATAAAGCTGTCCCGACAAATCTTTCCTTTTACATCTTGTAGAATTTGGCAGTGGCAGAATAATTTTATTATATCTCATTCTACCTAGTTAGGTAATGATACCCTAAAATCATCAGATTAGCATACAACGAACAAAAATAAAAGCAAGATAACCTTGTCCATCAAAGACCACGGTGTTGCATAAGATTATGGGCAATCAAATTATGAGTTTTGTCTAATCTTTTCAAGGTAGCTACGAAAGACCCCTGCTTCACTTGTAGGTCGTTAGTGGTTGCCCCTAACTGTTGCTCTTTAAACATAATAATATCCAGATTTACCAATGAGGCCAACCTAGTTGTCACATTACCAAACCAAGGTCTGGAAAAGTTATCGAAGAATACTGTAATACTTACAAAATGCAACAGAAAATACCTGCAGGCTAGATACAGAAAGCTCTGCTGCTTTATCAAGGTTATCAGGATACTTCTGCATAACAAGACAAGACACAGAGTAAGAAAAAGCACAGAAACATTAGAAAGATGTCTTAAGGACCCAATATACAGTAGACCAAGCATTACATTGCTCCACCCAAGCAAAAGTGCAGTCATCAGATCTCCTGTTCCCTGCAAAAGAAAAAATTATAATCGTTTCATGTTGAGATAGTGAAGTTGAAGACAAACCTTTCTCTCTGTTGTTCTTTAATTAACTTGTTTGGCCAAAATTTAAAAAGGAAAAAGAAAAATCAATATGACTAATTGTCATACATACTGGCTGAACAGAAGAGAAATTTTTAGTAAGATTAATGGGCATTGGCAAAGACGTTATGTATGGGAGAATCAGTTAACTCTGGTGGATGGCCAAAACTACTGATGTCAAATTGCTCTAATAACTAAGTCAACCATCAACAATCCAACACGAAAGATACACACACGCACACTTGCACGTGCATATATATAAATATACTTCCCTTTTTTGTGGGGGTGAGTGGTAGGGGAGCCAGGAATTGTTTATATGAATGGAATATCCCCCTGCACCTTCAACTTAGTCAAGTTTTAAATTTAAAGGAGACATCAGAATAAGACTTCCAGAAAATTGGTTAATGTCACAATTACTTCCCTGAAACATTATGCATACTCGTAAAATGTGTCCAGAAATAATAATACCATGTAGTTAAAAGCGCCTAGTCATTAAAATTTATTTGAAGGAGCCTAGAGCTGAAGATGTGTTTATTGACTGATAAATGACTCCAGAAATCACAGAAGCACACGATACCATCTCAGAAGAAATAAGATCCAGAACCAGAACAATTGCATACCGTGAAATATGCTGGAATTTTGGGAATTGAAATCCGGAACTGCACGGGAGGTTGACCCTATCATACTCAAAGTCGTTCAGATAAAAATGTCAATAAGTAAGCCTTGTAATTGCTCTACAATTTTGATGTATAGGGTGAAGAACTCAAAAGTAGATATACAAGGAGATGCAGACCACATCACAATAAGTGATTATGCAGTTAAAATCCACAAGAAAATCAATGAGAACAAAATTTTCTCTTCCCCTTATCCATTCATCTAGAACAGAAATAGCAGTAACCATTTTCAGAGTTGCATGTTTCCATACCTTCTCTTTCTGATGGCTGCCAATTAAAAGAAGATTGCCATTTTTAGTTATGCTTGTTATGACAACCTGAAATAAAGCATACATCCTGAAAATTACAGCTAGAACAATAAATTAAGCATAGATGGTTGTACTGGGTTTAATTGCTATAACAAAACATGTGTAGAACTTATTGAAACTTTTCTATGAAATGCTTCTGTTATGAGATCAAACCTTTGATGGACCAGCTGCATGAAGAATGTTACAAGCTTCCCTGCCATCTTGCTCAGAAAAAATCCTGGCAAAATATAATACATCAAGGAGGGACGATGAATAAGTACAGACAAAAACATGAGACAAAACCACGTGGCTAACTAGTCATTCCCCATGTTCAACAGGTGACTTGCATATGACAATACAAA
Organism: Avicennia marina; assembly: GCA_019155195.1. Taxonomy (NCBI): domain Eukaryota; kingdom Viridiplantae; phylum Streptophyta; class Magnoliopsida; order Lamiales; family Acanthaceae; genus Avicennia; species Avicennia marina. Next base: position 9,138,323 of record CM032765.1, read on the forward strand.
TAAACGATAGTCCAATCATTACATAACTTGCAATGAACATCAACTTTTTGAATGCAGTAAATACAAAAGTTTTCCTTTAAGTTTTATTTAAGGGCACGTTATGAATTGTAAAAGTGGATGGCGAAAGGAGGGGGTAAAGATTGAAGTATTCACCTACAGGAAAAGTTACTTTCGAGTCAATTGACATTTTAGAGAGAAAGGATACAATAATTCAATAAATCTTAAAAAAAATACTTTTATGCACCAATTCAATTCCAGTCCTTCCTCTGAATTTGAATATATAAGCGCACGAGAGCTCAATTTCATTTTTCCACAACCTCTCATTCAGTTCCCTAGAGTCCCCTCGTTTCCCTCCTCCCAAAAATCCCTCCCCCAATCCTCCCTTCCAAACAAGCTTCAGAAGTCTACATATTGTTGAGTTAGAAAAGATTCACAAGATATAATCAAACAGACATTAATATGCTATAGCGGCATCGAGAATCATCAGCACAGGTTATATGAATGAATACCTGGAACCTGTCAACAGTTCAGCCTCAAATTGATTTGGAGTCAACATAGAAGCAACAGGGACAACCTATTCAGAAGGGAGCAAACAAATTTTACTTCTGGAAAAATTTGATCACAAAAAAGCATTTATATTGTTGCAAAAATAAATTGTTCCTTCTTTTTCAGTAACTTTCCTTTATTATAAGCTCTCAGAATTGAGGATCATCCATTCTGGAGCAGAAATGGTGCAACAAATAACTGGCAATCTAATCTATTTTATTGACATAATTAGAAACTAGTAAAATTTGCACACTCCATGCGCGTGCAAATTTATTTATAAATTATAATATTTTAATTAATAAAAATAAAATTATTTAATATTAGACTATATAAAGAATATTCAAAATAATAAAATAAAGAGACATTTTTAAGAGAGAGAGAGAGAGAATTTTTTAAAGAATACACAAATAAAAAAGTTTAAAAAAAAGAAAAAAAGAAAAATTAACATTAAAATAACAAATTATATAATTTTACATCACGTAAAAAATTTAAAATAAAAAATGAAGAAAGATCAAAACAATTTAAAAATTCTAAAATTTGAGAGAACATATAAATATAAATTGTAAGTTGTATGAAAAGAGAAAAGAAAACGATAAAAGAAGTGACTTTGTGCTGCCAAGAATTCTTATTGAAATAATAATATAGTATATATATGCCAAACTCATGTAGTAAGGTAAAATCAAGCAAGGTGATAAGACTTCCATAGTGCATCATCATTAAATACTACTGCATCTAGAAGTTAAGCTGTCAGGCATCAACTTCCTGCTCACAGGGTATTCACACAGACAAAAAACAATGGCTGTGTTTGTTTTCAAATTATGGATACAAAAAAACACACTTAATTATTACATTTTTTAAATTTTATCTCTTTCTTTCCCTTATTTTTACAAAAATTCTCAAAACAAAACACCTAAAAACGCACACAAAAAATTTGAAAACAAACGAAGCCAATAACAACAGCAGCAACAAAAAAATAGGGAATTTTTCAAAAAAAAAAAAAAAAGATAAAATATATCAGGCATACCAATTTAAATTTCTTAAAAATAAGTTAATGTTTTTACTAGCAGCCAGTAAAACCGCTCACACAATCTGTTGGATCAGTTCACGGCACAAGGTACCAGTTCAGTTCTGTAATTGTATCACAAAATGTCAAGTTCAAATTTTAAAATACATGTGCATTAGTGTTCCACTGAATATAATATATTATCAGTAATTGCTTTAACAGAATTTTAACAATAACTTGGTCATTGGATAGCTATTCACCTAAATCTTAATCTACTTCTTCATATTTCATCTAAAACCTGATTTTAGCTGTTTTCGCTATCTGACAGTTCAACTTAACAAAAGAAAAGTACCAACCAGCATCAAACAGTCCCCAGAGCAGGTTGATAAATATTTAAATACTTTATTACATTTTTACAAAAGAAAAGTAAACTTATAAATAGAAAAAAATACCTTCTCTTTATATACAGAAACCAATTCTTGAGGCACATAGAGCTTTCCTTCATCCCCTAACACTGGATCACAAACTGAAAGAAAGATTCAGTTGCAAATTATTGCAACAAAAGAGGAAAATTATATCAGGGCATATCGAAAAATATCATAGGTCCTAAAATTTGTTCAGATAAATTTGAAAATCCCACACCCTATCAGACTTAACAAAAAAAGTGTAGTTAATCATGTGTAGACTCACACTGCTACAGAAACTAGAAGGAGTTCAATTGTTAGATTGATAGAGATTTGGAGATGGGATTTCACATGCACGTTTCCAGCCTCACAGGGGTCATCAAATCCACTCTCCCTCTCTCTCTCAGCTCATCTTCACATCTCAAACACTCTTCCCACTTTTTTTCTTTCATTTTTTTCAAATGTTTTTTGGGAGAATAAAATTTTGTTGGAATAATAAACATGAAGTCAATTCCATATTGCTAAGGGTCCTTCTACCAAAATATCTGAACAGAGTCTATAGTATAAACAACAACATTTTGTCAGATGTTAAGAGTATACATACCATATGTGAGTCCAGGGTTGATAGATCTAAGCTTATCAACAACTTTTAGAACAGTATTCAAGAAGGAGACTGAACCAATATAACCTACAATGTGACATTCAGGATTATCATGAAGAGTGCAACAGATATTAAGCATGAAAATCATTAACAGTAAAATAACAGACATCTATTTTAGTAACCAAAAACACCACAAGCAGATCAAAGCTCCTAAAAATAATGGAAACATGAAAGTCTTATTAGCCATAAAATGATGAAATAAGAAGGCAAACTGTACTTCTGATATTGAGATTACATGTTCCCGCTGGATTACAATGTTCTCCTTAATTAACAAATCAGTCATGCAGTTAAAAAACAAATAAGCATTGATTTTGAAAGATCACTAAGCTGTTTAAAACTAGTCTTAAATAAAGATCGCAGTAACTAATATGCCTTGCGAATACCTGTAAGTAGATGCGTATAGTACAATAAATTATTAGCTTCAAGGCCATCTATCAAATCCCATAGTTGGTCTCCATTCAAAACCTGGCCCTTGAAAGTAGGATATCCTGCACAAATCTTGGTGTGATTAGGCCAAAAAGAAGTCCTACATCCTCATTAACTAACATGCCAGAGAAGGCATTTAAGTCATTGGATGATCTCGCACCACTTTTAGGCCTCACATTGGTTAATTTAAGCGATATAAACAGCTTGCCTGTGTGGTTTGAGAACTGCACTGAATTGATCGGGTCAACATCATATCCAAGTAGTTGTAGAGGAAAGACAGCTGATTTGTTGCCCACATATCCCTAGTGTAAAACAGAATAGTGATGCAATTTAGGAAGCCAGTATCCAGCATTTCAGGAGGTATCTCAGCAAAGCAATGACAAATTAAGTGTAAAATATATATAAAAAAGTTAAAATAATATTTTCAATTGCAATAAGTAAGAGGCAGAAAGATCGGCTTAATATGGATTTCAGATTTGCTTCTCTTCAAAAAAAATTACTGACATCCTGTAGTATTTGAGAGAATAAAATCTTAAGCTAATTTAACTGCTTGCCCTCCCAATCATATAAACATAGACAAACTTTGCTAGCAATGAAAATTGATTGTTCACACCCTACTGGAGCGCACACATTACGGCCTAAGGGAGACTCTGGTTAAACAGCTGAGAAAGTCATGAACTTGGGATTGCAAACTAAAAAAGCAGAGTCATAAGAGAAACTTGCATCACTAAATGCAGATAAAACAATGAAGCAAGACATCAGTCGCCTTTTACCGCAATCTTCAACACTCAATAAAGTAAAACATCGATTATTGAACATCATGCAACCATTCTAATTCATTTACAGAACAACAGTCCTCAGCAACAGTATACATCCAAAACAAAATTATAGAAATAAAATGGTTTCGAAAATAGAGTAAGAAGAGAGACCTGAACGGTATGAGATTGAATACTGAGTACCCGACCCGTCTCCGATGGCAGCGCTAAAGCTAACACCGGTGGAGGCGCCATAGCCCACTTCTTTATGCTCCTCGTCGACCTAACATTTCCATTCAAAATCCACAGATGACAGATATGGACACAGTTACGCATTTCACATAAATACATGAATAAATACAGGGAAAAAAACCCACCTAACAGCGGAGAAACTTCGGACGAGTTTTGATTGAACTCTACAGCCAATGAATTTAGACTTTAACATACAGCAATTTATGTGTAATCTGATTACACGTGAAATAAATACTGGCGAGGATTTCGAAACAATCGCTGTGATGGTCAATTAATAATAAATAATTCACTAATCGAAGAAGCAGGTTCCATGTTTGCGTGGTTGACTGGATGCTACTGATTCACGTGTGGGGCCCGGAAACTGAAAGGGCAATGTGGGAATTTTGTCAGGGGCGCAAGAAATTTAAGTGATGACTGACATATGGATTTTAGGGCATTCAATTGGAACTCGGATCTCCTGAATTCGTAGACGGGCACGTCCAGGCTATGTTTGGAACCGATTCTTCAATTCCTAACATCTTACCTAATTCTACATTTTCAAATGTATAATTTAATAAAATTTTATTTTAAATTTAAATTTTTTTATATGTTTAGATAATAAATTATTTTTTAATTATTAAAACTAATTAAATTAAATCATTATTTATATTTGTTCGTACATAAATTCATATTTATATATATATTTATACCTTAAAAATTAAAAATTAAAAATTATCTATATAAATTATTAAATTATCTAATTATTATTATATATTTTATATATACATTTAAATATATTAAAATTTTTAAAATATAAAAAATTTTAAAACCAAATATACAACTTGTCTAACACATCTCGCATCAAACATGGTCTCTCACCCAAATCCCCCCTTCCAAATTTTCAAAAGTTCATCGGAAAATTTGTTAGCTTAAGTGTACTGATTGGACCAGGGTCCCACTACGTGATAACTTATTATTTATATTATAAATATTAATTAATATGTTAAAAAACATAAAATAATAAATATTACAAAAAAATATTTGAATTTAATTTTGAACATTTTTAATTACTATTAATAGTTAATATATTACACTAGTACAATAAAAATATCAAAAAAATAAAAACAATAAATATTAATTTAATATAAAATGTAAAAATATACAAAAAAAACTTTAGCTTATTAAAATATTTAATTGGAATATAATAGAATTTTAATATGATCATATATATTCAATATGTGTGAAAGATTTGAACCGTTCGATTTTCATGAACCTAACTAATTGACTTAATTCAACAATTCAACTACTTTTTTATCTGATTTTCTTACAATTTCAATTTTTAGATCCTACTTAGACTTTTTTTTTTTTTTTTTTTTTTGCCAATAGGCAATCTAGCTTATCTAGCCGTTCGGTTCGTGTTGTTTTTTAAAACATTATGTATATCAAGCCAATATGAAAATTAGATTGTACAATTTAACATTATTTAAATATTTTTATTCTTTATTTTTTCTTTTTATGTTTTTCTTCCATTTTTATTCATTTCATTCACTAACTAATTTTTATTCATTCTATTTTTTTAAATTTTGTTATTTTTTTATTATATTAAGGTTAAAGGCATAATTCTTAATTAGCATTTTGACACCCTCGTTCGTATTATATGAATAAATTATATTATATATCATTTAGTGCAATTTAATTATACAAATTGATTGTAAATTCATAAAAATATATATATTTGACCATTAATAATCTCTACAAACCACAATTAAAATAATTGATAAAATAATAAATTACATATGATCTAATAATCTAGAGTTAAATCTCTAACTGAATAAAGTACCAACAAATGAGTAGGAAATACCCGTAGAGGGCATTTGTTACTTTTGTTGGTAATATCCCAAGTAAATTTAAGTCTAGGATTGTAAAGGTTGGTTCAAAAGTGATTTTAAATTAAAAGGATTAAAATGTAGATAAAGATAGAATAAGAAAGTTATAAATTAGAAAACTTAGAAAACATTTAAGGGAGGTCGCTCTATCATATAAGCCAAGGGTGGCAACGAGTTGAATTGGTAGATTAATGGTCAGATTTAGATATGAGTACTATACACAACACATCAATTCAAACCTGAATCATTTATTTTTGCAGGTCAAAAAATCTAACCTTTCAACCTGCAAATTTCATATGTCACTTTGAACTTAACCTGCCAAAAAAAAAATTAATTTTTACTTTATTATAATTGAGTATCACCAAACCAATTTTTGCATTTCAAAGTTTATTTAATCAAAAGTTTTCAAAATTTCATGTACTAGATTAGGAAAGTATTATTAATTATTTTAAATTTATTTATTTTTAAATGATGTTTAATTATTAATAACAAATTTATTGTTCTCTCACCAAAGTCTAAAACAAAACGGTATGAAGGTCGAAAGTTTAATTTTTTAGTGTCCAAAAATCAAACTATGAAAATATTTTATAACAGTGTCAACTTAGAAAAGGTACACAAATAAGCAATGCAAATAAAACCTTTCAACTTGCCTGTAATCTGAATGAGGTAGTTGTTTCGAATGATAAATAAAGAAGCAATCCAAATAAAGCCTTCCAAAATTTCACAATTTTTTAAATTGAATGCACGCATGAAGTGAAGATTAAGTGTGTAAAGTGGAGGGCAAGAATACATATTGGTGACAACACAAGAGTTAATGCTAATATGCCAAAATAAGAAAGTGAGGCTTTTTTAACTTTGCTTTAACCAACATTAAATGTTTGAATTTTTAAACATTTACTACTTTACCATTTAATTTTATTTAATTTGTTTCTTTTTCTATTTATATAAATATGTATTAAATTATTTTGAATATATTTGAGGGTTTACAGATCAACTTGGGCAATGTGAAATTAACTCATTCTTTTTTTCGGGTTTATGGGATTCAACTCGATTTCAACCCGCACCCACAAAGCCTTAACATGAACTTATTATTTTCATGTTAGGTTTAAGTCGTGTCATAAATTCACCCTTAATATAAACTTATCATTCCACGTAATTCTTTGGACTTCATTTCTTAAATTACTGAAAATTTGTGCAATTCCAATGATAAACCTGTAATATTATTTCTTATTTTTTTAGTTCACATAAAAGGAAGAGTAATAGACTAAAGAAATGAGGTTATATTTGTAAATTCACTTTTGAAACAATAAATTTCTCATATCCTTATTTTATAGTAATAGATAATAGATAGATTATACAATGTTTAATTATTAATATATCTTTATTTAAATATTTTTTGTTTCCCTAGCTTTCTTCATTCTATTTTAATACATTTTTTCAATTTACTCTTTTTATTTTTTTTTTCTGCTTTTTCATAAAATATTAGACTATGCTTGCTAGGCACTATAATCTCACAAAAATGCTTTCCTATTTGTTTGTCACAAAATTACCCATTTTTCACGTGTTCAGAAGTAACTTGTTCAAAAATTTCTCCCCACATATTCTGTAATCTTCCATCCTACCTGATTTTTCTATCCCTCCCACCCTAAATTGCCCCTCCTTCATCTTTTCTATTGTCTTTTTCCTTCCTTAACTTGTCGCTAGCCTGCCCACCTTCTCTCTCGCATAGTCGAAGCTTAGCGACCTTCCACGCCATCTTCACTGGTAGGCAATGTGCTATCAATTGAGCACTTTTCGTAAATTACTTGCTCAGCGGGATAGACGATTTTCCAGTCGGCTTCATTTCATCTGCTACTAGACTTGGAAACTGTTAGATCTAACTGTATAGAGAGGAAGGTGGCCATCTAAAGTTGTGGTTGAAGAGGCTTGGCCATTCGTGTTTTCGATAACCTATCTGGTTGCAAGGTCAGTGTCATTCTACCTTCCACTGGGGACTACAATCACTACACTTTTGTTGGGAAAAATGGACTAAAATGAAGATAGGAATTTAATAAAAACATAACTTTTTGTATTTAAATATGTATAAAATAAAAAAAAGAAAATAAGGAAAAACTTTAACTCTTCAAAATAATCTTCACAAGAAGCTTTCAATTTACGAACTTTTGTATACATTCATTTTTTGAATTTCTGAACTTGGATTAATACCAAAGCCTTCTAAAACTGCTTTTATTTATAGTTGAAAGTTTTGCATTCAATTAATCAAGTTTGGATACACCTATCCCTGTTTCATTGCCTACCTATTGCTTGAGTGACAAAGGAAGTGCTGCAGAAAATGTGTTGTTGTCTGTGGCGTTGCCTAAGCAACAGTGGTGGTGCAGGGTTGGTATACCAACCTCTTCCGTCAATTTTCATGCACTTTAATTGGTTACACACATTGGCTTCCATTTTTTGATTGAGATGAACGGCTATTGGGCGGCTTTTAGTTTATAAATAGCTATAGACGTCAACATTGCTGCCCTTCTGTTGCTGTTTATGGACTTTCTTGTAATCCATAAACTTCTTTGCATGTGTCGGTCTTCTCTTCAGGTAGCACCTTTGTTTATATGTCAACTCTATTATCGTCAGTGTGAATCTTTTGCAAACTTACTTTCTTCTCTTTCAAGGCTTGTTGAATCCAGTGATAGTAAACATCAATGTACTTAGACTGGGAATGAAATGTTGAATTCCTGCTTAAGTGGATCGCACTTTAACTGTCATAGTAAATGACATCTTCTTCTTGGCTCCATTTAACTCTTAAGAACTTCTTCAACCAAATTAACTCCTTGCATGCCTCGTTTAGTGTAATGTACTCCACGTTTGTGCTTGAAAGTACAATACATTTTTGTAGTTTACTTTGCCAAAATACAGCAACACTTACAAAAATTATTAGATAATCAGAATTAGATTTTCTTGAATCAATATCACTTGTCATATTTGCATCAAATTATCTTTCCAGAACAAGCTTGTTTCTTCCTCGAGTACAACAAAGTCCAAACTTGGTTCCTCCTTTCAAATATTTCAAAATCCACTTGAAAGCATGTCAATATTCCTTTCTGAAATTTAACATGTAACGGCTTACTTGTCCAATTGTATAAGTTAAGTCTGATCAAGTACAAGCCATTGCATACATCAAGCTCCTAATAGCTAAAGTATGTGAAATTTTACTCATACTGCTTTGAACTAAATTTGAAGTGTTCTTCCAATGGAGTTGTCACTGATTTTGCATTTTTCATCCCAAAATTTCCAACCTTCCTTTTGATGTAGCTTTCTTGAAATAGTCAAATTTTACCACTTAGCCTATCTCACAAAATATGCATGCCCAAAATTTTCTTTGTTGGTCCTTAGTATTTCATTTCAAAGGACTTATTCAACTCCTCCTTCAATTAATTGATTTTGTTTAAATCAAGGCCAACAATTAACATATCATCAACATACAAATAATACAATTATAAAGTCATCACTAAAATTTTTAATGTATACACAATGGTTACCATTTGTTTTTCTAAAATAATGTTTGGCCATGAAAGAGTCAAATTTCTTACACAACTATTTTGGAACTTGTTTTAGTCTATAAAGACTTTTCTAAAGTTGACAAGCCAAATTTTCTTTACATTTGACCTTGAAGTCTTCTTGTTGCTCCATTAAAAGTTTTTTTTCAAGGTCTCCATTTAAAAATGCTTTTTTTACATTAAACTATTATATCTCCAAATTCAAACTTGTAACCAGTGCTAAGACAACTCGAATTGAATTCATTTTTACAACAGGAGAAAACATTTTATCAAAATTAATACCAAATTTTTGTTCAAAGCTTTTAACAACTAATGTTACCTTATACCTTAGTTGACAACTCTTTTCAACTAACTTCAACTTGAATATCCATTTTTTTTAAGTACCTTTCTCTTGAAGGTAAACTTATCAAATCATAAGTTTGATTTTCATAGATGGAATTCATTTTTTCTTTCATAGCCTTCTACCAATTTTTGTTATCTTTATAGTTTACCATTTCCTCAAAGAACTTCAGTTTACCATCTTCTATCAACATTAGGTATTTAGTTGAATTATACCTTGATAAAAACTTGTTTTTTCATTTGATTTTCCTCATAAGCTGATGTGGAGTTAGTGCAAGTTCAACTTCATGTCTTTTTTCCATGTTTTTTTATAGACTTCATTTACTTGTTAAGCTTACTAGAAAAGAGGATCTTTCATTAGAATTTCTTTATCAGTTTTATTTTTATTTTCTTTTTTCATATTTTCAATAGTTGAATTTTCAATAAAAGTAACATCCTAGCTTTCTATTAATTTTTTTTCATTGGGGTCCTACAATTTATATCCAAAATTTTCATGCCTATATCCTAAAAAAATGCAATCTCTTGATTTAAAATCAAATTTATTTCTTTCATCGTTTGAGCTACGAACAAAAGCCCGACCCCCAAATACTTTTAAATACTATAAATTGATAGACTTATTAGATTATACCTTTTCTGAAACATATCTATTCAAAGGAATTGAAGGTGAAATGTTGATCAAATTAATAGTTGTCCTCATCACCTCTCCCCAAAATGGATTTGACAGCTTTGTATGTGATCGCATAGCTTGAATTCTTTCGGTATGGTCAGGTTCATTCTTTTAGTAACTCTATTTTGTTGTGGGGTCTTTAGAATGGTATTTCTCAATTTGATCTCATGACTGCTACAACATTTTTTAAATGGTTTAGGGTATTTTCCACCATTATTAGCTAGAATACATTTCAATTTAAGGCCCATTTCTCGTAAACTTTTTTATGAAAATTTTTGAATGACTCTAAAACTTGGTTCTTTGATTTTAATATATAAGACCAAACTTTTATAGAAAAATCATCAATAAAAGTCACAAACTACAAAATATCACTAAGAGTTTTTTCATTTATTTGACAAACGTCACTGTGTACAAGCTCAAAGGGTCTTTCTTTTCTACTAGGGGATAAATTTTGAAAGTAATTCTTTGTTACTTACCTTTTATACAATCGGTACAAGGCACAAATCAAAATTTTTAAATTTTAACAAATAATTATTTTTAACCAAAATTAACAAACTTTTTTTACTTATATGTCCCAATCTTTTGTGCCATAGCACCACAAATGATTCTAGCATAATGCAAGCATCAGCATCAATTTTTGCATCATTCATGTAAAAGGTATTTACCTTTTTCTCTTTGGCAATAATTAAATTATCCTTCATCAACTTCTATATTCCACTAGCAAAATGATTAGAGAAACTTTTATTGTCCAACTTTTCTATATAAATTAAATTAAGCCTTAAGTTTGGTACATGCCTTACATCTTTTAATTTTAATTTGTACTTCGAAGCAGTAGTTATTAAAATATCTCCAATTTAATGTATTTTGCAAGTGTCACTATCACCCATTTTTACAAATCTATTTTCCATGAGATGATAAGAAGAAAATAATTCTTTATGTGAAATAATATCATAGGAAGCCCCCGAGTAACTAGGAAGCCCCCGAGTCAACCACTTAAGAAAAGTTTTGAAAAGTAAAATTCAAAATTTTTTTATCACTTACTATTATTACCTCTCCATCTAAAATTATGGCAGTGGTTTCTTTAGGCATATTTTCTTACTTCTTTTGCCTTTCTTTTCTTTTGGTAAAGTTCTGTTTCTACATCTAACAATCCCTTTTGATGTGTTCTTTTCTTTTATAATAAAAGCATTTAAATTCTATTCTATTAATAGATTTTCCCCTTGAGTATCCTCTTCCTTGATTTGGTTCTTGATTTTAGTTTCGTCTACATCTTCTATATTTTGCAGAACCAAGGCTTGACCTTTAATTTCTTGTCCAATCTCTTTCTCATTTCTTCATTAAGTTGGGCTTCCTTTACTACATTCAAGGTCAATACTTCATTTACTCCATTTGAAGCAGAGTTAGAAATAGTGAGAAACAAGGTTTCTTAACTATTGGACAATGAATTAAACAACAAAAGAACTTGAACCTCATCATTCAAATTTAATTTCAAGGTTATACAATGATTTATTAATCCTTGAAATTCATTTACATGTTCCGACATACTAGAACTCTCCTCATAATGAATACGAGTAATTTTCTTTAATAATGAAACTTTATTTAAACTATATTTTCTTTCATATATTGTTTCAAGTTTTTTTTACAAAACATCAGCTCTTGTTTCTTTAGAAACACGATTAAAAACATTTTGAACAATCCAAGTACGAATTTAGCCTATTGTTTTTATATATATCCTTTCCTACCTGGCATTAGAGTTATATTCAGATTTTGCAGAGTCTCTAAGCATTTGATCCCACAGGTTTCGTATAATCAAGTGGTCCTTCATTCCAGACTTTCAAATAACATAGTTGTAGGAATTCAATTTGGTTATGGTGTCGATTGATTCATCAATTACTCCTCAAATCAAAGTATTAGAACTTTGACTTTGATACCACTTGTTAGAAAAAATAGATTGAAAGGAAGAAGAAATTTAATAAAAGCGTAACATTTTGTATTTGAGTGTGTATAAAATAAAGAAAGAAAATGATTAAAAAAATAAAGAAGAATTTAATTTTCCAAAACAATTTTTTCAAGAGACTCTCAACTTAAAAACTTTTATACGCACTTATTTTTTAAATTCTTAAGTTTGGAGTGATATCAAAGTTTTTCAAAACTTCTTCTATTTATAATTGAAATCTCTACGTCTAATTAAGTTTAGAGTTAGAGCCACCTACCTGTTTTACGGGCTCCTCGTCGCTTGAGTGACAAAAGAAGTGCTGCAAAAAATGTGATGTCACCTAATATGTTGTTTAGTTGATAGACTAGGCGACAGAGTCGCCTGTGGCGTCGCTTGGGTGACGCTGCCGATGCAAGATTGATATACCAACTTCTTTCACCAATTTTTATGCATTTTAATTAACCACACTCATGGACTTCTATTTATTAGTTAAGAGAGACGGCTATTACTCTTGATTTGGGTGACGCTGTCCAAGCAGATTCATATAGCAACCTCTTTCACCAATTTTTATGCACTTTAATTAACCACACTTATGGACTACTATTTATTGGTTAAGATAGACGACTATTGAGGACTTTGGTTTATAAATAAACACGAACATCAATAGCTTTCTCTACATGTGTTCCCGGGAAATTGTGCCCTGAGCAGCCGTATGTTGAGCAACTGACGCCGTTGTGGGCACCTCCCCAAACTCAAATTTATTGTTGCCGAGGGTTTCAGTTGGTGGTAGCCAACGGTGCTAAATCCGTGGTGAATGTGGCCTTTTGTTTTTTTTTTTTTTTTTCAGTTTTTGGTTCTGTGGTGGCCACCTCGATCGATGGGGATTCGGCGACAGTGGTTTGGAGTGGAAGTCCGTTTGTTTGAGGGTGGGGACGCGCAGCTGGTGGTGTGGACTGTGGAGTAGTCGCCCAACACTTTTGCAGGTGGAAGTTGAGGTCTATAATGACTGACGATGATGAACAATATTCAAAACATGCCTGGGTCTGCTTCAATGTTGCTGATGGAACTGCAATCGGGAGTGGTGTGAACGATGTGTCGTTGGATGACAAATGGTGTTCTTGCTGTTCATAATTATTTGCTTCATGAAGTTCACTCTTTGCATTATCGTTTAGATGTTGGAGGAAGTCAGGATTTCGACAAGCAGCGCCACGACGGTAGGGCCCCAGCATGGTTACAGCACTGGAATGCTTTTTCTAATCAATTTAATTGACAGTTGACTTCCTTTAAATTGAATTTTTATTTAGTTTAATTAGTAGATAGTTACAATGAACGTACATTTATGGTCTTCTTATAGGAGAAGGATGCAAAAGGCTGCAGAGGCATTGGAGCAGCTGGAACTGAGTTTGGTATTTAATATCAGTAATGGCGTGAGGTGAAGAAAGAAACAGAGGCAAGAAGAAGGAAAAGATGTACTGTCAATTTATTTAAGATTTTTGGATTAATTATGATTTTTTAATTAAAAACCTTTAGATTTTGACACATGTCTAAATCTGAGATACTCAATGCACATGACCGGTCATTCATGACAAGACCCACAGCATGGGGATTGGCAATTATTGCACTATTTCTCTTGCATTGGTGTAAAATTGAATGTGTTCCCCGGTGGCGGTGGAAAAGTGAGTGGATTGTTCGTAATAATTTTATTAAATAGTGTCTCATGTCCAAGCAATACAAAAACACATAATTTATGTTTTTAATTTTTCCTGCATCAATGTTTCTATATAACTGGCTTGTCCCACACACTCCACTCCACACTGGCCCAAGTGCATTGCATATAAAATTGGAATATTGGGTGTGTTTATTGGTGTTTGCACGCAAAAAACACAGGCTATGTTTGATTACAAATTTTGAAAAAAAAAATATATACACACACACATTTAATTATTAAAATTTTTAAATTCCATTTCTTTTATTTTTACATAATTTTCAAAACAAAAATGTTACGAGGTCCGATCCATCCCTTAAATATCTGTATCCAAAAGAGAGGGTTAGTCTGTGTAGAGTAGTGCAAGACTTCCTCAAAGTTGATGTTGTTAAAAGTTCACATTCTGCCCCACTCAAAATCTTTGTGCGTGCACAGTAATTTCCTAAGGCGTTTGCCCCTCTCAAACACAACGCATGTGCCGACCCTCTTCTCTGAGTCACTATGTATGGGACTATATTTATGCCCGACCCATGCTCCACGTCACTATATTTATGCCCGACCCATGCTCCACGTCGATTGCAAGAGGTCTCCTCTCTAGATACCAACTCATTAAGTAAACTCTGATATCAAAAATGTCACGACGTCCGATCCGTTTCTTGAGTACCGGTTTCTAATGAAGAAATTAACCCGTATGAAGTCATGCAAATACCAACTCATTAAGTAAACTCTAATATCAAAAATGTCACAGCGTCCGATCCGTTTCTTGAATACCGGTTTCTAATGAAGAAATTAGCCCGTATGAAGTCGTGCAAGATGGTAACGAAGGTTGCCGTTGGTTGGGGTTTATATTTAGCATCAAAGGTTCGCCGTTAGTGCACACCTCACATTTTTCTAGCCAACAACATAAATGGCTGCAACGTAACCATTACTTACAGTTGTGGATTATATACAATGCTTTTCTTATTTTAAGCGTTTCTGTCCAATGAAAAAAATCGCTTCCCAGTGGAGAAGTTCCTCGCCATATTTATAAGAACCATGGACATGCATCATCAGGCACAAGCATAGGGCTGTTGTGCAGCGCCTTCACACGTCACCATAAACAATTTGTAGACACCTACACATGGTTTCACTAAAAAAAAATTCATTACTAGTGAGGAAATGTTTACTTGCATAAGAGAGAGGGCAAAAAATTCTGTTACAGAGTTATGACAATAGTGCATCACATTATGTTAGTGTGAGGAAATTATACTTCCTCACAAATACTTGTTGTGACAAAATGGCTTTCCTCACGAATAAAATATATTGTCACAATAACTATTTCCTCACGAAAAAATGATTTAATGTGACAATAAATTTCATCACAAAATGCAATTTTCCTTGCAACTGGACTACTAAAATGCCAAAAACAATTTCCTCACATTAAATTTGACTACAATTATAAGACAGAATTTTTTGTGATGAATACTCCTCACAATTGACATTTTTGTTTTAAAAATATAATTTTTAAAAATTTATTTGTGAGGAAGATTTCCTCATGATAGAATTTACCTATTAATCAAAATTATTTTTAAATGATTTTTTACCCATTTTTAAAAATATTTATTCCACAAAGTTTTTCATATTTATACAAAATCCCACACACACACACACACATACATATATATATGAGATTTTAAATTAAAATTAAAACCGTTGTCAATGATAAAAATGTAGCAACAAATGTATTGTTCTTTGCAATTTTCTATGCCATCCAAAAATAACAGAACTCAACTCATAAGAATAAAATTAATTCATTAATAATTAAGAATTTTGGCATGCTCAAAAAATTTGAGAATCCACTACATTGACAAGAAACACGAACAAAGGCTCTTGAGTTTCTAGACTCAACATCAAATAAAGAAAACTAATCAGTCCTTTCATTCTAACAAGCTGCAGGACATCCAATGATAACATGGGATTTGCTAAGCACATCTTAGTAGTGATTCTTTGTAGCTTGATTCCGACCGCCATTAGCCTCTGCAGTAATAAGATTAAGACAAATAGATGCAAAATATTGTAAGGTGAAAGATAACATACGCTGGTCCCTCAAGTAAATATAAACTAAGACTTGTCCCATTCTTTTAGTTCTGTAGCTGCCTCCTCTTTGTTGCAATTTCTTTTCTATTGACTTACTCAATAACCTCTTCGCTGATTCCATATTCCAACGTTTCTTCCTCTTCAATCTTCATTATGAGCATGCCAGCAATCTGTTTTCAAGTTGGGGACTAAGAAAGTCAAGTGAGATGCATAAAAGGTTGTAAAGAATAGTAAGAATAAAAGATAGAAAAACCATTAAGTATAACTAGAGAAGAAATACTCACACAAGAACAAACACAAATGCAACTTATACCCTTTTATGCAGTTGCGACAGAGTTCAATGGAAACAATAGTTGTGATAGAATCTATATCACTTTCACGATGATCTATTGGAAAGGAAATCATAAATGAAGAAAATATTTTGGTAAAACGAAGATAGAAGGAAGTTTGTACAAGAACGAGAGAAATTACTGTTAGGTACTAACTAAATTGACATTAACACAATATATAATTAAACCCACAAAAATGAAACTCGGTACTTAGCGCGCAAAACCACTTTTAAGGCATTACAGGATAATCAACTGTCCACCAGAACAAGCTCTCACCTTCTGTGTCACAATAATCTCGAATCAGATCGACTCCTAATTGTAGTGAAAATCTAAATCTTCAACTATCACTTAATTTAACAACACATTATTATCACCTATCATCTTTATCTTTTCCACCTTGTTTGCTATTCATTTCCATTCAAGTAAAATCTATTTCTCCCTAATGCATTTCAAAATTATTATAGTTTACGGAAATTGCTATTATGAAATAATTCAATGTAGCACAAAAGGACCACAAGCGTGGTTTCGGACAAAGGAAACTTTATACCTTCAAAAGAGCAATAATTAGAAGGATTATTCCTGCAATTCAAAGTCTTTCTCATAAATTCTACTTCGGCGACTTTGGTTGAATTAGATGATGTTCCCATTTCCTTCAACCAACAAGTGGTCAAGACGCTAAAATGAGATGGAATGAATTCTCCAGCTTTGACCTAACAGGGCACTGGTAATGACTCCAACGACTTGCCTTGACATAGACGAAGTAATAATAGTTCGTAAGACAACAAACAATTATAAAGAAGAAAACGTCACAAATAACATCTAACTATAAGCACGACTCATTTCCAAACAACAAAATACCAATTTTCGAAGGAGAATTACTTAAGTAAAAAAATAAAATACCCACCATATGTGGGGGCAGAACAAAAATTGCTTACATTCAATATTTAAGGCATGAGATGCATCTGTAGCTAGGGAAAAGCAACCAATTAGGGTAATGGGTTTCAAGTTCACCACCGTAATATCCATACTAAAATGGCCGGGGACTTAGGGATTAGTTGATTCAAGAAAATGGGAAAATGGGAAAATGGAGATGAGAGGATGGTGACACGTCTGTGATGTCTATCATTTGAAGGGGAACGGAAAGGGCCCCCGCAATGAAGGAGATTGAGGTTAGATGGGAAGGTAACCAGAATGAGCGAAGAAGATGAGGTTTGTTCTGGGAAAAAAAACCGGGCAGTGAAGACTAGCTGCGAAAGCAGAAACATAGACTTGGTTATAAAAGTTAACAAAATAAACATAGGTTAAACACGTTTTTGAATTTAATGAATATTACAGTAAATTAATTTTCTTTTTCCCTCTTAGTGATTTTTTGAAGGAAGTTTATTTACAAGATAGGTAACAATTTTTTTTCTATGTTTGTTTTAATGAGGGAATTTTTTTGTAACATTAAATTAAATATTATTGTGGCAAATTAAGTTAGTTTTTGTGATAGAATTTTCTTTTCCTCACAATTAATACATACTACTATGAGGAAATAGAAATTTGTCACAATTCATACAAGATAATGTAAGGAATATATATTTGGTCAAATTATATTATTTTGTGTGACAAAATTAAATTTCTTTACAAAATATTGGCCACAAAAAATGATCATTTTCTGTGGTGTTTGTGATATGCTGCAGGCTAAGGCAAGTGAGTTCATATGACCACTAGATTTGAGAGTTGTCCAGCAGCTGATTTGGAATTTACCTACTGCGGTACCTATACCATGGGGCAACTCTAGGGCATCAATATGACCCTCCATATGCCTTACCATATACGCTTATTAGACGAAATTGCTAGGTTCGAAATAACTAATATTCATTAGGACAAGACTGCATAAGTGCTTTAGAAGGGACTTCAATACCCTAATGGGCCCTTGCTACGCATGCACTAGTGTGTCACAATTGATGACATTAGCCAAAACATCCTTAGGGCATGCTTGTTTGATTTGAAGATAACATTCTACGAACGCAAACGACTGAAGAATCCTCCCAAACACACTCACAACTATGCATATAGCTGCCCATGGCTGCCTCTAGGTTGGTACTCAAATCATTTTGGTTATGAGCACATTTCCATATACACAAGTCCATAACTACTACACTATATTCTTTTTGGTAAACACTACATCATGGATGCGAGTTGTAGAAACATAACATGATTACTTGCATTGTACAAGAACGAGCGCCATCATTTACGAAAGTGGCATGTACGCAAATGAAGTCTTAGCAACAAGAGAGAGTTATACAACTGTCATCATTCACCAGTGCGCAGCCACATTAAATGGTGATTTGTCATCCTAAAAAGGCATTTTTCTTGATTCCAAAGGACTAATACCAAACCGCAACCTACCAACACATGCCAACACTGTTAAAGTAATCTGTGTCATCCACAACTTCATTTTGGTGGGTTGTGACATGACTAATTCATTTGAGAGGTGATTGATCCTGATTATGTGGATGAAGACATGCAAATAAAAGGCTTGAAAATATTCGACATGTTAGGTTTTACCGGACTCGGGAATGTAAAATTAAACTTTGGAACTTTGATAAAACATACACATGCAGCGGAAATTTATGAATTATGGTAATCCCAAACTCGGTACATTTTTATTCCAACAACACATATATTTTATTCACTGGAGACAAGAATCAATTTCCCTTAAAATTGTCCTTTCAAAATCTTCCTTTATGATGTCTTAGCCACAAGTCTTGAGCTGTGACTTCTAATTCATCTGCAGACCACACAAAAACATGCGCACACAAGACTTTTCTTTTTCTTCACAATTTTTTTTGTGTGTAAATAATGGAAAGTTAGAAAGAAAAGAAGAGCATGTTAGAAATTTTCTCCCTACGTTTTCTAAGGTGGGTGCCTACTATGTCTTTTTAAAATTCAAAACTTTTAATAAAATTATATATTTTTCTTTTTTCAATTGAGCACTCATAGGAGATTGAGCACGGGGACGAGACGGGGGTAGGGGAACAATGGCTGGGGGTGGGGCAAATATCTTTAGCCATGCTGTATACAGTTTTTATCTTGTTATATACTAATTAAGCGGGAGTTATTAATTTAGTCAAATTTATTAATTCGATTATAAGAGTAACGTTTATTAAAAAATCTTTTTTGATTATGCATTATTTTAATCAATAATTTTTATCTTATAAAATATTGATCGTATAGAACAATATGCGTTGTTTGCTTATACGAGACAAATCTCTTGTTAAACGTAAAAGTATGATTATGCATTATCTTAATCAATAATTTTTACCTTATAAAATATTGATTGTATTGAACAATATGCGTTGTTTGCTTATACGAGACAAATCTCTTGTTAAACGTAAAAGTACTTCCATATGTAAATGATAAATGACACTTTGATTTCATAAACCTGACACTTTGATTTCATAAACCTACTGATGCAGTTGTAATTCTTAATTGATGCATGGTAATGTGCAATACAACCATGCAACAATATAAAATTTATGCTTAAAATATTATTATTTTATTATCTATAATCTTTTTACAAAGCATCCAACCTTGAGGTGATCAATTTGGCTTACACAAAGTGAATTTTCTTCATTTTGTTACTTATACAACATCGATCAGTGACCCTCAGATTTAATTTGTTATTCTTTCTTTCAGTATTCACTCTCAATATTAACTTATTTTACCTTTTTAAAATTTATTTATTTTTCCTCATGTGTTTTAGAATGAGGAAGAAGAAAGCCACAGACCAGAAGCAAAAACTACCCACTGCCTGTTGGAGAGGCATTCCGGACAAGAAAGTGACAGGAAGAAAGTCGGCAATTGTGGCGCCCGTCCCCACTTTCCCATTCCCCTCAATACTTTTATCTGGCAATGGGATTTCAGTGTTCCCACTTCTGTATGATCGTAATCATGTTTGATTTTTAGTGGGAAGGGATCTTTAATCCACTTCCGCTGATTTCTCACGCCATAGAGCAATCCAACTCGATAGCATCCATCCACGTGTATATATTCAAGTGTATTTATATTGAAACATGACCTTTTAACAACGCAAATGGGGAATATCATAGCAGGAGCAAAGAAAAAGGCCAGGATTATGAAAATCGACGGCGAAACGTTCAAGCTGAGGGTCCCGACGACCGCCATGGACGTGCTTAAAGATTATCCACCGGGCTACGTTTTACTGGAATCAGAAGCAGTAAAGAAGTTTGGAATCCGGGCACTGGAACTGCAACCCGGGGAGGAACTTAAGCCCAGGAAGCTTTATTTTCTGGTAGAAATGCCCAAGTTTCCAGAGCCTAGAACTGCGGGAGCCGGGCATGTAGCGCATGCGGAGAGTTATGCCAAGGAACGGCTGGAGGGCTTGATGTTGAGGCAAAAATCAGCTCCTGATGTGGGTTCGGATTCGGGACGGATCCGGGTCAAGATGAGGGTTCCGAGGCCCCAGGTTGAGAGATTGATGGAAAAGAGTAAGGATGAGGCAGAGGTGGCTGAGAGGATTCTTGATCTTTGTTTGCGGAGTTCCAGTGGAGACATCCACTTCAGGGACTAATAGCGCAGGGTTTTCCAGCATCTGTTGTGCTTCTCAAATACTGCGTGCCTTTTTTATTTTTTATTTATAATTATTATAGGAAGCCCTGAAGAAAATGGGATTACAGGAACGGCTCCAGCTACAAGAAAAACGAGTTGCAAAATTGGGCGAATTTCTCTGCAAGGTTTTGCCACTGAGTTGTTGATGTTTGCTTGAGTCTTGCTTGCACTACTAAATGTAATGGGCCTTTGGGAAATTTGATTGGAATTTGAACAAGGTTAACTTCTGTGCATGTGCACTACGAAAGCTTTTCTGTTTTCTCTTTTCGGATGATCTTCCATTGATGATGCTTATTAATGTAAAAAAGTGCTTTACAGTTAAAGAAACATAGTGGAAGTTGACATAGACCTGAAGTAATTGGTCGACTATGATAAATTCTTGAAATTGTTGACGGGAAGCAATCAATGCAGTAGCTTAGAAGTTCCCTCCACTATTTGGTAAGACTGTTGTGTGGGTCTTTCATCGCCGTGATGACAAGTATTGACTAAACTGCTGATTGCATAATTTTCTATATTTTCCGGTTGGAAATCAACTCCGTTTTTGTTGCCCATTTCTCCTCCTCGTACGTAGAAAAATGAGACAAATATTCTAAACTTAAATGTATGAATGAATACAATAACAAGTTTTATGGTAGCTGGCCAAATATGAAATTTGCCGAGATCATTCGTCTTTGTAAGTCAAATTGATGGGTTTATTTAAATTTAGCATATGTTGTAGTAATATTAAAAAAAATACGAAATTATATATATATATATATGTATGTATGTATGTATGTATGTATGCGTGTATAGGTAATATATCCATATATTGAATTTTATATGCATTTATGTAATTTATATGTATTCATACTTTTATGTATAATATTTTCAATATTTAATTTTTATGTAAATATATAATGTTTGTCGATACATATTTTGTAAATTTAAAAATTGATATAAGTGTTTTGGAAGGAGTGTTTTGATGATGAATGATTTTTGGTGAGTGTTGTGTTGAAATAAATGGTATGTTTGAAGAGAATATTTGATAGGAAGAATAGTTTTAGTTGCTTAGTTATAAAGGTATAAAATATATAATAATGATTAGATAATGTGATAGTATATAAGAATAACAATAATTTTATAGGATATAAAGATATATATATATATATATATGAGGAAATGTGTATATATATAAGTATTAATTTGAATATGAATAGGTGTAATGATTAAAAAATAATTAACTAACTATATATGTAAGAGAGAAAAATATTAAATTTAATTTTAAATAAAATTTTTATTGGTGATATATTTTGTATTACAAAAGTTAATGGGCAATGTGGGGTTGAAAAGCGCTTCCAAACGTAGTCAATGGGTTTACGGAAAGTTATGGTCTCATGGGTTCTAGTCAGTTCTTAAAGGCTATGTTTGGAACCCAATCAACTCTCAACATCTTATATAATTTTACACTTTTAAATATATAATTTAATAAAATTTTCTTTTAAATTTAAATTTAATTTTTTTCTTTTTATATATATGACTAATTAATTATTTTTTAAATCATTTTATTTATTTGTAATTAAATCAATATTTATATTTATACATATATACACTCACATTTACACACATATATTTGTATATATATTTATACTTTATAAATTAATAATTATATATATATTATCACATCATACAATAATTATAATATATTTTATACATATATTTAAATAAATTAAAATTTTCAAAATATAAAAAATTTTACTCATTCAACGTAACTTCATCCAAACATTATCTCCTACCAAAAACCCACTTCCAAACATAACCAAAAAGCCTGTTATTAAAGATGAATGCAAGTTCAATTTATGAGTTGGCAAAAGAACCTTTTCCTAAAACATTGATTATTAAGGAGGCAAATGGACCTGATTTGTAAATTTAAATTATTTTTTCTCTTATATATATATTTAAAACTTTTATCATTATACCTATTAAAAATAAATTAACATGGATATATATATATATATATATGTATTTGCATTTATATATATTTATTAATTTGATAAGCAATGATTTTTTTCCATATTTCAAAATATAGTTGACAAATATGTTAACATTCGATTATGGTAAATTGGATCAAAATTTTAAAAATTAATGATTACTCCAAGATACAACTATATCATCTCTTTATTATTACATTATATATAAAAATACAAATTCAAATCAATGCAAGTCTCCATATATAAAAAATTTAAATTAAGATATATTTTTCATATTCAACAAAATCTCCGGCATTTTTATCTCCTAACAAAATTACCAACCAAACATAACTATGAGAATTTTGTTGGGTATAAAAATTATATTTGATTATAAAATTTTGATATGATAAAATTTTTGATTTGTTTGAATTTGTGTAATCATATATGTGTATGTATGTTTGCGTGTGTAGTTATGATTGAATGATATGACAATATGACAATATATATAGAAATGAAAAAAAATTAAAGTAAAGAAAAAAATAAAAAGTTGAGAGGATCACAAAAATTTTTTAAAAGAGGCTAAGACGCATCAATAAGGGAAAAAATATAAATTGACGTAGATAATTAACATTTCCACTTCATAAATCATAATTGCCGAAATCAAACATTATATTATCATAACATAGTAAAGATTACATTACTACAACTATTTGTGCGCATTGCGACGAAACTACTCCGGCAGAATATTACCGTCGGAGTCGTACAAAATCCTGCCGGAAAAATTCAGGTCGCGGCACTTCTCTCCTCTAATGATCGTCTTCTTCCAAAGGCATTCGTCTTCCTCCAGCTCCTCTCCTCCTCCTCCGTGCTGCACTTTTTTCTCATAAATCATCTTCGCCTTCAGAAGAGGATTAACGCTCAAGCTTCTCTTCAATTTCTTCACCTCCGCCAGCTTTTCTTTACCTCCACGTTTCAACCGTTTCATCATCTTCCCGTGAGATCCACACAGGAGAGCTACCACGGAAAACACTGAGAAAACTGCTGCTATGACTATGAGGAAGGCGACTGGTGCGGGAAAAAGATGCAGTTTTCGGATGGGGTGTGTGGTTAAAGGCCTGGCCATGTTTGTTGACCAGAAAACTTAACAGGTGATTGGATCGAAGAACTGAATGGATTATGCAATATAATGGTGTGTGTTAGCAAGAAATTAAGAGGGCTACAATTGCATATAGTGTGGCTGCATACACACACACATATATATAAGAAGGGGTGATGGAAAGTTACATGGGATTCACAATTGCGATGGTAGGATTAATATTTAAGTAACTAATGGGACATTATCATCTTCCATAGGTATTGTAATAAAATTAGATTATGTGGATTAAATATTTATTTACACCTTTTGTATTGTTCACACCATTTTATTCAGTAGTTGAAAATCGGTCGAATATGTCTAATGGGGTATCTAATTAATGTGGGGCGGGGATATTACTTTTTCCTTTTTCTTTATATAGTTGTAGATGTGGTGAGTTTCTACATGTTTGCACTTGAATCGAATTACGCATGGCAACGTTAATGTTGGTTGAAATTTTTTGAAACATATGAAAAGTATGTTTGAATGTAATTTTGGTCCCATTTTGACTCATTAAAATACTTTCAAACATACCATTTTTTAAAAATCAAAATCTATCAATTTATCTCCCCCTTACTTTTATATTATTCTTAAAATTTTCACATCAACATTGTCTTATCCCGCCAAAAAATTTACGTTCAAACAAAATGTATAGAAAAGCATCATTCTATGCATTTACCTAGATTTATGTAGGTTAGTCATTTGAAATAACTCTCAATATTCTAGTTGAGTGGCTAAATTGTTCGGACCTAATTGTACTATAATAGATTTTTATTTTTTATTTTTTGGTGGGGGTGGGGTTGGTTTGATTTATCGAATGGTAAGGTGAATTATCGTGATTGACACGTTTGAAGTGGAATTGACTGGTTGACTTTGGTTTTTTGAATTTTTATGACATGAATTTTTTGGTATTGTTCTCATTGCTTAGCATAAAAACCAATGTTTATATCTATAACTATACCATATAAAAAGGGTGAATATTTTTATCAATTGTAGAAAGACAATTATATCCTTAATAAAATGCTCATATTTATTAATATATAAGTTTAATTATATAAAAAGAAATTATATCCAAAGTAGAAACCGTGTGAAACTAACAGCATTTTAAATTATGTAAACTACTCTTATATAATTATGCATAAAATAAGTAAAAAATGGAATCCTATATCAATAAAACTAAATACATTGTTATTTGTTATATATAAATATAAATTAAATCAGATTACAAATATCAATATAAATAAATTAACAAAAATGAGCTATAATTTCAAATAATTACATATAATTTTATATGCAAAGAAATGATTATTATTATTCCGATAAACTATAAAATCTCTTAATATATGTATATATATGTATGTATGTATGTATGTATTTAGAGAGAGAATCTTTGATCACTCATTTAATTAAACACATGATAATTCTATGTATATAATATTTCTTTTTAAGAGATAAGATATTTACTACAAAGAGAACAAATAACCAAAATCAATGTCAAGATAATGAGCTAAAATTTTAAATAAATAATACATAATTAAATTGCATATGTAAAGGATTACTGTTCTAATGAAAAAAACAATATGTTATAAAAATTTTATAACCAACAAATTTATGACAGTCAACTTTATTAAATGTGTTATAATTCTTCATATTTCATTATTTTATTTAAAATTTAACATTTGTAATATAATACAATAAAAATATAATAACAACACCCAAGATATGAAACTTTATGTCGTAAGCTCAGAATATGCTATTTGTATAAAAACTTGCCAGTGGACCCTAGTGAATCTAATATTATCAAATATAATGAAATAAATTTAAATTTGCAACATTGAAAAATGACATGTTAAAAAAAGAAGACGATGGATGAAAAACATAAGTTGAAGGAAATTCTATAAAAAAATGTTTTAATTTCAGAGTCAAGTACAATATCTAGGTCGTTAAGTTTAATATATTATAGACAAAAACAACAAATCAAATATAAAACAAAATTTAAAATATGATAAATAAATATTGAACAATACTATTTGATGGTGAGTGTTTATATGGATAGATTGATGATAAACTATATTATAATTGTATAGAAACTAAATAAGAATAACACGTTACAAATAAAAATATTAATGCGCTGAGAGGTTATAGAAATTAGTTACAAATAAATGCATAAAGGTATATTTCTTTGAGAAATAAGATGAATTTAAAAAAATAATAGAAAATGGATATTAAATAGTGAGAATAAATTTTCAAATAAATACAAACTTTTTTAAATCAAAATTGTCTCTGAAAAACAAGAATAAGTGCATTCATATCAAGCATTTTCAATACAAATATCAGAAAATATAATAATTAACATACGCAATACTAGAATTTGATTTTAAAGATAATAAATATTTAATAAAAATATTAACTAAATCATATTAATACAAAATTTTGAAATAAATTAAAAACATAAAATATGAAATAAAATTTAATATTGCATTAAACGATGATGAAACAAGAGTTGAAAAAATATTAATAATAATAACATAAATAGTTATCATTAAAATATACACAAGCAATATAGAATTGTAAATTGAATAATACAATTATTGTAAAATCTAAATTATTTCAAAGGTAATTTTTATTTGGCGTATTGTACTATAAATAATATTGAGTTTAGAATTTAATATTTTAATTTTACTAACTTTTATTTAAATTATTAATATTTTTTAAAGGTTAAACATTAATATTATTTGTCACATTATAAACACAACAAAATTAATTGTTGAAGCAAATAATTTCCAAACTAAATATTAAATTACATTTCTCTCTAATAGCGTATACTTTTAGATGAGGTGGTCATTTAACATGGCATCAAAGCGGACCTGTAATACCCTGAATTTTTGGGCTATAATAGTAATATTTATAAAAATATTATGAGTAAAATTTAAGTAGGCAATTTATTTATTTAATAGCCTATTTATTTATTATTTACGTGTGAATTAATTAGGCGATACCAAATTGACTATAGAATGAGGATACACGAGAAATCACTTTGGTAAATCCCTACAAAAAATAAAGTGGCTTAATATGAATACTCATCAAGTATGCAAGGGGCTGAAATTAGGTAGAGAAGGCTTAATTTGACAAGGAAAATTCTAACAATTAGTGTGGAAATGTTGGGCAATTTTTAAGGTATAGATGTAAGCTATGTGTTCAACAATATGCAAGAAGAAACCCTGCCAAAAATTGGCATGACAATGGAGGATACTTACTATGGCCGAAAGGGGCCAAATTTAGGAGACCAAGGCTGAAAGTTGGCTGTTAAAATCTCAGAAATTCGTAGGAAGTCATCCCAAAAATTGTGAAGAACCCTAAACTTTCATAACTAGCTCAATTTCACACCACTATACATATATATGGACCAAACTCTAGGAGAAAACTCATTTCTCCACCCCTAAACTCCCTAATAGCTGTCCAGAGGGCAAGGGAGAAAAGAAGGGACGAAATTTTCGAAGCCAAATGAGAAGGACTTGAGCTAATCTTTCTATCTGAATCCTATAGAATTCACGCAAGTCATATGAATTATTTTGTACACATGATTAGACACCAAAAGGCAAGATATGTTGTAGGAAATAAATGAACAAGAATTAGGATGTCATAATGAGGCTATATTGGCTTAACCATGTGTAGAAAATTTGATGGAATCATGTTTAGAAAGAGCATGTTGAATCTTGAACGAATTCTTGAATTCTTGGGTGATATCATAGGAAACTAGTTAAGATTAATTTTTTATAGCAAGAGAATATTTAAAGGCCTTGAAAATCCCTAGAAAAAGTTAACATATTGATTACAAGGATTAAAAGTGGGTAAACTAGTCAAACACATTATTGCGGTGCATGCATACCTATACCTCGCTCGCTATCACTATTGTGGAGTCTTGCATCGGAATTGTATGCTAGCTTGCGTTATTGCGGGCGGTATTGCATGCTAACCCAATAAGCTTGGCTCTGCGGCATTGGTTGTAGGAGCATCAACGTGTGTTGCAACTACAATGAGACCTTTTGCAGTCATGAAGTGGGTAGAGCATGCATTCTAGCATGCTTTGTGACCAATGTAGCAAGCGCGAAGGAGCTCTTTACAGGCCCAAGCTTGCCATCCACAGCCATGGGGTTGAGCATGAATATAGCTAAAACACCTTGTAGCTTGTAGTATGGTTGCAAAACCTATTTTTGCCGCCGTAAGTGATGTTTTCGAGAGGGCAAACCTAAAAATGGCTAGAAATTGTTTTTTAATAGTTTTAAAGTCCAATTTTGTCATTGTTAAACCCAAAACAAGTCGAATTAAGTAAGGAATGATAGTTGGACATAGAAACAAGAAGGATAACACTTAGAATTGTATCAAGAAGCATGTAGAGATGAAATTATGAGAATTCAATGGAGACTTGTTCTGATTTGAATAGGAAACTAGGAGGATCACACTAGTGAATTTCAACAACAATGAGCGAATATTGAGTAAGCGGTTGTGCAAACTTTTATAACTACCCTTTAAATGAAATGTTCTCCCGAAATATTACATCTTTATTGAATTCTATTTTTAAATCTTTTCTTGAAAACCTTTAAAGTGAATTGGTATGATTGCTCTTAAAGTGTTTATTCTTAAAATATTTTTAATGTAAATTGTGTTTTAAACTGTTTCAAACATATTAATTGTGTATATTGGACTATTGTGACGTAATGTTTTGGGGACCAATTACGATAGTGTAATTAGCTAGTTCTACTATCTCACCAGTCAATAGATAAGTTAAGATTATTTCAATTAGGGTTAAAGTTCAGGGTATGACCTACTCAATTGAGGCGAAAGTTGGGGAATGATCCTCCCTAACTAAGATAGAAGGTTAAGCTTCTAATTAGTGAAAATAGTATGCGAATTGCTTGAGCCTTCTAGCATACTAAGGAATGGTATAAATGAGATGAATATGTAATACTTTATGTGTGAATTTTTAACTATTATCTTTTCTACAAATTTTTACATAAATGTTTGAATATCGTCAAATATTTTATTATATTCATATCCCAAAAAAAAGGTAAGTAATCGTTTACTGGGTGATTAG
This sequence comes from Avicennia marina, assembly GCA_019155195.1. Taxonomy (NCBI): domain Eukaryota; kingdom Viridiplantae; phylum Streptophyta; class Magnoliopsida; order Lamiales; family Acanthaceae; genus Avicennia; species Avicennia marina. The sequence goes on from CM032765.1 coordinate 9,167,625, forward strand.
TCACTTATGCGTTTTCTGAACTCGTTTAATAGAAAATACAAGTAAGGAAGAGTAGAAGTGGGGGTGGTAAAAGGGCATGAGAAAAAAAGAAATTATAGCTTTGCTTACGAAGAAGACCACAATGTGATAGCATATGTTATTTTAAATTTCATTGCAATATAATAATTAGATCATTTTGTTTCTGCTGTAAGTATGTAAGACTTATTACTTCACTCAAACTGTGATTCATTTTGGGCGTCAATATTTGTTGAGGTTGTTCGCGACTACTGCTATGTCATAGTTTTGGTCGGAGGCATGATAGGATCAAACAGAAGGTCATGAGCTCAAATCCTAACTACAATTTATTATATAAAAAAAAAGTCCACATGACAGGCCTTGCAAAAACTAGAAAGAAAAATATATCATCTAAACATTATGAGTGTTGAACCTACTAAATACCAAATAAATATTAAAAAAATACTCTTTTCTAATAACTTTAAATTTTTAAATAAGATGGTCATTGAGGACATAATTACAAAATTTCAATGAAAATAGAAAAAGAAAAAATATAATTTAAATTAAATAATCAACTATTGTTTAAAAAATATTTGCAAAAAATTAAACATACATTGTTTTGCTTGATTTAAAAATAAGTTCAAACTTTTGAAAAAATTGTATATAATAGTAAATAAATAATTAAATCATATAATAATTTATGTTAAGACACTTGTTTTATATGTGCAATGCACATAACTTTTTCTAGTAAAAGAAAAAACACATAAAATTATTACCATTAGATAGAGAAGGGCAATTAAGGGGTGACGCATACTGCATTTTCCTTAAGTAAATTACTAATATGGTTGTTTATGTTTTATGTTTTATGTTTTTTTAGTCTAACATGTAATACACTATTATATCAATTTAATTGGCGTGTAGCTCATTATATGCATGACTAAATTATATTTTTAACATGAATTAAATCAAATATTCTCATAGCTCATAATACTTAAATTAACAATTGCAAAAAATTAAATATTATTTTCAACCAAACTATGATGCAAACATCCTTAAAACAATAGATGTTTATAATCATATTTTATATAGATAAAGAATTACATGTTGAATCATAGTATTTGGGGTTTTTCATGATAATCACACTAATTGGTCGATCAATCGTGCTGCCGGAGTCAATCATAGTGTTTAGGTTTTTTCATGGGCCTATCTTATGACAAGAAGCCCAATTTGTTCAAGGTTGATTCTACGTGTGATTATTATGTAAGCCATTGCAAAAGACATTTTCACACACGGTTGATCAATAATATTGAGTTATTTCCCTAAATTTAAATATTGTCTTGAATTCTCGTATATAATTTCAAATTGAGTCAATTTAGGTCTTTCCTAGTCCATTTGTAACATATCAACCAAATAAGCATGTTGATTGTGACTATACATTACTTGGGTTTAGCATAATCAATGTGCTTAGGTCTTTTACCATGGTTCATGCATCAAAATCCATTTGTGGTCAAGCATACATCATTTTCTTTCATCGAATTCTTTCATCAAAGGCATATATTTCTTTCATGTCACTTCCATGATTGCATCAATTGACATGAAAGTTGATCGTGTAGGATTTCAAAATTCAATACTCGATCCAAAGACCGATGTTTATTATATTCTTATTTGATTTCTAATTGTTTCTCCTCTAACCCTCATCCTTTTTATTAAAAAATCCATAAAAATAAAATGAATTTGTGTTTATTATTCAGTCTTTAGGTTAGTTTATAGGATTAATGTTAGATTATTTCTTGGAAATTGTATTGATGAGAAATTTGGTGAGAACTTGATTTCATTGAAGTTTGAAATCTAGTTGGAGTTCACAGGTTTTTTGTTTTTTGAAAATTCATGAGAGTTCTTAAAAAATAGTAATTGGGAAAATTGAATAAGTAAAGATAAAATTTCCAAAAAAGAAAAAAAAAGAGAGAGAGAGTTAGCCCAAAATAACTGTGAAGAATTATGACAAAAATCAAATGGGAGTGATAGTTTTGATCCAAATATCTATGAAGTTTTGGGTGAATTGTTGTTTTTGAAATTGTCCACTGCTGTGAACGATCTTGCACTTGGCGAGATCGATCACAACTATCTTGTTCAACAAGGTTTTGAGCATAATTTCATGATTGATAAAATAGTAAGTCCTACTGCTTTTTAAGATCGACCGCATCTAATCTTAATCAATCGCATCCTGTCCTCGTTGAGACGGATTGTGCTTAATTCTTGATGGATTGCGCTTGTTGTTTTTTCTTCCACATCAATCACGACTATCTTAGAATTGATTTTGCAGTTTATGTTTACATTTTTTTTTCACATATATCCTCATGCCTTATGTTATACTTTACCCGAATCCTTGGGACTACATTGGAATCACTGGAGGAGGGCAAAAGAATTTCGAGTTGTGAGCCAATTCTTGAGTATCGTTTGTTAAACAAGAGTTGGGGTAAAATAAAAGTGAAGGGTTTTCACTTTGTGAGGATTAAGAGGATAATACTATGAGAATATTATTATATCTATATATACACACACACCGTTCTTGCATAATGTCAAACGGCCAAGAGGGACAAGAATCTAGAGAGCAAGCTGTTGATGCAAGTTGGTTCATGTTTGAGGTGTTGGCGAGTGAATTGAGGAAGGTGTCCTAGACATTTGAGAGCATGCGCAACATCTTGGAGAAGTTGAGATGCTTCAGACAGTGGATTGAGAGAGTCCACTATTAAGACATGATAGATAGGAAAATGGGTGTGTGCCTCACGTCAGGCAAACATATGATGAGTTCTCTGGATCTAATGACGACGACGACGACTATGAACCAATGAGGCACTGTTGGAGGAATTGTGATGCGGCCTTAAAGAAGCCAAACTCAATATTCCATTCTTTTAGGGAATGTTCGATCCAAATGTCTACGTTGAATATGAAAGCAGGATTGGCCAGTTTTCGATTGCCACTACTATTCAAAGGCATAGAAGGGAAAAATGGTAGAGAGTATACTGACTATGTCATTACATGATGGGATCAACTATACATTAATCAAAGGAGCTGACAAGAGACTGGTTCGGACTTTAGGCAAATTAAAGTTTGTTGTTTGGAAACAAATTGTCCCAATCCATTACCAATGGGACATATTCGAAAATTTGCATAATTAGATGTAGAGAAATTGCAGTGTAAAGGATTATTATAAAAAGATGAAAACTACATTGACAAAGACCAATGTGGTAGAGAATTGAGAGACCATAATGGCGAAGACTCTTGGGCAGGCTTAGCAATGATATAGTAGATGTCAGCTAAACGACGTCACTAATTTGAGTTGGATGATATAATCCAGAAGGCCATAAATGTGGAAAAGCTATTCCAAAGGACGGGCGGAGTGCTTTTTAACCGAACACCACGACCACATGGTCCTTCCCTAGGAAGGAAGATAAGAAATAATCCCTTGTCACTTTCAAAAACCAAGACACACCAAAGGGGGATGCACCCAGAGTAACACCTTATTCCACTTCTAGTTTGTCGAATTTACATAATAGGGATATTATTTGTTTCAAGTGCCAAGGCTGGGGATGTATCACTACATAGTGTCCAAATAAAATTAATAATGGTTAGGATAAACTGTGCAAAGATTGATACCAATGAAAAGAATAGAGTGAGGAGGAACTGCAATTATTAGAAGAGGTGACATCAGTAGAAGAAGAATTACATGCACCGACAGGAACATAAATCTTTCGTTGAGGTGTTCATTTCTTTCATGTTACTTCTGCGTTCACGTCAAATATTCTCATTTTGTTTATTTTGTAAAATATATTTATGTATTAAAATAGAATATAATTCAATATATATGCAGATATATTTTTTTAATTTAAGAACTAAGGTTCAAAAGTTAATCTACACCACAACATTAAAGATGTTTATACATTTAAATTCTGAAGTTAAGTCTGTAAAATGCCAAAAAGAAAAAGAAAAGAAAAGAAAAGAAAAATACTTCAAACAATCCTAGGAATAGGTACATAAACATTGCTATCGTTATAGTAGGTTTGCGACTGTTGGTCACAATTTTTGCTTGTGGATTTCATCTTGTTGAAATCTGAAAATGCTCTCCAAACCAATTCACAGCTAAAATAAAATTTATATGGTATGGAGTCTTTAACCCCTCAAAAGTCGAGGTACCATAAAGATAAATGTAAATGCACAGTTTATAAGAGAATTGGTATGGTCCTGAAGCAATCTATAAATTATCTATTTTTGTTTTATATTTATTTTAGTTCAGGTTTACTATAATTCATTGATTTTAATTTGAAAATTCATGCATAATTAAAAATTTCTTTTAAAATATTGGGACTTTACAATTTTGATTTTTGGTTTTAATTTTCTGCTCATTTTGTAATATTTGAAATCTGATTCTTAAAGTTATGTTTTGAGTAATTTTTTTAAAACAAAAGAAGTCTAAATAGTATACAAATAACAAACCTAATTATGGATGAGCCATATTTTTGTAGATGGCTTGTAGGAATAGGTAAAGTACATAAATCCACTAAGTACATTGTTAATTAACTTTATTAATTTAAATTATTTAATAATTAATACGATACTGTAGTCTTGAAAAATTAAAAAACTCATTATAAATTGGATTATTAAAATACAATTTCTTAATTTCAAAAACTTCTGATTTTGTAAATATGGAACTTATAAAGTTTGATATTTTTTGTTTCCTTCCATTTTTTGGTACGTATGCTTTTTGCTATTACGTAATATTTTACATTGTAATTTTTTTAAAAAATATCAATACATATCTATGTATCATATTACGCTGTATAATTAATCAGATTATATATTATTGATATATATTTGCGTTAGGAGCTTATATAAATAGGTAAAGTACATAAGCCAATGTATGCGTTGGTTAAGTAATTTTTTACATAAATTATTATTAAAAATTAAAAAGATATTATAGCTTTTGAAGGTTAAAACACTTATAATAAAATTTGAACTTTACTTTAGATTCTTTTTTGTTTGTTTGTTTTTTAATGTTTTGGTATGTATGCTTATTATTATTTTTTAACACTTGTAAGTTAATTAGAAAATATTAGCGCATATCTATTTTTAATATTTTTTGGAATATTTAACAAAATTATAATATATATATATATATATATATATATATATATATAGATAACACAATTAAGAGTTGATCTTTTATAGATTTAGGGAGAGGGCTAGAAACGTGATAAAAAAAAAATTAAAAACCGCCAGAACCGCTCACGCATCCCCCCAAACAACACCAGTATAAAAATTTAAGATAGAAACTATGGCTTCAAAATTTTGATAAAACCGAAACACATTTTATAGTTTGGTGGCAGTTTTGAATTAAGAAAAATGCACTAAACCACACTGCTTTATATGTAAATCATAAATAAAATTCAATATTTATATTAAATAAAATACAGTTGATTATTAAATTTTTGATTAACATTTCAGTTATTTTGAATTAATACAATTATTTTTTGAACAAAAAATATTCAAACACATAATATAATTGTCTCAAAGTCTATCAAATGCTATGATATAATTATATATAATGAATTTATATTAAAAACAATAAAAGTATATATTTTGAAAGTAAAGTTTAAAATATGAGCTATGCCTTTCAAAAAATTTAGTAAAGAAATGGTAAAAATTATATAAATTTATTTTTATGCTTATAAGTGTTATTGATTTATTAGGTTTGCACTTCTATCTGTATTTTTTTTTCTTATTTTTCTTTGATTAGTTTTTTTTTGTTTCATTTTTCTTCAAAATCATTTGAATATATGTGCCTGCTAAATTTTGATCTTCCATGGTATCTTGTTATTAGGCAAATAAGATGTAGATAATATTACTATTTCTAAAAAGCTTAATGGCAAAGTTTCCTTATATTGTAATATTTTTTTATTATATTCTTTCTTTCTTTTTTGCATTGGATGCATATAATTTCAATTTATTAAAATTAAGTTGGAATCTATAGTTGCTATTGAGTATTGTTAAGAGAACTCATGAATGATCATCTAAGTACATTGAGATTTTCTACTTGATATGTGTTAATTTGTTGTATACATAAATATTGTATTTCGATTGTTTTTGTTTTTATTCAAATCGAACATATTAGTAAATCGTCAAACCACACTGAACTGGACCAAACTCTCAAAACTGCAACTTCGATTTTGGTTTTGGAACCAAAATTTTATTTTATTTTTATTGGAGCAAACCATATAACAATTCGATTTGAAAATCTATGGAAACGATTAAGACCGCACCTTGATCACCCTAGACAGAGCTTTAAAGTAAAGCTGCATATATGCTTATAACTGAGCTCATAGTTACAACTGTTTTAGGCTGACTGGTTCGGACAACTTTGCTTCAGTCAATGCGGATCCACGTTCCATTTCTAAAGCATCTTACATTTTTAAAACAAGATTATTCTTTTATGGTAGAAAAACTCTAAGTGAAAAGAATCTAGTTTGAACCAAGGAAAGTTTATCTTTGTTCGTTTTATGGTCTAGTAAAGAAGTTCTGTAATGAAGCATTTGCTCGGGGGTCCAATTATGAATTAGTCAATTGGATTGAGACAAAATTATGTTAGATACATTGTCAACTTGAATATGACTCATTTATTTTGTAAGTCGTTTGCATCTAATCCAATGCCAACTCAAACCCTAAAAGTTCAACCCAAATTCCTTTATTTTGTATTAGGTTCAAGTCGTGTTGGAAATTATAATTTAAAAATGACAATCAGGTCAGGTCATGCATTGACATGTTAGGTTAAGACATGAACTTTCCAACTTCAATCCAAATCCGACTCATTTGTTTTCGTTTCAATCAGGTCAGAAGACTTTGACCCAATTTCAGCTTGAACTTGCAGTTTCAATCCAAACCTGAAAATGTTTGTGACATTTATGTTTGCAATAATTGTACACAACATTGGTTAAGACTGAGTGCTTAAGGAATTTGTTACACAATTGCAAGCATACCAACAAATAGTAAATTGAACACCAACGTGTAATGCATTTCAGAATATACTCCTACGCTTACTGGCCTCGCCTAGTAGAAAAAACTTCCACTATATCTTTCAAGAAAGTGAAGACAAGGATAAACTCTCCATCACACCCCCACTAACCTCAACTTAAGGTTCTCAACTAGATGGATGCCACAAAATCTCAGCTCAATCTTTTTGTACTTCATCCATTATATCCTTAAGCCCAACTCTTCGTCATAGTATGTTTCCCTCTCTCAAAGGAGTTGATGCACAAATTTTGTTACAAAGTAATAAATATGGATGAGTAAGGCATCCGACATTTTGTTTCAACTCTCACAAGGCCGAGTCCTCAAGCTCTAGAATCCTTGACTTATTAACAGGTATTTATACTCGAAAAGTCACGACCATATCACCTCAAAAGTATACTGTGGATCATTTGAACCATCCTGGAAATCAACTTCCAGGACAACTTATTTTTGTTGCCTAGTTGCACCAGTTACGATAACTATGAACTCCTCAGGACTTACACAGATTTCTTGCACGGTTATCTGAAATTCCTTAGAGATCTCTCCAAGCTGTTCAAGCAATATTTGAGTTCTTCTTGTTCCAAAACCGGATTAACATTAAGTTCTCAACAAGGCACAAAAAAATTAAAGACTAAGCTTCCTCAATAGTACACCAAAGGCAGAGAACTTTTCCAACAAATGTGCCAACATATTTTATGGTAACAAAACCTATTAATTTCGTGTTTTATTCATATTGTGTTTTGAAATTATGTCATAAATTACCACTCCCACCCCAATTTGCCCCACTTTGTATGTCTGTGGACAATTGGCAAAATGCTGATAACCTCATCTTCATTGTGCCTTAACAGACTACTGACATATGCTATATTTTATGCAGATTATATTTATCCATGAGAGAAATAAATAAGGTTGTTTTTGGATGTAAGGATTTGGGTCTAATATCTTTTTAATGATTCTACTTGTGAATTCATATATGAATTATCCAATTTGCAATTAGAGATTAGAGATTCCTCCTCTCATTTTTGGTAACACTTCTTCATTCCAGACCTAGAAATTTGAGACTACGATGATGCACGTACGAAGAAGAGCTGGTTAGAATAGGTCCTACACAATTACACCATCCACATGCAACTCCTTGTCATGACTTCCACACACAACCACAGAGAAGAGATTCACAGATCAGACAATACCAAGTCTCCATCCCAATTATGGACAAGAAATTACCTAGCCGATGACCCCCAATACCCCTAAAAGATTGCATACCTCATGGACATCAACAAGCACACATATCGTGCCCCTCAAAGCATGCACCTCTTCTTATAACACTCCATCCTCTCCCTATCTGTAGCAATTTTTCCTAGAGCCAAATATGTATGTGCTGCTTGTTCTCCACTTCTTAGTTTTGATAACACCAAGTGTCCCATTTTCTACCAAGGTTGGTGATGCTCCTGATTTAAGCTTAAAGTGTGGGGAATGCCCTTGTGTCAATCCATGCAGCCAGAAGCAGCTACCTCCTCCTCCTCCTCCTCCTCCACCGCCACCATCATCACCAACAACGACACCATCACCTCCCTTGCAGCATTATTGTAGCCCTCCACCTCCAAGGTTCGCGTATGTGACTGGAGAAACTCCACCACCTCCTCCAAGATTCGTATATGCAACAGGGGAAAATCCACCACCTCCTCCGAGGTTTGTTTATGCAATGGGGTCTCCGGGAAACTTGTATCCATTCGATCCGTTAAATCTGCCGATGTACTCTAACGCCGCACATACTTCTCTTGCAAGTAATATGCTTCCTTTGGTGCTCATATTCTCAGCGCGTCTACAGTTAGCAGTGTTGTTCTGACTCAAATTAGCGCAATTTTACAGCAGTAATGGTTCATTTTGTGAAATCAGATTTGTACTAGATCCACGTGTTTGCAGTGCACCCTTCGCTTATCTATTTCATTTCTTTTGTAAATGATGTTTTGGATGGATGATATTCCCCCCTGTTTGACGCTCTCTTTCTTTCCTTCTTTTCTATGTAATTTGTCAAGAAATCAAAACCAATCCTAATGATTTGGGCTTTAGGATTTAATGGTCCCTCCACCAGACGAAAAGTCCACCCGGAGCAACCAGCCTCCATTTTTTTTGCCCTATCAAATTTTACTTTTGTTGAAGCATGTCCATTTAAATCACAATTTCTGTGATTTTTCTTTAATATTAATCATGCTTTTCAAAACCAAAATCGATTTAGATAACCATAAATCAATGTAATGAAATCAGACGAAATTAGCACACAAAATAATAATAATAATCATAATAATAATAATTATAATAATCGCACACTCAATACGAGTTCAAACTTATATATAGATTATAAAGTTAATTGTACTTTAAATAATAGATATAATTATTTAAAAAGTATAAAACATGTTCTAACTGAAAAATATAAAATCAGATGAATTTGGAAAGAAAAATTTTTTCAGAGGAAGCAAAAATAAAAGAAGCTAAATACCTTTGTACAATTTTTTTGTTTTACACCCAAAATATGTTATTTTTCAAATAATATAGTATAAATATAAGTTAAAAGTAGAAATAATAACAAAATAAAGAAAAATAAAAAAGTTCGAAAAGAGATAAAATTTGATAGTTAACACAAATAAAAGTAATTACTTAGTAGAAAAAAGAAGTAAAAAAGGATAAAAAAAAGTAAGAGAATTTAAAATAACAGGTATTTGCATAATTTTACTTTGAGTAACCAAAAAACCATATTGAAATAATAATATAGTATAAAAAATAAAAATATACCAAAATTAACAATAATATTAATAAAATATAACAACAATATTACTAATAATCGTACATTTAATAATTGCCATAGCATTTCTATACATATACAAATAATTACCTATCAAATCAACACCACTTTCCCACAAGTAAATACCTATTATATCAATGTAACTATTATATTATCACTCAAATATTATTCATTCATACATAACACCTTTCCTTTATCTCATTTCTCCAAAAAAAATTTTTTTTTCTCATTGTTTCTTATATTTTTCTTTTTCTGAAATGGAATGTCCTTCTAATTGTGACCTAAGCTGAGTGAATTTTGAAAAAAATATTTTAGTAAGATTAATAGGCCTACAAAGATACTAGTATGACAGATTGTAATACCCTCAATTTTTAGACTATAAAAATTTATAATTTATCGTTAGTGAAAAATTTTTTTGGGATATTTGATTGCTTAATTAACTTTTTTTAATTTTTGGAGAAAATTGTAGGGCGATGATAATTGAGTATAAAAAGGGATATGTGCATAATTGTGTTGATTAATCCTACCAAAAATTATAAGATAATTAAGGGAACATTTTTCCATATCTTTAGAGGATAAAAATAAAAAAAGTTAGGTCCGAAGATAGCTGGGAAAGTGTTTGGCATTATCCCAAATTTAAAAATGAGAAATCTTGCTATAACTCAACTACTAGTTTTTCCTAGTATAAATGGCCTACTAGGGTGGGAGTGTAATACCCCCGAATTTTTGAGACGCAATAATAATAGTAAGGGGTTTTGGTGGATAAATTATTTATTTTATTATTATTTTTTTGTAAATAAAGTATGATAATACTAAGTAAAACCTTAATAAATTTTGGGGATTAGTTAATTGAACTTTAGTTTGTATTTTGGGGATTAATTTCAGCCTATAACTTAATATTTTATTTTTGATTTTCGTGTGGAAATTATTTGGAAATTAGGAAGTAAGTATGGAAATAGATATAGGTATCATAAGGCAACTGAAATTTAGCCAAATAATATAGATATTATAAGAAGAGTTTGCCTTGTGTAGGAGACCAAAAGCTTGGAACATAAAACCAGAAAAATTCATGTAAAAATCTAGCATATTAAATAAAGTTATGGAAAGGAGCTATATGCCCCTATGATACTAGAATTTCACTCTATCCAAATTCCTACATAAAATTTAGTTAATACCTATTAAGAGAAAAAAACAATTATCTTGGAACACTATAGAGATAGCGGTTGCATACAGAGGAGGGCAAATTTTCTTGTGCACCATACATAAACACAACAACTTAAGGTAATTTCTACACTAGAAATTCTGGTTATTATGCATACGTATAGGAACAATGATTTGGCATGTGTAAGCACATGAAACTTGAGTTTTGGAAGGCTCGCATGTAGTTAATTGATAGGATTGGTGTTTAAGTTGTGTATTATACGTAGAAAACCATAAGAAGTGCATCTTGGAAAACTGTGTGAAATTTTGAAATCAATCGTTACCTTAACCACAATGAGGGGGATGCTTAAGGTAGAGCTAGTAATTGGAGTGAAGTCGCAACAAGGTAGCTATATTGGAAGGTGCAGCTAGATCACCTCCTTTTTAGGGAGAGCGTTGGGTATTTTGATTTGACACTGCTTCACACCCATAACAAAAAGAAGAGAGCTACATCTATGTTAAACTTGAAGATGGAAGTCTTTTTTCATTTCTTGACAGTGGAGTAAGACTAAGCTCATGGGCTTATTATTCTAGGTTGGAACAATAGGATCCTCTTAGTTACATCCCCATGCCCCTCTTGGTGTGTTTAAAAAATTCGTGAACATGGTAAGTTATGTTTCTATGATTTTTGATACTTACATATATGCCTAAGGACCCTCAGGATATTGAAAAAAAAAATCAAATTTTGGTAAGTGAAACGACGTAGAATATGAAAAATTGTCCAAATAGTGCATCTACATAGACTAGTGCCGTATCATAGTCATGCCATGATCGCCAAAGATGATGTGAGACCACAAGAAACATAGAATGCCCTGCAGCGGTTCCTCATGAGGGGGGGGGGGGGGTCCTTTCTTGTGTGGTTGCGAGTAAGGGTGCAGAAATTACTGAACGCCTTGCAAATGTTGGTTGCGGTCGTGAGTCATCCTATGGGAATTAAGAGAATGTGATTTTTGTGTAATTAAGGCCAAATTTCTCAATTTTGATACTAGAATAGGATCAAATACATTGCTTAAGAGATAATAAGGTATGGGGAATAATATCTGAAAGAATCCAAATAAGACTAATCACTCAATTAGTAACCAGAAACCGAACGGACCACGAAATAAGACAAATAGGATGAACCCAAAACATCTGAAAGCATGGGGTTCAATTGAATTAAATATTAAATAGGCATTGCATATGGTTGAATAAGAGATCAAGGACCAGCAATTGACGGAATTGTAGACAACAGAACTAGTGGCAAGTAAGTAATACTCCCTACCAATTTTTGAAACTATTTTTTAAATTGTTTCTGTGATACAACTGAACTTTTATTGCATGATTAAAATTATTTTTGAATGTTATTTCTATTTTATAAAAGAATGATTTTAACGTATTGATTTATTGCAAAATTGAAATGGTTTATTCTGAAAAACCTGGATGTGGGTACTTGCAAATAAATTATTTTAAACTAAACATTTTGAAATTGAAAGACATGTAATAAATATAAAAGCCTTTTATGTGATGCTGACAATAGTGTAAGGATTAGTTTTGCCTACTCACCGAATAATAAGGAGATATGTGACCCAGTTAATCAGATTTATAGGTTGGGATGTATGACTTATTCAACTAAAGATATAGGTTGGGATATGTGGCCCATTCAATTGGGGTTATGGGTTAGGATATGTAATTCTCTCAATTAAGGTTAAAAATTGAGTGATGTGACCCTTATTAGTTAGAATTATAAACTAAGGCCTTGATCAATGGAAATAAGTATACGAAGTACGTATCACCACAAGTGAGCTGAGGAAATGGATATGTTCACTATGTGAATGGCAAGATGGTTTGGAATGATGGTGAAATGTTATGAATTTTTGTGAATTGTTTCAAATGTAATTTCTACCACCTGTTTTTGAAAACCTATTTTATGCTAATTATTATTGTTATTTCTGCTTAAATCCTATGAAAACTCCAAAACAGGTAGGAGGTGTTATTTATTGGGTGACTTGTCACTCACCACTTTTAGATTTTTTTTTTCTTTTTCTTGTGAAAGGGAAGTCAAAGATGACAATCAAATGCGGGGCTAGTAGATTTAAGGATGACGACCTAGTTTAAATTGGCTTAGTTTCAATGTCATTACTATGTATTACGACAATTTTTGATGAAATAGTTACGATATTTTATTTCACTGCATATGAGATTTTGGAAATTACAATGAACGTTAGATAATTTTCTTTGATTTGTTGGGAATAATATCATTAGATTAGATGCTACGATATATGTTGGTTTTAGTATTCGCTGAAGTGATTTGCGAGTGTTGCTGTGTTATGCCATGAATTCGAGATCATGACGTGACAGTACTTGTGAATCATTTCAACTATTATCATTCTTCTTGCTTGTGATTGCTACTATTATCATTCTTCTTGTTATATTTACTCTTTTTAGTCCCACGGTTCTAGTCTCTTTGAAGGATGTTTTTAAGTTTTTCACCACAAGTACAATATTCTCATCAACAATAGATTGATCCTCATGACTATGGTTTCATTCAATCTGTAGTGCTATGTCTTTGTCCTTTCTCTATTGCGTTAGATTCATTTCAAAGGTTTGCAATGACCTTATGAGCTCGTCAAGATGAATGTTGTCAACATCACAAGCCTCCTCAATCACAATTACTTTCGTTGAAAATCGTTTAGGAAAAGATCTCAAGGTCTTTCTTACCAATTTGGTGTCCAAGTACTTCTTCGCAAGTTAGAACACTTGATTTGTGATGTCTTGTAATTTACCATTGAAGATGGCTATATCATCTCCTTCTTCCATCTTCGAATTCTCAAATTGAGTGGCTAAGATTTGCAATTTTGGCATTCTGGCAGAATTTATTCATTCATGCATTGTTCAGAGGATATCTCATGCCTCTTTTGCAATGTTGTTAATTGAGATGAGTTTGAATTATTTCTCATAAACCCTATTAAAAATTGCATTTATCGCCTTCAAATTTTTGAGGGAAAGTTTCTCTTCCTCCATTAATTTTTCTTTAGAATTTCATTACTTTAATCATCAATCATTCATGGTGGTTTCCATCCATCTTCAATTGGAGTCCATGCTTTCCTGTTAAGTGTCTTGATGAATGCTCTAATCCTAGTCTTCTAGTATAGATAATTTGTCCCATCTACTAATAAAGGTCTAGAAAATGAGGTGCATTCATTCATATTCATCTTCTAGCTTCACACTTTGTCCTAAGATCTCACCTATCTTTACCAGGCTTCTGCCACTTGAGAAGTGGCTCTGGTGCCACTTATAAGCTTCGATTGGTCTATTGTAACATATTGGATAACTCTTATATGATTCGATGTAACACATTTACACAAAAAAAATTTAAGATGATCAAGGAAACAAATGAATTGTTTACATGGTTTGGAGTATCAACCACTCCAACATCTATAAGACCTAGCCTAATATAAATGTTCCACTAAGATATATAAGTTGTTACAATAAACTCTTTCACAATAAGCTCATTCACAACAATACACTATGGGCACTTAACCTAAGACATCCAATTTGTAGAGCATCTTTTGATTGCACATCTAGTCTATGCGCAGGCCAAAAACCCATTTTTGGCCTTCACTGTAAATTGTGTGATTTTGTAACATTATCTCGCTCACTCAATAATCTCTTCAATAGCAATCCTTATGAAGTGGTGAAAACCATGTTTTCTTAAGCGTGGAAATCAGATCAGCTCATAATTTCTTCCTTTTTAAGCATCCTATCAAATTTATTTATTGTAATAAATTTGACTTTCCTTGATTGAAGTCTTCTTTCCATATTCATTTTTATTACATCTTAGATTGATATTTTTTTGGGTTTGACTTCCCTTTATTTTATCCTTTGATTTCATGCATATAATCTTTAGATTATATATTCATTGACATAAATCTAAAAGAATCCTATTGAGTAAGGAAAGTCAAGTTACTGAATCAATTTTCCAATCTTTTTGCAGCATACTGGTTATCTATTATTATCTTTGTTGCAACAACTTCTCTTTGTGTCGTGTCATGCCAACATATCAAAGCTATGCTATGTCACAAGGGTTTCAGATAAAAAGATGGTGCTATGGACGAGCTTATTGCTATGTACAACAAAGTTTAGGAGGTTTCACCTCTTGACGAACTAATGAGAATACTTTTAGCATTCTCCATTGATGAAAAATAGGTAAAAAGAATTGTGTCTATTTGCCATTGATGAAATGCCTCCAGTGGCTATTCATGAAAATGTATGCAAGTCATTGTCAATTTTTCGTCATTAAAATTTTGTTTTTATTTATTATTCTTACGCAACCATAGAAGCACGTTACCAGACATTTGCACTCAAAAGATGACAACTAAATATCTACGTACTTCCAGGCGCAAATAGGGCGATCTATGCAATGCAGGACACTGTCGCATTCTTATTGCAAAGCAAAAAATAATTGATTGTTTTTGAAAAATGATGCATTAACACCATACACAAAATCCCACAAATGAAGAGAAAGTTTAGACATTTCCGAAGGAATAGAACCCAACGATGCCATAACAAAGCAACCACCGTATATATGATCAAGCACAAGAAACGATCATAAATTTAATCATCAAAACCAACAAGAGGCTATTCTGGCCCTCATCAATCATCAGCTACTTCTGACTAGAATAATCTTTCGATTTGGACTTAAGGAACAACGGGCTTGTAGTCAACTCACTAACGGGCTTGTTGGTGTATCTGACAAGGTTATAGACGAATCCGGCAGCAACCATTCCAACCATCGGACCAACCACATACACCCATAGTCCTCTGTATTCATGTCTGACAAGGGCTGGACCCACGCTCCTGGCTGGGTTCATTGAGGCTCCAGAAATTGGCCTGCACCGTTCATGGATCACATTTCATCCTAATTACAAATGTCTTCAGAAATTATGAAACAATGAAGACAGATAAATTAACTGCATGCCCAGAGGTACATTTACCCAGCCACAAACACATTCAAAGCTACGGTCATTCCAATCACAACTCCCCCCAGCTCTCCGACCTGAAATTTCCAGCAAGAAGGGATATAATCTAGTGGAAAATTTCTAGTCCCGAGGTAGAGGGAAAATGCAATAAGTTTTTCACTTACGGCCCGACTATCCGTTGCAACGCCAGAGATGACAAACATCAATAGGAAAGAGATAATGATCTCTATACCCAAAGATTGGCCGTTGGATCCAACTGGCAGTGTGCCAAAGTAAGCTTCTTTTGTGACGTCGAAAACAGCACATAACGTTAAACTCGCAAGAACACTTCCCACAAATTGGGAAGCAACGTAAAAGGGAACCTGGAATTTGAAAACATGGCGGGTTGTCAACCGTCAGATTAGGTTCAGAGCAGGCTTGCAGGCTTCAGTTCGAACCCCACCTCTTTCCAGGGAAACCGGCCGTAGATGGCGAAGGTGATGCTGACAGCAGGGTTGATATGAGCGCCAGAAACGTGACCGACGGTGTACCCCATCACCAGTACAATTAATCCCCACGTCACGCAGATTCCGGGGAATGTGACTGTCCCTTCGTATAGCTTGTTTACAGCAACTGAGCCGCAGCCTGAAAATATCAAGAAATACGTACCCAGCAACTCGGCTAACGCCTGCCAGAAAGCATTTTATTCAACTCGTGTAGATATCAAGTTGTGGAAAATCTGAATTGAAGTAAACGTGGTCTTTTATTTATTAATGATTGCAGGAAACCTTTTGTGCAGTGATTACAGCCGTGGAGGACAGCTTGGGCTGGCGGCTCGAGTTATCAGCATTGACGTCGGGACCTGATTCCATTCTTGAAATTCGTTCTCCCTCTTCTTCGATTACTTCCACTTTTGACGACGTGTTTGTCTTAGGAAACTGGTTTCTGAATCAATTTGAAGCCATAGCTCGGTTTCTGCTTCTCGCCTGGGAAGATGAATGTAATTCGTATAGGGATTTTGTGACAGTGGACGAAAACTGCGTTAATCCTTTTATGTAAAGGCCGCAAGTAATTTATTAGGATAATGATGCATTTGATGAAACAGATTTTCTGCAATGTTTCGATGGATTTGGTGTGGGTTTATAAAGCATCACTCTTGCGGTGCTGATTATGATGAGATGCCAATTATATAATTATCCATTTCATTAAGGATAATATTTACCCGTTTGACTGCAATCGAATTACTCCGACCCCAATTAATTCCACCATATGCAGCTGGGCATTTCGGATGAAGATGCCATGTTGTATTCACCCTTTTTGGCCAACTCTAATATTTTCCATGTTAGAGGGCGATGAATCATCAATACTTATTAATTAAAATAGGATCTTTTTCTGAGATGAAAATCTCGTAGATTAATGTTTACCTTAAATTATGTAAAACAAAATTTATATCCAGGAAATTAAGACAATTAATAGACGTGGATATTCCATGGTAAATTACCCATTAATATCTACTATACTTGCAAGATCTATGCACAATTTCCTCAATTTTCCAAAAAATAGAAGAAAACAGAATTATAAAGTATATTACCAAATATCATAGCGAAGCACATGCAGAATATATAAACTATAATTGCATTAGATATAATGATAATGATCAAAATAATTTTATATAAATTATGAAATATAACTACACTAATAATATCAATTCAGACGTGTTGCAATTGAAATGTCACCGTGTGCACGCACTACGAGCTTTATGTGACGAGATCAATTAATTTCTGAAAGGATATCATATATTATATCATGTCATATATAATAGCACAGTGGTCCATTGACTGCAATTGTTCAATTTTGATCAAATTCTAAATTCTTAGAATTTTGAGATTATCTTTGTTTTTTTAAAAAAAACACTCTATTAATTTTATTTAAACTGAGCATTTTCCTTTTTTATTATCTAAAAAATGGAAGATTGCAATGTTTAATTAATTTGGGCATATTTATACTAAAAATATTATAGAACAATTGATTTGTAAAAATTTTCCTTTTGCGTAATTTATTTTTGATAAATATAATTTTAAAATAATTAGTTTGTGCAACTTCCTTTCTTGAGTAATATGTTATTTTCAGTAAATATATTGTTGAATAATTGATTTTTGCGAAAGTTTCCTTTTCTGTAATTTATTTAGAGTACATATATTGTAAAATGCAACTTCCTTTCTTGAGTAATATGTTATTTTCAGTAAATATATTGTTGAATAATTGATTTTGCGAAAGTTTCCTTTTCTGTAATTTATTTAGAGTACATATATTGTAAAATAATTAATTTATTCAAGTTTCCTTCTTACGTTATAATTTATCTATGGTAAATATATTACATAACAATTAATTTGTGAAAATTTCCTTCTTTTGTTAGTAATTTATTTTCCGTACAATATATTGTCAATAATTAATTTATGAAAGTTCCCTTTTTAGTTCCCTTTTATTGGCAAAATAAAAGAATGTTTAAATAAAGGTACTATATTATTTTAGGATTATACAACTATAATCATGCCTTTAAAACTTATTATAATAAAATAAACAAAAAAATTTAAAAATTACAATAAATTAGAATTAATAAGTGAATGAAATAAACAAAGATTAAGAGAGTAGAGTGAAAAAAAAATAACACGAAAAAAAATTGAAGGTATTTAAGTAATTACAAATGATATAACTAAATTTTTTTCTTCGCTTAATATATAGTATAGACATAGATTATAACTATTGAAAATACTTAAAATAAGAAAATAAAGAAAGATCAAAATAATTTATAAAGAAATAAAATTTGAAAGAAAGCGTAAATAGATATAATAAGTTAGAAGAAAAGGAATAAAGAAAATGATAAAAAGAATAAAACAACTTGAAATAAAGATGATTGTGTGATTTTATTTTGTACAATCCAAATATCTTATTTACGTAATAATATAAGATACTAAAAATCAATACATGTATTATGACATTCAATGAGGGACACAACCCATTCAGGATCGTCTTAGTATATTTTTTAAATATATACACAGAATGCAGCTAAATAAGAGATGACTATGAACTTGAATTTAGAACCATTTTATGTAACTAATATTATGAAACATGATTTAGGGATACAACACCACATTTCATAACATTCAAAAATGGACCAAACATATTTTATAAATTATCAATAAACAACCGGCACGTATTACAAAGTTAAATTTGATTAAAAAAAAATATTGCAGCTAAAATTAATTATACGATGTTCAAGAAATTTACAATTTAAGATTTTAAAAACGTAAACCAACTCATAGTCATTTTCCAGCGAAATGAAGAATACCAAAACTCGAAATTTTCATCAAAATTGTGCAATGGTGGAGCCTAGAAATTATTAAATCACATCATTATAGTACATTGTATATGGGTACGCAAATGCAGGTACAAATATAAACGACGATTTGTTGACCTGCGGAATTTCTGCAATCTATACGGCATTCTGGGTCATGTCAACCATAATTGTCCCATACTATACGAGGCCAATTTTATCCCACCGGGATGTTATCTGCCGTATGGATCGTCGCTTGGAGCAAACCCTTAATGTGGCAGTTGACCGACAGGAGTTCCAGGGGTCAGGCAATGGGCAATTTTACTCCCTATTGATGCCGAGATTCTAGGGATGGATTAGGAGACTTCCAACACGGCTGGTCTCTCAATGTGATTGTGGGACAAATCGGAGGGGCAAATCGTCGTCACCTTATTTACCAAGTTGTCCAAAAGGCAACTCTTTGACAGACCTACGTGGCGTCGAACCAAACCCCAAAAAGAGATTGGTGGATAGCGGGTGCAATTTACCTCCAGTTGTACACTCTACAACTGATGTGGAAAAGTATCTTCTGGGCCAACGAATCGATACCAATCAAAATCCAGCATCACCCAGCACGTGTCATGCCTAGATGGCTTCACGAGATCGCCATAGATTACCCTGCTTGGGATCTGCTCAGCACGATGTCACACTCCCAGCCGCAAACAAGAGGAAAAAGGAAAGGAGCCAAGGTCGAGGCCGAGGAAGGAGAATCTCCGCATGTCAGAGATTACGAGGCCGAAAAAGGAAGATGGGGGAGGACATTTTAAACACGACCGATGTTGCTCAGGCTGTTTCTTCTCAACCATTGGCCCTATCTCATTCTCAGGAAGATTCTTCTTATGCAGCAGTGGAGGCTATTTCATAGCCCTGTCGAGAACTGTAAATTGCCTAAGTTGGAACTACCAAGGTTTACGGGAACCTTGGACATTTCAGGAGCTGGTAAAGTTAATCCGAGAATTTCATCCCGCTATTGTTTTCCTAATGGAAACTTGGTGCTCTCAAGAAAGGATCGAATTTATTAAGAGGAGTTTCAATATGTTCAGTGTAGCGGTTAACCCTCGTGAAATAGGAGGTGGCTTGGCTTTTTGTGGCGTAGAAACATCATCCTCTCAGTACAATCTTTCTCTAAAAACCACATCAATGCGAAAGTAGCCTCTTCCAATAACTCACCTAATTAGCGTATCACTGGGTTCTATAGCAAGCCTGAGGCATCAACTAGATGGTGCTCCTGGAATTTATTAGGATCACTTACCTCCAGCTTCCCTGATCCATGGCTTGTTTTCGACGACTTGAATGCCGTCCTTTCCAGCAACGGGAAGGATGGAGGTAGGTTTCCTTCAACCAATAATTTGAGACCATTTAGAGAAGCCCTCTTTGATTGTGGATTACATGACTTGGGTTTTTCAGGTCCTCCCTTCACATGGTGTAACAATCGGGAAGCACAGTTCACTATTCGTTACAGACTTGAGCGTGCCTGCGCCAACAAACAATGGAGCGAATCTTTCCCACAGGCCCGAGTTTGCCACTTGACAACCATACGCTTTGACCACAGTCCCGTTTTAGTCGATCTCTTTAGCAACAAGAAGTACCAACAACCCTTCACTAAAAGATAATTCCATTTTTGAGGCAATGTGGCTTCTATCCCCAAGCTGTGAACAAGCTGTTTCCCAAGCCTGCCAGTGCATGAATAGCCTTCACATTGACTGGGAAATTGAAAGGAATATCCTTAATCGTCGGAGGAATTTAATTCAATGGGTAGGAATGAATTTGGAGACATCCGTAGACGTATCCATCGGCTACAATTGCAGTTGCCTGCTTCAAATGCTAGTACTGTCTGCCGTGACACTTTGGCTACTCGAGGGAACCTTCAGTGTGAACTGGATGATCTTTTGTCCAAAGGGGAAATAAAATGGAAGCAACGAAGCAAGACCGAGTGGTTGGCGGAAGGAGACCGTAACACTAAATTCTTCCACGCTAAAGCCACATGTCATTACAAGAATAATTTGATACAACGCCTCATAGACGAATCCGGTTGTTGGACTACGACAGAGGAAGAAATTCAGGCCACTGTATGGAGGTACTTTGTTTAGCCTTTCACCACACAATCTCCATCAATATCACAAATGGAAGCAACAGGAGGGTCAATTCGGCCTCCTGAACAGGCCGTTTTCTTCAACTGACATTGATCAAGCTCTAAAGCAAATGCACCCTTACAAGTCACCAGGATCAGGCAGGTTCCCTCCTATATTTTTTCAAAGATTGTGCCATATTATAGGGGAAGCAGTAACTAAACGTGTTCTAGGAATATTTAATGAAGATCATGGCTTTCACGCTCTCAGCCACACATTGATTGTCCTTATTCCCAAAGTTGCAAACCCCCAAGACATGACACAATTTCAGCCGATTAGCTTATGCAACACCATCTGTAAACTTGTGTCAAAGATAATAGCTAACCACTCGAAATCACACAAGCCACAAATTACCTCTTTAGACCAAGCTGCTTTTGAAATTGGGCGATTCTCCTTGCTCAGGAAGTGATGCACGCTTTAAGGAACAGAAGGAAGGGCAATCAGGGCCTAGCTGCGCTCAAGTTGGATATTAGTAAGGCTTATGATATGGCTTCGGTCAATGCTGTATATCCCTCGTCATGAAGTTCGTGAAATCTTTTTCATTTTCTTTTGTCCTAAACCGTCTAGAAGTTTACGGCAAAGAGATCCTCTTTCGCCATATCTTTTTATATGGAAGTCCTTCATGATTTGTTGGAGGAGGATATTTCTATGAGCAACCTAAAAGGTATTTCAGTGGCTCGCGGTGCACCCAAAATCTCTCATCTCTTCTTTGCCGACGACACCCTATTATTTTGTAGCGCAACTAGGAAAGACTTCCAAACTGTCGCAACTATACTTACTCCAGAGGAAGGCTCAAGACTTAAAATTAACTTTAATAAATCTGCATTGTCCTTTAGCATAAACGCACTATAGGCCCTTTGTTAAGGTTTGTAGCTATTTATACACTAAGAGCCACCCATTTTGACCAACAAGAACAAGCCAAAGGTTATGACCAATGAGGTGCGGGGGTAGGTGCCTCCAAACGTGGCCAATCGGGTGCCGGGGGTAGGTGGGTAGGGTAGGTACCTCCAAATGTGGCCAATCGAGTGCAGGTGACGTGATCAACGATCGCGTTGGATAGGACGGTGTAACCGGACCCGAATCCGATAACCCCAGGGACGCGAACCGGCCGAAGAACGCCGACCCAACGTGGTAGGATTGGATTGAACCCGATAAGAACGGCCACAATCAGCACACCGATTGCTGATTGATACGTTACGAATCACTCGAACCAATTCGGAATGACTCGATTTGGGATAGAAACTCACGAGAAATTGAAAGAATCAATTTCAGGGAATTGAAAGGAAACCTGAATTAATTGAAAACACTCTGTCCTGAAATCTGATGGTACATGATGAATTTATAGTGCCAAAATCCTAACCTAGTTGGGCTGCGGGCTCCTACTGGGCTTATTTTGACTGGGCCTAGAATTAAATTAAAAGAGAAATAATTAAACTAAATTGAAGGATAAATAATTAATTAAATTAATCATCCCTATTTATTCCTTCGCCCCCAAGTCTTCCATCCATCTCAGGATGTTTACTCTACGCTCTTCCTCGGGCTCCTCGAATTTGCATCCACGCGTGACATCTTCTTGAATTTCGCGCACCAAGACGTTAATGGCTTCTTTAAGTCTTTTTGCCCGTGCCCTGGTTATTGGCCCAGCTGGAATTGCCAGCGACTCCTCTTTATCATGTTGGACGTCCGCGTCATTCCCCTCCTCTTGAGAAGGAATTGCCCTCAATTCAGAATCTCGTTCATCACCTACATCAAATAAACTCAAGTCAGAAACATTAAAAGTTGCACTGACTCCGAACTCACCTGGTAACTCCAGCCTGTAGGCATTGTCGTTGAGTCTCTCCAGGACTCGGAATGGCCCATCTCCTCGAGGCATCAATTTAGACTTCCGTTGTTTGGGAAACCTCTCCTTTCGCATATGAACCCACACCCAATCTCCGGGTTCAAACACTACCCGCTTCCTACCTTTATTTGCCTGCTGGGCGTATTGCTCGTTCCTTTTCTCAATGTTTTGCTTGACCTGTTCATGCATTCGCCTGACATACTCGGCTCGCCTTTTGCCTTCTAAACTCAGATGCTCATTGCCAGGCAATGGCAACAAATCTAAAGGTGTTAGAGGATTAAAGCCATATACAATTTCAAACGGAGACATATTAGTAGCAGAATGAACAGCTCTATTATAAGCAAATTCAACATGCGGCAAGCTCTCTTCCCAACTTTTAATATTTTTCCTAATAACAGCACGTAGTAATGTAGTGAGTGTTCGGTTAACAGCTTCAGTTTGTCCATCGGTTTGGGGGTGACAAGTTGTAGAAAATAGTAGTTTAGTCCCTAATTTAGCCCATAGTGTTTTCCAAAAATAACTCAAAAATTTAACGTCACGATCGGACACTATAGTTTTAGGTACACCATGTAGACGGACTACTTCTTTGAAAAACAAGTCAGCCACATGCGATGCGTCGCTAGTTTTATGGCAGGCAATAAAATGAGCCATCTTAGAAAATCTGTCTACGACCACAAAGATAGCATCTCTACCATTTTTAGACCGGGGTAATCCCAAAACAAAGTCCATAGATATGTCAGTCCAAGGGGTATTCGGGACAGGTAAAGGGTGATACATACCGTGGGGCTGGTTGCGGGACTTCGCTTCCTTACACCGTATGCATCTTTCCACGACTCGCTCCACGTCCCCTTTTAGTCCTGGCCAGTAGAAGTGTTCCTGCAGAATTAGCACAGTCTTGGTGACACCGAAGTGTCCCATTAGTCCTCCACAGTGAGCTTCTCGGATAAGCAATTCTCGTAGAGAACACCGTGGAATACACAATCTATTAACATAGAACAAATAACCCTCATGTCTAAAATATTTGTCATAAGCACACTTTTCAGTGAGCGCAAAGGCTTGACTGAAGTCAGGATCATTTTGGTAAAGTTCCTTAATGTGCTCAAATCCCAATAACCTTGTGCCTAGCGTGTTCAGTAAATTATACCTACGGGATAATGCATCAGCAACTATGTTTTCCATACCTTTTTTGTATTTGATGACGTAAGGGAATGTGTCAATGAACGACACCCACTTGGCATGCCGTTTGCTGAGCTTACTCTGACCCTTCAGATGCTTTAGGGATTCGTGGTCAGTGTGGATCACGAACTCCTTTGGCCTCAAGTAATGTTGCCATGTTTCCAGGGCCCGCACCAAGGAGTATAACTCCTTGTCATATGTAGGATAATTCAGCGCGGCTCCATTAAGTTTCTCACTGAAGTATGCAATGGGCCTTTTGTCTTGCATTAGGACTGCTCCAATACCTACACCAGAAGCATCACACTCAATTTCAAAAGCCTTATTAAAATCTGGTAAGGAAAGTACAGGAGCATGTGTAAGCCTATTCTTTAAGGTGTCAAACGCTCGTTGTTGGGCCTCTCCCCACTTGAACTTCTCATTCTTCTTAATTATGGCAGTAAGTGGAGCAGCAATGGTGCTGAAATCCTGCACAAATCTCCTGTAGAAACCAGCCAATCCGTGGAAACTCCTCACTTCGGATACTGTCGTCGGAGTTGGCCATTCTTGTATGGCCTTTACTTTGCTTTCATCCACCTGTATTCCCTGTACACCAACAACAAATCCTAGGAAGACACAATGATCAGTACAAAAGGTACATTTCTTGATATTGACATATAGCTTTTCTTGTCGTAGAACACCAAGTACGCTACGTATGTGCTCAACATGCTCAGCCATCGTGCGGCTATAGACCAGTATGTCATCAAAATACACTACAACAAACTTGCCAATGAATGCACGCATAACATGGTTCATTAAGCGCATAAATGTGCTAGGGGCATTAGTAAGTCCAAATGGCATTACAAGCCATTCATATAAGCCAAACTTGGTTTTAAAGGCTGTTTTCCATTCATCCCCCTCACGCATTCTAATTTGATGGTACCCACTTTTAAGATCTATTTTAGAGAATATAGTAGCACCATGCAACTCATCAAGCAAATCATCTAATCGAGGTATGGGGTGACGATACTTTACCGTAATAGCGTTAACAGCTCTGCAATCTACGCACATGCGCCATTGTCCGTCTTTCTTCGGCACGAGCAGCACGGGGACGGCACACGGGCTCATACTTTCTCGAACCCAGCCTTTACCCATCAGTTCCTCCACTTGTCTTTGGATCTCTCGGGTTTCTTCAGGGTTGGTTCGGTATGCTGGCTTGTTGGGTATGGATGCCCCCGGGATAAAGTCTATGTGATGTTCTATCCCTCGAACCGGCGGCAACCCTTTGGGGACTTCCTCTGGGAACACGTCAGTGTATTCCTGCAAAACAGATACTACAACAGAGGGGAGGGAGGATGTGACATCATCAGATATATAACAGGCCTCCTTATACATCAACATCACAAGGGCCTTCTCAGCACTCAATGCCAACCTTACATCCCTCATACTCGCCATCATGCACTCCTTTTTTTCTTTTCCCCTCTCATCCTTCCTTTGCTCTTTCTCTCTTAACCCCTCCTTCCTTTTCTTCCTCCTCTCGACTTCCATCTCAAACTGCCTCTGCATGTACGACTGGTCTTCGTATACTTGCTTTGGAGTTAAGGGAACCAATGTGACTTTCTTTCCATGGAATAAGAACGAATAGCGATTAGTCAATCCGTTGTATATCACCTGTCGGTCAAATTGCCACGGTCTGCCGAGCAGGACGTGACAAGCCTGCATAGGCACTACGTCACATGTCACTTGATCCTCATACGATCCTATTTTGAAGCTCACCATCACCTGCTTCGTCACTTTAACCTCGCCACTGTTATTAAGCCACTGTAACTTATACGGCCTAGGGTGATCCTTCATTGGCAATGCCAATCTCTCAACTAGCGTCGTACTCGCCACGTTCGTACAACTTCCTCCGTCTACTATCAAACTGCAAGTCTTACTATTAATCAGGCAGCGCGCATGGAATATATTCTCTCTTTGAGCCTCATCTATCTTCTCCTTCACTTGGGTGCTTAGCGCTCTCATTACCACTAAATTAATTCCCCCTTCTTCGCACAACCTTTCCTCGTCGGATGGCACTTCCTCTAATGGTGGCATTTCTTCACTGCTGTCACACTCCTCATCAGTCACAATGTCCCCATTTTCTGACAGCAGCATAGCTCTTTTATTGGGACACTGCGAAGCAATATGCCCCCTGCCCTGACACTTAAAGCACAAAATATCCCGGTTTCGTGTGTTAGATGAGCCAGAGGGAGTAGGAGTTGTTACCTTAGGTGCCTCCACTTTAGGTGCAATTCTGGCCCGAGGGGCACTCGTCATTGGTGCCTTATCCTCTCTCCTAGGGAAGGATCTGCTAGCGGTATTAGGTTGAGATGTGAACCTACCCTTCCTTTTCAGTTGCCTTTCTACCTTAACCGCCTTTTGCACCATTTCTTCTATCTCTACATAATGCTGCAACTCCACTACGTCAGCAATGTCCCGGTGCAATCCACTCAGAAAACGTGCCATGGTGGCCTCCCTATCTTCCACAACATCTGCTCGAATCATAGCTATCTCGAGCTCCTTATAATAGTCTTCCACACTCCGAGTTCCCTGCGTTAATGTCTGCAATCGTTGATACAGGTCTCGATGGTAGTGGCTCGGTACAAACCTCTTTCTCAAGACTGCCTTCAGCTCTGTCCAAGTACGCACTGGCCCCTCTCCAGCTCTCCTCCGGCTAGTGCACAACTGATCCCACCATATGATCGCATAATCTGTGAACTCCACTACTGCCAACTTAACCTTTTGGCTTTCTGAATAGCGATGACAATCAAAATTTAATTCTACCTTTCTTTCCCACTCGAGGTAGGCGTCGGGATCAGATCGTCCTTGGAAGGGTGGCAGCTGTAACTTCAATCCCTTAGGTATCTCGTCGTCCACACAGTCCCTTCGACGATGCCTCCTGGGATCATTGTCGTACGCGTGCCAGTCCTCATCCTCGTTCGACCCATACTCCTCCTCATAATCATGTCGATCGGGCCTCACAGGTCTGACATGATGCCCTTGTCTATCCCTATTCCGAGCTCGGCCTGGCACAGGACTGCCTCTACGTCCTGCTGGTCTGGACAGCGATCCATCTCTTTCTAGAGTTACAGCTTGGGATGCTTCTACTCGCCCCAAGCGATCGTGCACATCTGCCATCCGGTCCTGCATGCCCTCCACGCTCCTAGTGAGCTTCCTCAACTCATCACTGAGGGAGTCAAATAGGAATTTAGTTTCGTCAGGACTGTTACCCTGTCCTGAATATTGACTGGCCATCACGAAATCTGTGATACAACAAAAAAATAATAGCAGGTAATTGTTAGTAATAAAAGTCCTCACCAACCTCGCTTCTCTCAGGTAAAGGCTCTCTTGCACTCGTTTCTTACCTCCACTCGTGTATCACACACTCTCAATTTATTCCTCACCAGTCTCAATTTCTCGTGCCCTCCTCGTGTGATTCCAAAATCGGTTTCAAGATTCAAACGTAAAAATGCAAGCACTCAGTACGATGGATATGGCCTAAAATTACGAGATGAGCAACTATCTCGATCTTCAATATTCCAGATACAATCTCGATAATATTAAAAAAGAATCAATGAACAACAGAAGTAACTTTTTTTTTTTTGGCCCTTCTTTTTTTTTGTTTTCCTTTTTTTTTGGCCTCTTTTTTTTTGGCCTCTCTCTCTCTTCTCTTTTTTTTTTGCCTCTTCTTTCTTTTTTTTTTTCAGAAACCAAACAGGCCCTTAAGCAGAAATAAAAATTTCTGCAGCCAAACAGTCCTTAAGCAGAAATAAAATTTTTGCAGCCAAACAGGCCCTTAGTCTGAAAACAGAAAAACTGTAACCAAACACGGCCTTACCACGTCAGCGGACGGTCCAGCCCGGCAACAGCTTCTGGTCCAGCCCAATTTCTTCGGCCCAATGAGTTTTTTTTTGTGCTCAAGTCTGGCCCAGTTGCAATCTGGCCCAGATCCAGCTTCCAGCCCACTTGACACTCGGCCCAACTCTTACCTCAGCCCAACAGGATTTCTTTTTTTTTTCGGCCCAAACGAATCGGCCCAACAGAAATTCCATTTTTTTTTGGCCCAAAACAAACTACGGCCCAACAGATTTTTTCTCTCTTTTTTTTTTTTTAAATTGCAGCGGCGGCGGTGCGAATCGCGATCGGCTGATTCCGCCGTCGCACGTCCACGTCGGTGGCCGGGAACGGTCGGCCTGGCCTCGGTAAGCCCTGGGCAAGCCTCGACGGTGGCGACGGGCGGCGATTCAGGCTGTGGCGGCGGAATTTCAGGCTGAACTTCCGCGGCGGCGTCGCGGCGGTTCGCGGCGAAATTCCGGCTGTTCCGCTCCTCCTTCGGCAGCGATTCGGTGTGGGAAGGGATGGGCTCTCGACGGCAGTGCGGTGGGTGTGATTTTCTGGCGGATATCGGCTGCAACGGCGGCGGAATCGCGGTTGCAAGCGGCGGCGGCGCGGCGGCAGCGATTTTCCTTTTCTTTTTTTTGAATTTTTTTTTGTTTTCTCCGGCGGCGGCGGTGGTGGCGGGGTTGATTGCTGCGTGAATGGTTGGACGGTGCAAATCTGGCGGCGGCAACGGCGGTGGCGCGGCGGCGGCGAATTTCCCCTTTTTTTTTGATTTTTTTTTAATAATCCGGATCGTGTATCGAATTAGAATTCGACACAAGATGGCTCTGATACCAAATTGACGTGATCAACGATCGCGTCGGATAGGACGGTGTAACCGGACCCGAATCCGATAACCCCAGGGACGCGAACCGGGCGAAGAACGCCGACCCAACGTGGTAGGATTGGATTGAACCCGATAAGAACGGCCACAATCAGCACACCGATTGCTGATTGATACGTTACGAATCACTCGAACCAATTCGGAATGACTCGATTTGGGATAGAAACTCACGAGAAATTGAAAGAATCAATTTCAGGGAATTGAAAGGAAACCTGAATTAATTGAAAACACTCTGTATTCTCTGAAATCTGATGGTACATGATGAATTTATAGTGCCAAAATCCTAACCTAGTTGGGCTGCAGGCTCCTACTAGGCTTATTTTGACTGGGCCCAGAATTAAATTAAAAGAGAAATAATTAAACTAAATTGAAGGATAAATAATTAATTAAATTAATCATCCCTATTTATTCCTTCGCCCCCAAGTCTTCCATCCATCTCAGGATGTTTACTCTACGCTCTTCCTCGGGCTCCTCGAATTTGCATCCACGCGTGACATCTTCTTGAATGTCGCGCACCAAGACGTTAATGGCTTCTTTAAGTCTTTTTGCCCGTGCCCTGGTTATTGGCCCAGCTGGAATTGTCAGCGACTCCTCTTTATCATGTTGGACGTCCGCGTCAGCAGGGCTTTCAACTATAAATAGAGGAGATTTTGGCAAGCTTTAGCATTAGTTCAAGTGCATGAATTGAGTGTGTGAGTGTGTGTAAAAGGAGTGTTCCTTGTGAGGTTGTTTTTTGGAGAGTTCAAGTTCCTCCCTCCCTTTTGTTGTTTGTTTCTTTCTTTTGTACTATACACACTCAAATATAAAGTGCCACGTTTTAAAAGCTCCTTTTCTGTTTTAGAGTCCATTTCTCCCAACAAAGTGGTATCAGAGCGAGGTTCTGTCATTTTTATAATTCAATGAGCAATGGAGGAATCAACCGGCACCATGATCAAGTTGAATCATAGCAACTATGCTATTTGGAAGCCTCGAATGGAGGACCACTTGATCATACGAGACCTGTGGGATCCAGTGCTTGGAGACGCTGCAAAACCCGAAGGTAAGTCTGATGCCGAGTGGGAAAGGATGCACAGAAAAACGGTAGGCCAAATTTGTGCTTGGATTGATCAAAGTGTTTTTAATCATGTTTCTAAAGAAACAAGAGCTGATGTTTTGTGGAAGAAACTTGAAGCAATGTATGAAAGGAAACATGGTTTAAACAAAGCTTCACTGTTAAAGAAAATTACTCGTCTTCGTTATAAGGAGGGCTCTAGTATGTCAGAGCATCTAAATGATTTTCAAGGGTTAATTAATCATTGTGCAACCTTAAAATTAAATTTGGATGATGAGGTTCAAGCTCTTTTGTTGTTTAGTTCATTGCCTGATAGTTAGGAAACCTTGTTTGTTACTATTTCTAACTCTACTCCAAATGGAGTTTTGACCTTGGATATGGTGAAGGAAGCTCTACTCAACGAAGAAACAAGGAGAAAAGAGCTTGGACAAGAAGTGAAGGTGAGGCTTTGGTTTTTGAAAAATATGGAAGACGTGGACGAAGCCAAAGTCGAGGACCAAATCGAGGAAGAGGACACTCAAGAGGTAAGTCTGTTAGTAGAAAAGAAGTTGAATGTTTCTACTGTAAAAGGAAAGGCCACATCAAAAAGGATTGTTGGAATTGGAAACGGGATTTTAACAAAGGAAAAGAAGAGCAAAAGAAACAAGAGAACGTGCTCGAAGAAACTACAGCTACAGCTTCAGATGGAGATGTGATAATTGTAAGTGATGAAAATTCCTTGAACTTTACCTTTCAAGATTTCTCTTGGGTGATTGACTCAGGGGCTTCCTACCACGTTACTCCGCATAAGGAGTTCTTCTCTTCTTATCATCCTATAGAAAATGGTTTTGTAAAAATGGGTGATAGTAGCACCTGTAAAATTCATGGTTTTGGTGATGTTTTAATAACTACTGCCTTGGGATGCAAATTAAAGTTGAAAGATGTGAGGTATGTACCGGACCTGAGGTTGAATTTAATTTCTACGGGAAAGTTGGACGATGAAGGGTTCTCTAGTCATTTCACTGGTGGAATTTGGAAGTTAACAAAGGGCAATCTGATTATTGCCAAAGGAAGAAAGGTAAATACCCTTTATGTTACTGATGCAAAAATTGATAGTAATGCTTGTGCAGTGGTGGAATCATCAATGGAGTTGTGGCACAAAAGGCTAGGGCACATGAGTGAAAAAGGTATGTCAATTTTGGCTAAAAATAATTATTTGCCAAAATTTGAAAAATTGGATTTCATACCTTGTACCGACTGTATAAAAGGGAAACAACAAAGAATTGCTTTCAAACATTATCCCCCTACAAGGAAAAAAAAACCTCTTGAGCTTGTACATACTGATGTTTGTCAAATGAATGAAAGAACAATTGGTGGTGCTTTGTACTTTGTGACTTTTATTGATGATTTTTCTAGAAAAGTTTGGTCCTATGCATTAAAATCAAAGGATCAAGTTTTGGAGTCTTTCAAAAATTTTCATAAAAGGATTGAGCGAGAAATGGGCCTTAAATTAAAATGTGCTCGGGCTGATAATGGTGGAGAATACCGAGGACCATTCGAAGAATATTGTAACAGCCATGGGATCCGGTTGGAGAAGACTGTTCCAAAGACCCCGCAGCAAAATGGCGTTGCTGAAAGAATGAATCGGACCATTACTGAAAGGATTCGAGCTATGCTATCACATGCAAGGCTATCAAATCCGTTTTGGGGGGAGGCTATGAGGACAGCTGTTGATTTGATCAATTTTTCACCTTCAGTTCCTTTGAATGGAGATGTTCCAGAAAAGGTATGGTCCGGTAAGTCTATCAATTTGCAGCATTTAAAGGTTTTTGGGTGTCGGGCATTTGTTCATATCCCAAAGGATGAAAGGAATAAACTTGATCCTAAATCAAGAGATTGCATCTTTTTGGGATATGGACATGAAGAATTTGGATATAGATTGTGGGACCCTAATGAAAAGAAAATAATAAGAAGTCGGGATGTTATTTTCTTTGAAAATCAAACTATTGAAGATGTAAAGAAAGAAAATAAGAACAGGACTACTAAAGAAATTCCAGTAAAGGATCCTCCCTTCAAGCAAGTTCAACAAGGAGTTGAAGTCCCACGAGAAAACATAGAGGAAAGGCATGAAGCTGAAACCATTGCAACTCCGCCTCAACCTGCAAGAAGGTCTGAACGAGAAAGGAGGCCATCAATAAGGTACAGTCCAACTGAATACCTTATGCTGATAGAAGATGGTGAACCAGAATCCTTTGAAGAAGCAGTAAATGACAAAAATAGTAAAGAATGGTGGAGGGCGATGGAAGAAGAAATGAAGTCCATCTATGAAAACCAGACTTATGATTTGATAAGTCTACCTCTGGGAAAAAAGGCACTCAAAAACAAATGGGTATTCAAGCTAAAGACGGTTGAAGGGAGTTTTCAACCAAGGTATAAGGCAAGGTTAGTGGTTAAAGGCTTTGAACAAAAATATGGCATAGATTTTGATGAAATCTTCTCTCCTGTTGTGAAACTGAATTCTATTCGAGTTGTCCTTGGATTAGCTGCAAGTTTGGACTTGGAGATAGAACAACTTGATGTGAAAACAGCATTCCTAAATGGAGAACTTGAAGAAGAAATTTTTATGGAGCAACCAGAAGGCTTCCAGGTGAAAGGTAAAGAAAATTTAGTCTGTCGGCTTAAGAAAAGCCTTTATGGACTAAAGCAAGCCCCGAGGCAATGGTACAAAAATTTGACTCCTTCATGGCTAATCACTGTTTTAGAAAAACAAGTGGTGATCATTGCGTATACATTAAGAATTTTGATGATGATTTTATCATTCTTTTATTGTATGTTGATGATATGCTTATTATTGGCCATGATTTAAACAAGATTAACAAGTTGAAAAAGGAGTTGAATAAGTCCTTTGAAATGAAGGACTTGGGACCAGCAAAGAAACTCTTGGGTATGCATATTCTACGAGACAGACCAAATGGTAAGATTTGGCTCTCTCAAGAAAGCTACATCAGAAAGATGGTTGGAAAGTTCAGGATGGAAAATGCAAAGCCAGTGACAACTCCACTGGGAAGACAATTCAAGTTGAGTTCGAAGCAGTGTCCAAGCAGTGAAGATGAAAAGCTATATATGAGTAAGATACCATATGCCTCAGCTGTTGGAAGCTTGATGTATGCAATGGTTTGCACCCGGCCGGACCTAGCTTATGCAGTTGGACAAGTAAGTCGTTACATGTCAAATCCCGGAAAAGAACATTGGAATGCTGTCAAGTGGATTTTGAGATACCTAAAAGGAACAATCAAACTTGGACTTTGCTATACTCGAGGAAGGAATAAGCCTGTTCTTGAAGGATATTCTGATGCAGACATGGCAGGTGATGTTGATTCAAGAAAATCTACTTCTGGTTATTTAATAACCTTTGTAGGTGCTGCTGTATCTTGGCAAAGTAAACTCCAGCAATGTGTTGCACTTTCAACCACAGAGCAGAATACATTGCACTAACCGAGGCGTGCAAATAATTAATTTGGTTGAAGGAGTTCCTTCAAGAGTTAAAATGGATCCAAGAGAAATATGCCGTCCATTGTGACAGTCAGAGTGCGATCCACCTAAGTAAGAATTCAACATTCCATTCCCGGTCCAAGCATATTGATGTTCGTTATCATTGGATTCGACAAGCCTTGGAAGAAAAAGAAGTAAGTTTGCAAAAGATCCATACAGATGACAATGGAGCAGACATGTTAACTAAGGCGTTGCCCAGAGAGAAGACTGACACATGCAAAGAAGTTGCTGGGTTACAAGAAAGTTCATAAATAGCAACAAAGGGGGAGGAATGTTAAGGTTTGTGGCTATTTATACACTAAGAGCCACCCATTTTGACCAACAAGAACAAGCCAAAGGTTATGACCAATGAGGTGCGGGGGTAGGTGCCTCCAAACGTGGCCAATCGGGTGCGGGGGTAGGTGCCTCCAAATGTGGCCAATCGGGTGCAGGGGTATGTACCTCCAAATGTGGCCAATCGAGTGCAGGGCTTTCAACTATAAATAGAGGAGGTTTTGGCAAGCTTTAGCATTAGTTCAAGTGCATGAATTGAGTGTGTGAGTGTGTAAAAGGAGTGTTCCTTGTGAGGTTGTTTTTTTTGGAGAGTTCAAGTTCCTCCCTCCCTTTTGTTGTTTCTTTCTTTCTTTTGTACTATACACACTCAAATATAAAGTGCCACGTTTTAAAAGCTCCTTTCTGTTTTAGAGTCCATTTCTCCCAACACCCTTGGAGAGGAATTGTCAGGAATCTCGGACGCCCCCACTTCTGCCTCTTATGGAAATTACCTCGGTCTTTCGACGATGTTATAAAGACCAAAAAGAGGTCTGTTCCCCTACATAAGGGAGAGGATATGGAAGTAAATTTTGGGATGGAAGGAGAGGCTGCTTTATTTGCAGGGCGTGAGGTTCTCATCAAGGCCGTCCTTCATGCTATTCCTACCTATGCTATAAGTTGTTTCCTATTACCGAATACTCTCTTGGTGGAAATTCAAAGTCTAATGCCAGATAATTGGTGCTCTAGAAATTCCTCTGAAAAGAAACACTAGGTGTCATGGAGGAGCTCTTGCTAGAGTAAGAAATCTGGAGGACTGGGTTTCCGAGAATTGAGGGCCTTCAATCTAGCGATGCTTTGGAAACAATTATGGCGATTCCATTACTTGAGAACGAGCCTAGCAGCCATTATTGTAAAGGCTAAGTATTTTCCAAATTCGTTCATTTTAGAAGCTGCTTTGTGTTATTGTAGACCGAGGGAGACCGAAGAAGACTTGTCGACCTTGGGTTGTATGGTGGCTTACATAAAGTCTATTGTGAAGCCTGAAATTTAATTTCGCTACTAGGGAAGATAACCAAACAATGGACCTCGTAGCAAATATGGCATTTGAGGGTGATGAGGAAGGCTTGGTCCCTCCCAGTGTCTTCAGCTTAGTTGAATATGACTTTCGGCTTTAATTTCTTTCTCTGCTCCTTGGTTGTGTTTCTCTGCTTTGTTGTAGGTTTTCTCTTAAAGGTATATGCGTGTGTGTGTGTGTGTGCGTGTAGATTGCTGGTTGAGCTTGAGAGGTAACCAAGAAAATTACATATACTAGCTAGTACTTTCGTGCGACTGTATTTATATAATATAAAATTAATAAATTATTATTTAATTTATTTTATTTGGAGTAGGTGTTGTTTATTTAAATATTTAATTTGTACATGTGCAAGAAAATTATAATTAAAAATAAATAAATAATAATAATAAAGAAAGATAATTTTATCATTGTTAAGTTGAAGAAGACTATGTAAATAAATTTACTTGGTGTAATCATGTAAGAACCAAATTCTTCACATATAGCACGGACAATTATTTTTTTAATTAGTTTTATTTTCAGTATATATATTTTCATTTAAACACTTGTTGTATACGTCTGTAGAAGATCTTAAAATATGAAAAGAAGCAAAAATAACAAAAGAAGAAAGAAAAATAATAACTAATAAATGACAACTTTGTTTTTATTAAGTTGAAGAAGGATATTTGTGTAAATTTATTTAATGCAACCATGTAAGGGTCAAACTCTTTTATATATATATATATATATATATATAGTATAGATATGAAAGCTCATTGCTCTTCAATTATCACTATATATATATATTTTTTCCTTTAGTAAATTCCTTGTACCAAACACAACGATAAGGGATTTACAAAAGAAAATTTTTAATTATTAAGAACTTGTAAAAATAAGAGCAATGAATATTATAAATCATAGTTAAAATGAATATGACATCGATAAAATATTTTAATATTTTCTATAAAAATAAAACTATTCTTTGATATTTTATTGGATGTAAACACTTTCATAATATTTTCTATAATTTTTGTATTTATTCAATCAGTTAAATTGATTATTTTTAGAAATTGTTAAAAATTATCTTATATTGAACTCTATCATATAATGAATTAATTAATTTTAAATTAGGCTAGAACTGATTTAAATATATATATGTGTATGTATAAATAAATATATATATATAGGGCTGGTTCACTTTATAGGATTATGGTGGATGTATAATTTTATGTGGGTTAATACTATATTCACTTTAAAAGATGAAAGTCTTTAATTAATTAAAAGTCGGTATAATACAATTAAAGTACACAATAAATTATCTTATCTAACACATGATAAAAGAATCTACCAAAATAATCTATGTATCCCATCCATTAATAAAGTGAACACGACTATGGAGAATTATATTCTAATTTAATATATACACAAATTCTTATTAAATATGCAAAATGGAGAAATCACCTTTTTATACGACTTGTATTTCTTATTATGTGTTAATAAAACTATAATTTTTCCATGTTTTATTAATTTATTTTTGTAGTCTTGATTATAAAATATTAATGTAATTAAAATTTCAATTATTAAATAAATTCATATTAAATCGTTATTCAAAAATGACGTGATTTATTTACGTAGAGCATGGGTTGCACACCAATATTTATTTAAACAGAAGAAATCACAAGAAAATCACCCCCACCTAATATTCGGCAAGAACTTAAAAAGGTTTCGTGGCAATGTTACCAATTTAGCCTTTGCCTAGTTATACCAGTCAATCGCAAGATTGATTCACATTATTTGAAACTAGCTACAATTACACACCCATTGTGTGTGCATTTTAATTACAAATATAATATTATTACCACAAATAACAATCTATTTTTATTGTACAAAATATGTTGAAATACATTACATGTACATCTTCCTTTATAATTTATTGTTTGGTAAAAATTATTAATTCTACATGTCCATTAATTTTTATTAATGATAACAAAGTTAAATTAATCATATTTTAAAATTTTTAATAATAAAAATGAAGTATTAAAATTAAAATTATGATAACAAAAGTTAAATATATTAAATTTTATTATTAAAAATAAGTTATCAATAATAACATCTATATTGGGCAATTTTTATAAAATGAGAGAAAGTAGGAGATATCAAAATAAACAGTAAAAAATAAAAAGAGAAAATATAAAGATTTGATAAAAAAAAAAAAGAAGAAATTTAAAAGAAAAGAACATTGTAGTAAATTAACTTTCAAAACAAAAGTAGTTAGTATGTACTCTTCCCATATTCTACAAAGTACTTGTACAATTGCATCTGCAAAAATAAGTTTTTGAAGCATTATTTGGGATTTTCTTTCAATTTTTCTCATGGCATGCATAGTTCATCTTATTATGAGATTAGACATAGAGATTAGTCTGAAAGGATACGAAAAAGATTGAATTGGAAGAATTTCTTTCTTATTTTTTAATAGTTACCAAACAAGCTACCAAATACTTTATCCGCAAAAGGGTTATTGGTGACAGAGTTGGAATAAAAAATTAATTTGCAGTTGAAGTATATTTTTACCATTTTATCATTTTTGAATACATATTTTTAATTAAAAGAAAATGATATTTGAGTATTTATTCTTTGTGCATCCAACACAATTACTAAAAGAGTTGGGACACTTTATAAATAATATAGGTAAATATACTAGTAATAAAAGCTCGAGTGTACAAATGTTATTAGAAATATACTAGTAATAAAAGCTCATGGGCATAAATGTGTAACTAATGATAGAAAGCACATGAATGCGTGAATAAAAATTATTTTATACTATTTATAAAAATAAAATTGAAAAACTATAAATGTTTGAACTTATAAATAAAACGATAGTAATTTTAAATATAAATTTTATATCATTAATAAAATTTATACAAAAATAAAAATAAAGTAAATTACAAGTAATAAAGTAGATGAAATAAATAAAAATTTGGAGTAAAGTGAAAATAAAATGTACAAATAATAAAAAATATTTTAGTAATTATATATTGTTCAGCTAAATTCTTTTACATTATTAATATATGATATAATTTAAATTGAATAAGTAATAGGATATAATAAATCATGTGTTTGCACAAAATCATTTTTATTATATAAATATTTTGCATTATTTTCTATATGTACTTCATTTTATAGCGCATAATTAGGAAAAAAAAATATAATTTTAGTAGTAATAAGAAAGCATACATTATTATATTTTAATAATAAACATAAATTACATAAAATTTAAATATGTTAAATTGCATAAAAAAAAGAGGGAAAATGTTTATAAAAAAACCAAATAGGAAAAAATAAATTAAATCGAATTTAATAGGAAAATGATTTATATATACATGTATATTATATAAAGGTGGAGAAAAATACAAACTAAATAAGAGAGGGGCATTATTGGAAGCGCACATTCAAAACTAAATGGTAGTTACTAAATGGGTTTAAGCTTAATATACTTGATGTGCGTGCGTGATTAGATGAATGAATTAATAATATTTTTACATATAAATTTCATGTCATTTACAAAATAAAAGAAAAAGAAAAAATTTGAAAAAAATAAATAAATTTATTTAAATTTGAGAATGGAGATTCAAAAATACAATAAGTTAACATTGAGGGAAGATAATAAAATAAATGAAAATTGAAAGGAAGAAAGGAAAACATATGAAGAGATGATACCATAGTAATTTAATACTATATAACTAAAAAGTGGCCTGTATCTTCAACATATAGATGTATGAGGTCAATATACATAATTATTAAAATATTATGAATTTTTATAAATCTTGTCATCATACTTTTTTATTTCATTCACTTTGTTCAAATTTAATTTATAATATATATTTTTTGGTTTCATATTTCAATTTTATTTTATTTCATGTTTCCTTTTTTAATTTTTTTGAAAAATATTTAAATTATATCTAGAAATTGTTACATTTTATATGCATATACATTGAATGTGCACTAATAGTAATACAAAAACTTCATAAATTATAAATAAATTTGTAAATGTGTGCGATTTTTACTAATAATGTCTTATAAATAAAAGATATTAATTCCCAACTAAAAACACGAAAGTAAAACGAAGAATTTAACGAAGAGGTTTTCCTTCTGCCCGCCAGAGAGATGAGCGAGGATGGCATTTGCTAAAAAAGTGGTCGTGCAGGTATTTATAAGAAATTTTTTAAAAAAAAAATCAAAAGATCAGCTGAAATTTTCATATGGACAATAATTTGTTCTCTGCAACTTGTGTCCGATCTGCAGAAGAAATATAAATTGGGAGTGGATAATTAACTGGACACAAAGAATCAAACTTACACACTCAAATGACATGCACCTATCAAATCTCACTCTATTATGTTAGCAATCTGGACAAATATATGAAAAAACTTACATTGTAATTTCAAGAGAAGTATATCCTTGTTTACTAACTTGAATACTTAATCAAATCTAATCTGCATTAAGCCCACGTTGTTCAGAAACGTTGTGCACACGATAACAAATTTAGAAATCAATGTTCAAAACAAAATGAAACACCCCACCAAGGAAGTTCGCCACATTTCTAGTTCATGAGGATAAACTTTATATATGTACTTCTTACATAAAGTTTACTACACCAAAGTATAGACGAACACATTTACTGTTTGTATGGATTTATAGACAGAAGATAACAAACAAAATAACAAACCACAGAAAATTTTCTTTCGGACCAACACTAACCAGTCACAAAGTACCCCTACTACAGGCCTGGACTGGCATTCATGCTTTTTTTTCTTTTCAACTCTTTTCCCTCCCGGCCCACCCCCCATGGTGCAGGACAACAACAACGGTTACAGAACAACCTCACAGCTAAGTAGATAGAGCTATCATTTTGATGGAACTTCAGAAGAACGACTATTTACAGGTAGATCAGCTGGAGTGCAGACTAGCGCCCTTTTCTGCAAATGCATTAAACTCTGCTCCATACTAATTTGTACCATTTCAGCAAGCACCTGTTTTGCTTTCCCCGTTTGATCCTCCCCGTCAATGTGAGATATAATAGTTTGCGCAACATTCTCAAGCGTATTGGGTTTAAGCTCAGATCTTGGGTAAGGAGTGTCCCTCAACAGCCGCAAAAGCATTTGTGCTTTAGATTGAGATTTGGGTGTTCCTTGAACTGTGAGCTCCAGGAGTCCAGGGATCACCCCTTCTCTAAGTATAGGTTCTCTGTACTTAGTGCGATCACTCTGACACATTGCCAGAAGTGCTCCAACTGCATGCTCCCGACTTTGAAGCGACCCACCCTCAAGGACTTCTACCACTGCAAGTATTCCCCCCTCTTCGGATGTCAGGGCCGTTCTTCCCTCTCCAAAACCCACAAGGGATTCCAACAGAGCAGTACACTTATCTGCAGCTTTAGAAGTCCTTTTACAGGATTTAAGCAAGTTAATCAAGGGAGGAATTGGTTTTGCTTGAAGAATCAGGGTAAGATTGGCTGGGTGAGTCGATAGGTTGTAAAGAGCCATTACAGCATCAAATTGAGCTTGTGGACTTCCGTTTTCCAGAACTTCTACTAGGCGAGGGATAGCTCCAGAAGCAGTAATGATTGGTTTGTTGACAGACAATGCCGACAGAGTAATTAATGCTGCAGCCGCATGCTCTTGTAGAGCTAGATTCTCAGACTGAAGGAAACCGATAAGGGGTTTTAAGGCGCCAGCATCAATTATATTTCTTTTGTTTCTGCAAATATACAAAACCAATCAAGCTCCCTGTGCAACTAATTTTGAAGGCTGCAAAGATCGCTCGGTGCAGTCTTCATAAATAAAGCATACGTTGATGAGGCAGTTAAATTGTGAATATAGCAGTTATTAGAAGGCAAACATTTAGTTGACTGCTATTACTGTCTACACATCCACAACAACAAAGCTCATTTCTGCAAGGATTTATGCTCTAAAAACACTGAATTTCAACAGATCAGATTTCAAAAACAAGAATCATATTGGTGCAACCAAAATACTATTTTCCACGATGAATAAGATATCACACGACAAGTTTTACCTATATGTTTTATTTATAAACATTACAATCCCAGGTGATAGGCAACAGTTTCTGTTAAGGGTGCATGTATTAGGACCACAACAATAATCAAATGAAAACTTTTGGCTAGTACCATGAGTTGACATTAATTGCTCCTTAATAAACATTATCTTCGGCCTGATCCCGTCGTGAAATGACAGAGAACCCAAACCCATCAGATAGCTTAAAGGGGAAGACTGCATAAAAGGGCTAGTAGACACAAGAGAAGGTATGGATTTTTAAAAAAAATAAAAATAAAGAAGAAGAAAGAGTTAGGAAGAGCAAGAAAAAGAAAAGTGAAAGCAACACGTGAAATCAAGATCTATGGCACACCTACCCAATCGAGAACAGACGACATTAAACGTAGAATATGCCCGAACTTCTTGTAATTGTTCCAAAATTATCGGAGTTCCAAACTTTTGCAGTAACAGAGCATAACTTTGAGTAACTTTCTTAATGGTTCACACTCGATAATCAAGACGCATTAAATGCATCATCAACGAACTGATGACGACATCTATTCCCATTTACACGAATAACACGATAACATGTTAAACTAATGATCAGAAAAGAAAACACGTCGAACTTTCGAGGACGGCTCAACAAGATAGGATAGCAATCAATTCGGCAGTACATAATTTAAGACATTTCTTGATTTTAGAAGTCCAAATCACATAATCTGAAAAGAAGGTGAACAAACAGAAAAGGAGAGAGATTGACCCTAGACAGAAAAACCAATCAAATACGGAATGCTCAGCCGGGAACTACCCTTTATTTCATAGAATCAA
Source organism: Avicennia marina (assembly GCA_019155195.1). NCBI lineage: Eukaryota > Viridiplantae > Streptophyta > Magnoliopsida > Lamiales > Acanthaceae > Avicennia > Avicennia marina. The sequence continues at coordinate 9,209,640 of CM032765.1, forward strand.
TAAAGAAACTCCAAAACCGAAATTTTCAAATTTAGAAAAATTCAATCAGAATTAAAGACCTTGGCTATGTTTGAACCAGATCCATCTAAATATTTTTTTTTCAAACACGGCAAAATATCACCTTTTTTTTTTTTTAATCTCTTTTGTATCTTTACACTACTCCCGCAAGGCACCAGACGCGGGCGCGCGGGAGCAAGGCGCCCGACGCCCGTAAATTTTCTATTTTCATCCATCTAAATTTGGATCAAACCATGGCCAAGATTGAAATATTCCAGTATTTCAAAAAATCCAGAACGCAAATTCATTGCCATCCGATCCACTTCAATTTCGATCAAAGCGCAAAATAAAGTAAACAGACAAGCACACGCGCCGAACAAATATTCAATAAATATATCTTACGTCTCGTCCTTGACGGCAAGGTTAAGCAAGGCGGCGAGTGCAGCCGCGTTGGCCTCGGCTGAGTCACATCGGAGCATGTCCACAAGAGGCCCCACGGCGGCGGAGAAATGGCGTCGGTAGCGATGCGAGGTCCTGGTGAGGCGTCGGATCTCCTTCGCCGCCTCCACTCTGGAATCGATATCGTCCGATTGAATAAGAAGTAGCGTCTGATTGACGATGGATGACGAGGAAGACGGACTGGACGCAGGAGACGAAGTGGTATCGACATCCGGAGTAGCGGCGGTGAGGTGGCAGATACGGGCGCTTTCTTCGACGCCCATTATTAGAAGTCTCTGGTTCCAACGGAAAAGCTTTCGTTCGGTGAGGAGGAAAGTCTAGAGCGTGGGCTTAAATAGTCTCCGACAAACGTAAGGTGGAGAAGTGCTGCCGTGGCGTGAGTGTAAGAGCGGACAATCTTATGCTGCCCGTCAGATATTTTTTTCCATTTACATATGTAAATTATCAATGTGCAGACAATGACATCAATGGCGTTATTTTATCATAATTGATTGATGATATTTTTCTGAATTCCATCTCCTCATGATTAGTTTAAGATATTTAAGATATTTTATATTAAAAATGGGTCTACTTAGTTAATTATTCTAGAAACTATTTGTTACACAAAAGCATCAGCGTTTGGGTTGCCTACAACAACTCAGAATTAAAATTCCATTAAAATGGTTATTATTATCATTCAAGTAACGTGCTAGTTATTTTGATAGTTGATTTTTCTATATAATTTTTCGGTATTTTAGACAAATGATTTACTGAATATTTCTTGATTGTAAATTTATGGGTATATTAATGCACAATTGAAGGAAAATAATTAAATTGGCATGCAAATTTTAGAGGACGGTGCGTGCTTGCATTAAACAATGTTTGCCCTGAAAAAAAAAATTTACCTAGGGAAATTAACTAATTAAGAAGGCTGGGGATGGATTTTTACATAAAAAAAAAAATATCTGATTAATCAAACTTTAATCAAATATCTAATCAACCTCGCATGACATTATACGTGTAAGATTAACAAGTAAATAACACGCCAATTTGTCGTGCACTTGTTGTCCAGTGAATTAATAAACGAGTATAAATTTTAGAAGCATACACGAGCAAAGCTAAGTGGATAATATATAAAAGATAGTTTATGCAACACGAATCAACAAAAGATTATTACATCTGCACCGATTGATCAAATATCTATATCCTCAGAATATTTTAGAATCGTTCCTCGGTCGTATTCTGCTGCGCTATTTTATGCTTACACACACGCATAGACAAAACTTTATTTAAGACTGGAAACAAACACAAGTTGTAATATTCACTATGGAGTTTAACTGCCGTGGTGGGTTCCGTGAGTGTGTACTTTACATGCATATGTTTAATTTGGTTTTGTTGATCTTCGATTGTTGACATGCCTCATCGTTTATACTTACTGTCGGCAAGAAAACTCATTCAAAGATTTCACAATCTTAATTAAAATTATGTATAATAATAAATCATGTACTTTGATGCATTTCTTCTGCAAATAATTAAAGAGGTGGAGGTCTGTTTATGGGCCCAATATTAATCATAAAGATGGTTTAATAAAAGAGATTGGCCCACTAAACGTACATTGTTAAAAACCAGAAGAAAGTAAGAAAAAACCTGCTAAGCATCGACATTAATTAAGCTGAAAAAAAAATATCAGTGTGTCTCCAGTAATTTTATTTATAACAGTGTGTATTTATCTATATCATGTATAAAAGGTTTCACCCATAAAAGTAACTATCATGCTCTACGCAAAGTTTCATTAGAAAAGTATTTTTTTTTGTTATTATCCATTCATTTCTTTTAATATTTTTGGTTCAATTATCTTATTTTTCCAACTTTCTCTATCTCTACGTCTCACCTTCTAATTCTTATTTTCAATATGCTCTGTTGGCATTATGGTGGATGGTACATTGTCATAATCCTTTTTACATGTGTGTTGGTGTCCAAAATTATTATGTATTTTTATATACAAAAATTCTTTCCTTACTCTTGTGATCAAAAAGATCCTTGCCAAAAAAGAAGATCACAAAGAAAAGGGAAGTTTTGACCAAGCGTCTACTGGAGATTTGGCAGCAAATATTTATTGGAATTTTAGAGTAATTATTAAGATATTACTTCCCTAAAATTAAGGGATTTGGAGATTACTTAAAGAAGAAGAGTCGTGTTGCAACAATGGAAGAACATCACGTAGAAAATGCAAAGCCGACCAAATCACGTAGAAAATGCAAAGCCGACCAAAACCAATAGATACTAAAGCATCTTACTCGTCTTAGTTTCAAATAAAATGGTTGGGAAGACTTCCGCAAGTATTAGAGACTTTAGAAATGTGAAAGCAAGCCTTGGGAGAGTTTTTAAAGTCGTTGATGAGTCGACCTTGGTAAGACTTGATTACCATAAGCATGTTTCATTGAAAATTGTTTTGCCTTGTATTTTGAGAAAAGATCTCATGCTCTAAATTTGTAACGTAATACGGCAATACTTTCAAAATGAATAATTTAAAAATATCAAAGTCAATATATAGAGTACACTAAATCCTATAAAATTGTCGTTTCAAATTAAATTAAATTTGTAATCTTAATGGAAATAAACAACTGAAATGCTTAAACATTTTTAGAACTCCCTACTTCATTCAGGATTTCATCAAATATCCAATTATAACTGCTGATTAAATAATTTCCACCTAATTCGTTGAGATTCTATCATTCCCAATAGTGATCATTTTTGTATTCAACTAAGTCATCTACAACAGTTAGTAAAGTAACAAGTGACTAATCACCTATTAAGTAGATTCATAAATTCATCATTCTATCCAACGTGAACATGTTGTAAAACACACTTTCAATAAAATAGCTAGTTGAGATAGGATAGTTTCCTAAAGTTACCTTTTCCAGTAAATGCCATGAAATCATATATTTGTAATACTATATCATCAAATTAAAGAATGCATGAACACATTTAATTTTTAGCCTGTACATGCTCACAAATTTTCAGACAATTAATGCATATTACCGTCTTACTCTTTTACCCGACTAAGAAAAATCCAAAATAGCTTTTACCTCTGCTTAAAGGCCTCAATCTTTAAGCCCAATTGAGAGAATTCAAAACAACTTTTATATTTGCTTAAAAATTTATTGTCTTGTTTCAATTTTTAACCCTAATTAAAAAAGTCTATAACAATTTTTATACCCGCTTTAAGGCCTCAATCTTTAACTTCAGTTGAAATGGTCTAAAACATCTTTTATACTCGCTTAAATGTCGAAACTCATTTCTTATCATTAGCTTCTATGCACCACGAGCATTAACAAATTCATCACTATATTTAAACTTTTACAACAGTGCTCAAGCTTATTATAAATAATGCATGCTTTAATAGCACAAAAGACTCAAAATGTGACGTCACATCTATAATTTTTCATATTAAAGATTGTAATCAGAAATCAATTTGCAAATCATAATGAGGAAAAGAAATCACCCATGGTGTTCTTATAAAACAATAATAAAAAAAAAAGAATATGCTTTCATAATGAAAGTTATTTGCACAAGGTAATAGAAAAACAAATCCACTTGCAAAAGAATAATAGGAAGACGAATGTACTCACGAAGGAAATTAATAGAAAAACAAATCTACTTAAAAAAAAAAAGGAAATTAATAGAAAGATAAATCTATTTACTTGGATTCAATTTTAACTAATCTGATATAATTATTTCCTCCTGCAATGAATATCTACAATCATAGCATATATATTAATAAACACACACACACACATATCTATATATTCCTAATCATTCCTTACTATAAGATATAAGAAAAATATGGATACTGACTCAAAAAGGTTGAACTAATGTCGTCCTTACGTACCTTTATTTTATTTTATTTTGGTTAATTATTAAATAAATAATTTCTTCCCTAAGTGATTGTTGAATTTATATTATACACACGCACATACGCCAGACTTTACCGGATTCATTAGCTGCAGTGATATTCATATTTGTGTGCGTGTGTACGCGTGTAGTTACTAAGTAGGCTATAATATTTCGAAACAACAATTAATTTGACTGTCTAATCATCAAACTTAAATCGTTTACACACACACACACACACACACATATATATATATATTCTAAAATCACAAACATACAAAGAAATCTTGAAGTAAATCATAAAATTTAAAGGTTACCTTCACAACTTGCGGATATTTTTGGATCTTAATCACTCCTCCAACTCCTTCGCATAAATATAATTTACTACGGATTTGTAAAAGGAAATTTTGGCAGAATTTCTCTAAATTGTGGTGTTTATGTGATTATTATAGGGGAGGCACCACCTATTTATAGAGCTACTTTTAAGAGTTAGAAGATTTTTGGACACTTAAAGATAGTGTTTAACTTGGTTAAAGATATCTAAAGATAATATTTTAATTAAACTAGGATACATGGAGGTAGTGTTTAGGATGAATTTGGATTTATAAATTGATTATGACCTTACTTGGTTGGGGTGTTGCAAAAGAGTTTGAGTGTTGTGTCATCTACCTCAAGTAAGAATATTCACCATAATAGAAGGTTTGAACCTTGAGGGAATTGGACAAAGAATTTTAAGTGAGTGGCTTTGTTGCAGAACGCTAATTGGTCAAAAACCCAGTGAACAGGATAGCCAGCAGCTCAAATAAAGTTTGATTGAGTTTTTGTTGTAAAACTCCTAGATTTAGTGGATTATTTCTTGACTAAGCGAGGCTAGGTGTATGGACACCAAATTGCGTTATAACATGCGACTTGTTGTGTTTGTGGTTGCGCTTTGGCATGTAGCTGTGAGTTAAACAAAAATCAATACCTTAAAATTGTGTATTGCAATATTGTTACAACAAAAAGAAGTTGTTTCACTGTTTGACACGTCCATACCAGTGCTCATAATTTTTAAAATAATTATCATTTGATTATAACTAATATAATTATATAATTTATAAATAATCTTTGTGCATGCATAAAAGGTGTGACATTTACTAATATATATAAAGGATTTGATCATTACAATAACTACCATTTTGTGTACAAGGTTAAACTCTTCCTTGTAATTATTTATTCGTTTCTTTTTATATTTTTATCTCATCTATTTATATCGTTTCAAATTTCATTCTATTTTTCCTTTTCATCTCACTTTAATATGCTTTTAATGTTTTTAATAATTTTAGTTTTATTATATTAACTAAGACAATTATATAACTTATAAATAAGTTTGTGCTTGCACAAAATGTGCCATATTTACTAATTATATATAATTGGTTTGGAGGAAATTAAAGTGCTTATCCCACCCAACTTTGAATTCTGCGCACGTAGTGGAGTTTGATACCTTAAATTTTTCAGAATTTCAAAAGTAAAAAAAGAGGAAAAGAGGCCAACTGAAGGTGACAAGGGGGTGGCATCTGTTTCTTGTTCTTTAAATGATCAAAGAAAGACTATGGGCACTCAATCTCGTCCGTTTTGTTAGGACAGGTTTTTCGATCTCAACTTATAGCCTCTTGATTTTAATAGTCTTAATGGTTTCAATTTGTCTACAAGAGAAAAAAAAAATAGGACATGTTTTTCTGTCTTAATTCATAGCCTTTTGAAGTAATTAAGTTTAAAGTCTCAAATTGTTAACAGTATGTCGCGTGGAAATCAAATTTCACCTACAGACCTTAAACCACCATTTGAAATTAAGCCATCTGTAAGGGACAATGCCCGTGGACTTGTACCTAATTTATTAATATTATCGAAAAAACTCGTGGGTGTTATAAAAGAAAGAAAAAAATGTGGAAAGTAAAACACACATAAGGACTATGACGCACGTGTGAATCTACTTCATAAAGGTAAACCTAACTCTTTTTAAGTCCAAGTCGGCCTTTCATTTGTCTGTGTGGCTTGTAACGTTGTTAATGCCATGGTATTAATGCTTACATCATGTTGGAACCATTCTAAATTGACTTGTGGATGCTTGTGGGGCCCATGATGTGGCAGAAATGTTAATATGGAACATTCGGTGATGATGAAATATTGTTACTGCAGACTTATTTAAAAAATTATCGAACAAGAAAGAATGGCTGTTTCTAAATCTGTGGCGATTATCGGTTTCATATTGATTTGATGGGTGTATTTTTACGGTTAATATTGATAGGGAATCTTATTATGATGGATTGTGATTTAAGTTGACTTGAAAGCTTCACGATTCAAAGTGCAATGACTCACGTCCCAATATAAAAAACACGAACAGATTCAAATTTCCTTAAAAATATTCGACCAAATTTAAACAGAGATTATTCTTATCCAAAGAATGTTTAAATGTGGATGAAATTCATGAGTTGAAGTCACGGTAGAAAGCTTAGGAGGGTGCGGGAAGAATTGAACTAGAGATTCACTTGAGAAAAAACAACATTTTCGGTCCATGCACTGATTGAATATACAATAAAGACCATCCACAAAATACTATCTAAACTATATTGTGCTCACTTCCCCCTATCCTTTTTTAAAGAGGTTCCATTGACTCTTGAGTTGATGCTAAGAAGGGGTCTACAATAAGTACGGAATTAATGATAAAAATATCACATCTTTAATTTGAGACATACCATAATGGTATCTATGAAATAAATATTTTAGTAAATACTAAAGGCAAAAAGTGTCATAGCAATCAAATAATAAATATTATTCATCTTTCAAATGATAAATTCAATACCATCTTGCAATGGAAACAATTAAATTCTAATTATTACATTAGCCAAGTTTTATTTGCGAAATAAAGCTAAGGCTAATATCTTCATCCTTCCACTATTCGTCAAGTTTTATTTGCGATAAATGAAATAAAGCTAAGGCTAATATCTTCATCCTTCTACTATTCTACCATTCCATGCTTGTTTAATTTGAGTCTACATTCCCAATTGAGTCACATGAATTACCGGCCATTACTTCAATCCTAACTAAATAGTATTCCAATCTATATTTTCAATTGGTAGGGTCGTGTTGCCGCTCCAATACTTTTACCTTAATTGAACACATCATAATCTTTTACTTGATTGATAAAGTCAGAACTCATTCCTGCATTATCATCGGTATCATATGAGGAGCATAATTGCATTCAGCACATGTATAGCATTTCGAAATAACCAATTTCAAATAATTCATTTTACAAATAACTTACATACATATTTTTCAAAAAAATAAAATATTTCAAATTTTTTAGAAAATTAACATGTCGAAATTAGACTTTTATAACGATAGGAGTAAAACATTTAAAAAGATGACGCGATCCCAAGGATCCGTCGAATTTTATTTTAGTATTTATTAATTTTAGTTTATTGGTTAATGGGCTTAATTAATAAATTGGGCCATATGGGCTTTTTAGGTTAGAGTCTGATAGTTTTAGTATAAATAGTGGTTTGTTATTCAGTTGACAATAGAAGAATACAGAGTGTTTTCAATTAATTCAGGTTTCCTTTCAATTCCCTGAAATTGATTCTTTCAATTTCTCGTGAGTTTCTATCCCAAATCGAGTCATTCCGAATTGGTTCGAGTGATTCGTAACGTATCAATCAGCAATCGGTGTGCTGATTGTGGCCGTTCTTATCGGGTTCAATCCAATCCTACTACGTTGGGTCGGCGTTCTTTGCCCGGTTCGCGTCCCTGGGGTTATCGGATTCGGGTCCGGTTACACCGTTCTATCCGACGCGATCGTTGATCACGTCAATTTGGTATCAGAGCCATCTTGTATCGAATTCTAATTCGATACACGATGCGGAGTATTAAAAAAAATCAAAAAAAAAAGAAAAAAAATCAAAAAAAAAAGGGAAATTCGCCGCCGCCGCGCCACCGCCGTTGCCGCCACAAAATTCGCATTGTTCAACCGATTCACGCAGCAATCAACCCCGCCACCACCGCCGCCGCTGGAGAAAACAAAAAAAAATTCAAAAAAAAAAGGAAATCACTGCCGCCGCGCCGCCGCCGCCAACAACCGCGATTCCGCCGCCGTTTCAGCCGATTTCCGCCAGAAAATCACACCCACCGAACCGCCGTCGAGAGCCCATCCCTTCCCACACCGAATCGCCGCCGAAGGAGGAGCGAATCGGCCGGAATTTCACCGCGAGCCGCGCGACGCCACCTGGAGAAATTTGCCCGACTCCGCCTGATTCCGCCGTCTAACGCCGTCGTTGAGGGCCGCCCAGGGCTTGCCGACGCTCGGGGAGTCGACGCCAGCCCATTTCGCGGACGAACGCCGGCGAAATCAGCGGTTTCGTCGCCGCCGCCGTCGCCGCTCGCGAACCAGGAAAAGAAAAAAAAAAAAATTCTGTCGGGCCAGGGGCTTGATTTGGGCCGGAGCAATTTTTTGGGCCAAGTTGCTGACTGGGCCCAAGTGAGCAAAAAAAAAAAAACATCAAAAAAAAATCCTGTTGGGCCGAGGTTGATTGGGTCAAAAAAAATATTCCTATTGGGCCGAGGTAAACGTTAGGCCGAGTATCTAGTGGGCTGGAAGCAGGATCTGGGCCAGATTGTAACTGAGCCAGGCTTGAGCACAAAAAAATCATTGGGCCGAAGGAATTGGGCTGGACCAGAAGCTGCCACTGGGCTGGACCGTCCGCTGACGTGGTAAGGCCGTGTTTGGTTTCAGTAATTCTGCTTTTTCTAAGGGCGTGTTTGGCTGCAGAATTTTTATTTCTGCTTAAGGACCTGTTTGGCTGCAAATTCTTATTTCTGCTTAAGGACCTGTTTGGCTGCAAAATTTTATTTCTGCTTAAGGGCCTGTTTGGCTGCAGAATTTTTATTTCTGCTTAAGGGCCTGTTTGGTTGCTGATTTTTTTTTTAAAAAAAAAAGGAAAAAAAAAGAGGCAAAAAAAAGAAAGGCCAAAAAAAAAAAGGAGCAACAAAAAAAAAAGAGAGAAGTTTATTTATTTATCTATTTATTTGTTTTGGGGATGTGTTAGCCCGCATTTCAACTTTAATCAGTTGAATGGCCAGTCAATATTCAGACCAAGGTAATGGCCCTGACGAGACTAAGTTCCTATTCAAATCTCTCTCTGATGAATTGAGGAAGCTCACCAAAAGCGTGAAGGGTATGCAGGACAGGATGACAGATATGCAAGATCGGTTAGGGCGCGTAGAAGCGTCTCAAGCTGCAACCTTAGAAAGAGACAGTTTACTATCTAGACCGACTGAACGCAGAGGCAGTCCCGTGCCAGGCCGAGCTCAGGTTAGGGACGGACATGGGCATCATGTCAGGCCAGTAAGACAAGATCGACGAGGCTACGAGGAGACAAGAAATAAATATACACTATCCAGACATTATAATGTCAGAGATTATGGATCGAATGTGGATGAGTACAACAAGCCATCCAAGGTATCAGATTCTCATATTGGAAGTCAAACTCGGGTGTGTTTTAATTGCTTTCAGCGTGGGCATAGCATGAGTGAATGTCGAAACGACGAAGTTGATACCCATATCGGCATTAGCAAAGTTTTGGGAGAGAAGAAAAGCCCATCCATCGAGATGTCATCTTTGACTCAAGTGAAGATTGCAGAGAAGATGCCATCGGATGAAGTACAACATGAAGATAATGGCAGTGATAACACACATCTGGAAACTGAAGAGAAAAGTGAGCGGAAAGAAGTAACGGAATCAGTAGAAATTGAAAGGGATAAAGCTGAGATGGAAAAAGCCATAGAAATTAAAGTGGAAGTTGAGGACAACCACAAGCATGAAGAACAAGCCAAGGATTGGGAGATTAAACTTCTACAGAGCCACGTGTACATTGATCCATTCGACTATCTAACGGATCCTGTGTCCAATTGTACGGTACAAGAGTTGAAGATAGTTTTATTTGCAGAGGTTACACATGCATATCCGAATAAGTCGTTGGTGCCCTTTTATATTCCTTTATATGGTTTGTTGCCGAAATTTCTATGCTGGACTCATAGGAAGATAAAGTTGAAGTTTCAGCGAGGCGATGAAGAGTTAAAGAACTTCCAGAGATTCGTGTTTGATCCAGGAGGACACAAATTCGAATTGAGGACAATTCGCCTTCAAGAGGAGGGGTATGACGCGATCCAAGGATCCGTCGAATTTTATTTTAGTATTTATTAATTTTAGTTTATTGGTTAATGGGCTTAATTAATAAATTGGGCCATATGGGCTTTTTAGGTTAGAGTCTGATAGTTTTAGTATAAATAGTGGTTTGTTATTCAGTTGACAATAGAAGAATACAGAGTGTTTTTCAATTAATTCAGGTTTCCTTTCAATTCCCTGAAATTGATTCTTTCAATTTCTCGTGAGTTTCTATCCCAAATCGAGTCATTCCGAATTGGTTCGAGTGATTCGTAACGTATCAATCAGCAATCGGTGTGCTGATTGTGGCCGTTCTTATCGGGTTCAATCCAATCCTACTACGTTGGGTCGGCGTTCTTTGCCCGGTTCGCGTCCCTGGGGTTATCGGATTCGGGTCCGGTTACACCGTTTTATCCGACGCGATCGTTGATCACGTCAAAAGACCTGGAATTGCATAGTAGAATTTCATTTGCATCATAAAAGTGGGTTCAAAAGCATTTATAAAACTTGATAGGGTGTATCCACTTACCTAATGCTAATTCTGGTATTCAGTAGACTCACTAGTTATCAATTCTTGACTTCATATTCAATCAAAACTTTTTATTTAATTCCTAATTCAGCTGGAATCTCATTATTTATATGTTTCAAGTTTATTATACTTGTTTTGTATTATTATCTTTTCAAATTCTCAGTTTCCTATTAAGTGGGTTTTTCTATCTAAGTTTCATTTAGTTACTATCTCTATATCTTGTCAAGTCCTGAACTACTTGTTTATGCCAACTTCAACCTTAACATTGAAAAAATTTGGCCTTAACAATGTGTAAATATTATTTTGATCGCTTTTCAAGTCCTACACTTGTGGAAATAGGTCTTACCACCACCAAAAATAGCTTCGCACCCGCAAATGTACCGCAGTGCATTCTGCCTCACTTCGCACTTAGCCTTCATGACCGCTAGGTGTTAGTGCACCAAGAACTGTGGCATGTTCTGCTATGCTCAAGCTTGGCACTCACAAGTGATGGCGTTGCGACAATAAGACTTGCAACTGTGAAGTGCAACTAGACCCTTGTGTGCAAAAGCCACTGTTTGGCTGGTTTTAGTTGTTCTACTTAATTTTTAATTACTCGTGTTTTGTGACTTTTAAGGGCCTTCTGATGAATCCTAAGCACAAAATTTCTACTTCCATCATTTATTGACGAATTTCAAAGGAATCACAGTAGTTTCTAATAACTAGCCTATACCATATCTTTCAATAAGATTCTTATGCATAATTTACATTAACATAATTTAATTATTCTAAACTATGTTTCTGCATATAGATTTCTCAGATTACACGTCCTTGGGATGCCTAAATTAAAATCCTTAAGTATATTTATGAATATTTTAAATTCGGATTAGGAATTCACCTCAATATCGGCACAATTTCTGGCACTACCTCATTTCTCTCTCCTTCTATTCTCTCGGATTGCCATGGGCTAATTTCAAGTATGGAATATGGTTTATTCCTATCCACTTTCTTCTATTTATTCTAGAAAATTTAGAGTTTGAGTTACATTGTGTTTCTTCTTTCCTACCTATGGGATAATTCTAATTCCTTATTCCATCCAATTAGACTTTACTTTTTATTATTTCTGAGCTTATTGGGTACTTTAAGATGTCTTTTAATTTATCCAACAAGTTGGGGAAGTTTAATCTATACAACCATACACTTATCTCTTTCGTACTTAATTATCACCTTTTCCCCAATTTCAGACGGAAATTCCAAAAAAAAAAAGTCGTTCTTCATCAATAATTTCCATTATTATATAATACGCAAAATTTTTGGATATTACAAAAACGCGTCAACGGGCTCAGGTCAAAAATTTTTGGCCAATTCAACTTTCTTTCAGTTAAGGAAGCTAGCCTTTTTGGTTGGAATTGTGAATACTTGGTAAGTGAATTACTTTTATGGGCGAGGTACTGTAGATGTTGGGGGTTTATTTTTAAGGCTGAGTAAACATTTTTTGTGTCACGTTCTTTGTTCCACTATGTATGTCGTGGCACGTCGTACCATTCCGCACAACTTACATTGGCAACTGAACCAACAAATATTACGAATTAGGATGCCTCATTATTAAGAAAATTAAGAGCTTCAAGTCCCTCAATCACCTTCTTAGTGGCGGGCCCCATTCAGACTCCAGCCCATGTAACATTTAGAAAAACCTAGTTTTAAATCCAGGCCATTTGACCATCCAAAGCCGCATGCAAGAGGAGCCCAGCCCATTACTGATCGCTCATGTGCATATTGCCATATGTAAAACACACCCACGTATATTAACATCAGCCTCTGCAGAGACGCACACACTCGTTTCAATACTATATTATTAAATGCAATATTTTTAAAATCAGGTAAATGCAATATTTTTAAAAAGGTCGGTATTCAAATTAAAAAATTTATCAAGTCACTTAATCACTAATTTGAATAGTTAGACTGCTAAAAAATTGATTATTTTAAATTATATAATATTACATATGTTACTATAAAAATAATTTATAAAATAAATGTAATCTAATTTAATAATATACTAAAAAAATGAGTTTTAGATGTAATGTTAAATATTAAATAATTCAACTAAAATAAAAATTCATTATACAAATTAAAAAACGTATTAAATTCAAAATAATTAAAAGTATAAAATTGAAAAATTAGTGTTGAAAAATAAAAAGATTAATTAATATGACTAATTTTAATTTTAATATATAATAATTAAATTTTCAAAAAAATTGATTAGAAAAATAAAAGGATAAAAATTACTAAAAACAAAAATCAAAATTAAAATTGTATATTTAATTAATATTGAGGACTTGTAAATGTAAGAAATTTTGAAAAAAAGAGTAAAAATTATTTTATAATTTTTTCAAAAAAATATTGGCAAAATTTCTTCTTTTTTTTTTTCAAATTTTTAGGTAAAATTGGTTTGATCGACTTTTTACCAATCTTGGACGGCCGCACCAGTTTTATGCATTTTCAATTTTCATACCTTAATCAGACAGAAAATCAACCGGTCTCTTTAAAACAATGATTAAATGTGAAACTATGATAACAATTAACCTTCGGTCATTTAATGTGTTTCCAAGTATAGCCTTAAGAATTGCTTATTTCAATTTTTTTATAATATAATTAACTTTCCTTTTTAGAAATTGATTTCTTGCCTTCCTTTAGTTGTTTTGCCACAAATATATATTTCATCATATTAAATTTTTAAAATTTATTTAAATATCAATATCATGATTTAAATTTTTTCCAATGCTATTAAAATTAAGTAAAATATTTTTGATATTTAATCAGTACCTATCATTAATTTGTTTCAATAGTTTTATTATATATAAAAAATAAATTTATTAAGTTTTTGCATTTGCAAAATTGCTAGTCTATGGTTTTCCAAGGATAAAGACTTAAATGCGCTCATGTTATATTAAATTTTGCTCTTTCTTCTCCAAGTTTTTTTTTTCATTTATTATATTGCAATCCATTATATATATATATATACATATATATTTATATATATATTTCTTCTCAACATTATTTCCAAACTTTTATTTTTTAAATTTTTTACCTTTTTGTCTATTTATTTTATATCTTTTAATTTATTTTAATTTTTAATTTCACTATTCTCTAACCTCCAAATGTCATTTCTTTATTTTCTTTTTAAGTATTTCATAAAAGTTTATGTTATGTATAGGTTATTGATCATCAAATTGTTCTCAAAGTTTTGAAAATTTTAATCAAATGATATAATTGGATTACATTAATGAAAATAAAATATATTTTATTGATATAACTTTATGTATAAAATAAATTTTTAAATTGCAAACACAACTAGCGTGCAGAAATGCTAGTTATTTATTGAGGATAAGGGTTAGATAATAACTAACCCTGTTCTTGATGTTAATTTACTAAGTCCCGTTTCCAATTATTTTTCTTTATTGTACATATTATGTTGTTTTCTCCTCAACTCTCTCTCTCTCTCTCTCTCTCTCTCTCTCTCTGTTTTATTTTATGTAAGCAGTCTAAATATAATTTTAGCTTATGATATCTTATTTTTATCATTAAATTTTTTAAATATGATACATTAAAATTTTTAAATACTATTAATAAAATTTAGGTATGCAATAGAATGCATAATTTTTGTTAAATAATAAATTATTAAATAATACACACACACACATAAATATTTTGAAATATTTATATAACAAAATAAAATTTTAAGTGTGGCAAAAATATTGTTTTTTAAATTAAGATGCACACATATTGAGTGTATCTTTATAGCTAGTATACTTCATATTATGCCTTTTTCATAGTTGCAAAGTTAGATTATTGTAATACTCTTTATTATATATATATATATATATATATATTTTTTTTTTTTACTCTTGTACTTTTACTTTTCTTGAACGCATTTTCTTTTTTCTCTTTAACATTTTTCCTATTCATGTGTCTTTTCTTATTTTCAATCTTTTCTTATATAGTTATGATTCTAGAAGACTTCCTTTTCATTACATCATAATTAATAAAATTATTTAATTTATATATAGTTTATTATGATTGTATAGAGTGTGAAATTTTTATTAGTACGTTTTGTTGTTGTGGTTATTATATTGTTATTTGCTTTCGAACATTTTCATTTTTATTCTTTTAAGAAGTTCGTTTCCTTTGATACTAGCTACGGTTTACTTGTACATGCCACTCCGTTTAGAATGTACAAATATATAAATACATCGCAAAAAAAAAAAGAAAAAAAGAAAAGGAAATAAGGGTATAGAAATTGCATGCGATACATTGCACGATTAACTAAATAGATAAGAAGGTAAAGGGCATAGGCTTTTCAACTGGAATTTCGATAAGATGAGGTGCCAATTATGATTCCATATTGTTATAGGCATTTTTGAATTATGTTACAAAATAAAGTTGTTGGTTAACATAAATTTTGATGCGTGTGAAAGAGACGTTTTGAGCAATCGGAGCCACAGTTATCTTACTAAATACTTGAAAATC
Source organism: Avicennia marina (assembly GCA_019155195.1). Lineage (NCBI taxonomy): Eukaryota > Viridiplantae > Streptophyta > Magnoliopsida > Lamiales > Acanthaceae > Avicennia > Avicennia marina. The sequence goes on from CM032765.1 coordinate 9,225,203, forward strand.
TACTGTGTAAATTATATAACAACATAAGTTCATAATCCTCAAAGATGAAACTAACCAAATCCAAACTTTTACAAGAAAGTAAAGGTTGTGTTTGTTTTGATTCTTTAGTGGGTTTTTTATGTGTATTTTTCTTAAAAAATATGTAAACATAAATCAAAGATAGAAATAAAAATAAAATTTTATAAGTATAATAGTTACAATGTGTGTTTTTGGAGTAAAAAAATGAAAACAAGCACAGTATTTGAGACCATTATTTAATCTCATAAAATTACAGCCATGTGTACTGCAATATTACGTGCATTCAGTTATTTAGATATATTTTTCAAAATGTCCTTATTAATAAATGTACATCAAATTTCATTTATTATGGCTAAATTATTAAACTCTCAATAGTAACTACTTTATACTACTTAGCTACTTTATGCTACCTAAAGTAGAAAAGCCATAACATCTCTTTTTCATTTATTTTTAATTTTTCCTCTTCTTCAAATATTTCCAAGAGAAATTACATTCTAAATTTTATATCCATACACATCGAGTGCGCAAGAGTTGCTAGTTAGTTATCTTAGGTTTATCAATAACTTGAAATATTAAACCCATATTTAATAATTTAGACATGATTTTTATATTTTCAAAAACTTGTATTGATATAATTAAATTATACTAATCAAAAACAAAAATAAAATTTTATTCAAAATAATTTATTTATAAAATACTTTTTTGTGTCGCACATGCAATGAATGTGGCAAAATGCTAGTCTAAATAAAATCTTAAACTTCATGACATGTTTTGGTTGGTAGCTTCTGCTTTAGAACCAAACTCTGAACTAATGTGGTTAGTCACTTTGATAGTCTCCGACGCCACTGTGTCCTCCACGTTCCACTTCTTATGGTGGACAATTCAACTGAAACTGCACACAGACAACAACGACTTCCAAATTTTAACATCAACATGGAAGTCGTAGGCCGCCTACTTGGCACGTGACCTCACTTGGTTTTAGGGATTTAGAATGAGAAAAAAAACATGACAGAGAAAAGAAAAGAAAATAAAATAAAATAAATTTAACATTTTATATGGCGTTTGGTTTGGTTGAAAGAATTTCAACAAGAAAAAGAAAAATTAAGAAAAAAGAAATCAAATTAAACAAAAATTTAAAATTGAAAGTTTTTTGTAATTTGAGAAAAAATAATGAAAAAATAAATAAAAGAAATAAAAATTCTGAAATTTTTGAAAGAAGAATAAGAGTTAAAATAGTTTTCTTTTTATTTTCATCACCATTCTATGAAAAAAGTGAGATTTTCCTTCCTTCAATTATAATTTCTCTTTAGATATTTTTTCCACATAGGATTTTTCTTTTTAACTAAACAATCAAAATCATTTTCCTTAACATTTTCTTTTCTTTGTCTCCCTAAATTCCAAAAACCAAACATAGTGTTAATGTAGTCAAAATCACCTTTGGCTAAGTCAAGATCCAGACAAATGAGACCTCAATAATTACAATAAACTAGTAAAATTAATACACCCTAGGTATGTTTAAAATTATTTATAAATTATGAAGTTATTGTATTTTAAATAATATAAAAAATATTGTTTGAAATTTAAAATATAGAAAATACTTTAAATAAGAAAATAAAAGAAGATAAAGAGATTGAAAGTGAGAAACTTAAAAAGAAAATATAAATAAAAAAACTTAAAAAATAGGAGAAAGAAATGTTTAAAAAACAAAGAAACTTAAAATAGAGATAAGCATGTAATTTTATATTGTGAAACTAAATGAAGGTAACTATGTCTTTTTACATTATACAACTAAAAAAATTAAACACTTACTAATACAGTGTGTGTGTGTGTGTACTATAGACATGCATGTAAACTTGTAAAGGGCGTGTAAGACAATCATACATACCAAAGTTGTGCTTCTCCACCTCTGTCCTGTGGTTGATTTTTCTTTGTAGTAATTATACAATGGGATGCATATAGAATTATGACGACGAAGTTTAGCATGTTGGGTTATATAAAAATGGGAATTCTAATTAAATGGGAATTGATTGCATCGTATGACAATAACTTTTTTTGATAGATTAAAGATAAAACTAAACAGTCAACATAATTTATATCAGTCATCTGATTGAATCAATCACATCTAAACGAATTCTGACCCATAAAAGATTGCAACTGGCAAGTACGGGTATATTTTCGCTGTAATTTCGTATATGGATGAGGGATTAATTACTCAGTCAAATTTTCTTATTTAAATTCGTTTTTCTTTTTTATTATTTGGTGAATTTAATTAATTTTTGTTTGATCAATTGGAACGATGGAACTCCACTATATTACGGTCACGAGCATGCTTATGAGTCAATGGAATAATTATACACAACTAAGTCATGAAACTTTGAATATTGACTGAAAGGAAAAACTTTATTGCAAACGAGGTCTTGAAAATTTTACAATTAAAAGGAGACTTAATTAAAAATTAGATTTTAAATTTGAATACTATACCTCTAAGCGGATATTACATCCCGTATGGATATTAAAAATTAGTTAAAAATTGTGGTAGTAAAGATATATCCTAGCCCATATTGGCAGCTTAATTAATGGCGTGAGATTACAGCTTGAACCCATCAAAATTCATTAAATGAGAGAATCTCAAGTTGATAAAACAGAAATGGAACTGCTAAATCATGTGCACTGAAACAACTAATCTTGCATTGTTATCATTTAATTTTCGATATTGGGCAATTATCAGCCACTTTGTATGGGATTGGACACGTGATAGACCATGTGCTCCTTAAATGAACCCACCCGGGCTTTATGGCCTCCGTCACCGTTGATGTGTGACAACTTGGAGAGTTCACACCTTAACATTTGGACGGACGAGGGCGGATCCCGGTCTTTCCATCACAAACAAATGATACATAAAAATAAAAAGAAAAAAAAGCATATTTTTGTTTTTCGCTTGTATGAAAATAAATTATACTAAATAAAATAATTTTAGTTGTCTGCTAATTAAAAAAATGTCAAAGAAGAAATCGAAGAAGAAAATTTAATGCACGCAGAGAAATTATTTTCCTCACAAATTAGAAAACAATAAGAAAAATTTTAATTTTATTCTCTCTCTCTCTCTCTCTCTCTCTCTCTCTCCCCCCCCCCCCAAATATTAACCATATCCATTCTTTTTTTTTATTTTTATTTTTCAGCAATAATAGTTTTTTCTCATGAAATTATTAAATCAAACAAAATATGAGCTTTTGAATAATCAAATTTTCTTTTCTTTTTTCCTAATATTATCTTTTTCTCTCTATTCTTTTTTATTCTTATATCAAACGTTGTATTAGTTGGCGAATGATAATCATATGTGATAGAAAATGCTTGACCACAGAAGTCGGCAAAAACACCAAGTGAAGATAAAAAATTTTCGATTATTAATACAATGTAGGTATATGTGTAGGTTGGACTTACAAGATAGATAAATAATTTAGAGAACTTATAAATTCTCAATTTTATTGATAACCAACTCGATCCAAAATATCTTCAAAGGATGACATAAAAAATCAAGAACAAATTTGTAAAGAATGTGGACTTATAACAAGAAGATAATCATCGAGATATTTATAGGGACCTAAAGTAATTAACTTGGACATTTGATGTTTACCTCATGTTGACTGGCTTCATTACGTTGCATGGAATTATTTAATTCGAATTCGATTAAATTTGAAAATCAAACAATTGAAATTTCTTTTAAACTCTATTTCGATGTTTGAACTCAACCTCTAACGTTAATTCCAGCTGTACAAAATTAGGTTGAGTAGGTAAGTAATTATTGAACTCACAATTAGGTTCTATAACGCCCAAGCTTTAATTTTATTAAGTTGTAATCTTTTGATAACTAAAAAAAATGTTGGTAGGCTTCATTATCTTTCTTATTTGAGTAAATTTATTATTAGAAAAATGGTAAAAATAGAATATAAAATTTACATTGCAATTAATAGTCACGATTAATGAAGATATAATAATAAAAATAATAAAATTGTGATTGATAACTTTGCCTGACAAGAATTTCAATAAGAAAATATCAAGGAAAAGGTTTTTCAACTTCAAAACTATACAGTACCTTTTCTTTTATTTTCCTTCAATAAAATTCAAAATTTTCCTTCAACATAACATAATTAAATTAAACTAAATGAGTGATTCATTTGAACCGAAACTGTTGCAAGGTCTTTGAAAGATCACATTTTTTCCGACTACAAAATAAGAGTGTAAAATAAGCATCAAGAAAATGAACAACTCCTAGGATTTACATATTTATTTCATTCCCGATGGAAGTTGCGCTATGTTTGAGCCAAGAACAATATTCTTATAATTTGAAGTCCCTTTTCTTAATCCTTTCGGAGTTAAGTTGACGCAAATCTTGTATTCTTTGCTTCTCATTGCGAGCTCGAGTTCCTGCCTCTTTGAGATGCAATGATGGCGTCAATGGCTTCTCTGACTTGAGAAAGGTCAGGCGCTTTTCCACCTTGTGCCGGCCAAAATTCATCGGTAGCCAAAACCTGAAAGAAATTATGTACAGGGCCATCTCAAAGTGCAGCTCTAAATATCAGAATTTGGAATCGTCCTTTGTGAATTTATACACACCTTCACTTGCAACTGAAGAAACTTGACGTAGCTGATTGCTTTCTCTAGCATAGTTACCAAATCAACCTGCATACGCATGAGAGACAACAAACTCTTGAGCATTAACTCCATAACCTTGTAGTCTAACAAGAACTCTATACTAGGGTTTCCATTGCAGGTCCCACGAGATCGATTATGGTGTATAATTTTGCATGCATATAGATAGGCAATCAAAATTTCACGAGACATTCTGTTATTGTATAATTACAGACAAATCGTACCTTGGAACCATTGGGAACAAGATCCTGTAGAATCTTTAGCCGCTCGCTGATCCGCTCTCTTCGATTCTACAGCTCAAACAAACATTCTTTTAATCACCTAATAAAACTATTATTTTTTTTCTCAGATCTTTTCTTATTTTGCAAACAACTTCCTGTCAAACTGGCAACTTCAGAAAGAAGCTAACCTTGGCTGCAACACTTTGGGTGTCCTTCGATAGTGACGCCTTTTGTTTGGGCTTCTTTGAAGCACTATTAGAAGCAACCGCACATTGCTTCTTGGAAGCTTGCGTGGTCTCTCCCTGGGACAAATTCAACGCCCGATATCAAAATTTCAAGCCTAGTTGTGATTTGGAAAATGATAGCTTTTCTTGAACTAGGGTAGAAGTCTCTAATTTACCGTGTATGGACGTTTATTGTTGCCTGCTTCTTGTCTTCCTAGTTCTTGAATACCATCAGCGATTGTGTTCGCTTCTCGATCATTCTTCCACTCGAATTGCACTCCGTTGCTTGGGGTGCCGTAGCCGTTGGCAGCGTAGTGGCTGCTGGAAATTTCAGGCAGGCCGGCGGCGGTGCACTTGGGATTCAGCTGACTCGGGTACCTATTGGGGTCGTACAAATCTTCTTCCGAAACTGGATATTCATCTTCATCGCCGATCAGTTTCGGGCATAAATTTCTTGGCATCCCTTTCGCTTTCTGGAAGCTAAGAAATGATTCGCCAGCGTGAAGGAGACTGCCAAACTCGGGCTTGAAGCTGGTCACAGAATGACCCTCCTCAGACAAATTGCAAGCTGCCGCCCGATTCCCTAATCCATTATTGGAATTTATGCTGCTGGGAGTGGAAACTGAAGAAGAATTGCCGGCTGCGAATTTCTTGGCAAACCCGGATGTCTTTTCCGGGCTTTCGGGCTCTTTATAAACGCTCTTCTGACGCTGATCACTGATCCCCGAGATATTATTCTCCGGGGAAGAATTGGGGGAGGCTAAGGATGGCCCTCCAAAGTTGTGGTCATAAAAAGCACTAGCTTGGATTAAGGCCAGGGTGGAAGGGTTAGCCATGTGGTCTTTGTTGGCTAGCGCCATAGATGGACAGATTTAAATCTTGAGTAGGAATTAGAGTAGCGGCAACTGGAACTAGGCCTCAGCTGGATAATGGACAAGAAGACAGAACTTGGAATAAGGGTCTAAGAAGTAGGTGTCCAAACTCTGGTTTTTCTCCCATATTAATACTAGCTAAGATTTAGATTTATTTTCGCTTTATTAATTTTGCCACCGCTTCAATGCAGTGGGAAGAGGGAATTGTTGTGAATTAAATAAGTGTAAATGGAATTGGAAATTAACTTTATGTGTTGTATTTTATGGATTTGCATGGGGGTTGTTAGCTGGCAGAGGTTTTAAGAAAGAGGAGACTGAAATTAGAAAGGGGAATCAGCAAAAGCCTCGGCGGTTCTCTCGCCATGCCCACGTCTGTCAGATTCCTTATTACACCCCAAATGTATTTATTGTTTGTGATGACTAAAGTGGTAGTTTAAGTGAATATATGATAGTGTTCCTAGCTTCATGAGGTGTGGGCAAGGGATCCTTCCTACCCATTTTCCTCCTGACTAAGCAACTCCACGAGCACGTGGATTGAATTGTTTTTTCTATTACATTTCTTGTATTCCATGGAGCTTAGTCATTGGCAATGCTTGTTTCCTACTTAGTATGGGGTAGAAATATTTGACTAACACGAATGGGGATAAAAATTATGTTTGGTTTATAAGATTTGGATGGGTAAAATAATTATATATATATATATATAATATTTAATAATAATTAATTAATGTGATCACATATAAATTTATAAGATAATAAAAAATAAATGTGAGTAGAAAAATTATAATAATGGGGGTTGATTTGATCGCTATAATGATTAAAAAATTATTTCTTAATTATAAAAGATAAGAGTTAAAAATTTTAAATTTAAATTTAAATAAAATTTATATAGTAAAATATTTGATTCTTAGAGTATTTAAATGAATAGTGTAGAATTTGAAAACAAACCCGTTGGGTTCCGCAAAGGTTAAGTTGTAGGGTTCTAGCCTTTATTTGCGTGACTGTCGTGAGAAGTTGGAACTCTTCTTGAAATTAAGCCATATTTACAGCTGAGCCAATAATTCTAATCATGATCAGATTTGCTTTTATGTATTTTTTAATAAATTGCCTGGTTATAAGTCTATTTTATATGCTTAATATATGGATCGAATTCGGCGTCCAGCGTGATGATTCCAAGTGTCCTTTATTCTTCGTTGAACCTTGTTTGTTTGTCGAATAGTTATTCAGAGAAGATTTGCAGCGATTTTGCTGCGATTTGATGTTCAGTTGATAATTGAGTCTAGACTTGCAATTGCAAATGAACTTACCTTCCTACATTGTAATTCAATAATAATTCCGATATCAATTACAGTTATAAAATATGTCATGGCAATGGTTTACACTAAAAAATCCATATATTTTGGGTAAAATTATAGTCCATTGCATGGTTATTTCCAAGGATTAAAAATTTTATTAATTAATTAGTTCTTGAAGATTACATTCAATAAACTCAACTATATATATATAGTAAATTTATTTATTCTATAATTTTAGAATTTTGTGCTATTTCCTATTTATGTTAAAAGGATTAATCAATAAAACAACTACCTTACATAAAAATAATATATCTCATGATGCGGGTTCGTTACTCAAAGTATAGGTAATTATGTAAAAATAGTAACTACCAAGAACAATGATTACTAAAATACTAAAAACATTTTGTAATTTGTGTTTCTTTAATAAGAAAGCGTTCTTGTTTATAGAATATATTAGTTACCATAGCCTGCCATCACCGATGTACTACTACTAAGTTAACTATCTAATAATTGACTAGTCTTCTAAGGTAAAAAAAAAAAGGATTTGTCAGGTTAAGTTATAAGTCTTGTCAAGAAATGAGGTTATCACGGGGCATTTAACCCCCCCCCCCCACAAAAGTACTATAAATGGGGGACTATTATTTGCTTTTGTTGTATACACAACTCCTTTCTTTTATTTTCATAGTTTTTTTCTTCATGACTAGCTTTAATACCTATCCCATTTTCTTTCGTTCTTTGAAAAGGGACCTTAATGCTTCTTTTAGTTTTCATTGTGAGAAAGTTTCAGCAACTTTCAATATCCTCTAGGTTCTTGAGCAACTCCAAATGGAATACACCGAACTGTACAGGAGGTTAAATATGTGCCCTTTCTTTTATGAACAGATGGAACATCTTTGGCTTTTATTTGATGGCGGTTGTTTAGAATTGGACAAGTGTTGAAGAGGTGCAAAGATCTTGAAGAATCTCGAGAGGGGATTATTGAGGACTACCGCTAGTTGTCCGAGGAGTTGTTTTAATGTCAGGTTGCCCATGAGAGTTTAGTGTCAAAATATGTGTCAAGCCCCAAAGGATAGTTCTCATCACCTCAAGGAGGACAAACTTGCACGTTGTGCCTTTTGAGGCCTAATTTTCAAATCCATGCAATGGGACTATTAGTGTGGCTTTAATGATTATTATGACTAACTCATTTCAGAGGGCTTGCTGAAGGCAACTAATGCAGAAGCCTAGAATGGGAACCATAGTTGAGATTAGTTCAGTGAGGAAGTGATGTTCTAGGCTGATTATGGAGGTTTTTTTGTTAAGGTAGACTCTAGTTAGTTCCTACATGTGATGGGAAACCTTTCTTCAAAAGACAAGGCTTTAATTTTGAGGAGTGCTTTTCCCTGTCCTTTTTTTATTGATCTTTGTAAGGAAATATCTTTTTCATGAGGAAAGATAACGCTATGTTTTGTATCACATCTGAATATTAAAGTTTATGTTACAATTATTATATATTTTTAGAAAGGAATTCTATACTTCCTTTTACCTAATTTAGTCTTTTAAAGTTCCTAGCTAAGTTGAATAATTTCTTATCGGGCTTGAGTTAGAACATTAAGGAGATTTTGGTTATTGAGCCACTTTTACTTTCTAAACTTCTATTTAGAAGAGTGTTTTTTTTTAGCTAACCTATAGAAAGTATTTCTGCCCTATGGGCTTTTTAACAATAATACTTATTGTCTGGTCAGTTTTTACTTCCAAGTTCTCAAAGTAAAAACCTTTTGGTTTCCTCTTTAAGACTTTTTGTATTTTGAAGTACAAGTCATGTCAAGATTTGGTTCATTAAATAGACGTTTAGGTTTTCTTTCTTTTGATGTAGTTGTTTTATTGTAACGTTTCGTGATCCTCTTATACATGTACAGCTTAGATTGTAACTATTATTCTATATAAACCTTTCCTTCTCAAACAAAATCACTTTTCCTGTTTTATCTATTTTAAACCCTCTTTTGTGAAAATATTCTTCTGCAATAGTTGCTAAGTTCTTCCCCAAGTCATCTCTTCTTCTTCCTTAAATTAGGATAGTAACCATGTCTACAAAAACTTATTATGAAATAACCAAAAGCCATTTCAATAAGGATTTTATAGCCTCTAATTTTAACACCTCTATGATCCCAAACGACTATGAGTACGTAGTCCCTCGAGAGTCATTTTGCCCTCATAAACTTCCCTCTAGCAGTTACATTCCCATTTTTGTTCACCAACTGCGAATGGGACTACATTCCCCCTCCCTCCTTTTTATTTTGAGGTGGCTAAGGCTTTTAATATTATGTTAACATAACTAATCTCCAACTCTTTCTGGTTACTCATTAGGTTTTTGATCTTATATCATCAAGCCTTGCTTAAATTCACTACAAAGCTTTACTTTTATCTTTGCACCCTTAAAACTCTTGAGCCTAGGATTTTTTTAATTTTTATTTTAGTCCTAAGTCAAACACAATGTGCTTGAAACATCTGCCTTCCAATAGTAACAAAAGTTAGAAGTTAGAATACTTCTTTTTTGAAGGAACCTAAACTCTGAGACTTCCTTGTTGTCTTTCACTCTAATCCTTCTTTGCCTCTCAATTTTTCTAAAACCTTATTCCTAATATTGTGGAGAAGGTTTTTCTTTAAATAAATTTTTTATAAATTTGAATATGGTAACCCACCTAGGGGTTTTATTTTATTTTGGCCTAAGTTGTTGCCTTGAGGATCTTCGCGATGAAGTTGGTAAGTACTTTTGTTGATTTAATTTTGAGTATTGTTATGCTTACTTATTTTTATTATTTTACATGTGAAATTATGAATGCCAGTGGCTTCCTATCGTTGTAAAAAGGGGAAAAGTAAGAGGAAAAAAGCGAAGGAGGGAGAGAAAGGCACCGCTCCCCCTTCTTCCTCCTCCTAATCTCTCCCCAAGGCACTACAGGCCTCTACCCAACTCTGAGCTTCACCCTTCCCAAGTTCTTCGATGACCCCTTCCTGAGGCAAAGACCTCGTGCCAATTTTGGTGAACGTCCCGTACACTCCTCTTTTCCCTTATGTCGCCTAACCTCATCCTCCTTTAAAAACAACTTCAACGTACTCCTTCTCACTCTACTCCCTCCCCCCTAACTACAATCTACTCCTCCATCGCAAACTAACCCTCTATCTCAAACTTTCCTGCCTCACCCCTATCATGCTTCTTTCGCTTACTTCTATTATTCTTCCTAAGCCAGCATGCTATTGCCGCTGGGACCAATACAATTTAGAATTTGGCCTGTGATCACATCCATGGGGGTGTGATGCCACATGATGCACAACTGGCCCGTAGCTTCTCCCATAGCTAGGTCATTTAAAACAATGTGCTGCATCCCTCATGGTAAGTGGTTCTCTTTTATTTTTTGGAATATATACGTACTTTAACTCTTGTAAATAAATTCACTCACTTGTTTGCTGCACAATATATTGGCGAACAAGCACTTTGTTCCCATGGAAGCAGACCTCTTCTAGTCTTAATAGCTTGGTGAGATGATCAAATTTATAAAAAGGGAAAAGCAAATCCTCAAGGCTAAGAATGAGGCCTTTTTTGGGTTTGGGCCCACAACGCTGAGGCTGTGACTAACTCTCAGGCGCAGCAAGTGAAGTGCTTGGAGGTTGGACACAAAAAGCTTAAAGAGGATATGGCTGCCCTAAAGTAAAGTTTTGCTAAGGAACTAGAGGTAGCTCAAGTCATACCCAAAAAGGAAGCCATCCAAGAATTTCCAAGATGTCTTGAAGGCCAAGAGTATTTGACCAAAAACTAGAAACTCAAGCTAAAGGAGTTTAAGGAATACTAAGAATTCTAGTAGACTCTAGCTTATTTTGCCACTTTGTACTACGATCTTAGCTTTAATGTGTGTCAAAATCAAATAATAAAGTTAAGCATGGTGAAACCAAACTTAAATATCAATGACCTTAACATCAAGACTAGCTTCGATTGAATTCCTAAAGGCGACTTCCCAGATTGGACGCATAGCAAGGAGTTCAAAGAGGAGCTCGAGTGTTTTGGTGAGGAGGTGCATAAGGCCAAGGCAAAGGAGGGGATTGTTAAAATTAAATGGGAGGCCAAAGTTTAGGAGGAGAATAGGGACCCTTAATTCCTTTTAACTTTTCTTTATATTTTGCCTTTTTGATTGAACAAAATTTTTGTAAATTTTTTTTATCATATTATCTCGTCTTCTTCTTCTGTATATTCCATAACATATATGGCATCTGACTAGCCATATATTCCATAATATTTATGGCATTTGACTAGCAAATACAAAATATTTTCTAAGTCAAATGTGATTAAACGCCTTAGGCGATAAATAATCATTCATAAGGCTAAGTAACTAATAATAAAGTTCAATCGAGCTTGTAGTTTAAGGTGCATCATCTTTTCTTGTTCCTCAAGTTGTCTTTGCCCTCTTAACTAGGGTGATGTTAGTTGCTTCCGAAATCATCACGTTCAATCGATCCAGAGGAGTGTTTAAAGTTCAATTTGCTTGTATGGCCGATTCTTTTTGAAAGTGCAGAGCCTGAGTTGGAGGGGCGGTTGAGAATGCCCTCTACTCATACTCCTTTCCCTCTATTACAATATTTTATTCTTATTCTCGCTCCTTTTTCTTCTTATATATTTTTAGAAATATTTTCCCATAAACGGCACAATTGACATGGGTTAAAATACTAGTAATTATCTAAAAATACTAACTATCAAGAATGATAATTATTAAAAATAGTAAAAGTAATTTGTGACATATATTTTTAAGTAAAAAGTGATTTTGATTTATAGGATACATTAGTCATCGTATCTTATTATCACTGTCATACGGCTTTTAAGTTAGCGCTCAGATTAAAAAGAGAGGAGTTATTAAATTAAGTCTGGACGGAAGATGATGTCATCACACGCCACCGCCAGGCATCTAGGATGAACTAAATTTTAGAGAAGTGAGATCTAACACGTGTTATCGCCCAATTGCGGTAGATTACAACTCCACCTTTTATTTATTGATTTATTTATATTTTTGTGAAAAGTAATTCGTTGACAATTAAATCGCTTATTAATCTGGACGGTCTATATCAAGTTAGATGGTGTACGTGGAATGTTGAAAATCATCGATTAACTTTGGGGTTTTACTGCATTTCCACGCATGACTCGGGACATTCCACTTATGTACGTACAACTACTAAGAATTTACGTTTATTGCATAAATGGCGCAACAAATTCTTTCCAAATCTTCCATGGCTTAGAATTAATCGTTCCGTTTAATTGAAAGACTTGTATTATATTTTAGTCTATTTCTGTTGAGTTTCTTTTATTTTTTAGTATATTTAGCTTGTGGCAGTGCAATAGAATATTAGGTAACAATCAAAAAATTTTGATAATTTTTTATTTAGTCTAACAAATTATAATAAAAATAATCTTAGTTTAAAATTAAAAATATGCAAGAATTTTTAAAAAAGAATACATGTATATATATATATATATGTAATATGAGTGAATTGAAAAATATAATAACTTGAAGGATAATAGTATAGAATTATATTAAAATAAGGATGTTTTAATAATTTACTAGTGTGCAAAAAAAATTAGGATCTTAATATTAATATATACGTATGGAAGAGAAATGACTAAGACTTGTAAGTAGATTTTTAGTTCTATTTTTAATGTCATTAAGAGAAAAAATAATGGATATTTTAATTTAAACAAGTAATTAAAAGAGAAAACTAGGTATTCCCCCTTCTTTAATAAATATACATGTACATATACACTGTAGGGACTCAATTTGAAAATTATTTTAGAGCAATTTAACAGAAAGTGGTTATTAATTACTGATCCACGAGACAGAAGTCCAGCTATTACTCCTGCTGTTTTTTTTTTTTTTTTAATTTCTTTGACCACATTTAATTATGTTAGTTTGAGACAAGTAATTAAATAGGCAACGAGCAAATCAAAGCTGGCTTTGGAATGAGCGCAATTCCCTTGTCTCCTGGAGATTGTGCTGAGCGTCATTATTTTCTTCTAAACAATAAACGACAGGATATAATATTATACAAGTAACGCATCAAGCTTTTCACCTTGCTTATATACTTAATCTTATTACATAATGAAATATTTACAACTATATATTGTCACTTTGATCCTTTCTTATAATGCCTTTTTCAACTCTCTAACTGTACTCTATTCGAATTTCGATGAGAATAAGCCAAAAAATAATGTCACGCGGCGAAACATTATTTAATGGCAAGTTCCAAAAAAAGAATAATTTTCTTCATCTCATTATTAAAAAAACTAATAATTAAAAAATAAGAAAATAGAATATTCAAGATAAAAATATGTATAAAAACAATGAAAAACATAATGTTTCAATAAAAAACAATAAGAGATAATAATTTTAAAGAATGTTTATTCAAACAATGAAAATATATCAAAACTAATTTTATTACACATTAAATAAGTGTGTTAATTACACCAATGTTTCTTGTGAGTTACCATAATTACAATTATACACTTTTCCTTTCGATATTACAAAAATCTCTATCCTAATTTTTAAAATATATATGCAAATATATATATATATATATATATATCTTTTTTCAAAAGAGTTTTGGATAAAAATTGATGATATCACAAAAAAAAAAAATGGTTTAACTAATTTTTTCTGCTATGGCACCTAAATTCTAATTTTTCTTTAAAAAATTAAAAAATAGGCTTAAATAATAATTATTATTATAGTTGATTGGTTATATTAATTTATTTCAAAATATAGCTTTAAATTTGACTTATTATTAAGGACACCCTTGTCCATAAAAAGGTAGAAAAATATTTAGAATGAAGATCCAGAGTAAATTAAAAAATCAATTAATTTTTGATGGCATTATTAATTTTCATTCAAAACCATAATAGAAAAAATAAAAATACAATTAAATCAAATATAGATGTGAGGTTTTTATAATATCAAAAAGGATAAGGGTATAATTTGTAATTACACTCACATGGGAGGTTGTCAAAATTAATTCTAAATCAATTCAAATAATAATTGTATATAATATTTATATTATTTTTAAAAACTTATGTTACATATTAAAATTTTATATTTAATAAAATGTTTATATTGCATATTAAATAATACTTTTATAATTAAAAACAATAAAATTTACAAAATTGAAATAAAAATAACATTTAAAAAATACTAAAAATTCATTATCAATGATTCAGAAAGTACATTGTAATAGAATGACAAAGATTGGAGAAAATTAAAATGTACCTAAAATAGTTTATATCAGAATTTCAGTTTTTTTTTTTCAATTTGAAAATATTTTTACTCTAGAAATTATGTGAAAGAAAATATAATTGAAACAAAAATAATATATATACTAACAAAATATGTTTTTAAATATTTGAATATACATTTTTTAAATATATATGTAGTAGAAGTTATTTTATTTTACTCTTAGTTTTATATATATTAGCTTTGCAAATTTTTGAAGAAATAAATCTAATTGTAAAAAAATATTTATTAATTAAATAAATTGGATAATATATAACTAAATTTCATAAATGAATTGAAAAGATTCTTCATAAATTGTTATACTTAAAATATTTACTTAAATTATATTTTTATAATATATTTAAATTAATTCTTTTCAATATATTTTTAGTAATTTTTCAATATTGCATACATTAAATTTTAAATATTTTTAAATATTTCCTTTCAATTAACCAAAAATTTTAAATTTATTATAAAATATTATATGTTTTATGTATGTTGATAAATATTTAAGGTTTATTAAATATACTCATTAAGCGTTTAATTAAGCTATATTTCTATCCTAATTAAAAGTAAATATAATTATTTTCAATTAATTTAATTTTATTGTGTTTCTCTTATGTTTGGTAAATTTCATAATATTGAAATAGTTAAATATTTTTTCTAAAATCTTTCATATACATTTCAATTGTTCTAGAATATTTTGACATTTTATTTTTATATCTTATAATATATTTTTCAATTTATTAGATAAATAAAAATATTTTAATTAAATATATAGCTTTAAATATTTAAAATATGTCATAAATTATATTTTTCAAATATTTTTAATATATTTCTAAAAATTTCCTTATTTTCAAAAACATATTTGCAAAATTTTAAATATATATTATTTTCAAATATATATTTTTCATTTTATTATTTTTTCTCTTAATTAATTTTTAGATTAATTTTGGTAATGAAGTTATAGATGAAACCATTATTTTAGATCATTTAATAAGTAACGCATGTCATCAAAATCAGACTACACTAATTAAGATTTAAGGTGTAAATAGTTACGACCAATCGTTTAATTCAAAACGCTGCACGATGGGCACATAGCATTTTGTTGTGCCAGAAGTCCTCTAAATGCAAAAAATTCTAATGCTAACCTCTTGTCTTGCCAAGGACGCAAGTTTAGTCACCAAAACTCGAGTCAGGCAGTATATATTAAAAAAAAAAAAAAAAAAAAAAGAGCAAGAAGTTTCCCAACGTTGACATTGAGAAGGCCTAAAATTTAACGGGAAAAAAAAATAGAAGAAAGGGGATTAATGATTTTTTAAAAAATTCAACCGTGCTGGAGATAGTATCATACTCAGGACAGAGTCAGATTTTGGGGTACGTGGATTACTCTGGAGTACAAGGTGTGTTTTTTTATTTCTATTTCTCCCAAGAGTCACGACTAAAACATATCATTCATGTTCACCAGCTTGGAGCTTTGAACAGGCAAAATACAAACACCCTACTGAGGTATTACCTCTAGGGATGAGGAGGAAGCAAAGCTCTCACACTGACTTAAAGACTGGCTCCCCACTCGGTAACTGGAAGGTGAAGCTTTAACGAGATAATTGGTACTTGTCAAGAGGCTTATTTGTCAGAACTCAGAAATGAAATCGACCCAATATCTAGTTAAGTAAATTGACTTCATCTTCACCAGTTAGGAAAGCTGTTGAAAAGCTAGGGAACGAAAGGGAGAGGCATGGCTCTAAATTTATTTCTTATGTTTTCTTACAGAAATCTTGGACGCTCCGAATAAATCTGGTGCATAGACTTATAGTTGCGAGCCCAGATTCAAGTTCCATACTTAAGGACTTTTGCAAATGATGTTTGCAGAATAAATATATACTAATAAAAGCTGCACATTTAAGCAAATTTATTTATAAATTATAATATTATTGTATTTTAAATATCAAATTAAAAGTATTTGAAATTACAAAAAAAATATATTTAAAATATAAAAAATAAAGAAAGACAAAAGAATTTGAAAAAAAAATTGAGAAATAAAAAAATATAAATAATAAGTTAACAGAAAAGTGACAAATAAAAAGACGGAAAAATGAAAAAAAAATTCGCTTAAGGAAAATTTTGTAATTTGACTTTTGGGTTTTGACTTTGTGTACGTAAATAAAAAAAATTATTAATTTAATAATATAATATATACATACACACATGTGTATTAAATATCATGTCACATCACTTTACCGCAAGCAAATATTATGTCTTAGGAAATCAAATCATAAACCTGAAATATTCAATTGAGGTTTGCCTTAAACAAGCGCAAAAACTTTGAAGGTGCGTACAATAATATTACTTGGGAAATAAAATGGTGTATAAGAAGATTAATGACAAAAGAATAGCCCACAAGCACCCAAATAACGCAATTTCTAAGTATCCTTTTGACTGTAGTACATGTTGCGTGCACCTGTCAAAGGTAAGATGATGCAGTGTGCAGTGTGAAGTGTGAAGAGGGCAGTATTTGGGGAGTAAAGATGTATCTACAAGGAGTCTCATGTCTATTAATATATCTTAGTATCTATTTGTTGGGCTGACTCTCAGAATGGTGAAAACAGTGAAAATGGTAAGGAAAGTGGCAAAGGAACTGGACAAACAGCCAGATTTAAGAGTAGTAAACATGAATACAATGACAGTTAATCATAAAACCCATTCATTCATCCGTTGCCACACACATATTCAAGGAACAAGGCAAAAGATTTAGCCATTGATGTTACAAACAATCCTAATCAAAGCTAAATACATCGTTCAATTGAAGAAAATCAAAAGACAGAAAATTTTGGAAATTCTCAATCCAAAAGATGCAGAAAATGACGAAGATTCGACCCCAATACTAGGATTCCTCCTTTGCTTGCTCCGATGCCTTCTTCAAAGACTTTTTGTGTTCTCCGAAGTCTGCGCTCAAGCAGCCTCTTCTCTCTCCTCTCTAATATGTTCTCTTCTCTAGGACATTTTGTGTAATGTTTTATGACTCCAAATCGTTTAGGGTTGAGAACGGGATGGAAAGGACGGGATTGCGCTTAGAAATTCATGTAGGATGTTCCTCGCAAACTCTCTGGCGATGGCAGAAGACCCTCCCCCAATCGCGAACTTGACCCTTGCGAAATGTGAGCTATGATAGCAGACCTCTCAAGTCTAGCTCCTTGCTCCATGATCGGGAAATCTACCAATGTGATCGAGCCCTCGTTCATCGCGGTCGTATTACACCAATCACACAGCACTGCCAGTCTTTCATCTTTGGTCGTATTACAATCAATTCTTCCTGCTTTCCAAATGCGGCTGTAATAAAGGCGAGCATCATCAATGCTGAGATGTTTCCTCCTTCCTCGACTCATCATTCCTTGCCATAATCAGCGACTGAACTCCAGCTCTTGACTTGTTTACGTGAAAGTTTCCCTCTTGGGACGTCATTCACCCAACTATAAGTAGGTGGTGTTAAATCGTTGCCAAGAACCCTACACGTTTCTACCAATATCCATTCCTAGAAACCGGCTGCCAACCAAGAGTGCACGAACCAATTTGGTTCTTCTGTTCATCTGTAAACAGCAACCCCTAAACATCCTTTCATCTCAATCCATGGGATTAAATTTCCCCTTCCCTCGTCACAACCCCTTGTCGCCGGAAACTTCACCATTATTATTTGTATACCTTAAATTTTGGGCCACAACAGTAATACTTATAAAAATATTATTAGTAGGATTTTGGTGAATAAATTATTTATTTAATTGTCTATTTAATTATTATTTTCGTATAAATGATTTAGCCGGACGTTAAATGAATATGGAAGGCAATATACACAAAATTTCACAAGTGAAACCTTACCGAAGTTTAGTAAGGTAATAAGGAAGTAATTTCCATACCCACAGGAAGCCAAATTTGGGGGTTTAAAGGCTGAAAAATTCTGTAGGAAAATTTGGTTGACTATTTCCAAATATTGTGGCGTTAAACATGCCATAAATAATTAAACGCCCCATGACATATATATAGCGCCATAGACCTAGAGGAAAATAAGAATTTATTTACTAGGAGAGGCACTCTATACTTCCAGAAAATTCACTTTTTGGGACAGATCTGGGATCAAAAGTCGTCTCAAATTAAATTTGGAACAACATTTGGGACGGCTAATATTTTGTTCCTATTCACTCCGTTGTTAAAATTTGGGACAACCAAAATAGAGTCGTTCCAAATTTGGGATGACTTTAGGACGACTTATTTTGAAACAGCTTTGAAACCTTTTTTGGGGACGGTTTTGACACAACTTTAGAATAGTATTTTTAAGACAGCTTTGAGACAGTAATTTTGGAATGACTTTGGGACAGTTATTTTGATACGACTTTGGGATGGCTTTAGAACGGTTATTCTGATACGGCTTTAGAAGGGTTTTTTTGAGACGGCTTTTGGATAGCTTTTTCGAGACGGCTTTTGGATGACTCTTAAATATAATTTGGGACGATTTTGAGATGGCTTTGGGATGGCTTTTGCATTAAATTGAAGGAAAAAATTTATTAAATTTATGTTAAATTCCTGTCATTCTTGTATAATTAATTACTAAATTTTATACACAATTTTTGAAAAAAATATACAAATACGTAATATAATAATTTCAAACTTGTGGAATTATTTACACACAATAAAGCCACAATTAAAAGTGTTATACAATCCAATCTTTTTAGTGAAACAAAAAAAAAATGAAATGGGAAATGTTGGGCAAACAAGCTCTACATCTAACTATCGAGGTTCTCATTATCTTCGTCACCTTTATCGTCATCATGGGATCCAAGACCAAGCTTTTTAGAAGCAAGTCGTGTAAATTTATTTGATCTTGCCTCTCTTTGGGCTAATCTAATATAGCTTGCCTTACTTGTAATTCAGGGTTCAGTGAGAAAATGGTTGAGCTAGTCGACCTACGAGATAACTATTTAAAAGATTGAGACTCTGAGCCCATCCCTGGCAAGTAGTCTTTTTTAAAGCCACCAAGTGCATTGAAGACAATTATGTTGCTATTGGTTGAGCTAGATGAAGTCCTACCACCTTTTAACTCTTGTGCCTCTAGGACTTTAACGGTGTTTAGGTCTACATGTAATTTTTGCATCATCTTCTATAGATATATAAAATCAATTAGTACTTACATGACATGGTAAGGTATATGGATATAGGCATAAGTAATTGTATTTATCTTTTTAGACTGTGCACGAGGGCTTGCCCATTCACCTGTTGCGTTCTTCCAATTCAAATCATTGTGATCAACTCAACTAGATGTAGAAAATGTAATTTGGAACAAAGATAAATAACAATACTACATTGATAACTTGTGTAACTACCAAATAATGCTACATCATCAAACACTGAGATGTGCAAGTTCAACTTAATAATAGCCTAATAAATGTATGAAAAGAACACCCATTAGATCATATAGAATGAAAAGAGCTTGTAGCAAATTCATTTGAACTTGTTCAATTTATGGTATCAATTTTGTCGGCTAAAAATGGAAGAAAGTTGGAAGCAAACCATTTGATATCCAAAAACATCTTTCAATGGCATTTCATTGAAAGACATATACAAGCAATGACATTTCATCAAACATGTTATACAAGCAAACTGACGTGATCAACGATCGCGTCGGATAGAACGGTGTAACCGGACCCGAATCCGATAACCCCAGGGACGCGAACCGGCTGAAGAATGCCGACCCAACGTGGTAAGATTGGATTGAACCCGATAAGAAACGGCCACAATTAGTACACCGATTGCTGATTGATACGTTACGAATCACTCGAACCAATTCGGAATGACTCGATTTGGGATAGAAAACTCACGAGAAATTGAAAGAATCAACTTTAGGGAATTGAAAGGAAACCTGAATTAATTGAAAACACTCTCTATTGTATATCCTCAACTAAATAACAAACTACTATTTATACTAAAACTATCAGACTCTAACCTAAAAAGCCCATATGGCCCAATTTATTAATTAAGCCCATTAACTAATAAAACTAAAATTAATAAATACTAAAATGAAATTCGACGGATCCTTGGGATCGCGTCATACCCCTCCTCTTGAAGGCGAATTGTCCTCAATTCGAATCTGTGTCCTCCTGGATCAAACACAAATTTCTGGAAGTTCTTTAACTCTTCATCACCTCGCTGAAACTTCAGCTTTATCTTCTTATGAGTCCAGCATAGAAATGTCGGCCACAAACTACATAAAGGAATATGAAAGGGCACTGACGACTTATTCGAATATGCATGTGTACTCTCTGCAGATAAAACTATCTTCAACTCTTGTACAGTATAATTGGATACAGGATCTGCTAGATAGTCGAATGGATCAATGTACACGTGGCTCTGTAGAAGTTTAATCTCCCAATCCTTGGCTTGTTCTTCATGCTTGTGGTTGTCCTCAACTTCCACTTTAATTTCTATGGCTTCTTCTATCTCAGCTTTATCCCTTTCAATTTCTACTGATTCCGTTACTTCTTTCCGTTCACTTTTCTCCTCAGTTTCCTGATGTGTGTTATCACTGCCATTATCTTCATGTTGTACTTCATCCGATGGCATCTTCTTTGCAATTTCCACTTGAGTCAAAGATGACGTCTCGATGGATAGGCCTTTCTTCTCTCCCAAAACTTTGCTAATGCCGATGTGAGTATCAACTTCCTCATTTCGACATTCACTCATGCTATGCCCACGCTGAAAGCAATTAAGACACACCCGAATTTGACTTCTAATAGGAGAATTCGATACCTTAGATGGCTCGTTGTACTCATCCACATTCGATCCATACTCTCTGATATTATCATGCCTTGATGGTGTATATTTATTTCTTGTCTCCTCGTAGCCTCGTCGATCTTGTCTTACTGGCCTGACATGATACCCATGTCCATCCCTAGCCTGAGCTTGGCTTGGCACGGGACTGCTTCTGTGTCCAGTCGATCTAGACAGTAAATTGTCTCTTTTTAAAGTTGCAGCTTGAGATGCTTCTACGCGCCCTAACCGATCTTGCATATCTGTCATCCTGTCCTGCATACCCTTCACGCTTTTGGTGAGCTTCCTCAATTCATCAGAGAGAGATTTGAATAAGAACTTATTCTCGTTAGAGCCATTACCTTAGTCTGAATATTGACTGGCCATTCAACGTGATTAAAGTTCAAATGCGGGCCTAACACATCCCCAAAATAAATAAATAAACTTCTGTCCTTTTTTTTTTGGTTGCTCCCTTTTTTTTTGGCCTCTTCTCTTTTTTTTTTTGTTCTTTTTTTTTTTAAAAAAATCAGCAACCAAACAGGCCCTTAAGCAGAAATAAAAATTTTGTAGCCAAACAGGCCCTTAAGCAGAAATAAAAATTCTGCAGCCAAACAGGCCCTTAAGCAGAAATAAAAATTCTGCAGCCAAACAAGTCCTTAAGCAGAAATAAAAATTCTGCAGCCAAACAGGCCCTTAGTCTGAAACGAAAAACTGTAACCAAACACGGCCTTACCACGTTAGCGGACGGTCCAGCCCGGCAACAGCTTCTGGTCCAGCCCAATTCCTTCGGCCCAATATATTTTATTTTTTTGGCCCAATCAACCTCGGCCCAACAGGATTTTTTTTTTATCTTTTTTTTTTGCTCACTTGGGCCCAGTCAGCAACTTGGCCCAAAAAATTGCTCCGGCCCAAATCAAGCCCCTGGCCCGACAGAATTTTTTTTTTTTTCTTTTCCTGGTTCGCGAGCGGCGACGGCGGCGGCGACGAAACCGCTGATTTCGCCGGCGTTCGTCCGCGAAATGGGCTGGCGTCGACTCCCCGAGCGTCGGCAAGCCCTGGGCGGCCCTCAACGACGGCGTTAGACGGCGGAATCAGGCGGAGTCGGGCGAATTTCTCCAGGTGGCGTCGCGCGGCTCGCGGTGAAATTCCGGCCGATTCGTTTCCACCTAACTTTTCTTGACATGAACAGATTTAACCAACTTAATTTGTTTTTATTCTTCTAATCCTCCTCCTCCTCTAGCTAATATCAAAGTATAGCTTGTTCCTTCCTTCTTGTAAGTTAAACACAGCTGAGTTTGAATGTGTTTAAGTGTGTTTAACCCACCTTCACTATACAAACATCTCGTGTGTCATCGGAACCATAAGAGCAAGACCGATTACAAGAACCCACTCACGCACTTGGCTTTGAACCCAACACCTGCATTCAAATCATTGGCATGTCCTAGGAGACTCATAATATCTATTTCTCTCCTCAGCTGGCCGTTGGATCAACGCATCGGTATTTGCACCAGCTGTTGGAGTATTCAAGGTCAGCATGCCCAATTAAACTGTATAAATTATGGTAATTCCAGAAAAACTCTCCAATTACAAGATTCTATATATGTATATCTTTTTTTTTTTTTCGAATTTATTCTTGTTCTCCATTCATACACAGTTCCAGTAAAATTTGGTTCAGATATCAGTTATCACCGGCTCGTTCGAAGGAGCACATATTTATTATAAGTTTGTATAATCAATTTTAAAACAAATTTTAGACATTCAGCATTACAATTGATTTTAAAAAATAATTTAAATTATAAAACTAAAAATATACGAAATACTACTTCAAAATTGACCCAATATAGAATATTTTACTCATAGTTATTGGGAATACCCATTGGGTTAGACAAGGGTATCTATAGATATGAATATATCTGAGCATAGGAATGTTTTGAGTATCAAAACTGTCGATATTTACAACCGTTCAAACGTTTGCCTCGTATTATTGGTGTTTCCACTCTTTTAACATATTCTGGGAACTTCTTGTGTGCACAGTTCTGGCCATGCAACATTGCCTCTTGCAAGTGTCTTTCATAATTGTGTTTGGTGCTTGGATTTCATATTATACGAGTCACCCATTGTCACAACGTAAGGGCGGCTAAGACAGATCTTTTAATATTGGGCCAAACAATGATAGCTTTAGAGAGTTACGGGTGAACTTATCGGCTTCTCAAAACATGTTAGAAGGGCGAGAGTTCGCAAGTTTATATTTTTACCAAACACCCTTAGTCCTTGATGTACACGAGCAGCTGGGGTACTAAAGCCCAGGATTGTTCACCCTTGGCTGGCCGCGATCGCTTGCCAACTTTCGGTCGAAAATTTGCCCACCAGAAGCCACGACTGCAGGCGGCGGGCGATGGCGTACGATCTTAGATTGTCCCGATTAGCTAGGATTTCAGTCTGAGCGTCCTCGCGGTCTAAACGGGAGGGAAAATGACCTAAATGTAATTGAACCCGGGGGTGGCGTGGGCTTCCAAGTCTAGACTGTCAAGCCTACACCATTCTGGCTTTTAGGGAATCGAGGAACTAAATGGATTATAGATAATAATATTAAAATCTGTTCCACCTTTGAGAAGACAGTGTGGGCTTATTTTGTTCACAGGGTATCCCATCCAAGATAACAGAAATCCTTTTCGTAAGACCAGAATAGACCCAATTTAATTTATGAAAGGAGTAATTAAAGACTGAACACTGTTGATGATGGATAAATGCAAATATCTTGAGCCTATTATTCAATTTATTTAATTAAATGGTTACTGTGTTGGAGCTGCGCCTGCTTTTACTGTAACGGTGATTCTCACGAGCTGCAGCCTACAACATCCATTCAACATTGCCAAATTGAAAATTGCAATTGCCTTCTAGATTGGGCGTAAGAGTATATAACTTGTGCACACACACAGTCTTCTATGGCAGTTTAAACGACATTATACATAAGTTGTTCCTAGGACAAATATATATGCATGCAGCAATGCACTCGGAAATACTATAATTATGGATCAAACATTTGACAACAGCTCATTCAGATCTCCTCAATTTGACATTGATAGGTCTTTCCTTGTATGATAGAACCTTTTCAGCAGCTTTGCGCGATGGTCTGCCAATAGATGTTCTTCGCGCTTCACTTTCCAATTCAGGGCGCCACCGCCATCGGTTAATACTCCTCTGGTGGATGTTGTTAACGGGGATTGCCCAGCTACATTTGTTGTATTGTTTGAGGCGCAACTGAAAATTTGTCATAATCTGTCTCAAACAAATTGTCTGCACGATCCTCACGTTTAATTCTTGAACTTGTAGGTTGTCTCCTCAGACAACGCCTAAGAAAATAACCAATATGTTGGAATACTTCTTTTTTGAAGGAACCTAAACTCTGAGACTTCCTTGTTGTCTTTCACTCTAATCCTTCTTTGCCTCTCAATTTTTCTAAAACCTTATTCCTAATATTGTGGAGAAGGTTTTTCTTTAAATAAATTTTTTATAAATTTGAATATGGTAACCCACCTAGGGGTTTTATTTTATTTTGGCCTAAGTTGTTGCCTTGAGGATCTTCGCGATGAAGTTGGTAAGTACTTTTGTTGATTTAATTTTGAGTATTGTTATGCTTACTTATTTTTATTATTTTACATGTGAAATTATGAATGCCAGTGGCTTCCTATCGTTGTAAAAAGGGGAAAAGTAAGAGGAAAAAAGCGAAGGAGGGAGAGAAAGGCACCGCTCCCCCTTCTTCCTCCTCCTAATCTCTCCCCAAGGCACTACAGGCCTCTACCTAACTCTGAGCTTCACCCTTCCCAAGTTCTTCGATGACCCCTTCCTGAGGCAAAGACCTCGTGCCAATTTTGGTGAACGTCCCGTACACTCCTCTTTTCCCTTATGTCGCCTAACCTCATCCTCCTTTAAAAACAACTTCAACGTACTCCTTCTCACTCTACTCCCTCCCCCCTAACTACAATCTACTCCTCCATCGCAAACTAACCCTCTATCTCAAACTTTCCTGCCTCACCCCTATCATGCTTCTTTCGCTTACTTCTATTATTCTTCCTAAGCCAGCATGCTATTGCCGCTGGGACCAATACAATTTAGAATTTGGCCTGTGATCACATCCATGGGGGTGTGATGCCACATGATGCACAACTGGCCCGTAGCTTCTCCCATAGCTAGGTCATTTAAAACAATGTGCTGCATCCCTCATGGTAAGTGGTTCTCTTTTATTTTTTGGAATATATACGTACTTTAACTCTTGTAAATAAATTCACTCACTTGTTTGCTGCACAATATATTGGCGAACAAGCACTTTGTTCCCATGGAAGCAGACCTCTTCTAGTCTTAATAGCTTGGTGAGATGATCAAATTTATAAAAAGGGAAAAGCAAATCCTCAAGGCTAAGAATGAGGCCTTTTTTGGGTTTGGGCCCACAACGCTGAGGCTGTGACTAACTCTCAGGCGCAGCAAGTGAAGTGCTTGGAGGTTGGACACAAAAAGCTTAAAGAGGATATGGCTGCCCTAAAGTAAAGTTTTGCTAAGGAACTAGAGGTAGCTCAAGTCATACCCAAAAAGGAAGCCATCCAAGAATTTCCAAGATGTCTTGAAGGCCAAGAGTATTTGACCAAAAACTAGAAACTCAAGCTAAAGGAGTTTAAGGAATACTAAGAATTCTAGTAGACTCTAGCTTATTTTGCCACTTTGTACTACGATCTTAGCTTTAATGTGTGTCAAAATCAAATAATAAAGTTAAGCATGGTGAAACCAAACTTAAATATCAATGACCTTAACATCAAGACTAGCTTCGATTGAATTCCTAAAGGCGACTTCCCAGATTGGACGCATAGCAAGGAGTTCAAAGAGGAGCTCGAGTGTTTTGGTGAGGAGGTGCATAAGGCCAAGGCAAAGGAGGGGATTGTTAAAATTAAATGGGAGGCCAAAGTTTATGAGGAGAATAGGGACCCTTAATTCCTTTTAACTTTTCTTTATATTTTGCCTTTTTGATTGAACAAAATTTTTGTAAATTTTTTTTATCATATTATCTCGTCTTCTTCTTCTGTATATTCCATAACATATATGGCATCTGACTAGCCATATATTCCATAATATTTATGGCATTTGACTAGCAAATACAAAATATTTTCTAAGTCAAATGTGATTAAACGCCTTAGGCGATAAATAATCATTCATAAGGCTAAGTAACTAATAATAAAGTTCAATCGAGCTTGTAGTTTAAGGTGCATCATCTTTTCTTGTTCCTCAAGTTGTCTTTGCCCTCTTAACTAGGGTGATGTTAGTTGCTTCCGAAATCATCACGTTCAATCGATCCAGAGGAGTGTTTAAAGTTCAATTTGCTTGTATGGCCGATTCTTTTTGAAAGTGCAGAGCCTGAGTTGGAGGGGCGGTTGAGAATGCCCTCTACTCATACTCCTTTCCCTCTATTACAATATTTTATTCTTATTCTCGCTCCTTTTTCTTCTTATATATTTTTAGAAATATTTTCCCATAAACGGCACAATTGACATGGGTTAAAATACTAGTAATTATCTAAAAATACTAACTATCAAGAATGATAATTATTAAAAATAGTAAAAGTAATTTGTGACATATATTTTTAAGTAAAAAGTGATTTTGATTTATAGGATACATTAGTCATCGTATCTTATTATCACTGTCATACGGCTTTTAAGTTAGCGCTCAGATTAAAAAGAGAGGAGTTATTAAATTAAGTCTGGACGGAAGATGATGTCATCACACGCCACCGCCAGGCATCTAGGATGAACTAAATTTTAGAGAAGTGAGATCTAACACGTGTTATCGCCCAATTGCGGTAGATTACAACTCCACCTTTTATTTATTGATTTATTTATATTTTTGTGAAAAGTAATTCGTTGACAATTAAATCGCTTATTAATCTGGACGGTCTATATCAAGTTAGATGGTGTACGTGGAATGTTGAAAATCATCGATTAACTTTGGGGTTTTACTGCATTTCCACGCATGACTCGGGACATTCCACTTATGTACGTACAACTACTAAGAATTTACGTTTATTGCATAAATGGCGCAACAAATTCTTTCCAAATCTTCCATGGCTTAGAATTAATCGTTCCGTTTAATTGAAAGACTTGTATTATATTTTAGTCTATTTCTGTTGAGTTTCTTTTATTTTTTAGTATATTTAGCTTGTGGCAGTGCAATAGAATATTAGGTAACAATCAAAAAATTTTGATAATTTTTTATTTAGTCTAACAAATTATAATAAAAATAATCTTAGTTTAAAATTAAAAATATGCAAGAATTTTTAAAAAAGAATACATGTATATATATATATATATGTAATATGAGTGAATTGAAAAATATAATAACTTGAAGGATAATAGTATAGAATTATATTAAAATAAGGATGTTTTAATAATTTACTAGTGTGCAAAAAAAATTAGGATCTTAATATTAATATATACGTATGGAAGAGAAATGACTAAGACTTGTAAGTAGATTTTTAGTTCTATTTTTAATGTCATTAAGAGAAAAAATAATGGATATTTTAATTTAAACAAGTAATTAAAAGAGAAAACTAGGTATTCCCCCTTCTTTAATAAATATACATGTACATATACACTGTAGGGACTCAATTTGAAAATTATTTTAGAGCAATTTAACAGAAAGTGGTTATTAATTACTGATCCACGAGACAGAAGTCCAGCTATTACTCCTGCTGTTTTTTTTTTTTTTTTAATTTCTTTGACCACATTTAATTATGTTAGTTTGAGACAAGTAATTAAATAGGCAACGAGCAAATCAAAGCTGGCTTTGGAATGAGCGCAATTCCCTTGTCTCCTGGAGATTGTGCTGAGCGTCATTATTTTCTTCTAAACAATAAACGACAGGATATAATATTATACAAGTAACGCATCAAGCTTTTCACCTTGCTTATATACTTAATCTTATTACATAATGAAATATTTACAACTATATATTGTCACTTTGATCCTTTCTTATAATGCCTTTTTCAACTCTCTAACTGTACTCTATTCGAATTTCGATGAGAATAAGCCAAAAAATAATGTCACGCGGCGAAACATTATTTAATGGCAAGTTCCAAAAAAAGAATAATTTTCTTCATCTCATTATTAAAAAAACTAATAATTAAAAAATAAGAAAATAGAATATTCAAGATAAAAATATGTATAAAAACAATGAAAAACATAATGTTTCAATAAAAAACAATAAGAGATAATAATTTTAAAGAATGTTTATTCAAACAATGAAAATATATAAAAAACAAAAGAGATAATAATTTTAAAGAATGTTTATTCAAACAATAAAATATATTATTTTATTACACATTAAATAAGTGTGTTAATTACACCAATGTTTCTTGTGAGTTACCATAATTACAATTATACACTTTTCCTTTCGATATTACAAAAATCTCTATCCTAATTTTTAAAATATATATGCAAATATATATATATATATATATATCTTTTTTCAAAAGAGTTTTGGATAAAAATTGATGATATCACAAAAAAAAAAAATGTTTTAACTAATTTTTTCTGCTATGGCACCTAAATTCTAATTTTTCTTTAAAAAATTAAAAAATAGGCTTAAATAATAATTATTATTATAGTTGATTGGTTATATTAATTTATTTCAAAATATAGCTTTAAATTTGACTTATTATTAAGGACACCCTTGTCCATAAAAAGGTAGAAAAATATTTAGAATGAAGATCCAGAGTAAATTAAAAAATCAATTAATTTTTGATGGCATTATTAATTTTCATTCAAAACCATAATAGAAAAAATAAAAATACAATTAAATCAAATATAGATGTGAGGTTTTTATAATATCAAAAAGGATAAGGGTATAATTTGTAATTACACTCACATGGGAGGTTGTCAAAATTAATTCTAAATCAATTCAAATAATAATTGTATATAATATTTATATTATTTTTAAAAACTTATGTTACATATTAAAATTTTATATTTAATAAAATGTTTATATTGCATATTAAATAATACTTTTATAATTAAAAACAATAAAATTTACAAAATTGAAATAAAAATAACATTTAAAAAATACTAAAAATTCATTATCAATGATTCAGAAAGTACATTGTAATAGAATGACAAAGATTGGAGAAAATTAAAATGTACCTAAAATAGTTTATATCAGAATTTCAGTTTTTTTTTTTCAATTTGAAAATATTTTTACTCTAGAAATTATGTGAAAGAAAATATAATTGAAACAAAAATAATATATATACTAACAAAATATGTTTTTAAATATTTGAATATACATTTTTTAAATATATATGTAGTAGAAGTTATTTTATTTTACTCTTAGTTTTATATATATTAGCTTTGCAAATTTTTGAAGAAATAAATCTAATTGTAAAAAAATATTTATTAATTAAATAAATTGGATAATATATAACTAAATTTCATAAATGAATTGAAAAGATTCTTCATAAATTGTTATACTTAAAATATTTACTTAAATTATATTTTTATAATATATTTAAATTAATTCTTTTCAATATATTTTTAGTAATTTTTCAATATTGCATACATTAAATTTTAAATATTTTTAAATATTTCCTTTCAATTAACCAAAAATTTTAAATTTATTATAAAATATTATATGTTTTATGTATGTTGATAAATATTTAAGGTTTATTAAATATACTCATTAAGCGTTTAATTAAGCTATATTTCTATCCTAATTAAAAGTAAATATAATTATTTTCAATTAATTTAATTTTATTGTGTTTCTCTTATGTTTGGTAAATTTCATAATATTGAAATAGTTAAATATTTTTTCTAAAATCTTTCATATACATTTCAATTGTTCTAGAATATTTTGACATTTTATTTTTATATCTTATAATATATTTTTCAATTTATTAGATAAATAAAAATATTTTAATTAAATATATAGCTTTAAATATTTAAAATATGTCATAAATTATATTTTTCAAATATTTTTAATATATTTCTAAAAATTTCCTTATTTTCAAAAACATATTTGCAAAATTTTAAATATATATTATTTTCAAATATATATTTTTCATTTTATTATTTTTTCTCTTAATTAATTTTTAGATTAATTTTGGTAATGAAGTTATAGATGAAACCATTATTTTAGATCATTTAATAAGTAACGCATGTCATCAAAATCAGACTACACTAATTAAGATTTAAGGTGTAAATAGTTACGACCAATCGTTTAATTCAAAACGCTGCACGATGGGCACATAGCATTTTGTTGTGCCAGAAGTCCTCTAAATGCAAAAAATTCTAATGCTAACCTCTTGTCTTGCCAAGGACGCAAGTTTAGTCACCAAAACTCGAGTCAGGCAGTATAATTATATTTAAAAAAAAAAAAAAAAAAAAAAGAGCAAGAAGTTTCCCAACGTTGACATTGAGAAGGCCTAAAATTTAACGGGAAAAAAAAATAGAAGAAAGGGGATTAATGATTTTTTAAAAAATTCAACCGTGCTGGAGATAGTATCATACTCAGGACAGAGTCAGATTTTGGGGTACGTGGATTACTCTGGAGTACAAGGTGTGTTTTTTTATTTCTATTTCTCCCAAGAGTCACGACTAAAACATATCATTCATGTTCACCAGCTTGGAGCTTTGAACAGGCAAAATACAAACACCCTACTGAGGTATTACCTCTAGGGATGAGGAGGAAGCAAAGCTCTCACACTGACTTAAAGACTGGCTCCCCACTCGGTAACTGGAAGGTGAAGCTTTAACGAGATAATTGGTACTTGTCAAGAGGCTTATTTGTCAGAACTCAGAAATGAAATCGACCCAATATCTAGTTAAGTAAATTGACTTCATCTTCACCAGTTAGGAAAGCTGTTGAAAAGCTAGGGAACGAAAGGGAGAGGCATGGCTCTAAATTTATTTCTTATGTTTTCTTACAGAAATCTTGGACGCTCCGAATAAATCTGGTGCATAGACTTATAGTTGCGAGCCCAGATTCAAGTTCCATACTTAAGGACTTTTGCAAATGATGTTTGCAGAATAAATATATACTAATAAAAGCTGCACATTTAAGCAAATTTATTTATAAATTATAATATTATTGTATTTTAAATATCAAATTAAAAGTATTTGAAATTACAAAAAAAATATATTTAAAATATAAAAAATAAAGAAAGACAAAAGAATTTGAAAAAAAAATTGAGAAATAAAAAAATATAAATAATAAGTTAACAGAAAAGTGACAAATAAAAAGACGGAAAAATGAAAAAAAAATTCGCTTAAGGAAAATTTTGTAATTTGACTTTTGGGTTTTGACTTTGTGTACGTAAATAAAAAAAATTATTAATTTAATAATATAATATATACATACACACATGTGTATTAAATATCATGTCACATCACTTTACCGCAAGCAAATATTATGTCTTAGGAAATCAAATCATAAACCTGAAATATTCAATTGAGGTTTGCCTTAAACAAGCGCAAAAACTTTGAAGGTGCGTACAATAATATTACTTGGGAAATAAAATGGTGTATAAGAAGATTAATGACAAAAGAATAGCCCACAAGCACCCAAATAACGCAATTTCTAAGTATCCTTTTGACTGTAGTACATGTTGCGTGCACCTGTCAAAGGTAAGATGATGCAGTGTGCAGTGTGAAGTGTGAAGAGGGCAGTATTTGGGGAGTAAAGATGTATCTACAAGGAGTCTCATGTCTATTAATATATCTTAGTATCTATTTGTTGGGCTGACTCTCAGAATGGTGAAAACAGTGAAAATGGTAAGGAAAGTGGCAAAGGAACTGGACAAACAGCCAGATTTAAGAGTAGTAAACATGAATACAATGACAGTTAATCATAAAACCCATTCATTCATCCGTTGCCACACACATATTCAAGGAACAAGGCAAAAGATTTAGCCATTGATGTTACAAACAATCCTAATCAAAGCTAAATACATCGTTCAATTGAAGAAAATCAAAAGACAGAAAATTTTGGAAATTCTCAATCCAAAAGATGCAGAAAATGACGAAGATTCGACCCCAATACTAGGATTCCTCCTTTGCTTGCTCCGATGCCTTCTTCAAAGACTTTTTGTGTTCTCCGAAGTCTGCGCTCAAGCAGCCTCTTCTCTCTCCTCTCTAATATGTTCTCTTCTCTAGGACATTTTGTGTAATGTTTTATGACTCCAAATCGTTTAGGGTTGAGAACGGGATGGAAAGGACGGGATTGCGCTTAGAAATTCATGTAGGATGTTCCTCGCAAACTCTCTGGCGATGGCAGAAGACCCTCCCCCAATCGCGAACTTGACCCTTGCGAAATGTGAGCTATGATAGCAGACCTCTCAAGTCTAGCTCCTTGCTCCATGATCGGGAAATCTACCAATGTGATCGAGCCCTCGTTCATCGCGGTCGTATTACACCAATCACACAGCACTGCCAGTCTTTCATCTTTGGTCGTATTACAATCAATTCTTCCTGCTTTCCAAATGCGGCTGTAATAAAGGCGAGCATCATCAATGCTGAGATGTTTCCTCCTTCCTCGACTCATCATTCCTTGCCATAATCAGCGACTGAACTCCAGCTCTTGACTTGTTTACGTGAAAGTTTCCTTCTTGGGACGTCATTCACCCAACTATAAGTAGGTGGTGTTAAATCGTTGCCAAGAACCCTACACGTTTCTACCAATATCCATTCCTAGAAACCGGCTGCCAACCAAGAGTGCACGAACCAATTTGGTTCTTCTTGTTAAGGTTTGTGGCTATTTATACACTAAGAGCCACCCATTTTGACCAACAAGAACAAGCCAAAGGTTATGACCAATGAGGTGCGGGGGTAGGTGCCTCCAAAACGTGGCCAATCGGGTGCGGGGGTAGGTGCCTCCAATGTGGCAATCGGGTGCAGGGGTAGGTACCTCCAAATGTGGCAATCGAGGGCAGGGCTTTCAACTATAAATAGAGGAGGTTTTGGCAAGTTTTAGCATTAGTTCAAGTGCATGAATTGAGTGTGTTGAGTGTGTGTAAAAGAAGTGTTCCTTGTGAGGTTGTTTTTGGAGAGTTCAAGTTCCTCCCTCCCTTTTGTTGTTTGTTTCTTTCTTTTGTACTATACACACTCAAATATAAAGTGCCACGTTTTAAAAGCTCCTTTCTGTTTTAGAGTCCATTTCTCCTAACAAAGTGGTATCAGAGCCAGGTTCTGTCATTTTTATAATTCAAGGAGCAATGAAGGAATCAACCGGCACCATGATCAAGTTGAATCATAGCAACTATGCTATTTGGAAGCCTCGAATGGAGGACCACTTGATCATACGAGACCTGTGGGATCCAGTGCTTGGAGACGCTGCAAAACCCGAAGGTAAGTTTGATGCCGAGTGGGAAAGGATGCACAGAAAAACAGTAGGCCAAATTCGTGCTTGGATTGATCAAAGTGTTTTTAATCATGTTTCTAAAGAAACAAGAGCTGATGTTTTGTGGAAGAAACTTGAAGCAATGTATGAAAGGAAACATGGTTTAAACAAAGCTTCACTGTTAAAGAAAATTATTCGTCTTCGTTATAAGGAGGGCTCTAGTATGTCAGAGCATTTAAAAGATTTTCAAGGGTTAATTAATCATTGTGCAACCTTGAAATTAAATTTGGATGATGAGGTTCAAGCTCTTTTGTTGTTTAGTTCATTGCCTGATAGTTGGGAACCCTTGTTTGTTACTATTTCTAAC
Organism: Avicennia marina; assembly: GCA_019155195.1. Taxonomy (NCBI): domain Eukaryota; kingdom Viridiplantae; phylum Streptophyta; class Magnoliopsida; order Lamiales; family Acanthaceae; genus Avicennia; species Avicennia marina. The sequence continues at coordinate 9,259,294 of CM032765.1, forward strand.
TCTACTCCAAATGGAGTTTTGACCTTGGATATGGTGAAGGAAGCTCTACTCAACGAAGAAATAAGGAGAAAAGAGCTTGGACAAGAAGTTGAAGGTGAGGCTTTGGTTTTTGAAAAATATGGAAGACGTGGACGAAGCCAAAGTCGAGGACCAAATCGAGGAAGAGGACACTCAAGAGGTAAGTCTGTTAGTAGAAAAGAAGTTGAATATTTCTACTGTAAAAGGAAAGGCCACATCAAAAAGGATTGTTGGAATTGGAAACAGGATTTTAACAAAGGAAAAGAGGAGCAAAAGAAACAAGAGAACGTGCTCGAAGAAACTACAGCCACAGCTTCAGATGGAGATGTGATAATTGTAAGTGATGAAAATTCCTTGAACTTTACCTTTCAAGATTTCTCTTGGGTGATTGACTCAGGGGCTTCCTACCACGTTACTCCACATAAGGAGTTCTTCTCTTCTTATCATCCTATAGAAAAAGGTTTTGTAAAAATGGGTGATAGTGGCACCTGTAAAATTCATGGTTTTGGTGATGTTTTAATAACTACTGCCTTGGGATGCAAATTAAAGCTGAAAGATGTGAGGCATGTACCGGACCTGAGGTTGAATTTAATTTCTACGGGAAAGTTGGACGATGAAGGGTTCTCTAGTCATTTCACTAGTGGAATTTGGAAGTTAACAAAGGGCAATCTGATTATTGCCAAAGGAAGAAAGGTAAATACCCTCTATGTTACTGATGCAAAAATTGATAGTAATGCTTGTGCAGTGGTGGAATCATCAATGGAGTTGTGGCACAAAAGGCTAGGGCACATGAGTGAAAAAGGTATGTCAATTTTGGTTAAAAATAATTATTTGCCAAAATTTGAAAAATTGGATTTCATACCTTGTACTGACTGTATAAAAGGGAAACAAAAAAGAATTGCTTCCAAACATTATCCCCCTACAAGGAAAGAAAAACCTCTTGAGCTTGTACATATGATGTTTGTCAAATGAATGAAAGAACAATTGGTGGTGCTTTGTACTTTGTGACTTTTATTGATGATTTTTCTAGAAAAGTTTGGTCCTATGCATTAAAATCAAAGGATCAAGTTTTGGAGTCTTTTAAAAATTTTCATAAAAGGATTGAACGAGAAATGGGTCTTAAATTAAAATGTGTTCGGGCTGATAATGGTGGAGAATACCGAGGAACATTCGAAGAATATTGTAACAGCCATGGGATCCGGTTGGAGAAGACTGTTCCAAAGACCCCGCAGCAAAATGGCGTTGCTGAAAGAATGAATCGGACCATTATTGAAAGGATTCGAGCTATGCTATCACATGCAAGGCTATCAAATCCGTTTTGGGGGGAGGCTATGAGGACAGCTGTTGATTTGATCAATTTTTCACCTTCAGTTCCTTTGAATGGAGATGTTCCAGAAAAGGTATGATCCGGTAAGTCTATCAATTTGCAGCATTTAAAGGTTTTTGGGTGTCGGGCATTTGTTCATATCCCAAAGGATGAAAGGAATAAACTTGATCCTAAATCAAGAGATTGCATCTTTTTGGGATATGGACATGAAGAATTTGGATATAGATTGTGGGACCCTAATGAAAAGAAAATAATAAGAAGTCGGGATGTTATTTCCTTTGAAAATCAAACTATTGAAGATGTAAAGAAAGAAAATAAGAACAGGACTACTGAAGAAATTCCAGTAAAGGATCCTCCCTTCAAGCAAGTTCAACAAGGAGTTGAAGTCCCACGAGAAAACATAGAGGAAAGGCATGAAGCTGAAACTATTGCAACTCCGCCTCAACCTGCAAGAAGGTCTGAACGAGAAAGGAGGCCATCAATAAGGTACAATCCAACTGAATACCTTATGCTGACAGAAGATGGTGAATCAGAATCCTTTGAAGAAGCAGTAAATGACAAAAATAGCAAAGAATGGTGGAGGGCGATGGAAGAAGAAATGAAGTCCATCTATGAAAACCAGACTTATGATTTGATAAGTCTACCTCTGGGAAAAAAGGCACTCAAAAACAAATGGGTATTCAAGCTAAAGACGGTTGAAGGGAGTTCTCAACCAAGGTATAAGGCAAGGTTAGTAGTTAAAGGTTTTGAACAAAAATATGGCATTGATTTTGATGAAATCTTCTCTCCTGTTGTGAAAATGAATTCTATTCGAGTTGTCCTTGGATTAGCTGCAAGTTTGGACTTGGAGATAGAACAACTTGATGTGAAAACAGCATTCTTAAATGGAGAACTTGAAGAAGAAATTTTTATGGAGCAACCAGAAGGCTTCCAGGTGAAAGGTAAAGAAAATTTAGTCTGTCGGCTTAAGAAAAGCCTTTATGGACTAAAGCAAGCCCCGAGGCAATGGTACAAAAAATTTGACTTCTTCATGGCTAATCACTGTTTTAGAAAAACAAGTGGTGATCATTGCGTATATAGAATTTTGATGATGATTTTATCATTCTTTTATTGTATGTTGATGATATGTTTATTATTGGCCATGATCTAAACAAGATTAACAAGTTGAAAAAGAAGTTGAATAAGTCCTTTGAAATGAAGGACTTGGGACCAGCAAAGAAACTCTTGGGTATGCATATTCTACGAGATAGACCAAAAGGTAAGATTTGACTCTCTCAAGAAAGCTACATCAGAAAGATGGTTGGAAAGTTCAGGATGGAAAATGCAAAGCCAGTGACAACTCCACTGGGAAGACAATCAAGTTGAGTTCGAAGCAGTGTCCAAGCAGTGAAGATGAAAAGCTATATATGAGTAAGATACCATATGCCTCAGCTGTTGGAAGTTTGATGTATGCAATGGTTTGCACCCGGCCGGACCTAGCTTATGTAGTTGGACAAGTAAGTCGTTACATGTCAAATCCCGGAAAAGAACATTGGAATGCTGTCAAGTGGATTTTGAGATACCTAAAAGGAACAATCAAACTTGGACTTTGCTATACTCGAGGAAGGAATAAGCCTGTTCTTTGAAGGATATTCTGATGCAGACATGGCAGGTGATGTTGATTTAAGAAAATCTACTTCTGGTTATTTAATAACCTTTGCAGGTGCTGCTGTATCTTGGCAAAGTAAACTCCAGAAATGTGTTGCACTTTCAAGTACAGAGGCAGAATACATTGCACTAACCGAGGCGTGCAAAGAATTAATTTGGTTGAAAGAGTTCCTTCAAGAGTTAAAATGGAGCCAAGAGAAATAGGTTGTCCATTGTGACAGTCAGAGTGCGATCCACCTAAGTAAGAATTCAACATTCCATTCCCGGTCCAAGCATATTGATGTACGTTATCATTGGATTCGACAAGCCTTGGAAGAAAAAGAAGTAAGTTTGCAAAAGATCCATACAGATGATAATGGAGCAGACATGTTAACTAAGGCGTTGCCCAGAGAGAAGACTGACACATGCAAAGAAGTTGCTGGGTTACAAGGAAGTCTATAAATAGCAACAAAGGGGGAGGAATGTTAAGGTTTGTGGCTATTTATACACTAAGAGCCACCCATTTTGACCAACAAGAACAAGCCAAAGGTTATGACCAATAAGGTGCGGGGGTAGGTGCCTCCAAACGTGACCAATTGGGTGCCGGGGGTAGGTGCCTCCAAATATGGCCAATCAGGTGCAGGGGTAGGTACCTCCAAATGTGGCCAATCGAGTGCAGGGCTTTCAACTATAAATAGAGGAGGTTTTGGCAAGCTTTAGCATTAGTTCAAGTGCATGAATTGAGTGTGTGAGTGTGTGTAAAAGAAGTGTTCCTTGTGAGGTTGTTTTGGAGAGTTCAAGTTCCTCCCTCCCTTTTGTTGTTTGTTTCTTTCTTTTGTACTATACACACTCAAATATAAAGTGCCGGGAAACAAATATGAGTTAGAAAAAGTGGCATCCCACATTGGTAGAAAAAGAGAAAAGTGACTTGTATATAAAGTGGATACTTGACCCATAACTCACAGCCTTAAGGCTTTGGGTTAATACATGGTGTCAAGCCCACTTATATACGTGTCACGTACAGGCCCGTGAACGGTTCTCCCCGATTTCGTTGAGCTCCGCTCCAGGCCCAACATACGTTGTTCATGGGTGATGCTCCCAATTTGATTGGGCTTCTCCTCTGGCCCAATAAGGTTCAATCAGAGTTTGTTGTCGGGCCCACCACACTCCCAACACTTCTGTTCATCTGTAAACAGCAACCCCTAAACATCCTTTCATCTCAATCCATGGGATTAAATTTCCCCTTCCCTCGTCACAACCCCTTGTCGCCGGAAGCTTCACCATTATTATTTGTATACCTTAAATTTTGGGCCACAACAGTAATACTTATAAAAATATTATTAGTAGGATTTTGGTGAATAAATTATTTATTTAATTGTCTATTTAATTATTATTTTCGTATAAATGATTTAGCCGGACGTTAAATGAATATGGAAGGCAATATACACAAAATTTCACAAGTGAAACCTTACCGAAGTTTAGTAAGGTAATAAGGAAGTAATTTCCATACCCACAGGAAGCCAAATTTGGGGGTTTAAAGGCTGAAAAATTCTGTAGGAAAATTTGGTTGACTATTTCCAAATATTGTGGCGTTAAACATGCCATAAATAATTAAACGCCCCATGACATATATATAGCGCCATAGACCTAGAGGAAAATAAGAATTTATTTACCAGGAGAGGCACTCTATACTTCCAGAAAATTAACTTTTTGGGACAGATCTGGGATCAAAAGTCGTCTCAAATTAAATTTGGAACAACATTTGGGACGGCTAATATTTTGTTCCTATTCACTCCGTTGTTAAAATTTGGGACAACCAAAATAGAGTCGTTCCAAATTTGGGATGACTTTAGGACGACTTATTTTGAGACAGCTTTGAAACCTTTTTTGGGGACGGTTTTGACACAACTTTAGAATAGTATTTTTAAGACAGTTTTGAGACAGTAATTTTGGAATGACTTTGGGACAGTTATTTTGATACGACTTTAGGATGGCTTTAGAACGGTTATTCTGATACGGCTTTAGAAGGGTTTTTTGAGACGGCTTTTGGATAGCTTTTTCGAGACGGCTTTTGGATGACTCTTAAATATAATTTGGGACGATTTTGAGATGGCTTTGGGATGGCTTTTGCATTAAATTGAAGGAAAAAATTTATTAAATTTATGTTAAATTCCTGTCATTCTTGTATAATTAATTACTAAATTTTATACACAATTTTTGAAAAAAATATACAAATACGTAATATAATAATTTCAAACTTGTGGAATTATTTACACACAATAAAGCCACAATTAAAAGTGTTATACAATCCAATCTTTTTAGTGAAACAAAAAAAAAATGAAATGGGAAATGTTGGGCAAACAAGCTCTACATCTAACTATCGAGGTTCTCATTATCTTCGTCACCTTTATCGTCATCGTGGGATCCAAGACCAAGCTTTTTAGAAGCAAGTCGTGTAAATTTATTTGATCTTGCCTCTTTTTGGGCTAATCTAATATAGCTTGTCTTACTTGTAATTCAGGGTTCAGTGAGAAAATGGTTGAGCTAGTCGACCTACGAGATAACTATTTAAAAGATTGAGACTCTGAGCCCATCCCTGGCAAGTAGTCTTTTTTAAAGCCACCAAGTGCATTGAAGACAATTATGTTGCTATTGGTTGAGCTAGATGAAGTCCTACCACCTTTTAACTCTTGTGCCTCTAGGACTTTAACGGTGTTTAGGTCTACATGTAATTTTTGCATCATCTTCTATAGATATATAAAATCAATTAGTACTTACATGACATGGTAAGGTATATGGATATAGGCATAAGTAATTGTATTTATCTTTTTAGATTGTGCACGAGGGCTTGCACATTCACCTGTTGCGTTCTTCCAATTCAAATCATTGTGATCAACTCAACTAGATGTAGAAAATGTAATTTGGAACAAAGATAAATAACAATACTACATTGATAACTTGTGTAACTACCAAATAATGCTACATCATCAAACACTGAGATGTGCAAGTTCAACTTAATAATAGCCTAATAAATGTATGAAAAGAACACCCATTAGATCATATAGAATGAAAAGAGCTTGTAGCAAATTCATTTGAACTTGTTCAATTTATGGTATCAATTTTGTCGGCTAAAAATGGAAGAAAGTTGGAAGCAAACCATTTGATATCCAAAAACATCTTTCAATGGCATTTCATTGAAAGACATATACAAGCAATGACATTTCATCAAACATGTTATACAAGCAAACCATTTGGAATAACATTTGTCAATGGCATTCATTAAATATGTTATGTGCATGAATATAGATAGTTAAATTGTCTAAAAAAATTTGATGTCCAAGAATTCACTAAACAAATGACACCAACCTATGGTAAACCTTATTCTGAGTTAGTATACTAACAAATTTCATCACTAAATAATTTACACATATACAAGATTATCATTTAAGTTGTCAACCAAAAGTTGTCCAAAATAAGATGAATGTGGCATTTCATCAAACACTTAATGTGCAAGTTTTTTTAATTAAAAACTACTCTATTAAAGGGACTTTAATCCACCCAATATGTAACACCAAGCATTAAAATATGTTATTAACAGGAATTTCACTAACAAATTTCACCTTCATTATTCAACAAATTTCTCCCAAATGTTTAAGACATAGAAACCACAAAAGTGGGTTTACATCTTTCACTAACATCTACAAAAAGCCCAAATATGTTGCTCAAGAACCCCAAATTTCACATAAACGAAGATTTTTATAAAAACCTCAAATTTACATAGACATTTAACTTTGATGGATTTGCATAACTAAGAAAAAAATTCTTTAACACTTACCTTGTTGAAGTAAAGCTAAAATGAAGAGTTGAAATTTTGAAAATTTTGAACAAACACAATGGTAGAGAGTGTAAGCCGTCCAACATTGGTTTCTAAGAGATTTCAAAGTTTCAAACAAGGATGGAGCAAGATATTTAGGGAAGAAGGGAATTTAAATTTTCATTCTTGGATTTTGGAATAGCTTTGAGACGGATATGTTAAAGCTATTGCAAAACTCTACGTGGATTAGTGCACAGTGGCAAATCATTGTGTTCGGCGTCTCGACGACTAGCAAGACCTACCTCACAGTCTGCACGTCGCGCTCATCATCACGACGTCGAGCGTGACGTCTCTTTCAATCTGCATGTCGCACCCGATGTCGCAACGAGCAGCCCTGGGTGTCGGGCGTTGGGTACAGCATCGGGCGACGGGCGTCGGGTGTAGTCCTACCCTGGGTGTCTACACTTTGGGCACCGGGTGTAATCAAATAATTTTGGAATGGCTTTGGGACGGGTTTAGTTTTATTGTAGTTCAATAATTTTGGGACAGCTTTTTTGGGAGGGCTTTAGGATAGTTTTAATTTTAGTGTAGTCAAATAATTTTGGAACGGTTTTAGTTTTATTACAGTCCAATAATTTTGGAACTGTATTTTCCGGACAGCTTTGGGACAGTTTAGTTTTAGTGTAATCAAATAGTTTTGGGAGGGCTTTGGGATGTTTTTAGTTTTATTATAATCAAATAATTTTGAGACGGCTTTGCGATGGATATTTGGGAAAGTGTAGTCAAATAGTTTTGGGACGGCGTTTTCAGGATGGCTTTAGGACGGTTTTAATTTAGTGTAGTCAAATAGTTTTGGAACTACTTTTTTAGGAGGGCTTTGGGATGGTTTTAATTTTATTATAATCAAATAATTTTGGGACAGTTTTGGGATGGATATTTGAGATAGTGTAGTCAAATAGTTTTGGAATGACGTTTTCGAGACGGCTTTGGGATAGTTTTACTTTTAGTGTAGTCAAATAGTTTTTGACCGCTTTAGAATGGCTTTTTAGGGATGGCTTTGGAACAATTTTAATTTTAGTGTAGTCAAATGACAGATATTTGAGAGGGTTTTGGAACGGTTTTAGTTTTAGTTTTAGTTTTAGTTTTAGTTTTAATGTAGACAAATAAATTTGAAACGGCTTTGGGACGAATTTAGAGACTGAAGGGTAAAACAGTCCTAAAACCATCCCAATTTGGTACGGCTTTGGGATGGGTTTGAAACCATCCTAAATTTGGGACGGGTTTGGGACGGTATTTTTTCTTAAAAAAAAAAAAGAAAAGTATTTTTGGGACGATTTTAGAGCAGCTTTGAGACGAATTTTTAAAGGCCGTCCCAAAACTCTCTAATTTGGAACAGAATTTACCCATCCCAAATTAACCGTATCAAATTAGACATTTTTTGGTAGTGCTACTTATCCACTTAGTAGGCTCTTGCTTAGTGAAGCATTGCTAAAGAAGATACTCCAATAGGAAAATGCACTCTACCAAGTGATCCCTTTAATTGGCTTTACTTGGTGGAGTTTCACCAAAGAAGACACTTCGCTAGGAGAAGGTTTCCCCATTGCCAAGGAAAGACACTTTACCAAATGATCGACTTAGTTGGCTTTTACTTGTTGGAGTCTTTCTAAAGAAGGCATTTTATAATTGAAGATTCTTCTATTACCTATAGAAAACACTTTACCAAATGAAACACTTAGTTGGCTTTTTCTTGGTGGAACTTTGTCGAACAAGGCACTTCTCCAAGACAGGGCACTCTATCAAGTAATCCCTTTAGTTGCTCTTGCTTGGTGAAATTACTCTAGTGAAGCTCCATGAAGGCGAGGAGAATTTTATAGAGTCTACTTTGACTCAAAGCCCTTGAAGAGTCTCTGAAGGTCAACCTCAAAATGAAATTTGTAGCAAATTAACACGAGCTAACTTCAAGAGGGTGTGTGCTAAGAATCCTTGGAGGAATCTCAACAATGTTATCATTTCTCATGTATAAGAATTGCTGGAATATTACTTGCCAAGATTACAGCTCACAACGAGGAGAGGCTAGTGGCATTCGAGAGCCTTCGTCTTGAGGCCTTTGCTCAACAACTCCATTTTTGGAGAAGCGAAATCATTTCTTTCAAAGTGCCAAGAGTAATGAATTTGAAGATGGAGTTTCTGCCGTAGAAAATACTTCTCCACTAAGTCTTGCTGCTATGTTTGCTTGAAACGTGGCACTTTCTGCTTAGCCATCATCTCCTGTTTTGGGTGTTGATTAGCAAGATTCACTCCTTTATATAATTTGAGCTGGCAAAAATTTGGCTTGCCATACAAGGGTCTCCCAACACATTGTAGACTTGGTTGGCTGGGCAAACACTTGTAATAATTTTGATTGGTCAGTCATATTTGTATTAAAATACCAATTTATTTTAAGAATTATATTTGTTTAAATTTTTAAAATATAAATAATTGATATTTAATACAAAATTTGTCATGTGTGCCATTTTATTGCAGATAAATTTGTTGATCGTGCACACGTGTAATCTGTAGGCAGGGGAAAACTCAACTGGCAAAGGACCTTTCGGGAGTTGTGAAGGAGAAAATATGGTGGATGCAGAGACATGTCCAATTTTGCTTGAGGGGTGGGAGAGGGAAGCAGGTGTGGATAAATCAACACAAACTACCTTGGAAATGTGTGTTTGCTTATGATTCTTGTTGCGTACCCTGCTAAAAGGTTCTAGAGGAAGGCGTGATGTATTAAATTTTTTTTAAAACGATGAAGGACAGGGGACGCTACCCTGGCGTGAAATTCTTTAAATTTTCAAATGCAAGATCCGCCAGAGCAGTTTAGGAGACAATGGATGGGAAGAATTTTGTGGACCAGATAGTGTAGTGTATAAATCATTAATTTCCTAGTGTTGTAACGTCATGGATTTTGATTCTGCTGAAATGTTGTTAGATGAGATGGTTTTTGAAGGGGCAGTTCCTAATTCTGTGACATGATCTATTGTTTCACTTTCTGATCAAACAGTGACGTCTAAGGGATGCTACCCCTAGTATTCAAGGAGATGGTGAAAATTTAGTTTATGCCTATGCAAGGAGACTGTAATACAGCAGTTAAGAACGTGTTTAGATGCCGGGGGGGTCCCTATATGGCCGTCAAGGTGTGAAGTGTATCATCGAAAATTATCGTTCTGATTTGGATGAAACTGGCAATTTGGTGGTTGCGGAGCTTCGGTTATGAATTGGGTTCCTGAAGCAGTTGAGTGTGCTGAGGACATGATGAAATGAGGGATCAATTTGAACCCTGCCCCACTGTCAAGTTGAAAAAAGACCTATTTGAAGTAGGTAATGCATTTGCTTGTGAGGTACTTCTACAACAGTGGAAGAGTTAAGTAAATGCAGATGAACCTTTTGTTAACAGATGTCAATTGGGCACATTGATGTTCGCTCAGTTCTGTCTTTTGACATGCACGTATTGCTGATTGCAATTGTTTTTTCTTTCAGAAAATTCTTGGTGTATATGCAAGTTGATGGAATCCCTTACTTTCTGCACCTTGTAAATTGCTCTACCTTAAGTTCATGCACTGACTTTCTTTGTAAATCAGCTCAGTTTCCTGTAATATTGATAAACTTGATTGGATAGCTTTTGTCTGCTGAGCTTTCTCCTGTGTCTATTACCAACATATAGTTTTAACTCCGAGTGCAAGTCAAGGAGTGATTGTTGTTTCTGATTTGCTGAATGTGAGTTAGCGTTTAGTCTTGAACTAAAACCTCTTGTTAACCTGTGGACTAATACGAAACCATAGAAGGCCACTGCGAACGTATAAAAAAAATGAAATGATTGTTTTGCAAGACAAAATAACAAGCCGCTGCAGAGGTAACCAACTATTAAGTCCTCCCTCAGCCCAGCTGAGAATAAGGAAGTGAGAATGATGGATGGTGTCATCTTTTATGACATGTCAATGCAATATTAACATTGGGCCATGTTTGAAAGGCTACTGAGACAGCAAACGAACATATACTTTGAGGTCTTGATCAACGTTCACATCAATATTGAGGACTTAATTGTGGCTTCTTTGCAAGCTATTCTGCTTGCAAACTCATTTGATCTGAAAGATGACAAGCATCGGACCATTTGAGGAATATGGAATAGAATTTCCAAGCAAGCCTTGTGACATTTGAATTCTTTTATTCATACAAGTGTTGAAAACAAATGCAATAATTTTAAGTTTTAGTAGCAGCAAAACTGATCTGTGCTCATGGAGTAATTGAGCTGATGTATCACTTGGATGAGCCTGCTACACGTCTTTCAACATTTCTCTATTCAATATGGGAACTCAGATTGCTAGAAAACGGTTGGGCCTGGGAGAGGCAAAGTGGATTACTTGTCTGTCCTTGGTTAATTTGGTAGCCATACTAAAAGTTGGTTTGTATATTGACAAAAGTGCTGGCTCTTTTATTATTTTCATTCTTAAAGGATTAGAGATCCAGTCTGTGTGAACTTCCAGCTCAACTCATTCGTCACTCAAAAGCAAGAATAATCATCATGTAAAAGCTGAATTCATCACAGCATTGATCCTTCCCTTTCAGGATTTACTTTCTGAAACATGAATATGCAATGCTTAGCACACTTCTTGATCTTGTGCCCCAGTTTACCCATCTGCAACAATCATCCACACTTATGCTCATATAGCATTCAATCATTGATGGTACCGGTTCATTTGTTCAGTTGCACTGATCTTTGGTGTTTGACAGATTTGTTGCCAAGTGTATACTCAGCTCACGGTTTAGTTGGGCCTCCAAATCAAATAAGATTCGGTTTTTCATTGCAGTACTGCACATAATTTACTGGACATTTAGGATAGCTTTCACATATGGATTTATATGCTGACGAACAGGACATGTTATATTTCAGAAGCTGGAGGATACAGGACTGAAATGATAGCCTCGACTCAAAAGGAACCAGCAACAAATGCAGTTAAGTTGTCCCTACAAAGGAAAATCTAACAAGAATCGTAACGTGAAAATGTAGACAAGCATGGCATGTGCCACAACTGAAAGAAAGAGCTCTGTTTCTAATTTTATATTGCACCTTTCATGAGAGACTTGTTTATGCCCAACTGAGCTTATGCAACCACTAAAGTGAAACATGAATTCGGTAGATGAGAATTTTTGTAATGGGTTACTTGTGGGGCTCATTACAGCATTTCACCCACAACAAATATCTAGAAGGCAGTTGAAATTTGCAGTTACCATCAACTACTTGTTTATAGCGTCAAGCTATTTGGCTGTTTCGTGTCTTCTCGAGTTAAAATTTAAGTTTCGAATATTTTTTTTGAATTCAATCTCATTGCTTGATTACATCTTAAATTCAACTTCTATGACATTGAGTTGGGTGGAATTCAAATACTCATGGTATTTGAGTTAGCACCCGGTAGTAATTATTTGTTGAGAAGGAAACATTTTCCTTCTTTGTGACAAAGCATAGACAAAAGTTTAAAGAGAATTCTCTCTGGTATGTAGGTAAATAGTAGTACAACTGTGAATGCCATTAGGTGAGGTAGCACTTGACAAAATAAAGATTGACCAAAGTAGCTGGAAGGAGGATGTCCTGTCTCCATCTCGAACGGACAATCCCACACACATCTTTCACTATTCACTAACATCCCACCCCAACTGACATTCTTAATTAATTTTTCATTAACTAATTACCAATTTGTTGGCTTGTGCCAAATCATGCGAAATATCCCTAATCTCCTTGTCGCCCGACACTTCATCTTCCACATAGATAATAATATATACTAACAATAACAAAATACATTTTGGATTACTCCCACACAAATATATAACATGGAGACATCCAGGAAGTTGACATTATCAACTATCTATAATGATTTTATTACTACAATTGGCCAGACACTCTTGATGACAGGACAACTCACCATTGACCAGTGGCATGAACTTAATGCTGCAATATTTGTCCACTGGGAACGTGGATTTACTTAGATGTTTAGTGCGAAGAAGAAAAAATAGAAGCATCATATCATGAATTAGATGCCAAGCTTTTGATTATTCGTCATTATCTACATAAATAAATAATAATAATAATAATTATTGGAACCGACATCACATGTCACACGTGCAAAAGCTAGATTGGTGGCATATCCGATGGCTTCTGTTCTCTTTTAACATTAAACAATAATCAAGAAACCTACCATACTTGCACATCGTCGTCCTGCCAAACAGGCCCCACAGATTCCAGTTCTCCGTTTGATGTATTACAGGTTTCACATTCAACCGGCCCAGAGTGTAAAAAATATTTTTTAGTTTTTATCCAAAACTCGTCAATTTTAAAATAGTTTTCATAGGACAGTGTTAGAGCTAAATAGCTCAAATTTTTTAAAATATCTACGTGAATTGTTAAAAATAATATAAAACGCCATAAACGAAATATTTAATATACACAAATTTAAAGAAAGGAGCTTAATTACTAGTTACTTTAAAAAAGTGACGACATTCTACAGAAAAATCCTAATTTTAGTAGTATCGATTGTAAAATATATATTAGTAAAAGAATGTAAGAAATTTATTTAAAATAGAATATAATTTTTTTTATAAATTTTAAATCTTTTAAATGAGTTCAAAATAATTAACACTTTATAATATTGTTAGTTAAATATTGACACATTATTCACAACTTAAATTATATTAACTTGATAAGAAATCTAGTATCACTAAATAAATAATTAAAGATTTTGAAGGAATTTGATCTTATTCGGGCAATATGACTGAAGAAGTCCTAAGAGATATGGCAACTAAATAGATAAGTTCGAAAGAGTCCAGATCTATTCAAATTCATCTAATTCAATCTTTTAGGACAATTGGTAACAATATACGCAGAATGGAATGTACTTGTACAATGATCAAAAAGAGGTTGCAAGATCAAGAGACCTTCATTCCAATTAAATTGGGAGACAACACAAATAGAATAGGTTAGGATTTCAATTATGATCAAATCTAGTGGTTAGTAACTAACTCCAGCCCACAGTGCAGATTATCTCTGAAGATTTGAAAGCCAAAACTGGCAGTAAAATGGAAGCTGAATTAAAGTTTAAAGTTTGAATTTTACGATGAAATTCTATAAGTGGAATGTAGCTTGCATGGATGAGCCATTGAAGTTCGGAGAATAACTTAAAAAGTTTAGAGAATTGAGTGTCTTAAAATTCTTTGTAATTGAACCCTTTTAAAAGAGAGTAGAAAAACCAAAATCTTTAAATATCTATTATGACGGAAAGTTGACCATAAAGAGAAGTTTAGATAGTTATTGTTGAAACATTGAGTTTTCAATCAATTAGGAACCTTTTGATTAGTATAGTAATGTGAGTAAGGAATTTTATTGTAATATTTTTACTTTATTTACTTAGTGGAAACATTTTGACTAAGTTAAAACTCGCACTCTAAACTGTGTTATTAACTCTTGTGCCTCTTATACATTGACCTTATGTTATATGTGTGAGTTACCAATGCTCATAGATAACATAACTCAAGAATTTCACTCGTAATCTCCTATATACCTCAATCAAATCGATTGGTTAAATTAATGCCTCACCAAATGACAAGCGCCATTGCCATCTCCACCACCTTTCTAGCAGTTTGTTTATTATGTCGGAAAGTGTGTGTCGTGCCCTTATGTTTCATGAGATAACTTTGGAGACTGATACAAGTTGAATTTGAATAATTAATGTCATATTCTATTTATTCTTAACTTATCAATTCAGTTCAAATTTTGAAATTTAAATGATTTGTAGCTTCAAAAATGCTAACTCATTTGAACTTTTAGAAATTAATTTTGAGCCGAGTACAAAATAATTTGATTTTTTTTTCTCGATTTCTCTATATAGCAGATAAAAATGATCAATCAAACATAACGCAATACTCAACTTATTTATTTATTTTTGGAAACCAAACCTAGTTAAAGTTGTTGAATTGCTCTTTGAATCCTCAGCGCCAAACGGATGTTCTGTCATATTCGAAATTATTGATGTCTTTGTGATATGTTTCTCAATTCCACATATTGTCTTCCCCACTATGGTCACGGCGGACGTAAACATTTGAACATGATTTGTATCGACATATTGTTTTGACTCTTGTTTTTAACTTTGAATAGAGGTGTTGTCGAGTTCGACTAACTTAGTCAAATTCGCATTACTTAATTTTTGAAATTCAAACTAAAATTGGAAATTAAGTAATAAGTTTGAGTTGAAAAAAACATCAAAATATAAATTCAAGGTTGATTAAATTCAAATCGGAACATTTTCAAATTTAATCAAGTTTGAGATGAGTTGTTTGGTCTATTTCCCTTAACCTTAAATGCTTATTGGCTAGCAGTAGAAAAAAGAATAAAAAGATCGCCATACGTTTTGGTGTTCAAGCATACAAAATAATTATGTTACATATTCTCATAATCTTATTACCCAACAATATCTCGCTTGGCACTCACACAAATGTTGTGGTGGGTCGGCCTTTTTTGTGTTTATTGCTCCCAACCCTCTCAGTGATATGTTTTTGCTTTAAGTTTGCAGCTGCAAATGGATTAAGTTGTCCATCAATGTCGATTCAGTTAGCAAATAAACTGGGAACTCCCAACAGTTCAAGGAAAAAAGGCATGGAAGTTACCACCAAAGTATTGTGTAACTTTCTCACCCACCAGTCGCTGCCAAAATACTTAACCAGCTGAGGATTTAAAAAGTCACTGCCATGCCATTTCAATTTCTGTTAAATATGGACCCTGAAAAGATTTGCCAACATATTAGGCAAGCAATTGAGGCAAAAGATGAAGCTAACAAATGGCAAGGAGAGCCCATCTCGTCAGTCAAGATTGGTTGCTAGGGAATGAAAAATATGTTTGAGACGGATGCTCCCCAAACTAAAATTGATGGGTATTAACTTGAATTTGGAGCACGTTAGTTATTCTTTATCTCTACTGGATTATAATTGACACCCCGATTCCCCCTTTTCCCTAACAAATTGCTCAGGGCCCCCATTCTGTCCAAAAAAGTGATCTTGTCCAAATTATGTGAATTCAATTCATATCAAGCAACTGGTAAACCAAAAGCATCCAGTTTTTCCGAGTCCCTCCTAATAGGCTCCTACCCCTTATTTTATTAATATCTACCCTCGTGTGCGTTACCTTGTCTTGTTCAGCCTTAGCCAGAAGAATCTTATTACATTAATCCTCACACCCGAGTCTTGTTTTCAGTATAATGCTATTGCGATCAATATATGTATATACATATGCATTAGTCTGTAAGTCTATTTGTCATCCTAATCATCTATCTGGGGTGGTCTTCCTTTGGTTGCTGGGACCATCTCTCACCTTCTCCCATTAATATCCTTCCCTCGCGTTGGACATTTGCAGACTATTTTTAGTACATTTATGTAATTGTTATGCACATTTGCACCCATCGTCCCAAGATGTATCTTCTTTTTCACTCTTGAGGAGTAAATTCTATCCTCTCCTTTCAAGCAAAGTTGCTTCAGCTTTTCTCGCTTTGCCTTTTCTTTATTCTCTCTTGCTTTTGGGTTTCTGGGTTTCCGTGCGCCTGCTTTTGAAGATCCATTATCAACATCAGCAAATGGGATTTCCTAGAAATAGTTGTGCCAACTCGATAGAGCCTCTGCACGCCTCATTCTCGTCAAAGTTGCCAACTTTATGCGCTACTGCTTCCGGTGTTGAGTTCTGCGACGACTGCGAATTTGATGAGGATTACGGAATAAAGTTCAAGTCTTTACTGTACAAAATGATATGGGATTTTGGTTTAGGGTGTGCTATTCCAAGCCGCCTGCGCCGGAGTTCCGGCAAGAATGAGGCGAAGGATGGTAATTGTGACGGCCGCAAATTAGAACACAATAAAGCCTGGTTGCTGGCAGAGTCTGGTGGGTGTGGTGCGGAGGAAACGTACTCGGGACACTCCTCTTTCAGGTTCAGTTTATGCTCTCAGGTTGAACTTGAGTCAATGGCCATGAATAACAGCTGTTCTGCAACTGTCTTGATGGTGAATTTGAACAATGGCTTGTTGAGTGATTCGAAGTCCAGAGAGTTGAAATATAAGAAGGTCGAGTCACTTGAAAGGAGTATTTCTCCTGTGGCGCACTCTTTGATTAGATTCAGTTATTCTCAAATTCTCTCCGCCACTAGAAATTTTTCAAAAGGTACTGACTGGTTTCTTTCAAATTTTCTGAACTTTGATGTGGAAATGATCCCGTTATGTTTTTAGAATTTTTTTGTTAATCTAAAGTTAATTTGTGGTGTTGAGTAGGAAGAGTGTTGGGAAGAGGGGCATTGAGCTTTGTGTTTAGAGGAAGAGTGGGATTCCTGAGGACTGCTGTGGCTATTAAGCGATTGGACAAGGAAGATAAAGAGTCTTCAAAGGCATTTTGCAGGGAATTGATGATTGCAAGTTCTCTGCATAATCCTCACATTGTTCCGCTGGTAGGATTTTGCATTGATGCTGAGGAGGGCTTTTTCTTGGTCTACAAATATGTTTCCGGTGGAAGCTTGGAGCGATTTTTGCATGGTAATATTTCGTTTCTTTCTTAGGCTTCATTGGATTGTAGAAGGATGTACCTTTGCCTCTGGTGTTGATGAAGTTTTTAGTGATTCCACGTGTCTCTTAACTTGCAGAGAAGAAGAGGGGAGCTGAGGGCGGTCCTACGCTTCCATGGTCTGCTAGGTATAGAGTTGCCAGGGGAATTGCAGAGGCAATTGATTATTTACATAGTGGAACAGAAAGATGTGTTGTGCATAGGGATATAAAACCTTCAAACATCCTTCTTTCCTCCAAGAGGACGCCCAAGGTATAAGGATAAACTTCATTTTCTTGACTTTCGAAATTTAACCCTGTTAGTTCCACCGACCAGCTACCGATGACATTGTTGCTCAATTTAATTTTTTTGGTAGTTAAGATCCTTGATAATTTGTACAGTTGTGTGACTTTGGCTTGGCAACATGGACTCATGCACCTTCGATGCCATTCCTTTGCAAGACTGTTAAAGGCACATTTGGGTATGACTTCTGTAACTTGATGCAGGGGAAGCATATCTTAGTGTGACGGTCCTTATATCCACAGTAAACGGCGACTGATTTTTTCTGCTTCTTGTTACTCGCAGATACCTGGCTCCTGAATATTTCCAGCATGGGAAGGTGTCTGATAAAACAGACATATATGCCTTTGGTGTTGTGCTGTTAGAACTAATAACTGGAAGGAAGCCAATTGAGGCAAAAAGAGGACCAGGAGAAGAAAATTTGGTTTTGTGGGTAGGTCACTTCTAAAGCTGCTGCCTTATTAGAACTGCAATATGCTACTTGTTGGTCCCCCTTTCTGTCTCGATTTTAGCTACATATAAGAAGTAGCACCGTTTCACATTAGAGTTACAGCATCTGTACTCTAGCAGAGGCTGCAGATAAAATATGATTAGCATTCTTGTTGCTTAGTATGAACAATTGACCTTAGTCACAGGCGATTTCAAATGGGAAACTGGGACCATCCATCAGCTTCCCCATGTCTCAGAAGATTGCACATGCATGGCAATGTGATTGTTTGTCTTTAGTGATTAAATAATTATGTTCACAGACATTTTTCCTCAAATAATGCATTGTGTTGCTGATTGCATGTTCTTTTCTGGGCAGACTTTGATCTGTTAGTTTTAAATGCATCCATGTACATTGCTTGCTTTGAACGTATTGATGATGTTAATTTGCGAACTCACACTTAGAATTCAAGTTTTCGCTCTCCACCATTTTAGGCAAAGCCACTGTTGGAGCAAGGAGGCGTAGAACAAATTCTTGATCCAGGACTGAGACTCACTCGTAAGAATTCGAAGCAGATAGCCCGCGTGGTCCGGGCAGCAAGTGCTTGCATACACAACGAGGAGTGCAGGAGGCCTGATATGAGTGACATCATCACTATACTGGGTGGAAAAGATCCCAGTGGCTTAAGCAGGAAGAAGGCTGTCTTGCCCGGCACCACTTGTGTGATTGATAGTTGCCCTCAGTTGCAGCGGACCAAGAGCGAAATGAAGAGTCATCTTGCATTAGCCATGCTAGGAGTTGAGTTTGAGGACGACGATCTTCTTCTCTGCCGCTGATTTTAAATTCTGTCAAGTCTTTGTTGTAGGTGTTCGACAAAAGAAAGAAATTTAGGCATGGGATTAAGAAGTCTTGGTTTTCTATATAGGATTATAATGGTGTCATTGTGAGGTTTAGTGATTATGTTAGCCAGCATCCTCCCATACATAGAGGTGGCGCCAACTCAGAGCGCCAGACCGCCCCGTCTCCTGTTTTGCTGGCATGTGTGGTATTCCTTGTTCTTGGGTAACGCACGGCCACGTGCGGTCAATGCAAGAAACCATGTGCTCTGCACTGGGAATGGAGATTTCAGATGACACAACAGACTTTGAACGTGTAACTAATGTTGCGCTGCCCTTTGTAGTAACAGTGGCCAGCTGGATGCCAACATATAGAACAGAACATATTTCTCGAAATTTTTTGTGACTTCGATGAATCCATGGTAAATGAGAAATGTGAAAACCTACATGAGCCCCTGGAAGATGGATAGACTGAAGCCAGCTCCTTCGGTGTCGTTCTCAGCCATCACGCTTGAGGTTCACACGGCGGCCGAGCTCCTGTAAGACAACCCCCAGCGCCGTGGCTGAGTGCAGGTCTGCTATCATCAGCTTTTGTTGGTTGTTTGTTGATGTAAAATGTTGTCTTCGCAAGATTGTGTGTCACGAAATCAGAATACAAAAGCGTTTGTATCGCTTTCTGATGAATCGATGATGAGCCTTCCAGGGGCATAAGGCCATCTTTTATGGCACGGCTATGATAACGAGTGATGGTAGTAAATGAGTCTTGAAAGGCGGGAATTAAGACATCTCCACACCCCGCGACAATGAAAGGACCAGAGTTAAGGATTCTCAAAATATCTAATAAATATAACATATCAACGTCGAACACTCGGAATATAGACAAAAAATTCTCAGCTAATTTTCCAAGGTTAACACAGTTAGAACCAATATTCACCATTCCGCTAATGTCAGCAATAAGTGGAAAATAATATAAAACATGTGGTTAGTCCACCTCAGATTGAGTGCTGCACTACACGGTCATTCTAGCGGGAAAAATAAATAAATGAAAATCATTTAGTTACACATCATACTCATGATTTTCAGATTTCAATAGGCCAAACATGATAAATCATCGACCAAATCTCAATCAACAAAGAACCATGGAGAGCCATTTCAGAGCACGCATTAAAGCTCAGTGGCCAGTAGTTGAGAAAAATTGCGTGCCCCTCGTAGTTGGCAATTGATATGCACTTATGCACAACATAAAATACATGCAAATTTATATGCTTGCAAAGTGTAAAATGTCGGGTAATTGGAACTCGACTGAAGCTTGCATTAGCCCCTTATGTAATCAAGGATCTACAAAGTAAACTACACAGCATATCTAGAAAATCAGGATGATCCAGGGTCCAGACTAGATAGAAACGATACAATAAGTTGTCTTAGAAAATCGGACATAATATGACACCTCAAGAGAAAAGGGGATGTTCGGGTTTTGTCATATATTGGGCTGATTATATAGGATTGAGTAAGAAACTCTATGCCACAGATTTGAATAAGGCATTCAGTACAGTTTCTTGAGACGGCAAGGCGGGAATAGCACCTCTTTCTGTCACAGTCAAGGCACCACAAGCATTAGCGAATCTCAGAGCTTCTCTCAAGCGGCCCTCATCCTGCAAATATTGAAGAGTTAGGAGAGTTCTATAAACGATGGCCTCCATATGATAAGAAAATTAAAATAAGAAAGCGAAAAGAAATGCTTCTAATGGATTCTGATTGGGCTTGCTAACTAGTATCAATTACCAATTTTTTTCTTAAATGAAGATACAAATGGATTAAGATCACATCTATAGTAAAAACCATTTTATCAACGAGTACAATTTAAAACTGGTTCCATCAATTGAAGAACAAGAAATGACAGAGTTCAGAACTAAGGGAACTATCAAAATATGTTTTAAGACATGACATCATAGGTAAGTCAAGAGGTCCATTCAAATATTCACCGAGTACTCATTTTAAGCTACATGTATAGGTGCAGATGGCATGAGATGAGGCTCCCAACACACAATACACCAAATGTAGCTTCTCATGGAGCATCATGAGAACAGATGACATCAAGAAACGAATAAAAGAGAGTGAGCATGTGTGATTGAATATATTATACCAAGTAAATAATAATCACTAATCTTTATTTTCTATAACTTATAACAATATAAGGTCTGGAATGGTCCTACATAGGCTTAGATATCACATAAACATTAATCAAATCAAATTGAAAACATGAAGATGACTGCTTAAATTTTAGCACCATTTGGCTTTCAGTGATGCCAATACTGTTCCTCTTTCATTCGGAGTTGGTTCCAGGCGTATTATTTGTTATGTCAGATTTGAAAACCAAAATACCTATTAGCTTGTCAAATAATGGATCTTACAAATGGGTGAATAGCCTTATAAGTTGGAGATATAAATTACTTACCCGCAGCAGTGAGGTATCAGAAGCTAGCTGTGATAAAATGCCAGCCACAAAAGCATCCCCAGCACCAGTTGTATCGACAGGTTCCACCTTCAGACCCTTCACTCTTCCACTAAACTCCTAGAAAGGGAAAATCCAAGCTGTATTGGTCTCACTGTTATAACAAAATCTAAATAAAGAAAAAAGGGAAACAATAAAAATTATTGTATGCTATGCATTACTTTATATTCCAGCATACAAAAATCAGGATAAATGTTTTCACATAATCACCTATAAGAATCTGAATCAAAATTGAGGAACTTTTCATCAAGTTTGCAAAGAATTTGGTATTCACAAAGAGAAGAACATCCCCTTTTATGCAGCTCAAAAAATTCAGAAAGAAAAGAAATCCATTTCATTTTCAGAATATACCTTACTGATGTTAAGGAAATCTATTGCTCACCCATCTTTCAATTGATGATCCAAATATAACTCAGAGCTTAAGCAACTTTTCTGCAATCCATTCTCCATTCACAGAGGGCCTCGAGAAGCATGCCAAACAGGATCTATGTACATCTGGACCTAAAATAGATCCACACATCTGGACCTAAAATAGATCCACACCTAGAAGTTCTTGATTAAATTGCATCTTTTTCTTTTTCTTTTATCTCTGTGTGTGTGTGTGTGTGTGTGTGACCGTTGACAGTTTACTGTGAGTGGTTAAGCAAGCATAAAATGAAATAGAAGAAACTTCTTCATTAAGCAAATGCAGATCCTCCATGATTACTAATACGTCTAAATAAAAGATTCAAATAAATAAAAGGTTCAAATAACTGTTGGAATAAGAAAATAGGATTCCACACTTAATTGATTTGAACTCTTAAAATATAGAGACCAAACCTTAGTATAGTATCTGCAACCTCCTGGACCTTCGGTGACAAGCAGTAATTTCAGATTTTGATGGTACAATTTTCGAACTACATTATCGTCGTATGGGTCTTCTCCTTGTGTTAAAAAGCATATCTCCTCCTCACTTATCTGCAGATTACATCATCTAAACATAAGAGTCAACACTCACTGGAGGCCGTACAGTAATGAATTGGGTTGGACGAAGTACCTTAATTATATCAGCAGTATCCCATATGCTAAGGATGCCTTCTCTAGCACTTTCTGCAGATGGCCACAACGGAAGCCTCAAATTGGGATCATATGACAAGATCACACCAGCATCCTTTGCAGCCTTTGCAGCAGCAATGTGAGCTGATTTACAGGGCTCCGTAATTAAGCTTATAGATCCATAGTGGAAAATTTTGGCCTGAAGGGTAATTAACAAGCCAGAAGACTAAATCAGTTTCTGCAATATGGAATTTAAGATCTAGTAAACACAAGTCAATCCTCGGTTCAAGTTTTCTAAATAAGAAAACCAATGGGCGTTTCCAAATTTTTAAGCACAATGGGCTTATGAAAGGTAGAATCTTTCTGTCTTTACCTCTCATTCACTTTAATTTTCTTCATCTTTTGCTTTATCATAGTTCTAATTGTACCTTCTTAATTAACTCCAAGTCAAGTTCGTCCTCCCGGAGTAACATATCCGCACTGGGATTGCGATAAAACATGAATTCACGCTCCCCATCCCTTCTGAGGGTTACAAACGCTAATGCGGTTCGAGCACCAGGATCAAACCTCATTCCTTCACTATTTACATTGTTTTCCTTTAGAATATCAGCAAGCATGTAGCCGAATTCATCTTCACCTACCTGAGCATAATCCAAAAGGAAGAGTTTTATTTTAACAAATTTTGGTGTTTTAAAGCAAAAACGAACACATTTTTGGATTTACAGTAGCAGCAAAAGATACGACACTAGAATAATAATGTTTTTCCATTTGGTAACAAGGTAGAATTTACCAGTTCCAACTTGAAGCGGAATTGTTATAATCATTGATGACTTAGCAATTCTAGCAACAAGATGCAATTATTATTCTTCTACAGGTGATTGTATAAGGAACATCAGCATCAGGGAAAATACCTTGCCTATAAAAGCCGATGAACCACTGAGACGGGCAATGCCTACAGCAACGTTAGCAGGTGCTCCCCCAGGAGCTTTCTTAAACGCTGGTGCTTCGGCCAAAGAGAGTCCACTTGTGGTTGGTACAAAATCAATCAGCATTTCCCCAAAGCAAACCACGAGGGGGTTTTCATCCGTTTCCAGTGGCCTATTCCCTTTTTCTAACGCTTTTCCTATAAATTAATTCCAACATATCGAACTGATAGATCATCAACGAAATATTTCCTCGTCTTAATCTAAAAAGACGACGCGCATCCCCCAACGACATTAATAAGTGGCGAAAGCACCAAAGACTCTTCAAGCATCCATCGTTCCAAAATTAACAGACGAGTTATATGCACCCACAATCTTATTATCCGTCTAATGAATTAATTAGCCAGCCTATCTTAGTTTTGTTAAAGTAATTGCGCGTTTGCTTGTCTTTTTCATGGTCAAGACATTCAATTTCATGCCCAGGAGTTGCTTAGTGTTTTTGCATCACACGAGAAGGCAGTTTTAAACAATTAAAGTAAAAAGACTATCCAGGCTGAAGTCTGTCGCTAAGACACACGAAATCAGTAGAACCAACCGATCCTCACCTTGAAGTCGGAGTCTTGGAAAAGAAGCTGGAGATGGCGAAGAAAAACTTGATGCTTTGACACTTAATTTCCTGGGAAAAGAAAGGGGGGCCCAGAACTGTTGGGATGTCCCAGAACCTGGATGAATCGAAGAGACACAGTTGAAGCTCAAGGCAGCACAATGAAGAGCCATGTATTCAGCTACAAAAGGAAAAATGAAAAGGAAAGCAAATTCGGTGATCCACTGAGGAAAATTTGTTTTCCGGGAACTCCGACGGCCCTATTAACTCTTTCTTGGCGTTAGAATTGATGGACTGAAAGGGGGAACGCTAGCAGACAACCTTGGATTCATCGAACTAAAAAGAATCAATAAAATTCTCCCGCGGATAAAGATAATTCTTCTGGAAGTATCCTCTTTTTTTCAATTTCTTTTTAACTGGCTGGGATAGTGAGTATGTGAAAGTATTAGTGGTTCCTGCGGAGAAAGCCAATACTGAAGGGAACAGTGGGGCTGGGAGCGAGAATGGCTTTTTTGGCCTTTGCTTTGTATTGATGAGTGGGAAGGTGCCAACAGCCAATTGCTGGGAGTCCTTTCGCCTATTTGGACCAACAACCAGCTCACAGCCCTTCCAGTCTGTTGCAATTAACGAAGGGTATTGTAAGGTCTTGATGTCCAGTGGGAGATACAGTCAGCAACTGAAGAGGCGTTGAAGTAGACTGTCGAGCCAATTTATTTAATTAGTTTTAGCCGCTGCTTGTATCATGCTGTGTTAAATGTATTATTTAGAATGATGTAATTGTTAGTGGGTAATGGTGATTAAGTAAGTTGATTAGATTAGTAGTATGAATAGGGCTCAGTGACAGAAATATTTGTTCTCCCCCATTCTCACAGTTAGGATTTCAACTGAATATTCTTTTCAGTTTCAACCTCCAATTTCACAGCTTATTTTCCTTCATTTTAGTCCTCTCTGCTTATGAAAATCTTCAATTTAATTTCCAATATGATACCAGAGTCTTCTATTTGCCTTTTAATTGATGGATTTGCACTGAACTAGCATGGAGTCAAGCTGGATCAACTCGATTCAAAGGATTTTCTTCGATTTAGCTTTAATTGGACGATTTTGTATTGGAGTAGCTTGATTTCAAGCTACGCGCGACTTTTTATGTCCAACTGCAATGCTTTCTTCATTCAGTGCTAAGTTTGTGAGCTCCATATCCTGATTTTAACATGAAAGCCTTATCCTTAGTCATAGGTAACAATAATCATTTCGATTCTATCTTAACCATATAGATTCTTTGAGCATTTTCAAGCTTTAAAGCAGTGACAATCCTATAGTTCCTCTTTTCACTAAGTTATTAACAATTGAGAATTGTGTTAACTAGTCATGCAATGTCACGTGAGCTCTCCAAGCCAATAATAAAATAAACTTCATTACAGGTTAGATCTTGAAACTTACTCCTAGTACAGATTCATCACTTGAATTTTGGGAAATGTATAATGATATGATTGTATCCTAGTTATTGAATTCAATTTCACCTTCTATTAAGATGAGTCTAATTTTTGTTGATGATGTTCAGGAACGGTGGAACAAGCTTCATGAACGTATGTCTTAACATATTGTAGTTAAAATCTATTAATTAAAAAGAGAATTAGTTAGTTTGAAACAAGGCACATACATTATCTTAACCTACTATGGTGAGTTGAAAGATGTGTACAATGAAATGCAATTGTATGATGAGATATCTAACTACACATGTGGTTAATTGCATATTTTAAGTGATAGGCTTCAGAGAGACTATGTAATACAGTTTCTTATGGGACTCAGTGATGTACATTGTCAAGTAAGGGATCAAATTTTAATGATGGAACATTTACCCCCTATAAGTAAGGTCTTTGATATTATTTAACAACAGGTGAGGTATCACCTTGTAGTTAAAGAGTGCAGTGGAACTGATGTGCTGGCTATGGTAGTACAAAAGTCTATTGGCAACATTAAATAGTTAGGAAGAAGAGATAGGCCATTTTGCACACCCTGTAAAATCCCTAGGCACACTCTTGACAAATGTTTTAAGGTAGGAAATGCACAGCTGCCTAAGTGCAGTTTGATGCGTGTCATTAATACAACAAAATTAAATTTATAGTAGAACTTAGTACTGAGATGAATACAGATATCATTTCCAAGAAAAAGAGTTTTGTGTCCATTGATATAATCAAGTTTTTATTAGTTAAGCTATCAAAAAGTAGCGAGAAAAGAAATAACTAAAAATAAAAGAACACGTTCAAAACTAAAACCAGAATCTTAAAAAAATGAAGTACTAGTAATTAAAGAGTCTAATCCCTTGTGTTGTGTTGGTTTTCAATGCATAATAATTGATGTTAATTATTAGTTTAATTATCTTGTTAGGGATTATTAATTCCACAATTTATAGGATTTTTTCTCGATTTTTCCTATAGCTTCGACTTAAAATTTTAGAGGGTTTTCTCAAGCCATATTGAATCAAGTGATTTAGTTTCATGATTAATAATATTTTACTCGCACTAATTATATGATTTAACTTCTATTATTATCATAAAATTAATGTTCACAATTGATTATCTAACATATAAGCTTTACTCATATTATTCCCAACATAGCTATGAATTAATTATAGAGTTGATCAAGTTCTATAATTACAATTCAAATCACCAATTACAACTAACAAGAACAAAGACAATTAATCATTCATTCATACATACATATTCAACCAAATACAAACATAAGAAGTAGAAAATAAATTAGAAACTCATATTATGATTAATAAAAACCAATGTTAATTTGTTCATAATCCAAACTAACATAAAATAGTAGAAAAAGTCTAAAAAAACATAGTCTGATATCTACATTTTGTATGGACAAACAAACATTTTTCAAATATAGTGTGAATTCCTCCTTCTTCACTTCTTCTCTTATGTTTTTTAAGTGTTTGTATGATAAAAACGAACTAAAAGGCTCCCTCAAAACTTTGGAGAACATGTATGTATACAAGCAGGAGGCTAGGATTTGAGGTGTGAGTTGTTTGTATCAGTTACAAGAAAAATGAAGAAATTTCATGAAGTACTGAGAGGTGAGAGAGATGCTTGTTATCTCTTTAAGTATGTTAAAAAAACTTCTGATCATTGGCTTTGAAAACATAGATGCAATATCAAACCTCCTAAATTTTACTTTTTTAAAAAAAAAAACTTTTGTTAACTTTTTTATTCACTAGTTGTTCTTAATACAAACATTTACTAGTTCCTCCAAGTTGTTTTAGAAATTTTTAGATATAATTACTGTTATATTCTCCATATTATGATGGACCCATTATATCTCATGGTATTGTTGTACACTGAAAACGTAATTTCAATATTTGCTAAATATTTGGATCCAATTGTTTAACTAAAAAGTGTCCAACGGTTTATTGATAATTTCTTTTTTCTTATGTAATGTTTATAACATCATAGCATCCTCATAAAAATGATACATTCAATTATTAAAGTAGGATACTCCTGGATTTTCCATAACATAATAATATAATTTAGTGGTTGGTTTAGGGCCACTTTTTCTTCCAATGATAATATATAAGGTTGCTTTCACCCGTAGTGGTTTTTTTATTATGTTGATTTTAGTCGGCATGACCTATTTACATGCCAAAAATAATTATTATTGGCAAAAATAAATATAGGACTTTTTTAATTAAAAAGAAAACGCTTTTTCAGAACATTCGTAAGAGCAAAGGTATCAATATATTAAGTTAATGTACTCAAATTTAATTGTGTTTTTTAAATCTAATTGAATCCAAATTAGAACTTAGAAAATTGTCTGATCTCAATATCAATTATCAACTCAACTTGAATTTAAGTTATCCTAAAGTCAGCCAAGTTATTATTCAAATTTGACTCAATAATATCCTACATGAGACATTTTATAGTTCATATGACTTGAGTATAATCTTAATTTGGGTAATTTTTTGGTTGATTGTTACTATTATGATTTATTTGTTTGAAATTTTAAAGAATAATTGATACAATCGATATAATTTCAAAAGAAGTAGATAAATTTCCATGCATTTTAATCAAATTTGAATATTGTTACTAGTAGAGAGCTATTTAATTATCATGGTAAAGACTAGTTTTTATTTTTCAGAGCTGCCCAATGACTGACTTTAGCATTATATAATAAATTGCCACTAATATTATGATATCCATATAATTATGACTGTAGTAAATGTTCATAGGAATGATAATTCTTTTGTGTCAACCTTATTTTTGAAAAACTCTTTGTTGTAAGTTAAGCACAAAATTGCTTTGCTCTACTTTTTGTCATCCCTAAATCGATAGTCAAATTGAGGTGGTCAATCAAATTTTGATAACATCGTTGTATGCTATTCTTAGAAAGAATTTGAAATTTTGGAAAAATGCTTGCCACACGTTGAATTTGCATATAATAAGATCACACACTGCCACACAATTTTCTCCTTTTGAAATTGTTTATAAATTTAGTCTCTTAACTCCTATAAATTTGTTGCCATTACCTAGTAGTGAACAAATTAATACAAATGAGGAGAAGGCTAAATTTGTGAAGTCCTTATTTTAGCAACAAATCAATAAAGGACGTAAGAAGGTCCTATTTGAACTTAATGATTGGATGTGGGTTCATTTTAGGAAGGAATGATTTTCTCAACCAAAGAAAATCAAGTTTCATCCTACGGGAGATAGCCCATTCAAAGTATTGGAAAAAGTTGGGGCTAATGCCTATAAAATTGAACTACCCAGTGAGTAGGTGTTAGTGCCATATTTAATATCTCTAACTTCTCCCTTTTTAATGCAGGTGACAAAAAGGACTTAAGGTTGATGGACCAACCTTCTCAAGAAAAGGGAAATGATGTGGACATCAAAAGCCAAGGACCCCTTAAATTGCCTCCCAAACCCATTGTAAGATCTTGAGCGCATTTGTTCAAAGAGGCTCTTACAAATTTCTTGCTTAATTAGGAGTTTAATGGACACTTATATGTGATTTCAGAGCCTATAAATGGAACTTAGTGTAGAATTCTAACTTGGGAGGTCCAAAATTCACCAAGGTAATCTGAAATTGCAATTCGAACCAACCCAAATCGATTCAAACAAGCCAGATTGCCAATTGAACATTCTAACTTTACAATCATGTAGGAACTTGATCGATCGAGATGTGCACGATCAACTTAGGCAACAGGAGATGAGATACTAGAATTATGATCGTGCCTGAGAAGCTTTCGCAAAGTGATTGCATGGAGACCAGATCGCATAGGATCGATCTAGTGGAGGCATGATCTATTTGACTTACAGCCAACTCAATTGCGATGTGCAGGAAAGCTGATTTTGACTTATTTTTTTGAATTTTTGGTGGTTGGACCCACTTTTGAGGCTAATTTCGTCATTTACTGAGCTTATGACCTTAAGACAATGCCATATACCTATAAAATGCATTCATAAGACCCTCTTGGTCATTAATACAACTTTTGGGAGAATATTCTCTTTTTTCTTACTTTTTTGTTTGATGTGAGATTGTTACATCAAATTCAAGTATAAACTAGGTCATTCGGGTTGCATTATGTTGGTTTGTGGCTAACATCTTCTAACGTGGTGTTTAGTTCTTTAGTTGCCAAAAATTAATTTGTTATAAAAGTTAGTCCCAAATGAGATTAGATTTTACTCAGTTTATTTTTGTGCAATTTTACTCAGTTTATTTTTGTGCAATCTCTTCAATTATCCTTTCATGTTTCCTAACCATATTTTGGCCCTTGCTTTCATTGTGTTCACATCAAGTTTGCTTAATGAAATCAGATACAATGTTATCATCTTCAAACCTTAGACACTAGAATAGGCATATGAGCTAATGGAACAATGAGAAACTGAAAATTGAGTCACTTAAAAGGTTAAAGGCCCTTATTGAGCCCTCAGTAGTAGTAGAAACATTTAACCAAAGGTTCTTGTGAAACTACCACTAAAGGGATGAATTGAAATTAAAAAGGAGGATTGTTTCTAATATGGGTAGAGAGGGAACCCATGGTACAAATGTAAGGGAAGGACTATTAATTTGATAGAAGGAGAAGAAGTTGGTAAGCTAGAACATGAGAAAGAATGGAGCCTTGTGGTGATGACACCGATATAGATGAAGAGGTAACCCTCGACACAATCACAGGGCATACTCTGAATTAGGGCCACTTTGGTAGTAAGATTATAGTAATTCTCGTACACACCGAGAGCACTAATAGTTTTATAAATCCAAACACACTCATAGGCAACACCATTTAACCTACTCAAGCTTATCCTCTAATTGTCACTATGGTTAATAGGGCTAAAATATTAAGTAGTTGGGAGTTTCGAAATTTTAGTTAGCAAATGAAGGGAAACATATTTAAGACTAATATACGATCAGTCAAACTAAGCAATTGTGACATAATTTTAGGGGTAGATTGGCTCAAGACTATCACCCTATTACTTTTGATTTCAATTCACTTACTCTACAATTTAAGCACATATGGGATTTGATGACTCTAAGGAGAAGCAATAGAGGTGACTTATCAAATCTCTTGCCATGAGCTAATTAGCAATTTGCAACTTAATTTGAAACAAATGGAATGTACTTTTGTTTGCTAATCCTAGCAAGCCAAGACATTCCAGAGGCCATTAGTAGGTTATTGGACAGGTATCATAATGTTTTCTCATAGCCAACCCAATTATCTCAAGCCAAGACCCATGACTGCAAGATTCCCTTCAAGCCTAGTTCTCAACCAATCAATTTAAGGCCCTTTTCGAACCCCTACCATGAAAGATAGAAATTGAGAAGCAAATAAAAGAAATGGTAGATTAAGGCATTATATGGTCTAGCCAAAGCTCATTTACCTTGCTAGTCTTATTATTAAAGACAAAACATAATAGTATAAGGATGTGCATTGACTATTGAAGGCTACATGAAATGATAATTAAAGATAAATTTTCAATAATTATTATAGAAGATTTCCTGGATGAGTTGGCCAGAGCTTTTTGCTATACTAAGTTAGACCTATGATTTGGGTACCACCAAATTTGTATGCACCTAGATAACATATATAAAACAACATTTTGAACATACCATGACGCTTTGAATTTCTAGTTATATCCTTTGGTCTAACTAATATTTCAACTACATTTTGGAGTCTCATGAACCTTATCCTATCTAAATTTCTAAGATCTATACTGGTGTTTTTTAATGATATATTATTCTACAGCCCAACACTAAAGAAACATCTAGAGCACGTATGTCTAGTATTTTAGAGGCTAATGGATCATTAGCTATGCAACAAGTTCAAAAAAATACACTTTTAGACAGCTTAAGGTGAAATACTCAGGTTATATTATACCATCAGAAGGAGTATCTACGACTCGT
This sequence comes from Avicennia marina, assembly GCA_019155195.1. Classification (NCBI taxonomy): domain Eukaryota; kingdom Viridiplantae; phylum Streptophyta; class Magnoliopsida; order Lamiales; family Acanthaceae; genus Avicennia; species Avicennia marina. The sequence goes on from CM032765.1 coordinate 9,290,716, forward strand.
ACAAAGATAAAGAACATGATTTATTGGTCAACCCTATAAATTGTCAAGTCCTTGCATGGATTTCTGGGTCTAATGAGTTACTTTCGTCGATTCATTATAGACTATAGCTAAATAAATAAGGAATTAACAAATTTATTGAAGAAGGATTCTTTCAAGTTGGGAACAAAAGTAGATGAACCCTTTGAGAAGCTAAAATCTATCATGACTCAAGAACCCATACTAGCACTACCAAATTTCAACAAACTATTCATTTTGGAAATGGATGCTAGCGACACAGGCATTAGAATTGTGCTTATGCAAGAATCGTGCCAAATTGTATTCATGAGCAAGTCCATATCCCCTAGAAACTAGAGTTATCAGCTTATGAAAAAAAGTTTATTGTGCCACTTATAGCAGTTGCCAAATGGCACCATTATGTGGCAGTAGAACAATTTATTATCAAGACAAATCATGGAAGCCTTAAGTACCATCTTACGCAAAAGTGCACCACTTATATCATTAAAAAGGACTCACAAAATTGCTTAGGCTAGATTACAAAATACAGTACAAAAAAGGCAAAAAGAACAAGCTTACAAATACCTTGTCTAGTAGACGAGATAAAGCTGGTGAATATAACATGACCTATATATCCCATGAACAACTTACAAAAGTAATATATATATATATATATATATATATATATAAATATATTATGTGGGGGATGAAGATACACAACCCTTTCGAGAACTATTCTTTTGCAAAAGGACTTTTAAAGTACAAAAACAAAGTGTACATGGAAATGGCACTCAACTAAGGAGGAAAATAGTGGAGAGTATCCACAACGATCTTGTTGGGGGGTCATTTAAGAGTATTAGCCACAAACAAAAGTATAAAGGCTTTATTCCACTAAAAGGGGATGGTTGGTGGTATGAAAGTTGTAGTAATATCTTAAGACACCTATCAAAGTAATAAATTAGAAAGAGTTCATTATTGAAGGCTCCTACAACTTTTACCCACACTAAAGGTGCTTAGTGGACATTGCAATAGACTTTATCGAGGGCCACTAAAATCAAATGTTAAGAATACTATCATGATGATGGTTGATAGGTTAAGTAACTACTCACATTTCATAGCTCTATCACACCCCTTCACAATTATGCAAGTTGCACGGGTATTTATGGGCAACATTTATAAGTTACATGGACTACTTAAGTGCATTGTTAGTGATCAAAACAAGGTTTTTACCAGTTAATTTTAAAAGTATCTATTTCAAGCCATAAAAGTATGTTTAAATTTAAACATTGCATACCTCCCACAAATTGAAGGACAAGTAAAAGGATTAACTAGTGCTTAGAATGTTATTTCAAATACATTATCTAATCAAAGCCAAAGAAATGGGTTTACTGACTGCCCTTGGTAGAATGGTTGTACCATAAAAACTATCATAATAGTTTTGGCAGCCCCTCATTCCAAGTTATATATGGTTCACGACCCATCATGATTTATAAGAGACCAAAGGTTGCATTTAAGTTACTGAAAGAAAAGTTGCATAAGGCTCAAGGGAAAATGAAAAAGTATGCTAACAAAAATAAGATGGAGAGAAGCTTCAGGGTGGGGGACACGATATACTTAAAGTTACAACCTTGCCACTAAATATTAGAACAGCCAGGTCTAATAGGAAATTAGCTTCAAAATACTTTAGTGCTTTCCCAGTTATTAGTAAAGTGGGATAAGTTGCTTACTATTTGGATTTGCCTAAGGGTTCCATTATAAATCCCATGTTTCATGTATTGCAATTAAGGGAACATGTAGAGCCAGACCATAATCTAATACAAACATTGCCACATATTAATTAGAATGGAGAAATAAAGTTAGTACCTACAATTGTTTTAAGACAAAAGCAAGCATAGAGGGGACGAGGAATAGCCACAAAGATTCTAATATAATGATTTGGATTGAACTATCGAAAGCCACTTAAGAGTACTATGCAACTCTCTAGTGATAATTTCAAATGGCAAGTCTTTGGGGACAAAGACTACCTTTAGGGGAGGGGATTAGTTAAGCAAGAGCCATCACAATGTAGAATTAAATGCAACAAATAAGAGAAGATTGGATAGAAATCAAATTAGGATGGGGGAATAATAAATATATTTAGGAGGCATCAAAGAATAAAATCCCTTATGATAAGGGAAATAAGAATGTGTCTAGGAGTAAGGAGCAAGAAAAGGGAGATCGTACTAATCAGATAGCAAATCCGTTAAAAAAAGGTAGATTTATTCTAATGTGAAACAAGGAAGGAGAGTAAGTATTAGTTACTAGTATGTACATATAGATGTCTAGTTGTAAAAAAAGAAAATATCATTATGTATAATAACAAAAACTTATTTGTCCTTTTCTTCTGTCACTATTCTGTCCTTTCTCCATTCTTCCCTCGCATTTTTTCTTTTTTGTTCAAACAATAACTACCATGGCCCCAAAAGCTCTCACTAATACAGATCCATCCTTAGAGGTGTGGATCTACCGAAATCTTACCACCTTATCACTAAACAAAATCTCATGTCCTCATTGTAAAGGAGCTAAAAGGCTAAACTTCCAATTGTAGCCCTAAAGTGAAATTTGACTTCGACAAAAAGATTTATCTCTTTAAGAAAAGTCTGTATATATAAGGTAGTGATTGAAAAAAGCATTGGCCGTCTACGAAAGTGGATGGTACAACAATTCAAAGACAAAGGGTGAAGAAAAAAAAAAAGCTAAAGACATGGAGCATTTTGTGGTACATAATGAGGCTAGGGTATTTAAACAACCCTAGTGATGGAACTGGAAAAACTACCCTTCGAAAAAATCAAATCTATTGTGATTGTCCATAACATAAATTACTAATTCACCCTAAATCCAAAAGCTTCACACAAACATAATTGTCTGGATTAATCTAATGTTCAAATTTGTAGACCTTGAAACATGGGCTCATTTCATAGTCTGGATTGTTTCAACCTATCACAAAATTATCTGGGCCTAACTACATTATAATTTACATTATAGTTTGGAATCACATTTTAATCTTACAACATTTTATCAAATTTTACACAACTAAATGTGTTGTTTAGTAAAATTTTTATTTAAATTTAAATTTAAAATTTCTCTTTTATGCATATTTAACTAACCTTTTTTTTAATTCAATTATTAACACTTATTCATAGTCAAATCACTACAACACACTCACTCTCTCTCATAATTATATATATTTATATCTTAAAAACTATCATTATCGTTATGTGCTATTATTATATACTCTATGCATATATTTAAAAAATTAAAAAATTTAAAATTAAACATACTAATCATCCCCACAACTCCCACCAAATATCATTATCGACAAAACCTCTTTCCAAACATAGCCACAAAATTTTTATTCCATTCTACTTTACAGTGGACACATTTACTGCACGCTGAGGATTCTCTCTTATATGTTTTGCCACTTTTCCCTTTTTTCCCCTGCAAGATTGTCCTCTTTACTTTCATGTGTGTGTGCTTAATTTAGATCCCTCTCGAAGTGATTTTTGTGGGCATCCTAGTTTAGAGATGGAGGGGACAACTCTCAACAAATTCTGTTACATGCATGTGCTTGCTATCCATTAGAAACAAAGATGAAAAACACAAATTTACAATTGGAGAAAAAAAAGAGATGAAGTTTTAAGAATTTGATTCAAGACCAGAATACAAAAGTGTATTCTATTGCCAACAAAAATTTTCAGCTAGCACTGAGACTTGTTCTCCATTTCTGGCAATTCTATTTTGCTAATCTATGTCTTGCAAGCTCCAAAGTCCAATCACATGAGGCAGGTCCATCCCGTCCCACCTGAACCAGATGAGCCCACGTCAACCCCAGCCCAATGCAAGACTTCACTAGTTCACTCAAATGCAAGGACCAACAGATCTGCTCAACCCAGCTTAACAACATCCATCTAGTCAGTCCTTGGTGAGCCCATCTCTCTTCTATATTCAACTTTCCAACAGTGTATATAACCAGGACACAAACGAAATTGGGAATTTTGGAAGGGAAAATATTTATTTATCTTGGATGATGAGATTGCGTGGAGCTACGTGCTGGCCACATCCGCCTTAACTGATCCCACGCGTCTGACAGGTACACGTCCCAATCATAAAACTGCCTGGCTGGGTTCCCTATTGACCACTAACACTATTAACCAAAACCATAAACCATATTATTGCTAAACCTTCCCCATATGCTCTAAATTAGGCACACATTACCCCGCATTCCCCAACCCCAATACATCCCATATTTCCTTAACCTTTTCAATCCCCAGTTCCCTGCAAATTCTCACGACGTCAAACCCGAACTCCATGTCGGACTGATTTTTCAAGTGTTTGCCTTCTGTAGTTTTTAGGGTAGTGTTTGTAAAGTCCTAAACTCATAATTTTGTCATTTCTTTGTTTGGGAATTTATAATTTAGATCTCTCAATCAATAGTACAGGTCTTCGTTTGTCAATAATACTTTTTGCCCGGAGTTAAGTTTAACACGTTATTCCAAATGTAAGCAATCCCGTTTTTACATTTTTCTCAACTTTAAAAATTAAATTACAATTTTATGAACAAAAAATGACAGAAATCCGACGTACAATTCTCGCGATAGCTTAACTACTGTTTATCAGTTGACCTAAATTGCCTGAAATTTCTGGAAAATTCTTAATACTATTAAAACTTGCCCACCTTAATTGTGTACATACTTATAAAAAATTATATTATTTCATTAATTATAGTAAAATACACAAGTAATATATTTTAATAGTTCAATAATTATATAAAATGAAATTATGTTGTATTTTTTAAAGGTAGAAGAAAAAATTATAGTGAAACGAAAGTTGAAAAATGAGAGAACTAAATATTAATTAAAAAGATAGACGATTGTAAGTAATAATGATAAAGAGGGAAAGGAAACAAACTAAATGTATTTTAGTTTATTTATATTTAGGACCAAAGCTTGTTATTAAATAATATAACTAGATTTATTGAAAGAGTAATGTTTGAGAAAATTAATTAAAGTAATCCAATTTATTAGTTATGCGAGTAGAACCATACAGTATTGTATTAATGGTATAAATATAAATTAAAATAGTTATGAATGGTATTATTAAAAAATTCTTAAAAAACCAATAAAAGTTTTAACCATAATATACTAGTACAGATTAACATAATCACGAATGTAATTGTGCGTATTTAAGCCGTACACCCTCACAGGGACGTGGAGAATAAAATTTGATAGTGTGTACGCATCGCAGCGGATTGCAGCTCCTGGCAAAAGTTAAAGTGTACGCATCAACTGAGCCTTCACTCCACGCGGATTAAAACCGCGTTCGCCCTCCTACAAATACATAGGAGCAGCCCCTGCCATCAGGAAAAGCTCTATTACCTCTTTTAATTCGCCCTTTCCATTTTAGCCTACTCTTCATAGATGGAGAAAAATCCAGCGCCTATATTGTTAACCCCGGAGGAAGAAGTCGAGAAGGTCTTCAACAAGTTCGACGCCAACGGCGACGGAAGGATCTCCTTAACCGAACTGGGCGCCGTCCTCAACGGCCTCGGCTCCTCGACCCCGGACGACGAGGTGGCGCGCATAATGTCGGAGTTGGACACCGACGGCGACGGCTTCATCGACTTCAAAGAATTCAAGGCCTTCCATTGTGGCGGAGGTGACAGTAACAAAGAGTTGAAGGACGCGTTTAACTTGTACGACAAGGACAAGAACGGCAAGATCTCCGCGAGCGAGTTGCACTCGGTGCTCCAGAGTCTGGGGGAGAAGTGCTCGCTCAAGGACTGCCGGAAAATGATCAGCTCCGTCGACGTCGACGGCGACGGATGCGTGAACTTTGAGGAGTTCAAGAAGATGATGACCAGGACGTCTTGATGATACCACTTCAGACTTAAAGCTAACTCGTCGGTTCCTTCTATTACTTCCTTCTAATTTCTTGGAACTTAAGCAACTAGTAATTGTAGTTTTAGTTTCTGTACAGTCTTGAGGCTCTCCTGTGGTGGCGGTAATACTTGCAAATTCAACAAACTCGCCAAATGACAAATTCAACAAACTCGCCGTTGAAGCCCCACACTATCAACGGCGAATAGGCTGGAATCCTGAGATTGCAAGGTACCGCTCCATTTTCTGGAAGCGTAGCTGTATTGTCAAAAGAAAAAGTAGTGGTGGATACATCACGAGGAAAAAGGTAACGTGTGTTCGCGTTTAATGGGGGTGTTCTCATTCAACTGTCAGTGCTTTTATTGCTTTAATAAAATTCGTGATTGGCGTGAATTGTCTCATATAAACAGTATTAATTTGGTACCGCAAGCGTAGTACTGTATCATTCAACGCGGATTTGGTAGATCTGCTGTAATGATTGAGATTGGGATTATTGTGATCGCATCACGCGCTTAGTCTTTGAAGAAGAATCATAAGAATGACGATAGTTTAGGTTACGTTTGTTTTTATTTTTCACAAAAAATATATATATATAATGTAATCATTATATTTTAATTTTTTTTATTTCTCTTATATTTTTATATAAATTTTTTAAAAAATATATTTAAAAATATAAATTAAAAATAAAAACAAACTTAGACTTAGTTTTTAATGAACAAGTGGGGATTAGGGTTTGGCAGTGGGTACAAGTTAAGCGGACGGGTACATCCAAGCGGTTGTCCAGTTTGTGGTGGCGCGCGTGCACGTTCGTGTGTGTACCAATTTTATAAGAGATTATTTAGTTGGATATGATGTATAGGAGTGTAAATTTTGAACGGGGATAAATTGAGCCAGATTTGCATCTAAGCATGATTTATTAGATGCTAGTGCACTGTCAAAACAAAAGACACGTTCTTTCCTTTTTATTTTATTGTCATCTCTTTCATTCACTTTTTTCCTTTCTATTTTCTTTGTATTTTTATTTTTAGTTTTTTATATTTTTTCAACTTCTTTATGTTATTTTAAAATTTCTACTGTTTGTTTTTAATTTATCCATTTGTATTTTTGAAAACTCTCTCTATTTTATTACTATTGTAATTTAAAATTTTTCTTTCATCCTTTTTTAATTTATTTTTTTTATTTTCTGTATCTTTTTCTATTTTCTTTTCATTTTTATGCCTTTAAATTTATTTATTTTTATTTAAGTTTTTTAATTTCTATTTTTCTATTTATTTCTTTATATTTTTTCAATTTTTTTCCTATTTTCATTGACTCGTCTTAAGTGTCTGTGTGTCGATATACTCTCATTTGAATTTTTTATTTCATTTATTTTTTAATTTTGTGTCAATTATAATTTTTTAAAATAATGAATAAAAAATTTGAAAAAATAAAGAAAATATAGAAATATCAAACAAAAAATAAAAAGAAAACAGAAACTATAGAAAGCGAAAAGAAAAATTAAATAAAGAAAAAATTACAAAGAAATAAAGAGAATGGAAAATAAAACAATAGTTTGAAGCAGTGGAAAAACATGCATAAATAAAAAAACAGGTGATGCAAATAAAAAATAAAATAGTAAATAAAAGTAGAGGTAAAACAGAAGATTAAATAATTGAAAGAGGACGTGTGTCAGTCTATGCGGAGCACTACTCTCTGGTAAACCCAGACACGGCCAACATTTGGTAAAGATGACAAATATCTACGCCAGCTCGGTTGCTTTTTTTTTTTTCTTTGTGTCCATAAATACACATGTATTTATTCTATTTTTTAATTTTTTTTCTTCCTTACTTTTGTATAGTTTTGATAAAAATATATACCAAAAATCAAAACTAACATCGACTATATTTTTAAAGATAAATTCAAATTATTTCTGGCCAAAAGGATGCACTTATTCGGAGGATTGCATAGACGTCTCATTTATCGAATGTTGCGCGGAATGCGATCAGGTCGACTGCTTCGAGACAGGGAAACACAAAAACATTGTTTACAATAATTAAGGAACGTCTTAGTGTTGGTTCCGAGAATCCAGGATAGATGGGGACGAATGGCAACTCAGGCAAATTTAATTACTATTAATTAAATTGGCAGAATTGGTTTGTGCATTTATTCGAAAAATTATTTTTTCTTTGATCAAGGAGTCGAGCATATTTAAATTTCATGTTAGTTAGAATTAGCCTTTTGACACACTTGTTGCATGTGCATAAAAGATATTTGTTAAATAAAGCTTTTAAATGAAATATATTTTTTATGTTATTGGTGTAATTTAATTATATTAATAGATATATTCTAGAAAAAAAAAGGGTTTAAACTGTTGAATGTAAGTTCAAAATAATCTCTCTTTAATGAATGAGAGTGCACAATTTTATCAATTTTTAAAATTTTTAATTGGAGAATAGAGAAAAGTGGTTATAATTAAATTCATTAAAGATGATATTTTAAGAAATTTATTAAATAACCAAAAGTTGTTACTATATATGGTTTATTCTCTTTTAATGAGCAAAAGCATATGTTTTTACCAATAAAACCTTTATTTCATGATATTTTATTTTTTAAACATTAGAGAATTAAACCAAGTGATTATAATTGAATTTATTAAAATAAATATTTTAAAACTCTATTGAAAATCCTAAAAAAGAGTTCCATATATTTTAGATATTATAGATATATAATTACATAATATATGACGATAAATTATTAAATATAGATCTTTTTTAGTCGGGTCCAAGACCCGCTCGAATACATCACTGCCTCGTTTGTGTTGTGCAACTTGAAATTTTTAACATAAAACATTGCATGTAAAATATGAATTTTAAATATTAATTATAATTATTATGCTAAGAACAAATAAAATCAAATACCAATAGAAAGACTGAAAGTCAAAGTTGTATGTTGAGGATAAATGATTGGGGGATTGGTGGGGATCTAAGTAAAGCACTGTGATTGGAATGGTTTGTTGTAATCCAGTCAACTATTGGAGAACAAAGGGCTAGAAACTCCAGAAAGCTTTTATAGTTTTGTATGAAGTGTGTCAGAAAGAAATTGCTGTGGAAGGCTAATTGGAATTGTGCTGCTCTCTCTCTTTTGTTGCTTGATGGATATCATGTCATCGTCAGACATAGAAAAGGACTGGCTGTGACTTGTCATGGACGATATTTTTGGTATAAAATATGAAAATGTGTACGAGAATATTTTAAATGAATTAAATTAAATTGCGGGTACAATCTTCTAGTCTATTCATCTGATTTTTCTAAGAATTTTGGAGGCCTTGGCAAACTTATGAAGACTACTGATTTGATCTTCTTTAAATTGAGTTTAGCCATCAAAAAATGCTAATTTATGAGTTCAATATTATAATCACAGTGTAGGATCAAATTCTTACAATAAAATTTTTATTAAAGAAGAAATTTGTAGAAGTCAGTTATAATTTGAATTGAATGAAATTTTGTGGGTTATGTCTCCAATTGAATACTCTGATTCTTCTTCCAACTTATGTGATTTGAATGATCGAAGAATTCGGTTGAAATTGGAGAGTTTTTGAGTTTTGATCCTTTTTAATGTTGACTGGAGTTTTTAATAACATTAATCCACTGGTTTAGCACATTGAATGCGGATCAAACGTCAAGATTTGATAAGTTTTTAGGAAGAACGGTTTGAAGTTTTTAGGAAGAACGCTTTGAATTTAACGATGAACTCCTTCGAACTTCTTAAAGTTGATGGAGAGGATCTTGAATGCTTCTTTATTTGAAATCTTCTTGTTGTTTATTCAGTTGGTTATTGTGTGTTTTGATTTATAGAGGTCACTGCTGCCATATATATTTAACGATGTGGCATCACCTGATTGGCCGAGAATATTTAATTTGGTATTATTTCTTTTGATTGAATGATTATAAATTAATTATCGAATTAGCAATATTCTCCTTACAAACTTACAGAAACTTGACATGTGGCATGATATGATTGGCTCGTTTCGACACTTGTCGCGATTTAAGTGGACGGTGTTATTTGTAACAAAAGTGTTAATTTATCTAATATTAGTAATTATGTTTATTTTAATTTCTAAAATACAAATAATTATTAATATTTTATCATAATAAAATGACACATGACAACATCTGATTGGACGGAAATTTTAATTGCTTACTTACGGATCAACCATTTGGATTAAACACCTTAAGGAACACCTTAACTTTTGCCAAAAGCGCTATGGATTTTCCTTCAATAACACAATTTGATATTTAGCCAATTTTGAAAAAAAACTGGACTTCAATCTTCATTAAAGCTTGCTTGATTGTCAAACAATGTTTATTTGCCTTAACACCATTTTTACAAATCAAACATTTTTCCGCAAAAAATGTTTTGAATTTTGTGTTGCCTTACACCATTTTTGCAAATTGCACATCAAATTTCGGAGGATTCTCTTCTAGAACATCTTGAATCTTGGAACAGATGTGTCATGAACCATCCTTGATTAATGGAGAGATTAATGGAGAATTTGAAACCTCTATCGAACTTATTCGCTTGAATGCTTTCGCCCCTTTCTATAGTAATGGAAAAGGTAGACTTACCATATTCATTTTACGATGTAGTGCAATATGATTGATTTAGAATACTTGGTTTGACATTCCCATCTTTTAACCGTCAAATTTTATTTGATGTGATTTAACTTTTCAAATGCCAATTTTGTCATTTATAATTTGAAAAGATTTAATTTGACAATCAAATTGACCAAAATTTAATACTTGGCGTGAGTTAATTAATCAATATCATTTATATTAAAATATTAATTTTTTATTTTAAAAATTTTGTTTAATTAAATTTTCATATATTGATTGATTCTTAATAAATAAATAGATCCACTCAATATTATTTGACTGAGCATAAATTTTAAGTGTCTGCACATGTACGGATATCATATGGTTATTGCCCGCAAATGACAGGCAATCATGAGGATTGAAATAGGCTTTTTGTTTTGTAGGACTAGGTTTTATGATCCAACTATTTCCATACTTCCCGAATATTGGACATGGACTTTTTGAATATAAGCAGAGATATTTAAAACCTTATCCCAACTGGATTGCGATTAAAACCCAACCCATGCATGACTGTGATCAATTTTTCACGATGGCCCAATTAAACTGTCCGGAGTTCTAATATCTTTTTGGGCCGAAGTAACGCTTGAATACGCAGTGGAGAAATATACACTCGAATTTGAGGAACCAAAAATTCAAATCCAAGCCCACATAATAATGATGCTAGACCAAATCAAAACAAGATTGTTATAATTAACAACAATGATAACAAAGGATTTGTTCGTTTTTACAAATTTGGGCACAAAAAACACATACTCAATTATTATACTTTAAAAATTTTATCTTTTTTTTTCTTGTTCACTTTTACACGATTCTCGAAAAAGCACCTAAAAATACATAATAAAATTTAAAAACAAGCATAATGTGTGTAATATTTTTATAAACTATAATATTTATTTATTTTAAAAAAGACAATAAAAAAATTAACTTATTGCAATTAATTCTTATTGACAATTTGTTTTTTTTTTGTCCCTTATATATTTCCACTATATAAATCCGTAAGAATGAGGCCTCAGTACTCAATCAATCACCCTTAGTTTACTCTCCGATTGGCCTATATTTGATCATCCATGTAGTTATGGTTCAACTGCAAGCACTTGTAGCAAGTACTGAGATAAAATCTTCACCTGATAAGTTTTATGGTTTCTTCAGAAATGATATGAATGATCTTGTCACTATAATTCCTGCTAGCTTCCAAAGTGTTGAGCTGGTTCAGGGAGGAAGGCTCTGTTGGTGCTGTCAAGCTCTGGAAATATGAGCTTGGTAATTAAACTCCGTTCATTTCTTTACATCTTTATAGATTTTGTCAGTCGCACGAAGAATGAATGTAATGACTTAGTAACGGTTTAGTAATGATATGTTTTTTCTTCTCATTGACTGTTACGCATAAAGTACCAATCATATGATATCATTTGACGTGTGATTAGTTATCTTTTACGTAACGGGCATCAAAAGCAAGATAAGTACATAGTTCAATTGGTATGTTATCGATTTTAGTTAGGTCAAACTTGACCCTAGCACAGGGCTAATGAGATATGTTTGTAGGAGGGGTTTCGTTGAGTGTGAAACTGGAGACAACGGCAATAGAAGATGGGAAGAGATCCATAAGCTTCAAAGCAATCGAAGGAGATGTTCTGTTGCTGTACAAGACTTACCAGTTCAGTATTGATGTGAGCGAGGGGATGGTGAGATGGACCATCTACTATGAGAAAGCCCTTGTGACTTCCCCTCCCCCAGATGCTTATGCTGCTTTTGCTCTTATGATTTCTAGTGCGATGGACCTCCACCTTCTCACTCAGTAAGGGACAACAACTGAAAATGAAGATGGGGAATAATAAGGGCTCTATTTCTTATGGGCTATTGACATGGGACCTTTGTATATATAAGCCCAAGGAAAGACTGATTTAAATAAAATCCTCATCATTTTCTCTCTTGTGAATCCACACGTTTTTTGTCCAAAACTCCAAATGATTGAAGTGAATCTGAAAGAAAATTAAATGAACTATTTGGGAAGTTAGTTAATTGAAGATATTTGAAGGAAAATTGTGAGCTTGACATGGCCACATGCCGAAGGAGATGATGCCTGAAATTTCTAAGATCGAGACGACAAGAACTTTTTCAATTATGGTACAAAAATAAATTGATCATTTCAATTACTTTGCAGTTAATATCATACGTTAACAGCAAAGCAAAGACACACAGATGATAACTAATGATTATACAGTTTGTACGAGCAAATTACACAACTGGTACAACAAGAAGAAATTGTTGAGAGCGTTTTTGGTCCAACCATAAATTTTGATTGGATTTTTTTAAATCTAAAATAGAGCCAAACTAAATTAGGAAAAAATGTTGGTTCGAACAAGGTGTTGATAATGCTGCAACACTGCACCAATCAATTTATGTTGTACTTGTAGTTTAACACCATTACTACATAGTGGCTATTACGTTGATCAATGGTGTTGGAACAACGTTGGAAGTCACACACAATTACAATAACAATAAAAATGGAGCCAAACACAAGATATGGTAATTTAGTTCTAAATCAACACTCCAATGTATGAGGGGCTTCATCATACAAAACAAATCAACCATCACATTTTGAGTTTTACAACCAAACTTCTAAGGATCTCATTTCGAATAATTCACAACGTTATTCCCTAGGTTACAGCTAGTTGGCATAATCATAACAAGCTCTGTTGTTTAGTGTATTAGCCTAACTTCTTATAAGTCTTGATCTTCCATTATGGTCAATTTTTTCCATTAGAAGTAAACAAAATCATGCAACTTGTGATAATATGTAAAAGATGGGTGAGTTGCTCGTTCACCCTTAATTTATTATACCTTATTCCTGTATAATTTTTTCTTTCTCACCATTCTTTTAATTCTTTCATTTATTATTATTATTTGTCTTTTCTCGTCACTATCCCTCTCGAACTTTCATTTAATATATAATCTTGATAATTGTTGTTCCAATTTTAATTTAATCTGCTTGTCACTTTATAAATTATTGATAATATAAAATAATATAAATTTTTTATTTCATGTAAAGAGAAATTTAATTAAATTTCTTAAAAAAAAGTCTATACATGTGTGACACTGATATTTAATAAATATCGCATTCAAATACTTGACAACATGTGTTCGTCTTCTAAAATTTGGGTGCTACTACGCGTTGCAAAAATGTCACCTCGCTTGAGTTATCTTTCTGTTTCTTTTAATCAACAATCACTTGCCAGTAATGTTGGTACAATTTCTTTTATAAATTATTAACATTTTATTACATTATAAAATTATTTTTAAATTAAATTTATTAAAAATAGAAAAAAAATAAAAAAAAGTGTGCTAGGTAATATAGAAAATATCAGAAAAAAGAACAAAATTATATATATAAAAGATACTCTAGAAAAAATAAAAATATGGGCTATGTTCGTTTTGGATTTTATTTTTAAAAATACATACACTTTACTCACTACATATTTTAAATTTTATTTATTTCTATCTTTTACATTTACATAATTTTTTTTTAAAAAATACATCAAAAAATAAACACTAAAAATGAAAACAAACATAATAACAGAATTTTGAAATAAGGATAATATATTAAATTAAAATTGTGTAACTAAAATCAAGCTCAGTATATAATATAAAATTAATGTATAATTATCATGATATTATAAGCAAAAACGAAATATTCTAAAAATGAAAAATGAATAACGATGGACAGTTTACATTAAAAGGCCGGCCATGATTACTTGTCCTAGTCCTGTCTTTCGCTTCACTTCACTATCAATAAATGGCTGTCGGGGTTAAAAATGGCAAGTCATACTCAGCTGCATTGGATTTGTCTGTCGCTTGTCACTCCATAGATCCTTCAATTATCAAATCTCATTCTAATACTGTTAATATTATATTCCTTGTTATCAAACCAAGTTATTGGATTTGAATTTGATTAAGTTTGACTCTAATTAAGTTTAAATTTAAATTTAAATTTTATTTTTTAACTCAAATTTTAAATTGATTTTAAATTTTATAAAAGTTAAAAAAATTTTATTAGAATAATTATCAAATTTGAATTACTCAGCTCGGCTCATTAAATCTCAAATGGATAAGGTCTTGAGCTAGCTGTACCTTCAAGACCAAAACAATTTGATTTTAGCCCATTTCGAAAATCTTTTATCAAATTGTGTGTGTAGATATATAGATAGATAGATACTTTTTATTAAAAAGTGGACATTAATTAATTTATTTAAATAAAACATAATAAATATTCTTGCTAAATTAATTGGAAGCGAAAGTTCAATGAAGGTCAAGTTTAAGTGTTTAACAATCAGACAATACGTGACAATTTTTTAAGTGTGGACAATGTGTGTTGAGTGTATTAGAATTTCTATTACCGAAGTTGTCTTTGATGAAGGATCCAGGACTGGATAATCTCTAAATGTAATTAATTAACTAATTCCTGCTCCAATTGATTAAATAAATCAGGTAGCATATCATTTGCTAAGATTTTCTTGAGTTTAGGTGTAAGGGTTATTGTAAAGTAAGTTGGACCGAGTGTTATAATTTTAAGTTATTTTATAGCTAGTGATGTAATTCTAATGGATTGTTTTAAGCTAGATATTGTAACATCGATTCACTCACTTCCTTTTCCATACATATTGAGAATCTTTGACTTCTTCACTTTAGAAAATCTTGGAGAATGATATCTTTATTTTTTGGTCAAGTGTTTTTAGAATATTCTTCTAATATTTTGTGCCACATTAGTACCAAATATTATGTGCCCTATTAGTGCAAGTGGTGCTAACAATCTCCCCTTTTAGTTGTATGGGACAACCCCATGCATAAATAAAGAAGTCCAATGAAAATATCACACTTGAAAAAAATAATATCATGAATACATAATAGTGTTCTAACATCATTAGAATTAAAAGACGAAAGAACTTCAGTTCCAGAAATAGATTTACACAGTGGAATCAACATGGCAAAATATTCACTTTTCTACTATTGTTGGGACATGAGTTGAGTCAACATTATCAGAATACCATAAATAATTCAATAGAAGTCTAGAAATCTAGAAAGCCAAAGAAAACCAAAAATCATAATATTAGCCAAGAAAGCCAAAATAGCCAAACTACTCACTTTAGACATTTGCACCGCAATTCCCTTAACTTCAATACTCCTCTTGACTACATACTCTCCCTTTTTGTGACACACCATGCCAAAAAATAGTCAAAAACCTAACAAAGGGCTGTTTGGAACTAGAGCGGCTAGCCTCTGTTGGCACATTAGCATTTGGTTCCATTTGTTCAGAGGAAAGTTTAATAGCAATTGAGCAAAGTGAAGAAATATGAATATCAAGGTCCCACTTCTAAGTTTGTAATTGGCGAATTTGAGCCTCCATAGCCTTGGATAAGGCCTCAAGATGCTTTATACTTTCTTCTAGTTTATTGCGCCCAGTTGCAGTAGTGCCTTTAGCAACCTATGGGACTCTAGTTCTAATAAAATCATTTAGAAGCTTTACCTGCAAGCCTGAAAAATAATTAAATTCTTATACCATTCTCATTTCAAATTCCATTTTCATAAGGTTTACAAAGTTATCCACAAGTTGTTGAGAAATGGATCCAAAGGCTATATCGTACACATAAATTTTTGCCACAAGGATGTTGGTATTGAAATGCCATAACAATAGTGTATTATCTACTCTCCTCTCACATATCATTCCTTCAAAAGATATGTTCCAAGCATTTCATACCAAGCTCTAGGAGCTTGTTTAAGTCCACAGATGTTATGTATATGATGAAAACAACAATCAAGTGTTGAATGGAAGAAGGTCATCAAACAACTGCTATTTCCTGAATGATGTTGCAACATGAGGCATGCCTCATGGCAAACATTAATGAAAGTGAGATTTGGCACAAAAGCCTAGGCCAGCTCAATTACCATGATCTGATGAGGATTTTAATAACTCAAGCAATGAGAGGAATACCTGTCCTAACAGAAGAAAGAAAGGGGTGTGCGGTCCACGCCAATAAGGAAAACAACACAGGAAATCACACCTAATGTTGAAACATTTGCATACTAATAGAGGCCTAGAACTATTTGCATATAGACTTGATGCGCTAACTGATCTTGCAAGTCGAGGAGGTAAGAAATATATTTTTGTATGTGTTGATGACTTCACATGATATGGTGATTTTCTCAGAGAAAAGTCAGAAGCTTTCAATGTCTTCAAAATGCTATGTCTCCAACTTCAAAATGGTATTGCACACCAGTTTTTTGCTCCAAAAATCCCCCATTAAAATAGGTTGTGGAGAGGAAGAATTGGTCTATACAAGAAATAGCTCTAGTAATGCTTAACGCTAAGAAAATGAGCCAAACATAGTGGGTGGAGGCTGTAAATATGGCATGTTACATTATTAATTATGTACATGTTTATCCAAAACTTGATAAAACTCTCTATGAATTGTTAAAAGAAAGGAAACCTAATGTCAGGTATTTTTCATCTTTTCAGAAGCCAATGTTTCATTGTAAAAGACCAAGAACCGATTAGTAAGTTTGAAGAAAAAAGAGATGAAGGTATATGCCTTGGCCATCCAACCACTAGTCATGCATGTTGAGTATATAATTCATGAACTAAATGTATTATGGAATCTATTAATGTGGTATTTGATGATAAGGAAAGTTAGGTGAAAAATTCAATAGAAAATTATGCAGGTTCAGATGATGAAGCTCATCAAAACAATGACAAGAAGCTTGCTGGATCTATTAATGTCAAAACCCCAACCATAGTAGACAGTCAAGGTGCTAGAGCAACTAATCAAACTGACAATGATGATGACGAAGTTCCATAAAAGTCAGTCCGAGAGCCTTCATCATGAATTAAGAAGAATCATCTCACAAATGCAATAATTAGGAGCTTTAATGACCAGAGGAAAACTAGAGGTGTTGCATACATTAATTACTACGACCTTACAGGTTATACATGTTTTATATCTTTAAGGGGGCCAAAAACTATTTTCGAAGCATTCAAAGACGAGTATTAGATCATAGCCATGTAAGGGGTACTTAACCAATTCATCCGCAATGATGTTTGGGAGTTAGTGGAAAGGCTAAGGGATGTTAAAATCATTGGTACAAAATGGATTTTAAAAAATAAAACTAACAAGCATGGGAACATCACACGAAATAAAACTAGGTTGGTCACTCAAGGATACACCCAAGTTGTGGGCTGGATCTTGATGATATATTCACCTCAATGGCAAGGATTGAAGTAATTAGGCTACTCATTGTTGTCTCTTGCAGTCTCAACTTCAAACTTTATCAAATGGGTGTAAAAAATGTGCTCTTGAATTGAATTCTTCATGAAGAGGTGTATGTTGAGCAACCTAAAGGCTTTAAGGATTCAAACCATTGCCATCATATTTATAAATTAAAGAAGAAAGTCATCTTTGCTTACCTTGAAGTATTTTCTATTGTATAAGCTTGCCACGTGTAATTGGTTACATACTACTAATGTTACATTGGTTATGCGTGAATGGCTACCCTACTTTATTACTAGTCAATTAGAATGTGGCGAATCTAGGACATTTAATTTACTATAATATCATGCATTTTTCTAGAAAAAAGAATGTGATGACTTATTTCCTTACCTCGGTTTGATTACTATGATTTGTGTTGCTAAAAAGAACAAGTTAAGGGTGATGAAGGATGATCAGGTGCAATTGTTGAAGATGATGTTATGGAGGCTCAAAGTACAAAAGATTGGAAAAATTGATGATTTGTCATCCTATGCTAGAACCAGTTTAGCCTCTATAGTACCTCTACCTCATCTAGACAACATTGGTTAGACGCTGTGTAAACACGTTGAGTGTGTAACGAGTCTTAGGGCATTAGGTCAACAATCTTCAGGCTAAAATAGAAGGCATTGATCTTAATGTTGTAATTCTACACACAACATTAATGACTATGGGTGTCTATTTGCCTAGTGAAGAGCCAGGTAAACCAGACACTGGAGTTCCTAATCTTGAACCTGAAGTACCTTGCCCCATTGCTGATATTGAAAATGCTCTTAAACTAAGTCAACCTAACTCTATGAATGTACTTGAAACTAATAATGTGACTACTATGCCTGAGCAAGAATTGGACACTGTTGTGACTGAACAAGAAGATGTAAACTTGGCTTGGTTTGATGCTTTTATTCTTGGAGCTGCTATAGCTGATAATCCTAAACCATATTCGTTTACTAATCCAGCCACTCCCTCCACTTCACAACTTTTGCCGACTGGCCCTTCACGTAACTAGTCTACAAGCCATTGCTTGTTTGTCGTCTCTTTGGTAAATATGTGGCGCAAAGGTGGAGTAACAATTCTATATATCAAGACTCTTGATGCTGTAAAAAGGAAGTAAGAAGCCACATTTGTGGGGGAGTTTCTTTGTTTTTTTGGATGTTGAACAACATTTTATGTTTCAAGCAATGACCCTGATTTTGAATATCGCTATAATGGACATTGTTAAGCAAAGGATACTTTGTGCACTTCAATTTTTAGTTATCTTAATTTGACTGTCTGTTGCATGTGTTGTGCCACAAATGTGCTAAATGAGGAGATTGTTACTATACACACACACACACACACACACAGTTGGCACATTTGGACACGAACACTACCATACAAAATCCAACACAACTAAGGATACTCAATATTTAAAGTCTAGTTGGATTCTTAAAACTACGATAAGTAGGATTCAAAGAGTGACAAATTCATGATCGATTGGAAGTCTATTTGAAGACATGTTGGAAAGTGACATAGATAGCTTCAATCAACTACTTCAACCTATTCAAACAAGGCTTCCATGCAAAGATGGAATCAAGATCTTGCAAAGCTTATTTATATTGGAAACCGACTTGGAGTCGATCAAAGAATGATGAAGCCTGGATGAACTACGACTGCACATCCTACAACTATAAATATTAGCTCATTCCAGGGTGTGAACATGAATCAAAAAATGAAGAAAGACTCCATTCTTCTAGCCGTGAGAGGGCTAGATTTTTACTTATCTTTATAAGTTTTTGAGTGTGTGAGCAACCATTGATACACAAACCAACCGAGTGATTTGAGAATTGGGCTTAAGGGTAATTAGATTAAATATAAAACAAAAGTGTTTTGGTGTCACCAACTAATTAGCTGCCTGGAGAGAAGATGTAGGGGTTTGTGTGGTGAGATTTGAGAGTTGTTCACCATATCTTTCACTATATTTTGGTTGCAATAGTAAAATTAATCTGGTTTCATACTCGTAGACTTAAGAAAGAACCTCTGAACTGCGTTAACAAATTGAGTGTTCCTTATATTGTGTTTCTTTGTGCGTGTGCTCATGAATCTGTTTCTATAGATTTTTCTAAATTAAACTACGTTGTTGTAACATTACTTAAAACTTTGTTGCGATTTTTGCCAAATATTTTTGAAATGGAGTTACTTAAGATGGTTAAATCCTACAATTTTTTTTTTATATTTAACCTAAAAATAAGCAAGCATGGAAGTTCTTGATTATTGTAGATTTATTTTTATTTATTGAAATAAAACATATTTTTCATAAATATAAAAATATTAAAATCAAATAATTAATAGAATCCCGAGTAATATTTTAAAAAAACCTTTAATTAAGGATAAACTAATTCATCAAAATTTTGTTTTGCACATGAACGCTAACTTGAGGAAAATAAAACTAGGAATTTGTGAATCATGGGATACAACATAATCTTCAAGTCCACAACATTTAAAACAAAACAAAAGAAATTTCCACTAAACATGCAATACTACGTACCACAATGTAGATACCAAATGAGTGCGTGGAACGAACGGGTAATATATCAAAGCTTACAAAAGGTCCCAAACATCGACATCCAGATACGAACCACTGGTTCCACCTTGGTTCGCGTAACTGTTCGCGTCACCCAATCCTGGCGATGATATGGGCACGTCAATCTGGAGGTCCACGTCAGGAAATGTAGAAGGGATTCCTATTTCCCCACTTTCAGTGGCTTCAAGCAATTTGCTCCACCATCGAATGCTTTCTTCTGCTGCTTCTTGTGTCGACGATGAAGATGGCAGATGATTATTCTTGGGACTTTCATTGTCACCACTTACGCAGTATTTCACAGACGATGACGGAGCTAAAGATGGCTTGAAATTCTTGTTCGCCTTCTCAATTTCATAATCATTTAGTGCTTGGTTTGCTCCGGTTACCAGTTCAGTCTGCCAAGCAGGTGCTCTAAATGTGGAAAAGGTCCGAGGTCGGGGTCTTAGGATGTTACTCGCGGTGATGGCCTTAACTTCGCCGTTGTTATTACTTTCTCCCGAAACGACAGCAGAAGCAGAAGCAGCAGCAGATTGCTTCCTCTCAATGTGGGTGTTCCAAAAGTTCTTCACGTCGTTGGCTGTTCTTCCAGGAAGTCTACCAGTAATCAGGGACCATCTGTATCAAATGTTAAAAGGGGGTATACTTCATGTTTGCAACATGTGTGTAATTGTCTAAAAGTCAATGCTAGTTTGGACGCAACTAATAATTTCTTTTTAAACATTTGGGAGAGAAATGTTTGGAAGTTTAAGGCCACGTAAGCCACGCGCTTCGTAAAGTAAAAAGTATGGCACAAACAAGAAATTTTAGTTCTAGTCTGATCTTGAGCTATGTCCAATTACCTGAATATCTGTTTTAATTAAAGATATATTACTGTTTTCAAAAGCTTGCAATGGAGTTCGTAATTTATATATATCATTTATAAATAAATGATTGTGTAAAAATTAAAATATATTAAGCATTATTTAATATATAATTAGTAATTAGAGTTAAGAATAAGAACACATTCAAAATTATCAGATAAATAACTGTAATGATGAGGTAACATCGAATAGCTAGAGGAGTTAACGAAATGCAAGCCATGAAATATTTTGAAATTTATTTATTTTTGTTGGGAGTGCGGCGGGCCCAATTACAAACTCTGATTGAACCTTATTGGGCCAGAGGAGAAGCCTAATCAAATTGGGAGCATCACCCATGAACAACGTATGTTGGGCCTGGAGCGGAGCCCAACAAGATCGGGGAGAACAGTTCATGGCCCTGTACGTGAACACGTATATAAGTGGGCTTGACACCATATATTAACCCAAAACCTTAAGGCTGTGAGTTATGGGTCAAGTATCCACTTTATATACAAGTCACTTTTCTCTTTTTCTACCAATGTGGGATGCCACTTTTTCTAACTCATATTTGTTTCCCAACAATTTTTACTATCGTTTGTCTGATTTAAGTCAACTCAACTATAATTTGTACATTACTGAAAATCAGTTTTACTTGCTTGCCAAAATAAGATGCGGAGAAAGCATCGAGAATTCAATTAGAAACTTCCATATGACTGGCAAGTTCACAACTAGACCAATGGAAAAGAATTGATAAATGAATGGCTCTTCTGAGTGTAGGAAAGAACAATTGGGAAACAAATAAGAGTCGAGAAAAAACAAGAGAGAAAGTAAAAGTCAATTGTCCCACAAAAGTGGCTTGTATATAAGTGGATATTTGACTCATAACTTATAATATTAAGGTTTTGAATTAATATATAGTATCAAGCCCACTTATATACATTCGCACTCATAGGCTCGTGAATGGTTCTCTTCAATTTCATTAGATTCTGCTCCAGACTTAATAAGTGTTGTTTATGAGTAATGCTTCCAATTTAATTGAATTTTTCCATCTAGCCCAATAAGGTACCACACACCCAATGAGTGATATCAAAGCCGATAGTTCAACTTGAGATAAAATAAAGACAGTACTTGAATAAGCCCATAGAAAAAAAGCTAAATCCATAGAAGGCCTACAAAAAGGTGGTTCAACTAGGGATAAAATAAAGTCGATACTTGAATAAACCCATGGAAGAAAAGCCTCGATCCATAGAAGGCTTAGAAAAAGGTGGAGGGCAATATTGTTGATCTCATGGAAGAATAAAATTCCATGAAAAGCCCATAGAGGTGATGAGCATGTAAGCGTACTCAAAGATCACATGGGAGATCCATATCTCATGAAAAAAAGGCTCTTGGAATTAATGGGTATAGATGAGTAACTTGATGAGACCGTGAGATATTCTGAAAGTTTTTGATCAAGGAGCAAGTAAAAAAAATTTATATTTGAGGAAGAGATTATTAGGAAGCAAATAAGAGTTGAAGAAAAAAAAAAAGAGAAAATTAAAGCCAATTGTCCCATATTGCTAGAAGAAGAAAAAGTGGCTTGTATATAAATGAATATTTAACCCATAACTCATAACCATAAAGTTTTAGGTTAATACATAGTATCAAGCCTACTTATATATATCCACATGCACAAGCTTATCTTCAATTTCATTAGGTTCTACTCTAAACTCAATAAGTATTGTTTATAAGTGATATTCCTAATTTAATTGAGTTTTTTTAGTTAACCCAATAAAGTTCAGTGAAAGCTTGTAATTGGCCTACCATACACCCAACAAGAACCACCCCTTGCAGGAGTTGTCCGACCTCTGGCCATAAATATATGGCTTCATGAATATGGTTTTTTTTCCAAATGGAAGGACTGATTACTGTAGCTATTCTGAACACTTGCCTGTTGCCCAACAAATTATGAAGCCTTATGATGAGATCCACTTCATCTCTCGTGAAGTGACCTCGTTTAATATCCGGTTTCAGATAATTCAGCCATCTCAACCTGCAACTCTTCCTGCATCTGTTCAGCCCTGAAAACAAAATGAAAAGACTATATAAGTTTCGAACATAACAAGAAAACTGAAAAGAAACCTCAATTGTTTCCCTTCATTACCAGCTCTGAAAGGGACTTGGTGCCACTTCCCTTCTCCATGCTTCTCAATGCACTTTCTCAGCAGCATATCTTCTTCTGCTGTCCATGCACCTTTCCTCACTTCTCCTGCTTTGTTTTCCATCTGTTTTTTGTCTATGCACAGATATAGTTTCCTGAAAAAGCCGAAAAGTACTGTTACTGATGTTGGAGCACGGAGAAAGGAGAATATTTACTTATGGAACGTGCATCCGCACCTTCTGGTTATTCTCCTTCGCATGTATCCCTTCTCGTTGTGCTCTCATCTATTTAAACTCACTTTCCCATCCCCTTTCAATTTTCACCGTCCGCCTGTCTGTCATATTTCCCTGCCACAAATCACGTACTTCCAAATGACATTCTATACATGGGCCAGCATTGAGATTTTATAATCAAGTGTCTGGGTTCATGATGTGGGAAGTATCAATCTACTTGCCGTTAATATATTCGTCTTTATATTACATAAATTCTCAATATTGCTATAATTTATACTTATTAATATATAGCTGTCACCAACTATTCGCAGTAATATTAGAGACTACTTTTTTTTTTTTTTAATATTCAAACATGTATTTTGCATGAGTTTCAACTAATTAGGCATTTGAAAAAGTTTAGGAAGCCATAGCAGAGTTGACAGGTCAAAATGTGGGTGAAAATACCAAGATGAGAACATTGGAGCCATCTCACTTTAGTCGAGATCGATCACAGACAAAGCAAAACAATCTCAAGGTGTAGGATCGACATTACCAAGTGCTGAGCCTTCTGTCTTTACGATCTATAATGTAACGTGTTCATATACATATATCACATGGTTTGATTGGACTATTAAGGAATACAATTTAATAGACAGGAACGCAACAAGTGTGCCCATACAGCTCATGGACTCAAAGTCCATGTCGTTTCCAACACGTATGCCCATGCTTTCAAACTTCCACGAGTTTACTGATGTGTAAAACACAAAGTTCAACTTAGTAACTTACCTCAAGATGGTTCAACCAAACCTCCTCGTTTGCTTGTACACTTGTGGCTGGCCAAGACTATGAATTGGGGTGGGAGAATGTAACAAATTTCAGCAGTCTCTAATGAGCCATAATTTTATACTTAGGGTTAGACTCATGTAATTGGGGAAGGGTTGACTATTTAATCATGACAGGATTTTCCTACAATTTCTTTCCTCAAACATAGCTAATCTAGCCTTTAATCAACCACCAATCATACCATAACCTCTTCCCACAAGTATGGCATGTTGTCATTATGAGATCAACTCAATCCTCTGGTTTTTAGTAAGGTTGACATAGATAGGATTTTTTTCTCTTTCCATGCATGCAAGACCACACCTTATTATTATTATTATCAACAACATTATTATTATTGAAAAGATCTCGGTGTCATATCCTACCCTCCTAATACCAAGTTTCATGCTCAAAACTTAACGAGCGTCATTCAGAAAGGTTTTGGGTGCAATGAGTATATCTAAAATTATCATACTTTGGGCCCAATTGTGTAGTGCATTTGTCGAACTTAAGGTAATCTTAGTCCTCGGTTGTACCCTTATTAAGTTCCTTATACCCTATGCGATTGGTCTAAGTTACTAGCTTACTTCCTAAGTGTTTAGCTAGTTTCCTTGGGAACAATAAATAGGTAGCATCATAGTCAAGTAAGGTATGCGTAAGTGAGTCATTGATAGGGGTGTTACTTATAGCAGTGTTCTCAAAGTTTTTTGTTTCCTCTCAGGTCAAGGCAAACACCCTAGCTTTCCCTCTTTGCTTCGTGTTCTCTTTATTTCCAGGTGCATTGTTGGTGTCCACAAGGGACCTCAAAGCTTTGTTTGGTTATTCCAACATTTTGTGGCCTTGCTAGCCACAACAAAAATAGGTGCTTGCTAGTGTGCAGCATATGCCCCCCTGCCTACGAAGGCATATGGCACATTTCGGTAGCTAGGGCTTTATCCCACTATTACTGGCCCAAGTTGGCCTATGGCAAGGATTGGTGCTAGGATTATTAGCCTCCGAGGTTAATACCCAGCTTCAGTCTCTTTAGGCTACTCTTTGTCTCCCTTCAGTTTACATCCACCTCTGCTCAAATGGTGGCTCCCAAGTGTTCATCAAACATTCTAACCTCGTATAAGGATAGGGTGGTTTACAAGCATCTCTTAAGGCCCATATTCTGACATAACCAAGGTCCCATAATGTTGTGGTAAATAGCTAACAAATAAATTGTGGTTGTATGACATATAAATAATGGGAATAGGCAGTGCTGACTATAAGGAAAAAAAATGATATTATTCAACTACAATATTAGTTTAACATCATAATGACAGCTTTGTTTTGGCATCTAGTATTGCCTATAGGCACTATTCTCATTATTGCTAACTCTTTCTCTCATTCTCGTTCTATTCCTACACCTACCTTACATTTGGCACGTGCACCTCTTCTTCCGAGTCTTCCTCTAGCTCCAATATTTACTTGTGTAGCCCACCATTCTTAGTGAGAAAGGCATTCACTTCTTATATCAGCTCATGTCATGTTTTCATCAAATCTGCTATATTAACCTCAAAACCAAACTTCACGTCAACATGCTTCCTCTTGAAGGCTACAAAGTTGACTACGCTGTCACTGCATACATCTTCTTCATCTCTTTGTATGCCTCTTTCAAGCTCTTTAGCTCCTCCCTCAACACCTTATCTTTGACCTCACTCGTATCCCTTGGGCGTGAAGTGAGGCCTGCGTGTGTAAGTCCTCTAGACTCACTAGTTTTCTCCATCACCTATACCATGAGGCCAAATTTTTAATTAGTGTCTGTTGTCACTATTATTAATAGCTTATGAACATATAGTCACTCAGAGCTTATGATTCATGTCATAATAATCTACATTTCTAGGGTCAAGGTTTCAATTCATATGTGTTATGTGTTGGATTTCACCAGGTAAGGATGCTAAAATTTTCAAATTTTAAACACAAAACAACTCAAGAATACACTAGAATAAGTAAAATCCCAACTCGGTCTGCTTTCATTGCATAAATGCAGAAACATTAAATTCTATAAAATTGTATGGATGATTATCTAAAAACAAATCTTTTAGTTTTCTGTCTATAATCTACAAGTTGCGATAACATCTCCGCCTCTTGTTTGTCCATACGAACAATTCACTGGCCATGGCTTTTCAACAAAACTCCACCAACTCCATGAAATTCCGCAGCTCTTGCACTTGGAGTATTTCCTAAGAGAAAATTGAGGGAGGCAGGAAATTAATTTTCTTTTGCTTGCAAATGGTGAATAGTTCTATGTGAATAGTGTAGCTAGGTTACTACTCACATAAATAGTGCTTCTTGGAATTCTTCCAATCCTTTTATTTTCAAGACACAATCTTATTTATATTAAGATTTCTTAGGGCTTGTGAAATGGGCTTTCAAATGAGCCTCAAAATTATCCCAAGCCCATCTACTTTTTTATTAATCTAATTAATAATAAAGCCCATTTGAATTATTTCATTCAATATAATTAATCCCATTATTTAAATTAACGAACTATTATGTTTCCAATTAATAATTTCAATTATTAACAAACATATTAGGTAAACAATAATTCCATTGTGTCTTGTCTCTTTAATTTAATTAATCTCATTAATTAAATTAAAAGCTTGTCATGTTTCTAATAAATGATCTCATGGCTAACAAATATAATAGAGAATAAATCATCTAATTTAGCCTAATCTAATTGCAACCAAATTAAATCCTTCATAAAACTTTTCAAACATCATTCACAAGTCTTCTCAAGCATTGTGATCACCACTTTGCAATTGTCTCAAGCCATCGTCTTATTATTATATGTGTGACTCTTTAGATTCATTGTTAGATGGCAACAAGCATAGCTCGAAGGATATAGGTAGCACTTAACTTATGGCCTATATCGTATCCCATTCAAGATGAAGTGAAAAGATAAAGTGAATGGATTACAATGAATTCTCCCGATCATAAATGTCATACAGTATAAACCTTTTGTCTTACTTTATCCTAATTTAATGGAGCCATAGATTTAGACAACTCACAAGATCGGTCATATAACCATTTGGCATTTCCTCTTAAGACTAATGCTTCTATCAAAAACTCTTTTCTGATCATCCATTACCTTGACTAAAGATTTCTATCTCATAGAATATTAGTTACATAAGACAAATACTTTGCTCACTTGCAAGGAGACAAATTCCTTATTGAATGTACACATGCCTCCATATGCACCCAGGTAATGGTACTTTGGGCTCATAACCTATTCCATACTATGATAGATATTGATTCTTAATACCCTAATGGCACATTGACTGTCATGGGCATAAGACAACCATATCATCCTAAGTCTATACTCTACGCGCACTTAACACGAACACAAAGTAAGATATTGACAGTAAAGAGTGAGCTCTATGTGTTTACTTCGTTCTGCAAATCATATTTGAATGCTCATTATCTAATGACACATCCACACATATGTATTCTCAATATCTCATGCCAAATAGCATGGCACTCACCGTATAAATACAAAGTGTGCAAATCTTACCAACTTTCTAATACCTTTTAAAGTATCTATGATTTGTAGATTGGATTTAGTGATTGTATTAAGACAACTTTGTATCAATATTCAGAAGCCCTTATGAATAAGACCTCTTAATACTATCACTTGGGCACATGCAACATTTTACGCCATTCAATATTACATATATAAGAACATTGCCAGAATATTGATAAAATAATTATCAACATTTTATTAAATAATAATGATAACATTTACAACTAATATATGTAAAGTATCCCTCATTGATAATTTAGCATCAGAGGGCATATCACTAACATTATGTGCTTAAGATCAAGGCCTAAGCTATACTTTTGCACATTGTACATGCTTAAGGTTGAGACCTAAGCTCTGATAGTTCAATTCTTATGAGCCATATCTATATTTAGGCATTGTATATATCTTAGGATAAAGCCTAAACTTTGGTACCCCTTTCTATCATGCCACATCCTCAAACACAAGATGGTAATACTCTTAACGGAACTATTTTAAAGGATACCAAAACCCACCTATCAGAGTAACTAAACCATGATAACATTAATTAACCTAATGTAAGGGGTTTATGACAACATTGCAATGGAAAACAATGAACTAAAATTCTTTCATAGGTATCCCTACCAAAATCTGTAACTATCATAGTATAATGTATGATCTAAATTAGCTTGTCCTCTAACCACTCCTTGGTGACTACCATCCCCAAATGTGCTCAACCTTAATGTCATTTGTACAAAGGGTTTGAAACTTTTGTGAGTGACAAATCACCTGGTGGGGGGTTTACTTGCCATTTTGGGACGTGAGCATAAAATAATTCTTTTCATGCAAAATATCTTGGAGAAAAATCTTGTAATCAAAGTAAAGTTTCATTGTAATATAATAGAGAACATTTCAGAGTAAAGATAGTAGATCCATTCATTTTCATGTATTCATTTGCTTGCTCATGAGTTCTAGACATCTTGTGTTCCTTTTTACTAATCAAAACCTTAGTCTTTAACCTCGACTAAGGAGGATCATGTACTTAATCTTTAACCCTGATTAAAAGAGTTATATACTCAATTTTTAATTCCAATTGAGAGGATCATATACTCAATCATTAATCTCGATTGAGAGTGTTGTTCTACACTAATGCACATTATCAAATATGAGCATTTTAATGTAAAACTTTTCCTATAAATGGAATCGTTCATTTAGAAATACGTGGAAAATGGATAGCTCACATCCATGATTTTCATGTCAAGAGCATTGGGTTTTAGGAATTAAACATACCAAGGTTCATTTTTTTAAAATAGCAGGAAAAATTCCATTTATGCGATCAAAGTAGTTTAAAATAAGGTAGTTGAAAAAAATAGTATGGTGGACCCACTTTAAGCAGAAAACTTTATTCATGCAGAAAATTCACTTTGTGCTGTAGTACAAGGTTTACTAGCACCATGGCATAGCTTCATAAGGTAATTGTAAAAATAGAAAATGAATCTCACTTATAGCACAAAACTTATTTGTACAGAGGAATTGATTTTTCATAAGATAGTAGTATAAATTGCAAGATAAACCCGCTTACCTGGTGTTAGCTCAACTAATTCAATTGTTCTTAGAATTTGAGTCTTGGGTTCCCTATTTCATAAACTAAACTTTGTTTAGTCCCAAATTGAATAAATTGAATATCCTATTGTTTCCTTAGGTGCACCCTAAAATCCTTAAAACATGGTTTGGTTCTTTCTCTACGTGGGTTTGCTAGTTCCTTATGCATTTCTAGTGATTCTTCATATCATTGTTGGGTTTTGTGTCTTTGGGTAAGGTGGGCAGGGGTTCATGTGGGTCCATGGTGGGCATTTGTGGCTACATAGTGATCAGGGATGCGAAATGGGTGGAAAAGTCATGAAGACAAGTCTTGAATCGTCATGAGGCACTATTAAATTGGTCGAACACTGCCAAGATTGATCTTGGCTTATTCATATCAATTCGGGGTGAGGCGATCGACATTTGAGGATTCTAGAAATTATGATCGACCACACCAACGATTGATCGTGGTCAATCGTGCCCCCTAGATCTATAGGGGATCGATCCTACCCATTGAGTAGTTAATCTAAAGCCTTTTATTCTTATGATTGTGGCACCTTGTGAACAATCTAGATCGATCGCACCATCTGATGTTAAGTGATCACCCAGGGAGGGTTTATCTAAACTTGGTTTTTACACAATTTTGCGCCCTCTAATAGCCTGTACACTGGTTTTAAGGCCATATCAAAATACATAATATTACATGTTCATATACATAGATTACATGGTTTGATTAGACTATTAAGGGATACAATTTAATAGACGAAAAAGCGATGAAGGTGCCCATACGGCTCAAGCACCCAAAGTCCATGTTGTTTCCTACATGTATGCCTATGCTTTGAAACTTCTACATGTTTACTCGAGTAAAACTAACAATTTTCATTTGGGAGATCTAATTACATGTGCCTATAGTTCAAGAATGTTATCTTCTTACGTAATCGTATTGAAAATACAAAGTTCAAGTTAATAACTTACCCCAAAACATAGAATTGGGGTGTGAAAATGTAACAAATTTCAGCAGTCTCTCACAAGCCCTAATTTTATACATAGGGTTAGGCTCATGTAATTAGGAAAGGGTTGACAATTTAATCATGGCAGGATTTTCTTGCAATTTCTCTCCTCAAACTTACCTAGTCTAGCCTTTAATCAACCCCCAATCATAGCACAACCTCTTCCCACAAGTATGGCATGTTGTCATCATAAGATCTACTCAATTCTCTAGTTTTGGTAAGGTTAACATGCATCTTTCCATGCAGGCAAGACCACGACTAATTATTATTATTATTATTATTATTGAAAAGATCTGGATGTCACCAAAACCTTATATTTATATATTTTCTCATAAATTTATCCGATCACATTCAAATTTTAACTATGCATGCCTAGAATTCTTTTTTCATCTTATCTCTTAAAGTGAAATGCACAATTCGAAATTGTCATCCAATACCATCCTATATAGATAAAAAATAAATAAATAAATAAATCAAAATGAACAAGTATGTGGAGAGGTGTGTATATAAATACACACACATATTTTCAAAAGTGATAACAGCTCGACAAGCAATGTAAACAACATAAACCATAGAAGATTTCTCATATTGACAATTATTTGCCCTATAATTAACACGACATAATTTTAACTAACCCAATTCTAAAGTGAAATAATATTTTCTTAATATCTTATTTATTAGTAACAAGATACAACCATTTTTCATTTTCCAGTGATGTGAACCTCTCAAAACTACACACTCTGACACTTTTACCACTCTTTCTTTTATATATTAAAAATTATTTGAAATTCAACGACTAACTCTATTAGTATAAATAATGTTAGCACATTTCTTGGCAATGCTCCTTGGCATTTTTGGACTCTTGAAAAACTTATTTGATGATGAAACTCAAAGGATTTTATGTCGATTCGATCCTGGAAAAGAAGAACTCAAAGATTCACGAAGAGGACGAAAAAATCTCTATAATATCCCATTTAACCTAGCAATATTTCTAGATAAGCTTCAAGGAGTTCATAATTATCCTAACTGTTGCAACATATCCATGCAATAGAAATAGGTTAATCAAGAAGCTACTTTACCAAATGATTGAAGTGCTCCAAAAAAGAGTCTCAAGACAACAATTTAGTGAAATTTCATGTATAAATATAGCCTCACAATTCAAGATTGGTGTTCCTCAATGTTAAGCCACGTGAGAGATAAAATTGTACACCAAGATCTTCACTTATCTACACCTATCAAAATTGTGTCAGAATTTGAGAGTTAATTCTCTTGAGAGAAAACCTATTATGATGAAAAATTGGAGCTAAGGCTAGATTTAGGTGAATTTCAAAATGTGTGAGTGAAATTTTGTAGCATCTAAATGGTCACGAACCTATGTGCTATGGTGTAGTGGGTTTATGATTAAGAATTAATATTTGTTTTTCCTTTCTTTGAAATTAGTAGAAGTTGTTATACTAGGCAATGCTCTGCAAGAATAACAGAGTTGTTTCAAACTTCGTTAATGCATTAGTGCTCATTGTATTACTTGTTGGAGTGTGTGCATATTTGTGTTACAACTTTTGCAAGCATTCAGTTTTGCGTATTGTTGCCTAAATTTATCGAAAACATCTACTCACAAGATTTCCACGTGGCATCAGAACTAAGTTGCCATTTTGCTTGGTTTTGGAAGGTAGATGTACTCCTAGAGATTTGAAACATGAATGCTAAAGAAGGATCATTGATGATATGCCCTCCACTTCTGAATGGCAACAACTTCCCTTATTGTAAGTTGTGTATGCATGCATTTATAAAGTTTCAAGATGAGAAAGCTTGGTCCTCAATTGAGAATGAATGTCGTCCACTAATTGAGAAGAATGCTAATGGTATTGAAGTTAAAGATGTGAAGTCATGGGCCTCTACTAGAGAGAGAGCTACACTTGGAAACTCTAAAGACATTAATACAATTTTCATGAGCATAAAATAAGAACAATTCAAGTTAATCTCCATTTTTGAAACAAACAAAGAAGCTTAGAACATCCTCTACAATATTCATGAAAGTGCAATGCTATTAGAACTCTTGAACTTCAAATGTTGGCATTTCGATTTGAAATTTTAATAATGGGAGAAGATGAGACTATTGCTAAGTTCAGTAGGAGGTTGTGACATATTGTCTACCAAGCATTTCAATTGGGTAAAAAACATTTTGAAGCAAAGCTTGTAAGGATAACCTTATGTTCTTTGCTTGATAGGTTTACCTCCAAAATTGCTACGATTGAGGAGGTACGAGAAGTGGATAATCTTCAACTACATGAGTTCATAGATTCATCATAAACTTATGAGATGAACTAAAATTATGATAAGAATGAAAATGAGTTAGCTTTCTAAATATTGTAAAATAGTTTGGATGAATGTTACTTGTAATACAATTAGGATGAATGTTTCAACATGGATCACCACATTGCATCTATAACTAATGAGCTCAAAAGATTGATGAGAAAAGGCAAGATAGGGGTCTTAAATAAGTCTGAAAACACTTGCAACCAATTTGAATGTGATTCTAGAAAGTACTGCAAGAAAGATTAAAAGTTTGAAGTCTAAAGAAAAATGTTCAATATTATGAAAGCCGCGGTTTTTGTCATGTTCAAGTAGAGTGCAGCAATACTCTCAATAAGTAAGGAAAATCAATGACCACAACTGAGGGTGAAGATGGTTTAGATGTGTTAGATGAGGATAATCACACAACCAATCACTTCCCCTTCAATTCTATTAGCAAGGAAGGTACAGTAGCAACAAACAATATTGCAACATCAATCTCAACAGATGATGATTAGTATAAAAACAATAATAGCGGCTAGACCAAAGTTAATAAAGAAGAGTTGCTATCCACTTATTAATTGTTATGTGATAAATTGATGACCCTACACTCAGAAAATAAAGTACTAAAAGATGAAGTAAGATTCTGAAAAGAAAATAAGAAGTTGGAAAATGCCTTCAACATTCTAAAAGAAGAGTGGAAATTTTGAAGGGATATCACAAAGTTTAAAATAGAGCAAATGAAGCTGAGGTAGCACTCAATAAATGGAATTCTAGAAAGTCTAAATTAGAATATGTACGGTCTATGGGAAACTCTGTCAAGAATTGGAGAAGTTTGAAATTTATAGAGCAAAGTAAAAGTAGCCAGAATGAGAGGAAAGAAATAAAGTTAATGAGGAAACTAACCTTATTATTGCCAACATAGTTGCAACATTCAACAAAACAACAAATAGAAAGAGTCCTAAGTTAAAATCAACATGCAATTATTGTTTAAAAATTGGGTGTTCTATGTCAAGATGTTTCACTCTATTAAAGTGACCATGCAAGGAAGATATTGATGTGGAATACCACAAAGAGAAAATGTACCTAATAGACACGATGTTTTGGTAATCGGTAAATGTTTTGTTAAACTACCCATAAGAACTATAGCCTAAGTTCTATTCAAAGAATAATCAACAATAGTTTTCATTGAATGAATAACAGATCCAAACCTAGTATGATTGTTACAACCTAAGATGCAATAATACTACAAATGAGGTTGAACGCAAGGAGGTAAAGTTTAAAAAATAATTTTCATTAATTGTTCCGAACACAATGGCAATGATGATCATATCTAAAAAAAGAAAGCAAAAAATGACTAAAACTTTTGTCCATTTTCGCAAGAAATTAGGACATCTAATTGGAAGGTATTTCTTATTATTGAAGCATGTACTATAGAGAGGACATGCAATGAATAGTGTAGCCAACAAATGTGATAATAGAGGTTTTGTTAGACAAATGTGAGTCAAAAAATTCAATCTCAGGTGTTTTCTATCCCACACATCATTAGAAAATTGTTCTAACAACACATGATATGTTGATCATAGAGGTAATCTTTCTAATTAAAAAACTTATTTGTGCTGGCATATAACTTTTGGAGAAGTTCAAAAGAGCCATATTTGAGAACTATCTAACAAGATTTTGTATTTTAAACATTGCAATAAGGCCTTGCTTCTGGACCAAATTAGTATAGATGACATTATATAAATGAAAAGTCTGGTGTGTGCTAGCATGATAATACTACAATAAAGACATACACTAGAATAAGAAGGAAAGCATAAATGCCATGGGCACAAAACAACAACTCCTCACTATGGTAGCATCTTCATCTAGTCCACCCTCTCGCAGTCGCTAGGAAGATTAAGGAAAATGTGTCGCTATGGATGCTTTGTGACTATGTGGTAGGCCTTATCCCACAAATTATCATCTGTGCCTTATATCTACTGCAGTAGCAGTATGTAGAGCACCATCTCATTGTTTGCTCAGGGCCATCCTCATTAGCCACACACCCATCAAGCTATCAAGCCTCACCATAGATTCCACGATCCAGTCAGCACTTCATCTACACTTTTACCGTTGCTGGTTGTTGGGACTACCTACTAGAATCCCTAGGGAGTTATGGCTAGTGGAGGTCTCCATGGTCGATGGCCCCCCAACTGTGTACTGTGTACTATGCACCTCTAGGCCTGACCTTGGAGGTTAGGCATCCCATGTGGAATATTCAAATTGAGTCTCTATGTGCCTACATGAAACACATGACTATCAGCTTGGCATGACAATAGGGAATGATGTGGCAAAGGTTGTTCACCTTCACCTAACCAGTTATGCAATACACATACACATACGACGTAACCACTTTAACTGCATTAGAAAAAAAACTTAGCCAAATGCACGCCAGAAACAGTCATGTATGCCAAGACCACAACAATGAAACCAGTATAGAAACAAATGGTAATAAGACATATGTTACCCCCACAAATGCATGACATTTGTCATCCACGCATAGCCTCAGCAAATGGACAAGCAAATTACATCTTAAATATAGCGAAATTTATATTGTAGGTAGTCCTCCATCCTCAAGTCAGTGGCCTATGTGGCGTTAATGACCAAATTCCATCCCTACCTTATGCATCAGTTGATCATTTGATGGTAGTCCTGCTATAATCCTTCTAGTTTTTGGCCTTCAACTTACATTGATGCTTTGTGCAGTAGTATTATCAGGGGACTTTTTTCATTCAATGCCTAAGCTATGGTCTTCCAAGATAGCGCAGTCAAAGTAGCAGAGATGCGGCTATTCCTATCCTACTTGTCGTACATCAAGAGCACCAGTATTTCCTTGTGCTTCCAGGGCCATGGTTACCAGCAAGAACCGCCCCCTTCTTGTGCTCCTAAAATCCTCACACTATCCATCTGTGTGCCCACAAGTGCTAGCTCAGTGAAGTGTATAGGGAGGTTAAAGTTAGTGAAGCTAGAAGGCAACAATGTACATAAAATGTAGATGATAGAAAGTAACGAATTAGCTCAAATTTTTTAGGATGACTTAGGAGGATGAAGTTGTCGCCTATGCTATTGTAGCTTTACTTGCCCAGCAGTTTTCCGTCTCCTCCACCAATAATACTCAGACCCTCCTTTCTGCTAGTACAAGAGAATTGCTCCCTTAGCTGCACCTACACCATGGACATCAAGTTATTTAGGGTAACTATTTTCAAAAAATGCAGCCAAGCTCACCCCGCCCAGCAATGGGGTTTTTTCACAAATTAACCCCAAAAAATTTTTTGTTTGTCAAAAAAATTTGAGTTAGAGAAGTTTAAAGAAATAACCCAATTCCGTGATTTCAAATCAAGGAATTGGTTAAAAATTTAAAAATAATCATTTCTGTTATTTTGAATCACGGAAATGACAATATATATATATATAAAGTTAAAAAAAAGTATAAAAAAATAAAAAACTTGCATTCCGTAAACTCAAATCATAGCATGCAACTTTTTTATAGGGCTTTGTTTGTTTACATTGTGTTTTTTTACTATTTGTCTCGAATTTTTATCTTATGTTTAAAATATCCTTATTTTAAAATTATTTATCAAAGTAAATATTTAGAAATAGATAAAAAAATATAATTATTATATAATAAAAAATAAACAAACAAACATAACAAAGAACGAACATGGTATAGGGTAAAATATATCTATATCAAACATTGCATAAATATATTAAACAAAAAATAACGAAATTACTTGCAATATGAAATTTCTTTATGATATATGGTAATTAATTTTATTTTTCTCGACTATTTTAATTTCTATATCAATCATCTAAATTATAGAAATTAAAATTTGTCAATTTATTATTCACAATTATTATGCTTTAACGGAATAATTGACAAAATAAATTATGCAATAATTTCAATTAAATTTATCTACCATAAACATTCACATATCGATAATAAATTATATTTATTTGTGTATTTTTTGTTACATGAAAAATTATATCTGTCACAGATAACAGAGAATACAGAAATTTTAAAATTATGATATTTTGAAAAATAAGATAAAAATGACAAATAGAGAATAGAGAAATTTTAAAATTGGGATATTTTGAAAAATGAGAAAAAAAAAATTTCTCTATTCTCTATTTGTCTGTGACAGGTATAATTTTTCATGTAACAAAAAAAGCACAAATAAATATAATTTATCATTAATATGTAAATGTTTATAGTGGATAAATTTAATTGAAATTATTGCAAAATTTTTTTGACAATTATTCCATTAAAGCATAATAATTATAAATAATAAATTGATAAACTTTAGTTTCTATAACGTAGACGTTTGATATAGAAACTAAAATAGTTGAGAAAAATAAAATTAATTACTATATAATCATAAAGAAATTTCATATACAAGTAATTTTTTTATTTTTTATTTAATATATTTATGTAATGTTTGATATAGATACATTTTATCCTATATCATGTTCATTCTTTGTTATGTTTGTTTATATATTTTATATTATATAATAATTATATTTTTTTATATATGTTTAAATGTTGAACTTGATAAATAATTTTAAAATAAAGATATTTTAAAAATAAGATAAAAATTTGATACAAATAGTAAAAAAATACAATGTAAACAAATAAGGTCCTATAAAAAAGTTGCATGCTGTGATTTGAGTTCACGGCATGCAACTTTTTTATTTTTTTATACTTTTTTTAACTTTTTATATATTTTTATTTTTTGTCATTTCCGTAATTTTGAATCATATAAATCACACGAATTGACACAATTCTATTATCCGAAATTACGAAAATAGTTATTTTTAAATTTTTAACCAATTTTGCGATTTTATATCTCAGAATTGAGTTATTTTTTTAAATTTTTCTAAATTCAAATTATTTTAACAAACGAAAAATTATTTTAATTGTGCCCCCATCGCTTTAATCGTAATGGGCAACATGCCACGCACCCATGTGAAAACTCAGGCAGCCAGACCCCCCGCGCCCCGCCCCCCCCCCCCCCCCGCCCCCCGGTATCCATGCGTCGGTCATTAAACTAGTCTCAAATTAAAGTAACTCCACCACTGAATTCGTACCTAGCCATCCCCAGACATTGACGTATGGGCCCCGCGATCGTTCGACTTCTCCTCATCTGCGCCTTTGGATGGTGGTTTGGAGTGGCTTGCAGGGTGCATTGAAAGGTCTCAATGGTCGCCCGATAAGAAGACTAAAGGTGCTTGAAATTGTGCGATGAAATTTCACAAGTTAACAATGCATGACGGTGGCCAAGAGCGGTGGCTTGACGCTTGCAGTGGGAGGAGGTGGTGGATTTAGGAGGATTTAAATATATTTGATTGAATGTTTATGCTTGATGTCGACTCACGTTTGTTAGTCCTAAATGAAATTTAAAAAATAACATAATTATCAAATGAAACTTTAATACAATTATTAATTTATAATAACAATGATTGAAGGAAGCAGATATCAACGCACTGGGCAATAGATTTGTGAACGTGTTCAAATATCTTTCATTCATGTGTCCTGCGGTGAGAATTGTTCAAACGGTCAATCCTACAAGTCAAGGAAGCCTATCGTGGGAAATGGGCAGTTTTTTGGCAGCGTAGGGATATAGATTTCTGAGAGCATTAATTATCTGTCATGATTTTGTGGATACTGGTCCAGATTGAATCCGACTTTGACTCAGACACTGCGTTTCCATGCTGAGCAACCAATTGCATTAAATGACGTCTTGTCCTCGTCGACAGCGAACGCATTACGTGATCGGAGTCCGTGTATTGAAAATCAAGTCGCTCGTCACGTCAAAAAGTTTTTTTGTCCGAGTTACTCACATCCACGTATAATATTAATAATTAAATATATCACACTTTTACAATAAAAACCTCAAAAAAATAATAAATAATCATTCAATAAATAAATTATAAAAATACAAAAAATATATATATATATATATATCTTATTAAAATATTTAATCAAAATATAATAAAATTTTATTAAAAATCCTATATAGTTAATATACATTTAAGTGAAAACTTATTAAATTTTTTAAAAGATAATTCATTAGATTTATTTAAAAAAATTAAAGATAAGTTACAATAAAAGAAATGAAATTTGAATTATTAAAAAAATTAAAATTCGAAAGTGTATAATTTTTATGAATCATAATCAGTTTATTGAATTTAATGATTTTAATTTTATTATAATTTTAATTTTTAAATCTTGTGTATATCGTTTTTTTGACCGATTTAACGACCCGGATCTATTTGCAAAACACTGATCAGATACACAGCCAGACTTGGACCTCCATTATAGGCAATCACGAGTTGGACGACCACAGGCTCAGTTTGGATTTACGAAAAATGGGTACAAAAAATATATTCTCTGGAATGAGAAAAAATGTCACACTTATAGTTTTAAACAATTCAGAATAGAGATTGGAGATGTGGGAAATATGTTTGAATGTTTTGATGTTTAGAAGGAAAAAATTGATTTGAATTTTTGAAACCTGAAAATTTATACGGGGTTTTTCTATTACTGGTAAAAAATATAAGAAAAAATTATTTCTTGAAAAATTTTAATGAATGTAGCAAAGAGGCATTAGAGAAATACACCACTCTCTCCTCGAATATGAAAAATTACCTGACCCTCTTGTTAACCGATTAAGTTGACCAACTTAGAGTAAAATTGTGTAAAATGACTATTCTGCTCATAAACTAGATCAATCCCTTATGTGTGAAAAATTATAGGAACCTGCGTCAACCACATTTATGACTAACAAATAAGTCTATTTAGTAAGTAAGCGATGTGTCGAAAATTGATGACGTCAACAAAAAATTTATACAAAAATTCAATTTTATCCTCAATTATATTTTAAAAAAATAAAATATTATATATTTTTTAAAAAGCATATAGCTTAAAAATTGTAACTTTTATGTAATAATAAAGGTTTATATTTTACATTTTTGAAAATAAATATTTTCTTGAAATTTAAATTTCTAAAATAGCATTTCGTATTATCTAATTTCTTATATTTTTTGAGAAACTTTTTAGATGTACGTTTTATATTTTTATGGTTTACAAGTTAAAAATATACATATTTACTTTTATATTTTTTTATAAAACATATTTTTTAAATACTTTATATATTTAAAATTATATTATAATATCTTAATTGAAAGATCTTCTAAATTAATATTTTCTAAATTTTATTAAATTAAATTTTTTATTTTGTGACATATAATTCTTAAAATATGCTTTTTATTATTCAAATAATCTATCTGGAATAAGTAACAAATTTTGAATTTTTTTAAAGTTTTATAAAATATAAATCTTTATTTTTCAATTTTAGGAAATTTTTAAATTAAATTTTAAATTCATTTTTATGAGTTAGAAAATAAAATTCTATTCTCTTATAAAATTAATCTTTAATTTTTTTTATTTTAATCATAAATTAGAAATCATTTTATCATGTAAAAATAAAAGTTAGAGGTATGTCCTTGTTATAAAATATTTAAAATATTTTAAAATTTTAAAATTTTAAAAGTACACAAATGTTTAATAAAATATAAAATATAAATATAGAAATATGCATTTTTAATTTATTGTCTAAAGATCTCAAAAAATTTATTTTGTACCTTATAAATTTTAAATTTGAAAACATAAATTTAAAATTTGTATACTTTCTAGAAGATTGAAATAGAAAGAATTATATTTTTTAAAAAAATATAAAATTTTAGATTTTATAATATTTTTTAACAACGTTATCAAAATAATATAAATAAAATATATTTTGTGAAATTACAATGAGATAAGTATGGCATCATTTTCTAAAATTTAGAATTTTTACATAACCCCATATCAAAAAATATTGGTCAACTAGTCAAAAAGTCAACTGATAATAAAATTGAATTTTTACATATTTTTTTGTTAATGTCATCATTTTCCAACTACCGGCTTGTGAATGGACTAAACTATTAGTTGAAAAAATGATTGAGAAGAGATCCTCGTAATTTCTCGTACATGGACTAAACTATTAGTCCGAAAAAATGATTGAGAGAAGATCCCCGTAATTTCTCGTACGTGGAGGAAAAGGTAATATATTTCCTCCAAGCCCTGGGAGAAGTTAGATGAAAATTTTCCTAAATATTAAAGGAAAAATCGTGACATGAAATTTCTTAAAGTTGGCGGGCCATAGGATCCCTAAAAACCCATTATTTAAGTGAGAAGCTTATTATGTAGCTGGTCTAAGAACACTATGTGGAATGAAAATATTATATTTCTTTCATTAAATTCACGCACAACCTCGTATAACATAACCCCCCCCCCCCCCCCCCCCCCCCCCCACTTGGTTAACTCATTCACCATTATGTCTTTCTTTGTTAGTTTTATTCAAACTCTCGTACATGTGAGTTATGCCCTTTTGAACACAGAATGTGTAAATCCCCTTAGTCAATTCTCAGAGCATCACATGCAAGTCCTACTCAGTTACTTTGTTAATAATTCCTAATAATTATCTAAAAATTAAAATTACCGCTATACCAATCACTCACAAAACTTCTCATACAATATATTGTTATACTTTTTTAAACAATTTTTCTTAAAAAAATATTATACTACTTTATAATTCCTAATAATTATCCAAATAACAAACATTTAATGCAAGTAATCAATTTATAATCTGATCGTATTACTCTATGTTTAAAAATACATATAAAATGTATTTGGTTTAAAATAATTATTTGCAGTACGAGAGTAACAAAGCTACATTAGTCATCGGTGCAATACCCCAAGATTTTTGGACCATATGGCAATATTTATTTTAATATTGGCAAGGATTTAATTTATAAAAATCTTGATTTTTTTAATTAATTTTCGTGTGAAAATACCATGTGTATTGAAAGTGAATATGGAAGGTTGTATATGCACCCATGCATGCATAGAAAGTTGCCAAAAGTTGGTAGATTGGCTTGGCAACATTACCATACACCCAAGGTAGGGAAATTAAGGTTGATTTGGGGTGAGAAATTACAAAAAATTCGTGGGGAAAAATTCTACAAAATTGGAGAGGTCAAAAATCTTAGATATAGCTTAGTTTCACCCCTAAAACCTAGTAAAAAATATTTGCCTCACCCCAAACCTTTAAGCAACCATCTAGAAGTAAGGAGGAAGAAGAGAGACAAAATTTGGACATAAGAACACGTAGAAATTAAGGCGAGTTTTTGGACTTAACTCATAGTAAGCATGCATAATCCAAGGAATCTGATTTCACATGTTCTAAGCACAATAAGCAAAGAGAAATTTTCTTATCAACGCATGAATTGGGTCGCACATAGTACTGAAACTGTTTGAGAAAGCCATGCATAATAATTAGTCTTAAAATCATGTGTAAGAAATTATATTGCATGCTGACGAAATTTTGACTTTCTTTAACTAATGAAGGGAGGGCCTTCCAAGATTAAATTTTTATGCTAAAAACATGATTTAGATGCCTTTAGAAACATAGAACATGTTTACATAATGAAAAAAAGGGATTAAAATTGAGCAAAGGAAAATTGAAAGTTAAATGTGACTTTTGCATGCAAGTAGACTCCTACCGCTTCTATCGTTCGCGGACATGAGGTGTTGTGTTGCAGTGCGGCAAGAGTTCACGTGGTTGCAGGAGAAACCACGAGTGGACCTAATACGCTCCACACCCAGTATGCTTTATGGTCGATGCTGCAATCGTGTGTCACAACAGTGATGTGGCCCTTTGCGATCACGAAGTGGGCAGAGCAAGAATTCTAGAATGCTTCGTAACCTGTATCGCAAGTGCGAGCAAGCTCTTCGTGGGCATGACCCTATCCTCCATCGTCATGAGGCCAGGTGTGGGCACTACCAGAATGCCCTACAGCTCATCATGGGGTTGTAGAACCCGTTTTTGCGGTTGTGAACAATGTTTTCGCAAGGGCAAGACTTGAATTTGCCATAATTCAATTTTAATGATTCTCA
This sequence comes from Avicennia marina, assembly GCA_019155195.1. Lineage (NCBI taxonomy): Eukaryota > Viridiplantae > Streptophyta > Magnoliopsida > Lamiales > Acanthaceae > Avicennia > Avicennia marina. The sequence goes on from CM032765.1 coordinate 9,333,563, forward strand.
TGTCCAATTTTTATTGTTTTTATAACCCAAACAAACCAAATTAAGTGGAAAACGAGCATCGAATATAGGAACCAAGAAAATGATGCTTAGGATTGCATCAAAAAGTATATAGGAATTAAATTTCCACTGAACTGAAATTTGAAATGGAGAAATTGTTCTGATTTGAATAGGAAACCAAGGGGATAACACTGAAAAATTCCAAAAATAGTAACCCTGTATTTGTACTAAGGTTGTTTTAAAATTTTTTTCTGAAACCCTGTATTTGCACTGGTGTTATTATTTTTGAAAAAAGAATTTTGGATGTAGACAAATGCCAAACGATATCTATTTTTGAATTGTTCTAAAATATAATTGTGATTGTTAAACTATTTGACTTGTTAAATATTACAATGAAACATTGCAAATCATGCCTTAAGGGATCAACCGAGATACTGTAGGGACTATTTCCACCTACTCACCAGACAATAGGTGGGATACATGCCCACTTAATTAGGGTTGTATGTTGGAATACATGATCCACTCAATTGGAGTTGAAGATTGAGATACATAACACTCCTTAGCCAGGGTGATAGACTAAGTTCCTAATCAATAAAAACGATACACAAACTGCTTGAGACCCTAGGAATACTAATGCACAGTACATGCAAACAAACATGTAATGTAAGACTTATAGGTTAACTAGCATTCTTGGAAATGTTTTGTAAATGCTTTATAATGATTAGATATGAATTTTGTAAATATTTTACTATGTTCTCATCCCAATGAAAAGGCAGATATCCACTTTTTGAGCAATTAGTTGCTCATGCATTTTTCAACTCTCTTGTAGAGAACCCTAGTAAGGAGGAATAAATGTGAGGATTGTAGGAAATAGGGAGAAAAAGAACTTGGCCTTAGATTTGCTTATGAAATAAGATCATGATATAATAGGATGAGATCACTTATTTATTTTCCAGCAAATAAGACGATGAGACTGCAATAGGATAGGTTACTCTACTTCATTTATGTCCACTGCAATGTATTACATGATTAATTGAAATAAATGAACTTTGTGGTTAGTTGCATTGATATGTTGACTTTTGTACACACTGAGATTATTTACGGGTACTATTGTGTTGTGTTCCTAAGATTGAGGGTGTGACAGAAGTAGTATCACAACCTAGATTTTGATATTAAGATTTTAGAGCGTATGTAGACCGGACCACAGGAAATCACATCATAAGAACTTAGAACTTAGCTTCTCACTTCATATGTGCATAAGTTATAGAATTGGTTTTATTTTGCTTTAGAAATTTGATACTTTACATAGGAAATAGACAGGGCTAGCGGTTCGAGTGAGCAGGCACTCTTTGGTTATAGCACTTTACCTAAGGGAATGATGGACTGCCTTTTCATCACAATAACCTAATTAAGAGACGTAGTTGCCGCATTGGCCGAGGCCAAGTGTTAGCACAATAAACTCAATGTTAAGAATAGGGCATTGAGGGATCACTAGGACAACCTTAAGAGGAAACTAAAAGAAATAAGAGTTGAACAATAGACGCTTGTTTAGACAAATGAGCACACGTGGAAGAGTTATTAACAACGTATGGACGTAGCATAACAGAAGCGAGAGGAGTTAATTCGACAAGTTGAGTGCCTTGACCACAAGAATGATGAGCTTTATGAGCTTTTCCACGATCAGTATGATGACCTCAATCTCAAGAAGGAGCCAGGGGAGGATCCTAAGGAGATACCTGATGAGGTATGGAAGCCTAGTTATAGATGAGCCAATCTAAATTGGGGGCATAGTTATTGAGGAATCATTCTAGATTAAGAGTTATAGAGCCATAGAGATATTGTGGTATGAATAAGACTAGCTTGTTCATTGTGATTGGCAATTTTGAGTAATAATAATAAAATCATTATTTTCTTGTGGCCATTACATGTTTACTATTTTAATTGTTGCTTTTTGACCCCTAATTTCTCATATATGTATATGTACATATATTAACTCATGCAATTCATTTAAAATGGCTAGAAGACCTTACCATACTACTTAGAACCCATGTTATGTTGCCCCCATGGAAAACATGAATAAACAAGCATGCAACTACCCTTCACATCCACACTCAATGCAACCACAATCATGGTCGGTAGTTGGTCATACAAATCTAAGGCAAGAAGACTTAGTGGCCATAGCAATTATAGTGGCCTAAGTGGTGAGGGGCTAGCAACAAACCCCAATGCCAACCAAGATCCTACCTAATAGAGGTATATAAGCCCACTATGCAGGGTTAAGGAAAGCACATATGACTACGTTTGATATCTTGCATAATCTAGAGGTTGTCAAAAAGTGGTTGAAAGGGTTAGAGGAAAACTTTAAGTTTATAGAAGTTTCAGCCTAAGTACGGCCGAGGGTGGTGATACCCTTCTTAATTGGCGAGACTACTCTTTAGTGGGAAAGTGTCTCACCCACACTATTAGAAAAAAGGCTAATTACCTAGGCCTAGTTTTGGGAGGCATTTTTAAACCATTTTTTCCCTAATGCATCCACTTGGAGAAGATCGTAGAATTTGACAACTTATTACAGGTGTCTAATATGTTAGTAGTTGAATGCTCAATGAAATTCCACACTTGAGGGAAGTATCAATCAATGGTGATGGCGCATCCAACCCTTAAGATGCATAAGTTCACTAAAGGCACTATATGATGCGCAGACCTCTGATGACCTACTGGGGACTGCAACAAAGACTAAATCTAATATTGATCACAAAGGCTAAAAATAAGTTAAAGAGGCTCAAACGAAGTCTAAATTCTGATAATAACCAACTTGGACCACTAACTAGGCCACCGGCCAATAAGAGTGCTAACAAGGTTGTAAATGGGTAAGTTCCAATGCAACTTGACTAGACCATGCTTTCGATGTAGCCAACAAGGCCTCCGAGCTGCTAAGTGCCCATAAGATACCTCTAGATCGGCCCACACAACTAGTAACAATAATGGGAATGGCCCTAGTAGCAACAACAACGTCAGTAACAATCTCAAACCTAACTAGCCTAATTTTAAACTAAAGGGAAATGCCCAAATGTTTGCTATGGTCCAAAGGAGGTAGACAATACCAAGGACATGGTTGTAGGTAACGTAATCATTGACTAGCTTTATGGTTATGCCTTGCTTGATTTTGGCACTTCGTATTCTTTTGTTTCAAAGAGCCTTGCTAAACAATTAGGGCATAAGTTGGAAAATTAGAACCACCTTATAAAGAAACCACACCTAGAGATAAGACCTTGGTAGTCGACACAATATATAAGGATTGTGACTTAAAACTTGGAGGGAATTGGGAATTGCAAACTGACCTAATAAGGCTTAATATGGGGAATTCGATGTTATTTTAGAGATGGTCTAGTTAGCAACAAGTTTAGCTCATATGGACTACAGGAAAAAGGTGGTAAAATTTTGCCCACCATTTGGCAATATATTGTTCTATTATAGGAATGTCATGGACCAATATAGTAAACTCAGCCCAAGCCAAGAGGACAACTAGGAAAGGATGCCAGGCACACTTAGCTTGTGTCATAGACACACGAACCAAGGGCTGAAGGTGGAAGATATCCCAATAGTAAAAAAGTTTCCAGACACTTTCCCTGACAACTTGCCTGGACCATCCTCTAATAGAAATGTTAAGTTCGAGACTAATCTAGTACCAAGAATGGCGCCCATCTCAAAAGCACCGTATTGTACAACTCTAATGGGACTAAAGAGTTGATGATGCAACTACAAGAGCTTCTAGACAAGAAGCAAATTCAATCGAGCATATTGCCTTAGGAAGCCTTGGTGCCTTCCATAAAAAGGAAAAATGGAAGTTTGAGATTATGTATTGACTATAGAGAACTCAACAAATTCACGATCAAAAATAAATACCTAGGCTAAGGATCAACTACTTGTTCGATCAGCTCAAAGGGCTAGGTTATTCTCAAAAATTGACTTGAGATTGGGGTATTACTAGTTGAAGATAAAAACTAAGGATATCCCCAAGATGGCATTTAAGACGTAATATAGGTACTATGCATTTTTGGTTCTATCTTTTAGGTTGACTAATGTCCTCGTAATCTTCATGAATCTTATGAATCGAGTGTTCAAGTCATACCTAAACAACTTTGTGATGGTGTTTATAAAGGATATTTTAGTCTATACACCAATCAAGCAAGCACATGAAGAACTCTTAAGAATAGTCCTGTAAATGCTCTAAGAGAATTAGTTATAAGCTAAATTCAACAAATACAAATTTTGGCTAAGGAGCATTGCATTCTTGGGACACATAATACGTAAAAAGTCTCTCTAGATTCTATGTAAGTTGAGGTGACCCTACAGTAGCCTAGGCCCACAAGTGTAATAAAAGTAAAGAGTTTCTTAGGACTTGCTCACTATTATTGAAACTTCGTCGAGGGATTCGCTAAGATAGTGATGCCTCTAACTTGGTTTTTTCAGAAGTGAAGGAAATTCAACTGGAGCCCAAAGTACGAATAGAGCTTCACTAAGGTGAAGGAAAAATTGACCTTAGCACCAGTCTTAGACCTACTTAACGAGGGCAAAGGGTTCACCATTTATAGTGATGCTAGTAAAGGTGGACTAAGATGTGTTCTAATGTAAGATAATAGGGCGATCACCTACGTATCTAGGCAATTAAAGCTATACGAGCTAAATTGTCCCCCTTATAATTTAGAGTTGGCAGTAGTAGCCTTCACCCTAAAGATTTGGAGGTACAATCTTTATAGCGAGAGGTGTGAGATCTATACTGACCATAAGAGTCTAAAGGATCTTTTCACACAAAAAGAACTAAACATAAGGTTGAGGTGTTAGCTAGAGCTAACAAGAACAACAACCTAGTGATCAACTATCACCCAGGTAAAGCAAACTGAGTCACTAATGCCCTAAGTTGTAAGGGCACAGTAGTGATGGTGGCCACATTCACCAACAATTAGAGATGTGGTGGAATCCATTGAAAATGTACTCACGTCCCTAAACATTGAACCCTCATTACACAAGTAGAATAAAAGGTCCTGAGGCATAGACCTTGCGCTCATGAAAATTAAGGACAAGGCTAAACAAGGTTAAATGCAAGACTTTCAGGTGACAGAGAACGATGTCCTATACATGAAAGGAAGAATGTGTGTTCCACAAGTTGCAGAGATTCAAGATAAGGTATGCAAGAAACGTACCAATATAAGTATATAGTGCATCCCAAGAGTATAAAAATGTAAAAGGAATTAAAGAGAAACTTTTAGTGGAGCGAAATGAAGAAGAACATAGCTGATTATGTGGTAAGGTGCATAACTTCTCAAAAGATAAAGATTGAGTACCAAAGATCAAAAGGCTACATCCAACTATTGGATATAGTTGAGTGGAAGTGGAAACATATACCCATAGATTTTATCATAGGGTTACCATGGACACTACAGGGATTCGATGCCATATGGGTAATTGTCGATAGGTTGAATAAGTTAGCCTATTTCCTTCGATTTGAACAACCTATACTTTAGATAAGCTTGCTAAAGTATATGTGGGTAATATCATAAGACTGCATGGCATTCCAGCAAGCACCGCATTAGATAGAGACCCTCAATTTGTGTCTTAATTCTTGAGCAATTTTCAAAAGGCCATAAGGACTAAAGTGGACCTAAGTACAACCTATCATCCTCAAATGGATGGACAATCTGAGCAAACTATTCAGATAATAAAAGACATGCTTAGGGCATGCATTCTCAATTTTAAGGGGACATGAAGTGACTACTTAACTTTAATTGAGTTCACCTATAATAATAGCTACTACAATAGCATAAAGATGGCTCTCTGTGAAGCATTGTATGGCCCGAAATGCTGTTCACCCATATGTTAGGATAAGGTAGGTGAAAGGAAGGCAATTAAAGTTGAGCTAATCCAACTAATAGTTGAAAAAGTAGCCATTATTCGAAAAAGGTTCGAGGATGCCCAAGATAGAAAAAAAAGTTAGGTTGCCATGAGGCAGAGACCTCAATAATTTGAGCCGAATGAAAAGTTTTACCTTAGAATCTCCCTAACATAAGGAGTGACGTGGTTTGGGAAAGCCAAAAAGCTCAGCTCATGATTTGTAGGGCTATTCAAAATATTGGAGAAGGTGGGTGAGATGGCTTATCGGCTAGTGCTACCCTTGGAATTGACTAGGGTACATAACGTGTTCCATGTGTCCTAAATCCTCATAGAGGAAATATGATTGGACCCGAGCCATGTACTAGACCCAAAACCATTTGTAGTCGAAGAAGGCTCGACCTATGAAAAACGTCTGATAAGGATTGTAGACTGTAAGAAGTAGAAACTAAAGACTAGAACGATACCCTATGTGAAAATCCAATGGTCCAACTATATGGAAAAAGAAGGTACTTGGGAGTTAGAATAGAATATGAGGAATTGATGCCCCTATCTATTCTCAGAATAGGTTAGTTCAAATTTCAAGGACAAAACTTTTTACAAGGGGGAGGATGTAATATCTCAATATTTTTGGACCATGTAACAATATTTATTTTAATGGTAGCAAAGATTTAATTTATAAAAACCTTGATTTTTCTATCAATTTTCGTGTGAAAATACCATGAGTATTGAAAGTGAATATGGAAGGTTGAATATGCACCCATGCATGCATAAAAGGTTACCAAAAGTTGCTAAATTGGCTTAGGAGCATTACTATACACCCAAGGTACTTAAAGGGGAAATTTAAGGCTAAGTCAAGATGAGAAATCACAAAAAAATCATGAGAAAAATTCTACAAAATTGGAGAGGTCAAAAAATCCTGTATATAGCACAGTTTCACCCTACATATATCCAAGTTTAAAAGCTAGAAAAAAAGTACTTTCTCCAACCCAAACCTTCAAGTAGTTATCTAGAAGTAAGGAGGAAGAAGAGAGATGGATTTTGAACTCAAGAAACTCAAGAACGCGTAGAAACTAAGGTGAGTTCTTGATTAAACTCGCAGTAAGCAAGCATGACCCTAGGAATTGGATTTCACGTGTTCTAGGCACAATAAGTGAGGAAAAATTTTCTTATCAATGCATGAATAGGGTCACACATAGTACTAAAATTATTTGGGAAGCCTTGCATAGTAACCAGTCCTAAAATTGTGTGTAAGAAAATATATTGTGTTTGGGGAAATTTTAGATTTCTTGAACTAGTGAGGAGGGGATCATTCAAGATTAAATTGTTATGTTAAGAACATGATTTAGAGGTCATTAGAAACCATAGAACATGTTTATATAACGAAAAAGGGGATTAAAATTGAGTGGAAGAAAATTGGAAGCCAAACGTGATGTTTGTTGGCAAGCAAACTCGTGCTGTGTTGGTTGTCTACGACAATGAGGTCATAATATTAAGTGGATTTTTTAACAAGCCAAATTAAGTGGAAAATGAGCACTGGGTATAGGGAACCAAGAAAATGACTCTTAAGCTTGCATCAAAAACCATATAGGGTTTAAATTTTCAAAAATGGGAAATTGTTTTGATTTGAGTAGGAAACTAAGGGGATATACTAGTGAATTACAAGAACAGTAACCAAGTATCGAGTAAGTTGAATATCTGAATATATTTCAACTACCTTTTTTTTAAATGATTTGTTTTCTGAAATGCCATATTTCTACTGAGGTTGTTTTAAAATATTTTCCTTAAAACCTAGTATTTGTATTGATGTGATTTTATGTGAGAGAATTTTGAATGTGGACAAATGCCAAATGATATATATTTCTAAACTGTTCTAAGATGTAACTATGATTATTAAACTGTTTGACTTGTTAAATGATACACTTGAACATTGCAAATCATGCCTTGGGGAATCAACCAGGATAGTGTGGGGACTAGTTCCTTCCACTCACTAGACAATAGATGGGATACATGTTCCACTTCACTAGGGTTAAAGGTTAGGATATGTGATCCACTCAACTAAAGTTGTAGATTGAAATACGTGACCCTCCTTAGCTAAGGTAATATACTAATATCTTAATCAGTGAAAATAATACACGAACTACTTAAGACCCTAAGCATGCTAAAGCATAATATATGCAAACAAACATGTAATGTAAGACTAATAGATTAATTAGCATTCTTGGAAATGTTGTGTAAATGTTTTATCAAGTTTACACATGAATTTTGTAAATATTTTGCTCTATTCACATCTCAACAAAAAGGTAGGTATTCGCTTACTAAGAGATTATTCACTCATGCATTTTTCAACTTCTTGTGAAGAATCCTAGTGACGAGGAATAAACATGGGGTTGGTAGGAAATAGGGAGAAAGAGAACTTAGCCTTCGATTTGCTTATCAAATAAAATCATGATGTAATAATGTGGGATCACTTATTTATTTTCTAGCAAATAAGATGATAAAACTATAATAGGATAGGTTACGTATTTAAAAATTAATTGGAATAAATGAACTTTATGGTTAGTTGCTTTGATATGTTGGCTTCGGTATTTATTGAGATTGTTCGCAAGTGCTACCACGTTGCATTCTTGGGGTCGGGGTTGTTACAGTTGGTGTCCAACCTGTCCTCATTGTCTTCAGGATGTGATGTACTAACTGAATCTATGTTGAAGCTACCTTTGAGGTTAACCATCCTCACAAATTCATTTAGTGTGGCTTTTGTGCACTCTAATCTAGATCTTAAGCCTTGTAATTTAGATCTTGCATCTTGTAACTCTTTTTCATTTTGATGTAGCTTTTTCCCATAGCAAGTTCATTTTGGGTTGCATGAATGAACAAGAGAAAGTAGATTTTGAGCATGAATAATTTTTAAAAGATTTTTCTTCGGATCCCATACTTGGAAACATTCCTTTCTTAAACCCCATGAGATTGCTGCTGCTGGAGCTAGATCAATTCCCACTCCCAAATCCAAATGCCTCAATAGTGTTGAGGTCTTAAATTTTTTCTATCTTCTCCTAAAACATGTAAAATGTGTTCACATAATAATATTTATAGAGGTTATTTAATATACAACATGTAAAACCTTAACTTACACCTTGGGGTTTCACACGTGGACCTACCATTCTCTAGCTACATTTTTACAAATCTTCGAATATAGTTCCAAGTGAGTGGGAGATCTGACCAACGTCATCGCCTATTGTATTTTGAAGTATGCTAACATAACATACGTATACGTAATGTAAACAAAAGAAAATATGTAAAGACATAGATCAAGAGTTTACCAAACTATCACCATGGGCTGACATCGATATAGATCTACCTTAATAGATTGTTAAAGTTGAGGTGGAGTCATCAACGCAGTTGTCTTAGTTTTTTTTCATGTACCGCCTTGTTTGTGTCTTGTCTTCAGTAGGCTAACATCTCCTCTCATTTGTTCATGGGAATCCAATTGGCTCTAATGTTAGAAGCCCTTATCTGGTGCAAGTACTTTCACTACAATTCACTTTCCTTTTTCTTGAAATTCTTCTTCATTATTATCATATCAACCTTATCCTAAGTGAATTGTTCCAAAAATCAAAATTGAACAATTTACTAACACTTCTTGAAAGTAAGACATTTGAGGCTATGTTACTACACAACGTTACATACTTAATAATTCAAAGCAATAGAAAACAAATATTCAACAAATGTAAAGTAACTTATTAGTCGCATCTCCGCTATGTTCAAAATAATGCTACAAATCCGTAGTACATGGAATCTCAAAATTTTGAGGTTATACAACACAATAACAAGTGAGGCAAATTGGTAATAATTCAAAACAACAATGTAATAATGTGTTTTTAAGAAAAATACCTCAAATCTTTTTAAAAAAATTCCCACATCTCCATTGGCATGTTGGAATACCGAATCCATGAGCCATTATATTTATTGGTTATAATGTATCTAATGGCATCTATCACCTCACATAGTGCTCTACACATAAACAACACTACAATTACAAATACATTTGATGTATGAGTTAAATCATTTAGCAAGTTAAGTTAATGTCTTGGAAAATATTTCAACTAAATTAAATGAATGAGAAGTCAAGTGGATTGGACCTCTAGTTCGCTAGTGTGGCTCATGTGACATAGGCACATTCGATGAAACGAGCACCAATGGATTATGATGGCCCCCAATTGAAGTGGAGGCAGTTTGTGTAGACGGCATTGACAAAATGTTGTTCCTCAGCTATAACTCATAATAACTACCATAAATAACCACTAAAATGAGTAGTATTATATGTTAGATATCTATTAATACAGTTACCAACAAATCAGCTCAAAAGTTATTACACATTAAGAATGATTCAATGGAATGGTAAAGCTGCTCAAGTGCACTGCCTCTGTGAACTTCAAGTTCTATGTTTGACATTGGCATCCTCCTAGCTGTGTATTGCGATATATCAATGAAACCATCCTTCCATCTTAATAAATAGATAGGTTGGCTATTGGCTGCAAGTATCAAGTGTTGTATATCAGCAATAATAGGTGCAATAGGAAAATTCAGACTTTATCTAATTTATCTTGAAAATGAGAGGTTGGCAACCCCTTTCGATGATACCATCCTTTCATCTTAATTAACTGCTCCAAAAAATATCAAAATTCCACTCAGCCTCAAATTATTCCACCGTATTGTACCAAATTAATTCTAATATCACTCTTCAATATCATTGTTGTTGATACTTTGTGTGAGTTGAAACTTATATGTCATAAATTAAAAAATGAAAAATATCATTAAAAGATATAATAGAAATTGAAAGTAGTGGACTTCAAAATTTTTTTTCTATATTATGAAAGCCAAAGAATCATGTAAAGTATGAAAAGATGTGCACTTTGACTTTTCCATAATTATGAGAATCACAAAAGAGATATAAACACTCCAAAAATGATTAAACATGAATTAGATTTGATTTTATCTTCAAAACACAAAGAAAGATACGAGGAGTTAGAAAAAAAAGAGTGGATGAACTTGATAAACTTGGAGGTAATGCAAATAAACTGGGAGAGTTGCTTAAGATATCCCTTGAGAAGAATGATCACCTGGATAAAGATTGTGAAGAGTTCGACCAGATCCAATCCTATGTTCTCAATCGATTGGGGACAAACATGCAACGTTGGAGAGATATTCACCTAACCTTTAGGTGCATGGATGTTGATGCATAAGAGGTGGAATTGGCCTAGACTTTGAGTCTTCCACCCTATACAAAGGTTACTGAAGACTTAAAGAATGACTAAGAATTGCGAAAGGCTAAAGAGTTTGAGATTGTATTAGAAAGTTAGAGTCTTTTAGCTTTTAAGCTTGAACTTCATTCTCATTGTTTGTGTGAGTGAGTGAAGCGTGTGAGAGTCAAAATCTTATGAAAGTGATTCACTATGATGGAATATTAATTTAAAAGGATGTTTAGGTTAGACACAATCGCGTTTGTTGTTGTGATTATATTGTGAACAAGTCAAGCACCTTTGGATTGTGGTAGTGACATAAGTGAGAGGTTTAACTGTTGTCACTTTACTTTTTGAGCTTAGTGCAAAGCTTTTATCTACGCAAAGCTCCTCATATGTAGGAGATATTGCTCTGAAAAGCGTTAACAACTTTTGTACCTCACACTCTACTATTTGCGCGTTGTGTGTGCTCCCAACATCATTGCAACATTATAGGTTGATGCATTACAAGTATACAATGTCGCTCAAGTAATAAAGAATGAACAAAGTATCATTCCCATGATGGGTAAGTGAGTACTAACTTGATTTGATTCAATACTTATTCAGGACAACTAATTAAACAAGGAAAGTAAGTATTTTTTTTAATGTACAAGAAGGGTATTGTAAACTAGTTGTCTACAGCCAACACAACTTTGGTTATTGCTACTACGGTGACATTGCTTTACAAGTTTGGAAATAAATTGGAATTCAATCTTAGTTATTTGATCTTTGAAGTTGTATTGAACCATGCAAAATCAGAATGAACTATAGGTTATATTCCCTATCCTTGCTTGATTTTGAAGGTGTTACAAAGGAGAAAGGCAAAGGTCAATTTTAAGGAGAGTAAGCCTGTGAGAATTGTTGGTGTTCTGGACTATAGGAAGAAACTTCAAAAAATTAGGAAATTTTGATGATTTGAGGCCTACCACTACAATGGAACACACTGCCTATCCCGCTAGATCAAAAGGAAGGATTCAAGAAAATAACTTGGCTAATGTGGATAGACATTTGAATGAATAGAGCTCCTATTGTAAACAAAATGCAAGAACATTGAGTTGCAAGTTGCCAATTTAAGGGCAACGTTGTAGACTATGACTGAGAGTCCACTACAAGAAAAAAAAGCCTTCTTCTTTGGCTTCAGATGAAGTTGGACTCTTTGGAGCATAATTGAACTTAGCCATGGTTGTTTACCTTTTGACAAATTTGTGGCACAAAGAGGGAGAAGGAATTCACAGGGAGAAGGGAAGGTAAGGCAACTTTGTTGATTTTTTATGCTAAATTTGATTTGATAATGATGGATTGCTATATTTTGCTGCTTGTTTGACTACTGGTTACTATTAAAGATGCTAAATGCCGAAGATGATGCCTATTAAGAACATCCATTTACCTTTTTCTCATTAATTAGTTATCATTTGGCTAGTTGGTTCATAGTTGTAACAATGATTCAAACTTTGGCAATCTGTTATTTAGACAATATAATAAGCTAAATGAGAATGAATAAAAGAAATTGTTCTAAATGTTTTGATGATTGATTGTTTGAAATAAGTTAAGAAATTAATGTTGTGCCACAATGTACCAAAGGGTGAAATTGTTGGTTATAATATTAGCACATAGTAGACAACAATTGATTTGACTAGGTTTTCCTAACTTGATAGACTCTATAAGTTGACGTGTTTGTTGGATGGACTTGATAAACATGGATGAAGTGTTTGAGATGATGCAAATTAGTTAGAAGAGCTGCTGAAGATATCCCTCAAGAAGAAAGATCATCTAGATAAGGATTGTGAAGAATCCCAACTGATCCAATCTTAGGTTCTCGGTTGATTGGCAAAAAATACACAACACTGGAGAGATATTTGCCTAAAGTTTAGGGGTGTGAATATTGACCCACAAGAATTAAAATTGGCTTGGACTTTAAGTCGTCCATCTTATATAAAGGTCGCTGAAGACACAAAGAAGGATCAAGACTTAAGAGAGGTTAGAGAGAGTTCGAGATTGTATTTAAGAATTACAATCACGTTTAAGCTTGAAATACATTGTTACTATTTGTGTGAGTAGAACAAAATCTCTTAGAGATATTTACTACAACGGTGTGTTGAGCTTAAAAGGTATTTAAGTTAGATACAATCGAGTTTTTTGTTATAATTATGTTTTCAACAAGTTACAAACTCTGGTGTTAAACTAATGAATTAAGTAAGAGGTTTGGCAATTGACACTTTACTTTTTGAACTTAATGAAAAGCATTTATTTGAGCAAGACCCTACAGACGTAAAATACATTGCTGCGAATTTCGTTAACAACTTTGGTGCTTAATACATTATGATGCTATTTTCTTGCGTGATTGTATATATGCCCAACCTTATTGCGACATTGTGCGTTCAAACCAACTTACGAGCTATTATCTCAAGCGGCAATTATCACTCTATTCTTACAAAATTCACCATTTAATAACAATTAATAGGAATTCATGTTGAGATCTTAAAAATTAAACTCGGGTAATTTTGATTGTTCATTGTTTAATCTGTAACAATTTTACGCTTGCACGCACGTGAAATCTGCAAATCTTTATGACAGGAGAAATGTACAAAAGAGGAAAGTGGTTCCGGTTGGTACGAAACGTCTTTAATGTTTTTTGTTTGCTGTTGGAGTTCCACAAGCAAGAGCAAATGGCTGGTCCCACAAATCTTAATGAGCTAGTCTTCCCCACAAATCTTAATGAGAATCATATCATTTGTCTAGTGGCTCCATTTTGTAATAAATGGGATTATTTTTTTTGCTATTTCAGAACTCTATTCAGTTGTCAAAGTTGGGCAAATTTGGTTATAAATCATAAAGTTATTATCTTTAAAATAATGAAAATAAAATTATCTAAAATTAAAATTAGAAAGCATATTTAAAATAAGAAAATAGAGAATGATTAAAGAATTTTAAAAGATGAGCGAAAACACAAATAAAAAAAATATGTATATATATAAACAAAATAAATAAATAACGGTAAGTCTAGACAATATGATAACAATGATTCAAACTTTGGCAATCTGTTGTTTAGACAATATAATAAGCTAAATGAGAATGAATAAAAGAAATTATTCTAAATGTTTTGATAATTGATTGTTTGAAACAAGTTAGGAAATTAATATTGTGTCACAATGTGCCAAAGGATTAAATTGTTGGTTATAATGTTGGCACATAGTAGACAACAATTGATTTGACTAAGTTTTCCTAACCTGATAAACTCTAAAAGTTGACGTGTTTGTTGGATAGACTTGATAAACTTGGACGAAGTGTTTGAAATAATACAAATTAATATCTTTCAAGAAGAAAGATCATCTAGATAAGGATTGTAAAGAATCCAAACTGATCCAATCTTATGTTCTCGGTTGATTGGGAAAAAATACACAACACTAGAGATATATTTGCCTAAAGTTTACTGTGTGAATATTGACCCACAAGAGTTAAAATTGGCCTGGACTTTAAGTCTTCCATCCTATATAAAGGTCGCTAAAGAAATAAAGAAGGATCAAGACTTAAGAAAGGTTAGAGAGAGTCTGAGATTGTACTCAAGAATTACAATTACATTTAAGCTTGAAATGCATTGTTACTATTGATGTGAGTAGACCAAAATCTCTTAGAGATATTTACTACAATGGTATGTTAAGCTTAAAAGGTATTTAGGTTAGACACAATCGAATTTGTTGTTATAATTATATTTTCAACAAGTTATATTAAACTAATGAATTAAGTAAAAGGTTTGGCCATTGACACTCTACTTTTTTAATTTAATAAAAAGCATTTATTTGAGTAAGACCTCACGTACGTAAAATACATTGCTGCGAATTTCATTAACAATTTTGGTGCTTAATACTTCACGATGGTATTTTCTTGCGTGATTATATATATGCCCAACCTTATTGCAACATTGTGCGTTCAAACCAACTCACGAGCTATTATCTCAAGCGGCAATTATCACTCCATTCTTACAAAATTAAAACTCAAAATTCACCATTTAATAACAATTGCTAGGAATTCATGTTGATTTCACACAAATTTCTCCATCTTAAAAATTAAACTCGGGTAATTTTGATTGTTCATTGTTTAATCTGTAACAATTTTATGCTTGCACGCACATGAAATCTGCAAATCTTTATGACACCTGAAATGTACAGAAGAGGAAAGTGGTTCCCGTTGGTACGAAACGTCTTTAATGTTTTTTGTTTGCTTTTGGAGTTCCACAAGCAAGAGCAAATGGCTGGTCCCACAAATCTTAATGAGCTAGTCTTCCCCACAAATCTTAATGAGAATCATATCATTTGTCTAGTGGCTCCGTTTTGTAATAAATGGGATTATTTTTTTGCTATTTCAGAACTCTATTCAGTTGTAAAAGTTGGGCAAATTTGGTTATAAATCATAAAGTTATTATCTTTAAAATAGTGAAAATAAAATTATCTAAAATTAAAATTAGAAAGCATATTTAAAATAAGAAAATAGAGAATGATTAAAGAATTTTAAAACATGAGCAAAAACACAAATAAAAATAAATAAATAAATAAATATATATATATATATATATATAAACAAAAAACAAATTAATAAGGGTAAGTGTATCATTTTATATTTTGAAAAATATTTAAAATAAGAAAATGAAAGAATTTGAAAAGAGAGAAAATTTGATAGAAAATATAAATTAAAAGATTTAGATAAAAGAAAAGGGAAAAGAAAATGATAAATAAAACAAAATAAATAAAATAAAGGTAATTGTATAATTTTACGGAATTGTACATCCAAACAGTCTTATATATCCATAATGATATAGTATAGATAATTAATAATTGAGAGACACAAAAATATGAATGCAAATCTTCTTTTATAAATAATAAAATTATATTCATTGTAAAAAGTTATAATAAAATAATTTTTATTTTAAAATTAAAACTATGTGAGAAAATAATAAATTGAAAAAAATAAAAACAATAAACTGAAAGATATAAAAAAAATATAAGATAAAAAGTACTCAATTGTACCGAGAAAATACAAAATAATAAAATAAGAACATCATAGTGATCTAACGTCATGCACTCCAAATCAAACCTTTATGTTTTGTATATACTATAATATAAATATAACAAAAGAAAATACTCTGTTTCTCTCAAGTTTTCTGGTCCCAATCAACAGTTCTTGCCGATTGCGATAAGTAGGAAGATTTGTCTGTCACTTCCTTCCATTAAAGACATGGTTATAATTTATAAAAAGTCTCTGCAAGCATTGACAATGGATACGGAAAAATTCAGGTCCTGAATGAAACTCGCCATAGATTTGCTTAAATAAACGAGTAACAAAGTGACTATTGTAACACTTTTGTTTTAGTGTTAGGACCAGAAAATTAACTAACATCACAATATTCAAAATGGAACACGAAAGGCAGAATTTAAAGAAAATTCGAATGGCTATGCAAATACGCCTCAAAAACAGACGTTTCTATGTTTGGACGTGTAATTTTATGTCAAAACTCGAAACATTAAACTTTACATATATTCCTGCGGTATTGCTTTTAAAAATTGCACGTCAGGGTCAATGGTGTCTAATCTTAATTCTAAACGTGGGGTTATTTTTAAAATAATAGTTTTATTTTAATTATAATATGAAAATAGAATCTTATTTTAAAACATCCCCCGAAAGAAATAAATGAAGAAAGACGATAATTTTGGTTGGAGCAAATTGTAAAGTATAAAAACTATCTGAAAAATGTATAGGGAAAAAAATTAATTTGCGGAATATTACCAGAGAGTCATTTTAGCTATTAGCTATTGAAATTCACTACCATCTAGATTTTAATTTAATGTAGATGATAAGGCATATAGATTCTATACTGATGTAATTAACCCTAACTTTAGAACAATGCGAAAATAAAATCAAATAAATAAGGAACACGAACCAAAAGCAAATGCATTGTAAAGAAGTTGGTCCGGAGCCCAAAATATGGGCCCGTCCACTTGTCTTATGGTGGGCCGAATTAATCCTTCAAATAGTTAGCAGCCTAATTACTGAAACTTTTGGCAGGCCCACATGGGTTTGGGCTATCGCAGCCTTTCGGTACCCACAGACCAGCGTTGCTCGTGGCACGTGGTCCGTGTAAGAATTATTCTTTATGTACAACCTTCTTTTTACATGGCACCTTACTCAGATTTAAGTTAAGGAATCAAACTTTAATAATTTAACTCTTCTTTTGTAGATGAAGTCAATTGAAAATAATATTAACAGTGTTATAAAGTGAAAGCCCAATTTGTGTGTAACACGGAGGTATTTCCTGCGCATTTTTACATTGTTTACCCGACATATTAACAAGAAGAATAAGTAGGGGGACTTAACCCTTGGATTTTACGAAAAGAATTTATTATAGTTCTTTATATTGTCTTCCTAATATCATGTGCTAGATCAAGAAAAACATACATAAATTATTTAGTAGACAGCGAGTTATTGCAAGTCCTGAATTTGATATTCAATCCATTTTTAATGGATGGCATCACTGAGTAGCATTAGGAAATCCAGGTAATCTTAGTTGGGTGGTTCTGGTCTGGAAACGAGAACAGAATGCTCCCAGCTTCTCCATTTTCTGTTGTTTCGAGCAAGTAGCTCCACCACCAAATGGATTCATCTACTTAGTCTTGTCACACTGATGATGAAGATGGCTGCTCCGTATTATGATTTTGTTGGGGATCAGTTTTAAATATCTCTCAGCCGGCCGGGTATATGTGATTCGGACAAGTTAAGAGGACGAGGCCTTATGACGTTACTCTCAATCATTGTCTTCATCTTCTTCTCAATGTTAGCGCTCCAGAAGTTTTTGACGTCATTTGCAGTTCTTCCAGGGAGCCTGCCAGCAATTAGTGACCACCTTGAAAATGTTGGGTGTACGGTGAAGTCAATTACAAACTCTAATTAGCCTTTATTAGAGAAGAAGAAACTCAAACAAATATAAAGCATTGTCCATTAGACAATATCTGTTAGGCATGAAGTGGAGTCTAACGAAATAAGGGAAAATCATCTACAAGCCTATACATGTACATGTATATAAATGAACTTGACACTATATATTAATCTAAAACTTTAAAGTTATGAGTCATGTGTCAAGTATCTCCTCATATACAAGTCACCTTTTCTTTCTCCTTTAAATGTGGGATTCTATTTTCTCTAACTCATATTTGTTTCCTTCCCTTAAATATGAGTTTCTTCCATTTGTTCCTCCTCAATTATTTTCTCTAAGTCATATTTGTTTCCCAACAATTTTTCCCTCAAATGAGTTTTTCCCACTTATTCCTCCTCAATCAGAAACTTTTTGAGTATCTCACGATCTTATCAAATCGCTCATCCATGCCTATCAATTTTGCAGGCCTTCCTTTCATAGATTATGGGCCTTCCACGTAATTTCAAAGCACACTTGCATATCCATCACTTTTGTTTGACTTCCATGGAATATGAACCTCCCATACAACTACCAAACACTGTCTTTATACTCATCACTTTCGTGTAACTTCAATAGGATATGAACCTCCCATGCAACTATCGAACACTGTCTTTATACTTGTTCCAAGTTAAACCATCAACTCTAATACTACTTGTTGAGTGTGTGTCGAGTCTAACTACAAACTCTGATTAAACATTGTTGGATCAGAGGAGAAGCCCAACGAAATCAGGAGCATCACCCTCGAACAACGTCTGTTGGGCCTAGAGTAGAGCCCAACGAAATCGAGGAGAACCGTCTACATACCTGTACATGTGCATGTATATAAGTAGGTTTGACATCATATATTAACTCAAAACGTTAAAGTTATAAATAATAGATCAAGTATCTCTTTATATACAAGTCACTTTTTTTTCTTATTTCAATGTGAGATTCCATTTTCTTTAATTCATCCCGACAGACAACGGAAAACAAGCTAGTCAAATGTTAGAACTCTAATCAACTAAAGATAATCATTGCATGCATCCAATAATGGAAATTTGGGATTGATCAATAACATATGCGTGCATGTAAAAATTTTATATATAGTTGAAAAAATTGTTGGTGGTGAAAATCCCTTATTCCCCATATAAAAAAGTCTTAACAGTAACGAGTACAGTGAGTGTTTTTTTTGGAGCAGATCTTGAAAGAAACGGTCAGAATAATCATTTCAGCCTCGTGTATTGTCATTTGTAATTGTAAACACGAAAAGTGTATACACGCACATATATACGTTATATATATAGATGTATGTATGCATGCGTTTTAGGTTAAGGACAATCCATGGGACTTGAATTATATAATAGTAGCATGTACCTATTTGTCACTAAGTACTACGTACTGGAAATGGAGGCATCGAGGGCCAACAGCAGCATAATTAGATTAATTTAATGAAGTAGAATTGTGGACTTGCCTGTTACCCAATAGCTTGTGAAGCCTCATATTAAGATCAATTTCATCCTGTGTAAACTGACCCCTCTTGATATTTGGCCTCAGGTAATTCAACCATCTCAACCTGCGGCTTTTTCCCGTATCTGTTCAGCCCTACAACTCCAACAAGATCAACTCAAAATCAGATCTTACATTATCAGGTAAGGCCATTCAAGAATATGTACACAACATTAACTGCATGCCAAGCATGCATGTGCAGCAAGTGTTGACACTGTGGTTGAAGGCAAATGGAAGAGAATTACCAGCTCTGAGAGGGACTAGGTGCCACTTCCCTTATCCATACTTGGCATGCACTTTGTGAGGAGAATGTCTTCTTCTTTGGTCCATGTACCATTCCTCACTCCTTGAAGGATGTTGTTAATTTCCATGTCTGTACGTATGGATTGTTGCTTCATTGATTGTTTTTTGCTAGCCTATGGCGCGTGTCGGAGAATGCTGCCAGGCCAGTTAAATGGTCATCTCACCAATTTATATGGCGTTCGACAACTTTCAACAGTATCTGACAACACCAATTTCTTACATTCATATGCAAGCATGCACTGTTTTAAAACTGACCAGAACGCCCGGCTCGACCGCTATCGGTTAAAAGATAGGATTTAAAAATTAAAACTGTAATAAAATTGAGTAAAATTAGATAAAAACTAAATGAATCAATTGCAGTTTATAAAAGTTGAACAGTTTAAATTAATAAATGAACAGACCTTTCAATTCTAATTTTCTTCTTCTTAATTCAATTTTTATTTTTTTTATTGTAAGTTATCTCTAATTTGTTTTCCACAATAAAAAATTCATGAATCAAATGAATTGTTTTTTAGAATGTTTAATATTTTTTGACTCAGACACATATTAAATATATATATATATATATATATATGATTGTATTAAAGAATTATTAATCTTTAATTAAATATTTTAATAAGATATATTTTTTTTGTATA
Source organism: Avicennia marina (assembly GCA_019155195.1). NCBI lineage: Eukaryota > Viridiplantae > Streptophyta > Magnoliopsida > Lamiales > Acanthaceae > Avicennia > Avicennia marina. The sequence continues at coordinate 9,354,112 of CM032765.1, forward strand.
TTTTTACGTTTTATTTATTGAATTAATATTTATTATTTTTATGTTTGTTGTATGTTTATTGTATTAGTGTAATATATTTAACTATTAATAGTAATTTAAAATGTTTGAAATTAGATTCAAGTATTTTTTAATATTTATTATTTTATATATTTAGCATATTAATTAATATTTATAATATAAATATTATGTCATCGATTTGATAGCGATTAATGAATCAATAACCTCTAATTTTCAAAATATTTTAAAACATCAAGTCAGGCAATCCACAACGATAACCACAATCCCCATCCCTGCAGGCAACCTTATCAGCTGCCAAACTGAAGTCGGACTACTTCAAAGTGCTGTCATTTGTCAAACAGCATCGCTCGTTTGCATTGCTTTTCTTAAGAGGGTATTTTAGAAAATTTTCAATTCTCAAACTCAATTTGATGATCACAACTGAATTATTGAGCTAGGTATATATTATATATTCCACTGACATTTATGTAACCTTCTCGTATGTTGTGGCCGCTGAGAGAGTATTTAAGTGAGTTTATAAATTTCTCTATGACAATTTTTATATGAAATAACTTATAATTTTTCAAAATAAAATATTCAAAACTTATAAATTCTTTAAAATAGGTTAAATTTTGTCAATTTATTTTCAAACATCTTATGAGTTATTTCACTATATATATTAAAAATGGCTTAATATCTTTACTTACATTATATTAATGAGGTTTAATTTATTGTTATGGTTATTACACAGAAAAATTATAACTATGTATAATTATAAACTTCAACAAAATCTTATAAGACAAACTTATTATTTCTATCCAAACACTTCATTATCTTATTCTATAGATAATATTTATGAACTTATAAATTCAAAAAATATCTTAAAAGTTACATGATCTTATAAACTATTTAAAATAACTAAAGACAAACACCCTCTCTAAATGGTACTATATTAATTGATAATAACATTGAAAAATACAATACATGCACCCATTACAAAGTCAGAAAATTTGTAATTGTCCTAAATCTATCTAAAATTATGATGGGCTTGCACAATTTCTACAAGATAAATTCGCTCGTGCTCTTTTTAAGTATCTCGACCTAATTGTACGTATTCAATGAAACAAAGAACCACCCATAGTTATTACGGTAAAACCCTAATGGCACCTTAGTTAATAATCTTTTTGTAACAAACACATTAAAGACCCACTAATTAATTACTAATACCTTCAGAATTGTTCAGAAAATACAAGGATGGAGGCAGTGGGCAATGTAACCACCATAAAAAAAGGAGAATGGGGGCACATATGTGGCCTGATTGTGTCGGTTTACCTTTTTTTTAATTTCGGAAAATTTAAGAAATCGGCCCAAGGAGCGTGACTGAGTAAATGGTTATGCCCTCACTGTCCAATTACGTTGTGCATTCCAATGCTCGATTATTTTAGTCCCATCCGCAAGGGGAAGACTAATTAGTGCCATGGGAAAACCCTAAATCAGCGTTTGGAGCTGCATTCTGTTAAGAAATTTATTTTTAAAAAAAATAACTGTTTGTTTAAGGTGAGAAATATATATTTTGGATATATTTTTTAGCGGAATTTAAAATCTAATAATAAATAGTATCAGTATTGATATGTATATGGGTGCACTTAATTAGAAGTAGCTTCAGGACAAAGCTGTCAATTCTCACTAATTAGTGATGCGAAATTCCGTCCAAAAATCCCATTGCTAGTGTCGACTTTTATTTTGCCCTAATGATAATGCTTTCTACGAACTCCAATGATAAAAGATACTTTTATTATTGTAATTTTTGAGAAGTGCTGCATTACGTCTATCGCAATCTAATTAATTAAACCTTGCCTCTGTTACACGTATTACCAATTTTGCAACTCAAACAAATTTTTTAATATTATTAAAATTCAATAGTCTCTTTACTTTGAATATATGATTTTTATAGTTATCAAATCAGGTAGACTTTTTTTTTTATTGAATTATATATATGGAATAGAAATCGAGTTCTAAGTCTGTTAGGTATCATAAACGTGTCTTCTAGCCTGGAGAAGTACGCTAATCTGAGGAAAGTCAAGTTAAATTTACCCTACTCATTAAGGGCCACAAGTTTACTACCCAAACAGAACCCATACTTCAGTCCTGGACCCAAATCCAGCCGAGAATCCCTGAATAGTTCTTACAAATAAAATTTCCTGTTGGTCGATTCCATTCTCAGAAAAGCAAACCACAAAGCAAAGGAAAAGAATATTGAAGAATGTAAGCCTATATTTGTTTCGATTCTCGAGCGTGTGTCTAGGCATATTGAGTGTGTGTATTTTTGGGTGGAAAAATAAAAACAAACATAATGTAAACTTTTCAAAATCTTAGTACGTTTAGAAACAGTCAGAAGTTTGATTAGGCCGAATCTGAACATTATATTTGGGTGAGATCTAATTTCAGCTCTATTATTCTTGAAATTCCAGAAGTATAATTCAACCAATATTTCAAACCTTACTCTTACCATTCAATCTATAGACAGTTGGGATTGTGGGAGGGCTCAACATCAATCTCCACGGAAAAATCCAACCAAACCTCAAAGATAACAAATGTGGAGAGGATTGTTTATGCACGACACAGAAGCATATACATAGGTAGATCTAATATTAACCAAAACCTTAGAACTCTGCTAGGACCTCTTGTTAACTCATTCAAACTATGGCCATCTATTTCAATCACATTATGAATATAGTTGTATAAAGAGAGTGAAAAAGATACATAGAAATACTAAGACATTGTTGAGGGATTGCAAAGTCCTGCACGGATCGTTCACATTTAGATTACATAGGGCATGACAATTAAATCACAAATTGCAGAGTGAACAATTTTCCTTCAAAAGGAAATGAAACTGTACATGAATAACTTGATTAAATGAAAGGACAGTGGATGAGTAGACCCAGTGGAGAACTCTGGAGCCAAGGATGTCAATCCACTGCCACTGGAGCTCTATCTCACCACACTCAATATTCTTCAGTCTAAGAAACATGTGTTGGGTTACTTTCCCATTTTCCCACGCAATAGAGCTTTCTTCAGACAAGGAGTTTTCCCTGTTTGGTGTCGCCGTCTTGATCACTGTCCCGCTGGAAACATTCTCTAAATGCATCTTCAGAACTTCAATGAACTCTTTAATGTCGAATTCTGCATTCCCCATTTTGTCAACGGGAGTGAATGTGTCCTTGTCGTACACTTGCTTCAATGAATTCAGGCACATACATTAGTACCAGATTTGGTATTGAGATTTCATCCTTGAGGACAACATATTAATGCTAAATGGGGGAAATCAAAAACTGACAACTTGACAGGAATATTTGGATCTGTTACAGACATTGTAAGCTCATCATTCCACTCGGGATTGATATTCTTTTTCACCACCCGACTCTTCAATTTCTAAAACATTACAGAATCAAAAGGAAAATATAATGTAAACTAGAGAACACCAGTGTAGAGAAACTCGGGTATCATGAAATAGGAAAAGTGATCCCCTAACATGCGTACAGACAGGAAAATCTTAATCAAGAAGGTGAAAAAATGCAAACCTACTAGCCCATCGTAACGACCACGTATGGATCGCTGCATCTTGCGTCTCTTTTAGCAAGCTTTATCCCTCTCAGGACCGCAATTCTCAGCAAACCAAACGTGCTGTCCATTTTTCTCTTAATCTCAGGAAATGAAACAAGAAACATCAGAGTCCTAATCACCAAACTATTAAATGTAAGTGACACCTGGAAATTTTGATTACTCTTTGGTCGTGCGTTAGAAATAAAAGAGAGAGGAGATTAGTGGGGTTTTTTATAACGAGGGGTGGAGCATTCCGTGGGGAAGTGCAAGCCATAGAAAGACGGCTTGAGGCTTGAACAGTGATCGAGGACATCGAGTGGAGCTTACTTTTATTTTTGAATTTGATTATTTTATTTACACCTATGCCATGTGCTATGCAACCCAAACAAATATATATGTTTAACTTTTTATATTTTATCTTTTGGCTGTTCTCCATCCATTTTTATTTATTCGACCATTTATTTTTTGATTTCAATTTGTGTTATTTCGTTTTAAAATTATTTTCTTCTTTTACCGATTCTATATTTATACACAATATATTAACATTAATGATTTTTATTATACAACATCATATTACTATAATGTCCTTATCTGATTTTTTATTTTTCTTTCTTTTTTATTCTCTTTTAATACAATTTTATATTTTTCTCTTATATTTTATATCTTTCAACTTATTTTTCTTTTTTATCTTTTTACTTTTGATATACGGTTAATTTTTTTTTGCTGGAGTTTTTATGATAAATACAATATTAGATTAATAAAACAACTTGTACATGAATTAATTGTGCCACTATTTTTAATATCAAATAATTGCATTGCCTATTGCTAAAATACCGAATGTAAAAAATATTATTTAAACACATTAACACTCACATGAGTGAAGTACCACTTGCAAGATGTCAATTTCATGATTAAAGTAGAATTTTCTGGATGTCTAACATAATGAATTCAAGTATAAATCTTCTCCTATAGCCTTTATGAATTCCTCGACTCATCTTAGACTCATGTTTGAATTACATAGTGATTCAAATATATTAGATAGAGATTCAAACACACACTCATGTTTTTTAAAAAGCACCAATGATCAAACTAGAAAACTAGAAAAACTTATCAGATCACCAAGTCATTGATTCAACTAGTTAAACTATAGAAAAAATGAATTATTTTAAATTATATAATATTATATACATATATATATTACTATAAAAATAATTTACATAATAAATGTAATTTAATATAACAATAAACTAAAAAATGAGTTTTAGATGTAATGTTAAAAATTAAATAATTCAACTAAAATAAAAAAATTTATTACACAAATTAAAAACATATTAAATTCAAAATGATTAAAAGTACAAAATTGCAAGATTAGTTTTGAAAAATAAATAGATTAATTAAAATGACCAATTTTAATTTTAAGATACAATAATTAAATTTTCACGAAATTGATTGGAAAAATAAAAGGATAAAAATTACTAAAATAAAAGTCAAAATAAAAATTTTATATTTAATTAATATTGATGAGTTATAAATGTAACAAATTTTGAAAAAAAAAAGGGTGAAAAATTATTTTGTAATTTTTTCAAAAAAATTGCTAAAATTTCCTCTTTTTCTCCTAATATTTTGGGGAAAACCAATTTGACTGGTTTTTAGCTAATTTTTCTCTAATTTTTTATCAGTTTGCATTAGTCTTATGCATTCTCAGTTTTCATACTTTAATTGAATTACAAAATTGCCCAATCTAACCCAATTTTTAAAACAATGACACATACACACGTGCAAAAACTATATGTTAAAAGAGTTTAGCCCTTCAATGCATAAGTAAATTTATGTATATATTCTAATTTAATTTAATAATAATAAAGCTAACCTTTTATTATTATTTTAATTATTTCATTTCTTTTCTTTTTTCTAATTATAATATTAATGATATAAGTAAAAATTAATTTTTTTACTAACTAATACGTAGTACAAATAAAATGAACTAAGCAATTATTTTTAATTTTACATAATATTAATTTAGGTGTAGACTTAAAGTGTATCAAAATTATTAAGATATCTTACATTCTATACTACATGTTAAGAATATTTAAGATATTTAGTTGCACAACATGTAATTGTTAAAATACCCTTAATTATCTATTCTTTTACACAATACTTCCTCAGTTTTAATTTATTTTATATTTATATTTTTCAAATTTCTTTCTTTCTTTTACCACTATATTTTTTGATGAATGATATAAAATTTACATATAAAATTATTATCAATTTTATGTATATGCACAAGCATTGAGCGTCCTTTAATGTTAATTTATTATATTTTTCAATATCCTCTACAATTTTTTATTTATTCTATTTTTAATTGTTTTATCTCTTATTCTACTAATAATATAATCTATTATTAATTAATTATGCACACAAATACATCAAGTGTATTTTTAATTAGTATACTATTAAAAAGATTTTTTTTTTGTTTGCACAATGTAAAATACAACAACTATATTCTCTTAATAATTTAAAATTAATAGTATAAAAATATTTAAAATAAAAAATAAAGAAAGATCGAAAGGATTTTAAAAGAATGAAAATTTTAGGAGGAAATACAAAATAAAAAAAAATTGAAGTAAAGATACCGTTGTAATCTCACATTCGCAACCAAAAAGCCTTATTTTCTTAATATTATGCTGTAAATCAAAAGTCTAAAAAATATTTAAAATAAACAATAAAAAGGATCAACAAATTCTGAATTCTTTTCTTATATTTTATTTATTTTAATTTTTTTATCTTCAAACTTTTTACTTCCTCTCATTTCATACAAAATTTTTAATAGAAATTCTAAATAATTTTATTTTTATTATTGAAAGCATCAAAAATTATAATTTACTCTATTAATAAAATATCATAATTTTGAATTATGCACCCACATAGTCTCACTTACTTATGTGTGTATGTGTGTGTGTGAAAAAGAAAAGGTATTGCTATGTTTGTTTCTTTCCTTGATAGGTTTTTAATTGGATGAAAATAAAGTGTATTTTAGGTTAAAAACTTAATGATACTGTAAAGTAAAGAAAAAAAAGGTTATTTTCTAATGTCATGTATGTTTGAAGTTTATGTATTTTAACGACAAAAAAGGGTGAAATATGGGGTATATGTCGATATAAATTTAAATATTCATTCCCAACATCTATGCTATATTATTAAGAATTTAGAACTAATTAGATAGGACATTGTAACTTTACAATATTATCCAACTAATAAATTTACACTATTATCCTAGCTAAAACAAGACAAAAATACACTGAATTATAATTACTAATATGCAAATACTTCTTTTCCATACTATGTCTATCCATATTATATTATTGAGAAAATAAGGCTTTTTAGTTGCATAATGCATGCATTACTGCCCTTGTTTTAATTTTTTCCATTTTTTTCTATTTCCTTTTATTTATTATTTTAATTTATATTTTCTTTTAAATTTTCTCTCTTTTATATTCTCTTCATTTTTCTGTATTTTCTTATTTTAAATATTTTTATGCTTTAAATTTTGAATAATTTTATTTTTATTATTAAAAATATAATAACTCATAATTTATAAATAATTTTGCACACAAATGGAGGTGTACAATTTTTATTAATATGAAATGAACTTTTAGAAGTAATGGACAATCACTGGAATAAATGTCCCCACAAAATAATAGTCTCCACGTACTTTTCTTAAGCACTTATCCAAATGTTTGTTGAAATTTTAGCCCACACTAACCTAAATCTGAGGGGAAAAAATGACAATTTGATTCTAAGTAGCTTTATCAAGATCTAAAGAAGATTGTGTAAAGGCTTCTAACTCTGCAAATTAAGCTAGTTTCAATTTTAATTTATCAGCTAGTTGTTTCATGGCTTTAATTTGTATCTATGATTCATGAATTATTCTTAATTAGGATTTGGTAGAAAAGTCCACATGTGTGTTGGAATTTTGGTCCATACTAACCTAAATCTGAGAAAATTAAAACATTATTTTTTAATGTAATAAAGACATACATAATCTGCATCCATGATTCTTGACGAACTCTTAAATTCTACCATTATGAACTTTACTTATCTATGCGTCGCCTCATATATTTCGGCCTATTTGAGAAACTGTGGGTAGATCTCTAAACTTAATAAACTAAATAAGAATTTCGAATCCAAGCAAATTTCATGCGCATGAAATGGACAAAAAGAATAAGTATAAATAAAATGGTGTTCCATGTTGTGTGTATTTAATTAATTATAAGGAAAAAGACCCCTCAACTAATCAAATTAAGTTATTCGAAAGCACACAGTTGAAGATGATACTTTGGTTAATTAATTGCAATATTAAATTTACAAATTATGTTTATCATTTTGTCCTCTTAATCCTCAGTCAGAAGCATTTCATTTCTTCAATTTTTTTGTGATATGAGCCACCTATTTTTGAATTCTTTTGAAGTTCTTGCGGCAAATTACATAATATTACTTGATTGCATTGCAATCTTTTTGTGAATGGTTTCTCGGATAAAATCCTTTATTTTATTTTATTTTTTTTGACCTTTTGCTATTTTTCAATCGGGCGATCATGAGTTAGGCAGCATTAGAGTCATTTGAATCTTTAACATAAAATAATTCTCCTTAATTTTTTAGCCCAAGCTATTCACAGTCAAAGTTTATATTGAAGTTTGGATCCCAATGGAAGAAATGTTAAAAATGGAAAAATCATTCTAGTATGATAAAGCCTGAAGTGGCTATACAAAGGAATTTAGGTCAGTTTGTGGCCGTTACTGCCCGAACCGTGCGGCAAATTTTTGCCATATGGCAAAATCTCAAAGTTTTATATAGTTAATATTATCTTTTTATTTTTAAATACAAAAAAAAAACATCGAAGAAAAAATTAAATGAAATATCAAATGCAATAAAAATTACTATATGAAAAGTTGTGAAATTCTTTTTTGTTGGTTTTTAAATTTGTTAATTTTTTGTTTTTAAACATAAAAAAGAAATAAAAACAATAAAAAATACTAAATAAAATAAAAATGCAAGAGGGTGAAAAAATAGTTTTTAATTATGTTTTAGTATAAAAACAATAAATAAAGTATACAAATGTATGCAAAAAATATTTATAAACAATTTTTTATTAATGATGGTTAAAAATTTAGACATGTTCAAATTTATTTATTTTAAACATTTCAAATATTTATATATTTTATTTTATTTTATTTATAATGATTCGTAATTTTTTTTTATGCTTCATTCAAATTTTTATTTGATGTATTTTTATATTTAAAAAAAATTATTTGAAATTTTGAGATTTGGTCATGTGCAACATAGTACTCATGGCACAATCTACCGGACCCAATATATATCAATGGATGCTAAAGGCTCGAGTCGGGATACATGGGGAGCAAAATTAAAGAACAGAAATAAAAAATAAATGAAGAAGATTTTGATTGGTATCACATTTGATCCCATTAAAAGATATTGCTTCTAATTCTGTATTGTGCACTTTGAGTAATATAAAAATAAAGTAAATATTAATGCAAAGTAAGAAATTCAAATTGCAATAATATGGAATTAATTTATCAGTTATTTTAGGGAAATAATATTAAGACTCTACAACATGATTGATATGTCAGAATAGAATAAATTGAAAATGAAATAAATTTAAGAATAGAATAAAATTAAAAAGGGAATGGGATGATTTACTTTATCTCTCACTTAGTATGTACAAAATGATTTTAAGAATGGGAATGGAATGAAATTGATAATTTATTATTTTAGTTTATGTTTAAAAATGATAATTAAAAATAAATATAATGAATTAAAGAAACATATTTTTTTAATAAAAAGAACATGTTCAAAATATTAAATTAATTATTATATTTATGTTATATGACTATATATATTTAGATATATATATAATAAATATTTAGTATTTAAACAACATCATATACAATATTTATATTGCATACAAAAATTGTATATTTATATACTCAGCAAATACTTCAACAAATATGTAGAATTGACATTTAACTTTTTATTGCAAAATAATTATTTATATAGTTTTTATTTTTAACTTTATATTGCTATTCATTATATGAAAAAAATTAAATATTCAATTGATATTACTATATTAGCTATCTTTTTGAATAATGTACTAAATGTTTTTAAGATACATATCTATATATGTGTGTGTATGTGTGTGTGTGTCTGTATGTATACGTATGTATGTATGTCCAATATATTATGTTTATTTATTATAGCAACATATGCTATATTTGAAAATATTTATATGCTAAAAATTAATTTAGTACTTTTATAGAATATATTAAATTGTGTTAAATTATATATCGTCATTTAGGGGGTGTTTGCTCGTGAGGATGCATAAATATGAACAAATATTTTATATATTTAGTACCTATTTTAGTTATATTACAAATAAAAATAAGATAATATATATTGATAATACACATTTATATATTTAACTTTAGGTATACTTGTGTAATTAATATATATATATATATATTCATATTATCACATATGATATTTTTAATATTCAATTATTCATAATATATAATAATTGTTAGTATATATCTCGAAAATCTAAGAATTAATAAAATTGTCTTAATAATTTAAAATATAAGTCATTCCCAACAGTATGGGAATGATTAAAACCATGGGATAGAGAAGAATAGATATTCCTTATTTTTTAGAATACTATTTATAATTGAGTGATGATTCCCGAATAACTAATCATACCAGCTATTGGAAAAGGAATAGCTTTGGAAATCACCATTCTATTCTCATCTCGTTTCTCCATATGAATCGCCACCTAAATTTCACTTGTATGTTGGTTGTTTATAGCCAAAAATGGATAATCCGATCCATAGGTTATTTTTTAAGAAGAAGTTTTCCGTCCCTATAAAGTAAGACATGTACTGAAGTTATAATACTGAACATCCACAGACAAAATTTTTAAAAAATAGTTCATCTAAATTAATATATAAATAGTTCTGAAGAGTTGTTTAAATAGACAATAATTTTCTAAACAATAGTTTCTTTTTTCTTTCATTCTTTTTGAATATTATTTTTTTTTCAAATTAGTTTAGAAAAATAGAAGTTCATATTAAAAATATGCTATGCATGTTGATTCTCAGAAAAAAAATCTTAATACTAATGATGTAATATATAATATTTTAAATTTATAGTAGTTTAGATTTGGTAAAATAGAAAGAACTTTAAAAATCTTGCTTTGTTCTAAATTTCAGGATGAGTGATATATGAATAAGTAACTTCTAGAAAATTTATTTTTGAGATTGACTAACATGATTTATATTGAATAAAACATTTTATAAAGAGAGATTTCTATAAAATAGACAAGTTGTTCAATCATAGTCGATTTTTAATAAATAATTTATTTATACCTATATATTTATAATCTTAACTGATAACTCCATGAAGTAGAGATATTTAACACCAAATTTTGGATTAAAATATTTGCCAGTTCTGTGAGTTTTAGAAGAGTTTTCATGTCAATTTGAGAATAATTTAATCCTATGTCTTTCATGAAATTTTATACTTAATTGAAAGTATTTTGAACAATTTACACACTAAGATATGGATTGTATTTATGTGTTTGGAGGGGTGAACCCCTGCGAACCTAACATTAGAAACAATTATATATGTATGGGCTTAGGGTTTCGAGACGAATTGGACCCTTATTACAAAAAACAAAAATATATATCTTTTGTGACAAAAAATTTAGTAACATCACAAATGTTGTAACTAGAAACACTAATATAGTGATAGTAATTTGTTTGTCACAATTTAAGTCAAACAGTGACAACTTAATAGTTTGTTACTTTTTGTGGTCACTACATAATTGGGGCCCTCTCCTTGGTGTGCCAGAAAATTGACGTCATTACTAATTCAAATTCAAATAGTAATGATATATTTCAGTCATCACTACTTATCTAATATTTTTTCTTGCGATAACTTAAATTCCTCACTAAATAATTGTTACCATTAGAGGCATAACTTGTTGTCACTTATAAACACATATACATAGAGATTTTATATATTATAAAATTTTTCAATTTCATAGAATTCTTTGAATTTTTTATAAATTTTGTAAAAGAAATTTGATATTTCATTCTATAAATTTAATTATTGATGATATTTTTTTGATTCTTGACTTTATCTAAGAAATAAATAATAAAGATCATGTCATGAATAAAAAACTCATAATTTTTTATTTCTCTATTATCATTGAAAAATTGCAAATAGTAAATTCTAAGCAAGTTTATAAGTAATCTCGCATGAAGGGGGAAAAAAGTTTAAGGACACGGTTAGTATGCATTAATAGAATAAGTTATTAATGGAATGAATATAGAATTGGAATAAATATAGGAATAAAATGAAACTTGTATAAGTTATCCTATTGCTAGTATGTATAAGAAATAAGAAAAAATAGAATTATTGTTCTTAATTCCATTCCTATAATTAATGAATAGAAATGAATATATAAATACTATGAACTTCCTTATAATAATAAAATTATCCTTAAATGATAAATTTTCGCGCAATTGTGTATTTAAAATTCAATTGATACTTATAAACACTTAAATTGGTAAAAAAAAATAAAATCCAGCAATTAAAAAGGATTTTCACACTAAAAATCATTTTTTTATCGATCCAAAAGCATCATCTTTTTTTCCTTATGGCATCAAATTTCAATTTTTTACAAAAAAAGCTAACATAGAATAGAGACCAAAAACAAAAAGAGTCATATCATTCAAAAAAGGTTAGAAAGAAAAGAAAATAATAAAGGAGATGATAAATGTCGTAGATATGTTTTGTGTTCGCATATAATTTTCATAAAAAAGACAATGTGTACTTGATAAATACTATTTTATATTATTTATAAAATAAAAGATAAAGAATGAAATTTAAAATATGAAAAAAATATAATAAATTAAATTTGAAGGGGGTTATTGACCAAAAAAATAATAAGTTAAAATTTAAGGACGCTCAATATCAATATATATATAATAATTTTTTAATATAAATTTAATGTCATTCATATAATTCATAAGATGATAAAAAGGAAAGAAATTTGTGAAGTCGAAAATAAAGAATAAATATAAATTGAGAGAAGTACATGAAATAAATAAAAAATTGAGTGTAGTGAAAAAAATAATACATAAATAGTTAAAGGTATTTTAGTAATTATATTTGTATAATCATAGTATATTATAAAAGAGTAATTTCATCAAACAAAAGTATAAGTTTATTTCTAACAGTTTGGCAATACACAATCTCAAGGTGCGAAAAGGAAATGACAATTACTGTGCTATTAGAATTAACATTCCTTTGGGACTATTCTTATATAAAACTCTTACCATTCGCATAATTTGGAATAAAGTTGAGAATGCTTATTCCATTCTAACTCATTTTAGCATACGAGCCACCCTAAAAGTAAAAAAGGAGGAAATATTCTCTCTTTTGAAACCCCTAACACCAAACAAATCACTCAAGGCTCAATCCAACACCAAACCAAACACATCCACGGCGCCCGTCGAGTCGTTGTCTCCTTGACCAGATATCCAGACCTCTACGCCCGTCGAGTCATCAACCAGACCTCCTCACCCATCATCGACCAAATTACCGCCATTGCGGTTTAGGTTAGTTACTTCAATTTTTTGAGGCACATAGTGAAATACGATTGGCACAAAATAGAACCAGAAATTCATTAATGATTAATCTATGTTGCACACACAAACATTATTTCTGCCCTTTGTTGTGCACATTATCGTCTAGCTGTACCAAGCTCTTCTTGGATGCCGCTTCAAATGGCCTCAACCTCACTCTCCTTCACGGAGTCAAGCTTGCCAAGAACGTGTTCTTCCGATATTTTGATGGTATGCTTGAACTTCTCAAGCCTCTTGCCCATCTCCCTGAGGCAGTCTCCCACAAGCATGGCTCTCTAGCCTTGCTCTGGTCTCATTTCTTCTGTCCTTGCATAGGAACAACCTCCCTACCACGCTTTTTCGTGTTACCTAACACAGCAACATCGTTGTTTGTCATTTGGTACATCCTTTCATGTTCAACTCTAATACCACCTATCACAACCTTATTCCTCAAACAAGTCTTATCATATGGCACTTAGCTCTTTTACCATATCTAAAGGTTAGCTCAATCAACCTCCCTCACTTCCTCAAAATGAAAAGGTGCGAGTATGTGAAGAAAATGCCAAAGAACTTAGAAAGATAGCAATGTAAAATAAAAAATGTACTCAGTGGTTGCAAGGAAAGAATAATCACTTGAATTACTCTTGGAACTTGTTGGATTACAAATGAGGTCCTACTCGGTGATGGGGATTCAGACAATCCGACAATACAAAACAATCATCTCAAATATTATTCGTCTTAAAATGTTTTAGTACAGGTTCTGGAAAGTTCTTACACTTTTCTACCTGCTAACAACAATGCTCTAAAATCTTCTACAGATGTCCTACATTTCAAAATTGTTCTTAATAATGACTATATACACAAGTATAAAATGTGCTATAATGACTTTTATTAACTGTCAAGATCCGTCTCGCATGCTAAAGTGAACTCGTTGGGTGTTTGGAGTCGTTGGAGCGTGATAAGGTTTGTTATATTTACTTCACGCTGTCATCTTGACCACGCTCTCATCAACTAAATGCCTGCCTATCAAGAGACTATTTGCCTCAATGCCACAAAGTGGTTTCAGTTTTATTTACGTCACCAACTTAAACCTTTTTATTGTGGACCACTGCATTTACTGCTAAAATAGTGGGGTTCAAACGTTGTGCATCACAGGCCGGTTTGTCTGCTGGCTACTGATTTCTACATTATAGAGTTTTTTAAAAATATGTCAATTCCATATTTTTGGTTGCAAGCATTTGTATGTAATGAAAGGAATATCTGTAAATTGTTTATTTTGAGGCCTTGCCCGAAAAAGTAAGTTGTTAATTATCTCAAAACATATTATATAGATACACACACACACACACACATACATATACATATATATACAAGAGTGAGAAAATCTTTGATGGTTCATCTAATTTGCCATGGCCAATCTTTCTAACTGGAAAAAAATTGTTAACTAGATTGTCCGGAAATGGAAAAGGATAATTCGATGTAGAAACTTCTCTTTTTCCCCAAAGAAGGCTTCTTGAATATTATATATCTTAATAAAGTGTGGTAGAACAAATAAGTTGATTGACGTGAGTTAGCTTCTTAATTATCTACAGTTCTTATTCTTGCTCACGTAAAATGTCTACCAACTGCTAGCTGGCATCTCTCATCTTTACCTAATTTTCTGCTATCATTCTATCAATAATTAAACCATTGCATCAGAAATGAACCCGGTGCATGTCTTATGTCAAGATTTCGAAACTCGTATGGTTGCAATTTTATATTTTGGCTAAGTGACCTAAGGAGAGGTTCATATGCTTATTCATTTTCTATATAGACCCCGTACAGATCCTTCTCATCACCAAACCATTCGATTCTTTCGTTGGGCGGTGAATTATTATGTGAATCAAGAAGTTGGCTTGCATCATATATAACATGAGTTTTCTTTCTTCTTTCAATTGTTGAGTCGTAAATCAACGTTGAAGCAAACTACTTTCAAGAATTTTCCACACAAGAAAAGGCCTCCTCGACTAGAGAATCTATTTATCTATCTATCTATATATATACATATATATATATACACACTATATAAAAAAATATGAATATTTTTGCCAATTGTGAAAATACACATATATCCTTAATTAAATATCTATCTTTATCAAAATAAATAAGGTTATATGGGTAAAAATGAAATTTGATTCAAAATATTTTTCTTTTAGAGTCCTAATATATCTAATCTACTTTTATAGTTATCTTTAAATTAATTATATCAAATAGAAATCTTTTAGTTAGATAAAACTAATATAATTTATAATTAAAATGTATTTTAGCAGTAAAAGATTAATATAGGCCCAACATATTCAATCTCATATAATTATTTCTAAGTTAGTAAAATAAATATCTAAGTAGTAGGAAACCAATATAATTTTAAATTATTTATAAATTAAGTTAAATTAAAATTTAATAAAATCCAAATTGTTCAAAAATATTTGTTAGTCTAAATTCATAAGAAATTAAATTATAATTGCATAATTGTATTTTAAAAATAACAATGAATTAGATTTAAAGGCGTTGACTTCACAACTATATAGCCTAACATATAAAAAATAAATATATATGATGAAGATATCAAATTAGTTAACTAAATAATGAATGATAAAACATATATTGATAGTAATGAGTTAAATTTTAAAAAATAACAAATTTCTTCTATAAAGACATTTCTATTTTTATAAAAATTTATAATAAAATATTTAAAATGAGTGAAGCTTTGATCATCAAATTCATTAAATATGTGGTGATTCATTTTATATTATTATTTAGTTTCTTAGTTAATCATATTTAATAAATAATGTAGGGAACAAATTGAAAGAAAAATAGAGTTACAACAATAAATTAAAAATTTAAACCAACGAATGCATAAGTTTTGCCTGCCTTTATCCACAGAATCGGGGTAGGTGGCTCAATCCTACGGCTTAGGAATTTAAATCATGTGTACTAGTGTTCCTTGCCACGGGGCCACTCGGGGGCACTTGCGAGTCAGGATTCTCCTTACCTAGGTTGGTCTACCAAAAGTCTTGCATTGGAAAGCGATTTTGTGAGGAAGCAAGCACAGCCTGCGGACCGCCAAACGTTTAGGATATCCTACCCTCAATGATAATGCTCGCACGTGACTAGAGAATAACACGTGTCATCTCTCAAATTATTTTAATTTTTTATATTTCTCCGCCCATTATTTACTATTTTTCTTTTTTATATTCTTTTTATCACTTTTTGTTTCTACATGTTTTTCTTCACCACTTCAATTTATTATTTTATTTTATTTTATGTACTTTTTTTATTTATTTATTTTTCCTTCATTTATTTTTCTTTTCTATTTCTATATTTTCTGTTTTCTTTTTTTTTTTGTTTTATGTCTAAGCATTTTTCTTCACCTTTTCAATTTTTTTATTCATTATATTTAAAAATTGAAATTGAAACACATTTAAAAATGAATAAAATAAAAAAATAAATCAAATATGAATACACACAAGCATGCACGGTAAAGATGAGTCAATGAAAAAATATATATTGAAGAGAAAGTAGAGGAATAAATAAAAATACAAACACAAAAATTAAAAATAAAAATAAATAACAGAAAATTTAAAAATTCAATTTTAAGAAAATATGGACAAATCAAAACATACAAATAAATAAGTTAAAAAACAAATAGTAGGAAATTTGAAAATAATATAAAGAAGTTGAGAAAAAAAATACAAAAATAGAAATGAACAGCAAATAGAAAGAACAAGGTGAATGACACTAGTATTGAAAGTGGCAAGTACTAAAAACCCCCAACTAAGCTCCAATTTTTCAAACTAGCTACAGGAGGTAGCTATCGCCCTCAGTTGCGAGTATAATAATTATTTCCTATATTTTATTCCTCGGGTATCAGTCCAAGTAAATACTGTTGGATTTTTTGCTCTTTCCATCATTCATTTTTTTTCGATCGTGTTCAATTTAAAGATCCCAAATCACAGCAGGAATGGTGGAAATCGCCAGCAGTTTCCCGCTGTCGTAAAAGTCCCTCTTGTCGAACTTTTGTGAGTAGTCTTGCCCTGCTGCCCTCTTCCTCATCGTGTTATTTGTTCTGTTCATGCAAGAAATACTTGATGTATCACCACTGCATCAGTCTTGATCTCTGAATACATCAACTGCAGTAGGTTATCTCTCGTGTTCTTTAATGTTTAGCAGCGTTTGGTGGCCCCGAAGGACGCGAAGATGAAGAAAAGTTTCTCTGCCAATACATTTCCCCAGAAGGAGAAAAGCTGCAACGATGGGAATAAGAGCCACACGATTTTGAAAATGAGGAGATGTATTTCGGACATGACTTTGTTGAATAAACAGAAGAAAAGGAATGATGATAACCAAAAAGGTAAGAGCAGCAGATTCCTGATCACTATCATTGTTTTCGGCAGCTCCGGACCGATAAGATTTGTAGTGAACGGAGAGGATACCGCCGCCGGGGTGATTGAAACTGCTCTGAAGCTGTATGCTCGAGAGGGAAGGCTTCCGGTTCTTGGCTCTGACGTCAATAATTTCTATCTCTACCCCGCCAATACTGGATTTGATGGTATCATCACAACCCTTGGATCATCCAACGTCATGATTCCTGTTATGTTACTTAGTTGTTTGATTCCAGGAAACTTATCTAGCACGTGGCCGTTTTGTTGATCAATATTTTGGTAATTGCAGCCGTGAAACCATCGGAGGCGATAGGATCGCGAGAGGCCAGGAACTTTGTTATGTGCCAAAAGCAGAAAAAGCCACACATGACAGAAGCAAGATCACAGGTAATGGAACGAAAGGGAAGCGGATGGAGAGCGTGGATCCAAAAATCCTTAAGCCTCAAGGTTCTATCTCATTAAGCAGCTTCATCTTCTCATACCCCATGTCTTATAGCATCTTTCCGAAGTGATGAATAAATATGTCGAATAATTTTGTCAATAACCTCAAAACTAAACGAATTTTAATTTAAGATGTTTGCCATGCCGTTTTTGAGTTTACTTTCCTTCAGCGACACGAATATTATTATTGAGCAGAGGAAGACGAAAGGGTGTCTAGATTCCACTGTTAGGCTTTCCTTTAAGCATATAACAACTGTCTCAAAGCAGAAGCGGGTGTTGAAAGACGTAGAGTGACGGGCGCAACTTGTCCAAATATGTTTTCTTAAACTTTGTTGATGGGAAGGGTTTCGTGCACAACTTAGTTTAAGCTTAAATTTGATGTCATGGAACATGTTTAAAAACATCCAGTTGCCACGGCCAGTGGCGATTAGAAAGGTCCAACTCTGAATTTATGGACTGAAACGTCAAATTGATGCGCTGGATATTCGAACATATAAACAACCAATTGAATGAAATTCATTAATCTCCTTGGGGTTGTTCATCTCCTACAGGGCAAAACATTTGAAATGAAAATAACGGAGGAAAAGCGAGGCAGCATTGGCAACAGGAACTTCATGTATTTGCCAGAATTATTACCCAAATAATGCTCCTTTGTTTCCCTGGATAAAGACCCGAAAACGATCCTCTCCAATGACATGCTTTTGTTTCCCATTCTCCTTTTCTTACGATACCAGTGCGATGGAGATGAGAGGGTTTAAATTTTAATTCAAGAAAGAGGTCCATTCTTTCGAATTGGAAAGGAAAAAAATATTCTGAATATTCAAGGTCAAATCGTGTTAAACTTGAACTCGAACTTGTTAATTTTTTAAAATAAGTTTTTTATTTGTAATATTAATTTAGAAAACTTTATAAAAAAGTGAAGCATGCTGAGAGATTAATTCAGCTTATTATTCAAAATTATAAAGTTACTATCAATTTGCAAATATTAACAAACTTAAAATAAAATTAAATAATGAACTAAATAATGAAAATATCTATCAATTAACATAATAATTTAGTATAATTATATATGCATTAATTTATAATATGAATAAGTATGAAATTTTTAATTAATTTTATAATGCGATTTTATATAATTGCATCAAAAAAATTTTGTTTTGTGAAATTATATAAGCAGTTAAAAATAATTGTCTATGAGCATAGATAATGATAAATATACAAAAAAAATATTTTGAATTATATATTTAACAAAATATTCCATATAAAATGGTAAAGGGAGAAATAGTTGTTTGTGTATATTATTGGATATTTTATGCCAAAAATAAAAATAAACTTTGAATTTATATAAAGATACACAAAAAAACCTATTGATGTTATACTAAATAATTATTTATTTATGAAAAAAGGTTGCAAACATGTATTGATAGAGCTCATTTTTATTTATGTTGTGTATAATATTATGTAAAAATATCTCATTACTTATATTATACAATTTAATATAATTTTAATATGCTATACATTATATATTATATGTTTAATTTGATAATTACAAAATATATAAAAATATACTATATCTATATCTATATATATATATATATAGACACACACGGTAAGAGTAGAAACCGGTGATTCATTCAAACCAATTGGTTGAGTAAGCTACAGTTAAAAAAAATGCTTTTAAACTTTTCACATTCCCGTGAAATTAAAAATATGTTTATGTGGAGAGATTCCTTAACAAATAAAAATTTTTATTGAACTCTACAAGATTAACTTCTCCTAGAGTGGGTTAATTTTGAATTTTGAGTACAGTTATATAGGTATTAATTGCATTTATTGTAATAATACATTAATTTAATCTCTAAAACTTTCATTTAAATGATTGATTTGAAAATATAAATATTTTTATAGGAGTATTGCATGTACTACAATAAAGAGAATATGTTTGTGTGTGTGTTTGTGTATGGGTGGTTGTATATTTTTTATATATGTGTGTGTATATACATCAAGTCTACTAGTTTGTAAAACTGGTAACTCAGTGACCCAGTAAATTATTTGGTTCTATCACTGGCCAAATTTTTAAAACATTGACTACTATTACTAAATTTGAGATTTTGTGATCATACTTATAAATTCAAAAACCTACAATTTTTTAGAAAGTTTGAGGGTTGATAAACCCAATTAGATTGCTACAACTCTCTCTCTCTCTCTCTCTCTCTCTCTCTCTCTCTCTTAGAATTACTAAATTATCTTTATTTATTTATTCGTTCAATGAATTTATAAGAATAAAATTTTCAATCTTATTTGTTATTTTATGTTCCTGACTTTTAATTAAGTAAATTACACATCATAAAATATGCATTCAATCTTTTGTTACCAGTAAGAAGATATAATGCATCTTTATTTTCTTTTCATTAACTTTGTTGAACTTTTATCATTTGATCAAATTTATTTGTTTAATATCTTAGCTCTACTTTCCTCACATTTAGCCTAGTTATTAGAATCACGGCCCCAATTCAAACACACACGAAAGTACCGATGAGATAATTATTCAAAGTACACCAAAGCTTAACATCAGAATTCTAAACCACTGAAAGAACAACCATCCCATATAAGGTTTAAGGTTGCAAGGTTGCAACGGAAAAACAAATAATTAAAATTCTTTCCAACATGTTACGAAGTTCTTCAATTGATACTGTATAATTTATAATCTCAAATCACTTTTTAACTATCGACTTGTTGGAGTTTACCATCCCCAAGTGCGTTGCATGTCCTCTCCCTCAACTAGACAGTTTGTAAAAAAGGTTTTCAAAACCATTGAATAACTCATCGCCTAGTAAATAGATTTACCTACTTTTTTGGAATGTAAGCCTAAAAGTGGTTCTTTCATGTAAATATCTTGTAGAAAATCACTTGGCTATACACTAATATATCATTGAAGTAGTTTACAACAAACTTGCTAATAAATGCTTGCAAGATATGATTCATCAACCACATAAATGTACTCGGAGCATTGGTAAGTCCAGAGGGCATCACAAGCCACTCATATAACCTAAATTTCATTTTAAAAGTTGTTTTCCATTTGTCACCCTCACGTATTCGAATTTGATGATACCCGCTCTTAAGGTCTATTTTAGATAATATGGAAACACCATGTAATTCATCAAGTAAGTCATCTAAACAAGGTATGGGGTGGTGATACTTTATCGTAATGGCGTTGACAGCTCTACAGTCTATACACATGGGTCATTGTCCATTCTTCTTCAGCACAAGGAGAACTAGGACCGCACACGAGTTCATACCTTCCGAGATCCAACCTTTGTTTATCAGCTCCTTCACTTGTCTCTGGATTTCACAGGTCTCTTCTGGATTGGTTCTATATGCTGGCTTGTTTGGTATGGATGCTCTTGGAGCAACCTTTGTTTATCAGCTTCTCCACTTGTCTCTGGATTTCACGGGTCTCTTCTGGATTGGTTCTATATGCTGGCTTATTTGGTATGGATGCTCTTGAAGTAAAGTCCACTTGGTGCTCTATTCCCCGAACTGGTGGCAACTCGCTGGAAATCTCTTCCAGAAACACATCAGCATATTCCTACAAAACAGACATTACAGCAGAGGGAAAAGCTGGTGTGACATCATCAGATACATAATAGGACTCTTTATACATCAAAAGTACAAGAGATCACTCAGCACTCAACGCTAAGTGTAATAATAGGAAATTTGGGCTAGTAGAGGTAATGCTTTGAGGACATAATCATGGCTTGGTGACTGAACATGAGGAGTTCAAACATGATTAGAAAACCAAAATGAATATACACTATAGGCTAAGATTGGACCATAGGTAAGAATTTGATAGTCGATAGGAATTGGAAAAGGCCCAAAAAGGCAATACGCCACTTACTCTTGGAATAGAATAATGTAAGTTTTAAAGATGAAAATTATTGTAAAAGAGGGATGATGTAATGCCTTGTATTTTGGGATAAAAATAAAATAGTGATAATGACAGTATTAACAATTATGGCAGGAAATTTAATGTAATTGCCCTCCAAATTATTAATAAGTTCTTCATAGTCTCACTTGATGCAATATCAAGATGAATTTAGAAAAGAATACATTTGTAACAACGCCAGTCAAAGGTTACTATACCTTAATAAAGTGTTGGAAGCACATTATCCGGAATGATCAAGAATCAAATGGGTTAGATTAAGCCCAATTTAGGTATGGAAATATTGGAAAATGTTCTTGTAATATAGTAGTCGACGTATTAATTCATGAATGTTGAAGAATAAACCTAAATTAACCTAGTCAAACTCTATTAAAAATTTGGGTATTTAATAGGTCATTATTGTAGATAAAAGTTTTGTGGAATCATAATTGGAAATTATTTTCAATTTATAGTTTTATATTATTTTTGGGTGCAAATAATTAGGAATTGAGTAAGGATGCTTAAGAAGGAAATTTGACATTTTTAGGGGATGAAAAATTTGCCATATGATTTAATAAATTAAGGGGGGATAATTTCTAGGCCATGGAAGTAAGAAAAATAGAATTAAAAGCAAGAAAATTTGGATGGTAATTAGGCCAAAAATTTGAAAAGTGGAAAATTGATTTTAAGAACTTAAACTATTAAAAATTTCAATCCCCTGCAAACAAAAATTAGCCTAGGGTATAAATAAGACATTTAAGCATTAGAAACCCTATTTTCAATCTTGGGGAAGTTGACGGCATTCAGAAACGTAAGGGAGAATTTTGACCTTTAAATGCATGGACAAGAGGTAAATTTTGCGCTTAATTGCTCAATTCTCATGTATATATGTAGAATTGTTAAATTTTCACATGTAAACATGTTAAAAATGATAGTTTTCGAAGGATTACATGCGTTTCAAACGTGAGAAGTGAGTTAAGGCTATGGAATAATGTATAGAAATTGTAGGAATGCATGTTGGTATAACGTGCGAGTAATTGAAAACGTGTTCATGAGGTTCCAAAAATTGTAAATAAATGGGGAATGGGTTCTCTATGGTTTTTAATCCATTAAAGCATGCCTAAGGACTATGAGAACAAAGGTAGAAACAAGTTTAGGAGATTGGATTAAGGTAGAAGAAAAAACTCAAACGATAGTGTTTTGCATAGAAACCAACACACTACCATGGTCGCCATTGCGTTGCGGAACATAGTGGTGCAATCACAGGAAAGCTAAATGCAACTCCGAACCCAAGCACGGGAATCACAGAATACTTTAGGACCATAGGTGCAGTCACAAACCTTTGTGCTGCGATCGCAAGAAGGAACACAGAAATTCCAATGTGCTCTATGGTTTAGCATCACAAATGCATATCAAGGTCCCACATTCATAGACCAAAACCACAGACAGTAGCTAGATTTCATGAATTGAGGAATTTAAGCTGAATTTTCCAATTTTTGAATTAAATTAGACATAAACCTATTGCATAAGTCACAATGGACTATGAGAAATAGTAATCGAAGGGAATCAAATAAGCATAAACATGCAGGATGCATGTAGAGCATTGACAAGCATGGAGTGTTAATCGAGTAAGATGTTAAATGAGGATTATGTATGTTGTCAATTAGGAAACCGAAAGGCAATAGCCAAAGAACCCGACATTCCACTAAGCTAAGTAACAAGTAAGTAATAACACCTTGCAAAGCTTTTACAACTACCTTTGAAAATGATTTTATTGCATAAGTGAAGTTATATCTTCCTGTGTAAAAGGTAACACCTTACCAAATTCTACTACTATTTTCTAAACTTGTGTTACTTTTGTTACTGAATGTTTATACACATTTTAAATCAAATTACTAAATGTTTTCTCAATTGCAAAAGCATGGAATTTACATGATAATTTGTAAACATGAAAATGTTGTATTTTGAAACCTAGATGTAAGCTACTTGTAGATTCGTAATTTTTTACGGTATATTGGAAATCAAATACATATATCAAGAACATGATAGCCACTCACACGATTGCTAATGAGTGTTAGGAATGAGTTCTACCTTATCAATCGAGTAATAGATTAGCATCCGCCCAATTGAGATGGAGATTAGGACAGGTAATGGGTAAAGTTAATATTTGACCCTACCATTAAGGTAACAATAAATTAGAATACCTTTCAAGTAAAGTTAAAGTCCTATGGCCAGGCCAACACTATCGAATTAAACATGCCTTTCCTTAATTAAGGAAGCATAGGCTAAGACCCTGATTAGTGGATAACACACTTAGTGTACATGATTATGAGTTAGCTGAAAAATGAAATACGCAAACTATAAGAATAATGGAATAAAGTGATTAATCATGACTAATTTTCCTAAATATAATTTGAATGCCTTTTATTGCTTTTGTACCTTTTTTGGAAAATGACTATTTTATACAACTATGAATTTTTCCAGTTATTATTTTCTTACTCACATTCATCTATGAAAATTAAACAGGTAGGTGTTATCATTTATGAGGCGAACTTTCACTTACCACCAATAGTTAACATTTTGCAAAAAAAGCGAATGACCGAAGATA
This sequence comes from Avicennia marina, assembly GCA_019155195.1. Lineage (NCBI taxonomy): Eukaryota > Viridiplantae > Streptophyta > Magnoliopsida > Lamiales > Acanthaceae > Avicennia > Avicennia marina. The sequence continues at coordinate 9,378,805 of CM032765.1, forward strand.
AAACTGGGGATAGTAGGACAAGAAGAGAATCTTCTACATTACATAGTTTTAAGCTCGTTGACATTGATTTCTAAAGGCTTTTGAGATGTAATAACTAGGTACCTGAATTTCCACTGCATATTGGAGACCAATGCATTATGAATATTTTACTATAGTTATGAATGGATGTTAAATTACATTATTGATTTAGTTGCTCTATTTAAGTACTAGTTTGGTATTCACTGAGTTAGTTCACAAATACTATTGTGTCATGGTCCCGAGTTCGAAGTGTGATAGATCGTTAGTATTCAGCCTCGATATCTCCCGTCATGTGCAAAAGTCCACTTCAAATGGTCAATTGCCATCAACAAGTTATATGCATGAAGAATTTTTCTGTTATCTCAACCATGCACATGTCGAACTTGATGATCTTGTGCATGGAGCCTATCTTCCAACAGAAGTCCTTCGATTGGTTGTTGAAGGTTTTAATGAAGTTGGCACACATGTGTCTCAAACAATGTTAGGTGGCTAAAAGTTAGGAACATGTTCTATAGCAGGTGGCAAACCAGCATGGCCGTCGGATATCAAACAAGTCAGGGTCCAAACCTCACACCACGTACTGGCTTAATAAAATAAAAAACTAGTGCTAGAGTTTTTAACTCCCCTCATCAACAATGGTAAGTACTAGGGGCAACACCTTATGGTTCGCAGGCAATACAATTGCAATGAGCATCTTGTGCGGATATTTTGCATATAAATGTGTCACATCAATACTAACAACATTACAACAGTACTAAAATCCATTCATGCATAGTTTAAAGGCCTAAAATACAAACCCTATTGTATACTAGGTGTGTGCGTCACTTTCATTGTGGCTCCACTTGATGATGGTCTCAAGATTATATTTTTAAAGTGCAGACATTGGCAACTTCTAAACTGAATTCTTCCATGTCCCACAAACCATCTACAAATCTTACCTCAACCCATGCCAGGTCTTAGCATAGATATATTCAGACCCATACTTGAATTTCACTATTTGCATTATAAATTTGACCTAGTACGACGAGTCTCATTAGACCATCCGCATGAGTAGCCGTGTTGTTATGTTCATATCAAGATTCCTATGATTCATTGACATTAAGCTAGGGAAATAAATGTGTGGGCTCTCATACTTAATAATCTTCTAGTAACCCAATATTTATTTCAATATAGCTCACGATCTCCATTTGTAATGCTTCTTACCCATTCTATGCTTGCACTTCACTTTCTATATCTCGAGGCTTCTTTTCACAGCTTTGTACTCATATTGTACCACACTGAATAAGTATTCCTTAATGACTACAATAACATGCTCCTTGTTCCTAAAATTCATCCCCACTGTCCTCTTCATAAATCGAGCCCATATACCTAGCTGAATATTTATAGTATCTTGGTCATGGTCACTAGATACTTGCCATAAGAACTCAATCAATAAGTATCGTGATGTTAACGTACTACTCTAATTGTAAGGCAAACTAGACGAACCTGTTTTATCTTGTCATGTATATGACCTAAGCAATGCTATAGAAAACACATACTCATCCTCAACCCTATCATCTGTGGCTTCCCAATCTAAGCAAAAGCTATCCCCATATGCACTCAATAGGTCAACTTGTAGTGCCAGCTCAAACTGTTGCTTGTCCTCTGCATCCCCTTTGTTACTTCCCGCTTGTTACTTCCCGCGATCTGTTAAGCATGATAATTAAATTCTACTTTGCATTCCTGTGCCCCCAACATTGTCCTCAACCTCCGTTAGCACAAGTGCTTCTATCACTGTAGATAACTTATTGACTTCCTCATTTTGATTCTCTCATCTAATACATTAAGAGGACTTCGATGTCCCTCGTTTCATGTCAAAGCCTTAAACTCCACAAATAATTCAAGAAAATGTAACCCATTAATAGAGTTCAAACAAAACTTCAAACTTTGCTCCGAATCAAACTTTATTAAAATCATTCTCTGAGGCCTATGTCCATAATTAAGCACAAATGTAATGTAGACTATTAGCCCATACTAATGACAATTAATATCACTCAATTGATAAATTGCAAACAATTGCGATGGACTCAAGTCCCAGATGATAATATTCACTGCTCATAGTTATTGATCATACCTCATAGAATTCTCATCCTGCAAAATATGATCGCTCTAGTGAAGGACGATCTATATATAATCTCCTAATTGACATATCTTTACAAAGAATTATCAAGTAAAGATAAGTAGCTGGCCAAAAAAATTTTCATTTGAAATTGCATAACTATGAATTCAAAAGTGATGTAAATTGCATCCAACCATAGATTTAAGTATAAATTAAATACATAATTTAAAATAATATAATTTTATAATTATGTATGTTAATTATATTTTAATAAGCATGGACTACAAAATAAATATTTTTATACAATTTTTTATTTTGCTTGCTTGTTGGATATTCCTAATATTTCATTAATTGTTAAAAAAATATTTTATTAATTAATGACTAATTACCTATCCAAATTATTTGAAATATATTTTTATTTTCCTAAATAATATTTTTATTTTATTCTTCATTGTTAATTTCTTAAATATTTTAGTATATTTAATTTTTTAATGATATTTTCTATCCAAATATTGTCGATATTTAATAACGTCAACTCATAATTATTTACTTATATGTAACAATTTTTCCTCATTAATACTAAAGCCTGCTTAGTAGTCAACATAAAATTACTTATAGCTAATAATTATTTACAAGATTCAAAATACTTTCATTTGTTACAATCACTTATTAACTAATTCAAATAATATAACAACTAATACACAATATTCTTAGTCATTTGGACTAAACAAAACAGAAATGAGATATAAAAAAAAAACACTACAAACGAACAATCATAGATAACATAATTATATTAACCTATCATTCATAATCTTCAAATAAAACATAAAATGGACACATGCACTACTTGAGATAATTAAACATAACATGTAAATTAGATTTATGCAACATAGAAACACATATAGCATAATTAATAGAGTCAAAATACCATTATAATAAAATTTTAAAAAATATATTAAATAATTTTCATATATATTTTTAAACATAAAAATATAACAAAGACAACACAATAGCATAAAACAATATTCAATTTTATTAAATGATTAAATCATAACTTAATATCTTAATATTAAATTTCTTCACAAAATGACGGCGCTCTTCCTCCTCAAGAATGAATCAGAATAGAACTGTAAATAAACAAATGTATAATGATAATGCTACGAAGCATAACATATAAACCAACAAGAAATTTTTTTGTCTGGCTTTGCTGCCTTACTAGAAAATTCCCAAAACTTTTCCATTTTTTCAGAGGAAAAAGCAGCAGCAGCAGCCATTTACAGGGACCTCCACTCCACCAGCGATGGTCACCGATGTCTCCCACTCCACCAGCCAAGCTCCACCAGCAGCGGCAACGGCGGAGGGCGTGTTTGGAGGGAGAGCTTGGATCTGTAAGAAAACAGCGCTCTGCCTCGATCTGGTAGAAGAATGGCAGCGGCGACGGTTGGGGACGATTGGGAATGGCAGTGGACGAAGAATGCAACGTCCGGCGATAGAAGAAAATGGAGGCGCTCGTCGAAATAGGAAGAAAACCAGTGTCGACAATGGGGGAAGAAGAAGCGTGTTTGGATTTTGCTCAACCAAAAACCAGAATCCGAGACTCCAGCTTTATGTCTTTAATTACAATCTAAATGTCCAACGGTCAGAATGCAATATTTTTTTATTTTTTAATTAATGCGGCCCAATATCGGAAATTGGGTTTCCCGTATCGTTTCCAGTTTCCGGCGTCGTTTCCACTCTTAGCAGTAAAAATTAAGGTCCCTTCAGTTGGTACATTTTTTTAAAAATGGATTAAAAAGTAAGATTTTTATTTTAATTTAAAAAAAAAACCTCTAAACGCCGCCTTAAGTCTCATAAGGGGAGGAAAGGTAGAATGGCATTTAATAATACCCAGTAAATATTTTAAATGATGGGGGGAACAGCAGTCATGGAAGAATTGATGCAATATGGCTACCTTTACAGCCTGAACTTCACCCAAAACTTTGCAAGTATTTAAAAAATGGAAAGTAGACACCATCATATACAATACCTCAATAATTAAAATTAATGTGACTTACAATCTACTCTATCAAACTCGAATTGATTTAAAGGTCATGAGTTCTAGAGAATTTGAATGTAAACACTCGAATGTCCCAATTTTTGCTTTTCTTGGCAGTTCCACATTAAGGGCTTAATTGTTAAGTAGAAGTATTAATTTTGCAGGGGCACGCGAGCGTGGTGCATGGACTATGAAAGGGAACACACCTCTCCCATTCCAAAAAATGCATATCTCCATAGCTTGATTGAGTTCATGTGCCTTTCCCACATAGTGTACGCCACATGCGCCATCCACATTTCAAGTAACTCATTTTTCGAAGTTTTTACGGGTCAGAAAGCGTCGAGGGCGATAAAGTTGTCGAGGATAGAATCCTGTAAAGGCCAATTTTTTCTTGGTCTTTGAGTATCTATCATTGGCTGATGATTGACACCTGTCTATAGGCATGAAAATTTGGAAAAATTCTTTTAGTCTTAGCTCATCGATTTTAAGAGGTTGATTGCTTGTCCCGTGATAAAGATTCTTATTGGTTTAACAAAATTGGGTTCACGTGGGTTTAGCCAATAGAAAGCAGACAAGCAGTGTTAGCAATGATCACTGTCTCCTAGCAAAAACTTAAAGCTCAATTAATCAAGTCCACTTCCATTAATTAAGCATTACAAAGCAAACAAAATTTACTTCTAAATGACATGACAAATGCCATTATAACTCTTGGAGAGAATAATCTTAAATAATTTTTCAACTTTTTAGTACACAGACGTACAGAAAACTGGCTGAATCATACAAGGCTTTTGTACTATACAGGTATTTTATTTTTTGTTTTTCTTTAAAAAGTACAGCAGTAAGTGTAAGGCATGCCCACGCCCAGATGAAACCGGGTTGGCGTGAAATTAGCCAGATTTGGTTTCAGAATTTAGAGTGAACAGACAAATGATAGAAAAAGGAAAAACAAAATTAAAGAAATTAAAATTTTTATATAATGTTTTGTTGAAAAGATTTCAATAAAAAAGACAAATTAAAAGAAAGAAATCAAATCAAATAAAAATTTAAAATTGAATTTTTTTTATTTTTGAGAAAATAATTAAGAAATAAATAAATAATAGAATTAGTGAAATTTTTTGAAGAAACATAAGAGTTAAATAGTTTTTCATCCATTTTCCTTACCATTTAGTGTGGAAAATGAAATTTCCTTCTAATTTTTGTTTCTATACGATTTTTTTTTTCAACCAAACAATCAAAATTATTTTTCCTAACATATTTTTTTTCTTCCTAAATTTCAAAAACCAAACATGGTGCAAGTGTACGTCCAAACCTTTCATCATCAGTTTAAGGTTTAATAAAGTTACTTAAATGGGAAAATGATTTTCCCCTTGTAGAAATGCTGAGGACCGAATTAGATTCCCCACGTGTCGATGACTTATAAGGCGACGGCGCTATTAAACTACCTTCACCGCAGTTTTTCTTTAATACAGACAGTGACCAATTAGCCCTCGAGTTCTTCGCTGCTGGAGTTTTTTTGTTCTTTTCTTTATATTATCTTCAGTCATCTGTTAGTTCACGAACCCCACTTTTTAATATTGTCTTCATTGGAATCCAAACTTTGTGCACCAATTTCGCATTGTAAACTTCACTTTCGGCCTATAAAAGGGCTTGACTTCGAGATCAAACAATCTCCTCTATCTTGTGAAAAGCTCTTTACAACCCTTTATCAAATTTCAGACTTCAATTCTAAGCTCAATAAAGGTAAGCTTTTCTGTATTCAGTTTGCCCTTTAGAATCAGCTTTTATTGAGATCTAACGTTGGTAATTTATTTATCGCAGAGAAGAGAAACCCTAGAAATCCTGATAAGAGATGGGGAGAGGAAAGACTGTGATCCAAAGAATCGATAACACTACGAGCAGGCAAGTGACCTTTTCTAAGAGGAGGAGTGGACTCTTGAAGAAGGCCAAAGAGCTTGCCATTCTTTGTGATGCAGAAGTTGGAGTCGTCGTGTTTTCCAGCACTGGAAAGCTCCACGAATTTTCAAGCACCAGGTTTGAACCACCCCAAATGCAAATTGATATTATTGTTAAACTGAATTCTCGTCACAAATACATGTTCATCTGGTTTACTTTCATTATTTGTTAAGATCATCGAATAGACACAATTCTGGCCCCAAAGAAATTAGTGCTTAATAGTTAATGCCTGATTTCTACTTTAATTTTCTTAATCCATCGACTTTATTTGCATACACATATGCATATGGGGGGGTGGTTTGCTATGAGGGAGTTAAAGTCAAACTTGTCTGTTAGGGTCTAAGGTTGTTTGCATGCTAATGGTTTCAGAAGGCAAGAGTTCAATCAGGACTGTTTGAATTCATGACACCTGAATGTCTAATGGTTTAAAGGCAAGGTTGTCTTTTATGTATACTGATAATAACTTTAAAAACACCTAAATCAAGACAGTATTCCATTCATACGTACTCAATTCGAATACTTATACACGTTACATATGTTAGGATGTTGTAATATGGCTTTATGACCCAACCCTAAATACTCTTCAAGTATTTTCAGTAATGGTTCATCAAACGTTTAGAAACAGAAGAAAGAAGTAGAATTAAGACAGGGAATTTACCATCCGTGAAGGTAGCATTCTGAAAAAAATCTATATACTGATGTTGTTAATTTATCTGTATTAACTTAAGTTTCTAAATGGTTTTTAATGTTCATGCAAGTTAATTTCACTAACGTGTTATTGGCATACAACAATCACATAGCAGACAATTAGCTTCCAGCAGAACCAAACTAAGAGGATATTATAGGACATGTTGAGAGTTGAATAAGATATATCCTATACGTGGCGACCCGTTGTTACTCTTTTCTATCCCTTTTTGTCTATTGGTTACTATTTTGATATCGTAACTTTCTATCAAAAATTTACCAAGTGGAAAGCACTGTGAAACCATCACGGAACTATACTGATCATGCTTTGGAGTTCAATAATTACATAACAAAGATACATAATTTATCAAAGTGCCCCTGCACCCTATATATTCTTATATTCATTTAGGGGCTTGGGACTACTCCGTGCTTTATTCTGTGCTTGGCAGTGTAAGTTGTGTTAAATGTTCTAATATGAATATACAACAGTTGGATAGAGAGTGTTATAAACATATCATGCAATGTTCTAGCAACCATTGTAATACACACCAACACAAGTTAACAAAGTGTTCAGGCAATTCAAAACAACTCTCATACATCTACAGGGCTTGTCCAAGCCTAAACAATTATATCCAAACACTCTGAACAATCCTCTTTAGACCTATTCACTTGGTTACCTTGAACTCACAACTGGTTGACGCTATTACAACAAAATCTCCTTATTTACTGCATCAACCTAATTCCCCCTTATGTCTTAACCTTCCAATATAGTAAATTTTCTCTCTAGATGATTAATACAAACTCAACACATATAAATGCGGTGGTGTTTGGTTCACACGTAGAAATCTGATTTGGATTCAGAATCATTCACCTTGAGTTTGTAATGAATTTATTCATTCTAATATATCTGTTTGGTTGAAAATGTGCTCTTTCGAAATAAGATATTAAAATTTTTAAACTTTGATCTTGAATTATGTAAATTAAAAATAAAATATTTTTATAAATTATTATAAATTATAAAATTATTATATTTTAGATAATAAAAATAAATTATATAAAAGAAATATAAAAAAGTAGAAAGAAAAGAGAATATCAAAGAAAAATAAATGTGAAACATTAGTAGATAAATAAGAAGAAAGAAAAAATAGTTATTCTAGAGCTCTAAAGCATAATTTAATAGTATATAAATAATTTGACCGAAAACCTTAAAAAATCAATAATAGAGATAAAATAAAGTCAAATGGGTGACATAAAAAATAAAAAAAAAAGGAACAGAATATATTAGGAGATAGAACAGAAATAAAAACACTAAAAAGTAAAAATAAGGGTAATTTAATAAGCAAAATGGAAGATAGAAAAAATATATTAAAAAAAAGAGCAAAATACATTAAAAAAGAAGAAAAATAAATTTTTTTAAATAAGGCTAATTTAATAATTTCATATTTAATTAAGCAAAGCATAGGCATTATCTTTACTTATGTATAGTGTATGAATTACATATTTATTAAATTAATGTAACTTATATATTTTAAATTAATTATGTGAGAATTAAATTTGAGTTTTCCCAAGACCCTCCACCTTCTTAAGGATTTGGTAAATCTTAAATTCTTTGATATAATTCTTAAATTTTGATTTTGATAGTACATAGTAAACTAAACGACAATCATAAGTTTCATTTCAATTCTCAATTCCAAAACCCTCCTACCAAACGCCATATAAATGATAAGTGGGTAATAATAAAGTGAACTCATCATTTTTTTTCTCTCCAAGAAGGCACACCCAATGCCTAAACTACGTAATCAGACATATAGCAAGTTATTCCAGTTAGCCCAAAATCTCGATAAACATCAAGTAAATCTTCCAACAATTATCCGGTGGCTATGATTGTTGCATCATCTAATAGGGCTCCTAAACGTTGACAGACTCTTTTCCTGTCGGATCAACCCAATATGTTAAGATTCTGCATAGCAATTCCCAACAAATCTTTGTGGCTAATCGTTTATTCATGGCCTTGTCTTTCCAAGTAAAAATAAACTCCATCAATCGTTTATTTGTGGCTCTATTTTCCAAGTAAAAATAAACTTCATCAAATGTATAGATTCTTATGAAACCTAAACCTAGATTCCTGCAAGTCGTGGAAATAAGAGAGATAATGATATGAAGTTTTTTAAACAAACATTATGCCACGTTATTGTTAACTAATCGTACCAAACCTAACAGGCAATCCAATGAGAAGTTCATAGGGAGAAGGTCCATAACCTGCCATTGTACCATGAAGTCTCTAATGCCACGAGATGCTGTCGGATTACTGGAAAAGACATTATGTTTTGCTAGCTTCCATGAGAACACATCTATACTTTGCCTCTAGATCGTAGAAGGATGTTTAATGGGCCTTGAAGTTCGGCATAGTTGTATAATTAGTTGAATAACAAAGCTATCGATCTGCACCTAAGGGTTTTGGGGTTATATTTTACCAAGGAAATAATGGCTATGTTTAGGAGAGAAGTTTTTTGGGGATGATGTTTAAGGAAGTTGTGTTAGAATGAGTAGAATATTTAGTTATAAAATTTCGATATTTTGAAAATTTTGATTTATTTAAATACATTTAAAATATATAATAGAGATAATGATTAAACTATGTGCCCTTGATTAGACTCTAGAAAAAATTAGAACATAAATTTAATCAAATATAAATTAATTTACAGTTAGTTTTTTGTGATGAAATATCACAATTAATCTAATTAGAATTACATACCTGCTAAAAAAAGTCCTTTAAAAATATATAAAACAAGAAATTAGAGTTTTTATGAAAAAATATCTGAGAGGAAGTACGTTATTGTTCAGAAAAAAGACAAGCATGAGTATTGTATTACTCATTTGAAATATATAGAAAGATAAAGCAAGTACATTATTGCTAATAACCCACATGTGCAATATTTAAATTTTTTGGTTAAATTAAAGTGTTAGGCCCATTAATATATCTATTTACTTATCTTATGGACATTTCTGCCAAATGTGTTATTTACAAAAGTTGCTTCTCAATTCATTTGGGCTTTCAATGTTGGGCCTAACTTGTTGAATTAATTATAGTTTATGATTGGGTCCTCATGTTCTCAATAAATGATATTAGACAATGCTCGAAGAATCTCATGATTAGCTATCTTAAGGTGGACAAAGGTAGTTTAGTGTAAGTCTTTGGAGAGACCCATGAAATTAAATGGATTTGTTAGAGTAAGAACTCGATAAGACGGACAAAATTACATGGGTTTGTTAGAGCTGGGATTTCCTGAAGAAACCCTCGAAACCATATACCAGAAAGAAGCTTTTGGTTGAGAGAGAGAGAAGGTTTAATGAATTACCAATGTATTATCTATTGAAATTAACCCAGTTCAACTTTCTATTTCTGGCCTAATGAATTGAATCTAAACTTCTAGTTAGACCCCCATAACATTTATAACCTTACGCTATACTCACTTTAAAGATTTGATTTGATACATTTTTTTAAAAAAAACTAATCACGTGCTCATTTTAAATAATTATTTTGATAAAATAAAAGTTTGATACAAAATAATTACAAGAGTAATTAATCGAATCTAATTAACTTTAATGAAATTACCAGTTACTTTTTATCCCCTAAGAAAGAATACATATAATGTTAAAAAAAATTAGCTCATTGGATATGAATAGAATTAACGACATTTAGGACTTGTTCGCTTCTAAGAATTAGACTTGATTAATTAATTTATCAAGATTAATCAAATATTCACTTAAATGATAAAAGCTCATGTTAAATTATAGGTCCAATATTAATTTAACAAAATATTAGATAAAACAGTCTAATTCAACAATTATGATAAAGTAATCCAAACATGTTGGCCAATTCACTATACTCAATATTAAATTATCTGATTATTTAATCTACATTACTGAATATAATATTAAATTATTTTATTATTTAAAATAATTCTTAAAACCTCAATTTTATTGATGAAAATGAGTAAGTTCTTAATTGCGTTAGTGTTTTTTGTCAAAATGACAAATTAATACGGTACCAGTAGTGGAGATTAAGGTGAAAAATTAAATAATATTAGGTGCATGGAGAAGCTTGTTGTAGAGATTAAGCATCATCATTATTATTTGTTAAAATGGAATGATCGTTCAAAACTAAAATGTGCTAGCCACATTACCTTGATATCAGCTTTTGCTTAATCACGAAATGTCCATAGGAAATTTACGTAAAACATGCCATAATCTCATTCCTTTCAAATATACGAGAGCTAATATTTCTTAGCAATGAAGTATCACATAGGGTGGTAATGGGACAAGTTGGTGAATTGGGTTAAAATACAATTATTATATGCAAATTCGTTAATTCAAATTTGATTCATTTATTTTTGTAGGTTAACTTCTTTTATTAAAACCCAACCTGTTAATTTCACAGTTACCCAAATTTAACCCACTAATCCATAATTTAAAAAAAAATATTTTGACCAAAATAAAATTAGAAATAAGTTTTTACACACTGTAATTTTTCTTTTGATTTTAATATTATTGCTTCAAAAAATAATTCTAGATACAGTCAAAATTTGAAATTTTCTACTATTTGTTATTTTAAATTTTATTGGATTAAATTTCAACAAAATATATATAACCAAGTAAATACAAGAAAGAAAAAGAATAAGGGAATTCAAGCAAAGTCATCGAGCTTTTCTAGGTGAGAGCATGGAGTGTGGACAACGCTCTAAATTCTGATAGCCAAACTGAAAAATTAAATTTAAAAATATAAACATATAGGGTTTAGTTTAAGATAACATATAGGTTTGAATTTTCACATACTTATGACTTTAGCAATCAGCTTTATTTAATTAATTTTCTATTTATATATTTAATAACTTAAGTAGATTACAAAAAAATAGTTAATAAAAAGTTTATTAAATTATTTTAAATATATAAGCGAGTTTGTTAGTTAACCTATTGGATAATTTGAAATTAACTTATTTTCATTTGTTTGGTTTACAGATTCAACGCAATTTTAACCTACACCTGTCAAGGCTTAACCCAAATCCATTAATTTCATATTAATTTCAAGTCATATTTTTGGATTGTATCATAAATTGACACCGCTAAATCACATCATCTAAAAATTTTAAAAAGTTAAATCTAGACATTGAATTTAATTCGTGTAATTAACAAACCATCAGATTTGCCTACTCTAAAATTTTTAGGCCAGGCCTGTGGAATACTCTTTGCCGAAAGATAGTAGAAGACCGCACCTCCCTCGGCCAAACCTAGTTTTCCCACACTAGCGTCCCATCGCTAGCTAATTAGCACATTCAAGATTATGGTGACAGGGAAAATTTTCTGTTGGTAATTGTAAAACGCTCTTCTTCTTAGTCCTTTTCGATGCCTCCACCTCTTGTTTCTTAATTTTAACTGCATATCCTTGTTTGACTATTTTCCAAAGGTGCATGGTTGCAATGTGATTTATTCTTTAAGATTGGGAGTCTCGTCTTTGCAACAGAGGCTGTACTTAATATTATTGGGAAAACAATTGTTTCTCGATTTTACGTACATGGAAACTTTTCCAGCTGTCCTGATATTTCTCCACCATTTTCTTGAACGTTGTCAGCATGAAATCGGTTATCGAACGATATAGTAAAGCAAAAGCCGAACATCATCAGCTGCTTTATCCTGGATCTGAGATCAAGGTATGATCCTACCATTAATCTGTATCCTATGGCTTTTTTTCAATTTTATAATGCATTCTAGTGAAGATGATCCCTTTGTTTTTTAACTGTTCCCTAGCTTTTCCCTAGTTTTATTTTACGCACGTAGTATAGACAATAAAAATTTCAAACCCGTGTTCCCGCCAGTTCATGTGGTACCAAAAATTGCTGAACTCGTCCTCTACGTGCAATATACTTCTGTTGGAGCAATGAATATTGCACCCAAACATAAATGCTCCAAGCAGAATTGTGCATGCGTGCAAACCTTAACTTCGGATAACTCAAGTAAATGGACACATATTAGTGAAATCTCAAAGTGGTTATAAAGAACTGAAACATCGTGCCTAGATATCAGGCAAAGGCTTTGCTTGTGAACCCTCTTTCTGTATGCCACTCCACTTGTGAGGTTCTGCTAATATGATCTTGTTACTCAATTTACTTGTGGGTTACGTTACGCCACATTTAGTTCCTACTCATGTATATTTTGTGCATATTATCAAAATTAATATTCCAAAAATCCTGCTAGTTCTAAGATGAACGAACTATCTTTTAGTGGAATTATGTTGCAATTATGCAAGGATTCTCAACTAATAAGCCTACCAGGTTTTTCTGCCCTCTTCGGATATCGGTTGGCAGAAAGTTTAACTTTGCTTAATGTCTAGTTTTTTGTTTATTTTTTTTCCTATAAGCTCTATTTTGGTTCATCATCCTGCAGCAGCTTCACTCGAAGGATTGGGAAAAAACACTGGCTCAGAAATGCAGTTTAACTACATTTGGATAAAACATAGTGGATGACAAAAGATGTCGAAACTAGTCAAACTAAGTGTGTTTGGCTAAGTTTATTTTTAAGAGCATATAAACTCTTTTAAGATGTTTTTGGATATTATAAGTACATAAATCTTATTATGAAAATAAACCAGTAAAGTGTTTGAATAATTAAAAATATTGACTTTGTTTATATCAAAATTTATATAGATTGTATGTTTATAATACATCCAAATTTTGTCAAACAAACGTTTCATAACATAAAACTCTTATTTAAATTTAATTATCAAATATTTCTTAATTACATATATACAAAAATATTTAGGCAATGTTTGTTTAGTTTTTGAGTGTATTTTTAAGTGTATTTTTTTTTAGAATTGTGTAAAAATAAAAGAGAAAAAGAGATAAATTTTAAAAAGTATAATGATTGTAGTGTTTATTTTTTGTATGAAAAACGAACACAAACATTACTTTAAATTTCAATTATGACACCTATTTACAACCATCAAACCCTACAAATCCACACGCACACGCACAGTTACATTTATATATACATTTATATCCTACGACCCTATGTATTATCACATTATCCAATTATTATTACATATTATATCTTTATATATTTAAATATTCAAATTCAAATAAATTTATTTTTTTATTCTCAACAAAATTTTACAACTAACATAATTTTCATATCCTATAAAATTCTATTATTTTGCCCCATGTCCACATGAACAATCAAACATTGCCAATAAGATGATTTTATAAATTTTTTTTGAAATTGATGCATATAGATGAGTATAATTTTGTGTAATAATGATAAAAATAAATTAAATATTATATACATTATTTAATATATTAAATAAGGTGACTTATGAAACATTTCAAAATAAGTTAGGGAAAGCTTACTTATTTTTAGTAATTTATAACTTACAAATATTTAATTTTTGAATCTTATAAGTTATTTTACAAAAAAAATACTAAACATTTTTACAAGTTTATAAGCACTAACATATTTTATAAAATACTTTAAAGAGCTTATTAACTGAGTCGACCAACGCTCATATCTCAAAAAAAATTTCTATATTGTCCTAGCAATCCAACTCACGAACATAAAAAATTATCAAGGGCAAAATCAGCGTACTTGGAGAAAAGAAATGTAGAAACCGAGCACAAAGGTAAGATAATTATCACCAACCATGGGATATGCTTCTTTAGACATCAGCGTGAGCAGCGGAATCTAGTGCTGAATCTACTGAATGGCCTGTCTGAAAGGATTTCCATAAATTCGGAGTTTTGTGTTCTTTCAATTTCCTAACGAGTAATCATACGTAAGAAAATTTCAAGGAGGCGGAGAATCGGTAGGGGAATGCATGTCAACATGCTGAGAATCTGTTGAGAATCCAATCGTGTTAAGCATAATTCCATTAAAAGATAGGTTGGTTCGTCTTGAACTAACAGTGTTTTTGGAATATAAAAACCAAATTTCACATTAAAAAACAGAAAAATAGTGTTTGCACAGATGATTTAAGTTGATTCTGTAAAGATCATCAACTTAACAAAGGCGTAGGATCGGTTTAAGGTGGGATACAGAATCTAACTCATGGATTGGTCTTCCTTCACTCTTCGGCTTGTTTTTGTCCACATTTTGTACTTTGTTATCATATAAGGATTGTATTGCGTACTTAATATTTGCAACTGTACTTTCTAGTTTTGGAAAAAGGAAGCAGCTACCTTAAGGCAACAATTACAGGATTTGCAAGAAAATCATCGGTAAGGAAATAAGTAGCAGTAGCATTCTGGGGTTTGTGTGTGTATACGTGCGCCTGTATGGCTGTACAGTAACTTACCTATCTCTCTAAAACTATTTGGATCACCAATCTAGGATTGATTTTTCGGAGGGGAAAAATAAAAGAAGAAAGGGTATTAGTCATGAGGTTTCTCTCATGACAGTACTGCAATCTCTCTGATATAAGAAAAACATCTCCTATTAATTTTTAAAACCATCCCAGGAGCTTTTGGTTTATATTCAATTTGCTGTCAAAATATGAACTAGTTATACAATTAATTCTTGACTAAATACTATTTAGAGTATCCTTGATTATCACTATCTACTAGTGCAGCATCACACAGCAATTATAGAAGACTTCCTAATTGCCTGAATTATTCTTAGATTCTGAAATATTCTTGCACAGACACAATACCTTTGTCTCTGCTCTAGAATTCAAGTTAACACCCAATATGAGACAGGAAATTGATGGGAGAAGAACTTTGTGGGCTGACTGTCAAAGATCTACAGAGAATAGAAAACCAGTTGGAAATGAGCTTGCGAGGTGTGCGCATGAAAAAGGTCATATATCTCCAGATTATCCAAATCTTCTGAAGTTTTTGTCATTTTTTTTTTTGGGTACAATTCTAGAGAATATCAACAGATAGATCTTCTTTTAACTCCAAATATGTGGTATTCTGGTTTTCGCAGGATCAGATATTAACTGAGGAGATTCAAGAGCTAAATCGAAAGGTATGCCACATGAGCATCCCAACATGATGAATTAAAGAAGCGTGTGTGCGAATACCATCAAAATGATTCAGTTACTAGGTCATAATTAAACTTAGATATGCTTGTTTGAATTCATTTCAGGGACATCTGATCCACCAAGAAAATATCGAGCTTTATAAGAAGGTAAGACTCGTTGAACAAAGCAAAATGGAATTGTATAGAAAGCTATTGTGGTAAGGTGGTTTATTGGACACAGCAGCTACTAAATTTTGCTCTTACCAGCCCTGAATTCTGCTTTACAACAGGCTTATGGTTCAAGGGACCTAACTGCAACAAATGGAAATGAGGTTTTTCCATTCGGTTTCACAATCGGTACCGATCGATCAGCGTAGGCCAATCCGGCTTCAGCTAGGCCACGATATGGAAACACCAGCAAGAGCAACCGGATCAAGGTAATATATTCTTCTGGATGGCTGATATGATCCTACGGATGAGAGAACTTTTTAACTGACTGTACCTTGTTATGAAGACACACCAGCTCCAGGCGACCAAGTTCCATCTGAAATATGTAATCAGCATTCGTTTTGCATGACTTGGAATTAATATGCTCTCTGTTCAGAACTCTATACATTAGAACATTGTATGTTAATTATCAAAGTAAACAAAAAATATTCCCAATTTTTCAAGAAACCGGATGAGGGAGATGAAAAACATGGATAAACTGCTGCATTGCCGTCCTCAGAATCTGACTGGGCCTTAAAAAACTGGGAACACATGTCGGAGAAAGAATTCCTTCGATTTAGCTGTTTGAGGGTAACAACATGTGGAAGTTGGTTCATGCCAAGAAGACTATAAGAAAAAAGGGGGTCTCAATAAGATTAACAGAATTTCTACTCCAACGAATTGGGAGTTTGATCCAAACGTTTAATGGAAATTCGCCTTACGCTTGAGAACTTTGTTAGGAAGTAATCTACTTACACTGCATACTGAACGACCGTTGAATGAAGCAGACTTATGTGCGTTCTGTTCCAGTTAAAATCGCTAAAGATCAGAAAAAACGTGTTGTCTCGAGGCACGCAAATTAGCGATTTCTTTTCCTCCATAAGCGATTTTTTGACACTTTTTTATCTCTTTAAAGAGGAATATGTACAGGACCTGATTGGGAGTCACGTGCATTATTGATGTATTTATTTATTTATTTTATAGAGAACTTTCTCAATTATGTTTGGTACAAAAATTTAAGCACGAAAAAGAATTTTAATTATTTAATTAATATAAAAATGCTAAAATTTTGAAAGAAAATGTTATCGTATGTTCAAGAAAAAAAATAACTTGTCCTCTTTTTTTTAACAAAACATTTATGGCGTCCCTTCTTTGCGTTTTTTTTCTTGTTATTTTTATTCGATGAAAAGGACATCAAATTTTATTTTCTTTTGAACTTTAATTTTCTTTTTGTATTAAAATCCTTGAATGCGAAATTCTTTAGAATATATTTTTCGTTTCTTGTTTCTTTGCTTAACATTTTATTTTATTTGCCAAAATCATATATGGGTCATAATTATATAAATCACGGACAAAATTAGTCCTAAATATTTAAAATTTAATTTCTTTATTTTTACTTAGTCGTACATGGTATTTGGTGGAAAGATTTTTTTGATAAAAGAGCGGAAAAGTTACTGGAATAAATTTAATTGAAAAAAATATAGCATATATGGAAAAAAAAATCATTTTCTGCATGAAATGTTAGAAATTAAAGAGAACTATTTTGTCCTTTCTCCAAAAAAAAAAAATCATAGAATCCTTTCTCCAATTTTTCCTTTTAGTGATCAAAATAATTTGAATTTTATGCTCTTTTGATTTTATCTTATTTTTCGTCTTTTTCTTTTTTCATTAGAGTTCTTGAACCTGGCAGCATTTAAAATTTGAATTTCTTTAATTATCATGCCTTCAGCCATAATATATATATATATTCTCACAAATATAACGAACATGTTATTAATCTCTCTCATAGAACCTCAATTAGTGCATCAAAGTTTGAAGTTACTCTGTCTCGTCAAAATAATTGCCACTTTCATCCTCGACGTTTTGCTTCATACTTAAACGTCAATCATATGTATATATATCGAGAGAGACACACACGTCCAAAATATATATCCATACATCCTATGACTCTATTATTAAGTTAATAAATTTTTTAATAACATAATTATATTCATTTTAAATTCTTTTATTTCTTCTATCATTTTTTTATATATTTTCTTTTAACTTGCCATTTTAATTAATATTTTCTTTCAAATTTCTTCTCTTTTCAAATTCTTTTAAACTTTCTTCATTTTTTTATTGTAAATATTTTATATACCTTTCATTTTTAAATAATGTTATTTCTTATTTAAAATATAACAATTTTATATTTTATAAAAAATTTACGATTGCATAGGATGTGCAACTTTTATTAATATATAATTAATTCCCAAGGATACGTATCATTTGCAACCAAAATATGCATGCAAGTCAGCTGTTACTCAACCATAGGTGGCAATATTTTACTTCTACCCTTTAGCATTGGTTGCCCTTTTTTTTTTTTTGTGTTTGCAAATGGCAATCTCATAAAGTACTGCAAGTGATTATCAGGAAACCTTTATTAAAAAGGGGGAAAATAAAAGGCAAACAGAATAATAATACACATAGACCAGAATAAATAGATTTTATGCCTTGAGTTCGATTTTATATTAGGGGAAATTCAACAAAGGTTACAGATTATCCTAGCTTGCAAGCTGACGTTAAGACTTAAACCACCACCTGTTTTTGAGTACACTAGAACTTTGTTTGGATGTAAATTGTGGAAGTAAAATATTTGACACGGGAAGTTAAGAATTGGGTCAAAGTAAGAAAAATTAAAGTATAAACAAACTTGGTGGTTTAAGTCATAACGTAAAATCAACTTGGTGGTTTTGAGTATAAGAAAAATAATTGATTTTGACAAATGTAACTGTAGGACAAAATTCTTGAATAATAAAAAAATTTAGTATTTAATCAAATAATTTGAATCAACTTAAATTTTTATGAGTTCTACTCTCTAATTTTAGTCCTCTGATTTTTCCTTCAAAAATGTTTGATTTGAATAATTTTCAACGAAAGGGTTTGTACTTGATCTTCCTTAAGGGTTGTTAATTTCTCAACAACACTGATCTTCGGAATTATCATCATGATCTTGGATTGGAATTAGCACCATGATCTTGATTTGGAATTAGCACCATGATCTTGGATCAAATGCTGAATTTAGGGACTCTAATGAAAAGACGCTTTGAATTTGATAACGAACTCCTTGAATTTGGTGAATAATACGATGAACTTCTTTGAACTTGGCGAATAATACGGCGAACTTCTTAAATTTGGGGAAGAACCTCACGAATTTCTTGAATTTGGGAAAGAACACGACGAACTTATTTGAATTTGATGAAGAACACGGCAAACTTATTTGAATTTGACGAAAAACACTTTGAATGTTCTTGAGAATTCCAAAGAGAATTTGAAGAGTTCTTTAGCTGCTTCACTTTCTGATTTTTTTGGTCTATATAGGTTTAACCCCTATTTATAGTTGTAGGAGAGATAGAATGAGCGCATCAGTCTGCTAACGTGGCGTAATTTTATTGGCTGTTAGGGTTTGTACTCTACCCAACAACTTAATAGAGTCTTTATTGCTTGAACTTCCAATAACTTAATAAAGTCTTTATTACTTGAACTTCTAACAGTATTCTGCTATTTAGAGTCTTTATCTTTTAGACTTCTAGTAAGATTCTGCCTGTCATTTGTCACTTGATTGACTAATAAAAATATTAATTAATTATTTATTTATTTTAAAAATTATATTTATTTAAATTCTTAAATAAATAAAAATTTATTTTAATTGATATCTTTAATGTTATTTTTACACGTGCTATAGGTAGACAAAAACTGTATGTGTACAGCAACGTCCAAGGGTAGCACATGTATTCCTTCTGTCTCAGTCCAACTTTCACGTTGTTTTACTTTAAACTCAAAAAAATATACACATATTAATTATTATATTTTTTAAATATTATATCTTCTTCTTTCTTATTTTTACAGAAAAATATCCTTAAAACACGTCTTAAAAACCAAATTAAACATTGCATACCCTTAAGCCGTGTTTGTCTAACAACCCCATTTTCTAACTTCTATGTTTTCTTAAATTTTATTTACTGAAAAGCAAAAGTTTTCTTTCCTGATAGATCTACTGAAAGGGGCATCTGTGATGTCAGTACTTCAAGCCACAATCTACTTGATACAGTCTTCATTTGAAGGCTTTGCTCGGGCTCAGAATTATAGTTCTAAATAAAGGAACAAATAGATAAATATGAATAATAGAGTAAAAGGATACAATTAATTGCGTCTCTTAAAACCGATAAAATAATTTTCGAACTTAATTGGAAGTCTACAGAAAACAATATTTTTCTGCATTTTCCTCAATAAAGATCAAGAATCATAAGGGGGAAAATATACCATACTACTTGGCATCGTATTGCCACGCAAACATAGAACGAATGGGAAAAAAAATGCAGAAACTCATATTTGAGCTCTCTTACTTGGGGGAAATGCAACAGAGTTTTTGACTTCTCCCGCAGATATGCGGAGGTAATCAAATGAGAAACAACACCCCAAAGTTTATGCCAAATCTTGTCAACATTATTACAAAGTTTTTACGATGGATCTTTGAACCATCATCAGTAATGGGAGATGGGAGGCAGATCCATCCATGACTGCATATCCAAAATCAACTTCCATTATAAATCCTTCTTGGTTTCATATGCGTGCAACAGAGAGAGTATTTTAGTGATAATACTCAAGTAAAAAAAGATATACATACTCCGCTTCATCCACAACCCGATGGATCTGAAAAGCGATCCAGAAATGTCACACTTGATATTATAACAAAAAGAAAATGTAAAAGATTACATATTATGTACCAAGCGCTGTTGCCACCTATGTTGAAACACTTGTTGACAGCGGGCAGATTCATCATCTCTGTGGCACCCGTCGTCGAAATTCTGAGAGTAGCTTACGGCGTCGTACTGGAAAGTGATGGGCTTCGCGCGGGGTCCTGAGATGCACTTGCTCTCGTTCACAATCCTCCGCAGGAGTTTCCGCAGTCTCCGGCTGCGGTGGCTCTTGTCGTGGCCAGTGATGTCTATGCGGGAGTACTCCTCGTGCACCGGGACGCACGACGGTGACATGCAGCCGGAGAGGTACGATGCCCGCCGGGAAATAGTATCGTCGCCCATTTTGTGGTGGATTTCTAGAGTGAGGTGAGATTGTTGTTTGTGGAGGGGAGAAGATGAGGAGGGGCACTTTATAGATTATACAATGATGGGGATTATTTTGATAGACGTTGCGGCGAAAGGCATCCAATGTGCGGAGACAACAGACATTCGTGGAAGCTCCCTGGACTTGGAGTCCTGGGATTTTGTGCACCCTTGATGACTGGGATTCGTGTTCATCAAGGGTGGGTATATTCCGATCCCAGGACTGGTCAAGAATTTTCCCTACAGAGAATTGGCAAAACGTTTCTGCGCGGCGTGTCATTTTTGTGGGCCTTCAATATTCTACTCTGAAGTTGGACATTGCATTTGTCAGCTACAAATTAGTATAAGAGAGTGAAAATAATAACAAAGATTCAAAAATACAATTTAGTACTATTTGTCTCTATTTATTTCAGTTTGTTTTATTTGCTTTTCTTCCCTATATATGAGAAAGTGGCATTTCAGTTCTCTTACAGGCCTTTCAATAACATGTAGAAATGTCCGTAAGAATCAGTTAATATCAAAGTATTGATTTTTCTTATGCATGACTTATAAAGAAAATTAAAATTAAACAAAAATAAAAATAAAAACAGAGAAAGTGAGAATTGAAAACGCTAGCGTCCGAATTGCTGTTGTATGATAAACTACAGCTAATTAGAAAATACTAAGAAATAGCAGCTATGAAGAATGTAGAGTCAACTGTCCAAAGAAAAGAGTTGGTCGGCTCTCAAGGGTCGGTGGATTAATATTTAAATCCAACGAAAAGTAGAAGCAGTGGTGGGGAAAATTGAATTTAATTGCCTTAATTGGTACTTTAATTTAAATAAGCCACATAAAAAATTACAAAAAAAAAAAAAACTCACCTATTATGACAAATATAGGAAAGTACCAAAGTATCTTAAAATGAAGAGAATGAGAGTAGGCCGTGTAATGTTGCTCAGTTGGACGTTATACTTCTAATATGTTGTTTAGTATCATTTTTAAAATCACAAATCCAAAATTAAAATTCTTTAATCGAAAGAATGGCCTAACTAGTTATTAGTTCATGCATGAGGAGGAGGTGAAGGCAATAGAAACAAAAATAAGAACAACTACTTGGGCTGCGAATGGTTCTTTTTAGAATAAATTCATAACATGAAAATGGTAAAAAAGACACGCACGATTTAGGAATATAATTTTTAAATTATACATATAATTATTATTAATATAGTGAAATATATTTTTTTTATAATTTTGATAATAAAATAAAAATTATTTAAACATAAAATTGAATTAAAAATTTGTATAAATTATAAATATGTAAAGAAAAAGTAAAAATAATAAAGAATGGAGCGGCAATCTAATAAATTGACATTTAATAACCAAAAACGGTTATTTTAAGTGCATCTCTTAATATGTGGTGTTATTATTATTATTATTATTATTGAATTCAGTTAAAAATATACATAAAATATATAATAATAATTTTGAATATTACGATAGTATATAAGAATAATAATGAGTTTTTAGGTTATAAACATATATAAATGTGAGTGTATGCATATACAAATACAAGTACTGATTTGATTATAAATATGTGTAATAATTAAATAATAATTAATCAGTTATATATATAAGAGAAACAAATTGAATTTAAATTTGAAATAAAACTTATTTAAGTTGTATGTTTGGAAGTATAAAATTGAATACGGTTTGAGAGATTGAAGAATATGTTCCAAACACTAAGGAATTGAGACCTACTTTAATTTTAATTTAAATGTATGCAAATGTGTGTGTGTGTGTGTATTCTTCTCAAAATCTTATTATACCCTTATTATAATTTGACATTATTTTCCTTTTAATTATACCTTAATCCTTGAATAAAGTTTTGTTTCGCTTGCAATATTTTGTTTTCCACAGTTGGGTGCTCTTTAATTGAAAAGATACCCAAATGTAATATATATTCGTTGTTTCAAAATTTTGCTCAATGTATTCAATAAATAAAAAATGGATGGTTGACCTAGCAGATTGCCAAAATATTGTATATTGTTTATTGTATTAAGCATATAAAAATTATTCTCCATCCACATTATATCCTGCATGAAAGTTTTTTCTCCCATTTTTCATTATTTACTTAGTTTTTTTTCTTTTTCTTTTGGAAATCAACAATCTTAAGAGCATCTTTCTAATTAACACATCTTGTTGCGTGTGTGTGTGTGTGTGAGTAAAGTTGAATGTTTGTGATAATCAAAATTTGAACTCTAATTGTCACAAACATTATAAAAGAGTATAAATTTATAAATTTTGTTTTTCACAATCGAGTGTTCAACTCAAGGGCTACCCATATAATATATATTAATTGTTTCAAAATTTTGCACATTGTATAAAATATATGAAAAATTGAGGTTACCTTGAAGGTGGCCAAAATTTTGCCTATTACATTAAACATGTAAACAAAATATCTCCATCAACATTACATCAAGCACATAAGTTTCTTCACCTATTTTTTTCTTATATATATGACCGTTGGTTATCGTTCTACTTTATATATATATATATATATATATATATATATTTCTACTTTGTGAGGATTTTCAAATTTTGGATTCTATGAGTCGCAGTCATTACAAAATTTACTTGCAATATTTTATTTTTTATAATCGAGTGCTCTTTAATTCGAAAGATACTCATGTTATGCATATTAAATGTTCCAAAATTTTGTCTATTGCATTAAATAAATGTTAAAAAAATTGATATGTTGAGTTCTAAGGTAGCTAAAATTTTTTCTATTGCATTAAACATGTGAAAAAAAAATATTTTCCATTTACATTATCTAATTTATAACAGTTTTTCTCCCATTTTTTTCTTTATTCTTGGCTGCCGTTCTATTCTCTGTATATTATATTCTTAAATCAGCAGTTTTATGAGGTTCATTACATTTTTATTAACCCATCATGGTGTTATACACACACATTTATAAAATTGAAAGTAAAATAAGTAATTTTACTTCATTACAAAAAAAATTTGAACTACAAGGATATGGATTTGTAAAACTTGCTCGCAAGATTTTGTTTTCGATAATTTAGTGCTCTTTAATTCAAGAGATGTCCATATAATATATACTAGCGCGTCGCCCTTGTTATGCATAGAAAAATTTATTTTTATTAGTTTTTTTTTAAAATTTTATAATGCTTTGGTATCTTAGTTCAATTGTGTGAGTGATTGTTGATGACAATAATCGACAAAAGCACAGTGCAAAATTACTTATAACAATAAAATTTAAATAATGCGTGTGATCTATGTATAAAACATGCATTTGAAACAAAAATTGGTATCTATATTCTCAAAAAACCTATAAAAATTGATTTTCATTAAATTCAATTAAATAGCATAGTTTATTAATCGAATTAAATTGGAAGCTTTCTTACGTGGAAAAAGAATCCTAGTTTTTTATAACATAACTTAATTTTCTGCCAAATTTATTAACATTTAACACTCTAATCTATCTGCTATTTTTTAAATTTTTCGACAAAAATATTCCTTTTAAAATATTTTCAGTTTTAAATTTTATTTATTTATTTTGTAAAGGTAGTCCATAAATCTATAAGACCACTTTCCAATCCCGTCGTAAGAACGCCATATTTTCTCTTAATGTGACAGCGAATAAAGAAAATTGTCTTCTGTGGAAAATAGAAAAAGGTTAAGCAGCTAAAAGCCCATTCTTTAAGAGCAAACTATAATTACAAAGTTGAAAATTGAATTACGAATCTTCTCAAACTATGACATATTAATACTAAAAGACCAGGGCAGTTGAAAATTAAGCAAAAAGATATGACTGACTTAGAATTTCAATTAATTAAAACAAAACAAAATGCCATGTATGTGACTTGCAGTTGGTAGACAAACAAATAAAATGTGCCTGAAAATACAGAAAGAAACCATTGAAATTGAAAATAAATCTTTTTGAAATATAAGATGTGTAACCTACTAAAGGATTTTAGACATAAAGTGCAATTAAAACACACAAATATATGTCATGCTTGTTTTCAAATTATTAATCCTAAAAATACACGCACACTTAATTATTATAATTTTTAAATTTTATTTTTTCTCTCTTTTATTTTTATACAATTTTTGATACAAAAATACTTAAAAATACACATTAAATTTTGAAAATAAATAAAGCACGCAGAAAGCACTTGAGATATACTAAAATGCTTTTTAATCAACTCCAAAAATAACTAACAACGCCACAAAAAAAATTGTTAATCTAATAAATTCAAAAATGGAGAATCAGTATTACACGACATTAGTTAAGAAATACTGCAGGTAGAAGATAGGAAGCAAACATTAAAGGTGAGATTTCTTACCAAATTTCAAAGTCAACACGTAATTTTTGTCCGCAGTAAAAACGGTAAAGAGTCATTTTGTGAACAAAATAAAAATATGAAAAATATGCTAACATCCAAAAACCATGAAGATTAAGGTAATATTATAAATTATTTTGAGATATCAATATAATTTAATTCTGGCAACTCATGCTTCGCCGATCGTAGCAAACCTCTCAAATTGGTGTAAAATATGGTTTTTTTTTTTGCAATAAGTTGATACAAATTTGAGGCTCAAATGAAATTGTTTGGAGGGAAAATACTTTTGAAATGTAGACGCCGTGATTAGAGGGGCAAAGCAAAGGAAGAGGATATAATAAACTTGTACGTTATGGAAAGGTTCAATGATTTTTTTTTTATTGAAAATATATAATATTTTTAGTAGACCTTTCTTCTAATCAGTTTCAATCATAATATATATTTTTTGAAATATAGAAATGCAAATTATTTATAATCTCTCACTATTACTCTGTTATTTCATAAAATGTATTTTTTTAACAAAATTAAATGATGATATAAGGAAACACGATCATACACTATATCTAAATAAAATTTATTCAATACACAAAAATAATATTTGAATGGAAGTTTCATTTTTCGTGCATACTGCATCAAAATAATTTTATATAAACTAACTTCTAAATTTAGGAATTACTTTGAAAATTTTATAAGTAAAATAATAATGAAAAAACAAATAATATATCAAGATGTAGTAAAAATATTTTTGGAATTAATATAGTGGAATTTACATAAAATTTCTATTTAAGTCAGGAGTGTATGGTCAACAATATTAATTGATTCATAAATATAGTGATAAATAACATTAATATAATGATGCACATTAATATCTCATCCGTGTATATATCTCTGAATTTCTTATCAAACACCAATGAAAATTTATTGGATTTATTAAAAATATTGTAAATTCTATAAACTCAGCTTTTGGTCAAACAAGCCGCTTTGCTACTATATTATATATAAGATTAATTCTTTCAAAATTTGCCCATATCATCACATAAATAATTAAAAAAAAAAAATGAATGGCTGACCTAAGGTGGCCAACCTACTACATTAAACAAGTAAACAAATCTTCTCCAACCACATTATTTTATGCATAACAGTTTTTACTTCTATTTTTCCTTGCTTACCGTCGATTATCATTCTACTTTTTGTAATTTTTAAAAGTCAACAATTTCAAGACGAGCATTTTAGTAATTAATCCATCTTGTTATATATATATATATTCATAGAGTTAAAGGTTAAATAAGTAATTTTACTTTGCAACAACTTTAATTTTTAAGATATTGGCAATTATACAAGAGTATAGTTTGATTTGGTAGATTTTACATTCAAAAGCACTCCTGTTCTATGAAAAGTTGACAAGTATCCTCTTAATCGAAAAGTTGACAAGTATCCTCTTAATCCTCTTTTCATTTATTGTTTTCTCTTCTTTTTATATTTTATCTTATTATTCTTTCTACTTATTCAGAACTTTTTAATTTATTTGTATTTTTTATTTACATTTTTGAATTATTATCTTTTTTTTAATCATTTTTTATGTTTTGAAAGTGCATAATTACAAAATAAACAAAATCATTATATTTATATTATTAATATAACTTCTACCAAATATCGTCTATGTTTATTTTACAAGTATTCATTATTTAAAAATACACACTTAATTATTACTTTTAATTTTTTATTCTATTTTTATTTTATATAATTTTTAAAATAAAAATATTTAAAAATACACAACAAAATTTAAAAATAAACAAAACCATCGTTCCCAAAAAAAAAAAAAAACCCTTCCCCAAGTATGGCGAAAAAAGTTTTGAGGTTACATTCATAATATTTTGGGTACAGATTGGCGCACAATCATTTGAGGTGGCTTCCACCCATCCCTGATCCAAATGTAAAAGATTCATATCGCATAGGCAGACAGTCGCTCCGTCACTGACAGCTAGCACGAGCATAGCGTGGCTCCATCATATGGTGCCATGCTGGCACAATCGGCGATCAGAAGAGATCGTTAGTTGGAACCGTTGAAGAACGTCATTATTATTATAGCCGTGCGTTGATAAATGATGGACGGCTCACGCGCCTTGACAGCAATGATCCACAAATCGTACCTTCAGAGAATAAAACCCATAATTTACTCTATTACTTAATGAAAGATAATGCGCTGTATTTTATTAATATACACACATTTAGGCTATGTTTGGAAGGGAGGCTTTGTTGGGAGTTTAAAAGAAAGTTTTTATTATAATAAATATTATAATTCATTTAAATTTATGTTTCAAATATATATATATAATATAGAATACTAACTAAATAACATAATGATGTATATATAAATAATAATTAATTTTTGAGATAAAAGTATATGTGAATATAAGAGTAAATATATATGTATGCATGCAAGTAAATAAGCGTAAAAATTAAAAAATAGTTAATAAAAAAAATGAATTTAAATTAAAGAAAACTTAGTAGCATAAAATATTTGAGATGATAATATTTGATAGGATGAAATTAGTAAAACATGGGTAAACCGAAAAGTAAAACGATGTTGAAAGATAAAAATTGGCCCCGTCCTCGCAACAAGTTGAAGATTAGAGTCCAAAGACTGAAAGGCGAGTTGATGGGGGTGGACCCCCTTTATTACAGAAGTGGGTGGATTCGACTCGGGAACATAAATATACCCCCTGTCTCTCCTCAGTCCAATCGCAATAATGTTGTCAAAGCACGAAAATCAGGATATGGATGGGGGGCCACGGGGCCACAGTAGCCGTTGATTATGGAGCCCGCGCACTGGCAGAGCACAACTGAGACGACAGGAAGCCGGAAAGGAGCCACGCGTCTCTCGTTGATTGAGGCTGCCTATCTTGTACCATGCTCACGTGATTCTTACAGTGCCCCTACTCCCCATCCATTCCCTGCTTTACCGGCAACTTTGCTCGCACACACCATTATGCTGCAATAATTTCATGCTTTCCTAATGAGGGGAAAAAGGGGAGAAATCTGTTTGCTCTCGCAAACATGTACTGCGGAAATGTCTTATTTCTATGCCTAATCCCCAACCACAATTTTAATATATAGCAGATGATGCAGATATAATTGAGAGTTCCATTACACAGACACATACTCACACTCACGTACCATTAATTTTTACCAAAACCGATGGTTGAAACCCATTCGGCTTTAGTCTGCATCTTAACATATTTCTCTATTTTCAGTTTTATGTGTACCTTTTTATTTCAATATTTTTGGCATGCGTGCGTGAGATGGAAGACACAATTCTTTATTAAATTTCTAACTCGCGTACTTGGTAGGTGGTAGAGGATTTAAACCCCAAATCCTATATTTGAAAGTTTGAAAAGTCACCATTATTATTCGTACATATTTAGAAGACAAATTATTATTATTATTATTATTATGTTAGTGCCTTGCGGATATAATAGAAGCCGAATTTATTGATATTAGGTTTCATCGTACACCTAGAAAACAGGCCCAGGCCCAATAAGGTGAGCTGATGATTGCAGCCCTAGGTCCTTTTGTTTGTTTTTATGGGCCTGAAATGGACGAAATAATATTTCACTTAAGGGGCCGGACAAAAATGCTGGAAAAGTCAAAATTGGAGAAAAAAATATCAACGAGTCATCAGGTTGACTCATTTCATTTCACGTCTTTCGGCTCATTCCCTTCTCTGCGAGAATATCTCCACAATAGGATGATCAGCTCCGGATGGATCGTAACCGTACATTACCCACCCGCCCAAATTACCCAGTTTCTTCTTGTTCGGATACCTGTCTTCCTATTTTTCCTCCTCATGGCCACCCGCTTTTCTCTCGCTCGCTCTATCCAAATCCAACCCGTCTGCTTAATCAAACCCATACTCCCCAGGCCCCATTTTAAACCCTGCCCCTACGCTTCCCTCAAATCCCGACCTTGTCCCCTCTGGTCTTCTTCCCTCTCCCTCTGCCTCCTCTGCACTCGCGCTCGCTCTGGCCATCGCCCCCTGCCCGGGTCATTCAGAGCTAAGCCCACCCGCGGAGCGATCCTAGCCGTCCGATCCCTCTCTTCTTCGGCTGCGGAGATGACGGACGCTGCAAGCAATCCTCTGTTGAAGGAGTTCTACTTCCCGCCGTTCGATTCAATCGAGGCCAAGCACGTCCGTCCCGGCATCCGTGCCCTGCTCAAGCAATTAGTATGCATCGATATCTGTTTGTTTGTTTTGTTTGTCAGCTGTACTTTTGGGTCTGTTTAATTACGCATACTGATTCATTTGACTTATGTCGATGCAACTGGGAAGTTTAATTGGATTGCTTCGACTGCAGGAGTGTGATCTCGAGGAACTGGAGAGGACGGTGGAGCCAACATGGCCAAAACTGGTGGAGCCACTTGAGAAGATAGTGGATAGACTGGCCGTGGTATGGGGTGCTGTTTCGCATCTCAAGTCCGTCAAAGACAATGCCGATCTCCGATCCGCCATTGAAGAAGTTCAGGTACATGGCGATACGTTGTATTTTTATGTTAATGTGTATGAAAGAATTTTTGTGCTAACTTGTTTTTCTGTTGTTTTCGTTTGCTCCGGCTTTGTAGCCAGAAAAAGTGGCATTTGAGCTTAAGTTAGGCCAGAGTAAGCCAATTCACAACGCATTTAAAGCTATTAAAGAATCATCTGACTGGAAGTGCCTGAATGACGCTCGTAAGCGGATAGTTGAAGGTACTCTAAGAAGTCAATGTTGCTGTGGAATTGTTTCAATCTGGTGGCTTTTCGATTGATCCCGCACTGTAACGTTTGCAATGTTCATTCTTTAAAAATATTCGTTGCCTACTCGTGTTTTGATAGTAATTGTTATTCTTACTGACTAACTTTTGCAGCACAAATAAAGGAGGCTGTTTTAAATGGTATTGCCCTCGAAGATGACAAAAGAGAGCAATTTAACAAGATTGAACAGGTTTTCTTTATCAAATTTAGATTTACTAATGAAATTGGGATTGGTTACTCCACTATGATATTGATGACCACCCTCATTGGTTAAATTGATTATTTTCAGCCATGCAATGAAATGTGGCCGTTAGTTCCTTCGGGACCATAGAGGCAAACTGGGTGGATATAAGCAGAGAAATAATGTGCAATCATAAAATACGAAGGATATATGTGTATTTTTCCTGAATCGTGTAACATCATGCTATAGGGAGTGCAGAACCAAAGAAGCTGATGAAATTGTATTTTTCAGAAATTCAGATATTGCCATTAGTTTTAGTTTTTAGAAATCTTGAATACGCTGCTTAATCTTTTAGTCTTCTCTATATTTGGGAAAGCTTTTTTTGACCATATTTTTTCAGTTCATTTATTTTTCTACATTCGAATTTGCTTGCAGGAATTGGCAAAACTATCTCGAAAGTTTGAGGAGAACGTCTTGGATGCAACAAAAAAGTTTGAAAAATTAATAACAGACAAGAAAGACATTGAAGGTTTGCCGGCTACGGCTCGTGGATTGGCTGCTCAAACAGCAGTGTCTAAGGTGTTTCCATTCAATATTTGATTTTTTGTTGCTACTCTATTTTGCTATATTGCAGCAAGTGCTTCATCATTTTCACTTTTGCCTTGAATAACAGGGTCATGAAAATGCTACAGCGGAGAATGGTCCTTGGATAATTACATTGGATGCCCCAAGTTTTATGGCTGTAATGCAGCATGCTAAGAATAGAACATTACGTGAGGAAGTCTATTGTGCCTATATAACCCGTGCTTCTGTTGGAGATCTTGACAATACTGCAATCATTGACCAAATTTTGAAGCTTAGGTTGGAAAAGGCTAAGCTTCTTGGGTATAATAACTATGCGGAGGTACGTCTTGTAGTTTTCAAATGACTCTTTTTGGATGTGCCTAAGAGTGTGAAAATATCAGGTAAGTATGGCCACCAAGATGGCAACTGTAGAAAAGGTAGAAGAGCTCCTTGAAAAACTTCGCACTGCCTCCTGGAATCCTGCTGTTCAAGGTATTGCATTCTTGAAATCATGATTGTGTTTTTAAGAATAAACTACAACTGGATTCCATTTTGTTGACCAATTGTGTAATTGTAGCTTGTATGTTGTCTTGTTCTTGTCCTACTTAAGCCTTTAGCTGTTTAAATAACATCACAAATATGTGGCAAATAATTAGACTTACAAAGGCCATTTGTCCAGCTGCTTGACCTCAGCACTACGTGCTCTGTCATTTGTGTTCAGTGATTGGGGAAGTGAAAGAATAATTGGGAAAGGAAGATTGATGCTTTGTTATCTCCCACAATGAACAATCTAAGTAGCAAATAGTTAGCGTAAATAATGGTTAAATGTATTCTAGTCTATTATTATCAATTTTTTAAAAACATGGCCAATATTTATTAGTTTCAAAAACTCTCTAGCAGAGTTTCTGTAAAAGTACAATTTTGGTTGGAGGATCTAGCATTAGTTACTTTTATTTTAACCTTACAGACATGGAGGACCTTAAGCAGTTTGCAAAGAATCAAGGAAATCCAGAAGCAGATAATTTAAAGCATTGGGATATCAACTTTTGGAGTGAAAGGCTTCGTGAATCAAAGTATGAAATAAATGAGGTGGGGCTCTCTCTGCCACTTTCTCTGTTATTTGGATTTCTCTAAAGTCAGATTTTGAAATTTATCAATTGCTAAACATGTTGTATGAGATCCTTATCTTTTTTTCAAGATGGGTGTCCTAGCAGTTTTGTTTCATTAACAGATGGATTGCTATTGCGATTTTATCTTTCCCTTTCTGTTTTTTAAAGCTTTTTGAGGGGGGGAATTATTCATCTCATCTTGTGTTTGCCAAATAAAGTCCTACATTCATAAGCAAATGGCACTCTTATGAATGTTGCTTGTAAGTGCTTTGGATATTAATTTTTGCATGAATTAGTTGCTCTATTATTCTTGTAGGTATATGTTGGAATAAGATCATGGTGTGATATTACTACTTCAGAGATAGAAGCTTGATGGAACAATTCATTATTATTGTGGTTTCTGATTGGCATTTTCAACGGAATGAAATATAATTTAACATGCCTTCCTATCTATCGGACTTCTTTCATTGGGTAAATGATCCCTAAGGTTGTTGCCTTTTTCTAAATTCAACAGGAGGAATTGAGACCTTACTTTTCATTGCCAAAAGTTATGGATGGTCTTTTCAATCTTGCAAATAAATTGTTTGGGGTCAAGGTGGAACAGGTTGATGGTTTAGCTCCGGTAAGTCCCGCCGTCTCCTGCTATCTTTCCATTTTTTTTCTTTTTGTTGTTCTCTTTTTTTTTCTCTTCATTTTTTTTTGAGTGTGGGTGTGCATGTTTGAAGCATACAATGCATGGTTTGTCACTAACAGAAATAATTTGTGTTCTTTAGGTTTGGAACAGTGATGTTCAGTTTTACCGTGTCAATGATTCTTCCGGTAGCCCAATCGCATACTTCTATTTTGATCCATACTCGCGTCCATCTGAAAAACGAGGAGGAGCTTGGATGGATGAAGTCGTTGGTCGAAGTCGTGTCTTCTCTCGTGATGGTTCCTCTCCCAGGTTGCCTGTTGCCCACATGGTGTGTAATCAAATGCCACCAGTAGGAGAAAAGCCAAGCCTTATGACATTTCGTGAGGTAAGTACTTGATTTTGTCACAATTAACTAGAATATGGTTCTTAAAATTATTGAACTCTGAAGTCAAACTAGGTCACATTGCTGGTTGCCCCTGCACTAATTTGAGCACTGATGTTTTGGAGAGCGACATACTTCTGGGCCCTTAGTTACCAGTCTAGATGGAATTCACAAATTACCTATTTATGTTCAGCTGAAATTGCTAATCTCTAATTTAGGTAGAGATTGTCCTAATGTTATATATTATCTCCATATGCAAGGGAAAGAAGCTATCCAGATATTGAAGTATCCTCACATGGAATAATGATAGAGAATAATTGAGCTAGTTCCCAGTCTGTCCTAATATTTAGCTTTTGTTCTAAATCTCCGATAAAGTTTCTCTCTGTGATATTCATTTTTAACATGATTAATGGAAATAAAAATCCAGTTTCTGTGGAATGTACATTTCTGAATGAAAGATTTTCAATTGGAATGATTTTTTATTTATCTTCTTAACCAAAGGGAATGATTTAAGCATTTTATCCATTTTTCGGCTGTTAATTCCCATTTAATTGAAAATTTGAATTTCATTTTTGCTTTGAGTAATGACTTCTACAATGGATTTAACTGATTTAAGGAATTGATTCTGCATGTTTCTAATAAAAAGTACCATTATGGATCACCATGCATTAAGACAGTGGATGTTGGATTTCTTCTAAATTCTAGCATCAGGTATCTATATGCATATAATGGCATATATATTATTCTTTAATGTCAGATGGTCATGGTGCTTTTAGGTTGAGACTGTCTTCCATGAGTTTGGTCATGCACTTCAGCATATGCTAACGAAGCAGGATGAGGGTTTGGTTGCTGGTATTAGGAATGTAGAATGGGATGCTGTGGAATTACCTTCCCAGTTCATGGAGAATTGGTGCTACCATAGGTAAAGATTTTGACATATTTTCTGTGTTCTCCCTTCCCGATTTTTCTAAGAAGCAAAATAAACCTCTCGTAATGTTTTGTATTTATTTCCACTCCTTGTAAATTCCTTCATTTCTGTCAATTCACTCCAGAATGCCACGCTTGTTTGTAGGTTTTTTTTACCATTTATCTAAATTCATTCTAGAGAAACTGGTATTTCTCCTTGAAAATGTTAACTTTAAAGTTTTGGATCCAAAACATTAAATAATTCTTGTTTTCATATGGTTGCTTATTGCAGACATACCTTGATGAGTATTGGTAAGCATTATGAAACTGGAGAGTGTATTCCAGATGACATATACAAAAAGATACTGGCTACTAGGACCTTCCGTGCTGGCTCTCTAAGTCTCCGACAGGTTTGTGCATCTTTAATCTACAATGACCCCCGACATCCACCCAAGTGGCTTGGCTTTCTTTATGTGGCAACTTTTATTCTTCCTCTGATAATATCTCTTTCTGCTCTATGACTATAAAATCAAAGGTCTTCCTGTTTGTGTACAACGACATCAAAGCTCCTGTTGCATTATTTTACTTAATATTATCTTTTATCTATAATGCAGCTTAAATTTGCAACTGTTGATCTAGAGTTGCACACAAAGTACAACCCCAGTGGGTCAGAATCAATCTATGATGTGGACAGAAGGGTTTCTGAAAGAACACAGATACTTCCTCCACTTCCAGAGGATAGGTTCCTTTGCAGTTTTAGTCATATATTTGCTGGTGGATATGCAGCTGGATATTATAGCTACAAGGTAGTATGTTGTCTCATTCAAATGTTTTTTGTGGTGTAGATTTAAGCATAAAATGATTTTATATGTTTTCTGATGTGGAGAAACTTAAGAGTTCATAATGTTATGCCGATAATCAATTTTTGTCTCCTTGGTGCTCTTTCTTCTAACACCAATTTGTGTTTGTATTTGTGCAGTGGGCTGAGGTTTTGTCGGCGGATGCCTTTTCAGCATTTGAAGATGCTGGACTGGACAATGACAAGGTATTTTGATGTACTTACTTCATAGACCCATATGTTTTCATGTATCTGTACTATTTATTAATAGATATTAATTTATTTTATATATTCTCATTAGGTTCTTTCTTCTCATGTTATATAATATTATAATCCATTTTTTTATTTTTAATGACTTATTTTATTATTAAAATGTAGTACTTTATACATTATTGATAATAAACTTATAAATGTTTTATAATTATAGACATATCCAAAATACATGATTTTTGTGAGATGATAAATTATAAATTAAAATATGCAAGTACTAAAGGCACACTCAAATGTGTGTGCAAATTTTTATATAAATTATACTATAACAATCATTGTAAAAATTATAATAAAAATAATAATTATTTAAAATTAAAAGCATGTGAAATTTTTTTTAAGAAAAGAGTGAATTGAAAGTTATGAAAACATATAGGAGTAAAAATAGGGTTATTAAAAGAAAATAGAAAAGAAGAAAATATAGAAAAACTATTTAAATAATGGTATTATAGTAATTTAACATTATACAATTGAAATAATGTCTCATCTTAATATATGATGTATAATATATAATATAGATAAAAGAATTAAAAAATAAAAAAAAGAACAAATTAAAACTCATACATGTGAAGAATTAAGGGTATTTTTGTAATTCGTGTAACCAAATTTCTAACTAACTAAATACATAATTCAAAATAATTTCATGCATAGATAATAAATCATGTTTTAAATTTTATATGCACATGCATTAATTGTGCAGTACTCACTGGCTAGTCCATATGACTAAACTGGACCTGTTTGTTCTCACACCTTTCTGAATAATGGGCAAAAACAGGCGGTAAAGGAAACAGGCCATAGATTCCGAGAAACTGTTCTTGCCCTTGGAGGTGGAAAAGCACCGCTGGAGGTTGGAAATGATTCCGCAATGCATCTTTCTAGCTGTAGTTGAAGTTTCTTAGCATCATTTCTGATTTGTGCTGAAATGTTCCAGGTCTTTGTGGAATTCCGCGGGCGAGAACCCTCACCTGAGGCACTGCTCAGGCACAATGGATTATTGCAAGTTGTGTGAGTTTGATCAGCTGGCGAAGTCAATTTGCAGTTGGCATACGGTGTCTTCAAACTTGCCCTTACAGCCTCCTTGTATCCATCCGTTGAGGGTAACAGTTGAACTAAGTAGGGTTCCATACTCATCACATTCAAAAACCTATATTTTAGAATGCTGTGGGCAATAAACTACAGTCAAGCTTCTGGGAGAATGATTGTTAGTTTACACCTTTTCATCAGTATCAATGCCATTATTTGTCATATTGCACCATGCACCTATTTATCCTCGTTAAATCTCTTTGGATCGGGCACTAGAGCAGTGTTCTATGGAAGCCAGTTTACTGATTCTATCACGGTAACAAGGAGCAACAATCAAATTGAGCAGGTAGCAGACGAATTAAAATTTGACATAGACTAGCTCATGAGATAGTACAGCAGTTAAGGATAAGATTGTGATGCTGCGGAATGGGAATGCCTGAGTTGTTGCAGACATGGCAATGTGCTTTTTATATGGTGACTGAACTTGGAATTTTCCCACGTGTCTGGGTCTCCGTACACAGCGCTATAAGTGATCATAAGCAAGGCAGGAGAAAAAAATTAATGCAGAGAAATTATCAACAAAACTGAACCGGCCGGTTCGAGGGAATAGGCCAGTTGGCTAATTTGGTCAACCGATGGTGTTCGAAACCAATGCAAATCAGTCAAAAGTGGCTAAAAACTGGTCCAATCGGTCTTGACTTTAAAATTGGAGAGAAAACAAAATTTAGCAATTTTTGAGAAAATTATAAAATAAATTTTAGTTCTTTTTTCAAAATTTCTTACATTAATAACTCTTCAATATTAATTAGAGTATATGATTTTTTATTTTAATATTTGTTTTCAGTAATTTTTATCTGTTCATTTTTCTAATCAAAATTTTGAAATCTAATTATTATATCTCAATTAAAATTGTTCACATTAATTGATGTGTGTTTATTTTGCAAGACTACTTTGAGAATTTTATACTTTTAACTATTTTGAATTTACTAAATTTTTAAAATTTGTGTAATAATTTTTAATTTTAGTTGAATTATTAAATTTTTAACATTATATCTAAAATCCATCATTTAATATAATTAAATTTAATTAGATTTATTTCATAAAATTAGTTTAATGAAAATATATAATATATAATATTATATAATTTAAAATAATTAATTTTTTGAAAATGGTTTAAGTGGTTGAACTATTGACCGGATTATAGTTCTCCAGTTCGATCTAGTTTTAGAAATATTGATTTAATGTGCTTATGTCCAAAGAGACATTCTAGTCTGTTACGTTCGATGAATGCTTCTTCCTTAACTTGTAATAAGATTTCAAAAACAACTTTGAAGCTTTTTATTTCAAACCTGGACTTCGTATTCAATGTAGCTCATTAGTATTATTTTAATGAAGCACAGCCAAGAGATATATCTCTCAATTCACGAAATAAGAGTTTTTCTCCAAATATTATGCTAATTACAACTTTACGCGGGAGAGTGCGAACAAAATAATTTTTTGCAGAATGTAAAAGATAACTCATATTTGGTTGTGATTGTTTTCTTTTAAATATCCATCGGGAAACTGCCAAAATTTATGATATATCGCTCGAGAAGGAATATATCCAGAGACGAAATTGTCGATTGACTTCATTTGCATGATTCTGCATGAGGACAGCCTCATCAAGCTCACGAAAAATGTAAGCCATTCATGGACGATGGGCTGGCTTGGCTAAGGTTTGAATGCAGGATGAAGCTATCCTTGCAACTCTCCACATTGCTTCAACTACGGCACTTTAGCGTCCACAATTTCTACGACTTTCGAGTTCCTTAAATTGAAAGGGTTTTGAGCAGGTTTTGTGGCGGAGGGAGATTAGTCGTCGTCTTTTAATGGAATCAAAATTATCCCTTATCCCCGAATGAAGACTTCATGTTGCAGAGCTCCAAAGCAGAAAGAGCAGCGCATTGGCCTCCAAAGTTCAAACTCTCACGCTTCAGCTCTAATCGCCTCACCTTTCCTTCAGGTTTACCCCAATATTGTTCAAAAATATGTTCTTCGCCTGTTTTTTCTGCAATCTCTGAATCTCCACAACTTGCACTTTTAAATCAAAAAGAGAACCGCCCTCCACTCTGTTTCTTGATGTCTTCAACACTCATTCACTAGTATTTTCTAATTTATTTTGTTGTCCTTTCAACTCGGGGCCCTTGGCAGGAAAAGAGGTCGAAGTTGGCAGTCGCAGATGGTTACGCGATAACCCACTTCTGTGATAGCATAATCGATGCTTTCTTGAACGAGAAACCCAGTTCTAGAGATATATTTTTTTAAAAAAAGAAGAATACTTGATTTTTGGAGAGGAGTGGAGCAAATATCGGGAGAGATTTTAAAAATGGTCACTAAACTCGCGCCGATGCCGAAATTGATTCTCTAACGAAGCAAAAATTGATTGACTTGTTGAGACAAGTAAGAAAGGTTGCCTTCTAAACAAGCATTTATATAAACATATGCTTTATGTTCAGAAAGATTCTAGTAACTTATTCCAAGATCTGGTTTTGGTTTTCGAGGAGATACAAGACAATCCTATGAATATAAATGTTTTTGTAGCAAAACGACCAAGGGACTTTACAGGGGCCCTCTCTCGCCATCTTACCTTGGCTCTCAGTAACCTGTGACAGCTTGGAGGACAGAGATGTTAATATCTTATGCAACTTATCGCTAATCAACAGGCCGGCGATGGCAGTAAATAATGTTTTATTGTGCCCAGAGTTGATGAGTATGAGTGGTACATGCGATTGAGTGGAGTCGGGATATGGTGCAATTTGAATGAACATATCTTTGACAGAACATGGCTTACGTTCTCAACCATACAGTCCGTGTGAGAACATTGAAGAGTTTCAATTTTGTAGAAATAGCATGCAAATTGCCACCAATCAGAAACTTGCCTTGAATTCCATTTCGCTTACCAAAAGATGGAGATACATAATCGTGCAATTTTGTACTATTTTCGTATTTGCTTCTCACACATGCTCTCAAACTCATGATCGCTTTCATTCCTACATTTAGAGGTTATTCCATCCACAAACTAATCCGTTTAGCTATAAGAAAGTTGGATTATGCTTTTAGAACTTTGGATGTAAGCTTAAGAAGAAGCAGCAGAAAATATAACCTCCCTTTCTCTTTGTGCCGGCACTGATATTTCTGAAAATGCCCTGAAGATTCTGTACTTGTTATATGCATATATGCGTGCACGTTTTTTTATGCATATAAAAATCAATCATGTTAGAATCTTGCATTTTACTTCTGAATTTTTAAACCTACATATCTCGTGCCCGCGTGGATTGTATCGCGTCTTTGTTGGCTAAACTGGGACTTGCATTTTCAGCTATCTGATGCTCATTTCAAGTTTACTGGTCAGTTTTAGTTTTGCCTCCCACAAAGTATCATTTTTGTTGTTCTTATTCTCTTGTAATAAGGATGTGCATGTATTCTTTCCATTGACCAGCAGTTGCAGTTGCGCGGTGGTAGGGGGCCAGGTGTGTTTATCTGTCGATAACACTCTGGAGAGAGACGGTACATTACACACTGGCAAGGCAAAGTTTGAAGAGAAGCAAATGATATATACACGTAATATAGCATACTTGTGGAAATCATTCTTGAGTCAAGTTAACGATATTAGTTAGACGTAGTTTATTTGCATTACGACATGGTGTCTGCTTTCCTCGCTGCAATTCGTCGGAACACCTAATTGGAGCTGCACAAGTGGATTCAGATCATGCTTGATGGATGCCGTTTCGCTGAAGGAGAGACTGAAATTAGGTAAGCCAGGAAAATTAGTCAACCTGTAAGGTGTAGGACTAGGTTTTGACTTGAAATACTTGTAATTAATTAGTTCCACTTTCTGATGGAATTAAAGATTATTTCCTTCGATGTTAAGGAGGCAAAATGGTAACACATTTCTAGAAATATCTCATCATAATTTGTTACGCCTGTCAGATACAAATTTAATACGTATATGAAGGACCTCTAGCTTAATGAAGTATTGAATGCATACAGCTGCCCCCCTCCTTGCATGGCATCTTACCACACTATATTTAGCATAAAGCACACTCTGGTGTGTATTTCAGTTGTCGTCTTTGCAAGTGCACAACTATCCCTCCATGGAATCGTGATATCACCAATGCTTTAACGTGTCTTGTTATTTACTCGAAACACTGATTTTGCGACTCAGATTGCATTTTTCTGTCCTGGTGCACAATTTCAGGAGGCATGCATGTTTTATGCGAGCAAAACAGAAATGCATGCTTATTTTGTGCAGCTGAGGTTGTTCTTTAAGCGCATTCGATTACTAATGCGTGTGAAATATGATCTGGAAGCCGGTTTTGTACTGCAAACCTATGCAACACATTCCAG
This sequence comes from Avicennia marina, assembly GCA_019155195.1. Lineage (NCBI taxonomy): Eukaryota > Viridiplantae > Streptophyta > Magnoliopsida > Lamiales > Acanthaceae > Avicennia > Avicennia marina. Next base: position 9,419,327 of record CM032765.1, read on the forward strand.
TATCACTGCCCTTCCGAGCTTCAGTTGAGAATAGGCCAAATCAGCCCACCTGAGTTCTTTTGGACTGGGGCTGTTCAGGCGTATGCAGCTAGCAACTCTTTCGAATAGAAGGAATTTTGTAGATGACTATGTTAACAAATTTGTTTTGGCTACGAATGTATCTACTGTTTGAATGATGTCTGCAATTATGGTTGTTCAACGACAGCGTTCTTAATGCTAGCTTTGGTAAAGATAATATATAATTCTTGTCGTCATATTTTGTGCATAATTAGCGAACGTGATTAGGAGTAATAATATGAGTCGAATCGGCTCATGAGCTCCATTTGCCACTTCGATTCAAACTCGGATTATTTTAAACTCGATTTAAATCTTTGTTGAATAAAGCTTGACTTTAACTTTTTACTTTTTTTTGTTCAAAAGTTTGCAAGTCGACTTATGAGTTTTGTTATTTTTTAAATATTTTTATATTTTTATTTATTAAATATTTTATCCTTTTGCGTATAGTTTATAGCCATGAAGTTAATATGTAATAAATACTATATAACATATTAAAATTATGTGTAATAAATATTTAATTATGTAAGAGTAATGATGGAGTATTTTAGCAATATAATGTGAATTAATATAAGTTAAATAACTAATTAGAAAAATATTTATACCCATATAAATTACTATTAATTAATTTCTTATGTAATTTCATTCAAATAAAAATATATTTTGATCCTCATAAATATAGAAATGATATAATAAAATATATTAAATTTTCTATATTTATTCATTTTGTAAGTTCACACTCCCACGACTGGATTGAATTATTATGTCAAGTAATAATTACTCACAGAACTTAGTTTATATGTTTTAATATTATTTTAACGTTATTGATATTTACAAACTATTATGTTAATTAGTATCACAATAAGTTTTACTTTTTGTAAAAAATTTCAATTATGATATTAATTTCTTTAATATATATATATATATATATATTATTCATATAATGGTAAGTTAATAAGCTGGAATTTGAACTAAAGCTTGACTAAATTTTGACTCAAAAAGTGTTTAGTTCAAACTCAATCAAAAATTTTTATCTTTTCAGAGCTTAAACTCGAGTTCGTCTCAATATAATATAAATTTAATTTGAATCTAATATTTTCATTTTGTCTTGACTTGAACTTAACTCATTTATACTCTAATTGTAATATTTTTACAATTGACATTTAAATATTCATAAGGATTAATGGGAATCTTGCAATGATCTTAGGACAGTACTTACAGTCTTTTAAACAATAGCACTAATTAATAAAGATCAAGTGAGGTTTTCGAATCGGGTCAAGAGTGTGTCTCAAACTCAAATGGATAAAGATCTTGTAGTTCTTGTTTCTTAATAAGACTTGATGCTATTTCATTCTGCAGTTGTTTTTCTTTAAACAAAAAAGTCATATCACAGGTATTAATGTTAAACTAGTAAATTGATTCACTCCATGTGTGTGCTTAATTAAAAAAAAAATTAAATATTAATTTCAAACAATAGTGCTTAAATTTTAAAATTACGTAAAACTTTTCATAAAAAGGAAAAAGAAAGAAAATAGTTATTAAAGAGATAAAAGTTTAAAAAGAGAGAGAAATGAAAAATAATAGAAGAATAGTAGTATATTAGATAATTTATATCATGAAATTTGTATAGTTTACACATTTAATACATTAAGTCTTAAATGAAAAAGGAAAGAGAATAATTATTAAGAAGATAAAAAAAAAATTTAAAAAAAGAAGAAACAAAAAATAAAATAAAGATAATGATAATTTGGGAATTTAATATTTTGATACATAATCAATATAGAGATCGCGAACTTTATAGTACAGATAGATAGATCGATACAATATTCAGAAATGAACAAACTTTACGAATTGTACGAAATTAGAGTTTTGTTCTTTGAACAAATCCCTCGTCTCAGCGTTGACAATTCGGTTGGTTCACGTGTTGACTTTCAAGAATGATCGATTAAACTCCAATATAAATTAATTATTTAACATAATTCGTATGGCAAACTGGTAATTTAGCATTTTTTTGTTGGCACTTACTATGGCTTTACACAAACGAAATATTAGGAGGTTCAAAGACTTGTTAAATTGCATAAATCTAAATCTACAGACTGTGGGGATTGAAAGATAAAATAAATTTAAGAAAATAATCAAGCTTACTGCCAAATGTCCCTAGTTCGTCTTATTAAATATAACAGAGAAAAATATCGACTATTTTTCATTCCTCAGGAACTTAAAAGCATCCAATTGGCACGAAACCTAATAAAATACTTTTGGAGATATCAAATTATTCGAATTCAACCCCAGTATATTTCAGTCAAATTTAACTAAATAAACGATCTATCTAAAATGTAACACCACGTTTTACTTTCAATTAACTAGTTAAAATGGCACACTTTTATGAGTATAAATTTATTAATAAATTACAAAGTTATTTCATTCTAAATAGAAACGTAAAAATATTTGAAACTAAAGAAAGTTAAAAACAATTTAAAAGAAAGTACAAATAAAAAAATAAATTAAAAAAGTGAAAAGTTAAAAAGACAGAAAAGTAAAAAATATAAATAAATAAGAATAATTATGTAATTTGATTTTGTACGTTGTTTCAACTTTCTAACCGATGACATACAGGGCACTCAAGTTTAGCGCCCACGGTAATAAATAGTGGACTACATCGGCCGTTACTCAACCTTTCCCAGGAAACCCCGACTGACGTCAACGGTTATCGTTGCAGCCAAGAAGCTTCCTCGATTTTTCGGTAAATTTTCTCTTGAATTTACGAGCCAGAAATTTATTTTTTTCTGACCATCGTTCTTATTCTTGTGATCATCATATATATCTAAACATCTATTTATTGTTGCTGTTGCGATTTGCTTTATAACTTGTTAGCTCACGCGGGTTCTGAGTTTTTTTACTGAAAAACTTGAAGAATAGTTGAAGTAATTAAGTATTATTCATTGTCTTTTTGAATTTATTCTGTTTCCAGCTGGAACTGAACTTGGTTTAATTCTTAACAGTTAAATAAATTATTTGTATGTTTCTTTTCCAAATCCATGTATCTCTTAGTTTGATTTTCTGAGAGTTGTTTGTATAATCCGTGAAAGATTGAAGCATGGAGAGGGAGCAGGAATTGGAATGGGAAGCAGCACAGAGCATCGAGATAAATGTAGACCTCGTCCCAGCTGCTAAAAGACAGCTCAAATTTCTAGCGGCTGTTGATAGGAACCGTTGGCTCTATGAAGGCCCAGGTCTAGAGAGGGCCATTTACAGGTGAGAATTCGATTTCAGGATTATTATGTGGGCGGCTTTTATTTGTTCTCTTGATTGTTTAATGTAGTAATTGCTGTGCATTGACGCAATGAATTTATTTTTCAGTTGAAGGATGAATCATGCATCACCGATGCCCAAAGGCATATTTTGTGCTATTATGTGATGATTTTTCTATTGGAATGGTTTTCATGAGGTTTCAGTAGAAATACATGATATTGTTGACATAAATTCCTTTGACATTTTGAAGTGTGCTCATGGTATTAATGCTTTAAACTTTAAGGCCATTAGAGATGCTCTCATATGTCAACTATTTTTTTTGGTCATTATAATAAATTATTCAATTTTATTGTACTCTTTATATTTGTTATTATGAAGTCGGAATGGGGAAGTGATGTTCATGAAAACAAGAAAGTCATCTTTTCAGAGGCCTTTTCTATGCGAGCTTGACTGGAATAAGTCTTATTTTTATGTGATCAGGTATAATGCTTATTGGCTTCCCTTGCTGGCAAAAAATTCTGAGTCCCAACTTTGTGAAGGTCCGTTGGTGGTCCCTTTGGATTGTGAATGGGTTTGGCATTGTCACAGGCTCAATCCGGTATGCTTGTCTACTGTTTATTTGGCACTATCTTATAGCTGCTATGAATTGAAATGTCAATTTTGATCTCGTCTTCCAGGTCAGATACAAAAAGGACTGTGAGGAACTCTATGGGAAAATTCTAGACAATCAGCATGTAGTTTCCTCTTTGGAAGAAACTTCACGAGGGCCAACTGAAAAAATTTGGAAAACATTATGCCCAGGCGAGCCCTTTGAATTGGATTTGGCGAGTGCTCTTCAGGATAATATGTGCAGACACTCATTAAGGGGGGAAAAATACACTAAGTATGATCTGATCTCGGCTGTTCAGAGACAAAGTCCATTCTTTTATCAGGTAATTAAGTCAGGTATAATATTGCTTCACTTTTGAAGATAATGTTACTCTTTTACAGTATATTGGATGATCACTTTTATCAGTCATGAAATGTTCCCCCTTTTCCCTTTGGCAGTATCAACCTTTTCCCTTGTGATCTCTCACTATTGGATCCTTCACATTTTCTAATATTCCTTTGCAGGTGTCCAGACCATGTATGGATGATAATCGCTATATTGCAAGATCTGTGGCGAGGTACAAAGGATTTCTGCACCTAATCAAAAGAAACAAGGAAAAAGCCATAAAAAGCTTCTCAGTTCCAACTTATGACATTGATCTCATCTGGCACACTCACCAGTTACATCCAGTTTCTTACTGCCAAGATCTTTTAAGAATAATGGGAAAGATCTTGGAACATGATGACACTGACTCTGACAGAAGCAAAGGCCAGAAACTGGATATTGGATTTTCTGGGACCACCAAGACTTTTGAGGAGATTTATGGATCTCGATACTGGAGAGCAGGAGCAATGTACAGGGGTAGTGCCCCTTCACCTGTTAGAACTACTCCTTACTCTCGCATTATCACTAAGAATATGACCACTTCTAATGAGAACCAGAAACTAAATCTTCCTGCAGTGGAAGTTTTTGAGGTAATATTTGACCATGGCAAATTTCTGCAAATAGACACACATGTTCATTAATGCAGTCATATTGTGTCTAATTAAGTTGAAGTAAATTGATGCTTTGTCATCCTTAGCATGCTCAAATGAGATATGATAATACAACCATGAATTGTGGAGGATTGTGAGTATTATGCTTTCTCAAGTTATGTTTCATTACATGCTATATGCAATATAATGGATGCTAGCCAGTTTTTTCGTGTTCATCTGATCTAACTTGATCTTCATTTTTCCCTTCAGAACACAAGTTCTTGGATATGTTTGAGCAAAATCTAAATGGCTCATTGAATTGTTATGATTCTAATCAGCTAGAGTCATCTTGGTTTGTTTGGACAGTAGGCAAAGTGCTTGACATATCAATCTTGTTCAGTATTTTAACCTGTGTGGAAATATGACTTCTTTTATTATTTACGGTGGCATGCAGAAATATCATTTTCATATATTCTTCACTCAAATGCAAAAGCGGTTGCCAGTTTCTTTCTGGGTAACATGAAAAAATTCACTGGCTTCTAAATGAAACCATTCCGGACATGACTTATCTTAATCTGCAAAAACAAATTATAGGCTTAAGTACTCGATATGATTCCACCTTCTTTCTGCATGATTTTCCAAGAAATGACTGTGGGCAAGGATAAAGTTCTTATGTTGCGAATTTTATAGGTCATGTTGGAGTTCGTGGGTGTAAGAAATCTGCCAGAGGGACACAAGGGAAACCTCTCGGTGTTCTTCAGTAAAACCCAACCAGATCTGATCTTCAATGCAAGAAGAAGCCTCACAATTTTCTCAGAATCTGGGGAGAAAAAAGTGGCTTCCTTCCAGTGCCAGCCTACTGGGTACCTGCTCTTTGAACTTGCGTCATTCTTGCCTTACAGTTTACCACCATTAAAATTATCCAAAACTATGGGCACTGCTTCAATATCTCTGGAAGATTTCCAGTCCCCAGAGTCTAATCTTACAGTAGAAAAATGGCTGGAATTGGCACCAAGTTCAAATACCATGGAATCCAAACCAATTGGATTACGTGTGGCCATCTCAGTTACCATACCTTCCCAAGCTCCACATGTACTTCATATGGTTCCGCCTCATCCATTCTTGAAACGTTCTTGCTTGTTCTCACTTCCGGTGAGAATTCAATTTGGTAAAAGTTGGACACGCATCATTGACAACGGTGGAAATCTGGTCCTCAGGCTACAGATGAGGTACATAGAGTTTTTCAGTTTCTTCAATATGAGTTGCAGTGTCTTGAAAGGACTGACTTAGCTGCAAACTTTTATTCTGTGCACCTTGCATTTCTCTTGATGTTGATTCATCATTATGTTGCACTTTTTGTGCTAGCTATCATTGTGACAATTGGGATCATTTTCCCACGAGAGGGAATGAGAAGAATTTTAGAATGGATTGCTAGCTATGCCTAGATCGCGAATAAATGGAAATTTTATTGATAAGACTTTTTCAATTGTAGCCAATATCTTATTGCAAATAATTCCGACAACTTCAGGAGAAAAGGAGGCATTTACCTATTACAGAGATGGTGTGATTTGATTCTTTTTTTTTTTTATTTTCCCTCGGTCTTACGAGAAAGACACGCGATTCGAGAAAATTTTTGAAATAAATCTACGCTTGTTGGAGGTGAAGTTTGGAAATAGAACAATTCCTTCTGTCGTGTATCCTCGATTAGTGTAATTTACTGAAGGTGTGTTTGATGATGTTGGAGATCTTGACCTAAGCTTGGAAACAGACCGAGCTTCTAATAATTTTAAGTTCATCATCTTACAGTTGAGACCATGTTCAACGGGAATTTGATAAGATGCTATCTTGAATATATGAAAACATTTCGGTGATACCTTGAAGATCTTTGATTTTGACAAACTTAGTTTCATGTTTCTCCCAGAGATTTAAAAAAGCCAAGGGTTAAGCAAGAATGTAGAAGACGAGCACTGGTTGGTATCACGGAAACAGGAGAATCATGTACCTTGGCTGAGTTTGCAGGGTCAGAATGGTCAATGGTAAATTCTCCATGGTCCCTTAAGCTTCCAAATACAAACAGTGATGATGACCACCTCTTGGAGATGACTGGTTCTCGCACTGTAAGTATTTTGCTTTTGCTTGTATGTTTTCCTAAAGCTACAGATCGTAGGAATGGAACACATAGTCATTAAAACGCTGTGAAATGTTCTTCATACAGGTAAGACTTTTCTCAGGTGCAAGGCTGGATTATGAACTGAGGCGCTGTGAAAAACATAAAGTAGAGCATCACCTAGAACATCATCTAATTACAGCTGTAGAATTCTCTGCTGAAGATCCATATGGAAGAGCAGTGGCATTGCTTGACTTGAAGTCTGGCACTGTCAAGGTAATTTAATTTCTTCATTAAGAACATGTTTCATCACCTTGAAAGAAGTTCACATTTCTTGGTCTTTTCCTTTCACTGATATCAGGTTAAGGAAGAATGGTTCCTTATGCCTGCCTTCATACTCACATTTATACTTGGCGACATAGCGAGGAAAGAAGGTTATAATAGTCTGATTTTAGGCGGGGAAAAAACAAAGCTGAAAGCATTCTCAAACGAAGAAGTCAGTGATTGTGCTGTGATAGGAAGTGAAACAAACCTGGCTCCTGCACAGAAGGAAATGGAAGTTAAAGTGGAAGCTGCTAAAGAAAATGCTTTGATGTCGGCAAAAGGGGGAGCCTGCAGTGGAAGTTGTAGTGGAGGATGTGGTAGCGGGTGTGGAAATGCCACAAGAACTGCATAGTCTGGGGGATGTGAGGGCAGTGGGTGTGGAAACATGGCAAAATCTGGGGCCTGTGGTGGCTGTGGGAGCAGTGGGTGTGGCAACATGGGGAAATGCGGTGGTTGTGGCGGGGCTGTGGAAACAAATTGGTCAATGCGAACAGTGTTGGTAATGACTTCATCAGTGCACTCGCAGATTGAGTTGTCAATCCAAGAAATGAGATAGCGGTGTAAAATGTGAGCAGAGAAGTTTTAACAACACTAGCATCTAATTCCAACACGTGATCTTCTTAGGCCGGTAAAAGCTTTTAAGGGTTACTTTACTATACTTGTTGTATGCGATTATCATTTTATTTAATTTACTATGTACTTGTAATCTATTACAGGCTCTTATCTATCAAAATAAACATGTAATTAGAGCTAATAAAATAATTTATCTTGCTCAATCATATAAAGTTAAAGTGAGTATGCTCTAATGTCCCAAAGTTAGTATATTGGTGTTGTCTATTCTCCCCTAGGAATGTTGTAATTGAATGTATTGAAACATTAAACTTGAGGGCTGCAGCTTGTTGCTGATGGCCTTGCATCCTTCAGATTCCTGGCACAAATTAACACCCCATCAAAGCCCTTCCATTTCCCATAAATTCCTTCTATGTTTGTTCACGTCTTGTTAACTTTCAAAATATACGTTTAGTCATCAAATTTTTTAAATTCTCTCTTTCTCGTACTTGATACATTTTGGCATCTAAACTCAGTAGCTTAACTTGATCTGATGGTCTAGGAAATCTGGTGCAGCCTCAGACCAACAGATTTGGGATTCAGCACAAACATTCTTCCTCAGGGCTCCATTTTAGGCTTCGACCGTTTGATTCAACTGCTCTTCAGGTCTCTTAAACTAGAATACAACAATGGACTAAAGATCGTTTAAAGGGTTGGGGGATATGTCACGTGCGAAGTGTATTCGTTTTACTTTTTATGGTCATGAAGAGCATTTACAGATCTCTGTTTGATATTCTAGGATTTTCGATGAATTTTTTTTATTACTTCTAAACATAACAGCAACAAAGTTAATGCTACTGACTGCCAAACGACACAGATATTATCTTTGTTAAACACATTCTCAAGCCAATTATTTCTCGATTGTCAACCCACCCAGATATAAATGCTGTAGGGTGCAATTCAAAATTTTGACACACACAAAATAATAAAAAAAATAATAAAAAAATGAAGAAAAAGAGATTGGGGGTAAGATCCATAAGATTTCTGAGTATTTAGATTAATAGTATATAACGAAGAGACTTAATACAACGGCCTTTTTCCAAAGTCTTCCTAGTTCTCCAACAGGAAAAAAAAAAAAAAAAAAAAAAAAACATTTGACCCTTCCTCAAGTTCTTGTAACCAAAAATAATTCATCCATTACTGTATAATTATTCAGTTGCCTTAAATATGAATTAATTAACAAATAATAATATTGACTGACGGCAGGACATTAATATTAGGAGAATAAATGGGGTTAGTTAAAACAGAGGATTGGGGACAATTAGTGGGATATATCACTATTAATGGTGGCCGAGCCTTTTAGCCACAAGTGTTCCTAGTTCTGCAGAACATTGAAATAAGTATTATGTATAAAATATAATAATTTTCATAATGCGTCGAAATATGACAGCAATTGTCATTGATTCACTTTATTTTTTAACCAATTTTAATGTTGGTCCATGCTGCACATGTTCATGTGCTTTGACATTATGCCACAGCACATTGCACGTACTTTTATAGGGCACTAGTCGGGGCACGAAGGCATGGTTTGTCATGCCACTGGCACAGGGCAGAAGCCAAACAGGAGGGTAATTATAGAAAATATTTGACTTTTCTATAAATTCTAGAAAATATTTAATCAAGTATTATATAATTATTTAGCTGTTTTAAATATGAATTAATTAGCATATAGTGATACTAATGGTAGGAAGTTAATTTTTGGGGAATAAATGGAGTGGCAAATCTTCATAAAATACCCTTTACAACTTTATTAAAAAGCCTTTAACTATTATAATAACTAGCTTTTACTCTTTTTATGTTATATCAAATGTAACCTCAATGTATATCTATACTATTGTATTAATGCTAAAACCCTTATTTGATTTTTCAATGATCTTTTTAAAATAACTTTCATGATATATTATCAAGCCACAAATCATTATTATAACTACTTTTGTTCTCTTTTAATGTCATACCAAGTGTATACTCCCATTATCACAATTAATTAACTAGTTTCAGTTAACTCATCGTATATCTTTTTAAATTCAAACGGAGAGTCCATGGCTTTTAATTTTTTTTATTTTTTACTGCTGTACTTTTAAATTAACATGACATTAAAGCTATTTTATAGTTTTCACATACATTCACATATATTCTATAACAAAAACATAAAATTTCATCTTTTAGTGTAAAATAACTCATCATATTTCTTTTAATCATTCCCTACTAAATTTTGTTTTCTTGCTAAACTTCTTTCTATGTGATAAAATATTGAAAGGTTTTTTTTAGTGTAATTTTGTTTTTGTATTTAATAAAAAAAAAAAAACGATGGTCTAAACCTTCTGTGTTCATATTAAATGTTAGATAAAATCAGTTCATTGTTTGTATATTCTCAATCTTACATTATAAAGAAAATTTTATCATATCAATAAATTGATTTTTTTTTTAATTTTTATATACGCATAGAGTGTGTAAAATTACTGCCATCATGAAGAGACGAAGGTATAAATTTATTTTTCAATCTATAATTTAATTCAATTGCAATATTTATTTCCAATAATAATACACTGATATAACTCTATGGACAATCTTAATAAAACCATGAAAATTTCTGCATATGATCTCCATTCAAATTAATTCCCACCTAATCTTAGCAGTATACCATATTCCTTTTTATTAATTAATTTATACTAGTAAGAGTTGTGCACTCTATATGTGTTCAAATTTATTTATAAATTATAAATTTATTTTATTTTAAATGATAAAATAAAATATTTAAAATCAAAAGTAAAAAAATATTTAAAATCAAAAATAAATTAAGTTCAAAAGAATTTGAAAAATAAAAAATTTGAGAGAGTACACAAATAAAATAATAAGTTAAAAGGAAAGCGAGAAATAAAATGATAGAAAAATTAAAAGAATTTTAATTAAGAATAGTTGTGTAATTTAACTTTGTGTAGTTAAAAATATTTATTAACTTAAAAATATAACTAGTAAAATTGACACTTTCTATTCACATGCAAATTTATTTATAAATTATAAAATTATTGTATTTCAATTAGTAAAAATAAAAATTGGTTGATGGTAAAAAGTATAAAGAATATTTATAATAATAAAATAAAGAAATATCAAGAAAATTTAGAGAGAGAGAGAGAGAGAATTTGAGAGGAATCACAAATAAAAAGTTGAAAGAACAAAATATTAAAAATTAAAAAAAATTATGTGATTCTATATTGTATACAAATATTTAAATAGAAAATAATGAAATATTAAAAGAATTTAAAAAATAATTAAATTTGAGATAATATATAAATATAAAATTATAAATGGAAAAAAAATAGAAGAAAATAATTAAATAATAAAAAAATTCAACATAAGATTAATTGTGTAAATTTACTACATATAATTAAAAATTTTTATAAAAATAATAATATAATGTAGATAATATAGATACATTATTATTACTTCGAAATAGAACAGTTGGTCAATATTTGGGTGCTCTTCAAATATCCCGAGAGGAGATCCAATGTTTGGATCCCCAGTCTAAAAATTATTTTACAAAAACTACCATAATAGAAATTTTGGAAGAGATAAAATTTATAAGAATTTGTTGGGACAAAAAATATGTGTGGTTGTAAAATTTTAATAGAATAAGAATTTTGATTTATGTGAATTTATGTAGTTATATATATATATATGTATAAAATATATAATAGTGATTTGATTTATATAATAATATATAAAGATAATGATAAGTTCTTAGTTATAAATATATATAATTGTAATATATATATATGTGTGTGTGTGTGTGTGTGATATAAGTATTTGTTGAATCGTAAATAAATATAATGATTGAATATTTAATATTTGTATCTATATATAATAGAGAGAATAATTTAAATTTAAAAATATTTAGATAAAAATATTATTGATTAGTATATTTTGAGTTTGTAAATTTTGATGAGATTGAAAACCCATCATTCTTGTCAACCAAACATAGCCTACATATATAAATATGCATATGCACTGTTAATTATTCAAACTCAAATCAACATAAGTACGTTACAGTGTATCATAGCATCGCTATGGAATTCAATAACGTATTCATATTGTTTTTTTTTTTACCCAAAAGATGTATTAACTAAAAATAATTTGAGATTTACAGTGTTTATTAGTCTCAAAAACTCAATTACAGACATATTTAATTCATTCAACCAAACATAAATTTGAACATAACTTCAGAAGCACTTGAAAATGCCTCATCCAAAAATCTAATCCCAACAATACCCCAAATATTGATTTCAAAAAAATTAAAATACCCCGAAAGAATTGTCAAAAAAGTCTCTTGTCCTTCTCGATTGTCATTAGTGATCATGAAAAATTCAAAAGGTCGGGACAAAAAATCAATTTCTTGTCCCCCTATGGTGGTAGACTAGACTAGGATTGCCTTCATTTTCTCCACACGAGATGGGCGATTGGAAACTAAAGGCGCGCCCCACTTGAGTAGTGCCCCGAAAAAGATGTATTATCATTTGTACTCATTATAAAGTGCGTAGGCGATACTCGAATCACACAATTATTAAAATAATTTGACGTCTATTTAATTTTTATTTATTATGTTTTTTCATATTTGCCTTCCATCCTTTCCTCCATTAATTTTAGTTTATTATATTTTCTTCTATCAATATTATTATTTTTTTGAATTATTTTTTCACTTTTAAAATTAATAATGTAATAAAATAGTTTCATAACATCATTTTATACGAAAGAAATTGATACTTAAAAAAGTGCATTTTAAATGTGTACAATATCGGTATCAAATATTTTGTACCTAAAATCAAATGAAATCAGAGAAGAAATATGGGAGACATGCAATAATATGTCAACTTAATATTTTACGCCTTCTGACTATAAACTATACAGTAAATATAGATGATGCACATTTGCAAATGGGCAAGTATTTGTTTTTATAAAGTATTATTTAGATAAGAAAAACACATGCTCGGATGCTTGCGGTATGATTAAAAAAAGATAACAAAGATCAAAGGAAGAAAGAAAAAAAAAAAAAAGAATAGAGAAAATTCTCCCAAGAGAGGACAAAAGGTGATATGGAAAATTATGGTCAAGTGTGCTTGTGGGAATTCACAACACTGTGAGGGTTAAATATTGATTTTGATGGCACATATTTAAATTACTAAAATGTTTTTATTTTTCAATATAATTTTTATTTTATTTCATTATACTCCTCCTATTTTTAATTGATTTTACGTTTTCTTTTTTCGAGCTTCTTTCCTTCTCTTTCCAAATAACATAAAATTCATTTTCTTTAAAAAATTATTAATCACGCTTGTACACACGTATATATTGAACGCGTGTTTGCATCACTACAAGAGATTATTAATGAGAGCGGTAATGCCAAATTTTATGTCGAGGCTCATTTGGTAGTCTTACAAACATGTTTGGCTGAGAACATTCAATATAATTTATTAAGTGCAAAAATATATTTATGAATCTCATTTGCTGTTAAAAAATAGTTTAACACCTTTATGGATTTTTTCTTTGGCTTAATTACTGCTGCCGAGAGACGTTTATCAATCTCATGAATAAAAAGGTGAAGCATCAATAACTTCAGAACTCCAGCAGGACAAAGGCAAACATACATAATCAGAACAAAATTGGTTCCAAAAGGAAGATCAAACATGCGTAGTAGAAGTAAAACCTACGGCGTATAAATATCGAGAAGTTAGTATTATCTGCGTACAGGAAACGTGGTGTACATACATATACGCGTAGATAACATATGCCCGAGGGAAACAGATGCAGTTTAATTATCAGCAGACCAAAATGATGGAGGGGTCGCAGCAACACTCGTCAATAAGGAAACAGCAACAAAGAGCAGCCAGACTGTCAAGACACGATTACACACAGCAAATCAAAATCAACACAAATCAAATTAATTAATTAGGGGAAGTGATCTACTGTGCATCTGCTGTTCATGTTATTATGTCTGCAAACACTACATATAAAGACTGAACTATAACATGTGTATGTATGTATAGAAAGATAGAGAGAGAGGGAGATAGGGAGGGGAGGGAGTACCATCCCTCAAGAAAACCAGTATCTCTACGGGGCCGAGGTGCTGCATAATACTGTGGAGGTGCCATTACTGGAGGCCCTTGATATTGACCTTTCGCGTGCAATAAGAACCAAACCATTTAATTCTTAATTGAAGGGGAAAAAAATTGAAGAAATAAGAAGAAGAGAATTGTCAAAATCAAACTTCCTTAGTACTAACTATGCGACCCAACATAAACCGTCCTGACAAAATATTTGAAGCTGATTTATGAAGTACAAATTGTTAAGAGGGAAATAAAAAAAGGAACGAATACCTTGAGCAGGGTAGGCATATGCATATTTTGGTGGTTCATTCATGTTTCTCTTCCTTGAAGATAGAAACCCTCAAAACCTCTTTTCTTCAGAGGAAAGCTCTGGATTAATGAATGAGTAGATGGTTCGAGAAGAGCAATAATATGAAAGTGATAGAGATAATATTAGGGATTTAATTATGTTGAAACAAAACAACTGGCGAAGTTGAGGAACGGATAATGGGCAAGTTTATAAGTGGCAACGGGGAAACATGCGTCACTCATACTCGGATTTATTTGGAGGCCAATTCCACATACATGTGGTTATTGTTATTGTTGTTTTTGTTTTTTTATGACTTTTTTAGTCTAGATTTTTTTGTATTAAATAGATATTATATTTTATACGTTACTTTATATATCATGACGTCTTTTCAAAATATTTTTCTAAATATAAAGATGACACGATCTTTATGTAAAATTTAAATTGTAACACCCCCGGCGAGGCTCTTCTTTTCTGCACAACCCTTTTTCACTTTATCGTTTTCGCTGCATAATTGCATCCCTTTAATTCTACATGTTCAGGTACGGACTTTCTGCGTCTCGTTATCTAGTTCTACCCTGTGGCGAAAGTCAAACTTCGAAAAACACTTCAGGTCCCACAAATTTATTACAAATACTTGGCACTTTGGGCAAGTAATAATTGAATTCGTTCAAACTTTCATTTCCATGTGGTCGGACCTGCCTCAGAATTGAATTGTTTTGTATTGTGGATAATATGAAACTGAGAATGGCTAGATAAAGTCATACGCGCACACACACACTCTAATGGATTATGAACTCTGCTGGTGTGGCAATGACGTGAAATTGATGTGGCGTTAGTGCAACACTTGAGTTAGTAATAATGCAGCACCAACATGGTTGAAAAAAATCATTGTTATATTTCAAGTTATTTGGGAAGATTTCTTTTTATGTAATCTTACATATTTTGAGAATTTAGTTGTAATTAGGTTAACCGCGTAGCATAGATGAAAATCAAGTTGTTAACTTGGATAATCTAACAAGATTGTGTAAATTCGTCTATATCAAGTTTGTTGATAAAAATTCAACTCAAGTAAAAAAATATTTTACCAGAACAAAAGTTGATTTGGCGTTGGAACATTAGACATAGAGATTGAGTGGAAAATAACTCTAATTTAGATTTGGCATGAATTTTTCAATAATCATCTGTGTAAAACAAATGAAACGCCTTGGAGACTTTCAAGGCTGGAGACTTCAAAGTACAACTTGGACTTTTTGCACTTCATAACTTGAGTGTATTTGAGTGAATACGTTATCTCTTTGTTGTGAAGATTGTTTCTATGTCAAATTGAATTGGAAAAAATGTGAACAAGTGAGTAAAATGTAAAACTCATCCTGCACAATCTAAATATGACTGTTGGAGACTAATTGAGTGTGTACTTAAACATCATGAGTTGCTTGAAGTGCCTGAGAGGTTAAGATCAATGGAAATTGACCATGTAGAGTGTTTTTCTTGAAACTTAGGTGTACTCTTGAAAAATTAACTTAGTGGAATCCATTATTTGAGTTGGTATCCTTCGAATGTAGAAGGAAGCCTCTGAACTTCGTTAATAATCATGGTGTTTATTCTCTTTACTTTCTATATGTGTAATTGGTGTTCCAACATAGTTGTTCACAATAACACGTGATATTGTAATACTTAATCAGAACAATTAAGTGACATCAGATGCATGTCATCCTTTTGTGACTTGAATTTCAAGTAGGTGAAATCTTGAAATTTTTTATCAAGTCATAAGTACAAAGAAGGGAGCCTCAATTAGTCACCCGTTGTTGTTTGATGGGTCAAACTATTCGTATTAGAAAGCATGAATGAGAGCATTTACTAAATTTGTTGAGAGAAGGCCTGGTGTTCCATCATCAATGGATGGACTCCACCTTTCCAAATAGTTGATGGAAAATTATACCAAAGGATGTCAAGGACTAGACCCCCGGTGAAGAAAGAGCTGCCTTAGGTAATTTAAAAGTTATCAATGCCATCTTCAAAAGAGTAGACAAGAGCAATTCAAACTAATATCAACTTATAAATTAACTAAAAAAGCATAGAACACATTACAAAAAGTTCATGAATGAGCAGCGTACAGATGTCCAAACTCCAAATACTTGCCATCTAATTCGAGAGCTTTAAAATCAGAGAAGAAGAAAATATAACAACATTCAATAGCAAATTGAAGAGTATAGCCAATCAAACATGTTAACTATGAAAACAGAATTCAGAAGCAAAGTTGGTACACAAAAAATTAAGGTCTTTACCAGAAAGATTAAAAAAGTGGTTTAGGGTTTACTGTTTAGAGGTGTCTACAGTTGATTTCAGTAGAGTGGTTAGAAAGATTTTTAGCCAAGATAAAATAGAGGCACATGGCAATTTAGACGTGTATACAATTGATACTAGTAGACTAATGGTCTTCCAGTGTGATGAAATTAAATATTGGGTCGCAACTTCAAGGGGAGCATAGCTACTGATGGTCTACTGCTAGTGGTTTTCTAGTTTTGGTTTCTATTTATCAGTTCTGTTTATTAGTTTTCTTCATATTTTCTAATTTTCAGGTTTCTTTATTTGAGAGCTTTGGTTTGTGACTTTGAATGATTTTCCTACGCTATAAAAGCAACATTTAAAATCCTCCTTAGTATTGGTCTTAGTGTTGCAACATTAAGGTACAAATTCTTCTATTACTACTTGGTAAAAAATTATTATTACTCTAATGATGTTGCAACACCATAATAAAAGAGGTTTCCACTTAGGCAACTGACATGGTATTAGATGTGGCAGTGGCACTTGAGTTGGTATTGAAGTGGCACCAACATGTTTGGAAAGAATCATTATGATATCTCAATATAGTTAAAAAGATTTTTATGTAATTTTCCTTATTTTTTGGATTTAGTTGTAATTAGGTTAGTGCCTATGTATGAATGAAAATCAAATATTGACTTGGATAATCTTTCAAAATTGTATGATTTCGTTCAAATCAAGTTTGTTGGAAATAAAATTTGCTCAAGTAGAAAAGTATCTCACTAAGATACAAAGTTTAACTAGTGTTGTAACACCAGATACAGAGACTAGACGGAAAACAACAGTAGTTTGGATTTGCCACAGATTTTTTGGTGATCACATGTCCAAAACAAGTGAAAGCTGTTTACCTTGAAGACTTTAAATACTGGAGACTTCAGATGATGACTTGGATGTTTCGAATTTCATGAATTGAGAATATTTAAGTGAATACATTGTCCATTTATGGTAAGAATTGGTTTTCATATCAGATTGAGTGGGAAAGGAAGTGAGCAAGTAAGAGAAGAGTGAAGCATATTCTGTACAACATAGAAAAGACAAGACCAGTGGGAGCCAATTGAATGTACACTAAGCCATTGTGGGTTGCTTGTAATACTGGACAGGTTGAGGTCAATGGAGATTGACTATATGGAGTGTTTCTCTTGAAATTTTGAAACTTAAGTATACTCTTAAAAAATTTAACATTGTAAAATTCTTTACCTAGGTTAGTGCCCCATAGATATAGGAGGAAGTCTCCAAACTGTATTAACAATCGTGGTATTAATTCTCTTTACTTTCTATCTATATGAGTTGGTGTTCCAACATAGCTATTCGTAGCAACACATAATGTTGAAGCACTTAATTAAAATAATCAAATTCAAATCATATAAGTAGTAGATGCATTTTCTCCACTTATACAATAGGTTCCTGTATGATTGATTTATTAGTAAACTATAACATGATTTGATTATATTTTATAAGTTTGATATTAAAAATGCAACGATTTTTCATCTAACTAACTAATATCTCTCGAAAAGGCCACAAAGTTTTGATCTTATTCATAAGTGGCGTAGAATATTAGCTAGGCAGTAACATTGGATCCAAAATTCTTTAAATTGTGAGAGAATTTTACATTATTTCTAATACTTATGTTACATTAATTCTAATACTTAAGATTATCACATGGTATTTAGATAGGATTCTTTTGACTAGTTATGACTGATAAGATTAAAAAATGATTGCAATAGAATTTGAATAGTAATTCAAATTCTTAAGTGCTTGGAGTTGGGATTCTCTATAAGACTGTGTTTACTTTGGGTGATAAATATAATATATTTTATTTTGTCTAAGTTAATCAAATATTCTTTATGATTGATTAAACTCTTGATAAAATAAAGATCAGTTATAAAAATGTAAATATGCTATATTTAATTTGAATGATAATGCAAGATAGATTATTTTATCTAAATTAATCAAACTTTCATTTGAATTGATTAAAGTTCTTGATAAAATAAAACTTCAACATGAAATGTAGGATATATAACCCTACAACAAAAGCATGATATAACGATCAAATTGTTAGAGTTCATTTACAAATAATTCAAAAGACTATTTAACATTTATTGTCAATTGATTTATTTACATATTATGACTATAATGAAAAAAAATACAATCGCCGTAGATAATCAAACTTATTAACCATAATTTTTAAGGATTAATTAATCTATGCAAACTTTTTTGTCCTTCAAAGTAATTCTTTAAATTGCAATCCCGTCCTACAAAATGAACATTGCCATGCAGGATAAATAATTTCACATAAAAATCATAATAAAATAATTCATAATTCATTCAAATTACTTTTTTAAATCTTATGTTAATAATCAAATTATTTTCATACTAAAGTTATAACCAAGAAATAAATATAATCACCTTAAATTATCAATCTTACTAAACATAATTGTCAAATATTGATTAATCATGTAAATTTTCTTATCTTTCAAAATAATTCTTTGAATAATAATTCTATTCCATGAAATGAACATGGCCTAACTAGGGTATGTAGTACTATTTTAATTAATTCTTCTCTTCAATACACATAAGTTTGTTGAGTTTTACTTATTTGTACAAGTTGATTCATTGTGTTCTTGTCATACAGGAGTGTATTGTGCATGTGTTTTTGCCATATAAAAGCATTTTGTGTATGTGTTTTGAGATTGAACATGCTTCAATTCATTATTTTTTGTTTATTATACAAGAAATCAATTTTTTTTCGTGCTTCCATCCGTGTTAAGTGGCATCAAATCAAACTTCTCCTACTTCTATGTAAACCTCATGGCCATATGAAACTAAAAGATCTTATGGCGACCAAACCTATGGGAAAATTCAATGTTGATATTTAGAGTGGAAAAAATTTTGTACGAGCAGAAGTCCTATTATTCAATAAAAGTATGTTGAACTGGAGATGGGATTGAGAATTCTCTAATTTAGGAAGATTTCAAAACACTGAATTTAAATTAGTGGCTTGCAAGTTGAAGGGGGCTATACTAACACGGTGAGAGAGGATGCAAAGTTGTCAGTTTTAGTAAAGAAAACAATACGTGCCTTTGTAGAAAAAGATGAAGGATTTTTTGTTTTTCACTTCATAATTCTTTTTAGGGCTTGTTCACTTTATTTAATAGGATTAAGTTCACAAGGATTATTTTGAAAGATTAATCAATCTTAAAATAATTTAATGTTATGTTCATTGATATTGATTGATATATAGAATAACTTAATACTAAGTATATTAAATGGAGCAACACAATTGGATTATTTTATCATACTTATTAGATTGGATTATTTATCCAACATTTTGATAAACTAATATTGGACCTAAGTTTTATCATAGGCCTTAATCATTTAAAGTGACTATTTGATTAATCTAAATTAATATTAGAAGCGAACAAGTCCTCACTTGATTATAAAAAAGTACATGTATCCACATCCTCTACAGCATACAAGTGGTTGAATTTCGTGATATGGAGATAGTTTAGTAAATGGAGATAGTTTAGTAAATGGAGATAGTTTAGTAAGTTCAGAAAAGAGAAGATGAGAATAATGAGTAAGAAGTTTAGGAAATTATTTATTTGCCTGAAGATGGGATGGACATTGAAAATCGCATGGAATTTGAGAATTGTATATTAATTGAAGATGAGGAAGGTAAGGATATTCCAGAACAACAATCTCCAATCTCCAATGAAGGAGGAAGAAAAGTCGTGCCTACTCAAAGTGAACTTGGGGAATTTTTTAAACTCCCTTGTAAATGTGAAACTTTCGAAGAATTCTCTCATAATAATGAAACCATCAAAGGGGTATGTCATGATAGAGACCAAGTAGCCAAATGCACCTCATTATTTCATGTTATCAGCAATTGAGTTTATCATGC
This sequence comes from Avicennia marina, assembly GCA_019155195.1. Lineage (NCBI taxonomy): Eukaryota > Viridiplantae > Streptophyta > Magnoliopsida > Lamiales > Acanthaceae > Avicennia > Avicennia marina. The sequence continues at coordinate 9,439,846 of CM032765.1, forward strand.
TTATAAATTTCATGGTTTACTTTTCCATTTATTATGGTGGCATGCCAATAAAATTTTTTACGAATGTTGGATTTCTATTGTTCTTATTTTAAATATGTTTTTCATAATACTGCAATCCTATGAAATTTTAGCTAAAAAGACAAAGTATTCGGATAGGAAGATTTTTAAAGTTGCCTCCCTGACCGCAATCTCAATCCTTAATTATTAAAATTATATATAATAATATTGCATATATTTGTAATAGACTTGTAATCAATTTATAGTCTTGACCCCCTAACTCCAAGTCACCATCAATATATATTATTATTATTCTTAAATATATATATATATGTCAATATATATACTCTATTTATGATATTTGACTGCTAGAAGAAAAAATAATACCATTTTGTCAACATTTTAAATATATATTTTATAAAAAATTTATGTATATTACAAATGATAGAAATTATTTTTAATTATTTAATATAATTTTTTTAATAATTATTGTTACTTTTTTTATTAATCAATATCATATTTCAATATAATTAATTTTGTATTAACTAGTTTTAGCATATGTCAAATTAAAAATTATAATTGTTTTGTAATTTTTTTGTCTAATAGCTATATACATGTATTAGTGTGTTCACGTAATTTGAATTTAATAATAATTTATATATTATTAAAATATTTTTGGAGTGTTTTCAATTTATTTTGTTATTAATATATTTTTTACATGAAATTAGTTAAATAATATTAATTTACAAATTAAAAATAAATATATTGTGCAATAATTCAAATATATCAAGTGTTAATATGCTTTAAAATCAATATTTAATTTTTATTATATTTGATTCATTCTTAAAAAAATTAATTCTTACAATCAACTATCTTTTCAATAAATTTATACCTAATTCTTCTTCATAAAATAATGAAAATAATTAAATAATATAAACATTCTGTGATAGAAAAAAAAATAAAAGCACTTTCCTATGACAAGTTAATCCAATAATTAAGATGTCTGATTTTGCATTATAGTAAAAGGTAAAGTTATTTTAAATTTTAAAAAATATCTAAATTTATTTGTTTTTTTAAGTAAAGAAATTAATTTTTAATCATTTAAAAAAATATAAACCCCCCCCGCAAAAAAAAAAAAAAAAAACGTGAAAACCTAAATCCGTCCCTGATTTAAGTTTCTATATGCACAAACAAAAAAAAACTGTATGTGAAGCCCTGAAATTGGTGTTTTTGAACGTTCAATTGCAACATTATGTTTTGCGAAACTCAAGATGAACTTTTTTCTTCATTCCTGTTTTCCTGAGAACCGGTCATATGTGGAACATCCACTAGAAATTATACTGTTCAATCGGACTACAAATTGAAGCGATGCTCAATCCAAAATTCTCTGGAGTACAACAAAATTTTACACTGTTTTCTACTACTTATTTTACATTAATTCTAATACTTAGAATTATTATCTCTTAATTAAATTGGGCTATTTTAATTTATTTTTTTTATTGTTTAGACTAAGATTTAAGTTGGAACGCAATTCATTAAAAGTTGAAATTCTTATACTATAAATAAGACACCTAAAACTATTTTGTTATACCTGATTTTGACGATTTTTAGTTATTTGTGTGCAGTAATTCTTGCATGTTTTTACTATATAAAAAATATTCTTAATGTATTTTGGAATTGGATATATTTCCAATCCGTCATTCTCTGCATGTTGTGAAAGGTCGTTTTTTCAATCCTTCCAAACATCAAGTGGTGAACTAATCATCCATAAACCAGTGTAGTTGACGAAGAAACAGTTTAATTTGTTGACAAAGTAATATGAATCTTTGATTTTGCAGATAATGACATTTTGGCGAAGTAATTTTCTGGTGCACTAATCAATCTCTTGTATTCCGGTATTTGGTCTTCCACGTCGGCTTAATAAATACTAGTACAGATGCACATTATGTATATTCTATGTAAAATTATATTTTAAACAATAAAATTAACATTGATTAAAATTCAAAATACAAAAATATTTAAAATAAGCAAATTAAAAAGATGAAACTAAATTGAAAATGAGAAAATTGGTAAGAAAACGTGAATAATGATAGATTAAAAGGAAAGAAAGAAAGAAAGGATAGAAATGCATAAAAGAACTAATTAAGGATGAATATGTAATTTCATATTGTATAAGTGAAATGAGTTAAATGTGTCATTTTACTTTGTGCAATCAAAATAGATTCAAACAAATAATAATACAAGTAAAATTTGCACACTCAATGCGTGTGTGTATATTTATTTATATATTATAAAATTATTGTATTTTAATTAATAAAAATAAAGTTATGTGACATGAAAATAAAGAAATATCAAGAGAAATTAAAAAGTGAGAGAAAATTTGAGAAAAACACAAATAAAAAAGTTAAAAGAAAAGGAAAAAAATCAAATAAGAAAAATATGCAATTTTATATTGTGCAAAAGTATTTAAACTAAAAAAAAATGATGACAAACCTTAAGAATTTGATCTAAAAAATGATAATATTTGAGAAAACTTATAAATATATATTGTAAATACGATGAAGAGAGGGAATAAAATAATAGAAAAACCAAAATATGTAACGTAATGGTAGATGTGTAAATTTACTTTGTACAATAAAAACCTTTATTCAAATAATAGTAAAGTACAAATTATATAGATTATGGTGTTTCAATTTGCAGAACTAACATGATTGACGAAATTAAAGTTCTACAAAATCTTTATTGGATGAACCCAGCTTTTGATTTCAAAGCTTCAATGTTTTTGATGTATGTACATAATAATACATGACAAGACATAAATTTATATCTATACATCATTATAGATGTTTTTTTGTGCAAAAAAACAAAAATTCACACTTCTCTTTCTAACATTGACAAAAGTTGTTGGTTAAAAGATGCCTAGACACTTAATTATCATATATAGACGGAAACTATCCGATCATCTCATTATGTCCGAACGGGAGACAATTTATTGTGTTGTTTAAAAACTTTAATTTGATACAATGAGAACAATAAATTCGATAAACATATTTCAAAAGAATGGAGAAGCCTACACATAATCTCACCATACCGTCACAAGTTGGTTAGGATTTTCATTTGACCAGATATAAAATGAATAGTTTATCGTGGCATTAATTGATAGACCACATTTATAAGATTATAATAAATAGGCGACAGCGCTTTGCTTCCTTATCAAGATTGTCGACTAGAACAATCAACTGGTCCGATACAATCAAAGATGCCAACATCTCCGTGAACCACTCACTATATGCTGAAATATTTTGGGCTAGAAATTAGTCAGCTAAGGTTTCAGTGACATTGTTATTTTAGGCCTAAGTCAGTGTTTAGAAGCAAAGACCACTGGCCTCATAGGCAATCTCTGATTTTATTTTTTTTTTAAATTGTATTTCATCTCACTAAAATTTGCTCGGTCCAAATATACAATTTAATAAAAATTTAAATTAATCTCTCTTATATAAATATAAATTTAAATTCTAATCATTGAATATTTTTCACCAGCATTTATCTATATATATATAAACACTCATGCATATATATAAATTTACACCTTCAATTTTTTTATTTTTATCAAAATTTTATAACAAAACATAATTTTCTTTCTGACAAAATCTTCCCCACTTTTACCTCAAACCAAACACTGCCGTATATAGAGATAAATGTCTAAATTAAAACATTATTAAAGCGTAATAATACAATCACTGTGTACTGGCAAATAATCCACTAAATTTACACCAAATGGCTATAACATGAAACAGAGAAGAAAAAGACGATAGGCCAAAAATCAATCACCGTATTTACCGACTTACCAGCTCCTGTGTCCTTCTAATTCTCCAGATCAAAATCCAGGTCCATGAAAAACTGTAACCATAGTCAAAAACTACGTTGATTAGCCTTCATCTCCGGGCTATTCACCGTCGAAAACTCCGTTTTCCGCTCCGGAACAGGGGGTACAGCGGGAACAATATTGTACACCGGCTGTTCCCGGCCGCTACTGGCCATGGCAGGCACCACCCCGAAAACGTAAGGCCCTGTTTGGTACAGTCGTCCGTCAACCACCGCCGGTACCCGGTAGATCGCCTGTGGTGCCGCCCCGTTCACACTTACATTGTTTGCACCGTGGCCTTCAGTAATTCCCGTCTTCCCTTGGACCCCGCCACATGGAAACAACCCGTAATTCTCCTGCGGAACCACCCCGGGAATCTGCAACAGATCCAGCGGCGGCCCAATGCTAGGCTGATAATCCTTGTCAAACCCGAATAAATAATCCGGGTTCGACGGAGAAACTGGCGGAATCGACTCCTTGGCATCCGATTTCCCCGGCGGTGGGGCGGGTAGGCCAGAGACGTCAAAGATGAACAGGCGAAGCCTCGCGGGCTTGGTGGACATCCTCTGCATGCGGTCGTATTCTACCATCATGTGCTCCACGTCGTCGTCGTCAATCACGGAGACCAGAGCGTCCAGATCCTCGCCGGGCAATTGGTACTTCACAGAAATCTCGGAATTGTCGTTTTTGTGGCAAATGGAATTCAGCTTTGCGGCAATTTCCGAGAACTTGACGTTGCGATCGACGGCGAGGATTTTGGTGTCGCCGCCGACGTACGAGAGTTGATGGTCAGAGGGCCTTGCCAGAATCCTCCCTCCATAACTGCACAGCAGTTTAACTTTGTTGACGTTGTTGTTGAGATTTGAGTTTTGCTTCTCCATGCGTGCTTTGTCAGAACAATCAAACAACCAGAGCAGCAACAACTTGACGATGATACCCAACAAACAAAGGGAGTTTTCGGCTTCCTTCTTTCCTACTCGTATATCAACTGACACCTGCTGCTTATAATATTGACAAATACTGTTGTTCTCTCCCAGATTTCTTGTAATTTCAGAGATTCAGCCCGCTGATTCTGGAAATTACGAAAATCCCCCATCTCGGTAGCCAAGAACTTGGACTACATTCACTGAATACGATAGCAAAAATGACACGAGAAATGAGAAATTTTGACCGATCAGGTTTTTTGTTGCTTTTCTTTTCCCTTTTTCTAGCGGTGACCGAATAAGTCTAAAGGGGATATATCATTCATATTGGTCATCGAAAAATAAAAATAAACTAGAAATTTTGCTCACAGAGTACATGTGTAATTATAATAATTTAAACATATTTACACACAAGTACATACAGATTAAAAAGTATAGATTTTTTCAAAAAATTAGATAGTGGCTTTTGGTTTCGTAAAGATCTATTGATAAATGAGTGCTGGCTTCTGGTTTCGTAAGTATCTATTGATGAATGAGTAGACACAAATGTGTTTCAGTAAAAAAAAGTTAAGATATTTAAATTTATTCAATCAATCCTTGTCCATTTCATGTATAATATGATAATAAAAGTAATAATGAAATTTTACTTTGTATCAACTAAAGTGTGAAGTCTATAAATTGGAGATTTTATAAAGAGTACAAATAAAAAGAAAGATAAAAGGACCATTGTAGTTGGGGAATGTTTTGTAAAACTGTTTAAACATCTATAATTTATTATACGAAGCTAGAGTTATTATTATTCTGAATGATCATTATTGTTTTAACAATAAATATATCACTGAAATATAATTAATTTTTAATATTTTAATGATTTAATTGATGGTGAAGGATCGCCATATGGTAAAATTCAAATAATATGGCTTTATTTGGAAAATATGGAGACTAGATTTTGACAATTTGATTGATTGTATGATAATATATTGACAAAATAAATGGAATTTTTGGTGCTACGTCATTTCTATTCAAAGTTTCTAGGTCTGACGGGAAAAAATGTGCCTTTATGTAGAATCAAGGCCTAAAATTTTATATATGTCATTAACTATACAGAATCATGGAGAAATTTTCATGACATGCATATTCGCCTTTGCCTCTTAACAGACGCAATTAATAACTGTTGAATATCTTTTGTTAAAAATACAACTTACTCCACTTTGAATGATAATATAAGATAAATTATTTTATCCAATCTAATCAAATAGTCCTTTTAATTAATTAAAACTTTTGATTAAATAAAGTCCTGCTATTAAATCACAAAAATTATGAGAGAAATAATCCTGTATGAAAGTCATAATTAAATAATCAAGGAGTTAGAAATTATATATGTATAATTTAAATTTCTATTTTAACTTTAATATTATTAATTAAATAATATCGATGTAAAGCTATAATAGAAAAATAAATGTAATCATTTTAAATAGTCAAGCTTGATGAATATGATTATTAAAGATTAATTAATCCATGTAAACTTTTTTATCGTTCAAAATAATCCTTTAAATTATAATCCCAACTAAATTTGTCAAATGAATATTAAAAAAATACAGTCGATAAATTTTTAATTTGATGGAAAATGAAGTTTTACTCGAACACCTTTTTCGAAGTATAAGGTTAATGAGCTTGGATTCCATCGTATGAAAATAATCATGCCACTGATAGTGCATTAAAATAATCACTTAAATGCTGAGGAAATGTTTACAATTTTGGCAAAGTAGGAGGACTGAGGGAGCAAATGTGGAGGAAGATCTGGCGAGGCATTTTGGAAGAGCAATGGGCCCCAGTTTGATTGGGGTAAAAATTCAAGAAAGGTGGGGTTCACGCGGAGAGCAAATCCAGGGTAGGAAAAGAAATTTGGAAATGGGATTTTCATTTATGGGAAGTTAATGAAATTAGGATGATTGCGTGTGGGGCATCTCTGTTTTTCTCTTTTTCCTTTATTTGGAAATTGGGGAAAATTTTTTGATTAAGACCCCATCACATAATATATTTCTCTATATTCTTCCAACTTTTCCACTCAATTTTATAATATCTAGGTTTATAATTTTCTTAAATTTTATTCACAATATAATGTCATTTAAATGTCTAATAAACAGTTTGTTTGGATGCAAATTATATTGGAGCAAACAATTGGTGCAAATATTTAAGGATAATGTAAAAATAGAAGAGAAATAGAGATAACGGAATATATCTTAAATTGTAGATTTTGATGGAGCTTGCATCCAATCATAGAATATTTCAGGCAGTATTTTTTTTGTGCAATATTTTTAAAATACAACTAATCTTAGGTTATTAGTTTAATTGTTTTTAAATGATCGATTGTTATAAATTATAAATAATATTATATTATGTGTATCCATATAATAATATTAAAATAATATTATAAAATTAATTAAAGTTTATCCACAAATATATCAAATGATAAGTATTAAATTTAATATTGAAAATGTACTAATTCAATAAGAATAAAAATATAAAAGCATCTAAATTAAATTCAAAGTAAAATATAAATATTGAAAAATGAGTTTTGGAAAAAAACCAAAAAAAATTAATTTCAAGAGGCAACTTTTTGAATTTTCAATAACTCAAATAGAAAAATATATAGACAAAAATAATAAAATAAACAAAAGTTAAAAAATCAATAGTGAAAAATATATATACTAATAAATTGTATAGGGTGTAAAAATGAAATCATAAGAAAAAAAAATTATTTTGTTTATTTTTATTTTTTAAAAGACAAATTTTTATTTTTAAATATTTTATCAATAAAAATATTTAAAAAAACAGTTTTTGACTGGTTCCTAGTCCTTCAAATGTTGAGACGGTTTTTTGAGTAAAATTGAACCAGAGAACCAATGAGTTTCTGGTTGAACCGGCGTGTCCAAACCGACTTTTAAAACCTTGGTTTTGATAGGACAAAATACTTCAAATAGTTATTAGTATAAATTTTGCTATGTTAATTTTATGTTGCCAAACTTGCAAACTAATCTTCTGTATCACATGCTCTAAAATTAAAAAAAAAAAAGCTCTAAAATTTAACATAAACATTTGGTTGGTGATTTACACAATCTAAACATATTTTTCAATAAAAATTTCATTTAAATTCACATTTAAATTATTATATTTCTTACTTATATTTTCAAATATTCAAAATTTAAAAATTACACTTGTCAATAATTAGATTGATACCTATATATAAACACACATGCACTCACATTTATCTACAGTTATATTTTATATTTTAAAAATTAATTATTATTCATATATATTTTCATATCTTACCATTAGCATTATATTACGCATAAATATGCAAATTCAAGTAAATTCAAAATATCATTTATTTTTCCTATCAAAATTAACAACTTTTTCATAACCAACAAAATATTAATTATTCTCATCAATTAACAAAATCACCAAACCAAAACGTTACCAAATATCCATGTAAATTGAATGGTTGTTTTTGTCGTTATAGCATATTAGATTGTGACTCATGCTGTACACGGACAATCATATTTTATTTCTTATTATTTAAGTATAAATTTTAAAAATGAATTGCTTTTTAATTATATCAAATCTTGCTCATAGTTAAAGATTATTTTCAACAAAATTGCAACACAAAATTAATTAAAAATAAAAATTCATAATTGTATGTAACATATACAAAGAATTCAGTCCAAATAGAAAGCATTGTCATCATTTTGCATAAAAAAATAAAAATATATCTATATATTAAATTTAAATATAATTTTAGTTATTATGATACACTACAGTTCAACAAATTCAAATCCTTGACATTGGGCTTTTATAATTAAAAAAAACCTACATATTAAATAATTATAAAAGTAACTAATTAAGAATTGTTATATTAAAAGAACACTAAAAGTTTTAGCCAATATTAATCGGTAATATATTTGTGAATTAGTTTGCCAGAGATAGGGGAAAAAAAAGTGTATTAGAATATTTAATGAAATGATACTCATAATTTGATATGTAGATGATATCATCTTTCTAAAAGATGATTATACTAATCATCCCAACGAATAGTTAAAGTAAAAGTGCTTAATCAGCTAAAATTATTTAACAAATAAATTAATTGTTTAGCTTATACAATTTTCTAACATACATACATACACACATACAAATATATTTATATATATATATATAATTTATGAAAAAAATTAATAATATATACTTATATATATATATATATACACCATTAATAAGTAATTTTAAGAACTATACAATTTTTATAATGTGCTTAAATTAAAAACAATTAAAAATAAATCATGATTTAAAATAGCTGCACATTTTTTGAGTTGGTTGAAAATAGACTTTTATGGGCGATAAATATATATTTTTAAGTATTATTTTGGTTGTGATGATTATTTTTCTCAACATGTACACATGTTTTACATATAATTAAAATATCTATGCATTTAACAGAAAATATTTTAAATTATAAATATTTATTGTTGTTTTATTATAATATTCCAATGAAATAATCTAAACACTTAAAGTTATGGGAGAAATATATTAAATTAGAGCATTGCACAAGAATAAATTAGAGTTCTCTACTTTCTTTTGAATGTTAATGATTGTATAGAAAAAAATATGACATCGTCATTTTATTTTTTTCTTAATAATTATTTTTTTTATCATAATGATACGTTAAAAGTCACACTCATAGTTCCAGCCACATATCATTATATTAATATCTATATTGTGTACTGTAATAAAAATAGTAAAAATATATAAAGTTAATTTTGGAGATTATTAAATAAACAACATAATTATATAAAATGTTTAGAACTATCAAAATATTAATTCACAAAAAGATCTAAAGTGACATCCTATATGAATTATGGAATTAAGTTTAGAGAACACTATGTGGCAACGGTGTCGTATTTAAGGAGGAAAGTATGAAAGGTAATAAGTAAGTATGAAAGGAAAATACACCAATAATTATTCTTAATTTAATAAACATGGTGTGACAAAGGAAAGAAGAATTATTAGAACAATTGATTACTTCTATATTTAAACTTTAAAGATGGCATAAAAATTGTTCAAATTAATGATTATATAATCTTCATACTTAAAAATAAATTAAAATGTAACCGAATATATTTATAGTTCTTTACCATTAAGCTTTGGTTAATGAGGGAATAATAGAAATAATAACAAGGTAGCTAAATAATCGATTATTTTCATTTTTTTAATGGATTGAAAAAAAATGTCTGAATTAATAATAATATAGCATGCTTACTTAAAATATATTAACATATAAAATAATTGGATGATTAATTTATCTATAATGGAAATGATATTTCAAAATTTTAGAAAATTTTAAAATTTAGAGTATATAATAAATGAAAACATATTTGATAATGAATACCATGGAGCATTCTTGAAAGCTATTTTAAATTACCTTAATTATGACTAATGTTTCGCTTAGACTGAATTAAATATTTTACTTAATCAGATCTTAACTTTCGCTAAAATTTATGGATATAAATCAAAAATTAATTGCCTCTATTTTAATTAAATATTTCCTAATTTAACAAATTCAAGACTAAATGCTAAAATTTATTTTGAAAATTAGTGGGTAATCAATCAAATTTAAAAATCAAAATCACCAAAATTTATATATATATATTGAGCAAATCATAAACCATGCATTTACTATTAGAAAATAAAAAGTATATGGAGAGTGCATACATGGAAAAAAATTAATAGAAATGTGATTTTACGTATATTAATATATGAATAATCAGACTAATTCAAATGTACAAAATTAGAGAAAATTCAATATATAACAGTATAACATATTAGAATGTTATAACGAGGCAACTTTGTTTTTTAAAAAATAATTTGTATATCATTCATAAAATCTATATCTATGACCAAATTAAAGTTCTTCAAATATGTTAACTTAAATTTTACATATTATACATAAAAAAATTAGAACTTTTCAGTAGCGTGGCTGATTCTGGGAATTAATTATAGAAATAAATTAGAAATTATAAAGTTATGAAACTAACAAATAGTTTAACAATAGAAACAAAAAAATTCAAAATTCTGTAATTTTAATATTTTAGTCAAAATTGATCAAATATCTTTGTGCTATTACATATTATATTAGATTAGATGTAACATATGATACATTATATCCAAAAAGTCAATGGAGAATAAAAGATTAAAGAAAATAAGCAAAAGAACCTTCTTGATGAGTGGGATAATTCCTGGCGAACGAGATTAAAACAATAAAGAAAATTAAATCACTGATCAAATACATATACGTAAAAGCGATTGAAATTTTTGAAAATTAAAGAATAAAGGAAAGAACCTGGATAGAAAAGGATTGAAATATGCACCGGTTGAATGGATCGGAGGTATTTGAAGTTTTAATATGTTGGCAATATTAAGATATGTACCGAATAGAAAAGAATTGGTATTATTTAAAATAAGACACAAAAATGAATTAAAATAAAAATGGAATATTGCTTTATTTTCTTTTTGTATTATGCATTGGTGGCATCGAATGGAAACTTTCATAAATTGATCTAAAACATATATTCCCCAAATAAATCGTGGTCTTCCATCATTTAACGTGACATAAAATGGAAATTGTGGAAATTATTTATTCCACAATAAACTTACAATAAATAAATTACAACACAAAAGTAAAATAAAGTTTTACTAATTAATTATCCAAAAAAGATAGCCAAATTATTATTTTGACCAAAAAAATTGATCGACTATATCAAAACTTAACCTAAATGCATTGAAACACAAAAGGGAAGATACAAAAACTATGTTAAGTTTAAATTAATTAACAAAATATCTTTTAGAAAAAATCTTAAACCAAATTAATCAAAAGAAAAATTGCATAGAGTAATTATTCTACAAAAAAGATATCCTCTAAGTGAATCAAAAAATGAAAAACAGAATAAACTTAAAATAAAATTGGAAATTTTCCTTTTGTATTATGCACTGGTTGCATAAAGTAATTATTCTGAATAAATAAAAATAAAAATAAAAATTTCATAAAAAGGAAATTGTGGAAATTAATTATTCCACAATAAACTTACAATAAATAAATTAAAAGACAAAAGTAAACTTAAGTTGTACTAATTAATTATCCTAAAAAAACAGCCAATTATTTTTAACCAAAATAAATTGAAACACATAAGGTAAGCTACAAAAACTATGTTAAGTTTAAATAAATTAACCAAATATCTTTTAGCAAAAATTGTCAATCAAATTAATCAAAAGAAAAATTGCATAAAGTAATTATTCAACAAAAAGATTTACTCTAAGTGAATCAAAACATAACAAACAAAATAAAATTACAAAATTTTAGTAATCTTCTATTATTTTAAATATGACCCAAAAATTGAATTGCACAAATCAATAATTCTGTCATATTTCGGATTAAAATAAATTAACAAAACATGTTTTTGTCAAAAATTGAAAATCAAATTAATCTGACATATAATCCAAACATTGCATAAATATAGGGTAAAAAATATTTATATCAAACATTGCATAAATATATTAAACAACAAAAATGAAATTACTTGCATATGAAATATCTTTATGATTATATGATGATTAATTTTATTTTTCTTGACTATTTTAATTTCTATATCAAACATCTAAATTATAAAAACTAAATTTTGTCAATTTATTATTCACAATTATTATACTTTAATGGAATAATTGCCAAAAAAATTATGCAATAATTTCAATTAAATTTATCCACCATAAACATTCATATATCGATGATAAATTATATTTATTTGTATATTTTTTGTTACATGACAAATTATATTTGTCACAGACAAACAAAGAATAGAGAAATTGTTTTTTTATCACATTTTTCAAAATATCCCAATTTTAAAATTTCTCTATTCTCTTTGTCATGTAACAAAAATATATAAATAAATATAATTTATCATCAATATGCAAATTTTTATGATGGATAAATTTAATTGAAATTATTGCATAATTTTTTTAGCAATTATTCCATTAAAGTATAATAATTGTGGATAATAAACTGACAAACTTTAGTTTTTATAATTTAAATGTTTGATATAAAAATTAAAATAGTCGAGAAAAATAAAATCAATCACCATATAATCATAAAGAAATTTCATATGCAAGCAATTTCATTATTTTTTGTTTAATATATTTATACAATGTTTGATATAGATATATTTTACCATATATCATGTTTATTCTTTGTTATGTTTGATTGTGTATTTTTGTTATATAATAATTATATTTTTTTTGTTTATTTCTAAATGTTTAGTTTAATAAATAATTTTAAAATAAAAATATTTTTAAAAATAGTATAAAAATTCAAAACAAATAGTGAAAAAAAACACAATGTAAACAAATAGGGCCTCATAAAAAGTTGCATTCCGTGAACTCAAATCACGGCATTGCAACTTTTTTATTTTTTTATACTGTTTTTTAGCTTTTTATATATTTTTTTATTTTTTATCATTTCCGTGATTTTGAATCACGGAAATCACATGAATTGATGCAATTCCGTAATTTGAAATCACAGTAATGATTATTTTTAAATTTTTAATCAATTTTGTGATTTTTTATCACCGAATTAGGTTATTTCTTTAAACTTTCCCGAATTCAGATTATTTTGACAAACTAAAAAAAATTTTTGGTTAACATGTGAAAAACCCCCTAAAAGAGAACCACGAAATTGCTGAAATAATATTTGACATGTTTCCTTTACATGTGGTTTGATCATTCAACATGGACCAGCAAGTTGGGATAAAAGATGAAGGACAAGACGAGGACAAATAGCGCTTCCAATTGCTACACGTAAAAAGTATATTCTTCAAATTGAAACGAACACAGCTAAAAAATTAAAAAAAAAAAAAAGTGGGGGGAATGAAGAAACATTGAACCTCTGCATGTGAAGGGGTTATGAGCATATGGTTAGTGTCTTCTTTTCGCAGTCCACTCGAGAACGAAAATTATGGACAGGTTCTTTTTAGGAAATAAAATAAATTAAATAGGACCAGACCAGCTAGAGGAAGAGGGAGCAAAGGACACAGGCCAAATAAAGAAAGAAAATGAGGAGCTCGTGATCTGCTTCACCTAGTGACCATAAAGGGATTCGGAATAAAGCTTACATGCATGCTCTATGAGCTGGTATTGCACGTGCCTCCAACTATGAGGTTCCACATTTGTTTCATCATCAAGACTTGGGGCGGATGCTTGCTTGCTTGATTCAAGAATCTGTACCATATTCAATGATTAAACATGTGTAGCATTTACTTTCTAGCTAGCTCAATGATTTGGAAGTTTCGTTTTCTTGATGAGAGTTTGGAGCAATCACTGGGGCTACATCTATGTTGCTTGTGCTGTGAGTCTTGGAACATCCGAGCTAATAAACTGGAAAGCCGTAAAAGGGGTGCAACGTGAGCCAGTAGAGAAACTGGGTACTTCTGCAAGATCAGCCAGCGGCTTTGTGATTGCCTGTACTTGAAAAAGACTTATTTGAGTGTTATGACGTGTACTGTATTTACCAGTTGCTGTTAAAACATAAAGCCCATTTGGAGTGTTCCTTTTGTTGATTTATCCTTTCAGTAACATAATTTTGTGGCAGTACGTCAAATTCCTATACTTCCGATCGAAGATGTAAAGGTTCCTCTTGCTAAGTGATGCCGTCAGTGTCAGTATTTTGCCACCTCGATTTATCAACTTGTCTTGACACAGATAAGAAGGCATCATCGTATATCTTCAGCAATAATTCATTCGGTTTTTGCCGGCTTTGACTTGTTTTATAATTATCCATTTATTTTAAAAATACGCTCAATTATTATCTGTTTCTTTTTTAATTTTTTCCCTTGTTTTTATATAAACATATTTGAGCCAGAAACTGAAGAGCCTAATGCGGTATTTAATTATTAATGTTCGCATCTCTCCACAGTCAACCACCGTCGTGGTAACCAAAGAAGTCGGCCAAATTCTTAGGTCATGACACATTAATGTTGTCGTATCAAATAAATAAATAAATAAATAAAAATAAAGGCGCCTCATGATTGTTTGCTGTTTAGCAGCAAAACTTGCAGTTTCTAGAATTAAATGACAGAAACGAATTTGCATACTACTCTGAAAGATGAAACCAACAGAAGAGGCAGAAGATACAACTTAGCAACGCAGTGATCAGGTTCCTTCTCTATTCCAAATTCAGTTTGGCAATTGACAATCCACCCAATTAATGTCAGATGAAATTTGTCATGTCCTCCCAATCAAAACAACATGATTTATATTTTCCTATATTAGGATGTGATCACCAAGAGGCGATGTTCTATTTCCATGTGTCTCTGCAACACAGAAATTTTCAGAGAGCTCGTTTCAGCAATTTCATAAGATAATGGGCTGACACGCTAGAATCGAATTAGCTTTCTTCCTGGAGAATCTAGGAAAACTTTCAATCTGAATCCCAACAACAAACTGCGAGATGGCACATCATCTGCATCGATGTTGTCAAGACCCAAGGTTGTTGCCTATTGGTCCGTCGTCTAGAATTAATGCGTTCCTGTGGCTCAGCTCTCATGTTCACTTCACGTCACTCGTTTGTCTGACGGGTGAAAAGACTGGGGATGCCAAGTAAAAGGTAGCCTCCCACAGTTTTAACCAAAAGCCAATACATGTTATGACAGGACTCTTCCGTTTATTTCCAAGTGGTTGCGACAAACTAATTCACGACATCCACAGATCTTCAAATAATAGAACAAAACAAATCTGCATGAGATGAACGTTGAAGAAGCTGATCTCATACAGTGGGGAGTAATGCTCCTTCTAAACATGCCTGTCTTGTTGCGAGAAACTTTTTTGTGAACAAGATCTGAAAATCAGATTTGTCACAACCTGGATCGTAGTGTCCAAAGATAATTTCTGAAAATGCTTTGCCAACTGCAGGCGAACCAGTAAAAACTAATGTCAGTGGTTTCCAACTGAGTAAAAGATGGCTAGACCTGTCGTGATCCAACCCAGCCACAACAATCAGGGATTCCGCTTGTTTGGCAACAGATGGATGGTGCTTCCAAGCAATCAGTGCTTCAGTTGCGGGCTATATCTTGGCAACATACGGCATTATTGTACATATCGTTTAAATGTTCTCCGAAGTCCTTGAAGGATGCTACAATCGGATTTCTTGCAACTTTTATAATAAAACGACAAAACCCTGAATTTTTAAGCATGTTAAATGACGGAATAAAAAACAGCAAAATCTAGAATCTGTTAAGCTTATTGGTTGACAGCATCTAAGTTGTGGCCTTTGTCTTTCTCTGCATTCATTTTTCTCAGAAGGAAGGTAGTCCGTATGGAGAAACGGTAAAAAAGGTCGGTGCAACAGCCAGTCGTGCTCTGAAGTGCATACGTCTTGAGGCCCCAATTCTCTCTGAGGTAATTTCTCCAATCCAGAGCAGAACATTATGCATTGAAACAAAAACGACAATTCTCTTAGAGCAGCTGCAAGCGCAGTGCACCCTATGGAGTTTTTCTATAATTATGGTGTTGGTAGATTGTATCCCAGCGCAATGGTAAGCTGGCGGGCCAAGTTGAAGTATTCCACGCGATTCGTTAATTCAAACTCACTTATTTTCACTTGTTAATTTTTTGCCTGAGCCTGATCCGCTAATTTCACAGGTCACTTAGACCTAATCTACCAATTTGTAACAAAAAAAAAATATTTTGATCAAAATAAAATTAAAAATAAATTTTTATACGCTACAATTTTTATTCTAATTTCAATACCATTTGACGCGATTTAGAGATCCGTTGAATTTTTTATTTTAACATTTATTATTTTTATTTTTATTTGTTAATAGACTGTATTAATAATTTGGACTATATGAGTTTTTTAGATTATGGTTCGATAAAATTTAGTATAAATAGTATTTTTATTCAATTGAAATAAAGAGAATTTGATATTTATTGATTGAAAGTTATGAGACTACCCAACTTTATCTAAATTTGAGAATATTCAAATCGATTCAATAGAGGTGATTCCTGAGTAAATCGTGATGTATTAATCGATCTCAGAGTATCGATTGTAGTCATCCTATCATATCGTTTATTAATTTTTGGATTCAATTTTGATTTTAATACATTAGGTGAGGTACTCTAATACATGGTTCGCGTTCGTAGAATCTAATTTGGGTTCAATCTATTTTTATTCTTCCGTTGCCCTCCCTTTGATCACGTTAGTTGGTATCAGAGCAAAAAGTATTGAATTCTATTTCGATACCCAATCCGGATTGAGGAAAAAAATTCAAAAAAAAAGTCAGGAAAATAAAAAAAAAAAAATAAATTAAAAAAATGAAGGCCATCAAGAAACAATAGCCAAATCTATCGTTGATTCAACCAATATTACACGGGAATTCGTTTGCGCAAGATCGCTGCTGCCTTAAGCCCAGTCTGCTGCTACAGTCGATTGAAGTTGGAGTCACTGAAATTTGGTGGAATTTCATCCGGAGCCGCCGCTCGCCGTCGCGCCTTTGTTCTCGTCAAATGCTATAAATTTCACCGAGCCATTGCAAGATTGAAGTTGTGTAACCTCTGGAAACCCTTTTCCCCACTATCGCGCTCAAACTTTCCATTGCCGTCGCCAAATTTCAAGTGCCACCGCCATGCCGTCTGTAGAAACCCTTACGGGTTTCAAAAAAAAAAAAAAAAAAGAGGTTGGCCCATGGTTGGGCTAAGAAGGAATTGGGTTGGGCCTGATATTAACTTGGGCTAAAGGAGTTTTTGACTAGAAGGATTTTTGAAAAAAAAAAAGAAGAAAAAGATTGCTAGGCCGTTTTGGGTCGAGACGATACTGGCTGTTTGCACACCTGGTCTGATTTAAAAAAAAAAAGAAGAAGAAGAAGAAGAAGGTTGGACTAGGCCAGATTGCTTGTTGGACTGTAGAGTTAATTGTGGGCCAAAGTGCTATGCTAGAGGAAATTTGGTCAAAAAAGAAAAAAAAGAAGAGAGAGGACTTGGCCAAGCCTAGTGAGGCTACAGAGTTACCAGGTTAAAGACTTTGGGCCAATTTTAGGTCCGATTATCTATTTTTTCTTTGGGCTAAATATCATTGGACCCAAAAAGGCTCTGTTTGGTTTACCTATTTTGCTGAAAAATTAAGGCCTTGTTTGGTTGCTGGGTTTTTGAAAAAAAAAAGTGGAAAAAAAATACAAAAAGAGAAAAGCCAAAAAAATGGGCAAAAAAATAGTGGAAAATTTGTGATTAAAAAAAAGGAGAAAGCAAAAAAAATACAAAAGTGTGAGAAAAAATTGGGAAAAAAATTGCAAAAAGTAGAGGAAAAGAAAACAAGAGTGAAAAAAATTTAGAAGGAAAGAAGTCTACTTGTACTTGTTTCTATTAGGATGTTCATTGATCATATATATTACAAGGAGCTAATATTTGACAAAATTCAAAAGTTGTTCAGAACTATGGAAAAAATCCAAAATTGTCTTGCTAAAGATAATCGTACATTAGGTGTCGAGAAGACGAGAAGTAGACATACACCTTCAAAACACTATTATGGTAAGGATTATGGATTAAGTGATAAAGAGTACAACGAGATATCCAAAGTATCAAATTTGTATATTGAAAGTGAATTTTGATTTGGTTTTAATTGCTTTCAGTATGGATATAACATGAATGAATGTCGAAACGAGTAAGTTGATGTTCATATTAACATTAGTAAAGTTATGGGAGATAATAAAAGTCTACCACTAGAGATGCTATCTCTTACTGAAGTGAAGATTGTAAAAGATATGTCATTAGAGGAAATACAACATGAAATTAACAATAGCTCTTGCACCATTTGGAAATTGAGGAGGAGGAAATTAGGAAAGAAAAAATAACAGAAGTTGCAGTTGAAATTGAAAAGATAAAGTTGAGAAAAAAGAATTCATAAAACTAGAAGTGAAGGTTGAAGATGAGAATAAAAACAAGAATGAAGAGCCAGTAAAAGAATGAGAAGTCAGGCTTCTAAAGAGTTACGAATATGTTGACACATTTGACTTTTCAGTGCCATTTTTGTCTATATGCGATTTCCTAGACTTGGAGATTTTGCCAGTTGAGGAGATTTGATGTATATGTCTATGTAAGTGCTTGGAGAATGCGCCTATCATTCTACATGGATTATTGTTAATGTATTATTACTGGTCTTGTGTCGTTACACGGATATATCACATTCATGTGTTTGACTTTAGAGATTTGAAAGAGAGTGATTGTTGAGTATCAAGAGGATTCTATAAATTGGTGTTTGATCTAGGAGGACACAAGCTCGAATTGAGGACAATTCATCCTCAAGAGGAGAAGTATGATGCGATTTAGAGATCCGTTGATTTTTTATTTTAGCATTTATTATTTTATTTTTATCTGTTAATTGACTTTATTAATAATTTGGGTCATATAGACTTTTAAGACTAGGATCCAATAGGATATAGTATAAATAGTATTTTTATCCAATTAAAATGGAGAGAATTTAATATATATTAAATTGAAAGTTATGAGACTATCCAACTTTCTTTATATTTGAAAATGTTCAAATTAATTTAATAGAGATGATTCCTGAGTGAGTCATGACGTATCAATCGATCTCTACGTATCAACTGTGGCTATCTTATCACGTGATTTATTAGTTTTTGGATTCAATTTTGGTTCGATACGTTGGGCAAGCACTCTGATGTATGGTTCGCATTCTTGAAATCTAATTTGGATTCACGCTATTTTTATTTTCTGCCACCTTCCTTCTGATCACGTCACCACTTAAAAATTAATTCTAGCTACACTCAAAGTTTGAAATTTTTTACTTTCTTGTTATTTTAAATTTTATTAGATTAAACTTCACAAAATATATATAATAGTGCAAATAAAAAGAAGAAAAAAAATAAGAAGGAAAAGAAATAAGGCAATCCAAATAGAGCTATCGAACTTATTTGGATAAGGATGCAAAATGTGGACAACAGTTTGAATTCTAACATTCAAAACGAAAAATTGAGTTTGAAAATATAGTCATAAAATTTAGTTTAACATAACATTTAGGTCTAAATTTTCACATATTCACTATTTTAGCAACTAACTTTATTTAATAAGTTTCCTATTTTTATAGTTAATAGCTTAAAAATATTAAAAAATAATAATAATAATAAAATATCTATTGAATTATTTTAAATATATATGCAGGTTCATGGGTAATTTGTTAGGTAATTTGAAATTAACCTATTTTTCTTTTAGAGTTTACAAATTTGACCCAATTTTGACCTGCACACAACGATGGCTTAATCTGAATTCATTAATTTTGTGTTAAGTTCAAGTCATGTAAGAAATTGATACCGTTATTACAGCTATTGTGATGCAAATTTATTGGCAACTATTTTGGGATAGATTAGAAATTAAAGATAGTCTTTGGCTGGTGATTTTGATGGGAGATGAATGCTAATTTTCATGGGGATGAAAAGATTAATTTGTGTATCCATATAAATTTATAAAACATATAATAATAATTAGATTGTGTGATAGTATATAAGAACAAATATTAGTTTTTAGGATATAAGTATATTTAAATGTGAGTGTGCATGTATATGTATATAGGTACTAACTTGAATGTAAATAAATATAATAATTGAATTTTGAATATTTTGTGCATATATATATATATATATAAATATGAAAGAAATAATTTTAATTTAAATTCAAATAAAAATTTTGTTGAGTAATATATTTGAATGGTGTAAATTTTGATAAGATGAAAATCCATCAAAATTGTGAGCCAAACGTATGTGGCTGAAAAGAAGTACACGTGGAAAGCCTGTTGAGCGGTAGTTTTAGATTCATAGGTAACAATTTCGAAGCCAAATTGAATTTTATGTGAACGTAATCATTTTGTACACAAGATTTGAAATTTTGACAAGTTTTTAGAGTATTTTTAACAGAAAGTATATTAATCAATGTTTAATGTAAATGATTGATTACTAAAAAAATTCTATTAAACAATGCTTGAAAGAATCCCTGCACGAGAACTTTTTTTAACCACTCGGCTCTCACTCTCTCTCTCTCTCTCTCTATTCCATTTGGAGTTTGTTATTTCAATGGACATTAATTATGGTCTTGAGGCTTGATTGTTGAATCCTTTTGGTTTTTTAAAGTGGGTTAAGCCATATAAAATAATGGTATAAAACTTTAAACCTATTATCAGTAATTGCGGCAAGAACATAACTATCAATACTTTATCATCTACAATTTCATAAATTTATTATTAATTGTAGGCTTTTAAAAAACATAAATAAGCAATAATATTTGTGCATAAGCGGTTTTTAAATAAACTATTGGCTATGTTTGTTTCCCTTTTATAAATTATTTATCACTATTTAAAAATCAAATAAACGAAATATATTCCCATACAATTTTTTTGCAAATTTAAATTCAATTTTTCTTTCTCTTCTCTTTTATAACTTACTAACATTGACTCTTATAATTTTTTTTATTTACATTTATTTTTTTATTACCCCATAAACCTATATGTTATCACATCGTTAAATTATTATTACATATAAAATATATATAAAAACAATTTTCACACCCACTCAAATCTTACAAACCAAACATAATTTTCATTCGCACTAAAATCAATATAGCATATGTTAAAAGCAACCACAGCAAAATCAAATACAAAAATTAGATTAAATCGTAGTTAAATAAAAATAGTAATTTTTTTAAGTGTTAATGTTCACGTAGTGTAAAAGCATAGTTAAATAAGCGAAAATAATGAAACATACAATCGATTTTAGTAGAGGGACATATATGTTAAAAAGGAAAAATGTAAAAGTAAGAAAATTTTATAGAACCCCTTTTCTTCAAAACATTCAAGATTTTATTCATCATTTTTCTAAAACCAAATATATATATTTCTTCGTATTTCTATTACTTTAATATTTTTAAATATTTTTGGACCAAATAAGACAAGTGATTATGAATAATTTTTTCTCATTCTTCTTTCTTCTATTATTATTATTATTATTTACTAAAATTGTTGCATCACGTATGGCGCGCGCGCGTGTGTATTAGTAATTCCTCTCCATGTCCGTGGGGTCGTCTAATTTGACACATCCCCCATTTTTGGTTGTAAAAAAAAATATAAATACCTTTTTAAAAAAGAAATAGATTTGATATAAGATAACTATTTCCTGTTAAAAGCAACCACAGCAAAATCAAAAGTAGAAATTAGATTAAATCATTATCAATATTAATTTTGTTCGTTCGTTGGTTTAGCGCTTTTCAAGCCTCGACATGCGGTGGGTAAAAGAAAACGTCTCTCGGTATCTTGGGCCATAAATGATTCAGCTAAGCCCATGACATTAAAACTTGCTCTGGTTTAAATTAATCTTACAAGCCCAACGCATTAATCAGGCTTTTTAAAAAAAACTACTTTCTAATTACTAAAGTTTAACATGCCAGCGTAATTTAATTATTACTGAGAGACACATGGTAGTCAGAGTGTCTTATCACAATCTTGGGACAAGATTTTGTGGGGAGTGGTTAATTCCATGTTGGGTTTGGCTGCTCCCACCTTTCGCTGTGCTTCCGATGCCCTAAGCACTTACACCATCGCCATCAACCTTAATTTAGTAGTAGCAATCAGTGCACCTCGTTATATTATATTATTATCGTTATTGCTTACACATACTGTATTGTATTGGGAGTACGAAGATGTAATTAATTACATAGGGTGGTTTTGCAAGAGGTGGTGATGATTAGACCCTTGAAAGACAGAACAACGTCTTTGTGAGTTCTGTCCGAAGCTGCAATGAGAAAAAGGAAAATATTCTGTCAGCTGTACCAACAGAGCAACAAGAATATTATATGTATCACACACATACGTATAACAATAAAGTGAATGCATGGCCAGGAACAAGGACATCGGCAATTATTGTAGTATTGGCCGAGCGAAAAGATGTCTTTCCCTTGAACTTTCCTACGCTGGCACACTTCGCTGTTTGCTGACAGAAAAATTCCTCCCAACGTCACTCAGTCCCAATGACTTCAGCTGTAAACGTTAATTTGCTCACTCATTAATTAATCAATCCTTTGTGCCATTAGCGTTCGGCTAAATCATGACCGGAGTGGAGAGAGTGAAAGAGAAAACCAAAAAGAGCAGCCCATCATCGTAGAGCAAGGGTGCATACAATACAGGCTACACATGCGGACAGCGACGGTGTCGTTTTTGTAGACGCAGATTATTTTGCAGACGGCAGACATTCTTAGGACTGCTAATCGGCAATATTTGTCGTTGGCAACAAAGAATCGAGAATTGGACCTACCAAATTTCAGATCCCCACTGCAAAAGCGGTTTCTACTCATAATATTGTGGGCTGCTGCGTCCACTGGTTTTCTTTTCTTTCACTCTCTTACTGTTATGGCTTATTATTCCTCCCATTGTGATGCAACCTCCTGCATTATTGCTGATACAGTTCATGTCTTGGACATCATGTCACAAGGCTAAGAGAAAAATTGGGGTTTAAAATTATTCTTGTGCTCTCTTTATCATATCTTTGTCCAAACAAACAGAAATAGGCTGCTGTCAATCATAAAGAAAAAGAGAAACTGCCTTTCTATATTATATAATTATTCTCCAAATCTAAGCCAAATAATCATGACAATTATTAGCAAAAAGAAAAAAATGCCATTATGTATTTGGATCATTCGTGACACACGATCATGTTCAAGGTTTCTCATCAAGTCACTTTCTGCCCTTTTTTATAGTTTTCTTCCCGAGGCTTAAACGATTGGTAGGGCACGTTAACAAAAGTAAATTCATTGAACCATGAATCAAAGAGAAATACAAGCAAATGAAAAGATTTAAAATTTAAATAAAAATTCAAATCTAATAATGGCCGAAATCATGCTCAACCCGAACTTGTGAAATTCTCTGTTACTTTCTCTCTCCCATGGCTTTCAAGGAATTGGTGAAAAAAAAAAAATAGAGACAATGAAAATGAAGACTGAAAATAGGACTAAGGATTAAATTTACAATCCAATCGATTTCATTATTCTTGTTCCCCATATGTGCGTTCTTGTTTCTTAAAAATGTGGCAACACATACAAGAAGCTAGGCTTAAATAATATACATTGCTTCGCAGTATCTAAATAAGTATACGAAATCAGATCTGATAAATACATAAAAATAAACATATATATATATGTATAATAAGTGACAGATGAAAAACAACAAACTTCTTCATGACAGAATTATGGCGCATGTTTAGGTTGCCAATTATAGCCAATTGATACTTCGCCTTGTCGATTGGGAGATATTTTTGATTA
Source organism: Avicennia marina (assembly GCA_019155195.1). Classification (NCBI taxonomy): domain Eukaryota; kingdom Viridiplantae; phylum Streptophyta; class Magnoliopsida; order Lamiales; family Acanthaceae; genus Avicennia; species Avicennia marina. The sequence continues at coordinate 9,464,035 of CM032765.1, forward strand.
ACAATGGACTTAAATTAGAGTTACAACTAACTCGAATGTCGCACACTCGATAATCGTTTATCTGATTCATATTTTGTTACAATAATTAAAATTTTGATGTTGATAGATCAAATAGTGTGGTAAAGTAAGTGGGAAAGCACCCTTAATCAAACTAAAATACAAACTTCCATAGAACAACAGCACATTGCATTTGAACACTCCTGTTTCATATTCCAAGTGATTAAGCCCAAATCTTCAAACTTTTTTCATATCCCAATGCCAAGTTAGGACTACTTTTGGGGGGGACCGCTTTCCCCTACCTTGTGTCTATAACCAAGAAAAAGAAATTTTCTTTTAACTTATTTTTTTATTGGAAAAGTTTGACAACATTTAGAAGATTTGACAGCTTGATTTTGTGGCACAATGAGCCACGGCCACATGCTATTTTTTTTCAGGGGAAATTTTCACGTGATCTCGCTGCGACCCCTCTTCTCCGTATTTTGGTTTATTTGTTCATTTTGGGGAAATAATTTTCTTGCATGACCAAATAACTGAAATTTGGAAAGTTGGCGTCTAAAAATTTATTGCTATATTTGGTTTCTATTTCGAAGGGTTAAGAAGTTTGTGAATAATGGGTGTATATGTTTGATTCCATTGTTTTTGTATTTGTTATTTATAAATATATATAATATTATATAATAATTGAGTGAAGTGATTTTACATACCAAAATGAATTACTTTTTATGATATGAATGTATATAAATATGAGCAAATTTTTATACAGTTTTTGTAATGATTTAATTTTGAACAGTGTAGATGATTATATTTTAATATTTATATATTTTACATAAATGCAACAAGTCTTGTATATTTTTTTATTTGTGTGTTTGATAAGGGTCTAAAATCCTTTTTCTAAAAAAAAAAGGAAAAAATACATAGTGAACATTTCTTTAATTTTTTTTTACTTTTCAAGTAAAAATAACTATATGACTAATTTTAGTTTAGGAATGGCAATTGAGTGGTGAGTAAACATTACCATAATGTTGCCGGATAACGATGAGAATAAGGGACAGATAAAAAACCATCCTAAATTAGGATGGTTTTGGGATGGTGTGCACATGCTAAATCAAAGTCGACTCAATATCGTCAGAAAAACTGTCTTAAAATTGCTATTATAAGCCTTGGAAAGTTGCTGTCTCAACTTAAGATGGCTTTTTTTTTATTGTCTCAAACAAAGACGAATTTGGAACAGTTGCTCACTTTCGTCCCAACTTAGGGATGGGCTCTTCATATTCGTCCCTATTAGAGATGACTGTAAGTGCCTGTCCCAAAGTGTGCGACGAGTGACCTAGTGTCATCTCTATTTGTGACAGTAATAGTAGATTATCATGATTTATGGAACAAGTATAAACAAACAATCTCAAATTGCAACAACTAGTCCTATCATCAATACTACTGGAGGCCCTTATGACCATCTCAACTTCTAGGATGAGAAGTCATGATTGTCCTAAATTTGGGATGGTCGAGAGATAACCGTCTCAATTTTAGACAGTACGTGAAACTATCCCAAAAATTGGAAGGCCAAACTTATGGCTACCCCAAAAATTGGAAGGGTTTACTTAGGACCATCATAGAGTTTGAGACAATATATTTAATGTCGTTTCATTTTGGGATGGCTTTGGAACGAGTAATAGATCATCCCAATCTATGAAAATCGTTAAAACGCTACCATTCATTCATTTCATTCAAAACTCAATATTGTCCCATTGCTTCCAAAAGGAATTTTCTCACACAAATATGGTGGCTATTGTTGATTATTTCTATTATTTGTATTATTTTGTCTTATGCATTTGTTTTTAGAGTACTTTATAAATACTATTACATCTAAACCCTCAACAATCCAATTGATTTGTTGGGCAAAATTAATAAATTTGTTAGGAGATGATGAAGAGTGATCATTTAGTGTGTGAGTGTTAGGTGATTTCTTGTACAGACACATGACAATGTCGAATATTTTGATATATAGTAATTGCAATCTATGTAAATGTAATGTTCTAAATGTATGTTATTGTATATAGAAAATATGACATTAGCTAGTTAGTGACGTCCTATTGTTGGTGCCTTTTAGGGAAAACAAAAATGCCAAGGGAAATCAAGTCGTGGATGAACCATAAAAATCAATCAAGCCATTGAGATATGAGACCAAAATTTAAGAATGATGTGAATGAGCTTGTGGATTGAGCCAGCAAATAGTATCGATGGAAGCAAGATTAAACGTCAATGCTCTCGATGTAAGAACAAATTTATACACCCCGATGAAGTGAAGGTTCACTTGTTTTATAGCAATTATTTCAACTAGAAAAATCATGTCAAAGCCCCTATTTATGGTACATCAGCACAAGAAGTGAGTAGACATTTTGCAACATCGTCCAATGACGATGCAGTGTTGAATTGAGAGTATCGTATAGTGTATGATGCAGTTGGGTGTCATGATGGGGCAGGAATAGGAGGTGCTGGTCTCTCCGCTGAATCGCAATGAGGCCATGCTAATGATTAGTAGGTTGCAACTGTAGGTTATCCAAACATCAGTGGCTTAAGTGACTATTTTTTTATATTTTTCAAATGACCGAAAAATATTAAAGTAAATCATAATATATCTCAAAACTACTGTGATGATCATTGTAGATTGACTAGAGAAAGGCTCCCACATGGAAATCGAATGCAACCGAACTTTTACAGCATTAAGCAGTAGGGCATGGAGTTAGGATTTCCTATAGTAAAGTTTGACTATTGCAAAGTTGGATGCATGTTATTTTGGTTTTTCAGCATTGTAATTGAGGTGAAGCAAGATACAAGATAAGGCAGGATTATTCCTCAAAGAGAGAAATGGGTGCCTAATGCACGACTGTATTATTTACCTTTGATTCCAAATTTGAAACAATTATATGCCTCTACCATGATAGCAGAGCACATGACATGGCATGTGTGATACAATACTACTAAGGGTTGCTTGTGCCACCTATTAAACACAGAGAGGTGGAAGCACTAAGATAGGACATATCTTGATTTCGTAGTCGAACCACATAAACTGTGCATTGAACTTTCTACTGATAGAATTGGCCCACACAAATCATATGGGCAAACCTATGCTTGTTGGGTAATGGTCACGACATATGATCTACCTCTAAGAATACGTATGACAACTCCATATATGTTCCTCTCACTGGTGACCTTTGGTCCCATAAATCCTAAAGATTGATAGATATGTACCTAACCACTTATTGACTAATTGTTGCAGTTGTATTATGAGGCAATTGTGTCTTATGATACTTACAATAATGCATACTTCAAAATACAGGTAATGCTCATGGGAACAATCCATGATTTGCCAGCTTAATCGATGTTCGGTGGCTAAAGTGTAGCTAAATTCATGGGATGTCCAATATGTATGAATTACAGTAAAGCATTTCACCTTCAACATGCTTGGAAGCCCTGTTACTTTAACTGCCACCAACAATTTCTGCCAGTGGATCATCTTTATAGTTTTACAAAAGATCATATGGAAAGGTAAGTTGTGCCTCTGAGGGAGTTAAGTAAGCAAGCACAACAGCTTATTAGCCATATTAATCGTTTGGTTAATAATTTGAATGAGTAGATTTCTAGTTATGTGAGTAAAAAAAAGTGGACTAAAAGGAGTATATTTTGAGATTTGATGTACTGGAGGACAAACCTAATTCAACACAACTTAGACATCATGCACATACAGAAGAATGTATTTAATAATATTTTCAACACAGCATTGGATGTCTAAGGGAAGTTGAAAAACAATTTTAATGCATGGAAGGATCTTGAGATTATATGCGATTGGAAGGATCTTGAGATTATATGCGATTGGCTTGAGTTAGTTTACCACCTGATAGCGACTAATCGAAACTGAAAGCTACTTACACACTAAACCGAGATCAAGGATGTGAGTTGTGTATATGGTTGATTGGCTTGAAGTTGATAGATATATATGCTTCGAACATAGGTAGATGTGTTGATATGTGGAACCTGAAATTGCATGGCATGAAATCTAATGATTATCATGTTTTCATAAAGTGATTTGTCACGAGCACAACCCAATTCCTAGAAAATCGATTATCTGATAAGGAAGATTACCTATTATATAAGATGGTTCAAGAATCCTTACCTAAACAATATGGGATAAGAATGTTACATTCTTTCCCACCTAACCAATACACACCCTCGTATGATGTAGCAACTAAATGTCTTAGTCACAAAACTCATTGTCGCAATCACAAGATAGGTCATGCAAATTCTAGTGTGTCCCACAAGCATTAGCGACGAATGCAAAATCGGGTGACGCAGTCGTGACCCTTAATTGTAGTCATTAAACAAGTTACGTAATTTGAGAAAGTTGATCTGAATTATCCAAATTTGGAACTCGAATATTGCATAGGATATAATCAATTACAAGAAACAATAGAAAGGAAAGAATTTGAGTAACTCTGAACATATAGGTCACATCCATTAAGCACTTATAGGCATAATTTTTACATATATGAAGTATTAAATGAAGATTTGGTTATGTGAATCACTAGGTGATTACAAGGCTTTAGCCGAAAAGGCCAACATTGAAGCAAATTGAGTGATAGTAAGTGAAACCCTACAAATTTTTATACTACCTTCTTAAAATGATTCATTTCCGACGCATAAGTGGTTTCATTCTGTCAATTATTTTCAACCACTCAATTCTTCCCAAATACAACTGCTCTTATTGCTGTTTGCAAATAAGATTTCAACTACAAGCATGGGTTAATGTGTACTCACTTGAAAATTATAATTATATTTTGAAAATTGGATGTGAGCCTTCGTGAAGTAACTATTTTACTACAAACGCTTTGAAATTGTACGTGTGCTATGAATGTACTTAATTATGGATAAGCCACTTATATAATATTAATGAGTGTGAGGAATGAGTGTCACTCTACTAATAGGGTAATAGATTGAGACTCATCCAATTAGGATAAAAGATTAGGACTGACGTGGGGTGAGATCTGACATTTAGCCCTATCAGTCAGGTAACAATAGATTGAAATACCTTCTAAGTAGGGTTAAAGTTATGGGGCCATGAAGACATAGCTAAAGATTCAACATATCCACCTTAGTCAGAGAAAGATAGATTAAGACATTGATCAGTACACACACCATAAATATGATTATGGGATAGCTACAAAAAGAAAAGAAAAGAAAAGAAGAAGGATAAGAGGATTGCGTGGATAATGAATGATCTATTAACTGCTACCCACTCTTTTAAATGTTCTTTGGATATCTTTAAATGCTTCTGCACTAATTTATCTCTTTTAATGCAATTTCTATTTTTCAACTATCAATACTCACATCCATTTGGTAAATAAAGACAAATGTTTCCATTTATGGGTGAGTTATCACTTACTACTTTAGTCAATATACTTTACAAAGAATACTATCAGACTTCACCTGACTTAGGGATAGTAGAGACGAGCATGGACACTAGGCTAAGATATGGGACTTGATTTTTTGCTATTTTGAGATTGATCACAGATGTACTAGATAGGCTATTGTTTTATTTCTACTGCTAAGTTATGTTCTCCATTGCAAGTGACTTTGAATGTTGAATTCACTTTGACAATTTAAATGGATACACACACACACACACATATTTAGTTTAGAATGCTCTATTATCCAATTGTTTTTGGTATTCGTTGAGTTGGTTTGTGAGTACTGTTGTATTATGATCTTGGGTTTTGGGGCACGACAGATTAATACAATTATTTTGGTTGAAATGTCATTTCAATTGCACGTGACCGTTCTTAGCCGAGCTTAAATATTAAAGTTCTAGTCAATGAATTTAATGCACGAATTGTTCAAACCTATAAGCAGTCTAACATGATGAAATGATGTTTGAAAAGAATTTTTCAACCGATATGCGATATTTATGAAAATGTTTATTGAAAGTTTTTGAACTGTTCACGTCTTCTAAAAGCAAGTAATCCCTTATTGGGCATTTTCGCCCAAAATTTCTCTTTTAAAACCACTTTTTGTGGTTGAGAATGTTGAGGATGAATTACATGAGGTTGATGAAGGAACTACATCGAGAATAGTTTTAAGTCTAAAAATTTGTACCTTTCTTTAATAAGTTGTAATTTTATTAGTTCATTGCTATTGATTATTAGAGAGTAATAAAGAATTCATTCCGTGTGAGAATAAATTTCTACAAGTGTTATAGGTATTACTATGCAAATAAATAGTGTAATTTATCAGATGCAAATGAACTTTGATATCTTAAAAAAAAATATCTCGAGGATACTGTCACGTCGAGGGCTTGGATTTGGGCCATGAAATTCCCCCCATCCCACTCGACTGCCATCGCAGTTTGAGGCATTGCTTGTTACAAAGGAAACTACAAATTTTATTTAGAAAAATTATGCTCTGGTGCATCGAATTTGGAAATCGTAGTTGAACATTTGACTTCTAGTTGCAGGACATTGTTAGTGGTAGTTAATGCATAACGAGTGAATTTTGCTTTTTAGGAATTAAAAGCATTCAATATGAACCCCACATGCATTGCCGCTTACATGAAAGACAACCATATATATGTAAATTGTCCGATGTGATATATATAATGTCTAATGCATATATGCATATGCATAATAAAATGTCTAATGCAAAAAGTAAGACTGGAGAAAGAGATCATAATACAAAAATATGAATAATTTTCTATACTTGACACTCTACGATTTTATTTTATTTTTTTACCTCCAGGGAAAATAAGAACTGTTTCATTTGACATATAATTTAAAAACGTACTTCAAATTTTCATTTAAAAAATGGGGTGCTTTACGAAAGTTGGAATTGCTCTTCGTCAAAGCAATTCTAAAGCCAGGAATAGCCGAATATGTATTGCAAAGAAAATGATTAAACGCATTTTCAAAGACATAATATACAAATAGCTTTCTCTCTTTACAAAATACCGAAACTATTTCAAGAAAATTCTTCCACAAAATTGTCATGCCAAAATCCATCCAAACGGGCCTTAATATATCGATTTAAAAATGGGGGGAAAAATTATCCTTCTCTGACTTCCACAGTTTTCCCTCTAATGTTTCTCTCCGACTCCTTTTTCTATTCATCGCTCTACTCATTCCATCTCCTCTAAATATTTTTCATTACTTTTGTAAATTTAAATAAATAAATAGATTGACAACAAAAAATAATATGCACACACAAGCAAAGATTATGATTGCTTGCATTTAGAAATGAAATATTTTACAAATAAGTTATATGAATGAAATGTATTTTTATAATCTTGGTATAAAATAATATATTGATTGACAATTTTTAGAAAAATAAAATATAAAAGCAGTCCTAAACTATAGAATATAAGTTTCATGTAATTAATTTTTTAACGAATAAGATGATATAAGTTTACCAGTAAACCCTCTATTATATATATATTAGAGAATAAAGGGAAATTGTAACAAAAAATAATTAAAGAAGGTATTTTAGAAAATTTATTAAATGGCCAAAAGCAGATACTATATATAGAATTTTGTTTAAGAAGGAAATGATGCATATTTGCCGATAAACTCTCTATTTTTTTGTTGTTGCTGGTACTTTGCGTTAGTGAAAAAAGGGAAATATTTAAATTTATTAAAGATGGTATTTTAGAAAATATTCATACTATATATTATTGTTATACCACATAAAGTGATTAAATTTGGTAATTTTAATACGTTTCGTAACATACGCTTTTAATAAATCTCTTATTCTATCTTATAGTTACCTTTTGTCTTAAATATAGATTAATTAAAATATCTCTAGCCTCTTTCTCCTGCTTCCTTTATATCACTATTAGTTTAAATTCTTTCTTCCTTCTTTAATTTCTAATTAACAATCAGGTTCTTCTTTTCTTGTTTTTAGTATTTATTCTATTTTTTTACATCTTTAAAAAGGTAAAACAATGTAACTAAGTAACTTATTTTATTATTGAACTACTAAACAATATGATAATTTTATATTTAATAAAATTATACAATATTTTTATAAGTATGCAAACACATAAAAATCCAAGCTTTTCTTCGTATTAGCATGTGTATGGCGAGCAATGGCTCTAACTAACTTCTCAAATAAGAGGTCAAGAGATCTCGAACTGTTCTCTTGATGAGTGTGTGGTAATAAACGAAAATTTTATCAGTATTAGAAGGCTGCAGAAAATATCTGAGACATTTTAAGTAGTGTAGATAGACATAGTTGTGCCATTTATGAACCTGAACTTGAGATGCCAAATTAAGCAGTAAAGAATGTACTTAATTTGCTGCTTAAATATTTCCAAAAGAAAAAAAGAGGGGGGGGGAGGGGGGGGGGGTCATGAAAGGACAAAAAGTGAGGGAACTTTCAACAGCCCTTTTTGCCCTTTTTGCTGTCTCCCCTACTAAAAAACTATATGCGTGGTTTACTTTTGTGGCAGATGGAATGCAAAACAAAATAGGACTCTGGCTCAAACCTGAAACTAAAACAAAAGCTCTCCACCTTAATTTTGCAGGAGACCACAGTCTACCAACTAAAGCATTTCTTAAAAGAAATCTTTCTTTTTCCTAAAGCAGGAGAGGCGAGGTCAGACTTCAATCCGGGCATCTATCGAGATCTGGATAAATATCCTTAATATATGCAACCCAAGGAGCAATGCAGCAAATCCATGAGCATTATTTTAATTTAGCACCCAATAATCACGAAAGAAAAAACAAAAAACACGTACTAGTTGCCGTGCTAAGCAACATTTTGGCAGGGATATTCATGCAACAATTCTTGCACTATCAAAAAGAATGGAGCTACGAAGAAAAGTTAGAGGAGGAAACTAAAGCGGTGTCGTGGCAAATGGCAATAATTAATCCAAGAACCAGGCATGGGTCTATGATGCCAACTTCACCCTTTTCGTTCAAGACAGATTAGTGGGTCAAACCTCTCGGAGGCAACGGGACTTAAGTACGTAACCCTGTCTCATTGAAGATTTCGGGGAAAAGGAGCTTAAAAAATTCATATAGGGCCAGGCTATGGAGTGAATTCACAAGCAGCCCGTAAAAGCTCATCATCATATTACTACTATAATATAATAATAAACAGTAATCTGTGAGGAAAAAGCAGATTCCATCCTAATCTTGCGCCCTCTAGGCGTTATAATATTTACACATGACATACCGTAAAGCCCACTCCTACATATATTTTTTCCTGTAACATGATATGCTAATACACCAGTAACTTTACCAATAATCATCCCCTATATATAAACCCTCAACCTGCGCTATTTGTGCCTTCTTGTGTTAGCCTCTCTGGCACTTGTTTCAGTTTTGGGAGAGAGAGAGAGATGGAGCTTTCTCAACACAGTCTGTTAGAGGAGTTAATTATGGCTCCAAAGATGGACACCACTTTTCCTAGTGAATATTTGCAGGACACATGGGCCTCGACGCCTTTTGATCTAACCCCAGATTTGCATTTCCCAGCCTCAAATACTTCACTTTTGGAACTCATTTCACCGGCGACAGAATTTAACTATCCTTGCCCCTCTGGGGAGTTCCAGCCTTTTCTTGATGTCTTCACTTCACCAGATTATGGTTCATTTTATGAAAAGGAAGATTTGCCACCAATGGCAATCCAAGAAGAGTTCGCGGCCAACGCGGAAAACGGACAAGTTGGGTTTCTTGATGGTGTCAGCGTTCTCGAAGACGGAGTGAGCGGCCACAAAGTCGAGAGTGCACAGACTAATGTCCCAAGTATGGACAGTTTTAACGTAGGCTTGTATGGTGAGAAGAAAAGCAAAACCAAGAAGCCAGACGGCCAGCCCTCCAAAAATTTAATGGCAGAAAGAAGACGAAGGAAGAGACTCAACGATCGCCTTTCCATGCTCCGATCGATCGTCCCTAAGATCAGCAAGGTAAGCCATCAGTCACAAGTTTTAACTCCAGTTACTGGATTTTGGCCTCTAGGCAAATAATGAAAAAGAATCCTAGCACAGTACGTTGAATCTGGTTTCGTTAGAAGCTAATCCCGTATTGTTCATCAGATGGACAGAACATCCATACTTGGAGACACAATTGATTACATGAGGGAGCTCCTCGACAAGATTCGAAAGCTGCGGGAAGAGGGCATTGATGGGAACATGGAGCAGATCAATCTGACAGGAAACTACTTGAAGGAGCTAAAGCCAAACGAAATGCTCGTGAGGAACCCTCCGAAGGTGTAGCTTCAATGACTCCAGTCCACAAATCTTAGCCGGGAAATTTTAGTTTTTGACTATTTACGCTACCTACGTCCTAGAATACTCATAAAAACTCTGGCAACATTTTTTTCAGTTTGATGTAGAAAGGAAAAGCAAAGACACGAGGGTGGATGTATGCTGTACGGCAAAGCCAGGATTACTGTTTTCAACACTTAGCACACTGGATGCTCTGGGTCTTGATGTTCAGCAATGCGTGATCAGCTGCTTCAATGATTTCTCCTTGCAAGCTTCTTGCTATGAGGTAATTAGGCAATCAAAAAACCATTGGTGACTATCTCTCGTTTCGTGGTGTTTTTTTTTTTTTTTTGCCCCTCTTCTCTCTCTCTTTTGTTTTTAATATAGTTGGGTTCCAGTTAATGCTTATTTTTTTCATCTTGCCATGGTTGCAGGAAGCTGAGCATCAATCCCTGGTGAGTTCTGAAGACATAAAACAAGCATTGTTTAGAAATGCGGGCTATGGAGGAAGATGCCTGTAGACATTTTGTATGCATGGAAAAGTAAAAGCTCGAATTTCGGGGAAATTATTGGGCACAGATGATGGGATGTGTCTGCCTCTACTTTGAGAATTCTTTTAGTGATATAATAATGCTTGTCCTTCCAACGGAATTTTTATTCGGATATAATAATTAGATCTAGATCATGATTTTGTGTACGTATTAATGTGTATATTGTGACCTGGGAACGGGCCCTACTTTCCTATTATACAAAAAGAATGCATGTAGAGACGAAAAATATTCGGACAAGAGAATGTGATTATATTAGTTTAGGCTGGCTGTTCTGGTCTGGGCAATAATAAATAAAAGAATGCAATAGAAGGAGCAAAGACAGCAACTATTAAGACTGAGTGATGATAGTAGGGCATGCAATGCTCACACGAGTGTAGCCGGCGCGTGTGGGGGAGTGAGCATGTGTTGATGATCATGACTGATTGTTGTTCCTTCCTGATGGCTAGCTACTGCACAGTGACGTATTATGGGCTGTTGGTGACCCACAAAGTTGCAACTCGTCCGAAATGCCAGGTTGGGAACAATTGTTGATTCTTGTTTAAAGGCCAGTATGTATACGTCGATGCCTACAGCAGATATGAAATTTTATAAGCAACACTCTTGCTCTTAAATCTCTGGAAACTTGTTTTCTTTTCATTTTACTTCAAGGGAAAATATTTGATTTAGGTTGTCCTTTTACATGCATGCAAGCTAGTAGTCAAGGTCAAGCGAGAAAACTCAGAGAAACATACACTCGAAGGATAGGATTTTAACATGCAATTTAAGCACTAAGCGTGAAATTCATTTACATATTTGTCTGAATGTATGTAACAGAAACACAGATGGTAGAGCAAAATATTTAAGCAGAAAGTGCAAGCAAACTACATCATCAAAGTCAGAAAAGACAGGAAAGAACGCGTTTATTCTCAGCATTTATTTACGCAGGTAATTGTTGATGCTGACGTGAATTTAATATGATTGCAAGTTGGGGAAGTAACACATGAAATGAATCATCGAAACGCAGACGACAAATGTGTTCAATAATTGTAGTATTTGATGATGATAGGAAATTATAATGCATGCTGGCTGAAGCAACCCTCGGAACACGCCATAAATTCCTAAAGATATGCATTAAATGCTTCAACTTCATTCTAGTAGGTGAGAACATTTGCTAGAGTGTCGTTCGTTTGTCTACGCGTAGAATGTCTGAGACCCTACCAACTTGTCGACAAAATATTAAGGGTGTTGGATGTTTTGTCTTGATATTATTCTGGCTGATAGTGATCTAATAAATTAAAAATGAACCTTCATCAGTTTTAATTTGGCACGAAAAATCTAGTTAACAACGACAGGAATTAATGTTAAACTAGTGAAGCATTTATGCGTCACTGGTTTTTTCTTTGTCATTACTGAACGTCTTGAGCCCACAACATCTACTTGAAGATCTGTTGTGGTAACGACTTGATCTGACCTATATTCCACCAAAATTTAGCAAGGATCGAGCACATTCCTATTCCAAAATATTGCTGCAAACAGCTTAACCTTCATACTGTCAACGACTAAGTGAAGCTATAAAGAGATAGGATGGTAAACTGCAGCATTGAAATATCAGCAAATGACCTATATTAATTGGCCAAACTCAGTAGTATAGAAATTGTACCTATCCTAATGTAACCCAGATGCATAAAGGGACTGGAAATTGAGAGCTGATTAATGACGATAAAAGGTTTTATTCAAGTCTGTCTTTCCTTCAATTTTAAAGCTTAAAGCTCAGTCATCGACAATTTCACGATGTTCTCCATTATGATGCAGACTTTCAAAAACTGAAGGATAGCAATTAATACTAGAGAATTCTCTGTAATTTAACGGCATTTATCTAACCATGCTCCCTTCTTGCTTGTAGAATTGCTAATGGCCTCGATTCTGCCATCCAGCAACATAGCTGATCCATGCATCTCCATTAAAGTCCCTGTTGTCCATCTGCTCTGGAACAAGGGAACTTACTAATCTGCTCTTAAGGAACTATTTCATGGCTGAATGTGTTTTTATCAGCCGGAGCTCTTTCCCAGCATATTTTCCTGCCATGTAATTCTTGTGCATAGAAAAGCATACCATTGCTCATACCCACGAGTTTTGAGAAGGCCCAAACCAATTCGGAGCATTGAATAATAAGAGGCTGGGCCCAGTTTTTAGTTGAAATTTTATTTACTAATGGGCTGTTTAACTAATAGGCATATTTTAATTTGAATTAATTAAAATACTAACAAAATACATTTTTTATGATCTTTTTTCAATTAATTTTCAAATAAATCCGATGAACTATAGTTAACTGATAGTAGCTTACTCTTTAATCGACCTAACGCCAATATGTCCTAGAAATCTTTGTGTTGTCCCCACTTGAGTGGCGGCACATTCTCCAATCTCCACTTATAAATAAAAATAGTGTTGTATATTATGCTTCAACGAGCTTTTGGTTAAAGCTATCAATAGCCTTCATGATTCATCCACTTGATAAAGCTTTTAGTATATTATGGTTCATCCACTTGATAAATCCCATCCCAATGTACAAAGTACATATAGATTGCCTCATAATAAATTTGTGATTGATGGCTCCTAAACCTTTGACCCAATGTCATTGCGTTGAACCACCAAAATAAATAGATGACTCCATAGCTAGAGTCTCATGCTTTAACTAAATTATCCTCTTACTGATTCCAACCTAATAGTAATAATGAGCCAAATTGAATTTATTGACTTTTTACAGGGAAAAGAAAGGCTACGTTTGAGAATGTTTGGGGGACATTTTTTTCACCCCTCAAAACAGAAACATGGTTGTGCGACATATTTTGGTGAGAATTTTCTTCAAAATTTCTCCGTACTCAGTTACGACTCTAACTATTGCCCATAGACATGCATGTATTCAAGATTTCTCCAAAATCAAAACTTAGTGGAATTGATTATTTTGGATGACATAATTGCATACATTTTTAGATAGAAATAATTACTATTGCAATGTGATCGGAATTTTTCTTTCAAAAATGAGATTTTTTTTAGAATAGAAAAACATGAGCATTCAAGTGCCAAAATGAGCTTCAATTTTATAGCCCATAGATTATATACAGATAGAAATTAATTAAAAGAAAAATAAACCAATGAGAACAACCTTAAAGTAACTGTCTTTTTGGTTATTTCTGATGTGTGTCCCAACTCTTCACGTAATTGATCTTCCAAGTTTGGCCTAATAAAAAATAAACGAAGAAAGCGTAAAGAAAGGAATCATAATAATCCATCTTATTTTAAGTTTGCCATGTGACATTACAATATAATACTTACCTAATTTCCTCCGAGAGTTTCCACTAACTGCATCATAGTATGTGATTGATCTCTCTATCAATCCTTTCAATTTCTTTTGAAGTTGCCTCCATTAAACAAACGACATCTTTTCTTTTGTGGTCAGAAACCCAATTTGTCTTGAATGACAATCATTTCTTCTTTGTTATATTAATGGGTTTTTCTTTCTGTCCCCTATGCTTATCTTCAGTGGGAATACACACACACACACACACATATATATATATAGTGATGTCAGGATTGGCCACTAAGTAATTACTTTCTGAAGAGCAACTTGAGTCTCGGACGAACCTCGTAATTGATATTAAATTCCCCTGGTATTTTATAATCAGTTGATGTAATCAATCAACTACCATATATATAATCGAAAGATTATATTTATGGGTTTTAGATCTATTTTGTTGGTGTTAATGCATCTAAACACTAACTTTTTTGTACTTAATAAATGTGAGAGAGAGGGAGATATAGATATATATATATATATATATGTATGTATGTATGTATGTATATTAGTCGAGGGAATCAATGGAATCAATCAACTATTAAAAATATAGTCAGAAGATTATATTTATGGGTTTCAGCTCTATTGGCGATTTGGCGTAGGTCTTGGTTCATCTAAGTAGTACTTTTGTATTCTGATGGTGCTTAATAAATGTAATGGATGAATACATATTCTATAAACAAATTTATTACATACAAAAATGGCAATGCACGTTGCAAGGATGTGCAGAAGCCTGCTTTGAATTTGCATTTCATGTAATGACTCATTAAATTTTATTTAATTCCAGTCAACAGTACATCTCCGTTTTTCTTTTTCTTTTTTTTTCTCCTTTCTTGGTTTTTATTTAGATTTTTGAGATTAAATTCATCCGTATATATTTACTAGAAAAACTCTATGTGTGTGCAAATTTATTTATAAATTATAAAATTATTATATTTTAAATAATTTAAATAAAAATTATTTAAAAATTAAAGTATAAAAAATATTTGCAATAAAAAAATAAAGAAAGAACAAAAGAATTTAAATGAGCAGAAATTCAAGACAAAAATAAAATTAAAATATTAAGTTAAAAGAAAAGATATAAAGAAAATAATAGAAGAAGTAAAAGAATTTAAAATAAATTAAAGGTTATTATTTATGCAATAAAAAAATCTTCTTAATTCAATAATTTTATATAGCTGTTGTATAAATTAAATTGAAGAAAGAGGGGTACATATATAAATTTACTTAGTGCACTAAAGTTGCCCATACTTTTGATAACTAATCAAATTTACACACACTATATGTATATGTGCGCTCATAAAAAATGGCATAATTTCATAGATTACAATAAAATGTAAAATTATTACACGTTTTAGTGGTTCAACAATAAAAATAAAATTACTTAATTATATTTTTAATATGATACAAAGAGAAAAAGTAGAGATCAAAAAGAAGAAACTATATGTTAATTAACAAAAGAGTAAAAAGAACTTAAAATAATAGTAACAAAGAGAAAAATACTAGAGTTGTTTTAATTCATTTATATTTAAGATTAAAAGTTGTTATCAAAGGGTGTAAATAGATTTATTAAGATAGGTATTTTAGAAATTCCATTAAAATGATCAGAATTAGTTGTTATAGGAAATAGAATCATAATAATAGCATTATTTGGTATAGATAATTAGCTAAAAGTATTCTAGAAACTTCATTAAAAGACTAACTAAAGTATTAGAAATAATATAATAGTATAGAAATATAAAAAGATCATAGCCTTCATTATTTGGGATTGCAAGAGCACACGCGACTCGCTATTGATGCCACATTTAAGTGGTTTCTTAAGTAGCTATTGTTACACACATCCATTTGTACACATTAAATTTTGGGAAAGATAGCATTTATTTTTTATTTATTCCTACAGAAATTTTATTTAATACATTCAATTATTTTATACATTATGAAACAGCCCTACGTTCTCCCTGCTATTTTTTAACATTACACTGCTTATGGTTGGGACTCAACATTGGATTTGGACACTAATCTCAGGCTCCATAGCCGGAACTTGTACGAAATAAATCCGAGATTTCATATCATCACTCGTTGTTGATCACCAAATTCCTAAAAACCCACTAAACACTGCCGCCAAAGGGCATGTGATTATTCCATTCATTCGGGACCCTGTTGAATTTCTGTTAGAATGTAAGGGCCAATTTGAAATCTTTGTAAATTTGGAGGGCTTGCTTTATCTGCTCACTGTCCCTACTTTTGCTCTCTGAAAAAACCCATTGCCTCTAATTTTTCAGTCTGTCTTTTTCCCTAGCATATGTACGTATTTCAATTTCAAAATGTTATATGTATGTGATTCATATGAATGAGAAAATATAATGGAAAAAGGGTAGCCAGTCATTGTCAAAGTGTTGGATGTCTAATTAATGTATTTTAGTAGGTTGAAAGCAGCGTGTGTACTTTAATAATAGAATAAAAGAAAAAAAAAAGAAAAAAATCATTTTCTTAAAGTTAGTACACTAGAAGCAGTATATTTTAATTGGATGAAAGTTTTTTTTTTTCAGAAAAAAAGAAAAAACAAACATAGCCTATATCTTTAACGTGGCCATGAACTATTATTTTATTTGTACGAAATATGTATAAATATACTACACAAAAAGATATCTATACGATTTTAAAAAGTTACTGTTTAGGATTAATTTATATGATTTTGGGGCATTTCACGGTTGGAGTAAAGGATGCGCTTAAATATGTAATAATCTAGACAATGTTTGTTTTTATTTTTCATACTCGAAAACACACACTATAATTATTATATTTTTTAAAATTTATCTCTTTTTTTTTTTATTTTTAAACAATTTTTTAAAAACGTATATCTAAAAACCCACGCTCAACAACCAAAACAAACATTGCTCTAGCTTTCTATTTTCTGACCCTATTTCAAACCAATGTTTTTAAGCCCGTAATAAATTGGGCAATTCGACCGTTGCAGTCGAAAATCGGTCGGGGTTTTAGTTTAGACACTTCACAAAACTATAGCTCCATTTGACTCGTCATGAATGATCAAGAACCAGTCAAATTACGCTAAAAATTAATCAACACAGTCAAAAAATTAGTTTTATGTTTTTAATAAATTAAAAATTGAAGAAGCCTCCCCATTTAAAATAAAAAATGGATAAGATATTTTTTATATTTTATAAAAATTTTCCCATAAAAATTATTTTTATGTTTAATTTTCACTAATTAGATTCTATTTTTAGTATTATTTAATTATCTTATAACTATATATTATTCTAATTGAATTATTAAAATATTAAATATCGAATCTTACAATCAATTTTTTTATATTATTTGTGTTGTTTTTACCGAACTCAAATTTTCAACTTTTATATTTTTGAATTTGAATTCAACCTAGTTTTTTTCATATTTTTATAACATTTTTTATTTTTATTGAATTATTAAATTTCAATTTGATATTTAAAACTTATCATTTAACGTATTAATAAATGGACTTGAATTTATTTTGTAAAATAATTTAATATTATTATGTGTATGTATAAAATTATATTAAAAATAAAATAATTAATTTTTTAAAAACACAATCAATTATTCCACCCGTCTAATTTTAAAAACATTGTTTCTCAAACTGAATCAAATGCTAGGCTGCTACCTAGGAAAGTGATTGATAATCGTGCATTTTCTCTCTCCTTAGTTGGTAATTCTTCTAATTCATATGAATCTAAGCCTAATGGTTTGACCATTAATGTGATCTGAAAGCAACCCCGTAACCATTAATGTGATCTGAAACCAACCACGTCGTTTCCAACAGCAATGCTTAGAGATAACGTCTAATAGGTAAGAATCTTCCCGAGCCCTATAGTAGTTGCGTCCTTTTTATCTTGGAAGAAATGAGCTAACTGGGGCACTTAGCTTAAGATTGGACAATGCCCCTGCCTCGTATCTCATGTCCCAATTTCATTTTTTCTGACAAACAATAATTTGCTTCGATTGTATTTTTAAAAAATTTATCATTTCTTTTATATCTCATTTCTTTCAACTACCTTAATACTATTAAATCACATGCTAATATCTCTTCTCCACACATCCCTATTTTTTCTCTAATCTCTCCTATGCACTATATTATATATGTATATTATAATATTAATAATATAATATAATATATATATATATATATATTCATTTATTACATTAATAAAAAAATATCTATTTTTATATAAACAACTATTTATCATATCATCACATTTATTACATTTTCTCTCAAATACCATATATTCCCATGTAACATCCCCCTTTTCATATTACATGTCTCTAAAATATTTTATTCTACTTTTTCTCACTTTATGTTAAAAATATTTTGTTACTGGAACGGACCAGGTATTCCAGCCCTCCATTTGCCATCTTGTTGAGTGGATCTCTGTGGCTTGATCTCTCGTGGATTTACTCAAAACTACCAAGATTAATATTAACCTGCAAACCCAATTTCCTTTCCCTAACTGCATCCGGCGCCCATAGTTTTAATGAGTGAATTAAAAAGGTGAAGATGAAATCGGACAATGGTCGGATTAGACTGAAAGTAAAATCGGACAAACGATAAGTAAGCAGTATAAACGAGTTGTGATGAGGTTGTCACAGAAAGAAAAGCACTAAAAAAAAATGGTACAGTGAAATTAGGTCAGGGCTACAAAGTGGACGAGAAAGTCATCATGGGTCATTATTTTATTCATGATAAGATGTTGCTCATGGGTCTTCTGTTTAGCGTTGAAGATTCAGCGAAAATTAATTCCTGCCCAAAAAAATCAAGGGGAAAGGAAAAAGTTAAAAAGATCATTTACACACGGAATGGAAAAAAGTTAGAAACGACAATTAAACAAAAATTTTCTTGTCAAGAGTATTAGAAAATATCACACACAAATTATCCAAAAGCAAAAAATCTTGAACACATTACAGAATCTTTCACCACCAAGGGTAATATGGGAAATGTCTTTATTCCGACATTTTCTCGACAATTGCAGCGTATAGTTGTGGGATTAATGTATTAATGATTTTATTATACGAAAGAACAGTACAAAGTATAAAATAAAATAAAAGGGGGAAAAATAGAAGTCCCGCTTCTGCCTAAACTCCTGGCTGCTGTCAGTGTCAGCACGTTCAAACAATTGATGATGATATCATCGTCAAACCAAAGAGTACACGTTGCGTGCTGCCA
This sequence comes from Avicennia marina, assembly GCA_019155195.1. NCBI lineage: Eukaryota > Viridiplantae > Streptophyta > Magnoliopsida > Lamiales > Acanthaceae > Avicennia > Avicennia marina. Next base: position 9,483,381 of record CM032765.1, read on the forward strand.
TTGGACCAAAGCTGGTTTGTCAGTTTCTGTTGGATTTTAGCGGCACAAAAATCAACAACCCTTTGGACTCACGTACTGAACGTTGTGCCGGCTAAAGAGGGAATCGCGGAATATCCAATACTTTGTGATCTCTTGTACTAGTTTTCATTTGGCAGCGGACCTAGGAAGGATCGAGGGGAAATCACTCATCTTCCTTTAATCTAAAAAAAAATCGAGGACATTAGATTCAATATTAAGCAAGTAAATAGAACTTTGATTCATCAAGAACGTAATAACGAACATGGCACTCCTGATCTAACGGACTAACGTGGCGTGGTTCAAAGTGTGAGAACATTCATAAAACATAAGATAAAATCCAGCGGAATTATCGCCTGAGAGATTGAATTAAACGGAAATAGACCCAGACCACCGACGCTGTGCATGTACTTCTGCTTTCTTGCAACCTCATTTGATGGCATTGGTGACCATGAAATATCTCTCCATTCCAACAGGAAAAAATTGTCACGGTTTGGTTTAACCCATAAATCATAAACACCGAGACATGAAAAAAAAGGGAACAATGAAACACAATCTCTGGCGATTCTAACGGACTTGACGCCCGCTTGGGGGATGCACCAAAGAAATTAATACATCACACCCACCAAATTATTATTGGCAAGACAAGTCACCTCTGTTGTGTTCTTCCACCTCTGGCAACGGATGCAGGAGGTAAAATATTTCAAAAATTAATAAAAAGTTGATTTTAATTTGCTGCGATTTCACCATTAACAGAATGTTGGAGAAAAGCTTTAGCTAGTGTCCTTCGCTTGCCTTAATATATATGTTATCTCCAAATAGGCAAAATTACAAAAGTTGATCTTTGGCAGTTGCATCCTTCGCCGTATGACAATTTCTCAATTCTCTGGAGGAAATCAGTAATTTAAAGGTAATCAACATAAATAAATAACTCACTAGTATTCTTTTTCGGATTACATAGGAAAAAATGCCTAGATCGGTCGTATATATGTTTCTACGGCTTTCAAGGTCTAGGAACAATCAACAAGGAATTTTGATTGAATTCTAGAAATATATATACACGGAACGGCATGAATCTGATCCCGACCACTTCAACAAGGAGGCACCGCAATCAGCGGCGGCTTCTGCGGCGGGTTCTCCACTTGGACGACCAATTTCCCCTGTCGCGGAGGTTCGCAGGGACACGGCAATGCTATGAACTTGGGGACACTATCCCCCGGCATTATGACCGGCATGCTCTGATTTCCCTGCTGCTGCACTTCCTGAAAACACGATATTACGCATAAGGTTCTGCTAAAGTCGGAAACATTTCGCCTCTCTGACACATGTATTAAGGAAAGCAAGTAAATTACCACGTGGGGAGCTTTAGGCTTGGAGTGGTGCGCCTCGAGATCGGGTCCGCGGAGGGAGAACGTGCGGCGGAGCTTGTCCCAGTGATAGCAGCAGGAGAATATCCCGCTGAGGCTGAAGATCACCAGCAGGAGCATGGCTGTGCCCAGCGGGAAGCCGATCGAAGGCCGCGACGCTGAGCCGTGGGAAGGGGGCGGTCCACCGTGATATTGATTCTCCATCAATCGACTCTCTTCTAACACTCTTTGCGCTAGATCTTCCCACTCCCCTCATTCAGGGTGCAAGAAAAGCTCAAGAAGTTGTATTTTAGGATGCGCGTTTCTGTGTGTGTGCTTTTGCAGTGAGTTGTGGGGTTTGGGGCTGCTTGGAAGGATTGAAGGGTTGGCCTGATTGCAGATTACAGTATAGTGAGATGAAACTGGGGGTTGGTGATGGAGAAGGGAAGAGGGATGGTGGGAATTTATAAAAACAAATTAATGGGGGTAGGGGTGGGGGGTGGTTGGGTGGGTTACGTGTAAAGGTACGTTTGGTGTCCCGGACCTGGTACGGAAGGAGAGGGTCTGTCCCACTCCCCCGTGATGCTGTTTAGAGCATTTTTCTTCTTGTTTGGAATATTTTTACCTTCTTCCTTTCATTTTTGTGATGGCCCCCATTTAGTGCACTCTCCGTAGGCACGAAAGGGCATTTTGATTTGCTTGTTTTGTGGGGTAACGGCTGCACAGTCTTGGTCCAATGTGAAAGCAAATGTGTAAAATCTTGAAAAAAGTTGAAGGCGGATTTCTTGTTCTCCTCATTTGCTGTTTGGTTGAGGTTGCTTTCTTGTGGGTTGTCTGCTTGTAGCCTCCTGAATTTGCGTCTCCATCCTTCCTAAAAGGATGAAAGCATCTATGCAGTTTTCAGGCGCGGCTTCTCTTTCTATAAGCATGACAACAGATGATAACCAATTGCTTATCAAATCAGCGCCTGGTGAAAGAGGAAAAGCATTCGTCTCGTGTGTTAATACACGCAATCCTTTTTGCTATAACTCTGTATTTTCTGGTTAATGTTAGAAGAAGAATTAATTCAAAGATGTCGACTGAGAGTGAAGAGCACGGCAACATGACTTTCTAAATGAATGAATGTGAATTTGATGTCAATGAATAGACAGTACGAATGCACTCGGAAGGGAAGGTGAAAGGCATTTATCCAGACTATTTTTGTTATGTCAGCCCTTCCAAGTCCACGAAAGGGCAAAACTGAAATATCAGTTTATAATGAACCGTTGCCATCACGAAGCACGTCTTCAACAATCAACACTACTTTACAACTGGAAGAAAAAGAATAAACAAATAAAATTATATATACATAAAAGTTTTCTAAAATTTTGGCTTTAAATTTCATTCGAAGGTCGTCGGACCACAACGCACAACCGTAAAAAGTGTCAGCACTAAATGTCAAGCCGTTCGTTGTTTCTCCTCGTGTTTTCAGAGACCACACGATGCGTGCATCTACTTCGGTTTCGGAAGATATGCATGAGAGACACAAGTTTGAGTAATTTTAGAGCTTCTTACAAGCTTATGATTACATAATTGGGCAGCCAGTTTAGTTTGATTTCAAGGGATCGAAATCAAAGAGAATTCGCAAGAATTTGCCTTCTAAATTTTCGTCGAGTATATGCAGAAAATGTCGATCGAAAGAGTACATGTAACGATACCGTTTTATGAAAAAATTCTCTCCTCCTCTCTGGTAATGTGGGGCGGTTTCGCTAGTGGCGTACAGTTTTTATCTTGGAAATTTTGCAGTAGTGAGGAATGCAACTTTGAAACGTCTGCTAATAAAGCGCCAATTAATTATGATGTGGTTTTCCACAATGGTTACATGATGGTCCATTGACGTCCCACATTCCATCCAACCCACAGTTTTCCTCACCCATATCCCTGACGTGACCCAAACAAATCGATAAGTCGAGTTGGATGATCAGTGCAAGTTGCAAGTCGTGAGCTGGTGGGCTGGTCCACCCCCCGCCCCCACCCCACCCAACCCAACCCAACTCATAGAGTTTCCACGTTTCTGTTTATATTCTCTACCCATTTTGGACCTCGTTTGAACTGTATTTACTGCCACAGGTCATATGCAACACAGTAAATAATCTTAAAAGCCAGAACTCAAGGAATCAGAAGTCGCTGTTGATGCTACCGATCCGTTGCAGCCGCGTGAGCTTTCTCGTCAGATTTCCTTGGAACCCTGTGAAAGAGTTCTGCGTTGGGAGAGATGTGCATAGGCATAGCGCAGAATTTGGTTTTACTTTACTCGGGCCACATTTTAATGCAACAAGTCGTTTTCGTGTCGCAGTCGTGCTGTGCTGGCGTTCGCAAATTCGGCTTTATCCATCATTACACTTTTTTTTTTTTTTTTTCCTTGGAATTGTATGAGAAATCCGGTGTTGCATTGCTGATTTTGCCTCTTATTTTTTCTGTACTTTTTTGTTATCTAATGCCCGCCCGCAACTTGCCCGCTAGCTACTCCGTTTCATTTTAAGAAAATTTTAATCCTGCCACTCTAAACAACAGCATAGTCCAATATTTATGGAAACAATATTCGGTTCATTTGTGGAAAACGCCTCCTTACAGGGCGGAATCCTGTCATTTTCTTGTTTGTGCATCGAAAACGAAGAACCAGATACTCCAGCAACTCAAACTTCAATTACATGGTACTCGGTGAGTACTCCTTCCAGCTGGCTTTCAATAATATATATCCTTATCGGTTAGAAAATTAGAACATATGGTCCCATTTCCTTGTCACTATATTTATCCAAAGTGTTTTTCATAGGGCCCGCATCTTCCAGTCGTTATACTTGAAAAAGCAAGAAATTTTTTTGTTCAATTTCGGTTTGGCTGCACAACCTATCATTTAAATTCCATTGTTATAAGCTACTTGGGTTTTTTTATAGGCCAAGCAATTGATATTAATTCTACCAAACTCGATCCAAACAGTTAGTAATGGCCCTTCACCTGGACTAATTTCCTATGGCAGTACAGTACCAATTTAATTTTGACTGATGCTTCGAATTACGTGTAATCAGGCTTAAAAATTATTAATTTGGTGAACCAATAACCTTTAGACCACTGAAGTTCTTATTGGACGACCAAGTCCAATTACTGTGTGCTCTCACAACCCCAAAGTGTTGTAGAATTAATCCTTCATATAAAAGTACAGTGGGCATAGTAGAATTAACCAATCTTTCAAACCATAAAACAAAATTTAAAACTTCACATTATCAAATCTATTGTTAAACATTTTCATCAAAATTCAAATTTACAATTTTCTTCTATCATATATATATATATATAACTAACTAATTATATTTCAATTGTTACACCTATTCCAAATCCAATCAATACCTATATATATCACACATACACTCACATTTATTTTTATTTATACTCTATATTATAATTACTATCTTTATAAACTATTACATTATTATATATTTTATATATATATATTCAAATAAATTATACTATTCATCTCATTAAAATCTTCTTTACAAACATACTACCCCGTCTCAACACAACTCCTATTAAACATTGTATCAAATAAAAGCCCCTCTCCCAAACATAGCCTAAATGTTGATTCCCGTGGATAGCTCCAACGCCAGCATCATCATCGCAACGACAGCACTAGTTTGTTTGCCACCGCTAACAGTTGAACGTCTTTTTCTTAGCCGACTTGGCTTTGTTCCTAAGAAATAAAAAATGGAAATAACAAAAACATATGGAGATTGATGTTACAATATTTTAGAAGTCTAAAAAATATGTTGACAATATTTTAAAGAAGATAAGGCTAAATAAATTCAAGACGGCTCCTCCCTTGTCATCAACGGTTGCCCCAAAAATAAAATAAAATAAAACAAAATCACTTGAGAAGAAGAACGAAGTTGAAATTAAGTCCCAATCGAGGGGATGGACCACTTGTGCAAGCAAGTGGTCCACTCCATTAGCTGTAAAGGGTGAGTTTTCAAACGATGGGGCCCAATATGTTTGACGCATACGTTGGTGTGCCTTTTTCTTGCATAAACTATACCTTCCGAACATATTCCCCTGCTAAAGATTTTTTTATGATTCCTAGTTCTATTTTTCTTTTTCTTTTTTTTTTTTAATTGGGGACAATAATTTTACTGGGGAAAATATCTTTTTAGAGATTTTTTTTTTCACAAAATCAAACACTCACACACGTATATATGTATGGATACACAACGCCTAAGTAATATATCTTAAAAAAATAATTATAATTTTTAAATTATATTTAAATATATAATATCATGGTATAAAATTTTATATTATACTGAAATTATGTAAAAATACATATAATATTTTTTTAGTATCTATTATTAAAATATTTATTTTACGACTTTGAAAATCAATTTATTTAATTTTGAGAGTACAAAATCACTTGTATAAAATAAGCTTACTGCTCTCTTAATGCAGTGTTTTTGTCTCCATATGACTATATTAATTTATTAAAATGCTACTAAATATGGCAACTTCTTTTTGAAAAAACAAAATAAGCAAAAATAGCATATATGCTTCCTGTATGTGAGAAATAGAACCTCTCTCTCTCTCTCTCTCTATGTATACACACACACACACACACACACACACACACATATATATATATATATATAAATTTAAAAAAAAAAAAAAAGTCTTGGTAAGATGGCATTTTCTTTGCTGGCGACAACCTTGATGGAAACGGGAGGCGGCTCCGTGGAAATGAAAGCTTTTGACGCATGTTTAGGGCGTAATTGACTCAAAGTTTCAGAATTTAAATTCGAGTTTTACTTTTAAAAAAATATTAAAAATCGAGTATAAGTTTCATCAAGGTTGAATTAGATAAAAAAAAAAAAATTAAAGATAATTAAAATTTTAATATAATTTGAGTTCAAGTTTAATCCAACATGTTTAAGTCTAATCGGATTTGAATTCGATTGAAAAATACAAAAGTAAGTGAAATACCAGAAATGCCCTTGTCGGAGCGACCCGACAAATAGTTGAACTTCTACTCGTTTGAGCACTGTCTCACCAACAACCCCGACTCTCTGCCTTTTGCATTTTCGTTTCCTTAGAAATGAAAAACCTCAATCATTGAATTTTTAAAATATTTTCCTTTTGAAAATAGATTGATGTCTTGAAGAAATGAAGAATGAAATAAATACGGTTTTCTCCTGATTTGGCAAATATCACGACACGTTATGGGTTCTACTTACATGTTCTTCATTTCCACTTATTGGTAATTTTCTTGTCATTACTTGATTTTGTTTGGGAAATTATTATGTGTCTTCAATGTTTCGGTTCTTCTCGAGAATCGGACCGTGGGCCGCATGAAAATATATATAACACACATTTTTATGGCACTACATGGGTTCCCTTTATATTTGTGATTTTTTCCATTTTTATGATTTTACTCCGAACTTATTTATTAGTATATTGAACACGTTCACCCCTAAAAGAATCACTCGGGCCATCAAAATATAATTACAAAATTAGACTTGAGTTTTTAGTGTAAACTAAATGAAAAGATGATTTTAATTGTTAAAACTCACCCCAAATGTTTTTTCAACAGTCTCCACTTCCTATTTTTTAGCTAAGGGAAGTTATTAAAAATTATCTTAATCCAATCCGTTTATCTCCTTTTCTATTTTATTTCTGCTCTTTCTAAGTGCATGTTATGGATAACGTATGTATATACACAAAACTCATTTGTAGATGTTCATTTCTCTTTATTAATGCGTACTTTTTTTGTTATATATCTCTTACTATATTATTAAATTAACAAAAATTTGTAGTTATATTATGTAAAATTACATAATTATCTTCGTTTTATATTTCGTCCATCATTTTCTTTCACTCTTCTCTTTCAACTAATTATTTTTATTTATGTTTTCTTATAAATTTTCTTTCATTTCTAATTCTTTTGATATTTTTTTATTTTTATTACAAATATTGTTATACTTTTAAATTTTAAATAATTTTATTTATATTAATTGAAATACAATAATAATGCGATATATAAATAAATTTTCACACATATAAAACGTGCTACTTTTATTGGTTACTTTGTATTATGGCTAAAAATATCCAATGTATATACGCGCGCGCGCGCGCGCGCGTGTGGTGCTGCAAAGATGGAATAATTGATTCGTATGCGACATGCCGACAGATTACATAACATGATTCTTGAATTGTTGATGCTGGAAGGATTTATTAGGTAATAATTTCCTCAAAAAATTTTCATACCTATTTTAAAATTTTATGATGTTAGTTTGTATTTACATTTCATCATTAAAATTAAATTAAGTATTTTTAAAGTGATGAAAGTAAATCATACTATTGTCATGTGCTATTTTCTTTTTATTGAAAGTAAATAAATATTTTTTATTTACTATCTAATAAAAATTGCCCATTTTAGTTATAATGAAATTATAAATTGTTAAAAGCATAAAAATGCATTAGATATTTATATAAAATGAAACAAAATAAAATCATTTACATGAAATGATAGAAAAGAACGAACTTCAATTGAAAAAAATAAAAATAAAAATAAAAATAATGAATAACGCGTATGTATGGAAAGTACTGAAGGTAAAAAAAAAAGAGTTCCAGGAAGAATGAGAAAAGTTAAATGTAAATAAATAAGAGGCATTTTAATATTTTTATCAAGGACCAAATGACAATTATAAAGGGTCTTAGACCTAATGTATGGTATAGATATAAATACTATTTAATTTTAATTGTTTCAAGTCATTTTTTTAATTTTTATTTTTTAATTTAATTAACTTGTGTGTGTGTGTGAGAGAGAGAGAGAGAGAGAGTTTTAAAAAGTAATTTATAGTTCAGGTTGCTTCCATTTTGCTTATTTATTTACAGGAATCTTTTCCGAACCACTAAGATGCTTCACTTCACCAAATTTGTTTACGTCAAGTAACTTTTATTTTTTTTATACATACATCATAATAAAAATATTATAATTTTAAAATTTTATTGAAATTTAAAATGTCACGTTGTTAATTTTTTTATTATCTCACTATATTATTAACTTTCAACTCATAATTGTACTAGCCTTTCGTCATTGATGTGATTTAAAATGTCATTCACATCTACTTTTAGTCATTAGAATTCTTTTTCAATTTTTTTTTGTCTATAATTAATTAATATAAAATAATTTTAAAAATGTATCGTTTCCATCAAATAATTTTCATTTTTATGCGTTGATTTTCATATTTTCCCTTTACTTTTTTTTTATAGATTTTTGCTCACACACTTCGCATTCATGTCTTTGTGGACATACTATATATGTATATATAGTAAAAGAACCCTTGTAATTTTTAAATTGTATTTAAATATAAAATATCCTTATATGAATGTTTTTGTATTATTATTGAAATTAGTTAAAACAAATTTTCTATTTATAATATATATATATATATATGATCAAATTATTTGTATATTTTTACTATAATATAAAATAATTTTATTGATTTTTTACGCCAGAATCGTTAGTCGTAGGTCATGCCTGAAGTAATTAATGTAAGAAATTTGTATTAAAAAGTAGTGTCATCTAATTGCCCACCAGCTGTTAGAGGGCTCTTATTTCCTGGTAGCTTGATTGCCTTTCAGTTTCACTAAATAAAAAGGGTGAGGCCAAAAAACCCAAAAAGAAAGAATGACATTGATGAAATTGTGACCCAATTTCAGATATTCACTCCCAATATCATAATTATGTGTCATCCTATTATTGGATGACCACGACCACACTCACTGTGGTATCATAACTGCGACCATGGTTAGTCCATTAGTGAATCGTGGTTTAGCTTCACAAGCAAAGCGGAGGTCCACCAGCGGTGGGTCCCTCAGTCGTAGCGCAGCCCCGAGTGGGCACAATTGTCTATCGCCCTATTCCTGCTAATTAATTAATTCCCCATTAACGCCTGGCCTTTGTTTGGATGCTAGTTTAATTTTGCTAGGGACGATAACTTTTATTTGTTTGTACGCATCTTTTGTGTGTGTGTGCGCGCGCGCGTGCGTGTGATATAATAATAATTGAATAATATGATAATATATGAAAATGAATTAATTAATAAAATTGTGAGTGTGTGTATGTATATACTAGTATTGATTTGGTTACAAATAAATATGATGAGTGAAAAATGGATATTTTTGTGTATGTATTTAAATGAGAATTATTTGGGACATTTCATTTAAATTGTATAAATTTTAATAGAATATAAATAATTGGAAATTAGTCAACCAAAACTATTTCACTTCCCACGTCAGTTTCCCATCCTTCGTACTAAATATAAAAAATTCATTATTTTCAAACAAATATTGCCATTTCAAAGAACATATATTTATTAGTAATATTATTGCTGTTGCTATAACGCAAGCATAGTGTTTTTATATGGTAATTTCACTTGTTGAACCACTGGAACGGTGTATTATTATTAAGTATTTGGACATACTTTGTTCACATGTTGTGAATCTATACATGTATATTACTTTAAATCCAATTTTTCTATTCTCCATTTCTTTGTTTTTTAAATATATTTTGTATTACTAGTATTTAATTATGTATTTGCTCGACCAAGTATAACCTCATTCTTGAAGAAAATGTCTTGTTAAAATAAAATTCAGCGTCTTTTTACATGATCCATAAATAATTTAATTAGAAATGAATCGGAGGTTGCAGGACAATGCCTTCATGCGAAGGCCGAGGCTCCCATTGGCAGTCAAAGTAGTTAAAAAAACAAAACAAGGAAGAAGAAGTAGGCCGAAGCGGTCACGACTGCCCGATTGCCTTTGCACCTAAACATCACCACAAAATATACGAAATCTGTCATCAAAGCCGTCGTCGTTACCCATCATTTTCTTCCTCCTCCTCCTCGTGCCGTCGGATCTTTGGCCGCCGAGACCGCCGACCATTCGGAAGAAGGGGGTTGGTTGGGACTTAAAAACCGAAAATGCATAAAATTATGATTGAACTATTAAATCAAATAAACCAATTCATAAAAATCAATTCAAATTGATAAATATATATATATATATATATATTTCTATACTAATTTTCTTCTTCTTAATGCAATTTTCATTTTTTCTACTGTAGTTTATTATTGATTTGTTCTTTGTACAAAAAAATTTATTAATTGCACAAATTGTTTTGCGAATGTCATAGTTTTTTGACTTGTAGGGTTTATTAAAATTGGAATATACTTTGACTAATATTTTGATAAGATGTAATTTTTTTGTATATTGAAATTTTTATTTGTTGGATTAGTGCAAAATCTTTTTGTTTTTGTAGCATTTTTACTATGTAACTGCAATATATTTAATTATTATAGTAATAAAAATTATTAAAATTCAAATTCAAATATTTTTCTTAAAATTTATGATTTTATGTATTTTTAATCCGTTACTATGACATTAACAGTTCAGTTGGTTAAACCATCTATTGAATCAGTAATCCTTAAACTAGTTAGTTTTTAACTTTGATCACTGGTCCGATTTTTATAACATTGGTTGTTGCCCAAACAAGCCAATACTGTTGCTGTCATTGCGGAAAAAATGAGTTTTGGGCCAAAACTGGGAAGAGGAAAAACGAGTTGGGCTGATTTTTAATTAGGCCACATTGTTAGTTGGACTAAGCTTAAGAAGAAAAAGAAAGAAAGAATCAACTGGGCCAGAGTTGGACTAATACCAGATCATGTTTTTAATTATTTGTTTGGGCTACAGTCTCTATTCTTTATTTTGGGCCCCTTCTTAATTTGAATTAGGCCTTGCCTAGTATGAAAAGACAAAAATGAAAAAAAGAAGGAAAGACCAAAAAAAAAAAAAAAAAGGCAGAAAAAGCAGGCAAAAAAAAGGAAAAAAGAGAAAAAAAAAGAAAAAAATATGAAGAAAAAGGAGGAAAAAGAGAAAATAGTTAAAATTTTGAAAAATTAAAAAAGAGAGAGAGTTGTGAAGATATATGTATTACTCTTGTATTTGTAGGATGTGTTGGACAAGTGCAAGAACAGAATAAGCAGTGCGATTGTATTTTTCGAGCAAGATGCTAGATAGGAGGTAAAATTTGTAGTTTGATCATTGACAATGGTAATTGAACAAATTTGGCAAGCATGATTATTATTGATATATTATTATTGCCATTATTATATCATCTATAGCTACATAAATTGCAATGGTTGAACGGTAGTGAGGAGATTGAGGCGATGAAGAGAGTGTTTGTTTCATTATGTAATGATGATATGAGGATGACCAATGCAATTTCGTCTTATATTGTTTGGGAGACCATTGCAATATGATCGATGAGCTAATTATGACGAGGTTATGAATAAATATTCTTTTTCATTTGGAAGTCATTTTATGAAGCTTCTACCATTGTCGCTAGCATCAATTAGAGAGGAGAGTGTGTGTGGAAAGACAACAGAAGGAAAAGAGAAGAAAAATTGAAAGAGATAAAAAAGAGAGGGAGATATTGCAAAAGAAATTGAGACAATATTAGAGGGGGAATATAAAAGGGAAAACGAAAATAGAGAAGAAAAGGAGATAAAAGAATTGGAGTTGGATAATTGAATTGTAGAGGAATATATTATTGATATATCAATCCATTGGATTACTAATTTACTTGTTTTATTCCATGTATTTTGTAGTAGTTGAATATCGTGTCGGATAAGGAGTATGCATGTCCATATACATTAGTGGGTTATCATATCATTCCGTTTGTTCATTGTTGGTTGATTCATATCATGAGGAGGTTGCCGAGTGGTCACATTGAAGTTTTGTAAGTGAATTTCACATTGTGTATTTAGCCCATGAGCATTAGATAAAGACTGTTGCAAGATGTCCAGGGACTTTCAAAAGTTCATATTCAACCTAAGTTGATACAATTATCCCTCGTTAAGAGGACAACAATGTGATATGGAGAAAAGTATATTTTTATTTTATTTTATTGTATTTTGTTTCATTTTATTTTAGTTAATGGGCCAATAATATAATTTAGGCTCATTAGACTTAGATGGGCCCATAGCTCATATTGCTCTTTCATAAATAGCAATTGTACGTTTTTTTGTATAGATTTCAAAAGAATGTTATTCAATTCACGAGAGTTTTCCTTAGAAATTGTGTTGTCGATTTCTTTCTTAAATCAAGTCATTTCAAATTAATATTATGTGATTTGTATGATGTATCAATTAATTTTTGCTATTTTCATTGTGACAATCTACATTGGGTTTAATTTAGCATCTAACACATGAGGTTGAGCCATTGAGGCACTATTCACTTTTTAAAAATTCGAAATTGGGTTCAATTACACCGTCATTTATCATTTTATTCTTATACGCTCCTATTGCTTCTATGATCACATCATTATGTGTATGTAAATTTATTTATAAATTAGACTTACCATATTTTAAATGAAAGAAGTAAAATTATTTAAAACTAAAGGCATAAAAATATTTAAAATAAGAAAATGCAAATGATTAAAAAGACTTTGGAAATAGAGAAAATTCGAGAGATCATGCATATAAAAATATATGGTTAAAAAGAAATGGAGAAAGAAAAGGATTTAAAAATAATATAATTTACAGTAAGTGTAATTTTATGATTTCACGTGGTGTAACCAAAATGTAATATTTATAATAATATAGTATAAAAGAAGTAAAGGGGTATTAATATTTATATGTGAGTAATTGAGTATGTTTGATCCTTTAATGAAAGGTAATTAAAGGCAGTTTTTCAAAATGTAAACGGTATAGATATTTATTTATCAAGAAAAATTACTATATGAAATGGCAAAATAGTTGTTCATGGACACAACAAAATTGACAAAGAAATTTAGTAAAAGGAAAGAGTAGTTACATATATGGATTATTAATTAGATGTGAATGACGTAGAGTGTATTCTGAGAGGGGGAGAATTGGGGAATGGGCTCAGAAAGCATGCAACCGTTTAGATGAATGATTGAGGAAAAGAATAAAGATCAAAAGCGTGCAAAGTTAAGTGGCAGCTAATGATTCCTCTACCACCACCCCCTCTTCTTTTCCTCCTTAATTAATACGAAATTATTATAACAAATAAATGATTAATTTGGTGAAAGCCCGAGTGAAAGCCATTCCTTCAAGTAATGATACGTGGGGAGACATGGAGAAGGAGAAAAAACGGGAGGAGAGAAGGTTAATGATGGGAAAGAAAGGGTAAAAAAAAAAAAGGGGGGGGTAAAAGAAGAAAGAGGTTAATTAGGGGATGGAAAAATAGATTAGGATATTTTTATTTATTTATTACATGCATGCATATTTAATTGTGTGGTGTCAACAGCCGACAAATCAAGTCCAAGTGCTGCTTTTTTGTCCCCCCGCAAAGAGTCACTATTTTCCCACCCCATCTTTTACTCCGTCCCCTCCTCCTTTCGCTTCCTATTCCTACTCTCCTAATAAATACGCTTCGCGTGACTTCCCACTTGTGTACTTCCTTTCCCCTTTTGCCCCTCTGCCTTTTCCTTCCCATTTCGAATTAATTAAGTTTTTACTAAATTAAATCTGGTGAATTAATTTGCTGTTTTAATTCTAAAAGTATTATCTACTTCACTTAATTTCACTTCCGAATTCATCACTCATCTATTAACAGTAAACACATTTGTTGATTTAATATACTCTCTAAAATACTCTCACCTTGTATTACCATATTATTAACTTTAAACCTGTACTAATAATTACTTTTTGGTTGTTTAATATGTTTTCAAATATGTTGTAACCACTTTTAGTTAATTTATAATTTTTCAAAATTTTTATCATAATTAACAAATGCACGATGCATTCGGGAAAATAATTTATTTTCATTAAATAATTTTCATTTTGTCATTTCTCTTTTGTATTTTTCTTGAGCAATTACTCTCACGTGTGTAAGTGCATTATTCGTAAAGTATGTCGTATAAAGCCTTTATAGTTCGTTCGTAAAATGTCATGATGTATTTTTTGCATTATTATTAAAATCAAATAAAATAATTTACAAGATTTTATCATATCAAAGAAAAAATTTATTTAATTTTTGCATACGTAGAGCTTGCTGATTTGCTGGTTGTTGTTTAATTGGTTTTATATGTTTAGGATGGATTTTGAATTTTGATCGTACGACAAGAAATGGATTATATGTGCGGAGCATTTTTATCTCCCACAAAACGCTTGACGAGGCAATCAGCCACTTTGTGGTGGACTCGAGGGTAGCTTCGTCAATTCGCTTGTGGGCACCAGGCTGCATGGAATAAGACAGCGCTTTGGGCCAAACACAAAGCCTGTGGGTATTCATTGCTTTTGTGGCAATCACTGTCAATTTTAGCAAAATCTAATTTCAATCAATGCTCAGTCGGCTATGTTTGGGAGAGGGGTTTTGTTGTTGGAACAAACAAAATAAATTGCGTGATTTGTTTGTCGCATGTGTAAAATATATTATAATAATTAAATAGTGTGATAGTATATATTTATAATAATTATATTTTAAATATGAGAATACGTATTATATATATAGATATTGATTTGATTATTAATAGGTGTAACGGTTAAAAAATAAATATTTAATTATATATATAAGAGAGAAAAATTTTGAATTAAAATTTTAAAAAATATTTATTAAATTATATGTTTGTCAGTACGAAATTTGATTCGATGCATTTAAGTTGAAAATTAGGTCACGTACCTAACCAAAAAATTCCCGGTCCTCTTTCGCGCCCTTGGAATTACCGTAATACCCCTTTCATCTTACCAACAAGTTCGTGCTTCAAATTGTTAAAAAAATATAAACAAAAATAGCTACACCTTGATAATCTACTTAGTATTGGACAATGCAGGAATAGCGAACTGTTTGTTTGAAACATAGCATCTATCAATAAACACATGCAAAAACTTTTTAAATGTATGTGTACTTAATATTGACGCAGGCATGACGATTGACGAATGGAGCTTTTCTGATTAAATTTGCCGGATTTAGAATCCCCGACAGTGCAGACCAAAGTCAACAAAGAATAACCTCACGTGATTGACTTAGTCAATGTAATTTGGACAGTTGCATAAGTATGATTAACACAAAACATTGAGGTTGTTTTCGGACAAAGCTCGAAAGCAGGAGATTTCTCCGAATCGTGCCCTGACGCAATTGCCCTAATCTTAAGCAAAAGAAAAAACTAGTCGTTTGTTTGTTTTTTTAATTTTAATTGAGCTTTCGTTTCACGCCCTTGTCCCTTCAAACAAGAACTCTTGCTTACTTCAAAGATCCCAACGTGTTGAAAGTACGAGTTTTTTCAGGAGTCGACGTTGAATAGTAATTTAAGTTTAATGATTAATCATATTTTATTCATCTTATTTCTTTTAAATTTAAATTTAATTTAGAGTGTAAATCTAGCAAAAATATTGAATTTAATTTTTTTAAAATTTGAATTTGAATGCTATTAGGCTTAAAAATTCTATTAATTTTAATTAAATTGAAATCAATTAATTTCATTTAGTGCAAAATGACAAGAGGGGGTAGGGTTGCAAACTAGCAAACTCTAGTTAAAGGACTTAAAAACTTTAGGCCTAAATTACACTCATGTTAAATTGAGTCAAGTTCAAAAATTTCAAGTATAAATTAAGTTGTGTTTAAGCTCATTAATTTTTAATAAAACATATACTTTAAAAAATTACTATATTCAATTCTGTGAAAAGTGTAATATGGTACTAAATAACTTTATAATTTGTAAATATTAATAATTTTTAAATGATATTAAAATATATCAATTGCATGAATATTTATTAATTAATATAATAATGTAGTCTAATTGCATATGTTTTAAGTAATACAACGGATAAATATAAAATTTTAATTAATTTTATTATGTTATTTTTATATATAAGTGATCAATATATATATATATATATATAAATGAAATTATATGATAAGTTAGTAATAATTGTGTATGTATTTATATATTTTTCTAATTAGACGTACAACTAATATTAGTTTACATAATATATTTAAAAATATCTCATTATTATTATTATTACATAATTAAGTGTTTACTATATATAATTTTAATATGTTATATATATTAATTTTATAATAATAAAGTATATTTGATAAATAAAAATACAAACATATGTAAAAATAAAAAAGCTCACCAGTTAGTTTAGGGGTTCTCGAATAAAGAAAATTAAATTCAAGTTCGAACTTAATAGATCGTGTTATGTTACATCACTAAGCGAGGTCATATTTGTCATTTGACTAACTCGATGGGTAAATGCGTCATTTGACCTCTCTGCCAGAAGATTTATACGCAAGAACCAGAAACGCTGTCTCCTCAAGAAACTGTAACAAGGCATAATTGGCTGCCACCACTTGCAAGCATGCAAGAACGACGGGTAATTATTTTTTTATGGCAATCTTGAACGGCCACGATTCGATCTGACTGGGGAAATCTCCGCCGTTGATGGATCCCCGTTAAGACCCAACCTCGTGGGTGCTTCGATCATAATTCCGTCACTGCCCCTCCTTGGCATTTTCTATTTTGTTCACTCGTGCTGAGGTTTCAGATCATCTGGGCCAAAGAAATACCAAGATAGCTCTCTTTTCTATGTCTCGCTCTTGCTTTTGTTTTTCGCTTTCTACTTGAATGGAGGTAACTTAAAAAATTCTCCCTGCTCTGTGTTTCCTGCTTTACGCACAATTTGTTGCTCTCTAAATCATCGTCTTCTTTAAGCCTTTCGTTTTTCCGCGGCTCTTGACTGCTGATCTTTCAGGTACGTTCTTGTTTGTCCATCCGTCTTTTCAGCAAATTATGCAAGCTTTTCTCTCCTTTTTCAAGCTTTGGGTTGACAAAGAAGAAGATAGAGCTTAGATCTTGTATGTTTTTGGCCATTTTTTTTAATTTTCGTTCTTGGCTTCGGTTTGAGTATGGTTTTGTCTCTAGCGCCTTGGATCTTTTATGATATTTCAGTTCTCTCAAAACTTCTGGTTGTGTTTTTTTCTCTTTTTTCCCACCCTTTTCTTGTTGTCTGTTTAAACTGGTTTCCTTCTAGTGGTTTCTTTCTGTGTGGGTAATCTGTTTTCTAAGAGGGACATATTTAAGCTCTTTGTATTCTCTCTCTCTCTCTCTCCCCCCCCCCCCCCCCCCCTTTTTTTTTTCATATTTCCCATGCAGAAAAGAAAACCATATATTGAGCTCAAAAAAAGTTGTGACCGTGAGTTCTTCGGTAACTTCTCGTTTTTACACTATGATGATTTGCATTCATCTGATCTTTGAGTAAAATCAGCGTGGTATTTTTCTGAGGCCGGGAATGACTCTGGAAAATATATTTATGTTTACCAGACCCTTTTCTTAGGCAGTGATTTTGATATTTTTATTTTGATTCTGTCCAATACTTGAAGTTGTTTTATGTTGTCTGGAATGAAATAGAAAAGGGACTCCTTGAAGATTTATTTCTATTTTCCATGGAACATTTCTCTGTGTTGTTTCTGACTTCGAGAACAGAAAACTGACCTTTTCTTGTCCAGAAATATTGTGAAGGTTAGGAAAGTGAATGTTGTTTTGGGCACTCTTTGTAGTCGTGCCAAAATCTGGCAATTATCTTGCCTATAACGCCGATCCTTTTTCTGGCAACCACAATAAGCTTAGAACTGACAAACATAAAATTAGAGCTATATCCATGTTCTGATTTTTAGGCCATGTAATCATTTGTTTCAAGCACTGTATACAGATTAGGCCTTGTGATTATTTGTTTCCAATATATGACGACGCCATATCAGGCCATTTATCTTTCCAGTTTACCAATATTCCTTATTTTATCTTCCTGACAATCAACGCCATGAAATGATCCTCTGGTTGAATTGCTAAGATTGGAATAAAAGAATAGGGTGTGGATTTTGTGTACCATTCATATCTTGTTTAAGAGTTTTAAAATGATCTTGGGAGATTAATTCGTGATTTTGCAGATTTAAACTACATTGTACGATTTTGAACTTGATGTCTCAGTCGCTGTTGGGAGTTGAGGGGCATAGTCGGTATAATGATCCGTTGATGGCTTCTTCAGCATCTGCAGACTGTATTTCACAGAATGGATTAGGCTTGAAAGAACGGAATTATTTGGGATTGTCTGACAGTTCCTCTGTAGATAGTTCTGCAGTCTCGAGTGTGACTGAGGAAAACAAGTGCAATTTAAATCTAAAGGCCACTGAATTAAGGCTTGGTCTTCCTGGATCCCAATCCCCTGGACGAGATTCTGATTTTTTGCTGCCCAGTTCAGGGAAGCTTGATGAGAAGCAGTTGTTTCCTTTGGTTCCTTCCAAGGATGGAATCTGTTTGTCACAAAAGACTGTCGTCTCTGGAAACAAGAGAGGATTTGTTGACACTGTTGATGGATTTTCAGAACCCAAAAATATTGTATTTAGTGAGGGAAAGTGGGGTTTTAATACTGCAGTTTCGGATTCTGGACAACCAAAGTCAGCTGCAAATGTGCTTTCCAATAGGGCATCTGGGACTCAAGCAGCCACTAAGACAGATGTGCCAGACAAGGCCTCACAAGAATGCAATAACAAGGCAAATGGTTCTAATATAAATAGTGCTCCTGCAGCTAAGTAAATGCTCTTGCCTGAAAAGCTAATTATGAAATATTCGGCTTGTCTGTTTTATACTAAGACTTGCATCGATTATGTTATTCACCATGTTTCAGGGCCCAGGTTGTTGGTTGGCCTCCCATCAGATCTTTTAGGAAAAATACCCTGGCAACAACCTCGAAGAACAATGACGAAGTTGATGGTAAACCAGGGCCTGGTGCTCTTTTTGTCAAGGTTAGCATGGACGGTGCTCCTTATCTGAGGAAGGTGGATCTGAGGACATACTCCACTTACAAAGAACTTTCTTCTGCTCTGGAGAAAATGTTCACCTGTTTTACCTTAGGTTAGCTGTTCTTGCAACCTAGACTCCATAATCCATGCATAGTCTTTACAAGATTGAATGACAATCTTTACATTTCAGGACAATGTGGACCCCAGGGAACTCCAAACAGGGAAATGCTTAGTGAGAGTAAGTTGAGGGATCTTCTTCATGGATCGGAATATGTGCTGACATATGAGGATAAGGATGGGGACTGGATGCTTGTTGGAGATGTCCCATGGGAGTAAGTTTTCTAGTATTACTGTTTTTGTATTGGGTTATTGCAGCTGTCACCTGCATAATTTGGTTATAAAAAGTGAACAAGTACAATGTACAATGTTCCAACACGAGGTTGCTGATGGGGTGCAGATTGCATGATAGGTATAGATTTCCAATTCATTATACCACCAGTTTCATGAATGCCTTTCTTTTGCCTTCAATATATACTATCAAATGCAACTAATGAATGCATAAAAATATAAAGCTCTCCCATGAATAAAACTGCCTTGTTCTGTGTTATCCTATGAGTTCCCTTACTCTTCACAGAGCTCTACGCTTGTTGGTGCAATAACATTGAGAGGCAATCTCTTATTTTTTCTTTGCAGTCCCTATATGGGGGCATATTCTGAATGATTTGGCTATTTGATAATCTTATTAGTCTGACCACTGTCAGAAATTGATATATTTTCCAAAGCCCATATGCTACTGGTTTAACAGAAAACATTTGTGAAAACTACACTTGTAGTCTATTGGTTGTTGGACTTCCAGCACTAACTAGTTGACCATGTGGAATTTTATGTCCTCTTTGTCCATGCTCTGGTAGTCGAAATGCACGTGAATGTTTTTGGCAAACCCAAGTTTGTTTCATTTATGCAGATTGTTTCACCATCTTAGTATATGTTACTGATAAATGCTGCTGTTTTAGGATGTTCATTGCCTCATGCAAGAGGCTCAAGATTATGAAAGGAGCTGATGCTATTGGACTAGGTAACTACTCTGTTGGCTCTGTCTTTGTGGTTCCAGCATGTTGGCTGAAAATTTCATTACTTGTTAGCTGTTTGGTACTGTTGCATTGCTTGTCCTGATTAATATGGTATTGTTTTTTACTGGGAAATCTCTCATACATGTGTGTCTGTGTTCTATGCTTTGGATCAGTTGCTGCACCATGTAAATTTTTGGGTTAAATTTTTATTTAATAGTGGTTGTCATAACCCGCGGAAGGTGTGGGGATGTACGGTAAAAGACCAACGGTGTTGGCTGTAGTTTTCTATACGTTCAGGGATGCAAAAACTGCTGAATGCATGTCGGCCAAATAAATTAGTGAAAAAGTAATAGAACCGTACACATTTTGAGTCCATGTGAATTATTAATCAGCTCTCTGTCAGTGCATTTTGATATATGTATGTATAGTTTGTGAGAACTCTGTAGTAATAACTACGATGGTAAGCTTCTCAATGTTCATCTGTTTTACAGCTCCAAGGGTTGTGGAGAAATCTAGGAATGGGAAGTAGCTGGCTCAGTCTGGGGGGTGGTTGCTTTCCGTTGGCTTGGTTGGAAGGGATCTACGGAGATAATAGAGAAGTGGACGGACCTTTACTGATCAAGGGAAATGACGAGGCAACGGGCCATTCTCATCCTTTCCATGCACTGTCCGATGTCTTTATTTAATGTTTTGTCATAATACTCTATTTTTAGTTGGCGTTACAGTTACTATTAAAGTGTTTGCGAAGTGCATACTTCTCTTTGCTGGAACAAAACTATTTTGTATGAATGAATGTGTGTGATCTGATATTGTTAAATGCGTTTTTGTGACATTTTGAATTTAGTGCCCTTGGTTGTGTCTTGCTATTTGGGTTTTGAAGGCTCTAACTTCACCCAAGCAGGAAGGTTTGTGTTTAGGGTTTTGGGCCCAGAGACAGGTATGTGAATTGGCAATGGGTAACAAAAACTATATTATAATTCATGTGGGCAACCCTGCAGTGCAACTATATATGATTTTGTGCACTTCTGAGTGGGTTTGCTTTTGTTGGTAATGCGAACGGATCAATTGCCCATTGTGCTTTCGGACCATTTAGGTGGAGTCCATCCGTTTTAAACGCATCACAATGATAACAAATTGGGGCACTAGGGCGTAAATTGACTGTACGTGTGCCGTGTAAGAAAGCATGACCAGTATGCTTGCGTCCGTGTGCTATCCATTAGACCTGGAATCAGCATGGCAGCGCTTAGATTTAAATGTTCTGTATAATATTATAATGTCATATTCGATAAGTAGGTTGGATGAATTATATTATTAAAATTTAATTTTGACGAAGGAAAGTCTTTTATTAATATCAAGTTTGATAAGAGTAATTGAAATGATGGAAATTGAACTTTACATATTAAATGTGATTAAATAATTTTATTGGGTTTTAATTCGTATTTTGAAGTGGGCGTTTACAAAATGATTATTTTGAAAGAAGGATAAAAAATTTGTATGGGTGAATTAATCTTTGACAATTCTGTCTAGTAAGTTTGATTATATGAGATGATTATATTTATTTTTTAATTACAGTTTTATTATGGAAATAATTTAATTAATTATATAAGATTAAAATAATCTTTTGAATGATTTGTAAAAGAATTATGAAACTTTAATTATTTTATTTAGCTATTTATTCTACATTTTTATAATTTTATGAGGGACCATTAACATGCCAAGGGTTCCCAATTAAATAAAGTAGGTAATTAAGCTATATATCAAACAATCTATCCAACATAATGAACATGGCCAAACAGGATTATCAAATGGAATTATAATTAAGTAGGATTTAAATTTTAACTTTCATTTCAGTCGGCTGGTTTGTCATCTTTAATTTCTAGAATTCTGGGCAAGAACAAATGAGCACCATTCAAGAACGGTTTTTAAATATATGAGCTTCTCTGGGCTCCAGCAATTCAATGCGGGTGGTCTTTAACATCTTTAACGTTCGCCTTTCTCCTTCATAATGATTGTCGAAGGGTTAAAGATGTGTGCAAACTGGAAAGCAATTTAGTGCGTCGAATGAATTCAAAATCTCATGATTCGTTTTGGATTATTATGTCGATTCTTTGAACCCGTTGGTTGCCTGAAAAGTAATTTACGAAGTAGAATCACTGAGTACACTGACTTCGAACTGTTGGTTTATCACCAGTTTGTCGATCGCAAGTGCGGTTTCGTTTTCTGACAGCTATTATATTTTTCAGAAGGCTATTTTCCCACTCGATCCGCCCATCATCGTCCCAGCAACCCATCATTTTCCTTGTTACTCCACACATTACGTGCAGTTCAAATGCTGTAACAATCCTCCTCAAATTGGCGGCAATTTGTTTGAAACTGTTCTCCCCGTGATCCATCAGTTCTGCCATCTAAAATATGGAATCGAAATCAACGGTACAAGAAAGAGCTGTAAGAATTGATTGATTGATTGATGATGATGTTGAGTGAGGAATATCGGGCCGGAATCCTGTCCGATGGAGCTCATGTTGCTGTGATTGTCCCCCAGCTGCAGCAGGAGTCTTTCATCACTTTTCCTGCTTGATATTGTTCACAAGAACTATCTTCCCTTACATATAAGTGAAAAAATGTATAATTCACATTTTCCCTTTCTCCTGCTATATGAGAGGGTTGCACGATACTGTTCTAAATTAAATACAGGATTGTTACAAAAGCTGAAGGAACGCAGAGCCAAACACGGTCGTAGCGCGCAAAAGTAGGGCACGGCAATAAGATAAGCCGTTATCATAAATGAATGCATTGTTGAGTAGTCGATAAACACATCAGGTGCTTTAAATGCTTGTCTGAATCAAGAAAATCATGTACTTTTCTAGTTTATCCTGGTAGACCCTCACAGTCTGTGGCTACTGCTTCCCCACATTGCATGAACTTCACCAGTAGCCACCAGTACACTCCTTTCTAGCTGGTTTTCCTGTATATGCTCCCTAAGCTGCCACATTGCCTTGCTCCATACCTAATGTTCAGCTATCAATGTGCGTCAAATCGGCTCCGATACTTGCAAGTCCTAACTCCACGCGTTTCATCCGTCGCCCTATATATGTTGACACATCATTTACACGACCGCCGTGGCTGTTGATGTTGTTGCACTGTAGAAAATGAACCTCGGCGTTGGGAGAAATCGATCCTCGACGATATTGGTCAAGAAAATAACACGAGTTGTGGGTCATCCACGAGCACATCAAGCTCGTCCATTTGTCCACACCACATCATGGCGTGTTGGGATATATATACAATATGAATCGCACATTTTGCTACTTTGTCTGCAGTTTTGAATGGAATGTCGAGGAATTAAGGGTGTAGGGTAATACTCTATCCATACTCGTAGTTGTAAGTTTCTATTATTATAATACTTATATATATTCGTACCTATACATTCTCATGCTCATATCCTACCTTATTTAATCAGTATTAGACCTATTGGGTATTGCCCGGTATAGGTATTGAAATAGGTAAAATTAATTATATTTAGTCAAGTTTGGAATAATGTTCATTGATGGTTTTTTTTTTGATTTTATTACTTAAATTAATCTCCAACGTTTCATTGTAATACGAATATTTTAAAATTCTTTTATACAAATACATAATAAAATAAATGCCGATGTGAGGTGAACTATTGCCATTCTTGACTGGAATGTGCATTGTGATTTGTGACTGCTGAAGACTGTAATGGGTTTGTCCAAGATTAACTTGTATAATGGAGTACTTACCATTCGGATCCTCATTCACTCGATGCTATGACACGAAGTGCCACGTGTCTCTAATTTGTCCTGATTTAACTTTCAAGTCTGTTATACGACTAATAATCAACCAAAGTTTATCAGACATCGACACCCTACTACTCAAAAGCAGTCTTTCTCAAGGAATTGATGCATATTAAGCCACCAAAGTGTCAAGCTTTCCTCAGCCACTTCCTTCGCCCTAATCCAAGGACTTATAATGGCCAGTCCAACCCACAAAATTGCGCCGTTGAGAGGATAAACTATAAAGTGGCCAGTCCTCTTTTCCTATGTGATCTTATAAAACGCATTCGGACATCATAATCAAGGTTTTGGCAATTGATATCATTTGGTCCTCGAAGGCAGAGGCAATATTATGCCTTCGTTTCGGGACTTTATATCCAGACATGGAGCCATGAAGCTTCCAATCACTTCATCAATTATTCTCGTCCACTATCCTCACTCATTTTTAATCTTTACATGCATTCTTACAATCATCCAAGAAATAAGGGCCCTCTTAGTGCACTGCTTTCGCACTATGATGACACTTTTGTGACAACTAATAATCGTTTTTCACTAAAATATGGGCAGCATCGAACTTTGTTTCCACTTTTCTCCATTTAATATTTCTCCAGTACTGCTGCAGAAACCTCTTGATTTCTCCTTTTCTTTTACGTCTTCGGATTTGTTCGTGCTTCTATGAATGCTAATAATTTATACGGACCCGGAGTCATCGCATCTTAAATTTGGGTACCCCATTAATTTGTTGTCTAATAATCATTGAGTTTGTTGGCTAGGATTACAGAGTCGTTCACAACATGTGCTACAATAATGACAACATTTCAACCACTGATGCCCAACAGCACTGATATACACCCAACTCGTTATCATGAGAATTCTAAACTGTGGTATGCTGGTTTTTGATCCAAATGATACTGTTTGATGCAATTAATGTCCTACATAAATATCCATGTGACTGACCTAATGTGATGGTGCATCATACTAGCAGCTGTGCACTCTTTTGATAGGATTGGGAAGAGCTTCTCTCACGTAGGTCAATTAGGTAGAAGTGAAATGGAGGAAACCATGTGGCTGCATTAATTTCACTATTTATTAGTACTAGTGAGAAAGCATTTACAGGTGTTTCACGGGGTAATGATAAAATACATGCCAAACAACATTGTCTTTGTATTCCAGAATTTCGTTACGAATGATTACTGGGATTATTCAAATATAATTTTTTAATTATCTAGGTCCACTATTAATACCTTGACAAAATTTTCTGCTGTTTGTGGAATTTTAGTATTATTGAATTTAGATCTGTAACTTAAGTCACTGTAAACCAAACATTTGAGTTTTCATTTGTTCTATCACATGCCCACTTGTTACATATCAATTTTTCTAATTTTCAAGAGCAATCAATTACGTGAATCCTCCAATTATTCGTATCATTCCCACCTAGTTTCAAGAATCTATTTGCATTTTATAATTTTGATAGTATCACCCCTTCATCCTCAGTAATTGAACAACTTCGATATATCAATAGGGTTAATATATCTTAATCGAAAAGGACTACGCAAGTGGATGATAGATTACAGTCCTTGGGGATGATAGATCTTGCTCTTTGACTGGCCATGTGCAAATTGCAAAATTATTCTTTTTTTTTTTAATACCCATTTATACTTCTTTGATTATTTTTCTGTTTCCAATTAATTGATTACTTGTCAGTGGTTTTTTGAATGAAATAATTTATGCAAAAAGGGTCCGAGAAAAACAAAAATAAGGAGGTGATTGGCACTAATTATTCCTAATATTTTATTTTATCTTTCTTCAAATTGATCATTTAATGGTGAGCGTCCACATCGCATGTTCTTTAATTTGTCTAGGTCAGGTGTATATTGGGATATTCCCTCCCCAGTGGGACTAAACAGAACCACTGGCTTGATCTTGGCATGAATCAGTACAATTATCAATCATTTTTTGCAGTCAAAGGGAAAATGAGGTTGCCCTTTGCATCATCAGATTGCAATCCTCCTTTTGTTTGTTTTTCTTTTTCTTAAATAATACGAACTTTACTTAATTAGAGGACTCAATGCTGCCTTTGTTTATATGTGAAGCCAAACGAGCAAATTCGTAAAATAAAACAGTTTGCGTCCGGAGTATTGCCAAAGGCAGCCTCATGTAGTTTTTCTTTAACGATATTTGGATAGCTGAAAATCCTAGGATTTGTCCTCATAATATGTACATTTGGAAAGGGCTAGGTTCTCGACTGTCATCTTTCATGTCTGAATGCCCAGAGGTGGTCTTCAAATCCAAGATCTCACACTTTATATTACGATAATGACCCATCTCGTCAAGGACTCCAAATTTCGAGTTGGTATCAGCTTCATAAATATAACTTAATGCAGGGACCCTACAAGAAAAACAAATTTCTGTATTCACATATATCACTAATTATAGATGTTAATAAGAAATTCATTTTTCTACTATAATATTTTTAATAATTAGTGTTGTTGTAAAGACGATGCAGTGTGAGTAAGATATGCACCCCATTCAAGGTCCAGTTGTGCCGCTACAACGGCCAACTCGTAGTGATGCCACAGTACATTATTTGTTTTACCCTCACTCCCTAATAAGATTTCAAATTTTAAAGGTTGCATTCATCAATGAGTTCAACATAATAAAATATTCAATCCTATAGTTACCAGTTCATAAATAAAAAATTTTGATGGGAGATCTGCTAGCGAAGTTGTATGATGTTTATAAATGCAGTAAAGTACAAAGTCAAATATACGATATTACAACAAAAGCATTGCAAGATAGAGGGATGAGATGATCTGTAACGTTGTGTTTCACAATGCAGATTATTTAGTAAATAAAATTGATTATCGAATGGAATTCAGTTCTGAAAATACCTCAATTTCTAGACCCAGATCGTTCATTTATTTGGTATGTAGTCGCAGTCGAAAGACAAGATTGTGTGTTTGTGAACCAGACCATAGTTGCATGCATTGGTTAAACACAACCTCGATACTCACGATGACGTTCTGACTTTGCATTTAGTGCTTCTGATCCCCTGCCCCTGCCCTAGGCTGGTCTCCTAATCACATGCCACTTCCATTCTATTCTATTGTACCCTCTGCTAATCGTAATTAATAACTCTCCCGTTTGCGCAAAGAAGAGACAGAAACATAAATACGCCGTGAGCAGATACACAGTTTTTCTTTCAGTGCACCGCAATCTTTGCGACGGGACTCCCCATCAGCAGTAGTGTAATTAATTAAGGTTGTCCAAATTATTTGCTACTAATTACCCCACACAGCCCCCGTGAAAAAAAAAAATAACTGTATTCGATTAGATTGACGTGACATGAAAACTCGAAGGGTTAAATCAGAATTCACCCAAGATACGTAATTTTATTATACAACAATAATTGAGCTACATGACACAGCACTCAATTCAATGTGAAATATTTGAAATAGCTGGCGAGGAAAAGGAATCGCAGGAACAACTTAACGGCGTTAGGAGATGGTTAGTGTGTGTATGCAGAAGACGACAGAAGAACACAACTTGAGGAGGCAAGCGTCACTCTTTTAACAGTGACCGTTAGTTGTCATGTCAATCAATCCTTCAAAAGAGTCCTTTGAGCACAACTACCGTGGTTTGGGTCGTGTAATTATTTTTAATTTTGTTATGTGACAAAATAAAAGATTTATGTGCAAAAAATAAATTTCAAGAAGGGAAAAATATGTGCGAGGCAGGCACACAATGACTCGTAGAGGTCAAGTGACACTGCCACACGATGGAGACTAATTAAGGCTGGAAGATTCTCAAAATATTTTGGCTACGTTTGTTTTAAAATTTTACATTATTTGTCGCGGTTTGATCATCTTATAAATTAAATATTTTTATCTTATAAATTTTATTTAAATTTAAATTTAAATTTTTTTATATTATATAATTAATCAATAATTTTGTAATCATTATTATAATTTTTTTAACTCACATTTATTTTTATCGCTCTATCAACCCATATACTATTAAATTATTTAATTATTATTAAATATTAAATATATATAAAAATAATTTTCCTACTCAAATAAATTTTATAAATCAAATATAATTTTTATTTCTATTTAAATTATCTAAAATTTCTACCCCATTCTAATTAATAAACAAACATAACCCTTCGGTTCACTATTGAAATTTATTTAATGTTTTGTCACACTCTTCACACAGTAATTGGAGCGCGCGCGCGCACACACAAATTGATTGCGATTATCTTAGTTTTGTTTGATTTTTCATTTGGGTGGTGGAAAAGTGGAGGAGATTTGAATGAATAATAAAATTATGTTTGGTAGATTGATGTAAATGAAGAAAAAATCTAATTGGTTTGAATTTGAGTATTTTTTTTATTTATATTTAATATATAATAATAATTACATTATGTGATTGTATGTAAATTTATATATGAATGTAAATACATGTGTGCCTATATATAGATGCTGATTTGATTATGAATAAGTATAATGATTGAAAAATAATTAATTATTTATAAAAGTTAAAAGAAATTGAAATTTTTGAATTTAAATTTGAATAAAAATTTGTGAAGTAAGGTGTTTAGTTTGTAAAATTGGAGTGAATGTGAATATAAAAAAAATGGAAAAACAAACATAGCCCATGTATATAAGTTTTGGTGACACCCTTTTAATAATTGAAATACTATTTTATTAGGCAATAGTACAAAGTCTTCAATAATGCAGAACGTAGCTTGGTGGCAATAGTGTGGAGGGTCTCTCCGCAATTATTATAAAGTTTTTGAAGGACGAAGGCATAAATTGGGGGCTCGATCAACAACGAAGGTATTTATTTTCAATTAATCATACAAAGGGAAAATAAGAAGCGTGAATGATGTAGGCGCACGCTAGTAGAGGGTGGACACTTGGGGATTACCGGAGTAATGCTCCCTGAAATCATATGTGGGTCCCACCGACAGTGGGCCCACTATCATGTGGGTGACGGGAGCAGTGACCAAGTATTGCTCCTTGAAGAGAGAAATATACCAAATGTTTGGACTTATTATTTAAATTATATAAAAATAAAAACGGAATTAAAATGCTATCAGATTTATTAGTAATTCCGAACTAATGCATGTACTTTATCTCAACAACGACTTTATTTATTTATTTATTTATTTTCAATTTACTTTTTTAGAATTTTGAAATAGATTTGTGTAGACGAACTGAATAATTTGATACTCAATTTTAGATTGATCTTTAACTCTTTCGGTCTCAGTACATTAAAAAGAATAATCCAAATTTAAGCATATTTTTTCGTTATGAAATGTTTGACGTTTGGCTCAAGCATTACGAAAAGGAAAAATGACAAATTTGTGAGTGTGTGCGTGTAAAGTTGAGTTCAATTTTAGTTTGACTCGATCAATACTCATTCAGACTAAATTCTCTGAATAATTAAATCAAACTAAAAAAAAAAAATTAATTTTCTAGTTCGATAAATATTTAAGCAAATTTATGTCACAGTTCTTTGATCTCAACTCAATTTAATTAACATCTTTAAAGTGATTTAAACCTTCAATGCGCCAAAAACGAGCACTAAACGTTATGAGAAGAGAGAAACTATTTACTTTGCTAAAAATTTAAATCAAATTAAGAGCGTAAACTTTTGATGTAATTGTGAAATTTAATATGTCAGAAATAATTGAATAATCTCAAATTAATTCAATAATTTTTTAACAATGTGCAAAATACTAAAAAATTCATAAAAAGAATGAAATAGAAAAATATTACACTTGCCGAGAGTCACTCGATTTGTCGCTGCTCTAAATCGATAATTGTCCCCGTACGTGCAAAAAAAAATAAAAATTGATAGTTGATATGTATTGTCTCGGGGAAGGATTTTTTTAAATGACCGACAATTACAATATAAAAGTAATACATAATTAATGAATTTAAGTTGATTCTTTACCTATTTGGATAAAAATTGACCTCCATTAACTCACGACCCTAAGTCCTACCTAATTATCACCATAATTAAAAATACTGACAATACTTAATGACACAACCAAAACTAATAAATTTATTTGATTCTTTGTGAGTTGGGGTCAATTCGATCTAATGAATTTAAAAAATAAACGAATTGTCACCATAATTAAAAATTGCATTGGAGTTGATAATTTGCCTTCAATAGACGTATCTCAATCAAATTGGTCAATTGCTACCTATCTTGATAATCGCCTTTAGTCTTATTCTGCATACAATTCCAACTCGACAATTAATCAAATTCGATTTGATTTGATTTTGTAAAAGTCAAACTTCATTTTAAGTTGGAATTAGGTAGTAATATTGAGCTTGAAAATAATTTTAAAGTTTAAGTTTGAAGTGGGCTAAATTTAAAACATCTCCAAATCTATTGAATAATTTGATCTGTTACTACCTCTTTATAAAAATAATGAGGAGACAACCTAATATATATTAGTTATATTGTTAAAACTCTACGGCTTTTTGTAGTTTCTTATTAACCATTATTCACTCTCGTTCAAAAATCTTATTAATCAAATATCATGTCACGCAATTTTGTTTTCAAATTCAAATAAAAAATTTTTCTTTCTTATTTTTTTATAACTAATTGATTATATTTCAATCATTATACCATTGCAATTAAATCGATACTTATTTTTTTAATTTTCCTACTCACATTCTTCTATTATAATTTATAAACTTATATATTATTATATCATAAAATTATTATAACATATTAAATATATATATATATATCTATATTTATATATATATATATATATATATATATGAAAATAATTATCTTATCCACCAAAATCTCAATACCAAATATAAATTTTGTGAGTACAATGTACACAACTAAAGCTCAACTGATGCACACGTCGCAATACGATAATAGAACCTTGCTAATGTTACAAAACATTAATATAAAAATTGTAAAGTCACACAAATATGACTGGCCAAATACTTATAAAACGTTGTATAATCAATTCAAAAGTATCATAATAATGGCTGATTAGTGTTAAATAAATAACAAATTAAAAAAGACAAGTTAATTGAAATAATATATTGAAGACAGTTCTTATAATTGAGAAAATTTTAAAACTTGTCTCCAACATAAACTAATCAAATTCAAATTGGACATACCATAGATCAAGTTTATTTGAAAAACTAAGGAACTTCAAAAAGAGATTTTTTATTTGATTTTATCATTAATAGAATTGAATTTAAATATACAATATGCCGAGAGCTTTGAATTAAGTTTAAATGGCGCAATAATTTTTTTACACCAGTTTATCATTTTTCAGTGGTGTAAACTCTAATTTATCTTCAAGGTACTGTTTGACTCGCAAAAGTATAACTATGTTTGTCGGTAAATTTTATAAATAAAAAATCTAATATAAAAATTTAAAAATAATATAATAATAAGAGAGAGAGAGAGAGAAATAAAATAAATAATTTTAAAGGTAGGTAAATTCCCAAATGGGGCATTTAATTCCGAAATGAACGAAGGTATAAACGAGTAGTGATGTCAAGAATTTGTAGAATTATTGGTCATTATGGCCATAATCACGTCCACCAACGTCTTCCACTCATTTGCAATTCGAACAAAAGTCAAAATCATGCAGGCTGTCCTTCCCACCTCTAATTATGTTATCAAAGATTGGGACTATACGTATTCTACAAATTCCAAATTTCATCGAAAGACATAATATTAGAACTGTCGCGAGCATGAATAATAATTATTTTAGTGTAATTGACACATTCTATACCCGTGTAAAATTATTTATAAATTATTAAATTATTATTTAGATAATAAAATATTATTATTTAAAATTAAGAGGATCAATAATATTTGAAATAAGAAAATGAATAAGATTAAAAGAAATTGAAAAGTAAGAAACTTAAGAGAAAACAACAAATACAAAATCTATTACAAGAAAATAGATAAATAAAAGATAAAAAAAAGTAAAAGAATTTAAAGTAAGGATATATGAATAAATTCGCTTTATGTACTCAAATTATGCCTAAATATTTAATAATATATTATAGATATATAAATAAGTTGATAGCATTTCAAAATAAATTTTAATATTTTTGTAACGTAAAAAAGATAAAAATAAATAAACTTTAAAAATTAAATTAAAATCGTGAGAATAGATTAAAGAAAAATGAAATAAATTAAAATTTCAAAAATAATGAAATAAATAAAAAAAATGAAGATAGTAGAGCAAAAAGGACTTACACATAAAAAAAATTGAAGATATTTTAAAATTTATACATTAGGTAACTAAAAAGAGGCATTATCCTTAATATATGCCAGTGATATAAGGTATATTCAACGCTTGGGCATATTGATATAAATAAACTAATATATTTTTAAGTATAAATTTCATTTATAAAATAAGACAAGAGGAAAGACATAATTAAAAAAAGATATAAAAATTGAATGTATTTAAATTGGTAGAGAAAATTGTTGTGTGTGTGTGTGTGTGTAAAATTAAAACTGAGGAAGATTTCAGTGTGCATAGATGTAAACAAAGAAATAATATTTTTAACATAAATTTTATATCATTCATAAAATGATGACAATCAAAAAACAATTTTGAAAAAATGAATAAGTTAATATTGAGTTAAATGAATGAGATATATGAAGACTGAAAAAGTATAGTGAAAATAAATATATAAAGAATTAAGTTTATTTGGATAGAAGAATTTTGATAAGGGGAAATGATTTAGATGAAAACATTTCAAATTTCAAATTTCAAATCTTAATTATAGTTTAAAAAGAGAATTTAAGTAATTCAAATCCATTATGATCCAAACAAGTATGACAGATATAAATACCAATCCAAATGGACCCTAAAAATATTTGAGTAGTGATGCATTATACAACTAAAATTTGAACTTTAGCATTAACAGAGTATAGATTATTAGTCTTGTTGTTATTAAAGACCCAAGTTTCAGACAATTGAATTTCAAATTATATAAATTGTGTTGGGTGTACATACTGCAAGAATGCTATAGGTACTTTCAGTAAATTCCAATACATAAACGACACGTGGTTTCTTGCAATCTCAATTTTTTTAACTGAAAGATTTGGGACGAACTTCTTAACAACAAACTAGATTACAATCGTTACCACAGCGTTACTACACAAAAATTTGAAACCATTTTAATGCCCACCAAATATTTTCTAATCAATAGATTAAAATCCAGCTAACATTCAAATGAACCAAGAGATTTAAAACCTTGGTGTTGTTTTTCCTCTAAATCCAGATCCTTCAGTTTGAAATACTGAGGCTGTACTATCGGATATGCATGAAAATCTGCATTTTCCTTGTCTGATTCTTGAGATATGTTTCCGCTTTACGTTGAATGTAAACGTAAATTCAATGCAAAGAGAAATACCAATGCTTATACCAAAGGGCCAAAGATGCAATCAAGTATTAATGCTGACTAGAATGGTATTAGGCTCACCAATTACGCCCATAATCAATTCTTATAGAATGATCTCTCTTGTATTCCAACAAATATATTCTGGCTTTGCTTTAATTAATCGGTCAGTCTGGCATGCACTTTCTCTAAAGGACTAATAAATAAAAACAGTGGAAGCATGTGATGGGAGCAATGCCCGGGTAAGATAACGAAATGCAAAATGGATTTTAAGGGTGAAGAAAGGATGGGAAACATGGCAGAAGAGGATTTCCAAAAGGAAGCAAAAAGTGGTAAGTTGGCGAAGCTCAAGAAGAAAGTGCAGATCCAAGGGGTGGAGATTTCTGATTCCAATGCCCGGAGATCTCTTCGCAGGGCAGGGGCCGTTGACTTGTTAAACACCTCCACCTGCCCGTCATTTTTTTCTATTACCCAAAAACTCGACCCCACTGCAATTTTAAATATTTCCCTCGAGGAAAAGAACAGATTCCTGTAATTAAATAAAGCTTCAGTGAAAAAGAGGGTTGGTTAGAAAGGGACAGTGTGTGATTTTACATACGACGTTTTTGGAGCTTTTGCAGGGTCATCTTTATTGTGTTAATATTCCGCCTCAATTGCGAAGAGGGAGGGTGTGTTTTGTTTCTTCTTTTCCTTGGTTTCTTTCGTTTTTTGTCTTGTTTGTCATTTCTATTCCTTCTCGGATATACACACGTCTTCCTTTCACTTCTGTATCTGCTCCCGTCTGTCTTCTCCAATTCCACAAAACATCTTTTAGCCCTCATCATCGTCATCATCACAACTCCCACCCGTAAAGAAAATCCAAACATAGAGATATAACGAGGAGACGGAGAAGGTCGCTTGCAGACAGAAAAAAGAAACCAGCAGGCAAAAGGTCCTCACTGCAGACACCATGGTTCTGGGTTGGAGAAGAGCGTTTTGCACAACATTCCCCAAGGATCAAGAGCGGGACTCGCCGATTATCAAAGACAAATCCGATCCGAGTCCCAGGCTCCGCTCCAGATTCGGTGGCTTTTTCTCTAATCCATCGACGCCTCGTCTGCATTCTCAAACCCGATCCAGCCCCACCCTCCGCTGTAGAACCGCTGCTGCCGGGACGGCGGCGCTGCCCGATTCCACACTGCCTTGCAACTCGACTCCGCAGAGCCTAAAACTCCATTGCAAAACCAGGAACAGCCCCAGACTGTTCCATCGCTCCGCTCCATCTTCGCCTCGCTCTCCCTCGCCCTTTTCTTTGCTCAAACCGAGCCTGCGTTTCTCAAAGGTGGGTTCTTTATGACACGAATATTGTCGAAAATCGTATGCGTGCGCTTGTTACACTTTTGAACATTTCAGTTCTTGGCTGGTTACGTTTTTCATCATTTGCTAATTATGGCCTTTCGTTTTCTGCGGAACTCGACGACTAGCAGAGTAGGTGCGGAATATGCTTACAAGGCGTCAAAACAGGACAAGGAACGGCCATATTCACGGCGGAGTGCGGCCACAGCTTCCATTTCCCGTGTATATCGGCACACGTGAAGCAGCAGGAGTCCCTCACGTGTCCCATTTGCAACTTAGCGTGGAAGGAAATGCATCTCTTGAACACTGATCATCACCAAATATCATTATCCCACCAAGCCCAAAAGAGAGTTGACGCAATCCCGAGAGACTCCAGCTCCAAGAACGCTAAGAGATGCGTGTTGAAGGTCTATAATGACGATGAGCCTCTGTCTTCTCCTACATCGGGTGCCCGCTTCAACCCTATACTCGAATCCGATGAAACCGAAGAGGAAAATGAGGAATTCCCGGGTTTCTTCGCGACCGACAATGCGGTTCCGGCAGAGTTGAAGACAAGGAACGTGAAGGTCGCTCTGTTGCCGGAAGCGGCTGTGGTTTCGGTGGGAAAGACGTGCGAGACTTACGCCGTCGTCTTGAAAGTCAAAGCTCCAGCGGCGCCTGTTATACGCGGAGCTCCTATCGATTTGGTGACCGTTCTAAACGTCAGCAGGAGTCTCACCACTGACAAGCTTCATCTGTTGAGGAGAATAATGAGAATGGTCGTGTCATCTCTTACCGCCGCCGACCGCTTGTCTATCGTAGCGTTCTCCTCCACGTCGAAGCGGCTGCTGCCGCTCCGCAGAATGACCACAGCTGGGCGGAGATCCGCGCGTAGGATTGTCGATGCCATCGCCTCGTTGAACGGCGGCGCCACCAGCTCCAACGACGCCCTGAAGAAGGCCGCGAAGGTTATAGAGGACCGTCGTGAGAAGAACCCCGCCGCAAGCATCCTGGTTTTCTCTGACGGTCGTCGCAGTGGCCCGCTCGTGTCGTCCACACGCTTTTCCGACTCTGAAACCCCTCTCCATTCTGTCAACCTGAGTGCGTGCCTCAACGCGCCGCCTGACGACACCTTCGCCAAGTGCATTACCGGTTTACTAAGCAAGGTAGTGCAAGACCTCAAAATCCAGCTGGGGCTCACGTCTGGTTCGGCTCCGGCGCAGATCTCTGCAGTGTACTCGTACACGGGTAGGCCCGCGTTTGTCGGTTTCGGGTCAAGCTGGTGCCGGGTCGGGGACCTCCACTCGGGAGAGGAGAGAGAATTACTGATCGAATTAAAAGTCCCATCATCATTGGGCGGGGCCCATCGGCTTCTGTCCGTTCGATGTTCTTACAAAGACCCGTCAACCCAAGAAACCATACACGACAAGGAGCGCCCCCTTCTGATTCCTCGCCCACGCGCTGTCGGCTCATCTACTCGGGATGTCCAACGACTCAGGTGCCTCTTCGTCACCACACGCGCCGTCGCAGAAAGCAGGCGAATGGCCAAGAGGAACGACGTGGCCGGCGCTCACCACATGTTGGCTTCCGCTAGGGCTCTGGTTCTGCAGTCGGGTTCGGGTTCGGGTTCGGGCGAGGAGTTTGTCCGCGGGCTGGAAGCTGAGATGGCTGACTTAAATTTGAAGAGGCAAGAGGGGATGCTGCCGCGGAGGAGGAACAACCACGAAAGAGATGCTGCCAGGGCGGACGAGAAAGCCGAGCCACTTACGCCGACATCGGCTTGGAGGGCGGCTGAGCGGCTGGCCAAAGTAGCCATCATGAGAAAGTCTTTGAACAGAGTCAGCGATTTACATGGCTTTGAGAATGCAAGATTTTAATTTTGTCTGTTTTTCCTTTCCATTTTATTGGTTATAATAATAAAAATGCAAAAAACAAAAAAATGTATAAATGAAAATGAAACCCCACGTAGTATTATTATTAACTTGAGGGGTCTTTCAGGCCTTTTGTCTTTATTTTCCTTGTTCTTATTTTGCATTGCTTGTCATTTTAAAATGTAAAATAATTGTAGAGAATGATGGTATGGTGTGATATGTCGTCTGAAAGAAACTTACTGAATAATTGTTGTACAGGTGTCTTTTAAAATATATTAATTTGTTGACATGATGCGTCTCAAAATAAGAGATTGTATTTCATTTCTGGGCATAACGTCTTGTTTCCAAGAGCCAAAAAACTGAGGTGCTTCACAGTGACAAGCATGATGAAACCATAAATTGTAGATGTTTCCTTCCAATATGGAACCATAAATTTTCTACAACAGCAACTTTTGCATAGCACTTACATGGCTGGGATTTCAGAAATGTAAAACTTTCCTTGAATTTGTGAGGCAATTTTTTTTGTTAAAGATGTATGAATTCATTTTTGATGTGATGACTGTTTATATCTATCTGCACCACATTTTTATATTACATAATTGACCACATGTGATCAAATGGATGCCGTATTTGTATTGATTTGGTGCTGAGTTAGCGTGGGAAACTTGGTCCTACACCATGAAGAAAAAGACACATGACAGAAGTAGCAGTTCACAGAATTTTTGAGATACGAGTTGTTCATGACTAGAACCTTTCACACATACGTTAAAGACTCAGGCCCTTGATTAAGAAACTGCAACGGCCATTTTCCAATTATTGATGAGGGTTCATTATTGGTGCCATTTGAGATCACCACTTGCTTCTTGTGTGTACAAATTGTGCAGAGCAAGATTGGGAAATCTTATGGTTGGCACTCGGCAGTTGAATAAGGTGTTGTCAGAAGTTGGGCCATAAGTACCAAGATTAGTATTATTGAATTTTGCTGGTTCATGTACCAGATTTTTACTAGTCATTTGTGCAATCAATATTGGGAACCTGATTTATAACGAAATTGAGGGGTTTCTTGTAATAGTGGAGTATTTAAGTATGGGCCCAATCCAATGGTTGGGGCATAAATTCCATACAGTTACGCGTATTTGAGGAAATTAAATCCCAAGAAAATCAAAAACAAAAAGTTGGTAAAATGAAGGAAAGGGATATGGGAAACTTTGACGTTGGCACAACACCACCCTGAGTGGAGAAAATCCATAAAAGAATGGTTGGGTAGCGCAAAGCTAGAAAAAAAGTGGCAGAAAAAGGTCTTTCATGCGCCACTGGTAACTTTTGGAATCCCTGAAATTGCGCACCTCTAAAGTTTTTGAGTGCAACTGCGAAGGAGTGTCCTTTGATGTGAAATTTTAGATGATTTTCTCTTTTTGTTATTTATAGCCCAATGGAGAATCACACGCCACCATATAGTAAACAATACTGCCCATCAAGGTTCTGTGCCACCCTACAGTTGATGCACAGCCATATTGAATTTGGATTATTTTACTTTACTTTCGAGTTGGCAGTGTAGGAAGGACGTAATGATTTTCATCCAAGCATCTCATCCCTACATTTAATAGACCGATAGGGGGAAGAGTAAGGGAAAGGGAAAGCAAGACCGGTATCGGATGAGAGGGAAAGAGTCCAAACGATGTGAAACAAATCATTTGTGTTGGTTTTGAGGGATAGCAAAACATGGTAATGGGGTAGACAGAACACAGGATGGACAACACAACGGATTTTGAGTTCACCACTAATCACCACAATTAGAAAAACATAAAGAAAATTGGTACCAAGTGTTTGATGAGTCAGAACCAACAGGCGAAGAGAGCCCCGATGATGAAATCCCAGTTAATGGAATGCCTTTTGACATTTTCTTTAAGATGCCTACAGCATATATTCTGATTGTTATTCGGGGTACACGGAATTATAACGTACGTAAAGGTGATGGCATTATCCATGGAGATTTGCTCATCCACCGTGATGGCATCATCTCAATCAACTCCGCGTTCATGATGTTTTATATGTCTGAATTCAAGTCTACGCCCATTCAAGACTTCCCAAGGAACACCTTTTTGACCTCCCGGTTAAAGTGAAATCCAGACGTGCTAATGCCGCTGGCTTAAAGCGAAAAGAATAATATATCTATTTACAATCCATTCAACAGTACATCTTCGAAGTCCAATGCAGAACATGTCAAGCAACCATACCACCAGAACGAGATCTACTCTAAATGACACAACCTTGACCAGGAACATGAATTATTTTCAGCAGAAAGAAATATCTCGCCGCTGATGTGTGGGGTGAAGCGTTGATACGAGGATGAATAGGGGTAAAGCATTTTGACAATCATTTTACATTTTTCAGCAGTATCAGAGATGCAACCGCCTACATTGACCAGCTTCGACTTCAGATGGACAATAAGGGCACTTGAACGGCCTAGTGCTGTTATTTTTGGATAGCTTGGTAATGGACTGCTTAGACAGTACATGTCCGCATGGCAACAGCATAGGAGGGTTCTCTTCACTTGCTTGGTCCCGACTCACTGGACACACAAATATGGAATGGAATTGAAACTCGCTGCCCAAATCCACTGGCACTGGTAATTGTTTCATGGATTGCCATTCCTGCTTTTTCCCCATCATTACATTCATTAGCTTCAAGAGGGTCGGCAACCCCTGGACTCCAGCTGCAATTGTCACATTCAATGGACTCTCATGTGATTGCCCCATAAGATTGCAGAAATCCCGGGTGAGTTCCTTAGCCAGTTTGTCCCAGTGTATGGAGGATAGTAATTCCACGTATGGTGAGGAATCAAGCCTTCCAGCCCATAAAAGACAAGCCATAAGCTTCTGGATTTCAGCCATGTGTTTGGCAGCAAAAGAAGCCAAAAAGGCTCTAGCATATTTTAGAGCTTCATCTCTGCCTCTGTTCAGCAAGATTTCCACAAACTGAAGGGAATGAAGTTTCAATTCGATGTCAGACCCATTTTGAGTGAGTTGCTCGTGATTGCGCACAGCCCAACTCAGAGCAGGCTCCAGGTTCCGAGATTTCATTGCTTCCAGTATTTGAAACATTTCCAACAACTGGGATTTTTTTTCTGCTGCCTCTGGTTCCTTGGATTCATCCACAAAACAGTCTCCAAGATCAAACCAGCCCTCCCGATAGAAGTGACTGGCAATTATTTGGTTAACAGTGTGGGCATCGAACTCAACATTGCGATAAGCCTTTGCAATGTCAGGATCGAAAGATTTCTCAAGAAGTTTCAGATACTTGCTCAATGCAATATTTAATTCCTTTTGTGTCCCCTCCAGCTGGTTGAGTGGAGTAATTTCATTCAGCTTGGTTTTCAGTTCGTTGAGGATAAGTTTATGATCAGATAGCAATGCAGAATCTTCTACAGATTGTATTCTTGATAAAGCTTGCTCAATTCCTTGTCCTATCTGTTCAATTATTTCTTGAGATTTCGAGGATGAAAGTTTTTGCTTCTTTGTAACACGGTCAAAAGCATCTTTGATGGAATTCAACTCCATTTCTGAAAGCTCAACCTCGTCAGTGTAACAGTAATTTACAAATTGGTTGTCACCTACAAGTATAATACAAACATGTTTATATCACCACCAGTAATTAACACTCTTGAAGATACCATGGAAACACTTCCAGGGTCATGGACAAGTAAATAGGTCAAAATGTAGGTCTTGAAAAATTATAGCAAATAAAGCATAGATAAATTCAGGCCAAAAAAATTATAAAAATTTTGCGAAAATTTTATAAAACAAGCTTTTAATATCTAAATGCCCACAGATTCTAAAGGATCAACTTTAAAAAGAAGAACATATGTCCATTCCCATTCAAGCAAGGTCAGGGTTCTAATTCTCCATGTGTTATAAACTGACAGCATAAATGAAGTGCCAAAGTGTGTCAAGCATCATACAGAAATTCATTGACCTAACACCGAGCTCAGACTGGGAAAATGAAGACTGTGAAATAACATCCGTGGTTGGTCATATAAATATTATATAATTAATGAAATCTGTGTGTTCTACCACAGAAGGCCAAGTTACCTCTAGTTCAGCACCAAACAATAAAAATAATGTTCCTTCATGCATGTGACCTATGAGATTCTTCTGTGAAGAAGGTCCTTCAGGAAACGTGTGTTTTATCATAAAATTGAATGCCATTTTCTTTTATTCATGTAAACTGCATTTAATAAATTTGTTTTAACTCAAACTAAAGCGAACAAAACGATATTATTCATACATCTTATCTTTAGGTAGAGTATCAAGACCATATTTTGCATCTGTTTTGAAATACAATCTTCCAAATTACGAAGGGCAAGGAAGTCACAAAAGAGGCAAGGTGGTGCAGATGGCAGAAGGGAAAATAAAGAGGATTAGTTTGTAGGGCAATGTGATTGCCTTCAAACTATTCTTGCAAAAATGAGTTTTACAACTATTAAATACAGTTTTCTTGTTATTATTCTCAATCCAAAGATACAATTAAGTGTTTTCATTATTGAATAACATTTTTCTAATTCATCTGGGAGCGTTTTCCCAAGTTTAGTTATTTTTGAGCAAGTAAGATGTAACATCTAAATAAGATTAGATTATTTTTCTAACAGAAGTCCAATGCTAGCTGGAGTAGCATATCTCTTAACACTCATGGCCTACAAATAGGGACAAGATGTAATTAAGGATAAATTAATGAAGATATCATGCATCATATAAGGTCAAAACGGAAATCTTTAAGGTTCTGAAATCCATAGGAAGAGAGCCCCAGAAGTCAAAACAAAAATTTACAGGATTTAGCAAAATAGTTAAGAGTACCAATTAAACTCATTGATGGAAATAGCCATATAATTCAAGATACAACTACACATCTCTAGGTTCTTAATCATTGACACAAAATTCCAGGCTCAATCTACATCACCCCATGTTTGAATTTTTCACATTTAGAGTTAACCGGTTATCAATCTGCAAGGAGCTGATGTCCAGGGACTCAAACTAAATCACTCAAGGAAGTTCCATGCCAGGCAGCCACATGATCAACACACCAGCATAAAAGGCTCTTAAATATTAGGCATTTTACAGAATATTTGACAAGGTATTTTAAATATTGTATCACCTAGTTTATGCATTTGGGCATATTTTAGTTACATGGGTAATATGATTAAAATTATGGTAGTAATTGAGTTACATTTGGCATTTTTGGATTGGTCTCATTCTATGAATTAGGGCAATTCTTAAGTAATGAGACATAATTTAATACTTCCAATCATTCAAAAATGATATCAATGTGGTGCATTTCATTTTTTCATATATATTCCCTCAAAAAAAGGCTAGAAAACAGTAAATAACCTCATCCAAGCAAACCCTTGTTCTGAAATCCCCAAATCAACTCTTCTTCTAAACCCTTGGGCCAATCCTAGCACTCAGCATTATCGGCCGCCTCAAACCCAAAGCAAACCCTAAGGACCGCCACTGCTGTGCACCCCAAAAAACCCTAGCACTGCCCAACACTGTTGGTCATCCTTAGAAAATCCTCATTGTGCGCCACTAGTAACTAAATCAGACAATCCTCTTCCACCAAGAAATTGTGCCAGTACCTTCTTAAAAATACACAATCGAACAGAAATCTCCACACCTCTTGTCTAACTCTCTAGTTTTCGACAAGAAGGAAACCTACATCTAACATTACCTGCAAACCTAATACACTGCGAAGTAGGCTTATGTGTGGGCTTAGTTGGCCTAATTACTTTTGGCAAACCTTGTGGGCTCTCTATTCATTAGCTCAAATAGGCTGTTTTAATGGGGTGAAAATCAAGAAGTTCAGCTAAGTGATCTCTTGAGTCTTTTTTTTAATCTTGGGGCAACATTTATAGATTATGTTTGGTTTGGCATATACTAATCTATTTGCTTTATGGCGTTTGTTACTTTACAACAAATTGCTTGACTATTGCCTTATGGCATCTCTCAGCAAATGCAACCTCACAACAACTATTTCCAAGTGCCACCTTACAACATCTATTCTTTGGCACATAGTTCTTAACGGCGCCACCCATGAAAAATGGGAACCAACTTCAATGTGGCGCACCATGGCTCACGGCACAATGGCACATGCCATGCCGAAGATAGTGTTCGAGATTTTTTTTTCATTTTAAAACTTTTTCTTAAAGGAGAAAAAAGCCCGTAAAACATGGAGATTCACTTGGAATTTGTTGAATCTTATTTTTTGCCACAAACAAGTTCAAGGAGTTTAAATGAATACTTAAATGATTTGATATTTTTCTTAACATGTTCTCTTTTTATCAACAACTTTTGAAAAGGTTAGGTGCGTTATTCCTTAACTCCACTTTTCCCTTATTTCTTCTTATTATTCTTTCTTTGAACTTTTTTTTTTCTTCTTTGGCAGACTTTTATTCAATATTTCTTTTCGTTTTCTTTGTTTTTTCAATAGGCTAGGCAATATTTAAATTTTAAAATTTTTATAAATTAAAGTTGAGTACTGTAGGAAATTCAAATTTCTATCAATTAAGTGGTTAAGATTGCTTAGATTTTGAAACTTTACAAATTAAGTGGCTAAATTTTAATAAAATTCTCAATTTTTAATTCTAGAAATTATAAAATTTTTAGTTTTTTTTTACATTTAATAGTTGGCTATTAAGTAATTCTTTGTTATTTTTTTATTTTAAAGGTATGAAATTGAAAATTATTTGCAACTATTATTTAGCATATAGAAATTGTTAGTATTATATTTTTTTTAAAAACATTATTGGCAATATAAATATATTTCACATATTACATAATGTTGCGCCATGCTTTAATATGATGCGTGTCATGCCATGTGTCATGCGCCATATTGTAATAGTTCCAAGTTGAACACTTTATGAATTTTCTCATGTTCAACTTAATAGAAAGCGTTAAAGAATATTCAAAGTAATATTTTACATATTGTTACCTAGTTTATAAATCTAGGCATATTTTGTTTGCTAGGTAATAGGATTAAAGTTATGGTACTAGTTGAGCTATAATAGATAAATTTGTACTACAATGCTAGTTTTATACTATAAACTACATTGAGACAATTCTTGAGTAATGTAAAATATGGTTTAATTCTTCCACTCATTCTAACAATGCCATTGAAAAAAAGTAGTATAAGCTATAATATAAAACCAGCATGTTGATGAGAATTAACAAGACATTCAAATGGCAGCACTCAAGTCTCAATTAGAGAACCGGGCAACCACAAATTAGCCAACATCTTTCAACAGGTAGAACTTTTACATGCTAAAACCAAAATTTATTAATACAGTAGTAAGCAGAGCAGATGTAGTGTAAGTTCAATGCCAAACATGACAGCACTGATATAGTTTTCTATACTTAATATTTAACTCTGTAAAAGTCTAGCTGCACACAAAGCAACCAAAAAGTTGAAGAATAATCAAGGCAAATATGGCGCCCTTCTTTTCTTACATCTCTTTTTCATAATAGTTGTTGCCTAGACAAATACAAAGAAAGCTAAGTAATGTTTTCGTCAAACCAAACATCTTCAGGACAAGCCCAACCTAAAGCACTACCAAACACCATCTTATTTCCACAACATTCACATATCATAAACCGATCTTATTATCAATTGGGTATTCAAAATCAATATGCCAGTGAAAATGCACAACAAGTATGAAACGGCGCCCTCCAGATGTTTTGAGCCAATAATCTTCATGTTTTTATAAAATTCAATGAGCTCATAAGCCAAAGAAAACATGGAGGTGCTTGAACAAATACACAATTATACATACCCGCAAGCACAAAATCAACAAGAATTCTAAATTTCTTAAAGCGCACATAAAGTCTTACCTAATCTCCACTACTAAAAAATTATTTCAATTGAACAACCATCTGTATAAATCGAATAAAACTTCCATATTTAAACCAAGACAAAATAAGGAGATAAAAATAAGCAATAAATACAGATAATAATTCAGATCGAAAGGGATAAGACTTGCTAAGCAAACTTCGGATTAAAAAGCGTACCGTAGCTATAAATACAAAGCGTGCACGCAATCGAGGAAAGAAAGAGAAGAATAATCACCGGAAGATAGCG
Source organism: Avicennia marina (assembly GCA_019155195.1). Lineage (NCBI taxonomy): Eukaryota > Viridiplantae > Streptophyta > Magnoliopsida > Lamiales > Acanthaceae > Avicennia > Avicennia marina. The sequence continues at coordinate 9,528,169 of CM032765.1, forward strand.
GAGGAAGAGTGTAAAGAGGAACAGCAATGATGATTGATCGGAAGCACTTCGGGCGAAATTTTCTCCGGAAGCGGAAGCGATGCAGAAGAAGATGCCCGATTCTGGGTCCCTATTGACAACTCTGCCCCTATAAATTGGCTGGCCTGAAGGCCGCACATATTCTTAAAATCGGGATATTTTTGTTTTTTTGTTTTTTTTTTTTTTTTTTTTTTTGTGGTCTTTTAGGATCTGTTTAGCTTGTTCCCTTTTCAGAGCGGGGCTTAATGAATTAGTTTATTAAGATTAATCAAATATCTACTTAAAATCTTTTGGTATTAATTTATTAAAATATTAAATAAATAATCTAACTCGTATGTTAAATATATTAATAAATATAATATCAAATCATCTTAAGATTAATTTATTTTTCAAAATAATTATTAAGAATAAGCCCTTAAAAGTTAAGGTGGATAGATACTCTATTCACTTTAAAATATGAAAATTTTTAATCAATTATAAATTCAATATGACATAATTAAAGTGCTTGATAAATAATTTCATCCAAGCATGTGATAGACATAATATGTCAAAATAATCTCTATCAAACTCTTATTAAAGTGGTCCTGAAAAAAATATTTTAATAAGTCTCCGTTCACAGTGAATATCTAGCCCAAACAGTTCAACATAATAGACCCATTACTTTACATGGACCGGCCCGAATGTAACCTCAGTTGTTCAACTAACCTTTGCCGGAGTGTCCATTTCCCTTTTACAAAAAGGGCAGTCCAGTCCTTATCCTTGAAAAAGAAAACTGGTGATGATTGGGTTGGAGAGGACAGAAGCCCAAGAGGCAATATCACCTCATAAGGCCACGTTTAACTAAATAGTACTGCAATGCCTATAAATCCTCCAATGGCTTCATTAGAAATTATAAGAAGATGAGGAGATAACACCACACATTGATAATCCAAGCACACATGAAAATAAGATGTGAAATAATTCTAAAAATTTATTTCCATTTGAAATTAATTCTTGAAGATACTGCACTTATTACATTATGTGTCAGAGATTACCTGTGTAAAATGCGTCAGGTGCAATGGCATTTCATCGACGTCGAACCAATTATTTTAAGAAGTATTTTTAAGTTTTCATAGAACGTATCTAATTTCATTAATTAAATAATATTGTTCTTTTAGACTATTTTTTTTACCCTTCAACATCATAGAGTCTAGGCGCGCGCGCACATACATACATACATACATACATACATATATATATATATATATATATATTTAAAACAGCCTCTTCTTTCTCTCTCTTATATAAATAAATATTTAAAATTTAATTATTACATAGTTACAACTTATATTAAAGATCTAATCATTGTCAATATTTATATATTCATCTTTACATTTTTATGTATTTATCCCCTAAAAATTAGTTACTATTCATGATTACAATCACATTATTCAATTGTTATATAATATTATATATAAATACAAAGGCAATTAAATCAAACAACTAAGTTTAATTCTTCTACACTATTTATTATTTTATTTAAAAAAATGATAGGTAGCGAAATAAAATTGTTTCATTTTCAAATCTCAAGTACATAAGTTTGGTTAGTGACACACTTCATCTGTCCACATGTTAATGTGTCTTAAAATTGAAATTTTCTATTAAACTTATATTGACCTATTTTGCATGTCTCAATATCTGGTACTACACACACACACACACACACACACACACACATTTTTTAAAAAATAATAGAAAATTCCATTTGGTTCGGAGCATCATCACATTTAATTCTAAACATAATGACAAAGCAGACAGCGACCCTAGCTAAATACTTCTGGTGCATTCTACTGATTTAATGCAGAGATTATTGTCGTCCATTACGTCCACATTTCTCTACGGACCCCACCAACCATCAAACATGGTAAATATTACAGTCCATCGCAGAAAAGGAAATTCGCCAAAACTTGGAAAAGGGATCAGAAAACTCACCAGCAATACCAAATTGCTGATTGCAAATTCAAGTTTGTAATTTCATCACGCCTTTGTGAAGGAAAATCCATCCCCATTTTAATTAAGAAAGTTAGCTGTAGCTCATAAATTCAATCTTCTCACATAATTCTTTTCCATTTCCATAATTATATCACTTTGGCATAGTATATTACCTTATCTATTATATAATTATTCTTTTCAATATTAAAGCAAGAAACTGATCCAACCATTCACGACTGAGAATAAAGACTTTCCATATTCAACATGCATTCTGTAGAGTGTTCGTGTAAAACTGGAAATTGATATATGCCAAAGAGAATATTTCATCAAATAGTAGCTGATGATACCTTGTTGTTGTTGTTGTTTTTTTTTTTTTTTTAATATTGGTAAAAACATTTAAGTATGGAAATGCTCAAAAACGTTATTATATTTAATAATAAAAACGGAGAGGTGAGTTTTGATCAACTAACACATCGGTATATGAGATGGTGTATCTAAGTGTAAATGTTTTTAGCGTTTAAAATTATAACACATGTTATATATTTCTTTTAAAAAATTAAGCACAATCATAATCATGTACCAAAATATATCAAATATTCTAATTTTAAGTATTCCATACATTTTCAGAGGGTGTTTGACGAGCTTATAAACTTTTAAAATGTGTTAGGTAAATAAGATATTTTGAAAAACTTATAAACTCAGTGTTTAATAAAGTTTTTTCTTCTAAAATTTATAAATTCTAAAAATAAGATGTTTGAAATTTCTAAATTCCTTTAAAATAATTTAACTTTTCTTAACCAATTTTTAAACTTCTTATAAGTTAGTTCATTTTGTATATAAAAAATGTCATAGATATTTTTAATTATATTATATTACTAATTTTTAGTTCATTTTCATTTGTATTACGTAAAAAAAATTATAATAATTTATAATTGTAAGTTCTAATAAAATCTTATAAAATAATCTTATTGTTTTTATTAAAACATCTTTTAACCTATTTTTAAAATAAGATTTATGAATTTGTAAACTTTAAAAATATTATATCATCTTATAAACTATTAAAAATGAAAATAAGTTAGTCAATACATGCAATCTCCCCATGGCTTGGAAGCTAACCAAACAATAAATTGAGGGCGTTCCAATAGATCACTTCAAGAAGAAAGGAAAAGTGTAACCAGCCACATCCCCACAAATCGCCTCCATCCCTTGGCAACCATGCTTGATCTGAACCATCAACGTCTACTGATTGCCACCCCCCTCGGAAAGCCCCAATGCCATCATGTTCCTTACCCAGTTGTTATTATAATTATTATTTATTCATTCCTTCAACCGAGTGTAGATTTAAGGGAAGTTTACCCAGATAGAACCTTCCTTCTTGTTCTTCTATTACTTTTTATATACCCACTGGTTCTATCTGAGTTTGTCTGCTGTGGGAATGGGGCCTTATTGGTTTCTGGGGGTTCCCTTCTTTGTGAATTGTGAAGAATGGGTGTTTGAAGTCTTAGCCATGTTTGAGAACATGAGAGGAATTTTTGGGAATGCATTACTTAGAAATAGTTTAATAATATAAAAAAGGATTTAGCGTTAATTATAATTAAGTATTTGTAATGGAATTCTTTTACCTTTAATTTTCTGTTAATTTATCAAAAGCATTTGAGTTGTCCTCAATGATTTTTGGACTTATTCGCTTTCTAAATTAATTTTATGCATACTATCAGTTATATATCGCAATTATTTTTTTAGGGAATATGTGGAAATTATTATTTTGTACTTTTCTAGAAATCTTAAAATGTCCTGTTAATATAAGATTGCAATTGCATGACAATCTGTATATTTGATTTTGGAAGATATGATAAAAAAAGATTAGAGTGCAAAAGTTGAAGTTTTGGTGTCGTTTGGATAAGTTTTGTAAGAAGAATACAATAATGATATTTTCTATAAAAAATAATAATAGTTTTGTAATGTGAAATGTTATTGTGCATGCTTGTTGGAATAAAATATTGAAAATGGGCACATGTGTAATTTAATAAATTGAAAATATTTTAAGTTGAAGGCACATTGGATAGACGGAGAAAAAAAAGTAGGGTTTAGCGAGAGAAAAATTTACGTGTCAAAATTTTTTAAAAGATTTTTTTCTAAACACGGGCTAATAGAAAAGTTTTTGTCAAAAAAGTGGATGGCATCCTACATTTAAAGATACGTATCCTAAGCGTTCTTACACAAGGAAATTCTAATAATGAGATTTTTTTAGGTAACCGTCAATGTCATAGTATGAGGCTTTTTTTTGGATCTCATTTCTTCTACATTAAACTTTCAAAAGTGTACAATTGGTGTTCAAGTATGACTTGAAAAGTTAAATAAAGAGTACTAATTCCTGTACAAAAGATAACTCTTATAATGGGAAAACAAAAATAAGTACTTACTTCTTTACAAAAAAACACCCAAGAAATTATAAAGAAAAATAAGTGAGGAGTGCTACTTCAGTAAGGCAATGGGTCAAGTTGGTGGGTCAAGTCAACACATAGATATTACACTTGATCAGTTGTCTAGAACCTGATTCGATTATTTTTACAGGTTAAAAAATCTAACTTAAACCTGATCTCTCAATTTCATGGGTTATCTGAAACTAACCCGCCAATCTATCAACAAAAAAATTATTTTTTCTTTAATTAAAATTAAGTCTTGATGTTTTAAATATTTAAAATTTTACCATTTAATTTTTTAATTAATTTTTTATATTTATATAAATATTTATTAAATTATTTAAAATATATTCATGGATTTTAGGTCTATGGGTCAACTTGACAGGTCAATCTGAAATTGACACATTTATCTTCTTAGGTTCATGAGTTTAACTTAATTTTAACCCAGACTTACGAAAACCTAACCTGAAACCCGTTAATTTTGAATTGGGTTTGGGTCAAGTTAAAAATTACCACTCGTAGTGCTACTTCTTTATAAGAGTTAAAATATAAAATATAGAAGATTAAGAGGATCAATTCTAACTATACCTAGAATCTTCCTTTTATAAAAAATTCTTGAAGTTTGACTATCGTATGCCTAATTTGCTTGTAGGTTAGGTGCTTGGTTTCCTTCTCCATAAATATGTGTGATTTTTGCTTTCATTTTGCTCAACCAAGCTTTGATCTTCTTCAAAATATGCTAGAATTCCTAACAGTCAGGTTGGTTGGAGGAGATGATTTGAAGCACACTTAAAGCATCTAGTTCAATCTAAATTTTTGTAAATTCTCTTTCAATGCAAAATTCCAATACCTTGTGAAGTGCTAATAATTTAGCAAGTGCATTTGTGTTGCTGCCAAGTAGTTCTTGAAAAGTAGAGATAACATTCAAGATGATTTCTCAAGATACCTTTAGCTCTTGCAATATATAGATTGCCATAAGATGCTCTATTTGTGTTGAGTTTAAATTAACCTTCAAGGGTTTTTTCTTTTTTTGTTTTTTCTGATGATCTTACCTACTTTAAATGCTTTATATTGCTAAAGTTTGATTCCCATTTGTAATGCCACTATTTTGTCTCCTTTTCAATGCATTGGCTTCCACATACTACATTAATTCAATTATATATATGTGTTTGAACTTTATGTATGATATTACTTGCTTGAAAGAAATCCCTTTATGTTCCGCATCATTTCTTGCACACCATATATACTAAAGAAAAAATATGGGGATGATGCTTTTGATATGAATTTGTGTGGATATAGTGCTTGAATGTTCCCATGCTTGAGGAAAAAGGATAATATTATCTATTTGAGGGAAATTTAGTTGAAAAGTTGCTGCAGAATATTTCTAAATCTCTGTAGCTTTCATACCACGAATGAATAGGTAATGGAGTGTCTCTGAGTTATTGTTGTAGTAGCACTTTGATGGTATTACCATGCCTTTCTATTGCAATATATCATCTGTGGGTAGTTAATTGTGTAAGACTCTTTATACAAAAATTAAAATTGTCGGTGTAATCAATGGAGCCCAAACTTTTTAGTAGATGAGCTAAATTGGTCTCTTAGTTCTGATGCTTTGCCAAGCTTGGTTGTAAAAACTCCATCTTTAAACAGCCACCAAATAGCCACGTTTGAACTTCCTGGAGTGATTTGAGTGGAAGCCAAACGGGAAGTAAGTTGTACTGGGAGAACTTCCAAGAGGATATCAATATCCCATTTCTCATTGTTCCAAAATGTATGAACAACTTGATGTGTTGTTGTTTGTCTATTGTTCAATTCATACAATGTTCCTTCTAGTAGCCAACAATCATGCTAAAAGAAGACTTCTCCTTTGCCCAAATTCTAGAATATGTTACTTTGGACTTCACTCTTAACTTCGCACAATCTTTTCCATGATGGTGAGTTAGTTAGTAATACCTTTGCTATGCTTGGAAAGAAACCCCTCTAGTATTTCTCAAGTAGCAATTTTGCCCACAATGACTCTTGCTATCAGAATTTCCACCGAAGTTTGTGTGAAAATGCTTCCACCATGTCCCTTAAATTTCTAATCCCCAAATCTCCTTCTTCATATAGTTGACTAATGTTATGCCATTTAGTCTAATGTATTTTCCTTTTTTCTGTAATGGAACCCACAAAAAATCTAAAGAACGTTATTTCTTTTTGATGAGTGATTGAGGTTGGAGGACTAAGAACTTGAAATAGATAAATTGGCATTGAAGATAATACACTCTTGATGAGCTGTAGCCTGCTACCATAGAAAGATGAATTTGTTTCCAACCACAAAGTCTGCTCCTCATTTTTCCAATTTAGTTTTCATACAATATTTTCTTTTTATTTCCTTTGTCCAAGAGGGTTGTAGGGTATAAGATTATCAACTTTTCCCTGTAAAATTTGTGATTGATTTTAGCATTTGAATCTTCAAGCTAGATGCTTTTCTTCTAGCTTCAAAAGAGCTTTTGAGAGGTTGATCTTCTATCCTGATAATTCTTCCATAGATGCCTAAATACTTTATTAGATTTTATAGAGTTGTTTCCCATAGTTTGTGGAGATGATGATGTCATTTGCAAATGAAAGATATGTGACTAGAATTTCTCTCTTAATGTTATAATACATTGGAGGATTCCCTTTGAAAAATAGGTCAAATCTTGTAGATAGAGCCTCGTTTGCTAGAATGAAGAGAGTTGTAGATATAGGATTTCTTTGTCTCAACATTTGAGTGGATTTAAATAATCCAATTGGTTCTCCATAGACTAAGACTGAAAACTAGCCATTCTCTATAGTGTGCTTGACTAGAAGCAAAATTTTTTCAAGGAATCCCATTTTCTCCAAGATAACTAACAAGAATTTCTAATTTAATTCATCATAGGTTTTAGGTTTTATACATATCTAACTTGATAACCAAGTTTACTTTACTGCCTCTTCAATCAAACTAATTGATAATTTCTTGTGCTAGCAAGATGTTATCTTCTATTGTTCTTCCTGGAACAAACCACTTTGATTTGTAAAAATAATTGTGGAAAGAGCAGCAGCCAATATGTTATATAACAACTTTGATAGGATTTTGTTAGTGACATTATAAAGAGAGATAGGTCTGAAGTTATTCTAAGTTTTTGTACTTTCAACTTTGGGAATCAAAGTAATAGTTGTGGCAGTGAAGATTCTTGGCATGGGGGTCCCACTAAAGAAATCCAGTACAACATCCTTAACATTATGTTTGATTATTTCCCAGCATGATTGATAGAAAGCAAATGTAAAACTATCAGGTCTTGCAATGCCATCTGGATTTATTCCAAAGACAACTTTTTTCTATCTCTTCAATTGATGGAAATTCACAGAGTGACTGCATTGCTTTTGTGGGGATTTTTGGGTGGGAACCATAAATTTGAGTAAGTTAGTAAGCATAAATTGTGTGAGTTAGTAAGCAATGTCTCAAAGTAATTAACTACTAAAGCTTTGATTCTTTTTGGATTGGTCACGGTCACCTCACTACCATCTACTTAAATTTTATGTGTTCTAGATTTGAGTCTCTTCTTTTTAACTAGACTATGGGAACTTTGTGTTTCTTTCTTTAGTTTGAATCCACTTGCATGAACATTTTTGTCTCCAATATTCAACTTCTAATGTCAATGTATATGTCAGGGGTGCGTTACACCTATTCATGTTCGTGACGTTTTTCTCATTCGGCTATATCAAAATTATTTTCAACTTTATTTGCCTCTTCATTGGTTCTTTGAAATATTTTGAAAAAATTTCTAAATATCTGCCTATTCCATTCCTTCAAATGCCTTTTACTTTGTATAATTTTTATTGTAATTTGATCATTCCAAGCCTTGCATTGCAAGGTTCCAATTACTGACCACACTCCGCACAAAACTATGATGTTTTATCCACATATTTTGGAATCCAAATGACAATTTCTACTTGGTTTCATTATTAAAGGCTGTCATAAAGAGAGGATGGTGATCTAAGTTCCATCTTGGGAAAGTGTTTTAGTCTGATGCAATTGAAAGACCTACCTCATTTTAAAAGTAAAATATTCTATTATACCTTCTCTAAGTTCTTCTATTAGTCCAAGTGAATGGTGCACTTTCAAAACCTGTATCTACAAGGCCTGTGTCTGTGATCATGTTTCCAAACTCTTCCATAAAGAATGTTTTGGTCCTCCCACCATCCATGGCAAAGAAGCATCAGAAAAAGCAACTATTTCATCCTACAAATATCTCTTTTGATTTCTATCACTTTTAGCATAGACAAAAGTGCACAATATATCTTGAAGTAAAAGGTTAGACTCTATTTTGACATGTAAGAATTGAGAATGATATTTTGAAAGTTCCATGTGTATACCAGCAACTGCAAAACACCATATTTTATTGTTTTCATTCACAATGAAAGAGATAAAATCAAATCTTCTTAATAAGAATGGAGCATTAGGCTATACAAAAGTCTGCAACAAAGCTATAATGTTAGGCTTGTATTCTATACAAAAATTGTGAAGGATTTTTTATTTCTCTAGTTTACCTATCCGTTTACATTCCATATAATGATTTTGATCATTAAAATTGCAAGGATGATGTAAACAAAGCTTTTATGTGTCTTTTCTTCCGCTCTTGTGGTTGATTTGGTGGTTTTTTCTTGTTTTGTTTACCCCTTGATTTGGAAATTGGATTCAACTCATCTTCTTAAGATTTCTTTCTCCCATACCTATTTTGGAACATTGCATCTTCAAAAATTTCTTGCTGAGAATCAATTTTTCTTTTCCTACGTAGTCCTTGATGATTGCAATATCAGAGTAAAGAAGATTAGTTCCCTTCTCAATATTTTATCTTCTATCTTTTTAGGATATCTCTTTTGCACAATTAATTCTTCTTCATTCCTTATGAATGTAGAAAGAACTGGTTGAGTTTTGTGTATTACTATCATACTGTATTCTATATCATCTTCACTACGATCTCCATTCTATTTACCTCAAAGTGCCCTTGAGATCTTAATATATGTTCCCCTTTCGCTAGTCTTTGTTTTTGTTTCTCCTAAAGTGGGTTTACACTATTTTCGACGTGTTCCTTATTTTTCGAAATGTTGCCCTCATTAATGCTCTCTTCATCATTACATAGAGCAGCAAAAGTATCATGTAGTTGAAAGATCTCACATGTTACTTAGTTATGTCTTTCAATTGCCCATCATTTCTCTCACAGACTTTTGGGTTGACTTCATTTCTTTCATTTTCGGTTTTTTCACTAATCTCCACGTTGATTCTTTTACAATTGGTGCCAACTTAGAAGTAATTACTTTCCTCCTCTTCAACTTCCAGATGATCATTTCTAGTCTTCTCATCTTTTTTATTATTAGTTTATTGCTCTCTATTCTTTTTTTTTTTTACATTAACTACCTTTGAATTTTTAAAGAACACCAATTGAGTCTCATTTTCAACATTTTTGTTCTTCGATTTTCTCCCATTCTCAATTGTCTTCCGATGCTTTTTTTTCTATGTAGAGGCCTCTCATCCTTCTTCTTTTTTAGTCACTTTGTTTAAGACGTCCACTTCATTATTCAGATTCTTGTTACCTCCATTGTGGTTTTTGATTTCAGACTGCTTTTCCATGATTTCACCAACTAATGGATCATTTTGTGAGCAAGCTAATTCTGTAACTGGCCAATATTAGATTCATCCTTTTTTTTTAGCATTTTGTGGAATGATTTCTTTTCCTTTTTTTTTTGTTGATCAATTCTCTTATGTCCTCTACCTCATTAACATTTTGTTCCAATGTCTCTGTCACATTGCTTTTGTCATTGTATTTCAGAGTTTTCTCTTTAAATAAACACCTACTAGCAACATGTCCCAAATGTTCGCAGAAATGACAGTATTCTGGGCAGTGTTCATAAACAATGTGTTCCATGAAACTTTTGTTTCCTATTCCCAAATAAAATTTTGAAATTCTTTCTTTCATTTGATCTAATTCCACACGCACTCTGCCTAGTCTCCAATGAGAAAGATCAACGATAGGTTCATCAATTTTAAGTGGTTTCCAAATGAGAATAGCAATGGTAAATAGAGCTTGTTTGTTAAAGAGGTGACAAGTCAATTCTAGGAACCAAGGTCAAATTGGAGTAATGGACGACTCTATTTTTGGTTCAAATTCAGGTGTCCACTTGAACATCCTCATTTGAAAGCCATCAAAGTTCGAAATTCCTCTAAGCCAGATCCTTCAGCAATCTTCTTCATTCGAAAGAGTTATTAACACACGATTCATTTTTATGACACCAATCTTGAAGTCACCTTTCAGTCCCAATTTGACTAGGCTAAACTGCAAAACACCAATGTTGGGAAGCTTGTGAGAACTTACTAATTAAAGCAAAGCGTAGAGGTTCTGCAAGAAGGGATGCTTTAGTTTCTAAAAATAATATTCTTTGTTTACCTTTGAAGTGTGAGTCCATTCCAAAGGCTATAGTGCTTCGTCCAGAATCAAAAATTTTCTTAGCATCGCTCTGGATTAATATGAAATTGAATTTACAAATACCACATGTTACATTGGAATAACTTCGCTGATTTATTGCAACCTAAGGTTCACCATACTCTATCGAATTTTGGTGTACTATAGGATCTAGTGGTAGATTCATATTGAGGTGTGGAACCTATGAAATAGAGGTGATTGAGGGAAGGTTAAACAAGAAAACCAAAGACAATATACCAAGCAACAATCAATGCCATACCAATTCAACAATAGTAGTTAACAACCAACATCACCAATAAAACTCACCACCAAGTAGATATTGAATGCGAGAAAATTGACAATCACCAATAAAATCCGTTGAATAGATTAATCTAAGCCACCAACCAAGTAGATTAATAGCAATAACCCAAGCAACAATTACCAAAAACTCAACCAATGATCACCAAGAACAAGCCCCAACAACAATACAATAGACATCATTCCCAACAACTTCCAATAGCAGGGCACTAACATGCAACTCCAAACTAAATAAGCAATAACAATAGAAAAACATTCCAATTGTCAACAACAATTAAAGTCACAATACCAATAAATAAAGCATTGAAAGAAATCCAAATCAATTATAACTTGATTGAACAATCCTCAATTAAAGTTAGTAGCACAATTAAAGTTAGTAGCACATACTTGGGAGTGGCAATCAAGGTGCTACCAATTGAGAACCAACTAGAGTGCTAAAGATTCCAAAATTTGCATGGAAACAAAAAGCTTGAAGAATTCCAAAGTCTACCAAAACAGCCTCGTTGGGCACAAACAGTTGCCAAATCAAGTTCATGAATTGATGAAATTAGTTGATGGGAATGAATGCCTAGAAGATTGCAATTGGAGGGGTGGGGTTGCAAGCGGTGAAAACTGCTAGCGGCAAGATCGATGAGAGTAAAGCATTTTTAGTAATAGAAAATTCTAAGACAATTGAAACGAGGTCGGAGGATCGTCAGAATTTTGAGATTGTATCCCAAACAATGAAATTGTTGTCTTCTAACATTGTACTTTATGTTAGATGATAGAGTTCTCAAACAAAATTTTTATTCTTCCTGAATTATTTATTTGGAACGTAGGGAATTGGGAAACAATCAAGCAACTTACAACAATTCACTAACCTAACTAGCAATGAGGGCATATCATATCGCATATAATGTACAATAGGAAGGATGTCTAGTTGATCAATTTAGGTAATTTTGACCAAATTCTCAAATCTTAAAATTTTGAGAGAATTCTAATTTTCTTAAAAATATTTTGTTGCATAGTACATATCCATATCTATATTTTCTTAAAATATTTTATTGGATAATGCGTATCCATATATATATAAATATATATATATATATAGCAAGAAGGTATTTGACCAATTTTTTCTATTCTAATATTCTAAAATTTTGAGTTTTTTATTAAGTTAAAAATTTTCTACTGGTTAGATTATTAATGATGCATTTAACATTTTTCTAAAATTTTTATTCATAATAAAATGTAACATTAATTTAGTAATAATTAAATAATTAATATAATTTACTTGGTCAATGCTATTTACCTATTTGTAGGAGTTTCGTTTTTGCCAACTTTTGACAAACGCATTATGCCATTAATTATTATTTATATTTTATTAATTATTATAGTATGTTTTCTTTAAAAAATAACAAGTCAGCCTACTTTATTATAATAAATATATTACTCAAAAGCCCCATGTATTTTCTTAAAAATATTGTATTGGATAATGCATATTCATATCTGCATATAGCGATAAGGTATTTGACCAATTTTGGCCAACTAAAGTTCATATTGAATTTCTAAAATCTTGAGTTTTTTTTTTATCAAGTTAAAAATTTACCATTGGTTGACTATTAATGATGCATTTAACGTTTTTCTATACTTTTTTTTAATCCATAATGAAATGTAATATTAATTCAATAATAATTAAATAACTAATATAGTTTATTCAATCAGTGCTATTTGCCTATTTGTAGGAGTTTTTTACAAATTTTGACAAACTCATTATTTATATTTTATTAATTATTATAATATGTATCCTAAAATGTAACAAGTTAGCCCACTTTATCATAATATATATTTATTACTCAAAATTCAACCAACTTGAAAAATATATAGTTATGTTGAATTATAATTTATTTTATATTGTGCTTAACATGGAACACTAGTAAATGTATATGTTATATTCTTTGTGTAATTCATAAAATTATTTATTAAAATTTATATACTAGGTCTTATTTTTATGTATAATATTAAGTTTAGTTTGGAAAAAACCTATAAATAATTTTCTTTTAAGTAATTTTATTTTAACTGTTGGTTGACCAAAGAAGTACTTGAATATTCACATCTTTAGAATATGATATTATCCACCTGCAAAACATATGAATATTATTTTGTTAAATATATTAAAAAATATAATTTACTTTGTTAAAAAATAATTCACTTCTATATTAGAAAATATTATGGTCCATATTTTTTAATATTATTTAAATAATAATGATGTGTAATTTTTATTTTGATAGTTATTTGACAATTTTTTTTTAATTTTACAAGCTTGATGTTAAAGCTTGAATTAATTGAAATCTAAGCTTGAAATTAGTTAGCTTTTAGTATTTGTACTTATTTTTTAAAAATATTTCAATTATGTAGACATTTACTATATATATATATATATTCATTAATTTTTTTGTAAACTGAGGAAATTGCATTTTATTTTACATACAATCGTTAGTACATAACGAATATTAATTTGAGAATTCAATTTTTTTATTAATTTATCATTTTAATTATGTAGAAAATAATGTTTAACTATTAATAATTTTTGAATTTTTTTTAAAAATTACACATTAATAATAAAAATTATATATGTTTGATTTGTGCATAGCACGGGTTAATCTGCCATCTACAGCTATACTCAGTGAAGAGGTACTAAAGGAAGTTCACATTTCAAATAAAAGCAAAAAGGCACGTTTCCTTGCAAGGGTCTTAGCGTTCAAAGTGGAGAAGTTCCTTTGCAGGCTTTGGATAAATCTTAGTGATAGGTTTATGGCTATCGTTGGAATCCTCATTGTGACTTCTGAAGACCTATATTTCCACTTGAAAGAAGAAAATGTAGAATTTTAGTCAAAAGAAAGAGGAAAAAAAGAAAAAGGGGGTAGTGAAAAAGTGGTAAAGTACCTCAGTGAAACTTTTGACCGACTTAGAGTAACTAAGAGCTCTACCTTCTTTCAAACTCAAAGGCGCAGAGTCTCTCTAGACTCACTTTTAATGATGATCTCTATTGCTATTAACACTATTATCTAGAACCTGTAAATTTGGTCTCTTTATCATGAAATCAACTAGGGCGACAAGCTCACAAGGGGGATTGTGGGTATAGAAAATGAGTTGCCTACTCCATATGCATTACTTTGAGAGGGGAGGCTACATAGCTTTGTAGTATGGCTTTCAAAATAGCGTTTGTGAACTTGTACCCACTATTCTATATACATCTTAGAGTGAAACATCTTCACTGTTGAAGGCTTAAAGGAATTGAAATCAATAAGCTTCTTCACAAATTTTCTCTAGACTTCAAGAAAGATTTATGAAGTTTGCTATTAAATTCAAAGTATGTTCAATGAAAAGTTTTTAAATTTTAACATTTAATCTAAAATTACAGTGCTATGCTAGAAAATCAACGTTAATTCAAAGTTCAACTAGTGTACAGAAAGATAAACATGCATCATTTCTTTAAAAATTATTCAAAATTCAAATTTTGTCTTTGAAAGAAGAATAAAAAAATTAAAATTTAAAAAATTAAACCTACAAAGTTGTATTTGATCCAATCCATTTGATCTTTTATGTAATTTTTTCTTCTTGATGTGCAGGAATTTCATCGACATAATGGCAGGGGCCCACGCGTTAAATCTCAGATAGGCCCAAAACTTAGCAAAAGCCGAATCCCGCTTAAACCTCGTCTAGATTCCACCAGAATAGGAGTGACGTGGTGCGACGATACTCGGCGGCCATATCCAATGAGATCGACTCGAACAATAAGCGGCTGATGCGGACATAATCGCCAACAAGTTTAAGCCTATAAACGGTGACCTCGCTTTCAACAAACCCTTTCATGGCTTACATTTGTCGGGAGTTGCTAGATTATTGATATAAATTAAAAAATATTTTTTGAGAAATCAAAAGAATATTAAAAACCAAAAATGAGTTCTTTTTAACTTAAAGATATATGGCCATCCTAACGAACAAAGTAAAGAGGTGGGGCCTTACTTGATTCCAATCGTTCGATACTTATTGAAGCAATCAATGAAAAAAATCATGCAAAATTACGGTAAGTAAATATCGTTACCATAATCGTAAAATCAACGTGCTAAAATATTTATTTACTTAGACTAACATTTATCAACTGCATTATTTTTCGTTCATGCTATTCACCTGCTATCAACGGAACGGAACATGCGCTATTATGCTTATATTTTTCACTGTCTTTCTAGTATCATTTAACAGATACATTCAAATTTGATTATGATTGAAGATTGTCGAAGTAAAAATAAAATCGTGCAATTTTTGCTCACATCCTTAATTTAAATTTGAGCAAAGTCTACATAATCTGAAAGGATGATTCATATATATGCTGCTACCCATATATTGGACATTTGCACTTGTTTCGCAACGGCGTGTCATTCGAAATAGCTTGTAAATTACTTTTATTTCAGAATCTCCATCACAGCAATAGGATGGGGAATCTTAATTCTTGTCCGCATGCAAAAAACAACGAAACCCAAAAGGGCATTAATATAGTGGAATTTTGGGATGGATTTATTGCATGGAGTTTCACAAACAAGGACCCCCAATTAGAGTCGTTAGTCCAACTTCATCTTTTACAAGCCTAAGCTAATGGGCACCTTATTTTGTGGTAACTTGTCCCTGATTCGATTTCGCAGATATCAATGTAGCACTTTATTGCATAACAAAACTAAATACGCGTTTTTTTTTTCAAAATTTTCTTTTAACGTATCTTGCCTTTATACGAGCATTTATATGCATGAGCTCGATTTAGAACCCTGTGTCGTTACTTTGATAAGAAATTGGCGTGTGTGAATGTCTATATCTCTATATATATATATATTTATATCAACGTAAATTAATTCAAAGTAAGAGGTATGAAATTCAGTGTCGGAAATTTTTATTGAGTTTTGAGCATCGGTCGCGAATTAATTACGCAAATTGTAATCTGAAAATATACACCAACAATGATTAATCTTTTAAGTTTGGTAAACATTTTAATCTTGAAACTCAAATATTCTGATTTTCTATTTGTAAGATTTATAATCACCGATTCGCAAAAGAAATTAAATCTTGAAATCCGATTCTCTCAATTCTGATTCATAACTCAAGATCAGATAATTTGTGATCGCATAAAATCTTACCTTACCTGTTTTGTCGATATTATGTCTAAACTGCTGATAAAGAAAAATTAAAAATTGTAGAAAATAAATTCTGAAAAGTAGGACAAAAAAATAAGGTAGCGTTTGGGTGTATTTTTTAACACAATTTTCCATCAAAAACAAATACACACACACACACACAAGTTTGAAACATATAATATCAAATAATTTTTTTCTCTTATGTATACACAAAAATGTTTTAAAACTCATTTGTACTTATATTCAAAATTAAATTATTACTATACATATAAAAATACATATTTGTACTTTAAAAATACATTATTATCACCGCATAAGACCATATCATTAAATCATTAATATAATATTATATGAATACAAATGCATATAGACAAGTAAATTGAACATATATAAAGCTTTCGAACCACTTTGATCTAAAAATAAGGGGGAAAATGACTTCTCTCTCTCCAATTGTTGGCCGGGCATCTAGTCTAGTGCACAAAGAAGTCATCCTCTGTGATGCAAAATTCACGGAATTTTGATATTTTCAATGCTAGAACCCGACAAGATAGGATAGGATTGGACCCAACCAGGGTTAGTCATTCCAGGTTAGAATCGTAGTTAAAAATGCCTCCCCCATGCGCTATAAATTGGACCCCTGCTCACTCCATTGCCTCATCACCTTCATCTCTTCATTTCCACACCTTCAACTTGGTACATGCTTGAGCAATCCATTTTCATTCCTCTCTCCAGTTAGATCCCATTATTATTTCATCGCATTTCCTCTTTTCATCTAATATCTGGTGCAGGTCTTTCTCTATCTTCCTTTCTTTTCAATTTCCAACTTTTTTGTGTTCATGCCGGTCGTTACAAGACTATCAAGTGAAATAATGTAGCCATTAGAGAATGCTTACAGGAGTTGGAGAAATATATCTTTCATCAAAAGCTATGCCGAAAGTTTCTTCGCATTAAAAGAGGAATAAATAGTATCACATAACGTACGTCAATCAGTAGTCAAATATTGGATTATGTATACGTATATCCGTGATGTGCAGGTGCAAGCAGAAATGGAGACCAACGGTAACGGACGTGCGAACGTGGGTAACGGCGGGACTGGACGAAATGGACTGGCGAAGATTCAGACCCAGAAAAAAGCAAGCGGAATATGCCACGACGACAGCACGCCGCCAGTGAAGGCACAGACCATCGATGAGCTCCATTCTCTTCAGAAGAAGAAATCGGCGCCCACCACTCCCGTCGACGGGATTCAGGGTCCCTTCGCTGTGGTTGCCGATGAGAAACGCAGTAAGCAGCAACTTCAGTCTATAAGGTATTTTTTAATGGACAAAACATATTTTGTCGCACAACCTGGCAATATATGTTATTATTTTGCTATGTAATACCGTTTTGTAGACAAAGTTGTATGTGTATGTCAAAGTCACATATGTCTAAAATATTTTTCACGTGTTTGTTTCCACCGCGAAGTAACTTCCCTTGTTTGAATAAAAAGACTAATCACAAATTTAATTTGAATTCAATTCTGTCTAATTAATTTAATCAAGTTATTCTTTTATTATCATTGGATTATATAAATCTCGTCATGTAATTGATGTTGGTCGGATGAAACCCGATTCGGGGTAGAAATGAAGATCCATTGCTGGTACAAGAACCAGCGGCTCAAGATCAAACCAACCAATGAAATTAACAAGGGACAAAGACAAAACACAGTCTTTCTCTATATAACTGGTAATATTTTTCTGCCAGTGCGTCGTTGGCATCGCTGACGAGAGAGACTGGACCCAAGGTGGTGAGAGGAGACCCTGCAAGGCCGTCGGAGACGCCCAAGGTTGTGAGCCACCACCACCACCTCAGCCCCACCATCAGCATCAGTGACAGTTCTTTGAAATTCACCCACGTCCTCTACAACCTCTCTCCTGCTGGTAATATTTTTAAGCACAACTAACTGATTCGGAAAATAATAAGCATAGTTGTGGTTCAATGGTTGGTTGATTTTTGACTTGTTGACTGGTGTTTGATGACTGCAGAGCTGTATGAGCAGGCCATTCGATATGAGAAAGGTTCTTTCATTACATCCACCGGTGCACTGGCGACCCTTTCTGGGGCCAAGACTGGGCGTTCCCCGAAGGACAAACGCGTCGTGAGGGATGAAACTACTGAGGATGATCTTTGGTGGGGAAAGTAAGTCCAAGCTTGCCTAACCTCTTCCTCGGTCCGCTGGACTTAAAAAGGTTGTACAAACTAATGTGTGTGTGTGTTTTTTTTCCCTTTCTTTTCGTATAAAATTAAGGGGCTCGCCAAACATTGAAATGGACGAGCACACGTTCCTGGTGAACAGAGAAAGGGCTGTAGATTACTTGAATTCGTTGGACAAGGTAATACATTAATTGTGGTGTGGCAATAATTAATTATGCTAAAGTTGGATATTATATAACTTAAGCTCGTTTTCCGATTAAGCTGTTCTCTCCAGTAGCTTTTGTATTTTTATCTATTGGTGATCGCAGCTATTAGAACGGCCAGAAATACGTCACTGTTTAACGCTTATTTGAATCTCATTAACCCTTTCTCTGCATCAATGCAAACATTAATTGAAATATAGAATTGTTTTAACAAAATAAATTAGTCCTCATAATCCGTGTCTAACATTCATATTCAAGGCCAAGTGACTGCAAAATATTCTTCCAGTAAAAAAAGAAAAAAAGATTGGCATACTTGTTAGGAATCATTGACAATTGACCCCTTCGGATGCTTGTTGAATTCAGGTCTTCGTAAACGACCAATTCCTCAACTGGGATCCAGAGAATCGCATCAAAGTCAGGATAGTCTCAGCCAGGGCATACCATTCTCTGTTCATGCACAACATGTAAGGAAATTGAATTAGATATTTGCTTTTGACCATGCTGTTATGGTCTGCAGTTGTATGTTGTGCCCCAAAGCCCTACAGATAAGTTATTTTATTTTTCTTGAAATTGAACCTCGATAATGTTTAGTGGGAGGACTGAGAGAGTTGCATGAGAGCAAGAGCTATAGAGGGAGTCATGGTAAGTACGATATATTAGTTATTTGTACCATTGGATAACTGGGTGGGTGACAGGTGTATCCGACCCACTCCTGAAGAGCTGGAGAGCTTTGGTACTCCGGACTTCACTATATACAATGCTGGACAGTTCCCATGTAATCGTTACACACACTACATGACATCTTCCACTAGCATTGATTTAAACCTTGCTAGGAGGGAAATGGTCATCCTCGGCACTCAGTACGCCGGGGAGATGAAGAAAGGCCTGTTCAGTGTAATGCACTATCTCATGCCTAAGCGTCAAATTCTCTCCCTGCATTCGGGCTGCAATATGGGAAAAGATGGAGATGTAGCTCTTTTCTTTGGCTTATCAGGTAAGGTATCCTTGGATAAGCATTTCAACGAGGGGCCATCCCCTGGCAACCGATACATCCTCTCTCACCCTTAATCTCTGAATGAGTGTTTTTGGATTGATACGCTGACATTTTCTATTAACAATCTGTCCACCTGCACTGAGTGCTGAAGTGTTGCTTCTTTTCTTGTTCTTGTACATGTTAGGCACTGGAAAAACTACTCTGTCTACTGATCACAACCGATACCTGATTGGAGATGATGAGCACTGCTGGAGTGATAATGGTGTATCAAACATTGAAGGTGGCTGCTATGCAAAGTGTATTGATCTCTCGAGGGAGAAGGAGCCTGATATTTGGAATGCCATTAAGTTTGGAACTGGTACTTTCTCAATCCGGTTTCTCTCTTTCTAAGCCCTGTGACAGTTAAAGAAATCATACCAAATTAGATAAACCTGTGAAGGAATGTATACCCGTGTCTTTTATTGATTGCATGATTCAGTAGTCCATTTTTCCCTTTTCTTCATTGACAGTGCTGGAGAATGTGGTATTTGACGAGCACGCTAGAGAAGTGGATTACTCGGACAAATCTGTCACGGGTAATAAGTTGGTTCATTGACACTAAAATTTCCATATACCGTCTTATATTGGCTTCTGATCAATTAAATTGGCATTTCATGTTCTGCTTCACCCTTGCTGCAGAGAACACTCGAGCTGCCTATCCCATTGAGTACATCCCTAATGCTAAAATTCCATGTGTTGCCGCACACCCAAAGAACGTCATACTCCTGGCCTGCGATGCCTTTGGCGTCCTCCCACCCGTGAGCAAGCTCAGTCTGGCACAGACAATGTATCATTTCATCAGTGGCTACACTGCTCTGGTAGATATTTTTTCTTAGAGATCCAGTTCTCCCATTCTTCTTGTGACTTCAAACTGAAATCTAGGAAAATCTGTTGACTACTAATCCACCAATTTTGAAACTTTTCCAGGTTGCTGGCACCGAAGAAGGAATTAAGGAGCCGCAAGCGACATTCTCAGCTTGCTTTGGGGCAGCCTTCATAATGTTGCATCCCACCAAGTATGCAGCCATGTTAGCTGCAAAGATGCAAAAGCATGGCGCCACGGGGTGGCTGGTCAACACAGGCTGGTCTGGTGGAAGGTATGAAGCTAGTAATAAACACTAATTAATTACGTGGATGTTAGGAGTACGGATTATCCTTTCTGACTGAAGGAGTTTCAACTGATGGACTCCTCTGCTACGTGCAGTTATGGTTCTGGGAGTCGTATCAAATTGGCATACACTCGGAAAATCATTGATGCGATACATTCAGGCAGCCTGCTGAAGGCAAATTATAAGAAGACAGAGGTGTTTGGGCTCGAGATTCCGACTAAGGTTGATGGTGTGCCATCGGAAATATTGGAGCCCACTAACACTGTGAGTTTTCCCTATTCCCGGCTTCTTTCCTGTTCCATTTCCCTTGGTTCTCTGTTTCACTGATTATGGTGTGATTTGTTTAATGCAGTGGCAAGATAAAAAGGCTTACGAGGAGACGCTGCAGAAATTGGCTGGCCTTTTCAAGGGCAACTTCGAAGGATTTGTGAGTCACAAGGTTGGGAAGGATGACAAGTTGACTAATGAAATTCTTGCTGCTGGTCCTATATTTTGATCGGCATCAACTGCTAGGAAAAAGGATATGAGGAAATTGGAACCGAATTGATGGAAACGACTTTATTCTGTCCTTCTGTCGGTGTAAAAAAAGTCCATTTTAAATTGAATGAAAGCAGATGTTCGATTCACTGAAACATGACTGTCTAGTCCCGCAACTAATGCATTACGTACAAAATATTTCAGCAGAACTAAAGTTTTCAGATAATATATTGAAAGCAAAACTGAAACTATCAATGGCATCTGGAAATGAAAAAAGAAGGTCAAGAGATGTTACTATGTTTTCTTCGCAAGGAAATTATAAAAAATAAAAGTAATTAATAATTTTAACAGAGCTACCATACAGCCAGGGCTTTGGACCTGTGATCTTCTTGTCGGTTGGACACTGCATACATGATTCTTTATTTGTTCAGCTTAAAAAATGGTTAAGAGGATGAAGTTGGGGCTGTTGGGGGAGGGTGAAATGGCGCACAAGGACAGCACTTGACCGAGGGGATTACTTTCTAATTTTCCATTAAAAAATTGTTTTTGTTGAGTTGTTTGCATAGAAATCGTAATTTTAATGTATCTTGCAGTCAAAATTTCCACCTTTGATGGTTTAGTAGACGATCTTATATTACTTGTTTCTTACCTGTCTGAAACTTCTAATAGAAATGCCACCAACCAAAACAAAAAGTTCCGAGAAAGATTTTAAAAAACTTTTTGCTTGATCATATTTAGTTTTACACTTAGATGTAAAGGTCTGCAACCTCATGGAGTTGGGGTTGAGTCAAAGTTGTAAGTTCAACACGTGTGAACTGAATAGGGTTTGATGGGATTATTTGTCTAATTAAAAAGTGCACGTGATGGAATGATTAAGATTTTGACAATAAAAAATGTAAAAAAATAATTAAATATTAAAATTTGTCACAATCTTATTCTGATACAAATATAATAAGTGCATTATATACTAGACCGATTGTGCTTGGATATGAGTTCTTGTCTCATTTTTGTTAGAGATATGATTCATTTAGATTATGATTCTTGAAAATTTTTCTCACTTTTCTAAAGATTTCTCTCTTCTCACTTATCCTAGCCTCTCTCTTCCCTACGTGGCTATCACTATTCCTCACCTTTCTTTTCCTCCCAAAATCACCTTTTCTCTCGCCTCTCACTTCTATCTCTCTTGGTAAATGAAGGGTGTAGTCGCCTCCATTTCTGTCCCTCCCCACCTTCATTGGTCTGGTAATAATAGATTCTCTATCGAAATCACCGTTTTCATGGTCACCAAATCTACTATTTGACACTCATATTGTGAGGCAAGGGGAGGAGTGGGGGTAGGGAGGGTTCCAAATGGTGTTCGATCTTCAATTTTCTTTGGCAATGACCTCTCCGTCACTTTTGCAGTTGATTCTGATATTGATGTCCATCATCAATTGTTCGTTGTCAACTGTTACCCTACGTTTATGTTGAATGTTGGTAACTTGGGTGAGTTTGGAAGGACTATGTTCATTCCTCTGATTTTCAATGTAAGAGATGACGGTAGTGGACGCTAATGATCTTAATTTGTGAGTTTGTTGGCCTTGGTGGGGAGTATATCTGACAGCGTTAGAGTTGAGTTGCATGATTCCCAAGACTGCCCCTCCCACTGCGTCGCCTACATCAACGCAAAGCTCCTATTCCTTTTGTTATTGTGTTTTTTGGTGAGATTTTTTGATTTTGTGGGTTTGATAGTGATGATGTAGACACTTTAATAGCAAAATAGGTGGGATGAGGGGGTCGGCATCTTGCCATGGCAACCATAGGTGGTTTGTAGCCATGGCCAACCACCCTTCCCACAATGCACCAAAATTCACCATTGATCTGAGTTAGAAGTGGTTGTGTTGTTTATTTAAGTGTTACTCTTGCATTATTCTTGTGTTATTTGGATAATGTAGAGTTGATTATTATTTTTTTGGTTGGGAAGTACGCAAAAAGTTGGATGTACCATTTTTTGGACAATTGATTTTCTAGTTGTGGCGGTCAACCACCCGCAATGAGTCTACTTGGATGTGGATTGCAATGTCATTAGCGGTCAACCACCCGCGATGAGTTTACTTGGATGTGGATTGCAATGTCATCAGTTGTTAATCTTGATTACAAGACAATTATGACATTGATTATTAGTAATTTTGATTATTAATTGTTAATCTTGATTATTAGCTAATTCTCACCTTTTATTATTATGACATTGATTAGATATTTGAATTAGTTTGGTATTGTGAATGTGCTTGTTGGTGGGTATTAATTAGGTGGTTGGTTTTACATTTTGTTGGTTTTTATTACAAATACTGTGTTGAATAACGTTTATTTTGGCAGGTATGTAGCCTTTGAATGGATGGAGTGTAGGGTGTTAGCATGCACTGTCAATGTCCCATAGCTTTATTACTACAAAATTTATTTTGTACTGTAGCTTATTTGTATTTTAGTATAAATGTTGTGTAATAGCGTGTAGTGTAAGCTTGTAAAATATATTCAATTGTTTGTAAACGTCTACATATATCGAACAACCAAATAATACAAAAATTATTATGAAACATTATTAGTAGGCACTAAGCATTTGGTGTTGGTTATTATAAAGGCAACATTTCCCTCTACCCTTAGTTTACATACATATTGCATACCCTACACTAGTTTAAGGTAATTGTAAACTTGGTTTTGATTGTGCTTTGCTTTGAAACTATGAGTTTTAACTTTTCCAAACAACTAGTGAAGGTATGCTTTGTTGCAATGCTTATCTATCGAACCCAAGCCATGGTTGTTGAGTGGGTGGGCTTGATTTATTAGTCTCACAAATACATTGACATTTATATTCAATGAAATTGTATGGTTTTTTTATTATTTTGTATATCACTTTGAGAATGTATTGTTGTATAGATGAGTAACAATCAGAGGATAACTTATTCCATTGTATATGATGCTTTTGTTTAGTTCATGTTGTTGTACAAGATAATTTGAGTTGTATTTGTAAATTCTGTTATTATTAGAATGTGATTTTATTTATTTATACCTAGATATTATGCATCTTTCGTTAATACTTCACTTTTAGATTTTTATCATATTTATTTGTACCACATTAAATTATAAATAATGATAGTTAGCTTAAGATTAATTTAATAATAACCTAAATTATAAGTGCTCATTTTAATTAAAAAATAATAATTTTATTGGAAAGCAACAACTCATAACTACATTATTTAATAAAATAGGTGAAATACATTACTTTATTTAAAAAAATCAAAATCATATATGAACCATATAAAATTATACCAATTAAAATCAGAATCATATATTAAATTAAAAAAATGATTCTATGAAAAATTGCTTTTGTAAACATAAAATCTGATATTACTTTGCCATATACATAAAATTTGGTTTTGCTATACATAAAATAAATTCAAAATGTATTATAATTTTTTAAAAATTAAAAATAAAGTAATGAAAAAATTAATTAAAATAAGCAGATTAAAATAAATGTAAAAAAATGAAATTGTATTGAATTTTGATGGAAATTAAGTAGACTATATAATAAAAATAATTCTAAATTATAAAAAATAATTTTTTAAATAATCAAGGATTTATTTGAAAGTTAATTAAAAAATTGAAAATTATTTTATTTTGGAAGAAATACTGTAAAGTAGATAATTAAAAATTGCATTATAGATTATAAAAAATTAATTAAATACTTCAAAAATATTTTAACTTGTAAAACATTTAAGTAGACTATACAATTAAAAATACACTATAAATTATGAAAAAATAATAAAAAATAATTTAAAAATTAAATTATTTTATTTTGAAAACATAAATGAAGTAGAAAATAAAAAATGTGTCCTAAAGTTTAAAATTTAATTCAAAATTTCGTAACAAATTAAATAAAATAAATTAAAAAATTGATTAAAAATATAATTATTTTGTAATATGAAATAAATTAAGTTAATTGGACAAGTAAAATTCATTATTAATTTAGAAAATTAAAGTAGATAAATATAATGCATTATAAATTAAAAAACTTCAAGGAAGAATTTATTAAAAATGAATTAACGAATTGATTAAAATGTCGAAACAGTTTGTGGATTAAAAATTGTAAGAAAACTAGATTACAAACTATTTCAAAGGTAATTAAAAAATTAATTAAAAAACCAACTAAAGATTAAACAAAAAATTTGAAAATATTTTATTTTGAATAGTGTTAAGTAAGTTAGGTAATTTAATATGCTATATAAATTATAAAAAAATTTATTTTATAATTAATTTAGAAATGAAGAAAAAATTATTTAAAAATTTGAAAGTAATGTATTTCGAGAAAATGATATAACCTAGATTAATAACAAAGCATTATACATCATAAAAATTTAATTTTATAGTTAATGAAAAAATGAATTTAAAATTAAATAAAAATGGGAAAATTGTATTTTGAAAATATTAAGTAAACTAAATAATTAGATATGCATTATAAATTCTAATACAATTATTTTATAATTAATGAGAAATGAATAAAAATAAATAAATAAATAAAAAATATTGTAAAAATTATTAAAAAATTATTTTATAAGTACTTAAAAATCCCATTAAAAATTGATGTGTAAACTTGGAGAATATTGTATATTAAAAATTAGATTATTAAACTTAGTAAATTAGATAATTATACCATATCTACAAAATTTTAATATTAATTAAAAATAAATTAATTTAAAAATGCATATTTAAAAAGTAAGAAAAATCAATTAACAAATGATTGAAAAGCATTTATATATGTTTTAATAAAATTATTTAAACTAGATAGTTAAAACTACTATATAAATTTTAAAAGCATTCACATATTTCTAAAGAGCAATTAAAATGTGTTTTAACATAAAATCAGAACTTGTTTAAATATAAGACTTCACAATATCAACATAACGATAGGGGATTGTTATGTTGGTTATAGATGTCATCTCGACCATTTGACATGAACTTGACTGGTGCATTCTAGGATGCATACTGGCTTATTCAAAATACCGAAACATTTATTAATATTACGTATGAAAAGGTCATTCAAGACAATCTAAAGGGGGCAACGTTCATACTGGTGAAGTGGATGGAGATAATGATGAAGATATGGTTGGCCTGTCCTGGTGCTAATTGGACTATTAAACCATTATAGGAAAAATATAATAGACTCAAAAGAAATATTATCGGCTATTGAATGTTGAGATTGGATTTGGGTGGACTGATTCTAGGGACATGGTGGTAAGCACTGAGTAGGTCTGGACAACCAGACTACCGGTAATGATATACCTTTTAGTAGTAGTGTAATCACCTTTGACTAGATTTGACATAACTTTGTCCTCCTTAACCTAAATAAATCCTATTTTCGTAGGCAAACCTAGGAGATAAGAATCTACATAATAAGGGATGCTCACAATACCCTCACTTAATTGCCATATTTGTTCTTCACGTAGGGATTGTCGAGTGGCGCAATCATTCGCATAGGCTCTGTCACCCCCTTGTGCAAGGCGTAGCCATGAGGAGAGTATGAGGAAGCCGACGTGGAGGACTTAGTCTAAGTTGATGTGCCCTCAACATTATAATGCCATTCACAGTTGTCTAGTGGGTGCATGTTCACCAGTGGTGCATTTTCCTCATTGAGGAGAAAGAAGCCAACATCACCTGTACTGTCTTAGCTTTGAGCTCTTGGGAGACAATGAACAACATGATCATGTCACAAGTTAACCTTACCACTCCCATCATGGTTGAGAAGTGCGTAAGTGCCTTGAAAGATATGAAAGATCTACTGAAGGAGATTTATTATAATGTTATAATGAGGTTCAAAGATCTCACTTGTCAAAGAATCTTTCTAGTACTCTCACCACACAAGAGGTGAGAGTGTCTAGATAGACTGATGTAGGCTAGAGTTAAGATTGCTTTAGGGGAAGAGTCGTTATTGTATTTCTATATTTTTGAATTGTTAGACTGTTTATGGTTGTCAGATGTGAATACATTAACTATTTGATAATTAAATGTATTTCTGATTACACTTCTATGTAGTTTTTTAATGATGACATATTCACTGCCTTTTTTAACATAGAGAGAAATTTTGCTTCTATAAATAAACATTTTGCTTTTTAACAATTGACGTATGAACATGTGTAATATCTTACATAATAAAATGTTGATATAGCAAGACAAGGAGACGCAAGCCCTAGTTGATGAAATAGAAGGAGATGTTCCTAATGATGTAGTGGATGACTTGTACGATGATGTTGGCGGATCATCCAAGCATGCAAGGAAACACCTGGATCGGAGCATGCAGAATTTTGTTTTTTTCTTTTTTACCAGCGTGATGCACCTTGTTCATTTGCGAGCATGTTTAAGTGACCCTTTCAAGATTCAAGATTTTGAGGTATAGATTAGATTAATAGGTTATTTCTTGGGCATAATAGTTGGTTCTACGATGCCTTGTGCATGAGAAAGCTCATTTTCCATTGTTGTGCGAGAAGGTTGTGTAGATGGATACTTACTATAGCATGATTGTGTTCACATTACTCCTTGAGAAGTTTGTAGATAATTTCTTTAGGTGTATTGCTATGCATCACAACTAGTGGGATGATGTAGAATGCTTTCAGTGCTTACCTGAGACGATCATCCATCACTTACACATGGTGTGCGATACGCTACGTGCCATGGTGGTGGAGTACATTAGGCCTTCGAACATATCTATGATCCTTGAACAAATTTTAGACAGCATCAGTTAGTACCTTTACTTCAAGGTGAGTGCAACATCAAAATTTATGATTCGACTTGTTAAATTTCTATGCAATTATCATAACAGGAACTCATATGCAAGATTGTGTTGGAGCCATTAGTGATAGTATTGTGCTGATGTGGGTCCCAGCAATCGCGTTCGTAGCATACTAGAGCTATAAGGCACAACTTAGCCAAAACAAGATGGCAGCATGCTTGTTCGACTTCAAATTCACATTTGTTGTATCTTGATGGAAGAGGAGTGCATCTAATGCTAGGATCCTACAATATGTACTCTAGAATTCAGAGAACAACTTTCTACAACTACTGTCAAGTTTTGTACAAAGTAGACAACGTTCTTGATGCTAATTGTCTTTTTTTTTTGTTTTTACACAAGAGCATCTCCCATTGTGTCAAGAACTTACTCTATGGTCAATGCTAAATACGCAAATTTACCGAAGTTCTTACCTACTTACAAAAGGGAATGCTACCACATTCCTGAATGGCAAGGCCCCAGTCGAAATTTGCATACCATGAAGGAACTGCTCAACTAACACCATTCATCAATTGGGAACTACATTGAGCGATGTTTTGGCATCTTGAAGAAAGAATTCTTAATTTTGAAGGGCCTCATGCCAAATTATAGTTTAATACCAAGGTAGACATTATCATTGCAATGTGTAGTTCATAGTTTCATAATCACACATTGCAACAATGACTATTTTCTAAATGAGAATACTACTGCCACCGCATAGTCACATCAGCAAATTGAGAATCCGCTCCCATATTTGGGCCTGTCTAATAAGAGTGTATAAGCTGAAAATCTCATATGAGATCAAATTATACATGACTTGTGGAAAACACGTTGATGCTAATTTCTTTCATGTTTTCAATGTCTACTTGTCAATTAATTGAAATAGTTGTGTTATTAGTGTAATTCATCAGAATGTTGAACCTTAACCTTTCATATCATTTTTAGACTACAAAACATGTTGAAAATGTAATATCCTTTGTGCATCTCTTATATTTAACATAAATTGTTATTGTTGTGAATGCATTTTATCTAAATATTAACTACAAACGTGTACATCACCATGCCTCTACAAAGATAGTACTCTCCTACACGCCTAACTACGTTTACATTGTTCTTGAACGAGGAGGGGGTATTCATTATGACTCTACTTGATATATGTTATGATTGACTTTACTTACATATGATGCGCGATCGTGGGATGTATCTGGCTCCCCTTCTTGTTTAAACAGTAAAACTATCAAAGAATAGCTAACTTAATAATAGGTTGGATGGTGATAACAAGTTATAACAGTTAAGATATTTTATAAAAAATAACTCTTTTTTGATTGTAAGAATTCATAAGTTATAAGATATTTTTATTATTTTTGAATTTTTTTATATTTTTTGAGAAGCCACTACTTTGATAAATTATTTTTGATTAATTAGTGAGGCTTTAGAAATAAGCCCACATCATAATATCTATGTAGTATGTATGTATGTATGTATGTATGTATATATATATATATATATGCACTAACACCCCTAATGTAAAATATAAATTTGTATTAAAAGTTCTACTATATATATAATATACACTATACATATGTACAATATATGTATTAACAACTCCAATATATATACAATATATTGTACATATGTATAGTGTATATTATATATATAGTAGAACTTTTAATACAAACTTTTATTAATAATTATTTGTTGCATTTTCACATTTATTTTGTTATTTCTCAAATACCATCAATTCATAATAATATCTCATTTTTATATCTCAAATCTCTAAAATATTTTATATTATTTTTTTTCACTTTATCTCAAGAATACTTTTTTTTTTCTAGAATGGAGCAATATTTTATCTTACTTATTTTATTTTATTCAAGAATATTTTTTCCGGAGTATATAGCGTTTCCTTGTGAAAATAAAAAGATCAAAAAACTTTAACGGATAAAGTGGCAATTATTACCCGACTAGAACTTCCGTCGAAACACACGGCCTTGCGGAAACGCTGCTTCTACGGACACATTGTTAAGTCTTCTTCACCAGAAAAAGGGTCACTTTGCACTTCATCACACGAGATCCAAAACCAGAGAAGATTGGCCACTGCGGTTTTAGAAAATTTGGTTTCAGATTGCCGATTGCAGCGGTTTTCTAGTGGGTTAATTATCTTTTATGACGACCGCGTGATATCCCATCTCCCCTGCATAAAAATCCGATACGGCCCCCCACGCTAGCATAGAGGCCAAGCAACAAATGGGGATTCTTTTAGCTGCTTCGCTCCCAGGATTTCCCATCTGCTACCAGTTTGGTAACAAATACAAGAAATCCGCGAGACCGCAACTCCTTCATTGTTCCAGGTACTACTCTCTTTCGTCAAGTTCAACTCTCCGTTGCTCTCTGTATGCGTGGTTTCTTACTACTGGGAGTTAATAACTGGCGCCAGTAGCCCTTCACAGTTTCTGTATTGGACATGTTATTGGCACCCATCTGACATCCTTTTAAACTATAAAGGAAGGGGTTACTCGTAAATTCTCCCGGTTAATTATAAATTCCACCTTTCTCCTGGGTTTTTTTGACCTGAAAGAGATATTTGATTTTTTAAACTACCTGATTAGTTCTGTGAAAAAATTTACGGGTGACAGGAAGATATAGTTTCGAAGGTTTGTTTGGTGAAATGTCTGACTAGATTACTCACGGATTCTAGGCTAGCTGGGCAGAACTTACACGCATTTGATTCGCCTCTTTGCCAGTATAAGATATTCTTATGTTAATTCTATTGTGAATTTTTATGTCTATAGAAGGCTGGGGTGCATCACTTGCTTTGGAATGGAGTCTAGGTGATTGTCACATAATGATTTGGTAGCAATTGCGCAATAGACATAACATGTGGCCTTGTTAAACTTTTACCCCCACTGCTTAGTATTGACGTTGAGGAGACTCATGTAGCCATGGTGTGTCTGTAGATGGACTGCATCTTCCATTTTGAACTATAAATCCAATAATTTTGAAGTTTTTCGTGTTATGTTATCCATCTGAATAAAACTAAGTATTTTAGAGTGTTTTATGTTGAAACCTGTGATTTCAGGAACACTGGAGAAAGCACTGGCTTATCTCGAGATACTGCCCCATTGGAGTAAGTGCCTTCTCAGCATAAATATGGTCAATTACGTGGAATGCATCAATGTGAATCAGTATCCCACATGTTTCCTTGTGCAATATAGGTTGGGAAGCTTCAAAGACATGGAGGTGCATCAGGTATCATTTTTTTGTTTACCACTACATATTCTATATGCATGTTTTTTAGAAATGATCTCTGTTTCCTTTTTTCTCTACAGGACCATTTAAATCCCATCAGTAATGAAAAGGAAGAGAAACATAATGACATTTGGCAGCTATTTAGGGAAGCTCAGCAAAGTGAGTTTCTTCTACATTTCTCTGTATGCAGCTTGTTATCTGTACTTCACATCATAGCAATTCAGCTTAGCTTGTGATATGTTGCATTGAATGATTGCAATTCAGATATATTATACTTAAACAAACAGCGTCTACTGGCCATGGAAGAGCTTGACAGGGTAAAGAATGAAAGGATTTCATTGCTTGATAGAGTAGAGCAGCTGGAGATGAAAAACCAGGCAAATCTGAGAAGAGGTTCTCGCACTCGTTTTTTATTACCTCTGTGATACTTGCTCTTATTCTTATAAATGCAATATTGAGTTTAATCCTTGTTGTTTCTTTCTTCTTGGGAATCTGCTTTGATCAGACTCTAAATTTACATTTTCACAGAATACAAGTGACATATTTTACATTTTAGTTATTGCTTTAAATTCAAGCTGGTCTTTTTCATCTTCAGTGACGCAGCATGAATATGTTAGATGTCCCAAAAAACCTAGGGCAAAATTACTATCATGAAACATGAAAGAAAGCATTACAATCTTTGCCCTTCAAAATCCTTTATTTCTCAGAGGAAGAAATGAATGCCAGGAGGTCTAATTTCATCATTGCTATTGCATTGAAAACAAAGCAGATAAATTTGCAATCAGCTCGGGGTTTCTTCTTAGAATAGATTCTTTGGTTCTCAATGGCATGATTGGCAGTATGGAGGCATCTGATTTAAGAAGTCTTATCATGAATTCAAGGGGTAGTTTGGCTGATGATTTATATGACATTGTTTACAAGCATGATGCTGAATTTCTGGCAGAGCTGCGTCACTTTTCCAAGAAAAGTAAAGAGTAAGGGCTTTCATTTTGGTTCAACTACTTATTCTGAGATCCCCAATCATTTATATTTCGATCTTAAATTGTATTATGCTGTAAAATGTACACAATGGTTGAAGAATAACTTTTGATTTGGTATGTTTGCTCTGGCATGCCTCCTTGCACTCAAATGTGGATGGAGTAAGGACTGGAATCAAAATTCTTTTTCACTGTTAAGAATCAGTATACAAAGGGGAATGTAGTAAGATGAGTTTAATATGTTGTCCTTGATTTCCAATGAGGCCTGCTCTCTCTCTCTCTCTGTATATAGGCCCTAGACTTGGGAATCATGAAACCTCTGATTAGTGCTACTGCTTCATATGTTGTAGTCAAGTTTCCTCTTTATTTTAATATGCCATAGTGGAAAAGAATACTGCTCTTATTCTGGAGAGTTGAAACCCCTGATTATGAACCCTGTGAAGATGCTAATATTTAAGACTTTTTCCTGTTTTTTTCCTTTGTCATTATGCTTTCTATATAACCTTGTACTCAGGATTCTGTTTCCTACTGTTGTGCTGAACATGAAAGACTTTTATCTTATTCAAGCCCGTGATTCTTTTCTCATTTGGCAATTGAGGATCAATGTTCTTCTTCTTTTTGACTCAGGAATGGCTTCCACATAATCCACATCTGTACAGAAATGTCACGTTTCTGTTGGATCTTTGGCATCCTATATAACTGGTTTATCTTGTGCTCTGCAAAGGAAGGGAAATCTTGTTGAGGTTATTTTACCCAAGTAATCATGAACTTTCTATTTTACCTTGGGCGATGCTCATCTTTTCTGTTCCATTGGTTTGTAGAAATCTTAGGCCCAGCAAATTTCTCCTCCTGCTTGGTAACCATTGTCTTAGACGTTACTGTATAATTTTAAATGTAGTTACGCCGTGTCGAAGAATAACAGTGAACTGCATATTAGAGTGCATTGGAACTGGTATAATGATTTACATTGCTGACTTGAAATTTTAAAAGAGTGAATTCCTAAAACTTAAACTAGCCAGTTTGTAAGAGTAATGATTGGTTTGAACTATAGTTTATGTCTAAAAGAAATAAAACCATTGATAGTTACATGGAAAATTAAAGGAATAACCATATGCTCTGAGACATTGACCTGAATGGTACAACAGAAATAATAAACATTGTGTCTAGGGGGATGCAGAAATTGTCAATCATTATGGTTTGACCTCCTTACATTTTCAATTGAAGGCTTTGCTTCAATTTCATTTCTGTTTGAATTTTCCATTCTGAAAATTCATAGTCAATTTAAACGTTGCCATAAAAGCAAAATTCATCATTTTGGCTAACTATAATTCCTAACTTTTTAAAAATTTGTTCCATGATTTCAATGTATCGTTCAAGTTAAATCTGCTTGAGATCCACTCTGTTTCTTAAAGAGCAAGTGCTAAATTACCATGCAAGCTTCCTACTTCAAAGTGCATAGCCAAAGCCAAGATTATGAGCTATGTATTTGCATAGAAATATGCTGTTCAGTTCGTTCTGTGCAGTTCCACATCTTGCACAAGGGTTGTGCAACATTTTATTTGAAATTTCATTCAACAATTTTCATTTAATGGTCATAGCAAAAATTGGCCTGTGCAAGCATGTGTCATGGCACTGTGCTCTGCTCCTGTATGCGTCATCTTTCTACACTTAATCAATAATAATTAATGTGGAGTGATATATTACATTTTTGCTGCATAAATATAGATTGAATTGTGAATTGTATTCATAAATTGATTATTTGACAAAATCCTAGATAAACTATGGGAGGATCAATTCAAAAGGTATCTTATATAATATGAATCCTGAAATAATTGACTATCGGTGAAATAAGATTATGCTGTTATTAGTTAAATAAAAATAACAGCTGAATACCGATAACTTCTAGAATGAAAGCATTCTACCAAACCTTTTCATCTTCCATAGCTTGCATTTGATTTCAACTTTTCAATCTTCTATTAATGATACATATTTGTGTTCACTCAGCATCTGATATCTTAGTTTTAAAATTAACCTGGAAATAGGTATGCTTGCTTGAACCTTGATGAGGTTCAAGGATTGTGAGATAATTGACTATCAGTGAAATAATATTATGCTGTTACTAGTTAAATAGAAATAACAGCTGAATACCGATGACTTCTAAAATGAAAGCTTTCTACCAAACCTTTTCATCTTCCATAGCTTGCCTTTGATTTCAACTTTTCAATCTTCTATTAACGCTACATGTTTGTGTTCACTCAGCATCTGGTATCTTAGTTTTTAAATTAACCTTGAAATAGGTATGCATGCTTGAACCTTGATGAGGTTCAAGGATTACAAGAAGTTGAAGCTGGTTTCTACTCGTATTTTAATGGTCAATTGCATGAAAACAGGATCTGGACTGGGTGAGTGCTCGTATTTATTTATATGAATGTATAAACTGAGCATGGAAAAATTGGAACTGAAGGACTTGTCAAAAGATGCAGATTCTTAATCAGAAAGAATCCATTAGCACTTCTTCTTATGCTTTGGATGCTTGGTATACAGGGTTGTCTATGGCATTGGAGTTACCTTTATACAGCCCGTCTATTATTCATCTTTATTTAGCCACAAAACTGTATATGGTTGCTCAAATGACTTTGAGAGGTTAGTCAACATGTCCTATTTTACTTATAATAGTTCTTATAGGGTTTATAATTTTTTATCTGGAAGTAACTATGGCATTCCTAGGGAATTTTCCATGTCTGCTTCACATTTCAATTTATCCTGTCTTAAATGTGAATTGTCTAAAAAATGTTCTGTGGTGTCTAGACATGCATTGTTACTGCACACAAATTATTCTATTTTTGCTCTTCTGGGTAAATTGATAATTTACTTTTTGTGGATGAAGTCACTCCTACCAAACCATAACTATATGAATTCAATAAAACTGCCGCAGATCAGTTCTGTAGTCTCAATTAAGGAACTTAGGCAACTTAGCCTTTGTAACATGCCACTGCTTCTCTTTTTATTAATTATGTGTATAATCCAATCATTTCATCTTTATGTTGTCAGATTCACCTATTTCTCTCGTGCTTCACTGGACTATCTAGTTAAAACAGGAAAAAGACCTGATGTGCTTAATATACACAATTGGCAAACATCCATTGTTGGGCCGCTTTTCTGGGATGTTTTTGTCAGTCAGGTACAGTTCTGAATAGATTTGAATCATTTGAAACACATGTTGAACATTGAAAAAGCTCTAAGCATAGTTCTAAAAGGTGAATGGCGGGGCATGGCTCAAACTCCTTCTAGAGCCACGGCGCACGGCGTGGTGCATGGTGCACGGTATATTGAAGTATGACGCACAATAAATCAAATTAATTAAAAATAGTTCTACCTCTAATATATGCCTTTGAAATATAAAACAATTATAAAAATATATCAATTTCTAATTAAAAATAAATAAATAGTATTGATAAAGGCATGAATAATTTGTTTCAAGTGCTAACCACGATATCAACTTAATAAAATTTAACAACCAAATTTGTAATGCATTTGAAGTTCAAAATACAACCAAAATAAACTATGTAAACAAAAACATAAATGCTAATCATCAACATCAAAATAATAACAATTACTCTTCACATCATTTTTATCTTCATTCCTATTATCAGATTAAATTAGGGCTCATTCTTCTCATAAGTGTCTTCTTCATCATTTTTATTCATTAATTGGTATAGTCTAGATTTAGCTATAACGTTTCTTGAACTTGATCTTATCCTTGTTGCCCTAGATTGAAAATCATATGTTGCTTCTTCAACCTTAGAAGCTTTAGTAACATCATCCTAAGTTAAGTCATTGTCATCATGCTCAAGGGCTTCCTTCTCATTAGAATCCAATCTTCCAAACAACCATTTATTTGATTCATCAATATTCTCCAAACTAATGGGATCAACTTCATTTTGTTTCTCAAAACAGCGCCTTAAAGCTCGATTATACTTGATATAAACTAAATCATTCATGCATTTTTGAGCCAACCTATTCCTCTTCTTGGAGTGAAGCTACTAAAATTAAACTTTAAATTAAAATATATTATTGTTTCATAATAATAATTATAGATACATATAAGTTATATACTTACATTTTCAAACAAACTCTAATTTCTTTTCGTAGCCCGATACATTATAAGTAAGGTTAAGAACTCTAATTACAAAGGTTTGCAAATTTATAATGTCATTTCCAAAATAAAATATAAATACCAGTATCAAAATAAAATAGTTATTTATCGTTATATGAAATAATAAATATATTTAAATTTATATCATAAATACTAGGTGCTCTCAATTTTCTTTGTCTAACAATCGGTGTAAATCCAAATTGTCTTTCAGCATTTCTATACAAAGAAAGCCCTTAATAAATCTTATCTTGTATATCATCTGGAAATAACTTTTTTATGCATTTATGTAGGCCATTTGTAATCTTTGGATCCTTTTCTATATTAGGTTTCTCATAACAAAATTCTGAATTCGAGAAATAACTCGCTCCATGTGAAGGCCGATGAAGTTGTATTTCTCATCTCCTATCAATAATATTAAATATGTTTTTATATTTTTCTTCATTGTTGTTGAATGAGGCTATTATTATTTTCTTCGCCCTATCTATAGTCTCATATATATGTGTGTGTGTGTGTGTCCCATTGGAGGCTTAGCCTCACCATCTACTAATCTTAACATAACTAGTAGTGGCCCACTAATTTTGAGTGCATAGACAATAGTATTCCTAAATGAAGGCATCAATATCACACTCGTGACCAACTTACCTTGTGTTTTTTTTTTAAATATTTGCATTCGACTCTTTGCTTTGATGTAAACGTATTCCTCAAATTTGCTTTCTGTACTTGAAAGCACTTTAAAGTTAAGAAGGCGGTGGCAAATTTGGTCCTCTCTGCTTAAATTATTTCCATTTGTTTAGTGAACTCTCTTATCAGGTTTAGGAGATTGGGCCTATTATATGTATATATATATATATCCATTTACCATCATTGCTCGTTCATACGTTTTTTTTAAAGTATGAACTTTGAAGATATCTTCAAAAATAAGATCTATGCAATGAGCAGCGTAGGGAGTCCAAAACAAATGCTTATATTTGATCTCTAAAAGCCTTCCTATTGATTTAAGAGAAAAAAATTAATATATATTATAAATGATTACATTGTAATTAAAATAAATAATAGAATTAGATATATTGAAATTTTCTTAGCCGCAACAACATTTGTGCTTGCATTATCCGTAACTACTTGTATCATATTTTTCTCACCAATCTGTTTGATGTATTTCGATTACAACTCGCACGTTTTCTTATCGGTGTGAGAATACTCCGAAGCATCGATTGGATTCAATAAATTTGCTCCCCTTCGGGCAATTCACCAAAAAATTAATCACTATCTTATTCTTCTTATTGGTCCAACCATCTATCATCAATGAATAACCATATTTTGCTACTGCCTCGTCATGGGTCTTCAAAAGGCCACTTGTGTGTTCTAATTCTTTTTTCAAATAAGCCATTCTCAATTTATGATAAGTTGGAGGCTTTGCACTGGGATCACACTGAAAATAAGCTTCTAACATATGCTCAAAAGTATTCGAATTGGCAATATTAAAAGGTAACATGCTTTCATATGCTCACCTGCAAACCATTGCGCCATATGCTTTCTTTTTTTTTTTTTGTAGCTTCATTAAACTTTTGAGCTTTTCCCTTATTACCGCTATGCTTGAATACTTCATCAGCATCCCACATGAAAAGCATACCCATGGGCCTTATCTACTTTATTTTTTTAGTTGATGCACTTGATGAACCAGTAGATGGGCGCTTGCCAAGATTTGAGGGTTCATTATATTCATCTACTTTCTCAAATTCTTTAGCCACTAAATTAAAATGAAGAATTGCATCAATTTGATTTTTTAGCTCTTTCTTTTTCATTGAATTTCCAATATTCCTTCACATGCTTAGGACATTTTGGGCACCTCGTAGGATTTTGAAAGCCTCCAACAAGGTGTTATTTATGCCGTGTGATCCTCTCTTTTCGAAACTTTGTTACAAAAAACACATTTGATGTTATTTGTGTTTTTTGGATCGATTAATATCGCATAATTCCAAGTCAAGTCCTTCCGATTTGAATTTGACGCATTAGAAGTCGACATTTCGGTACCTTAATCCTTATTCAATAACTCAAAAATTAAACTTTAAAACATAAAGTGACAAATGATGACAATACACATAATGCTGCCGTACATAATGCTATACATAAATGCATAATGGATAATGCTGCAGCCTGCAGCATCACATAACCATAATGCTGCATAGTGCATACACAATTACACTTACACAGTGCACACACAATATACAGAATTACACAGCACACACTACACATAATTTAAAAGATTTTGGCCAAAAAGCACAAACTGAATAAACAACACCTACGAGAGGCTAAACTGAATAAACACACACAGCATAGTTCAATTTCGGAGGCGAATATCCTCAGTCTTCTTGGGTTGCTGACTTTCCAGTTCAATTTCAGAGGGCAAAAACCCATAAGCATACAACCATGCACACACAAATCCGAAAGCACACACACAAAGCCGGAAGCACACACTAAACTATAAGCATACACGGTACACACCCAAATCCATAAGTTGCAGCTTGCTACAAGTAAGAAAGTGAAGAAATTAACTTACTGAAGTTGCAGGTGAAAAGAAAGTGAAGAAAACCAAAGCTCACCTCCTTCGTTGGCGCTGGGTGTGTCGTCTTTGTAGGTTCCTCTTTGCGTCACTCGCTAGGGCTGGTGGTCCGTGGTGCTAATCAGTCGTTGGGTGGAAGGGGGGTTTTGGCAGCGTGTTTTATATATTTACAGAAACACGCTTAAAAGCGTGTTTTTAATGAAAAAAACGTTAAAAAGAAGACTTCACTCCAGAGTGAAGATGCTCGCGATTTGGTGTTGATGGCGTGGAGGCCATGCCATGGCGCGCGCCATCCGTCGCCTTGTACTACACTGGCTCTAAGCTAGTACTCTGTCAAACTCCGCCTTTTCTGTGAATACTGTCTTTAGATCCTGTCCCCCCTCGTGCATCTGGTCTCTCTTACACTGTCAACGTGCTATTAATGCAGTCATTGAAGGACCATCTGATTGGAACCAAAATTTAGTGATCTGGCCCATTCCATTCCCTAGTAATCCTACCTTCTAAAATCCTGGGCTTATCTTTTTTGAGCCAACCAGTTTCTTCTAACAAGCATTTTGTTTAATGCTTTTCTACTCTAAAATTTTCTTATACTTATTAATGCTAGTAATTATTTTGTTTCTAATATGTTACTTGATTCAACTATATATATTCACTATACTAGTTTGCAGGGTTTAGAAGATACTAGGATACTTTTGACCTGCCAGGGTTTTGATTCTCAGGTAGGCGCCTGTGTTATCTGGAATTTTTAACCTTAGATTTTTGCAGTTTTCCTGCTGTCAATATGATGCAAAAGACATGGGCATCTTGCTCGTGGATTTTAATTATTGTAGTGTCTTGAACAACCTGAAAAGCTAGCACTGTGCGGGCTTGATCCTTCTAGGTTGCTTCGACCTGATCGCCTTCAAGATAACAGCAACTCTCATCTTGTCAACTTATTAAAGGTAAAATATCTTTTCTGTTGCCGTTTGACCAATCAAGATAGGTTTCTTTCATGCGTCTTCTAATTTTCTTTTGTTGAGACTGTTGTTATATTTAATGATATTTAAATCCATGGTCCTACAGTTTGATTTTATAGTCATTCAGTAATCAAAGAAGTGGACAAAATATAATCCAGCAAGTTCAACCAAAATTTATTTGCAAGTTTTGATGACTTATATACATCATGCTTATGGTTGGCTAATGGATGGGTTGGGTTGAATATAAAATAATTCCGAATGCTTGAGTTCAAATATGTCAGGTTGGTTTGGGATGTAGCAGCCATAAAAACTTGTTATTTCGTTCAAATGATTGGCTCTAAGCTGGTTTGGATTCGGTTTGAGTCT
Source organism: Avicennia marina (assembly GCA_019155195.1). NCBI lineage: Eukaryota > Viridiplantae > Streptophyta > Magnoliopsida > Lamiales > Acanthaceae > Avicennia > Avicennia marina. The sequence continues at coordinate 9,568,600 of CM032765.1, forward strand.
CAGTCCAAGGTCAAAAAATAATTATTTTCATCCATATTACATACCTTAAGAATTTATTTAAGGTATATAAATTATTTTTCTTCCAATAATGATATTAAAATAAATTTTTTAAGCAAAAATTTTACCTTTTTTAGTTTGGCCTAGTTAGGTTCCAATCAACACTAAAACCAGTCAGTAGGATCAGACTTAACCTTGCTCAATTCTAAAATTATTAAGGCCCAACCCAACACAAATCTAGTTGGGTTGGATTGGATTCATGGTTCCAAAACCATCTTACGTCCATAAAATCTATTCAAGGTTTCTCTGTGCTCTTTCATCTTTGCGCATGCTTATATCTTTCCTTCAATCGGTCCTGTTCTTTGGGAACAATGACATGAATTTAACATGTTTCTTCTGCTAATATTCCTGATTTGAGAATCTCTTGATTGTTCGACTACGTGTTTAGTCATCGACTTAGTTTACTTGTACCCTTTTTACATCTTTTCTTTTCTTTTTATCTTTTATATTTGCAGGGTGGAGTTGTATACTCTAATAGAGTAATCATAATGTCGTCCCCACAAACCAAAGGCTGGATCATTAGTGCATTGGCACATGGGTTGGAACCCACTCTTGCCATTCACAAGTATGTATTGCTCTTTAATAATTCCTAAAGATTGGGTTCCCAAACGTAGGGTTTTGCCTTCTGCCTGATGCATTCTAATAATCAAGTAAATTTTCTTTGTTGCAATACAAAATTTCTTGTTTATCCTGTTCTTATCCTTTCCTTGAATTCCAATATCTTTTTTGTAATCCTGGACTCATATTTTGTGCTTGATTGTAGGGAAAAGTTGGTCATTGCTCCTTCTGGATTTGATAAATCAATGTGGGATCCTTCATGTGACAATTTTCTTCCACAACGATACACTGCAGATGATATGCATGGAAAATCCATTTTTAAAGTAGTATTACAACGGCATGTGGATTTACCTGAAGGAGCATCCAAAATACTTGTGAGTGTTAAAGGGTCCATAAAGCTTTGTTCTCTTGAATCCCTGCTGGCAGCTTTGAAATGTGAACTGTAAACATTTAGTCCGCAGTATTTTTTTTTTCCTTACCTGTTCTGTAATACTTCTTATGGTCATAATCCAAAAACTGATGAATTTTCAAGGTTGGATGCATTTATTCAGACGCCTTAGATGCTGACTTGGAGAAGCTAAAGACGCTTGTGTGGATGGCTTCTAGAACTGAGGGAGTTCAGGTATTTGCTCTGAGTCTTGGAAACTTAATCTTTAGATTATATATCACTGTATGCCTGTATCGGCTGGTGACCATATTCTGAAGATTTATATTGAGGGAAATGAGATTTATGTTGTGTTGAATTGTTTCATGACACTTGTTATTTGTTTGTTGATCCTTGAATGTGTTCTGTGCAGTTTATTTTCATGGGCTTTAGCCAAAACACTGGCGTAAGGAGGACACTAGAACTTTTTCCAGAAGAAGTGAAGGTGGGTTCCTGAATTTATGAGTTCATCCATTTGCTCCATCCCTGATTGTTGCTTGATGTTGAATTAAGCAATGTACTGTGGCTGACATTTGGAATATATTTTAAGCATTTCTTCTGAATTTAGAATTATTTCCTTCTGAAATCATATTTTCGTCTTCTGCAAATGAGGGAAAGTAAATAATAAAATAGTTTTGAGTTTTTTCAAAACAAGAAAAAGTATTTGGGCATCCAGACTACTGAATAATTTTCTTTGATGAAATTGCTGAAACTGTTTGATTATGAAAAATTTTGTTTGATCTTCTGCTATTATTTGTATATGGCACTTTCGTGTCTATCTAGAATTTCTGTATTATCTCTTGCTATTACATTGTAAAAACATATTTGAATGGCTAGTCCACTGTACTGGGAGCTGATTTGCACCTTAGCTTATTTAACTACACGCCTCTGTAGCTTACCTGTAAAAATAAATTACATTTCATATCGTTGCTAATTGAATATCTTGCTTTAAACCATTTGCTTTGTAACCCCTTCTACCAATGGCATTCAGATTCTAAGTGAACAAGTAATTAGTATTTTCCATGTTATTGTCACAATATCAGTGTCTCTCAGTGAGAATATTTGTAATAAAATTTTTGTCTATGCTTCCTTTGTGAATTCTACATCATTTGATTGTTTGTTGTTACAGGATGAAAATGTGAGATTCATTGATGAATATGATGAAGGATTATCACATTTGATAATTTCAGGATCTGACATCATCATCTGCCCATCTTTCGAAGATCCACTGCATCAAGTTCCTGTCAGTTTCTGCCAGAGGACTCGGTTATATAAAAACAGATAAAAACTATAATTTTGATTTTGTATACGTAATTGGTCCCTTTGAAAACCTAATCCATCTCCAATAATGTAGCTCAAGGCCATAAAATATGGGGCAGCTCCAGTTCCTTTACATTTTACTGACAGCAGATTCAGGTGGGTTTATCTGTTGTAGAATACAATTTGATCAAGCAATGTTTATCACTACTTATCGGAATATTTCTCTCTGAATTCTTTTACAGGCCCTCTGGTGATGATGATGCTGAGAGCACTAAATTTTCACAGTATATCGAACATAACTTTGCTAATATGTCTCTAGGCGAAGCTATTGATGAAATCGTACGTGATTCTCTAGCAAAGTTATTATTTCCTACCCATGCCATCGCACGAGGAGATATCTTTTCTCAGGCTTTTATTGAGTTTGATTAGATGTTTTAAGTGGTAATGGACACAGAATTTGAGGCTTAATTTGTTTTATTTATCTGCAGAAGAACAATCCATCCCAGTGGAATAGAAGGATTGTGGATGCGATGGAAAAGGACTTTTCATGGGATTCAGAGTGCGCAGATGTGCACGTCAGTGCATATGCAGCAATAAAAAGATTATAAAGGTCTTGGTACATCTCGTATGAAAGGCGTTCGGGGTGTGTGCACGTGGATATGGAGTAGAGGCTCTATTGTACACATCACATAATGTTAGTAGAAGTTCTGAAGCCACGGCGTACTTCACCACAGATTCTTCCCCTCTTCTTTTTTTCTCTGTAAACGGAGATCTCCTTGTTTGTGCAGGTGGCGCTTAAGTGGGAGTGCACGTGATCTGTAAATGCCATCTCTCTCTTGGTTACTCACAGTCTGTTGTGTGTTTCCTGGCTTGACTGATCGCTGATCTTATGTGCAATTTTTTGTTTTGATAGGAGTGAACTTAACTTGGTCTCGGGAGAAAAAAATCGTTTCAGGTTTTTTCGAGGTTTGATGGTGGGAAGATTGGTAGAGTGTTTGTCTTAAAACAGATGCATTCACGCGTGTATACATGGCAAATTAAATTTCAGCAAATCATCTCACTTTTGCGCGTATAAGTCTAGCCAGGCTGGGTTGGCCATGGCACGCTTTAGTAGAAAGAACTTTTGAGTATAAATTATCAATCTAATCTACTGAAATTGTCATCCATGATATTCATTTGAGTGGGTGTTCGAATGAGTGTATACGTTTCTCAAAACATTTTCAAGGAACTTTAAAAAAATTTGGTAAATTTTTTATCAAATTAGTTTATAAGTTTTAAAAATAAGATATTTAAATATTATAATTTTTTTTTTAAAAAAATGAACTCTCTTTATGTTAAAACATCTTAAAAGTTATATAACATAAATATGTTTAATTATATTATATTAATAATATTTAGCTATTTTTATTATAATTTCACAAAAAATTATAATTATTTATGATTAAAATTTTAATAAAATGTTGGAAGGTAATTTTATCATCTTTATACAATTACTTTCAAGACTATTTTTAAAATCAAATTTGAGTTTGTAAATTTGAAGAACTTCTTACAAACTTTTAAAAATAAATTTAGTTAAACAGCCTCTAAGTTAAAGATTGATTATTGGTTTTGCAAAAAGTGACCAATGCGTTTGGGGCGTTGTGGCCAAGTTTATTTCATAATTTCAAAATTTGAAAGGCTTCCTGCCATCATCTTAATCAATGTTTTGCCTTTGGAAGTACATATGGTCAAAAAACAGAAGGTTAAATTAGAATTTAGGAGGGTCAAGAGTTGAATTTGAGTAACAATTAAACTTGATGACTAATTAAACTCAATTTAATTAAATGTTATAAAATTTAAACTGAAATATAGATTTAAATTAAGCAACGAGATTAAATTTAAAAGAAACTAAAGTACAAGATTAAGTTTGATTAGATTAAAAAAAATATATTTGAGCCTAATCCAAGTTTGAGTCAAATATATGGATTTCTTTACACCCTTGCTTGGATGTTGATCTTAATCAAGACAAATGTATCTATATTTCATCTTAATTATTCAATATATGACAAGGAAAACGAAAGAATCAATCCAATTAAAAAGCCTCTTCAAGATGAATTAGAGGACGGCTACAAGGGCGAGGGAAGAATCTCAAAAAACATATGTTTGTTTTTATTTTAGTCACCCCAAAATACTTCTACAAAAATACATTTAACAACAAAAACGGACACAGGCAGAAGGAAGAAGTGGAGAGACGCGCGCGAGGGCTGAGTAAAAATCTTGATGGTAATAATTAATCTATGCGAAGGTGGGCAAAGATCGACGTGCAACAACTTTGACTGGTAATTTTCATCCTACTCGCTTTCCTCATATTCTTTATTTCATCACGACATTTACTTCTCACTTTGTTGCTGTTCTTCTTAATTATACATGTTATTATAAAAATTAATTAGTGTGTTCAACAATGGTTTAGTTAATAAAGTAGCTTTCTCCCCGTCTCTGTCCCCAACCCAAATTCCGGTTGCAGGAACTCCGCCAGAACTTAGGGTCTAGATAAAACCCACAATGGCTTCCACCGCCGACCCCACCGAATCCTTCAAACCCTACACCCTCAAGCACACCCTCACCGGACACAAGCGCGCCGTCTCCAGCGTTAAATTCTCCGACGATGGCCGCTTTCTCGCCTCCTGCTCCGCCGACAAGACCGCTCGCACCTATTCCCTGTCCTCTCTCGATGCCACGCACAACGAGTTCCATGGCCACGAATTTGGCATCTCTGACCTCGCTTTCTCCTCTGACGGCCGGTTCCTGGCCACAGCCTCCGACGACCGCACCGTCCGCCTCTGGGATGTTGCCACTGGAGCCCATATCAAAACCCTTACCGGCCACACCAACTACGTTTTCTGCGTCAATTTCAATCCCCAATCCAACATGCTCGCTTCCGGTTCCTTCGATGAGACAGTCCGCATTTGGGATGTCAAGTCTGGGAAATGCCTAAAGGTGCTCCCTGCTCATTCTGACCCTGTTACTGCAGTTCACTTTAATCTGGATGGATCCCTCATCGTTTCGAGCAGCTATGATGGGCTTTGTAGGATTTGGGATGCTTCTACTGGCCATTGTATGAAGACTCTCATTGATGATGAGCACCCGCCAGTTAGCTTTGTCAAGTTCTCGCCCAATGGCAAGTTTATTCTTGTGGGAACTCTTGATAATACTTTGGTCAGTGTCTCTTACTCAATTTCTCTCATAGATTGAAGTTACAATCTTTACTTGATATTAATTGTTTTATTTGATTAATCTGGCTTGTAATGGATGAATAATCAGCCTCCTGAAACAGGGTATAAGGGTCTTGCCATTATCAATACTTCTTAAGTAGTGTCAGTGATGAAAACTAAATATCAATTGTATTTGCACTGCCATTTGTGTAGATAGGTGTTAATTGCATGAATTATACTTACTGAAAGTCAAACGGGCATCCCATATTGTTGAGGTGAAATCTTGACATCTCAGTTATTTGAAGTTAAACAGCCAGCAGAAGGTCTTTATCTACTCTCTTGATTTGAATAGTTCATGTCGGTTACCAAGTGCCAAGAAAAAGGTGGCATTATCCACATGTAAGACTATCTTGGGTAGCCAATCTATGAAATTACAGTTTTAAATTGTATAATATTTGATTTTGCTAGCATTTCTTGACAGTTGAAACTATCAAAGAACTATTTTATGAAGGAAGGTTTGATCACAATGACTTGTTTGTCTTCAAATTTTGGTACGTGTTTTTATAGGTGTTTTTGTCTCAAGAATTGTGTAAAAGGAAGATAAAGAGAGAGAAAGAGATAAAATTTAAAAAGTGTAATAATTAATTGTGTGTGAGGAGTTTTCAAGTAACAATTGTTGATTAATCTGAAGTTTTAGTTCAGGAAACTAAGAGGATGTTTGAGAGAGTTGTTTGAGAACTTATAATCTACTTTATTTTGTATATAAAAATGACACAAATATTCTTAATTATATTATCTTAATGATAGTTAGTTCATATTTATCATTATTATATCTAAAAATTATAATCATTTATAATTATGAATTTCAATAAAATTTTATACCATGATATTATTATTTTTTAACTTATTTTTAAAATAAAATCTATAAGGTATAAAGATATCTTATATGCTACATGATCTTTTAAACTCTTAAAAATAAGTTTAGCGAAATGCCTTCTATATCTCTTTTCTGGAATGGAGTTTTCGTCCTGTTTTTGCTTTTAAAAGCTTTACAACTTTCTCCTTTGCAATCTATGTTATGCCCAATGATAAAGAGTCATGACAAGTGGACTCTTCATTGAATTGAATAAAATAATTCTGTAGCAAAATTGATTGATGATGAGGTGCTTTTATGACTTCTAGTGAGCCATTGTTTTATGTGTACATTTTACTTCTTGAATATAGAGTTAGTGAAATTACGTTATAAAGTTATGAGTAGTTTTTTTTGGTTAAAGTGGCATTCAATTCATCTCAAATCAAACAGTATTAACCTGTACCTATGTGAGGTCTGCCTCATGGAATCCCCTTGTCTATATTCAACCAAATATGCTTACTGTTCTGACTTCAGGCCACTTAGTATCAACAATATTTGTAACTCCAAAATGTGAAAACATAATAAAACAATTCGATAATCGTATTAATCTTCACTATTGGCTTATCAACTAGAAAATGAGTGAGTAGTTGTAATACTCTCCTCACACGTGAAGTTTTCTGAAAGTTCCTCATTAACTTTCTTTTGTCACATGTTACTTTACTCTCATCTCTCATATGTTTTGTACCTATCCTTAATGTTAGTTCGAAATGACATTCTTGAATCTTGATGATGTGTCATTGGTTGAAATAGTGGGCTGCTAGAGCTAATCATGTGTCATTAACTTTGTACTCAAAGTTAATAATATAGCATATCCACTTCCCTTATTGCAAATTTTTATGCAATTTTCTTTGTTAAGTTGAGTATATTGGCTTTATATCATGGGGTGGATTGAATTTTCCAATTGATTTCATTGTCTCCTTTACTATTATCTCCTGCAGTTCCACTCCCTTCTTTTGGTATGACAGTAGACAAAGAAATACTTACTTGAACTTTTCCAGATGCATTATCATCTTGAGATTGGATGCAGCAATGCTTTTGCGTACCGTAATAGTGTTTTTCTTGTGTTAATTGGTCTGGTCAAATTATATTCTTTTTGCATGGAATTAAATTAAAGGCTCCTGTCCCTCCCTATATCCCAATAACAATAAGTTTTATTGAGGGCAGAAGCGAGTATCGTATTCATGACGTTAATGCACATAGTATCAAGGAAATTGTAAGGACTTATTCAACGAATCAATAATCTTATAGGCACATTTATTTGGACGTATGCATTTTTATAGTGTACATGTTTGATTTTGTTCAATTTCTGGGTTGGTCCTGTATATATATAAGACACAACGTTGTGACTGAATGCCTAATTTTGGAAGGGAGGTTGAAATTTGAATAGGTTTTACTAAAGTAGGCACTAGCTGACCATTGATGGTGCATATCTGTTTAGTCTCAACGTTTAAAAAATGAAAATTTCTGTTTCTTGAAAGTTTTTTATTTGCATGTCTTGTGCAATCTGAGTTTGTATGTGATTTATATGACTTAATTAGGCCTGTAGCTGCTAGCGATGGACTTCAACCCCTTTAGCTCTTGCAGTGGTAATTTAGTCTGAACACTGGTGCATTAATCCTGGTTGTAAATGTGGCTTCTGTGTGCTAGTCTTGTGTGGAGTCCAATGTATTCTAGCTATTTCTTGGGGACTGTGTTTTTGTATGTGTTTATACACTGGAAATATATTTATTTCATTTCCTTTTACTTCTCTCATCTTCAATCTTGAACTTTGTGTTTGCAGCGTCTCTGGAACTTCTCCACTGGAAAATATCTGAAAACATACACAGGCCACGTTAACTCGAGATACTGCATTTCTTCAACATTTTCCATAACAAATGGAAAATACATCGTCAGCGGTTCTGAGGATAACTGTGTGTACTTATGGGAGCTGCAGTCTCGGAAAATAGTTCAAAAACTGGAAGGCCATACGGATGCCGTGCTTGCAGTATCATGTCACCCCACTGAGAATATGATAGCATCTGGTGCGCTTGGAAATGACAAGGCTGTGAAGGTTTGGGCCCAAGAGGAGGATTGAATTTTTCGCTGCTGATAGTATTATGTAACTTGCTTGTTTTGCCCGTTCAGGCTACAAGAGGAGCAACTCTCCTGGCCATTAAAGTTCCTGTCTTCCTAGATCGAGTCGAATTCTTGGGTTCCATTCTATGGTTGCCTTCTATTCTCTAATTTATCTGTTGTTTGAAACCAGTATAGCAACTGCCTAATATATTATATTGTAGCTATTGATATTTTCATTGTTTCCTGGTGAGCATTGTAAAACTTTACATGGAAAGGGAAAAGAAAGGCTCTGTCCAGCTGGCGTGCAGCCTTTGTTGCTCTAATTGGTATTTATTTGTTTTTGTTGGGGATTGTGGTGTCAATGTCGGAAATTGTCAGTATAAAAAGAGCTTCAATTTGCTATTTTCCTCCATATTTTAAAATAATCTCAAAGATAATAAAGCAGAATTTAGGAATCTGTCTGCAAGAATGCATCAAAGAAGGAAAGGTTTGAAACCCACCAACCCATCACCAGATAATGCCATGCTATTGTTGTGGTGCCTTGAGAGAGGAGCCATGAATATGGAGGAAGTACAGCTCTCGCTGCTGATGAAGCATTTGAAATTGAGGCGGGAATGAAGGGCCGGCGCTGCTCAAGCAATAATACTGAGAGTACAAGTCGGTTTGCAGTATGTCCCACTACAAATATGCATCGTGGGTGGTACCTTTTTATGTTACATCCTCGTCACTTTAGCGGCCTTTAGTTTCCTTTCGTGATACTGACATCGTAACAATAATTTAAAACGCCTTTGACTTTTTAATTATGAATTTATTCATAAATTTTTTACGTAATGAAACAATTGGAGAATTTTTGTTTATCTGTGCGGACAAAAATTTTTGAATTTAAATTTATTTGAACAAAAAACTTTATACAAATTCACTTAAAATTTGAATCAAATAAATTTTTTAAGGTACAATATTTAATTTAGTTTTCTAATTATTTTTTCAACTTGAAAAAATTTGAATGTTTTTGCAATTTTTTGAAGTATAGATAGATTTGAGTTTCTTTAAATTTTGGTAAGTTACTAAAAAATGTCAATTTCTCAATTTAACACCACAATCTTTGATGAAACGTTAAAATTTAATGAACTTAATGCAAAACGCTTTGAATCTCATAATAACGTTTTGAATGTTTTTCGAAGAACACAACTAACATTGAGGTAGCTTTTGGTGTCCCTTGTAATCTCTTGTTCAATAAAATTTATGGATTTATTTGTTTATTTTAGTTTGTAATTTTAATTATTTATGGAATGAGTAATATTGTTAGGCCAGTCAAATCCTACCAAAGTTGGGGATTTAATTGAGAGCCATTACCATATACAAGGGGCGTTGATTTTGGCATGACTAAAGTTGACCAGGCCTAAATTTTGGAAAGGAAATTGTTGGAAATTACTTGCTTGAATGAGGAGGACCTTACCATAACTACACCTAGAGTAACCTTAAGTATAAAAGGGGAAATGGAAACCACAAATTATTTTTCTTCCATCCCCAAAAAGAACACACCAACCGGCCGTCCAAGGGGAAGGAAAGAAGAAGTTCGTTGAATCATTTTGATGTAAGTTGTTGAGCCAAACTTTGTGTTTTCAGTATGATTGCATAGGAAGATAACATTTTTTAACTATAGGCACATGTATATAGACCCCCCACTTGGACATGGTTAGTTTTACATGAGTAAACATGTAGAAGTTGGAATTATAGACATACACTTGGAAGAATAACATGGACAATGTGTGTTGGAATTGTACATGCATCGTCGGTACTCCTCAGTTATTAAGTTGCATTTTTTTCTGTTTCATCAAATTATGTTAAACCATATGTATAAGCATGTTGATTCATGTGTATTTTAATTTAATACAACCTTATAAACAAGTGTATAGATTATTGGAATACCAAAAATATGTAAAAATTCGAGTTAAGTAGGTCTACCAGTTGGATCACCTGACGTCGGATCGATCGTTGTTGATCTTGACGGCACGATCGACCTGGATCAATTGTGAGGTGTAGCAATTATAAGGATAGAGTGCTCTAGATCAATCCTCTAAAGGGCAAGAGTGATCGCCTTTTCAATATGGGTAATGCGATCAATTGTAATTGATTGATCGTGACATAGCCCAATCATAATTTTAGAATCCCCATTAACGATTGCAACCCACCCGATCGATCCGGACCAGCTGCAATCAATCATGGGGTTGCCCATATTGATTAGACAAGGCCCAATGTCGAGCTGGAACTTGTTTTTCATGATTTTTCAAGAACTTGGTTTTTATGATTTTTCCCACCTGTTTCACAATTCTATTCTTTGTGCACCCACAAATGTTCAACACGGATCTGTGTAAGACATTATCCACTCACTCGCACACACGAAACCCTGACAATAAGTTGAAACTCCATGGGAATATGTAAGAGGTTGCGCAGCCCACGTAGGGATGAACCAAACAAGGTTTTGAGGATTTAGGATGCACTTAGGGAAAACATAAAATGTTGAATTTGTTAAATTGGGAATAAACGAAAATTATTTTATTGAATAGAAATTGAAGAACTGTTAACTAGTGAGTAACCCAACCACCAAGGTTAATACCAAGCAAGTGCGTTGATCTTACAACTTTTTTTACAACTGCTTTATGGAAAAAAAATTGTCTTTCCATGTAAGTTAATTTCATAAAATGCTATGAAATGAACATAAGTGTGCCACCTTGCATAATTCTTAAAATTGCCTTTTAGAACTGTTTTTCAAGCCATATATTATAATACTATGATTTTAAAAGAAAATTTTACTGTCTCAATAAATGAACCTTGATATGTTTTATTTCAAAAACTCGACTACTTTTAACATGAGAATTATGGATGTAAGCTACACGTTTACCCTGAATTTCTAGAAAAATGATTCTGTTGATGTGAAAAGTTTTATACTAAAATGCTTATGTATTGGTAACGAACATTAATGTAAAGCAACCATCTCAGTTAAAGTTAAAGACTTTTCAATTCGAGTTAAAAATTGAGACAGTTGATGAAGTTGCACGTGGTCTTTTTAATTGGGGTTATAAATTGAGTATATGATCCTTTTAATTGGAATTAAAGATTAAATACATAAAACATTCAATCGGAGTTAAAGATTGAGACAGTTGCTAAAGCTGCACATGATCTTATTTAGTTGGGGTTATAAATTAAGACTCTAATTAGTAGAAATGATAACTAAGATGTTCAGAACCCATGAGCAATGCAAATATATGTGAAAGAAAAAGTTTATTTGTTTCGCAATGAAAGGATTTTTCATGAATTTTTACTTGTTTCACTATGAAAATTTTTTTTGTAAATTTAAATTTAGTTGAAAGATATTTACATAAAAGAACAATTTTTTGCTTATATTCTCAAACAGGCAGGTAAACTTCTTATTGAGTGATTAGTTGCTCATTACAAGTTCAAACCTTTTTTGCAGATGGTGACATTGGATTTGATTATACCTGGGGCTAGTAGGATGCCAATATAGTAGAATGAGGAGTTTTGATTTATGTTTTATTTTTCAATTAAGGATTCAGAGATGTAATTTTTCAATTCCGCTACAACTATGTTTTACAAACCGTATTGTGAAATACTTATGATCCATGTCATATTTATAAGATGATGTGACAAATTTTGGTTGGTTAAACATATTTAATTTGACACTATTTCTTTTAATCATAAGATTATGATTTGACATGTTAAAATATCAATATTTACCTTTTATAATTTGGAAAGATATGATTTCACTGTCAAATTGACAAGATTTGACATGTGACCTTTGGCTAGGTTTAAAACTTGTCATAATTTGATTGATCAATTATAATTGTATTAAAATATTAATTTATTTTATTATCTAATAAGCAATTATATTTAATTAAATTCTTAAAATATAAATAATAGGTTTTAAATTGATTTTTAAAAAAAGTACCACATGTCGATATTTGATTGGACAAAATTTTGTTTGTCTACTATCTCTTGTCATGAGATTAGAAGGAAAGATTGTTTGAAATGTTAATTTCTCTTTATTGCCTCTCTTGTGTCAATTCATTTCTCTTATTATTTTCTTTAGACAATTCTACTAGACAAATTATGCTTCATCAATATCTATTATTATTATTATTATTATTATTATTATTATTATTTTTCACACTCCATTAAAATCTTCATATCAAACATAGCATGAATCTTTGCTAAACCCTAGGGATGCAACATGTCATATTTCAAACCATTCTCAAATTTTCTTTTTTCTTTTTTATTCTTTTCATTTCTTTTTTTTATCAATTGATAATGAAATATTTATTTTAATATTTATACATTTAGTTTTCAAATTGATAGGGTTATAATATTTTGTTTTTTAATTTTTAGTATTAAATTTATGTTAGAATGCTTTATATTTTTGATATTTTTATACTTATCCCATGCTATAAAATGAAATTTATTTTTAGTAATAAAACATGAATGAATTCTTTCAATCTTTTAGACATAGTATTAGAGTGGGTTCTTTCCTAAAACCCTACTTTGATTGCAACTTTAGTATCAATACATTACCGGCACCGCCACGCTTGGTGGCGTGTGGCAGCAAGTGCCTCCCCTTTCCAAAGGAAAAAGGCCACTACACTGGTTATTTAATACTGCTTTCTGTTTGTTTATTATTCTAACAGCTTTTACTATTACTATCTACTGCTCTTTAAGTGCAATTTTTTTTGTCACGGACTTTCATGATTTTCTAGTGTTGCCGACTATATTAGCCTTATTTCTTTATTGTTGTCTCCTTAACGACTATACTATCGTCTACTATCTCCTATCTACACTATTGACCATTTATTCGATTATTATGTCTCTTTGGATGTTACACTGGCGTTGGTTGTTTTGTAGTTGTTTCCTACTACCTTATATTATTGACCGGGTGTATGCTATTACTTTTTGTTACCGTCTACTAAATACTACTATATTATTGGCTGGTTCTAAGTTGAACATTGTAATACTATTCCATGTTCAACTTGAGAAATATTGGAGAATACCATAAAATATTATGTAATATTTATTTTGATATTTATATATTTAATTTTTATATTAAGAGGGTTAGAATATTTTGTTTCATAATTTTTAATATTAAATTTATGTTATGATATTTTATATTTTTGGTATATTTATATTTATTCTATACTATAAATTTTGACTTAATTTTAGTAATAAAATACCAATTAATCCTTCCAATCTTTTTGATAGTCTGATTTGTGTGACGCTGCTTCTTTGAATTGAATGTTTCTTAAATTTTATTTGTTTCAAGTTTCATCAGAGTAACAAAACATAAAGACGTCATTTCTCTTGCCAAAAATAATCTGTTGGATTCTGGCCATAGCAATGATAATTGATGTAGATGATAGGCTTGGGTGCTCTCCCAGCTCACCTAACTCCACAATTGGAAGGTGGGATTTTTTCATCCTAATAAAATATCTAGAATAAGTAACAATTTAGATTATATTCCGGATTTAACTAAGTGAAGGATTTGATACTAATATGCACAAATGGATCATCTTTGTAATTGGCTGTTTGCACTGGGCATTTGGTTGAATTGTACTATCTTTCTATACTATATTATTTAATTTAATAAGGCTTTTTGATTGCATAATGTAAAATTAAAAAATTATTCTTATTTTAATCCTTATTTGTTTTATCATTTTTTTCTCTTTTCTATTAACTTATAATAATTGTTTATGTTTTTCTCTCAAATTTTCTCTCTCTGTTTTTTTTTTTCAAATTCTTTTAGCCCATTTTCATTTTATCATTTTAAATAATTGCACATTATTAAATTATTATAATACCCTTATTTTAATATTTTTATAATTTTCTTTCTTTTTCCTATTACATTTAAAACTGGTTCTCCACCTTTTCTTTTATATTCACTACATCTTTCAATTTACTCCTTACACATACGACGCGTGTGCACACACTTATATATTAAAGTTAAGGCCTAATTTTGATTGTTTATGTCACCCTTGTTTTAATATTTATATCTTTCTTTCTTCGGCTATTATATTTTAATATAATTTTACACTTTTTTGTTCATATTTGCGATATCTTTTGATTCAATATATATATATATATATATATCTTTATCCTTTTAAAACATTTGTCATATACTTCTAAAATAATTTTATTTTTATCATAATTTGTTGTTATGAATAAAATTTTATAAGTAACAAATATTTTTATACACGCGTTGTGTATACCATTATTACTAGTTTTATTTAATTTAGTACACTATTTATTTCAAATGATTTTATTCCAAGATATACTATCATATTCAGTATCAATAAACATTTTATGGGACGACACATCTTCCGGCAAAGATGATAAACAATCCACAATTTGACCAGAAGCCAAGAAAAATATGAAAACACGTAATTGTTGGGGCACCACATTTGAGAACTGCCATTCATGATTAAATAAAATCTAAACCGCTCCTATAAGTTATGTTTGGAAGAGTGGTTTTGGTGGGAGATCCATATTTGATAGAGGTTGTATTAGAATTATAATATATTTAATTGTAAAATGTTGACATTTTAATTTTTTTTATTTAAATATATGTATAAAATATATTATAATAATTAAATGATGTGATAGTATATAGAGATAATAATTAATTTTTAGAGTATAAATATATATAAATGTGAGTGTATGTATGTGTAGATATAAATATTGATTTGATTGTGAATAAGTGTAATTATTAATGAATAATTAGTTAGTTATATGTATGTATATATATAAGAGTGAAATTTTAAATTTGAATTTAGATGAAATGTTGGTGTTGTGAAATTGAAAAGATGGTAACAAACAGTTTGGTCTTTTTATTAAATTTTCTTCACCTTATATTTTCATATATAAAATAATAACAGTTTGGTCTTATCATTATCATATATCTTATCTCAAAAAATGCACGTGTAATAATAATAATGGATGTTAAATACATAATCTCAACAACATTTGAAATTACACATAGTAATATCTATTTATAGAACCTATATATATACATATATATATATATATATATATATATGAAATTACACACACACTCACACACACGCACACATATATATGTATATATATATATATATATTATTTGTGAATAAATTTAACTATCCAATTCCAAATATCTTAACACATATTCATAAAAGTAATACAGGTAAGCAATCTACACATAAGATTGTATAAATTACAGGTCGGTAATTTGACTTGTAATTTGGTAATTTGACCTATAAATTACATTTTATGTGTAGATTAGAGGTCGGTAATTTGACCTACTTATGCAAATCCAAGCACCTCACTTTATATTATTTAAATGCTATTCATAAAGACGAAAACAAACAGTTTGGTCTTTCTATTTAGTCTGATGTAATTTATACATAAAAATTTATAAATTACACAAAATACACGCAAGCAATTGGATAGAAAATCAGGAAAAACGATGCCCTCCCCTCTTCTGCGCAAATCTATATATAAAGGCTATGTTCCTTATTTAAAGTAAAAATCCTCTCGAGCTGGTGTTTAACAACTCAAGGAATATTGGTCGTGCACCAAAAAATAGATATGCATTTGGGGAATTTAATTAATTAAGTATAAGCACATAAGTTGTCAAATAATCAAAATAAGACCATGGTAGTGATAACTTTAAAATGAACTAGGCAGGCTCATGAGCCTTCCAATTTACCCATCGTATGCATATAAGCCATAAAATAATCAATATTAGCACAAAATAAAACACTTAATTCAATATACTAAATAAAAGAAGTAAATAAATTAACTAATCCTTCGCAGGATAAGTAAGAAAGATATCATCGATGCATGCAACAATGTTGTCACCTCACCATTTCTTTGTTTTGGAGTTTCGTTATCTTGCTTTTTGTGCTTTTTTTCAAGAGTTGGCTTCTAACCTGAAGCTAAATGGGTCTTCTATAGCTGACCTGTTGTTCATACTGGATTCGATATTCCAAGTAGTTCAATGGCTCAATGAGCTGTCTTTTGAATTCTGGTAAGGTTTTTGTCTCTGGTGTTAGGGACAAGGATAGCTGGGAACCAACTAAGAAAATCAAGAAAATAAGTAGAATTCAGAGGGGAAGAGATTTGGGTCGTCTGCCCATTTTACAAGAACTGACGGGCAAAATAGTCTATTCACAAGGGGAGGCAAATCTAGCAAGGATCTCTATCATTGCCGTGGGTTTCCATTCCTCGGCGAAATGGTTTGGTCTTTCTATTACCATCATATATTTTACGTGTAATAATAATAATGCATGCCAATACATAATCTCAACAACAATTGAAATGACAAATATTAATATCTATTTATAGAACGTAAATATACATATTATTTACGAATAAATTTAATCAATTCCAAATTTCATGATACACAATACATATCATCAATCATTCAGAATCTTGCTTTCTTCAAGACACGTCCCCCTCCCAACGGTACGAGACTCGAAGGTAGGGACACACGAATGGCTACGCTGGTTGAGTGGTGGAAAGGAACCCACCACATAATGAATTGGCCTATGGTACCATAATTACCAATAGATATTGTCAGGTTCTTGGGGCCTGTGAGTTTTTGGACATTCCGGTAGTTTTAAATGCATTGACTACACTTTTAATTGATTAATCAATTAATTAAGTAGTTAAAAATCAATCAATTTGCAAATCGGAGTTAGCTATGTTTGGAAGCCAATTTTCATGCTTCTAAGTCAATTCTTCTAAACATATCATGTACCAAAATAATATTTTTTTTTATCACTTTTTCTTTCTACTACACTGTTGCTGAATTTTTGTGCTGAATTTTCTGCTTTCAAAATTTGCTTTCAAACAAAACTTGGAGTAATATTTGATCAAACTTAACTCTGCTTAGGACACCAGTTATTAGTTATTGTTTTTTTTTTGGAAGATGGGCATTAATGTGTATATATATAGATAAAATACAGAGACCCCAATAGTTTGCAATGAAAACGTGCATTTACTAAGTTGCTAACAGTGGTCGACCAAAATTTTGATCAGATGGAACAAATCCTTTCATCTTTCTCTTCTTTGTCCTATTTTTGAACTTCTCACATCCTCGGTCTAAAGATTAGAAACTTTTCGGTTTATTGATAAAACTTGATTGTAATAATTAATGAAGCTCAAAGTGGTTCTCGGAAGGTGACTTTTTGTTTATCCAAAATTCCATATCGGAAGCTGATAAATCATTTTATCATTTTCTAAATTGGTACCCCTTTAATTATCTTATACGTACAAACTGTGACTTGGTATGTAATTTTATGAGAAAAGTTGCGTTGGCTTTCTTTAATTTCTATTGCTTAATTCGAAATATTTGGCCAATAGATGCTTCATATTACTACAAATAAATATATATAGATATTTCTAAATGATCATTTATGTTACGGCTAAATGTTCATGAAATTAAAAATATAGAAGAACCAAAAACAAATATTCATCTATATAAATTCAATAACATTCACGACAAAGTAATTATAGATGTGTACTTCTCCTCTTTCTTCTTTCCTCCTCTTGGACAACTTCTATTATACACAACTTACTTTATCCACAGTTTTTCATTGTGAGACAATTACTCATACTCGGTCTCACGTGACTCAAAACCATCATCTTGAAAACGGAGTGAAATCTCATTAACTCTTCTTCCTAACACATATAAGGTCATGCTAGAGAGTGAAAGGATACATTTGATTTAGTTCATCATGCAATGACACATATATACATATACATGTACACGCACACACACTATATATATATGTATATATATAATATTAAAATTTTGAGGCTAATTTAGTTACAAAATGTCAGTTTTTTCTCTTACTCTTAATCAAATAATGAGAATTTACACCAATTGCCTTTTTGATTTAAATCTAAATCTATATTATATCATTAAGTGTGAGAGGCTCATGATAATTAATTTTGATCTTCAATGTTAAATCATCAAATTGTCCTTGTTTTTCTTTATTTTTTCCTTCTGCCTTTTAGTATATTTTTTTTGAACTTTTTTCTCAATAAAATTTTTATTTTTTTCGAACAGTCATGGCTCAATAAAATCACTGGTTTAGCCCTGTGGTCCAATGCAAAGTCCCATTAGAAGATGAAATAAAAAGGTTATTTTAGGAAATATATTAAAATACCAAAACTATTATTCTAGCTTACTCATGCATTCTAAAAGAGTATAGATATTTGTTTAAACAATATGTGATTATTTTGATATATATTGAACTTATTTTTTTATGTCCTATCATTTTTATTTTTATTTTTATTTTTATTTTTATAGCATAGTTCTTTTGAATATTAAGTTATTTATTATACTTTCATATTGATCATATCACAAAAATATTATATCTTACCTTTAAAAATAGATTAATTATTTAAATAGATATATAGGATATTATAATTTTAATTTTTAATAGTTGAACTTACTTACACTACTATATTAACAATAAGAAGTTGTTTTTAATTGCTTGTTCTAATTAAGTAAAATAATGTATAAGGAAAAGGCCTATTAAATTTAATTTATATGAATGAATTTTGATTAATAGAAAAAAGAGAGTTATATATGTTTATCTTCTATATCAAAGCTATTTGGTTAAGTTAAAAAAGTGACAAAAGGTTGTTTAAATTTTGATTTATACAAATGAACGATGACAATTTCAAATTTGTTTTATATGTGGGGAAAGTGAGATTTTTTAAAATTTAATAATATTTTTGACTTGAAAGAATATTTGTGTTTTCAAAATTCATGTTTAGAAAGCAATGACCCTATTAATGATATATACTTAACATATATCTAATTATTTTTTTAAAACTCTTTGTCTTACACTCTCTTATGAAAATTTCATTATATTTTTGAATTATATTTATTACGTATAGTATTTTAAATTCATAATTCATAAATTTAAATAACCTCGTTTTTGAATAAAAATTACTTTTCTTTGTTACTTGTTATATATCTTTAAGCAAAAATTTTACATCTATGCTATGACATAATAAAAAATAATATATTAAAATACATGGAGAATATTGTATATTAAATTAAATTAAGTAGTATATAATTTTTCATCTTAGTTCTATGTGAAGTTAAAGATAGAACTTTAAATTATTGTAATAATGTTCTTATAGCATCATACTTCCATTTTCTAATTTACTTTTCTAATGTCTTTTACATGTAAATTGATTAAATTTAAACTAATTAATTCAAATTTTTTTATTGATAAATTGATTCAAATAAAAAGCATTCGCTACTAGATTTCAATTGTTATATTGATAATAAGTATACTTATTTATAACGATATAATTTTCAAAATTTTTTAAAACACTAACTTTTTTTTGTCACTCACACACCTTATTACACTTGTGCACCATTTTAGGTTTGAATTCAAATTCTCATGAATGAGATAATAGACCCAAAGCCTTTGGGTGTCCAGTTGGAGACATTTTTCAACTTTCTATCTAATCATTGTTATATAATTTATCCATTGACTTAGATTGTACATTTTATTTAGATATTTAAAATAAATATTTACAATATAGATGCAATATAATTATTTAATTATTTTTATATTCCAATGCATTAGTTTATTTTATATTTTCCCAAATCATTTTACAAAATTTTCATGCAATTATAATATAATTTATTATCTATCTACTCATATAAACTTATCATTAAACTTCTTTCTTTAATATTTATAACATAGTTTTTAAGTAATTTTCTAGTTACTTTGTAGCATTAATGTTATTATGTTATATTTCATATTTTGCATGCTTATGGATTTTGATATTTATAATGTTAAGTTATTAATTTATCATTTTATTTTCATACTCTAAATTTATTTTTAATTTAAAATGGGCTTTTGTAATATTATATCCAAATAATACTATTAGTAAATTTTCAAACAAATAGTATACATTATCCTTTCAATCACAAGTCCACATTTTAATGACTTTATTAGTCTGAGGCTAATTCATGCAAGTTAAGGTTAAAAAGAAAGCATGTGAAAACATAAAAACTATATATAAAATTACTTTAAATTATGTTCAGAAAAATAAATTTATTTTTTATTTTCAAATGTATTCACATAATATTATATTCAGATGAATATATTTGTAAATTTTCAAACAAATAGTATATTTCATCCTTATAATAAAATGTGTTGTATCTTAATAATTTTTATTCTACCCCTATATTATTACGTTGTAGATAATTAAAATTTAAAATAAAATGAATTTATATTTAATAAATATCATATATTTAATTAAATTTGCAGTTAAATTTTGCACCTTTAAAGTAGTTTATAACATATTATTTATTTCATAACAATAGTTGTTTATGAAAATAATTTATTTATTTATATATTTGCAATCTTAACTCATTGTAACATTATTTTGTGTTGCTACTTATTTTATCCTCTATAATTTTATTTGGTTGATATTTATTTATTTTTTGATTTTAACACATTAATTTATTTTACATTTGTTAAGTGATATAGTTGCAAGTTAGTGTCCCCTAACAAATTAATTATTATTTAATTCAAAAAAAATTAAGCGCTTAATATGCAATTTAGATAATTAATAATTACAATAACTATACAAGTAGTTAGATTATTTAGAATTCTATTAATTTTTTATTTGAATTAATTCATAAATAACCATACTAGAAATTTAGATAAACTAAAATTCTATTGGTATTCAACTACAAAAGGATTTATGTTTTAAATCAACTACTAAAAATTTATATTTTAAATAGAATTTTATTTTTATTTAACTAACCTTATTTTTAATAAATATAAGTATTTTATTAAAGACATAAATGTTCTTTCACCATTGGCCAAAAAACACGTGAAAGGATAGATGCTTTTTATATGTAGTGTGTGTACACACACACACACACTGATCATTCAGGCAATTTGAGTTTATATGCCCGTATTTCTCTGGAAAGGTATTTAGTAGTGATACGAAATTTGATGTGGGGGCTCAAATTGATTAAATATTCCTCTTCCAAAATATTTTCGTCTCTATTCTCTACTGTTTTATGCAAAGGACAGAAACCGACTTTTCTCTGTGAGGTGACTTCGTCGTTTACGTAAGACACAATGCAACGGCACTGATGACCCAAATTACAGGACAGCAAAACAAGTAACGATAATAAGGTCGAATATCGGGAGCCATATGTTTCTGATTGGTTAATTAAGCCTCGGACCCTACGCCGTTTGCAAATTAGAACCAGATGAAATCTTCTCACCATTGGTAGCTGTTGGCCACAAAGCACGATACCAACCAATAGCTCGATAGCTCTTAATTTATCAGTTCCTCCGAAATCCAGACAGATGATAAAATGACGGTCTATCAATGTGACATCATGGATTATGTTGATGAAGAATTGGCTACCATACTTGGAGAGGATTTCCCGGGCAGTTTGTCGCCCCCGGATGGGAGCGACACTTCGTCTTCCTCGACTTTGGTCGGTATTCCCACAAGCAGTTCCACCACCACCCCCTTGAGCACTGGACCACCTCAAGTCGGCCTCGACCTACCGCCCAAGCAGCGGAAGCTTGACAACTTGAGCAAGTATTGCAAGTTGAAAGGCGTGGCAGATCTTGACAGAGCTGCTTCTGCTCCCGTGATTCTCAACTTTGGTGACTGTGCAAATTCTCCGGAAAACTCCCGACAGGTCCCCGGGAATACTAATCCTGATGCAGAGGCTGTGGCTTCACAAGGTTTTAGAAACTATCAAGGATCAAAGGGCTGCGCGGAGAACAAAACACGGCGGGTTAGGCCGCCGTCACAAACCTATGATCATATAATGGCGGAGAGAAAGCGACGGGAGCAGCTGAGCCAGCGCTTCATTGCTCTTTCTGCAATCGTCCCGGGGCTTACCAAGGTTCGTCTTCACCTATATATGTTTGTTTTAATCAGTATATTTGTCATTGCTAACTCGTCATTGGTCATTAATTATTGTTTTAATAACTCACTACTAATGCTTACAGAACATCATATCGACATGTGATGCAAAATATTATAAATCTTTAGCATAAAACATTAATAGTATAAAATTGTATTATTCGAATATTAGATGCTCCAGGCGATGTAATGAAAAAGAGAGCTGTCGGCTGGCACGTATGATTCAGATACTTAAGCTATTAACATTCAGGAGAATTTTTTTTTTTGGACTTATTCTAAAGTTACTTTCGAGTTAAGATGGGGAGAAATATAATTAGGATTTAATATGTGTTGAATTTGTCCTACTGACTTCCAATTTAACTTCGTCTACCTGACGGGATTATTTAATTTAAGATTCTAAGACCGTGAAAACATTATATGATATTGATAAGAAAATATGATCACAACCTTCTATGAAAACTAAAGTCTCATTTGTTTGTGCAGCTACATATATATACGTATATGTATGTGTTTATTTATTTCAATTTTTTGAATTGTATATATCATCGAACACTTTCTTTTATTTCTATGCAGACATGTTTGATTGCTTACGTACATACATAACGCGTCAGTTGGTGGGTCAAGACTGTCATCTTGTGCCTCGTGAACTATCCAAAATACAATTTAAATGGGCTTGAACTCGATTCAATAATAAGTCTAGGCTTGTCCAAGCCCATTAACACTTAAATATGACTTGCAAACAAGTGCTTTTCTACTATTTTTTCATAGAAATGCAAAATGCAAGCGATTCGCGTGCACACCTCGCGAGTACATGCGCACACACACACACACATATATATATCATGTTTAATGCGTATGTAAAAATATTAATACATTTAGTAATTTTTTAGAAAATCAAAGGTTAAACGTCTTTCTCATTGTAGGTTTAATAGTTATTTATTTATTTTTTTATCTCATATAAATTCATATTTCAACGAGAAAAATATTAATAATAAAATATTAAGTAAGCAATCTGAACATTGCTACCGTGAACATTTACTTTGAAAAATATGTTGCAGTGATTGATCTCACAAATTCAAATTATGACAAATTCCTTATAAATTAATATCATTAACAATTAGTTACAATATATTATATTATATTATATTATATTATACTTGATTTGATTGTTGTCATAAAACGAACGTTTGGGGTCCAACGTATATTCAAATGAGTTGGAACGGCTCATTTGGGTTCAAAGTTTTTATACAAAATTAATTTTTGTATAAATACTATTGTAAAAAATTATTTACAGCACATACATGAAATTTTCAGATAGTAGTATTAAAAATAAAATTTCAATTTGTTATTGTTATTATGGTTGTTGGATGGATTTAGGGGAAGGCCTGGTGGGGCCCGGACCACCAAACTTTGAAAATTATATATTTGTCTCTTACATTTTTTACTAAGAATTTAAAAATTTTTACATGTTTTTATATTTTATAATGAATTGACCCCCTAAAAATATTTAATTGAATCTTTTAAGTAGGTGTATATATAATGTGGCACTCTCAAACTTTAGTTTCTGAATCTGTCCCTTGTAGTTATTATTCCATTATTTGTAGTTGGGTAAATTATTGATTGACCTAATTTCGAATTCATTTTAGGCCAATAATTTAACCAAGTCTGATAAATCAGAACCCTACCATGATTAGTATGAAGGGATTTTAGTTTTACTCAGTGAGGCTAAGCCACCTTTTCAGAGGTTCTAGAAACTTCAGTAGAGATGACATTCAGATTTATAAGGGCCAAAGTTTAAAGAGTTTTTATAAATTAACTAACTTCTTACTTAAAAATAAAGGAATATTAATTAATTAAAAGCTTACAAACTTTCCTCCTCAAAATTTTAACGGAATACTTCAAGACAAAATCACTATTTTTGGAACCTAAGTTTCACACAAAAAGCTCCCCCGACAACTTCAACTATCAAACATATTATTCAATAAATTTTTTTGTTCAAAGTCAAATTTAAAATTTTTTTTATTACATATATAACTAATTAATTATTTTTTAATTATTACACCTATTTATAATCAAATTAATATATATATATATATCACACATATATTCACATTTATTTGTATTTATACTATAAAATCTAATTTGATCCCTACATAAAATCAAATAATCTAATTATTATTATATATTTTATAAGTATATTCAAATAAATCACACTGTTTATCTAATCAAACTCTTCTTTCCAAACATTCTACTTATCTTTTAAATTCTTTAGATCTTTCATCAATATTTATTTTAAATACTTTTCCAAGAGTAAAATCACATAATTTTATTTTTTAATTTTCTATTAACATTTTTAATTTTTGATTTTTGATTTTTTAATTTTCTGTTAACCTCTGTGTGAAGTTGAGTACCCTACTGACGTGGGTACAATAGGGGAGAAAGGTAGGGCCAAATTTTTTTCACAAAATGGAGAGACATGGGCAAATTTTGTAGAGCACGGTGACAAATTGGATTACTATTCACCTAAGAGGCCAAGCAAGCACAATCCAAGTTTCCAGCATTAAGACACATTTAAAAAATTCACACCAGGTCATATTTTATTCTAAGAAAGAATTAAAATAGAATATTTATTGAAAAAACCCTATGAAGAGATGGACCGACACATTTTGGGCACAATTGTATTATCAATTTTTAAAGTATATGAATAATAAAAATTAAAAATTATCAAAAAATTACTTAAAAAATTAATTAGTTAGCTAGCATTATTTCATTTAACTTAATATTTGTTTATATTTTTTATAAAAGAAAAATGATAGTGAATGATTTGAAAATCACACTAAATAATAATTTAGATAACATTACTGATATATTATGATCGTTTTTCTTCATTGCTGTATGTACCAATAGCGTCATATTCAGTTATCAATTACATACATATTTGTATGTACGATAATTAGGGGTAAGTGGATTGTACTTCCAAGAGTTGTGCTCCTGGAGCACTAGAGAGTAACGCAGGTCCTCTCTATTCTATTTTAATATTTTCGGTTCGTCCTATTTTTATTTTATTTTTTTCTCTTTTTATTTTCTGACTTTCATTTCTGCCTGTTTTTTCCCACTACTTCAAATTATTGTTTTAGTTTCTATATTTTCTCTACTTTTTAAAATGATTTTTATTCATTGTTTCAAAATATTACAGCTGAAACACATTAAAAAATCAAATATGAACACACACACACACACACACACAGAGGGTTAAGATGAGTTCATGGAGAAAGAAAAATGAAGACAAAATTAAGAAATAAATAAAAATACAAACACAGAAATTAGAAAACACAAAAGAAAGTTTAAAAACATAAAAACGAAACGAAAATAAAAAAAATACAGAAATTTTAAAACAAATATTACAAAAATATCATTTATTCCAAAATGATAAGTTTATTACATTATTGTAGTGGAAAAGAAAATAAAAGCTACTCTATTAGTTTAATCATTCTTATTTATTTGGAAATCATAACTAATAACTCTTTTCTTTCGCTCACTTCACTATCGTCATGCATGCTCACCCTTGTCTATAAAAGGAAGTTTTCTAAATTCACTATCGTCATGCATGCTCACCCTTGTCTATAAAAGGAAGTTTTCTAAATGGTGAGTGATTAATCGCCCAATAAGGGATTTACTTGCTTTTTTAGAATGTGAATATAATAAAACATTTGATAAAATTTCATATGTTCATTTAAAAAACCATGTGAGAGTAAGAGGAAAAATTCAAACATGTATACTGTAATTTGTAAGTGATTTCACTTGTACATTTCGTTGATCTATTTAGGGATTCAGATAGTTAGTGTACCAATTCCATGATCAGGGGTTAGTTTATAACTCCACTTAAGAAAAGTCAAATGCAACCTTAAAGCTATTTCAATTTTTTACATCTAATTAAGAAGGTTGTGTATTTCAATAACTCTAATTGAGTGGATTTTATAGACTTAATTTATAATTTCGATTGGGAGAATTAGAGAGTTATATGTAGTGTGTTGACTGTCTCAAATCATAACTCCAACGGAGAGTGTTAACTTATTCCCAGCTAAAGATTCGTATATTTAGTTTGTAAACTCGCCACCCAAGTTATAATTCCTAGGTATAGGCACATGTCAATCTATTTCCACCTATGTGTTCCTCTAGACTAGCATGTGAGCATATAAAATTCATATGTATATGTCTATAGTGCGAGAATCTTAATTTCCTATGAACTTGTATGGAAAACACAAAATTTAGGCAAGCAAAACTTATCTTGGAGTGTTGCACAATGTTCCTCTTTTCCTGCACTAAGTGGCCAACTGTGACGGGGTATGGCAAATTGGAGGGTATGAAAATTTCCACTCTCATTGAGGATATATGTGTATGTGTGTGTACATATATATGTGGTGTGTGTGTATATGTGTGTGCTTAGCTAGGTGTGCTTATTTTGGGTAGGTTCTGACCCACGTAATTAAAATAATTATTTTCCAGCTATTCTTCTCCTTAATTCATACTTAAATTAGCTTCGATCATGTCAATTTATCCCCTCATGTATATGGTAATTTCTTCCAATCAAATCTTCCACTTTTGGTGGCATTAACTGGCCCCTTATGCATATGTTCTCCTTCTGTAACTAAATGATATTATATACTAAAATAACAAACGAATAATTAAATAAGTAATTAAGTAAATGAATAAATTTTATTTATTGCCTTTTTATACTAGGCAAGGGGTCGATTATTACAGGAACATTGTTCTGGGTGCAGCATATGGTGACAAGTGTCACCGTCTGAATGATTTTTTTTTTCTAAATTACACTATGAATTAATTATACCACTTTTTTAATTAATTAAATACACTTAACAATAATTTAAAAATAATAAAATAAAAAAAATTTTAATATTCCGATGCAATATTTTATATTTCATTATATTTTATTTTTACGTATTCATAAAATTTTATTAAAAATTATTTGTATTTATTTATGTATTTATTTTTAATTTGTTATTAATTATAGTTAAAAAATTTTAATTCAAAATTCTGTTTTTTTATTTTTATTAATTAAATCTATTATTTGTTAAATTATAAGACCATTAAAGAAAATTGAAACTTGCTCTAAAACTTAAATAATAAATATAAATAATTATAATTAATAACATTTAAAAATAATAAACAAACAGAATCTTAGTGTACATTTGTAATATTTCTATTTATTATAATTTATTTTAATGTATTTATAAGTTTTTATTCTAATTTATTTTTATGATTTATTCATTTTTTACTTTTAATGTTTTATCAATTATTGTAAATCAAATATCTCAATTCATAATTCTTTTTTTCTTCTTAATTATACCAATTAATATTAATGATAATAAAATAGAAATATGAAATATTATATATGTTTATTAAAATTTTGTTTATTTTATTTTGTCTAAATTATTATTAATTGTAATTAAACAAGTAATAATGTATTACAGTTACTTAATAATATGGTATTGGAAAAAAAATTAATTTTACCATCTGCTACAACTGGTATCACCGGCATCTCCTAAACCATAATTAGGTTCGTGCATATTTTTTTTAAAATACTCTATTGCAGATATCATCATATCCACATTGATCATGTGACTTTTGGCAGCCGAAACAGTGCTTGTCAGTCTCCATGTATATCAATCAATCAATTTATCCTTTTCCAAAGGGCCCAAAGGATCACATGCATGTATGGCGTTAGGCATATTTTCCACGTTAGACCTCGTTGGGTTTCGACTTTTGAGTTGATATTTTTCCCAAGTAATGGTTTTGTGCCACACGTGCCGATTTATATATAGATGGATAAGACTTCAGTCCTGGGGGACACCATCAAGTACTTGAAGCATCTACAGGGGAGAGTGAAAACCCTGGAGGAGCGAGCAGCGAAGCAGACCATGGAATCGGTGGTTATGGTGAAGAGATCACCGATAGTGGAGGACGAGGGCTCTTCCGACGAGAAAAGCTGGGGCTCTGATGCCCACTCTCTGCCCGAAATCGAAGCCCGAGTCTGCGAGAAAAGCGTCCTCCTCAAAATCCACTGCGAGAAACGTAAGGGTTTTCTGGTGAAAGTTCTTGCCGAGGTGGAGAACCTCAACTTGATTGTTGTAAACGCGAGTGTCACCCGCTTCGGAGATTTCGCTCTTGATATCACCATCATTGCAGAGGTTTGTGACCTTGTGTTTCTTCTACTCCAATTCTAATTACAGCGTATGTATATCGTTATCACAAATATTAATTACAGACAAAATTCTGTATATTCCAAAGTAGTTTTGGTGATATTTGGCTAATGAATTACACTGCAATCATTATTGCAGGTTCTTCGTTCTGTACGCTAATTGATTATAGAACTTGTGTGATTACTGCCTTCGATTTGATCTAATTTCCTCCATGATAGAGCTAATGTGCTGTTTAACAGCGTAAACTGTAATTCTGCTTTTCTGTGTGCACGCAGATGGATGAAGAAGTCAGCCTTGCTGCGAAAGACATCGTGAAAACTCTGCGCTCTGCTCTCGTGGCTGCTGGAAATTAGGCTGTCACCAGCCCCTTTTTATTATAATCGTACAACAGTGTTTTATCTAAACTCCTCTTATATTAGTTATAATTATGCATGTCCTTGTTCCATTATTATACCATTTACTATTTACTCTTCGTTCTAAAGATTCCCGACAACATTGTTGTCCATATTGTCTTCGCCATTTGGATATATAAATATATATATATATATATATATTTATTTCATCATATGTTTGGCTAAGTTAATAAATTATTATTTAATAGATAAACAATTACAAAAGTATTTTATTGACTGGGGAATTAATTTTTACTATAAACCGTGGAAGCAAACTCGGGTTTTAAAACCTAAAAATGGTGTTCTGGCTTTGTTTTACTTTTTATTTTGTTATTTTTTATCATACTAATCATTTTTATTATAACTAAATTGAAAATTAATAAAAAATTTAGTCCCAAAAAATTTAATTTTCAATTGGATGTCATTATTTGATTTATAATTTTTTAATCGGTGAAAAATGGAATTACTTTTTGTTATGAATTTTGAAAAAGATGACCTGAACACTGAATAAAAAATCCTACACATTTACTTTTAGTCAATTATAAGTTCTGAATATTGCATTCATGATTAAATTTGATAAAGATTGTGGGTATGATGGATAGACAAGGTGCTGTAATTTTAAGTAAAATTTAATTCAATTATATTGTGATTTCATTGCGCAGTTTTCAAACTGATGTTGTGACATCGTCCAGCATATAGAACAGAGAGTAAAAATAAATACAAAAATATATAATATGTTCAGAGACCACTTCTTATGTCTGCAAAGCATTGCTCAAATCTAACAATCCACTAATGAAAGTAAACAATGGTACATACCATGAACAAGACCTTTGTCTCTATAAAATTTCATTTAAATCAATTTTATACTTGATTTCAACTAATTGGTAACATTACCCTTGTTAAGTGAATAATCAAACTTCCTTTGAACCCAATATCACTACTGACATAAAGTGTTCAACTTACAATGTCTTAAAAAATATCAACACAATTATTTCATAATTTTGTAAGTGGGTGTTTTTCTCTCTTAAACTCACTAAACTCTCATGAAAAACACACCAAACCTTGTCACGTCTAAACAATTTATGCATATTTTCTATTCACTAAATCTGTGTAAATTAGTTGCAAATTATCTTTAATATTCGGTTAAAATCTTTGCGCGAATTTTGTTTTAGTCAATATTCTGATATTGCAGTTCTAGGTCACAATATTCTATTCTAATAGGATTGTGTTGTGATGCATGTCATCACTATACAAAAATTTAAATTTATAAAGGACCAGTACTGTACTGAGTAGAAGTGCTGTGTCCATGAGGAAGGATTGTATGTCTCTCAATGTAATTAGGATTCTATTAGTTAAGTCGTTAATAGGTAGTGAGAATATAATTAATAAACTAAAGGTAAACACTTAGACAAACAAAAGCACAAAGTTTTGTTGATGGAATATTAGTAATTGAAAAGCCTAGGCTCTTATGTTGAATAAGCTAAGGGCGAACACTTAGAAAAACAAAAGCTCAAAGATGAATTGACGGAATACCAGTAATTGAAGCACTAAAGGTGAACTCAATCTAGCACACGCAAATAAATGTGGGCCATTTTATGTAGCTCCAATATCAACATTTGTTGAATCCTATCCAACAACCCAATGTTAATGATCCAACAATCCATCACAATGGCCACTAATGACATTTGTGTAGGCTCATTCCTTTTCTTCATGACATCTGTGCCTACGTCAATACAACAACCCTAATTTATTTTCAAATTAGTATCTTAATAAATAAGTCACACATTGTATCCATTATACAATTTTGTGAAAATTGAAAAATGAAATTAATAAGGGAAAGAATAATTCCTTGTATCAAAATTAGTTGCATTCCCTACTTTATACATAGCTTCCCCTACTTTGTGCATTACTTCTCCATGCCCTCGAGGTTTTCCTACTTCTCGTGCTTGTGGCCACTTGAACTTGTATTGCAATGACCTACATGCTCCCATGAGACACTCAAGGTCACTATCATCTAAATGTCTATCCTTGTTGCATATAGATAATGAATTTTGGCTTTGGAGTTAATGCTTTCACGAAGGAGTCAGCAGATATCAAGTTAGTCAAAGCAATACTCAATTGGAGGAATTTCTTACTTTTTACATAATTCATTAAAGTAGGGGGGAAATGAGAGTAGGGAGCATATAAAATGCACAAGAATATAAATCTCCCTTTCTTCCTTCCCTTCTAGTCGATGCCTTATCTTAATAGGGATTGGTTCCTCCTTTGCCTTAGGCTCTGATTGATGACATGGCTCTCCAAAAACATTAACCCTTTTCAAGGTATCTCCTTTGACAATTGGTTCCACGTAGCTCAAACTTAAATCTTGGTCTTCCTTTAGTTTTAATGTGTTAAATGGCCTTTCGTGGCATTCTAGGGTATGTGTAAAACCTTGAATTTCATCTAATATGGGCTCAACTATTGGCTCCACACCTTCCTTGCCTTATTCCTCTTTACCGATCCCTATCCATCCTCCACTTATTCCTTGATGCTCTCCTTGATATACTTTGGCATTGTTTAATAATGAATCGTAAGCTAAACCAAATGCTACTCTAGTGAGCTACTCTATTTGCTTTTCCAAATACACTAAGGTGGCATGTTGCTTTTTAATGAGGATGTCCATCCTTGGCATGGAATTTTGGGCGGACTTTGTGAAATTCACAATAATGTCTTCTATTGATTGTTATTGTGGTGAAGGTTTCATAATTAAGCACATCATGTCTTGATTATTCACCCAATAGGGATTCATTTAATACCCTAATCCTTGATCACGTGTGCTTATACATGGATCGTATTAGCTTGAACATTGGCACTCATATTCCTTGCATTGAGATGGCCAAAATGTCCTCCTTAACAATAGAATGAATCATGCGATCCCTTACACCCATTGCATACTTGCACAAACAATGAGTTAGCATAACATCTCAAGTGATTAATTTGTCTTTGAAGTTCATCAAAGGTGTGATTCGAGGAACAACATTGAGCTTGCAACTGATCCCAATCATCATTAATCGATAACACCTATCTAGGATCCAGAGCAAGGAAAAGCTATTCAAAATACCACTACACTACAATGCAAAAAATTGGGGAAGGGAGAGGTCGAGAAGGATAACTGCACGCTTATAAGATACATGATAGAAATCAATGAATTATATAGGCATGTAGCATCGACCTAAAAAAAAGGAAACAAAAGAAAGGAAAAGATAGAAAACTAGACAAACTAAAGAAGCAAACAAGTATTGGAAGAGAATATAGCTCAAGATTACATTTGGAATGGTTTATTGTAACCTTGCTACAAAATTGGAATGGTTTTAATTCACCATTCCAAAAATTGGAATGACTTCAGACGACCATTCCAAAAACTTGGAACGGTCTATTGAAGCCGTTCCTAATAATTTGGAAAGCTGTGTCTTAGAACGACAAAAATACTATTCTAAATCCATTCCAAATTGAATTTGGAACGACTTCCAATCTAATAGGCGTCTTGTTGTTTACTCTTACAGACAGTGTTGTTTACAAACACAAGACTCATGACAAAATTGATCATCACTCAAGATTACTAGCTTTCACACGGCTAGCTGATGGAGTCCTTGGTTGTTATCCTCCACGTTTGGAATAGTTTGATATTTACAGTTGCCAAATACAAGCCGCCCATTTCATCAAAACTTTTTTTGATAAGTTTTGACTACTATAATATTGGCTGGAAATAAGTATTAAATTAAAGTTGCAACGTCTTGCAAAACATCATAGTAGGAGTTTGAAAATTGACATGGATTTTTGATGCATATCCAATAAGCACTTGTGACAATCCAATCTAACTTCATGCTATCTGGACCAACAATCAAAGTTCTTCAAAATTTTCACATTATTTCTAGATATCTATCCAACAACTATGCATATTAAGTAATTGGTTTTCAGGGTTTATCTAATAACCTCATCTAACTCAAATTTCAATCCTCAAATGTTCAAGTTTGTTCGAGAACTACTAATCATCAGATTTTAACACAAAAGAGGTTGTGTGCAAATGTGCCGATGACAAATTAAATGTTTAGAAATTTAGATATTGGTATCCATTGAGATAACCATCTTGTGGATACTGCAATATTGCAACTCCGAGTTGGAAGTAAATCATAATATATATGTTTTTATTTATAGTCCCGCCCTGGATGACTTCAATGGACAGATCCCCATTTATTATATTTTTTATCATTCATTAAGCATAGAGCTTATATATTTGTATATATGTGTATGTGTGCATACACTGGAATAGGAGAATCTTATCCACAGGACGACCTGCATGTGCCATTTTTTATAGTTATATCTCAGCTGAATATTATAATATATGAACATGGATTTCATGAGAGACAAACAATTTTGCCTTCTATTGACTTTTCTCGATATCGTTAAATATACGAAATAACCAATATTTCTCAACAACTAAATACAATGACATATGCGGCTTCTTAATTTATGCACACCATCGCTGTGGTGCAATATTTAACCAAACCACCATTTTTCACTTCGATTTTAAATTCATAGATAATTAATTATAAGATAAGAAGTAAATTGAATCTTACCAATCGATCACATGGCTATCAGCAGCTTGAAAATCTGTAGTTGCTTCTATGACTTCCACAAAATAAATTAGACTACACATTAATTTTTTCGTGAAGAGTGCATAAGAGAATTTTGATAGAGTTTTGTTACTTACAGTTTTATATAATTATCCAAGGATGTGGGAGGCCAATTTACGGAGCCACTCTTAAGAATTGGAAATATTTATTTTCTATAATATAGCTATATGTTATTATTTTAGGTATATTTCTGGTTTATGGTGTAATTCAGATTTCTTATACTGAACTGTAAACAATCTCAAACCCCTTTTTTCCACACACATAAATTTTGTCGTCCTTATTCCATACTATTAAGAAAGGCTAAACGTCTTAGAAAAACCGTTTTTGCCGTCAAAGTAGAATTCCAAAATTATCCCCTAAACACACATCTATTTTAATTATATCATTTACATGTTGCATATAAATTAACAGCTAAGACAAGGGTAAAATACTAATTTTACTTCGAAGAAAGTGATGACTACTCTTAACCGAAAATCCGCTATAACTTCTCAAATCATCTATCAATTTCTATGGTTTTGGCTTTTTGAAACCCACATAGCATCTAAAATCATCTTTCAACTTTCATTCTTCATTTTCCTCAAATCTTTGAAAACTATTTAAAAAATTACTGAACTTTTGACTCTGTTTTCTGTTGTCTGTTGACTCTTCATTAATCAAAAAATTATCCTGAATAACTTAATTGGATTTTTTAATTATTTTTTCTCTTGAATTGGCTGAATGGATGTAGTGACAATAAGTTTTTCTTCTTTTGCTATTATTTCATCATTATCATCATTAAATATTTTCCTCTCAATTTGTTTAAGCTAACTAATAAAATATGTATTTTTTTTTTATATTTTTCTAATATATTTGAATATTATTTTGAACACGCATCAAATATACTCCTAATTACAGATTTGTTTATTCTGCCGGGTGTTACACGGACCTTTTTGTAAGACAAAATTACAAGTATGCCTTTACAACGTGGTCAGTTTTACTGGAAAAAAGATACCAGTATTCATTATTCAATACTTGGCAGGATAATGCTTGAGATTTAAAGGCATTTAGAACTTCAAAACTGTTACTCCTGGAAGCTATTCGCCAACTTTGTCTAGTATTCTGATCGAAAACCACTCTCCCTTGTAAGTTTCGAGAGCCCCCCAAACTGTGTCTGCCTGGAACCGCCACCACTTGCACCTCGTCTCCGTATTTGGTCATGCTACCAATCTCCGCTAAGAGCCATCGCAAGTTGGTGTTCCGTAACTCGAAACGGGGTTGGGACAGTGATCCCCATTGATGAACATCTTCTTCCTGTATTCCTTCGCGTCCTGATAAAGAGGTATCTTCTAATAAAACCCACAATAGTAAATTGATGACATTACCAAGAAAAAGCGACGCGAGCAGCTCAGCCATCGATTTGTCGCGCGTTCTTCTATGGCTCTCTGCATTAAACACGTACATTATGGGTTTTAATAATATAAAATTATTATTTTTCCCCTTGCACTATTATCTTAAGGTAGATTTCACTCTCTCGCCGATAATACAAGGGTAAGTAATGCAAATCAACGGCCGGAGACAACTAATTACGCACGCAGATGTTTCTGAATCTGCATCACTTATCTGCGCCGGAGCAGGCATGCCTAATTTCCACTGCCATGTTTTCCGGAAGACCCTTTATATAGAAATCTTTGGATTGACATAATTATATGTTTCGTAAATATATGCACCCGTGCGCCATGCCACTATGTTTAATGATTTATTACCTGTCCCTTCATTAAGCATACAGCCCGATAGAGCAGGTACTTTGTCTGATCCGGGAGAAAAGGAATAAAATGATAAAAGAATAGTTCCCCGTGGTGCACATTTCTTGAACGTACTCGTTCCTCCAATAAATATACGGCCCACGTGCGAGTACTTCTTTAGCTGACACAAGCTAGAGAAAGAACGAAATATTAATAAAAGAATGGTACCCCATGGAGCACATTCCATGAATGCCGTATTTAAGGTAGATGTTAATATAATTTGTATAAAGAAATAAGCTCGTTTTTCGCATGTACTTACCACGGAACAGAATATAATGCTGGCTACTACTGACAGTTTCCGGAGTAAATGCAAATATTTATTAGTTCAAGTAAATACATCCAAAATCTTGGAAAAATTGTGACATGAAACTATACAAACCAGCATTTCGTACCCATAATCGAAAAAAGACTAAATTAACTTCCTGATGAATTGGGACAGTTCTCTTGGGAGGATAATTTACAAAGATTTTTCTTATTTATTGTCGTTGTTATTACTTTTTTGGGGGTGGGGCACAGTGTTGGGATTAATTGGACTATTTCTCAATTATTTGGATTGAAACTTAATGTGTACTTCAGTTTTCTTTTCTTCTACAGGAGTAACTTGCTATTATCTGTTCGGAATTGAATGTGTTCAATTCTCTTTTTCATTGGGTAAGTGGATAAAACCGTCGAAGACGTACAAATTTGACTCCCTTCGGCCACAGGGAGTGTACAGAAAACTACTAAAGACATCAAGTTGTCTCTACACGTTTCGCCTTTTAATCGGTTGGATAGTAAAATTTCAGTAGGACTCAATACGGGTTCGTTCACAAACAATAAGGTTTGGCAGATATCTCAAAAAATTTAATTTATTTCTTCTAAAGATCGATTTTAAAACACTGTAATACAGGTCAAATCTATTTGAAACTAATTTACTGTTGCCTTAAAGAAAATTAAAACACTAGCTAGTTTCTATTTGTTAAATGGTGACATGGAATGCAATTTTTTCTTGAAATAACTCTTAACACATTTATTTCTCATCGTATTGTATGTTCCGATAAGATAATCTATTAGAACTCATAACCAGCATCCAATTGCTTTTGGTACCTTTTATAGTAGTACATAGTGATAGTTAAATTGCCATGAATCTAGATTAAATTAAAGCATGGACAAAATGAAAATATATTGCCAGCAAGGTGCTAACTTGGCGTTGTTGTGGCAATGATGTGGCCGTTGATGTGGTAGGTGATGTGGCAAATGATGTAGCAGTTGACTGTGCTATAATGCAGTGACATAGCCCTAATATGATAGATGTGTTGACAATGTTATGACACCAATATCATCTAAAAATAGGCTAAGTATGGAAAGTGTTGTTGTGGCATCAACACATCTTGGAAATAGTCAAGTATGCAAAGTCTTGACCAATTCTAGTATGAGAAGATTTGGATGGAATCAGCATTCCGAATCTTTGTGATTTGATTTGTTTAAGTCAAATGTCCATGTATGGCATGGTTTCAATTTATTCTATTTGATTGAAGAAGGAAAAGCATATGATATTTTTCAGATTCCTTCAAACATAGAAAGCTTATCTCACCAATAGGGAAAGTCAACACTGGTGTTGGAATTCCAGGATGCAGAGACTTGCAAGAAATGATGCAAATCAAACCTGCTGCAGATTGCTCAGAGATTCTTGCCCAAAATAGATAGAAGTCATTGACCTTTGATGGCTTTAAGGTCTAGAGGCTTTTAGAACTTCGCTTGGAGAATGAATAGTGTGAGAGCTTTGTCCTTTCAGTGATGAGGATCATTTTACATGTCAAATTGAATGAAAAAAGAGTAGGCAACTGAGTGAAGAGCGTGTGCGAGGGTTGAAACTAAACGGGTTTGGTCAATGGAGTGTTTTTCTTAAAACTTAGGTGTACTCTTGTTAAATTTAATATAGTGAGATCTTTCACTTAGGTAGGTGCCCCGCAAAGATAGGAGGTTGGCTCTGAACTGCATTACCAATTGCTCTTGTTCATTTGATTTACGCTCTATTTGTTTGCTTTGGTGTTTAAACACAATAGGTTCATAGCAACACTTTGTGTTGCGGCACTAAGTTAGAACTGACAAGTGGTATTAGAACCATACTACCTTTTTGTGACTTGGTTTTTTCAAATAGGTGAGATCTTGAAAGTTCTTATTAAATTATGAGTACGAGGGAGGGAGCCTTAGTATCTTATGTATCATTGCTTGATGGGTCAAATTACCCGTGTTGGAAAGCTTGCATGAGAATATTTGTCAAATTTATTAATGAGAAGGCCGAATGTTCCATCATCAATAAATGGAATCCGCTCTCCCACATAGTTGATGGAAAGATTGAACCCAAGGATGTGAAGGGTTGGATTGCCCAAGAAGAACGAGCAACCTTAGGAAACTCAAAGGCCATCTATGCCACATTTATATGAATCAATGAGGAGTAGTTGAAGTTAATTTCAACTTGTAAATTAGCAAATGAAGTATGAGACTTATTACGAAATGTTCATGAAGGAATGACCACTGTATACGTGTCGAAACTTCAAAAGCTTGCCTCCCAACTTGAGAATCTTAGAAATGAAGAACATGAAAATATAGCCATGTTCAATAGAAAATTAAAGAACATAGCCAATCAAGCGTACCAACTAGGAAAACCATATTTAGAAGCAAAATTGGCATGCAAATATTTAGATCTTTACAGAAAAGGTTTGTAGCTAAAGTAGCTACCATTGAACAAGCGAGGGAAGTGGATAGCATGAGGCTAGATGAGTTGATGGGCTCTCTACAGATGTATGAGATAAATTTACTTCGAAGCAAGAGGGATATCATGACAACACTCAAACGTGAACAAAATTGCCAAGGTGGTGCGTGTTGCGACACCAATAACAAGGTTCCTCTTATGGCACAAAAGTTAAGGAATTTTATGAAGAAGAAGGGAACTCAAAGCACAGTTACCAATAGTCCTAGAAGATTTGGGATGATCGCTCAGGTAAGAACAATGAAGCAATGAGGAGTGAATGAAAGGGGATCCAATGCCATGAGTGTGGTGGCTTTGAACACGTCCTTACTGAATGTGCAAACACTAGAAAGAAGAAAGGCAAGTTTATGGCAACTATATGGAGCAATGATGACTTTGACCAGTTTGATGAAGAGGAATTTGTGACCATACATGTGGCATTCGACACCATGGAAAAAAGGAGTCTTGCTTCAGTAGCCAATATTGCAACATCAATAGAATCTGAGTGTAACAATGACAGTGGTAATGAGGTTTTATAAGAGAAAATATTTCCTAGCTACTGCTAGAAATAGTAGAATTATTGATGATGGATTATGAGTATCAAAACTTCAAACATCAAAAATTGGAAGAAGATCATGCCATGGCAATTTCGTGAGCGAAGATGTCGAAACAACATTAATAACCTAAATTCAAGAAAGGCCAAGTTAGAAGACATCTTCAGTATGGAAAAGATAGAAAAAGATTAGCATGGAGTTAGATTTATCACAAACCTAGAAAAGACCATAGAAGCAAGCACAAAGATTTAATTTGTCAAGGAATTATCATCTGATGCTGCAGCACTAATTCATGTAGAACTTTTTCCGAAGAGAGATGGCGCTAGTACATCTACTAAAGATGGAGCCAAAACAGTTGCAGGAATGAAATTTGTGAAGGAAACATCATCGCATGTTATAGCACCAATGCATATAGAACCTATGAAGGACTATGCCAGTACATCTATTTTAGCAAGATGAAATGGCACTACAACAATAAATGCAACTAATGTTCTAGTACTGCTGCAACATGCTCCTCCCACGATTAAGGTACAAAAAAACTAGATCATGTCAGCACCTCAATTGGAATGCCTCAAAATAAAAAGTCTACAATGGCGATTTTGGAACATTAGAAGAAGAGACCTACTAAGAAATCAAATGTTTCTGAATAATTTCTAAGGTTAGGACACCCTATTTCTACTTGTTTCCTTTCTCTAAAAATCTCATGAACGGAAGACAAGATTGTGCTAAGTTTTTAGACAAGTTGAAACGAAGAAATATTATTTGGAGAGTTTGGATAAAGAAAGCAGATTAAGATGCTACACTTCTTGTACCTCTTAGAAGGCCTATTCCAACACTAAGAAGTAGTCTAATAGTAGTGGTTCAAGGCATGTGACTAAAGCTAAGACCAACTTAACAAGCTGTGCAAACCTTAATAGAGAAATTAGAGATTGCTAAAAAGGGCATTTGATTGATGAAGGAACTATGAAGACTAATAGAAAGCCCTTTGGGAAAAATGAACCACATCTGATGGGTGGTGAGGATCAAGGTCACTATAGTTTAGTATGTTGTGACATTAGCACAATCTATAGTCGTCCTAGCAAAACCATTAAACATAAGAGGAATTGGAGAGCAAAAAAGAAAACAAGCCCTTTGCCTGATTTAAAGTCTGACCTATGATCTAGAAAAATAAAGGAAATAGGTGGAAAAATCAAGAAGGAAAAAATTCTTGAAAATCTTAATTTATTCACTTTTCTTCTTCATTGGATTCTAATTTGATCAAATAACCTCTTTCCTTAACTTCAAACACTCCAAAAGATCTTTTGGATTTCTTTCTTGCATATATATTTGCATATTGTAGAATCAAATCCTCTTTATCTTTGGATGACTAGATGAAGCCACAACATCAAATTTAGTTAAGCATTATAGATCGAATGAGTTGATAGAGTGCTTTGGAAAGGGGCAGTTAATGGAGCTTTTATGAATGGTTCTCATTTTAAATGTTTAGGAGTAGAGCAAAACAATCATAGAAGATTAGAAACACCATCAACATTATATGTTGAGGATCCTACTTAGCTTGATGTTGGAACATTGGAAGGAAAACCACCAAAGCCTATTGAGAGTCCCTATAGATGCTAGAATGCATTTTTGAGGATGATGTCCCTATTAGAAAAGAAGGAAACCAGATGCTTGATGTTTTAGTACTAGACAATGAGGATAGTGCTAATGATGAGATACTGCCATAGTCTAGAAAGAACTTAACTCAAGAATAATGTCATTTTCAGAATGCTATCATTGAAGGATCAGATGAGAAAAGGTGCACCAAAAATGTTAAGGGAATCAACTACCCATATCTTGCAGGGAATCGTCACTTTCTTTTCAACATTGAACCAAAATTGTGAATGAGGACTTAACGGACTAGTTGTTGATTAGTAAAATGTAAGAGAAGTAGAACCAACTCGCATAGATTGATGTTCAAACACTACTAGAGCGATGAAAAAATGAGAAAGTGATAGGCAACATATGGATGTTTAAGGGCAAGATGGATGAGCATGGCGTTGTAACACAAAATTAAGCTAGTTTGCTCACATCAATCACCTGCCTAGGATTTTTATCTACCTGTGGGATTCTCTCTAATCAATGAAAGGAAAAGGATGAAAGGAAGCAATTAGGAGGAGTGGTCCCTCAACACTAGCAGCGCTAGCACAAGAGAATGTTCTAGCACCAATTGAGGAACAGGTTTTATTATTTGAAGTACCGATAGAACAAGTGCCCGTGGAAGTGTTGCAGCCAAAGCAGTACCCATTTCCACTGTAAATCATATAGGATATGTTAGTCCTGAATTGAGGATAACAAGAGGTGGGAGAAAAAGGGTTGTTTGTGAGCCTAAGCTAGAGCCTCAGGAACTAAATGCTAGAACAAAACCAGAAGCGGTAGTCGGTGACAATAAAGTAGCATCAGTAGCTGAAGCGGAACCACATCAAGAAAGAACATAAAGGCAAACCTAAGCTATAGTAGGCAGAGGAGGAAGCACCATAAGAAGACGTTGGAGAAGTCCTCTAAACCACTAAAGAGAAGAAAGAAAGAGAAGGAAAAAGCCTCATCTTCAAAAAGAAAAGGTATTGATGTCTCCAAAGCTAATAAATTTAAATTTTGTGAAGATAAGTGTGAGGAGCAGCGTAATTGTGTATCTTAGAGAAAAGTAACTGTGAGAAGTTTGTTGACCCTGAAAAATACGCAGAGTTTAGATTGACAGATTTACTAAAGGAGATTGGGCTTTTTGATGTGTTAGTATCTTTTGATATTTATCACCTAAGCCTGGTGGAGGAATTTTATTCAATTCTGAAGAAGGCTATGAAAAGTAAATCAAAGTGATACCATAAAGTTTATGTGAAAAGAAAAGTGGTATGGTTTTCACCATCTGTCTGTGGGTCAATACTACAACACTAAGATAATACTTTCAACGGTGTACCCAACAAACTTTGGGTCAATACTACAATACTAGGACAATACTTTCAATGGTGTACCTAACAGACTTCAATCCTGACTATAATGAGAATTGCTAGGGTAATCTCAAGGTATAAACACAGTACTTTCCACGAAGTGAAGATAGACCATTTTGAACCTTCCTTAAAGATTCTCCCTATGTAGTACAGTAGGAAGGTGTTAAAGCTTGGTATGGTAAATGACCTTATGGATTTTTCAACACCAGAAGGTGCCAATGTGCCAAAATTTACTAAGGACTGTCTCAATGGAGTTATTGGACACTTGGAGGCACTTGCACATGAGATTGACAGCCAAATTAATCAATTGTAGATACAACGTCGTATAGAAACCAAGTAACATTCAGCTCGTTACATGTAAATAGGTCTATAAAATTAAGAGAAAGACTGATGAAAGTATTGATTGATACAAGGTGCAGTTGCTTGCATACGGTTTTTCTCAAAAATATGGTGAGTGTTTTGAGGAAACTTTTAGCCTTATGGTTAAAATGACTTTGGTACTTACTCTTTAAGCACCTACTGCAAATCACGATTGGAAGTTATGATAACTTGATATAAAAATTCTTTCCTTTATGGTGACCTTGATAAAACTATTTACATGGAGTAACCCCCAAGATATGCTTTAAGAGCACACCCAAACTATGATTGTAAGCTTAATAAGGCTCTATGAATTGAAACAGGCTCTAAGAGCTTGGTTTGGTAAGATAGCTCAATACTTGCAATTTTGTTATTATATTTCATCTAAGGCAAATCATAGCATGTTTATCAAGCGAAAAGAAAATATGCATGTCATTGTTCTCCTTCATGCTGATTATATGATTATAACCGAAAATAATGAGAAGAAAGTTGCTCAACTTCAAGGGGAACTCTTCGTTAAGTTTGAAATGAGAAGTTGGGAGAATTACATCATTTTCTTGGTCTAAGTGGAGAACTTGAACTCTAGAATCTTTCTATCCCAAAAGGGCTATGGTGAGAAATTTGTGCAAAGATTCAAGATTAATAAATCAAAGAAGCATTTTACATCTCCTGACTTCAATGTCAAATTGACAGAGGATGAAGTATCTCT
The DNA here is from genome assembly GCA_019155195.1 of Avicennia marina. Lineage (NCBI taxonomy): Eukaryota > Viridiplantae > Streptophyta > Magnoliopsida > Lamiales > Acanthaceae > Avicennia > Avicennia marina. Next base: position 9,611,440 of record CM032765.1, read on the forward strand.
TTTACCTGATCCTCATGCTTATCAATCTCTTGTTGGAAGTTTAATTTATTTAACTATTACAAGACTGGATATTGCTTTTTCTGTTGGCCTTGTCAGTTGTTTTATGCAAGCACCAAGGAAACCACACTTAGAAGCAGCAAAGAAGATCTTGAAATATGTTAATTCCACAATTGATATGGGATTATTTTTCGAGGGAAATATTTACATGGATTTGTAGATGCAGATTTTCAAGGTGATTTGGATGATCAAAATCTACCTTGATGTATGTGTTTTCTATGGAAATACTTAAGTTTCTTAGTGTAGTAAAAAGCAAGATTGTGTCTCACTTTCAACCATGAAATTTGAGTACAAGGCTGCATCTCTTGCTACTTAAGAATGTGTTTGGCTTCAAAAGCTCATCAAAGATCTCATTGCTTAACATGTTAAGCTATCCACACTTTTTGGAGACAATCAAAGTGCCATAAAGCTTGCAATAAACTTAGTATGTCATGCTAGAACTAAGCATATCGCAATAACACATCATTTCATTAGAGAAAAAGTCCTTCACGACACAGTTCAAGTTAAAAAAGTTCGAAGCTCGGAAAATGTTGTAGATATTTTTAGCAAGCATTATCCAAGAAGAATTTTGAAGAATGTAAAGAAAAGCTTGGAATGATTTCCAAAAATACTACTTTTAAGGGGGGGGGGGGTTTGATTTTTCAAAGTAGTCTTTTAAAAATGAAAGGTGCAATTCTTCAAGTGAAGAACACAATTTTCAAGAGGTCAAAATGAATTGTGCATTTTTTTATATAGAGATTGCAACTCTCTAGGAGCCCTTTGATGGTTTTTTTGAGTTGTTTATTGCTTTTGTTAATTTTCATAAATATGTTTATACTTTCTATAAGTCTTTTACAATTTCTATGAAATCATGTATACGTCTTTTATAATTTCTAAGAAATCAGTTATACTTTTAGTTTTTCACTGAGTCTTTAGTGATGTAAATTGATGAGTTCTGTGTTTTCTATATATTTTAGTTCATGTAACGTACATAAGACATCAACCCAAGAGAAGAATATGACTTCTTCATTTATCATTGTCTAATTTTTCTGTTTTCTTTCATTCTTCTCCAAAATATGCTTAATGGTCTAGGGCTAATGTAATAGTGTAATATTTATATTGGGAAATTTGTTTCTTTACACCTTGCACCAGTGGCTCCACTGGAGGAACTTATTAATTCACACCTAGAGGTTAATACAGATCTGACAACGTATTTTACTTGTCCCTTTCTAGCATCTTTTGACAAGGTGACATGAAATTTATTAAAGCATTCAGCCCTGAGAGCTTGATAAAGCATGGCAGTGTGACCTCTAGCAGATGACTCTGGGTGGATGTGATCAAATTCAAAGATCTCGGGCTACTGAAATGCACCATCCATTATCTCATTAGGAGTTTGCAGCCACGTCTGCAACTCTGTAACATCAAAAATTAGTGACCCGCCACTATCAACCCTACGGCATTTAATCCCAGGACTATCAGGGTTCAAACCCAAAAGGAACGCTTTAGAATTTTTGGTTTTGGTGGTTTCATTTGGTTCAGGAATTCCTCCATTTGAGTTTGAGATAACATCATCAGCCAGAGGAAAAGAAGAAAGAGATTCGTCACCTAACTGGCGATACAACACCAGTCTAGGTGATGCTGACCAAAGGGTGAGAGATTCAAAAATTGATGCTAAGGGTTCACCTAATAGAGATTTCACATATTTGGCAATTTTCTTCAAGTAATCTTTTGCTGTATTAGAATTGGAATCGACATCCTCAGAGTGCATCCATGATTCAATAAAATCCTAGAACAAGTTTTTCCATTCGTTAGACACCAGTTCCCTGGCTTCTAAAAGAATAGAAGCGCCAGACCAGTTGGCTCCAAGAGCCACCACCTTCACGTTTTTAGGCCTGCGATCCAGGTTAGAAACTGAGTGGCAGGATAGACAAATGCACAGAAGTAAAAGGATCAAAAAGCAAAACCCAGATCTGTTGAATTTCATCCAAGAATCTTCAAGATAATGTCAAGAACAGACTTATCTCAAGGAGAAAAAGGTGAGGAATCAGTTCAAAAAAGGAGGATTGCATTACCAAGAAAAGTTATGATCTGAATCAGAAGAAAATGAGAAGACTAACTCTCGTTACTATTCCATTGCCTAAGTCTATATATACAAGGCATTAGAATCTAGCAGTTATACCATCTGAAAGCTAAGTTAATCAGTTACGAACATTGCGTAAATAACTGCTAAAAACTACCGGACGAAATAACAGAAAAATCAATAAAACCAGATGACTCTTCCTGTGAGTAGTTCTGCATCAGTTCTGTATTTTTGGTTTCTTTCCACTTCTTGTTGATATGGCTACGACTCAACTAATATTTTCCATGTCAGCTATCTTGTTTTTGACACTCCCCCTCAAGATGAGTGTGTATATCTTTCATACTCATCTTGCACAGCAACTGAACCAATCTTTTGGCACTCAAGCTCTTAGTGAACATATCAGCCAATTGTTTACTTAATTCTAAGTATTGAACTTCTACCAGGTCTCCTTGAACCTTCTCCCTTACAGAATGCAGATCAAGATCAAAATTTTTGGTCCTTTCATGAGAAGTAGGATTTTTAGAGATTTGCAATGCACTCTTATTGTCACAGACAATGACCACTGATTGATCAATCTCCCTTCCAAGTTCTCCCAGCAGGTTTTGTATCCACATAGTTTCACAAATGCAGGTTGCTAGGGCTCTATATTTAGCCTTTGTTGAACTCCTTGTCACCACATTTTGTTTCTTGAATTTCCAGCTTATCAAAGATCCTCCAAATCCTACACAAAAACCTGTAACAGATTTCCTTGTGTCAATGCAACCTCCCCAATCACTATCTGTCCAGCCTTGCAGAGTGTTGAAATGATATTTTCTGCATAATGATCCCTTTTCCTAGTGCATTCTTCAAGTATCTCAGCACCTTAAAGACTGCATTTAAGTGTGATTTTCCTGGACATCCCATAAATTGTGATAAAACCTAAACTGTAAAAGTGATATCTGGTCTAGAGAAAGTTAAATATATGAGTTTCCCACCAGTCTTCTATAGAAAGTTGCATCCTAAGCTGATCAGTGTCCTCCTTTGTTAGCTTTTTACTTTCTTCCATGGGAGTTGCAACAGGCTTGGCACCAAGCAATCCATATGCACACAACATGTCTAATGTGTACTTCCTTTGACACAGAAATATTCCTTCCTTTGATCTTGCTATTTCCACTCCAAGAAAATATCTTGGTGGTCTAAGATCCCTAACTCTGAACTTATTATTTAATTACTTCATTAAATTCTGTATCTCATCTTCATTTCTTCCCCTTATTAGTATATCATCAACATATACTAATAATACTATCTTTGTGTCTTCCTCTACCCCTTTTGTGAAAAGTGATGGATCTGATTTTAATTGACAGAATCTAAAGCTGTAAAGTGCTTCTGTGAATTTTACATTCCATTGCCTTGAGGCTTGTTTAAGGCTATATAAGGTCTTTTTCAATCTGTTCTGCACACTGGTTTCTTAGTTGACAACTTTATCTCCCCCTTCATTTCATTACCTTGAGGAATGTCCATGTAAACTTCTTCATCCAAATCACCATTCAGAAAAGCATTATGTATGTCCAATTATCTCAGTCTCCAGTCACTTGCAGCAGCCATCTTCAGAAACAGCCATACAGTTGTTTGTTTGACAACGGGGCTAAAAGTCTCTTGGAAATCAATTCCTTCTTCTTGATTTTATCCTTTAGCCACATGTCTTACTTTAAATCTCTCAACTGTCCCATTTGAATTTAGCTTGGTTTTGTAAACCCATCTACATCTTATAGTGTGATGCTCCGCACGCAAGAACACTATCTCCTATGTATTATTCTTCTCAAAGGCAGTCAACTCATCCAGCATAGCCTTTCTCCATTGTGGCCTCTTGACAGTCTCTGCATCTGACTCAGGCTTTTCCAAATCATTTAAGGACATTAGAAAACATTTATAGTCTTTGGACAACTAATCAGTGCTCAGATTTTTGGCTATAGGGTGAATGTTGTTGGTACTCATAGGTTGTTGATCACGATTTTTCAAATTGTGCTGGTATATCTCAAGGTACTTGGGAATTCTTTTGGGTCTATTTGATCTTCTAACTTGGTCTGGTTCATGATTCCCAACAAAGTTATTCTGATTGTTCACAGGGCAGTTGACATTGTTGTCATCCCTTGGATCAGACTCATAAGGCCTTTGGTCATTAGTGTTCACATTTTCATGCTTATTATATGCAGTACTAACTGGAATATTATCAAAGATAGTAAGATCAATAGGAGGGATAGCAAGAGTGTTTGAGGTATATTGATTGTTCTTGGCAAAGGGAAAGACATTTTCATGAACTATAACATCTCTTGAAATAAAGGTCTTATGCTCTTTAAGATCGTAGAGTTTATATCTTTTCATCCCATTAGGGTACCCTATGAATATAGTTTTTCTAGCTCTAGGATAAAATTTAGTCCTTGCTCTCTTGAGGGTTGATGCAAAGACAAGACAGCCAAAGACTTTCAAATGAGAATAATCTGGAGCAATTCCAAATAAGAGCTCAGAGGGTGACTTATAGTTTAGAATTTTTGTGGGAAGCCTATTGATTAAGTGAGTTGCACAAAAAACAGCATTCCCCCAAAATTTTCTAGGCAGAGAAGCTTGGAATAGAATAGCTCTAGCTATGCACAGGATGTGTTGATGTTTTCTTTCAACTATTGCATTTTGTTGAGGGGTTTCTGCACATGAATATTGGTGAATGATTCCTAATTCACTAAAGAATGTATGAAGCTTTAACTCAGCAGCGTTATTAGTCCTTATGATCTGAACTTTTGTGTCAAATTGAGTTTGTACCATTTTACAGAAACTTGGCATTACACAAGTGACTTCAGATTTTTGTTTCATCAAGTATGTCCAAGTGTAATGAGTAAATTTATAAACAATTGTTAAAAAGAAATTATATCCATCTATAGCTGGAAATGAGTAAGGTCCCCATGTATCTACATGAATCAACTCAAAAGGTTTTGTTGTACTAATATTGTGAGTAGAAAAAGGCAGCTCTTCTTTTGTTTAGCTTTGGGGCAGATTTCACATATTTTGTCATCAAAACATTAGATGCAAGGGTACATTTTACGCAATCTTTCAACTACATGATGTGATGGATGTCCTAATCTAAGATGCCATAGATCTAATTCACCATGAGATGACAACTGTGTTGTGTGAAAGTTGTATGCAGCATTTGATATAGACAGGTTAACTGAAGTTTGTTCCAGCCTATATAGTCCTTGTGACATCTTAGCTATTCCAATCCTCATCCCCTGTGATGAGTCCTGAATGTAGCAGTAATTTGAGTCAAACAAAAAGGAACAGTAATGTGATCTAGCAAGCCTATTGAGTGAAATCAAATTGAATTTGAAAGAGGGGACATGTAAAACTTCACTAACTACCAAGGAACTTGAAAGTTTGACAGTGCCTATATTAGCCACTGGAGCTTTCTCTTTGTTTGGTAGAATGACATATAGGCCTATCACCGGTTTATAAGATTGAAAAAGACTTATGGAACGGCACATATAATCTGTAGCTCTGGAGTCTATGATCTAAGTAAATAACTCTGATGATGGTTTCTAGGCTATCAGGGGCAGTGGAAGTGTTTGAACAAAGTGTGATAAGTTTGATCAAATTGTTTGATGGTAGTGAAATGAATTGGTTACCTACAAAGTTAGATTGCTGGCTAAAGGGATCACCAGTCCTAGATGATGTTCCTGAGTCCTACTGTTTCTGTAAACAAGCCACATCAGAGTTAGCCATACTTTGGGAGTTTAATAGCTCCATCAGTTTCTTAATCTGCTCTTGTGACAGCCTCAAATCATCTCCGTTTTGGAGATTTCTCTTCTTGTTCATACTCCACTGCCATTATTTGATTGGCATGTACTTGGTCAGCTTTACCTCTTCCTTTAGTGAATTTGAAGTTTGGTGGAAAACAAATTATCCTATAACACTTCTCCTTAGGATGACCTTTCTTCCCATAGTGAGTGCATACCAACTCAGAGTGGATACTTGAAGAAGACTCCATGAACTAATCAATGAACTGATTCTGTTCAAACAATTGAAAGGAAAGAAAAAGAAACTTTTGTTCAAAGAAGTGAAGAGAAACAGTTCTTAATGAATCTTCCTAAGGCTCTGATACCATGTCGAATTTCATCCAAGAAGCTTCAAGATAATGTCAAGAATAGACTTATCTCAAGGAGCAAAAGGTGAGGAATCAGTTAAATAAAGGAGGATTGCATTATCAAGAAAAGCTCTGATCTGAATCAGAAGAAAACAAGAAAACTAACTCTCACTACTGTTCCATTGCCTAAGTCTATATATACAAGACATTGGAATCTAGCAGTTATAGCATTTGAAAGCTAAGTTAATCTGTTATAAACATTGCCTAAATAACTACTAAAAATTACCAAACGAAATGACAGAAAAATCAGTAAAACCAGATGAGTCTTCCTGTGAGCAGGTCTGCATTAGTTCTGTATTTCTGGTTTCTTTCCACTTCTTGCTGATGTGGCTCTGACTCAACTGATATTTTCCATGTCAGCTAACTAGGAACCCCATTCTTGAATCTTGAATTCTGGCTCAATTTTTGCATTAATTTTCCAGAGCGAATACAATCCAAGCATGCTCACTAAAAAGGGAAGCATTCAAGGTCGAATTCCTGCAATGGTTTTTCTGTTTCTTCGTCGGTGGTTCTTTGGGGTGTTTTTGGGCACCGACTCAAGAAGGGGAGATGAGGACTGCGAATACAATCTGAAAGCGCCAAATATAATTTAAACCATATGGGAAAGCATATATACAAACTCATTACTTAGTGAAACTTGACCGTATGGGAAACCTTATTAAAATAATTTACAACATATCATTTCAAAATATGTAAAGTTTTAAAAAAAATCAATACTGTATCATTGCTTAATAGTCTATAGAGGTTCTAAAAATTTTAAATTTTTTTTATCTAATTAAAAAATGTTTCTAATATTTAATTCTAAACTTTAAATTAATATCATTTTTTTTTAAAATTTCTGGATTATTTTACAAATTTATTTTTAACAAATTAGTTTTTTCCCTTTTCATTTTATGTTATTTTAAATTAATGTTTCACTCTCGATATTTATTTGTAAGTTGCATGTTTTTTAAATTAATTGAATGTGTACATTTTAAAAATTCTATTAATTTTTACTGATCAAATTATTGTAATGATTTTTTAATATTTATTAAAACAAAATTAATAAAATTAAATGATATTTAGATAAGTAATTCTGGAGCTAAAGCATCGAACTTGAGTACAACAAATATAAATCGAGCTTGAACTTGTTCAAACATTATTGGAGTTTGAGCTCCGTTCGTTTGCAGTGCCTCGAGGAAAGGCTAGAATACTAAAGGAGCCATGACTTCACAACTTTCACGTTTCAAAGCTTTATGTTATGCAAATTTGCCTCTAATTATTTCACCTAAATGAGAAAAGACACAAACCTATCGGGCGCACACACACACAATGATGAATTTCAAGGGTCTTAAGTTTAATTATAATTGTTATAAAGTTGACATATTTTTTACTTTTATTAACAAGTCAACGTCGTTGATCGAAAAATTTCCTAATAATATATGGCCCTCGTGCTTCTTAATTTCCCAAGAGAATATCATAAACAAATGCGCCCGAAACCCTCATGCCAACGTAAACACAATTAAAATATTTCTGACGCTCTCAGAATTACAGCTTTTGAGTCGAAAATAAAGAAAAGGGCTCGACACTCGCATGCTGACGAGGACAATATGTCAAATAATTGTGAAAAGGGCTTTTAGATTGTATAAATATTCACATGTAATCTCAACTTGACTTGCATGGTTCTTATCCTTTTTGCAGACGGATAAAGCTTTTAACTTTGGATATCCACCAAGAACCCACCACATCTCCCGAAAGAAAAGGGCAGCAAAACAGGTCATGGAACCGGTGGTGCTTATCAACAAATCACAAATAGTTGTAGAGGACGACGAATCTTCAAACGAGAGCAGTGGCAGCTCCGACAAGCAAGTGCTGCAGCCGGATATAGAAGCCAGAATCGTAAACAACGACATCCTTATAAGGATACATTGTGCGAATCAGAAGGGAGCTCTCGCGAAGTTACTCAGCAAGGTGGAGACTCTGAATACGGTGGTTGTCAACACCAGTGTCACGACATTCGGAAGTTCTGCCCTGGACATCACCATTATAGCAGAGGTCATTTGTTGATTAATCGAATCCTTTATGTGTGCCGAATTTCTCCCAAGTTAGAATCAATGACCTTGATTTGCTGATCTTTTGCAGATGGAGAAAGACTTCAGCTTGACGGTGAAAGAAGTAGCAACAGCACTTCGAGCATCTCTGCACTCAGCTGCCTGAACAAAATGCTTCTACCACATTTATATGTGAAGGCACTATGAATGATTATAAATTTGCAAGTTTTCATAGCTAACTATGTGTAATGGCTTGAGGGCTTTGCTGTTTTGATAAGGTGCCTGGGATTTAACTATGGTCTTTAATTGGTGTCGTTGTAAACCCAAACTTATTAAATGTAGGTTCTTTCGGTTGGATTTCTGCATGCCATCTGCAATTGACCTGTTGGAGACTATTTCCCCTCTTTTTTAATAAGAATTTGCCATTTCCTAACATTTATTTTAATTAGCTACGAATTATTCATTTCTCTTAATCGCGACTATAATATATGCACCTCACGGTCTCGAATAAAGCCTATTAAAACACCAGCTTAATAATTAATTTTCTCTCTCTTACTATTATAAGATAATTAATGGAAACTTGAAAATTCATCAAATATGCACTTTATTATCCACATTTTGCCCCACGATCTGAAATGGGGACAGTATTAATTTCTTTATGAAAAATAAAATTGATGTCGTTATGTGCAAGAAATGGCAAAAGACGGTATTGACATCAGCCAGTCTTGCCTTCATAAACTTTACGTGTTTAATAACATATATAAGACGATATGCTATAAAGTTCATTAGATCTGTAATCATTGTGAGTACCAACGATGTCGTAGTTCTCTTTTGTTACAACCCACCGTGGATGGAAAGACAAATTAGGTGTGCATCATATTTTTTTTAATTGAAAAAAATTGAAAATATTTTAATACATAAATAAAGTTTCAAGTGCAAGTGTAAACATTTTGTAACTTACCCTATTAGTAAGCACAAAAGATAATACAACATGGAATATCTACCCCACACTGAATATTAATTATGCTTATGATTACTTAAGAAAGTGTACGTAATATTGTTTTGCCGAACAACTATAATTTTGATAACGAGTAATATATTATTATTTAACAATAGATGATATTTCACCCTCGAAAATTAGCCTGTGACCTTCCACATTCCCGTTTGAACAAAAGATCAGTGAAAGGTAGCGTTTCTGTCCAGTCCAGCGTGTGACGCCCAAGAACAATCGAAAAAAAACAAAAGGTGGGGGTGGGGGTGGGGGTGTTAGAAATGGCTTGCTGCTGCTGTCACCGGAGAGGGTATCCACAAGACAGCAGCCAGCTTGGGAGAAGGGAAGCCATGAGCGGTGAACATTGAGCAAACCAAGATTGAAGGAAGAGTTATGGGGGCTTTCGGAACTGGTGGTCCAAGTTTACTAAGTGAGAATGGGTGCTGATTGGAAGAGAAATAAAGAAGGAAGGGAAGTTTGAAAGGCTGCACGGCAGGGAAGTGAAGAAGTGCAGACTTCTCATAAAAGAGAGATGGCAAAAGAAAAAATGCAATGTTTGGCCTGTATATATAGGCGTTTGATAAAAATATCACTGGTAAAAATATTCTAACTTTTAAAAAATTTAATAATTTTGGAATAAATTGCTCTAATTTCGTCATATTTTCGCACTCTCAATACACGTGACACATTAATTTATGGTTTGCCGATGATGAGTAACATGTTGTCAAGGAGAATGTCGGGTAGACTGATGACATAAAAAAAATGCCATCTAAATGTCTGGTGTGTGAAAAGTCAAGACATTTTTGTCAACAATAAAAATTAAAAGGTATTTTTGCCAAATTGCTTTATATACCAGATGAAAATTGATAAATTTCCTACCAAATAGTTTTTTTCTACACATCAAATGTTCAAGTAGCATTTTATTTAACGTTATCATTGCAGCTGGTGTTCTCCTTAATAGTGTGTAACACTTTGCTAGAAAATTCCAAATTAATGTATCACGTGTATTGAGTGTGTAAAAATCAGAAGAAATTAGGGTAATTTGTCCCAAAATTGTCAATTTTTTTACAAGTCATGATATTTTTGCTAGTGATAAAAATTAAAGTGTATTTTTATCAAATGACTATATATACAGGATGAAAATTGTAATTTTTCTGATGGAAAAAGTTGGCAGCTTCATTTTCTCCTTTTGTCACCAAATTTTAGACATGCAAGGACAGAGAGAGAATGGAAAAGAGATTGAAAGAGCAGAGGAAGAGAAACAAAAGCAAGGGAAAAATTAAAGGAGAAGAGGAAGAAAAATAGAAAACCTAACCAAGAGGACCATCTGCAATAGAGAAGAAAAGGAAGGAACCCAGCAGTCTACCTACTAAGGTAATGTCCGAATACTAACTTCCCATTCTATATAATTTTGTTGGAAACCTACTCGTAATATGATGGCAAGAGCATGGATATAGGATTTATAGGATGAATATGTCCACTGGGGGGAGAGATGGAATACTTGGATATGCATACATACATGTATGTACAACTACACACACATGTAAAACACATGAGTTCTAAGGACTTGAACCACCTACATTTATATCATGAGGGAAAACTCTCGAAGCGGGTAGAAAACATGAGGGAAAGAAGGTTGAAACATGTGGGAGGTGAAGAAAGTAGGAAGAGATATTATAAGAAATGGAATCAAACTCGCTCCAGGAAGAATGCAACCTTACGCTGCATCTCACAATCGCGAGACCACATCTTGAACTCACGACACAGTCTCATGCATGTAGATCGACTGCGGATACTTCCACTGTTCATTGTAGTCTGCCTCACGGCTGTGGAGTGTGAGGACGCTGTTGCGAGGAGCTTTCTCGCGGACATGGTGGGAAAGGATCGTGGGCAATTCCAGTAAGCCTCATGGCCGGATTCCCGCTTGTGAATGACTGGCTCGTGGTTTCGAAGTTCATCTTCATGATAGTGAATGCAAAGTGTAAGAAAAACAAAAGGCCTCACAGATTTCACTTGCGGTAGCAGAATTGTTTTTGCAACCGCGGAAAGGATTCGCATGGTCGCAAGCAAACCATAGAAAATACTTTTTCTCAGTAAGTTTTTCAAATCCTTTCCGATATCCAACCATTGTGGACCCCTGCTATACATCTGAAAATGAATTAAGGATAAAAAATTTGGAATTAATGAATTTAACCCAAGATTATTACTGTCTAGAGCCAGATTGTATAGAGAAATGATTATCTCATATTAAACGATTAGAAAATATCTGGAAATTTAATTTTTGTTAAGTTGGAATTAAATTAGAACTATTTTGATTGAATAGGAGAATGAGTATCTGAAATTGGAGGAGCCTCTATACAAGCTACATAACTCTAAGTAAGAGGGTTACCTACGAATTTTTGCAATTGCCTTATTTTAAAATTGCCTTTGTCATATAATTGAAACTTTTATCATATAAGTGGTTTATCTAAAAGTTTGTATAATTGTAGAAATTATGACTTTTTGAATTATCTTGAATATTGCAATGCAAATATTTATTTATTTTCCAAAAGTTTTATTTCTCTTATGCTAAAATTTATATTTTATGCCAATTCAAATAACTTCCATGTGTAGTTTTGGATGTAAACATGATTCTATTTATATATATATTTTATATGAATGTTGTTGAACTTATAGTTGGGAAAAAGTTTATGCTCATCGATAACATTCACTAGTTTTGGTCCTATCAATTGGGAGTATAGATTGAGACACCATTTAATCAAGGTTAAAGATCAAGGTTCATAGTGGGCAAAGTTGATAATGCACATGACCCTATCAATTAGGAGTATCGATTGAGATACCGCCTAAATTAGGTTGAAAATTGGGGCACATGGTGGGCGAAGCTGATATATCATGTGACGTTGTCAATTGAGAGTATAAATTGGGATACCTCCTAATTAAGGTTGAAAATTGGAGCTCATGGCTAGCGAAGCCAATAACAGTGGAATGACGTATAAATGTTTGAACCATGAACAATAACATAATAGATTAATGAATGATTGTATTGATATTATGTCTTATTTCTGAAAATGAATTTTTAAATTATTTGCAAAATACTTTAATCTTGTTCACACCTCATAAAAGAAGAGGTAGATCTCTTATTAGGTGACTTTCACTCACAAGTTAATGTATTTCTGCAAATGGTGACTATGAGGAAGAATATATGTTTAGGGTTGATTGATGTCGTACTTGGGAATTGAAGACCATAGTTTCATTTTATTAAATTAAGGAATAAATTATGTAACCATAGAACTTCCGCTGTGATGATTGTATCTTGGATTTGAATTATCATATTTTGATGCAAGTGATGGATCTTCTAATGAAATAATATTCTAATGTTAGTTTAGATATTCTGATGCATGTCGGCTTCGGTAACCCTAAGATATAATATCTTGAGGATACTACCATATTACGACCTTAATTTTAGGGTATGACAGAAAGTGGTATCAGAGCTTAGACTTGATGTTCAGAACATAAAGACCGTAGGTTAGACATCATGTATAAGCTTTAATGTTGAAGGATACCCTATAGAACTTAAGTATTTTAGACTTCCAGAACACATAAGACACGAATTTAATGGAACATAAGTTATAAAATTGGTAATGCACTATTTTATACATCCATAGACGTTATGGTGATGGGCCATTAACTTAGCTTATTTTGTAACATAGAAAATGGATGGAGCAAATGGTTTGGGAATTGACACACCCTCTAGTAGCAATACTCCATGCCTCAGAGAAAAGGTCAAGGCTCAAAATAAGACATAAAAGATGAGTTGGATAGCATGTGATGGGCATATCAAAACCTTAAATAAAAACATTAAGGAAAACTTTGCATACCTTAAGAAAAAGCATACTGACATGAGGGCACCCTATGAGTGTGAGAAGATTGAGTTAAAAAGGATGGAAGAGGCAACGGCAGAGTAGGTTAATAATCTTCTCAAAAAGGCTAACAAGCTACACGAGATGATCCATTTCCCGATGCCAAAGCTAGAGAGGGACCCTGAGGAGGAGCTAGAGAGAGAGAGAGTCTGTGTGTAGGGTCGAACATAGCATAGAGATTATAGGAGTTTGTTGGGAAGAGAGCTTAGCAAGGAAAGGGATAAAGACTTGTTGGAGAAATAAAGGTGTCAATAAGATTTTGATGTATAACAATGTTGGAATAATAAGATTCTATTGTTATGTTATTAGTTACCTATTTTTTTTACTTCTTGTATGTTACGCAGCCATGAGACACTCCTTAGTGCTTATTAATAGCTATTAAGAAATTTTCATTACATCGAAAATGGGCAATTGTTTAAGTTGTATCATGCAACACCTTTATTATATTGTCTTGGAATAATAAATAATCACGATTTCCCCTATCGTTGGGTGGGGCTAAGGGAAGAAGCTTGAATGCGATAGCTCATAATTGCCTAACTAATTAGGACCCAACGTCAAGCCCTGGCCATAATTCTAGCCCAAATCGATAGACCTAAGATAGAATGAGAATGCTAGGATAGTCGCTTTGACCTAAAAGAAAGAGAATAAGGTTGTGAATGCAAAAGTTAGTAATAATCCTACCAATAATTCACAAACATGTACTTTATTCGATTAGGGTAATACTTATCCACTTGTCCTCAAGAAAGTTGTTGGTCACTTCGGAATATAAGATTCAATACCATATGAACACTTAGAGTTTTGCCCATTGTGTAAAATGGTCTTGACAAGAGTAAGGAAACTATATGTGCAATGATAGAGAAATAAGTTTGGTATAGGGGAAGTGTGTAGATGTCTTACACGACGCGTGGTAAGAGCTTAAGATTGATTGTAGGAAATAGGTTCAACCAGGTCCCAATCAAGAATAAATATTGCATGCTAAGACAAGTGATCTAGTTAACAAACCCTAGAGGGATAAAGTATTTTCTAGGGTTGAATTAAAATCGAATTACCATCAAATAAAGACCAAAGTTAAGAATATACCTAAGGTGCATTTGGGATTAGGCATTATAAAATTTTCGGATACAACCTAGGTTAGTTAAGGCCCTATAATATCTATGGATCGCATGAATCTAGAATTCAGACTTTAATTAGACAATGGTGATAAAGTATATAGATCACATCCTGGGTCTACTTTTCTAAGAGAAGAACAACATGAAAAACAACTACGAATACCCCTATAAACCTTAGAGAGAAACAACCTTATACTAAGTTTGACAAATGTAAATTTAGGCTATGAAGCAAAATGCTTTGGGGCATATTCATCAATTACCACCCAAACAAGGCAAATTAGGTGGTAGATGTTCTAAGTAGAAGAGGAAATGGAAGAGTGGCATTAATGATAGCAAGAATGTTTGACTCACTACATTTGGAATTGTAGAATCAACAGAGTCGGTATTGACTACCTTAGGCATCAAGCATCTAATTGATAAGGAAATTAAAAGGACTCAAGACATGTACTCGATCTTAAATCTCTTAAGGAAAAAGCTAAGGAAGGGTAGCTACAAGAGTTCCAAATAGAGGATAATAGTGTTTTATGTATGAGGAGTAGACTATGTATGCTAAGGTGTTGGGACTTAGGAACAAAGTTATGGAAGAAGTACACCAATCCAAATACTTGGTTCACCTTAGAAGTGCAAAGATGTACTAGAATTTAAAAATAAAAAGAAAGTTTTGGTGGACTAGGATGAAAAGGAATGTAGCTGACTTTTTAGCAAAGTATTTGATGAGTAAGAAGATCAAGACTAAACACCAAAGACCACAAGGCTATCTTAAGAAGATCAAGACTAAACACCAAAGACCACAAGGCTATCTCTAGCTATAGGTGATAGTTGAATGGAAATGGGCAAACATTATGATGAACTTTATGATGGGACTACCTTGAACCCCATAAATTTATAATGCCATATGGGTGATTCTCGACAAGTTGACTGAATTGGATCACTTTATTCCAATCAAGACCACGTATTCCATGGATAGCCTAGCTAAGGTATGCATAGCCTAGCTAAGGTATGCATATACAACATCGTGAGCTTAAATGGGACCCAGAATAGTATTGTATTAGATCGACCTCATTTCAAGTCATGATTTTGGGGAAGTTTCCCAAAGGACATGGTTATAAGAGTAGATTTGAGTATGACCTATCATCGCTAGACTGATGGATAGTAAAAAAGAACAATCCAAACATTTGAAGACATGCTAAGAGCATGTGTATTAGATATCAAAGGGAATTGGGGCAAGTACTTACCCTTGGTCGAGTTCTCTTACAACAGCAATCACTATAGTTGTATAGGTATAACACTTTATGAGGTACTATATGGTTGTAAGTGTCACTCACCCATTTGTTGGAATGAAGTAGGAGAGAAACAAGTGACAAGGCCTAAATTAGTGTCGGTGATAGTAGAGAAGGTAGAAATTATTTGGAAGGAACTTAAAAGAGTACAAGATAGACAAAAGAGTTAGACAGATTTGAAACGACACCATTACAACTTCAAAAAAGAGAAAAGGTGTATCTCAAAGTGTTACTGATGTTGGGAGTAGTTCATTTTGGTAAGGTTGGGACCTTTGAGATACTAGATAAAATGAGGGAAGTAGCTTATTGCCTAGTGCCAGCGCCAACACTATTTAGACTGCACAATTTGTTCTATGTATCACAGCTATGAAAGTATAAGTTAGATCCTAATCATATATTAGAATATGAGCCTTTAGCTATAAAAGCATATTTGACCTATCAAAAAGTTCTAGTAAAGATAATAGTTATAAAGGGACAAGTTTTGAGGACCAAAGTAATTCTATACGTAAACATTCTGTGGTCTAATCACAGTGAAAGAGAAGACATGAGGGAATTAGAAGAGGAAATGTGTAACCAATTCCCTTAAATGTTTGAAAAATAAGAAATAAAAAGTTTTGAGGATGGAACTTTTCATTAGGGGGGAAAATGTGACACCTAAGAAGAAAAAAAAAAAAAAACCAGGGGGTTGGAAATGGCTTGCTACTACTTTCACTAAGGAGGGAATCCACAAGATAGCAATTAGCTTAAGAGAAGGAAAGTCATCAGCAGTCAACATTAAGCAAACCAAGATGAAGGAAGAGTTATGGGGGCCTTGGGAATTGTTGGTCAAAGTTATTAAGTGAGAATAGGTGCTGATTGGAAAAGAAATAAAGAAGGAATAGAAGTTCGAAAGGCTAAACAGTTGGGGAGTTATGAAGTGTTGACTTCTCATAAAAAAGGGATGGAAAAAATTAGCAGCTTCATTTTCTCCTTTTTGCCACCAAACCATAGACAAGAAAGGAAGAGAGAAAGAGTGAAAGAGTAGAGGAAGAGAAATGAAAGCAAGGGAAAAGGGGAGAGGGAGAAGAGAAAGAACAGAAAACTTGACCAAGATGCTGATAGAAGAGGATCGTCTGTTACAAAGAAGAAAAGGAAGGAACTTGACAGTCTACCTACTAACTTAATGTCCAAATACAACCTTCCCATCCTATATAATTTTGTTGGAAACCAACTTGGAATATGATGGTAAGAGCATGTATACAAGATTTCATGATCATTTTATAGGATGAATATGTCCATTAGAGAGATAGATGGATCACTTGGATATGCTTCCATTGTCGACCCTTGCTGTACCTCTAAAAATGAATTAAGTATAGAAAATTTTGAATCAGTGAATTCAATCCAAGATTATTCGTATCTAAAGCTGGATTGTGTAGGAAAATGATTATCTAACCATTAAACAATTAGGAAATGTGTGGGAGCTTAATTCCAGTTAAGTTGGAATTAAATTAGAATTATTTTGATTTACTAAGAGAATGAGGAACTAAAATTGAAGGAACCTCTATACAAGCAACGCAATTCCAAGTAATTGGGTTCCTTGCGAATTTTTGCCATAGCTTTATTGTTGAAGTTGCTTTTATCATATAAATAAAACTTTTATTGTATAAGAGATTTAATTGAATATAGCTTTTTGAATCATCTTGAATATAGCAATGCAAATGTTTATGTATTTTTCAAAAGATTTATAGCTCTTATGCTGAAATTTATATTTTATGCCAACTTCCATACATAATTTTGGATGTGAGCATGATTCAGTATATATTTTTTATATAAATGTTGTAAAACTTGTTGTGACAAAGTTTATACTGATCAAGATCGATCACTAGTTCCAATCCTACTAATCGAGAATGTAGATTAGGATATTACCTAGTCAGGGTTGAAGACCAGGGGCTCATAGTGGGCGAAGCCAATAATACACATGATCTTACCAATTAGGTGAACAAATTGAAATACCGCCTAGTTTAGGTTAAAGATTGGGGTTCATGATGGCCTAAGCTGATAGATCACATAACCCTACCAATTAGGAGTGTAGGTTGGGATACCACCCAGTCAAGGTTGAAGACTGGGGCTCACGACAATCGAAGCCAATAATAATGGAATAATACATGAATGTTTGAACCATGAGCTGATGACATGATGGATTAACGAAAGATTGCATTGATATTATGTCTTATTTTTGAAAATGAGTCTTTAAATATTTTGTAAAATACTTTAATCTTGTTCACATTCCATAAAAAGAATAGATAGACCTCTTATTGGGTGATTTTCACTCACAAGTTACTTACTTTTGTAGATGGTGATTATGAGGCAGAATATGTTTAAGGTTGGTAGGTGTCGTACTTGGGAGTTGAAGACCATAGTTTCATTTTTATTAAATTAAGGATAAATTCTGTAACGATAGAGCTTCTACTATAATGATTGTATCTTGGATTTGAATTATCATATTTTGATGTGAGTAATGGATTCGCGGTCTGCCCTATGACTGTGTCTTTCCTCCTCGTAGTTACTGCCCTCTTGCTTGTGTCCACAAGCACTACTTATGGAAGGCCAAAATTCATGAGCCACTCCTCAACAATCTACACCTTGGTAAATGATCCTCCATTAGGCTAGGCACTAAACTTCATCAAAACCTTGAGATGTTTTACAAGTCTAAGCAATGCTTGAACTTATCCATGATGACTGACTTGGTCAACATATCAGTTGCATTTTCTAAAATGTGCACCTTTTCTAGTAACACTTCTCTTAAATTAATTAATTTTTGGATTTTGTGATACCATACTACTATGTGCTTAGTTTGAGTATGATACACCTAGTTCTTTGGCTCGATAAAGGGCAATTTAGCTATTAAAAAAATACATAAACACCATTTTGTTCCATTCCCAATTCTCTCACTATGCTAGCAACCTATAGAGTTCCTTAATTACTTTAGAAATGGCCATATAATCTACCTTAATTGTAGAAAGGGCAACTACTGAACTGTTGACGTATGATAGATAAACCTACATGCAAGAGTAAACACATACCCTATACAAACTTTCTATCATCAAGTTACTTGCATAGTCAGAATCCACAAAGCCTACAACTGATAGATTTTGATTTTGATAGTTGAAGAGAATTCTAAAGCCCGAAGTGCCTTTCAAGTACCAAAAGATCCACTTCACTACTTCCTAACGCTATCTCCTAGGCTTAGCCATGAACTTGCTAACATGACTGATAGTGTATGTTATGTCTAGCCTAGTGCAAACCATAGCATACATAAGACAATCTAAGACATTAGCATAAAGGATCTATGACATACCTTAAATCTCATCTTCTATCTATAGACATAAGTCTTGAGAGAATTTGAAATGATACGTTAATTGAGTATTAATAGATTTTAAATTTTTATTACAAACCTGTTCAACACCTTCTCAACATAATCCTATTAAGATAACCATAACCATCGAGATCTCCTATCCTATTGAATCTCTTTACCTAGTATCTTCTTAGCAACACTTAAGTCCATATCAAATTCTTTACCAAGTAGAGTTTTGGTTCATTTACATCATGTAAATTTCTTCCAACAATGAGCATATCATCAATGTAAAATAACAAACAAATGTAGGAATACATAGTAATCAAATGCACACCTCTTATAGCTAATGCGTAACATGTAGGAGTTAAACCTTTTGTACTATTATCATGGGGATTGCTTTAGACCATAAGTGATTGCTTGAATTTGCAAACAAAATGTTCCTTTCCAATCTACCTAAATCTCTTTAGTTGCTCCATATAAATCTCCTATTCTAAATTGCCATGTAGAAAAGAAATCTTCATATCTATTTGCTCTAGAAATGTGTCAAAATGGGCTACTAAAGCTAGCACCGCCATAATGGATGTGTGCCTCACCACGGGCGAAAATACTTCATCATAATTCATTCCCTTTCTAGGAGTGACCCCTTGCCACCAACAAGGCCTTGATCTTTTCCCCCATTTTCTCTTCGTCATTGTTGGCTTTTTCTTGTATAGCCATTTACATCCTACAGCCCTTGTCTCCTTGTGTAGCTAGTTTGACCAACTCCAAGGTCCTATTTTTATGTAGTAAGTTTCTCTTGCTTCACCTTCTTTCAACTATCTCTATCATGACTATTAATAGCTTCCTAAAAGGTAATAAGATCCCTACTACTAGCAATAAGTGCAAAAGCTCACATATCTTTATAACCATACCTAGTAGGTGGTTTTATAGTGTTCATTCGTTTGTCTATGACTGTGGAGTGGTGTACATCATCTAGACTAGATCGTTAGTCCTTCTATCATTTCCAACATGACTCTCCACTTCGAAATGAACTTTCTCAGAATCACGACTTGAATCTTCATCAATTGGTATTGTACTTCCATGATGAGAATCTAGCATGGCCTTCTCATCGAACACATCATATTTGCTTAACACCACCTTTTACACCATAGAGTCCTAAAACTTGTACACTTATACACCTTTCACATATCCAATAAAGATACATAACTTTGATTTGAGATCAAGTTTTAACCTTTCATCACTAGGAACAAGAACATATGCCAGAAAAAAATAATTTTTAAGTTAGATAAGTCAACAAAGTTACCTATCCAGACTTTCTTTACAACTTTCCCATCTAATGCAGCTTGTG
The DNA here is from genome assembly GCA_019155195.1 of Avicennia marina. NCBI lineage: Eukaryota > Viridiplantae > Streptophyta > Magnoliopsida > Lamiales > Acanthaceae > Avicennia > Avicennia marina. The sequence goes on from CM032765.1 coordinate 9,631,736, forward strand.
GTGACCTATTTATAAGATAACACATTGTGCTAACTACTTTTGTAAAAACATCTTAGGATGCCTAGCATTCAGCCTTAAACACCTAGCCCTTTTAGTAACAGTCTTGTCAGTTCTCTTCGAAACTCCATTTTGTTAAGGTGTTTGTGCTGTACAAAGTATTTTTGAAATTGTAAACCCATGTACTTAGCTGCATTATCTATCCTTAGATACTTAATTTTTCTGCTAGTTTGATTCTTAATTCTGTTTTCCATTGTTTGAATTTCATGAACACTTTTGATTTCTATTTAAAGAAATAAACCCATACTTTCTTGGTGAAATTGTCAATGAAGGAAATAAAATAATGTGGACCTCTCAACGAAGCTTCCTTAGTAGGCCTCCAAACATTAGAGTGCACATAATCTTGGATTCCTTCTGTCCTGTACTTCCCAGTCTTCAACTGTATCCTAAACTATTTCTTGAGCTCACAATATTTATAGAAATCTAATTTGCAGTAGCTCACACCCTTCAACAAGCTTCTTTTATGCAATTCAACCATCCATGCTTACTTATGTGGCCTAACAACAAATGTCATAACATTGTGTCATTTGATTTGAACTCCACCATGGCTACTCCACCTACAACTGTACTTTCTACAAGCTTATAGATGTTTCTTTCAATCATGTTAGCCTTCATTACTATCAACAAACCTTTGGATAGTTGTAAAGAATCCCTTTTACTTTTATAATAGAAACTATTCTTATGTAAAGTACCTAATGAAATTAAATTCTTTCGCAATTCTGGCACATGTTTAACATGTAATAAGGTTCTAACTACACCATCATATATCTTAATCTTAACTTTTTATTCCAACAAATTTACATGCTTTATTATCTCTTAATAAAACATGTCTAATGTTAACTAACCTACACAACTAGGACCACTCCTTATTGGATGTCATGTGATATGAATAACTTGTGCCCAAAAACTAGGAATCTCATAGCTACATGGATGAAACCACTAGCATGTCTTTGTAGCAACTTTTGAGTCAACTTCGTCCTTCGCATTTGCCAACTTTGATGACTCTTCACTTCTCCTATCATCACCTTGCTTCTTCATGTTTAGGTAGTTCTTTTTCAAGTGGCCAATTTACCAACACCTAAAGCTCTGGATGTTTTTCTTATTCCAAGACTTTGACTATGAATCCTTTTCATAGACCTATCCTTAAATCATTTACCCCTATGCTCTTGACTGCCTCTAAGATACAAACTTGCACTTTGTGAACTTTTGCCTATGGTCAATTTCCTTTGTTGTAAGATACTAAAGCAGATGTAATCTCCTCAAGTACTACGATCTCTTTTCCCCATGTAAGAGTAGTCATCAAGTGTTCAATGATGCAGATAAGGAATTTAGGATGATTGTAGCTTATCCTCATCCTCAATTTTCACAACAAGTTTTAATAAACTTGTAGCCAACAAATTAAAAATATTAATATATTGAACTAAATCCATAGCTTCTTGCATTCGCAAATGATACAGCTTCTGCTTTAGGTATAATTTGTTCATAAGGGAATTTGACATATAGCGGTTTGAACAATTTTTAGCACACTTCCAATGGATTCTTAATATCTAGTCGTATATCACTTCATTTGCTAGACACAACTTGGTTGTTGTTATTGCTTTTGCCTACTGTTCTTCCCAATTATGTTCATCTTTATCCTCTAGCTTCATGTCCCACACTATCTTTAAAAATCCTTGATACGTTAACAAATCCTTCACCCCTCATTGCTAAAATCTAAAATTTCTTGAGCTGTCAAATTTTCTCACATCAAATTTCACAATTGAAATGGATACCATCACAATTTGTTGCTTACCTATGTTTACCCTTTAATTGCCAACTAGCTCTAATGCTAGATGTTGTGAATAAATCACATGCAATTAAAGCAAAAATCAAACAAGAACGTAAGAATTTTAATGAGCTTTAGTAAGAAGGGCTTATATCCTTGAGAGCAAAGGCTATAAAATTTTGTTTAGAAATGTTATAGTTACAAGTTACAAGAGTAGGCATTTATATGTGTAACCAAACCTTTAAACTTAGCCCATTAAAAACCCAATCCTACACTTTGTGCATCAGTTTGTAATTGTGAACACACCTCTCATGGTTGCAAACTCATTCCTTGCAATTGCAAGTCTTGAAAGTGGCATTTATGTAAAACTTGCACGTAAGATTGCATCTACAAATTCTTATCTCATAGTCATGAACTCTTGACTCCTAACCATAGACCTTACCCATAGTACATTCTATCTCTTTTGCACATTACTACCCATGCTTCACAGTTGCAACCATGATTGTGACAAACAATGCCTTCACTAGCAACCCATCTTGTGACCACACCTTTCTTCCTTGCGGTCGCAACCCTTTTGCTCCTCATTGTGAACCTTAAAAGCTAAAAAACATAGGCTACTTCTTTATAATATTCTTTTGATAATTTTTTACAAGACCTTAACATCCAAATACATTAAATAGGATGCAACTTGATAGAAACTTCATAAGATAAGTTTGTTATTAGTGAAAGACTCGAAGAGTTTAAAGTATTGAAGCAATAGTGTTGCAAGAATTCAGATCAGCATAAACTTTAATCGGATAAAGATTATTTCAAACTATTGTTGAGTTGTTGTGATTGTTACTGTATTAGTAATTCAATCTTATCTGCGACTAAGTTTGAGTGAAGGAGAAATTGATCTAAAAAGAGTCTTCTAAAGATGGGCAACTAGGATACTTCAACTATAAATGGTAGTTGTCTAAATGTTTAAGAACAAATGTGGAGACTTCCTAGAGATAAATGTGACAGAGCTAAAATTTAGTGACAAATGCTTATGTTTAGAGACTAGTTGCAGAGAGAACAATTCTGATTTTTACAAACTTATTGAAAGGAGAGTTTTGGACTTAAAAAAGCAGTTTAGGTTCAACACAAAACTTTGGAAGGGTTCTAGTGCTTCTAGCCAATTCAAGCACCTTAGAAGGTATTGGTTGAGTGTTTGTGAGATTCGATCTCTTTGTCTTCACTATTCTTTGTTAGAGATAGTGGACTTTTGTCTAGCGAAGTGCCCATAGACATAGGAGTGAATCTCTGAATTGTGTTAACATTTTGGTATTGAATAATTTGTTTCTATTAGTGTGCATATGTTCTTCTATAATTATTCTTAGCATTTGTGTGATTTGTTATTGCAACCACAATACCAAAATTGACACTGTGTTTTGACATGGTTTTAGAGCTAAGTTGCCTTTTGTACTTAGTTTGAAACAAATGTGATCTTAGTAATTTTTGAAGATTTGTAGACATGAGTGCTAAGGAAGGAGCATCTATAACTTACCCTCTATTTCTTGATGGCTCCAATTATCCAAACTAGAAGGTGCACGTGTGTGCATTCATCAAATCACAAGATGTAGAGAGTTATAATGCAATTGAGATAAGATGGAAAGTAGCAACAGAATTGAACATTGAAGGCATGGAAGTATATAGGATGTTAAACATGGACTATTGATGAACGCCATGCTACATTAAGTAATTGAAAAGAATTAATGAAATAATTGTAGGTATAGATGAAGAGCAATGCAAGCTAATTTTTACTTGTGAGTCTGCAAAGAAATCTTGTAAAATTCTAAAAAATATATACGAGGGAACAATTGTTGTTAGAAACTTCAAATTGCAAATGTTGGCCTTTGATTTTGAAAAGTTCAAAATGGGAGAAATTGTTGACATGATTGTTGCTTTTAATGGTGAGCTTCGCCAAATAGAAAATTAAGATTTTTAGCTAGGAAAAAAAATATTCAAATGCAAAATTGGTGAGTAAAACTTTATAATTTTTGCCTAAAAGATTTGCTCCCAAAGTATCTACAATAGAAGAGGCAAGAGATGTAGATAATATGTGGCTTGATGAACTCATTTGGTCCTTGATAATCTAAGTAAAATAAAACTTTATATGAATAAATTTATGTTCAAATTATGTTATTTAGTTCAAATTATCAATCAAAATAAAGAAATTTACCTATCTTAGGTGTTGTAGTGGTTGCTGATGAAAATAAAAAGGAAGGAAGAGATATAAGCTCATTTGGAGGCACAAAACCAAGGAAATACAAGATTAAGGCCTATTGCATTGCTTAAGTGGAGCTTTATTGCCTAAATGTTAGTTGCTTGTGGTTCACCTCTCATCGCCTAGGCGACAAGGAGGAACGACCATCACTTTCTCCATCGCAAAGGCAATGGCCATGACCTGCTCGATTGGCAAGGGAATGGAGCAAGCTACAGTTCATTATTTTACCACCTAACCCTCAAACCAATGGATAGAAATAAAGGAAATAAATAATCAATCAAGGAGTTTGGACGGTGGAACTTCAAATCTATAAATAGGGTGGGCACTTTACAAGCTAAAAAAACCATCCATAGCTTAGAATACTTATAGGCTTCATGATGTATCATTGTATTATTATTTTAGCATAAGTAGAAGGTTTAAAAATGAGTTAGATGCTTTCACAAGACAAAAGACATGGCTTGAAGGTGAGGAATCGGTATGGGAAGAAGTCCAACAAATGATGAATATTTATCATTTGTTTCCCTAATTCCTAACATTATTAAGCTAAATGAGTAAGAATTTTTATGTTATCATTTTAATTTAATTGCCTTTTCTTATTTAGTTGTGACCAATTATTTTATTATTATACTTCTTTTCTCCTTCTTCTTCCTCTTTTTTTTCTTTTATTTTTATTTTTTCCCTAAATTGTGATTATAACGGAAGTGAATTCACAAGTTAGGTAAATTGTTCACAATTGTGAATCATGGATTTATAACGGAAGTGAAAGTCCTATATTCACAATAAAAATTGTGTTCATCTTATCCATTTTCTTATTTGTATTTTCCTTTTTCCTAATTTATGGTTATAATGGGAGTGAATCCATATGTTAGGACAATTGATCACAATTGTGAACTGTAAACTTATAATAAGAGTGAAGGTTTTATGTTCACAAGGGATCAATTATTAATCTATTGTTTATATTCTTAATTGAATTAACTCCATAAATAATTAGATTAATTTAATTAAAGCCCTTTAGTATAACTTGAGAAAGCATACTAAGGATTTAAGGAATTAATAACCCCTAAATAAAAAATTAGAGTTTGATAATTAATTGAATAATAATGAAAGTTCTTACAGATTTTTTGCATGATGATTGCCATCAGCTTTGTTTGTGATTGCTACCATACTCATTTCATTCTATCTACTTAGTTAAAGTTACTTTATTGTTTACTCAATTATTATTAAATATGATTTTACTTAATCAAGAACACGATATTATTGGAAACAACTTTCCTACTCATTATGGATATGACAACCCTTACTCCTCTATATTACTTAGTGCAACTGTTGTGCACTTACAATGTTAAAATTTCCCTACATCAAGTTTCTAGCATCATTGTTGGGAATATAAATTTATTCACATAAAATCTTATTTTACTCAGGTTATCAATCTCTACAAAGTTAAGAAATGAATTTACAAAAGATAAAGAAAAAGAAATTGCTTTTTAATGTGACGATCCAAGTGCTAGTGAAAGTGATTATTCCAACATTGATGTTGACATTGCCTACTTAGACAAGAAGTTGAAAACGTTTCTAAGTAAAAAGAGGTTTGGTAGTATGAAATGGCATTCTAAACTTAGCTATATGAATTATGATAATTTAGTAGGGTTGTTAAAAAAATTCTGTAGAGGATTACTCATGCTCTCCAAGGTATCAACCCAAATATGTATTCTATGTCAACTTAGCAAATAAAGGAGACAATTCAATAAGAAGATGCAATATCTAAACAAATCAAGAGTATTAGTGTAGTAACACATGTATTTGACGGGGGCCAATGGATGTTGTAAGCACTAGTAGAAAAAGATATATCTTTGTTTGTATTGATGAATATTCATATTTCACTTATATTGACTTTTTAAGGAAAAGTCAAACAAATTTCAAAACTTTTGAAAAGTTGTGCCATCAACTAGCAATAGAAAAATTTGAGACAGTGGAAAAAATCATTAGAATCTGTAGTGATCATAGGAAGGAGTTCAAGAATCAGCAATTTGTTTAATATTTTTGCAAACATGGGATACAATATGAGTATTCATCTCCAAAGACCCTTCAACAAAAATTAGTTGTTGAGCAGAAAAATAGGGCTTCGCAAGAAATGGCGAGAGTTATGCTTGCTGCAAAGGATATTAATACCAAGTGGTAGGCAAAGGCAATAACGATAGCTTGCTTTATCAAAAATTGAGTCTACTTAAGACCTACCTTGTTAAAGACACCCTATAAAATTTGGAAATGAAGGAAACCTACTGTGGCATATTTTTCACACTTTGGCTATACTCTAGAGAGACTGAAAAAATATAGGAAAACTTTCTATGAAGGTTTCTTTCTTGGTTATTCTATTAACAGTAAAGCATACACAATATATAACAATAGAATAATAACTATGATGATAACAATCAATGTTGTGATTGATGATGATTGACCTATACAAAAGTTGCCTGAAATGCAAAAAATGGTTGATGATGAAGATCCACCACTAGGTAGGCATGAAGATACTTTTGCAAATAGAAAGGAGCAAAATTTGCAAGTCATTATCAAAGTATTAGACCCAACATCAACTATTGAAAATATAGTTTTAGGAATAGCTCTTGAAGTCTGCCTTAGAATTCATAAAAATCATCTAAGGCTATAATTGGTGATTTGAATGATCAAAGAAGCATTAGAGACCAACTTAAGGTAAATTATAGAGACCTAGCTAGATATTCATGCTTTGAAAGATGAATAAAGGGTAATGGCCATGCTAGATGGATTAAATTAATTTGAAAATAATGATGTATGGACAATTGTTGAATAACCTAAAGATGATAGCATAATTAGAATAAAATAGGTATTCAAAAAATGATGTATGGACATTTGTTGAAAGACCTAAAGATGATAAAATAATTGGGACACAATGGGTATTCAAAAACAAGACAAATAAGGATAGCGTAATAACAAGAAACAAAGCTAGACTGGTGGCTCAAGGCTACACTCAAGTAGAAGGAATAGACAGTGATGAAGCATTTGCTCTTGTAGCCCAACTTAAGGCCATTAGACTACTTTTAGCTATGACTTTCTCACTAAAGTTAAAATTATATCAAATGTATGTTAAAAAAAATGCTTCTTTGAATGACTTCTCAGATGAGAAAGTATATGTTGAGCAAAAAAAAGTTTTGTTGATACACATCATCTAAATCATGTGTACAAATTAAAAAAAAGCATTATATGGATTAACGCAGCACCTCATGCATGGTATGAACGCTTAATAAACTTCCTTTTGAAGAATGACTACAAGGGAAAGGGAGCTAATAAAATGCTATTTGTAGAATGTTGCAACAAGGATATCATTATAGAAAAAGTTCACATCGATGATATTATCTTTGGTTCAACTTCTCAATAGTTTTTTGATGAATTAAGAAAAAGAATGCAGTATGAATTTAAGATGTGCATGATCGGTGAATTAACATGCTTCTTGGGATTACAAGTTAAATAACTAAAAGAAGGTATGTTTATTTCACAATCTAAGTATGCTCACTAGAAATTTGGTAAAGAAATTTGACTTTGAAGGAGGTAGACATGTTGTAACACCGATGGCAACATCAATGAAACTACACAAGGATGAGTAGGGGAAACCAATTGATGAAAGCTTATATAAAAGTATAATTGGAAGCTTATTATATTTAACTACTAGTAGACCAGATTTATGTAGAGCTAGAAAAGGCAATTGCATTGATGAAGAGAAATTTAAAAGATGAAGTTTCTTGCATTTTTGAGACATGTTAGGTTGCTAAGACTATTAAATGTTACAATCATTATATTAAGTTTATAGTTTATGAATTTTTTACTAACATCACCAAGAAGGTAGCTAACCCTAATTTGAACTGGTACTATAGAGTTTACATAAGGAGTTAAATTATAAGATTCTTGCCAAATGTGATTAATGCTACACTTGGAAGACCCCTAAACACACTAGACACCCCTTATTACCTTAGACACTGCTCAAATATTGATGAAATGACTAAAGTTCTAACTAAAGACAAGCTAACTAAGTGGCCATGTTAAAAAAATTTGCAATCCTCATTGCTCACTTTGAAGCACTTTATTTTGTAGAAGATAGGGACATCAAATTGGCATTCAACAGTTAATGTCACTCTTGTGACAAAGGACAGGGTTGCATTTTTATATAGTATGTACAACAAGATTGACCTAAATCTTCGACTCGTGATTTTTAATTCAATTGTGCATTTTACTATAAGAGAAAATGTGATCACCTAGCTACCCTACTCTAGTTTAATTACAAAAATTCACATTAACCTCAGATAAAAGACGAAAATTGAGAAAAGTAATCATAGCTAGAAGTTAGACATGATTAGGTGGAGATCCAAGCATGGATGGTTAGATAGAATTGATGGCTTAGCTTGCTATGCATCAATTGCACCTATCCCCACTCCAGCGCCATCAAGGCAGTAATTATTAGATGATGCACAATAACTGTTGATAATCAAGAGAGTGTTAAGCTATCAAATCAATAACCTATAGGTTGAAATTCAAAATATAGACATTAATGTTGTTATATTACATGCACTATTAACCTCTCTTAGTGTGTAATTTCCTATTGATGAGTAAGATCATGCAGAGTTAGAACCTGAAGTGCCAACTTCTACAGATATTGAATTAGAGCCAAGTGACGATGCAACCATTAGTAGGCAAGTTCCTAGAGCCAATGATTATGTTGCTAACCCTTGTGAACAGGAACTATAGCAAGGAGCACATGGTGATGAACATAAGCTAGCTTTGTTTGATAGTTCAGAATCAAATGATGACATTCTTGAAGTGTTAGATGGAGGAGACTCTCCCACTTGTGGTGTTGATGTCTAACCAACAACTACTTCACTAGCCTCTATGGCTGGGCCTTTATCTATCTAAATTAGAGTGCCCTAAACATTTGCCATTCCTTTGACAAATGTGTGGTACAAAGGAATAGTAAAGTCCCTAAAAATAGTAGGGCTTTGGCGCAAGCAAGAAGGCTTGTAGTTTAGGGGGAGTGTTAGATGGAATTTAGGCTTTTTTTAGTCTTCTTTTTACCATTAGTACAATGTTGCTACTATTGTTGGAATAATGACCTTGAATTGTATTGAGATGTGGTTATTGTGGTTTTGTCATTCAACTTAACTAGTTGTGATATAATCCTGGACTATGTAAGGTGATGAGATCGAAAGAATGCACATGGCTTATCTTTGGTTATTTTGGATACTTGTGTTGAGATGTTGTTCCACAAATGTACTAAAGGAAGAGATTGTTAACTATATTATTGTTGGCACATTTGTTCACAACATAGGAATGTATGCTTGTGGTAGTGTTACAGGTTACCTTGATGTCTGAATACTTTAAATAGGATGCTGCTTGATGGGACCTTTAGAAGACAAGTTCATTGCTAGTGAAAGACTTGAAGTGTTAAAGCAATAGTGTTGAAAGAATTTGGATTAGTACAAATGCTTATGCATAAGGATCAAGCAATTTGAGTTTATTGAATAGGGGTCAAGTTCATTGTTGTATTGTTATGACTGTTGTTGCAATAATAGTTCAACCTTATCTGTAATTGAGTTTGATGGAAGGTTAACTTAATCCAAAGGATCTTTAGGCAGATAGGTAACCAGGATTCTTCAACTATAAATAACAGCCTTCTAAACGTGGAAGAACAATAGTGAAGACCTCTATGAATGAACTAAGGAACTTGGGTGACAAATACTTATAATTAGAGACTAGTTGGTGAGAGAACAACACTGATTTGTACGAACCTATCAAAAGGAGAGAGTTAAGTCTAAAAATTAGTTTAGGTTAAGTAGAAAACTGGTGAAGGGTTTTTGGTGCATCAAATCAATTAGGGTACGTTGGGAGAACTTTGCTTGGTGAAGTGCTTGCAAATGTAGAAGTGAGTTTTTGAACTGTATTAATAATTCCGATTTTCAATATTTTATTTTTGTTGGTGTGTATGTATTTTTGTTTAATTATTCTTAACAATTCAGGTGATTTGTTGTTGTAACTAAAGTCACAATGTTAACATGGCATTTTTCAAAACACAATATTATCAAACCTGTCATGCAGGTAACAGAGTATATATCATAACACATGATTTTTTTATTTTTTTTCTGACAACATGATTGATTTTGAATTCCATCAAGCAGAGGTTTCCGAATGATGGGTACTTTATTTATTATCCAATGAGAATAAACAGTTATAGAAGGTCAAGTTCTTCAATTTCGAAACGCGACATATCACTGATTAACAAGTATGCATCACCTTAATACTACCTGCAGTAATTTTTAATCATACGATTGTCACCACTTACTCTGGATAGATACACAGGAGATGAATTTCATTCAGATTGCTGCCTGTAGACATGCACGGAGTCGGTTCTCCACTTTGTCTACCGTCAGGTTGAATTTTTTATCCTTCTACAGAGATAATTAAAGAAGACTCACGATTAAGAATTTGTCTTGCAAAATTACCGGTAGTGAAATAGGACATCAGATTACCTCTGCAACAATGGTGATGTCAAGGGCCAACAATCCGAATAAAGCGACATTAGTGTTTACTATAGCGAGGTTGAGTTTCTCCACATTGGCAATTAAATTCGCCAGAAGCCCCCTTTGATTCTCACAGTGGACTCTGATAAGGATTTGGCTGTCGCATGCTCTGGCTTCAATTTCTGGAAGTGGATGCTCGTTGGAGCTTCGTCGTACCTTATCATCATCCTCCAGAATGACTCGGGATTTCTTGACTAGCACCATAGATTCCACGGTCTTCTTTGCTCGTTCCTCCAACGTCTTCGCTCTCTCTTGCAGGCATTTCAAGTACTTGACCGCACCCCCCAGAATTGAAGTTTTATCCATCTGTAGCATTCCATGATCACAAATAATGACACGATATTAGATACTGACAATTTGGTAATGATAGAACTGAAACCATATAATATGCACATTTTACTTGCAATTTTCCTCTTATATTTACATCTGAGAATTCAACTTAAGAAATTAGGCCCGGACGATTATTTTATTTGTGTGAAATTTATTTTCATAATTTTTTGCACATTAATTTATCTTATACTTTTTAGGTGACATAGTTATTTGTTAATATTCTCTGACAAAGTTATTATTGTTTAATTTAAAACAAGTATGCACTTCATAAATAATATAGATAAAAAATAATTATATTAACTGCACAAGTAGTTTTGATAATTTAAGATTCTAAGTAATTTTTTATATTAATAATTAATTTATAAATAACATACAAGAAGTTTAAATAAAATAAAATTTAATTTACTATTCAACTATTAAAAGGTCTATGTTTTAAGTAGCCAACCTTATTTTTAAAAATTATAAGTATTTAATTAAAAAATACAAATGTACTTTTACGATGCAAATATATGTATATAGGATTAATTTCTTTACAAAAAACGCTCATAGCAACTTCCATGCAAATATACGTGGTGTGCTTACATATGGCACAAGTCAATGGGTTATTAATTGTAAAGAAAACACTAAACAAAAATGGTTTTAGGACGAACTGAACTGATACATGTATTTACCTTCTTCAAGCCAGGAACAACAGCAGCAAGAGCGACAAAACGCTGGGTGAGCAACTCCCGGCGCTTTCTTTCTGTAACCATATGATGATAGGTTCGCGAAGCCCGCCTAATGCCAGTTGACTTTTTCATGGATCGCTCTTGAGGATCTGCGAACCACCCACGAGTCCTCAAAATGTCAGAAACAGTAGCCTCCTCTTCAGTGTTCAAGTGCCCGCCGGGACTTCCATTTCCAGGATTTTCAAGAGACTTTGCACTCTCAAAATTTAGGATGATGGGAGTGGCAGAAGCTCGAACATGATTAGACAGACCTTGAACAGTTGAAAAGTGGCTTTTATGCTTTTGCAGTTTGGCTGGTGGTTCAGAGCCCGTATGTTGGGGTCTCCCAATAGGGTAATTGCACAAGGAGGTGATCAAGTTGCTGCTTGCAACATTAATCAAAGTCGATGAGTCTTTCTCAGGGGCCGAACAGCTCTCATAGTCTTGCCCAATTACTGCTGCCAATTCTTCATCAAACGGATCCATGTTATCGAATTGATCCGTGAAATTTGGATTGTCCATTCCCTGTCACTCTCAAAACAGTCACTGATATATGTGCAAGGCGGAAAACATTTCCCTTTTGTCCAGCATTTTAGATTTCATGAAAAAAATTAATAAATATTAAAATGTAAAACTATATATAAATGGAAACCTTACAGAATTCTTGAAGTCCAATCTCAAGAACAATTATTAATCGTGCATATATACATATTTTGAAAATTTTCTTCTCCTTGAGTTTAATGATAGTATGATAGTTATGATCTAAATTCTTCCCCCAAATGAGATAGTTCAGATCTAAATAGTTAAGTGAAAAGTCAAAATTTCCTCTTTGTGAAAAAAACACAAATAATCAGAATGTGTGTGGGTGTACATATAAATGTAAAAGAAAAACTATCATAATTTAATACTTATCCCCCATAAAAGAACTTGCGAATTCTGAGCTCCAAATACTATATATGTAAGCCTTTGTGTTATTTTTTTAAAATTTAAAAATTAAAGCTAACCTTTTTAAAAATTCCAAACATAAATTTAAAAATTACTACTTAACATGGGCTTCACTTCCCATAAGCCTCAATCTTCAACACCGATTGGATAGTGTTCTAATCTATATACTCCATTGGTAGGATCATGTGATATATTGGCTTCCCCTGTTATAAGCCCCAGTCCTCAACCCTAAATAGGTGGTATTTCAATCTATAATCTCAATTGGTAAGGTCGCATACATGTTATCAACTTTGCTTAACACGGGCCTTAGTCTTCAATTTCAACTAGATGGTATCATAATCTATACTTCTAATTGTTAGAGATGTGTGCACTGTTGGCTTCGCCCGTTGAAGCCCTTCCATGTCACCTCATTACTTCCCCATTCATTCCCTATCCTTTGCTATTCTGGTCAGCACATATGGTTGGCTTCTTAGGAAGCCTTACCTTAACTAGCACTTGCATTGCACAGGCTGGGTGCTGTCCCTGGATTTTTTATGGCAACAGCATCCCAAATAGGCCTTTATCTATTTTTTTTTTACGGGTACCGCATCCCCTCACCCTCCCTTATGTGAAGTTTCATCCTAAAAACTTGCTCCTTCTAACACCTCAAATAGATGGGGCTGCTAACTTCATACGTCCTCTTCTAATTTCTATTTGGCTTCTCATTCCATGTGATTAGACCACTAAACCTTCATATAAGGAATAACTCTGATCCTCAAAATTTGTTCTTTTCGATCTACTATCTTCACATGGACATCATGATAACTTAAATTTTCTCTTATAGCCAAAGGTTTAACTTACAATATGTGATTGTGGTCTAGCGCATATTTTTTTAGCTGAGATACATGAAACACATTGTGCACTTCAGATAGGGTTAGGGGTAGTGATAGGCGATAAGCTACTCAACCCATTCTATCAAGTATCTCAAAAGGCCCTACAAATTGTGAACTCAACCTCTTGTCTTTACTAAAGTGCATGACTCCCTATATGGGCAACACTTTGAGATACAATTTTTCTCCTTGTTAAAACTATAACGGTCGCAGTTTCAATTCTATCCAACTATTTTGTCTATTTAGTACTTCCTTAAGCCTCTTTTGGGTGATTGCTACTTCTCAATCGTTACTTGGACAAATTTAGGTTGTGTCACCTATTTTTCTCCAACTTCATCCAACAAATAGGTGAACAACACTTACACTTGTATAAGGCCTTGCAGGGCGCCATCCCTATGCTACTATGGTGATTCTTGGTATACAAGAAATCAACCAAGGGTAAGTATTCACTCCAATTTCCTTTGAATTCTAGCATGCATGCCCTTAGCATATCTTTAGGTGTCTAGATTGTTCTTTCCAATTGTCAATCAGTTTAAGGATAACAGGCTATGCTCAAGTCTATTCTTGTCCCCATGGACTTTCGAAAAATTTTTCCAAAATTGTAATACAACCCTAGATCCCTGTCTAATATAATATTTGTTGGAGTTCCATTCAATCTTACTATGTCGATCAAATTGAAAAGAAATGAGCCGACTTGGTTAGTCTATCGACCACCACCAATATGGTATCATAACTTTGTGGGGTTTAGGGCAATCCACCACAAACTTTATCATGATACTCTTCCGTTTCCATTTAGCTATCACCCATAGCTAAGGATAGTCTCTTGGTCTTTGGTGTTCAACCTTATTTCTCTGACTTGTAAAACACTTAGCCAAAAAGTTGGCTGCATCTATTTTCATCCTAGTCTACCAAAAATTTCTTTTTAAATCTTGGTACATCTTTGTACTTTTTAGGTGATCGAAGTATTTAGACAAGTGAGCCTCTTATATAATTTTATTCCTAAGTTCTAACATGTTTGATAGACACAGTCTACTCTTCGTACACAAAACACCATCATCCCCCATTTGGAACTCTTGCAACTGCCCTTGCTTAGCTTTCTCTTTAAGAGGTTTAATCTTTGAGTCCATGTCTTGGGTTTTTTTAATTTCTTAATCAATTGGAGGCTTGGTGCCTAAAGTAGTTAACACCAATTCTGTTAGTTCCATAATTTCAAATGTAGCAAGTCAAATTGTCTTTTAGTATTTCTACCATGGTTCCATTACTTATTCTACCTCAGAATATCTACCACCCAATTTGCCTTGTTTGGGTGGCAATTGATTAATATGTTCTAAGGCATTATGCTTTCTAGCCTAAGTTTACTTTCATTGAACTTAGCATAAAGTTGTTTCTCAATAAGTTTTGAAGGCTATCTATAGTTGTTTTTTATGCTGTTCTTCTCTTAGAGAATTAAATCCAAAATGTCATTTATATACTTCATCACTGTTGTCTCATTAAAGCCAAAATTCTAGATTCATGCCATCCTTAGAAATCATGAGGCCTTAACCAACCTAGATTGTATCCAAAAATTCTATAATACTTAATCCCAAATGTACCTTGGGTATATTCTTAACCATGGTCTTTATTTGAGGAAAATCCAACTTTAATTCAAGCTTAGAGAATACTCTAACCCACTTAAGTTGGTCAAATAGATCACTTGTCCTAGCATGCAATATCTATTCTTGATCAAGACATGGTTAAATTTTTTATTCCCCATAATCAATCTCAAGCTTCTACCATGCTTAAGACAAGGCCTCTCCACATTTCAGTTGCATCACACTTCTTTCTCTGCCATTGCACTTTTAGTTTCCTTACTCTTGCTATAATGGGTGTAGCTCTCAGCATTCAAATAGTCTTGAATCCTATATTCCTAACTGACCAACAACTCTCTTGAGAACAAGTGGGTGAGTAGCACCCCACTTTAATAAGGGACATGTTCCAAAATTATTGGTAGGGCTATTGCTAAATTTTGCATTCATAGCATTATTCACTTTCTTTCAGGTCAAGGCAACTATCTAGCATTCTCTTTCGATCTTAAGTCCATTGGTTTAGGCCTAGAATTTGGCCTAGGGCTTGACATTGGGCTCCAAATACTTAAGTCATTATGGGTTATTGCATTCAAGCTTCTTTCCTTAGCCCTACCTAGCGATAGGAAAACTATGACTAGTTTATTGTTCTAAGATAATGTAATAAGACTGTTGCATGGTACACGTTAAACAATCAACCATTTTTTACATAATGGAGATTTCTTAGTACTTATTAGTAAGCATCGACAAGTGTCTCGTAGTCGTGTAATATACAAGAAGTAATAAAAATAGGTAACTAGTAACATAATAGTAGAATCTTACATTATGCCAATATTTTTATCCATCGAAATCTTATTGACATGTTTATTTCTCCAACAAGTCTTCATCTCTTTCCTTGCTAGCCCACTCTTCCCACCAAGTTCTTAAAATCCCAATGCTATGCTCAACCTCATACTCTCTCTCCTCCTTAATGACCTTTTCCAACTTTTGCATTAAAGAACAAATCATTCCAATATCTTATTAGACTCTTCAAGAATGTCATAAACCTATTCTGTCACCACCACTTCCGTTTTCTTTAGCTTGTTTTTCTCACACTCATAGGCTGTCCATATGTTAGCGTGCTTCTTCCTTAAGTGTGCAAAGTCGACTTTCATTTCATCATGTTTCCTTTTAAAGTTTCTGTATGCTAGTCGCGTGCTCTCCAACTTTTCTTTCAATGTTTTATTTAGGATCTGCATGCGTATATCCCTAGGCATGCTAGATCCTTTGATTTCTTACACTACAAGGTTATGCTTTAGTTAGTACCTGATCGAGTTTCATATTATTTACAACTTATGAACATTGCGCACAAGAGTATCCAATCTTATGAAGCATGCCTTAACGATAAATGTTCCTAAAGTCATGTCATAAGTTTAGATGCCCTATGTACTCTAAGAATTGAATCCTATGCTCAGCCTAAATCTCAAATTTTGTAAAACTTAGGTTCATTCCAAATCTTTGCTTATGTTTAAGAACTTACGCTCTATCTTCGCTTATGTTAAGAACCTAAGCTCTATCTAGTCATAGACATGAACTGATCTGGGTTAATCCTATGTTCAATGCTCGATCTCAATATCTTATACACAAATAACATCATAATCATTAGACTGTATATGTTTGACCATTAATGATTTAAGTTCCTTTGGTTAATGTCTAAGTTCAAATGTCTTATGCATTCAAATTACTCAATTCTATAGAGTATCCTTAAACATTAAACCTTATGTTTGATATCTAACTTATAGTTATTATGTTCTGATGATCAAACCTACACTTTGGTACCACTTCTGTCACGCCCCCAAAATTGGGCACGACATGACATTACTTTTAAGATTTTCATATTAAGGATACCTAAGCCCACATGTATCAGAAGTATGTAAACCAATCACTTGAATAATCATTTCTTCATAAAATCCATCACTTACATCAAATATAATAAAACAATTTCCAAATACAATCATTATAGAGGAAGCTCTACTGCTACACTGCTTATTCCTCAATGCAATAAATGATAAAAAAATAAATTATGTTCTTCAATTTCCAAATATAGCATCTACCGACCCCAAATGTGTTTTTCCTTGTGGTCATCATCCGCAATAATAATTTTTGACTTGTGAGCAAAAAATTGTCCAGTAAGTGGTCTATCTAATCTTTTGCAAGAGGTCAACATAGTTAAAATATTTTACAAAGTATTTTAAAACAAAATTCAAAAGTAAGGCACAGTTATTGGAGCAAATCATTCAGTACTCATCATGATATTTGCTTATAGTTTAGATATTCATAAATCATTCCACTAGTAATTGGATTCACTCATTGTAACTATCAATCTTTAACTCCAATTAGGAAGTATCCCAATCTATATTCTCGATTAGCAAAGTCACATGGTCTATTAGCTTCACCCGCCATGAGCTCCTATCTTCAAATCTGATTAGACAGTATCCCAATCTATAATCCTAATGTGTAGGGCCATATATATGCTATCAGCTTTGCTCACCATGAGCCCTAGTCCTTAATCAAGACTAAGCAGTATCCTAATCCATGCTCTTGATTGGTAGGGACACGTGGACTATCGATGTTGCTCACTGTGAGCCCTTCCATGTCACATCATTACTCCCAAATTCACTCCCATCCTTTGTTATTATGGTCAACACATATGGTTGGCTTCTTAGAAACCTTACCTTCACCTGCACTTGCATTGCCTAAGCAGGATGCTATCCTTAATTCTCCATGGTGATAGCATCATAAACAAGCTTGTATCTTATTTTTTTTTCTTTAGGTATTACATGTGTCATCTAACTAAATAATAAAGTAATATTATGACTACATCACACTTCGCACGAAAAGTTAAGATCTAAAATGTATTTTCATCCAAAGAAGTGTAATGGATTCATTATTGTGAATTTGAAATCTATTTCTTTAAACCTTCCCATCCAAACGCACCCTAAGGTCTTTTCTTATAATGTTTTCCAACAATATAGCAATAGTAGAAGAAGCAGACTATATTGAAGATAAAAGACTCGATAGTTAATTGCCTTCCTATAGACCTTTGAGATGAATGTAAATCAAGCCAAAAAGAAAAATGAGCTTGCTTTAAAGATTAAAAGCAATTGATAAGAAAGTTGCAACACCAATGAAGACATTGCACTTATGGCCAAGAGGTTAAAAAAATATGATGACGAAAGATAAGAGAGATGCTTTTAATAAAATTAAAAACCAGATAAAAGGGTAGTAAATGAAGCTTGCAGCAGAAACTTCAAGAAGAGGCATAAGGGTAAAGTTTAGCGAAGAGCCATTTATTGTCAAGATGGAGATTCTAGATGCGTTTTCATTGAGTGGGTTTACACTCTAAGAAGAAAAGAAAATCAATGATTATCACATGGAATGAAGATGATTCAAAGCAATCAGTTGAAAATGATAAAACGAGAAAACCAGGTTGCTTTTAACGATGTTAGAGGAATAAATAGGATTATGGTTACCATTGTTGCAATATCAAGAGAAGCAACAAATTTTTTGTTGGACTGTGGTAGCAACAATGACAGCAAAATCACAAGAGGGTTGCTATCCACCTATCAACAGATACATGAAATACGTAATTGAAACAAAGCTTTGAAAAGAGATGTGGGATCATTGAAAAAGGAGAAAGAAGAACTTTCATGTGAAAGACTAGAGGAAAACCACATTATAGTTAACAAACTGTATCGAGAAACTTTATTGAAAATGGAACATGGAGAAGCAATATTGGGGAAATTAATCTCAAGAAAGATAAACTAGAAGATATTTTGTATTTGGGAATGTCTTCGAAAAAATACTGTAGAATTGGTTCTTAAAAAAAAATAAGGCACTAGCCAGCCAGACCATATGTCTAGATGTGAAGTTCATCAAGAAACAGAACAAACACATTGCAAGTCCTGTTGCAATGCCATGAATTACTATCAACAATAGAGTTTGGAAGAACAAACTTGTTTCATTATCTTTTGTTAGTCACTTTCTTATGAATTTAATATATAGTGAGCAATCAATTAGAGGTTAGAAGTGAAGGGGACTTCAGTTAAGGCTTCAAAGAAGAGAAGCTTGTTGTAGATGTGTCAATAAGTAGAACTCACTCGGAGTTTGACTTAGGCAGACTGTTGTGTAAAAAGTCTTGTAACTCGAATGGTTTTTTGGGCAAGGCCCCATAGATTTATGTGTGTGGTTGACACTAGATGGCAGTAATATATCTTGCGTTTGGCTCACTTACTATTTTCTACTTTTGTGTTCTGTGGGCAGTGTTAAAACATTAACTAACGAATGCAATGTTACAACATCTAACCAAACTAACACAAATTTTAATTATTTTTTATTCGATAAGATATGTGCATACACACTGAGAGCTTCGACTCTGTCTCGAACAAACTAAAGGATAACATAAATTTAGATCTCAAATTATAAAATACCTACAAAATATATTTTAATTGATAATTAGAAAGGGACGAAAACAAAAGTTTTTTGTAACACTAGATCATGGCCCCCAACGATTTCAAGGCTTCATATCATCATTTCAGACATGTCAACATGTAGAACCTTCTCATATGCAAAAGCCAATACTTAGTTGTGAGCACCATGCTCCAGGTTAGAAGAATTAGAAGACAGCTTTAATACGTAGAGCTCCCCTTCTGTCGAAAAGGCTGGGCTTTTAACCAACATAGGTGGGGAGGTGACTGGCGATATATCATGGTTTCTGAACCTACATTTCTCACATTAAGCTAAATTGCTTGTGAACCCACGAGAAAAAATAAAAAGGGTAATTTCTGTCTGTGAAGCTTGCGTTTAAATTTAAGAGACAAACAAAAGGTCAGATATAAAATGAAGTCAAATTACGATATGCTAACTAACATCGAAAAATTGAAAGATTCAAAATACAGAAGATTACCATTTCAGAGAGCCACGAAGCTGCCACGAAATCCATAACCTACAATTTTTGAAGAAGAATTAACTGCCGATGAGTGAAACAAGATACATTATGAAACGATTGGCATAAAAATGCACACCTTCACTGCGTGTTTTGAGCTCAGCACTCGTGGGTTAGTTCCACCGTCTTATGTAGAGAGAGCTAGCACGTGAGTGATAATCTTTTCCATTTTTTTCAGGTTGTAAATTTATGTGGGTGTTATAACGTTCAGCGGGCCCGGATATACAGCACTTCCAATTTATATATTTTTAACGACTAAAGAAAATTTACTTAAAATAAACAGACTCTGGAAATAGTGCAGTTGTGTGGTCGTGTCACAATTGATATTTCTTAGACAGCTTTATGCTTCATGGTGTTTGAGAGGTGCCACTGTGAAATACCGAAGGACTCTAAACGAAATGACTACTGAGGGGAAAGAAAAAAAACCGTGCATGGTTGTCACGCTCCAAACTTCGTAAAATGACATTACAATATTTGTAAACTAACTCAACGAATATCAAGATCAAAAAAGTAAAAAAGCAACTAATCCAACAAGGTAAATTCAATATCCATCCATCACAATAAAAAAATATTCATAATACATTGGTATTCAATACACAATAGAATTAAAAAAACCTATCTATTACATCTCAAAATATCTTTAATGAACAACACTACCAATAAAACTGGACCATAATAATGCTAAATCCTTTTCCTTATTCTACCGTCCTTAGGTTTGTTATTGGTCATTCACCTCCTCTGAAAAATATTAACTAATGGAGGTAAGCAGTACATTACTCAGTAAATGATAACACTCGCCTATTCACTTTTAAAAAATGGATGTAAGCAATAGAACAATTTCAAAGAGTTTACGGTGAAGTAAAAAGGTCATTTTAGGAAATACAAATGCAATAAAAGCATTTACATGTCCTTTGGGAAACAAGACACGTTTATTTATTTCGTTTCATTATTATCATGGATCATTTATTCTTTTTCTCAACCACTTCATAGTTAAGTATACTACGTGTCTTATCCACTAATCCAAGTCTTAACCTGTGCTCCCCTAGCTAAGGATGGGTACATCTAATTTGGCTATGCCACCGTGGCTCTTGAGTTTCAACTCCCTCTATAAGGTATCCCAATTTACTGTTACCTGATTAGTAAGGTCAAATGTCAACTTTTACCCACTGTTGATTCTAATCTTCACCTTGATTGGGCAAATCCCAATCTATTACTTGATTAATAAGGCGGAACTCGTTCCTTACATTCATTTCCATTCTTATGAGTGGCTATTATAATTCATTTAATGTATTTCAATTTTAATACACAATTGAAAATACACCAGATTTGCAAAAGCTTATACTTAGGTTCTGAAATAAGAATTTTATATTGAAATTAGTACAAAGATATCACATTTTGCAATTGGAAAGCAATTAAAACTTGATTTAAAAATGTGTAAAAACATTTAGTTACTAAGTTAAATAGATTTGGAAAGCAGTTGTAAAATTGGGAAAGTGCTACCACTTACATCGTATGGTATGGCTTCAGTTATGTAGTAAAAGCATTTTCGAGAATAGTTATAAAAGCTTGGCACAATGTTATCACTTACACAAGAAAATATAATTTCATTTAGGCAATAAAATCATTTTGAAGCTAGTTGTAAAAGTTTGGTAAGGTGCTATAACTTACTCTTACTTAGCTTACTTAGGTTTCAGTTTCTTCGTATATTGCATTCAATCACCTATTCAATTATACTTGTGGTTTTTGTTCGGTACTTAATATATCTAATGATGCATGCTTGTCAATGCCTACTCTGTCCTATGCATTGTGATCACTTAAATCCTTTTAATTATCATCCCTTGTATACCATTGTGTCTTATCTAGTAGATTTAGACGTAGTTTGATCTAAAATTTGAATAAGTCAAAATAATTTCTGCAAGATACATAAAATATTCAATGTCCACAATTGCAACCTCTTACAATAGCAACCTCAAAGTCCATATTCACATTCATGACCTCCAACCGTGGAGCCTACTAAAAATCCTGTGATTCTTCTCATGATAGCGGCTCCATGTCTTGCTACCGCACCTATGGTCATAGGACATTCTAGAAATTCCACAACTGTGCTTAGTGCTCCCGCAACGCAGACTTGCATCTGCACATTGATTTATTTAGTTTTTCATGTCTAATCTATTCCAAACTACAAAACCCAATTCCACCTTTTTTCTTAACGTCCTTAACTATGTTTAGTTATATTAAAACTCAAATCATAACCTTGTGCTTACACAAATTTTGGAAGTTTCAATGCATGTTTTTATCTCATTATTTAATGCATAAATACATGATTTCTATGCCTTCTACCCATAGTTCTAGGTCCTATACACAATCCTCCATCAACTAACACATTTAGGCCATTAAATTCATGTATTTTGAGTGCCTACATGTATATAACGATTGTTTTATGTGTGTGCATAAATAACTGGCAATTTGGCGTAGGATTTACCTAGAAAATATTGTGTTGAAGAGCCGAAATTTCTCCTACATGTTCTACTATGCCGTCACTATTCTTTGTAGTTGAAAATTGGGTTTCCAACCCTTTAATTACCTTATTTATATCCTAGGCTTAATTGGTGGTTGCCTGGAATTGGGATTTTTAATAATTTACATCCTTGAAAATAATTTCACCACTTTTTTTATTTTGCCCATTTTCCAGCAGAATTTTCACAGATTTTTAGGCCTTATTTCCTCACTCTAATTGCTTGGTAATTATTTCCAATGATTTAATAAATTATATGGCAAAAGTTCATCACCCAAAAGTGCTAATTTTTCATCTTAGGCTTCCTTGATCAACCTCTAATAATTTCACCAAAAATTAGGCAACATAGTTTCAACTATAATTTCACAAAATTCCCAAAATAATTATTTCTTAATTTCTACAAAAATTTGGGGTATTATACCTCCTCCCTATATAATAAGTTTCGTCGTCAAAACTTACATTTTCCTATTAGATGAGTAAGTGGGGGTATCACCTTTTGGGTCCTTTCGAATTCCTATCAACTATCAAATTCCTATCTATGGTCTTGTCCTAGCCTATAGTGCATATGCATTTTAGTCCATTAATTATGTCCTCAAAGCCTTATCTCTACTAGACAAATATCCAATCGTTGTACTTAGTATAGCATTATTTCTCCCTAGAAGTTTGTAAGGCAACTTACCATGCTTTCCCATGTCTCCCTTTACTTAGGAAGTAATCCCAAGTGGTTTTAACGAGCATCACCATCATCATCCAAATAACGCTTAACTTTCTTGACTACAGGACTTTGGGAAGCCTGGAAGTTAGTTCATGCTATTCGTAGCACTTAGTTTTACAATACCTCAGGGTATTCATTTGTTTTTTGGTCTTTAACCATTGGAGACTCAATCTTTAGTTCGATCTCAAGAAATAACTTAGCACCTTTAGCTCGGTTGAATAAGTCATTTGTCCTAGGTAGTGAACGCCTATTCTAATTCACATCCTACTTATGTTTCTCCCTCCCCATACTTGACCTTTGGCTTCTAACCACCCATTTCCATAAACAAGGTAGGGCTTCATCGTGCTTCCCTATCCCACTCTAATGACGTATGCACTCTTGGTCTTCTTGCTCTTTTCAAAGTTACACCCACTCGATGGAACAATGGTTCCTTTCCTTTCTTACGCTGCAAGGTTACATTCTAGTTAGGGTAGAGTTGTACCACTATTCATAACTTATGGCATACCATAACCCAATTATCCAATCTTATGGTACGTGACCTAATAGTGTATGTCCCTTTGGTTCTAGAGTTGAATCCCAAACTTGGTCTAATCCTAGGGAGTTTTAGCGATCAAGTTCAATTTGATTCTGGCTTAAAGTTAAGAACTTAAACTTATTCAACTTCTTAGGTATTCACATATGTTTAGGATTGTGAGCCTTGATCTATCTAAATTTTTGACATCTTACAACTTAAGGTCATAACCTAGGCCCAATCTAACCCTTTGATCAATTCTTTAGTTCAATATGAAATCACACCTTCAGACTTCTTACTTCATGTCTTGGTGGTTCAAGTTCCCATGCTTGAAACACGCTTTTCTAACTTATTAGATCCTTTCTTTGTCTATGCCCAAATACTTAATTAATTCCATTCCTAATCAATATCACTCATCCCTCCTATTTTAATTATCTAGATATGTGGCTTACGCTCATCTTATATTCTTGGATATCAGTCATGCTTAAAATCACATTTAAAATCTATTTAACTCCTTGCTACCACACTTTTTGATTGTTAAGTGTTTAGGCCCTTACTAATCCTTGTTCAAGGATTGAAGACCTTTATTTATTTAAACCTCAAATATCGTACTCATTTAAGATCAGGATCTAATATTTTATCTAATCCCAGATTAATATCCTCTATGCGTATGACGCCTTAATCTTTGGCCTAGAGTTTTTATGCCCTAATAGTTCGAGTTCCTATGATCAACACCTTAGTTTAAATACCACATGTGTCTAGAGTCATGATCTACTTTGCCCACATTATAAGTCATTAGGTTGGACTAAATTGGTCCTCATATGACTAATATCTCGAGGGTACATAAGGTAGTAATTCATTACCCCAATGATTTAAATCTTCATACTTATGGTGAACGTTGACTTTTGCCCAGATAGCTATACCTAGCAATTCATCAAAAGTCTAAGTGTTGTATTAGGCTAACACTGTTTACTGTCCACCCCTTTTTGCTAGCACTGTTTATTGTCCACTCCTTTTTGGTCTCTTATAAATTTACACATCTTAAGTACTAGGCTTGCCATTACGATCAATGAATATTTGCCCAGGTGTGGAATTTCACTAGGTACTCGACCACTAATATGTTAGGGGCAAGGAGGTCGGATTTTGCATAACACGATGTGGTTTCCCAACCCTTTTCCCACATTGGGATTTGGGTAGTTTACACATGTATGGCATGTACAAATTCATGTGCAAAATAGAAGGGTTTCAACTACTACCAAAATAACAAGTTAATAATTACCATAGGAAGTAATGGTTACTATTACAATAAGTTATCAAGTCACAATGAACAAGCCAGTTTTATTTAAATCACATTATCCCAATAAAAAGATAAAAATCTAGTATCATATCTCCTATTCTAAGATTTTTTTTCCACTACTAGTACTCTTATTCAATTAGATTTGTTGTCGTTGTTATGGTTAGTGGCAAGATTCTTAGGTTTGCCTGGTCACTCTACCACTTTATGGCCGTGTTGGATGCATTGGAAACATGCTCTAATTTCACTCAGCATTCTCTCGTGTGTTAGCAGTGGGAAATGTTACACTTGGGTATTGGATATGAGATCCTATCCTTTCTCACTTACTTTGACTTCTTATTATTAGATGACTTAGGATGGTGCTCAAATTGTCCTTCCCCAAAATGAAGGTCCAGCCCTAGCTTCTTCTAGTTGCCCTTAGTTTCCTTCTCTTTCCCCTGTTCATGCTCAGCCTCTATCTATGCCTGTGTATATGTTCGCCACACCCTTTTGATAGATTGCTCAACTCTTCCTTTAGCATTAGATTCTCGACCTCTCTTTCCTTGTGGAGCTTGTATATCTCATGCATTGTCATGGCCAACACCCCAAGTAAAACTAGAAGAATGAAGAGAAAGCACATGATGTTCCTAACACAGATGGCATCACAAGTAGGCGTACTATTTTCAGATCCATTAGCTCCTTCCATTACCGACACCAAACATTGGTTAGTACAATGTTACCATTCTTAGTGTTTTATACACATGCTAACTCATAGCCTCCTAGCCTCAGGGCTTGCCTAATGGCTTAGGTTTTAGTGCTCAAGGCCTAAGTTCCGCTCTCATGTTTGTGGTCAAAATTTAGTACTCCATGTATACTCAACATTGTCGGATTAGTCTAAACTAATCACTAGCAAGGCTAATAGCTTAATGGTATGCATAATAATGATTAATGTTCTGATGACTCAATTTTTATTCCAAAATTCAATATAAGTGGAAAAGTCCTTTGTTGCATGTTCAAATAGCACCTCGCATACACCAATAGTCGAGAGGGTCAAATCATACTCACTGGACATACGATGTAAGTCTCATAATCAAGGACTAAACTCTGATAATTGTTCTTTTGCATCTAGAGTCAAAAACTAGGTTCTAGAAACCATCTCATATGTCTAGAATGAAAAGTTAAGTTGTGACACCACTTCTGTCACGCCTCAAATTTGACACTATGATACGGAAGTATTTTTGAACCAATTCAATAAATACCAAAGCTAAATATGTAATAGAGCAACTAAACTAATAAGGTAATTCAACATTCATTCATCACAATAGAAAAATACTCATAATACATTGGTCTCTAGCGTGTAAAATTAAAAAAGCCTATCTATTAAATCTCAGCATCTCTTTAATGAATAGAATTGCTAATGAACTAGACCAGAGCAATGCTAAATCCTCTTCTTTGTTCTACTGTCCCAATGTTTGTCCTTGAACATTTGTCTCATCTACAAAATGTTAACTAATAGAGGTGAACAATGGAGCCTGTTTACTTTTCAAAAATAGATGTGAGCAAAAAAAACAATTTCAAAGAGCTTACAGTGAAATAAAAAGGTCATTTTAGGAAATACAAATGCAATAAAAGCATTTACATGTCATTTGGGAAACAAGACACATTTATTCATTTCGTTTATTATTCTCATGTATCACTTATTATGTTTTCTCTACCACTTGATTGTCATGTGCATTGAGCGTGTTATCCATTGATTAGGGCCTTAACCTATGTTTCCTCAGCTAAGGGTGGGTACATCTAACTTGGCTATGCCACAATGACCCTCGGGCTTCAACCCAGCTTGGAAGGTGTATCTTTCTACTATTAAATGTTAGCTCTCACCAACGATTGGTCCTAATCTTCACTTCAATTAGGCGAATCTCTATCTATTAGGCGATTGGTAGTGTAGAACTTGTTTCCATACTCATTTGCATTCTTATGAGTAACTATTATAATTCATTTCATGTATTTGAATTCTAGTGTATAATTGAAAATACACGCAATTTGCAACAACTCACATCTAAGTTTTGAAATAAGAATTTCATATTGAAACTAGTAGAAAGATACCATATTTTGAAATTGGAAAGCAATTAAAAATTGATTTGAAAATGCATAAAAATATTTAGTTACCAATGTAAATTGATTTGGAATGCAATTGTAAAAATTGGGAAAGTGCCACTACTTACACCATATGATATGGCTTTGGTCATGTAGTAAAATTATTTTTGAGAATAGTTATAAAAGCTTGGCATGATCTTATCATTTACACAGGAAAATATAATTTCATTTAGGCAATAAAATTATTTTCAAGGTATATGTAAAAGCTTGATAAGGTTCTATCACTTACTCTTTCTGAGCTTGCTTGGGTTCCAATTTCCTTCGATATTACCTATTAGTCACCTATTCAATCACATTCGTAGTCCTTGTTCAGTACTAGACTAGTTTAGATTAATTTCTCCAAAATGCATAATATTAGTGTTTGTGATTGGGTTTCGTGATCATGACCTCTTGTTCTGCAACTATGAAGTCCAGATTTGCATTTGTGACCTCCAACGACATAGCTTACTGGAAATCCCTAGTTCTTCCTGCATTCATAGTGTCCTAGTCTACGATCATAGCTCCATTTCCATGACTGTGCCCATGGTTGCGGGAAATTTTGGAAATTCCATATCCATGATCGTGATTGCGCCTGATGCTCCCCCAAGCATACCATCGTGCACTGTGATCGCACCCATTGGTTTTTGTGTCATGCCGACTTGCATTTGCGCATTGGTTAGTTTAGTTTTTCATGTCCAATCTATTCCAAACCACAAAACCTGATTCCACCCATGTTCTCAAAGTTCTTAATTATGTTTGGGTGCATTAAAACTCATAGTAATTATAACCTATGTGCTTACACAAATTTTCGAAGTTTCAATACATGTTTTTATCCAATTATTTAATACATCGATACATGAATTCTATGCCTTCTACCCATTATTTCACATCCTATGCACAATCCTCCATCAACTAATACATTTAGGCCATTAAAATTCATGTATTTTTAGTGCCTACAAGTGTACAATGATTGTTCTATAAAAATGCATAAAAAGCGGGCAATTTAGTGTAGGATTTACCTTAAAAATATCGCGTTGAAGAGTTGAAATTCTTCCTACACATTCTGCAGCACCATCACTGTTCTTTGGAGCTGAAAATAGGGCCTCCAACCCTTTAATCGCCTCATTTATGCCCTAGGCTTAATTGGTGGTTACATGGGATCGGAATTCTTAGTAATTTAAGAAATAATTTCACCACTTTTCTGATTTGCTCATTTTCCAGGCAAATTTCCATAGACCTTTGGGTCTTATTCTACTCAAATTGCTTGGTAATTATTTCCCATGATCTAATAAATTATATGGCAAAATTTCATCACCCAAAAATGCCAAGGTTCTATCTTAGGCTTCCTTGATACCTCTAATAATTTCACCAGGAATTCCACAACATTTTGGCCACATAGTTTCAAATATAATTTCAGAAAATTTCCCAAAAAATTTATTTCATAATTTCTCCAAATTTTTGAGGTATTACAGTGGCTCCTTTCATGTTTATGCGGTCATTTAGATGAAGGCGAATGATTGTTTATGCGAAAATGCCTTATTAAAGCTGCATATATGGCCATTTGATATTTTTGTCTTCAATTTTTAAGAGTGACGAAAATTGCCCTAGCATTTCAACATGTTTAGGATTGGCAGAAATGTGCCTAAATTTCTTGTGCTTAGGGATCTTTAAATCAGATTCATACAATATCTTCATATTTTTAACTTAGTTTTAGCAATTTTTCTTTATAAATATTTGCATGGTCTGCACTTAAATTTCAAGATTGGATTAGCTGTTTTATGTAAGATTGTAAACTTGACTCAGCCAATTTCATACCTTAGATCTAAAGTGTACACATTAGGCTAACTTTTATGTTGAAAGACCAATAAAGCCTACAGAATCATTAGATGTGTTTATTGCATGCATTTAGAATGAGATTAGACCAAGAGTTTTTTGTTTGTTTATTTGTTTGGTTTCTTTGCTCCTTCATTTGCTTGTGAATTTATTTTATTTGCTTGACGTGACTTGGAACTCAGCGTCAGTAGTGTGTTAGGAGTTCGATCATTACCTTCTGAAATACCAAAGCAAATTGACACAGTACTTTTAAGGTCGATTGGTAAAATCTGATTTTGCGACAAATATTTTATTAGACAACTCTTGTAATGGCATAAAGTAAGATTCGCAGGAAAATTCCTGAAGTACTCGGTTTCCATGCATGAGCATAAAAATGGTACGTCTTACTATTTCTATAATGACCTAATGGGGTTATAATACATAGCCGATGATTGATTTTCAATGCATGTGTACAACTATATGCGAAGGAGATACTTGCACAAATTGAGACCACACATGTGTGGGCCCACACGCATAATCAGTGTGCGGCAGCATGGTCCCAATTTGTGCAAGTCTGATACCATAAGGAACCCGAGGGGCACCAATCGAAAGCTCCCTTGTTGGACGGTTGGATGGAAACAAAAAGGACAATTTTTGTAAGATTTTTATCGTACAAGTAATCGACATGAAAAGATTCTTCTGGTCCTTTTAATTGATTGTGATGTATGATATTTGTAACCATCCAATACCATACATGGAATTAAAATTAATGCATGCTTTTTTATAAAATTTTATGAAAAACATAAAAATAAAATATATATCTTTAATTTAATTGTCTATATGTTATATGTTATATGTTATATGTATAATGTATTTTTACACTCTTAATTTGGAAACATTACACGACAATACTTGCAACATAAACATTTTAGCAGATATTAAAGTACAAATATCAGAACATACTGGATCATAAAATTTATTTATTGCAACATGAGTGTTTAGTACATCACTGTGAAAAGTAAAATAACCTAAACTACTACAAGTCTTGTGTCTTATTGGTTGAGAAATTAAATAAAATTACTAGAGCTTCTAATTTGTCTACCTCTACCATCCCAAGTGTACTCACTCTCGCTAGTATTATCTAGAAAAGACATGAAGTAAAACATGAGTGACAAGCTATTCAAAAAATGGATTCACTTGCCTAGATTTTTTTATAGGAACTAAGCACTAAAATAAAATACATTTGTTTATAACACATTTTATGCAGAAAGTAAAACAATATATCACTTTTTAGGTTTATAGTGCTTTTTACATGTCACATATCACATATTTCACATATTTGGTTGTTTGCTTCTAAGTTACCACCTTCGTGTCATCTTTCTATTGATTAAAGTCTTAATTTACGCTCCCAACTAACAAAAGTCATGCAATTGACTACACTTATAATGGGTCCTAACACTTTAACCTTAATTGGAAGGTATCCCAATTTATACTCCTAATTAGTAAGGTTACATATCAATCTTACTTGTTACTAACCCTAATACTTATATGTCGATTAGGAGGATTCCAATCTATTAGTAGATTGGTAGGGTGGAATTTATTACACACTATTATCGATTACCAATCATGAGACGCATATCCATTTATCCTCATAGGTATCATTTGTATGGAAAATAGTCTAGAATTATTTGTAAAAAACCCAAATCCAATTTTTCAAGAGGACAAATATTTTATTTT
Source organism: Avicennia marina (assembly GCA_019155195.1). Lineage (NCBI taxonomy): Eukaryota > Viridiplantae > Streptophyta > Magnoliopsida > Lamiales > Acanthaceae > Avicennia > Avicennia marina. The sequence goes on from CM032765.1 coordinate 9,662,501, forward strand.
TTTCACAGAAAATACTCATGTTGAAAACTTGGCACTCACAACACAAAAATAGTTGCAAAATAATTTACACATAGTAGGATCACGTTTTGTATTCAAAAGCAATTTTAGAAAACAATTATAAAATTAGCAAGGTGTATCCACTTATGCATTTCTAGTCCTAGTATCCTAAAACTTCACCAGTTATTATCCTTTAAATTACTATTCTCCCAAAAGTCTCATTTCAATCTTTTATTCTTCTGCCTTTTAATGCATCCTACATTCCTTGAATTTAAATTCCTTCTCAATTTTCAGTTGCTTATAGATTCTATTTTTCCTATTCAGGTTCACTTTTGTAATTTTTCCTCATATCCTATTAGGTCTTATTATCCATTTTTCATACTGTTTTAGTCTAAAAAATTCAAAATTGGATTCTGTAAGCTAAAATCAAATTTCTTTTCATTTTTGGGTTTGATAGCTATAAAAACACACCTCACATCTCGAAAAGTTATCTCGTGCTCGCAAAACAAACTGCAATGCATTCTGTTAAGTCTCACGCTTAGTAATAGCAATCACGAACAAATCTTCTCACGATCACGAAACTATTAGCCATAATCGCACCTTCAACCATAGTGCATTTTGTTTTTCCTACAACCTGCTTCTACACTCGTAAGCGGGGCCACCATGACTGTAAAATCAAGTTTTGCGACTATGTTGGCAACTGCGACATGTACTATCTGACACCACAGTCCCTACTCACACCCGCAGGATTGCTTTGTGCAATCACAAGATGGAGTCTCACAACCGTGGAGCAACTGTGAACGGGGTGTAAATGCCTGTTAAGGCACTGCTTGGTTCTAGTTTGATCAATTCTCAATTTTAATTCATCTTTTTAATGAATAATTGAATTCTATAGATTTCAAAGACCTTCCAATCATATTCAAATATGAAAAAATCCAACCTTGATGAGTTTCTAAAATTTTTCAACCTAAAATCAAGAGTTCATTTAAGTTTCCCCATGTTTTTCCTATACCTGATTTCTACTCGAATTTTCTATGCATGGTTCATCTTCAACATCATAACCCAAATTTTAATTCATGTGTTACCTATATTTCACATGGTTCAAGTGCCTACACATGTAAGACAAACTTTCTACGAACATGCATCAATCCTATAGGTTTTGGATTGGAACTTATCTTAAGTCCTATGAGTTTTTGGCTCAAAATTCATTCTCATCGTCTTCTATCTCTTGCGATTGGCTGGTAGGAGATTTTTTTTTTTTTGTTGGCTAGGGCTTGAGGCTATATTGATCCTTTGGTGTAATGTGCCCACATGTGAAAGTTGGGACTCCTTTTTTCTGCAGAAATTCACACGAATTGTCTCCTTTTTTGGAGCCAAAGTCAGCTTTAATCCTTCCAATTTTAGCCTCATTCGCTCATGTTAATGAGTCTCTATTCATATTTCAATTTTTGGTAAGTTTTTCCTTGCATCTTAATTCACGTATTGCCTTCCATCTTTGCTATAAATATTGTCCTTTTATTTCACACGAAAATTATTAAATAAATCTTAAAAATATAAATAAATTTCATAACTAATATTATTTATTATCATTTTGCAAATATTGTCACTAAACCCTTGAGTTTTTGGAGTATCACATATAAAATATTTGATGGTGTAATACAATATAAGAGTGAAATATACGCGCGGGTGTATACAGGATAGAAGTAATGTTTGATTTTAAACAAACATGATAATGATTTTTTATAAAAACTTGTATATACATGTGATATTTTTTTTTCAAATTATTGTATGCTTGGTTTGTGTATATTTTTGAGAGGTGAAAGTTCTTTTAAAAAGAAAAGTAATGACAGGCATTAGGATCGTATGGGTGACCTTTTACAGTGAAAAGAATATCCTCTGGTGCAATGCAATAATCGGAACTACACGTGGAAACTAAACAAAATAAAGAAAAATACAAAAGCTATTATTCACAATTTTTTTCAATTTGACGTAAGCCAACTTTTAAATGATAGAATATGTATCTATAAATGTATGTTCGAGTAGAGAACATAATATAAAGGAACTATTGTCAGACAAGCTACGCAAAAATATATTTCTATTTTCAAAATAAAAATTCAATTTATATTTATGGAGAATGAAAAAGCCCATACATGTCACCTATTTGATGATTCCACGTGCAATGTTTATTATAAGTAAAGATATTTTATAGAATACTTGATGAATAATATTTAAAATTTAAATCATCAATGTTATTTATGTAGGCCTTAGAAACGTTATTACGAATTATTTGTAAATCTATACAATAGTATATTAAAGATATAGGCCAATTGTTGGTTGGACAATGGTACTTAAAAAATACAATAAATTCTTCATATATGCTTTTTTCACTTTACTTATTTAATTTTCATTTATTTAATTCAATTGTCTCATTTTTAATTTATTCTATTCTTTCAAATTTCTATCAATTTCCTTTTATAATTTTATGAATTTATGCATGATATAAATTTATTTTTAAAAAATATTATTTCTTTATTTATATGCATTGAATGCTAAATGCCTCTCATTTTTAATTTATTTATTTTTTCTTTCTATCTTTCCGCCCATTTTAATTTATTTTATTTTTTTATCTTTTCTCAAAATTTTCCTTGATTGTTCATAAATAACACAAAATGTATATATAGAAAATATTATTTATTTATATATTTATGGAAACATATTGAAATTTGTAATGTTTTTTCACTACAGCATTAAAGTTAGTTCGTCTAGCAGTACGATCTCTGTGTTGCCCAAAGTGAGCACTCTGCGGGTTGGTCCTTCCAGGTTGCCAGCAAGACGACCATGCTATATTTGTTTTCAAATTTTACGCAAATAAATACAAACCAAAAAATTAAAACAAAAATAATCCTAGTCTCCTGTCTTTTCTGGTCAACTTGTTGAAGTTAATATATATATATAGACACACACCCGCACACATATATATACACATATATATTCCTGTTGTGCCATTTGACTGATGTCCTCACCATGAAAATACATATCTTTTGTGCATCTTTACTAGTTCTCTTTTGTTGAATTTTTTTTAATATTTAGCAATGTTTATACCCTTGGTCCTGCATTTAATGTTGTAGTTACTTGGGTAATCAAAGAAGGGAATATTCTTTTTGAGGCTATAATTCTGTATAAAAATGAGTTGGACATTTCCAACACTATTTTTAATCAAATGGCAGGTATAAATTTTATATGAGAATAATTATTTTTGAAGGAATCCCAATTCACAAAAGTATAAATTAATGGTTCTTTTCACCACCATGGTTTTATATATTTCTAAAATGTTAGATACCAACTTATACGTACTTTTGTTTCATGAACTTAACCTTCTATAATCTACCTATTACTATATAAAAATATATATGTATAAGGCACTTTGGTTGAATAATATATAATTACAAAAATAGCATTAATTATTTATATTTTTTTTACTCGACTCCCTCTATTTTTATTTATTTCATTTACTTTTTTTGATTTCTATTTATTCTATTTTTTAAAATCTTAAACTTCTTTCTTTATATTTTATTTTATAAATAATGTGAAATATTATTTAGATAATAATCTACACATCTGTCTTTTATCAAATTTTTATGCCAACTCAAAAAAATCTATCTACCATAGATACAGTGTCCTTTATGGACTTTTTTTCTTTTTATCATCTTCTTCCATGACAAGATTTTTATCCTTATTCGTTATTTTGCATCAACATTTATCTAATCTAACATATTAAAACTCTATGCCATGAGATAAAATGATGATACTTTTGAATCGATTAGTTATTTGGTAATTTTCAATTTAAAAACACATGGAATTATTTGTGTTTTCAATTGACAAAATAAACAAATGAATTTTTGTATGAAAGTCTTTCTTGATTTTTAGATTTTATTTTTTCAACCAATTTAAATGTTGAAAAATTTAAGTAATAATTATGTTTTAATACAAAATTGCATTAAAACAAATCACTTAAAGATAATTTTATTAGTGATCTACCCTCTAACACTAAATTTCCAAGTAGTTTAGGGATTTGATTGCAAATGTTCACTTTTATTAATATAATATTGATGTTTTGTTCATCTATATATGTCAATTTTATTCGAGCATGTGAATCATAATATAGTGTAAAGTATTACATATACGATTGCATTAAAAAGTCTTGCACGTAAGAGTTATGAATGAGGATATAAAACTTTTTAATACACAATCTGTAAAACTTGTTTTCAAGTGGTAAAATCTCTAAATGGGTATTAGATATATCAATAAGACTTGCATGTCTTGTGTTTATATTGTATGTGTCATACAATTCGATATGAGATACTAAGAATACATATATTTGCATATATTATTCCAGAATGATGCATTTGAAATCGAACTACTTCAACAAGTCTCTGCGTGGATACTTGAAGAACAAATCAGACACATGAATTTTACTCTTTACTGGCAATATTATGTTTTGTGATCTTGTTAAGTATGTGTAGCCGTTAAACATAAGATAATGATAACATGTGAAATTATATCTTATTTGTATCCCATTTGTATTTAAATTATGCATGTATGCGAATTAAAATAGAGAAAATATGTTACTATGCATGAAATATACTCAATATGATGATTTTGAAGTAAAAAGTGTAGATATGGAGTTAATTATTATTAGTTTTGGACATTTTCTACACTAAAATGATATTTCAGATCCGTAGGGTAGCGTTGCAACTGCAAAAAGAGAGCCACAGCCTCAAAAGTGTAACCAATAAAGTCAACCATGATGCATTTTGGAATTTCTACAGTTTTTGGTCATGGTTGTGAGGGTGAAGATTGCAGTTAGGGAAGCCTTGTCATGGTAGTAGAAGGGATAGTGTGGCACACTAGAAATTCCGTAGTCATTGTTTGCCATTGCAGTGCGGAAGTTCGTGACCATGATGTGGCTTAGCGTGAGTATGAAATTTGGGACATAGGAGTAACGTAAGTACCATGCCCAGGTTTGTAGATGTGGAAGAAGATCGTGTGACAGCAAAGCTAAACGTCACAGCCGTGATAGCTTTGCATTCGTAAAAGACAATGTGATAGAAATTCAACCCACGATCCTGCAAGGATTTTTAAGGGCTTTTACATCTTTTCTTATCATTCACTCAAACACTAGCCTCATACATGTATATATACATGTTTTCCATGGTTTTTAGAGTGGTTTAGTTAGTTTTTATCATACAAACACCTAAGAAACACAAAAACAATTATTGAACAGGTGAAGAAAAAGGGATTCACACTATAGTTGGAGAATGTTCATTTATCGACACAACACACTCATATTAAACTAAGTTTTCTCAAACTTCTTCTATTATTTTTATGACTATTTGGATGATGAATAGAATAGCATTGGTTTTTATTAATCATAAAATGAGTTGCTAATTTATTTTCTAATCTCTTATGTTTGTGTTTAGTTGCATATGTATGTATGTATGAATGATTAATTATCTTTATTTTTATTATTTGTAATTGGAACTTTGAACGGTAATTATAGGATTTGATTAACCCTGTAATACATTTGTCATTGTATAGGGAATAATGAAAGTAAAACTTACATGCTACATAACTAATTGTAAATCTTAATTTTGTGGAAACAATGTGAGTGAAATCATAAGAGTAGTGTGTGTAAAACATTATTAATCATACAACTAAATTTTTTGACTTAATAAGGCTTGGGAAAGTCTATTGAAATCTTGAGTGGAAGTTATAGAAGAATTCGAAAGAATATCCCATAGATGTTAGGATTCTTTTTTTTTAACAAAGTAATTAAATTAATAATTAACATATATTGAAAACCAACACAATACCAGGGGTTAGGTTCTTCAATTATTAGTACTTCACTTCTCCAAGATTGTGATTTATTTTAAAAAATGTTTAGTTTTTGTTGGTTAATTCTATTCTCATCCCCATAAAACAGCTTAATTAATAAAACCTTAGTTATATTGATAGACACACACCCCTCCTTGTAGATACAACAATTATACTTATCCAGTACTAGTCCTCATAAATTTAATTTAGGTTTGTTAACAACAGGCATCAAATTTTGGTGCCATTGTTAAGGAGGGCAACAAGTGTATCAAATACTATAAAGGCCTACTAGATTAAGCCTTTCTTTCATTTTTGTGTATACTTTTGTTTGCTTCCTATATTTCTACATTTATTTCTCTTTCTTTCATTTGGAATTCAGTGGGTTTGTGCTACACACTCGTATAACTTATAGATTTCTATCTTACGTCTTATGTGTATTGATCCTTTCTATCCTATCTTGTGCATAGTTGCACAAGTAGTATTTTTGCTAGCTTTTTGGTATTTTGTGTTCTATGATAGGTGCTCAAAAATTAATGATGATTGGGATTGTAGGCAAGCTTGATATTATTCTTCAAATTACATTTTAGATGAGGCACAAAAGTGAATTGATCAATTGAGACATTATGTTAACTTATCTATTGGGTAGGCATGCAAATATTGTGGGGGACTTCATGATTTATCCTATTGTCAGGGAGGAAATAATTGGCTAGCCTAACGCATGGATTATTTGTGCCAGTGTTCAGTCCAGCACAATCCTTGTAGAAAGACACATGATCAAGGATTACGGTATTAGCTGAATCCCTCTTAGACAAATAATCAAAATATGATGAGCTCGATGATGGAACCTTCACCACAACAATAATTAATAGAAAACATTGTGTGAATTGCACAAGGTTTGTGAAAAATTCCATGGAAAGGATGGGAATCCTTAGTAAAGTGCAATGAGATATTTGGGTGCATTGAGAGGAGCAAACAAAGTAGCTAACTAGAGTAGCATCTAGTTCAACTCACAATTCATTATTGAGCAATACCAAAGTATATCAAGAAGAGTTACAAGGATTAAAAGGAGGATGGATTAGGATATGTGAAGAGGAAGAAGGTGAGAAAGGTGTAGAGCCAGTACTTGAGCTCATATTTGATGAAATTCATGGTTCTAAACATAACCTAAAATGCTATGAAGAGTAGTTTAACACACCAAAACTTGGGAAGGCCAAGATTCAAATTTGAGCTGCGTGGAACTAATTGTCAAAAGAGATACCTTGATGCCTTGTGAAATTGAGCCTAAGTAATCAACCCTTCTTCTAATAACATGAGTGAGATACCTTCCCACTAGAGAGCAACCTCATCAACCAGGAAAGGTATTACCACCTCTGGTCATACATTGGTTGGACTTCCATCAACTTAAATCTATCCTCCATCTCTTTCAGCCAGTTATGGAGAAGCTCTAACTCATGTGAATTGTTAAACGTAGGCACATGGACCCTTCTTAATGCTTTGTAGTGGATCTTAGTACCTCCATTAGGTGTGACCTTGGTTGGCACAAGAGTTTGTTGTTAATTTCCTACCACTTGGGCTACTACAACACCTATGGCCACTAAGTCTTCTTGCCTCAAATTTGTGTGACCCACTACCAACTATGGCTATGGTTGCATTGGGGGTAGAGGTGAAGGGTAATTATATGCTAGTTCATTCATGTTTTCCAAGAGGGCAACAAAGCATGGGTTTTAAGTGGTGTGATAAGGTCTTCCAACCATCTTCATACAATAGAAAGTTGCCCATAAATTAGACAAATTATGGGAGTCAGTATATAGACATACCTATATGAAAAATAAGGGTCAATCAAATAACAAATACAGTAGTATGGCATGAAATGGCCATAAGCAAATAATGATTTTATTATTATAACTCAAAATTACCAATGACAATAAATGAGCTAGTCTTATTTGTATCACAATATCCCTATAGCTCTATCACTCTTAATCTAGAGTGGCTCACCTATAGTTATGCCCTTAGTCTGGAGTAGCTCATCTATAATTGTACCTCTATCACTTAGCTCAGTCTCATCAAGAATCTCTTTTGGATTCTTTTTAGGCTCCTCCTTAGGATTGGAGTCCTCAAATTGATGGTGAATGATGGCATGGAGCTTGTAATTCTTGTGGTTGAGATGCTTCAATTTTTTAGCTAGCTCCGCTTGCTTCTCTTGTGTTGCATCCACGTGGTGTTAATAGCTCCTCAATGCTCATTTGTCTTAGCGAGCTTCCGCTGCGCAGCCACTAATTCTTCTAGTTTCCTCTTGAGGGTGTCTTAGTGATCCTTCAATGCCCTATTCTCGGCCTTAAGTTTATTATGTTGTCACTAGGCGTCGGCCAATGCGATAGCTACATCTTCTAGCTAGGCTATCATGATGAAAAGGTAGTCCATGACCACTTTAGGTATAGAGCTATAGCTGGCCAATGCCTGCTCACTCAAATTGCTATCCCCATCCATTTCCTATGTCTTGTATCATGTTTCTAAGGCAAGGTATAATCACTTCTATAGCTTATGCATATATGACGTGAACTACTAAATTCTAAGTTCTCGTGATGTGATCTCCTATGGTCTAGTCTATGTTATATGTTCTAGGTTCTCAGTATTAAAACTTATACTCTAATACTAATTCTATCATGCCCCCAACCTGGAAACACAACACAATAGTACCCACAAATAACCTCATGGATACCAAAATAAATATATCAAAGCAACTAAACTAAAAGTTCATTCATTGCAATATAAGCATTTTATACATGACAGTAGAGAAGTAGAGTGGACTATTCTATTACAGTCTTATTGTCTTATTTTGTTAGTAGTAAAAGAAATAACTAATTCTTCTAGCTCTTGATTCTTCCATCCCCATGCATGTTCATTCTCTCTAGCACCTTTTGCAAAAGAGACGTGAACAAAAAACGTGAGTAACAAATCACCTAGTAAATAGATACTTATGTTTTTGTTGAGACATAAATAGGGTAAAACATTTGCGAAGGTCAAATGTAATCATGATAAACATTTATGAAACATTTGTAAGAATAATAGTTAGTCCATAAGTTTCACGTTACATGTTTGTTTCACATGTATTGTACTTTAGTGTGTCCAATATCTCAAATAGTTCATATACCTTTTTACTTACTTTAATCTACTATTCCTACTAAGGAGGGTTACATAACTCAACCTACAACCTTGGTCAAGCAAGTCATGTATCTCAACTTATAATTTTGATTGAGTGAGTCATGTATCTCAACTTATAATCTTAGTTGAGTGGGTCATGTATCTCACCTATTACGTAGCAAATGGACGGAATTAGCCCACACACTATCTTGGTTGATCCCCCGAGCATGTTTTTCAATGTTTTAGTGTAATCAATTAACTAGTCAAAATATTTCAACCATCACAGTTATATTCCAAAATAGTGTAGGTATAGATATTTTGGCATTTGTCCACATCTAAAATTCTTTACCCAAAAATAATCATTTTAGAATAAATACAAAAATTTTAGGAAAATAATTTAAAATAATTTCAAAAAATAATATAGCATTTTAGAAAGTAATTCATTTCAAAAGGCAATGGGAAAAATATATAAATATCAATTTACTTGGTACTCATTTACTGGTCCTAAAATTTATTGGTATTGTCTCCTTAGGTATTAGAATACCTTGAGAATGAGTAGAACATGTTCATGAATTGAAAAAGGAGATTAAAATTGAGCAAGGATGAATTTGGAACCAAATGGTGCCTTAATGTGCATTTAAAACCTGCCTTGCACTCACTCCACAGTTGTAAGGAGCTAACTTGTGAGTATGAGGCAACACTATAGTGCAAGGCAGTACGTGTCATGGCTTCTGGCGCAGTTGTGGGAGTTGACTTCGCAATTGCGGCTTTGGTGTTCACAAGTGTGAAGGCCAACTACAAAAAAATAGAACTATGCTTGAGGGTGTGGATGTGAACCGACACTTTAAAGATGCATGCCACTTTTCAAGGGTGTGAGATGTATTTTCATCACCACATAACCTAGAAAATGAAGAGAAAATTGATTTTTAGCTTTTGTAATCCATTTTTGATCTTTTTAAAGTTATAATAGTATGAAACACAGAAAATGAGACCTGATAGGATGTGAGAAAAATCACACGAGTGAACCAAAAATAGGAAAATCTAGTCCATATGCAATTTGGAATCTGAGAGAAAATGAATCCAAGACACTTGGGATGCACCAATAACACATTAAGACTAAATTCCTATAGTATTTGGAATTAAAATTGAGAATTCATTTGATTGGGTAAGGACTAAGTAGACTGAAATTGGTGAACCTCGGGGTGAGTGAATTAATACCACGTAAGTGGACTACTTGCAAAATTTCGAGGCTGCCTTTCTAAAAATTATCTTACTACATATATGAAAGTTTTAGTGCTTAAGTGGTTTCTTTTTACAACTGCTTTTTGAACCAACAGTTTTTCTAGAAATTCTATTTATTGTTAGAATATTTTATGCAAATTTGTATTTTCTTTGAAAAGCATCTCAAAATGTTTTATGCAATGCTTCTTATGGAAATACTCAAAATGTTTATTTCTAAAAGTATTTTAGGTGTGAATAAATACCATGTAAACTATAGTTCAAATTATTTTGGAAACATTGATTCTATATATTGGACTATTGTGACGTAATATTTTGAAGACCAACAAGAATAGTGTAAGCAGCTAATTCCACCATCTCACTGAGCAATAGGTGACTTATGATGCACCCAACTGGAATTAAAAGTTGGGATATGATCCACTTAACTAGGATAAAATGTTGGGATATGATCTACTCAATCAAGTTAAAAGTTGGACTTGGCCCTCCTTAGTTAAGGTAAAAGACTAAGATCTTGATTAGTAAAAATGGTATATAAATTCCTTGAGTCTCTAAGCATACCAAAGAATAGTACAAGTGAGATGAATATGTGGTACTTTACATGTAAATTTTTAATTGTTATCTTTCTACAAATTTTTATAAAAATGTTTGAATATTTTAAAGTGTTTTATTCTATTTACATCCTAACAAAAAGGTAGGCAACCTATTATTAGGAAATTAGTCTCTCACATTTCCAACCATCTCTTTTGTAAAGGACACAAGCGAGAACAAGCGCACATGGGGCTAGTAGAGCTCAGGAAGGACAAGAGATTTTAGTTTTATAATCTTAGTGAATGAGACTTGATAGATGCAATAAAGTAGTTTAATTTTATTTTCCACTACGAAAAATGTAATGAATCTTGGTTTGCAATAAATGCAAATTGATGGATTAGTACATCTCTGATATTTTTGGATATTGGTTTCTGTTCAAATTGTTTAGAGATACTGTCATGTCACAGTCCCGAGTTGAGGGCGTGACAGTATAGGTGGTGTAATTGATAAAAATTAAGCTTAATTTATTTAGCTTTTGCATAATTATGGTTAATATTGATGTTATAATGATTATGTTTTAGCATTAGAATTTTTTAGATAATTTTGACTCAAAGGAATCACAATCACGACAATCACATAGTAGGACATGTGAAACCTACTGTCGGGTTAACGGGAATGAAACCTACGTACTAAATTTCCAATTGTGGATATTGACTTTGTGGGATTAACAAGAGTGAAATTACTGGATTAGTGTGGGCAAATAGTTGGTTAATTATAGATCCCACAACTTGATTTGATTAGACTTTGGAAGCTTACTAATATCTTGAGTCAAAGTTTTAGGAGAGTCTAGGATTATATCTTAGAGACTTAGGATTAACAAGTCAGAACAAAGCAATTAAATTAATAATTAATATAAATTGATATACATTGAAAACCAACATGGCATGAGGGGCTAGGCTCTTCAATATTGGTAATTTGTTATCTTTTTACTTGTAACTCTATTTTCAAAGTGTTTGCTGACATTTACTTTCATTCTCATCATCACATGAAGATGGCTTACATTGATAGACACCTACACCCTCCCATACTAAACACTTGTACTTACCAGGTGTTAGTTTCACATAAATTTAATTTTGGTGCATTAACAACACGCATCAAATTTTGATGCCATTGCCAAGGAGGGCAACGGGTGTTATCAAATACTCTAAGGGTTTATTAAATTAAGTCATTTGTTTTTCTTTTATTTTTCTATTTTCTCTTTCTAATTGCTTCTATTTTATTCTCAATTTTTGCATTTTTGGATTGCGTTATTTTTGTGAGTTTATTTTGGTTCCTTAGAATGCTTCATGCATTGAACTAAGAGTTTGGAGTTGGAATTTGATATAGAGATTAAGAGAACCTTATACTAAAGAAGAGCTTCATTTAGGTGCGAACAAGAAATAGTAGAGATGGAAAACCACCTGCTACTACCACAATCCCAATAACATCTTCCTCCACCCAATTAAAGGGTGATTACAGAATATGTGTAGCTAGTGATGAATACACAAATGATAGGCATTGTTAGACCTCCAACAAATGTCAAAAATTTTAGGCTAAAACTTACACTCATCAACATGCTGCAATTGAACTAGTTTAGAGGAACCCCACATTAAGATGTTAATAAACACCTTGCAAGCTTTCTAGAACTTTATGAATGGCAAAATTCATTGGTGTATCTAACAATTCAATGAAGCTAAGCTAACTGGCTTCAATCTCTATCCATAGGGAGTATAGTGACATAGCAAGACATGAGAAATAAATTTTTAGAAAGTACTCCCCACGTACCCAAATTGTATAGTTAAAGTTGGATATTGGAACATTTAAACAATTAGAGTTTGAAACATTGCCTAATGTAGGGAAAAATTCAAGGAGTTGCTCAAAAAATGTCCACAACATGGCTACCTATTATAGATGTAGTTATAAACATTTTATAGTGGTATTAGTGGCTAACTTGGAACTGTTTTAGATGTGGTGGCTGGGGGAGCCTTGATGAATAAATTGTCTAAAGAAGTATGGAGCCTCATAGAGGAGATGACTACAAATATGTACCAATGGCTATTAGAGAGGCCTACTCTATGAAGAGTTGTTGGAGTTCTTGATGTGGATACCTCAATATCTTCTTAAAAAAATGGAGTTTTTTAAGAAGATAGGTGAAATTGCAGTAAGTAATAATGCTTTTTCGATTTCTATGATAAAAGTTTGTGCTATGTACATCCTATCCATGAGTGCCAAGTGGAAAAATTGACTAGTGGCTAACATCCAAAAAATAATGAATTTTGTAGGCAGTTAAGGAGGGCAAGCTAATAATCCCTACTTGAATACCAATAATTTGGGATGGTTGAGTAACCCAAATTTTTCATGGAGTAGCAATGCAATAAGAGAAAACACTTGTCTTTAGAGGATCTTGTGACCTAGCAAAGTCAACACATGATATGATCGGTAATTTAGGTAAAAATTCCTAGGTTTACATAAATAGGACTAATACTTTTCTACAAAATCAACAAGCTTCCATCTGGGATTTGAAAGTGCAAATAGGCTAGCTAGCAAAGTGGATGGCATATAGACTTGCTAGAACATTGCAGAGAAACATAGAACAAGAGAAAGAAGTAGAAGAAACCCAAGAGCTAAACTTGAAGTGAGAGGAGAAGAAGGAAGTGATTGCCTAATAGTCATACAAGCTAAAAGTTTCGCATCTGCAAAGGTTATATCAATCTAAAAGGATTAGGTAAGTAAGTTCTTAGGAGAGTTTGAAAAGCTAAATGTAAGCACTCTTTTCATTAAGGAAGTTAAAACATCTCTTAGTTATGTGAAGTGTTTAAAAGAGGTTGCATATACAAAGAGAAAGTTAGAGAAGTTAGAAGATAACCTAGAGCATGGATGTCTATTGCCACTAAAACTAAAGGATCCATAGAGTTTCTCTATATCTTTCACTAGGCAATATTTCGTGTGATTATATATTTTGTAATTTAGATGCAAGTTTGAATGTTGTTTCTTGCTCTACCTTTCAGGCACTTGATATAGGAGTGGTGAAGCTTGCTAAAATGGTCCTGCAATTCGTAGATAGATCCATGAAGAGACCATTGGGAGTAGTAGAGAATATACTAGTAAAGGTGTGAAAGTTTATCATACCTCTAGCCTTTGTTGTGTTAGAGATGAAGGGTGAAAGAAATTGTCGTTGATCTTGGGTGGACCATTCTTAACTACCGCACAAGCAATTATCAATGCAAAAAAAAGGTAGCTTGACTTTACACATTAGCCTTATTAAGGTAACATATTTCGTGTACCCTACATCTTCCATGAATCCTGCACATATGGTGAAAGAAAAGGTCACAATGTTAAATTTATCTAACCCTTTTATTGATGCTCCAAGTGACATGCTAGTTGCAAAAGATTTAGTAAAGTAGGTGAAAAATATGGAGTATAGTAATGGGGACAATACAAGTACAGTCAAAGAGTTGAAAGGGGAACCATTGCAAAAGGATAGAGAAGAAAAGCATGTGGATAAAAACAGGTTAAGAAAGAGAGGAAGTGTTGTAGCTTATAAGGTTTGTGGATCTCCAAAGTTTTAATTCATCCGACTTAGCCATGAGGATGTCAAGTGCAAACACAAAATGCGGTGCTTCTAGGGAGGCAATCTAAACAGTTTATATGTTTTTGGTGATTTCTAGGAGTGTTAGGGTGTTTTCATTTTGTGAAAGTTTTTGTGGTTGCATGGAAGTTTCTGATTTTGTGTTTCAAATTGGTGTAGGATTGAAGAGGACAAAGGGCAATTAGTACATGAGTAAGTCATTCATGAAAGAGGAAAATTTGATGAATCTCAACATCTTCCAGGGTTGTAACTACCTAAGTTGATCTATTTTACTCGTGTAAAGATGTTTTTTGAAACAAGCAACAAAATAAGTGAGGCATAGGGCATGTAAATGTTGGAGTAAGACGAATTACATGATTGAATAGTGTGCTTTACATGTGTTAAATTGCTAGAAATTATGCATGCAAGTTGAATGTTTTTAGATGTTATAATAGGCATTGTTCCTATTTAATTATGTATACCTCTCTTCATTTTTAATGGCTTGATCATTTGAAAAGTTCTATTACAAGGTGATGATAGTTGGTTTAAGAATGTAAGTCTAGCTTTGAAGGTTAACAAATTCTCTAGAGAATGGGAAAGATTGACAAAAGAAAAGAGGGCTTTTAAAAAAATTGCACTTTTTTAAAAAAGAGAGAGAGATAATGAGTACGTTGAAAAATTTATCTACTCTAAAAGTTGGTGTAACAAAGTAATTAGGGTTGTGCTAAGACCCTTATTCATTCTTATGTAAAATGACTGTCTAGCTATGAGTATGCAAAGCACTTTAAGTTTATTGTGAGTTGAGTAACTAGATATGTACAGTGACTCTTGTTTACCTCTACGTAAAAGGCTTACAATTACTTAAAAAAAGTATGAAGCGCACAAAAGGATGAAAAAAACAAGTGTGGCAAAGTATGAAAAAGCAAAGAAGAAAAATGTAGCCTCAAACTAGGAGTCCTTCTAATATTGCTTATAGTTGGTTAAACTTATTCAAAAGAGAGTGAATTAATTCATAAATTGAGCTCTCCTTGAGTCGAATATCTTTCACTTGCAGTAGAATCATTAAGACATTGAAGTGATTAATGGTTGAGGAGTGTCGCAGAGAGAGAGAGAGAGAGAGAGAGGAATCCATATTGGAGATGTAATTGGGTTAAGGGTTTGGTATTCTTAAATAATTCTTGAACTATGCAGCACATGTGTGCTTTGATTTCTATAATTAAGATGGGTTGCCATTGTCATGATTTTCTGACTTTCTGCATCATCAATTCGAAAAATGTTCTTAGGTGCAATGAGGGTTAGTTTTCTTGAGGACAAGCAAACCTTTAAGTGTGGAGCTGTGATGACTCAACAAAAAGAATTATTTGTTCTAGACAATTGATTTGATTTAATGCTAGAATACTTGAATTTTTAGACATTCTATGGCATTATTTGCATATGTGGAGTAATGGATAAAAATTGAGCTTAATTTATTGAGCGCTTGCATAATTATGGTTAAAATTAGTTTTTTAATGATTATGTTTCAGGTTTGGAAACTTTAGAAAATTTTGACTTGAAAGGATCAATGGTTCATAAGGTAAAATTTAGACATAACTTTGGAAAGATTTCATGTTTTGATAGAGTATTTAATTGATCTAAAATTTTACTAACTAAAATCAAAATTGATTTTCTTTTAAATGGCACAAAAGTTAAGTTAATCGAATATCAAATAAGAATGTTACATCTAAAAGAATGCAACATGCAAGAGCAGTCATAAGGTGCAATCAAGATGCATTTTTAAGGGTATTTTCTTCTTTTCCCCACCATTACTCATACCCTAGCTTCCCATAGATATAAATACACATCCCTTCATGGTTTTTGGTGAGTCTTATTTAGTTTTTATGATTGAAACACCAAGAAAAAAAAAACAATCAAGCATTGAAGAGGCAAACAGGAAGAATCCAAACCAAAGTTCGCGAGGAGTTTATTGTTCCACGTAATCACAAGATTAACTAAGTTTTTTCTTGACTTTTTCTATGGTTTTTGAGTTATTTGGATGATGAACAATTTATCAATGCTATTTATTAATTATATTATGTGTTTCTAAGTTTTTATCTGGCCTATTGTGTTAGTGCTTGGCAAAAGATGTATGTGTGATATTATGATAATTGTCTTTGCATTAGTTATTTGCAATTAGTGCTATAAATTGTAGTTAAAGGTTTTGATCAACTCTTTAATTAATTGTTTGTTGTGTGGGAAATAATAGACGTAAAATCCACACTCTAAACTTCCATTTGTGGACATAGACTCTATGGGAATAATGAGTGAAACTATAAGATTAGTAGGGCCAAAAAGTTAGTTAATCATAGAACTCATAACTTGACTTGATTAGCGTTCGGAAGCCTACTAATATCTTGAGTCAAAGCTTTAGGAAAGTTCGGAGGATATTCTAGAAACTTTAGGATTAACAAACCAAAACAAGACAATTAAATTGATAATTAACGTAAATTGACATACATTAGAAATCAACACAACTCAATGGGCTGGATTTCACAATGTTGGTAATTTGCTATCTTTTTACTTGTGATTCTATTTTCAAAGTGTTTGCTAGCCTTTACTTTCATTCTCATCATCACATAAAGATGGCTTGACTAATAGATGATTACTTATATTAATAGACACATACACCCTCCTCATGGATACTATACAGTCGTACTTACCAAGTATTAGTTTCACATAAATTTAATTTCATTGTGTTGATGAGGCACATCGCTTTAATAAAATTGTTGGATGAGAAAGCATGGACAACTGTAGAAGAAAGGTGGACACCACTTATGTACTAAGTAGACTGCTAAGTTTTCTGGAAGGATGCCAAGTTATTAAGACTTGATGAAGAGAAAGTTGCACTAGAAATTCTCATGTGATAAATACTTTTTAACAGGTGATCTTGTTACAACAAGTGATAAAACAAAAGAGGTATAAAAGATTTTACAGAATGTGTATAAGGCACAAGTTTAGTACACATGTCCAAACCATAAATCTTGGCATTCTAATTCAAAAAACTTCAGATAAATGACGATGAGATAGTGGCTACATTCAATATGAAGTTGATAGATATTGCAAATTAGTCTTACTAATTGGTGAAGAAATACTCAAAAATGAAGCTGGTGAGAAAGACAGTAAGGTTGCTACCATTGAAGAGGCATAAGATGTTGGATAAATGTGATTAGATGAACTGATGGGTTAACTTTAGGCATATGAAATGAATTTCACATAGGCCAAAAAGGAAAAAAAGAAATGGCATTGTAGACATTCACCATTAACTGCCATCATGATGATTAGGACAAAGAATTTATTCATGGCAAGGATGAGATTTCCTCTATGACTAATAGACTTTCCAAGGAGCTGAGAAGACATAAAACAAGTTCTAACATTCTTATATACAACCAAGGGGAAAAGGTAAGTTTTGCCTAGAATTAAAGGAAGTAGTAGAAGCTCAAAGTTCCAAATGTAAGAAAAGGCATAAAGTGCAGGGAATACTAAGGTTTTGGCAACATCGACTTAGAGTGTGCCGACACTGGAAAAAAACAAGAAAAATCCTTGACAACCACATGAATTGATGATGGATCGAAAGTGAGCTATAAAGGAGATAATGATTGCACTAGTAACCACATGGCATACAACTCGGTCTCGAAGAAAATAAAGATAATATTGCATATGATGTTATGACATCCCTGATAACATATGATGTTTCTTATTACAATCGTAGTGATGATGAAGAGATTACCTATGAGGAATTGCTCGGTATAAATTAGATATTGGTTGAGAAGTTATCAACCACCCACAACAAGATGATGTAGAAAAAGGGAGACGAAGCACATGCTTCACATGCTAAGTTTCTAGAAATGTCCTACCAAAAGTTACAATATGAGACAAGACAATCTGTTATGGCCTTAAGCAAGCTAAATACAAAGGTAAAGTTAGAGAACATTCTAACAATGGGTAAGGGATTTGGAGATCATCATGGGCTCAGATACAATACACAACCTAATTCGAGTAGTTTAAGAAGTAAAGGAGTGAAAATCATGAAGGAAATTGAGCATGTTCTAGAGAATCTTCGAACAAGGAGACAATATCTTACTACAAATGTTATAACATTGCCTAAAATAAAGAGGCATAAACAATTGACCAAAAGGTAAAATAAAGCACCTACTTATACTTATTACTAATTTATTGGTTACCATATTTCATTTCATCATATAGGTTGCTAATGTACTTGATGGAAAGAAGGTAAGTCCCTATTGAACTAACCTTTTACAGACAATATGGGTCAGAAAAGCTGATAAGAAGGGTTTTGTGGTCAACACCTTACTACATGCTAGCTTATGTAACGGATGGTACTTTGACAGTAGTTGCTCATACTACATGATGGGAACCAACAATTACCTAAGCAACTATAAATCTTATTCAAATGGCACAATTAGATTTAATGGTGGATAAGAAATCAAGGTCATTTGAAAGTGAACACTGAATGTTAAGACCTGCTAAAATTAAAAAAAGTACTACATGTGGAGAACCTCAAAGTAAACCTTATAAACATCAGCTAGTTGTGTGATAGAAACTTGGATGTTAGATTCAACAAAGAGGATTTTTAGTGTTTGAAGGTGATTCATGCATCATAAAAGGAAAAAGGTCAGGTAAATATTACTTGTTGGAAAACTCAACCACCAATGTGAAAGTTGAAGTTGATGAATCTGACTTGTGGCACCAAAAGTTAGGCCATACCAACCAACATAATCTAGTGAAGATATCCAAATTTCGTATAGTTTGTGGGCTACCAATCCTAAGCAACAGAAAACATAGAAGTTCGTGTGGAGCATGCTAGCTGGGCAACCAGAAGTGGAGGTCCCACAAAATGTTCAAACATGTAGGAACATTTAAGATCCTTAAACTCCTACACATTGTGTAATACACAAAAAGTTTGGGCATTAGAAATAATAATATTAAAATTATTATTATAAATTTTAATAGAGGATTTATGTATTAAATTGACTAATTATTTGTTAATTCTAGTGTAAAATTAGTAGGGTGATGATAAATTGAGTATGAAAAGTGATATACCCAAGATTGTGTGTTTTAATCTCAGTAAATTTATAGATAAATAGGAAGGCATTTTTCCATTTCTCTAAAATGCAAAAATATGAAAATTTAGGGGCTCCGAATTGCTAAAAGCGATTTTGGATTATTCCACACCAAAAATAAAGAAGTCTAGCATAACTCAAACAATAAATTTCCTTAGTATAAATAGGGCACTAGGGTGAGAGAAATAAAACCAGCCCCACCCACAGAATAATCAGCCATTCAAAACTGAGCTAAGAGAGAGAGAATTTTTTTAGGGCCAATGCAAGAAACTTGAAGCAATTTCCTAGTTCAAATCTTGTAGTCCTTGTGCATGCATCTAGGAAATAGTTTTTCCCATGTTAAAGGCACATGAATAAGATATTAATTATGGCTATATGTAGTATAATCAATTAGCATACGAATGATTTCATACTAGCATCAGTTACATGTAGGAATCATGTTGAAAGAAGTGGTGTAGGCAAATTATATAAATCATTGAGATTTCTTTTGAATTTTTTAGTGAATTGTGATAGAAGAACTTTTATGCTTGAGATTTATGAAAAGGTTCTTAAAAGGTTAAAGAACTCATGTAATTATTGAATATGGTGATCAAAAATGCATAGAATGCGAAAAATCAAGCCAAACTGCACTTTATGCATAAAACAACCAAGTGCATGATTGGACTTTTGGTTGTGAGACTCACTCTCGCAGTTGCAGTAGGTGCGTTCATGAGAGTGAAGTAGAACTACAGGCATAGATAGTGTGTAACACGAGAGCTATTGTAGGCATGACGTGACCCTCGCAGTCGTGAAGCTAAACCACTATCAAAAACAAAATGCATTGCGGGTTTTAGGCGGTAGCAAATGGGCTCCTCGTGATTGCGAGTTCTTTGCTTGTGGTCCCAAGGGTTGAAAGTAGAATAGTCTAGAATGCACTGCAGTGTGTTCTGTGGTTGCGAAACCTTTTTTCATAGTCACGAGCTACGCTTACGCACGTGTAGAACTTAGGAATAAATAAATCCTATTTTTATACGATTAATGCTTAATTTTACCTATTTTGGGGCTAAAACAAGAATAAATACTTAAATGAGTGAACACTAAGTAGAGAAACTATATCAATAGGTAACCTAAAATCTAAGAAGACAGTAATACAGGGCATATAGTTTGCATTTGAAAGTACCTAAGAGCATGATTTCCAATTGAATTGGGAATTGAACAAGAAACCATTTTGATTGAATAGGAAATCAAGAATTGTTAATCAAGGAGGTTACTGAATAGCAAGATTAATACCAAGTAAATGGATGCACTCTATCAAATTTTACAAATACCTTTGAAATTGGTTTTATGTATAACTAAAATTTTTTCTCTGTGTTTAAAATTATTTTTTGAATATTATTCCTATCTTTATGAAAGTCTAATTTTGACATGTTGATTTTCTTCAAAATTTGAAATATTTTATTTCCTGAAAAGTGTGGATGTAAGTTAATTGCAAAGTTGCTTGAGTTGATTATTTTGGAAATAATTCTTGTATGATAAATGATTGATATGTCGCTTGTGTTTGGTAGCGTGCAATAGTGTGAAGAATGAGTTCGAACCTTCTTAATAAAGTAATAGATTAGGACTCACCTAATCAGGGTAGAAGTATTAGAGTCGGTAGAGTGGGTGAAATTGTCATGTGACCTTACTAATCAGAAGTATAGATTGGCTACCTACACTGTCGAGGTTGAAGTACTAGGGATCATAGCAGGCACAACTGATAATTCACATGACTCTCCTTTGTTGAAAGCATAGACTAAGGCCCAAATTACTCAAAATTGTACATGAAGTTTGTAATCTGTGAGTTAGGTAATGAATATGAAGAATTATGTGATACACTGAAATATTCAAAAAATGTGATATACCATGATATTTTATTTTCTATTTAAAACACATTTTATAAAAATTATTTTTTGCTCACATCCTGGGAAAAACAAAAATGGTGGGTGAATCCTTTTACTGGGTAACTCATAGCTCATGCCTTTTTAAAATCTCGTTTGCAGAGAATGCCAACAAGTGCAAACACATGGGGGGTTAGTAGAGTAGGAAGATGGAAGATTTTAGATTTTTTTTATTTTCTCACCATTAAGACAAGATTGTTGTAATAGTTAAGATTATTTTGTTTCTACAACAAACAAGTCCTAGACTAATCATTAAGTTTCAATAATATTTTATAGTTTAATTGCTTTGATTTCTTTGGGTTTTAGTATCAGTTGAGATAATTGTTTCATGAGTACTATTATGTTATGTCTTAAATTTAAGGTGTGACAGTAGTGGTATTAAAACAAGGCTTTATCTTAATTGAATAAGCACTTTAAACTTAGATTTTGACCGTGGGACTTATACCGGTATGACCTAATGTACAAGGCTTGACTATCAGGACTTTAAGTATATGTAAAGAGTTAATCTAAACTTACATGTAAGACCTTTAAACTTAACACTAATCATAAGTACAGAGATATAAGTCATTTTGGGTATTAGGTCACTATTACATCTACATTTGCGATATTACTTGGTTAGTAATTGATTTAGTCTAATCTTGTGATGTAAATCATGAATAGAGCATGGGTTATGATTCTAGACACATTAGACCCTTTAACCTAGATTTTGATCATAGGAACTCAAATGATTAGGGCATAAAGCATAAGGTTCAAATGTTACAATTTCATCTGCAAATGGGATTTTAATTAGAGAATCAAACAAAGCAATAGTTCTTGATGTTAAACAAGTATGATGCCTTAGATTTGAATCGAATGTGGGCTCTCAAGCCTAAATAACAATGTAGTCAGAGCCAGGGACTCAACTCTTAGTCAATACCATGCCTGGGAATCAGACGGAATCGAGATTTTGACCTTAAGCATGAATGACATTTAAGAGTTAGGTTGACTCTAAGCAACAAATCTAGACACATAGGATATTTAAGCTTAGATCTTGACCATATGAAATTTAAACCACTAAGGCATAAATCATAAGGCTAGGAAATGTGAGCTCACATACACATAAGGCATTAAGAACAATGATATGTATAAGGCATTGACTTAATTATCCATTTAAACATAGATAATAGAGAGAGCTAACAAGTCAAGAAAAGTGTACTTTGATTATAGGGACTAGAATCAGGACATAAAGTGTAAGTTCTGAAGGGTACGATTTCATAGAAGATATTAATTAAAGGATTAGTTCAAGCCCAGGTTTTTATTCTAAGCTATACGATGTCGAAAATTTAGCAAAGCTAGGTTCTTGATTTCAAGTGTGTGTGATACTTAAGGAATGGAATGAGGCTTGGTTTTTCACTAGAGGTAAAGAATTAGAATGAACTTCAGCCCAATAACCTCTAAGGTTTATTGTGAGGCTTTGAGAAGAGTCTAAGTACCCACATTTGATAGGTCATATAAGCATAAAGAAGTATAGAAATGATTAAAGGAGTTGGATGGCAATCTCAAAATCAAAGAGATCTCTTCCAACGTATGGCTAAGGTTAGTTGTGCCTTTCCTTGCTGGCAAAGTACTGCTTTGGTGGGAAGGAATTTCATTGGTACCATTAGAAGAAAGACCTATAATTTAGGATGAATTCCGAAGAGTGTGCCTAAACCACCTCTTCCTTAATGGCTTTAAATTACCAAGAATGGTAGAGATTGATAAATTGATTCAAAGCTAAGCATAACAGTAGGGGGATATTCCACAAATTCCATGCATTGGAAAATATCCATCAATTGTCATAAGCGACCCTTGCTAAAATGTATGAGTAGAGGGAGATCTTAAAAGTTGCCCCCAGGTCACTGTAAAATTAACCAAGCGAACCAAAGACAAGAAGGCAATGCTAGGGCAATCACCTGGATCTAGAAAAAGGTTGAGAGTGTTAAAGACATGAAGGCTAGTAGCACATCTATCAATAACTCCTGAGTGTATACCATATTTGACTAAGGAACAGCTCACTCATTGTCTTCAAGGAGGTTGTCGATATTAAGAGAAATAGGATTGAGACCAACCA
Source organism: Avicennia marina (assembly GCA_019155195.1). Lineage (NCBI taxonomy): Eukaryota > Viridiplantae > Streptophyta > Magnoliopsida > Lamiales > Acanthaceae > Avicennia > Avicennia marina. The sequence continues at coordinate 9,686,009 of CM032765.1, forward strand.
AACATTAGGAGTTGGGCCATCGAGTAAATATGACCTCTGCAAGAGTCAAGGAACTAGAGTACAAAGGCAAAGAAATTATATTGGCATAGAGAAGCGTAGCAAGAGCCTACCCTATTCATAAAGAAAGAAAGGTAGAAGCTTAAAGTTGATTATGAAGGATAAGAAACTCAAGTGAATTGTGATTAAAGATGAATATACTCTACCTAAGATAAATGATCTACTAAACCAATCCAAAGGGGCTATAGTATTTTCTAAGATTAAATTGCAGTTGAATCATTGACAATTAAAGGACAAAAGTCAAGGGTATATCCCAAGATGTAGTAGAATTTGGCATTGTGAATTATATGGTGTTAGTTATTGGGTTAACTAGTGTCTAAAACTTCTATAGATCATGTGAACCAAAAATTTTAGCCATACTTGAACAATTATGATGGAGTTTATAGACAACATTTTAGGTTACTTCCTAAGTAAAAGAGAATATAAGAAAACATTATGAATAGCCTTACTAACCCTTAGGGAGAACCAACACTACACTAAGAGGAGCAAATGAAAATTTGGACTTGTAGGAGTAATGCTTTGAGGACTCATGCATTGATTGATGAATAAGGAATGTTAAGTTACGATGAGTCTAGATATGAGTAGTGGACCTAAAAGAAAATGTACTCTAGACTAGGACTGTACTATGTGTAAAGATTTAGTGGTCAAATCACGTTGAACAAGAAAAAGCTTAGGAGCTAAAGGAAGATATCAGGAGTAGATATATCCATTTGTTTTTTTGAAAAGGATTGTTCAAGGATCTAAGATGAAACTCTTCCTAAGGAAGACAATGTAACACTTGAAAATTTTGGGCATTAAAAATAATAATAATAATAATAATAATAATAATAATATTATTATTATTATTATTATTATTATTATAAATTTTAGCATAGGATTTTTTTATTAAATTGACAAATTATTTGTTAATTCTAGTGTGAAATTAGTAGATTGATGATAAATTAAGTATGGAAAGTGATGCACCCATGATTGTGATGATTCAATCCTGCCGAATTCATGGATAAATAGAAAGGTATTTTTTCTTGTATCTCTAGATTGCAAAAATAAGAAAATTTTGGGTCTAGAAATTGTTGAAAGAGGTTTTGGGTTATCCCATGCTAAAAATAAAGGTCCAACATATCTCCAATACTAAATTTTCTTAGTATAAATAGGGCACCATGGTGGGAGAAATAAAACCATCCCCCACCCATAGAATAATCAGTAGTTCAAAATTGAGCTAAGAGAGAGAAAAATATTTTTGGGCCCAACGTAGGAAACTTGAGGTAATTTTCTAGTCTAAATCTTGTAGTGCTCGTACTTGCATCTGGGAAATTATTTTGCACATTTTATGGGCACATGAATAAGAAATTAAGGCTATATCTAGTTTAATAAGCTAGTATATAAACAATTTTATATTAGCATGAGTTACATGTAGGAATCTTATCAAAAGACACAATGTAGGTAGAATATATAAACCATTGTGATTCTTTCAAATTTTTGAGTAAATTGTAAATGTAGAATTTTTATGTTTGAGATTTATGAAAAAGTTCTTACAAGGTTATAGAACTCATGTAATTATTGAATATGGTGAATAAAATTGCATGGAATGCAAAAACTCGTGCTAAATAATGTTTTATGCACAAAATAGCGAAACTTATAATTGCACTCCGCAATCATGAGACCTATTCTCATGGTTGTGGTAGGTGCGTTCACAAGAGCAAAGTGAAATTGCAAGCCTAGATAGTGTGCACTACGAGAGTTGTCACAAGCGCGAGGCCTCTCTCCACATGTATGACATGACCATTACGGTCATGAAGCAAGACTAGGGTCAAAAGCAGAATGCACTGTAGCCTTTGGTGCGGTCAAGGATGCTCTACTCATAGTAGTGCATTCTTTGCTTGTAGTTGAAAGGGTCAAAAGCGGAACAATCCAAAATGCATTGCGTTGCATCATGTGGTCATAGAACCCATTTTTGCTATTACAAAGTATGTTTCCACAAGTGTAAAATCTACGAACAAATAAAATCTTATTTTTTATATGATTAATGCCTAATTTTACAAATTTTAGGCCTAAAGTATGTATAAAATACTTGACTCAAATGCTAACAAGATATTAGAGACATTAAAGGAGTGAACATAGCGTAGAAAAACTATGACAATAAATAAGCTGAAATTTGATAAGACAATAATACAAGGCATATAGGTTGCATTTGAGAGTACATAAGAATAGGATTTCTAGTTGAATTGGAAATTGAAGGAGAAGCCATTTTGATTGAATAAAAAATCAAGAATTGTTAACTAGTGAAAGTACTGAATTATAGGATTAAAACCAAGTAGATACACTTTGTCAAATTTTACAAATGCTTTCAAAATTGTTTTCTGATACAACTAAAATTTTTTCTATGTGTTTAAAAATAGTTTTGAACATTATTCTTGTATTTATGAAAGCTTGATTTTGGCATATTGATTTTCTATGAAAGTTAAAATCTTTTATTTCTTGAGAAGTCTAGATGTGAGTTAATTGTAAAGTTGCTCGAGATGGTTATTCTAAAATAATTCTTGTATGATAAATGATAAATATTCCACTTATGTTAAGTAATGTGCGATAGTGTAAGGAACGAGTTTCGATCCTACGAATCGAGTAAAAGATTGGGATACACCTAATTTAAGTAAAGTATTAGGGCTAGTAGTAGGTGAAGTTAGTACGTAACCCTTCCAATCGAGAGTATAGATTGGATACTCATCCAATTGGGGTAGAAGTACTAGGACTCATAATGTTCACATGACCTACTTTAATTAAGAGTATAGACTAAGGTCCTGATCAATAAAAATATTATACAAAGTTTTTAACCTTAAGAGCAGGCTAATGAATATGAGAAATTATGTGATTTTACTAAAATATTCAAAAAAAAGTGGTGTACCATGATATTTTAATTTCCATTTAAAACATTTGTATGAAAATTATTTTTTGCTCACATCCTGGGAAAAACAAAAGGGCATGTGAATCCACTTACTAAGTAACTCATTACTAATGCCATTTTAATGTCTCTTTTGTAGAGAATGCTAGCAAGAATGAACTCGCATATGGTTGGTAGAGTAGGTAGGTGGAAGGTTTTAAATTTATTTCTTTTCTCACTATTGAGGCAAGATTGATGTAATTATAAAGATTATTTTATTTCTACTACAAACAAGTACTAGATTTATCATTGAGTTTGAATAATATTTTATGGTTCAATTGCTTTGTTATCTTTGAACTTTAGTATTTGTTGAGATAATTGTCTTGCGAGTACTACTATATTATATCAAAAATTTTGGGCTTGATACATTGACCTTGCTGGGCCTACTAACAATGTGAATCATTGACATAACAAATACATCTTTGCATGTGTAGATCATTACTCTAGATATACTTTGGTAGAATTTCTTAAAAATAAGTCTAACGTCTTTTGGGTGTTTGAAAAATTATGTATTAGAGTCATTATAGAAAAGGCTCTTGTTGGAGGAGTTCCATGAATTAGAATTGATCATGAGACTGGGAGTTTGCAAACTTTTGTTAGGCTTTCGGCATCTTGCATGATATCCCCTACCTTAAGACTCCACAACAAAACAATGGTAGAAAGGAAGAATCGAACTCTACAAGAAATGGCCAAGGTGATGTTGAATGCTAAAGAATTGTGTTTAAAGTGGTGGGTTAGAGCTATAAATATTACATGTTATATCATCAATAGGGTCAATTTTTAGTCAATCCTCGAAAAGATACCCTACAAAGTTTTGAAGGATAGGATATCTAGTGTGAGCTACTGCCTTGTCTTTTGGAGCAAGTATTGCATGCTAAAGGATTGTGATTATTTAAGGAAGTTTGCTATTAAGTTGGATGAAGGGATCTTACTAGGATACTCTACTACCAATAGTTTATCAAGTATTAAACAAAAGGACCAAGATTGTGATGGAGTCTATCCATGTGATCATGAACGATGTTAAGTCCAAGTATTCAAGGAATTTAGCAAAGAAATTTGGATTATAGAATGCACATGTTAGAGCACCACTTACCATAAATGGTATGTTAACTAATGATAATGCAGGGAAGCTAGTAGACCCTAGCCTCTATTAGAGTGTGATTAGAGGACTTCTTTACTTTATCACTACCTAACCCAACATCTGTCACAGCGTAGGTGCATATGTGCAAAACTACGTAAAACCTCCCACTTACTTCGAATGAAGTGGATAATTCATTATGTTAATGGAACAATGGATTATGTCATATGGTACAAAAAATGTTATGGGATTAAGTTGTTGGGGTACATTGATACAAACCAGGCAAGCAGTGCAGAAGGTTACTTCTTTGTGGGCAACAACAAAGTTGTCTTAGTACAAAAAAAAAATAGAACTGCATAGCCTTATCAACTGCTATAGCAAAGTATATCACTACAAGCAGCTACCGCTCACAATTGTTATGGATGAAGTAGATGATGATGGATTGCAGGTTAGAACAAGATGTACTTAAGGTATTATCTGATAACATGAGTGTCATCAAAATTTCTAAAAATCCTATGCAATACTTAAAGACAAAACACATAGACATCCGACACCACTTTATTTGAGAATTGGTAAAGAGAAAGGTCATTCTGGTACAATGTGTTCCAATAGATCATCAATCTATTGACCTATTTACAAGCTCTTAATGCACTTAGATTTGAAACACTACAATTTGCTATAGGCGTATGCCTATTTTAAAAAGTCATAATTTTTAGGTCACCTCATATCTTGTTCATAATTTTTAAATATGTTCCTTTTAATTTTTTCAAATTTTCTCTTATTATTGGCTGGTAAAGGAAGGATATATCACATTCGTTGGATGTCTTAAAGGCCTTGATGATGATCAAATGGAGTCTAGTGCTAAAATAGGCTAATGTGGCAGGGAGATATTTGAATTGCATGGAAAGTTTGAAAAATCTTGACTATTGGATTTACCAAACTTGTTACAGTAGCTAAAATCAAATTAGAATCACAAGAATTACATTTTTCAATCAAATTGGTGATTCTCGAGGTCTTGTGTTAGGCGGTGATACAACTTTCCTTATAACAGACCTATACCAGATGATTATATATAAAGATATGTAATGTGATTTTCAAATTCACATTCAAATTTGTTTTCCTCCTCAAGTTCTTGAAGGATTTCTTTGAAAAAGCCATTAAAATGCTTCATCATAAAGTAATAGGGTAAGAGCTAAAGTTGTTGATGAGCTTATGTTGTCTAGGATTGCTAGTCTAGCCATGAATGTGTACGAACCACCTATTGAGACCTTGCCTCAAACTGAACTTCCACTTAAATGACCACGTCCTATGATTGTTGAAAAGGAAGGATTTCAAGAAATGAGAGATGCTGTTGAAGAAGGTCAAGAAACAGGTCCTCCAGAAACTATTGAAGGAGGACAAGAAATTGTTATGGAAACTACAGCAACTGATGTTGTGGAGGGAGTTTTTGAAAGTTCACCTATTCTAACTTTTGTCACCACAGTTGTGTTAGATGACGTTTTACCATGAGTGATAGAGGGTCATGACATTGGAGAAGTATAGATACAAGAGGACACACCTTATTCTATCAGAAGGAAATGCTTGAAGAGCTGATAGATGATGATACCTTCTCTATCTCAGTCATCACCCTTTAGCCTAGAGAGGAAAAGAATTAGAGCCAAAATGCCTAAACTAGTGGAACAACAACAACTTGAATCAAAACCTAATAGATGTGAACATTATAGCAAAAGATGTTGGAATTTTGATTTGCTACTTGAGAACATCTCTAGATGTGAACATTGGGCCTACTATGTTTGATGATGTTATATCATGCACTAAGGAAAGAATAACTATTGGATGTTTGCCTCATCCTAGATTGATCAAAGGAGTATTGTAGGACCAAGGCATTTTCGATCACCGAAATGAGGTATCCATTCCTTGTCCTTCTATGAGGTATACTTCAAAACTCTTCAAAATTGGGATAATCAATGATGTAAAGAAAAGTGTTTAAGTTCCAACACCTACCTTTGATCTAACCCCAACAGAAAAAAAAAATTATGGAAGCTGTTCTAGACGCTGTAGTCATTTTTTTTCCAAGACTTGGAATCTCAGTTACTAATGCTACAGGATAAGAAGTGTAAGCATGATGAGAAAATAGTGATTCTATGCTCTATCCAACCCCATGTTCCAACATTCATTGGATCCCATGATTTTGAAGTAGGCCCTTCTAGCACTAAACCTGGTTTTACTACTCCTGGTCCATTGGGGACAAACTTAGATGATGACAACTTTCCTTTAAATGTCTTTTGTTATTTTGGAGCCTAAAGGGAGAGCACTATTGTTGATGTTGCTGGAGCTGATCCATTTGTAGATGCATCAAGGGGGTTTCACAAAGGAGAATTTGGGGCAAAGATGATTCTAGGTCGAGGCTTTTTAGATTATGCTATTCTTAGGGTGGAGTATTGTGTTGTTATTGATGCTGGATACCAAAAATTATCTTCTTTGCTCTGATATCATGCTTAGCTTTGTTGATGATGCTTGTTCTTACTAAATTTGGTTTTCTACGTTTTCTTTTTGACATTGTCAAAATTTAGTCTAGTAGTGAAAGATGTAACTAGACTTAAATCAATTGTAACTCATGTTATATCATGTAGTGCGATAAGTTTTTCTATTCAGCTAATGTGAATAAACGTTGGCAATTTGTTATTGAAAATTTTATGGTCGTATTATTTTTATCTTTGTTTACTTAATCGGAAAATTGGATTTCACTTTTGGGATTGGTGTTATGCCCCACAATGATAAAGGTGGAGATTGTTAATGCCATTTGTGCATGGATGAATGAATTGTTATTATTTGATAATCAATTTCTTATGGAAATTCTAGATTTTTGATAACTTGTCTTAACCGGTGTTGAAACATGACATGTTACAAAATCTACTAGATTTATTAAAGTGATCCAAATGGTTTTATTCCTTGCTAAATATGATTATTTGTTGTTGACTTAATGAAATCAAGTTGATCTGATGAGATTATAACAGATTGGATTGAGTATAGTTGACTTATCTTCTTTATAGAGATAGAGTGAATCTTAGAGTTGGACTATATATTAACTTACACATATCTAATCCAATCCAATCTAGCCATATGAGGAAGAATTTGTAGAGGATTTTCATATCATTTTAAATGGGAAAGTTGGCTGAGCTGCTACGAATCAAGAAAGGAAGGAATCCTAAAAATTTTGCAACACACATTCCAACATGGAAAGTAATTTATTTAGGTGTCTTGAAGATTTTTAGCAGAATTTTAAGAGAGTTTGTTTCCAACCTTAAAAGCTAATATGATGAATGCATTTGGATAGGCAAGTGAATAGATTTTGTTAAGAGGAATTATTCACTCAAGCAAGAACCTATGGTTTTGTTAGGAAAACTTAAGTTCAAATGATTTTCAGTTAAGAGTTCAATTGCTCTTCATTGTCTACATCCTTGAGAAGAAAAGCACCAAAGAGACTAAATGATTAGCTGAGTTTCCATTCATCCATCAAAAACCACTAAGTGATCAACTAAAGAAACCACCTTCAAAAGATGAGACTCGTTGAAAAATGTTAGTAATTAGAGTAAAGAGAGATTCTTGGCAAAGCAGTGGCTAGGGGACCTAATGCCTAGGGAAGTTAAGATAGAAAGGCGTCAAAAGTTAATTCTAAAAGGATTTTAGTTTAGATGAGTGTTTGTATGTTGGTTTGGACCAATTGTTCTAACAATCCTTCGATAATCTGTTAGTAAAAATTTTTGGGCATGATCCTGCAAATATAAGAGAGTTATTTTTAAATTGTATGAATAAATTTTTAGTGTATCGTTTACTTTTTTGCTATGTGTATTAATTTGAGTGACACACATAAACAAGTTGAGGGCAAAAAGACTTTAGTTTAAGTGAGTGTATTTGTGTTAGGAAAGTTTGCTTGTTCTAACGTTTATTATCATGATTATTAGTTGAATTATTTTGGCATGGCCCCACAGGTGTAGAAAGATCATCAAACCAAATTTGCAACATTAACCATTATACCAACGGAAAGAAGGAACAAGATTTTAAATTTACACGAATCAAGATCAGGCTTTACTTTAATCTCTCAAATTATAGAGTCGAAAATTAAAAAACGTGAAAGGAAAAGAAAATAGGACCTATTTGGCCCTTTGGATGATTGCATTTTTTATCTTTACACTTTTACTTACTTCGCAAATCAGAGGAGATGTTACAACTTTCATGCTTCCATGTGAATTTTAATATATTTTATGAATAAGGTGAATGAAAATGTCTCGACTTTTGTTCTTTAAAAAATTTTCTTTGACGGATACTATAAACGTAGGATTTTTTTTTTATTTTTTTAGGTCGTTTGACTTATGATAGAATGTTATACTCTTCTAATTTTCATAGAATTAGTGAACCAAGAGGCGAGAAAGTGGTAGAAAAGAAAGTAAAAGATAAGGAGAGAACTCTTTGATCAGTCAATACTATTGCTGTTGTCATTGTGTTTGATTTAACTAATTACATGGCATTTTCCCTTACTTTCTTCCATTTCGAAAAAGAAAAATAAAAGGAAAAAACTATATTTCTTTTTTATCTTTGAATTTTTGTCTACGGGCTGATTAAATAAAGAAATACTATATTTAGCATTGGCAACAGATATTTTACCGTAAGTCACTACTTCTGTTTTTGATTACTCCACAATTATATTTCCATCTTCTCAATTCAATTTTATAAAAGAATCACTCTTTGCTCAAATGACATACGTTTGCAGCAAGAAATCATTAATCAACCAAGAAATTAAAATAAAGAATAATTTTCAAATTTTGCAGTGACATACTGTTTGCCCTTAGATCTAATCTATTACTATATATTAAGATTATTACCTAATTTTAGATGCCAAAATTTAATTTACTTAATTGACCTCTGAATACATGGCAATGGGGTCACATAAGTATTTGTCTTGGGATTACATTTCTAACTTCATGCTTTGCTCTTAGTTACGTGCGTAACTAACCTCCATTTTTTTTGCCCAAACTCTTTCCCACCTTCGAACTCTTCCTACCTCCTCTTTTTATCTTCATTGTCTAATCCTTTTACTTTTATTACTATAACACCCACACTTCTTTCTTTATTTATTATTTACTTTCTTTCCTTGAATTTTCAACTTATTTTATTTTCTTCTTTCAATTTTAATTATTTTATGTTTCTATCTCTTCTCCCATATTTAATTTATTCTATTTATATATGTTTAAAGTTGTTTTCTTATTCTATAAATAAAAAGAGTTCATGGTTAAATAGAGTTATTAATTTATTTATATTATTTTGCACGAGCATTGAGCGTGGCTTTGATTACTAGTTATATATTAAATACAAGTGTGCTACAATAATTGCTTGTGGTCCTCAAAGTGAAAAACTAAATTATCCTGGACATATATTTTCATTTTCATTTTCTTCTTTTATTTTTTATATTCCTCTCTAAACTATCGTTTATTACATATTTCTTATATTCTCAACCCTGACTTTAATTGATTATACTTTTTTTTTTCAATTCTATTGTATCTTAGTTAATTTAATTCATTTTTAATTTAATATATTTTTACTTTTATTTATTTCTCTTCTATCTATTAATGCATTTATCATTTCATGAGTTTTCTAACTTCTATTTGGATTCATTTTATTTCTATTTATATTTGTTTTTATACAGATTTTTTTTTTATCATTATAAATAGCTTAGAAAGATTATTATTTATTAAATTTTCTTTTGTTTTAATCACATAATATAGTAAGACGGCACTAATTAATATAAAATATATTCTACAATTATATCCTTTTTACAAAATAAAAATAAAAATAAAAATCAATTGCATACACAATGAGTACACGGAAATGCTAGCGCGCCTGTGCTTGTTAGTATATTCTGTCCTCTAAAAATGGGTTTACATAAAAATTAGAACCCCTCTTTATTTCGCACTGTTTCCATGTGTTGTTCTGATTAGTGCATTGAACAAATGGTTAATACTTACATCGAAAACGGAGATCCATACAACCTTAATGTGTATGATTATTTTCCTTTTCGAAAGGATTGTGCCTCTTAGAAACGCGCACAAAATAAAAAATACAATAATTGAAATAAATCTCATACTGATATATATATATATATATATATGCAGGTATTTCAAAATTTCATTAATATCTTCTTTCAAAACCAAATAATTATTTAAACTCTAAATCATCATCTAATTGTTATATAATTATATATATATATATATATATATATATACACGTAAACAATCAAATAAAATGCATGTACTTAGTATTTTTCAGTATTTAAGAGCTTTCATAAGAAAATGTGTACATTAATTTAAATTCCACGTAGTGCAGTAAAGACAATATTCGTAGCATTGGCCTTTGGCTAACGGACATTGATCAATTAATTAGACGAAGAATCTCGTCACATCATTGTCGGTACTAGTAAAAGCCTCATAAAATTGTCCTATTGATTTTCTTGTTCTTCCTTTCAAACAAAAGAGCGTAGGACCGACACACATCGTTTAGCTTTTGACGTGATCGTAATTGTTCGCTGCGTGGGCAAGCAATTATGATCAGGTGAATTCAGCCCAATAATTCATTCAGGGGACAGTAAAAAGCGATAATTTTTGTTTGTAAAAACAATTTGAAGATATGGTAAATCAAATGCATATGTTGGTTTTAAAACCAGAATCCAAAACCAAAACTTGCAAATTTGGTTCAAAAATTAGAGCAGAAACTGCAATTCTGGTTTTTCAATAAGAAAGTATAGTTTATTTTTTTATGACTATGTGGCAATATTATTTTGTTCTTCATTGATTAATTTTCTCCGCCCCAGTACTTAGTAAATTCATTATATTAAATAATACTACAATAATACAATTATAATAATTTGTTAATTTTTAAATTAATTTATAATATCTGAATCAATTAGCTTTATCTATATACTTAATTGCCAGTAAATCATATAATTTATTAGCAAGTTAATGCATCAGAAATGCATTTTTCAAAAATCTCTTGTAATTATTGTGTTTATTCCAAATATGATTTAGTTTACTAGATTACTTTTATTTTAAAATTTTGTAAATAATTAAAATAAAATAATATATATATATATATATATAAATGTATTGCCAACTGCTGTTATTGTTAAAATTTTGAATCAAAACCAACAAATCAATCATTGCTTTTGAACTAAGGATTGTTTCCTTAGTTTATAACAAAAGATTAAGACTTTGACGTTGGTTATTTTATAAATATATTAAAAAAATTAGATTAACAGCGGTAGACAAATGTGCATTTATTTTCTCCCATCAAAATTTAAGCTTCAAACAAAATTTTTGCGCTAATTTTTCTTCCCCCCATAATTTGCATCGAAACAAAGCCTAGCCAACTAAGTCATGTTGAATGTGGAGCAGGGAATATTTTTTGAGTGAACAATAAGATAATAGTGCAATAGTTATAAAGAAAAGAATAGAATGCTTTTTATTGTATAACCGTACTTATTTCTGGTTTTAAAACAGATTTGTAGGCTCTGGCTTTGAAACCAGAATACCCATGTTCGGTTTAGCATACTCTTTAAAAGTTTTTTTAATTACTATATTTTATTAATTTAGAAATTAATTCATATAATAAATTTAATTAACCAAAACATTATTTTTGACCTTCGGCAAATAACTATTTGATTCATCTATTATCTGAAAAGGATTTTGAGATTAGTATAAAAAGCGACAATAAAGTAATAATATACTAATGGACCCGAGTATGGATTGTTCACATTAGAAGAATACGACGGTTGGTCTTCATCTATGTGGTCGCCAAAATATGAAAGGGATCACATTTTTGTTTCGATCGTTTACTAGGCCCCTTTCATATTTCAATGTGGCCCCTCCAGACTCGATGAAGCTGAAAGCTGTCGAAGAAGCATCAATGGTGACGCGACTACGAGAACCACTCAATTTCTGGGGGCAACTTACTGCGTTCATTTTTCTTTACGTTGTGTCTAATGTTTGATTCTCCTATGAGTAACTAAGTTTTCTTTACGGTGTTGTCACCTAAATTATAGTCGGCACATTTGTACATATGCATGCAAAATTTCTGGTGTATAACGGTTCCCAAACTTACTTAGATATTTGAGGCGGATGTTTGAGTTGGTTGATCAATTTGCTATGCTTTGGAAGCCAATTTCAAGGTAAAGATTGCTCTTCCATAGGCGTCATGAAGTCTTGAAGGGTTCAGAATCATGAGGCAATTGTGATGGAAGAAATTTTGATCAATACAAACCCCTATTAAATATGCATCAAGAATTCAAATTTATCACCAACTCCTACTACAGTATTCTACTAGATGTGACAATATTAGTTCAACAATTATTTATAACCGAGTTCGTAAGATTTGAAACTTATCAACAAAGAATTCTCTTAGAATGAGTCACTTACAATCAACACCTATAAATACTAACTATTCTAAATGTGAGAGATTATCAGATTTGACTCACATTAGCTATCAGTGAGATTGCTAGTATTCTCTAAAATTAAATACTTGCTATTGCGTGTCTAGTTGAATGAGCAACATTGTTCTTATACAAACTTACTAGGAGTTAGTGTTGGGCCAAAAGCATAGTTTAGGTTAGCATAGAACTTGGAAAAGTTTTGGTGTATCCAATACATTCAGATGCCTTAGGTAAGGCATTGGGTTTGTGAATTAGTGTGAACGTTGTTCACTTTGTTTTTACTATTTAATGATTGAAATAGTGAAATTTGCCTAACTTAATGCCTACAAACTTAGAAGCGGATTTTTAAAGTCCACTAACAAGTTTAGTGTTTGTTATTCTATTATTGGTGTGTGTTCTTATTATCTTCACATCCCACTTTTGTACTTTGTTGTTACAACACTAGTAGCAATATCACCAATGTGCTGCATTTTTCATACATGATTGGGATATGAAAATGAGGTAAAAAGTGGATTGTCATTCTATATGTGCTCATTCAGATTCATACCATTTATATAACAACTCTCTCTCCACGCATGATTATGATGGTTCGTTGGAGTTGTGTATTGTTGAGAAAGGTATATTATTTTGTATTAGACTTGGAGGTTGGGTCTCATCTTCACCGATTGGAGGAGAAAATGAAATAAGTGTAAAACATGATATGTTCATATTTTATTCATCTCCCCTTCCATATGGGGTGTTAATGCCACGTCCTGTTTTGCCTCTAGAAAAGGCTTCTTGAGTCATTTTGAAATACATAAACCTAGCAAAAGTTTTATCATTACTATATGATCCCAAAAAATCAAATAGAAAGGATACATCCATTACAAAATTATAGACTAATCCAAATTAGGGCAATAAATGTTCTCAAATAAAAGGTACATGTAAATAAAGATAATCCTTTTAGCCATAATAATGGAAAGTAAATATACAAGTCAAGATATTGGTTTGGGATGTGTAACATATACCAATAAACCATTTCAAATAACATCTTTTAAAGGCATTTCACCAAATATGTAATGTACATGAACATAAATATTTAATATGCCAAATTTGATATCCAAATATCTACCAATTAAATGAAACCAACTTGTAGTGGACCTTATTCAAAATTAATATACTAACAAATTCCACCACTAAACAAAGCTATAATTTAAGTTATCAACCAATAGTTATGCATAATGAGATTAATTGGCATTTCATCAAACACTATATGTGTAGGTATTTTTAATTAAAAACTACTTTAAAAAAAGGTTTCAATCTACCCAATAAGCAACACCACGTAAATAAATACGGTACTAACATGAATTTCTCTAACAAATTTCTCCTTCATCGTTTAACAAGCCAAGCTAATTGTTCAATACATAGAAACCATAAAAGTGGGTTTATATTTTTTACTAACATCTACAATAAGCCTAAATAAGAACCCTAAATTTCACCTAAAGGAAGATTTCTACAAAAACCTCAAATTTACATTGAGAGATAACATACATGGATTTGCATAACATAGTTAAATTTTTTAATACTTACCTTGTTGGAGTAGAGCTAAAATATAGAAGAAAGTTAGAAGATTTGAATAAGCACCCGATTGAGTTGCGAGAATTGGACCGAATGGAGATGACGAACAGCAAAAATAAAAAATTTTGAATTGGGAAATGAAATGCGTAGAAGGGGATTTAAAAATTTGATTCTCAATATTAAGGACAGCTTTGGGATAAAAAATTCAAAGTCGTTCCAAATGTACATGTGGATTAGTGCATAGTTTATGGACATCACGCCCGACGTCACTACATGACTTTTTGCTGCACGTCGTACTCGTCGTCACAACATGGGGCGCGACGTGCATTGTAGTCTACATGTCACGCTCGACGTCATGATGTGGGGAATGACGTGCCTTGTAGTCTGGATGTCACAACATCAGGCGCAATGTCTGCACATGTCATCTGCGTCATCGTGACGATGGCATCGACGTGCAAACTGAAAAGCATAAATATCCATAGAAATCTGATAAAAAACATTCCATCCTTTCTCGTCTCAACATGATTCACCTCCTCAATTGCAAAGAGCTCGTAAATCATTTGATAAAGTACTTTATACATAATTTCTTCACATATAACTCTTAGGATTGATATGATTTGTGGAGAAATCCCCAAATTTGCAAGATTAAGGGCGTTTGTAGTGAATTCAAATTTCTTGAATTTGAACTATTTTTCTTTTATTATTGTTGCTATTTTTTTATACGTGCTCATTATACTTCCAGTTGGCCGATATATTTTACAATGTGTTGTGTTTTTTTGTTATGTTTTAGCTTGAAATCTATATGGTATCCATTGTGGATTGAAATTTAAAATGTGGCTAATTGAATGGGTGTTTCTTGGTGGGAGTGTAAATATTAGAAGCAATTATACATTATGCTTGTTGTATTTGGGCAAGAACATGTGAAAGCTATAGAAATCCCAAGGCATTACTAATTTATGCATATAAATTGTCTGATGAAATGCCTATATAGAAAACATGTTACATTATTGTTTTGTAAGCATATACTACAAAATTTCAACCACAATAATAGACATGTAAAGAAGGTCTTACTTAATTGAATGTTATCGAAACATGTGACGAAGGTTTTTTGAGTTTTTTCTTGTGGTTGAATATCCGATTTGATAGGCTGCTTTAGTTAAAGATTTTGTATCATCTGTGAGTCAATCATCCTAATATAACACTTGAAATTTGATGTAGGATTCTTTCAATTTAATGGTCTCAAAAACAAAAAGAGCATACCCATCATATGGCTGCCAGAAATATGTATCACTAGATGCTTAAGAAGTTACCAAACATCAATCAATTGTCTTTGAGAGGAGTTTGGCTAATGCAATGAGAACTAACCCCATCTTATCTTCTATGATTGTATGATGGCAATGTATCTAATTCACAAAACAGCCAGAGGTCAATGCTAACGTGCCACTAGTGAGGGAGTTCTATGCCATTCTAGCAGAGCATCTAAGGGAAGCAATTTATGTTTGTGGTGTGTACATCAATATTAGCCCTAGTACAATCAATGCACATATACTTACACCGGATGAACCCCACAGTAACACATTTTAGGATCTTGTTAATCATAAACATGCACTAGAAAAGATTGCCAAAGGACATTGGAATATTTCTCTTGTCTCCCGTTTTATCAATTCTTTCAAGATAAGTAGGTTAGACGAGTTATGTAAGACATGACGATACTTTGTTGCTGTAGGAATCTGACTAATCAACCATCACAACACCATCACAAGCAAGCGTTCAGCCTTGAAATACTACATTTTGAAAAAGCATTTTTTTAATGTAGGACAAATGATCTACCGGGGCCTACTATAGTGTGCACAGAACCTATATGAGTCTGTATGGCATTCTCATCTTATTATAGAGCTATGTGTTAGAGCTGGTGTGCTAATATCATCCATAGAAGAACATCGGGGTCCATCTACTACCATATACTTTATTCTTCAGCACCCTACTCCCGATGCTGATTTAGCTGCACTTCAGGGATGACTTGTTGATGACGTAGAAATCCCAACCCCCACCCATGAAGAGCATCCACCTTCAAACCAGTTCAAAGCCCAATGCACCAATTGGAAGGTAATGTTATGGTTGAGTTGTATGATATGCGTATGCAGATGGACCGAATGGAACACTAACAGAGACATGCTATGGGCTAGTTACATGATTTCATGGGATTCATATCTGCACACTTACTGTCGGTAGTGGGATCATTTACCTCTAGTGGCCTACCCACCAGTCCATCAAGCTAGACTCCTACTCCTTTTCTCAAGAATGTCCCACTTGATCATACAGACCAATTCGGTGAGGGAGATACTATGCCACACGATGGGCAAGATGATAAGCAAGATTAGGAGTGTAGAGTGGCAAATGCAAATGCAGAAGTTGCCAATTTTTTAGGATTTTGTTTTTGTTTCTAATGAAACAAAGACATTTTGTAACTGATTTTGTACATGTACCTAATATGATTCATTAACAATAACGTGTTTATGCTATGTTTTGTTTTGGCTTTGGATGCATTATCACTATGTTGAATAATACTAGTTATTAACATATATGAAAATATGAGATGTCACGTTCCCCATCTCAAAATACAAATCCAAATAATAGTGAGCATATCAAAATACTTAAAGCTTATCTTCACTCCTAGAGTCTATTCTATCATCAGTGTCATCTGATGTGGATCTGTCCCCAGTAAATGAAGGATCCAATTGGTCAATAGGCAAGTGGGCATGGCTGTGTGCTACTACTTTGCTAAAATCCACGTGCGACTGTAGACCTACAGGACTATGTAATCAAGCATGTTGAACATACTATCCAAATGGGGGGAACTTAGTTCTTCATCTAGTTGATATTCCACATCCTCCCATCGCTTCTCAATAATTATTCGGCTTTCATCTTGCACACTACCAACCAATCACTTCTATCCCTCCTCATGCTAGGAACATTAGTATATATACTTGCTCGAACTGTTGGGACAAGATAAAAGGCTTGTTCTTTTTGTAAACTCGAAAATAGTTCACCTCTACTAACTTGTACTTTGGGTGCACTTTCTGCTCTCTCATAGGATCCACCCACTGACACTTAAAACTACATTCATATTCAGTATAAGTATATAATCAAGATGGATTATATCCTCAAGAACTCTATAAAAATCATATTCTGAGTTGTTATAACACGTACTGGACACAAATCCCATTATTCAACGTTTATTTCCCCCACGCGTGATGTGTGGTGTGAAACTTAAAATCGTTAACGAAATAGGTTGAGTAAGCGGTAATGCAATTGTAAGGCCCACAAACTAAGTTAAATAATAGTAGGTCTGATATCTTATTTGATGGGTTGTCAACCTGTTCACCATTGGTGGATAGGAACTAAATTGGTGTAAAGGTAAATCAAGTGGACAAAGGAGATAAGAAAGAAAACTCACACAATTTTTGAACCATTCTGTAAATAAGTCTGCAACTACAGCATCAACATCAACATGATTGCCTCCAAAGTGTTGCAAAAAAAGCCTATCCCAAAAATAGTGCATTCACTTGTACTAGTAAGTAATCCATTACTCAAGTGGGATCTCATTAAAAAAAACAACATGTTACAATCGTCTTACTTGTAAAGTGGCTCCACCTCTAGACAATTTAGAAGCACACAGGTCGTAGCAGCATGTCTTTTTTTTGTAGTGAGATATCTCGAATCCTGTCCTCTTAATGCATGTCCAAGATAGTTAAATATGGAGAAAAGGGGGTTATTTGTCGAAGTAGCTCCTGTGTCATTTCTCAGTGGCCTAGTCCACCAAAAAGGTCCATCTGTGTTGAAATAGTATGATGCAAAAGTGTCAATCTTCTCAACTCTATATGCCTCCACAATCGAAAACTTAATGTGGGCTTTATTCTTCACCTTTTTCTTCAAACTATATAAGAACCTATACAAAATTCGAAGATTAACTAAGACTTCTTCCCGTAAATAGCACCATTCAAATAAAGTGTAGCATCAACATACCTCTCAAATGGGTACATCCATCTGTATTAGATTAGGCCCCCAACTTTCGCTTCATGTGGTACATGCACTATCAGGTGCTCCATAAAATCAAAGAATGATAGAGGAAATATCTTTTCCAAATTGCAAAGCATACCTTCTACCCTACCTTCCATTTCCATTACCCACTCTATATGAAGGACTGGCATACAAAGTTGTTGAAATAGTAAGCTGACCTCCACCAAGGCACCCCCACATAAACTCGAGAAACAAATCCTTAAATGCTATGGGTATCAACCTTTCCATAAAAACATGATAGTCATGAAGCTTAAGGTCATGTAATTTCAACTCAGTCACATTGACACATAACCCAATGTTGTCAGCATACCTGTTTGAAAATTTTAGACTCCTCAACCAATGACAAAACATTAATTTTTTCTCTCGAGAAAGTGTGTACACAGCTTTTAACTTTAAGCCCACACTATCCACTAGGACTGAAATCTCAGGGCGATCACATGTCCATTTGTGATTAGTCTCAAATCTTAAGCAGCGACTGTGTGGATCATCCACTACCAATGGTAGGTTTCTCGCACGCTCCCATAACTAGTCACCCGTTTCTCTCCCTAGCAAAATGTGCATTTCAACTCGGCCTCTAGTGCAGTGCTTCCTATTCCTCCAGTGGGGATGATTAGGCGGTAAGAATTGGCGATGACAGTCGAAGTAACTAGCCTTTCTATCATGTGTAGGTAAAAAGCGTTGCCCAAATCAAGATAAATTAGACATCTCATCACTTCAATTGCCCTCCACCCAAACAACATGGAATAACCAATCACATCATTAATTATCCAAATGAGAGGAACCCGTATGTTGAAATATTCTTTCTAATGTGCCTCGAATGTGACTGCACCCACTATCTACAATTGTAGTAATTCGACTATAAGTGGTTACATATATACATCTATAAGTTTCTTTGAATTGGATGAATCTAGAATCACCATTATTAAAAACATGTATCGATACTTCATACACATTCCTAGTGGTAAGTTATATGGTGTCACGACAATAAACCAAGACAAATATGTCTTTCCATATGACCCACGTGGAGCACATCCATTAGCACATAAGCCCAACCATATGTTACAAGGATCCGTTGTAAAGTCAGGATGGATCCTGTCAAAGTACTTCCGTGCCTCAACGTCTAAAGGATGACACTTGCAACCACCACGTCTTGTGAGCAGCATGCCTAGTCATATGCTCAGTGGTTATTTATAACATTTACAACCTTTGTAGCCTTGGAATAAGAGAGTAGCTCAAATACCTGTGCAAAATCCACTTTTCAACTGACAAGGGTGTCCTTCTTACTTTGAACTTCACCTCTCCATAGAATTTGCAATGCTCTAACTAATCATCCTCTTTTCAATATAATATACAGTTAAATTTGCAACAATCAATTCTCACTACTAGAAGACTTAACTATCGTATCAGCCTTTTAGTATTGTAAAAATTAGGAGAGATTTGATGATCATTTGGGAACATCTCATTAATCATTTTAAAAATATCATCATAACAACTTTATGACATGTTGTGGTCTGCTTTAATATTCACCATTCTGGCAACTGCAAACAACTGCATGAAATTTTCACTACTATACAGCGGTTGGCCCGCTGCATACAGTATATCAAAAAATCTATCCCTATCTACCCCGTTGACGTCCTCTACACTGAATGTGATACCTTTACTAAATTGGGTAATTGACGGCTCAAGGTAACTCTACTGCTCGCCTATCCTTGAGGAAAGCCTAACCAGCCCAAAATTTAGGGAGTCACTAAAATACATAACTACATCATACACCATACGACGCTCTCAACTAAAGTTTTGTATTTTTTCAAAATCCACTAATGTGGAGGGAATTCGTATGGTTTTCTCTTCTGTATTTAGCATTGTATCACGATATTGAGCTTCATCGTGACTGATCCAATTATAATAATTTTGAATAAATCCCTTTTTGAATAAGTGAACCTTAACTTCATTAGGTTTGAGAAATTTTGCATTTTTACAACGAGAGCATGGACATTTAATTTTAGCCCCGTCCATATGCTCATGCTATTGCATTGCCCATTTAACAAATTCATTAACCCTATTTTTAAATTGTGGTGTCAACTCTCCACATTCAGATAAGTTTTTGTTATACATTCATAATTTAATATTGTGTAATATCTTATTGAAAAATAAAAACAATGGATTTTAAGTTTCAATAACAATCCTAATCCTAATTACACCTTTAATAGAAATAAAGAAGTCATCTAACAAATTTTATTCTCAATCTAGACATGACATATTGAGTTTGGAATTTTCATTCACTATAAGTTTGCAATAGTATTAAAAGCACAATTCATTATTGCTAAAGTCCTAACAATACATATATATATCTATACCAAAAATATAACAAAATATGAAAATTACTAATATTATTTTCTAGAAATTATGAAGTAGGTATAAAGAATCAACACCAACACTTTTTGTTTACAAATAATATTTTTTTTTATCTTCTACATTCAGTCTAAGGACAAAAATTGCTTGGAAAAAGGGTATAAATCTACAAAAATAACATAGACATATATATACATGGTATAATTCTAGTAAAATGCTAATGAAATCAATAATCTATGGCATTGTATCATAAATTCACTATCGCACTTAGAATTGATATCTTTCCCACCCTTAAAATGTGAATAAATCCTTAATTTCATCTTTACTCCAATGTAGAAATAATAGAGATTGTTTGGTTATATATAGTATTTTGGAACAATTTTGGAACGTTTTTTCAAAACCAAATAAATAAGCTGTACCAAAGCTTTGGGACAACTATATTACACCTAATTTTAAGACGGCTTTGGGTCGACTTTAAGATGATTTCTTTCTCAATTTGTCTGGAATGGTTTTGGAACGGATTTTAGAACTTTAAAGTTAAACAGTTCCAAAATCATCCAAGGTTGGCACAGCTTTAGGATAGTTTAAAAATTTATGTTAAATTTAGAACGACTTTATCAAGACACTGTTATTTTTAAAATTAATTATTTTGAGATAAATTTGGTACATACTTAAATATCTCATTCCAAATCTAAAACGAATTTTGACTGTACCAATTTTTAGCAGCGATAATACCACATAATTTAAGCATTTTAAACAATATTGTCACGTCAAAGCCTTATCATTGCATGCGAATTGTCAACAATGATCAGGATTTTTGGAGAGACACGTCCATACAAATTTAGTGGCTATGACTATTTTCCTTTTTTGAAATAATTTTTACCTCACAAAAATATGTACAAAATAAAATATATAATAATTGATAAAAATCCCTTATCGAGTATGTGTGTATGTGTGTATATATTTATTTATATATACAAGATTGTCAAAATTTTAGTCGTATCTTCGTTCAAAATCAAAATACTATTTAAATCCTAAATTATTATATAATACAAAAACAAAATCTAATCCAATACACATATCATTTTTGCATTATTTAAGAGCTTTGATTAAAAAATTATATACATTAATTTAAATTCAACGTCGTGATGCAAAGACAAACAACGCCAATTAAATGGATGAGAAGAATCTGGACCCATTATTACTATACCAGACTAATGGCCCCATTGGTTTCCCTATTCATCCTTTCAAACAAAAGGGCATTCAATTCATGCAAATGATTTCGCTTTTCTTGTGACAGAACTTGTTGTGCAATCAATCACTTGTCAGGTGTATGCATCCCAATAATTCATTCAACAGACGCAGAAACGATATCTGTAGTTTAGAAACATTAAAAAAATATATGGACCTTATTTGGTTTCTTATTTGGGTAGGTAGGAAATTACAGAAATTTGAATGACTAGATAAATTATATTTGACAGAAAGATGTAAAAAGAATGAAAAATTTAAATCAGTTTAAATTTGAGTTTTTTTATATATATTCAATATATAATTAAAATTATATGATGTAATAGTATATAAATTTATAAAATATAAATATATATAGATGTGAGTGTATATGTATATATATTGTGTGTTTGTAATACTCTCAATTTTTTAAACTTAATATCTATGAAGATGTTATTAGAAATTATAGTGAGAGATTAATTAATAAAATTCTTGGTTATTTATTTTTCATACAAATATAGGTGGAAATATTTTGGAACAGAAATTAGCATGTGCACGAAGGTGTAAGGTATAACCTTACTAAAATAAGAAAGAGCACTAATGAAGGATAGTTATCATGCAAAATAGGGATTAAATTAGAAAGATTAAGGCTAATTTTTAGGTTAGTTATAGAGAATTTGTGAGAAAACAATGAAGTAATATTAAGTGGTTATTCACTTAATATGAATACCCTTCAAAACATAGATATAAGTTATATGTTGAATAAATTGTTTTATATTGAATATTCTAAATTCGTATAATAAAATAAGAAAAATGTCTTATATGATTTCGACGATAGTATGGAATAAATTTCACCTTACCTACCTAGTGATAAATTGATATCCTCCCAATCGGATAGAAATATTGGGACTAGTAGCAATTGAAATGGATATGTGACTCTACCAATCGGATTACACTAGATTGGGGTATCTTTTAGGTGAAATTGAAACCTTGAGACTATGGCAGTACAACTAAATACAACGTAACTTTCTTTAGTCAAGAATATAGATTAACACTTTGATCAGTGAAAATAAATATAAAAAGTACATATCCTTATGAGTAAACTTAAAAAAGAGGATATATGAACTATATGGTGTTAAAATAGATAGGAATATTTGTGGAATCATATAAATTCTTGTAAACAGTTTTAAATGTGATTTTTTAAAAAATTGTTTGTTTAGAAAATATGTTTTATGCAAATGAATAATTTTGTTTATTTTTCTACTCACATCCTAGAAAACCTAAAAGATAGGAATTACCATTTACTAAGCTACTCATTGTTCATGTATATTTTAGCTACTATTTTGCAAAGGAAGTCTTAGAAGGCAAGCATATTTAGGAACGTTAGATTCGATAAAGGAAGACCTTTATTTTATTTCTTTTCAACCATTTCATTGACAAAAAAAACAATCTGATGTAATTAGGGATTTCAATTTCCACTAAAAAATAGTATTATCATGGTTCTATAGATGTTACTTTATGACTTTTGGACATGGAATAATACTTATTAGATCAATTTGCTATGATACATGTTGACTTTAGTATCCACTGAAGTTGTTTCTAAGTACTGCCGTGTCATGATTTCAAATTTAGTATGTGATTGTGTGTGTGTGTGTATACTAATTTGATTATAAATAAGTATAATAATTAAAAAGTTATTAGTCAGTTATAAAATACAAGATATTAAAAATTTTGAATATAAATTTGAATCAAAAGTTGAGAGATAATATACTTAGTTTGTAAATTTTAAGTGAGTGTAAACAGGAAAAAAATGGAGAAATGAACATAGGCATGGTAAAAAACCATTCAGATTCAGGTTTCAAAGCCAGAACAAGCAAATTTGGTTCTAAAACTTGAATAGAAACTGCTATTATTGTTTTTACTAAGGTTTTATTTTTTCTTTATGACTATGTTGCACTATTGTTTTGTTGTCTTATTGTCCATTGAATAATATTCTCCGCCACACATAGTTAGTTAACTATTATTAAATAATACTACAATAACAAAAACATAATAATTTTTAATTTTTAAATTAAATTATAATATTAAAACCAGTCAGCCCACTCTTATCTATGTCGTTAACGATCAATAAGTTATTGCATCAAAAAAGCATTTTAAAAAAATCTCCCTAAGTATAGAATTGGTTCCTTTTATTTTTAAAATTTTAAGTATTTAAAATATAATATAATATATAAAAATATTGCATAAGTGCTCTAGTTATTCAAAATCAAAATTATTTAAATTTAAGTTTTAATTTATCAACTTAAAATGTGAATAAATCGACAGTAAGTATTTTGTCATTGAAAATGAGAGGCGAAAAGTGTGAGCACTTGATTTCATTTATTCAGAACAAATCGCATGACGATTAATTGAACAAATGTATTCTAGAACGTACTAAAGAGCAACAGCAATTAGTAATAACATCACCTTAGGCCACATAGTTATCGGATGTGCACCTTATTATTTCCAGTTGGTTGAGCTGAGAAAGGGAATTTGTTCTGTTTTATAATATTTAATGAATAAATATTTATAATATTATTGTTGTTAAAATTTTGAATAAAAAAACCAGCAATCATTGTTTTTGAACTAAGGATTGGTTCCTTAGTTTATAACAAATTAAAAGATTTCAAAAACATAATTTTATAACTGTATTAAATAATTAGTGTTATATTTGGATGCAAATTTTCATTATTTTTCTCCCATCAAAATTTGCACTTCAAACATAAGTTTTTTTTTTCAAGTTTTCTGCTAATTTTCCTTCCCACCATAATTTGCATCCAAACAAAGCCCAGCCTACTAAGTCAAGTTGCATGTGTGGAACCGGGAATATTGTCCAAGCGAACAATAAAAAAATAGTGTAACATAATTATCTATATTATCTAATACAATATTATTATTTTAATAAAGATTTTTGATTGTATAAAGTAAATTTATATAACTACCTCTACGTTAAATATTTTTATTATTTCTATCATTCTCTTATCTCTTTCTATCCAACTTACATTTTAAATATATAGTCTCTCAAATTTTATCATTTTTTAAATTTTTTTGACCATTCATCATTTTTTATGAAAACTTTTTTTTGCACAATGTAAAAAATTACATAATTTTCTTATTTTAATTTTAATTTTTTATTTTGTTTCTTTTAAATTTTTTATTTGTGTTTTCTCTCAAATTCTTTTTTTGCTTCAAATTCTAGTGATATTTCTTTTTATTATTTTAAATATTCTTTATACTTTTTATTATTAAATAATTTTATTTTTATTAATTAAAATATAATATTTTTAAAATTTATAAATAAATCCGTGCACGCTAAAGTTTGCAATTGTTTTACTAGTATAATGAAAAGAAGAAAATACTTTTTTATTGTATGACCATACTTGTTTCAGATTTTAAAAACCATAATACGGCAAGTTTGATTAACCGCACTTTTTTAAAAAATTTTACATTACTATATTTTGTTAATTTAAAAATTAATTTTTAACAATAAATTTCATTAACCAAAAAAATGTCGTTTTAGAAAATGTAATATTATTTTTTACCTTCGGAAATAAGTATTTGATTCATCTGAAACGACTCTAAACTGAGAAGGGATTTTGTGCTTAACATGGAAAGCAAAAATAAAGTAGTAATATACTATAGTGGACCTGGGCATTGGTGGTTTACATCAGAAGAATACGACGGTTTGCCTTCATCTAAGTGGTCACTACAATATGAAAGGGTTCACTTTGTTGTTTCCTCCCCCCATTCAGTCACTTTCAATCTTTTTATTAGATCCCTTTCATATTTCCAATGTGGTCCCTTTCAGTCTCGATGAAGCTGAAAACTGTCGAAGAAGTATAAATGGTGACACGACGAGGAGAACCACTCTGTTTCCAGGGGCAACTTACTGCATTCATTTTTCTTTACAGTGTGTCTAATGTTTGATTCTCATATGAAAAACTACAGTTTCTTCACGGCGTGATTCGGATACGAAAATGAAGTAAAATAGGATTGTCATTCTAGTATACTCATTCAGGTTCTTGCCGCAGATATAATGATATAAGTAATCATCATTTGAAAGGGGTACATAATGTGGATCAAAAGAATTATTTTTGGCCTTGGCCACAAATACAGCCCTAATCTAACACCACTTAGAAGTCTGAACTAATCATTTGAACAAAATATCTACATTTTTTCTTACTGTTGACCAAGCTAGACCTAAAACAAACCAGGCCTGCATATTTGGATCGCCCAGCAAAAATTACTTTCTGTTGAACGGAACCCATCCATTGGCGACAAAAAAATATGACGCATACGAATTATAGCCATCAAAGTTGTATATGAATTTTAGTACTGGATTTTATTTTGTTTCACTTCTTTGACTACCTAAGTAACTATAAGCATTAAATTGCAGGAGCATGGGCATAAATATTGTTAAATATAGTAAAGGTTTCAACAAATGGAAAATTGTAAAGACATGCGTAAGATATCTATCTTCATGGCGAGGACGTCAGCGGAATGGCATTAGAAAATCATATTAGCTATAATAATTCGAGAAGATGAAAATGATGGGATTTATAATAAACACCCAAGATCTAAATCCTTTTTTGGAAATTACATGAGTATGAAATACATATAAAGACATACTGTTAGATCATTGTTTGCAGTGCACAAATTCGATATTTTTGGTGTTTTAACTATTCATACAGATCTTTAGGGAGATGGGTGACCCTTCTGTAAGAAAACTGGCACCTGATATTTTTTGAATAAATTATTTTCTATATGTCGACCAAATCTCTTTATTCATATAAAAAGCCTCATGAATCTAAAAGCTTATTCGTCCCATCAATAGTAGGCAACTAGACCTTCAGGATTCTACACAAAATAAATAATCCCTAACATTTTATTTTAAATGACCCAATTCATTTACTTTATAACTTTATTTAATCACTTTAAATGGATTTGAAACTTTATTATAACGAATAAATGTAAAATCTGCAACATAATGCATGTGCATACACAGAGCATGAATGTGTGTACCAAATATGCACACACATATGTTATTAAGTCCTTATCTAATATCTTTCACTTGAATTACGTAGCCAATTGCGTGGCCAACTAATCCTTCGACTACATATAAATCATTATAGATAACCCAATGTTTTCACACAATTTTTTTTGTCTAAACCACCTCATCCTTTAGTCTCATCAATGCAAGGAGTCATGTAGCAATTGTTGCATTTATTTAGTGTAACTAAAGGCACATTGATTATTAGCACCAACTCAACTGAATGGCCTGAATAGTGTGAGCATGAGGTAAGAATATTACTTGCTGAGCTGTTCATCCATCCCTATTTGTAACAAGTTCGAGTTTAGTTATTTGTATTAGACCAGAGTTCGTAGTTATAAAGTAATTGTAAAACCAAATGTGACACCTATAACCAAACGATGTCACAACATCAAGATCGTATTAAGGCAAAAGAAATAACGAACTCTCGCTAATGAAATGTCATCTAAATTAATGACACCGATATGAGCCAGAACTTATGAAAATCGTCGGTGCCATTGCCTCAGTAAGCAGAATTGTGACCATATAGTTTGTCCACATAAGCTTAATACTAACTACACCACTCTGAAATTAATATCAAATGGTTGCCAAATTGTCGTAATATATATTCTTAGTGGCATCCAAATGCCATCGACAATATAAAGTTTTGTAGCTAAACAACTTGATTAGATGCCTTATACCAAAGATCTAGTAAAATCAAAATCGGTATATCCGATGATCTCAAGTTGATTTAACCTCCAATATTTGAGCACATGCCCCTTTTTTAAAAATCTTTGAAAACTCTTTTAGTTGCTATCTAATGATCTATTCCCAAATAAGTTTAATGTCTGGACCAACACTCCCATTGTAAACATAATGTCTAGACAGACAAACTTGCATGTGTATAAGACTTCTACTGCTGAAGCATATGAGATGTTGCTTGTACTACACGGACTATTATTAATTATAGATTTATACATAAACATGTTGTGATACACTTTGGAAACATTTTATTACAACTAAAGGTCTAGGTATATCCTAACACTACTTGGTTATTATCCTTAGAATCCTAAACTCTCTCCACTACTACTAGCAACCTAATAATTAAACAAAACCTTCAGTTCAATTCCATCAAACAATTAGGTAACATAACTCTGCCAAAATTTCTCCACAAACTCGTTAAAGAATTATATTAATTCAGAATCTATTTTATTTTATAAGAGATGTTTGAGAAATTAGAGATTTTCAAGGCATAGATTTGCATGTGGTCGAGGTAATTTTTATTTTTTTATTTTATTTTTTCTAGGAATGGGGATTGATTTATACGTGTAACGATTTAGGCATAAGAATATATATATATATATATATATATATAGACCCGGGGTCGACAAGGGGGACGAGATACACACTCAAGATATCATAACAGAAAATAATTATAAGGAAATTGATATGCAGAAAATGCAGAAATTAAAACACTTTGGTGAGATTGGTACGTGGCGTTGTTATACCTATCAGATCTGAGGATCAGCAAGGTTTCTAGCCGATATATCAAATTTGCAGATGAGTATGCAGGCAGTTATGTAGGTGGCTATGCCAACCATATGTATGCGATGTTTGCGGAATATTTAAAGTAGGAGGTTAAACCGACCATATGTATGAGTTGTTTGCAGAGTATGAAATGTTTGCAGAATAGTAGGCAAAGATAGGCATAAAATATTTGATATTTGATAAATTTGCAGAATATTTGAAGATACAATGATCAGGTTAAACCTGATACAAACCTTTTGAACAAAGGTAAATTTGGAAAATTTGGCGATGGGAAAATCCCTTTAGGTATTTGCTTCCTCTGTGAGGAAGTATGGGTATTTGGTAGATAGAGAAGAAGGGTTCTGGAATCCTGTCTATCCTATCTATTACAGGCTATTTTGGTATTTTGGGTGAAGAGAAATGATTACAAGGGTTTACAACCTCAACTGGCTATCTTGAGTTTTGAAGGGACTCTCAAGCTATGAAGGGTCTTCTTCTCCCTTTTATCTCTTTTTTCTCTTCCTTCTGAATGGAAGAGGGCTCCTCCTTAAATATATGTCTGGAAGGGCCTTTTTGCAATTTTGAAAACTTTGAACAGTAGCCGCACCCGCGTCTGCACAGTAAATAGTGAACAGTGCTGCTACAGTGTCGGTACTTTTTGTCTTCTGCTTTTTGACCGAAAGGTTTTTTGGAATCTTTGAATAGTACCTGCATGGTAAAGAACAATAATTTTGCTGCTATGCTTTTTCTTTTTTGCAGTCTTTTGCATTTTCTTCTTTTTTGCTTTTCTTTTCAGTTTATTTTTCTTTTTGCATTTTTTTTTAGAATCCCGAATTTCCAAAGACTTCAAAGTCTAGAATTGTTTCTTCGTCTTCTGTGGAAGATTCAGCATCATCAAGCACTTTAGATGTCCCAACTTATTCTTTTGGTGGAGTGAACTGGGACAGAATTTTTGCAACTTCCTCAGGAGTTTTTGCTGCTGCAATCATGGACTGCATCTTTGATTTTTGCGCTAGGAATTCAGTTTGTTTTTTGTCTTGGCTTTGCTTCAGTCCAAGAAAATTTTTCATTCCTAAGAAAATTCGTGGGCTGATATTTTTCCCACATTCGAATTTTGAAATATCTCCTAAGAAAAGAAATATTATTTTGTTTTTGAATATCAAAATACCAGCAGAGTACCCATAGAAGATATAATTTGGAACATAAGTTTGCTGTAGGAGGAAATCTTGCCTCGTCTGTTGTTGGTTTGAAATGGGTTTTGAAAAGGTTAAAAGTCTCAAGGAGTGGTCCGGAAAGGATATCATCAGTAAGATCGAAATAGGTCCACCATGAATTCCACCAATATGGAAAAGAAGTAATGGGATCACTCTCTTTGAAGAAGATTAACCAAGTATGGGAGTATTTGGGGTTTTGGATAAGGAAGGCATTGAACCAGGCTTGCTAGTAATCCCAATAATTAAAGGTTATTTTGCTCTGCTCATTTTGTACATTTCGGTAGGTAAAGGAGATTGGTTTGGTAAGGTTTTCATTAGGCCATTCGGATGGGGGAAGCACTTTGTGAATTTTTGCCAAGGAATAGGATGGTGTTTGTTGGTTTGGAAATCTATTATGATGAATGAGGGTAACGGATCGTGTTACTTCAAGAATTGTTTGGCAATATTTCGGTGTTTTTGCCGGATCAGTAGGCACAAAGAGGTAGTTACCAAAGTATTTTTGGGCACATTCAAATGGGGTTTTGAAGGAGATGCCTTTTTCAAGTGGGATAATATTTTGGAAATTTGGCTTTGTGAAATATTTGGCTCCATAAGAGGTTTGTGAAGAGTTTGTACTGGAAGTTTGTGGTAGTTGGACTGGTTTTGAAATGTTTGGTAGGTTTGCAGGAGGTTTTGTATTTTGGGAGCTCTCACCTAAGTCACTCTTTTTGGAGAGGGCCTTTTGGAGTTCTGGAGATTGGCAAAATGCCATGAAGAGTTTTTGGATATTTTGGTCAAGGAAATATGATTGCACAGCATCCTCGGATTCTTTTGCGTCTGTCTCATCTTTGACAACAGCATCATACCATGTTAGGGGCTTTGCCGAAGTTTGTTTTGAGCTGGAGTCTTCCTGCTTTGCAACTTATTTATCTTTGGCCATGTGTCTCTGTGGTAATTTGGGAGGCATCGCTCCTGTTTTGAAGAAACTCACGTGTCAAAAAATCAGGCAGGGAATTCGTATCGCCGTTGATAAAGTTTATGTCAAACTCAAAAATAGATAATATAGCTTGCCATCTGGCAAAAATTTGTTTTGATGCAAGATTTTGAACATCTTTTTTTAAAACTTCTTTTGCAGATTTGCAATCAATGCATAAAAGGAATTTTTGATTGAGTAAATCACTTTGAAATTTTTGTATGCAGAGAACAATGCTCAAAATTTCTTTTTTGATGGTAGAGTAATTCTTTTGTATAATTAAAGTGATTATTAATAGGAATTAAACTACGTAGAACACCTATAATGAAAGGACTTAGATTTATTTGATATTGAATAACTTTATTTATTTGATTGTACTTGGAAGAACCACTTAGCTATCTTTGAATTCTTCTATCAATATTCATGAGTAATTGTCACCTCGAGTCGATAGACTTAACTAATACTTGATTAGACATATTAATAGACATACCTAGACCTTTATGAAAATCAATACTCGTACTCATATTATATTACTTTGATCACGATAGTTGTATACTTGCAACTTTATACTAATCATAACTCTATCATTTTCCATGTCCATCCCTTATGATTTTCGAAGTTTGATGAAATCACTAAAATCAATGATCATGTACAACTTAATTGCATAAAACCCGTATCCTTTTCCTACATATATACAATACTCTTAAATTCTCAAATGTAAATTCATGAAAATCAACCTACATACACTGAAGTTCATGTTCTTACATTTATTTAATTCTTAGTTTGTTTATACAATTAGACTTGAAGTACCAAGTTTTGGTTTAGAGTTTACCTTAATATAGAGGTTGCAAGTGACACTCATCCTCCTCGATTCTTTTCTACTAGTTGATGGAGTTTTGGAGTGGAAAAATCTGCTTTCTTCAACTCTCTTAAGGTCCTAAAATTTTTGAACGGCTTGAGGAAGTATGAATATAATTAACTTGCCAAACTTCACCCACTATAAACCATTAATTTTCCCTAAATCAAAACCCAGAACTCCCTCAAGCCTTGTAGCATTGGTTTGACTGGCCAAAACTTATCCCCAATCGTAAATTTCACCCCATGACTAGCCCCAAAAATCCTCATCTTAACGACATCCATCAACTAGATGGCTTATTCCTAATGCAATCCATCATCAGCCCTTTATTCCACCAAAATCATCCACCCGCAAATCCCTCATCCCATTTTAATGAGTTTTGACTAATCCTCAGCCATGCAGTTCCACTGTAAGGGTTCAAAAATTATCATAATTGTCATTGAAGGCTTATAATTGTATTTCATTGTAGTCCAAAAATCTAGGCTATTGCATGTTGATCCTTAAGCGAGAATAGGGTTAACGATTGAGACTTAAGTCCTCTCAACTAGGGTTTAGGATTGAGCATCAGGCACTTTGAATCCAAGTTAAAGATTAAGCATTAAACTATCTTAATTAAGGTAAAGGATTCAGCACTAGACCCTTTAATTTCAATTAGGATTAAAAATTAAACATCATACTCTGTAAATCAAGGTGAATAATTTAGTAACAAACCTCTCTTAATTGGAGTTAAAGACTATAACTCTAATCGTTGGTAGTAGACATTAGTTGTTTTATATTTTATGAGCTTGTTTTTAAATGGATGTTACAATCTAAATATGCTTATGTGTATGGAAACTTAAAATCCATGATTTTTCTTGTAAAGTGTTTTATCTCTTCAACCATGTTATATTAGAAAAACGTTTTATATTTTGTTACTTACATCTAATATAGAAGAGAGATGAAACTGCATTATTAGACAATTAGTCAATTACCACTTTGCAAACTATTACTGATGACTTAGGTTAAGATGAAAAATGATTAGTACTTTAGGAATGGTAGTACTTCAAAGAAATTAGATAGGAGTTATTCAATTATAGTAGTAGATTGCTTAGTGTGTGAAATTTCAAGAAAAATTAGATTAGTGGGAGGTTCAACATTGCAAATATGTTATTTTATTGAAAATATGACTTCAAATTATTTTAAAATGACAATATTTATAGATTTTAATATGTCGTATGCATTAACTTTGTTCCTTTTGAGTTCATTTACTTAAAATGGTTATTATATTATGTCTTGAATTTAGAGTGTGACATCCCCTCACAAAAAAGAAATAACATACACGGATGGTCTTCTCAAATTTAGTCAGGTTCCATATCAAAGCTTAATACAAATTATTTATGAATGATACCCTTGATTTGCTGAACTTTGCTATTTGGCTCATAAATTCAATAAGAGCGTGAAGTTTAATCTGTACACAAAAACCCAGCAGAATCAAATTATTACTCAAATGTTGTATATACCCACTCAAACTTATATATATGATTCTTCTATTTTTATCATGTTATATAAATGTTGTATATATTATTTATGTGTATAATATAAGAATTATCTAATCAAATACATAAACTCTTCAATTTTGCGTTATTCGCGAACTTTCATGGAAAGGGATTCATTTATTTCGATTGCATGCAATGCTATATATATACAGAAAGCAAACATGGAGCATGCGCATGCTACCCGACATCATTAAATTAATAAGACCTCAAAAAATCTTATAGTATCAATCAGTAGTACGAAAAACTCTTCACAAATTGTCCTTCTTTCTATATATCATTTAAGCCAAAAAAAGCTGTCACTTCATTCCACGTGGTTTTGTTTTCCTGTGATCGTTATTGTTGCTGCGTGGCCAATCAATCGTCAAGCTACATATCCCGTATATCTCGGATTGGGACCGCTGTTGGTGCAAATGGTAGTATGACACTTGTCCTCGTTTTGTTTTCTTGTTTCCTCTCCTGCTCATTCATTCTCATTTGCATTTTTTTATTTTTTATTTCTGCATTTCTTTTACTATTTTTCACAAATAATTTTTAAATTCATTTGTATCTTTTGTTTCTGATTTTCATTATTTATTTATTTAGATTATTCGGTAATTATTTTATTAATATATTTTTCAATTATTCTTTTCCTTACTTTTCTTTCACGCTTTCTTTTTATGTTTTCTATAAATTAGTATTCTTCACCTTTTTAGTTATTTCTTTTTTCTTATGTTTGTTATTTCAAGAAACTCATAACATAATTGGAAAACATGAATAAACCAAAAAACTGTAAATATATATTATTAATAGAAGTTCAAAAAGAAAAGAGGAAATTTTGATAGAATAAATTGAAAATTAACTTAAACTGTAAAAAAGAAAATTAATAAATAATTTAAATAATTAGATAAATAAATAATGTAGAAAAAAAATTAAAAATTATAGAATTGAACAAAACTAAAAATGAAGATATAAAAAAAAGAAAATGAAAATAAAACGAAAAGAATTGAAAAGAGAAAAGTAGAAACAGAAATAAACATTAAAAAGGAGATAGAGGACACATGCCAATTTTTTGTTCTGCAAAAGCACCGGTTTTTGAATCTCGTATCTACTAAACCAACTTATAAATCAATCAACATACAGTAAAAGATTCTGGCTATGCTTGGCAGATAATTTTGTTGGGATGAAAATAAGTAAAATTTTGATAGACTATAAATTTTAATTTATTTAAATTTTTATATTTATATAAATATATATAATATGTAATAAAGATTGAATTATCTAATCATATATAATGATTATTTTTAAAGGATAATATATATATGATGTGAGTGTGTGTGTGTTTATTTTTTTAGGTATTGATTTAATTATAAATAAATGTAATGATTGAGTTTAGAATATTTTTGGATATTTAAAAGAAGAATAATTTGAATTTGAAATTTAAACTCATCATGTTTGGTGTAATATTTGGAATGTGTAAATTTTATTGTGACAACAAGAGATGGAAACATTGTAGCGATATTGCCTTTCCTCTTCTTGTGTTCATGCCTGGTAATTAAATATTTACCTTAGGATATTTTCGTGCACTTCAAACCAAGAAAATGTCGTTTATAAAAATGTGACACCTTTTTTAAGATTCCGAAATAAATGTTTCATTCAACTGAAACAACATTAATTGAAGACGGGATTTTGTGGTTAATATGAAAAGCAACACCTTATCGATCCTTACCGAACGATTTAATTGAAGCATATAATAATCTTACATAGAAGTGCTGACTGCTGAGCAACAAATTATCCCTTACCATAAATGGGTAATATTTTTAATAAAGATGTTTAATTGCCCTTCGTGTTTAATTAATTGTAAATACAAAGAAAAAACTCTAAAATTTTTTTTTTTCAAATCAACATCCGAATTTTTTAGATTCATCTTATAGTTATTAATTCACTTATTTTAGATTATATATCTGCCACAATTTATTACTGGCAAGAAAACCTAAAGAGGAAAACTAGTTGTGATACATCAATATCATACCAAACGTTTACCACTTCAAACAATGGTACAAAACCACTCACTAAAATTAAAATATAAATCAATGCTATTAGTTTTACCTACTTAACCACCGATCAATCGTCCTTTTATTTTTAACTTTCTTCAAGCCATCTCTCAACTTACATTGCAAAAAATTCAAATTATAATCCTCTTTTCAATTGCTTAAATATCTTCCTTCGAACAAAGTTTTAAAATAATTCATTTCACTTTTCTCAAATTCATTTTGTTAATAAAGTAATTTTGTGGCATATATTAGCACATTATGTGAAAAAAAGAAAAGAAAAAAATCTAGAACATTGTTAATTTTGCTTACAATATATGTGCTAATTTTATGTATAAATTAAATAATTCGGATTACCAAATTCTGTACTTTTATATGGAATACGTTCCTAGTTTATGTGTATAACTAAAATTGTTTATAAATTAAATTTAAGTTATGTCGAAATTATGACTTAAATTAGTGTTATCTGTTTACTTTATTTCTTATATGTCAGTAAGACTGTTGTCCAAGCATTGTGTGCAGTCCTTTCATTGAGCAACCGAGAATATATTGAATCCATAATTATAATAGATTATTTTGAATAAAACATTTTGCGCTTCCATATATTCAGGTAATTATTGTGCATTTTCTTTTTGTCTTTATACTAATATTATTTCATCATAATGGAATCAAATTTAAGATTTTAATAGAATTAATTTTTATTTTGTGCACATGAAATGTGCCATTACCACTAGTTTTTCCTAACAAATAGACACCCTTGGTAAAGATTTGCCTATTTTTTGGGGAGTCAAGCATGTTATTCTGTGCCGCATGGAGGGAAACGTATATAATTGGTTTTCAAGAGAGCTTATATAGTTTGGAGTCTTTCAAATATGACTGTTTATTGTTGGATATACTTCAAATGAATAATGCAATTTTATTATTTTATCAGTTAAATATTATGTTATGATGATCGAATATAATAGAATTTTCTCATTCAAAAAACAGAAGGCATTATTACAATATGGGGCATATAACCGCTTTTCAGGAAGTAAATATATATATATATATATATATACGAAATTATCTGGTGTAAAATCTCTGTCTAACTACTGTTTTTGTGTGATTGTATTGCACTTAATATACGTGTGTGTGTATCAAACTATCAGAGGATAAATAGTCTATCTAAAAGAAAGAAATGCAATGGCTAACCTTCTCGTGAGTGATTACTTAAATATGAAAGGGATCAGTAATTTGCCGTTTCTTTCATGGTTGTGCTCCTTCTCAAACTGAAGGAAGCATAAAGCTGTCGAAACAGTAGCAATTGTAACTGTACCCAAAATAAATAAATAAAAAAGGATCAACCGTGCTGCGACGATGACAATCACTCTATTTTCTGGGGCTGCTTACTGTTTGAAATTTTATGTGACAGATTTCACTCATAACACTTTATAAAAAATCAACAATGTAATATAAATTACAACAAAAATTTTCTTATCATTATAAGATTACAACTTTCTTGGATTATAACTCAAATTCTCTCCAAATTTTATTAAATGATCATTATAATACAATAACTCATATTTTTTCCAAGATCACTTGAAAGCCGCTTGAACTTCGCTTTCTCACTCTCATTCACTTTTTAAGCTTGGATATATCCAATGGCCAACCCCCTATTTGTACTAATTCCATATATAAATAAACGGTTGAGATTAATTTAATAAACACTCAGAATCAATCATATACCTAACTGTACCTATTTCGATACTTTAAAAATTTGGACAAATTTATTGACGACAAGATTCACATACCACCTTCAAGAGAATGGATCATGAACTTTTAAATGGGATTGAATTTCTTGAAGTAAGCCACAGCAATATTATTCCAAATGGGCTGATACTTTCTCAACACTTCAATAAGTTTTGCTTTACCGTTTGTCTCTTGTTTGATTCTCCGATTAAGTATGTTTTCCCCCCTTTCATTTACTCATTCAGCAGGCCACACCTGCATAACTATGATTTCGTTATGGCATAATTGGCTTAAAAAAATGGTTTGATCAAACTCCTGTATGCCTGTTCAAACTCCTAGTATGAAAATAATTTATTATGATAAATCATCATTTCATTTAGAATCCTTATTTTCTTTATAAGAAATATCCGTTTCGTTCGCCATGTGGCTTTACCTACTCATATAGATTGAAAATGAATTTATTTTATGCAATTAAAGTAATTTTTATATATGCAAAATATGTATCAAAAAATATTATATATTCTTAAATAAATTAAATAATGAAAATATTATAAGTTAAAGTATGAATGCAAGTAAATTGCATAAATGCATACAAAACATAAGTTACCCACATATATTACCAACATAAACATAATTTATTATTTTATTTTTCAAATTACTAGAATATATGCTAAATATGTAAAATATTTATTCATACATATGCATCAACACACATACATGCATATGCACTAAGGCATAAAACAATATATAATGTAACATTATATGATATATACCATATAAAAGTTGAAAAATGCGAAGATCATGTTGTAATTGTTGCAATGACAAAGCACACAAATGGAAAGCTTTGCAAAATGCTAAAGAATATATGAATACAAACTTACACAAACCAACAAGAATTAAAAATCGAAAACCGTAATTGTTAAAGCAATTTGAAGAACTACTTTTATATCTGTGAGTATCAAGTTAGGCAAAACTTTTACTAACAAAATCAATGTACTAAAAAATTAAACAATTCAACTCTAATTTTCACAAACCCTATTCCCCACAAGGATTTTCTCATGGTTGGATGCACCAAAACCTTTTCCATAGTTTTGTACTTAACTTAAATTCACCTTTAAGTCCAACTCTCACCTTAAATGGTATGTATCAATTTAGAGTTGATTCTCTCTCCAATTAATCACTAAACATAAGTGTTTATCATTCAAGATTTCTAACACTCTCGTGACTATCTCAAAGCAATGTCTTTAAAAATGGACTGATTATTGAATCAGAAAACTAATTAGGTTACTGGGTTGTTGCTCCAACCAGTTTAATCGTTTCCAAAAACTCACTCTCATGACAATCTCAAAGCAATGTTTTTCAAAATGAACTGACTATCGAATCAGAGAACTAATAGGGTCATTGGATTACTCTAACCGTTTCCAAAAACTCGGTTGTTTTAAATTATATATAATATTTTTATACACATATAATAGTATTAAAATAATATTATAAAATTAATTTATATCCATCAATTAATATATCAAATGATAAGTTTTACATGTAATTAAAAATTTAATAATTCAATAAATAAAAAATATTACAAAAATATAGAAGAAACTAAACTAATTTCAAAGCAAAACATAAATGTTGAAAATTGATTTTCAGAAAATGAAAACGACACAATTAACTAAAAATTTTTAATTTCAATATGCAATTGTTAAATTTTTAATGACTTAATTAGAAAAATATATAGATAAAAATTATAAAATGAGTACAAGTAAAAAAATAGTGAGTGAAAAATTTATTTAATAATAATAATTTATTGTGGAGGTAAAATGAAATTATAAAAAGATATAAAAATATTTTATTTATTTTTATTTCTATTTTTGAAAATTTTTATAATAAAAATAGTAAAAATCGATTTTTTGACTAAGTTAACTGGTTCAATTTGTTTTGACTAGTTCAAATAATGACCAATTTTTTTAGTATAACTGGACAGGATAATTGCCCAACTGTGCCAGTTTGAAAACATTGTCTCAAAGAAGTCCATGCTCTTAATCTCTTAGGTCTAAAGTGCCTGCTATTTATAGCTTACAAATCTAGGTTACACATTCCGAGAAGGCTCGATATTAATAAGATTCAGTTTGTACAAATTCAATTGTAAATAATGTTGAACTAACATTATCACGCTAGTTCCAATATTGCAATAAGAATTTTGAATAAGTTGGAATCCTTTGATTTATATCCATTAAGAAGTTGTATTGAATTAAACCTCTTCCATCCTAGTCACATCAATCTCGCAAAAAACTTATCTTGAAATAAGTTGCTAATGCACTGCAACTAGTTTGACATTCAAACATCCATATCAAAGTATCCTAGTGAGTTGAGGAGTTTGTGATGAACCTAAAATCTTGCATGCATGCTAATGTAGAGTGCAAATGTGCTAATAAAAGAATTTTAAATAACAAAAGTATTAAATTATTTTTAAATGTGATAATAAAAGTATTTTAATATAGGTAACAAAAGTATTAAATTATTTTTGATAATAACATAAGAATTTTTTAAATATAGGACATATTGACATACTTAACAAATAAATATAATGTATATACATATATCATAAGTGTGTAGTATATCAATTGTAAATGTAGTTGATACAATTATATCAATTTAAATATTTATCTTTTCATATCATGAATATCAATATCAAGTTAAAAATTATAACTATATGAATATTTATTTTACAATGAACAATTATATATCAATTTTTTTAATTTGAACATTTAGTTACCACTCAAGTTTTTGCTTTGCGTATAAATATATAATCTTTGTAGGTAATTAATATAAATATTATTATATGACATTGTTAAATTAATATAAAATAAAATAATAAAATAACGGATTCTTATTCCTAACCCATGATTTTCCTTATCCATACCAAGTGGTATTTTTTAGAGTAATTCTTTCCTTTTCTAATTTTATTTCATTCAATCTCATAGATCCTCGCACGCCAACCAAATTGTTAATCTTTTAATAAATTTATAATTATCAAATACTAGTTTTTCTGTAGTATTAATTCCTTAATGCAAGCTATTCCTAAGTAAATTCAAATAATGGAAATGATACTTATTTTCTAAAACTTCATGAGCAGAGATTCCTATATGTCTAAATAAAAAATTAACTCAAAATTTAAAGCAATTGACATATGGACTACAGAATTTTTTAGTTTCTTCGGAGCCTTCTTAAAATTATAGCACCCACATGAATCACCAAAACTTAAAAAATAGAAAAGACTGTCTTTCTCACCTTTGAGCCAGCTCTCTCACTATATAAGATAGTGGAATTATCCCAAGAGTTTCGCACTCAAAACACGCAATTGAAGGTACCCCTTTTCTGTTGATTCTTTCATAAAATACCTTGTTTTTTTTACCTTAGAAATCCCTTTGCTTTTACACACACACACACACATCCGCAGCGGCAGGCGGTGGTCCTAATTAATTGGCTAATTTTGTGATATTGGCAGTACATTCTTCAAAAGTTCCCGGTGGGTATGGATTCCTCGACAACTTCGTGGCTCTCTGAAATGGTAATCTTCTGTACATCGCCTTTTCAAGTTGATTATATGTGGTCTTCTAATTTTTCAAATCTGGAGCATGGTGCTCGTAGTTCAGTAGGAACTTTTGCTGGAGAAAGAGTTCTATATGTTAAGGACTCTGAAATGATGGCAGGAAATGGATTAGCGTTTTAAATTACCGTTAAAATATATTTTGTAGGTATTTCAGGATTAACACAAAGCACGTTAAATCGAACTACCTTTGACTCTAGAAAAGGAAGTTTCAAAGTATGTAGCTATAGGTATAATTAATTTCCTTCATTTCTTTATTTTTCTTTCGCAAGTTCAAACATTTCCAAATTGCTTTGTGATTGGAGCATGAAGTTCAAGAATTCTGCAAGGTTTCCATTTGTAACTGTTTTTAAGTTACAGGGGTTGGACAATCCCAGTTTCACGGATCAATTTGATGTCATCGAACCGTTTGAAGAAGAGTTGGCTGCAGTATTTGAGCAAGACTGGGGAAGCTGTTTGCCCCCGCAAAATAACTCATCGACATTGATTCATAGTGCAAGCGGTAACTTAGTCACCTCCTTCTTCAATTACCCCGGCACGAGACCCCCACGTGTGTCCTCGGAAGCACCGGCTGAACTGCAGAAGTATAACAGCAGCTCCAACTTTTCAACCGTTCAAGGCCGGTCTAATCCTCTTGGAGCTTCTTCAACTCCCATCATTCTAAACTTTGAGAATGCAAAATCTGGTGAAAATCCTGGGACGGTATGTCCCGGGGCCTTGAACACTGATGAAGAGGCTAGAGTATGTGAAATTTTGAGGTCTCGCGGCTTGATTTCAGGTCCTCGAGAGCAATCTAAACCTCTCGAAGACATGAAAAAGTCATCTCACGCTAAGCCAGCTTCGCAAAAACATGATCGCATTGTCGCAGAAAGGAAACGCCGGGAGTCACTCGGCCAGCACTTTGCCGCTCTTGCAGCTATTGTTCCTGGCTTGAAGAAGGTACATACGTGTTATCAGTTCAGTTCTTTATCTTAAAGCCCTATTTCATTAATTTCCTTTTTCTTTATAATTAAGGGCCCTTTGACTGTCACGTTATAAATGTTAGTTGATTTGTATGGAAGTTCCCCGAGTACCATTCTCTTGTCCGATGAGAGCGCGAGCGCAAACCCTATATATTCATAAAATAGGTCATCGTCCTGCAGGCCTAGTTTCATGACTTGACTTTATTCTCTGATGTAGATATGGGAGGCAAAATGGTGAGTAAAAAGCGTATATCATATGGTTCCATTTCCATGTATGATGTATGCTTACCAAATTGTTTTACTAGTATTTAATTAGATATATCGTGTCGTTATTTCTGATCACGTACGGAGAACTGCAGATGGATAAATCTTCAGTTCTCGGGGGTGCGATCGTGTATTTGAGACGCCTGCAAGAGAGAGTGAAGACGTTGGAGGAACAAGCAACCAAGAAGACCATGGAATCCGCGATGCTGGCCCAGAGATCACAAGTCATGCTTGAAGATGATGACAAGGAAAGACCAAGCTGCAACGAGCAGCCACTTACAGAAATAGAGGCTAAAGTCTTCAACGGCCAAATCCTCATCAGAGTACATTGTAAGAATCAACAGGGGCTTCTGCCGAATTTGATTGCCTTTGTGGAGAAACTCAACCTCGATATTGTCAACGCTAGTGTCGCCTCATTCGGAATGTTGACCCTTGACATCATTATTGTTGCAGAGGTAATTTGAGGTCCAAATACACTTCAAGTAATTCCTTCAGAAAAATTCAATAGATTGAGCCATTTTTAATTATCTCTGCAGGTGGAGAGGAAATTCAGGCTGACAGTGGATGAAGTGGCGAAACAACTTCGTGAGACTCTCCAGGCGACTTCCTAAATGAAAATGATCTTCTATGTATCTATCCAGAAGACGTGACAAAGATATGATTAAAAATTACTGCAAACTATGCATGTTAATGTGATTCATATATATTTACAGAGTCCAGTCCATTTTGTCTAACGTATTCAGTATGCGTACGGCGCCGACTTTGAACAAATCAGACATACTATGATATTTCGGAAAATTCATCTTTGATGCAATCCAAGACTATGATTTTGACTTATCGCCACAAATAACTCATCAGACCCAACTGAAACAAGAATAAAGAAACGCAATTCCATCTGGTTTTGTTGGCATATGATAAAAGAACACATAAAGAATTTGGTTGGAAGTTAGTTTAAAGGAGGGATTGAAAGATTAAAGGCTTTATAAGAGGACTAAAGAGTATAGGACTTCTTAGTTTCAATTGGAAATGCATGTTAAGAAGGGGTGAAAAAAAACTTGTTTGAGAGGGAGGCAAAAGAAATAGTAACGAGGAATTTGTTTTAAGTGCTCATTGCCCCTAACTATGTACATATCTACAGTTGAAACATTTAGTATAAACATGACTAGATTTATGATGATACTCATAATAAGTTTTATGTTGTTAGGATCCCCATTTGTTTTGCTATTGTGGTGTTACAACACTAGATATGATTGTCTAAACAGATACCAACACAAATTGGATCTCCTTAGGCTTAAGTTGGCTAGTACCTAGATGTTTAATGAATGTAATTCTAAAGTGGTCTTTTGAAGTCTTGTCCATGGCCAGCAAGTTATTAAGTTTTGCCTTATCCTTGTTTAAATTCTCCAAAATTTTCTTGTTTTGCTCAGATTCCATAACAGTCTCTTGGTGTTGTCTTGTCACCATGAAAATTTCCTTCTCTTTTAAAAGAATCTTGACTTTATTTTTTATAAATAAAATTTTATCATACATCATTTGGCAGGTGGATAT
Organism: Avicennia marina; assembly: GCA_019155195.1. Taxonomy (NCBI): domain Eukaryota; kingdom Viridiplantae; phylum Streptophyta; class Magnoliopsida; order Lamiales; family Acanthaceae; genus Avicennia; species Avicennia marina. The sequence continues at coordinate 9,729,062 of CM032765.1, forward strand.
TAATTCCTCTTGCTTGACCTTAGAGTTAATATCACTGCTATTGTCTAACTATGTCTATACAACTGCGACATCAGCATGAGTAGTCTTGGCTATTGTCCCAACACCTTTGAAGGTTACACGGTTACTTGTTTTTTCATCTTCTTCTGATATCTGTAAATCATCTTCACTTCACATTGTGGCTATTGATTTGCCTTATTTCTTCAATCTGTTCACACACTCAGCAAGAATATAGCCATAGCCACCATGGTCGTGATATTGAACACCATTTTTGGGTAAATCATTTTAAAAATCTTTGTTACTATTTTTGTTTCCACCTTCTCTAGTAATTGTTTTAGTGGAATTGCCACTATGGTTGGAAGGGCCTCTTTGATCTTTTCTTGTCTTCTTTAATTTCTTAAACACTCTAATAGCCTTATTGTCAGTGTTGGAGTTCTCATCTTCCATTCAACTTTGTTCAATGTTCAACACCATCTCTTTGTCCTTTTTAGCTTCACCATGTTCATCTCAAACACTTGCAACAGGCCCATCAATTTGTCTAACCTCATTTTCTCAACATTTCAAGTCTTCTTAGTGGTCATCACTTTTGCAAATAAGTGTTCTAGGAGAAAGAGCAATGTCTTCCAAACGAACTTAGCTTTTGAGTACCTCTTTCCAAGCTAGTACGCTTAATTGGCTATGTCACAAAGCTTTCCATTGAATATGGGGATCATGTTGTCCCCACCCATCTTTAAATTTTCAAAATGTGAAATAAGCATTAGCAATTTACAAATAGAGCTCAAGCCTTCATGGATATTTTGCAAAATTTTCCATGCTTCTTTTGTTGTTTTGCAGCTGGATATTAATTCAAATTGCTTCTCATTGACTTCAGTAAATATGGCGTTGATTGCCTTTGAGTTTTCAAGGGTTGCCTTTTCTTTTTTGACTATCTAGTTATTCACATCCTTAAAAATATACATGCCATCAATCTTAGTTGTTAGTCCTATCCGTTCATCAATGACAGGGCTCCAAGCCTTCTCGTCAAGGGACTTGATGAAAGCCCGCATCCTAGACTTCCAATGTAGTTTTTCATATCCAACAGCAAGGGCCATGTAACTGAAACACTTTTTTTCACACTCAAGGTTGAACCTTTAGTTACAAGATCCCACCTGCTTGCAACCAAGTCCAAAAAGTGTGTCATGGTTTTAATGCCACTTGTCGCATATAAATTTAACACTATGATGTTGTGATTTCACTAGACAATTTTTAAGCTAATATTGTAACATCACCACACCCATAAAATATAAAGTAAAAGTAATTACAAAGATGCATAATATGATCACATACTTTAGAGTCAAGCTCCTTGATTTACGGGGCTCTTCGCCCAAATCAAAAAATCTACAATTCCAAATGATTACAAACAAAACAACCAAACATAAGTTTTTTTTGTCTCTCACGCTTCATTTAAATCAACTTCACACTTGATCTCAACTAATAAGTGTACTCCTACACTCTGTTTAAATGAAGTGACAAGCTAAAACTGTAAAATATTTGAAAAAGAATTGAAGAACAGAAGAGAAAACAAAGAAAGAAGACAAAATTCTGCAGTAAAGACAGAGAGAATTTTGCTAGCAGTGTTGCTGTTCCATTCCATTCTAAAGAGTGTCGATGGGGTTTTTAACTAAAAATACCCTCAAAACAAACTCAACTAATGCACAAACAATTAGGTACTAATTTATGACTAATTACAAAAATGAATTAAGGTAAAACAGACTGCAAAAGAGAAGAGATCTGCTGTTGCGGATGCTGTGAATCCTGTGTACAGTCTCAAGAAGGATGAGGTGTTTCTTGCCATGTTGGCTATGCTATAACAGACCCTCTCAAGATGAGGAATGGTTTTTTACCATTCCCATCTTGTGCAGATTATTTTTAAACAAATCATACGAAAATGGCTAGGTCATAATGTCTATAATTTGGTTTCTTGTATGTACATAACAAGTAATGACCTTTCCTTCTTGTACTTGGTCTCTCACTAGATGGCAATCCATCTCTATATATTTGCTATGTTCATGAAACATGGGTACATAGCAGCTTAATTGTCACAATGCAGCAATGTTGGTTCTAGTTGCTCAATGCCAAGATCTGTCAAGATAAATTTTAGCCAAGTTAATTCCTTGCATGTTGTGGCCATGGCACGGTATTCTGCTTTTGCTGATGATCTAGAAACGATGGACTATTTCTTTGATCTCCAAGACACCATGGACTGTCCAAGGGAGATGCAATAACCTATAATAGACCTGCGTGTATCCATGCAAGACCTTAATCTGAATCACAAAAAGCTATGAGTTTTAGTTAATTTTCTGAAGGAAAGAATAGCCTTTGTGCTGGATCTTGATGTAGTGCAGAACTCTATGAGTAGCCTTTAAATGCATGTCTGTTGGTGCTTGCGTATATTGGATTAATGTTTGCACAGAAAATGATATGTCAGGCCTATTCAAAGTCATCCTATCACCACCAACATCATGTGAATTCCCTTGTTCTTGCTGCACAAACTGAGATAGGTGGCTATAGGCTCCCATGTTACTACTTTTCTAGTGCAGTTTATGGCCTAGAGGCTATCCATTGAACTTATAGCATTTCTCTTTCTCATGACCTTCCATATGACAGTGTGAACATGTGGGAATCTCAGCATTACCCACTTTGAAATAAGTTTCAAGGCTGTGTCCCAAAATCTTACAATGTGAATAATAAGACTTATCTTTTCTTGCTGTTGTTTTCGAAGTCAAGAAGCCCTTCTGAGTAGAAAGAGCCATGCTATCCACTCCTTGCATTGTCCCAAGGATTTGATGTTGTTGCTGAATCATGGCAAAAACTTTGTTAATCAAAGGGATAGGATCAAGCATTAGAATCTGATCCCTAACATGGTTGTAACTCTCATTCAATCCCATTAGAAATTAGAGCACGCAATTCCTTTATATTCTTTCAGCTAGAGTCCATAAGTGTCCACAAGTACATTTAGGCATTGTATCATACACTAAAAGTTATTGCAAATAACCTTTAGGTTGCCATAGTAAGTTATTACTAAATCATCTCCCTAAACCAGATTTGCAAGGGACTTCTTTAGTAGATAAATTCTAGGTCTATTGTGTTGAGACATTCTTTGATTTAACTTGTCCCATAATTCGTAAGCATCTTCAACAAAGAGTAAACTAGATTTAATGGAATGAGATATGGAGTTTAAAATCCAAGAAACTACCATATCATTGCATCTCTCCCAAGCTTCCAGTAGGGTGGGGTTGCTTGCTGCAGGTTTCCAGATCTATCCATTAATAAAGCCTAATTTATTCTTGGCTCTAAGGGCTCTTTTTATGCTTCAAGCCCACAAAACATAGTTCTCGGTTGTTAAAAAATTTGGCACCAAAGCCACCATTGGATTGTCACCATTGTCAATCCTGTATGGATTAAAAGGATCAACAAAGTTAAGGAAGTGGTCTGAAAGCTAAGGGCTTGTTGTTGCCTTCCAATGAAGGCAGATGATTCATCCATTGTTCAAGGCTGATTGAAACTTTCACGTCTTTCTCGAAACCTGCTCTGATACAATATAAAATATTGGAAAAAGGATCAAGAACAAAAGAGAAAATAGAGAAAGAAAAAAATTTGTGGTGAAAACAAAGAGAATTCTGCTGGTAGAATTACTATTCCATTCCATTCCAAATAGTGCCAATGGGGTTTTTAACTAAAAATACCCCCAAAACAAACTCAACCAATGCACAAACAATTAGGTATTAATTTACAACTAATTACAAGAACGAACCAAGGCAAAATAGACTGCAAAAGAAAAGAGATCTGCTACTGTGGGTGCTATGAATCCTGTGTACACTCTCAAGAAGGATGAGGTGTTTCTTGTCATGCTGACTATGCTATAACAAAAACCTCTTTTTGACTACAATTTCTATATTGACAAGAAATGAGCCCTTCACAAAGACTTGTAAAACTCAATATATAAAAGGCATATGAGTGAATGTGGGTCTTTTTCTCACTAAGCACATAATTCTCTCAAGGAAAGGCATACCTTATTTTTGCATGACTTAGCTCTAGTCAAGCTTGATTTTTCATCCAAGAAATCTATGTAGAATTACAAATCGCCCAAAAATCTTTGGTTAGGAGTTCTAGCTACAGTTATCAATTTCAAGGGGTTTACATTCCATATCATAAGGATCTACTCTTATATTTTAGGCTTCAAAATCTTTCATTGTATATTGATAATTTAATTTAATTTGGTTAACTTTTCTTTCCTTTATTGCTGCAAAATCTAATTTATATGCCAACTCTCTAAGTTGTCTTATCAGACCATTTTGGTGTTGCACTTCTAATGTCAACTTTCTTTCCATTGTAAAGATTCATATTTTCTAACTTTGGTAATGTATTGTCCCATTACATGAAAATAATTCATATAAATTTCTAGCTAATGTTTAGTTAACTTACAACTAATTTGGAATGATTTTCATCTATTTTTAGACTTTATTAAATTTGACATTGGATAAAGTCCAATATTTCTATATTTACTCAGATTTTTTGACCTTCATATTATAAAAATACTTGAAATCCAATTCTTCCATTTTTGTCAAAATTTTTAGCAATATTTTTCTCTTTTAAATTTATGCCACAAAAATGCCAACTCACATAAAGTGCCAACAATGATGTTAGGTCTCGTAGCTGCTGGATATCTTAGTTTTCGAACGAGCTTTCAATAGACTGGGCTATCAGTTTTTTGATCCATCTTCGTTCTTTTTATTTTTCGTTGGGGACTAGCAACTTCATGGCTATCTTGTAGTCTTCCATATTGAATTTCTTCAGTGGCTTCTTTATATATTGCTTCTATTAGACAAAAATTTCTTCTTCTTCTTCATTTATCTCAACCTCAAGGAAATGCATGAGATCAAGATTAGTTATTTCAAATGTCTTCATCATATCTTCTTCGAAGTCTTGAATCATATTCTGGTTTCTCCAAGTATATATAAGATCATCTACGTGTAAGGAAACAATGATAATATCAATATTTTCTTGGTTTCTTATGTATGATATTGACTAGCTTGGGCTTTTCTAGAAATCTTGATCTACAAATTAGTTGCCAATCCAATTATACCAAGCTCAAGGTGCTTGCTCGAGCCCACCAAAAAAATGTATTTTCTGTCCCATGTATAGGTCTAATTGGCAGTTTTGCCCTTTATTTTTCAAATGTAGTAAAAATGTTCTAATTTTTCAAAATTTTAACAATTTTAGGATACTTCGACTGGATTATGTCATGTGTTGTGCACATGTGCCAGAAAATTGGAGGCTTAGTGGATTTTGACACGATGGTACCAACTTAATGACATGGTTGGGTGAGGGGCAAGCTTAGTTAGATTTCTTAAATAATAAAAATAAAAATATAAAAATATGAAAAACTTTTCTTAAAATATTTTATAAATGTATTCATTAAAAATGTAAGATATATATCTATCTGTATTATAAAATATAAAATGTAGAATTTTCAAAAGGTGAAGTTTTTGGAAAGAATAAAAATAAAGATTTATATTCTTTAAATGAATTTAAAAATTTATTATATTTCTATGAATATAATCTGCAATTTTGTAAAAATACTTTTGAAAAAAATGAAATTATATTTTCTAATTTTATTCTACAAAGAATATATATATATTTCATAAAACACAAATATAAAATAAAGTTCGAAAATTAAATGTACTAAAAATAACCTGAAATTATATATTATGAAAATTAAAAATTTCAAAATTTAATTTATTTCTAAATATATAAACAAAAAATATAAATATTTGTTTCCTAAATTATAAATTAGAAAATATAATTTTCAAATTCAATTTATTAATTAGTTATTAGCCTTGATATTGTACACTATATGAAATATATAATTTTTATAGAATATACTTAGAAATAACAATTAATTCATGAAATTGATGTTTTATAATTTTTTATTTTAATATATTAAAAATATTTTTTAATATTTTTAACTTATATTTCAAAAATTATTTTGAAAAAATTATCTTTTTTTGAAAAAATATTTCAATTTTTATTTAATATATTATACTACCCTGAATGGACAATGTCTTCAAATTTATATATTTAATTATTTAATATTTTTGATTCATATATTATATTTTATATTTTGAAATATATATTGTTTATATTTTTTAACAGAATATATTTAAAAAATTATTTTAAATTTATTTTTTCATGATTTATATTTTATGATTTTCAAAGTATTTCTTTAGATTTTTTACTGAAAATATTTACTAAATATATTGATGTCTTTAGAATTTTTAATTTTTATTTTATTGTATTCTATAATTCATAATTTATAAATATATATTCTTGCAATTTTGATTTTCTTTATAATTATGCATTTTTGGGAACATATTAAGAAATATTTTCCATAATTCAAAACTTTTTTTATATTTTACATATTTTTCTAAAATTTCAATATTTGAGATTTTAAATTATTTATCAATTCTAACTTGATATTTTATTCCCTTCAAAATTGATCCTATGTGCCATGTTTTAGTCCACATCAATTAGCCACTTCAATTAGGTGGTGCCAACATGTCAAGATTTAAAGGAATTCCCAATATGCGATGCACGATGCCTGCCATGTGACATAATGCAACGGAAGTGTCTTGAAATTGACAACATTATAAAAAAAAAAATTGAAAACTTTTGCCACCTCTGCAACAGTAAAGGATAAAAACACCAACTAGACTTATATACTGGACAAAAAATGCGTATTTTCCTGGCCCATATAAATCTTTCTTCAATCATAAAACTTTGTTTTCATGGTACTTAACTTTGAATCCTTGAAGTTGCTCTACAAGTTTTTTTTTTTTTCAGTGATATATCCATTATGAATTGGTAGACTTCATGTCCATCTTATATATCCTCCAATTCTTTTGTGCCTCTACTGTCTCTAGGGCTCTAATTGTGATACTTGGAAGTTTAGAATATCCTTTTATCGCTAGTTGAGCCTTGCATTTTAGAATTTTTTTTGATAATGTTGAATTTTGTCTTATATATCCATTTAACTCAAATTAGTTCTCTGTCTTTTGGTCGATCAGCTTGTAGCCTTGTCTCATTCATTTTAGGAATCATCTTAATTTCTTCTTTTATTTCTTTGACCCATTTCTTCTATTTAGCATCTACCTTGAAATTGTATAGTTTCATTGTAACTAGGTTGCATGTTTCATATATTTCACTTAGGAGCCTCATCCTTCCAGGTGGTGATTCTGGTGAAGATTCTTTTTTAATCTCTTGAGCTTTTCTTGGACATTTGGAAGATCATGGTGAAACTTCTTGAAAACTTTCTGTTCATCCCCTAGCTTATAGTTGGTATGTTTCATTTTTTAGCATATTTAATTCTTTTTGCCAAGCCTTTATTATGGCACTTGATTCTATTTACTTCATCCTAATTCCAAAAGCATTGTCATTGAACTTGACTTCCTTACTCTCAATTGGTTTATTAGTTTTCAAACTGCAAATATTGTAGCCTGTCAATTGTGTACTATAATCAAGGAAGATACGTTTTTCTACTTGTTCTTTTAATTTGTTACTTAAGCCCTTTGTTCGTTGTTGGGATGTGAGCATATCATGTGCACTTGAAGAATCTTAGATTTTTTAGTTGAAGGCTTTCAACTACTTCCATTTCTATTTGAATAGCTCTATTGGGACATCTATTAAGGTGGTAGATAGCTATATAGATTGTTTCAAACTAACAGGTCTTAGGCAAGTGAATTTCTTTAAAGATAGATCATGCTATTTCTATAACTTTCCTATTCTTTCTCTCTAATACTCGATTTTCTAAGGACTATAGTTGACTATAGTTTGATGTTCAATACCTTCTTCATAAAACTTGTCAATTCCTTATTGCTTCATTTGTTTCCCTTCAAAACTTTAATGCTTTGACTGCTTTGATTTCGAGGAAGGTTTTTAAATGTCTTGAAAATCTTAAAAGATCTTTGATTTTCCTCACTTGAAATAGACCTAAGTCATTCTAATGTAATAATTAATGAAGTATATAGTTTGTTGAAGTGATGGCATTCTCGTGGGCTAAAAAACATTTGTATGCACAAGTTTCAAAGTCTCTTTAGCACTGTTGGAACTTCAGGGAGAAAATGACTTTTGTTTCATTCACCTTTTAAGTAGGCTTCACATATACTGTGAAAAATTAGAATTTATGGAAGATCTAATATTGTCTTATCATGACATAGTACTTTCAAGCGTTGAAACTTGAAGTGCACAAACCTCCTATGCCATAGCCAAAATAGATTTTCTTGAGTTTGCATGACATTACCGTTGAGGTATCACAGTTGAGCAAGGAAGCATTTATGTTGCCTTAGTTTTACTTTGGCAATAATGAGTGGTTTGTCTTTATGGTTGTGAATAATGTGTGGATCTTCTTGAAAATATAGGGCATATCTTTTTACTACTATATGACCAATGCTAAATTGATTCATCCTAATATAATAACATAGTTTATAACTCACATACCCTTTTTTGTGTTGACAAAGACAAATCCTTTCTCTTAGACCTTCAAAAAATATCTATCACTAACATGGATATTGATAGATTCATTGAGCTATTAAAAGATGCCTTTGTTGTAAGTCATGTGGTTACTGGAAACAAGGTCGATACACTACATAATATCTCCCGTCTTAGCTATTAAGTCAAGCATAAAAATGTTAGTCACTACATGGACTTTCTTTGGTACAATTGGCACAGTGTAGGTGCAATTCATGGGAAGAAAATGTGCTAATTTAGTTAGTACTACCAACATTCGCCGAATTAGGGTAGCATTCTGGAATAGCTATTGTGCCATTCTAATTTGGGACTGGTTTAGTACAACTTTTGAATGGCAAATTAGTTACATGACTAGCCATCTCAAATTCATCCTAATTAGGCAAATATTTTGTCTCATATGAATGACATCCCAAATCCATCCTAGATGACAATGGCTTAAGACTAGCCATCCCAAATTGAAGGACATTGGAGAAACCATTGTCATCTAGGACAACACTTAACTATTGTCCTGAAATTTGGGATGGCATCTATGAATCTCTCTCAACTTTTGCATGGCTTATCAAATGTTATCCCTAAATTTGGGATAGGAAGTTACAACTGCCCTAAATGTAGAGATGGTTCAAAGAATCTGTCTCTATATCTAGCAAACCTATAGGATGTCATCTCAAATGAGGATGACTAGTTTGAACCATTCCAAAATCTAAGAGGGCTGCTTGGTGCCTATACCAGATACTCGGATAGATCAAAATCTCTACACTAGAAATGAAGATGGCCTAGGAGGGCCAACCCAGATATGGGGATAACTTCTCTTTCTTGTTCGAGATATTAGGATTGTCTTTGTTAGCCATCCCAAACACAAGGATGACCTTTTGATGGCTATCCAGAATACAAGACAAAAGATGCCATCACAAATACATAGTTGTCCCTGAAATAGTGATGGCTTAAGTAGTCATCTCAGATCTTGCAATGGCTTGAAAGGACTATTACAAATTAGGATGGTTTTGTATTGAACATCTTTGTTGGAGAGGGATGTGGGATGGTTGCTGGCCATTCCCAATCTACAATGCTATTAGAAAGCCCTAGGTCATTCCCTTTTCCCTTAAGCTTTATTTGTCTTCACCTTCTTCTTCCACAATCATACCCATGACACCAAAATTCCACAAGTATGTTTGTATTTACAAAATGTTAATATTCTATAATTTATTTATTTATTTCATTTGTGATTGATGTGTTAATTAGATGTATGAAAATGTGAAAAGTGGCTTTGTTTTCCAACCAATGATCTAACCCCACTTTACAAATGTTTTTTGGTTGGAGCAAGAATTTATCTCGTTAGGGACAAATCTTGTAGAATCAATTATGTGGTCTTGAAAATCTTTGTTGTGAGTATTTTGTGTGAAATGTCATGCCATGGGTGGAATGATCTAAAATGTTAGTTTTTGTGTTGGGTATCATTTCTACCAAAATATGGGTAAACAAATGATATTTAGTCTGAGTTATGTCGTACACACTTCCTAGACTACATTATTCACCAAATGTTAATACACTTTATACGTCTATAATGCTAAATCGGACTTATAGGAAATGCCTCATGAAATGACATCATTGATGTACAATAAGAATCAATCCTGGCATAAAAATTTGACATAAGACTTTGAGTGAGGAGTGAATGTGTTTATGGCCTGGGCATCTGTGCAATACGACTACATGGACAAAAGTAATATTAGATGTTCATGTTTTCAATGTAAGAATAACAAGTTTCTTAATCTTGATGAGGTTAAGATTTACTTGTTCATAAAGGGGTTTTGCATTAATTTTTTGAATTAGACAAGTTACAACGAATCATTATTTTTTGATAGAGAGTCTAAATCTTAATCCAGTAATAATTATGTGTTGAACTAGGAGCAATATATGCTATTTGATACAGCTGGCTATCAAGTTATATTTGAGAGAGAATGCACAAAACCTCTATTTATCTTAGATTTTTAAATGATGAGGTTCCTTTAGGTGCTAAGCACAGTCACTTTGATGAAAATGTTGAGGAGCTAAATGTTGATCGGTTGAGTGGAAGATTTTTTTCATGTTCTCTCGACAGCTAACTAGCCTTTGTACCATGGATGCAAAAAATTTTCGAAGCTGTTTATAGTGGTGAGAGTAGTGAACATCAAGACTAAGCAAAACATGTCACAAAGTTGTTATGACAACACTAGAAAACTAATCAAGAAAATGCTTCAATGTGACAACCGTATTACCTAATTTCTATAGCTCAAAAAGGGTTAATCTCGAAACTTAGGTTGCTTATAACGAAGATTGGCTATTGATAGTCAAGATTCATGTTATTCTAGAAAGACGATAACAATCTTGAACATGAAAATTACTATGGACAAGCTCAATACAAATCGAGGATAGGGCACTCTTCATGTGAGAAGCGGGTATAGCTACATAGCTCTACTACTTGCATTTGATCTTAAGGTTACAACAATTGTGTGCAACATTAATAATAGCAAAGCACATGAAATGGCACTTGTGACATAATACAAAAATAGGTTCCATGTGCCTTCACTTAGATTCAAAGGCATTGAATCACTTTGATAGTACACATTTGGATTTACATTTGATCCACGTAATTTACGTGTAGGCTAATGTGCAAATGGAATTGCCCTGCAAGGGTTGTATAGGTGGGTATATTCCTATTGGCTAGTGGTGGTGACACTATATAACTTGCCCCTAGGAATGTGTTGAGTCATCCATATATGCTTCTATAGTTAGTAATCCCTAGTCCTTCCAAATCAAAATTCTTTTATATATGTACCTCCAACCTCTAATTGATGAGTTATTAAAGTTGCAGAAAGTAGGGATCGTCACATATGATGCTGAGAGAAATAGTTACTTTAGAATGAGAGTGGCACTTCTTTAGACAACAAATGACTTGCTAGCTTATTAGATATTTTCTCGCGGGATTACAACAGAAGTGATGTGGTGTCCAATATACACGGACTATACTAAGATAATTTATTTGTAATAGGTAGGAAATCTTATTAGTTTGATTGCTATTGATAATTCCTCTCTTTGAACCATCCATATAGGTGGAATGAAAAAATTTATCAAAGATAGAGTAAAGTGATGAGTAGTGCCTTTGAGGGAGTCACTGAGTAGACATGGCAATGAGTTAGGCAACATGACCGGGTGATCGAAAGCACAACTAGTCAGACAGGTTGGGATTAACCACAAGTAGACAAAATGAAGTATATTTTTTTAATTTGTCATATTGGAAGACCAACCTCATTCAACACAACTTTGATGTAATGCATATAGAGAACAATGTATTTGATAATATTACCCACACAATAATGGCTGTGAAAGGCAAGTCCAAAGACAATATGAATACACGGAAAGATGTAGCTATTATATGCCACTTTCCATTGCTATTGCAATGGAAAGTGATAGTTTGATGCCCAAAGTTACATACACAACACTTAATAGAAGCAAAAGTGTATGCTATGCGAGTGGTTGTATGGTCCTGAAGAGTATGATTCCAACATTGGCAGGTGCTTTGATATGTGGGAGTTACATTGCATTGAATCTCACAATTGCCATTTTTTCATAGATCCCTTACCAGGCAATTTTTGCTCACAAATTTTCTTTTTAACCCTTCTTTGCAACTAAGAATATCGAAGATGAATTTATGTGGGCTTAGTGAAGGAGCCGCATTGGAATTAGTTTTAAGTTTGAAAGTTGCATTTTCAATAAATTGTAATTTTAATATTTTCATTGCTAGCTGATATATTTGGAACAATGATGAATTCTTCTTGTATAAGATTTGAATCCAACTCCTTAATTATCCTTTATTGTCCCATTATTAGTCCAAACTCTTACACCAAAGTCAGCACTCAAACATGTATAGCCTTAATGGCTTGCTTGACCGGATGACTCGTGGTTAATTTAGCCTTAATGCTCATCCCAAAAATCTGCACCACAATTCCCTCTTCAACCATTATTTGCTTTGACCGGCCACTCCCAAATTCAGCCCCATTTCAGCTTTCTTCCCCTCACCTTTATTGCACAATTTGACCCGCCCATTCAATCTTTCCCCGGGCTCAAACCCATTTTAATCCTCCTCAGTCCACTTTAATCAGCCTTTAATTTTCCCATTATTCAGCCACAAGAAATTCTTTTCATCATTATCAGCTTTGACTGACTAAGCTCAATCCCTTTAGCCAACAGTTCATTTTCCATTGCCCATTAGCCTTACACAAAATCAGCCTTGAAGCCTGCTGCACCAAGTCAATTCCATTGCAGTGAAATAAAAGTTATTAATATAGTGCAAAAAAATTCACAAAAATTCTCTAAAATTCTAAGAAAAAAATATATATATTTCAAGAAAGGTTTCGAAAAAAATTTAAGTTGCTCCTACGATGAATAAATGGATAACAGTTACAGACCTCAATAGTTTTAATAATGTATTTCCAATTTCAAATGACTGGTAAAATTTTAAAAAAAAAAGTGTAAAATAAATTAAGAAAGTTTTAAACCATCCAAATTTAAATACGTAATTTTAAATGGGCACGCGATGGAACATGGTAATAAAAAGTATTATTAAATTATGTCATCTTTACACATGGTAACACACATGCGCAAGTGTTCTAGAAAAAGTGGAGTTTGATAAACGACCTTTTGTCATCGATATTGTTTTATTTTAAAAAATTAAAAAATGAAGGTTATTGATATAATTTTAGTTTTAAATGAAAATCAAAATTGCTCAGAAGAAATTACTGATCTACTTTAAGATAATATATGAAAGAAAAAAAGTTATTGTTTGGACAAATAAGTCTTCTTGCCTGAAAACTGTTGTTTTTACTTTTTTCTGGACTATACCAGAAATAAAACTTAAGTTGTTCTAAATTATCCTTTTTAAATTATTCTCCAAATTAAAATAAAAATGTAAAATCATTAATTTTCAATCACTAATTTTAAATACAATTGTTTCTAATAAACAAAATGTGTAATTTCTACTTAATCCAATATACACTTATTTACGGAGTCGATTTTGAGATGAGAAACATTAATTTCTAGACATTAACAAATACATATCACCAGATACAAGCTCCACCCTTTTTAGCTAGTGATTGTTATCGTTTCCCATGGTCCAACCTTAATTTCTCTCCTTTTCATTTTGGCTAGTTCAATTTAACTTTAACATGCATATTCTATATATTTATCTTATTTTTATATGACAATTATATGTGATTTAAACCTGTAAAAAATTATATTCATACACAATTATTTTGGATACCCAATTATCAATAGAGGTACCAGGTCAAAGAAAACAACAATTATGTATGATTATATGTATGTATGTATGTATGTATGTACGTATAGCTCTTGAATAAATGAAAATTTAAAAAGAAATATAGAGCATAAGTTGCCAGCAGCCCGACATTTATCCACACTTGGTGAACTTCTGAATTAATCATGTCACTGGCCATGTTTCAATTGAAGTAGCCCTGCCCATGCCACCGAATGGGGTTTACATGATCTGGCCTCATGACCAGTGCACCCACAATCAGAGGTGTTGACATGTGTTTATTTGTTTCTTAATCATTTTTTTGTATTTTAATTTTGTTTCTCTCTTCTTTCTCTCTCTTTTTATTTTTTCTTTTTTATTTTTAAATTTTTGTTTATGCGTAGTTTTTATATGAATAAATACAATAGTTATTATTATTTACAGTATTTTTTCAACTTTAATTCCAAAAATATTATTATAAATTAAATTATAAAATGGTTTATATTTGTATATGCACCATAAAATATATTTCTATGATAATTCTTGTAATATGGGTGAAAATATCCAACTATTTCAATTATATAATTTTAGTTGTAATTTAAACATGTTGAATATTATTTTTATATATCTATTTGATAATTACAAAATATAATTGTAAACATAATATAAATCAAATATAAAATAGATAAACATGAAATACATTTAATTTTCATTTTGATGAGGCATAATTTTATCATATATTGACATTTTTATTTATTTGATTTGTGTAAATTTTTTTCATTTTTGTAGCGTTCTTATAATATTGGTGTAATATGTACAACCATTATAATAATAAAAATGCTTAACAATAAAATTCAAGTATTTTTCTTAATATTTTGTATATTTTTAATATATTAATTAATATTTAAAATATAGATATGACATCGAAGATAGACTATGGTTAATGTACCAGTTGAACCAATAACTTTTAATCTGATAAATCTTTTATTTTGATGATCAGGCCAATATTTAAAACAGTGGTTGCTGGTGTTAAAACACAATTTTACCATTCCTAATTGATATGATCGAGGTAATTGTTGATCGTCGTCAGTTCACACAGAAAACCAAAAAATTGCATAAACAAGCAAAGGAACATCCAAAGATGACTTTATAACCTCTCATAGTGAAAAAGTTTTGACAAGTATTCAATTTTAATTGATTTTTTTTCCCTCTATATAAAGGCAGAGAAACTTGCTCTCTGGGTCGACAGGGCAACAAGTTTTAGCTCCGACAGGCCACTTCTAGGTGTGCTTTTTGTCTGATAAATCATTCGGTCTTCTGTACTCCTCCTGCTTCTCTTTTAATACGTATCCTCTTAACTTATGTTTGCCAATTCATTGTCATCTGTAGTCTATCCAGAACGAGCAGATGAATAGCATGAATTCCTCGGCGATTTCATGGATCTCCGAACAGGTAAGTTTACTTCGCTTGCAATGCTAGAAAAAGTTGCTGAAAGTTCTCGTTTTTTGTATCTGATTATGAGCTGTTTTTAGTTTATGCTGTCGGAAAGAAGTCTTCACTCGACATATAAATGTAATTTTATGTCATTACTTTCTCCTCTGTATTTTTATGGCAACATGCAGGTGAGGTGACCTTCACTTATGCTGAAATTTTTTTTTCTTTTTTAATACCAAACTTGAATACAGTGCCCGTAACTCTTGCTTTTACGGCCTAGTGATTGTAACCCTAGCTACCTCTTAGTATAACAAAACTTGTGTGTCTGTGTGTACGTATGTGTTCTTTCTAGGTGACTGCGTAAGTTTCAGGATCTCTAAACATTTCATCATAAAGTAAACTTGATTTAAGGACTCTCGAAAAAGCTTTTGGGCATCTGATACTCATAATTTTTTTTTTTTTTGTCATGACTTGGAGACTTGTTCTTTAAAGTGTACCGAACGAAGAAAGGAGGAATGGACGTGCATCGCAGAATAAGTAAAATTTTGAGTTTTGAGGGACACTAGCGTTGTTTTATTAACTACCCGTCATAATACGAGTATAAACTTAATGCTTGTCTCCAAATAAAACGTCCCATTGAAGCAATTCAAATTGGAGATGAGAATTGAAAAACAATGATTTATGCATCTCAATTCGAGTCACTAAATGTTGGTTTCCTTTTGTATATATAGTGATGTTCTCAGGTACCTGTAAAAGGGAATTAGATTATGAAATTTATGGCTCTGCATGTCGAAAGTCTTGTGTGCATGCTAATGTTTAAACAGTAGTGTCAGCATTTTCAGGCAACACCTATCTTGGTCGATTTGTTGGTTAATCTATCAACATATGGTTTTTGTGTAATTTTAGCAAATAGAAGGGCATCCTCTGCAATATTAAGTCCAGAAAAATTCCAATTTTTGAATGTCCATTCAAAATCTCTTTTTGGACAATTTTTTTTTTTTTTTTTGCCAGATCAAATGGAATATTCTCCTCTAATTACGTGCACCAAAAATAATAAAGTGTGTGTGTGTGTGTGTGTATTTATATATAAATCAAATTCTTTCTGAAAAAGCAAAAATAGTTATGAGACATTAGTTTCTAATTGCAGGGAATGGACTATTCAATGTTCACAGATCAATTTGACTTCATGGCCGATCCCTTTGATGAAGACTTTGCAGCAATGTTTGGGCAAGACTTTCAGAATTACTTGTCCCCAGGAAGCAATTCATCATCTTCTTCTTCAGCTTTCAGGAATACTCCCAACAGCAACTCAATAAATTCCTTGCAAACTTCCCCCACAATGGAACAATCGGAACAGCAGACTCTTGACAGCAACTCCATGTTTTCGGTAATGAACAGCCCGATCAATCCTGACCAAGCTTCTGTTCCTCCGCTTGCTGTGAACTCTATCAACCAAAATCCTTGGGAGCAATATTTACAACAGGTTAGACATGGACCACAAATGGATATATAGAGCTGTACATGGTTAACTAATTAAGATTTTTTAGATTAATATATCTCATATTCTTCGACAAAGTTTCTTAATTTTATAACCCAAAATTTGAGTTTTGTCACAGGGGAGCCCCAGGCCACGTCCTGAGGAGGTTGTGGTTCCTGAAGTTGTTGGGGCTTCTGAAGAAGCTAAGCGAAAGGTCAAATCAACAAAGAAAAGAAGTCGAGCTAGGCAGCCGTCGCAAACCTATGACCACATCGTGGCGGAGAGAAGGCGGCGCGAGCAGCTCAGCCAGCTATTCGTTGCACTTTCAGCCCTCGTGCCTGGCCTAAAGAAGGTACTTGGTTCACTTGTATTGGCAATTTGGCATTATATATGAGTCAACCCGAAGACTCCGTGCGCTCGTGGGACTTGATTGAACTGGTTGCTTTGCGACAACTGGCCTTCTGGTCCTTTTCATTGGAGCAAATATTTTTAATAAAGAAATACGCACGAGATCCGCACGCTGACATTAAAAAATTGGGAAAAAAAAGTGACAAAAGTGAAACATTTGAGTGGGCATATGTATATATATATTAATTATTTGTACCCGTGGACCTCTCAAATGTGATTGATTTCTGTCTTTAATTTACAGATGGATAAAAGTTCTGTTCTTGAAGATGCCATCAAGTATTTGAAATATCTCCAGGAGAGAGTGAAGACGCTGGAGGAAAAAGCGGAGAATCAGAACACAGAATCGTTGGTGTTTGTAAGGAAGTCGCTAATCGAGTTGGAGGACGAAGGATCTTCGGACGAGCAGAGCTGCACCTTCGATGAGCAGCCTCTGCCGGAGATCGAAGCCAGAACCAGCGACAACCACATCCTTCTCAGAGTGCAATGCGAGAAACAGAAGGGTGTCCTCGCGAAATTACTCCGCAAGATCGAGAGTCTTCACATGACTGTTGCCAGTACGAATTCCATCCCTTTCGGAAACGTGGCTCTGGACATCACCGTCATTGCAGAGGTAGTTCATTCTAGATGTATAAATTTCACACGCATTGGACCAAACCTTTCTTTATTTTTTTTTTTAACTTAATTTGTTGTGTGTGTTTTTTATCCTTTCGGCAGCTGGAAGAAGAGTTCAACTTGACGGGTCGTGAAGTTGTGACAGCTCTTCGTGCGGTTCTGCAGCCCGCCGCCTGAGCCAAGGAACGTCTACTGCGTGCGTTTTCAATCATTTCTAAGGGAAGAATACCTCTGATTACCAACAGCCAGTGTCAATTTCTGACGATTACTAGTTACTAAGAGTTTTCCGAATGTTAATAAAGGGGAGGATTTATGTGAACCAAATCCGTAATAGTATACGCAATTTTTTTGCGTACTTTGGGTGTGTGCATACGACTGGGAATTGACATAATGATCAGTCCACTTGTATTAAGTAGTTCTTTAAACTAATAAATGATATGTGTTTGATGCATATTTTATATAAAAATATAATGTTGCGTTTGTGTTGTATTTCATGCGTTTCTTTCTGGAGCAACCAAAAAGATTACAGCCCACTAATTTATTGGGCTACGGTCCAGAGAGTAGGGCACTAGTTATGTTTGGAAGTAGTTATGTTTGGAAGTGATAAATAATGTTCAGGGAGAGTTGGGTGGAATAAGTCATATATTTATGAAGAAGATTTAAATAGGGTAAATAAATTTATTTATTTATAAATATATAATAATAATTCAATGGCGTGGTAGTATATGAAGATTATAATTAGTTTAATCGAGTACAAATATATATATCAATATAAAACTATGTAAGTATATATATATAGTATTAATTTAACTGTAAATAAGTGTAATAATTAAAAATTAATCAATTAATTAAAAAATTTTAATTAAAATTTATATGAAAATTTTGTAACTGAAATATGTTTAGAATTTGACGACATTACGAGATATTAAAATGAAATAACAAACACCGGAGAGAGAGAGAGAGAGAGAGAGAGAGAGAGAGAGAGAGAGGTAATAAACATAGTTCTTGCAAATATATTGGTTTAACTTCTCCATAATTAATTGATTTGACCTATAGTCAACAACTTGTTGGACAATTTAAGTATGAATTACTGTTCAGAAAATCATACAAATAAAGTGAGTTCTACATGGTAGAAGTGGCCCATATATAGGGACTCTTTCAAAAAATTTATTTTAAATTTTTTATTAAGAAAATGATCCACTTGTTAGGGTCTTTAAAATTTCGTCTTGTCAGAAACTCAATTCCTAGTTTTAGAGGTCATTTAAAAAAAATTGAAAATGAGAGCTGAGAATTAGATTTTGGGCTTCAGTGTTAATTAAAAAAAATTGAAAATAAGAACTGGAAACTGAATTTTTAACTTCAGTGTAAATTAAAAAAAAAACTGAAAATAAGTGCCGGAAACAAGTTCCAGCTTCAGTGTCAATTAAAAAAGAAAAGTTATTATCGCACTTGAAACGACAATCTAGCATTCCAATTTCAAGCCAAGATAATAATAATAATAATAATAATAACTCACTTTAAACAACTTTAAGCTAAGAAAAAAATGAGAACATGCTGGGTTTTTTTAAAATTTTTTTATTCAAAATAAATTAATCAATTTACAAAATGAGCACCCCTCTACTGGGGTTTTATTAAAATGACTCATAATAAGTTTACAGTTTTTATATTTTGAGATTTTTGTCACAATGAAATATAATTTGAATAGAATTAATAAATTTCAACATAAATAAAAGAGTAGTACTTTTATATAAATTAAGTGATAGCTTTTTTTACATTCTATTTTGTTAATATGTATTTTGTTAACATGTATAACACGTAGCAAAAATGATTTGTGAATGTAATAGTGCAGAAAATAAATTCTTGTTTACAAAATTTTTATAGTATAGAAAATTTCTTTGTGTTTATCTATGTTATATTATTATTATGATAATAAATCTTGGTTGGATAAAATAAATTTAGACAACTAACTTTATGTTAATTACTTTTATTTTTTAACGCTTTTCTCTCTTTTTATCCAACCTAGAATTTATATTTATATTCTACAAATTGTATCATTTATTAAATTCATTTAATCTTTTATTATTTTATATTTAAAATATTTATACACTATTTGTCATTCATTATAATATTAATTTCATTAGTAATAAGAAACGAAACTAGATAACAATTTGATCATGATATATATGAAAGGATACATAGTTTGATGATAATATGTTCGTTAAAAGTAAGAATAACACATGAAGAGTCATACATAATAACATTAAATGGCAGTTATTTATTTATTTTCATTAGACACAAAACAGTCTGACTTGTATTTTAGATGGCGACAACATTTAAAATTTTACGACATAATAATCTATGACCTAGAGCAAATGTAACCTCTTCAGCTAACCGAGCATTTGATACCTAGAGCGCCATACTAGCATCTGATTGTTTTCTTGTTTTATCTGTTGGATGGCATCTTCATATATTTCTATTAAATATCTGGGCATGGAAAACAACTATCGCTTTGAAACCTTCACGACTAAGGCTCAGATATCACAAATCAATGCCTCTAACTCCTCTACTTTGTGTGCCCATTTTCACCTTGTACTACAATAGTATTCAACTAAGTTATTATCAATAAGAGATGCATGATCATCATCTCTTTTTATAATAAGTCACACCCCTCGCAGCCTGAAATTTAGATAATCTCTCATACCTATAAACAAAATACAATGACTTTTGAGTATGGATGTATATCATTTTATGTGAAAACTGAATTTAAAATGAGGTTAATATTTATAATTACATGTAAAATAATGGGTACAACACAAATAAAATAGAGTACAATATGTAGAGGGCCGAGGTACTGATTTGACTACATGGAGTAATGTTATACTGTTGCATGTGGTAGTGCGAAAGTATGAAACGCTGCAAAAATATGGATGCCTCGCAATCCAATATGAAGTGACATTAAAAGTTGAGGGACCATCTAATGATGGGATAAATCAATTCAATAGTAGGCGTTGTAAGTCAAGAATCGAGCAGTCCCCATTTATTAATGTCAATAAAGTTGTAATAAGAGTGGTATGCTGTAAAAGGGTATTAATATTGACAAAATAAAACAATGTATAGGTTTACAGTGTATCATTCAATGCGTTGAATAAGGTCATATGCCTCGCAATCTAACGTGACAAGATATTGAAAGTTGAAAACCCATCTATTTATACTGTAAATGAATTTAGTGGTAGGGCTCATGAGTCGAGAATGGAGCAATCCTCGTAACCCATTGAAAATAAAGTTGTAATAAAGAGACATTAAAAGTTGAGGACCCAACCATCGATGGGATAAATCAATTCATTGATAGAGCTTGTCAATTGATAATTAAACAGTCCCCATCTATTAATGTCAATAAACTATAATAAGAGTAGCATGTTGTTAAAGGTTATTGATACTGATGAGATAAGATAATGTACAGAATTACAGTAGGTCATTTAGTTCATTGAATAAGGTCACATGTCTCACAATTTGATGTGACAAGACATTAAAAGTAGAGGATCCAACTATTGACACAATAAATTAATTTAGTTGTAGGGCTTGTGAGTTAAAAATGAAGTAGTTCTCATGATCCGTTAGGAATAAAGCTATAATAAAGAGACATTAAAAGGTGAGGATCTATCTATTTGTGGGATAAATCAATTCAATCGGAGGAATGGTCAATTAATGCACCTGAAGTCTTTGTGCCTGAACAAGTTGAACTATCCCATTCCAATCTACAATGGAGTAGGTTGGTTTAATAGGATAACACGAACAACAATGAGCAATTGATGCAATCATACATTAAAGGCAAGTTTAAGGTTTCTTATTATAAATACATGTGTCGTTGTTGACCAAAAATCATCAATGAAACCTTGTCAAGCATCCAAAATGCACTACACTAGTAGAGATATCTTCCAAGCAATGGAAAGTTGTGGCTTCTTGACAACCATTTCTAATACAATTTAGATCTAAATAAAAAATACTCGATTACTTACTTAGCTATAATGGAGGTAGAATGGCAATATTGATTGCAAGAACAACATAAAATTCTAATAGAGATTCGAAAAGGTAGAATTCGTTATCCTTGTCAAAAGGTGGTGACTATGTCATGAGAAATTCTTGGAGAGAAGACACTAACTTTGAATCGGATACAAGAGGAGAACAACAGAATGTTCATCCTTCTGCAGTGCACCAACTTCCAAACCATGGCTTGCAAATTTACAGCTCATAGAGAGGAAAAAAAAGCACGAGTCAATTGGGCTTTAAGCATATGTCTAATGTACACATCCGACGTTAAGAAGTAGGATGATAAATAGTGATGTATTTAGGAATGCTAGTCGAGCAGGGGTCATGCGTCCGGTTGTTTAGTTTTATTAACTAAGTTGAAATAATTCTGAGAGCTTGTACTCAATAATGTACTAGATGTAGAGATCACATGGGAGACGAGGCACCAATGTTTGTGTTAAACTTCGTTTGTGAACTACTTTTCGGATGTATGTCAGATTAGTTACAATTTCAATATATCTTTATGAAAGTTCTACTTAATCCATATTTATATAACCTCACTGTGTCAATTGATGATTGAATGTTATTAGTTGTTCAGAATACAAGTCAAACTATTACGTCTAATAAAAATGAATAAAATTTTCTCAACTGATATTAGCTATGTATGGCTCTTATTATGTTCTGATGATCATCAAAGTATATATGCTTTGACATATCTTATGCTTTTTGTTTTTATCTATCATCAGCAAACGTATGCATCTTTATATGTATTTTATGCATGGCAATATTAATTATAAGTAATATACATAATAAATTTTAGATGACTAATAAATTTCATAAAATATATTAACACTAAAATCCTACTTTACACAATAAAGAATTTGATAACAAATCTCCAAAAATTAAGAAAGCCTAACTATAATACATACATCAAGAAATATGTGACTCAAGAGAAATCACCTCTTGTCCCACACCGACAGTGGTGCACTATTCGACAAGGTTTAAGAGGGGGCTTGTCACCCTTGTGTACGTCATCTACATCTTACTATTCTAAGTCTGATACCTTATATGCCCATCAGGTAGGCGATGTATCGAAAGCTTGTGTATAGGATATCTACATGCTCAAATGCTACATTGGCAAAGCCACTATGTGTCCCCTAATTGATGCACTTCCCACCATATATGCATACGACGTATATGGTGAGTATGACAATGGATCTAGGTGTACAGGAATGTAGGCATCATTGAGAGCGAGGATAATGGCATGTCAGCTACCCGCGATGATGGTCATGGCATGCTCGTCACTACTGGTTCATGACCTTCCAAGCCCGAGTTTGGGGGCAAAGAATCTACCTATGCGTATTGACCAAAGGACCTAGTCATTTAATCCTAGCCATGTCTGATGACCCCATGTACTATGCTCCACCCTATTTATAGATCTCATGCAAGTTAATGCAATGCAAAATGTCTAATACATGATGCTCAAGTGTTGGGAACTCCATCCAATAACTATCAAGTGCAGTCAGCGTCATTGTGGCATCAATCTGTCCTACCCACAGATCCTCTAAGTAGTGTTCTAACTACAAGTGGAGCAACAAGCCATCAATCGGGTTGGGTTCCATATGAAGGTCAATGGACATCCTGATAGTCAAATAATGTTCATTTATGTTAATAGCATAGTAAACTATTCGAATATTCATCAAATGTATAACAAGAATAAATTGTGTAGAATTTATTGTTATATGTAGTAAATAATCAATATTGAGAAAATGGAGAGCTAAAAAAGAAACCATGTCAACTTACATGTATCAAATAGAATACCTAAAATATCATAAATGAAAATAATTAACTCAACTTACATAAATGAAATACACGAGATTTCTTACATGAAGTATCATACACCGTCTCAAGCAAATAAAGAAAACAACAATACATCAGTAACAAATGCAAAGAATAGGCTTATCGATGTCGTGAACTCGATGCTCTAGGATTAATATCTCCACGTTGCACCCTTTACCTATCTCGTACTGGGCCACGATCCATCTCATTAGATGTCCGTGTCGTCTGATCCCGTCCTTGTCGTCACCACCACTAACGCTCTATGTTGTGCACCAATGAAAATAGTGGAGGTTCCCAACACTCTTCACTCCACACAACTTTGAACTAGTCTAAATATGTAGCCGTTCACCGATCAACAAAGTAAAAGGAGCTCACAAGTTCATTAGAATTCACATGGTACATTCTACAAACACATACTACATGCGAGCATGGAATCCCATATGCACTCTATTTCCCACAGTTGCATTCCTACAATATAATACTCATGGAATAATTAGTTCTGCAATGACCGCCCCCCCCCCAGTACATCGTGCACACAACTGCTAATAATATGCATTGGTCAATCAATTGTGAAGTATGCCTAACAGATTTTTACTATACGTCCCTATACATTTTAACTAGTCATGTAGGATAGTCTTGGCCATCTACTTGCAGGCCTGTGGCCTCGGTCAACTTATTGAGAAAGAATACAATGACACACTCAAATGTAATATGTATAATGAATGAAATCTGGAGCCGTCGATATCCCTCATCGTGTACAAGAGCCCACTTCTCAAGATTAATTACCATGAACCAATTATATGTAGTAGGATTTAAACTCTTAATCTCAGTTATGCACCTGTCGAACTGGATGAGCTTGCGTGTAGAGCCTACCCTCAAACACAAGTCCTTCAATGCCTAACCGCCAAAAGTTTTAGTGCAATTGGCACACACGTGCGTCAAACAAAATTGATTAACCTCATTAGGTAGCCAAAAGCTGGGAAAACATTCTATAGCAACTAATAGACCAACATGGCAATCAACTATCAAACAAGCCAATGTCTTTCCTCGCACAACATGTTGGCTAACAGAGTAGGGAACTGGTTCTAGGAATTTGAGCTCTCCTCATCAATAATGGCAAATACTAAGGGCAACACCTTTTGGTTCACATCGAAAACCATTTCAATGAGCATCTTGTGCTGGTATGTTCACATTAATGCTAATGATGTTGCGACAGTGTTAAAATCCATTCACACATGGTTTAAAGGCTCAAAATATATACCCCAATGTGTACTAGATCCACGCGCCCACTTTCGATTGACGATGGTTCTAAGGTTATAATTTTAAAGCACTACCATTTATGTTAGAAATTTATACACTAAACTCTCCCACTTCCCATAAACCATGTCCAAAGCCTACCTCAGCCAGTGCAAGGTCTTAGCATAGGTATATCCAAACCCATATCTATCTTTTATTGTCTACATTATGAACTTGATCTCATGTGACAATTCTTGCTGGACCATCCCCATAAGTAGTCATGCAATTGTGTTCATATCCAAATTCTTGTAATTTATTGATATCAAGCGAGGGAAACAAGCGTGTGGGCCTACATA
This sequence comes from Avicennia marina, assembly GCA_019155195.1. Taxonomy (NCBI): domain Eukaryota; kingdom Viridiplantae; phylum Streptophyta; class Magnoliopsida; order Lamiales; family Acanthaceae; genus Avicennia; species Avicennia marina. The sequence goes on from CM032765.1 coordinate 9,754,296, forward strand.
CTTAGTAATCTTCTAGTTGTCTAACATTGGTTTAAATATAACTCATAATTCCCACCTACACCTCTCGTCATTTGTAAGGATGGCAATAGAGGTGGATGACTATGGACACCAGTCCTGCAAGGGTACAAATGGATTAAGGGCTGGAGCGGGACGAGTGCGGGGGTGGGGGGAACTTTGTTCCCCCCGCTTTAAATGTGGTAAGAGATGGGAAGACCTTCCCTTGTTCCAACTCCAACTTTATTTGAATATATATATATATATATATATTATTCTTATCTATACTTATATTTTAAAAAAAAATAAATTATACAATATAAAACTTATGTAATTATATTAATTTTATATTCATTTATTTGTTAATATTTTAATTTTCCTTCTCTTCTAATTTCTTTGTATTTGTATTTTATTTCAAGTTCTCTCTCATTACAAACTCTTTTAATATTTCTTTACAATTATAATTTCAATTTTAAATGATGTTATTTTTGTTATTTAAATACAATAACTTTGCACATACAAAAAGTGTGAAATTTATTAGTTAGAATAGATTGCAAACTAGTACTTAGTTATGTATAATATTTAGTGATTAATTTTGTATATTATTTTATATGTGGTCAATTTGAAAATTAGATAATTTAAACTATTTTTTATCATTATAATAAAAAAAATTGTTTGCTCCTATATTTTAATGTTTTTTTTTATTAATTATGAAAGATGCTTATTATGTTTATTGTTTTTGTTGAATTAACCAATATTACTTAATTTTGATAATATAACAAATAAGATTGAATTTTTTATAAAATTTAAATTTTTAAATAAAATTAAATATTTTTCCCCCCAACTGGGTGCCCGTGAGGGATCATGCAGGAGACAAAGCAGAGGCTGAGGGAACAATGGCGGAAGACAAGGTAGGGGTGAGGGGAGATATTTAGTCACGAGGTGGAGAATGAGGGGCCAATCCCTTATCCCATTGCCATCTCTAGTTATCCATGCTATGCTTGCAATACACTTTCCATATCTTAGGAGTGCTATTTACAACTTTGCACTTATGCTGTGTTATACTGAATGAATACTCTTTAATGACTATAATAACATGCTCTTTATTTTCAAAATTCAACTTGGAAGCTAACTCCCTATTGTCCTCCTTGTAGAATCAGCCGAATGCACTTGGTGGAATATTTATAGTATTTTAATCGTAGTTACTAAATACACGCTGTAAGAACTCAATTGACAAGTATCATGATGGCTTGGTATCATTCTGCATGATTGGTTGTCCTGCTTCAACTATGTACATGATCCTGCCAGTATTGTAATAACCGTATCCTAATCCTCATCCTCAACTTCATCACCTCCACTATCATTGTCTGAAGGGGTATCTATGGCTCCCCAAATTAGGCCAAAACTATCCTCATATACACCTAATGGTTTAACCTATAACGCTAACTTGAACTATTGCTCTGTCTCTGCATCCTCTTCCTCACCTCTACTGAATCCTACATTATATTTTAGCACTCCTACATTGTCCTAAACCCCTATTGTCACAAGTGCTTTTGTCATTGCAAGTAATTCATTAATATTCTCATTTTGATTTTCATCTACCACATTAAGAGGACTTAAATGCCCCTGTTTCCATGTTAAGGTCTCAAATCCACAAATAGCTCTAGAAAGTGTAATCCATTAATAGAGTTTAAATAAAACCTCAAGTTATGTTCCTCGTCAAACTTTATTAAAATCGTTTTCCAGAGCCCGTGTTTGTAACTAAACACAAACAGAGTTTGCACTATAACCCCAGTACTAATGACAATCAACACCACTCAATTTATATACCTTTACAAACAGTTGCAGTAGATTCAAGTCTCGACTGTTAATATTGAATGCTTATTGTTGTCGATCATATCTAAAAAAATTGTCATCATGCAAATATGACCACCTCAGTAGCTATACATAATCTCTTACAATCAATATATCTTTAAAAACAATTATCGAATAAAGTTAAATAATTGATCAAAAAATAAAATTTCAAAAATCAACATTAAGAGTTCAAAATTGATATAAATTGCATCCAAGTACAAACTTAAGTATATATTAAATATATAATTTAAAATATTATTTTTAAAATATTTGTATTCAAATTTTAGAAATATCTATTTTTGCATACAATCTTTTTTTTTTTTTTTTGCATGCCTACTGGATATTCATATGATTTCTTTAATAGTTAGAAATTATTTTCTTGCCTAATAAATAATTGTTCCTATCAAAATTAATTGAAGTATATTTTAATTTTCCTCAACAATATTTTTATTTTATGTAATATAATTATTTTACATAGATTTAATAAAATCAAACTATTAATAATATTAATTAAATATTATTTGTTCGTACTACTTACATTTAACTAATTAAGGTATCATATATCATACAGAATATTTGAAATCTCCTAAGCATTTTTTTATTTTACGTTTTTAATTTCTAAATGATAAAGAGATTAATCAATATATAACAAAAATATTTCAGGTATATTTAATTTCTGAATAAATATTTTCTATAACAAAACTCTTGTTGATATTTAATTATATCTATTAATTATTTACTTATGATTAACTATTTGTACTAATTCATATTAATGCCTGATTTATAGTCTAGATACAATCACAGTGCAACAATTTAACACAAAACATTCTAAGTCATGACTCAACAAAAAATTAATTAAATTCATAAAACACTTCAATAGAATAAACATAACATAATTTTATTAACCTATCATCCATAGCATCATATAAACATAAACATGAACAAACGCACATACTTGAGATAATGAAAACATGTAGTCTAAATTTATGTAATCTAAGGAAATATATATCATGATTAAAAATCTCAAAACAAACGTTAAAATAAAATTCACAAAAATGCTAAATAACTTTCATAAATATTTTTAAATATAAAATTAGAACAAATAAAACATGGTAGTCCATGGAATTCAATTTCATCAAATAGTTAAACAATGCCTTAATGTTCAATTTCTTTACAAGAATATATTCCTCTTCTCTTACAGATCAAGTAAGAATGAGAACCAAAACATTGATCAAATAAATGGTGATAATCCTTTCAAATCACTACATATTTTGCAGGTATACAACTTCAATCTCCGCGACAAATAAAAGTAGCACAAACATTTTAATATGCATTTTGTTTGAACACAAATTAATATATAATAATGAAGTTCAAGTAATTCCATAAATACACAATTAAGGCAATACTTTTTTTTGAATTTTCATGTAAGAACACAAACTATATAAAAAGGAAACCATTTGTTGTGCGTCACCAATTAATGAAAGAGAGAATCAAATGAAGAATAAATAAAGAACAAAATCTTGGAGGAAGTATTCTTGCACCATCCAACATATATAAAATTCTATCATAAACTATAGTTCTCATAGTTTATAACAATGCCTTTTGGCTTGAGAGCAATTTGCGTGCCTCTCACTTTCCACTGACCACCAAAGTTAAAATCTAAATTTTGAAATTTGAGTTAATACCTTCAATTCAACATTTTAAGACCAAGTATTCGTTCTCATTTCTATACATTTGTGCTCTCTAGTACTACTATTCCTAAGATAGCTTCCTCATTCTAATGGATGGCACCAACAATATTAGGTATTGTTCAACACATATTTTGCAAAGCAATATTCTCAATTTAGACAAGGATGTAAGATAATCAAATTTGGCCTTTCATGAGTTGCAATTCCAGGCACCTAAGATATCAAATTTGGCCTTTCATGATTTGCCGTTCCAGGCATTTAAACAGTGTCCCCAACCCAAGAATTAATAGTTAGCCCCTAAGTAGTGTCCCCAATTCCATTGTCCTTAGAATGATTGATAATATTTACTATCAAAAGCATTTCAAAATTCCTGTGAATGTCTTAAATATACTTGATGCATAGTCCCCAAAATATCTTGAAAAACCATTAGCATTTCAAAAGCGTACACACTTCACAAATTATACCTATGAATCAAAGAAAATGAAACTCCTGAATTCCCTAGAAACTAGATGAAATTCACTAGCAATGCTATAGACAAGAAGAAAACGAAGATAAAAAATTAAAAAAAGTTGATATTATTGAATAATTTTCTACTTCTTGTCATTTTACTCTCTTTATCCACTGATATACTTTTCATATATCACCACAAACAATACCAGTACAATTGCAATGTGAAAACTTGCAACATAATCAATAATTTACCCAAAGTCATCAATGGATTTCAAAGTTTGTTGCTTTTAATTGCATAACACAATATTATCAGATTGCATTAATCTAGCAAACAACATGAAATTTTCAAATTAAATCGCTAAATCTCATATAGTGGAAGCGCCGTGATCTAAAAAGTCCTAGCAATAGCGACGGCGGCAAGCTTGGTCAGTTGTGGGTCTGGTGCTAGAAGAGGAAGACGTGGGCGGGTGTTTGTTTGCAGAGAAAAACTGGTCCCTGGGAAGAAGTGAAGATGGAGGCCGCGTTTCGCTTCAGAAGCGGCGCCACGGCCGTGGTGGTGGTGATGAGCTCTGTTAGCAGTGGGTCACGTGTTAGAAGAAGAAGACACCAGTGGCTGTTTGTTTGCAAAGAAAAACGGGTTGCTGGGAAGAAGTGAAGATGGAGGATACATTTGGCTTTCCATTTTTTTTTTTTTTTAGTTCAACTAAAGCCAAAATCTTGGATTATGGGTTTAGCCCAGCATAAAATCGGAATCCCAGATTTCAATTTTAATTGATTTTTGTTTTTTGGATTCATAAAGGTCACGTGTTAGAAGAAGAAGACACCAGTGGCTGTTTGTTTGCAAAGAAAAACGGGTTGCTGGGAAGAAGTGAAGATGGAGGATACATTTGGCTTTCCATTTTTTTTTTTTTTTAGTTCAACTAAAGCCTAAATCTTGGATTATGCGTTTAGCCCAGCATAAAATCGGAATCCCAGATTTCAATTTTAATTGATTTTTGTTTTTTGGATTCATAAAGGTCACGTGTTAGAAGAAGAAGACACCAGTGGCTGTTTGTTTGCAAAGAAAAACGGGTTGCTGGGAAGAAGTGAAGATGGAGGATACATTTGGCTTTCCATTTTTTTTTTTTTTTGGTTCAACTAAAGCCAAAATCTTGGATTATGGGTTTAGCCCAGCATAAAATCGGAATCCCAGATTTCAATTTTAATTTATTTTTGTTTTTTGGATTCATAAATTTTTTTTTTTATTTTTTTAATCTTGGATTTTGGTTTCAAGCATATTAATAACTTTTAAAAATTTTGAAAAATTGCCAGAATCTGTTTTAGTTTTAAAAAAAATAATAATAAAGTTTGAATTCAGAAACTGGGTGGTAAGACATTGCCGGAAATCAAAGTTTTGGCAAGAGAACAAAATTTTAAAGACCCCAGCAAGTGGGTCATTTTTCTTAATAAAAAATTTAAAAGAGATTTAAAAAAAAAAAAAACCCATGCATCCCTTGAGGTTTTATATTGCTCGCAAGTTCATGAATGGTGTTTCCAATTTGGCTTGTGTTCTTCATCTCGACCAAAATGTAATCATAAACGATTAATTTACGTGAGTTTTATCATGTTAGGAGTGCTAGAAGTCAATTAATTCACAATTATTTGACACAAGTAATATTTAATTACTGTTTTTTAACAAAAAAAAAAATGTATATAGATATACATAATGTGGAATTACACACAGCACCTTTGCAACTCTGATATTTAAAACTTGATGTCCTGAGAGATTTGGTTTTTGCGTGGGATGGGCATTTGCAAAACACAAATGGGTCCAACACTGTATAAAAAGTGCTGTTCACTTATGATTAGGACACATTTCTAAGAAATATTCTGACGCCAGGGACTAAGGGAAAGAAGAAACATTTCTTGAATTGAAAGCCCAAAAGCCCAATTCCATAAAACAGAGCTCTTCAATTCAAATTTAGAAAGCTTTTGTTCAAATTAGGTCTTTTAATCAAACCCATCTAATTAATCAACAAGTGTTATTATGTTTATTAACGAAGTAGGTACTAACCGAATTGTATAGCTATCACTTGTATTCTAAAGGATTTTACTTCCATGAAAATTGCTTTATGCTACAATTACCTATCACTTTTTCTTTCTTTCTTTCTTGTTCTGTTTTAATTTTACAGGAGTTGAACTTCTTAGCATACCTGATGTCTAAGTAAGTTTCAGAAATTTAGAGTTATAATAAGGTTCATTTTTTATACTCCGCAAGTCATTCTGTATTCATCATTATAAAAAATGTGTGTGTGTGTGTGTGTGTGTTTGTTTCTGTGATGGCCGAGATTTTTAGGCAATAATAATAATAGTAATAGTGGGGATAATGGCGAATGAGTGTTGAGTTATACATACATGGAAGGAGAATAAAAATAAGTGTATGTCAACTATGTCAAACATAGGAAACTGATCATGGCAACATACCGTACATGTAGGGAGGTGATTATGGTACAAATTAAGAGCTAATTAAGGCTGACTGGGGACAGATTTTGGGTGAAAAAAGTGCAGGAGAAGACTTGCCAAAATTGGCAGATACCTTGCCCTAATTGCCCCCAAAATCCATAGTGGCCAGCTGCAACCAGAGGAATATAGAAAGATTCCAACCCCATTGTCAAGGTAAAGTTCTCAGCCCATGCCTTGTAATTCGATTCAGATTACACCTGAAACTAGGATTCTTAAATTTTAGATACAGTTACATGAATTTTCTATCCTTACATGTTAATTCATATGAATATACATGTAAATATCTTAAAAACATGTAAACACATAAAAAAAAACAACATTGGACTCCATATATTTGAACCATACTTTTATCTCACTTATTCCTTTTCGATTTTCATCGTATTCTATTTATTAGGCAATTCGTGGCTAATATCCCTTGGCTAATGTTTTTTGGCAGATAAAATCGACAAAAAGGATGATGCGTGGATATGGTACAGAGCCAGAAAATGAAGACTTAGTGTTATAGATTTCCTATTATTTCATAAGTCTACAAGGCAATTCCAATGTAATAACTAAGTTATTTTATTTTCACTACTTGATAGATTATACATGTTAAATTGGATATTACGTTGTTTCCTTTGATTTATTGCAAATGACATTGTTAGATTAGTTTGTTATGATATATGTTAGTTTTGATATTTAGTAAAATGATTTATAAGTATTGCCATATTATTGTCTTAAATTCAAAATGTGACAATATTAGAATTTAGAGCTATGCACTCTCACCCATAAAGTTTGAGTACCGTTTATATTGCCTTATTCTTTTTCCTTCTTTCTTTTTTTAATTTGCATGATTATATATATTTTGTTAAAATTTAATCTAGTAAAATTTAAAATGACAAGAAAGTTAAAAACCTCAAACTTTAAGTGCATTTCAAAAATTATTTTTTAAAATAATAATATTGAAATAATAAACTTACATTGTGTACCTATTTTTAATTTTATTTTAATTAAAATAATCCTTTTTTTTTTTTGCCATAGATTGGAGTGATTCGTGAAATTAGTAAGTCAAATTCTAATCCAAAAACATGGTCCGCAAAAATAAACGAGTCGAATTTGAAATGACAGATTGTGTATAATATTCGTATTTCGGATTGACTCACCCACCTGCGGCATATTGCCACCCCTAAAAAGAAAGAACACGAGCCCTTTCTATTGCTGCAAGAATAGTGATTTTGGAGTGGGGTCTGTTTTAGTTATTGTCTAAGAATGCATGAGTGTGGTTCTCAAATTTTTATATTTGTCATATATATTAGTTCATGTTATATGACAATTATATATGTGTGTATATTGTTGAGAAAGAATAGAGAGAGGAGGAGAGAAATATTTTTTAAAAAAAACTCAATGGTTTGCAGTTTGTTCAAGCTACGTGAGGTTTTGGTTCATACTGATGAAAATGTGCGAGTATTTGTCAATAGTTTAAAAAAATTTGAAAACCTTACATATTTTAATTATTGAAATTAATTTATTTATCAAAACCAAACCAATGTTCGCTTAATTTACAAATGGATCTAAAAGATTCATTTTGGATTGGTCTTTAATCTTTTTTTTTTATTTGCATATGTAAAAAATACTACCTCAAAAGCAAAGCAACGTATTTTTATGTATGTGGCATAAGTATATTAAGTAAGTATAAATAAATATTAAAATATTTTTTCATTTATAAATACTAACACATAGTTTTTAGAATTGAAATACACCAATAAATACACAACAAATGCTCAAGAACTGTCATACAAAATAATATGTACACTTTAATTATTATATTTTTTAAATTTTTTAAATTTATCCTTTTTTATATATTTTTTTGAAAAATATATACTTAGAACACACCGTTAAAAATCAAACCAAACATAACCATTATTTCACCATGACTATGAAAATTAAACTAACATGTTTGTTGGGCCGCAAAAAGAAGACAAGTTGAATGGGTCGCACGTCAGACAAAGATCCAACACTCCAACCAAGCCCTTTTCCATTCTTAAACACAAGGAAGAGGACGTGCTCGATTTTTGGAAAACTGGGAGGTAATTGCTGGGTTCTCCAGTGAATTAACGACTTGTTCAAAGAAGTCAACATCTACGGGGACTTTAATGTACTTCTCTTTCTCTGTGTCAAGACAGAATCAACTTGACAAGCATTTTCAGTCACTCTGCATATAACATGAAATCTATGAATAAAGTTTTAAAAAATTTTCTTTCCGACGCTGTAACATATGCAGTTGGGTTGACTCGGTTTCGACAAGTTATGCACACTCAAGTATTAGCAATGCAGTGCAAGTTTACATCCATATGAATTGGTTGTGCACTGTAGTGTGTCTAAATACTGTTTTCCGAGAAAATTTTATCCTATAGACTCCGCGGTTGTCCTCATTGATATTCATCTGGTTAGTAATAAATTATGTTATCTCGTTCAAAATTTGTTTAATTTTCAAAATAATTTTGTCAACGATACACGATGCAAAATGAGTTACAAGCTAATCAATCTGGTTGGAGACCTAAAATAAACAAGCCATCGAGAAGCAGCAAGCAAAGGCGTGTGAATAAGTTGAGCGGCTCATTGATTATTGCAGCTTGAATTCAAGTAAAATCAAGCTCAAGTTCAATTTATTATACTAAGTCGGGTTTGAGCAGAAATTATTTGAGTTTGATACGTGTTGAATGGATTGAGCTCATTTTCCACAACTATAAATTTGTGCAACATATTGCGTTGTCATAGGCTTTTGATCCATTGGTGGTGTTGAGTGTTTTTAATCCAAGGGGTCACAAGTTCAAATCATCAAAAAAATTTCTTTTTATTTTTAGTTTTGTTAAGTATAAAATCTCATAATAAATTTATTGTAACAACTATATAGTATAGTGATAAAGAGTTTCTTTTTTTCCTTGTGTAAGGTTGTGTATTTGAATTTCTATCATGTTGTAGCTATTTTTTTTCCTTGACTTAGAATTGAGCTCGAGCTCCATCTAGAATTGATAAAATAGTGTCAAGTCAAGCTCACTTCATTCAATATCACTCCTAAGTGGGCATGCATTCTCTTTCAATAGTAAGCTTTGTCCATCTTTTTGGATTAAATGTTTGGCAAACAAATAATAGAAGATTAATTTTGTGCATAGAAATGACAAAATATTAGTATACATTATCATATAAAATACATATATATAAGAATAAAATAAATTTTAAAATGAAAAACTCATTACTTATTATATTTACTCTTGAATGAATGAGTTAAGATGATAAATGGAATTCATAAGATTATTTTTTAAAATATATTATCTATACTATGTCTAAAAGTATATATCCTTTCAAATGTTTTTGATAAATTGTGAATGTACATTTATGTCCTTAATTGAATACTCATATTTATTAAAAACAAGATTAGTTAAGTAAAAACAAACTTTTATTTACCATATGAAAGAATGATGTTTAATAATAAATTTAAATATGTAGATTTATGGTAGTCATTATAACTGGAAATCAATTCTATGAATATGATCAATTAAAAAATATAAAATAAACTACTGTGTTGAAATATAAAAAGAATGAATAATTTTATTTCTTAAAAAAAATGATCTTTATAGTAGATACAAATATTTATTTAAGATATCTAAACAAAACGTATTATATATATTTCTTTAAGAAATAAAATACTGTTTAAAAAGAAAAATAGCAAAAAATGTTAAATAATTAGATAATTAACTTGAAGTAAATTGCTATAAGTTTTGTCAAATTAAAATTAGCTATGAATAATCCAAAATGAATGCATTCATATGGCATTTGTAATACAAATATCATAAATTAAATAAGTAAAACGTGCAATATGAGAATTTGAATAAAGAAGAATACACAGTTAATCAAAAATACTAGTGAATTCATAATGATAAGATATTAAGGAAAACATTAAAAATAAACTAAAATTTTAGAACTGCATAAATTAAAATCATTATATTAAAAACTATATTTCTATACACAAAGCAAATACAAACTTATTCTATGTGTAGCTTTATCAATTTTAACTAAATAATTTAATATATGAATAATGGATAAAAATAATTAAGAAAAAATTATGTCAATTAGATAGTTAAGAAAAGACTCAAAAACTATCTTATAAATATTAAAGAATGAAGTTTAATTATAAGTTTATATGAGTAAATTGGTAATAAATTCATTTATAATTGCATGAAGATTTTGTAAATATGATTTGGGAAAAAAATAAAATAAACTAATGCATTATAAAATAAAAATAAATAAATAATTATATTGCACAAAAAATAATTATCTATATTGTAAATACTTATTTTAAACATTTAAATAGAATATTCATTTTAAATCAATAGATCCCTTGCTATAATAAATTACATAAAAATGATCAGATGGATAATTAAAAAATGTTCCCAAGTGGACACCCGGAGGCTTTGAGTCAATTACTTCTTTCATGAGGACTTGTGTTCAAACCTGAAAAGGTACGTGAATGAGACAAGATGTGTAGGTGAAAAAATAAATTAGTGTTTTAAAAAAATTAAAAATTACATTGTTATAAATAAATGTACTTACTATCAAAACAATTGAAATGTAGTAGCAAAAAAAATTTATTTGGATCAATTTGCCAATAAAATATTTTAACATATTCAACTTAAATTTAATCAATATGAATATGAAATCCATTAGAAAGTAAATTAGCAAATAGAAGTATAATGCAATAAGAATAATATCAAAACAATAATTTAAAGTTCTATCTTGAATTTCACATAAAACTAAGATGAACAAATTATAGACTAATTAATTGTAATTTAATATACAATGTTCTTTATGTATTTTAATTTCTAGATATAGATTTTTTTTTTTTAATTATGTCATAGCGTAAATGTAAAAATTTTCAACTTAAAGGTATATACTAAGTAATAAAGAAAAATAATTTTAATTCAAAAATAGTATATGAGATTATTTAAACATATAAACTATGAATTTAAAATACCAAAAATAAAAAAAAATAATTCACAAAATATAATGAAATTTTCATATGAGAGTGTAATGCGAAGAGTTCAACAAAAAATTTAGGTATATATACATATATAAAATTAATTTTAAGTAAATATGATTAATAGAGTCATTGTTTTCTAAACATGAATTTTGAAAATAAAAATTGTCTTTCAAGTCAAAAATATTATTAAATTCTAAAAAGTCTCACTTTCCCCACATATAAAATTAATTTGAAATTTTCTTCATTCATTTGTACAAGTCAAAATTTAAACAACCTTTTGTCACATTTTTAGCCTAACCAAATATCATTGAGATAGAGGATAAAAATATATAACTCTTTTTTTATTAATCAAAATTCATCCATACAAATTAAAATTGAATAGGCCTTTTCCTTATTTATTATTTTATTTAATTAGAAGAACCAGTTAAAAACAATTTCTTTTTATTAATATAGTAGTGTGTGTAAGTCCAACTGTCTAAAATTAAAATTATAATATCTTATATATTTATTGAAATAATTAATCTATTTTTTAAGGTAAGATATTAATATTATTTGTGATAAGATACATACAAAAGTATAAATAAATAACTCAATATTTAAAAGAACTATGCTATAAAAATAAAAAAATTGAAAGGACATAAATAATTTGGAGATAATAAAATAATTCAATTTTAAAGAAAAACCAATATAATATATATATATATATATATATATATATATCAAAATAATTACACGTTACTTAAAAGAGATATATATATATATATATATATATAATGATTCAAGATAATATATTAATTGATAAATTTAAGACTAAATCAATATGTCTCAATTTTTAATATTATATATAAGAATTAATAAATAATAAATTATTTAATTGCCAGAGATAATATTTACTTTCACACAAACGTTGTATACGTGCAAAGCATGTTCTTATTTCTAGTAAGATTAAAAACGGTTTTCGACACCTCTCCCAGATTTAAAAATAGTCTAAGATTAATCATGAGGAAGATGGGAGACGCCTGAGGACATTTTTGATGTGTGCTTTATGCTTTGCGACCCATACGCATTTTCCTGACTGCCTGAACTAATTGACTCTTGGAGTCATCCCTGATCAAGAAGCATAGCCCAGTGTTTTTAGATCAGCGAAATCTGGGATAGTTGGCATTGTGATAAAGATTGGACGTAAAGCGTAATAGCCACTGAAGGAGGGCTATTACGCTCATACCATCGCGTACTACGAAATTATCTACACTTGAGGCAGAGTCTGCACGATGAAAATATGTGAGCCCAACTCTGAACTAGAGATACATTTTTATGATCATCTACTTATGATTTACAGAGATTATATTCAAAGTATATGAGGAGAACCTTCTTCAAATTTTTTTGATATATTAATTTAGTCCTCACTTGTACCAATTAGTTTCACAGGGGACATTACGACCTTGAATAGACACAACATGTGCGGCATCGTCTTGCCCTTTGTCTAACTCGATGAAAAAGCGGAAAAACAAAGAAAGATTCAAAAGACCCGAACCTGTACAAAGAAGTCCCACTCCATGAATGCGGACAAGCGTACAGACAATTCCACCCTAATAATGCTGAAATGATGAGTCAATAATTCGTGAGTGAAAATAACTCTTGCAACCTATGCCATTGAGGCACGGATAGATGTTTGTGACAAATGGATTCGGGTGTTCTCTGTGCCCTAAATCTACTCTGCTCTCCTTGTTGGAACAAAACTTTGGACTAATTTCGATCTTTCTGTATAGCAAACCTGTTAGATGACCTAATTCGAAATCGTGACATGCACAATTTGTTAGATTTCCAGACTAACGTGCTTTTGTTTAATTATGTTTCCCTGAATACTTTATCTTCAGGAGTGCTCACATTTTTCTTACATTGGTACATTCGAACTATGGGTCGCATAATAATAGGACAACTTCATCTAAAATACTCAAGGTATTTAGGTCCCTACATTGGATGACTCTGGCTTTGCATGATGTTATTCTTTTCACTTCAAATATGCTCATACGTTCAAGATAGATTGTGGCCATCGTTTTGGTGAATTGATTGCTTCACAGATACACGCTGGGTTGGCAGAGGCCGTGCTCGAATGGTCCCTCCTGGGCCCCACGCCCCCCATCTGTCCCCTGTTTCATCGGTAATGAAATGGGTGCTGCCTTGATCAGTGCACCATTGCTAAGGATGATTTGGGTTCAGACGAGACACCTTCTCACGATGGTCAGGTGTTGCATGAGAATGAGCAGGCGGTAAAGGCCCATGAGCATGTGCAGCCCATCAGTCCTTGTTTTGAAAGTTATATACCGCGGTTTGTTGAGGAACGAGGAAAATATAAATGAGCTAATAAAAATTAACCGAGTGAGCTTTACTTTTTAATGGTACCTGGAGCCGCACATGCAGTGCACAATTAATTAATTTGTGCGGAAGTTTGCATTGAGAAACTCTTTGGCTGTGTTTGTTTCTTAATTTCCAATTATACCCAATTAAAAATCTTACAAATTAAACATCTTATCATACAAATTTTATTCAAATTCAAATTAAAAAAAAAATTATTTTATCTTTTATAACTAACTAATAATTCCAATCTAACACTTGTTTATATAATTTCTTTACTCACATTTATATTTTATTATTCCATAAATTTATATAATGTCCTATCATCTAATCATTATTACATATTATATATGTAATTAATTTTCTTATCCACTAATATTTCACAAACCAAACCTAGATTTTCTTCCCACACAAATCACTAAAATTTTTCTACCCACCCTAATAATAAACCAAACAATACCCTTTCTTTTTCTTACTGGTTGAAATTATATCTCCAACTGAGCCACCTGAAAAGTGTCGCAATGTGGAAGATTCATCCATTCCACATGTTCTACTACTCAATTTCTTTTAACTTTTAAAAATCTCAATGGTCCGTACAGTTGAGTTTCGAAAGATGCCACGTTTGCCTGCTATTCCCCCTATCATATATAATTTTGATGATTCATGGCACCATGGAACTTGTTAGTTTCAGTCTCAATATCCATACTTGCTTTATATCTTCATTGTAACATTTATTTCTCTCTCTCCTGTGATCCAAACTCAAACCTTGTGTAAAATGACAAAACTGGCCCTAGGCCTCCCGAATCCTTTCATTAAATGCATAGCCCATATTTATGTATCTGGGGCCGAAGACGCGGGGCCTTCCAAATCTGCATTGATTTATGGCTTCTTGCGCTCAGGCTCCATCTCTACTAGTAATTAGTAAATAGTTGTTCATCACTTACAATTAATGATAATACCTAGTTATATTTTTGGAAAGAAGTCCGTACCACATGTTTGGCCTCAAAGTCTCTTGGGTCAAAGTAATACTGTGACAACGTTATTAGTACTTAACTAAATATAATTAAGAGAGGCATTAAGATGATTAATGCAGAATAAGGGGTCCCCGGAACTAATAATTGGCAGTCAAAGGGAAAGGTATGTGGTCATTGTGAAAGCAATCCAGTCATCCTTGTTTGACCACCACTATCCAAACAGAACGACAAATTAGCCTTCTATTCTTATCAATGTTTTTGGCCTTTCAATCTCCATTCAGTCAGATACTCATAATAATTGGGTTGAATAAAAGCTGCATAAATAAATCACATTCGGGTAATTAAGCTAATTCCAAGTATAATCACCCCTATTGTCTTAGGATTTCGTTTCAACTGTATGCCCAATTATTGAAATGCTATGCACTAAAAAGTCCATAAAAATTTTAAAATTTGTCGAAAAGGGGACATCAATAAGGAATTTCACAAGGGCTTGGATTTAAAAAGGCGTAAGTGATGATGCTGTTGTTGGGATGACGACGTTTCACTAAAATTGTAAAGACGAGTCTTTAATTTGGGTTTATCGTATTCCAAATCCAAATCACTTGGTTTGTGAGCAGTGAGCTCTTTCATAAGATTTTTGAGATGAAAATAATATAAAGCATAAAACTATTAAATATAAAGGTAGCTAATTGTATAAATTCACTTTATTCAATAAAAAAAATTATTTAAATAATAATATAATATAATGATGACGGTGATAAAAATTGTTTCGAGCAAGAGAGTCGAGCTCTGTTAATATTGGCTTAACATGGCAGATAATGTGGCCTTACTAAAGAGCATTTTTCAACATGGGGAGGGTCCCAACTTGACAAGCAACAGGGAATGTATATTTACAAGCTTGACATTTTTTTACCTGAACTTTTTACAAAAAATAATGATGAATTTTTACTATTTTTATAGTCTCCATTTCTAATATAAGACTAAACCCATACCTAAATATCTGAAAAATCTACAATGTAAATATGTGTTCTTTGAATTTAGGTATACTTCGCTTCACTACGAAGCTTTTTGAGTATTTTATGATGTAACAGGATAAGAAATGACTTTATGTGACTCATTAATTCCATGGATCTTCCCCTTGTATGTCTCAAAAGCGGACCTCTTCTTCACACAGGAGCCTCAATCATGTGACCAAATAAACATCATCCTTGCATCTGTCGCAGCCAAGCATCGACACTGAAACTATGTATTAGAAGTAGAAAAGCTCCGCTGTACATCTGGTATTACTGTTGGGCCTATCAAAGAGCTCAACCACACCAATAAGCAGTTTCCAACTTCTCGAGCAATGGAAGGGCCAATCTGAACCATTCACTGACGGAGTATATTCCTAAATTTAACTTTATAATTATATATAGATTCATCATAGCCATACAGATTTAACGACCAAGTATACTTTGTAAACATAATTTTCTTTGGCTCATCAAACCCTTTAGTAAGTCTGATAATTTTGCTGTTGCACGTACGTGTTTAAATCAGGTTGGAACGAATTACTTCAATGTGCCTCCGCTTATGGATCAATCAACATTTTTTCACAATTTTTATGAATGGAAAATATTCTTATATTTCATATTTGCTATTCCTAATCTTAATTTTAAATATAGTTCCTAATCTTAACTTTAAATATAGTTATTGGAAGTTTTATATAAAATTTTTCATCTCAAGTCAAAGTGAATAAAAAACATTTTATCTTTTGAATTCTTAACACAAAACCTTAGCACATGGAGTTTGTTATTGTTACTTGTGTATTCTTCATTTTTTTATATATTTTTTTAAATAAGAACAAATTCCTTTATATTATCATTTTTGAAAAGATTAGTCACGTACCCAATGTTACTAAAATAATCAATACACCCAAATCTCAATTGCAGTTTTTTGAAGGGCATATTAATTTTTGCAACTCTTACATGCAAAGTACATAAAATGGAGAAGTGATGTAGTCCGATACATATTTTCTTAGAAACTGGTACAAATTCAACTCCCCCCCCCCCCCCCCAGCGACCAAGCATTGACCCCGACCTGTGAATAACATGGAACACAAGCAATTGCTATTATCTCCACCCTCGTTTATTAGCAATGCAAATCTTTAGTAAAGATAAACCAATAACCTGAAAACTTTAATTTAGAAGAATGAACAACATAAGCATAGTCTCTAATTGTGAGGCCCTCAACTCAGTTTTTTCTTTATTGATTTAACAAATGTTAGGAACCCTTAGTATGTATACTACTCTTTGGATTCCTCTTGAAGTTGGAAACAGCTTGTTAATCATCCATCCATCCATCCCTCGACCAAAAGTAAAAAGGAAATGAAAACCAAAGAACTCCCATGATTTTTTATTTCCTCCCGGACGATAAAAGCATGTAATTGGGCCAACCTTTGCTTTTAGATATTTAATAATTTGGTCAGAAGAAAAGCACTTCCTTTTTCCTTCTATTTTTTTGGGAAGAACCTCCAGAAAACAAAAACACGAACTCATGCCAATTTTAAGAGCCAACAAGAAGAAGAAGAATAAGAAAAGAATTATTATTATCCAAAAACGGACTTTTATTATTTTTATTTTGCGTATGGGAAGAAATATAAACAAGTAACGTTGCGAGGGTGGGGGCCTAGGGGGCGTATTTTTCCTGATTCCTACGGTGTACGTATATTTAACCACCCCGAGCCAGATATTCAAAATCACCCTCTCTTTTTTCCTTTCCTCTCACTTTTTTTGTTCCTTCCTCGATTATAATTACAACTCCTTTTCTCTCACCGGATTGCCTCTCTCCTGTGTCCTAACGCACCCCCTCGCATTACGCCCGATGATAGAACGGGACAGTAGAAAAAGCAATAAAGGTGGCTGATAGATAAGTACGCTCACGCTTCCCTTCTCTGCTCTCTACCCCTTCTTCTTCACCTCACTTGCCTGAATTCTCACTTCCCTTTTTCTTCTCTCCCCAACCAAAACACCTCGCGGAGAAATAAGGAAAAGAAAGCTACATAAAATGCGCTGCCTCTTGCTTCTTTTCCTCCTCCTACACCTACGCTATACTGCCGCCGCAAGACCGCCGCGGATGCCGGAATACCGCGCGTTACTCTCCCTTAAAGCCGCCATTAACGAGGACCCGCAATCCGCTCTGGCGTCCTGGGAACCCACCACCAACCATTGCACGTGGAAGGGAGTCACGTGCGATCCCTCCGGTCGGCACGTGACAGCGCTTGACTTCTCGAACCTCAGCCTCTCCGGCATCCTTTCCCCGGACGTGGGCCAACTCCGGTTCCTCGTCAGCCTCTCTGTCGCAGCCAACTCCATTTCCGGCCCCGTCCCTCCTCAACTCTCGGACATCCCTAATCTCCGCCATCTCAATCTCTCCAACAATCTCTTCAACCTTAGCTTCCCGCCAGAGCTTTACCGCATCGAAAACCTCCAAGTTCTGGACCTTTACAATAATAACATGACGGGCGACTTCCCTTCACAAGCACATTTGCTTACAAATCTCCGTCATTTGCATCTTGGCGGCAACTTCTTCACTGGGGAAATCCCACCGGAGTTTGGCTCCTTCCCTTTTCTCGAATACCTGGCTGTTTCCGGCAATGAGCTGACCGGAGCGATTCCGCCTGAGATCGGAAACTTGACGCAGCTGAAGGAGCTTTACATTGGCTATTATAATTCATTTTCCGGTGGAATACCTAGGGAGATTGGAAATTTGTCGCAACTGGTGCGGTTCGATGCCGCCAGCTGCGGGCTGTCCGGCGAGATCCCAAGGGAGATAGGGAATTTGCAGAATCTCGATACTCTATTCCTCCAAGTGAATGCGCTCTCAGGTGGTTTGACACCGGAGCTCGGCAACTTAAATTGCTTGAAATCAATGGATCTGTCAAACAACGTCCTTTCCGGCGAGATACCGCCATCATTCGCAGAGCTCAAGAATATAACCCTCTTAAATCTTTTCAGAAATAAGCTTACCGGTTCGATACCTGATTTTATTGGGGAGTTGCCAAAGCTGCAGGTCTTGCAGTTATGGGAGAACAATTTCACCGGAATCATCCCGCAAAGTTTGGGAACGAATGGTAATCTTCATGAAGTGGATGTTAGTTCTAACAAACTGACTGGAAATCTGCCTCCAAATCTATGTAACGGGAATCAGCTGCAAACATTGATCACTCTGGGTAACTTCCTGTTCGGCCCGATTCCTGAATCACTGGGTCAGTGCGAGTCCCTGAGTCGGATTCGAATGGGGGGAAACTATCTAAATGGCTCCATTCCAAAAGGCCTATTGAGCTTGCCAAAGCTAACTCAAGTTGAGCTTCAAGATAATCTTTTATCTGGTGCTTTTCCGAACACTAATGGATCGTCCACGAGTCTGGGCCAAATTAATCTTTCGAACAATAATCTCACGGGGCCATTGCCGCCAAGTATTGGGAACTTCGTGGGGGTTCAGAAGCTTTTGCTCGACGGAAACAAGTTTTCCGGCAGGATTCCAGCCGAAATAGGCAAGTTGCAGCAGCTGTCAAAGATGGATTTCAGCCACAACGAATTGTCTGGTCCAACTGTTCCTGAGATAAGCCAGTGTAAGCTGTTGACGTTCGTCGATCTCAGCCGGAATCAGCTCTCGGGTGACATTCCGACGGAGATTACTGGTATGAGAATTTTGAACTACTTGAATTTATCAAGAAACCATTTGGTGGGGAGCATTCCCCCTTCCATTGCTAGCATGCAGAGTTTAACTTCTGTCGATTTTTCGTACAACAATCTGTCTGGCTCGGTTCCTGGCAATGGTCAGTTTAGTTATTTCAATTACACTTCGTTTTTGGGCAATCCCAATCTATGTGGCCCGTTTTTGGGGCCCTGCAAAGAGGGTATTGCCGGTGCTGAAAAGCAACATGAGAAGGGGACTTTCTCTCCTTCCATGAACCTTTTGCTTGTGATTGGATTGCTAGTTTGTTCAATTGTGTTTGCCGTAGCAGCAATTATTAAGGCTCGATCATTGAAGAAGGCAAGCGAGGCTCGCGCCTGGAAGCTTACTGCCTTCCAACGGTTGGATTTTAATTGTGATGATGTCTTGGATTGTCTTAAAGAGGACAATATTATTGGTAAAGGAGGTGCGGGCATCGTCTACAAGGGAGTGATCCCAAATGGAGAACATGTAGCTGTGAAGAGGTTGCCGGCAATGAGCCGTGGCTCTTCACATGATCATGGGTTCAATGCCGAGATACAGACTCTGGGGAGGATCAGGCACAGGCATATTGTTAGATTGTTGGGGTTCTGTTCCAATCATGAAACAAATCTTTTGGTGTATGAATACATGCCCAACGGGAGCTTGGGGGAAATGCTTCATGGCAAGAAAGGAGGTCATCTGCATTGGGATACTCGGTATAAGATAGCTATGGAGGCATCAAAGGGCCTTTGCTACCTTCATCACGATTGCTCACCGCTAATTGTCCACCGTGATGTAAAATCCAACAATATTCTCTTGGATTCTAGTTTTGAAGCGCATGTCGCTGATTTTGGACTTGCCAAGTTCTTGCAAGACTCGGGGACTTCAGAGTGCATGTCAGCCATTGCTGGTTCTTATGGGTACATTGCTCCAGGTACACAATATTCACTTAATTTTTTCTTATAAGTGTAATTCTAGCTCTTCTGGAGGTAATTATCATGTTTATGCAATATGAGTTCCTTCCTTTTTAATATGTTGAAAATTAACATTGGCTTTTGACTGATTGTAGTCTTAGATTGAGATCCAGTGGCAAAGTTGTTGTGAATTGAATTCTGTGCTTCCAAGTAACATGCTGAGTCCTAGTTTGGTCGAAATCTGTCTCTTTCATGTCATTAGTTTTCAACCACCGCGGAAAATTAGGTGCAGGTGAATGTCCATGATATTTAATTCGAATTCATAAAATGGTAGTTGTCAGCAAATTAGACAGCCCGCATGAAAGTGCTCCTGTCTGACTTAGATACTCGTTTGGTAGGAATGTTTATTGCATTCTATTTTCTTGAATACTAGAATGTTAACGCTAATGTTTCTTGTTTATGATCACATCTCATATCTGAATATTTTCTAGTAATGTAAATATCATCTCTGCTCGCCCCAAAATTATCTGTGTTGGCTGTGCTTACAGCAGTTGTGTTTCTACGGCTCAACAAAAATTGTTGCTAAACAAGTTGTCCATTTTTATTAATTGATCATTATCTTTCTGCGTAGAATATGCGTACACTCTCAAGGTCGACGAGAAAAGTGATGTATACAGTTTCGGTGTAGTTCTCTTGGAACTTGTTACCGGCAAGAAGCCAGTCGGGGAGTTTGGTGATGGCGTGGACATAGTTCAATGGGTTAGGAAAATGACTGGTGGGAACAAGGAAGAAGTGCTTAAGGTCCTCGATCCAAGACTCCCCACAGTTCCCCTGCACGAGGTGATGCACGTTTTCTATGTAGCAATGCTTTGCGTAGAAGAACAGGCAGTTGAACGACCCACCATGCGTGAAGTAGTGCAAATGCTGACGGAGCTTCCCAAGCCACCTGGTGCCAAAGCAGGCGATCCAACCGTAACCAGTTTGGAGTCTCCCGCCAGAGACACAAAGGGCCATACCAATCAGCCACCTCAATCACCACCGCCGCCACCGGATCTTCTCAGCATCTGAAGGGCGCTTTGTTGGAGGACTTGAGAGCGTGGTGTTAGCTTCCTCGAATGGGAAGAAGCTTGCTAGTTTTGGTGCTTTCCGTTCATGAGGCACCCCTGTTTTTCCCTTTTGTTTGTGCGTTTTCATTAGGGTTGTGCTGTAGTCCAACTTCAAGGTGTTCGCGCTTTAAGACTTATTGTACAGAATCTCTGGTCGTGGGACTTTCCCTAAAATTAGTAGTATAAATTATCTTCTTCATGATTAACGTTTTCTCTGGAACAGAAGGAAAATCTGATTGGGTTTTGGTTAAATTGAGCGCAGAAAAACGAAGAAGAATTTAGCGGGGCCCTGCTAGATCGGGGTTGTGTTCAGCAGTGGCTTTCAATTACCAAGGCAGTGGGGTTTTGGCAGCAGATTTCTGTCTGGCCGGCACTCCCACGAATAATTATGAGAAATAAATTCTACTGTAGAAGATCTGCCCTTGCACTGAAGGGAAGTGAATTGCTCTCTCTTCATTAAACCACCTTCGCCTCGTCACCTTCACTGCGGCCAATGCCAATGCCAATGGTTGGAACCAGTGAATTCCCTTTAATTTGCAGGTTTCCTCAGTCTGCAACTATTTTATTTTAAGATCGGGTCTTGTCTCTTTTTCTAGAATAAGACACCAATAGCCGATGGTAACAAATAAACCAACCATCTCCTTAAATAAATAAACCAACAATTTTTTAAATACAAGTGTCCTGCTCAAGTACAATTTTTACTGTTAAATTGACCGAATTGGCCATGCTCACCCTCCGCGCAATTGGCCCAAGAAGTTTGATGATAATAGACATGTTTTGGATTCGAGTATTTTAATTTAAGAAAAGGCTTAACTATATTAATAAAATAACTCTGTTAGATTAATTTCAGATTCAATAAAATATGAATATAAATGAAGTACTTAAATTTTTTAAATATAGAACCATTCAAATAAGTCTAATTAAATTTTTTATGAATTAAAAATATCAATCAAATCAGCATACGACCCACAGGTGGATGATATTATGTTATTATCCTCGAACTGCCACCAAATTATTAAGGCCTATATTCAGTAAAATAGTTTGTGCACATAAATTTCACTACATAAAATATTAATTTAAAATAAAAATTATAATTAAAATTAGCCTCTTGTACATATTTGGTCGAGAAATTCAGATTCTTCACGACTTGCGATGCTTCGCAATAAATTCTTTAGAAATTTGTAGAGTTTTAGGTAGGTGTTATATTTTATTATATCCGATAATGATGCCAGTAAATTTTATTATACTGCAAAACTAAGAGTCCAAGAATTGGGGCCTACAACATTGACGTAACGAAGAAGACATTATTGACCTACTTGGCATCCCATTAAATTATAAATTATAATCCCATATGCTGGCTGCTAACTAAGTAGAAAGCGACGCAATAAGAAAGAAATCAATGAATTAAGCAACACTGAACTGATGTCTATCATGACATGAGCATTTCACACTTATTTTCTCATAAAAATATCTCAACACATCGAACTATTGTTGATTACCCACTATTTGTATGTGATATAATATATTAATTTAAATTTGAAAACGTAAAATAGTATTTTAAGCAGTTAATTTTCATTTTTTAAAGTCCAAAAAAAAAAATTTTGAATGTAAGAGATAATTTTTGGGTTTAAAAAGTGATTTTATGTAAGTTTGGGGCCACGGTGATATATTGAACTGGTGCAGGGGACGTGCAGTAATACTTATAGGTCCCAACGCATCGTCGGTGATGGACACTGATATGACGGGGCACGATCAAATGGCTTGGCAATTCCGCAACCGTCGGTCTTTTGCAGTTTGGAAGTATTCTGCCTGAGATCGTATCAGATTGGCTGATTGATTGAACATTTTGGGACAAACATTTTGTCCTTTTCCTTATATTTTTGGGATTTATTTAAATTATTATCTTACATTTTTTTTACAACAAATTATTATTTAATACTCTTCTCTGTTGATCATTAACTTAATAACGGCTTAGTATATGCTATATTTGAAAATACTACTCTATTTGAAAGCACTGCTCTTAAGTCGGCCAGTATTTGCCCCATTCATTTATTATTTTCTTCTCTTTTACCATTTTCTTTTGCTTTCTTTCCAGTTTTTGTTTTTTTTTTTTATTTTTATTTTTGTTACTTCTCTCTACTTATTACTTCTCTTCACGTGTTTAAATAAAATCTCAATTTATCTTTTAGTTTTTATTTTTGTTCTTCCATTTTTATCAACTTTGTCAAATTATTTCTTAATTTCTTTAGAGGTAGGGTCATTTATAAATTTTTTTCTATTTTTTCTCTTCTTTTCAATATACATATTTTCATATCTAAGTAAAGGAGTGTGATATTTTTATTTTTTTTATTTTTCTTCTTTTTATTTTATTTCTCATGTTTTAGTCTATTTAATTGTTCATTTATGTTTTTGCAACTTTATCCACCTTTTCAAATTATTTTTATTTCTTTAAATTTATTGTTTATCAACCTTAAAATGTGAATAAAATGAAATTCAATCTTTTGATTTAATTTGAATATATTTTTATATATAGTTAATAAGAATCCTTGGAATTTAGAGAAAAATAAAAGATAAAATTAAGAAATAATCTAAATATTAAAAAGAAAAATTAAAAATAATTTTAAGAACTTGGTAAAAATACAAAAACAAAAATAAATAGTACGTAGATAAATTGAAAAGTATTTGGAAAGTGAAGAAAAAATTTAATATGAAAATAAAACAAACAATTCAAAGATAAGGAGAGAGAGTGTTAAAAAGTAATAAATAAATAGAGGATACATGCTAGCCTCTCATGCTACGGAGCAGTGCTCTCAAATATATTATCATTCCTTTTAACAAAACTAAATATTTAATATGCTTAAAAAATAAAAATGCTGAAAATGGCAACAATACTAAGCATATGTTGATTGCTGTGTCGGACACTTTGGACGTGGATTGGTGCTTAGTTTGTCTTTCCCAATAAATGAAGTGAGTGTTTGGTTGTCTGTTTCCAAATTAATAAATGCTTAAAAGCGGACTCAAGCCTCCTAAATAGTCTACCCGTGAGCTGTATTAATGTTGAACGCAACAAAATTATGGCATTTAAATACATGCCTCAATTTAATATTAAGCTTTTTTTAAAAAAATAATAAATTAAGGAGTGGTTGTGTCCAAAGATGATTATTAATTTCATACTTACCGGAGTTATGGCTTTTACTTACAAATTAAACACATTATCCTTTTTTATGGCATGAAATCTTGTTTAGGAATGGTGATGTGGTTTTGTTTGGAAAACCTCACTAATTAGCCGAGAATAATTAACAAAAATATAGCAAGGACGTTTAGTAACTTGTGTGTCATCTCAATTAAGGAGTCACTATTTATAGAATATTTTAAAATGTAATCTATCAACGCCACCCTACCTATCCCTAACTTAATTACCCTATAATAATATTTGCATTAGGCTAGATCATAGGTTGCCATAAAAAATGATATCATTACACATTACGTCTCTACTCTTTAATTATTTATTCTTATCAAAACATAATAAATATGAGATGATATTTGCATTTGTTATATTCACAATTAATCCCGTTAAATTAATAATTTTTCTTTCATAGTGGGCCCAAACATTTCTTATATTTCTATTCAATCTTTAACAAAGGACCTCCAACTTCCCTTAGCTTCTACTGTAAGAAAGTTTCTGCAACATTCAACACTATTCTAGACCTTTAGCAGCATCAAATGGAGAATGCTGCTCTTCATAAGAGGTTAAATGTGGACCATTTTTTTTTATGAATAAATGGAGCATCTTTGATTATAGTTTGATGGTGTTGCTTAGAGATGGATGAGTGTCTAAATAGATGTAAAGCTATGAGTCTCAAGAAGGGATTATCGAAAATTACCATCAACTATTTAAAGAACTGCGACAGTGCCGAACTACTTATAGGAGTTCAATGTCGAAATATTTGTCAAGTTCTGATGGACAACAATACCTCCAAATTTTTTGGGAGGACAAGCTTACATGCTACCGTGCTTCTTTTGCTTTCCAATCCATTATGACTAAATACCCACGACAAGGTTATCAATGTAGTTTCCATGACTACCTAAATCAATTTGTTTTAGAAAGCATAGTGAAGGCTGTCGTCGTGGAAGCTCAGGATGGAAATCATGGTTAGGACCTGTTCCATAAGATAGCGTGTTGAACTTATAGTGAAAGTCCTAGATAGCGTGCTGAGCTTATAGTGATAGTCCTAACTTAGCTAGTTCTGCATAACTTCTAGATATTCTTTTTATCTTCATGAAGGCAGGGTCTTATTTTGAAGGATTCTTTCCTCTATGTTTTTTTTTTTTGGCTTATCGTAAACTTATATTCCTCCTGATGATTAAGAGAAGGGACCTCGATTAATTGGTTTTTTATCGAGGTAACGAGTACCTAGCCGCAGTGGGACTCTGGTTATAAGGCTCTTTTTCCAATTGAACTCTTCCTCGAGGAATCCTACATCTTTCATTTGCTGATTATGCCTCTTGCCAAGTTGATTATAACCTTTTAAATTTGTAAAATGGAAACCCTTCAACCTTTTCTTTTAGTCCTTTTATATTCCAAGGCACTGGTCATATGAAGGTCTTATTCATTAAAGCAACTACAAACTTTTTATCTTCTACCAACGTTAGTCTATCCCTATGATTCAAGATCTTCTTACATTTATATAGCTTGGATTACAACCGTTTCTCTATATAAATATTTCCTTTTCAAATGAAGTTATTTTTTCCTATTTCATTTACATCAAAAAACCCTTTTTTTCCAGTACTCTACCTACAATCCTTTTCAAGTTGAATTTCTTCTTCTTCAAACTCAAAACAATATCTTCTAACTCTCCCTGCTATGAAATAACCAAAAGTTGATGTAATAAAGACACCATAGCTAAGTATATTAATACCTACGGGATTCCACATGACTATGAATATGTAGTTCCTCGTGAGTTGTCCTACCCCCATAAGCTTCAAACCAACAGTTATATTCTAATGTTTATTTTTCAACTTAGGATAGGTCTTCATTTTCCTTTCCATCCTTTTATTCTAAAGTCATAAAAGCTTTTAAAACAATGTTAATACAACTAACCCCCAATTATTTTGGTTTGCCTACATGGTTTTTGATTTCGTGCCATCAAATACTATTTGAACCATTCGTAGGGTTTTTTTTTTTATTTATATACTTTAAAAAAAGCCGAGTTTGGAAATTTTTATTTTAGTCCAAGACCAAGCTCAAAGTGCTTGAAAAACTTAGTTTCCAACAATAACAAAGGTTGAAAGATAAAATACTTCTTTTTAAGGGATCTCGAACTATGGGACTTTTCTATCATTTTATGTCTTAACCCTCTTTCACCTCTTAACTTTTCAAAGAACCATTCGCCTAAAATTATAGTGAAGGTTCGTAACCTAAATAAACTTCACATTAATTTGGAGGCAATGATTGACCTTGGAGTATTGTATTATTATAACCTAAGTTGTTGCCATGAGGATCTGCGCGATGATGTTGGTAAGTTCTTTTTTGTTTTATTTGAGATACTAATCTACTTACTTTTATTCCTTTGTTTTACAAATGAAGTTATGAATGAGTTGTTTATTCAGTCCTTCCATCAACATAAAGGCAAAGGGGAAAAAAAAGTAAAAAAGAGGAGGAGGAAGATGTTGCTCGCCCTACCTCCTCCCTCTCTCGTTCTTTGCTCAAAGCCCTGTCGACCCCCAAACAAGCCCGAGCTCTAACATTCCCAGACTCATCAGGTGACCCTCACCAAGGTCGGGATCCTACACCTGCACTGGTGAATATCTCGTCTATTTCATTCTCTTTTTATTTCTTACATTTCTCTTACAAAACAACCCACTCCCACTCCCCCACCACAATGCACACCTTTTAAGACTTTTTACTATACAATTTCAAACTATGCCACATCCCACCTCCTCTATACATCATTCAACCCAATTGCATCCTCCTCAGCCTAATGCATTCCCTTTACCAGAGCTAGTTCGCTCTATTTTGTGGAAAAAGAATTTAGCCTGTGATCATATTCGCAGAAAAGTAATACCTCATAATACCAAATTAGCCCATAGTCTTCATCACAACCAGATTATTCAGCCAACCAAGCTGAACGCATCTCATATAAGTTTTTCATCCCTTAGTTGTCTTTGATTTTTTCTTTTGTAAGGACTTTACTAATTTGGTCACTAATTTTTATTTCGTAACATGTCGTTTAGGTAAACGACTTGGTCACACATCTGACGATAGAGCTCTACTAGTCTTACTAGCTTACCAAGTAAGTTAAATATATGGTAGGTTAGAGAGATGTTTTGAACCATAAAAATAAAACTTCCCTGCTCGAGTCAAGATTACCGATGAGGAGCTGGCCAAGGCTAAAGTCACTACCATCACTTAATCACGACAAGTACAATGCCTAGAAAATGAGCAAAAGAAACTTGCTGCAGAGATAGCTTTCCTAAAGAGAAGCTTTACCAAAAAATTAAAGACAACTAAAGTTGAAGTAAGGAAACAAAGCTTCTAATAGTTCTTCTGTGCCCTGAAGGGCAATCTTGATTCCTACCCTCTAAAGGGTTTTCCACGTATAGTATTAATGATGTGGGTTCATTTTTAAAATCTCATTAGTTGACCAAAAATAATTAACAAAAGTAATGATTTTTTAAAAAATAGTAAAAATTTTTAAAATTAATAAGAACTTTGATAATTTGTGTGTCCTTTCAATTAAAAAGGAGATACTCTTTATATAACACATCACCTTCCGTAATCAATTAGTACTGCCCTAGTTATCCTAAGCTTAACTATCCTATAATAGATTTACCGTCCAAACTATTAAGCTAGATCACAGGTTGCCATAAGAATTGATGTCATTGCACTTCAGATGATAATGTGTCTAATGTCAATAGCTCTCCAAATATTTATTTATAACTATCCTTATTAGAGATCAATTAGTACCAGTGTTAAAGAAATTGATATATTTTAACAGTACATATCATCGTCACTATAGTTAAATTTGTACTTATTTGCTGCAAACTCATTTGAGGATAAAGATGAATACATCATTTTCTTCTATGGTTTAATTTTGGAAATCGCAAAAATATTGGTTGTACTTGTTTTTTTTTTTTTTTTGGTTATGCATTTTTAGTTTTTTTTTTTTGAAAATTATATAAAATTAAAAAATAAAATAAAATTTAAAAATTATAATAATTACAATGCGTCTTTTTTAATTTAAGGTGAAAGAATGAAAAGCATGGCATTGTTAAACGGGAAAGAAACATGGCATTGCTAAACGGTTTAGTGGATCTTGGTCATGAGTCTAGTGCACTTGCAGGAGTTGATTGGGCCAGGTGTCCTACTTTCTCTTTCATATTTTTTATTTTTATTTTAATTTTCATTTTTCCTGTCTTTCTTTCCTTTGTTTATTTTTATTTTTTTTTGGTTTCTTTTTATTTTTCATTTTTTGTTTATCTTTTGATTTTCTAAATATATAGTTATTATTATATACAGTGTTTTCAACTTTATTTTTGAAAATATTACTAAAATTTAAATTATAAAAGGATACACACACACACACACATTTATCTAGGGTGTAAAATTGGTGAACATATTAGATTTTTGCAATTATATATTTTTAAAAATTAAAATAATAATTGAATATAATTAAATATATTGTATATTATTTTTATATATATCAAATTGATATTTTCAAATATATTTAAAAATACAACATAATAAATTTATAAAAAAGATAATTATCAAAATAAATTTAATTTGTTTATGTTTCAAGTAAAATGTCTTGAAAAAGTGAACAAACAATGCAAAAAAAAATTTAAAAATGAAAAGAGAAAGATGGGAAGCCAAAATATTATTAGAGGAAAAAAAAAGAAAATTTAAATAAAAATAATAAATAAAATATAAAAGAAGTGAATTAACTACACCAATGACCAGATCTAATAAATTTTGTTGAACGACTCTTCCTGATTTAGTTGTTCCTGGTCGTGTTAGCAATACACTCGCACAACCAGAACAGGACATGTGTCCTCCCAATAAATTTCTTTCTTCTTTCTTATTTATCTTTTCATTATTCTTTTAGTTCTTTTATTTTATATTTTTTATTTACATTTTTTTCTTTTCAAAACATATTTTCTTTAAAAACATAAACAAATTAAGTGCAGTTGACGTCTATTTTTTCTATATATGTGCTATTTTATATTTTCATATATATATATATATATTTGATAATTATGAAATAGATAGAAAAAATAATATAGAACATACTAAAATTACATTCAATAATATCTATAACATAATAAAAAAATTTAAGACAATTCATGCAATATTCATCAAAACTTATATAATTATTAGAAATAATAAAGCAACATGAATGTAATTTTAATATGCTGTACAACATTTTTTTATGAATCTATTTGAATAGTATTGAATATTTTTGAAAATATAACAAAATACATAGATAAAAAAAGGGGGGGGGGGAAGATAAATATCAAATACAATTCATTTTTTATGTTTTAAATAAAACATGTTTTGAAAAAACTGAAACAGAACAAAAATCAGAAATAAGAAATAGAGAGAGTGGAAAGGAGAAAGGGGAAAGGACACTTGTCCTTCACTGCTTGTGCGGGTGCACTGGTCGCACGACCAGCATCCACTAAACCGCTCTTCCGCAGCAGTGCACAGAAAGACATTCGTGTGGCCATATCTCACTGTTTAGTGCACAGGCCTGAAATAAATGCGCATTGATTGACAGCTCAACCGTAGGGCAGCCAGACAACTGCATAAATAATAATTATAAGCATAGTTTATTTAATTTCCTGTCGCACGTTATTGTTGGCGACTCCTCTTTGTTCGCGAAAGAATATGAATTGTACAATTTTGACGCAGAACAATACACGTCAGTAGTTATCTGCTTTTATTTCACCCGAAAAACGTAATTAAAAAAATGAAGTAATTGCAGGTGAAAAACTTTGGCTTTGTTTCTTTTGCATATTTTTAAATATTTTTTCTTAAAAATTATTAAAAAATAAAAAATAATAATAATTAAATATATATTTTTAAAGAATGTATAATTATAAAATAAATAAAGCCACAGTCACTATTATTGGAACCTCAATTTCACACTCAAACTCCCTCGACAAGTTCATGTTATTAAATATATTATTAATAAAATTTTTATTCATATTTAAATTTAAAAATTTCTTCTCTGATATATATATATATATATATATATTTATTCACATTTAAATATAAAATTTTTTTGTATAATATATATATAACTAATTATTTTTAATCATTATATATATTTATAATTAAATTAATATTTATGCATATCACATATATATATATATATATTTATATTTTTTTTTATTTTTATTTATATTCTAAAATTTAATTATTATTCTTATATACTATCATATTATCAAATTATTATTATATATTTTATACATATATTTAAATAAATTATACTATTTATTTTATTCATTTTTTAAAAAATATTTTACTCTAACTCAATATAATTATCATCCGCTGATACAGTACCCAACAAAAAAAAAAAAAAAACACGAGTGATAGACTTGCTTCAGAAAGAAAACCCCACTAACTCAGGCCTATGGCCCCCTGTCATGTCACTTATTTTCCCTTGATGTTGTTTCTGTCTTCTTGTGTCCCAATATTCTTCTCTCAGTACTGATATTATATTTTCTATCGACAGCTTAGTGATCAACCATCTAGTGGTATTTACGTATGAATAATACTTACAAATTAAAGTAGACAAAACCATGCACTTTAGGCAAACCTGTGGATAAAAGAACAGAACAAAGACACAAATAAGGGAATCTACGAACAGTGGAGGATCGGAGTAATAAGGCGTCTATTATCTTATGCCCGCAATTTATGTGTTGTGGCCGTTTAATGGTATTATGAGTGATTGTAATGAATGGACTATGCATACAATGAGTAAGTGTAATAATATCATTTATGGCCTCGCCGTTTTCTTTAAAGGCAAGAACTTAGGATTCTACTAATGAAGATGCCGCTTCTTTACGTTGCAGACCAATCGGTCAAGTGGATTAGTTAAATCTGCATCTGATTAAAGAAAGTAACATCCATCACAATCAATCCGAAAAGGGATCAACACTATTAAAGTCAATTAATCATAAAGGACAGAAGCTTTTTGTATGGACAAAACAGAAAGAGGATAAATAGTGAATCCATGAGCGTTGTGTTACCTGTCATTCTGGTCTCTTTCACTGGCCCATTAGCAATCCAATAATTCAGTAATTAGAACTGTTCGTCCACTCACCTGTCGTCACCTAATTCCACTGTGAATTGTTTATTTTACACTGATAGGTTTGGCAAACAATTTTAAAAGTGTGATGTAACATTGACATATTGCTAACTTTTTTGCGGATAAAATATGTGGGTGCGTTCAGACAAGGGAAGGAATCCGCTGTGGGCAGAGGTTAACCCGGAAAAGCCGAAAACAATGGGCAATGCTTTTGATTGTGTTGGTGTTGAGAAACTTTTGAAATTCAACGTGAACTGGAGATAGTGGGAAGCAGGCTGGACAGTGACACAGAGATGCAGCTGTAAAGTGAACCGAAAGGGATTTCCCCACTAACACAACTCGTAATTATTTCAACTTAAAGCTGAACAAAGATTCAGCATATGCAGGAAATATGAATGGGGGGCATCATCGGGAGGAGAGCTTTTCATTGGCATAGCTCGCATATCGCATGCTTGCAGCTTTTGCAAATTCTAGTATGACTGTGTAAACGTGTAGACCGCCACCATTAGTCCAATAAAAAATTAAAAAAAAGTACGTACACTTCCCTATTAGAATTTTAAATAATGAAGGTTTCGACTTTTCGGGTAGGGGGATCGAGGATGTTGTTCAGTTTAGTAGTGCTGGCAATTATTTGACCTTTTTAGAGTGGGAGGGATTGTCCAAGCATTAAACGGAAAGAACCATTTTTTCATTGTTTAAATAAAAAGTAGTTGAGTGAAGCATGCATGCATGCCAAACTTAAAGATCATCCATCCACGCCGCTTTTATATACTTGGTTGAGTGATCCCATCACAAAGACTTTCCCACCGAACGTAACTCGTACATTCCGAGCCAACATGTATTGGCTCTTCTACAGAACTAGCTAGCTACATGACGTGATTATATTCTATTAGCACAACAAATTAGACAGCAGTTTCGGAGAATTTTTGGGCCTGTTTCAACAACCCCAAGCTGTTCAGATAAAAAGGGATGACAGCAATCAATGTCACATCTCCACTCAACTAAAAACTAAGTAGGAAATGAGAAGGATAGGGGTGAGGGGGTAGACATGAAGCGATGGCACCATCATCGCATGTACTGCAGGTAATCGGACATGTGGAGTAATTTTGTAACTGTAGGGTGGGACTGAAGCTACAGAGGAGTTGACCGGAGTCATTCTTTTTCGTAGGTGTTCGGGCAGACCGTGCAAGTATCGGCTGGTGGACGGCATAGAAGTAGAAACAGATGCACAAATATGCGTGCACGTTGGGGCTTCCTCTTTGGTTAGGCCTATTACTAGAATCATGGGTAAAAACCCACAACTTCAATTAGTTGATTTCTTCTTGATTGATCCATCGTTAAAATCTTTCGTATGATGCTTGGGACTCTACATTCGATGTCGCCGTTTTCTACAAGTAGTGCGCATATGAACTAATAATAACTCAATTTTCTTACCAAGTAACAAACCAGAAGGGCCCAATCTATGAGGCCTCAAACGCTAGTGTTCTTCTAGGAAGCTCTTTCTGCATATCGTCTTTTCTAGTTTTTCCAAACGCTTGTCATACATACGCAGGATGCAGGCATTCCCCATAGTCGCACACCCAGAAAAACAAATAAATAGAAGATCCATCCATCTATTATCTTTAGTTTTCTCAAACAGGTACAATCAGAATTCTTGCCTGAAACTAGACGCATAAATATCAGAATAACGCTTTTTTTAAGTTTGTGCATTTTAGAGCACAGCAGACGGACAGTCTCCGTGCAGAAAGTGCGACCTTCAAAGCATGCAGCGAGAGAAGCTTATTTCCTTACAAAGGCGACACCCTTGGCAATGCTTCCAGACAACTCTTTCTTTGCCTTCTCCAAGCCAATCCTGAGCAAAGAATTTGACGTCAGACATTTGCTACAAATTATAGGGCAGAAAGCTTCATTGAAATCTGCAGCGCTCATCTTTTTCCAGACCTTTCATATTCATTTAGGGGACCAAGGGGGTACAACTCCTCTACTCCATTACGGCCAAGCCGCACTCTTGAAGCAAAGAATGGAAGTTCTGTTACCTGAGACAAATCTCAACAACTTGACAGGTTCAGTTAATGCAATTAATAAACATCCATTGTAGCCAATCCAACTAATGGTACCAATAAAAACATGCCTGAGAAGACACAAATGCGCATTTGACGACAGCAGCATCTCCCCTCAACCCCCTCAAGCAAGCATCAGCAAATTTGACAGCTGCATATGCCTGCAAAATTTTTATTCACATTTTTCCTTAAAACTTGCTAGTAATTCTTCCTGCATTACAATAGCAAATCAACACCAGATACAATGACAGCAGCCTACCATTGAAAGAGTTGCCGAACCAGTACCAGCTTTAGCCTGCAACACAAAACATTCATTTTTCTATTTAATCACTGCATCAGTTTAGCAGAAAATACACAATAATTGGTCTTTCACAACAATTCAAGTATTTTTATTAACGAGTTAATAATTATAGCAAAAGGTGCTATTTAATCATTTTGAAAAGATACTTATAAGACCAATAGTGTCCAGAAAAATTTAGGATTTACATACGTTAAAAACAGAATAAGGTAGTTTAACAGCCTTTTACAATAAAAAATTCTGCAGCGATTGACTCAGTAAGAAGAAAAAAATTTTACTGGTTTGCTTTATATTGTTTTACTGTCTATGACTATCTGAATATCAATTTAAAAACCATAAGCTTTTATACAACAAGTTTTGCAAATTAATATGAGATCTAGACAATATTCCACACAAATTAATATGAGATCGAGACTACATTTCTTGTGAAAATTTTAGCTTTGCTTTTACCACATAATTGTATTTGACTTGCTCAAATGATCAAGTTCGGAAATATTATCAATGTTTGCTTAACCAAACAATGACCTAGATTTAGTTATTTGAACAAATATTTTAGGTTTACAGTAAAATGAATAAATAAATATTTGAACCAGACAAGCCTCAATGTAGTGAGTCTATATATTTACAAGGAAAGAAGGAACTTCATTTCTGTAACAGCCCCTCATGCCTAAACAAGATAAGCAAAAAGTGCCAATGGGATTAACATGAGGGGAAAAAGGCCCATATAGCATGTTGTGGCAAACTTCTGAAGACTTGAGGAGCAACCAACATTAAAGTTTTTATGTTGCAACTTCAATCTTTCAGGAGACGACAGGAGGTAAAAGGAAGGGTTAAATGTTCATTTTCCTCTTGCAAGCATTTCTATTTTTTGTCATGTCTCTAGTACATCAAAAACAGCTCACTTTGTATTAGATCTAGAAACAAGTGTCAGGCACATTTTATGATGCAATACAGGCACGAGCTTTTGGTTATTAGCAAAAAATTAGATTCCTTCATAACATAAAAAGCTAATATTTATAATTTTCTTATAATTAAGAAAGATATGTATTTTACACCATCAGCCAAGAGATTAGCATACTTCAACAACTTCAGTCCCACCATTCTGGATGCGAGATGTCAGATACTCAGTCTCTTCTTCGGTGAAAGAGCATGCAGGTTTAACCTACAAACCATAAGAAAATAAAATCAAATGCGGCAAGACAAACCCTTCAGTATTATTTTACAAAATCATGTTATTATCTGACCTGGGAGAGAAGAGGTAAAATTGTCACACCAGCATGACCTCCTACAACTGGAACATCAACTTCCCGTGGATTTAGCCCCATAACTTCAGCCTTGACGCATAAAACCGTATTGTATATAATGTAATCAGCCAAATAGCAGGCATGGAAGCTATAGTACTTCTGATAATTACTTCGTAAAACGTGGGTGAGTGCAAAAAATTTAACTTCAACTTTTATATGACCAAGAATACGGTAAAAAAGCACCCTTGGGATGGGCTAATTCAGAGTAGAATGGGGACAGATTATTTTGACAGGACAGATTGATTCTAACTTGTTAGCAAAATTCAAATTCCATGCTTCATCATATCTTTTGAAGTTAAAACTTTCTCACCTTTCACATCAAGCACAATCCTTGTGAGAAGACCACTTGGTCATGGGTGTGCTTTTTAACCCACAGATCTTTAAGTTTTAAATAATGCTAAAAAACAAGCACAGCATTATAAAGAACAAAACCAATCTTCATTTTCAGTTTGTAAAAGACACAGACTTTGACATTTTTCCAACTTACAAAAGAAAAAAGAAGAAGAAGATCATTGCTAGTTAGTCAACAAAATGCTACATCTAACGATTCAATCTTATTCAATAACAATTTGTGGACCATATTTAACCCAATTCAATTTACTTCAACCTTACATATTGAGTGCTCCTTTACAAGTGGAATTTATACAGATAAGTACAGCAAATAACAGAGTAAGGGGGCAGAATTGAATAGTGGGGTAACTTGCGTGAGGCACAAATATCACTGACAAGAAAAAATTTCCCCGCTAATGGAGAACTAACTAAATGCAATCCGGAAATATGCAGAAATATTAAACTACAATATTTCAGAGCACAACCAGTTTTGATATGTCTAGGAGTGAAGAGTTTCACAGCCAATTCATATCTAAACAATTCACCACAGGTTGTCAATTCATATAGAACTATTTTAGGATGAGCCAGAAAGTTGTGCAGTTCCAAGTAAGTGAAAGAGAGGTTGAGAAAAAGGAATATCAATTCAAGGGCTAAACGAAAAGTTAAAATCTAGAACAAACAAATTATGTTCTTTGAAGCTATAAGCAGCCAAAAAAATGCAGTAGAGCTTTGAGGTTCTCATCTCTTGGATAGATCAAAACATAAGAATAAACTAAAGATGCTGATAAATGAACATCTTACCACAAATGTATTAGCTCTGACTACATCAAGCATTGTGACACCTAAAAGTCGCCTTGGGTCATAGGTTCCCGCTTTCCTGAAGACCTCTGCTGCAATTGGAACTGTAGAGTTCACAGGATTACTGATTAAGTTGACAACTGCTTTAGGACAGCATTTAGCAATTCCTTCACAAAGAGTCTTCACTATTCCCGCATTAATGTTGAAAAGATCGTCCCTTGTCATTCCAGGTTTCCTGGGAACACCAGCAGGAATGATTACAAGGTCCATGCCAGTGAGTGCCTCCTCCAACTGATTTTGGCCCAGAAAACCACGAACCTAGATATCAAAAGATCCATTCACGTTCACTTTTGGAGAAATTTGATTAATTTTGCTGACAGATGATCGCATAATGTAACTTTTTAAGAGTTAGATCTACCTAGCATTTACTGATCATTTACATCTTAATCATTTAAGACGAATTATCTTAAGCACTATTTTTGCATACATGTTTATGTTTTGCCTACTCACAGATGTATTTCTTCATTTAAGATACCCAAAATCCTAGATATGCCAAATGCGAACCCTCTAGCATATCAAGTGACTTGTTAATTAGAAATAGCCATTGCAATTTTCAAATTTTAGGGAATATAAAGAGCCACAATCTCAGAATCTTATCTCCTAGATAAGTGACGATTTGGTAAAAAGTGGTAAAATGTGTATGGCTTCATATATAAGAAACTTTCCTAATGCCACTGTTCCATCCCTTTATTTCCAGAAATCGTAGATATGTGTAAATTCTAATTGAATTGAGGTACATGCCACACAGAGGGCCTGATCCACAGTCTAGTACTCTAGCTCTCTCCTGTGTATTGTTCTTTCTCATTTTTCATCTTACTCAATCTCACGTGTTCCATGTAAGGATATCAAAAAGCATCCAAGCCAGCACCAAAGCCTCATCAAAGTAGTAAAACAGAACAACAAAAAACTGCTAACCCACAAAATTCTATATTTTGTTATATTAATTGACCTAGTTCACAGATCATGTGGATTCAAAGTCTCAGAGTTCTCATGAATAGACAATTAAAGATATGAGAATAAATTTCAACAATACCCCTTTAACCTTGAATTACTGAGATCAAGGATTATAAATGTAGCCACAGAAGACAGAAATATGAGTCTGTTATGCAAGGTGGCATGCAGGACAGAAGAGACTATCAATATCCTTCCTATTGCAACACCTCTTCATTTGTCCGCTGAAGTTATAATGGAATTAACCCCAATATTCCTAAGAATTTGTGCAGAGCATCACTAAGATACCCCAAATGATTTAATTACTGGCTATTCAACAAACTCTTTATATTGTGGTGACCAAACAAGACAATATTCCCTAAATTCATCTGTCTGCCATTTTTTTAACATCGTGATATTGCACCTGTTCAATACATAACAAGCAGCACAGAACTGTCACTTCAAAATCAAGCCTGTTTAACCCAAAGAACCGTTTATAATCCACCAAATGAACACAACTGAGAAAAGGAATGGTGACAGCCATTCTCTATCTGGCAAGGTTTCTTGACAAGAAAAACTTCAAGAGTTGCTACAACTGCTTAGGCTGGAGCGACTGACTTGGAAGTCCTAGAATTGAACTGTCGCTCCTAAAATTGAACCCATTCCCCTCTTCCCCCCATATTGATAGAAAGACTAAAAGCTCCAAAAAACGAATCAATCAAAAACCAATACACACACAATACATATTGAAAAAATTCAAGTGCACGGCATCGTATCAAGTCCAATTGAAATCATACAATTAGAAGAAACATAAGAATCAAGCGGTTCTGGAAAAATTAAAGAAAAAAGGGGAGTAACAAACCATGGGGACTCAAGAAAGACGAAAAGATAATATTACCACAGCCCCGGTGTCCATATGGCTGATATCTGCCGTGACGCCTGGAGTGTTAACTACATCATAAAGATGAAGCACCGAAACCAATGGGTTCATCTTCATCAGCATTGCTAAAGGCTGGCCTATGCCACCAGATGCTCCTAATACTGCCACTTTGAAACCCGGTGACCCGCCTTTGGCCCGGCAATCGGCACGCCATAAGCTCGAGCGACCCTCCTCCTTTAATTACCCAAATCACAGAGAAATTAATGGCCTTACCCAGGAATAATTTAACAATTCCCCAACAGTTTCCGAGTAAAAAAACAAGACTGCCCACAAGTCCAGGAATTTCGCATGACCAGGAGCTTTGCTTATCTTAGAGATTAAGAAAACAGCTAAGTGCAGAAAACTTTTGTGAGTTGTCAGTAATTATTAATCAAAGATCACTGGAGAAGACTAGTAAGGCAAACAAACTGTTCCTTTTATTCAAAAACAAAAAGGGAAAAAGAAATCAATAGACCTGGATATAATCCGCGGAAGGATTAAGGTGAGCGGAAATTCTGGCAATACGCTGATGAACGTCCGCACCCTGCTGCATAATTCCCCTCAAACAGATTCCTCTTTGAAAGTCGAAGGCGTCAAATTCTTGGAATATTATGTAAGATATGGCAAATGCGAGGCAGAACGAAGAGCAGCGGGCTCTAAATTTGTCGTCCTGGCTAAGTGAGCAATCGATACAAGAAAGGAAAAGATGAGCCAGAAGCTCGCCGGGATGCGTGGATTTGGATGTGATCTTGGGCTGCCAGCGTATGGGTGGATTGGATCGGACAGGGACGCGGCCTTATCGTCGACGCTTTTGTCTCAAACATATACTTCCGTTAGTTTTAGATAAATTTTAAGTACTTCATTCTTATTATTTCAGATAAAATAATTTTATAATTATAAATAAATTTGTTTTATCATTTTTACTAGTAATATATACTATATATTAAAAGTTTTGACCTTGAATGGTTTCACATAGTAAATTTACACATATGCCCTTCTTAACTTAATAATGGCAAAATTATTATTTTTCATTATCTCTTCTTCTTCTTTTTTCTTCATTTGATATTTTTTGCACAAGGGTGTAAAATAAATGTTTAAATAAACATATATCTATACTATAAATAAAATAAATTAATGGTTTATGATTTTATATTATATAAATTTCACAGATCCGTCTATGCTATAAATTATGGTTTTGTTCCCTACATAATTATACTAAGTAAAATTAATTTTTAAATCGATGTCTTTGGCATGGAAATTTTTTGTAACAAGAGAATCGAAAGAAAAAGTCAAAATGGATAATATTTAATTTTTAAATTGATATTTTTGGGGTTGATTTTTTTTTTCTGATACTTAAAAAATATCGAAAGACTTATAATTTCTTGGATGTAACATAAGAAATATATCACAGTTTTTGACCCAATCAATTGTGGCCTTTTACTGTTGTTAAATATAATAAATTAAGTAAGAATATACAATTTTGAACTAAATATAATAAATTTTAGCTGTTATTAAATCTCATAAATCAAAGGAAAAAATATGATATTGACTTTAATTTAGAACAATAAAATACTCTAATCAAAATCATTAATTTAGAAAATTTAAGGCATATGAGATATGAAAAGATAAAAGCAAAAGTTAGGTACAATATTTTGTTATTAAATGTGCATCTATTAGGAAATTACAATACTTGACAGAAAAATTACAAAATAATAATTTAGAAACATATGAGATTCCATATTTAATTTAGAATAATGAGTTTCTCTAATTAAAATTGTTACTTTAGAGAACCCAAGGTGAAATTGATAAAATATAAAAGTGGAAATCTGGAAACTCAAGAAAAGGAACAATTAATATTGATAAAAAATAGCATATGAAAAAAGATGAAGCAAAAGCCAAAATACAAAATATAAATAAAATTTTCATTTGATAATAGAACTTTTTGTTCATAATTATATTTTTGCAATTATTATATTTGAATTTCAAAAATTTTGCTGGAGAACTCTATTCAATATTCTGATATTTCAATTTCATTTCAACTTCCATTCATGTTAAAAATTGTTTATTATCTTTTTTTTTTTTTTGGATTTATTTCATTTATTGCTCATATTTCATTTTTTTTTTAATCACAGTTCATTTGCTTTATTTTATGGATGATGAGAGTTCCATGGGATTCTATGCATCCATTTTTATTTTCGTATCCATTTATTTTAGTATACAATTTCATTATAGTTATTATAAATTTGTCTTTTTGTACTACGTATATTCAATATTTCATATGACAAATTTATAAATGTTATCAATAATTTAAATTATTATATTTTTACATACTTCACTCTTATTATTATGTTTTGATGCAATTTAAATTATTTTTAATAGTATCTTTTTCTTTTGATTATCTATAGTTTACCCAAAAAAAAGATCAACTAATTTATTATGTTTTTCTTTTTACATGTAAGTAATATGAATAGTTAAAATATTTGCAATTTTATATTTATAAAACAAATTACATGTAATTTTTCTTCACTTTTAAAATATTATTTTACATTAAATTGGAATTTGTTGTGACACCATTTTTTTTATCATATTTACTACAAAATTTGCCGTTCTTTTGGCAACGTATGACATTTATATTTGTATCCAAATTTTGTTAATAATCTAAATACATTTAAAAATTTATTAAACAATCACTTTACACAATTACCTTCAAAATATTTGATGTGACTAGCACATAAATAAGTTTATAGTTTTACCATGACAATTTAATAACCAAGAAAAATATTTAATCGAATACAAATTTTAGTAAGTTATGTTTTTAGTTGTTTTAATATATTATTTTTGATAAATAAATAATGCAACACTAGTGTAGACATAGATGTAATCGATAGTCTAAAATTCAGGCCAACAAGCAAGGACAGAATTTTAGGAATATACCAAGGAAAGACAACTGGGCTGGGTTGTCGTGAGTGCCATATCCAAGTGGTATATCATGCAACCAAAACGTGGGACCAATTTTGTTGAGTCCATTTGTCTAGTCTTATACAATTAATTTGATTGCAAGAAAGTAAATATTCATAGACACTACTTATGAAATTCCATTTGTGAAATGAGGAAGTCCTTCAGTTAGATACCTAGAAAGATGAATTGGTTGTTCATGAAGACTTGGTCTTGTTAAAAAATCAAGGCACAGTGAGGTGAATCCTATCAATAAAGAGATGTCTATTTTCATAATGATAAATTATTTTTTATTGATTTCTATTAATACCATGAATTATTGAATAATTGTAAACTAACCACATATTCCCCGTCACTAATGTGAGTCAATTAAATTAACATTATATTTTGGATTTCTTTGAATTTGAAAAAGGAATATAAAAGTGGGAGGATTAATTAACAAAGTATGGCATGCTACTCTTTAACAAGAAACTTGCGTTTTTGCACACTTGTTGCATATGTAATTAAAAAAGTATATTTTTTAAATGAATTTTATAAGTGAAACATAATATCTACATATATATTTACTTACGGAGCCTAATCACAATTTGGTTCTGATCATAAATATATAAATATATATATATATATATTATCCTCTATCAAACTAGCCTATCTTCTGTACAAGAGTTACATGGTGGTTTATGTTCATTAGTATAATTTACTTATATTGATTGACTTTCTATATAAAAAAAAATTAAATAGTTTTAAACTAAACCTAAGTTTAATATTAAAAGTTTTTGGGTCTAGCCCAAATCATAGCCCACCTAAAAATATAAAAATATGATTTTAAAAAATAAATTAGGTAAGAGTATTTAAGTAATTAACATGGGACCAAAAATTGTTTCCTTGAGAAGCTCTCATTTTTCATAATAATATAAACTAATAAAAACTGCATACTCTATGCGTGTTCAAATTTACATATAAATTATAGAGCTATTGTATTTTAAATAGTAGATATTAAATTATTTAAAAATAATAAAATAAATAAATAAATAAATAAATATCAAAATTTATGAAATGAGAGAAGTTCTAAGAGAAAGTACAAATAAAAATAATAAAGTAAAAGAAAATGAAGAGAAAAAGGATGAAAATAAAAGAATTTAAATAAAAATAATTGTGTAATTTCTCATTATGAAATATAGAAGTCTTATTTTTTTTAAAAAAATAAATATAGTAGAAATATAGGATAAAAGTATAAAAAATAACAAAATAAAAATTATAAAAGAATTTGAAAAGAGAGAAATTTTGATAGGAAAATACAAATGAAAGTAATTAGTTAGTAGAAAAAGAAACATAGGAAAGATTAACAAAACAAGAGACTTTAAAATAAAGGGAATTTCTGCAATTATACACCATGCGACCAAAAAAACCTTAATGAAATAATAATATACTATAGATAATATTTAATACCATACATAAGATAAATGCCTTTCATGAGAGCATGTATCATTACATTTTATCAGTACAAAACACTATTATATAAATTGTTTATTCAAATGTCCCAGAACATTACACGATTATTCATTTTCAGATTGATTGTGATATATTTTTCCAAGATATTGAACTCAGCTTTTAATCCATCCACTTAATAATCCCAAGCGTAAGTTTGTTTGCTGGTTTCCTGTTTTTCAGGTAAAAAAAGGGCTTCTGATTTTCACCTCCGTTTAAGGCTTTCTAGCTTACCATCAGGTGTAATGGATTGGGCCTTTGATGTTTTGTTAGTGGCCCAAATCCAACAAAACAAAGCCCAAAAAGCCCCATGAAGAAAATGTCGGGAAATAAAAATGGAAAGAGTTGGAAAAAAAAAAAACAAACCTATTTATTCATTATTTCCCGTTTGAACTTATGAAAAATTTAGTTGGTATATGTAATGTAGCTATAAAGAAATTAGAGAAAGACAATATAATATATCAGTTTGATCCAAAC
This sequence comes from Avicennia marina, assembly GCA_019155195.1. Classification (NCBI taxonomy): domain Eukaryota; kingdom Viridiplantae; phylum Streptophyta; class Magnoliopsida; order Lamiales; family Acanthaceae; genus Avicennia; species Avicennia marina. The sequence goes on from CM032765.1 coordinate 9,797,777, forward strand.
ATCAAAGTCAGCATCAGTCCATCACGATTCACCGCCATAGATATCGGTCTTCTGGTACACAGGTTATTGAATCACGTTAGACCTTTGCGCAGTCAATCGACGGGACACGAGAGGTTGAAGAGTATTATCAGAAATAGTAGGTCCAGCTAATGAGGTTTTGGATTGATTAGTCGAGGTTGAGAGGAAGAAACAAAAAGGGAACAAGAACATACATAAAAGTGAAACGTTTTCTACAACTTAGGCCTCAGGACTTGAATTTTATTGGCACTAGTGCCATATAAAAAAAAAATCTTAGTTAAATTTAAAAAGTGAGAAAAGATATTTCCAGTAGTGTTTTCTTTGATAAAGAAAATGCGAGCACTGCATTTCCTTGAACCATCGAGTAGAAAATTAGGTTAGAAATATGTTTTGATGGTTCTGTCGGCCCATTCTGCTCCATTAACTCGAACTGGATCAGCACATAAATTCACCAAACACCTCTCTCTCTCTCTCTCTCTCTCTCTCTCTCTCTCTATATATATATATATATATATATTTATTTATTTATTGATATATTTATATGTACACACACACATATGATTGTCGTCCTTCGAGTCTCTTAATTGATCCAAATAAAAAGAAGTCGTAGACAAAGCCGTATATTGCGCACTATGTAGCGTTGGCAAGAGCAGAGCGAGTAAAAGGACAGGTTATCGAAAGAAGAAAGTAGTGGTGGGCTTCTAGAAAGAAAAATACAGGGTGGAGCAATTCAATGGGGCAAATGATTGATGTTTCATATTGCTGGAAATCGTTTGACGTTTAAGGCACAATACCCCCACCCCCCCTTCATTTTCAAAAAGGGCGCCCCTCTCGCCCATATCTATATAAATATATATATGTATGTATGTATGTATGTATGTATGTATGTATGTAGGTCTCTCTGTGTGTGTGTAACCCCTAATATACATTTAGATACATGGAATTACCAAAATACAAATCTCTAAAGCCAATAAGCCCCCTATGTAATTAATAAGCTAGCAAATGTCTTGATATAGACTTAAGCACAACATTCTAAGGCATCATGCAACCGAGTAGCTTGGCTTACATTTGCACGCAATTGAGTACCATGTAAAGATTTAAGTTAAACGCAGTCCAGTCTTTTAATTTACCACGGAGTTACCCTTCCTCAAGACTCATGATATATTACTGCTACATCTTTATTAAACATAGAGAGGAAAAATACATGAACTAGGCGCACAAGGGCACGAAGCATAAATCAGCAATGATGAGAAGAAAGAAAGAAAATAAAGTATCGGAAAGGAAATCTACCTGGGGAGCAATGCAATTGGAGTAGTGGGGATTGCCGAAAGGATTGCATGGAATGGGAAGAAGAAAGAAGAGGAATTGAATTGGATGAATCACAGTAGAAAGTTGACATCATTGAAGGGTTGAATGAAAGATAAAGGTCTGTGCCTTGCCAGAAAAAAAACAGACCCGGGATAAAAGTTGAAAGTGGCCTTTCAGCGGCCACTCATTGCCAATCTTCTCCACCTCCGCCAGTAAGATTACTCGCCCACCTCATTAATATTGTTTTGGACTCATCTCAACTTATTCATTCAGTCATCTCAGTTTGTGTATCTATCCACAATAATTAAGCTTATTAAAATGAAAACCAGTCAGATTTAGAGCTTTCGAAATAAGTACTAAAGCAGTTTGGTAAAATTTTCAATGTGGTAATTATTGGTGCGCCGTACATACTATATAAAAATAAAACCCATTTTCTTATTAGTAATAATATCTTATAACTCAATTTCTAAACTTTATTTTTTAAAAGACACGGGCACGGTTAAAGCAAAAGTATAACATCATTAACTTGTTGGCGTTGGCGTTATATTTTGTTGGCACCTTATGCCACACTAAACTCACTTTGCAGAAATTTTAAGGAACACGGAAGGCGCTACCTAAATTTGATGAAAATCTGGACTCCTTAGTTTTAAAGAGACCAAAATTTAATCAAAATCTGAAGTTCTTGGTATGTGCCGACATCTTCAACGTTACTGCAGAGATATATGAATGCTAATTTTTAGAATATTCTTAGCCAGCTTGTATAGATTTGGGGGAAACTCCATTTTACAAGCAGTGAGTCTTTATCAGATGAGAGAGATAATTTCTAGATGCGAGAAAATTTTTATTCACTGTTCATAGATCATAATTCATATAACTCTTAAACAAGTTAGGGGTTATCATTTTGTCTCTTTTAGTTTATTGGTAAATAAATTCAATATACTCTATTTATTTTTTATTTATTTATTTTAAATAAAATATATTGATCGAATAATGAATTTTTTTCATTTTACATTGAATATATATATATATATATATATATGCTCTTACTCTATTTATATATGATATTTGTATATAATTAATATTGAACCAACTTAGGGGTTTATAAACTATAATGTTTTGTTGATTTTTTTTGTCTTAATATGAAATTCACTACAAAATATCCTTTTTTTCAGTTAATATTTTGTAAATAAATTAATTTTTGTCACATCAATTATAATTGTTTTTAAATATATTAATATGACAAACATATTATGTTTATCAATAAAATTCATTAGAATATTATATCTTATTAGTTTTTTTATAAAAGTAAATGTAATTAACATTTTTTATTTATAATAAAATTATTAAAATAAAATTAAAATTTTCTTTCCCACAACAGAGCACTCATGGGGAGCTAGGGAGGGAGGTACGATGGGGGCGAAGGATATGGCAGGGATAGGAGTGTAGAAAATATTTTAGAATGGAGTGAGAGATGAGGTAGGGGCATGAGCTGGGGGCAAGAGTAAGAACGAGAGGAGATATTTGAGTGTGGGACAAGAGATGGGAAAACCAATTCTTGTCTCGTTACCATTGCTATTGGAGAATATAGAAAAAAAATTTGTAATTTATTAAATCCTTCATAAGATAGAGAGTTTTAAGCAAAACTCAAATATAATTTTCATATACTTTATTTAAAATATGTAAGTCACACTAATTTAATACACACATGCTATGTAATTAAAGATGACACCTACTTTTTATGTATCTAAGCGTAAAATTACTAAATTAGTTTTATTTTTAAAAAAACTCATTTTTTCTCTTTCATTTATCTTATTTTGTTATTTTTTCTTTCATTTTTTCCCTCTATCTTACATTTGGCTCACTAAACTATTATTATTTTAAAAAAAATTTATTTTTCCTATATCTTTTAATATATTTTATTCTCTCTCTCTCTCTCTCTCTCTCTCCCCCCTATCCTACAATTAACTTTTTTTCATCTTTCTTTTTAATTTTATTTTTAAGATTTTCATCCAAATTGTTTATATTATTACATAATGCTTAATGGCTTCAAACTAATCAACTTTTTTCCTTTTTTTTTTCTTTATATTAATGTATAGCTTTCATTTTTCATTGATATTTTATTTTTCTTCCAACCCCATTTTATATTTATTTTTTACTTACCCCATTTTATATTTATTTTTTACTTTCTCGTAATTATTTTTATTATTTAAAATATAATAATTTTATAATATATTATAATTAATTAAAAATATAAATTTTATAAATAATCTGTTCTTTGAAAGTTTATTTTCAGTTGTCTTATTGTTAGTTTTGTTCAAGTCAAGAATAAAATTGTAAGTTTCATTCCATATATTTAACGAAGCACATATATTGTAATGAATAATTTTATTCCAAATGAGTGAAACGATTATGACTCAGGATCCAATTATATGGTGCAAACGGAACGTGCTATCGTGCGAGGGTAATTGTTTTGGGAGAAGAAGAAGAACAACTTGACGGGCTCGAAACCCGGAAATGATTAAAGGGCGCCGTGAACGGAACAACTCGCGTCAACAAAATGTCCTTTCCTCTTCCTCCTGGGGCCCTCTTTAAAACCAACCCCCAACTCCTTCGCCTTCTTCCACTCCCCAACGTTTCGTTTCCATCCTCATCCCCAACTCTCCGCCGCATCATGAGTGTGTGTGTGTGTGTGTGTGTGTGTGAGAGAGAGAGAGAGAGCAGGTAGCCTCAGGGTCAAGGGCCAAAAAGTAATTATCAAGATGTGTAGATACACCATTCACATGTATATACACCGTGCGCTGCTCGTTAACATCCCCACATACAGATACTCCAGGGAGAGAGAGAGAGTTGGTGGAATGTGTTTTGGAAACCAAATTTGAAAATGGGTTAAAAAAACATTTTGCACTTGCTCTCCTCCCTTTGAAGACTGCCACTGACATTCAACTGCTGCATGCAGCGGCCGATCTATACTGGCCCAACAATTTAGACAGCCACTGGACATCGGACTGTCGTTTTATAGCAATCTCATGGCGATATTTGTCTTGTTTTTTGAGGGCTCTCTTGCTGGTCATCAGATGTTAATTCCCGCCTGACAGTTGTTAGGAATCGGCAGACAGAATGGAGCCAGGCAACACCTTTTCTGTTTTTTTTACTTCTTTAGATCTCTCTTTTTATCCCCCCTTCAAGAAGTTATTCTGGTTTATTGTTTTCTTTCCTAGATGCATTTATATGCAGGTCTTCTTTCGCTTGATTATGAAAATCTAAAGTATAAAGACATGAGTTTATGGAAAATTCATTGTTTACTGTACTGAGCTTTTGTGTGAATTAGTTCAAGAAATATTCCTTCCCTTAGTATTTCCGTAAATTGATTCATACTCGATTAACCTTTTAAGTGAAACATTGTGGATTGAGAAGGGCCAGTTTTTTAATTTATTATTATTTTATTTATTCTTAACTAAATGGCTTTGCTGTTTTTGCCTTGAAAGATTTGAACTCCACTGCCAAATTTCCTGGTATTGCCTTCTTGCCACTCCTTTTCTATTTCTTTTCTTTTTTATTTTTTTGTCCCCTTCAGATTCTGCCTTCTTATTCTAATAGTTTTTGGAAAAAATTGCATACATGAATTTTCATACTTTTATAGCTTTATTTATTAATTACTTGGTTTTCCAGTTGTACTACATGATTAATATATTATACAACATTAGTTCGTATTTGTAATCATGCAATCTAGATGCCAAGAACATGTAATTGCGGTGAAGGTATTGGCACGCGCATTTGAATCTTTTTTCTGCCGTTTTAAGTCAAATTTAGTCTGAACCCCTGTCCTCTATTATTATTATTAAGGAGCATAAGAACCCTAAAATCATTAAAGTAGCAAATTGCCCCATCTTCTGTTTATTTCTTACTTTTTTCCTTTCATTTTTATATGTTCTCCTCATTCTTTTCAATTAACTTATCTTGAAGCTTTCTCTTTTTCGTGTGATGTTTTATAATTTGTAACACATTTTCAAATTTTTAATATTTTATATATTTATTGTATTCAATATGGTAACTTTTGTTCGATGATAAATTATAAAACAAAATACATGTCAGTATACTTCAATTATAAAATAAAAGGCTCAAGTTATATAATAAAAATACAACTTTATGTGCGTAAATGATAAATTATATTTAAAATTTTATATGAGACATATTGACCGTAGTAGTAATTTCATGTGAGATGGAAGTTTTTAATTTGTGAAATTTTAGTTTCCTTTCGAGAAAAACTTCTTCGGATTACGAATGTTATTCCGATTACAGTTTAGGAAATATATATGCTTTTGGATTTATTCATAAATATTATCTGTTAATTATTATGATTACTTTAAATGTGCCACTTCCACCCGCAACTGCATACGTTTCAAAGTAATTATAGTGAATTAAAGTCAACAATCTTCATGCTCCAGTCCTGACTTTTCTTGCTCCTTTAACTTTATTTCTATTTGTTATATTGTTATTTCTCATTACATTTGTGCCCATATTGTTCCGCTATAATTAATCTAATCGCCACAATAAGTCTAACATACCAACTGATTAAGCCAGCAGAAGGGGCTTAACGTTGTGTCAAATGTTTTTCAAAAATTCTAATGGCCGAAGTGTGTGTAGCATTTTCCTTGTATTCTAAGATTGGGTACCTCCACTTTTCTGTGAAGGAGACTGGTTGCCTAAGCTTGCAAGCGGGTAAGCTCTTAGGCTGTTTAATTATCTTAATTATAGTTTCCAAGTTAATATATTTATTTATTGGCATTTACAAATAACATATTCGACAACGAATACCCGATGTTTTTGCAAGAACTCAGCAAATTTCCTGCCCTATTATTTTGAGGAAATTTTTTGACTAAATAAATCTGAAAAACCATCAGGTATTAGTCTGTCGCTTTCTGCACATCACAACTGCAATATTGGTACATAAGCAAACAGATATAATTCATTACAACCGCCTTTCTGGAATGTCTGTTTAAGGTACGAAAGGACATTTTCATTTTAAATCAGTTACACTGACTTCTTCGCTTAACAACGCCCTTTAACAAAGCAATTGAATATTCGATTTTAAGAGTCAAAATGATTAATTTAAAGATGCAATCCGTGATTCCGCATGTCTTCTCATTTTTTAAAATACAGTCCGCTTAATTATTTACCCACTCATTTGGGAGTTGTTTTGACTATATTCCTATTCAAATTTACTATTACAATAGGACGTTTGTTTCAATCATTTCACAATTTAGTTTCTTTTTTTATTATTTTTATATAATTCTTAAAAAATAATACCTAGAAACACACTTTTAAAAGCAAAAACAAAAATAGCCAAATTCCGTATACGAAAGGTAGACAATATTAGACAAGTATCTTCTACACCGTGTTTTCTATATTGGCTGCTTGTAAGCACATCTTGTCCAATTTCATTTTATGCCCAACTTTACTCTCTGGCAGATCACTCATAATATTGGACTTTTGTATAAAAAAATCTAAAGACAAAATAAGAGGAATATGTTAGGCTACTATACATGTTCGTTTCTATTTTGATAGTGCTTACAAGGAATCCGTCATAAGAAAATGTGTAGAAAATATTCCATCTTCACATGGCCAAGACTGAAAATTCATTTGAATGTGTTCCTTTTAAGATTTATTTTTTCTTTTCTAATACCGTTTATGTGACTTTTAGGAAGATTGATTAGTGCATGTTGGTGTTTTGCATCACTTGTTTTTATTTTGTAAGATGAAAATAGGCATATTCAATATTATTAGCAATAAAATACGAGTAGCTTAACACGAAAGCTACGGAGGTCACTATAGTTGGTGGAATCTTGGTTCTAGTATTTTTCTTGTTAATACTGTCAGGGGTACGATATGTGCTGAAGTTGCGACAGTGATTGACTTTAAGAATCCAGCTTTAATAAAATTAAAATAGTGCAGAAAAACGACATTTAGCTAATCACTTTGTTGAAAAAGATATACCAGTTAAATATGCAATATATTAAGTGATTAATTATTATCTTGTCGTATGATGGTTTTTACTAACTTAACGATGATAAATACAAGTACTTAAATTCCACCGTATTCTTCGATTTCGAAAATAAAAATTATTAATGAAATATATTGCAGTCAAAAATTTTACTTTGTAATTTGTCTGGCATGTCATATAGTTGGCAACGTAACGTAACTTAACTTATTTAAGTTTCATAAGATATTTTCAAATTTTCTAAAATTCTTTAAAATCCTTATTTGTTGTGGAATGTGCACTTGCTTGAAAAATAAATTAAAAGGAGCAAGAGAGATATTTTTTCAAATGAAATTTGACTAATCCAAAAGAACAAGGAGGATTCAATATCTATATATAAATCTATTGCAACAATCAGAACAATTTGATTGAAATTAGCTACGTTTGGATCAAATTAAGAAGCATGAAAATTTAGCACGAAAACTTAATAATAGTGATAAAAAGTGATATTTTAATGTGTGATGTGCTTGGAAAAAAATAATTTAGATGAATGCAAATTTGGATCAAAATATAGATGAAAATTTGACACGAAAACTTAGGAATAGTACAAAACGAGGAAAGAAAAAAATATAAAAAGTGACATTTTAATGTGTCATATATTTGAAAAAAATGATTTAGATAGATACAAATTTAGATTTAAATATAGTCTTAATTTTTTGCATGGTAGGTAGATGAATTCGGAAGATTATGGTATTCCCGGTGCATCTCAAACGTTGGAATTCGGAAGATTATTGTATTCCCGGTGCATCACAGACGTTGGTTGAGACTTGATAAAGTTTAGAGTGAGCCCTAAAGTTAAGAAAATAGAGTCTACATGGTTAGGCTTCCATTTATTTCTTAATTTATTATGTATTAAGTTTTGTCAATTATTAGAGGGAGAAAAATCCATGAAAGGTTGAGATTGAAGTGGGGTTCAATCAATGCACAATACAAGAGAGCTTGTAATTGATGCAAAAACTAGGTGTAGTCAAATAAGATTTGGTGTGTGTAGATTCATGAATAAGGATTATTGTGTTTATGTGTGAATATATAGTAGAGAATTACTTTGACTGACACAAAGCCCTTGAAACGTAGAAGATTTTATTCGAAACCATATAAGCTATCGATTGTATGGATGTGTGACAGTATTGTGGTTCAATATTTGTGTAATCATGTTGCAACATCTAAACCAAGTTTTGAACATATTCTTTATTATTAAAAAAATCATTTATTTAGGACAAACAATGTAATAATATGGCTTGAAGTTCCTCAAGATACAAAGAGATGTTAATGAGTTGAGTTGAACTCAACTAGCAACTCAAATTCCACGATTGTTCAAATTTAACTCAATTTATTTTTATAAAAGTCAAACTCAAATCTAGTTTTAATTAAACAGGAAGATTGAACTCAAAAATATTATAATAGTCCAATTCGAACTCAAGAAAATGTAAAAACTTTTTTGAATTTAATCGAACTTAATTCGAATAGTTCAAATCTTCTAATAATCTAATTGTTCATAAAAGGAAGGCTAAAGTGTGCTTCAAAATTTCTTTATATAACAACGTATCTTGAATTTGGATCGTAACTATATGAGAATACATTGACTTTATAGTTGTGCTGTGTTTATTTCTTGTAATCTATGACTTAAACTCTTGATGCATGCATCAAATGTCATTAATTGTTTTATAAAGGAAAGAAAAGAATCCTGTAAAGCACCCTAATCATTTTTAAACAATAGTAATTTTTTTCTTTTTAAAATATCTACTCTAATTTGTCAGCATTAATTATTTCGGAATCATTACCAATATGCTGGTAATGAAAGATGTAAATAAATATATCTGAAAAATGAGTAGACGCATGGAATTAAGTGTTTCGTAATGTTGAGTTACAAAATTTGACGAGTAATGTTAAAAATGGCCGAAAGTACAGAATTGGGCGAGCCAAACAAGGGTCCCCCATTAGACGGCTAATTCAGCATTTTGTGCTAATAAGTCAAAGGCACAAGCACACTTCAATTATGTCCTAGACTTTAGCAGCATTAATATTTTTTATTACTTAATAGCATAGCCCATGATTATAGAAGACAAAATTTTCCAACCATCCCCCCCACACGCTGTTGCATGTCCGGACTTCGTGTTCGTTTAATTTGTAATTTGGTATTCTTACTAACGACATAGAAGCAAAGCTTGTGGTCAGATTGTGTCGCGCAGTTCAACGAGATGAGTCTTGTTCTTCAACCTTGGTAATTGATCCCTCGAAGATAGACAGACACATTTATCCGGCGCCTTGTTAACGTAATCTTCACGACGTTGAATATCGCTTTAACTGTCGGCAGCAGGCAACCCTTTGCTTGGACGGTGTTTCTGTTCTGTACTTTTTCCATTGATTGAATTGGTTGTGTCTTGTGGTCTTGGAGATTGCATCCTGTGTCTATTTATTATTGATATACATACCAAAGAATAAATACTCAATGGGTAATATATTAGGACCGACTTCTCATCAATTTGCATTCATTCTGACAATGCTCAAAATGGGTCTATACTGCTCCAAATTTTCTTCTTGCAATACCAAATTTTTGTTGTTTAATTAGAACTCTTTTCTGTTTAATTTTTCTCTTTCTTATTTGAATAAGATTTTCTGAAACATACGCACCTAAAGATGAAAACAAACACGACAATCTTTTAAGTGTTGCAATTATTATATTTTTTAATTTTTAAACACTTAAAACATACATTCAAAAACAAAAACAAATATGGGGTTTTTTATTTTTTTATTCTGTTTTTTTTTATAATTTAACAAATTACCCCGTTTACGGGGAGTTTGGCAAATTAACCCATCTCGCCGTTTTAAACGGCGAGATGACGTCATCTCGCCGTTCTAAACGGCGAGATATTCGTATTTCTGCCAGTATAATGTTTCGTTTGTATTCGTATTAACTGTCTCGAAATACACCGTATTCGTATCGCGCCGTTTTGAACGGCGAGAAAGCGTCTAATTGGGCCAGCTCACTAGTCTCGCCGTTTGAAACGGCGAGATAGCCTCTGATTGGGCCGCCCAACTCACGTGTCTCGACGAGATAGCCTCTGATTGGTCCACGTCCCGAGTCTCGCCGTTTGAAACGGCGATGGACCGATCCACGAGGCATTAGTTCCAAGGTATATCTCGCCGTTTGAAACGGCGAGATAACCTCTGATTGGTCCACGTCAACATTCTCGCCGTTTCAAACGGCGAGATAACTCTGGCTACCTCGGCGCACGCTCGATCGCTGTTCATCACCTTCTTCCCCGCAAACACTCCCCGGCGAATTCTTCCACTCCCTCGTTATTTGCAAAGCATACGTCGCAGTACGACTTTTGTTAAATTGGAGACGATGGTGTATGATTTGACTGGAGTGGATCGAAATCATTCTGTCATTCATTTGAAAACAAAATTTGTGTTAAGAGATGCATTTGGGGGACATAATGTGGTCCTACTAGGGATTGAGAATGACGTAAATTTGCAATTCTTGTTTAATCCGATCAATCAAGTCATGTATTTAGATCTCTACATCGAAATAGAACGGAGAGACTGTCACAATCAGTATATTATGCCACGTGTGGAGAGAGAAACAGGTCCAACCTCCCACCGATCATTCTTTGGAACTCGACAGAATAGTAGTGTGCCCTTGGTCACTGAAGCGTTGACTCATGTCGTAAATCAGGAGTGTGACATGTTACCTGATCTTAACACACATGCATCACATTTTGAATCAGAATATGGAGGTATGGTTGATATGGATAATGCAGGAGAGATGCTTTGTGATGCCCATGAGCAACATGTATACCGATCAATATCTGACATCAATGATAGAGATTATGGAGATGAGGGAGATGATGAGGATGAAGAAGATGAGGATGCAGTCGATATCAATTCGATGCAGCGGGTATCAACAGCATCAGATGCCGACCCATCAGCCAATGCATACCATAGACGTGTGCTAGGGCGAGCAAGCACCATGCCAATGCACTCTTCAACTATACCTGAACATGGGACAGAACAACCGATGGTGCCATTATATTCGTCTGTACCCTTCTTCTCACTGGCAGAGCCAGAAATTACAGCTGACAGTGTTGAAAATCTAAGTGGTAGATGGAGCACGTATTATGACGAGCATAAAGGAGAGCTTCATTTGGACATGGTGTTTAAGAGCAAAGGTCATGTCCAAGCAGCTGTGAAGGATTATTCCGTGAGACATGCAAAGCGAGAGTACCGTGTGGTAAAGAGTACGCCCAGTTTGTGGAAGGTTAAATGTAGACATACTACAGTTGATATGCCTTGTGAGTGGCATCTTAGGGCTTCTTTAAGGCAGAAAATGGGATTGTGGAAGATAACTAGATACGGCTCAGCCCACACTTGTCTCCCAGGGGACCTAAGGATGGATCACACAAATTTGGATAAAAACATGATTGCAGCAATTCTCGTAGGGTTAGTTCGTGAAAACCCTACTATTGAGATAAAAAATATTGTGCAGCTTGTCAAAGATCGGTACGGTTATGAGATAAATTATGCAAAGGCATGGTACAGTTTGAAACGAGCCATTGAGAATGTGTACGGCACATGGGAAGACTCAGTGAATAAGTTGCCTGCCTACATGAAAGCACTACAAAAATGGAATCCAGGCACTATTGTTGAGTGGAGACACATTGGAACTGGGGTGCCAAATAGGATGATGCTATGTTATTTATTTTGGGCTTTCAAACCTTGCATTGATGGATACCAGCATTGCAGGCCGGTAATTAGTGTAGATGGCACGCACCTATACACGAAGTATCGCCATAAGTTATTGATTGCAGTTACTATTGATGCTAATCAGCAAGTGTTACCTCTTGCTTATGCCTTAATAGATGAAGAAAACACAGAATCATGGGGTTAGTTTTTGCAGATGTTGGAGTGACATATTATCTGTGGCAGAGCATATAATTGTCTTGTATCCGATAGACATCCTGGGCTTCTTTCTGCCGTCGAGAACATCGATGTTTTCAAAGCCCCAAGAGGACAACACCGATTTTGTCTTCGACATTTGTGTGCAAATATTTTAAAAGCTTTCAAATCTCGACACTTGCGTGATCAATGCTAGAGAGCAGGTGCTGAGAATCAGGAGAAAAAATTTCTTCAAACTTTAGATCATATAAAGCAGATTAACTTGGAGGTCTACAACTACTTGGAAGCAATTGATAAAGAGAAATGGGCTCTATCCTTTGATGGAGGTTGGAGACATGGTGTACTGACAACTAACATATCAGAAAGTATTAATGGGGTAATGAAGGGAATACGGCGGTTGCCAATATGTTCGATTGTGCAAATGACATTTGATCGGGCCGTTGCTAAATTCAGGCTAAGATTAATGGAGGGTGAAGTTAAGATGGCAGGAGGGGATGAGTGGCCCGCTTGGCCTGCAAAGACGTATGTAAGGGCAGAGCGCAAATCTATCCGGCATTTAGTGCAACTATATGATCGAAATGCACAGTCGGGACGAGTGATCACTGCACAGGATCCGGGAAGAGGAGGAGGAAATGCACACGCTGTGGAACTATGCAGTAGGGATTGCACATGCAAGAAGTGGTTATTACGCGGAATTCCATGCTCACACGCAATAGCTATTAGTAGAAAATATGGTGTTAATCCTAAACAGCTAGTGATGCCATACTTTTCCATTGGTAGTTATGTGCACACATATGAAGGGAGATTCAATCCTGTTTGGGCCGAGGATTATTGGGATGATCCACCATTCGAGTTGGTCCACAACCCTCACAGGCATATAATTCGTAAGGTTGGGAGGGCTCCGTCGAGTCGAATACCAAATGAGATGGACTGGCCACAATATCGAGCTCGACAGCAATCGCGGCAACAAGCCCAACGTCGATTGCAAGATTTAGACATGCCTTCATCCTCCAGTCGTCCTCATTAGCTTCACATGTTTCTGTAAATTTTATATTTTTCACAACTAAACACGGAAGTAGTTCCGTGCCTGTGTAGTTATATTTGTATACATAAAAATATTATGTGTGAATGTTATTTTTTCAAGTTTTGTGATTACATATTTCATATGCTTGTAAATGTTAGTTTTCATGTTTATGTATATATTGTTAATTTGGTGTTTAATTAATGCATAGTTTGTCATACAGGACTTTTTTACCATGGCTATGAGAGCTAATCCGGGCCCATTTGATCCGAGTTTGCTATACCTACAGCATAACCATAGGTCGGAGGCTGTGTGGTTAGGGGATATAGACACTACACTTCGACCACGACATCAAACCAGGGCACTAGCTAGGATTCCTGATTTTGATGATCGGGTCGTTATTTTACTACATCGACTAGGTTTCTATGGAGTGTATAGGTGTGGACATGTGGCACTTGATTGGCATCTGATCACAGCAATAGTTGAGAGGTGGCGCCGCGAGACTCACACCTTTCATCTTATGACTGGTGAGGCTACCATTACATTAGAAGATGTAGCGTTGATATGGCAACTCCCAGTGGCGGGTGCCCCAATTACAGGGGTTGACGAGCGTTGGGCCATAAGTGTTTGGCAAGAGTATTGTTTGGAGTATTTGGGATTTGCACCCTCCACAGATGTATTCAGTGGTGCTACTATACCCCTTTCAGTCTTACTTCGGGAGGTTCGATACCGGACCCTGACTGTTGATAGTACAGAGGATGACGTGGCTCGATACACTCGCTGTTACGTGCTATGAGATTATTGAGATGCACCGTATTGATCGGGTATTGAGGCAATTCGGAATGCCACAAGGCATTCCTAATGATCCACCACGGGCTCAGGATGCACTACATAACGAGCATAGGCGCGGGCGTTCAGGAACTAATTGGGCTCATCACCACGCTGCATACATTCAAGAATGGGCTAGTGATGATCATATCATAAGGGGCCCCATCTTTCCAGATACACGGGTGTCACGAGACTATTTTGAGTGGTACCGTCGAGTTACGCGCCAATTTATCACTCCTGGGCATGTATTTGTACATACTGGATATCAGCCTGGCCACATCACTTATTTCCCGCACGTGGTACGCTTTTATATTTGCGTATATACATATGTGTGTGTGTGTGAATGTCTCTTTGTATATTATTCAGCAATATGTAAATTGTTGATTGCAGGCACAGCAGATGCAACAACTACGTTCTGGTGGATATAATCAGCAGATTGTCGATAGTGTCGAGCAACTATCACAACAGCGAGTCCAGCGAGATTTTCCACCATACTACCAGATGGATGACATTGCGTCTGCACATCCCACTCCCGGACGTAGCACACCCTATCACCACGATGTATCAATTCCTGGCGCATCATATCAGCATGAGGTACCAGGTCCTAGCACTATAGATTCGGCAGATGTATATGTACCTCAACCACTACATCAGAGCATCCACTCTCCATATACACCACAGGCCGATTCTCCATACACGGTATTTTCAGAGTCTCCTTACACCCCCCTTCATGCGTACACTTCACAAGAGCAGCCTTGGCAATACCGTGGATCCCCAGTGTCATTTCAGCAGGACTCTATAAGTATGGAAGCTCAACAACCTCATACTTTGCACCATCCTCAAGGAGATCCAATACCACGAAGAGGACATCGTGCCAGACGACCAACACACTGTGGCACCGGTGGTCATTTGAGGGATGAGGATGAGGATGACGTGTAGTATTTAATATTATCTCTTATATGTATTCAAAATTTTCAATTTTATTGGCATTTATATTGATTTTATTATAATTTAATTATGTAATTTCATTTAAAAGTTATAACACACATCTTTTAAGCTATTATTTAAATAAAATTTTTCTTTTAAATAAATTCATTATAATTTAAATTTCAATTAATTATTATTGTAATGTAAATGTCTAAACATAAAAAACTCAACAAGTATTATATGAGATTATAATTTAAAACTCAATTTATTGAAATAAAATTCTTTTATTTAAATAAATTTTCTTATTTAAAAAATATATAATAATTTATATTAATTTATTATAAGATATTATGACGTCATCTCGCCGTTTGAAACTGCGAGATGACGTCATTCGTATTTCTTCCATTATACTGGCATAAATACAAAATATTATTTATTTATTTTGAAAAAAGTGTATCTCGCAGTTTAGAACGTTCTTTTAAGCTATTATTTAAATAAAATTTTCCTTTTAAATAAATTCATTATAATTTAAATTTCAATTAATTATTATTGTAATGTGAATGTCTAAACATAAAAAACTCAACAAGTATATGAGATTATAATTTAAAACTCAACATAAGAGATGGGTTAATTTGCCAAACTCCCCGTAAACGGGGTAATTTGTTAAATTATATAAAAAAACAGAATAAAAAAATAAAAAACCCAACAAATATGTACCATTTTCTTTAGACTTTCCAGCTGTAATAAAAATATTCATCTCTTGACATCAGGAGCCAGTATTATACTTCTAATTTTTTATTTTTATTTTTTGTTTTTTTGAAGAAGCAGTAACTATATCATATATCTAGGTATTCAATATTAAATAATTCAATAACCAAATGAGTGCATTGAATTAAGAAATTAAAAAAACTCATATGGATGAGCCAAGTATTTGCATTTTCATGTATCTTAGAGTCGGTGCGTGTGGATTAAAGATGGCTTGCCAAACTTTCAAACTTGAAATTATGAGTTCAAACTTTCACTATCCATTAGGTAATTTTATAATCACAGCATCTTATTTGATGAAATGACTTTTTGATAAATATTTTATATGGTGCCGTTCCAGCGTACATTTAGCACTCCCGACCAATATCTGAATGGGCTCTACTTGCATTGGTCGTACTGTTTTTGCTGCTCAATTTGGAACGAAATGGGCTCATGGCACAACAAGCCGTGTGTAGTTTGTGAAGTTGAGGGCCATGTAAGGACAGGGACAGGATACGCGGTTTTAACCGACATGCCCAAACAAAAACTTGAGGGGACGCTTTTTTTGCATGATTATGGGAAGGCCCATATATGTGTCACAAGAATCAATTTTGGATGCCAAATTGTATCCACATGATAAAAAAAATACAGAAAGTTAAAAAGAAAAAACAAAAATAAATATATGTTGGGCATCTAATTGAGTTAAATAAATTATTTTGTGTGCACTAGATATTTTTTTTTAAAAAGATAAGAGTCTATAACAAAATAAAAGTTCAACATAAAACAGATAATTAAGATGGAAAGATTGGTTATCTTAGTAGTGATTTTGGCACAAACAATATGTGATCTTAAATTTACATATAATAATTTAATTTTTTTAAAAGCAATTTATTTCACTTTTTATTTTTTTGAGCGTGTGTTGAAAGGGAACAAATGTTGAATACTTGTGTGGGTGAACCCAAGGGTATTTGTGGGAGCTGTATATTTGTAAGTTATTTTGTGTTTACAAATAGAATTATTCTTGTGATTAAATTATAAGGTCAAAAGTTAGTCTTTTATTGAAATCTTACACATTCTAAAAAAGAATGTATAAATAGAGTAGATTCCACACACACACTCATATATGCTTGTGTATATGTATATGTAGCAATGGCATTCACTTGCCATTCAAACATTTGATTAGATAATTCTTGCACCAACACGAATTGTTTTCTTTATTTAACATTGCAAAGTTAAAAGAAAGCTCCTATAAAATGCAAAATTTATAAAATGTAATAAATTATATTTTGATTATTCCCTTAACTAAGCTATTAAACTAGGTTGTCTACGAACATGGCGTATTAATAAAATTTTTAAAATGCTTTTTATATAAATTTAATTATTCAATACAAAATAGAGAAATAAAATAGTGAATTTATTCTTCAAAACAAAGCATCTCATTCATTTAAAAAATCATAACTATTTTAAGCTTAGATTTAAAAATTTAAACTTGTTTTGGTTTATATATATATATATATATATATATTTCTATCGATATGATTCACTTATATAAAAAATGGAGAAACATATATTTTATTATATAATTTATTTATAAAATACTTGTAATGCACATAGAACAAGTATGCAAAAGCTAGTTAAAAGAAAGTCACATTCACCAAATATCATTTTATCAATTTGTAACTACCAGCTCAAAAAACTAGGACATATTTTGGGTTGCAATGGAGATAAAATCCACAAAATGAATATGCTTAATCTATTTTTCTCCTTGCGGCCCCGCTAATTTAAAAATAATTGTAATTAGTAGCATCATCTATTATTCTTTGGACTTATCTGATTAATAATACTAGCTATAATAAGAAAATCAAATAATAGACAGACGTTATTATACCTATATCACAAACATTATATAATTTACACTATTATCATAATTCATTAGTTGATTTTTTGCAAGAGTAATATTAATAATGCTATTACCATTGTTTTTATTAATTAAATAAAATATCATTTTAAATAAGGACACGGTAAAAGGATGAAAAGCTCAATGGCTTTCGAACACTTACAACTAATCTTGAGTTTAGCTTGTAGACACATTGGATCTAAGTAAACAAGTTTCACACGTCCCTAACATCAAATTATCCATGAAAATAATATATACTAAAAAAATTAAAATATTAGATAAATAAATTAACATTCATATCAAGCTCAAATTCGGATAGTGCTTCTTGAAAATATGTAAAGTTTCTAATGGTGATTGGACTAAAGATGAAATTTGATGGAAGGGGAGTTACAGTTTTTGAAATGTCTTGGGGGTACGTTTCTAAATAATTGAAGTTGAGCAGGGGCGGATGCAATTCTCCCATTTTACCGGGTAGTGGCGTATGCAGTCTACATTCACGACTTTCGACTTACAACGCAAAAACGTGTTACGCTGCGCTGCGGGATTTATATTGAACGCATTCTTCTTTTCCCAACCTAGCAGTGGAATCGGCAAAACACGACATCCGAAGAGAGAAGACCAAAGAAGCGAATGGCGACGGCGATTGTTAGATCTGGCCTTCGATCGGCCCTACGTGGGGGCGCATCTGCCCCTCGCGTGTCCCCAGCTTCAAAGAGATCCTTTGCCTCTTCCTCCCATCACGATGAAGCTGGTGTGTGATTGTATATATCGGAACGAGTCAAAATTTAATGTTAAATTGGGATTAAGTTTTGCATCGGAATCATATGAAATACTATTTGTTTTTAATTTTTTTTCTGTGCAAATGATTATTGTTTAGATTGTCGATTGTGCATATTTCGAATACAGGGTTTTAATTGCTTTAAATTTCCTGTGTGGTTTGGATAAGCCTAGAAGAGTTTCTTCTTCGTATTTGATCTTAGTTTAAGGTTTTTCTTGAAATTCCGGACTGTTAAATGGGTTTATTTTTATGTCCTTGTGTTAATGTAGCTGAGGCTTCCAAGTGGGAAAAGATAACATATATGGGAATAGCAACATGCACTATTCTATCCATCTATAACCTCTCAAAGGGTCACCCACACCACGAAGAGCCTGCTGTAAGTTGTTTTAAACGAGTCCCTTGAATATTTTGTTGCTCGCTGTATTGAACTCCGTGTGTAACTGTCATTCAATATTAAAAATGGCAAGATTCTGGATCTCTGTGGAGTATTTTAGCTGTTCCTTACATAATTTTAAACTGTGGTACAGCCATACGAGTACTTGCACATCCGCAATAAGGAGTTTCCGTGGGGTAAGTTTGTCATGAAATTACTTCACCTTTTTTTATAATTTATTTCTATGGCATTTGTTAACGGGTTCATGGCTCTTTATTTATGTTTTAACAAAAGCGAGACTTCTGAGGATATTAATTTTTTAGCTTAAGCTCCAGTCTTATATTATTAACTGTATCAAGTTTTTGCATGGAATTATCAAACTTGAATGATATTCAGCTCTGATAGACATTTCTTATGAAACTAACGCTTGCAAATGTCAGTGAATTTGCTTAGGCTGAAACTTCTTCATTAATTGTGAGTATTTCTTTAATTGAAAGTTTAGTATATATTCATGCAAGATTTGGTCTGTCAATTTTGAATTCGTGAATTGGATTATTCCATGTTTGTCTTTTGTGTTGATACCATGCGTGCCCTACTTTTCTCCTAATCCACTTTCCGAAGCTTGAAAACCCTTTTGTCAAACTGCATTTGTTACCCTTTTTTTTTGTATTTGACTATTTGCTGATTTCATAATCAGGTGGTTGTGAAAGTCCTACGTGTAAAGTCAATATGTAAACATGAAATTGCACTTGTTATTTACAACAATATCACACCCCACATTGTGTTAATTATTGTTAACAGTCTCCTGTAGAATATTGCATGTATAACTATATTAACTGACCCGGATTCATGTAGGTCGAAGTTGAACAATGTTTCACCATGGAAACAATAATTTTATCATCTAAACCAAAGCTGTCTTACATTGTATGACATTTTCAATTCTGTTCTGCTCAGTCAGTAATTATATTCACTTGCATTTTGGTAATGCAGGCCCAGATGGTCTGTTTGAGAGGAAGCATCATTGAATCTCCTGGGTTGTCCAATGTGATGGCCCAAGGAATATTTGACGTTTAGTCCATTTTAGCTGTGCATGAATAATTGATGTTTTGTTCATTTCTTAAATGCATTTAAAGTTTGTGCTTTTGAGATGCCCTATAATTTGCTACAACATCTTGTGTTGAAAATGGATTGAACTTTGATGAGGTGTGGATGTTTCACCTTTCAATAGTCTGTACTTGGTGCTTCGTGTGAAATAAAAAGGGAACAGATGGAGGTCTTTTCCAACAGCCGTACTGCCATGTTGGGGCTGTTATTCTCCGCATTAATTTGAAATATATGTTCTTGTCATGTAGAAATTCGGATTGGGAATGTACAGGATAAATGTTGCTGAGGGAGAATTAGGAAAAAAAATATATAGTAGGGTGAACAAGTATAATTATCCCTGAAAATATATAAGTGGCTGAAACGGAGCAAATTGTTTTGGTTCCCGTGTTTGCTACTGACGTGGGTAAGGAAGCTTTGTGATTCTGGCTGAAGGCCGACACGTGGAAGAAAAAGTAAATACAAGGAGTATGAATTTTATGTTTAATCTGCTTTTCGTTTGCCAATCCCCGGTACGATTCTCGTTCCTAGGTAATTTGTTTGTACAGAGTAAGGGGTTCTTTTTTACTGTTTTTCCCTTTTTTTTTCAAGCGTTTAACAAAATGCTTCTGAGCTAATTCCTTGCAATTTCGTGATTTTAATCCATGAAACTGGTTTAAAATGTAAAATACAAAAAGAGAGCGTTTTGTGGGTTCAGACAATGGTTCCGGGACCTGAACCCGTGGAGTTGAATTCCGAGGTTCCTTGCGCAGAATTGGAATGCAAGCAACATGCATGTTTAAATAATTTTTGAACAAAATTTTTCATTACGAAGACGGGGAATATATGTATATATATATATATATATATATGTATGTATGTATATGTATGTATGTATGTATCATTACACACTCAAAGTGAATTAGTAATTGAAAGACAAACTGAAAATTGTGGTTGAAGTCCTTGAAGAAATAGACACATTAATTACTAAAATTTGGAGGGATGGCTTGGTTATTGAATCCAATTGTTCCTAGCGCAAGTTCTTAATGGGTAATTATTTGATATATACTACTTGTTAATATATTAGTTGTTAAAAATATCTATTTAAAGTAGAATTTCTTAGTTTATTTATATTAAAAAGCAAATGTAGGTATTATATATTCCTTAATTTCAAGTAACTAATTTCTTTAGTTAAGCACATGTTAATGTGAGCATAGATATTATATTAATTACGCTAACATGGATAACACATTTATGATCATCGATTGACTTTTACAACAATGATTCAACTTTAACAATATTTAAATATGAATAAGAATAATATTTAAAATTAACAAGTAGAATGTTCTAACAAAATGTATTTTTCAGTTGAACAATTTTAACAAGCAATCTTCTTTCGAAAATGATACCTACACATCTTTTACAAATTAATTTTATAAATATAAATTACAATATTATCTCTATAAAATATTCAATAACATTATAATTTCACTTATTAATGAGATGAAATATTATTTAAAATATTTTATTATATAATCCAATTTCAAAGTTCAATATCAATCAAAGTAATATTTTATAGAATTGACAGATATTCTTCTATGGTTATACATTTCCTATATAATGTATATGATTATATATATATATATATATATATATTGAATTGAATATAAGTTGAGCACATCAATTTTGACCATTACTTAAATTGCGTTCATAGCAATTCCATTTCACAAATCTGGCCGGTCATAAATCGAATAGTTTATATGCATTCATTCTTCCTCTAAATTATTTATTTTTGTTCAATTTGCAAATATAAGTTTTGGATTTTAGTTAGTGTTAGTGTAGTGATTGTATATAAGTTTTGAAAATTCAATAGTAACGTAGAGGTGTGATCACATGCACAATAGTAATAATAATTAAATATATATATATATATATGCATGTATATCCAATTAATGTAACTGATTGAAAGGCAACTGTATGTATCCAATTCAATCAGTGTATGGAACCCACGGAATGCCCTTTTTTTTTTTGGGTTTTAAACTAATTTCGTAATTTCAATCTATGAAATTGAGACACGTTCGTTAACGGATTGGAAATCGAGATATTTTGTTAGACGGTTGGAAAATAGAAGGCAAACAGTGAAAAAACCCGAGAATAAACATTACTACCGTACGAATACATTCGTCTGTACAACAAAAGTAGCTATTTCTTGACGCGAACTTTTACACTTTGAAACACATTACATACTTTTTGCACTGTTTCAAAATTTTCTCGTCAAACCTTATTATCTCCGCAAAATCTACATCCAAAACAACTATGTCACGTATAGTCACTCTCACAATGCACCATAGATTTCCGATGATAGATTGAACTTTCCAGTTGAATGGCAAATCAATGGTTATCAGTTCTAATGAGAGGCTGACGCTACGAAATGCAAAAGAAAAATGGTAGACCGATATTACCACTTTTTATACTCAAAAAGGGGTAAACGAAAAAAGAATTACGAATTAATCAACAGTGCAAAGTTTCACATGGTACCTACCTAACGTACCATAAGCCGCTAACGCAGCAGCAAGTGATGATAACGTTCAGGCACAATTACATCAGATTTTGCAAGCTAAAATGAGGAAACGAAGATTGCCAGAGGCCTTTGTAACTTCAAAGCATTCATAATAAATGTCACTAGGCAGTCACATCACGATTATTCGCTTCAGTGCCTGCTTCTGGAAGGGCAGCAAGGTCTGCACGATCTGCTTTCTCTTTTCGGGGAACTGAGGTGGATGAATCAATCTGTTCTCGCTGGCCAGAACCAGAAGAATCAGTACCATTACTATCGGTGAAGGAAGTTCCTTTCCCATCAGCTACCGAATCGTTATTAGATTTCTGTTGCTCGGCTGAGTCACTCTCATTTATAGCTGAATTGTTTTCCACACCTCCGTGTGTCTTGGATTCAACATTCGGCTTATCCACTGCACCAGATTGTTCGTTGTTGGGAGAGTGCTTTGAACCCCTGTTCTCTACATCCAATTTCCCACTAGTTGAAGTTGAATCTGATTTTTTTTCACTGATATCATTTTTTTCTGTCTGCTCCTTCAGAACATCATAACCTGATGTGTTGTTTTCATTGTTGGGTTCAGTCGAGTGCACCTTAGTGTCTTTACCATTTGTTGAGTTGAAATTATTCTCACTATTCTCCTCAGACTCATTTTGTGTCTGGCTAGTTGGCTTCTCTCCCCCATTGGAATTACCCAAACTGATGTTCTCTGTTTCTGTTCCAAATTGAGCATTCTGATCTTTGTTACCAGAGACACTTCCTGCCGCATTCTCATCCTTCTGGCCCTCGTTAGCTGCATCCTTTTCGCCTAGAACGTTGCTCTCTGATGACCTTAGTTCTTCAACAGAACTATCATTCTGCTTCTGCACTTTTTTGTTTTCCTCCTGCTCTTTGCTACCTCCTGCATCCTTCCCATTGCTTTCTTCACCATAACTGTTATTCTCTTGCTTAACTTCCTTATCTTCTGTTGGCTTCTGTTGTGAAGCTTCGCTTCCGGTGTCCTTTCTCCCATTCTCTTCCATTGTTTCTTCACCCTTGCCCCCTTTGCTCTCCATATCTCCCTTTGTTTCTGCACCTTTGTCCTCTTTACTCTCATTCTCTTGTGTTGTTTCTTGACTGTTGTTCTCTTTGCTCTCATTATCTCCCTTTGTTTCTGCACCTTTGTCCTCTTTACTCTCATTCTTTCGTGTGGTTTCTTCACTCTCGTTCTCTTTGCTCTCATTATCTCCCCTAGTTTCTGCATCTTTGTTCTCTTCGCTCTCATTCTCTCGTGTTGTTTCTTCACTTTTATTCTCTTTGCTCTCATTTGCTGCAGTCCCTTCTTCACTTTTGTTCTCTTTGCTCTCATCATCTCCCTTTGTTTCCGCACCTTTATTCTCATTTTCTTCACGTTTTTTCTCGTTGTTCTC
Organism: Avicennia marina; assembly: GCA_019155195.1. Lineage (NCBI taxonomy): Eukaryota > Viridiplantae > Streptophyta > Magnoliopsida > Lamiales > Acanthaceae > Avicennia > Avicennia marina. Next base: position 9,821,650 of record CM032765.1, read on the forward strand.
ATTCTCTGCTGGGCTTTCCTCACTTTTGCTCTCTTGGATATGACCCTTTGTTTCTGCACCTTTGTTCTCTTCACCCCCATTCTCTGGTGTCATTACTTCACTTTTGTCGTCTCTGCTCTCTTTCTCTCCAGTCCTTTCTTCACTCTTGTTCTCATTCTCTCCCCTCCCTTCTTCACTCCGGTTCTCTTTGTTCCCATTCACTGCTGTTATTTCTTCAATTCTGTCCTCTTTGCTCCCATTCTCTTCTTTTGTTTCTTCAGTTTTGCCCTCTCTGGTCTCATTCTCTTCTTCTGTTTCTTCAGCTTTGTTCTCATTTCCCTTAACTTCAGCATTTGCACCTTCATTTTCACTATTCTCTCCCTTATCTTCTTTGTCATTCAGTTCAGCATTCTCATTCTCACCTTTTTTCTCTTTATTCTCTTCGCCTTCTTTGCTTCTTTCACTGGTTTCTACGGTTGTCTCCTTCCTTTCACCATCTGTATCATTGTTGTTATCATCCCCATCCACATTATCATTACCTCTGCCATCTCCAGCCTCCTTGTAACTTTCCTTGTCCCCATTCTCTTCTTCATTACTTCCATTTTCCTTACCCTCTTCTGTCTCTTTTGTGGCAGCATCTACAGAATTTTCTCTACGCCCTCTTTCTTCTTCCGTTCTTTCTTGTTCTTGCACCAGATCTTCCAGCTTGTTTTCATCGTCAAATTGAGCTCTTTCCTCTGTTTGATCCTCTTTCCGCTTCTCACCTTCAGTATCTTTTTCTGTCCTGGGCTGGAGATCCTTTCTCCCTAACTTGATACTATCGCCCACATCTTGCAAGCTTACTGACACCTTCTTGTCACGGGACTGCTGCACCTGGTAAAGCAGCCAGAAGCAAACCCCAAGCAGCAAACTCATCTGCACCACATGCTTCACTTTAATCCCTTGGTATCTTGGGTTCCTACGCGGAGATTGCTTAAACATGATCACTTGATCCTTGATTGGAGGAGCCCCAATTTGCGAATGTTCTGTGGAAGATACAGCTTAAAAGGTCAAAGAAGTTTTTGAAGAGAGATGTTACAACTCGAAAAAAAACACAGGACAATATACATCTGAGAGGTTAAGTAACAAGCCTGTAAAATCTTCACATAATGAAGAGGCTAAACAATCAGGTTCTAAAATTACATACGTAAGGCTGAAAACCAAAAGACACAAGACTGTCATTCTTGTTACAAAAGGCGAACTATCGTTGTAGAAAATTAGCATCCTCAAGCCAATTGTTTGAGTTGGCAAAATCAAAGAATGGCAAAGTCAAAGAAGGGTGAAGAAGTCCAGACCTGGCAGCCTAAAAAAGGGAAAACAAAGAAGAAAACGACAATTGATGTTTATCGATGCCATAATTTGGAACTGCCCCTTTCACTTATTCTGTCATCAGATCTGATTGAAGCTAAACTATTCAATTCAATTGGCCCAAAGGGAATAAAAAATAGGTAAATGAAATTAAAACAATACCAACACAGAAGAGCTTCTTACTCAGACAGGTCTTTAAAGCCCTGTAATCTTTAGCTCGTGAGAACTAAGACTGTATCACAAGACATTTTTATTTCCGGGAAAGCACACCATTTCTCAAACTTAAGAATTTAATCAGGGTTTAATAAAGAAAACCCCCCATTCAACAACGTAATCTTAATAAAAAGCAAATGACAATCAAATCGCAGCGAACCATTCGTCAGCCAACCAACACAAGAAATCGAAAGGCAATGATTAGACAGACGACGCCATAATTAAAGCCCATAAAAACACGAAAACTCCAAATCCAGCAACTGAATCAGAAGGATCCACAATCTTTTCCCATCACATTGCCAGATTAATGGGCAAAGATGAAATCTTGAATATGACAAAACGGAGATCTAGAAAGCTTTAAAAGAAAAGCCAAACCTAAGCGCTATAGATACCCGTTTAAGGAAGCAAAAGGTATGCCTTCTACACTAATTATTGCGAACGATCGAGATCCAAGAAAGGCAATGTGCATATAATAAGTTGCCGATGGTTGCTTAAACGCAGCGGAAAGGCAACAGGAAAAGCTTCCCTCCGACCGTGACTGGAGAAGAGAAGTGTGACTGAGTTTATGGTGGGTAAGGAGTAAATTTCCAAAGGTCAAATGGAACTTTCAAAAGGGACTGAGCAATGCAGGTAGCTTCTTGCTGAATTCGGGAGTTGAGATCTGAAATCTATTCCCTTTGAGACATACATGCGCTTGCCGCAAAATTAAAAATTTAAATAATTTAGAAACAGATGAAATTCAAAGGAAATAGAGAAATAGAAATTAAAAAAAAAGTTAAAATAAAAAATAAATAAATAAATAGTAAAAATAATATAATAATTAAAATAATTAGTTTGATTATGCCTAAGCGAGCTTGAGCTCCAAACATGAGTATAAAACTCAAACTAAAGGTTTAACTCGATGTATAAGTGTTGGGTTTGAGTAACTTTGGGTTTGAATTGAGTTTGATTTAATTCTAAATATTATTTATTTTTATTATTTTATAACTTTAAATTAATAATAAAAATAATGTCTATAATAATTTGATTGATAATAAATAATAAAATATTTAGAAATATATCCATTCAATTAAATTTCTCTAAACAGATAAATTTCAAATAAATATTGAGAATGAAATATTATTTTAAAACAATATGAAAAATCAACATTAATAATAAAATTTGAAACATAAATTATAAATTTATAAAATAGTACAACAATTTTGAAAAAATAATTGTTTAAGGTTCGTAGTTGTATATTTGAAATATTTTAATAATGTGATAATTTTTTTTTAGAATTATTTATAAGGTATTCAATAATGACATAATTTTAATATATTTAAGATTTTTATATAATTTAAATGATATTTTATATATAATATATGTTTATTATTTTGATAAGATTTTGACAAGGTTTCAATGTTATATTCATTGAGTTATATTTAATTTTATTATTTTAATTAAAAATTTTAAAATATATTTTAATTGAATCATTTGAGAGAGCAAGTTTCATTTATACTATAAATATGAATTAAAATTTAAATGATCTCAAAATTTGCACTTAAAATTCTTAAAATACAAAATGAAAAGTAAACACCAAAATTAAAATTTATTGTATCATGTATATGTATACATGTAGCAATTATTATATAGTAAAATGATGCTAAACATGCATAATTGTATTAATTTATAATATTTAAAGTTTTATTTAGATTATTTATCATTTTATGTACATACATACTTATAGACATTCCCAAATTTTATATGAAAATTTTACAAGTTTATATTTTTAAAATGCATCAAAATTAAATTCTCTCATCCTATTTATCTATAAATAAAATTATTATACACTATTATGTAAATAAAAGATACATAATTATATTAACCAACAATATCAAAATTTTACTTAGATATTATACATATTTTAATATACTTTCTTACATATTTAAAATTAAATTAAAATTTTGAATATTTTCAAATTTTATAATTTAAAATTTCAAAATATTTATGCAAATTAAACTTTAATACATTACATAAAATCATATATAAAATAAATTATTATAATTTACGTATAGCTACTAATTAAATATATCATTTAGACATATATATATATATATTGATACATTATTATTTACATAAAAAATAAAAAAACACAAATAAGTGAAAAAACAAAAACCCCAAAACTAGCCAACGAACTTTTGAACACATAAGAATAACATCGAACTCGATTCCAATAAGAGCTCTAATTCGAGTAGGCTCAATTCGAGTTTAAATAGTGTCTCATTTTGAATGGATTCTGATGGGCCAAGATCAAACGCACAAAATTGGGCCAGTAGACACTTGTGAAAATGGGCCTTATTTGGGCCTAAAAGCCAACTCAGGGTGGAGTTGGCCCAATAACGAAGTCAATGTCATTGTTAATATTTAACGAATCTAACCTTGCAACATGTCAACTGTAGAGAGTGTGCATAATGGGTTGAGTCGGTCGCTTAATTTATATTCTTGGCCGCCTTCTTTAACTTTTCCAAGATAACAGAATCAAAGCTTTGCCTGTTTCGTCTAAATTGCCGAGTTCTTGGATACGCCTTCAGGCAGCAGCAGCGCACCTAAGCAGTCTAGGAAATTTCGAGAACCGAGAAGATGGCCTCCAAGCTTCTGGCCAACGCGATTCGCCGTAGCATCTGCAAGCCGTCCGCTGCACGCACCGCCCTTCGGCCTTTTTCCACGGCTGCAGCCGTCGCCGCGGTCGACCCCGTGGAAGAGGTGTCAAGTGGAATAACAATGAAAGGAGTCAAAATTTCGGGCAGACCCCTCTATCTCGATATGCAGGCAACTTCGCCTGTGGACCCAAGAGTTCTTGACGCCATGCTTCCCTATTATCTGTCCCGCTATGGAAACCCTCATTCGCGGACCCACCTTTACGGATGGGAATCAGAAGGGGCTGTTGAGTCATCTCGTGCCCAAATCTCGGCCCTAATTAACGCCTCCCCGAAGGAAATTATCTTCACCTCCGGCGCCACCGAGTCTAATAACATCTCGATTAAGGGTGTCATGCACTTTTACAAGGACAAGAAGCGCCACGTCATCACCACCCAGACCGAGCACAAGTGTGTCTTGGATTCCTGCCGGCATTTGCAGCAGGAGGGCTTTGACGTTACTTATCTTCCTGTGAAGTCCGATGGGCTAGTAGATTTGGAAAAGCTCCGGGCTTCAATCCGTCCTGATACTGGGCTGGTTTCCGTGATGATGGTGAATAATGAGATTGGTGTTATACAACACATCGAGGAAATTGGAAAAATATGTAGGGAATTTAACGTTCCTTTGCATACCGATGCTGCCCAAGCCCTGGGGAAGATTCCAATTGACGTGAATAAAATGAATATAAGTTTGATGTCTTTGAGTGGTCATAAGATTTATGGGCCCAAGGGGATCGGGGCTTTGTATATGAGGCGGAGGCCAAGGATTAGGGTGGAGCCTCAAATGAATGGTGGCGGACAAGAGAGGGGGATAAGGAGTGGGACAGTTCCAACACCCTTGGTTGTTGGGTTTGGTGCTGCCTGCGAGCTGGCAATGAAGGAAATGGAGTATGATGACAGAAGGATAAGGGCGTTGCAGGAGCGGTTGTTGAATGGAATTAGAGGGAAACTAGAAGGGGTTGTAGTGAATGGGAGCGAGGAAAGCCGGTATGCTGGGAACTTGAACTTGTCTTTTGCCTTTGTTGAAGGGGAGAGCCTGTTGATGGGGCTGAAGGAGGTGGCTGTATCAAGTGGCAGTGCCTGCACAAGTGCAAGTTTGGAGCCATCCTACGTGTTGAGGGCATTAGGAGTGGATGAAGACATGGCCCACACCTCTATAAGATATGGGATAGGGAGGTTTACCACTGAAGAAGAAATTGATAGGGCTGTGGAGCTTACTGTAAAGCAGGTAGAGAAATTGAGGGAAATGAGCCCTCTATATGAGATGTACAAGGATGGGATTGACATTAAGAGTATCCAGTGGGCACAGCACTAAATAATTGGAATGACAGGATTTTATCATTGTGATTATAATTATGGAGAGCTTATGGAATTCCTGGCCAATCATGGGGAGTGCTGACTACTGCTGGCTGAGCATCCACAATGTTTACAGGACTTTGATGATCTTATCTTGGATTTCTGCATACATGCTTTAGAACCTGGATATGTAGTTGCAAAATAGTTAAATGTACCCCTCCTAGACGAACACTTTGATGTTTACAGCAAGATATTGAAAATATTCGACCTTTTGTTTGGAGAATTTATATTTTTGGTATGATGTATCTGATGAATTTTGTTTTTGATGCCTCACTCTTTGTGCTTTTTTCGAAAATGTTGATTGACAAGTGGTGGTTATATATTTTATTGAATTCTTCTAAGTGGTCATTGTTGGATGTATTGATGATCTAGTGCTTCAAGGACATGGATTAGCTTTAATGTTCTAGATGATTTGTTTATATTTTGATAGCTCATGTGTTTGCTCATATAAATATGATAGTGCTTGAATGATTGATTTCAGCTAGTAATTTCATTGTATCCCACACGAATCAACTAACCTCCCTTTTTGGTTATCCTTGATAATCCTTGCAGTATATGTTGATCTCATGCTACTCTTAACTAATCATTGTTGTCGAAAATTGTCAAAACATTTCCCTTATATTCTTTCATTATGATTCTCCCCTCTCCCAACTCTGGTGTCTTCTTAGATTTAGTTTATCTAGGACAATTCTCGAATTGCTATCGGCTTTCTGAATGATATATTAATGAGTAACTTCTCATCTTGGTGCTCTCCGTTCCCACCAACTTATAGAGGAAATTCTACTAAAAGTTGTATAAGACTACTTAAGAGTTTGCTAAAAAGTGACTGGTTGTTTCTTTTGGGAGACTTTATCAGATCTTTATTTATCTTTATCCTTCCAGGAGCCGCTTGCAAATTATTTGACATCCCTCTTGAACTTGCTCTCTTTTATTAGAACTGTTATTTGGATATTTGGGAGTTGATTGTTGGTGATACAATGAACAGAAAGGATACACTGTTGATGTAATTTGAAGAAGAGCGAAAGAAATCTTTATTTTGGGTCTCAAACCTCTTTGGGTGTATAAATGTTAAGTTATGCATTGCACTATATTCTGTTCTGGAGTAGATGAATGTTGTGGATTGAATTCAATCTCTGCTTTATCTGGTTTGTAGAAAATTGAGATTTATTTACGATGTGTGATTTTCCTTGAAAACCGTCTTGAGTCACTATGTTCTGCTTTGACTCAATAACATGTGAACTTTCATTGTTGTTTCTGAGTGTGAATTGCATGTTCCAAATCCTGATATCAAGAGAATTTTTCCTTCTGTCTTTTAATAATCCTTCGTAAGATGGTGCACCCTACCTGTGTTGGGGTGATGTTTATATGCAGTACTGATAAGTAATCTGACTAATTTGTGCTGGAGATGGATTGGCAGGGATAATGATATCAGACCATCACATTTCTTTAGTAAGAGAAGGGTGATGATCTGACTAATTTGTGCTGGAGATGGATTGACAGGGATAATGATATCTGAACATCTTGTTTCTTGAGTAAGAAAGGGCGAATGGGTTTCCATAAGTACATTACCATCTCCATGCAGGTGGGAAGTGCTTCTTGGTATAATTTCATCTCTTGCCTAATGCCTGTCTCTTACTGCTATCTTTATCTTTGGAGTTGTTTGTCTAAGATGTAGGATTGAGAGTTAGATTTCAGTATTTAGTAAGAATGCCTTGCCTGAGAACAGGATATGGAATTTTTGGACTCACTTTTGAGAACAGCTGTCTTCTTCTGAATTAGGTTTGATTGGTGATGCCTTGACCATGACCTGTAGCTCCAAAGCTCTATTGCAAGCTGGATTTAGGTAAAATCATTGATGGCTGTAATATCATTCATTAGGCATATTATTCTGATATTCCAATGAAAATTTATCCTTTTATGGTCCTGGCATATCAAAGAGATACAAGCTTTGGATATGTTTGGAGCATTTTTGGCGAAATAGATTTGGCTTTAGACATTTGAATATACAATGAGAGGAAAGAAGGCCAAATTTTGAAAAAAAATAATAGAAAAAGATGAGGAGACAAATGAAAAACGGTAAGTTCCTCTTAGCCATTGCCACCTTTGAGATATGTGCTGCAAAAAGTATAGAATGGAGTGAGAGAAAAAGAGATGCTGCTCAATATATGGTTGTCACCTTGATGTTCTGTAATTTTATCATTTTGTTGTGTTCTGTTTGCAGTTGAAAAAATTATCTATACCTAACTTGATGTGAATGTGTTAAAGTTTGGGTGACATCTTGGTTGTTCTGCTTATTAAGTATGCTTTGCTCAAATTTAGTAATTTAATGGTTTGTTTTTAGTTTGCTGGTATTGAATATGGTCTCTTTTTTTTTTCTTATTTGGTTGTGGGGTAAAATTAAGGTTGAATTTTTTATGGCTTTTTTCTCTATGCATTCTATAAATATTTGTTGTTGCATTCCTTTTGATGTGAAATGTTGCAATATTGAAGACCATAAAGCTGTATCATTGTGTCCCTTTCAGTGAATAATATATAATGCCCTTCTGGTATAGTCTTCATAGAACATGAATGGATCTCCAGGGGCTAATAAGTAGTTTTATTGCCGGTACAAACGAGGCTATCATTGCGCTTAAAGCTTTCATGGCTTTGTAATGCATCTTTATATAGTTTTCCATGTATTCTATGAGGACAATGTCATATAATATGCTTATGAGAACTATGCAAAGCAAATAGAAGCAGAGGCGCCTTCATTGTTTGTGATATATGGAGGAACAGAAAATGTGAGGGAGGTTTTAATGTAATGACCCCTCAACCACTCGAGACACTGTTGTCAGTTGTGAAGTGAGGAAGGAGGAAGCTGCCAGGGTGATATATTATAGCCTAGGCAAAATTTTTCGTCGTATGTAAGATTTACAATGGAAAAGAAGCGTCCCCTTCCAGTACTGAGAACTTGTTTGAGACCTAGGTTTATGAACATTGTTTTGGAGAATCTGCTTCTTATAAAAGGCTCTTGACTTCTAATGCATAGACCTTGGTAGAATCCAAAACAAAATTTTGTGCTAAACTCTGATTAATTGAAGATGCTTTGTGACTTTTCAGCGCTCCAACATGCCTTAAGTTGGTTTCCCTCATAGCATAATGGGAGATGGCGTGAAGTAACACAGCAGCTAATGGCTAGTAGTTGTGGATTCCTTTTGAGATTGCGAATATGTTATACTGGATCTTTTATGGGAAGGGGACGGTATCCTACAACTGCAATTCAGATTGCAGGTTATAAAAGTGAATCTCTGATACAATTTCAACATATGGAAGCTTCATTCCGCGGAGCCTATGGTTAAAAAAATCAATGGAACTCTTTCTGTTCGTCTGTTTCTTTTTCTCTTTAACTTAGTGTTGTTAATGGGTAACAGTGATGATAATCTGTCTGGAGAAACTCGTGATTGATATAACTACAATATCTTGGATGTTGAAGTTATGGTTCCACTGAGATCTCAACAATGCTCCCTGGAAGAACAAGTACCCAGGTATGTTTGTGTGAATTTGACTTGTGGCAGTACTCAGCCAACTAAGTATTACAATTACAGCAAAAGAAGCCAACCCAGAATCAGTTACCCCTAATTTGTGTGTTTGGCCAATCTAGGTACGGTCTTTATAGATATTTTAATTTTTCAGATGTTGAGTGGAGTTATTCTACAACTTGCATTGATGAGGATGTTCAATAAACCCGGAGGTCCAGACTTGGCTAATCTCTCTGGTTCATTTTTTTTATAATCTTCGGTCCTAAAATCCAACACACACTATTCGCAACTTGACTTAATTATTTTAGTAATTCTACATGCAATACTACCCTAAATAGTTTGTAGTATGTTATTGTTTTTGTTTTCTTTTATGAATTAAAAGTCCATGTTTTTCAAAAATTTTTCTTAACCCAAAAATAAAATATTGGGTGGAGTTAGTGGCTACCAGGGTTCCAAGATTATCTGGTGGTGGCACTAGTGGAGTATCCGATTCCAAGGATGGGGAATAGGTTATTGGCTTTTCTGAAAGTTGATGGGCACCATCACTTGGGCACGTCTCTGTCTTTCACTAAAAGGGATGCCCATTGAAGCTCTCAGACAGAAGCACCCAAAAAAACATTGGTATAAGAAAGCAGGTCTGGAATCAGAATCCCTTTGGCCCGCAATGGTATCAGCCTTCTAGCTTCTGTCTTGATCAAGGCTTTCAGACATTCTCTTCACTTTGGATTTTAGGACAACGGGATAGAGAAAAATGCCTTTGGGATTTGAGGGCAGCTGTGCTCAACTGATTCCACTCGTGACCTTAGCATGCACTCCGGCTCTTCCGCAGATCTTTCTCTGGTAATTCGTTTTTGATGTTTGAATAACCATTATCTAGATTAGCTAATGAAAGCTTGGGAAACTAGTGTTAATATGGTACAGTTAAACATTTTGATGTGTGGGGCTGATTTTAAAAAAAATTATACGGTATGATTTCTTTTATTTACATTTGTCTTATCTTTTAGTTATTTGACGAAGTCATACTAGTATTAAACATTGTAGGAGCCATAGTGTACATCTTGAAGGTCTTGGGTTTGATGAGTTGGCACATTGTGGCATAATTACCTCACTTTGTGCTTAATTTTTATGGTAGTGAACTTGAAGTTGATGTGGCAATGGAATTTGGGATTTGTGAATCAGTCGAAAAGAACGAGTCTTGAGAAAACTGGACGAAGCTGCTGCAACAAAGCAAGAGAGATGGAAGAGTTCCAAGTCAATCTAAACTCAATAAATCCTATCAGCGTTGCCAACAGATTTCTATAGAAATTTGTGGCTGATTTTTAGGAACTTTGTTGCCATTTTTTGAGAGCATATTTTTGCCGAGAGTGGAAGGCTTGGTAGAGCTTGAATTTTAATTTTAGAGAACCTTGTGTGAGCTTGTGAGTTATCTTGTCTAACTTTCTCAAATTGTGAGAAAATTAGGCCTAAAGACTGATTAGGTAATACACAAAATAAGAGCATGTTTAAGTTAAATGTCAATTAGTGGTCAACCGTGTAAATTGAGATAGTAAATTAGAATTGAAGATTGACAGTAGTGATTATTTTAAATTTAGTAGAAAAGTTAAAATTGCATAAGATCTGAACTATATATTGTGGTCTCACTCTATACATTTCTGTTGTTTTTCATGTTGGTGTGCCTATTCCCAAAGGCATCACAACATTTTGTGTTTCCAAGTTCAATCAAAATTTATGGTATATTGTCTTTGATTGATATCTGTTTTGTGAAAATGCATCATTAGTTTCAACTTTTAAAATAATTTTATTGAGTTGTATTGAAAAAACTGAATAAATCTTTGTCTCGTTTTGTATAAGTGTAATATAAATATCAGAATATTGGTACCTGAAATGTGCTTGGGCAACGTTTGCATGTAAATTTTAAAAGTAAAATAATAAGATAAAAATAAGAGGAAAAAATAGACGTAAAAGTGTTATTTTTGATAGTTCACATATTGAAAAAACTCGATTGTGAAGGTGGTGAATTGAATGTTAATGGTTTTAATTATCGTGTTATGGACACTTATCTGCGCAAACCATTGGTTACGTGTTTTTTTTTTTTTTTTTCTCTTCGCTGTACATACAAATAATTTTTTTGTTGACTTATTACTGATCAGAAAAATCGATAATCATGCTTTGTTGTACGCAGGACCCAATCGGTAATGATCAATTTGTAAGATTTTTCAGATAAAAATAATAATTGTTATCTTGCAGTTGAATGAATGGCAGTGTTGTTGTCGCGTAGAGAAGCCCTGATAAGGAAATGGCATCTGAAATATCCCATCACCTGATGTTGATGATTCAACATATATACATACAGAAACTTCTGGGGACGATGATGATGAATAAATAATCTACTCTCTACTTGCCACAAAAATTCCTTCTGCCCTGTTGATGGACAGATGAAGCTTTGCCATTTTTTCTCACTCATCTCCTCTTTTTCTAACACATCAAAAACTCTATGAATCAATTCAATAAAAAAAGCATGACAAGTTTGAATTAAATTTTGTTTTTAAAATAAATCTGGTGAGCCGACTTGTGAATTTTTTATTTTAAAATATTTTATAGATTTAAATATACTTGATATTATCAAATTATTATATAATAAATGATGTCTAAAATATTATAATTGTATGTAGTAAATATTTAATTATTGTAGTAGTAATAATGAGATATTTTTAACAATATTACGCGAACTACTATAATATTTATATCTAATTAAAAAAATATTAATGTACGCGTACAATTTTTATTAATTTTTCATATAATTTCATTTGAATAAAATATTTTTTGTTCACTTATATAGAAAAATGACATGATAAAATTAATTTAAGTTTTGTATTTATTTATTTTATAAGTTAATATATGTGGTTAAATTAAATAATTCTGTTAATTAATAAGTATTAACACAATTTATATGGTTTTAATATTATTCGAAAGGTATGAATATTTACAACTGTAAGGTTAATTAGTATCAAAATATGATCTACTTTTTGTCAAATTTAAGATAGATATATATATATATATATATATTATTTCAAAAATAAAAAATAATGAATTTAAGTTTGAACTTGAGGTTGATTCGATTTGTGTTCAAAAACTTTGAATTCAAGCTCAATTGAACTTTGTTTTTCAAAACTCAAACTTGAACATGATTAAAACTTGATTCTAAAATTTTTAAGCCACTCAACTTATTACTTTAGACATACCTTTAATCAAGAAATTACTGAGACATTGGCTACGTTTTGTTCAATATACACACACCAAAAAATTCAATTTTTTTCTCTTTATTTTTTTTACTTTTACTTAATTTATAACAATTACATTTAAAAACTCACCCAAAATCAAAACAAAAATAGCCATTATTTTTCTTCTTGTCATATAGTGAACCGAGTCCAATTCGTCATATAATCAATTATGACAATAAGAGAGCATGGTAGACCAACTATTTATTTTCAAGGTTTGCAATGACGAGTTATATGGATAGTTCATTGACAAACCGGGAAAATTCTCTTGCAGCCGACTGGAGAAGAGGCTACTGCAAGATTATGGACAAAATCAGTGTGATTCAGTCGTGCTGTGCTGTGTCCAATTATACGTCTTTATTACTTTTTTTTTATCTTAATCAATTTTTAGCCAACTCTCTGAAAATCAATAGAGTCATGTCAATTTCCCTACAAAAATAGTTACGAGACACCCGTCTAGCCATCAGATGATGACAAAGTGCTCCGGTAAGCAAATCAAACTACTCGAGTTTGGTCCCATCAACGAGACTGCCCAACTTTATCAGATCTCAACGAGGAAACCAAAAACCCGAATTTCTTGAAAATCAAGCAACCCAAGAAATCCATCTACTTAACAGGTAAAAAAAAAAAGCTTGTCATTGAATTCCAGCCAACTGCTGCCTGCCTGCCTGCATGCCTATATGCCTATATCCCACCCAAACTAATACATTTGTACCAATTCCGTGTTCAAATTGCCATTGTCATTCACAAGGCAGAGCTCTCTGGAGTCGGGAAAGAAACACCTAACGCAACGGTGCCGAAGTGATAATTTTCTTGCCCTTTTTGGTTTTTGGAAGGAGAGGAGAAAGAATCTCCATCTGCCTTATGCAGTTGAAGCAAACCTTTGATCTGCCCCTCTTCTTCTAAGTTATCATGCCCACAAAGTGTTTATAATCTTCGGTGCTCTGTTTAATTCGGATGCAGAGTGTACAAAGTTGCAACAGCCTCCTCTTTATTATGCTTACAGGATTGTACAATGTATGAGAATCTCTGGTACGATATCACAAAAGCTCAAAAATCAGAGCTTCGTATGATTGTCTTGATGAGTCGGGTCTGGTGAGTGGGGTAAGACTGCATTAATGCCAATGCCTAAGATATAAATGTTCTATCGCTACAGGTGTCGCAATAAAGATTTTCTACGACAGATGGGGAAATTTTGAAGATGCCCACAAAAAGACACGGTAATTGTTTCCCCATAGTGGGCTAGAGACCAACCACATCGAACCACATAAAGGAAAAAAAATCAAATATTGCAGCTTGAAAGATCAAAAACTGGTGAATGAATTATGTAGTTAGTTAATGTCACTCACCTTCTGAACATAAATTAGTGATATACATGATTAAGTAATAGACAAAGATTAAGGGTTGAAAATGAGGCCTCCACACTTGCATTTCCAGCTCATGGGCTTGTAGTTAGAACTGTCATCGTCACCTCTAGCGTAGGCAATGGCGGAAAGAGTGGTGGAGTTTCTTGCTCCGGTCCGCCGTTGGGGGTTTGTGGGCACTTGAACGGCTTCGCAGCGCGCACAAGAACTGCACCTCCGCTCGCACCGCGGCGGCCTCGAACCGACTTTCGCTCTGAAGATGGCGTTTTCTTCGTTTACTCTCTACCAAGTTTAAAGAAGGATGTATCCAATTTCAGTGGCCCTCGCTCGTAAACCATTGAAGAAGAAAGATTACACACACAGACAGACATATATAACAGACACAAACAGAATGGTCCAAAGTTTAACTCTTACCCCGGAATTGTCGGCAAGTTTTCTGCCTGAAACATGCAAAAGATCAGAACTTTAACGACGAACTTAATTGTGGAGAGGGAATCTTTGTGTGTTAGTGTGTGAAAGAAGAAGTGTTGCTATGTGTGCGATGGCTATGGACATACCTTCTGCATTGAACAATATCAACTGGGACGAGGCCGAAATCACGAGAACGAGAAAAAAAACGGCAAGATGGCGATGTCTGCGGCCATCCTTGTGATTCTTACTACCGCAACCCATATGTTAGAGAAATTGTATGGAGTTTGCAGCTCGCAAGTTCGGGGGCTATGAAGAAGAGAAAGTAAACGAGACTATTTTGAGAAGTAAGCCAGGTAGAGTTAGAAAAGCATGTTGTGATTGAGATATCAATGAGCAGAGAAAAGTGTGTAGTTTGTGTGCAGTGATTGAGATTCCAATAGTGGATTTGAGATCCCTTTTTTATTTATACATTTTTGCGAAACAAACAAATGAAGTCATCAAAGGAAATAACAGGGCATTCCCCGACTGAGTGAACTAATGGAATTTGCTTGCTGCAACATATATCTGCTGTCACGTTTGTCAATCTGTAATTAACTCTGAAACTTCGGTTATTATCTGCTTTGCCTTTTTGGGACTTTTGGGAGAGGTTGAGAATTAGAGACGATGGACTATGGAAGAAAAGTGAACTGATTGAAGTAAATCGCAGATGGCTGAGAAGCAAAGAAAGGGAAACTGAAGAAAGAATATTTGAAGGTTTTAGACCTTCCCAAACAAGCAATATGATATAAAGGAAGCAAGATTGGAATGCAGATACAATGAGTGAGAGGAAATAGGGGAAAGAGATAGGTATGTAAGGCTATGTTTGGGAGGGAGGATTTGTTGGAAGAAGATTGAAATGAGTATTATTTTTGAAAGTATGATTTTAATGTGATGAACATTTTGATTAATTTGAATTTATTAATTTAAATAGGTATAAAATATGTAATAATATTTTAATGACGTGAAATGACGTTTAATTTTTTAGTGTATACGTACGTACAAATGTGAGAGTAAATATGCATATACATAAATATTAATTTGATTACGAATAAATATAATAATTAAAAAATAATTAGTTAACCAAACGTAAATGACTAAAATTTGAATTTGAATTCTAAAAAAGGATTTTGTGGGCATTGCATGAAGTTGATAGACAGGAACAGGTGAAAGATTGGCTCACAAACATAGCCTAAACTTCTTAAAATATCTTCTTTGTTATCTTTTAATATAAAAACAAAAACTGATAAGCAGTTATAATTAATTTCAAAAATTAGTTCATAAAATATATAAAAATTGCATTCTTCTTTTTTTTTTTAAATAATTATGCAATCGCCCTCAGTCCTGCAGTGGGCATCTGGTTAAGTATTTGAATTTCATCAACCGATAGCCCAAATACTGAGTCAGAGACAACCCGGGCCTGTTGCATTTGGTCCTTCCTTCTTTCGTTTTTCATTGTGAGAACGTCAAGGACTAAAATAAATTTAAAATGTTGTCTACCAACAAAAACAAACAGATCACTTGTAATCATAATTGTTCTGCTACCATTTACTCCCCTGATGTAGCACATAAATTGATTTTGTCTTTCTTGGATATTTTGGGTTAATTATAGATGACCATATTAGATAAAATGTTAAACATAAGTCAAGTATACAACATGGTCAACTAAAATATTTATACTATTATATTATTGTTATGAGGGTCTTTTAATAATTTTTCTTAAATATTTTTTTTTTCTATATTATCACATGTACTTCTATACTATCCTATTAAGCCCCTAACTCTCAAAATAAAAATTATTTAGTCTTTTGATGTTTTTGCCAATTATATTTATATTTTTAGTTAATCTATACTATATTATCAAACTCAACCTCTATAATAACTATTTTTTGTCTCTTAATAATTTACTAGTTATACCCCATTGTTTAATTAGTTATCTAATACTAACTAATCCGTTATTGTCAAATCGATGTTCATAAACTTGATCTCAATACTAAGTAAACAGTTATCCTTTTCACACACATTCACAGATATTACATAATAAAAATATAAAGTATTACTTTTAATGTAATTTTTCATAAAATTAGTTCGATCTTTGTATATTATCTATTTAAATTATTGAGAAAAGATTATTACATCAATAAATTATTATTTATTTATTTTCTACACACATATAAAATCTGCAAGATCGTTAGTTTTAAATAATCATTTCTATTAGTGTCACGCATCTGATTGGCGCACAAACTGTACTAAAATAACATCTACATGTGTTGGAAATAACATTTAAAGGAGAATATTTTGACAAAACAGTAGATGGCAGGTCTATATATAATTTAGAGACTATATAATTTTTATAATTAGACTGTTGTAGAGTGAAAAATGAGTGAAAAATAATACCCTTTCATCATTATTCACTGTTTTTACTTTTGATAATTAAAAATTTCCTCCTCTTTAGTTTTAATCATTACTGTCCATGTGTCATGTTGGTTGAACTAATAAATGATGTCTATAGACATTCCATATTAAAAATGTATTGTTATAATTATTATATAACAAAATAAAAATGGCTACAGCAGTGATTATGACCAACCTGTTTCCTACTGTAGATGCCCGGAAATGGCTGCTTGGCATCAGCCATTTTATACTCCCAGTGCAAGTCACTAAATTGGATGGGACAAATGTTTTTACTTAGTCACTATTTTGTCTTTATGATTTTAATTTTTTTACTCTTTTATTTTTCCCAATTTTCTTCTCAGCTTTCGTTATAAATGCCATTGACTTAATGTATTTTGTTGTGTAGAAATTTATTTACCTTGTCGTATCTTTTATTTACTATTTTTAGGTGAATATTAAAGCAAAATTAACTGTTTTTTTTTTTTTTTTGGGTCTGGGGAAGTAGAAACGAAGACAGAAGATGATATTTGGCAACAGAAAAAGGATGGGAGAGGCATTTCCTGTCCCACCGCTATCCTATTATCATCCCTAAATTTAAAAAGACAAATACCCATGTTTGTACTAAAAGAAACAAAATTATATGGATGAAGAAAATGTAACGACAGCACACTCATACTTCAATATAATTTTATGATATAAAAAATGTTATCGAGAGGAGCTCTACTTGTCGAGGGCAGGGAAACTGTACATTGGATATGTACAATCTTTACAACCTTTGTATCGACAATCTACGAGGATGTCATTTTGGAAAACCCTGTAACAACAATACTCACTTCTAAAAAGTGAACAACATAATTGTAATGATAAGCCAGCCGTGTCTTGGGCATCACTACGCTATGAAGCAACGTTGAGGAAAATAAAATTAATTTTATTTGCATATAGGCCAAGTTGGAGATAAATAATAAATTCATCACTACACTCCTATAAGACGAATGCTGGGGACAATAAATTCATTCATATAGGCCAAGTTGAAATAAAGTTGATTCATCGCGCTGGCCAGTTGGAAACAAGACTGCTCTGCCCAAGTTTGTTTGACAAGTGAACTCAATTGGGCCGAGAGCTTAGTAAGCCGGTTCATTAAATAAAATCAGTACATGTCGTGATGTCATTTAACTTCATTCTTCACTAGTTTAAACATAATTCTAGTTATTAAGATGAATTATTCTAGATTTTAATTCGAACTTGACATTGGATCTGCTGGACTTGATTTTATCCAGCCCGAACACAATATTTGGTAATGAAAACCTTGTTATCTTAGTCGGATTACCCAGAAAAAAAAAAAAGTAATAGTAAAAATACACGATCATGACCTAACATTATAAATAAAAAAGACAAAACAGCCTCGTTGTGGTAATAATATTAATTAAAAAGGGAAGTATATAAGGAGAGGTCAAAGTCACTATTCCTTCTGTTCCAAGACATATGAGAATAAAATTTCAATACGTAATTGGATACTTATCTAATCCCTTGTCGGCATTTTAGCGTGTCTTTTATTATGGTATCAATCAAACACTCGTAACCAAGGCTGCAAATTTGTTTCAACCATGACTTCTCAAATTCTATATCTTCTCTCTGGCAATGGGTTAGAATTTATAGATGATATATATGGTAGGGTGGAACAAGACCATTCTTTAAAGTGTTCGTAGAAGGTTTTACATTGAATAATTCTATGCTGACCAACCCAAGATAATTGTATATATTTACAGATAAACTCACTTTTTTATTTGTTCTAATAAAATTTATTGTCTGTGCAGTCTTCGAAATTTTTAAGTCGACATATATCTAATTGATTTTTTAGTCTCAGTTAACGGCCTTCTGAACTTTGCCCCTTGTTCTCGACATCAAATATCTCCAAACAGAAAAATTATTGTTGTTAAATCATATAAAGTAGTCAATAGGAAATCGTATTGAAGAAAGCATTTTATGTCGTTATTTAAAATAAAAAAATGTTATTGGAATTAGCGAAATCAATCGGACAAAAGTATGACGTGTCGCTTTAACTTGTCGTTACCAAAAACTTAATATATATATGACACTGCTACCATGTGCAAGTAATTGAAAATTTGACATGTCGTTATTCTAGTTGCTATAATAAAAATAACTGAACAGATAAGGGTCTGTCCTATCGCAATTAAAAGAAGGCCTTGAACCAAATATGTCCAAAGTTTCAATATGGGCTTGTAGACCTGACTAGGTGCATTTCAAGCGTGAATTATTACTTTTGATTTTTTTAGCAAGAATGCAATTTTACAGTTATTGTTATAAAATAGGAAGAACTAATGAAAATTTTTAGTAACAAGTAAAAATTAATGTATATGTTTATCCTTTTAAATGGTTTTCAAGGTTTCCGAATTAGGGTCAACGGGATAATAACAAAATTATCATCAAAATCAATTAGAGAGACATATATTTTTATGTGCGCTATGAATTCTATTCAAGTGGTAAAATTGTGATTCATCAAAGCTCATGATCTGAATATGTTGGAATTTACTCATATTTAAAAGTTTAGTTTTCTAATTACATTTATAATAATAAAAAAATCACAGTTGGAGCCGTGAGACACTGCATTTACACCACATATGGAGCGTACAAGATCAATGCAGGGCCTGACTCCTTATCCAACTCATCCAACATTTGACGTGGGTTATTATACTTGTGTGACGGAGTGAAGTGCAGTGCGAGTTTTGCAATAAACAGGCCGAAAAAAAAAGATTGAAACACATTCAATCTAAAATCACTCAAACACAAGATTTAAATAAAAAGAAATACACGAATGTACAAGCCGCGAAAATTTTATTTAGAATTCGAATGGGAAATATGCCAAAAATTTCAATAGCTCTCTAGCAACCTATTAGAGTTGAAAATATTAAGAATTTGATACTTACTATGAAACTAACTTCAAAAGAATCCTAAACTAGCTTAATAATATTGAAATAGATTTTTTTTCCTACCTAAAACTACTCAGAAGTCTTATTTAGATATATATATATATATAACAATTGTTATATAAGAATTCTAGTCAAAATAGACTTTTAAAATTAATAAAATTTGTGAAAAGTTGTCTGTTGGATCGATTTGCCTTTCATCTTGATCAATATCAATTAAAAGTAGTAATTTCTGATACAATCTAAATTTAATATGAAAATAATGGGATTAAGTTAAGCTTTCGTGGGTATAGATTGAAATTGGATTAAACTCGCAAACTCAAAAAGAAAATATGTCGATTTCATGTTACCAATAGGTTGATTTGAAAACTCGTGAACCTCTTATATATTTAAAATAATTTAATGAATATTTTATTAACTATTTCTATTTTTTAGCCTTCTTAAGTTATTAACTATATTGATAGAAAACTAACTGAATAAAATTAACTACTAAAATAATAAATATATGAAAACTCAAATCTAATTTTATATTAAACTAAATCTTATGTCTATGTTTTCAAACTCATTTTTTCATTTTAGGCATATGAATTTAAAGTGCCATTCACACTCTATACCACCACTTTGACAAGTTTGACAACTCCGTTTTGGATTGCCTTATTTATTTTTCTTTTTATTTGTATGATTATATATATTTAACTGAAGTTTAATCCACTAAAATAAAAAAATGACAGGTGGTAAACTTTAAAATTTGAGCACATATAAAATTATTTTTTGAAGTAATAGAATTAAAACTAGAAAAAAAATTACAGTATGTAAAAATCTATTTTTAACTTTATTTTAATCACTAGTTGACAAATAAGTTTGAATGACTCGTAAAATTAGTGGGATTGGTTTGAGACCAAAAAATTGATCCGCAAAATAAATGAGTTAGGTTTGAGTCAGTAGGTTAACGGTATCTTAATTTGATTTGTAAACCGTCCAACTCTACCATTGCCACTCCTAATCTTAATGCTTCAAGATTGACTCGCATTGATCTCGCTCACACCCGATGGTATTTCCGAAACATCTTTTCTTCTTCTGTCGTCATTACAATTGATTTGCCAACCCTTAGATTGATTGTTAAGGCTTTAGATTGACTTTGTTGCCTACTTTTATAAGCCAGTTCATTTCGTTCATCTGTGGATCAATCCGTTTTCCCCCAAATCAATCCTGAGCTTATTTCTTGCGAAATTTGATTGCTTTGAATACCACATTAGACTCCCCCTCTTGAAATTAACTCGTCCTACAGTTACTTGATAAATATTTTGCATTTGAGTCTAACTTCTTGCGACGTTTGCCTTGACTTCTTGTTCTCCTCTTACCAAAAGTCTTCATGCAAGCCACTATCATTACCTTCTTGGCCTGCTTTAGTTTTTTTCCACGTTTAGCTCCATCTTCCAAGCTCAAGGGGCTCAGGACAAATTTCTACCATCCTTTTTTACTTCAAACTATTTTCTCCTAAAAATTTGGCATTGATATCAAATTGTCATGGACGCCCTAACAATATATGACATGCGTCCATGTCTATGACATTACACATAACTTTGTTCAAATAACCACCAATTTTGGAATATGTTAGTTCACTGTGAACTCTCTTCTTGTTTGGATGATAGAAACAACTTTTAGACTATCAGTGTAGACTCCTCTTGCCCCTCATCTGAACTTTTGCCTTTACCTTCCTCCTCAGCCCCACAATTAACCTTCCCACCATTTTCTTCATCAATGGATTCCATAAGGTTGGTATGGCGCCTCTTCAGATAATTGTAGGACAAGTGACCTTTTACCCTACACCTATAACACTTGTTTCCCTTAAATTTTGCATATGGATTTTGGAATTTATTGTTAGTTGGTTGGGACACTTTTTCCGCCATTTTCTTAGCAATATCTTGTTCTCCATCCATCGGCCTCTTAGTAGCTCATCTTCCTTGAAGCTTCCACTGCCTCCTCCAAGTTACTCTTCTTAAAATTCACCTACCTCTTCCAAGTTACTCTTAAAATTCACCTACGATTCGGCCTTCAATGCTAAGTCATGCGCATTCGACAAGGTAAGTATCAATTACATACCAATTTTGTCTCGAATGTCCCATATAAAAACCTTGAGACAAATTGTCCCTCGATCTCTACAATATTATTATGAGACAATTATCTCAAAAATTTAGCATAATAGTTGGAAACGAAGCGATTACCTTGGGTGCAATGTTGGAATTGCAAAAACAAAAACTGTTCGTAGTCGAGTGGTAGAAATTGGGCTACAAAAAGATGCGCATCTTTACCCATGTTCTGACCAACTGTTTCTCTTGGCCAAACTGTTGAAATTGTGGTAGGCCCACCATAGAGAAGCTCCTTCCTTTGATTTATATGCCACCAATTTTACTTGGAGGTCTTTGGGGATTTCCATATAATCGAAAATCTTTCAACCTCTACAAGCCAATTCAAAAATTCTTCAACGCCTAAATTACCATTAAAGAAGGGGCATCTACCTTTAATTTAAATTATCCAAAGGCTCATTGTGGGCGTCTGTATCCCCTTCAGTTTGGAGTCTTGCGATCAAGGGCAAGTCCTCAACATAGGATTGCTCCCCACGTGCTCCTCCAGTTCCACCGCAACAAATGCATGACCATGATTAATCTCGTCATCTTGTTGCCTTTACAGATGCATTTCCTATGCTGCATTCGAGTTCATGTGTAGTAGGATTGTTTCTAACGCCCATTCAATAGAATCCATCCTTTCACTCAAGGATTGAATCTTCAACAACGCGGAATGCTTTATAGGGCTATTGTTGTCCATTTGTACTCATTAAACCCAAGAAAAGCTTGGCTCTAATACAAACCGACAAAGTAGGGAAACGTGGTGTAGATTTAGAATACACACACATAAAAAAAAAAAAAAAAAAAAAACGAGACAAAAATGAGTTCAATCCAATATCACTTAAATGCATAGTTTAAATGGAAAAGAAATACACAAATCCGCATGTAGGGAAAATTTTATTCAAACTTCGTATGGGAAATATGCCAAAAATGTCTATAATCGTAGCAACCTATTTATAGTTTAAAATACTAAGAATTTGATTCTTATTATAATACTCACCTCAAAGGAATCCTAAACTAGTTAAATAATGTCAAAATAGAATTCTTCATACCCAAAACTACTCATAAGTCTTATCTAGACGTATAGCAATAGTTATATAAGAATCTTATCAAAACAGAATTTTAAAATAATGAAGTTTGTGAAATGTGGGTCGCTAGATAAACCCGTCCTTCATCTGGACCTTCTCGGATTGACCCGAATCGATCCGCTTATGCTCGATTGAATTTCTAGAACATCTTTTCTTCTTCTATCAATGACTTTTCCTTCAAATCGATTACGTCCTGCTGCGATCAACATTTCCGTCATTACTGGATCGATCGCTACGGCGCCAGATCAACTCTGTTGTCAGCTTTCGTAGGCTATATCGTCCCACTTGTTTCCGGATCATCTTGTTTTGCCCCCAGATTGATCTTTAGCTCCTTTCTTGTCAAATTTAGTTGCTTTGATGACCGCATCATTGGGTCTTTGTTTATAGTTTTTTTATGTAGAAGTTACGCGTGCATTTACATTTACAGTCTGGATCCACTATTAGCTGTTATTCTTGCATGCAAACCTATTCTTGATTCTCAAATATTTTATTCTGTTACTGTGTAGAAGAAATGTTGGAAAAAAATAAAGTAAATAAAAATTAAATAACTATATTTCTACTTTCTATTAAAAATGAATAAATGGATTAACTTAAAACCCATGTTATACAATTTAATTTCAAAAAAATAATATTTTAGAGCTATGTTTACACGTCAATTTTATGAAATTGTGATGAGATGAAAATAAAGTTCATTTATAAATTTGACATTACAATAAAAGAATAAAAATAATATTGAGAAAAAAATTATTTTTAAGAATTAACACGTTCAAAAAATATATATCTGAATAGAAAATAAGAAAGCACACACAACCATCAGTCTTGAAAAGGTAATTACGCACCACTTATAATAATCCACAAATATATCTATCATACTTCTTGTTTTATGTTTAATTATAATATATTTGACGTGCCCTACGCTGTTCCCGATTATTCTTCTTTTTGTTTCAGATAAGTTTGATCGTAGCGCAGGCATCTAACGATTCAACGTTCTTTTCTTCTATTGGCAATTATTTAATTAATAATCTGTACTCTTTTTATTACATGTTTGACTCCTATACCAAAAGTTATAATTTTTTTTATTATCATTTTTTATACTGTCGAATAATAGATGAGGGTATCGTAATAATAATTGTTTTTGATATTTTAATCGATATTTTAAATTAATTCTATTCAAAAAAGTTTATTTATAATTTAAATGATTAATATGTACATATAGTGTGTCATTGATACTAGTATTTATTATGACAACAAGTAGTATAGTAATTACCTTTTATATTCAAAGTGAAAATTCAAGATGCCCCGTCTATATTATCTTGTACTTTTCATTTTTTACTTATATTTTCTTTTTTTATATATCTTTTCCAACAAAATTTGACTATTTGGTATCTTTTATTTGAATTTTTACTTTATTCTTCATATTTTATGTAATTTTATGATGCATTTAAATTTTTAATAACATTTTTTATTATAAAATAGTATAATTTATATTTTATTATCATTAATGGAGTCATATATTTTTATGATTATACATATGTCTAAGCTATATGATTTTTGCTAAAAAGAATAATCATAAAATAAGATACACATATAACATAATTTATAATATTTATATGATAAAAAATATAAGTTCTCTATCCGAATGCTAAATCATAATTTTGAATTTTATAAACAATAAAGATAAGGTATTAGCTGTTGCTTGCCGCACGACAATTGATGAAACTTATCGCTAGCTGTATAGCAAATAAATAGAGAGTAGATTGCATTCACGTCTTCAATGATTCGAAAACAGCTCAAATTTTTATACTGATTTGTTTCTGAAATTAGGCATTTATTATTTGGTTATTCATCCATTATTCTCAAGAACTCAATTGTGTCATTTTTTTAGTAAAAACATCCACCATGACTAGTCTTGACTTAGTATTCCAGGTGAAATAAGGTTTTTTGATGGGATTCGCAAAGGGAAATGAAAATTATTTCGAAAAGCGACACAACCATTAAGTGCAATTTTCAAGAAACCCATCTTTTTGTCATTAAATGGGCTTTGAGTATCCACATTCATTTCAGTCTCAACGTGACAGAACCACTATTAATGAACAGACAAAATTGTCATTATCTTTGCAAGTTGCAAATACAAATGAAAAGTGGAGTTGAAAGAGTAGAAGATTGTTATGATGTGATTAGTGATCACATCCATGATTAGGCTATCAAGTTAGAGAAACGTTAGCTTCCCTGACCGTCGCCCTCAGCATCATGATCCCTTTGGTCCATGGGAGGGGCACACCACCATTATCAACACTTGGAGGCTATACATGATAATGCAATTCATCCCCCCACATTATGAGCCTCCAAGAAATTTTTTTTTTTTAAAAAAAAAAAACGAAAGAAAAACATAAAGACAATACACAGATGAAAGTGGACCACACAAAAGAACATGATCGATCCTTTGAATGATTCATTGTTGGACTTGTTAAGGTTTGTGGCTATTTATACACTAAGAGCCACCCATTTTGACCAACAAGAACAAGCCAAAGGTTATGACCAATGAGGTGCGGGGGTAGGTGCCTCCAAACGTGGCCAATCGGGTGCGGGGGTAGGTGCCTCCAAATGTGGCCAATCGGGTGCAGGGGTAGGTACCTCCAAATGTGGCCAATCGAGTGCAGGGCTTTCAACTATAAATAGAGGAGGTTTTGGCAAGCTTTAGCATTAGTTCAAGTGCATGAATTGAGTGTGTGAGTGTGTGTAAAAGAAGTGTTCCTTGTGAGGTTGTTTTTGGAGAGTTCAAGTTCCTCCCTCCCTTTTGTTGTTTGTTTCTTTCTTTTGTACTATACACACTCAAATATAAAGTGCCACGTTTTAAAAGCTCCTTTCTGTTTTAGAGTCCATTTCTCCCAACAAAGTGGTATCAGAGCGAGGTTCTGTCATTTTTATAATTCAAGGAGTAATGGAGGAATCAACCGGCACCATGATCAAGTTGAATCATAGCAACTATGCTATTTGGAAGCCTCGAATGGAGGACCACTTGATCATACGAGACCTGTGGGATCCAGTGCTTGGAGACGCTGCAAAACCCGAAGGTAAGTCTGATGCCGAGTGGGAAAGGATGCACAGAAAAACGGTAGGCCAAATTCGTGCTTGGATTGATCAAAGTGTTTTTAATCATGTTTCTAAAGAAACAAGAGCTGATGTTTTGTGGAAGAAACTTGAAGCAATGTATGAAAGGAAACATGGTTTAAACAAAGCTTCACTGTTAAAGAAAATTACTCGTCTTCGTTATAAGGAGGGCTCTAGTATGTCAGAGCATCTAAATGATTTTCAAGGGTTAATTAATCATTGTGCAACCTTGAAATTAAATTTGGATGATGAGGTTCAAGCTCTTTTGTTGTTTAGTTCATTGCCTGATAGTTGGGAAACCTTGTTTGTTACTATTTCTAACTCTACTCCAAATGGAGTTTTGACCTTGGATATGGTGAAGGAAGCTCTACTCAACGAAGAAACAAGGAGAAAAGAGCTTGGACAAGAAGTTGAAGGTGAGGCTTTGGTTTTTGAAAAATATGGAAGACGTGGACGAAGCCAAAGTCGAGGACCAAATCGAGGAAGAGGACACTCAAGAGGTAAGTCTGTTAGTAGAAAAGAAGTTGAATGTTTCTACTGTAAAAGGAAAGGCCACATCAAAAAGGATTGTTGGAATTGGAAACGGGATTTTAACAAAGGAAAAGAGGAGCAAAAGAAACAAGAGAACGTGCTCGAAGAAACTACAGCTACAGCTTCAGATGGAGATGTGATAATTGTAAGTGATGAAAATTCCTTGAACTTTACCTTTCAAGATTTCTCTTGGGTGATTGACTCAGGGGCTTCCTACCACGTTACTCCGCATAAGGAGTTCTTCTCTTCTTATCATCCTATAGAAAATGGTTTTGTAAAAATGGGTGATAGTAGCACCTGTAAAATTCATGGTTTTGGTGATGTTTTAATAACTACTGCCTTGGGATGCAAATTAAAGTTGAAAGATGTGAGGCATGTACCGGACCTGAGGTTGAATTTAATTTCTACGGGAAAGTTGGACGATGAAGGGTTCTCTAGTCATTTCACTGGTGGAATTTGGAAGTTAACAAAGGGCAATCTGATTATTGCCAAAGGAAGAAAGGTAAATACCCTCTATGTTACTGATGCAAAAATTGATAGTAATGCTTGTGCAGTGGTGGAATCATCAATGGAGTTGTGGCACAAAAGGCTAGGGCACATGAGTGAAAAAGGTATGTCAATTTTGGCTAAAAATAATTATTTGCCAAAATTTGAAAAATTGGATTTCATACCTTGTACCGACTGTATAAAAGGGAAACAACAAAGAATTGCTTTCAAACATTATCCCCCTACAAGGAAAGAAAAACCTCTTGAGCTTGTACATACTGATGTTTGTCAAATGAATGAAAGAACAATTGGTGGTGCTTTGTACTTTGTGACTTTTATTGATGATTTTTCTAGAAAAGTTTGGTCCTATGCATTAAAATCAAAGGATCAAGTTTTGGAGTCTTTTAAAAATTTTCATAAAAGGATTGAACGAGAAATGGGTCTTAAATTAAAATGTGTTCGGGCTGATAATGGTGGAGAATACCGAGGACCATTCGAAGAATATTGTAACAGCCATGGGATCCGGTTGGAAAAGACTGTTCCAAAGACCCCGCAGCAAAATGGCGTTGCTGAAAGAATGAATCGGACCATTACTGAAAGGATTCGAGCTATGCTATCACATGCAAGGCTATCAAATCCGTTTTGGGGGGAGGCTATGAGGACAGCTGTTGATTTGATCAATTTTTCACCTTCAGTTCCTTTGAATGGAGATGTTCCAGAAAAGGTATGGTCCGGTAAGTCTATCAATTTGCAGCATTTAAAGGTTTTTGGGTGTCGGGCATTTGTTCATATCCCAAAGGATGAAAGGAATAAACTTGATCCTAAATCAAGAGATTGCATCTTTTTGGGATATGGACATGAAGAATTTGGATATAGATTGTGGGACCCTAATGAAAAGAAAATAATAAGAAGTCGGGATGTTATTTTCTTTGAAAATCAAACTATTGAAGATGTAAAGAAAGAAAATAAGAACAGGACTACTGAAGAAATTCCAGTAAAGGATCCTCCCTTCAAGCAAGTTCAACAAGGAGTTGAAGTCCCACGAGAAAACATAGAAGAAAGGCATGAAGCTGAAACCATTGCAACTCCGCCTCAACCTGCAAGAAGGTCTGAACGAGAAAGGAGGCCATCAATAAGGTACAGTCCAACTGAATACCTTATGCTGACAGAAGATGGTGAACCAGAATCCTTTGAAGAAGCAGTAAATGACAAAAATAGTAAAGAATGGTGGAGGGCGATGGAAGAAGAAATGAAGTCCATCTATGAAAACCAGACTTATGATTTGATAAGTCTACCTCTGGGAAAAAAGGCACTCAAAAACAAATGGGTATTCAAGCTAAAGACGGTTGAAGGGAGTTCTCAACCAAGGTATAAGGCAAGGTTAGTAGTTAAAGGCTTTGAACAAAAATATGGCATTGATTTTGATGAAATCTTCTCTCCTGTTGTGAAAATGAATTCTATTCGAGTTGTCCTTGGATTAGCTGCAAGTTTGGACTTGGAGATAGAACAACTTGATGTGAAAACAGCATTCTTAAATGGAGAACTTGAAGAAGAAATTTTTATGGAGCAACCAGAAGGCTTCCAGGTGAAAGGTAAAGAAAATTTAGTCTGTCGGCTTAAGAAAAGCCTTTATGGACTAAAGCAAGCCCCGAGGCAACGGTACAAAAAATTTGACTCCTTCATGGCTAATCACTGTTTTAAAAAAACAAGTGGTGATCATTGCGTATATATTAAGAATTTTGATGATGATTTTATCATTCTTTTATTGTATGTTGATGATATGCTTATTATTGGCCATGATCTAAACAAGATTAACAAGTTGAAAAAGGAGTTGAATAAGTCCTTTGAAATGAAGGACTTGGGACTAGCAAAGAAACTCTTGGGTATGCATATTCTACGAGATAGACCAAATGGTAAGATTTGGCTCTCTCAAGAAAGCTACATCAGAAAGATGGTTGGAAAGTTCAGGATGGAAAATGCAAAGCCAGTGACAACTCCACTAGGAAGACAATTCAAGTTGAGCTCGAAGCAGTGTCCAAGCAGTGAAGATGAAAAGCTATATATGAGTAAGATACCATATGCCTCAGCTGTTGGAAGTTTGATGTATGCAATGGTTTGCACCCGGCCGGACCTAGCTTATGCAGTTGGACAAGTAAGTCGTCACATGTCAAATCCCGGAAAAGAACATTGGAATGCTGTCAAGTGGATTTTGAGATACCTAAAAGGAACAATCAAACTTGGACTTTGCTATACTCGAGGAAGGAATAAGCCTGTTCTTGAAGGATATTCTGATGCAGACATGGCAGGTGATGTTGATTCAAGAAAATCTACTTCTGGTTATTTAATAACCTTTGCAGGTGCTGCTGTATCTTGGCAAAGTAAACTCCAGAAATGTGTTGCACTTTCAAGTACAGAGGCAGAATACATTGCACTAACCGAGGCGTGCAAAGAATTAATTTGGTTGAAAGAGTTCCTTCAAGAGTTAAAATGGAGCCAAGAGAAATATGTTGTCCATTGTGACAGTCAGAGTGCGATCCACCTAAGTAAGAATTCAACATTCCATTCCCGGTCCAAGCATATTGATGTACGTTATCATTGGATTCGACAAGCCTTGGAAGAAAAAGAAGTAAGTTTGCAAAAGACTCATACAGATGATAATGGAGCAGACATGTTAACTAAGGCGTTGCCCAGAGAGAAGACTGACACATGCAAAGAAGTTGCTGGGTTACAAGAAAGTCTATAAATAGCAACAAAGGGGGAGGAATGTTAAGGTTTGTGGTTATTTATGCACTAAGAGCCACCCATTTTGACCAACAAGAACAAGCCAAAGGTTATGACCAATGAGGTGCGGGGGTAGGTGCCTCCAAACGTGGCCAATCGGGTGCGGGGGTAGGTGCCTCCAAATGTGGCCAATCGGGTGCAGGGGTAGGTACCTCCAAATGTGGCCAATCGAGGCAGGGCTTTCAACTATAAATAGAGGAGGTTTTGGCAAGCTTTAGCATTAGTTCAAGTGCATGAATTGAGTGTGTGAGTGTGTGTAAAAGAAGTGTTCCTTGTGAGGTTGTTTTGGAGAGTTCAAGTTCCTCCCTCCCTTTTGTTGTTTGTTTCTTTCTTTTGTACTATACACATTCAAATATAAAGTGCCACGTTTTAAAAGCTCCTTTCTGTTTTAGATTCCATTTCTTCCAACAGGACTCTGGGCAAGACTAATTATAATATGGCGTGTCCGCAAAGAAATCTGTCTCTGCGGTTGGTCCTCAAGATGGTAACCCGTTGGGTCAGCTTTCGATTGAAATGTCCTCCTTGATAGTGCAATATGTATGTCAACTCTTCATAATATTTAAATTTGAATTTTTAACCCATCTGCTTATCCCCCCTTAATTAGGGTATCGACGCGCTATAATTATACTCACGCTAAAAAATTATATTCTGTATAAGAAAAGAGACAGATGTAATGTAGAAACTTCAAAGCTGTAGTTGAAATTGTTTGACTAGTAACATATGTATAACTTGTACACGTCTACGTCCCTGAGAGTGCTTCGTCTTAGAGAACAGTCTTTTTTTATTTGTCTTTAGAAATATAATAAATAGTATCATTAATTATTAAATATCAATTACAGGAATTCATATTCTCGCTCGGAAATTACTAAGAATTAATTAACTATTCGTTGTTTATTCTTATTCAAATCAAAAGTCGGTAGGGCAATCCATTTTCCATTGGAAAGTTCAGACACAGGACTTTGACAAATTTCTCGCGTGTTTTGGAATCATTTCCCGTTTATATATAGCGTACTCTCATTTTTCTAAAGTCAAACTCTATGCATTAGACTTATTTCGTCTTCTATAAGTTGGACGGCTTTCTTACATTGAAATTCATGATAATTCTTGCTCAGATTATTGTTTTGACTAATTTGCATTATAGAACTCAACCACTTCAGGCCACATGTTATGAGTGCACTCATAGGTTTGATCCTTGATGAAAATTCGAAGCTATATGCGCAGCCTTTGACTTATGGACAGAAATAATTATAAATTGTTGACTCAACAAACACTCCTTTTAAATATTTTGACCATGTCGTCAAAATTAATTAACAAATGTATATGCGCGGAAAATGAATTTCGAGGAAGACTAGATGGGTTGGTAGATTAACACGAAGAGGGTTAATTGAAAGTCGTAGAAGGTCCTAAATTTTGGAGAAAAGTCGCAGCGTTCATAATTTGATTAAGCAGAAAAAGGATCTTGGTGGACTGGTAATTATAATATAGGTGGGGAAAGGGGACTTTGGGAACGTCACGTGGGGGCGTGACCCACGCGTCCCCAAAAAGACAGGGCATCTCACGCCACTGCCCATAATACTTCCCAATTCCTATGATATCCACTTCCTTTTTTCGCCCTATTTTCAAGGGATGAAATGAAATGGGATTGAAATGAGGTGGATTGTGCATCCATTTCTTAAATTACACTCCTCCATTGCCTTCTTGCATGCTTTCTATCCTTTATTACAGACACCTTCTAGTGCTAAAACAGAGACATACATGTGAGCTAGCCATTCCCTTCTATCCTAAAATTAGCACACGCATAATTTCAAGGTCTGGTTGATTAATATTTATATCAATGTATGAAGAGATAATGGTTGGTATTAATTAAATATCATGACGGGAAAAGGTTCGGACAAAATATTGTTAGATATCACCGTTAATAGTAATCAGTCACCAATCACAGTCCAATAATTGGAAGAAATCTGGGCCAGAAAGATGCAACACGTAGAAAGAAACACCAATTAACAATCCCTTCGCTTTATATAATTCTTGATAAAAAAAAATTATGATATACAGCTATAATGCATTAAAATAAGGGGGAAAATATGATTAGTATTTTTCTAATTTCTACAGACTAGCTGCGCTTATTATTCTTTTAAATACCTACAAGCCCTTGACCGAATTAAAAAAAAAAACAGGGTTTCGGATGGCTCCATATTTCATCTGTACTGCCATAATTTTTTTTTTTTATTATTATTGTTCTACAAGCTAAATTAACAAGCAGCTGATTGATTCGTGAAGGGACTGTAGAAGTGCGACTTCGGGGCCATCGCATAGGGGCTCTTAGTCGCGTTTTCGGGGCCGCCGCCGCCGATCCTTTCACAGGAAGGGCACATGGTGAGGGTGGCCGCCGGAAGCTGCATGTACAGAGGCTGAGCTAACTTCAACGTCTTCAGCTCCTGCAGCTCCTTCTGCAGCCGCCGGTTCTCGTCTGTTAACTTCTCGCAACATTTCTTCAAGAATTCACAGTCCACTTCTGTTTGCTTGAGCTTAGTCCTGTAAAAATCAATAACAGAAACATATCATTTCCAGAATTTTTAACCAATCCATGAACAAACAGAAAACACTCAAACAGTAGATGATCGACAAAAAAATAGTTTCTTTTCCAGAAGATAGATGTCAAAATAAATTTTGGCTAATAACAAAAAGTTTGAAACACCGGGCCCTGCAAATAAAGTGGGGTTATATTGAAGGACAAGCAAAATTTAAGATTTCTTGCTTTACATAATGGATTCGTTTGTATATTTCCCCTTTCTTTAAAGTTTGATAACAAAAGAAAGCGAGGAAACAAGATCTGGTTCTATCAAATTCTATTGTTGATCAGTTCCAAGACTTCGAGTTTTATTGTGGGCTGATGATTGCACCTGGCTCTTCTGTTCTGGAACCACACTTCAACCTGCCGAGGCCTAAGCTTCAAGTCCCGAGCCAAGTCTTGCTTTTGTTTCTGATGAACAAATTAAAGATAAACGTTAAATCAGCATGATCCATATCAGGCAATCGTATAAATACACATCTGTTTAATTTGTACGTGGATTCATATAATCGATAGAGGTATGTATTACAGGATTCAGAGTACTGTGTTGCTTGAAGCTTTCCTCCAGAAGGGCAGACTGAGCTTTACTGAGCCTAAGTTTCTTCCTTCCATTGGAGCCATCATCGTCTTCTTCGCTCACTCTGTACGAAACCCGTTCTATTTCCACTTCGTCACTGCCAATCTCTCTCTCCCTCTTTACACTTACGTTGGAGAAAGACGAGGCGGCACTGTCTTGTCGGTACAAATCTGCTGACCGATAATCATTATAACCACCTTTGTTGTCGTCGGACTCCACCTTTCTGACCGCATGATTTGGATCGTATGTTTCACCAGATAGGCTCAGAGTCAACGAGGGTTCAAAGCTTTTCCCCAGGTGATCAAGTTTCTGGGCTGTAGATGGTGGCTTTTGGTACTTGATTTCTCCGGTTGATGATGAAATTCCCAACCCCAAAAACAGGCCAGTGTGGCAGAAATCATCAAACCCCATCTATATATGCTTTCAGGAAAGTCGGGCGTTTTGGTGGTGGGGAAGAGAGAAGGGTGATGTTGTTGGTTGTATGAAGAAGGGTGTCCGAAGTATATATTGAGAGAAAAGGAGCCTTTTTTCCTCTGATGTGGGGGAAAATGAGGATTAACTGAGAGCCTGAGAGGAGACTTTTGTAATGGTGGGATTGGTGGGTCATGGTTGGGTGGCTATTCTATGATTAATAATCAACATAATGAATTTGGAAAGGAATTTTGTGTGTGTAAATGATGAAGAGTCACTGTCGTCCCTCCCCTCCCTCTCTCTCTCACTCACACACACACACACACACACACACACACACACACATCTTGGTTGACCATTTGAACCCCACTTATTTGTTATCTCCAACAATATTCCGATGACCAACAACGAGGAAACGAAAAGAAGCCCGTGCTCTCTAGACAGAAATATTAATCACAAGTGCAAGAATAATAATAATAATAATAGTGTAAAGAATGAACACGTGGGATTCACATGGCAATTGGAAAAACACAGATCAAGAGAATGATTCGTCTGCCCATTCGCCACCCATTAGCACGCCAAAGTTTACTGTTTTCACCACTACCTCTCTTTTCTAGGTCTTGCCTCATCGTTCTTCGACCTAATCGAATTTTAACTACTGTGTATTGCTTCCATTAATTTTGTGTGCGTACACTGCGTCAGTCATCAACCAACTTGTGCAAAAGTCAAGTCATTTCGTGCTTTGCGCCTTCATCGCCTCAAATTTTGTCATATCTCAGTAAGTGAAAAATAAAGCCGTACCTTTTACAGTCAAGGAACTTTATTTACGGGTTCGAAAGAAAAAACCTAATTTAAATTAAAAATTTTATGTTCAATGTGGCGAGAGTTTAAAGTTGATTAGACAGGTCTTTTCTTCAAAGTCAAAAAAGACAAGCAATGTGTGCTAGGAAAGGTGACATTCACACGTGTATGCCTCTTAACTTAAAACCTAGTGGTTAAAATTAAAATTGTTTTATTTTGTAGCAAAACCACGTGACATGTCTCTTACACCATGCTGGGGTTAATACGTTGGAGATGGGTCACACGTTTCTTGCTGACAAACACTTTCCCCTTTACTAAAGGACAGGATGTGGAGGATGGAAGGTATTGTCCCACTGCAAAATGTTGGAAGAGGGGGTAGAGATGTCCACAGTGGGAATAAGATTAGGAGGGTTGATTTTTTGCTAATCAATTCCATTGGTCACCTGTTTGTTGTGGGGGGCAAAAAATGAAAATAATTAGGCCAAACACACACCATGGGTGTGGGTAGTTCCACAATCATAAATCATGGAGGTAGAATACGATTCATATTTCATGATCTTTGCTTAAGTAGAAAGTTGATGGGGTGTGTTTGGGGCCTACCAATCTGTTGGATTGCAAGCACATTCAATAATGCATTGTCGGCTAAGCTGATAAGAAGTTAGGTCACCAGTTAAGCATGATTATATTATTAATACATATACAATAGCATGTCAACAATCTACACTTTTTCAATTTTTGTTTTGCCTCCTATATCTCGAGTATTTTACAAGGTTGCCCTTAGCCAACTCACGCTCGCTGATTGTTCGAACTTCAATTCTATTTTTCCACTTACGAACAATCGCGTGAACGAATATTGATGACAAATCTGTGCGACCTGTTCAAGAAATGGTTGCCTTTATTTGAAGATGGTGTTGTAAAGCACACATCTTTATCCTCATGATTGTCAATAATGCCAATGAAGAAACATTAATAGATATTTTCTCAGGGAAGAATAATGAACTTTTGATTTCTTTCATGAGGGCCATCATTTATTCCTCTGGTTTTTTCTTCTTTGGGTTTTTAGGTGGGATGTGGTGTGAGGATGCATGCCTTCTTGTTTTTTTTTTATTTTTACATTAAACGTGGAGGATGCCTTAATTTTTCAGACTCAAAACTCATAATCACTACTATTATATATACATATAGATAATAAAGGAGGATGACCTAAATTATTTTATGTATTTTTAATCCAACAAGAAGGTGTGATTCACCCATTCGTCGTATTACATTACATACATGTGCGAGCATGACCCTAGCAGTTCAGTTTTCAAAATACATGTAAATTTATTATGATAATAGCTATAAGCTAGAATTTGATATAATTTTAGAATTTAATATCTCTAGCATTAATTTACATTTGTGTTTTTAAAATTTACCTTTTAAATATAACAATCAAATTAATGATATTTGGTCAAAATGAATTTAAATCTATTGAATTATTTTTTAATTTAAACTTTGATATTGTACTATTGTGTACAACTTCCATTATATTTTTTAAAAAAGAAATACTTTTATAATCATTAGATAAGA
Source organism: Avicennia marina (assembly GCA_019155195.1). NCBI lineage: Eukaryota > Viridiplantae > Streptophyta > Magnoliopsida > Lamiales > Acanthaceae > Avicennia > Avicennia marina. The sequence continues at coordinate 9,857,219 of CM032765.1, forward strand.
ATTTGTAGTTTTATAACATTATAGTTAAATGAATTGAATTAAAACTATTTTGTCAAGCCCCGAATTCAAAACATAACACGGCAGTATTTGCAAACAATATGAGTAGATATCAAAGCTAATAGATATCAAACAACTAATTCAATAAGCATTATTCAATGTCAAAAGAAATAAAATACATCCAATGAATAATCATAATATTTTTTGGCAACGTAATATAACATATCCTAGTTATTATATTAGTAAAGTCTTACTGCTAGTGAGAATAAATGGAAATAAAATGAAACAACATCAGGTCTTCATCTCCCTACTCTAATATCCCCACGCAAGTTTGCCCTCATTAGTTATCTCTACAAGAATAGTATTTGAAAATTGTGAACAATGAATTGCCTAATAAGTAATACCTCTTGCCTTTTTGGCCTTTTATAGGATGCGAGTAGAAAATAATAACAATTTGCATAAAAACATATTTTGAAAACAATATGTATTACATTTAAAATAATTCACGAGATTATAACATTTCACCAAAATTCCAAATATTTCATCATTTACATGGTTTATATGTCCTTATACATCAACCTACTCATGGGGTACATACTTAGTGTCTTATTTCTATTTATTAGGATCTTAGTCTATATACCTGACTAAAGAGGGTCAAGTAAATAATTGACTACATCCCCTGTGAGCTCTAGTACTCTAACCCCGATTGGGTAGTATCCTAATCTAAACTTCTGATTGGTAGGGTCACTTATTAATTTCACTCATTGTCAATTTTAATACTTCTATCTCGATTGAACAAGTCCCAATATATTATCCGATTGGTAGGATGAGACTCATTCTACATTATCGTCAGCATTACATGAAAGGCTTTTCATATTTATTACATATATTTTGATTTCAGAGAATAACCACTTCAAATCAATTCAACTTGCAAATGACTCACATCTAAATTTTTAAAAAAAAAAAAAAAATTTGAAGTTTCGCAGAAAATCAACATTGTTGAAATCATGCTTCAATAATGTAGGAATAATATTCAAGAATAATTTTAAATGTGTAATATATATTCAGTTGTGACATAAAAATGATTTCAAAAACATTTATAAAAACTGATAGGAAGGAATCACTTGCCTAATGTCAATTTTAGTATTCCGTAGGTTCACTGTGCATTAGTTCTTGATTTTCTATTTAATCAAACTATTTTTCATTTAATAATCAATTTAACTGAAATTCTTTTCTTTCAAATGCTTTAATGTATATTCTATATGTCATGTATTATTATCCTTTCAAATTTTTGATTACCCATTAAGTAGGATTTTTTATTTAGAGTTTATTCAATTACTATTCTCCATATCTTGTTAAGTCTTGAACTGTATATCCAAGCCTATTTTAGTCTTAAAATCGAAAAAGTTAAACTTTAATTATGTAGAAATACCATTCTGCCCACTTTCTGGTTTTGTGTTCACAAAAACAAACCTCGCAAGCACAAAAAATGGCTTCGCGTCCATGAATCGGACCGCAAAGCATCTTGTCTTACTCTGCTGTCCTCGTTCGTAACCGCGAATGGAGCGCTTGCATATGCAAGATGCATGTCTGCAGCTATGCTAGAAGCCACGACCCATTCTGCTTTGCATAGCCTCCAAACCTTGCACTAAAGCTTGGCACCTACGACGCCAAACACAGGGTGTTCTACTGAGTCTCACAATCCTGCTTCGCACATGTGAGCGTGCCTTCCACAACCGTAATAAGAAGCTACATTCGTAGGGTACTGTTTGGCTTAGTTTTAATCATTTTACGCAATTCTAATAATCAAAACTCATCAACATAACGATGTCAAAGGTCTTTAGGCATAATTCCATAATAATAGGTACAATGCTTTTTAGAAATTTGTGTATGTTATTAATAAATACTTCCTATCAATTTCCTACACATACGCCACAAGTTTAACAATGTATGCATAACTAATCCACATGTAGCCTACCCAAATCTATGTTTCATTTGCTTATAGAATGTGTGTAAGGATTTTCTAACTATATGCGTGTAGAACTTAATACAAAATATTTGGACTAGATATTACCTCAAACTATCGAGTTTGGTGTGGAAGAAATCACCTTTCCCACTATGCTCATACTCTGAATGCCGGCTTGTGTTTTTGGGTGTTAAAATAATTTTTCCTCTTTAAAACACATATATATACTAAGGTTTGGAGGTATTTGGAAATAATGGAATTTTAGAGATTTAAAAATCATAAATTCCTTTCTATTCAACTTCCCCGATTTTCTGGGGTTTTCTCATGAAATTTTCAGTCTAAAAATTGCTCTTTCTATTCCCCATATACATTATAAATTCCTCCTTTAGATATCTAAAATATTTGGTGAGATTTGGTTGCTTATCAGAAACATATCTTTTTTCCTACTCACTTTCCTTATTCACGACTATTTGCACACAAAAATAAAAGAATAAAATAAAATATAAACTAAAATTTATTCCTCAATCATTCACCAAAAAATGTTTACTAAAATTTAATTAACTAGTTCCCAAAATTTCTGGGTATTATGTATTTTCTTTTATTATTTGGCATAATGACTTTTTAATCCAAATAGACACTTGTTCTTATTGCTTGGTCAATTCTAGAACAACATAATAAAATGTGATTTATACAATAATCAAAACATAATTCATAAAATTTCACTTTATATTAAGATAAAAGAAATTAAGTTTTATAAACAATTCAATGTAAATATCAAAATTGCTCTTTTAACTTTTGATAGGAAAATGATCTTTCGATTACCTTATTATAGCTCATTAACTCTCCTTGTTTTTTCCAATTTTATTTATCAATATATTATATTTTTAAATTGATACAATACAAACTAAAATTTATTAATTACTTAAATAGATTTATTGACATAAAAAATTACCTTAATTTTAACACAAATTAGATTACACTTTGGAGTTCTATAATTAAATTATTGATTTTAAATCTCTATTTTATTGCATTAATTTTAACGTATCATTTTTGCCACCTTCTTGCATATAAATATTTAAAGTTGTTAATATAATTTTTTTTCAATGCAATACAAAGTTTGATTTCATTTTTTTATCATTGGATTTTAATCCAAATTATCACATCAATATGTTTTTAATTGATATCTTTTAAATATATTTTTGGTCTTTATAACTTAATTTTCATAATCTATATGTTAAGAATATTGATTTTTAATCAAAACATATTTAACAAAATTGATAGTCATAAATTTATTTGTTTTAATTATTGTGTAACATATCATTTTTCATAAGAAAATTTATTTCTTACATATATGTCATTTATTCATTTAAATTTTTAGCACATTGTTGTTACTCTATTTTTCCTATTGTTCATTTCTTATAATATTTATTAAATACAATTTATGATGAAATCAAATATGAATATAAAATATATCACCACATGCTTAATAGATTTGATGATCAAAGCTTCACTATTGTATCTATTCTATAATATACTGTTATAACAAAAATGATATCTTTACATATGAGATTTGTTCTTTTTTAAATTTTAGCTCATCATTATAACTATTTATTTTATTATTTGCAGTTTAATTGGCTAATTTGATATCTATGTTTGCAATTTTCATCATATTTATTTATTTAATATTTATTATACTATATAGTTATAAAGTCAATGCCCTCCAACAAATTCATTGTTATTTTTCTTAAATGAAATAATGCAATTATTGTTTAGGTAAAATTTAGTTTACTACGAATTGAAATTTATAAATATTTTTAACAATTTGGGATTATATTAAATTTTAGTTATACTTAATTTATAAATAATTTAGAATACTATTAGTCTCATACTACTTAGATATTTATATTTTACATAACTTAGAAATAATTATATAAGCAATTTGAATATGTTGGGACTATATTAATCTTTTACCACTAAAATACATGTTAATTAAAAATTCTATTAGTTTCCTACAACTAAAAAGTTTCTATTTTATATGATTTAAAGATAGATACAAAAGTAGTTTAAAAATATCATGACTCTATCAATATTCTATTACTAAAAGATAAATATTTTAAATAGAATTTTATTTTTCCCTATATAACCTTATTTACTATAATAAATATAGATATTTAATTGAAGATACATATGTCCTTTTTCAATAATAAAAAACATGCACACTTTTTATATAAGTAGAAATTAAGTTTATTTATAGTTGTTGTATATAGATATTGTGATATTAATAAAATGAATAATATTTATACTATATTATTAAGAAAATGAGTCTTTTTAGTTAAGCTATGTGGAATTACGCAACCAGACTTCTTCTAAATTATTATATTTTTCTATTATTTTCTTCTCCCTTTTCTTTTGATTTAATGTATTTATTTGTATTTTCTTTCCATATTTCTCTCTTTTTAAATTTATTTTAAATATTTTATTCATTTTTAACCTATACTTAATTAAGTCTTTTTGGTTGCACAATGTAAAATTGTACAACTATACTTATCATAAATCTTTTCATTTTTCCGTCATTTTTTTCATTATTTTATTTTTCAACTTATTAATTATTTTAATGGTATTTCTCTCAAATTTTCTCTTTTTTAATATTTTTTTGATCTTTTTCATTTTCTTATTTTAAATATTTTTGTATTTTTTATTTTAAATCAATTTATTTCCATTTTTTAAAATATAATAGTTTTATAATTATAAATAAATCTTGTAATTATTACCAGTATTTAATTTTCTCTTCAAAACAATTAAGCAACTAATTCTGCATGTAAAATTAGATATGTTTAATGCTAGATACGTTATAATAGCTTCAATTATTCAAAGACTTTTGTTTTTAAATGTCAGGCCTGGCCAAGGAACCGGATTAGCATTGACTTTGTCACATTTTTTCTTTATCTAATTTTTCATTTATCGGACATTGACATGGTTGGAATTCGCTGTGTCGAAATTTTAATGGAATCCTCCTGTACTTGCACTTTATTATGATAATACATCGAGAGCAGCCACATAAATCCATGAAGCCAATCAATCCACAAATCTTACCTAATCAATTATACTAACTAATTCATGATGTATTATATGAACTGATTAAAACAAATCTGCAAGAAACAAGTTGATACGTAAGTACGTCACCAGCAGTCATTTTGTCATTTCGGTGGACAGAAGTCACCAACCCAAACGCTAATGGCCCTGAAACATTAAATAATGCTTAATGACAGTACTATGTGAGAAATATCAGAAGAAAAGGGTAATTTCTCATAATGCCGTTCCTTTCCCAAGCACGCGAATGATAATATTTCGAGCTGTCAAGTGTCACAAGACTTTCAGGTGAAATAATACCCACAAGATATATGCCAATTTATTGCATACACTCGATTGTATTATTTTAGCAAAATCACTGTAGTACTAGATTACTGTGTATGTAGATTGTCCAGATAACTAATGCTCGAAATTTACATGAAGTTTAGAAGCATCAGATTAGCGGTTGATAGGAAAAAGGAATATGGCATAAAGGATGGGATAGGAGTCGTGTTAGGAGGAGGAAAAGAAAGATGGGGAGACAGAAGGGACCCGCCAATGATTTTGTATGATGGGCATTTTGATCTATCCTTGAGGATTGAATACTGAACGTAGATATGGGCAATGATGGCGGCGATAAGGTTTCGTGGTATCCGTTGTTAGTTCCTGTCTTTGCGCCCAGCCCTCCATTGTTGCCAACTCTACTTGTAGTGTTCACACAACTTGTGCCTTTCACTCCTTTATTTCTTGCTTCTCCAATTTTGCTTTCTCCACTCACACCACACGTAAGCACGTTTCATACACAGCGTATGCTTTAAACCAGTTGAGTTTAAATGGGAAGGACTTTTTCCCTCAGGGAAATACTTATCTAAATATGGAGGAAGGCACTCAAAATAAGTTTATTAAACAGGTCTTTAAAAATATTAAAATATACATAGCAGTGGAAGTCGAATTATTAGTTTTTTGATTGCGAAATATCACCTTTGTCATCACTGGGCAAAATTGCTTTGACGATGTGGATGCATTTTTATATGGTAAAAAAATTTGTCCTTATCGAAGTCTAGTTGTTGCTACAATATATTGTTCAAGTTTAGTTTTATACGATAAATACAAGTTGAAGGACAATATATTTGCTACATAAAATATCGTCAATTTCCTAATCGATGTTCTATTTGGAATAGATGAATGGATTTGGATGAGATTTGAAAGGGACGCAGATATGTTGATATTTTGTTTGTTCACTTTTATCATTGAATGTGAAGCTAATATACCATATTGCAAGTTCTAAGTGAGGCAATACTTTAAACTAGGAGGTTTTGATTTTAAAGAATGAGTTACTATCTGTAAATGTTTCGTCATCTACAACAACACAGGTGTAGATAATTGCGTGGCTGCCCAATATATTAAATGAGATACAGCACATCTTCGGAAATAATTAAAGGAAAACTGACCCGCACAATAGAAAAAATAAACTTGCTTTACCTCGAGAAGTTATTTCCGGGAAATACAGATGAAGTTTTCCTTCACGTTCCTTTCGCTTCTCTCTCTTCTTTCTTAGGTTAACTGGCATTGTATTATATGTTGAATTTGCAGGCTCCATGCATGAATATGGCATAGAAAGGCGGAGACTAACATAGTAAAGACATCCATACATATAGAAGAGTAGAGTGGGTGCAAAATAAAGTAGCAAATGAAAAATGGGATGTGAATAATTGACAATGATAGGATGAAGCCAAATATTATTTGATAATAATTGGTACACAAACATAGAAGATGAATTATTTGGACATTAATATGATGCCATCAAGAACATGATAATTAGTTCGGAGTTCTTCCTCGAACGCGCAAAAGGTTCATGTCATATGCGCCAACTTTCATTAAAGCAAATGCATTTAGCAATGCCTTGCCCACTCTTCCTCTCCATCTACTATAAGAAAAGAAATTTCTCATTCTATAATTCCATTCCCAAGACTTTTTTGTAGGGCTAAACACTTTCGCATGGAAGCATCATTGTTTCGTTTAAAAGTAGAAGCAATTCATGACCGACCGACTTCGCGGGTACAAGGTGGTAGGGGGAAAGGAAAGTAAATTAGAAGGTATACTAGAGTGGCATGGAAAGAATGAGATTGCGTGTGTGTGTGTGTGTGTGTGTGCGCGTGCGCGTGAGTGGTAGGTCCCACATGAAACAAGTTGGTTGAGGATGTTGCAATGCAAACCTGTGAGATGTAGACTACAGTTTGAAGGGGTTCAGGCTATTTCTTTGTGTAGCACAAAGTTGTGGCAAATGGGGTCCCCCAACTTCATGTATTTGCCGTATATTCTTGTACAAAATTGTGCTATTGCAAGAGATTGGGTTTTCCGAACGCAAGCAATTCCAATGATGAATGGATGGTCGTAGGCATGGGGCAAGACCATTTCATTGTGAATAATTTGTATTCCAATTAGAAAAGTGGGAACATGACTTGTCCACAATTAACTTGTTACGTGACTAGTAGGGACGGAGTTGGGAACGGTATAGATATGCAATTTTGTTTAATTTGCATAATTTAATTTTAGGAATCTTTATTTCGATAAAAATACTTTAATCAAAAGAATCTAAGATTACTAGTTACCTCCAACATCATGAGTTCAGTTATTCTGAATCTATTAAGAATAATAATTTTTAAGGTTGCCCAATTAATTTTATCAAAAATCTATCATATGACAAAATGGTTGTAATTTAGAACTCATAAATCATGGTTTAAAAGAAGTATAGTATATTTTCTTTGGATGGTATATAAAATACTCTATCTAAATATATATATGTCACACCCCAAATCCTAAAACCATCATACGACAGTATATGCGAATCGCCTCAGCGAACACCAAAACCAACATGTGCCAAAGCAACTTATCTAATAATATGAAATGGCAATCATTCAAGAAATAATATAATGTCCATGATAACAATCAACCCTAATACATAGCAGAAAGAAAGAACCTAATCATTATATACAAGATATCTTTCATGAATGATATTAATGAAACTAGACATAGAGCAAAAGCTACATTCTCTCACTCGTTCTACCATCCCCATCCCCAAGTCTATCCATTGTCATTCACTTTCTTTGAGCGATAATTCAACAAATAATTGGTAACAACTTGCCCATTTTTTTTTTCCAAATGGATGCGAGCAAAACAACAGTTTGCAAAAATACAAACGCTAAAAAATATGTACACATTTCAAGAGAAATAATTGGTAATAAAAGGAATACATGCATATAATGATAGCACGAGACAATTCACGATTATTTTTTCCTTTTGTCTCTCTCATAATCCACTTGCTCTCATTTGTCATTTCTCAGCCAACTCATAATCATGCATACTATGTGTGCTCTTTCTATTAATTAGGACTTTAATTTATACTTATGACTAAGGAAGGTCACGTTGTATTCAGCTCTATCGCCATGACCTCAGGGCTTCAACTGTACTTAGAAAGTATCCTAATCTACTGTAACAAAATTGGTAGGACCCTGTATCAGCTCGTTGTCAATCTTAATCTTTACTTTGATTAGGCAGATATCAATCTATTACCTAGTTGGCAAGGTCAGAACTTGTACCTTATACTCATGGACATCACATGAGTAGTTATTCATAATTATCATATGCACTTGGTTCTAATCATTTAATTTAAAATAATTCATTTGTACCAACTCACGTTTTCAGAAAATAATACTTTTAGCTTTACGGAAAATATCATGTTGAATTCTAGGTTTTGCAAATAGGAAAGCATTCAAAAGTTTGTTTAAATGCGTAATAGAGAACTCGGTGGCAATAGCAAAACAATATAAAAAACAATTATAAAACAAGCAAGGTATAATCACTTACTCATTACTTAGCTCTACTGGATATCAAGTTCCTCAACTGTTGCTTTTGGATTTCCTATTCAATCACAAACACAATTTTTATTTTAACATTCGATTTGATTAATAACCTATGTTTGTCGATGTTTCATTTGCATCCTACCTATTCATGTTTACTTGAACTCTCTCAATTATTTTTTCTAATATCCATTACATCTTGTATAGTGGGTTTATGCCTAATTCGACCCCCAAATTGAAAATTTTAACCTAGATTACACAATATGTGAAATTTGTCTAGCCTCGCAATTAGGCTATGTGACCGTGAGATTCAAGTTGGTTTGGGCTCACAGCGTCTAACTGTAGTGCACACTGGGTTTTCCATGCTAGTTCCTTGACTGTGGGACAATATATTGTGATTGTGGAATCTCTTTCCATAATCGTAACAGGCGACTGTGTGGCAGTTGCTCAAGCCTTGTGACCCAATGCACGAGGGCATTGGTTGCCCTTGCACGTGCGCCATTTTGCCTCTCGATCACGCCAACAATTGCTACACAGTGTAGAATTCGCACAAAGATTCTATTTGGCTTGTTTTTCATGTAATACCGCATTTTAGTCCCCAAAATTCAATTATGCATTTGTTCTTAAGGCCTCTAGGTATGATTTTATGCATTAAAACTCATAATAATCACAACTTAAGTATAATCAAAGTTTTTTGGAATAATTCAAGACATGTTTCAGTTGATTACGCAATACCCCACTACATACTCTCTACGATTCTTATACACAACTACAAGACATATAACCAATTATCATTCATCAAACAGATATAAATCCTTAAAAGTCCACATTTCCTTGTACATATACATGTAAAATCAATATTTCTACACTTATGCACGGTAAACAATTAATTTGGTGAAAAATTACCTCAAATTTAGGCATTTGGAAGTCAAGAAAAGCACTCAGCCTTTCTGCGTGATCATCAGCCTTCTCTAGTGTCAAAAGTAGGGTTTCAAGTTTCAACCTTTTTAAAGGTGGTATTTATCCCTGGGTTTTGTTAAGAGTTTACATGTTACTAATTTCCTATGTTTCTAGGCCCTTAAAACTAAATGTACAATTTTTCAATTTTTTTGGGTATTTTACCCGAATTTTGGAGGTTTTTAACTTAGTTTCCTTGCCTCCAATGCATGATAATTTCCCTTCAATTATTTACTACAAATAAAATTCTATTAACTTAAAATACCAATATTTCCTTGTCATGTTTTCGTGCCCAAGGTCTAATCTTTCCACATGAAAATATTTAGAAAATAGTAATTAAAAATAAATCCATCATAATTCTACAAAATTTCATCTAAAATGATGTACAACTAATACCCAAAATTTCGAGGTATTACCTCCTCCCCCTTGCAATAAGTTTCGTCCTTGAAACTTGTATCTAAGTCTTAAGCAAATAAATAAGTGTATCATTTTCTAACATCTTCCTCTAACTCCCAAGTCACCTCTTGCTCTGAGTGGTTCAACCATTAGACTTTCTCATAAGGTATTGATCGGTTCCTTAAATTCTACTTTTCTCTACCAATTATTGGGACCGGGTATTCCTCGCATGTCAAATTCTCATTTACTGACAATGACTCTAGTTCTAGTATGTAGCTCAGGTTCAATACATACTTCTATAATTATGAAACATTAACATTGTCTATCCTCACAAACTGCAGAGGTAATGATAGTCAGTATGCCACATCTCTAGACCTTTTTAATACCTTAAAGAGTCCAACAAAACATGGACGTAACTTTCCTCCTTGCCAACCCATATTACGTTGCGGGTCAGAAAGATCCTCAAATGTACTTGTTCGTCGCTCTAGAACTCTAACGGTCTTTGCTTCAAGTCAACCCAACTTTTTTATCTATCTTGAGCCTCCTTCATTCACCTACGGATGATGTTTACTTTGTCAACCATCATTTGTACCAATTCCAATCCAATTACTCTTCTTTCATAAACTTTATCCTAGCAATCAGAGATCGACACTTTCTTCCATAGAGTGTCTTGTAAAGAGCCATTCCAATATGTGCGTGATAATTATTATTATAGGAAAATTCTATTATTGGCAAGTGTCGCTTCAAGTCCATTTGAAATCCAAGATACATGCTCTCGGCATATCCTCCAATGGTTGAATTGTTTGTTTAAACTACCCATTAGTTTGGGAGTGGTAAGCTGTGCTTAGGTACGGTCTCATACCTATGATTTCCTAGAAACTCTTTTAGAAATGAGACACAAATCAAGGGTCTCAGTTAGACACTATGCTCAATGGTACTCCATGTAGCCTCACTGTATTGTTTATGTATACTTTAGCTAGCTTATCCAAGGTGTAGGTCGTCTGTATAGGAAGAAAATGTGCAGACTTAGTTAAATGATCCATAATCACCAAATCGCATCATGACCTTGCGTTGTATACGGTAACCTTAGCACAAAATCTATACTAATGTGGCCCCATTTACATTCAGGATCTCAAGTGGTTGTAGATTGCCTTTAGGGCATTGATTATTTGCTTTGATCTTTTGGCACGTCATACATTTGATCATATAGTCCGCAATATCTTTTTTCATCTTGTTGCATCAGAAGTTTCTCTTAAGATTGTTGTACAACTCTTTGGGTGTATAGTACTTTGACTGATATACCTCTTGTAGGATTTAGTCTTTTAACTCCTTGACATCTAAAACACATAGCTTCCTTTTCATATATAAGATGTTGTCCTCTCCTAATTGAAAGTTTGGGAGTTGACTTTGCTAGACGTTGTCGTTAAAAGCCGCCATATGTAGGTCTAACACTCAGAATTTCTTAATCTTCTCAATTATCAAGGGTTCGATGCTTAGATCGCTAGCACTTTATCAATCAATTCGATGATCTCCAATTGTAGTGAATCTAATTCCCTTGCTAGCATGACTGTCATAACTTTAGTCCCTTTTCAACTTAGGGCACTAACAACACAATTGGACTTACTAGGGTGATAGTTTATGATCAAGTCGTTATCTTTCATTAACTCCAAGCATAGCCTCTGTCTCATATTCATGTTTTTCTGTGTGAAAAAGTATTTAAGGATTTTGTAGTTGATGTATATTTCACATCTCTCACCATAAAAGTAGTGTCTCTATATCTTTAAAGCAAACACTACTGCTGTTAGTTCTAAGTCATTAGTTAGGCAATATAACTTATACGGCCTCAATTGTCTAGATGCGTAAACGATTGCTTTGTCGTGCAGCATCAAGACATGTCTGAATTCAATTTTATTAGTGTCACTATAAATGGTAAATCCACCACCTTTGGTAGGCAAAGCAAATACTAAAGCTGAAGTTAACTTCTATTTGAGCTCCATAGAACTCTGTTCACACTCTAAGGTTTATACAAACTTTCTTCATTTCTGCAGTAGATGGATTAATGATGTGCTAATCTTGGCGAATCCTTTTATAAACTTCTGGTAGTATTCGAAAAGTTCCAGAAAGCTTATCAATTCGAATATTTTGGTAGGCTTAGGCCATTGTAAGATGGCTTTAACCTTTTTAGGACTGATACACCTTTTTCAGAGATTACATGTTCCAAGAATGTCACACTTCTAAGTCAAAATTCACACTTGTTAAATTTGGCATAGGACTGTTTCTCCCTCAGGAGCTGTAGTACTCTCCTCAAATGTTCCTTATGCACCTCATCTCTGGGCGAGTACATCAGGATATCATTAATGAATTCCACCATAGAGTTGTCTAAGTACAGCTAGAACACTAGATTTATCAAATCAATGAAGGTTGTCGGGGCATTGGTCAGCTCAAAAGGTAGAACCAAGAATTCATAGTGTTCATACCCTATTTAAAAGAGCCATTTTAGGTATGTTTTTTGCCATTATTCTCAACTAGTGGTATCTTGACCTTAGGTCAATTTTTAAGCAAACCTTGGCTCCTTTTAGTTAGTGGAACAAGTCATCGATCTTTGCTAAGGGGTATTTATTTTTAATGATCACCTTATTGAACTTTCAATAATCAATGCATAATCTTAAGCTCCCATCCTTCTTCTTAACAAAGAGCCCTAGGGCTCCCCAAGGTGACGTGCTTAATCGAATCTATTTCTTGTCCAATAACTCCTATAGCTACATCTCTAATTCCCTTAATTTGATTGAAGCCATTCGATATGGGGCCTTTGACATAGGCACCATTCTCAAGACTAAATTGATTTTAAACTCAATTTCTTCTAACTTTGATTCTCACTCCCTAACACATGCGAGGTGAGCTTTGCACCCTTCTTTAATAGCTTTCTCCACTTTGACTATGGATATAAAGGGATTGAGTTGGCTAGCTCTGTCTCTAACACTCCCATGGAAAGAGAAACTATTACCCACGGGTGGGTGAAATTTTATGACCTTCTTTCTACAATCCATGTGTGTAAAACTTTTAGTTAGCCAGTACATTTCAAAAATCATCCTACTACAATGTCCTCTACATTGCCTATCTCCTCTTGGGTCATAGTGAACACCCTTAAATTTCCTATGTGCCTCTAATTAGTCTGATTAGGCTGAGGATTGTTATCTTTACCATTCTGTGAGCCGTTGCTAGGGTTCATATAACCTTGGCTGTCCCAATTGACACCATCTATTGTTATTGTTAATAGTTGGGGCAGAGTTCCTCAAGTTGTTTGGGCATTTGACTACTTAATGCCCATGTTGTTTGCATATGAAGCATGTGTCGACGATGCATCCACATATGAAGCATGTCAACGTTGACAAGTACTACACTTTCACAAAGAGGGCATTATCCCACTGGTCCTTACCTAGTTCAGCCTCTTTTTATTATTAGGTCTATCGGTCGATGATCATTGGGACTTAGGGTTGTGGAAGTCAGAACTCGGCCTCAGTCGTTTGAGGTTATTTTCAACATCTCATCTATTTATGTTAGCCTCAACCTGGATAGTAGCTCTATGCAGTTCGTCAAAAGTGCTGGCCTCGTAGAGGGCTAGGGCAATATGGAGCTTGCTCTTCAATCCTTTGGTGAATTTATAAGTCTTTAGTTGGGAGTTCGTTATTACCATCAAAGCATGCTTGCCCAAAGTATGAAATCTAGTAGATTATTCCACCACTAACATGCTAGGGCCCTAATCCAAATTGCCAAATTCCACCATCTTCTGAAGGTGAAGTGCCTTGAGGAAGTGATTTAGAAAGGCCTCTCTGAACAGGGCCTAGGCGACCAGCCTATCTTTAAGCATTGCTGGTGAGACGTCTTCCTACCATAACGCGGCCTCGCCAACCAAGAATGGGATAACCACCCTTAGGCACACATCCATTAGCACTTTCATCGATTCAAAGTTGTTATCTTAGTTATGGGATCCATTAAAAGTGGGCTCATATGCTTGCCGCAGTGCCTTGTAATGAACTTTGGTTTGGCCATTAGGTGGGGCTACCAACTAAGCAAATGCTTGTTGTTGTGCGTCCATCACTTAAGTTACCACTGTTGCAATGGTAGTTAAGTCTTGTCTCAAGCTTATCTAGTCTACAACCGGTTGTGGTTGAGGTTGCATTGGGGGTGGAGGTAGAAGGTAAGCATATGCTTGCTCAGTTGGATCCTCTATGGGCAGCAATGTTAAGGCGGGTTCTGAGTGACATGATGGGGTTAACCAACAATTTTCCTATATGGAAAAATGTCTTTCATTCATTAGGTCATGTAAACATATCATTTAAAATAGCAAGGCAGTAGATGAGGTACAAGAAGATTTAGAAAACATGTATAATATAGAAAAGAAAAGTTTATAGCATAATTTGTCATAAACACAACAAAAGAACAAAATAAATGAACAAGGAAATCGATCTTGATAACGTGTGCTAGTATCTCGTTATAACAATCCTATCTAATTTGCAGTCCTAATCTAAATATCTCTTTTCTGCTCGTGCATCTCCGTTTACTATTACCTTCTCTAGCTCCTCCTTTAGATCCTCAACAGGGTTTTTCTCTAGAAAATTATGTATCATGGCCCGTAGCTCATCGTTTTGAAATGTGAGTTCTTTTACTTGTAGCACTAATCCATGTTGCTCGCCTATGTGCCGCTCAAATGTAGTCTTATCAGTCTTATGTGTCTGCACCAACTTTATATATTAAGCCTCTGCTTCATCCAGCCTTCTCTTGAGTATACCTCATTCAACTTCGTATTCACAACCTCCAAGTTAGAATAAGATCGCTTAGCCTCCAATAATTTAATGGCAATGTGGCCTAACTATATTAGTGCTGTAATAAGTCAGTCCTTGTCCTTTGGTGACAAGCCACTCATTTCCTTGGGTGAGCACTCTCTAGATCCACTGCTCCTATTCATCTCCTTTATCAAAGCATGATTTCTAAGGCAAAATGCAAATTGAAATTCTATGTATGCATGTGTGGTGTGAAATAATAATCCTCCAGGACCTCTTAATACGATCCCTAGCATTCAATATAAGTTATATAATCTAAGTTCTTGTTATCATAATTAAGGCTCTGATATCATTTTTGTCACACTCCAAACCCCGGAACCATGACATGATAGTATTCGTGAATCATGGTAATGAATACCAAAGCAACTAATCTAATAATATTAAATGGCAATCATTCAAAAAATAATATAATATCAATGATAACAATCAACTCTAATACACAACAGAAAGAAAGAATGCAATTATTACATCCAAGATGTCTTTCATGAACGATATCAATAAAAGTAAAACTAGAGCAAAAGCTACTTCCACTTCCTTATTCTACCATCCCCAAGTATGTCCATTATCATTTGTTACCTCTACAAAATATTAGTAATGGTGCTAAGCGACTATTCACCCAATAAATGGTAACACTCGCATTTTTCTTTTCACATAGATGCGAGTAAAACAACAATTTGCAAAAATACGATTACTTAAAAATATGTACACATTTTAGGAGAAATAATTAGTAATCAAAGGAATACATGCACGCAATGATAGCAGGAGATAATTCATGATTACTTTTTCCATTTCGTCTTTCTTATAATCCACAGGTTCATAATCATGCATACTACGTGTGTTCTTGCCACTAATTAAGGCCTAATCTATACTTCCAACTAAAAAGGATCATGTTGTATTCGGTTGTGTCGCCGCAGCCCCAAGGCTTCAACCTCACTTGAAAGGTATCCTTATCTATTGTAACTTAATTTGTAGGGTCTAGTATCAGTTTTTCCTACTGCTGATCCTAATCTTCATCCCTAATTGGGCGGATACTAATTTATAACCCGATTGACAAGGTAGAAACTTATTTCTCATGCTTTTAGGCATCACATGAGTGGTTATTTATAATTATCACATGTATTTGGTTCTAATCATTTAATTTAAAATAATTTGTTTGTACCAACTCACATCAAAGTATTCATAAAATAATACTTTCAGCTTTATGGAAAATATCATGTTGAATTCAAGTCCTTACAAATAGGAAAACATTTGAAAGTTTGTTTAAATGCGTCACTAAGAACTCAGTGGTAACAACAAAACAATAAATAATACGGTTATAAAACTAACAAGATGTAACCACTTATCTGTTGTTTAGCTCTACCGGATATCAAGTTCATCGGCTATTGCTTCTTGATTTCCTACTCAATCACATATACAATTCCCATTTTAACATTTGATTCGATTTACCTATACTTGTCAATGCTACATGTGCATTCTACACGTTCATGTTAACTTGAATTCTCTCAATTACTTTTCCTCACATTTGATTACATCTTGCACAGTGAGTTTATACCTAATTTGGTCCTAAAATTGGTAAATTCAGCCCAGGTTACACAACAAGTAAAATCTATCCAATGCCCGCAATCAGGCCTTGTGACCACGACAAAACCTCGGTCTACACTTGTGGCGTCCAACGACAATGTGCACTATTTTTCTTGCACCTAGTTCCATGACTGTGGGATAGTACATCACAATTGTGGAATCCCTTTTAGCATCCCAATGTGCAAGTGTGCTGGCCACCCTTGCATGTGGGCCGTCACACCCAACGCAATGCTATATTCGCGCTAAGGTACAATTTAGCTTGTTTTTCATGCAATTCTACATTTTAATCCCTAAAACTCAATTATACATTTGTTCTTAAGGCTTCTAGGCATGATTCTATGTATTAAAACTCACGATAATCATGGCCTAAGTGTAATCAAAATTTTTTGGAAGGATTCAGGACATGTTTCAATTGATTACGCAATATGTCACTTTACAATCTCTACGATTTGAATGCACAACTATATGTTATACAACCGATTCTCACGCATCAAACATGTATAAATCCTTAAAAGTTCACGTTTCCATGTGCCTACACATGTAAAATCGATATTTCTACATATATGCATGGTAAGCAATTAATCCAGTGTAAAAATTACCTTGGGTATAGGTGCTTGGAAGTCAAAAAAATCACTCAACCTTTTTGCATGGCTATTAGCCTCCCCTAATGTCAAAAGTAGGGTTTGAACATTTTCAAATGTGGTATTTATACTTAGAATTTGTTAGGAGTTTACATGATATCAATTTCCTATATTTCCAGGGCCTTAAAACTAAATACACAAATTTTCAATTTTTCTGGGGTATTTTACCCAAAATTTGGAGCTTTTTAACTTGGTTTCTATGCCTCCAATGCTTAGTAATTTTTCATCCTTGATTATTTAATTACATGGAAAAATTCTGTAAACTTAAAATATCAATATTCCCTTCTAATGCTTTCTTGTTCAAGGTCCAATATTTTTACTTGAAAATATTTAGAAAATGACAATTAAAAATAAATTCATCATAATTCTATAAAATTTCACCCAAAATAATATACTACTGACACCTAAAATTTTGAGGTATTACAATACGTACATACATATACACTTATTATGTATAATAAAATACTATATGAATTTTGTATATGTTATAGAAAAATATTTATTTCAAAGTAAAATACTCTATCGCAGCTATGCATTTGTACATTTTGTATATATTGTACATCTAATTATTTATGCTGGAACATGGTTTTCTTTAATTAAAGCCCTCTAAAAGCACAATTGCACCAAAGTTTGTCCCTATAGTTTATTTTTAATTACCGCATAAATTCCAATAAAAAAATGGCGATTTTATTTCTTTGCCATTCTTTAGGTGCGACAACCCACACGCACATATATCAAGCATGAGATATCTTAAAATCATCTCATTTTTCCTAATTTTAATTCCATCCATAAATTCATTTTATTTTCATCTCATTCTATTCTTGCATGCCAATCATATGCAGATATAATTAAGCAGTTGTAATTTTGATATCTACATATGTGATTGTATTTTTATTCAAATTTCATAAAATTGCCTGTTAGATTTTCAACCTTCCGGGCATCAGCAGAATCATGTGAAAGCTCGGGATCAGTTTAGTTAAGAAGGTGACTGATAAATCAAGAAATGAACATACATAAACTAATAGGACATGTATAGGTCCACATCGTAAATATTGGATTCCATATATATATATATATAAGCATTCCCACTTGCTTAGATGTAGGAGATTAGGAATATCTTTTCTGTCACCTAGTTTTATCTGCAAATTTGTGCGCAGTCGTGAAAGAATAACATATTTCAAGAATGTCAAAACATCTCGTATATCATCATCATCATCATTATCATCAATATAATATTATTTAGAGTTTAGATTTAATTTAGTATTTAATACTATTCTTAAATTTATAATATTACGCTTGATGATTAAAGTGAAACTCGTTCAAATATAATTACTAGTGTACTACTACTTCCTTCACATACTATATGTTCATACTTATATTATTATGAAAGACTTTTTTAATTATACATTGTAAAATTACATATCTATTAACATTTTTTTTGCTTTCTTAATCTTTTTCTTTTTATTTTAACTTGTTATTTTTATTTTCTTTTGTTTCTCAAATTTTATCCATTTTTAAATTCTTTTCATCATTTTTTTCTTATTTTAAGTACTATTTGTACTTTTAATCTATATCCATCGTATTTTTTTTAATTCTTTTTATCTTCGTTTCCTTATTTTAAAATATAATAATTTTATAATTTATAATTGAATTTGTACAAAGAGACGTAAATGGCGTTTCGCCCTTTTTGTGCTTTACCCCAATTTCACGGGATGAGAGAATATGTTCCATTGATGTCTTCATCGAATATTTTCGCTTTTTGATTTGTTGGTGTGAGGAAAGAAGAAAGAAAAACAGCTGAGAGTCTCTGAATCGTCACTGTACATACGATGACGACAGTTTGGCCCAATAATTTGAATTTGTGAATTCAATATTGTCCCAAATACATACATATATTCATTCAATGACAATTTTGATATTATTATGGTATTGTTCTTCTCATAGTTGGTACACGTACGATTTTTATGCAAATTTGTTGGTTGTTTAAGTTAATCTTCCCCTCATTTTCACTTAATGATTGACCCCATGAAGCCCACAAGCATTCGATACAAAATAAAAATTACTAATTGGACAGCCAAAAAAATTAGTGCTTTGGCATCTAGCCAACACACACCCGCACACACTTATCCATTGCGTTATTTTGTTGTCCAAACATGCTAGTATGAAAATTGAAACCTATTTTAACTAGGACAACATTTTCAGCCCCATTGTCCCAGCATATAAACATGTTATTGTACTTTACAAGATTCATGTTAGGTGTGTCAGCATTTTAAAGTCAGTGCTGCTCATTTTAATTCTAAAAGGACATATTCTAAGCTTATCATCTTTCCCGAAGAATGTCAATGTATTCATCCTTCCAGAACACTATATGTCATTCCAATAATCTTTTCTGGAACCGTACGATGACGTTTTTCCAGCACAAAATCCCCCGAATGGATTTTTTAGAAAAAGTCTTGTTTTTTTAAAGAATAAGGAGGAGAATATATTGTTGCATAAGTGGGATCAATAATTGCTTAAAAAATGTGGCGTGTGTAAAAGATCATCGTTAATCCCGTCCAATTTGGAGAGCCAGCGTGCATTTATTTATTTTTATTGTGTGATAATGTTTGCTTGTGTGGGTGTGATGTGTTTAAAATTAAACCTAAAAAGTGTCTCTTTTTTCAGTGATAGAAAATTCGTTAAGAACTTGTTCTATCGTGAATCGAGCTTAGGTTACTTTTGTATTCTTTTTTCGTAACAAAAATAAAGATAATGTATAATAATATGGGAAATAAGATATAGCTAATTAAAGTTGCTAGCAATACGAGTATTGTAATATTAAAGATGGTATGAAAGCATTCATTCAGTAGAAAATGATTAAGTCAAGTAAAAAAATTTATTGGAAACTACTGTGTGTATTTTTATGTGCATGCAAATTTGATCAATCGAAAATGATTTTATAGACATTCAACTTTGATAAATGTATTTATTATGCTTAGACTAAGTTCTCTTTAATCGAATGTGTAGTAATTAACATATTTCATTCTCATAACTCCAATTTTCAATTACTTCATTCTCTTCCGTTAATTTTAATTTATTTCATTTTTTCAATGTCCTCAGTTAACTTTAATTCGTTAAATTAGATTTTTTTTTTCAAACTTTGTTCTCACTATTATTTTAGATAAAATATAAAATCTGTATTGGAGAAAACATCATTTAATTATGTAACTATGTATATGTACGAGTATTTTTTATATTGTTAATATATAACATATAACATATATATTTCACTACAAATCGCATACTTTGTGCGTGTGTAGTTTATTTATAAATGGTAAAATCATTTCATTTTAAATGATATAAATAAAATTCTTCAATTACATGTATGACAAATATAAAATTAAAAGAATTTGAGGATTGAAAGAAAGAAAATAAAATAAGTTAAAATTGAAAAAAAAAAGAGAAGGAAATAAATAAAAATTGAATAAAAGAGAGTGAATATATATATATATATATATATATGAAAGAAATAAGAGCATTATAATAATTAATATTGCGTAATAAAAGAAAAGTATTTCATTCCCTCAATATACGTTGTACGGAGAGGTGGTACGTGTATGTATTTCGTGGGCGCCCAGTCTGTTGTTGGATCGGCCCATTGGATCATTGTCACACAAGATGGGGAATTCCTCGTTGCAGACATTCCTTAACCAGCCCAAAGTTCTCATTGACCCAATTTGGAGCTGGTTATTTCCTATTTTTATCTGTAGCAGCAATTATCATCCAAACAGACCTGGAGTTGGCATCGAAAATTAGCAGTATCGCACAAAATGACAAAAGGAACAGAATTAATATTTAATACATATTCTAACTGCCTTTGACTTGCATATTTTTATGTCTGAATCCAGCAATTCCCTGGGCATATATCTCTGTAGGTGTCCATCATCATCACTACTCCTCGGGTACTTAGATTTGTAATGTGATTAGTTGGTGATAAAAATGTATCATAGACTATATTAAAATATAAATTCGTGAGTGTGTGCATAAATATTTTAAAAGCATTTTATAATATAAACTACTTTTAATTTAAATAATACTTTTTAAAATGATTTTATTACATAAACAGTTTTATAAATAAGAAATAAATTAAATCAAAACTTCAAAGAAATAATAAAATTGGGAAGAAGAAATTATATAGTTTAGAATTGACAGATGAGAGGGTTGTAAGGAAATATAATCAATGAATTGTATGTGGAAAAAAGTGAAAATTGAGAGAGGATAATAAAATTTGAATAAAAGTGAAGGGTAACTTAGTCATTATCTTATGTCCAATAGGACCTCACGCTTTTTTTATATATAACTTGTAACGCTTATTCTATGCATGAGCAACATTATTTATAAATTATGAAATTATTTTATTTTAAATAATAAAATTTATTGAAATTTAAGATATAATTTGAGAGAAAAACTAATAAAAATAATATGTTAAAAGAAAAGTGAAAATGATAATGATAGTAAATACAAATAATTAAAATAATGCTATTTTAGAATGTACAATTAAAATGTTTCAACTTTAGAATAATATAAGTGTAAATATATAGTATAGAAAAGAAGTAATAACATGTTAGTATTTATATTTAAAAGTGTAAGAGTAATGGAGCAAATCTATTAATTAATAATAATATTGTAAATTTATAATGTGAAACTAAATTAGGTCCAAACTTTTAATAATATAGTATATATAAATATAGATAATGGATAAAACTTAATCAGATGGTTTTTTTATAAATTCTACCTATTGAGATATATATAAAAAAAAAAGGAAGAAGATGAATGACGAGGCAATTCAAAACTAAAGCGCAGCCCGTGCATACACGAATCGTATCTTCTAATGATAATTAACACATAAATCTTGTTAATAATTAAAATTTTAATTAAAAATTGATGTAATTAAATATTGTTTTCAAGCAAAATAAAAATGCAAAATTAACGTAAATAATAAATGTTCAATAATTATATTTAATATATAAAAAGCATATCAAATAAAAACGTTATCCTTATTTTGTATATTTTTGTTGCTAAATGAAAATTAAATACATATAATTAATCAAATCTTTCAATTTTAGAAAAAAAATTGATAAAAAATATTTCAATTCATTCGAAGTGCATCCACAAATAAAAATCTTTACTTACAAATGATTATGATCATTGAGCAATTTCCTTCGATAAATGAGGTTTTAATCAATCGAACTATTAACAGTACCATTTCCGCTACAACACTGTTTTTTTTATAATTTTTTTTATTTACAATATGCATTAATTGATTGATAAACTTAATATAAATTGGGTAATGAAATATACTTTAGTTTTGTTAAATAAGGATATTAAATTTTTGGTTGATATGAATTTCTGTACACGTTAATTGCATTATTATAACTTATATAACTATTTTAAAATTTAAGCATTCTTTTAGAGAAAATATTAATTAAGATTATAAATTTTTACATAATTTTAAGCTAATATATTAATGATACACCTAATAAATGTCAATAACATATCATTTTTATAATTATTACAATAAAGATTATGTATGCATGCATGAACTTTTTCCAAAACTAACCATAATGCAAAATACACTATAAATTAAATTCATTAAAATAATTCATAATTTTAAATTATAAAACATTTTTTTTACCACATGACTCTTCATGACTATTGTCAACATTTACAACTAAAAATTGATAGATAAAATATAAAATAGTGATATCTTCAAAAATCGATAAATTTGATGAAATTGATTATTGTCATTAATGCCTTTTGAATAAACGAACCTAATAAAATATAGTTTACTTTGAATGAAGTATGAAAGTAAATTTTACAAAATTGTTTAAATTTGATGAGATATAAATTAAATAAATTTATTTTTCAAAAAATAGTAATTATAGTGGTATAAAACCTATACCTGCTAATCGACAAATGGTAATTATAGTGGTATAAATCCTAAAGATTGTTAAAAAGATATTTAGTATCTTGATAGTGGATATTCCAAACATATGACAAGTGATAAATAGTATCTATTCAATTACAAGAATGTTTCAAGTAGACACGTGACATTTGAAGATGGAACTATTGTTTGATTGGCAAGAGGACTCTCAGCACTGAAGGAATGCCAAGATTGATGAATGTTCTACATGTTGGCAAACTCAAGGCCAACCATTGAGCATCAATCAATTTTGTGATTAAGACCTATTCGTGAAATTCAATAAAACTCAATGCCAGATATATAATAAAGATAATTGTTGTGTACTTATTGAAAATAGGTTTCACGAAAACTGTTATAACATGAGTAGTAATACAATGTGTCTAAAGTCCAGCATTGAGGAGACTGAAAAATAGCATAGAAGGTTGAGATGTATCAACTATTAAGACTTTCTAAAGCTTTCAAGGACAGAAGTTGTTGAATGCTAACAGTATCAGAAACATCAAATATTTGTGGACCTAATCAATTGGGAAGCAATGCAGGTCATCACAAAGCATTCCAAAAGTTGAACACTTAAAGAATTTTGAAATTGCTACACGTAGATCTCATGAGACCAATAGAAATCACTAGTGTTGGAGGCAAAATATACATTTTCGTGCACATTGATGAATATTCACATTTCACGTGGGTGGATTTTGTAAAAGAGAAATCAGTGACCTTTGAAGCCTTCAAAAAACTAAGCACTCAGTTGGAGAATGAAAAAGGCAAACTTGTAAGTGGAATCAAAGGATTTGGATAGACTATGAAAAGGAGTTTGAAAACTAGCACTTTAAACATTACCGTTCCCAACATGGAGTCTAATATGCGTATTCATCCCAAGGACACCACAACAAAATGGAGTGGAACACCAAAATTGCACACTTCTGGAGATGGCACGTGTTATGCTAAATGTAAATAAGATAGACATAAACTAGTGGGCTAGAGCGATCAACAGAGCTTGTTATATAATAGACAGGGTTTGTATCATAACATTCTGTTGAAAACATCATACGAAATCTAAAAAAGTAAAAGTTCTATTGTATCTTATTTTCATACTTTTAGGAATAAGTATTATATTTTAAGGGGCAAAGATAATCCCGAAAAATTCTCTAGTAAAAGTGATCAAGAATTCTTTTTAAGATACTCTAGTTCAAACAATGCGCACAAAATGCACAACTAGAGGACTGTCAAGATCATGGAAACTATGAATGTGGTGATAGATGAAAGTGATGATGTTGATGAATCATTCACCGAACCAGATCTAAAGGAGAAGAATGATCGAGGTGATCAACCTGTTGACAATATTAAACAGAACACAAAGTAGGTTGTTGCAACACAAGAATCAACACCAGTCAAATAAGTCCAAAAAGAGGATATCCCAGAATGTGAGCCCTTGTCAAGGATTTGCAAAAATCATCCCCTAAAAGATATAATTGAAGATGTTCATGTTCAACGCAAAACAAGAGAGGTATCAAAAATAAACTACTATGAATTAGCCAGTTATCCTAGTTTTGTTTCCACAATTGAGCTAAAAATGTGAAAAAAACATTTGAAAATGAATATTGGGTGGTGCCAATGCAACAGAAGTTCAATTAGTTCCAAAAAATGATGTATAGGCATTGGTTGAAAGGTCAGGCAATGCCAACACCAGAGAAACCAAGTGGATTTTCAAGAACAAAATCGATGAGAATAGAGCAATTTTAAGAAATAAACTACGACTGCTTGCATAAGGTTATACCTAGGTAGAAGGTATTGATTTAATGAGACATTTGCACCAATTACAAGTTTTGAGGCTATTAGACTTTTTTTGGCTATGACATGTATGCTAAACATTAAGGTTTTTCAAATAGATGTAAAAAGCACATTTTTGAACAGATTTTTAAAAGACGAAGTGTATGTAAAACACCTAAAAAGAATTGTTGATCCACATTACCCTAATTATGTGTACAAGATAAAGAAGACTTTGTACGAATTAAAGCAAGCATCCCGTGTTGAGTATGAGAGATTGGCAACATTCTTGGTGCAACAAGGCTGTGTTCGAGAAGGAGCTAACAAGACTTTATTTGTTAAGATAGAAAACAATGATATTCTTATTACACATGTATACATGGATAACATCGTGTTTAGATCTACTTCCTCTAAGCTGTTGAAAATATTTGTTGGCAACATGCAAGAACAATTTGAGATAAGCATGTAGATGAGTTAAATTATTTTCTTGGTTTTCTAGTTAAATAAATGAAGGATGGGATATTTTTATCTCCAACTAAGGATGCCAAAAATTTGATAAAGAAAGTTCAAGACATGTTACAATACCATTATTAACATCCACAAAACTGCATAAAGGTGAGCATGGAAAGCCAATAAATGGGAGTTTGCACAGAAATATGATAGAGAGTTTGCTTTACTTAATGGCCAACAGACAAGGCTTATACTTTAGTATTGGTTTTTTGTGCAAGATACCAAGCCAACCCCTTAAGGAAAGTCACTTGACAACCATGAAAAGAATCATCTATTATATAAATAAACTACAGAACTTGGTTTATAGTATTTAATGAATACTAACAATTCCTTGATTGGATATACTAACACATATTAGGCTGGAAGTACAAATGATAGAAAGAGTAGAACTAATGGGTTGCTTCCTTGTTGGCAACAATATGGTATTTTAGTAAAGTAAAAGCAACACTCAATTTCTCTTTCTATTACTGAAGTTGAAGATATTATAACTAGTAGTTGTTGTGCTCAATTACTTTTATTGAGACATATGTTGATGCACTATGGTGCAAAGGTGGAAAACCTAATTGTGTTATATGACAACAACAGTGCAATCAATATGTTCAACAAGTCTGTTTAGCACTCACGAACTAAGTATATTGACATTAAGCATCATTAGTGTTGTTTAAGAAGAAAGAGGTTATTATCAACTATGTTACAACAGAGAGGCAACTGACAGATATATTTACTAAAAGTCTTAATACTGTAAGGTTTGAATATCCTAGATACCAACTAAGCCTGTGCCTAGTCTACTGACGAGGACTAACGAGAAATAATGAGAGAGTGGAAAACCTGTCAGGCGCCCTATCACTGTAGTATGATTCTTAACAATAAATGCTGATGCCACTCCACAAATGCAATTTTGATTTTCAAATTTTTGTTGTAACTATCACCTTTGGAAATCTTTTAAAGAAGAATCTCTGTTATGTCAAACTGATATCAAATCACTATCTTTTTTAATTTTCTCTCAAAACTTGTTGCAACAAAATCAAAAACTTTGTGAGCACTATAATGCCAAGAAAGAAAGCAGGGGCTCCTGCAAGAAGAATAGTGGTAGACATTGAGCCATCAGTTACTATCATTGATGTTCCACTGTTGCAAGAACCCTTTACTAAAGAGGATGCTGTAGAGATGCAGTCATTGGGGATAGTATTTCCAATGGTGCTTGCTCAAGACATTCAAAAAGAAATCCTACCAAAGGCACAAATAGAAGAACCTTGTTCAAAACCTATGGCAAAGGGAAGGAAAATAGTCAAAAAAAATAAAAATAGAGAGCTCATAGAAGAAAATGGCAAAAAAAGGTGGAAAAAGAGCTTGAACCAGAGAGAGTCACAATTAAGGAGAAAGAAGTTGCAACTGATTTACAACAAGAAGAAGAAGTAGACTCTACTAAGCCCATTCAAGAAATAGTTATCCCCTATGAAACTGTCAAAGATGAACCCCTAGTTGTGAAAGAAACAGAAATCGCTCCATAAGAAAAAGACTCGGAGGGAATTGCAATTACTGTTCCAACTGAAGCTGTTTAGTTACCTTTTGTTGAAGTAACGACCACATAAAAAAGAAAGGTTGAGAGCCCAAAAACAAGCAAAAGGACCTGCCCAAAAAAGAAAGATTGAGTTTAAAGATGATTTCAATGACGAGGACAGTGATGTTAGTGACCCAAATGTCTAACAGGCACACTTGAAGGAGTTCTGTACTTAGAAGATTGCTAAAAGACGTAGGTACATAGATCATAAACATTTTACTATTTAGAAGATTGTGTTTCCTAAAACATTTGGTAGAAAAGTATTTGTTGAAATGTTGGAAGACATTGGTTGATTTAAGCAGTTACTAGGTTTAATGAGTTCTTCCCTGATTTGGTTTCTGTATTCTATGCAAATATGACGAAAAACATTGCTGATGAGACTTCATAATGGTATCATAAAATGTATGTATGTGGACAATTAGTAAAGGTTTCACCTAGAGTCATGAACAAGGTTTTGCTCTGGAAGACAACTAATTTTGAATCCATCTACCCAACTAGACATGAAATTGATTAAAATGTGATGGCCTCATTCTCACTAGTTATAAACTAGATAAGTGGCCCCCAGATGAAACATTCCTTATATCTTCTACACTTTCATTGAAATATTTTTTGTTGTATAAGATAGGTACAAAGAACTTATTGCTAACCAAATGTAACATTGGTCACTACAAGCATGGCAACCCTGCTATACTCTTTGGGGATGAAGAAGCTAGTCAATTTGGGACAATTGATCTTCCTAGCAATAAACAATTATGCAGAGTCAGATTTAAGTGGGGGTATGTTCGCTATCGTTTTCTAATTTCAAGTTTACTTGCAAAGGAAATGGGTTAAGGTGCAATTGGGAGAAAAATGGGCTACATAAATGTTGAAAGTGCTGCAGTACTAAAACCAACTAGAAAAATTAGGCAAAGTGGGTAATCTTAGTGATCAACCTCCAGTAGAATATGCAACGCATTTAGAGGAGTGCAAAGGGAAGATTTAGGATATTATCAATAGTTTGGTTGCCATTGGAAGAAATTTAGATGAACAGATTGTAGGCTTATAAACACAGTGTAGACAAGTTAAGTTGTAAGTTACCAACTTACAGGCAACACTAAGGTAGATCGAAGAAGAAGAACCACCAAAATTAGATGGTGCCTACCTTACCAGCCCTTTATGAGACTGGACCTAGAGGAGATGAGCTACACAAGTCTCTACCATGTTTATTTGCCTTTTGACAAATTGGAGACCTAAAGAGAGAGAAATGGAATGCAAAGGGTAAGAAAGATGATAGGCAAAATCACTAGACTTCAATGCTGAATCTAGGTAATTTTGGTGGATGATCAAATGCTTGCTTGTTGAATTGTCATGATGAATATGTTATTTTAGTGAACATGATGATATTGGATGACTTTCTATGTTTTGGAAGTTGAAGTTGAAGTTTGTAGGAAATGTAGAAATAAAGAGATCATAGCTGATCAATGTTTGCTAGAAGTTGATGGGAAACAATGATTTTTGTAATTTTACATTCGACTTTTAATACACTGGTGCACTTAGATATAGACATTGTAAAGTGACATTTAGCTAAATGAATGAAAGTGCATTTGAAAATTTGTCCATAGTCCATATTATTCATTGTGTTAAGAACAAGATAGAAAACACATGTTGTGCCACAACGTGTCAAAGGAGGAAATTGTTAGCATGTTGGCTAAGTATTGACACATTATACATAATATGAACCAAATTAAAGAGTCCTAACTTGTTAAAAATTCTATCATAATCAATCAATTAGATAAAGCTTCCAAGATATTTGAAATTATCAGGTCGTTGCTACTGAAGAATTCATCAAATTCTATAGATCAAGTGAATTAGGCATGAAGGGTCTAAGCCCCAGTCTTTTCCAACTCAGTCTCACAACAACAAAGAAGAATTCACCCATGAGAATATTAATCAACAAGAAGGTCATATTATCAAGATTGCAAATGAATATTCCTGATAGACTTGGAGAAGGCACGTATAAAAATGAATAAGCGTCCAGCTATATTACATCAGATTGTTGGCAGTTGTTTTCGACTAACAAAGAAGATTTCACCAAGATTTTTGAATGTTGGATTTGTGCCATGTGGAAGCCCAATTGTATAAAGACTTCTTGATGATGATCCATAAGTGGAAAACTATTAATACTCAGATGGTAAGCTTGGAAAACAACTTAAAAAATCTAGTATGAAAAGTCCATAATCAGCTATAGGTGAGAATGTTATGATTATTGTATTGATTTATTGATAGAGTAAAGAAAATAGAGGGAAAAAAAAAAGAAAATCTCCAAAGAACCTATTATTACAGAAAGTTAACCTTAGAAGAAATTTAAAAATGCATTGTTGGGATAGTGTACTGTCAACTGATTGGAAACTTTGATATTAGATTAGTAAAACGAGTGAGAGATTATTGTAAATCTTTTTACTTATATTTGCTTAATGAAGTATTTTTACTATGTCAGACCTCACAGACATTGGAGTGTTTATTCCAAACGGTATTAACAACTTTGTGTCTTAATTATTTTCAACTATAATATATGTGTTCCCAATACAATTTATAATGTACATGTTTCAACCCTAATCCAACATCTATTTCTTTTGCACTCAATCAAACAATATGAATCAAATCACAAATTTATAAAGATATTGTGAATAAACTATAACCTGAAACTAAATGCTGTTTCTTTTGCACTCGATTAGGCAGTTTGAATCAAATCACTTTTATAAAAAAACATACCAGTGAACAAAATACCCACTCATGCATGAGTTAAAAAATAAAAAATTTACAAGATTTCTTCTATATCTGGCAGAAGAATCTCGTGAATTGAATTTTCATAAGAACTTATCAAATAATAATAATAATAATAATAATAATAATAATAATAAAGATTTGATGGGATGATATTTGATTGACAAATAATAATAGATTTTTTTGGGAAGGTACCAAACATGATTCTATAAGATCCAATTTCATTCGACTTTAGGTCGTAATCATGCCCTTATTGTCATTGCCAACGATATTTCCTACACACTACAAATTTTTGGTCTTATGTGCTTCAAATTATTTAATTATTTTACGTCCTATTCTTCGTCCTACTTTTATTTAAATTTATTAAGTTGTTTTGGAGAGTTCCACCAAATTGAATCATGCCTATTCAATTTCATTGCAAGAAAATAAAAATGAGTGATGCAAAAGGATTTTATTTTAATGATATTATATTATACTAATAATAATTAAATACATATAAATGAGTGATGCAAAAGGATTTTATTTTAATGATATGATATTATACTAATAATAATTAAATACATATTAAGTTATTCCTTCAAAGTACACACACATATATATATTTCAAAAATATAACTTTATTAAAAGATAACAACTTTCTTTTAGCAATTTCCTTAATCACAAGCAAAAGAATTTGGATTTGATTATAGCAAGAGTGTACAGATTAAACGTAATTACATATTTAATTAAACAGATACAAAAATTGCCCGATTCCTCTAGATTTCACAATGTTGTTGACCTTAAAGATTAATACATGGTGCAAATAAATTCAAATATTCAATTCTAATTACTTCCCCATGATATATTTAAATATGTTGATATAAATATTCCTAAAAGCAATAACTAAAAATAAATTATATCCACCCTCGTTCTTTTAAAGAATGGAAAGTCAAAAGCAATATAGGTCCGTGACAATTGGATGCATCACACCTTTTTTTTCATATTTTATTCTATCCATCGTATTTAGTCCCAAAAAGTAGCTCTGTGCTTTTTTCGTCTTACTTTCCTCAGAATTGTCTGCGCATGAAATTATATTATTTTCTCATCATCCTCCCCTCAATTATTATATATTCCCCATTAATATTGTTAAACTATTAAAAGAAATAAGTTAATCAAAAAATTAATAGCTAAGTTCTTGTCAGAACTGGCGGTCCGACTTCTCTCACACGTCTTCAGCTTCGGGTATTTCCAAACCTAACAGATATTTTCAGGTCAGCCGCCGGCCAGTACATGGCAGCCCTCTTTGACCCATGGATATATGTCTTTTAATTAACATTCAATAAATACACAATATTTCACAATAATCTTTATATAGACACACACGTATGGTTCCATATTCAGGCCTCAATAATCACCTCAAACTTCATAACAATATCTCCAGCTATCTTCACGAAAATGGAATTCGAACATCGTTCTCATCATCATCATCAGCCTCATCATTTGCTCAGATCAGACAGCCTTAACGACAGACGAAATGATAGCCATGCTGCTGATCACGTTCCTGTTCTTGGAGATCTTCAGACTGATCAAGTTACAAGCAGTAGCAGCTATCCGTCCCATGAGGAACATGATCACAAAATGGAGTTTCCTGTTGCCGAGAAAGGTGCTGTTCCTACTAATAATGACTCTGCCGACAAGAAGCTTTGCTGGCTGCGCTCTCAGATCATTGGCCAGACTGCGGAATTCGACACCCCGTTTGGGAGGCGCCGCCTCACCTACGCCGATCACACCGCCACGGGCCGCTCCCTCCGCTACATCGAAAACTACATCGCCACCAATTTGCTTCCCTTCTATGGTAATATGAATGACATGGTTTAGTATATGAGCACTGTGATCCATGTGACTTCTATTGGATGCACGTCAAATATTTTAATATTAAATTACAGGACGAATCACGGTGTATGTATGAACAATAGACGACTTCGTGTATTTGTGTGTCATTAATAAAGCACAGCAGATGAAATATCCATTTCGAAACTTGTGAATTGCGATGATTTGTGTGTCTTTAGGCAACTCTCACACGAGCGACAGCTTCGTGGGTCATCAGACCACAAGAATGGTGCGTGAAGCATCTAGCTACGTAAAGAAATGCTTAGGTGGGAAAGAGGAAGATGCCATAATATTCTGCGGGTCGGGTTCCACCGCTGCCATCAAACGCCTTCAAGAGGTAATGGGACTGGCCATTCCCTCGATCCTCAGAGAAACGATGCTGAAATGCGTGACCAGTGAAGACAGATGGGTGGTTTTCGTGGGCCCCTACGAGCACCACTCCAACATTCTGTCGTGGCGGCAGAGCCTGACGGAGGTGGTGGAGATCGGCCTCGACGGCCGCGGCCTGATCGACATGGATGCCTTGAGAGAGAAGGTAGAATTCTACAGGTTAAAAAACCGGCCCATTCTCGGTTCATTCTCGGCTTGCAGCAACGTCACCGGAATCTGTACGGACACCAGAGCCATAGCCAGCCTTCTTCACCAGTTTGGAGGGTTCGCGTGTTTCGACTTTGCGGCAAGGTTGGCAATAATAATTCTGTCCCTTATTTAAACTGATCATATCATGTAGGACAAACGAACGGTGGTTAAGCTGACTCTTAATTTCTGCACGGATCATCAACAGTGGGCCTTACGAGAAGATCGACATGAGGTCGGGCGAAATGGAGGGATACGATGCCATCTTCCTGAGCCCACATAAGTTCGTGGGAGGTCCAGGGACACCTGGGATACTTGTGATGAGCAAGGCTCTTTACCAGCTGGGCACTTCGCCGCCGTCAACTTGCGGGGGTGGGACTGTTGATTTTGTCAATGGCTTTAATGAGGAGGCAAGTGATTTTGATCGATGCGTGCAGCATACTTCCATGCCATTAATTTAGGTCGTTAAGAACTGGACCAATCACATAAATTCGAACTCTAGAATACCATGAAAAAGATTAGTTTCCCCAAACTTGATTTTCATTGGTAGACAGACTACTAATATTGGCTTGGTTATTATTTCCATGAATAGTAGTACTATACACACATCAGGCGAGGGCGTTAGGCAGGGTGGGAGACCACCAAAATCCTGTTTAGAATTCCACGATTCGTAGCTAATATCCCATAGTGGCGTTGTTACAAAAAATTTAAAAATGGTTAATGAGGAGCAGATAATTTCATTGAGATTCGTAATATGTGCTGAAGCCAGTATCATATATGTTTTGCTGAATTTAGCGTGGGTGTGGCCAAATTCAGGACACCATATACGTAGACGACATAGAAGAAAGGGAAGACGCGGGAACACCACAGATCATCCAGAAAATAAGAGCTGCCTTGACTTTCTGGATAAAGGAATACGTAAGTTACAAGGCTATTGAGAAGGTGGAGAAGAGCTACATCGGAAGAGCACTGGAAAGGCTTCTTCCAAACCCACACATAAGGGTCTTAGGGAACACCACCGCAAAGAGACAAGCCATCATGTCTTTCTTGATATACTCCACAGCCCATTCCCCATCAGAGCACAGGACGAGGGGACAGCTGGACCTGTGGAGAGAGACCGGAAACGCTAGAGACAAGCCGCTGCACGGGCCCTTCGTTGCCAAACTTCTCAATGACCTCTTCGGCATCCAGGCCCGCGGAGGGTGTGCTTGCGCAGGACCTTACGGTCACAGCTTGCTTGGAGTCGACGAGACCCGCTCGCTCGCCTTCAGATCGGTAATCAAAAAGGTCAGTGCACATTTTTCGATCAGTCATTGTGCAATGTTACCTCTGACAAATGGCCCCATGAGTCTATCTCCATCCCAGTGGAGTGAACCGAGGAGTAACGCCACACTACAACACAAATGTTTCGATACACACTATTAATGCTGCAATGAACAAGTCATGACTTGTCGTTACAAATTTGATGACAGGGTTATGCTGGAATAAAGCCAGGGTGGGCAAGAGTAAGCTTCCCCTATTACATGTCCGAAAAAGAATTTGAGTTCGTTCTTGCAGCAATCGAATTCATATCCATTTATGGGCAGAGGTTCCTACCCTTGTACCATTTCAGCTGGAGAAGAGGCACCTGGACTTTCAAGAAAAATACACTCAAAGACGGCTACGATACATCTTTAGCCAGCATGATCAAGACTTTAAACCTGAAATGGAACGAAAACGTCGCCACCCGGCTAGAAGACATGTTGTGCAGATACACAAACTATTTGGAAACTGCTAAGCGCATAGCCAACCTTCTTCCAAAATTCCCACCCCGCAGAAGTATTCCAGAAGATATTGACATTGATCTTGTGCCATTCAGAGTTTAGGTTGTTCTCTTGAACAAATGGAGGACATCAGGATCGACTTTACCTCCCTCATTCTGTGGACGAACCTTAAGGAAAATGACGACAGAAAGTCAAAGTTCAGAATAAGCCATGGCCTTTTCGTACATGATATCGTAACAAGAGAGTAAACATACTTAGTTGCTATCAAATCGCAATGAATTATAAAATCATGGGAACTGAATACAGAGCTGATATTTGATTCTGCGCGCCAAATCCCTACCTATATAATACAAAAAATATAAATAAAAATAAAAATAGGAGATAAGATTCCAACAAAGAATAATATATTAACATATTATATTTAATGTTAATGGCACAACCAATGATATATCTCCTTGATTATATATATATATATGGAGAGAGAGAGAGCGAGAGAGAGAAAGTATATTTTATTGGCAAAAAATATAGTAATGTTAACAACAGAAACATTTTGAATTTTTCCTATATTTTGATTATATGATTATCTCCAAATTTTGATAAAACTTTCCTAAGAGGACACAGATTTTGAATTTTCCGTGTGTGTTTATTTTTAATTATCTCATAAATTCAATAATAGAACTGTTGCTCAATTTGACCAAAATTCTTAGTTTCGGTATTCACCATTTTACAGAAAAAGAAATCACTATTAGTTGGTTTATTTTTTCAAAAAAACTTAATCTATAAA
Source organism: Avicennia marina (assembly GCA_019155195.1). NCBI lineage: Eukaryota > Viridiplantae > Streptophyta > Magnoliopsida > Lamiales > Acanthaceae > Avicennia > Avicennia marina. Next base: position 9,892,079 of record CM032765.1, read on the forward strand.
TTTGTGAAATGCCGCGGCGCCCTTAATATTAGCTAGATTATTTATTTCAAATTCAATTCCCTACCACGCGTATTTAACTATATTAAAAGTTATTATTAATAATCTTAATGTTGCAAGTATGTGATTTGTTCTGTTGCAAAATATGTTGTCTTTTTTCATTAAAACACCTTTGTCATATAGATTATTCTGCATAAACTTTATATAAATTTAAGTGTATAATATATTCTTATTTAGCTACGCTGAGTAAATAATAATGATAATAAAAGATTATTCTGAATGTGTTTGACGAGGGGTGATTGTGAAAAATTAATTTGTTACACAAACAAAACCGTAGACTAAAAATTGAAGTACGTTCAAAACACCTGAATTCACGAGAAACGTATATTTCAGCGGTTTCCTTTCATCTCATTGCATTTTTTTTTTTTCAATTTTTCCCTTATAAAAGTTTGTTAATCATTGATGCCCGTGTTGACACCATTTTGACATAGTAAATAATTGAAAGATAGTATTTGAACAAGCATAAATGTCAAATCCACGTGAAAGGGATTTTGTATCCATTATAAGTGAGTGTTTATTAGTTAAGTAGAATTAATTAGCAAAAAGAAAATTGAAGAGTAACAAAAAAAAAAAGTAGGAACTAGAGTATTTAGCGAATGCTCAGGAAAGCAACAAACAACTTGGAGCAACTAACAATGATTAGAAGGCCTAATCCCTAGTGATGTGATTGATTTAAAATGTTAAAGTTCTTACATTATTATTAATTTAATTACTTTGTTACAAATTATTAATTTTAAAGTTTTAAAGATATCTTTCCAAATTCTCTTAAAACTCTAACTCAAAATATCAACAGTTTCATCCTACAATTTTTTTTCTATTATTCTTATATGATTAATGTTTACAATTAAATATTTAATGCACATTTTTCACTCTTGTTATTCTCTGCACAGTCACAAATAAATTCAATAGTTAATTATATCTTTTAATAGCAATTCAAAACAATAATTTTAAATAAAAAATGCAAAAACAATTTATCACAAACAAGTTCAGTCATTCATTTATTTATCATAATCATATGGTTCTAAAAAATAGTTTAGCAATTCATGAATTTAGCTAACAAACAAAAACTAAATTAATTATATCTAACATCATGACGCGATCAATTATGCAACGAAAATGAAAAGGAGTAGCGACGATGTAATCAAACCCAATTCTAAATCCAAGGACGCGAACCGTGCGTAAAATGCCCAACCCAATGTGGTGGATATTAAGTTGAACCCGACATAGACAATTACAATTAACATGCTGAAAATTGATTGATACATCATGAGTCACGTAGACTACTCCGAAATGACTCAATATAGAATAGGTAGGGATTTACAAAGAATAGGCAACCCCCAAGAAATTAACAATTCTTAATCAAAAACATTATGTCTTACAAGAGAGGTTAAAGTCCTACTCATACCTATCAACTATGAGCCACGAATCTATCTCACCAAAAGACCCTAATAGGCCCATTCACATGTGATCCAAAACAAATATTTAGAGATAAATCAACAACAACTAGCTATCTTATTTTTCACTAATTATCTTTATTAAAGCAACAAACAACTAATTATCTTTATTCTTCACTTCTGGATCGTCGGCCCAATACAATACATTAATTCGGTATTCTTCTTTGGGCTTTTCAAACTTACGCCCTCGCATTATGCGTTCTTTAATATCTTGTATAAGCATGTTGAGTGATTCTTTGATCTTTTTTGCACACGCTCTAGTCATGGGATCAACGGAAACCTCCAAGAGATCCTTCCGATTGCATGAAATACCCACGCCCACGTCACATTATCTTAAAACCGAGAAAACGAGAAAAGTCTTAGCCTAAGAGATGGTTGAGAAAGATTTCTCCCAATCCTTGCGTAATAGTTTTCAAGTGAATTTGATTTCTTCTCCAAACAACTTAAGAGCCACCCTTGCTGTTCTTCACGTCCGTAGATGATGTTTTTCATGTGGGATGGTATCTTTTTATACTAGGGTTGAGTACAAGAAGAATAGACAAGTTTGTCCATGAAAAATCGTGCCTGTTGCAATGTCACACAACATCCCGCATATGCGTCATCTAATCTTGTGCGTGCGCTATTAGTTCTTGCACATGCGCCAATCCTTTTGCTTTGGCACATGCTGCACACAATTCTACTATATGATTGCAAATGCTTGTCTCGCGACTGCAGCAATTGACTATAAAATCTTCATATTAATATCAGTGCAGCTATATATATATATATATATTTTTTTTTTTTTGTATATAATTAATGTATTAATTTGATCTCAAATTTTGCATATTTGCAAGATTTACTATTAGATATAGTTTCTCTTTTAATAAAATTATGTATCTGTCTATAGGCCGAACAGTTTTTTAGTTTATTCTTGATCGAATAATATAAGAATTATGAATACCACTATACGGCATAATGATGCAACTATAAATTATTTTAGTAGTCTACATAAATCAAATTAAATTATTTTAGTGTGCGTATGTTTGTGTGTGTATATACATATATATTTGTACTTTTATAAAAGAAGTAAATCGTGTATAACATGGGTCTCATGCTACCATGTATGAAAATGGTGTGAATAAAAAACGATAGATAATAAACAGTTATAAAGAGGGAAAAAAAATGTCCAGACACTTAAGTTGGAATGGTGATTTAGTTGTGAGATAAAGCTGATCAAATTTCGTAAGATATGAACATTATGTTTGGTTGAAAAATTTTAATGATAAAAAATTTGAATTAATAGAATTTATATATTTATATATATGTAGGCAGATAAAAAAAAGGGAGGGAAATAAATTTGCCAAATCAAATGCCTCCATGTGGCATTTCATTGTAATCAAATATCAATTGTTAATTATTTATATTTTAAGAGTTGAATTAAATACAATTCTTGAAATTAAATAATAAAATAATTGGTATTATACTACAAAATTGGCTGACAAATCAAATTGTGACAAGTGTCAAAACGGGCCAATCATATCATACCACGTGTCAAGTTTTGCAAGTTTGGAAGGTGAATATCGTTGTTTCGGCAATTAATTCGTAATCATCAAATTAAAGGAAGTAATGCTAAATCAAATATTTTCAACCAATCATATTGTGCCATGTCACCCGCCAAATACGGCAGCCAGGCTTCCCCACTTCTATAAATATGGGTAGTTTTTGATAGCTCAAGGGACGATACACGACAACACAAGAAAAGAAGGAAGTGCAACAAGCAACCAGAGGATATACAACAACCAACTAAAAAAGTAACAAAAGCAAATATTCCAGGAGTTCAAATTCTCACGACCAACTTCAAGAAATTCGAAGGAGTTCGTCATCAAATTCAAGGTGTTCTTCCTAAGAAATTTATCAAATCCTAGCATTTGATCCACATTCAAGGTGCTAAACTAGTGGATTGACGTTGTTGAAGGCTTCGGTCAATATTAAGGAGGATCAAATCTAAAAAACTCTTCCAATTTTAGGCGGATTATTCAATCAATATTTAAATCATACAAATTGGAAGAAGAATCAGAAAATTAAGTTAGAGATTGTACCCATAAAGTTCATTTGATTCGAATTATAATTGTATTTGTACAAATTTTTACTTATAAAAATTTAATTATAAAAATTTCGTCCTACAATATAATATAATAATAATTAGATAATGTGATAATATATATGAATAATAATTTTTAGGTTATAAATATATATATAAATATGTGTGAATGTGTATGTATTTAGATTTAATCGTTAGTATGTATGATGATTGAATTTAAAAAATATATATATATGTATATATTTATATATATAAGATAGGAAATAATTTAAATTTAAATGAAAACTTAGTTCAATTACATGTTTGAGTGGTTTAAATTTTGACGCGTATAAAATCATCCAAATCGCCAGCCAAGCATTGTGTTTGTTTAACTTTCTTTCAAGTCAAAACACGCACCCTCTAACTTTTACATTTTTCCCCGTTTTTCACTTACAATTAATAGAAATAAAAAGAACTCTAGCAGATGGAATAAACACCTTCAATTTTACTCGACTGGAAAGAAAGAAACAATATAGAGTTTTAAATGAATTTAATGGTACACACCAACAACATTAGAGCACAAATCACAAATGCAAGTCGGTAGCAAATCAGTCAAGAGTCATAATTGGCATGGACAGCAGATATTGGCCGTAATCCAGTCTGTAATCCACATGTATAAATTGTTATTATTATTATTATTTCATAATTCAATTTCAAAGAGTAGATTCTGAGTCTCATTAAGGAAATCAATATAATGGGCTAAATTTAAATCCATGATAAAAATAATCCGATTCTTCAAATTAAAGGCGTCGTGGTTTCAAGACTGACCAAATAAAAAGTAAGCAAGAAGAGAGAGAAAGTGTTGTTGGAGGAGTCCTCAAATTTTCTTGTGAATTGAGAAGCTAAAATCGAGTGAGACCCAACTCAAAAATCAACCAATTTGGGGCAGTGATTCAACAGGAGCAAGCTGTGGAAGCCTTTGAATTCTCGGTTCTGATCAGTCCATGGCGAGCGCTACTTCTCGTTCGGAGAAAGTAGCAGTGACTCCAAGAAGTGCTGTAACAACCGCACTGTCTCCAAATTCAGGCTCTGCTAGGGTTTTGAAAACCCCTTTAAGCGACGAAGCGATATGGAAACGGCTCAAAGAAGCAGGATTTGATGAAGAGTCCATTAAACGCAGAGATAAGGCCGCGCTTATCTCTTATATTGCCAAACTGGAAGCCGAGGTCTTGTTTCGCAATTTTTATTTTGTGTTCCCCCCCACCCCTCTTCTAAAAGTAACGTGTTTTTATGCTTATAAATGGGTAATTTCGTCTATACTTAGATGTTTCCTTGATTTTATTGTGCGGTCTTCTTCTTCTTTTCCCTTTTTCCTTGTTTTTGTGCCAGAGTTGATCGATACATAGTTTTGAGGGGATTGTGATTTGGATTGTTGATATTGTCACTATGGTTTTGGGTAAAGTTATCTTCGTTCATTCTTATTCTCGAACTATTTGAGGAAGACGGTGTTTATGTTACCGCTTCTTGCCTATTCCGAATTTGATGCTTCATTCAAAAAATATTAATAGTGGGGAATTCTTGCATTAATTGCTGTCTATATTGGTTGGTTTCAATATGGTGAACTTTTCTGTAACTATGCGTTAATATTAAAGAATTCCTTTTGACGAGTGAATTGCTGGATGCTCTAATTTAATATATAAAAGCTTCCCATTTGTTGTTTGGTGTTTCATTTGTTTACTATTACCTGTATTTTTAGTTTAGATGTGGTTTGTGTACGCTTAATCAGATATATGAGCATCAACACCACATGGGGCTTCTCATTTTGGAAAAAAAAGAGTGGCTGTCAAAGTATGAGGAAGCTAAATCTGCAGCTGATTCTGCTGAACTGAATTTCAAGCGTGGACGTGCTTCCCATGTCTCAGACTTGGCGGATGCCAAAAAAAGGGAAGATAGTCTCAAGAAGGCTCTTGGCATTGAGAAAGAATGTGTTAAGAATGTATGTTCTTTTCATTTGTTCTTTCATGATTATTTCTGTAGGTTATGTTATCTGTTTCTGACTTGAGGTTTTTTTGTAGATTGAGAAGACACTGCATGAGATGCGAGCAGAATATGCAGAGGTGAAGGTTGCAGCTGAAAGTAAATTTTCTGAGGCACGAAGTATGGTTGAAGATGCTCTAAAGAAGTTGACACAGGCTGAAGAGAAAATGCGGGCAGCAGAATCACTGGAAGCAGAAGCCAGTCGATATCACCGAACTGCTGAAAGAAAGTTGCATGAAGTTGAAGAACGTGAAGATGACTTAAGGAAACGTATTGCATCCTCAAAGTCTGAGTAAGTTCTTGGTCATTACTTTTGATGTACCCTGAAAGGCTGGTTGTCTTTGTTGTCTTTTTTGCCCTGAGATTATTTGCTATTTCTTCGCACAGTTGTCTGTCAGTGATCTGGTACTATGGTGTTTTGGAAACCATAGCCTGTTTAAATTACTTGGAATGTAAAAACCCTCACCTTCAGCGCTATTCAATTTCATTGAATGTTGTAGTAGTTTGAACATACTAATTTGGATTATTCTTAACATTTTGCCTTGTCTTTATTATTAGCCCTATGTGGAGTTCTCCTGTTTTCCTTATTCAACTGTGAATGTTGAACCACTTATTTCTGAACTGATCAATATTTTCTTGTGTTCATTATCATCATACTAGTTTTGAAGCCAAAGAGAAAGAGATTGAGCTTGAGAAGCAATCCTTATCTGAAAGGCAAAAAGCTCTGCAGGATATGAATGAAAGATTACTGGATGGGCAAGCTTTGCTGAACCAGAGGGAAGACTATGTTTTCAATAAAACTCAAGAGTTAAAGAGATTTGAGAAGGAGTTGGAGAATTTAAAGTTCAACATTGACAAAGAGCGTGTAGCTCTTAATGAAGAAAAAGCAGCTCTGGAGCTGAAAGCGACTTCTTTGTCTGCAAGAGAGGAGGTTAGCTTCTACTTCCCTTTGTTATGTCAATATGTTAATATTTTGTATCATTAGGTTGTGTGTAGATTTGGGGTGCAAACGAGTCGAGCTCGACTCATATTAAATCGAGTCAAGTTTGAGTTTGACTCCAAAAAACGCACAAAATTTTTTGACTCTAAATCGAGTCAAGTTCAAATTCATTATTTTTATTTTTAAAATAAAATACAAACCATAAAAAAATTACCATATTAAATTTTTTGAAAAAAAATGGAATATGGTCCTAAATAACTTTATAATTTGTAAATATTAATAGCTTTCAAAGGATATTAAAACATACAAATTATGTGAATACTTATTAATTAATATAATAATGTAGTTTTATTATATATGTATTAACTTATAAAATAAATAAACATAAAATTAAATAAATAAACATAAAATTTTAATTAATTTTATTGCGTCATTTTTATATTTAAGTGATCAAAAGATATATATATATATATATTAAAATGAAATTATATAAGTTAATAATAATTGTATATGTGCATGTATATATATTTTTAATTAGGTTTTGAGCTAATATTAGTTCATATAATATATTTAAAAGTATCACATTATTATTGTTATTATATAATTAAGTATTTACTACATATAATTTTAATATGATATACATTAATTTTTATATATTAATTTTATAATTATAAATATATTTAATTGTGTGAAATATTTGATAAATAAAAATATAAAAAATTTTAAAAAATAAAAAGGTCACGAACCGGCTCATGAGCTTTTGAACAAAGAAAATTGAGTTCAAGTTTGGCTTAACAAAGATTCGAGTTGAGCTCCAGTCAGATTCAAGATAGTTTGAATTCGAGTCGAGCAGTTATCGAGCTGATTCATTGAGCTCACGAGCCGGCTAGATTGATCTTGCACCCTTAGTGTTGAGTTCATTTTTTTTTCACTTTTATCTTAAATAAAGGTTTAGTCATGCAGTTCATTATTGTGCTCCAGGCTGTTGTCAAGAGTGAAGCTGATCTTCTCAAGAAGGAGCAAGAGCTACTCGTGTTGCAAGCTAAACTTGCGAGCAAAGAATCTGTAAGTCTACATGAAGAAGTGTTTGGTTCAATCCGTGACTTGTTGGATGCTCAAGAACATTTTCACTATTTAACAAAATAAATAAATAAGCAAATAGATATAATAAATACAAATTATTACTGTCTTACCTAAACTGCAAAAGAAATTTCAATTAACTTGTTGAAGTCTTCATGAGATTGTAGCATCCTGTAATCATATTCACGTTGTTGTGTTATTGTAATTATAATTATTATGAGTGAGATATATTATATATTCATACTATTATTATAATTATGTTTGAATTGCTGCATTGTAATTGCAATTATGTTCAAATTGCTTCATTGTTAGTGGGATGTTGTCCAGTATTGTTGTTTAATTTAATCATAAATATCCCGTTAATATTAATCATTTTAACAGTTTATCTTTTATGCTAGTAGTTGTGCATATTGTGGGCTTTTTACACCATACGGTTCTTTATTAGTAATCTTACATGTTTTTCTGTGAGCATATGTCAGCAGGTAAATCTTTTTTCGGGAAGTGTTGTTTATGGTTGTTTAGCAGTTATAGTTAACATGCATTTTTTATTAGGCTTTGAACGTGTGTTCCTATTTATCTAATACAACTTAATCCTGCCAACTGACTTAAGAAGTACTTCATATTTTGATATTAACATGATGAAGGCTACTAAGTACTTTGGAGCCTACTATTTTTTTCACTTAATTTACCGCTTGGTGCTATTTTAGGATAATGTTCAGAAGGTAATATCTAATCATGAAGCTACATTGGCAATCAAAAACTCTGCTTTTGAGGCGGAAGTTGAAATGAAACGCAAATTGCTGGAAGATGATATTGATGCCAGGAGACGGGATTGGGAGTTGAGAGAAATGGACATCAAACAACGGGAGGACTATATCTCAGAAAGGGAACGTGACTTGGATGTTGAATCAAGACATCTTAAAGAAAAAGAAATGGAAGTGGAAGAGAGGTTAAGTTTGGTTGAAGAGAAACAAAAAAACCTTTTGGCCGCTGAGGAAAAGCTGGAATCAAAAAACAAATCTCTCAAACAAGAGGAAGACAAGATTTGTCAGATGAAGCTTGAAATTCAAAAGTGTTCTCAATTGCTTGAAGAGAAGAAAAAGCATATCAGTGATGCAGAAGAGAGAGTGGTCGCAATGAGGAACGAAACAAATGAATTAATGGCACTTGAAATGAGACTTAAAGAAGAGATTGATATTATTAGTGCGCAGAAGCAGGAACTTGAGGCTGAGGCAAACCGCTTGAAAGCAGAGAAGGCAAAATTTGAAGCAGAGTGGGATACTATTGATGAAAAAAGAGAGGAGCTAGTAAAAGAAGCAGAGCGTATTGAGGAAGAGAAGCTGACTGTTTCTAAATTTCTGAAGGATGAGCGTGAGAGCTTGAGATTGGAGAAGGATGCAATGAGGGACCAATATAAACATGATCTTGAATCACTTTCCCAAGATCGAGAGGCATTCATGAGTGAACTCGAATGTGAACGTTCTGAATGGTTCATTAAGATTCAGAAAGAACGCTCAGATTTCTTGCTAGACATTGAGATGCAGAAAAAGGAGTTGGATAACTGCATTGAAAAGAGACGGGAAGAACTTGAGAATTACCTCACAGAAAGAGAAAAGGAATTTGAGGAAGAGAAAAAGAAAGAACTTCAGCATATTAATTCTCTCAAAGAAAGGGTAGGAAAGGAGCTAGAACATGTAAACTCTGAAATGCAGAGACTTGATGCTCAAAGAAGAGAGATAAATTTGGATCGTGAAAAGAGGGACCAAGAATGGACTGACCTGAATAATTCAATAGAAGAACTTAAGATACAGAGGGAGAAATTGGAGAAACAAAGGGAATTACTGCGAGCTGATCGAGTGGAGATTCTTGCTCAGATTGAAACCTTGAAGAAATTGGAGGATTTAAAAGATAGATTAGATTCTATTGCTGTACGTGAGATGCACCAGACCAACTTGCTGGCAAACAGTGAGAAGCTATCTACTAAAAGAGTTGATAATCAGCAAAAGGAATTAGATTTAGATCAAAATGGAAATCTTAAAAATCCGTCTGGACATATTAGTGGAGTGTCCAACAAGTCGTCTTCTCCTCTCTCTGCTCCTTTCTCATGGATCAAGCGTTGTGCTGATACACTTCTTGAGCAAAGGCAGAATAACAAGAAAAGGAAGACAGAAGAAGATTGCACAGGATATGGATCAAAAGAATCCACCCAGTAGTACCTTCACTCTGGAACAACTAAGTTCTTTGTTAATCTTTATTATTTATTGGTAATTCTCTTCCATACTGCTGCTTTTGTTTACAAGTTTTTTCTTTTATGCAGTAAACTGCAGAGCTCAAAGACAGTCAAGAGTGAGCGAGTGGTCACACCATTCAATTTAACTTCCGTTGGTCCTGAGACCACAGTATGTATAGATAAAATCATCACAATTCAAGAAGTAAAAACAGCTGATGTTGAAAGAGTAACAGGTAACATTGAGGTATGTACAATGGCCTTTCATTATGGTTTCTAATGTGCAGTAGAGAGATCATTTGAAGCTAGCATGCAATTCATCACAGTTGCATTGCTATGATGTGTTGATGTTGAAGGTAGTTTTAACCTTATGGATAATTGCATTGCCTATTTGGTATCTGTGGATATAGTTTCTTATTGACAATAGAAGTTTTACTCAATTTCTGTTTGTTGTGTTCATGTTGCATAAATTTATCTGAATTCTCTCTGTGAGAAAATATTTCAAATTGCTTTTCTGTTCACGAATCAGTGTTAACTGTATGTTGCACCCTTTTATCACTACTGGCTATGATAGTACCCTTCCTGGACCCTGTAAAAACAAGCAATTTATGTTTGATCAATTCAATACCTATATATTTGTTTGTTTAATCTCATTAGCTACAACCCGATTCAAGTACCATGGTTGCCAAACATAATTCACACATGTATATAAAAGTGTTGGATCAAGCTCGTCGTGTCTGATGTGCAGTACAAGAACATGTTAGCATGACAAGAAGTTAATTTATAAAGGAGTCACATATCATATATTTCATCCTCCCGTTTATTGTTGGTGTTGAACCGTTCCCCATGTTTGTTAGTTATTTCTGATCTGTAAGTGGGCTTTTTGCAAGAGTCCAGTACAGAACTGATGTTTTGTCTGTATGATCTTATTCAATTGTCATTTTCTACATGTTTAATTTCCAGAGACATTTAAGAAGCTCATGTGCTGTTTACAATTGCAGGAACCTGCTTTCGGGCCTGATAATGAAAAATTTGAGAATACTGGGGAGGTGGAATTAGAGACTAACGGGAAGTTGTGAAAGGATGAAATGGGTTAATCTCTATTGCTGTTTCCCCTTCTTATCTGGTTGACCTGCTATAGTTGCAAATAGAAGTATATACCCTCTCTCTCTCTCTCTCTCTCTCTCTCTCCCTCTTCATTAATTGCTTGACTACAATCTAACTAAATTTTTTCCCCAGGTAATGGATGCCGTTGATTTTGCTCCCTGTATTGGCTAACAGTGATAGGTTTTGGAGTGTGACTCTGTCCTGATGTCCAGGCATGTAAATGACTCAGGCTAACATATAAATAGTTAATTGATATAATGGACATATAGTGTGGTGGAAACTTTTCTTTGATTGCTGTTCATATTGAGATGAGTAGTGTTTGAAGTATGTTTCTTTTTTAACCTCTTTTTTTCATATTGTATGTTTCAAGGAAATACTTGTTGCTTTAGTTTGATGCTGGTCTGGATGTAAGAGGGGGTTGGTGTACTTTTGTGTTTTGAAAATCGGCCGTTAACTCCTTCATTCGAATGTCTCTATTTACTATTGTCTTCTTTTATTTTAACCTGCAATCCTTTCCAAAATGATGTGTTTATGCCATTTGCAAAGGTCAAACCTGCATGTTATTACTCAAAAGAACACATCAGAGCAGCACGTCTCATGCAAGAAAATGGGTGACGACTTCAAACTATTTTATTGGGAGATGGCATTTGCAGCCATGGAGAACAATCCTAGGTAGCCTTGTGGTTTGAGGTGCGTCTGACTGTAGCTTTGGATGCGCTTTCGTATTGTGTTGGAGGAAACAACCATGTATCATTTACAGTAAAAATATGTAGAAAAGAAAGGGCAAAGAATGGTATGGCTTTCTCATCTATATAATGTGTACTATGAAGTCAATTTAGTTGCATTAGTAAATCTATGTCATTACCTTTAAGTATAAATACTGATATATATATATATATATATATATATATATATAGTTCTTAATATATTTCATATTCAATCTATTCTCTAATTTACATCTATACTATGTAATTAAGTAATTAAGCAAATAAGGCTTTTTGGTTGTATGATATAAAATTACATAACCATCTTTGTTTTAAATTATTTGGTTTCTGATATCCTTTTATTCTCCTCTTTTCTTTAAACTTATTGGTTTATTTGTGTTTTCTTTCATCATTTTCTCTTTTCAAATTCCTTTGTTCTTTTCTTTAAAAGTATTTTTTATATTTTAATTTATTTTATATTATTAAAGGAATAAAGTTTTTTTTTTATGTTTTTGAAAAAAAAATTCTTTAAAATTTTAGAATGGATTTAATCTCATATTGAACCTACTCAATTACCGTCCGTAAGTATAATTAACTACGTGATAAATATAGATTACATTTTTTACAAAAAATTGTAGATCAATATATGAAGGAAAGCATACCGTTAGCCTGGCATCATATTAAGATCCTAAACTAACTAATATGATTACTTACACAATGCCGCCTGATAATTATATTTGTTATATTTAATTAATTAATATTAATTAAAACTTTTTAATGTTATATTTAAATATTAATTAATATTTATGCAACTAATGATTACAAAGACAAAATAAAAAATTACTATGGCAAAATAAGGCCCAATCTTTCATTTGGGGCATTTTTGTTCTCTCGTACTTTGCTGCTCTTAAATCCAAAACATTATACCCAAATAAAATCAGTTCAAAAAGTTTGGCAAATACAAAACTGAAGCAATATACATTTAAAAATCCGGAAAAAAATTCCTGGCATGTTTAATATGTATGTAAATAATGCCAATTCTCTTAGGTATAAAAGTTTTTAAAAATAATTTCTCATGTAAGAAAACATCACTTCTATTGGCATGATTAAAAGATTACTACAATTTAGAGTTTTTGGATTGCAATATTTCCAATTTAATTTCGCAAAAAAAATTTCTAATTGCAAAATGGAATTATTTTTTCTTATTGTTTTATTTGTACAAATTCGCCAAGAACAGTTAACCTGTCTTTTCTTATAATATTAATAGACTCTATGGTCGCACGGCCCCGAGTCCAACGACGCACCTGGACCAACATTTCTGGCGGTGTCAGAACTCACGAGACTTTGTTGGCTGCCCTGCTTGTCTGAATCTCTCATCGGGTCCTGTCCTGTCCCTTTATTACAGAAGCATCTAAAATCGAGGATAGAAGGGAAATAAAAATCGGCATGTGCTCTACAGAATTTCTTGGATTATTGCCCAAGTAAGGTTAAAATCATTGTGGGTACCATGCCATCAAGCTCATCATGTTATACCTACTCGACACAGACACGCTACTCTCCATTGAATTCCCGTGCTGCACTTGCTGCACCTTTCACATGCAAATCTCCACACTCTTTGCCTTGAGTGCAGGCATGGAAGCTCATCAGCGTCCACCTTCCAAGGTTGCTCGCGTTATGTGCGACGGTACGTCCATTAACTAATCTCTAAAACTTTATGTGTGTGTGTGGGGAAGAATCACTTTATCACTTCAATTCAGGAACAGACTCAGAATTCTTATTTCGAAAAATTGATGGAAAAAAAAAAAACAAAAAACAAAAAACCAAAGACTCCTTAAAACCCTATCCCAAGATCTTAATTTCCATGGGTTTTGTGCAGGCAAACCGAGTATGAGTTGTGGTTTTACATTCATGCAACTGCGAGAGCTGGGGCAGCAATCCCTGATTTACAGTTACATCGAAGCAGGAATTCCCGTTCCAACTCATCTCATCCTCCCAATTTGGAGGAGTTTCCCTTCATCTTATATCCAGCGACTTTTTCCTAATTGTGAGTCTGTTGCATACGCACTTAAATGAACATCACTGCTCCCGTAAACACAAATCTTCATCTAATGCCACTGAATTATAGAGACATCCTATATTGGTTTTTCCTTTCTCCTTTTGATAATGGTGTATCTTGTGTGGTAGTCTTGGGTTACAAATCTGGATACTTTGACACCAAGAGTGGGATCGATTCTGAGCCAAGCAGATGCAGGAGAACCGACGGTAAGAAATGGAGGTGCAGCCGAGCTGTGGTCGAAGGCCAAAAGTACTGCCGCAGCCACTTGAATCGGGGCTGCCTCCGCTCTAAAGGCCACGTCGAGCCGCCGACCACCACTGCCGCTGTCAAAGAGTCGGGCAATGCAGATAAATTTTCGGGGGCCAATCTTGTCATTTCTCTAAGAGCGTCTCACAATGAAAATGAGTAATTTGGGCAAAATCCTATATTACATGTTTATTTTAGATAATTGATTGGAGACTTTATTTGTTTCGTAAAGATACTAATTTGGATACAAAATTTGACGATAGGAAATTTGGCATGGAAATTTAAGAAAAGAGGAAGAGTGCTATTTTGGTGCGTGCGAAGAATTGATTTTAATAAAGGTAAAGTGATGAAAAAGAGTTAATTTGATACATATATGTTGGAAAGAATTGATTTTAATGGATATAAATTTACATCCAAACATAGCCTAAGAGTTAATTCATAATTACAATTGATTTTAACTCAAAGTCTACAAAATAAACAAAATAAATAAAAGTAGACAAACAACCATAAATAAGTGTGAATCTAAACTAATACTTTTAAGTTTTGTATGTGTAATTTTAGTATTTGGGAAAAGCGTCATTTGCGCGTCTTATCCTTCAGTCTCCATGTCCGCATATTTTCACCAATTATTAATTTCACATTTGTTGTAATGGAATGAACTGTGTAAAGACCATGCGCAATGCATTTTTTATTATATGCAAAGTATTTAGTATCCTCGAATTATAATTTATTATATTTTTTTCTTCACTCTTCTTCTCAATTCTAATTTATTGTATCTTTAAAGTTTTTCTATAGTTCCTTATTTTAATAAAATAAAACTATTATTTATTTGTTTACATAATTATAGACACATATCAAGTGTGCGTTTTATTATTATTGTTATTGTTGTTGCATTGTATTACAAATATAAGAGAATTTGGTTTCGCACAATGTATGATTTCTAAACTATCCATAATTCTATATAGCCAACATGTCTGATCGTCGGTGTCACACATGAACGCCATAATTACATTAGAATAGCCAACAAATTGCACATGAAATGGGCTGGATGATTGAGCTCAAGTGGGCTGTGATTTAAATTCAGTTCTTGCTGCATTTGGGTTTGGGTGTATCAGGAAAATATGATAATCTGTTCTGAGGATCCTACAACGGTAGCACAGACTTTTGTTGGCTATTTGTTGAAAAAAAACTGAGTTAGAGAAAGTAAAAAAAAAATAAGTGGAAGAAACTCATATTTTGAGCGGGAGATTGTTGGAAAATAAATATAAATTAAAGAAAGTGCAATCTCACGTTGAAAAAAAAAATGAATTGTATATAAGTGGATACTTGACCAATAATTCATAGCCATATTTTGAGTTAATACATAGTATTAAATCCACTTATATGCGTGTACAGACCCGTAGACAGTTCTCTCATATTTTGTTGGACTCTATCTCAAATCGAGCAAATATTGTCCATGCATGATGCTTTCAATTTGATTGGACTTCTTCGCTATCCTAACAAAGACCAATTAAAATTTATAATTGAGCCCGTCACACCCTCTCTTTAATACAGCAGCATTGTCGAGTCTATTCTTCTTCGAGGAAAAAAATCGGTTGTCGAGTATAAATACAATGAAGGGGGAAAGAAAAGTCAGAGATGAAGTGGGAGAATTTTATGTCGAAGTGATTGTTCATGCAAATTTCGGATTTGACTTGAATACTTAGGCAAAGTCTGCAAATTATTCAATTCAGTTTAATTACGCCCTCTCGTAGGACAAAGTCAAATAACAGTTCAATACGAAGTTATTAAGGTACTGAATAAATAATTCAGTCAAATAAATTGAGTGTCATAAAATAATTTTCTAAGATATTTTCTTTAGATAGTTGCTGCTGTGATATGATCAAAATTTATTAAATTCTTTAATAACCAGTTGTGAACATGCAGAAACTACTTTGGAATATTCTCCCACCTATAAAAACAATTCAATTTGTGTTATTTATAAATCCATGGAATTCCATTAACTATGATAATTTGTATATGTGAAGATTTAAAATATACTTTGTCATTCAATAAAAATAATCTATTTCAAATGTATTAAAATTATATAATTTTATTATTGCAGTGAAATATAAATAATTATGTTTTGAAATGTATTAAAAATTTGTATAAATGAAAAAAAAAAGAAAAGCTTAGAGAAAAAAAAGCAAATATGAATAAACAAATTAACTGAGATTTAATCAAAAAAGATTTAAAAAAAGAAGAAAATATATAAGAAAGGAAGGAAAACAGTGAAAAATAGGGATATTTTAATCTTTCTATTTTAAGCTGTAAAAAGTCATTATTATATGAAATTTAATAGTTTAACCATAATATCTTTATAAAAGAAAGTTTAACTATAATATATACTTAGTGATAAAGGTGTATTTGATGTGTGTGTGTGTCACACTCTAAATTCAAAACATAACATGTCAGTACTTGTGAATAATCTTAACAGATATCAAAACTAACAGATACCAAAGTAATTAATTCATTAAATATCACATAACATCCAAACAAAATAATCTTAACACTGTCTGGCAATAGAAACACAATAGACCTAATTATCACATCAGAAATGTCCCATTCACTAGTGAAAATAAAATAAAATCATAGTCTTCGTCTCCCAATTTTATCATCCCTACATGAGTTCATCTTCATTGAAACCAGCACGTGAACGACAAGTTGACTAATAAATGGATTCATATGCTTTTTTACTTCTCATAGGATGTGAGTAGAATTATATTACATTTGCGTAAAAAATCTTTGTAAATAGATAACAATAAATCACATCATTAAACTACTTTCCAAAATCATTCCTTATCATGTGTTCATCAGCTCTCTCATGGAATACATATTTGGCATGCTATTTTCACCGATTTGAATTTTAGTCTCCACTTCTAATTAAAGAGAGTTATATAAATTATCAACTACGTATGCCATAAACTTTAATATTTTAACCTCGATTGAGCAGTATCTTAATTTATACTCTCAATTGATAGGGTCACATATCAGTTTTATCTATTGCCAACTCTAATACTTATAACCTAATTGGACGGATCCTAATCTTTTATTCCATTGGTAGAGTCGGAACTCGTTCCTATACTGTTGTCTGTATCACATATGAGCGGCATAATTACATGTATCGCACATATAGCGTTTCGGAATAACTAGTCTCAAATAATTCATTTTGTAAATAACCCACTTCAATCATTTCCAAAAAATAAAATAATTTACAATTCCGTAGAAAATGAACACATCAAGCTCATGCTTTCATAAAACTAAAAAATTATTTGATAATAATTTTAATCAGCCAACAAAAATTCAATCTTATTATAAAACAGTTGGAAAAATTGGCAGGCTGTTCTTACTTACTTGATGGGGAAAATTAAGCTTCTGGTTTTTGCTACATTAAATAAATGGATTGGATAGCATCTAAAAAACAGTTTCCAATAGTTTAGGCGAACCGTCCTTCATGTAACCCAGTCTTGTTTTTGTTTTTGTTTTTTTTTCCTTTCATTTTTGGTTCATAAGAATTTTAGTTTACGAACCATCAATTGAAATTTCCATATCAGGATTGGGAGTCGAAACAAGTTATAGAAAAAATCTTTCAATCTGCCTTCGAGCCATGGCTTATGTCTTCTGCCTCCAAATTTAAATGTTTGGCTTCAACATGATATACAATTACAGTTTATATTCATTCATTTATTACAATAAAACTCACCTCAAAATCACAAACTAGACTTTGGTTAAAAAAAGAAAAAAAAAAAAGGCAAAGAATGATCTGTCATCACTTTTTTAAATCCAAATCAAAGAAAAGCACATTTTCGAATTAGTTTCTATATTTTATTTCATCAAAGCATCGATATATGTTGATCAAAATACACGCGCACACACACACATACAAGTAATTTATTTACATGCACCGATTTTTAATTAAATGTCTACACAATTATGATCACTTTATAGAAAGCTGACTATGGCCTTCTAAACATAATTATATGTAGTAGCTTCTAAATGATTTATATACATTGTCAATTAGCTAATTAAAACGTGTTTTCACTTTCCACTTAGAGGTGTTAGGTGAGCTTATAAGCTATTCAAAAAATTTTATAAAATATTTAAGAGTTTATAAGCTCTTATTGAGTATTTAGTAATTTTTTTGTAAAAGAACTTACAAATTAAAAAAATAAAATGTTTGGAATTTATAAGCTCTTTGAAAATAAGTTGGATATTCTCAACTTGTTTTCAAACATATTACAAGTTGAGTTTTTTTATATTTGAAAAAAATATAAATATCCTTAAATTACATTCTAGTAGTAGTTTTTAATTTATTTTCATTATTATTATATCAAAAAAATTATAATAAATTATAATTATAAATTTCTATAAAATCTTATAAGTTGATTTTATCAAACACTTTAGCAGATTATTTTTAAAATAAGACCTATGAATTTAAAATTTCTAAAAATATCTTATAAGTTACACGATCTTATAAGTTATAAAAAATAAGCTTAGCCAAACAGCCTCTTAATATATATTTCTACCTTATTTTTGTTGAAGTAATTCTCATTAGGTGAATGGGTTTTGGAATTTCAATTTCATTATTGAGATAAAATATGTCATCTTATTTGGCACAAATGTTAATTAAGATATATTAATTTTTTTATAAAATATTTTGAATAATCATATATATGATCAAGCTGCAGCATGCCAAAAAGTTAAAAAAAATTTATCTTTCACAAAAGTAATTTGATTATTGTATGAGGTTAATAATTTAGAATTGATTTAGAGTTTATTTGTGTAAAAATTGCATTAGAACGAACAATGGGGATTTCACATTAAATTGCTAAAATTTATTAATAAATTTCAGAACAATAACTAACAGAAGGGCCACATTCATTTTTATTATAATTATTTATCAAGAATCGATGGAACATTAGGCCCTTTCAATTTAATTTGTGTGGGCGTGACATATTTTACATTTGACAATCATATATTATATATAGTGTGTATTTGATTTATGCATAATTCAAAAGAAACAATAATTAATCCCTTGAGGCGATGTCCATTTTGAGTAATAATGTGGAACATTATTTTATCTAAGTTAATCAACTATTATTTTTGATTGATTAAAATCCTTAATGAAACAAGGCTTGTTATAAAATTATAAAAAAGTAGGATGAATAATCTTATATGAATGTCATGATAAAATAATCAAAGTGTTAAAAAAATTTTATAAATCCTTCAAATGACAATTTTTACCTTAAATCCATACCATTTTATAACAATCAAAATTATTTTAAAATAAATTTAACTTATATATATATATATATATATATATGCATATTTACGGAGTTTTGATGCCACTTGCAAGTCTAGTTAGCTCAAGTGTTATAATTTCAAATTCAATTTAGTTCAGTAATATTGCAATTTCATAGGCCAATATTTAACTTAATATTGTAATATTACCACACATGGAACACAAAGCAAACGCAAATAAAAGGACACGCAATATGTGACATTGTACTGAAAAAGCTGAAAAAATCTTCTTACCTTGTGCGAAGATCTACATCGTAACTTCCACATTGTTGCACTAATTCAATGCATAAAGATGTCCATCTTTTTCAACTCCACTTTTTGAAACTCGGATCATTCCTCCCCGTGCCCCCAGGCCTCTCCTCCAGTTACTATAGCTAGTCTCTACGTCAACGAAATACATAGGGTATACTCCTTCAACAAATTAATTCAGTGTGCCGCAAGCTGACATGGGAAGAGCTCCCTGCTGTGACAAAGCCAATGTAAAGAAAGGACCATGGTCGCCTGAAGAAGACGCCAAGCTCAAGTCCCACATCGAGAAACACGGCACCGGTGGCAACTGGATTGCCTTGCCCCAGAAAATAGGTAATGAGTACTACTATTCAATTTAATTCTCAAGAGTTCTTCCATTCTCTTAGTTTCTCCTTCTGAGCTTAAATCAGTGCTGGGAAATCGTTTTCACGTTTTTGTCCGTGATTAGGTCTTAACAGATGTGGCAAGAGTTGCCGTCTCAGATGGATGAATTATCTGAGGCCCAACATCAAGCATGGAGAGTTCACTGAAGATGAAGACAACTTAATTTGCAGCCTCTATACAAGTATTGGAAGCAGGTAACTGGTAACGACATTTCAGTTCGCACTCAGCTCCACACACGCACGCACGCCAACTATAAAGAGACCTGATCAATAGATTTCACGGCTCGTAATTTGTTCCCTGTGCTAATGTGGAAACATTTATGCATCCAATGACATGTACCGTTTCGATGTCCGTAACAAGGCAGATGGTCTGCCATTGCGGCTCAATTACCTGGAAGAACAGATAATGACATAAAAAATTACTGGAATACAAGGCTCAAGAGAAAGCTTTTAGGCAAGCAGCGTAGAGAACAACAGGTCATGCGTGAGAGCAGCAGCGTGTTCAAGCAATTGGACAATAAGAAAGCACGTGAAAGCTATTCGGTCAACGACAACTTCAGCCCTCCGCCCTTCTTGTTGGGACATCCCGTTCATGAAAATCTTCTGCATCAGCCACCTTCAAATTCTTCCACCGACATTTTGTTCGTGCCGCCTCAGTCTGTAGCAAATTCATCCTACGGTCACGCACGGCCAGATCAAGATCCTGAGGAAAATTTTGAAACTTTTCACGGCATTTCCGGTGTTTCTTGTGCTCAAAATCATCAAAAAGGGCGCACAAATCCAGTGGGAACTGGCTTCCATGACATAAATTTTCCAGCATTTGATATTATCCCAGAGGAGATGACGTACGGCATGCCGAAAAGGTTAGTTGGACTAGGAAGTCTCCCTCAGGTGAACATAGTCGATTGCAGCACAACCGGCGGCACCACAAGCTGGAAATGAGACGGGGCCTCCATTGCTTGTCCATCTAGAGATCTCACGAAGTTTGCCATCCAAAAGTGGCACGAGAATCGATATTAGTAAGGTTAAGGCTGTAACATCGTTTCTATTACATCAACGGCGTTTTAATTTTAACGGGTTGTACGGAGTTCAGTGTCTGCGGTAAAGGTGTACTTGTTGTAGAACGATCTCCTTTATTGTTTTTCTATCTCTTTCATCCAGGTCTATGCTTAATGCATGTATATTTATATATATTTGAACTACATGCACAATACCAAGGCTATGTTTGGGAGAGGA
Organism: Avicennia marina; assembly: GCA_019155195.1. Taxonomy (NCBI): domain Eukaryota; kingdom Viridiplantae; phylum Streptophyta; class Magnoliopsida; order Lamiales; family Acanthaceae; genus Avicennia; species Avicennia marina. The sequence continues at coordinate 9,913,254 of CM032765.1, forward strand.
GTTTTGTTGGACGTGATGTTTGGTAGGGGTTTAGTGACATGAGTAGTACGTTGGAAAGTAAAATTTTAATGGGATAAATAGCATAATATATGTGTGTGTGTGTATAATATTTAATAATGATTATATAATGTGATAGTTTATAAGTATAAAGATTATACTTTCTAAGTTATAAATAAAAATAAATATGAATATAATTGTGATATACATATATGTATTGATTTGATCGTGAATATGTGTAATAACTGAAAAATAATTAGTTAGATATATATATATATAAAGATTATACTTTCTAAGTTATAAATAAAAATAAATATGAATATAATTGTGATATACATATATGTATTGATTTGATCGTGAATATGTGTAATAACTGAAAAATAATTAGTTAGATATATATATATATATATATGTGAGATGGGAAATTTAAGTTTAAATTTAGAAGAAAATATTGTTGAAAGGTATATTTAGTTGGATGAAATTTGAGATGATATTTTGGTGTTGAAAATAAGGTTCCGAACATAACCTAAAGGATTTTTTAGCACTAGAGTAATAAAAATACAATTATTTAAAATTAAACATAGAAAAATATTTAAAATAAGGAATAACACATAACGAAAAAGGAATATGAAAAAAAAAGAAAAACTTTGAGAGAGAATACGCTAAAAATAATAAGTTAGAAAGAAAGAGAAAGGATAGAAAAATAAAAGAATTTAAGTAAGGGTAATTGTGAAATTTCATAATGTGTAACAAAAATTTTCTAATTTAAATAATAATATCATAGAGATATATTATAAAAAAAAATAATGATATATCAATAATTATACTTGAGCATGTTTGATCACTTTAACTAAAATAATGTTGGGAAATTTTTAATTGAGGGCATTGTTGTAAATTGACAATGTGTAACTAAGTTAATTCTAAACTCTTAATAATATAATAACTAGTAATTTTAGCATACTCTACGTGTGCGTCTAAACTTATATAATATGAAATTAAAAATAATTGCTTAATTTATTTTATTTTATTTATAGTATACATTAGTATATTTAAATATTTATTTTATACTTATACAAAAAAAAAATATGATAATTAGAAAAAGAATAAAAAGAAAAATGTAAAACCATAAAATAATTTAAAAGGCAACCTTATTGTTATTAAGTTGAAAAAGGGTACGCATGTAAATTTACTTAATAGAAGGAGACGTCTTTGTGATTAATAAATTTTGAAGAGACTACATTTGTAGCACTACTAGAAATCTGGCTTTTTGGCACGGCTTTTTGGCACGGCTTCTCTGTAAATGCCGTTCCAAATTTAATTTGGAACAATTTTGGAACGGTATTTTTTCCGTTACAAAACGGCACGTTCCAAATTTTTTGGAACGGCTTTTTAAATCTGTTCCAAAAATTTGGAACGGCTTTTTAAACCCGTTCCAAAAATTTGGAACGGCTTTTTAAACCCGTTCCAAAAATTTGGAACGGCTTTTTAAACCCGTTCCAAAAATTTGGAACGGCTTTTTAAACCCGTTCCAAAAATTTGGAACGGCTTATAAATGCCGTTCCAAATTTGGCATGATTACAATAAGCCGTTCCAAAAATTTGGAACGGCTTATAAATGCCGTTCCAAATTTGGCACGGTTACAATAAGCCGTTCCAAATACATACGTAGGCCACAGTAATTGGATCTGCATTGGATCGGATTCGGGACGGAAATTTGGAACGGTTTTTTATTGGAACGGTTTAGGGACGGTTTTGATACGGAACTTTGGAACGGTTTTGGCACGATTTATTTTAGAACGACTTTGGTACGGTTATTTTTGGTACAGCTTTGGCATAGTTCATTTTGGAACCATTTTGGAACGGTTTTGTTTGGCACGATTCATTTTAGAATGGTTTTGATATAGCTATTTTGGAATGGCTTTAGAATGCATTTTTTACAAATGTATAATAATTGAGAAGGATCGTTTTGGACGTAGAGGCCCTTAAAGCACAATTAAGCATTTCATTCACCATGGACAATAACAACACTTGTTTAATGAAATTTAGCTCAAACATAAACCAAGTACATTATTGAAAAAATGCTATTTAAGACTCAACCAAATTTTTGAAAATAAGAAAGAATATTACCTTGAAATGTAGTGTATATAGAATACTAGCTTACCATGAACCAAATATTAGCAAGATCAATCTTCGATAACTTGACGATTTTCACGGTTTGGCAAGTTAGAGAGAATTTTGGGACGTTGAAATTTCTGAATTGAATGAAAATGAGGGTCTGTTTGGAGATATATTAAACATTTTGGAACGGATTTGGAACGTTAAGTGGAAAAATACCGTTCCAAATCGAAAAAGGACTCGGCGTTGCCACCGGCGTCGCAACGAGGGGAGGACGGCGCGCCGTCGGGCTCTCATCGTCGCGACGGCAAGGACAACGACGCGCCGTCGTCCTCCGTCGACACGACGGGGGGAGGACGGCGCGCCGTCGCGCTCCCATCGTCGCGACGATGACAGCGACGGCAAGGAGAATCCAATATCTGTGACATTGGAACGGATTTGGAACGGCATTTAATGCCGTTCCAAATTTGAAATTTGAAATTTGAAATTTTGAAAATTTGAAATTTGAAATTTGAAATTTGGAATGGCAATAGAAAGCCGTTCCAAACTCCTGAGTCAAATTTGGAACGGCAGTCAGAAGGCCGTTCCAGAATCTGTTCCAACATAATTTCCAAATTGGAACGGCTTTAGTCGTTCCAAAGTTCGAATTTGAAATAGATTTGGAACACAAAAATTAGAAAATATTTGGAACAGTAAAATAAAGTCGTTCCAATATTTGGAACGGCAATGCTAAGCCGTTCCAAATGTTGGAACGGCAATATAAAGCCGTTCCAATATTTGGAACGGCAATGCAAGCCGTTCCAATTTTGGAACGGCAATATAAAGCCGTTCCAACATTTGGAACGGACTTGGAACAATTTATTAGACTGTTTCAATTTGGAATGGATTTGGAACGGACTTTTTGTATAATATTATAAATATTCCAAATTCGTGCCAAATTTGTGCCAGATAAGAACGATTTTTTGGAACGGCCGAAAAGCCGTTCCAATTAACCAGATTTCTAGTAGTGTAGTTGGGCTTAGTGTAACAAGGATTTCTTTCAAATATGTTGGTGCCACGTCATTGTCAGTATAACAGTGCTGTGTCACTCCACGTCATCCGCCACGGCAATGGAGAACATTTGTAAATTGACTTAGTATAGCAAGGAGTACAGTCTTAATATGAGATATAGTATGGATAAGAGAAGTAATTAGATGGTATTGCTGCCGACGACATAGGTGCTGCTGTTTCAAGTTTCCTGTTCTGAGTACCTATTTTCTTTCCGTGGTAAAACACATATGGTCAAATTGTGCGGATTTTTCAGGAAAGTTGCTGGCGAAGTCTTCCATGAAAATCAACGACATAAAGTGGAAAAGAGATGCTTCCTTTTGACGTTTTGACCACAACTCGTTAGGTTTTAGCAAAGCAAAGCATCCAAAACTGACGGTACCTATGCTTTTGTTGTTATCTAGGAGACTCAATTACTGTGAGGGAAGTGAGAGAAGCTGATTGCTGCCCCGCCCCACATCCGAAAGCTGTGCAGCAGAAGACAAAAATTGAGTAGCTAATTATTGACTTATTGCCATTTAAAAACGAAATAATGGCAGCAAACTGTGTGCACACACAAAATTCTTTTCAGTGGGAAGAGATCTCCGGGTGTGCTGCTGCCTTAATCAATTTGAACTATATTATTCTTATGAAGGGAATGCTAGATTAAAGCGTTAAGCAATCCAATACCATTAACATACATTATGCATGATCATCCATGCGAGATTATCTAAACATATGCCGAAGGGAGTTCATGTGGGGACTTTGAGATTTTTGGGAGGATTTCTCCGTGCATTCGTGGTCTTTGATTCAATCCTAGCCTGGTGTTATTGTGTTATTTTAATCATAGATTCAATCACACTCGGACTATTTGGGTTGAATTTCAATGTTCACTTATGGATCTCATTTTTGGACATTCAGAAGGGTTGAAAGATTGAGAGAGGGTGGGACACGCCTTACTAGTAGACATATATATATATATATATATATAGTAATAGACATAGATACTAGTAGACATATCAGAAAAAGATTACCACCTTGAAACGGCGACATATGTTGATTAGCATCACCACAAGCTTACATCAAAGTTTGGACAAAATCAAGGATTTCAAAATCTCACATTCCTGTTTCTCCAAGTACTAGGGCAGACCTTTCCGCAGAGTGAGCAGTCGAGTTGCCATCTCTTTCCATGTATTTTTCCAGCACACGTACTACTCTCAAATTAGCCATTCCCAATGCAGTCCATGCCGACAAGAACCTCCGGCATGCTCAGCATCAGTAACAGCTCTAAATGTTCTATCGCACCATGCAAATTAGCCCATGTCTCTCTTTGAACGTACCGCCCATTGAAGTGTATTACTTTTACTTATTCATATTTAATCTTTCAAAGTTATAGCGCGATCTTTAAGGTCTAAGTCTCTAATTCATTGGTTGGTTGTATTTTGTGTCACCAGTTAGTAAATCATACACCAAGACATTCCTCAAATCCTGAAGCTAGTATATGCATACGTATACGTATACACACACATATACATTTCATGATATTGCACAGTATTCATCTGTATTAAATACGAAGAGGATGAGAATCATTATCATATCTATCTTTCAAAGACTTTGTCTTATCTTTCTTTATATATACTATGTTGTTAAAACTATGGGGCTAACTTGATTCGACGTTGTAAATTTATAAAATTACTCTTTTTAATAAATTTATATTATTATACTTTAAGCACACTCAAATATAATTATTAATAAACCATGACTTGTTTCTATGACATGTGTATACTACATCATTATTAAAATAATATTTTTTGGTACACAATATGAAATTACATAATTATTCATTTTTTTCTATGCTTTTCTTCATTTTTAACTTTTTATTTTTATGTATGTTATCTCTCAATTTTTCTTCAAATTCTTCGTTTTTTAATTCTTTATTTCTTATCTTAAATATCGTTGTACATTTAATTTTAAATATTTATATTTTATTATTTAAAACACAACTTTTTAATATATATATATATATATATATATAAATTATGTACACACATAGGAAGTGCAATTTTACTAGTTTCAGTGATGGTTCTGGGGTAGTTGTTTATCTACGTAGGCATATTTTTGAAAATTAAACGTTGAATTGGGAGTAAAGCAGACATTTATCAATTTTTCTAAAAGAAGAACATTGTTTCCGTTGCTGCATTTAACTCAATTTACATGAACCCAAGGGATATACACCTACACTTAAAAATATAACAAATATTGCGATCTTATATTAAAAAATAAAAAGACAGTCAAATGTTAAAATTATGACATTCATTTACATGTGCATTTCCACTAGGTGTGGAATTTAGAAGACCCCAACATCTAGCGCAAGCAATGTTTTTTTAAAATCATCCGAAAATTTTGCTGTATAGTCATATGGAAATGGGTTAACCCTACCTTTTTTCAAGGCTGTCGGCCGAGACCCAAACTATCAAACGATAAGTCCGTCAGCCCAAAATTTTAAGGCCTGAAACCATTACTTTTGAATGCCCCCTTTCTGACTAGACAGCTAAGATGGTTCTTGAAAGCTGGCTTTATGGGGACTCAAATTTCAAGGCTCATAATGGAAAGAAGAAAGAAAAGTCTAAAAGGTGGAACACGGTGAATCGAATGCCACAAAGATTTCAGACAAAGCTAAATCTCTAAGTTCTTCTTTTATGGATAAAACAAGGAAAAGAAGTGGGGGGGAAATGAACAGAGAAAGCAAGATCAAGTATATGATGAAATTCTGCCAAAAAGACAATGATTAGACGTCGGGGAAAGAACTCCCCTCCCTCATCTTTCTGTGAGATATTCAGCCGCGTTAGGGGGGATCTCACCAACTCGGATGCAATATAAAAAGGCCCAAAGATGGTACTGCCGTTTGTTTTTGGAATCGGACTTTTGGGGAGGCAGGATAAAATTGTCAATTTGGGGAATTGAAACTGTCATTTGTATTTATTAAAGATGAATAGGAAACAGTTTCAGGTTTGACAAATTCAGCAACAAAGAGCTGCCTAATTGGTCTCGTCAAAAACATCATAAGTTGTAATAAACTATTGCAAAAGGATGCAAACCGATTTTTTTTTATTCATTGCTGTAAATATTAACTAAGAATACTATTTTTTATCGTAAATGAAATGTGCATGACACCTTTGTAGGTTATCATCTTTTCAATTTTCCATATCTCATCAAATTCCACACAATTAAATATGCTATTTAATGAAATTTTCGTTTAAATTTAAATTCAAAATTTTATTTTTTTATATAATTAATTAATTATTATTTAATCATCATATAGTAATAATTATGTCAATATCTATATATATATATATATATAAACACACACACACATACTCATATTTGTTATATATTTCATAATATATATATATATATATATATTTAAATAAATTAAAAAAATTTATCTGATAAAAAAATTTATAATTAAAATATAATACTCGTTTTTCTCGTCAACGAATCTTTGGCCAAAACAGCTCTCAAAAACATAATGCAAATAATTGAGAAGATGCTAATCCTGACAGCCACCAGACCAGGATATATGTAGGAAAGAAATAACTGATGAAATGGCCACTGACAGGGTAAGGAGATTGGTGATGTGACACTAAGCATCGATTTGATTTAGCTATTACTTTTCCCTAGTGATTAATTTTCAAGTGCCTCGTAAAAATCCTTACGTATGTAAAACAGAATTAACTAAATAATTCTCCTTATCAAATCATGTAAAGTCTCGAGGTTGATTGAAAGTTTGTGTGAGTCCAAGAAAGGGCAGACACAACCAGGCAGAGAGGCCATAGGCTCCTGAGACTAGGCACACAGAAGTCATACAGCCAACTCATCAAGATGCTTGTACAATAATATTCCTCTATTTCGAAGACCATTTCACGTGGACGCATGTCATCCAAGTAGGGTAGAGATATTACCAATCAATCCGTATTTCTGAGGATTGTCCTGACTCTTTGGGATGCCGAGTGTCATCGTCGTGTGGGGAGTGGGGCAAGGTTATGTAATAGAGAGAGAGAGAGAGAGACAAGGGATCATGTTGATTCGGCCATTCCTGTCTGCACCAGAGAGGAAAGCATACCTGGATAAAATACCAAGGGGGAGACCCTAAGTCCCAACCCCATCTACCGATCTCTCGTCTCTCGCACATTCTGCAGGTGTTCTCCGCTCTCTTTCCTTTGCATGTGATTGCAATGCGCAACCCAGATGAACCTCCATCATCTATCCATCTAAATTGCCACTTCCTGCCCACTTTTATTCGAACTATTCTCGACTGGGATTCGAATATTGGATGGTGTCCTTATTAAATATTTTGAAGAAACAGGCTTGGTTCAACCCGATTTTTAATTCAAACTACTTATCTTGTTTAGACGATATTTGAAAATTTTATAATGTCTAGAAAGACTACTTAATCATGCTGCTGGCCTTACTCTATTATTAGGATTTGGTTAGAATGATTGTAGATTTACGAGACATGGCGCAAACAATATTTAGCGACAAGGTGCCAAGAATTTTGCTCTAATTGCTTTTTCAAGATCTAACAAAACTATTTTGTTATAGTCATGGGAATTGCAAAATTTTTATACTGGTTGTCTTTATAAGCTAAAATAAGATTTTATCATCTCAGTTTCAAACTCCAATTTAATCTTTTAAGCGTCAACTTAAGATTGTGTTTTGTCTTTAAGGTGACACTTTAATAATTTCTTAATCAATATTTTAATTTTGAAGTGTTGGGTTTGAATTTCATTGACAACATGTGTGAGTGAGAAATAAAACATAACATTGTGCTTTGATTAAGATGGATTGCAGACCCTGATTGCCTTTAGCTAAAACAAGGTTTACTGCATCTTACGGCGTTCCTGCTCTCGGGTGCTTATAATTAATTGGTCTCGAACTGCGTGCCTTAATTGGCCCATGGCCGCCTTCAAAACTGGCAGTAACATCGACAGGACAACTTGTTTACTGTCTAATGGTACGACAGGAATCAACTCCTCAAAGCTAAAGCCTTCATGTCTGGAAAGAACGCATGTCTGCTCGCAGGCCCACAATTAATTATTCATGGCTTTTATTAAGGCCTTGCTTTTAGTTCATCATTTAGTTTGATGCTTGCACTCGACAGTATCAAAAGTTCGAAAAAAAAAAAGTAATATCTTCACTGCCGAGTTTTTTACTGGGACCTGATTTTTCTCAGAAGTCATATCTGACAGATATAAGTGTACAATTAACTGAGAAAAGTCGTCCGTGTTAGATAGAATTCCCGTATATACAGCCGTATAAGTACACGTCGCACGCGAGAACCATACGTAATCTAATGAAAAGTTGCGCTAACTACAATCAACATTATTAAAGTTGCTTTATTGTGCTAATGTAGTGGTGTAGAAAAAAATAAAATAATATTTTTTATTGTAATAAATTTTAAAATGGAGTATATATAATTCAAAATAGAAAATTTTCTGAAATCAATACCAACGAATATATATCAGCTTTAGAAAAAATAATTGTTAGGCGGCCAAATCAACAATAGATTGTGTTCCTTTCTTTTACTTAATAAATTCGAATTCCAAAATAAAATTAAAATTGAATGTGCATTAGACTATGCACGCCACACAGAATATAGAGATGTTGATGGAATAATTGTGAGTTCCACAAAATCTGGTCTACAAAGTGATAAATTAATTAGTGTATTTTCGTTTGCCAATCATATTATTGCATGTAGATACACACACACACACACACACACCCCTATATGGTATAGAGCAGGAGGTAGTTTATTTAGTTGATTCAAACTGAAAAAAAAAGCATGGTTCTTGCGCATTAAATAATAATTAATTATGTTATTTGCACCCTAACAACCATACACACAAATCTGATATATATGACAAAATCATGCTTGAATAAGCACAAAAGTCAGGCATTTGCAAAGCACATGGATATGGGCAATATATATTAGATGGGCAATTAGATGCAAAAATTTGTGATCCTCCTAGTTTATATTTGCACTTAATTTTTATATACCTGTTCAGGATGCCAAATCCCTCATTTCACATGCCCATGGATTTGGATATCAGACCCGCATCATGATAAATATATGTATCTGTTTGAAGTAAAATATGTAAGTGTACAATAAATCAATCATTGGTGCTGATAATTTGATTTCCAAAGCAGTTATCAACGACCAACTTGAAATCAGAGATGGGATTAAATTATTATCCAACAATACTGAAATATGTATATTCTTGAGATTGCATATTGCTAATATATTGTAGTGTTGGTTGTGTTGGAGAAGAGTTTGAAGATGGGTAGGTAAAAATATAGGACAGCACTTTATTATCTGCCTATAAATGTTTCACAATGATTAGTTGAAGACTATATTTTTTTAATGGACAGAATCCAAAGTATATATGGCGCACGTTATTTCATGATATACAATATATGCAATATTGATTGGCATTTCGAAAATGTAAATATAACCGTAAACAAGTATGAAGCGGAAAACAATGGTGTAGGGAAATTGAAAATTAACGACATGAAATGTTGACGCTTACATTTACACTATGTTTGGTTTCTAAATTTTGGAGTGAAAATTTAAAAAATAAAATGATAGGAAAATAATTTTTGTTGTATGATTGATTTAAAATGTTAATGAAGATATAGTATAGAAGGGGAAAAAGCATTTTCCTCGTTTTCCTTTATTATTTTCATCGATAGCTTTTCTTCATTCAAATAATTAGCTAAAATATGAAATTTTTAATGTTTTTATTTTTCTATTACCTTTTTTTTAATTTAAAATTTTAGAACCAAAAATAGGGTAGAATTTGGAAACAAACATAGTCAATATTTTTATGTTTAGTTTATTCATTACTTCTTGCTTAATTCTTTCAAAGATATGATTTGACATGTAGAGATGATGAAGCCAAGTTTCCAAGCAGATTATTAACACCACTGTTGAAAGTAATACATAAAAATTATGCATCATTGCTTATGCTTGAGAAAATAAATATTTTAAAATATTTTTATCGAATAAAAGAATAAAAAAATATACCTACACATGCTAAAAAAAAAGCACAAAAAGGAGAAAACAAATTGTGGTGGAAAGGAATAAATTAATGACGATAAAAAGATGGATTCTTTCCACTTAGTTAAGTCAATGAATAAAAAATGAACTTTTTGAAGATTATGTTTCCTCATAAAGCAACTGAGGCTCTCGTTTATGATAATGATAACACTCAGGCGAAAGAAACCGCGTTGTAAAAGTTTGCTTAGATCAAAGGGATGGATCCAAAATCACTAATCGGGTCTTCAGATTACTTGCAGCCAACTCAACTAAACACCCTTGCCTGCCTAGTGACAATTTCTATACAAATTTTTTTTCTACATATATAATGATTGTTTTGACTTTTCTTGTTCTTGATTTTCGAGTAAAAATTGGGTTGACAAAACACGGTTTAACTACTCTGATCTCTTATTAATTATCAATGTCCTAATCGGAATTTATTAATTATTATACGCAGGATATGCTCTTGTTGACATTTGTTTCCTTGAATTATTGAATGCAAAGAATAAAGCATCAAAATTAAACCAAATAAGAAGATCAAGGATGAGGCCATATACCACTAATAATCTATTTAATAATAAAAAAATACTAACTTACTATATGCGTTTGTAAATAGCGTGTTAAAATTATTAAAAGCAAAATAAAGACTAAGGCTATGTTTGTTTTGTTTTTATCTCTAAAAATACACACTTCTATCATTACAAATTTGAAACTTTATCTTTTTCTTTCTTTTATTTTTACACAATTGATAAAAATATATAAGAAAATACACGTTTAAAAATCAACACAAACATAACTAAGCTCTTAGCATGAGCTAGATACTTGATAACAATATTTTTAAATAAATTTTTTTCTCAAGCATCAGCAATGATGCATAATTTCTAAAATAATTTTTATGTATTACTTTCAAGAGTGGTGTTAATAACATGTTTGAAAATTTGGCTTCATCATCTCTACATGTCAAATCATATCTTTGAAACAATTAAGGAAGAAGTAATGAATGAACTGAACATATAAACATCGACTATGTTTGTTTCCAAATTCTATACTATTTATCATTGTTTAAAAATCTTACAAACTAAATTTTTTACTATATAAATTATATTTAAATTTAAATTTTAAAAAAATTCTTATCTTTTATAACCAAATAATAAATTTTCAATTATTATACCTACTAGCAATCAAATCAATATCTATTCTTACAATTTTTCTACTCATATTTATTTTTTATTATTTTATAAACATATATACTATCACACCATTCAATTATTATTAAATATAAAATATAAAAAAAATAAGTTTTTTACCAATTCAAATTTTATAAATAAGATGTAATTTTTATTCTAATTCAAGTCATTCTAACTTTTTTTTTCCATCCTAATTAGCAAACAAACACAGACATCATATTTGACTCAAAGGGTGCATGCGGCTTCAACATTGTCGATCAACATATAGTTAATGGTTGATTATTTGACCACCACTTTACATTAATTTATATTATTAATCCGAATGTCGGCAACCTTTCCACCTCAACACCCTCTTTTGCTGTTAATCTCGTACAATTTTATTCTCATTAATAACAATCTAATCTGCCGCCCGACTTATGTTTGCATATAAATTTTAAAGTCAGAAAGTTTAGTTAAAAATAATATAAAGATATAAAATATTATTTTAATAATCGATATATTTGAAAGAATTAATTTTATGAGTCTTAAATTTGCAGCTAGACATGTACTTCATAATAATCATATATTATTTGCACATCAGTTTTGTCAACAAACGAGATCATTCATTGTTAATTTATGATTTGCACTGTATTATTATTTCAATAAGATTTTTTGGTGGCTTAAAGTTAAATTATATAAATACTTTTTGTGTTAAATTCTTTTACTTTCTTATCTTTTGTTGCCTCTTTTTTATTAACTAATTACTTTTATTTGTATTTTACTATCAAATTTTTCTCTTTCCAAAAACTTTTTTTATCTTTCTTTAATTTTTATTTTGTCTACTTTTTCTTTATATTTATACTAGATTATTTAAATAATAATATTTTTAAGAAGTATAATGAGAAACTACACTATCATTTTTATTTAGATTTTTTTATTTTTTCATCTTTTTCTTTTAACTTATTATTTTTATTTGTATTCTTTCTCAAATTTTCTCCCTTTTCAAATTCTTTTATTTTTTATTTAGAAAAAAATTGGACTTTTAAAATAATTTATATGTATTATTTAAAATACAATAACTTTATAATTTATAAATATGCAAAGGTTGTGTAATTTTTACTGATTTATAGGAAATGTCGCATTATCGTCGTATGCTTTGCGATCTACGGATAAAATGCATAAATTGTAGTTAAAATAAGTAAACTATTATTGAAGAAGAATGGAGAATTCTTCCTTCTCGAAGAGGATGAACGGTTGATCCTTGAGATAGAAGAGCCGTTCATAAATTCTCTGCGGCTTTAATTGGACAAAAGATCTTGTACCCTTTTCCTCTATACAAACACACACATTTAAAAAAATTATAACATTTTTTAATTAAAAATGTGTAGTATGTCTTTTGACCACGTCCACACCAATTATAAATTAAAGAAGATATCACCAAACAACTAAAAATGTTTTACAGCATTAATGAATAACAAATCACCTCACGTCCACATGGACAGAGTGCACTCCCCTCTCTCTACGTGAACAAAAGAGTTGTACCAAAAAAGCGAATTATGCCTCTCCATTTATTCACGGGAAATGCCGAGTAAAAAAATATGAGGAAAATAATTAATTATGGGTGTTGGTGTTCACACTGCCGGGCTATCGTTTTTTCTCAGAATTCAAGCAGGAATTCGAGAAGAAAGTCACTCACCAATTGGGTTTTCCGGCTATCGTTCACGTTCGCGAACATGAAACGATAGCCGAAAAACCCAATTGGTGAGTGACTTTCTTCTCGAATTCCTGCTTGAATTCTGGGAAAAACCATTGCTATTTCTGCTTGCAGATATCGCATCCACGAACAATTTTACGCGTTGGATGGCCAGGTTTAGCGTATCTTCTGACATGTTGGCGAAGCAGACGCGAAACCAACCTGGTTCGACGCAGTGGCACGAAGATCCGGGCGAAATGTTCAGCCCGACCTCGTACACGATCTTCTTCCAAAGCTCCATTTCTGCTTGAAAAGTCTTGGAGCTTAACAGGTGCCTCATGTCTACCCAGCTGAACAAACCGGCGTTGCTCTCCAGGCACGGGATTCCGGTGCTCTGCAGGCCTCGCACCAGCATTTCGTGCCGGTTCTTGAGCCTTCTCTGATTTTCAACGATGTAAGCTTTGGTGAACTTCTTGTCTGAAAGCATGGCGGAGAGTAGATACTGAGTTTGGGAAGACACCAACCCGAAACTCGACATTTTGGTGGCGGCCGCCACTACCATCCGGTCGTTGGAGTAGATGGCTCCGACCCGGAAGCCCGGAAGGCCCAAGTCCTTGGACAGACTGTAAACAACGTGAACGCGTTTCCAGACGTCCGTGTTGACGTAGGGAATCTCCAGGATACTGACAAAGCTTGGGGAGTTAAAAACCGTGCCCGAATAAATCTCGTCGCTGATGAGATGGATGCCTTTTGCATCAATGAAATCAACGAGGAGGTTGAGCTCGGGGCGGGTGAGAGTTATTCCGAGAGGATTGGAAGGATTAGTGACTAATACTCCCTTAACTTTGAGGTTGCGTTTCTGGGCCAGCTCATAAGCCTCTTCTAGAGCAGGTGCAGTGATTACGAAGCCATTAGAGCTGGTGCACTGTATGGGCACGATTTCGGCTCCGGTTCGCCACTTGAGGTCTCTGTCAAACCTGCATTCACCGATTCCATTTCCCATTAGAAAAACTATGTTGACGTCAATTAATCGAGTGATCAGAGAAAAAAAACCTATGTATGTGTGCTCACCCAGGATAGTATGGAGTGGGGAGAAGAAAAGCCTCGCCGGGCTCGGCGAGGCAAAAAATGAGAGTTTCATTGGCTGAGGTGGCGCCGGCATTGAGCACCAGCTTGTCGGGATCAAACTTGACTTTGTTTCCTCGGATTTCTTCCATAAATTGTGCTAGTGCCTGTACATGATATGCAATTTCACTTGTTAGACCGAGTCAGGTATTAACAAAAATAACCTAACTCGAAATTATTTAGGATATAATTAATATTGTAAGCTTACATTCTTGAAAGCGGGAAGGCCATGGTAATCCTGGAAGAGTGCAAGCTCTCTGAATATGGACTCGCCATTTCTCTTGAACCCGGCTGCATCTGGATTTTCTGCCAGCCACGATTCCACTAGATCGAACGAGAGCTGCAGAGAAGGACACAAAAACCAACTTGGTAAGAACAGAAAAATTAATTCAACGAAAGGACGGAACACAGAAATCGGCAGTTCGGACATATTTACCTGATTCTCTGCAAGACCCATCTGTATAATCCCATTGGGATTCCGGGCCGCATCGTACGGGTTCTTCTCGTACTCCTGCCATCCCAGGAAGTAGGAAGAATCCTGGCCATGGGAATTACAGGTGGCTTTCTTGGCGAGCGTCACCTTGTTCCGAAAGATTGATCGGATATATATACACATGACTATGTATGTTTGTGTGTGTGCGTGCCAAAAATCAACAGTGTTTTTGAATGCAGCAGCAAGTGTTAGGTGGTTGAAAAAAGGGTGTTGGCTGCCAAAAAATTTCAGAGAGAGAATGATAGAGAGGGAGGTATGTCTGAAGAGTTGAAGTTTGTGAGGAGGGGTAATGAGATGTGGGCATATCCAGTGGGTATTTATAGGAGTCCGGCTTTAAAGATTCGGCTCGTCAGGTGGTCCAATATGTTACTTACCAGAATGGATTTGGACGCCAATTATTTCATAATCAAGTTTTAACATTATTTGAGCCACAGATAATAAATAATTTATAGCTTCAATTATTATGTATAAACTAATTCAAGAATCTGATTATTGAAATGTTCAGCATTGAATATCGTACTGAAAGATATAATATTTGCATTTACGATCTCAAGTCCCAACTTCTGACCATATCATTTCATACCTATTCAATTCAAACATAATAACAATCTCATATATTTTATTTTCCTAAAAGATCTAATATCAAGCGACGTGATGTAGATTTTTATTTTTATTTTTAAACGCACACCTTCCATTGAATTTAAATTATAAACTCAAATATGAGGTGGACCTGAAGGGGGCTGGGAAATTACATTGATGTGTTTGAGTAATTCACTTGATCTATTTAAAAAAATGTATTTACTTACGATATTAAACCACTTTGAGAATATGAGGATATATTCAAATTACAGTTGAGAACAAGGTGCTGGCATATACTATAATTAAAGTACTTGGGAAAATTCATCAATCCATCTGTACTCTTGATCATAGAGTTTCATGCACACAAATACTTTGTCTCAGATATCAACATAAAGTACTTTTATTTTTATCTTTGAAAAACAAAATAATGCTTCCAATGAGAATAACAAAACCATAACAAGGAAAAAAAATGAATTATATTTTGGGGGGAAAAGTAGCAGTTTTATGGGTTAATTATAAGCTATTTGTCTTTAATCATGGCTTCAGTACAAAGAGTTGAAATGCTGAGCCGACAGAGCAAATCGGAAGAGTGAAGACACGACTGGGACAGAGGAAACAAAGCCATACAAAGCTGGACCTCCACCCGTGCTTTGGTCCATATCTTCCCCAGCTGATTGGACCCGTCTCTCACTTCCATGTCGACCACCACCGCGACGCCGCCCCCCCCCCCCCCCCCCCACCTCTATATTTTTCAATTCTTTTTTTTGAGTGCAATTAAATTTTTTTCACCATAATTAATGTTGATTCATGATGCTAACAGCCTAACAACGTTTTCCCTTCAAAGTCAACCTCTTCTAGCTCTCAGCATTCCCCACATGAAAATTGATTGCTGCTTTTTTGCTTTTGGCTGAACCCATTCAGCAGTAGCGTGCATAGTGAACTCTTTTAATTATGATTATGAAATTATATTTATAGTATGGACCATTGCAAGGGAAAATCTGCGGAAATCTTGTAGGTATGTTAATGAAGTTTTGGGGGTATATTTAGAAATTTTATCAGTTTCAAAATGAATTACATTGCATGCATATTATAACCATGAAATTCCAGTGAACTTTCAAATATAATCTCCCATAAATATTTAGGAAAACCAAATGGACCAACCCGTGATTTTATAAACTCATAATATGAAAAAAAATAATAATAATTAAAAAGAAGGCATTATAATTACTTAAAGGAATCCCTAACCAACAGCAAAACAATGAGTTGCGCCGTTAGTATTAGGCATTAGCCAATTGATTCTAATTATTAGTGTCAAAATCGTGTGGCCAGATATATATAATTAGTAGGTAAGCCATTGATAAATTAAAAGATATTATATGGATCCAAAATGGGTATTAACTAAAATATGTTTTGACAAACGTCTATATAGTGGTAAGGTAGGTGACAATGTAACCCAGGCAGGGCCGCTGATTCGGACGACTGGTTTTCTCTTTTTGGCATTGTTAAAGCAAACGAAAGAATCCATAGCTTATTAACAATGTTTGATTTGCCTCTTTCTCAGTCTAAAGTTGTAATAACTTCCTCCATCGTCATCATCATCACTTGACGAACCAAATATATGTACGTTAAAGCAACGGTGCACAATCAGCTTTGCTTAGTTTAGAGGGCACCAAATCTTTGATGAATGATATGTGAACCTATAATTATTTTCTCTGAAATTTGGAAATTAATCTGGTTTTAGTCTTAGTTTGTTCCTTTTTCATATGTACGTAAAATGAGTCAAAAATAAATTTTAAAGTTGCCGTCAAGACAAGCAAATCAAATCTAGAATTTTAAAAAGTAAAGAGTAACGCCGTTTGATTTACCAAATCTTGTCAAACCGAAAGACTACGACGACATTGATTTAAGATCAAAACTTTCAAGGTAATGCTTGGCAAGCAATTAAGCTGACTTCTAAACAATTAGGTTATTTGTTTCCATAATATGTTTCAAAAATACATATTCAATTGTTATACTTTTTAAATTTTTTCTTTCTTTTATTTTTATATAATTCTCAAGGCAAAAATATTTAAAAATATACACTAAAATTTGAAAACAAACAAAATCTCAAGGATTATGACCCTTTTAATTCAACTAGCTAAATCCTTAGTCAAATTGACAAATGAAAAGTAGATATCACAAACATTTCATTTCCTTAAGTTCTTGTTGTATTAAGGAAACGAAACACATTTCGTGATTGATTGACGTAAAATGAGACTTGAATTTCGGACATGGTACCGATGAGTGGGATCATTGATTTCTAAACTGGCCCTGAAGACGACTAATTCTGCAAACCAACCTGGCCTCTGAAATGGTAAACACGACTGACCGATTGATTCAGGCCTTTGCGGATTAACGAGCGCGGAATTGGGGGGCAAGGAATGACAACCTATGGGACAATTGTAGGGAACCTGTTTAAGAACTCAATTTTAAAGGACAATCGTTCATTCTATTCACTAATTTTTATTTTTTATTTTTTGATAACAAATCATACACGACAATAGTTGTATTTTTTTAAAAAAAATTATTTCTCTTTAATTTTTACATATTTCTTCAAAAATAGACACTTAAAAACACAGGCTGAAAGATATTTTTTATATTTTATTCATTTATTTTCATGGCTGTTTACATAAATAACTAAATATATTTCCAAGCATGCTGCTAACAAATGAAATTTTTCAAAAAAATGAAAATATCAAAGTAAAAAATATTTTCATTTCCATCCTTATATGATCATGAGTTTCGTTAGGTCAATCCAAACACTTCTATTTTTGCAATGATTTCAAGTAAAAATAATTTCATCCTAAAAATGATGGAAATATTGAATTTTTTAAATTAAATATAAAAATAAAAAAAAACGTGCAAATTTACAGTGTTTATTTAATTTGTACCATATATTTTACTTTTCGTAAATAATTCTTTTAAAATTTTGAAAATTGTTCCCTTAAAATTACAAAACATATGAATTATAAAGAGTAAAATTTCAATTAAGCAGTGCCCTAATAATCATGACTTCATGATTGAAGAAAATGAATTTTTCTGATACTGAAGCCAATTGACTTTGTTGGAGTGGACTATTTTGCTTTTTCTACTACAATATTCAAAATAATAATTTGGGCATACGGGACTTGAATTCTGTTCAGATCTACATTCCTAACAAGAGCACACGCACGTTCCTTGTCAAGCAAAACAGTATTTTAAAAATGCCAAACTCCACAACTCAAAAATTCATTAATTTTGGCCAATTTTCAATTTTCCATCTCCTTATAATACTTGCTAAAAAACCCAAATAAATAAGAAATAAATCGAACTCTCACCTATCCCTAACTTGAAAAAAAGGCTTAGATCGCTTACAACATAGGTTAATGGTATCTTAGTACATTGGAGTGTTGCTATGAAATGATTGAGAGGGGGCCACGTGGTTTGTCTTGGGAGAAGGGTGATTAGGGCATGTGAAGGCCTTGTTTAAGTGCCCCCACTCCTCAAAAAATTATACAAGAAATTGTATACTGGATCAATGGACCATTAGGAGCTCTGTATGGTAACAGCTAACATGACTTGCACAGTAAGTCCATTCCTCACGTAGACATAAATATGGGCCATGTGCTCCCTCCTATTAAACAAACTAGTCCCCCTCTCAATCGTCGTCACCTTAATGGCTTCAATCGCTTTCCCATATTATTTATTAAGTAAATAAATGAAGACTCTTGAAACGATGTCCATAATCTCAGAGGTTTGTTTGTTGTCTTAAGCGTTTGGATCTTTTATATTCATCATGAATATGTTTAGATGCTAATGGGTTGAAGATGATACAAGCTAGTCGACTATTCTCTTCAAATAGTTCCACTTAAGTCTTAAAGTCAGGTTTGAGTAGGTCATTTAGGTAAATTCGAAGTCAGTTGAACTGTTAATTAATATAGATGATGGAGTGATTGTCAAGTAACTTGACTTGATTAAATAAAAATTTATATTAAAAGATTTCAAGATTGTGCATTTGGTTTAGCAATTTGAATCCCACCTAAAAATGTCTAAGGTCTTGGACTCAGTTTCGAAAAAGTCCCCCCCCCCCCCCCCAACCTTTTTCGTTTTATTTAGATTAATTATTAAGGATAAATTCATATTAAATATTATCTAAATGGGTGGTTGGTTTACTGGTATATCCATGTTTTTTTGTTAAACCAGACACACTTACCCAATGGAACAACGAGTCTTGAACCTTTAACTTCTTATTTGAGAAATTGGGACAAAAACCGTCACTCCACACTCACATCCTTCTTTTTCTCTATTTTCTTTCAGATTTAATTGCTTTTCTAATTCATTTACTTTTGATACTCTGTTCTTGACTCGATGATACCCCTAATTTCAACTGTTGAATTACATTATAATTGTAATGATACTGAAATGTTTCTATCATATTACGTATCAACGAAGTTGTTAGTGATAGTCTCACGGGTTGACAATCAGACATAAAAAGTTGGTTTTAATTTATTTCTTTTGCATACGTGTGTACCTACACGTTAAATTAATTAATTAACAAAATAACTTTTCAAATATAATACACGTACATAATTTGAAATATCTTTTCAAATAAATGAATAGCCAGGTAACGGTTGAGAGTTGAAACAATATGCTTACATTTAAAGGCCCAGTTGAAGGTCAACAAAATTTACAAAACGTACCGACTCGGACAGATTGGTTGAAACAATGGAGCAATATAAATGCATGGAAACTGAAGTCACCATCTTACGCTTAAAACACATAAAAATCGTTTAGAAGCATGTTGACTTGTAAAAAGTCGTGAAAGAAATTTAATCCTTTAATCAAAATATCGATGTGTTGTAGTCAAATAAATCTGTGCTCGTGCCCATAAGCTCTTGAATACACACACACACACATATATAATTTGTACTTGGATTGTGACCAGCCATGCCTTCTACGCAAATTGTTGTTCCTCTATTGCGTGCATCAGGAGGCAGTATATATGTGTTTGTTGTTAGCGATTTCAAATATCGCTAAGTGTTGCTGTGAGCCTATAAATAAAGAGAAAAAGACTGAGACCGAGAGGAAGTATAATCTCTAAACAGGACAATACAGGAAGGATGTGAAGCGAAACCACTTCAGTTTGTGTATATATCTACTCTTGATATTCATGGTGACAATTCATATTATATCTGTGTGTCTGTGTGTGTGTGTGTGCGTGTGTATATATGTATATGTATGTATGCGCGTATGTAATTATGTATGTATATGACTTTACTCCTGTAGTATTTTCCAATTATTTATAAGCCTATAAAATGTGTTTGTGTGTGTGGGGGGGGGGGGGGGTGCCCTATGTATGTGTGTATGCGCGATCTTTGTTATGATAATAGGCGTGGCATAATCTCCATCAAACGAATTTTGCTGTCACAAATTATTTTAAATTAATTCAGTACAATAGCCATGGGAGAAAAAATTTAGTAGGACAAAAATTTAGTACTGTCTAGTTTTTGTTGCGCTTGCACCTAATTTTATAATTATCTCTACTGACGATTAAGCTTGCCACACGTTTGATTGTATGTCCCAATTACTATAAAATTTTTAAATATGATCATATTATACATGCAAGTAAACGTATACTTAATGATGGAACCACATATTCGTCTATGTTTAACATGTTTTATGGGAAATTTAGTTTTAAAAAATGATTATTATCAATTTTCTAAATATTCAAGTAGATCTCGTTATATGCTTATAAAAATTATTTAACTTGGTATATAAAATGGGTTGGAGGTGCACGATTAAATTTTTCAAAATCACTTCTATACACAGGTAATGTTTATAAATTAAGACAAAGGTTAGATGTACTAAACTTTTAAATCCCTCCAAATGGGATATTTATCTCACTCTATATTGACACGAAGAATGGTATTCAACCATTCATACTATTACTAATTGATCTTCAAAATTTTAAAAATATCTAATTATATTTTCAGTTTGACACAAAAGAAATTAAGAGTATCAATTAAAACTTAACTCATGTCTCAACTAAAATGGAATTCCATCTTTAGATGAATTAATACCAATCAGACACAGCAGACCAGAATCAACGCGACATTATCGAAGAATTCAAAACCAAGCCATAATTTTTGTGAAAATAAGAATACCAAAAATGAGAATCAAAATCTCTATCAGACAAAAAAAGAAAAAAAAAAGAACCTGTCATTTTATGAAATCAATTTACCAACTATAAATTTAACCCAGTTTGACATTTCAAAATCACATCGAGTTTAAAATAATTATTTTAATTTATGATTTAAGTTCCCATACGAGTCATAATTATGCTATTGCCGTTACTTTCACGGTAGCAAACAGTTTGTCCATACGCATATAAATTGGTTGTCAGAGGCAGCGCCGAAGCATGAACTGCGAGATCTAAGGAAGCATCTTGTTTGCGTGGCAACTGACTTGGCGACGTGATACTAACTTGACGCTAAAATGGCATTTAACATGGTGATAAGATGACATTGACACAGCAACTAATGTCAAGATGACATGGCAATTAATGTAAAAAATGACGTGGCAACTCATGATGCATTGATACAACAATATAGCATCAAACAGGTAGATGAGTTAGCAATGTTGCGATGCTACCACATTTTAAAAAGAGTTTTAAGTATGAAAATTATTGATCAAGTTAAGATGGGAAGATTTAGTTAGAATCTTTATTTCCAATCCATATGATTTGATTATTTCGAGTCAAATGTCCATATATAGCACAAAATTAATCTAATTTATTTGATTATAGATGAAAAAACCGTATAATCTTGGTAATTACTGTCAGATGTGTCAGAAAATAGAAAGTATATCTTGTCAGTAGGGAAAATCAATACTAGTGTTAGAACACCAGGACGTAGAAACCTTGTAAGAAATAATGCAGTTAAAATTTGTTGCAAATTTCTTGAAGATTTTCATCTAAAATGGATAGAAGTTGTTGACTATTAATGTGTTTAAGGTCTGAAAGTTTCATTGTACAACTTATACCTTTTGCATTTCACTTGTTGAGTGATTAGAGTGATAGTTCTATCTTTTTGTAGTGAGGATTATTGTAAAATATCAAATTGAGTGAGGAAGTGAGAGAAGAGTGAAAATGTGTCCTTATCAACCTAATTAGGACCAACAAGACTAGTTGTGTAAGATATTTAGGCAAAGGAGTTGCTTATAAGTGTGAGAAAGAGTTAAGACTGAAGTGGTTTGATCGAACGAAGTGTTCATCTTAAAGCTTCTTTGTACTCTTGTCAAATTTGACATATTGAGATTCTTTTCTTGGGCAAGTGCTCTGTAAACATAGGAGCTTAGCTCCAAATTGCGTTACCACTTGCTGTGTTCATTGGTGTACTATTTGTGTCTCTGTGCATTGGTGTTGTAACGCATCAGGTTCATAGTAACACTTAATGTTGCAGCACCTAGTTAAACTAACACATCTGATCTTCTACAAAATTGTTTGGTCTACCCCATCAATTTTAGATATGGTTCCAACTCAGTGACTCATCTAAGTAGCCAGCAATATAGACTAGACTATTCTTGCTTTGCTTGATAGTGATATTTATAAAAATTTAATTTGAATCCTCATGGTGTTATAAGATTTATAAAATCTTTGTATATACACTAGAAAAATTAGCACAGCTCAGGTTTTTGTCATTTAATCCTTATAGATTTCTATGCTATATTAATTTCAAGATACATATATTTAACATTTAATAATTTAGGCAATGTAGAATACGTATAGATTTCAAGCGGTTTGATTTTCACTCTCTATCATTAGTGTGATATTGAAACATCAAAGCAACAAGTTCAGTGGTGTGTATTTAACAGACTTCAACCCTAACTATTGGAGCTAAAATCTAGTCGAGTTCTCGATCTCGATCTCGAGCAAATTTATGCAACTCGAGCTCAAACTCGCTAGACTCGATGGATGAGTATAAAGTTCGAACTCGAGCCCAAGCTTTAGCCCGAGCCTATTGAGTTTGATCTTGAGAACAAGCTCGAGCCTATTGAACTTTGTGTGTGTGTGTGTGTGTGTGTGTGTGTGTAAATTTCTTTTAATTTAGGGGTGGGTGTTTAAATGTTATATTAGTTGATGGGGTAATCAACATCAATTTTACAATAAAATTTTTAAATTCATTTTATTTGAATTAAGATAATCACTAGAAATCACTTATTTTATATCACAACTCATATTTCACCTTTTTTGGTAAAAAATGGATCTCAGCATGTGACATTATTTTTGCAGGTACTCTAGTAAATGTGATCATTCCTAAACTACTTCCCAGTGGTGACATGGTCTCAAACTCTAGTGCTACAAAAGCTCACCAAGGACTGAATGGGAGGAAATTTGGAAGAAATCAAGTTGTGGCAGTTTTTTATCTAGAAAATAAGTTCTCTTAGGGCGAATACGATGGATAATTGATGCAATTTGCAGTAAGTAACTTGTAATTGAAAAACTGTATGTTCTTGTGCTCAAAGGACATACTCCTAGAATCTGATATTGTGGACTTAAACATCTGTTAGCATTGTGAACTTATGAATCTGTAAAATAGACTTGTTGATGATGTGTTGATGAATTTAGCACTATTCAGGTGTCATTATTTCTTCTAAACTTTTTGATTGGGTAATTTATAATTCTATTATATTTATCCGTATAGTTTTCCTTTTTAGAAATGGAATCATTTGAAATGAAAATAATTGAATTAGCATAAATTGTTGTCAATCATTCTTTACACTTGTGTTAAAATCTGAAGTTGGTAATTTATCTGCATTATTGGTTTAGTAGTATTGCATAGTGGAAGATTTCCTACAAATCAGAGAAATACAATCAAATGGAATAAATTAGAAGAAACTACTAACTTTAATTGATATCTGAAGCTAAACCATCCAATTCAAATAAGTTCAGAATTAATATATCTAGAATACAATTTTCTGCTCATGGCTTGACAATTGCATGTTTAATTGGAAAGGCCAAGAGCTTCCCCATCACAAACATCCCAAATTCAGATTCCACATTCTTAACCAAAGGAAAAATTATATCAAACTTGATAATAATATCGCAATTACACAAAGGTTTCAACAAAGTCTTTTCCAAACCAAGCTTAGAGACCTGACACTCTCGATTATAACCAGCCAACAACATTCACGAAATAAACCCCAATAAATAGCAAAACTCCATTGTATTGTAGCTACAATCTTGCAACAATCCATCACCATCATAATCCTCCACTTGAATTACTGCAACAATTAAACAAGATAACATTACAACAATTAACCAAAGCAACAATGTACTATAGTTGAAAACCTGCATCAAACCATTTCCATCACAATTCTCTACTTGAATTGCTGCAAAAATTAAGCAAGATAATACTATAACAATTAATCAAAGCAACACTACAATATGGGTAATAGGAGCTCATTTTCAACAACTAAGATTATACTATGAAAAAATATTGGAAAAAAAATAAGTGCTCATTTTCATCAACTCAAAATATCATCTTAATTCAATAGGCTCATTTCAATAAAAGCATAATGTCAATGTCCAACCAAACTAAACTAAATGACAAACCTTGTCATGTAACACATGTAGCAACCCCAACACCTAGAAACAATGCAAATGTTTATTTTATTAATTAAATAACACAATAAAAAAATGAAAACATAGGTTATCCATTGAAATACTTACATATTTAGTTTTTCATGAAGTTGAGTTTGGTGTTGGAAGCTCGAACTCTATGGGAGTTTTCTTAATCTACATAAATAAACAAACAACTTTATAAATAATAATTAAATTAAAGTAGTAAATATAGTACCACTTTCTAAATAATATTTATACCAAGACGTAAGAAATTTAAAACTTACTTTCATTTTCTTTTTCACTCCACGAAAATACCTACACCAATCACTCGCACATGGTAGCATCTAAACAGTTTCAAGAGATAATGAAGTTCGATAAGAATCAATCACCCTAATTCCAACACTAAAGGTCATCTCAAATGCTACTATAGTGATATGAATGGCTAAGATATCAATAGCCATTCGAGACAACACCGGGAAAAATGCCTCATTCATCTTCCACCACTCCAGGCAATTGAAATTTTTTGAATCAGATATAGGTCTAAATCAAGGTTGATTAAGATAATCCATCAATTCAGATCTCTAGAGTTGACTGGAGGCATCAAAAAACTCTTGCTCATCAAGTAAATCCCAATATAATAATGGTTCCCTAATTAGAACATTGTGGTTAGAAAATGAAATTAAGCTTGCTCCTTCAGAAGTAGGATTCATGTTCACATATTATTCAAACAAGTTAAAATGGCTTTTCTTACATTGATTAGGTGTTCTTGTGCCTCAAATGAAGAGTATATCTTCGCAAATGAAAGCTCCACTCCTTTCATCTTCTGTCTTGGATCCAAAATGGCAGCAACACCCATTAACAAATTGCATTCCTTCCAATATTTATCAAATTTCATGATCATTTTGGCCACCATTCTTTGAATGAACTCATTCTCATCATTTCTTTGAATCTCCAAAGTCATTCTCACCTTAAAAAACCTCTAGAAGGAACAAATTACTTGTTGGGTATTCGCTCCCTAAAATAACATGCGTAGCTGTATAGAAATTTTCCAAAATAACACATACTTTTTCCACTTTTCTCCCATCATCATGTGATGAACAAAAGTTATAACTAGACTTCGTATCTGTATACCATTCACAAACCTCTCGAAACTTTAAAGCACAACTTAGCATCTCAAAAGTAGAATTCCACCTTGTTTTGCAATCATGTATCAACTTTTTCCCAAGGACTTGAAGTCATTGAGCAATATTAGCAAAGTCTAAGGCTCTTTTATCTGTACGAGTTATAAAGTCCACACTATCTCTTATGTTGTCACAAATGTCGCCAATCTCACTCAAATTATCTTAAACTATAAGGTTCAAGATATGTGCACAGCAACGGACATGAAATAAATCACCACCACCCAAAAGATTCCTTGTTTTTACAAGATCATCTCATAAAATTCTCATAGCCACATCATTATTTGAGGCATTATCAACAAAAATTGAATTATTTTTTTGTTCAATGCCCTATTCATTCACACACTTAAATAACTCAATTGATATCTCAACTCCATGACGAGGTGGTAGAACTTGAACAAAGTTAAGAACTTTTTTTTGAAGTCTCCACTCCGAATCAATCCAATGTTCAATCACAACCATGTACTCAATCTTCAAGTTCTTTGATTTCCACATATCAGTTGTAATGCTAATTTTATTGACAGTCTTCGGTAACTTCTTCAATTTCTTCTTGTGGACATCATTTGTACAAACACAGTCATCTTTTGCCATGTGTCGGGATATCAGTATCCATTCTGGCATCCTACTTTTTTCCATGTCATTGAAACCCTCCTCCTCCACAATGCTGCTTACCGAGGACCTTCCAACTCCTGAAGCCCATATGGGTCCTTCCTCCTCTTTGGATTCTTAAATTTGTCATCGTATACCAAAAAAAATGAGTAAATTTTGAGCTTTTAAGGGAGCTTATCTTTTAATGGAGTTTACACTTAAGGGAGAGTTGGGGGAGTATATTTAAGGGGAGTGGACAAAACTTACTAGGTTTTGGATGATTCCTATGCTTAACTGGATAGTGATGTTGGAGCATGGATGTCTTACTAGTTTTCTACTGAACGTTTTTCTGCTATTGCTGACTGATGGATGACAAATTGATGTTGGAGCATTAATGCTCCTATCTGACTTGTTTGTTGATGAATTTTAGATATTGCTACTGCTGGACTTATGTGGATAGCCTTTTTTATCTCTAGTTTATTAATAGCTTATGTTTTTAGCTTTTTTGTTTTGGCTAGTAGTGATTATTATTAATGATAATGTTCAATGATGATAATATGTGGCTTATTTTTGAATTACTTTGCTACTATTATAAGTAGTATCTTTAATCCTTCTTTAATGTGTTAGATTATGTTACAATGCCAAACTTCAAATCTTCCACTGCTACTGAATAAAATCTATTGAACTCTGATAATATTGCAACACCAATAGGAGGTCGCTGCTTAAGACTTACTGAATTACCAAAACATGGATAACATGGACACTTGAAAACTTTCCAAGGAAATTCAAACTAATTGCGCAAAAAAGGTGTCATGTTACACAATGCCAAAGGGAGAGATTGCTGGTGTTGTAGTTGACTTGGCGCCGATGTGGCATTAACATGACAGCTAATGTGGAGAAAGATGTGGTAGTTTATGATGAATTAATATAATGATGTGACACCAAGCAAGCACATGAGTTAACAATGTTGTGGCACCAACATATTTTGGAAAGAGTCCAAGTATGGAAAGTATGATCAAATTGAAATGGGAAGATCTACCTAAGATCTTCGTTCTCAATCTTTCTGATTTGATTACCTCATGTCAAATGTCCATGTATGGCATGGAATCAATTTGATTTATCTGATTAAAGATGGAAAACCGTGTGATCTTGGTGATTGCTATCAAATCCACTCAAAGATGGAAATTATATCTTACCTACAGGAAAAGTTAACCCTAGTGTTGAACAACAAGACGTAGAGACTTAGCGAGAAACGATGCAGTTAAAATCCATTGTGGATTTCTTGGAGATTCTCGTCCAAAATCGATGGAAACCATTGACCATTGATGTGTTTAAGGTTTAGAAGCTTTATTGGATGACTTGTACCTTTTGCATTTCACTTGTTTAGTGATTAGAATGATAGTCCAGTTCCTTTATAATGAGAATTATTGTAAAATGTCAAATTGAGTGAATAAAAGAGCTAAGGAGCAAGGGAAGAGTGAGAACACATCTTTATCAACCTGATTAGGACCAATGGAGCTGGTTGTGTTAGACACTTAGGCAAAGGAGTTGCTTGTAAGTGTGGGAAAGTGTTATGACCAAAGAAGTCAGCCAAATGGAGTGTTTATCTTGAAACATCATTGTACTCTTATTGAATTTGATATAGTGATATCGTTTACCTGGCTGGATGCCTAGCAGACATAAAAGCTTGGCTCCAAATTGCATTTCCATTTTCTGTGTTTATTAGTTTATTGTTTCTGTTTATGTGTGTTGATATTATAACACATCAAGTTCACAGTAACACTT
This sequence comes from Avicennia marina, assembly GCA_019155195.1. NCBI lineage: Eukaryota > Viridiplantae > Streptophyta > Magnoliopsida > Lamiales > Acanthaceae > Avicennia > Avicennia marina. Next base: position 9,941,734 of record CM032765.1, read on the forward strand.
GGTGTTATGGCACCCAATTAAGCTAACACATTTGATTTTCTACAAAATTGTTCGATCTACACCAACAATTTCAGATATGGTCCCAACTTAATAACTCATCTAATTAGCCAGCAATATAGATGACACTATTCCAGCTTTACTTGATAGTGATATTTATAAAAATTTAATTTGACTCTTTGTGATGTTATAATATTTATAAAACCTTTGTATATACACCAGAAAAATTAGCACAACTCAAGTTGTTGTTGTTTGATCCTTATAGATTTCTAGTACAATATTTAATTCTAGGATACGTATATTTAACATTTAATAATTTGAAAAATAGAGAAAATAATTGGCGTTATTTTGTGTCACAATTCATTGTCGAGGACAATAGATTTATAATGAAGAACAGCAAAATGAATGATTGAAGGGTGAGGAATGTAGTAAACCCCTCGAGAAACCCTAGCAAGCTTCAATATAAATATTTTTTTTAAAAAAAAAATATTTCTTCTATTATGAGATAGAACATATTTATTAGATGATTTTAGAATTAATGAAAAATGGTACAGTATATGAAGGATGGAATTTTTTTAAAAAAATTGTTAAAAAGGAAAAAGGACGTCATGTATGTATGCATCTGTAACGTAAAAAGAAAAAGATAAATCAGCCTCTTGATTGTCAAAACTATTTTAAGAGCAAGAATCAATTCAAGACAAATCCCTTTGGAATTTTGGAAAGCACATGCATATTGGTGCTTCCACTGGGAAAGCATGATACAATTTCTGCCCCTTGAAATTGGGAAATGACTGAAAATCTCGAGTTGGGCTGGATGTAGTAGCCAGCAGCCAATTGCCACCTGAAATTTTGCTAATGGGCTTAGAAGTTGAGTGAAGTCCTTTCCCCTTCAAACAAAATTAAGTCAATTACAAATTAGAAGCATAGGGGCTCAAAAGCCAAAAATTGTCTTCCCACTACCTTGCCAACCATGTTCATGTACCCCAGAAGAGGTTAAATCGCAGACCCCTCTGAAGCAACCAATTTGGTCTGGTGAGTGTAAATTTTGGAGCTAAATTAAGATGTATGATTTGATAATACTGTTGTTTGGAGCTGCATTTAGTATTGGGTCCGAGCAAGGCTCTTTTTAATCAATTTAGGCTCTGACTTGGCTGTAAGAGAGACCTCAAAAATTAGTAGTTTAATGATCAATCTCGAATTCATACACAGTAATCAATCTAGAACTTGAGATTCTTTTGACCCAAGACCCTCTTATAATAATGACTTTGGGTAAGATCTCTCTCAGCTTCCAAATTTTACATCAAACAGAGAAATTGGCCTCATTAAGACCCTGGGTTCGGATGAGAACAAATTACCCTTTTTTTCGCAAATATAGGCGTCATGGCTCAAGCCCGCATAGTAATTACTGATGCTCAAGCCCAAAGTCCAAATGTAGGCAATTCTGGGTACAAGCGCATTTTGGTTGCTCTTATGCTATTATGTCACTGAAGAACGAGTAATCTAAATAAGACCTATAATTTTTGTTTGGATTTCTTGTATCAGAATTTAAATTTTAAAATCATATTAAAAAAATTAATTTTGTCTAAGTCAAAGGTTTTGAACAAAATTCATAGTTCATTCCATTCCAAATTATTATGAATTCAAATCCAACTTCAATTCCAATTTGAGTCGTACCAAAAGACTTTCTCTATTCTAAAAAAGCTATTCCAAAAAACTCGTCACAAATTCACGTCAAGTAAAACCATTTCAAAATAGTTATCTCAAATAAAAGTCATCTCAAAAACTGTCTCAAAAAAAATTGTGTTAGACCTGTTTCAAAAAAAAAAAATAAATAATCCCAATACTGTCCATAGTCCCAAAAGGTTTGTGCAGTTTTTTAATTAATTTGGGAAAGCTTTTTCTAACCGGTAAGTTGAGTTGCCTTCGGCGAATTTTGCGTGACCAGAAGGTGTTGGTATAACATGGTAGCTTAGTAAAGGCACTGGACTTAAATGGCCTTAGAAGGCTCTGTATTCTTTAACATATTTTTAATGATGCAATATTGTTTCCACGCAACCCCGTAAGGAGCATTAGAGATGATGGTCCGATTAGCAGAAAACACGGCCCAGATATTTGCAAAGAACAAGTTCAAAGGAAAAACAAATGAAGCCCACATGCTCTAAAAAGCGAGCCCAAATAAAAAAAAATATGGGTACCACCTCAAAAAAGAAACATATTAAATTGAGTGAACTAGATACGAGGATAGGTGACCCATGAATCAATTGCCTTTAAAGTTTTGACTCAATGTCAAGCCACAGCGAACCAAAGAACTAAAAATCAAGACAACTACAGTCAAGACGCTGTGTATGTAGTGGATCTTCAAAGGAAGACTCCAAATAACTCAACTTGGAGTTTGATTTCATTATAATTGTGTTACATTTAAATATAAGATTCACGGGTCACATACTCTCTAACAAGTATTAAAGAGTCAGTACAAATTATTATAAACCGTATATTTAGATGATAAGTGACATATCGTTGTTATTGAAAATAAATATTCAAATACTGAATTAAAGAATAAAACAGATACGTGAAAAGTTTTACTTCAAACTCTCTTGTATAAATTGTTTTATAAGTGTCGTACAACAAAAATAGAAAAGGTTTGTATTATTTTTTTCCACTGCGTATGTTTTGTATATTTAAGTTCACAAAATAACTAGGGCCCTCCATGCAACTCAACAAACACAATTTATTTCAAAGACGTTCTGCTGTCCGCACAACGTATGCAACCAGGCACCCATTTTTACACTTCAGGGAGACACCTAATTGATATCCCATTTCGGCTTACCTGTTCACTTGTTTCTATGTCCCGTGTCAACAATAAGAATGATAAGATGAAGCTGCTACCATACTCGCTCAGCCAAGTGGAAAAACCTGTGCAGCTATTCAGCATTTTTTCCCTGTTGCGGGATCAAATTGTAGATACTTGTTTTAATTCATTGGAGTGGGGGAGTCCGATAATATGCTGGAACTGTAGCAGGGAAGAACATTTGTCTAACCCCTTCCGCCTGTATAATTGGGAAGATGATACCTGATGCACCCTGAAAAACAATAATGTTGGCCTCAGACTCAATTCAGCAAAACATGTTTGATCTTCAAATCTAAGTGCTCGTGTGGGTCAACGACATGGCCTTAAAACTGTTGTGTTTACGTTAGACAGCATGTTTTACTCTTTTAATGGTGGACTTTGCTAAATGTTCCCATAAATATCATGAAGCTGTTTCTTGATGCAGTAAGGAAGTCAGCACATGCAGCAGATGCTGGCAAAGACTAGGAGAAGACAATGAAAGCAGGAGTGCTCAGTAAGTTGGGAAAAGTGCTCGAGGGATATCAACCACATACCGAAATTAATCTAGCTCCAATCCACACTCGTCTGGGAGAAGGAAATGGAACCAACAGTCGACCAACGCCATATATAGCAACAGCGAAAAAATGGAGCACCAAGCACAGTGGGCGAGGATTTAGGCCAGACAGCAACGCTACAGGTCCTCTTGAGCAAACCCCTCCAAGACTCAAGTAATCAAAACAGGCTTGGCGCATTTCTTTCCTTGCTTGATCAGGGGAGGCACAGAAAACTTTGTACAGGGCTCCAGCCAAAGTGTTAATGGTCGATGCTACTGGCTGCCAGGTGATGAGCAAACCAGCAACCGAGGTAAATACTACGGAAACTACTGGGAACAACCAATTCTATGTAGAACCATTAGCCAAGGATATAATAGAACACTCAAGCTGATTTTTTTTATATTAAGACTCTGAAACTTCTAGCATGCCAAGTACTTAAATCATTTTTAATAAATGGAAAAACCAACATCATAAGTTTTCGCTTCAAGATAACCATTTGTGTTGCATATTTACCTTGCGCAAGGTGTAAAATGACTCAAGATATTTACACAATGAGTCAGCATCCTTCAAGTCTCGTATTGGCTTCAAAAGATTCTGCAGCACAACAATGTCGGAGAGTGCGACTGTCATTCCTCCACCCGTCAAAGGATGACGCATGTTGAAAGCATCACCCATCAATAGAGCTCCTGAAGTAGGATAAGGAGCCGCTGGCATGCTTCTGTTTGGCATTGTTCTGATGCTCCCTTTATAAACTGCGGATACGAAGGCATCATGTAGCTCTGGGGGAACCTAAATTAGTAATTACACGGTTAGCCCATTTTATGCCATGTGATACTTTCTGCCCAGTACAGAGACCTTACGGACAAAGCCAGGCGTATACCTGGGGAGCTACAACTGTTTTCAAATATATTGCCATCTCGCCACTGGCAAGAGAAGGAACCTTTTGTCCGGGTATATCAACCAAGCAACGGATTTCTGTGCTACTAATTTGATAAAATAAGATGGGTGAAGGATCAGCCAAAATGACATGCCCATGGTTCTGAAATGGAAGTTGGCAATTCTCCAATATTAAACCAACAAAACAGGAAGGGATGTCCACCTGCAAAGACCATGCAGTTAGTTTACCACTTCTGCTGCCCTTATTTTAATCTGCAAGCAGATAATAAAAAAAAATTATAGTAAAATGGACATTTTTCATGACAGAGAACCTTAGGATTGCAGAGAGAACGCCTCAGGTTTGAAAAGCATCCATCACAAACTATTGTGAGAGGAGCATATGCTTTCAGCTCTTGCCCTGCTTTGGTTTTATAGAGTACACCCTTGATAGTTCCACTTTCCTCAAGTAGGGATGTTACAGAACCTTGCCTCATTTGCACGCTGTTGAACAATCAGATAGAGATTGGGGTGGATGTGATACAATTTATGTGCGTTGAAGATTTACATACACTCAAGACAATGTCAGTCCTGTCTTTTCTATGAGCTGATGCAAACAAATTTTACAAAATAAACTATTTAAAGATCTCATCATGGGGCAATCATTTTTAGCTATCAAATTATTACAGCCAACATTCTGATACTGCTCACTAAAATCACAAATAGAGTGAACGTTACTTATTCAAATAAATTTGTTGAAACAGTATCTACATAGTAGAGACAGAGTAAAAGTGCAGCATTGGTGCATAAGTTAACGACCTCAGCAATTAATATGGGTCTGTGTTAGCTTGTAGCAGACAGCCAAAAGAAATGGGAAAAAAAATGAAGATTTAGAAAATGTGAACCAGACAAGTGGGGGCAAAGGCAAACCAATGTACTTGGGAAGAGAAGCTGCTTTCTCTCTTAACCTCTGGATGAAGCGCCCGTTATGGAAGCTTCTCCCTGCCACGTCCGAGTGAAACTTTCCCAAGGGATAGGGCAACTTGGTGTTCTTTCCATCCTTGAAAAGAGCATATCCAAGCACACGCTGGGCATCGATGTTCTCAACGCAGTCTGCAGCCCAAAGCACACAAAGTTTATGCCAGAACTATATGACTGAGGTCTGAGAAGAACCACAAACATTAGGCAAATGGAAGCTGAAACTTTTCAGCAGACGAGTTCGTTGATGAGGAATCCATTTTATTTTGTGCCATATGCCAGCTGTCGAAGAGGAGAGACAGCAGCGTGATTTGGAAAAGAACCTGAATCATCATACCTTGAAGCCCCAATTCGACCAGTTTGAGATAACCCCCTGGCTGTAATAGTTCGCCGACTATGCGGTCTGGCTCTGATAGATCTCTCTCAATCACACGGACGCGTCGCCCATCCTGCAACATCAAACACATATTCCGTGGGGACGTGGATTTTCATGTACCACAGGATCAGAAAACGCGTTGGTGCATGCGTGGGACTGGGAGTTAGTTGAGCTACTCGACTCGACTGGTCGAGTAGCTCGACTCAAAGTTCGATTCGAGCTCGAGTATTGTCGAGCTCGAGCTACTTGAGTGACTTAACGAGTCAAGTTTGAGTTGACTCTGTGTCGACTCGACGAGTTTCGAGTAACTCGACTAGATGGTAATTTTGTAAATAAGTCTTCATCCCATGACATTTTGGACATTTATTATTTTACAAATATATTTTCGATTAATTAATTTTACCTATTCGAGCTCGAGAGCTCGATCTAGTTTCAAGCTCGAGCTACTCGATCTAATTTCGAGCTCGAACTCGAGCTGAGCTCATCTGCTCGACTCGAGCTCGAGCTCCACTGTTACATTGTCGAGTCGAACTCGAGTATACTACTACTCGAGCTCGACTCGACTCGATCTCACCCCTAATCATGAGTCCTGGGTCCAGCCAACAATCACGCAAGTTTTTCTCGCAACATTTAAATGCTATGTTTGTTTTCTTTTAAAATTTATTTATTAATATCTAAAAATCTTATAAATTAAAATATATTTATAATATAAATTTTATTTAATTTTAAATTTTAAATTTTAATTCTCTTATCTTTAATAATTAACTAATAATTTTTTAATTGTTATATTTATTTATAATTATATCAACACTTATTTTTATAATTTTTCAACACTCAAATTCATTTTTTATAACTATATAAATCGATATATTATCATATCATTTAATCATTATTATATATATATATATATATATATCCTACTCAACTAAATCTTATAAATCAAGTATAATTTTATTCTTTACTCAAACCACCCTAATTTTCTTTTTCATCATCATAGGAGACAAACATGGCCAACGCACCCGAGCCATGTGCTATGTTTGGTTCCGTTTTTGAAAATTTTTGAACCACACAAGAAAAAGTAAAAATAACACTCAAACAAATTAAACATGCAATGCTATGTGCTGATGTCTTTCAGAACATACTTTTATCTATCATTAAAATATAAATAATCTAAAATAATATTCATTTAATTAATTTGTCTCTTTTCTTATTTACTTTTACATTAATTTTTAGTTGTCAGGACCAAATACATAATTTTTTTCCCTAACAATTTTTAAATCCAAAATTTTAATATTTATTTAAAATTCAATAGCTTCTATTTAAAACCAAATCATTACTTAAAATTTGCAAACATGCTCACAATTATATGTGTGATTATATTATAAAAATCAATTTATAGCATATATATTGTTATATTAATATATTATCATATAACACTACGTGTCTAATATGAACACAATCAAATCAAGGATACACGCATTTTACTTTTCATTGTTCATAAAGGTTACAAAAAAACACATTAATTTTAACCTCTTAAATTTTACAACCAAACACAGTTGTAAGGCTTTGTTTGATTTAGAAATTTTTCATTTTTTCTATTGGACAAATGTATACTTCATTGAACATGAGTATTTCATAAACAATATAGAATAGTAAGATATATGTTTGATTTATGTTTTTGAAGTGTTTTGTAGGAATATTATCATTGTAAATGTCTATAGTTGATTCCTAGAATATTTTTGTAAATATATATGGTGTACAATAATTTAATAATCCAATGTGTATATGGAGATAATTATTAAATTTTAAATATAAAAAGAGTGTGTGTGTGTGATTATGTTATATATGTTATATATATTAGATATAACAATTTAATTTTACATGAATGTAATTTTAAAATTGTGAAATATTATTTTTTTTATGTTGATAAGAGAGCAAAAATAAATATATATTTATTATAGTGTTTTAGATTATTAGTTAGGGGTGACAATCAAGTCGTGCTACATATTGACAAGTCGTGTTAAGATACAAGTATTCTATAAATATCGTTAATTCAAAGCCAACCCTTTTATTTTCACAGGTTATTTTTTAATTCAAATCTAACCTATAATTTTCACAAGTCAATTGTTCCTAACTCATCAACTTATGACAAAAACAATCACCATTTTATTTTGGCCAAAAATGAAGCTACAGACAAGTTTTATACTATTAATCTCAATTCAAACAATCAAGATCTTAAACTCATAATCCTTGTGCTTAAATATTTTAAAATAAGTAGTTCATAGAAATCTTTATTAAATTATTTTAATGTTATAAATTTATGAAATCAATCTTTTTTTCCTAGTTCATCGAGTTCAACCTAATTTCAACTTGCACTGGCGAGGTCCAACTCAAACTCATTAATTTCATATTCAGTTCATGTCATGTCAAAAATTCTCATCCCTGGTATTAATTTGATTAGCAAATTTAAATTGTGCACAATAAATAAATTCACAAACCAAACAAATCCCAATCTTTTTAAATGCATATTGCCAAACTCATGATTGACAAAAAACAAAAACAAAAAGGTCTATTTTTCGGTACAATAATAACCTCTTTGTACTTGATTCATCAAATTTACAGAATTTTCGAAAAGATTTGTAGTTTTTACCACCATTTTAAAATTTTATATCCCTTATTAATATGAATATGTATATATCTATATTATATTATTAAATTAATATATATTTTAGTTGTGCATAATCAAATTATACAACTACTCTTATTTAAAATTCCTTTCATTTGTTATTTTTTATGTCTCACTTTTCTTTTAATTTATTATTTTTATTTGCATTCTCTCAATTTTTTCCCTTTTCAAATTCTTTTGGACTTTCCTTACTTTCTTATTATAAATATTTTTATACTCTTAATTTTAAATTGTTCATTTATATTATTTAAAATAAAATAATTTTATAATTTATCAATGAATTTGCACACTTTATTAGGGTAGAGGCTCTAAACGTATATTAATTTAATTTCTAAAATAATTTTATTTATTTTTAAATAACATCCAGAAAATGAAACACAAATTAACAAGCCTTGACCGTTTCTCCATCAACAAAAAATTCCTGTTGAGTAGGTTTGCTTGCGCAAAACTTACAAGAAATATACACTCACAGGGAGTGTTTTGGGGAGGAATAATCTATCTCAATGAATAGAATAATAATACCATAACCTGTTAGTGCGCATATATAACCAAGTAATAAATGCAATAATAATATTATTTATTATTTGGTGGCAGACTTTGAATATACATTTAGATATGCCTAAATGATTTATTTTATTATTATATCCTTTTATTTCTTCTCTCTTGTGTCTTCGTGTTTTTTCTTGTAATTTTTTCACTTTTCAATGTTTCTGATATTTCTTTGTCTGTCTTCGGGTATCATTGTACACTGTAGATTTAAAAGAAGAAAAGAGGCACCTGTGAGGCGGAAGGAGGAACAAGAGTACGATGAAGCTGACCTTGCCAAGTGTGCACGCCAGAGCAGCACCCGCCACGCCCGCACCGACTATAATCACGTCGGGCTGATCGCATTCCTCTTCCGATCGGCGTTCACCACTCGTGGGGTCGCTCCTGATCTCGTAGCCACTGTCTATCATTCCTCGCTTCTGGTTTCGAAGGGAAAATTCGATGCGCTTGAGGCGAAAAACGCAGAGCAGAGTGACTCCTAACAGAACAGCAAAGAATGATGTCCCCCGCATGACGCACTCCTCCATCGTCACCATTTTCTGGCAGTGGTCGCAGGTCAAGTTCCTTTCCAAACTTGTGAATGTCTCTGTGGTGGCTGGAAAAGGAGGTCTTGGCAGGAATTGAAGGTGGCGGAGTTGGGGTGGACGAGAGAGGGCGATGTGTAGGTCTTATAGGCAAGAGAGAGCGATGGGGAAGGGAATTGGGGAATGGGTTTCACTTCGCATTGTAAAGTGGGGACAGCATTAAATGAAGTACAAGGTACGTAATCTATGTGGGGGCCTTTGTTCCTTGGAGACACGGTTTAAAATCGGCGGGTTGAATCGGTTTTTCATCTGATTTGCGGACCGTTCAGAACAAAAATAAAAACGATGAAAGCTGGGTAAACTCAGTTTTGGAAGTCTTTGACTGAAAATGAAAAAACAAATCACCTCTTTTTAATAAAATTGAACAAATTAATTTTTTTAACTTGTTTTATATTTCTACTATTTTTGTTGATTCGTAAATATAATTTTTATTACTTATTTTTTTTATTTCAACTTCAACTATTATTTATTTAATTACTTTAACCTACATGTTATTCCAATTGAGTTTGTAAAAAGTTAAATATTGCAACTCAACATTAAAAATCTTCTTATCAATTGAGTTTTTTTTTTCTTAGTTTACAAGATAAATATTCAATATTTGTATTTGTATTTTTTTCTTTGAATTTAATTAAGTTTCTTTTAAATTTTTATAGTAATTTTTTATTCTTATTGAATGTTTAAATTTTTAATGTTACATCTAAAATTTATACACTTTGGCATATTAATAAATTGACTGAATTTGTTTTAAAAATTTAATTGAATCCTATTATGCGTGTGTGTATATAATATTATATAATCTAAAATAATTAATTTTATTGAAAACTCAGCAGTTTAATGAACAGATTTGACTTTGACGACATTGGTAAAGGTGCTTGCATTAGACATCTTCGGCATTTGTGTACGTATCCATTCGCAATGAGTACTTGTTTTAGTGTTTATGGCCTTTCTACTTGTTTTAGCATCTTATTTAATTCTTACAAAATTATACTAATGTATATCTTAAAGTGGATGAGCTAACTCGATATGTCCACAGAATTTATAGTGATGAAAAATTGAGTTCAAGTTCTAAGATGAATCAAGCAACTCGTCAGTCGATTCAATTAGAGCTTGCTTGACTCAAGCTACACATTGTTAAAACTCAAATTGAGCCTATTCGAACTCGATTTTTTACTCAAATTGGGTTTGAGCTCATTTCTCTCTATTTGGAAACTCGCAAATTTGTCTCGCAAATTTTTTAATATTCATTTTTGAATTTTTATGTAATTGATAATGTATTAATATATATATATATATACACACATATATATTTAAATGAAACATTTAATCAATAATAATATGTTAATTTATAGTAATTACTACATATATGATTTATCTACATGTATATATAATGTATTAAAGTTTAACTTGGATAAATATATTTTGAAATTTTAAATTATAAACTTCTTATACTTTAAAATTATCCAAATTTTTGGTTTTGATTTTAAAAAATGTAAAATATTATATTTGAATACTAATAATTTATAAATGGAATTTTGAGGTTGTAGATTAATATAATTGTGTATCTTTTAGTAACATATTTGTGTATAATAATTTCACATATAAATAAATAAGATATCACAATTAGGTTTTAGCATGTATTTGAGACAAATAAATTAATAAGATTTTTATATGAAATTTTGTAACATCCATGAATTCTGAATATACATACAATTGATAAGTTATTTAAAAGAAAATTTAAATATTATAAATTAATACAATCATACATCTTTAGCATTATTTTAATATATTGTAATTATTACATGTATATGTATTTGCAATACATTAAACATTAATTTTGTTGCATAGTTTTTTTCTTGATATTTTATTAAATTTTAGATAAAAAATTTTAATAATATTTAAAATTTTAATTCAAATATATTATATAAATGTAGTGAGCTATGGCAAATGATGCAATTAAAATATATTTTAAAATTTTAAGTTAAAATAATATAAAAAGTAAAATTCAATGAAAGTAATAGCTAAACCTTATAAAAATCTTGCCAAAATAATAAATGTATATGATTTATACAATGGCATTTCAAATTATATAAAATGTTTTGATAAATTAAAACTACATCATTGTTAAATAGTTCATGGATGATCCTAAAAACTATTTTTATATAATTATTGAAGTACTTCATTTATTTAATCAAGAAAATTAAACAAATATCATTTTTCAAAAATTTTGTACTATTTATTAAATTTTAAGTTATATTCAAATTTTTATTATTGATGTTTCCTTCTTATAGTATTTTAAAATAATATTTCATTCTTAATACTTATTTTTAAAGTTATCCTCTAAGTTAAGTTTAACTGAATGTATACATTTTTAAATATATTATTATTTCTCATTAATTAAATTATCATAAATATAATTTTAATAATATATCTAAATTATAAAATAATTAAATTATATCATTTTTAAAATTAAAATATAAGTAAATTAAATCAAATTCAAGTTTGAGCTAGAGCTTGGCACTTATGCATCAAACTTGAGCCAAATGCCAAGCTTATTTTGTTGAGTTCTATGCTTGAATTAAACTCAACTCATTTACACTTTTATCTGAAATCATGATATTTTATGATTTTGAGTTAGAATTCATTTTGGAATTCATTCACTTACTAATTATTAATTGATAATTGTTTGCAAACTTCTAACTAATATTTAAATTGATCAATGTCGTTTATCAAGTAAAAAGAAAAAAGAAAAAAAAATGCATAGATTGAAATCAATTCCCAACTGTAGCATTCCCTCAATTTGGGGTTTCCTTGATTTGAATCCATTTGGAATTACATGTATCCCTGGAAATGATACAACATGAGCTGTCAATGAAAACAGAAATGGAGATTGGCTTGATAAATATGAAATTTGAAATTGTAGCATTGCCTCAATTACACGTTTCCTTGATTTAAACCCGTTTGGAATTATATGCACGTTATTGGTGGAAGTATTTCATTATTCAATATAAAAAAGTAGAAGAAAACAAAAATATTGCCATTTGATTCAACGAAAATTGGAATTGTAGCATCCCTCACTCGGAGGTTTCCTTGATTGAAGAAATCCAACGTGAAATCATGGCTATGCTTAATTTGTCCGCTTTGCTGTCTTGTTTTGACATTGAACAGTTAATGATTTCACAACTTGACAAACTGAATTCGAGATGCAGACAAGCAATAGAATGTTGCCGACGCTGAGGATTTTTTTTTTTTTTCCATAGTTGATGATCGACGAGAACTCAAAGGAAGAAATGAAAATGACTGTTTAAGGAAAACATTAATTTACTGTTTAAAGCAAACATGTGTTGACACTAAGCATCAAAGCGTAACAGTGATGTAGATAAAAGACATGAGAGCGATCACCATCATCATTGACATAAGACTGCATCAGCAAAAGTTGATTGAATAACGCGCACTGTGACATGGTTTTCATTATGTTGAAAAGTTTACAATTCAGGCATCGTTTAATTGCGACAGCTGAAAATGGCCGGTAATAGTAATGTTTCCATAAGAACAAACCAGTGCAGGGATGCGGAAAAACCCTGGAAACTGACAGCATACCTTTCATCTTTTTTGTTTTATTTTTTATCAATATATTAGTTGAATTATAGAAAACTCTTGACCATCGGTCAACTTTCTGAGCTCTCTCTTTAATAAGAAAAAGTTTTAAAAAAATATGGGGTTTATTGTGGGACCTGCAAAGGTGTGCGGACAATACCACACTAGCAGAAGAAACGAAGGCAATCAAAGAAGGACTTGCAACGAAACATTCAAGAAAAATTGATGCGTGCAGGAGAGTGATTCCATGAGAGCTATTTAAATGAAGAGTGGACATAAACGACAACAGTGGAACTTGGAAAGAACCTGACGGGTGGCCCAAATGAAAATTCTCATTTGCTGGACGAATGGTTTTTCGCAGTGGTGTCAATTCATTTAATAATCTCCAAGTGGAGTTCCATGGGAATATTTATTTTAATTTTTAAATATGTGCTTTTAGATATAATTTTATTGAAAATTGAGTATAAATAAGAGAGAGATAAAAATAAAATTTAAAAAATATAATGATTATAGTATGTATTTGAAAGATTACCATATGCAATAGTGTGCCCTCAATCTAACACAGTTTCTACCGTTGGTCAAGTAAATCACTATTTATCCAATTCAAGAAAACAGTGTTAGAATATTGTCAATTGTAAAGTGGATCTTAAGATACTTAAATTTTATGTCAAAATTATGTTTATGTTATAGTCAAGGGAGGAATAAGCTTATTCTCAAATGATTTTCTAAGAAATTCATGTTCGAAGGTACCAATGCAAGAAAGTGCACTTCGAGGTATTTATTGACATTTGGCTGGCGAAGTCAACTCTAAAAATGCATCACCTTATCAAACACAAAAGCTGAATATGTTGCAATCACAAAGAGATACTAAGTACATTTATGGGTCAAGTTTCTCCAAGAGCTAAGTGCAAAATAAGTTGGCTATTCACTTTATTGTGATAGTTAAAATATAATTCATTTACACAAAAATTCAATCTTTCACTCAAGGTCCTAACACATTGACATTGACGTTTGCTGTCGTTAGATTCAACCAGTGATAATCCACACTGATGACGAGAAAGCCAAAATGTTGACAAAGATTTTGCCCAAAGAAAAGAATGAGTCTTGCAAATGAGAAGTAGCATTGAGCCCTCCAAATGAGCAGTAAGAGTGAGAATTGCTAGGACTTGCTCCAAATCATTTGTCGACAATGACAATTTTCCCATTATCGATTGCCTTCTGGCTTTGTTTAATCGATGCAACGTACGATAATTCTCCTATAGCATATTGTCAATGGCTTGTCTAGGCCACAGGTGAAGGCAACAGCATCGCTTGTAATGAGACATGAAAAAGGTAGAATTCGAACACTTGCAAATAGAGTACGAACACACGTGGGAGAGTCCTAAAAAAATTATATCCTTTTGAAAGTGATCCGGTAGAGGTCCGAAATCCTCCTAAAAGTAACAGAAATTATTGTTTTGCATAATTTTTTTTACAAATACATTTGTTATAGTGAAGTTTTATCCGATGTAGACTCGTGTCTTTCGTTCAAGTACCATTCACAAACCATTTGGCCCATACCAGACGCAAGCACCGCCCATGCGTGGGCCCTACTAGAACCACGTTCTAGGCCATGGGCCAAATCAAGGCCTCCATGAGTTCCACGACGGACTTGCTATATACAGAAATTAGAGTGGAGCTCCTCCAATCGTGTAGAATGAGCTCTGGCCGAAGCCAAGTGGAGGGCCCTTGCACGGGGCGGAGCCACCATCTTGCACCAGCTTCATACGCTGTGGCCTCTGGTTCTGCCTCTTATCAACAGTCTTGTTCGCTCCATTGACAGTGTCTTTTCACCATGCTTTCAAAGACAGCTTTTGGTTTTGGTTTATTGAGAAAAAAACACACAAACACACACACGACTACGAAGTCTGCAATTACCTATAGAACATACAAGTAAGAACCAGAATTAACCATGTGGGTCGGCATCTCAATCAAATTGCTTAAAATAAATTCTTAAATCAAGAATCTCCGTTTAGATAGGGGACAATCCATTAGCCATTCTAAAAAACGACCAAGAACTGCAGCAAGCGTTGCGAAATGCAGAAAATGATGTTGCTGGCTTAGAGCGGCTTTCATCCGCCCAACGGTCGTTTTGGAGCATGCCCGTCACCATTCAAGTACCATTTTACAGGGCTTTTAAAGTACAGGGGCAATTAACGATCGACTGTCCAATCTGAACCCTAACACCATTGGTTTCAGTCGGGTGAATCGGCAAATGAATTTACATAAACGGCCAAGACCTACGAGTACAATTGAAATATAAACATGCCTATCGGGGTTTGGGGTGTTTGGAATCGAGTTTTCCCCCTCATGGATGGTTTCGTAAGCTGATGTTCATCTGATATAACAGTCCTACCTAAATAATCCGGATTTGTGAATTCACCCTTGCTGTAGTTGTCTCCCATACTGTGGACTCTTCCACTGATGCCAAGTTAAGACGCAAGGAAACAAAAGCAGACGACTTTCTGCAGTAGTACTGCAGTATATAATTCATTCCAGATTACAGTACTTTCTACACAAACAATAAATTATCAAAATACAAATCAATCATTTGTCGGTAAAAGATAAAAATTAATGTGCTCGAAAAATCATATCTGATCCTAAATTAAATCCGCTACACAAGTCAGTATCTTTTTGGGGGTTATTGACCACCATCTTCGTTTTTAGCTCTCCTCTTTGTCCCAGCTTTATGTACCCGCTTTGGCGCCTGAACCAAAATGACTCTTGTTAAATTGCACATGCACACTTAAAAGAATACCAGAGTGCGCAACTGAATTTTGAGGCAGCTTTTGCCCAAAATCATATTTGTTCAGCAACAGAAATGCCATATGCTTAGCCAACCATCTTAGTACCCGAAAAATATTCAAATTAAAATGAAACGTGCAGATATGAGAATGAACTACCATGCAGCTATATAAACTCACATATGACAAAAATCAAATTTAAAAACGGGAAATACATGTAGGCTGGATGGTTTTGGAAATGTGAGGTGCTTAGCTCCATACTTCCTTATCTTATCCAGAATGCATTAATTTTTAGAAAGAGACCTCCACAAAAACTAATATGTATTGGTGAAACTAAGAGTTTACCGTGAGACAACTAGCAAACACCAAAGCTGGACTACGTAGTCACAGAATAATACTCTCACCTTAACAGAGAAGGTTTTCAGAGGATCTCTACTTCTTTTGAACTTCCCCTTAAACCCTTTATGACGGGTAGAGCTGGCATTTCCCATGGCCGCTCTTGCAAGCTTTACAATCTTGCTAGCTTCTTGTGTTGTTGGGTCCAATAAGTACTCTGGCACATCACGCAGGTGGGGAGCAGGTGCCTTTTTGCTCAGAGCTTTGTCGTGTTTCAGCAGGTCTGTTCAAAGATAAGTAGCAGTCGCATAACAGTTCTTTATTACCTAAGTGTTATATGGCACAGAACATTAATATCATTCCAACAGGCTTTTACCTAAATCCCTTGGATTATCTTGAAAATGAGCTTTCAACCTATATAGAATTGAAAGAACAACCACTGACCATCAGAACAACAATTAAAAGCAATCCCAACATGCAACATTGGTCAAAATATTTGCTCCAACTACAAATGACACAATGGCAAAAACCAATGAAATTGTTATCACCACTTTACATCCCACATATGTAAAGGAAAACACACAAGGAAAAGTAAAATTTAAGCATCTATAATTCTATTGTAAGCAAAAAGCAAAATTTAATCTACAAATGGAACTTAAAAATAAGTGCTTTGAAATACATCAGAAGTACAAGGCAATCCATCTACTCACTCCAGCAGACAACAATCAAGTCCCAATGCAAACAAGATCATTTTGGATAAAGTAATTCTACACGACTTAAACTAATTCTAATGTACAAGCTACTTATATATCAATAGGCCAGGGATTAGGGTTACATATTAAGATGCAGGCGACACTAAATGACAACTTTTCTACCGAAACAATCACGCTATGCCCTTGACGGATGTCCCTTAGAGATGCACAATTTGCAATCATCCATTTCAGCAAATAAATTATCTAGTGTTGCAAAATAATGTGACTGGCCACTAATTTTAAGCAGCACTAATTTGGTAAAGCTTTAACAAAGATAACTCACTTCTCAGAATTGAGAATTTCATTTCTTAGATCTTGAGCTCGTGATTCTCTCACCGCAATTTTTGTTACACTCCTTGCAACATCCTGTAAACAATGAAGTCAAGGTTATGCATGCTGTAGCATCAATCATAAAAATAAGACTTGAATGGCTACATAGTTAACCAACATAGCAGGCAAAGAAACCAAAAAATTTAAATTTCATAAGCATCTTTCATTAAAACCAACAGGGTCTTGCATATCGAAAAACATTGAGCGCTGTAAGCTAGCAACTATGAATATTCATTCATGCCAGATGGCCAATCAGTAAACAAGTTCTAGGTTGTACTTTCAGGAAGGAATGGTGTATGCACGTGATTATTTGCGGCATATAGCAGAATTTTGCCAACAAACCAACAGCACCAGTTCGCTTAAAAGCGGATCTCAGATAAAAATTAATTTTGATCGTTCTTCCAGGCTTTCACATCCAACAAAGAATACAGCACACAATTTAGACTTCAGATATCCTGCTCTCTAAACAATAATTTTAATTGGTCAGAGGGTTAGTGGATGGAGAAGTTTTGAGTTATGGCAGCCAAAAATAAGTTACAGAAACTAATCTACCTAGAAAAAAATTATTATAATTATTTCCCATAAGATTATCCTGTTTTTAGAAACTAATTTTCTCCTTCGATGCCACTACCTGGTTAAAAGTTAAAAAGATCAACAGGTACTAACATATACCAGGTTTCGGAAGCAACAAATGCGCCAAAAAATAGATAATCCACAAGCTCGTTATTCTGGGAAGCCATAACTAGAAACATATAGCCTTCTTTAAGGAATTCTTCAACTCAGTATGGCATCTTTTCCTTAATGTGAAAAAAAAAATTCAATTTACCTCAGCTCTGTATCGCAAGGACTCTACAGCATTCTTACTAAGCAAAGGAAATGGAGCAATAAATCTTGAGTCCTCGCTGTCATTTTCACCCAAAATAGATTTTATTTCTTCAAAAATTTCCATCTCCTCACGAGAGACCTATTCCAAGAATAACAATATAAAGTACACAGATAAGACAACTATAGTAAAAATATTGAGCAAAATTACGGGATATTATGACATATAACGCAATTAACGGAATAAATCCTATTTCCTTCTGTTCAAGAAAAGCATAGATAAGCTGTTAATATTTTAAGCGAAAGGGCTAAAATTACTCATCAAGAATCTTACGAGAGAGACTGATGCACCAGTATTATATGCTCTTCCAGTACGTCCAATACGATGCACGTACCCAGCAGCAGTTTGAGGCATCTCAAAGTTTATCACCTAATGACAGTCGACCACAAGAGATATAAATTTTTAAAATTATCAATCTAAAAATAAATAAATAAATCATTAAAATCAAAGAAAATAGATCTCAAAGAAAGCAAGAACATAGATCAATAAAATCAAGGTTTGAACTTCCCAGCGGCAAGGGATATAAATGAAAAGGGCATGTGGTTTTAGGAAATAAAAGATAAAGAATTTCTTAACATGCACAAGCACACAAATACTTGACATTCATTCAATAAACATTTCAAGCACCAAAAGCAAAAAGAAGAGGCATAAACACTTCATCTTGAACTACCATTATACTCCTCAGTAAGAGTGTAGTGTCCACTTCTGTGTAGATGAGAACTTATCTTGCAAGAATGGACATAAAAATAAATGAACACAAAACCAGAAAAAGTCATAAAAAACCTAACACAATGAAGTAGGTATGACCCATTCGACACACAAAAATGATCACAGCCACAAGCTAGCAAAGCACCCTAGTCAGATCAAAGTTGTACAAATTAATCGAGTAGGGCCTCACCGTGTGCACATTTTTGAAGTCTATCCCTCTTACTACACCAAATTCTGCATCCAATTTTTGCTTGTAATGTTTTTTAGATTTTTTCTGGGAAGCATGACTTTCCTTTTCATTGCGCTCTTCTTCAGGTTGACTTTCATCCGTTGCAATAAGGTAATCAAAGAGACCAGCATTGAATTCCTGATTAAAAGCAAAAGTTGAAATATGATGCCCAAAAAAAAGTTATTTGTGAGATTTCAACTAATAAAGCAAGCAAATAGCACAAAAGGTCTCATTCAACAAAAACCAACAAATTGAAATTCAACACGCACTTCAAGAATGTGTAGACGCGAATTCTGAGGCAGTTCAGCATTTAAAACTGCAGATTTGATTCCAAACTGCAAGATTAAAACCATAATCAGTCTTGGGATTCCAAGAGCATATAAGAAATTTCCTAGAGGGTAGCCCCCAGGTGCAATATAATGCCACATTCTTCGATGTAATGAAGTGCAGTATAGACAATCCATGCAGGCAAAGCTTGCAGTAGACAATGCAAGATCAAACAGAATCACTTGCTAATAACATTGTAGAAACATGAACTGGCCAATGAATCCTCCTGCTAAAATTGGAATCAATTTTTTTGAATGAGAACCAATTTAACCTCTGGTACATTTTGGGTGCATATTATCCCCAGACTTTGATAAATTAGAAGACATATCTCAACTCAATTAAACAAAGTTATGTAATATTGCATCATCACATCATAGTTCACTATTTCTAAACCTATTTCACATTCTTGTTCCAAATATGAAAATAAATATCCCATAAAACAGAATCATCATTATCAAGGAGACAGGCCTATTCTCTCTACAATAAATAGAATCAATTACAATTAGTCACACGTTCATCTGCAGTGAACCACTTTACCTGTTCAAAGAACAGCTTCAGTCTGAAACTCATGTCAATTGAATTAGCAAAAATAAGCACTTTCTTTTGAATTAGCTCCAACTTCAAGAGGGCAAGGATATGCACAAGCTTGTCGCTCGCACTACATGAAATCTATACAAGTAATAAAATCAATAAGAAAAATAAAACACAGGGGATGTAATAAACTAAAATCCAAAATGCACCAAGACAGACCAAACAGAAACAGGAACTTTAAATTCCAACAAGAGGGGCCTTGTATTGTCAAAGTGACATCCACAATGGTAACATAAAGCTTCAGTCAAAAGCATTTAAGGACTAAACTAGATATCAGGTGAGTATAAAAATTTAACACAGAAACTGCATCGAAAAAATACACTTACATAAAATTGCTGAACATTTCTGGGGATAATATCATCCTTTACATCACCCACTTCAGGTAAAGTTAAAATGTAGGGATTGTGTAGAATAAGCTTTTTCAGCTTTTCAACATCAGCACTGCAAAATTTGCATGTAAAGAGGTATGCGAACTGGTATAATCAGTACTTTAAAAAATGACATCTATTTATTTAAAAAGTTTGCACAAGCTTAAAAAGATAAGAAAAATAAGATATACCAGTGGATTTGTGAGAGAGAGAGAGATGACGTCAAGAATGGAATATATTACATAAGAGTAAAGATGCACATTACGTCAAACACAGTAAACTCACAGAAGATACACTAATTGTTGAAAAGGAAATCAATATAGATGAATTTACACAAGAACAAACTACACCTTATCAACTCATGAACATCATCTCAGTTTCCAGCTCGACACAAAATAGAACTAAATGTGTATCAAACAATGCATGAAACCTTGTCTCACTCATACATTGAAAAAAATGGAATAATTACAGTGAGTTTTTTGGGAGTGGGAAAATGAAAACAAACATATCCTACAGTAACATTATCAGTGAAGCACACCTTGAAGTAGCAGACATGAGGAGGCACTGGCAGCGCTTTGGAACATATGCTGTAAGTGCTTTCAGATCTTCCTCATATCCATATGACAAGAGAAGATCTGCCTGATATTTATAAATTATATTAGAAATACCTCGGTAATAAATCACATTAATTCACATACCTAGTGAGTAAACACACCCAAAGTACATGCATAGACTAATAATGTAAAATTGCTACAATTCCTTTTACATGATTTATGTTCATTGGAAATCATAACTCTTTTACGTTAAGCTATAAAGTATAAACTACACATAATATAGATATTCCAAATTATTCTTGGGCAAAAAAATTGAACTTTTTTATTTCTCCTAGATTAGATGCAAATAATTCATCATATCTCTATGTTTAAATAGGTGGAAAAAAATTTTGAATATCAAAGACTTGTGAAAATGTATGTTCTTACCCAACACTTAAACTCGTATTGCATTGAAAAGAAGATCTAAAGGATCTAAAGATATGATAACTAAATGAATTTTTGCAATGTCTGCACCTGATACTAAAAATATATTGGACATACATTTTCATCACATGTAAACAAGGGGTTGCATTATTTGTGTATTCTGCGAGCCTATTAGAGCCTGGCAGAATTAAAAGATCCAAGTTGGGATTATACCAGAGTCCTGAAAAGAATATGCAACTAATTAGTCAAAATTGCACAAAAGTAAAAATGCAGACCTCATCTAGGACGAGAACTGAAAGTGATTCTTGAAGAGCTTTAGCTTGAAGTGAGCCATTCGTCAGGCATGTTTGTACACAAGCAGGGGTTGATACGATGATATCAGGAAGCCCAGCCAAAGATGTTCTCTAAGAAATAAAATAACAAGCGTTTGTCATAGATAAAAATTCATATCATATTCAAAACAGATTAAATCAACTAACATTCAAACCCAGTAAATTATGATTAACTAAATTTACCAACCAAATCAGAAGCAGACATTGTGCTTAACAATTGAACAACTTTTAATTGCACTCTGCATAATTCAATTAGTGATGTCACCTCAGAGTAAACCTGAAACAATAAGAAGGCCACATTCAACGGTACAAACAAACCCAGAAAGACAAAAAAATTTGCTTTGCTGAACAGGTGCAAAGAAGAGTACTTGTTGACATAATTCTCGAGTTGGAACAAGAATACAGGCGGCAGGAGCAAGGTTCTTTTTTGAAGTTGAATCAGCAAAAAGCTTCTGCAACAGTGGAAGCAAGTAAGCTAAGGTTTTTCCAGAGCCAGTTTTCGCTCGGGCCACCACATCTTTGCCTTCCTGTAAACACGCCGTCACGGAAAATACTAATAAACTAAAAATTAAAACGAAAATAATCCGTACAAATTGGGCAGAGAAATCGAGAAGAAATCAGACAAGTATGAGAGGTATAGCCACGCTCTGGACTGGAGTGGGGTTTTCAATAGATTTCTTGGATAGCGCGCGGACGAGGCGGGCATCCAGTCCCAACTCTTCGAAGCTCTGCTCTTCTTCATCCTGTTCGTTTTCCCCAGGTACCACCATGGTTTCCAACAGACGACTCGCTCCGAGTTCCTCAGTTATCGGTGTCGCGGAAAAGGATCGAGAACGCAGCGCGGCTCTGGTGGAAGGCTTGAGCAAGGGTTTAGGGTTTTAGAAAAAGAAATTTGACGAAGACGGGTTGTCATAAAATTTGAAATCAATTACTAAACTTTTATTCATATTTTAATTAATTGGTGACGTGTTAGTGATTTATAACCAATCTTGAAATATAATTTCTGGGAACCCTATGTTTGGATGTAGGACTGTTGAGCTTATATTGACCACCAACAAATCTTTCTCGTCGATTTGCATCTCCTTTTCATTTATATTACAAAGAATCCTATCTATCTTTTATTTGTTTATATTTGTCTTTTTATCAGAATTTTAAATGAATATTACTTAAAAAAATAATTTATTTTTTAAATTTATGCTTTAAATTTCATTTTTGAAATTTTTTGTACTATTTTATGCAAAATAATTTCCTTCATAAATCAAGTTTAAAGATATTTAGTTAATAATAAATAAAAATTTAAACTAATCAACTATAATTATTAGTCCTGAGCATATGCTTTAATTATTTGAACAAAAGTACACAAAAACTCTTTTATGATACAATCATTACACAGCCAAAACTGTTATTGAAAAAAAAAATGATGTAAATATTTTAATATAAAAATTGTTTTGTAATATTAAAAGAGTTTTACAACTCATATTTGAGAGGGAATTTTATTGGGAGATAGTATTATTAGTAATTAAACTAAATTTATGGAATAAGTATATAAATAGTATGGAAAAATTGTATTAAAATGATACATGAATATATTTTTTTATTTTATACATGTATTAAGATTCAAACATTATATTTTTATATGTTTGTTGGTGTTATTATTCATGTATTAGAAAATGAGATGTATTATATTAAATGTTATTCATAAATTTTGGATAGATTCATATGAGAAAATACCTTTAAATATCTCTGTATTCTAACTATTTGTAATCATCCTAAATTCAAGTGCTATAAAATTTCAAAATTTCCTCAACTTCTCTATTGTATTTTGTGTAGAAACTTACCAAACTTTTCTAACAAAGTAGTACTAGAGTATTTTGTTTGAAGACCATTTTAAAAAGATGTCAAATTTATCTTCCTTTCAAATTCCAATTATCACTAAAAATAATTACAAGAATAGATGTATTTACATTAAGGCATTGCTTAAAGCCTATGATTGTTAGAAACTTGTGGAGTATGGCATTATTTTTGAACAAGCAGCCACCTTGAGAAAGGATTAAAAGACTTTTACATTCATTCATCAATAATTCGATAATAACATATTTGAAAAAGTTGTAAGCACAACCATCTTCAAGTAAACTTAGGATATTCTCCAAACTTCGTTCAAGAGTGTTTAAAAAATGAAGAAAATTCATCTTCAAACTTTAATAGAAAAGTTTGAGTTTCTACAAATGAAAGAATTTGAATCTATTTTAAATTATATTACAAGAGTTTTGACCATTATCAATCAAACGCAGAGATATGGAGATGATTCAAAAGATAATGGGGTTATTAGAAAGATTATAACATCTTTAAACCCTAAAATTAATGACACCGTTGTTGTGATTGGAGAGTCCAAAGATTTGGACATCTTGACATTTGAGGAGTTGACTGGATCATTGCAAACCCATGAAGAACAATTATAGAGACCAAAGCAAGAATCGACGGAGCAAGTTTTACAAGTATAGCTTTCCTTCAAAAATACGGAAGAAAGATGTGGCATATCCCAAAAAGGTCGTTGACATGGATTTATACCTAATTGTGGTAAAGGGAGAGGTAATAACACACAATCAAATAAGGAGGAGAAAGACCAAAACTTCAATCAAGGAAGAGGACGTGGACAAGATAAAAGAAAAATGTTGGATAATGAATTCAAAGAGGTATGACAAATCAACTATTAAATATTACAATTGTCATAATTTTGGCCATTATCTTGGGAATGTAAAAGTGATGTAGAGGATAAATCCAACTTGCAGAGAGCAACAATGAATATGGAGATCCCAACTTGCTAACATGTAAAACTGTTGATAATGAGAAGAAAGGGCTTAGAAATGAAAGGAGTGATGCATGGTATCTTGATTCTTGTGCAAGTGGCAATATATATGGAAATAAAAAAATTTTCATGGAGTTAAATGAATCATTTGGTGACAATATTATTTTTGGCAATTCCTCTCAAGTTAAAGTCAAGGGAAAAGGTACAATTTTAATTTAATTGAAAGATGAAAGCCATCAATTTATTTCTAATGTTTTTTATGTGTTGAAAATGAGAAGTAATATTTTGAGTTATGGACAACTTTTTGAAAAAAATTATGATATTTACTTAAAAAATAAAAGTGGGATTTTAAAAGATGAAAATGGAATGTTGTTAGCCAAAATCCCAATGACAAAAACAGGATGTTTACACTTAACATTCAAAGTGATCTTCCAAAATGCTTGCAAGTTTGTTTCAAAGATTCTTCTTAGCTTTAGCAAATAAGATTTAGATACTTGATTTTTGATGGCCTCAAAGAGATGAGCAAGAAGAATACGGCGAAAAGATTGTCACACATTGAACATCTAAATCAAGTGTGTGACGAATGCAGTTTTGGCAAGCAAGCAAGAAAAAGTTCTTCAAATGAGTCACTTTCAAATGCCCATCAAACTTTAGAGTTGATTCATTCAAATGTTTGTGGACCTATCAAGTCATTATCACTCGATAAGAATGGTTATTTTCTTTTATTTATTGATGGCTATTCACAAAAAATTTGGATGTATGTCCGAAAGGAAAAGTCAGATGTGTTAGAAACGTTTTAAAATTTTAAAGTTATAGTGAAAAAATTAAGTGGTTACCAAATTAAAGCTTTTGGTCAAATAGAAGAGGAGAATTCATATCAAATAAAGTCACGTCCTTTTATGAGGACAACAGAATTTACCATTTTTTACAGCATCAAGATCACCGCAGCAAAATAGAATTGTTAAAAGGAATAATCAACCCATTCTAAACATAACAAAGAGTATGTTGAAGAGTAAAAGCATGTCTAAACAATTTCGAGTAGAAGTAATAGCTTTTGTAGTTTATTTTTTGAATCGTTACCACACTAAAAGCGTTCATGGAAAAATACCTCATGAACTTTGGAGCAGAGAGAAGTCAATAGTGTCTTACTTGCGAATATTCAGAAACATGGTTTATGCATATATACCAAATAAAAGGAGGACTAAACTTTGTGATAAAAATGAAATATATGTTTTTATTGGCTATGATCAAAACTTTAAAGCATACAAATTGAATAACCTAGTTGGTGACAAAGTTGTTATTAGTTGAGATGTTAAATTTGATGAAGAAAGCATTAGGGAATGGAATATTTCAAAGGATGGATGAAAGTTTCAACTGTTTTTTTTTTTGTTTTTTGTGTTGAAAATGAAGACATAAGGCAGCCAACTAATCTACTGTCAAAACTTCCACTACAAAATTTGTCAATTAAAAAAGGAGTTCAAGTGAAGCGCCTTAAAGACCAAAAGTCTTTGTGACTTGTGTGATGAGACAAATGAGGTAATTCAAAATTTGAGTAATTTAACTTAAGTTTGCCTTTTTGTCAATTGCAAATTTCTAGGTTATGACGAGGCTATCCAAGAGAGAGAGAGAGAGAGATGCCATGGATGAGGGGATCAACGCAATTAAAAAATGATAATTAGAAGTTGGCGATACTATCAATAGGTAAAAGCACCATTGGAGTTAAATGATAGTTCAAGATAAAGAAAAATTCAAAATGTGAAGTTGAAAAATATAAAGTGAGATTGGTTGCCAAATGATACAAGAAAAAACAATGTATTGATTGTGGTGAGGTATTTGCTCTTGTTGCACGATTAAAAACCATTTGTTTCATTATTTTTTTAGTAGCACAATATTAGTGGAAAATTTATCAAATGGATTTGAAATCGACTTTTTTAAATGGGTATTTGGAGGAAGAGGTTTGTAATGATCAACATTTGGGTTATGTTATTAAAAATTATGAAAACAAAGTTTAAAATTAAAAAAGCCTCTTTATGGCTTAATACAAGTCCCATAAGCTTGAAATTGCAAAATTGATAAATATTTCCAAGCAAATAATTTCTCCAAGTGTCCACACAAGCATACTTTTTATGTGAAGAAAAACAAGAACGGTGATATTTTACTTGGTTGTTTGTATGTGAATGATTTAATTTTGACAAGAAATAACTCAAAAATGTTTGTGGAGTTCAAACAAGTAATGACAAGAGAATTTAAAAAAATGGATGCAGGCTTAACGTTCTGCCATCTTAACATTAAAGTGAAGCAAGATGATAGAGACATATTTATTTCTCAATAAGATAACGCCAAAGAAATACTAAAAAAATTCAAAATAGAGAATTGCAAGGCAATCAGCACCCTTGAAGTGAAATTATCCAAGCATAGAGATAGAAAAAAGATCAATCCCATATTCTTAAAGAGTCTTGTTAGGAACTTGATATACTTAACTTGCACAATGCCTGCTATTCTATTTGAAGTTAGGATTATTAGTTAGTATATGGACTCATTATTTAGCAAGATAAAAAAAATACCAAATATATTATAGAGTCGAAGTTTTACCTATTTAATAGAGAGCGATCTTCTGGCATTTGGTATAAATGACAAAACCAGAGCAATGCGGGAGTTTTTTTGGTGGGAAGATCAGTTTTACTTTGTTTTTATTCCATCGTCTTCTTTTGTGGCTTTTTTCGTACAAATGACAAAACCAGAGCAATGCAGAAGGTTTTTTGGGAGAAGTTCAGTTTTGCTTTGTTTTTATTCCATCGTCTTCCTTTTGGGCTTTTTTCGGCGAGAGAGAAGAAGTTAAATAGTTCCTTTTACTAAATAAATTTTGTATTTCAATTCTTTTAAAAAAAATGAAGTATTGAATTAACTATAGATATAAACCATAGTTTTTGTTAAAAGAATATTGACAAGCTCTTGAAATTCTTGGTCAAGGAGCATGGTTAACAAAAGGGAAAGACTTTTCAACTTCTACCATAGTTGGCATGGGAGAAACTCTCTCTTCCTCTCTAGTTTGGGTAGAATGAGAGAGAAAAAGGCTGGACAATGTATTTAAATAAAAATAACTTGAGAAGTCATAAAACCTTTTGGGGATAAAACAAAAATAGAGGAGTGCAGAGCAAGTTATAAATGCCAGTCTGAGAAGGAGCATTTTACTGTAATGGACACGTGTTGCATCCTGCTCGCGCAAGCAGATCCAGTAAAAGTAAACTGAAATGGTCAATACGTGGAATAAAAATTTTGATGCCATAAATAATATAATTTATTTAAATTTATTTATTTAAATATTTATAAAATATATAATAATAAATAAATGATATTGTATTATATAAAGATAAAGGTTAATTTTAGTATATAAATATATATAAATGTGTGATGAAGTATGCATGTATATGTATTAATATGATTATAGATAGGTGTAATAAATTAAAAATAATCAATTAATTATATATGTAAATAAGGAAAATTTTGAATTTGAAATTGAGAGAATATTCTTTGGTGTTAGATGTTTAGCTATATGAAGTAAGATGGAATGAAAAAAATGTGAAACATGCATAAGAAACATAGCCTAAATGATATTGATGTAATTAACCTGTATAATTTTAATTACTTTAAAATTTTAGTTATAAGTCAACGAAAACTAAAATAATTTGCCACGTTTTAAGATACATGCTTTAAAATAATATAATTTAATATTTAAATGCAAAAATAAATCATTAAAATAAAATAGTTAATTATTTTTACAATTTGAAATTAGTTTTGTTTGATTTTTGTATTTTTAAATTTATAGTTATGTATTAAAATGTATGTGCGTTCTTGTTTAAAATCTTGTTTTTATTACATAATAGAAAATACGCTGGCTTACATCATTAACTGGAAGCTCTGGGGCCAAAAGAGATTTGATGGAATTTACAGGAGCATTTGGGAGAGGTTTTGCATTGGAGATGGTTAGTCATGAGTAGTGTTGAGATTAACAAAGTTTTTTAAATCAAAATTTTGATATCATGAATAATATAATATGATTTATTTGAATATATATAAAATATATAATAATAATTAAATGAGGTGGTGATGAATGTAGAGGTAAGAATTAATTTTTAAAGTATAATAACATTCCCTTTTTAAGTGAAAAATCAAGAATAATCCGACTGACAACAATGAGATTAGCAACTCGTGTTAAAATTAAAAATAAGTTGCATTTTTTAATTGGGCCAAAAGACGGTACGAGTAGCGATTGCTCATGTTATTTTTCATAGCTGGCTAAATATGTAAAATTTTTGCTTGAATTATACATTGCTCGTGTCTTTCTTTCTGTGGGTATTTTCTTTCTTTCTTTCTTTTTCACCTGAAACATGAATATGGAAAACCTTCGCTCTAAAGAATAAAATCCTAATAAATTCATTCTATAATTAGATGATCTCAATATATATATATATATATATATATATATTTGGGTAGATATACTTTTAACAAAATTTAAGTAATTTATTAACCGGGTACACAAATTTTGTTGTCATATTGTTTGCATTAAAAATGTTTTAAACTCACCCAACATTATAGTTACGTTTGCTTTCAGTTTATTTCAAAAAGTCCTTACTCTTCAATTATTACAAATTTTATATTTTGTCACTTTTAGTATTATATATTTATACAATTTTTTTTTAAAAAAATATACCTAGAAATAAATTTAAAAATTAAAATAAATATTTTATTTTATTTACATCAAAATTAGAAAAAGAAAAAAGAAAGTTAAATTGCAGTTGAAAATAATAGGACGATCTTTTTTACCCACCACCCATTATAATTCAATGGAACCGAAACCTCCCACGTCGGGCACCATGTCTTAGGTGTCTTGGGTCAATGAGATTTGAAACCTTTACCCAACTTTTTGTTTTGAAAGAGTAGTGAGTGGGATCACGCCAAACACGACGGTGACTTTTCGAAGGAAAAAATTAATGCCATGGCAGAGCACTCATTAAGGGGTATATTAGTGGAACTTGAATCGAACATTTCTATGTTTTCGAGCCACAGAGTTCAAAAGATGAATCGAACATTTCTATTTTTTCGAGCCCCAGGGTTCAAAAAGATTGACCTCAAACACAAAATACGAATGTCGAACTCAAGTTATAAGTGTCAAATTCAAATTAAATTTGAATCGATTTATTTAATCTTTAAACTCTAAATATTGTTTAATTTAATTGTGTTATAATTTTAATATATAATTTATTTTTAAAATAATGAAATATTTAAAATATATCCTTTAAGTTAAATTTAGCTAAGAGGAAAATTTTAAAATAAATATAAAAAAGAAATAATATTTTAAAACGATTTGGAAGCAAGCATAGTGACAAATTTTAGAACATAAATTAAACTTTATAAAATAGTACAAAAACTGAAAAAATGATATTTGTTCAAGGTTCCAATTACATATTCAAAATATTTTAATAACTAGATAAAACTAGTTTTTGATAATCATTCAAGAACTATTCAATAATGATAGAATCTTAATTTATTCTAAAAAATTTATATAATTTGAGATTATAATTATAAATAATATGTATTTTTAATTTGATAAGATTTTTGTAAAGTATTGCTATTATTTTCATTGAGTTATATTTATTTTTTATAATTTTAACTAATAATTTTAATATATATTTTTATTATATTGCTTGACAAGGCAAGCGACATTTGTATCACATATATATATATAAATATTTAAAAATTTAAATGTTCTCCAATTTTCATTTTTTTTAAAATATTAGGTAACAACTATGCATAAAAATTAGAATTTAATATACTGTACATATATAACAATTACTATATAGTAAAACGATGCTAAAGATGCATAACTATATTAATTTATAATATTTAAAATTTCGTATAAATTATTTATAATTTCATGCATATTCATAATTATGGACATTGCAAAATTTTATATGAAAAAATTATAGATTTATATTTCGAAGAGGCATATCAAAATTAAATCCTAAAATCTTATCTGTTTATAAATAAAATGATTATACACTAATATGTTAACAAAATATGCATAACTATATTAATTTAAAATATCCCTACATCATTTAGAAATTAAAAATATTTTAATATACTTTCTGATTTTTTAAAATCAAAATTAAAGTTTTGGATATTTTCAAAATCTCTATAAAGAATTTTATAATTTAAAAAATTTTCATATATATTTATTTAAATCATATTCATTACATTATATATACATGTAGATAAAATCATAAATAAAAATTAACACATTGATACTAATCAAATGTTTCATTTGAATATATATTAATATATTATTATTTATGTAAAAAAAAAAAACATATATAACTAAAAGCTTTTAAACAAAAACTATAAGCTTGAGTTTGAATAATCTTGACTTGAATTCGATCGATATTATACTTAAGTCAAATTTTAATCGAATTAACTTACTAAACTCATAAGTCAATTTGGTTCATCTTACACTTTAACCGCTGTTGTACCATGCCAGACATGCCATTGGCACAAAAGCCATTAATAAGGACATCAATTCGTGAAATGTCGTTCTCGCTTCCGCTCTGGTCGTCCAAATATTACAGGGAATCCCACATCTTCTGCCAAACTACTACTGCGCTCATCAAAGTGATTCTATGGTTACAAATGGTTCTTTGTGGAGACGTGTGCCTGTAATGAAAATGTTCTAACAAACACCGCCAGCGAAAATGGAGTTGTTGAATTCATAGTTTCACATAAAAAACGAATTTGGTAAAAGAAGGCTTTGTGTCAAGTTAATTTACTCTGCCCACTATTTGTGTCGGCAATACCCCATTTGATTAAATAATTTGGTTCCAGACTGACCATTCTTCTGTAGGCGCGAAAGTGGAGATAACTATTACTAACACTAAAACAGTACTAATCAAGGACCACAAGCCTTTAAGTTTCTGACGACACCAATGTAATATGCAACAGAGCATTAATAATTTATCTCAAAAAGGTAAGGCTACGTTTTATTTTTAAATTATAATTTATAAAAACAAACGTTCAATTACTATATTTTTAAATTTTTTTTTCTATAAAAATACTTAAAAACATAAACGAAAATTTTATAAACAAGCAAGCAGCCAACACACACCATTTTGGTGCCTACTAACTCATCCACCTACGCCTAAGAGCACCGAGCATCATCGTGATCATTCCCATTTTAATTTTTTTTTTATCTCTTATTATATAAGTTTTTTCAAAAAATACTTAGAAACACAAAAAATAAAAATAAAAATTCAGATGCATGCTTGCTGTGTTAAACATTGAGGATCTGCAACCAGCACTCAATTGACAAGTTGATCAAAATATTCAGAAATCAAGGTGGAACCGAGATCCCATATTAATTAAAAAATGAAAAAGAAAACAGAGACAGATAAGCTGCGAAAATATCCTAAATGAACAAGGTGACATAAAATAGTTGATTGAATGTCTCCCCATTGAAGAAATGGGATTCTAAACCAGACATTTTGATGCTTTAGTCATCATTAGGCCCGCCTACACCAGCTGTCGGTTGTAAGTGCATTCTTACCGTGAATGATGGAGTCAAGGGAAATCCGTTTCCAGGTTCCGGAAATGTCGCTCTTCTGGGAATTTAGCTTTACATATTCTAGTTCTAGCAATAAATTCCTTTCCATTTGCAAGATTTATTTTCTTATTTATCATACACATAATGCATGTGTGCAGCACACAAGAAAATTTTCTTTCTTTCATTTGTTGCAAATGAAATATTACAACCCAACTAATAAAAAAGTAAGCTAAGTAGTAAGTAATGTCGTCAATACAACTGCTGAGGACTACATGCAAAGCCTTAAAAATAGGAAAAGAATCACAAGATCCAGGAACAGGGCAACATTTGGTACCGCCACCCATCCATAAAATTCCCCATAAATAGGGCAGTTATATGTAATACACCTCCAAGAAACATAACCACAAAATTCGTCTCAAGATTTCAAATGAATTGCAATATGTGATCAGTGAGCATGATCTCAGTAATCGGGCATTAGTTGACTTATCTTGCCTTCATCATTGGCCAATTTCTGCTCTGTTACTCTCAACCAAATACAAACAGCGGTGAAGCTGAGCACGAGGCTCGCGAATCCACTTCCCAGCCCGATACCCACAATCGCTAAAATCGAAAGCCCTTTACTTTTCATGGGCGGTAATGGGTAACCATAAAGACCCTCGTTTCCTTCGTAAGAGCTGATATTGAACCGAGGCAAGTTCCCGTGCCGGTTCCCCAACGACGAGGGTATGGGCCCGGAAAGCTTATTATAGGACACATCGAAAACCGAGAGCCTAATTAATAGCCCGAGCTGCTGCGGAAGAGGGCCCGAGAGCTGGTTGTCGTGGAGATCGATGACATTTAAGTAAGCGCAGAGCGCCAGTCCCTGAGGAATGGGGCCGGAGAGACGGTTGGAAGAGAGATTGAGGACTGCCAGGTTGACTAAATACTGTAATTCAGGCGGAATGGGGCCCGTAATTTGATTGGAGGAGAGGTCGAGGGCTTGCAAATTGGTGCAGTTGGAGAGGAACGGAGAGATTGTGCCCTTGAGAGAGAGGCTGGGGAGGGACAGCCTGTAGATTCGGCCATTGTTGCAGGTGGCGCCTTCGAGGAATGAGTCGGATCCCTGGCAGGGGTTGGCGAATGTGGCCTTTGTCCAGTTCTGCAAGTTCTTGAGGGGATCCTCTAACGATTCGCTGACTCGGTTTAGGCAGAACTCGTCGTTCGGATCCGCTGCCGCGGAGTGACATAGCAGTGTCATGGCCAGCAGCGGGCCCCAAATACCCATCTAGCACGTACAAGGCACGCCAACTGTTTGTTTATTTTGCCGAGTATAGGCAGGTTATCAGAGAAAATCAGTGTCTGCTGATTAAGTATGTGCTCTGTTCGGGAACACAGATGGAAAGAGATTAAAAATTAACTCGAGAGCAGGTATTTTCTTATTGCTTGCTAGTGTGGAGGGTTCATGTTAGCATGACACAAGTTTATCAAGAAATGATTCACTAGCTGTGTGTGGTGTGGAGTGGTGTATATATAGGTGAGATTTGGAGAAGGCCGAGCATGCGGGGGCGCGGGGGGGGGGGGGGGGGGGATGGAGGATGGAGCTCCGGCGCTAAGCCACTAAAAATTGTGTCGTCGGGCTGGTGAAAAGGAAATTAGTGACACAAGTGAGGGTGGGGGTAAAGATGGTGACGACGTGTCCTTTGGTCTCAAGGGTAGTCTCGGCACAAAAATAATTATTTTTGGGTTCTCTGATTGGTAATTTAAAATTAAAGATTGGTACCATCATGAATTAAAGAAAGAAATCAATATTGGGACAGAGGTTGACAAGATGCTCACAATGCCGCATTGAATGCTGTTGCACTTA
This sequence comes from Avicennia marina, assembly GCA_019155195.1. Taxonomy (NCBI): domain Eukaryota; kingdom Viridiplantae; phylum Streptophyta; class Magnoliopsida; order Lamiales; family Acanthaceae; genus Avicennia; species Avicennia marina. The sequence goes on from CM032765.1 coordinate 9,975,605, forward strand.
TTTGGATGCACAATGCTAATGAACAGCTATGAAGTAATCTTCATGTTATGGATCGAGCTCGCTCACTGCTGGCTGGGGGGCCATCAGATTTCATTCTTTGCCTGGAAACTTACGACTTATCCCCACAACGAGAGATTCCACGTAGCATTGCACAAATGTCAGATATTTCGAGGCACATGTTTTCATCTCATTAATGAGGCAATTGTACACCCAGACATTCATTGTTTAAGCAGGCTAGCGTTTCCCTTTCTGGGTGTGCCCATGTATACCTTTCGTTTGAGTGTTGTATGATGGGGTCTTCTGTTTTGAGGATGTGATTGAATCCTGGAAAAGCAAGTCGATTTATCCTACGTTAGAGCGGGAGAGAGCTTTAGAAAATATCTGGCTTTATATAGACAAAACAGTTGACCAGAGCATGCGTGGAAGGCGACGAGGTGTAGTATGGTGATACTAGAATGGATTGTCATGTCTTGCAATCGTGTTTGGCTTGAAATTTGATCCCGTCAAAGAATTTGGAAGTGTTAGCATTGTCAGAGATGTGAACTCCAATACGAGCTTTCTGAAAACTCGTTTCTCGCACCAACGGTCCCGAGCTGTTTGCATCCAGAAACAAGACGCAAAAGCAAATCCAGGAATCAGAATTCGGCTGTCTGGTTTCGCGTGGCTGCATTCACATCTGCTAGCAAGAGTACATCTTGAGTGCACAAAGGCCAACATTCTGTTGGGGGCTAACTCTACTTCATACATATTTTTATCATATGTGGACCAGTTGAGAGTGAGGAGTCTCTGTATGTTTCAAATGGCGTCCAGTCTTTTGTGGTTTAATTCCACAGGCCCTTTCACCCGTCAAAAATCCCTCCTCTCAATTACCAAAGCCTGGACAACTCCTGGGCCCTCAGACAGCAAGATTTTAATTCCTTGGTCCTTAGAATCTCACACCAACCCTTGTCACTTCAGTACACCGCTTTTAGGTTTTCTTTTGTAGGTGTACGCTAGACAAGGCGTTTGCTGTGAGCGCGAGACGGACTTGAACGACATGTGCTTGATGGTCTTCCCCAGTTGGAACGACAACTGGAACAGCAGCCAATTTCTAACTCCAATCCTGCTACATATTTTGCTGTAACCTGCTATTATATATATGCTGTTAATCCTTTACTCAAAATGCCAAATTAAGTGGTTCAACTATTTAAAGAAATGTTTCAATGCTATATAGACCTCAATCACAATTCAATCAAAGCTCCTCAATTACATTGAAACACAAAATACAGCTTTCACAATGAGCATGAATTGGATCTCTAACCACCATGAGTCCCATTTGTGGTAGACATTAAACAAACGTTGCAAGGCACCCCACAAAACCCAGGTTTTAAATCTTTAGCTGTTTCCTGCGATATTGAAATTTCAAATGGTGCACTCATTCAATGTGTACCGTCCGTGTAGATGTTGGAGATGTGGTCGTAATGTCATTAAACCACGTTCAAATTTAAATTGCAAAACGAAAATCAGCTACCTAATAAATGGGTAACTGCTTGACAAGTCAAGTGCATCGATTTGGCAGGTCCATGTTCAACCAAATGATTCTACACGAGCCACCAAAATGAAAACAAATTAATTTATGCCCAGCTGGAGATTGATTTTTTGAATCCAAATCTTCATCTCCAGGGGAGATACATGACCCGCCTTGGTCTAATGGTATCTATGACACAATGGCTGAAAATCTCACGAAGGTATTGATGTACTCACATAATCTAGGCTTTGTCCATTTTAAGATATTTTGAAAAATTGTTTTATTGTATTTAAAATGTGAAATGAATTATCCTTTAGTTACTTTATGCAGTATTTACATTAATTAAAGATTTTAATTCATCATTAAAAACATGAAATTAACATTTATAAAATAATTTATTCACACTAATATTCAAAATGAATATAAGGGGTAGTGGCAGATCAAATGCAACAACCAAAATATTGAAAGAAGATCGTATATTTTAAGAGATTGTCAACACACTTAGAATTGGAATATATTTTATATTACAATCAATATTTCGACATATTTGAAAATAGGTATTCAAATATCAAACATTCATTTTATAGATTTTAACTACTTATTTTTATTTTTGCACTAAATAGGATTCACAATATGAGATGAACTATGAATCCAATTGTATCGAGTTCGATGATTCTTGGTCCACTTCGGTTTGTGCCCTATTAGGATTATGTTTACCGTAAAACATTCGGTTGAATAAATTACTTTATTTTAGTTAATTATATGTTCTTTTTAAAACAATAGAAGCTCGGAACAAAAATGATAAAATGATAAATAAATAAAGATATTCGTCAGAAATGATAATCTTTTAAAATAATCTAGTTAACATTTGTCCCATTAATAAAAGTAAACTCGACTTGACTGAAATTGATAAAGATGCTAATTTTCTTCTTTGTAAGTGGGTCGAATCTTACCCGAGTAGAACTTAGTGGCGGTGGGTTTTAAAGAGGTTTATCTGTCTTTTCGGACATAAAAACAATCAATTACATTATTTCATATATTTATTTATATATTAATGATATAGGCCACCTTTTTGTTACAGAATATTATCCATACAATATACTAAGGATGTAGGCCATCTTTTATTACACGTTGGTAGATTACTATAATGCCCATGCTTCTTCATATATTTTCCTTTTTCTTCCCCGTAATTTTTATTTATTTGATTCTCTTTCCTCAATTTTAACTTATTGTATTTTTTCAATCCCATCTCTTGAATTCAATTTATTCTACCTTTATTTTCAAATTTTCTTTTTTGTTTTTTAAATTACTTAATTTTATATTTAAAAATATTATTAATTTATTTATATAATTATGCACGTATCGATTGTGATTATAATCACTAGTATTATATTAAGACAATAATATCAAATTAAAACGTAACCTAAAAGATACACACCATAACGCAGAACAAATTATCACAAACGTAATCATTCACTCACAGTCGGGGGTGACTCCAACCTGTAACATAAAAACGTATAGAATATGTTAGGTTACTTATTGAAAATTATTTATTTCCATTCAAAAATATTATAAATTAAACATATCTTACAAAATTTATTCAAATTTAAATTTAAATTTTTCTTTTTTTCCCCTTTTATAACTAATTAATTATTTTTCAATCATTATACCTATTTATAAATAAATCAATACTTATCTCTATAATTATTTTACTCACATTCATATATATACTAATACTATGTAAACTTATATACTGTCATATCATTTAATTATTATTTTGTATTAAATAAATATAATTTAAAATTTCTCTGACTTTGTTTGTTTTGTAATTATGCACTCTAAAAATACATACTTAATTATTATTCTTTTGTTTTTATTTTTTTCTTACTTTTACACAATTTTTAAGGTAAAAACACCTTGAAATACATATCAAAATTTAAAAATAAACAAAGCCCTTTTCTTTTACAACTTAATATCAAACATAATTTTTCTATCTGCTCAAATCACCAAAATTTTTTTACCCATTCTAATAACAAGCCAAACATACTTGTACAATTTTGTGGCCAAAGACAAATATGATTTGAATTTGCATCCGACTATAAACCTTGAAATATTATGAATTTGAATTTAAAGGGGTATTTGCACTATCCTTTTTTGAGATTTGAGTTAATATATATATATATATATATATATATTGATCACATGTGATTTTAAAAATTACAGAGATCTCTTTTAAGTAAATCTACCGACCTATTTGTTTGATGAATTTTAATGAAATGGCCAATTTGCCTCTCTATTGACTCCATTATTAGTTGATTTATAATTTTGGAACAAAATATCTTAATACAAGTAAAGGTGTAATTAATGCTTTCAAAACTGGATTAAGGATAAAATTGGATAACATGTTAGTTCACTTATCGTAGACCCTCGCCCTTGTCTCCTTCGCCGGAGACTGAAAATGATGGGAATCCTATCGATAAAGAAGAGGCATAAGCATCGCCTCTCGATCCAATCCGTCTTCCCTGGCCTCCCCAACACACTCTTGATACGAAAGAAACCTCCCGCCATAGAGAAGAGATCTAAAGTCTGGGTCCCCTCGATCACCCTCCCTTGCACCTGAACTGGTCGAGAGAGATTAACCCGCACCACATTTGAGTTCCTTCGAATCGAAACCCCCAACTAGAGATGAAATTCCAGAACCTAAACAACTCAGTTGAGAGCTCCGTGACTGGAAAAAGGGAAGGTCCACCAATGATTGATAGGACTCCAATCTGTCCTTTGATCCCTCGTTCTATTAATTTGTTATTGCAGATTCATACATCAAATTCACTTATTCAATCGGCAATAGATCTAAAAACTAGCGAATTAATCTTATTTATATTACACACACACACACACACGTGTGTGTGTGTGTTTTGTTTTAATAACAAAAATGAAAAATTATGTTAACAATATTTTAAAATTGCATAACTAATTATTGTACTAATAGATGTAAAATCATTATTTGACTAAAAATATATATAACTAATTAATTATTTTTAAAAGTAAGGCAAATTAAATATATATAATAAAATTTATTAGTTCTCAATAACTTATTCATTATGTATAAATTATGTACATAATCATGTATAAAGACAAAAAAAATAATAAATACTTGTTAAAATAATTATAATTTTCTTTTTATACACTTTCGTTTTTTTAATTTATTTTCTTTTTTTCTGTATACTTCAATCTAGTGATTTATTTATTTTTTCTCCTCCTCTCTTCTTCTTCTTTCTCGTGCTATTTTTTTCTTCTTCTTAAAAAATAAATAATTAATAAATAAAAAAAATCAGAGAGGCGGTCGACTGGATTGAGCCAGTTGGTTCTCAGTTAAACAGGTTGGACCATTCAGACTAGTTTGAGTATCTAAACAAAGTGTAACTATAATTAAATAAAAATATGTGGGTGCTTTGTATAATAATTTTAGTAAATTATAAAAATACATGTTGAAAATTATTAAAATATAGAATTTTTTTTTCAAAAAAATTTAAATTTATCACAATTTGATTTTGTAAAAAATTTATCCATATTTTCAAAAGTTAAGATTTGAAATATGCCAATCTCATATAGTATAATATAATTACATAATCATTTTTATTTTAAATTTATTTTATTTTCACAAAATTATATAGTTATTTTATAACGTTATTTTACTTTGGACATTTCATTTTAGCTAATTGTAATTTTTTATTTAAAATATGATAAATTTATAATTTTTAGATAATTTTTACAAGGATAAAATGTACAGTCTTTATCACATATAATTAATAATGCAAAATAATTGTGTCCACTATTTGCCAAGACAAATAGAGTACTGACACAACTCTATTTTATAAAATTTAAAACGTGCCAAAATTTTATAAAATTTACATTACTCTTATTCACATACAAAACTTTTTATTTATATATCAATATATATTCTGTTGTTGTATTTCTCAAAAAATATATAAAAATAAAAATATTAAAAATATAATTATTAGTGGAAATTAAGAATAGCTTTATTTTTAACAACTAAAGGTTGTAAATTTGTGCGTGTGATAATTATTAATAAGTTATAAAATTATTGCATCTTGAATAATAAAAATAAAATTATTTAAAATCAAAAGAATAAAATTATTTAAAATAAATAATAAAGATCAAAATAAAAAATGAAAATTGACCCTAAACTCTAAAATAAAAATATAAAGAAATAAAAATAATTCTTATTATATAAATCTAAAATAAAAATAATTATATAATTCATATTATATCTTATTATTCTATAAGCTTGAGAAAAATTATATTTCGAATGTCAATTTTCAAAAATGTGGTTAACCTTTAAAAAAAAAATCAAATTGCGATAATTTATAGTTCATTAAAAAAATAAAAATTTCCATAAATTTAAAATTTCGTTGTATGTCTTCGTAATTCACTAAAACTATCACAGTATGCACCCTTCTAGTTTTATTTAATTATAGTTATACCCTTAAATGTATTAGGGCATTTTGGTTCGAAACTGTCAGTCAACGTATGGAGAAATCAGCTGAGGGCCAAAATTGCATTTTCATTCATTTGATCTTAGTAACATAATCAATTCACTCATCAGACTAAATAGATATATCTTAAGAGAGGGCATGTAATTTCTCAAACCATAAGAGACATATATGTATTTAACCCAAATTTTAGAAGAGAATAGTGTAATCATCTCTTTAAATAAATTATCAATCTTGATGTTGGGATGGATTTGTCGATAAAAGTAGATAGAAATTTGACTAAGTTGGTGAAGTGAAGGAGGTCACATGAACCAAAAACTATGAATTCGTTAAAAAGAAAAAGAAAAAAACGAAAAACAAAATAACCTATGAATTTGAGCATTAGCACCTTATTCATCCAACCCTAAACTGGAAAGATGATTGTCGTTTGGGATAAAATATGGAATTATTCATTTTCATGAATTTCCTTTTTTGAACCATTCCAAATTCTTGCAATCTTGTAATGTGATGCACAAAACATGTTTCATCGCAACACCTTATTCGCCAGCCCTTTCAGCTTAAAGCAAAAAGAAATTGGCGATCCCTCTGATGAACTTAAATCACGTTTTAGTTTGCTCACAACCTGATACGTACATTTTCAGACAGGAATTGGCTGTGTTGAAATTCTTCTCTAGGATCAGCAGCTGCCAGTTTCATGGACAAAAACTTCGCCAACCGTGATTCCGAATCCATATAAGGAAATTTGGTATAGAAAATGAAACTCACTCACATACGTCTTTATCTCCTTTCAGCAGCACTTTTATGGGAGGAAAAGCCCATTCGATCAGCCCACCTATGACTTTTAGACATAACAGAGCAACAGACAACTATACCATTGCATTAACAATGCAAGCAAAAGGAGCAGCTTTTGATTCTGTACCCCATGCATTAATTATTTACTAATAAATTATTTTATCAAAGTAATGACGTGTGTATTAAATGCTTTAATTAAAGATAAGTCTGATATAAAATAACTAAATAATAAATAATTAATCTCATGTAACAAATGTGATAGATTAATCTTTCATAATAATCTCAACGAGCCTTAATCTTATCCTTAAAGGTAAACATGGCCTAAATGGATAGTGGTGCTCCTAGTAAAGTAAGGCTGCATCTGTGCTCAGAGATTGTTAATGAGCCTAAGATGTCATAACATAAGACATGATGCGGGCATACCTCAACCTGATGTTGCAATGAGAGTATGCGGTTGATGATCTCATCCAGCATTGTTGCTTTCCCTGTAATCTGAAATGGAGCAATTAGGTATCTTAGATCCTGTGAAGAAAGCCCTGTGTTTCCTTCCTAAGTTTACCTTGTCGCATCTAGGAACCAGACCCTGAAGAAACTTCGAGCTCTCACTTATCCTTGCCCTCCTAATCTAAAATGCAAACAAACAATCTCAGGAGTAGACACGAGAGCCTAGAAAATAGATCATACAGCAATCGATCGAAGCACACTCTTTCGTCAATGCTGTGCCTGCTGATTGCTTGGCCTCGTTGGGACAAGATCATCCTCTGGACAAATCATGCCACTTTGCACTCTCTCACTATTGGACTTCTGGCAACACCTTTTGCCGCCTCACTTGGGTTCAGCAAGTTCATTTTCCCCAAGGCTATCTCCCATGTTCTGTTCTAGCAGATTTTTTGTATCTTGTTGTTCATGTCAAAGTCACAACCCATTAAGACAAAGAATCTCGATACAGAAAACACAATTGTCAAGTAAATGTTTCCGAAAATAAAAAATGTCCGAATAAGTTGTCTACTCCCTGACGATGTCACTTGCGATAAACCAACACGCCCAATTTTCCTCTTCTTTCCACCAGGGGGTCGTTGCAACCTTTGCACGCAGGGCTTCTGAGGTTGTGCACGATTATTGGAGATCTTAGGCTCGGAGACCTTTCCCATGGAAGTATTAGCAGAGCCACAAGTTTGGGAGATGTTCCCATAGTAACGTAGGGAAGAGCACCTATTAGGGCAATGCAGGTAAGGGAAATCTGACCCCGCAGTGTCCATCCCAAGAGTTTCAGAATTCGTTAAAAATCCACACAATCAAGGTGATTTATTCTCTACTCCTGAATTAAAACCCTGAAACCATAATTCAAAGTGGAACCCAAGAACTTCACATTGAGCCCTCTATCATAAAATTGAACTGGGAGATAATGTCCGAAAGACTAGAACACAGGTAAAGTCGTGAAGGAAGATTTGAGTGATGGCTGTAAAAGAGCATCTTTTTCTAACTAAACGAGAAACAGACGTCTTCGGCAGCTTCACAGAGCCCAGCGGAGCTCAAAGAAAAGAATAGAAAATGTGCAGCACCAGTATTCCCTACCAAACGATTCAAAATTTAACACAAATGCATGCCCACTGATTATCAGCTCTTGAAGCTAAAGCCGCGTCATTAATTTAAACAACTACGACAGTGCGTTGAAGACGAAAATATCAAAGTGCCTTAGCTTTTGCTATTTAAGTTCAGTGATTCAAAAATCTGCTTAGCGCTAGCAGAGAAAGTACGACATCAGAGGTTTCAAATAACCGGGCTTATTTTGAACTACAAATAAATGATATATCACAAAATTCGAGAGTTAATTAATTCGTGTGAAGTGTTGCTGAAAAACATGCGCACTTCAAAGAATGTAGTAGGTACATTAACTAAATCGGTTACGTAGATAAGTTCAAGTATTACTTGAACTTGTTAAATGTCTTAAAGATGTTTAAAAGGATTAGTATCCAGCCCAAGTAAAGTTTATTCACTAAGGAGGTGATTGTTAGAGGATGGCTCATGATTTTATCTGTATGCAGGGATTGCAGCCACAACTGTGGGAGGGAAGATGCAATTGCGAGTTGGGACGTGGGCAAAGGTGGTTCCAATGTTGTCATGGTTTCGCAGCGAAGAGCATGTTTGCGAGCACGGAAGGTGAGCAGTGAGTGTGGGGAAACAAAGCGAGAAAAATAGAATGCTCTGTGGTCGGAGTGCATGGTCGCAGGTTAGGAGCTTGCAACAGTGAGACTAGAGTTTGCAGCTGTGAACTCGGGCGCCAATTTTTATGTAAAGGTTGCACTGGGGCTTGCGGTCGCGATGAGGGATTTCACGAATGCAAGAGACTGTCTCTACAGCGCAAATTGAGATGGGAAGTGCGCGTGTTAAGCTAGATTTGAGAATTTTGTTTGAAGATATAAATACCATCTTTCATAACTTATAAACATAACATTTCTCAATAAATTTTTTGCTGCTGCCGCTACTTAAAGGTTGTTGCCCAACCTTATTAAATTTTTGTATTCTTATTTATTTGCTTTAATTTTTGCAATCCTATACCCAACCCAAAAAAACAACAAACGACTCCATATATATTTTCTTAATTTAAATCAGCTCATGTCAAACATGGAAAAATTACATAGCGACTTTTAAATGAGATATTGTTAAATCTAGTACTGTGCTATAAATCCAAAACAGTCAGAAAGGGCTGTTTGAAATCTTGATTTGTTTGTTTCTTTATTATGAATGAATTTGTCTGGAATTCTACAGGCGAGCACCACTGATGGATCTTGGAAAAACAACTTGATGGTTCCACACAAACGAGAGTGAGATTACACTGCCTTACCCAGAATTTCCACAGAAATGTGTATCACGTTAATGTTGTTCCCATAATATTTACCAACTCTTTAAATGACGTATGGTCAATTCTTTTTTAGTCAAGCCAGAACAGCCAAGAGAGTAATGATGTGTTTGGAATTAAAATTTTTGTGACTAAATTATTAAAACGAAGAAAGGCAAGAGCCAAATATATTGAAGGCACTTCTTTTGAGCAACATAAGCCTCAGTTTTAATTTTTTAAATTTAGTTAATATTTATGAAATATATATATATATATTTTTATTTATATTAGTCGTACAATAATTATTTATTTAATTTTTCTAGGGTGGTATAGTTCGTGCTAGAGAAAGTTGTGAAAACCCAAGTCGTTGAAGCCCATTTAGTTCTCTAATCAGTCCATATTCCAAACTGGGGCCTCAATTTGAAATTAAAAATTTGAATCTGAATCCTATTACAAATTTGTACCAGTGTGCAATAGATCCAAATACGAGGAGGCCCAAGTATCAAACATTTGCAGAGACGGAATCCAACAGCAAATTCCAAACATCGATGTACGTCTCTAAAAAAATTACAACATACCGTGCTATAGTGAACATTTTCAAAATGATAAATTAACATGAGATCATGAATGCAGATATTACTTATATAGACATATTAATGTACTTTCATTATAATCCATAATTTAATTAATTTCTCCCAATGTATATATTGATTTTGAATTGCCATATCAACTTATATAGTGAATTTTTAATATCTTAATGTATCAATATTATGTTGATGTATCAAATTATTTTTCATTATCTTGTTATGCTGTGTTATGTTAGTCAAAAATAAAAATAAAAGATAAAATAGTTGCGCCCGAGCCTTTGGATGAAAAATGAAGTGTCATTGACAGATACCCAACAGTGATAGGAATGATTTTTTGTTATATTAAAATGTTAGGAATAGTTAGATTAATTAGACGGCTATTGTTGTAAGTGTTGTTAGAACAAGTAACACAACACATACGTAGTGAAAATTTAAAAATAGAGATACTAAAAATTATTTATGCAATTCAAATATTTCTTATATTTACAGGTCACGTTTATAATAATGTGTGGGACAAGTTAGGTATCTCAGCGCAATTACACTTGCCTAAGCTAAACTTTTTGTAGCCTTCAACTCATTACCATGTTTATGCTCTAGTTTTTTCAGGCAATAAGTTGTCTTTCTTCTACATTAACTAATACTTCGTCCTGATCCAGTCGTAGACTTTCTAGCCGTCGGTGAGTCGGCCCAATCCTCATCTTCGTCGGCAAAAACAAGAAGATGTCTATTAGAGGCATATCCAATATCTTCCCAGGAGACGACTTGAGATACCCCAGAATTCTGCGTACATCTTCAAGATTAGGGATAGGTGGAGAGTGAATAAATTGACTAAAGACACCAATTGTATGTGTAAGATCTAGTGTGGTGATAGTCAAGTAGATAAGTTTACCTACAAGAAGTTTCTTTTCTCGATAATGTTGAATATCAATCAATTGTATGAGTATATATGGATGAAATCTTCTCAATGTGTCAGCCACTCAATTGTTTTTCTCTAAATAATGTTTGTTAAGAATTTTTTTTTTTTTTTTTAGAAATCTTTTGAAGTTATTCTTTCAATAGATGATTTCTCTCTTAATTTCGTGAGTCCCACGCTAATTTTCAGCCATCTAAATTAATTCAATTTATCATCCATGAAAATTAAATCAATCTTTAGGTAAACCTGGTTGATTTCCTTTGAGATCCCTAATTCTGGGACAATTGGTGTAACGAACTTGTGATTTCCTTGGTTATTAATGATAAGATTTGATAATTAACTTTCTCCTTTTCTCATAATTTACAGAATATGTTTTGGATAAGGAAAGTCAATCTATATTTTTACCAAATCTTCATGTTTTAGGAAATTAACCTTATTTAAAATAATCATAAACAATCTTTAGAAAATCGAAAAGAATTTCTAAATTCTTCATATTGGGTTAGAGGAATCATTTCAAAATTGATAATTTGAATAAAGAAACTTTCCACGCAATATTTGTTGCAACACCCAGTTCTCAAATTTTCAATAAATTTTTCATAAATCAATTTTAGTAAGTAGCATCCACATGAGCTTTTTGGTGTTGTGCCAAACGGTGACAACTAGACAATATACAACACTAACAAAAATCAAATTTAATTAAATATAGAAAAAGAACAATCAAAATCAAGCCATGGATTCAATTGAAATAATTAAATAAAGATAAACTATTATTAAATCAGATAAATATTCAAACCCATGTGCTACATTTGTTTCAAGATCTGAAAGAATTTTATACCTAATAAAATCTAAACAATACAATATACTATCTAATAAAATTTTTATTTGAATTTAAATTCAAATTATTTCATATACATATTTATTAAACTATTTAAAATCTAATCATTACATTTATTAACAATATTATTATATAAATATAGAAAGTCAAATGAATTCAAATTTTCATCCTATTAAAACTTTGACACTACACATAAATTTTATAACTAAAAAAATCTCTGTAATTTTCGTCCTCCAACAAAATTTCCAACAAAAGATAATCATGGTCCCATGACCTTCAACAATATGAGGCTAATAGCAACAGTATTATCTTATGAAGACATGATTATAAACTTTATAAATTAAGGGACAACACAATATACAGAAGTGCTCTTGTTAGTGTTTATGATTTCTTTTTTTGGTAAACTTTACCCTCTAATTAAGCATAATAATAAAACTAATAAATGATTAGTTCAAAGAAACAAGCTTAAAGGTGCATTTGGATGAAAGAGTTTAAAAGATGATTTTTAAATTCATAATAATAAATATCTCATAGTTGTTTAGATGATTAAATATTTCAATTATTTAGTTCTTATATTAAACTATACTTTTGCAATCGTTTTAAATCTTGTTTATTTAGAACTTTTTAAAATATTTTTTTATTTTTTTAAAATCTAAATTATTCCATCTAAATCTAGATTCTTGATCTAATCATGAAAGAGTCAAAGTCAAACGTAGATAGATCACAACAACTATAGAATACTTTATCATTTTATGCAACGACCATAACGCAAGAATTAAAAACCAATTAATCTGCGTGGATTGACCACGATTTGTTCATACTTATTCATATCTTTATTTGAATAAAATTGCTCTGGCATGCTCTAATACGATCGAAATTTATTCCAAAAAAAAAAAAAAAAAACTTGTTGTAGTCTTGTTGCAAAAACCAATAATTATCATACAAAAGTAGAAGAACAATCACATTAAGAAATTTGTCAAATAAAAACACTAACTCTAACCACAATAGTTTAGCAGTCAGGGTTATGTTTGTATCCTTATTATCTACTAGTCTTGTTGCAAAAACCAACAATTATCATACAAAAGTAGAAGAACAATCACATTAAGAAATTTGTCAAACAAAAACACTAACTCTAACCACAATAGTTTAGCAGTTAGGGTTATGTTTGTATCCTTATTATCCACTATTCCTAAGTATTTAAAAATTTTATAAACCAAAACTATACAAAATTTATCCAAGCTTTGAAGAAGAATTTTGGTGACAGAAGGCGGCTTATAGATGGATTGAAAATGGTAAAAGAAATGCTACAATTTTCCATTCTATTGTGAAAGAGAAAATATATGTTTCCAAAATCCATTTCATCTCATATGAGGGATAGTTTTTTATAAGTCTAGAAATTTTGATAAATTTGGCTACGTGATTTTTTCACTCTTCTCTCAAATGATATTACCCAACTTTATGAGGACAATTTGGACTCCACACCATTTCTCATCACCTCAACTAATCATGAAACCCTTTATCCTATTCCTCCTCTTGATAAACAAAGAAAGTTGTCTTTAATTTAAAAGCACACAAAGTTGCTAGGCCTTATGGTTTTTGGTGCTCTACATTCAATCTTGTTGGCACATCATCTCTAAAGGCCTTCAAGAAGTAATCCAGGAATTTTTTAAGGATGCCCTTCTTTTAAAAATTTTCATTACAACTACTGTTATGCTTATCCCAAAGTTGAAAATCCTTCTACTTGGTATGAATTTAAACCTATTAACCTTTGTAATTTTGTGAACAAAATTATGTTTGAACTCCTTAACAATAGATTGACTTTATTTCTTCCATCTATTATTTGTCATTCCCATAGTGGTTCTGTTGAAGGTCGGTTAATCAATGACAACATCCTTCTCGCACAGGAATTCATCCATGATTTGAATCTGCGGCATAAGCAACAAAATATGGTGATAAAATTGGGTATGTCTAAACCTTATGATAGAGTTCAGTGAAATTTTCTGTACAATGTCATTGGAAATTTTGGATTCCTAGAACATTTCATTCTCCTAATCTCACACTGTATTGAAAATTGCTTCTTCTTAATTTTGACAAGTGGTGAGGTCAGTGGTTGTTTCCACTCCACTTGCGGTCTTCGGTAAAGAGATCCATTATCCTCATCTCTCTTTATTATTGTAACAGAATTCCTTTCTAGGGGATGGGATACAATTTTCGAAAAGGAAAATAAAATACTTTACCATTGCAAAGGAAGTTTTAAAATCTCTCACTTGTCCTATGCGATGATATTATCATCTTCACAAATAGCAAGGAGGACAATATTAGAAAACTCTTTGATTTCTTAAAATACTATGAGAAAGTATTTGGACAACTCATCAATAATTTCAGTAGCTCATTGGTGGTGAGCAAAGAATGTTCAAGTCTAACCATTTGAAGGCTTGCTATTATTTCAAATTTCACTCTCAAATCTTGGAGCCCCACTTTACATGGGACATAGAAAATCATCGTTGTTCATGATTTGATTGGAAAGATAAGAAATAAGCTTCAAATATGGAAAAAATCTACTATTTCTCATGATGGGAGGTTGACTCTTATCAAAAGCACGTTGTCTACAATGCCTCTCTATATAAGTGTTTCAACCCCCTTTCAATATCTTCTATATTATTAATCAAATCATGGCTAATTTTTTTTTTTTTTGGTTCTTTTGATCATCATAAAAAGAGGCATTAGTAATCTTAGGATAAAATTTGTTTTCCAGTGAAAGGAGGATTGAGTCACTAAAAGTTGAATGACGTGGCCAAAGCAATTGCATGCAAATTTTGGTGGAGATTTAGAAAATAAAATCCACTATAGGCATCCTTCTTGTCAACAGAATAATATAGTGCCCTTCTTGGAAAACTAAAAGTTCATTGTTATGATAGCCTCACTTTGAAAAAGATGTATAAAATGAAGAACACAACCAAAGATCAGATTTTTGGGTTTTAAGAAATGGTGAGTGCTCTTAGTTTGATCATTCATGTGGATCTCAGTCCTTAGCAAAATCTCTTAAAGGAGATCATGGTTCTAAAAAGGTGAACTACTATTGGTGCAATGGAGAATAGGATATCTAGAGATTACAACAAATCTTATAGGTTTGCTCGGTGGAGCGAGTGACCCGAGTGCCCTTTCTATTGCTAATAAAGACTTTATGAAATAAAAACTCTCTTCTAACAACCTTTTTAACTTCAAATGAGCATGGAACCTAACAAAGAATCAGCACTAATTCAACATCTCTTTGGCGACTTGTGCACACAATTTCTCACCATTACCATGTCAGTCTTCTGATAGCGTCCCTTTCACAACTAGATTTTAGTTGATATCCAATTACAAAAACTTGGAATCACACTTATATACAAATGTCTTTGTTGTCATGCTATTAAATCTATTTCACATATTTTCATCCAAGGGGACTACGCACGCCATGTTTAAGTTTTTTTGCTAACCTCTTTCATTTCTTTTTCCCTAATACTTCAAATATAAACATTTTCTTTGACTTTTGAAAATTTTATTCACACTTTTCCTATAAACCTCAAGTTAGAACCCTTATTCCTTTATTCATTTTGTGATTTATTTGGACTTAAATAAATGATGCTAAACACAGAAACAAAAACTTTCTTTGAATTAACACTGTGTAGAAAGTTTATAATTATTTGCAGGTACTTTTCAAAAGCAAAAAGATTAATAGGAAACATTGGCAAGGAGACATGGATATTGCTTATCTTTTTGGATTCCACTTTCCACCAAGCCCTCTCCATTATCGCTTCCTAGTGCCTTGGAGAAAATTAAAACCAAGAGTTTTCAAGCTTCATACAAAGAGCACAATGAAAAAAGTAATGGAAGCAGTAGATGCTGGAGAAGTTTTTCATAATTCTAATGGCAAGGTCCTTTTAACTTTTTAAGATTATATTGACAATGCAACCAACACTTTTGCAAATACATGAGCCTTTTCTAAAGGATTTGAGTTGACTTTAAACAGAGGTATTTTTTCACTTTGGATTGAGCTAGACTCTTAAGAAGTGATCAACTTTCTTCACCTCACATGGAGACTCTTCAACATATGATTTTAAAAATCAGCATTATTAGAACTACATTATAGATGCACATTTCTCACATTTATAGAGAATGAAACATTGTTGTTGAATTTTTTTACGAACTAAGCTTGTTCTACTTGTATTTTAATTGTATATGATTTACGTCAACTACAAGAGTATATGTTTTATTTGATTAAATTAGATAAATATGACATTTCTAACGTTAGACGTAGATAACTACTTCTTTTTTTATAGAGCTTTGATATTTTCCATAAAGGAAATAGTACTCCTAATATTATTCTTGCACGCTGAGCAATTATTGTACTTCCTGCAGGTTTTTAATATATAAGTTGGAGGTCTCCTATTGATTACTTGGGCATAGTGGTATTTTTGCGTTAAAAAGTTTAAATTTAAAATTTTTTATTTTTTATATTTTATAACTAACTAATAACTTTTTTAACTATTATATTAATTAGCAATCAAATTTATTACTTATTTCTAGATTTTTTTATATTTATTTTTTATTATCTTATAAATTTATATATAATCACATTATATAATTATTATTACATAATATAAATATATATAAAAATTAATTTTTTCATCAACTTAAATCTTAAAAGTAAAATATAATTGTTGTTTTTCTTCTTTCAAATCGACAAAATTTTTTTACCCACTCTACACTGACAAGTAACCTGAAGCCTAAACCAAACACGGCTGGCTATCTTCCTTCTTCCTCTTTTTGTTTAGTTTAATAGCGTTGTCGTAAGGTTTTGGAGTTTGACCAAAAGCATCTGACAGAGTGAGATTAAGAAGAACACCAGATGAAAGAAAAATCTCCTTCCTTACTTTCAGAATATTTATGATTAGGTCATGTGAGTCACGTGAGTATGAGCTGGACAACTTGGGGCATGCCCGTGCCGGGCACAGAATTACTTCTGTACCCTCCCACTGTTGTTATGTTGGATTTCTTTTCTTGGCTCAAGTGGTGAGACCGCATTCATTAGGTATATACAAGAGTGGCAGTTTGAAACAAGAAAATGAGCGTGGAAGCAACTAACAATACAGCTAAACGTAAATTGAGTAAAACCAAAGCTGTCTATTTATCTGTAAAACGGGAATCTTGAATTTTGAATTTTGTTTCAAATTCATAAATCCAATCTTCATTTTGTCCCCTTTTCAATGCTCAATTGATATCCCAACTACTGCACTTGGCACACTTGATAAAGTGGGGTTCGGCTCCCAGATGGATGCTTCACGTGTTGAAACTCAAATTTCGGGTTTTTTTTTTCCAAGTGCCTGGATAAGGACTTTTTAATTCTATTTTATTTTTTATGGGGCCTCGGATTCAAATTTAATTGGTGTATGGGTGGTAAAAAAAAAAAACTAGTGCCTTATGGTTGAGAATCTTCTCTATAAGATGCACAACAAAAATAAGATCATGCTGGGCAGCATTCTGTCTTTTTGGGTGTCTTGTGTCAAGAATATTTTCACTCGTTTACGGTAGACTTGTTATTTTAAGACAATATTTGTTTTCACTCGTTTACGGTGGACTTGTTATTTTAAGACAATATTTGTTTTGCTCGCACTATAATTAATATACATTTTAAATTTTATTTTTTTTATTTTTATACATTTTTTAATAAAATAAATATAAAACGTACATTTAAAAACACTGAGAACGAAATAAAAATGTTATTTTTTTAAATAATATGTTTGAAAAAATTAATTTTAATAGATACAAATTTGTATTCGGCATAGCCATAATGGTTTTCTCAGCGGAGTAGTCTTACTTTTTATTTTTTCCTTTCAAATTAACATGAATTTGTAGCATGCTGCGACAAAACTTATGTTGATATGTCTCAATTTTGCAGTACGTTATTACTAAAAGAAATTCTGGTGGCATGACTTATTCGACGATTCTGAAGATCATTGGGATAAAGACGTCACTTTCAATTTCACATCTATGAAATAAAAATAATTAAAAAAAAAAACTAGATCAAACTTCGTTTCCACCCAGATCCGTGGGCTGTGTTTATTTTTAAAATACATGCTATAATTATTATATTTTTTAATATTTTTTTTTATATCTTTTATTTTATACAAATTTTACTAAAAGAATTAAAAAAACACACGCCCCAAAATTCAAAACCATACATAGCCATGGGAATTTTGAAGCATTAGAATCTGGTGCACTGCGCTTATGTAGCTCGGAGACTCGTATTAAGAATTGAGGTATGGTTAGTCTGATGTTTATTTTTATGCTCGTTGCACTTATTTCTGGCCACAGATTTGTCGACGTCTCATTTTCATCACATCGTTAGTGTATTATGGTTAACTGCTCTTGCCTAAAACAGATGCATTTGGCCTATTCGTGCCCAAGATGAGGGGATATAAGACGCGTCTCCCGTTGAGTAACTCCTCTCTCTCTCTCTCTCTCTGTCTCTCTTCTTATTTTTTCAATCCAAGTATGAATCTTGCTTGCTTCTCCGCAAATACATATAAATAAAATCGAAAACGAAAAGATGTGGGTGAAAGCTTGGTTAAACTACGCTTTTTAATTCTCCTTTTGATTTTTCTTTCCGAGGAAGTTACTTGAAATGAACTCATGCTCTTGGGTGAGGGTGCAGCTGTAAGCTTCTTTGCTTTCATGAGATATGGATTTTGGGGTGGTGAGCCGCAACCAAACCTCTCCTACTGCATATTGTGTGGGTGCAACTGAGGCCATGGATGAAAAGGGTCATGGATCTGTGAATCCGAGACATAAAAGATCTGGGCTTGCTGAGGATACCGGTAGGGAACTCAAAATGGCGAGGCCTGGGGAAGTTGATTTCTCTTCTAAGAAGGCTAGTGAAAGTTTTTCTGCTTTCGGAAGATCCAATGTGTGGCTATCAGCGGTTGATGAAGGGCAGAAGATGCTTTCGTTTTCCTCTTCCGAGTCTCCCTCCAGCGGTGGGATGGCCGGCTGCGGTTCCAGCAGGAGTATAGCATTTTCTATTTGCCAGGATGAGCATCACAGCAGAAGAGGAGGTATGATTAACTTTAAACGGATTTTATATATTTTTTCTTTACTTTCTAGGCTTCCTTTGTTTTTAGGCAAAAATGAAATTTTTTTAATGCTGTTGGTTAATGGATTTTGTTAGAGACCGCGATGTAATTTATATGGACTCTTGGCAAAAGTAAAGGTTGGTACTCAAGAAGCGTTGTTGTTTTTGCTGTTATTTTGGGATTTGGATGCCTTTTGAGAGTGTGATGACGATTCTTATTTGCATAACAATAAAGATAGAAAGCGTCACCTTTAATTTCTGGGTGTTAGATGGAGAGTCGTTACGTGCACGACTCATTAGGACTTTTTCTGGATCTTGCCAAGAAAGAGTGTATATGGGTTTTCGCCTTTTATTGCAAGCACAATGGATGAATGGTAAAGAATTTGGTATTTGGTGTTAGCGTGGGAATTCAATGCGAGCACTGGCAGAATATATAGCAGTGGAAGAGTTGTATCTCTCACATTTTACTCTCCTTACCCGTGGAGGTCCAATGTTCTCCAGTCTGCTTTGAGCTATGTCTGATTTACCACTTACATCTTGCGTGTAGTATATACGCAATTGCAAGCACATATACTTTTCATCTTTATTGTCTTAGAACTTTCCCCTTCTGTTTGAATAGAAAAATCTCTTTTCGATTTGCTGTTACTACAGGCAATGGGCTGAGCGAAGTCATGCGTGGGCCGTTTGCCAGGCTGAAAGGGCCATTTACTCCATCCCAATGGATGGAACTGGAACATCAGGCTTTGATTTATAAACACATTGCGGCAAATGTCCCCATTCCTTCCAACTTACTTGTGCCTCTTCAGAGATCCCGCTACTCGTATGGATCCCCCAAATCATATGCCTTGAACTTCTGTAAGTTTCTTTTATGGACCTGAGTATGATCTCACTGACTAGAACCTGCTGGAAACTTTGATTGGTAATTGAGTCTGATGGCCCACTTTATTACAGTGCATAGTCTTTTCCTTTTGTCACGGTTCAGCAGCATGTCCTCTGATATTTTTGTGGTGTTCTGTGGGCCCCATCCATTTGAGAATTACATTTAATTGCTGTTGCTGCTGTTACTGTTTTGTTCTCTGAAGAGGAAATTTTCAAAGTTAAATGGCTAGTATAAGATGAAGGTTATCATTTGCAGATCATGACATTTCTTTCCCGTTTTCTTCCATGGAAATTGCACCAATTATCACATGCTTGTTGAAGGGTTCTTGATTTGTTATTTGCTCACTTGTGCATGAAGTGGGGTGGGGTCCTTTCCATCTAGGTTTCTCCGGCAGCAATGATCCCGAACCAGGTAGGTGTAGGAGGACAGATGGAAAGAAGTGGCGTTGCTCGAGAGACGCGGTTCCTGATCAGAAATACTGTGAAAGGCACATTAATAGGGGCCGTCACCGTTCAAGAAAGCCTGTGGAAGGCCACACTGGCCATGCTGTCTCTGGATCCACTACTTCAAAGGTGGCGCCAATTGCTTCATCACCGGCATCAGTGATGTCCAGCGGCAGAGCATCTGACAGCCTCAGTGCAATGCAGCAACAATTCAGTTCTCTGGAGCCCAGTACTGTCAGTGCTTCTACTGATCATCTTGGAGGCAGGTGGATGCACTAACTCCTATCTCACTTTCCTTCAGTTCTTTGTGAATCTTCTCTGTTAGACCCTTGAAGAAGAGTTGTGGAATATGCATCTAGTGTTGACTCTTTATTTTGAAGTCAACATACTTTGGCGTAGTTTGGTGAACGCAATTAATTTTGTTGAATATTTGCTGGCAAACTGTCCATCCTCCTCTATGTTTTATTCTATTACTTGTTAAATTTTGGGCTCTATTCAGTACAAATTCTGTGGAAGTTTTACACACACATAGGTGCACATATTTAGTTATACCATGAATTATGAGACACTTGTATGCTTCGATTTTACCTAAAATTATAAAAGATTGTATGGCAGATCACAAGGATTTCAAGGCCTCTCATTGATACCTCCAACCATTGGTCTGAAGTCTAAAGAGCTGCCATTCTCTACTCAAAAGCAAACTGCGCCATTCCCAGAATCATCTAACTCGGAGTTTGGACTCGTCTCCTCAGATTGTCTAGTCGATCCTTCTGAAAGAATCCCCTTCATGAATAGTACTAGCAGTGACTCTTTCTTGCAATTCCATGCCAAAGAAGTAAGTGACCAACATCTGGTTCACCATTTTATCGATGATTGGCAAAAAGATCAATCTGTGCGTACCTCAGGCTACTGGCCAAAAGAATTGAAATCAGACTGGACCCAGCTTTCGATGTCCATACCCATGGCTCCGGAATTTTCAAGATCCTCTAATTCTCATGAACAAGAGAAATCTGCTGTGTCAACTCTAAAGCTAGGTTGTGAGCTTGATCCAATCCATATGAGCCTGGGTGTGAGTCATGATCTTGGTGAACCAATGCATAAGAAGTCATCATGGTTACCAGTTACGTGGGGAAACTCAATGGGCGGACCACTAGGAGAGGTCTTGACCAGCAAAACAGAAGTGCGGGAGAGCTTCTCTTCTGTGAAGGCCTGGAGGAATGGCCCGCAGATGGGATCTTCTCCCACTGGTATTCTTCAGAAACCTACCTTTGTTTTACTTTCTAACGGCAGTTCGGGAAGCAGTCCACCAAGCGCCAACAACAAGAAAGCACCCGATAATGCCAGTCTTTTCAGTGATCTGCTTGGTTCGGCTCTTGCAACTTCTGCAGCTATTCCATCTCAGTAGATGAATGATCAGGTGTGTAGCAGCCAAAGAGATCAAGAGCGAAATGTTTGGCTTGCAACTACGACGGTTGGTTCATAGAAGAACAGCAGAAGTGAGGATTCCCAGATGGTTTAAGCATGCTTGTTAAATTATGTATTTTATTTTTCTTTCTTTCTCGACAAAGTCCTGAACCTAGTACTACTTTTGTGCATTGCTTCACTGTATGGCTTCTCTCATATTTTAGCTCCCATCATTTGATGAGGTCTGGATTCAGATGGGCCGTTGTTTTGAGTTTGAGTTTAGGTGGAAGCTATGCTGCTCGAGTTGCCATTGATCAGAGAATGAGCTGGTAGCCAACTGATTCACGGATGCAAAGTTCAACAAATTAAACTTTGCCATCAACATGAATTTTAATTTTAAAGAAAATAATTAGACGATAATGTGCATGCATATCACTAGATGTCAAGGTTGGTGCTTACCCGAAATTCCAGGTTTTGACGGGCAATCCAGAAAACCCGTCTATTTGTTGACTTGGGAGGATTTTAGCATCAATCAGAACCTGTAAAGAGTTATTGTAAGTATTTGAGTGACGTTCTAGAAAAAAGTTTCTTTTTTGAGAGTTAAAGTTTCTCAAAATTTATAATTATTTTAATTGTATTATACACACTCTAATACAAACACCACGTTTTATTAAATGTCCATTCTTCTTTTTAGTCTAATTTTTCTCGATGCTATTAATACTTTAAGCTGAGCTTAAGCCAGTTGTGGAATGGGAAGGATATGGTGGATCAGCCTCAACATGATCAATGAGTGGAAGCTCCTACGTATCTTTCCTGTGCTCGTCCGCTCTCTATCTCGCCCCTAAGGAAATCCTTGCTGGAGGTGCCAATGGCTTGGAGTTTTACACTAAAGTGGTAGTGCAGGATGATGTACTTGTGCGCGTTGATGATTATATAAATGAATTAATAATAATTATAAATATAATTTTTTTATTATTTATAAAATATGAATAAAAGATTGACAAAAAAGTAATAAATTGAAATTGACGAGAAATGATGAAATAAATAAAAATTAAAATAAGAAGGTGAGATGAAAGCACACGAGGAAGAAACTGTATCATTTGATATTATATATTTTAAGCATTAATAAATTATTCTAGGTAAAAGAAAGATATTTAAAAAAAATATAGTAATTTAAAATTGATTAAAAGAATGAAATAAATGAAAAATAATAAAGATGGTGAAAACATATAAAAAATAATAACATTTTTAATGTTACACATTTTAAGATCAATTGATTTAGACTATGTTTGTTTGAGAATTTGAATGATTCCAGATTTTGATAGAGATGAAAATAATGAAAATTATATTTGAATATGAAATTTTGAGGATATTAAAATTTTATTTGTTCAAATTTATTTAATTATATATAATATATATCTATAATTGATGATGTAAAAGTAATAAAAATATTAATAAATACTGTGAAAGTATATATATAAATATATTGTGAATATATATATATATATATATATCATAATCATATTAAAACATATACACACACTCACACTTGATCACATGTTTATATATATATTTATATTATAAAAATTAATCATTATTTTTATACACCATTGACTCGTTCAATCAATTATTAAAGGTTATAAACACACAAGTATATGCAAATTTAAACGAATCAAAATTTCAATTACAGACTAAACAGAACGTGTTAAAATATTAATACTAGTTAGGGTGGTTCAAACTTTCAGGAGAGCTCATTACAGGCGAGTTTGTTGTCCTTGACGCTCTTGTTTCTCTCTAATTGCTTCTGGGGAGGCTGAGAGAGCATCCGAACATCATACTACAAAACCAATCATAAGGCGTTACTGCGCGCAAACGTTGAAGCCGAGCAGCCCCTTCAGTCAAGAACAAGGACTACACAGACTCCAAACACCTCCAGGTTGCAACCCCACTCCCTCGTATTCAACAAAAGTACAAGAATAATCTCGGACATATCAACTGGAAAACGAGAATAAAGGATTTCGTCGCATATTCGTGCCCATTTTCCTTCCTCTTCCAAAAATACATGAGAATACGTTAACAGAATACGTTTGCAAAGGAGGAGATTGCAATTTGCATTCCACCCGTGTTAGAAACAGAGACTTTCTCGTGCCATTCAGAACGATGAGCCATAACTGTTGTCGTCGCAAATACCCAAACCAATGAGGTAAAACAGAAATACTATCGACATCTGGAAATGCAGGAGGCTCAGACACGCATAAATAGGTCATCAAGAGCAGAAATAATAAAGAACGTAAAGGTCCATAACTCAGCCGAGAAATGGTTTCAAGACTCATCCCCTCCTCCTTGTAATTTATTAATTTACCAAAAAATGGAAAAGCATCAACAAGTGGTGAAAGCTCAGTTGTCCCATAAAATACGTATCTGTTTGGAAAAATACTTAGAATGAATAAATAAATAAATAAAATACAAAATAAAGATGCTCCGTCCGTGTCTTCGGGCACGCCGCCGCCGACTGCCCAGGTTTCATCGCCTGCCCTCGATTCAATTTTAGGGTTAGCTGATATGGGCCATTATATTTTGGGCTCCAGGTATCATTATGGATCTGGAATGAGTGGACAAGTTTTCGGGTCTTGATTCCATTAATGTAAAACAAGTGTGCTAGTTTGTTTTTTTTAACAGTACTGTTTGTTACACCAAGAGAGCAAACGGAAAGTGGATGAGCTTTAAGTGAGTTTTGTAGTAAGATATGAACAAGGGAATAAAATTTAAGTTAATTTGAATTTGACTGTCATTACATATATTGAACATATGATATCATATAGATTAACATGATATAAATATATATATGAATGTGGGTGTATATGTGTATAAATATATGCCTTGATTTGATTATGAATATGTGTAATAATTGATAAATAATTAGTTAGTTATAAAAAATAAAGAGAAAAAAGTATGAATTTGAATTTAAATAAAAATTTGTGAGATAAGAAATTTAGTTTGTAAAATTTTGAGGGGGTAAAATTTTGAGGGGGCATGAAGTGGGGAAAATGGGGAATCAAACACAGTCGAAGTATTTTTGATTGCGGTAGTTGCTTTTGTTTTTGAAAGTGATTGTGGTAATTGCTAATGAGTCCGATTCTTGATTTTCAATTAATTGTTGATTATTGACAACCCTGAATCATGGAGTAATGGTATTTAATTGTTCCAGTAATTTATTATTTTTCATTATTATAATTTCAAAACAAACACAACCCTAACATAAGGCAGGCTGATGAAAGCGATTATAAGACAATAAAAATTCAAGCCATTGTTATCGCCACCTCATTCCTGTATCCATTCATACTGTATAATATCCAAAAATTATAAATAAATTATCCTCATTTAGAATACACGTCTTTTCAGTGATCAAACATTGTACTTTAATTTCTTGTCTTATAATCAAGCACCACTTTGTGGTGTCAATAATTTTGGTGATGTTTCATCACTCATTTGCAGAGTTGTGCTCAATTGCCCCAAAAGATTGCTGATCATGATTGTTTAGGGCAACATCCTTGACTAAATGAATGTCTTTCGTGTTTCACCAGTTGCCCAATATTCCTTTCTTTAGAAACAATCTAAAAATTGGTTGCCATTTCATCGTCTTTCCACAAATTCAAACTTAGCCCCCACAAGCAAACACCCCATCCCTTCTTGACTATCAACAGCCAAAGCTTTATCCCTTTTGGCAGTACTGTACACGTTCCTATTTATGAAAATTCGATCATATTATATATCTTTAGCACTCATGACGTGTGCCTTTTTCTCACCGTGAGCTTCAACGCACTCATGTAAAATAACTCGTTATTCCCATAAATTTTACACTACGCACAACGAGTTCCAATACATAAACTTCTGTCCTAATTATGTTGCCTAGTTCTGACCTCGACAGATTAACTTGACACAACCAAAGTTTCTCTTACAAAATGATTAATCAATTTCCCTCTTGGGAGTAGGACTTATTGGGAGATGCCCAGTTCACCAACCCCCAATAATATGCTGCACCAAATAAATTCATGACATGTTTTCTCCTCAGTATTATCAACAGAAGATGCTCTAGCCTTCCCACACCTGATCGGGTCACTGTTTTCCAGCAGCTTTATCATAAAATAGCTATCAGGTCCAGAAGTTGATGCATATTTTGTATTCCTCAATTTCTTCGTAATGTCATAATTAGACTCACTAGCTAGCCTAGTACAGATTCTGCATTATTTGGTTACAAGCAACAACAAAATGAGCCACAGAAAGATTCGGTCCCAAGGCTACGTGCCATTTTCTTGGGAAGAAGAGCCGGGAGTTCCCAAATCCAACCACCAAAAGTCATCCTCAGACGTGGGGTTAAGTGCTCTCAAAACGCTCCCTGGTAATGATTTAGGCAGTCCCATGATTCCACCTCCTCCGTGCGCCTCTCAACCTCGAAAGAAAAGCTACTGGTGCAAGGGCCTGCGCTGGCAGGACGATCCATTCCTTGCTGCCTTCAAGTCCTGCACCAAGACTACTACTGCATCGTACCACAGAGGACACCAGGAATTCAGGCAGAAGAGCGGCGAGTCTGAGGGAAAGAATTACCGCAAGGGTAGCGTTTTCTCATGCAAGCACTCTAGTAATGTCGAAAATGACAATTTGGTCAAGTTTTCTAAGCTCCCTCCTCTTCCCAAGGAGAGATACAACGCCAAATCCTTCGTCAGGACTGGAGTAAAGCTTCCGTAGGATAATAATGGGAAGTAGTTATCTGACAATATACAAGGTAAATTGTTTACCGGTCAATGGTCATAATATTGTTTAGATGCTTTTATTAGTGGGGTTGATGAATTCTCTGCAATCATTTGTTCTTCTAGGAATTTACGCGACTGAATCCAATCACTTCGTCTTGTGTAATTTGTAATTATATTTCTTCGTTATGCCCGTCGAGCATATGGAACTCTGGGTGCGTCTACATGATTTACGAATTCTAATTTAGGCCAGTGTTTGACTTCGCATATGAAATAATAATAACATCAGATCAAGTCAATTAAGATATATTTGTGGTTGGCCAGATCATTGATAGAAACAATATCCAAATACCAAACTCGAAAAATCTTAAGTTTCGCTGCGAAGATATATACTACTATAGATAAGAAAAGTTTTGGGAGGGGGGTTTTTTGACTTAATTTTTTTTTCATTTTTTGAAATACTGATATTTTAAAATCATTTACAAAATTAACCCCAATCATAGAATTGGGTTTCTGTTATTTGAAATCAGGGAATGGAAAGACAAAAACAAAAGCAAAAAATACAAGTCCTCTATTCTCTCTTTGTTTATGACAAGTTTAATTTGTTATGTAATAAATAATACACAAACAAACATAATTTATTATCAACACGTGAATGTTTATGTTGGATAAATTTAATTGAAATTATTGCATAATTTTTTTGTCAATTATTCCATTAAAATATAATAATTGTGAATAATAAATTGATAAACTTTAGTTTTTATGATTTTGATGTTTGATATAAAAATTAAAATTTTTAAGAAAAATAGAATTAACCATTATATGATCATAAATAAGTTTTATATGCAAGTAATTTTATTATTTTTTGTTTAATATATCTATGCAATATTTGATATAAATATAGTTTGCCCTATGTTATGTTTGTGCTCTGTTATGTTTGTTTGTGTATTTTTCGTTACATAATAATTATGTTTTTTTGTCTATTTTTAAATATTTAGTTTGATAAATAATTTCAAAATAAGAATATTTTAAAAAATAAAAAAAATAGAGATAAATACTGAAAAAAATTCAATCTAAACAAACAAGACACTAACAGAATATCGTGATTTGAGCACACGAAATTAATTCTATGAATTCAATTCACGGCATGTACCTTTTTTTAAAAATTTTTTTATACATTTTGTTTTGGCTTTTTATGTATTTTTTAAATTTTTTTCCAATTTTGTAGGCCGTGATTTCATCCAACGAAATTGAATCAAATTCTTCGATCATTTTAAAATTGAAATATTTTGAAAAATGAGATAAAAAATTAACACAAACGGTAAAAAAACCGGTTTTGGGAGTGCGGATAATGTTTTTATTTTGTTTGTTGCGTTGGAAGGCCTTTTACTCGAAAGTTGACTTTCAAATCATGGCCGAACATAATTGCATAGTCCAAGAAACAAACGGGCTTACTTATTTCATATGGGCCACTCATCATTGTTTCAATAATGAGTTAATATATCCAAACCCAAATATTCCGTTTTCATGCTTCCCCTTTCTAGTCTTTTTTGCTTTATTCGTGCACACGAATTACATATTTTAATCACTAAATATTATACATAATCAAGTACTAGCTTATAATTTATTCTAACAAATAAATTTCTCACACTTTTATGTGTAAATTTATTTACAAATTATAATGTTATTGCATTTTTAAGAATAAAAATAACATAATTTAATATTAAAAATATAATAATAAATAAATATTGAAAAGGTTATAAAGAGAGAAAACTTGTCATACATTACAAATAAAAACAAATTGAAAGAAAGGGAGAACAAAAATATTAAAAAATAATTACATAATTTTATATATGATTTATTTTTAAAAAAATATAAGTATTGATAAGAATAATATATATATATATATATATGTTTATTTATTTAATTGAAGCGGAGGTTTGGTCGAATATGCGCTGGGAGAGTCAACCTATGAGAGTCATGTGTTGTCATGGCATGAGTGACGCGTCGAGATCGAACGGAAACTCGTGTACATACACCTGCGTGCTCCTTAAACTTTGTTTACTATGCAAATAATTATTATTCATTTTATAACATGTTTTTACATTAATCAAAATTTTTATCATCATAAAGTATATATAATTAAATTCAACAAAATAATTTATCTAATTTAATCGATCAAAATTCACATGGCTTGACGTCAACTTCGTGCCGTGAAAACTGAAAAGTCTGAACTTAAAAACAATAGAAACGAAGAGACCGTGCGCCGAACACGGCCTTTTGTCCTGAGTTTGGTGCCTGGTATGATTCCTTGTGAGTCCAATTTACTGATAAAGAGAGTATACAGCCATAGCGGAAGTGTCTAATCAGGAAAAAAGATTAAAAACGTACACACTGAAAAAAACGATTTCACATGCGCATAACGTTTACTTGTCGATACCCAATTGGTCTGAGGGCTCCAACGAAACCCGAAGGCAGCGGACCAGCCAAACAGTGCCTAACGTTTTCTATTTTCTCCTCAAAACATACATCATTTTGATTTCTCCTTCCTTCTGTCTTCTACATTTCACCCCTCCCTCTCTGTCCTTCAACTTTTTTTTTTTATTTTTATTTCCCTCTCGTTTCTTTTTAACATTTTTTTTAAAAATTCAAATAATATTATCTATTTATAATTTAAAATTTGACAATTTGATAGTATGTCATATCTAATAAGATTATCAACACCATTTACTAGTTATGGAATAATTGCTTATTTAATCGTTGCAGTCACCCTGTTTGTAGTGTTTGCCACTGTTGGTTGACCAGTTATAACAGGGGAAGGTTAATTTGTGTTAGTAAAATAAAGCAAAGTTTTAGAGTTGCCAATGGCAGGTGTTCGTTTATTATATGATGGATTGAGGTATGAACACAGGACTGGAGAAAACTCAAGTTGCACGTCATCATTCATAATTCATATAATTAGACAACTAGACATGCATCTCGAGTTTTCGGTTTTTTCTTCCTTTCTTTTTTCTCTTCTCCCAAAGCGAATCTTCAAAGTTTTATGTTCTTATCAGTAAATTAAAACAAAATAAGCAATGATTACCGAATGATTATATCTAACGAATAATTGAATATAATACTAGTATAATAAACAATAATGAGACATTGAATTTGGATTCTTTATACTTGCACTCTAGGGTCAAGCTTTGTATTATATAAAAGATAGCTAACGTCTACTAATTACTAATATGGTTTTACCACTTAATAAACTTGGCAATTTAAATGAAGGACTTTTTTTGGGCTGTGGGTGTGTGTGTTTTCATTATAATTTATTCTATGCGATAAATTCAATCAAAATTAATTAAAGATGAACATACAACATAAAAATAAATATTAAGTAAGATGATCTAATTAGTATTTACTATCAGCTACTTGATCGTTATAAAACATTAATAAATGCAATTTATATTCTAATATACATTTGATAAATTTGAATTCAAAACTATCAATTTTATTACTCCAGATGGGCCTTATTGGCAAATTATTAGTTTCTCTGAACACGTATATATGTTATTATTATACTAAAATGACGTCCTGTCTGGCAATAAATTAAATTCTCAAAAATTTGGTAATGACACCTGGGGAGAACTTTGACAGGGTAAATATATATTCCTAATACAGCAATATAATAAGAAAACATCAAATTTCTTTTTGATTTCTAAACAATCACCACCGCTGAATCGTTGATGAAAACCAACTACTGTTAAAGCACACCAGCCTGCTAACAAAATATTGATAGTGGCAACAATCAAACGATCTCGTATACGTGGGGAAAATCCACTGCACCTCAGATTAACACCTTTGTTTAGTTTGCCCAGTCCACCAATGCAGAAGTCACTGACGGCTTAGCATTTTAGCTAATCGAAAAGTCATTAAGAAAAGAGACTGACGTATGCGTCTCTTGTCTGTGTCGGTCGAGCTGGACTGCACACGTTTACGTGGTTCTTCATCTGAATTTTATATATTATAGTCTTCCATCCAATTTTTTATTAAAAGATTAAAGCTGCTATCTTGACTCTATTTTATCCCAAACCAAACAAGTTTAGTTAGTAAAGAAAAAAGAAAAAGTAAGCTTAGATACCTTGCTTTATTAAAAAAAAAAAAAAGATCTGAACCTGCCCTTGTTGACACACAAAGGGCATCACATTCGCCATCTGTGATTGATTCCTTGTCCAGCGTTATGATTTTCTCAACTCTTCATATCTTTGGATGTGGACCGTGATTGCAACAACAGCATTAGGACAGATAATATGTACATGCACACGCACACGTTCACGTACAAACATATATGGGACCTTTTAGACAATAGCATTTATACTATATATTATTTGATATGCACTCGTGGACTTGGCTCTCCACATGATCGAGTCTCTTGAGACTCGGACATATATTTCTTCCAACAATGCTTCACTTCAATGATTTCATGGCTATGATTTGAGTCGTTATGGCTTCTAATTTTGTACCAACCATATTTCTCACTTGCATACATGTTCAATTAGTTTACACTGCATGTCTTGGGGTGTGACGCTTTTGGTCGCGGGAAATACGTGGTGGCCCAAATTTCTCTTGGACTGTGAAAACGAATATATGAGAATATTGCTTGCAATATCTAGTCCATATGCTTTTAACTTTATTCAACTACTTGCGTTAACTAGTGATTAATTTCATCCCCTCGCTTGGTCCACTGGTTCTTATTCACCTTTTATTATATGTACATTATGTGATTGCGTGCTTGCCTTTGGTTTGTGATCGGGCCCATTATTAAGTATTCGGTGAATAATATTTTAATAATTTGTGAGAAAGATTGAAGGAAGTGTGAAGTGTTGTCAATTACAAAAATAAAAGCATTATAGTACACGGCATTCTAAACAATTAAAGGGCCAAACTAATATTATAAGGCTGCAATAGTTACAAAATAATTTACCCTGGTTTTGTCAAAAACAACACCAATATTGTTCCCAAAACCAGTATGGTCGGATCTACTCCAATATTCCTGAGTTTTCTACCTCTGCTAGATTCAATTTACACAGTAACACTCACCATATGTATATATATATATACCGAGAGAGAGACAGAGACAGAGACAGAGAGAGATTTCTCATGTTCAATATCCAGCTCGTGGTTGAGGAGCCAATTTTAGTAATTAATTATGTGATTAAAGAGTGTTGCTGTAATTGTCCGTCGTTAATGGAGAGGCAACGTTTCGATATTGGAGCATGGCCAGGCAGCGATGGCGGTGGGGTTCAAATGCTGCTGATGTTGCCCGCCGATCAGTACTTGGCGTATGTGACAGAGTCTTCGCCGGAGACACACAGCCTCCGACCGCAAGAATTCATTTTCCGAGTCGACCAATTGGGTTTGACGCAACACCAATCTCAGGCGGTTCACCAGTCCCCATTTTACCTCCTGCAGCCGACTCACTTGATTCCTCAAGTTCTCCAAGTGTTTCTGTTTTCTCATGCGGGACCGCCGCGCCGACTCCCGGTTCGACAGCATACGCCTACGCTTTCGCTCGTCTGCGACGGAGCCTAACCGATCAGCCTCACCAGAAGCGGACCTTAAAGTTTTAGTGTTAATACGACCCGGCTCGTTCCGATTCGGATCATCTAAAGCGCAATTCAAGGTGACGTGGTCTGGGTTCGAGGTATCTGAACCGCAGTTAGAACTGAACGGTTCATGGGAAGGTTGTGGGCTACAGACAAGCTGTTCCTCTTGTGAGGAAGGTGGATGAGGAAGGACCAATGTTTCATTGGATTCCCACGTTGGAAAACAGGGTTCAAAAGGTGGGAAGGGGTTTGCAAGGAGCGAGTCAAAGGGAAGAGTGGGTGGAAAAGCAGACAACATGGCCGGAAAACCGCTCAGTGGGAGGGGAAGAGGAGAGAAGAGGAAAAGGGAAGAAGTGATGAAGAGGCCAGTGGAATTTATTGGCAACGCCGGGGCAGGTTTCCGTGGGCATTTTGGTCATTGCATTGAGCAACTGTTTGAGTAGGTGGTGGGGCCAACAGGCTGGCTTTTACAAAGTGGACATGGTGTTACGTCATCACGCGGATCCCACAAAAGCTTACTCATGAAGAAAGAGCGACACTTGTCGAGCGCCTGTGGGAACCGCAGGGCCAGTGGGCCACTAGTTTGGGAAAAGGAAAATCATTCTCTTTAGAATGCGTATTAAATGCCAGAATAAATGTTTGATTATTAATAAAAGTTTATCAAATTTAATTATATATATTTTTATAATAAATTAAAATTTTTAATAAAAAATAAGTTCGGTGTAAAATAATTAAATTGATCTCTCATAACAAATATCATAAATTATTTTTTAAAAATAAATCCAATAAATTTTAATTTCATCTTAAAAGTAAATATGGTATAGACCAGCATACCAATAGGTTGCAGTTAATGTATTTCTTTTTGGGCTGAGTGGATTCATACTTCATAGCTTGGAGAATTTCAGGTGGGCAAGTAAAAAAAAGACACTACAGGCGTTTGCATCTACAAAAAATATAATTCTTGATTGACGTTGCCACAATAATCTTTTTATCTATTGCACTTTGCATGACCTGCCTGTTACTTTTTAAATGATGAACGAAATTAAAAATTAGGTTATTTATTTGTTGCCATAATTGAAGAGTTTTTTGGCAATGTGGGGAAGCCTCAATTTCATCATTCTCGTCCCATGAACACTATATAGCATACCTGATCTATTTCGGGAGTCATGCAGTTGATGCCAATACAATGATATTAATAATCATGGTTGTTTAATCAACCACAAAAATAAAACAAAAAATGGGGCCTGTGAAGTGACCAGCGGGTAATGGTATATTTAGTGCCAAGGACACATGGGCACAGTAGTATCTTTTCCAAAAATCAATGTGAAAACTACTTTAAAACCCCTCTTTTTATTCTCTTGTTTCCCCTTCCCTTGGATCCAAGGTTGCTCTTTTATCAGTTTTTATCATTTATTTCACTGGCTGGCCACAAACTCTTCTGAAGAATCATTAGCTTGCAACAACAAAACAATTTGAGGAGGCCAAACAAACCTTAATTAAGCAGAAAACAGAGGCAAACCCTTTGTTGCCTAATTTGAAATGATTAGTTATCATACATGCTCCTTTTTTCCCATTTATTTTTTTCTCTCTCTTTATTAAATGTGTTCCTAATGGGTGATCGAAATAGATATTGAAATGCCCTTTTCATCTTTAGTCAGAAATTCATTGAGACTATAAAAGAATAAAATAATAACGTATGGTTGTGAGTATATTTCATAAACAGATCGCCCATGGTAGCAGTATATCCCACCAAACTCGCCATTAGAATATTCTCCACTAGACGAAACTATTTTTTCCCTTCAAATTAAGTGGGCAATAAAGATAGTGATTGATTGCAGAGTACTTTAGGAATTTTCAACTTTGCGTTACGTGTATATTTTTGCTTTCTGATAATTTAAACTCTAGTTTCCTGCAAGATTCTTCCCCAGCAAATCTATATTTGCAACATCGTGGATTGAACATGAAAGCTGGGATGTTTGTATAAAAAGCGTTGGCTATGATAAGAGTTGCAGAGGAGGAAGCAATCGGAATTTTATAATTAAGCATTGCATTACCCTAATTTAGATGGTTTTGTAATTATTGGGCTAGATTTTTCTAGCAGTCAACTAATGATTAATTTTATATTATAATTTGTTGATACGTTAAACTTATTGTGGGAAAAGGGCAAAAAAGTGGGGTGGTTTAAGTGCTGAAATTACCATGCGTTTGCCTGCACAATAACTTTTAATTTTGCAGCAAATATTTTATTGGCTTGTTTTGCTGGGTAATGACAGGATGTAAACAATTAAAATAGCAGATTAAATTATCGGCGTAGAAAGCTAAAATTCAAGGGAGAACACCAAAAACTAAAGAAATGTAGACACATCATGTAGCCATATAAATTAAATACCTTACAACTTTGAGAGCTCAATTTCTACTTACCTCACCAGAGAGAAGAGAAGACTATTCTCTTCGCAAAACACTTCCCAACCTTAATCGTCAAAGAACTTAAAAAAGAGAGGAGTCGTCAAAATTGTGTTTCAAGCTCGGTTTCTTCCACCGACAATAGTCACATCGTTGTGGCCTAAATTCTTCCAAAAGAAAATTGAAAAATTCAAAAGTCCTAACATGGCCGGCACATACATATATTATCCAGACAACATTTCCCACATGGAAAATAATAAAAAGAAAAGAAGTGGTGGAGACCACGAGGGGAACTTTTGAGACTCACTCAGTGGCTTCTCTCTTTGGGAATATTATTCTGCTTTTTCTTGGCACATATACTTTAACTGAGTGCCTGTATCTCTACACAAAAATATTGCAATGGAAACCCTAAAGAAAAATATATTAGAGGAAGAAAAGTGTGAGTAGAAGTGGCTAGAATCGATTAAATTTCTGGAGGAACTTAACATGGTTCCACAGCTTATTTAAAGCTGGGATTCGTATAATTATTTGAGCAAGGTAAGTGATGTTTAGTTTGATACAATTCTTGGACCAGCATATGCTGTTCACAATATCAAACTGGCGTGTTGCACTATGTCATCGAAACCCAACTCTTCCTTTCGTTCCATCGTTTTTTGCTCCAGCCAAGCAGGTATTCTCGAGTATTATTGGTTCACGGGAACCAAAATTTACAGAAAATCAAATAATTATTCAGTTATGATATATTTCATAATTTCATTCATGTACTTGACCTTTTAGGCTATGTTTGGGAGAAGGATTTTTGTTAAAAATAATGTTTTGTAGAAGTTATGTTGAAATGAGTAGTAAGTTTAGAAGGAATGTTTTGATGAGATAAATAGTATGACTTGTTTGAATATCTATATAAAATATATAATAATGATTGAATTATGTTATAGTACATATGAATAATAATTATACTTTTTAGGATGTAAATCAAAAAAGATGAGTATATGTGTGATATATATATATATATATTGATTTGATTGTTAATAATTGTAATAATTGAAAAATAATTAGTTAATTATATAAATGTATATATATAAGAGAAAATTTGAATTTAAATTTAGATAAAGGTTTCGTTGAATTGTATGTTTAATAGTGTGAAACAATGATTTTGAGTTCAAAATTAGATTCCAAGCATAAGCTTAAAGTATCAGATCGTGTGCAGAATTCAGGAAATTATGAAGTCAGGCATTCGTCTGGAAATTACAAATTTCATACCAGAAACAAACAACCCATGAAATTAATTTTTATATATAAAATTACTCATTTATGATTTCACTTTAGATGACAATAACGATTATAAATTATAATAACGATCATGATAATTAATTATATTAATTATTACC
This sequence comes from Avicennia marina, assembly GCA_019155195.1. Classification (NCBI taxonomy): domain Eukaryota; kingdom Viridiplantae; phylum Streptophyta; class Magnoliopsida; order Lamiales; family Acanthaceae; genus Avicennia; species Avicennia marina. Next base: position 10,011,560 of record CM032765.1, read on the forward strand.
TAATTAATATGGAGTAGCGTCTCCGCTGTTTGAAGGAATGACATCCTTCTTATCCTCGATCAACCATGGGATGCTCCCCGTCCACGCGGCTGCCAGTGCATCTGACGTCATCATGGATCAACGGCAGGCTACCCCCGTCATGCACGTCATCTTTGGTGTCAATAATAATGCAAGAGCACCGTTCTAAAGAGGAAAAGAACGCCGCTGTGACACCGTTCAACAGCCGTGCCGCCACCCCATCCGACTTCTTGGGCGCCTCGGCACAGCCGATGGTTAACGGTGGTTTGACAGCGGAATCCGGCTCGGTAATTGAACGTTCTCTGCAATGGCAAAAGTTCATGCTGCACGTTGGAGAACTGCAGCTTGCATCTTTTGCCATCTGGTTATCGCATAAAAAAAATTTACAGGAAAAAGATTAATTTCAGCACCCAGAGAAAGAGACCTTGGCTTTGTTGTTGATTGCCATTGTTGTAGGCATGGTATTTGGTAATTTTAATTAATTACGATACGAATAATGGTGGAGTATTGATTAATCCGTGAAAAATAAGAAACAATAGAAACCTCATCATTTTTCCTTACAAAGTTAGCGTAAATCAAGCACGACTTTTGTGCTACCATTAAGCGACAACTTTGATTTGATTAGCCCTCATTTCAAGTTAGATATATTAATTGTCGTGTAACGGGTTGTTTTCCATAGGGCAAAATCTAGCCGCATAACTTGCTCATCAATCAATGAAATTTCATGCCCCAAAAGGAACATAGAAAATTTACCTGCATGCTATATAAATACAATATTTCTAAAATCAAGCTAATCTTGAGGTGACGCCACAAATATATATTTACTTTTGAACTGTAATCTAATAAACTTTATGACAATTCGACGTTAACACGTAATTACGACTAGTTGTTGGTGCGCACTTGGTACATGTGCATGCATATAAAATTTAAAATATAAATTCTCATATCTACATAAAAAATCTTACTTTTATTATATAAATATTTTAAAATATATTGCATTTCTATTTTATTAAACTATGTTGCATATTTATTTTATTTTAAATTTATCATATAATAAAATAATATATTTTAGGTGTGTGTTAAGGATAATAAAATATAAATACCTTTTAATATTTAAAGTAAAATTATAAAAAAAAACGAGAGGAAAATTTTTAAAGAAAAACCAAATAATAAGAAATAACATAAACAATATTTAATTGAGAATGATGGGAGAAAAAGGGAACAAAAAAAAAAAATGAAAGAAAAATATAAAAAAAATTACTAAGACATGGGTATTTTTGGTTTTTGAACTTTGAAGACCGAACGGTGGTTATTTTAAGGTATAGACACTTAACATATAGTATAAATTAAAAGACAGCCAAAACTAGAAATAGGCCATGCATTATTGACAGTAATTTAATACAAATTATGAAACAAAACTTTAATACGTGGATGCAATGGTTGCTTGGAATGGGAGCTAAGAACTACAATAAAGGACATAAGTGAGGACAATCTTCAGAAATAGAGGGAGTTGTAGAATTTGTGAGGCTGAGTCTACTAGAATTAGGTCGGGCTTAAAGGCAGCCAAAGGAATTGAAGTGATTCCTTACCTGAAAATTGATGAAGGAATATGGAAAGATGCTTACCCAAATCAGAACATTTGACATTTTCCTTTTGCATCTTTTAGTTCTTTGAGTTATTACATATTAAAAATGAAATAGCATTCTTTTTGTCCATCTGCTTTTCTTCTATAAAATTTCAATTTTTCATTAATATGGTTAGTACTTATTTTTAAACGGAATTAGCAAATGCATCCGTATAAATATATACACGCATCATCAAATACAGCAAATTATCAATCGGCATTAGAATTTACATGCAACAATTTTACCAACAATCACTATAAGATAAATTATAATGATATTTAATGGGATTTAAACTTAGGGTCTCAAAAATATTTAAGTCTTAGTTTCATCATCCATGTAGGCCTTATCGCATTGATACAGGTGACATAATTTATTTTCTTACCTAAAATGTAAAGTTTAAAAGTAATATATGATATGCATTAAAGTATCATAGAAATTTTTTAAACGCTGCACATGTAAAAATATTAAATTGTGCCGATTACGCTCCATCAACGTAAGATAGACCCCACATCTTTATTGAAACAATTAATTAAATTTATTAAGTATATTAAAAATAAAAATATTATATTTTTTAGGATTTAAATAATAAAAATGAAAATATTTATAATAAACTTATTTAAAAGATTTATAAAAGATAGATAAAATAAATTAGAGATGAAAGTAAATAAAAGAAAAAATTATTGAGATAAAAGAGAAAAACTTAAAGAAAAATAATATGGTAATTTAACATTGAATACAAAAAAGTTAATTATTATAAATCCCATGCACTTAATAATATAGTTAAATAGTATTTATTAAAAATAATAGAGTAAATTACATTATATAATTAAAGTAAGTTCAGAATCTTGATAATAACAATTGAGGCACATTCATTGCAAGTACTTTAAAAATAAAAGATTGTATAATAAATATAGCAACAAATAAAGATGATTTAAATTTATGAAAAATTCAAAATAAAGTAAAAAAAGAAATTATGTTAGTGGGATATTGTTGTAGGCTAAAGTCAAATTGGAAAATGGAGAGGGGCTGAAAAATAGTTGTAATTAGAGAGGTATTTGATCAAAAAACTAAAACAATCTTTTCCATTTTATAATGGTTAAGATACACACGTACATAAGATACATACATACATACATAAATAAATAAATAAATAAATATATATATATATATATATATGTATATCTTTACTCTCGATAGATAAGAATATTCCCTTTATCATCATACCCTTAAGAAAACTAAGAAAACCCAAAAAACCAATGAAAGCCCAACAATGGCTTTTATGGAATTTGATTTACTTTAATGGTAAATCATATTCAAAAACTTAAGGAAGCATATTACGAGTCTGTAACGCAAGCCCAAATCATCTTTCAATTATTTATTTGAGGAAAGGTCCAGAGTCAAGTGGTCGACAAGTGAAAAAGGTCATTCGCATAAATCAATTTATTTTATATTATATCAAGATACTTTTCATAATTTCAGCAATGAGCCGACCGACGGTTGTTGCAATTCAATGCATTTGAATCAGGGCCATAGAGTTGTCCACTGCTGATTGTTTTTATAGTTGAGTTTCAACTGTTAAGTAGATTTTTGAATTTGGCATATTTAATAGTTGGTATGATGACATATATAATTATTTCTTTTGAACATAATTATTCGGAGTAATTAAAAAGAACAAAAATGATTTATTTTGCAGTGAAACCTAGAATTGATGTGACATCTTCAAAAATTCCAACAATTGATGCAATCAGCGGTGACGCACACACGGAGACTATAGTCTTTCTTTCCAAACCATGGTTTCGCGAGTCATGCTTTTTTCGTATAATATTTAAAGCTTTTTCCGTGGAAGTTTTTTGATCATTAGATTAATGATGGTGGGGCATTAGTAATGTATAAAGCCAAACCTTAGAACCCCCAATAAATTCTTGTCTGATTCATGGTTTCTGCGAATCTTCCCGCAATGAATGGATGCTCAATTCCAAATTTGTTATTGGACAACACTACATTTCTTAGGTGAGTCGGTATTGGATTTTCATTTTCCAATAGATATATATGGTAAATTTTTAGGAATCACATTGCCTTATATTTTGTATTTCGAAATCACATGAAATATTAAATATTCGTTTTTATGAAATTTAAATTAGATATTGCGCACATGTTTGTATTTTTTTTTTTGGCTTTGGAGATTTTTCTTTTCCTTTTCAATAATTTTGGATCTTTAATTATTGAATTCATTTTAATACTATTTTTAACATTTTGTTTATGTTTTTAAGCTTTTAATTTATTTTTAGAGATGCTTGTTTCAATGTTGTATAACTTTTGGTTTAATAGTTAGTTTTAATACTTTAAGACACACGCGCGCATATTATTTGGGTTTTTTGATTTACGACAGAAAAACCAAAAAAAAAAAAAAAAAAAAAACTGGATAGTTGAATTTAGTATCGGGTAACCTATAAAAAAAAAATATAACAAATCTTGAATCGATTTAACACAATTTTACGAAATAAACAAAGCAGACTGATCGATTCTAACTATCGAATACTAGTTGATATTTTGACATCAATATGTAAATAAAATGTTTTTTTATTTGCAACAATCTCTTTTGAAGCATTACACTTTGACAAGTGCATCCTTTGTGGTATGGTATCCGTCACTTCCAAATGAATTGACCACGTGACCAATTATTCGAAAGTGAGCATATTTCACTCTTTCAAACTTTCTTTACATTTTTCATTTCTCTCTCCAAGTTCTCTGTCTCTCTTTTCTTAACTTTATTATTATTTTTCTTAAATAAAATAAAATAAACGCAGAAGAAATGATATGTATATATATATATATATAGATATGAATTAATTGCTATTATTTTTATTTTTTTAAAATTCTTAATTCATTTATATTTGATTATTCAAATAAATAAAAATTTAAATATGTGGTTTAGGGGAGGTAATCAAACAAGTGGATAGAATGAATGAAAATAACAGATCGAGCTTCTGATGGGTGGATGCATATTAATTGCGTATTGCACTTCGTGATGAACAATTACCGGTCCATTTTATATAATCTGGGACTTTGCAATTTGTGTTCAATATGAATTCTGCTTCAAGCATTCAATGCTAGCTTAAAGTGTTCACACAATTGGGCCATGCATCCCTTTCACCAACCTTCTTTTCTTACAAAAATTCAACCCATCTCAATCTTCTACATGCCCTCCTTCAATCATTGAAAAACGTAACTTGCATGTTGCTTGTCTCATATACTTTAACTCATCCGTTTGCTGATCAGAATCACCAGTAAGTTCAATGAATGATACAACTAAAACTGTTGCACAACGTTCTGATGAGAGGGGGGCATAGTTCTATTAATAGTTAAAAGGCCATGTCCTGTCGTATGCCTGATATTATTAGACCTGGTTTACTTCGAGGGATTAGTTTGGGCGTGCTAGCTTACTTAACTTAATGGGTTGTTGATTTTGAAGGAAATGATCGGTCATCAAACCCGGTATAAAGTGGATATTTTCTGAGATGAGACTTTCCACCTTAAAGTTAATTAAGATGAGTTTATCCCATAGTATTGTAAAGATAATAGTACTACTAATAAAAAATTATGTTACATGAATAACAAAAACTGTATTATCATTCATACTAGATAGAAATTTTGACTCTCTCTCTCTCTCTCTCTGTGTTACTCGAACCGGAAGCAGGTTTCATGCGATTCAGTACGGCTTTGTGGATCAAGCCATACTAAAAACTGCTCGAAAGTCTGCAATACTAAATTGGTCCTCCGGATGAGTACATAGATAGAAAGAAATGCATCATCTTGAAGTCAGAGTGATAATATATATCTTTTATCGTGTATATATATGGTGGGGTTTACAAGAAATTTATGTTAAAGTTGTGCTCCCACACTGTTCAGAGTTTCGTGGAATGTTGAATTTTTGGCCGAAAGCGGGCCCGTTTTTCCAATTCCTTTTCTAATTACATTCAGATGATTGACAGACGCGCGCGCATGTGTGTGTGTGTGTGTGTGTGTGTCGTGGGCTGCGTCGTGACACGGCTCACCTAGTCAAATTACATGACATTGAAGTAAGGTGCTGGAAATTCCAGCAGATTAATGACTTGGACTCACATTTCCAGATGCAGACAAGAGTGATTTCAGAAAATCTAGATGTTCACGACCAAAACAAATCAATGGTGGATAAATAATCCATTTGCAGGAAAAAAATTAGTGCTCATGTTCACATAAAGATCATACAGGAAAATTAACGTCAGAATCCGACAGATTCTTCAAGGGGACAGGGGTTGCTTTTCCTCTTGGGCGGTCAATAATTGGGTTGACCTGAAATAATTTTACCATTTAACCTATTTTTTTTGATCTAGTCTAAGACCAGCAAGAAAATTCATCAACCATCCTTTCAATTATTGATTATTTTGGCAATCTGATGCCAGTAAGTATAATTGAACAACGCAAAATAAAATTTCCTCCTACAACGAATGATGGGCAACATGCATTGATCTTTCAGAAGCCGATTTCTCTTCTTCCGTACGTCCACACATCCTGGCCGTGTACTGGTGGTAACGTGGTAATTTTTAAGACGACTTGAAAACACAGTCCGTGCATATTGAAATTGGATTGAATAAAAAATAATTGGTTTTGAGGTTACCAACGGATTCACCCATCAACCGAATAACTCATTTATAAATTTAAAATAATTTAATAAATATTTTTGATTAACTAATTATTTTAAAATATTTTACCATATAAATCATGAGATTAAGTTTTTGATTGTTGGAATTGCACTCGACACCATAAAGGTTGATTTTATCTTCATTTTGGGCCAAAGTGAAATGGTGAATTTTTTATATTTTTGTGTCATGACTAGCGGATTAAGTTTAAGTGAACCGTGAAAATTTTTGGTTATGTTTGGGTGAAACTTTTGACTTGGGAAAATAAATAGATTTGGTTGGAGTTGAATGATATTCATTTCTGAAATTTATTTGTTATACTTGGTCAAAATTTCAACTCTTTAATTTTTTATCTTTAAACATGAAAAAATAATACCAAAAAGTGTAAAAAGATACCAAATAAAATAAAATTTTCAGAAATATTTAAAAAATAAATTTAAATATTCTCATATTATGTTTAAGTTTTAAATTTTACTTATAAAAATTTGATGTTACATTTTTTATGCATGTATTTGTTCGATTCATTTAGATTTTTTTTTACTTATAAACTTTTGTCATATATTGTTTTTAGTAAATTTTAATTATCTATACATTTTTATATTATTATTTTTTTTTACATATTTTGGTACGCTTTTATGTTTGCTGACCAAAATTGAAAAAATTGAGATTTTAACGTAAATAACGGGTTGGTACACAAATCAAAATTTGTCAAACTTTCAGTGTATCGAAGAGACCTCTTTTGTAAAATGTTTACATAGCAGGACCAAAGAAATTGATTTTCCAAACTGAGACAAAAATTAAGTTCGATTAAAATAAATAAATAGCTTTGAAATCTTTGATTACTCCATATCAGTATTGTAGTGGAATTGTTTTTTTCCTTACGAATTCAAAGACCAAATCCGATGAAATCACAAAGTTCGTCCTTCATCGGGAAATTAAACGAATGTTTTGTCCGGACGAATGGCAGCCGAAATGAATCTCCTGTTGATATATATGCTTTTGACTCCGTACAAATTCATTTTACTGTGCTTGTTATTATTTTTTGATGTGTATTTTTAAATATATATTTTTTTAAAATTATATAAAAATAAATTTTAAAAATTATAATGATTATAATATATATATATTTTTTAATTATATTTGTTTTTTTAAATAAATATATATATATTTACATATTTTTATTTTAAAAATTACATAAAAATAAAAAATATAATTATTATATCCAGACTCACCGTGTGAAAACGAACATAGCCTCTGCTTTTGAGAGTTTAAAAAGTTTATGTTTGATAATTTTTTTTATAAAAAAATATAAAAATTTTAAAAGTAAAATATTTGAAATTTATAAGTTTTTCAAAAATAAATTAGATATTTTCAATTTATTTTTAAATAGTTTATAAGTTATTTCATTTTATATTTTAAAAATAATATAAATATTCTTAAATTATATTTTATTAATACCATTTTATTTATTTTCATTATTATTGTATTAAAAAATTATAATTAATTATAATTATAAATTGTAGTAAAATTTTATAAATTGATTTTACTAAACACTTTAATAACTTATTTTTAGAATAAGACCTTTAAACTTATAAATTTTAAAAATATTTTATAAATTATATGCTTTTATAAATTATAAAAAATAAGTTTAGCTAAATACCCTCTTAGATCTTAAAACTTATAAGCTCATAGGCAGGAGTATATTAATTGTTATTATAAACTCTTGTTTGATAACTTTTTTTAATGAAAAAGCTTATAAACTCTCAAAATAAGATATTTGGAGTTTATAAACTTCTTAAAAATAAGTTGATTTCAACTTATTTTTAAATATTTTATAAATTACTTCTTTATATGTACTAAAAAATGCATAAATATTTTAAATTATATTATATTAATGATGTTTACTTTATTCTTATTATTATTACATCAAAAAAATTATAATTAACTATAATTATAAATGTTTACAAAATTTTATAAGATGACATTATTCAAATACTTTATCAACTTATTTTAAAAATAAAATAGATGAACTTATAAATTATTTAAAATAGCCTTAGCCAAACACCCTCTTAATTAAAAGATATAGATGACATGTGATTTGATTTTTCATAAAAAAAAATGCATGAGTATATTAATTGCTATCATATGCCGTTCGCATACCTTTCTTTTACTGATCTGCACATTTGATTTGATCTTAATTTGTCAACCTTATAAAATAATTAATTCAAATGGTAACTATAATTAATTAGTCATCAATCCGTTGTATTTGACTGTCTACGTAGCAGGCATTTTTTAGTCTCTGTCTTCTATTGTTTCCATGTAAATTTATATGTGGAGGGGATAGGGAGTAGGTAGAAATAATGCATGTTTATAATTTGCAGGTTATTAATTTATACAACAATTGATATTTCTTAATCAGGGAATCTTACGTGATCTTTGAATATTAATTAATTTATTATCTTACTTTATTGCAGGTTTCAAATGTTACATTGTATATTATTTTGTAAATGTTTGTGCAGCAATTTATTTTTCTACATTTTTACCATTATTTTAAGAGTTTGATGGTCAAAAGCTAAAGAAGACCGTAGAAACGAGTAAACGTAGGCATCCACCCGCAAGAAAAGAATGGGATAGGGGCAGAGATTGGGGTTAGCGGGGACAGGAGAACTTACTCCTGACCGATCACCTGCCCCATCCCTAGTTTGGATATTAATATATATAAATATTATATACACACACAAATATATGCATATAATATTTTTATTATAATAAATTATTTAAATTGTAATTAATTACATTATATATTTGTAATTAATTTCTAAATAATTTTTATATGATTAAAGAAAATTACTTAATTAGGTTTTTAATTTGTCTATTCCACGAAAACTAAAATAAAGAACATTAAAATAATTAACTAAGATGGAATATACATTTTAATTTTGATAAAACTATACATCTTTTCAAAAAATTAATATGTTTTTTCACAATAAAAATTGTGTATATGAAAAATTAAAATCATTATTATTTTCTTTCCTCAAGTCTACTTTTTTTATTTTTTATTTTTCTTGATTTTTTGCATACTAATTTGAGAAAAATTTTAGTCACCATTCATAATTCATATAACTCCAAACAATTTAAAATTTATTATTTTGTTTATTTTGTTTTATTGATAAATAAATTCTATATAATCTATTTATTTTAACATTTATCTATTTTGAATTGAATATATCAATTGAATAATGAATTTTTGTCATTTTACATTGAATGTATATACATTCTTACTCCATTTGTATTTGATATTTGTATATAATTATTATCGAGCCAACTTAATAGTTTAGAAACTCATAATGGTTTGTTAATTTTTTTGTCATAATATAAAATTCATTATGAAAATTTCTTTTTTGGGTTAGTGTTTTGCAAAGAAATTAAATTTTGTCACACGAATCATGTTAATATAAGAAATATATTATTTATTGAAATTATTTTACATATGCTAATATGACAAATACTTCATGTTTACTAATAAAATTAATTAAAAGATTGTATTTGTATTAATTTTTATGCAAATAAATATAGTTAAATTTTTTTCTTTTAAAATATAATTATTAAAATAGAATCAAAAACTTTTTTTCTCCCACCTGTGCACTCATTGATGTATTGGGGTAGGAGAGGGGGGTGTGGTAGTGGAGGCTAGGGTGGGGGAAGATATTTTAAAGTGAGGTGAGTGACAGGGGAGGCACCCCGCACACCATCGTCGCACCATTGCCATTCCTACCAAAGTAATTTTTATTTTGATTGTTGAGTGTGTATTTTCAAGTGTAATGTAGTGTGTGTTTTTGTGTATGAAAAATAAAAACAAATATTGATTGAAAAATATTTATAAGGCAACACAGTATCGTAATATGAACAAAAAAAAGATTGGAAAATTAAACACACACACACAATCGTAAAAGTAGCATACCACTATAAGAAAAGTTTCGGATTGGGATGGGCATCCTAGTGGCAGATTTTTGGGATAGTATTTTGGCACGACATTAGGATAAGTATTTTGATGAACGTTTTAGCATGAATTTGGAATGACTCTTTTTTCCACAATTTAAAAAAAATAATTTTATTTAATTTTGTAGAAAATCCTGACTATTCCATACAATAAATTCCGAAAGCCTATGCATTAAATTTTGGGAGGAATATATAAAAATAAAAATATATAATATTTTCAATTGTGGTACATCCCAAAACAAAAAATACAAATACACAATTAATGTCAAGTAAAAGTTAATACAATTCCAATCCATCCAAACTTAAAAAAACATAGGAATTAGGAAATGTTGGGCAAACATGATGTATATCTAGCTATCAATATCCTCATCATCTTTTTCACCTTCATCGTCATGTAGGAATCGAGCACCAACTTTTTGGCAGCTAGTTGCATAAATTTGTTTTATTCTCCTATGTTTGTACTAGTTTGGTTTTGTAATAATCTATTTCGATATTTCTCTCCTATAGCTTTTGCTGAGTGCATTCTAATATTTCCTACATTACTTGTAACTCAGGGTTGGGAAAAAAAGTGGAGCAAGTTGATGCACAGGACAATTGCTTGAAGGACATAACCTTTGAGTCCATCCTTGGCAGTCAGCCCTTTTGAATCCACCAAACCCGTTGAGGACAATTGTGTTACTATTGGTGAAGCTAGATGCAGTCTTGCTATCCTTTAACTCGTATCCCTGTGGGTCTTAGGTGGAGTTTTGGTCTTGTTGTATTTTTTCTATCATTTTTTATAGATATGCAAGATCATTAACACGACACATGACACTAATCAATATGGGCATGTTTGAGTAATTGTACTTATACTTTAAAATTATACATGAGGGCTCACTCATTCCCAAACAACGTTTTCCCAAGCATTAGAGTAAAACTCAAGGGGAATCGACGGCCGTCCTAGCTACACTTCCTGAATTATTAATCTAATTTCTTACTTCAGTTACACTAAAATATAACATGCATGAATGTAAGCAAACATGTACAGGATGGTGTATGAAAACATAAACCTAAACAAACACAAATAAACTTATTGTTTATCATTCTTTCACTATGTGCAATGACTAAAATCGAGCCGTTGCAGTAGATGGTAGATGCAAATGAATTGTTAGCTGCTTGGTTGGCCTAATTCTTCTCATATATTGCTTGATATATATCTTCCACGCACTTGCTTAACATCTCATCCCACTTCTTCTGTGAGATCTAATCAGCTTTTATATTAAAAATTCTTACTTGGTATAAGTGTTTTCATATTAACTATATAGCCTTTTTCTTAAAGGCTCGTTGTATTGCTGCGTTGTCCTCTAGATCCCATGTGAATTTTTTTGTTGGGAAACATGTCAATATAAAAGTAATCGAATTATGAACATGCTCATTACATGCAAGATACTTGTACAAAACCAAATTGACATATGTGGATCATGGAAAGTATGGTAAGCGAATAAATGAGAATATAAGTGTTACCTATGATATATGAAGCAAATAACACAATTTTGGAGACAGCAAACCTTGAAAAGTCAGAAATATTCCTATTTTGTATTTAATGGGACCTCGGTATAATAGATCCATGATTCATTATAATGTTCAAATATAATAGACTTTCTCAAATCCATTACTTCTTTCCATGCATTGCAACGATAGTAAAATGCATGTGTTTTCAACCACCATTTATGTCTTTATGAATGAGTTTACATAATTTATGTTTATACCAAAGCAATTTTATATTCACTAAAACAACCACGAAATCATATGTTTAGGGCCCCTCGTCTGGTGCTGACTTCCTTAAGGCATAATAACATCTGATGTTGCAGGTACAATGGGGCTTTCTCTTTGTCCCAATGATGGTGATGGTTAGTTTGAGTGGCATGACAATGTGGATGGCCTGTCACCTTGTGTTTCGCTTGGAGGTTGTCTTTCGTTGTCATCAATCGGTGGTGAAGATGGTAGAAGTGTAAAACGTGGGTTGCTCATTCCACATTGTGATTAACTTCCTAAATATGCTCCACAAGTTATCCCTAGCACACAAAGATTCTAAGGTCAAGGGGATTGATACAATACTCACTTCTACGTTTGGTACTATCTTCCAAAACTGGGTCTTGCTGTGATAGATCCAATTATAATAATTTTAAACAAATCCCTTCCTAAATAGATAAACCTTAACTTTATTGGGTTCAAGAAATTAGCGTTCTTATATCAAGAGTATGAACATCTAATTTTACATTGGTCGATATGCTCATATTAGTTCATCGACTAGTCAATAAAATCATGAACTCCATTTTCAAATTTTGGTGTCAAATTGCTATGTTTGGATAGGTTTTATTATACATCCATAATCTAATTTTACACAACATCTTACTTGAAAACCATAAAAAAGAATTGAAGTTTCCATAATGTGCAAAGACCAATAACCTTGGAAATAGAATTTACGAACAAATTTGATATTCACACACACCACAAGCAAAACTTTTAAAGCCAACAACACCCAAACATATTGACCAACATTTCAAATCACACTAAGTGTACAATTGCAATAACAACCACAATTTATTTCTTTTCTGACAACAATAGAATTGTACCAACTGTACCACAAAATAATTCATCAGTGACATTTTTTGGTTGAAATTATAAAGTAACACAAGAGAATCAATACCAACACATATATTACAAAAAATGAGTTACTTGTCCTTCACATTCATGCTAAGGAAAAAATTGCTCAAAAAAGGAAACAAATCTACAACAAAAAGATAGAGACATGCATATACATGGTATATGTCTTATAAAATATGAATAAAATCAATAATTTAAGTCATGCTATTATAAATCCATCCCCTCACTTGTAGACGGTGTCTTCTCTTCGTTGGATATAGAGGAAAACCCCTAACTTCAAAGTCATTCGAATGTTAAAAATGTTAGAGAGTCTTTGCTTATATTTTGCAATCTGGGATGGCTTTGGAATGACCTACAATAGTGCTAAAATTTGGGATGCCTCTGGCACGATCAACATTTCACAATTTCAAATTTCTTATTTGGTACAGTTTTTGGATGGATATTATAGATTAATAGAAAAATCATGCCAAAGAGGTCTCAAATCAAGAATGGTTTGGGACGGTTTTTGTGGTTACATTTTATACCTTATTCTGGCAGGACTTTGGAATGGTCATTTGCATCGAATATAAGTCCATCTCAAAATTGTCTCAAAGCTGTCCTAAATTTTGGGACGGCTTCAGGATGGCGTTATCATTCATACTATAAGAATAAATTTAGGATGGCATTGAAATAGGTCTAACACCAAGAGTAAAGTACCTTGCCAAAGCCATTCAAGTGACAAACCATTTTAAAACTGGATTAGCGATGGCTTTGGGACGAAAATGCAGGTCCACTAATAAACCTATCCCAAACGTTGGGATGGCTCTAGGATGGGTGGGACGGTTTTAATGGGTTATATTATGAAAACCTTTGGTACAGCTTAGGGACGATTTTTACATCCAATACAAAAGAAACTGTCTTTAAGTTGTCCTAGAGATCTAGGATGAATTTGAGATGTTTTTTAAAATTAATTTGGCATAGTTTTAAAATGGATTTCACTTGAAAAAGATAAATTTGTCCCAAAACCATAAAGATAAATCAATCCCACAACTGTCACAATCTAAAACAGCTATGTTTTTCCTTCATTTGGCACGGCATTTGGATGGCTTTGGGATGGATGTATGTGAGTCGTCCTTATGGGATGGAATTTACCTGTCCCAAATTTGCTATTCCAATCTGGAAAGTTTTTGGTGGTGCACCCAATGTGTGTGCAAATTTATTTATAAATTAATAAATTATTGTATTTTAAGTAATATAACTATAATTATTTAAAAATTAAAAGTATAAAAATAAACAAACATCTAAAGAATTTGAAATGAGAGAAAATTTGAGAGATAACGTAAATTAAAATGATAAGTTCAAAGAGGAGATAAAGAAAATAATAGAAGAAATTAAAGAATTTAAAATGAGAGCAATCATATAATTTTACGTAATGTAACTACAAAGCCTTTTCAACTTAAGGCTTGTTCACTTACTTGATAGGATTATAATTTAAAAGATTATTTTGAGTGATAAAATAGTTTGCTTGAATTTATTAATGTTTAATAATTATGTTTGGTAAGGTTGACTATATGAGGTGACTATATTAATTTTTTTATTATAACTTTAGTAATAATATAAGGTTAAAATAGTAATTTATATGATATATAAGTAATTCTCTACATCTTAATTATTTAATTATAGTTCTCATGTAAGATGATTTATTATACAATTTTATGATTTTATAATAGACCTTTATTTAATTATGAGTTTTAATTAATTTACTTAGTATATAGTGTGCGCGCGCGCGTAACATTGCATTGCTATGCAAACAACCATTCATAATTCCATTATACGAACATTATTTATAAGTCAGGCACCCCATATTTCAATCGTACTGTGCCCTAAAAGAGACTTTCAACCGCACACAGTTTGACGATAGAAAATAGTTGTCGGATTATTGAAATTGAAATATAACAATGTGTATACATAATTTGTTGAAGCTTTCATTCCAATTTTATTGTTTCTATTCAACTCAGGACGAAATTTTAAATGAAAACTGAAAAAGTAAGAGCTTTTGATGTTCTAAAAGAACTAGCAATCAGAATTTAGTTTTTAGAGTATATTTAGTGAGGACAATTTACTCTTGGATTGTATCTTTGTCATCGAAGTTGATGAAGTAAGCTGAAGAGGGCCCTGGAGATCAAACCATTAACAGGTTACTTCACGTTAAAGGATATGTGGGTGACGATCAACATTTGACCAGTGAACATTCCTTATCCACCCAGCGGATGATATCACAAAAGTTCAACAAGTCACCAGAAATTCTTCAAATTAAACGGCTATTTGTTCCACTCACTACCACACAACACTACATCATCACCCATAAACTGACAGTTCACATTCCATCAAATAATTATATAAAAATATATGTAAACATTATTACACAGAGTCCAACAGATTTCTCTCTCTCTCTCTCTCTCTTTCTCTCCGTTTTTATATATATATATATATATATATATAGGTATATAAATAAACGGTTATATTCTTTTGGGGTGGTCTCCCATGCATAGATACGGTTTTCTCGCCCACTTTTAAAGTATGAACATACATACCAATTGTTGTAGTGCTCCATGACTGTTACATAAAGTGAAGATAAACCAAAATTTGGGTTTACTTGTGGAAGACCTCCACAATCAAAATGAAGAAAAGGGGAAGATGAACAATTCTTCTAGTTTTGGGGCCACTTTCTAAAGATGAAAACGAAATTATTTTTTACTTGTCAACTCTTATTTATCTTTTTCTAGGGGACCCCATATTGCCTTTTTCTTGCCAAAAGAATTCATCAGCAGAACCTAAATTTATTGCAAATCACATCTACAAGAAATATAAATAAATGAATGAACAAGTCGCGTGTATCTATCTATTTATCTATCCATCAATCTACTAGCAAATGATGAAATTCAATCCAAAGCTTGAGTCGTGGTATGGAACATTTATCCTCGGTTCCTGAGGTCACAATTAAATACTTTTTTCCTTTTTTTCTTCTAATATATTTTCTGTCACAAATTGGTCAAGATTATATAATATACATTAATGCCTACTTTTTTCTTTCCTGCGTTCACACTGCACGTTGCGACCTCATCAACTCTTTATAAATTGACACGGTTTCTGAAATTTCTCTGCACCTCCTAATATGTCAAGAACTCACTCTTAGGAATCCAAAACAAAGAGTGCATCAAAAGATGTCTAAAGCCAAGGCCATTTTCATAGTAGCCCTTCTCCTGCTCTTCTCCCTGTGCTCGGCTGCCCGTCCTACGCCGACTGTTGGTGATAAGGTGGAAGCCAATAACGAGGTTAGTCATGCTCGAGAAGTGCTTTGTCTCCATGACTGTCTGATGAGATTTTTGAGATATATATATATATATATATATATATATATATATATATATAGTTCATCAGTGATATAACGAACTTTTGTTGATATATTAGGTTAAGACAGAGGGAGCCAGAGTGGAAGAGAACTGCCAGGGACTCGGTGAAGAGGAGTGTTTGATGAGAAGGACCCTGAATGCTCATCTTGATTACATTTATACCCAACACCACAAGCCATAATAACAAGAATCAGAAAACATATATGAGGGCGTGTGCGCGTTTTTTGTCTTTGGTTTTCTAGTTATGCTGTGATGACTTGTAAGCATGTGCCATGGTATGGAAGCTGTACTGCTAGGATGTGATCAAGCGCCCCCTTTCAAGAATTTCTCTGTATGGCTGAGTATTGATACATGTATTCGTACTTGAAACTATGTGCCACACGGGGGTGCAAGACTTTGATGCTTGTCTTAATTTTTCCTTCTCTTGGCTGTATTGATTTATCATTCTATAGAGGATTTGCTGTTGCACGTGGCTTATGAAGAAGTTAGCTAGTGGGTGGATTATATTTCAATAGGTTTGAATTATAATCTTAATTAAATGATAATAAAGTTTTTCGCCAGCTCGAGGAAATAGGCCAAGGTTGTTCAATCTTATTGAAATCTATTTGTTTGTTTTGGGTCTTATACATGTGTTTTTCTTAAAAGTTATGTAAAATATTAAAAAATAAAATGAAAAACGTACAATAATAAAATTAAAGTATGTTTTTGTTAATTTCTCTTACCTATTTCGGGCGTTTCATCCCTCAACGTTTACCTCGAAGATAGTAAAAGCACTGTACTCAAGAGGGCCACGGAAATTGGAAGCAGAATGAAGGGACTGGATTGAACCAACTTGCTAAATGAAAGATAAACTTCTCAAAGCAGCTCGATGACTCATGATGACAATCCTTGTATGGTAAGACGGGAAATATGTATATTTTACAATACGGTTCCGACAGGCTTGTCTTGATTGTCTCAGATTAACGGCGCCACAGGTTTAGGCTTTCTTCCATGTACAAAGATCGATTCAGCTGGTGCACCCACGGCTTATCAAGTCATATCATCGCATGGAAATATTCGACCTAATTCGGTTAAGCATCCCAAATCATGAAGAAATGACATACCAAAATTAGTAGCAGCATCCATATTTACCGAGGCTGGAGGTTCATAGTCATAAGAGTTTGTTTTTGGTTCATTATCATGAGGGTTGTTGACTATTGACGCCCGCTTTATTGGTGATGATAATCTATATAATCTTTATATAAAGTGTTGGACTCTTAAATTAAAAATTTTAGTTGATATAACCTAAATTTTGTTTATTATCCTTATCTATATTCATGATAACTGTTTTTTGTATTTTAATTAATTTCTTAAATTAACTCTATTTACAAATATAGTGCATTTATTTTTGACACGTACTTGCCAATAGGTTAGTATGGTATCAACCGTGATATTTGTACGTAGTGATGGCTGTCCTTATGTATGGCTTGCTGGCTTTAAGCATTAATTGAACACTGGTACCCTACCCACGGCCCTGACAGCAAAGCCACACATCTTCCTTTTCAATTCTTCTATTCTTCAATAATATTGACGCTCTCAATATCTGAAAAATGAACGTATAGAAATTAATCACCACAAGACGTGGACACGGGGCAATGTCTTGGCCTCGACATATCATTAATTATTTGAAGTCTACAATACGGTATTGCATGCAGGGGTTTTGTTCGAAAGATATACGTGGCAAAATGTTGGAGTTGGTCCCCAAAAATAAAGCTGCCGTGTTTTTTAAATTCACGGAAGACGTACGTGTGAAAAAGCCTTCTAGACCCTCAAAATTCCGAACGGATATTAGTTTAAAATGTTGTTAGATTCTGCCGGGTTGTAAACTCTACTAAGGTTAGGTGGTTAATGGCAGCCAATGGAGAACGGGAAAATTATCAAAACCTTTTCTTCTAATGAAGTTGAACTGGGTCAACGGCTTACCAAACTTTATTCGGTCTTTTTTTTAAAAAAAAATTATTATATTTATTGTTTTTGTCTGTTATTGGCACTGTATGCACTCAGTGGCCAAGACGTTGTGCACATTGACTTTGGTGCTTCCACTTCCAATTATTATTAGGTGCAATTTTTTTTTTCGAGATATTGTTAGGTGGCTAAGGAATCAGTGCTTCAGTCATTATGTTCGGATAATATTTTTGATGCATGAAGATGTGCATTTTTTAAAAAAATTAAATGTAAAATTTATAAATAGTATAAATGCAACAATAAGTAAGAGAGAAAATTATGTCGATGGATAATATATTTGGTGTATATTTTTTCAGGATGAAAATATTGTAAAAAACGGAAACCAAACGTAGCTTCTGTATTCGTGTGGATATTTTTATTATATGATGTAATTTTCAAGAATAAATGATCTACGGTGGCATCTTATGAAGTTTATGATCATACCTGATTGAATTTCAAAATAAAATGTAAAATGTTTTTGGGTTTTCCAGTGGCCTGTGAGCTAGAAAAAAAGTTGCTTTTTATTTAATTTGGATATGAATCCCTCATTTAATTTTCATTTTTTTTATCTTCAAGAGTAGCTTTGAGAAATGTCTGACGAAGAAGTTGTGGCGTGGACGTGGTTGAAAAGTATCTCACAAAATTCTGTTGGTGGGTCTAGTCCATTTTTGATGGCCCAAAGCCCATTGGCTACGCATAGTGAGAAGACAAGGACAGACCAGCTAATTATAGTGACACCTAATATTTGTCTCCTCAATAATTTTCAAAAGAAATGGAAAGTAATGAAAAACATTAATATATATATATATATATATATATATTAAAATTAAAACATAAAGCTCGAAGTGGTTTGGTTTTCGGTAGAAATAATTCATTTGTATAGTAATTTTATGTTAGAAATTAAATTTTAATCGGTTGGTAATTGTGACATTCTGTAGTGACGTATCGTATTTAATCGGCACATTAGAAAACCAAGCAAATACAGATTGTTCTTAACCCTTTTTCTTATCCTTTTTCCATACAAATCTAACATCAACGAGATCAGAATGTCAAAAGGTTTGGCAAGGAATTCACTATTTTTTTAAAGGGGTGGGAGGTTGTTGACGAAGGAGATAAATAAACAAGGTAATAGAATCCTTAACTAAATATCTTCTAATCATTTCTAATGCTTTCAAAAAGGTTTCATGCCTATATTGAGTCCTTGTTCTATGTTAACTAAAGCATCAACACACTCATTCTGTTCTTTGTTGAGATTAAAAGAAATTCTTTTATAATATGTATATATGAAATTAAATTCAAGTTTAAAATACATAAAAAAAAATGACGATTAATATGTATAATAAAAATATTTTTCATAAAATTTTCAAATATATTGTTATAAAATGTACACCCAATTTTTTTGAATTTGTGCAACTGTTTTTTCATGTCGTGAAATTTGTTTTGGATAGAATTTATATAAAATTTTTATATAATCTTTCCCTCGAACTTTCAAATTAATGAATTATAAGTTGTTGCGTGGTCTATAAGCGCGCACACACATATATAAGGGGCAAGTTTCAATAAGATCAAATATAATCATATTACAATATCAAACATATAATCAATTTACTTTTCTCAAAAAAGTTCTAATATAAACTTAAAATAAATGAAAAAGTAACGTTTGATGTAATTATAATAAATAATATTTGAAAATATATTAAACAAATAAAATTATAGTATTATTTGAATTATATACATACCTTATATTCTAAAATAAAGGCAATGTAAAAATTTTATAAAATATTATTGTTAAATTTGATCGAAGATTATATGAAAAAAGGCTGTGATTTTTTGGTATACTGTTTTTCAAAAAAAAAAAAAAATAGTGTTTCACACTATTGCATAAAATTGGTTCATTTTCTTTGTTCTTTAAAAAAATTACAAAAATTTTTTATACACTTTTTCTTTGTCCCAAAGTACTTCTTTTTATTCATTCTATCTAATAATAATATTTTATTCAGTAATCATATCACACTTCTTCTAAAAACAATTTATATCAATAATATTTTATTTAATTATTATATCACATCATTCTTATAAATAAATATAATACTCATCACATCAAACAACTTCCTACGCTATCATGCACACTCACCATCATTAATGATTTTTAATAAAATTTGTCAAATCTCACCAGACCATTTATATTCACTCTCAAATAAATCTAACCCATTCTTTCAAAATCAATTAGGAAATGACATCCGATCCAATTCCAGATTTGTTGTTTTGGAATTTAACTTTAATTATTTATACTATATATTAAAAGTTTGGCTATTAGAATAACCACTGCGATTGCACTAAGTCGATTTAGCATTTCCTTCTTTAAATTAGCAATCAAAAAGTTATTTTCTATTATTATTTTTATTTTTCTTTTATTCTTCTTTATTTTTCTAATTGCAATATTTTTTTGCATAAGTATAACAAAAATACTTAAGCAGCAAAATAAATACTATTAATTAAGTAAATTAATTAATTATTTTTATTATATATTATATAAAGTTAAGCGCACACAATGGTGTACCCAAATTATTAATATAAATTAATAGTGAATAAGATATGGGCTACGTTATAAATTTAAGCTCAAATGTTTTCTTTAAGTTTTTGTTGATGAAACAATTTGTTTGGCCCAATTATCATTTTTAATTCGAAACACATGCTAATCGCTACACTACTAAAAATGTTACACATTCTCTCAAATTTGGAATGGGCTGGATGAAAGTCCAAATTGCATTCATGTACGATGTGCCCTAATGTTGGGGCCTTATAAGCCTAATGTACAAGCGTACACACAAAATTAAAATTGCACCTTTTATGAATGTGCATAATTTTATAAAATTGTTAAATTTTATTAAAAATTAACTTTCAAATAACAGTACTCCAATTTGAAAATTTATAATTTCTTTTTATAAAAAGAAAAAAAATAAAGAAGATAGTTATTAAAGAGATAAAATATTTTGAAAAGAAGAAAATAAGAAAATGACAGAAGAATGGAGGTAATATAAGGAGTTATATTCTAACAATAAAAATTATTTCTGCAGGAGTTCTTCGCTTGATTCATTAAAATTTTATTGAAAAGAAAATAATTATTAAAGAAATAAAAGATCAAAAGGAATAAGAATGAAAACAGCAAAAGAATAAAAGGATATAACACCTCCCGAATTCATGCGGATAATGATGGCAGTATGCAACGGGAAATCTTGAAAAAGCTGTTGCAAAACAATTTGTGATGTTTTTTGTAACGGTTAATATTTCATTCTAGATAGTCTCGTTGTAACTGCTTTGCGTTAGTTTTTGAACAAGCCATCACCAAGTTTGGGACAGTCCCACGAAACCATCTTCGATTTTTGAGACTTGTCTCAAATTCTAAGAGGATTTGGGAAGCCGCCCCCCCCCCATAATATTATGTCATCAAACATCCCTTTGATGACATAATATTACAAGGATATTTTCCATAATTTTTGTGCCATATCATGCCAGCACAACAAATCCAAAGCTTAAAAATGTAACAAAATTGACATAATTCTAGTCAAAATATGTTATTTGAAAGAGTTTTAAATCTCGAAAGCCCTACCCTTAAACCAAAGGTAGCAATTGAATTGTGTTGTGGGTTGACCGGTGATATGGAGATATATAGGTACTTACACATAACCTATCTACTAGAACCTGACATGTTTATTTTGACGGCTTACGAGTGATCAAAACTTGACTTGTAATTTTTGTTGATCATTTGAATTTGAACTTGCCAACTCATGGTATTTAAAAGTGAAAAAAGTCACTATTCATTTTGGCCAAAAATGAAGCTAAAATTTTTTATGCTATTTTATTCGGTTCAAACAATGAAACACTCAATCTCATAATCCACTTACTAAAATATTTTAAAATAGTTAGTTCATAAAAATATTATTAAATTATTTTAGATTTATAAATAGGTTAACAGGTTGATAAGTAGACTTACTGATAACTTAAAATTAACCCATTGTTTTTTAGAATTCTTGGGTTCAACCTAATTTCGACTAGAGCTCGCAAAAGCTTTCAACCTAAATTTGTTAACTTCCTATTAGTTTTGAGTCATTTTAATACTGTGCCAGAAATTACTACCCTGACTTAAACCCTAAACCCGGTTTTGTTGTCACACTCATCTCAAATTCTCCACCTCTATTTTCTTGTTTGGCCGTATTACACATTTCAAGAACTCTAAAATTATGCTACGAGGAATTGGCTAGGCTTATTTTGAATGCCTTGCTATGTATAAATTGGCATATTTTTTTTAATGTCTTTGAACTTTGCAAATTGCTGAATATTATTTTAAAGCTATTTGACAATTTGAATAGAACTTATGCAATATCACTAATTTCAATGGTTTAAATATGACCTACATAAAGATGTACACACACACACGTATTAATATACTTATTAACTTCCTAAAGAGTTATTTTGTTACATTTTCAAGTCTTCTATGTTAATGTCTCTTGTTACATCTCATTACAGACTTCTAGATTTTTTTTTGAGATAATAAAACCCATGCGATCTAACCCATATTTTTGCATCAAATAATGATATAGACTAATCTAGATACATTTCTGATTTCCATATAAAATCTAACTAGAAAAAGAAAGTAAGTTGAAATAGCAATGATTACAAGTTAAGAATCGAAATAAAACTTGAAACCCACTAATATTATATGTTTTAGTTTTTTCTTTTCCGCAAATCCTGCAAATTTTTGTCAGTTCTTCAAACATATGTAATGTATTTTGATAATTCATAATAATTTTGATCATGCACCCTCTTAACGTGGAATTATGTTTGTTGCATTTAATGACTTACTAATATAGCTTCACTTTATTGTTCTGTTAAATGCACATAATTAAAGGAATGTTGCACATTAATTAAATTCATCGATGGTTTTAAATAATTTTAACTTCACCCTGAAAGTCAAAACTAATTTTCTTAGACGTAATAATCACTTAGTTTTAACTTCAAAAACATGTCATCACTCATACCTCCGACTCTTTGAAGTCTTTGTGGACAATTCTGATGCAATGTTTTTCAAAAACGTGTCAGCGACTCTTAGTCCGCGCACTTGGGATCTACACCACGTAAGAAGCACCCGCCTTCTACGCGGCGGCTCTGAATCCCGTTTGCCACCAATTCCTCCACCTGTTGGAATACCTCCTCCTATTTAAAACCAAAACCAATTATTAATTCCACGCCAAACCGTGCACACACAAATACTTACATGTTGCACCTCTCCTCGGGTTTTTGTCGCTGTTCCGTTTACTCTCTCACCACAGAATTACCTAGGTTACGAGAGTGAACAATTCTTGTCTTTTCCTTGCCTCTTATTTCTCTGATAAATTCTTGAGATGTTATTTCGGGTTTTCGATTCTAGACAAGCTTTTCTATTAGCTACAGCTGTGTTTCGATGCTTATGATCCGATTTTTCTTCCAACCAGTTTACCGACCTTTCTTCTCCAATTCAGTGATCAGGAGATGAGAAAGGGGTTTGCAGAAACGTTTCCGCGGTCTTTCGTGAATCTGAAATTGTAAAGTAGAAGTAGGTTATTCTTCTTATTCAAGAAAATCTCACCTAATAAATTCACGAGCGGAGAAGTATCTGAGGATAGAATTGGAAGTTTGTGTTGCTTTCTTCAATAAATAGACACGGGAAACAACAAATACCCCCAGTTCCATTGTCTCCCTAGGTATTATATATCTATATATATATATATGTGTGTGTGTGTGTGTGTGTATGTATATTACATTGTGTTTCTCAATTTGTACACGCTTCTTGTTCTTCTTCTTTTTTTTTCATATATATATATATATATATATATCTGTAATGCTGTGGTGATTATCAAACTCGTACAGATATTAAAAACTTCGTGGCTTTGAGACTTCTTTCAAATTAATTTCTGCGGTTTCATTCTAGAGAAGTGCTTCGGGAGATGGATATTACTTACAGACCGTACATTGATCCAGAATTCGAAGTACTTATGGAAAGACTCCATCCACCGAGGTAGTTAAACTATTTTCTCTCATTTAATCCTGGATGTACTTGTACTATACTGAATTTTTATCATTTGTATACTTATTGCTTTCTTTTGGGTTGTTCTACAAGGGTTTGTATTGACAATAATAGCTATCCAGCTTGCACTCTTGTGAAGGTTAGTAAGCAGCAGCTTAAACCTGCATAGTTTAATAGCTGTATTTCTTGCTGTGTTGTCGAGAATTCCCTTTTTATTATTATTATTCAAATTTCTTTAGAAAGGGTTCCTCTCTTCATTAGATTCGAGTAGAGGCGATTGATGAGTAGCTTCATAATCAGAAGATTCCATAAGAGATGCAATTGAGCAAAACATATGTGTGCCTATGTTTTGCCTTTATCCCTATGTAGTTTTTCATTTTGTCTGTTGTGTACGCGTTGCTAGTATTTGTCTAATTAATGGCAACTTTTTTGAGGATGCGAAAATCCAACTTTCGAAAAGAAATTCTTTGAGGTATTTGAGATTCACTAACGAGTGTAACGTACGGATTGCACCAACAAAAACACAAATATATTTAATGGTGTATGGATGTTTGTACTCCAAAAGAAAGACTCATCTTGGGTTGGAGCATCATCAGCTCTTACCAAAAAAACTTTTGAAGTATCTTTCCCCAAGCTACCTTTAAGTATGAGGCATCTATTCTAGGCTCACTTACCAGATACAATTATGTAACATCCCACTAGTTATTATTGGATAATTAGACTCTTAGTTCAAACTTAACATATATTGCTGGGTCATTAAAGTCGAAGCAGTAGACTTTGAAATATATATGAAATTGTATTTTCGGGGTGCTCGCTTTGGGACCAATTTCTGTGAGACCAGGTTCTGTGGATATGAAACAATGATTCAAGTTCGAAGGTGTAGGCCGCAGTCAGTTTTGAATCTGTAGCCCTGCAAGCCAGAAAACGACCTCTGGCAGTGAAAGTAACCACTTTTTTTTGCCAGAGTGATTTGACTGTGAAAGTAGCCTTTACATGTGTGTCTTGGCTTTTTTCTGTCATTTGTTTATCATAACCAGTTGCTTTTTGCACACAGCTTGATAGCGCTAACAAGCACGGGATGCTGCTGGAGATGGTCCAAGTTCTTACTGATCTTGACCTCTTGATTTCTCGGTCCTACATCTCCTCTGACGGCGATTGGCTGATGGATGGTGGGTTAATAAAGTAGTGAATTTTCTAATTTTCTTTAGATGATCTGAGCAGATATGAAATACTTTTATATGTCTCAACTTGCATTAAAAATGAAATTTTCTGGATCCGGTCCAGTCAGCCCGCGAATCGCCATTCGTTGTGTGTCTGTATTCATGTGGGGTTGTTTTGATTGCATGGTTTCCAGTCTTCCACGTGACTGACCAACGAGGGAACAAACTTATCGACGAACGCGTCATACATAACATCCAAGAGGTAGAATTTTCTATTGTATCCGACATTTTTTCTTTTTATTTTTTAATTCAACAAATAAAACCAAAGAATGATAAATTGTGATAGGGCATTTGCGCAAGTAGGCAGGCGTCCAGAGAAGCTAAAACAAGCATTCACAGGCCAAGACACGTGTTGACAGGACACATGGCACTTGAGATGACGGGGTCAGATAGACCAGGTCTAATGTCAGAGATGTCTGCTGTCCTTGCTGAGCTGGGATGCCACGTCTGTGCCGCCGTGGCATGGACCCACAAGGACCGTGCAGCATGCATCATCTACGTGGAAGATAACACTAAAGATGGGCTGATCATGGACCCTTGTCGAGTGGCCCAAGTGCAAGCCCAACTCGAAAGTGTGGTGGGAGCCCATCACCACGAGGGCGAGCGCCGAAGAGTGAGGCTGGCCGCCCCAGTCCCGGGCCAAACCCATACAGAGAGGCGGCTCCACCAGCTGATGGCGGCGGATAGAGACTATGAGGAATGCTGTTCCTGTTGTGGTGGTAATAGTGAATGGGATGATCTGTATCCCTACAGCGGATGTCTTAAAGGGCAGAACAAAGCATGTGATGGTACACACGTGAGGATAGAGAACTGTAAAGAAATTTCTTATTCAATTATTACCATTAGGAGTAGAGACAGGCCGAAGTTATTGTTCGACACGGTGTGCACTTTGACAGACTTGCAGTATGTGGTTTATCATGCATCCATGAGCTCTCGGGGGTCAACTGCATTCCAGGTGAGCTATGATAAAAACACATTCAATATGGATATCACTATTGTGAATGTTTTATGTTCTAAATCTTGAATTCTCACAGGAGTATTATGTAAGGCACAAGGAAGGAGGCACGTTGAATTCTGAAGGTGAGATGCGAAGGGTTACAAAGTGTTTGATTGCTGCCACAGAAAGGAGAGTTTCTCACGTACGTTACAGAAGAGTCAACTTCCAGAACTGGTTAATCAGTCCATCCCATTTTTTTAGCAATAAGGCTCTCACTGTTGCATTTATGTAATTCTTTGCAGGGATTGAGACTGGACATTTGCACTAGAAATAGAACAGGATTGTTATCAGACGTTACACGAGTCTTCCGAGAGAACGGGCTATCAGTAGCGATGGCGGAGATTGGCGTTCGTGGTGAGAAAGCAGTCGGAACATTCTATGTGAAAGACACATCAGGAGAGAGTGTGAATCCAGAAACCGTGGAGAGGATAAGACAACGAATTGGAGGCAGCATAACTGTGGAAGATAAATCTTCTTCAGGGACATCGCCTGAAAGTACGCCACCTTCGAGGACAAGCACCAGCAGTGGAGTCGGGGAGAGGTCGAGGTTTTCACTGGGGAACTTGCTATGGACGCAGCTGGAGCGGCTGTCAAGCAATTTCAGGCCTGTGAAATCCTGATCACCACTTCAATGATGAAGCTTTGAAGTCGTGCCAACACTGTAAATAAATTACATTAACTATTAGGTATAAAGTTATTGTTGTTACATTTGTTTTTGCAACATCATTATTATTATAGAGATGATAGTTATTGTGATAAAGTGTTAAATTGACAAAGAGACTATAATTTATTTTGTGATATTCAAACTCTTAATAAAAGGTTAAATTTCAATTAGACTTCTAAAAGAATATCCTTAGATATTTTGAAGATTTGAAAAGTTTGAAAAATTTTAGAAAAAGGCCTCCAGATAAACTTGTTCAGCCACTTGCTCTGATGCTTTTGGGTTTGTCATAAGACAGTTAAACTAAGCACTATATGCCTTAAGTGGAGTCCCCAACACCTAGTTGATCTTTGATGGCTTAATATGTATCTCTTTGTCCTGGACTTATATCGTGCTACTTAACGGATTATTTGCCAAATTCATGCAGAACTCACGAACTAGGGGCACAATGGCGTCTTTAGTGAGCTGTGTTGTGAAATCTCTCCATCCTCATGTGACTATCGTGGGTGCATAGCACTGGCTAGCCCGTGTAGCCTCAGAGAGGCCCCGTTCCAACACAAGTGACCTATGCTTTATGATTTTCTCATGACTATGCTATGCCCTAACACTAATGTATTTATGTTGATCATAAGATGTGTGGGCTCACTTTGTTCTAACTTTGTTCGCCTTTTCTGCATACAACTAATGCATAAGCTACAAATAAGAAACACCACAAATGGGCAATAACACATGCAATCAAATCCCCCTTAGTTAGGTGATGTATATATACAATATATATCAAAACATGTTCTATGAACCATTACTAATCAAGTAACATGCACCATTTCACACCACCAAATGGCAATGAACTCGTTTCATGCATTATACGGGTCATGTGCTTGGATACAATTGTTGGAAGCAACTTATTGAAAAAATGTCATTACGGCATTTCATCGAACACATTTTAAGCATACATTACTCAACTCATATTGTAAGGCAAAAAAAATCTATCCCATCCCACATAAATGTGCATCAAACAACCACCAACATGTATAAACAACAAACTATAGATCAATTCATGATTGGGTATGAATTTGTGGATAAGTGTCAATTGCTAAGATGTGGTAATAACAAACCCCAACTATCTGCATATGACTAAATTTGACAATCAATAATAATGTGAAAATATACATGGTTACATGAGAAGTGGTAATAGATAGTAGCTTACTTGAAAAGTTTGGGTGTGCAAGAGTTTTGTGTGACAACAATGGTGGTGGTTGCGTCGCTATGTGGCTTCTGGTAAGAGTGGAAAAGTGATTACTGAGTGTTTAAGCAAGTTTAGCCCTTTGTCGGCCATGATGTTGTGACAAAGGCGGTGACGACATCTTTTTTGCTATCATCGGGCCCTATCTTCAGGACATCTAAGGCAACAAAAATCTAGTAATCTCTAGATTTGTCATCTCCCTTCATCATCTCAACGAACGGGATGATGACAAATTGTGTTCATCATCCCAATGCCAGGCTCGACAAGAAAGTGAGCCATGTTTTGTTGTTCACATCATCGTGACGTTTAGAAAGATGACGATGGTCGTGGACTGAGAATAAGTAATATGCAATGGAATTTTAGCACTTGGTCATCAAAAATTTGTCCCAATCTAGAATAAAAGTTTGAATTCCAAACTTCACCGCTCATTTTCTTCTCTCTCCACCAGTTGCACCACCTGCGCCTCCCAATGTTCATTCACCACTACAAGCCCAAGTCGCCTATAGAAAAGATCATTTGTTACTTCAAAAGGTATGTCTACACCTCTAACACATCATTAAAGGTTTATTTGGATTTTGTGTGGTATTCCTCATTTTCCTAGTGTAGAACATTAGGATTGTGGATTTGGATAAATTATTTCGTGTTAATTGCAATTGTGTTCCAACTATAGAAATGTGTTCCCCACATGGTAAATAATTGCTTCTTCTCCATGGATAATTGAATGGTAGAATAAATGGATGTGGAGGATTCAAAAATTGTGCATTTATGTGTATAATAAATGGATGTGGAAGGGTGAATGTTATTTCAATTATCAATGGGCCTTATGACATGTATTGTCTTAATACATTAAAATGTGAAGAGAATGGTAGACCTATTTACAAAGATGCAATCAGTGTAGGGTTGAATGAGATGTTGTGCATATTTTACTTAGAATTAGTTGTAAGGTTAGATTACATATCTATGAAATGTAATATGAATCACTTGTTTCCGTTTGCATAGGGGTGGAATGATTGGTTAGGGTGTTTTGCTTAGATAACCTATAAATTCCCACTCACATCTTTCTGAAAGTAATGCCTTATTTTGTTCGTCTAACCATTTATGGTTTCAAGTATAACAGAAGATGCTTTATCCAGAGGTAGAGTAATTGGGAGAAAAGGGGGCAATAATGGTACACCAGGGGAACAACTTCTTAGACCCCAAATCTGTTGATGACGATGAAATACAACTACCCTCCCTAACACAAGACATTCCATCCTCACCAATTCCCCATCCCGATTAACCATCCATATCTTACTCCCTGAGGATTGCACCGGTCCCTAACACTCTTAGACCGAACACCCCCATCATGTAGCTAGTTGCACCATGTCGACACATCACACCTCATTTGTTTCAATAAGTTTTTCGGCTCTTAAACTTCACCAAATGCCAACAATCTCAGTTGACTGCATCAAGTCTATTACAACCAAGTACTACCATAGCTCATGGACCCGATACAATAACGTGAACCTTGATACCAAGGCGTTCTGGTATGACAAATTTAACTAATTTTCTATCCCAATTGCTTATGTATGTTGTTCAACCACTAAATTGATTAATGTTGATTTACAAGAAGAATATACATGGTGCCCTTTAAACAGCACTACCATTAAGGGGGCATTTAAGAAGAAGGTGACAAAGTTAATCTAAAAGAGTTTGCATCATGCTAGGGCCTCTGGCAAGAAGGGTGACTAGGTTTCACAAGAGAGGTGGAATGAAATGATTATCAATTGGGCTGAGAATATGTGGAAAGTAGTCAGCAACAAGAACAAAACAAATCAACTATCTGACGATGCCTCAACTTCCACCATTTACCGAGGTGGTTCAATCTTACTACACACAACCACCACCTCATAATGACTCGTAAAGCTTAACACACTGTTTGACTTCTATAGCATTATTCATGCAACCATGCATTTCATCAATTATGTTTAGGAATCGAGTTTAGATAGAACCCCCACACCTCTTAAAGTGTACTCAAAAGTTCAAAAAAATGCATTTGGAGAGTGGAATGGTCCTCAAATGGGTTATGGACATATTTGTTTTTATTATATTCACTTTTATTTATGCCTTGTCAATTGTGCATTCGTTTATATTGTTTTTATTTCTATTTACTATATCTACATATGGTAATACATGTGGGAGATGCTGCCGAGGTTGTAGAAGAAGCGAAACATTGCAGGCAATAAGTACTCTACCTAAGAGGGCAACAGTGCCTCGAGCTAAAACGGTAACATTAACATGATCTTGATTGCTCTAGGTGGATTTAAAAAAGGGAGGTTGTCAAGAATGGGATTAAAGGTAGTTACATATCGACAACAGCTACAAAGGTCCACTTCATCCTCGTCCTCACAATTAGATGAACTCGCTTAGGTTAAAAATGACTTACAACATATGCAAGATGAGCTAAGAAACACAAAAGAAGAGTTGGAGTATTATAAGATCTAGTTGAAAAGAAAGTAGGTTAAGTTAGATTAGGTCATGAGTGCTATCAACATGAAACTTAGCATCACATTGGACTTCCCGGACGAGGAGGATGAGGATAAGGGCGAAAAATAGATTAATAGGTTTTCTTCTGTCATGTATTTTGATGCATTTTCAACTGTATAACCTTGCATTGTATTGTAAAATTTTATTATGTGGTTCACTTCATTAGATTGTGCCTTTACTAGTGTTGAAAATGGATTTTGGTTGATGAAAATGGTTGTTTTCATCCAAATAACCCAAAAGAACTAGTAGGCAAAAAATTTTAAAAAAGCAAAAATCGTTTCAAATTCATCACAAATGCATCCTTAATTAGCGTCAAAAATGTCGCTCAAAAGAAAATTCATCACAAATCCATCCTAAAATTAATTGTCTCCAATCTGTTTCTAATAAGCTGTCTGCAAAATCGCCACTAAATGCATAGCCACAGCTAGGGATGGGCAACTGTCACCGTCGCCAAAGTTTGCAACGGACGCTAAATTACCATTGCAAAATTCAGAGACGGTTTCATAAACCTACCGTAAGGTTCCGCAACGAATACGGCCAAATCGTCGCAAAGCTTGGGGATAGAATATAACCACCCGTCTCAAGTTTTTGTGACAACTTGACGAAAGCTGCAAGCCTTCGATGGGGTCAACAACGAGAAAGAAACTTTAAACCACCACAATTGCCGTTGTAGATTCTTTTGCAACAATCTTTGGGACAGTTGTTACTAAAAAAAGCCATCCCCATCCACGTGTTTTCTGATTGTGTATTTTGTGATCGACAAGATAAAATCTATAAACTTTGTCCAGTATAAGATTTTATCTTCCAAAGCTTCAATAAAATTGCATTCTGAATTGCCTGCTAGTTATTTAATCTACTCACACGCACACGTGTACTTTTCAAAACAATCTATCTTTGCTATTGTGCATCATTC
Organism: Avicennia marina; assembly: GCA_019155195.1. NCBI lineage: Eukaryota > Viridiplantae > Streptophyta > Magnoliopsida > Lamiales > Acanthaceae > Avicennia > Avicennia marina. The sequence goes on from CM032765.1 coordinate 10,043,526, forward strand.
GTGAGAACTAATATCATTTCTGTGGGTTCATCGTACGCAGCATCATAGCTATTTCAAAAGATATAACAACAATTTTTCATCTTCATTTTTTCTGGAAATGTTGCCCGCTCTGCTTCACGTTTAATCATTGAAAACTTTGGGGTAATGCTTATTTGATATTCAAATTTGAAATTAACGCGTGATCTTAGTCTTTTTATATAATGATTAACTTAAATTCTATTAGTTATATATTGGATTATCGACATTGGTGTGACACTTTGAACTTAGTGAACTTACAAATATTTCAATGTAATAATTTAATATATAATCTTTTGTTTCTTAAAAGAAAATTCGCTTACTGAATGCACATTTAATTGATACAAAAAGAAGTTATTCTCATGCACATGGATCGAGGACCTGAGTTATAAGATAACATTGGCTCATTCATTTTCAATTTATAAAATAAATAACAATTTATAAGATTACTGTAATGTTAAAAACATTAAATTTTTGTTGTAAGCCAGAACTTCAAAATTCAGCTTTAAAGGAAACCTTTCAAAGTTAGTTTTGTTTTAAAATCAAGTTTGGTTTTCTAGAGTTATTTTTAAAATTTTAAATATTACTTTTAAATATTTTAACTTATTATATTTCAAGTATTATAAATAATTAATATTTATTCAATTCTTTAAGAATTAAAAAAATTGGAAAGAATATTGTCATTATTTCATTTGTTAATGTCAAAATTAAAAAATAAATATTATAAATTTGATTCGAAATTATATGTATTTGGCTTAAAAATAAAATCTTGAAATCTAATTCTAAAACCAAGATTCTGGATTTTGGTTTTTGAAATCGAACTACTAGAATCTAGTTTTAATTTATCTTTATTTTATAATAAAAGTTGTTAATAGTTCTTATTAAGTGTTGCAACATTACGTATTGCTGTTAAACACTACGTTGGGACACCAACACACACGGACAGAAAGTAATAAGAATGAATAATACAATTATTAACGTAGTTTGGAGCTACCCTCCTATTTTTGCGAGATACCAACTCAAGTAAAAGATTTTACTATGTCAAATTTAAAACAAGTATACCAAAACTTCAAGAGAAACACTTTATTCGGACAATTCCCATTGACCTCAACCTTACATGCACTTACAAGCAATCCACAATACCTAAGTGTTAACTCAATCAGTCCTCATTGGTCTTATTTAAGTTATATAGGATGTGTTTACACTATTTCCTCGTTTACTTACTCTTTTCCTCACTTGATTCAACATAGACACCAATCCTTACCACAATGGAATAAAGTATTCATTCAAATAAACTGGAAACATGAAGTTCCAAGTTCCAAATTGTCCAACAAAGTCTTTAGTTCATATAACCATCAAGGTCGATGACATTTATTAATTTTGAACATGTAATTACTAAAAAATCTGCACCAAAACATTATTTCCCGCCCAATCATTACTTCTGTTATTCCAATACCAATCTTGACCTTGTGAACAAGCTATCCTTCTTGAGCGGATTCTACCTACAATTAACAAAATATACATAAATCGTCTAATCTTATCAAATAAAATAGGTCAAATACTTACTTTATATGACGATTAACTAATCTCAATCAAATCCTCAAAATGAGGGAGAAGATTACATCAAATTCTTCCAAATAAAATACTACAAAATCTTTTCTAAATATGTTATGTTGATGCCGCGTTATTGGTAACACATGTCAATGCTTGGTGCCATACCACTATTTCGGCACTATTTCATCAGCTACCACATCATCCACAAGTTGGCTATCACGTTAGCGTGGCAGCAACAATCATAAATATAATTAGTATCAATATAATATTTTAAAACAGATCTAAAATAATAATAACATAAATACTATATGATACATTAAGGCTATGCTTGGAAGTGGTGTTTTGGTGGAAGGTAATGTTTGGCATGAATTGCGTTAGGATGAGTAATATATTTGATAGTGTGATTTTGAAGTTTTAAAAAAAATTTATTTATTTGAATATATATATAAAATATAATAATAATAATTAGATGATGTGATAGTATATAAAGATAATAATTAATTTGTAGGATATAAGTATATATAAATGTGAGTATGTGTGTGTGTATATAAGTATTGACTTGATTAGAAATAAGTGTAATAATGGAATAATATTAATTAGTTAGAGGGAAATTTTGAATTTTAATTTGAATAAAAATTTTGTATAGTAATTTGGTAGTATGTGTTTGATATTATATTGACTATTGAAAATGGGTTCCAAACATAGCCTAAATGTATATTAATTTTTAACTAATTTATCATTATTGTAGATGATGATAATTGTAGGATGCCGTAGAAAAATGCACATGTATTCTCTAGGCATGTTTAACTGTACTCTATATTTTTTATTATTAATATTTAATTTTAAATACGTTAGGATTAATTCAAGCTAATAAAAAAATAATTAAAGTAAAAAATCATAATTTTCTTAAAATCCACAAATCCACAAATATTTTAAATCGAATTATGAGATTCTGATTTCAAACCAAGTACTTGTGTCTTCAAACCAAGTTTATAATCTTTATCTAACAATTTTTATATAAAGAAAAAAGATTCTTTATTTTGAATAATATTAATTTAATTTTTAATTCATTAAATTAATATTAATTATATTTATAAAATGTAAATTTTAACTAAGCAAAACATTTGAAAATTTTTTAAAAAATTTTAGGAAAGATGAAATTAAGTACTTGAAAAATGCGAAAACCAAATTTTAAATTCTTGGTTTATATCAAAATATTGTATTTTCTCAAATTACGATAATTTTGAAAATAGTTATTTATTTTATAATATTAAGATAATTAAGTCTAAGATCTCGTCACAAATTCTGTGCGCCTGCCCCGCATTTCTTTCACTACGTGAAAAACCAAGTCTCACTCGTTTTTCTATTTTCATTATAATGTTATAAAATAAAATCATTATTTACAAAATTATTGTAATTTGGAAAATAAAAGATTTTGTTGTAAAAAAATATTTAATTTATTTGGAAAAACATTCTTGGATTTCACTGTTTTATATTTATTCTTTAATTCTTTAATTTTTTATTTAACTTTTTGAATGTTTTGCTTTGTGAAATTTTAAATGTTATAAATATATTAGAATTAATATAAATCTTTCAAACTATATTAAAAATATGAAAAATTATAAACGATATTTTATTCATTAATATAAAAATATTGACATAAATATTATAATTTTGGTTTTAAGTTATAAGCATTTGGTTTAAAATGAGAATATCAAAGTTTGATTTTAATTTTTTTATGGAGTTTTAGAAAAAAATAATAATTTTCTACTACTTTAATTTTGTTTAACTTAGCTGGATATAGACCCAATGTATTCAAAATAAATGTTAATAATAAAATACAGTATGTGATTAAAACATGCCTCAAGAATATATGATTAACATATATCTTGGTACAATTACCATTGAAGACAAAATTAATAATACAACCGTTAAAAGTTAATATGAATTAAAGTACAAGAAAACAAAAAAATGAAATATAAAATAGTGAAATTTTAAGAGAAAATATAAATAAAACAAGTATAAAAGGAAAAATGATAAAAAAATAAAAAATAATAATTTTATAATTCACAACGTGCAACAAAAACAGGCCTTTATTCTTAATAATATAGTATAAATTTGACGGTTTTTGAATGGGACAGTGTACTTAGAAAGACGTAGGAAGGTTATATGAATTAAAAGAAAAGGTTATTTTGTTAAGCAAATAAAATTCAAGTAATAACAATTATAGTCATAGACTTATTAGTTTAGGTTGTAAAATTCTAAACAATAAATTAAAGGACAAGGGGTGTGTTTGGTTTCATTTTCGGCAACGGTTGCATACACTTTAATTATTACGTATTTAAATTTTTTTCTAATTTTTTAAACATACGCCTCAAACACAAAAAATGAAAAAAACATACATAGCCAAAATTGTTTTGCTAAGCACATATCGTGCAACAAAGAGTCAGATTTTAGCGAAAAACCCACGAAGTTGAATGTTAAAAGTAGAAACCTAAGGGAGTTCTGTGTAAATTAAATTTTCAGCTTTTGAGTGGGGCGAAAGGTATCTGACAAACATCTCGAGCAGGGTTCACTCTGTAATCTCCCAATCGCCGATCGAAAAGGTCGATCGCCGGCGTTCCGAACTGAAACTTGAACCCGAAACCATTGCCCTGCCATTCAAAAGTCAGAATGTCATGGTTGGCTCGATCCATCGCAAACTCTCTCAAGTTCGATGACGACAAGGAATATGACATCAACCGCGACCAAAAACGGGAACACAGACTACCCGAGAACTCTGAATCCCAAAATGCTGAAGTTTCAGCTCCGACGTCTCCGTCGCGCGGCGTCAAAGAAGACCTCTCGGAGCTCAGCAAAACCCTGACACGCCAATTCTGGGGCGTCGCCTCGTTCTTAGCACCTCCACCGCAACCCGAACAGAAATCCAGCCCAGATGCATCGGAACCCGAGGAGGGTTCGATGTTAGGGATCGGAGGTGACTTTACGGAGATTGGGGGTAAGTTCAGGAGCGGAATTTCTCGGCTGTCGAATAACATCAATGTCTCTGAAATTACAAAAATGGCCTCGAATTTCCTGCAATTGGAATCGGATGAAGATAATGAAGAGAGAGGGAGGATGGTTGGTTTGGATTCTTTGGGGAAAGGAGCAGTGGGTGTGACTGAGGAAGTGATGGTTTTCGCACGTGACATTTCGATGCACCCAGAGACCTGGTTGAATTTTCCATTTCCTGAAAATGTTGAAGATGATGTCGGTATGTCGAGCGTGGTTTGTTTGCTTGCTTGCTTGAGCTACCCCACCCCATTTAGCTACCCATTGTTTATCCGTTTTCCGATTTATGGATAGATTCTCAGTTAATCTTTGGGTTAGCCCATTAATTGCTGTCTCTCAATAAGAGTGGGTGGTGATGCTAATTGGTAATTAGATTTCTTAATGTCCTGTTGGTCATTTAATGCTGTAATTGTTAACGTTTCCACTGACAATTTTATTCAAGTTCCCAGTTAATCAAATTGCTGTGAATTTCAACACATATTTGCATCGGAAATATTTGTGAAATCTGTTGGTTTGAAATCACCAGAGCCTGAAGTATGTGACTATATGTGCACTTGAAAGCTTTATTTATTGTTGGATGATGTGTATTCATATGGACAACAACGTAAATGTTCTTAGCCGTCTCTCAGATTGTCCAAAGGCATATACTTATGCAGTTTGCATCTTTTTGTTGAACTTCTTATGAAACAACGAACCATGGAGAACCATGTTCTTTGTATGTCTAAAACCTGTTTTTCATTCATAAAGTATAATTCCTTGCTGTACAAACTTTGGGAGCATTATGAATCTTATGTAATGAAGTCTGTTCTTGGAAATTAGAATGAGTTACGTATTTCATTACCTGCAAATCTTTTCTTGTTTTTGCAAGATGATGATATTTAATTTCTTTGGTTTTTTTTTTTTTTGTGCTTGAAACTTGCACGAGTCAGCAGTTTGACTAGTTATTCTTTGTGAATGCTAGAATTTGACATGTCTGATACCCAACAAGAGCACGCCTTAGCAGTTGAGCAACTTGTACCAAGATTGGCTGCAGTAAGGCTTCAGCTTTGCCCTGGATACATGAGTGAAAGTAGGTTCTGGAAGATTTATTTTGTACTCCTTCACCCTATACTAGATAAAGAGGATGCTAAACTTCTGTCAACCCCACAGGTTTGTCTTTATCTTCATTCTCATTATCCCCTTTTGTGCTTATTCTTGTTACTCTTCTTCTAGCATGATTAAGATTTAATAAAAGACAATTTGAATTCTGATCAGATTAAATTGGTATGGATACTTGATTATTTTGGTTATATCTGGAACTGGAACAAATTCTTAATAATTGTTGGATGCGTTGTTGGCAGTGTATCCTCCTGTTGAAAGGCGAGAAAGATGAACCAAATTTGTTTGCTAATATGCATTTTGTGTTTCTATTTTTAAATTAATGCATTTGGTATCATTCTGAATCACTGCAAGTCAAAATTTACCCTGCAAAAATCCTTGAATTAATAGAACACAAAATAAATAGTTTAATCCTTCTACATTGTTCATAATATTCTATTTTTTTAACCTAGGTACATATATCTATCTAGTGTTTTTTTTCTGATGTATTCAAGAAAAATGTTTTCTCTAGTTGTGTAATTGAGTTGTTAGGTATTTAATGTCAAGGGAGACACCTCTGGCACGGTACTCTCTGTTTGTTCCTTCTTTCTATTCATGTTCTGCTGCTTTTTCGGTAAAGTTTCTCTCACATATATTTTGGCTTGAATAAACATCATAACTGACCTGCAATTTTTGCGTGATTGATGTTGGAGATCTTCCAAGCAGATGCACTTTAAAATATAGCTGTGATTGATTTAGAATCATCACAAAAACCAAAAAGAGAAGATATAACTAGTTGTTCATCAAAGTTTTGTTAATTTGTTCTTCGTACCATTCAGTTTCCACTTGACGGAAAAAGTGACGTCTAAGTACTTGTTGCAGAGGAGCCTTTCCTGGCCTCCTAGTTCAGAGGAAATTTTAGATAAATGATTATTTCATTGTATAACTTATGAAGCATCAGTGCAATATTCATTCTTGTGCTATATTTGCCAATTTTCTGGTAGTACCACCACCACTAATTATGACTATAGAATAGTATGTCTATTTTCTCCATTATTTATCTTGATTTCAACGCATCCTCTATTATGCTGTTGGTTGGTCAATTCCAGAGGTGTCATGTACTGTGTAACAGCTGCATTTAGCTTACTATTAAGCAGCAGCTTTGATCTTGAACCTTTGGAGATGTGAGTTTGCAAGTCTTTGTTGTTGACTTTTTGTGAGCAAGAAGTGATTCACTTCTTTGTCACCCAAATTGTTTGGTCAGAACTCAGAATTCAAGCTAGATTTTTTTCTTTTTCAATTTTTTTTCTCCAGTTTTAACTCTTATTACATTTCAATAACCTTGTGTGTTTGTGCAGATTTCAGTAATTCAGTATGTATGCGTCTTGGAATGACAAACTTATATGGTCAATTGCTCTGTTTCCCTTTTTTTTTAATTACTTGGCATATCTTGATGTAATTCTTAATTTGTGATTTTTGACTGTTTGTCCTACATCCTAATTCTTGCAGTCTGTTCATAGAAGTCCTTTTTTTCATTCAGCTTAGATTTATTTGGATAGCTTCATAATGAAGACATGCATACCATTCTCCTTTTCCTTAATTGCTAAAGTAAATGATCTTCAAACTGCCTCCTTACAGACAGTGGAAGCCAGGTTCTTGCTGGAACATGAATTAAAGAGCCGAAAGACAAGTAAACAGGAAGACTTGCCTGGAAAAAGATCTTCAGTTCCAGAGGAAATTAATGTTGTTCCTACTCAGAAAGAGCCAATTTCAATGCCATCACCTAGTCTTCCTGAAAACAAGTTTGGTAACACCTCTGGGCTTAATGTTGGCTCTTCAACAGCAATAACTACTTCTGAAATTGGGAAGCACTCAGTAGAGAGAAATGAAATCCAAATTGAAGACAAGTCTATTGTTGCAGAGAAGGATGTTGACCAAAGAAAAGATCAACATGTGAAATCTGGTAACTTGAAAGCTTTTGAAGAGGAAGATGAAGATGATGTAGATGATTGGTTGAAGGAAGAGACTTCAGAAATTGGTGGTGCTTTTGGCAAGACCATCCCCGTGCAGAATGAGGATGATGTGTCCTTTAGTGATCTTGAAGAAGATGATGGAGATGCCCACACAAGTTTTAGAAAATCAAATGACAGTTCTGATAAAGACTCTCGAGATTGGGTTCGATTGGGAAATAGTTCATCCGACTTATCCAAGCATATTGATGCGAAGCACTCTGACGAGGAAAATGGAAATGACCGAGAGTCTAAGGAATCCAACGACTGGCTAGATGTTGATGACATTGTCGTTAGTTGACTCATCATGTAAGCCTCACGAATATGTCTTGGTTATTGGTGTGCCGTGAATAGATTCATTTTCATATCTTTGTCTTGAATTGAGGTTTGATAAATGACAATGCCTGTACATAATGGCCTCATAAATAAGCCTGAGATGCTGGCTTTAATGTGGAAGATCATACTGAAGTGCTGATGAAGCATATATATTGCATATTCTGGAGAGTATACTGGCTTGTTCAACTATTGTACTAGGTTACTGATTTGAATGCTGTGGCCAGCCGTCGTATATATAACTCATCCTATTTTCACTAGCGGCTAGTTGTTGGTTCAAATAATTGAACGAATGCGGTGTGTAACAACTCCTACGACTTCGTAGCCGTTAGTTCTGTGTTGTAATAACTGGAAGTTCATGTTAACCAAGATAACATATTTGTTATTATTCCTTGTCCGTTTTTTCTCTGTGTCAATAGATGATTCCCTAAATTTCTATGAGATGGGATATTCTCACAGAAACCATCAGAAATCATGTTCATTTTACTTCAAAAACTATTCCGGCAGTATTCCAACGCGAGAGATCTTAATTTACTCTTGGAAGAGATAGGTTTATAAGGAAAACGACCGCAGTATTAGCCGCCGGCGTTGGTTCCTTCCTCTCCGACTTCTACTTTTAATGTGATATTGGGTAGCTGTTCCATTTCGACTTGTTAAATTTGGGTCTTTGACCAATGACGAAGTATTATTTTGGTAGGTGTACAATTTTTTTTCCATATTAAATTTTTTAAACATACATGTTTCGCATGCAAAAGTACATAATGACTATTTTGGTGCATGCATGGCCACTGTATGCAGAAAATTAAGGATTAAAGAGTGACCAAGAACGGAGGGAAATTTTACCCAGTTTGAGGTGGGAGTGGGGTTAAGAAAATGGAGACTAGTAGTCAATGCTTCTAAGGGTGATATGGAGTGGGTTTTTTAAAATGGAAACTCATCCTATCTAGACTTTTAGGGTTTGGAACTACTGAGTCATTGATTCGATTAATTTAGTTTGGACTCATTAAATTAATTCTGAATTTGCAAAAAGTTATTAAAATATATTTTATGTCAAAAATATAGTATCACCATTATTTTTTAGTTAGATGAAAATATTAACTCTAACTAAGAACTAATTATTTAAATTTTATGTGTGAAATATTTCGTTTTACAATGTTTAAAACTTAATATATTGTTGCTACTTTTAAATATACGGAAAGAGTAAAAGAATCGTAAGTGCAAAATAGATATATTTATATAGTAGGTTTAAGTATATATACAAAAAGCCAATTATATAGTATGTGCATAATAAATTATATATAGTTGGTATATATATCACATAAGTATGTGCATAATAAATAAAAATAAGTATATACATTTAAAATCTACATCTTCAAAGCATTCCATCTAAATATAGTCCAAAAGTCGTACAGCCTAAGATAATGGAAATATTAACTTGGAATTAAAATTATGTACTCATCGTATATGAACAAATATAATGGACTTCCCATATCAATACCAACGCTCAAAGCTTGCAGCAGTTTCCGCTGCAATTAATGAGTGTTTATTAGCTTCTATAATTATTTTACCTTTTAGTTAATTATGCCAAATTCTAACTCTTCATACTCGTTCAAAATTTGGCTCGATATATATATATACACACATATACGTGTGTGTGCTGCGTAATCTTGTTGCTTGTAAGGTTCTATTCAGGAATCAGACTGGATAAATCATTTCATTAAAATTACTTATATATTTTTTCAAGGACTAAAAGTCCAGTCAAAATCAATAAAAAGTTAGGTAAAATAGCTCTGCTCGAGTGTGAAAAAATAATTAGTTAAATCATTATATCATTCTCAAATTATTTGATTGAATGCACTTTGAGAACGCTTAATTAATGAACAACATGCATCGGTGGTTAAAATAATTCATCTGCATGGTTAGACCTTTGGCCTGGTTTTTGAAATTTTTTAAGTTCGCTTAATTCTAACCTAGGTTGGCTATATTTGCATTATAACAATAATTGATCCAAACTTATGATAATATTTTCAAAAATAAAGCCGTATTTAACATTGTCACTTGAAGACGAAAAACCTCTTGACAATCACGTCTAAAATGAAGCAAAAGGTAGAAGAGATCAACTTGTTAATATTAGGAGATTGATAATTTTAATTAAAAAGAAAAGTCAACAAAGATTATTACAACTGATTGACAAGGAGTGACAATTGTTCAATCAATTAAATTAAGGAGATCCTGATTGATCATGTGAATCAAGAATTTAGAGAAAAATTATTGAAAATAATTATTTATGCAGAAAGTGTAACGTGTGATCATTCAGAGAAAATAGGAGAATGTGTATTAGAGCATAAAGAGTACATTAAGTGATTAGTTGTGTAAAGTAAAAAGAAAGTAGAGTGTTGGTACAAAATTTGGGGTACTTGTTCTTGAAACTGTGATTAGTACTCTAGAGAGAATTAGAATATTTATTTTGATAGAAAAGTGTGTGAATTAAGGGTAAATTCAGGTTTACTTAGTGAGAACGAGTGAATAACACCTAGTTACGAAACTTGAAAGGTGGGGAAGTAAAGTAAAACTTAATGAAAAAATTTGTGAATTTTTTTGTAATTGTAAAAATTCTTGACTCAGATAGATGAATACTTGAAACTAGGTTAAAGCCCGTGTTTATTTGATTCACTGAATTGTGTAACTAACTTGTTATATTCTCTCTCCCTGTTATTTAGTCTTATTCCCATTAACAGAAAGATATAGAGTAATACAATTTCACTGCTAAGAAGATAGTTGGTTTTCTTTTAAAATAATAATATTTCATCAGTATGCTGAATCAACCAATGCACACTTTCAAACATGTTTGAGTTCTTCGGAAATTTCTCGCTTCCACTGGAAAGAGGAAAATCAACGGTCGAATTCCAAAAAGTGTTTAATCAAAATAAATGGAAGAACAAGGAAAATACATAAATTAACAAACTTAATAATTTTGTTTGACGTTAAGTCATACAATGCTTTTATTTGGTAAATAAACTCCATCCCAATTCTCATGAATAACTTCTGCTGACAATGTTTGATCCAGAACTTACAAATCCGAGAAAGAAGGGGAAAAATTAATCTAAAGAACAGCACCTGGCTCCAAGGAGGAAACAGTTCCCGGACTCAAGAGAATTGACGAACACCACGCAATCGACGACGGCGGCAAGCTGCTGAACCCCAGTGGACTAATGAGGCCCCCGCAATTGCCGTCAAATGAATTCCGCCGGGAGATTTCTCCCCGTGCTTCGTGTGCGGAACCACCACTGGATTTCTCTGGCAGGGTCATCTTGGCCGTAGAGGGCTGAATGGGGGGCGGCGCCACCTGCTGCAGCCTCGTCGGCTGGAACTCAACCGCGCCCGTCAGCCTCTGGACAACGTCCTTGAAATCAGCAGGATTCACCTTGTAGATTTTTGGTGGGGTCGGTGGCATGGGTGCAATGGGTTTCTTCATAATGATGTTCTTGCCCGGAAGCTTGCGAATGGAATGGAGGAAGGAACGGTAACCCGGCAGTGGTTTCTGGCTCTTTTCTTTCTGCAACTGGGTTGAGAAATTAGATGAATTGGAATAAGAAGAAGACGGCGAAGAAGCAGATTTGCCAGCAACTGTATTTGAGCTTGAAATATCCATGACAAAGTTATATTCTACGTTCAATTTATCAGTGACCTTTGCCGTATATATTGATGGATGTGTGCTTTTGCGGATTCACACAAAGAAAGCTAGCAACTTGTAGAAGAGAGAATGACGAAAATACATGGTTGGGTTAAGGGTAGAATTTAGATGGTGCATTTATAGTACAATAACGTAAAGAAGAAGGTGTATTTTACGCGCAAGGGGAAATGGAGAGACACGACAAAGTGAGGGCGTGCAACTTCACGCGGCCCTCTCGAACCCGCACCCGGTGCGGGAGATCTTGCCATGTGTAGCTAGCTACACATGGCAAGATCTGATCTTTTCAATTAATTATTTTTTTGTTTTTAAATATAATAATTTATCAAACAAAAAATTAAATAAAACACCACATAAAATAAAAACTAAAAATAATTTAGAACAAATATATTTAAACCTGTTTAAGTTGTTAACCACGTCAACAAAATAAAAAATTGGTGTCCAATATTTTTATTGCATATATTCATTTATTTCATTTAGTAATCTTACATAAAAACTAAATTGTTGAAAATAACATTGTTTTTATCATATAAAATTTTTTATTTTATTTAATATTTCATATAACTCTTTATTTCTTTTGTTATGTTCAATAAACAAAAAGATAACTAATTTAATAACTAATATTAAACATTTCAAATGTTTTTTATATTTTATTTTGTTTCTAATTATTTAAAATTATTAATATTAACTAATTAAAAAATTAAGATTTTACCAAATGGCAAAATCTGTCACACCCGGTGTACATGACCGGGTGCAGATCCAATAAACCAGTCTTTCGTTATCATTTTTCAATCTGACAATATATATACTTAATTGTTATATTTTTTTAATTTTTTATTTTTATACAATTTTGAAAAAAATATACGTCAAAAGATCAAAATAAATCTAAGCTCTTTGTCTCCAGCGTCGGCTCTGACGTTAGATTCAGTTCCGCAAATTTGACCAGATTAAAATATTGCCTTCATTATTTTCCCAACTCCCCCAATTGATTCTGGTCTTGTTGAAAGCTTTCTAATCCTTCTTACGTTTATGTATCGTAATAATGCATCATAAAGCCAGGCTGGAAGTGGAGGAGATTTATCTGACGACCAGCCGCCAGGGTTATGACTTTTTTATGTCAGTGTTTTCTTTTCTTTTATCAGATAAAGCTTAAATCAGTCCGTACCTTGCAATTCTGTTACAGGCCAATCAGTATTCTGTGTTTGTGGAAAGCCCACCTTGTGGATACAAGAGAAAAGTCAAAAATGATTGTTTTAAAATTTAATTGTGTTTGAATTTTGTTTGATGGTTAAATGTGTATGACGAGCTAAATAAAGTTTAAATGAGTGAATATTAATTACTCCAAATCAAGAAATTTTAATCTATATTTGCATTGTAAACCATCAGAATGCATGTTCATTTTACACCAAGAACGATTCAGGTGGCATTAAAAAGCGGGGATCTTAATATACTCTCAGAATAGATATGTTTATCAGGAAAACAACTGCCTTATTAGCAGCAGGTTTTGGTATGATACTGCATCACTTTTAAATTGAAGAATTCAAGATGTCCAAGTCAAATGCCCAGAGTCACTAAATCATAAACATCTCTTTATTTCATCAAATAATAAATGTTATGCTGCAGAAATGTAAGAAAACAGGTAAGTCTATCCATGGAGAATAAACAGTTATTTACAATATACTAAGTATATTCTCTACTTAACGACATAGAGTTAACTTTCAAATTCTTTACCATCCTTGAAATTGATCACCATCACCCTTATTTAATTTTTGTCATGTTTTGTAGCTCGATGGAAGTAGGAAAGAAGAGATTGAGGAATGCTTCTTTAAAATGACTCCAGGTAATAGGTCATTCGACAAGTAATGCTAAGGAAACTCCTGTCCACCAAAAAGTCATGTCTCCTACTAAAAGAGATCTTTCCACCTTAAATCTCAATTCTTCCACAGCCTCCATTAATTCAAAACTATTCTAAACCTCTTTTAACCACTCTGCGCCACCTTGAGGTTATGTGATCTATCAAAAGTGGGCTCATTTTAGAGCAATATTGGGCTTTGGTTCTAAAATTATCTGGTAATTGGATTACATGTTGTTTTTGGTCTTCATTATGGGCATGCACAGCTTGAGTTACCTGTTATAGTTATGGCTATTAAATCTTTTTGTCTAAGTCTAAGTTGATTTACTAGATAGGGTTTTATGGTTGTATCGGGGTTGTTGGTGGCGTTTAAACAGATAGTTTTTCATTCCATTCATTAGAATTTGAGGTGTAGTGAGGATATTGAATAGAGAATCGAGGTTGGTTTGGCATTTCCTACGTAATGGACAATTTTTAAGATCTATCATAATATGTCATCTTAAATCCATAAAGGAGAGCACTGAAAAGAAAGGAATCAAAGTATATAAAACATGCAGTCATATCAAATACAATATTCGCATGTGTTTCATAAAATTTTAGCCAATGTAACTGAAAAACGGCAGAACCTTTTTTTTTAAGTTTCTAACATAATTTGTAAATTCTTCCTACCGACTATTCTACATCTGATGTTCTCGTTCTCGTCCATTGGCTCTTCCTTTAGGTAAGACTCGTTTTTCACATTTAGATGTTCTTGTAGTGCTTCCAAATCGGAACTCAACGTAGTAACTTGTTCGATAAACATTTGTCTTGATTCTCTAGACCAACTATTTTCTACTCATATTTTGCCTTCGTCTCTCAGTATGTCTTTCCTAAATCACCCAGGGTTTTTTCTACGCCTTTATATTTTTGTTGTAGAAGGTTTCAATCTTCTTTTAGCCTTTGATTTTCTCGATCTCTTTGATCCACCTTTCCAGGCCATGTTTCCAAATTGAACTAGGGGAGTAAGATGATGGTCTGTGATATCTCTTGAGGTTTCTAGGAAATCCCTTATACATAGAAACTCTAAGCCTGTTAACTCCATCCATTACCTACATTATGAAGCAGAAAATTATTAGTAAGTTTTTCAAGGATATTTTTCAAGAAATGCTTTTGTATGATAGATCATTATTTAATTCATAGCACAATTATCCCTATTACTAGCCCAATATTATGATTCTAACTTCTAAAATCATAGGTTATGTTTCCAATCCACATATTTTAAAGAGTTGTAAAAGATCATTACCTATTATGACCTTTTGTGCATCTAGGATCATATCCAATCCAAGATCTAATACACTTACTATCTGCCTCAAATTTGAAATATGACACGACAACACTCTTAAATTAAAGAATTTAGAAGTGCCCAAGCGAAATGTCAAGTCACTAAACCATAAACATATCTTTGTTTCATTAGACAAGAAATATTACACAGCAAAAACGTAGAAAATTAGTTATGTCCATCCAATATATATATATATATATATATATATAAATATACAGTCATTAACAATATACAAAGTCAATTCCCTACTCAATGAAATAAACTTTTAAATTCTTTACCATGTCCAAAATTGTTCACCATCACCCACAACATCTGCAAAGTTGGTAAAGGGTGAGTGACTAATCATCCAATAAGTGAGTTCATCCTTCTATTAAGATAGAAATAAATTAAATGTCATGTTTTGCAAATGCAACATTTTGAAACCATAAAGCGTGCTTCATAAATAGAATAACATAAACATGCCCATTACACGTTGTTCAAATGAGTTCAACAATGGACATAAGCATACTTTCATTAAAAGATGTGTGAATACAAAAAATTCATAATTTGCACATGTTCTTTGATTATTAGACAACTGAGGTTCAATACACTTATCAGGCTTTGGTCTTTATTACCCACTAAGAAAGTTTAGAATAGCATTTATACCCACTTAAAGGTTTATATATCTGAATCTTTAATCTTAATTGAAAGAGTTTAGAATAAATTTTAAACTTGATTAAGGGTTCACTTGTCTCAATTTTTAACCTCATTTGAGAATGTCCAAAACAATTTTTTTTACTTGGTTAAGGGTTGGAATTCGTTTGCTTCCATTACTTTTTGAATTACCAAGAGCATAGACTTTCATAATCTTGCATGTATAGAAAATTTAAATTTGCAAACTCATATTCAAAATATTTCATAAGTTAAATAAAACAATTTTATTCCATGATAAAAGGACAGATTAAATTAATAAAAGGAGAAAAGCCACTTGCTTTAGTCTTACTCCAATGATCTAACTTCTGAAATTCCTCTAAACTTCATGTACATGGTTATGTTTTTTTCCAATTAATAATTAACTATAAACGTATATATTACAAACCTCAAATTCCTATACAACTTTTATTCACCAGATGTTAGTGATAATTACGTGCACAAACTTGTTTTTTCTGCATGCACATACATATGTAATGTTTTAAACATCATCTTATATCTATATTATAATACTATAAATATTGTTTCCATGATCCCATCCTTTATGCCCATATATATCTATACGTGTATATTTTGGATGGAGGGGGGTCTGCGAGGACACCCCCCCCCCCCCAATGAATACTTTAACAATTCCTCATTTTTTTTATGTATAAACATATAAATACATATTTTGTACACTTTGACTTCCCTGAAATTTAGTTATACTTTATTTACTGTACTTATAAATATACATATATATATTTATATTTTCTATATATATACTTATATTGAATTTTTATTCAATCTTCTTAAAATTTGAGCATGTATTATATATCTGCATAACCAATTCACCTTTAAATTAAAAAAGGAAAACTGGACTAAATAAAATTTTCCTCCAAGAAGTATTAATCCATATTTTATTGACTAATAATGCGTATAATAATAATATATTAAATTAAGTTAATTCATAGTTAAAATTTAAAATATCATAATAAAAGCCATAACTAATCACCAAAATAGAAAAATTAAAATTGATCATTATGACTTGTGAATTTTATTTTTAAAACCCAAATATACGCAATTTCCAACTATGCTCTTTAATACATTCTTTTGAAATACAAGGTATTAATATGATTAAATAATATTTTTAAAAAGCCTTTATTTTATATAATTTATTTTTATTTATTACGGAAATGTCAAACATTATACATATTCATTTATTTTTATTTAATATGAAAAAATGTGCAAAGAATATATTGTAGTTATATGTTATATTGAATTTATTAAAATTAAGTTGCATATTCAACACGCGCACACACATATGGACATCGATTACAATTAGTAACAACTTATGGCAAATTAATTTGGAAGTTTTGAAAGTTACTTGGACTTGACAAATGAATCGTACAAAAACTTTCATACAAAGTTTATTATAAACAAATTTCAAATACAATAATGAATATCATGCATATTTGAATGTAATTACTTACATGTCTTTACAGTTTTAAAATTTTATGAATAAATATTTTATTATATATCGATTGTCTTCTTATTTAGTTATTTATTGAAATTCAATTTACTCGTGTATCTAAATATTGTAAAAATGTTCCCTTTAATTATAAGTCACCCTCGAATTCTTCCGTCCTTGCATGTGATAATTTCTGTCACAAACTCTCCATCTGCTTAAATTACGTGTCAATTTTTTAAAAAAGAAAATTACGTGCCAAATTTAGTGTCAATTATTTGGATTGAATCATTTGAGTTTAAAAGAGAAGATGGAGAGAGAGAGAGAGAGAGAGTTGAAAAACCTTTATATAAAACAAAATTTCAAATCCATGATAATCATTTAAGATATAATCAAAACTAAACTTAAGAAATTTAAATTATAACGTGGTAAATTTATTTTAATGAATATATTAGATTTATAATTTTACATTTGAAATTTAATATCTTCGTAGCATTCCATCTAAATATAGTCCGAAGGTCTTACTGCCTAAGATATGGAAATAATTGCTTGCAAGAAAAATTGAGGTGCTTATCGTATATAAACACATAGACCTATCATACATATATACCAATGCCACAGCCCACAAGGCTGCAACAATAAAGCGGTGGAAACTTGGCAACGGCCGCTGGCTGCGCTGCTATTAATGAGTGTTTATTCGCTTCCGCCATCATTTTATTCCAAATTTTATGCCAAACTCCACTCTTCACACTTGGTTAAAATTTGGTTCTCTCACACACACGCAGCACAGCTACTGACTCACATCAATTCAAAATATAATTTTTGTTACATCTAAAAATAAAAATATACTTTTTACAGATATTTTTGGAACATATTGCATATATATAAATATAAATACTTAGTATTGAAATTTCTTAGAAATTACATATTCTATAAGTGTACATAATAAAATCTAATCTATATTAAAATTAAAATGATGACAATAAATATCTTTTATAATAGATGATTTATATAAAATGAGAGAGAGAAAGAAAAAATTGAGAAGAAAAAATAATTATTAAAAAGGAAAACGAGAAAACATAAAAAAAATAGGAAGAAATAAATATAAAAAAGGGTGACATTTTAAGAAATTAACATTAAGAACCAAGGCGGTTGTTATCTACTCTTTACACTTAATACATAGAATAAATAAGTGTATATTTATGTATATATTACATGCATATCCTGCATAATTTGCAAAGGGTATATTAAAGATTAGACTGGATAAATTATTTTATTTGAGGTAATTATATATTTTTTCAAGAAATAAAAGCCTATTATATGATAAAAGTTCATATATAAAATCAATCTAATGACGGATAAAATAGGCCAGCTCAAGTGAGATGCCACAATTTTTAAAACCTCATTTCATTTTCATCAATGAAAATAAACAAGGTCTTGCTCGAATGACAATAAGAATAAAATGCATCGGCGGTTAAATAATTGATCTGTACCGTAATTTTTTATCTGCTTTTTAATATTTTTATTGACTATATGTATTACGGTTAAAATAATTGATCCAAATTTGTGAAAACCTTCTCAAAACTAAAGTAGTGTTATACATTTTGAGTTCTCTGGATCAATACGAAACTTTAATAAACTCAATCCTTTTGTTTAACGCATCCTGATTCTCATGAATAACTCAAAAATAAAGTACTCCATTCTGATTCTCCTGAATAACGTCTGCTCCAGAGCTTACATATCCGAGAAAGAAGGAAAAGATTGATCGAAAGAACTGCACTTGGCTCCAAAGAGGAAAGCGTTCCCGGACGACCACCACGCAATCGATGAAGGCGACAAGCTGAACCCCAGTGGACTAAGTTCCCCGCAACTGCTGTCAAATGATTTCCGGGGGATTTCTCCCTGTGCTTCGTCTGCGAAATCACCACTGGATTTCCCTAGCAGTTCTGTGATCTTCACCGAAGAATGCTGCCGATGCGGCGGAGAGAGGCTGAGTGGGGGCGGCGCCACCTCCTGGAGCCGCGTGGGCTTGGGCTGATCGACCGGACCCGTCAGCCTCTGAACGACATCCCTAAAATCATCAGGATTCACCTTGTAGATTTTTGGTGGGGTCGGTGGCATGGGAGCAATGGGTTTCTTCAAAATGACGCTCTTGCCCGGAGGCTTTCGCGCGGAATGGAGGGCGGAAAGGTAAGCCGGCGGTGGTTTCCGGCTCTCTTTCTCCTGCGGCTGGGTCCAGGAATTAGTTGAATTGGAGTAAGAAGAAGACGGCGAAGAAGCAGATTTTCGAGCAACTGCATTTGAGCTTGAAACATCCACGGCAACGTTATGATATTTCATGGCTCAATTTACCAGTGCTTCAGTTTCATAAATTGGTGGGTGTGTTTTTGTGGATTAATGAAAAGAAAGCTAGCAATCTGGTAGAATAGAAAATGATGAAAAGTAGAGATGGTCGGTTTATAGACTCGATGGTGCATTTATAGTACAATGTATTGTAAAGAAGGTGCATTCAACGTAAGAGGGTAATAGAGAGAGAGAGAGAGAGGAAAGGAAGGCGCGTGCTAATATTTAGGGTTTGTCGCGAGCGTCGGCGCGCACTGACGTTACATTCTGGTCATCAAATTTGACCAGATTAAAGAATTTCCTCCAATTGAAATTATTCTTCCCTTTATTTATTTTATCTGGTAGGGTAATGGTATAATATTCATGAAGCCAGGCTTGAAGTGGTGGAGATTGATCTGGCAACCGGCCGCCAGGGTTATGAATTTCTGACGACTCCTGTTTTCTTCTTTGTCAGCTAAAATTGAAACTCAGTCCGTACCTTGAAATTAATATATAGACCATGCTTGTTTGGGTAATACTTGTACAAACCAGGAGCATACTCCCAGTCAAAAAGAATAAAACACGTGCGACCTTTCACTGTTCTTTTAATCACTCAATGTCTGTGTTGACCAGAACCCAATCCAAGTTTTAATACGTGTTTTTCCTCTTTTTGTTTTCTGTTTTTTTTTTAGACTCAAAATATGATTTTTGAACTTTAAATTATTCAAGGTGAAAATAAAAAAAATATTTCACTAGAAAAACTAAATTTTAAAATACAAAACCAACTTAACTTTGAAAATTAAATTCATGTAATATAAATGAACAAAATCTTATATAATAAGCAAATTTTAAGTTGGTTGCCTTCTTAGTTTTTAGTTAATTTATTCCTCTTTATTTTCTATTGTAACTTGGGTTTATGAGTTGTGATTAAGAGCAATACTGTGCTTAAAAGAAAAAATTCATGGCTATGTTTGTTTCAATTTTAAAAACTAATCATTTCTACTTAAAAATTTTACAAAACAAAATATTTTACCATTCAAATTTTTTATCTGTTATCATTTATAACTAACTAATAATTTTTCAATCATTATACATGTTTACAGTCAAATCAATACTAATTTTTATAAATTTTCTACTCAAATTTATTTTTTATTAACCAAAATATATATATATATCATCACATCATTCAATTATTATTATATATTAAATATATATATATATATATATTTAATTTTTTCACATATTTAAATTTTACAAATTAAATATAATTTTTACCACAAGCCAAATCACTCGTATTTCCCTCCACGTTCCAGTAGGGAAACAAACATAGCCCTTCCAATATGGATTTAATTACCGTCAAATGCTGTGATGATTAAAATATTAAAAAATAGTAAAAGGTGTGCTGTTATAATAATGGGGAGGGGACACGTGTTACAATTTTGTTAACTGGGACCGCACTCCTGCTTTGTCCAAGAATTCCCCGTTTGTGCAAAACCACTGTATTGCGGAAACGAGGAACGCTAGTAAGTTTAATGGTTGTTTCAAATTTATTTGGCTAAGTTTGTTTTCAAACTTTTCGTTATTTGTTATTATTTAAAAATTTTATAAATTAAATATTTTATTATATAAATCTTATTTAAATTTAAACTCATCATTTATAATTAATAATAAATTTTTAATGATTATACTTAATTACAATCAAATTAACACTTATTTTTAGAATTTTTCTATTCAAATTTAATTTTTTCTTACTCTATAAATTTATTTACAATCACGTCATTCAATCATTATTATATAATAAATACATATAAAAATAATTTTTCTAAACACCTAAATTTTATGAACTAAATATGATTTTTATTCCTATTCAAATCACCTTCCTCCCCCATCCTAATTAAGAAACAAACATAGCCTTTGTATTTATATTTTGTTAGATGACTAATTAAATGTGTACGTTGAGATTGAGTTAATTTATATTTGTATACATATATTATCTTTTTCTCTACTTTAAATAATATAATAATGTCAGGTCATTTATACACGCACAATGAATTGAGCTTCGCTTGAACAAACAAAGGTTGTAACTTTATTAGCTAGCCTAAACCCTGATGACATATGATTATCAGTTTCTAATTTATTTATGAAATGTGAATGGCATTTTGTGACTGGCTGGCCAATATATAATTAATCTATCTCCCATCCAATAGGGATGAGCTAATATGTTTCTCAATTTTCATTTTTAAAGCATTGCAAACACATTTAAAGACATCCAAAAACAAAAACATTTGTCTCTTCAAATGAACATCGAATATTGTTCAAAGATTTCGATGTGTTTTCTTAAAAACTGATAAATCATTTTAACCGACACTAACGGCAGCTTAGAGCACCCGCGCCCGAGTGTTGGTTAGGATTTTGAACTCTTCTGAATTATTATCGGAGAAAACAATTTCTTAAATGTTATGAATTTATATAAGATTACAAGCTGCAAACGGATCTCATGTATTCAGATTATCGTTTTATGAAATCAATCTTTGTTTTTTTCCCTCTTCATTTTTTTTTTTTTTTTTGTTTGCTTAAAGAAAATGAAATTTCATATTGTGCGGATAACTGATACAGTACATTCAAACCTACAAATGTAAGCAGTCATGTAATATTGTCGGTCCGTACCTTTATTTTAATAAGATAGGGCCATTCATTTCGAGGATCTCATGAACATTTCAAACATATCAGGTCGTCGATATAATTCGTCTGATTCTGAGGCATTTATTATATGTATTGGATTAATAATAGCTAGTGCGGAAGAAATCCTAGTGTTTGTATATTTGCGCCAACTATAATAATGTTATAATTGGCCTGAGATGAGACCAAGTTCAGATTCAATTCAATGGTCAAGAATTTGTTATTGAACGAGTCAGATGGATTGACAAAATACTTACATTATGTGCATGGTTTTGCAGCACAGTCAGCGTTGGGGCTAGGATAGTTTCTTCAGGATTGTTTCCAGTTTCAAAAATTGCATGCGCGAGCGTGGGACACAGGTGTCCTTGTCGCGTCATGTCATGCCATCAAATCACGTAATTAAACATATTGTAGTTTGAACCTTTGTTTTTTTTTAAGACAGTCGGGTTTGAACCCAAATATCAGGGTTTCAATCATTGCTCCACACTCACGTGCACCCTAGTGTGAACTTAAAAATTACTAAATTAGAATAAAAACTAAGGATTAGTGTGTGTGTGTGTGTGATTAACATAAAAAAAAAAATTATGGTGGTTTGTCTATGTTTGTTTTGTAATTAGGGTGGGAGGAAAATTTGGGTGATTTGAGTAGGGATAAATATTGTTTTTGGTAGATTTGGATGAGTAAGAAAATTAATTATATATATAATATGTAATAATGATTAAATGATATGATAGAATATATATTTATAAAGTAATAGAAGAATAAAATTGAACATGAAAATTATAGACTATGTTTGGGAGAGGGATTTTGTTGGAGATAATGTTTGGTAGAAGTTATGTTAAAATAAGTAGTATGTTTTGAAAGAACGCTTTAATGATATGAATAGTGTGATTTATTAAAATATGTGCATAAAATATATATAAATGATTGAATGATATGATAATATATAGAAATAATAATTATATTTTAGGATATAAATAAAAATAGATTTGAGTATATGTGTTTTATATAAGTACCAATTTAATTGTTAATATATATAATAATTGAAAGATAATTAGTTAGTTATATATATAAGAGAAAATTTGAATTTGAATGAATATTTTGTCGAATTATAAATTTGATAATGTAAAATTTGAGATGATGCGTTTGAATTGAAAATTGGGTTCCAAACATAACCATAGAGATATGTATTGATTAGACTGTGAATAGTTTAATGATTAAAATACTATTAATTAGTTTTAAAAAAAGAGAAAAAAATTTGAATTTAAATTTAAATAAATTTTATATGATAAGATATTTAATTTATAAAATTTTTAAGTGATGGTGCATAGTGCATAGACCTTCACATATATTGAAATTATTGTTGTGTTTCTGGTCCAATTATATTGGACGGTTTGTCCAACTCTTCATAACTAGATGTCTCGTAGGCAACAATGAAGTGGGCAATACATCTAACAGAAGTCAATCATGTAGGGTTGTTTGACTGCGCTTATTTTTGTAACATATACTCTTAAAATTTTATTTAAAAAAGGATATTATAATTTTTATATTTAATCTTAAATTAAGTAATTAAAATTTTTGAATAAAATAATGTTCCAACAATTTATAAGATGACAAATTTTGTAAACATGAATAACTAAGACTTTATAAGGTAACAATATTAAAAAAAGACATAACATCGTTGATTTAATTAGTGTAATTAAGAAACGCATAACATTTTATTATATAGAACAGTTTCATTTAAAATACATATTAAAATATATAAGTTGGAGGAGCATACCTTTTATTTAAGGAGTTTATAAATTCAGAATATCATATTTTTTGAACTTAATGCACTCATTTATTAAAAAATTGTCAAGCAATCTTGAAAAATTTTATAAGTTATCAAATATTTTGTAACTTATTTTAAGAAATTTACATCCAACACTCTCTTAATTTTAAATCACTCAAGCATCAGAATTATAATAAACTATCTAGTGATAAAAGGCATACTCAATACGTGTGGATAATTATATGAATAAATAATATTTTATTATTTATAAATAATGGATAAAAACTTGAGAATAGGGGAAAAAATGAATTAAAAGAAAAGGTGAAAAAAAAAGCAATAAACTGAAATTGAAGATACCCAACATCTGTGCATAAATAAAATAATAATATTTTAAAATCCAAATATTATTTATAAAATTAATAAAATGATAGAAGAAAGAAAGAAATTTGACAAAAAAAAAAAGTAAAGTAGAATAATCGAAATTGAGAAAAGTGAATAAAATAAATAAAAATTATGAGAGTAAATTAAAAAGAAAATATACAAAAAATTAACAATATGTTTGGTTTTAAAAATTTAGAGTAGAAAGGAAAATGATAGACAAAGGGAAAAACAAATGAAATTCAAAACTCTATATCATGTTTGGTTAAAGGATTTCAATAAAGAAAGGGAAAAAAATTAAGAAAAATAAATAAATAAAATTAAACAAAAACTTAAAATTGTAATTTTATAATTTCAAAAAAAATAATGAAGAAATAAATTAAAAGAAATAGAATTGGTGAATTTTTTTTAAGAAATAATTAGAGTAAAAATAGTTTTTCTTTCATTTTCCTCACTTTTTTAGAAAAATAAATAAATTTTCTTTCTCTAAATTATAATTTCTCTCTAGATTTCCTTTTTATAAGATTTTTCTTCTTAACCAAACCACCAAAACCAGTTTTCTTTACATTTTCTTCTTTGTTTTCTCTCTAAATTTCAAGAACCAAACATAGTGTAAAAATGATTTAATAATTATACGTTACGAAGCTAAATTCTCTTTTTTCATGATATATAGTATAGTGAAGATATATTTCAGAAAAGTTGTAACCTCAAAAAGTGCCATCTTAATTATTAAAAAAAAAACACTTTCTTGTATTTTGAAACTCACACACACACACACACACACACACACACGTGTAAACATACGTTTCCTAACCTACACAAATCGTGGTATTTATTAAATATGTGAACTAAAAAATAAAACTTATGACCTCGTCAATGACTGTCCAAGAGATGTGCATTTTATATCATAACATGCGTCACATCCTTAATAGAGAGAAAAAATTTATGACCATAAGACATGTTGCACAATATATTATAAACTTCATGTTTTAATTATATATATTTTTTTAACATTTATGCACCAACCTCACTCACACATGCTCCCAATGGATTCATTCAAACCCAACACGTTAAAGTTGAAATATTGGTTAAAAAACCAATGGTATTCCCTTGGATTACGTGTCTTTGTACAGCATGTCTGCACCATTAACAGCCACACCAAGGCCAATTTGATCCAAAAGATTAAACTCCAAAAGCATGTTTCGTTTGAGGAATTTATTAGGGGAAAAAACAAAAGACAAAAAGACACGGTCCGATGATTAATGATGATCTCTCCTCAGCCAACCAAAAATCTCACAGAGAAAAAAAAATTATAGAAATATAAAATCTCGTATCTAATTTGGTCGAAAGGATTTTAATGAAGACAGAAAAATATATAAAAAAAAGAAGAAATAAAATAAAAAAAGTTTGAAATTATTTTTTTATTATATAAAAATTATATAAGAAAAATAAATAATAAATGAATGAAAAAATATAGGCTGGTGAAATTTTTGAAAAAGAGAAGAAAGTTGAAAATGGTTTTATTTACATTTTCCTTATCAATTTGTGCAAAAAAAGAGTTTTCCCTTCTAATGCTAGAGTTTCTTTTAATTTTTCTTTTTCTTTTCTTTTCTTTTTTTTTTTTTTGTCTTTTCCTTATAAATCAAACAATAAACAATATTTTTTTATCCTTTTCTTTTCCTTTCCTCTCTAATTTTCTAGAACCAAACATAGTGCTAATGGATAGCCAAATTTGGGTTCGGATGGTGTATCATGATTACGTTATATTAGTGATTAGAAGCACACATGATGCATGCATATGGATCAAACTTGGGCTAGATATTTGGATTCGGTCCAAAAATAATTTCAAAAACATTGAATCCGAAATATGTTGGATGATATTGGGTTGGGTTTGATGAGATACAACCATAAAAATTAATTGATTTTTTTTTATGATGGATCAAGTTGACATCACTAACTGAAAACTTATTATTTTTAATTAATTTAAACAATATGAATGAATTTTTTAGCTGAAGATATTAAATTGGATGGGAACCCAAGCCAACTCTATTAAAGATTTTATGAACCAGCGCAACTCAAAATTAGTTTCCTTGGATCCATGATTTCGAACGTGGATTAGTATTCTTCAGTTTATTATATTTTTCCACGAAAACTTGTGAGGATACAAATTCAAATTGAATAAATGACAATTACCTAGCAAATATTATGGATGGCACGATAATTCACTAAGAGACGAGGGATAAGTAATTCGACTTATTTACATTTAGATCATAAAATGTTTGGAATTCCCACTAAACATGAGGGTTGTAATCGCTGCGAGAATTGACCCAACACCTTACAGCACAGCACAGACAAGTAATTAAACCAAAATTCAATTTTTTTTAATAGTAAAAAGGTCAACAAATATTTATGATCATTCATCCATATGGACCATATCTTCTGAGTTGGGTCTGCAGCGTCGAGGAGTTCTTAGTTTTTTAGATTAGCTGGGCTGGATTAGAGTCAATCCAGATCCGTAAAACTACAGGAAATGGGCTATAGAAAGTGTAAATTGGACTGGGCTAATTCTAAGGAAAGCCCACTGGCTACTTGTATGGCTTTGACACCTGCGAAACAATTGTATAATGCAGGCAATTCTGGTGTATACATTTAAAATTTAACGTGTAAATTATCATTACATTTAAATTTATTTTTGTCATATAAATATTTTATAAATTTTTTTATTTTATGGATAACTTATATTATAGCAAAACTCATACACTTATATATGCATAAATATCAAATATTATGCAAGTTTGCTATAATGATGAAATATAAATTTATGTTGAGAGAGAGAGAGAGAGAGAGAGAGAGAGAGAGAGAAATGACATAAAATAAAAATAAAAGGGTGTGAAAATAAAATAAATAATTAGAAAAAGCCCATTCTAACTAGTTACAACGCCATGAATATTATCAATTTTAATCACCATATGTAATAAAATAAAAATATTTGATAATAGATTATTTAATTAGACTTTGCAAAGTGCTGTGTTTGTTGTTATTTTTTTTATTGAACTAGAAATGGTGATTGTACCCCAAAACCACATTTCCAATATAATGGAAGAATTTAACGAAGATGATCATTTTTCACAATCTATATCTATTAAAAGTATAAAATACATTACGTCAATGTCCCTCTCACTTACTAATTTAGTATTCTATCCCATCAGTTATATTTTTTTGTCATATCTGCATATATATATCATTTGTACTCTCCGATGTCTTTGCTTTATTTCTGTCTAATATTTAATTTTCTCCTTCCACATCATTTCTTCTCCGCTTTCTTCTTCAATTCATTCTTTTTCTGTTGTAACTCTTGTTTTTTTTTTTTTTTTCTTGAAAGAGTTTATTTCATATAATAAATCCACTTAAATTTATTGAAATAATTTAAAACTTTATACAACCACACAAAAGACAAAATAATTTCATTATTGAAACTTGAGTGTATGAATTATGCATTCAACAATACACAGTAAATGAGCGTCCTGCCATCTTTAAGTCTTATATTTGAAAATATAGAAACTTCTACTTTTCAGTTTCTTCGCATATTTCTCCTACAGTACAATTCCTTATGTATTGATCATGGTGAGCACTGATGAATGATCAGCACTCGCAGAAAACAACATCGTTAAAGATCATAATCATGTACCTTAATTCCCATATCAAAAGCTGCTCTTTGTTACGACAATGAACAGATCAAACGAACTAGAAAACTTAAAACTGCGACGGAACCTAGCTTGTATTCGCTCACAGGCCCCGGGTTCTCCTACCACCATTATATTTTGAAGCACGACTGGTTCAAAATCCATTTCTTGCCCTTTGCAGTCTTCGTGCCAGAGAAACAAGAAATAAACAAAAGGCGTTACTTGTATGGTGCTAATCTGTGTGACCTCAAATAACTAATCACATTAGCTTCATGATGTATGCATATCTTCAATCCACCATATTATTTGAAAATGCCCACTACAAATATAATAGTCCGATCTTTTCTCTCTTCGGCATATTGCATGTGCGCATTCGCAGTGGTCGCTGGTCTGCACCGGCGAGACGACCCCACCAATCCCTACCGTTAATTGAAAATTATTATTATTATTATATCAAATTCCTAATTTAACATATTCTTACTGCATATCATGTAATGATCTCACAAATTAAACTTATTATTAATAAGTCCAAAGGCTAGATTCACACCACATCTCGACATTATAAATGTGTCCTTCGACTTTGTATATCTCATTCCAGACAAGATTAGCGCAACTTAATTCAGTCGTCCACCCACCCTCCACTTATTTCCTTTGTTTTTCTTTCCTTCCTTAAATTAACCAAACTGCATATCAGAAAAAATGACCACCAAAAGGGCTCGCAAGCAGAGCTTATTCATCAGGTACATAAGAGGTCCTACGTGGCTGCTGGCCCGAGTCCGGGACTTGTGCGTGCAGGGCATGACGGGAGGCGCCGGCCACGTCAGCTACGGCAACACCATGGGCTGCCCGACCCCTCAAGTCCCAAGCTTGCCGAGAAGCTTCAGCGCTAACTCGTCCGACTCAAGCTACATAACTGCGGAAGACGAACTGAGGGAGCTCAGAAGGCTCACCTCCACACGCAGCCCCACATGGAGGACCGACGTGGAACTCCGCCGCTCGAAAAGCGCGACGCCTCTGGGCAAAAGAAGCGGCGGCGCTCCCGTGGCTCGCAGCCACACCGTTGGCTTTGGAAAGATCGACGAAGACAAGCCCATTGATTTCGGAGAAAGCGACAAGGCGGGGTTGCTTGGGGGAGACGCTTTTCCCAGGAGCAAAAGTGTTGCAGCACCGAAAAGAAGCAATGTGGTCTGAATTAATTCACGAGTTGGAGATGGATGCCATCAAATTAAACGCAGAAGATCGAAATTGAAGGCCTGGTTTTGGATCACCAATATTTCTGGCCTCTGATTGCTGTCCTAATTGACTGTTTCCTTATTACTTTCTGTCCTTCGTGTACCAGCTGTAATCAATATTCCCATAGCGTTGCGTGTACGTTTGGAAAATGCATGATTTGCTCTAATGCGTGTGTTTTGAAGAGGGCGATCTGGTGATTGCTTGTTTTGATCACCGTCGTGTGTAAACAACAGTTCTGCCCTTGCATTCGGTGAATCAGAACTAGTGAAAGTTCGTTCGCATTATTGTAATAATAAGTGGATGTGTAAATTTCATGTTTTGCCCTACATCCGACGGGGGCTACGGCTATCTTGAATAATCTCCTCTCAACAAGTATAAAATAATTCAAGTAAAAAGTTGATTTTATAACAAAATTTACGACTACACTTTGTTTGGTTTCAAGAATATTGTAGAGGAAAAAAAACTGCTAGGAAATATAATTTCATTACTTGGTTGGTAAGAAAAATGTTGGGGAAAGAAAATTTTGGAGGAAAAAATAGTACAAATCAAGATAAATCATTTTCTTCACAAGACTAAGAGGAAACTTAATTTAGCTATGCATTATGCTCTCACGCTTTTCACCGCCTTCACTGTTCTTATCTTTTTTCGAATTATTTTTTAATAATAATTAAAAAGAAAATTCTTATATTTTTTAATTTCAGTTATATTTGTGAAGCAATGCCAGAACAATGCCAGAACAAAAGACATAATCAGCATTAGATCCGCCCGAAAAGGAGATGATCCGGTCACACCATTTAATACCATTATCTTTTACACTTTTGACATTCTCCTCCTTTGAGCCTACGGCGCACCCAAAATAGTTGCAGCCAGTGACAAGTGTTACTTTTTCATTATTATTATTATTTTTACTATACTATTAATCAATATGCCACACTTTTAATTAATCAATTACAACAATTCAGAAACCAATGAAATAAACAAAATTTTAATAAATACATACAGTTTTTTATATTTTACTATAATTAATATTAAGTGGTATAATTAAACAGGAAAAATTATGAATTGAGATATTTGATTAACTTAATTGATCAAAAAAATTAAAAAAATTCATAAATGCACAAAAATAAATTATAATAAAATTTATCTATACACAAAAATAAATTATAATAAAATATAATTTATTAAAAATATCCATTAAGAATATGTTCATTTATTATTTTTAAATTGTTATTATTTATAATTAGTTTTTCTGTTATTTAAGTTTTAGAACAAGTGTTAATTTTTTTTATAAGTTAACAAAAAATAGTTAAAATTAAAAATAAAAAAGGATTTGAAATTGAAATTTTTTAATTATAATTAACAACAAATTAGAAATAAAAATACACAAGTACATACTAATAGTTTATAATAATATTACATAAATACATAAAAAAAAAATGAAGTATAATAAAATATAAAATATTGCATGTGTATATTAAAATTTTGCTTATTTTGCTATTTTTAGATTATTATTAAGTTTAGTTAATTAATTAAAACTATAGTATAATTAATTTATAATATAATTTAATAAGATAATTAATGAGATGGTGGCACTTATCACCTACAACATCAACTGGACCCTCCTCCTTGATGTCAAGAGAACGATTTTGGGCATGGCACGTCTTCACTTCTATCACTAGCTCGCATTCCACATTCTCCTCCTAATTGTTAAGGTAATGATTTAGTACATGGCAATGTCATACGTGCGACAAGTAGCGTGCAGAATGCAGGGGAACGAATTCATCGTGACTAACCAATTAACGATCTCTGACGATTCCAGCTTCAGGCAAAATTGCAGCCTGCAATCTGGATCGACGATTCTCTCACCCTTGCAGGATATTATTCTTTCCTCGTTAAAATTATGGAACGTAACAAATATGAAGTTTTGAATTTCTTTAAATTTTTCTTTCTTTTTTCTTCTTAAAATCATTAAAACCAAACATATTGGTAGTCCCTTTTGCAAAAAAAACTTGGGTGACAACAATCCCCATATGCTAATGCAGACATGAAAATTTGTTGCAGTTTAATAATCGTTTATTAATATTTTTAATCACACAGACCTGAAGGTAGGGCTGCTCGTCGTGTGAACTCGCCGGTCCATTTGCTCGCTCGCTGTCTCTCTCTCTCTCTCTCTCTCTCTCTCTCTACTTGAGAGATTATTTTGCGATTGTCAACCAAATACGAAATTAAGGATATAAAACTATAAATTATGTCATGCACGGCAAGAGATAACATTAATAATAGTGAATTTTATATTCCGCGCGCCTCGGTGGTGGCTTTCCGTGATTTTTTTTTTGGTCAAATTTGTATGTATCCAGTCAGATATATTTGAAACGTCGACATAAGGCAATAATTTTTATGCCATGAGATCTGATGCTTTGTTTGTTTTTAAATTTTAATTTGTGTTTTCAGGTATTTTTGTTTTGAAGGGAGAAAATTTTTAAAATTTAATAATTGAATATGTGTTTTTGAGTTTTATAATTTAAAAATAAATACAGTAGTATTTTTAAGACAGAATTATTGGAACATTAATTACTTGTTTATCTGATAAACAGACTATCTGAATGCGTACAGTGGGCACGAGTCCAGTGGCCCTTGTTGCTGATCTGGCTAGATTCTTACCCAAACGACTTTTCCTGTGTCCGAGCAGCTTGGTTGCTGCAAGAGCGCAAACTGTTTCGCAAATATTTAATTAGCCAATTGAAGTGTAAAATAATTGTATGAGACATTAAGTATTAGGAGCGGGCATACAGAAATACAATACAGCCAAACTCTCCCGTATTATTCAGTTCTTTTTTGTGTGTTTCAGCAGCAAATTTAGTTGACAAATTCCCAACTCAGAACAATAAATTAAGCAGCAAAACCCTAACTAACGTTATTGAAATTATAATTGCTTTAATTAGCTACTTGAATGCTAAATAAAATTAGAAGATTAACACACGACATATAGATTTAATAATCCGACGTGGTCGGAGCGTGCTGCAAGTGTCATCCAATAATATTTACGGTTGACCCACACTACCTGCAAAACGAAAGCTGGGAAATGAACGCAT
Source organism: Avicennia marina (assembly GCA_019155195.1). Lineage (NCBI taxonomy): Eukaryota > Viridiplantae > Streptophyta > Magnoliopsida > Lamiales > Acanthaceae > Avicennia > Avicennia marina. Next base: position 10,075,721 of record CM032765.1, read on the forward strand.
GTGCCTACGGGGTGGCTTACGCAAAAACTAAACTATTACATTAATGATTTGACTTTCAGAATTGTTGTGTTGCGATTTCTATTGTAATATATGGGACCACAAACTCACACACAGAAATATAAAATAAATAACAAGAATTTATTCGTACAATTCGCATATCACCTTCCTACTCTTGTGAGGTTTCACCCAAAAAATTTGCTAACAATGCTACGCCAATTGTTAGAATATTTAATCATCATTAGCACATATTATCACCACTCTTATCCAAATTTTCTTTGCTATCAATTCATTGACGTATTTTTATCATAACTCTCTTAAACAGTAAGTCCCTTTCTTTTCGCTTTGGTAAAACTCTTTCTTAACCCTAATTCTTAGTGTTGATCAACGAGTCTCCTTTCCTGATGGCAATTTTTTACTTTAATCACTATAATAGATGGTTGTAAATAGATGAAACTTGAAATGCGTTAGACCTCCTTGATATCTTTCTTCTAAAAGATATGAATACTGCAATTCTCTTGAACTCCTTAAATGACAATCAACTTAACATTAGTTCTTCTAAGTAATTAGTGGAGTTCACACTTGTTTGAATAAAGTCTCTTTATGAAATTCCTCTCAATCTTGCTTCATTCACCTCTCAAAGCATACGTCCAGTCCATTCTGCCTTTAAAGTTGAAAAACTAATTCCAAGAAATTCAACTGTTAATCTTTAATATATCTGAAAATAGTACTTTTCATGTTACAATATTTAATCTAATATTTTTAGGATTTTTCCTTCCTGATGCTTCAATAGTCTTCAATAGTCTAGTCTTTTCTTATCATAATAAGTTAAAAAAAAAAATTTGGACATCAAGCCTAATTCAGCTAGATTTGATTTGGATATGTTAAAACTAAAATATAATAAACAGTTTAAATTCTCCATATCTTCTACACAAGGAAAATTAACTATATTCAAATCAATTAGATAAAATCCGTTCAGATCTTCGTTAAATAAGTTAACAATCTAAAATTACCATTTAGAAGGAATAAATGGTCTAATTAATCTTAGCAAATCTAGTAGATATTGTGGCAACATCCGTTGTAACAAATTACCAAAATTTATATTTGAAAATATATAAACTTCTACGTTTCAATTTCTTTGCATATTTCTCTTACAGTACAATTGCTTATGTATTGATCATAGCGAGCACTGATGAATGAACAGCACATGCAGAAAACAATATTGTTAAAGATCATAATCATTTACCTTAATTCTCGTACTCGGGCTACCTTAAAAGTTGTTCTTTGTGATGATAATGAACAGTTCAAACAAACTACAAAACTTAAAACTGCCACAGACCCTAGCTTGTATTCGCTTACAGGCCCTGGGTTTTCCTACCACCATTATATTTTGAAGCACGACTGATTCAAAATCCATTTCTTGCCCTTCGCAGTATTCGTGCCAGAGAAAAAAGAAATAAACAACTGGCGTTACTTGTATGGTACTAATCGGTGTGACCTCAAATAACTAATCAAATTAGCTTCATGATGTATGCATATCTTTAATCCAACCCATTATTTGAGAAAGTCCACTACAAACATAATAATCCGATCTTTTCTTTCTTCAGCATATTGCTTGTGCGCATTCGCAGTGGTCGCTGTGTCTGCACGGGCAAGACAACCCACCAATCCCTACCGTTAATTGAAAATTATTCTTATTATTATATCAAATTCCTAATTTAACATATTGTCACTGCATATCATGTAATAAACTCGTAAATTAAACTTATTATTAATAAATCCAAAGGCTAGATTCACATCACATCTCGATATTATAAATGTGTCCTTCGAAGTTGTAAATCTCACTCCAGACAAGATTAGTGCAGCTTAATTCAGTCGTCCACCCATCCTTCACTTATTTCCTCTGCTTTTCTTTCCTTCCTTAAATTAACCAAACTGCATATCAGAAAAAATGACCACCAAAAGGGTTCGCAAGCAGAGCTTATTCATTCGGTGCATAAGAGGTCCCATGTGGCTGCTGGCCAGAGTCCGGGACTTGTCCGTGCAGGGCATGACTGGAGGCGCCGGCCACGTCAGCTACGGCAACACCATGGGCTGCCCGACCCCTCAAATCCCAAGCTTGCCGAGAAGCTTCAGCGCTAACTCGTCCGACTCAAGCTACATAACTGCGGAAGACGAACTGAGGGAGCTCAGAAGGCTCACCTCCACACGCAGCCCCACATGGAGGACCGACGTGGAACTCCGCCGCTCGAAAAGCGCCATGCCTCTGGGCAAAAGAAGCGGTGGCGCTCCCGTGGCTCACAGCCACCCGGTTGGCTTTGGAAAGATCGACGAAGACAAGCCCATTGATTTCGGAGAAAGCGACGAGGCGGGGTTGCGGGGGGGAGACGCTTATCCCAGGAGCAAAAGTGTCGCAGTTTCGAAAAGAAGCAAGGTGGTCTGAATTAATTTACGAGTTCGAGATGGAGGCTGTCAAATTAAACGCAGAAGATCGAGTTCGAATTTTGGAGGCCTGATTTTGGATCACCAATATTTCTGGCCTCTTGCTGTCCTGATGGACTCTTTCCTTACCTTCTGTCCTTTGTGTACCAGCTGTAATCAATATTCCATAGGGTTGAACAAATGTTGCGTGTACGTTTGGAGAATGCATGGTTTGCTTTGGTGCGTATGTTTTGAACAAAACGACAGGGGGATTGCTTGTTTGATCCCTGCAATGTGTAAGCAACAGTTCTGAATTTGCATTAGATGAATCAGAAGTAGTGGAAGCTCATCGTTACGTTCGTAAGATTGTAATAATAAATGGATGTATAAATTTCACGTTATGCCCAATATCCGACGGGGGCTATCTTGAATAATCTCCTCTCAACAAGTATAAAATAATTGAAATAAAAAGTTGATTTTATAGCAAAATATGCTACGACTACACTTTTGTTTGGTTTCAAGAATAGTGTAGAGGAGAAAAAACTGCTAGGAAATATAATTTCATTATTAGGTTGGTAAGAAAAATGTTGGGGAAAGAAAATTTTGGAGGAAAAAATAGTACTAATCAAGATAAATCATTTTCTTCACAAAAATGAGAGGAAACTTAATTTAGCCATCTATTATGCTCTCAAGCTTTTCACCGCCTTCATCGTTCTTATCTTTTTTCCAATTATTTTTTAATAATAATTAAAAAGAAATTTCTTATATTTTTTAATTTCAATTTTATTTGTGAAGCAATGCCAGAGCATAAGACGTGACAAGCATTAGATCCGCCGGAAAAGGAGGTGATCTGGCCACACCTTTCAATACGATTGTCTTTCACACTTTTGCTCCACTCACTAGCTCTGTCGATATACCCTGCACCCAAAAAAGCAGTAAATAGTGAGAAGTGCTACAATCTCATTAATTTTTTTTTAAAATTACACTATTTATTAATATGCCACACTTTTATTCAATTAATTACAATTCAACAACAATGAAATAAAAAAAATTTTGATAAACACATACTATATTTTATATTTTATTTTAATTAATATTAAGTGGTATAATTAAACAGGAAAAATTACGAATTGAGATATTTGATTAACTTAATTGATAAAAAATTAAAAAATGCATAAATGCCTAAAAATAAATTATAATAAAATTTATATATTAATAAAAATAAATTAGAATAAAATTTAATATATTAAAAATGTCCATTAAGAATCTTTTCATTTATTATTTGTAAATTGTTATTATTTACAATTAGTTATTCTGTTATTTAAGTTTTAGAACAAGTCTTAATTTTTAAATTGTTTTATAATTTATTAAAAAATAGGTATAATTAAAAATAAAAAAGAATTTGAAATTGAAATTTTTTTAATTATAATTAATAACAAATTAAAAATAAAAATACATAAGTACATACTAATAGTTTATAATAAAATAGTATAAATACATAAAAAAAAGTATAATAAAATATAAAAATATTGCATGTGTATATTAAAATTTTTTTATTTTGTTATTTTTAGATTATTATTAAGTTTAGTTAATTAATTTAAAATATGATATAATTAATTTATAACGTAATTTGGCAAGATAATTAATGAGATGGTGCCATTTGTCGCTATCTACTACACCTGGAACAACATCAACTAGACGCTCTTCCTTGATGTTAAGAGTCACGTCTTCACTTCAATCACTAGCTCTGCTTTCCACATTCTCGTCCAAATTGTCCATGTCATCTAAGATAAGGAATGTTAACTATATTTAAATCAGTTAGATAAAATTCATTATCTTCTTAAATAAGTTAGCAATCTAAAATCACTAATTAGAAGAATAAATAGTTAGATTGATCTTAACAAATCTAGCAGATATTGTAGAAGATTATATTGCATCATCCATTATAACAAGTTAATAAAAATCTAAAATTTTCTTAAGTAACTAATCTGCCATATTGGTGCTACATTGGTAAGTTATGCTAAAAACAATGACAACTCAACAAAGCATTACATATGCGGCATTAACATTCTCTCCCTTTGTCATTAGAGAGCACAATATCAATGTTAGAAGTGAAATTCAATATTTGACATATGTGAAGTCAAAAAATAAAAAAAAGTAATAAGACAAGAATTCTATTATAAATTGTCAACTTTTATTCATATCAATCGAAAGAAAAATTTGTTGCATTGTATGAAATCTAGTTACATCATTCACTACTCATGTATTTTATAATATTGATTGTAATAAAAAAAAATGTTAGAATATCAAAAGAAAACGATTAAGTGTTGCATCAACAAAGCAACTAAGTAGATCATATAGATAGCTAAAGCCATAAGCATCAGATCAAGTAGTTAATAGCAACTCCTCCTTAACCTCATAACCAAATGTTGTTTCAGACATCTTCTTTGAAGGGAATATGATGTCTCCCCCTAAATAGTGCCTCTAGAATCTCTGCCTCACCCGATGATACATTACCACTTGCATCAACATCAGCGTTGGTTGGAACATTTGAACCTCCAACATCAATTAAAGTAGTTTCTTAGATTGTTACTTTAGTTTCTTGATTTTTTGCAACTACTCCCCCAATTTCTTGTAAATCTTCCTTCTCCATTGTCCCAGCATGGTGAATTTCTAGTGGAAGAAGGGCCAACGATGTAGCATTAATTGGTAATTTGTAAACCACCATAGCAAGTCTTACAGTCCACGGTGATATGGGCTAATCAACAGCCTCAACTCTTACACTGTTGTTTGAAGAGGAACTTCCCTTCTCTTTCTCCAATGTATGCTTCAAAAATTTGGACGAGAGAGAGTTTAAATATGAATTTCAAAAACACAAAGCATACCTCCATATATATATATATATATATATCATTTTTAACCTTCTATTACAAGGAAAGATGTATCATATCTTGACACAGAATTTCAAGAATCACCAAGAGAATGGGAAAATGTGATTCTAGAGGATTTTTTCTGCTTTATTACATTAGACAGCTATGGTAAGTGCAGATTTTGTTTCAAAATTTCATGGTAATTCAAATTTGCCTCTGCCACATCAACTTTAGTTTATTCCGTTTTGCTATCTTATTATTATCATGTTTTTAAGAAATCTAATGATCAAGAGATCATCATGCTTTCAAGAAATTTGACAGTCCATATTTGATCATCCTTTAGCATCTAAAAATTAGCAAAAAAACAAAGATAATAAAAGATACATATTTACAGAATATGTACAAAAATTTCGCAATACTTATGAAAAGTGAATTACTAAAATAGGCATATGGCTATGGCACTCTACAGCACATCAACCCATGTTACAACAAGGATTTTTTTTGAATATATTAGCAAATTGACGATTTGGTGTAACATATTCTAGCACAACAACTCCTTTTTCAACCAAACCTTGGATAAAGTGATAATGAATGTCAATATATTTCGTCCTTGAATGTTGTATGGGGTTTTTGGATATGTTAACAGCACTTATGTTGTCATATAAAACTTTCATTTCAAGAACCCCTAGTCCATCATAATTTACTTCATCCACAGCATTTGTGAACAGCAACTCCCAACAGTAATATACTCCACCTTAGCAGTTGACAATGAAATGCAATTATGCTTCTTGTCATACCATAAAACTAGATTGCTTCTCATGAAAAACAATCTCCTATAATGCTACTTCTGTTATTAGCACTGCTTGCCCAGTCAACATCACTATAGCCCAACAATTTGATGTTACAGCATTTGTTGTAAAATATGTCGTAATCTATGGTTTCATTAACATAGCAGATAATTTCCTTATAGCAAGTAAATGAGACTCCTTGGATGCCTAGTACCATGCACGTATTCCTACACTATGACAGATATCTAGTTGACTTGCAATCAAATAGAGAAGTCTACATATCGTGCTTTAGTAAAGGCTCGGGTCTATTAGCTTTCTTGTATAGTCTTTAGTTAACTTACCATTTGTGTAACTTACCATTTGTGGCAACCAATGTTCTAACATATCGTGAGTTCTCTAGTCCAAACTTCTTTACCAAGTTCTTTGCATACTTGGACTATGAGATTAATATTCTATCCTTAAATTGCTGAACCTATAATCCTAGAGAGTACTTAAGTAAAGTATGTGATGTAGACTCAAAAAACTAGGTCATCTAAGTAGACTTGAGCCATAATGATATATTTTCTGATCCTCTTCAGAAATAAAGTCTTATCTACTCCCTCTCATTGGTAGGCATGTTGTAACAGGTATTGTAATAATCTTTCATACCATGCTTAAGAAGCCTGTTTTAGCCTATACAACTCCTTTTTCAACTTGTAAATATGATTTGGAAGATGTGGATCTTGAAACCCCCTTCGACTGCTCCATGTGAACTACTTCATTGAGAAAACTGTTCAAGAAAACACTCTTAACGTTCATTTAGTATGCCTTAAAGTCCATACTATAAGCCACTGCCATCAACATTCTTACGAATTCTAGTTTTGAAATAAATGCAAAAGTCTCGTCAAAGTCAACTCCTTCCACATGGATGTCCCTTAGGCCACAAGTCAAGCCTTGTTCTTGGAGATATTACCACATTTGTCAATCTTGTTCTTGTTAACCCATTTGGTTTTAATTATATTTACTCATTTGGGTCTCTCCATCAATTCACATACATCATTCATTGGAATTGTGTGAATTACTCATGCATAGCTGCTACCCAAAACTCATCATTTAAGGTTTCATGAATTTTTTTATGCTCAATAGAGGAAGTAAAATATAGATACATCACTAATTCCTTATAATTTATTCATGGAACATTTCTCATTCTTCTCCTATCAGCTATGCTTCCAATCGTTGCTTCAAGTGGATGGTTTTGTTTGACTATTCTAGATCCTTTAGATATTTCTAGTTCATCAGTTGAGCCATCACTAGGTGTAGCACCACTTGTTGGAACATCTGTTGCATCAACTTCAATTTCTTGCACCTCTTGCTCTTCCTTGTTTGCCACCTGTTTTTGGTTTAACTTGCATAGATTTCCTTTTGGGATCAACATCGTCCATAATTACATTTATGGATTTCATCAGAGAATTTATCCTTTTATTCAATTCTTAGTACATTCTATTTGTGGTTAAATATCCTAGGCAAATCAGTTCATATGACATGGATTTGGTCTCCCTCCAAAGCTCGTAAGGTATCTTTTTAAAGATTGGGTGACGATCGACCTTATTGATGATATAACATGTTGCAGTCACAACTTTAGCCTACCACTTCAAATTCTAGTGTTTAGCAACTAGCATCACCCTTGCCATATCATCCACTTTTGTTGCCAAAAATTAAACTCTGTCCAATGACAGTGATGTTTTTTTTCTTTCCTTTGATTTGAATTTTTTAATATAAAAACTACTTATAGAAAAATAGTATACAGAAAATAAATTGACCACAAGGGAATAAAACAATTCACTTAGGTAGGTAGATGCCTACTGCACTCATTGGTATCCTCATCTGTTTGTATGTTGGATTACATTCTACTATAACTACCTTCTCTTGATATATGCCATAGTCATGTCTAGCTAGCTTTAGGTGGTCAATGCTTTAGATATCTCGTCTTTTGCTTATCAATCACTCTTCCTATAGTAACCTCTACAAGGTGGATCCATCTAACTCTGGATAAATATTGAGGAATTTTATTATCATATTTGAAATCTTTAATAATTGTTTCACCACATGTTAGAACATTTGATGGCTCTTCTATGCTTTTTCCAATACTTTGCCCTATTGGTTTTGTTACTGGTTTAGTTTTTTCTTAGACTTCTTAACCCATATTCATTTATAAAATGTTTGCTTGATAGGGACATGTCTTCCTTCCATTAAGTGTTTCAACAATCTGTAACATAAGGAAATGCAACAACCACTAAAATGGCAATAAGTACAAATAAGACCTTTCTGTTGACTTTTAGTTAGTTGTTTCTGCTTCTTGACTCTAAAAAATATTGTAATATGTGCAAGCTCAAGTTTATACCATGTTAGAATATTGTTGTGGCATATTTTGTCTTCTTCACGAAATCATTTCTTTACTTTTTGAACTACTCGTATTGCATTCTCTAATGTATCTAAACCCATGATGATCTCCAAATGCTTTGCCCATGGTTAGGATGTCCTCCAGCTTTGATTTTCTAGTGTTCAACTTAATTAACGCTGCAGTAGATTGTCCAGCCTCTTGTTGTCTCCGTTGGTAGAAGAACTCCAAAACATGCAAATCTTCCAACGACTTAGCATGGGAAGCACGTGCCTCATCTCTTATCTTTTGCAACATCTCATTTTCCATCCTCAATTTTTTATTATTTTTGCAGGAAGCAGATAACTTATCAACTAATGTCTGATTCCTACTCAGTAACTCATCATAAGACATCTCTTTATCATCACCACTACTAAAATCAGAAACATTAGATATTACAGGAGGTGACATAACATCAGTTCAGCATTTTCCTTATTTTTCTACAAGGTGGAGTTGAGTGCCATGTGGTTGCTAGTATGACTATCAACATCTTCAATGCTCACTTGAGAGCCATCATCACTCCATATGGTTGTCAAGGATTTTCCTTGCTTCTTTCGAGTGTTGGCACACTTTGACTGTATGTGCCCATATTTTTTCCATTTCCCCCTCCTTTTCTTGCTTTTGGCACTTCAAGTTTCTGCTGCCTCTTATAGTTCTAAGTGAATCCTTTTTTTTTCCTTTACTGTTTCTGGGATTGTTGGAACTTGTCTTGCATCTTCTTAGTTCCTCGATAATTCTTTTGGTTAGATAAGTAACTTCATCTTCTCCTTTAACAAAATCCTCGTCCTCGTTAGTTTGATGATGGTTGGTGGTTGATGACTACAGTGCCATTTATTTCTCCTTCTTAACTTAGTGTGAAGTTCAAGTTAATGCCTGCAGTGATTCCATTAGTTCATCTAACCGAAGTGTTGCAACATCTTGTGCTTCCTTAATAGTAGGACATTCGGGGCAAAGTTTTCTAATATTGACCTCAATGTCTTTCGTAACAACTTCATCTCTAAGTACTTCTTCCTCAACTGCTAAGCCTGATTAGCCACGTCTCTTAGCTTTGACTTAAATATGGCCAATGTCTCATCATTGATAATGCGAAGGTTTTCAAATTGGAAAGCCAAAATCTATAGTTTTGATATACGCATTGAACTTTTGCCTTCATGTACATTTTGTAAAACCTCCCATGTCTCCTTTACTGTAGTACATTTTGTAACAAGATTGAACTGCACCTCATTAACATCTATAAAAATAGCATTCAAAGCATGAGAATTTCTAAATAATGCTCTTTCTTCACCAGAGCTCCATAATTTAACGTCCTTTTCTACAAGTCGACTATCAACTTCTTCCTTAGGATGTGTCTATCCTTTTTTCATGGCTCTCTATGCCTTTTCGTGTAGATAGTTTATGAAGGCTCTCATCCTAGCCTTGTAATCAGAGTAGTTCGACCCATCTAAGAGGGATTGATGTGACATGGACACTCCTTCCTTGGTGTTCACACTATTAAACAACTATTTGAATTTCACTTGTCTGAAACACAAGCCTTGCCTAGGTGGCCAGGCTCTAATGTCACTTGTTAGTCGGTTTGAACGTTATGTTACAAGTTGTGTTATGACACATGGTACTACCAACTCACACATGGAGCGGAAATGTAAAATAAACATTAGGAATTTATTTACGTAATTTAGAGATAACCTTCTTACGTTAGCGGGGTATCACCCATAAAATTCAGTGACAAAGTTACACCAATTCGTGGAATATTTTGTCAACACTGGTGCACATTATCAGTAGCTTAACTCAAATTCTCTTTGGTATTAACTTGTTGACGTATTTCTAGCCTAACTCCCTTAGGCAGTAAGTCTCCTTGACTCCACTTTGCCAAGATTTCCTTTTAACTCCAATTCCTAACATTGATTGGCAAGTCTCTTTTTTCGAGGGTGGTTCTTCACTTTGATCACTATAGTGGATGGTTGTGGATGGATGGAACTTAAATGCTTTAGGCCTCAATGATGTCTTTCTTGTAAAGGATATGAAAAATGCAATTCTTGTGAACTCCTTGAATGATAATCAATTAAACATTAGTTCTTCCAAATAATCTGTGGAGTTCACACTTGTTTGAATGGAGTCTCTCAATGAAATTACTCTCAATCTTGCTTTATTTACCTCTTAAAGCATCCGTCTATTTTGCCTTTAAAGTTGGAAAACTTACTCCAAGATATTTGGCTATAAATCTTTGAAATATCCGAAAATGGGACTTTCCATGTTGCAACATCTGGTCCGACATTTTCAAGTTTTTCCTTCCTAATATTTCGGCAGTCTTCAATAGTCATTCTTCATTGTAATAAGCAAAAAATCTTCTAGAGGCCAACCCTAATTCAACCGAATTTGATTTTGATATGCGAAAGTCAAAATATAATCAAATGTTTAAATTCTTCATATCTTTTAGTAAGGAAGGTCGAGCATATCCAAATCAATTAAATAAAATCTATTCAAATCTTAGTTAAGCCAACAATTCAAAATCACCATTTGGAAGGAATAATTCATTTGATTGATCTTAGCAAATCTAACAGATATTATGGCAAGTTACATTGAAACATTCATTGCAATAAGTTACAAAAAATTCAGAATTTTTTTATAAAATTGATTTGCTATGTCAGCAGTATGTTAGTAAATGATACCAGTAATACCGACAATTCAACGAAGCATTGCATACATAGCACTAACATGAATTAGCTACTGAAAATTTATGATGGTAGATAATATAATATATGTGTTCATTCACTTACATTTGGGGTTGAGATGAAGTGAATCCGATCGATGTTTGCTGACAGTTGACAATGGCCAATTCTCTGGGCACGTTCGTATAAAAGACCCAGGATGAGATGAGATGACGTTAGTAATTTTGATTCTACTCTACATTTAACAAGTCTAATTGAGACCTTTCACTGATTCATAGTAAGAATTCAATATATGAAGCAAGCTTAATTTTGACATGTTCAATTACTTAACCAAATATTATGAATCATGCCGTCGAGTTAGTTCCATTATATATATGATATTCCTTTATACATATCAACGAGAGATCACGGGAGTAGAATTGCACCTTGTTCGGGATTAATTTAATTACCACTTGCCTCTAAAGCAACCCTAACATGAGCTGATTCAACTTAGGAAGCCAACTTTTGTTGTCCTAATCTCTATAGCATGTTAAAAACCTAGATTATGATTGACCTATCGATGTTTTGTTAATCGCTTTTAAAAAGATTACTGTTCGATAAAAGAAAAAAAAAACATATTTTAAGAGAACATATATAATTTTAAATTTAATAATGAAATTTTTCTGATTTATCCTATAAAAGTATACATGAAATATATGTGGTGGTCAGGTGGTAATAGTTGAACCGCGGTGAATCTACGATATAAAAACAAATGAAGAAGTTGTGCTTTGATCTTCCATTTGTTCCAAATAAGCTTGGATTTGTCCAAAAACCTATTAGGCTTGATGCAACTTTGGACACTAATAAATACCTAAACCGGGTATTCACAAAGTCGACAATCTAGTTAAATTTTAATGGACTGAAGTTTCACATTTGGAACGGGTTGGGTCCATTAAAATTTGACTAGATCTGGTTTTATGAACCCATTCCAGCCCATCCCTGCTCCTGGGTTCGGATTCATGATCGACGATGATCCGAGGATCCTAAACTTGTTCCATGGGATGCGGGTGTCTACACAAAGTGCCTCTATCGTTGATGGGCCTAAAGAAAAGTTCCCTATGAATGCAAGAACAACGCATTTTTTACGCTCAACAATCCGAAAAGAAGATATTTTAAGGATTTGAGCAATTTTGGAAATCAGTATTCATTTATTCGGTAAATTGAAAATGTGCTTCAAATTTTCAATCTAGTGAGAAAAACCCTAAACCCCTCTTTCGTTTTCTTCCTCTCTGCCGAGTGAGTGCTACACTACGCCACAAGCGCCTTCTTCTACTCTCGGCCTTTCTTCTGTCCCGTCTCGTCTTTCATACATTCCTATGGCAGAGATAAAGCTCTCAGAGATGCGAGACCTAACCCGAATAGAAAGAATCGGGGCCCATTCTCACATCCGTGGCCTCGGCCTCGACTCTGCCCTGGAGCCTCGTTCCTCCTCCGAGGGTATGGTGGGCCAGACCTCGGCCCGCAAGGCCGCTGGCGTCATTGTCCAGATGGTCCAGGAAGGAAAAATCGCGGGCCGGGCCGTTCTCCTTGCCGGTCAGCCTGGCACCGGGAAGACCGCCATTGCTATGGGCATGGCAAAATCCCTCGGCCAAGAAACCCCTTTCGCAATGCTTGCAGGCAGTGAACTGTTCTCCCTTGAGATGTCAAAGACCGAGGCCCTAATGCAGGCCTTCCGGAAAGCAATTGGGGTTAGAATCAAGGAGGAGACCGAAGTGATTGAAGGCGAGGTTGTGGAGGTCCAAATTGATAGGCCAGCGGTGGCGGGGGCGGCGTCCAAGACGGGGAAATTGACTCTGAAGACCACAGATATGGAAACCGTTTATGACTTGGGGGCGAAGATGATTGAAGCATTGGGGAAGGAGAAAGTTCAGAGTGGGGATGTGATTGCAATCGATAAGGCGTCTGGAAAAATCACAAAGCTTGGAAGGTCCCTCTCACGCTCTCGGGATTATGATGCCATGGGACCTCACACCAAGTTTGTCCAGTGCCCAGATGGGGAGCTGCAGAAGAGGAAGGAAGTCGTACACTGTGTTACTCTTCACGAGATAGACGTCATCAACAGCAGGTAGTATTCAAGCCTCTGTGTTATGCTTAAATGCTTTCTTGCTTGCGTTGCGCTTCTAACTTGAGCTCTGTATTAAGCACGTATTTGTTCTGTTTGAAAGTATATGGTGTGTGATGGATAAAATGTCTTCTAGAGGTTTGTTCACTGTTGTCTAACTTTACTAGAGAATGTGACTTGCTTCTTTCTTCTTCTATTTTTATGATTTGAACTATTCTTCCTTTTGAGCGCTGTTAACTCTTTAATTTCAGAACCCAAGGGTTCCTGGCCCTGTTCACTGGGGATACTGGGGAAATTCGAGCGGAAGTTAGGGAACAAATTGACACAAAGGTAGCAGAGTGGAGAGAAGAGGGAAAAGCAGAAATTGTGCCTGGTGTCCTTTTCATTGATGAAGTTCACATGCTTGACATCGAGTGCTTTTCTTTCTTGAATCGTGCACTGGAGAATGATATGGCACCAATATTGGTTGTTGCAACCAACAGAGGGATTACTTCCATCAGGGGAACAAATTACAGATCCCCACACGGTATTCCAATTGATTTCTTGGATCGTCTGCTGATCATCTCTACACAACCTTATATGCCAGATGATATTCGAAAAATTTTGGACATTAGATGCCAAGAGGAAGATGTAGAAATGTCTGAAGATGCAAAAGTTTTGTTGACAAAGATTGGAGAGGATACGTCTTTGAGATATGCTATAAACCTCATCACGTCCGCTGCATTGGCCTGCCAAAAACGGAAGGCAAAGATTGTTGAAATGGAAGACATTAGCCGAGTGTATGAGCTATTTTATGATGTGAAGAGGTCAACACAATACTTAATGGAATATCAAAGCCAATACATGTTCAGTGAGGTGCCAGCAGGAGAGGGAGATGAAGATGATATCAACACCATAGTCTCATAATGACCGATATGGACTTGGAATCCTGATCTGGCACCACAGTATTGTGGCCTTGGGCAATCTTGTCATCTTGCTTGTGCATTATGCTGTTTGAACCAACAAATGGGTTGAATTCCCTGTAGCTGGCTTCCGTTCCAGTTGTTTTTCCTGCATGAGTTTGTAGTTTTCTGAGAAGTTTTGTTTTATTTGTCGCATTGACTCTCGTATCCAGAATGTATGCAGTTGTAATTTGTTAGATTTATACCTGTTAAACATCTTAAATTACTGGGAAACCGAAATAGTTTGCTGATGCACCGAAAGAAAGAAGCCTATATGCTCCACCGAATAGTAAACGTTGGCTATATTTGTTTGATTTTTAGGTGCATATTTTTACATGCAGTTTTTAATGAAAATAAGCACTACCTCTCTAAAGTCAGTTGTCTATACTATAGATTAAAAAGGTGTTTGGACGTACTTATTAGCTTTTTAAAAGATGTTATATTTTTTGAAAATAAATTAATTTTTTTAACTTATTTACAAAAAATTTTATAATTTACTTCATATTATATATATATATATTTAAAATAATATATGTATTTTTAATTATATTATATTAATGATATTTAATTTATTTTTATTATTATTATATTAAAAAAATTATTATTTATTATTTTTATTGAAATATTTTATTAATTTATTTTAAAAATAAGATATATAAATTTAAAAGTTTTAAAATATTTTATAAGTTACGTAATTTTATAAACTATCTAAACTAAGTTTAGCTAAACACCGTCTAAGTTAGTAAAGAAGTGTGATTGTACAATGAGAATTTACTTAAATATCATTAACTCTTCATTTATTACTTTTTAAACGATTCTCAAACTTTTATTGAAATCATTCAATTCTTATATTTAATTTATTTTTTAATTTTTTAATTCTTTTATCCATTTTTATTCTCTGGATGTTTTAAGGATATGGATCACTCTTTTTTGTACATATTAAATTATTATAATAACTTTACTTTTTCATATATTTTCTCTTTTATTTGTTCTCTCGAATTTCATTTATTTAAAATTATATTTTTTTCAATTTTAACTTATTTATTTTTTAATCTCCTCTTCCAAATTTAATTTATTACATTTTTTTAAATTTCTTTTTTCTCTTATTTTATAAAAAACATAAAATTTGTATTCAAAAATATTATTAATTTATATATATCGTTATACACATGCATCCAGGGTACTTCTAATCATTTAGTATTGTATTCCATTAGTTTTGGAAGGGCGAGTGTTCACTGTTCAGGACTCACAATCTTAGGTAATTGTTTGCCCACCCCTAGGTCATATTCATAATGTAAATCTGTAACGGTACGCTGGCTATGTTGCGATGGGATCCGATGTACTAGTGAAAACGGAATTGGGATAGTCCATGTAATAAAATGGTTGTAATAGATGTATTAGGGTTAATCGATATATTACAATTGAAATAAAAATCATTTTAATTAAATCAATTTGAATTGATCCACAAAAAAATTAAAATTATTCAACAAATTTAAGGGAATTTAGAGAAAATTCTATTAATGTCAAACCCAAAAATTCTAAGTTTTTAACCGAATAAAAATAAATATTTATAGTAAAACTATGTTAAACTCTAAAGCTAAAGTTCATACGACTCAAAATATCATAAAAGTCATTAAAAATTAAAAATAATAAATAAAAATTTAGTGGACTCTCATTTTCTTAAAGGTGAATTGTTCTGAATTCGAATTTATATCCAGTTAGATCAAACATGAATCTCTAAAAGCTTCTGAATATCCTACAATAGGTTGCATCCAATGTTTCAGGCTCAAATACACAAATGTAAAATTCATTTCTAGTGACTCAAACATGCCAACCCTCAAATCCTTTCATCATACAAATCAACCTACAGAGAACAAATGGAATAATATAAAAATCCACTAATATATATGGACATAGATACTTCTTGGCGGGTACAATATTCAAATCCTACGAAATACACATAGGAAAAAAAGACAAATAATAATAGAATAGATTAATATATGAATATAATTCTCTAACTAAATTTTTCACTCCAATTCTTTTGTTTGTTTTTCTTCTATTTCTTTTTTTTTTTCCTTCTCATATTCCTCCTCAACTACTATTTCAAATCTTTTGCAATCTCACACTCAAATCTCCTCATCAAATTCTCTCTTTTTTTCTCACTTTCTCTCATTATCTTCCCACATACTCTTTATCATCTCTAACTAATATTGATTATTTTTCTCCACTAACTCACACACTCAATAGATAGTGGAAGATTTAAATCCTTGACCTCATATTTGAAAGTCTAAAAGGCCACTACAAGTCCACATACACCCTTCTCTAACTTATGCTAGTGATAATACTACAAGTTTAATGCGACAACTTCCAAATGGTAAAAAAAAGAAGAAGAAATTAAAGAAATTCCTGACCCCATCATGACTAACTTGTGGGTTGTACTGCCATCGTCTCCAAAAAATATATGACTAAACTACATATAAACCACATCACATAAAACTTGGCTTCAAAAGCATTATTGACAAATTATATCAAAAGTTTGGCTTCAAGTAAAAAAATTTCTCAATGTTTCATGTCTCAAGCAACAGTCTCGAAAAGTTTTGAACAAGATGCTATGCAATTTATTGAATAAAGTAGTCTCAAAGTTAAAGAGAGATTAGTATAAAGGGATTAGAGAAACTTTATAAGCCTAACAAACCACTATAGGACTTTTACACAAGCTACTCCTTAAACATTAGTGTATGGCGTTGAGACTATTGTTCCGCTTGAGCAGTAAATTCCCTCTCTATAGAAGGATTGACTGAAGAAGAAAATGTTTGCTTACTCCTTGAAGAATTAAAGGCACATAACAAGAAGAGATTATATGCACAACAAAAGCTCAAGTACTATCAAGCTCACATGTCCAAAGCATTCAATAAAAAGATGCATTCTCAATCCTTTCAAGTTGAGAACTTAGTACTTGTTGTAAAGAATGTATTGGAAGCAAGTTTATTTCTAAAAAGGATAGATTGTATGTTGTCAAAGAAGTTTATATGAATGATACCCACAAGTTGGTTAACCAAGATGAAGTAAGAATTTTCCTAATCAATAGAAAAGTTTTGAAAATATATTATGATTGAAAAAAATAGAGAAAAAGAAAACAAAGGCCCAAAAATAAAAGAGAAACAAACAAAAAAGTAAAAGAAAAAATAAAAAGGGGCCAAAAATAAAAATAAATTAAAATACTCCTTAACATGAGCA
This sequence comes from Avicennia marina, assembly GCA_019155195.1. Lineage (NCBI taxonomy): Eukaryota > Viridiplantae > Streptophyta > Magnoliopsida > Lamiales > Acanthaceae > Avicennia > Avicennia marina. Next base: position 10,093,158 of record CM032765.1, read on the forward strand.
CAAACTATCAAACCAAACTAAATTCAAAAGTTTATTGACATGAACTTAAACTGTCAACTTAAAGCAAATCAAAATGCTCCTTGTTCTAGGCTTCCTGAAGACAATCCTTTGCATCATTCAACTGTTAGGTAAGGACCCCTTTGGTAGGTCCCTTGATAGCTACAGATCTTGTCTCATCATAAGCTGTAACTCTAGCAAATGGTATCTCTAACAACCCCTTCACAAGAGACACATTAGCATGGTCAACATGCTTCATGGACTCAAGGACTAACAAAACCTCATCTTTGAGGGAAGAAATAAGGTTAAATGGAGTGCTCGCTAACCTCTCGTGAATACTCAATTATAGCTTATAGAAAAAGTTCCTTTGCAGGAGTTCCTTCTCATAACAATAAAGGAACTTCTTCCCCTTGAACACTGAAGCTGCGAAAGGAAAGCTATCTTCTTACCTACTTTTAAAATATCCCTCTGGCACCTTATCATTAGGTATAACCAAAAGTGGTAGATTCGACTCCATAAGAAGTTTTTGGCTACTATTGGAACCTCCACTACCGCTTCTGAAGGCTTACCTCTCTATGAGAAAGAAGAAAAGGATTAATTCCAGTCAAAAGGAAGAGAAAAAAAAAACATAGGGAGAACGACGAAGTGGTAAAGCACCTCCTTAATGAAACTTTAAACTAACTTAAGGTAACTAAGAGTTCTACCCTCCTTCAAACTTAAAGGTGTAGAGACCCTCTTGACTCTTTTCTAATGGTGATCTTCATTGTTACTGGTTCTATCGTACAAAACCTACAAACTTAGTCTCTTCACCGTGGGATCGATAGTAGTGGCAAGCTCGCAAGGAGGATCTCAGGCATCGGGGCATGAGCTGATACTTCACATACATTACCTTGTTAAGGGAGGCTGCATAGCGTTACGACATGGTCCTCAAAGCAGATCTCACGAACTTGTTCCCACCATTCCTTATAAGTATTGGAATGAAACCTCTTCACAATTGTCGAGACGCGAGGGAAGCATGTCTTAGCCATCGACTTGACAAGGTACACATTTTCCAAAAATACAAGCCTTTCTCTAATCTCACACATTTTTGGTAGTATTCAAATTAGTGGCTAATCATGTACGAGTTGTAAGGCTCAATAGGAAAGCGATTGCCCTACCTTAGTGAAAGGTAGCCCAAACGGATGACAGCAAAATAGTTGTTCTCAAATCGCTCGCAGTTGCCATTGTAAGTATATGCGATGTTCTCATGCTTGGTAATCATGGTGTCGATGCAATTGAAGAGCTCACCTTTATGGATCCTTCGGCATGCCTTATGTGGATATAATACCTCGTCTTGCCTTCGTTAGAATATGCAACCATTTTCAGACCCTTAGCTCCTATACAAATTGAACAATGAGTCTTAAAGTAGTGCACGGACTATGCATAGATATAGTAAAGTAAAAATAAGTAATACACCTATGAATGCCCTCGAGATTGCTCGACTCTGCCCAAACCTCAATAAATATTTGTTAGGACGGGTACGACTAAGCTCATCACCCACCTTGTCGCTATGATGCACTCCATCTTAAAGGTACTCAAGCATATAAAACTAATATTTTTAATGGGAAGGGCAAAACAATAAAGCTAGAAAACTAAGAACACTGCCATTTACGTTTCTACTCTAAAGCTCCCCCAGACGTTAAGGCTTGAAAATAACTCCTCATCTAAAGAAGACCATGACTCATTTGCGCTAATCTCACCAGAAGGATTGCATATGGATCTAGGGCAAACTGTCCCCTTCTTCTTTTGGGTCGGGGTGCAACGTACTTTACCTCTCTTTTACATCAAAAATGGACCCAATCGCCAATAGGAATTGATGGGAGTTAAGCATCATCTAGACTTCCATGAAGAAGACGATAGGTGTAGAACAAGTATTTGCAAGATCGAGGGACGTACTTCTTGCCTAGCTTGTCAACACCCGTGAGCTCCTTGGTTCTCAAAATGACCTCATTTTAAAGTCTCCCGTAGATCAGAAGTCTAGCTAAGCTGCGTAAGTCATGTAGGGATATAGATACCTCATCATAAGAAGTAAAGAGTATATTAGTAAATGAACACCAAGCCTTATAAATTGCTTGAAGGACATTGGGGTTGTAATCATGAGTAAACAGCAAAGCATATACTGCATTGTAAACTTAGGTTGCCTTTAGCTTATGCTTGTACTTACTAAGCACGTCATTTACTCATTTCCAATAACATTTGATGAATCAAAACTTGCTAGTAAATGGAGGAGCTTCCCCTCACTTAGCTTTTCCTTAAATGATTCAACACCCTAAGGTTGGTAATGAAACCAACCCACTGGCAGGATGATGTTCAGTGGAGTGCAAGGTCCACACCTTCAACATCTTGCAAAATGGCATTTCTTGGGACTACTCATCCATTTAGTGGGTAATCGTTAGGCTAAGGGCAGTCGATAAAGGGGGTATAAACTGCTAAAATCATACCCTTTTCAATAGGGTGATGCTCCTTGTTAAGAATAACTAAGTGCTCCATGCCTGAAGAAGAAAACACTGCTCTTGAAGTGCACTATGGCGTTGACTACAAAAGAGAATGAAGAGAAGAATTGGTTAGATCTTGACAAATGGAACAATTTTTTCAAAAAAAATGACAAAAGAAAAGAAATTAGACATTACACAAATGAGTTAGATCATAAATCTCTCAAGTTTCAAACTCTATAAAATTCATTATGTAGAAAAGAAGAGTTCTAAAGGATAAACCATAGCAAAATCGACAAGACCCAAACCCTGAGAAATCAAAACTTCCAAGCAAAATGCAATTTTAGGCCTTAAGCCCACCAAATTCAAGTCTAGCAAATTCAACCTTTGGCAAATTTAAGTCCAACAAAAACTGAAGCCTCAAACTTAAAGATCAAATTTAAACTTAAATAGTATACCTTGGTCAAATCAAATTTAGTACTTGAAGGTCAAATTGAAGTCTAAATAGTACATATGCCCAAATCAAACCTAGTACTCGTGAGCTGAATTTAAACCTCGTAATTATAGGTCAAATTATTTGATGCCCTTCCAAACGAAGCCCTACATCCAAACTTAGAAGCTGCGCCCAAACACAGCCTCAAATCTACTCCCAATGTGATTCTCCCAAACATGGCCCTATTCCAACCCAAAGGCTACACCAAACACACCTCTCTCTCTCTCTCTGAACTTAAAAGCTGCCCAAACATATTCCAACGCCCGTCTTCTTCTCCAGAGAGCCCAATCAAAATTGTACCGCCCGTGCGTCGCCACGTTGGTTTCGACGCCATGCCGCCATCTCTCGGAAGCATCAGATGCCTTCTGTCGCCGAAAGCATCTGTGCCGCTCAGTCACCGAGGGCACCATTCTGTCTCCAGGGAGCCGTGACCTGGTTGGACTCTAGCCGTTTGGACTTTGGAATTGCCGTGCCACGCCGCTTCCACAACCGCAACTCTCCCCACTCGACGCCGACGCCGTCCGAGAGAATCACCTGTTCGAAGTCCGACGCAACCGCCGTTGCTTCTCTTTCTCAGTCGAGGGGCTTTCACAGCAGGAGTCTCCGCCAGACGCCACTGTCTCAAGAAAGAAGCCGTCACGTCGCAACGCTAGAATTCACCGGCTCTGCTACTCCGAAAGCCTTGCTGGGAGCCTACCAGAATCACCGTCGCGCCTCGACACAGGGAATACAACGCCCCCAGCGCAAAGATTCGCACTGAATTCTTTTGAATTTTTTGGCAGACTCCTGACCAAGGCCAATCGCCCTTAACATCAATTCAGTTTCCCAGCTTCTCCCTCAATCTAATTTGCAGCATAGCCGCGGCTTCGGGCGTAACTATGGGTGGTGTTTGGCAGCCGCTAGGTGTTAACCGTTGAGGTGGGCAACTGGGATAGAAAGCAACCAAAAAAAAAAAAAAGTAAAGAAATAGAAGAACTAACCTCTCTCAATGCTACTGCAACGGCGTTTTGATATGTAGGAATGCTTCTAGGGCAAGGGGAAGGAGCAAATATGCAACCTTTGGCTTCAGATGTAAATGAAAGGTCATGTTTCGAATACTTGATGTTTTACTTACTGCTTAGAACATTGAATGATGATAAGGAATAAATTTTGCATGCCTTTGATGCTTCGCAGGGTGCCCAACAGTAAGGCGGAAGTTTTATTCAATTCGTGAGATTGGAATGTAGGGAGTTCTCAGTGTTCAAATTCCTGCGACGTGGACTCCTTTGAGGTGATTGATCAAATCCAAATTTGGAGCTTGTTCGCTCTTGGAGAGTAAAGGGATCCACTCAATATACTTGAAGTAATCTACAATACTAAAAGCTAGCAAGAATGGTGGAGGGATAGAGTTGGAGGATGCTTGAAAGTCGGTTCCCAATGTGCCATTCAACTCGCGGCAGCCCTTCTGAATAAGTTAGCCGTTTGTTATGGGCTGTTAGAAATTGGGCTCTTTAATATAAGTGTCAGGCCGGAAAAACATTGGGCCGTCTTAAAATGACCTAATGAATTTGTGTGGTGTTGAATTAACGAGACCCAACAACTGAAAATTGTTTTGAGATTTATTCATTTAAAATAAACTTTTTATGAACAAGTTTTAAAGTAGCATTTGTAAACATACAAAATTTTATGTCAATTAAATTATGGCACATGGAAAATATAATGCAAAATATTAATTAAATAAATTTTATTTATATTTTGTGAATTTCCATAAATATAATTTTCAAAATAAAGAAATAAATAATTGATATTTTAATAGGTTAATCAAATTACAACAAATGGTTAGATCCTACTAGATGCATGGAAGATAAGAACTCTTGCAAGATCAAACTTATCGATTAAAATTTTTGATAAATTGTAAATCATGGTGGCCAAGGAAATCATACTACGTTAGTAAGTTGACGTAACCAAACTATTTCTCTTACAACTATAAATAGAAACCAAATCCTATAGAAAAGACACACAATTGAAGTCTTGAAGTAATTGAAGACAATAAGGCTCTTCAAAAATTTTCTCTAGAGTTCAAAGAAGATATTCGTCATCAAATTTAAAATATTTTTCATTAAAAGTTTGCAAATTTTAGTGTTTGATTCAAAATTATAATGCTAAGTTTAGATATCAACATTAATTAAAAATTCAACAAATTTCAAGAAAGATTAAGTACAAACCATATTCTTGAAAATTGTTCAAATTTCAAACTTCATGTTTTAAGAAAGAATCAAAATATTAGAATTAGAAAGTTGAATGCACAAAAATTTGATTTAGTCCAAATTATTTCATTTTATACAAATTTTCTTATTATGATATACGAATTTGTCCACACCTGGCTTCAATTTATGGTGGTGGTAGTGATGGGGGAGGATAGCAACCCTTGCAAAGTCAATGTTGGCTCTTTCACAATGTCCTTCAATTCACTTCCTTCTATTTCATTTCTTTCTTATTTTTCTTTTTCTTTTTTTGAATCAGGTATTGAGTTAAAATCCAATATAGTAAATTCTGATTTTAACTGGCGTAATTAGATGTAGCAGTAGAAATGAAAATTTGATAATGGACATAATTGAATAGTCACAATTGACATGATGTCGTTGATATATACATTACAATTCAAATAATCATTTTTATTAAATCGATTTGAATTAATCTATAAGAATTTAGAATCACACAACAAATTCAGATAAAAGAAAAAATTACATTAATCTCAAACTCTCAAATCCAAATACTTTGAGTCTTGAGCTGAATAAAAATTAATATTTACAGTAAAATTGTGTTAAATCCTATTACTACAGCCTACATGGCTAGAAATATAATAAAAGTCTATTAATAAATAAAAAATAAAGTAAAAATAACAAATACTGACTGCAATGCATATCACGTAAGTTTGGGAGAAGGGTTTTTGTTAGATGTAATGTTTGATAAATATTGTGTTAAGATAAATAATATTTAGAAAGAAAATTTTTATAGGATGGATAGTATGATTTATTTGAAAACATATATAAAATATATAATAATGATTAAATAATATAATAATATATAGAGATAATAATAAAGTATTAGCGTATAAATAAAAATAAATGTGAGCATATATATAATATATAAGTATTATTTTAATTATAAATATGTGTAAATAATAAAAAATAATTAACTATATATATATATATATATATATATAAAAGAGAAATTTTGAATGAATATTTTTAACGAGTATAACAAGACTAACTCCTTCACCATAGCAAATGAGAATGACCTCATAATTCAACAATTCAACACACAGTTAAAGACATAAGCCAAAGACCAAGCTCGAAAGCATTCAATGAGATTTCAATTCTTTCCATAGATTTCAAGAAGTTCAAAGGTGTTTCTAAAAAAATTTAAGAAGTTTGTCGCAATGTTTTTTCAAATTTAGTATTCGTGTTTGCGATGTCAAACTCTATAAATTAACATTTTTGAAGAATCAAGTCAACTTCAAAGAAGATCAACAGACCATTCTAAAAAATTGTCGAAACTGTCAAAATTTTCAAATCGAAGAAAAAATTAGATAATTAAAATTAAAAAAGTATCCACAAATTGCATTTGATTCATTTAAATTATCTTATACAATTTTCCTTGTTTTTATACAAGAAATTTGTCTACACTGATGTCTGAATCTATACTATTTATTGGAAGGTTGTCCTTAGCTTGCTCCACACAAGCAAAATTATCAAAAAATAGGTCTTTGTCCTTTCTTTGTCGGTATTATTCGCCACGAACACTACAATGATTTCTTACTTTGCAAACTTGACTATTTTCAATAAAGCTTACAAATTATTGAATTCTCTTATGAATAGTTCAGTAATTTTCTTTTTCACTTTTGACTTTTCTAAATAGTATTTGGTAAGAAGATTTTGAAAATTGAGAATTGAAACAAATATATTTAAAAATTTGAATTACTACTACAAGAATTGAAATTTGAGAATATATTTAAAATTTTAAAATTTCCCTATAGCCTAGTACAATAGAAGGTTTTAACCAAAACTCAAATGTGATTTCATATAACTTGTCTAAAATATGCGAGCCAAATTAAATTAATAAATATGTAATATATATTACACACAAAATTATTAAAGTACTTTTATTTTTAATTAAAATTTTCTACTTCTTTTAATGTATTTATTTCCTTTTTTTCATTGTCCTTTACATTGTATAACTGCAGTTATTTTGTATTTTTAATTTTTTACTTTCGTCTATCTTTAAATATATTTTTTCTCCTTTTTTATTTTTTCTCTATTCTTCATTTTCTTTTATCTCTCTTTTTAATTTTTAAAGATTTTTCATCTAAACTATATATACTATTAAATTATACTTGAGGGCTTTAAACTAACTAATTTTTCTTTTTTCTATTAATGTATAACATTTATATTTCTTTGATATTTTTATTTTTTGTTAAACTTCATTTTATATTTATATTTATTTTTCTGGTATAGTTTAATTTTGAATTATTTTATTTTTATTATTTAAAATACAATAATTTTATAATATTTTATAAATAACATTAATATAAAATTTATAAATAATTAATACATGATACGTTTATTTTAAATTCCCTATTTTTAAATGTTACACAACTTAAAGTTAAAACTGAAAATTTCTGATATCTAATTCCGAAAAAGATATCAAGCAAGTATTAATTATAGTAATGGTGTGAATTTCAAATATAGAATCAAACAAAATTATTCAAATGAAATACTCCATTTCAAATTCAAAGTGAATAATTTTAAATTTAAATTTGATTTCAACATGCAAACCAAGATTCACTCGATTGGTCAAATAACAAATGCTATGTTCATTAAGCTAATTTAATGGGAATCTTAATTAAAAATAGCTCGTGAGTTTTCACTCTCAATTTTATTAACTCTAATATAAATTTATCGACACAGAATTGTAGGTTATAAATTGAGGACAAATATTCCACACAACAGTATAATATTGTAATAATAGAAATAAAATTATTTAAAATAGAAGTATAAAAATATTAATGATAATAAAAGTACTTTGTGTAAACGTGGAGGATCCAAACTCTTGACATAAAGTACAGGAGATGATTTTGACATTAATAAGTTGAAGAGAGTATACATGTGAATCTATTTAGCTTAACCACATAAGATTTATATTCTTAATTTATAGTATATATAGAGTAGATATATGTATGTATATATTGTTAAGTGTAAAGCTTTAGAGAAATTATTTGTGGTCCATCACATTAAATTACTAAAATAATTTTATTCGCTTTTACCTTTTTTCATTATTCTCCTCTTTCTTAATTTTATACATTTACATTTTATCTTTTATTTAATGCTAATTTATTTCTTTATCTCTTTTTTAATGAAATTTGGAATATAATTTTTTTAATAATTTTATTTTTATTATTAAAATTTGTCAAAAAAAAAAAACTCTTTTATATTTTATTGTAGTACCCTTATTCCATTTTTTAAAGTATTTTATTTCTTTAAATTTCTATTAACACTATTCTTTTCACTACAATAATAAATTATATGACTTTTAATAATTATATTTATATACGCGTGTGATTTTTGTTATGTATAAATTATTAAAGAAAACACATTTGCCATACGTTTTAAAATATATGTTTGCTAACAACAAAAGTTTAAATGTGATAATGATTATTTTTTATCCTTATTAGAATAATGATAATCATTTTCTCTCTAGAAATTCATTTATTGTATTCTTGCTTGTGCTCTCTCCTCCTCAACTTTAATTGATTATGATCCAATTACTTATGTTCTGTTTTCTTACATGGTCCTTCATCAAATTTAATTTATTATTATTTTTTATTAGATTTATTATTTCTAGTTTAATTTTAATATACTTTTAAATTATCATTTATTTCTCTTCTATCTTTTAATGTATTTTTTATTTGTTTTATAATCCCCATTCAACTTCTTTCAATCTCATTTTCATTTTAAGTTTTCCATTCATGTTTAATTTAAAATATATTTATAGTTTATTAATATAGATAATTAATCATCAAATTTGTTCTCATTTAATGTAAACTGCAAATTAATATAAAATATATTGTTAATTGAATACGTAATTACTATGCAGAAATGCTAATATAGTAATATTTGTGTGTGTGTGTCTGAAGTATTTATTTAACTTCCAAAATTTTTCCAAAACCAAGATATGATTTAGACTGAAAATTACCCCCGCTTGCCTTGTGGCGAAAATACCGTTCTTACATGGTCAGCATTCATCTGCTCTCTCACAAAATTTCCAATCTCTCCTGTATTAAATGTGTAGATTTAGACTCGTGATGTGAAAGCAATTCGATTTATTCCATCTTCAAAATGACTTCCCTTCCTCCACGAATTTAATTTCTTACACCTTTAGTCATCTGCACATTGTGACCAGACACAATTTTCCTCTCCAAAATCTCAATCTCATCTATAGAGATTAGCAAAATCTACAGATATTTAGTCAAAAGATGATGCCCCTCCTATTCTCATTTCCCACCAGAAATCCCTAATCCAAACCAGCCATGGCCAAACCTATTCTCCACACCAAACCATCAACTTTATCTGGCGGCAGGTTTCTATGCATCGCAGCTGCGGCCGTAATTCTAATTTCTTGTGCTTTATGGTCTTTTACTGAACCGTTGTCCGGTTTTCCAACCTTGTTGTCCGTGCCCAACACCAACGACTGTCCGCGAGGGAACCAGGCGGTTAACGTGAGCCAAGAGCCGGCAGATAGAACGTTCTACGACGACCCCGGAATCAGTTACACCGTAGATGAACCAATGGTCGGGTGGGATGCAAAGAGAAGGGAGTGGCTGAAGCATCATCCCACGTTCCGGTCCAGGACAGAGAATCGTGTCCTCGTCCTGACGGGGTCTCAACATTCGCCCTGTAAAAATCCGGCCGGAGATCATTGGCTGCTCAGGCTCTTCAAGAACAAGGTTGATTACTGTAGGATTCATGGCTACGACATTTTCTACAACAACGCGTTATTGGACCCAAAAATGAACTCCTATTGGGCCAAGATACCGATTGTGAAGGCCGCCATGTTGGCCCATCCGGAGGTGGAGTGGCTCCTGTGGATCGATTCGGATGCCATCTTCACAGACATGGAGTTCAAGATTCCATTCGAGAGGTACAAGAATCACAACGTCGTCGTTCACGGTTGGCCTAATTTGATTTACGAGAAGAAGAGCTGGGTTGCGGTGAACGCTGGCATTTTCCTGATACGAAACTGTCAATGGTCCATGGATTTCCTGGATGTTTGGGCCTCCATGGGCCCGAAGAGCCCAGATTACGACAAATGGGGCGAAATCTTGAGCTCAACCCTCAAGGACAAACTGTTTCCCAACTCCGACGACCAATCGGCCCTCGTTTATTTGCTCTTGAAAGAAAAGAGGAAATGGGGCGACAAGATTTACGTGGAGAACGAGTACGAATTGCATGGCTACTGGCTGGCCATGGTCGACAAGCTCGACGACGTCGCCAAGAAGTACCTGGGGATAGAAAAGAGGGTAGGGAGACTGAGGCGGCGGCACGCGGAGGCGGTGAGTTCGTTCTACGCGGCGGAGCGGGAGACGCACTTGCCGGAGGGTAAATGGCGGCGGCCGTTCATCACGCACTTCACGGGGTGTCAGCCGTGCAACGGGGAGCACAACCCGGAGTACAAGGGCGACTCTTGCTGGGTGGGGATGGAGAGGGCCCTCAACTTTGCGGATAATCAGGTGCTGCGTAGTTATGGGTTCCAACACCCGGATTTAGGGAAGGGTTCTCGTGTCAGGCCTTTGCCATTTGACTATCCAGGGCTAGGAGATCCATCTGACAAATCCATCTGAGAATGTATGTCGGTCGAAATATTATTGGAATATACTCTGTAATACTTCTCTACAGTGATGAGCGGCAAATTTGTATTTCACAGTTGACTCTTTCTGTTTTAATGCATCATTTTTTTCTCAGTTGGCTGATTGTTCCCAATGGACCGATCGGATTCGAGCTTAATGGGGTAGGCAGTAAACACATAGTACTTTGCATGCATTTGTACCAAGGAAAATTGGGAAAGCGTGCGGCGGACAGGAGGAATGGAATTGGCCACATGATGATGATACTACTTGGAAGTCACCTTGATTAATGGCAACTTTTGTCTTTTCTTTCTCCTTTTTCTTTTCCAGTCTTTAGACTGGACTAAGGACCGGTAATCAGCGCAAATTGTGCGTGTCACTGTTCTGGATTTGGAAATTGACTGACTGTTTGGCCGGCAGGTTTTTTCTTAGGCAATGACTACGTATGAAAACTAAAGCCCGAAGGTTTCGTGTTTCGCATTACTCTCTCTCCCCTCCGATTCTTCACCTATTGCCATCTTTACACCAGAGGAAAGACCAATTTTATGGTCCATATATACACGTTGTTGCACAGTTAGGTGCCACACAAGTTTCGTTACCTAGTTTAAAGATGTACATCAGTAGTGTGAAATGGCCGAATTATTGGAAAGAATGCAGCAGCTATGTAAATATTATTGCGTGCATACGTCATGTTGGTTTGTTAGTAGAAAATTTTCACGAACTCCCAAAATAACTGTCAACTGCCCTTCTATTCATTCACCTAGACTCGAAAGACCAATATTCTAGGATTTATTTGTTCCTAATGATGCAGGACCAACACATATACCAAACATTCCACGTAGAGCTCCACCTAGAGTAATTAAAAAGCAATAAACACGTGAAATATACATATGTGTGTGTGTGTGTGTGGTCATTGGATTGTTGAGTACTTAAAAAAGATGCTGAGGTGGGCCATACATTCAATTAAGACAGATAAATTGCCCGTCTTTCACTGGTAAGGAACAGGTGATTGAGACAATCAGTTGAATCTAACAAGGTTCGAGTTAAATCAACAATGAAATCCCAACTTTTGAAATATTTCACATTGAAACTGTATGTGACATATATATGTATATCTTTTTGCCTGATTAGACAGTGGACCCACATACATACATATATATATATATATATATATATATTTCACACTAGAATTATAAGCATGAGTTCACGGGCGTCAGATTTTTCCAGGAGTGAACATTTATTACAGCACCATGTTTGAACTTTTGGGACGATAACAAGAGGTGATGTGTGCCTAGATTGTTTCTTTTCCCTTTTTCAAAGTCATATACATTGCAAGTCCAATCGTCTCACATCAACAATAATTCTTTTGGCCAAATGTCCACAATCAGGGGAAGAAAACAAAAGATAAATGTCTTAAAGTGTGGGCAGAAACTCTTGTTTGTCACGGCATTGAAGTTCAGCAGTTCGATAAGTGGGCAAAGAAGTGGAATTGCCAGGAACTGATTACAGGGCATAAATTGTGAAAAATCCATGTGCAGAAAGTTCACCGGCTAGGCATCCCCCTTAATTGAAGGCAATTTCTGACCTTTTTCCCTTTTCCTTTCATTGGCGTGGATTATTTCTCGGAAATTAGGTCAATGTGTCACACCTTTAGGACACGGACAGGACGCATATATTTGATTTAGATTTTACTTGAGAAATGAAACTTGGAAAGAAAATATGCATGTGGTCAATAATTGTAACTTTGTTTTCATCCCCTATTTTGAATTACATGCTTATTGTGCATATCTCCCTCAACCATAATGTTGGTGCAAATTGTAATTGACCCAATAGACCATTATATGGTTCCACTAAAGACCATTCATACTATTTTTTTTCCAGATCGAGGACACCACAACAATAAGTTCAAATATCAAGTAAATTTTTCTTTTCACTTGTTTGAATAATTTTAGGTTTTGTAGACGAATGATCACTACTATGATGTTCTTTTTCATTTATATATGTAACAAGAGATCATGAAACCCTGTAATAGCATTGTCATCGCTTTATGCAATAAATGCTAGGGAGGATAATTATGCAGTGATAAGTGATTACTTTTGATTATTATTTTACGGCTAGTGGGCCAATCCCCGCTTTCCAGAAAGGGAACTCCATAATTGACCCAAAGCCTGTGATTTATCTTAGGCCAACATCTGTAAGTGAAGCCTGTGTATGCATATTCGTCAGTCACGCTATGTTCAGATTGTTGAAGATCCAAAATCCCCAAAAATGTCAATATACGTTAATTTCAGTTCTCAAGATGCACATCAAAGGAGTAAAACGTTGAAAAGAAAGAAGAAGAAGAAGAAACAGCGTGTCTCTTTCAATTCATCACATGGTTCGCTTTTGAGGTCTTTCGTGATGAACTTTCTGTTCCATGGAGCCGTGTTCCTGGTGATTTAGTAACTAGCACGAGCAGCACCACCATGGAGGGACGACCGTGCACGTTTAAGCTAATAAATACAATGTGGGATCTCGTTCCAGAAATTCTGGTTCCATTCAAGGATATATACCTAACAGGATGCAATGCTTCCTTCCCGTGACTCCAATTAATCTCATCTGATAAATGGGGCCCCAGAACTGCTCAAGATGAGCCACGAAGCAGGATTTGTCATTGTGACAACTTTGAGAGGTTTCTGATTAATTCTTGTGATCAATTTTAAGTACCACATCTGCTCGAAGTACTTTAGTCTTTTTGCAAGCGAGGTTGTGTATTATGTCTTAAGTCTCAATTACAGTGAGACGTGAAATTGGTAAAAACTCCGGGCCAAATTCTTGGACTCAGAAGTCAGATCTAGTAGTCTGTGACAATGTGTTAGTGGCAGCAGAGCCACAAAATGGAATTGGGCAGCTTGGATTCTCGTACACAACAGATGCAAAGTATCGGGCCTTTTCTACACATATATCTGTTCTGCAATTTACTCTATATTGACAATCTTCAAATCAACATGCCATTACACTATACATATCCTAATCGATCAATACAATATAAAACATGGCTTCACACACTAGATAAATTAAACTACCTCTCCAATATATTTAAGTGTCAAGCAGGATAATCGAAGGGCAGGGGATTCACGGTGGAGGGATCCAGTAGATCAGGGTGCATGAACCCATAATTCCTAAGCACCTGATTATCAGCAAACGTCAGCGCCTTCTGCATCGAGTCAAAACAAGTCTTGCCGGAGTAGATCTGGTTGTGGTCCCCACTGCAGGGCTGGCAGCCAGTGAAGTGGGTGATGAAGGGTCTCCGCCAGCTCCCCTTTCCGTACCCAGCGTCCTTAAGGTGCTCCTCCCAAATCAAACCGTAGCTCTCGCTCAACTTCTCAGCGTGCCTCCTCCTCAGACCCGTCACCTTCTTCTCAATCTGCGCGTACTTCTCCGTTATGTTATCGAACGTGTACACGATTTCCAACCAATACCCCTCGAAGTAATACTCGCCCTCCACGTAGATTTTATTCCCCCATTTCTCCTTTTCTTCGAGCAGCAGGTAAGCCAGGCCAGACTGATCGTCGGACTCCGGGAAAATCTTGTCTTTGAATGTAGAGCTCAAGACTTCACCCCACTTATCGTAGCCGGGTGACTGTGGGCCCATGCTGGCCCACACGTCCATCAAATCCATCGCCCACTGGCAATTGCGGATCAGAAACACGCCGGCGTTGATGCTAGTCCAGCTATTCTTCTCGTAGATCAACTCGGGCCAGCCGTGGATCACGAGATTATGGTCCTTGTAGCGGTCCAGTGGAAGCGTGAAGTCCATGTCTGTGAACGCAGCGTCGGAATCGACCCACCAGATCCACTCCGCCTCCGGGTGGGCGAGCATCGCCGCCTTGACGGTGGGCGTTTTGGCCCAGAAGGAGAACATTTTGGGCTGCAGCAAGACATTGTTGTAGAAAATGTCGATGCCGTGGCGCCGGCAGTAATCCACCTTGTTCTTAAACAGCTTCAGCAGCAGGTAATCACCGACGGGATTCTTGCACGGCTTGGCCTGTGAGCCTGTCAGCATTAAGATGCGGGACTCCGCTCCGGCCATGAAAGAAGGGTGCTGCTTCAGCCACTCTCTTCTCTTTTTGTCCCAATTCTTGACGGGTGGCGAATCGATGGTGAAGGTCAGTTGGGGGTCATCGTAAAAATTCTGGTCGGGTGGGTCGTCCCGCAGATTAGGGCCCGAACCAAGGGCACAGCTAACCGACGACGGAGTGGCGGCAGCGGAGGCGGTGTCTGAACCCAGTTGTAGGCCGGATATCCTGTCGGAAAAGGGGGAGGGAGAGAAACTGAGAACCGGGTCCGGGGTGAAGAAAGACCAGACAGCGCAGAACGCCAAGAAAACCGCCAGAGCTCCGCCAATACAAAGAAGGCCGTCAGACAAAAACGACGCCGCTTTGCTCCGGCCGTTATACTTGGCCATTGGGAAACTTTGGAACTGGGAATGCTCCGAGGACACCATTCTATATATAAATCAAGAAAACCCCACCAAGTAATTCCAAAGTCGAGACGGTGAATTTCGTCTACTGGTGAAACCGTGTACACACCTAAAGCACGACATCTGCCAAGTTCCGGCCCACGATTTAACGAACCGTGGGAAACAAGAACACTTCAAAAATGGGCGAGAGCTTTTCAGCTGAAGGGAGGGAAGTAACGAGAGGAGCGTCTGAAAGGAACCGCTGGAATGAATAAGGTGGGATCAATTGATTGCGCAGCCGCGAGTGAGCGGTGAAGGTTAAACGTGTTGATAAAGAACGGGAGTGAGTCGGGGCAGATGGCTAACTGAGTGACGGACACGTCACCCGGAGCACCAACAACTTTAGCCCTTTGCTTGCTTTAGGTTAGGCTCAGGGAAAAAGCTGCACCAGTGACCGGTGGTTGACGCTACAATTTTCACATTATAATTGTGAAACCTCAATAACAGTATAGCTGTATGGGAAAAGAAAAGGAAAAAAACAAAAAATAAAAAGGGTATGAATTTTGCTGTATATCAATCTGCTTCTGTGTCGAAATCACATGAACTGATACTAAAAGACGATAGCGTAGAGTTAGTGTTGATTCTAATTGTAATTTAGAGAAAGACTCCTGTGAAACAATGTCGGTCACTCACCACAAGACTCTTGTGAAACATTGTCGGTCACCCACTGCCCTCTTTTGTTGATATGGAATATAAAAAAAAAGTGTTTGAATTTAACTTCAAACCTAGATAGGTTGCATTACGTGGGGTCTAAGTTAAGATTTTAACCCAGCAAAATAAGAATAAAGTTGGAATTTAATGTTAGTTAAACTAACGAAGAGTTGGGGAGTACTTTAATGTTGGTCGATGATAGTTATTTTTTCTTCACTGACAAGAACGGTTTGGTCCGTGCATCCCAATTTGGCGTTACTTATTTTACACAATGATTATTTTTCTCTACTTATCAACAGTTTTTTTTTAACACAACTCCAACAAATGCAGAACTGCAAAGAGGAGAGTTATGTGTCGAGGCCGATGGTTATTTTTAGGGTAGTGAGGGTCACTGTTTTTCTTTCCTAGGATGATACAAAGATTGTTATATGCAGTAGTTGTATTGTGATTATGTTTGGAGGTCAACTTTTAACGTAGGAAGAGCGTGTCAAGTTTCAAGTCATTAAATATATTATTTAATAATATTTTTATTTAAATTTAAATTTTAATTTTAAAAAAATTTATGTATATAATTAATTAATTATTATTTTATTTACAGTTAGATTTATACTTATATATATCACATATATATTTACACTTATTTTTATTTATATTTTATAATATAATTATTATTTTTATAAATAATCACGTCATTCTATTTTTATTATATATTTTATACATATATTTAAATAAATTATATTATTTATCCTATTAAAATATTTCTTACAAACATATTACTTAATTCAACATATTTTGTATCAAAAACCGTATTTAAGAAAACTACTTTCCCAAACCTAGCCGACTTGTATAAATCTTGACAATACTTTTTGAAGTGGAACTGGCACTCAGGCAACTACGCAGACATAATCCACCCTTCGGCTTTAATGGAATTATTCACTTATTATTATATCGATTTTATATATAACTATATAAATACAAACATATCAAAATTTTATAAAAAAATATATATAATTTTTATTTCCCACAAAATCTCAACCATTTTCATTTCCCAATAAAACCTCAAACCAAACACTGCCAATAAAGCTTAGTATGTTAAAAAGAAAGGGATGAAAATAAGAATAGGAAACAATGATAAGAAGAGAAACAGAGCATTATTTAGAGTTAACGGACCATATTTAGAGCAGAGTTATTTCGATCAGAAAAATAAAATAAAATTGTTGATGAAAGAAGTAAATTAGAGGACGAAAGATGGCAATTGAAGAGATGGGAAAATGACAAAGCAAATGCAACGCCAGGGACCCAATCACGTGGTATGCACTTATGAATTCAACATCTGCATTCCCTTGTTTTTTTTTAAGCACAGCATCAGCATTCTTGGTAAAAAGTACTCAAAAGTTATCAAAAATAAAGAATTTATTTTCTTCTCAAAAATTTATTTTTCTACAGTTTCTATTTCATTTATACGGGATCCAATCACAAACACAAATTATACACCCATGATACCAAATAGTATCTTTAAAATATCCAAAAACACTGCACTTAAAAACATCAAGTCCTGGAAAAACCAGAAATTTACGTAGCCTTGAAATAAAGAGGTAACGCTAATTCAAATGCCGAGTCCTTAAGACCTTTTGCGGTCTGTACATGTTCTCCATGCATTTTGGTCGTAAACACGCACGAAAGTGCACGGCATCATTGTTACATAACCCAACACACTCAGCATTGGCACAAATTTATTACTGACCTCTGTAGCACCAGCATAATGCCACCCCATTATCCCCTTTTTTTCTATACACTTAAGAAGCCATAAGCATTATGTTTATTCACTTCAAAGTAATTATATGAGTGTACATAGTTTGCAACATTTTCCCGCTACTTGTAGTCGCATTTAAGCCGACAATAGTTATTCCAAGAATGGCATTGTCCAACTACTGAAATACTATAACCACTCAGCATCCTTGCAGGTCCCTCCACTTCAGATAAAGAAGTCCAGCTTTATAATGTGTGTAAGCTCCTGCCACAACAAGAACATGGAAGAGTTGGTGGCTGTGCCCTGCAATATCAAATTTTCCGGGCATCCATCTCTCTGGAATTCTCATTGCATACACCAGCGCTCCAATACCATAAAATGCTCCCATTAAAACTTCGTGCCCGGTCGTGTAGAGTGCCTCAGGCTGGTGCCAGAATAAGATAAGCTTGTGTAAGATGGGTGCCACACCAGATAACCCCATCCCAAAGAATAGTGCTGCTCTAAAGTTTCGATATTCGGGATTCTGGAATACTGGGAGAAGGGATACCAAAATTGAAACGACTCCAAGTAAGGTGATGAAACCCATGTACAGATTGCAGAAGAGAGGATTGCACATGAAAGAGTAGTACACAGGTGGGTAGAAGGATGTTGAGATAAGGGCAGCGATTCCCGCGTAGTCAAGCCTAAGCATGATGTAAGATAGGCGTTCAGAATGACAGGAGAGCAAGTGGCATGTGCTGCTGGCTAACAAGCAAAACATCGCCCCGCCTAAGAACGTAAAGAATGGCCAACGTGTGATTGGCCTCACCATCATTATATTTGCCACATCCTCTTTCACGCCATGCTGCACAATTGAGCAATGCAACTCATGTTAGTTAATAATAAAACCACCTCCATCCTCAGAGGAAGCAAAGATGCCCAGAATTGTGCAATAAGTCTTTTAAGTTCTTGATAGTAGTTCCTGATAAAGGAGAAGAATAGCATGCTAATGCAGAATGCCGTTTACCTATTATTGAGGATCATCGATGTCAAAAAAATTAAAAAATAGAAAACATAAAAACAAATGCCAAAAAAAGTTAATGATATATCTACGGTCAATCTTAACTATAACCTACATATATGAAATATTATGTTTCAGGTTACAATGGTACTACTGGCTGCTGTTTTGAAGATAAACATATCATGACAAAATATGCTTTAAAGCTGTTTGGAAAAGTTACAGTTTATTTCACAACAAACTACCCAATCAGGCAAATGTTAACTGGATAAACATATAGCGACAGCTCCTAGTTTGTAGCTAATAAAATTATTTAATAGAATACCTCAGTTGAACCAGAAAATGAGAAGAATGTAAGACAAGAGTAAAACAACAAACTGAATACAGGAAGTAAGGACTAAGCACAAATATTACAGTCAGAAAGACTCACTGGCATACAGTTGGAGATGAGTTCTGTAATATGCCAGTTAGATAAGGATGGTAGCAAGTCCATTGAAGGCAATGATGTTTTTAACTCCTCCCGAAGTCTGTGCATGTCAGGTATATGTGACAAGAATGGAAGACAAGTAACCAGTTCTGTTTGCAATTTCTGAAAATCAGCTTTTCTCAAAACATCAGGGAGATTCTGTAGTTTAGAAAGGTCCACAACGCTTGGAACCTTCATAGCAGTGTAAATGGTCAGAGATAAGAAAAGGAAGAACCCTATCAAGTGCCTGCAGAGAAGAAAGATAAATAATCAATGTTGGAAAGTTGAATAACATATTTAATCACACTGAAAAAAGGAAAAAAAAATAGCATCATCTCCGCCGTAGCATCAGCATCATTAGTACTGACCATAAGAATAACATAAAAATAAAATAAAAAAATCTATGATTCATTCCAACGATGCCTTACTGATAGATAGGTCACAACAAGCCACTAATCCCTATTTTCAAAAGAAAATGTAGTGTAAGCAATTCAACAATTGAATGAAAAATCCAGCCCAGAAAGGAACAAGGCGAGCCCAAACTCTTGGACATTCCCATTCAACAGTTGTCTAATTGTGAAATCAGCATGTGATACAAACACACATGAGGAACAGAGAGAGAGAGAGAGAGAGAGAGAGATCACATATAGAGAATTTGCCCATTTTGTGCCCATCTTTGCCCATCCCTCTTCTTACCCATATACAACAAATAGCCATAAAATAGTGAACCTTGCAAAAGTCCCAATTGATCCTTTCAGAATTAAATATGATCTATCACCTCTCTACCACTGCGATTTTGCAACTTGGACCACAGAAAGGTTCACAAGTGCTTACTTTGAACTTCTAGGAATCATGGCAACCATTTATGCCTGCACATTTGCAGTAATCATTCCTGAATTCATTGTTAGCTGCTCTTTCAAAATAAGCTAGCTTCATTATATATACTTCTTCAGATCAGAAATCCCCAGATAGAAAGGTGGTACATAAACATTTAGAACAGACATTTAAAGACGTGTTCTTTAGTATACAAAAGCTTGTTCACCAGCTTTTTCCATTTAACACGCTTTCAGGAAGTTTAATGTCTATATCAGTTATTCGTTCATACAGAATGTTACAGTGACACATAAGGCCATAAAAAATATTCTTGATCTTTCCATAAATACATATCAGATTCTGCAACAATTATGCTGTAAATTGCAGAGTTCATTTCTCAGTTCTTGACATATTTCAAGTCAAATGACCTTTTTATGCCAAACATGTCTCAAATACAGAAAATAATTAATATCAACAAGAAGACAAGATCTTTCTTCTTCTCCCTGAATCAACATCGTAAAAACAGAGCAAATGCAGAGAAGGAATCTGCCCTGGGCCCTTACAGTTGGTAATGGATCTCACATAACTTAATTCTTGAAAATATAGACACGGAAATCTTACAGCAAGAAGTGATGGAACCATACGGTCACTGTTTCTTTTACCTTTCCCACCTACTAACACCTTGACATAGAAATTCAGATAGCACCAATAACTTCTTGAGATTCTTTCTCACACAATCATTGTCTCATGGCTTCCTTATAGAACAAGTACTCTTTTAATGACTTCACTAATCATTTGAGTTCAGAACTACATGTTGCCACAGTCAAGCACAAATCCAAAAAGATAAAGCAAGGGAAGCTTGAAAGGACAACAAAGAAAATGATATTCATGATAAATTTTCGATAACGTGTATAAGTTTGGGCAACCTTGAATACCAGAATCACCATCTATAAAACAAAGTAACAATAATAAAAATTAGGATCAACAAACGCGCAGATGAAACACTTACGTCCAAACGTTGAGGGTTTCATTGTGAATGGTGAAAGCGCTGAGCAAGGTCTGCCTCAAAGGCCATTCAGACCTGTAATAACCAAGAATATACTCATTGTCCTTCAAATATCCAGGCAACGAGTGATACTCCACCAGCTGGTACTTCACTTTCTTCCAGAATCTCTTTCCTTTACCACCCCTCGATGAAGAACCTAGCCAATCATTTTCATTCGATCCAGGGCAAGATATTCCCATATCACGATACCCTTGATTCTTACCCATCGTCGGGCCAACTCACTAACCATCAAACACAAAATAAGCAAAAAAAATCGCAAAAACAAATAATTCTTCAACATTCATAATTTAATTGAACCACCGAATGGACGACCAATAATTCCCTCAACGTTTCGTCCATGCATGCTTGTGCCGCGGCCTGATATTATTTAGGCGAGAAAACAAATACCTGAAAACGCGAGGATAACGCCGCCGCCAAGAAAAGATTTTTCAAGCTACAGTGTATCAATATATGATATTTATGTATTGCTTGAATGGATCGCCTCCAGAGCTTTCCTTTGACGTTCCGGCCGATTCAACAAGAAGCGGGAGAGAGATTGTGAGCTAGAAAAATTAAGGATGGCAAAATGAAAACGCCAATTAATGGCGCAACAAAACGCCTGCAAAGCGCAGTTGTATTTTGCCTCAGCACATTAGATGAATTAATAGTCTGTCCATATTTCAGATATTTGTGCAGATGGAAGAAAAAATGACACCTCAGAAAGTTGCGGAGATTCAGAGATGACTTTTCCTGGTTCATCGCTGTTCACTGATTACGTTTTTTCTCTTTCCCACGTGAAAGTGACCAGAAAAACACGACTCTTTTACAATGACGAGATATTTTCTTTTGCACGGTTTCTCGCGGCAGCATTGAGGAATTTATTCGATTTTTCCGTTCATTCACCAGTCTTTAATATATGGCTGGGTCTTGGACGTAAATTTCAAATAAAGAAAATCGGTACAAAAATTTAAAAATAATATAAAAAAATAGATAAAAATGTATTTATTTTATAGTTAATATGTTTGGTGAATTACGTTTTGATTGAATGAAAATTCTGTGTAGTTTACATTCAATCACAAGCATAAAAATGTTGTTTTCTGTAAATAAATTTATGGAGATTTTTATTTATCTGATGACGTATGACTTTGGCAATATATAGGGTCAAAGTAAGATTTTGTGATCCTATTTGGGCGATCAACAACGAAGAAAAACTATCCGCACCGCTTTGTAATGCATCGTTTTTGTGAAATTCTAAAATTGTGGCCTAAGAAATTAATCAAAATCATTCCGCTTTATATGATTTGGTAGCAATTTTAAGTTCGAACAAGCAGCACCGTATTTGTGTGTACACACACACACACAATTCGGGCATTGCTTGATTTTTAATTTTTATTCAAAAATTAATTTGCAATACTTGTTAGTTTCTCATACACAATTCACTTCAAATATTAAAGTGTGGAGTGTGTATATATTTAATTTTGAAGGCTGAATACAAAAATCTCCCTGTAAGGTAGTGTGATTATCAACTGTATCCCTTTTTCATTAAAAATTTAAAAAATTAATATTAATTTATAGTATTGCATATTTTTTCAACTTTAAGTATTTGTTAAGCCTAAAAAGAGTGAATAAGAGAAATAAAAAGGAATAAGAACATAGTCAATAGGCCTATTATTAGAAAAATGCCCAAATTGTTAAATCATATATTATTCTTTCGATTCGAGAATATGAAATTATATCAAATCTATTAAATTAATGTACCTAATTAATTGTTAACAAATTTAGATATTTTATTGTCGTGGTCTTGTAATTATGATAAACAATTAATGTTTGATTCTCAACATTCACAATGTAAAATATTCAACTTAAATTACTAAAAACGGACAATTGGACAATTAGTTAATCAAGCGTTAACATGTAAACAACTAAAAAGTGTAAATAACTACGTGCCATGGAGCGTGTAGCCAAACAAACATCTAATAAGTTAATGATTATTTGGGACACTGATATTAGATACAGTTCCTTGTTTAATCAACATAATAGGAGAGCCAAACTTATATTTGATATTTGCATAAATATCTATTTATATAGAATTAAATTTTTATATAAATATCCTTAATTTCTATTAATATATAAAGATATTTAATTAAGGATGTATGTGTGTCTTTTTAAACGAGAGAAAAACATACATACTTTTATGCACATATAAATTTATATCTTAAAAATTAATCTAACCTCTGACCTCTGTATTACATCACATCGTTAAACAATTCGGGGCACACACACACCTACATAATACGAAAACCATCAAATCAAAGTAGTAATTATGCACAATTTATGTGCGCGTGAAAATTAAATAAAAATTAATTCGATAGAATAAAGTTTCATAGTAATCTAAAATAGATAATAGTCAAATATCAAATTTACTTTATTCAAATTTTCACATAAATACAAAGAATTTATATCAATAATTTTTTATTTAAGTTCAAATATAAAATTACATAAAATTTAGCATTTTATATTTTTTTATTATATATTATGCATAAGAAAGATAAATTATTTTTTATATTAAAAAATGAAAAATTGTTAACTCTCCATTCAAATTAGAAGAGAAACATAAAAGGTTAGTTATTAGTTTTTAGTATATAAGGTTGTTAGGGTATTAAAACAAACAATTAACGGCGTAATTGACAAAATATTAAAACACTAAATGTAGTTATTACAAGGAATTGAACTTACAGATATATACACATCTTACTTTTACATTACTTATAAACACTAGGGTTGAAAATGCATCCAAACATTGCCCGGCTTTGTTTGTTTCTCTATTTTAAACTATTTCGGTCTCTTCAAGTTTTGATCAATTAAATATTTTATCACTCAAAATTTTTATTCAAATTTTTATTTTTTCTTTCTTATATAAATGACTAACTAATTATTTTTTAATTATTACATTTATTTATAATTAAATTAATATCTATACACTCAGACATACAAT
Organism: Avicennia marina; assembly: GCA_019155195.1. NCBI lineage: Eukaryota > Viridiplantae > Streptophyta > Magnoliopsida > Lamiales > Acanthaceae > Avicennia > Avicennia marina. The sequence goes on from CM032765.1 coordinate 10,117,219, forward strand.
CATATGCATATGTATTTATACCCTATAAATATATATATACATATATATATATATATATATATATTTTACTCAAATTCAAACCATTTTAAATTTTCCCTCTTTTTAACATTTTACCATCAAACATAATTTTTCAACTCATTAAAATCCCATCCACCTTCGTCTCCACCCAATTTGAGAAACTAATAGACCCTTATGTTTCGATGGCTACGTTTCTTTTTAGATTTGAACGTGTAATTTTAGATATTTTATCTTAAAAATTATATAAAAATAAAATAAAAATAAAAAAATATAATGATTATAATATATATATTTTTAAAAAGTAAAGTGAAAACAAACATGACTGATCAATTTGTCACTTGATTATAAATAACTAAATTAGCTAACAACAATATGTCATCTACTCTCGCAAACCTAGCACTCCACCTTTTAGACTTTTGATTTTGTAGATGTTACACTTATAAAAAATATAATAAGTAATTAAAATTGTAATATTTATCATAATTTTATTGTTTTCATGGAATACAGTGTCTACAAGCCCGCGCTTTCCTCTTTAATGTTTAGATCATTTTTAAAAAACTCATCAACATTATTCCTAGTATTCTCGATACAAGTGGCTGTTCCTCACACTTCATTCACATGTACTTATTTATAATTATTTAAAAATTTTATGAATTAAGCATCTTATCATACAAATTTTATTTAAATTTAAATTTAAATTTTTTTTTTATCTTATCTTCTACAACTAATTAATAATTTTTCAATTTTTATAATTATATAAAATCAAATCAACACTTGTTCATAAAATTTTCCTACTCACATTCATTTTTTATTATGTTATAAATATATATAATATCATATCATTCAATCATTGTTATACATTAATTATATATATATAAATAATTTTCAAGCTACTCAAATCTTACAAACTAAACATAATTTTAATCCCCCACTTAAATCACCCAATTTTTTGTCCCAATCCAAATGAGGAAACTAACATACCCTATTAATCCCAGTTCATTTATGTTTGCCTTTTCAACAGAAAATATCGAAGGCAACAGCTGCAAACAATTTTCTCGGCAATAGGCGACTAATCTCTGTATCTTTGTCACGTTTGAAGACTATCGTTTCCATATATTACATGGTGAAGAAACATAAATAGTGAGTGATCACTGCGCTAACACTATTGACGGAGAATGACACGTCGGTGAAGTAGCTCAAGCTCCTCCGGCCAAATGACAAGTTGATTCTCGGACAGGTTTATCAGCTCTTCATTAGATTTAGAGGTTCTGTTGCATATGGAAGAATGATCAATGGTTGTGTTGGAAGCTGTGGATGTGTGGGAAGCTTATAGGTGAGTTGTGCATGTGTGTTTTGGCGTGTGCGCATGTGTGCTAAAGGATTAGGACTCATGTTTTATCATTTAATGGTAGTGTTTAAATGAGATGGTTGTATCTTAGTGTTCAATTGTCTTTAGCCTGTGATTGTATATATAAACTCTTTATTGTTGTACTCGGAGGAACAGAAACAAAAAAATCATTTCCAAAAACTTTTGTTACTGTACTTCGAACCCAAAACCCAAGCCTTCACTCTTACTTCATCTACGGATGTTGTGCCCAGTAACTAATATGGTGCTAGAACTAGGTTACGAACTATGATTGAGCTCAATCATTCCTTAATTTACTTGAATTCCTTGATCTTTTTCTTCAATCAAGTTGAACTCCTTTTGCAGCGCTTCGATCAAGTTCAATTTCTCAGTGTGTGAGCTCAATTTTTCTGCTGCGCAAGGTCAATCTCTTCGTTCAATGCCTTAGTGGAACTTAAGCTCTTTATTTGTGAGCTCAATTTTTGAGTTCATTGCAATGAAAGCTTCTACCTCTACGACGGCAATGAATAATCTACCTGGAAACCATTACCGAAACCTCGCTAATTTGCTCAATCCTTTTAGGATTGAAAATGAAGATAATCCTATGATGCTATTGGTGAGTGAATTGCTGACTACAAAGAACTATGTAAGCTGGTCTACGAATATTAAGAGGGCGCTCAAAGCAAAAAATAAAATCCACTTCATTACAAGTTAGATCCTTAAGCCTATTAGAAATACCGATCCATTGATAGAACTATGGAAAAAATACAATAATATGGTGGTTTCATAGTTACTAAACTCCATTTCTGCTTCAATTAAGTCTAGTTTTTGTTGATAGTACGTGGGAACTATAAGAAGAGTTGTTTGAACGAATGTCATAACAAAATGTTGCATGGATTTATCAGCTGAAGAACAACCCAGTTAGTTTGAAGCAAGGAGGAGATGGTGTATTACTGAGGATTTATCATTTTAACATGGGGTGAGCTATGTCCTTCGTCCCTCACTTCCCCATGTTGTGAGAAGCTGGTGACTTTTGATGAAAATGCACTTTATCGACCAACCTTACTTTAAAGAAATGGATCGCAAGCAATTCAAGATACTTATTCATTAAAAAAATGTAGTTCTTCTTCTTTCATTTCTATGTAAATAAATGCCAAAAAAACTTAAAATTAGTGCTTTAAATTTTGAAATTAATTGTCAATTATAATACAAAACTTCAAGGTCATGTTGGTTCTCATTTTTGTGTTGTTAGGTTATTGTCTTAAAAATTATGTAATAACAAAAATATAAAAGATAAAATGTAAAAATATAATAATTCTAACGTGTATTTTTATTTAAAAAATGAGATAAACAAACAGAGCCCAAAAGTAAATTGATTCGTTTAAAGAAACAAGTTGAATTAACCCCCCCATCTTGAATTCACCAAGAGGTGGACCATGCTAGTTTTGTAGATGTTGCATATTTAATTAATTTTTTTAATATAAAATTGTAATATTTATCACAATTACAGTGTAAGTTTGAGTTGATCAAATCAAAGACATAACAGCTTAGAAACCAATGGCATAGTTTGTTTTAATTTTTTAGTTTGTGTTTTAGAAATATTTTTATTAAAAATGTATAAAAATAAAAGAAAAATAAAAAATTAAGATGTAATAATCGAAATGTGTATTTTTATTCTTAAAAATGATAACAGACCAAGCAAGTGGAGCTTCAAGAGAAAATTGTGTAAAAAAGTGAAATAAAATAATGAAAATTTAAGATGTAACTCCTGTAGTTTATATTTTTAATTTGTAAAAATGATAGCAAACGTTAGCAAGTGGACCTTTAGAGGGAAGAACATAAATAACACAAAATGAAAACCTAAGTTTGGTTTCATTTTTTTCAAAAGATAAAAAATACAATTCAATCATTATATTTTTAATTTTTTTATATCTTATTTTTACGAATTTTCTGAAAAAAATGGGTCGAAGAAAAGAAGACACTCTGAAAAATAAAACCAAACACAACCTTGAAAAAGGTGAAAGGAGCAGAGCGGAACATGGTGTCGATGGACAAAATTCTATTCATGCCCTAAGCAAACTTGATTTTCAGAAAGAGCATGCTTTACCTACTGAAAGTTTTTACCTTCGTTCCTCCACTGGTTCTGGCAGAAGCAATGGTCACTTTAGCTTTGCGACCTCTCATTCTGTGGTTTCTTTTCCTGTCACCTTCCATACTTCCCTCGACTAGCGCCGCTTCTGAATTCTCCTTAGGTAAAGCTTTCTCTATAATCAGGGCTTCTAAGGATTTCCTTTCAGAGGTTACTTTTTTTTCCCCTCTTGCTTTCAAAAGAAACTAGAGTATAGATAGTCACTTTAAGGTGTTATTGTAGGGATTTAGGGCTGAAAAGATGACGTCTTCGATTCTAAGCATTCAGTTATTGTGAAGGACATTAGTTAATCGAAGAAGACGAGCGTGATGAAATTTAAATTTTGTGCTTTTAGGGTGGGTCTGGGTTTTTGGGCTTTCCCATCCATATGTAATTTTAAGTTTCTTTTCCCCATTTTCAGAGAAATTGTTCTCGTCATTGTTGACTTGACCGTTATAAATGAAACGTTAAATAGCTAAAATAAGGGGAAACATGTATCGTTGGTTGAATTCGAGAACCCAAGTGTACGACTTTTTATTCCAATATTAGCGCATTTGCCGTTGTTAATCATGATTCGCCAACTTTTTTGCTCTGCGCTTGTGCTGTTGCCATCAACATTTGCAGAATGTTGCACATGACAACCCTTTCATCTTTTTGCTTATCTCTTTGGTGTTGCAGTTGTTACTGAGCCTACAACGTTGCGACTATCTCCAAGCTTGTTGGTAGAAAAATCTCCAGGTTCCAAGCCTGGAACTAAAGTAAAATGCGAGAGAATTCAAATTCATGGTTTACCAAGAATTAATCATTTGAAAAAGTTCCCCAATTCTGTAAAGGTAAAAGTTTCATGCGTAAACCCAAGTGGCTGCCCTCCATACATCGAGATCTGTTTCCACAGGTAAATAGATATAATCAGACTAAATTAAATTATCTCTTATTATGGCCTGATTGCTGAGTATTTCTTTCTTATTATTTACCGTAAAGTTATGTTCTCATGTAATAAATGTGATTTCTTAGGATAATTATTACATTATTTTAACTCAATTTTGGTTATCCCTGGCCGTTTTTACTTGAAATTTTATGGGTAGCTAACAAATTTTATGCCATGTGTGTTACTACACTGTTTATAAAGAGGCATTTTCACTGTCTTCTGGTAGATTTCTAAAAGTGATACTTTCTACTGTCATGAGGGCATTGGATCTCCGCATTATTATTTGCTCAGATGAGGTGAATTGGCACAATGTCTTTGCTTAAATTTTTTTTTGATGTGAATAAAAAAATGTTGCTCATATCTCATTTAGCAGTGATTGTTTGTAACGACTCCAGAACATCTTCCCACTCTAGAGATGGTCTTCCAAATGCTGCTTACATTTGAAAAATTATGTGGGTCATTTGCACGTTATTTGAAGTAAAAACACTGAACTAACAGTTTGATTCTGTTAAGTTTCATGCAATCTTGTTTCTATTGCATGCTCATATGCTGAAATTCATGTGTATAAATACACCTTAACAGATACAATTTGCTGTGCAGGAATGCCTCTCTTGAGATAGGAATGTGCCCTCAGGACCAGTGGGAAAGGCTTTCCAAAGGATTATGGGTTAAATCCATGTCTCCTTTTGACCACAAAATCTTAGACCTAAGGATGGCTGCATCTTACTCGGAGATTCTTCAAGTGTCACTTGATGAAGGTTTCTTGTTCACGACCACTGCTTATTTATTGTTGGCACTGCCTTCCTAGTCTTTTTGTCATCTTTTTCATATGTTTGTTCTATGGCTACTGTTGAATTGAAAAAAAATGCAAAATGCAAAGAGAGAAACAATTTGACATAGGAGTCTAATTCCATCAGATCTACATCCACATACAAATACCCTTAAGGTTAAATCTTGATATTATCTCAAAATTTATATTACTAACATCATCTGTTTATATAGATGAATAGAATGAACTTGACTTTAAGAACTACGAATCTAGACTATTATTAGTATAAGAAAAAAATATATCTATTATTGTTGTGATCTGGTAAATATGGTAAGCAATCAATATCAAATTTCAGCAAGTTAATACTTGAAAAATAATGTTCTTTTCTTTTGTTGTTAACTTATATTTGATGTTCTCTTGCAGAATTTTTGATGTACAGAATATTATTCCTGGTTTTAGGAATTGTGATGATGAGTCTGGATTCCTGGCTCAGCAAGTCTTTAGTTTTCTACTACAGTGGTGCTATGGCAATAGGGGTTTTTCTTGTGATATTAATGGTACTTTTCCAGGTAAGTACGTTGAGTTAGACTGTCAGTTTTTTGTTTCTTTGGTTAACGCTATTGGACATTTTTTATTAAATAATAAAAAGCCTCAGGTCCATGATTCACAAAGATTTATTGAACATTTCATTCAATGACCTGTGTATTATAAGCTCAAGAATTTGATACAGGGACATATGGACACAGCTGGGCAATATTACACAGACCATAGAAAGTCATAGTTTGATACAGAGACTGTAGGAAGTCATATTTGACTATCTGTTTCTGTCCGTACTACTTCGTGTTATGGTTACTAATTGGCGTTTTAAGTTCATTGACAGGGGATGAAGCTTCTCCCAACTGGTCAGAAGAGTTCACTTGCCATATTCTTATACTCATGCTTTGTATGTATTCTTCATTCATCACCACATTCTAGTCATTTGTATTTACATTGGCGGTTTGCCATGATAGTGGGTAATTTGCCATTTATGTTCAGGTTGGCTTGGGATCTTTTCTACTCCGCTATGTGCCAAGATTGTTGCAATTGCTTCTTGTCGAGATTGGACTTTCCGAAGACATGTACGACCCTGTATGTAAGTTTCTATAGCAAATTCTCATTTAGTTTTTTCTGAGTCTCCTGTCAATAATAAGATTAGCAAGTAATGTTAGTGAAGGTGCAACTTTTCCTGTCTTCCTTATTTGCCACTAACACTATACTTTTCTGCATATATAGTACAAAAGTTACTGTAAAAACTCATTCCGATTTCATGCTTGAGGTATATGGCATCCATATGTTTTCAGATTCTTACAAGGTTTACAAGTAATATGATGAAAATTCTGTCAAGTTAACAAGTGGATTCTTGAACTTGGTTTCACATTCCAAAATCATTTTAAGAAATTCTTTTACTGTAAATGTTGAAATTAAATTCTGCATTTAAGTTATATTACTCTAAATTTGTATTCTCCCGCTTGCTCAATCAATAAAAATTTCTGGAAAAAAAATATTGTCCATTTTTGGAATGAGGATAAAACATGGATGTATGTCTCTCTCTCTCTCTCCACACACACACACACACACACACACTTACATATCTAACATTGTATCTCAACTTTTGATGTGTTATGTGTTACCCTTCTGCTTAAAAAAATCAAAAAGAGTGTTAGATGTTCATGTTTTTTATCTAACATAAACATAATTTTTTTCTTTTTAATTTGTACATAATGAACTGTATGAAGATCACACACATGCATTGAGTGTGTGGAAAATATAGTTATCCCCATGATTCTTGTTGTGAGATGGCACTTCTAGCATCCACATGTAGATCCTATTGCTATAATTATTTGAGAGTGCATCTTGAACACAAAAGATATCCTACGAAGTTCTGTTGTTTAAAATTAATTAGCTATTGCTCCCATGCTTTGTACTATTCACATGCTTACATGCAGGGCACCATAGGAGTTCTTAATTAGGGTCAATGCTTATTGTATGTTTACAATGATACATGTTTTGTTGACAGACTTAACTGTAAGTAAAAGAGCAGTGACTCATGATGATACCCTAGGGTGCAAAGTGGATCATACTTTTCTTTTCTAGATGATACTCTCAGTAAAATGAGCAATCCTGTTAAAGTAATTTCTTAGCGTCTTTTCGTTATTCTGCTTTGGCTTTCAATGATTAATCAACTGGTGTCCTGATGATTTTTTCACCATTGTGCTAACACATACCATTTGTATGATGCAGCTTGCAATATTTCTGTTGGTTTTCCTTGTAATTGCTGGAGCTTGGCTGGGTTTTTGGGTTGTTCGCAAACTTGTACTGAACGAGGATGGATCTATTGATATTGGTGTATCTCACTTTGTCACTTGGTCAATCCAGTTTGTTGCCTCTGTGATTCTCCTTCAGGTCTTGATTCTCTCCATTACTAATGATATTATGGCTCCTTGACTGGGTGTCATAATACTTTTCTTTTGGTCAGAAGTAACAATTCTCTCCTTAACTGGGTGTCAGCAATTTTCTTGTCAGTGGAAATTAATGAAATACTGCTTGTATATGTGTGTTCTCAGAGTTCTGTAGATCCTTTATTGGCAGCAGAGGCATTGGTGGGTGGAATTGCTGTTTCTTCGGTATTGAGGAGGTCATGCCGTCCGAAGGTTGTTCGCCGTGTCTACAAGTGAGTTTGTGATTCGTATATTGTGCCCAATAGTCCCCATGTATTATTGGATAAATTTGGAAATGTTTTGGCATACTTCATGGCTCCTCTTAGATGCTTTTCTTTTTGTTCCAACATTAGTTTTGATTTGATTTTACACATTTTTCTTGTGCAAAATATCTTGCAGGAAAGTGCATAAACTGAACAACAATAATGTTAGAGAATCTTTTGATCCGTATGCATCTCCAGTCTCAAACTGGTCTGTTCCCAGCTCAGTCAGCAGAGCTCCATATACTCCTGCACAAGGTGAACTTGCCTTCATAGCTAAATATGCCCTGATTTGCAATCGCTATAATTACTTGACATAAATTTACTGTGCTTTCAGGTTCGAGGAGTAAGTCACCTACCAGGTTGTCAGATTCAGATACTTTCTATTCCACCTTCCACAATACTCCTGATCGACGTAAATTTACGAAGGATGAATGGGAGTCTTTCACCACGGAGTCCACGCGCAAAGCCCTGGAAGGGCTGGTTTCTTCACCAGATTTTACCGAGTGGGCCGTGTCCCATGCAGATAGGATAACCTTAGTTCCAAAGAAAGAAATTGCAGATAAGCAGAGGAGATGGTTTCACTGGTTTTAAAGATGATCCTGATCCAACGCGATGCATAATCTGCCATTTGAATCAGTAAGGTTTTTGTACGACTAGCGCGGTTTAGGTCCACTTTAAAAACTAGGTTTGGCTTATCAGTTGTCATCGTTGAATTTACTGAGAATTGACGTTGGCATGGCATTTTCTGCGTCTCTTTCCTTTGTGTTGTGGTATTTATTGCTGGGCTAGAATTTGTATCCTACCATTTTGTGTTCTTTCTAGTACTCTCAGAACAACGGAAAAAGTTAAAAATGCAAGTTCCAGATGGAAAAACTTGAATGTAGATTTATTAATGGCAGCATATGCAGAAAATTGTAGATCATTTCATGATGTTTTGCGCAGACGACTATCGTTTATGACAGGTTTATGTGTCCCGTCGATAGTAATGCGCGTAATGATCTCAAAGTTGTAAAATTTTGCCCCCTTCAAATGTTGGGTCCTTGGTCAAATGTAATAGGGAATCTCTTCAGTCAGTAGATGACAATAGACGCGATTGAGCATCTAGGGACTTAGCTTCTACCGTATGTAAAAAGCAACACGATGCAAATTCTGGTGGAAACCTTCTGAATGATCTCTTAGTGGGTGCCCTAAATGGATATTTCCGCAGGGAGAGTTGCGCATCTCCAGCTAATTATTAATTAGGAATATGTTTCTTTGCCAAATTCGATACAAGTACACCCTTTTGGCCGTGGGATCCTCTGTCATAATTGAGGATGTTCCAATCTTAATTTTAATGAAACAAAGATTTTCACCCCTTTATGGTTTCCTACTGTTTCTAAATTCCAGTGCTTGCCACTGTTGTATTTAAAGAACACAGAAGGCACGATGTGAAAATTATTTAGGTTATGTCTGTTTTTGTTTTAATTGTATTTTTGTTTTAAATTAGTCACCAGTAAGAGAGAGAAAATGACGAAATTTAATTTTTTGTAAAATAATAATTATTATTATTCTGTGTTTTTTATTTTGCAAGTTGCAAAACAAACGACGCCTTAAATTTTATGCTGCCTTAAATATGTGATTTCAAATCATTCGTCGTTCCCTTGGACGACCTGTGGCCTCTTTGTATTGGAACCATGGCTATGGTTGTTGCTACGTTCTCAAATTCATTACAACTCATCAAATTTTACATTACTAAATATACAATTTAACAAAATATTTATTTAAATTTAAATTTAAAATTTTCTTATTTTACATATATATATATATATATATATATATAACTAACTATTACACATATTCATAATCAAATTAATATATATACACAGACACATACTCACATTTTTATATATTTATATCATAAGAATTAATTATTACTCCTTATATTATTATATCATATAATCATTATTATATATTTTTTATATATATAAAAATACAAATTTATATAAATCACACTATTCATCCTATTAAAATTTTTCTTCTAAATAATCAACTTATTCTAACATAACTTCAACCAAACGTCATTCCTAACAAAACCCGCATTCCAAATATAACCCTTATGAATCCATAAACATACACATATCCATGAACTGGACAAGAGTGATACTATTTGTTGTTTTGAACTCAACTTTTTTTTATCTATATGAATGTAATGAATGAAAAAATTCAGTTACAGCAATTAAAGCTTATTATAAATCAGGGATCTTATTATAAAATCGGATCTGGGAGTGGGACAATGAGCACTTACTATCCTAGGATATTATTTACAACTTAAAATTAATGAAATATAATTTATGGTGTGAAAGAAAAAAATATATATGTATTCTGTTTCCATGAGATTTGATCAAATGAAGATGATAGTTCAGTTAACTTAAGTTCAAATCCGAGATTAATTTTATTGTATTATAAATAAATTTGTCAAGCACCACGCTATGATATATAAAAATATATTCATATTTATTATTTCATTTTATAGGTAACATAGTTTCTGGTCCTTAATTTTAGAGCTAATGTTTGGTTGCTTATTTGCGTAGAGGTTGAAAATAATGGAAATTTCATAGGGTAAGAAAATAATGTTTAGTATTAGAATAAAAATTTAAATTTATTTGAATTTGAATACACATACTTATATAGTAACAATAGAATAATGTGACAGCACATAAGATTTATAAGGAATAAATTATTGTATTATCGTGGAGTCTCATTTGGCCATTTAATTATTTTTCAAAGTATCCTTTATAACTAATTAAATGAAAAAAAATATCTAACTTTTTATTCTATTTCCTTGAGATTTGATCAAATGAAGATAATAGTTCGGTTAATTCAAGACAAAATCAGAGATTAATTTTATTGCATTATAAATTCATTTATTAAGTACCATGCTATAACATATGAAAAATTTATTTATATATATTATTTCATTTTTTGGTTAATATACTTTATGGTACTTAATTTTTGAGGCAATGTTTCGTTGCTTATTTAGATAATGGTTGAAAATAATGGAAATTTCATAGGATATGAAAATTATGTTTGGCATGAGAATAAAATTTTAATTTGTTTGAATATGAATATATGTATATATACCTAGTAACAATGTAATAATGTGACAATAGGATTTATAGGGTAAAAACTATTATATTATTGTTAGAATCTTATTTGGTCTTTTAATAATTTTCTAAAATATCCTTTATAAATAATTAACTTCAAATTGTGCCTGTACTATGTATCATAACACCACCCCTATAATAACTAATTTGATCATTTTCAATTTATTTTTAAAGTACCTCTCTCCTAGTCAATCTATTTATATTATTTAATAAACAAATTTGGTCCTAAAAATAAATAAATGAAAATATATTTAAATTTTTTCACCTCCCCATTTATCTCTCTCTTCTTTCTTAGTTTATATTTATTTTCTTCTTCTCTCATCCTTTATATAACTCTAATTTGTTCTCTATCTTTAAAAATATAATTAATTTATTTTATTTTATCATCAAACTACTAAAAATATATAATAATTATATTTAATACAATCAATAAACTTTTATATTTTTTTTGTAACATCGTTACACATATAAAGCATGCAAAGTTGTACTAGTGTGTGTGTGTACTTGTGTCCACACTTGCATATATATATATATAATTTAATTATAAATAAATGTAACAATTAAATTTTACATAATTACAAAAAAAGTTAAATTTAAAATTTAAATAAATTTTTATGTTATAAAATATCAGTTTTCATATCCATCAAAACTTTGATCCAAACAAAGCCACCGTATTCAGAAAGCACGTGTGACATGACGAGGAAATTTATGTTTCACGGACGATGAGGCCGCAATATCATTTGGATAATATTGTCGTGCTCCCCAAGAAAAATTTGAGGGGACATCACTACCATTTTTACTTTTGTGTTATTTTAATTATATTTGTTTCCATGAATTGAATGTGATTGGTGGATTTGGGTTAAAAAAATTCTTTCTTATACTGGGTAAGTAGCGAACTAAATTATGTCGTCGCGTGTGTAAAAGATTCGAGAGTTGCAGCTGATTCTTCCAGAGCAAGAATAGGGAGAGGGCGTTTAAAAGCGGCTGGAAAACAACCCAAGAAAAGAAGGAAATTCACCGCAATTGTACGTTTCTGCTATTCCCTCTAAGACTTTGCCGCTAGGGCTTCGATCGTTTCTGAATGGGGTGAAATTAATTTGTGAATTTGACTCATGTTCACATTTCTCACATAGATACTTGCCGCCCATGTTTCTATGTTTCGTATAGCTAATCAACTCAAAAGCACTCACGAGCACGCAGTCAACTTCGGAATCCTTTGTATTGGCAGGTTTTTCTTTTCTCAAATGAATTTTTTCGGAAGTAGATGGGACATCTTTTCATCTGTTTACGCGCTTTTACAAGAACTTTATCGGTTTACCTTTTGGCGGTGCCAATGGGATCATGTTAAGTAAAAGATGGGCAAGAAGCAGAACCCACTTTGGCTGAATGCTATGGCCCCTTCAATCTCGTTTTCTTTGGTTCCTGATATGAGATTGCACAGTTTTTTTTTTTTTTTTCTGTCAGTGTAGAATTTGAGTGAATCCTTTGAAGTCCTGACATTGTTTATATATGAATTTTGACTCATATACCAGCGGAATAGAATAAAAATCAATCCCATTTTTTTTTAGAAAAAAAAATTTAGACCCCGAAAATCAAGAGCTTCATGCATTTCTTGGGAATGATAACATCGGCTCCATTATAGTGTGTGGATGGGTAGCATTTGAGTGAATCCTTTGAAGTCCTGACTGTCGTTTTATATTTGAATTTTGACTCATATACCAGTGGAATGGGATAAAAATCATTCTCTCTCTCTTTTTTTTTTTAAATTACACCCGGACAATCAACAGCTTCATGCATTTCTTGGGAATAATAATATCGGCTCAATTATAGCGTGTGGATGGATAGCGGTGGTCCTGTTTAGCCTTAATTTTTATTATTGATTTTAGGATGCATTGTTGTGGAATCCTTGTTGCCAGGGAAGCATTAGAATGAAACTAGTTATGCAAATGGGAATGTTGTCTACTTATTCTGAATTGCTTCCATCATGTACATAGCTTTTAGCTCATGTTTTGGTGTTGGATTATTTTTTTGAACTTATGCTTTAGAAAGTTGTTGTTGCTCTCATTTGATAATAAATGGCTAAAGATGGTATATTCACTTTTTAATCTGAGAATCCAATACCCAAATTTGTTATAACCTATCAAGTTGTATCTTACTATACTGTTGGCAGTTGGCAGCTGGCAGCTTACCATAATAAAGTCAGGCACATCATACACGTGAAAGAACTCCGCTGCTACTGATTTGGATATTGATTCAATAAGCGATGAGAGATTGTGATCTGTTGGTTTGATTTTCCTCAAAAGTGATTCATGAGTTATTAACTGCTGAGATATTTCTCTCTTAACAAAATCAGACACAGCGGATACCATATTTAGAAAGTTGCGCTTGTAAAATTACCGTCCTGGATGTTTTAGAAGTTTTTGTTTGTCTTCGAATATTTTACGTTGCCTAAAATGGTTCTCTTTGTGTTGTCACTGCAGTTTTGCTGGTGTTGCATCAGTGCATTAACTGTTGTGGAAGGTCTTGACTTGAGGATATGGGTGCTCCTAAACAGAAGTGGACATCAGAAGAAGAGGCCGCCCTTAAAGCTGGCATTCACAAATATGGGACAGGGAAATGGAGTACCATTCTAAAAGATCCAGAATTCAGCACAGTCTTGCGATCTCGTTCTAATGTGGACCTTAAAGTATTAAGTACTCTTTGTTTTATAAAGATCAATATCTTAGAATATCCGTGTTTTAGTGTCTAATATAATGATATGATATCACCTTCATAAATTACTTCTTGTATTGGTTGAACTAATCCATTTCCTCTTTAACTGTTAGGACAAATGGAGAAATTTGAATTGCATGGCAAATGGCTTGGGGTCTCGGCACAGGGCTAGGATTTCAACTAAATACAATCAGCTTCCGGCCAAGCAGGGTGATGACGCTGCAGTTTGTCCTGTGACGGTTGAGAAGAACTCTGAAGTTCTCAAAGTAACTTCTCTTGCAGTATCCAGTGAAATATCCCAGGATGCGGGTTCCAGAAAACAAATCTCAAGGTCAGATCATCATTACCTAAAGCACCATGTATATGTAACTTAATTCCCAATTGTGTTCCTATCCAACCTCTTTTTCTTCTAAATTTGTGACTGGATCTCTTTAACTAATCAATTAGTGGCAAAAGATATAGGTCAAGAAATGCCTGAATTCTAAGGGTGCTACAAATGATCTCATGTCTGCTATTATAACAAAATTTGTATGATGTGTTGCTGCTGATCTAAATGTATTTCTTTTGAACTGAGAGGGGGTATCAATAAGTTATATTCTTGAATATATGTCAATATGCTTTTGAACTGAGAGGGGGCTTCTGTCCGTATATATAGGCTGGATGATCTTATACTGGAGGCTATAGCAAAGTTGAAAGAACCTCGAGGATCCAATCGACCTGCAATTGCACAATACATAGAGGTAATTGTTTTCTTTGATGGACTTATACAAAATTAAAATAGATGTAAAAGTCAGTAGTGGAAATTGGCTACGCTTGGTGTGCAATGCTGTGCTAATTTGTCGGAGCTTTGATATAACTAAATTTGGATTCTTTTGTGCTCCTGTATATCTCCTCTTGTGAAACAATTGGCTTCTTATCACACTTTAATATCTACAATTCTTAAATCAGCAGCCCATCATGATTGATTTGGGAAGCTGTGGATGTATTCACACGCATGCAATCAGAGCTATTTTTTGAAGTTCCTTATATCCATATGATCATAACTTCTAACCTGGAAATCATATGTTGTTTTTGTGCTAGGACCATTATTCAGCACCTCCAGATTTTGAAAGGGCTTTGGCTGCAAATTTGAAAAATTTGACAGAAAAGGGACGACTAATAAAGGTATTTGTAACAATCAAAATCCCTGTCTCCCCCTTTCTTTTGTTTCTTTTGAGGTTCATATTTCTCAGATTGAGTTTTGGGTTTGGGCAATCTCAAAATTTTATGGTTCATTGTTGCTTTGTTTTTTCCTGAATTGAGAGGATAAATATGATATATTATCTATACTATATATTAAGGTTAAAAGCACAGTGTAATTTAATCTAGTGTCCTTATTTTAATATTTTATGTTTTTCTTTCTTTTCATGTTCTCTTTTAATATGTATTGATTACTTTTCTCTCATAGTCTCTAATCTTTGGACTCACTCGTTTGTCTCTTTTTAAATTTTGTAATATAATTTTAATTTTATATTATTATTAAAATTCAACAATTTCATAATTTGTTACAACTAATAAAAATTTATAATCTATACAAAATTTTGCTCATGTATTGGGTGCTACTATTAATAGTCACCTATAGTATCAAATGTATTAATTATTTTTGTGCAGCTTAAATGAACATTCTTTATGTAACCATGCATTGAATGGTGATCATAAGGATGAGACCAATTAATGACACAGAAGTGTAATCATATTTATGAAGAGGAAATTTTGGAGGGTCATGGTGCTGAAAGCAATAGTTGCTTTTTTATCAGCTAACCACCTTGTCTAATTAACTCCACCAGCTTTTAACTTCTGTAATGAGGCTGAGTTTCCGTGTACCTCTCTTTCTGTGCTTCCTTATATTTTTCTAGGTTTCACTGGATTTGTGGTTTGGTGATCAGTGGGAAATAAGCAGAAAAACTAGGGTTGATGGTATGCTTTTATGGTGAAGTGACAGTATCTTTAGGAAATTAGATGTTAATTGTGGCTTTAGCATAGTGTCAGATTGGACAGACGTCTTAACTTATGCTTTGATTGTGAAAGTTGAAATTTATGTCATGGAGTCATGCAATAAAATTAGGTTGATGTTACTGCATACTGGATTGCTAGATATCTCCATTTGTACTTGGTGTTACAAGGAGATAGCTGTCAGAATTAAAGCAATAACTCAAGTTGAGCAGTTGATGTTTCATTTGGCCTATCTTATGATGCTCCTTAATTTTAGAAAATTTATTGAAGAGCTTATGTGGGATTAGTTGTGTTAGCTTTTTTTTTTTTTTTTTGATTTCCCGTCAAGCTGCCTTTTGGCATTGACTAGGTTGAACTAACAAGAACCAATGGCTGCTGCCATATTAATGTATTGGATTGCTGAAAAGTTAGGAAAATACCCTGGCACCATGCCAGTTAGTTCATTGCATTGTGATTGTAGGATAAACGTTTCAGAATTTGAACAAGCACAGAAATGAGGGGTCTTACCTGCAATTACAGTTTGGCTAGTTTTGGCATCAAATTTATAATCTATAGCATTTGCATTGACAGGTTAAAAACCAATACAGAATAGCACCAAGGTCAGTGTCTTTTGCTGCAGCGAAAGAGCCACAGTTATTACCTGCAAATGGAGCTAAGAAGGATTCTTCAGAAGCAGAGGCAAATAGAGTTGTGCTTCTTACTAAAGCCAAAATTGATGCTGAGCTAGAGAAGATGAAGTGCATGAGTGCAGCAGAGGCTGCTGCAGCTGCTGCAAAAGCAGTTGCTGAGGCTGAAGCTGCAATTGCAGAAGCTGAAGTGGCTGCAAAGGAAGCAGAGGAGGCTGAGGCCGAAGCAGAAGCTGCACGGTGTTTTGCAGATGCAGCTCAGAAAGCCCTGAATTGTCCGACCATTGTTGTTTGGTAATGTCTTGAATTTGAATACAACAATGTTATAAAACTATATTACACCGTGATTTTTAAATTATGAGGTGTGTGACATTAGTTCTGACTTCACAAACCATTGGGAAATTGGAGGTGCTTTCTAGCACTCCCTTGCACCCTTGGAAAGTTGCATGCAGTGAGTCCATCTTGTGCACTGTGCTGATGGGACAATTGTAGTTTTTTTTCCCTTTTCTTTCCAGGAACAGACTTCAACCAGTGCCTCTTATTGAACATGACATTTTTTATTCCTTTTCTTGGTCTTCAAGTGTGTGGATAGTTATTGTTATGTTTTGGTAAATATTCTGACATTCAGAGTCTGCCATAGGCACACCTGGTATCGTTGGCGTTGGCGTCTACTTAGACTAATTAGGGAGTTGCCGTTTTTGTTAAGTCTTCAACTTCTGTCTGATTTATTTTTCATGCATTTGCAGAATTCCGCACGGCTGTAATTAGTAATTGCATCTCCACACATATGGCAGACCGTTGCAGGGGAAGGCTTTACTGCTCATCTGTTTCCAGCAATGTCTAATATCGTGTATATAAGTTGCAGAAGTGTAAATTAATGAATTTTGTCAAAATCAACAATTTGCTGTGTCATGCATATCAAATTCGAAGGAAGTGGTTTAGTGTCTGAACCACCCTGTTAAAGAGTTATGGACGGTTACATCCGCCACAATGCTATATGAGGAAAATGAGGTTGAGAGTTGTCTTTGTTGTCTGTTCTGTTTGGATCAGTATAAAAACTATTGAAGAAAAGCAAGTAGATAAGGCTAATGATTCATTTACTCAGAAATTAGAACAATGATGTTCACTGGCCCTGGCTTCGTAGTTTGCATGCGGTTGTTTTGTTTAATGCACAAACTAAACTGAGCAGAGAATTTCTCCAAGGCATTTTTCCCCGTCCTCTCGTTATTGGGTGGACGTGATCTGTTTGGCTGTTGCCATCGTGCTGCACCATGGTTAATAGTCACCAACATTGAAAAAGATCTGCTTCTTAAGCTAGCAGAGGAGGTTTTGATTTCCCCTTAGCGAGCAGAAAAAACTCTTGATGCTTTAAACGCCACGCGGGGTATGAGCAAGTCCACAAGTTAGCCAATCCAATAACCAAGCCAGCACAAATATAAAATAGATCAAATTTGAACTTGAGACCGGAAGACATCGCAATCATTTGCACTTAATCGTCACAATTTCCACTCAAAATCTCAGTTCTCATCAGAATATCTCCACTGAAGGTTAAAGTATTAAGGTGGGGATTAACTGAATTAAATCAGCTTCCTAGCTAAAGTACTTCCACCAGTGTGATCGAGCTTGAACCTGATCATTCCTTATATCATTGCAGTTTGCAGAACACAATCTTCAGGCGTTCCACTCCAAAATTTGCGTTATGGTAACAATGCGCCCGTCACAAAAGCAAGAAATGGGTACCTACCTCCTAGCTACAGCATTGTATCCGTTACATAGACAAGTTCTCCAAAACAAACTTATTTTTGGGACACGCTGAATTCAGAAGGTACAGGCTGAGAAATGAATCCAAAGAGACTCGAATCCCTTATAAGGCCAGAACTCTTTGGTCATTCAGTACTTCTCTTCACCACATTAGGCGAAAAGGAAAAAGAAGAAATGGATACTGTTTCATTACGTACATGAACAACAGCTTCCCTTGATGCAACAACAAGCAAGGGCTGAGCATTTGTTCTCTCTTGCAAGAAAATAGAGAATCATAAATAATTAACTTGTGTCAAGAGTCACATAAGGTTGATACATCATACCAAAGCCAAAATGAAACCATGGCACAGGACAACATAAAATTTCAAGATGCCAAGAACTTAAATATCAGAATTGCATTCACTGAAAAATTCATAATCTCGTTCAGTCTAAACCTTCAAGGTAATAGTAACATTATAGGAAAATCCAAGATTCAGTTTTTATGAGGAACTCAAGTATGAATTTCATGCTGCTACTTCAAATAACTGGCAATTATAATTAAAAATGGGAAAGCCATTGAAGCAACATTCATTTCACTTCGTCAATCAAATCCCAGTTGACCCTGCATCAGCAAGGTAACAAAGCAAAACTTCTTTAATGGAAGCAAAAAACCGTTCATCAACCCTGAATTTTATTCCAGCACCACAGTAGCACCAACTTCCTTGAGCTTCGCCATAATCTTCTCGGCCTCCTCTTTCGTGACCCCCTTCCTCAATACGGCGGGTGTTTTCTCCACCAAATCTTTTGCCTCCTTCAGACCTAAATCAGTGAAAGCCCTAATCTCCTTAATCACCTTAAGCTTCGACGCAGGATCGAATTTCTCCAATTTCACATCGAAAGCCGTTTTCTCTTTGGCGGGAGAGGGGTCGGATGATGGGCCTCCGGCAGCTGACGAAGGGGAGGGTGCGACGGCCGCCGGGCCGTAGCGATTGAGGCCCATTTTGTAGCGTAGAAGGATAGCGTAATCATAGCGCTCGATCTTGTTGAGGTCCAAGAGCTCGTCAGCAATCCGTTCGAGCTTCTGGGTTCGGGTCTCGGTGGCGGTGCAGAGAGCCCGGCAGATGAGCGTTCGAGTGAGGGACTTGGAGGGGATTTTCCAAATCAAGGAAGACATTACGTAAATCGGATAAATTTGAGGTTTTCAGAGAGGCATTTGAGCAGAAAAGCGGGAAGAAAGGAGGGCTTTGTCGCTTGGTTTTTAGGGTTCTAACGTCAGTAGCATATATGCGATACCTTCACATGAAATCCTACTTTCATTCAAATTTAATAGCAATTTTAAGGTTCAATCAAGGATAGTCGTTGCATGGATATGTAGCACTTTAGCAGTAGATGCGACATCCGAAATTCTCGCGACTCTGTTTGGATATTTCGATAGAGATAACATCAGAAATTAAATTTGTGCAAAGTTAACATCTAAATATAGCCTACGATTGATCATAACTTGTTAACTACGCATATTATGCCACTTCATTCCCAATTGAAAGCAGAGAACACCATTTTTTCCATCCCTTCGTGTTATTTTTACACCTATAAAAAAATTTAGTTTTGAGAGAGTTTAGCCATAGTTAGGAAACCTCTAATCTATGTTGCTACCATTAACTAATCCACTAAGATTTGCTCTTCAAGCAAATAGAATCGTATTAATTCATTTTGAAGCATGTTATAAATTGTCTTGATATATATAACAAGAAGAGCTAACATTGTCGATTTACATCAACAAAATTGACATCCGATAAATGTTGACAACGTTGTTTTAAAACAAAATTTAAAAGCTTATAAAGTCTTAAAAATAAACACTCTGTAAGCAACATATCTATAGTACAAAAACTTATTCTCCGAAATATACCTCATTATACTGGTCATTCTTCATTTTTTAGCCAAAGCTCATATGCCCCGCGGCACAAATGACAAGAAGTGTACATGCAGTTGTTGAATAGATTGAAAAAAATGAGGCGTATTCCGTTTATAAAAATTTAACTTCAATTCATAATATAAAGTTGAATACAAATTACAAAAAAAATCAAAAGTAAAAATACAACTCCACATAAATTCTAATTTTATAAAATAGAAAAGAAAATATTGTTAGTACCAAAGACACATAATATTATTAAATATTTTCTAAATAGTTTAACGGCAGTCAATGCTGTGGCGCTACTGTCTCAATGCACAGTGCACAAATGGTCTTCCGTGGAAACAGTAGACTCTTCACTCTTATGTGGGTTTTCACATATTCTTTGGACAAAAAATTCATGAGAAGCCACAGAACCATATGTAGCGTCTCCACAGGCTGACAACAAGCAACACGAGCACTCAATGCCTTCACTTCTTCCAAGTTTCCAGTATTTCATATGCTGAAGGAGTGCCAGATTCAGGTGACTCATCCACATCACTGCTTGGGCTAATAAATTCAAAGTTGAACTCATCAACGCCCGGGTGCCCCTCTCCATGTTCAACGCATTCAAACTCAAAGTCATCCGAATGAGATGGTGATATTTTGGATGCCAAATCATAGTTGAAATGCTCGACCAGAAGTTGGGAAGAACAGGCTACTGTATTTTCTTCATCACCGTTGGACAAACTAGATGCCTTGTCAGAATCAGCATCTTCTTCTGCTCCGCCCTTATTCGAGTAGTTATCATTCACCAAGTTAACTGATCTAACCTCACATGGGCTACAACTCCAGTTTAAGTCAGAACCAGCAGCATTTGCAGGAAAATTCTGATCATTCATGTCATCACAGCCATTGAATTCTTCATCACAACTATCTTCACGAATTTTATCCATTGAAGGACTGATGGAAGCTATTGAATTTAACGAGTCTTCACAAGATCCACAAATGAATTGCAATGCTCTCGACAAATTTAAGGCTGTTGCTTCTTCTGCTAAACCATGACTGGTGATTTTCTCATGTAGTTTATGCAGACTAGCCTGATCGATCCTGTCAGCATTTCTCTCAAAGAGTTGAATCCACTCTTCGAACCTAACTTGAAATGGAGCGAGTGCCATCGCGTTGACAATATTCACAGCTCTTTCATAGTCATGTTGGATAGTGGCTCGACATGTCATTTCCATAAAAACCGATGCAGGAGGTACCTCACCAGCTTCCAAAATTGAATTAAATGCATGTTCCAGCAAATGCCCCTACATCAGAAAAGAAATACTCTTTAACAACAGCAACCCAACATGAAAATAAGGGAGAGATTTGCCACTCTGGCACAACCACACATGCTTGCAAACCGAATATAACTAAATACCAGAATACACAAAGATAAATCACCTTTCTTCTTGTGATGTAAGAGCTAAGATTAGTCATTAGTCAGCCAAGAATATACTACCACATAAATTCATTAAACAATTTCAGCAAGAAAAATTTCATGGCCAGATAGATGATTCTGGAACACGGATGTTTTTTATTTTAATCAAATGAAACCGAATGCAATAAACTACAATGATAGAGGGTAAGCTGGTGTAGTACCTTGCCAGCTCTGGATGCTTCCACTAATAGAGCAGAGTGCTTACGTTGATCGACTCCATGACCGGAGAGGATCATCTCCTTGTACACGTATTCAAAGTACTCCCACTGAAGAGCACTTGCAGAGGCCTCAAGCATGGAGTTGAAAGTGTACCCATCCGCTCTGGGGAAAGAATCATAACCATGTTCTCCAATTTCAGAACCTAAATCATTTCTCCTGGTCTCTTCAAATAATTCTTTTGCTTTAAGAAACAGATCATTTCGACCATAAACTTTCAGCATGGCATTTATAAGACCAATATCTGGAGTAAAGAGCGTTTTGCTGTACTCATAGAGGGATACACAGTCATGGAGATGCCCACCATCCATGGAAGACATTATCATGCCAGTGAAGGCCACCGCCAAAGGTCTTGTGGGATGAAGGTTTCTCAGCTTCTCAATCTGCATTAATTTTGCATTTGCAACTATGATTTTAAAAAATCCTGATGTAAAATAAGTCTATATGGGCAAAAGCTTATTTTTGTGATAGACTCATGTCCATCTGTGATCTGCCCATCAAATCAAGAGCAGATGGTCATTTTGCAATTCCTCTCGGTGATGAGATTAAGATCTTTCAGTTCACATACATATGAAGAGACTTTCTAAGTTCTGAAATTTAGTTTCAAAGATGCTTTGTCAAACCAATATCTGCAGCATTTGAGATTTATATAAATCAATAGCATACGGAGGGCCATTTTGCAATTTTTCTCAGTGAGGAGATTCAGACATTTCAGTTCACACCATAAAAGAACCTTTCTAAATTTTGAAATTAAGTTCCATAGATGCTTCATTAAACTTATATCAGCAGCATTTGAAATCATGTTTCACAAAGCCTACCAACATTTGGTCAGCATTTGTGAAATTTGTCATCTCCTTCTACAGCTGTAATTGTGGCAAAACTACCTCCATTCCACATTATTCACAATCGCAATCTGTCACATCTGAAGATATCAACCCAGAAAACTAACCTCCAAGATAGCATCTTGCCATCTGCCATAGAAGCAAAGGCAGCGTGCTAGTTCATAATATACACTTGCTGTTCCAATTACTCCCTTCCTTTCCATATCCCTGACAGCCTGAAGAGCTTCATCAACTCTACCTTCTTCCCAGAAGGCTCTGACAAGAACTAAGCAATGCAAAGAGTAGATGATCAATTAACCACAAAGAAACATGTCAGTGGTAAAGAAACAATATTACCTCTGTATGTCAGAGCTTTCAGAGCTTCCCCATTTCTTTTCATTTTCTCAAAAAACTTATGGACAAGGTTGAATTTTCCACATTTGAGCATTACCTTTAAAAAGAACTACCTATAAGACTCAACTAATGTGCTCAGAATATAATACCATATTCAAACATAGCCTTTCAGTTGACTTAAGAAACATCACCTCCATTGCCAGCCCATAGCTTGCTCCGTTAGGACTGAGACTGTTCTTCCTCAACTGTTGAAAAACCCAGGATACTCCCTTCCATTGGCAGGTTGCAACACATGCATTAAGAACCTTATGGATCACTAAGTTTAGTGATAAAACCATATGAAAAGAACAATAAAACAGTCACCCAGAAAGAGTCTCAAACTCTCTTACAGCATTAAAGACAACAATGTCAGGTTGAAGTTCAGGATTCCAATTTTTGCGTCTTATATTTCTAATTTTTTTGGGCTTTTCCCTCATGGATTCAATAATATTCAGCAGTTCTTTCAAAAAACCAGCTTGACCCAATGTAACGGCCAAACTATGATATGCAGCCATATCAGGATATATTTCTGCATCACCCTACAAACAATTCAGAATTAAGTTTCCACCTAATAAACAAAGACGGACCTCAATGGCAAACCAATGGAAGATGCAAGAAAAATGTTTACACGCATCAAATTGAAGACTTGAAGAGCTTCACGAGGTTTTCTGGCTCTCCCAAGGACCGTCAATAATTTTGTGTATACAAACCTAAATTTGCAGACAAAAGGGGAATTAACACTTCAATTTCTCGAAGTTATAACAAATTACACAGCAAGTGCTGATTGATCAACGCTTGAAGGAGAAGCATGTCTACCTGCTCTTCAACTGTCTGTGCTCTTTCGAGTTATACACCCAATCAACAACGGATAATGCATGCTTCCACTGCCGCTTATCGCCAAGCCCTTGAACTATCTTCAACATTTGCTCTTCTGTAAACTGCAATCCCGAGTATCTCATCATCCGCACAAACTTCCAATCTTTCACACTTAGCTCTGTTAAACTTAACCTAAACAAGCACAAATATGTGCTAGTAAACAATGGCCAGAAAGAAGACAATTGGAACGAGAATAGAGAACTGTAATCCTTCGCACCTGTCTATGAGAAGCTTAATTGCTTCAGCTTCACTGCGTTTTGGCGGTACCCATCTCCTCCCATCGTTCCCAAACCAACCTTCTTGAAGCTCTATATCATTATCCAAAAGCCAAGAAAATTTATCCCTTTCACACTCAATCACATCACTGAGCTCTCTCAGATGCTCGGGATTCAACTTCTCGCCATCATACTCCGCGTTCTCACTCGCAAGCTCTCTCAACCGAAGCCTCTCCAATCTCTCCCAAGGCCTGCCCACAAGTTTCCCGTTTTCTTCATTTCCGATGGATTTTGAGAATTTCTTGTATTCATACTTGATCGTTTGGAAATGGGATTCTTCAGAAATGGCTTGCTTCTGAGCATCCGTGAGGGGTGGGGGCTGCTTGGAATTGCGTTTGGCGAGACGGCGGTTGTATTTTTGTATCTCCTTTTTGCGGAGATCGTGGAGAATTCTGGGAGTCGGCTGGACGCCGTGTTTTAAGAGCTTCCGCTTGATGTTTTCGAGTTTGGGCTGGGGTGGGGGATTGGGGAGGCTTAAGGGTCCAGTTGAAGCTTCCATGGAAGAGGGAGAAGTGAAGGTAGATTTTAACAGATTTGTGAAAGAAAGCGCCGACGTTTTTGCCGGGCGATTCCAGCGAAACTACTGGTGATAATCCCTGTTGGGTAAATTCGTCGGCAAAATGGGGCGAAATTCAGAATATCCATTACGCCGCTTTTCGGGATTCTATCGTCAGTCGTGACTTTAGCTAGGGTATCAATTTGAAGTCAAATTTTGACCTCAATGGTCCTGCAAGAAATCTAGCCCTCGCCCGTTGTTAACTCCACATTTGGAGAAAAATTTGAGCATGTGAGACGCACGCACCTCTTTGGAGAGAAATAATAAGCACAAATGGGTCTGTTTGGCATCTTCTCATCTCATTTCTCCATCAGTTGGTTTCCCTTCTCAGTGTAAAAGCAAATTGGTGTCGAGTGCTTCTACAGGAGGCTTGCAAGACTTGGAACAACACCGACAAATGAAAAGCCGGGTAGAAGATTCTATTCTTGTATCACATACAATCAAGATGGCTACGGGTCTTTCGCTTGGGAAGATAATCCAATTTGTGCAAGAACTCAAGTAATTGAGAAATGTTGAGTTGGAGGTGAGAGTCAGCGCGTTGGTGGCAATTTTGATATTATCTTAGTCCCTTTTCATTCTAGTAACGCAAGTTTGACATTATCTTAGTTCCTTTTCATTCTAGTTTGACTATTCTGATTGTAATCTAAATTTAAACTTCAGAAGCTTGATTATTTATATATGTGCTTGGTTGCCAATAACTAAATGTGTACTGAGTGTTGGAATACAATGCACAATGTAATTATTAATTTTAGGTTGTGCATTCAATGATTGTTTGAATGAAATATTTCTACATCTGATTTTGCTCTTGCTTTGTTGGTAACCAACGTACTTTTGTTGTCTTTGGTTTGGTATATAATGAGCACAATCTTCTCAATTTTTCAAGTAGATATTGAACGAGGGAGATGGCGAATTAGAAGTGTGGAAGTCTCTCCCATGTTCCCACAGTCCTATGTACATTGATCCTTAATTCTTACATTATGAAAAAAGTTTGTGTGTAGTATTTGGTAAACCACATTAGTATTGAGCAAACTAAACAATTGGTAAGTGACATTAGCATTATTAAAAAAATGCATCAAATGGAAAGCCATATTGTACCAAAAGGCTTGTAAGCCCAAAACAAATTCAACAACCATTACTGCAGTGTAAAAGTGTAGCAAAGGCTTGTAAGCCACCTTAATATCCAACCAACATTAACAACAATTTTATATAATGATCAAAAGTCTAGTAAGCCACTAAATCATCCAAGCAGCATTGATAATCTATGGAATCCAACGTTTTTTCTTTCCTTTCTTTTGAGCAACAATCTTCTTATGTGCAATGTCAATAGAAGCACTTAAGTAGGACATTATAACAAAAGTCTTGCCTTCCCTCAATAAAATTGGGATTGATTCAATCTGCATTTGTGCAATGGTGTTATCAAATTGTTGATTGGGTATGACACTTTTGAATTCATGTGAAGTTAGGGACTCTCTTACTTGTAGACTCCCACTAGATATTAAAGTATTTTGTTCAAAGGCCTTGCTTATTTACCAAGAAAAATGCAATTGTAATCTACTAATTTTAGGAAGTGGCATTTTCAAAACTCATAAATCCCAAAATAGAGACTCAATCCTACAAGTTTAAAAAAATGGCCCGTAAAGAACTCATCTTTGTTAGAGACCAAGTTTCCAACTAAACTTTGCATGTGTTGGTCTTGTGACAGCTTTAAAATCCTACGTGTGAAGCTAAAGACACCTTCTGTCTCATGTGCGATTCTGAAATTCTGAGATGGCATGCTAAGACAACACATTAGTCCATCGAGCAAACAAAGTGGACATTAATGTGGAAAAAAAAGGACAGCTTAATATAGCAATGGATGGAATTCCACTATGGACATGTTCTTTCCTCTTTTCTTCCTTATTTGAACACTCCAGCCCAAAACCCATTTGATGTAGGCTCTTGGAGAATTAGGGATAAGCGCTCGAAGAGAGGACTGCCACTATCGCATTTTCATGAAATGGATGAGATGCTCATGGCAAGGTCCATCATCTTGCTCTCCCACAGCAGTGGCGGAATTTGCCTCTTGTAGATAAAATCCTCACCTCCTAAGATTCATCCCACACCCCAAAACATTAGTTATGAGTGCAGTATGTACAACTGGGCTTTCCTGTTGCACTAAACCCTCAGGGGTCACAAAACTAGTCATCATCATAAACTATCTACCGCCACCACATCCACCTTAAAGAATGTAAACCTTATCGCGTTAACATCCACCGCTTCCCATGATGCCTCTGCTTCTATCCTAAGTAACAGGCACCACCAATGCTGCATCTACCATTTGAATTTTCCCTCCGGTTGAGCATTAGGCAACTATATGCACAAGCATTACCAAGGAAATGTCAGTTGAACCGTTGGTGCTAAATGCCGAATGAATTCCCTCATGGGAGGTAGCAACTCAAATGGGGTCACCTCTTTCTCCAACAATGGTAGCACAACGAGTCACTCACCAAGATTTGGACTTAAATTTGCTGCCCCCTCCAAAACTTGATTTGAAGCTCAACTGCTATTAATGGTAGAATTTTTGGAAATAGATTTTCAACTTGTGGAATCACAAATACTTGTATGTAATTGTCTAAATTTTATATCTGTAATTTCTCCAGAATTCTTTCAACTGATTAAGTTTATTTTCAATTTTTAAATAATTTTCTTTTTTTTTTTATTTTTAGAACAATGTTCTCTGGATTTCCTTTAAAGCAAATTTAGGATAAGGGTTGGAATCACCTCCTCAACAATAACCCTAAGGCGAGAAAAAAAGAAAGAAGTAAGAGGCAATAGAGGGGATGAAAGAAAGGTTTGGTTTGACTATGTTATAAATTGGAGAAGAAAATAGGAAAATTAAGGAAGAAAAGAGGGAAGAATATGGTGGAATTCCATCGTTGCACTGAGCTATCCTGTTTTTCCACATCATCGTCCACGTGGTCTGCTTAGTAGACTAATGTCTTGCATTGGCATGCCACCTCAAAATTTCGGCCTCACAAGTGGGGTAGACAGTGCCTACAACTTCGTATATAGGATTTTAATGCAGTCAAATGATCAGCGCATGCAAATTTTAACTCAAAACTCAGTTTCTAATGGAGTCAAGTCCTTTACGCGCCATTTTTTTTAAATCTTATAGAACTGAGTTGTCATTTTGGGATCTATGTGTCCTATATATGCCACTCCCCTTAAAATTAATGAACTAAAATTGCATTTTTTCCCTTACCTGCCACATAAATAAGTAATATCAAATTCAAACATTGATAATATACACACATATGCTAGACACCTACTCTTTTTTTTTTTTTACACTCACACACCTATCTTACTCATACTCGCTTTTAATAGAATTCGAACCCAACACCTGAAAGTTGAAATATTGGCTAAGAAGCCATTAGGGTGCCTCTTTGGGCACGCCAAACACCTACCTTTAAAGAGCAAGCTTTGGCTAGCTGATTTGCCCTTTTTCTTATCTGAGAGAGAGACACAAACATTATACTAATTAGGGAAAATAGTATAAACAATTATAAGGCATAGCATTAGGCTTGTTCTCCACATTTCTTACCTCAGTTGCAATGATTGGATGTGGCACTTAAGTCGTTTTTGCTAATGTCTGTTTGAAGACTAAGGTCATTCAACCATTTGATTAATAGATTAAATATAAAAGTGAACCCACACTTCTTGTATTAGTAGATGTACTTGATTGTTCATCGAAAGCCTTCTTGGTGGCCTGTGTAAAAACGGCGAGATTAATCAACCAAAATAATTAACTCAGTGGAACATACACATGTAAACACAATAACTTACACTCCTTGTCTTAAAAGTTAGGGCTACCGTCTCAACTCCATACCTTTCCAATATCCTCTTTCTCACCTACCAAATTAAACTAAGTTAAATACCAAATGATGATAATCATAAACATGTTGAAACAAAACTCGCTATTAAATTTTATATTTAGGATCTTCCTAAATTTTTATTAGCAAGCACTGAGGGTTGTGTGGCCTCTTCATTAGGTTGTGTGGCTGCTTCTTTAGGTTGTATGGCTGCTTCTTTAGATTGTGTGGCCATTTCTTCAAGTTGTGTGCCCTCTTCTTTTTGTGTTGCAAGAACACTACCACTTACATCAATGCTGATTTAAGTCTCAAGAGCACTTACTACTTCTTGGTCCATATTATCCATCATCGCTACATGCTCATCATTGATAGCTGTGTGCTCTTCAACCGTATCTTCATGCTCAACAAAAACATCATCTTCATTCACAGGTCTTTTTTTATTTTTCCTTGCCTTGCATCCCCAACTATTGTAACAATCAGTTGTCTTGTCAAGATTTATTTCCACCAGTTTTTTAATCCTATGGCAAAGCTTATCTTTCTACTTCTTCAAAGCTTTATCCTTGTTTTCTTGTCTAGATATCAAATATTGTCTTATCCATTCCAACATTGTTAACTTGGCTTCTCTCTGGCCTTAAGAATCACACGATTGAATGTTTCACACAAGTTGTTAAGCAAAATATCACACTTAAGCCAAGTGTTAAAGTGTGATATGCTTCAGCAATCATTAAACCCTACAATTACCTTTTCATCAAGTAAACTGAGCTTCTACATTTTCCACTCCCATTCAGGAATTACTGCGGTTTTTGCTATCTTCTAGGGTCTTGTTTTAAATGCTTATTCTTTCCAACCAACCCTTCTAAAGTTGCCATGCAAATGTCTAACATGAAACCTATTTTCAACATTGGGAAATACCTTTTCAAATGTGGGAATCATGCCTTTTTGCTTGTGTGATATGAATGTGATTAGATCATTCCTTTCAATGTGTAGGTTTTTTTTCAATAATGTTAGAAACCACTCCGATGATTACTTTGTCTCTCAAGTGATCACATCATATGCTAGTGTATACAAATTGTTGTTAGGGTCCATACTAACTACAATTAACAACACACCGCTATGTGATCCCTTGAGGTGACATCCATCAACTCCTATTACTGGCTTACAACCAGTAATAAAACCTTATTTTAAAGTTGCAAAACATACATAAATTTTATCAAAATTTCTTAGTGCATAACCTAGTCCTTCAACCATTTATAGGATGACAGTAGAACTAGGATTAGTCCTTCTCAATTCATCTTCATAATTCCGCAACTTCCTATATTGTCATCAACTTAAGCTTCTCCACAACCTTGCTTTTAGCTTTATAGGATTGTCCTTTGGACATATCAAGCTTCAATTCTTTAATTACATCATGTTTGAAGCCTTTCATATCCCTTTTGGGATCAGACACAAACATATCCTTATACTTTTTGACAATCCATGCTGTAGTGCAATTTTTTACCTTGAATTGCCTAATACATTTGTAAGTGGGGTGGAATTTTCTAATCTGAAAGGTGTTCCCTTCCCTTTGGCACATTGTATATACTCTCTTTTGTCATTTTTAGTAGACTTCATATTTCGTCTTATCATCACTATATGAAATTGAACATCTATTTTGAATTTCTCTTTAGTATTAAAGATCATTCCAATTTCAAATGTGGAAGTAAAGAATTGAGATGGCCTAAAAACAGGCCATCTTGGTTTACCTTCTCCCTTTAAATCTAAACTACTATCAAAGTTCTCCTCACTTGAAATTAAATCATTTTCATTATCTGCATGACCTTCATCTCTCCCCTCATTTTATTCTCTATAATTTCTATCCCCATCCTCATCATCTCTCTTACCATCCAACCTAACCTCATCATCTCTCTACCGATCTAGCCTAACCTCGTCATCCTCATCAACACTTAATTATTGATAATCACCATCTCAGAAGTCTTTAGAATTCAATGTCTCACCATCATTACTATTTTTTTCCTGCCTCGGCCTCATTCATGGCCTCAATCTTAGGTGTTGGCTGCTTCTCACTACAATCATTAGCCTCCAAATACAAATTTATTTCTCTATTTCTGGCAACATAATCATGAATGATTAGTATGAATTTAGTATTGTAAATTATCTCCCTAAATGTGCCCCTATGCATCCCGTGAAATTTTATTGACCCTCCGTACCTCATTTGCTCTAAAAGTCCATTGAGCCTATTCAAAGAAAATAAGTTAACACCTTGACAATCAGTGCACCGTAGTTTCCCACCTTTGTACTTAACCTCAAGTTTATTGACTAATCGACCTCCACAGAGGGCTCTAATGTGGTAAAGGTGGAGTGTTTCTTTAATTTTGAATAAAAAAAAAACAACTTTACAAACTAAACTCCCAACAACAAACAAACATCACATGCTGCAAAAAAATCCAACAAAAAGGCATCAAAGAAACTGACATTAATAAAAAATGCAACTATAGATAGTCCTCAAATGATGGTGCACATTTAACTATATCTCAAAAGAGACAAACCAACATACACTGTGCCATAGGACCTAAAATGGGGGACCATTTCTCACAACCACCTCACTATTATGTATTAAAAAAAGAAACTCATACAAATCCATGAACAACCAAACCCGAAAATGTCATTTAACACTGACCCACAAGTATTATTTCAAATCCATGTAATAAATCACAAATTTTAAAGCTTAACAAGTTAAAAAAAAAAATCATTGTACTCAATATTTGGCAACCCATTGTACTTCACCAATTTTAATGTCATGTTAAACCACACCTCTGCTACAAAATTTAGGGACTTTCCACAAAAACCATCAAAATTCAAATATGAATAGGACTTTTGATTTAGGACTTTCAAGATTAGAGACTTTATTGCACAATTAAATGTAATTGGTTTTAGACGTTACTCGTGCTAAAAGCATGCAACATTTTCCTCCAAACGTGGATTTAACGATGCATGAGGGTAGGCGTGAGTTTTCCCCAAATTTTCTATTAATTTCTAATGACAGATTTCTTACGAGAGCATTCATGCTAAAAATTGGCCTCAAATTGAAAATTCTAACCGAAGTTGAGACTAATTGTAGAATATTAAAAAGTGAGATCCTAAATCTATAATAAGATATTCTTTTAGAACCAAATATGCATTTTGTCCCCAATTTGCACAAGAACATTATATAATTTTTTGTTCAAAATTACAGCAAAAAGATCGTAGTTCGAAAAATGAAAGAAAGCCGATGGTACACTGCATGGTGGATAGAACACAAATGCGAAGAAGTATTCTAGATTAAAATGACTTACTTTAACATAATTTATACACGGTGCTTCTGTTAGTTTTTAATGATGAAAATGTGTTTGGCAAGTTCTTTTTGTTATGACCATAACTTTGACATTTCCAATAATTTTTTTTCACAAACTATTAAATTGCTACTACATCCAACAATATACGTTATGTTTGTTTAAGTTTTTAGATGTATGTTTTTTGGTGTATTTTTTTAAAATTATATAAAAGTAAAAAACATAAAAAAATAAAATTTAAAATATGTAAATAGTCTAACGTGTGTTTTTTAATAGAAAAAAGTAATGTTACAAGTGAAACATGGGAGTAGCATTCACTAATCGGAAATGTCAAAAAAATATTTAATTATTCGTGTGTACGTGCATCTTATATAGCACACTTTGATTCACATTTTATATTCATGATATAACTATATTTGAGAAAAGTATGTATTTTAACTTGGATCGATAATAAAATTGGATGGTATTCTGATTCACTAAATCAATCAATAAAACTAGCTCAATCAAATCTAAAAATTAGTTAATTTAACTAATAATATTTATATATGTGTGTAGTTTAAATAAAAGATTTAAAAAATATATAGACAATATTTTAAAAATGCATAACTAATTTGTATATAAATATTATTATTTGAATAAAAATATAATTATTTATTTATTTTAAAAAATTAAACAAATTAAATATATAATAATTAATTTATTGATTCTTACATAATCATATAAAAGAGAAAAAAATAATTAATATTTTTCAAAAACAACTATAATGTAATGAGATATTTTCCTTTTATACATTTTCATTTTTTCTTTATTTATTTTTCTTATTTTTATATGTTTCAATTTATTGATTCTGTTTCATTTTTCTCTCCTCCTCCATTTTCTATTTTTTCCCTTTTTCTTCTCCCTCTCTATCATCCCTTCTTCTTCTTCACAGTCAAATAAATACATTAATTAAGAAAAATAAGGTCACCGTCGGTCACCCAAACCGACCCATGGGCCAGTCCGGGCCGAGCCAGTTTTCTGATCCATAGTAGGAATATTATAAGTCAAATTCAGATTAAATTGAAAATATTTTTTCACTTTATTGAGTTCAAATTCAAATTTTGAATTTTTTTTCGAATTCTAACTTTTTATTCAAGTTTGGACTTGAATTTGAATTGGACCAACCTCCTCAATAGATTGCACTAAAAGCCATGTCCTAAAAATTTCCAGCGGTATATTGACAAAAATAAAAATTAGACTAACAGAAGAAACATTCGACAAAGAAGCAATCACCCAGATAAACAGATATCAACTGCTACAAAAGCCTGAAGAAACTCCTCTGAGGAACAGAAGTCAGATAATAGAAACAAGTGTGAGTTGAAATATAATACACATAAAGCCTTGAAGAAAGCAGTAATCCCATCGACCAGAAAGAGGAACATGCAATCCCAACAATTTTTAAATCCACCTCTTAAAAAAACTCTACAACACAACAGAGTACAGTGCAAAGCCTTAGACTCAGCTCTTCGACTTGGAGTGTTTAACAAGCCAATCAATGACCTGATCAATGTTGGTAGAATTCTTGCAAGAGATCATATAGCAGCATACCTCCCTATCGGTGATAGACTTTAAACCCCTGCAAGGCATAATGTAGTTTTGGATTAAAGAATGTAAAATGAATACGAACAAGCAAGGAATAATGTCTTTGTTTTATTTTCTGGGGGAAGGGGGTCAGCTATACAAACTGTTTAGGGCACTTACATTTCATCGGTCAATGCCTGCTTAGGTAGGGCCTGAGGCTTGTCAATCTTGTTTCCCAACACCAGCAAAGGAATGCCACTTAGTGATGGTTTGCTCAACAGATCATGAAGTTCACTTTTGGAGATACTGATGTTATCATGATCAGCAGCATCAACAACATACCTGCATCATACATAATAAGAAGAATGACAAATTATTACAGCATAACATCCTGAAACGTTATCAATTACTCTTTGAGAACAGGGCACAGAGTGGGGCAAGCTCCATCAAGCTAGTTGCTTATAAGCTCAAACACAACACATAATCCTTTTTTAGGATCCTGCTTAGATGACCTTTTTTCCCTTTCCCTT
Source organism: Avicennia marina (assembly GCA_019155195.1). Taxonomy (NCBI): domain Eukaryota; kingdom Viridiplantae; phylum Streptophyta; class Magnoliopsida; order Lamiales; family Acanthaceae; genus Avicennia; species Avicennia marina. Next base: position 10,151,138 of record CM032765.1, read on the forward strand.
TGAGCCTAGAGCTCATATTTGGATTTAGATCACATGAAGAATTCTAAGGAAAAGTAAATAGATGGCATAGGAGTAACATAGTTCATTTTACATCCTAATCGTTAAGAAAATCACCACAAGTTTCTAAACTAAACACTGATCCATTATAGCTTAGAAGGAGAGCCCATTGGTGATGAATTTACACTGGCCAAACAAGTGAGAATTGGGTGCATGTGTGCACACTCACACATATCAATTCATTAGAAAGATTTGTAAATCATTAAGAATAGAAGGAGCAAAACTTTAAGAACAACAAGTTTAAATTTTTATTTTGGTAATTCTCTGGCCTAAATAATCAGTACAATAGATGCTGTGACATAAAGAGGTGGATTTGTTAAAAATTTGAAAACTTAAAAGCATATTTCAAAAATTATAAATATGGTACTAAGCTCACAATCACAAATACGTAAGTCCCACTTAGAATTATTTGCAGTAACAAAACTAGCTGAAAGCACGTAACATAAGCTACTGAAGAGGGTGTTATTGGCATACACAATGGCTGAAACTGCACGACAGTATCGCTCCCACATACTCCGGAATCTGGGTTGACCTCCAAGGTCCCACAACTTTATAGTGACACTCCCCTTAGTAACTTTCCGCATATTAAAACCTACCTGGAAGTATCAATCAGTTTCTTATATAAGTTATCATTGTCTTAGTATGAAATCAAGAATAACCAAAGATCAATGCTAACAAGAAGTTCAATAAGAAAACTAACCGTAGGGATCATGTCTTCACTATATCCACCAGTCTACGTATAAAACAAAACAGAGATCCAGAAGGTAAATGAGCCATATTTTGAAAGAAGTAGAAAAATTAGCAGTCAATACTATAAAGACGGATCCTGCATGAAAGGTTCGTATGTATATACTCACGGCAACAACATTTACAAGTGAAGTTTTCCCAGCATTTTGAAGACCTATAAGAGACAACTCCATTTCTTGCTTGAAGAAAAGGCTGCAATCATGAAGAAATCATGTGAATGCATGTAATATTAAAAGAAATTTCACTCCCAAAGCAAAAGACCATATCAGTTTACAATTACAAGCATCTTAACAGGAGTCCCTACGGTCTAGAAACCTGTTACGTTTTCATACTACTCATGCATCATTGTGACGCTAAAGAAATCAATAAGTAGTTGTTTCGGGGTAATATTTCCTTCTCCCAGCTGTAACTGACTGAGAAATTAATGAATTAACTAGCAGTACGTGACTGTTTGAGGGCGTACTATGTGGTGCCATGGCGAATTACAATCAACTAAAAGCAACATTGGTGGATAAATTATTAATTTTGTTGAGATTAGGCCTTACGTATTGGGCCCAATATATAAATTAACACAGAATGCAAAAAGCAAGTGTGTACTCCACAATCCAAGAAATTTTTAGTTGCCACAGTAGTTTAACCAACAACATGATCATATATATTTTTTATTATTTGTCCGTGCATTGCATCGTGTAGTTTGTCGTGCACGTATTGTCCAAAAATATTCTGGGATTAAAATTCAATATGAACCTGAAACATAATTACAACTCTGTAGACAAGTAGACATTAAGAGAAACAAAACAGAAACATAGATAAAGAGGAAAGGACTTAACACCGAGGGATAAATCTGGAGAAAAATCCAGCAACTAACATTAAAGCATAAATCCCTCACTGCCCACCCAAATATATCCCACCCATATCCATACAACCACCCCCCCCCCAACAAAAAAAAAAAAAAATCCGTTACAAATTCACCACCACCACCACCATATATATATCAAAAAAAGAAACACAAATTCATCCCCAGATTCTTACATAATATGGTGTTTCCGTATCAGAAAAAAAATAGGAGCAAGAATAGCAGCACCGAACCTTCGAAGCCAATTGAGAAAAGCTTCCCAGAGACCCATTGCTTTGATTGAAAGGCAACGCAAGAACTCGACACGAAAACTGATCTCTTTTCTGTCTTCTCTCAATTGAACTCTCCCAAATTACTTTCCGTTTTCCCTTAACTCCTAACCAGCAATAGATTACATAGATAGATTCTTGAAGATCTCTATCGTGAGTAGGAGAGACGCTTCAGTGCACCAGAATAAATAACAAAAACGAACTTCAGGAAAGTTACCAACTTTGGCGGCCCCTGCAATACTATGAAATTGCGTTTCTGGCCCGCAGATAAGGGGCCGCTGCATGATTGATTGCGGGTTGGACCAAGCATGAATCAGAGGGGAGGTGAAAAACGGCTAAACAAGTCTCACTCGCTAAAACAAAGCGCGTGTAATGACTTTGGGTGAAGTGGCAGATTAAGGAGATATGTGGACGGCTTAAATTGGACGGTGGCTGATACGCATTTTCTGTTTTGTTTTTTGTGGTCGTGGGGGCACGTCACTGGAAAGCTCACGTGTAATTCGTGTAGGGTGGCTTTCACTCATTGGCTCTGGCATTATTCTATGTACTGTGTGGCCCACAGATTATTTTTAATGGGGTATAAATGAATTAAATTTCAAAGTATTTAATTTCATCCTTTTGAGCAAAGTTTTGACAAAGGTTGCTGAGTTCATTGTCCATTATTGTGAAGCATGTAGATTACCATATTTGTTTTCAAATTTTAACTTGTACTTTTAAATATTTTTATTTTAAAAAATATGTAAAAATATATTTTAAAAAAATTTAAAAATATAATAATTAAGAGTATAATTTTTACTCCAAAATTTGTTAACAAACATAGTTTTTTCGATGGTTACTTGTTAATAAAACCAATGAATTACACTAACACCTAACAGCTTATTCACTTTACTTAATATAATTAAACTCTACAAATTATATTAAATGATGAATTAATTTTAACATAATTTAATGTCATATTTATTGAATTTGATTACAATATAAGGCTACTTAATAATGAGTATATTAAATGAACAAAAAATTTATTTTGTCACACTTGTTGAGTTGAATTATTTATCTAACATTTTAGCAAATTAATACCAGATATAAATTCTAATTTATGTACCTTTAACATTCAAAGTGAACATTTGATATTAATTAATTTATCAAACTCAATCCTTAGAGGTGAACAAGCCCTAAGTTGATAATAATTTAAATGGATTGGAACTAAATTAATATTACAAATTGTGCAACTATTCATAAATATATTGTGAATATTACAAATTTCATTCATTCTTAAAAAATCAATCATTGAAAAGATTATTTCACTAAATTTGTTAAAAAAAAATTTCGCTGACATGATGACACTTTGTTTGATACCAAAATTCTCTTAAATTTTATATATTTAGAGAAATTGCATATAGAGTCCAAAACAATTCATTGGACTTTTTCTTCGTCACAAGATAGAAGATACTTCACACATTTAGCTCAATTTAAATCAGTTACATGTTGCACCTATGTATCTAGACGAATTTTGATATATGAACTTTTAAAGCTGATACCAGAAGTTTGGATGACAAATTATGAGATTAGCAACAAAGTTTCTTGCAAAATGAGAATATTTAGTCCACTGAGCCCAAGTTGTCAATACAACAAATAGCAATGTAAAAATTCAATTCAAAAAGAAATAAAACACTCACTCATTGTATTTTGTAACTCAATTTACAATTACACTTATATCTTATCAACAAAATCTATATTAGGCATATGAGTAAAAAGATTCTATAGTTAGACTACTTGGAGGGCGTAATGAAAATTTTGATTATTATGCCAAATTTACACTACCACCTCCAACTCCTTCATCGATTACCCACTTGAAATGAGATGATGATCATAATGAAATTTAGAAGCAAAAGGATCTAAATGATAGAACCCAGAGGTAAAAACACCTAAAAGACCAGAAGGAAAAATGCCCAGTAAAACCAGCAAAACCTCGTATAAAGCCTTACAATGGAACGACTTTGAAAATTCCACATATTCAATGTTTCATCTTTTAAGTAATTATAAATTTCCTTTATTGGAAACTACAAAAAAGAATGGTTGTACACAAATTTGAAAGTTCAACGATCCCACAACAAAAAATGCAGATAGATCAACTTCCCCAAATCACAAAAGAAGAAGCCGTCTTAAATTGGCACTCTAAGAATGCTTGACAAAAATGCAGTTATAAAAATAACAAAGAAAAAGGCTGATGTCTAAAGAATTATGACTATTGATCCAATCATGGCCTTTATGAAGCATATTAACAGGCTACATTATGCCTTTGCTAAGCAAGAGAACTGCTGAATCTAAAGATTCAATTAAGATCTTTAGAAACAAGACTTAATACCAAAACTTAGGACCTTATGATTCCTTCTCAACATATGTTCCTTCTAGCTGCTTCACAATCAGTATTTATTGAAAATGTTGAAACGAATGTATGGAGGCCATAGCTGCTTCACAATCAGTATTTATTAGAAATGTTTAAACAAATGTATGGAGGCCCTACCTCTTATTTTATTCTTGAAGAATATACTAAAAAGACCAACCAGAAACCTTAACAATTTTTATAGTCATCTAGTTTAAAACTCAACTCTTCAAACCTTCTTTACAAATGATTATCAAAAAACAAGAAAACCATATTTCTATGTTTTTAAGAAATACTCATAATATAACCCAAGTCCTCCTCCTCATAATTTCCCTCCTTTTGTAATCATTGAACTACCTTCCAAACTCTCATATAACACTAATACAGAAGGCCAAACACCACTATATCACCTAGCATCCAAACTTTTACAACAAGAGTAGCAAGAACCCTGAAAAAATAGTGGTAGTAGCTTTATTCATATAGCCAAATCCAAACCAGCCAAGTTTCAATCATTCCATCATTTATAGCAATTATCTACATAGAATTCATTGAAGAATTTGCATTGACAAATTCCCTAGATGGGCCCATGAGGATCTGATAAGGTATTTACACAAAAACTTTCATTTGATTATAATACTTGAAAAAATCCACCCTTTAGATAGTCTTCTCAAAGTAAAATACTAGCTGGCAGAGTAAATATATAAGAAGCCAACACAAATCTCATCAAAAAGAGATAAAAGACTCTAAAAAAACAGGCATACAAATGCTAGAAGCAAAATTCTCCCAAAAGGAAAGGACAATTATTGGAACTAGAGACCCTTGTGATTCACTGATCCAAGAATTTCAAAATCCAAGACCCATATCATCTACCTCAAAATCGGTGGAAAAAGGCTACACTACTCTCTAATTCATATGATTCAATTCAAATAAACTTTACCCAAAAAGCCAACTTGGGCACCCCATAAAGGTGGCTTTCGTCAGTTCACTGTTAATATTTATGTCATGGCTTTTGTCAATTTTGTAGTATGTAAGATGCTTTATGTATGTATTAGATTCCTTTCGGGAGAATACTTATCTTTTAGTGTCTATGTGATTCTTTTGGACTAGCTATTTGGATTTTGTCTATCTATGTCCCCTTGTATCCATACCCCTTCTATAAATGGGGAAAGTTTGTATCCGCTTGGAGGTAGAATGAAATATTAAATATTTTTTTTTATTATTCTTACTTTTTTTATGACTTTCTAAACTTTTTATTCTAAACTTGTTTTTTTAAGTCAATCTTACCAACTAGACATATATTTAGTAAGTATGCTTTGCAATTTCTTCGTAGAAAATATTTACATCATATCTATTTAGTAAGTATGCTTTACAATTTCTTCCTAGAAAATATTTACATCATATCTCAAGTATAAAAATAGTGATCTATTTGATTAGGCCACTGTGATTTTGAAACATAGGAGACAGCCCTTCGTCAAATTTGGAAGTTAATTACGAGCTGGAATAATTTGTTTATTAATTTGGTGTGCTGGGCATTTATTGCACTATCCATCAAATGCAATATCTTGTGCACTTAAAATTTTTAAACTAATATATCTGTGGTAGTCTTGAGTTGGCGTAGGTAATCCTGACCTAGACATTACACGAGTCCATGTATAGACCCGTTTAGAGGGCAGATTCCTCGCGCTTTTTTAAAATAATTTTATACTAGTAGCACAATTTATGTACCTGCAACTTTATTTATAAATTATAAAATTATTATATTTTTTAAATAATATAAATAAATTTATTTTAAAATTAAGAATATAAAAAATATTTATAATAAAAAATAAAAAAATTTGAAAGAATTTGAAATGAGAAGAAAATTGAGGGAACAACATAAATTAAAATGGTAAATTAAAAAAAAGAGAGTAATTAAATTATAAAAAAACTAAAGAGTTTAAAATAAAAATAATTACATAATTTTATATCATGCAACCCAAAGACTTATTGACTTATATATAATATAGATTATGAAAAAATAAGAATAAAAAAAGATTCTTGAAACAAGAAAAAGAACACAATAATATGTAAGGTAAAGACATTTTAATAATTGTGTATCTCGTAATTTAAAGAAGGCCATTAATCTTGATATTCAGTTTATGAATTTACATTCATATGTAAATTTATATTTGTCAATACATACATGGATTATGTGTGTGAGCATAAGATTTACATAATTACATATGCCTTCCAGTGGATGTTGTACAGTCTATTTGTGCACAAAATTATCTATAATTTTTATAATCTTATTATAATATGATAAAAATAATATAATTTAAAAATTGAAAGTGTTATGGAAAATTTTTAAAAAATAAAAGAAAGGTAAAAAGTAAGAAAGAAAGAATTATATAAACAAAAAAATTACAGGGCAAATAAAAGATTAGGAACAATAAAGTGGGAGTCTAAAATAGAGAAAGAAGAGATTAAAAAAATAAACACGACAACCAATACTGATTCAATTCAGAATCGAAACTTTAATAGAAGTATAGACTTGTGAGGTGCTTTTACACTGGAAGCTCAATTTTGCTGTTACGCCTGGGGGGTTAATGAGTGAATTTGAATAATATCTTGAGTTGAATAATTACGCAAACATTATTTGCTTTAATTTTATAAATTTTAAAATTACACAGAGCATCATCATCGAGACATCAGAGAGATGCATCATGCATCGTCAGAACTTTAATGTATGAGAAAAAATTGATAAAAAAAATAAAAATTAATACACCAATTAAAAAAATATTAAATTGAAAATAAAAGAAACATAAGCCGCAAACCTCTAGTTATAAAAAAATAATAAAATAGAAAAACTGAATTTGAAATTAAAATATCTAATTAACTATAATAAATAAGAAATTTAAAAAACAGAAAAAAAAAGATAGAAAACAGAAATTAAAAATATTTAATTAACAACAATGATAAGAAATTTGAAAAACAGCAAAAAGAAAGAAAGAGCAGAAGAGATCATGGTCCAGGCTTCTACGTTCAGAAGAACAAGTCAGTTAATCTGATTCAATGGCAAACAATAATGAAAAAATGGACAAAACTTTGGGTGTCCTCAGCATGAAATTACTGGGCCATAAGTTCATCGATTTTTCTACTTCTATACGTTTCCTGTTTTCTGTTTCGATTACAAATAATCCAATACTGCACTAAAAGTGACTCCGTAGCAGAGTTAGCAAATGTAAGAAGTTATAAAGGCATATATAATATTGATATTCTATTTTTCTCTCTCCCTTTATTTCAACTAAACAGTCTGTGGCATGAACAGGAATCGTTCATGATACGTAGTGGAACATCCTTAGCTGCTCTCTGGTGTGTCGGCTTTGGGATTCTAGTAAAGAATTTTCGTGGAAGCACGTCATTGGTCTGGATTGTGGTTCTGCCCACCATTTTTGGCATGTAAGTTCTCTATGGAGTGTATTTGCAAGTATGCGACAGCATTAGCAAGCGATGCTTCCACAATATGTAGTTGGATATATTCTTGATTAGTCCTTTCTCATCTCGTGATTTACTGACATAATATTCATTGAACTCGTGCGCATGGGTTGATGATACTGAATAAGTTATCGTCAAAACTTCCCATAAATTATGAACTCCTTAAAAGTTGAAAGTCAATATTCAAAATTGTGTGCACAATAACAAAAAGCTTTTGATCGAGCTATTCAAACAATGCAGGGGTCATTTCTTTCGAACTTAAAGTTTAATGATACGCTTTTCCAACATATACGTACTTGTAATTTCCGCGGTAAGTAATGATGCTTTATATGTGCTTCAGTCAATTTTTGTCTGACTAAATTTCTCAATGTCCCATTGCCTATTTTCTTGCTGGAGTATGTCTCAGTCAGACTCATAGTTTTGGACGAGACTAACATCTGTTCAGTTTTGAAACGAGAATTCTCTGGCATTGTTGCAGTACACCAATGCAGACCAGTTAAATTGTCATCAAAGGTGTTACTGTCATCGATGCTAAGCCTAAAACTCATCAGTATGTGTGTCTTTGGTCTGATAAAGGCATCCGAGATAGGGAAAGGTATTTAAGTGGATGGCCCATTGTACTTAATTACTAACCACTCCGTTGATGTCCATTACTATCGCTATTCAAGTAGCAAAATCAAATTAGTACGAGTTTTATATGCAAGAAAACTGACTATGTTTGAACGCATATATTATTAGGAGGAAAATTGATGCAAATTTTAGGAATAACATAGAAGAGACGAAAAGAAAATAAGATTTTAAAAAAATATTATTTTGATAAATAACATATTTAGAAGTGTATATTTTAATCAGTAGGAAATACTGAAAAATCTGCATCCAAATGTAGCTTGGGCATTCAGTGATGCCTACAGCCTATATGTGAGAGGAACATGGTTTGTGGTCGCAAGACCGGAGGGAAGGACACAGTCACCAACCCCTGTAGTTTCGTGACCGCATGGGATTTAACTGACGCTATCATTTGTTTGCAAGATTTGTTGGCTATGTTCGATTTCACATTATCTATTATTTGTTACCGCCTAACAATCTTTAGAGCCAAACATTTTAACGTATAATTTTTTAAAATAATTTAATTTAATTTTTTTTACTTATCTTTTATAAATGATTAAAAAAAATTTCATCATTATACTTATTCAAAAATCAAATCAAAATTATTCCTATAATTTTTATTCACAATCAAATCAACACATATCTTTATAATTTTTCAACTCACATTTATTTTTTAATTACCACATAAATTTATATACTATCACATCATCCAATCATTCTCTCAGATTAAATATATATAAAAATAATTATTCTAAACTCAAATTACCAAAATTTTTCTACTCACCCTTAACACAAACCACTGGTTTTGTCTTCGCCCTGCTTAATCTCTTCAAGTCATATAATTATCAATTTTATTGGAATTTCTAATCCCCTTGTAGTGTTGTTGTTTGACAAGCTGGAAGGAAGCAATAAAATAGTGCGTAGAGAATGCAAAGTAGGAAATTTTATTGGCAGCGCGTGTTTTAAAATTCTCCAAAATTGATATAAGTACACAGATTATTGGTGCCCACGTATTTATGACGTGAGTGTACAGTGCACGGTATGTTAGGGGCACGCCTTTGAAAAGAATAGTCTTCTGGATCATGTACCAGCCAGATACGGTGTAAGAGATTTCGCCATGTGTAAATCAACAATCAACTATTTTTAAAAAACAAAAAATACATTAAATGAAAAATAAAATAAGATATCAAATAAAATCAAAATTATAAATAATTAAAATCAAAATAAAATATTAAAATATTTGAGATAAATAAATTTTCAACCCCAAGAAAAATTTGATGTTAAATATTTTTGTTCAACATATGCTTTATTTATGTAGCATTTATTAAAAACTACTTTTTTATTTCATATTATTTTTTATTTTGTTTAATATTTTATGTAAATTTTTATTTAATACATTTTTATATTTAAAAATAAAAAAACAAAAATTTAATTAGTTAAAGCTCTCAAATTTTGATACGTGATAAAATCTCCTACACCTAGCTGCAAGATCAAGACAAGCAAAGGATTTAGAGTAATTTCACAACTCCATTTTCGCAAATTCGCAAACAGTTTAAAAGTAATAATGATTAGGTAATGTGATAGAATATATATTTATATATCATATAAAAATATATATGATAAAAATAGGTATTAATTTAATTATAAATAAATATAGTAATTAAAAAAATTAAATTTGAATTAGAATAAAATTTGTATAATAATATATTTAATTTTTAAAATTTATAAATAGTTGTAATAAATAGTGTTAAATTAGGAAACAAGCTTTTTTCCCCTTTTGACCACTCTTGTTGCATAGTTGCATTATAATTTTTTGACCAAAAAAGGAAAAGCAAATCCCATTTAGGAATTTAACCATCATCAGCTCCTCAGCTTTCCTGTTTATTTTTTCTTCAAGAAAATGCTACTTCTACGATGGCTGTACGGCGGGTATTCAAGTCATAAACAATATAGTCCTCTCCAACGGCGAACGATGTAGAGAGAGAGAGAGAGAGAGGTACAGGTGAATTGTGTAGGTCTTCCTTCGATCATCGTCATCATTATCAAGATGAGCACCGAGATCTAGTGAATCTAATCAAGCTCAGCTCCAAAATTCTCCCTCGCTTCTCTTTACGCGTTCAGTTCTTCAATATTCTCTTCGTGCGCACGCTTTTCATCGAAAAATATCAAACGGGGTGCTCGCCACTTTGTTGGGAGGAGGCTACATAAACTGAGGGTCGTAATTTGGAGTTTGTAAGAGTGGCTAGAATCAAGAGAGCTAACAGCGTCGAGCCAATGTCAAGAAATTCTTTTTCATTTTTTGCAAGGTTCTCTTCAGGTAAGCTTCTTTACGTTTAAATAAACTTGATAAGTTCTAGGTTGTGGTTTCTTTCCCTTTAATTTTATTTAATCTTGCTTGCATTTTACTTAATTGTTCTTTTTATTTGGGGAATTGCCATATTGAATCGAATAACTTGATAATATGTTCCGTGCAAATGGGATTGTTGGGATTCCTTTTTATTCCCTTACCTCTTCTTTTTTCTGAAGGCCGTTGTTATGTGATCTGTGGAATTGTCATGTCCGAATTTTTCTGTTAACGCCTATTGAGTTATTAGCTGAAGCTGATCTTTTCCATTGAATTTGGCGACCACAATTCTTTGTGATTGGTGGTTTGAGGTTCAATAACTGTTATACTCTCTTTCCATATTTTCATGTTTATAGAAATAGCTAGTCAAGTCTTTATCTTAGCCATCTATTTCCAGTACTCCGTTTGACATGCATTACAGCATTTCATTTGCTAATTTATTTTTGCTTTGATCTGATAAGAGTTACAAAATTGATTTATGGACCAGTGTGACCAGATTTTTGTTGAGTTGTCTGGGAATATTGCTTTTCAGCTGTATTCTGAACTATTTTCTGATCTGCTCATTCTGTACATTTGACTGGCCTTTTGGTGTGTTTGTAAATTTTGTCTGTTACATTTTATGAACAGAGTGAATATGTTGTAAAGTAGAATTAAATGCTTATTGTGTCTTGTAGAAGACAAATTCAGTTAAATTTTAAACTATATTAGTGTTAATATGGCTTTAGTTTGGACCTCCATGTGTTGTATGTTTCTAGATGCAGCACTGTCTTGAAGATAGAAAGGCATCAACATGAGGATGAGGAACAAATCGAGGAAACCAACTACTTTACATTGCAATGCAGGGAGCAGATACTCAATTTCTGTTGTGGTGTGGAGCCTTGTTGGATTCCTTGTTATGCTTCACTTATACAGCTTCATGTCACACATAGATGCACATAATAAAGAGATAGACATGAGCATAATCCACCATCCACTATGGCATGAACTAGAAGAGGTTGAAGAGGAAAATATAAGAATGCCTCCTCCAAGGAAGAGATCTCCACGTGCAGCTAAGAGGAAACCTAGGCGGGCTACAACCTTGATTGATGAATTTCTCGACAAGTCTTCCCAAATAAGGCATATATTTTTTCCTACTATGAAAATGGCTGTGAATCCCACAAAGGATGCTGGCAATGACAGTTTCTATTATTATCCGGGGAGAATATGGTTGGACACTAAAGGAAATCCTATTCAAGCCCATGGAGGTGGTGTTATGTATGATGAGAGATTTAGGACTTACTATTGGTATGGAGAGTACAAAGACGGCCCCACTTACCATGCTCATAAAAAGGGAGCTGCCCGGGTAAATTTTGACTCATTATTTAATTCTGACCTCATTCTTTAGGAAACATTCCAATGTTACTGACTTGCATTTTTATTGAGTGAATTATATTGAGACACATTGTGGCACTGCCTGCTATGTTGGCTGTTTTACTCCACACTGCCCTTAATATATTAGATATATCTTTTTCTTCAAGAACAATAAAGTGTTGTAGTTGTTCTATCTGATTTTTTTTCTTCTTTTACCTTCATTTCCCTGATTGATGACTAATGTGTTCTTCTGTTCATTGCCATTGCCTACTGTGTCCCGAGTTATTGTGTGGCTCTATGCTGAATGCCAAATTGTCGGTCAAATATCTTTTAGGAACTGTTGCCCTTTCCTCTAGATGTCTCCTGATAGATTTAAAGAATGAATAAGTTCTGAAATAAGGATTTTGGAGTGTTACCTAACTAAAAACATGAGTGAAAAAAGTTTCTGACATTAAGAATATTACTTGTGCCTATCTCTTGGATCAAATATTCCACTTCCTAGAATGAAATATTGACTCTTGAGACAGGAATTGATATATAAAGATAGTGATGTGGTCTATCCATTTACAAGCTGGTGCTCTTATTCCACTTCATTTTCTTCCAACCTCAAATTATGCACACATAGTACTTATTACCCCTTTCCCTAGCAGAGCAAGTCTTCTGTAATTAAAGATGGTTACTTGATGATTTCGTCAGTGAATCTGTTTATAATAACTAATATGTGTTATGTTTAAATCCAAGTTGCTGCCTTCTAGAGTAATGCTTTCTCTTGCCATGTCAAGGATATGTTCTTAATATCACCTAGGTGTAATTTGATAAAGTCTGTACTGTTGCATTTTCTGAGAGGTCCCATGATTAAATAACTCTTATTGGAGTAGCACAATATCAAGATCATACAGATAGGAGGTACTTCAAAAGGGCAGTGGGCAGAGCAAGTGTCTAGAAAAATCATTATTGCATAAGGGGCATTCATGTAATAATTGATTAAATTTCATTAAGCATAGGTAGTGTTGGATGCAGGAAATGTGGATACGGAGCCCAATTTTATGTCAAAGAAAAGTAAGGTGAAAGATTCTCAAAAAATAATGTTGATATTGAAAGTAAGAGTACAATTTGCACCAAAATTGGAAATCTACATTATGAACTCCCATGTGAACAGAGGTGCACAAAATTAGCATTAGGCATGGATTAGGATCATTTGGCATCTTGACCAAATTAGGCATAAAGCCCTCCTAATTATGTCGTGTAATTTTAAGTTCACGAACTATTTTCACACTATTTGTTGTCAAAGTGATATTTCTTTAAAGATTGCAATTACAAACTTATAGCTTGTCAAAACATTTATATACATGCATATTGATATTAGTATAATACATATTTTAGTTTATATCCATCTAAAATGGAGGGGCAAACCTAAAATTGTAATTATAAAAATTGAGGCAATAGTGTAAGTTTTATATAGAGTATTATGTTATTTAATAGGGTGGAATGTATGTCTATTCATTGTATTTTACCCCTTTGTTATTGCTTGTTCCAGACTCAAATTTAGGAGTTTGACTGAATCTAGCAAACAACTGTTTTTTTTTTTAGATATTCTACACAGGCTTATCTATCAACTGCTTATCCCAGTGTCTTCATTATAATTGCATGGTTTTGTGGAAGAGAAAGGTGTTCCCGTGGTACTGTTTTTGTGTATATTTGGTGCTAATCTTAAAAAAAGGATGGCATTGATTCTCTTTCTTTTGTTTCAGTAATTAAATTTATTTTCCTGCATTCAGGTTGATGTTATTGGTGTTGGTTGTTATTCTTCTAAAGATCTGTGGACATGGAAAAATGAAGGTATTGTTCTTGCAGCTGAAGAGAAAAACGAGGCTCATGACCTCCACAAATCCAATGTACTTGAGAGGCCGAAAGTAATTTACAATGATAAGACTGGAAAATATGTAATGTGGATGCACATAGATGATGCTAACTACACAAAAGCCTCCATTGGTGTAGCTATTAGCGACTCACCTACTGGTCCTTTTGACTACCTCTATAGTAAACGCCCCCATGGGTTTGACAGCAGAGACATGACAATATTCAAAGATGACGATGGTGTTGCTTATCTCATCTACTCGTCCGATGACAATAGTGAGCTTCATATTGGGCCACTCGACGAAAAATACCTTGACGTGGCACATGTTATGAAAAGAATCCTTGTAGGACAGCGTCGAGAAGCACCAGCTCTATTTAAGCACCAGGGGACATACTACATGATCACATCCGGGTGCACTGGCTGGGTACCGAATGAGGCTCTTGCACATGCAGCTGAATCAGTAATGGGACCGTGGGAGACCATTGGGAATCCATGCATCGGTGGAAACAATATCTTCCGACAAACTACATTCTTTGCTCAGAGCACATACGTGCTGCCTCTGCCTGGGCTTCCTGGTTTCTTTATCTTCATGGCGGATCGGTGGAATCCGGCTGCTTTGGGAGATTCCAGATATGTATGGCTGCCTTTAACAGTTGCTGGAGCTGCTGATCAGCCACTTGATTACAACTTTGGGTTCCCTCTGTGGTCCAGAGCGTCGATATATTGGCATAAAAGATGGAGGCTTCCTGGTCAGTGGAGTGGGAAGAAATTCTGAAAGATTGTGCGAGGTGACTTTTGACTGTTGTAACATAATCATTATATCTTCCTTTTTCCCATTATTTTTAGTTATCCTATTTTTTGGTTGTGACATGATGAGGTTAGTATTAGATGTAAATTGTGTGTTCAGTGCTTCGGCCGTTGTTTTTTAGTTGATATAATAGTTGGAGATTAAAATAGTATTGAACCTGTCTCCAACGTCATTTGAAGTATACTTCCCATGTCAGCCCAATGAAAGACTGCCCAACTCATCTGCATATAAACTTTGGGCCGTTGTTAGCCCAGTCTTAGAATAGAATTGTCCTGATGGATTGCAGACAGAAGGGAGGCCCATGTGTCGCTTTGCCAACTTAACCTATAACCACTTTACATAAGCCCAAGGTAGGAATCTTTGCAATCCAATGCCCAAATAGACCCGTCTAGATTTAATAAATCAGTATCCTTTCTTCACGAAGGATTCTGTCTTGAACATGTTAAATGGCTCTTTTTCCATATACGAGTCATGGACAGTAGTATGACATGCAAGCCAAGCCAAGCACAAGATTCTCTTTGTCACCTGTTCAAGAAATGAAATTTTTATGTGCAAGGCATTGGGAAGATAACGTTGCTAGGTGGTGACCGAACCATTTTAATTTGTCATTCATTTGGCTATACCTCATAAACCCATTGTTAACAACAAATATATCGCGATATTATTCTATCAATTTATTAAATCAAAATTGTTAAAAAAAAAAAAAACCATGGAGATAATGAAACCCAAAAAATGGATACAATTATACCATCAAAAGAATGGAGAAAAAAGTAAGAATAAGAAAGCAAGAAAGAAAAAAAAAACATACTGACTGGTAACCATCCATGGCTTAAAATTAAAGTAAAAAAAAGTTTATGATTGCTCAACCCAAAGAAAAGACAATATTAGAAAATGACTCCCATAGAAATGCATGTATTTCATAAGGCATCCGAAATATTTATTTATGCACCTACTGCCAACTTGCACTTGGCCCCAATTTATAGTGCAAAAGCAACAGCCATTCCCTCTTGATAAAGAAGATTCAAAAGCTTTTTCAATTATTTAAAGGTAAAGGGACCATGCTTTTGTATGTAAAACCAGCAGACTGAAGTCTTCCCATAAAGTAAACTGCTATACCACATATATTCTATATCATATATAATTAAAGAATAGAGATGGGAAAAAAGGTGGAAAGATAGTGGGAGAATATACAGCAGAGGAGGGGGCAAGTCTCATCAAAAGATTAAGAAGTGTGACCCTTAAAAGAAGTTCCCACTACAATACATTTATTCCACTTTGAACTTTAAAGTGGGCCAAAAGTATGGCCCCATATTCCCCTTAATTTATGAAGCAACATCACCACGAAATATATTTCTGGCCACTGAACCCTCGTGGGGCCATTTCTAGCAGTAACAAAAAAATATAAAAAATAAAGCACTATCGTGATTTGTTGGTTGAATTTTTGATTTGTTAAATGGGGTTGTTATAAACGCAACTTGAACATTATCTAAGAAGTCATGTGTAGTGTATATATTGAATTCACTATTAAAAAAATAGATAGGTTAAAATTAGGTGAGATTATTTTATAAATAGATAAAAGCTCAATCTGCAAAAGATGGACCAAGACTATATACTAATATGCATGAGGGAGACCATATCTATAAAGCATGTTTGCCACTATAACTATAATGCCACCGATGGCTAAAAACCTTTTCATAGTTTCCCAAACACAACCCAACTCCATGCCGTCCTAAGATTCTATGGTCCCAAACAAGATAACGACCTTTTTGAAGTCCAATTAAGTTCCAGAATTAATAACTCTATATGTTGCTATTAATATTTGCAAGAAATTATACAGACACACCTAATACCAACTCCATCAAATTAAATGACAACATTATCAGTATCACTTATTACATGTCCAATCAAAGGTGCAAACAAACAAACACAGGATATATATATATATATATATATATGTCCAATCATTTAATCATAGTGCTAAATAAGGATTTTTCATTGTCATGAATTTGGGTTGAGGCTCTTTGTACTCGTGTCTACTGTTCTACTAGTTTCACGAAGATGAGAGCATTTCTTTTGTCCTTGCCCTCTTCCACTTCAGCCGAAGGACATTAGCGTTCATCCATCCTAGCCAACTTATGAAATGGACAGTTATGTAATGATGTGACGAAGACATGTATCAATGTGGGAATTTTCTTTGAGTGTATGGCTTAATTTGTGTATAAACTCTATATATGGTGATCAACAAAAATTCAAATCCATTAATTTTTTTCTCCAATCAGGATAACAAGAGGATCAAACAAGATATTAGTTACTTCAAATCTATGCAATCCAAATAGGAATAAAAGAAAGAGAAAAAGGAAAAACAATGGCAGTACCTTTCACTATTTTGTCCTCCAACAAAAACACTTCCCCAACTCCATACATTCACTTTAACCCCCCATGCACGTGCCAAAACCCTTTCACACGACTCACGTGTCGCCCTCGACCATTTCTCGGTGGAAGTCCCAATCATCAACGCTTCCATGCACTAACCCACACCACCGGCTGATCCTTCCAGGACAGGAATATTCCGGCGGAATCCGAACACTGTGCCATTGACCATCCCTCCTTGTACCTCCTCAGCAGCGCCCGCACGTCGTCACACACCTCCTCATTAAACGGAAAAGGGCTGAAACCACCTGAATGTAGGCGGTGGGACCACCGCGCAGCCGTCTCGCGCCTCTCCATTGACTCTTGCGGCGGGCAAGCCAGCAGGTCCACGACGGCGCGCCCGGCGGCCCTCTCCAGCATCAAACGCTCATTGCTTGTTCTTGAGAAGCTCTCGTCCAGTGCCTCGAAGTAAACCCTAAACCATCTCAAGCATTCTTGAAAACCCCTGAGAAATTCAAGGCCGTCGACTCCTACATCAAGATCAGCTTCCTCTTCCACGACGGTGACAATTCTAGGCTGCAGCCCTCTAAACTGAGAAATCAAAAAATCCCTACGATTACCAATTGTCGTGACGGAATGCAACGCTCCCACACAGTTAATAGCAAGCGCTTCATCTTCTTTGATGTCCAATTCTGAGAAATTTAACTCCGATAGATCACCTGCATGGTGTATGACGTTGAACTTAAAGGGCACTCCCATGAGCCGGGCGAACTTTTCCATCCTGCTGCCTATCTCCTTCATGACCTTCTGCACCGCGGCGGCGCCACCGGATTTGGTGGCCACCACGGCGGTGAGCCTCAGATGCGGCGTTTCGTCAGTGCGCGTGGCGATGGCTTCAAGCAGAGTGGGCCACTGAGTGCAGTAAGTGTTGCTGATGTCAATTATATGCAACTTGCTCTCTCCTTCGAAAGCCTCCATGATGGCACCATTACAAGCAACGTGCCCGAACATAGTCCAGGGGCTAACTTCTTGAAACTTGAGCACCATTTTTCTGGTAGACTCGAAGGAACAATTCTTCTCCGAAGCGGAGATCAGGGTTTGGTAAGTGCGCTGACCCGAATCCATCGTGCGACCGAGCAAGGCCTGAAGAAAGTAGGACGCGAGCTTTTGATCGATATCCCCATAAGGGGAACTCAGCTCATTCAGCATCCACATCAGCTGCTGGACGCGTGAGCTATTTCCATCGGC
Organism: Avicennia marina; assembly: GCA_019155195.1. Classification (NCBI taxonomy): domain Eukaryota; kingdom Viridiplantae; phylum Streptophyta; class Magnoliopsida; order Lamiales; family Acanthaceae; genus Avicennia; species Avicennia marina. Next base: position 10,169,508 of record CM032765.1, read on the forward strand.
TATAGCTTTGGCAGTCTCCAAAAGAATATCATGAGCCCACCTGCTGTTCTGGCTGGAGAGTGAGGCCGCGAATTCCAGGTTGACGTCGCGCACCGGAGAGAAGGAGAACTGATCGGAGGATTGGTCGTAGGCATGGAGGTGAGTCGGGGTGGCACTGCCGGTGGTAGGGGTGGGGGTGTTGGAGAGGTGGTGGTAAGGATTGTAGTGTTTGGAGGAAGAAGAGGAGAAATCTTCATCATCCATGAAAAGATTGAAGCATTCTTCGTCTTCTTGGGGGTAAGGGTATTGCCTGGAGGATCTGGAGCTGCTGGATGTTCTGCTGCAGTTGAAGGACTGATCAGATTGGAGGCTGACTAGTCTAAACAAAGTATCCATCTAATCAAAAGACCCACACATGAAATAAAAATTACACCTTTGCGAGTGAGATTCCGTTGGAATATTGCTGTTGAAGTGTCACTGGTAGAAAATGGAGTGAGTTATTTGTATTTTTAACTATGAGTTTCCGTGGGAACCGAGTTGAGGTAGGACAGAATCTTGAACCAGGAATTTTACCAGCTTAGATATGACTTTTTGAAATTTTGCTCAACACAAAAAAGGTGACTGTGGGTGAGAGAGAGAGAGAGGGGGGGGGGTTTACTTTTTCTTTAAGGGGGTATATGGACGATGGAATGATGGGGATGGGTCGGTCTAAATTTCTTTCTTGTTTGAGTCTTGCTTGAAACAAGCTGGGATTGGCTCGGATTAATATGTGTAGTCCATGATATTAAAGCATAGGGATATCTGTCGGCATGGAGTAGGTTCTTGAAGAAATCGTCTGACAGAAGATGTTATGGGGTTGGTGCCTGCGTGGGATTACCTTGAATTGATCATCATAATTATATATGTATATAGTTAATAAAACTATATGGGGTTAGTGAGAAATGGGTTTTGTAATATATATAGTAGTGGGGGAGCAGCTGGCGTGAGAAATATTAGAAAAAGCTGCAGGGCGTGCACCATCATCATCATCATCAAAGCCCACAACCAACGCAGCCCAACCAATTACTCAGATTCTTTGCCTCCCAATCCCTCCCCAATCTCTGCCAACAATTCCTCACTTTTTCCTATCTCATACTTGGCTCCAAAATCCCACACGCATCATATTCTTTTAATTTTTTTTTTGTCACAATTACTCTATTCTATACTCATCACCATCTCCTAAATCTAGGCCATGCTCTTCACCTTTCACTCCACCCCATATCATGATTTGGTTTCTCACTAAAGTGGAACCCCTCTAGACTAGGCCATCCCTCTCCACGTTGTCACTACTATCCTATTTGCATTAAAAGATGCTGTATTAGATTTTTATTTTGCTTTGGGTAATTGTACGAGTGGACTCCATGCATACACTCCAATCTCAATTTATTATTTGTCACTAGAGTAGTGGATAGTGGTGTGCCAAAATTCCAATTCGTTCTTAAAAAATAGAATGACAAAAAGAGACTATCGGTCTAATTGATAAATCAGTTTGCAAGTTTTTCAAGAAGGGTCCATCCGAACTCTTGCGCCATTCTTATTTGTACGTTATGCAGTCTTCTGAGGTTGATGGCTGTTGTGCATATGGTGTGCACCCATTAAATTGATCCTCCAAATTGAGTCATGCACTCTTTTGATGTTGGCTGTTGATCCCCAAATCACGCACACAGAGTTATCATACACCTGATGACCACTCCTCATGCTCTGCTCCAGTGGGGCTCTCGCTAGATATTAACAACATATAAGACCTACTCTGATATAACAAATGTTATGAATTTCAATTCATCTCCATATAAGACCAATTACTAAGGAGAATTTAACCCAATTTTATAAATTAGTTTAAGAATTTTTGTTCCCAATTGATATGAGATGGGAACCACATTATATGTCTAATGAAATATTGTGCCCCAGTTCAACACATTCTTAACATAAAAAGTTTTTGAATATATAGTTCCGATTTATTATGTAGATTATAATATTTGGAGTGAAAGGAAATCCATTGGACACATATATATATAATAGAGATTTGGAAAGGAAACATTTGATATTTGTTTTTCACAATTTGATTGCACATCAGCCATATCAACGGCGGATTGAATCCAACAATGCATTGCATAGAGCGACCACTCGTCCACGTTATCTGATGACCTTTACAAATATTTATGACTGATAATGTTAACATTTAAAAATAATAAAAGTAAGAAAACTTTGCTATTAAGATTTATCAGCAGCCTTAATCTGTGTTTGATTACACTAACGCTGCCACGTTTACTAGTCCACCAACTCCTCATAAATCTTGTTCGTAGATAAATGTATGCATATTACATTCTCACATAATATAAACACATATGCAAATTCAAATAACAACACACACACACACACACACATATATATATAACTTAATATCTTTTTTAATAATAATACTTGCCTATTAATCCCACAATCATTGTAAAAATTCCTTTATATTTGGAGAATTGTGTAACACTGACTTGTAGTTTGTGTTGCAGACAAATTGTGGACAGAGTAGTACATCACAAGGGGAACTTGTTCCCAAAATCCAAGAAACTAAATTGATCAGCTCACAGCCAAAAATTTCGCAATGCATTCATCAGTTTTGCCCTCTCTGTGTACTTGTCCAACCAAGCATGGACATTAACTGGTGTCCCATATTCCTAAATATCAGCTATGGTTAGTTTCAAATTTTGATTTGGATTTTTATAATTTTTATTTTAAAAATTATGTAAAAATAAGAGATATAAAGAAATAAAATTTTAAAAATATAATAATTCTAAATTCAAATTTAAAAACAAACATTGCAAAATTTTTGGAAGATTCATGCGGTCCTATGCCAGGAATTACGGGAAGAGATTTTTTTGATTTTTGTCTTTTAAGAAAATGGTAAATGTATTAATTGTTGAAGTGATGCATCGTGAATCAGAAAGTGACGTTATCATAAATCAGGCGTGTAAATTTGAAGAAAAAGATTGGTCGATGGTCCAAGGCTAGAATACATATAACTTAGTTATTTCTTGAAAGAATATATATATATATATATATATATGTATGTATGTATGTATGTATGTATGTATGTATGCAAGGACGCATGTATGCGCACATATATCATTTGTAGAGAGTAGGACAAGTCTTAGGTTTGTTAATGCTTATCACAGGTGTTTGTCTTGTTGCAGAATGCTGAAAAACAGAATAGTACTCTTGCAGTCTTTCACTTCTTTTATTTGTTCTCTTGTATTAAGAGTCTGAGGAGAAAGGGAGAGTCAAAAGGTGCAGAAATCAGGTGCTGCTTTTTCCTCGTTCGAGTAAATATTATAATTTTAAATTTGATAAAGTAATGTTTAAAGTATTGTTCCGATTTAAGTTAATAACTCGTATCTCTTTATAAACAACATATATTTAAAAATACTTAGGGTATCGCTTGCATAGGCAAACTGGAATTGAGCTGAAAATGCAGCCCTTTTTCTGGCGCGGGAGTAGGAAAGTGAAGGAGCTCCGAATGAGGCATTGTTGAATGTTTGAATGTGAAGAACTCCAGTTTATAATGTAATTGTATGATATGTCCCACTGGCAGTATTTAGTGGAATAATTACATTATAATCACTGCATTATTTGTCTTCCGCGTGGGGTTGAGGCATTCTCGTCAATGTAGTGCTTAAATTAAAAACTGATCTTGTAATATAAGCTATAGTTGCAACACATCTAAACAGGAAATATTCAAGTTGTATAAGGTTTTTAGTTCCACGCAAATATTCAGTCCTTTATAGGAGTAGCATACAAATATAACCTACCTTTGTGTGGTGTGGACAAGACTTGAAATTTAGAAAAAGAGGGAAAACCTAATCCTCCATCATAGTATGAAAAATGTAATAAGAAATTAATTTAATCTAGTTTTCATTTCCACACGGTCACAAACACAAAATGGGCCCAAACACACAGCTTATTTTTTATTTTTACTAATCCTACTTGGACTTTGTGAGACATGGAAAACGAGGGTTCGCCACCATCAAATTCTTCTATATCACTCCTTCCCCCCTGCAAGAAATCAGCTATCCAAAATAGACGCTGTGGCATGGCATTCAATCACTACACAACATGACATACAGGATCAACCATGCAGGATTACATCATTCATCTGCTGGATTCCCTTGCTCCCTATGCGAGCCAAAATCACTGATGTAACTCTAAAAAGAAAGCATGTCGATGTTATAGGCAAGAATTCTGATAGGGGCCATCTCAATCGAACTTGTGTTTATGATGAAAGAAAACTCAGGTATTGCATAAATGATAGGTATCACAATTATGGGCCATGGGATATGTCAGCTGATTACAAGCTTTTAACACTGTTCAACACCACCTGGATTCAAGAAATGTAGCAGGCTAGGTGGTCTGGTACTCCGGTAACAGATTTCTTGAGCAAAGAAGTTGAAAGGTCCAAGATACTCCCAGAAAATAAGAGGGAAATTAATACGGAACTCTTCATGTCCAGAAGTAACATCCATCAGTTTATCCATCTAGCAGTCCAAAAGTAAACCAATAGTATGCATTTTACTTCCATTAAATTTCATAAACACATAAGAGGGGCAAATAACATGTCATATTAACCACTGCCACCTCATCTCAGTACCCAAGCAGCACTACTGGAGTGGAACTTGTGGTGAAGAGTAACTCATTCTCCAGCAACCATTCTTCTAAATTTCATCAGATTCAGAAGAATAATAATGAACTCATTCGGTCACCCAAAACTAGAACTCGATTACGGACGCCCATAACTAAATATATACCATCTAAACTCATCCTTAATTCACTTGACAGCAGGCTCATTTTCTTACAAAAGTCAACTAGTTCAATGATGATACACCAAATCAAGTCATACAAAGTCATTGTCATTCTTACCAAGAAGAAAAATCCTTAAGTTCTCCACTTGAAACTCCCAATTTTCTTTTCTTCACCAGAGCACCAGCTGGTGCATCACTATCAAGACTGGTGACAGATGCAGCCTGGGAAATCCTTGCTTTTAAGTACTTGCCAACACCATTACCCACAGCAGGAGTCTCTGTCGATCTTGTCCCGGGGTTGCTGTACCATGAGCCAACCTTATCCTGAAAGTATTCCAGAACATGTTAAAGAAGCATAGTCATAATTTGAAATTTTGAACAGCAGAAAACATTACAGAAAAACATAATGGCAATATCAAGGAGTTTGGAACAAACATTTTCTTCATCCACAGCATGTTTGTCCTCATTGATCTTCCCTTCCTCCTCTTCATCGGATTCAGCATACGGATTGACATATACTTCAACACTGATAATCTTGATCCCTTCCTGAACAGGCAACAACAAAAAAGAACACAAATAGAAAATTAGAGCAAGGAACTTAAACTCCGATATATAGGTATCAATCTCTTTATCATGGTAACAGTATAAGGTCAAGCAGGAACTTCATTTATCAAAGTAAGTGCTTTGCAAAAACAGACAAAAAACTAATGTATCAACTTGAACCAAAAAGAACAAAAGAAACTAGCTAATAAAAAGTTATATTGGATCTGCATCGCACCACTACTAAACGATATGTACATAAAAGAGGTGATTCTAAGGCTTGCAAACAGTAAATTAAGAACTGAAGACAAGAAATAGATAAAAGTCAGAATAGATTACACACCAGAGGTCGGTCGTCATCATCAACAGGTACTTTTTCCATTGCTGAAAGGGTTGTCAATCCTCCAACCACCATTCCAAAAACAGTGTGTTTGAAGTTCAAATGATTTGCAGACTTGTATAGGATAAAAAACTGCGAACCATTCGAGTGAGGACCAGAGTTCGCCATACTAACAACACCTCGACCGGAATGAACTAACTTAGAGTTGAGTTCATCTTTGAAAGGCTTTCCCCAAATTGACTCACCTCCACTTCCTGTCCCAGTGGGATCACCGCCTTGAATCATGAAGTTTCTACCCATCGGTGCAACAATACTCAAGTCATCATCTTAAATCATAAAACAACTTAGATTGAATTTAAATAATTTAAGTACCTTATGTTTCTGTGAAAAGCTACTCCATTATAATAACCACGTTCGCAAAGAGTGATAAAGTTTTCACATGTCCTTGGAGTGATGTCACAATGCAACTCAATATTCAAATCACCATGTGTTGTTTGCAGCCGGACATAACCCTTCTTCTTGGGATTTTTCTCAACTTTAACATATTCATATTCATTTTGGGTGACAGGATCATAGGAGGTAGAAGTAAAAGATCTTGAAGCAGCACCAGTTGTGAAACGACTTTTAACCTGAAAATTTTCAAAGAAGCAAGCTCCATCAATAAAAATTCTCCAGATAAACAAGGTCCAGCAAAATTTCAAATAAACTACTGCACTCTAGTCATATTAAACAACAATCAAAGAGACAAGCAATCAAGGTTGAGCAGTTGTTCTGGTGCAACCCCCCACAGTGTGCACCATGGCCAAATGCTCTTAAGGCGGGGACCCATCGCCATTGTACCACAGGCAAACAGCTTATGAAAGGCACCATTTTCCCTTTCTATATTCCTTAGTGAAAAAAAGAAAAGCAAAGAAAAGAAATACCAACATATAAAGGAAAATCCTAATGACCAACTCACTAGTTTCTTCTCTCCAACATGATTAGTCCTCCTCTTCAAAGGTGTCGTTGACTCCAAACTGTAGATAACCTTCTGTTTTCTGCTTTTTTCTTCTCCTATTTCTTCTCTTCTCCTTAATCCCTTTCATTTCCATGTTTCAGCATTTTCTAATTCTTTTTCTTTCTTTTTCTGTTTGATCATTTATCACTTTTTTCTGTTGAAGTTGCTTGATTTAGAAATAATTTAAATAGTTAATTAGGTTTTTCATATGATTGGTGCAATTTTTTTGAAGTATGTTCTAAACACTAAAATTAAAGGCTTAATATTCATCGAGATTATACTTAAATGAATTGAAATGAAGAATATATACTGTAAATTGGCAATCAATTGCTTCTATGTTTGCTTGATTTCATTTTGTCGATAACTATTAGTATGATAAAAAATTCATTTGGTTATATAATTTTGCACTATGCTTTGATAAGAAGCCAAGGCTCCAAGAGCTTGTGCACCATTTTCCACCGTGCACCAATCATAACTATAGTTTGAGAAGCTAACTATATGGCAGGGAAGTAACAAACAAGGTGTAAGCTCTATGGCACCATTTCATAACTCAAAACTAATCACTGGTGCCCTCAACTGATAATGGAAGGATAAAGGAACCAATTCTATGTTAGTCAACAAGAACAAATAGTAAATTAGTATTTCCAATGGTACTATTTACAATCTCATAGATAGCAACAAGCACCAGTCAGAGGCACTACTATCAGTATATTTTTCTAAATCGATATACACTGTTACCTTTATTTAGTAATGGCATGTAAAGCACATTTTATCGACTTTAAGGACAGTTACTTGAGGCACTTAGATTTTGCATTATGTGCAAAAGGATGGCAAAGATTACATTGAACTTGACATTTTTAACTTAACACCTTGTCTTAGATTATTCCACTCAATTTCAAATTTCTGAGCATTTTGCAGGGAACCCAAAAAAGAACAGAAATTCATCAACTCAAAAGTAAATATAGTGGGAGCCCCAACAGCCACCGCATCTGAGGAACCCAAACCAATTTTCCACATAACAGATGGAATGTGTCTTGCTCTCAAACAGAAACTACATATAAAATTTGATAACCTAGATCAGAAAACCAAGACAAGGAGCATTTTGTTCAAAACCATACTTGTGTAGAAAACCAATTATTATAAATTCAAGGTTCTCTTCATATTTTCTGTGCAACTGATATATGCAAATGATATTCTCAAATCCAAAGAACTTACCAGCTTTGCATTTACTAGTGTCCTCTCACCAGCCATGTGCACTGCAACGCGAGCAGCCGTTTTATGACTAGCATCAGATTTTGCAGCAGCCGCACTTCTTCCATGAACTGAAGCAGATGCAGCATCTACTATACTGTATGTCTGCTTAGGCTTCTCGCCACTCTTTGATTCATTGTCATCCTTGATACGTGATCTTGCCTCTAAAATGGCTGCAAGAGCAGCAGCTCTTTCATTTTTAGCCTTGTTCCCCCCACCACCGTGTAACGCAATCTCCTTTGCCTTTTCAGTTCCAAGCTCCTTAAGCATCTGCTTTATATCCCCGGTAATATTTATGTTATACAATGGATCAGATTCCATTTTCTTTAGTTCTGTCATAGAAGGAACATAACAGCTTACAACATAAGCAGAAATAGCAGGTGTGATAAATATCAGAAGTAAAGTTGTTCACCTTCGTCTTCAACTTTTAAGTTTTTCTTCACATGGTCAAAATCCACAAGAACCTTGCTATCAAGTGCATTGGGATTCTAGACAGTCAAACCAAACAAGTTATGAGAGTCTCTTCAATCATGCCTCTAACATTCAACTTGAACATTTAAGACTTCAAACACAATTGGAGATATTGAAACGAATTCTTACCTGAATGGTAATAATATCTTCTTTAGTGAATGGCTCGTCAGTCAGAAGCTCCTTCCAATTCTTAGTTTTAATGTTTAATTCCTTAATGGCCTATTCAAAAAGTTCTAAATAATGGATTAGTGTATGAGTTTAAGGAAGGGGAATGGCGACCTAAAAATAGTAAAGAAATATACCTCATGGCAAAACACATTTCCAGTAGTTTTTACGGCAACTATGTGTGTGAATTCAGTAAAAACCTTATTTAGAACAGGGCAATGATGCTCTCCTGCAAAAAGAAATTTGTCCAAAAATCAATTAGTGTCTTTTTACCCATCCTATTCTCAACTACAACAGCACGAGGTCTCTTTGCTGTCCTCAGTTGCTTCCAACCTCCAAATTCATTTTGCTGAACAATCAAATTAAATAATGTGCATTGGTCAATGCATAAATTACAACAAAATTAAATGTTTTGACATATCTCAGATAAGCTTATGCTATACAATGCCACAGTTTCTTTTTGCCTTTCAGAAACAAAGTTGCCAAAACATTTTATTTAGAAATAAACAATTGCAAATCATGATGATTAAAAAGTGAGGGTGAATCCAATACTCAAATAAATGGCTAATATCTATTAAAATGTATCTTTTGACAATCTTTGCTTTTAATTAAGTTTCAGATTTTCTGCCTTATCCATTGACATCATCCCCAGTCTCACAGCTCTGGTCTTCCACATCTCCATCCTTCTTCATTCCCCTATTCCCACCAAATATCCACCTACAGCCTGTCATCCTGCACCTCCATTGCCATAAAACCACCCTTTGCGGCCCAATAGCCATCTTCACAACACATTGAACCTTGTCTAAGCAAGCCCCGTTTCACAATGATTGAACCAAACCTCTCAACAAAAAATTTAAGAAATGGCTTTTATGTGCGGCAGAAGTGGGTCCTAAAGCTTCCCTATCAACCCAGCTTTTTCATCAGACCTCCTCCAGTTGATCTCCATATGGTAAAGAAAATGGCAATGCTGCTTCATGACGTCTAATTTGTATTATAGTTTAGTCTTCATATTTAATTCACACATTATAGATCTGACAATATCTTCCATGATTCATCCAGTGGTGTGGTCATGCCAAGACTACCGTTTTCCACTTTTTAGTGAGAATGGAGAAGAACGTTGATGTTTGGAAAGGAACAGCTGAAGAGGTATGGAACTTTGTCACAGTAAGTAAAAGAAACAATCTCATTCTCCTCTTAGAAATAATTGTCCTCAATTAAATTACAAGGCTGAGGCAAGTGTCAGAAGCTGAACTTCAAATTTAAATTAATTTGTGACGTTCAATACGAAGAGTAACAGAGCAGATGATTACCTTCTGCATTCTTGTGGAAATTGAGCGAAATCAAGTCCTCCTGCTTGAGCGGAGCCCCGGTTACCGGATTTCTCCCATACTTCCTGATATATGGGATTATGTTCCTGAAATCCACGATACAACACCAGCATAAAAATCCATCATTTTTAGAAATCAGTCACAACTCACTCAAAACACCAAAACTGAACAGCAAACAAAAACTTGCTTGTGGTAACTTCTTACATGATATCAAATACACAGCCATCTGCTGTGCAAACGGGGTCTTCAAACGGAGTAAACGTTAGACTGCATTAGAACTTCGGAATTAACAGATCTATGAAAAAAAAAACAATAAATAATAATAATCACACGACCCCATAAAGGGAGGAAGTCGAAAGGGGGATAAGTACGCGCAGCAATAAAACGGAAGCCGTTTAAAGGGGGTGCCGGATTCTTTGGATTTGGCGCCGCCCCATTCTGTAGCCCACTCCGTTTTCGTGATGAACATCCGGTCTTTGCTGTGCTGCTTCTTCCCCATTTCGGCGTTTTGCTAGAAGTTGTCCGATAGCTAGAAGTTTTATTGAGTCCAAAGTGGGTTAGGGCTTTGCAACAGATTGATTCGCGAAGAAGAGAAGGTTCCGAATTCAGTAAATTTTGGCAATATGCTACCGGCTGAAAGGTGGGGCGGGTTATTGAGATTGGAAATTGCTGCCGTCAAGACGGTGGTTGGTCGCCGCCTCTTGTCCGGGGGCGGGGGACTTTCTTCGGACCACTAATCGGAGATCCACCCGGCGTGCGGTTTGCGTTACATAACCGGCCCAAATTGGAACTGCTACCCCGTTAGTTTTGTTAATACACTTTACATATAATTAATAAAAATTCACCATCAACAGGCCTTTTTTTCCCGTATTTTTGTTTATAAAAAGTCCTTTTTATCCCAGACTTCCCTTAGGAAATATGCTACAGGTGGGGAAAAAATCGCATGAGTGAATCCTTTATTAAAAAAATTAACCTAGATGGATATTTATGTGTGAAATCAATCTTTGAAATATTTAAGTGAAGACAAGTTAAACCAAAAATAATTAAATGACAATAAGGACGTTTTGAAAAAAACTCTATGTTTGTTTTTAAATTTTAACATATATTTTTTAGTATTTGAGTTTTTAAATATTTTTATTTTAAAAATAATATAAAAATAAAATAAAATTTAAACAGTATAATAATGAATATACTTCAGTGATCAAAATTACAAACAAAATAGTCTCGGAAACGATTGGGGCAAAAACGTAAGTTTGCAAAATTTCGAAGGAAACTTCTTGTTGGTTTTCTGGGCCTGGCCCGCAATTGCTCGTAGAGTAGCGTGGTCTCCTGGGACACAAAGCGAAGGACAAGAACGGCACCGCCGCGGGATGAGCGGAAGTCGGAGCGGCAGCAGCAGCGGGGAGGAAGATGGGGACCCCCAGTGGAGGGCCGCCATTGATTCCGTGACTGCCGCTGCTACCTTTAGCCAGCGCGATTCCAACGGCTTTCCGGCTTCTTCCAGCAGCCGTGCAACCCGCAAAGACGAAGAAGAAAAGCACAAACCCCAAAATATCAAGCATTATCAAATCAAGGTGTCACTTTTTTTACATTAATGCATCAAAACGCCTTGGTGCAGACTGGCACGAAAGAATTGTTTTGTGAGTATGCATCCCACTGCGGTCAGATTAGAATCGCTAAGCAACGATAAGTGTGCCTCTTCAAATGGGGGCAAAGTTTGTGTTCCTGATTTGGATCAAGATAACGGGAATGCGCATAAACATGCCAGTAATTGGTGTTTAGTTTACGTTCACTGGGCTCCAATTCAACAACTATCAAGTGACAGAAATGTCTGATATGATTGTCTCGCAGTCTCTACTTTACATTTCAATAATATTACTTGCGTTGTGAGAGACTTAAGATCGTGAAATACTAATGCGTTCTTATTTCTTTTTGCTCAATGAAACTTCAAACTGGGCAATCATCCTTGTATATTGTGCATTAGATCTAGGAATTCCTACATGCTAAATTGAATTGTTCCTACCCTTACCTTAAGACGTTTGTTGTTGGTACCATTTTGTCTGACAATTTGTAAATGACAGGCACAAGAGTTGTTGGATGATATCTTGGACAAGACTATTGAAGTGGTGGCAGATGCAGCTCATACTCTGGAGAAAGTTCCTGCAGTGAGTGATGCTGGAGTTCGACTTTTCAAACATGCTCCTCCTGGAATAGTGTTTGATCACGTAGGTGGGAACTTCTACTTCATTTTTCCTTCATTGGTATTCAAGCCAGTTCCTTCTATTCTTAACTTGTGTTGGATGGCAAAAATTTCTGCTGCTGTAAACCAGATGAGCTTCTTGGGCCAAAAAAGAAACCAAAAATTGTTCCTGGAGAAGAAATTGACGAAAAATCCAAAAAGGTAATGCTTATTTCTGGTGTGGTTCACAACTTACCCTACCCCGCTGAATCTCCTCCACATTCCACCATCTCCATGGACTAAGATATTTTTATGAGGTCATTTGTAGTTTAGAAAGCAACTTGAATCTGCTGCCGTTGAAGGGGCTGAGATAATTGCGGCTGCAAGAGCTGCATCCCAGAAGTCATTAGCGAAGCTTGAAGCTAGAGAGGCAGCTGCTAAGGCAGCAGCAAAAAGAGAGGAAGAGCGAATACAAGAGCTGAAAAGGGTTCGGGGGGAAAGATGGCTTCCTTCTCTAGCGAAACCAATGCGGGCGAAAGCTCAACGTTAGGGTATTAAGTATGATCATCCCTGGGCTTTAAGTTGGCAATTCTACCTTGTGGATAGTTCTATTCTTCTCCTGGCTATTTTTTGCTTCTGTAAGTGGGAGGAATTATGTACATTGTAAGCTGAGAGTTCAAAATCCTCATCGTGCCATGCTAAAGCAAATACCTGGCAAACCATATTAGCTGTCTGTTTTCCAAGACATGTGGCTTTCGCAGTGCATTTTGCAACTGCATGTTCTTTTATTTATGTTCGATAAACGCCAAAACTCGGTGAAAGAAAATTTATCAACCTCCTCCTTTTTGAAGGACAACTTATATACAGAGTAATTAATTGTTCATATAATATACATGGTAAAATCAAAACACTAACCCCACGCTTTGATTCTGCTTGGGTCAGTACAAGCTAAACCCATTGACAGATCAAGAATATAGATTTGTCGTAAAAATAAGTTTTTATTGCTCGCATAAACAATGCACCTAACAGAGATAGACCGAATTATTTCTAGATCAATCGCAAGCTCCATTAATTTAATGTACAGAATAACCACAAAAGAAATGAAAAGCTTTCTTATCAAAGAGATGGTCGCGAGTAGCTGAGAAAGGGAAGAAGCATTTGAAATTATGCCTCCAGGTAACCTCTTTTTTCTAGGTACGAAACCACCACTTCAGCCAAAGCACTTGGAGAATCACACGACCCTTCTTTTTGGGACAATACTATCTGGAAGATGGAAAGCGGAGCGAACAGCATCAGGAAAGGAAATAGTGCGTTACGAAGCCACAATTCAAAGCAAACTCATTGCCAAAAAACAATGGGATGATCAAGGGTCAGATTCTACAGTTTCAGTTGGCAGTTATATTTCCAAGAGTCCGTCATTTAGTGACTCCAAATAAAGAACCGTGTAAGCATGAGCCAACGGAACAAGACATAATATGGTTTCACACTATTTAACCAGCAAAATGCCACATATATTTTTTATTTTCTTTTAATTCATGCACCCATTCATACTGACACCAACTTCCAATGGCATTCGAATCCAACACCTCATTTAAAATGTTAGATAAGAAACCACTAGGTTATCCCCCAAGGGACAGAATGCAAATGAGTTAAAGACAATAGAATGGCCTTTTTCGTTATTTGAGGAGTCTATTAGAAATACCAACCTCAGAGTTCAACGGTGGCTCGTATGGATCATCAACACCAGTGAAACCTGTAAAATGCAAGCAAAATTAAGCGTCTTAAAAGAACTTATACATACATTGAATCTCAGAGGGATTTCAAGCGGAGTGGCAGAAAATTGCTTCTTTTGTTTGTCTTAAAAGAACAACTTAGACATGTATTGAATCTCAGAGGGACTTCAATTAGAATGGCGGAAAGTTGTTTCTTTTGTCTTCTCCTAAAGAAGAAAGCAACAAAAATTTGCTTATCTAGGTTCTAGAATCTGTGATTGTCCCCGGATTAAAAAAAAAAAGTTACTACTATAGGGGATTCTAATGGCATGTTGGAAGTAGGGATTGAGTGGTCAACATCAATTACCGGAAAACAGTAAGTAAAAAGGTTCCTAGCACATGTTTTAACAGTTGAGATGGGAATAAGAGTCTACATGGCTGCCTAAATGAATTTGCTTAGTATAATTCACTTGAGTGTCAAATGAGAATTCAAATAAACTGGTGATTGCGGTTCTAAACTAACCACAAAAATATGGGAAGCAATTATAATAGAAAGTAATTATAAAACAATTCCATATCTTTAATATATATACGTATCCATGCTTTGACTGTAAGATAAAAGCTAACAATATTATAGAATCTGACTTGCCATATCTTCTGGGAAAATATACCTTTGATTTTTCCAGCTCGAGCCAGTTTGTATAATCCCTTTGGATCCCTTGCTTCACACACTTGTAGAGGCACATCCATATATACCTGCATATGCAGGTGAAAACTTCTCTTGTCCACAAAAATTTAATAAAAAAAAACAGAGAGGAGATTTAAATTCACTTCAAATTCCCATGTAAGAGACACTAACCTCAATAAAATCTCCTTCAGGCAGTAAAGCTCGACAAGCATCTCTCTCCTTCCTGAAGGGTGATATTAAACTTGCAATGCAAATTACTCCAGCATCAGCAAAGAGCTTTGCCACCTCTCCTGTATATAATACAAGAAAAGGTAGTTAACACCTTTAAAAGGATGGAACCCCTCATATTTAAGGCAACCAACCAATCCGTCGTATGTTCTCTGCTCGATCTTCAGCTTTAAAACTTAGATCGCAGTTCAGACCATGCCTACAATTGTCACCATCAAGGATATATGACAGCTTTCCTCTAGCATGTAAAGCATGGCTTAAAGTGCAAGCCAAAGTGCTCTTTCCTGAAGTAAAAGATCAAGTATTAAAATTATATCCTGTCCCAAAAAGGCCCAACTACAATAGAAACAGAGAAAAGAAATCATCAACAATGATGAAACCAAATTTAGAATTAAAATCAGAAAAGCAAGGAGAATTAATTATAAGACAAAAAGAATCAGAAGTTTTCATACAAAATCCAGTCAACAATATTTGAAAGCTTCATATGAAATACTTGTGTAAGAAGAACAAAAAGAATGTTTATACAATCTACTTGATAAGTCTCCTCCACCAAGTTGATAAGCCTCCATGCCATGTACTTTAGTCATCCATAAGATGGACAGTAACAGTTCATTCATAGGATGATTTCTCCATAGAAGCAGTGGAACTGTAAAAAATAAAACGGGTTCTACCATATAATCAAGTAAACAATTTTTCTAGATTTTTCAATTTGGCATCCAGAAGATTATGAAAGGTATCACAGGGAACAAGATGCTGCTTTGGAATCAACCATAGTCCATATTATTCCTCACTGAGTGCACAACTACTCAGTCTAACTTGGTCGGCAAAGCATCCTGATAAACTTTCCTTCAGTGAATAACAACTTTTGAGCTTCATAATTAAGCTTAGCAGGTATTTATCTTTATCAGTTCATATAATTGAGATGCTAAGCTTCAAAACTAAAAGAATGACTTCAGTGGTACGACTCAAACGGTAGCTGTTCATATTCCAAATATAGTGCACCTGCTAACCTTTGCCTAATAGATTGTGTGCATAATCCTGAAGCATTTTCAACACAAGTGTACAAACAATTCTGAACAACACACAGCAACTCTTTCACACATTGATCAATTGATAGGATTCTGGACATAATGCAAATGCCTGAAGGACCAAGAAAGCATAAAAACACAGAAATCATACCCAAAATAATATCAATAAGATCAGTGCAGATCAGATAAGTTATACAAACCTGAACCACTTAGCCCCGTTATCCAAATGACGCTGCCCTTCTGATTGAGCAACTCTTGCCTGTCGCTCCTTTCTACAGAACACTTGTGCCACACAATATTCGATGAATTCCCAACGCCAGACAAGTGGCCCGTTCTTTTTCCTAGTGCATGATTGCACGAACTAATTAATGAATTGAATCAAACAGTTAAGTACACACATTTGTTAGCGAAACAGGTTCCAGACATAAATAAAAAAGAACTATGGTGATAAAAACAATAATGTACCAGACGAACTGCTGCAATCCTTGGTCTGAACATCTTCGGCACTCCGTCCAACTTGCTTTCCCAGGTCGTTGACGGGCGTCGTCGGTTTGGAAGCTTCCATCGCCTTGACCTGCACTAAATCCTTCGATCGCAGCCACGGACCGCAAGTCCCCACTTTCCTAGCACTGGAATGAAGCACCGCCATATCTACAGACGTCGACTTGCCGTATAACACATTGGAAAAGTCCAAATCCGAGGATTTACGCAAGTTGAACGCGCGATTGCCAAGAGCAGACATTTCTTCTATCCCAAGATTCCCTAAGAAACAATAAAAATTTCTTCACACCGAAAAGCCAAAAAGTCCTTCGAATTAACGGGAGAGTGGTGCCCGGTATTAAATGCGACGACGCCTTTAGATTGCCAACACCGGGGGAAAAAATAAGGCCTTCAAATTAATGTGAGAGTGCTACGCGGCATTAAATGCGTACGACGCCATCAGACTGGCTGCCTCGTTCCTGGAAGAATCAATCCAAAAACATGAATGATTAAACGCAAATAGCTGTGTAGTTGATGGCAATATGGATTATAATTTGGCAGGGAAGGTGTTAGAAAAGGAAGTGGATAATGACGACGGCGGACGTGGAGCAATAAACATAGTAGGTATCAAACCTCAGGAATACTGCCGAAGTGCCATGAATCCGCGATGATCGTTGAGATTTCCAAATAAGATATATAGGGATTTGGATTGCAACGGCTTTGTTTGGAACCTGATTTGCTTGGATTTGCAATCCACCAAGGGTATGTTCGTTTCAATTTTAATCACCGTTTAAAAATCTTACAAATAAATATCTCTCTATATAAATTTTATTAAAATTCAAATTTAAAATTTTTACTTTTTTAACTTTTATAATTAATTAATAATTTTTTAATCATTATATATGTAAAAATATATATATCTATAATCAAATCAACAGTTATTCTTATAAAACTTCATTTTACATTTCATACTACCAAATATATAATTAACAAAATATTTATTTAAATTTAAATTCAAACTTTTTCTCATGTATGTATATATATAACTAATTATTTTTTAATTATTATACTTATTAACAATTAAATTGATATATATGTACGTATATCATACATATACCCATATCTATTTTTATATACACCTTAAAATATAATTATTATTTATTTATATTATCACATTACCTAATCATTATTATATATTTTATACATTTATTCAAATAAATTTCACTATTCATTTCATCAAAACTTTACTTCTAAACATACTATTAATTTCAATACAACTACAGTCTAATATCATATTCAACAAAAAATCATCTCCCAAACATAGTCATATACCATTATATACTATCACATCATTTAATTATTATTATATATTAAATATAAATAAAAATAATTTTTCTATCCACCCAAATCTTATAAAACAAATATAATTTTCATTCTCACTCAAAATTATTCTCTCCCTACCTAATTTAAAAACAAACATAACTTCCAAACAAATATTTTATAGCGTAGAAGAACCAACTTCAAACTCAAATAAAATATTTTATACCATAAACTTCGATACAAATTCAAATTCAAAATTTTATTATTGTAACTAATTATTTAATATTCAATTATTATATTTATTTATAATCAAATTAATACATGTGTAATATAAACATACATACATTCGCCCTCATATATATTTACACTATAGGACTATGTTTGTTACCCCATTTTAAATTCCCTCTTATCTCATAAAACGTTGCACAACTAAATATTTTACATCATATAATTCTTATTCGAATTTAAATTTAAAATTTCTCTCTCTTACATATATAATTAACTAATTATTTTTCAATCATTATATTTATTTACAATCACATCGATACATATATATACACATGTACACTTGTATTTACATGTATTTACGCCCTATAAACTATACGCATTATGTCATTATTTAATTATTATTATATATTTTATATATTAATAAATAAAAAATTCAAATAAATAACACTATCCATCTATTGAATCTTCGTTCTAAATATATTAGTCATTTCAATACAACTCTCTCCATACATCATCCATCACCAAAACATTCTTTCCAAACAACCACTTCCATATTATTGAATTTTTTAACTTATATACTATCACATAATTTAGTTTACATATAAAAATATTCAAATTCATCGTAATTTTAAATTTTTGTTCCAATCAAAAGTTTATTACTAAATATAAATTTCATGCCCTTCAAAATCTTTCTCTATTTTAACCCCAACCAAATATTGCCGATGTGTATTCGAGTGATCCACCGGCAAATTTGATGCAGACCTATTGCTGTTGCAATAACGCACGAAGAGAAATTTGTGGAAAATATTTATATTATTATTTCTTCTAAGGTTTGTTCACTTTTAAAAACTGAAGTTGATAAATTAATTTATTAAGCCTAATCAAATATTCAATAAAAGGTTTAAGATAAAACATATGCTCAATCTTAATTTAACAAAATATTAAATAAATAGTCTAACACATGATAAAATAATTTAAACATGTTGAACATTAAATATACTTATTATTACATTGTTATGTATTTTAATCCATATTAATAAATATAGTATTAAATTATTTCATGATTAATATATCTTTATAATATTTTTCAAGGCAATTAAATTTATCAGTCAAAGTGAAAAGCACTATGTTTGCCTCTGTCAAAATATCCAAATCAAAATACGCACTGATTTGATCAAACCAAAAGTTTCTCACGTTTTTCCTTTTATTTTAATAAAAAGTTATAAAAAAAATAAACTTTAATCTCAACCCAAAAAAAAGGAAAATAAACCAAATCCTGGTTTTCGCATGCAAGGATATGGAAATCGTTAATTATATTATTTATCCCTATTACACATCAAATCAAATAGTATTTATTCGACGCAATCAGTGTCGTTATAACAAATACATTCTATTATAGTTCGCACAATCTCACTAAATAGCATTCATTCGATGCAATCAATATCTTTATAACAAATACATTCGATTATAGTTCACACAATCTCTCAATTATATATGTATTATATTATTAGAAAATTTGTATGCTCTATGCATTTTAACAATTATTAAAAAAATTAATTTATTTTATTAAAATTTAAGTCTCAAACCATTGTATTCAAAATTTTGACTTATATAAATTTTTTAATAAAATTAAAGAGAGAAGATGATTATTAAATATATAAAACGTTTAAAAAATGGGGGGAAAAGGAAACATGATAAAAGAATATGATTACTTTACGAAGTTTATATTTTATCACCCAAATATTGATATTGTAAGGATCACATGCCTAATACATTTATTTAGAGAGAGAGAGAGAGAGAGAGTGAGAGATAATTATTAAAAAATTAAAAGATTAAAAGAAACATGAAAGGGACAAAAATAGTCAACGAGTCGGGTTTCAAAAATAGTTTTTATAGAGACCACACACTAGTATAATTGAGGTAATTATCAAAATAAACATTGTACGACCTAAAATCAAGCCTTAGCAATAATATCCCACCGGTAACAGCGGCAAGCACCATGCGCGTACAAATTTGTCTGTAGATAATAAAATTATTGTATTTAAAAAAATATATATTGAAATAATAAATATAAAAAATGTTCGAATAAGAAAAACAAAGATAAAAAAAATTAAAAAGAGATAGAACTTGAGAGAGAAGATAAGATAACAAGTCAAGAGAAAATAATAGAAAATTTAAAAATTAAAATAGTCTATAATGTGCATTCAAAATTACTTATTTTCATAGTAATATGCTGTAGATATAGATTAAAAGTTTGAAGAATGTTTAAAACAAGAGAGTAAAGAAATACAATGAATAGTGTGAACAACAAGAAAATTATGAAAAAAACAAATAAAAATAGTAAGTCGTAAAAAATGAAGATATAGAAATAAAAGGATGAAAAAAAATAATTTGGGATATATAGTATGAAAAAATAATAGTACATTAGTAATTATATTTGAGTTTATTTGGCACTTCTAATTAAGGGTAATATTGAAACTTAAAAAGCACATCCAAATTTGTTTCAAATATTTAAAATGCAATATAGAAAGATAAATGATATATATTTACAATTTAATGTTCTTCAATTCAATAATGGAAATTTTCTATGTTTCATTATTTTTCTAATTATTCTATTTTATCAAAAATAAAAAAATAAATTTACACATACAACAAAAAAAAATTAAATATTTTTAGTTTTATATTTGTTAATCCTTTTAAATTTGTGTTTGAAACTAATTATTTTAATATAATTAAGAGGAGGTTCAACCAGACTTTTTTTCAAGAGCTTACAATATTATGTATAGATCTTTTTACTGTTTAACCTTTTTTTATTTTTTAAAATATTCATATTTTAAAATTATTTACGAAATAAACTCAATTTCATGATTCCAAATCACAGAAACACAATTTTATGACTTGGAATTATGTAATTGAAAAAGGAAAAAAATTATAATGTCTCTATTATTTGTTTATCTGTCTGTAATAAATATAATTTGTCATGTAACAAAAAATATACAAATAAATATAATTTATCATTGACGTGTGAATGTTATATTGCATATATTTAATTAAAATTATTACATATTTTTTTATTAATTATTCTATTAAAGTATAATAATTGTAAATAATAAATTGACAAACTTTAGTTTCTATAATTTGAATGTTTGATTTAGAAATAAAAATTATCAAGAAAAATAAAATTAATCACTATATGATTATAAATAAATTTCATATGCAAGTAATTTCGTTATTTTTTGTTAAATATTTACGCAATATTTGATATAAATATATTTTACCCTATATTTGTGTGCTTTTGTATTTTTTGTTACATAATAATTATGTTTCTTTATCTATTTTTAAATGTTTAGTTTGATAAATAATTTAAAAATAAAGATATTTTAAAAAATAGAATAAAAATTTAAGATAAATACTAAAAAAAATTGAATCTAAACAAACAAGGCCCTTAAAATAAGTTGTATGCCATGAACTCAAATCAACTTTTTATTTTTTTATCCTTTTTTTATTTTTTATATATTTTTTGTTTTTTTTTCAAATTCATCAACTATTTTAAGATTATGATATTTTAAAAAATAATATAAAAAATTAGTTTAAACAGTTAAAAAAACCCATATTATGTGACTCATAAAATATTTTTTTAGTCTATAAGTTCATATATTTTATTTCAAAAGTAAGCTTGTAAAGTGTTTTAGAAAATAATAATAGAATTATCTTTTAAAATTTTATCAAAATTTATAATTATAAATGAATATAATTATTTTGTGTAATATTGATTAAAATAAACCAAACATCATTAATAAAATATAATTAAAAATATTCATACTATTTTTAATTTATAAAATAAAGTAACTTATAAAATATTCCTAATAAAATGTAGAAGGTTTTTAATGAACTTATAAGTTCAAAATATTATATTTTAGTAACTTATACAAATTAAGTAACCAAAAGTTTTGTCAAATATTTTTGAAAGTTTAAAAACTTCTTAAAATTTTCAAAAATATTTTAAAAAATTTATTAACTCACGCAACCACCGTCTAAGTCTAGATAAAGCACTCTTTTTGGTAGCTTGACGCCACATCACCCACAAGTGAAAAGTAGCATCAAGGCCAATATATATAGTCTTATCTTCATGCATCTTTATGTATATACTTTTGATAATTACGTCAAAACAAAATATATAAAGAAATTTAAAAATATGAAGATTGGAGCGTGCATTTTAATCAAGAGGGACAAACAAGACCAATATTTTTCACGCGTGTAGTTATAAAACAATAAATCACTTTTGCATTTTCTTATGATAAATTATTGTGGAGTCTTAACCACAAATAAGTTGAAAAATATAACTACTCGAATAATGCATACAAAAAAACAAAGATAAATACAAGTATTTAAAATAAATGTAAATAAATCATTGAGCCGGCGAATTTTTATAAATAAATTCAAATTATTCAATATGTGAATTTATCTAACAAATTTAGATAATAACATACAAATCGATGCAAATAAATTCAAATCGTACGATATCTATACTACATTACCATACGCAAACTCCCTAGAATGGGCCACTAAATTAAATTACAAATATAACCTTATTTCATAACTCCAAAATAGAAGGCAAAATATAAAATAAGAGGCAAAAGTATAAAGAACCGTTCCAATGCTCAGTAACCACCCCCACAAAAGAAACTGAAAGACAATTGCTTGGACGTGTGTTATTTCCATTTTGTGTTTCAGCAGAGTTCTCCAAAATTGGGGGGAAGAGGGCTTTATCGTGAAAGTCAAAAATAGCTGCAATTGAAGAATTGGAGTTGATCTGGACGCCAAAGTTTGCAGCCTTGGCAGGAAGATTTAGCTGCGGGACAAAGGCTCGGAAAGTTTGACATTAGATGAAATCGAGTTTCTCACACTAAAAATAAGATGATGCTTTTCCTTCACTCCCTTTCTGTCCGAGCAAAATAATAGCATCGTGGTTCTATGAAAGAAAAATGTGTCAACTTTCTTTGCTTGGGTAGTGGGTTGTGTTTCTTTGGGGGAATAATAGACATAAAGAACGGGCTGAGGGTTTAGAGCCCCAATGAAATGAATAAAAAGATGATAATTTTGTTGCGTTTTATAATAATAATAATAATAATAATAATAAATTCTAAAATTAATTTTGTATGTGATGCATCACTTTTTTAGATAATAATTGTCTCGAACCATACCTGAGAATGATAATAATCAGTGTGTGTAAATTTTCTGCAATTCAGGTGGATGCTGGTCACGAGCCCACTGCACCCGCAGCACAGTATCAGGACACATGCCCCCCTTTCATCACATAGCCATTTTGGTTTTTGTTTTGTTTTTTTTTTTTAATTTTTTTTCTCCTCTCATTTCTCTCTTTTTATTTTTGATTTTGATTTCTTTTATTTTTCATTTTTATGCATAGTTTTTAATAAACCTAATTATTATTATTATTATTATTATTATTATTATTATTTAGAGTATATTTTTCAACTTTAATTTTCTAAATATTATTATAAATTAAATTATCAAAGGATATATACGCAAAGTTATTTTCATACTTTATTAAATAGTTCCCTTAATGCAATGAGAATACTGTTCAAAATGATAAAATAGATACACGTAAACAGTAGATATTATTGAATTTAATTTTTTTATCTTCTATATTATTATTTTTATTTCTATTTGATAATTGTCAGGTATATACGAAACTATAATATAAATATCAAATCTATTTAAATTGCTTATATTTCAAATAAACTATGCTTTGAAAAAGAGAAAAATTGCAAAAATAGAAAAGAGAAAATTGAAAGGGCAAAAAAAATGACAAAATAGGGGGAGGAAAAAATTTTCCTGACAGGTGTCGTTCTCTGGTCGTGTGGAGTACTGTTCGTACAACCAGAAAGTAACAAACCCCACTGACAAGTGCATGTTTACATGATCACGCAAAATCCAGTCACATCACGTTTTTTTGTTATTAACTTAAACTAATTTACACTTTTTCCTGCTTAGAAGAGGTAATGATAGTTTGGATTTAGCGGGCAAATTGCGATTGCAAGTTTTGCAACGATGGTGTCTCACACTTCTATTTTTTATTTGATATTAAGAAATTTCTTCTAATGGTGCCTAATAACTCCAAATATTTATTAAATTTTGATTCTTGTTAGGTATCCTGAGAAAATAGAGAACATAGTAAAGGACAGAATGGATCAAAATTAATTTGACTGCGATAAGATAAAACCAAGAATAGTCATCATACAGGGAAACTGAGGTTATATTTGTTTTAATTATATCTCAAAAAAATATACACTTTAATAATTGCACACCTTAAATTTTACTTCTATGTACAGCTTTCACCCCTCTTTCATCTCATCAACTTTATACAATTGAATATTTTATTTCATAAAATTTTCTTTCAAATTTTAATTTAATTTTTTTCTCACATATATAATTAAATAATTATTTTTTAATTATTACACATATTTATAATTAAATAAATATCTGTATATATATATATACACACTTATTTTTACATATATATATCTGTACTCTAAAAAATTATTATTATTCATATACAATATCATATTATCAATCATTATTATATATTTTATGCATATTTATAAATCAATATTATTCATGACATTAAAATTTTAATTTCAAAATATATTGTTCATTCTAATAAAACTCTCCTGCCAAACATAGCCTATATTTCTTACTTTCACATTATTTTGGAAAAGAATACATTTAAAAACACAATTAAAAAAATAAAATAAACATAGTATAATAATTGTTCATAGACCGTTACAAAAGACTGGGATTATCCAATTACATGGTAAAGATAAGAATTATTTATACCCCTATTTAATCCATTTAAAAAAGAATTTATTGGTAAAAAGATATTATTTTCTTAATTAAAGAAATTATATTACATATATGGTAACTATCTTTAGCGATGAAACAGATTTCCTGAAATACCATAATACGTGACTTATCTGGTTGCAAAAGTTGTAATAACTAAAATATCCTGAAAGTTATATAAATATATTTTTTCATATTTATTCCTTAATTTTTTTATTTCATTCACTTTCCTCAAGTTCAATTTATTACATTATTTATTTCTTTGATCTTTTTTTTTTATCATTTTACTAATTTTATGAATGGCAAAAATTTAAAATATCATTAATTTAATGTGTGCATAATCTTTGAGTCATTCAATTTTAATTTTTATACTTTCATTTTTCAACTTTAATTTATTTTTTTTGTTTTTTGAATTTTTATATGTTATTTTATAAATGAGATATTGTTTATTTATTCATATAATTACACAAGCGTCGAGTATACTTGAATAATTAGTATCATATAACTCCCAAAATCTGACCATACAAGTGAATTAAATTAGACATAAAGCAAATAACACAACCCGTTGACAATCTTTTATTGAAAATATCCAGCTTGAAAATCTCATTGGTTTTGTTCAGATATAAATTTTTAAGGTTGAAAATTTGGCATGAAAACCTAAAGACAATATAAAAAAAAAAAGAATAAAAAATATTATTTTAGTATGTGACATGCTTGAAAAAATTAATTTTGATGATGAAAACTTGCATTCGAATATAGCCTTTGGCGTCAATATGCAATATATACAAACGAAAACACAGATTTATATTATAAAGGCAAGTTTTATTGAAGGATATCCCACCTTAAAAATAAACTTTAAATTCTTGATTTGAACGTTGATGAGTAATAATCATAATGCAGTTTTCAACGAGTATGGATTATAATAATATCAGACGGGACGCAAGAAAGTAGGTGGCACGTACGCCACCGCCAGGTACCAATTTGCAATAAAACTATCATTATTATATATATATATATATATATATATATATATATATTTTAAGTATTTGAACAATCTTACCAGCAGACAATCAAATCGGCCTCTTAAATGTAGATTGCAGACCAATTTACAACAATATTAAATTGATTTATAAATCTTTTAGAGTGTCAGGACTTAAATTCTAGACAAATATGGCACAAAATCACGATACGAGTATGATACGAATAATAAATACTCGTAGAAGTTTCACAATGCAACGTGTGTGTATAATATAACCAATATTATAATTTTATTAATTATGATAAAATGTAAAATTAATGTTCTTTTTTAAATTATAACAATATAATAAAATTATTTAAATATTTTTTAGAAAAGGTATTGAGAGAAAAAAGTTCGAGGTAAGAGAAAATATAAGGATATAAGAAATGAATGCTAATTAAAAAAAGAAGTGGGGAAGAATTTAATAATAGCACTAGAAAGAGAAAAGAAAAAGGCCTCTGGCCTTAATTAAATAGCCTAGTTGTTAAAGACACACTTGATACATATACAAATTATATAAATAAATTAATATTTTTTAAATTATTATTATTATTATTGGGTTCTACATTTAAGATATTTAAAGTTTCATAAAAATAGAAAAAATAATTATTAAGGAAATAAAAAAATTTAACATAATAAAAGGAGAAAAAGGAAAATAATAAAAGAATATTGTACTTTCAAAAGATGATAACACCCAAAAATAATTATTATTGAGACTACACACTAATATAATTGAAGTAAATTATGTAAATAAACTATGTGTAATAAGAAATCAAGTCGAAGTAATAATATACAGTAACAGATAGATATACCCACGGTCCACCTTAACTATATACCCACTGTCCACCTTAGCTAATTTATACTATATTATTAAATCCAAAATCATTAGAATAATTATTTTTACTCCACGATGTTAAATTACTGAAATAACTTTATTTTGTGTTTTTAATAATGTTCTTTTCCTCCTCAGTTTAATTATTTTTCTTTTTTTTATCTTTTATTTCGCTTCAAATTTAATTCGTTATATTCTCTGTATAAAATTTGTAATATAATTTTAATCTCTGTAATTCTATTTATTCTATTAAATTTATAAAAATCAATGATTTTGTCTTTTTATTATCGTAATCTCTGTTTTCTTTTTGAATAATTTACTTCTCTTATTTCTATTAACATAAAACAGAGCGCAAACGCGGCATATTCAAGAATATTTTTAAGATTAAAAAATAAAACTTTGAATATAATTGTGATCTATATTTTGAAATTTCGGACTCACAGACAGTAAATTGCGAACAATAATAAATGCAACAGATATTGTGGGCGGCTGTTGACACATAAACGTTAAACACGATGGATTGAATCAACTGCAGACACTAGGGTTATTGCCCTCCTGGTACTTTTTTTTAATAAAATAATGTTTAAAAATGAATTGATTCAGAGTCGTGTAAAATGCTTACCGACAAGTTTGATTCCCACGCCTTACGGACAACATGGCTGTGATGTGATTGGATATAGCCTCATGCCTCTTTTTTTTTTTTTTTTTTTTAAATGTGTTTAGCTTATATCATGCCTGGAAAATTATTTTTATTTTTAATATAAATTTTATTTTACTTATGTTATATTTAATATTTATGCACATGATGTCACTCTTACCAATACTGTCCTTTCTCTTTCCAACGTT
Source organism: Avicennia marina (assembly GCA_019155195.1). NCBI lineage: Eukaryota > Viridiplantae > Streptophyta > Magnoliopsida > Lamiales > Acanthaceae > Avicennia > Avicennia marina. The sequence continues at coordinate 10,196,825 of CM032765.1, forward strand.
TCTCTCTTCTCCACCCACACACAGATATATATTATATAATTTGTATATATGTATTATAGAATGTAATGTTACGTATAATATTATATATATAATAAAATATATGTATAATATATAATTACTTGTATTACAATATATAATAATAATATCTATTAAATATAATATCTATTCTTATATAAACAATTACATGTCATGTCAACACAAATTTTTATTAATATTTATCTATATTGTATTATCTCTAAAACACCGCCCATTTACATATAATATCTTACTTTTCTTATCTCATATCTCTGAAATATTTTATTTCATTTTTTTATTATTTATTTTAGGAACATTTTTTTTTAAAATGGAGTATATATCCAATTACAATGTGTATGTCCTAATCCCTAAGTATGGTTTTCTGTATTTTGCCCCAATTTTATAATTTTTACGGGTTACATGCCCTCAGTTTTAATTGTAAGCATTGTTGGTATAAATTACATTATTTGTGTTTGTAATATAATAAAAAATTAAATACTTTTAAATTTAATTAATAATATTAATTTAATAAAACTATCATAATACACCAATTATATAATATATCATATAGAAGTGATAAAATTGAAAATAATTCACCAATTGAAAGTCACAACATTTATTTTTGTTCTAAAGTCATAACTGCAGTCGTCCGTTAACTTTTTGGCATCTTAAAATGATTTCAAGATAAAACCTCATTTATCACAACAATATTTTATTTTATTTCACGTAATCGATGAAGAGTAGATTAAGAATCAGTCTATAAATAAATCGCCAAAACACTTAAAATTTTGTGGGAGAAAAGATAAAGTTCAACAAAATTACAAACTCAGTGTTGATAATGAAAAAAAAAAATATATATATATATATATATATATATATATAGCCCTTTTACATGGGATTAAAGAATATGAAAAACAATAACTTTAATAAATCGTGTCATAAGTATGACCATAAAATTAAATAATAAAAAATATAATAAAAATGGTCATATGCAATAAGTAAGATAATAAACATATAATAAAAAGAGACAGTAAAATCATAAAATAAGACATGTTCGAAATAATAAAATTAAAATTTTCTAAAACTCTATTCCAAAACGTGCAATCTTATTTATTATACATATTAACTTAAACGCGTGAATATTCTTTAATATCACTAGTTAAGAAAATTAGATTTATAACGCTACGTAACTGTGAAATTTGGACACCAATTTAAGCCTAATTGCGTACATAGCCATTTGTGGTTAAAATTTTGGGGTCAAAAGGATTTAATAATTCTATGGTATTTTGTATAATAAGTTAGCAAATATCCCACATTTCTAACATGTGCACAATAAAGAACACTTTAAAAATAAAAAAAATAAAGGGAGATGAAAAGAACAAGTTATCATTTAAAAAGAAATAAAAGAAAGATAGAAAGTAAACTAGACAGACATCATATTTAAAAAATAAATAAATAACAAAAATGGGAGGCGTATCTTTGTAATTTGATTTTGTGCATACTATAGTAGTTATAATATGATCAAATTCTTTACATATACTAGCATTGCTGCAGACTTAATGTGCGTGCATATAAAATTTAAGTATGAATAATTATTAATTGTTATTAATAAATATTTAAGATTAAAATTTTGTCCTTAAAAAATGGATTGTAGTCTCTCATGCATGCAAATTAATCAAGTACGCGAATGCATGAAGTTTGAATATGAAGACAGAGAAAAGAAACCCGCGAGATGAGTGGGTCATTGACCTTTTCCCCACCAAAATTCCCATCATATAACATATGGGCCGAATGAGAACGGCTGCTGATTCACTCTAGAAGTCAAAACCTTTCCATGGCTTATGCCATTTATGATTTAAAGGCAGCTATGGCTATAGGAATTGAAGCAGCAGTTACAAAAAAATTTTAGACAAAACATAAATCATGCCCACAAGGACACGAAGATTTTACATTTACAAGTGATGGTGTAGACATTGGTTAGTAGAAGACGATGCGAGCGGCAATTATGAAAATTTCCTGAACAAAGGATCATACTAAATGACTTCTCACATGAACTTGGCATCCATTTCTTGTTGTGTAACAATTCGTTTATTCCTTTTTACTTCCATGAAAAGTACATAGTTTGTGCATAGAGAAAAAGGAACACCTACAAATTAATTTTGAGCAGGAGAAGAATGCAATATATGAAGTATAGAATTGCAGATAGAGTATAGATGCAGATTCAATTGGGACGAATCTGTCCTTGACGTGAGACAGCCATACAGCCCAGCCCATTTTACAGGATGAAGCCCAAACAAAAGGACCAAGTCAACCCAAACCCACAAATCAACATACTATATAGATTCCCAAAACCCTAACGCTCTAGCCCTAGATTAGGCTCGGCGACATAGGCGACACCAGGCGGCGACAATGAAGTACAACCCGCGCGTCTCTTCCTCTCGGCGCAAGAACCGGAAAGCCCATTTCACTGCGCCGTCCAGCGTCCGCCGCGTCCTGATGAGTGCCCCTCTGTCCGGCGACCTCAGGACCAAATACAATGTCCGTTCCATGCCGGTCCGCAAGGACGATGAGGTGCTGGTGGTCCGTGGCACGTACAAGGGCCGCGAAGGCAAGGTGGTCCAGGTGTACCGCAAGAAATGGGCCATCCATATCGAGCGGATTACCCGTGAGAAGGTTAATGGATCCACCGTCAACGTCGGCATCCACCCGTCCAAAGTGGTCGTTACTAAGCTCCGCCTCGACAAGGACCGGAAGTCACTCCTCGACCGCAAGGCGAAAGGGCGTGCCACCGCTGATAAGGACAAGGGGACCAAGTTCACCGCAGAGGATATTATGCAGACCATCGATTAATAGTTCTATTGATTACGGTGTTCTTTTATAATATTGTTGGATTTATTAACGAATTTCAATGGGAGGACGAGAGAGTAGTACTACGTCAAACCATATTGCTATTGGTGGTACCTTGATTTTGTTTTCCTTCAATTCAGTACTGATGGTTATATTATGGCTCTTGATTATTTCACTAAATGTATATATTTGTCTATTAACTGATTTCTTGCTGTTGCATATATCTTTGACGTTGCTGGTATTTCTGTATGGTGGTGTTAAAACTTTCATCTGCCACAATTACACTTCATTCAAATTATTGCATCTTTCAATCTTCTGACATTTGATGCTTGCACATGTTATGCCTGTATTAGTTTTATTTTGAATCTCATGAGGTTTCTGTTCTATGGTTATGTATATTAGAGATGATGTAATTTTTGTGTGCATGTGGTTTCTGAGATAAGTGAATTTTGTTTTTTGAGTTGGGACAATTGAGATTATTTTCTTAAGGACACCTCCTGGCTCGATTCATACCGGAGATTGTTATGTAATTGTACAATGAGATCTCTCTTTAGTATTGTCCTCGTTGCCATTTCTATCTCAGCTGAAGTGTAATGAACATTTTATTGAAGTTACATTCGTGCCTGGTAATGATTCTTTATGCTTTTGTTGCTAATTGGGGGTGTGGGTGGGGGGGGGGGGTTTCCAGCCTTTCATTTCCAAGTTATTTAGTGACTGATTGTTCTATGTTGATGGTCTGTTGTAGTTTGTCTAATTACCAGACGCTGCATAATCATGTTCTTCACTTGTCATCTCTGTCCATTTGGGATAGTCAGCTAACAATTCTTGATTGGTTTCTTGGTATTAACTGGAAAGCACTGCAAGTTAACCGTCCCTACAAGTATGGTCTTCTCTGTGCCCAAAACTCAAGAAGTTTGTTATTGTCAACAAATAAAGTTCCTTGATTTGAGTCCATGATTGTGTCAATGCTTTGGTTTTGCCTTTTTGAGGCGATGGTGGAATGCAAGAAATAGAAAATTATTTGAGAATGCTGATAGATTGTCAGTTCTTGTGTGCGCTAATTGATAGATTCATGAATCGAACAGTACAAAGGTGGGGGCCTATTTGTCGTGAAAGCCACATTGTCTGTGCTGTTATTTGTGAGCCCTTATGTCAGGGTCCGGTTGCATCTTCTCGCATGTTCTTGGTTGTCTAAGTGAAGCCTTGATTTATATGGTTTTTCAACTTTTATAGCTCTTAATGTTTGTTTAGATAGCCCTTTGGACAGAAAGAGCTCCTCTGGTTGCCTGCAACTTGACATTTCTGTTGTGTTAAGTCGTATTGGAACCAAAGTTTTCATTTAAAATGCAGCCTTGAGAAATAATTAAGCGAAGCCCATCCGTCGAGGGATGTTGTCAATAGAATTGTTTCTAGCTCAATTAAATTCATGGAACCGAGCTAACAAGTGCCAGAGTGAGTAATGATACTTGTTCAGAAAAGTAGTAGTCACTGGACTGGATCTCAGGTGAAATTTGATGCTTATAACTCTAGGAGCCCATAGTCTAACTAAAATATTCAGAAAATTTTCACGGACCCCAATTTAAGAATCAAAAATTTACTCAAATTTAAAAAATGACTCTAAAATGTATAATTCAAACGCTTTTATACATTTATTGTGTATGTTATATGACGAAAAAAAAATGAGCTTAGTTTCTGGTGCATGAGAGATTTGTTGCAGTGCTTACGCTGTGAAGGTTATTTTAGAATAGAGATTTGCTACATGAGGGCTCATTGCTTTGTTGATCTCTCATGGCGTGGAGAAATAAGAATTGATACGTGGTCATTTACTCTTTCAATTCCTGAAGCAGACAAAGGATCATATTCCAAAGTTCCTTACTGTTGATTCCCACATGGACCCATTCACATTGGTAGCATCTTTTCCTCTTGATAAGTACCTGCAAGACTTCATTTCTGATAATTCAGACCACAGCACCGGTACGTAGCTTATTTATTGTGTAAAGTGTTTGAAATTTTGCAAAGAAAAAAAAGGAAAAACTGAAAAACGCTGCAAAAATGAGTTTACAGTTAACCAAGTAACTCAAAAAATACTTCAAATTTAAAAAGCCCTCAACCAGAAAGCCGAACTGGGTACTTGTCAAAAACTGAGAGGAAGTCTGGGAAATTTCCCCAGGCATTAATGCAAAATAAGTTGATCGCTATGGACCTGGAAATAGTGTATTTCTGCAACTGCTTATTCGCGTCTTTTGCTGCAACCTCAAGATAACAAAAATACTAGTTTCAAACTTCTTGATAGCAAGATGCTCACTCAAGGCCTTAGAGCGAGGGAGACGCCAAATCTGGGAGTCTTATCCATGGCCTTGGTGTCAAATTCACTAGATATTGTCACTAGTGATTTTCGAATGACTTCATGCTGCAATACAGTCCCAAGTGAGCCATGATTATTAAGCTTCAGTTTCAAAAGTGTACGGCTGTCAATGGCGTAAGATCCTCCCACTGTGAATGTGTTCTCGTTTGTCGATAATTTTCTGGCAATCTCTCCCACAGCAGCACTCTTCTTGAATTGGTCCATGTAGTGTATGTATGACGCCTTTATAGTGTCCCCTTTGTCCGCCCTACGAGGAGAAAGAACAAAGGACTAACTTCTACCTCTTTACATATTAAAAAAAGCAATGAAACAATATAAACAAGAAAACTGTCATGCCTGTTATTTGTGAATATTGGACCTATCCTCCTAAGTAGCCATATCAGGACTTACAAAATTATTGATGCACATGAATCTGGTTTTGTCACAGTGACGCCTGCAGTGTATTTTGTTAATTTGCCAGAAGTGGTCTCATAACCTGCCTCTGCACCCAACGCAAAGGTGGGAGTACCAAGGGTGACTGAAAAATCAAGTGGAGGAGCTTGGTTCAGACCAACTGCCGCAGTGAGGGATGCATGAGGATGGAAGTATTGAAATTCCAGCTGCATAGCAAAACAAGGGCATTATATATACAGATACAAGACATAATTGTTGTTCAAGCAGTTCAAAATAGTGCCGACAGACACCTTGCCAGAGTCATAATTAGGATATTTCAGGGTGGCAATGGTCTTTGATGAAGGGATAATATCGGCAACAGTCAGTGTTGCTGAGATCTGCAAAATGAAAAGGATGGATCAGAGAAAGGGTTATGGAACAAGTATGATTTGAGAAAAGCTGAAACTCTCACATTTGATTCTGTATCAACTTTTAGATCGGCAGAAGTATTCTTATATATGTACCGAGCTGCAACATCTCCTGATGTGTAACCTCCTTTTTTCACCGTGGATGTTGTCAGGGCCTGCATCGAGGGAGTATAAGTAAAAATGGGGAAGTTTACATGGTCAGACAATTCCCAGGGAATTCCAGCAAGAGAAACTTACAATGTGAACACAAAATGAAATTCACCATAATAATTAAAGAAACAGTACGATCAAAACAAGGAAAATAACGGTGGATGATCTTAGAAATAGATCACAGATCATGCTGCGAGTTTGGCACAATCAAATAAGTTAAAAGATGCAGTGACAACTTAGGCAAACCAATAGAGTGGCGCTAACCTAACCCAAAGGGGATACAGAAATACAACTGATAATGGTCTAAGAGTGGGCAAAACTATTTTTTCATACCAACTGAAGACGATCAGAGAGAGATAGAAAAAGACAAACCCACAAGGATCAAGTATATTCACCATTTGAAGCACACCATTATTTTTTATCAAAGACCCATCACCAGACTTCTCAAAATGACATCTATGGAAAAACTGATTCAACAAAATTCACCATTGCATGTATATGCATACATATATATATATCTGATTTAGATGTCAATCAAAAGCCTCGGTTGAACTTGAAGCAAATTTATAACAACAGACAACTGATTATTGCATTAGTACATCAGCATGCTTGCTAAGAAAGTAACACTCGGGTATGAGAATTAAGTTGCTTCTAATATGAAAATTACGCCACTTAATAGAATCTAATGGCTACTTAATATTACAATTATAGAAATCATGTAATTTACAAAATATTTTTAGAGCTTATAAATTTTACTTTAAAAATAAGCTAATAAAATTTTTGGATAGAAGTAATAAGATATTATTAACATTCATAATTGTAACTGATTATAATTTTTTTAATTTGGAAATGATAATAATAAAATAAATATCATTAATAGACCGTAATATAAAATATTTATATTATTTTTAATATATAAAATGAATTAACTTATAAAATGTTTAAAATAAGTTGAGAATAGCCAATTTATTTTTAAAAATCTTATAAGTTCTAAATTTCTTACTGCTTATAAGATTTTTTGTTAAAAATTGCCAAGCATTCATGAGGTGCTTATAAGCTTTTTGTTAAAAAAATTACTAAACATTTATGAGGAATTTATAAACTCTTAAAATATTTTGAGGAGCATATAAGCTTACCCAAACACCCTCTTAGACAAGGATGTTACAGTCAATTCATGGTTAGGCATGGTTTAGAAAGAATTTCATGTAGAAGAATAATAAACACTAGGATAAATTGCACTCTTAGATTAAAATTATATTTAGAACTTTCAAAGAAGAGAGAAAAAAAGGAATTAGATGTGAGAGTAAAAAAGAGGAAAAAATTAAAGTTCTACAAAGACAAAAAGAAAAAAATTCAAAAAATAAGATTAAGGAGAGAAGGAAAAAATAAACAAAATGAGAATAATTTGATAATTTAAATCAAATACCAAAAGTTAGTTATGCCACGTAGACTTAATAATACAATATGGGTATGAATATTAATAAATAATATAGATTAAACATAAAGTGTAAATTCACATCAAGCAAATCAAAGTAGTTTCAAACTCTTAATAATATAACAGAGATGGCCAGATAAGAGATAGTCAGCTACTCAACAATAAAAAATGAAACAATAAAATAGATAAATAATAACATGTGGATCACCATTGCTAATGAGAGTAAAAATCGTACATAGTGTGTTGCACAAACTATGTATAATGCAAAAAATTCAAAACTAAACTTCTGCAATTTGTGTGCAGCTATACAAAACAGTGATTGCCAATCTCCAATGAAGGGTATAATCACAAATTACCCTATCATTTGAACTTCTTCATACAAACGGAAAATCCGAATCAGGTATAATTATTATAGCTAAATTAGGTAGTCTACGAGACCATCACACGATATTCTGGAATTACCAAGTCATAATCAGTCAGCTTAGCTATGTTAGGAGTTCTGGCCAGGTTATCGGGCTCATAGTACCTATGGCTAATTTGCTACTAGGAAGACTTTTTGCAATTAAGTATTTATAAAATATGTTTTTCTTCACAGAGAAGCAAACTTTCGGTGCCCAACCCCAAATATAGACAAATAAAACAGACATTGGCACTTGATTCTCAAAAACAAATCACAGGACTGCACTTGAGAATATAATGCACTTTACTACAGGTCAAAGTGAGAACTTTACGTACTACTGTTAAAAATAACATGATCTATAAAGGTTCAAGTTTTGCCAATTCTAGTTGACAGCATAAAATGGCAGACAATCTATTGCCATCAACGCACCACAAGCTCCCCTTGTTCCTTTTTCTTTTCGTATATTTAATTTTTTCAAGCTTTGAGGAAAAAGCATTATTGGTCACTGTTTATGTGTGCAAAACAAGGAAACAGAATGAAAGCATTAACATGTAAAATGGTTAAAATGGTTCAAAATGAACAACATTTTCCAGGCATTTCCATGAAACAATAATACTTTTGCTGAAATGCCATCTTGAAGAAACTTGGTTACTTACTAATCTTTATCCATCTGCTTTATACATCTATAATGGATTAACAGTGTAATATATATGTGTGATTTATGGAAGAATGCTAAGGTTTATTTAAGAAAAATACCAAAATGTAGAAAATTCTTTGACACTATAAAATAAGATTACAAAAAATGAATCTATAAGTTAATGAGTTCCCTACAGCAAAGGATAGGGCTTCAGGAATATTATCTCACACAAGTCTATATGGTATTAGAATCTTTGAAGAGAAAATGCACCAAAGAAAACATTGAATGAAACATTTAAAATTTCAGATCCCTCTTTGCTGCCTTCATGCTATCCAAAAGGTAGTTACAGTGTCATGAAGGCATTCTGCTTAAGACTCCCGTGTTGAAAACTGCTAACTTCTAATGCCTGATCACAAACTCTTGCCTTGGAGGCATTGAAATTGCACCTAATTACTAGACAAACTAATAATGAAATAAATGCTGGAATCAGTCATAGAAGAAAAGCGCCTCATAGATGAAATAAACTCCAAAAGTCAAATGAAAACTTGTTCGTTCATTCACCTGAGCAGGGAGGGGGGAGGGGGCACTGCACAGATTATTTAGAATAAGTGAGCCAACAAAGCACAAGAAAGTGGAGCACCTAAAGAAAAACCACTACCAAATACAAAAATTAGGAAAATGAGAAGGAAAAGACCGCGACACATAACTCAGATAGTCCACGGTAGTAGAAGGCATATCCATCATAAATTTTTGAGAATCAAGCCCCAGTTATAAGGCGATGAAGTATTGGCAGCCTAAAGGCGACATGCTTAAGTTTTACAGATTCCCTTCAATATGAACACATGCTCCACTGGAAAGTAGAAACCCTACTATATTTTTCATTAAACAAATAATTCACCGATCATGAAAATACTAGACTCAAAAGGAGTGCTAATACAAGTAAATGAGCATACCATACTCACATGTAAAATTGTAGATTCATATATTGCAGAATAAAAAAAATTTAAAAAATCTTACCACTCCAGATTCACTGCAGGTGGAGACAGACAACTTGTGATCGGAGAGATAGTCCTTGGTCAGCAGATCTAGGAATCAAAATTAAATCGAATCATAAATCTGGTAAAGCCAAAACCAAATAATTAACAAACAGAAGAGCAAGACAGAATTAGAATGCTGGATCAGAACATAACTAACCTTTAGCTTTCTTGCCAATATCTGAGAAGAGTCCCGGTCCCGTGCTCATTTTAGCTTCTTGATTTGTTTTCCAAATTCAGATAGAACTGGTTGTGAGAAGTAAGAGGGGAGCACGAAGATCTAAGAAAAATGGAAGGGGCAGGGGAGAAAGGAAAATGGAGGCTTAGTGGTTCTCTTCGTCGTGAACACAACCGGAGCGGAATATTTCGGAATTGACTAATGATTTTCAAGGGATTTGTTTGGACCGTCGATCTCAATTTGACGGCTATGATTTGTGATAGATGGGCTTCGCTCGATACGTCTGAGGTGGAGGGTGGATTGTTATTGTAAACCTATCACAGGCAGGTGCACATAGAATATATGTATAGTCGCATTTCCTATTTTGGATTAGAATCGCCCTTTTTTAGTAGCGTTTTCCGGATGGCTCATGCATAACAAAATATATTTTATAAATAGATTATGTAAATAAAATAATTTTTTGTTTATTGTTAAAATTTGATTATATTGATAGTTTTTTTAAAAAATATAAACTAAAAACCTAAACTATTAAATATAAGTTTAAATTATTATATTTAGTAACGTAGATGATACATTTTTATAAAAAAAACTAACAATTTTATTTTATTTTTTACAGTAAAAATTGGTTATAATTGAATTTGTTAAAAAAATTCTTAGAAACCTTTTAAAAGATCAAAAAGGAGTATTTTAAATAGTATATGCTAGTACTAGGAAATTTTGCTTACTCTACATTTGTACATCTCAAATTCAAAATATGAATTATTATTACACATAAATTTTTATTTTTATAACATAAATAATTTGTAATATATTGTATATGTCTTTTATTTTAATCATTTATAATTTAATAACAATTACACACTTATGTATGCATAATTATATTGCCGAAGATTATATAATTTATTAATGTAATAAAGTGCAAAATTTTGTTAATAGAGAGTAGTATAGAAATAAATGGTGCAAAATAAAAAATGATAAACGCACTATAACAATGGTGATAATATTAAAAATCGAAAATTATGTTAAAAATTATAAAAATAAAAAATAAAAATAAAGTAATCAAAAAATGAGAGAATAAAATATCAAGAAAAACTGAGTTATTTTAGTAACTTAATTTCATAACCTAATTTTTTTTTTTTTGTACTGGTCTTATGATTCAAGACTACTACTTTATTTACATATTGCTAATTATAGGAAAATTAAAACTTTAACAAACACTAAATGATATTTTTAATTATAAATTCTTTTAACTGATTTACTTGATATAAAATTATCAATAATTAGTTCTAAGTTATAAGATTATAGAATTGGTTCTTCTTTATTCAATGCAATTATCACATTCCTTTTGTAATCAACTATAAGAAAAGTATGAGTTTTTTTTTATGTTCCACCCACATTCATACTCTTTCATATACATATTCGTATAAATTTAAACCAAATATATAAAAATTGAAAGTTGGAAACAGCACACTATTATTCTTATTTGATAGATAATTTTAAAAAATGAAAGTTTCATTTCCTAAAATACGGGTTAGTATCTAGAGTTATTAGAAATGCATTAGTGCTGTTAAAACCAACCATTTAATTACTCGTCTGGAATTTTCTATTTTGAGTTGTTACACTCGTTTTATCTTTTATTGCACACGTGTTTGAGACGTGTATTAAAATGATTAAACTAATATAAAAAAATATTTAAAATTAAAAGTACAAAAAAATATTGACATTAGAAAACAATAAAATATTACAAGCGTTTAAAAAGAGAAAAACTTGAGAAAAAAAACATTAATAAAAATAATAAATGAAAAGAAAAATGAATAATAAAAAGGTTAAAAATAAAATATTCTAAAATAAGATTAATTGTATAATATGAGAGTATGTAACTAAAAAATCTTATTTTCTTAATAATTACAAATTATTATTTAACAATATATTACATTAATGCAATATATATATATATATATATATATATATATATAAATTAATGGGAGGAAAGAGGAAAAAAGCATTTTTAGTAACTCCACAACTGACCGTGTTAATGGCTTTCATAACTAAGCAATTAAGTATTAAATAGGCTTTGACCCTCCCGCGCTCTTCGTTCAATCGTCCCAAGATAAACGGATGGTTAGGACACGACTCAACGACCTCGCCTCCGTTACTTCATCGTCATCGCTACCATGTCTCTCGTAAGCCTTAAAACAGTACGTGCAGCCCAAACTTCGGATCAGATAGATGCTTTGAAACTTCTGATTGGGGCCTGTTTTCACCTTCACGATTCACTATCCAAAACGACTTATTTGCTTCCAACAGGTGATGAAGATCGTGCCATTCAAGGATATGCTCCACAGATTTAACAGGAACAAGGACTCCGAGTTTTCAATATAGATATACAGACATACAAAATACCGTTTGGGAAATGGAGAGTTTATTGAGTGATAAATGGGAAGTCAAGCCAAAGCATGCGTCGGAGGAGGTGTTGCAGCGGTGGAGGGATCTGTGTGGGGTGGTCAAGAACCGCAAGAGGCGCTTCAGATTCACTGCCAATCTAAGCAAGCGTCACGAGGCTGCAGCCATGCGCAAAACCAATCAGGTTTTTCTTCTCTCTTTTCTGTTAGATTAGTTGATGTGATCTTAACGGTTATGTAGATAGTTTTCCAGCAAGTTATATTTATTGATCTGATGTTTATGTTGGAGATGTTGTCGACGTAAAAACACAAAAAGAAGAATGTGACCTCTATGTCTTATCAAGATCCATTTTCAAGATGTAATTTACATTTATTTTGTCTTTGTGCAATCTCAGGAGAAGTTGAGAATTGCAGTCCTTGTTTCTAAAGCCGCATTTCAGTTCATACAAGGTGTGATTCGTCGTAGATTCAGTTTCTTGCGCCTCTTCTATGGTTTTGTGGAGCCTGAGAATAATGACTTCCAGTGCTAATTTCATTGCAGGAATGCAACCCAATGATTACACCGTACCTGAAGAAGTTCAAGCAGCAGGTTTTCAGATTTGTGCAGACGAATTGGAATCCATAGTTGAAGGTCATGACGTGAAGAAGCTAAAGCTTCATGGAGGGGTGTCCGGTATTGCAGACAAGCTTGCCACGAATGTCTCTAATGGCCTTTCTACCGAGCCTGAAGCCCTTAGCCGCAGACGGCAGATATACGGGGTCAATAAGTTCCAAGAGAGTGAAGTTCAAAGCTTTTGGATGTTCGTTTGGGAAGCTCTTCATGACATGACTCTCATGATCCTTGGTGCATGTGCAATTGTCTCTCTGATTGTTGGCATACCAACTGAAGGATGGCCTAAGGGAGCTCATGACGGTCTTGGAATTGCTGCCAGCATCTTGTTGGTTGTGTTGGTCACAGCAACAAGCGATTATCAGCAGTCCTTACAGTTCAAGGATTTGGATAAAGAGAAGAAGAAAATCTCCATTCAAGTTACAAGAAATGGTTACCGGAAGAAGATGTCCATCTATAACCTCCTGCCAGGCGATATTGTGCATCTTTCTATTGGAGATCAAGTCCCAGCAGATGGCCTTTTTCTTTCAGGGTTCTCTGTGTTGATTGATGAATCTAGTTTGACCGGAGAAAGTGAGCCAGTGATGATCAGTGCTGAAAATCCTTTTCTACTTTCTGGAACCAAGGTGCAAGACGGCTCCTGCACTATGCTGGCTACCACTGTAGGCATGAGAACTCAGTGGGGCAAACTAATGGCAACCCTCAGTGAAGGAGGGGTTGAGGAAACCCCGCTGCAGGTTAAATTGAACGGAGTGGCGACAATCATTGGCAAAATAGGCCTCTTCTTTGCGGTAGTGACATTTGCTGTTTTAGTTCGGAAAATCATTAGTCGCAAATGGCAAGAGGGAACAACCTTGAGATGGTCCGGAGATGATGCTCTAGAATTGTTGGAATACTTTGCCATTGCTGTGACCATCGTTGTTGTGGCAGTTCCTGAGGGACTTCCTTTGGCTGTGACGTTAAGCCTTGCATTTGCCATGAAAAAGATGATGAACGATAAAGCACTTGTTCGTCATTTGGCTGCCTGTGAGACCATGGGATCAGCCACAAACATATGCAGTGACAAGACTGGAACTTTAACAACCAATCGAATGACTCTGGTGAAATCATGCCTGTGCATGTGTGTCAAAGATTTGAGCAAAGAAGGTGCTTCTGCTGTATGCTCTGAAATCCCGGAGTCGGTCATTACAATTCTGCTCCAGTCAATTTTCAACAACACCGGAGGAGAAGTTGTGGTTAACAGACGCGGAAAGTGCAAGATTCTGGGAACACCAACTGAGACAGCTATATTGGAGTTTGGTCTGGCACTAGGTGGGGATTTTCAGGCAGAAAGGCAAGCATCGAAAGTACTGAAAGTGGAGCCATTTAACTCCACAAAGAAGCAAATGGGCGTGGTTTTGGAGCTTCCTGAAGGAAACCTAAGAGCTTACAAGAAAGGTGCTTCCGAGATGATACTGGCTGCCTGTGACAAGGTGATTAATCCTAGCGGTGAAATTGTTCCACTCGATGAAGTATCTATCAATCATTTGAAGGAAACCATTGAACAATTTGCTAGCGAGGCTCTTAGGACACTATGCCTTGCTTACATGGATCTGGAAAATGGGTTCTCCGCTGCTGATGATATTCCAGCTACAGGATATACCTGTATAGGAATTGTAGGAATCAAAGACCCTGTGCGCCCTGGAGTCAGGGAGTCTGTTGCACTTTGCCGGTCAGCTGGTGTGACCGTGCGGATGGTTACTGGAGATAACATTAATACTGCCAAAGCTATTGCTAGAGAATGTGGGATACTTACTGATGATGGTATGGCAATAGAAGGTCCAGTATTTCGTGAAAAGTGTTCAGAGGAATTGCATGAACTGATTCCCAAAATCCAGGTAAACATATCAAAGGCTCATTTACTCCAGATCTTTTCATGTTTTTCCAGGCTAAGAGAAAGACAGCTCATCTAAACCTGTGTGTTGCTTTTGTCTCAGGTGATGGCTCGTTCTTCGCCACTGGACAAGCATACATTGGTGAAGCACTTGAGAACCACGTTCAATGAAGTTGTGGCTGTAACTGGTGATGGAACCAATGATGCTCCTGCACTTCATGAAGCAGATATTGGACTTGCAATGGGCATAGCTGGAACTGAGGTAAATTAATCGGGTTAATATTTTGGGGACTAATGCAAGAAATAGTTTCTGGAATATAAAATCCCAATCTACACTTGCATACCAATTCCATCTTCTGATGTTATCAGGTGGCCAAAGAGAGTGCTGATGTCATAATTCTGGATGACAACTTTTCCACGATCGTGACAGTAGCCAAATGGGGGCGCTCGGTCTACGTTAACATTCAAAAGTTTGTGCAGTTCCAGCTTACCGTCAATGTTGTTGCATTGGCTGTCAACTTCTATTCAGCTTGTAGTACTGGTATGAAAAATATACGTATCTATCACTATGGATTATGACTGATGATCACCGATGTTCTTTGTTTTAACGAATGTCCTCAATCTTTCACATGAATGGTGCATTCAGGAAGTGCTCCCCTTACTGCTGTTCAACTTCTGTGGGTGAATATGATCATGGACACACTCGGTGCACTTGCTCTGGCAACTGAGCCTCCTACAGATGAACTAATGAAGAAGCCTCCAGTTGGAAGGACAGGAACCTTCATCAGCCCTGTCATGTGGAGGAACATCTTAGGACAATCCTTGTATCAGTTTCTCGTGATATTGTTCCTTCAGGGGTATGGGAAAACAATATTCAGACTTCGTGGCCACCCTGACTCTGACTTGGTCCTTAACACTATTATTTTCAATACGTTTGTCTTCTGTCAGGTAAATTTCAGATGGTATAATTTCAACACCAGATTTAGTTTTGTGATCATTTTCATCTTTCCGCACATAGACACATGTTTTAAGGAAACAGGAACTCGCCAGACATCCGAAAAACTCATGGATGTTGTTCTGCAGCTCTTCAACGAGGTGAACTCCAGAGAAATGGAGAAAATAGATGTGTTGGATGGCATACTGGACAACTATGTTTTCCTGTCAGTTGTCGGATCCACGGTCCTCGCCCAGATCATTATCATTGAACACCTCGGAACCTTTGCAACCACGACTCCTCTTACATCCTTCCAATGGCTTGTCAGCATATTCACTGGATTTTTAGGAATGCCGATTGCTGTAGCTTTGAAACAGCATATTCCTATGTAAAATTCCTACAGTTAACCATTTATACCTGTTGCTTACTTGCCATGTCGTCCTAAACACAAAGGACTTGAAATCATTGCCAACCATCACCAACTTCGTATACTTCAGAAAATTGAGATATTTATCAAAGGCTAGTCCGTATTTAAGTATCTTTTAACAGAAGCAGCTATTTACATGGGTTAGAATTTTCGTTGCTTAATAATATTTGTAGCTATGCCAATATTTTCAGGTTCGTTAATTATACTTCTACAGTTCGTGCGCCTGACAATGAAAGTAGCTTGAGAATTTCATGAGTAATTTGCCTTACTTTCATCGCCAATGGAAGAAATAGCATTAGTGCCAAATACAGGAGCCAGAAATTGAAGATCAAACACATTTTATTCTTCCTCCATTGAATGCCTTCTTTCATCGTAAATAAAAGATGTCCAGACAGGCTCGAGCAGTGCCTTCACACTGTATAACTTTACTCTATCACTGCCTCTATTTGTTGGATCTTCAGCCTGTGTCTCCACTTCGGAATATATCTCTTCAAGGGATGCCCGCATCAACTTAAGTTCTTTCCATTCTCCGTCATCAGGCCTGACTAACTTTACGCAAACAAAATGCAAAAGACCCAAGACAACATCAAAATTCTTGCTCCGTAATTCATGTACTGAACCAGTTAAGAAAATCACTCCAACGGCGTCTAGTATTTTATTGTTGGCCTTCAATATCTTAGACATTGTTTCTACAAGTCTCTTGAATGCAGAGAAATCCTTCGCATGCCGAACTCGCTCTGTTTCTTCCTCTGAGCTGGCATCTCTTTGTTCACAAAGCTCAATCCTTGCTAAAACATAAAACCATGAAGGAATATGGAACGTGGCATACTCAGATGAATCAGAACATCCATCCTCATCTGAGGTCTGTTTCAACAAGTAGTAGGAAGCCAAAGCTAGAATAAGATCGGGAACCCATGGCTGAACAACCAGGAGAAGACGAGCTGCATATCCATACCCGAGAAACTCTTCAACTGATATAATGAGATTAAGCAGTTCGTTGGCTAGATTGTAAGCTCCTGGTTGAGGTAATGGAACTTCACAAGTTGTAAGCACCATATTAAGTAACTTGGCCCCATATGTGAACGAACTTTTAAGACAAATAAACATATCTTTGAGGTCTTCTTCAGTGAACTGCAACTGAGCAATGGAGTGTTCCCTTAAATTTGTGATGATGAACTCGAAACTTTCCATCATAAAATTCAAGCATTTTTCTTGATGCTCAGGTGCAAGATTCATGGCAGTTGCATCAACTATGAACTTCAGAATTGCAGTTAGCACCTTCACCCTATTGGACATCCTTGTTTGTTTAGTTTTATTGATACCTGAGCAAATTTATCCAAAATTTACCAAGTTTATGTAGGTCGCAGAAAAAATAAGAAAGAAAGCTACAAAAATAGCAGTTCAGTACATCTATCTATATTGTTAGATATCCAGACTGAAAAATGAATGCACAGATATGACCATTTAAGTTAAATGGCGTTCATATTTAAGACCCTTAAAATTTATCAAGTTGAATTATAGATAACCAAAAATTTTCCTAACAGAGTTTAATGCTGTTATTGGTCAATTCAGAAGAAAATAGAAACAAAGGTTAAACGATAAACATACCAGTTGGCATTTCTCCAGTATCTCTGCTATATCTGGGTGCTATCTTGCTAGCATTCAGTGATTCCGAAAGTGATTTGGACAAGTTTTTGCTATAGTTTGCTCTTAATGCATTATATGCACAGTCAAGCAGATGGTCCAACGTCAAATCTAATATAGTTGCCTGGTAATGGGACAAAAGATGAGCCCAAATTAGCAATAAATAATTTAATCAAATACGAATAGTGAACGTTCGAAGGGTAAATGTTTCCTCTGCTAGTTAAATATAAATAATAGAAACCACACAGCTATTCCTAGGAATGTTAAATAGCAAAACTGCACATCTCACATGTTGAGCCACCCCATCAGAATTTAATTAAAATGGCTGTAGATTGGTACACTTGCCTGTGTAGAATCCCTGCTTCCATCTGGCGTAATGTTATGAAGAGACATATGCAGAGTCAGAGTTGTGTATGCAGAAACAGGACATGTTTTCAGATAATCATACTGCAGGCAATGAAGAATGCAAGCTTCAGAAATGGCCTTCAGAGCAGAGTACGCATTTTCTAAGATTTCCGATCCTAATATAGCTTTCCTTGTATTTTCAGCGAGTAGTAAGTCCTTTATTTGCCATGCTACTCCATCAGCAATTGCATAATCTTCGAAAAATCCATCCTTGGCAGTATTACAGGACTTTTGCCCAGTGCCTTGTTTGGACCTTGATGATATCTTTATGGAAGATTTGGTCTTCCTTGTTGCTGCCTTAAAATTTTGCTTTCCTATTTCTATACCAAATTTTACATGACAGCCCCAGGCAGCATTTTGCAGAAGCCCAACAAGAGCTTCAAACATGTCATCAAACCAGCCACACGACAAGATCATCTTGTGGGCAGATCTCATTTCAACTTGCCTTTCAATATTATCC
The DNA here is from genome assembly GCA_019155195.1 of Avicennia marina. NCBI lineage: Eukaryota > Viridiplantae > Streptophyta > Magnoliopsida > Lamiales > Acanthaceae > Avicennia > Avicennia marina. The sequence continues at coordinate 10,215,441 of CM032765.1, forward strand.
GATAAACCATTGGCTTTACTAATCAAGCCCATGCAATCTTCGAAAAGGATATCCACAGAATCCAGAGACAAGGTGGAGATAATGTTGCAGATAGAAGATTGAGCACACGGTGTTGAAGCAACTGCAAAAAGGGTCTTTAGCTTTTCAGCAGAAAGCTCCTCCTTGAGAGCTGCATGGAAAAGAGCATCCCCTGAAAGACTGGTACAAAGGTGAGAGGCAGCTGTAAGTAAACCCTCGATCAACCCCTCATCAAGCTTAACAGATGACAGGATCAAACCAATAAGAGCTTTAAAAAGCTTCATAAGAGATCTAAAGGAAGCTCCTTCCAGTGCTGCAAACTCACAAAATCTTGCTCCTGCTGCAGGCAATCTTTTAATAAGAGTGATACAGCGCTTACATGCTTCTTCCTCTGCTACTTTAGAGGGGAAGTAGGATGGAATAAGAAGTTTGGTGATTTTCCTTCCAATAAGCGGTTGGTCATTGGCAAGTACTGAAAGCAAAACCTCTACTGAAACTACCTGAAGTAGAATAACGAACAAGTATTAGTAAGAGGAAGATCATATACAGGGACAAAAATGACAAAGTTAAATGCATGGTCTGATATGTACCTTGTGGAAGTGAAAATTTCGAATGTCATTCAAGAGGAGGAGGAGATCTGTGACAGCAGCACGTACTACTGATGCAGAATCCATAATCAAATCTCCTAACCTTGGTAAAAGCACTTTAAGGACCTCGTGAGACTGAGGATTGCCAAGCAAATATATGACACCGTTCACTGTGGAGAGTCTTACCTCTGTGCAAGCATCATCAGTCATGTAGTCAAAAATTTTGGTAATAATCTTCGTAATAGTTGGTGATGGTATAACTTCCCAGAACAGATGAAGAGTACGACAGATGCCCTCTACTGCCACCGAACGCACATCTGGGCATTCATCCATGAGTAATTTATCTAAAAGAAAGAATTGCTTTTCCGATAGCATGTCTTTAGTCTCTTTGGTGGCATCAGGATCTTCTAAAGGAAAAAGGTCTAAAAGTAAGTGCAATGCATTTTGACGGACATTTGAGTTTGCAATCTGCAGAAGGAACAATGCTCTACAGTTGAAATTAATATGTCAAATTATGCGGACAAAACAATACTATAAACTTGAAATTAAAATGCTGACATCGGCTCCTCATTGTTAGAAGATTTTATTTTTCACAGCACTACAGAAAAGGCTAAACTCTAAAGATGAATTAAATCATAAGCATTATTGTGCCAAATTGAGGACAGAAAGAATTTCTTTGTGGTGAGTCATGCCTTCCACAAAAAACAGAACGACAGTAAATTAAAGAGGAAAACAACTAAGCTGCAATTCATAGAGGAAAACATCGGACCTTCAATTTATCCGTTTTCAAAGCATTTATTATCTGTTCACTGCTCCAATCACCTAGTGAAATATCCCACATTTACTTTACAGAAAGAAACTAGGAAGTAAACTCCAAGTTTCAATATACTTGTACACCACTTCCAATTGTACACAAGAACACAGTCACTCTGATCATCTAAAGTCATTTGGCAGTGTTAACCTAATATGCATCCATAATGACAATGTGTCATTCGCTTTACCGCAGATTAGATAGCTCAACAACAAATTATGATGTCACAAACATTAGGCCGGTAAGCAGAATTCTTGCTTTAAAATTATCAAACAAAACAGCATCATTGTTTATTAACTTGTGTAAGTCCCCATCTCAGAAATGTTTTCCAAGTGCAACATCGTAATAGATTTTGAAATTTCTTATTTTAAGGACAAGATAAGCAGTGCACAGTGACGCTCCGGGAATCATCAAAAGCAGAATTTTTTTTTTTTTTAATCTAAACAGATAGTATATTCAACTTCTCACTCGACTAAGATTATGAGACAAAACACAGTACCTGAAGAGACCGAAAAATCACTGGCTCTGCAAGACCAAAAATCAGTTTTTCTACTCCCTCTGTCGTCCGGTTATTGACAAAAACCCCTAAAATTCTTCTAACTGATGCTGCTAATGCAGCTGAGCAGGCGTATATAGCGCCCTCAACCAACACTTGTAGAAACCCACTCTCGATCTCATGCCTACACTCCCCCTCCACTGCTTTCCAAGCTCTAAAAACAATTTCACCATACGCCTCCAACATTGACTTACGCCCAAATGGGATCTGAGATTTTATCATCGCGCACAAATCCTTCGTCAGCTGCACACTAAGGCCGCATATAAATGCAACGAATTTCCTGCCTTCCTCTGTTTTTAAATACAAAGGTGAAATTACACAGCGAATCAACAAATGCTTCAAGTCCTCAATACTCTCGTCCTCAAAATCAAACAGAGTGAAAGCATCACGAAGCGTATAGATTCTGTGAACATCCACTTTCTTCTTCAAAGTCAACGAGCGCGACAAAATAACTGGCAGTGATTGAGAAATTAGGGTTTCTTTTCCCAATAAATCCCCCTTCCACCACTCTTCACATAAATTAGCTATCTCCGAAAGCAAATAGGAATCAGACTCGAACGAAATTAAGTTATCATGCATCTCTTGCACGGCGGGTAACAAATCAGCAACGGAGAACATATTTTTAGGATGGAAAACGCAGAGGCGCAAAATGTAGACATAAACATGGAGCTTTTCGGCGATGGACTGCCCCTCGCTTTTGCGGTGTTGGGTGGGGGATACGCCATCGTCTTTCTTATTTCGGGCGGATCTACGCACGCGCTTCGCTGGAGGCGTTACGGGGGACGCAGTGAGTGTAGAGTCGGAGAGGTTTTTGAATTGGGAAATGCAGTGTGAAATTGAACTACGGAGGGAGAGGGGGAGGGTTGAAGTTAGATCAGACGACGGTTTAATTGAGGTGTTAATTAGAGTTTTGATGGCCGATTTAGAGGATTTGAAGGGCAATTTAGCGGCGGAGGAGAGGAATTCTTCGGCCGAGTTTTGCAGTGACGACCGGAGTCTTTTCTCCATTGATAATCGGTGAGATATCCCAACTACTGCTCGAAATGTTCCATCTGCCGTTTATGTTAATATGGTTACGTTGAGGTTGAGGGACAGCACAACGGACCAATGACAGACAAAAAATGCGTCTCCCGTCATACCATTATATGTTCTGATTCGTTTGTCACGTAGATAGATGACTGTCATATTTGAATAATTTGAATATCGTATTGGCGGTCTATTCGGTATTTTACCGATTTGAAAATTTTTCTTTTTATTTAAATGTACAATTAAAAATATAAAAATTGACATTGTGAAATGACGCTGACGTACATTTTTCTGTATTGGTGTTGCCATTTTTCATGAATTTGTTGGCTATGTTTGGCTACAATTTAATCCTTATTTATTGTTATTAAAAAATTCTTACAAACCAAATATTTTATTTTACAAATATTATTTAAATTTAAATTTAAATTTTTTTCTCTTAATTATTTTTCAATCATTATATTTATTTACAATCAAATTAATATCTATCTCTATAATTTTTTTACTTACAATCATATATTTAAATATCTTATAAAAATATATATTATCATATCATCCAATCATTATTACATATTAAATATATATAATTTAAAATTTTTTCTTATTTTACAAATTAATATCAAACATAATTTTCATCCCCATTCAATCACTCAAATTTTCTTCATCATTCTAAAGAAGTAGGAAACAAACATAGCCCAAGTTACAAACAATTACATGTGCCGGACCTAAGATTTTCATTTTAAAAAGTTACATTTCAGATGATGAAAACTAGATATAAATTTTAGGCTATGTTTGGAAGACCAGTTTCACTTCCCCACTTCTTTTTAAACTTCACACTACCAAACATTCAACTCAATCAACTTTATTTAAATTTAAATTCAAAAATCTTCTCTTTTACATATATAACTAAATAATTATTTTTCAAACATTACATTTATTCACAATAAAATTAATATCTATATACATACACACATACACGCATATTTATATATATTTATTTTATAAATTAATCATTATTCTTATATATTATTATATTATTTAATTATTTTTATATATTTTATACAGTATGAAACTAAACAACATTTGTTTTTAATTTAACTTATTCTTTTACCCTTTTCTATTATTTATCTCATTTTTAAAATTGTCTTTATTTGCTCTTTCCAAGTTTCTCACTTTCAGTTTCCTTTATTTTTTATTTTTCTTGTTCGCAATATTTTCTGTATTTCTAATTCCAAATAATATTATTTCTAGTATCTAAAATACAATATAATTATAAATAATTCTACAAAAATTGTCCGGTTTTCCAATTCTGTTAAGCCATAAGCCTCGTCATTCCCAACAATCAGTGTGAATTGGCTAAAAATAATTAAAACCAGAAAAAATAGAAAAATGAAAGTAAAAACATAGTTTAACATTTTTTTTTTCAAAAAATAATAGAATAGCTTTTGACTTTTTTTTTTTAAATTTCTAACATGTTTAACTTCAAAATATTAATTAGACTACATAAATTTCCCTATTTATTTTTTTGGTAATTTTTATCCATTATTATTGTAATCCGGTTTTTGAAAATTAGAAATATTGTATATTAAAATTCAAATTGTTCATGCTAATTGCTGATAGGATTTATCTTCATTTTGTAAAAACTAATTTTTTTAATCTGATACTTTTAACTGTTTTTCATTTTTGATATAACATCTAAAACTCATCATTTAGCATATTATAAAATTGAATTTCATTTACTCTGTCAATTTATTTTAAAAATATTATGTACATATAATATTATATAATTTTTGAGTAACTAGTTTTTTTGAAATGGTTCGACCATTGAAACCAAAACTCAGTAATTTTTCAATTGGATCCCTGAGTCGATTTTAAAAAAGAGTGGTGGACTTTCACCGTCAAACGTGGACTAACAAACAAAGATCAGCTGTCATGCATGTATTGGTATTCCATTGGCCATAGCTCTCTGACGCCATACGATGTACAGCGTGAAGTTCAGAGTTTCATTCGCAAACTCATTCGGTGGGGATGGTGCCGATGGAGAGCGGACAGTTTTGGTAGGATCATACTCGAAGACTTGGAATTCTTGGGATATTGGCCTTACCCCCTGAGTTGCAGACCTCCATGGCTTTATAGTCGTATATCACACACAGTAATGCATACAACGCCATGTCATGTCTTAAATTTGGGGAGGGATAACTGGTGCTTGTCCCTACTTGCATTGTGTGAGGACGAGAGTTCTTCGTTCAGGCCCGCACAAGTATAGCCCAAGTTTATGTATGAGAAACAATTTATAGTGATTAGTGACACTGGATTGAACAATAAATTCCGCCAAGACCTCTTCTTAGTCTACAAAATGTGATTATGAGGGACTTAATGATCCCGAACCGAGCACGTATCAACAGTCAAAGAGCGAGCAAGAGTTCAAACTTAGTGTGTTTTCTGAATGGGCCAACAGCTAGACAGATTTATCACATCAAATAAGACAATCTCTCATTCCTCATATTCCCCATCCAGGGCTTTTTTAGCCTTTTCTCAAGACTCTCCGTCGGAATGGTGCAAGGACATGCAACAAATAAAATCAAAAGAATGAAGGACATTGTGGACAAACAACAATCCAAAAAAAGGAGAAAGGAAAGGGGGCAGAAGCACCACTAGTAGCATTCATAATACCCAAAACTACTAAAATTGGCCTACCATAGGCTTTAATGGAGCCTATGGACATGTCTCTGGCTCTCACTCCCTGAACAACTTGCTTTGTTAACTTTAGTCTGCTTCTTACTCATCACTCGTAAGCTAAAGGAATACCCTTTTTCTTTATTTATGCAAGTTCCACCTTTCACTATCTGCTTGGTTGTCACTACATAAGGACTTTTGCTGAAGACTGCAAAATGGAGACCTCCATCAAACTCCACAACATACCATGTCCTGTGATTTTAACTAGGGAATTTTAATCCAATATAATCTGCAAACTTCAAAATGTCACTATGGTGCCTTCAGAAATTACCAATCAGTCTCCTTCATAACGGATAAAGCTCACTCTCATCCCGTTTACAAATCTTCGGGAAAGGTAAAGAGCAATGCCGATCACCATTAATACATGTTGAGTTTCTTTTGTTGCCAATTGTGGACGTGACAGTTGAATCATTAAGAACATCAACCGAGCTTGGATGAGTTGACAGTAAATTAGGAGTGATAATCAATTTCAAAGTCCTGGATTTCAACGTCCCAATTTCACGCAGGAAAGTATAACGACAAAACACACGCTCCTGTTAACACGAATGAAAAAATTGAAATTAGCTAGCTGAGAAAGAACAGCTCAAACATCTTGGTGTCTAGCTCAATCACCTTCTGATATAAAATTAATTCCAACCATTATAAAAAGCAAGGGAACTCACTTTATCCAGGGACCCCCATGATGTGACTTCATTTATCTTAATCTCCAGTATATTCTTTGTTAACTTACAATCACAAGCTGCCAAAACTGCGGCTGCTGCAATAACAGATGGCCGGTGTTCCATTACATTAATCTCTGCATCAAAGATTAAGTTACTCGGCCATAAAACTTCTTTAAATGCATATCCAAGTAAAAGCAATCTATATGCTACTAAATTACCTTCCATTAATGCCAATATTAATTCACCTACTGGATTTATCATTTCCCTATGCCTAAACTCCCCACAGAACTTGGCAGCGAAATAGTTTAGGTAAACAAAAGGAGTGACACAGCTCATTTTCCACTCCAAGGTACTCAATACTAATAATTCCATTTTCTGTCTCACATCCCCATCAAAACTGTACTCGTCTACATGATATTCAGTCAGCGCAGGGACTTTAGATTCCTCCATCTTTGCAGCCAAAGACATACATGCAACCGATAGCAATCGAATAGCCCAATGCTTCCTACTCTGTCAACATCAACAACAATCCCAAATTACCCAATAATAAATAGAATGATAAAAACCCCACATCAAAGGGCTTGTATCGGAATATTCAAGTCATACTCACATCAATCGACCTTCTTGAGAAGAACCGATCAAAATAAATCAGGGACAGATATGCCGTGCGGAAGTGAAATCCGAAGAGAGCCCTCGTCTACAGACACGCACAAATATAAAATCTTTAAATGCCAATAATCTAACAAAAACTGCAGTACGAAATTGTGCAGAGAATCACTTATCAATGGAACTGACGTCAAGAAACCATCTGATGGCATCCACGCGGGCGCATTTCAACCAGCTACCTTCACCATCGAGCCAACAGTTGTCGTCATTCGACTGAAAGATGGTCTCCTTCTGCATTAACATTTCAATATATTCAGAATCGGTTTCAGATACACAACAAAAGTCCAAGTTTTCATCTTTGCTGCAGTGGTATTGGTCGTCCAAACAGGACTCGTCTTCATTACACAAAAGGCTAGGCAACGAGCCTTCAGAATCCTCCATTTTTGGTTTTTCTTCCGCTAGCAGGAGCCGGTGCTCAAGGCGAAGAGAACGCAATAACAAAGAGCAAGGAGATAACCAGATCAGTCGAGGTGCGGTTTCGTGCCGCCAAATTCAGCGAATGGTATATATACATATATAGTAGCGTGCCACGCCCGCGCATCCTCCCTTTTTGCAATTGCTAAAGGCAGTGTTTGGATGCAATATATATTTGGTGGGTCTAAAATTGGTTTAAAAAATTAAAAATTATATAAAAGTCAAAAAAAAAAGAGGTAGAAGAGTAAATTTGATGGATGTTATATTTAAATAGTTACATTTTGATGGATTAAAAATAATTGACATCCGAACCCAAGGATTAGAAATGTGTAGAACAATCATGGTGGCGTCGGCCCTACTGATAAGTGGACCCCACACCTATGGGCTGTAGCAAGTATTGCCCAAATGGACACTTTAGTCAACCTTCTGCTATGGCAATTTAGTGGACCGTGGCCATGGACTACCATTTTTGTTATTTACTTGACATATTTTTCTTTACCTTTTTCTATATTCTTTTTATATGACGGTAATATATACTTTTGTTAGCATTCTGTTCTTTCTCTTTAAAATTCATATGATAATTAAGTTACAAGAATTTATTTCATGCCATATGTGCCAATTGATGCAACAAATTAAATGTGATGTTTATTAATAAAAAGTGAATTTTTAATGGCTTGATAGCGGTTTGATTTAGGATTGCAAGAAACTTTCAAAAAAAATTATGAGTAAAAATTTCTTTTCTACTTTCCGATGCATGGAAAAAATTCTGTGTACAAGTAGTATATACAGGTTTTGCTTGAATTTTAGTTACATAAATAATGATATCATGCCTATAGATGTATATAAAAATATCATATAAAATACAACATACACAATTCCTGATGTACACGTATAATATTGTCAAGGCTAGAAGTCAATATTTTATTTTCAAAAAGTAAAATAGCATAACTATACCTTGTTTCTTTATCCACTTCTTCTCGCCTTCCAAATTTCTATCTATTCACACGCACCTTAGAGACAGTCACATTAACAATTTCCTATCGAAAATATACGCATAAATGAGATAGAAATTAAATGGTCATTCTTATACTCGTTACTACATATTACTATGGCTGATATGATGAATTTTCATTCCTTCGGAAATCATTATTTTCGTGCATAAGAAATACATATTCCATCCAACTCCTACAAGTTGACTCATCAATCTATTGGGAATAAATTGTTTATTACACTATTAATATAATTTTATTAATTTTTAGATTTACAGGATATATATCAACAAATATTATACATTATTATATAAACCAAATTTTAAAAATATCACATGTGAAAATATGAAAACATATAGATTACATAAATAAACATAAAATCAAATACATACAAATGTATTACCAATATATATATATATATATATATAAATTATCTAGTTTATTTATGTAATATAAGTAAAATATAAATATGAATCCACAATCCACACACTAACACCCTAAACGATCACTTATAATTTAATATAATCTAATATATCATATAAAAGCATTAAATTAATTTTTAACAATAATATAAATATTTTCAAATATTGTATATATTGGTACACTCATTAAATAAATATATTATAATGGACATGTATTTTTTTTTTTAATCTCAGATGCTTAATATATTACTTATACAAATAGTTAATAAAATTATATCAATTATAAATTTATTTTTTGCATATGAATATTAATATAAAGTTAAAAACTAGATAAATATTTACTTTCAAATAAACAAGTTAAATATCGATTATATTTGTTCGTTCAAGTATCTACTATGTGCATATTTTTAGTAGTTTTATATACAATATAAACATTGGCATATGAAGTTGTTATATCAATATTAAATATTTGTAAATATCTAAATATGTATAATGATGCAACGAAAATATAATAAGGAATTATATATTAGAGATAATGTTATTTTGATAACAACATGAATATTTTAATTATCATCATAAATGCAAAATAAAATGATAGAATGACAATTTCATTCATCTTTCATCTCTAATTAATATTATTGCTTGTATGTAACAAAAACAGCATATATTAAAGCATTTCATTCCTTTCTCAATTTCATTCCATCTTTAAGTTCACTCCATTTATTATCTCCAATGATGCCATAGAAACAGATTAATGCAGAACCTTTTATAGGTATCTAGTTCACAGTTTTAGCAAACTCTGGGCATCAACCAATGACATAAAATTGCGAAACTTAACTAGTGATTATCTAGATAATAAAAATCAATACTGTAAATTGCAGCAGTATTGTTGTTAATAGTATTGCAATAATACCACTTAATTTTCGGTTCTACAGAAACAAGCACACACCCTCACCAATAATGAATATAAAATATAGAATACTATTATTTGTTAACATAGTTTTGAAATTCACTCCTATATTTGGGAGCATCAAATTATGATAACTTTATTATCACAATTAAAAGAAAGTGAAATATATGGTGAGTAACTTTCACGGCTCTCACACAAACTCTACATCTTCTTCAAGGTGGTCGAATAGTTGAATACACCAAAATACCCTTGTTTTGTACTTTGCTTAACTATCCTTATACTCAACTAACACACACTCAGTTAGTTTGTAGTATAGCAAAGTTGTTCACTCACTTTAAAACTCACAAAAATATGAACATTACTCAAGGAAGCTAGCTTACTCATGGCCAGTTGTTGGAGTCTCTAGAAGGTTGCTTTCCTTGTTTAAAATGGTTTAGTATTTATAGTTGTGAATTGTAAATGTCTCATTTCATCTAAACTCTTGTGGATGACTATTGACTCCTATAAAGTCGACTATAGATGAATATCAAATTAATATTACAATGTCTCTCAAACATTAATGTGGAAATCTAAAATAGTTATGGCTCTTAATGTTTATGCAACAGCTGTTTGAGTCAATCCATTCTCTTTTTATCAAATTTATATCAAGGCTCTGTAATCTTAAAGATTTTCACACTTTTACCAGATGAATATCCAACTGCAAACAATATTAAGTAGTTGACCTTCAAGAATTATCAATTAAAATCGTCCAACTCAATATCAATCATTAAAAATCAAAGTCAAATTTTGATAACTATTACCCATTAGATTTAATAAATATGTTAATATAACATTGTTAACAATATTTTCTTTTGGTATATTTGTAGCACAATACATAATTGACACCCAAAAATTAGAATAAGTAGAATTCCAACCAGATCAACTAAAGTACCAGCATAGTATATCAATTCACCAATAGAACAACAATGACCAATTGTAAAGAAATCTAGACACGGTCGCTGTTTTTAATAACAATCACAACATTACAGTAGAAAAAAACAAAACTGAAATTAAAAGTAAACAAAATGTCAAACTCCCCTTGAATTGCTACTCCAAATCTCTTCTTTTTGGTTTAGAAGATTTAAGTTTTTTGGATATTATTCCCCTTTTATGCCACATTTATCAAAGGGATAGCAAATGAGCTCTCGCATTTGACATTAGTTAGACAAAGGGTCAACCTCAAATGTCTGAGAAGGACACGATCTATCATCATCACTCAATCAAATAGAGTAATTATCACTAAATTATCACAAGAGGCAGCAATTGGTGTTGCCTCGGGTTCAGGTGCATCAAGTTAGACAGCTTCATCCTCATCTTCATACGCAGCAATTGCATTCTCGTTAGCAATTTCTTGGACCTATCTAATTATAGAAGGGGCAAAATCATCAACATTATCAACCACACCTGATTGAGGTTAAGTGCTTAGGTCGGGAATATCCTTAGGTGGCACAGGCACTTCTAGTGCAGGATCAACATGCTCATCTTCTAGTAGCTAAAATTCAAGAGTAGCTAATGTCACATGTAAGATTGCAACATTAATATCTATATCTTAGATTTTAGCCTATAGGTTGTCGACCTAGTTCAATAACACTCTTTTGACTGTTAATAAGAATTACATGGCATCTAATTGTGGTCTTAATGAATCAAGGGTGCTACTAGAGTTGAACTAGTTGTGGCTTAGGCGAATAGATCATCAATCTTACGAAGTCTACCAAGTTTAGTCCTCCATAGCATCATGTTCAGACTCTGAATGTGATCTTCCTGAGAAACTCTCAATTTATTCTTTTTAGCAATACAAATCTTAGTAATTAGTTTAAGATAAGAAAGACAAGTCAACACACACTCTCTCAGCAAAGTGAATGATGTTGTGACAAATGAAATGTTCCAAATTTACTTCGCTCTCATTAACCAAGGAATATAATAGGGATGCCATTTCTCTTGTGTCTAATGTCATATTGGCAGTAGGTAATCAATGACTTGTTCAAAACTAGTATAGTAAAAAATATTTCAATGTGAGGAGGAATGATTTGAAGTAATGGGACTCAAGCATTTAACAATCCTTCCACTAGTTAACACTTTAGCAATCTTATTGCAATCAGTATAATATTTAAGACTATAAAGTTTATCCATATTTACTCAAAGGCTGTCCCCAGGTAGAATTAATAACATTTGGTGAAAGCTTATATAACTACCTCTAACATACCTTATGGAACCAAACACAAGCACGATCATCAATTTTATTGGACATATTGGCATAAAACTCATAAACAACTAGAACAATGTAATGATCATATGCCTTTACCAACTCAAGTAATCCATGATGTTTCAAGCAGCTAATAAACTCAACTTTGGTAAATCGAACCTCACCAATAAATTTATCAAGAAAGCTAGCTCGCTCACTGTTAGTTGTTGGAATCTTCAAAAGGTTGTTTTCCACATTTAAAATAGTTTAGTATTTATAGTTGTGGATTGCAAATGTCCCATTCCATTCAAACTCTTGTGGATAGCAATTGACTGCTATAAAGTAAGTTAGATATGAATATCAAATCAATGTTGCGATATCTCTCATAACATTGCAGTGGAAATCTAGAGGAGTCATGGCTCTTGATACATATGTAATAAGTATTTGAATTGATCATTTCTTTTCATCATATTTACATCAAGACTTTGTAATCTCCAAGATTGTTACACTTCTATCTTATGTATATCCAATCACAAACAATATCAAGTAGTTAGCCTCTATGGATTATCAATTAAAACCGTTCACTCAATATCAATCATCAATGTTTCAAGTCAGGTTTTGATAACTATTATTCATTAGATTTATTATGTAAGAAGTTGTGTACAAATGTACTAATAAAATATTGGTAACAAATACGGCTTGTTACATTAAACTACTAAAGGTTGATTAATAATGTACATGTAGTTGTTACACATCAAAGTATATATATTAAAATTAAATAGAAACTCGTTGCCGAAGTAGATTACCAATGCCCACAGACTATAAAAAATAATTTATTCAACGAATGCTTCAATATTACAATTGTAAAAATGGATTTATCCGCATTAAAATAGCACTTGGGTTGCTCAACTATTCTCAAAAAATATATAGACCCGTGGCAGACTGGGTGCTGTAGCTGCTGTCCAAAATAAATTTGTCCTGTGAACCAAAATTATAAATAATATATCCAAACTAAAGAAGAATAAGTGCAACCTCCAAAATAAGATTATAAACGCATATAACTTGGAGAATTAGTCAAATGGTAGAATTAATCCAATCCAAATCTGTGGCTTTTGATCTATAAATTCAACAATTTTTAGGTTTTTATAAGTTCACGCCCAGGACGGAAATACATGCATGCACGGACGTTCAGTATTCGTACTTAACGCAACGAAATGACAAAATGCGTATATAAATACTTGTATGTTGAGTTTATGTGGAATTTTGTAGTCGTTCGTTAAATAGACGAGTACAATATGTACAAATTAGTACATACCCCTAAATTTATTTACGAAATATAAAAGAGAAATGCCCTTTCCAGAGGAGAAGATTTTTTTCACGGAGAAAAAGAATTGAGGGCCACGATTATGATGTATGAAGAAAAATTGCTCTTACAACATAAATGTGGTTCTACAGGTGATTATGATTGCAGAATGCAGGTTGGAGCGTCTGTCTCTCTGTCTAATGGCCCATCCAAGATATCACTAATAATACCAACAACGCTCCTTCCCCATCCCTAATATATATATATATATATATTCAGGAATTGGGAATGTTAATGTATTGTTATCAAGTGGAGGGTCAATTGATTGAAATGGCTGCATCAATTGAACGAAATGATGACTGATCTTTCACGGTTCACTCCTTAGTTTCTTTTTTCCGCACTCTTCGAGTGGGGGCTAGATGGAAATAAATCACTTCTTCTTTTTTTTAAAAAAAAAAAAATCAACAAAAACTTATTAATTGTATTTCTTTCTCCTCTATTTTTTAAAGAATAATTTATATAAATATTCAGTTTTATGGAGAACTTGGATTTTGCTGTAATGAATGTGATTGCTTTGAGGGGAAAATGGAGTTCCTAAGTTTCAAATAGAAATGCGGCTATATTTGTTTTGATTTTTAAGCGTACTTTTTTATTAAAAAAAATTATGTAAAAATAAAAAAATTAAAGAGATAAATGTAAAATATGCAATAATTAAGTTGTGTGTATTTTTTTTTTTTTTTAGATAAAGTGAAAGCAAACGTAAGGGCAAACTCTTGCTTTCTCATACTGAGTTGGAATAATTAAGGCTATATTTGTTTTAATTTTTTTTGTTCGTGTTTTCGGGTAAATGTCTTGGATATGACTAATGACGTCGACTTGAGTTGAAAATGGAATAGTCATTTCCATATTTATTTGTATTCTTATAATTAATAGTTAGGACTTTTAATTCATTAATTAATGCCTATTCACTTAAGTAAAAGAATGTCTATTTCATTTAATCTCATTTAATTATAACTACTGTTCAGGGTGTTGTTATTTTATATTTATAAGATTTTACCAACAAACATAATTTATTATTAAATAATTAAATATTTAAAATATTATGTACGAAATATGAATACGTGCAAACCAATAAATGCACATAAAATCTAATCTATACACATATATTACAAACATATATATAACATCTATTATATTTGTAACATTACAGGAATATATGCTAAATATGTTTAACATTAATTCACATATAACACATCCACACACAAATATGTATGAACACACAATACCTATGCAAAATTATATAATTTACCACAACATGATACATATCATACAAAAGTACGAAATTAATTTATAACAATATAAATATTATCAAACATAGTATAATATTGATATACTTAACAAATATATATACTACAATAGGTGTTTACATATGTTTATCATAAGTGCTTAGTATACTGCTTGTTAAAACAATTTGAACAATTACATAAATTTGTATATTTACTTTTATATATAACAAATATCTATATATAAAGTTAAAAATAAAAATTATATAAGTACATAGTTTACAATAAATAACTTAAGTGCTCCGAATGGAATATTGTCTTTTCATTATATATAAGCTCTAACAAAACTTTATCAGGGAATATAAAATAATACATCTGGATATAAATTGTACAAAATTTAAGAATTTCAATTATATATTTTTTCAAAGTATGTATTATGTATACGAATATATAATCTTTTGTGTGTATTATAAGTATTATTATATGATATTATTATCTTAATAATATATATTTATTATTTGTTTAAATATATATATATATATTAATCACATAGACAAAAAATAATATAATAAATTTAATATGTTTAAATAATGTCTTTTGGTTAAAAAAAAAAAACTATTAATTTTTATCCATTATATTTATTTATAGTCACCTAGAATACATACAAAATCGAATAAAATATAACAATTCCACTTCTTTCTCATTCTTTGTACATCTCAAGCATGCAATATCTCAAAGTATTTCATTCTTTTCCATTTATTTTTATTCAATTCATAAATTAATTCTATTATTCAATTCATGTGTACCCATCAAATGCTAACACGTCGTATAAGAACATAAATTGTTGCGGGAATACTTTGAAAATCATTGCATGTATTGGACCAGCTAGGTTTAATCTAGTTCAATTAAGAACCCACTAGTAGTCCTTCTTGTTCATCCAAGACTTGAATCTGAGCAAGAATAACTATACTAATGGTTATAATGGGCCTTGTCGCATGGCTATGTGGTAAAATGTTTGTTCTGAAAGAACCCAAAAATAAGGCAGTAGCCAACTAAAAACGACGTCGTGGCGCCATAATTGTTTCTTAATTGTAAACTAACAAAAGTTACCCATTTCATATATATGTAAATTTATTTAAAATTCTAAAATTTTTGTATTTTAATTAATAAAATTTAAAATTTAAATAATATTTAAAATAATAAAATAAAGAAATAACAAAAAAAATTGAAAAAAAAGAGAAAATTTGAGACAAAATGCAAATAAAAATATAAATAGAAAAAAATAAAATAAAGAAATTGTATGGTTTTACATTGCCCAAAAATATTTAAAATTAAATGCTGAAAAACTATCAAATGAATTGTAGAAATGATAAAATTTGAGAGAATTCATAAATATAAATGATAAGATAGATAAGAAAAGATAAACAAAATAATATAAAGGTAAAAGAATTAAGCACGATGGTAGTTGTAGAAATTTATTCTATGTAATCACAAATCTTTATTTCAATAATGTTGTGTAGATAAAGGATAATAAAACAGTACGGACAAATAAACATATTAAGGCTGACCTGTTTTGTTTTAAAAATAAATTCCCTCAATTATAGCGTCCATGTGTAGCCATTGTTGATTGAGACTACAGTGAGATTAGTTACTTTGTTATGACAATTAGATAGTTTAATGGTTAGTGTTTAATTTAAATTATATTTGCTTAGCATTATTTGAAATGCACAGGGAAGAGTAATGGCATGATATCAAGAGCTAAAAGATCAACGCAAGGAAATTCATCATCAATTCCAATTTGAAATGGGCAATTCCCTAATCTGTAATGAATTTAACTTCTTAGTTGACATTTTTAAATTTAAAATGTTTGTTCTTATATTTATGCTCTTTTATAAGGGTCGTGACTTTTATTGTTCAAACCTTGGTTGTCACAAAATAAAATTATTTATTTAACATTTAATTTTATATATATATATATATATACACACACACACACAAGATGAGTTAATTAGTAAAATAATCGGCTGAAAATTATTGATTTTCAAAACAAGAAAAACTAAGGAAAGTGGAATGTTAGAGCAAATGAGAGAAAAACCGTCGTGATATAATATGGGTGGAGAAGCTTTTATAAATGCTTAGTTCAATAAACATAATTTTAGCCACCTTCTATGCCAATCATTCGGTTTAATATTTATTTAATGCAATTAGAAAAATTTTAGAGAAATTGATATATATGATATGAGTATCTTTGAGAACTCAATTATGAAAAATAAAATCTTGCTAGAAAATTTTATAATTCTATACTTATTTAGAATAGTTGTGACCGAGAATCTAAATTTTGACCGTTACAAAATAGGATTACTTAGTGAAACATTCAATTTTATGTATGTGTATATCTATATTAGTAAAAATAACACGTTTTCATTACGTTGAGAAGAGGGGTTTTGTTCAAAAGCAACATTTGACGAGAATTGTGTTAGCATGAATAATATATTTAATTGTAAAATTTTAATATCTTGAAATTTTTTATTTATTTGAATATATGTATAATATATATAATAATGATTGAATAATGTGATAGTGTATAAGATGAATGATTAATTTATATGATATAGAAGTTTAATATATCCGACGTTTAAGAGTAGTGCTCCCATAGTGACAAATGTCCTGCCGCTTACTCTTTCTTTCTTAATATTTCCTTGTTATTCTCCTTGTATCGCTCGTTCTCTTTCAACTTTTCGTTTTTTTTCTTTTTCTGTTTTTTTGAGTGCTTTTTTTTTTTTTCTACTTCTTCAAATTAAATTTTAAATTTATATTTCTATTTTGAAATTATGTTTTCATTTCTCTAACTTTTTTATTTTATTTCTCCCTCTCTTTTTTCTCATTCCATTTTTTCTGTGTTTTTTCTTACATTTTCATGTTTTCTCTTATATTTTTACATTTCCCTTATTTAGATCATTTCTTAAGTTTTTAATTTATTATTTCAAGGAATTAATGATTAAAGTAACCATAAAAATGAATGAAACTCAAAAATTACACTCCATTTTGATCTGAATATATGTGCATTTATATAGTTAATATGAATGCGTGGAAAAATGAAACAGAAAAAGTTAAAGGAAAAAATTGAGAAATAACATAAGCTCTGAATAAGAGAAAATTAATAAATAATTTAAAGATGTAGTAAAAATGCAACTATAAAAACATAAAATAATTTAAAAACAGAAATATAAACTAAAAATTAATCTAAAGGAGTAGGAAAAAAAATACACACATAGAGCAATTAGAAAAGGGAAAGACAAAAAAAAAAAAAAAAAAGGAAAGAGAAAAAGAGATAAAAGAAAATAACAAAGAAAGAGAATAATAATAATAATGAATGAAATAGTAAGTGTATAGACACTTTATCACTCCCTCATCCTGTAAGAGTACTATTCTTGAGCGTAGATCTACAAAATAGGGTATAAAAACAAATATAAATACGAGTACAAGTGAATATATAAGTATTGATATAATTAAAAATTTAATAATTAAATAATAATTAATTAGTTATATATATAAGGAAAATAAATTTTGAATTTGAATTTGAATTTAAATTTGAATGTAAGTATTGTTAAGTAAAATATCTAGTAGCTCAAGATTCGATAAGTTGTGTCATAATGATATAAAGTAAGCCATGTGTAGATTTATTTATAAATTATAAAATTAAAATTATTGTATTTTGAGTAATATAAATTAAATTATTTTAAAATTAAAATTACAAAAATTATTTACAATAAAAGATAAGAAATTAAAATGATTAATTAAAAGAGAAAAGAGTAAGAAAATGATAAAAGAAATAGAAGAATTTAAATTAAGAGTAATTATATAATTTTATATTATACATCAACAAAAACTTATTAACTTGATATATAGTGTGTGTATGTATATAAACAAGACTGGTGAATTGGTAATATACTCCCTCCCCTTAACATTGTTGATTTCCAAACAAAACTATAGAAAAGTGGTATGGTAACATACTATAAATAAATAAAAATAAAATGATAGAAAAATGTCTTGATATAGCGTGACTGATGAAGACCTTCTTCCGTGTTTTAATGCAATAGACAAAATTTTGGCCGCATTCTGGGTCAATCATACAGTTTTTTATTCGTTTAATGCAAGGGACAAAATTTTAGAACTATTAAATATATTGTATGGGTATCTTTCGAATTAAATAACACTTGATTATAAAAAAAATAAAAAAAAATTATTGCAAACAAATTTTATAAATTTATATTCTTTTATAATGAATGTGACCTTTGTAGTTCAAATTTTGGTTGCCACAAAATAAAAGTACTTATTTAATTTTCTGAAAAAGAATAGAAAAGGTGCATTTGTAACCCAAGGTAAATAAGGAAAAATTGGAGAAAAATCGTCACGCTTGATATAATGTGGATGGAAAAGATTTATGTAAAGTATGTTTCAATTATAGCATAGAATATCATATATTTATGCATGCTTCCCTTCGTTTTGTGTGTGGACGTGTGGTCTACTGGCTTAGATACATTGAAATTAAGAGAGAGGTTTAGTATTCAAATCTAGAAGATAATCACGCTCAACCTTCAAATCACATTATAAATTATGGAGTGTGTGAGGTTATTTGAGAAAAAAGTGTGCCCATCCACTAGTTTATATAATTATGGAGTGGATCTCAAAATAACAGTTATTTTTATTTATTTATTTTTTAAACATCTATCTAATTATAATCATTTACTAGTATTTCTGGTTTTTCGATTTTAGTATTAATCCACTACCTATTTCTTCTATTAATTTGCACCGCATTTGGTTCGCACCTTAAATAAGAGTGGAATCGAGTCGAGTCAAACTCGAGCTTGAGTGAAGTTGTCGATATCAAGATCGAGCTTTTACAACTCGAACTCAAGCTCGCTAGGCTTAGAGCTCGAGCTTATCGAGTCGAGCCCAAATTCGAACTCGAATTGAGTGCACTGCAGAGTGTAAATTATGTTTGACAAAAATCGAAAAAAAAAAAAAGAATCGAGTTCGAACTACTTGATTGAACTCGAGTATCCTCATGAAATATTCGAATTCAACTTAATAATTATATCGAGTCGAGCCGAACTAGACTCGAGCTCGTCATTGACCGATCTCGACTTGATCTTTGACCGAATTGTTCGACCAAGCCGAGTCAAGCAATTTGATTGACTAACACCCCTAACCTTAAATCAACTTCATATTTAAAATTATTCGTCTTAAATTTCAAATAAGTTTATTCATTTCAATACATTAACCAAATGCAGAAAGCATATTATTATTAAAGTTGATATTTGGTTCCTTGACTCTTTTGAGATGTGACATGGAAAATTTTTAATCTAAACTCCAATCTATAAAAATTAAAAAATAAACATTGCATATGTCAATTATTTATAAATTTTATATTTGATTAATTATAATATATTATATAACTATTATATTTTATACGAGTAAAAAAGTAAAAAAAAATTAAAAATAAAGGTAGTCGGAAGATAGAGGGAAAAGTTATAAGAAAGAGAACAAACAAAATACATTAAAAAGAGGAGAAAAACAAAAGGTTTTTAAAATAAGACTAATTTAGTAATTTTACATTTAATTAAGCATAGCATGGCTTTAATTATATATAGTGTGTGTATATTACAAATTTATTAGATTAATGTGACTTACATATTTTAAATTAATTATATAGCCTTCACTTTAGTAGGGTTTTGGTGAATTTTGAATTTTGGGATATAACTTCTAAATGTCAATTTTAATAAGAATAATCCAAACAATAATTATAGGTTTTGTTCCAATTTTTGATTCCAAAATCCTCTTACTAAACACTATCTTAATTACTCCTTTCACTTGATTTTAAATTTTAATGATATATAATTCATATATCTTTTACTACTAATGACAAAATTTTACTAAACATCAAAGTACATAAACTCATCGGCTCATTGTTTTGTCAAAATGTTTAATTGCCTAATGTTTAAGAAATTCTTGGCAAATGGCTTCTGGACTATGCTGTTTTTGTACTCCATATGCCTTTGTGTTCATATGACAACATTATCTTTGTAGTCTAAATTTTGACCTTTATTGTGACTGAAGGTGAGTGCTCTTCTTACTTTCTTTTATTGTTTTTTTTTTAAATAATAAAAATATTAGGATATCTGTTTTGTATATTTAATGTTGGTAAACATTTTTTCTTTGTTTTTAATAATAGGAGTTTGTTGTTCATAAATATATTTTTTGACAATTTTTATTCTTACTTTCAAATTTATTGGATCACTTTTTTTATTATTTAAGTTTTCAATATTTTTTTGGAATTCCATTCAATACTCATAATTTTATATTTTCTTTTCTTTCCTCTTTTGCATTCGTGTACTTTTTGTTCTAATTTTCTTCTTCTTCCTTTTTCGAATTATTCGTTTGTCTTGTGTCTGATAAGCATTTTGAGATCTCTTGTTTCTATTTTTATTGGGTGATATCTAATAATGTTAGTACATAATTTTATTAATTTAAATTGTCTACTAAAAGTTTGGATTATTTGAACCATGCATTCTCTTTTGAATGCAATTCATACCATAAATTTATTATATGTTTTAATAATTTACGAAGATATGATGTTATATGTTGAACTAATATTATTATGCATTATCTTATTATTAATACATTACAAACCTCTTTCTCTGTCTTGCATTAAATAAAAAATAAAAATAGAAATATAAAAAGGGAGTATGAGACCAAAATAACAATATGAATAAAATGTCAATAGACACTTGCAGTTTAAAAGTATTTGATAATAGGAATGTTTTGTTCATAGATATATTTTAAACATTTTTTATTTTATTCTAAGCTTCAAAAGTTGTTGTAGCACTCGTATTGTTATTCTCATCTTTTTAAATTTTATTTAGAATTTCATTCGATGTAATATCTTTCTATGTTCTATTTTTAATGCTGCTTTCTGTTCGAATTTCATTTCTTTTTCGTGGCTCTTTTAAATACAATGCTTAACTTTGTGACATCTTATGTGTTTATTTTTTTCTTTTTATGACATCCGTTCGTTTCAGTACATTATTTTGTTAAGTCAAATTACTCACAATAATTTTTTTATTTGAACCATGTATATTCACTTGACTCGTATTCGTACTATAAAAAATTTTAAATATTTATACTAATTTTTAGGAGATATATTATTATGCACTTCATTAATATTAATACGTGTGTTAATACAATTTAACTTATTACTAATAGTATTTTAATTTTATATTTGACTTTCTATTTCGATTTTAACAAAAAAAAGTTAACTAATATATATTTTTTTATTTGTGCATGTGATTAATATGTATAAGTATTTGTGATTTTATATTTTTTAAAACAGCATTCATGTCATTTTTTTATATTTTAAATATTATCTTGAGTTTTGTTGTAACACTTTCTTTATGATATTTCTTAATAAATTTTCTTTTTTTTTTTCAACATTTTTTGGTAAAGTACGCCTTTGAATTTGTATTTAATTTTGTTTGATGTCATAAATGAATTCAGTGAAAAAAATTGTGAAACACCTTTTTGCACGAATGCCTTCAAAATATTAGCATAGTTAGCATATAAATTAATTTAGAGCAGTTTATAAGAGATACAATGAACTAAATTAAAGTTAAAGAAAATAACTTGTCATTAAACTAGCAAATTTAATTCATTTATTGAAAATAAATATATCATCATACTACCACAACTTGAAATTATCAAAATAAGAAACTTAGGAAGAAAAAAAGAAGAAAAAAAATGTGGTATCTTGAATTTTAATAGGCATTAAACCACCATGAGTAAAAAAAATTCAAATTCATAATAAAAATTTTCAAAAGATAAAAAGGAAAAAAATGATATTATGTTAAAATAAGATGATATGCTATATGCTCATGTGGTTCCAATCTTGCTTATTAGTCTTATTAAATCCATTAATATTTTAATTGTTCTTGATCTTTTTATACATATAAGGCACTATTTCACGGTTTGTTTTGGTTCTTCAGTGTGTATTTTTAAATATATTTTTTACGAAAGTTGTATAGAAATAAGAAAGAGAAAGATGTAAAATTTAAAAAGTGTAAAGATTGAAGTGTGTGTATTTTTTAGCAAAACAAATATAGCCATCATTTTTTTACATTTTTTGCGCTTTTATCTTTTGTATAGTTTTCTTAATTGACATTTTTTTAAAAAAATGTATATGTACTTTGATCATCTTTATGGATATTAGACCAAAAAAAAAAAACAAAGAAGTCATTGAGTAAGTTTATCATCATTAATAATTGACGAATATGGCAAATAAATTTACAAGGAAAATTTCATATTTTTCATGAAAACATGATAAATGTACCCCGATAAATATATTTCAAAAAATAATCATTTCTGTTCATAGGAGGAGCAAAGATGCTAGTTGACATTGACATAACTTTAATAATAACTAGTTAGAGACACAAATGATGCACATCCATGGTTATATAAATAAATTTGCGTTCCTAAATATGAATTTTATGGAATTTAAAAAAATAAGAGAAAAAGAATTTCAAAAATATAAATTGAATAATTTAAATTTGAGATATGATATCGAGAAAACCGAATAACTTAAACTTAGAGTGAAGATAATGAAATAAGTTAAACTGGAGGATGATCACAATATAGTTTCGGTTTTTTATTACATCCAAACATAGCCTGTCGTTTTCATCCATTAACAAAACCTCAAACCAAACTAACCCGTTAAATTGAACAATCAAATGAATCGTATCAAGCACGGGTTATGTTTGGAGATTTTGGTGGAGAAAGAAAATGACAAGAAAAAAAATATCATTTGATTGTCTTATTTTACACTAAAAAAATACATATACTTCAACTATTATACTTTTAAAATTTTATTTTTTTTTCTTTTTAACTTTTATATAATTTTTGATAAAAATATATTTAAAAATACATACTTAAAAATTAAAACAAACTTACCCTAAAGTTTGAGGGCGGCAAATTATACACATACCTACATAAAGGATCTGTTTAAATATCGGTGTATTTGTGCATATATATATATATATAATTGTTAATTTAATTATAAATAAATATAATAATTAAATTTTAAATATTTATATATTTGTATTGAGGGAGAACAATTCAAAATATGTTTAGTAATATCAAATATGTTTAGTAGGCAATTTTTGATGAGATGCAAACCCGAGAGAACCGAACAAACACGTAAATTAATTGAAATGGTTTTGGTGAGTCCACGTGTTAGGGGCGGATAAAGGCCATCGGTCTAGGGAGTGGCAGTTGTACATAAGGTTCGTTATTTGAAAGAGTGTTTTGGTGATAACGAGCAGTATGTTTAAAAATAAAATTTAATATAATAAATATTATTTATTTAAAATTTTTATTTATAAATATTTTAAAATATATAATAATAATAATTAAATAATATAATAATACATAGAAATAATGATTAATTTATAAGATATACTTACATGTATATAAATGTAAATGTATGTGTATAATAATAATTATTTATAAGTGTAATAATTAAAAAATAAATAATTAATTATTTTAAATTTAAATTTAAATAAAAAATTTATTATATAAGATGTTTAGTTAAATAAAATAACGTAAGGTCGAATTGGGTTTAGTGGACCCTACTTTCAATAGGATCTTGCAGCAGGTAATTGGGACGAGTGTCATCTTTTTATCATTTATGTGTTTTTTTATTTTTCTTTAATTTTTTTCTTTTTATTAGTGAGGAAAAAAACATCGCATAAAAGAAAAAAACTCTAAAAATCATTTATTTTTCTTCTGTTTTTTTTGTTTTGTTTTATTTTTATTTTTGGTTTATAATTTTCGTTAGTTAAATGATTTCACATATAAAAAGTTAATTTATAATTTTGTATATATATGCATGTTTTTATATTCGTCTAAATGAGTGCGACTTCTTTGATTTTATTCATTCTTCTATTATTTCACTTCTTTCCATGAACTTAGTTGACTAAATTATTTTGTAGTGAGAAATTAATATATAATTGTGCGTGTATATGGATACATATTTTTATATCTGTAATTTTGAATTATGTTTATTTGTTCATAGCTGCTTCAGTTTTGAATTTCTTAAAATATTGACTTTGACATAAAAAAAATTTACAAAATAAGATTTAAAGAAAATAAAAAAATACGGAATCAAAAAATAAAAATAAAAGAAATAAGAAATAAAAAATAAAAAGAAAAAATAAGAATTTTTTTTTTAAAAAATAAAAAGACATAAAAATAAAAAATAGTGAAGCCTGTATTAGTCACCTGTGAGAAATGCTTTTGAGAGCAGGGCTTCAAAGACCTGGGTAACGGACATTGCACGGTTTTTATTTCATTGTCGGCGCCGTCTACACCAGCGAACCATCTTGTCGATTTTGCTTGCGCCACGTTTCACAAAATATCATGAGAAATTGTCAAGGACAGTCAATGCACCTCCTGTATATATTTCCTTTCTTTCTAATTGTTCATATTCACGGTTTTTGGTGTCCCAAACCCCTCTCTCTCTCTCTCTCTCTCTCTCTCTGTGTCTGTCTCGCGGGCCTCACAAAGCAGCCAATCATCTGGACCCCATTGAGAGGGTATTAGATAAATTGTAACTTCTCTGGGATTCTGGAGAGATCGGCCGGCGATAAGTATCGTTGTCTTTTCTATAAATAAAACCAATGCGGCTTCGATGTTTTGTTTCTACAGAGGAGCAAGAAGTGTGAGAGTGCAGGATTCGAACTTCCATTCGGACATTCTTGATATTCTATGCCCTGTTTCTTCTGGAAGGATCGAAAGGTAATGCAGGGGAAGTTCCTTTTGAAATTTCTCTTCCATACATCTTTCCGACCAAGCCTCCAAATTATTCCTTCTTTATTTATACGAACAGGGGTAATTAGGGATTGTGAATTTTCGAGATATCATAACATTGTTTGATTTTGATGCTTGCCGTGGGCAATTATTTGACGGGGTGGGTGGAATTGGGGATGGTTGGAGAAAGCGAATTCAAATTTGTTTACCCATGACGTTAGAAAGGGGGAAATGAATGACATCCGTGCAAAATGATTTTGTGAAGGAAAAAATATGAGACATTTCTCATTAAATTAAGGTAAAATGACTTGTAATATAATAAAGATGCTAAGAGTTTATGGGAAATTGATAGCAGATCTTATTGAAAAGGATGAAAAGAAAAAAAAAGCTTTGCTTTTAGAAGTGTTGGATGATGGTTTCTTATTTTCAGTTGCATCAATTTTTTAAAAAAATATTTGCAGAACCAATGAAGTCCTGAGCTTGTATATGAGATGGATCGCAAACCCGGTGAGAAAAAATTACCTACTCCTCCTCCATTGCCTGCTGATCTAAGTACCGGATTTCATCAGAAGGGCTTGGCAATAACTGGATCGAAGATGAGGGGAAACTTCGTTGTTCCCAATGCTGGAAATAGCCGATTGGACCGTCTCTTTGATGAAGGTTATAGAGCAGACGTCTTGATTCTAACAGATGGTGGTGGTGTGATCTACGCACACGCATGTATTCTTGTAAGTTCATTGTGGGAAAACGATCATATATTATTGCATTAATCTTGACTGAGATTCACGTTATAAATATAGAAATCTGTATTGATTTTCTAGTTTTGTGATCCAGGGTATTGCTTCTCCGGTCCTGAAGGCTATGTTAATGAAATCAAAAGGTGAAGGTCGCAATCGGAGGCTATCAATCTCAATTCATGGTGTTCCTGCAGACGCCATCCGGGTTTTCATTCGGTTCTTATACTCTTCCTGGTAACTATTGTTCTTTATACAAAATTGCCAGTTTCTTGTGAACTCCATAGCAATATGTGCCCTTCGTGAGAAAATTAAACTCAATTTGTGAATATTTGAAAAAAAATGAATGAATTGGTTGGTACATGAATTGTTTAATTACATGAATGGGATCGAGTATGTTTCATGTATCAATCTTAGAGTCATGTTCAAGTAAGAAAATGGAAAGTGTTGAATTAAGTATAGGTTTTTATACTAGATTAGGTTCATACTACAAGGTGCTTATACATAATTATGCATTGTTGTTGTCAAAAGAATTCATATGGAATAAAAAGTATATCACAAAAATGACTCTCTCTTTTGCTCTCTAATATTCTCTAATGTAAGTGAGTTGTGTTGTGAATTCTCCCTTACAGTGGCATCAGAGCTTCAGACGATCCTGAGGCCATGAGGAGGAAAAAGCAAAAATGACGGGACAAAAGAGGAAAGCAGACAAATAAGGGTAGAAGATAGTTGGTGTTACTTAGGTTTATGGATGCATTGCATGTTGAATTTAGCTGTACAATTTTAGTGTTGGTATCTCCAGGTTTTGTTAAAAAGAGAAACCTGTCAAAAGACACTTCTAAGTGTTGAGGTCTCCGGGCTTCTGAGAAGGGAAGCTCATTAAGAAAGTGTTGTTTACAGGATATTGAAAAAACTCATCGAGAGAGAAGTGAAAACAAGAGGAATCTTCTGAAGAGATGAAAAGCTTATGTGAAAGGCGGGGGGTTTGAGGATAAATCTCTATTAAGTGAGACAAGGTGGTTTATACAGCCAAGAATCTGATAAATGATTCTTGACACCATGCCACCTAAGAGTATAGACAAGCTACCCCATAGTAAAGAGAAGAAGACCAAGTCATGGATTCTCTTGACATAATGAGAATCATGTTTAAGAAAACTTAAAATTTGACTAATGAATATTGGGAAAAAAATGAATGGATTGGTAGATGCATATGTTGTTTAAATACATGAATTGCATCTAGTATGGCTCATGTATCAGTTTTGCGGTCGCTTTCAAGTACAAGAAAAGGAGAAGTATTGAATCAAATATACGTTCATGCACTAAATTAGATTCATACGACATTTGAATAAAAAGTGCATTATTTGGATAAATGAATTTCTTCTGCTCTTTAATACCCTTTACCCTTTACAGCTATGAAGAAGGAAATATGAAGGAATGTGTATTGCCTCTGTTGGTGCTGTCACATGCATATGTGGTTCCGCAGCTAAAGAGACTTTGCGAGTGGTGGCTTGAACAGAGATTGATCACCACAGAGAATGTGATTGATGTATTTCAGCTTGCTTTGCTGTGTGATGCTTCTCGACTCAGCCTAATTTGTCTTCGCTACATCCTGGCAAACTTCAAAGCTGTTTCTGCCTCAGATGGATGGAAAGTCATGAAAGAGAGCCATCCGGTACTAGAAGAGGAAATACTTGAGTCCATTCCCTATCAGGCTGCTGTAAGCATTATTATTTCTTGCAGCAAATTTTAGTATGGAACTCATGTTAGTTTGTCTGAATTTTTTGTTCTTTATTCATATTTTCCAGAGGCTAAATTATAAGATGAGGAGAGCGCAAGAGAGAAAAATTTACATACAGCTATACGAAGCAATGGAAGCCCTTGTTAACATCTGCAGGGATGGTTGCCGAACTATAGGGCCACTTGACAAGACTCTGCAAGATGATCAGGCTCCTTGTAAGTACGCAGCTTGTAGGGGGCTGGAAACACTCATTCGTCACTTTGCTGGATGCAAGCTGAGAGGTACCGGTGGCTGTGTCCATTGCAAGAGAATGTGGCAAATTTTGGAGTTGCACTCTAGGATTTGTGCTAATTCAAATGCTTGCAGAGTGCCATTGTGCAGGTCAGTAGTTGTTTCTTCACTCTACACCTTACTTTTCACCCCCAATTTTTGTATGAGTGCGAATGTGTTGGATGGAAGCCTTATCAGATGTTAGAATTCTTCCGCTACAGGAACCTAAGGCAGAGGAGAAGGAAACAAAGCAAGAAAGAAGA
This sequence comes from Avicennia marina, assembly GCA_019155195.1. Taxonomy (NCBI): domain Eukaryota; kingdom Viridiplantae; phylum Streptophyta; class Magnoliopsida; order Lamiales; family Acanthaceae; genus Avicennia; species Avicennia marina. Next base: position 10,243,907 of record CM032765.1, read on the forward strand.
TATTAAATGGAGAATCTTGGTGAAAAAAATAGTGAGATCGAAGAGCATCACTGGAGCCCCATTCTTCTCATTGAAACGATCAACGTAATGCAAATTAAGGCTGGTTTCTCATTGTCGACTGGAACAAAGTAATACTAAAATTTACTAGAGAAAGGGTGGTCCATTGGCATGTAGAAAGAGAGCAAAAAAATCACTATAGGTTAGGTCATCGGAACTGGTTTGTGTGTGTCTGTTTTTTTTACCACCTTACTGGTTGTTCCATGAGAGATGTGAGATGAGAGGCTTTTGCCCTGTAGTCGAAATCATTTAGTTAAAATTATTTAGCGTTAGAGAACCTTTTTTTCTTTTGATACAGGTATATGGATCATGGTAGATTTTCCAAACATCCTACTTCACAATATTTGCTATAAACGGCTTGTATGGATTGGTTGACCTGCTAATTTTTTAAATTAGTTTATGACTACTCATTCCGAGAACAAAAAAATAATATGCGTAAAATGATACATGTGGTGTAGTACTAGAAATAATATCATCATTCAAAAGTAACGACAATGACAATAGTAATAGAAATAATGGTGGCGAGGGTGATGGCGACAGCGAAGACCAACTGCGGTCCTAGTGCACTCTCATCCGGTGTTTTTGTTTACATGGTTCTTTGAATCTTATGCATATTGTTCTCATTGATTTGTCACACATTCTACGTTACTATAAATCAAACACTTGATCCAATAATGATATATTCTTTACATTCTGTGACCCTCCAAGATTATATACACTTGTGTGTAAGTAAAATAATACAATACGGTAGAATCGTTACACGTAATGTTGTATAAGGTTTTTGGAGTAGCGAATCCCATGGCCGAGAGCTTATTTCCTGCATTGCTGGATTTAGAAGTAGCCTAGCCTTTTAATGCTTCTCCCCATGGACAGAAGGCCTTTTCCGCATCCAGCCATGGACAAACGTTTTCATTCTTCATTATTCGTTGACGTGGCGTACTGGGCATCTTCCGATTTGTAATACTCCAGGCTGCCTGTTAACTGGGTCAACTTTGCGGGGCTCTTCTCCAGTTCTCACCGCCCAACGAATGCGGCACTTTCACCGTCACTTGGAGGTCGTAGTTCTACTTCCATGTATATTATTTAATAGTTTCATTTTTCTCGGTTTGAACAAATATGAAATGTTGTACAGCATTTGGGACGATTGCTCGAGCGATAATTGATATGAAAACAGGACCGTGGACCCAAGAATTTTACCTTGCTGAGAATAAGCAAATCCACATTCTGATTATTCTTATGGTGCCCGGTGTTGAACTCTAATTTCTTGTTTGATAATATGTATATAAACGGACTAAGATTGTTTTGCCTAACGCTACAGTGTTTAGCAGAAAAGAATTAAGCCTCTTTGCTATCATCTAGGCACTCTTACCTGATCTTTACCATACAATGTTGAAAATTCCTCACCATACGGCTGCTTATTTCAGTTCTTCTATGGTTGCTTGCTTGTAGATTCTTGTAAATCTGAAGGATATTTTTTGGTGCTTCCGTGGCTTGAGGACATGGTCGAAACTCTGCAATTGAAAGTGAGACTAGTACTGTACAATATGCTTTTTGATAGCTCTTTAACTATGCTAATTTCCTGCTCCCGTAACGAATTGTGGCAGTTGCTTATTTAGGATCCATGTGCCGTGCCTGACTTGTGGTTGCGCCAAGATTACACGCTATCACTATCTGAACCATCATGGCGCACATTGAATCTGTTGAGCACTGGCAACGACGCAGCTGCTGGCATTTTGAATGATCTCCCTGCGCCCACTGTTGCTCTATCCTGCATTCTCCCAACATCTCTGCAAACATTATCTAGTATGGAGAGAAAATCTCGTACGATCATGAATATTCTGAAAGGATGGGCTTCCTCTTTTGCAGCATCTCCATGAAAATACTCTGTCACCTCTTTCACCAGAGATAAGGCTTCTCTCTCTTCAGCCTTAATTCTGGTGATTTCCTCAGCCGCCTCCTTAAGGAACTCGTCCATTGAATCAAAGAATTTACCTTGCATACTTTGTTTCCTGTACTGCATAACTGATCTGACTTTCTCAAGTCCCATTTCAAGCTTGGAGACATAGCTACTCAGGACATCTGAGTCCATTCCTGCTGCTCTTTTTACATTGCCGAGCTCTTTGCTTAACCCGGAAACAACTTGCAATTCTTGCTTCTTGAACTCCTCTTCTTTAAATTCGACACTGGTTTTGTTAGGCAGACTTTCACTTGCAGGATCAGAATTAGCTCCTTCCGACCTAATAATCTCTTGGACCACAAAGTGAAGCAAGGTTGTCTTTCCGTCTGTACCTTTTATGTCTACTAATTTTAACAACGTATCCAATTTGAAAGCTCTGGCATCACCACGATTGGTGCCATCGTTCATGCGGTTTCCTGTCCTCAGAACGGCTTCAAGGAGCTTAAGGAATAGGCGACTATTTTTCAGTTCGTTACTGGCTGCCTGCGTAGTGAAATGAGATATGTATAAGAAGAATATTGCAACAATTAGAAATGTAGTTTAGCAATGCTTAGCTACTTGGTTACTGTGGACCTTTATACTTGATTGAGTTCACATTAGCAAGAACTTGATTTAGCAAAAGCCAAATGGAATAATTGGCGGTACCTCCAGTGTTTGAAAGGACTTTCTCAAATATGCTACTTCTGTATCAAAGTTTGCTCTATAAAGCATAGCCTCCACCCTTTTAAATGCAAATGGAATATCCAGTATCGCCTTGAGGAATCGCTCTGCTGATCCCAATTTTGAGTTTTCAGCACTATGGTCTTTTAGTTTTATCTCTTCTTCCTTGGTTGGTGCCATCTTCACTAAAGTCTCCAACAGCTCTGGACCCAATCCCTCTGGATTTCCTGTGGCACAAAAATAACATTTTCTTCAATGTAGAGTAATGAATTCTGAAGATTTTACATTTGAAGTATTAATCAAACATTGTAACAAGGAGTTGAAACACCTGGTGATGAACTGAGCATCAACCAGCATGATTGCTATGTCTTCTCAAATGTTGAGCAGTGAAATGTGAAGTTTTAATGCAATGCAGTTTTATTGTTTGATACACGTTGGATTCCGTTGATGTTTTAAATGTCAAATGATGATAGTGCAGTTTGCAATTCTAATTGTTTAATTTTTTACCAGTTTCTGTGGTAGCATATTCAACTTTAATTCAAGTCCCGGAAGGACTACACATTCAGATACACCTGGAATTTTTCCAGTTCATCTCTTATGCTATAGTCAGTGCTACTACAATATGTCGTAATCCCATATTTTCGCATACAAGGAAGTGATAGAATGCAACCCATTCCTCACTTGGCATGCTTTTCATTTGATTTTAATCTTAACTTTATTCTGTTATTCTTTCATTTTCCCTTTCCATTTCAATGTTTTCTTATGGTTCCTCTTTTAGGACTTAGAACATATTTGACCTTATTGATCTACCTGTACCAGCGGTTTTTATTGCTCTAACCTCATCATAGGTAGTAAAATTTAGGGACAGGAATCATCCGGTAATTAGAAATATTATTCACCACGGGACACGCTGTATATTTTCTTGGTTAATAAGTGATCATGGAATTTGCTCCGAGTGAGATTAAGCTCTACTATTCTTAGACAGATAGTATTGGGTGGTAAAGGCAGCTGGTTGGGGTGTAAACAGATGCAACGTTGAAACTACGAGTTGGTCCATGGCAAAGGTCACCAGTTAAAGACTAAGAGAGGCCAAACTTGTTTCTCACTAATAAGAGTGAAGACAGAGATGCAGAGGCTGATGATGAGAAAATACTCTCTCTTGCTAATTTCCATCTATTCCAAAATGCACATTTACACTAAAGTGTTTAAAATTGTGATAAATATTATTATTTTATATTAAAAAATATAAAAAATAATTAAATATTAAGATTGTGGCTCATCACTCGCTACCAACTACATTTTGCAGCATCTATAAGACCTTTAATTTCTCTTCATTTTTAGTTTGAATGGGCATTTACTTATTAGTCTCAACTAAACTTGTTTCCTTAGAATGAGGGCAACCATTACCACCGTTTACTACTTTATTTCATTTTCGTACTACAAAATTTATTGCAGAACCGAAATCTAGTTTTATGATTGCAGGGTGGAGAAGAAGAGTAGCATACCATCTAAGAGTGCTTCAGAAACCTCTTCTCTTGTCACGTTCAATGCTCGCAATAGTATAGCGATGTTTTGGGATTTCTTCGGATCTAGCACTCTGTTCTCGTGCTCCAGCTTTGGCAGAGCTGACTTTCTAGTTGCTTCTTTAGGAGCTGAATTTGCAGAATTACATCCGAAAAGCGACTCCATGGCGTCCTCATTCAACCTGTACGTACAAGATTCGTGTTCATAGACCGTACAATTATATTTAGCTCCACGAAGAAAATAGGCTTCACTTACTGGAAGGAGCTTGGCTTCAACTGGTCCCATACTGTGGCTCGGTCTGAGGTGGCTCTCACTTTGTCCCAGTACAAAGGTTTCAGTTTCCCTTTTGATCCTTCCCTGTCCTCCCTAACATCGACTTTCTCCGATGAACTGACACCTTTATTAGCTTCTTCTTCATGAGGACTTGTTTCCTCGGACCCTGAATTTGCTTTGAGACTAGCTGGACTCTTAGACTGTGGCCTTGTCTCTTGTTTGGGAATTGGTGAAGGGGTATGTGGTTCCGCAGCACCAGAGTTTCTAGGGATTGAGAGCTGCGGTGGTGGAGGCGGCGGCGGAGGTGGAATTGGGATCTTAGATGTCTGCTGATCATCACTGCCTATCGATCTGAGCCTTTCCATGTCTGGCGGAGGGGGGTGTGCTGGAAACTTTGCCCTTTTAGGAGTACAAGATAGTTCTTTGCTAGGCTGCGGCGGCCCCAAGGAAGAAGCCGCCGGTGGCGGAGGAGGGGAAGGCGGCAACGATTGCTTAATCGATGGTATTATTACAGGCTTTGTATCTGGAGACGATGCGGCGAGGCGAGATTTCGGTGAAGTTCTCTTGGAATGTGGAACAGCACCACCAAGACGATTATCCGGCCTGCTCTGGTTCACCTGGCTGACGTTGTTATTCGAATAACCGTGACGTGATCCTGGAGATTCGTTGCTCATGGATGATCCTTGAGGAGTGTAAAAATTAGTGTCATGGCTCTCGTCGTCATCCGACGAAGACATCGGTGGTGGCGAGTTTATGTTCGGAGGCGGTGGGGGCTTCGGCAGCGGCGGCAGCGGTTGAAGGTCGGGACTGGGTCTATACCGTTCAGATCTTTTTTCCGAGTTGAGCTTTCGGTATGGCGACCCACTGGTCCCATTTGCCTCATTCACCAAAGTCGTGGTGGACGGCTCCACTGTGCCGATGTAAAGGAAAGTGGACGGTGCCATTCGTGATTCCTCATTGACTGGCTGTGAATTCCCACCAACGAGCTTCCGGGACTCGTCTGGCTTTTTGGTGCGGTGCTTGTACAGATAGAACGCCAGGGCCGCCAGCATTCCGAGGGTCAGAATCCCGGATGATATCGCAATCGCCACCTTCTTGGTTGGGTTGGATGTCTTGTGGGCAGCTGGATTTGACGCTTCAGTGCTGGGACTGGTCTGTGAGGGCGGGGACTGCTGGGCCTGATCCGGGGGCGGTCCATTTGGAAGTTGGTGGAAGAATGGCTGGTCTTGGCCTGAAGAATCTGGGGCAGGCGGCGGTTCGGATTGAGTTGGCGGTGCTGAAGTAGTTGGAAATAAGGGTTGGTGCAGAATTCTCCTGCTGTTCTCTTTTTCATCTGGAAATTCGGATTGGACCTTGAAGGATGCAACCAATGATAAGATGAAGAAAATGCTTATATAATTGGCTCTCATGGTGATGTTTTCTCGGCAAGCCCTCCTATGTTGTTTTCTTTCACCTCATTCATCTCGTCCAAATTCTGAGGGGTCGCCAAGATTAAGAGAGAGGAAGAGAGAGGCGGTAAAGGAGAAGCTTCTGTGAGCTGCAACATCTAGATGCTCTTTCTATCTCTCCACTTTTCCATACGATAATATTCCGCAAGTGTATTTTTCCATGTTTATTACTACGTCAGAATTAATCTTATATTTGTACATCTGCGAGTGGTTAATTTAAAAAATGTTGATTATATTTGACATATTGCAGGAGAATTAAATGAGGAATGATAAAGAAATGGAGGAGGGAACGTGGAGGACGATGATGGCGGACACGTAGAGGATCCTAAAGAAAATGTTTTTGCAATTCCCTGTTTTCCGTGGTTGCCGAGGAGGACGTATCTTTCGAATCACTTGCTTCTTACAGTCGTTGAATCAACGGATACGATTTTGCTGCCCATATTCATATGGTATTTACATTTATCAAATGCGTTATATGATCTAATAACGGTTAGCTTGAGGGGGAATCTTTTAATATCTGGATCCCATTTGATGTGCTGTATCTGATTTGATTGCGTTGAATTTAATTATATTGTTTGATTAACAAAAATGCAGTTATTACGTGATTGGTGGGTGGTACAATTAGAGTAATTATAAATTTAGTTACCAAATTGCGAATATGCTTTGGCGCTTCTGGAATTTAAATTATGTTGGGCGAGTAACGTAAAAATGAGAAAGTAAAAATAAAAAAATAAAAAAAAAATAATAATAAAAATAAAAATTATTATTCTATTAAGTCACACATTTAGAATGGCAAATCTTGATCCGTACACATTGCATAACCATTGCTAACTGTAACTGTGCAGGCAAACAATTTAATCTTGTGAACCTTTCTTTTTTCTTTTCATGTAATAAAATATAATATTCAATTTGCTGGGGCAGTGGCTTCACACTGATCAACCTGAAAGGGACATGAGCAACCTTTTTCATTCTTACCACAAAATTCTCCAAACATGGCCCCACCCCTAGTATTTGTTAGACTGGAAAGTGGAAAGATGGTGAGAGAGAGAGAGAGAGAGTGAATTTCACGTTTCTCCAAATTCAAAACAAATAAACGGCTTGAGTGTCGGCTGGGCTCTATTCCGTAATTTGTCAGAAAATATTCTTAATTTGCCATTTTCACACCCACAAGAAAGACTGAAGCGTGTGTACAGCTGACTACGGAGTATGAAATTTTGAAAAATTTGTACCCTAGAGTATTATTTTATTTTATTTTACAAAGGGGACAAAATACAATTTTGATATTTTTAAGAAATTAATAACAAGAATATGTCGTGATAATGAACCAGACACAATCCTGATTAATAAAAATAAGGCCCGATTATATTAGAGGCGGTGGAAAAATAGACCACATGAAAAATGAGCACACGACAGAAAGAGAGAGTCGGTGTTCAAGTTCTGTCCTACTGCTAAGTACCTACAGTCAGTGCTTATTAATAAAAATAAAATTATTTAATATTAAAAAGTATTAAGAGTATTTAAAATAATAAAATGAAAAAATATCAAGAGAATTTTAAAAAATAAAAAACTTGAGAGAAAATAAAATAAAATAAAAATCTTGTTATTTACATTGTGCTAAAAACATTCAAAATAAAAAAATTATGAACTATTAAAAGAATTTTTAAAAAATGATAAAACTTGAGAAAACATATAAATATAAATTGTAAGTTTGATAGAAAGAAAAAAGAAAATGATAGAAAAATAAAAATATTTAACATAAAAGTATTTAAGTAATAAGATTTTGATATTTTGAAAATTTTAATTTATTTAAATGTATATTAAAAATATATGATAATAATTAAATTATATGATAATTTATAAGGATAATAATTAGTTTTTAGAATGTAAATATATATAAATGTGAGTGCATGTGTACATAGATATACGTATTGATTTGATTATAAATAAATATAGTAATCAGAGAATAATAAATTAGTTATATATATGTGTGTGTGTGTGTGTAAACAATGAAAATTTTGAATTAGAATTTAAAAATATTTTTATTGAATTATATATTTAAGAGTGTAGTTGGATAAGGGTTTAGGGTTTAGGATTTAGTTGGACAAGGTGCTCGAGATTAAAGAATGGGTTCCAAAGATAGTCTAAATGTTACCTTTGAACACCCACGCGCACCCACCCACCCTTCCACCCACATTTCTACACTACTATTAATGGGTGAACCCTTTTTGGTCTCACAATCTAATTACAGAAATACCCCTACCTATATTTGATAAATAGTTAATTTCTGTTAATACTCTCAATTTCGCATTAATTTGTTTAGTCTTCTATCCCCTTAACACTCCACTCATATAAAATTTTCACTTTTTCTATAGAGTTTAGTGTTTGTTTTTTAAATATACTATCTTTCAATTTTTGAGTATTTTTATACCTTATTGCTGTTTTATACACAATGAGTCATTTTTGCTTGAAGATATATTATAATGTAAAATACATATATAAAATAATTTTAAAAAATTATATAATATCAATAGAGAGTATATGTCTACATGATAAATTATATTTTGAATTTTATATGTACATGTATAGAGTGTGCATCTACTATTAGAATGTATGTATGTTATCAATGTATGGTTTTCAAAGTTGTAAGTAAGTAAAAGGTAGAAATCTTATGCAATGAGACATCTGGAGTGCAGATGAGTTTGAAGAAATTGGGAAGACACCTCAGAAAAAATTTAGATTAACATAGGACATTTATGTATAAGTATCAATATGATTGAGTCTAACTTAAATTATTATGACGTTTGCCATAGAGGCTAAAGTTGATTTGAAGGATAGCCAAATTGATCCAAATGAGATTTTAGGGGTGAGGCATTTGAAAATTTTTATTTATAAATATCAAACAATATGTTAAAGATGATAAAGAGGACAATTTTTGAAAACCAATCGCGTGAGAGTTGTGTTTAGAGTCTGTCTATTTATATGCTGATTGCAAGTCATATTTTGATAATTCAACTCTTTTGATTGGAACAAACCAATTTAAGAGGTGAGTTGGGTCAAGAGTAATTTTGATAAAATACAAAACTTTAGGTTAAAGTTTTATGCATTAAACCATTTAGATACTTGTGTTGAGGTATTAAATTTGTGTGAGTAGTTACTTAAGTTAAGCTCTTGTCTTCACTATTTTTTTAAATTAGTAAAAGATTTAGCCTATTAAAATGTTTGCAAACATAGGAATGACTCTATGAATTACGTTAATATATTTGTGTTCGACTTATTGCTCGTTGGTATGCACGTATTACGTTACACATCTCCAAGCATTCAATTTTGAAAATTGTTGTCAATATTTTTTCAAATATCGTCCTCACATATTTTTCAAATATATATAAAACTTTTTAAATCGTTAGACGGAAATTTTTAAACTCTAAAACGTTACAAGTATTAGAAACAGATTATTAAATTTTACACATTCATTTACATTAAAAGAAGTGAAAGGCTTCAGATAGGATTTCTCTGTGTGATGTCTTGTCATTTAAACATTATCAGAAATTAATTTTAAATTAAAAAGTAATTATTATTTAATACAAAAAAGTCTATTTTATTCATTTTTCTCAAAAGCATACATGCATTTTAGTTATTATATTTGTAATCTATCTCTCGGTATATGTACCAACACACACATACCTCACTTGTACACAATTTTAAAAAACAAAAAAAGCGACACATAAAATACGTACCTGAATATTAAACAAACACAACCGTAGAAATTAAAACATGCATATAATTAAAGTTATACTTTCATTACACACACACACACACACACACGTGCGTGTACTTTTAATTTATAATCTATCATCTAACAAAATTGTCTATTTAAATATAATAAAATTATATAGTTTATTAACACAAATAAAATATAAGTTATTATGTTTTACAATGTATTAAAATTTATTTAAACCTAGAAAAAGAGAAAATTTCAAGAGAGAGAGAGAAATTTCATATTAGAATAAATAAATTAAATGAAATTTTATTGGAAAGAATAAGAAAAATAGAAAATATTTTTTTTAAAAAAGGAACAAATGAATAAATAAGTAAGTAGTGTAGCCATCTTACTCTTTAGCTAGCTGAAAGTGGCTGCATTGGGAGTTTAATAGTTTAGCCATAATAAATAGTATAGATATGAATTTATTAATAGGAGGTTTGTTATTATAAGAGTCTCACTATTAATAATGTAGTATAGTTTTACATTTTTACAGTCTCTCCAAGTTCATTGACATGAATAGATTATATAGCTTTTTAGAAAAATATAAATATAGAGATATCCAACCAAATTCAACATTCTTCAGACAAGTTATAAGTTCAACTCAAGATCAAAAACCTTAAATCTTAAAATCTTTGCATGTTTTTACTTATAAATAGAAAGTGTTGCTATTTACTAAAACACTACAGTGAATCTCCAAAAATAAATATAAACTATTTTTTCTACAGTTAATAGATACTTCAATATGAATATTTTAGTGCCATAGTCCACTCTCCATTTGTTGGTTTGTTTGTTAGTTTTCCTACATTTTGCAAGCTCGGGTAGTGCACAGTTTGGTATATCTGATCGTGTCCAAAATTAAAATTTTGATATCTACTGAATACTGAATCAAGTTTTTGATTTGGTATTAGTATTTGGGTTCAGTATACTGTATCAACATGAATACTCATTTTTTTTTATTTTTAATATATTTTTTATTTCTCTTTTAATATATTTTTTAATTTTTTAATATATAATTTTTAAATTATCAGTGATAAATAGTAAATTAATGATAAAAATTTAATTTATAATTTTTTAAAATTTTTTTACTAAAATCTAGTTTATCGAAAATAGTACCCAAATCAATCAAAATTTTGATTTAGTTTTACCTATTGAATAGCCCTACCAATGTATGCTTGCCCCGACTATTTTGTGTGAACTGGGGACTGACGTAATCAAAAAAATAAATGTAATAACTATTTTATGACCTCATTATTTAAACGGAGTGAAGAACAAAATTTTATTAATCTAAAAAGCAACAAATACCATATATTGTGACTATAAAAATGCAATATAATTTAAAAATATTCCCCAATATTAATTTTGGCAGTCAATACATTAACATCAACAACAATAATACATTAAAGGGAAAACGTTCACGCCATCTTTGTTTTTTTAGCATCATCACAATTAACTTTTGCCATCCCATTATTCTAATTTGATCTCGCACGTCAAGCATCCCCTACCTTGCCTTGCTTTCAAAAATTTCTTTTTTCATAATTAGATCTCAATCATTCCACCTCAATGCAACCTTCATGAAGCAAAGAATCAAGAATACAATATAATTTTGAGAGTCATGTTAATCTCATTACACATCCTCATGAACCCCTTGAACATGCTTGTTGGCTACGTACCCCTGCGAGTCTACTCCATCATAACCACCAACTCTTCGCATATTTAGTATGATCAAATAATCAAATGGTGTTAACTATTTGGATGATTCCTAAATGGATGTTGCGAGTGAAGTGAAGTACACGACACCAAATATGATAGAATTGCAAAAAGATCACGTCCCAATGTGTAAATTTCATATGGTCAAACGACAAAACATTTATCCTTACCCAATCTTTCTGAATCACATAATTAATACATTCTACACTCTTGTCTTGTGGGGGTTGGTTTGTTTTGTTCCCCATGCAACTTTTCGTTTAAATAGCAGATTTGTGTGGACACAACAGGGAAGAGGGGATCGATCTTTCTGATTTAGGCAGAAAACTAGAGTATCTTAGTAAATAATTTTGATGTCGGATGGGTCAATTAAACTATTTCTAAGTATTACTCTGTGGTAATTACGAATTTGGACGTCATTTGATTGAGCTCTCAAATTAAGTTATAAGAGGTTTAAAAGCTTTGTCAATGTGTTTGGTAATTTCTTTTAAGAAGAATTATAGGCTCTTTAAAGTACTTTCTTTTGAAACATATATCTCATTGTGTATTATAAAAATGACATAAATATATTTAATTTTATCATATTAATGATCTTATACATTTTTGTCATTGTCGCACAAAAATAATAATTATATATTTACAAAAATTTAATAATATGTTATAAGTTCATAAATCAAAACACTTTACTAATTTTTTAAAATAAGATTATAAGTTTAGAAAATAACTTACAAGTTTCAAGATTTTATAAGCTATTAAAAATATGTTTAGTCAAACACCTACTTAATCAAGACATTAACATGATAAGACAAGACAATTAAGGTGAGTTGTTAAATCTGGAATGAAATCAGCGATTGTGAGGTAAGAAGTAGGATGTGCTTACTTCACTTGTATTTTCATTAACAAAATATCAGTAAAAAGATAACATTGCCCATATTTTGATCATATACTAATAAAAATTAATTACTCTGTTTATTAAATTAATAATAATAAATAAATTATTATATGTACCAGGATTATTTTTAAAAATAAATTTTGAAATATTAAAACAAAATTTTGATTGCTTTTCTGTTTGTTCACTTCTTGCGAAAATGTTTTTTAAAAAACAATAACGTTGTCATCTTTTCTCACATGATAAACATATGATGACCTGTTGTTATATATACGAGCAATTTTTGAACATTTAAAGCATTTGCATTTAAAATGTCAGGTATAACTTATTATTACAGTTAATTATTTTATTTTATTATATAGATATTTTGAAATAGATAATGTATATATTTTTTATTTTTATAATTTAAAATTTAATAAAAACCACACACTATCTATGCATTATCAAATATTATACCATTGTATTCATGTAATGAGCACATACAAAAGTATGTTAACAAAAATGGATGGCCCCAAATAAGAGAAATGGATGAATACTATAATAACACGTAGAATCAATGTATTTTCTGATAATGTCAATAATAATAATAATAATACTAAAATAATGTCACGATGATCAATACATACTATATATGATATATTATAATATCGTTCCCAAGTTTAGAAATATTTGGACCTAAGTCTCAATCATCACATATTCTATCAAATTTTACACGAATATATTACTTAATAAATTTTTTATTTAAAATTAAAATTAAAATTTTTATATGCATAATTAACTAATTACTTTTTAGTCAACGTGTCTATTCATAATTAAATAATACATGCATATATCACTCATAGAATTATATTTATATTTTAGATCATTACTTTTATATATTATTGTATCATTCAATTATTTTTATATATTTTATTCATACATTTTAATAAATTAAAATGTACATATCATTAAATTTTTATAATTAAATATAACTGGCATTAAATATTATGTATAACAAAAACTCTAATCCGAAACATAACCCCCGAAGAATATATAAATATACAATAAGATGCAACCTTGACCAGGACACAAGTAGATACCTACACCTTCAATTGCCTAAAAAAGGGTTATGGATAGGGCGCAGAAATCACAGATTCAATTTTTGTAGAATTATTAGTGGATTATCATAATTCATGAAGACAAGTAATAAAAAGCAACCCGCCTCCAATTATTATTATTATTATGATAAGTGAAAGCGGACAGACGGAATCCGATGGCAGGGTCCTCCCCGCCTTGATTATTATTAGCCATTAAGTTCAACGCTTTTTTATGGGTTGATTTGAAAGTATACGTGATGTATTTATGTTGAATATTTAAAATTAGAATAAATATCATAATTTTAAATTAAAAAGATAAAAATTAATTAAATATCAACAGGTACGCTAAGTGAATCATGTAATGTAATATCCCGTTTGAAGGGAATCGATTTGGAATCGTCTGCTTGTGTCGTTGGATGCATTGCTTATATCCCTCATGCTAGCGGAAACGACGCCGTTGCCGAACCGCCAAAGCGCATCTCCTTAATCCTGTTTTTCTTTTTTTATTGATACTGATCATTCGGCTGCTGTCGGAAAGAGAACAGCTGGACTCGAGTCACTCCACTCGACTGACAACAAATCCTTACAAGAAGGGAGTGGGCCCCCATCCCATCCCTCATATCTTTTTCGCCTTTTCCCAGGGAAGTGGCGTGGGTCCCGCGCTCATGTGCGTGGCAGGAGCAGTGTTCCCATTGTTAGCTAAGAATCAATCACATTGGGCAGGGTCCCCACATCGGGTCGGGGGCTTTGACACTGTGCTCGAAAACGTGTCCTCTTCTTCCGTATGCTTTGACAGGTCGCCATGTCATAATCCCATGGACCCGAAGCCTAGTCTTTTTGCACTCTGACGCTCTACGTGAATTCCTTTTCTGGATTCGCAATTCATGTTTTAAATTTTATGCCCCAAGCCATGAAGGCCATTACATTCATTGCTGTGTAGCCATGGTCTCTCGTGAAATTTCTCAAGTACTGTACCGCAAGATTCGTTTACGCTCTCCAGTGTTTTCGTTTTTACCTGTTTAACATTTCCATTTTTTTCTTTTTTCTTTTCCTGCTTTCTCTGTAGAGCACTGATTGGATAAATGCCAGAAACGACGGTCAGAGAGTGACTGGCCAGTGGAGAGAGAGAGAGAGAGAGAGAGAGAGAGGAGGCCTTTCTCAAACCTTGGCAGGTCTTACAAAACTCAACCTCACTCTCTGGTTCTCCCTACCTTCATTCAGTCCTCTTGGAAGATGAACGTGCTTAGGCTGCTTTCCATCTTGTATCTCCTCCTCCTCTGCTTAACTGGTAAGAGCACATAAACCAACCTAATATTTTCTACCCACCCCCTCCCTTTTCTAATCTTCTGCATTTCCATTTCTTCTTTATAACAAAGATCATATGCACTAGTGCTAATACTCTTTCTATTCTTCTCCAGCTACACGTCAAGAAGCAGTTGAGTTTTTAGCACTTCATGACTCAACTACACCCCCCAAAACTTGGTCTGAAAATGGGTTGCCTGTGGCTGTTCAAGTGGAAACTCAACACCTTGAGAATGTCTCAAGGAGCGTTCTAACGGCTGAAGCTTGGGTCAGGAGCCATGTTTTGGCATACTATCCTGCTATCAACATAAGCTCAATAATTGTGGGCCACTCTGTTTTGTGTGACAGAGGTCACCAACGCCGCTGGGGTTTGGTGTTGCCATCAACCAAGAACATTCACTATTCACTCACCAGGTGGGGTTTGCACAACGACATTAAAGTGGCAGCTTCCTTTTCCTCCGACTGTTTGGACTCGGAGTCTGAAGCCTACCGAGTTGATGTAGCCGAAATTTACGTCAAACCCCTGCTTGGCGTTTTGCAAGAAATAGGTTCACCTTACGTAGTGAACCCACCTCCACATTTAAGCGGATGTTCTGCTGAAACCATGGCTTCTCTGAAACCCCACTCTAAAGCCATGGAAAATCTGGGAGATTTTCATCTGAAAGCGACCAATGTGATCGTTAGCAGTCCAAGAAAAGAAAGACCCGCCGGCAGAAAGCTCTTGTCCATAGGTATAGACATGATAGATCCATTTCCCCCAAGGCCGACTCCTATAGCCCCATCTCATTCCCCTTCTGGTTCTTCTAATCCAGCCTATGCTGCAGGAAGTCATCTGCCTCCATTAGTGGGGGTTGTTTCACCTCAGCCGGATTCTCTGCCCTTTGCCCCTTCACTGCCTCCGGCTGTTAACCCCTCGACCCCTCCCTTGTCACCACATCTAGCTCCGATGGCTAACCCTGCCAGCCCTCCATTTGGACCCCATTTACCTCCATGTGATCCAGCCGGTGGTCATGGCTTTGCGGGTGCACCGGTGCCCGCGCTGCATAGTGGGCTGTGGTGTGTTGCTAAGCCCAATGTGCCACCCGAGACGTTGCAGGAGGCGTTGGATTATGCTTGTGGAGAAGGAGGTGCTGATTGTGAAGCCATTAATACTGATGGTAGTTGCTATTTCCCGGATACTCTTGTAGCACATGCATCTTACGCTTTCAATAGTTATTGGCAAAAGACTAAGAAGAATGGCGGCGCCTGTGGCTTTGGAGGCACTGCTATGCTCGTCAACTCTGACCCCAGTAAGCTCCTGCACCTTAATTGATGAATTTCGTACAATATAGTGTGGAAATCAACGTGTGAAAATTGTCTGAAATGCGTGTGCGATTGCCTTTGGAATACTCTTCATCCATGCATTTTTCTATATGTTGGTCTGTCTTAAATTATTCAAGTTTCTCGTCACCTTGACACCCCTTTTGTTTGCTCTCTCTTTTAATGGCTTGGCCACCCTAAATGCTAACCAATCTTCAATTCAAAGATTTAATCTTTATTGTTGTTGCAGGTTATAATCATTGTAGATTTAGTCTTTCTTAGTGTGATTGATCCGAGTGGCAATGGTGACTGGTCGGCTCCTGTTTCACTGCACACAGAATTTAGGATCTTCTGTTTTGCGTTGGTTGTTCTGCAGTCTTTAATTGAGTGTGGTTCTATGAGCTTTATGAGGATGACATGTATACTTCTGTTCTTAATTAAGACCCACCTCTCTCTACCATGTATTTCTGTTGGATTTTTACTGCAATGCATGCTCGTCATTCCTACAAACTTTCAGCTTCCTATGCTCTTGCCCTCTCTCGTAATTGTTTTCTTAGAGAGATTGAGAAACCATTAAAATGGAAGAAATTCGAATTATCAATAATTCGCCAATGATATATGGTACTTTGTATTAAAACATATTCTAATATTTTGGAGCGGCAAATAATTCGAGGATGGCCTATCTTAACCTTATTTGCCTTTCCAGTTTGCTCTTTAATAAAGCATGTGACAAAAATAAATCCGAAAATAAAACAAGTTTGAGGTTACACTTCCTCGCCTTCTTTATAGATCCCTTCAAACATTCCAAGTTCCAAAGTACTGCAAAATACTAAGGATGTGATCCATCTGCAAAGGACCAGGCAAGAACATATCTGTGGAATACTTCATGGCCGTTCTTCCCTGGTCGCATTAACTAATGCTCCAGCTTGACCAGTTTCGTCATCTTCTGCTACATTGGTGCTACTTTTGTTCTGCAAAATAGCATATCTTAAAAAAAACAGTAGAGGTACAATCTGTAGTTACAACAGTTAATCGTTGTGCTCAATAAGGTTTAAAGAAGTATTGGACAAGACAAGACCTCAAGTAAAACTATCAGAGCTATGAGTCTTTTTCTCATCAGCGGATTACAATTTTCATAATTAACGAACTTCAAAAAACACGTTCTGTAAACATGCCAGTAAACCATTCCCTAATATCAACAATTTAGCCACCATCCTTTTATAGTTCATTAATGCAACCCATTATTTATCATGGCAATATTGGTTTTGGTTTGAAACGCATCATTTCAGGCCTATTCCTATGAATAGAAGCTCTCTCCCTTGAGCATCCTCAGCACAACCGGCATCTGTCTGTGTCCGTTTGCATTTTAATATTTCAATTCTCCTTCAATTTGGTTGAATGAGGAAGAGCCTAACAAGGCCTGTTAATTATGAGCAGAACAAGACTAATATAATTTATTGCATATGCAAAACATTTTGTGTTTCACTCTCATATCTGTAGCTCTAGACATTTTCTCTTTTATAAGTAAAATCTTAAGAACTCAACCAACCAGAAGCCATACTTTTACAACCTTGTCAAGTGCTCTATGTGTGTGTGTGTTTAAGGTAAGCCAAAATGTGATTACGAATGGAACAATCCTAGTGCATGCAAGTACAAAAACTTAAAAAAGTGTACAATATAGATTCCTGTAAATGCCAATACAGCGGCCATAGAACATAGCTTGAATATGCACAACAGTTGAAGTGAAACCAACAGGCAAAGTGGCAACTAGCATTAAATCACGTGAAACCACCAGAAAACTATGCATGAAAGCAAGCAACGAAAAGGTTACACTCTAGCTCGCTAAGAGCAAAGTTCAGAAGATAGTTCCTTAGAAGTGAGAAGAATTCCATCTGTGATTGTGACAATATCTCTAAGAATTGAAAGCTATATAAAATGCTTGCAATATCTAAAGTTGGAGATTTGACATTAAATATATCATTATAGCACAAAATATGTGAATACCATAACACAGGAGAAGATTGCATACCTTCTCAATTAAACCTTGAGCTGACATAAATTCATAATATTTGCGCATCAACATTTCTTCCTCCACCTACAATTCCCACGGTAAATCAGCTCCTCTGCTTTTCAATTATAAATAAAATTTTCAATTACCGTAATTATAATTACACCATATCAGGCACAAAAAAGTTGGGGAATCTGCAATACAAACTTGAAAGAATTCCACCTGAATTTGTGCCAAGATATTTTTTTTTTATGAACTTCGATTCAGAAATGTCATGTCTATGCCGCCCAAACCATTAAGGGCACCAAGGTAGAATAGTGTTCAAGAAACACAAAAATTAAAGACAAATATTGAGATGAGAACCTGGAGCGTATGCAATTCATGAGATATCGACATATACGCATCCATTAGAAGCTCGTGCTGCTTCTCCAGGTGCCTGCCAATCATTACCTCAAACAATTCATCCAATTTTAGACATAATAATCATATACACTTGTAAATACAGGCAAAGATCATTTACTTGAGCATGTCTCCTGAGTGCTTAGGATCCATTAGTGTGAACTACAAAGGATCAAAATAAGCTCCCAGAGAATGATGGTAAATGCAAAAATCTTTACTTGTATCAGAAACCCTGATAATGGCAAAAAGAAGTCCAAATTAACTTTCTATAAAAATAACAACAATAAATTTAATAGGTTACTAGTGGTAATCGTGCAAACAGTCCTACTTCTGATCAAAATTTTAGCAAATCCACAAAAGGAACAGGCCCCGCCCCCATCCCGAACTTCTCTCTCTCTCTCTCTCCACACACACACATACACACAAGCACCTGCATACGCCTCCAGCTAGTGCCTTTCCAAAATTTTTCAGTCCGTGGCTCTAGCCGTGACACTGCAGTTAGCCGGGCCGGTAAAAACGACAACGTTCCAGACTCGGTGGTTGCCGCGTCCAAGAGAAAGGTCGAGGCGATTTCTGGTGGGGTGGAGAAAGAATCGGGAGTTAATCAACGATTTCCGCGTGTTGCGGCCACAAATCGATTCCCGAAATTCTCTCAGAAAATTAGGAGAAGATGATTGCACAATTTGATCGCGGCTTCTGGAGAAGGGCGTGGAATGAAACCAGAAGACGAAAGAGAAGTAGGGAAGGCGCGGGAGAGTGGTCAAAATAATAAAAAACAGCAGTTCATGACTTCACCGTGCTGGCAAAATAAAATTTATTATATAACTTTGTTTATTTATAAAATATAAACTAATTGTATTCTAATTAATAAAAATAAAATTATTTGATATTAAAAATCTAATGAATATTTAAAATAATAAAATAAAAAAATATCAAAAAATTTTGAAGAAAAAAAGAGAAAATTGGCAAGAACACAACTAGAAAAAGTAAAAATAAAATACAATAAAAATAAAAAAATTATGTAATTTAATATTGCGTCAAAACATTTAAAATAAAAATAATAATAAAAGATCACAAAATTTAAAAAATGATGAAATTTGACGGAACATATAAACTGTAAGTTGTATTAAGAGGGATAAATAAAAATAAAAATATTTAATATAAACTATTTATATAAATTCACTCTATATAATAATTTTTTTTTTATTAAAATAATAATATACTTACAATTACAAATCTTTTTAATTGAAAGTAACATTTTGTCCCGAGTTAGGACAGAATATGGCAGCACTCCATCCGAAGAATAGAAAACAAGCAAAACTAGGAAGGAAAATTTATAGACAACAAGGTAAAGAAGCGAATGCGCGACGGAAACCTGGGTTTATTAGTCCTCCAAAAGGCCGCCAGAGCGTAGAGGATGAAGGCTGAGTCGGAAGTCTTGTGCGGGCTACAGTTTTCGAGGGGAATTTGGGATCGAAGGTGAATTCCTTTTACTAATAATTTATTCTTTGCGTAAAATTAAATTGTAAATGTTTTCTATTTTCTATATTCTTTTTTTACTTTACTCTTTTGACTTGATTGAATCTCGATTTCTTTTTGTTTCTCTGACTATTTTTTTAATTTTTTATTATATTTACCTAATCCAAGCATGCAATAATAGCTTTCTCGTGGGCGATCAAATTTTTGTTGCGTTTAGATATTGCAATTCATTAATTTATTATCCAAAATATAATTAGAATAAATGGTTGACGCGGACAATGAGCTTTTACCATCTTGAAGAAATTTCTCGTTATCCGGAGATAATAATTAATTAACTTAATATAATTTCCCACATAAACAAATAAATAAAAAGGAAAAATATCATCAAGAATTCCTAGTTTCAAGTACAACAACAAATAAACAAAGCTTAATTCTTGTGTTTGATCGTATTTCACTTCGAACTCTTCACCCCCCATTTCTTTAATTTTTTTTTAAAAAAAGGAGTCTTCTATGTGCTAGTTGAATTTCTTAGTTATTTTCCCAGAGTTTCTTTCCTTTTAATTTGACAATAAAGATAGATACGTTCCTAATTTTTTCACATATAGTTTTTCTTAAAAAATTTACACATTTGAAACTTCTATAAATTATCTTTAATTATATTATGTCAATGCAGGGATCTAATTAAGTCGAATTTGAGTTTGACAAATACTCAAAATTTGACTCGACTTAATTTTGTGGAGCATGATTTCAAGATTAAATTTGAATTGAGTAACAACTTTGAATTCAATAAAATTACAAAATTTGCATTTGAAGTTGATTAGATTTTAAAAATATTTTTGATTCTAATCAATTTCGAGTTGAGCAATAGCCTAGTCCATTAACCACTCTGCTAAGTATTTGCAGTACTTAGGATCGTCAGTCTTCTCGGCTTCTGCAGGCCGCTTCATTTTCGGTAGGTCGATGAGTTTGGCCTGTAGTAAATCGTCGAAAATCTCAAGGACGTCTGTGTCTAAGAAGGGGTATGACTTGGTCTACAATTCTTTCAAGGTCGGCCTCTTTGGCGCGGGACCTCTTTCTTTTTAGCAGATTTTTTTTTTGCCAGCGGTTTAACAGGCTTTACCTTGACCGCCATTGACTTCTTGGCTAGTGCTTTAGTGGCGGGTTTGCTGGAAAAAAGGCTTGCCCCTTTTGTTTCTCTTTGGACTTTTGGGAGTCTTGTGTAGGTGGATTATTAACTACGCTGGTTGTCATGCTCAACTCTATGTCATGAGCACGAGTGGTCAACTTTTCAAAGGTTTTGAGTTGGATCCCTTGCAAGATGTATTTCAACCCCCAGTGCATAATGCACATTTCAATGCTTGAAGCCTCTGAAAGCCTATCCTCGCAATTCAGGCTCTTATTCCTCCAACAATTGATATATCCAATGACAGGTTTATCCTTCAACTGGCAAGTGTTAGTGAGTTCAATCATACTAACCGTTCGTTTGGTGCTGTAGAAGCGGTTGAGAAATTCTTACTCCAACTGTTCCAACTGTCGATGGATTTTGGCTCCAAGTCAGTGTACCAGTTAAAGGCATTTCCCTTTAGAGATCGGACAAATGGCTTGACAAGGAGGTTACTGTAGGTTCCAGTGTCATTGCAGGTCTCGATAAAATGGACTATGTGCTGCTTTGGATTTTTCATCCCATCGAATTGTTGGAACCTGGGGGTTGTTAACCTGCTGCCATCTTCAGATTATCAATCCGAGCCGTGTAAGGTTTTGTATAAGTTAGGAATGATTTGGTAGTCCCTTCAAACTTGCTTTTGATGGCCCATTTAATGAAATCTTTTAATTGATCGAGGGGGATGGAGCCATTTGCAGAGGGTTGCAACTCCTCAATAGTAGATATTTTTCCTTTGTTCAATTGTTGTTTGGATGCTCGACCTCATCATGAATTTTTTGAGGGTTCTCTTCGACCCTACTAGCGTCAGCAGGTTCCACCTTTTCCATCAACTTGGAAATTTTGGAGTCTTGTTTTTACACATGCTTGGCAAGACCTTTAATTAATCTAGTCAATGCAGCAATTTGGTCCTCTAGACTCGAGGCACCAGTCATCATTGCTGGAGCAGTGTTGAAGCCGAGTGAGGTGACTAGGCGAGGCCTGGAAGGGAATGAATCATTCTTATTGCCTTCGCTCTCTTGGCCTGGGTGGTGTGGTTTATCAGCAGTCTCGGGGATGGCAATTGGCTCGGAGTAAGTTAACTGCCTTGCCCGGCCCCTAGTGATAACACCTTTTCAGGAACAGCTCTAGAGGCATCTGAGGTGGTAGCTTTAGATGACTTTGCTTTTTTTTTTCTAGCCATTTGAGATTCTTGAGCTATCTTTTTGTTGAGAGAAGAGATGAGTGGTAGAGAGGTCCCACTGAGCGTGCTAGAAGCTATAAGACGAAATTCTTGCAATTAAACCTTTATTAACAATAATTTGTATAAGTACAATTGTAATTGGAATCAAATGAATTTTATGGGTACAATTCTCTAATCTAGTCCCTTGATTCTTCTTCCAACTTGCAAGACTTGAATGTTTGAGGAATCCGACTAGAAGTGATGGAGCTTTTGAGCTTTGATCCTTTTTGATGTTGTTCGGAATCTTCAATAACATTAATTCATTGGCTTAGCATCTTGTATGTGGATCCAATGCCAGGATTTGATAGGTTTCTAATAAGAACGTCTTAAATTTGATGACGAACTCCTTCAGTTCAGTGGAGAGTTTCTGAAATTTAGCAAAGAACTTTGGGAATTTGACGAAGAACTTTTGAAATTTGGTAAAGTACTTTTGGAATTTGACGAAGGATTTCTGAAATTTGGTGAAGAACAGCTTGAATGTTCTCTCAGAGAATCCTTGTTGCTGCTGTCGTTGGTTGCTTGTTGTGTTTCTTTTGGCTCTTGTTGCTTTCTTATGTTGGGTTTTTTTTTTTTTTTTTTAGATGTCATCCCTATTTATACGGGTGAAGAAGGTTTAACTGTCATATATGCTTGACGACGTGGCATCACCTGATTAGTTGAGAATATTTGATTTGACATCACTTTCTTTAATTGAATGATTACAAATTAATTGTCGAATTAACAATATTTTCTTTCTAAACTTACAGGACTTGACACGTGGTGTGATATGATTGATCCATCTCGACACTTGTCGCGATTTAAGTAGACGATACTATTTGTAATAAAAATGTTAATTTAACTATTATTTAATTTTTAAAATTATGTTTATTTAATTTTTAAAATATAAATTATTAAATAAATTAATTATTTAATTACAATAAAAATAACACGTGGCAACGTTTTACTAGAAGCAATTAAAGTTTGTCCTTTTAACTGCAGTGTTGATTTTTCTTCGTACCGGCTGGACCACTAATTCAATCAAAAGACTTGTCCACTAAGTGGTGCCCCAATGGAGACGCATCAGTTGGATGAGCAAGGGGAGCTTGAATCCACTATCTCACACTCAGATATTTACTACTGACATTAATTATGTTCAGCATACGGTGGGCCAAAAAAAAGACTACTCTGGTTAATTCACTAAGAAATTTGTGGTTGTGAAATTCAGGAAAATTAAAGGGGGCAGCTTCCCCATTTTTTAACCATGCACGGTGAAAGGGTTCTTGATTTGGAGAAGTCTAGAAAGATGTTTAACTACAACTACAGTCCAGCTCCAACTTGATTTAAGTGGATGTGCTCTTCAGGTCTTAATTAATAATATCGTAGATAAAAAAGGACTTCGCTAATGTAACACATTTCGTGAAACAATAATCTTTCGCACTAGTATCTTATTCGTTTTTCCCACAATTTTGAAAAATAAACCGGTTAAGTAGTGACATGACGTTGGACTCGGTCTCAAGAGTTGTGCCGCGTGAACGGGACAAACTTTTTGAGGTAGTATTTTTCCAATAAAAACCCAAGGTAGGGGGAGAACATTCCCTGGTCGCACTTAGCAAGTTGCGGGCAACCAAACCCGATAGGACGAAAGAAAAAGGCCAGGAGAAAAAAGGAGGAGAAAAAAGCGAGAGAAGGGTAGATATAGAGTAAGAATATTCAGTGTAATTTGAAGAGAATTTTAGCTAAATTAAATATAATCAAATTTCATTAACTACCTGATAAGATGGTGAAATTTACGACATTTCAAATAGGGCATTTAACTGATTTGAGTTTGAATAATAACTCAGACTTGACTGCTTAAATTAAACTCAACTCTTTGAGCATAATAAAATAACCAGCAAATTTAATTTTGAAAAAAAAATTAAAACTCAACTTGAGTTTTATAAGTTTAAAATATTTTCCAATCTAATTGAATTTAAACCATTAAATCTCCAAGCTCGAACAAAATCTTCGTCAAATATATTTTTCCACCAAATTTTGTTGGACCAATGGAGAGTAATTTTCGATTAATTTTTTCATCCCAGTCGAGATAATGAGTGGTGGGCCGCCGAACAAAACAATTCATACCGACTCAAGTCACTCCATTGACTTGACTTGGCGTTTCCCTGCAAAAGACATCCACCTTCGCCACAGCTCTTCTCCATTCGTACCAACACTGATCACCAAAGCTCTTCTCAAGTATTCTCCACTGAAAGAATGCTCTCCCACAACCTTTACCTTTCCCTTCTCCTCCTCCTCCTTTTCCCTAGAACACCAACCGCCGCCTCCCCCTCTTACACCGCCACCGATTTCATCCTCCTCAACTGCGGTGAATCGTCAAACTTAAACGACAACAGCAACCGGAGCTGGAACGGCGACGCCAACCGTTCAAGATACTCGCCGCCAAACGCCTCCAGAATATCTTTAGCATCCAAAGCCTCCCACATGCACTCCTCCGTTATTTCGGTCCCTTACTTGACGGCTCGTGTTTTCAGTTCTCAGTTCACCTATTCTTTCCCCGTCTCTACAGGCCACAAATTCCTCCGCCTTTACTTCTACCCAGACATCTACCACGGCCTCGACACTTCTCAATCTCTTTTCTCTGTCACCGCCAACGAGTTCACTTTGTTAAGCAATTTCAGTGCTTTTCTCAATTCCCAGTCTTCTAATGAAGACCCTTCCTTTATGAAAGAATTCGTTATCAATGTTCAAGGAAATCAGAGAATCGAATTAACCTTCACTCCCAATCCTAGCTCTTTTGCTTTCGTCAACGGTGTTGAAATTGTTTCGCTTCCAGATAAGCTCTACTTCCGGGGCGTTCCCATCAAATTTGTGGACCGATTGTATGATCTCAAGAACGACACGGCTCTGGAGAAACTTTACAGGCTAAATGTCGGCGGCGCCGATGTTCAAATTAAGGACGATAGCGGGCCTGTCCGCGGCATGTTTCGGTACTGGTCCCAAGATGATGATTACATATTCGGCGCGGACTTTGGTTACACGCCTCATGACGAGGGCCGTCCAATCCAGTACACTTCCCAAACCCCGCCGTACAGTGCACCGGAAATAGTATACACGACTTCTAGGGTGATGGCGAATCACAGCCTGAGTTTGGAATGGGCATTTCCCGTTGATTCTGGGTTTCATTACCTTCTCAGATTTCATTTCTGCGAGATTCAGCTGGAAGTGACGGTGCAGAACCAAAGAGTTTTCACTATCAAAGTAGACAATCGGACGGCAGAAATTGAAGTGGACGTTATTGCTTGGACCGGAGGCACGGGAATTCCCATCTTCAGAGACTACATAGCATATGTTCCTAATGATGGCCGTCGAGGAAAGCGAGACCTGCGGCTTTCTTTGATTCCAAACCTTGAGGGAAAGCCACAATATACGAGTGCTCTATTAAACGGATTAGAGATCTTCAAACTCAGTGACTCGAACCAGAGTCTTGCGGCGGCAAACCCTGAACCTAAAGCTGTCGATTCTTCGCCGCCGGCACCGTCCGTGAAGCCATCTGGGAAAAAGAAGAGCTCTGTAATTTACGCCCCTATTGGGAGCGTGATTGGCGTTCTTGCTGTGGTTGCAGCCGTGAGTTTCTTGGTTTTCCGTCGGCGGCAGAGAGTGAGACTCGGCCACTACAAAGTCATCGTGGGTGCCTCTTCGGACCGCGACAGGCTGTACGACGAAAACCAGTGGATCCGGCGTGTCGCTACCGTCTGACTTGTGCAGACATTTGTCGCTCGAGGAGATCAAAACCGCGACGGGTAACTTCGACCACAATTTAGTGATTGGCAAGGGAGGATTTGGCAACGTGTACAAGGGTTTCATCGACAACGGTGCCACCACCGTCGCAATCAAAAGACTGAATACCTCGTCGAGTCAAGGGGCTCGCGAATTCCTGACGGAAATCGAGATGTTGTCCAAGCTAAGGCACCTTCACTTAGTGTCACTGATTGGCTATTGCGACGAGAATGGGGAGATGATCTTAGTCTATGATTACATGGCGCACGGCTCTTCGCGCGACCATCTCTACGATTCGGATAATTATCCGCTGACGTGGAAACAACGGCTACAAATTTGCATGGGCGCCGCCAAGGGATTGCTCTACCTTCATACCGGTGCCAAGCGTGGCATCATCCACCGCGACGTGAAGTCCACCACCAACATCCTTCTGGACGAGAAATGGGTGGCCAAGATGTCAGACTTCGGCCTCTCCAAAGTAGGGCCCACAGGAGGGGACGACACCCACGTCAGCACGGTGGTGAAGGGCAGCTTTGGTTACGTGGATCCTGAGTCCTACAGACGACAGCACTTGACGGAAAAGTCCGACGTCTACTCATTCGGGGTGGTGTTGCTCGAAGTCATATGTACTAGGCCGGCGATAATTCCTAGCCTACCGAGAGAGAAGGTGAATTTAGCAGAGTGGGCTAAAGATTGTTACCGAAAAGGGACACTGGAACTGATCATTGATCCCAGTCTCAAGGATCAAATTGCACCAGAGTGTTTGACCAAATTCGTGGAAATCGCCATTAAGTGCCTGAGGGACAAAGGAATAGAGCGACCGGCAATGGGCGATGTCGTTTGGAGCCTGGAATTCGCAGTGCAGCTGCAAGAGGAGGCGGAGTATGAAGGTGGCAGCGAGGCAGATGGCGGCGACACCTTCGTCTTACCGACCCCGTCATTTCGGTTGCTTGGGCATAAGGAAACAAACACGACGGAGGGGGAAATGTTTTCGGCAACCAGCGGCACTGTGACTTGGTCACACAGCAGCGATTTGCCATCCAACAGTAGCAGCGAAAAACTGAAGCTTCGGGAGGTTTTCTCTGA
This sequence comes from Avicennia marina, assembly GCA_019155195.1. Classification (NCBI taxonomy): domain Eukaryota; kingdom Viridiplantae; phylum Streptophyta; class Magnoliopsida; order Lamiales; family Acanthaceae; genus Avicennia; species Avicennia marina. Next base: position 10,270,962 of record CM032765.1, read on the forward strand.
AATCGTGAATCCAGAAGGACGCTGAAATCGATACTTTTAATCCTTCTTCATCTTCATCCTTTTTCTTTTTTGTTATAATTATTACTATAATTACTGGTTGTGTATGTGTCAGGCAGTTGTTTCCAATTCTTGGAGTGGCGGGGCCGTGTGATTGTACCCCTTGGTCGCGGCATCAAGTTAATCTACTCCACTTCAACTAAATTTAAAAATATTTTTACGTTTCAGTTTGAATTTTAATATTTTTTTCAACACTATCTTTATTGTTTAATTAAAATTTGAAATTAAATCAAGTGATGTCTGAATAATTATCAAACTTAAATTGGTCTTCAAACTCATCATGCCAACCCTTCAATGATGTTGCCTATCCTGCTCTTGATTTCATGTCTTCGGTATTTTAAAAGGGAATTTAATATTTGTATTTCAACAAAAAATCATTTTTAAGATTTCTACACTGAAAATGTATCTTATGTATATATAATTTATATGCAAAACCAAATAATTACACATACAAATATAACATGTATGCAACATCTAATCTTATTCACCAATATAGCAAAATACTTTATTAATTTAACATCATACTCACACTTTCACATTAAAAATTCACCAGTTGAATACAATTTAGCATCACTGTTACATTTTTATCCCAAACAATACTAAAATTCAGAGTCACGTGTACTCTTTTCAATTTAACCTAATTTAATAAATATTTAAAACAAAACCAAACACGATAACCGCTGCTATGAGTGAGGCAGCTGTACCATTTGTAATATTTTCTTGTCCAGTGTTGCCTATCATAAAAGCAGAATTAATTCATGATCAATTAGAGATTAATATCTATGTACATATACGTGTAAATGTATTGATACAATAACGTTGAACATGTTTGTTTTCATTTTATAAACTATTTATTACCGTTTCAAAAAATCTTACAAATCAAATATCTTATATTCTATTTAAATTCAAATTCTTTTTTCTCTTATCTTTTATAATTAATTAATAATTTTTTAATCGTTATATTTATTCATAATCAAATCTAATACCAATCTCTATAAATTTGCTACTAGTGTTTATTTTTTATTATTCTATAAATTTATATACTATTATATCGCTCGATCATTATTACATAATAAATTTATATAAATAATTTTTTTTATCTATCTAAATTTTACAAATCAAACATAATTTTCATCCAACCCAAATCATTCAAAATTTTCTCCCCACCCTAATTAAGAAACATAGCCTTTGCAATTGGCAAACATGAGGAAATTTCCGAGTTGGAGCATATAGCAATAAAGCAAAGGGTCCCCTAAACGTATCCCATCAATTTGTGTTTTGTAATGCCTAGTCCAATAATGGCTGGAAGCACAAGTTGTGAGGAAGCAACAAAAGTTTGTCCTTTTAATTGTGGTGTTGATTTTTCCATGCCCTCAAAGGCGACTACTCTCCGCACCAATAATTCAATGCGAAGACTTGTCAACTAATTCGTGCCCGAATGGACACTTACCAGTTCAAGGTTCTAAATTGGTTTTCCGGTCCGGTCCGAGTACGTCACAAAATCATGCTACTGTTTCACTCATTAGAAACCAATCAAATGTAGTCAAAATAGGAAACTTGATTTTATGTTTTTTATTAATAAAAAATTTAAAATATCTCCTTATTTAAAATAAAAAAAATATTTTTTATGTTTTATAAAATTTTTACCCCATGAAAAATTATTTGTATGTATAATTTTCACTAACTATCTTTTATTTAATTATCTTTTAACTATATATTATTCTAATTGAGTTATTGAAATATTAAGTAATGAGTTTTACGAACAAAGTTTCTCATTTTAATTATGTTATTTTTTACCAAACTAACATTTTCAAAAATTATGTTTTTGAATTTGAATTTAATTTATTTTCTTTTATATTTTTATAATAATTTTTTTATTTTTATTGGATTATTAAATTTCACTGTTACACCTAAAACTTATCATTTGTCATATTAATAAACGGACTTAAATTTGTTTTGTTAAAATAATTTAATATTATTCGTGTATATATATATAATATAAAATAGTTAATTTTTTTTAAAAATAATTAAATTGATCAGACTAAAAATCAATTAATTATCCAGTTCGATCAAATTTTTTAAAACATTGATGGGTTGGATATGCAAATTGAGCTTGAATCTACTATTTCACACTCAAAACATTTACTACTGACGTTAATTATGATGTTCAACATAGCATGGACAAAAATAGAAGACTACTTCGCTTAATTCACTAGGAAATTTACGGTTGTGAAATTCAGGGAAATTAAAGGAAGCAGCTTCCCCATTTTTTTTAACCAAACCGGTAAAAGTGTTGTTTTGGAGAAGTCTAGAAAGATGTTTAACTACAACTACAATCCAACTTTTTGTGAGGAAGTAAATATTATGTTTAGCTATTAAATAATTTATTTTTTATTAATTACTATGTATAATATTAAAAAATGAAGACATATTGATTTTGTTTTAAATTTATCAATTAATATATTACCTTGAATCTTAATACACACACACACAACTCTTTAAAACATGTAATTAGTTTCATATATATAATGTTGGCTTTTCTTTAAAATTGAATTATTTTCTTATCTTGAAATTTATTATTTATGTCCTATCATTTTTTATATTTATAGCATAATTCTTTTAAATACTGGGTGTCACACCCCCGACCCAGACACGCAGCGTAGCAGTGAGAGAACATCAAAGCCTAATTTAACAAAGCATTTAAACCAAACATTAAAAATCAAATCTTAATATTGATAAATTAATGCACAGGTAATTGTTTCTCAATCCATTCATAATTTACAAAACTCGCAGCGAAAATTTTTAATTGATTACAAATCATATAATCCCAAATGTCAAGATCATAAAACTACTAATAGGATAGCCTCGTGTCATCCGCAAAAAGTTAATTCATTCCTGGTGAGCGATTAATCGCTCAATAAAAGGTTATCTACCTTTAAGGCATATGAACACCATAAAATTAGTTCCAAAATTCATTTAGTCAGTCATTGCACAACAATAACGTGATTCAATGCAATTTCCATTTCAATACCATTTTTGTTTTGTTAAAATGCTCATGGGTTTGATAGCTTCGTGTACAAAATGTACTAATTAAGACCTTAGTTTTTAATTCTAACTAAAGAGGTTTACAAGTAGTCATGAAAATTGTTTTAATTTTTAATCTTGATTAAAAGGGTCACTTAAACTCAATATTTAACTTTAATTGAGAGAGTCAATGGCTTAATTTTTAACCACGATTAAAAGGATAACATGCAACCGAATAGCTGTTTAACAATAATGATTGTCTTGATCTTTAATTGTAATTTAGAGGATCAGCTTGATCTAATTAAAGGACCCAAAATTTTTACTTTATTCGAGATGGTTGAAACTAGTTCCATTGTACTAGTAAACATTCCAATAAGCATCGTAACAACAAACTTTATATTTAAAATGTTCAAAAGGGAATTCAGTAGAAAAACACATCTGGTTACTTATTCACATTCAAAATTCAAGGTCAAGAGTAAGATTTTAGCTAGGCATAATTTAAATTTCAATTTAAATATAACAATCATGTCGAAATTATTGAGATTTTTTTAAAAAATCTCAGTAATTGGCAACCCTGAAGAAATTTATTCTGAGTTCGACTATTCCTTTCTAAACAAAGTCTCTTAAGCATTTCCATCAATATTACTCTGTCGTTACTTTCCTTTTACCCATGAAATCTTCTGTTTTATTCATATATAGCTGCAACATATGTATTACGTAATTCACTTTATATTGGTAGATGTATGGAGGCACTAAAAAAAATGATAGGGGATTTTATTTACTCTTCTAGTGGCTGGAAGCAAAATGCGCAACTAATGCCAGGCAGCAATACATGGTCGTCCTTCAATTATTTGGAGTTGATTTTTCGTTGTCCTCAGTGGCAACCCCAATCTGCTCCATCAATCCAGACTCGTCAAATAATTCATGCCCGGATGTATTTATTAGCCGGATATGCAAGTGGATTTTGGATCTACTATCTCACACATCGCACATTTATGAAATGATATTGATCGTGTTTGGTGCGGTGGATATGACAGTGACATGTCAACTAGTCTAGTCGAGTCACTATAAAATTATATTTTTGTCTTTCTATGTCAAAAAAGATTCTGAAAATTGTATGGATGCAACACAATCCTGCCCATCCTCAGTTTTGGATAAGTTTAAAACTCTTCATTATCATTAACATTGCCACACATTCATCGAGTGAGCAATTAAAAAAATATTGTATAGATAAAATTACACGAATGAGTATATTCTATATTATTTAATAGAGTTTGATTATATTGTTTGATAAAAAAGTTCATATCGAATTCAACATAGAAACTGATAATTAATAACTTATACAAACTATTTTTTAATAACAATATAAATAAATATTGAATTTAAATTATACAAAAATTGAAAAAAAAAAGGATAGAAATGAAGTAAAACTAAATGGAGAGTATAGAGAACATATGAAAGTAAAAATGTAAAAATACATTAGAAGAGAAATAAATGAAAAACTAAAAAATATCTGTTTTTTATGGGTTAGTTTTTTTTTTTTTTTTTTTTTTTTTTTGGGTAATGAAGAAGAGGATATATTTTTTTACCAATAAGCCTTTCATTTTATTTTAATATTAAAAGAAAAAAGATAGTGGTTATAAATAAATTCATTACAGAGAGCATTTTAGAAAACTTATTAAAGATTAAAAGCAGTGACTCTTAACTCCTTTAACCACGGTGAATAGTATAAATTCAATAACACAAAAATGATTAGTCATAATTCTTTTTCGGATCATCTGAACTTTTAATTTCACATTTCAATGCAAATTCAAAAAATCAATCAAAACGTGCTTTTTCTTTTTTCTTTTAACTATAAATTAGATGTTTAAAGGCTTGCAACCATGCAAACAATATTGATTTAATTTTTTCCCCTCTAGCTCTTCCTAAATGAAAACGTGTTTCATTAATGTTAATGAACATTTTTTCTCCTCGACACAAGAACAAAGTTGTTTCATAAACATAATATTGATTAAATATCAAAACAAACAGGTGAGATGTTTTCAGACTTTTTTTGTATGAATGACTTGTTTATTTGCTCAAACAAATAACATATTATATATATATATATATATACACGTGTTATTTTGTAATTGTGATCAATAAATTTAATATTAATTTTTTTAAATATTATTTATTGATGCATTTTTCATTGTGCATGCACAGTATTCCTCAGTGCATGCTTTTTTTTTTTTTTAACACTCACGCACGCTCCCATAGGACTCAAATCCAATACTTCAAAATTGAAATGTTAATTAAGAAGCCATTAAAATGTACCATTGAGGACTATTTCTCAGTGCATGTTAGTTAAACTGATTTTCGCAGCTTATCTTTTACAATCTTTCCATTAATCGTCTATTTTTCACGCAAGTGGTTAGATGATTTTGGACTATGTCTGAAAGTTATTTTGCAGGTAAACTATTAGACTTTGTTAAGAATATCAAGTATGACTTTAAGAGATTATTGTCCCACGTTAAAAGAAAATAAAAAAGATGACATATATATAAATGAATATAACTTAGAGTCATAACTTACGATTTTAATTTTTTGAGTTAATATATAGTATTAGATTCATTTATATGCATGCTCATGCACAATTCTGCAGATGGTTCTCTCTAATTTGATTACACTCAACTCCAAGTCCTACAAATTACCCTACCACCAAAGTTCAACCACTTGATCTAATCAAAACTTGTAATTAGTCTTATATACAATCCTAACAAGTGGCATTTTTCCGTTTATTATACATACATTCGGAATTAATGACATATGGTTGCACATTAAATCTAATATAATTCTCTTATTTTAATATTTTGTAATTTTCTTATTTTTTTATATTTTAACATAATTTGATGTTTTTTTTTCAGATTTACTATGTTTTATAATTCACTCCTTAAATATATATATATATATATATATTTATTTATATGTGTTATTTTAGAATTTTTTTACATTAGTTTTAATTTTAAAATAGTTTGATTTTTATTATGATTTGTTATATTGTATAAATTATAAAAAATTTTGCACACATGTGCCTTTATTACTAATTTAATTAAATAATACGGAGAAAGCATCCGCGGATATTCCTTCAAACAGTTAAACAGACACTTCTGATAGAAAAGAATTGGTCATAAACAAATTAATTACTTGTCCCAAACCTTTTTACCATAGAAAAAAGACTGAGAAATTGATAACTTTAATTTGGAGTAGCGAGAATAAGATTGGAAAAAATGAGAAGAGTGTTACAGAATAATTGCCTGCAAGAATTGGAAAATTGTGGTTGTTATTGGACAATATGTCCATCTTGCAAGAATGAATTTTGTTTTTCTCAAAATTAGGCACGCTTCCCATCTCTCTCTCTCTCTGTCTCTCTCTTTTAATTTATTTTCCATTCTTTTTTTTTTCTCTCAATTAGAAAAAAACTAAGTACCATAATAAAAAATATCACATTGTTAACAATCATTAGTAAAGATGGAGCTTTTTCTCTAAAAATCAACATATGCCAATATATACTTAGTGTTAACTTCCATTTATCTTAATTTGTTTCTTTTCACTAATTTTTATAGAAAAATAGATGTTCACTGCAGTCTAAGTAATATATATTGCAACAACTTTAGTGACTGTAAAATTAAAAAAATTCGAAAATAATGCAAGAAGTAATACTGTGTCAATTTCAGGAATTCTGTTTGAATCTATGCCTGTAGCTAGTTATCTTACAACATTTTTAAGACATAAGTGATCTTGAACGTACAATCTTATCACAAGTCTCACTTATAAGTTTAAGCATATACCACCAGGCTTCACAAATGTCAGGAGGAGAAAAGAACCAATCCCCAAATTCTCTCCAGGGACTGGTAGAAATCTTAAACCATTTCTTACTGGGAATAATTATGAGGTTAAGAAACTAATTTTTAGGAATTGTTATTTAATTAGAAAATTAATTATTCATTGTCTTAGTTTTTTTGAGTTCAAGTACAATTAGATTAGTAAAGATGTGTTATAATAGACCCTAAATTCTTTACTTTTGCTAGAGCGCCATATATATGTATCGAGAAAATAAGTACGAATTTGAAATAGTGAAGAAAATAAAAGGTTGTGTTATGTTGGAAGAAGATAGAGCAAATAACTTGTATACAGGTGAATATATAACCCAACACCCACAGTTTTAAAATTTTGAGTCAATGTACAGTGTAATGCCCACTTATATGAATGTTCACGCACAGACCCATGCATAGTTCTCTTTAATTTCATTGAACTTTACCCTAAACCAAATTTTTGGTTGGGCCTTATATCGGGCCAAAAGGTCTAATAGGAGCATGTAGTTGGACCCACTAGGAATCCTAATAAGTAGTATCAGAGTCAATAGTTCAGTTTAGGATAAAATGAGAACAATCTTTAGATAAACTTATGAAAGAAATATTTAGATTTATAGAAAACCCACTAAAGTGATAGGTAATATTGTTAATTCCATGGAAGAATGAAATTCCATGGAAGTTCTATAGAGTGATGGGTGATACTTAATTGATCCTATAGAAAACCCAAATTCCATGGAAGACCCATGAATTGAGTATGAAAGAGTGCTTAATTGATTTCATGGAAGCCCCACATCCCATTAAATACCCATAGAATTGATGAGTAGAATTAGAAGCATTTTTTGTGAAATCGCTTGTCTAAGGGTGAGTCCAATAAGAAAAAGCTCATAAAGCTCAAGAAAAAATTGGTAAGACCAAAAGAAAATAAGGCGAATATGCTTGGAAGTTTAATATAGGCATGAAAGAAATAAAAAAGGATCAAAGGCCCAATGTTAAAGAAATTCATATTTAAAGAAGAGATTATTGAGAAAATAAGTATGGGTTTGAAATAAAAAGGAAATAAAAAGGAATAAAAGGTTACCCTACATTGGAATAAAATAGAAAAAGTAACTTATAGATAAATAAATGTATGACCCATCACTCATAACTTTGAAATTTTGGGTTAATGTGTAGTATTAAGTTCATTTATGTACATGCTCAAGCATAAGCTCGTGGACGGTCATTTTTAATTTCATTGGATTTTGCCTTAAGCCCAATAGGCGTTGTTTATAGAAGAGATTACTAATTTGGTTGGGCTCGATATTGGGTCTAAAGGTCTAATGGGAGTATGTAGTTCGGCCTACTCACAATTCCAACAAGTGGTATTAGAGTCAATAACTTGATTTGGAATAAAATGAAGATAGTATTTGGATAAGTCTATAAAAGAAATGTTTAGATCCATAGAAAGCTCACAAAAATTGTGGCTAATATTGTTGATCTCATGGAAGGCTATGAAATGATGGGTAACATTTAGTTGATCCCATAAAAGGTTCAATTTTCATGGAAGACCCATGGATTGGGTATGGAAGAGTGTTTGATTGATCCCATAGAAGACACAAATCTCATAAAAGACCTACAAAGTTGAGTACAATTGGAAACACTCTTGGTTAAATTGTTTAGTTAAGGGAAAGCCTAAGAACAAACTCTTAAAACCCAAAACAAAATAAGTGAGCTCAAAAGAGCATAAGGTCCATATGTTTGGAAGCCCAATGTGGGTACGAAGAGAAAAAAGGGATCAACAGCCTAATATTAAGGAAATTTATATTTGAAGAAGAGATTACTGAGAAAACAAGTATGGGTTTGAAATAAAAAGGGGAATAAAAGGTTGTTCCATATTGGAAGAAGATAAAAAAAGTAATTTGTATATAAATAAATGTATGATTCATCACTCATAACTTTAAAATTTTTAATTAATATGTAGTATTAAGTTTACTTATATGTATGTTGACTTATAGGTTTATGAATGGTTTTCTTCAATTTTATTAGATTTTGCTCCAAAGCTAATAGGTGTTATCTATGGACAAAGCTGTCAATTTGGTTGGACTCTATATCGGGCCCAAAGGTCTAAGAGCAGTATGTAATTGGGCCACTTACAACACCAACAACATGTTGTAGCCTTTTTTTCAAAAAAAAAAAAAAAAAAATCTTCTACTAATTTCCTGTTTTATTTTTTAAAGAATTGTAGTGAATTTTATTTTTGTTAATTGTATTCGTTGTTCAAAACTCTTTAATAAGATTAATTGTGATGCAAATTTTAGGCCAAGATTAAATGAATAAAATGTAGGCAGAAAAATTAAATCCCAACAGTGGATAAAGAAATATTAGCAGCAGTGGTAACTTTAAAGAATTGCATATGTGGATCTTCAGAATCTTTCCAGTACATAATTAAATTACGAACTGCATATTATAATTATTTGAGGAATTAGGAATTTTGGCAATTGGGACGCATAATGGCATGTGATTGACGAAGTAAGAAAAAGAGTATGTCACAATTTGTATTTGTTTTTCTATCACACCAGTCTATGACTAACACAATCACAAAAATTAACTTCCCTTGATGCCAAAGCAAATACACGGTTTTGATTTTTTGTTCTTTGTAATTTCATGGGGTGATATTTCATTTTCAACTTTCAATGGAATGGAATGGGAAATATTTCGTGGAATCTTTCAATATTATCTATTTATAGTTAACAAGCAATCATGAAGGACAATCCCAGGATTAAGCAAAACCAACGTATAAAGTGGGGCTTTGATTGAAAATTTGAGTTCCAACGTTAAAAGCAAGCAGTCGTGAGTGACCCATGTGACCCCCATATGATTCCTTCACATTATTGCAATCCTTGATGAGTTTCGGCAGCAAATATTTCCTTACTTTAATCAATGAATCATCCTACCATTTCTTCATCACATGAATCTAAATGTGCGTGTGTGTGTGGATAGAGTCGGACGCCTTTATTATCAAGGCACGAGAGAAAAAGATGGAGGTCATTTTCGCTTCGAAAAAAAGACTATAATACAAACATTAACAAAATTCCAAAGCAGAGAAAGAAAATGAAGAAGATTGTACGGGACGAAGGGGGCAACAGTGTCAGCCTGGCGTGCCTAACACTGTAGTAATTGATATTTACTAAGAGAAAAGATTGAGACGTCCTCACTGGGTCCTGAGCGAAAAAGAAGCTGCCACTCCCTCTGTTCAGTTGCAGCCCAAATACAGAAAAAGAAAAAGGAAAAATCGACGGATTTCTAATATTTAATAAATGTTGGAGCACTTTTGGCAATACATCATAACCATTTGTGTGGGAAAAAAATGAATCAGTGGTGGGGGCCGTGGCGCTGATTCTCAAGGGTTGGATGGACGAGCGTGGGAACATTCTGAACTTGGCTGGGATGGATGAGTGCGGGAACATTCTGAACTTGGCTTTTTGCGAGAACATGGTGTAGCTATAGTGGCTGGCAAAGATTAGAGACACCTAACTTTTTTATGATTTCGGGCTGATTCCTTTCTTTTTCTTATTGATGTTGCTCCTCAAAAAGTCACGGGAGTGGTATGGTAGTGCCCTTGCTCTGTAAACGCACTGTTTTGCCCCACATTCAGTATTGATTCTTTGTACGGAAAGTGGTTTTCGCTGAATCAGTTGCATTGATTTACATGCAACTGTAGCGCCTTTAGCACATGAGGTTCAAGTTTCTTTCTTTGGTTCTCTTCGCTTATGGTCATCCATGGCTTTCTTGTATTTTGCTTCAGGGGTTGGAGAAATATAAGTAATGATACGTTGTTTCATCGTCAAGATGTTGTCTTTGTGCTTTTTCCTGGTTTAGAAACGCTCTTCCTGGTTGTAGCTTCCGGATTCTGCTTTTGTCTTTTGCATGTGACTCTGACCCAAGAATGGTAATGTTTGCATTGATAGGCTGTGTTCTTATTTTAACTATTTTGCTGATTACTGCTACTAGAGTGTTAGTTCTTGTTTATGGCACCTTTTGCCATCATGTATTGATGTTGTTGCACCGTGACGGGAAAGTTTTGAGTCTCTGTTACTCTGCCATTTGCAGAGAAACAAATATGTTGGTTCGAGTGCGGGCTAGTTCAAGAATGTTGATATGTTTTCAGTATCTTCCAAAACTACTTGATGCCTCTTGTCTGTGATTTTGGTGGTGCTCCCCCACTCATACCGAGATAAATGCTGGCTTTGACAGGTTCAGGTCCCCCCAACATCATTGGTGGAAGAGAACTTTTGTTCAGGAATCTGGATTCTTGGGCTTCATTTATGAAAGAAAACAAATGATTTTGTAGCAAAATCAGAGTAAAAGTTAATAGTTGGGAGATAAAACAAATACTGGGAGGATGGTTGGTGTTAGTGGGGAGCAAGTGGGGATGTTTCTCTGTTCTTGAGAAGTGTATTAACCTTCTCTTTGAGGTGAGGGGTAGAAAATCAGTTGGCCATGTCCCGTGGGCTATAACCCTAGATGATCTGGGATTCTTGGAATTTGCCACCAAGCAATCAGGTAATCCTCCTTTTATTTTCAAACCCTTTTCTTGCAAATGCTTTTTCTGTCATTGCTCCTTTGAAAGTTATTGTTCTGTGATTTAAAGGAAGCAGGGACAGGGTGTGAGGTATTGAAGGTGGAAACAGCAGTGAACTGGGAAGATGAAGTTTATGAAGCTAGGATCCAAGCCTGATCAGTTTCAGACTGATGGGGATAATACCAGGTTCTCTATGATTGCTGTCATATCCTTGAAATCTTCTGTTAATATTGAGAATAAGAAGATTTTGTTTCATTGGAATTTTTTGCTGTTACGAGCTTCTCTCTGTCTGAAAAAACGCACGGTTTGCTTGCAGTTTTTTTTTTTTTAGGATTTTATTTTTTCAGTGGACCAGAAATTTGGTCATTCTTTTTTGTTCATAGTTTGACCCTGTATTTATGGCTGGATTGGGAGCTGTAAAGTTCCCTGCTGACAGGGCTGCTAAGCTAATTAAAACTTTCAATTTCTTTATACCAGCGGGGTTGTGAGCATAATTATTTCTGTCCTATTTTATTTCATTAATGATAATCAAAGTAATCCTACTTTTGATGGTAAAAGAATATAAGCTATTGAAAATTCTATAAAACGAGTCCTAGGAAGAAGAAAATAAATTAGGAGAGATTAATTAGGGGGTGAAGTGACAGAAAGATAGTATAGTATTTTAAATGCTGGAGGAACCAGAGGAAATACGGCTCTTATAGCTGATCAATGTAAACAGAACCAGCACGTTAGTAGCATTTCGTGTAATGATTCAGAGATACAATAATTTCTGACAATGTGTATCCATTAATAATAAATGAAAAGACAGACATCCTATGGGAGGATAGGTATTTCCTTTTTCTTGTGATGTTCTGCTGTTTTTTTTTCAGTTATGTTCCACTGTGGCTGCTGCTGCTTCTTCTTCTTCATTTTTCCTGTGTTCATGTTCCATCCATAAAGTTGCTGGCACAAAGTTAATTTCTAATTGAACTCGCAGAAACATTTGCATCTCAGGTACATAGTGACAGAGTTGGCAACTGATATGATCATTAATGTTGGGGATGTCAAGTTTTATCTTCACAAGGTATACTGCTTTTCTGCTTATCACGATGCTCTGCTTAGAACTGAAAATTTTTTTGGTAAGCCATGTTAAAAACATGAAGCCGCCTTCAGTGTTTTAACTTTTTTCATAACATTCCCTTAGGAATCCATTTAATAAAGAATCTTTTTACATGCATCATCTTGTCAATGGCAACTGAGAGAGCTACCTTCAATCTTGAGCCCTAATCCATGAACATTGCCTGCATTAGTTGAACCCAAACACAATTTTGTCACCAAACACAAAGATGCGTAGTTGAAATAAGACTCACCCAGAGGTTACCAACTTGTTTGATCTTAGATCAGTAATCCGCACTAATTCTGTTGCCGATCTTATATCTGCTTATAGTCTTTAATAAATAGGTGTTTGCCTGTCCTCTAACAGAGTTCGTGTTATTGTAGTTTCCTCTTCTCTCAAGGAGTTCTCTCCTTCAGAAGCTAGCTGCCAATGCAAGTGAAGAAAACAGTGAAATTCACATTGACGATATTCCTGGAGGCCCTGCTGCGTTTGAAATTTGTGCCAAGTTCTGTTACGGCATTGTGGTAACACTCAATGCGTACAACGTGGTAGCAGGGCGTTGTGCAGCAGAGTATCTGGAAATGTACGAGACCGTTGAGAAAGGAAATCTCATATACAAGATCGACGTCTTTCTTACTTCAGGCGTTTTCCGAAGTTGGAAAGACTCCATAATTGCACTTCAGACTACAAAGTATCTTCTGCCGTGGTCGGAGGAACTGAAGATCATCAGCCACTGCCTGGACTCGATAGCTTCTAAAGCTTCCGTCCACCCTTCAAAAGTCGATTGGTCATACACTTATAATTCTAACAAGCTCCCATCCCAGATTGAGCAGGACTCTCTCCGGAATGACGTGAAAAAACAATCAACAGTGCCAATAGACTGGTGGGTAGAAGACCTCTGCGAGCTTCAGATTGATTTGTACAAACGAGTTATTGCAGCAATACAAGCGAAAGGAAATATTTCTGCCGATGTTATAGGAGATTCACTAAAAGCATATGCCTTAAGAAGGCTTCCAGGCTTCAGCAAAGGCAGTGTGCGGGGAGGTGATCTTGGGAAGTACCAGTACTTGGTTGAGACAATCACGGGGCTGCTGCCCCCGGAAAAAAATTGTGTCCCTTGTAGTTTTTTGCTCAATTTACTACAAGCATCACTTTTGTTAGAATGTGGAGAGACGGGAAGAAGGGAGCTGATGCAAAAAATTGCACACCAGCTTGGAGAGGCGACCATCTCTGATCTGATGATGCGCGGTCCAACTGGAGAAACAGCCCTGTATAACACTGATATAGTATATAACTTGGTTGAGCTGTTTGTGATGCAAGAAAATGACACTCAGACAGAATGTTTTGATGGTCCTGAGTCCCAGGAGACATGTAAAGGATGCACTTCCGATGCTTCCAAGATGAAGGTGGCCAGATTAGTTGATTGTTATCTGGCCGAAGCTGCTCGAGATTCCTCTTTTCCTCAGTCAAGATTTGTTGATCTAGCAGATCTTGTTTCCAGCCTTCCGAGATCAACTCATGATGGAATTTACCGCGCAATTGACATGTATCTCAAGGTTCATTTCTGCATCCTGGATTGATTTTTACAGTTAACCTTTTTACCTTCATTGGCTTCAACAGAACAATCTGACCGGGTTTTGTTATCCCAGTCCTTTCAACTGCTTTCACAGCTTAATATCAAGCTTTGTAGAGAATACATTTAAGAACACTGCCACCGCTTTCCCCCCAACCCCACGCTCTTCTCTGCTCATTGCACTATGTCCTAGAACAACTTTCCTGTTTAACTTACCGCTACACTCTTTACAGGAACATCCTGGGATGACAAAGAGTGAGAAAAAGAGGATTTGCCGTCTAATGGATTGCAGGAAGCTATCGACTGATGCATGTGCACATGCTACTCAAAACGAGAGGCTCCCCTTGCGGGTCGTTCTGCAAATCCTTTTCTTCGAGCAAGCCCGAGCTGCAGCAGCAGCAGTTGGTGGTGGCAGCACCACTGATCTAAGTGGCTCTGCCAGGGCTTTGCTCCAGGGAAGATCCGACGGTAGCTCCAGGTCTGCAACTACCAACACAGACGAGGACTGGGAGGCTGATCAGACATCCGAGGAGCTGAAGGCTTTGAAGGGGCAGATTGCTGCCCTGAGATTGGGAAACAAAGGAGGCTGTGGCGGGGAAAGTGATGAATCTAACAGCACTAAATCAAATGCAGAAAAGGTGGACGCCAACAAAGTGAGAGGGATCTTCTCGAGAATCTGGTCCAACAAAGACAGACAAGGGGAGAACAGCAGCTTGGACACATTTGAGGGCCCCGCTTCTGCCACAGATGAAACTAAGTCCACCCCTTCAAGAATTAGGAGGCATTGCTCATCTCGAAACTAGTAGCTACAGGAAACTGATTGGTAAACCATCATGTTGTAAGATTTTACACTTTATTTATCTCGCTAAGGATGTCAGAACCCAAAGAGCACAATCCGGAGAAGCCACTGATTTTCTGCTGAAATTTTGGAACCCAAAGAGCATGTGGCTCCTGGAAAATGATGGTTGGGGTATGTAAGTTTTTGCTGTAGCAGTTCTCTGAATCTTCACCTTTCCTAAAGGGAAACGTAGGCTCAGTTTCGTTTTATAGCAACCATATTACACTTCTACGCTGCCTGCGTCATTGTGCATTTTCCTCAGCCGTCGTTGTTCCCAGTTTCGTACATAAATCGAGAAAGAAATTTAGTTGCAATAAGATTTCACGGGTCAAAGTTTAATGCTGGATTTTCCTTCTAACAAATGGTCGTTCCACTTGAAATGGTGCTATTTGCCTGTACATTGCAAATGAAGCAGACACGGGATGGGCTTGCAGATACGCGACAGTTCTGGTTAATAATCAACTAGTCTGATTCTTAGTGATTACCAACGATCCATTCGTTAGTAGTTGGCTTTATGTAGGAATTTCTTCTTTATCGTTGTTGAGTAGACTCCGACCAAGAAAATAAATGATATACGCTAAGTATTAAGTGAAAAACTATCATGTACAAAAAAATACAGGATTAATGGCAAAAACTGCTTTATTCAATCTTTATGACTTATAGCAATTTAAATTTGAATATTTGATGATGATATTAGAACTTTGAACTTGTAATTATCAATGATATATCTTTCAATGGTTTGGAGTCTTTGAAAATTAGCATGTGAACTATGGAACCAAGTATTTTATAGCTTGAATTGAACTATAGAGTATTAAAGTTGTCTTTAGCTTCATTTTGGTCAAAAGGGATTTTTTTAATTTTTTATTTTTATCACCGGTTGGTAGGTTAGAGCTAGTTGATCAACGAAAATTGTGAGTTAGATTTGGGCCAAAAAAACGACGCAAAAACATGGTTGGGTTTGACTTTAATGGTTTGTATGTAATAATGTATTTTAATCGAACCCGTCAAGTGCAAGACAACCCAATTGCCCCTCTAGCTAAATTATATTTGTTAACTTATATTATTGCCATAGTTTACATAATTAGTATGGTATCATTAATTTTTAAAGATGCATATTGAACATGCATAAATTGCTAGATTATTGAATGTTGGCCTAAGTTAAACTAGAGTTTTAAAAATCAGATCGGTTATCAAATCGAAAAATTTATTGATTCAAAGGTTATTGGTTCAACTAATGGTTCAATCGTAGTCTAACCAGTAATGTAATATTTATATTATATTGAAAAGACATAAAATAGTGAATATTAAGAAGAAAATAGTTGAATCTAATTTTAAATATTTTTAATTACTATTAATAGTTAAATTTATTGCACCCATTTAATAAAAATACTACAAATATAAAAACAATAAATATTAATTGAACAAATAAATGTAAAAATATACAAAAAATATATTATATTAAAATATTTAATCAAAATATAATAGAATTTTAATAACGCATTATATATTGAATATGTGTTTAAGTCAAAAATTATTAAACATTTTGAAAGATAATTTATTTAATTTATAAAAAAATTTTTATAAAAGAGAACAAATTGAAGATAAATTATCATAAAAAAATAGAAATTAAATTTAAAAAAATTAAGATTTAAAAGTCTATTTATTTATCAATTTGGACTGTTCAATTTTTATAAACTGTGATTGGTTTATTCTGTTTAGCGGTTCAATAACAATTTTTATGTCATTTTACTCGATTTTATTATATTTTAATTTTTAAATCCTATTCAAATTATTTTTTAACTAGTCAATAATTCAACTGATTGGTTCAAGTTGAATTTTAAAATATTGAGTTAAACTGGGGGTTTTACATTTATACAAGGAAAATGGTAATTAAGTGGGCTACCCGCCTCTTTCGGCCCATATCTCTAAATTGTTCATGGGCTCACATCTAAAAGGATTGGTAGGGCATCGTTATTAGAAAGGGGAGACCAACTCACTGCTAATCGTAAGATTAGAAAATAACTAAATTAAACACATTACCCTCTCATAGTCCATAATTCTTTCTTTGACCTTGACCTGGGTTATATTTGTAAAGGGTGTTTTGGTGATAAATAATGTTTGGTGAAAGTTGTGTTAGGATAATTAATATATTTTAAAAAAAGATTTTTATGGAATGAATTATATCGTTTGTTTGAATTTGTTTAAATATAAATATATAAAATATATAATAATAATAATTAGATAATTTGATAGTATGTAGAGATAATTATTAGTTCATAGAGTATAAATATATATAAATGAGAATATATGTGTTTATATATTGATATGAATTTAATTTTAAATATATATAATGATGAAAAAAATTAGTTATATATATATATATATATATATCAGAGAAAAAAATTTTTAATTTGAATTTAACTAAAATTTTATAAAGTAAGAATTTTGATAATTTGAATAGGACTTTCGGCTGATGAGCCAAGTACCAATGCACCATGATGTTGGCCTTAGTCAACCAAAGAAAAAGAAAAGATATCTTTGAAACGCTTTCATCTTTTCGACCGCCTTATTAATTATTAGTATACACTCACAAGCATATATATCCTTAATCTTATATGTAACATTTTCACTATAAAACATTAAATATTATAGTTTTTAGTAAAGAAAATAAATATAAATATAGTGGCATTGTAGCAGGTTAAATGACTAAGAACATTGAATATTTTGTTGAGTAGTTCATGTTATATCCGAGCTATGTTGTTCAATGCGATTGCGCAGCTCAACTCACCCTTGTCGGCAGCTGCATATCTCCCTAACCCTCGTTGGCAACTCCAACACTTGAGTTATTTTACAAGGAAATGTGACTTACATTATCAAATCAAAGTGCTAATGCTTTGTTATCACCCAATCAGTGAGTGGGACGTTATGAATTTGATGGAGGGGTAACCAAAAACGTGATGACGGAATAGTAAGCGTCAAAGCGCTTTTATTCCCCTATGCACAGGAGCTTGTCGTTTAGTTCTATTTTCCTGGTATCAATACTTGTTTCTTTGTTATAGAAAGCAGACTCGACGGTAATAAAACTCACTCGATTCTCGATTTTGCTATTCCTTCTATGATTCTCTTCCCTCCTTATCTTTGATGTTTCCTATGTTTCTTAAATTCTTGCTATTCTATGTTCTCGCACTGCATTGATCATAACAAGTGGTAATTAGAGCATTTTGATCCTGCGGCAAATTAATCATGGTGAAGAATACATCTCGGCCTGACCCAATTTAACAGCAATGAGCGAAGTCACAGCAAACCAGCAGGAGATAGACACCGAGTAACAAAATGAGTTTCGACATGAATTAAGCGGCGTAGCACAGAAATTAGATGAGTTGTGCAGAAAGATTGAATATTTGGGTAAGTCAGTAGCGATTGATAAAGGTGAGAAGACACTGATACCAAACAATTCCCCGTTTCCTCCATTGGCACCCTCTGCAAGCTACAGAATTTGAATGTTGGAAATAATGTGAATAACAAAAATCCTCGCTTGGATTTTCCTAGATTTAATGGCGATAATCCTAGAGGATGGATTAGAAAATGTCAAAAGTATTTTGTTTCGAATCCAATGTCTGATGGTGAGAAAATCATAACTGCTTCAATGTATATGGAGGAGAAGGTAGACTTTTTGGTATGTGGATAACGTGGAAGGAAGAGAGAATATTGGATGGAATACGTTTGTTGAGATGGTGCTGGACAGATTTTTTATTCTTGGTGGTGAGAATCTAATTGGTGAATTCAATTAACTCAAGCAAGAAGGCATGGCAGAGGAATCTTAAATCCTTCATGATCAGCATGAATAGAACTTTATGGGAGGAATATTTTATTAAAAGTTTTTTAAGTGAACTGCGAGATGAAATCAAACACGTAGTGCAAATGTTGAAACCAATGTCACTGGCTCAAGCAATTCAAGCAGTGAGAATGCAAGAAAACTTGTTGGGAGCAACGTTGAAGGTTAATAAAGCCCAATATAAATCCTCGACAACCATTGCCAATGCTGCTAAAACAGCAAGGAGTTATTCCAACGAGATGCCGGTGGGAGTAAAGTTTGCCACTTAAAGTAATCGAAGTTATCCACCAATTAAGAGGCTAAGTAATGGAGAAATGAAGAGTTGAAGAAAGGGGTTGTGCTTTAACTGTGATGAGGTATATCACATTAGTCATAAACGTAAGAAATTATTTGTGATTGTGACCGAAGAAGTGGAAGAGGCAGAAACAACAACAGAAGAAGAGGATCATAAAATTTTCAGTGCAGGCCTTAGTTGGACAGAGTGCACATGACATTATTAAGTTGTGGGGGAAGTTCAGGGGGCATGTCATCACCATGATACGGCAGCATACAAAGCTTTTTGGACCCGAATACTGCAAGAAAATTAGGTTGCGAATTGGAGTATACAAATCCACTTCTAGATACTGTCGTGGATGGCGGCCCAAATGGGGTGTAACTCCAAGTGCATACACTTTTAGTGGGAGATGCAAGGGCATACTTATGTTGCAGATGTCAGGAGTTTGGGATTAGGGGGTTGTGATACGGTGATAGGGGTGAACTTAATGAGGAAATGGGACCTATAACATTCGATTTTGTGACTCAAAAGTGTTACTCCTACAACCAAATATGCCACCCCCTCATAAGTCATGATCACCAAATTCCACTCAAAACGAATGCTGAACCATTTAAACAGGGTCCTTATAGATATACTTATCTTTAGCGAAGAGAGATTGTCAGATTGGCTAAGGAAATGCTAGAGGTGGGGATCATTCAACCAAGTAATTGTCCATTTTCATCACCTATCTTACTAGTAAAAAAACGGATGGAAGTTGGCGATTTTGTGTGGATTACAGGATGCTCTATTCTTTAACCTTCAAAGATGGATTTCCGATCCCATTATCGATGAATTACTAGACGAATTGAAAGGTGCCAGGGTGTTCTCCAAGATTGACTTATAGTCCGGATACCATCAAATTAGAGTTGATCCAAAGGATGTGCATAAAATCAACTTTTGTGACTTCAACTAGACATTATGAATTCAAGGTTCTGGCATTTGGGCTAACAAATACGCCAGCTACATTCCAATCAGTGATGAATGAGGTGTTTTTGGCAGCGGTTAAGGGACTTTGTGTTGGTGTTTTTTTGATAATATACTGACCTACAGTAAAGATAAGAGGATGCGCAAACAACATTTAAGGGTGGTCTCATCAATTTTGCGTGACAACAAATTGTATGCCAAACTTTCAAAGTGTGCATTTAGCATGAATAGAATAGAGTAGTTGGGACATATTATTAGCAAGCAAGTTGAAGAGAGGCAAATCCTGGGAAAATCCAGTGGATGCCTGAATGGTGAGAACCTAAAACCGTTAAAGCATTGCGGGAATTCCTTGGCCTTACAGGCTACCGTCGAAAGTTTGTGAGGCACTATGAAATTTTGGCTAAACTTTTAACTGAATTGCTCAAAAAGGGAGCAATTCCAATGGATAACAGCAACTGCAGAGGCTTTCCAGCAGCTTAAACTGGCCATGGCTAGCACTGTAGTATGGCAGTTGCCAGATTTCAGTAAATTTTTTGTTGTTGAAACAGATGCATGCTACTTTGGGCTAGGGGCAGTTTTGGTCTAAGAGGGACATCCTCTTACATATTTGAGCAAGGCAATAGGGCCAAAGAGTTTGGGGTTATCAATTTATGAAAAGGAATTTTTGGCCACACTTCTAGTTGTTGAAAAAGGGAGTACCATGTTTGTTGGATGGGGAGTTTATTATCAGGGCTTATCAGAAAAGTTTGAAGTACCTTTTGGAGCAAAAATTTCCACACCTTTGCAACAAAAGTACTTAACAAAGTTGTTAGGATAAACCTAAAGATTGAATTTAGGAAGGGCGTTGATAATCCAGTAGCGGATGCTCTATCTTGGTGTACAGCTCCTGAAAGTCAATGTTCAGCCATGAAGATCATTCACCCTGCTTGGGTGGAAGAATTGGGAAAAATCTTATAGTGGGGACTCGAAGGCTGAGGATGCAATCACTCCTTGTATTTTGCAACCTTACAATCTATCAATTTTTTCATATCGAGGACAGTATTTACAGTACAACGGAAAATTGTCTGTAGGCAAGACCACCAACCTGAGAGATCAGATTATAACATGGACGCATACTTCAGGTGTTGGTGGGCATTCTAGAGTTCAAGGTA
Organism: Avicennia marina; assembly: GCA_019155195.1. NCBI lineage: Eukaryota > Viridiplantae > Streptophyta > Magnoliopsida > Lamiales > Acanthaceae > Avicennia > Avicennia marina. The sequence continues at coordinate 10,292,185 of CM032765.1, forward strand.
CTTATCAAAGGTCAAAATCAATTTTTAGATGGCTGGGGATGAGAGCTTAGGTGCAAGTCAATGTTTCACAGTGCTAAAAGTTTAAGCATGAGCACTTGAAAAATCCAGGGTGTTTGCAACCTCTCCCAGTTGCAGAGTAGTCGTGGTCTTATATCACCATGGACTTCATAGAGAAGTTACCAAATTTCAGAGGAAAAGATGCTATATGCGTAGTAGTTAATAGATTCACCAAATATGCTCACTTCACAGCGCTTTGTCACCCCTTCAATGCATCAACGGTTGCTCAGCTGTTTTTGGACAATATATACAGGTTCCATGGTTTGCCAACAACAATAACTACTGATGCGGATAAGCTGTTCATCAGTCAGTTTTGGCAAGAATTATTCAAGACTACAGGAGTAAAATACCAAATAAGCACTGCTTACCATCCATAATCCGATGGACAAATGGAAAGAGTTAATCAATGTCTTGAAACTTGTTTGAGGTGTATAACAGGAAAAAATCCAAGAAAGTGGGCTATGTGCATTCCCATGGCTGAATTGTGGTACACTAATTATTATTCAACCATTGGAAGAACTCCATTCGAGGCACTATATGGATATACTCCTATGCAGATTGGGTTGGGTCCTTATTTGAATCACATTGTAATTGGAGTTGAACAAATGGTTCAAGACCGACAATTAATGGTGCAAAGGCTTAAGCACTTGTTGGTGCAAGCTCAAAACCAAATGAAACAAAAATCAAACTGAAAGGGAGTTCCAAATTAGAGATTGGGTGTTTCTAAAATTGAGGCCTTATGGACAATACTCTTTACATCAAAACAAGATGCGAAAGTTAAGTCCCAGTATGTTAGGCCATTCAAGGTTGTAGAGAAAATAGGGGCTATGGCTTATAGACTACTATTACCACCTGAAGCAAAAATCCATGCTGTGTTTCATGTGTCACTCCTAAAAAGAAGGTAGGATTCTGAGACAAGGTGCCACAGAGCTTCCTCTCAGGGATGATGAAGGAAAGATCATTTTGGAACCTGTGTCCTTGTTAGCTAGACGTTTGGTTAAAAGAAACAATGCTGGAGTTCCTCAAGTCTTGCTCACTTGCCGAAGGAAGAAATCACGTGGGAAGACTGGACCATCATTTCATCTCAATTTCCATATATATAGACCTGGGGACAAGTTTGAAGTGAGGAGCGGGTGATGTTATGAATCTTTTGAAAGAGTAACCAAAAACGTAACAAAACTCCCTCGATTCTCGATTATGCTTTTTTCCTTCTTTGATTCTCTTCCCACCCCATCTCTGATGCTTCCTCTGTTTTCTTAAATTCTTGCTATTTTATGTTCTCTCACTGCATTGATCATAACATGGGATATAACTAAAGTTACTTAATTTTGAAATGTTGCATTTTAAAATCTTTTGATGATTTCCTAATCACAGCACAGCATCGATTAATTAGACCCAACTTTAGCAAGTTCTTTAGATGAAATTTGTAGTGATCTCTAATGTGGTCTAAATTTCCTCTGTTCTTTCCAAGTGTTCACGTGGCAAGATCAGACGATCTTTTCACCAACTGCCAAGGTGAAATTGAAGAGCTCTACCCTCAACTTTTAGGCCACCGGGTGGATGGTCGACTAGTTAGGTTTGTTTAGGTCTCAGAGGTCCTATGAGTTTAACTAGACGACAAATAAAAGGACTTGTAGATGTTGTTATACCTGTGGTGTTAATGAGATTGTGATATTTATTATAATTTAAATATTTAATTTGATTTATTTATTTTAATACAAAATTTTGATATTTATTACAATATTGCAGATACACGAGTTGCATGTTGAAATAGAACCCCAAAGAGGGCTCAAGTTTCGAGCCAATGTAGAAGGCTGAATCCTGAGTCAAGACAGTTTATCTGGCAATTACTCAGCACATAGTGGAGGGGCATGGAAGAGAAATAGATCAAACACCAACCGTTATACATTATAACTGTAATCGTTCGACCAACTAATTTGCATAAATAGAAGCTAAGGGGATGTCGATTGCACTCCTATCAGAATAAAAAGAATACAGTACAGTTGTTACATTTTCCGTGAATGTAGCTCAAATTGACCAAACCATGTAATTTTGTTCTTCTTTCCTATTTCCGAATTGTTTTGTTTTTGTTATTTAAAAAGCTATAATTCTTTAATCGCACCAATCTCAAATTCATTTCTTATAGGATCAAGCTTTGACGGTGGGACCAAAATATGGGACACCCCATTAATCCTCATGGGAGAAACTCAGCCGACATATGTTAATGTAAATCCCTTTTTCACTTTAGAATTCTGGGCCCTGGTTTAGATTTAAAATGGGCGTATGGTATTATGGGTGTACATCATGCTTTGCATATCACGGCCGGGCTTGGATACATGAGGACATATGACCACATAATTTTTATAATACAGGATGAAAATAACAGATCTACAGTCGCTTCAGAAACCGTCTTTGGATCCAAGAGGACCTTAAGGAACATTAAGCGCTACCTCCCTTTACAAAAGAGGAAGAAGATGATAGAGCAGTGGCTATCAAACAGCAAAAGCTCATCCCCATCTCCTTTGTCCACCTTCTCCTCGCTATGCTCATTAATATTTTACTGGAATAACTCAGGGTTATGGACACACAACACGAGAAGCAGACAGTCATTTTATTTACATTTTTTTTTATGTCTGAAAACGAAGTCAGAACTTAGATCTCTCGGGGATCAACAAATATGGAAAGACCAGGCGGTGACTTCGTCCAGTCACCCACAGACCCGTCGCTGTAGTCTTCTCCCAAGCGCTTAATGCACCACAAGTCCTCCTCCAGCGACAGCCTTTTCCAGTGGGGTATTCCTAGCCTGAGCGGCTCTCCACTTGCCACCTCGGTGGCCACCACTCCGCAACCAGCCTCCTTCGCCAGGTTATGGGCCAACCCGCACAGGGCCTTGATCAGCTTCGCCGCATTTGGGCCTCCTCCTCCCAGTCCATACAGAAAATGGAACCCAAACGGCCTGAAAACATCGGGGGCCGATGGCAGACGCAGCCAAGGAAAAGCCCGGTCCACGGTCCGCGTCGTCTTGGCCAGCGCTTTCATCAACCGCGACGCGCCGCGGACCTCCAGCCTGCAAACGTCCATGCCGTTCCACACACTGAGCACGGCCCACGATTCGGGCGGACTCGCCAGGAACTCGTTCTCGCCAGGCCACGACTCGGCGTCGTAGGATCCCTTGGGCACGGCGAGGAAAGTGCCCAGATTCAGCTTGTTGCTCAACACGGCGTCGATGTCTCGGGGGAAGAACTCGGTGGTGGAGAAGCGGCGACGATAGAGGGACTCGGCGTCGGAGGGTCCGAGTTTGATGACTGTGACTCGCTTGGGGAGGCTGACCCGGTGAGCGAAGACGGGCTGAACCAGAAGAGATGGGGTGCGAAACTTGGAATAGCCACATTTTTTAGTGAAGAGATTAACAGACGCTTGGTTGTCGTTTTCTGTAGCCATGTAAGAATATTCAGCGCCATTTTCTCTAAACCAATCCTCCATTGTTCGCACTAGCTTCAAACCAATACCCATTCTTCTGTAAACAAAACGCAATCTCAAGAAAAATAGCAATAAAGTGCTAGACAAAGACATATAAAATGGAGAAGACAAACTGTCCCAACACGTATCAAGAGGATTTAACAAAGAATATATGTCACAACTAAATTGACTAAAGTACTCGAAGAAAAGTGGTCAGTTTTACATTTTCATATACGTACAGTGAGAAGAAAGGAACAAATAAATAAACGGGAGGTCATAACTCATAATTAGGTTATCTGGCAAAGGCTCTCTCCCGGAAATTCCCTCCTTGGAAACCACTTAGATCATGGACGAACCATGTATGAATGCGACAAGACTACGGCTTCAACAAGAGAAATGAATTGAAGTGTGCAAGAGTTGGAAAGAAATAGGTGAAGCGGTACCGATGAGACGGGGGCACGCGAAGGCCTAAGATATATGCAAGTTTAGTGAAGACAGGGATGGGCAGAGGTGAGGGGTTGACGGAGCTGCTTTTGACATTTCTGGACAGCTTCGTTCCGCACGTAACGGTTTTGATGCAGCCCCTTATCATACCCACGATTTCCCTCCTCTCCTCATCCTCTCCGCAGCCCACCACCACCATCTCCGCCACCTGAAACACACCCGCGTCAGCATAATAAAATAAGTTTTTCAGTTATTACCAGAACGAGGAATGATAAAGCAAGGCGGGAGTGATGGCTACTGACGAGCATGAGATACGCAGGAGAATTGCGGACCCGGCAAATGGGGTCGCCCAAGAGGTCGGTGTAGAGGGAGAGTTTGTCGCTGGGCCCAACTTCACACCTATTCTCCACTTCCTCCACCGCCCTGCAGTCTTTTTTCGCATCGTATTCTCTCACCACCACCACTGCCACCACGCCGCCCTCCACCACCATTCTCCTGCCGTATATAAACACTCAACTAATCGGGTGCTTGCTATGTATGCTAGCTGTTATCCTAGCACTTTTATCCAGTGAGCAGGTGTGGAAAAAGACGTCTTATATAGTGGAGGAAAAAACAAAGCGGCCTTTACAAGGCAGCGAAATTGCAGGCTCGTTAGAATGGGTGGAACGAGGCAGAAAATCTGCTCAAAAGAAGGGAAGGGACATCTGATTTAAATGTTGAAAAGGCCTGAAGAAAGATCGGCTATAGAAAAAGAAGGCAAAAAGTGGCTCTGCTTTGTTGCTCTATGCTGTGGTGCCTCTCTCACGGTTTTGAATTCTAGTTGAAGTTCGGTGCCTTTTTATACTTGATTTTGGATGCTGTCTTTAATAAAATATCTAAAATAAAAACAAAAATTAGAATGGGCATTTGCTTGTATTTTAAGTCCCAACTACGAGAAGTCGAATTTATCTGTTTTATAAACCCTTCGTTTGCCTGCACACGATAATATCAGAAACATCCAGCCTTTTTCTTTTTTTCGGGAATTACCTTCCTAATGTATTTTCGTGTCCCCAGTGCTGTCTCTATATCATCGTTGAAGTGGTAATAATGAGATCAATAAATTGCTATTGATCATTACAAGGAAATTAGGTGGAGGAGGAAATGGCGGCTGCACACTCTCGAAAATTAATGGCTCCAGCATTTGGGTTTCCATCATGACCATTCTGCAATGATTACCACACTTCTTTCATCTCCTCATGATTAATCTTTCAGTTTCCATGTATACGCTGTACATTTACGTTGGTTAGGGTACATGTGATCATGGATTCAATGTGTATTTGCATGACTTAATTATTAATAGATGTTAAAGTAACGTAGCAGTAACACTGATTTGTCTTCTCATTTTATTTTGTTCTTTTCTTCTCTCACGCTCTAGTTTTTTTATTTTTCTTTTCTATTTATTTTACCGTTTTATATTTTTCGAATTTTTTCAATTATTTTTAATTTTTATAATATTTATTTTTAAATATCTGTTTTTGTATTTTTAAATTTTTTGCAATTTTTACTATTTTTTTGAAATTTCTACATAATTTTGTTGCTTTTTTTTTTTTTTATCTATTTCATCAAATTATTTCTTAATTCTCTATTTCGTTTTCTTTTTCTTTTTTAAGAATCCGTTTTAAGTCTCTCTCTGTGTGTGTATACATATTTTCATATTTGATTTTTAGGTTTTTCTTCCTTTTTTGTATTTGTTTTCAATTATAATTTTTAAAATAATAAGTAAAAATAATTTAAAGAAGTAAAGAAAAAGACATCGACATAAAACGAAAAGTAAAAAGAAAACAGAAAAAAAAAATAAAAAGGAGAATGGGGAAGAGAGATAGGATAAAGTTAAAAAAATGATGAAAGTACAAAAGAAGAAATAAAAAACACGGAAAATTAAGAAGTGGAGAAAAATGCAGAAATAAAAAGCATAAAAGAAAAATAAAAAAAATAAAATAGAATATGACTATATGAGAAAGAGAAAAAAATTAAAATAAAAAAAGAGAGAGTATGCGTATTTCTGGATGCACTATACTCTTGAAAGGCAAAAATGCATAGGTAGTCTTATGGAAATTCTTATTTAATGGATTTAGAACCTCGCTTTTTGAGATTCTAAAATTAGTCTTACCTTCATTTAAGGTTTTTAATTTGAAACTAATTTTAGTGTGGGTAATCAGATAAGAATTCCAATATTAATCTCTTATGACAAAAAATGAAAGTATTATTGTAAATAAAATATTTATTTTAAAATATTTTTATATCTTTATAATTTTTATTTTTTCATTCCATAAATTTTTGTTAATATTTTATTTTTCACATTTTTGTGTATTTTTCCCATTTAATTGATATTTTTTAGAATTTTGTTTTCAAAAGTAAAATAAAATACTAATCTCATCTAATATTGGTTTTTCATAATTAAAAATTTCAGGAAGAAAACAAAAAGTTAAAAAAATATAGATTTTTTAATTTAATTTATTTCATAATTTCAAGTGTTGTCTCAAGGAATTAGATTTAACAGTACTTGTTAATCAATCAATTTTTTTCAAAGTTTCTTTATATTTACCAAAAACTAACAAATATTTTATTCCCCAAAAACACATAATGAGAAATTTTATAAAATAAAAATGTGGATTAAAAATTAATAATTTTTTATAAATAAAATTAGAAACTACAATATAGAAAATAATTTTTTGTATTTTAATTACTATTTTTAATTAATTTGAGAAAAAACCTGATGTTTAAAATTTAGTTTTGAACATGATGTTGTATAAACGTAAAGAAAAAAAATGTATTTCTATTTTAAAATTTTTATTAAAATTTATATCCAGATTAAATATTTTATATGAATTTTCTATTAAAAATAGGGAATTAATTTTAAAAGAACATAATTTTTATTATATATTTTTTGTTTTCACAAGATATTTCTATTTTAGCATTCTTTTTATTTTTAATTTTTTATATATTAAATAGAATTATGCAAGAATTTAATTTTAAAAATAGAATACAATTTTAATTTTATTAAATATTACCTTCATATAATAAAAAATAATTAAACTTTCAAAATATATAAAAATAAATGAAAATTTTGGTTCCCATAAGTTTCAAACTAACACGTGTTACTCAAGCAATTGAATTTAAATTAAAAACTCTAACTAAAATTGGGACTAATTTTAGAATTCTAGAAAGTGAGGTCCTGAATTGGTAATGGGTTATTTTTATGGGATCGTGTATGCATTTTTGCCATTCCAAAAAGTAATATCCTAAATTCATAATAGGGTATTTTTATGGGATCAAGCTACTCTTAAAACTCTGATTTACCTAACTACTCTAGTGCTTCATGAGGTAATATTTGTCAAACTTTTTTTTAAAAACCATTGGTTACATTTTGTCATATGCTAAATGACATGTCATTGTCTCAAGACTATAATCAGTATACATAAATATAATAAATTTAAAAATTAAATGAAATTAAAACAGAAATGAGATGATTTACTATATTCTCACTACGTATGCACAAAAATGACATTTTAAGTAAGTATGAAATGAAATTGTTATTTTATTATTTTATTTTATATTTAAGAATGATAATTAAAAATAAATATAATGAATTAAAGATAAATATTTTTTTAATAAAAAGGACATTATGTGAAAATATTTAATTAATTATTATTATTTTGTTATATGACTATAAATATTTAGATATATAATAAATATTTAATATTTATACAACTATACAATATTTATACTGCATACAAAAATTATATATTTATATACACAATAGGTACTTGAACAAACATTTACAATTGATCTTTAATTTGTTTATTGTAAAATAAATATTTATATAATTTTATTTTTAACTTTATATAGAAATTCATTATATGAAAAAGGTAAATATTCAATTGATACTACTATATTAGCTACCTTTACAAGTAATATACTATACATATATGATACACACACACACATAGACACACACACATCTTTCCATTATATTATGTTTATTTATTAAATATATCAGCTTCTGCTATATTTAAAAATATTTTTATTGTTGTTAAAAATTAATTTAGTACTTTTATTGGATGCATAAATATGAATAAATATTTTACATATTTAGCATATATCTTAATTATATTATAAATAAAAATAAGATAATATATATTATTAATACATATGTATATATTTAATTTTAGGTATGCTTGTGTAATATATATTATTATTTTCACAAATGAGAATTTATATTTAATTTATTTATTAATAATGCATAAAATTTGTCGATATAAATATTGTAAATATAAAAATTAATAAAATTATTTTAATAGTATAAATTATGAGTCATTTCTAATAATGTTTAAATGAGTAAACTCATAGGCGTGGGGGGAATAAATATTCTTTATTTTTGAGGATACGGTTCCTAATAGAGTAACAGTTCTCCAATATCTAAGCATATCAACTGTTCGAATAAAAATGACATGAAAATTATTATTCCATTTCTATTTCATTCTTGTATTTCAATTATACTGTAAGTAATTTATGCAGATATGCTAAATGAGTAATCTTCTAAATTGATGATTAAAATATGTATCAGACATTTTAAAGCAAATTTTCATTCAAAATTTTACCCCAAAAAGAAAGAAAAAACGAAAACTCATTCGAAACGAGATATGTCCTCCAAATTTTATATTTATTCTAGCAAAAGTGCATAAAGTGGACCTTCCATGCAGTTATTTTAACTAATTATTTAATTTTTATTTTCAGGTAAAGGACAGCGTCAGATTGGCATATTTATAATTTGGATCAAATTTTAAATATTCAAAATCATATTCTTGTTATTTTAAACATATATTGTTGGTTGAATATTTAGTTTAGCATGTTAAATTTGTGTAACTAGTTGCATTAGCTTTAGATGCCGCTAACCCGAGGTATATTAGAAAATCACGAAATTTAAGGCAACGAAACAATTAAAAGATGAAAAAATAATAATAATAAGATTTTTTAAACGAAAAAAAATAGTATGTATGCAATTAATTTCAATCTTATCTAATTAAATCCATCAATCCATTGTTTGGCTTTGGACAATCTTGAATTATTGTTTTTTAGAAAAAAACATAACTTACGAAATAGAAGGATAAAAGATTGGAAAAACAGATGATATATATTCCTGGCTGTCATGCAATTTTTACCATTCAATTTTAAATAATTTTAAATTTTTAATTGTAAATAAAATGATAACTGATTGGTGCGAATAAATAATAATGCTATAGTTTTGGAATTTATATATATGTCATTGTTAATTTCATGATTTAAAAATTTAAAATTTTTGCCATCATTCACAAGTATCTATCAAGTGTCTATGGATGTATAAACACACATATATACTTAAATATACACTTATAGATATATGAATTAAGAATTATTAGGGATGTAGGAAGTTAGAGTTGGAACATTTAAGTTGTCAAAGCATGTTGGGAGCACACACACAACACATTGAAAATGTAAAAGAAGCACAAATTTGTTAACGTTGTTTGGAGTCATTACTCCTACGTCTGTGGGGTCTAACATAGTCAAAATGCTTCTACTAAGCAACGAAGTAAAAAGATATATAACAAAATCTTATAGCTTTACTGCTCTAATAATAGAGTTCGCAATTAATTGATAGATAATACACTGTCCAACAATGTATGCTTAGACTTTTTCTAGGGTTAATTTTCTATCACAGTGAATACATTTTTAGATTTTGTTTGTCGCACTCTTTACTCTCTTAATACTTCAAATTAACACTCATTCAACTCTCATGCTAAATGACACTAACGCTTATGAGAGAACGTTGAACTCTTTTCGCTCAACTCTCTTAGTCATTCTCCACTTTTTCTTTGAGTATCAACAATCTTCTATTTATAAATCATCAACATGAAAGTCCTTATGCAAATAGGCTTCTGTTTGGTATCAATCCAACTCTTGAAAATTTAGGTCAAATCTTTTTTGTTGAATAGATAGTTGCCAATAGCATTACTTATGACAGCTGGATTCTTATCCAAACGTATCTTCTCCATGTCCAAGCTTGTCCAGATTCTTTAAATATGGTTTCCTGGTCTTAGAATTCCTATCCACGCCAGTGAACTTCATTCTATTATTTTTGGTATCGCCAACCATCCCAAGTAACTCGGACTAGAGGAGTTTCGATACACTTGGACTGTTCTTAAACTTATCCTTCAGATGTCTAGGATGTTCCAACAGCAGTAATGTCTAGATAATATCAAACTCTTTTGAAGCCATAACAATTTGTATGATCATAATAAAATTTTTAATAAGTTAGGACTCTATAAGTTGGCTTATATTATGTACAATATGTCAAAATATAGCTAATATGCTAACAATTTCTCCATTTAACTTATTGCAGCACAACTCATGTTCCCAAATTTGTTCTCAACACAATAAACAACAAAACTGTGGATAAATTTTCAATGCTGCTTTTTATTTATTTGGCCAAACTTTGTCATACATTGTTTATTTCTAAGTAGAAATAGTTCATTACACGCTAAATGAAAAGTTACAAAATCCATTGTTCTTAAAAATTCTATAGAACAATTCTTTCTTGCCAATACTCTATAGTAAACTTCTTCATTCCTTAACTCGTGCATACTTCAAAACAAACAGCCAACATGCAGACAGCTATCCAATATCATCATGCCACAAAATAGCATAGTCCATCAAGTCAACAAAATCAATCATCACCACATTGACCGCCACTAAATTCATTCAAATTTAGTTTTGAAGTTTAGTGTGTGATTTTACTTACTCGCCCTCACTCTTTGCTTCCATTCTTTCCTCTTTTGTACCACCAATTTGCCAAAAGATATGCAAATGTGGCAGGGACTATAATTGCTTCTATCAAGAAGTGGTGAATGCAGTACAGATGCTCCTTCTTGTACACTCATATTTCAAACCTCTAGGATTTCACTTGCTTGCACCACTAAGCAGACTTAGTGAACCCAAACTCCAATACTACTTGTTGGAAGTTAGGGTTGAAATAATGTAAGTTATAAATCATGTTAGGAACACACACACACAAAATAGTGAATGTAAAGGAGGTATAAAATTGTTAACGTTGTTCGAAGTCATCACTCTTACGTCTATAGGGTTTAGCCTAGTTAAAATAATTCCACTAAGTAAATGAAGTAACGAGACACGCAACAAAATCCAGCCTCACTGCCCCAAATCTAAGGTTTCCAATTGGTTAACAACATACTATCTAATAGTATATATTTAGATTTCTTCTAGGGTCAATTTTATCACAGTAAGTGCTTTCTCAAATTTTGTTTCTTACACTCTTTTCTCTTTCAATACTTCAAATCAACACTATTCAACTCTCTTGCTAAATGACGCTAACACTCATGGGAGAACGTTAGACTCTTCTCACTCAATTCTTTTAGTTGTTCTCCACTTTTTCTTTAAGTATCAACAGCCTTTCATTTATAGATTAGCACCATGGAAGTCCTTTTACAAGTAGACTTCTGTTTGGCACCAATCCAGCTCTCGAAAATTTATTTCGAATCTTTTTTGTTGGATAAATAATTGCCAACATCATCACATGCAATAGCTAAATTCTTATACAAACATATCTTCTCATTGTCCAAGCTTGATTGGACTCTTCAAATATGGTTTCCTGACCTCTCATATCCATACAAGTGAACTTCTTCCTGTTATTTCAAGTGTTACCAACTATTTCGAGAAACTCATAACAAAGTCGTTTTGATAGATTTGAACTCTTCTCAAACTTATCTTTTAGATATTTAGGATATCTAGAATTTGTGGATTCCAATAGTAGTAATGTCCAAATAAAATCAAACTCTTTTGAAGCCCTAACAACTTTTATAATCATAATAGAATTTTTGACAAGTTAGAACTTTACAGTTCGACTTATGTTGTGTACAATGTGCCAATACATACTCAATATGCTAATAAGGGAAATAATACAATAATATGTATTTGTGTGTTATTTTTGATATATTTGTATATATCACGGTATGTGCTTATTTTGTCTACCAATAACGATCCATATACAATATATATACATATTCATATACTTATCTATCTGCATTATTGTAAGGCCCGGGTTTGTTGACAACACTCAATATATTTTGGATAATTTTAAATGAAAATTTTTGATAGGTTGCTTCAGCATTTTTAAATTACTACTTATTCATACATGATATCACGATAAATTTGTTCATAAATATATATTTTATTATGGTAACTAGTAAGAATGAATGGCTACCTATTCATCCATACACTAACAAGATGATTCATTCACTACACTCATTAAATTCTGATTTAACACAAATTTTTTGGTGATTTTTAATCTTCTCGTTGAATTGAAAACTTATTATTGATGAATACAATGGTTGAAGAAATTTTCATATACAGTCATACTTAATTCAATGTTAAGTATTAGTTTTTTAAATTCAATTCTTTTCCATACATGACATGCTAATAAAATGATAATGTTTACCTATTGTTGTTATTAAACAGAATTTATTGGAATAATGAGGGTGCTAATAAGGCAAGAACAATTTTTCTTTGTGCCGTATATGCCAATTAATTTTACTACAACAGGTAACAATTCCATCGGCATAATTGAAATTTGAAATTTCTCTCTACTTCATTTTCATCCTTCTCAAATTAGTAGGCACTAACACACAACATAAAAGTTTTTAACATATTCTTTTTATTCTTTTTAATTTTATGTTTTTGTGTTTTATTTTTTTGATATATCTGTATAATGTATTGTAAGTATTTGTTATGTCCATCTATGTTCATCCATGTATGATATACATACATATCCGTATACATATTTATTTCATTTGTGTTATTGTAAGGGATTTGTTAACAACACTCCATTAATGATCGAATATTTATATCCATATATAATCATACTCAATTCGTTCAAGTGATAATTATTGATTTTTCTACTACTTCACTTTTTCATACATGACGTCACAATAAATTTGTTCCCACATATATAGTAAGAATGAACAGTTTTGTACCCATCTAAACATGGAATGATGGTTCATTCGCTGCACTCAATCAATGCTGACTTAATACAATTTTTTTTGGTAATATTGAATATTATGGCTTCTCCTAAAATTAAAAACTTCTGATTAATAGCTTTTAAGTTTACAAATTATCCTTTTATTAATTACGTATACAATGGTGGAAAAAAATCTACACATAACCATGCTTAATTCAACATTAATTATTGGTTCTTTTATCACAGTTCTTTTCCATACATGAAAAGCTAACAACATGATAATGTTTATCCAATGTTGCTCTTAAATAGGATTTATGGGAAGAATGAGTGTGCTAATAAGGCAAGAGCCCTTTTTTTTTTGGATGTGAATGCCAATCAATTTCACTAACAGGTAAGGAATTTCACTGTCACGATTAGACTCTCACTTTATCTTCATCCTCCACTAATTAGTGGGCACTGGGCACTGGGCACGATATTTGATAGCATAACCAACATATAAATTTTTCATATATTTTATTCTTTTTCATTTTCTTTTTCTACGCATACATTTTTTTTAATGGTGTCATAAAATTGTGATTCCTAGTGTAGCTTTCCATTGTTGAGTTGTGAGTCAAATGGTATGTTAGATATTTTCATAAAGTAATCGAGCAAAATAGTTTTAACTTATTATAATAATTATGCTTTTCAACTGTTAATTCTTTTTCCAAGATAGCATACTCCACACTGATCATATGGATGCATGTATACATACTATCTATACTATTATACTATATTAGAATATGTAAGACTTTATTAAAATTGTTTTATTTCGCTCAAGCTAATTACCTAAGTGACCCTTGTCTCTTTAACTTAGAACTAAAAAAATGGGATTAGGCGGTAATATTAATGAAAAGCTACTCTATTGACTCCGTAATGGAAGTCTTAATTTCTAATGCTTTATGGTGATTTTTCATCCTCTAAAATCTCAATAACATCAAAATTTAGAGATTGTCTATATGGAAAATTTTTCCAATCATAACACACACACACACACAATATATATATATATATATACATACAAATCTTTAATTATTTGAAATAATGCTTTATAGGTGAAAAATTATCTAAATATTCCAATATTTATAAAAAATGAATTTAAAGTTTGTGAAAAATTTATTGTCGTTATTTTGCACGGGCATGAATGTGTTTCAACTACGAATATGTGTGTGTGTGTGTGTAAAAGCACGCATCTCATCGCAGTACCAATTAAAATTATTTCTCTTCCAAAAATACGGGTGTCTTATGTCATCGTATTATCTTCATCGCTCAGTAGTTGTTGCATGCATCCGCTTCAACAGTATTTTAATAAAATTAATATATCCACCGTGTACTGTCGAGGACATAATGCTGTAGATGTTTGGATGCAAATTGTATCTATTTTTCTTCCAATTAAAGTATATCATTTAGAACATATTGTTCAGCAAAAAAATTCTTTTTATTTTTCTCACTTCTATTCTTAATTTTTAGTACCAAATTTATACCGACACGATTTCCACACAAACAAAATTTCGACTATTTTCACGTCTGAACTGTATATTATTTTGGGCAGCAATGTTAATTTTAAAAGGAGAGGATTTCATGGGCACAACACCTAATAGCCTAAAAGAAAGGAAAAAGAATAAAGAAAAAGTGAATCTTCATCGTATGTTTAGAGCGTCACTATCGGAATCTTCGGACGATCAGAGTTCCTGGATTCACGACGGCCCAGATTATTTAATTTTCTGAGATTAATCAAATTACGGATTAATCAACAAACATAGGATTCATGGACTCTGGAATTTCAACCAAATTCTTTGTTCTGACTCATTTCATTGTACGAAACAAAAAGAAGAAAGAAAGAGAGGTAATCAACTGATATCAAATCTATGAAGTCAATAAACCCATTTTCCGCCCCACTCCATTTATTTAAGTTAAATTGATTGAATATTTAAATGAAACATCATAGTCAATCTGTTTTGAATCAGGGGGTGCGGGGGGGGGGGGGGGGTCTGTTGTCTCCATCTCTATTTTTAATGCGTGTTAATGATTTTTTTATATTACTCCGTACGTATAATAACAATAAATAATAATAATCATAATTAATTAGAACAAGGCGTGACAACGATTTGAAACGAACTACTTTGTCATATTCTAAAAATTGTATTCGGATTGACGTCCATCCGTTGACACACTCATTATGTTGGGAACCCAACTTTTAAACTCAAAAGATGCTCTAAAACTTCACGTAACAAAGCATTTAATTTGATAATATTTTTATTTAAATTAAAAAATTTTTTCATTACATATAACTAATTAATTATTTTTTAATTATTATATTTATTTACAATTCAATCTATATCTATATATATTACATATATACTCATATTTTTTTATTTATATCCTAAAAATAATCATTATCCTATAACTTATAACATCATTAAATTATTATTATATTATATATATATATATATTAATAAATTATATTATTTATCTAACTAAAATATTTCAAATATATTATTCATTCTAACACAATTTTTAACAAAGATCATGGCATACAAAAAGCTCACTCCCAAACCGTTAGTTTTGACATTGGGCCCACGTCAATCAGACGTGTTGTGTGAGGTAAATGCTTGGGTTAATTACATCTTTGTCAAACTTTGCTTAGTCCTTCCAAATTCTATTGAAAATGTTTGTTTTCAAAGTTAAAATCCAAAAACACATAGTATATCATTATAATTTTTAATTATTTTTCTTTCTCTCTTACTTTTACATAATTATTAAAATAAAAATAATTAAAAATACATATCAAAATTTGAAATCAAACGTAGGTTAGTTTTCTGTATTTTCTCTGTGATTTGTATAATCAAGCTATATTTGTTTACATATTATTTTTATATGATCACACCACATATATTTATTTATTTATTTATTACAACTTGAATGGTTCAATTAGCATATATAATATATGTCTGATATAATTATACACATGAAATAGAGAAATAGAAAAAACTAAGAGACGGAAAGTTTGAACTGATACCTCTTGTGATGGTACATAGAGCCATCCATTATATATTCTTTTTTACGTATTTTTTACAAATTCATGGTATATTTTTGTGCGTATTTAAGGTTAAATATATTTTTTTAGAATTTTTATGTATCATATATTATAAATTATAAATTTATGTCCTACTTTACAGATAACACGTATATCCATTATATGCACGGACAAGTATGTGCAGAATTTTATATTAAATAAAACATTACAAAATTATATATAAAATACAATTCAAATTGCTTAGACACATTGTAATATTTAAAAAAATTAACAAATTTTTGATAATTTAATTTTAAAAGTTTATATTTGTAACTGTTATATGCCTAATTTCACAAGGAAGATATTTATAATTATAAGAAGAAAAAGGGGATATATTCAACAATTATATTAACACACATAATAGGTATTGTAATTTATCTTAGGTATTTCGTCTTTGACATATAAAAAATTGATAAAATTTGAAAATTGAAGTTTTGACCAACCACAATTATATTTAAAATTAAACCATCATCTCTACAAATTTACTCATAAATATATATTGATATACACGCATTTTAAAAACTAATATGTGTATATGTAACTAAATAATCCAATCAAATTAAATTTACACTTTTATTTTGTTTGTCTTATTCTTAAGTTTTCACAGAACAAAATACATATCATTTTTTAACTCGTCAAATATAACATCCATCAAACATAAGGTAAGTATATATATGTACGTATATATTCAATTCATACTCCATTGTTCACAACCAAATAATAGAATTCAAAACAAATAACTTTGGTATTAGATTTTTTCAATGTTCCACTTCAAGATATTTTCCTAGAAAGCATCAAAATGTTTGTTTCCAAGTACTTATAATTATCATCGGTGGATTTGTCAAAATGCACGATTAGATCAATAATCAGAGTTTTGTCAGTAAATTAATTTTTTAGGGCCACCTCTTTCGTTTCATTTTCCTATAGATTTAAATATAATTCTCTCAACTATTAATCTTATTAATGCAGTCATCATCAATTATAATAAAAAATATCAAAGAAAATTTAACGACAGTTATAAAAAATTAAATAAATAATTATAATTTAATAGCCCTGCTGAATAATTCGTTCTACTGTTAATTCAATAATTATTATTTAGTATTAAATATTTAATTATATAACAACGTGCACACTTAACAGACACAATCATTGTGAGGACTGTTTAATGATTAATGCCGATGCACAGAATGAACTTCAAAAGCTACGTTCTGCCCCTCCATTATCTGTTATGGACTTTCCTCTCATAATTACATCATCATTATTCTCATATTTATTTATTTGTATAAGTTAATTATTTCTCTTTTTTTACTGTAATTTAAATTTTTATTGGATACTTTTAAAATTTTTAATCAATCAAAATTCCGACCATATTGGTTGAAATTGTCGTCGAGTCAATAGATAATAATTTAAGATTTAGAAAAAACATTAATAATGATTAAATTAAAAATTATAAGCCCAAGTACTCGACAAAAAATATTTTTCCCCCTACACGAAGTAGACAGAAGTTTATTAAAGATGGTTTCCCATATGTCATGCGGTAAAATTTTCTCACATCTCTGATTGTACATTTTATATATATATTATAAATTTTCTTTCTGTCAGTATTTAAATGTTGCCAGAGCATGAAATCCCAAAATGATGAATCATATATATTTGTCCTATTTGTTCCTCTAATTAACACACACACACACACACACACACAAACAGTTTGTTAATGTCAATAAACATTAAACTAATTAAGATGTCAAATAATTAGTTTTATTTTGGCTTGGATAACAATGGGACTCAGTTTATTGGTTCTACCATGCATCAAATTAAACACTAAAGCAACTCCCATAATTAAGAGAAAGAGATCAGGGAAACAATGTTTAGTGTATTAGCTCTCTAATGATTACATACAATGCATCAAACCAGAAGCATCTCCTATTATTTTTTCCCATATAATGGCAAACAAATTAAATTGAAAGTATTAGCTAGTGCTTAGACTAACGGGTACGTAACTTCTCTTATTGGATTACTCCCTATTGATTATTAAATTGTCCTCCCCCATCGCACATGAACAGCCAGTGTATATACACCTTTCCCAGTACGTATTCAATTGATACACACACGCACAAATACATAAATGAGACACCTGGACTTCTATTTTACTTGCTTGCCCACCATCATTTGGATCAATTAATATTCGACCCACAATAAAAGGCGAGAAAGCGACGTAAAGATGTTAATGATACATCATCGGCAATAATTGTAGTATTGACCTTCAATCTTATACATGTTTGCGGGTGACTGTGATAATACCAGCTACGTTGATCAGAGAGTGCTCATTTCATCGGGTTGGTGGATTTTATTTGTCCGTGGCAAAATATTCTCCATTTGTATCATTATTTAACTTGTCTGCGAGTCATTTCATTGTGTAACTTAACCTCTAGCCTTTCTTAAGATCGAATTAGATAAATTATTATATTTATAATATCTTAATGAAATACAACGTAATCATGTGTGAAGTCGTGACTGATATTGGACACCATAATATGCAACATATTTCATTACTAAAGTGTGTTTTCCATTAATTAATGTTAAGGTAGTTTAAACTACTAGACTTTGATGCTCGTACTAATTCTCCAGGCTATGTACAGTTTCCAATAACTGTAATATCGACGGCATCGAGAAAGATCTTTAAGAGATTTATGTTTTGAAATTAAAAATTTAATTAAAATCATATATGGAAATACCTGGAAAGAAAAAAAATGTGCTTTTCCATGATGAATATATATATATATATATATATAGAGAGAGAGAGAGAGGAGAGAGAGAGAGAGAGATAGAGAGAGAGAGAGAGATAGAGAGAGAGAGAGAGAGAGTTGAGTCTCTCCACTACTAGAAATCTGGTTAATTGGAACGGCTTTTCAGCCGTTTCAAAAAATCGTTCCTATCTGGCACAAATTTGGAATATTTATGATATTATACAAAAAGTCCGTTCCAAATCCATTCTAAATTGGAACAGTCTAATAAATTGTTCCAAGTCCGTTCCAATTTGGAACGGCTTTATATTGTCGTTCCAACATTTGAAACGGGTGGAACGGCTTAGCATTGTCGTTCCAAATATTGGAACGGCTTTATTTTACCGTTCCAACATTTGGAACGGCTTTATATTGTCGTTCCAAACTCTAATTTTTGTGTTCCAAATCTATTTCAAATTCGAACTTTGGAACGGCTTTTTAAAGCCGTTCCAATTTGGAAATTATGTTGGAACAGATTCTGGAACGGCCTTCTGACTGCCGTTCCAAATTTGACTCAGGAGTTTGGAACGGCTTTCTATTGCCGTTCCAAATTTCAAATTTCAAATTTTAAATTTGGAACGGCATTAAATGCCGTTCCAAATTCGTTCCAATGTCACAGATAAATTTTCTCCTTGCCGTCGTTGTCATCGTCGCGACGATGACAGCGCGACGGCGCACCGTCCTCCCCCCGTCGCGACGACGGAGGATGACGGCGCATCGTTGTCCTTGCCGTCGCGACGATGGAGGACGACGTGCGTCCAGAAATTTCTGGAACTGCCGTCCTCCCCTCGTGCGACGCCGGTGGCAACGCCGAGTCCTTTTTCGATTTGGAACGGTATTTTTCCACTTAACGTTCCAAATCCGTTCCAAAATGTTTAATATATCTCCAAACAGACCCTCATTTTCATTCAATTCAGAAATTTCAACGTCCCAAAATTCTCTCTATCTTGCCAAACCGTGAAAATCGTCAAGTCATCGAAGATTGATCTTGCTAATATTTGGTTCATGGTAAGCTAGTATTCTATATACACTACATTTCAAGGTAATATTCTTTCTTATTTTCAGAAATTTGGTTGAGTCTTAAATAGCATTTTTTCAATAATGTACTTGGTTTATGTTTGAGCTAAATTTCATTAAACAAGTGTTGTTATTGTCCATGGTGAATAAAATGTTTAATTGTGCTTTAAGGGCCTCTACGTCCAAAACGATCCTTCTCAATTATTATACATTTGTAAAAAATGCATTCTAAAGCCATTCCAAAATAGCTATATCAAACCATTCTAAAATGAATCGTGCCAAACAAAATCGTTCCAAAATGGTTCCAAAATGAACTGTGCCAAAGTTGTACCAAAAATAACCGTACCAAAGTCGTTCTAAAATAAATCGTGCCAAAACCGTTCCAAAGTTCCGTATCAAAACCGTGCCTAAACCGTTCCAATAAAAAACCGTTCCAAATTTCCGTCCCGAATCCGATCCAATGCAGATCCAATTACTGTGGCCTACATATGTATTTGGAACGGCTTATTGTAACCGTGCCAAATTTGGAACGGCATTTATAAGCCGTTCCAAAAATTTGGAACGGCTTATTGTAATCGTGCCAAATTTGGAATGGCATTTATAAGCCGTTCCAAATTTTTGGAACGGGTTTAAAAAGCCGTTCCAAAAAATTTGGAACGTGCCGTTTTGGAACGGAAAAAATACCGTTCCAAAATTGTTCCAAATTAAATTTGGAACGGCATTTACAGAGAAGCCGTGCCAAAAAGCCAGATTTCTAGTAGTGCTCATCTGTTGGGGTTTAGTATAATGTGACTTTTATCCTACATCTGTTGGAGAAAATTATTTGGATTATCCTATATATATTGATCAACTTTTCTTTCTATTAATCAGTTTTTATTAATGGATTGAAGCCATGACATTTGAAAAATGAGCCCGTAGGTGTGATAGATTGAAGCCATGACATTTGAAGAAAGAGTCTGTAAGTGTTGGTAGTTTAAAGGATGGTTACATATTTGTGTGAGTGCATGTTTGAATGAGTGAGGGTGATAGTGTGTGAAGGGATGTGCAGCATATGTACCATGAAAGTGGTTTCATACTTGCATGTGTGTCTGAATGTGCGAGTGTGTGAAGGGATGCACAGCATATGTATGATGAAAATACTTTTGGACCAACCTAATTAATAATCAAGCCAACCTTTTTTTTCTCTAGTAATTGGTTTTCTAGGTTCCAACGTGAGGTAATCTATAAATTGGGTCAACCTTTTCCTTTAGTAATTAGTTTTCTAGGTTTCAATATATGATTTGGGTGAGAGAAAATGTAACTTATATCCCATATATTAACGGAAAAAAAATTCATAAACCAATTTATAAATGGGATCAAACTAGTTTCAAACGTCATAAGAAGGAAATTTGAATATTACAATATGTCATCGATTGACGACCATCGATGTGATGATCATGATGATACAACAAACTATAATCATTAATACATTAATATATATTGGTTGTGATGTGATCCTGTTGGGCTCTTGTTCCTTATTTCTGTTTCATTTGGATCGTTGATGGATCAAAGAATTATTAAGGGGACAGGAGTCGAATTAAGTACCTAACCCAATTATTAACTTAATTAACATACATATATAGCCAACCCCACTTACACAACATTTGAAGTAAGACGAAGAGAAGCTGAGACAACATGCCGTGATTCTCAGGTTTCGAAGAGTACGTACCTACGGAATCAGCATCTAATTCATAAAATATTTCACCTTAGTACCAAAAACCACAATTTTTCCTAACAGAACGATTCAGGACACGAACATCTACGCCTAACTGGCTAGATCTATTTTAAACTTTCTAAAAATACGTCATTAGTTACGCTAAATTAATTAAAATTGATCGAGCACATGCCGACATTACTTATAACCTAATCAACACTATGATAATTATGCAAAATTAATTGGTGTGTAGAATACTTGGCAAGGAGTGTTGACACACACATGTTCGAAAAAATAAAGATACACAAATGGGAGAAATAGAGACAAACGGGTAGACAAAAGCCTCGGTTTAATAATGTAAGAGATCTTGTTCCCTTTCCCTCACATGTCCATGGATCCGTACGTGCTTTTCCACCCAATAATCATATTCGAATATGTGATGAACGGCAAGCACCACACAACATATTTGTAGGCAAAAACGTTGACCATTGTGTTGGCAGCCAGACAAAAATTTAGAATCAAAGATCTTCTGTTCAATTAGTACTTAGTTAAGCAAGAATCATTGGTTTGTTTATTAAGACAAGGATCATATTTTGTCAAGCCGTTGGAAAGCAAGGCTTGAACAAGTTGACCCACAGGCTGGTACAGGCATCGGCGTGGCTCGAGGAATAATGCGTGGAGGGATTAGTTTAACTAGCAAGGGACATAAAGATAAACTAATCTATACAGTTTGGCTTTGTTAACTAATTCCTAAATAGTGCTTGGAGAAAGGATTACAAGGAAGATGGGAGCATATGGCATTATTGGACGATTCTCTACCAGGTTGGTTGTTTGTCTGGAATTTTCTGTTTGACCCGGCAAATACTGACTCCATATATATATCCCCGGTCGAACAACATTAGAAAACTGACTACACAAGCCAGGCAAGAATACCCTTGTTTCTTGATTTTATTATTACTTAATTGATTTATAGGCCATGGTATTATTGAAGTTTGGCGGACTACGATGCTCCAGATACAACCCATTTTTTAAGTTAAGAATACGATAAACTGGATATATAAGCTGTGTTTGGGAGAGAGGTTTTTGTTTGATATGATGTTTGATCGGAGTTGTTATGAGATGAATAATATAATTTATTTTAATATATATAAAAAATATATAATAATTATTAGATAATGTGATAGTTAATAACGATAATAATTTTGTTATAAGGTATAAATAAAAATAAATATGAGTATATAATATATATATATGTGTGTGTATTAATTTAATTGTTAAGATATTTAATAATTAATCAGTTATATATATATTAGAGAGAAAAATTTTAATTTTAAATTTGGACGAAGATGTTGAATAATACGTTTCTGTAGCGTGAACCCAACTTCCCAATATAACCATAGTTATCCCCACTGTTTATTCTTCTCAATGTATTAATATTAAAAATACTAGGTGTTTTGCTTGTCAAGTATTTTCAAGAACGTAACTTCAGAGGTTTGTCCCTTTACTAGAGCATAGCACCTGTAAAGACCTATACGAGACACAAACATAGCACCTGGCATGGGTACGCTTGGACATCGGCTATGTTTGTTTTACTTTTCACTTAAAAAAATAGACATCTTTTAATCATTATACTGTTTTAATTTTAATTTTTTTATTTTTATTAAATTTAAAAATATATACTTAAAAACACACGTCTAATAACCAAACAAACACACTCATTTCTTGGTCTATAAAGAGATATTCTAAAACAGCCTACCAAGCCAAAAATAAAAAATAAAAAATCTGTATATATATATGACATGTTTGGATACAAATTCAGGAGGATTCAAATATGGTATAAAAATTTAAGAATAATGTAAAAATAAAAAAAAAGATATTTGATGTGTGATATATTTAAAATAAATAATTTAGATGATAAAAAATTAAATTCAAACACGCATTGCCATGTTTTACTAGACGGCTTTGAATGTTGGGTCAACTTTGACTGAAAAGAAAAATGGAAGACCGAAGAAATTATTCACTGGGGGACAAAGCACACACATATGTTCCCATATGTGCATGTGTGTTTTCATATATACAATTATATACCGTAGATCTGGTTTTGTACTTCATGCAACTATCAATATTTCTGCCCTAGTATTTTTGCATGCATTTGGCCATTTGTAGGCCAAGTCTCCGACAATACAATAGGGTGAGGGCCTCCCTGCGTCGAATTCCCATTATTGTGCACCTGTCTGATCCACACCCGCCATCTGCATGCTCCCAAGCCTTGTTTGTCCATTATCCTAAAATCCAGCGAAAGGACATTTATCGTCTTACATGGTTTGTTCCTTAATACAGTGCCACGATGCACAAATTATTTTGTGTTAAATCTACCTGGAATGCAATTCTTCCAATGTTTTAGCTAGCAATTGTACGTAACACAAATAAACCAGCTACCGCATACTTAGGAACCTATATGATGCGGACTGCAGGGAAACGTGAATGATCAAGTGTCATGAACACGTTACAAGCTTAGGCAGATAGATTTGCGTGTATGCGTATATATGATCCCCACACGTGCATGATTAGACAAGATATAACAGGCTAGTTAATGAGGCTCGTCGGGCTTCATAGGTTGTCTGTTTGGGGTTCTACAAGCCCTAATCAGACATGGTCCTTGCCACACTGATGATTATAAAACCAGACGGGGTATTTCCTGTACCATGTGTCCGTGTATGCTTCACTCTCGCTTAATTAATGCAACTTGATTTTTTATTGTTGTCATAATCAAGTAAGAATCCTTAGGCGATTTAAAATCTTTTCTTGGGTTTCATGCATTTCTGTAGTAGCGTATATATCATTATAAATTGTCGCAGGTAAGGTAAGCACGTATATACCTATTTCTTGGTTAATGTAGATTGTAGAATATGATTGTTTATTAAAGGAATAAAGAGTTAAGAGATGGGAAATGCATCTCTCCTACACTATCTAAAAATTTCTCTTTCTAATATACAGTGTATAAATTGATCACAAACATCCAGAAGGAAATAGGTTTTTCAAAATTTTCTACGTAGTACAACTCCTTCCTCGAATGCCGCATTTAGATTTTCTTTCACATATGTTCATTCATAATATAAAGGGGAAAGAAATAGCAACGCATTAAAATGTTCGTTTGTGATTGTTAATTTAACTCCTATATGCAAACATCTAAAAGGTGCTTTCTCCTTAGTTTCGTCTGTTACTGCTCTTTAATTTGCTAAGCGTTCTCTTCTTTTCATATTAATGGGGCAAAATAATTGCTCGGGAAGATGTCATGACGTTATATGGAGAATCATCTGGATGCATAAATTTTGGTGAAGGGAATAGTCGGCGAGGAAATTTAAGAACGTTTTGAAAATAATTAAGAAAAAGATATAATTTTTGCTATTCTAATGACTAATATATATGTATACGTATGTATGTATGTAAGGATATATTTTGATGGCAAAAAAAATAAAATAAAATTGTGTAAGTAAACATAATCATGGACTTCGTCCCTTCAGGATAAGAACAAATTTTGAAGGCTTCTTCAGCCATCCCTTCCCCCTGGCTACTAATTATGGGCATCCCAAAGACCATCATCGTGGGGATACAATTCACGGTCCATGTTGTGCCTTTTTTGATATATTTGATGTTGATGAATTTTCATAAGAAAAATAAAAATATATATATGTTTTTGAGATGGCATATTAGTATATATTGTCATCGTTGCAAGTTTATTTTGAAGACCACAAACAGATATGAAAATATTGAATTTTTTAATTAGTAATATACTTACGTAAATATATATATATATATAGATTATATATTGTATGTAATTGTGAAATAAGGACATTCCATCGCTCGTTACAGAAAATTCCCACTTTGCAACTTGTTTAACGGCTCGTTTTCTCCTAAATCATACAAAGCAAACATTGCATTAGATTGGATAAAATAATATATTCAATCAATGATTAATCCTACAAAGTAAATAAAACCCAAGAGCAATAGAGTATCTGATTTCAAAGAATACATGTGCAAATTTAATGAATTTATCAACCGAAAAAAACCTCATAATATACCTATTTGCTTTGAAGTTTGGACACTTCAAAACTACCATTTTCTTCAGCTTTGATAATGCAATTTGGACACTAGCTCATTATGCGTGGCATGGCTCTATGTATAATTCGATGGTTTTTGAGTTGACCAGATGGCCACTGCTGCATCTCATAAAAAGATGAGAAAGTGAAGAAGGGCGTCATGTAGATTGCAAAAAGACAAAAATGTGACCCCACGAAATTGTCACGTAGCAGCAGCAATCAAAGAAACGGGCAGCATTAGCATCAGCGCGCTGCCAAGAACTTGAGAAATTGGGACGGTAAAATTGAGACAGAGTAAATTCGTTTCAAATTAGGAACGGTGCAGGGATGGCATATTTTAGTGCATATAAAATCTGTCTCAAAGTTGTTTTAATTTTGATAAATTTTTAAAAATAGTAATGCCGTCCTAAACAGAGACGACTTTGGGACGACATCGTCTAAAGTTCCCCGAGTCATCCCAAAGTCATCTTAATTTTAGAACGATTTTGGAATGACTTTTTTCAATGGATGTTTTAGCTATTCCAACACCGTCTCAATTTGGAACAGTCCCAAAACCGTCCCAAATACGTCGTCCCAAAGCCGTCCCGAAAATAATAAATTTTATCAAAAGGAATGCCGTCCCAAAACTGTCTCAATTTTGAGACGATTTTGGGACGATTCTTTCCAAAGGATGCTTTAGCTATCCTAATGCCGTCCCAATTTGAAGTCGTCCCACAACCGTCCCAAATATGCCGTACCAAAGCGGTCTCGAAAATAATAAATTTTATCAAAAGGAATCCGTCCCAAAACCGTTCCAATTTCAGGACCATTTTGGGACGGTTCTCTCCAATGGATACTTTAGTCGTCCCAAAGCCATCCCAATTTAGAGCTATCTCAAAACTGTTCCAAATATACCATCCCAAAGCCGTCCCAAAAATAATCAATTTTATAAATAGAAATGTCATTCCAAAGCCGTCCCAAAATGCGATATATGAACCATACAATCCCTATTATTTTTACTTTCGGCGATGGTTGAGAATTAAGGACTTATTCACTATTGTGCACGGAAAAAGCATCAATTCCAAGTGAGCTAGTAGATTTATGGTACAATGCCATGGATTATTGATTTCATTAACATTTTACTAGATTTATACCATGTATATATATATATATATGCCTATGTTATTTTTGTAGAGTAATACTCTTTTTTCAACCAATTTTTGTCCACGTATTGAATATAGAAGATGGAGAAAATATTTTTTATAACCATAAAGTGTTAGTGTTGATTCTTTATACTTGCTTCATAATTTCTATAAAATAATATTAGTACATTTCATATATTGTAATATTGTTGGTATATATATATATATATATATATATACATATATGTGTATGTATTGTTTGGGATAGCAATGATAAATTGTGCTTCTAATGTTATTGCAAACTTTTAGTGAATGAAAAATCCGAACTCAATATGTCATGTTTGGATTGAGAAAAGATTTTAAACACTCATTTCTATATTTTTACTGAATGTGTATCTAGGATTGGCATTGTTATGAAAACCTAAAATCTATTCTTTTTATTTTTCAGTAAGATGTTATGCAATATTATATCATGAATGTATAACAAAAATTTGCCTGGGTGTGGAGAGCTGACACCACAATTTGAATCTAGGGTCAATAAATTTGTTGAATGGGCAATGCAGTAATATGAGCATATGGACGATGCGAAATTAGATGTCTATGCTCTCGTTGTAAGAATGTAAAATTTTTTGAATTTAATGAAGTTAAGGTTCACTTATTCAGAAAGGGATTCAAAATTATTATAATTGAATTAGTCATAGTGAAGCTGAATATCGCGATACAGTGCTTGATGTAGAAGGGAATACCATACGAACCCCCTCAACATCGGAGGACGTTGAAACAACACAAAACATTAGTTGGGAGCACCGTATGGTATATGATGCATAGGCCAGTCGTCGTGGCCTAACAAATGTTGGGCACGTTGGCCTTCATCAGGAGTAGGACGACTACAGAGTTACTTTGAGCGGTCAACCACCTAATTTTGTGAAGGTCCCACATTTAATGCAAATGATGTCGATGGGATGGATAGTGATATATTTTTTGATGTACTACATGCAGCGGACTAACCACTGTATAGTGGTTGTGAAAATTTCACGCAGTTGTCTGCAGTTGCCAGAATGGTGAATATTAAAGCGGACCACAACATGTCCCAAAGTTGTTACGATAATATTTGTAAATTGATTGGTGAGATGCTCCAAAGTGACCATCAAATGCCTCCTAATTTTTACACTATTAAAGGGCTGATATGAGAGTTGGGTCTTCTCGTAGTGAGAATTGATTGTTGCAAATCTAGTTATATATTGTACTGGGAAGAGGATGATCAGTTGGAGCATTGCAAATTTTATGGAAAGGCTAGGTTCTAAGCGAGAAGGATACCATTATCAACTGGAAAGCAGATTCCACACAGATGTTTGATCTACTTGCCTCTTATTTCAAGGCTACAAAGGTTGTATATGTCGCAAATGACTACTAAGCATATGACTTGACATGCTACTCACAAGACGTCAAGCGATTGCATGTGTCATCCTTCCAACACTGATTTTTGTGACAACTTTCCTAACGGTGATTGCTCATGCGAGTTATACACACCCTTGATAAAGAGTTTATATACCTTGGGACTAAAGCACTTTGTAGTCCTTAACTCTCAAGCCTCCTGACGTTCTTCCACAGCCTCTTTGGGTAGTTGGGTAGGCACTTTACTGTTAATTTGAGTTAGAGAAAGTGTCGAGGCTTGAAAAGGATCGTTAATTGCTGGTTCTTTGCTAGGGCAGCTTTTGGGTTGCACCTGACTAGCCTCATCTTTTTTTGCCAGACTACCGTCTTGTTTCTCCTTCGTTTGGAAGCTGTTGGCTTTAGAAGTCTCAATCTTGTTTAAGTAATACTTTGCATTAGTAAGGTTGGACTCAGCTTCAATGAAAGGTTAGCAGTTGCTATGCACCTTTTTCATAACCCCATTGCAACAATATTTGAAGCATTGATGCCAATTAGAAGGGCATTTAATTCTATGTCATCTATGAGCAACTTAATTCTCATGGTGCCCAGGGACCTTTGCCCTCCTTAATTGAATTCTTAGATCATTAAGGGACGATTTGAGAGCTCATCAATCGAGATCTCAAGTTCCTTTAATGTCTGTAAGGGCAAAATGTTGACTATCGAATCCTATCGACTAACATTCTGTTAATCCTTTGTTCATGGGCATAGCCAGTGATGAACAACGGCCTGTTGTAAGGTTGCGACCCTGACATCAAGTCTACATCAATGAAGACCATCGTAGTCATGCAATCTTCAACAAGTTCTTGACTTTTCTAGTAGAAGCGGCTAACTTCGTTAGGGGAGTTGTTAGTTTCATTCACTCCATTTATTTAATGATCGAGAGTGATAGTGTTGGCATTTACACTATCATCCTCTAATGTAATTTTTCCTTGACGGACAAGTTTCATGATCTTGTCGTTGAATATAAAGTAATTGTGGATGGAGTGCCCAACTAAGCAGTGATATTTGCAATATTTGGGATCATCAGTCTTCTTGACTTCTACAGACCGCTTTATTTCTGGTAACTCAATGAGGTTGGCCTTCAGTAAGTCGTTGAAGATCCCTGAGACATCTGAGTTTAATAAGGATATGATTTGGCTTACATTTCCTTTAGTGTTGGTTTCTTTAGCTTTAAGAAGTTTCTTTCTTTTCAACCCATTTTTCCTTTCCCTTGACTAGGACGAGTTTGGTACATATTGCAATGGATTCTTTGTTTAGATTTTTAGTGGGAGGCTTGCCCACTTTCTTCACTTTTTGCTTGTTTTTTGACTTGCAAAACTTCGAAACAGGTCGTCCACTAACACCACTTACAGCTATACTTAACTCTATGTCTTGAGCTCGTGTGGCTAATTGTTTGAAAGCTCTGAGCTGAATTCCTTGAAGGATATACCATAGCCCTCAATGCATACGTTGTATGTACCTTTCAATGCCTAAAGCTTCAAAGAGTCTATCCTTGCAATTTAAACTCAAGTTCCTCCACTGATTGATGTAGTTGATGTTCGACTCATCTTTCCATTGGTGGGTATTTGTTAGCTTAATCATGTTGACGGTCTGCCTTATGCTGTAGAAGCGATTAAAGAACTCGTATTCCAATTGCTCCTAACTGTCGATGGACCTAAGCTTGAGATCGATGTACTAGTCGAATGCATTTCCTTTTAATGAGTGAACGAACTGCTTAACCAAACGACATTATTGTATGTCTCTACGAAGTGAGCCACGTGCTGCTTGGGGTTTCTTTTCCCATCGAACTGGTGGAATTTAGGGGGTTGATAGTCTGTTGGCATTTTCAAGTTGTCAATTCGGACTGAGTAAGGCATGATGTGTGTTAGAGTTAACTTGGTGCCTCCCTCAAGCTTATTCTTAACAATGCCTTCTATGAAATCTTTTAGTTGGTCGACAAGGATTAAGCTGTCAGAGAAAATTTGGAGCTCTTTAACTGCAGACTTCTTTCGATCTTCGATCAGCTACTTAGCAGATGTCTCTGCCTCATCATGGACTTCGAGAGCCTTTTCCACTACTGGACTGGCTTCAGCATAATCCATCAAACTTAAGATTCGTGAGTCTTATTTTTGGACATGTTTGGCCAACCCTCCAATGACTTTAGTTAATGCAGTAATTTGATTCTCCAGACTTGGAGCATTAGTGGTCATGACTGGTGCCATGTTGAAAGCAGATGAGGTGTTGGAGCGAGAGCTTGAAGGCGCAAAGTCCTCCATGTTGTCTTCACTTGCAAAGAATGGGTTGTTGACAACCTTAAGGAGAGGAGTTGATTCAAAGTATATTTACCTCCTTGCCACACTTTGGGTAACAGTACCAATGCTCTTTGCAGCAACCTTAGCAGTAGCAACCTTGCTTTTGATGAAATTTACTTGAAAAGAAGAGATGAGAAGTAGAAAGGTCCCACTAAACATGTCAGAAATCTATATGACAAACTTCTTGAATAACAAGAAAATTCATACAAGATTAAATAAATTTGAATCAAACTAAATTTTTATGGGTTCTATTATTTAACTTCAATCTTCTAATTATTCTTTCAAGATGGCTCAAGGAAAGGGCTTGTACTTGGTTTTGTTTGAATTGTTGAATCTTCAATAATGTTGATTTTTGGAATTAGGATTACGATTTTGGATCAAACACTGACTTTGGAGACATTTGATGAAAAACGTCTTGAATTTGGTGACGATCTTTTTGAATTTGATGAAAAATGCTTTGAATGTTTTTAAAAATCTTAGACAGAGTTTGGATAGAGTTTTCACTGCTTCAAGGCTTCAGCTGCCTTGACTCTCTGACTTATGTTCTCTCTCTCTTTTGTCATGGGCTTTAACCTCTATTTATAGTCATAGAAAAAATACAGTGGTTACGTCAACCTACTGACGTAGCGCAATTTTATTAGCTGTCACAACTTGAAGCCTGTCTAAAAATTTAACTAATAAGTTTGATCTTACTAAGTTTTCTTCTCCAAAACTTCTAACAAGATTTCACCATTTGATATCATTTAATTGATTGATTAAAATATCAATTATCTATTTATTTATTTTAAAAATTATATTTATTTAAATTATTAAATAAATAAAAATTAAATTTATTTAATTGATGTTTTCAAATTATATTTTTCAGGTGACACAATTTAATTAGACACAAAATTTGTGTGTCAAATTA
Organism: Avicennia marina; assembly: GCA_019155195.1. Classification (NCBI taxonomy): domain Eukaryota; kingdom Viridiplantae; phylum Streptophyta; class Magnoliopsida; order Lamiales; family Acanthaceae; genus Avicennia; species Avicennia marina. Next base: position 10,323,652 of record CM032765.1, read on the forward strand.
TAAAAATGGAAGGAAGTATTCTTAGTGACCTGTCCCCATCAGAAATCCACTTTCAACGCTGTGCCGCCATAGCCCCCACCAATTTAGTTTATTTCCAGAGCACGTTCCCCTTTCACTGGTCTCCAGCCCTGTGCTCATTTTGGATGATTTAGTTATTTCAAGTTTTTAAATTACTCAAGTTCAGCACTCGACCAGATATTTCAGCAGTCTGATGACTATGCGAATTGGAGAACTTATGAATTTAATCACAAACGTCAAGACCAGGATTCATTGCAAAAACAACACCGCGTTTCTGTAACCACTGAATTGTTTTTGTCCTCTGGTTTTTTTCCCCACAACAAATCAAATTGATCGCAACCTGAAGCGGCTGTTGCAGCCACCGTACTCGGCATGCCGTTCGTTCATACTTCACAAATGATACTGGGCATTTCTCTTGATCTCATTATTATTTTCATTCTCAAGAAGAAACCTAAATTCTACCCAAATTATAAAATGAAAAGTGATCATATTTTTTTTTTCCGGTTGCCAAAAATCAGCACACGACTTTGATCTGGTTAAATCAACCATTTGTCTCATACTTCTGAACCACGCAAAGAGAGAGTTCCGAGTCTGGTAAACTTGTGACAAAAATCCGTTGGTAAGCACAAGAAGCAGAGTATGAAATCAATCAAATTGTATAAATGATCAGCACAAGCATACAACCGAAGCAACGAAAATTACACACCAAGATCGTCACCCATCTGGAGATTAGGCACGAGTCCGGCGATTTTCTGCATTCCGTATTGGATAGAAATAAGGATGCGCCTGCACAATTTACAACCATCATTCAAACGGATCACACTAAGCATTAGAATAGATACAGTGAGGCAGTCTGAATTTGTACTGGGAATCAAAGTGCAATTGAAATTTAGAGGATGTTTGCTCAAGCTTAATTTTAAAAACTTATAAAGATGATATAACTTATAAGATATTTTTGAAATTTATAATTTCATAACTTTTATTTTAAAAATAAACTAAAAAGTACATAGTAAGATCATATAATAAAATTTTATTAAAATTTATATAATAATAATAATAATAATAATAATAACATAAATACTATTAATAAAATGTAATTCAATGATCTTTATGTTATTTTCAATATATAAAATAAAGTTGCTTATAAAATGTTTGAAATAAGTTGAAAATTGCCAACTTATTTTTAAAGAGTTTATAAATTTTAAATATCTTATTTTTGGAATTTATAAGCTCTTTTATTAAAATAATTACCATACACTTAGCAGAATCTTATAAGCTCCTAAACACCCTCTCAAGCTTTGAATAAGAGTGAAAACTGAACCATGGGTTGCATATCCTCCCAAAATACCTAATGGATACAATTGTTATTTCTAAAAGTGTTTATTGCATGCAATAATTTCTTAGTTTACTTAATTTGAACGATGCAAGTACAGTTTGCACTTGAAAGTTTTTCTCTCAATCTTTAGAAGCCTCAAAAATAACAATAATGTTATCTAGAGGGTAGACCATGGAGATAATACCATTGCTTCCTTTGCAGTCAACCTTTCTTGATGATCATACCGCAACAATTTGTCAACAAAATCAATTGCCTTTAGAAGAAAAGGAAAAACATAGAGAGTTTAAAATCTTCAACAGAGACTTCATAACCTGATTTTACTCTCATTGCTTACCTCAGGAACAGCCAAATGTTGATTATCAGCATTAATGAACTTCGTCCATGGTTTTCTACTGTGCCTAAATTGACCCACCGAAAAGTGATTCTTATCTGTTAATGAATAAATGTTTCTGAGAAAAAGGGAGTGAAAATATTATATGAAGTAAACCTTCCGACAAGGGCTGCAAGATTTTGGTCCAATTCAAGGTGGTACTTGCTCAAATAAGCATTCAACTCATCTGTCCCCAACACCTGTCATTCAATAAATAATTCCACAAGTGGCGGTCAGGTAGAAGATTTTCCATCCCTGGTTCATAGGACAAGCAACCCATAGAAGCAATCTTGTCAAACGCACATAGCCATGGCACACTTTGATGTAAATACAGGAAAGACAATTAGCATGAACTTAAAAAAATTTTAATGACAATGCAAATTCAATTAAAAAATAATGAAGCGAATTCAATTAAAAAATAATGAAGCAAATGACATGTGTGCTTCTGCATGCATTATGTTTAATAACGGACCAACAAAGAGAAGGAAGTAAATCTTTTAAGAGGGCCCGTTCCAGTGTATACCTTTGCAATCTTGACTAGTTGATCATAATTATCATGCCCATAAAAGAACGGCTCCTTGCAAAATATCTGCACAGCACAAGTCCTCGACATGAGCATCAGCACTAGTAATCTTCCATATTCAGGCAAGAATGTATCTGTTCTTCTGAATCTAAAATAGTCCAATAGGGTGACAATTGAGAGCTGCATCACTAGACAACGCCCCCAAAAGATATGCCCAGTTTTATTTGTAATGCATACTAACTAAATATGGTAAAGTATGTGTAGTAGAAACAAACTTGGGGCTTTTAGGTGAGTAGAAGAAGATACACACCATTCCAGCAAACATACATCCCAGGCTCCATAAGTCCAAAGAGTAATCATAGTCTTGCAAATCAACAAGAAGTTCAGGACCCTTAAAATATCTGCACATGGCAGGTTAGCAAATTGAAAAATCAGGCCACAGCTACAAGCAATAGAGCAAGCTAAACACACAGGTTACCTGACAGCATTCATGCTTGTATGCATGTGTAAGAAGCTTTAATCAATATTCAAGTATTCAACATTGGAAACTGACTTTAAAACATAATCCACCTTCGTTAAGACACCCACAAAATAATAGTCAAAGGTCGACACTTGCATGTGAACATTAACCTAATAAACAATTTTAGGAATCTATTAATGAATCAGAATTAGGTATGTGCAACCTAAAATTTTAAATCTGTGCAATCTGCAACAGGGGATATCTTTACCAGCATATTTCTTTGGGCATGCATGCAGATCTTAATTAATTTACCTATTACTGCCATTAATCCTTGTAGTTACTTATAAATATAATAGAACCAGGGGATTGAGTTTTCACATAACATCAATATCTTTTTAAGTTTTAAATATGAATGTAAACAATCAACAATTCGGACCTCAACAAAGAGCTATGATCAATATTATAAATACTTTTAGTTCCTCGTGTTTCTGAAAAGTCTCAACATGTTAAATTAGATTCCTTTCTGAAAGATGCAGTTATCCCAGAAATTCATTAAATCTTACTAACGATCTACGACCTGGATAAATTGGAACAGCCCTGAAACTTAGCTCTTTATTTCTTGATGATTTTCAAAATTATGTTGCACGAATACAATTTGTTGACACAATAAATATAATATTCGCTTTATTATTCCACAATGTTGAAAATTTTGCCAGAAAGATAATTTTAAGAAAAAAACATCAATCTAGAAGGTTAAAAGCCAAAAGATGGCGGTGAACCACTTGTTACAACTCAGAACAAGTCTCTTGAGTTCATCATTGTACCATCAAGTTCTGAAACCAACTTTAAATGTCAACCATTCTTATTCATCATAGATTAAACATAATTATAAAAGAGCTGTTTTTATCATTTTGTATTAAGGTTAGATAAGTTATAGACTAACTGCAGCTTTATGTTATGTTATTGATCAACTTCGCATCCATTATTCCAATTTTGTAATAGTGCATGCTCTATGAGTGTGTAAAATTAAATAAAAAGTTCATTTTAAGATGACAAATTTTAATGGTAATTAATGGCAAATAATATACAAATATCAAACTTAATTTATTCAAACTTTAGATAATATAAAAAATTTAAGTCATGATTTTTTTGTTTAAATACAAATACAAAGATTACATCATAATTAATATTATATTTTTATTGTATAATATGTCAGTAAATGTGTGTGACAACGATAAATAACCTTGATATTTTTAACTTTATAAATTCAATAACGTGATATTAAAAAAATAACAGTTATTGACCCTCAATTCGAATTTGAGAAGAATATATGATGAGTTGATTGGTGTTGATTAATTGAGAGCCTATAAATGGTAAGATATTAAAAAACCAAAGGGAGTTATCATAGGTGACTCGATCCAAGGATCCATCGAATTTTATTTTATTTTAATCAATTCAGAATTCCTTTTCAAATCCCCTAGAATTGTTCATTCAATTTCTCGTGGATTTCAATCCCAAATCGAGTCATTCCAAAGTGATCCATGTGATTTGTGACTTATCAATCAGTGTTCGGTGTGCTGATTGTGGCCGTTTACATCGAATTTAATCCAATCCTACCACATTAAGTCGGCATTCTTAGCTCGGTTTGCGTCCTTGGGATTTTCGGATACAGGTTCGATTACATCATTGCTATCCTACTGTTTCGACGTGATTCTAATCGCGTCAATAGGGATAGATTAGTTATGAAGGATATTTTCAAAAGACCAATGGAGGGCTGAGCAAAAACATAATAGTATGGATTATACCCCTATTTTTCATCTACTTGGGAAAACATCACTTTATATATATAATAAATATGAAACTTATATTCAATATCTAACCAATTGAGTTTGGGTCCAAACTGTAAGAAGAATAGCAAACCTAGAAGCAACACGAACATTATACTCTTTTCCAGGATGATAGAACTCTGCAAGCCCCCAATCTATCAAATGAAGTTTATGCTGCTCGTGATCTATCATGACATTGTGGGGCTTCACATCCCGATGCATGACACCTTGCGAATGGCAATAATCTAAAGCCTACATGTAAAGTTGAAGAAAATTTTTAAATAATCTGAATAAATCACAGCTTAACATTGCTGAAGTGAAATGAGGTTCATCAACTCAAGAACTCAGCAAAATGGAAGGTAAAGCCACAGACAGGTTTACAAATTCCAGACAAAGAGAGAAACTAAATACTGTAAACATTAAACAACCACATCTAATAAAAAGAAAACGTTGGGCAGGTCAGTAAACAGGCTTACTGAGATTCAAACCCAATCCAGATAGAAAACTGCTATCAACAATCATGCGTGCTACAATCTAGACTGGCTATAAAAGCAAATTGTTGATCTAGAGCTGATTTTTTAGAGAGACTGACAAATAGCTACACTAATAAAGGGTCTATCTTAAATTCCAAATTGAGAAAAGCTACTCATCCTCATTCCTTTTTCCAGCAGAAACAGCAATTATTGTCTCTAAATTTCACTTTTTCGGGCATTTTCTGCCTTTAATAAACATGTAGCCTCCTGAGTTTAGGTTAGCACCCAGCAAATTTTAAAAGGGTGCCAACATGACAAAAAGTTGAAAATCAAAAATCAATCACATTTGTTATCAATCAACAATAGTACTTATCGCCAAGTTGCAAAAAACACGGTATTCAAAATGCAAATGCAAATAAAACATGAGACTTGCCTTTAAAAGTTCATAGATGTAAAATCTAATATCAAAGTCCGATAGTGTGGGATACAGGACTTTAAAGTCTGTATTGTTCACAAGTTCAAATATAAGACTTGGCGTCTTTGACTGCTGATCCCTTACAATATCAAGCAACTTAACAATATTTGGTCCACCACAAAGATTCTGTAAAATTTTAATCTCCCTCTTGATCTGCAAAAGGGCAGAAATATTAATCACAAGTTCTTCATAGTTGCAAAACCTATCTTGGACAAGCATATAAAACCTAGACATAAATTCATTGAATCTGCAGAAGAATATAATCAAAACTAATTCAAAAATGATGAGATCAGTCTATTAGTTTTTTGAATGTAGATGAAAATTGCTTAAGATCGGCAGCTCTCAGCAATTCTCAGTTTAAGGCCATCAATCTTCTGTATACCGCAATTTAGACAGTAACTAACATCGAGTGACTTGGCCACCTCTTTGATGCAGATGAGAAGAGCATAGACAGACAAATAGATAATGACAACCTCAAATAAGATTTCATATTACGATCCTAACAGTTTCAGGACATCCAGAAAAGAAAATATCTTTGGGCAGAATCTATTGTCAATTGAGTTGCACCAGTGAACTAAGATGCTGAAAGTCTAATATCAGCTAATCATATATCTTCTCACTAAGATGACAGGTGCTGAAGAGTTATTGACAGAAAGGAACAAGCTGTTGATGACCAGCTAGGCTTTCAGGAAAATTATTATTTTGATCCACCAAGAATGAGTACAATAGATACATGGAAAAGACACAAGAATAAACAAAATTCACCACAAACTTCACCAGTTAACTACACAAATTGGAACAAACATTTAGTCAGAAATATTAGAAAAAAAAAAATTCATTGTCCACGACATGCCTCTGCATCTCCAAAAACCCTTCTTTTGTCCCTCCAAATTTATCACAGGAAGCAAATAATTGATTTACAACATTTATTCATGATTAAAGATTTAAATAGGACTCCAAAGTGGTTTACTACAGCATGCAGCAATCGCAAGCACTTTGTCTTATTCCCATGAGAGGAAAGAAAGGATTTGTGAATGAAAATTGGCAGCACAAACCTTGTGACTGAAACTTTATTTTGCACATGTAACACAATGCCTACAGTGATATTTGAAATTTTGAGAGGGCAATTATGTTGATAAACATATGACTTATTCATAATTGACCACCCACTTTAGCCAACAGTATAGTGTCTGTTTCTCAGCCATATAAATATACTCAAGTAATCTAATTCTGTATTAGGTTTTGGTTTCTCTCTTTCCTTCAGTTTCAGAACATCTTCCTCAGATTTCAACACAGCAACTGTAATGTGATCAGAGGAAGGCAGCAAAAAACAAAAATTGAATTGAATCTAAATTAAATTCCAAGAACGTGAACCATGCACCAAAATGTCCAATCCAACATAATAAAACCAAAATGAACCCAAATTTAGATAATCGGCGTGATAGGACTGTCACAATCGATACATTGAGATCGATTGACACGTGACAATTCACACAAGTATCACCGCTGTTGAATCAATTTGAACATTCTCAAATTCAAAAAAAGTTGAGTAATTTCATAAATTGGACCATAGCCTATTCATTAACAAATAAAAATAAAAATAATAAATATTAAAATAAAATTCGACAGATTCTTGATTGTATCAAACTATTTCAGGCCAATCATTTATATTGACAAACACCATGAGCATCTACAGACGTCCTCCAGTGTCGCTGAAGCTTTTTCTATTTAAAGCCAAAAATAACTGTTAAATCTGCATTTTTTTGAATTTCATATTCATCTATTTCACCGATGCCAAATTGGTAGAGGAAATGCGTCATTAACCAGAATAGTATATGAGCCCCTTGTTTTTTAACATTAGTAAATCTCGCAAATTCAGTAATTACAGCAGGAATCATAAAATTTTGGGGAAGAAAGAGACCTTTTTCTTCTTGACAGGTTTAAGAATTTTGATAATGCATTTCTCGTTGTCGGTAGTGTGAACCCCCTCGAAAACCTCGCTGTATTTCCCTCTACCCACCTTCCTCACCACCTCATAATCATCCTGTTCCCTGACGCAACCAATCAAAACACAGAATAATGAAGCGAAACTGAAAAATAATCAAAGAAACAATCGATTAATCGAGCATATACAAATAAGTACCCCCATTGAACACTGAGGGACTCGTAGTCCCAATACTCCTTAGGTCGGATGACATTGATATCGGCGTAGACCCGCGCCTTCGACGGGGCACCTGGGCGCCGAATGGCTTTCCCAATCTTCTGAGACATGGTTCCGGCACGGACACTGCGGTTAGACGGTTGATTAAGGATAACCGCGGCAGCTGCTGTGGCGGTGGCTTTGACTTCCCTATTTGCTGACAGATATTAATCTGTCGGTGTTGTTGTCGCTTGAGGAAACTGAAGTCGATACGGCGGGAGGAGAGAAGTGGAGGAGGAGCGGCGGTGGCGAGAGACGGTGAACTGGATAGGCCTTACGGCCTCAAATGTAATTACGTAAGGACCATTAAATATGATTCAGCAAATATTTTATTCCAACATACGGAACCCACCAAAATGCATTCTCTTCTCTTTTTCAGCGACGTCGTTTCTTATACCTTGCACCCTTTCATTCTTTCTGTCTTTCTTTCTTTCTAATTCTTTAATTAGTTGTTAACAATAGATTTTTGAAATCAGTTGGGTGAATATTTCTCTTTGCCTACACCTAACCTTATCCCCTCAATAATACACGTGGCATTTGAAAATAATTTATCACTTTTAACTAAGAATGTAGCATCTCCAATTTGATCATTTATTTTAGGATTTTATGTAGCATCTCCAATTTGATCATTTATTTTAGGATTTTATGTAAGCGTTAACACACTATAAAGGAATAATAATACTAGCAATAAATTATTAATTAAATGGGTTGAAGTCATCACTAATGATATATTTAGTGATAACAATTTTTATAAAGTGATAATTATGTTTGCAAATTAATAGTAATAGTTACACGTTTAAAAAACTTTTGGCTTTGTTTGGATGCTTATTTGCATGAATTTTCTTTTCACTAAAAATTTACATTTTCAAACATAATCTCTAACAAAAGAACATCACATCTCTTTTTCTCTGTTTCCTTTGCACTATTTTTACGTTTTTGCTCAAATTTTTTTCATCATAATTTGCGTCCAATCAAAACTTTTTAAAAAACTAAAAATCCGCACACCAATACTTAATGTTTAATGAAATTTAAATTTGCGGCTACCCTATGTTGTTAATGCTACAAAGATAAAAAAAAAAAAAAAAAGATACAAATAATCTGAAAATGTAAAAATTGATGAAAATATTTCAAAATCTGCAGAAGACATTTCTACGGAGTAAGGACTAAAAATAAAGAAACATAAAACGGCATAAGTGAACTACGGAGCCCTAAATTATCTGATAAAAACAGTTCTAAATAAAAAATTCAGAGTTTGTAAATAAATAAAAATGAAAATTGCAATGGAATATAATAATTGCAAAGATTGTAAACAAAAAATAAAAAAAAAAACAATCAATGAAGCATTTAAAAAATCAGAAAATAATAATAATAATCATAAATTAAAATCTATATCTTACAAATGGAAATGTAAAAATTAATTTTTTCAAATAATTTTTTCAATTAAGTTGTGGCTGATATATGTCGTGCATGCTAAAAAAGTTAATATAATTAAAAATATATATATAAAAAGTAAAAATTGATGAAAAACTTTATTTATATATACATTTACTCACACATATACCATAATATATTATTTATATATAAAATCTCATTAGTCAAGTATTGTGTAATACTTTATGTATACTTTTAGGGGAAATTCATGCATTGATCATGCATTTGCAATAATTTTACCTCCAAAGAAATATGTAATTAAATATATCCAACATTCTACTTATCATATTTATACACATTCAAAATTACGTATTTTCGTCCAAAAACATTTAGGTGAGGATAAAAAGTCAGACGAAGAAAACAACAAAAAGCAAAATATTTTTATATTAACAGACCCGTGACTCATTAGTCCATATAATTTTGATTTTTTTTCCTTTTAATTAAAGAATTGGATAACCCCAAACTCAAAGGTCAGTGCATTAAATAACTATGAACCGAGATCTGTTTAATAACATTAAAAACAATAACAAAATCGTATTGATGCGGTCTTTCTATAAATTACGTTATCACGATTTTTTCCAAATTATTAATAATTCAAAAAATAAAAAAAAAAGTAATTAAAGTGAATCTTTAAATTAAATAACATATAAGTAACATCGTATAAGCAAAAAGTAATTGCACATTTTCAGAAAATTGAATTCAATCAACTTTATTGTGTTTTCTAGTAGTTAGGTGGAGCTTGGTTCAAAAATAAAAAATTTCAACATTGATCGGGCTTAGTACTTTTTACGTAAATATGTGGAAATAAATATCAAAATTAGAGCAAAATTGGAATGCGAGAATGATTGGGAATAGAAAACTCTATTTCACATCACATAATTTATATAATTTTTATATAGAAATAATCATTTTCAAAAAATTTTTAATTCTCAATAGTATAAGAATCACCATTCCTTCTCAACATCATGGGTTTACGTATAACCAATCTATCATAAATAAATTTATCTTTCTTTCTAATGAAATTATTATTCTACAATCCGTTATAGTTGTACAATACATTACTCAAATACTTTTAATTATTTATATATTCTATTTCACTATACTCCCACAATTATTATTTATTTCATTTACTTTTCTAAATTTATATTTATTATATATTTTTTATTTCTCAATTTTTTTATATCATCTTATGAATTATGTAAATAGTATAAAATTTATATGTAAAACTTATTATTATTATTATTATTATTTTATTTATATTCATAAACATTGGGTGTCTTTAAATTAAATTTATTACATTTTTTATCAATATTCTCCTTCAATTTTAATTTATACTAGATTTGCTTATTTTCAATTCCATTCTTGATCTTTTATTTTATAAATAATATAAATAATGTTTATACAATCAAACACACATTTATTTTTTATAAAAATTCTGTACCACAAAAATAAAAAATAAAAATCATATCTATCACATTTATAGTCTTATTTACTATTTGTTCTTTCTATCTTCTTTTTGAATGACGTGATTTTTCGTCCTTTTTTTCTATTCTATATAAAAAAAATTTTGTAAAAATTATAAATATTAATTAAATTTTTAATGAACAAATATATAAAAATTATCATTTAAAGACAATTTTGTTATTGTAATCAAGTTCATAATATTTATATGTTCATTTTTATTTGCCAATTATGAGAATAAAATTTTGAATAATAATTGTATTCTTTTCTCATTTTTTGTATATACTAGTTATGTAATATCTTATATAATATTCATTCTAATCCTATATTTATTCTATTTCTATATGCATTCCATTCGTATGTTATTTCATTCATATATATCAAACGCGATCTAAGGATCCGTCTGATTTTATTTAATATTTGTTATTTTTATTTTTATTTATTATTGAGCTTTATTTACAAACTGGATTATATGAACTTGTTAAATTAAAATCTAATAGAATTTAGTATATATAATTATTTCATTCAATTTAGATGGACAAATCTTAATATTGACTTTGAAAGTTATGAAATTACTCAACTTTATCTGAATTTGAAAATGTTCAAATCGATTCAATAAAGGTAATCCTTGTGTAAATAGTGACGTAACAATTGATATCAGCATATTGATTGTGGCCGTTCTATCATGCTGATTATTCAATTTTGATTTTATTACATTGGATTGAGCACGCTAATGCACGGTTTGCATTCTTAGGATTCAGAATTGGGTTCAAATAATTTTTGTTCTTCTGCTGCCCCCCTTCTGATCATGTCAGTTAACGAGATGCGATCCAAAGATCCATCTAAATTTATTTAATATTTGTTATTTTTATTTTTATTTATTATTAGGTTTTATTTACAAATTGGGTCATATGAGCTTTTTAGATTATGGTCTGATATGATTTAGTATAAATAGTTATTTCATTCAGTTCAAACGGACAAGTCTTTATATTGACTTTGAGAGTTTATGAGATTACTCAACTTTCTCTAGATTTGAGAATGTTCAAATCGATTTAATAGGAGTAAACCTTATATGAGTCATGACATAACAATCGATTTCGACGTATCAATTGTGCCTGTCTTATTATACTAATTATCCAATTTTGGATTTAATTTTAGTTTCATTACGTTCGATCGAGTACTCTGATGCATAATTCGCGTTTTTGAAATTCAAAATTAGGTTTAAATAATTTTTGTTCTTGCACTACCCCCTCTCCACATCGCTAAAAGATCTTCCTGCCTCAAATTGGTTAGTCCTAGAGGCACTTGTATTTGTGTTTGAGGTTGAGGTGGCACCTGTGGTCGAATAGGGAGTGGATGTGGTGGCGGATAATCAAACATAAAATTTGTGTTATTGCCCTCGATTGGTGTGACATATCTAGGATTTTGAGTAGAGTGCCTTAGTCTGCCTGCTGTATTCCTAACTCGTACTTTGATTCTCCCATCTTAATATCCTCTTCTTTCGGGTTCTCCTTTAGCTCCTCTTCTGGCTCTTCCGGTTCTTCTTCTTCTTCTTTCTGATCTTTCTCTACTAGTCCCTCCATCCTCTGATGATTTCCTTCTTCAATCTTTATCACTTCAAGGGGTGGTGGTGGCGGTGGCTGAATCATTGCTCTTACTTTGTTATTCTCTTCTTCTAACACATTAACTTGTTGAGTTAGAGCTTTATTTGCATTCATTACAATGTGCACTTCTTGATGTAATGTGTCACGATCGCTCTCTAGCTTCTCAATTTGGTGTCTCTTAAGGTTTTGTCTCATACAAATTCTTCAGTGTTCTATCATCAATCTTACATGCTTTCTTTTTAACTTCATATGTTCCTCCTTTAGGCGAAGATGACTTTCACTCAATGCCCAAAATTGTCTCTCCACGTAATCACCAAACCTTTGTGCATCAAAGTGGGCCGCTGCAAACCCACCATATGTTCCAATGCCACTATCAACCGATCCCCATCACCTTGTTGTCCATAAGTGTTAGTGTTGCCCATGGGTGCGCTCTTGCCCAAACCATTAGCCCTATCCATGACCTATAAATGGGTTTCACTAAATTAGTAATTTGTCATGTACTAAATGTTCTGCATAAAATTCCTTATTTTTAAAATATTATGAAAAGAAGATTCATATGAGGAAAGTAAACCATAGGCTTGAAGTACTATACAACTATAATGCAGTATTAGATAGAATCTAATTTGTCAGTTTATTCCTTACGTCCCAACTTTCTAACGCCTTCATAGTTTTAACTTAGATTCTAAGGATCTTTAATCAATCACTCTGATACCATTATTGTCACGCTTCGAATTTTTGTACGCAACATGGCAGTACTTCAAAGTCTTTCAACTTGAAAATACCAAAGCCCATATCATCAAAAATCTAATTCAAAGATAGAATTCATAATCCCTATAGAACTAATGAGTCTGATATATGTGTAGTCATAATATAATTTTAACTTACATATTTTTCTGTTATAGCAGAAATTTTAAATATATTGTTCTAAAAGCTTAATAAAACAAAAAAACTCTAACAGTCTGCAATATTTAATGCGATTCTATCATCCCCACGTGAAATCCTCCAGAACCGTGTCATCTGAAAAATTTAAATCCATTCTTTGTGAGCAAAAGTCGCCCAATAAGTGATTTACCTATTTGTATGGAATGTGAACAAGATAAAAATATTTTAACATATCATTAAAATGATCTTTGTTTATAAAATGTTATGGGCGTTCATGTCATGACAACTATTCTTTTCTTCTTGTATTCATTCACTCATGATTCAGACATTTCATTTATCAATCCACCGATCAGGGCCTTAGTTTATAATATCAACTAAAGAGGGTCGCGTGCAACCGAAACAGTTATTAAACAGAAACAGTTGTCTCAATTTATAACCTTGATTGAGAAGGTCACTTGATTCTCAACATTTAACCCCGGTTGAATAGGTCATGTGGCTCAATTTTTAACCTCTATTGAGAAGGTCACGTGCAACCAAACGGCTATCACCAATCGAATAGTTATCTCAATCTATTATTCTAATTGAGAAGGTCAACTTGATCCGATTGAAAGGCCAAAAACTTCTACCCCACTTATGAAAGTTGGAAGTAATTCTTGTACACTAATGAATATCCCAATGAGCATTTATCAAAAAAAAAAAACAAAAAACAAAAAACAAGCATTTCCTTTGTATTTAACTAGGTTTGACAAGTTAATTCTAACATTTCTTATAAAATTATCACATAAAACATGCTTTTGTGTAGAAGGTGAATTTCAGCATACTTTCAAATGGATGATTTGCAAACTATTCAATACTTGCTCACCTCCAAAGCATAGTTCGGAAATAATTTTAATTCAACATCAAATAATTCTTCTAAAAATAAAACAAAAGTATTTCACAAGTATTCAAAAATAAATTTTGCAAAATAACTTGTAAAATATAAAAGCTGTAAAAATCTTAGATAATCCACTTATAGACTTTAACTTGCTTGGTTTTATACCTTACCGGACATGAGTCCTCTTGTCCCTAATCAGTCAAAGTAAATCTCAATTCAATTTTGGATTAGATGTAATTTCACGATTCATACAATTCCCGTAAATCAAGTCCTAATGTTGTTTTTTTAATAAAATTACTATAAAAAGAAATTCCAAAATTCTTCAAATTCATCACTTGTGGTTCTTCATACTCCCAAATGCCCCATGTCATTATTCTAGACCAAAAATTCTAATTAAAATTGAAGAAATGCCAATTATATTAATTCTGTTCATTTCTGCGTCCAAAACCTACAGTTCACTTATAAATATAAACTAAATTCATATAAAACTATATTTTCTATGATATGTATATATATATATATATATATATATAGTTAGAAAGTTATATGAGTCTACTTTAATATTAAACAAACCATGTTTGATTTTCAGTCTCCTATAAAATGTTATAATCCTTACTTTAAATTTGCACAGAGTTAAATTTGATAGTCCAAAATCTGCTATTTAGACAACTTGACGCATTAAACTATGTCATTCTAGTCTTAAACTTGTGGTATTCCACACAAGGATGGACGGCCCTGTGAAGCTAGTTTTAAATGAAACAAACCATTTGTGAATTTGGATTTAATACAGAAAGTTGCAAGCCCTACACTAAAATCGCGCAGAATTAATTCGTTAGTCCAGAACCTATATATATATATATATATATATTTCATTCAACTTCAAGAATTAAATTGTTTTATTATAGACTGAGCATTTATGTTTTCTATATACACGAAGAAATATCTCTGAATGAAGTTTAATATTCAATAATCCTCGATCAATTTGGAGCTTTTAACAAAAAGTTATGTCCCCCACGCCAAAGTTGTGCAGAATTGAATATGCATGCATAGTATGCCTTATTTGGTCTTTCTTGCTTAATCTTTTACCAACAACTCAATATAAATCCAAATTTTCCCTATTATTCATTTTAGTTCTTAATATGAACATGTTCAAGGCCTTTGTCATAAGATATTCTATGAATTCTAATGATCAACCTTAAATTCCAACAAACTTAAACCTCAAGCCAATTAATACTTCGGTTTCTTCAATGTCCATGAAATCATAAGAACATGTGCATTTATACATTCATGTGCATGCTTAAATTTCATTCTATAAATATGATACAAAATTCCACCAAACATTTATCTCAACAAAATAACATCATAACCTTCTACAATATCCATGAAATCATATGAACATGCATCTCTACATTCTTTTCGTGCTTGAATTCTCTGCCTTTGAAGGTAAAAATAATGATATCACTACTGGAAATTCACACTTATAATAAATCATAAAGTGTGGTTAGAATCGAGACCTATCTATAAGTGAATTGTAAGAAACTTTGCCTCCCTCTTGGCCTTAGATTTACAGCAGCAATCCAACAATCCCTCCCCTAGTTTCTACTTTTTTTCTCCCTTCTCTACCTTATCTCTTCCTCTTCCAAGACAACACACTTGTTTCCGGCTTCTTCTGGTTGGCTGGAGCCAAAAGAGAATGATTACTCTTTACTCCTTTCTTGTCCAATCCCATGCCGCTTTCCTTTTCTTTCTCCTCAATCAATCATGGTGGTAGTTTCTTTCTCTCTTTCTTTCTTTTTTATCTCAACTTTCTTCTCTCCAATGCAATAGCTTCCTTTTCTTTTCCTCCTATTAATCCCACTTCTCCTCCTATTAATCTCTCCATTATTGCAACCTTAACTCTTATCAGACCAAACGTTCAATGGTTGAAGAAAGAATCAGTATTGACGAACAGGACTAGATTACAAACATTGATTAGTACATGTTTTAGCTTATAATCCACATATTCTATTAAACAATATATTTATTAAATTATAAATTCAAATTATCCTGTATTATATATATATATATATATTCACAAATTAAAATTTTAATTTTTACGTATATTTACAATCAAATTAATAACTATATATATATATATATATGCATGTACACATACACTCACACACACACACATGAAGATATTTACACTTTAAAAATTAATTATTTTTCTACATATTATTTTATCATTCCCCAAAAAATTCACCAACCAATCATACACTTCATATACTATTTAAAATATAGAATTTGGAAGTTAGAGGAATACATACGGGTCACCATCGCAAAAGGTGAATTTAAATTTTGATGGGCTGTGCTGGTCGGAGACATTTAATTCCATAATTATTTTTAGGTGGCTGTACTATCTCATATCTCAAATCTGTTATGCCTTTTCGGGATGAATAGTTTGTGAAGTTAGTACAATGAGAATATAAGCAGCTGTTCTCGGTAGGTATCTATTTAATTTTAATTGAATATATTCCACAATAAACGAAAGTAATTGTATCATAAAACTAATTGCTATGTTTAGTTCCTTACTATTTACCCATTAAAAAATTTTACAATTCAATCGTATCATCTTACAAATTTTATTCAAATTCAAATTTAAATTTTTTTATATCTAAAATCTTATAACTAATTAATTATTTTTTATTTATTATACTTATTCACAGTCAAATCAGTATTAATCTCTGTAATTATATTACTCACGATCATACTATATACTATACTATTATTCAATTAATATTACATTTAAATATATATATATATATATAATATTTAAATATTACTTAATATCAAATATAATTTTCTTACTAATTCAAATCACTAAAATCTTTCTATCCACAATAATATCAAAACAAACATATCCAATATTTCAACTTAGATAATATGTAATTTATGACTTTCTTTCTTCGAAATTGACTAAACGTATAACTTGCAAATGTAGTTGTTTCCAAAAATGTTTTTCGAAAAAAATAATTTTAAAAAGTAGTCCAACCTTACGGACTTTGGTCATAGTTTTTTAGATTAGGACGGGAAAAGGGCTTTGGTTAGGTGGACAGAAGTCGGATCGAATTAAAATAAAAGAATGGATATATATTTTGTTTAAATCATTTTTCTTAAAACCATAGATTCGTATTTTAAGTCAACATTGATGGTTTTTCAATCACTGAAATTTTGAAAATTTTTGAATTGAGCACATTTTTGACTCGATTTGACCATAATACGCCAACTCAGCAAGACCATCTAAACGCAAATTACTTGTTGACATTTTTTTTTAATTTTGTATAATTAAATAAATATGTGCTTGAGAACTAGAATGTATATGATACACACACACACACACACACACACGGACGACCTTGGCTGATTTTTTGGGATTTATTTCATATTGCATTTGTGAAAAATATTAAAGCACCTGTGTAATAAAGATATATGATAAGTTTTTGTACTGGCTGGCAATGCTTAGACTAACCTCAGAATATCGTAATAGTAGTTGGAAGAAAGATAACCTAATTTTTTAGATATGCTAAGAAATTGATTTTATGATCTCAATATGTTTTGAATTAAATTTACAAAAACCATCAAGATGAGAATTTTGACAAAAAGTAACAAGGTAAAAGGTACAAGGTAAAAAGGATATGAGAAATTATTTTAGGTAAAAGGTCAAAAGGATATGTGAAATTATTTTAACAGTGCAATATATAATATTGAGCACATTTAGACATTAAGCGCAGTCTTACTATTCTTTTGCAATGAATGCACATTTTGTTAGGTACTGTACATTTGAAGTACTACTAATGATGCATAACTAAGATTAAAAATATTATGATATCACCATTTACTATAAATGACAACATTGATGATTGCATGTTAATTGTTTTGATCGTGATGACAGCAATGATATAAACGGATTCCATTTTGCAACTTGTACACACAAGTGCAAAGTAAAAAATGCAACCACATCCTCAAGTAGTGACATATAGCATGATTTATACCATATAATAAAGATATAAACCTCTTTTTTGAGCAAATTACACAATTATTATAACGAATTTACTTATATATATATATATATATATATTTTTTTTTTTTTACTTTTTCTCTTAATTTTTATTTATTTCATTTTTAAAGTTTTATTTATCTTATTTATCTCTTTTAAAATTTTGCTTTTATACTTATTTTTAAGTAACATAAAATTTATATTTAAAAGTAACATTCAGTCATATAGTATAAATAAATTTGTGAAACATCTTGGAGGGTGTTTGGCTAAGTTTTTTTTTTTTTTTGTTTTTTTATAAGTTATAAGATTATGTAACTTGTAAAATGTTTTTAGAGTTTATAAATTCATAAATCTTATTTTAAAAATAAAGTAAAAAAGTGTTTAATAAGATAATCTTATAAGATTTTATTGAAATTTATAATTATAATTAATTATAATTTATTGATATAATAATAATGAAAATAAATTAAATATTATTAAAATATAATTTAAAGATATTTATGTTAAGTTTTGTTGAAACTAATTTGGAGAAATTGTTGTTGCATTTCGTTATTAAAGAGAAATCTCAATTTATAATAAAAATTATCACAATCATTCTAAAGATAAAAGATAACATAACATAATTTAGTTCTATAAATTAAAAAATCAAATATTCTCTCAACTTATGTTAAGAAGCACAATAATATCACAGTAATGAAATATTTTTGGAATATTTTTTAACACCCCCTCAAATATATCACAATAATGAAATATTTTTGGAATATTTTTTAACACCCCCTCAAGTTAAATATAGTACTCTTGAGAATGTTTAACTTAGACTTGATGATATATTTAGATTTTTAATTATCGACAAATACATTAGACAAGTTGATTGCAACTTCGTTGACGACAAAAATGCATAAAGAACATTCCTTGATTTCCAAAAACAAAAGTAGTCAAAAAAGTCAATAATCACCCGTCATTGAATGTAACAATCAAATAACCCATCACTTTTATTTCATCTGCACGATTACGATGCACATACTTGATTTACATGCATCATTAATGGCGACAGGCATTTTAACTTGAAAAATAATTTTTCGCGATGCCTACACAGTTACCATATACTTAAAAAGATACAATTTTACTATCTACAAGAGTGTAACAATAGTGATAACAGGATAACACTAACACAGTTTGTTGGTCACTAACGCAATAGCACTTGGGTTTACATGACTCAAACAAAAGACCCAAAGACTAGCACATATTAACTAATCCTACAAAAAAATCGAACACACAAAACTTAAACTTCAACTCACAATGACAGATCCCTAACACACACAAAAAATGCCACAACTTTAAACAAATTCAGCCCAGAAAACTTTGAGTGTTAAGCCCAAGTAATGGAAGACAAGGCTAGACAGACAACAATTGGGCTAACAACCCAACTTAACATCCCAACATCAATGGGCCTGACATCTCAACTTAACATCCCAACAATGTTACTAGCCCGAGCCCAAAATGAAGCACAGATAGTCCAATAAACCAAACAAAATCAAAGTAACAAAAAAACCAAGGCACTGCAGACGTGCAGCCCTGGAGCACAGTGGCGCTTCGGGTTTACGCATACAGAAGGTGAGATCCAGTGGCGCGATGAAGAAGGTGGCGCACGGCCTGGACGGTGGATTTGGGCACCCTAATTTGGGAACTAGGGTTTCGGTTTTGGTTTATTTGGGAATTAGGGATCACTGAAGCTGATTGAGGCTACCGATTTGGAGTTGGGGTCGCCGTTGCTGTTAAAAGGTTGGAGCAGTGGCGGCGCACCGCGGCTGGTGAAGGGAGACGCCACTCACGGTGGTTTCAATGCAGAGAGATGAAACTGCAAGGTTTTTTTTTCCTTTCTTTTTATCGCGTACGGCGGTAAAAACAGTGGGCAAGGAGGTGCGGCTCACGGCGGCGTTGGACGGGTCGGGCAGTACTGGAATGGGCGGCGCACGGCGGTTGTTGGATTTCGGACGCACATAGGCTTGGAGGGGTGAGGAGCAGCAGGAGACCGGCGACTTTAGCATATTGGGGCTTGTTTGGTTACACAAAAAACGGGGCTTCTTTGAGGGGAGTCTGTCGTCACACGCAACGACGCATGGCGTGCGGGTAGCGGATTGGCATTAAAGTTGCAACGGTATCAGAGTTTCAACAACGAACTCTCTCTGATTCTGTATTAAAAGTAATTGACAGAAATTGTTGTTGTAAATTTTAATTTATAATAAAAATAATTATAATTATATTTAAAATAAAAAATATAATAATATCAAATATAATTAAATATTTTTAATAATTTTAATATATAAAATAAAATAATTTATAAGATATACAAAAATTAGTTAAAAATAACTAATTTATTTATAGAGAATCTAGAGGATTAAAACATCTTATTTATAATTTTTTTTTATAAAAATTGTTAAATATTTTTAAAAATTTTATAAATTCTCAAATATCTTATAAATATTTTAAAACACTTATCAACTTATTCAAACATTTTAGTCTCGTTATCGCAACTTTTTGTCATAAAACGACGGGAATGACTATAGATGGGCATATTTAGGTGGGATTGGGTTAGAATATCCCCGAGTCAGCGGATCTGAGTGGCGTTATAACTTCTGCTTGTGAGATCAAGCAAATTATTTATGAAAATATTTAAATGGAAGAGCTGTACTCCTACGTTATTTTCGTCTCTTCACATCTGTAGCACCCACAATTAATACTAACTCTTGCACAAGAGTGATGATGAGTAAGTTACTCAAATTCTATTAGTAGCTTGATTAGATGAGCTCAGATTCAGTTGAATAATCAGTAAGTATTCGAGTACTCATCAAGCAGCACAACTCGCATAAATATAAATTCATAAGAAGGAATTACGCTTTGGCACGTTTATCTTGACGGTGTGCTTTTCAATTGAGATGTTTGAGATCGTGTTTCTTTGTTTTTATTTTCTTAAATTGATTTAACAATTTAACTACCTTTTTTTAATTAATATTTGAGTTGGACTCAAGTTAGGACTCAAGTTCAATTAAAGCTTGATCCAACTTGAACTCAACTCGAATTCATAAATTGAATATCTAATTGTAGTGGATAGCTGCACAGAATTCAATTGGGTTTTAACATCTGCAACGGTAGATCCGTCTTTTACTATTTGTGCGTCTTATCATGAGAAGCATAAGTGAACTCTATACTTTACCAAGAGTAAAATTGCTTAGATTCAGGAATTTGTTTCTTGTCCATTGAGAGCTTCAAGGAGTGTTGATAGGTTCCTTTTAGAAAAAAACAAATTACCAAATTTTTGGTTTCTAATGAAGCTATGCTCTTTGGAAGACAGTTTTTGAACTCTATGATTGCCTAACAATGTTTATCCTTTAAAGCTTTGATTTACAATACATAATCTACAAGTAGAACTAGCTACGTGACATAACTATCTTGTCAAGTAGTTGAGATTGTCTACGGGTTGAATCTACAGAGTCTTCAACCACTGGCTTCAGATGATGAGGGCTACCAGCCACTTCTTCTTCTTGTTTCTCCTTCTTCCTTTCTTTTGTGAGGATAAATTTATCCACTAAAAATTTTACAGCTAGCATGATAAATCCCAAGAATACATCTCCGATGGGCAAGCACTTCAAATTTTATTTTAATGATCATTTGTAGGGGTATTTTTATGAAGCTGATCTGTTTATTTATTTATTTCTTTCTTCGAAAAAGAAATCTGAGGCTGGTTTCTTCTGATCCAGGTTTTGAGCTTGGAGTTGGATCTCTGGTTATGGGCTTTTGGTTCAACACCATCGAACACTCCATATATTATTGAGTGGGACTTATAATGAACAAATCAATATTGAGAGGGAAAGAATTCTCGGAAGTGTCTTTGAGTTACATACGTGTCATCGTGGATATCATAAAATGGTTTCCTCACTCCCGTTTGCTTGAAACATATCATCTCCCCTTTTGCAATGAGTGACATTAATAGAAACAGAGGGTCAGTATATATTTGATAGTCTGGGGAATAAAAATCTGTGCCTGATTGCCCATGTGTTCTCTGTGCCCTTCATCATAAAAGATTGACCCAAAGGGCTCTGCTTCCTACTCGAGAAGGATGGAAAACTACCCTACGACCGTTGATAGAATGCAGAATTGCATTAATATTTCTGCTCATCTGGAGACTGATAAAGATGTAAGCAGAATATGAATTGCACTGGCATCGCTTGTTTGTTTTATGTACTTTAGCCTCACATCATTTAAATTTTCTCTTTGTTACCACGTGATACAGTTCGTCTTTCTGCAAAATTTGAGCCTTGCGGTAAGTCGTGTAGCATGAACCCTACACCAAGGAATTCGTTGTGGATACGCTACCTGGTTAAATTTAGCAAGTGGATTTTCAAGTATTGTGGCAGCAGCATCTGGGTGATCTTTATTCCTGATATAGTCCCTCCAAGGACATAATCAGAGAGGACAGACCTGAAGTAAGTCTTGCATACCACGCATGCTGCTGCTTGGACCAAAGGGATATTCGGGAAATCGTGCCAGATGAATTGATAGTGGCAAATTCTTTGGCTGTGCATCTTCTGAGAAATAAATTAATTTGTTCCTCTGGTACAGCAGATTTTTAGAACTTGTATGGGATTTGCTGTTACAAATTCGTGTATGAGTAAATTATTTATTTCTTCAATATTTGTTGTTTCATTAACCAAAAATACAGATGAAGAGTTTCCCCAGTATTAAGGAGAGTAGGCATATGGCTTTGATTGCTGAGTAATGGTGGTCTGTGAGAAATCCACCATTGCTCTCCCTGTCAAAAATTGCGGTAAAACCCCATTCATCTCCTTGGCTGGATTCTCGCCTGAGTAAACAACCTAATAGATTTGACCACCAAGACAAATGCACCAGATACAGCGTACGATTCTATGGTTTAAGTGTTCAACATAGCCACCTGGCTTGTCAATATCTTTGAGGTCATTCTCATAGAGAATATACTGTATGTTCTGTGGCTGAGAATCAGGAGAAATAGGGTGATATTTTTCAAGCTGAATCTAGGCACGGCCATTATTCTTCTGATCAAACTAAGAAATATACTTGTTTTGGTTTATATAAAAGATAGTGCTTTTATATGATCACATCCAGTGCTCAGTTTTGTCATTTGCAGTTGCCCTTCCAGTCCAATCTGCCATCTCCACCTTAATTGATAATATAGAGATTGTTTTTTATGCGCTTGAAATGTTCGGAGTTTCAACATAAATGTTTTGAACCAATAGCGGCCGTATTAGTGACAACAGGAATCAAGACGAAGTTAACTGGTTGACAAGTGGGAAGGGCGACTTATTAATTCTGTCGTTCTTCTCAGATTATGAAAATTTGATAGATTTCTGGTAATGTTTGTCATATTTTATGGTGAGAAGAAAAATTGGGCCATGGGCTTGAGATATTAGACCGGTCCGGAAGCTAACTGTAATTAACTGTTTCGTGTGTCCTGTCTGACTTCTGAACAGCAGAGAACTCACTGCGCCTTTGGTCTCATGACCTTTGGATCAGGTGGGTCATCGAAGATCTTTATCTCTACTCGAATTTAGAAGGATGATCGGTGCCTTTTCATGGCTTTCTTCTCATTCGATGCTTTCCGGTGAATCCCATCTCGATTTGGGGGGGGGGGGGGGGGGGAAAGTAAGTCCATGTATTGAGGAAAAGACGTGAAGACATGACCATTAAAATTTTGCCTCTTTCCCTTTGCGCAAATGGAGCAATTATTGCTGTAACTACATGAAATGGAGAGATGGTTCTCCCACACTGGCATTAGCCTGCCCTGTGAATGGACTGTTCTTGTGTCAAATGACGTAACAAGGCTAAACTTTAATGGAGACAAAACAAAGGGGCGACGGACCGAAGGTACGCATAATTGGTGTTTGCGTTTGCAGAGTTTAAATAACGATAACCTTGTTCGGTTCTTCTTTTTGAGGGTTGATGGTACGTGCATACATATTTTTAAAATTTGAGTGGTTTATGAATAGTGTAAAAATAATTAATTGGATGACTAATTTATTTGTTTATGTATGCTTTTGAGAGATAAAAATCATTGTATAAATCATATCATGTTTATTCAGAGAATCTTATATGTGTGTACATATATGTATATTTATAATATTACAAGAGGATTAGATAGAATAATTTCAATATGGGTAAAAATTATTTTTTAAGGTATAATTAAGTGCGTGAATGTTGTAAATATAGTAATAGATTAATCTTCAATAGAGATAATAATTAAATTTTGAGTACAAGCGTGTATGTGCGCGTCATGGAACAAGAATTGAGCTAGATCAATCCAAGGATCAGCCATTCTTTTGGATGTCAAATTGATCGAATATCAGCTCGATTCGCAAGCTAATGGACAAATGTGCAATCAATCAGCAGCATGTTGGAGGATTACTGTCAACATACAATATTGTCACCAATGGTAGACTACTTGGACTCTTTGGTCAAGATCTCAGCGAAGAAGCTTTCATATATTATTTTAGCAAGTTTTTTGAGGTATACCTCTCCTATATTTTTGCAGGATTTGTTTCTTTTGCGTTCTGGAGTTGTGGGTTTGTTAATATTTTACAATTTTTTTTTTTGTTTGTGTGCATTTTACTGGGAAAAAAAAAAGGAGGGGAATTGTGAAAGAAGAGCCCAAAAATCCCCGGGGAAGGCGGAGGGCTATAGGATAAGGACGCCCCGTCCGTATCAGACGGTCAGAAAACTACCTCGCCCACTCTGTCGTTTCTGACTTTCTTCATCTATCATCAAAATAAGCTCAATGAGCTTCACCCTTCCCAAATAACAACTAATCCTGCTGCTAGGCAATGCAATTTGACACATTCCCCTGTTTTGTTCTGCTTCATCTCTCGTGAAATTTACCGTCATTTGCATTATAGCCAATATATAATAAGCATGAACTAGTTACAACAAGCTTATAGAAAGAGTTGTGTTTCCTTACAAATTCATGTCCAGACCTCACCCTATCCTGTGATGCTTGTAACTTTCTTCCCATGTTGAAAAGAAAAAATTCTTAAATTAATTTATAAATTGTAGTTTCGTGCTCTAGTAATCGAGTTTCTATGAATATATTTGACTTGACACATTTGTAATGTTAAAATGGGTTTTATGTATTGTGTCCAAGTAGGGGCTCTACGCGTAATTTTAGAGGATGGATTTATCAGTGCGTGAAGCATTATTGTGAACGGGGTTGCACATGTGTAAGTATTCGTGGTGAACTTACCCAATAAATTGGATGGATGAATGCGATTCTCATCCTACATTAATTGAAAAAAATGTTTTTAAACTAATTTATGAACTAAATTAACCATCTCCCTTCCTTGTTAATCTTTTATGGATGACTTGGAGTTCATGACACAATGACATCTCAAATTTACAGTATAATTATGTATTTATTTGCCACATGAATTAAGTTTAAATTAATTTCTTTGTAAAAAAATTGGATAAAAGACTATGTGACACTTGTTCCACATCTAATAAAAACAGAATCCACTTATAAGTCAAGCTAAGCTACCCTTCGTCTATAGTAATTTATTTACCAGGAATGGTTTAGACCTATGGCACTGTAGACGCCGTCTTAGATCTACGATATGGGTATACATTTATTGCCACGTGAATGGTGTTCCAGTTAATTTCTCAGTATATATTTTTCAAAATGAATGGAGCTCACTCACTAATTTTGCGAGCCAATTTTAACCAAGGACACAATTTATGACATTATGGACCAATCTAACTTAGAAGTTGTTTGACACACTAAGCTTATTCCCTTTTTTTTTTTCTATAAGAAATCAATTAATTATATGAAAAAAATAATAAAATTACTCGTTATATCATCAAATCAAGTAAATAAAATCCTACAAAGATAAATGATTCTAAACTAGATGTAACGTTTCCCGTAAAAATTACAATTACAATAAATAAATAAATAAATATACATACAAATAAGATTCAAGCATAGAACTCTTCTAAATTAAGACTTTGTTTGTTTTATTTTACTTTATTTTATTATTTTTAAGTATGTTTTCTAAAAAATGTATACAAATAAGAGATAAATAGAAAAAAATTTTAAAAAGTAACGATTAAAGTTTATTTTTATTTCATAGAATAAAAACAAACAAAGTCCGAAGAATATAGAGGTTTTCATCTGCTATTACAATGACTAAATAGATAAACATACAAATAAAAGTTATTAAGATCAGAAGCAACCGCAAATATATTAAAGCGATAAGCTATCATCAAGAATCGAATCGAACGGTTGAGGGACAGCCATTCGCGGAAACACGTAGCCGCTTTTGCCCAACTTTTGGGAGTCCGATCACGCGCGTCACCACTCTCCACTAATCCCAACTCTAGTTAGCCACGCGCAGGTCAATTCTTCAACCCCCACCCTTCCTCGTCTCCAGTTCTCCACTTCCTGCTTCCTCTTTATATGCACACCTTCCTTTCTTCTTCCCAACCCTATTATTTATTCTCTCGGTCTGCTCTCCTATGCTCGTTTCTTGCAGCCAAAGCGGCTAACCATCTTTTTCTTGCCTCTTGTTTCTTCTTCATGACTTAAAATATAATTCGAAAGGGGAAATCGCTTCGTGCTTACAAGAAAAGACGACAAAGTTAAGAGAAATGAGTTGCAATGGTTGCCGGGTTCTACGGAAGGGTTGTAGCGAGACCTGTATCTTGAGGCCCTGTTTGCAGTGGATTGAAAGCGCGGAAGCACAAGGCCACGCCACCGTCTTCGTAGCCAAATTCTTCGGCCGCGCCGGCCTCACGTCTTTCATCTCTTCCGTTCCTGCAAGTCAAAGACCTGGTATGTGTTATACCTTTTTAAGTGTATCCCTTTCTTTTGTAGGTTGCTCGATATCTGCCAACATAATACCAAAATAAAGCCGCTCGTGTCTGTTTCGTGCAGCTATTTTTCGGTCTTTGTTGTTTGAAGCTGCTGGAAGAACGGTGAACCCTGTCCACGGGGCCGTGGGGCTTCTATGGACCGGCAACTGGCACGTCTGCCAAGCGGCCGTGGAGGCAGTTCTCCGCGGCGGCGCGCTGAAGCCAATTCCGGAGTTTCTGGGCAGTGCATCGGAGTCTGACGAGGCTTCTGAGAGCACGGATATGTTCAAGCTCCAAGATCCTGGACTCAGTTCACTGCCCAAGTTGCAGAAACGGCACCGTTTCGCGGAAGGGCCTGGGAAGGGCATGCAGTTGGCTGATCTTGATCTCAGCTTGACTCCATGTTTTCAGGGCAAGAAAAGCGGCCCTTCGCCTGAGAAGCGGTGGCCAGGGAGCCCATCGATGAATTCTGAAGAATCTCTGACGACAACCTGTGGAGATCAGCCAGCTGGTGAAATAAAGCTTCTAAACTTGTTTACATAACCAAGGTCAGCCAAGAAAAGCTGTAAGAAATGCTTTTGTTAGCTACAGCTCTTGGTTCCTTTCTCCCCCTTTTTATGTTATCCTTGTTTTAATTTTGCCTTGATGGTAAGGCTTTTTTTTTTTCTTGCTTTCTTTTGTTTTTATCCTGGAATTGAATTCCTGCGAGATTTTGTCAATCGTTGGCACAAGATTCCTCTCCTTTTTGTACTTGATTATGCTTAGAATGAAAATTAGAGGAAAATCAAAGTTCTGCAGATGATTCCTATCTATCTTCTCAGCATCTCTTTCCCCTTTCGGTGTCTAATTAATGACCGTTGGACTTGAACTATTGATTTGCTTTTCAGCCTTTCTTGGCAGTGCTAGAGATATATATCCACTATATAGAGAAATTGTACACAACCACGCATTTCTTCCAACCTGAGAACAAGACCTATCCAGGGGGCAAGATAATTAATTATAATCTCACAACAGTTAGAAGTGATTCACAAAATCAGGCCACAGAAAAAAATGAGTGCAGCACATTGTTCAAAACAAAGAATTACAGTGGTGCATTAATCCATCTCAAAGCCTCTCAATCTAAGTGGCCAAGCCGGATGGTTGATGAAGGAAATCTAGGGTAGAGCACAAAATTTGGGCACTAACTTTTTAGACCTCAGAAGGTTGGATATTTTGGATCTACCTAGTGTCCATCAGGTATTACGTCACCACCCATTTATCATTCTCCTTGTTTCACGGTAACTTGATAATTGGCTGCTTCCTTGAAGAGGTGGACGAAATGGTGGTACTTTATGTGCTCTGCTAAAGCACAAAAAATTGGAAAAGAATATTAAATTTAGATTCCAATCATAGAAGGTAATGTTTATTTTGTTGGCTGAAATTACAGTGTAAAAGGTTATTTTGAAGGATTAAAAGTTTTGCATAGATTAATGTGTAGCTTACGAAGAAGTGCATCATGCGATGTGTCCAATGCTGCATGAAATGGTTTCAGTTGACTCGAGGGCAGGGCTTAGGCCTTAAGTGCTAATCAGCAGGAACGACGGTAACAACCTCAAAATTTGCAGCCCGTCGAAAGGTTGCTTTGTAGCTCCTGGGAACTGGGCAAGGGGGCCAAAACCTCAGATTGGGCCAAAAAGTATGTCGCGGAGATCAGTATTTTTTAACCTGCCAAATGCAAACTTATCCAAGGAAAATTATTGCGTGGCTGTTGGAAAATTATCCTTCTTTGTCAAAATTAGATTTGACTTTGAATTTCTGGTGATGGTGTGGAAACAGTTGGGAATTGTAATTTGAGTCATTATCTTTTATTAATGGGGTGGAGAAAGAAGAAGAGCAATTTGCAAGAAAGACAGGGAATGGATTGGCTTTTGGAGGCTTCAAGGAGGCTGTTCTGGATCCATAATATCGACTATTTTTAATAATAAAAACTGCTTTATCTAAATGATCGATCACTTTGTTTCAGTATCCGATATTCAGAAACTTGTTGGAAAGTTCGTAACATATCGTAAGAAATATTTAGGTGATGATTAACACCAACACTTCATACAAGTTAATCAATGACGTTAATAATTCAGCAAACAGTGTAAAGAATTAAACAACATTATATCGTCCTATTTTTCAGGGTATAAACCCACGTGGGTCCCATTTTTTATGTATGTAATAATTTCCGGATTACTGTTTCTTTTACTTTTAAATTAATGGAAGACTATTGGGTTAAGAAAATGACTGATGGTGTAGGGTGTAGGGTGTCGGCTGATTTTTCCAATGGCTTCTATGGCTTGGTCCCACCAATTAGGGCCAGGGAACCTTGTTTCCAGATTTCTGGCTACGGTCTGATTCCATTATCACTAGACAGGTCCACACCATCTCCTGTTCACATTGACCCTTTGAGTTGGATTTGGATAATTCAGGTTCAAGTTTCTGCCCGACTTCCTAAAAGAAAAGAAAGCAGCAAAAAGACTTGGAATGGGAAAGTGGTCTTAGTGGCTGAGACACCATTCTTGTGACGCCCCACCAGCTATTCAAGTCCAACAATCATGCATATTTTAACACCTTAAAAGATTAACAAACACCAACTTTTGTTGTTTTTCTAAACCATGAAATATTTTAACTAAACCACCCACTTGTTTTTGGTTTTTTTTTCCCTCTCCTTTTCCCGGATCATCTTTTGACCTTATCGTTTGTTCAGTATTTTTTTTCTTTTTTTTTTTTTTTGTTTTTTCTGTTCTTATAACGAGGTTAAATGGAAGAGAGAATCTTTTCTCTTTTCCCGTATGCATGATTATAAGATTACGGTGCCAAAAAGATATATTGACAGCTGACTTGAAAGAAACATGGACGCATGGACTTGAAGTGGAGTACAGAATTCAGGGGCCCATCAAACTTGGAATACTTGCATCCTTTTCGTATATGCAGCATGATGAAGACGGGAGAAGAAGATAATGTGGTGCACGTTGCAGCAGTGCTCCTTTATCATTGAACTTGGCCAGCCCTGTACAGATTTCCAAGTTCCCAGGTGCAGATGCATATGCGCCCTTTTACATTTAATAACACTGCCAGAGGACCAATTATTTGTTTTCTTTGGGACAACGGGAACCAATGATACCATGCATTATTAAATATAATGTGTTGAATTGGAAATAATGCCTTGTTAAGATAAGTCCTCCTACTGTTTTTAATAGTAGTATTTTTTATTATGCTTGATTAGTGGGGTACACGTTGTATGATCTTACAACGGAGACTATTAAACAGAATCAAACCCCATATCCATTTCCTTTAATTTTTTTTTAAAAAATTTTATGAGGTTTAGCATAACGCTGTAGCACTGTGATTGATGAAAGAAAATTCCAAATTCGCTTTGTCTATGAACAAGGAGTGACAATAATGTAACTATGAATCCGATAGAGAGTACAATTTTAACTCAGAACAAACTCTAACAGCATTGCTTAACACATGTAATCAGACAGGGAGTAGTCTTTGTCGTGGAGTATAGGTAAGTAAGCGTAATAACCCGCCCTGGTTTGGAGAGTAATAGCCAGAAACAGCTATTAATACCCTACGCAAACTTGCTCAAATTAAAGACCAAAGGTCTTTCAACTAAAATTGCATAAACTTCTTTACTCATTAAAATATAAATTCACCAAATTCAATCTGATTGACTCCATGCGGTTTATAGGTCTGCATTGACGTATTATAGTGGTAGTTCTTTTTAAACAGTTGTGACTTGATATTCTTTCTTGACTATGATATGATTCAATTCCTCATATTATCTTTCATTTGGGATGAAATTGCAGATTGTGTGTTTCTCGAGGAAACCAGCAACTCACAGTAGATTTTGATAGTTCATTTGTAAGTTACACAAAATTTTACAAAATCGAAACCACAAACGGTTCATTTAAAAAATTACAAAGGGATTTCATGAACTGATGAATTTATCCTCATTTTTCTTGAATTATCTTAACAATAGTCAGATATAAGAAGATGGCATTTTGGTCTGAAAAAGACGAGGGGGTAATTGAATGTTTCGAAGGGTATTTGCAAAGGTATCTAAGCGAAGATAGGCTGGGCTTTAGTGTGTTTACCCTAAGAAAGGGCCAACAGGGTGAACAATTGGCCCATATTGGTTTGGGCCAATCTAGTTATGTACCTACATTCTTTGGATCGTCTCACACACACACACATAAATTTTCACTTCCACGGATTGATTTTCGGAAATGCAAGAGATGACCTCACTCGCTGCCAAATTAAAAACAAAATAGTAAAACTTAAACATTCGTTTGTAAATTTATTTAAAAATTATTTTATTTTGAATAATAAAAATAAAATTATTTGAAATTAAAAGTATAAAAAATATTTCAAATAAGTATATAAATAAATAAAGATCAACATAATTTAGAAAATCAGGAAAAAATTAATAATTTAAAAATATAAAGAAAAATATAAATATAATTGAAATTAAGGGTGATGGTTTGATTTTGTAATGCAAATTTATTTGAAATAAAAAAAATCAAAAGAATTTGATAAGACAGAAAATTTGATAGGAAGCATAAATAAAAACAATAAATTAAAAAGGATAAAAATAAAAAAATTTTAAAATAAAGGTATCATTGAATTTCATATTTTGTATCCAAAAAGTACTTATTTACATAATATTATGTACACACACATATATTTAACCATAATTGTGCACATTAAAATATTATGAATATTTCGTGTGAATTGTCACTGTTAGAATTTAATAACACCAATGTATAATTATAGCGCTATTGAAAATTTGTAAAAAATGCATTATGAGATGGAGATAATTTTGATTATATGACTGAGAGGGTGTTTGGCTATACTTATTTTAAGAGTTTATAAAATCATATAACTTAGAAAATATTTTTACAGCTTATAAATCCACAAATATTATTTCAAAAATAAGTTAAAAAGTATTTGATAATGTTATCATAAAAGATTTTGTTAAAGTTTATAATTATAGTTTATTATATTTTCTAATGTACTAATAATAAAAATAACTTGAATACTATTAATAAAATATATTTTAAGAATATTTATGTTATTTTTAATATATAAAATAAAGGAACTTATAAGATGTTTAGATAAGTTGAATATACCTAACTTATTTTTAAAGTATTCTTTAATTTTAAATATCTTATTTTTATAATTCATAAGTTCTTTTATTTAAAAACTTATCAAATATTTATAAAGAATTCATAAGTTTATAAACATCTTATAAGATATTTTAATTTATAAATTTATCCAAACACCCTCTTAATCTGCTCTTGCTTTTAGCAACTTTTATATAAGTTCCCTCCGTTCAAATTTAAAGAAAATTCACGTGTCCTGCCAAACGAACCATTTTAGTATATTTTCATTTTTTCTAATTCTTTTTCTTTTTTCTCTATCCCTCCCTCCTATTTTCTTCCGTCTATGTTCACTTCATTCCACCTTTATTTCATTTTACGTGCTTTCACTTTCGATCTTTTTTTTTTTGGCTACAAGAGGAATAATATTGATGGTAAAACATGTATCAATGTCAAAATTGTTATTAATGTGTATATATATATATATATATATATATATATTCAATGCAATTTTTGTTTTGTCCCTATATTACAAAGTTAATAGCTATAATAAATGTTTCTAAGCTCCCACTTTTGACTTTTAACGACATATATTTTATGGACAGTTTAATGGCCTCACAATTTTGTCATACATAGTTTTTGCACCAACTTTTTACTTATCATTAATATTTAGCTTTCTTACTATTTAGGCATATCGTAGATCACTTTAATTGGCGTTTTAATGATCATTTCTAAATTAATCACATGGAGATGTGCGTAAGTTGTCATTTGTTTATTTTTTCATTTACCTACAATTTTTTGGTAAAAAATTTGGCATGTTTGATTATTCAATTAATCCAGTTACTTTCCCTTTTTGTTTTTTTTTTGTAAATGAAAATTCAGAGTGTTCTTTCTTATTTGGGAACTTGAAGCTATAAGAATCTCCGTTAATTCATATCGAGGGGACTGACAGGGGAAACATGTAGAAATCCATAGGCTATGCTCGTTTCCCCTGTCTTTACAGCCTATTAAATATTACATTACTAAATATATAATTCAATAAAATTTTATTCAAATTTAAATTTAATTTTTTTATTTACATAATTAATTAATTATTTTTCAATTATTACATCCATTTATAATAAAATCAAACCCTTTATATATACATACACATTCACTCACGTTTATATTTATATATATACATATATATTTATATCAATAAACTAACCATAATTCCTATATACTATCACATTATCTAATTATATATATATATATATATATATATTTATATTTCATAAATATATTTAAATAAATTAAAATTTTAATCAAATCAAAATTATACAATCAAGTATACCAGTCGTCCCTACAACTTCGACCAAATATTATCCTCCACCGAAGCCCTTCTTCCAAACATTATGGAGTCGGAAATCAGGGAATTGTAGGGCATTGAGAAGAATTCTTTGGGTGCTGCTCCGCTGAGGGCGGGGTCCTCCATCTAGAAAACGAAACGTGCAACTCTCCTCTTCTTCTTTTATTATTACAGATTTCTGTGTCCACTGTCCACCTCGGCCCTCCTTCCTCTGCATTACTCATTTCTCTTCAATTCACATCTCTCTCTCTCTCTCTCCCTTTTTTGTGTTAGCTATTGGCTTTGGTAGTAAACTTCATCATTTTCTTCATAAGGTATGTTTCTGTAGATTGTAGCTGCACATCTTGTTATTGAAAGAAGTCTGCTCCTGCTAGGCAGTGCCTATTTTGCCTAATCTGACCCCGTAATCCCAAGATATTCTATGGGGGCGTGTGAGAAATTTTCACTCACAAGCACCTTTCCTGTGCTCGGAAAGAAGAGTGGTCTTAGGGAAAAAAAGGATGAACAATCCGACCGTAATAATGTATTATCGTTCCCCAGTGGCCAGGTAACACTGCTAGTCTAGTCCCTTTCTTTACTTGCTATCTCCATTTCCACCGCTGAATTCTCTGTTTTGTTCATCCCTTTCTCTCCTTAACGCCGTGGCTGATGTCCAAGACAGTGATTTCGTCAGGAACAACCACGAAATCTCAGCTTACGAGCTTCGTGGACTTGACCCTGCGGCACAGGTTCGGGCTCACGGCGGCTAATGCTGCCGGGTTGAAAGCCCTGGAAGGTGGTTCATATTGTTGATCTAAGCTTGGCTCACACCATGCAGATCCCAACCCTCGTAACTTCCTGAGAAAAATGTTCCGAGGTCAGTGTTTTAAAAATCAGGCCGAACCAGTGGGTTCAATCGTGTTTTAAAAATTGGACCGAATTGGTTCGATCAATTTGATGGGAATCGGTTAATTTTTTGGTTTGGTTAAAATATAAAAATAAAATATGTATGAAACCTGTCTAAAACTGGTCAAAAATAGTCAAAATAAGTTTGAATGGATCAAAATTATATAAAAACTGATTTTATTTAAAAAATTAAAAAAAAAAGAAATTTTTAACTTTTTTTTTTGAAAAAATTATAAAATAAATTTTCAAACTTTCTTCAAAATTTTCTTACATTTAGAATTCCTTAATATTAGTTAAATATACAATTTTTATTTTGACTTTTATTTTTGATAATTTTTATCCTTTTATTTTTCTAATTAATATTTTAAAAATTGAATTATTGTATCTTAAAATTAAAATGAGTCATATTAATTAATCTGTTTATTTTTTAAAATTATTTTTTTAATTTTATACTTTTAATCATTTTGAATTTAATATGTTTTTTAATTTGTGTAATAAATTTTTATTTTAATTAAATTATTTAATTTTTAACATTACATCTAAAACTTAAATTATAGTTTATTATTATATTAGATTACATTTATTTTATAAATTATTTTTATAGTAATATATATAATATTATACAATTAAAATAATTAATTTTTTTAATAATTCAACTAGTCGACAAATAACCAATGAACCAATAGACAAGTAACCAATTAACCAATAGATTTTTCGATTGGGTCGGTTTTTAAAACATTGGCGAGGGGAAGCACTTTCCAGGAATGAAACTCGTGTCTGGTACCCCGGTTTCTTCTGGTATGTAATGAAGCACCATATGGGAATAAATTTGTCTCAGAATTTTTGAATTTGTTGAAAAATTACACGTGGCTAAACACATGCCCCCTCCAATTTAGAATTTTGTTTTTTTTTTTTTGACAGAATTATGTGACTTGGGTGCGACTGAGTGACTCTTACACAGTCTGGGGGCACGTCTCCCCAGGCACATCGTGGGAAGGGTCTTACTGATGAGGGAGCCCCACCTCCCTGTGTGTAGTGGGAACCATGGTCCCGTCAATAGTCATGAATCACCTGATGTGACTTATTCTGTATCTTTAAAAATAAAAAACTAAAAAATAAAAGAATGAATATTCAAAAACTAATTAACCTAAAATATAATTTCTACCTTTCAATTTTTCATTAGAAAACTAAAAATATTAAATCAGAATATTTGAAAATACTTTGTAAAAATAAAATATACCTAAAATATTTTTTATTCTGTATAGTAATCTCTTTATCATTTACAAACAACCAAAATTAAAAAAGAAAAAAATACATTTGCAATAATTTAGATAATGCATAATAAAATTATAGAAACTGTAAATAAATTTAAAAATTTCTACAAACATTAATTTTCGGATTTTTTATTTAAAAAAGATTATTTTCCAAAATATTTAATGAAAATAATCATAAAACAAAAAATATAATAAAAAGTAGAAAATATTTTTTCAGTATTTAAAATAGAAAATGCACCATTTTCTTATTTTTGATTAATTTCATGGATACGAAAATTTTTGTATAAACCGCATTAAATATCAACTCAAAACATATGTACTTCAGCAGTAACCCCAAGGTTTTAGAGCATTCTCCAGTGTAGTTGGTTTAATGGATTATATTTTTACTTATTGAAGTAGTCCTTCCTTTGATTTAACCACATTTCACTCTTATTTTCAACTTAAAATTCCATTTCAAGTTTGAAGGTAAACAATGATTTGAGCATTTAAAAATCATAGATTTTCAAGAATGATAATTATAATACTACAATAATATCGATATTAAACAATAAAATCCTTATTTTACATTGACGCAAGAAAGTCCGAAACCCATTACAACTAAAAAAAATTCACGCCTGTAATGCATTATTAAAGAAGACCAAATTTATTAAGCATACCTTGAATTTAGAATTTTTATTCTAATTCCGTCAAAGTTTATATATATATATATATATATATATAGATAGATAGATAGATAGATAGAAACACACATAATTATATCTATATTTTCTATATTAATTACCTTTAGGTGTCAAAATGTTAAATTCCTAAAATATCCTTAATTTTATTTATTTTTCTTTTCTTCCTTTTCCTTTTAATTTTTATCTCCTTATTAATTATTTTCTTTCCTTTTCGTTTTTATAAAACTTTTAATATATTAAATGTGTAACTCTATAAATCTCATGACATAAATTACCTAAAATATTACTATTTTTCTATCAATTTTCATTTCTCTCTCTCTCCCTCTCTCTTTTAATCTTTTATCTCTTTAATAACTATTTCATTTCTTTTTTTCTTTTTATAAAAAGGCTTATGTAAATATAAAATGTGAGTACTATTGTTTGAAATTAACATTTAATAAAATTATTATTATTTAATTAAGCACACGGAGTGCACCAATTTACTAGTATATTATTACTTAGAGGAGGTGTTTGATTTCATTCAATTTAAAACTTGACCATATCATACATTGTTAGAATTTCGAGATTTTTTAAAAATTTTTAATATTATTTCATTATTTAATGTTTAATTTAGTGACTTAAATTAATCTAATTTATTTTTTGACATTAGATGGCATTAGACCAACTAAAACAATAGAATAACATAACGATAAATGTTGGAATTAAAATTGAATTTTTCATTTGCAATTAGAATTCTCATTATTAAATTTTTAAAGATATGATTCTATAATAAACATATTATCTAAATTGGTTGACTTTCCTACCGATAAAAAAGGGAAAGATGAATGTTACAATTGAATTCATTCTTAATTTTATTTTTTCTTAGTTATTTAACCATAATTAATTTGGACAGATAATATTTATGGTGTTTTGAATTTACTAATTATTCAGAAATAATTTATTTTGTGTGTACATTTCTCTTTCGATTTAGCTCTTAGTTGGACTTCAGCACAATTTTGTCTGATTTTATTGAGTTAGTCTAATTAACTTTTTAAACTTAAATAGCAGCAAACCATTCTTAGAAAAGAATCGCATAAATTAAGACAATAAGAAAAGATAAAAGATGTATGTTGTAACTGAAATTTATTTTCTAATTTGTTGTTTAAATTTTAGAAAAATTACACTACTCTCTGGTGAGATTTGAGAGAAATACATTACTTGGATCTCCTCTTAATCACTTCTCCGGTTAACAATTTATTTCATTTGATGAGTGAATTATTAAAAATGATGATGTCAGTAAAAACTGTACAAAAATTCAATTTTGTTATCGATTGACTTTTTGGATAGTTGACTAATATTTTTTAATGAAGAGTTATGTAAAAAGTTTAAACTTTAAGAGAGGACGTTGTAATTATTTTATTATAATTTTATAAAATATATTTTTATATTATTTTAATAACATTGTTAAGAAACACCACAATATTTGAATTTTATAGTTTTTGAAAAATATAAATTTTTATCTTCAATCTTTTAGAAAATTTTAAAATTTTAAATTTATAAAGTAAAAAATAAATTTTCTAAGATCTTTAGACAGTCTACAAAAATAAATATTTTTATATTTGTATTTTATATTTTATTAAATATTTTTGTACTTTCAAAATTTTAATATAATTTAAACATTTTATAATAAAGGCATACCTCTAACTTTTATTTTCACATAATTAAACAATTTCTAGTTTATAATCAAAATAGAAAAACAATTTTCAAGATTTATTTTATAATAACATAAAATTTTATTTTCTAACTCATAAAAATAAATTTAAAATTTCAATTTTAAAATTTCCTAAAAATTAAAAAATAAAGATTTATATTTTAAAAAAAATTAAAAAAATTCAAAATTTGTTACTTGTTCGAAATATATTATTTGAATAATAAATTATATATTTTAAGAATTATATGTCATAAAATAAAATTTTAAACTTAATAAAATATAGAAAATATTAATTTGGAATATCTTCCAATTAAGATATCATAATAAATTTTTTGAAATATATAAAGTATTTAAAAAATAAGTTTTAGAAAAAATATAACAATAAATGTTTATATTTTTAATATGTAAATCATAAAAATATTAAACATATACTTAAAATGTTTCTCAAAAAATTTAGAAATTCAAATTTAGGAAAAATTTATATTTTCATTATTTTAAAATATAAAATTTTATTATTACATAAAGTTAAAATTTTTAAGTTATATGCTTTCTTGAAAATATAAAATAATTTTTATTTTTAAAATAAAATTGAGGATAAAATAGAATTTTTATATAAATTTTTTACTAACTTCGTCAGTTTTCAATATTCCACTCACTTGATAGATTTATCTATTAGCCGTACATGTAATTGAGGGAAAGTCTCCTTAATTTTCAACACCTAATGGAAAATGCCTAAACTCAAGATAAGATATTGTGTTTTCTTCATCCTTTAGTCTACAAGCATAATAATTATTTCATGTGATTTTACTAAAAATTGGCCGACTTGGTCAACGAGGGAAATGTCCCCTCTCCTATTTGAGGGGGGGGGGGGGGGGTGATATATTTCCACCAGACCCCAAAGGAGGGCTGGAATTTCCCTTAAAAAATTTTCATATTACACTTTTCAAATTTTATCTATTTCTTTATCTTATTTTTATATAATTTTTTAGACAAAAACACTTTAAAATATGCACCAAGATTTTAAAACAAACATAACCTAAATGATTTGATTCTATAATAAACAAATTCTCTTAACTGGTTGCAGCTGATTTTATTAAATTTATTATAAATTTTATTATTTGGTTGTTTAACCATAATTAATTTTAACAAGTAATTTTTAGGTTTCTTAAATTTAATAATTATACTGAAACAATTCTACTTTTCGTGTATATTTCTCTCTGATTTTAACTTATTTTAATTTCAAATGATTATAGCCTATTTTGTTACATTAGTCTAATTAAAATAGTAAATTTAAATAGCAATAACATCCATACAGAAATGCACAAATCAAGATGATAAAAATGAAAACGACGAAGGTTATATTAGTAATTCAGTATTATTGAATTGATTTCTAGCTTTTATTTTTTTTTTCTTAGTTGTTTAGCTATAACTAATTTCAACAATTAACCATAATGGTGTTTTTAATTTTGTAATTATCTAGAAATAATTCATTCATGAATGTATATTTCTCGTCAATTTTAGCTTCTCAGTTGATCATGGGTATACCCAATTTTATTAATTTAGTCTAAATAAATTTGTTAATTTACATTCCATTAAACAAACCTTATAAAAATTTTTCATAAATTAAGACAGTTAAAAATCTTTACTAGTAATAATGGCTGAACCCCTTAGAAAAATTATTTTGGTACACAAGGTAGAATTACAAAACTAGCTTTTTAACCTTGCAATGTTACAAAAAGAAAGAGGGGTTAATTTGTAAAGTGGCGTTCAAAACCATTTATTTAAAATAAAATTAACATAACTGTCTATGAAGTGGACAAAATTCTCGAATTAACCATTTATTTAGTAATATCTATCTAAACTGCCATAAATAAAGCTATCAATTTATTTGAAAATTGGAGAAATAGCTAATACACGGAAGAGAAAAAAATGGCAAGTTGAAAAACTATTATAGCAAATCAAAACTACGTTAATCAGCGGGAAATAAATTACGGATAAAAATTGGATTATAATTTTACTTAAAATATAAAAATTAACTTATTATTCTCCTTATATTATAATTTTACTTAAAATTTAAAATATGATAAATGATATACTTCATTAAGTATATGCTGATAAATATTGAAATTTTTTATTTAAATTGTTTTTTTATTATTACATTTGTTAGTTTAAAAGTTATAACTTTTTTTTCACACACATTGTGTGTGCTTGAGTGCTAGTAGGTATATAAAGTTAAAGATTGGAATTAAAATCGATTTTTTTAATTTACATTTTTTGCATAATTAAATTTTTTGAATATCTGATTGTATGAATAATTTGTTGGTCGACTTCCATTGCAGCCCTTATGATTAAATTGATTCAAAAATTTATTTTGCCTTAATTATTTAACTGTAATTATTATTTACAAATTACCTTTACGTTATTTTTAATTTAATAATTATCAAGAAATAATTCCATTTTTTTTATGTGTGTTTATTAATCCTTGACTTTAGTTTCAAGTTTGAAATTTCAAAATAATTATACCCAATTTTATTAAATTTATTGTTGATTATATATTCCCCGGCTGTTTAACAATAATTAATTTTGACAAATACCTTAATGATCAAACAATAGTTTGATTTCATGTGTATCTTTTTCCTTGATTTTTTTCTTCTTAGTTGAATTTCACAATTGAATTATTTACTTCTTTGTTTATCTAAATTGTTTTATGTAAATATATTACTTAGGTATTAATAATGAATGTTAAACATTTTTTTGTGGTTTATTTAGTGTGACAATCAATCCAAGAATTATTTAAAGTCTTTTTTAGCAATCCTATTTATTGAAAGAGTTTGTAAATAGTGAAAATAAGAAATATATGAAGCAAATTTGAATTACATTCATCAAGCATTATGTTATTTTTTTTCTACATAGTTTTATAACCACAAGCGAAAGGTACATTACATTATTTAATTTCTTCAATGGTTCTTTTACACTGTGTTTGGTTCTTGAAATTTAGAGAGGGAAAAAAAAGAAAATGTTAAGGAAAATGATTTTACTTGTTTGATTAAAAAAGAAAATCCTATAAAAAAAATTAAAGGAAAATTATAATTTAGTGAAGGAAAAATCATTTTTCTCACAACAAGGTGAGAAAAATGGAAGAGAAATTATTTCGACTCTTTTTTTTCCTCTAAAAATTTCACAAATTCTATTTTTTTATTTATTTCTTCATTATTTTTTGAATTTCTCTCTTTCCTTATTGAAATTTTCTCAACAAAAACACATTATATGATTGAATTTTTTTCATTTTCATTTTTTTCTTCTATAATTTTGCTTTCCACTCTAACATCCTAAAACCAAATGTACTCTTAGGGTGCTACTTAAAGTTTGTTACATATTATATTATTTTTCAATATAATTTTATAAGTGTAAGCGAAAGTTATGTAACTCCAAAATAAATAAATGAAACAATAATGAGCACATTTGAATTGCTTTTCTCATGTAATACCGTACTTTTTAAAATTAAATTTATGGTATTTGTTTTTTTGGTCGAAGTTTTAGCATGAAATGCACAGTATTATCGATAATTAAAAAAATATTTTAAAAAAATGCATGATTAATAATTTATGTCAATTTTTATAATGAAATAAATTTTTTTATTAGATTTTGAATTATTTTATTGTCAAATCACAGATCAAAGAATAATTAAAGAATATATAAGAAAAATAAAAAGTGAAATCAATTTCGGCACGAATTTTAAATATTTATTGAGTTATAAGTCTATTATATATTTTATAGCATTTCAATGCACATATTCTGTGATGATTAATGAATTACTTTATGATTGGTATTAAGTTTAATTAAAATAGTTTTTGAAAAGGTGTGTAAAAGTAAGAGAGAAAAAGAGATAATAACGTGTAATGATTGTATTATGTGTTTTTTAGGATGTATGAAGCAAAACAAATATAGCATATATTTTACTTTGGTAAATAGAAATCCTCTTAGAAATTTTAACTGAAAAAAAGAATATTTTTAATTTTTTAGATTTTATATATATTTTTTTGTACATGTTCACTATCAATACTATGTACAACGGATAAGGCGTCTATAATAATTATAATTTGGTCTTTTGACCATAATCAATTTTGAAATTAAAAAATTATTGTGTTTTTAATATAGTAATTATATTAAAATATTTATATCTTTGTGTGGATATTTCTCCATGATTTTAGCTTCCTAGGTTGAAGCTCAAAATCATTGTTGCCAATTTTAAATTAGAATTTTGTATTTAATTTTTAACATTGTTTCATTAATTGACGTTTGATTTAGTGAATACAATTAATATATTTAATTTTTTGATC
This sequence comes from Avicennia marina, assembly GCA_019155195.1. Taxonomy (NCBI): domain Eukaryota; kingdom Viridiplantae; phylum Streptophyta; class Magnoliopsida; order Lamiales; family Acanthaceae; genus Avicennia; species Avicennia marina. The sequence goes on from CM032765.1 coordinate 10,365,835, forward strand.
TAAATATCATCAATCTCACAAATAGATAGCTTATTTTAAGATAATAGAAAAAATGATAAATGTTGTAATTAATTTTATATCAGTAAAAAGTAATGGAGGTTACAATCAATATTATTGAGTTGATTCTAAGTTTCATTTTTTCTTAGCTGTTTAGCCATACGTAATTTTAACAAATAATCTATGGATTACTTTATGATGGATGTTAAGTTTAATTAACACAATCTTTTTAATTATTTAATTGTCAAATGGTAGATCAAAGAATAAGTAAAGAAAATGGAAAAAAAATTCATTTTCACCATTAGATTATATATGTGTTGTCATAATAATTCATAGATGAATGCCTATTATTTATTTTATTCCATTTCAATGCATTTAGCATCCCATTACTTGTTTAAACAAATAATTTATGTATTACGGTATGATGGTTATTCAGTTAAAATAAAATAATTTTATGAATTATTCAATAGCTCAAAGAATGATACAGTAAATGTCAGAAAAATTAAAACAGCGAAGTCGTTTGTGTCTGTAATTTAATGCATTTATTGCGTCATGATTAAGTCATAAATGAATGCTAATTATATATTTTACAGCAATTTGTAACAGTGAATTTGTGGTTTATATAAAAATCTATAATACATTTCTTCTTATAAATTTTGTTAAACAAAGAATACTGCTTTTTTATACAATTTATTTTAATTTTTTATTGATATGTAATTTTTTTGTACACATTCACTAAAAGTTTAAATTTTCTTTTCTTACCAATATTTCATTGTAGTTGTGAAGAAATTATCTTTAAATATTATACTTTTAATTATTTAATTAAAAATATTTATCACACTGACTTTTATATAAGTTATAATAAAAATAAATTATAATCTATCTGTGATAAAACGAGTATTGTACTATTATATTTTAAATAATAATGCATTGACTTGTGGATATCTGCCTCAAAATTAGAAGAAACAATCCAACTGAGACATCCTCATTAAATTAAATGATCTTGTTATAATTAATGAATTTTGTTTACCATTATAAGCATGTATTTTGCATCTCCCGTAATCACGAAAATCGTCCACGTCTCTCACAGTCAACAAAAACCAAAGCAGGTTAAAATCCGTTCAAATTTCTTTGCATTTACAAATCTAATATTAACAATTACAAATCTAATCTTCACTGTGTTCGTTAGTACACTTCATGTGACAGAATCATAGGTAAGGCTTTGCCATTGATTTCAGCTCTCCTCTATAAAATTCTTCTGTTACAGCCTTAGAACGATTGAATAACGCCTTGCAATTCTTTTCCAATGGTTCGAAAATATTTAATTGATATTTAATATAAAATTTGACTAGTTTCATTCTTTCATTTAGACATAGATTTTAGATATCTACATTGAGAGCATTGTTTTCAGACAAAACAGTTATCGCGGTGCTGTTTGTCCAGCCAATGCAGTAACCCCAGAAGTTTAACTAAATTCCTATGTCCGCACCCAATGAGTGTATGGTGGATCGACGCCATTAGGCAAGTTGTGGAGCCTAATGTGTTCATTTGTGTGGCAACTTGGCCTTTTTTAATGAATTTGTCCTTTTAAGATACCCGAGTAGCCGCAACAATGTTTGAATCTTGACCAAGGTGTACTTGGAATGGCCTTGGTATAAACCCGAGGTCCAAGAAATGAACCGAAAAATTAAAATTAAGCTAAAAATGGGGTACTTTTTGGATGAAGCGTGAGTCGCAAGGCTTGAATTGTATCCAAACGAGATCATTTAATTTTCAGTATCATCTCAGGCTGTGGTTTCCAGCGGTGGCACGCTAAGGGAGAATTTGATGAAACACACTTCAAAGCTTGGTACAATGTAGCTGAAGGTGATTGTAAGGAATAATTTGGTAAAAATATTTCAGCAGTTTAAAGACTGTTGCAAGGTTGGAAGGTGTTCTTCAAGCGTTCTGGGACCGTTAGGAAACAACTGCAAAAGGAGAATGAGAAAAGTTGGGAGATTTGTCGTCCTAATTATTATAATGCTCCCAGCGCGGTAACACGACTCGCAGCTACACCAAACATTTACCCCAAATGCGGCCTTGTTTCCTCCTGCTGAAGTTATTTCATCTCAAGGCTGGTTTACAATTTGTTGTTCCTGATCCTGTGATTTCATGGAGGCAAGCTTGTTTTATTTTGAAGTAGCTTGAAATAGTTTAGTAGGGCAATGCTTTCAGCACAACGCAAGCAACTTGATCTTTAATTTGTCCCACAACTTCTGCTCATGATAAAAAAAAAACTTGTTGATTCCCCAACACTATAAGAAACTATTTATCTCCATCGCCATTGAAGCATCTTCCTTGAGGCTGTCAATGGTTGCGCGTAGACCCAAAAACAAAGTTCACCAATATGGTGTTGGTGGAAAATTTTCACTCGAAGTGCTATTGAATTCTCTCGACCTTCCGGGTGAGTTTTCTGAGGTTCTTTTTCTTTTTTTTGCTCTTTGGAACATTGTCATTTCCTGAACTGCTTTTGTTTTGCTCCAAATTAATCTGCCTACTTTTGAAAGTGTGTTCTACAGCGTCATTTGATAGATAATGTATGAGGTATTGATATATTGGTTTCTTTCGTCTGCATAATGAATATTAAATGGGAGGTGCTTTAAAAGTTTATTTGAGGTAGTTCCTAGAAATCACCTTCTCACCTGACAGCACACATGACAAAATGAAAACCTGATTTCATTTCTTATGCGCATTGTTAACCAAAAGTTCAGGAAATATGGTTTCCATCTAGCATGAGTTGTCGATGCATAATACTAAGCAAATTACATATGCTTTTGTGAGGACATTTTAAATCTTTCATTAAAAATGGGAGTTAATAGATTGTTTGAATTACCATATATCATTTTCATTGGGAATTATACTATGATTATATTATATACAAGATATATATATATGTCAATACCTGTTTGATTTTAATATCTGAAATTAAATCAGCTAATGAACTTGAAGTATTATTTGCGAGTTTAAGATTTATTATGTTTATAATTGATTAATAATTGCGACATATTCACTAATATGAATATCTGACTGGATATGGAAATATTTCTGCTTTCAGTGGCTACTTTAACCATATCTACGCATTTTGAGACTTGGCTATTATAACTGATACATACTGATGTTTAACTTTATTTAGTGAGTAAGAACTTTTTCCACGTATTTGGTAGACAATAAAGTAAATTTATTGCGTATAAATAATTGTCATTGTTGAAATAATTCCCATGGAGTGTGGGGATTATATGGATAAACTTTAGCTGGACAGTTTACGAGAGCATATATATGTATTTTGTGCTTTCAAATTCATTCCAAACTTTCAATTTAAATATTACGTGTGTGTTTTAAATAATATTGTGCATTGATATCATGGGCTAAATTACTCTAGCGGTTAGTGTTGACAAATTAAATGGTCACGACATGTGATCTAAATGCTAGTTATATTTAAGTTATTCTAGTGAAGTCATTGCTGCAATTAATCTTTGAAACGTGAGGGTTTCAAGTGAATTAAATTTATTACGTGACTATTTTTTTGGTCAAGTTATAAATACGTATGCATGAGATTCACCATGTTTTGATATGAAAATTGTGGGTAAAAATAAATATCATGGTGGATGTTGAACTAGTCATGAAAGGATTCTACGGTATTATATCATTACAAGAGCATCATAATGAAAGATTTCTTAAAAAAAATTAAAATTTTTGATATGACACATGCGACACTCTTTATGATGCTACACTCAATTGAAGAAAAAACATAGTGATGGCCCATATTCTAAATATACTTGGATTATTTGGGGTTCGGTCACTTGATATAGTGTAAACTAAGTAGGTATATTTATAATTGCAATCATGAGCATTAATCTATACTTGAAAAGTACACAAGGATTGGATTGAATTAAATAATAAGTTAGACTATTAGGTCCTTCTTAAATATATTGGAACCCACGTCAAATAAATTTAAAAAATAATAAAAAATAGGATTGGCGGCAGAGCATTAATAATGCCCCACCACCAACGCCCTCCCCCCTGCTCCTATATAAATAGAGGAGTAGGAATCTTTTGTTCTTGAACGAGAGAATTGAGGGGCATTCTTAAGGGGGTAGAGTATGTGTTGTAATGGTGTAATGCTATTTTTGGTGTTTGGAAGATTGTTAGAGTAAAGGCGGAATAAAAGAAAATTGTAAAAAAATTTTTTAAGTGACAAAAATAGTAAGGATTTGTTTGGGGTGTTTTTTAGAAATAATTGATTGTCACTATTTTAGATAAATCTTTCTCTTATACTCTTACTTATTTAGTAGTAAAATTATTTTGAAATCTATCTTGTGAATGTAGCCCATTAAATGGTGAATTGTGTTAAAATTATTGTGCCACTATTTATTACTTATATTTATTTACTATTTATTTGCTTTTTGCCCGTATCAATAGTTCTTTTGCCCAACGCTTTCTGGCTAACCTATCTTGATGAACTGTGGCTTACTTTTTTTTGATATTGCTGCTATGCAATCATTGTTATTGAAAGGTATTATAGGTATTTCAAGTTTTGTCAATGTTTGGATTGGTGGGGTATTTGGTGACAAAACCAAATATTGATATTTGTTATCAGTGAGTGACCCAACAAATGGTATCAGAACCTTGTGCTTTGGTATATCAGTGTTAATTGATATAGGAGAATCTACCTCCACTTTAGATACTATAATTAAATTGACACTTACCAATTATGTTATTTGGAAGCCAGATATGAAAGATCACCTCATTATTCGAGATATATGGGATCCTGTATTAGGTGATGATGCAAAACTAAAAGATAAATTCGATGTTGATTGGGAATGGGAAAAGATGCATATGAAGACAGTAGGGTAAATTCATGCATGAATTGACCAAACCGTCTTCAACCATGTGTTTAAAGAAACTCAGGTTGACATTCTCTAAAAGAAACTTGAAGTTATGTATGAACGCAAACATGACTTTAACAAAGCCTCCCTATTAAAAAAGATCACCCATCTTCACTATAAGGAAAGATCAAACATGTTAGAACATTTAAAAGAATTTCAAAGCCTAATCAATCATCGTATTACTTTAAAATTAAACTTGGACGACCAAGTACAAGAATTGTTACTGTTCAATTTTTTTTAGACAGTTAGGAAACCCTTTTTTGTTACAGTACCAAATTCTCCTACAAATAGTGTTCTGACATTTGATATGGTGAAAGCAGCCCTTCTTAACGAATAAATAAGAAGGAGTTAGGGTAGGATATTGACACATAAGCTCTAATCACAAAAAGGCATGAATCGAGGGGAAGAAATTGCAGTCAAAAACCAAACCAACAAAAGGGCTATTTACAAGATAAATCAATCAATAGAATAGAGATAGAATGTTTTCATTGCAAAAGAAATGAGCATATAAAAAATGAGTACCGAGAATGGAAAAGAGAGCAATGAGAAAGATGATTGGAAAAGATAGAACCAAAAAGAGTCAAATAGTAAAACTATAGGAGTGACAACTAAAGATGAGATTGTCATTGTGTTTGATGAATCGTCTATCAATTTAATAAGTCAAGATTTTAGTTGGGTGATAGATTCCAGTGCATCCTACCACATGACTCCATACAAGGAGTTGTTCTAATCCTACACACCTATTAAATTTGGCAAGTGTGGGAAATAGCAAAGTCTGTAATATCAATAGAGTAGGGGATATTTCTATCACGATAACTTTGGATTGCCAATTGAAATTGAGGGATGCAAGATATGTTCTTGACTTACGATTGAGCTTTATCTCAACTGGTGAACTTGATAATGATGGGTACTGTAATCATTTCTCAAGTGGCACCCAAAAGCTTACCAAAGGAAACTTGGTTATTGCTAAAAGATATAGGATAAATACTCCATACACCGTAGACTTGCATGCATGAGAGGGCAATTGGGTTTGGCAGAGTTGCCCCCGTGCATGGGGTTAAAGCTTGGCCCAGCATGGTTTAATTTAATGCTTTCCAATGCAAGCATCTCCTGATTCCGTGAACACAAATAGAAAAACACAAAAACGTGCATAGTTCTTATTTAGAAAGACAGAAAAATATAGAACACATTCTTCAGTCTCTCGCAACTACAGCAAGCGTGAGAAACATGCCTCAAAACTGCACCAAGCAATCACCCCAACCAAGACCTCCTTTTCTCCTGCTGAACTTATTTCAGATGCGCCACTAGTTTATATTTTGTTGTTTGGATCCTTTAACTTCATGGAGGAAGGCTTGTTTTATATCCTGGTCTTTTTACGATAGGACTTTCAGAACCAACTCAAGCAACTTCATTTTTGTCTCACATCATAATAAAACTAGTTTTCTCAATAAAAAGCGTCGATCTATGAATGATCAATGGTGGTACATGATTCGCTCACATGAAGTCTAGTCAAGAAAATAAAAATTAGAGCCGTAGGCAATGACATTTGAATGGACTTCACCGTATTGAGTTTATAAAATGTGTAATAATTTTCGTTTATGATGAATTTTACAGATTGCAATTTATTTTCAAATAATAATACACTTATACGTCACAATCGGCCTTCTCTTTCAAGTCAAAGCCAACTAAGAAAATATTTTGTAAAAAATTTTCATAAGTTCCAATTAATGGGGCCAACATCTTTTGAAGAAAGGTACACAGATATTTAGCTAGTCTTGACAAAAATGTTGTGGGGTTTCAATTTCACACGAGTCCCTTTAAAATGAAAAGTAATATCTAGAACCTGATCAACACAATTTGGAGCATATAGCTCTACTCCAAGAGCCGCAGTGAACCTTTGGTTAGTCTCAACTTCACTAGGGTTTGTGTGACAGCTATTCTCTACCACAAATTGTCTTGGAAGGAAAGCCAATATTTTTCCATAGCCCATTGCGAGGCCTCTTGATTTGCCTTCGAGTATTTGAAAAAGTTGTTCAATTAGTTAAAACTTAAAAGGCTGTAACAAATGTCAATTTAGTTTAAGAACTCTCTAATATATAAATACACGCACACAAGAATTTATTATTACAATTATTACTTTTTTATAATGGCTTGACCCCCAAGTTTTAAATTTTGATTATCACGATGTTGGTTGTTTGAAGGATCCTCCTATTCTTAATTTAAAGTAGTCATTAAAAAAGTTTTTAATAAATTTAAATTTATTTTCCACCTCAAATTATGTAACTTCCCACTTTTCTGGAAAGTATAAAACCATTTTCTCTCAATATTTCGGCTCAAGTTAGTCCATAATCATATTGAAAATTGTTCCAACTCTTTTGAATATTCAATACAATGGGCATCAATCTAGAAAATTAACTCTTTTTTATGGCTAACAATTTTATTTTGATTGGCATATGTTCATCTTAACATGACAGCTACAAAAGCAAGTTTGTTTTTTATTTTAAATGTGTGTTTTTGGATGTATTTTTTTCTCAAAAATTGTATTAAAATATATTCATTAGTTAATTAAAATAATTTTGAATTGTATTTTAAATTATCAACTGGAATGAAAAAATATTTACTGATCAACAAATTTTTACTTTTAATATCAATATTTATTACAAATAATTGATGCTTCAAATATATATTTTCGAACTCACTGATCAAATTACTATTAATGTTATTAAACACTTTGGCTGTCATATCATAGTGAACACAAATTATCAATATTAAATTAAATTAATAAAGCCATTATTCTCGTATTACCGAGTTATATTCTAAAAAACCATACATAGAGTTAAAACATATCTCTGATGATTTAGTTTTGATATATATAAATATATATTTATATTTATATTGCTGCTGTATGGGCAGGCCTTGGCAGAAACATCTCCCAAGATTCTCCCCCATTTTTTTTCTTAGATAAAATAATTTTTCTTTACTTAGAGATCAAATATGATTGAGAAGTTAGTATTAATTATTTTATTTAATGCTCGTATATGAAAAATTAATTCTAAAATATACCTTAAGAATGTGTAAATAATCGTTTATTACAATATAAAAATACATTCATTAAAAATAATGTAAATATGCAATTGAATATTAGTTACATTTTTCATTATACTAATTTAATTTCTTAATTTTTGTTCACTTGCAATCACTAAAGTGTATCATAACATTAATGCTACTTTGATCAACCATATCATAAATGTAAATATTTAAAGAGTCATTGATTTTTAATATGAGTTGACACGATAACAAAAATTAGTGCTCTATAAATATTGTATTTTTTCCCTGCAATAATTTGACATATAATTGAAAATTATTTTAATTAATAATTGAATTTATTTGTAATACAATAATAAGAGTAAATTTCTCTTATGACTAATGGTTATCAAATAAATTATTTTAAACGTTCACAAAAAATTATAATTAATTTTTCTAGTATAATTAATTAATTAATTAACTCAATCATAACATTTTCAAAATTAAATACTACTAGAAATTTTGAGTATAGTAAAAGGATGCCTCAGTAATATGTGAATAGTTAGCCCTCTCTTTGTACAATTATCACTAACTATAGAATAAAAATAGATTCATCAAAATAATACAATGGAACAGAAAAGAACCTACTTTTAAACGATGGGTTCTATAACCTCCCTTGAACGGGGGGTTTAAAACCTATTTTTTAGATTTATATTTATAACAAAATTTTAATTTTTTATAATTTATAGTATTTTGCTAAATAAATAAATCTTTGTAAATAAGCTTTGGTTTAACCAAGAAAGTAAAAATGAAAATTACTTCTATCTTTTATTTTATTTTTTATTGACAATGGCATGTGCTTCTCATATTATCACATTGTGATTTTGTTTGGCATGCCCGAAATTCTTATTTTTATATGGAAACAAACGTGATAAAAAAATTTTCTTTTTAATATTTAATCTCTGAAATAAAATTAGAGCTCTTCTTTTCGTCCCGTGAAAACCTGCAGAAAAAATATTATGGCTTCAGGAAAGTTGAGGCCCATCCCTATCGAAGATGGATATGACAGAGTGTGATGTTACCTAATCCAGTTGGCATCAATGTGGCTGCTCGTTTCGGCCGAGGGATTTAAGATTATGGTCCCTCTCGTAAAGCTCCATTTGTCAGCTTTCTGAACTTTCCTGCACTTGGTAATTCTCTCTTTAGAACCCAGGAGTTTCAGATTTCATTTTGTCTGAGAATGGAAGAATGATTCGGATATTTTATCTTTGAATCTACGTTTTCAGAATATTCACTCTCAGACGGATTTGACTTGAAAAATATAAGCTGCAAAAGACAAATTCAACCAAGGAATTATACCCGAATTCGTGTGAATTTGTTACTTCATCTAACTGTGCCTTATTTTTCCCCACTGATTGATAAACCACAGGGTAGTTCATCATGGAGCGTCTTTAGAAGAAAATATAGATGACAAAAAGAAATTAAAATTGCATGATTTATTTATTTATTTTCATTAGCAATTTTTTGGTGGCTCCAGCCTCCATGTAAAGGCTGATTAGTTGTTGAACCGTGGGAGGAAAAATTCATATTATCGGACTTAATACGATAAAAGTTTTTCATAACTTAATCTTGTCAATTGGACGTGTCTCATTCAACAGAGAAGAAAAGAGACAGTCAAATAATAAACTTATAGATATAAATTAAAATTAACCTTTACGGGTTACTATTTTACGGGTTATAATTAAAATTTTTTATAATTTAACAGTCTAGAAAATCTAGTTTCTTGATTAACATCCAACACTATTAACACAATAATAGTTCAAATAATTTTTTTTTTATCTAAACATAAAAATAAAAATACTATTTGTATCTAAATTTAGTCCTAAACTATTTTAAAGATATAAGAAATACCCAAAATTTTTCAAAAAGGGAAATTCTCATAATATTAGTCTAGAAATTAAGTTTCTTGGTTAACTATCCTACGTATACTATTAAAACGATCCTATGAATTGGTTTCTATGCATAAAGGCCACGCATAATAATTAGATAACTTTAAATTTTAATAAACCTTTACATATAGATATTAAACATATAAATCCATTGACTCAATGTGCTATATAATTAAGTGAATTGCATTCTAATAATAGTTAGGAAAAAGATATTGGGACTTGTTTAAATTAAAAATAATCATTGTCAACATTTGCCTATGCAAAAGCAAACGCCGTGTGGATTAACTTGGTATCTTTGGTGACGTGTCTGTGTGAGTGTGTTACTTAGAAGGAGACTGTTGGCGTGGAGCTAACGTGACGGATAATGTGGCAGCCAACGAAGAAATGATACGGCGCCGAGTATGGACGTATATGGATAATGATGTGACACTAATATCTTTGAAAAGATTTTGTGATATCATATTTGAACGGATTTGACGTCATTTTTTCTCGTAATTTTGAGGATTTAATTGAAATTGGTCAAGTATTCATATAAAAACAAAATTTTAACTTATTTTGTCTAACAAAATAAAGAGGATTTGTCTATATCTTATTGATTGTTAGCAAAACCTACTCAAAAAGCAAAACATGTCTTGCTAATTCAAAAAATCAGGATTAGTGTTGAAATACTAAATATAATGATTAGCAAAATATACTATAATTTGGATTTGACGTGAATTTTTCAATGATTATAAGTTTCAAATGAATGAAAATCGTTGACTTTGATAGCTATAAGGGTTGGAGAGTTTATTGAGGACTAAAATCTTTCATTTCAAACTTCATGAGTTGAGTGAAATTGAGTATGAATTTTATCTTTTTTGTTGTGAAGATTAGTGTTTATGTTAATGGAGATTAACTGGATAGACTATTTCTTTTGAAATTTGGGTATTCTCTTATTGAATTTGATATAATAAAATCTTTTATATAAATTGATATTATGCAAATATAAGAGATTAGTTTCAAAACTGTATTAACAATTGTGTTTCGTTCTTATTATTTTTCTGTTTGTATTGATTAGTGTTCCAACGTAACTGTTTCATAATAACACGACGTACCGCATCACTTAATTAAAACTACTAGAGACAAAACCAAAGACCTATACGCTTGTGTGTGATATTTAATGTTATATAAAACAGAACAAGTTAGACCATGCATTAATTTATCTCCATTTGTTCCAAGGGCTAAAGCCATACAAAACCCAACTTCAAAACTTGACTTTCGCGTCGCATGTATTCCACAACAAACTTTTTCTTTTTCAGGAAATAAAAGCATGTGAGGATATTACTTTTAAACTATGTCAAACTTCGGAAAAAAAAAATAGCGAAAAAAATTCACTGTCAAAAAATGCAAAGATAGATAAAGAAGGAATGCATGGGGCAGAAAAGACAAACGAAGAAAGAATGGTAATTGGGAAAAAAAAAAGAAGAAGGAAATTTAATGCACTACAAGAGGAATTTATCTTAAAATATTACGTATGTAGGTCAAATTTACTCAATCAAAAAATTTAAAATAAAAACTAACATGTTAACCAATGTGTGAAAAGTAGTTGTCAATAACCGATAAAAAATAAAAGTAGGTGCTACACTTTTGATTTCGGATAAAATTGTGAAAAGAATAGCTGGCTATATTTTTTGATAATAACCAACAACATTAACACAACTTTCGAGCAAACGTTTCCCTTAACGGACGTTTGTAGATAAAGTCGTGGGGAAGAGGACTTGACCATTTTGGACATTTAAATCTGTATCAAATTAGGCCTTTCAATCAATATTCAACAACGCTTATAGTTGTTACATCATATACTTAAATATCCCGTGTTTTACTTTTAATTAAGGCTGTTTTATCTGTCCTCTTATATTTGATATGGATAAAAATTATACCTGAGCAAACATTGCTGAGGTCATAATAAAATGTTTCGATCTCAGACAATACAGACTTTTAACGAGAGTGAGGTCATGCGTGGACCCACAACCATTAACACCCTGCATAATTTGTCCGACATTGACCCAATTACAAATCTATAGAACAAAATAACAAATTTTTGCTATAATAATTAATATTATTTTATTTGAGGGAAATTTTAGTGGAGGGGGTGTAAGCCTAGCTGAATCGTATCTTCGCCATTGGACTTTCCTTCTTTCTTTTTTTATTTTTTAATTTCAAGAGACGTGAGCTGTGGGTTGTGAGCTTTTGAGCACTTTTTTATGTGCATTCGATGTGTAGGTTTTGGTTCCTACGTGCAAGATTACCCACACTTGGGTGTGACGAGGAGTACGGTACAATAGTCCCGTTTGGGAGGTCGGCAACGGATACGCTGACCTCAACCTCGGACAGCCCTTCTCACATTAGTCACGGAATTTTGGTCCGAAGGCAACAATGATTGGAAAGCCAAACAGAACCTTTCGACCTTGCGATTGCATAAAACAAGTTTAGGCGGCCAATTAGCCGAATCCAACTCATTCGCCCACCACACTTGTAAAAATGCACACGTGCCTTTGACTCTCCTGTGACTTGAGAAGAAGCTTCCAAAAGGCCAACGAGTACAGCCCTAATCTGCTATCTCTCTCTCCAACACCAACCCCGAAGCTCGATTTCTATTTTTCCTTAATTTCGGTACTTTTATTTGTCGAAATAAGGGATTTTCGATCCCCGCCAGTGTTGTGAGTTATTTGTTGAATCGAATCTGGTTAGTATTCTTTCTTTCTTTTTTTTTTTTTTTTATTTTGGGTTTTGCTTTTACGTTTATGCTGAAGGTTTTGTGGGTCGGTTGTTTATGTTTCTTGATTGCGATTCTCTGAAGGGGTTAATTGAAAGTTAGAAGCTTCACTTCAGAGTGGTTAATGCTTGCTTCTTGGCATTGTTTGGGAGTTTCTTGTTGAAATATGCTGTAATTAGGCATAATCGAGCGTGATTGTGTGCTGAATTTTTTCCCATTGATTTAACGAAAATTGGATTATGAAACGGTGGAGTGATGTAAAAGTTGTTCTGAGTTTGAATTTCGTATGGGTTTGCTCAATTTTGCAGATTTCCGGTCCACCGAGTGTCAGTGGAGACCGTTGACCGTTTCCACTGAGGGTGACTTGTGATGGGAAAAGACAAGAATTAGGGTTTTTATATCAAGAATTGAAGATGTGTTGGTCTAATATACTGCTGTGACTTGGGTTTGATTATTTTTATTTTATGTTGATGGTGACCATGGATTTCGGAGTTAAAATTCCAGGAGATCGGCGTTGCCCCCGAATTGATATTCACGAGCTGAAACATCTTATTGAAAGGAGACTTGGTCGGCAAAAAGCTGAGAAGTATTTCTCTCTGTTAAACACGTACTTCAGTCTCAAACTTAGCAAATCAGAGTTTGATAAGCTCTGTTTGGGGTTAGTGGGTAGAGAGAACATCTCTCTTCATAATGGATTCATTCAAGCGATTATCAGGAATGCTTGTGTTGCCAAAATTCCTCCACCTAAAGGGCAGTCTTCGCTGAATGACAAAATGCCAAATGGATATCAAAGTAATCTTCAGTCGCTATGCAGGAACGTGTTTCCTCAGTCTCCAAGGAAAGGGAGGACTCCAACAATTCGTGACCGAAAGTTGAAGGACGAAGCTAGCCCACTCGGGCCTCGTGGGAAGCCCCGTAATGTGGCTGGTGAAGATTCACTGCTGAAGATTCAGGAACAGCAGAGTGCAACTGAGATAGTATCTTTAGGTAGCAGACCTCCCGTTGAAGTTACCTCTACGGAAGAGGGTGAAGAGGTAGAACAAGCTTCTGGAAGCCCTGGCATTCATAGTCGAAGCCCTCTAAAAGCTCCTCTTGGGGTTTGTCTCCATCCAAAGGCAACAAGGAAAATGTTAACCTTTGGATCATCACCCTTCATTGATATGGACACCTGCTATAACAATGCTGAGCTTCCTGATACCAGTTCTTTAACGAAGAGATTGGAGCAAAAGTTGGGGACGGAGAGTTTTAATGTCTCAACAGACTGTGTCAACTTATTAAACAATGGGCTGGATGTGTTCATGAAGAGATTGATCAAACCCTGTCTGGATTTAGCTGCTTCAAGTTCTGAACGCAAGCTCACAAATAAAGTTCACCGTCAGGCATTAACTGTGAATGGGATGCCGCCGCTGACATGTAAACAAAAATCACCTGTGTCAATAACGGACTTTCGAGTTACAATGCAGTCGAATCCCCGGGTACTTGGAGAAGATTGGCCTGTACAGCTTGAGAAGGTGAACTTATGTGCATCAGATGATTATATGAATGGATAGTCGGTTATTTGTTACGTGACTGATCACGGAGTTCATCTCAAAGTGGTGACTTTCTTTGTGACTCTAGGAGCTCTTCTAACAGTGTTGACACAATTCATGGGACCTTAAAGGGTCTAAAGTTGCGGAAAATTTTGGATCAAGTTTGTTAGATTGTATATATGTTACAGTGCTGATTATTTCTTAAGTGGGAGTTCTTATCTCATTCTCATGAAGTATAATGGCATATGGATACTTGTAAGATTGTAGCCATTACATATAGTTCAGTGGAGTTCTTCAGCTGATATTGTATTTTGTTCATCCCATTGAAGTTTTATCTGTCAATAAAGCTTATTTTATTTGGAAACTAAAGCATTCCATTTGGTTTTTTTCCACCACTTGTGCCATTCAACACAGAGTTATAGAGTATGAAAAAAATGAATGAATAAGATTGAGACTGTGATTATTCTGACTTCTCCATGGTGGCATTCTTTTTGTTCTTTTATTTATTTATTTATTGATAATTTTATTTTTTATTTTTAGCTGGAAAAGTTATTAATTTCAATAGGCTATGGGGGTCAAGCTTGGTGGTATAATCATCTTGGATAAGGGCTATGTTAAGTTGGCTGTATGTGCCTGGTTTTGTTACAATCTGAGTAAGAGCAACATTAATTGGAAGTCTGTAAAAGAGGATATCTGAGGTAATTTAATAGCACAATCCTCATCGAATTCTCGATAAAACAAGTCTGTTTCAGATGGTTTTAAAGTGCATTTGTATGGATTAGTTAGCATTTTGTCAACAAAAGCAGATAAGTGATGAGTGGAAACTGATTCAGCCGAGCCATTTAGCTGTTTACAAATTTTGGTTCAGGATGCCCATCTCTGAACTACCTAAATAATGATATTGAGTTGGTTTTTTGTTTCATTGTATTCTGTCAATTCGCAGGATATACAAGAGTGGCAGACTCTCCATCCACTTCCTGCACCAGATAGCAATTGTAACTTTGTACTTTCTATGAGCAGCCTAAACATACAATACTTATTGAGTAATCAGAAGAAATTTAGAGGTGGTATCAGTGTAACAATTCTACCTAAATTGCATTCCCTAATCCCTACGTGAATATTCATTTCTTATTCCATATTGTACTTTGGAGCCCAGATGATAAAACAATTCCTCTTTTTTTTTTTTTCAGTTTTTTGTATTGTTTTGGCATTTTCTTGTCCTGTTATCCTGTATAGAAGCGTAAGCCAAGAAAAACTGAAATGTACGAGACATAAAAAATAAATGGAGATGTGTTTGAAAACGAAAGAACATTTATGGCTTGAATTGATGTTTGAGTGTCACTTTTTGAGGCCAAGTGCTGTGTGAGTTGGGCAAAATATATTGCTGTCCTCACATTGGAACAGGAAGTCAACCAACAGCCATTTTGGTGGCAGGCAACTTTCAGATTAAGGTGAAATGCACCTGGGAGTGTGAATTTAAGTGTCAGCTAAACATGATTGCTAAAGCACTTGAGGTGCTTTCTGAAACTATAATCCTCCATTCGAACTGTTGTTATTCATGATTCTATTCTTACAGATGGCTGATATGCAGCATTCTTGAATCTGACGTGTAGACAAGGAATCCTTTGGCATTTAGTGATGATTAGAGCTGAATTTGTTAGGTTCTTATCTAAAACTCGAAAAGTTTGTTTCCCTGCTGGTTTGACTTGCAGAACAATAATTATATGTCCACGCCTGAACTTAGAATGGATATGATAGTTTAAATATTTCTCACACGTATGAAGGCTTATCTGGCATGTATCCTAATAGATCCACTTACCAAAATGGTATATTTAGCTGAC
This sequence comes from Avicennia marina, assembly GCA_019155195.1. Classification (NCBI taxonomy): domain Eukaryota; kingdom Viridiplantae; phylum Streptophyta; class Magnoliopsida; order Lamiales; family Acanthaceae; genus Avicennia; species Avicennia marina. Next base: position 10,381,855 of record CM032765.1, read on the forward strand.
ATGTTGAAATGTTCAGACTGGATTCTGTCTCAAAAAGTCAGAAAAACTTGAGTGAATAAATAAACGAAAAGGCTGTGATAAATTGGACGTAAATTCTGCTAGTAACCACTCAAGGCCCTTGAAAATATTGACACCATTTTCTGTTGCTTTGCCTCCTGTTTAATTGCCAGCACTTCTTTTGGCTGTACAGACCAGAATTTACTGATCCATTCTCATCAAGAATGAAAGTAAGACAGCCATGATGCTCTGTTATGAAGTCACAGTTAGAAGTTTGTTTATTTAGCAAAAGTAAGGATGCTTAGTGGAACTGTTGATCAAAACACATGCACAGGTGTCTATAGCAATTATTTTTTGTGAATTTGCAGTGTAGGATTCACCCAGTGACAATTCTGTTGGTCTTCTTGGATTTTGGCAATTGTGTAATGATACAGAAGGTAAAGTAACCTTGTTGGAAGTAGCTATTCTCCCCCCTTACATCTACTTTCGTTTGACCCTTCAACTTTGCACCTTTACGGTAATGAAGACGAAGTTTCATAAATTTCTCCTGTCAGTTATTAACTGCTGTTTTCTGTGCTTGGATCATCTGTGAAAATTTTAGTAATGGCAACAGTTCATTGTATGAATCTGAAGTTAAAGTTGGTAGTAATCCCTGTGATTGAGTTTTCATGTAGTTTGTAGAATGGTATGCACCAGCTGGCTACAAACTGCTTTTACCCATTTTACCACTAATGAACTGTGGTGAGTGTCTCTATTTATCTTACGGTCATTGCTCTTTTTATGGTATTTTAATGTTGGGCCCGGGAAAAAGTTTGAGAAACACAGAAATGTAGCCTGATTTTCGTATCCTGATTACTGGAAGCAGTATCAAATGCCTGTTTTGCTTATTTTAGTGGATTTTCCATGTTCTATTCTTCTTTGCGATCTGAACTTGATGATCACCCGTTTCTCGTGGCTTCTGTTCACCTTTTGATAGATCCCAACTTGACATAGTTTGATTGGCTTGGCTTTCTCTTCGAGTGTTGAAGTTTTACAAAAAATGTTCATCTTATTGTCACCCATACTTTGAAAGTTGAAACCTGAAAAAAAATGTACTTTGAATGTTGTGAAATGCATCGTGGCTGTCTTTGAATGTTGTGATTTGTGTGTATTCCAGGGTTGCAGTTGCTGTCGCCCATTCTTTTTGCGGAGAAGGAACACAGACACACCTGATTCATACTTTTGATGTCCTACCACCATCTCATTGGCCCTGGAGCTTGTATCAGTTTGTCATTTTCAGGTGCAGTAGCCCAAGATGAAAAGCAAGTATACCCACTGGCTTTTATTTTATTGCGAAAACAGACCAATCAACCATGAGTAATATGGTCGTTATTCATAACTTTTGGCATTGCAATTCAATAATTGCACTACTAATTCATTCGTTATTGTTACACAATGTGTGTGTTGCCGTATGCATATTTTAATTGTTATGAACGACCAATCTTTTCCTAAATTGCATTAATTACGTTAGAGCGCAGAGAGAAGATCAAGTTTTTTAAGAACATCATCAATTTTCATCATCTCACAATTGCTGAAGCAAAAAATTTGTGCACAGCAGATCAATCACAAGAAGGCAACTTTTCTTATTAGAACAACTGATTTCAATAAAATAAAATCTACTTTTAGTACGTAGTGTAAATCTACCCAAAAATGGCTAACGGTCAGTTTCTGGTTCTGGTTTATGTGTGATGCTTTGGTTGAATCTTCCGCAGCCGAAACGAATATTTCCATCCATTCCTTCCTGTCTTGACTCCGACCCAACCCAATTTAGTGATGGCCCGGGTAAAAGCCGCATTAAAGGCTTGCTGATCGGATGCCCAGAGCTAGCTGCTAACGCTGTTTCTGGAAATAGGCATTGTCGAATTACCCGAGAGTGGAGGGGTCTCTGCTGTTGGGACGCATATTGCCTGTTCAGGATCGGGTCAACGGGGTTCCGACGGCTGAAATTGTATATCCTGTTCCAACGTTTGCGGCAGTAGGAGAACCCTACAGTGCGGCCAGCAGCACAACATGTGGGTTATTGTTACGTCTGATCTTCTTTGTGTCCCTTCGTTAAGCTTCGACAGGTCACGCATATGACGCAGAAAAGAGTAGTTCGCTCACTGTCTAAACGGGGGCCCAATAGAGCAATCATGTCGGCCGGAGACGGGCCCCTTGAAGCAAACATGGTTTAGCTGATTCAAATTGAAAGTCGGCTGAGGGAGGTGCCCATTTACACTTTCAGCCGTTGAACTCAATCCGTCCAGGCTTCCCAATTCCGCTGGTTATGAAGGCCCGCCAGCCTACGCAATTCGAATCCAACCGTGCATATAATGAATTAATTAATAGCCACTCTTCAGCCGTGGATTTGAAGATCTATGAGTCTTTTCTAATCATGGTGTGCAAGCAAAATCAACTAGGAAGGAAAGTAATCAACCTGTTGGGAGAAATGGACTCTAAAACAGAAAGGAGCTTTTAAAACGTGGCACTTTATATTTGAATGTGTATAGTACAAAAGAAAGAAACAAACAACAAAAGGGAGGGAGGAACTTGAACTCTCCAAAACAACCTCACAAGGAACACTTCTTTTACACACACTCACACATTCAATTCATGCACTTGAACTAATGCTAAAGCTTGCCAAAACCTCCTCTATTTATAGTTGAAAGCCCTGCACTCGATTGGCCACATTTGGAGGTACCTACCCCTGCACCCGATTGGCCACATTTGGAGGCACCTACCCCCGCACCCGATTGGCCACGTTTGGAGGCACCTACCCCCGCACCTCATTGGTCATAACCTTTGGCTTGTTCTTGTTGGTCAAAATGGGTGGCTCTTAGTGTATAAATAGCCACAAACCTTAACATTCCTCCCCCTTTGTTGCTATTTATAGACTTTCTTGTAACCCAGCAACTTCTTTGCATGTGTCAGTCTTCTCTCTGGGCAACGCCTTAGTTAACATGTCTGCTCCATTATCATCTGTATGAATCTTTTGCAAACTTACTTCTTTTTCTTCCAAGGCTTGTCGAATCCAATGATAACGTACATCAATATGCTTGGACCGGGAATGGAATGTTGAATTCTTACTTAGGTGGATCGCACTCTGACTGTCACAATGGACAACATATTTCTCTTGGCTCCATTTTAACTCTTGAAGGAACTCTTTCAACCAAATTAATTCTTTGCACGCCTCGGTTAGTGCAATGTATTCTGCCTCTGTACTTGAAAGTGCAACACATTTCTGGAGTTTACTTTGCCAAGATACAGCAGCACCTGCAAAGGTTATTAAATAACCAGAAGTAGATTTTCTTAAATCAACATCACCTGCCATGTCTGCATCAGAATATCCTTCAAGAACAGGCTTATTCCTTCCTCGAGTATAGCAAAGTCCAAGTTTGATTGTTCCTTTTAGGTATCTCAAAATCCACTTGACAGCATTCCAATGTTCTTTTCCGGGATTTGACATGTAACGACTTACTTGTCCAACTGCATAAGCTAGGTCCGGCCGGGTGCAAACCATTGCATACATCAAACTTCCAACAGCTGAGGCATATGGTATCTTACTCATATATAGCTTTTCATCTTCACTGCTTGGACACTGCTTCGAACTCAACTTGAATTGTCTTCCCAGTGGAGTTGTCACTGGCTTTGCATTTTCCATCCTGAACTTTCCAACCATCTTTCTGATGTAGCTTTCTTGAGAGAGCCAAATCTTACCATTTGGTCTATCTCGTAGAATATGCATACCCAAGAGTTTCTTTGCTGGTCCCAAGTCCTTCATTTCAAAGGACTTATTCAACTCCTTTTTCAACTTGTTAATCTTGTTTAGATCATGGCCAATAATAAGCATATCATCAACATACAATAAAAGAATGATAAAATCATCATCAAAATTCTTAATATATACGCAATGATCACCACTTGTTTTTCTAAAACAGTGATTAGCCATGAAGGAGTCAAATTTTTTGTACCATTGCCTCGGGGCTTGCTTTAGTCCATAAAGGCTTTTCTTAAGCCGACAGACTAAATTTTCTTTACCTTTCACCTGGAAGCCTTCTGGTTGCTCCATAAAAATTTCTTCTTCAAGTTCTCCATTTAAGAATGCTGTTTTCACATCAAGTTGTTCTATCTCCAAGTCCAAACTTGCAGCTAATCCAAGGACAACTCGAATAGAATTCATTTTCACAACAGGAGAGAAGATTTCATCAAAATCAATGCCATATTTTTGTTCAAAGCCTTTAACTACTAACCTTGCCTTATACCTTGGTTGAGAACTCCCTTCAACCGTCTTTAGCTTGAATACCCATTTGTTTTTGAGTGCCTTTTTTCCCAGAGGTAGACTTATCAAATCATAAGTCTGGTTTTCATAGATGGACTTCATTTCTTCTTCCATCGCCCTCCACCATTCTTTACTATTTTTGTCATTTACTGCTTCTTCAAAGGATTCTGGTTCACCATCTTCTGTCAGCATAAGGTATTCAGTTGGACTGTACCTTATTGATGGCCTCCTTTCTCGTTCAGACCTTCTTGCAGGTTGAGGCGGAGTTGCAATGGTTTCAGCTTCATGCCTTTCTTCTATGTTTTCTCGTGGGACTTCAACTCCTTGTTGAACTTGCTTGAAGGGAGGATCCTTTACTGGAATTTCTTCAGTAGTCCTGTTCTTATTTTCTTTCTTTACATCTTCAATAGTTTGATTTTCAAAAAAAATAACATCCCGACTTCTTATTATTTTCTTTTCATTAGGGTCCCACAATCTATATCCAAATTCTTCATGTCCATATCCCAAAAAGATGCAATCTCTTGATTTAGGATCAAGTTTATTCCTTTCATCCTTTGGGATATGAACAAATGCGCGACACCCAAAAACCTTTAAATGCTTCAAATTGATAGACTTACCGGACCATACCTTTTCTGGAACATCTCCATTCAAAGGAACTGAAGGTGAAAAATTGATCAAATCAACAGCTGTCCTCATAGCCTCCCCCCAAAACGGATTTGATAGCCTTGCATGTGATAGCATAGCTCGAATCCTTTCAGTAATGGTCCGATTCATTCTTTCAGCAACGCCATTTTGCTGCGGGGTCTTTGGAACAGTCTTTTCCAACTGGATCCCATGGCTGTTACAATATTCTTCGAATGGTCCTCGGTATTCTCCACCATTATCAGCCCGAACACATTTTAATTTAAGACCCATTTCTCGTTCAATCCTTTTATGAAAATTTTTAAAGACTCCAAAACTTGATCCTTTGATTTTAATGCATAGGACCAAACTTTTCTAGAAAAATCATCAATAAAAGTCACAAAGTACAAAGCACCACCAATTGTTCTTTCATTCATTTGACAAACATCAGTATGTACAAGCTCAAGAGGTTTTTCTTTCCTTGTAGGGGGATAATGTTTGAAAGCAATTCTTTGTTGTTTCCCTTTTATACAGTCGGTACAAGGTATGAAATCCAATTTTTCAAATTTTGGCAAATAATTATTTTTAGCCAAAATTGACATACCTTTTTCACTCATGTGCCCTAGCCTTTTGTGCCACAACTCCATTGATGATTCCACCACTGCACAAGCATTACTATCAATTTTTGCATCAGTAACATAGAGGGTATTTACCTTTCTTCCTTTGGCAATAATCAGATTGCCCTTTGTTAACTTCCAAATTCCACCAGTGAAATGACTAGAGAACCCTTCATCGTCCAACTTTCCCGTAGAAATTAAATTCAACCTCAGGTCCGGTACATGCCTCACATCTTTCAACTTTAATTTGCATCCCAAGGCAGTAGTTATTAAAACATCACCAAAACCATGAATTTTACAGGTGCTACTATCACCCATTTTTACAAAACCATTTTCTATAGGATGATAAGAAGAGAAGAACTCCTTATGCGGAGTAACGTGGTAGGAAGCCCCTGAGTCAATCACCCAAGAGAAATCTTGAAAGGTAAAGTTCAAGGAATTTTCATCACTTACAATTATCACATCTCCATCTGAAGCTGTAGCTGTAGTTTCTTCGAGCACGTTCTCTTGTTTCTTTTGCTCCTCTTTTCCTTTGTTAAAATCCCGTTTCCAATTCCAACAATCCTTTTTGATGTGGCCTTTTCTTTTACAGTAGAAACATTCAACTTCTTTTCTACTAACAGACTTACCTCTTGAGTGTCCTCTTCCTCGATTTGGTCCTCGACTTTGGCTTCGTCCACGTCTTCCATATTTTTCAAAAACCAAAGCCTCACCTTCAACTTCTTGTCCAAGCTCTTTTCTCCTTGTTTCTTCGTTGAGTAGAGCTTCCTTCACCATATCCAAGGTCAAAACTCCATTTGGAGTAGAGTTAGAAATAGTAACAAACAAGGTTTCCCAACTATCAGGCAATGAACTAAACAACAAAAGAGCTTGAACCTCATCATCCAAATTTAATTTCAAGGTTGCACAATGATTAATTAACCCTTGAAAATCATTTAGATGCTCTGACATACTAGAGCCCTCCTTATAACGAAGACGAGTAATTTTCTTTAACAGTGAAGCTTTGTTTAAACCATGTTTCCTTTCATACATTGCTTCAAGTTTCTTCCACAAAACATCAGCTCTTGTTTCTTTAGAAACATGATTAAAAACACTTTGATCAATCCAAGCACGAATTTGGCCTACCGTTTTTCTGTGCATCCTTTCCCACTCGGCATCAGACTTACCTTCGGGTTTTGCAGCGTCTCCAAGCACTGAATCCCACAGGTCTCGTATGATCAAGTGGTCCTCCATTCGAGGCTTCCAAATAGCATAGTTGCTATGATTCAACTTGATCATGGTGCCGGTTGATTCCTCCATTACTCCTTGAATTATAAAAATGACAGAACCTCGCTCTGATACCACTTTGTTGGGAGAAATGGACTCTAAAACAGAAAGGAGCTTTTAAAACGTGGCACTTTATATTTGAATGTGTATAGTACAAAAGAAAGAAACAAACAACAAAAGGGAGGGAGGAACTTGAACTCTCCAAAACAACCTCACAAGGAACACTTCTTTTACACACACTCACACACTCAATTCATGCACTTGAACTAATGCTAAAGCTTGCCAAAACCTCCTCTATTTATAGTTGAAAGCCCTGCACTCGATTGGCCACATTTGGAGGTACCTACCCCTGCACCCGATTGGCCACTTTTGGAGGCACCTACCCCCGCACCCGATTGGCCACGTTTGGAGGCACCTACCCCCGCACCTCATTGGTCATAACCTTTGGCTTGTTCTTGTTGGTCAAAATGGGTGGCTCTTAGTGTATAAATAGCCACAAACCTTAACACAACCAATGCGCACAAAGAATATCGCGAGTTGCCAGTGCAAGAATATCTGCACAAGAGACGTTGTTTCTGCATCTTGGAACTTCTTCCACAGCTGCTCGTGCCTTGATCACAGTATCAAAGCCATCTCCAAGCAAGGGACGTATTCCATGGAGTCGATGCTACAATCACTGATGCATCACGGCCCTGCATATATACGTACTTCGTGTTTTCCCCAAACCCCCAATCATATCATAAAAAGAATCCCAGAATCATGAACTTTCGTAACCGTTGCAGATAGCAGTAAATTTACTTGTAGGACTTGCCGAGACAAAGCAATCATGGAAGAAGAGACGGATGACTGCGGGGACAGTGACAAGGGTCTGGTTGAAATTTGTAGTGACGGCTCGTCGAACAACGTCCTCCACGTTGTCGGGGCAGATGTTGGCGTAGTAATTCTGTTTGAGTTCAGCAGAAGCAAAGCAGGAGAACAGAATACTGCCCAGAGAAAGTGGCCAATAAAGCAAATAGAAAACTGGATTTTGCCATTTGGTCTGGTTATTTTGCACGAGCAAGTAAGGCGATCAAAGAGAGTTATTACAAAAAACTGAAATATATATTTATATTTTATAATGTAATTGTAAGAGAAGTGGTGGTTAAGGCCGGTAGGCTTCGAATCATTCCACTAGGAAAAAAAAAGGGAACGTAGACTGCATTAATACAAGTGAGTGGCAATTTTGTGTTACTGTGTTTAATATCTTGAAAGAGACATTACTTGGTTTTCCCTGTACACTTAGTTGTAACTGTTCACCTCGTCGACTAATAACACTAGCTTTCATTTGGTGAGTTGAAATTGGGACAGTGAGTGTGGGAGAATGGTCCACTGAAGTGGGCAAAGATAGGCGAAAAGAGAGAGTAGCTGTACTAATACGGGCTACTGGAAACAAAGGTTGGTATCCACTGCAACACATATTGTGAAGAATTTCCTTGCTCATTCTAATAATTGTGCATTATTTGTGAACCAGACTGTATGTGCTGTATTAAATGGGAATTGAACTAGGTGGTCCTCCATGACTTGGGAAACTCACAGGAAATTTTTTTGTTCTTTTGCCTGTAACTCACGAATTATTGGGTGTGTTATTTTTTCACATACGACAAATGCAATATATATATATATATATATATATGGACCCACCATGTATCAATGTAAAAATAGAAACAAAGGGAATAGAGAAAAAAAATGAGATAGTGAATTTGATTTGTGGAAAATTGCATAGGAGACGGTTTAGAATGGAAGTATTATTAAGTATATGTTTATTTACAAATTTTATTGTGTGTTTTTAGTTATATCTTTGAAAAATATGTAAAATTAATAGAAAAAAAATTTAAAAATGTAATAATTGAAATGCATATTTAAACGTGTTGGTGATGAATCGACAGAATTTTAGCAAAGGATCAAAAAATATCATTATAGATACACAAAAAATACTATTTTTAAAAAGAATGAATGAAAATTAATGATATCATATGAAAAACTAAATGAAAAGTATTTTATCTCATAAGCTTATATTTTGGAATTTAAAATAAAATATTATTACAAGCAATATTGAGTTTTGTCATCTATTAGATAGTTATCTTAAGCGGGGTAGTACAACTAATTAACCCAACAACTGTGCAAATATGAATAAGTTTTGAATTCTACCAAAACGTGTAATTGTAAAATTTTTCTCCCTTTTTGATGTTCATTTCAAAATATTTATAATATTGAAGCGATATATACATATATATATATATAGATATATATATGTGTAGGGTTTTGTTTGATCCGTATTATCAAAAATTTCATTGACATGCTTGAGTGCGTGTGTGTGTCCTCAACGAATATTCTCCAATTCTCCTGCCATTCCATTCGGTTTTATGTCATTTTCCTGTTGATGGCAATTAAATTAGCCGCATGGGCAGTTAAGAATATTAATTCCTCAACTATAAAAATAGAATAGAGTTTGCAACACAAAGTTGGCATGTTGCTATTTTACTCATGAACCATTTTTTGCAGTACAAATATACCTGCTGCGTAGTTGAGGAAATATTTTACCTTTTTACATACATTTAACTTTATCCTTTTAAGTTGATTATACTTTTGTCTATTTGTGATCTCGATTCATGTTGAGAAAAACAAGTATGAATTTAATAAGAAAAAAAAAAGAAAAGAAAAATAAAGTTGTTCTATATTGGAAACAGAAAGAATAGGTAACTTATATATAAATGGATATATGATCCATAATTTATAGCCTTATGATTTTTACTTAATGTATTGTGTTAAACTCCTTTATTGGCATACTTATGCATAAGCTCATACATTGTCTTTTTCAATTTCATTCGACTTCACTTTAAGTTCAATAGACGTTGTCCATAAATGAGATTATCATTTTAATTAGACCATTTACTTGGTCCAAAGTTCCAATAAGAACATGTAGTCAGGCCCACTTGCAATCCCAATCAGTTATATCAAAGTTGAGGCTCTACTACGTTAGTATATAAATCTAGATGATTAAATTAACTCCCACCAACTATGCAATTTGTAAGTTTCGAATGGAAGACCACTTGCATGTCTGCAAAAACATGTATCGATGTTCTTTGAAAGAAGTTGGAGACCATGTATGAAAGAAAGCATGGTCTGAATAAAGCCTCTCTTCTCAAAAGAATTACCCGTTTCTAATGTACTGAAGGGTCAAGTATGGCTGATCATTTGAATAAGTTACAAGGATTGACAAATCAGTGCACTACTTTGAAACTGAACTTAGATAACGAAGTCCAAACCTTGTTAGTTAGCCCAAGAAAAGGAAGATTGGAAGAAGCAAAATTCTAACGAAAGAGAAATTGTAGCCACAATGTTTGAAAATGATATTATTATGTGAGATAAATCAACAAACAAATCAACACAATACTATAGCTTGGTGATAGACTCTGGGCGGCCTACCACATCACTCCACACAAGGAGTTATTTTGGAAGTACACGCCAATTGATAGTGGGCAAATTCAAAAGGGAGATAAAACTTGCAAAGTTCATGGCATAGGGGAAGTTACAATGACAACGGCTTTGGATTGCAAGTTGGAGTTGAAGAACATAAAGCACGTAACTGATTTAGAGATGAATATTCTATTAATGGGAAAGCTTAATGAAGAAGGATATTCAAGTTACTTCTCCAGTAGTGTTTAAAAGCTTGTTAAAGGTAATTTTGTAGTAGCAAAAAGTAACAAAATAAATGCTCATTATGTTACAAAGGTTATAGTACACAAGAAAAGGAATGCACCACCAATGTTAAAGAGAGTAAGGTTTAATCCAACCAAGCATGAGATGATCATCAAAGATGAAGCATCTCCTCTAAATGCTTGTCGAGGGGCAGATTGTTGGGAGGTCTCCTAACATTTGGAGAATGAAACAACTCTAAAAAATGAGTTTAAATTCAAGAAATCATAAATGAATGCACTAAACAAGGTACCGCCTATATGCATTAACTCCAAACCAATGGGAAATGAAGAAACTGACCTGTGGTGCACTTGTGTGAAGGAGCCAGTGATCTCAGCCACCAACTGCATCACTTAAGTGATGCTTAAGCTACGAGTTGTCACTCATTGAGTCACTTAAGCGATGAAGCCCACAACAGGACATTTTTGCTTATCACTTAGAGCTCGCTCAAGCGAGGAATGGAGCAATGAACAGTAGCAAGTTTAGTAGTGGTATACCTTCATTTTCAACCAATGGGAGTTAAGTTTAATAACTATAAATACAGGATGCATTTGGGGGTCTTGTTATCAATCAAAAGCTTGAGAAAACAACTAGAAAAGAGTTGTTGAGTGCCTCTAGAATTACTCTAAAGAGAGTGTGAAAAATTGTAATCCTCCAAAGTGTTTTGTAGAGAATTTGTATTTCTTGATTAGAGTTGTAATCCTCCCAAGAAAGAAAGCGTAATCCTCCAAAGAGTGTTGTAATTCTCCTGAAAGAGAAAAAGGGTTAGTCTTTATTTGTAATTTGAGTTGTATAATTATATTTTGCATAAACTTGTTATAGTGAAAAGTTTGGTTGAGTGTAATTCTTGTCTCGAATTATTGTAATCCTTCCATTCACATTAAGTACTAAGATCCTGCCATTATTAAATCTCAACAAGTGGCATTAAAGTCGATGGTACGGCTTGGGATAAAATGAATATAATACTTGGATAAACCAATGGAAGAAATGCTTAGATAGATGGAAGGCTCACAAAAAAGTGGTAGATGATGTTATTGATCTCATAGAAGAATTAAATCCCATGGAAGGCCTACTGAGTTGTGGGTGATACCTGGTTAATCTCATGGAAGACCCAAGAATGTGATGGACACGAAAAAAATGCTTGGTTGATCTCATGAAAGACCCAAGAAATGTGATGGACACGAAAAAAATACTTGGTTAATCCTATGGAATGCCAAGATCTCGTAAAAGACCTATAGAAGTTGATGGATAGAATTAAAAGCACTCTTAGTAAAACTGTTTGAGTGAGGGAAAACCTAACAAGAACAAGTTTATAGAATAGTGGTAACATAAGTTAGCCCATATGTAACAATGTGCGGCCCAAAGAAAGTAAGGCTCATATGCTTCCAATAAAAATAGGTGGGCGAACAAGTCTCATATGGGTATAAAGGAAGACCAAAAGCCCAATGTTAAGGAAACTCATATTTAAAAAAGAAATTATTGATAAAAATAAGTATGAATTTAATAATATAAAAAAAGAAACAAGGAATAAAGTTGTCCTACATTGGAAACAAAAAGGACATGTGACTTATATATAAGTAGATGTAAGACCTCTAACCCATAGCTTTAAAATTTTTAGTCAATGTCTCATGTCAAACTCTCTTATATACATGTTCGCGCGCAGGCCCATGGACGGTCTTCTTCAATTTCATTCTACTTCACCCCAAGTTTAACAAGCGTTATCTATGGATAAAGCTACTAATTCGGTTGGGCACTGTATTTGGCCCAATGTCTAATAGGAGCATATAGTTGGGTCCACTCACAATCTCAATAATTCAACACCATTAGATGATTTATTTTCACCAAGTCAAGAAACGTCAGCCTTATTAGGTTTTTTTCTCTATTGTTTGTTGATGGCTCATGATTTCATCGACCTGCAAGGCTTGTGGCCGTAAGCTAGCTAGTTATGACCGCAGGAGAGAAAAATGCAATCGCAAGTCAGGACATGAGTAAAGGACTTTCTGATGTTGTTATTGTTGCAACTATGCATAGAAGGCCTACAAGCTCGAAAAGGTGAGCCATGAGCACAAAGAAGCAGAGCAGCAAAGTCAAAAAAATAGAATGCTCTATTGTCAAGGTCTATAGCCATAAGTTAAGAGTTCGCGATCGTGAGAGATGAGTTTGTGACTGTGAGAGAGGAGTTCGTGGCTGCTAACCCGAGTGCCAATTTTTAAGTAAAGGTTGCACCTGGGCTCACGATCATGACGAGGGACTTTGCAATCATGAGAGACATCTCCGCAGGTTCGTATCTGAATATAAAGTGCATTATGGGAGCTAAATTTGAAAGTTTTGTTTGCACATATAAATACAATCTTTTATAACTTGAAAACACAACACTTCTAAATAAAATTTTTGAAGCACTGCCACTCCGAGGACGTAGACCTTTGTTGTCAAACTTGTTAAATCCTTGCGTTGTCTTGTGTGATTTTATTTGTTTGCTTTAATTATTTATGATGCTATACACTACATCTACTGAGGTATCAAATCAATGTTAATCAAGTTTTTATGAAGCAATGTTAAATAACTTGATTTGGCGTTTTTTTCCTTAAATAAAATTCTTATTCTGCACCTGAATGACAATAATATCCCCATATGCATGAGAAACTTTCGGTCAAATAATTAAACCATTAACATTCTCAGTCTTATCTGTCTTTTAGATCTTTAGCATTCTAGTATATGGTCGATACATTTATTTTTGGAACATTATTAGTGACAAAATGTGGTCAGAACTTTTCGTTGATATTATTGAGCGTGTGACCGAGCGTCAAAGATTTTCCTCTACATAATCCATTCATGGCAGTTATAGTACATTTTTTCCAACTTTTTATTAGTATTACTTTTCTTATGGACTTTTCTACTCTTTCTAAAGTTCCACTTTTTTAAATTATTTATTAAAAAAAAAAGGTTGCGATGAATATGGATAAGGAGGCACGTTCTGGTCTCAGAGAGTGACAATCGTGGCAGAATAATCAAAGTAATCTGACAGTGCATTGGAATTCCGCTCCTGACACACATATGTCACCTGATTGGTTCATAAATTCGTCGAATGCTAAAAATACTATCGTCCTTAGGACAAAGAAATTAGAGATACCTCTCACACAACAAATCAGTTATTAAACATAATGTTAACTATGGAACAGATTTGCATGTGTAGTGGAATGAGAATTTGGTATGAATTATGGTGCACAATAATTGTCTATACACGACCCAATTTGAAGGGCGGCAGTGTTTTTAATTTTAATTTTTAATATATATATATATATCAATATTGTGATAAAATTGATTGATTTCGCATTTGAAATCAAACTTTGGAAATTTAAATTAACAACCATAGGATTCCTTTAGACTTGTCCTTAATAAGTTTATGTATTGATTTTGTAACCCAGTATTTGATCATTCTTTGTTTCTAGATGTTTCAATTTGACGCAGTTGGAGTGTGGTGTAGAATTTGAAATAAGCATGCAATAGAAGTAAAGATTGAAACACATTTAATTCAAGCTCAGCCAAACGCACGATTTAAATGGAGAAAACACTTGAATCTACATGTAAATAAAATTAAGGTAAAATCCATAAAAATAATGACCTAAAATTCCCAAGTACCTAATGCCCTTATTATATCCAAATCACAAGGAATTTAGATCATACTAGGATAATAACTTTGATATAGTCCTAATTCAACTAAATAATATCAAAATGGCTATTTTTCCTATTCAAAGCTAACCCTAATACTCATCTATATAAATAATGATAGTTTCCAAAAAAAAAAAAAAATCCTATTTAAAATAGATACTAAAATAATAATTTTTGTGAAAAATAAGATCAATCTAATCAGGCCTTGGATCAATCTCGTCTGTTGCGGATTGACCTCCAGACTATTAATCCAAAAGCTCCGCAATCCCTGCCATGTTGATCCGCCTCGCCTGGATCATTCTTGCCACCTCTGGATCAACGTTACATCCTATAATCTATCATGCTGATTGATCTCATGTCACTTGTATGTATCCATATCCATCTAAATTCGATTCACGTCTACCCAAATCCATATTACAAAATGCTAGTTTCTCCCTTGAATTTTGACGGATCGGTCTTCTAAACCTTTGATCGATATCCCAAAGTCTCAAATTCTTTAAAAATTCATAGCTTTCGTCCAAAATTGATTGATGTCATCCAAATTTAATTTTAAAAAAAATTGAACACTTTGATACTCCATGTCCAAATTCCTTCTGCACATATAAAATAAGACCATGGCCGCATGACTGGGTGAGTCATGTAGGCTATGAAGCGGCCAATATTAGGCCTTCTGTTTTCATTTACGTGTTAAATAAATTCTCAGAATGGCTACCAAAACTTAATGAATCCAACTGCTCTATTATATTTATAATAATTTCGTCATGTTGAACTTCGTAAAAGTTGATATCAGGGTACAGAATTGAGAAAGTTGAAGAAATTATTATCGTCTTCGACTGATTTGATTTAGTGTAAATCTGTCAGTGTTTAATATGACAAGAAAATTTCAATTCTTATGCACTTATTGCTCAGAATATTCAGATTCGATTGTTAACTGAAAATTTATTCGGATCAATATCAATATTAGGAAATTTTCAATATCAATATTTGGAAATTTATACATGATGGGCCTCGGGATATGCCGTATCATTTTACTCCAAACAAGACTGATGACTTGTGGGATGTTTGTGCTTGCTTTTATCGTCCTGCATTAGCTACAGACGTCATCGAAAATTTCCATGACAGAGAAGCATCAGACATTATTTGGAAGATAATGATGGGTTTTGAACTTTGTGATACTTTACAGAAAATATATAAGGTTGCGGAAGGAAGGACTGCAACTGGGCATCCACACATTGGCGGATGCCCATAATGTGATGTTATGGATATGACGCAAGACACAATCCTATTAAATTAGTCAATACTGCGTGCCCTTATCTGATCTGATCATGGAATGTATTTTGGGGCTAGAAATTTCCTTTCTAGTGGGTCCACATTATAGAATAGAAAATATTGATGAGATTTTATCTGACCAATTTGTTGAAATTCCAATTACTGTTGCGTGATGAGAGCACGAGATCATGGAAGTAAACTTGCTTATCTATTGGTGTGAATTGCCCTTTTAGTCAGAAAATATTAGGTTAGACACAAGAATTCTGTCTGTTAGTAAGACATTTGAATGTGTCATGCTATATTCATATTTTTTTATTAATTACTTGATTAAACATAATGATCACGAGTATATAAACAGCACATTTTGCATAGACGTAATGCTGTGGTATCATTGATGCTCAGTCCAACTTGCAAAGTGACCATCTCACGTTTCAAGAAATTAAGCATGGAGAAGATGTCAGCATTTGTCCTCCATGGAAATTCGAAAATAATTTCAAAGCTCAAGACTCAAGATCATGAGCCAGCAGTCGAGCACCGGAGATTATAGACTCCAGCCACTACGTGCAACCAACACCTTTTCCAACCTTCACTTTTGGCTTCTTGGGTTCATCAGTTATTATTTCTTTTTGCATGAACACACAGTTTTTACTAATTTTAATGTAATATTTAATTGAATAACATTTTTTGCAGGGAAATCAAGGAAAAATTAACAATGGAAAGCATATGGTACTGGAGAGCAGGTGGAGAACTGTATACGCATGTATTGGCAATGAAGCCCTGGCAGTCATGCCTCTGCTAAATTTGGAGAATTTTATTATATTAGGGTTAGGGTTCAGAAACCCAAACAAAACAAATAAATATAAATTTATGCTCAAAATAAGCTAGTGAACTTTAAAAACAACTTAATGAATTAATCTTAACACCCGGATATAAATACATATGCAACATTAATAATTTTGAATTTTTAATGGCACCATTTTTTATTTGATTTTTTTTAAAAAAAATATTGAATACATTATCACAGATTGCAGATTCCACCATACATCACCATTAATGGCATTATCGAACATCGAATTGATCAACTGATTACCTTAGTCCCTGTCATTAGTTTGATCATAATGTCAGCCTGATCGAGACTTGTTTTTGTATGATATATTAATTAAGTTACTTGTTTAAATGGCTACATCTCTTGATTAACTAGCTATAATTGCACACTCAGCATTTTAATTCAAAATATAATATTTTGTTATAGATAAACTTTTATCTTTATTATATAAACATGTCTAAATATACTACATGTATGTTTTATTTTGTAATTTATTATTTTGAAAAACTTTGTTATTTTATATGTGTGCGTAATAAAGTATAAATTAACTTTTTTTAAAAAATTTCAATAATAAAAATAAATAATCAAAAATGAAAATTATATTAGATAATTTGTATAAAAAGAGAATGTCCAAAAGCATAAGTAAAGAATAAAATGATAAAATATGAGAGAGAGAGAGAGAGAGAGAGAGAGAAGAAATAAAAGTAAAAAAAATTACATTTCAGTAATTTAATTTTAAAGATAAAAAATGGTTATTATTTACCGTTCTAATACACATGGAGTGTGGGCTCGAATTTTGGAATTGGCTGTTCAAACTTGTAGGCTGTATATTTATTCCAAATGTGGATTATGGCTACCGATTTATATTTTATTATTTATTGCACGCAGAATTAAATAGAAATACTGATGCGAACTATGTGTTCATGTGTGTGTGTGAGTACTTGGAATTTTGGAGAGGTTCCTTGACCTTTAATGTGTCGCTTATGAAATTAAATGCTTTCTAATCACAATAAAAATATATGGTTTTTCATCTTTATCCAAATGAACCGGAGATATGTTTGGATAAAATAATTAATGAAATAATTAAAATTTTAATTTTCATATATAAATAATTTTATGTATTTTATACCTGTAGTTCATTTAATTTAAATAAATTATACTTCACCTATTTTTAATACTTAAATTGAATTATTATTTTGTCATGAAATGAATTTTAAAATACAATATGATGTATGAAGCGGATACTTCTAATATAAGTCAGCTTTTAAGAGAAAAATATGTGACGACATGTAATTAATATAAATACGAATACTAATATTAAAAAAATTTAAAATACATAAAAATATTACTCTACTTATACTGTCAAAAACTTAAGTCATCAAAAACATTAAAAATAAATGAATTTTTCTGGGAAAATATTTTAAATGTTACAAAATGAAGATTCCCAATAATAAAATGATAAAAACACGTTATTAGGTTTAAAATTTAATTAATTATATGTTCAGTATCAATCTTATTGCTTTAAATTTGTCCTCAACGCCTTCTTCGTTTTCCTGTTAAAGAGAAAAATAATAAAAATTAAAACAATACAATTTACAACAGTATTTATTCGAACACTCATTTAATTATATTTTTAAAATTAAAACAATACAAATTACAAAAGCAGTGGATCAAATACAGTATATTTGAAGAAGAATACAAAGGGGCAGACTGCAGAGGATGAATAGGGGCAGCCTACTGTGTGAGGGCCCACAGGCCCCTCGCTGCACCGGCAACGCGTGCTTTTGTGTCCCAATCAGCTTTTTAACTGACATCATCCCACTCTTTATATTCTAATTATATTTTTTGTACCGTAGTAATTATTAGACTTATAAGTAATGCACATGCGAAAAATTAATTAAGTAGGTGACATCTATTGTATTTATTTAAATTGGCATTAGAGATTTAATTACCTTATCTAAATAGATAGATTCTCCAACTCCTTGGAATCACGCAATGATAGTAGTTATTTCTATAATTTCTTGTTTGACCAAAAAATAAAAAGAAGAAGAAACAATGAAGCCCTTGACTGCTTGTTTAATTCCTTAAATGTTAATAGATATATTTTTTACTTTTTTTTTTAATTTAAGAGATAATACAGAAATAAAGTTTTGACGAGATTGCGCGCAGTGAAAAAAGACAAGAGAGTGGGAGAAAATGATGTCATGAGACCAGAGGATGTGATATTCTCTCTAGGTAACCACGACAACACAAATATTTCGTTTTCATTGCTCAATAATGTTGAGATATATTTTTCTTTCTATACCCATTAATCTATGTTTAATCTTTCAACTGTTTCGTTATTATATATTGTGAATTAAATAAAATATTCAGATATATCCGTGACCAACTCCATCTCTGTTCCATCTTCTTGGCCTACCATCTTTCTGAATACCTCGTTTTTTCTAATTTTTTTTTAGTTGGGGGGGGGGGGGGGGGGAATACAGGTATATACGGGGGTGACAAAGGACCCCAGAAAAGGGAATTTTCTACAGTATAAAACTATTGCACAGAGTAGATAAAAGAGTTTTATGTCAACGGGCAGTATGCACCAATGGACACGATGCTTACTCTTAATATACACGTCATGATTTTAAAAAATGATTAATTGCATTCAGTTTCATAACTAGCACAACTGATTACTGCAAGGCCACTTGCGAGAGAGAAATTTGTGTGATAAATTAACTTCAATAAACTAAAAGGGTACTATTTCTTGGACATAAGTATTTATTCTAAATTATATTAAATTTTATACATATTTCACTATTTCAGTGTCTTTATTCTTTAATTTTTTATGCTTCTGAGAATATGGTTGTCAAGTATTTTCCACAACAGTCAGTCCTGAGAGTTTTCCGAGTTCGTGTCGCAAGAACCGTTGGATCATTGATCGCGGAGTTGAATGAAATCAATGAATCCCACCAATCAGTACTTGTTAATTAAATTTGTGGTTATCTTCGTCAATACCATATATTGCAAATAAAATAATGGTTATCTTCGTTAATGACCATATATTGTAATAAGTGTAATGAATATTATATCTATGTATAAATATGTTCTTGTTTGCCAGTAATTTTCTTTAATTTTTTTTTTTAAAAAAAGTAGCTAATGTTTATGTGCTACATAGAAGCGTCATACTCAAGAGGATGTTCGTGTAATTAATTTTAATCACATTAAATTTAACAAACTTAAGGGAGAAAAAAAGGGAGGCCTTCTTCATAGTATATTTTATCTTTAAAAAAGCAATAAATGAGCACTTTTCAATTGAATTCAGATACATAGAATTAACCAAAGATGGCTTTTTCATTGACAAAACAAAACCAAATCTTGTACAATAATTCAAGCTTTAGAATCACGGGTATCTTCACAATCCTCCTGCAAAATTGAAATCCAGTTGGGACCCTCCGATTAGTGTATTAAAAATCGATTCAAATTAAACAGTTGAACCGATTAAACCATCAATTGATTTTAAAAAGGGTCTCGGTGAATCTAAAATTTAAAATGTAATAAAATCAAGTAAAATTGTAGTTGAGCCGCTAACTCAAGTGAAACATTTGCAATTCAAGAAAGTCGAATAGTCTAAATGGATAAATAAATATATTTTTAAATTTTAATTTTTTGTTTCTTAATTTAATTTCTATTTTTTTTTGTCTTAATTTATCTTCTATTTGTTCTTTTTTATAAAAATTTTTTTATAAATTAATACATTATCTTTCAAGATGTCCAATAATTTTTTATTTGAACATATATTGAATATATAAGACATTAATATTCAATTATATTTTGACTAAATATTTTATAAAATCTCTTTCTTTGTATATTTTTACAGGTATTTGTTGAATCAATATTTATTTTTTTATCTGTAGTATTTTTATTGTATTAGTGCAAAAAATTTAATTATTAATAATAACTAAAAATATTTAAAATTAAATTCAAATATTATTTCTTAATATTTATTATTTTAGTTTTTAATATATTAATAAATATTTATTATATAAATATTATATCATTAATTCTACTATAATTAAATTACTGGTTGAATTAATAATTCTTGAATTGATAAATTTTTTAATCTGGTGACCGTTTTGATTTTTAACACACAGCCCCAAAATATTCAAGAGTCCCCCGATAAGGTACGGTCAAGACTCAAGATTCATTGTCGGCTGGCCAGGTGGTGCTACCTTAGTGGCGCCTTCCGTCTATTTTATATATACATACAACTTTTCTTCGTACTACTAAAATTGATACATACTATATATGTGTGTGTGTGTAAAATTATTAATAAATTATAAAATTATTATATATTATATATTATATAATAAAAATAATATTATTTAAAATTAAAAATATAAATAATATTTTGAATAGAAAATAAAAAAGATAAAAAAAATTGAAAAGTAAAAATATTAAGAGAAAATATAAATACAAAAATATATTAAAAAATAAAAAAATAACGGATAGAAAAAAAAATTGAGGTAAGGTATAAGTAGAAACTCACTTTTTATATTAAATTATGCTCAAACATTTAATAATATAATATAAATTCATTCTTCTTAATAACACAAGATGTTCAGCTGCTATTTGTACAGTGTTTGGTATTTACACACTGTGTAATCTGATAAGACAATTATTAGACTGAATTTATCTACTATTTGTACAGTGTATGGTATTTACACACTGTGTAATCTGATAAGACAATTATTATACTGAAATTTATGTCACTATAGAATTCCTGAGCGCATGTGGTCCACTTTGTCTGGCTACGCTGTTAATGTGACGATTTGTCTGAAGGGACCCTTGCGATCCACAACTACAGAAATTGATATAATACTATGATTTGTGATGAGATTAATACTATTATATATAGTAGTAATGATGAGTTTAATATATATGTGCATTGCTGGACATGTCTGGGGCATCTCTGTCACAAAGCTTGAATAGCATAGGCTAAGGCACAGGGATTTGTTTGGCATGCCACTCATCATTCCTATCAAACCCCCATGAGCAACAAACAATTGCTTTGTTTTCTGTGTGCAGAAAACAGATCCTTTTGAAGCCATCTGCTCCCTTTGCTGTTGTATTTATAAGTTGGGACGTCTGAGTGCATGTAGAGAGACAGAGAGGGGTGATATACCAGAAAGGGAATAATATTGGTTGGGGAAAGTTTTCCTTGATGCTTGAAGTGTGTGTCTGAGCTGTGCCCGAAAGAAAGAAACAGGAACCCGACTTGTCCTCTCCAGAAGTCAAGGCATTCTTTGAGGTAAGAAAAAATCAGTTTTCCCTTGACCTGTTTAAAGCAATCATCAGTGTTCGGTTGCTGGGTGATTTTCTTGGTTGTTGAGAGAGAGTGTGTAATTAAATTTGCCAGCGGATGGTTCAAATGTTTCTTTTCCTCAACACTTTAAGGCTCTGATGATCACTTAAAATACAGACGGATCGATCTGTCTGTAAGAAAGTGATTTTATAACTGTTTTGACATGACTTGAGGAAGTGAGACTCTCTGGTTTTTCTTCATTATGAAACATTTAACTTACAATTACCCTTTTCATCAGCCCCTCCCCAAATTCGTATTTATAAAGAATTGGTCCCCGTTAGTTTTCCCATGCCTTTCTGTAGCTAGAAAAGGAATAACTCGTATCCCTTTTTGCACCTTGATATGTTACTATGCTCGAATTCGTTATTAATAACCTGCAAAATCTTGGAAATTAAAATACTTTGAGAGCCCTCAAAATCCTAGCTAAATGAGGAAGTACTAATATTCTACTTGAGGAATCAAAACCCAGAAAAGAAAGTAATTAAAAAGCATTTTACATCTCATCCTAAATGTCATTCTTAAGAGTAATTACAGTAATAGAATGTGTGGAGTGTGGAATATGGTGTAAAATCTGAAGGGAAATATCCGACTCATGAGCAAGCGCTCATAATCACTGTGCTTCTGAAAACGATGTCAAGCCATGCCCATAGATATTTTTCGTTTTCTAATAATTATCATGGCCCAAGACATTTTGACGACTCCTGCGAAAGCGAAAATGTTCAAAGAAAAAACATGTGGGATTTGACATCCACGGCCTCCTTGGCGCGAAACTTTTGCGGCAGTCTTTATTGTGCGGCGCTACTTTTTTGTACATTCCTTCTGTAATTAATCTCTGCCATTTTTCTCTTACAGGTGATGCAGGCGCATAAATAACAAGAAAGAGAGAAGAATAGTCTTTACTCGATCGACCTTAACTTGCAAGAAATATATGTTTTGGTTGCCTAAAAATGGAGAAGCTTATGAATCATTACGACAAGGAATACATGAAAATGGCTATGTTGAAGCACGAGGAAACATTTCGAGAGCAGGTGAACTCGAATCTACGCTTCCCGTTTGTGCAACTTCACGATGTTCCTTATAATCTTGAAATGTATTTTTCTCCTGCAGGTTCACGAGCTCCACCGCCTTTATCAAATCCAGAAGATGCTAATGAAAGATATTGCCAGAAGCCCTCGAACTGATCCACATTATGAAACTACGAGGAATCAGAGTAAGGCCCGGCAGTGTCTAGACCTGGAACAACCTGTGGAAGCCCAGTTTGATGCTCCAGAATCAAGAGGCAAATGTAGGGTGTCTGAAATTGAAGACGATGAGAGTGATCTTGCGCTGACATTAGGTCCGAGAAGCTATTACCAGAAGAAAATTAAAGCTTCTGAGCCGGCCGCCCTTCCATCGGATTCTGGGCCGAGCTTTTCTTCTTCCTCCACTGGATCAAGCCACATCAAGGGAACAAGAAGCACGACAAGAGGGGACTCGTTTTCCCAGCAGCAAAAATGGGGCCTGGAGAATACATCTGCAGTATCTAAGCAAGATAGATTGAATTGTTCCCCTTGGTTTCACCAGGCGTTGAGCCTGAATATGACATGAACTATAATTCATCCAGAGTCATTATATCAGACTGTTTCTTATCAACTCATTATGTCAATTAATGTTGATTGCTTGTGTGGGGTTTAAGTTTACCATTTTTATTTCTGACCTGGTGTTGTGCTTATAGTGCTATTTCTATCCAACTCTTCCTTCACTGTAACTCTGTAGAATTTGCTAAAAAGAAGCATGGATATACCAATTAAGTGGGTAGACAGGACTGTCTAGAATGCAGTATTGTCACATCATTACTCACAAGCACACAAGACTTAATAACATCATCTGCTGCTGATGTCTTGTTCTCGATCGGATCTTTAAACCCAAGTGTTGTTTTCCCCAAGAATTAAGCAGACAAAACAAGATATAATACATTTATTACCAAACGATTTAATTCTTCAAAACTATGTCTACTCTCGTAAGAATCCCCAACAACGAAAAAAATTAATATATTGGAATGCTACATATTGCAAGTCTAATGAATTGAAAAGCTACCATAGGGCTTAACTGTTGACAGCAAAAGGGAGACTATCGTCTCTAAGCTTTCATAAGGTGAAATGCTGGACAAGCAAAAAGCTATGTCCAAAAGGCCATCTAAATTGTATTGTTCATTGAAGTGGACCATTGTACTTGTCGGCACTTTTAATGAGAGCTTTTAACTCACTTTAATGGTACATATAATATAATGCAGACAAGTTTTCTACTAATTTTCAAACAAGACTGGAGGAATCTGATCTAGATAAGCTTGGTTCTACTTCCATAAAATAGCTATATCTATTGAACACTCCCATAAACGGGGCGACCCACTTTCAAGTCTTTGTTTATGATCCTCATCTTGCACCTGCCACGTGGAAACTAACTTTTCCATTAATTAATAGATGGAGCCGAGGTGGTATGGTGCATCAGCCATCAAATGGACATTAGATTCCATTTCCAAACAAACAGAGTCTGCAATTACGTGCTTCAACCTTAAAAAATGTGTCTTCTGACTTAAGAATGCCTCCAACATGCATCTGATTATAACTCTGGAACGCACAAAAAATAAAAAAGAAAAAAGTTCATAATTCATACCCAAACACAGAGGAGCAGAACAAAAGAAGAAAACTATTCAACCAATCAGATATGGACAACGGTGGAAGCTGAGATCTTCAACTGTTCTTTAAGTTAATCCACTGTGCAGTATGTCCTGAGTGGCTTCAACCAAATCTTGTTAGGTTAGTCATATTTTTTTATATAGTAAATACTTTTTAACTAAAATACTTTATTTATTCATTTTTTACTTTTCTCCCCTTTTTATATTTTCTTGTCTTATTTTTTTAAAAATATAATCTAATTAATTTAATTCTTCTTATTTAATTTTTTCTCTTAAACTTTTCTTGTCTCTCTGGTTTTAAAAAAAATGTTAATGCACTTGAAGACGTAATTGCTCATATTTTGTTTTCATTAATTAATAAAATTATATAATTTCATTAAATTTAAAAAGGGCATTTTTTATTAGTTAATAAATCATATGGTAAAATAAGCATTCATATAATTCAAAATATTTAAATAATAAAAGCACACTTTATGTACATATATGATAAATTATATTTAAAATATTTATATACACACTCACTCACAGTGTGTGTACGAATTGATAGCAATTTTAAAAGTATTCACATAACGAAAATGCGGTTTGTTTTTTTTTTTTTTTTCAGAAATAGCATCTGAAAAATAAGTTTTTCCACTCAATTTGATTTTATTTCTTTATATTATTTTTATTAAGGTAAAAGAAGCCAGTTATTTTTTAGCAACAAATAAAATCTTTGTAGTCTGATCAGTATGCACTTGACATGGATCACATTGGCATGGAAAACACGTGCTTCCACGACATGCATAGATGTATTTTGTCGAATCTATACTGCATGCATATTCTTTATATTTGGAAGGGATGTTTGGGTGATAAATGATATTTGATGAGAGATATGTTAAAATGAGTATGTATTTGTCAAAAGATGTATTAGGATGAGTGTATGTTTGAAAGGAATATTTCATGTGATAAATAACATTATTTATTTAAATTTATTTATTTATAAATATATAATAATAATTAATAATATGATAGTGCGTAGAGATAATGATTGATTTATTAGGTATAAATATATATAAATATGAATGTATATGTGTGTAGATATGTTGGGAAATTTTAGATAAAAAAGAAAGAATAGGGCTTTGAAAAAGACATGGCACTTGTGTTAGAGTGCATATAATACAATCAAAATTGCTATATAAGACTTTAGGAGAAACTTCAACTCTTCAAACCACTCTCAAAAGAAATTTTCTGTTTTCTAGAACTTTACTTATGCTTTTATAATAAGTCTCACAAGTTCTAATAGATATCAAAGTTTTACAAAACTTCCTCTATTTATAGTTATAGCCCAACACCCAATAGGTCGAAAATGGAGACACCTTCCTCTGTCACCTCTTGGTCGCTTGAGCGACAAGGGAGGCGCTAGTTATTTTGTGTTGTCACCTAAGCGGTAGGTAACAACATCACCTATGGCGTCACTTAGGTGATGCTAATAGCAATGGCCTGGTGTACTAAACCCTTTCCTCAATTTCCATGCACTCCAATTAGTCACAAAAACGGCTTTTACTGGTTGGTTGAAATGAGTGATTGTTTGGTCTATAAATAGCTACAAATATCAACATTTCTCCCCTTATTGCTTTTATGAATTTTTTTGTAACCCAACAATTTCTTTATACATAACAATGTTCTCTATGAGAAGCACCTTTATTAACATACCTACTCTATTGTCGTATTTATAAATCTTTGACAAACTTACTTTCTTTTTTCCAAGACTTATCAAATCCAGTGATAACAAATATCAATGTGCTTGGACTGGAAATGAAACGTCGAATTCTTACTTAAATGGATTACACTATAACTCTCACAGTGAATGACATACTTCTGTTAACTCCAACTCAACTCTTGAAGAAACTTCTTTGACCAAATTAACTCCTTGCAAGCCTTGGTTAGTGCACTGTACCTTACCTCTTGCTTGAAAGTATAATACACTTTGGGAACTTGCTTTGCCAAGACACAATAGCACATGCAAAAATTATTAGATAATCAGAAATAATTTTTCTTGAATCAACATCATAATATCCTTCCAGAACGACCTTGTTACTTCCTTAAACATAGCAAAATCCAAGCTTAATTATTCCTTTCAAATATCTCAAAATCCACTTAATAGACTTTTAATGTTTCTTTTTGGGATTTGACATGTAACGATTTACTTATCCAACTGCATAAGTTAGGTCTACTTGGGTGTAGAACATTGCATACATCAATGACGTAAACAGAGGAAGAACAGCGGAAGAATAAAAATTAATTGAACCCAACTCTGAATTCTAAGAACGTGAACCGTGTATCAGAATGCCCAACCCAACATATTGAAATTAAAATTGAACCCAAAACTGATAATCGACATGATAAGACTGCCATAATCAATATGTCAAGATCAATTGATATGTTACAACTCACTCTAAAATCACTCCTATTGAATCGATTTGAATATTCTCTTCTCCAAAGAAAATTTAGTGATTTCATAACTCTTAAATTCAAATATCAAGATCTCCCTATTTCAACTGAATAAAATACTATTTATACTAAATTCTATCAGACCCTAATCTAAAAAGCTCATATGACCCAAATTATTAATAAAGCCCATTAACAAATAAAAATAAAAATCATAAATGCCAAAATAAAATTTGACAGATCTCTGGATTGCATCAATCAAGCTCCTGACAGATGAAGCATAATTTTATTCATATACTTCTTTTCATCTTCACTGCTTGGGCACTGCTTCGAATTTAGCTTGAACTATCCTCCCAGTGGGGTTGTCATCTGCTTTACTTTTTTCATCCCAAAATTTTCAATTAGCCTTTTGATATAGCTTTTTTAAGATAGTTAAATCTTACCACTTAACCTATCTCGTAGAATATGCATGCTCAAAATTTTCTTTGCTGGTCCCAAATTCTTTATTTCAAAGGATTTATTCCACTTCTTCTTCAATTTTTTAATTTTGTTCAAATCATGGCCAATAATTAACATGTCATCAACATACAGCAATAAAATTATAAAGTCATCACCAAACTTCTTAATGTATACACGATCACCATTAGTTTTTCTAAAATTATGTTTGGTTATCAAAGAGTCAAATTTCTTATACTATTTCCTCAGGGTTGTTTTAATCCATAAAGGTTTTTCTCAAGTCAACAAATTAAGTTTTCCTCACCTTTTACCTTGAAGCCCTCTGACTACTGCATAAAAATTTCTTATTCAAGCTCTTCCTTTAAAAATGTTGTTTTTATATCAAATTGTTCTATTTCTAAGTTCAAACTTACAGCTAGTCTCAAAACAACTTGAATAGAGTTTAATTTTATAACAGGGGAGAAAATTTCATCAAAATTAATACCAAACTTATGTTCAAAACCTTTAACAACTAACATTACCGTATACCTTGGTTGAGTACTTCCTTCAACTGACTTCAACTTATTTCGTCCCAATGGTAAACTTACCAAATTATAAGTTTGATTGTTATGGATGGACTTCAATTCTTCTTCCATTGTCTTCCACCATTCATTGTGATCTTTATTATTTATCGCTTTTTCAAAAGATTCTAGTTCACAATCTGCAGGCAGCATTAAGAATTCAATTAGATTGTATCTTATTGACGGCCACGTTACTCATTTAGATAAGGTCGAATTAGAGCAAGTTCAACTTCATGTCTTTCTTTCAGGTTTTCTTATAGAACTTCAATTTTTTGTTTAACTTGCTAGAAGAGGAATGTGCTTTACAAGAATTTCTTAATTAGTTTTGTTCTTATTTTCTTTTTTTATTTCTTCAATAGTTTAATTTTCAAGAAAAGTGACATCTCAGCTTCTTATTAATTTTTTATCGTTAGGATCCCAAAATCTATATCTAAATTTTTTGTATCCCTGTCCCAGAAAGACGAAATTTCTTAACTTAAGATTAAGTTTGATTTTTTCATCTTTTGAGATATGAACAAATGGTCAACACCCAAGTACTTTCAAATGTTGTACATTGTTGGACTTACGAATTGTATCTTCTCTAGCACATCACCATCTAATGTTATTTAAGGTGACAAGTTGATCAAATCAATAGTTGTCGTCATTGCTTCCCCCAAAATAGACCTGGCAACTTTGCATGTAATAACATAGCTCAAATTCTTTCAGTAATAGTTCGGTCCATCTTTTAAACAACTTTATTTTATTGCAGTATATTTGGGACAGTTTTCTTCAAACAAATTTCACAGCAGTTGTAGTAGTCTTCAAATGGTCCTCGGTATTGTGATAACCAATACACACACACACACATACACACACACACACACATATATATATGTATTATATATTTTTTTAAAAAAAAAAAGTCAGCAACCAAACAGCCCTTGAGGAAACGGACTCTACACTAACTCATCATGCTAATGTCGTTCCAGTTGAAAATCTCTGGAGTGTCCTAGTGGGCAGGGGAA
The DNA here is from genome assembly GCA_019155195.1 of Avicennia marina. Classification (NCBI taxonomy): domain Eukaryota; kingdom Viridiplantae; phylum Streptophyta; class Magnoliopsida; order Lamiales; family Acanthaceae; genus Avicennia; species Avicennia marina. The sequence continues at coordinate 10,410,623 of CM032765.1, forward strand.
AAGGAGAAGGGAAATTATGAGCCTTAATGGGGTTTACAAAGTGAATTATAGGAGGGGGATATGGTTGAGGATCAGAACGTCTCCTCACTTCCTAGCTGCCTTGCCAAAATGTCAAGAGTAGAAATTGTTGTGTGAGAGAGGCAGAATTCAACAGGGCTATTTACAAGGAGAAAAAAAGTGGGGAACCAGCGGCCAATGTGAAAGAAAGCCATGAAAAAAAAGAAGAAGAAAAAAAAAACAAAAACTGCCAACAAAATCAGCAAAGAAACAGAGAAGAGGGAAAACTTCATGAATCTATGGATGGCAATCTCAAAATACATTCAATTAGTAACTGGAGAATTGGACATTTTATTGTCCATATGATATGATTTTCTTTCGCCATAGGAGCTGAATTCCAAGGTGTTTGCATTTACGACTAGTGAGAAGGCTTTACATGAGACATTAAACGGGACAGTTAGACGGAAAAACTCTAAAACAGTCTAACACAAATTTAGCACCGGTAAGACACTCGGCCATGTTTTCAATTTCAATGTCTTTACATGAATGTTCTTCAAATTTTGGATCCAAAGTGTAATAGGAGCAGTATAGCATTCGTAAGCCAAACTTCATACGAAAGTGTTAAGGATCTAGAGTTGTGTAAACCAACCTAAAGATGGAGGATTCCGTCATGATCTTTTTGCCAATGATACAGGTTGTTTAAGTGATATTTATCCACATTTACATATATATAAATATGTGTGTGTGTGTGTGTTTTACAAATCATGCCTTCACCCTTACAAGGATTTTGATATTAGGCATTTGCATAAACATTGGTAAACCCTTACAAATCATGTTATCGTTTTGTTTGTTTGCTATATATATAATATGTACAACAACATAGTAATAAATTTATACGTAATACAGATAAAAGCTAAAATTTAATAAATATTTTAAATTTAATATTTTGTGAATGCGTTGCCATTCCAAGTGTATAAAAAGGCCTGTGGGATGTTAATATTCGACAATTACTTAAATATTACCTTATCAATTTTGTAAAATTTAAAATTAAATTAAGATTTAAGTAAAGCAATAAAATATACTTTTAAAAAATTATTTAAATTCAAATTTAATTCGGTTTCAACAAATTTCGAATCGAGCGAACAACTGTCTTATTAACTTGACACGGAATTAATTGAATTGACATTTTTACCTCTTTCTCTGCAAACTTTATCGCTGTGTTCCTTTTCACCAAGAAATTACAGAGGCCATTGCCCCGTCTCTACCCACAGCACCCCGTGCCTGTCTCACCTGGCCTCTTTCAATTATGTGTCTCTTCTGCAGTTACAATAATTTAATTCATCGTGGCCCGCCTGCCCATCACTCATCAGAAATGTCTTGTCACCCAAAATCAGTTTTTGCAAATAGAAGAGAACAAAACACCCACCTCTGGTGGACGAACGCTCAGTCCATGACAAGTCTACGATGTTTCCGTGATTCAAATATTGTTCAATATACTGCGAACAACGTATCTTTGAGGAAATATTCTAGACCATTTCCAGCTGCGGATGCTGTCGTGATGGGACAAGGGTTGTGAGAATTATCATTTACCGAGACGCGACGCAGGGTGACGGCAGAAAGAGGTTCCCAGAATGGGCTTCCGGCGAGGTTTCATAGGGTTTTATTTCTTCGGCGAAGATTCAGATTTGTTGCGGGTCACGCACTTGGGCACTACCTCAACTCCCAAACTGATAGCAGAAGTGTCACGAACTTCAGTGTTGCTTTCAAATCTCAATTTCAAATTAATCTTCAACCATAGGCATTTATAATTATAATACATGTGCACTTGCACGGTGATTTGTACATATAACACACCGAAGCAGGGAGAAAAGGACAACAAAATACAGAATCCAGATCATCATCCCAAGCTCTAGACAATGAGATATATTTCTTGATTTAGAGCTAAAACGAAGATCAGTTACAGGGCAATAGTTTCATGATATGGAATGCCTCCTTTCTTTGCTTGGCTTAGTTCTGCCTCTCGAACCCTGAGCCATGATGCCATCTGCCCGGATAAACCTGCCTAGTTTCTTGGAGACGGAGCTCATGAACGACTTCTTGGGCAAAGGAGGTTTCTCGGCTGACGCCATGGGACTGCCGGCAGGCGGTAATTTACCTGAAGATTTTTCCATTTCTCTCATTCTCATTTTTATCTGCACAAGCTCGAGTTTCAGGTCCTGGTTTTCCCTTCGTAGCTTGGAGACCTCGTCTGGGGAGGCGTCCCTGGAGTAGGGGCTCAGCTTGGCTGGAAGAGGAGGAGTTTCACCGAGGCCGCCGTCCATGACTTCCCTGAGGCGCTGCTGCTCGTAGTAGAGCACCTGAACCACGGTCTGAACTGGAAGCCTGTCGTTCTGAGCTGCATGGGCGCATGCTTCCCTGGATAGCTTCTGACAGTCCATCACGCTGCAAACTTTCTTCCTCTCCATGTCGCTTAAAGCAGGATGAGCCTTTAGGTTTTTTATATGGAAAGAAACAGATCAGCAAGATAATAAAACCAAGCCATTTAATTAGACATTGATTATCCAAAGCATGTACATTGTCAGTTTTAGTTAGTTTCGTGGCCATAAAGAAGAATTCATGCTAAATTTCTATCAGTTAGTATTCATAAGAACATGTTTTGCATACTTATACGGGATACTTACATGTCTGCAATGTAGCAATTCGGATGGTAAAACAAGAGGATGCACAAACCTTCAAGTAAATGTCACTGGCCCTATACATTCCATCTTCCGTCATTCGGGACTGTTCGGGGATAAGTTCGGCAACACCGATGAACTGTGACACTGACAGGTTGCGGTCGGAAGAAATCTCAGCAAGGTAGCTCTCCATTAACTTGGTCACTCTTTCTGTGTCACTGTGTGAAGAGGAAATGTAATCTTGATCCCAATTGTAGCCCACTCTGTTTACCTCCATTTCAGACTCTAAGAAGTTCGTCATGATCCGCTGCACGGTGTCGACATCAAACAACGTGTCCCCAGTAAAGGAATAAGAAGGAATCAAAAGGTCATCCAGCACAGCCTGCCCAAGTTGCAAGGCCATCCTCTTCTCCAAATCAAGCCTGCAAGCAACCGTTGTTTCCAGGTACATTGCAGCTCTGAGAAGCATTGAGAGGAAGCTAACTGACATTGCATTCTTTTCTCTTGGCAGAAGGCTAACTATGGTTTCTAAAACAACCCGTTTCTCGTGTTCTTGTTTTGGCTCAATCTTCTTTCTGCCCTTTCCAAATATATCCTGCAACGAGAAGCAAAATGTGTTACCTCAGCAGTTCATGTGATCAAAAATCAAAATTTATGGGATAAGACCTCACCAAACCTCGCATAGATTTCTGTGCATACAGCATGAGTATTGGACCAAGAGCGTATTGCTTGAACCCCCTGGCCATCATTGCAATGAGGACCCTTTGGAAGAGATCAATCCGAAAGACAGTCAGATCCTCAGCCCACCAATCAACAATGGGCTTCGCGTGGGGTGCTGCGGGGGAAACCAAGTCATTTGGGCCACTTTCAGCCCTCATTGGTGTAGCAAATTGGCTATCCTTGCAGGCTATGAATGCTATTGTGTCGATGCAACGGCTAACCAATTTTACTTTCTCTGCAATGGGAAGAAAGTCCTGAGAAGAATGCAAAACGGACACTGCCCCAGCCAGACTCTTCAGTGCCACTTCATTGATATATGCCTCAGTTCTTCCAACTAAATTTCCAACCGCGAAGTCCTCTGTCATCTCTAGGAACTCTGCCACACATCTGAGCATGGCAATGTTTTCTGTACTGATCTCAAAGTTTATCCCATAGCAAAATTTTGCCGCGAGTTCAAATGCCTCAGCTCCACCAGGAACATCAGGAATATCGATTACAGAAGTATCAGCATCGGTTGGTTCTGAGATGAGCTTTCTCATGTATCCACATTTTGAGACTAAAGGAAACTGTTACAGATTCAAAGAGGCATTATTGAAGTTATTCGGCTGATTGTTTGGCAAGCATCTGTCCAACATTTAGACTTCACTAACGGAGGACTCAGATAAATAACAATAAAACTAAGCACTGAAATTATTCTTGATCAGGGAAAAAGGAAAAATGGCAAACTAAATTACACCTTCCGATTCTTCCAGATTAGTTAATCAAGTAAAAGCTAGCATGCCAGGCAAACAGAGATTATACCTTGTGCAAAGAAAAGGAAGATCTTGCAGCAACAACAGTTAAATCACTAGGGATTTCCTGGGAAAAGATCCTGTTAAATATATATAACCAGAAACAGCTTAAAATCTCGGAATTATTTCACAGAATTCAAAACAAGTATCCATAATATTTCTTGTATATCATTAGACGAGAAAAGAGAGCAAACCACTCGCTAGTCCTCTTCATGGCAGTAGAGAGCAGATCCTTTTTCTTGGCAGACATGTTCGTAGCATCGGATTGTACCTTCTGCTCCCCGTCAAGATCAGCCATCGCAATTATTATTTAAAGGTCCCTGATCGCATTTATTGACATCATAAAAGTGAATTCAGCAGGTGAAAGTAGTACTAAACTTTTATGGGCAATAAGCTTTCATTACTATGGGAGATAATCTCACTCTCCAGATTCTACAGATATTTAGTCCACATATCAGACGGTCTGTACCTAGAATCCACTGTCATTGCTTGACGAGAATTCCCATTATAGGCCTCCATTCGCAGAGACCTGATGAGACAACTAGTTGTATTTTGGATAATATTTGGAGAAAATGAGGGCAAATACGAGTGTGTGGGGAAAAGGATTTGGTTTTTAAAGTGTGTGGTGGGAGAAGCAGACGATATAGTGGCGCCAAACTGACGACTTCCCATGTGAGATAGATTATCATCCACAAGAATGCCAATTTTTTTCCTTGATGATATATATCCTTGAAAATTCAGTTGCATAAGTTGAGAATATGCACTGTCGAAGATTAATTTTGAGTCTTTTTTTCTTTTCTCTTCTACACCACATACTCACCCAAAAAAATTCAAACGAGGTCAGGAGTTGAACCTCCCTCTTGGGCTCATGAAGCTAGCAAGAGCCAACAATCCGCAAACCATTTTAAAGTCTTCCTTCTGTTCACGTGTATTAGGTTCCAAGGCATGCCCACTCCAAAGTCCTAACCCCGTGTGCCAAATGCATAAACACTTAGATTAACATAGAAATTTATTTATTTAGCAGTTCAATACTTCATCCCTGTGTGCTGCGTGCCTTATCAATAATATGACCACAATACATACAAGCTCATCATATATTAAGTAGATTATTCCTGGGAAGTCTAAGAACTAGAAGTTCTCTACGTTCGAAATCGAGTTCTGTTCAACACATAGACGTGGGACATGATTATTGGGATCTCCACTAAAACTTTCCTCTTTCCCTCATCTTAATTATTATTTCTTTATTACATGTCTGATATATTTACCTTTTTACTCTCAAAATGACAGATGAAAACAAAAAACTAGTGGCCCTCCTCCCTTCTGTTCTGATTAAATTTAGTCCCTGACCCCTTCCGCCGACACAGAAGTGGCTGTCACAGCCATGACCCCAGTACTTGTATCCTTACACCAGCAAATGCTAAGTGTAGGAAGAAGTCCTGTGTTTCGTGTAGCTGTTCGTACGTATGCTAGTAACGACGGTTGACGGTAAAACTCATGGAGATGTTGTCCAGCTTTCGTTCTCAGGAAAGGAGTCCCCCAGGGACATCGTCATCACTTCACATCGAGCAACTTGAGATTGGGTGGGTCTTCAACACCTCTCCATGTGATACACCAGAAGTTCCCTACCCCATGTTGATCGATCATTAATTCATGCAGGGACATACAAATCGTAGATTTGGATTCGATTCTTATCTACATAGCTGAGGGGTCCGCTGTGGATTTCTGCACCTACTCATCTTGACTTGTCCTTTTCAACGAGTGGCATTATTGCTTGGTTGATGATTTAATGGGTTTTGGTTTTCGTAGCTGAGCTGTCAAGCTGTTTGCTTAAACCTAATATCAGGCGCAAACCTTAACCAATGGATTTTGTGCAGAAAATACAGCACAGAAAGAGCACAATTATTTAATTTTGATTTCTCAGGTAATTAAAAGCACCGGCAATACTTATGCATAACTATTATATAAATATAATTTAACCGTATTTTTTAAAATATATATGGTATTTATTCATAAAATAAGAGAGGAAAAAACTTTAAAAATAGAATAAATGAAAATTAGAAGAGGACGATGAAAAGAAAATGCGTAGAAAATTAAGAGAATTTTTGTTATCATAAATGCAGTAACACCTTAAATTTAACTTATAGTATCTATTATTTTAATACTTTATAAAGGCAAATATCAAAATTTAGTTAAACATGTCCTTCAACATTTTATACTTAAATTTTTATCAAAATGATGTATGTTTCGGCATGGAAGTGGGATACAGAAACTAATGTGTGTGCGTGTTTTAAGCTATGTGTTTCCCACCCCACCCAAAGAAAAGGACATGCTCGAAAAAATGCATATTTGGGAAAAAATTTATGTATAATTAAAAAGGAATAAAAATTCAATTATACATGTACGTTTTTGACTAATCTGTTACTTACCTTCTCATTTTCACCAGTCTTATCAAATTTTACATAATTAAACGTATTACGCCATAACATATTTTTTTAAATTCAAATTCACTCTTGTTCTCCTCTTATATATACGATTAATTAATTATTATATAATAATTTTATTTATTTATAATCAAATCAATACCTATAAATTTTTATAAATTATTTTCTTTATATATTATCATATCATCTAATTATTATTATATATTTTATATATATATAAATATAAAAATTTAAATAAATTATATTATTCATTATATCAAAACTTTCGTATCAAGCATACTATTTATCTTAAGTCACCCCTATCAAACATCATCTCTCAACAAAACAAACGTCACTTCACATAACATAATTTTCAATTCCATATTTTAGATAGTTTAATTTAATTTTTATCTGTATGTCTGTTTCAAGACTTATATTTATTTAGTCCAATTACTTTACCATCAAAATTTTTGTTCAAATTTAAATCATTACTTCTATTGTATATATACTTAGATATTCAAAATTCGATTATTGTTTTGAAATTTTTTTAAATTTGGACTTGAGATCGAATATAATATTAGATATAAAAAATAATTTAATTATTTATCAACCTCATTCATATAGTATTATTATATATATCCACAAAAATTTAAATAAATTCTAAAAATTTTATTAAAAAAATTACAATAAAATATATATTCGCGTATTTGTCTCTAACAAAACCACAAATCACGCATAATCAATATTAAAGAAACCTAAACAAAACTTGGGAGTAAATGTCGTGCAACTGGACAGAAGCGCGGAAGGAAAGGAGAATCGGTCTTTGATCCTAAAGGCGCTGCAACGTTTGGATACGCGCTTTAATGGTGGGAATTCCTGAGTGGCTCCAAACACCACCCAGTGGTCGTCGGCAAATTTTCACAAAAATCCAATTTTGTCCCTTATCCTACTTAGGCCTGCGACACCCATTCGCCAAAATTTTTGTTTCAGAGCCCTGCATAAACCCTTCAATGGTTCCCCTATCCAGGACTCTGCTCTAATATCTAAATTCTATATCCTATCTCCAAAACCCACTGTAAAAATCCTATTTTTACATCATTCCAATGGAGCTTTATTCATCTTTTGGATCACACACCACTCCAGACCTATCCTTCTCCTCTTCAATCTCAACCTTCCCCTTTCAAACCCATCTCAAAGTCCCCAAAATCCCACCAAATTTTAGAATTTTAGCAGTAGCTGTCGACCCAAAAGAGCTCCCTCAAAACAGCCCCCAGAGATTGTTGAAAGAGCTAGCAGAGCGGAAGAAAGTAGTTTCCCCCAAGAGAAAGGCACCCCCAAAGAGATTCATCCTCAAACCCCCGCTGGATGATGCAAAACTAGCTGCGAGATTTCTCAACAGTCCGCAGTTGTCATTAAAGTCGTTTCCTTTATTGAGTTCTTGCCTACCCTCTTCGCGTTTAAACAATGCTGATCAAACTTGGATGGACGAGTATTTGCTCGAGGCGAAACAGGCTTTGGGGTACCCTTTGGAGCCTTCGGAGAATTTTGGCGATGACAATCCTGCTAAGCAATTTGATACATTGTTGTATTTGGCATTTCAGCACCCGCATTGTGAGAGGACTAATGCTCGGCATGTGAGATCAGGGCATTCGCGGTTGTGGCTCTTGGGACAGTATGTGCTGGAGTTGGCATTGTGCGAGTTTTTCTTGCAACGATATCCGAGGGAATCCCCTGGCCCGATGAGGGAGAGGGTTTATGCTCTAATTGGGAAGAGGTATTTGCCCAAGTGGATAAAAGCGGCTAGCTTGCAGAATTTGGTTTTTCAGTATGATGATATGGACAAGTTGATACGGAAAGATCGAGAGCCTCCTGTCAAGTATGTCATGGTCCTTATTCCTTGGTTGAGATTGGAAGTTAATTTAGTTGAAATTCTTTAGGCCATTCTTGCTATTCTAGAACTTCGATGTTTACCATATGCCTTACAAGTTCAAATTAATTTCAAAACTAAACCAGTAGGAATCATTCGATTTCTATTCTTAGTTTCGGAACCCTGCTAATTTGTTACCTACAGCACCCTAAATTACCATAACATTTTGATGATAGTATATGCATATACGAAGTGTGGTGTAACCATCAGACTCATTGGTTTGGTTAGTTAAATTTACTAGTGTGGTCGCTACCTGTGAACGTCTTTGAAGGTTTATAACTGAGCCAAGTGTGAGGAATTTCTGTTGTAATTGTTTTAGAGTTAGTGTTTGATGTAAGTTACATCTACGCATTATTTCATGCTGATTTCGTCGAGATGATATGAGCAAAATTGAACTATTGGTATATTTTCTTTGCAGTATGATTGCTTGTATAAGATGTGTGAAATATCTAGTACGTGAATTCTGCATCGCATTATATAATTGTGTTTTAGCAATTGAGGAGACCTGAATGGATTCTCTTTTCGCTCCCTCAATGTCCAGAAAAAGAAAACTTACTGCTAGGGGTGTAAAGATGCCAGCCAACTTGATCAATTTGCTTAAACTGCTCGTAAATCATCCGTAAACCTTCTGTTTTAATTTTTCAATAAGTGATAGCAGGTTGAAAATATTGAAACCCACCACATTCAGGTCAGGTGGTAGGTTTAACATTTGCAAACTGCCTAACCTGGAACCTGATCACTTATAAACACACATATATACATAATTTACATATCAAGAATGTTCAATAATTTTTTATTTGCACATATCTATTTTATAAATATAACAAGGCCTACTTTATTTGGTAATATCAAATTTTTCTCTTTATCTTTGCTATTCTAATAGTTTTAGATTATACTTATGAATAATTCTTTTATTTTTTAGTTATAACTTACACATATGAATAAATAATAATAATAATCATAATATAGGATTGTATGAATTCAGTTATTAAAAAAATATTAAATTGAAAGCAAGAAAGATAAAAATCAATGTTACTTTATAAATTGGTGCTATTTTTTTACACAATATATTAATCAATAAAATTTTGAAAAAATAAAACACTGTTGTGCACAACTCTAAGTTTACTTTAAAACAATATGTATTATAACCCGTCAACCTGCCAAACAAGAACAAATTGACCAACCCAAACTGCTTGGTTTGGAAAGATTTATAACCCGCTGTAATTTAATTTTTTGTGAACCTGCTTGTGTTGAGTCGGGTAGAATTTTTATTATTATCCCAACTGAACCCAACTGTGTACACCCCTACTGACTGCATGCTCGTACAGGAAGACATGACCTTTCTGTACCCCATCTGGCTCCACTAATAGTAATATATAGCATAGGTATTACTTATGCAATTTTGGCCTCGGTTATGTTTTTTTTTTCTTCGCAAGATTTTCCTGTTCACCAGCCAAGTAGTCTAATTTATGTACTTAGCGACAATCTTCCAAGCACATTTCAAGTTACCTTGCATTTTCTAATTCAGTTGCTCTCATGTTCAGTCAGTGAAAATCTTCTGTGCCTTTGATTTTAGTTTGAAACTGCAATCACCACACATCGAATCATAATGAATTAGTTGGTCATTTAATGTAGTTCACTCTATGTTGATAATGGTAAATATTGTTCTGGCAGATCTGTGTTCTGGGCCTTGTTTGGGGCAATATATTTGTGCTTTGGCATGCCTGAAGTGTACCGTGTTCTTTTTGAAGTGTTTGGTATGGACCCAGACGCTGAAGATTGCCAACCTAGACAAAGAAGACAGCTTGAGGATGTAGACTATGTTTCTGTTGAGTTTGATAGCCGAAAACTGAATTGGCAAGATGTTGCAGCTTATAAGGCAATTGCTAATTCTTTTTTTATATCCGTGCTTTCTGTTTTCCAATTAGAATATATTTTGTGTGATTCAAAACTATAAAGCCCAGGTTTCAGGCTTGAAGATTATTTTCTCAAATTTTATGCCTAAGGAAATTTGTCAAATGACATCAGATGGTGTGCAAACCTAGAGTGCCATAAGTGACTTGGACAAGTATGTATGTATGTATTTTCATGACATGAACTGAACAACAAACAGAATCACATTTCATGTACACAACCTACTGATAAACACAGTTAGGACATCAGTTCATTCTGGCTGGACAAAAGTCTGAGTCATGCTCACAATATTTTTGTTTGACGTGCACTTAGAATCAAAATTAACTGTATCTAAGAAGATAGGTACTGACTTGTAGAAGCATTGGTGTTTGACAGCCTCCAGAAGATGCACTTTTTACTCATCCTAGGCTTTTCAGAGCATGTGTTCCACCTGGTATGCATCGATTCCGTGGAAACATATGGGATTATGACAGTAGACCTCAAGTCATGCAAACACTTGGGTACCCTCTGCCAATGGTGGATAGGATTCCTGAGATCACAGAAGCCAGGAATATCGAGCTTGGACTGGGGTTGCAGGTAGCTCTACAATGTTTTTCTAGGATTCCCAAAGTGATTGGTGGCATAACTTTGTGCACTGCTATGTCTCTGATGGTTTGGGAATTCCATAGCTTTGCTTGCCTAATTGCAAATTAGACTTGCGAACCATTTATCGAGCGCACACCCCACCTAATTGCACTTTGTCTACAGACATCCTTTCTTCCTCGTTGGGAATGCCAATCTTTCTTTCTTGATCATGTTTAGATAGCTGGTTCTCTACCATGTACTTACTGATATTGTTATTATAGCAGTGCATGGTTGTATATTGGTTTGAAGAGCTTACTCGCTCACGACTTTCATGAGCTATAAAGTCTTGGATGCAATCTGACAAATAAAATTTATTCTAGATTTTCCTTACAAAAACTTCTTCATTCCTTGGTAATTGTCTCTGCAAAATGAATCAAGCCAGTTTTGCCCCATACCCTCTGTCCTCCCATGGTGCTGCAGCTGTTTTTTTACCTTCTTCTCTTCTAAGATTCGTGTCCATCGGTTTATTTTGTTTACACTCTGATTTGTTAATTGTCTACAGCATTCAACATGCTCATTCTTTCTATGGTCTTGTGTGCATTATGCTATTCTAACAGTATTTTTTTCTGGAAATGCAAAACAGCTTTGTTTCCTTCACCCATCAAAATACAAGTTTGAACATCCGCGGTTTTGCTTTGAGCGGTTGGAATATGTTGGTCAAAAGATCCAGGTGAGCTTTTGAGCTTAGCCAATTATTTGTGCCCTTCAATAAATTTCCTCTCTTAATTCAAATTTTATCAGCACTTAGCCATATAGTTTACACGGGTCATAAAGAAGTTTAAATATGAAGATAGATTTTAGCTATACGATTGATGTTGGGCAGGACCTTGTACTGGCTGAGAGGTTGCTTATGAAGCATTTAGATGCTCCTGGAAGATGGTTACAGGAAAGGCATCGACGTCTTCTGATGAACAAGTTCTGCGGCAAGTACCTGAGGGAGAAATATCTCCATCGCTTCGTTATTTACAGCGAGCAGGTACAAGACGCATACGAGCACAATCGGAGGTTGAGAAATCCGGCCACCACCTCAGTTCAACAAGCAATTCATGGGCTTGCGTATGCTGTTTATGGGAAGCGGGACGTTAGGCGCCTCATGTTTGAGGTTTTTGACTTTGAGCAGATCCAACCTAAGGCGGTATGAGGATCCGAAGATTGACCTGATCCACTTCTTGACAGTCTAGTTTTCATCAACAGGATGTATTTTACATGTGTCAAATTTAGCCCTGTGCTGGTAATGACAAGCAGCAAGGCAGGCAGAATGTGTGCAGATTGTTATTTTTTACCGTGTGATAGAGGACCGTAATTAATGTCTTGACTGCTCAGTTATGAGAGAGAGCCTATTTCATCGCTGCAGGTAGAAGAACGTTGATCAATTTATTTTTCACCATAGATTGTGGTTAAGACATAGGCATACACAGGCACGAAAACTTTGTTGTCCTGCATTTTGGGTGAAGGGAGTGAGCGGAGAGCTCCGGTAATCTATTTACAGTAACAGAATACTTAAAACGAACAAATTGATACATCGAACTGCAGTATGTGAAGCTTTAGATGAAGTAATGATACTTCAGCCTGAAGGGCAGCCACTGCAGTCAATCCAACCATTGTGCCAGGCCCCTCCTGCGTAGCTGATGCACCTCACAGGAGCTTTGATATAACACGACAGGAAGTCCTGAAGGCTGCAGAGGCAGTATTAACGAGGGCAGGGTTTTCATACATTCTGTACCTCAGCACAAAAAAGCAGTATAAGTGAGAGGTTGCATTACAAAATCCAAAAACAATTGTAAGACTCTAAAACAGTAGGGCTAAAAGGGCCCATTTAAATAGAATAATAGACAATTCTTTAAAGATCCTAAAATTACATTTTCGTTCGGTCTAGTTTATGTTTTAGCCATAACACGGGCAGTTGAGAATGTAAGGCCCGGTGCTGACAGGCATGACTTGATCTTGCCTTTTCCAGGAATCAAAAAAACCTAGTCTAAAAAGCAGCAGGGTATGGTTTTTGCTTTAACAATTCTCAGCATCAAATGGCAACACATCAGTAATTTTACCCGGCATTATAAGTTTTGACAATCTTGTTCATGGTGAATGCAAACATAATACTAACAGTTTCAGTTTCTTTTTATTAGCTCAATCCCCAACAAAACTTTTCCAAATGCAACTTAATGTAACATGATTTTTACACGTAGGGGGAAAAGCTTCCTACCATGTCCTAATTTGTTAAAGAAGTCTCACCCGACAGCTGTAGCTCCCCAGGATGCTAGATTATAAATTACTCTGCTTCCATCCCATGCCTTCTTAAGCTTGCTCTTCCTTTTTATAGAAAATGTCTTTTTCAGAGCTGAAACAGAGTTCCAAAAGTTCAGACCTTTTCTGCTATATTTCCTTTACAAAGGTTTTTCATTAATGTCAATTTCTTTCTATCCTGCCATGAGAATATGATAAACATTGCAAGTAGTGGCTGCAATACAAAGAAAAATAACTAAGCTCACCTTCTTGAAGCTGGTTTGGTGTCAAATCCTACAAAACAAAGCAACATCTCAAGGAAAAAGAAAAATGAAAGGAGTTGGTCTTATACAACCCAACAGACTTATTTGATCAAAAATGAGTAGGAAACAAAAGCACAGAACAAGAGGCAAATTTAATCCTCCACAGCTAAATGAAGCCTGCATCTCATCATTGGATTTATCACGTTGGAAGTCAAATAAAATCTCAATGAACAAATGAAGCTAGTGATTGCATTTGGATCAGTTAAACAGATATCAATGTGGGCATAAAGTGACTATAATCTATTAACATGAAAGAAACTAAATATTATTGACTGCAGATTTTAGCAATTATCCAACGATATTCAATCATAGTACTTGAGAAGATTTCATAAGAAGATACGATAATTACCCATACCTTACTCTGTTCAAGGGATAAAAGATATGCAGCCATGAAGGATGCTACACCCTCTATCACATCTTCTTGCTGAACTAAAATGTAATCTTCCATTTCTAACTCAACATTTCTGCCCCCCCAAAGATCATTTTTGCTAACCATGTCCCAGGAACTGCCTTCCCCTGCATCATAGGGACAATTAAAAAAACAATTCTCACCATAGTTATATTTGCCAAGTGAAGAGTAATTTTTCAATCATTCTCGATGCTATTACAAAGTACTTTGTATTGGATACTCATGGGTTACAAAGTAACCCAACAGAACCTATTGGAGGTAAAACTGCAAACAAATGCAACAAAGAAAAATGCAACGTAAACCAACAAAAAGTTGTGTATATTTTTTGACAGGGTATAAGAAACATACTTTCCTCCGTATATCCATTTTTTACAGAAGTGCATATTAGTAAGGTCTAAAATTAGCATAATTCAAAGTCATACCACTCGTGTTTTTTGGAGGCAATGCGTGGGCATTTTGTAGTTTCTCGAGGAAATCAGCACATTCAAACCTTGATTCTAGAAGACCGTAAAACTGCATAACAAAGCAAATGAGATGTAAGATGTTTCAATATCTGTCCAAACACTTTTGCACCCTTACTCATAAGAAAAAGAATACAACAATTATATTTAAAATGGTCAGCATTCTAAGACATTATAACTGCAAATTTAGGAGCATGAGGGCAAAATAGAGCACTGAATAGCACCACCACAAAATAATGAGAAATACCAATGTGTTGATTCTTAAGCTATCAAACATCAAAGTACTGCCTCCTAAATACAGGCCAAAATTTTAGGTTCATCTCTAGATATAACATAAAAACTGAACTGAAGACTGAAAAGAACAATTAAAGCAAGGAAACCATTACCTCTGTTGTGTTAGTATCACAACTGTTAGTGGAAGAGGTGTCAGAAGAGTCTTGGGAAGTATCACCTTCACCAGAAACACCATCATCGTCATAACCACAAGTGAGCTGGTGGAGGGCCAACTGACATTGCCGAAGCACCGCCTCCAGGTCTTTCCTGTTTACATAGACCTTATCATTTTGAGCACACGTTGGCTCTGCCAAGTCCATTACTCCTAATACCTCTTTTTCTACCTACAACATATACAAATTCCAGTAGATCTCCCTTCTACAACAGAATATGCCGACATCATGAGTTCACCAAAATTGGACCATGAGTTTAGCCAAAAACTGCAATCTTCGTGTATATGCTGGTCCTATCAGACAGAAAGTACCAGAGAGAGATTCAACTTTCTATTCAACGAGTTCTCTATAAATATCTGAAAGCATATGTAAATTCACACAAGTCGCAGCAAAGAGAGCGATCCCAGCGGGATGCATGAACTCATAACAGAATTGGAAATTATGCAGGTAGAATGCACCAACTGATAAAATCCAACAATGAAAAACATACGAGCATTTTTAGAAATTCTGTTATGTTTAATAAAGCATATACAATATATATATATATATATATATATATATATATTATAAAAATGGAGCGCTTCCAGCAAACCAAGTTCACTAACAAATAGAGAAGTAACCCTGCCAGGCAAACAATCACGAAAGCAGATAAGCAAGTTATTTGCTGGCAAGCAGCCTATCTCCACAAATAAAGATACTGTTCCCAGCAAAAAGGCTAGGATGCTTAACCGAACTGACGAAAAAAGAAAAGGATGCAAGTTGGCATGTGAAGTTCACCAACAATTAAGCAGCACAGAAATTTGTCTTTGGTAAGTCAACTAAGGGGTTGGCTCAAAAATGGTGATCTATGAAAATTTTAAGGACTGCTTGAAATGACCAAAAAAACGCACCCTTTATGTACTTGCTACATGCTATTTTCTCACGGGATCTTAACCATAAAGTACAGAAGAAACTGCACAAACTTCACATGTATTTAATTACATGATATACGCAAAACCATTCAAACTGTATCGGAAAGAGGTAATCCCTGGGTCAATATTTACTCCAAGATAAAACAAGGGCCTCTTTATTCCACAATGGGAGCAAATTAATTGACTCCAAGCAGAAGACAAACTCGAGGCAAAAAAAAACGAGGAATTGGTACTGGAACAAACTGCACTCACAGAATTCTCTTCATCCAATGATAACTTAAGCAATTTTGCACAGGTGACGGGACCACTAGCACCAGAATTTTCACAGAAACAGCAGATAACAAATTTTTCCGTACTTCGAATTTTCCGACAAACCAACTTTAGCATTCATCATCCATGACACACAATTAAGGCGATTTATAGAACCCAACAGCACGCAGGTACACGGAGAAGCAAATAATCTTATACAACACGGCATAAGAAATTGTAAACAAGAATTACCCGCAAAACAGTGACCCTTCGATGCGACTTTTCCTTTTTCTACAAAATAGTACAACGAGACAAAGAGAGGGCGGCTGGTTCTAAAAAAAAGAACTCCCAGTTCTCTTGCAAATACAGCCGCCGCGTAGAAGATCTGCTGTATTTTTCCAGGAGGGCGACACAAATATTTATACGGTATGATGAAACAAAAATCTCTTCATTTTCGAAATTAATAAAAATACATCAATAATGCACCCGTCAAGAATTAAAACGTGGCAGATTAACCAATACGGAACCGCATTCGGAAAACGACAACAATCCCTTTCGTTCCATTAATTCTTCCGACCGTCATAAATTGATGTCTGCAGGCCATTCAGTCGCTGTTTAAGGAAATTAATGGGAAACTCCCATGCTTCTCCACTCCAATTTGGTGGCCCACCCCATATACGTATTTCACGTGTATCTATACTATATCATATTATTATTTTAAAATTCTTGGTGGGACATCAAATTATACCAATTTTTAAAATTTTTTACTATTTTATTATTTTTTATTTCTATATTCTCTTAACTGTCTTTTTTTTAAATTCTCTTATTATTTTAAATAGTTTCACACTTTTTAATATTAAATAATTTTATTTTTATTAATTAAAATACTATAATTTTATAATTTATAAATAAATCCACCCAGGCCGTACGAATTTACTTCGTTACTGATTAAGTTAATTTTTCATCCACAAAAGGGTTGCGTCGGCCGTAGCATCCAAGACCAAGACTGCATAATTTATTATTTTTTTATAAACAGTCGTGACGGATTAACGCCCACAACATTCACGTTAAACAATTAGATGAATTCTTGACTATGTTTGTTCTATTATTCATTCTGACGACTTAAATATTTTTATAATACAAATTTTATTAAAATTTAAAAATATTTCCTTTTCATAAATAATTAATATTTTTTCGATAGTTATAACTATAAATAATCAAATTAAAATATATTCTTATAACTTTTTTATTCACATTCATTTTTATTATGCTATAAATATGTATTATTATATTATTCTATCATTATTACATATCTAATATATATATATATATAATTTTTTTACTTATTCAAATTTTACAAATAAAGTATAATTTTTATTCTTATTTAAATCACCTAAAATTTTCTTTTCATCCCAAACATAGCCGTAAAATTTGAGTCCAGTGGCAAATCCTATGTTTGGAAGAGGATTTTGGTGGAGTATGATATTTGTCAAATATTGTATTAAAATGTATATTATATTTAATCGTAAAATTTTGATGGGATAAAAATTTTAATTTTTTTAAATATATTTATAAAATATATATTAATAATTAAATGATGTGATATCTCATGTTTATATAGATAATTATTAATTTATAAAATATAAATATATATAAATGAGAATATATGTATATATTTGTGTGTATATGTATATAAGATAATTAATTTAGTTATAATTATAAATGACAGAAATTTTAAATTTAAATTTAGGTAAAATATATTAAATTATATCTTTAGTAGTGTAGTATTTGATGTATTGTGTGGATATTAGAATAGGGGTAACAAACATAGCCATTATTCTATCAAACTTTATTCAATTCATATATATAATCCAACCAATTTTTAAAAAAAATTTAAATTCAAATTATTATCTACACAAATATTTAAAATCTAATTATTATATATTTTTACAATCAAATTATATGCTTAGATACATAATAGTCTTTTTATGGAAGTTGCCAACTTGCGAGTCGGCAGCTGCCCAGTTACGAACAAGAGCTTTGTTTGGATCCAATCACGTTGAGGAAGGAAATTAGCTGAAAATTTAATAATAGTCCAAAAGTAAGAGTATTGTGGGTGACATGATTAAAAGTATGGATTTCAATAATATATTTGAAAGTATAGACTTTAAAGATAGAAAATTTGCCTTAAATATACAAACAAAGAGCTACGTTTGCTTACAATTTTTACACTATAAAATTTCAAGTATAATATTTTTTAAATTTTTTTAATTTTATATTTTTACACAAATTTCTAAACAAATGCGCTAAAAAGCATGCACTAAAAAAACATAAAGGACCAAAATAGATCTAAAAATGTGCATTAATATAAAAAGGACATCCCTAACTCTTCAGATGTTAGCGAAGCCCTCCCTTCCATTAGTTTGGCAACTGACGTCGTAAAGGATCAAAAATTTTAAGCTTTTGATTATTTTAGATGCATATTTTTTTGAAATTTTTATAAAAACAAAAAAGATAAAATATTTAAAAAACAATAATTAGAGTGTATATCCTTATTTTGAAGAAACCGAAGACAAACGAAGCCTTGCGAAACGGAGAGGTTTTTGCTAATATTTCAAAGGTAAAGGGGTGGCACCCGTCAATACGTTACAGTTGGTTGGAGGTCTATGTAATTATTCCTTCCTTTTTAGTGGACGGGAAGCAATTGGCCTCCGGCCTAATCGAAACTTTTCTCTGGCAGCCTAGGCCTCATCGATTCGATTCCCACTGGTTACCACGCAAGTTACAGGTAGTCAAGGCCGCCGCTGGCGAACTACCCCATATTATTGCTCCGTATATCGCTAGTCTGCGCCCTCCTCGCGCTGCGGGCGCCGGTTGGGCAGCTCCCTAATCAGCGGTTCCCTTCTTCCCCATCCTCTGGCACAGTAAATAAGATCGACGACGTCGTATCGCCGGAGATCTACAGCTTGGGAATGTCGAAAGCGCGAGTCTATGCTGACGTGAACGTGGTACGCCCCAGGGAATACTGGGATTATGAAAATCTCACTGTCCAATGGGGGTAAGTGTCGGGGAGCAGTTATTGCTCGTAAGTACTTTAATTGTTGCTCCCGTTAATTGCGCTAATTTGTGGTAATTGCTGTGTTAGTACTTAGTACTGGAGTTACCGGCTTATTAATGAGATATGTTTCAGTGGTAGAAATGAAGTACTGAAACTCTAGGCGATTGGCAGTCATAGAAACTTTATGGTTTTAATGCATTTGAATGGTGAAACGAATATGTAATTTGGTACTTTAATCTTATTCCTCCTCTCCGTCTTTTTCCGATTTATCTTATATCTAAATAATTAGTGTATTGTAAATTAAATGATAAATTGATGAAATGCAAATATTCTGGGGAATTTTATTTGAAATTTTGATTGATTGATTGATTTTTGGTTATCTCGCTATAAAATTGGACGTTCAAAGTTCCAGTTTTAAAAGTATTTTTTACTTTTTCGATTGAAAACGGGACTTCCAATAATTTAGTTTTTTTTATTATGTATGTTGGGTTCAAATCTATTTGGGAGCGGCTTGGGACTGCCTTCATGCTCCTAGTGTCGGACCGGTGGACCGCTAATGTGCAGTCTAGCAGCCCGACAGTTGACAAGGCTTTTAATTTGAATGAATACCGGTGTGGTTCCCCATTTTCTTTCCTAATAATTTTTATTTTTGAGGAATACCTAGGCAACTGCTATAAAATTCTGCAATATATACAAATTTTCACAAACAATTATTTTTTCCAACAACATGCAACAAGAAAAAACAAATTCCCTCATTTTCGACAAATTTAAGCAGATCTGTCTCTACACTAAATCTTATTCATTTTGAGCAGATCTATACAAAAATTCTTCTTCTCTAGAACAAACTTTTTGAATTTATTTTATTTTTTTTCGTTTGAACTTTCTTTTTTAGAGTTACTGGTATTATTGTTATTTTTAAGGATTAAAACTAGAAGGGGAGAGGGAAGAGAAGTGGAAAACAATCAGGGATGAGGCTGGGGACAGCTGCAGCTGATGTCTAGGGGCCCTATTGAATGCAAATGCTTCCAAATCACATGTGCCCCTATCCTCCAATCAGCTCTTTTCGCTCAAATTTTTGCCGTCCTCTTGCACCACATACAAAATGGTGCTGTGTGTATTTTACACATGGTAACTGTACCTATCAGAACTTAAAGGAAATAAGTAGATATATATTATATACATAAGATAGGTGGGCAAATACACATTGTGTAAAGATAGGGGAACAGAGAAAATTTGGGACGGAGGATTTGGTTTGCTTTCTCCTTGCCCCTGTAAGATATTCTGACTTTTTTGGTCTTTTTGGGTTGCAAAACCCAATTCTTGTTTATCTAGCTCAGTTACAAGGATGACGGAAGAGTGCATGCCATTTCATCCCACCACCTTTCTCTATTCCCCGACTAATGACTAAGTTGTATACATCTATAACTGACCGATACTTAAGTTGTGTACTTTATATATATTCAACCAATGACTTGGGGAATTTAAGTTGAGATATCACCTAGTTTACTTTGTATTCTCAACAGAAGGCTACTCTTGAAGCTTAACTGCAGCAAGGGGATAATGGAAGTGGTAGAGTAGGAAAGGCTAGCTAGTCAAGTTAGGGAAGCTAGCACTAGGTAATTATAGGTTGGGGATGGGGAAGATGCAAGGTTATACTTGCACCTTGTGAATTACACTAAAAAACACTTGAGGTTGGGACGTATACTAGTGGGACCAACACTTGTGTCCCCAGGTGCATAATACGTAGAGGTGGCAAGTATATGCATGTGGACTGTCTTCCACAGGCACTAGTAAAAGCTTTAACCTGTAGCTTATGCTATAACAATTAAGTGTGCCCTCGCTCTCCCCTAACTGCTGTGGTAGCCCCACTCACCATCCTCCATTGTTATTGCTATCACCACTCTAAACCTTTCTATCCTCGTCTCCTTCCCTCTTACAAAACATAAAAAAATACTTATAACTTAATAAAAAATTAATACTTCAAACAATTTTTTTTAATAAAATAATTTTGATTTAATGAAGAAGGTTTTTTATGCGTCTGTGGAAGTGTAACGATATGAATTCGGTGTATACTAAAACCTAACAAAACCTACTTGTGCAAATGGTGTAAAAATGACTTAAAACGCAGCGATCTTCAATAAACTCTATTGAAGGACGACCACAACTAACTTGCTTGATATGCTATGAATTAATTCAAAAAACGCTTGGAATAACTCGATTTGGTATTTAGATTCTCAAGAATTGAGAATTACTCAAATTCAAGAGAAAAACTAAAGAAAATCATTTCATTCAAGAAAATACCAAAGAGTTCTTATGATAAAAATAATCAAGCCCCTCTATTTATAGTCTAAATAAGGCTAAAACGTGCTTAAAAGTTAAGTGTTTGGAAATAAATAAAATAGGTTTGGGAAAGAATCCTACACAAACTAGGAAAGAAATGTTGAATATGTTATTTCGATCGATCTAGTGGCCTTTATGATGGATCTGATGCCTTCAAAATTGATCCAGTTACGATTAGGTACCTCCAAATCGTAAAAACAGAATATTGCCTAGACGTTGGAATAACGATCATGTTAGTCACGATCGACCGGCTTGCTTGCGATCGTGAAGGTAGTGGCTATGCAATCTGGCTCTTCGATGATTGCCTGGGTGTTGTCTCAATCCGCCTGTCTTGTGATTGATTAGGCATAAACTAAGATCGATCCTAATGTTGATCTCAATGCTGCCTCTTCGCCATTTTGCACTAAATTAATTTGTAAGCTCATCTTTGACCTCCAAACCCTCTCAAAGCTACAAAATGCCTTAGAAACTTGTGCTCAAGGTTGTTCTTAACTTCTTAGAACTCATATTCTTCAACTTGTGTCCATGGTTTGACAAATATCCCTTGTTCCAACTCGGCACTTATGTTATTCTCCTCATCTTGAAGGTAAATTTATCTCAATTCGTTAGGATTCTAGTTACCTACAAAGCAAAACTCACATTAATATTATACTTACTTTATACTCCCACCTTGTAACTCGGTTTTGTTGTGAACGTGTAAACGCACATGGACCTCCACAAGACAAATTTTCCTTCAGATTGTAGCTTAATTTATGGATCAAATATTGTGATGTGGAAAGACCTCTTAATTGTTTCATGTGAAAACATCCTTTCCACTAGACTAAGACAACTCTTTGTCAGATACAAACATAATTTATGGAATCCCTTTTGCTTTCTTTCTTTTAGTAACAACCTTAAAATCTCGATGGACATTCCCTTGCAAAATTAATCTTCCCTTGATAACACTTATATGTTCTAATAGATTAGCACTAATGTATTCCAACAATCTAATTTCATCAAAATAATGATCACAAGGAATCAACCAATGATGATGTACTTTAACTAATAGACAAGCACCTAAAACAATGTATATCATCATGCCATCTCCAGTTACTTAGTCATGTAAATGATAATATAACTCTAGCATTTCTTATTACACTATACATATCACAATTCATACACGTATGCATGATATGTGTAGGATCTATACTAACTTGTCTATGTGTGTATGCCATGATGTGTGATTTAATTTCATGATACTCCTTATGCTCAACCTCTTCATGTATAAAAAATTCAACACAATTGATTCCTAGGCCAGGATTAACACAATTCTCATCAATTCCTTTGGTTTAAGATAATCATGCCCAAATTCCAACATCTTTTTGATATGCAACCAAGAATATAAGTGCTATGAGTTCTCAACATCATGAACATCATCATGCTTATGCAGTGCATATGTGGAATAAGGACATATAAAACTTATTGAAGTAAGAATCACCAAAAAAATGAAGTTCATTATGCTTGAATTCATCACAGACACCACTGCAATATAGTCATAACATGCATTCCTAGAGACTAGTAAAAACTTAGTATATGATCCTAGAGTACTTCTTGTGTACGTACCATGCCTTACATGTAACTCTAGATGTTTGAATGTTAAATTCATTAAGTGAAAATCATTTTTGAAATCAAGATTAGCAAACAATACAACACTAAGTACATCATGTGAATGTAACTCAAAGGAATACTGGAACTAAGATTGCTGACCTCTTTCTATGGCGTCAATTCACGTGGATTTACAACTCCTTGTGAATTTTCATCAACTTCAATTGAGAACTCTATGGTTAACTCCTTTTCAATACATTTGTGCTCCTATAAGAAAACATCAACAAAAGATATAGGACAATATAAAGGGTTGGTGAAAATAATCCTCCCATTACAAACTGCCATATCTCTTTTAAGCTCTAAAGTACTCTCTTTCTCTTTTGTTCTGGCTAACTTGCTTTGTTTCCTCTCATTCTCTTTTCTTCCTACCACATTTTCACTCTCTAACTCTAGATTATATTGTTTTTTATTATATAATGGATTATCATATACTTGCTTTAGAAAATGTGTAAGAATTTCTTCAACGTGGCTGTAATCATTCTTTTCTATAGATACTATTAATGTTTCTTTACCCAATGGGTCATGTCCATGTTGCATCAACGCGACTTCTTCGACATCTTTACTATTGGTCCTATCTTCTAAAGTTAACTTATCCTTAACTTTACAAACTTCTTCTTTAATGACTTCATCAATGGCCCTTTATCATTGTGGCATGCCTCCATCATTAGCAAATCCAACTCTGACTCATTCTTCTCATAGGCTACAACATCACCAATGTTACAATTATTTGATTAGGAATATATACAATTTACCTCTTTGGTTGCTATGAATGCAATATTATCAATACTCTCTTTAATTCTTTCTATGTGGTGCCTCACTCCATCCATAATTCCTCTTACTGTGCACAAATTTATTCCACCTATACTTAGCATATTCTAAGAAAAAATGGGGTGGTTAATTTTGCTATACATGCCTCCAAACATGGATGAGAGTCAAACGCCTCTTCTACCTTCCTTTCCATGCCAAATATGCATTAGGATTAGCTCGTCCCACAAATGGTGGAATATCAAATTCGGTCCTCCTTGATGATTCACCATATTCCTCACTAGTTCTTTGCAAACACCTACTACAGAAGCAATCAATTCTATCATAATTATCAAATTTATCATCAACTGCGTATCTTCTTCATCTACTTTGATACGTTGCTCTTACTAATCCATGCCCCAACTCCTTTTTACCCGAACTCGTGCAAGGTAATGGATTTCTTGCTATAGTAGTATATGAATCCTCCAAATTATTAAGCCATTGGTTTATGCTCGCTAATTTCTTAGACAAGCGTCTCATGTGAAATGCATTGCCTCCCAACATCCTAAAATTATGGGTAATACAAAGGGCAAAGGAAACTTGTATGTGTGTATAGGTGCCCTCTCATTTTACAAGATATAAATTACTCGTTTCTTACCTCTCACTTGCGAATTACACATAAACACTCAGCAATGCACTTATCAACTCAAATCTTGTGCCCGCTTTGTGGAATTCCAAGAAATTCCTGATAATTTAAGTGACGTATTTCCTAATAAGGTGTAAGTATAAGGATGAAATTTTGGGGTATGGGATCAATCCAAATATAATTAGATCAATTCGAGTGTGCAAAGTAGGTTGGCAGATCGATTCAAATGTAGTTGGATCAATCTTGGGGCTGAAAATTGGGTGGTGATTGATCTTGGGTAAGAAGGGTCAATCAGGACTCAAGCAGACAGGATGTAATTGATCGAGGAACAGGTCCGTTTGATCTGGATGATCGACCTGGAAACGAATCACAAGGTGTGCGATTGATCTGAACTGGGGGCGCCATTGATTATTAACTTGAAATCTTGTCCAACAATAGTTTAATCTCACCCAAATGCATAGTTCTAAAAGGCGAATGGCGTGGCGTGGCGCCAACTTCTACTGGAGCCATGGCGCATGGTGCGCGCCATTTTGAAATATGGCGCACATTAAATCAAATTAATTAAAAAATATTTATGCCTTTAATATATATATTTGAAATATAAAATAATCATTAAAAAAATCAACTTTAATTAAAAAAAGCAAATAGCATTGATAAATGCATATATAATTCATTTCAACTTTCAAGCATCAACTACAAATAATCAACCAGCATTTCAAGTTCAAAATATAATCAAATAAACATTATAAATTATGTAAATATCACAAATGTTAATCATCAATATCAAAAAAATCAAAATCACTCTCTACATCATTTTCATCTTCATTCCCATCATCAGATTGAAACTTAGGCTCATTCTCTTCATAAGCATCGTCTTCATCATCTTCATCCACTAATTGATATGATCTATATTTAGATATAACGTCTCTTGAACTTGATCTTGCCCTTGTTGTTGCTCTAGATCGAAAATCATATGCTTTTTCTTCAACCCCAAAAGCTCTAGCAACATCACCCCAAGTTAAGTCATCGCTTTCGTGCACAAAGGTGTCCTCATTTGAATCCAATTTTCTAAGCAACCATTCATTAGATTCATCAACATTCTCCAAACTGATAGGATCAAGTTCATGACGTTTTTCAAAACATCTCAAAGCCCGGTTATATTTGATATAAACCAAATCATTCATGCGTTTTTGAGCCAATCTATTCCTCTTCTTAAAATGAAGCTGCAAAAATTAAATTTTAAATTAAAATATTTTATTAATGAAATAATAATATTTATAGACACATATAAATTATATACTTACATTTTCAAACACACTCCAATTCCTTTCGCAACTTGATGCACTGCAAGTAAGACTAAAAACTCTTATTGCGAAGGTTTGCAAATTTGGAGTGTTGTTTCGAAAATCTTTCCATTATTCGGCTTCACAAAACAAATATCAACATACAATAGTTATTTATCGTTCTATGAAACAATAAATATATTTAATTTTATATAATAAATACCTGGTGCTCTCAATTTTCTTTGTCTAACAACCGGTGCAAATCTAAATTGGCCTTCAGCATTTCTGTACAAAGAGAGCTCCGGATAAATATTATCTTGTACATCATCTAGAAACAACTTTTCTATGTATTTGTGCATACCATTTGTAATCTCTGGATTATTTTCAACATTGGGGTTTTCATAAAAGAATTATGGATTCAAAAAATAACCTACTGCATATAAAGGCTGATAAAGCTACATCTCTCATCTCCTATCAATAATTTTAAATATGTTATTATATTTTTCTTCATTGTTGTTAAATGAGGCCATTATTGCTTTCTTCGCCCTATCCATAACCTCATATATATATATATATATATATATATATCCTATTGGAGGTTTAGCCTCACCATCCACTAATCGTAACGCAACTAATAATGGCCCACCAATTTTGAGTGCATAGACAATAGTTTTCCAAAATGAAGGCATCAATATCACACTCGCCACCAACTTACCTTGTGTCTCTTTTAAATATTTGCACTCAGCCCATTATTTTGAAGTAAAGGCAGTGGCAAATTTGGTTTTTCCTGCTCGAATCATCTCCTTTTGTTTAGTGAACTCTCTCATCATGTTTAGGAGATTGGGCCTATTATATATATATCCATTGATCATCATTGCTCGCTCATACGTCTTCTTCAAAGTTTCTACTTTAAAGATGCCTTTAAAAATAAGATCTATGCAATGAGCAGCACAAAGAGTCCAGAACAAATGCTTATATTTAGCCTCCAAAAGTCTTCCGATTGATTCAAAAAAATATAAAAATTAATATTTCATAAATAATTACTAATGTAAGTAAAATAAATAACAGAATTAAATGCATTGAAATTTTCTTACCAGCAACAACATTTGCGTTCGCACTATCAGTAACTACTTGCACTACATTTTTCTCACCAATCTGTTCAATGTATTTTGATAACAACTCGCACAATTTCTCACCAGTGTGAGAATACTCCGAAGCATCGACCGATTCAATAAGTTTGCTCCCTTTTGGGCAATTCACTAAAAATTTAATTAATGTCTTATTCTTTTTATCGGTCCAATCATCTGCCATCAATGAACAACCATATTTTGCCACTGCCTCTTCATGGGTCTTCAAAAGGCCACTCGTGTGTTCCAACTCTTTTTTCAAACAAGTCACCTTCAACTCGTGATAAGTTGGTGGCTTGATGCCAGGATCACACTGAAAACAAGCTTCTAACATTTGCCCAAAAGTATCAGAATTGACAACATTAAAAGGTAGCATATTGTCATAAGCTCACCGTGCAAACCATTGCACCATATGCTCTCTCTTTATTTTTGTAGTTTCATCAAACTTTAAAGTTTTTCCCTTACTACTGTTACGTTTTAGTACCTCAGTAGTATCATGTATAAAAAACATGTCAATGGGCCCCATCTGCTTCATTTTCTTAGTTGGTGCAGTTGATGAACCAGCAGATGGACGCTTGCCAACACTCAAGTCTTCATTGTATTCATCCTCCTCAAATTCCTCAGCCACCAAATCAAAATGAGGAATTGCATCAATTTGATTTTTCAAGTCTTTCTTCTTTTCTATTAAATTTCTAATATTTTCCTTTACATGCTCGGGATATTTAAAACACACCTTTGTATTTCGAAAGCTCCTAACAAGGTGTTGTTTGTGCCATGTGATCCTTCCTTTCAAAACTTTATCACAAAAAACACATTTGACGTCGTTTGTGTTTTTTGGATCGACTAATGTAGCATAATTCCAAGCTAGGTCCTTTCGATTTGAATTTGACACATCATAAATCGACATCTTGATACGGTACAATGAATCGGCGCAGAATATAACAAATTCAATTGTTGCCAAAATATAGCAAAAAATCTTTTATAAATTTACACAATGAATCGACGTAGAATATTTCAAACACATTTTAAAAAATAACAGAAATAAACAAAACTTAAAAAAAAAATACTTACTGCTCGAAACTGTCCACTGCTCGGTCGAAGGCAGCTCGGCCAAAAACCCAGACCCAAACACGGTGGCTCAGCCGAAAACCCAGACCCAGACGCAGTGGCTCGGCCGAAAACCTAGACCCAGACGCGACGCAAAAGGCCGAAAGCCCAAACCCAGACGCGACGCAGATGGCT
This sequence comes from Avicennia marina, assembly GCA_019155195.1. Classification (NCBI taxonomy): domain Eukaryota; kingdom Viridiplantae; phylum Streptophyta; class Magnoliopsida; order Lamiales; family Acanthaceae; genus Avicennia; species Avicennia marina. The sequence goes on from CM032765.1 coordinate 10,438,797, forward strand.
TGCCCAAAAACCCACTTCCCAGATGCGACGCAGACGGCCGAAAACCCAGACCCAAACGCAACGCAGACGGCTGAAAGCCCAGACCCAGACGCGACACAGATGGCTTGCACAAAAACCCACTTCCCAGACGCAGACCCAGACGACGCAAACGGATCGACAGATCGAGGCGAACAAGGCTGTGTTAGCGTATAAGCGCGTTTTAAAAAAACACGATTCTTCCCTACGCACGACTTCTCTCTGGCGCCCCATTGCACGCCAGATCGCCAAGGGAAACGGCACTCTGGTGACCGCCTATGGCGCGCCAGAGAGAAGGCATGCGCCTTCTTCATCGAATGGCACATATCCTGCGCCATCAACGCCATTCGCCATGGCGCGCGCAATGGCGCGCCATTTACAACAGTGCAAATGCTTCCTAGAATCTAATCTTTTGGGTTTTCAATGTTCTCTACCAATTAAGGAACTTCCCTAGACAAATTTTCACATAAAGATCACAACTTTTTATCTATTTTTTCTTCCAATCTTTTTGTTGCACAATTTTTTCTCTTTGCTACAATTGTTTTTTTATTCAAATTCCAATATAATTTTTTTTCACGCATTTTTCTTTTAAAACTTTTCTCAACCCTCATAATTCGCCAACCAAACAAGCAATAAACTTGCTAGAAAGCATAGGAAATTCACCAACAGAATTTTTTTTTGTCTTTTTTTCAAAACTCTCAAATCACAACCAAACAAGGAACAAAAATTGCTAAAAATCACCAAAATCAAATAAAGTTTTATTTTTTTGAATTTTATGAAGCACGTGGAGAAAAAGGAGATAGGAAAGACTTGGAAAGAATGAAAGATGGAATTTAGTACCTGACTGGTATTTGGATTAGAATCCAAAATAATCAGCTCTAATGCCAATTGATGTGTGTATGGAAGCATAAAGATATGAATTTCAGCATATGTTATAACCTAACGAAACCTGTTTGCACTAACCATGTAAAAAGACCTAAAATGCAACAATCTTCTATAAACTCTAGCATTGGACGGCCACAATTAACACACCTAATTAGTTAATACGTTACGAATTAATTCAAGAAATATTTGAAATACTCGATTTGGTGTTTGGATTTACAAGAATTGAGAATTATTCAAATTCAAGAGAAAAACCAAAGAGAATAATTTCATTCAACAAAATACCTAAGAGTTCTTTTAATAGAGGTAACCAAGGTCATCTATTTATAATCCAAACTAGGGTTAAAACATACCTAAAAATCACAAATAAGTATTTGGAAACAAATAAATAGGTTTGGAAAAGAATCTTAAACAAATTAGGAAAGAAATTTATTGAACATGCCATTTCAATTGATTTTGTGGCCTTCGTGATCGATCTGACATCTTCTAGATCGATCAAGTTATGATTGGGTACCTTTGGATTGTAAAACAAAACATTGCCAAGATGTTGGAATAACGATCGCCCTGGTTGTGTTCGATCACCCTACTCACGATTGTAAAGACCATGGCTGTGCAATTTAGCTCTCGGATGATTGTTTGAGCACTGGCTCGATCCGCCTAGCTTGTAATCAATTGGGCATAAGCTAAGACCAATCCCAATGTCGACCTTAATGATATCTCTTCGCCATTTCTCACCAAATTGATCCATGAGCTCATCTTTGACCTCTAAAACCTCTCAGAGCATCCAAAACCCCTTTAAAACTCATGCTTGAGGTTTTTGTTAGCTTTTTGCAGCTCATATTCTTCAACTTGCGTCCATGGTTCGAGAAACATCTCTTGTTTCAATCTGGTGCTTGTGTTAGTTTTTTATTTTGCTCTGCTGAAAATATGATTTAGTGTACATATGCTCTCTTTGGATTTGTTAAAGTTGTATTGCGTAGAGCACATACTATAAATCCTAATCCCATAGTGGTCAGGGCTAGTAGCTTTCAATGGGTTCCTTCTTGCATTGCAGTAAGGATTTCTCTTGTCCTTGAGATGTGGGACCATTGGCCTTAACTAATTCCCACAGGATTTGAATGATTTCCTTCGTTGAGTGAGGAGGGCTTGCAAGAATCTCTCCCCCGTCTAAGCCAGTACATTTTGCTGAAAAGGAGGAAATTTTGAGTCTGTGTATTGTTGGAAAACAATAAGAAGTGCTGAAGTTGCATGTATGTCAAATAATTTAACCAGAATTGCCTGGGTTTTTTTTTTTTTTTTTTGAAAAGGTTATGTTTTGCCTCCATATAAATGGTTGAAAAGTATATTTTTTGGTAATTTTTTTCCAAAATATACTACTTAATCAAATATTGATTTTTCTTTTTAAAATATTACTAAATAAAAAAAAATGCATACATATATAAAAAGTTCAGCCTTAAAACCGTACTGCAAAAATATGATTTATTACAAAAACATAATTTATTGTATAATTTATTTTTTAATTTATAATAAACTAATTAATTAGCTTATATCTGAAAGTGCTTGGTTCTTAGCCTGATCAATTATTTAACTGAACTTCTGGTCTAAATTTATTCAAAAACATCTAAACTTGATTGTTTTCATCTTGAGTTCCTAGGATTAGGAAATCAGAATACAAGGTATTCGCCATTTGGGCAGAGGAAAAGGGTAATGGGACTAGTCTTGAAGCAAGAAGGATAGTGTAATGGAGGGTGAAATTGTGATTCATCCTATGTCCTTTATTTGATCACCTTAACAGTGGCCCCTTTCATGTATTTTTCTTTTTATATTGCCCAGTGCCTTGTGACAACTTGCAATTATCTGTGTGATTAGTGCTTCAAACTATTATTTGAGTGAGAAAGAGGTTCGAACTAAACGGGTGATTCATTTGGTCTTGCTCTTATCTTGCTGCAATATTATATTGGAGCCAAGCTATGCTTCAGCTATTGGAGGGTGGACAAACTATGGTCTAGGAGATTATGTATTTTATGCAATTGCATCGAATGCTTAATCTGCATGTGTCATGGTCTTAACAAAGGACAAAATATAATTGATTTTTTAAAAATATGACACATGTCATAAAATTAAGCATCTGGTGCATTTGCATTAGGTGCATAATCTCCTAAACCATAAAACTGTTCAAATTTTGTCACCTGGGTTGAAAGTAGTGTTAAATTCTGTGACACTAAGCGTTTAGAAGTTTGTCCTATAATTTTATGATTTTTGTAACCGAGACACTATTAATGCATGAACTTGTAGTAGATGCCTGATGCTTTGGTATTTTTGCTGCATGTTTTCAGTGACCAGGATGATTATGAGGTTGTTCGCAAAGTTGGAAGAGGGAAGTATAGTGAGGTTTTTGAAGGTATTAATGTCAACAACAATGAACGGTGTGTAATCAAGATACTGAAACCTGTGAAGAAGAAGAAGGTACTTGTTTCTTTTCTTTTTTTACTGTAGAATTGAAGAAAAATAACTGAACTGTAGCTAGTGTCAACAACTATTTATTTTATTCCTTGGCTGATAATCCAAATACTTCATACTAAATTTGAGACTTGCTTTTGTCTTCTATTGTTGATCATGCCAAGTGTCAACTACTTATAATTGAATGTTACATGTAACAGGCATTTATCCTACCTGATTAAATAGTATTTATATTAAATGAGGAATTCGACACATTTGAGTTACCGATTGCTCATATAAACCTGAGCAGACTAGTGCCGAGCAAATATATTCTGATTTAACCTTGTATAGTCTGTTTCACATATTTGTTTTATAAATCATCCGCATATGTTTGGGTAAAGCATTTTGAAATTAGTTGAAATGCTTGAACATAGTTGAATGGTCATCCTTCAATAGAAAAAACTTCTGTGTCCAACAGCACTTCTCTTTCCCATGTATTAATTGTTCAAGATGAACTTTAGCAGAGTAATGCTGAGCATAATTTTTAAATTTTATCTTCTATTGTCTGTTGCAGATAAAGAGAGAGATCAAGATACTGCAAAACCTATTTGGGGGACCCAACATTGTCAAACTCTTGGACATAGTCAGAGATCAGCACTCCAAAACTCCTAGCTTGATATTTGAATATGTGAACAGTAAAGATTTCAAAGTTTTGTATCCTACGTTGACCAATTATGACATACGTTACTACATATACGAACTCCTCAAGGTGAGAGGAATGTTACTAAATCTCATTGTCTGCAAATTTAGTTTTACTTCTCTATCTGTCTATACAACTTTATGTTCGAAGGAGTTCATATATAGCACCTCTACTCATTAACAAAGCTGTGCTTAATTTTTCTGCTCTATCCTTCCCTCTAACTTTTTGTCTGAACGAGTCAATACATAACACATCTTCTCATTAAAAGGCTGTGCTTGTATAGCTGATGACTGGAAATGATTGTTTCAAATGCACTTACTGAATTTAAGGTGTGTCTTGTACACCTCGACAGCATTGTGAAAAGTAAGTAGTTAGAGAAATGGAATGGCATGTGTTTTCAAACACCCTAAATATTGCTGTTATAGACAAGAAGAAAGTATAGGTTCTGTCAGATTTTTGATAAGGATAATTTCTATTCTGCAACTTATGCTGGGTGTCTTTCTCGTGATGGATTTTCAAATGTATGATTTAACATGGGCAGAGAGCGCAAGACAGATGAGGAAATAGATCTGTTAGGACATGTTGAGATTGATATCTTAGACATGCATGTTTAAAGATCATCTTCTGCAATCTGTGGGATGTTTGAAATATAAAAAAACAGACAAATTACTAGAATTGCGTTGGTTGGTGATGATCAAAATTCAATAGTCTACTTTAGATTTACCAAATTATTTATTTTATTAATTTTTACACCTGATCTTCCATGTTCATCCAATTACCTTTTATTCCTTAAATATGCAAGCATGGGAAAAGTTCTTTAATGTTTAAAATTCGGTATAGAAGCCCTACTTTTTGAATGGTCTGTCATTGCCCTGCTACTTTGTCTGTTAGGATTTCGCACATTGTATGAATTATCATGCAAAGGATGTTAGTGTTTTGTTTTCATATTTTTTCCAAAATAAATCAGGAGGAGCATTGATTAGAAGGATTTTAGTGTTTTGTTTACAAATTTTAGTTAGGATGTTAGATAAATAAATTGACGACCATATTATTGAGCACAGATGTTCAGCCCTCAGCCCAAAAGCATATTGTTTTTAATCAAGTTTGGCGACTTGCCTATTGTCCTTTTGGAGCAGAATTTTGTTCCCCTGACCTGTGGTCACTGATTGGGAATATTTGTTACTGAGGGTTGCTAAACCTGGGAAAGAATGTAGTGATCTTATCCTTTAATTGTGTTTAGAGTCTCTTAAGTTATTTATATAGACCAGAAATTCCTTTATGCTCTGCAGGCTCTAGATTACTCCCACTCACAGGGAATAATGCACAGAGATGTTAAGCCTCATAATGTAATGATAGACCATGAGTTGCGAAAGCTTCGCTTGATTGATTGGGGTCTTGCGGAATTTTACCATCCTGGGAAGGAATATCATGTTCGTGTTGCTTCAAGGTAACATATAACTATTTTAATCTGGATTGAGTATCTGGTGATAGAATTCTTCTGTATCATTCACAGATGAGGTTGTTCAGTTCACATGCTCACCTGGTGGTTTCCTATGTTTGTGATTGTTCCAAATGTTTAATTGTGATTTATTTATAGTATACTAGATTAGACCAAGCTATTGGCTATTAAATGAGACAAACTGAAATATATGCTAGAGCCAGATATCCTTTTTTTTTCATTGTTGGTTCTTCACCCATACATGTATGCTGGCTGTTTGTTTCATCTGTCCAAATAAGAACGTCAGAGGTCAGCATGAGCCTCTCCACAACAACTAATTTGTTCCCACATAAATATATGAGGGTGTAGTGGCAAAGCTGCTTGTGCCTGTAACCATTTTCTTCTCTTCTGATTGGCATTTCATATTTAGGCTTAAAACTGCATACAATATATATCCTGTAGTACATCATTTATGTCTTTTGGTCTGTGGGGTACTGAAAGTGCACCTTTGATAATCCATACTGTCTAGATTTTGTATGGTCGCACTTCTATGGAAAGAACTCCAACAGTGCCTGTTTTACACACACACACACACATATATAAAATGGCAAAAAAGAATAAAAAATAGGCACACTTTATGTGGTTACAAACCTTGTCCTGATCAGAATAAGGCCACTTTTGTTTCAAAAAAACTTTATTCATCATTAAGTGTCTAGATGGTTGATGATTTCAGGTAAGATGCATTTGTTCTTACTTTTCATTTCTTTTGCAAGGGACGGTTCACATTTCTTTGGCATCATAAGCTTAGCCGTAAATTTAGTTTATCAAATTGTGTGAGATCATTTTTCTTATTTCATTCAGATATTTCAAGGGTCCTGAGCTTCTTGTTGACTTGCAAGACTATGACTATTCTCTGGATATGTGGAGTCTTGGTTGCATGATTGCTGGAATGGTGAGAAAATTCAAGAAGCCATCTTTGGTCTTCCCGTGGAATTTTTCTTGAGCTCCTACCTATTTTATCATGCCCTCATTTTGTTTCCTGTTAATGTAGATTTTTCGCAAGGAACCTTTCTTTTACGGACATGATAACCAGGATCAACTTGTTAAAATTGCTAAGGTAACAAATTTTTGGTGTATTTGCAGGCAATTACGATGATATTCTTCCTAGTGTGTTATATAATTACTCTGAAATATATGCTGCGTTTCCCATATTCTGATATTTTATGACCAAAAATTTAAGTTTCAAACTGATGCATTAATGATGTTGATCAACAGAGGGAAAGGAATATCAGAAATGGGACAGACACATCCAAAGTACACCCTATAATAAATATATTCGGACGTATGAGACCAGAGTTGCTTCTATTATGATAGAGCTCCATGTTTTGTTAATGTTGGTTAATTAATGCATACAAATTCCGAAACACAGATTTATAGTTTTTCAGTTAACACGGAATACAGTAAGTAAAATATCGATGGAACTGGATTGCAATTATACATTGCTGATACTTTTATTTTTTTATTTTATCTTGTGCATCTGACATCAATTTATTCTTCCAGGTACTTGGGACTGATGAGTTAAATGCCTATTTACACAAATACCATTTGGAGCTTGATCCTCAACTTGAAGCCCTTGTTGGGAGGTATGCTTCAGGCAACAGATAACTATTACTAAAAAGCAAGCTTACTAAAAAGATTACTTGAATAATTACCAAATAACTGCTAGAGGCTCTTTTTGGGAGTTCTACCAAGTGCAGCATTTCTATTTTCCAAGGAAGCGCCTCATTTTGGATCATCAACTCATAAAGTTGGCTTTCTTTTCGTTTGACAGGCACAGCAGAAAACCATGGTCAAAATTCATCAATGATGATAATCGGCATCTTGCATTGCCAGAGGTCATAAATTTGTTATTCTCAGTCATGGTTTTTGCTTGTTGACCATATGAACCAGCCTGCTTTTAGTGTTCTAACTTTCTTGTTTAACTCTAGCAGGCCACAGATTTCCTCGACAAACTCCTGTGCTACGACCATCAGGATAGACTCACAGCAAAAGAAGCAATGGTAGTCTCTGTGGCCTTGTGAACTGATACTAGTTATTGCATTTTGTCCTTAGATTTTCTTGTTCCATACTGTTCAGTTTTCCCTTCTCGTTTTTGCTGTACTAAAATGCATGATTCTCCGTGTGTTCCTAGGCCCACCCATATTTCTCCCAGGTGAGGGCTGCAGAAAATAGCAGAATACGGACCCAGTAACCTGCCAATTTGATCCATACAGCAAAGTGGTTTTTGTTGTAATGTGACAATTTGTAACATTTCGCCCATGGCAGGATTTTAGAATGCCACGTATCATATGTCCAGATTATGATTTGTATCAAATACAATATCAGCTTATGCTTTTTCTTTAACAGAAACTGGCATTAAAATTTGTAAGTGGAGGCTATGGTTCCCATTGTTTTGTATAAATTGGTTTTGTAGTACAAGCGTTAGCGTCTTTTTGTTCTTCGTTGGACTGAAGATTTTGAGCTCATGCAGGATGTGTATTTTTGCTTCTATTGTTGGAATCAAAATTCTGGTGCCCATTTGCTGAGCGGGGAGGTTATCTTCAATTCATTGTTCTGTGACTTCCTTTGTGAAGTACTCTCCATGTCCAACGGGAGACAAAGATGTCCTTGCTCTCGTTGAGGGTAAAAGAACTAGCATGGCATAAAATAATCTATACTATTTTATTAAGAGTTCTACCTAATTTGATCGAGCATTGTGGATTTATTACGTTAAATTAGCTAATTAACACCATCCCTCAATTGAAAACATCAATCTACCGAAATATAATTACTAATAATTACCCTAGGGTAACATTGTAAAATTATACATTTGTTTTTAAATGTTTTTTATTTAACTTTTCTTTTATTTTCCTCTCTTTTCTTTTAACTTATTATTTTTATTTGTTTTATTTTGAATTCTCTCTCTTTTCAAATGTTTTTCTTTTCATTTTTCTCTATACGATATATGTAATTATAAAAGTAATATTATTATGCAAGTAATATATTTTGATTGTACATTATAAAATTATTATTATTATTATTATTATTATTATTTTAATTTTTTCTATCCTTTTCATTTCCTCTTTTATTTTAGTTTATCATTTTATTTTTTTTCTCAAACTTTCTCGTTTTTTTTTTCAAATTATTTTCATTTTTCATTTTTCGTTTTTCAAATATTCTTTATATCTTTATTTTACTAATTTTCAATTATTTAAAATATAATAATTTCATAATTTATAAATTAATTTCTACACATACAGTTTACTAGTATTACTAGTTGCAAATATTTGATCAGGATACTCTTAGCGCTCATTGCTCCACCTCTTCGCCCCTCAAGTCTTGGCATGTGAATAAATCAAAGCTATGTTTGTTTTCCAATTTTAAACAACAAACATATACGTTCAATCAATGATCGTTTTAAATTTTATCCCTTTATTTCTTTTATTTGTAAATACAAAAACAACTATACACTCAAAATTAAAAACAAACATAGTTGCTTTCCGCACCTAAAGGTAGATGGCCAGAATCATCACTAATGCTAAACATGAACATTTTGAAAGTGGGTAATTTTATGATGCCAACCCAAACTAAATTCTCAACTTCATTATATTGAGGCCTCATCTTTGCCGCTTTAATAAAATTTCAAATGAAACTAGAATTTTCAATCAGGTCAAGATACCGAAGAAGGTTTGCACGCTAGGCGGGTACAAATTCAATAACCATCTTATACACAGAAACATAGAAGCAAACGGAAAGTATACATACAATTTCATTCCACAATCTTAACCTTCTAAATCATTAAATTCAATTGCCGCAAGACCAGATGCTCACCAGCACCAGTAATGCAACACTTCTTTTTGGATGATCTTTGCGATTCTAAAATAAAATCACTTCTTGAGATGAGGGAAACAGGCGTACAGATCGGCCTTGGGGTGCTTCGCTTCAGCATGTTCCTTGCACTTCACTTCTGATGTGGTGCACATGAATGTCTGCATACACACCTTGCACTGCATCCATCATTCAACACTTGTGAATTAACAATAAAAATGGGTTTTACCATCAAAGATTGATCTCCAAAATTCTCAATTCAGATCCAGAAGTAAGAATGAGACATTCGTTGAAAAGCAGCTTCACCGTTGCAGGACGTTAGGGCAGGTATAGTAAATTACAAGAGAAAAATATAATGGACTCTAGGCTGAGGTGGTTCAGTAGTTTAAAATCACATGTTGCCACTATGTTGTCGTACTAGAATGTTCAAAAGTAACTGTGCTCCTATTCTGAGATTGGTTTTTGCCATATTATGTCAAAAGAGATGCAGTCCTTCACTTTACCACGCTATGTAAAAGTATTTCAAAAACTACCAAGATGTTTCAAGAGTTTTGACTGAACAGGATTCTCGAGGACATGAAAATCAACGAAGACTAGATGCTTTCTGAATCGAAGATAGAGCCTTCATGCTAACTGAGCCCAAGTGCCAAGTAGAACGCTAGAATAGCATGCACTAAATTATTATAAGTGAGAATATAAGCACCACACAAAGATTCTCGAGTTGTCGTCTGCAATTATGCATTGATATAGCAATCTAAGCAGCACTTGAGGTACTCAAACAGGCAAATTTTATTTCTTCAGGGGGACTTCTCATTCCCCACTGAATGCTACTGCAAATGAAGACCTTGAAAATTCTTGTGCTTCTTGACGAAAAGAATAATTGGACAACCAAAAAGCCAATCTCTATCAAAAATTTTAAAGAACAAACAGAAAAGCGTATAACAGAGTAAGGAAAAGATTCCCAGTGATTCTATTCAATATCAAATAAAGATAGGATTAGTGAGAAGAAAAACATAAAGCCACAGGATACAAAAACACATATTCTCGTGCAGTTTCCTCTCAAACATTCCAAATTTCTTCACGCAGAAACTTATCCAAGTTAACACAGTATTTCATTATAAATAAATAAATAAATTCACTTCAAAATTAAACGTTTCCATTCATCTTATACGGATCAGCCTAGAACTAACACACAAGCACTTGTATGGGAAATTGTAAATAAAGGATACCTGAATGCTCATGGCTTTTTTGTTGGAATCAAGCTGGCTTCCTGCACAGATCAGAAAAATTCAGAAACTCGGTAACAAAAAAAGAAAGAAAGAAATTGAAAAACAGGAAAAGAACCTTTTGGAGCCTTCATTTTCTCCGAGTTCTTCTCGCGAGCCATTTTGGATTTTTGACCGTTACCACCACCCATTTTTCCGATAACTTTATTCGATTTGTTGTATTAGATGATGGGAAAATGCTCCAATTATGAAATCCCAGAAACGGCTCTTCTTTTCCCCTGGGTTGCTCGAGAGAGGAGGAGGACGGCGCCGCGGAACAGCTGCAAATGGCACTGGGTCAAGATTGGGAAAATGGATAGGTGCGGAAGAGATGTTTATTCTTTTCCACCCCTGAGGTTTGAGTTAATATTACACCGACCACAAAGTTTATTGTGATTAGCGGATTTGCCCTCATGGAATTTCGCACCGGGTGTAAATTTATTTAAAAATTATAAATTATTTTATTATAAGTACTTAAAATTAAAAGTATAAAAATATTTTAAAACAAAAAAAAATCAAAATTGAAAAGAATTTGAAAAGAAAACTTTGAGAGTGAATACAAATGGAAAAAGAGAAGTGAAATATAAAATGATAGAAAAATTAAAAAATTAAATAATAGTAATTGTGTAATTTGACTCAATCTAACTAAAAATCCTTAGTAACTTAATAATATGATGTAAATATTTATTTGTCACAGAAACAAAAAAAGAAAGTTAGATAATTCAAGCTTTGAGAAAAAAATGGTGATTTTTCAAATTCAAGTGGAAAGTGAACGTTTTAGCACAATTTTTCTAAAGTAGTACTCAATTTGCAATACTTTTTTTTTTTTTTATGAATAAGAAGAATAAGTCAATCAATACGAGTACGGTATTTGATTAAGTTTATAATCACATGACTCTTTTTAAGAATAAGGATAAAGAAACACCGTACGACTAGTAGTCATTTTATAACTGATTGCATTTGTTTGAACTCACATGCTGAATAATTATGCACTGTCTTAGAGGCACAATCTCGACAATTCTGATAAAAATATACAGAAAATAGTAATTATATATACGATTCATAAGATCAATTTACTTACATTGATTAATAGCTCAATTTATAATAGGTGATGGCTAAAAATGAGAACTACTCTAATAATCGCAAGTGACATAGTAACAACATAATAACTAATCAAAACTTTATTAACATCTTACCCCTCTATAATAGACTTGGTTTTATGGAACCTTTAAAAATAAGTAAGTTATTTTTTTGAAAAATCTTATAAGTTATTATTTTATATATTAATAATAAAATAAATATATTTAATTATATTATTATTAAAAATGACATACTCAATGTACTTGCAAAAAATTGATAACTTATAAAATTTTATTTATTACAATAAATTATAATAAAAAAATAAAAATTGAATTGAAAGACATTGTAAATATGAAATAAAAATGTTTTAAGATTATATTAAAATACAGAAAATGGAAAAAATTAAAATATGGACATTGTAATAATTTAACAATGTACAACCAAATTTAAGAAATAGTTAGGGTTTGGGGGATGTATTCTTACTTTCATTCTTTAGAGCCATTAAGAAGAAAGAAAAAGGAGGGCAATGTTTGTTTTGTTTCACCTCAAAAAATACATACACTTTAATCATTACACTCTTAAAATTTTATCTCTTTTTTTTTTTTTTTTACTTTTATACAGTTTTCAAAAAAATACATATAAAAATACACCCCTAAAAACCAAAACAAACATAACCAAAGGTATTTTAGGAATTGTATTAAATAGCCAAACAGGGATTCTCCAATTCTAAATAGTATAGATACTAGTAAAATTTGTACACCATATGCATATGTCGACTTATTTTTAAATTATAAAATTATTGTATTTTAATTAAAAATTATTTAATTTTAATAGTATAAATAATATTTAAAGTGATTATATAAAGAAATATCAAGAGTATTTGAAAAGAAGAGAAAATTTGAGATAAAATACAAATAAAAAAGTTAAAAGAAAAATGGAAAATAAAAAAATAAAATAAGTAAATTATGTGAATTTACCTTGGGCAAACATGTTCAAAATACAAAAATAATGAAAGAACAAAATAATTTGAAAAAATGATAAATTTTAAAAGAACATATGAATATAAATTATAAGTTGAATGAAAAAAAAGAAGAAAATGATAGAAAGCATTAAAAAAATTTAACATAAGAGAAATTGTGTAAATTCATTTTGTAAAATGAAGAGTCTTTATTGAAACTAGTTATTCTAGCACAGTCTATGTGTGTGCTTACATTTATATACTTTAAAATTAATATGTAATTCTTTAATTTAATTTATTTGTCATATATAATAGTTTATTTAAATATATATTTTATAGTTGTGTAAAAAATGTTATAAATAAAAAGAAATAAAATAAAAAATAAAAATAATAACCAAGAAAGGTAACTTTGTTACTGTTAAGTTGAAGTGGAGTATATATGTAAATCTATTTAGTGTAATCATTTAATAGCCAAACTCTAAATATATAGATAGATAGATTAAATTAAAATAATATAAAATGAAAAATAATTGTTTAATTTAATTTATTTTTAATATATATTTGTTGATTTAAATATTTACTTTATACCAATTCAAAAATATTATAATTATAAAAGGAAGTAAAAAGAAAAAAGAAAGAATACTGACAAAAAATAATAACTTTGTCATTATTAAATTAAGGAGAGAGATATGTGAAAACTTACTTCGTATACTTATACAGGGGTCAAGCTCTTAATATATGGCATGGATAGTAATATGGTATGGAGTAATGACATTTAGTATATTTTTATTATTATTACACCCATAAAAGTTGTAATCCTTATAAATTTTAATTAGATCTCCAAACACCTTACTAAATTATTTATAAAATTATAGTTAACAACTTACAAAATTCAAAAATACCTTATAAACTATAAGACCTCGGGAGCTGTAACCAAAAAGCCAAACATTTGAAAACACATTATTTCAGACAAAAATAGTAAAATTTGTGTTATGCTAAAATTAATGTCGTATTGATTGGTTAAAACGTGTAAAATTGAATTGGATTTACAACTTCAAAGTAGTTATCTTTCTTTTGAACACGTATGAACTTGAGGAGGGTAAGTGGCACAAGAAAAATATTAGGAAGACACCCAAAACGTAGTAGTAAAGGCACAGAGAAACGTAATAGATTTGATAATGTGCAGTAGGTACTCTGTTTACAGTTGGACGCTGCAACCCAACCAGCGATGGTTCCAGGGTCGTTTTCGGACAGCTCTGCAACTTCTTGTCGAATTCTTGCGCCAACGACGTGGTCCGTCCTACAAAAATTCTCTGCCCGAATGCACTTTTCTCTGTTTCGCAATATCTCATCTTCCATTTCTCTTTATCAACTTGAACTCTTTTGTTTCGTCTTTTTCTTTCTTTTCGATTTCCCTGATATATACAAATTATAGTCACGCACACATATTCCTTGATACTTGTAGCATGGATGCGGTGGAGATTTTGCTGTTGTGCGTCGTGGGTTTTTCTGTTCTGGTGTTCGTAGTTGCCGACAATCTGGATTGGATCAGAAAAACTTGTCCTGAAGCAGATCAGAGAAGTGGGATTTATAATCCTGGAAGGAAAACTGCAGTCGGATGGTACTTCGTGGAAGCAGCGAAGTGCGATTCCGAGAACCCTGAGGTGGGAATTTCCAAACAAATCAGAGAAGAGGAAGCAGACAATCAGGTCAATGCCTGTTCTGAGAAATCAGATACATGCAATGGGCAGAATGCAGGAGAAGGGGCAGGGGAAAGTCTGGATGATTGGGAGGGCATAGAGAGCACTGAACTGGAGAAGATTTTTGGGGAAGCGGTGGTTTTTGTGAGCCACAAGAGCAATGCTGCTGATAAGATTGATGGAGATGCGAAGCTGCAGTTGAATGGCCTCCAGAAAATTGCTCTTGAAGGGCCCTGTCATGGATCACGGCCCACAGCATTGAAGGTTTCTGCTCGCGCCAAGTGGTAAATGCACCCCTTTAATGATCCTTCTTTTCCAGATGTTGTAAAGATTTAACTTCTGTTTGGGTACACGACTAACTGAATCAGTGCATGTGATGTGGCAAGGAATGCCTGGCAGAAACTGGGCAACATGAGCGCAGACGAGGCGATGGAGAAGTATGTCCACACTCTAGCTGAGGTCAATCCAGGGTGGAAGGTGAAGGAGACTTTCATCACTTCAATTTGCCTCTAACTATTTCTCTGTTTTTCAAACAATTACTTCATGGCACGCAGGGTGAAGGCACAGAGGCCATTCGAGATGGAAGAAGTTCTGTGGACTCATTTCCATGACTGCGGAACAGATGTTGAGTTGTGGCAGGAAATTCAAGAACCGCTTAAATGGAGACTGCACCAGTCAAGGCCAAACTAGCGGCTTCGCTGCACCATTCAATAATAGAACAGAGAGCTAATAATTGCATATTTTTATTCTTTGTTACTTGGTATTTTACTATGAGTACACACACACACACACATTTGAGTAGTACTCTTTTAGCATCAGATTATCAGAATATTAGTCCCAGTCCTATCCTTGTATTTTCGATACCGTTTATTGATTAACAAGTAGATACACTTTCATTTTAGTCAAATCCATTTCTGTCTCTCTCAATTATTTTAATCATATATTTTTTAATCTAAATTCCTAATGTGGTCATCTCTAGTTTTAGATTATATGAATAAACACTATGAGGGAATTTATATATATATATATCCACACGCACACACACACATCTATGTAAGGGGAAAATCTAAGCACAAATTGAGCCTACAAATCTTTGCTTGTGCAATGAACTATCTGTGGACGACAACATGCGTCCCAACGCATTAAAGCTATAATTGTCTCAGTCTTTTTTAAAAAAATTGTAAAAATAAGAAAAAATGGAAAGAAAACTTTTATAAATACAATAGCATAGTGTGCTTTTCTTTTGAAAAATGCGAAAACGAAGCATGAATTGGGCCCTGGAGAATTTTTGATCAGAGGCATGTTTCTTATTGGGCCAACCAACAAACACAGCCTTTTGTCCGTATATGTGTCCAAACTAGAGTAAAGTTTCAGTAATTTAAGCGTGGATAAAAATTATATTTATTTTATAAATTTTGAATAAATAGAAATTTTTTTGGAGATTTGTGTTGAATGGATTGTAAGTTAAAAGAAATTTAATTTATAAGATTCTAAACTGAATAGTTTATAAAATAAAAAACATAAGTTATATTTGTTTCGCTTCTCTCTTGAAATATGCACGTAATTCAATAATTATATTTTTTAATATTTTATTTTATTTTTATTTTTACAATAACTTGAAAAAAACGAAATCAAACCAAACATGACCATAGCCTTTCGTTTTCATTTTGAAGACAAGCCCGAGGCCATTCCACAGTGCAAAGCCTCATCAGATTTGTCTTCGTTAATTTGAAGATGCGGGTCTGGGTTTTAAATGGTCGGGACATTTGGCATTAAACTGCAGTCGGTGTCTCCCTGAGCAATGGGAGTGGTGATCGAATCTGAAATCTGGGAGCCAAACCCAGCACTATACATATTTTTGTTCATCTGCTGCTTTCTCTCAATCTTCTATTTGCCCAAAAAAACCGCTGCCAATGTGTTCGATCTCGCTTCGTCCGCTTCTTTTCTTCGCTATGTTCCTAGTGTGGAAGAAAGAAAATGGAAGTTCTGGAATTTCCCCCAATGGCTTGCGGAAGAGCTGTTCGTTACTATAGATAAACTTTCTTGCCTTCTTCGTCCTCTCCTCAGGTTAAATTGGTAGCTTGTTTTGAGTCATTTCTATTTTGTTTCCTCTAATTCTTCTTCTATTTCTATGTTGACTGGGTATTCGTTTTTGTGTCAAAAGTGATGGAGGGATCGTGGGCCGTGTTTGGGGAATACGAGTTGGCCTATTACGGATTGACTAAAGATGAAATACTGAAGTCTTTATGCATTGGATATGCGGTCTCTTTGTTTGTTGGGAGTTTTCTTGGAGTGTTCTCTGATTTAATGTGAGTCTACATTTTCATTAAGTCATTGATTGTACGTTTGTTTTGGTATCTAGCCTTACTACCTTCTATCAGAAAGGTTGTTAAAAATGTGCTGGAATGGGAGCTTTAGTTCTTCTTAGATAGTAGTATGCTTCAGTTACTCGAACAGATTTGTGTGGAATAAGATTTCGCTTTAGGGCTGATTTTGCATTTTATCATCAATTTCCTCTGATGGATTTTTTTTTTTTTTAATTTTTTGGGTTTTTGTGCAGGGGTCATAGGAAATTTTGCTTCTTCTTTTACATGCTGCACCTTTTCGTAAGCATATGGAAGATAGTTTGCCGAAGTCCCAACATTTGGTTTGTTAGCATTTGTCTTTCACTATCCTCTTCAATATATTCCTTCAATTTCGAGACTTTCATGGTAGTCCAGCATGAAAAGGTGTGTGAAGATTTTGCCTGCAATCTATATTACCTGGTGCTATTAATTACCAAAGAAAGTTATAATTTTTTGATTTTGCAGATTGGGCAGAAGCAAGAGTCACTGAATGATACGTTTTGGTTAATGACTTTCTTTGAATCTGCGTCTTTTATAGGCAGCCAGATGATTGGGAATTATCTAATTGATGGTGATGTGAACAAAAACATAACTTCTATGTGGAATCTATCTGTGGTTGTGGCTATTGTTGCCATTGTCTGTTGTACTTGGGGTTGGAAAGGAAATCTGCAAATAGAAGCATTCAAGGATTACCATATTTCATTTCACAGGCATTTTGTCAGTGGTATGAGAAACTGGCTAATATATTAACTGCATATATTTACGAGGAAACTATTATAGATTTTTTTTCTTATGGGAAATATCTTAAACTTTTTCGTGTTGTCAGATAAATAACATTATATTTACATATAATAGATAAAAGGATATGGCTGTTATCATGGGTACAAACCTGTGTACACTTCTCCAATGCAGCATTCTGGATTCTTTGGGCTCCATTCATAGTGGTAAGATCTTGACCCAACTAATTGTCTTTATTCCCTTACTATGTTAGAACTTCTAGTTCAAAGCAAGAAGTTAATGCAAATTTTAGTGCATTTTTTTGATCCTTTTCCTCCTTTGCTTTTGGACTAAGATGCTAATGGATATCGGCAAACTTTAGATGAACTTACGCGGATTCTGAAATGTTGTTTAAAGACTATAAAATATTATGGAAATGATAATTTTGTTGACTTTGTGAATGTTTACCATGAAAATTTACTAGTTGTCAAAATATTGCTACATCTTTCATGAGCTTGCTAACTCATCTATCCAAAATATGCTCATCACAATTTTTTGACAACTAAGATCTAGGTACAAAATGTTTCACTTTCAGAGATTTCACATCCTTTAGGCAATCACTCTGTTTAAATGAACTGGAGAATTTATTCTTCATATTCATTTTCTTAATTGTAGCACAAACCTTTCAAAAATGCACACACTTAATACTTCAAACGTATATTTTTTTCTACCTCTCATATGTACGCACATACAACAGTACCTAAAATCAATCATTACCTCTATTAAAAATTAAATCATTACACATTCACTCACATATGTATGCACTCTAAAAACTAATCAGTGTCTCCATATAAAATTATGATATCCAATCATTTTACATTATTAAAAATATACGGACACACAAAGATAAATAAATCAAAATACTATTAATTATTTTTACACTATTCATAGAACATCTTCACCAAAAGCAAACCACCAGCTGTTGCCCCAAAAAACAACTGCCAAACAAAGTCTTTGTTCTTGTATCCATGAATAATGGATGGTTGCAATGTTCTTTGATGGAAAGTTGTGGGATTTTTGAATCTGCAAATCAAACAACTCTTCATACTTGAGATGCAAAGTTCCTCTAGATGTCATTGTGATTTTTTTATAATTGCTTATACTTGTTCAAACTTTCATGCAAATAGCCTATAAGGTTTTTCCATGGGGCAGTTTAATGAAATTTTGTTATCACAAGAGGAATTAGATGGAAAGTCTAGGTAATCATCAAAGATAATGTGGCTCAAAGAAGGTTTACTTTTCTTTTATGTCCTTGTAAGGTGAATGTCCGTTAATATCCCAATGCCAAGCATTGGATTACATAGCTAACAGTTGATCCTTATTATTATTTGAACCAGAAAATATACTAGATGTTATCTGCCTCCTTGTAGTCAATAAAATTAGATTTTATGTTGTAGCATATTTTTGCTCCCTGGGGTAAGCTTTCTTGATTACTTACACTGTTTTTGATTACTGCATCTTTGAAAAACATTGCATTCAGCAAGAGATTTTCATGATTGCTTCAGTTTCTTGGCTAATCAAATTTTTATTCAAGTATTAGCTGCTTTGTTTCTCTTTTTTTAACAATACTGTTGTATTGTTAAATATGGGAAATCTGTTCCCCTTGTATCATGCTAGGCTGATGGAAGAGCGGTATCATTAGGGTTGATATATCCTTGTTTACTGGGTTTTAAGATGCTTGGTAGCACTGGATTCCCCTGGTTGTTTCATGGACCATTAGCTCTTCGGATAGAGGAATATCTTGTTTATGCTTTTATTGTGATGGGCACTGTTTTGACTGTTTTTGCCTATGATTACGAGGTATGTAATCCTTAGATCATTAATCTGTTGACGAACTATTGGTTTGATCATTTTATCATCCACATTCCAAGATTGATATTTTATTCTGATATTGAATATCATTTATACAGGAAATTGAATTTCTCCTGATACTTTTCTGTTTGTTTCATGCTTGCATGGGCGTGGTTCTGCCATCTCTTGCCAGACTAAGAAGCATGTAACTATTTTTGCATTTTTGCTCTTTCTTTAATATGCAATCCCTCGTATTGTCTTCTGAGAATTGATTGACTAACTCTCAGTTCTGTTCTTATTGATTCAATTCATCAGTATGTGATATTGGCACCATCCCAAATATCCTCCTGCACTCCATCCACTCATATAAGCATATGGATGAGTGCCAGTAGCTATGATATGCCCCTAATATTGGTTATCTGTTCTTATGTAAAGATTGTTTAGCCTTCTAATCTATCTTCCCACTGCATGCTTAGGTACGTACCGAATGAAGTTCGTGGAGGAATGATGAGTTTATCTCTCATGCCTGCACATGCAGCAGTTTTCTTTATGCTTCTCCTGGTATATATTGCAACCATCTAGATTTGTAAATCTAACTGGAGGGTTATCAAATTAGTCATAATTGTTGTTTAGGGTGATATTCAGCTTAGATTAAGCTTGGCACAAATAATGATCTTCTAGCTGTTCTCTTTTGGTTATAAATTGGCATCACACCAGAAGTTGTGGGGAAAGGAAGCAAAACTAAATCTGAATCAATCAAAAGGGTTTGAATTTGGTGGTTGCAGATTATGAAATGTTCAAAAAATTTCAGTTTGGGTTATTAAGATTATTTTGGAGTAGTTATCCCTCTTTTAGCATGTTTAGGTTTTTTGGTGCCATCTATTGCCAGTAAACTCTGGCTATGCGATCATCTTTTAACTATGGCAGATCATTTTTCATTCTTCAAACCGGAACTTACTAGGCTCAAATAGATTGCCATTTTTTGGAAAAAAAATGGAAAACTAAAGAGGAGAACAGAAAGGCTTTGCTTGCTTTCCAGTTTTGATGGCTCCTGCCTTCAAAAGCACTCACCAAAAAACAACTCTCAAATAAACAACACTTTGAAAATGATTTTCTCTGATGTATACATACATATATATATGCACAAAAATATTCAAAATCCAATTATTATATATATTCACTGTCAAATTATCTTAAAATTTAATCATCACACCTATTTACCAACACATAATATATTCTATATCTTATATATAAGCAACACATACAAAAAACTCTACATGACTTATAAACATCCCTTAAGAAAAACACTATTTTTCTCCCCACAAAAAACACAAAACAAACATGCAAGGATTTTGGCCTAGTATGCTGTTCTTTGTAAGTTATTATTTCCCATGTCGCTATGTTAGTGATTTGGAGGTTGTGGGATGTAATTACTGTCCTTTGTTATACATCAACTGTCTTGTTATATCTCAAATGTGGTGGTGTGTTTCTATCATGTTGATGCTACAGAGAGGTTACTACCAGTACATTGGGAATTCAACCATCATTGCGTTTGCAGCTATAGGGCTGTTCTCAGCAGCTGGTTGCATGTATATGTTGAAAAAACGGGGAAAGCAACTCCACCAGAGCAAATACAACTTGTGATATTGTTTTCTTGGAAGTTCATTTTTCTTGATCAGCCTCCATGGTGGTCATTTCACCTGGTGTGTCCTTGGCTGTAATCTACCTGGTGGGGTCAATCTGATTGTTGGACAATTCAAGGTAAAACCTCTTAAGTTGCTAAAGACGGAGAAATTGTTTCTTATAATGTCATGAAGCATGTATCTTGCTGAATTAGAAGGAAAATAGGGGATCAAGTTGTGAACAATTCCCCATTGGTTTTTGGATTTGTGGAAATAGGAGGGGATAGATAATATGGTTGCATGTCGAGCATGCGTTCTTCAAGAGTCTGCTGCTGGTTGCGTACCTGGAAAGGGAGTATGGTGGCCCTGGATGCTGTCATGTAGACTGGTTGAATACTTGACGCCTGTTGAATAAGTGCTTGGAACTCAATGAGGATGAATAAAAGCTGTCACTACATGACATGACCCTCCGTCCATCTTTAGTAAGCAAAGGCTTTGAATTTTGCTTCTTTATCTGGCTGATATTACAATTGGAAGTTGTATACAGAATTTTAGTGTATTTTCTTGAAGGCTCTTTTCAAATTGTTGAATTAAGTTCTGTCCTTCGTAATTTTTGGAGTATTCGGTGACAGCCTGCATTCCACCAGCTAAGAAAACAGGTGCGCATATATATATTCTTGCATGAGGAATTTGGGGGAGAAAATTAAAGAAAGACGGGGAGAGTAGATTTGCTTGCACAATCACTGTATTGACAACATGAATGCAAAGATTTTTGTACCTAATAATGGAATTGTCATGCTTAAACTGCGAAGTAAGCATGGCTATGTTTGTTTTGCAATTTTGAATCCTAAAAAAACAAACTTTATCATTATATTTTTTTAATTTTTTTTCTCTTTTACTCAATTTTAAAAATAACACCTAAAAATATACACTCAAATTTTAAAAAAACATAGTCCAAGTATTCTCATGGTAAATCTAGCCTTATTCGTGTGGTTTGTGCAACAATATTATTTGTGTAAATGTGCCCTGCTAGAGGGAAAATTTTATAATTTAGATTAAAAAGATCAATAATTCATCTAATACATACATAGCAAAACTCACCGACGGCTCCAACTTTCACTAAAATGGACCGCCAAGTTTCTGATCGCTAAAATTTCGCAAAAATGACTCGGGACCCATTTACAAATAATTAATAATCATCAACCTGCTCTTGATCCCTAATCCATTTTGTTGCTACCCATTTTTCACCTTTGATAACAGGACAGCTCCCATGAAGAGAGGCCTGCACAAGTGTCAAAGCCAAGCTGGGTCAGAAATATCTTTGCTCTAAAGGCATAAGCAGGAAACGATTTTTAGCAAGTAAATCAAAAGTGACAAACCAGTCCCCATGCGGCAAAGGAAGAAAAATTTTCTCATCATGAAATAAGTTCTTGTGATAGCGTGCCACGACTCAGTCACAGGCACATTTTTTTCACATTCACGGGTAGCAAAGAATCTGGTAAATTGTGTTTGAGAGTTGATGGTCCTCACCAAAATATAGACATCAAGAGAGAACTTGGAGGAAGGTAACAAGGGTTTGAGCTAAAATAATACTTGAAGGCTGATTCTGTGACTTGTTTAGGGCTGCAGCACGTCAGTTCAGATTTTTATTGACTATAAACGCTTTAAGGTCTTATTAAGAATCTCTGCTTGCCCAAATCAATGGGAGCATTAATGAGACTCTTCTCTGGCTTTAACTGCAGAGCTTCAATCACCTCCCCCCACTATAGTCTAGGTTTCAGGCTAATGGGAAACAGCTACAAATGAAGCTAATCTTATCCTACATGTTACTCTCTCAAAATATATGGTATTACTTTCCACCAGCAGAAAATATAGACAGTTAAGACAGAGTTGAGACACTTACAGGATCAATTGTACCATTTGGGAACAGTGAGTAGAATAAAAGTCCATCTCCTCTGTGTGGCTTTACTTTTAGACCAACACATTTGCGGAAATCATAACTGGCATCCATGTTTTGCCCATTCTGTACATTTAAAAAAAAACATAGCTTTACACTACAGCAAGCATGGCACCTCAACAAAGCTGTGATCAAAGGACTAAAAAGTAGAAAACTAGCAAAGACGTAAGGGCATTACCTCGAAAGGAAACATAGTTTCACCCCCTTCTTCAACATCAGATAAATACAATAGGAAAGAAGCAACCTAACAAATTACAAATCAAAGTATGTTTACAAAAGTTAACCACACCAAAGTAACAACCACCACATACATGAGCCAGAAACAGGTTACATGGACATGCTTAGAGAAATTTATCTGGAATTGTGCTTCAATCAATGGTTTAGATGTCATTTAAGAATTTAGAAGAAATAATTTTAAATACGTATCCAAATATGCAAAGAATTGAATGCAACTGATCAAGAGTGTTTGATACTCATGAAACTAAATACGAAATAATAGATTGAAGGAGAAGATAACAAAGATTTATGACAATAAATTCAGGCATGCTTAAGTTGCTCCACATTTCAGATAGTTACCACACTGACAAAATTTTAGCATGAAAAATATAAATATCAATTTATACTATTTTGATAAAAATGAGAGTTCTTCGCATGACCCCAGAGACAGCAAATGGGTATGACAGAATCATTTATCAGATGTAGCCTCAAAGTTTGTGAGCAGTCAAGTGTCATTGATGAACACACAGAACCACCCCTAGATGCCATCATTTGATCATTAGGCCCTAAATTATAACTGACAGTGGAAATGATTCGATAATAATATCAATCTTCAATTTACCCTCTGGCTCTTCTGGGGGCCGTATTCAGCAGGATTGAAAGCATCATAATGAGAATGATATCTCTGCCCAATCTTATAGCGCAAGACATTGAAGGACTGAAACATAATGATACACGTCATCAACAAACTGAAATCAAAGGTCAAACAAGTCAAGTCAAATTGAGTCATAAATGCAAGCAGAGATCTCATCTTTTATACAATTTTCTGGTACAGCTCTAATGGTAGGGTAAAATGGTGTAAAAGAAATTCCAAATCAAGATACAAAATACAAAGCAGTTATGTCATTTAAAACTTAGATCCTGGAAAGCCTAGGTGTAGTAGTGCCACATGCACACCAACCACTCAGAAGCAAATTCTCATCTAATGGCAATAAGGAAAATCATTCCCAATAGGGTGAAATATCAAACAACATTTAATTTCACAGAAAACATTATTGAAGTGCTTCAAACCCTAAAAAGCACTTTGTTAGTGTTTGTAAAACTTGTTTTTTGCTTTTGGGCCTATAAAAAGGGCCCAAGTTGGAAGCATGTAGGAGGCTGATTCAGCCTGCCTCTCATTTCCATAAATAACTATTAAGTTGTTTTACAAACAACAGTCACTTTTGTCTACCAATTTATCAAACATTCCCCTTTGCTTTTCCACTTCTAACTACTATTTGCAAATACTCCCCACCTTTGGCTTCTGTTTCAATTTTTTTAAAGCCTGCAAGTTATTTGATAGCAAATCCTATCATTAGAAATAATGTCTGTCAACATGAACAGGTTTTGGATGATTTTAGGTATCTTGTAGCTCAGCACATTTAATTTAGTCACCCAAGCTAACATTCAAGTGCTCATGCATTATCATATCCACATTATCTGCTATTTTTAATGCAAAAATGCTTCAGGATTTTTGCCATATGAACTCATTACACAAATAAAATCAATATGGAGAATCAAACAAAAGGGTTTTATTAACAACACTACCTCTCCATGAGTCCTGGGGATCATTGTAGCTTTAGCAATTTTTGTCTCAATCTGATCCAGGATTCCAGTTTTGTCTTCAGATGCGCTTATAAACATGCCAGAGCTAAGAGGAAAGAAGAACATCACGCAGAGCATATATTCAGGTGTGATATCTTGAAGAAAACAAAACAAAACGTGATGGTTAAAGAGTGCAGACTCCAGATGCAAGTACTAATCACCTGGTCCTAATTCCTTTAGTATTATCTGTTGTTTCCCCCTCACGTAGAGCTAAGGATGATGGTTTAAGCTGTGACTTTGCCATATTGATAATGCTTTGGCATTGCTCTGCAGTAGCAAAATTTGGAAAGTATAGTGCCCGGGGATTCCAGCTCAGAATCTATGCATAAGAATCCAAAGAAAAAAAAAAACTTGAGTTGAAACAATACAAAAAGAATTGGAAAACAAGAATGAATGATGCATTGATGTACAACCATCGTACTGCATAATGCATCACTCATTGGAATATAATCTGCAACCGCATCATATAGATTCAAAAGTATCAATCTAAGCTCTCCCACAAAGGAATGGCGGAAGATTTCACCATCTCCATAGCAATTTTCCTTGTTTTTCTTATTACGTAGCTCCGACACGAAGTGACGTCACTTCACTAATTTTAATCCATGGCCAATGGAGAGCGTGATATTTTTTTTCATTTATTGATTTAATTATTTAACAAGTGCTGTTGGCATTAAAACGCAATGCAAGGGCAGAATCTATGTTTTTAATGAGACAGCAGCACGTAGAATAAATAAAACCGAGGGAAAGCACAATGTGCTAAAACTGAGTGGATGGATGACAACAAAGTAACAAAATCCTTAATAGCCTTCCAACAGGAATTAAGAGCCGCATTAACCATTTATGCTTAGCCAAATCACAAAGTTTAACCGACTCCCATGCTCTACTAAACCCAAGTTAAACTATTCCACTTACCAACCTAATTTGAATAAGATCCACCTCAACGTTTGAACAAAAAAAAAGTAACAAAATTGACAAGAATACCACTCGTTGTAATCGGAAACAAACAAAAGTGGTGGAAACATTTACCTGAAAAGGGATCGCCTCCACAGATTCTTCACCGGAGTCTCCATATGGCAGCGCCTCGAATTCTATTCTCCTGTCTTCCACCATTTCCCCCAACCGCGGCCTTAAGTTACCAGGCGTCTCCTGTGGTACACCCACAAATAATTACTATTGTTCGCACGCGCTTACGCATACACAAACACACCATCATACCCACGAAAAAAACATAATTACAAAGACCCATGCCTCGGAAGAAGACTGATAAATATGCAAATAAAAAAAAAAGGGGGTTACGGTAAATGAACCTGCTGAGAGAAAAGAGTTGAACCAAAAAAACCGGCTAGAAAGAAAAAAAGGCACAAGAGGAAAATCGAGGGCAACCCCAGGCTGGTCAAATGTCCTCCGCTGGTTTTACTTGCTTTGATCTTCATTCTTCCCCCTTCCCTTCTCGAACTAGAAAAACAAAATTGATGTTGATTACTGGTATCTACGGGCTATTGACGAAGTAAGAGAAAAGGCAGCAGCACTCAAATCCGTGGATGAAGTGGAAACCGAGGAAATTTTATACCAGTTAAGACTTTCATACGCGGCGGGACTTCTTTTCCATCCGTCAAACTCTTGATGGTGATTCTTGTGGGGTTACTGGATTATGATCTGGTGCGATATGCAGTGTACGTGAGACGCAGATTGTGCTAATCAGATTACATAAAAATGACCTGATTGGTGATTGATTGGTTGATACAGGTGGAGTCCATTATCGTCGTGGCGTTTGATTCTCTCTCTAGATAGCATAGATTTGACGTTAAGACTTGAACAATTTTGACTAGAATTTTGTTATTTTTTATCCTAACAAGGAAGACACGTGTTTTGACAAACATGAAAAGAAGAAATAATATAACGAAAATTAAAAATATATATTTTGCGGTTAGAAATATAATATAATTGCAATATTAGTAATTGATTACCAGAAAAATTGATTAAACATCTAATTGGATATTTAATGTTTATTAGTGGATATCACGGGTTGTAATATTATGTATAAATTATGTGATTTTAGAAGGTGTCACTTGTTAGCTCCCAACTCTTTTAAAGGAAGAAACACACAGACAGAGTGCGAATTTTTAAGTTATCGATGTAATAATTTTACTAGTAAAGTTTACACGCAGGTGCATATTTATTTATAAAATATAAAATTATATATTAATTAATAAAAATAAAATTATTTAATATTAAAAAGTATAAAAAATATTTAAAATAATAAATAAAGAAATATCAAAAGAATTTGAAAAAAAGAAGTGAAAATTTGAGAGAATGCACAAATAGAAAAAGTTAAAAGGAAAAAAAGAAAAATTAAAAAAATTGAAATAAGAAAATTATGCAATTTATATTGGATAAAAATATTTTAAAATAAAAAATTATGAAAGATCAAAAGAATTTAAATATAATAAAATTTGAGAGAATGTATAAATATAAATTACAAGTTTAATTAAAAAAAAAAGAAAATCATAAATAATAAAAATATCTAATATAAGGGTAATCTAATAAATTCACTTTCTACATTAAAGAATTCTTGTTGACATCATAATATGGCATAGATAACCATTTAAGATAATAATATAAAATCCTAATTGCTGATTGATATATAGGAATGAATTGAAAATAAAATAATCATTTTTATACTAGTTTCTATTTTGATAGTTAGTATGGTTAATGGTCAAGATTCAAGAATTCTCACTCCATTCAAAATTTTTATTTTAAAAAATATAAAAAAATCATTCAATTGAAAATGCTAGTGTGGGTGTACGTGGATTGGTAGTAATTTTCAAAATCTTCATTAACTATCCTTGAATATGTGAGTTTGAGGTAAGAAAAAAGATTATTATGTTCTATTATTCCATATCCCATGACTTTACCTATTTCGAATATTATGGGAGTGAATTTTTTTAATGTTATTAAGATAATTTTATTAATCTTTAAATTTATAAAATATTATGTATTATTATTACATAAATTAAATATCAAAAACATTGGGTGTAAAAATATGAATACACATTGATTACATATATAAACTTAATATTAAATGATTGCATATATGTTACCAATCTATGTAATATCTTATATAATTTATAATATTATTAGAATATATGTATGTGTATATATATATATGCTAAATATGTATAATATTTATTAATACATATGTATCAATAGCACAGACGCGCATATACACACATACCTAAACAATAATTTATAATTTAACATAGTCTGGTGTGTATATATATGAGCATTAAATTAAAATTTAATAACGATAAAAAAATTTCAAATATAGCTTTTGTTACTATATTTAAAAAATAAATGCAATATAATGGATGTGTGTGTGTATTCCATAATTGTTTTATCTAGCATTTTTAAAAGCAACTAATATTCTTATATAATCTTATATTTATTTTATCATACAATGATTGTCAATATAAAGTTTAAAAAACTACTCAAATATTTATTTTTATAATAAACATGTTAAATATTAATCATTTTAACCTTTAGCAATATGAATTATACATGTCACTCAAGTTCTATTAAACGTATAAATATATAATTTGGTATATGATAAAAATATTATCATATGATATTGTCACATTCATATTGTATATTTGTTAAATATATAAATGTATGTAAACGTATAAAAAAAATACAATAATTAATTGAATATTTTGCAACAATGTTCTGTTGATTCAAAAATATTTAATTTTTGTTCATACCATTTATTTTTATTATTAACCAGAGATATAAGACACAATTATGAAATGACATTTTTGGTTCATCTTTTAATTCTACTACCATTCCTTGCACATGCCAAGACAGCAAGTGATGTGTCAAACTATCTCATTCATTTGCTTCTTTTATTCCATTCCCAAACTAATTTTGTTAATTATCTTATAATCTTCATGCTCAATAAAACTTTAACATACTATTTCATCATTCTATTATTACATAAGATAGGCATTCAAATTCAAAGAAGTTCAAATGTTTTTTCCATCAAACTTTGATGACCACACTAAATTTCATGCTGAATACAACTTGTGTTATTTTCGTCCCACCAAAAATAGACAAACATGGCCCGAGGATTCAGGAGTACAAGCGAAATTATGTAGAAGTCGAGACCCATAAACTAAGAACCCATGGCCATGGGGAGCAACATGAGTGTCGCTTCACGTGCGACTTGAAAATCATTACACGACACACATGATCCCACCCATTTGAAAAAAGCCGCTGCTTTACCTCTCTTTCTTTCGAAGGGTCGCCATCGCTGTTCCGTACTAGCTAGACTTTTGGCTGTCTGTCCACCAGGCTTCTTATAAAGGAAGCCTCGGGCATTTGAAATTCTGGAGGGCCAATAGTTTTTTGTCGGAACCTCGTGGGTCCTTGCCATTTCCAAACAGAGAGAAAAACTACAGATGAAGAGCAGAATCACCTGTCCTGCTTGCTTATCGTGCATGCAAAAACACACCCATCTCCTCCATCCTGTGAGCTCGCAAGTTCAGCAAGCGTCTATTGGTTGCGTTTATTTTATTTTATTTTTAAGTGAGTATTGTTTTAGGTTGATTTTTTTTTGAAAGAACAAAGTTCAAAAGCAAATACCAGCAGCTAAAACATCAAGCAAGAGGCAAATTGCGGAAGCAAATACCAGCAGCTAAAGCATCAAGCAAGAGGCAAATTGCGGTATGGACAGACACTGGAACTTAAAAGCCACCTCTAATTAGGCAATCTTTCAAAAACACCTTTCTTCGACTGGATTAATTTGATTGGCCGAGTTCCAAGTCTCACTTCACACAGATTGAAATGAGTGCTATTAGCTGGAAATAAAATAGCTAGTGAATGTTGCCAGATGCAGTTCAAATATTGAATCACACGGCGCACATTGTTTGGACCAAATATGAGTTAGAGAGGGTCATCGGCTTATAATATATTTTAAAACTTATAGGTTAATAGATCTTATTTTAAAAATAAATCAATAAAGTGGTTGGTAAGATTATAAGATTTTGTTGAAATTTATAATTATAATTTTCTTGATTTAATAATAATAAAAATAAATTAAATACTATTAATTTAAAGATATTTATATTAATTTTAATTTATAAAATAAAATAACTTATAAGATGCACGAAGTACAACTTATTTCTAAAGTGTTTATAAATTTTAAATATTTTATTTTAAAAATTTATAAACTCTTTCTTTAAAAAAATTATCAAACATTTTTTAAAAATTTATAAATTTATAAATATTTTATAAGCTAATTCAAACGCATCTATGTTAAAAGAAGAAAGAGAGAAATGAACTTAGAGACTGCATGACTTAAGGCACATAGTCTTAGGTCTTCGGTCGAGATATATTTGAATTAAGATACAGTGTAAGTTCACTTATGGACATGGGAAAGGAGCTTAGGTCATGGACAACTTTTTCATCCACCACCAAACAAATCTAATCAAAGCTAGCAGTTGGTTCACACCCAACTCTTAACACACATTGTCATTCACCTCAAAAGAATTACAATAATGGCCGAGTGGGGACTGAGGTAACAAGAAATGACATGACAACACTGTATAAAGATTCTTTAGACTTGCATATCCATACGCGGTTATTGCAGTGCAGACTTAACCCCCCCTCCGAAAGAATGAAAGGAAAGAAAGAACGAATACAAGGCAAACTCGTCTGAATATTCCCATGAAATACTTCCATGCACATACCATGTGGTTGTAGACGAGTTGTTGGTTCCGAGGAAGATAAATGAGGCCTGTCCAAGTAAGTATCACCCAACCATCACCTATGGAAAATCCACTTCGCTGATCGATCACTCCACAATTTGATTGGTGGTGTGCAGATCAGAGTCAACGCCAGACTGTACAAATTTCAAATGATTATAAGTCCATGATTAAGCATGGACTTTCCAATTACACCCAAGGATTTTGCATGGGATTCTACTGTTTATGCGTTACATTGCCACTTGATTGACGTTTTTCCTGGTCTATCCTCTTTGAATCATGATGGCGAAATGAATTGACGTGTTTTCAAGAAATGCTGAAAGGCATATAGGATGAGAATTCATTGCTGGGGACTCATATAAATATATTCATATAGCAAAGACCCATGTAGATACTAAATACAATGCCTGATTGATATTACTCTTTCGGACTATTTCACTTGGTTAAATGCAAAACCTTTCGATTTTCCTTTCACCGTGTAATGATTGGTCCCTACAATGATCTTTGATATATAAGAAGTGTAATTCTTAATTCAATTGAACTGGACCTGGTCGCTTGATCTGATACCGCGGCCCACTAACCCAAATCTTTAAAGCCCATATCTCAACGAGACGCGTATCTATACTACTAAGATTCCATAAATTAACTGTTTTTAGTCTTTTGATATGTTTTCTAAAATTACACTATAATTACTCACTAATATCTTGTTCTTTCTTGCAACACACTCATCAAAAATAAATATAATAAGTAACAAGTTTTTCACATTAAAAAATTATCAATGTACATGTATTATGTCTAGGGTCATTTAGTTAAATATTCAATTTTGAAAATTATTTGTCAAATTGGCTGTCTTATCAAAATGGGACACTCTGCCGTCTTAGACGGTGGAATTCCCTTGTTCCATCATCTGAGGCTCATACAGTGGAATTCAACAAAGTTAAAAAATTGAAAATGCTAAATTCCACAACTAAATGGCATTATGGCTGTTCAAGAGGGCAAAATTATTAAAAGAAATCTGAATTTAATCACCCCCCAGAAGGGCGGAATTGCCACGTCTAAAATTTGACACTATAATAGCGTCTTGTCAGACTCAATAGAATCCTCAACCAAACAACCCTCTAAACTAAAACATTCAAGCAATCCGTTCTACCCAAAACCACTACGATTGTATTCTATAATGATTCATATTCACAGGAGTAAGGACATGGCGTCATTTCGAGACACAAAGAATTTTCAGGTACAATTTTGTTTTAAATGGTGATTTAAATTTGAGTTGAATTTTACATGATGCTAATATATAGCAGGAGTAATCGTGCAAAAGTGTAGAAAAATAAAGAGGAAAGAGGATGTTTGGATCTGTTTTCTGCACTTGCAGCGGAGGCACCAACAGCGGCACATGGGTGCACGGGTTCAGGTGCTAGTGTGGTTTTTTTTAGAAAAAAATGGATGTGTTCGGTCGGCGATGGGGAAGTGGCAGGGGCGTGTTCCAAAGGAAGGGATGCGCTGGAGAGGGCCTGATGATACTGGGATCCTCGCTTCCAGTCAGCGTAATTCTAGAGCGCGGGCAGTCCTCGTCCT
The DNA here is from genome assembly GCA_019155195.1 of Avicennia marina. Lineage (NCBI taxonomy): Eukaryota > Viridiplantae > Streptophyta > Magnoliopsida > Lamiales > Acanthaceae > Avicennia > Avicennia marina. Next base: position 10,470,830 of record CM032765.1, read on the forward strand.
TCACCGGCGTTGGGTCAACCGGCAGGTGGATCCAGCAGTTGCGGTTTGGCCAACGACGGGTAAAGGGAGGGGGAGACGGATAGCGGGAGGGACGGGTCATATGTTAGGGCCACGGGGGGTTTTGGTAAATAATAAAAATAATGTGGAAAAGAGGAAATATAATGGAAAATGTGGGAGAAATTAGAAAAATGGGATATCGTTTTTATATTTATTTAGTTATTATGTTTATTTATTTGATATATTTTTGTAGATAATGTAATATGCTATTCACAATTATGATATTTAAAATTAATATATTAATTTATGTTTATGGCGTTATTCTTTTTTTCTTGAGGATGAATTCGCTTGGAATTCAAATTTGTATATATCTGGATCAAATATGAATCCACAAAAGTCTCTAGTTGTTTCACAATATTTTTCCTCTAATGTTCCAAGATCAAATACTCAAATATAAAATTTACTTGCAACGATTTGAATATGCCGATCATCCAACTTTTCCATCATACGAATCAACTAATAATGAGCAAATAGAATAATATGAAAATCCACTAATGTATATGGACATGCGCATTTCTTCATTGGCACAACATTGCCAACATTAACTCCTATGAAATACACATGAAAAGAGGAGATAAATTGCAGTCTAATGATCAATATTTGAATATTCTTCTACAATTTGATTTTTCAACTCCAATTCTTTTATCTCCTTGTTTGTTCTTTTGTCTTTTCCTTCTCCCGTTCTTCCTCAACTACTGTCTCAATTTCCATTGCAATCTTTTTCTTAGCCTTCTCATTAATTTCTATCTCCTTTATCTCTCTTTCAATTTTTCTTCGTTTCTTCTTATTATCTTTGCACCTGCTCTTGATTCTTTTTAGCTATCGTTAGTGACAATGGTACAAGTGTAAAGTGACAACCTCCAAATGAAAAAGAATACCTATTCGTGGCCCTATTATAACTAACTTGTCGGTTATACTGCCATGGTTTTACGAACAATATATAACTAAATTACATACTCATTCTTACATCCATTTATATGAAATGAAACAAGTCCTCTTCATCACCTCAAACCTTGCATTACCATGCAACTATCGCAATTTTTATGGTTGAGGACAATCTAATAATGATAATGATAATTTATTAACAAAAATAGTACTTGTTAGATTCGCACAACTACCACTATCAATAAACAAACTATAAATTTTACCTTCAATCTAGCATTTGAATTGAAAGATACAATCACATTACCCATTCTCTACTCTTGCTCCTTTTAAATATCTTGCAAATATATCTTTACAAGCTTTCAACTTTACATTTTTTTTTATTTTTTTGACTTTTTTCCATTATTTTCTCTCTCTTTTTTTAAATTTTTTTGTAATTTTCTGTTTTTTCTTTCTATTTCTTCGGCCTTTTAAAGCATTAAGCATTTTAAAGCGTTTGGATGATCACGTCATTCAAGTTCTATGTGTTATAGGCTCATACGAGATATTTATGTCATCATTCACTGATAACTACCAATTGATCATAGTCTTTGTTAAGAGATAATTATGTGAGACACATACATTTCATTTTATATCTAGAGAGACCACTATTACATTAGAGGATGTAGCCATTATATGGTAATCACCAATTATTAGCACACCGATAATTGGCTTTGACCTCAAGAAAAATGAGCAAGTGTGACAGGCATACTATGAGATATGGTTGTGTGTTCAGCCTAACCTCGAGAAAAATGACCAAGGGTGCTACCGTCAAATTGGACATACTTTCCGAACACTTGATAGGTCACCTCTACAAGATGATAGCACGGAGATAAGTCACACGGTATCCTTACTACTGTGCCTTACTACTATTAAGATGTAGGTTAACATTCGATTTTTTGGATAATACGGTAAATTTGATGTACTTATAGCATTTGTAGGACCTGCAAATCGCACATGTTTCTGTTGAGGCTCTGTAAGGCTCATGCATTTGTATTGCGAGTTGTGTACATCATTACATTATGGGAAGTATGTCATGGATAGTCCTTTCATGCCTTTACATGTATGTCATACTTATTTTAATACTATCACTGTTTGCTCACAAATATAGTTATTATTTATGTAATCAAAAAGCTAACATAGTGTATGGATTATGTTGTTGTTATGGGCATATATCAAGATTCCAGCCTATCTCCTGTGCTATGTCAGCACAAGAGATTTCACATTGGGCCACTTTGGATAGTTGGCATCGAGTTGTTAGTTGTGCCTTATATTGCATGATACTATAAATTTTGCTTTAATATATTATCCATTTACTTACATGTATATATAAGAATTCTTGAGATGGTAAGATTTGAGAGTGAATTTCAATATATTTATAAGCATTTAGGATAGGATCATGTCAACTGAAGTAACATTTCCCATATCCAAGTAAGCATCAGTGCGTCATCAAGCCAGCCCTCACTAGTCTTGTAGGTTAATTAGATAGTGGCAGGTGGGATTGTAATACAATGACTACTACAAGGATTGATGTCCTGTGAGTGTAATTAAGTCTACAATGTATGATCACATCAAGAGTATTTGCGTGTTATTCCATTAGTAGTAGGAAGCATATAAATGTGGATTCTAACATAGTTACAGAGACGAATGACAAGTCTCGTAAGCTAACAAGACAATAGTAAGTGAGATTTTAATGCAATGATTATTATAAGGGCCCATGTGGCTATAGGTGTAATTACATTTGCAATATATGTGTAGGACAAAATCTTGCGTTTGGATTTCTACTAACAAGAAATTTGTACAAATCGATTACAACTTGAATCAAATGAATTTTGTGTGAGCTCTGTTCTTTAATTTAGTCATATGATTCTTCCTCCAAATATGTGATTTCAATTTAAAGTGTCTTCAAGGAAAGGGCTTGTGCTTGATCTTTCTTGAAACTTGTGGATTCTTTCAATTAATGTTGATATTCGAGCTTGGCGTCCTGACTTCAGATCGAACATTGAAATTGAAGACCGTTGACGAAGAACGTCTTGAATTTGGGTTTAGGGGACGCTTGAATTTGCAGATGAACTCTTTAAACTTAACGAAGTTATGGCTTTTATTTGAAGTATTTTCGAGAATAGGGCTTGTGCTTGATCTTCCTTAAAACTTGTTGATTTCTTCAATTAACGTTGATCTTTGAGCTTGGCGCCCTGACTTCGGATCGAACGCTGAATTTGAAAATCGTTGACAAAGAACGCCTTGAATTTGGAGATGAACTCTTTGAATTTGATGAAGAACGCCTTGAATGTTTTTAAGTATCCTTGAGAGAATTTGTGTCTCCTCTTCTTGCTCTTCCTTACTGTGTGTCTTATCTTTTGTTGTGGGGTTTTGACATCTATTTATAGTTATAGGAGAGATAGTGTGGCCAGCTAACCCGCTGACGTGGAGCGTTCTCATTGGCCAGGGTTGTTAGCCCCCTTACTGGACTGCGCCACTTGTCGCCTTCTAATTGACCCTCTTGATCATTTATTGCCTCCTTGCCAGATTGCGCCATTTGTTGCTGTTTGATTTGGACAATTTTGTTTGACTAATTACTTATTAAAAAAGGTGTATTTATTTTAAAATTCTAAAATGAAATCATTTAATTCGTTTTAATTTCTTTATTTAATTTTATATGATTTTTTTTCATTTATTTATTTATTTTATGTGTCTACAATATGGTCACATTAAGTGGACCAGTGTATTTCCCATCAATAGTTGAAGTTTGGAATTCTTAATATCTTGTCAAATCAATTGATAATACTACTGTTGATTGGTAATTTAGACTAGTAATTGTCAATTGTATTCACTAATCAGTTGGGATTAGTGATGTAGACTCATTACTTTATGTGCATTTATTAACATGTTATGTTTATCAGTTTTATAATTGGTCAGCTTTATAACGGTAGTCTATGCGACTCATCACTTGTTTAAAGTCTTTCCCCTCCACATTTACCTTTATTGCAATAGTCCATTTGACTCGTCACCATAATAGTATAGCTGCATGAATCACAGGAGCTATGCTTGTTTCAAATTCATAGTTGTTGCGAACATCAATTAAAGTACCCTTACAAATATCAAGCTCACCTCCAATTCTAATTCTCACATACTAGACAACCTTTTTACAAACCAATTTACATTTTCTACTATGTGTAGCTACCTATTCAAATTTCAAGGAGCTAGAGGTATGGCCAATTACAAAAAAAAAAGACAATTATACATCACTTATGCGAGTTGACCTTACTATTGTGGGCGCTAAGAAAATAGTGGGCACATAAAGTTGAAGATTCCAAGGCATTAGTCCACGATCTTCTTGACCTAGTTGTGAAAGTTTTAAAATGATGATATTTGTTTATGCTTAAGAATAGTGAGGATACCTACACAACTACCGTTCAATTGATAAGATAGGAAAACAATTGAATGCTAACTCGTCATGCTGAGTATCAAATGCTATGATTAGAGGCTACCAACTAACATGTTTATAAATATTCAATGTGATCAGCCATTCAAAATATAAAGCAAATAATTATATGTCAAATGAAGATGAATAATGTATTTCTAATTGGCATTATCTATATATGCTTCCTTCTTTGTTATGTACACTTTTATGTATGGATGTTCTTATTTAAACTAATTATCTTCGCATTTCATTGTACTATTACGATCTATATTTATTGTGTTTCTTAATTAAACTCTCAAGGATTTCCATTATTAGATGTATATAGATGGTGCCTACAGAATAAAGAATTAAAATGCAACCGTATACATTATGCAAAATTAATAATAATTTTCATTATTAAAAATTTAAAAAGCTTAGTATTTTATTTTGTATTCCTACAAAAAAAATAAACATATTAACTATATATTACTAATACTTTATCATTTACAGATGTCTTCATTGTATAAAAAATGTTACAATTCGTCACATTTTTCCAATTTATATTTATCATTTTCTAAAACAAAATAATTTTAAAAAATTGTCATAGGACTATATATATATATATATATATATATCGTTATACATCACAGTCATTCAACATTTATTTTTGTTAAATTGTGTTATACTTTGTTAGTGGTATATTCTATATTATTACTTACTCTCATTCATACACTATTTTTACAATTTTGTGACAGTATATCAAATTTCAAAAATTTGAAGTTTTTTGTGAAAATATAATTACAAACAATCAATCCTAAATTAAAAAACCTCAACCACTATATGTGTGTGTGTGTGTGTGTAGACGTTATTTGAGGGCAAATTTGATTTTCAAAATAAAAAATTAATTTGCATAATCCCGCTCTCTCGGAGGGCAAAATTTGAATGGCAGATTGCCGTTCAACTCCGTTAACGACATTTTTCATTCTGTTTTTTTTTTTAATTATTATTTTATTATTTTATTTTTGAATTCTACCACCTTATACGATATACTGTCCGATCTTGCTAAGACCCTGGTAGTTAGGTCATTTTGGCAAAACAATTTTCAAAATTGAATATTTAGCTAAATCAATATACATAAATATATTTCATTGTTTTAACACCTGCAACTGCCAATATGCTTCTCTTATTAGTATGTGTATATATTTATATTATATTATTCGACGTTTGGATCTATTTTAGCTACATAATAAAATGAATTTAAACATGTGTCATTACTTTAAATTCATTTTCTTTAAATTCATTTTCTCTACCCTCCATTTCTTTATTTTTTAATATATTTTATATTTTTATTTGCCCTTGATTTTCTCACCTTTCAATTTCTTTTGATCTTATTCATTTTTTATTTCAAATATTATTTATACTTTTAATTTTAAATCACTTTATATTTGTTATATAAAATATAGTAATTTTATAATTTACATATAATATTGCAAATGTATAAAATGTGCCAAATTTTACTAGTTTATCATTATGTTCCTCTTACTAGTTTATATATATATATATATATAATATTTCCCCGTAAGGCTTTTAAGAATCAAGAGGGCTCATATATATAATTAAATTTAAGATGGAATATGATAAGATGCTTTCGAATTTTAAATTATTGGTTGTTGAAATTATTAATCACTATTCAAAAATCTTACAATCAAATATTTTACTATATTAATTTTATTCAAGTTTAAATTCAAAATTTTCTCTCCATTATTTTTTATAACAAATAATTTTCAATCTTTATACTAACTACAATTAAATCAACACCAATCCTTATAATTTTCTTATTCACATTTATTTTTATATTATTTTATAAACTTATATATTATCAAATCACTCAATTATTATTATATATTAAATATATATATATATATATATAATTTTCTATCCACCCAAATTTTAAAAATTAAATATAATTTTAATTCTGACTCAAATTGCCCAAATTCCCCACCCCCGGTCCTAATTAGGAAACCAACATAGCCGATGTGTAAGTTTAACTAATTTCCCGGTGAGTTTGTACTTGAAGGGCATGATTACACTTGTTACCCAAACACGAAAAATGGACCGGAATTTGATTGATATAACTTGCGTTTAGGCGCCATTTCCTTAAAGGTTGACACCTGCAGAAATGGGACACCGTTGCAAATCAAAAAGATTAAAATCTCTTAAACGAAGACAATAGCGATCTCTATATAAATCAATTAACAAATAAGCAAAGCTAAAGTGGAAACGATCGGACACACAGACATTAGAAAGAAGACGATGGAAGGGAAAGATGGGAATGAAAAGAAAGGGACCTTAGGCGGGTTGCCCGTGGAGACAAGTCCGTACACTCAGTACAAGGAGTTGGAGGATTACAAGAAACAAGGGTATGGGACGCAGGGTCACCTCCAACCCCAACCCGGCCGCGGCGCCGCCGGCTCCACCGACGCTCCCACCTCTGCCGGTGGAGCCGCCAATCCCCGGGGCCGCGGCGGCCACTAGTTTATTTATTTTCTTTCTATTGCAATGCTACCATGTTAATGCTTCTCCTTTGATTTTGCATGACATTTCAACATTTGTTAGAAATAGTTAAGGGGAAGCTTGATGCCGTAAGATTTTGTTAAGACATTTTTGATGTTAATGATAGTTGGGTTGGTGGAGATTTCTGCACCATATATTTCAATGGGAAGTCTGGTCTTCATTTTTTGGCCTTTATTTATATTCAAGTATTTAGTTAGACAATCGTTGGCAACTGCCTGAATTATTTTAAAAATATTAAATTGTGAAGCATGATCAATATGGTAGGATGTCTTTTCAAGAAACTTGTCTTTCATTTGTTTTTGCTACATTTCTGAATCTATTGCGTCACGTATGAAGACGGGCAATATCTATATTGGCTGAAAACTGCTATGACTGTGGTCAAAGGTAGAATGGCCTACAATAGTCAAACGCTTCTGTTCGGACAATAATTATTACATAGAAATTTAAATTAAAAGAAGAAATTTTGTGAATGCAACCATCAATTAATAAGACGAAGAAACATTGAAGCTCCATGCATGGCTCCATCCTCGTGATATTTCACAATCTAATGACGACTGTTCCAATCTTACTCTCAATCACATGAACTTACAAACTTGGACAGTAATGAAAATAATCTGCACACTCCCTGCGTGTAATTTATCAAACTATTAACTAACTTTATTTATTATAATGAAATTTAAAATTATTATAGTTCGAAGAGTTCTAATAATAAAAATAAAATTATTTGTAAATTGAAATTATATATAAAAAATTTTAGTAAAATATAGAGAAAAGGAATTGACGGGAGAGTAAAGAAGAAAAATTAATTTTTAATTGAGAGAAAAGAGAAAAAGTTAACAATAAAATTAAAAAGAGAGAAAGAAAACATAAATAAAATAAGCATAATATGGTAATTTGACATTGAAGACATAGAGTTGGTTAATACAAACCCTTACACTTGATAACATAGTATAGTATAGGGATGATAGTGTAAATTTACGTATTGCAACAAAAGTAGGCTCAAAATCTTAAATTTACAGCACTTGGTAAACTTTGCATGCTTTATGATATGTCGAATTTATTTATAAATTATAAAACTATTGTATTTTTATTAACAAAAATAAAATTATTTAATATTAAAAATATATAGAATATTTAAAACAATAAAATAAAGACACATCAAGAGAGTTTGAAAAAAAAGAAGAGAAAATTTGGGAGAAAATGCAAATTAAAAGAAAAATAAAAATAAAAATAAGAAAATTAATTAATTTTTCATTGTGTAAAAATATTTAAAAAGAAAAAGAGACGAAAGATTAAAAGAATTTAAAAATAATAAAATTTAAGAGAACGTATAAATAAGTTAAATCAAAAAAGAGAATGAAATGATAAAAAAAATAAAAATATTTAATATAAAGATAGTTGTATAAATTTATTTTATGTAACAAAAAATTATTAAAATAATGGTATAGTATTGATATGGATTAGTTGATTTAACTTTTCATCTCCTCTCTTCCCAAGATGTAAAAGGTTCATCGGATCCACTAGTAATAAATCGAGTGCAATGACTACCTTAGCCTAAGTAAATGCTACCAAATTACTTTGTTGTACTTTACAGGCATCAATATCATAAAGTAACCGATAAAAATGTTACGAATTTTCACCAATATATAGAATGCATATATTCACTGTCGTTCTTTTTAACTCATCTACTTAATTGTATCTTTCACGAGATCCAATTTGGATGCCCAACCTTTTTCCCTTTAAAGTTGCTTGGACAGATGGTATGGTATGTTGCCATTCCTTACCCCTCAAATAGGTGAAAGCACAACCCTTTAAAACAAAAGAAAAGGTTGGAATGCAAATTCGAATTAAAAGTCGAGCTCTCTCTGTCCTGAAAATTAATATTTGCTGTGCAATCCGCCATCTAACGTCACAATCCGTCGACAAAGGTAACAAAAAAAATACCTTGAACACTCTACTAACAGCATGCAGAGTGATGCTTGGTCTAATATTGAACCGTGACGAGTGACTCTTGTCCTCCATCCCGCAACAAAAGCTGACTTTAGACAGCCCGTTGGATGTTACTAATTAATTATTCTAAGAAATCATGAAAACAAATATTCCCACTATTACAATATGAAGGGCCGTCCCACTTCACCCACAGCCTTATTATTAACAAAGTCACGTTGCAGTTAAAAAAGGTGTGGCCGGCTTAGGTATCCAATAGGTCTCTTGACTCCCAAACAAGAAAAGCACATATAATTTGGGTCGCCTGCGCTCGCTTCTTGTAGAGCTCCAATCTTCTTTCCTTTTTCCCCGCCTCTATCTTCCACTTGTCTCTCTTATCTTTTTCTTCCCACGTAGAACTTTATTTCCGTTCATATAAAATCCCCTAAACACAAGTGATAGCTCAGGGTTGAGAGATGGAGAAAAATTGCGAAGTAGAAAGGTGGGCACTAGGCAACTCCGTTGAGAATGCAGGAGAATTGCAGGAGGATGGAGGGGGAGAAGAGGAAGATTATGGAGAAGCGCTCTCATTGAGCGATCTCCCGCTTATTCATCAACAGTCCAGAAAAGACAAAGAAGAAGCAGAGATCAGTTTCCCCGGAGAAACTGATCCTCAGGAGGATTTCGATTTCTGTTCTCTGTCCAAAGAATCTGAAATGTGTGCGGCGGACGAAGTCTTTTTCCAGGGCCAAATCCTACCTTTTCGCCATTCAGTGAGTTCGGAGAAGGGGTTGTTGCGATACTGCCACAGCCGCCATGCAGGCCGATCCATTTCCAGGTCGGAGTCCATGGATCGCTACTTTTCCTGCGGGTTGACCACTAGCAGAAGTAGCAGTATCAGTAGCCACCAGTCATCCAGCAGCGGCAGCTCCACCGCCGCCATAGGCCCCAAATACAAGCACAAATTGCCACCCCGCAACAATTTCCATTCCCACCCGAGCCCATTACCTAGACTAGTCCGTCTTCCCGGCGACAGCCAGGGAATGTCCAGCGCAACCCACAGATACAACGCCAAGAAATCATCGGTGTGGAACATGTTCCGACTAGGGCTAGTCACGGCACCACCCGAAATCCCCTTCCAGGATCTCAAAACCCGATGTCCCGGCAACATTAAATCTAATGGCAAGAACTTCGGGAGCCGCAACAGCACCAGCAGCAACAGCAGTTCCGTCAGCGGCAAGAGAAAAAAACAGAGGAGTTTACTTGGCGGGTGCAAGTGCGCAGCCGACGCTGTGGACTCAGGGGCTTCAAGAGCTGTGATCATCAAGAGGGACGCGAGCGCGAGCGAAGTGGAAGCGCTTCGGCTCGAACAAGAGAATATAGACGCAATGAAACCGCCGAAGCTCGTGACGAGAAAGCACTTGTCCCATCATCGAACGTTTGAATGGTTAAAGCAGCTCTCCCTTGAAGACGTACTCAATGAAGCGTAGATTTGAAAATAACTATAATAATTAAAAAAAAAAAACACACACACACACACACACACACTGTCACGCGTGCTTACACTTTGTTTATTGTAACTTGCCTTTTCTTAATCATGTCATTGTTGTTTTGCTAATATTTGTTTTTAACCGGTAGTTTAATTTTAACATATATATAATTTGATTCGTATTCGTATGTATCAAGCCCATTAATTTCATTTAATAATGAATCATTATACTTAATAAAGTGTACACTGCAAACTGTTGGAGCAAATGCAAATAACAAATATTTTTGAAGTTGTGAACAAAAATATCATGAACACATGGGATAAGAAATAATTTAACTTGAAGCTGAATTCAGTAGTTGAAGAATGAGTGTAAAAGGGTTTTGCAATAATGACCGGCGGAGGGGAGAAAGGGTGTGTTTGATGATTAAAGTTTGAACTTTAGCAATACTTTAATATGGTGGGGGGACTTGTGAAAGTTGCATTTCATCGCTGCCAAGAAGCATGAGAACGACAGACATAACTAATACACATATATATGCACAAAGTTAGACGTGGAAGTTGTGATGGAATTAATTGATTGCAGGTGGACAGAGGAGACCGAGTAAGCTTAAAATTATTAAAGCAGGAAACCATGGGCAGGAAAAGGAAATAAATATCACAGCACACCCAATTGATTTTCATGGCCTCCAACAACATTGCTTTCATGCTAATTAATTTGCTTTCTGACCACATCAGAGAAAAAAAAAAATTTGTGGACCTCTTGTCTGTTTGACTGTTTCCTCGCGGGTCCAAACGAGGCATGCGAGTTTGCACGCTGGAATATTAGTAACTGTCCAGGGTTTAGGGAATTCTCATCCGTCCACGTGTACCCACCACACAAACGTTGAGCGTTACAGGAAAACATTTGCGAGTGTGGCAAATCTTTAACATGGGAAATACAATGCAGATAATTTGGTAAAAGGTCAAAATTGATTAGTCTTTGTAGGAATTGGAATTTGATACAATGGCATCTCCGGTTATAACGGGGCTTAGAAGTCAATATCTCTTCTCGCCATTTGAATACTGTACAAGACGCATTCAAATCTTGCGTTCTCCATAATTTGCAGTTCACTCTCTATTCCACTCATAAAAATTTGACATGTGTAAAAAAAAAAATTATGATTAAGAAAGAGAGTTCAGTATCCTTGTTTAAGGAAAGAAATAAAACTATTACCAAAATTTCTGTTATTTTTAACAACTAATTAATTGTTTAAATTTCATAATTACATAAATTCTTTGACTGGAACTGTACATGAGATATAAGTGTATTTTGATTAATATATATTAATAGTATTCAATATTCTTCTTGTTATATTGTCCTCGTTTAATAATTGATTTACTTAGTCATATAATCTCAAAATTTTTATTGTTTATTTTCAATTTTTATTATTATATTTTTAAAAACAAAGCAGCATGAAAAGTTATAGTAGAGTAATTTTTCATAAGTCAATGCTACTGTTAGACTAATTCCTTTTTCTTTTTAATTTTTCACTCAAAGTACTACAAAACCATGCTTTCATTTATTAACAATTTACGTTGGAACTTTTCAAGTTAAAATATTATACACGCCCACGAGTGCGCGCGCGCGCGTTGGTGTTCAATCTGTATAAATGTAAGGTCTTAACGGTTTTTCTTTCCAAGAGATGGAATAAAATAATCCGATGAAGGCATAATAATCACGTGTTTGTATTGGTTTAGGCGAATGTTTATGAGATTTCTTGTCTACTAAAAATTGAGATTATATCAGAAAAAATGAGCAATTTCTCGTCTCTAGCAAGATTAATGGTCTTCTAAATATCATTCCAATTAATAATCATGCTCTTTTACATATTAATTGCGTATTATATTCATGGCAGATTTGTGAAGGCTCTATGAGGACTACTTGTGGGACGTGCGACTTAGTTGTGGTAAAATTGGCCCATGAGAACAAAAGGCTTATCTCCATTTTCCCAAGTATTGGAATCATGATTTCACGTTTTGGGCATTGATTTTTAGCCTCTTAGTGTTTTCGAATTTTTGGGTCCAGTTCACTTAAGGTAGGTCATCGAGAACTAAAAACTTAATTCTGTGCGAGTCCTATACTCCTCTATAGATTGCTGATTTTTTTTCTCTTAATTGTATACTATTTTTCAGTTTTTGTGTGAATTTTTTTTGCTGCGTTATTACTTAAATCCAGACAAAGTCATAGGCTGATACGATGAAGAAGGATGCCTGAAAAGATTGCTAAACAGAAACTTAACATCTCATTTAATTATTTATTGTATATCACAATTAGTAAGTAGCATTGAAGCAAGTTTTCGGTGTATCACAAATTTAATACGCCTATTTTGCCAAACTATCAATTTCTATTAATTGCTTTAATTCTGTTTGGTGACTAAAAAAAACCATTTGAAATATTTTGGTTATCCCATTTTTCCAAAGAAAGTGATTTCTTTCTTTCTTTTTTTTTTTTTTTCTGTCGATACAAAGTGACAATAATCGTCGTTATCACCTTTCTCGCCTTCTTTCTTCTTCTTTGGATAGAATCAGATATTTATAAATTCTCTCCTTCAAGTGTTACAAAATTTTCCACGGGCAATAGGGTTGGTACGTAGATTTTACCATGCTAATAAATGATGGACCTTTTTTTTTTTTTAATTTGCTCCAACTAGTCACACACACACACACACATATATCGGCCGTCAGATTAATTTGAATCTTCAAAGACCCCCCAAACTCATTAAATTAAATGAGTATGATTTATTTACATAAGAATTTAAGTATATAAAATATTCATTTGGTCAATAAATATTTTTGATATATTAGGGCTATGTGAAATTAATAAAAAAGAAAATGCAAATTAAAATAAAACGAATTGCACGCAATTCCGCCACGCCGCAACTTCAACCGAGAAATTTATAAGAAATAAATATTCAATCTCTTCTTGACCTCTTGCATAAAAGTGAGAGAGAGCAGAAAAGGAAACGGACAAGCTAGCTATGATAAAAAGAAACAAAAGCTATGTTTGGATGCAGATTTCCATCCGTCAAATTAATTATTCTAAAAATACTTAAACTTACAAATAATATTTTTTTAATCTATTTTTTCTAATATTTTTATATTATTTTTAAGTTTCTGTAACAAAATTTTTTACGTTTAAAATTTGCATCAAACAAGGCCCAAGATTCTAAAATTTGAGCCACGAATGGATGATCTCAGACGGAGTCATTACGAACCTCCCAATGGCACTAAGCGACACGAAACCAGTCAACAAGCACCCTGTCCGTTTCCGTCAGCCTATTATCATCCAAAGAAGAATATATTCAAAGACGCAAAAAGGAATGATTTCACTCAAACACATGTGGCTGTGGCCATCGCTTCCTGCGGTTGCTGCTCTTGAGTCGTATTCCAAGCTTAGCCAAAAATACCCCCATGAGAAAGGTCCACTCATCTTCCATCCCCACCACTAACCTGCACAAGTCTCCATTCGAAAATTAGCAAGAGGAAATCATTAAAGAGACGTCAGGGTTGTAGGGTCCGGAGAATCCACCGTCGTCCTACCCCACGGGTTCGGGACTGACCAGTCCGTGTGGAGACACCCCGTGTCCCATCCGGTCGAGGAATACCGCGTCGTGCTGTACGACAATATGGGCGCTGGAGCCAACGACCCCGATTACATCGACTTCGAAAGATATTCGACCCACGATGGCTACGCCTCCGACGTGATCGACGTCTTGGACGAACTCCAGGTGCGCTCCTGCACGTATGTCGGCCATTCCTTCTCCGCCATGATCGGCATCATGGCCTCCATCACCCGCCTAGATCTCTTCATCAAACTCGTCATGGTTTCCTCTTCTCCCAGGTTACTGCTCTGGATGCATGATGTCCTTTCTGTCGTAAATGATTAATTTGTATATTTCTTGCTCGTGACATATGAACTATTGGTCAACTTAGGTAGCCGAACGACCAAGATTATTACGGAGGATTCGGAAACAAGGAGCTCCTCCAATTATTCGGTACCATGAGGTCAAATTACAGGGCCTGGTGCGCTGGATTTGCGCCGTTGGTGGTGGAAGGCGACATGGAATCAACGGTGGTGCAAGAGTTCGGCAGGACTCCGTTCAACATGGGACCAGACATAGCGCTGAGCCAGGCCCAGACCATATTCTTAAGTGACGTGAGACCTCTTCTGGGCCACGTCACCGTACCCTGCCACATTATCCAGAGCATGAGGGTGGTTGTTTCCGAGTACCTCCACCGGAACCTCGGCGGCGAGTCCGTCGTGGAGGTCAGGTCCACCGACGGCCATCTGCCGCGGCTGAGCTCGCGGGATGTCGTGGTTCCTATACTCATTAAGCACATCCGCAGTAACATCGCTGTTTGATTGTTGCAACTGTCTCTACTCTGGTAGCGATTTACCATTTTCAGATTCCTCTTGCTTAGTCTTCGCAATTTCAGGAGCCCATCGTGTACAATATTCTTTAGCTTAATGGTACATATCTGAGTTATTTTTGATAAAAATTGATGTACCTTGTCCTTAAAATTTTTTTCCTTTTTATTTATAAATATTTATTTGTTAAATCAATTCATGCCATGAAGTCACTGCTGTGGTTTCTTGGCCTAAACTGGAAAAGAAAAGGAAATATCAAAGGTAGCTAACAGAGAATTTTTCATTTTCAAACAGAAAAGGTCAGCCCAGTGGCGTGGCCCTTGGCTCTTGATATGGAATCCTCGATAACTATAATAACACATAAATACACAAATATAGAGATTATAAATACCAACTTCTGCCGTTTGCATTTTGAGTATGGAGCGAAGCAGAGATTTATTTTTAAATGAAATTTAATTTCACTTGAGGGGATTACGAAAAAAACATAGAAGGAGGTTATTCTAACGTCCAAGACCCCCAGCATCCCAAAAAAATGGGACAAAAAAAGATAGATGGGGAAGTATTGGCCGCGGGCCAAACAACAATGCATGGCATTTCCATTTTCATAAAATTGTCAAGAGTGCACAATTTCTTTCTTTCAATTTTATAGAAATAATTAATTGCATTATTCCGTATGCTAAAAATGTAGAAAGAAACAGATTGCATTAAAATTAGAGTGAGTTTATGTGACTATGAAACTAGGAATATATCCATACTGTCTGTACCATATTATCAAAAATTTGGAGATAATTTGTAAGTTTATAATATTATCTGTACTTAGTAAATTTAAATCATTACTCTTAATTAAAGAGATCAAGCCACATTCAAATAATTATTAATTATAAACCATCACTTTTTTTATACTATATCTATGTTACATCATTGTCAAATAATATTTTTTCTTACACAATATGGAATTGCCCAATTACTTTTATTTCAAATTTCATTTACTTTCTTTCTTCATTTCTCCTTTAACTTCTTATTTTATTCCCTTCAAAATTTCTCATTTTTTTCAAATTCGTTTTGATCATTCTTTATTTTCTTAATTAATTTTTTTATACTTCTAATATTAAATATTTGTATTTCTATTAATTTAAAATATAATAATTTTATAATTTATAAACAAATTTGTACACACATAAAGTGTGTAATTTCCTAGTATCAGATTAAAGGTTTTTTAACAGAATAGATTGGCCCTTTGTTCGAATTTGTATACGATGATGAAAGTCTGAGTGTAAAATTAAAAAACAGTGCAAAAAGTAATGGAAATGAATGAAGAAAATTTTGTTTAGATGTGGTGTATATTTGAAAACTATGATTTTATTGGCATGAAAAGAGAACTAAATTCGCTTCTAAAGATAAGTCTTGCAATCCGTTTCCTACAAAATTGTTATAATCTGGTGTTATAAATCTATCTCTAATTTTTTTTTTCCTTCGGTGTCAAATTGAATCAACTATGGTACTAATTCTTTATTATTATTATTATTATTATTATTATTATTATTATTATTATTATGATGCTAGATTTGTTATTTATTGAGATAGAAACCAGGAATATTTTGATGAGGATGAAAATTTTACTTTGCTTGAATTTGTGTACTTACATATGCTAGTAACAATGGCAACTTGATGCATGCATTTTTTAAAATAAATTTTCATGTTTTATTTATTATTAAATTATAAAAATAAAACTAATTCAAAATTTAATGTGTGAGAAAAATATAGAATTGCATTACAAGAAAACGTAGAAAGAAAAAATATTCAAATAAAGGCATTAAAGTAAGTGCAACCAAAATTATGTCTCTAGCCTTAAATATGCATTATATAATATAAAATAATTAAAAAGTAATAAATAAAATTAAAAATATGAAATAACTTTTGTTAAGAAGCGAATGAAATTGACGAAAATTGAAGGAGTCAGGTGAAAATGTATATGTAAATAAAAGAGTGAAAAGATTTGAAGGGGAGAACTAAAGAGATAATATGTAAAAAATTAATAATATTTAAGTAATTATACATTATGTAAAAATTTCTCCATGGCTTGATAAATGTTTAGTATCTGTTACAGTGTTGTAATACCCTCAGTGCAAGTACAAATCTTTATACGAGTTACAGTGTTTAAACTACTATGTGAGAAAACTCCAAAAAAAAAAAAAAAAAAGAGAAAGAGAGAGAAAATGAGTTAATCAATAAATTTAAAAATATAAGAAAACATATTACAATGTGCTTATAAATAATAGAGAATGAAAGAAAAAAAAATCTAAATAAGAGTATTATAATAATTTACATTGTGTAATAAAAATAATACCTCGACCATAATATACAACACAAAATATGGAATTGACAAAAAAAATAAAGAAGTTTTAGAAACAGAATAACTTAATATTAGAAGATAATGAAATAAATGAAAATTTTAGTAAGAGAAAGTCCAAACAACACATGCTAAGAATTAATGGTCCTTAAATACTTATGCAACATGCAATCAAAATTTATTTATAGGCTTAATATGTAATATAGATAATCATAGTAATAATAATAATAACAATAACAACAAGAGTGACAATAACAAAAATAACAAAACTAATAATAATAATGGCAACAAAAGCAATACCCTAATGTAAATTTCACTCACTCTGCATTCACATGCAAATTTATTTATAAATTATGATATTTTGTATTTAATACAACTGCAATAAAGTTGACTTGATATTCAAAGCAGATGATAAAATGAGGAAATATAAAAAATTGAATAGGAATAAAATTTGAAACAGAATAGGATTGATAATAATAAATTAAAAGAAAAGAAAAAAATCAAGTGATAAAAAAAAGTAATGGTGTCGTTTCACGTTGTGGTACCGAAAATTGCTATTTTCTTGATAAGATAGTACATATTAAAAGTATAAAAGTGCTTAAAATAACAGAAATGAAAAGAAAGACCAAAAGAATAACATTTGAGAGAAAAATAAGAATAAAAACAATAAGTTTAAAGTAAAAAAGAAAGAAAATAACAAATAAAGAAACTTTTTAATGCAAGAGTAAACGGCTTGTTTCTTAATAATATAGGACATATAATACAATGAAGATTGTATTATAGAAAATTATAAATAAATATTATTTTGATTGTGAAATTTGAATGTATATAATCACTAAATTCCAAATATTTTTATACATATCTAAAAGGATCATAATTTAAATTTTAAATTAATGAAAAATTTTGTTAAATGGCAGATCTAAATTATTTAAAATTTGAATATGATAAAAAAAATACATTGTCGATGATGCTCGTCACACGTTCGTACGCGTGGCATGGGTGACGCTGGCGATGACACGAGCTCAACAATACTGCAAAATGACAAAAATACCCTCGTGCGGTCTCCACGTGATTTTCGCTTTCCGTGTTATTGCTCATTTTGTAAATTCCGTTGAAAAATGGAAATTTCCTTCCAAGCCAGCAGCCCCTTTTCTTTTCTCAATTTTCCTACTGTATCCCTACTTTCAGTCAGTCTCGTCGCCCGAGCCACAAGCAAAGAACTGAAAACAGCTATTTAGCACACAGAGCTTTTCCGATCCGTTCTCCTATTGCCTTCCATTTTTCCGTCTTCACTTTTGTTTTTAAGTTCTCTGCTTGCTTTTCTCGAATGGCGTCGGCTGTGCCGGAGCGAATTGAGCTTGTCAAGCTGTGTGGCTCCAAGGAGTGGTCAAAGGCGATTCGAGTTCTCGATTCACTCATTTCCAAGTCCTGCAGCATTCAGGATCTCTGGTAATTTGAGCTTGGGTTTACTTTTGTAAATTGGATTTGATTATCGAGCTATTGATCTGATTTGTTTTGTGTTTTGATCTGTTGAATTTGTTATTGTATTTCGTGCTCTGAATTTTCAGCAATCGAGCCTTTTGCTATAGCCAATTGGAGTTGCACAAACACGTCGTCAAGGACTGTGATAAGGCGTTGCGGCTAGATCCTACGCCTATCCAACCCTATATTCTTAAAGGTGAACTTGTCCGTTTTGGAAATTTGTTGTTTATAACTCTCCCGAGATTCGTATCAGATTGATTGTAGCGGCGAAGGTACTATGCTGCTTGCGGTTATCAAAATTTGAAGCCAACCACTCCTCATATAAATCAGGAAACCAAATTAATGGAGCCTACTCTCAAATTAGGAACTTATTATTATCAGTGTATCATTATCAATCTACGTTTTATTATGGGTTTAATTTCCAGAGTGATTCTTCAGTGTGATTATATGAATTTTTTCCCATAAATTCACTCCCCGTTTTTCTCAACTTGTGAGATTCAAATATGGAAGAGAAGAAAATGTTAACTTGCTAAATTTGGTGTATAGCCATTGTCCAGTATGTCCTAGTGCAGCCATCTTTGCTTGTACCAGTGCTTTTGTTCGAATTAGCTCAAACATGCACTAACATATGTAGATTACTCTTTGTGCTACTCTGGTTTATAACTTTCTGAAGTTCCTGGAGAAATCAGGAAATTTTCCTCTGAGTTTTATATTTGCAAGTGAATGGTCATTTCAAGTTTGAATTAGGCTCAATTAGGTCAGGTGTTCTAGTCATTCTATATCCATAATTCCATATGGATCTTAAGTCTTAATTTGCATGGAACAAGACACATTTATTGGGAAATTACTAACTTTTCTGTCAGCTGTTGTCACCTTTTTGTGGGACGAGGTTAGTTGCAGCTGTATTTATATTATCATAAAATATATAATATTTATCACTTTAAACAGGCATTTGATTATTTTCATAATGCATAACAAATACTGATTGTGAAAAGTTAAATGTTGACATGCAGACTTTTCTTGTTATCAAAAGATAAGAGCAGCCTTTGACATTGAAGAATGATAAGAACAAGTTCTTTACAACTGTGATAAATTTAAAAGTTGTTTGAAGTTAGACTTCAAAGTGTTTTGATAATATTAAACAGGTCATATCCTGAACGGTTCTGTAGTAGTGGAAATGTAAAGCTCAGTTCTCTGGAACTTCTCCTCTTGCCATGGATTACCCCATGCTTGATGAAAAACTCTTCATGTATTTCAGTTTTAATAACACTTTCTCATGCCCCTTCTTTGCTTCCATGATCTAGAAGTAGAAAACTAGAGTTTTGCTAATACCGTCCACAGATTTGTGGCTAGAGTATCTGAGTTGCAGAATTTTGTCAAACACTTAATATGGCATTCAACTTGTGGCTTCTTATTTTTAGTGGAATACTTTGAAAGTTCCTTGGAAAAAATTCGTGTTTCTTGATATATAAGGAGCTGCTAATCCACCAAGGATGTGTTTCCTGGATAGTGTTTACATTGATAACTGCATAGATGCCAAAAAAATTAGGATTTAGTGTATCTGTTAATTTTTCCCCACGTAGCATGTTCCACTGAAAAAGTAACTCTATAGAAGCTTCACCTATTTGATTTCCTATTCATAATTCCCAAACAAGTGTCTCCAGTAAGTCTATTTTATTTTGGATGCTGCTTAACTTGTTTGAATTATTTGTCTTATAGGCCGTGCATTTTCTGCTCTGGGAAGGAAAGAGGAAGCTCTTTCAGTATGGGAACAAGGCTACAAGCATGCTGTTAGTCAGTCTGCAGATTTAAAACAACTTCTGGAGCTGGAAGATCTACTGAGCATTGCTAAACAAAATGGTTGTAATTCTTGTGAGAGCCATGCGACAGAGTCATCTGGGTCATCACTTCATGCATCTGGATCTGTTTCCATGAAGCCAAGTGAAATACCCAATGACCATGGGAAATCAAATGGAAAACTTACACCAAACAGCAAGCTGAGCAAGCAATTGGAGACCCATGACCAGTTACATAATGGATCGAGTCTTAATGTCAATGTGAATGAAGTTGTTGGCAATCAACCAGACAAAAATCATGAATTTCACCCAACAGAAACTAATGGGATGCACAACAACGTGGAAGGAAAATCTGTGTTGAATGATTCACCTGAATCAAACATTGATTCATCTGTGGCTAATGGTGAATCTAGTGATTTTTCTGATATCTGCAGTGAATCATTTAGTTTATCAGAAATTCAGAATGAATTAATGGATGAGGCCAACAGGAACAAAAAGTTCTGTGTTGCTAGGATTTCCAAGAACAAGTCAATTAATGTGGATTTTAGATTATCAAGGGGAATCGCGCAGGTAAATTTCCTAGGCTTTTTGAATATCTTTATAAAATAATAGATCTTTCTAGTTTTGCTAAATGTTCTTGGGAAACTGTTGACTTTTTTTTTTCTGGTAGATTTTGGATTTAGTATTTTGGGCATCTCTTTGATGCGTTGCTTCTCTTTCCTTAAAAGGACTCCAACTGACAATTGAATTCTGGGAAGTAACTGAAAAACTAATTATCTTCGTGAATATATGAAGTTGAGCATGTGTTAACCACTTGATTAAATTGACAGACCGTATCATCATATCTAGTTTATTGAACCTGAATAAGCTTTGGCATAACTTAAGAAAGGAAATTTGGGGGGAGGGGGGTTCAAAATTAATACTTTGGCTAGGTTGGCATTTCCCTTCAAAACACATGCTAGAAATGATTCCTGAACATACAATATTTAAATTAGTTTTTTTCTCTCTTATTCATACACAAATATTTAAAGTCCATTTATTACCTCTATTTAAAATCTAATCATTATCAATATATAACTCACACTATATATCCTATAAAGGCTATTTACTACCTTTGTTTATTATCATATCACCTAGTCATTATATATTATAACATATTTAAAAAAACAAAAACAAACAAACCAAATCTGCACACTTATCATTTTTAAACTATACATAAACATTCACACCAAAAATGCACATAATTTTTCTCCCCAAAAAGTAATAACCAAAAAGGCATTTGTTTTAATGCTCTGTAATCAAGAACTTTTGCCATGATTTTAATTTTACTTCTCTGATCATGGTTAAATATTCTGAAATTTCTAATTTTTCACGATGTGAAGATGAATTCCTCTTCATTTGCAGGTCAACGATGGAAAATATGCTTATGCTGTATTCATATTTGACAAGGTTGGTATTTATTCACTTTAAAAATGTGCTTTTTACATTGCAAACCCTATGACTATGTTTGTTTTTGTTCCTCCCACAATAATACACACCCTTCAATCATTACAGTGTATCTTGACTTTACTCTTTTTGTTTTTGAAGGAACTCTTATCAGCTAGCACTAGTTCAATGTGAACACTTTTTAAATTTTACTTCTTTATTTCTCCATCATTTACATAATTTTCGAAGAAAAATACATTTGAAAAACACACCTAAAATCAAAACAAACATAACCTATGCTCATCCTGCCGCTTGGTTGGAGCAAAGGGAGCAATTGCATTCACTATGTTTGTTTCGCTGAACTTAAACTCTTTGCTTTGTACATCAGATACTAGAAGAAGAGCCAGATTACCCTGAGGCCTTAATTGGAAGGGGCACAGCGTATGCTTTTCAACGAGAACTACGTGCTGCCATTGCTGATTTTACTAAGGTAATAATAAAATGAATCTTTTGTGTGCAAAGGAATATGTAATCCTGGATGTTCAATAAACATGGTTACTTGAACAGGCGATACAATCAAACCCATCAGCAGGTGAGGCTTGGAAACGCAGGGGGCAGGCTCGAGCAGCTTTGGGAGAATCTGCTGAGGTATATATGTATTTTTTTATGTTGATGTGCATTTTTGGGAGTTTGCACCACCTATTTTTTCAGTTGCATTTTGGTTTATTTAATCGCAGTTAATGCACTTTTCAATTACTTGGAGTTAAATTATGTCCTTAATGGAGCCTATACTTATATAAGCTTCAGATCTCAATGTCTATAACTAACTAAGCTTTATATCCTAAACCCTGATCACAAACACCCAAAACCCTAGTTTGCAGATTGTGAGAAACTAATTGAGCTTAGGAGTAACTGAAATTTATCCTTTAGAAGGTTCCTGCATTGGCTTCGGAAACCTCAAGATCATCATCTATTAAGTCTAATTAATCTGACTGGAAACTCAATTGATGCCATTCCTATTCTGATCAAATCAACGAAAAATATACGGAAAAAATTTAGGGAATGCAGTATTACTATGTTCTGTTCCCACTTGAAACAATCTACTGTAGTAATTGCTGTTCGCAACATGGTGTTTAATTTCATCACATATACTGATTCAAGCAAGGCCTTTTCATGTGTCATTTACTCTTATAAAATTTCCAAGGAACAATTCATTTTTCAGAATTGACTTGATTAGAGCCTTTTCGTGTTGTCATCGTGGTGATTTAAGGGGGAGTGGGTGGGGAAGTGGTTGGAAATAGATTGAGTTGGTGAATAGGATTGTTAGTTGTGTGATAGTTGCTATGACAGCTGTAAAGCAATAGCAAAGTAAGGATATAGAGACTTGGGGCGGCGATTAAATGTATTGGAGGCATGGGATCAGATGATGGGTGAAGCCATTGTTTGGAATATTTGTTAACGTTATATACCATAATATGGT
The DNA here is from genome assembly GCA_019155195.1 of Avicennia marina. Taxonomy (NCBI): domain Eukaryota; kingdom Viridiplantae; phylum Streptophyta; class Magnoliopsida; order Lamiales; family Acanthaceae; genus Avicennia; species Avicennia marina. The sequence goes on from CM032765.1 coordinate 10,494,141, forward strand.
AATTGTATACTCATTCTGAGTATGATCCATTTTTCTTTTTTTAATATACAATTGATATGCTTGCTTCAAAATATACATGCACTCCTGAATATATGATGCAGTGTTTGTGCGTATCTAGATTTCTATGCACTGGCATGTCTAACTGTCTTTTGTTTTCCAGGCAATTTCAGACCTGACAAAAGCATTGGAGTTTGAACCAAACTCGCCTGACATATTGCATGAAAGGGGTAATTGCCTGATAATTAATATTGCTGATTAATTCCTGGCTAACTTTGCACATACCAGGGGTAATTCGATATGCATAATGTAGATATGTGGTAGATTCTTGCATGGCAGGTAAAATGTAATAGCTAGAACCAAAAATGTCATGCTGCAACCTGGAGATGTAACATGAAGTCATGTATTGCACTGGCTATAAAATTAATAATTTCTTGCAATTCATTGTACTTCCTGCTTCCTCTCCTAAAAAATAGCTGATTAAAATAAAAAGCTACACTCATTTCATTACTATATGCAATCATAAAAAAAGAAGATAAAATAAAATAATATAAAGTAAATAAAATTGTGTGTAAGAAGCTGCTAGCTTGCTGGGTCCCAATCCTTAACACATCATAGCTGTTCATAGGTCTGTCTTGTTGAATTTATTTGTGTTTTGTAAAATTTAAGTCTTTCTTTCTCTCTCCTTGGTGCTTCTTCTGTGCCTCTTATCCTACAAATGATCATGTTACTTAACATTTTTGCAGGAATCGTAAATTTTAAATTTAAGGATTATGAAGCTGCTGTTGAAGATCTGTCAGCATGTGTGAGAGTTGAAAGGGATAACAAATCTGCATACACCTATTTGGCGAGTCCTCAACAACTAAGCTATCATTTAATATGAATCAACTGGAAGAAGTTAACTTTATGTGCAACTAACTATGTAAAGTTTACTGATGTGATTTTGGCTTTCACAGGGTTTGGCTCTATCTTCACTTGGCGAATATAAGAGAGCAGAAGAGGCACATATGAAAGCAATTCAAATAGACCAAAATTTTCTTGAGGCTTTAGCTCATCTAGCTCAGGTATCCATTGACATATAGATATAGTTAGGTGCATCACTCCTTTTCGCACTTCATCCTATGCTTTGTCTTGCATAGATGAATATGCCTAGCACCTAAAAAAAAAACTGCATTTTCTTGTGTAGAAGTTACAACCTGACTTCTGGAAACAAGTGTTTACTTTGTTACTTGGCATTTGTTTTAATAAATTGAAAGCAATTTATGGATTTTAATGTTGCCATCATGCAACCTGTTCCGCTTTATGATTTTTTGAAACTATATTTTAATGCATAGAATAGTTTTGAATAGTTTTTGACTGCAGAAGAGTTGTGAATAGTTTTTGTCTAAGAAAACATAAAATTATTTTGTACGTCTATGAAGAGGAGATGGAAATATATGCTTTACCTAGAGGGAGTATAAAGTAGCCAGTTAGTGAAGGTTTGCGTCTTCTTGCTTTTGTTATTCTTTATGTATTCCCTTTGTTAATATCTGTATGTTCCTGTCCTATTTAACTTTCTGGCATACAAACCTCAAAATCAAATCTTTTTCATTTGTGGTTCAAAAAGGGAAGCGTGAATGCATTTTGGGATGTGTCCCTGAAATTCGAGGTTACTGTGGGTATGAACGTTTATGCCACAACCTTCTCAGGATATGACTTGTGAAATCTTGCCCAAATGTTATCTGGCCAGAAACATTTCTCCTCTGCCCTGGACTGAGTTGTGGGATTGTTTAGTGGGAGGACTTTATTGCCGATGTATCATACAGCAACTCCCAAGTCTTTGAAATTATTCACGAGTTCAATGCTTAGAAGCTTTAAGGCATATAAATTTGAATTTTCTTGGCATTACTGCATTTAAATCATTAAGGGGACTCTGATTTATTTATTTTATGTAAACGCATGGTTGTTTTATATATTAAAATTTGGCATAGCTTGACATTTTGGGTACTATTGCTCACTAAACATTTCTCAAAGATAGAACTGCAAACTACAAAACTGACCAATATCGAATAAGGCTGCAGTAATTTCTTGTCAGAGGAATTGATCATGGCTTTATATCTATATATCTATATATATATATATATACACTATACATTAAGAGGGTGGGACCTAAATTAACCACCTTTTGGTTGCCTGTTAATTGACTAAAATGCTCCTTCGTTATTTATATTTATTTTTCTTCTTTATATTTATTCACTTTATTTCTTTTGATTATTTCTGACTAACTTTTTACTTTTTCTCTCATTTTATGCAATGTTATCAATACAATTTGAATATTTAAGTAATTTTATATTACCGTCAAAAGTATCATGAACTATATTTTACCATATTAATAAAATTATGCAACAATTTATTTATTTCTACACTTGCATAGTGCGGACAACTTTTTCTAGTATTCCAATAAATCTTGACTGTCAGTACAGAGAATTTATGATTTCAATGAAGCTTCATAACACTCTACATGATTGCAAGCATGCCCATCCGTCTTATATTGGGAGTTGGTTGAACAGGATTTTGAATAATATTTTAATCTTTTGACAGTTTTATCAAGAGATGGCAAATCCAGAAAAGGCCCTACAATGCATTCAAGAGATTATTAAAATTGATGAAAGGTATGGTGTGGGAATATGATATTGAGTTCAGATGCTTCTATATTCTGTGTTCTCTACTGTACTCTCTGTTTGAGAAACTAATTGGATGTTTTAATTAACTGAAGATTACAAGTGAGGGATGAAACTAATTTTATTAGGTTAAACATTATTTCAAGTTGCCTATTTCAACATTGTTATTTGTTTACTACATTGCATATGCACGTTTTTGCTATTTTCCTTGTCATTCATCGCTCTCTGTTATTCCCTGAAAAGTATCTTAGCTGTATTGAGAAGTAGATCCTTTCACACTAAATCTTTCCTCTATTTATGTCATTTTTAAGCTAGCCTGTTTGCGCACGGTTGTTGTAACTGAGCCTTCCAACCTTAGATTTGCATCTGTAATCTGTGTGCATGCATGTGTGTGTCTGTTTTTCTATCTATCAAAGAATGTCCGAATTGAATTTATCTTCACTCTTCCCTTTTTCTCCATGCAATTATAAAAATAAATTTATTTACTAAAGTTTGTTTTCTATGTTGCTTCGTATGGCTTTCGTTTGTCATATGTGTTCTGCATTGACCAATGGATAGCCTAAATTGCTTTGTCTATATAAACAATTCACTGAAAGCATTGTATGTGCAAGTATGTTATCAAATCTTTATCCATACAAGTAGTCTTGATATAGGTAGTGTCTTGCAGAAAAATAATTTGAGGAGAATTTGTATGGATTACCTGGGGGCTGGGGCTATAGGAAAATTCAATTCACTCAATTTGTTGATTTAATTGATTGTGTGAATTTATTTTGTATAAAGACAGATTGCTATTGATCATTTTTTTCCTTATCTTTTGAAATTGTTTGTCCATTAAATCTACATTTCGTAGGCTAAATCAACCTTTATTCACTATCAGAAATCCTTATTTTGACTTGTATACTGCATCACAGGCTAATTTAAGATATTTAGCCGTGTGAGAAAGGTGAACGTTTCGTTATTTATTAATCTGACATTGTCTTACATATTCTATTCAATGCTCTAGCTTGCAGGGGTGTGGAAATTGGGTTTAGAATGTAGATGAGATGTTTAAGCATTCAACATCATTGATTTTATTATCAAAATTTGGAGTTTTTTTATTGGAAGATACTGATTGTTTCCTTGTGCCTTAAGGTTTGCTAAAGCTTATCACCTGCATGGGCTTCTTCTCCATGGGATGGGAGAGCACAGGTAAAATGTTCTAAATCTATTATAGTTGAGACAGTAGAAAATGAGTTCAGAAATACCAGATATTGTTGTTGATTACCTGGTGGAATTTGTAGTGCTATTTATGGAAACACAATTCACGGCTTTCATTCTTCTTTCTTTTGAACGTTGAAATTATATGATATCATGTGTTTTTTACTAATTGTTTTATTTTATTTTACTCAGCCAATATTCTTCTTACCATGCCTTTTCTGAATTGGAAAATGGGATCATGCTTTTTTTTATTGCTAAAATTTGATTTGTTTATTTGTTGGGATTTAATTTTGTCCCATACTCAAGCTGGGATATCTTTTATGTTCTCATAAGTTTTGTTTCTTGAATAGTTGTAAATATTTCTCGTTATATTATAATATTTTTGTGCTTGTCGCATCTCGCTTTTGTTCCATAATCTTGTTTCCGTAATTTTTATACTTAAAATTATCATTTATGAGAAGTCCTGTGCACCACATGTAAACATGTGAAACGTCTCATCCAAAACTACCTCAGCCTCTTAAGACAATGGGTTTGATATGATTGTATATGGAATAATTAATTCAATCAATCACTTCAGTTTCTAAGTACAACACATAAGTTCTTATTCAAATTGTTCGTTGCAGGAATGCCATCGCGGAATTAAAAAAGGGATTAGAGATTGAGAGCTCGAATATTGAATGCCTGTATTTGAGAGCTTCTTGCTATCATGCTATTGGGGAATTTAAAGAAGCAGTATGGGATTGCTTTTTTATTCATTACCTCTTCTCTTCTCAGTAGTTTTTGAGTATATTTGAACAACAGGTTAGTTTTCCGAAGTCTCACATGGACACCATATTTGAATGCAGGTTAGAGACTATGATGCAGCGTTGGATCTTGAATTAGATTCAATGGAAAAATTTGTACTCCAGTGCTCAGCCTTCTATCAGGTTATTTATCATTCAGTGTGATGTGCTTCTAGTCAGGGCTTGATGGCATTGTTTTTATATCATTATTGGAGATCACTTTAATGTTTATGCACACAGACAAGTTCATCTGCTCATGCATGCATGTGCTATACATACATACATACATACATACCTGCTTTCTAATTAGTTGTTGCACCAATTTTTGCATCTAATTTATCTGGGTAGCCAGCTTTCTGACAGATCTAGCACTATAATTTTGTAAGTGCTTCCATAGGTTTGCTTGACCCATTTTTGCTAATATACCTTGGTTCCTCATATCTGAAGATGAAAATAAACAATTCTACATTTTCCAAATCTATCTTGGTTCCTCATGCATTAGTGACTTCAGAGAGTGTCTTCTAGTCTGGTATATTTGAACTTGGTGTTCTTGGAGTATTAGTGCGGCCAGGCTAGAGTAAAGAAGTAATTTTTGGCCAATCCTTTTAGGTTGTGTATTTATTTTAAAATTTTCAAAAGTCATATTCTAATGATTTCCTCTAACTGATTCAGTTCTGATTGGTTGGGGATAATATAGAAAATCTTGATGGGTTCAGTTGGAATTTGATAAATGGGTATTCGTTCACTTAGATTGTTATATGGGTTTTTTCGTGTACTACAGATCTCAGATTACTTTTGGTTGATCTGTGTCTCTTGAGTTGTAGTAATTGATTTAAGGATGATTTACCTTATTGAAGCCTTGTTGACTCCTTGCTGACTCTAGACCCCAATGAAGTTTATGCATGCAGAACATTGGTGTGGATCTGGTTGAACTCAACAAATGCAAAAATAGTCTAACCAATGAAGATTATTTGTCTGAGCAGTTAATTCTACTATTCTTATTTGTTTCAGTATGTGGTGTTTTTTTTTTGGGGGTACAACTGCAGCTGTAACTGTATCTTTTGTCACATGATTACGTGAAAATATGGTGTTTCAAGGATGCTCCTTATTCCCAATTGCTTTTGGTTACACCACCAACATTTAATGTATAAAAATAATACATAATCTGAGTTGTTGGGAAAATGTATGAGCATGCAAATGTGAAAACAAAGGAGTGTTGTGGAAGCACCGCTTGAATTTGGCTATAAATGAAACACTATATAAAATTCTTCTTCATTGTATTATCTTTTTCTTCATTGACCTCGTAAACAAATTACATTCATTCTCATGCGGTTGATGTATTGCTAGATCATCTAGGCACCATGTCTGAGTGTGAGAGGTTGAGGATCATATCTCTAACCTGTTCTTGCAGAAAGAAATTGCATTATACACGGCTTCAAGGTTCAACAGTGAATTTTCTTGGTTTGACCTTGATGGCGACATAGATCCCCTCTTTAAGGTAAAATATGAACCAGAACATCCTGCCTCTACCGTGTCAATATGATTACTTTTATATTGTACTGTTCAACTCTTCCTGAACTTGCAGTGATTTATTTATCCTAGTGTTCCTATTGCCGCGCCTTGCCATCTTCTCATTGACTGAAAAAAGGTAGTACAAAACTTATGAAAATTTCCTGAATACATCAGGATTTGCACCCAACAGGAATGGGTTCATGAATGTAGCTATAGATACATATAGATATCTGTCACCAACCCTGTTACTGTTCATTGGCCTGCACCTCAATTACTGAAAAAGCCAGGCACTGAAAAACTCATCCAAACTTCCTGAAGACGTCAGGATTTAAACCTTCGTGGATTTAAATTTAGATAATACAGATACAAATATCAGGATATATAATAGACATATGGATTACATGGGATATATGTAAATTTCATTTATATAAATATCTATTAATCTGTTTGGATAACGGGGAACGATCATATTTTCTTTGTAGTTTTGTGTGATTATTAACATGTCAACTCATGCGACCCAGTTAAGGTTAATGCTGAGTTGTGTATGATTGGTGAATTGGCAATTTTGCAAAGTATACACATTGAGTTCGGAACAGCTCGCAATTGGGATTCACAGTCACTTAAAGAGAAAATGCAGTATAGATTTTATCTCATCGTTACCATTTCCTACTTTTCCTAGGAATATTGGTGTAAAAAGCAGCATCCAAAGAATGTATGTGAGAAAGTGTACAGGCAACCGCCTCTGCGAGATTCTTCAAGAAAGGGAAAACTGAAAAAGCAAGAATTTTCTCTCTCAAAGCAGAAGGCAACCCTGTTGCAGGCAGCAGATTCTATTGGAAAGAAGATCCAGTACCATTGTGTGGGATTCCTGCCCAACAGACGTCAGGTGACTGTTCATAAGACTGACTTTAATAGAATGCTTATTGAACGTTGAAATTGGTAATGCCATAATACAGTTGACTTTACCTGATGAAAACAAAAATTTCCATTCAGGTCCTGTCTCTGTATGTTCTCTTCTTTTAACAATTTTACCATTTCTGATAACTAATCTACATGTGATAATTCTTGTTTCTTGAATTTATGGCCCCGCTCATTTTTTTCTGCTTTTGTTTCTTTGTATTTGTTCGAATAAGTTTGAAAAGGTCTCTTTCTGAACTAATTAATTTTTCAAAGGGAAAAAAGGCAGAAGACTAGAAGAAAATTTTCATCTCTAATTGGTATTTCTGATTGTCAAGTTTTAGTGCTCTAAAAACTATGAGTTATTAATATAACCACTTAAATTAAAGTTGGGATGGCATTTGATTTGTTTTTCCCCTGTAAATTTGATATAAAATCCCTTATCAACATGGTTTCTCTAGCCTCCGTGGCACCCCAATGTTTATTCATGTTTTAGTTTTCAAACTGGTGAAGCTTCCAAGGACTCTACCACCTGCCTTATATACAAATATTTTTACTACTTTTTATTTTCATTAAATTGGATTTTGAAAATTTTCTTGGATTCAAACATTTATTGACTTTCAAATTGTTTGGTTGCCTATATGTAACAGTTGACTGGATTCAAATCTGAATTCAGATTACGAGTTAATATGGACAACTTAAATGCATTGAAAAGTTGCTATCTGCATCTCGTCTGTTGGAATCTTAGTTGATGGATTACTGCCAGTTGTCCCCAGCTTTAGTTTTACCTCCAGGATTTAGTATTTCTTCCTGAAGCATATTTCCTTTATAATTCAGCCCATGATTAGTTGATGTTTTTGCTCTTGAATGATCATTGATTTGATGTAGAATTTGGTTTCCTGTATTTACTTGTCACTTAAAAATGATCAAAATTTTAAATAATATTTGTCAATTGTAAAGTCTATCTGACCTTCAAACTACCATATATTGTGATAAGCAATTGTTTAGAGATTTTAGTATATCTATTGCTATCTTGAGTAATCAATTCATTATTATCTTTCTGTTGTGTTTTAAATGGGAGGAAGAGGGACAGGTTATGACTGCTGATGTAGAATTTTTTTACTAGCTGATATATTATATAACTTTTTTTCTTCATTTTTGGGCTATCAAACGGCAATTTAGTGTCCTTAGTTAAGTCTAACAAAGGATGGCATACATTGTGGACTAATTCTGCATATCAGACAAATGCATGGGTTTTGTTTGGTTTTAATTTTTCAGGGTAAAAAATGTGTGTTTTTTGAGTTAGGAGTAATGCATAGTGTAAAAATGATAATTGTATACTTAGCTTATTTGTTATTGTATATTTATATTTATATATTATTGTTATATAATGATTGGATGATGTAATGATATACAGGGTAACGATTAATCTCTATAAATGTATTGACTGTGTATATGGGTAAGATTTGATTATGAATTGATTTGATGTTTGAATTTTGAGTATTTTTACATATACAAGAGAAAAAATTTATATTTGACATGTTGTCTGTTTGAGAGTTACTTTTGATGTGTGTTTTGAGGAGAAAAAGGATGGAAAAGAGTAAATCAAACATAGCCTTGGCTCCTTTATATTCCTTCTATGTTACCAACTGATGTCATTTATATGTCTGCCTCTACCAGTATCGTATGGCGGGACTTGCTGCTATAGAGATTGCACAGAAGGTTGTAAGGGTTTGGCGGTCTAAACAAGCAGAATGGAAACATTCAAATAAAGGTACATCAAAACATGGAAAGAAAGTCAGGAGAAAAGACAAACTCAACCCTCCCAGTCAGAACAGAGGTGGTGCTGGTTGCAGCACTAGCAGCTTTTTGGAGCAATCTACTGTATATAATGCTGCAGAGGATAGGTCATCTGGACGTCCTACAATGCCATGGCACAGTATTTATTCCTTGGCTGTCAAATGGAGACAGATCTCTGAACCATGTGACCCTGTTTTCTGGGTTAACAAGCTGAGGTATTTCTTATTAGTTCATCAAATTATGCCAACGTTGACACAATTTGATGAACTAATGACACAATTTTGTTGCTATGGCTGTCTACCTAACTGCTGAATGAACTAATATAATTCAAAAGTACTTGAATGATGTGAAATTGTTTTGAAAGAGTCTAACATACAGGTGTCTATATTTATGTTTCTGATCATTTCTGATCAATGGGAACTTTTCTTATCTAGTGAGGAGTTTAATTCTGGATTTGGGTCTGAGACTCCTCTGATTCTTGGGCAAGCCAAGGTTATGCGCTATTTTCCAAATTTTCGAAGGTAAAGTAACATCAAATAAATTTAATACATTTATTTCTTCAAGAAAGTTCCATTTTATAAAAATGGATATTCTTCTCTAATCTTAATGATCAAATCTTTGGCAAAAAATTATCATTTTTTGATGATCTGCAGAGCATTCAGTGTTGCCAAAGAAGTAATAAAGGACAATAAGTATGTGCATAGCAAGAAGGACAACATCATTAATCTCCATGAAAATGGGAAACTGCAAGAAGTAAGTTGTATTGCTGCGCAGATAACAAAGTTATATATAGCTTTTACTCCATGTTCCTGAGAAACTGTCTTCCGTTAACAATTACCCAAGTTTTATTTATTGTTCATTCCAGCACATATGCGCTATCTTTTCCTACTTTTATGTGCATTGGATTGCCCTTTGTAAGTTTATGTTCTTTTGATCTTAAAGAGTGTCACTCTTTGATATTCAACTTGCAGATAATGAACGCAGAATCCTGCTCAGAACTTTACATGGCTGTGGGCGAGGACTTCTGGTTGGCTACTTGGTGCAACAGTATGGCAGTTGAGGGGTAAATTTTGTTTTAAATTTTTCCTGGTTTAGGAATTCTATCTCCTTGAGTTATACCCAATCACCTTAGGGAGTGACCTGATTGGTGGAACTATGTGTTTCTTATTTCAGAAAGCGTCTCGAAGGAACAAGGATCTCCCTACTAAAAACGTATGCACTGTTAATTGATAACGTGTTGACTTTTTAATCAATCATTATTTCTTCAAACTGGTAAATCTGCTTTTTTTTTTCTTTCCAAATTTGCTCCTTTAGGGACCAAATTGGGTACGATTTTTCTATTAGGACACCTTTTTCGGCTTCTAGGTGGGATGACTTCGATGTGGAAATGACTTCAGCATGGGAGGTATCCATTCTGACCTAAATAGTGTACTCAATTTCTTTAAGTAAACTCTTTTTCAGCTTCTTCTTATGCCTTGTTGGAATCCACACTAATTTAGCAAAACATATTTCATTCCTATTGAACATCATTTAGGTTATGTTTTGAAGCTAAATTTCAATTCTAAAACATCATCTCAAACATTATATTTCTAAACATACTACTTAACAAAACTTTCGTCCAAATTCAAATTCAGTTTTTCTCTCTTATATATATAACTAACTAATTATTTTACAATCATTATTCCTATTAACAATCAAATCAACATTTATATATCATATAGATACTCACATTTATTTTTATTTATACCCTAAAACTTTTTTGTTATTCCTATATACTATTACATCATTCAATCATTATTATATATTTTATTCATAAATTCAAATAAATCATACTATTCATCCCATGCCCAAACACATTAATCATCCCAACATAATTTTTACCAAACATCTTTAACAAAAACCCATCTCCTAAACATAGCCTTGGGATTGAGAATCATGACGTGGATGGAAAATATTAGATGTGGAAATTTCTTTATTGTCCTAACTTCAGCTTTCTTTGGCTTGCTATATGCTTGTCGAGTGCAACAATATGCTTCATCTCAAGAGGGATTCCTCTTATGAAGTCTTTACCTCTATCCTGAATCTTTTTGAATCTCCTAAATCCTTGTATCCTTAATAACTTCTGAAATCTTAAGTGCCTGTAGACTCTCTAAAACCTGTTAAAAGTTGTATGGAATGTCACATAGGCATTATTTTTGTATGTGGCTTCTTGCGAAATTTTTTTTAACCAAATTATTTCTCTTTGTGTGAAAGTGATCAAAAAGGCACATCATTTAGTTTTGCCTATCTTAGCTTGATATTGATTGACAATTTAGATATTTTGAATTTCATAATAAATGGATATTGCAGGCACTGTGTGATGCATATTGTGGTGAAAATTACGGTTCAACAGATTTTGATGTGCTTGAGAATGTGAGAGAGGCTATCTTAAGGATGACATACTACTGGTAAAATTTTATGTTGGTAGTGCATGATCTGCATATTGCATTTAGTGTGTCTTTGTATGATTCTGGCTACACTAATGGTTTCAGGTATAATTTCATGCCGCTATCAAGAGGTACTGCTGTGATTGGCTTTGTTGTGTTGCTTGGACTGTTTCTTGCTGCTAATATGGAATTTACTGGGAGCATTCCGGAGGGTGTGCAAATGGATTGGGAAGCAGTCCTAGAACCCGATCCTAATTCCTTTATATCTTCAGTGAAAAGCTGGCTTTATCCTTCTCTCAAGATCAAGACATCCTGGAAAGGGTACCCTGATGTAGCGACAACTCTTTATACAACAGGATTGGTTGTGGCTGCGTTGAGCACCTACTCCGACTGAGCAATCATTTAGGTATTAGATATTGGAGTTCCCTACTTCTGGCTGTATAAGTCGCATATTTCTCTTGCTTGTTTCCTCGGCATCTGAAGGTGTCTGGTAACTGCGAAATGACAAGACTAATAAATTAATTTCTCGCCCAAGATTATATACCTATCGAAAGTGATAGCTATTCTGGGTGTAATTTTTTTGTTGCGTAGCTGTGAATAATAATGCTTTGAATCGGCATGCACAGGCTCAATATTTATTGATGTGGTATCTTTGTGCAGAGTTCTGGATGCATCGGCATTGGTGGTAAGAAGCGATGCGATCTATCGGGCATTCTTACTCTTGGAAATATAATAAGATCAAAAGTTTAGCCAGATGTCAAAGCGGGGACTGTTGTGTTGTATGATATAGCATTTCTCTTCACCAACCTTTGGATGTGATTGGATTGTCTCCAATTTTATTCAAACAAATAAATTTGTTTCGGCTTGGCTCTTTATTTACTGTGGGCTGAGTGACGTGTGGCGTGTAGTGCAAAACATGCCAATTTCTGGATATGACCCGTGACCCATTCTTACAGTGGTAATCAACTTCTATGGTGTGGATACTCGTATTTGTAGGGCATGGCTGCCGTGTTCTACTGAGGGCATCGTGCACATGCGTCCTATATTCCGGCTCCGGCGTCTATGTTGGGACAAGTAGAGAGGCTGCAAGGCATCCGGGAGTTCCTGGTGCCTCTCTTCTAGTGAATTGAATGCGATGCCTCTTTACTTCGGGGTATAGCATAGCTGCGCTCATAATTTGAAACTGCCCAAACAAACAATCATAGTCACTAAACTATACAAACAATCTTTGCATTTGATCAAACAAATAAAATTACATGGAAATTGAGTTGCATTAATCCAATTAAAGTGTCCGTCATGCAAACAGGATAATCAAATTTGTTATTGAGATTACCTACATAAAAGGAAATTAATCACACAGCAAGAGTTACGATTTTGATGATGAAACCAATTACGTTGTTGCTCTATACAGAGATTATTACGTAATAGTGGTCCCTTTGTTAGTCCTGCCGAAGTGGGTCTTCTTTGTGGTCTCTCTGATGTGATGTGACCTCAGAGTTGACATGATAAAAAGATGATCTTTTTTATGTCGAAAATATAGGTTATGAGTCCGTAACCATAACGGGGATGAAATTAGCGCTAGGATACGAGAATGGCATGAAAGGTTCAGCTTCAATTGACCACTGACCAACCACACGCTCACATTTCAACTAGTTTCTCCCAGTGTTTTAAAAATCTGACTGACCACTAAGTCGAAAAATTTATTGATTTAAAAATATTATTTAACTATGATCCCATCAATGTTATAATATTTATATTATAAATATTTATTAATATATTAAAAATAAATAAAACAGTGAATATTAAGAAAAAATACTTGAATTTAATTTTAAATAATTTTAATTACTATTAATAGTTAAATTTATTGTACTAATATAATACAAATGCTGCAGGTATAAAAACAATAAATATTAATTCAAAAAATAAATAAAACAACATACAAAAAAATAAATTTTATTAAAATTTTTATTCAAAATATAATAGAATTTTAATATCATATATATTTAATATGTATTTAAATAAAAAATTATTGAACATCTTCAAAAATAATTTATTTGATTTATAAAATTTTTTTATAAAAGAGAACAAGTCGAAGATAAATTATGATAAAAGATGGAAATTAAATAAAGAATAAGAAAATTAAAATTTAAAAGTCTATTTATTTATTAATTTAAATTGTTCAATTCATGACTGGTTCACTTCTTTTAGTAGTTTAACTATAATTTGATTTAATTTTATTATATTTTAATTTTTAAATTCTACTCGAATTGCGGTTCAACTCTCCCGTTGGTGTCCGTTTAAAACACAACATTCATTATTAAAAATTTAAAAAAAAAAAAGGAAAAAAAGGAAAACGTGTTTGTCGAGCAATTGTGGTTGGTATGAATAAAACTTTTATTTTCTCGCAACCAAATATGTCGCTGTGCAACCCATTCCGGATTCTACGTTTTCTATAATTCATGATGGTGTAATATAAAAGGTGTAGCAGTCATAAAAATAATATTAATTGATGACACGTTAAGTACATTTGAGAAGATAAAATTTCAATTAATATAATTATTATTTCATTATCAGTAAGTGGGTTTGTATTTGAACTGGATTGTAGATTTTGACTAACTTAAAATTCTGAAGAACACGATGCTTCTTGTTTTTACCAACCACTTATCGAATATGAACACTTATTTCATTAAATTTATTTATTTTTTTAACATTTTAAAAATAATTTTCAAATAAAAGCATACGTCAAATCCATTTCCATCCCATCCTACTTGGGAACATGCAAGGTATGTTTGTAAGTAATTTTTGATGGAGTTGAAAGATGAACTAGTTTTAATTTTTCAGTGTAAAAATTAAAAAAGAAGGTAGAAGTATAAGGGGGGGGAGAGGAAAAAGAATATTAGGGTGGGTGTTGTATTTACAGTATTCTAATGAAATGAAAATAATAGAAAATTAGAAGATGAACATAGTGAGATAGTTGGATAGCATATCAATGGCCTATCCCCTACGCTCATCTTCGGGCAATACAACTTTTATGTCCATCTGCACACTCATTATCTCCTGTCTTCTGTCATCGTACCAGAGTTATTACTCGTGTGGGAGAGATTCAACTTACCATGAATTAGTACATGAACAAGCATTTGCACTATCTGGCCCCACTTGTAATAACTTGTGCCCTTTCTCGATTTCTTGCCAATAATTGATGTAAGGGAATTTTCTTCGTTTCCAACATAACCCAAAAAATTAGGCTTTGTATGGAGGAAGAGAAATGGACACCAAAACTTAAAAATAGTATAAAAATAAAAAAGAAAAATTGATAAAGAATTATTATATTGGATAGTTTATTTGGAAGAATAGATTTTGTCGGGATGAAACTTCTTGATGATTTGCATCCAAACACAGTCTTGCATTCTTTCCATAAATAGTAAGAGTTCAGTTCATATTTGTAAGTGTGAATGTCTAGATGCATTTTTTTTTTTTATATCCGTTATAAAAGTAAGAGAGATTATAAAATTTGGAAAAAAATGCATTTTGATAAAGAAAAGAAACATATTCAATATTATTTTTAAATTAAGGAAGAATGCATGTATACGCGCACATACGTTCATACGTAGTTTCACGAAAATAGCATGGAGTAGTTGTCATTTCTCAATGGGAAAATAGAATATATTAGAAGAATGAAGTAAATGGAATGAAAGAAAAAGGGCAAATTGTTGAAGGGACCAACATGTGAGTGGGAGCGTCAAATGCTCCTAGGTGGGATGGATGGATGTAGCTCCACTCCACTTATTCCATGGGCTGCGCACAGCTCTGCACATTCTTAGTATGTGTCAATTTTCACCTCATCTCTCTCGCACATTCGTCAATTTTTTTGTGAAAGCCGCCGAATTTTGAAGATTCGGAATGTGGAGTGGATGTTGTCAGAATCCAGCTTCCCTCTCTTTCCCTGTTCACATATTTTTTGTTGTGAAGATAAACCCAGAATCTGCAGTTTCTTGAGGTATTTTTGGTGATTTCTCTTGAGGATGTATCAGCTCATAGAATTGGTTCTTAAGCGGCTAAGAGTTGTTAATCGTTTGAGATCGAAATTTAGCTGCAAAATCCGAAAAACAGGGCATATTACTTGGCTTTGCATTCCGAATCTCTTTTAGAATGGGAAAAAACATGGATTATATGTAGTCTTTAACTCATTTCTGTGTACGTGTGGGGCCTGTAACTAATATCTTGTGCCAACTTAACGAAGAAATAGCCATGAGCAACAAGAATTTTAAATTAAAAAAATAAAAAATACAACCATCTTATGGTAGAAGGACAAGAGAATCATGACTAAATGAATTCACTAATTCAGAAAGCGAAGTTAGGTTGAGGAGTTGACAATAGACGACACTGTTGGTCATCAATTGAGTAAAGCTATCACCAGAAAGGATTAGGCGAGAGAAATTAAAGCCGCCTACTTGGAAATTAACCTACCGTCTTTGCTGACATCGCCTGACTGCCCCAACATAATTACCGTACACAAACGGGCATCTTCTATTTAATATGTATATATCTGATAAGGTCTGATCTGGAGTAGTGATGGATGGATGGATCATGGACTATGTCCAAAAGTTATAATTGGGCAGGTTTAGGCTGTGGCCCAGTTTTTCAATTCTCTTCCAATAAGTATAATAGTTGAGTAAATTATTGCTATTTGGTTACTTCCAGATGCTGACGTAATACCTTGGTACTCTCTTCAGATATAGTTCCTGTTTTATGTTGACGGGAAATCTAGAATTTATGGTGAGAAGCATCTTTTATTTGTTACTGCCTTCTCTTAGAGATCAATATGTCTGAATTTTGTTGATTTATTGACTCTTATTCTGTTCTCTGGTTACGTTTGCATTGACAACTAGGATGTTCAAGGGAGAGATGAGGCGCCTACAAGCTGAGTACCTGTCTTAACAAATTTCCTTGTTTCTATCACCTGACATCTGCTTTGAGGAAAAGTGCGTGGAGGCTATGAATACGTCGCTGCCTTATACCGAGAATTCGGACGGTTTGCCTGAGAAAGAAGCAGATGTGGAGAGGGCAAAAACTGTCTTCTCAAAGTATTATGAGCACTTACCATATGAGCGCCAGCACAAAGAGAGTGTTCTTAATGTCTTGCATTTTCGTGAAACGGGAATCAGTAGTACATGTTTCCATATGCCATTGAAGACTGGGTGGGCATCGTATACTAGGAAGAATCAATGCTTCCATACGAGGTCGCCTTGTGCAGCAAAATCTGGGTCTTCTGTGCAGCCGCTCCTATATCCCATCACCTATGTAAATCAGACTGCGGAGGTAGAATATAAGAGGCTTCGTCCAAGGCAGTTTGAGTATCACCCCTCTGACTCTAGTCTGATGGCTGTTGGAACTCTTGATGGTGAAGTAGTAGTTCTCAATCACGAAACAGGAAATATTGTCTCTTGCATTTCGCCAGAATGGGAACTAAATGGTATTCTTGGCCTTTGTTGGCTTGAGCAACAGCCCTTTAAGGTTTGTCATCGCCTCAAGCAGTAATGAAACCTGCAACGCATTTATGGCAGATCATTACTTTAACGCATATTAGTAAATAATCACAAATCTTTAGTTGCAATGAATACGATTGATCAACTCAATGAGTGGCCTTAATCTCCTTCCCTATATTCAACCCACCTTTATCATTCTTCCTGTAGCAATATCTGCATCTGCTCTACAGAAACCCTGTTGAGCTTTTCACGTAAAAGCCAAAAGGGCTTGAAAAGCCCACTTAACCAATGAATCATTTGGCTGCATTATATATGTTTTTCCGAAATCTTTCCAGTCATATTCTTCACCTTCCTCCCCCAGAGTTCTCCAGCAGGTTAATGAATTTCTGGGAGGAACTGCTGGAGTCATTATATATGATTTTCAGTCCCCATGTTGTAGTATACACCATATGTTTATGGAGTCAGTGCTAATGGATTGGTACTACACTACGCTATCTAGCTCCTGGTGGGCTCTGACAATGGTTTCTTGAGATTGTACGACGTGAGTGATGTTCAGGCAAAAGTTGAAGATGTCTGCTGCAGCTCTACGGTAATCTTCGATGACTTAGAGCAGTTGACCTCTGTTCACGTCAACTCAACCGATGATCGATGTCTAACGAGTGGCTACTCCAAGAAAGTTGCCATACATGATATGCCAACAATTGCAGTTGTTCAATGACATGCATTGTGAACCAATAAACGTTGCTAAATTTTCAAATCATTCTCCTGACCTGTTCGTGACTTCATCATTCGACCGTGATGTAAAGATGTGGGATTCAAGACAGAAGCTGGCGCGGCCTTGCTACACAGCTTCAAGCTCAAGAGGAAATGTGATGGTCTTATTTTCTTCTGATGATCTTTATCTATTAGTATCAGCAGTTGATAATGAGGTACCACAACAGAAACTCGACATTGTTAGCATCTATGAAATACTGAATAGCAGTAAAATGAGTTAAATTAAACTAAACAAAAGAAGGAAAGCTTCAGGCTAACCCTGATATTTCACCACTTTCCAGGTGAAGCAACTTTCGGCTGCTGATGGGAGGCTTCACACAGATTTTGGGATAGTTTCAAGCGGAAGTGCTCATAACTACACCTGTTCATATTACATGAATGGAAGAGACTACATTATTAGTGGAAGTTGTGAGGAACCAAATTTTCGAATTTGTTGTGCCCAAACGGGAGGTGGCTAAGAGACATTTCCCTCGAGGTAAATCTGAAGTCTAGCAATATTTGCTCAGATAGACTTCTGTTCTAGCTTTTACATCAAATCTGACCCTATGAAGATAACAATCTTGAAAATGCACCACAGAGTATTTTCATTGTTGATGAGCTTCACTGAGGATGGTTGACCTTATCATTTTCCAGGATCCAAGGTGGGGAAGCTCCATCTATGTGCAGTCATTGAGAAGTGATCCTTTCCGGGTAAGTTGTTTCCTCTACTAACAGTGGTTATGACTTGGTGAAAAACTCCATGCCTTGTTCGGGAAACATGTGGAGCTCTTTAAACCTTTCATATCTGTCTGCTGTTTGAATAAATCTTTTTCCCAAACTAAACACAAACTCAGTCCCATGTTG
The DNA here is from genome assembly GCA_019155195.1 of Avicennia marina. Classification (NCBI taxonomy): domain Eukaryota; kingdom Viridiplantae; phylum Streptophyta; class Magnoliopsida; order Lamiales; family Acanthaceae; genus Avicennia; species Avicennia marina. The sequence continues at coordinate 10,512,515 of CM032765.1, forward strand.
GCATTCCTAAGAAAATTATGATCCCTAGTAGAAACTAACGCAGATGCTGTTTCCACAAGCAGCATTTCCACTTGTCTGTCCTGGCAGCTTGTGCTCGACCCATCTCCAAGTATGAAATTATCAAGGTACGTTTTGAATGCTATCAATTCGAGAGCATGCTTAATTGTAGAGTGCTATTAGAAATGAATTATCGATAAAGGTTGATGATGCAGATCAACGTACTTTCATCAAGCCACTCTGCTGAACAATATCAAGGAGGCTTGAATGTGATATGCCCTTCTTACGGCAAGGGTGGCTGATGGTGTACAGCTTTAATTAGATTGCTATGCTGGTCAGTTTATTCGAGTTCTACCACTGTCACAGCTGTATAGAACAAAGAACAATATATATTGGTTTATAGCATTAAAAGATTATCCCTTTTTCCCGTTTCTCCAACTCTTTATTGCTAATGTCATGAGACTATGTTGCACTTATATTCTGCAGGCTTGCCAGTCTTAAAACGACCCATTCTTGGTTTATAATTCCCTATCATTGTCCAAAACACACTATTCTCTTCGTGGGAATAAAGAGGATATTTGCAATCAGTGTGGCCTGTTGGATATGCCACGAATTTCTTGCCTACGTGGAACAAGAGCGAGGAGACAGAGATAATTGGATATTCGGATTAAAAGGTCAGGAGACATCATCTTTTGCTAGACAATTTTTCATAACAACAGCAACAATGATGCATCTTACATATGTGTTAGTAGTGATACAGGACAATTTTGTATGAAATTATAATGTTTTGTTTATTGTAACAAATTATAATAAAATAAAATTAATTTAAAATTTTAAAAATGTAAATTGAAAGATATAAAACGTACTCTGCTTTCCTTGAAAAATATTTGGTATTCTATAAAAAAAATGGTGGAAAAAAAAGTCAAAGTAAAGTATAGGACTAAAATCAGAAGACAAAATTTATTGAAGATCGCAAAGGATAATAATATAATATTTTTTATTTTTAACGTGTGTTACTCTTTATTTTTAAAATATTAGAAATATATTAAAATTCTCCACATATGCATGAGTTATTGGTTAGTTGAAAATCAAATAAATAAACCAAATTCAATTATTCTTAAAGCTTCATGATGTTATTTCTTTAATATAAATAAATTAGCAAGCTGACTTTCAAAATCTATATATCTTATTAGTTTTCACTTTTTCCTGAATTTAAATTATTATATATATCATATATTTTAATTGTCGTTAAAAATTTATTTTCTGAAAAATAACCGATAACTTAAATAGTAAAAATAATGTGTACATATTTTAATTTAACAATTATATGTAAGTACAAGATATCGAAATTTAATTGAAGATAAAAATAATTGAAGTTAATATCTATAACTTAGCATGCATAATATAATTACAAGTCACGGGCGAATTCAACCGCACCCCTCCAAACGCGTTGGCATTTATTGGATTTGCACTTGTGTCCTTAAAATGGCAATTAGTTACATCAACTCTGTAGTTTATTTAACGTCATCTTTCAAAACATAGTGCTTGTCCAGAAAAACAAGTAAACAGAAAGTAGCATTCACGGGTTATTGTGGAGCAAACAGGTTATCTTGATTTCCTGCACCCTTCGAGACTTAACAGGACTCAGGAGATCGAAACCATGAGTCAGGACCCACAGAAGTTTACGATCGATGTTGTGAATACAAATCTCAAAGAGAATCACTGCCTACTTGTTGCTAATCAGGAGAGTTAGTTGGCTAATCAACAAGATCCTCCTACATCACAGAACCTACTGATGGTTACATCCATGGCTTAAGACCTCCATCGCACGAGGGCCCTAAGGTGCAGCTAAAAAACTGAAAAGTCATCTTGCCAAAACCATTATTCTGCAGATGCAGTTCCGTCTCACCCTTCATTTTTGTAGGACTCCACCTTGGCACCTTATGTGCCCGTCCAATCACCAGTGGAAGACTTGTCAAATTCCCAGAGTTCTTTTGGCTTTTCCAAGCAAACTGGAAAATGCAATTCCCCTTGCGACAAGGTAGGCGATGAAGCAAACATACGCAGTTGTAAAAGCAGAAACTACAATGGTAAACAACGCACCGCTCCCTTCCGAAGAGAAGAAGTCCACCAAAAGGTATCCATTGATCACTATCACCAGGGCTGCAACAAGCCATGATATAACCTACAGAGGAGAAACTCTTCAGTTTCATCACTATGTGTAATCAGAGATGCATGAATTTATTACCCCCCAAAGGGGAAGCTTGCAATTAAGTTTTTGATTGCTTGTCCAAGTATATGCCAAAGCTCAAATAAATACCAATGGAGGGACAATCACCCTTTGACACCTGTATAATATATTATTAACCCAACCACATATAAAAAGCGTGTATTGTTCAAATGTGAATGTTGCAATATTAATATAGTTTACAATGGGAAAACGGATGTATTCTCTGAACTTCCGGGGCAAACGAACAAAAATAGAAGTAGAAAAACAGATGCCACTACCAGATGCACATTGCAACTTTCTCCCCATAATTTCATATTTTACAGTGAAAGATGAGCTGGATCATCTCAGACCTTTATATATATGCCCCACTGTGTCAAGGAAATGTCACTCTATTCAATAAGCATAGAAGACGATAATTAATCCCAAAATGGATGCCCCCTTCCATCTTTATGTATTTCTCAAGTCATTGGATTATGTTGGAAACACTACTTGGGTTTAACCTGTTAGAAGTATGATATGAAATCAAAAGAAATAGTCCCACTAAATTCATGATATAATTCCAGTAGAAATTAGCTCATTATATTCTTCAAATAGATTAATCAATATCAAGTTCAAATTTGTACAGACATTATCCACAGAAACCATAATTCTCTTTAAGTACGTTTTTCTCCACTGAAGCAAATAAATAGAACGTGAATGATGTAAATCATGCGTAAATCCTCTTTCCTTCGGGATGGAGGATATAGGTAGTTGCAGATAAGTGCATCAAAGCAGATTTTGCGGTGTTGTGTAAAAGAGAAAAGGCCTGCATCAGTATAAAAATCCTAAATTGATTAAAAAATAGCACAATTCATCTCTTTCCCATGACACTGTTCATCAATAAAAAAATCCTAAACGGATTTGCTAAAATAGCATGTGGTATAGCTTTTAACTGTAAAACGGCAGTGCAAACATCCGAATATACTCTAAAGAAACAAAATATGAAGCAAGGAAACAGAAAACATGAAGCTTCGATGCACAAATGGCACTGCATGCAGCTCTATTTGTCATCAAGAAGAAAATACCTGAAGAACAGTGCCAATTTTGAAAAAGCCCATTATTTCCTCCTTGGAAACCAGACAAAGAAGAGGGATAATAGCAAATGGGATCTGAATTGACTGTAGCACGTTAAGCCACTGATTCAAAACATCCAACGAGCCCTCCGATGTATCAAAAACAAGAGCAACAATAAGAGTTGGGATGATAGCACAGCTTCTTGTAATCAGTGCCCTGAGCCACTTCTTCAACCGCAAGTTCAGAAAACCTCCCATAATAAATTGCCCGGCGTAGGTGCCAGTTATAGTGCTGCTCTGTCCGGCAGCCAGTAAGCCAATGGCCCATATATATAAAATTGGCAACAATCCTCCGCCATACTTCTCTTGAAGAGACTGCCCAGCATTTATAAGGCCTATACTGTCGGCTTGTTCAGTTCCATAAAATGCCTTTGCGAAAACTGTTGTAACAAATACATTTATCACGAAAGAGATGGCGAGGGCGGCACCAGACTCGATTGAGTAGTAAGTAAGAGCTTCTCGAACTCTGCCTATCTTGGTGTTGTCAATTTCTCTAGACTGTACAAGGGCAGAGTGCAAATACACATTGTGAGGCATTATAATGCACCCCACCACTCCCACTGCCTGCTGTATTGTATTAGAGCTGAGTTTTGGAACCAATACACCTATAATCAAATTTACACTGTCAGTGTTGAATATTTTACATTTCATACCAGCTAAGTGAAATGGAGCTCTATCTGAGCAAAACGTTTTCTCACCAAGTAAAAGCTCAACACCACTGGGCTTTGTTTCCCCAAACATCCATGCGAAGGAGATCGCCATAGTTTCTATAAGAACAGCAAAAAGTGCTTCCAACTTCCTCACACCATAATTCTCCAGAAACAAAAAGATAAAACTGCATCACGTAAGTGGTAAGAGCATTAACCAAACGCCGGATAAGTTTTAAACCAGCCCCCAAGGAGTTGGCATTAATTAAAGAAATGGAACTAAGAACGATCCTTCTCCAAGGCTATGAATATTTTAATACGGCATAACGTGCAATCCCAAACACAAGGATAAAGAAAATGGACGTCCTAATCAATCATAAATTTAGAAATTTCATTTTTAAAATGAACAAAAAAACCGAATTAATGTGGAATTCCTGATTGTTCGAAATTTTTACCAGTCGAGAGCGGTGACGATCACTCCAGCCCAAAGAGGCACGAACCCCTGGCTCAATATCTTAATGGCAATGGCACTGCCGATTACCTCCTGAATATCAGACCCAACCAGGGCCACTTCGGCCATGACCCACAGCAACAGCCTCGCCCAAGTAGGATACTCTTCTCGACACAACTCCGCCAGGTGCCGTCCCGTCGCCACTCCAAGACGGGCCGATAAAAGCTGGATCAAAAGGCCCATAGCCGTGGCCCACAGAAGCAGCCACAGCAGCGAGTAGCCCGCGATAGCCCCCGCCTGGAGATCACCCTCGAGGTTGCCCGGATCCAGAAACGCTATGCTCATTAGGAACCCAGGCCCCGTGAATAGCCACAGCTTTCGCCACGAAAAGGACGGCGCTATAGCGGAGGGTTCTTCGTCGACTCCGATGATGTGGACTTTCTCGGTGGGATCATAGGCTCGCTCTTCTTCGTCGTCATCGCCATACTCAAGCAACCGCTTGTACTGCTCTTCTGCGTGTTGAGACATCCGCTGGTATTATTTTCAACGAAGTAAGGGGGCCTCGGGGAAAGAGGATAGTGGAGTATTATGGGAATTGCCGAAGGGGCTTCGGGAAAGTCGGCATGGAGAAGGAAGAATATGGCTGAGTGGGTGCCCTTTATCGTAGAAGGGCACGCGCATGCGAAGTTCTTCGACCATGACCCTTTCTCTTTTGCTTTCCATCTATCAATTACAGAAAGCCATTTTGTTTAAAACATTATTCATACATGGATGATTGCCAAATTAAATGTATGATAGTATGTGACGTATTTTTCAATTTTATAGTTTTGATTGTCAAACAAGGTATATAAAATTTTGACTCCAGGACCGATGAATTAATAGTACCTTAATTATTGATGGTATAAAGATAAAAAGCATTTATTATGAAGTGTATACAAAAAGCTATGAAGAATGAATTGAATGAATATTTAAAAGGTTGATTAATTCATATGTTTAAGTAAGAATGTGTGGTTTAAAAAAAAGGTATATTTTTAAGTATTTCAACATGAATATTATTTTGTATTTATAGATAAATGCTTGTGTGTAATATATATATATATATGTATATATAATCAATATTTTTTCCTGTACCCAAAATTTGATTATAGTAAATTATGTAAAATAAGAAATTATGTGTGCTCTTGTATATTTAATTTTGTATGTATCCATGTAATTTATATAATATTTTTATATCAATTTTATGAATATCAAATTTAATAATGTTATATTAACATTGTAAATCATAATTCATTGCCACTCTGTTGGAAATAGTTAAAGCCATCGAGTACTTATATATAGTATAAAAATTCCCTGGATATGTTTTTTTTTTTTTTTTTACTTTTAGTATACGAATCATAAGAATGAAAATAAATATAAATTCAACATTACATTCTCATCTTGTTTATATGTCCCAATCATGTTGCTAGAGTATAAATATCAACTTCTTATATTTTATACATATGTACTCCGTCATTTTCCAATTTAACGTGGCATCAGGTTAACGTGACCTGGCGGTGAGGAAACTTGTGCCAGAGCTGAAGGCAAGCGTAGCCACGCGTGGACACACCGCGTAATCGTGTGTCAGTGACGAGGGTTGCACGAGACGCCCGTGCCCTCATTTCACGACAAGACATTTCTGTCTTTTACAAAAGTTCCCACCTCCGAATCCCTTTTTCGTGCGACTGCTTACAATTGCTATCAACAATACCATTCAGGAGCCAGGGAATCGAATTTTGCCACATCATATTTTTGGAAAATTAGCCTGCCAAATGTATTTTAATTCTTTGCATAGTATAATTTAGTTGCTAAAGCCAAATTACACTAAATATATGTCAAGTGTCGACATGATGACCCATGCACAAGGCCGCCAAAGCCAACGACAAATTGTTTGGGTAAACGCGATGACGTGCAGGTCACGTGTTAATTGGTTTGGTCTATGGCCAGTTTCTTATTCTTAAAAAGGTATATAATTATATAAATAAACAGCTCCATACGTTTTTCAAAAAATGCGTATAATTTTATAAAGCTGTAAGTAATTGACTCGAATTTTTCAAAACTAATTGATCTGTCTATATATGGCATGCGATATCTATTGAAATAGGGAGACGCAACATCTCCCAGTGATGTCGGATTTTATGAATTAATGTTGGTTATTATGGATTCGATCGAATTATTTGAAGGGACAGGCAATACATTTGATATTTTAAGGTAATTGTCGAATAATAATAATAATAATTTGTTGATGTAATTTTTCAAGGACAACTTTTACCTTATGCTATAAGATAAATAAAGGCAACGGTGAGGATGTCATGATGGTTGTAACATTAGCCTCACACAATACTAAAGAATATATAAATGTAAATTCACATGTACTAATAAAAATTAAAAATTGAACACAAGCATGATATTGTAGTTTGGAGCAACTTTTCTATGCCTGCTGGCACTTTGCTAAGGATAACTTTCACTAATTTCTACAATGTAATAAAAATAAAGATCAATTATTAATTTTATATACACTATCTTAAATTTTAGGTTAACGATTAGTTAGATACTCTAAATTTTCAACACACACATTTTAAATTTTACCTAAATTTACCCTTGGGCCCGCTTTTCTGCCATAGCGGTTTCTCGTTCAAAAATAATTTATTCACAAGATTTACACAAAATCATGAACATGAATAGATATGATTGTCAACTAAATTTTGCAACTTTCAAACAGCAAGTTTCTTGGGAATTTTACGCTTTGACTTTCTTGAGCTATTCTTTAATAATTGTAAAATCTCAAATGCTTCGGTCTAAGTTTTTTTTAGATCAGCTTAAACTTTCTTAAAACTCAATTTCAAATCAGGTTGGACTAGTGTTATTGTAATGGTCACAATAATTCTTCAATTCTTTGAGATAAATTTAAATTCTTTGATGCTCAACCAATAAGACTCCAGTGTTGATCCAAACTTTTCTAAGGCCTTTTTTTAAATTTTTTCAATTTCTTTAGGTCTCCAAACATGCAAAAATGTCTTTGTACTAATCTCATTATAATTCAACTTTTTACTAAGAATTTGAACATTACAAAATTCATCGTAAACTCATAATCAATTTAAAACTCTCACATCACAAGAATTATAATATTGTCAATAAATATGCCAACAATTATAGTTAACATAAGATTTTATCAAGATTGATGGAATTTATTGATCATTTTGTGTAGAATTTTATTTAAATGATTCAATTTGAAAAACAGCAAAAAGTTGTCAAAGCAAACGAAAGATAAAAAGCAAAAGATGCACCCAGTGACTTTCTTCTGCAGTGGCTTTACTTTGGCTTTAAAAATATTCGTGGAATCTGTCCTTTCAAAAATCTACTGTAGAAAAAAGGATTTTGGTAAAATTTACAAATTAAGGGAAATTTGTTTTAAATGTAGGGAAGTAAACGATGCGATTAGCCGGATATTTGATAGAAAGAAGATAATATGAATTTAAAGAATTGTTAATAAAATCTAATGTACATTTGAATATCTTGTAACTAAAGATTGTTTGGCTGGATTTATAACTTTATTAAAATGACTTATAAGTTGTTTGAGAGTTCATCAAAATACTAGTTAGAATGCACGCTCTATGCATGTGTGTTTTTAATACTTAAATATATTGGAATGCAGAACATATATATATATATTTTTTATTGTATAATTATTATTTACTAAAAGTTATTTATTCTACAAATCTACATAATTTTTTTATCAATGATAATATAAAGTATAAATTAACCATATTTTTAAAAAAATTAATAATATACTTGAATTATTCAAATGAAAAATTGTGATAATCAAACTTAAATCTAGTACATTTTTAAAAAATTTAGCAATAAAAATAAGTTATCAAAATTAAAATTTTATTAGACAGTTTCTATAAAATGAAGGGAAAAAATTAAGAGATAATGGAACAATAAGTAAAAAACAAAAAGAGAAAGTATAAAAATTGAAAAGAAAAATAAGTTTAAAAAGGACATTTTTGTAAATTAATTTTGAGAAAATATCCACTCTTCACACATTTTATATAGTATAGATATACAAATATATGGTTAAACTTTAACAATTCACAAATTCTATATAATGTTTTATCTATTGTTATTACCATATAAGTGAGTAAATGCCTATAATGGCAATAATCGTGGACTCGACTGATAATCTTTTAGAGATGTTTGGGTCAACTTTGTAGTACACAACTTCTACATAACTTTCAAAAATATATTATAACTATCTATAATCACTCAAAAATTAAAAATAAGTTTAAGCAAACAGCTCTAAAAAATTATGAGTTGAGTTCATGAGTATAGGCATTTTTGTTCACTTGTATGATGATTTATCTGTATTTATTAGATATATTTCTAGCATATAATGTCATTTAGCTTATACTATAAGAATTATGTATTTAAAAGTAGTTTTGTATATGTTCTTTATAAAATAAGTCTATACTATATTATATAGATTTTGATCCTATTTTAGTAGCAATATATAAATTTACACTAGTACCCTCATACTATACTGTTTTATCAAGTGTAAAGGTTTCAATCAACTAACTCTTAGTCCTCAATGTTAAGTTACCAAGTTACCCTTATTTTCTTTGTCTGTTTTTTTTTTATTATTTTAATTTTATTTTTTTAACTTTTCTTCTATTTTCTCTCATTAAAAAAATATTTTTTTTCCTTCTCCTTTACCCTCACTTTTAATATCCCTTCTCTTTCCATTTTTATAAAATTTCTATATAGTGTTTCAATTTACAAATAATTTTATTTTTATTGTTAGAATTCTTAAAAATATAATTATTTTATTTTTTATAATAAATAAAATTAATTAATTTTTTATTAAATTCCACATACAGAGATTGTGTCATTTTTTACTAGTTTAAAGCAACGCTGATGAATTGATTTTTGAATGAATATTTTAAGGGTTTGGATTTGATTAATTAATTTATCTGTATTAATTATATATTTATTTAGAGAAATAAGGTTCGTTATAAAACAAGGATTCAGTACTAAATGATTAAAATTTTAGATAAATAATTTATCTTATTAAGTGTGATAAAACAATTCCAATTAGTTAATCTATTTGATATTTTATCTAAAAGATATTTTTGTCTTTCAATTTGATGATAACTAATTTTTTTATAACATCTAAAATTAAATATAACTTTATGTATTTATAAGTGCAAAAAATATATATAATTTACAATAATTTAGTTTAGTTGAATAACTATCAAATGAAATTATATAATAGATATTACTACATTAATTTGTGAGAAAATATAAAAGATATATAGTTTGAAGTAAGAGTATTTTAAAAATTAAAAGCTGTTCTATTAAACAATTTAATTTAGTAAACGCATCATTAAATTAATTTAGAATTAATTTATTATTTAAAATAATTGTTAAAACTCTAATTCTATTAAATAAAGTGATCATGCCTTATCAACAGTATAGAGAATTAGTAAGAGTGCAATGGTTTTTTAATATTTTATGAAATTCTAGGATTTGGATATGCAAAGATTGCCGGAAATGAAATGCAGCCTTATGCTTTCCCAATCTGTTCCTCACATGATAAAGTATAGGACGGTCCGCTGCGCATACGCACTTGTCACACGTGTCCACGCGCGAGCAAGGCACGTAAAATAAATTAAGAATTACACCTGATGTGACAATTGTTTCCCCTCTTTTAAAAGATGCAACAATATCCACTACGTTGTGTGCACTATTTATTTATTCAATAATATTACAATGGATTTTAGTCCAGAATTTAGTGAGTTTATAACGTGGATGAGTAGACTTAAATATAATATCCACAAGCTGCTCTGATTGTCATGTTTATATTTCATCTTTTGCATCTTGCGTAGTGGTTTGAAAAGTCTCCTCGAAGCATGAATTGTGCTTTCTTTTTCTTAAATATATACCATCATGTAACAACATATACATATATGCACACACACAATGTTAATGAAGAATAATTTAAAATCCGTATTTGATGCAAAATCAGGTAAATAAATTAAAGGGATATTCCTTGGTCGATTGAGTTGTGATCGAGTCGGATTAAATGAGATTAGAACTTATTTCTTAAATCGAGACATGATGTGTGGGATAGTAGTTGATTCTCTATTATTGTTTTCGTTCCTCCAAGACTTTGAAAAATAGAACACATATTGCGTATTTTTGCCATCATTCTGCATTGATTGAAAACAAAAAGAAACAAATAGATAAAGAACCAAAGAAATCTTGGCTGATTCCTTTGTAAGGATATTGTTAAAAAATGTGTGTGTGTGTGAGAGAGAGAGAGAGAGAGAGGAGTTAAATGTATTTTGATATATGTTTAGAGGGTGTATTTTGATCAGTGGAAAAATGACTTCCAAATTAAAATGGATGTTTTGAATTTTAACGTGCACCGACCTTTATGTCATATTTTTCTTAAATATGTCTGTTATATGTGTAGCTAAATGCGTGACTATAAGTAGCATATAAAAGTTGAAACATGCACTTTCTTGTAATCCAGACCATTTACATAAAAATTGTAGGCATTGACTTATCCAAAGCCTTGGTGGTCACCTGCCCTCGTATATTTGCTGACTCTATTGTCAAACAACACTCGATAAATTGCTAAAAGATGAAGCCCATTTGGGTTCTCCACCATCAGTTTCCTTAACACATCGGTGTGCATCGAGAAAATTGAACCCCACTAATGAACGCCCAAAGCCCATGCTACCCAGTTCAATGATGAAATTGAGCTCCACAAATTATGTGGTCCTGAATTTAAACTTTCACTAGATTCAATTATAAATTGTTATGGCGTTCTTTCAAAATTTAATTACGAATACATTCGGCAGCGTTAGAGATCATCTAGCAGAAACTAATAATATTAAACGCGCCTATTTAATCTCTTGGGTTACATTTGATACGTAATAATTAATGACTAAGTAGAAAATATACAACATATTCCTTGGGCATAAACATTCCCTCCCCCCCCCCCCCCCCCCCAAAAAAAAAACACTACGCCTTGGGCCTTAATTGTTGTAGGAGCCGATGTGGAGGCCCCACATGCTTCCTAATGTAATAGAAAACCCGACATGGAAAGCCAGCCCAGCGTTGTCTCACAAGACGTTCAAATTCCTTATTTTGTCAATAATTCCTCGGCATATTGGACAACTCTTGCTGTCCTCTTTCATAATCCTGCATCCAACACAACATTTTTCTCCCGTCACCCCAACATATAGATTCATCATTTCAACAAATTATTGGCCATCTCAAATGCATCGGTTAGTCACACGACCATGACTAAGAGCAAATCATCATCCATGGCATTACCTGCTGGCGCAAGTGTGGCAGGCAACGCAGTGACCACAAGGGACAAAGAAGCAGTTCCTTCGGTCATCGTAGCATATTACACAAATCTTTCCATCGTATAAGTCTTCTGATGACGAAGTACTGCTGCTGCCTGATTCTAAATCCTCTCCACTGGTGCCATAGCTGCCGAACACGACATTCTCCTTTGACGACAGCAATCCAGTGTTCTCGGTTGCCCTTTGTGCCCCTCCACGGCCCTCCTCCCCATTGCAATTCCACATGAGTTTCACGATCAACGCGATAATCATCAAGAATACCGCTGTAATTTGCAATGACAAAGTAAAGAAATTGTCATCTCCGGAGCTTCGTTGTCGGGAAGATTATTACTTAATTAGAGTACGGATTTAAGTTTAACCACCCTGCTGTCATGCTGGAAGAAGGTGCAGGAAAAGAAACAGGATTGACTTGTTTATTTATCCGTTTCTCTAGGAATGCCGAATCACTGGTCCCTTCCAACACCACCGGCACTTACTTATTACTAATTTGTTAGAATTAAACTTAAATTTCTATTTGATAAAATTATTATTCTATGAGATACCATTATTGTACCACATATATTTACTAAAATACCTTTAATTATTTATTTATTCTTTCCTACTCTACTCCTTCAATTTTTATTTATTTCATTTACTTCTCTATATTTATATTTATTCTATAGTTTATATTTCCCAAATTTTTTCTTTTTAATCATCTTATGAATTATATAAATAGTATAAAATTTATATGTAAAAATTATTATTATTATTTTATTTATATGCATAGACATTGAGTGTGTTTAAATTTTGATTTAATAAATTATTTGATCAATATCCTCTTTCAATGTTAATTTATTGTGGTTTTTCCTATTTTAGATTTCATTCTCTTTCTTTCATTTTATAAGTAATGTAAGATAACATTTACACAATCAATCACGCATTTGTCTTTTATAAAAATTCTGTATCAACACAAAATTAAACAATGCTTTTGGATTGGTATATTAATTATTTTTTATGTGAAAATCTTTTTAAATTGTTAGGCTTTATTTTTTCAACAAATTTAAATGTTAAAAAATATAAGTATTGATTAAATTTTTTAATGCATAATTAGATAAAAAATTATCATTTAAAGATAATTTCATTATTATAAGTAAGTTTATGGTATTTATATATTCATTTATATTTGTCGATTATGGGGATAGAAGTTTGAATAATAATTGTATTCTTTTTCTCATTCTTTGTGCATATCAAATTACCTAAGATAACTTATTTCGTATTCATTCTATTTCTATATTTATTTCATTCCATCCTTATTTTATTCTATTAATTAATGTATACCAAAAGTATCTAGTACTTTTAGAGCAAGCAAAACTACAACAAGGCTTTCAGAATTTAATCTCATTACCCTAAGATAAGTTTTTCTGGATAATATACCACTAATTTAAACAGAGAGACCAAACTTTAGACAAATAACATTGCCTTATATCCGGAACAGCAATAAAACATAGATAAGATTAAGTTGATCGGCGATAGCTAAAATATCATTAAGGGTGTCTGGATCAGGACACAGATGTTCGGTAGGACGCCTACATACCTGTGAGTCCCCCATAAAACCCCAAACGCATTACACGGTCAATGACAGCCTGGTTGTGCCCCAAATCATCGTCACCCTGATCAAAAATTTTATCATACTAATCAGTTGAGTAAAAACAAAGCAGTAAAAAAAGACAGAATTATCTTGAAATTGAAATTCAATGTCTGAATTAATGAAGAAGAGTCTGCGGTATGTAAAGAGAAGGAAGACCCGCTGTTTTTACTTTCTGAAGTGCGGCGGTGATAGACAACTGATGGAATTCACGTGGGCTCCCTGTCCAAGTCATTGTTTGTGGTCTCTCTTCCGATGATGAGCAGCTACCTTGGCTTCTTGATCTGCTTCTAATTAATTTCTGAAAAATACAAAAAAACATCAGATATGTCGGAAAGATTACTCACTCAACATTCAAAACACTGCAGGATCTCCCTCGGTTTTCATGGAAAAAAAAAAGTGTGAGAAGTTCATGATTTTTGGTGAAAATTACCTGATCGATTACCTCATGGCCTGCTTTCAGATTCCGGGCCTCAAAATTCCAGCTTCGAGGTGTCGGCTAAAGTTTCCAAAAACTGTACGGAGTCCTGAAATATATATCGCGCGCGCGTGTATATATTTATATATACATATGTATGCATCTCACGGAGAAATGAGTAAGGAATAAGGGAAAAATCTTCTCTCAAGAGGGCATGGAAAGGTGTTTGATGCCATCAGATGTGGCCCTCTGTGAAGCACAATTTCATTCTGCTTAAAATCTGCTCCGGGAGGAAAGTTTTGCAGATAGATAAGGAAGGTGGACTTTGGGGTCTTAGTGGGTTACTGAGACTTGGACTTGTGTGAGTGAAACCTGCGGAAAAAATAAATAATGGCAGGTTTGGGAAAGTAATTCCACGGGCGAGCAGACAGGATAGGAAGGGGCGGTTTATTCTCTTATACCTTTTACGCACAATTAGAAATTTTATGAGGATTGGCCTGAAAGTGACAGGAATGTTAGAGAACTAGTGCAGGCTTATGCAAAGAACAATGGTGGGAGCCTCGGTGATTATTAGTCAGTCTTACTTATGATTTTATTCTTTTTTGTAGTCTACCAAATGAAAGTAGCGTAGTTATTCTGAAGCCAACTCAAAATGTTATTACTCTGAGAGATTTTGTTTGATTAATTTTAGTCTTTCTCCATCTGTATACAGGTGCTTTTTCATCTCTACTGCAGATCTACATGTCTGCGAAAGAATCTTTCGACAATCAACACAGAAAACTGACACATCGTAATTCCAGGAGTCAAACTGTTTGTTAAATAGATGCCCGACTCACACCATCTTAGATATTTGATTCACTCGTGCTATAATGATCAGCAGTAAACACAAGCTGGCTGGGTCCCGGAGAACCTCAGCCGTCCGCTTTGTTCACAAATTATTTTCAGAAAGGAAAACTGGGGAAGAGTCAATTAAACGGTAAAATGAATAGGGCGAATGGGCAGCGCAGATGAAAAGGTTGTGGGAAACAAACAGCAAGCTATGATTCGGCGTATCTTTTCATGTGGTCTAAATCCTGGTGGCACGACTGATCGATATTTTTATTGAGATAATTTTGGGATGGGAAGTGGAGTTGCAATTGCCACTTGCCAACGTAAGCAATAGCGAGAAAGGGAAATTGAAGCGACATTATGACGCGAAACATATCTTGCTTGCAGAGATGACATGGGACCCTTTGTTCTGAAACTCTGGTCGGAAAGAATTCAAACCTGGGGTCCCGCCAAAAATTGTAAATTAGAGTGTGTGTGTGTGTGTGTGTGTGTGTTACATTATTTTTAAAATCTTTATTTGGCCCACTAACGATTTTCTTAAAACAACGTTCATAACTAGTTAATCCGTGTCTATACTGTTAATTGTGAATCCAACCCTGTAACAATTATCTTTGCTAATTTTCATTGATTTCTTAAGATAACTATTTCTCGATAAGTTTATTTATACTATTTAATAAATACTTCTAGTCCTAAATATAAATGAATCGAAATCAATTCATTTTATCTTTCCTTCTTTGCCACAATTACTTTAAATTATTTCTCTCTTCTTTTCGGTTAATATTTTGTTTTGTTCACTTCTCATCTTTTATATTACACTAATTCTTTTATTTATCTTGAAAATTATAATTATTACCCAATTATGTTGGTATGTTTGGGAATAACTTTATGAACACATAATCAAATGATCCACGGGCTCCAAACAAACTTTGACTCTTGCCGTTGATGTGCAAGTTAGACAATTGTAATTGATGGGTAAGTTTGGAAACCAATCTCATATGGATTGTGGCTGGATAAACATTTGAAGAATGTTGTGAAAATCTTGAAGAACTCGGATTATTGATCGATGAAGTTATATTGGATTGTCACAAATGCTTATTGGATATGCATTAAAAATCAATGTCCATCCTAGACTCATACTATAAAGCTTAACATTAGTTTCATACTTTTATTATAAGAGTCAAAATTTACCTACAATGGAAAACTTGCATTCTAAAATTATAAATATCAAATCATTCCAAATATAGAAAACAACATCTCAAACGTCCACAAGATATTAGTGACTTTAATTAAAAAATACAACCTTTGTGAATTTAAAAGTGAGCGAACATTATTATTTATACACAAACTAGTTTGAAGGTAGTTAGATAAACTACAAAATGTGAGAAGTTTTGATGCTACTAATTGACTCGGTGGCTTTGAAGAAAGTATTAGGTTTGTATTATTGGAGTATGAGTTGTTCATCTTATTCTCGTTATATTTTGGTTAAGTTAATAAATTTAACCTAATTTAGTGTACGCATGTGTGTGAGTGAAACTCTAAATTGCATTACCAAATTTTAGTATTTCATTTATTATTATTGTTATTAGAGTGTGCATGTACTTTTGTTTTTCTACACATTCGATTTTATATTGTGTTGTTGCAGCGTTGCTAACAACATAATAACTGCATTTTTAATAATTAATTATTTTATTATTGAACTACTAAATGATATAATAATTCTATATTTTACTGACATTAATAATATTATATATATATATATATATTTTTATATAAATACGTACACATATAAAGCATTCAAGTTATACTAACATGAAGAGTTTGGGCTTAATTTATTTTCACAATATAAATTTACAATATTAGCCTTAAAAGGTAAATTCAAACCATTTATACTTGCGGCTAATTGATTGTATACTGCAAATTTACAATATTGTCATTGATTAATAAATTTACACTATTATTCTCAATTAATTAATGAAATCAAACATGCTTGAATGTAACTGTTAATATGCCAATACTTCTCTTTATTACACACACTTATATACTACCAAAGTAAAAATTTTTGGCCGTACATTATAAAATCATGCAACTATTTTTATTTTATTTTATCTTCGTTTTTCTAGCATTTTATTTTTCTCTTTTTTGTTAATGATTTATTTTAATTTATTTTTCACAAATTATCTCTCTTTTCAAATTTTTAATCTTTTTTAAAAATTTAAATATTATATAAACTTTAATTTTAGTATTGTAGTATTTTTTTAAATATGAAAAATTATAATTTATAAATAAATATAAGAATGCATAAAATGTGCTCCTTTGACATGTAGACGATTAAGATTTTGATGCTATTTCAGTTGTAATATGTAAATTTACATTATTTTCCTTCATCCATACTTTGTGGGGATTCATAAAAACTAACTTTTAGTCTTGCAGGTTAAATTATAAATTTATCCTAATTTTCTTTATGTTCTCCTTTCCTCTTTTTAATTTTATTTTATAATTTTCATCTTTCTCTCAATAAAAATTTGATTTTTTCTTCTGTACTCACACTTCTAATTTCTTCTATCCTTCTATTTTTATAAAATTTTTAAATACAATTTCAATATATAAATAACTTTATTCTTGTCATTAAAATTCTTTAAAATATAATTTATATTTTATTATAATAATTAAATTAATTTTTTTAATAAACATGTACACGTTTAGGGTGCTTAAAATTTACTGATTGATAATTGAGGAATTAATAATTCATGAAATGCACTTTTTTTTTCAATGTCTTCAAAATCAGGCTAGCCGTTGAACCAAATAACTAATTAAGTAACTGGGCTACTTGTTCTATTCATTCAACTATTTTCAAAAAACTAGTTATTTCAAATTATATATAATATTATTTATACACAAATAATAATATTAAAATAAAATTATAAAATTAATTTATATCCATCAATTAATATATCAAATGATAAGTTTACATATAATAAAAAGAATTAATAATTCAATAAATATAAGATATTACAAAAAAATAAAAGAAACTAAATTAAATGCAAAGCAAAACATAAATATTGAAAACAACACAATTAACTGAAACTTTTTAATTTCAAAATATAATGTTTAAATTTTTAATGACTTAATTCAAAAAATATATATATATATATAAATTATAAAATAATTATAGTAAAAAAATAGTTAGTGAACTTTATTTAATAATAAATTATTTTGGACATACAAATGAAATTATAAGAAGATATAAATTTTATTTATTTACATTTATTCAAAAGGTTAATTTCTATTTTTCAAAATTTTTATCAATAAATGTAGTAAAAACTAATTTTTTGACTAGATTTGCTGGTCCAACTCAATTTTAATTAATTTTTTATTAGATTTAATTGGTTTATACCGATTAAAATGATGACCTATTTTTTAAGTATAACTGAATTGGAGAACCGCCTGGTTCCTAGCCAAACTGGTCAAATCGACGGGTTTTGAAAACGTTGCTTTTCTCTTAAATGATTAAACAATTACAAAACGGGTAGTATGAAAAAAAATATTCGTAATGACACGCAGACATCCAAAATCAAGATCCATACAATGCATTGTAATAATGGGTAGAATTATTTGATTTTGACCAAAATTATTAAATTTCAAAATTTAATATATTATTTTAAAAATATTTTAACTGGCGTTACATCACCGTAATTATGAAATTGTAAAAATTTTTAAAAATAAAGAATAGAGGACATGATTTTATATTAAAATACAATATATACTATACTAGTAGAAGTTTCACATTTTATGCATCTTTTAAATAAATTATAAATTTATTCTATTTTAAATGATAAAAAATAAAATTATTTAAACTTAAAAGCGTAAAAATATTTAAAAGAAAAAAGAAAAGCAAAGAAATTGGATAGTGAGTACAAATAAAATTGGTTTAAAGAAAAATTAAAACAGAAAACAGAGAACAAAAATTAATATAAAGACAGCGTCTAATTTCGTGTGGCGTTACTAAAATAAACTTATATCCTTAATAATATTGTAAGCATAGATATACGAAAAGTCAATCGATATTTTCTGTCCATACAATAGAAAATGGATTTACTCTCCTTAAAATTGAAATATGTTGTAATTTTCCTAATTTATTTCTGCATTTTTTACTTTTTTTCGTTTCTATTTAAAATTTCAAAAGTTCTTTAATTTGAAAATTCGTATAATATATTAAGTAAGCTGTCCACAAACCCTCGTTATTTGGTTCCGAACAAAAGTTTTGAATTGATTTTTTTATTAATTATTAGTTATTGATTTTAACTGACGTTACATCCCCGAAACTACACGCAAATTAAGACAAGAAAAAGAAAATATAAGAAAAATTATGTATTTTTTAATTCAAAACGCGAAAAGTTTCCTACTTAACTTCCTGAATTTTAACTGCCTCTAAACAACTATAGATTAGAACAATAATTAAACAAACATGAATTAGAACAACACTTGAATGAATGATATCAAATCATGTGTTAAGTATTCTTTTTTATAGATTAAATTCTTTAATTGAATAATATATATTACACATTTTGCGCGCATTGACACGTTCATGTCTATCCTCATGCGCAGATTAATTTATTGATGGGAATGGACAAGTAATTGTGAAACGGTAAGATGGGTGTTTTCCGACTGAATTGATTTTTAATCTTTTTTTGTTAATTTAAAATTGGGTCGGATTTGTTCTGTTTCTGTAGATTTCAACTTTATTTAATTCCAAATTAGTTTTGAATTAGGTCCAAATTCCACCCAACTCATTGTTAATTTATTTTTAATACCGTAATTTTAAAGACCTCAATCACACATCTTAAATAAAAATTTACAGGACAAAAGTTAACCTTTCTTCTTCTTCTTGTTTTTTTTTTTTAACTAGGACCAAAGACTAACTCAATTTGAATGCAATCTACTAAATTTTCACAGTGATACAATTTAATTTTTGTCCGTGGCTTTTACCGAGATTTATTTTGTAATTTTTCATGTAATATTGTGGTGTTGATTTTATTTCCGCTTTTATTTCGTATCTTAAATAACAGCATTTTGTTACCAACAAAAGATAATATAAGTCACAAAATGTATACTTACACCACAAACTTGCAAATAATAATTATGATCAATAACATTATTTTATAATTAGTGAGTCATGATGATTCCTCATAAAAAAGGCGTATGATTTGTCTATTTACCCATGCAGTTGGCCTCACGGGTGGAATCGAATCTGGAAAAACTTTGACCATCAAACATTTAATTTTGGCCTTGATCCCAGAGCATAATTTATATTATATATATATATTACATTATTGTTAAATTCTTTAGTTGGTTTACTAATGATTTTATTAAAATAACATTCATAACTAATTAATCCATATCTATACTATACATTATAAATCTACCCCCGTAACAATTATCTTTGGTCATTTTCATTGATTTTCTGAAATATCTATTTCTCAATAAGTTTATTTATATTATTTAATAAATATTTCTAGTCCTAAATATAAATGAATCGAAATCGATTTATTTTTTTCTTTCATTCTTTATCATTGTTACTTTAAATTATTACTCTCTTCTTTTTCAATTAATATTTTGTTTCTTCATTTATCATCTTTTATATTAAACTAAATTTTTTTCTGTCATTAAAAATTATAATTAATTATTTTATTTTATTATTGAACTACAAATTTATATAATAATTTTATGCTTTATTAAAATTAATAATATTATAATATTTTTTCCCAAATTTGCATACATATAAAGTGTGCAAATCTTACCGACTATTAAGAGTTTTGAGTTAATTTGTTTGCAAAATGTAAATTTACAATATTAGTCTTAATTAGTAATTTCACACCAGTTATACTATATTATTAGGTTTTGAGGCCAATTGATAATATTATCATTGATTAATAAATTTATACCGTTATCTTTAATTAATTAATGAAATCAAACATGCTGGAATATCACTGTTAATAAACCACCACTTCTTTTATATTATATTACACACACACACACTTATATTATTACAAAAGTAAACTGTTTTGGATGCACATTATAAAAGCATACAACTATTTTTATTTTATTTTAGTTTTATTTTTCTGTAATTTTATTTTTCTTTTTTCTGTTAAAGTATTAGTTTATTTATTTATTCTTAAACTTCTCTTTTTTCAAAAATTTTAACTTTTATAAATTTTATATTATATATATATATATTACAATTTTAATAATTTTGTATTATTTAAAATACAAAAAAAATTATAATTTATAAATAAATTTACAAATGCATAAGATGTACAACTTTTACATATATATGATTATATTTTGATGCTATTTCAATTGCAATACGTAAATTTACACTATTTTCCTTCATCTATACTCCGTTATTGAGCATGAGGGATTTATAAAAACTAACTTTTAGTTTTGAATATTAAATTATTAAATTATCTTAATTTTCTTTATGTTCTCCTTTTCTATTTTTAATTTGAAATTTTCTTCTTCTTTGCTCTCACTTTTAATTTCTTTTATCGTTCTCTTTTTTATAAAATTTTTAAGTATAATTACAATATATAAATAACTTTATTTCTGCCATTAAAATCCTTAAAAATGTAATAATTTTATAATTTATTGTAATAATAAAAATTAATTATTTTTAATAAATAAGCGCACGCGCAAACTACATAAAATTTACTAATTGATAACTTAGGAATTAAAATTTGGAAAAAAGCAATTTTCTCAACTAAGGGGGTTTCCGAATAATTGGAAAAAAAATGATTAAACCTACAAAGGACAACCGAAACCCTCTTAAATAATTAAAGAAATGCAAAACGTGTAGTATGAAAAGAATAATTATAAATACAAAAATGAATCGTGGACATCCAAAATTTAGATCTATACAATGCATTATAGTGATGGGTTCAATTATTTAACTTCGAACAAAATTATTAAATTTCAAATTTTAATTTTTTATTTTAAAGATATTTTATTACTTGATTTTTAATTTATTATATTAAATTGATCTATTTAAATAAATTAATTTAACTAGCATTACATCACCGTAATTATGAAATTGTAAAAAATTTAAAAAATTAAGAATAAAGGACATGATTTTATAGTGAAATACAATATATACTAGTAGAAGTAGCATATTGTATGCTTATTTTAAATAAATTATAAAATTATTTTATTTTAAATGATCAACAATAATATTATTTAAAATTAAAAGTCCAAAAATGTTTAAAGTAAGAAAATGAAAAAGTGAAAAGAAAAGAAATTTGATAGAAAATACCAATAAAAATGGTTTAAAGAAGAAAGTGAAAAAAAAAATAGAATACAAAAAATAATATAAGGACAACATGTAATTTCATATTGCACAAGTAAAATGATGTTGTATCCTTAATAATATAGTATAAATAATTATATGAAAAGTTAATCGATATTTTATCTCCATGCATGCTATAAAAATGGATTTACTCTCCGTAAAAATGAAATGTGTTGTAATTTTTCTCAATTTAGTTCTTCATTTTTTCTTTTTCGTCTCTATTTAAATTTTCAAAAGTTCTTTTATTTGAAAATTCATATAATATATTATAATAAGCTGTACATAAACCCTAGTTATTTGGTTTTGGACAAAAGTTTTGAATTGATTTTTTTATTAATTATTTTCTGTTGATTTTAACTGACATCACATCACCGAAACTACATGCAAATTAAGACAACAATAAGAAAAAATAAGAAAAATTTTGTAATCAAAATGTAATATTTTATAGTTTAAAACACGAAAAATTTCCTAGTTAATTTCCTGAATTCAAATGTCGGTAAACAACTATAGATTAGAATAATGATTAACTGCACATGAATTAGAATGCATGGTATCAAATCATGTGTTAAGTATTCTTTTTTTTATATTAAATTCTTTAATGAAATAATATATATAACAGAGTTTGCGTGCATTGACACGTTTATGTCTATTCTCATGCGCAGATTAATTTATTGATGGGAATGGACAAGTAATTGTGAAACGGTAAGATGGGTATTTTTCAAATGAAATAGTTTCCGACTGAATTGATTTTTAATCCTTTTTTGCTAATTTAAAATTGGGTCGGATTGGTTCTGTTTCTGTTGGTTTCAACTTAATTTAATTCCAAATTAGATTTCAATTAGGTCCAAACTCCACCCAACTCATTGTTAATTTATTTTTGATACCGTAATTTTAAAAACCTCAATTACACATCTTAAATAAAAATTTAAAAGACAAAATTTAACCTCAATTTGAATGCAATCTACTAAATTTTCACAGTGACACAATTTAATTTTTGTCCGTGGCTTTTACCGAGATTTATTTTGTAATTTTTTTTATGTAATATTGTGGTGTTGATTTTATTTCCGCTTTTATTTCGTATCTTAAATAACAGCATTTTGTTACCAACAAAAGATAATGTTAACATAAGTCATTACACGTATACTTACTCGATAAACTAGCAAATCATTATTATGATCAATAACATTATTTTATAATTAGTAAGTCACGATGATTCCTCATAAAAAAAGGCGTATGATTTGTCTATTTTACTATTATAAAAATGAATGCAGTGGATCTCACGGTTGGAATCGGATCTTGAACAATTTTGGGCATCAATCATTTAATCTTGGCCTTGATCCTCGAGTATTATCGTTGTCATTCTTAGGTCTAACATTTGAAAATATGGTAACCATTTCATAATATTATCGAAAGATGTTTCCTGCAGATAAGTAAAATATATTCAATAGATCTTCGTCTTGAGAAAATAAAAAATATAAATACAACCAGGCACATGCACAGTAACAATTAACAAATACAACCATTCATTCTTTTTCATTTCTGGAACGATGATCTTAAACAATTGGACAACCCAAAAATTAAAAAAGACCAATCATCGTATAGTCTGTAACTTTGAAGTACATATTAAGGAAAGACGATGACTTAAAGCGCAAAAAATGATACATCCGAAACGTGGCCACTGTCACTGATCCAAATCTCGTAAAAACTATTATCAAAAGAGCAACGAGACAAAGATCTCAATATTCGAGCAATATGTATTGTCGGCCAATTGAACAATAGTTAAAATAAAGTTTGGCAGTGCATTCATCGAACCTTTTTATTTAATATCAGAAAAGGCTTGAATCAGGCCCACACTTTATTATTTCAAAATTAAAAATAAAAATTACAATACTCACAAAGCATGGTATATTGTAGGAAGTTCTGGTCCGTACTTCACAGCTAGAAGTTAATAAGTTCTATCATCACTAATAAAAGTCACACGCACTATGCGTGTACAAATTTATAGAGAAAGTATGAATTGTTGTATTTTAAATTATAGATATAGATTTATTTAAAAAGTATATAATTTATTTTCAAAATAAAAAATAAAAAAAAATCAAAAGAATTTAAAAAGAGAGAAATTTTGAGAAAAAAATCTAAATAAAAATAATAATTTAAAAGAATTTATATAAAAGTAATTGCATAATTTTTCATTATAAATTCTAAAATTTTTATTTATAAATAATATAGTATAAATATAAGTTAAAAGTAGAAAAAATAACAAAATAAAGAAACCTAAAAAAATTTGAAAAGAGAGAATATTTGACAGTAAAATATAAATAAAAGTAATTACTTAGTGAAAAGAGAATTAAAAGAGATAAAAATGTAAAAGAATTTACAATAAATAATATTTGTGTTATTTTATCTTGAGCAATCAAAAAAAAAATTAAAATAATAATACAGATGGTCGTCGTGGTCGTCGTCATCATCATTATGCCCAGTTAAACGTGCCTCAAATTGTTAGATTATCACAGGTGGCGGAATGAACTATATTGGTATGCACTGTCAAGTATTGCGGCAAGAATACTCACTGTCAAAACCAATATTTTTTTTGTTTGCTTATGACCAATTATTTTAAAAAAATATGTTGCACAAACATTTTCTAGTAAAATTTTAATTTAACTAAACTCACTGCAGTTTCTCATATTTCACTCGAAACCGGGCTGGGTTTGGCCCACTGGCCCCAAAATTGGTGATACGAGTAATCAATTTATCCCAATTTTATAAATCAAATGAAGGAATGATTCATTATCCAGGTCACGCTGTGGACTTTGATTTATGAAGAATATATGCATTAATCTCATCGCCGTCGTCTTCTTTTTTTCTTTTTCTTGCCTTCTTCTTCTTCTTCTTCTTCTTCTTTGTTTTTTTTTTTTTTTTTCCGGGCCTCTTATCTTGTATGTATGTACTAAGGTCTCATCTATTCAGATTCAAGTCTTTTACTATAATATAAGTACATGCGATTCACATTGGTTGGACGTGCCACTCTGTCGTGAGTGATATAGTTGTCTGTATGGATGTTAAATGGGATATACATGGAAAGATATTTGGCAACCTCCTCTTGCGTAGGTAAAATATTAAATGGGATATACACGAAGGAACATCCACCGAAGAGAGTATGGACTATGTACGAACACGACCACTGATCCAAATATACGTGATCCCCACACATCAGACAGGATTTCTGTCTCCAACCAATTTGTAAGTGGCTGGAGCCCTGTGCTGCCTATGCCTGCTAATGTAATAAGAAAGAGGATTTTGCTTCAGAAAATTTGCAACTTCCTCGCTTTGTGAATGCATGTCCTGCAGATTGGACAGCTCTTGTTTTCCCCACTCATGATCCTGCAAGATTCATTAAGATTTAATTAGTTAGGTATTAGAGGACATCATCAGCTTAATTAATGCAGTCCCTGTTAGAAGTCGACTTTTTGTCACAGTCTGTTTATGAACAGGAACAACGAGTACCTCTTGGCACATGTGTCGCAGGCAACGCAGTGACCACATGGAACGAAGAAGCTGCTCCTTTGCTTGTCGTAGCATATCACGCATATCTTTCCGTCGTACAAGTCCGACGACGACGATGAACTGCAGCTCCCTTTCCCTGATTCCAGATCCTCTTCACTACTCGTGCCGTACCAACCGTGCAGATCTTCGTCCTCTGAAGACAGCAATTTGGTGTTCTCGTCGGTTGCCGTTGTCTCTTCTCCACCGCGTTCCTCTCTTCGGAGGCTCCACAGGAGTTTCACGACCAGGGCGATGATCATTAACACTGTCGCTGAAGATTGCCACAGCGTCAGGAGTAATGTTGTCGGCTCTTGCTTTTAATCAAGGATGAATCACATTTAATTAGCAAATTTGTAATTTTAATATATTACTTGTAACCCTCTAATTCAGCAGAAGGTAAATGCTTGGGCTTTGTTTGGTTGATGATTTTGACGAGTTTCATACCCATCAAAATTATCACAATTTAAATATATTATTCATAAAATTTAATTAATTTAAACTCTTACTGTTTTTTTTTTTCAAATATCCAATATTTTATTATTACACTTAAGAATAAAATTAAATTGATATTTATATATACAGACGTTGACTTACACTTATCTATACTTATACCTTAAAAATTAACTATTATCATAAATTAATACTAATTTATTGTGTCGACAAAAATTTTTAGTTGCACAAAATAAATTTATACTACTTCTAATTTTATTTTGTATTCTTTACTTTTCTCCTTTTTAAAATTTTTATTTTCATGTTCTCTCTCAATTTTTTTCTCTTTTTAAATTCTTTTAATCTTCCCTTATTTTCTTATAATACGTTTTTTACAAAACATAAAATTATTCAATTATCCCTAACATAAATTCATTTATTTTTAATATATCTATTCCTTTCTTTTCACTTTTTTATTTTTTTGGTATTTTCTTTCATTATTTCATTTTTAATTGTTTTGTCTTTCTTTATGGTCTTATTTTTATAGTCTTTATATATTTTTAATTCATTTATATTTATTATTCAAAATACAACAAATATTATAATTTGTAAAAAAAATTATACACATATAAAATGTGTAACTTTTACTAGTATATGAATAAAAAAATTTAAATAAATTTAAATTTTAACCCTAAAAAAATTTTACAACCAAGCATAATTTTCGTACATAACAAGATCTCCATCATTTTCATCCCAACAAAATCAAAATCGCCAACTAAACATAACGTTCCTCGTTCTTCCCTTGTGAACATTTAATTTTACGCGTGGAACCTAAAAACTTTGACTTACTTGCAACTCAATGCTTGCCAAATGTTCGAAAATTTGGCTTCTCGAATTTGAAAATTCAACAAAATATGTTGCCGAAGGAACAAAATATCCTTTCGAATGACAACATTATTTTTGGCTATGATTGGCACTTATTTTTGATTTTCCAACGTCTTACTCAACTATACTTCCAAGGACAAAACTCATCAAAATTTCCTTTCTAATTCAAATTTAAAATTTCAAACTCTTATATTTATAATTAACTAATTATTTTTCTATCATTATAATTATTTACAGTCAAATCAATATCTATATCTACGTATACACACACTCCTATTTATATATATTTATATTCTAAAAATTAATAACTATCTCTATATATTATCATATCATTTAATCATTATAATATATCTAATATATATATATATATATATATATAAGTAAATTTAAATTTAAAATATCAAAATCTTAAAATCAATTATGTTGTTTACTCTAATACAATTCACTAAATATCATCTACCACCAAAAACTCCCCTTCCAAACGTAACCTGACACCACTTGGGACAATTGAGGCCACAGATCATCAATTTCCCCATAAAGAAAAAGACGTTGTACGACTGGCTACTTTTCAATCTTGAACAGCAAGAAGACGCACCTTGCAAGTAACCACTAACAGCAACAAATAATTATTAAGAATATACAGTTTGGAGACATTAATTATATATCTTTACTCGGACTTATGCTTGCAAGCAACGAAGTAAATGCACTTTACCGATGATTGCGGAATAGAAGAACCAAGACATGGCGGTACCAATTGCATTCGGGCTTCCTCCCCAATCGGCGTCCTGCAAAATTTTCCTCACTTATCAGTTAATTTAGCACAAAAGATTAGTAGTCGAAGGCTTTGTTTAGATGTATGTATTTATTAGCGATGAAAAAGAAGAGAAAGAGAGATGAAGGGCGAAAAAAAAAAGTGATTTTGATGGATAGGAGAAGGGGAAAAAACAAAGCAAGATTTTGGAGTTGAAACAAATAACTGCAGTTCGATGAAGCAGGTAGGTAATCCCTCAAATCACAGAAATGAAACATAATTAATCTTCCCACCCACTAATTAATTAAGAGACAAACAAATGCTTTTTACGTTCTTAATTAAATGTGTTGGCGACCCTCCTATATTAACTGCCGTACTCGAGTAGTTAATTACCTTCCATGTAGACATCATTTACGGAGCCCCACTCTTGATTCAATTGCCGAGGAGAGATGACTTAATGAAACCTTTGCAGCCTGCTGCCGACAGACTTCTGATGGAGTTGAAAGCCAAATATAAGCACGCATGGGACGATCCACGAATGATATGAGCCATATATAAAATGGGAGATGCAAGAAATCCATTAAAGACAGACGTTTCTGAGTTACCTTTTGTTTGAAGATAATTAGCTGTCTTGGATCAGGAAAATGTGACTCAGCAAAATCTGTAGAAAAAATCTGCAACTTCTGTTTTCTGGAGAATGGTGGGTTCCCGGAAAGGTGGATTGGGCGCTGGGCAGGACGACGACCCTGTGGCAAGTGTTTGAATTATTGTTCTTCTTCTTCTATATATACTGCCAAAGTTGCCATATGCGGGCAATTTTGTTCAGAGATTATAAAATTATTTTATTTTAAAAAATAATAAAAAAAAGTTTAGAAGATTTTAAAAAATTAAATAGTAATACAAATAAAAATGATAATTTCAAAGAAAAGTTGGAATTAAAAATTTAAATAAAAATAATTGTATAATTTGACTCTATAAACTTAATAATACAGTGTGTGTACGTAGAGAGAGAGAGAGAGAGAGAGAGAGAGAGAGAGAGAGATGGGGGGTACCAAGAGATAAAATTAAGGTTAGACAGAGGCGAAAATGTCTTTTTATATATATAATTAATTTAAAAGTCAAATATTCACCGGCCGCTGGGCTTGCCGCTGGAAGTGGGCACTTGATCAAAGTCAAATATACTTCTGTTGCAGTGTGAAGAAATAGATGGAAAAAGGTAAATATTAAAACAGTGGAAAGACGATTTAAAATATATTTGACTTTGAACAGTGGAAGAACATAGTCGGAAGGCTAAAAGAAGTCTTTGGCTATGTTTGTTTTCCAATCTGTCTACTGTTTGCCACAACTTAAAAATTATACTAATCAAATTTTAACATACAAATTTAAATTTAAAATTTTCTCTCTCTTATTTCTCATATTATTTTTCTAATTATCCTATAAATCTAAAAAGTATCACATTTTTCTATCATTATTATATATTAAATATATATAAAAATAATTTTTCTATCTATTTAAATCTTACAAATTAAATTCAAATTATGCAAATTTTTATTCTCCAATCCTAATTAGGAGACAAACGTAACCAAAGAGGATTCCAACTCCCAAGTCCTACCGTTTTTCCGGGATGAAATGGATGAAGAAACTAAACAAAACATGACAAGTTTTAAAAATGAAGACATATTAAATTTACTTCGTGCAAATTTAGAGGAAAAAGAAACGACAAAGATAAAAGGAAAAAAAAGTAGAGTTATGGCATATAAAATTTGATCAATGAAAAATCATATTTTTGTAATAAACTTTAGATTACAATGTTTTCAAAATTAGATTGGTGATCGAATTGAAGAATTAATCATATCGTGGGTTCAATTGGTTGAATCGTTTTAAAAAAATCAGTTATTTTAAAATATATAATATTATATATATTATTATTAACTAATTTTACAAAATAAATTTAATATAATTTGATAATTTACTAAATAATGGTTTTTAGATGCAAGGTTAAAAAATCAATAATGCAATTAGAATAAAAAATTATTACACGGATTAAAAAATTATTAAATTCATTCAAAATAATTAAAAGTATAAAATTAAAAAATAGTTTTGCAAAATAAAAACTCATCAATTAATATGAACAATTTTAATTTTAAAATAGAATAATTAAAATTTCAAAAAACTTAATTAGAAAAATAAAAGGATAAACATTACTAAAAAAAAAAAGTGAAAATAACAAATGTATACATTCTTATTAATATTTAGGAGTTATCAATATAAGAAATTTTGAGAAAAAGTAAATTTATTTTGTAATTTTTCCAAAAAAATTGTTGAAATCTGTTTTTTCAAAAAGTTGGGCCGAAACCAATTTGACTTGTTTCCACCAATTCTATGAACTTTCAATTTTCATGCATTAACCAGACCTAAAATTAACTGATTTCCAATCGAATTAGTCAACCTAATATAGTTTTGAAAACAATACTTTAGAATATATAAATTTTAGATTATCTTTATTTTTGATGATAGAATAAAGGTCTTTTAGCATTATTTTATTATAATTGTTGCATGTGATTATCATTTTAACTAATTTACCATATCTTTGTTATGTATAACGTGTTTTACCCATTATATTTACTTTTAAAGATAACATAAAGACTCTTTAAAATTATTTTATCATATTTATTGCATGGGATTATTATTTTAGTTATTTTACTAACTTTTAATGATAAGATAAAGGCTCTTTAAAATTATTTTATCATATTTATTGTATGGAATTATTATTTTAGTTATTTTATTATACGGCTGTGCCATATTAGGAGCCTTTATCCATCAAAATAAATATGTTATTAACATTGATAAAATAATTTATTCCACTTAAACATATAAAGTATTCATTAACTTTGGATAAAGGTATCTATAAAATTTCATGGAAAAAAAGGCTTTATTTGCATTAGAACTACCAATACATGTGGCAATAGAAAAAAGTGATGAAACAAATATATAAAACAGACACTCTGCGGCAAATAATTAAACAACAAAAATTTTACAAATTTTAGAAAAATCAACTAAAATGGCAAACCAATAGTATTATTTTAATAACTTTTGATCGGACAGATTGGACCGAAGTTTTAAAATACAGACAGTGGAAAGATTATGAAATAAGAAAAGGAGTAAACAAAATATAGATATAATAATAATAAGATTAAAATAGTTTTAAAACATTTTTTACCTTACAGTGTCTTAAAAAACATTAAATAAGACTCTCAAGATTAACATGAACTCAAGGTATAAAGTAACGAGGATGTCAATTAGGTTTTAAAACTTGTGGAGCTTCGCACACGCATACACATGCAATCAATAACACAAATTTTAAGTATAATAAAACTTAAATTATAAGCTTTTATAATTAATTAAATTATAAATTTTCGAATTGCTCAATGTTAAAAATATCAAAATAAAAAAAAAAAAAAAACAAAGATGAGGCTCACCATGATTTTTTTATGGTTCAGTTACTAATTAGTAGAATTTCAGTATAAATATATATATTATTGGTAAATTTTTTCATAAATTTGAAATATATATATATATATATATATCTCTCTCTCAAAATAATAACATAAACTTAAGGTACACAGTAAATAAGAATCCTAATTATTTTCTATAAAATTATAAAGCTACGTATTTATGTAATCAACAGCAAAAAAAAAAAGGATTAAAAAACATAAACTTTTAATCTTTTAAAATTAAAATCAATTATAATAATTTCAATGACTTTTTTATCATTTAAGAAAATTTTATAAAAATATCAAAAAATAGGAAATAAAGAAAAATAGAATAATATATTTGTTGATGTAAGTATTTAGAAGATTGCGTATTAGTGGAAAAACGGGGAAAAACGAGTGTAGCCCAAAAGATTCAGAATTGGAAAGGAATGTATCATAGTGAATAACATATACATAGAAAAACTAAATTAATATTAAAATAATCGCTTAAAGTACAACGCAACTGCATGAAGAAAATTTTACAATCGAAAAAAATAATAAAAAAGTATGAAGAATGCATAAAGAAGAAACTTGATGAGTAATATAATTGATGCGTAAGAAATAAACATAATGAGTTACCCATAAATATCAAATGCATATTGATAAACAAATCATGTATAAAATTACGATGTATATTGTTGATATATTAGTTAGGTGTTGACACATTACATACAATATGAATCAAATTAAAGAATTTTAATTTATTAAGAATTTTATTATGATCATGCAAATGGAGAAGGCATTCAAAATATTTAAAAATATTTGAATGTTGCTGTTAAAGAATTCCTCAAACTTTGAAAATTAAATGGATAAGGATTATGTAGAATACAAGCCTATCCAATCTGGTTATTCTCCAACATTTGGCAGCAGTCTTTCATAATATAAAGGAATTCAATTATACAAATATCAATCAACATAAAATTGATGATATCAAGAGACTATAGATAAGAGTCCTAATCAATTTGAAAAAAGTACAAATAAGAATGGATAAAAGTCTAACTATATTACGTCAAGTTAATGGCAATTGACTTTGGTCAATAGAGGAAATTTTGGCTAAATCTTAAGAAAAGAGATTCACACCACATGAAAGCACATATGCATTAGGACTTCTTTATGACCTTTTATAAACGGAAGGCTAGTGATACTCGGATGGCAAGAGTGGAGAACACTAATGTTATGTTTGGTTCTTGGAATTCACAGAAGAAAAGAAAAGAAAATGTTGAGGAAAATGTTTTTACTTGTTTAGTCAATAAGGAAAATTTTATAGAAAAAAAATTAAAAGGAAATTGTGTTCAAGAATGAAAAATTCATTTTCTTTACAAAAGGGTGAGGAAAAAGGAAGAAAAATTATTGTAACTCTTACTTATTTTTTAAAACTTTATCAACTCTATTTCTTTTATTAATTTCTTCATTATTTTTTCTCAAATTATAAAAAAAATTCAATTCTAAATTTTTATTGATTTCATTTCTTTTTTTTTTTCTAAGTTTTTCTTTACTTATTGAAATCTTTTTCAACCAAACAATATATAGAGCATTAAATTCTTTTATTTTCTTTTCCTTTCTTTATCATTTTACTTTTCACACTCATTTTTTTAAACCAAACATTCTATAAGAGAGTTGAGAGAAAAGAATTTAAAGTTCTCTCTTAAATGATTGAGTCATTTAGCATAAAAGTTGAATGTGTATTCTATTGATTTAATGTACTAGAAAGAGTATGAAAAAACCAAAATTTTGATAGTACTTATTATGATAAAAAGTTGACTCTAGAAAGACTGTCGGGAAATGTGCTGTTAACCAGTTAAGAATTCTGTAATTGAGATAATAGAGTGAATGAGAGATTTGTGTTTTAGCTTTTTACTCCTATTTGCTTAACGTGGCATTTTGACTAGACAAAGTCTCGTAAACATACGAGTAAGAGTTTCGAATTGCATTAATAATTTCGTGTCTCATTTACTTTTTGCTACATGGTTGTGTTGTGCATGTGTTCCTATAACATTTAACAACTTATATTATTTCAACTTTAACCTAATATATATAAATTACATTATCAATGCAAAGAAAAAGAAAATAAGATAAAAGATAAGAATTGGGATATAAATTTCTGAAACATGATTGCAGGTGCATGAAGAAGAGAAAGAGAAAACTAAGATATAAAGAATTGAAAAAACCTGATTTTATCACACGATCACGAACACTTTGAGGGAAAAACAGAGAATATAAAAATGATATAAACAAAATTATTCATCAATAGCTCTAGGCTAATTTGGGAGAGAGTAAACGGACAGCAAATTATTCACAATATCACTTACTTTATATTTTGGAGCAATTTAAGTATATATTTTTAATTTTTCTAGGACTCTACATTTATATTTTAATAACGAGATTGACTAGTACTAATACTATGGGCTTGAGGATACCGTTACACAAAGAGCACATTAGATGAAAAATAAAAAAAAATATAAAACTTTTGAAGAAGATTAAATGCAATAAGTTAAAATAGCGAGAACTCTATGATCTTTATCAAGTTATTAAGAATAAAAAAATGATAACGTTGGAATTATATTAGAAATATGCATACTATAGTATTTAATTCGATGTAGTTAGCTTGGATCATGAAAATTATCTATATATATATTTTTTGCTGCGGTAAGATACTACATTGAAATGCAATCATGTTAAATTAAGAAAATATAATTATTTATTAATTCTACAATTATATAGAATACTTTATACTATTTTATTTAACATATTACCAAGTTTTATAATTAATGGTGGAATTAATTAATTGGGATAATTATGGAAAGCAAATAAATTTAAATTGTATGTAATGCACATACATATAATTCGTAAAATTTACAACTCTATTACATTTAAAAATTACAAAATTATTATATTTTAACTAAAAAAATTATTTGATATTAAAAAGTATAAAGAATCTTTAAAATAATAAAATATAGAAATCCCAAAAAGTTAAAGAAAAAAAGAGAAATTTTGAGAAAAAATACAAATAAAAATAATAAGTTAAAATATAAAATATAAAAATTAAAATGAGAAAATTATATGATTTAAATTTTGCAAAAAAATTTGAAATACAAAATGATGAAAGATCAAAAGAATTTATAAAATAATAAAATTTAAGAGAATATATAAATATAAATTATAACCAATGTTTTTAAAATAGGAATGGTGATTAAATCGGAGAATTAATTGAGTCACTGGTTTAATCAGTTTAATTATTTTTAAAAAATTATTATTTTAAATGATGTAATATCACACACACACATGCATACATACATATATATACATATATTACTATTAAACTAATTTTACAAAAAATATATAATTCAATTTATTAACATGCTAAAGGATGAGTTTTAGATATAATATTAAAAATTAAAAAATTCAAATAGGATAAAAAGTTATTACATGAATTTAAAAAAGCTTATTAAATTTAAAATGATTAATAATATAAAATTGAAATATTAGTTTTGCACAATAAAAACACATTAATTAAAATGAATATTTTTAATTTTAAGATACAATAATTAAATTTTTGAAAACTTTATTTGAAAAACTAAATGGATAAAATTTACTAAATTAAAAAAAGTAAAAATTTAAAATTATATAGTTTAATTAATATTGAGGAGTTATTAATGTAAGAATTTTTTTAAAAAGAAAGTGAGAAATTATTTTAAAATTTTTTCAAAAAATTGCTAAAATTTGGTTTTTTTTGGTTGGGTCAAACCCAATTGTCCAGCCTTTTAATCAGTTTTCATTAATTTTGACCAGTTTGATCAGTTTTTAAACACCTTTTATTGTCTCACCCTAAATGGATTGAAAAACGGCTAGTCAGTCTAATCTGATTTTAATGATTATAACTTGATGAAAATAAAACAAAAATAATAAAAAGAATAAAAGTATTTAATAGATTAATAGTTGGCTAAATTTATTTTGTGTAACCAAATAATAATATTGCATAGATTATGCAGTCAAAAGTAATGATGAGTTAATATAGTCAAGAGAAATTAATGAGTTTAAAGAAGCAAATTTAATATACCTTTTTTCATTTATGAAATCCAGAGATTTCCTAATCAACAATAAAAAATAGTTAAAAAAGCAATTAACATTAATAAATTTAATGCGACAATTAACGTTAAAAATCAATTAAAATAAAAAATAGAAAATTTGAAAATTTTAAGAAATTAGAATTTTATCAAACTTGAAGTAATTGGGGGTCAAACACCACCTTCAAATAATATATTTTTATAAATATAGATATGTATGAGATTGATTGAGTTTTAATATGATTTTCAGAATATTAATACATAAAAAAGCAAATGAGATGAAAAATGATATATAAAAAAAATAAATAAGAGTAAATACAAAGAATTAGCAAGAATTCTTATATCCTTATCAAGTTAAAATTGAAAAAAATAAATACCCTAAATTAAAATTACCAAGACTCTATCCCTATATGATGCTGTAAACCAATGGAATAATGGCAATGTTGGGAATCATTTTGCAGACAGGCATACATCTATATTTTTATATTATTACAAGTTTGAGGATAATTTGTAGCACATTATGAATTTACACTGTTACTTAAACTAGTGAATTTACAGCATTATTCAAGACCCAACACAGTCACATATAATTACTAATATAGTATTACTTATTTATATATTTTATTCCTACTATTCTTCTTTAATTTTTATTTATTTCCTTATGTCTCAATTTTAATTTATTATATTTTGTTTTCTTCTAATTTCAACTCATTCTATTTTCTCTTTTGCTTGAGCTTTTTCTATATTATTTTTCAATAATATTATTTTATATTTTTTCTGTGATACCTTTTGATATATATATATTTTAATTTTCTCTTTTTAATATTATAAACAAAACTCGTTCTTTTTCTTTTTCTTTTTCTTATACATTTAACTTTAAATTATTATTATTTTTTAATATAGATTGTTATAATTCATAAAATATCATTACATATAAAAAAAATTACTAATTCATCGAGCCCACCCCTATTACTAGCATAGTATTTAATATTATGTATTAGATTAAGTTATGAAAATTATCCATATATTCTTTTGTTGTGGTGATATATTACATTGGACTGAAATAATGTTATAATTAAGAAAATTTATTTATTTATCAATTCCACTATTATATAGAATACCTTATATTCTTTTATTTAACTCATTATCAAGTTTTATAATTTAATGGTGAAATTAATTAATTGACCTAATTGTGAAAAGCATAAAGGATAATTTAAATGATATGTAATGTAACTATCTACACGATTATATTGTTGGTAAGACTTAATTTGGTCTTTTATAATTTTTCTAGAATACTATTCATAAGTTGTTTATATTATATTATTAAGTTCCCATTTGTATGCTAACTACCCATTTTTATTATTAAAATTACACCCTATATAATAACTATTTTTCGTCTCTTAATGGTTCACCATGTATACCCCTAGTTTTTTATCAATTAACTAATACGAACTGGCTTACCATTTTTTTTCTGATTTGAATCATGAGCTAACAGCTTTTGTTTTTAATCTTTCATTAATTAATTTTTAATTATCAATACACAAGAGTTATTTATTATTTTTAACACACCCATATTATATAATAAAAATAAAAATATTATTTTTAGTGTACTTCTGTATTTGTATTTAAATAAAAATATATATCTTAAACCCTTTTTATTTATATTAAATTTAAGATAAAATAAGTTTAGTATTTTCATATTATCTATGTTAAATTATTATGAATTTTTTTATTATATTAATAAAATATTTTTTATTTAATTTTTGCATACACATAACTTGTGCAAAAGTACTAATTTTTAATTATGCAGCTAAAAAGTTGTAGTGGGTCAATGTTAGGGGTGGTCGAGCAACTTGGTCAAAGTTCGATCAAGCTCGACTCGACTCGATATAGTCACCAAGTCGAACTTGAATATTTCATGAGGATACTCAGGCTTGATCGAGTAGCTTGATCTCGATTTTTTTTTTAATTATTTTTGTCAAACATAATTTACATTCTGTAGTATGCTCAACTCGAACTCGAGCTCAGCTTAACTCAATAAGCTTGAGCTCCGAGCTTAGCGAGCTCGAACTCATCAAATGTAACTAGATTAGTGATCTCTCTTCTTCCTTCACGAGTTAGGGAATCTCCATTATCAACATTCAACGTTAAATAACAAATAAAAAAATTATAAATTTAATTATGTAAATGAAACACGGCAATCAAACATAAAAATCAAGAAAAACTAAAATTAAAAAATATCAAAATTTTTAAAATTTAGAGTTTGATAAAAATTGAATCAAACACTGCCTTCAAAAAAAACATATTATTATATAGATGCTAAGGCTTTTCATTTATTTGAATCTAACCACTTGTAGCGTTTTTTAATTGAGATGTGACGAAAAGGCACTGCACATGCCTACGTGCCCATCCAACAACAAATTTAGGGACAACTGTTTAAATTCTTGAAATATTTAAGACAAGCAATCGCAACTATACCCTGTGATACTATATAATTCAAAACATCAATTAAGACTAATCATTTTAATTCTTGAAATAGTCCAAAGAAGCAGCCATGGGCACACATGTACGATATTATATAACTCAAAACATTAACCAAACCTAATCATTTAATTTCTTGAAATATTTATAAAAAGCAATCGTCTCTACTCCTATATGATGTTATATGCTTCAAATTATTAGGTAATAGACAACATAATCTATATTTATTTTGTTAATTTTCTATTAATTAATTGTATAAAAGTTTACACAGTTACACAAACAGATATTTATGGTAAATTTATCTCGAAAACTAAGACCAAGTGCAAAATAATTCAACACATATTTCGGCTATATCCGTTTTTGTACGGGTTTGTTTTTTAATTTTTTTAAATTAAAAAATGTATATTTTATTATGTAGAAAATGTTAACAAACATAACTAATACCATTTTTCTCCAAAATGATTTTCCACGACACCATGAACTAAACCAAATCCAGCCTAAACTCTTCTGCTGTCATACTAGTTTGGGTAATTCTCTGTTTTGAAGGCCTGCTTTGATGGTCTTTTTCATGTAATTATTCGGCCTTTTATAAATCTCAATAGGTCTCGTGTTCATCGCCCACTACTTTATTTATTATTGTCTAAAAGTTCTTCCAGAGTTTCAGTTATTTCTTTTGGTTGTAGATAAATTCCAACTTATACTCAAGATTTTTAAGTTAAAAATATTTAATACTTGAAATATATACGTATGTGTGTATGTATATGTCTGGATAACAGTAGCAAAGAAAAGCATTAAGTGGTGTCACAGATTTAAACGATTGGGCTTTTCGAGAATGCAAACAGACAAACATACGCACACGCGGCGCCCCTCGCTGACTTTTGGCCCCTTCGATACTTGGTGCACTGTGTTAGGTCCAATAGTGTGACACGTGTACAACAAGCCTGATACTTTCACACTTCTAATTTTTTGGAACAAATCCTTTCTCTTAACCGAAGTTTGTTCGAAAAAATTGAGAAGGCAAATCCTGTCACACGCTTATATTATTTTAATCTATAATACATCCTCAGTAATCAATATATTATTATCAACAGAATGCAACACAGGCAGCTAAATCCACTGGCTATATAAACCTTTTCATATGTTCTCAAGCTTCAGACTTGCTCGTGATATGTACACTCATTTTATAATTCTCTCAGTCCTTCCCACCCAAACAGTATAAAAAAATAAAGAAATATAATAATAAACGAAAATTTGTTATTCTTTCTTTCTTTCGTTAATTAAAACTGTCCAACTGAAAATAGCATGGTGTTGTTATAATAGTACTGGGGAAACTAATTAATATTTTATTTTAATTTATATTTCATTTTATGTTGTGTACGTGCTAAAATAAGTATGTATTTTAAGAAATGATATGCATATCTGTAATATAAATGAGAATCGAATATGAAACATTTATAGATTAAAACAAAGGTTTTGACAGCTTTTCTAAAACTTTTGAGAAAGTTTTAAGCTGCCCCATGCTCATGACGTGAATCTACACGCGAAGATCCAATGGATAAGAGAACACACATCGGAAATAGACACAGAATAAAGCTTATTTAGATGATATCCAGTCTATGGCTACGGTTGACGGCCCCAAAGGACATGTTTGTTTATTTGTACCCTACCAAATTTTTGTGACGCAACACTTGTTCCAAACATTCCTTAATCCACCGCTTCTCCAACTAAGTCAGACACGTCCGTTCGGGGTCCAATGTGGCGCAGCTTGGCTAAAATGGGCCGACACAACACGCGCGTCCAGAAGCTCTACGATGGGCGGGAAGCTGA
This sequence comes from Avicennia marina, assembly GCA_019155195.1. NCBI lineage: Eukaryota > Viridiplantae > Streptophyta > Magnoliopsida > Lamiales > Acanthaceae > Avicennia > Avicennia marina. The sequence goes on from CM032765.1 coordinate 10,552,089, forward strand.
CGCACCTGGGCGCCTTATATTGGTTCATTGAGCCTCCTCGTGAGATTGCGTAATCCATTAGCTCTTCAAAGGTTCCGTTACTCACAACCCTAATTTCCAGCGGCCCGATTGAGTGATCTACAACGCGGCACTGTCTGTAAACTGCGTTCATCGACTCTTCCATGGCGAGACAGCATTTGGCCAGTACCTCATTGGTTGGGGCATTGGCTGGATCTTTTACTAGCAATTCCCAATAAATAACATAGTGCCCTGGAACCTTGTTTGTGTCTGGATAGCTGGTGTACTCGGCCACTGTAGTGTTAAAGTCTCGAAGCAATTCAGATGCATTTTCTACGGCCTTCTGCAGCTCAGACTCGTCCGTCTTGTCCACGTCAATGCTGAGAATTACGTTCTTTCGCCTTATGAAACTGAACTGGGGAGCTGAGTTGTGGAATCCCGTGACACGGAGGATGTCGCCGACCCTGTAGCGGCACAGCCCCGAGTACGTGGTGACCACTAGCTCATACTCTTTCCCAGCTTCCACGTCAGCCAAATTCACCATCGGCGGCGGCTGATCACGAGACAGCTGCGCCGGGTTAGTCGGGTCGTGGGGTATGAACTCGAAATACCCCATGTTAGGCATGATAGTGTACGAAACTTCTGATGGCTGAGTCATGGGCTTCAAATTAAGCCCGAAGAAACATTCGGAGGATGCGTACATGGTGCAAGCTTGTGGTAGGCCTCCACTGTAGAAATCAAGAAGCGGAATGTACTGAGCCATGGCGCCTGTGACAACGACGTCAAGGTACTTAGTGTTGGGCCAAATTCGGGGGATTATCCTCTTCCAGTTCTCACCCCCACACTCCTTGATAATGAATTCAGCAAGTTTAGGGTTCGGCTCCAGAATTTTGGCCATGCACTCTTGAATGGAAGCGTCTGTAATTTTTGGGTTCAATGACCCAATGGAGATGTCGTGCGCAAGCTGTCGCCAGTTGAGTTGAAGGAATCGGATGGAGCGGAGGAGACTCGAGGCAAAAACAGCTCCGATCCGGAGGACCTCTTCTCGCATGAGAAGGCCGCATAGCATCTGCGTGTACATGCTTTGGAAAGAATCTGGGCAGAGAATGGCCTCAAGGGGGCTAGTGTGATCACATAATTGACTCTTGAAGTAGTCACTTTTGTGGTAGCTGGTGAGAACAGGGCGTGCGACCAGCCCTCCAGGAGTTTTTGTTTCTGCTTTCACGAATAGAAAGTAAAGGCCTTTTCCTTTGTCCAGCCCCGGCACATACCTGTAAACAGTTCGAGAGATTGATATATAAATTATTTATTGACGTCCATTAATTATGATGAGTTGCTTTTTGGTACGGTATGAGCTAAAAACTAAGCTTCTCACTGGTTCATCACGGGCAAGAGGAGAGAGTAAAACAGCTCTCGGCGGCCCATCTCCTCTCGAATTATGGGCATGAACTTCCTTTCACCACCCGATGTGCCAGAACTGCAAATGCCATTTTGCGTGGATAATCATCAAAGCAATATGCTCAGTGGAACTGCATACAGTTTATCTATATATGTATTTGTGGAACAAAATTCTGCAAGTTGCACCTACTAAAGGTCGTAAAATCTTCACATATACTGTGCTCATGTGCATGCAAAATCAGCCAAGGTAATGATCAAACAGATTAGTAATAGTACAAAATCTAGAAGCTATATATGATGTCAGGTCCGTCTATAACATTAAACTTGTATTTATTTCTAATATATATACCTAGTGAGAAATTCAGAGATGGGGTGTGAGCAAAGGATAGGGGAGCGATCGCCATTTGCAATACGTCCGATCTCCGGCAGAATATCCTCATAATTCACCACCGGCACCTTAGACTTGAACGTGTCGCAGTCAGTAGCACCGCCGAGATCGAACCTTTGAAGGTACTCAGTATTGGCATTTTGAGTGAGTATTTCAGCCAACACTTTCTCTTGCACCTTCCCGGCATTATTGGTCAGGTCTTCAATAAATTGAAGAGCCCTAGCAAACCTCTCGTTCTGCGGCAGCCCAACAGGCAATGAGAGGGAGAGACAAGAGTCAACGTCCATGATCATACACTAAGATTTGATAGTGAGAAGGGTAATTTTTGTTTTCTGATATCCAGCTATGGATGGCGAGCACAATGGGGAGAGGGGGCATGGTTTATATAGTCAGGAGGCCTCGTGCGACAAAGGATATCGCACTCGTCAGGAGTACTTGAATCCTTTTAACTTTTGTGATTGGAAGGGGATTGGTGGACCTTGGACATGTCCTTGGGAGTGTGGCGTCAACAGGAAACATGTGGAGACCAATTCACGTCCTTCTGGCCGCAAGGAAGGGGGTACGTGGGCCCAACGCGTATCCACGTAGGCACATTCCAGCTTGGGCTTTGTTGTCATTAGTTGATCACGGTCACGGACTACGATAGCCTGCACGCCAAAATAGGCATCACCGTCCGTTTGTTCCTCCGTCCTCACCGAGTAAATGGGTGAGCCACGCAGAAGCAATGCTGTCTAAGTTCCTACAAATCTGAATGCTTTCTTACTAGTCTGTTTTTCTTTAATTTATTTTTGTTTCTTTTTTTCAATTTCTTTCTCACTATTTATAATTTCTCGAACGTAAAATTACGAATATAATAACGTTTGCTGCCTTTTGTGTCGCCATAATGCTATGTATAGACCCCCTGCTTGCTGTCCTAGAATAAATTCCCTCGTTCTACCAACCTGGTAATTAATCAACTAGGGTTGTTCCTGCCTACTAAAAAATAAAATTGTGGAGTGGATGGTTTTTTTACATGTAGTTGGTTCTCATCAGCCAGAAAAAATGAGGGTGGACAAATGAATAACAAGCAAAGAAACTTATTTGCAGATAAGACAAAGAAATTCCAGCATTAAATTATTGTGTTGAATTAATTTGTAAGAAAAAATAGTCCTGTTTGTTTTCATTATTATGTATTTATATGAATATTCAATAATTTAATTGATGTTATGCTAAATATAATCATCTATGTTACGTGTATTGATATTTGGATGTAAGGATACTTAAATTTTTTTTTTTAAATATATATATATATATATATTTTTTTTTTTTTTTGGATGTAAGGATTGTTATTGTAGGCCATGACCCCCTGCACCCGGGGCGATATTACTAGGCGACAAGCTGCAGGGTCTTGGACTACAATGACAATTGACCCTGCACCCTCTCTCTCTCTCTCTCTCCCCCTTTTTTCTTAAATTTCTGTAATTATTATTTATAAATTACACATATTATTTTAATTTAATAACAATTTTAAATTTTCTCTAATTATTTTTTAAATAATCAATTCTAGAAACATATAAAAAATTATAATAAATAAAAATTATTATAAGAGTATATCTAAATCATATATATATATATATATATATTGTTTTATCTTTTATCTGTTAGCAATTATAGTTAATTAATATCCACACTAATATGGGAGTCAAACATATAATATTATTGAGTAATCATTTTAGTACATTAATTTCACTATTGAAATAATTTCTTTTCAGTTTTTACATATTAATTGAGACAAGACACTTTAAAATATAAAGAAAAAGTTCGTAAAATAATATACTAATTAAGCCACACCAAATTGAAATTTATTTTAAACCTAAAATAACAGGTAAAATTAACAAAAATAAAACATAAAATAAAAAAATCTTAAATTGAAATCTTCACTTAATTATAATTAACAAGTTACTAAGAAAAAAGAAAAATGCAAAATTAAAAAAAAAACAAAAAGCAAAATTCGACATATTATACGATCATTTTCCTTAATAAAATGAAACACGGAAAAGGGATAGAGAAAAGAAAGAAAAGCTTGTTTTTCTCAAAATGAGCTATTAACTATACTGATAATTAGCGTTGATGCTAGAAATAAAATTGACTGTATCTTTTCTTGGTAAAAACTTGCGCATCGGCTGTCACTGTTATTATTACGCTGTCGCAGTAACTGTAATAATTGAGAAATCCTATCCTTTGGAAAACCTTATCATCAGTAATTTTTTTCACTGTCATTAATATAATTAAAGCACTGATCACAGTATTTTTTTTCTGACTTACGCCAATATTATTCTTATTAAGTGATACTCTTAACCTTCAAAATTGACTAATGTAATATAGTGACCTTGAATTTTTAGTCCTAATTCATCATTAATCAGTTGATGATAAAAAATATACAGTGCTTACGGCAATAAAATCCAACAAGGAATAATCTCCATTATGCAGCAGAGATGTGAACAAGTGCAGGCAGATAATGTTGTTCTCACACTCAATTCCAAAATATTGAGAAGAAGAACCAGTAATAATTATTCTGATGTTTCATCAGGTTTTAGATATGAACTCACTGTAGTTGGGCAAGCTGCTGAAAGAGAACAAACAAAATACTGTTTCTTCTATTGACAACACAAAGGTCAGTGGGCTAGTTCAGATTCTTTGGGCTAAGCATTGAGACATCAACTCATAGCACGAGCTAAATTAATAACTCAAACAATAATTATAGGTGACACGTGTTAGTTTTACATTGGAAAGGTTATGATTCATACGGTAATACCCAATTTTTCTTTACCATTTAGTGGTGGATCATACATGAGTGAATTCTATGTTGATTATCTTCATGATTTTTTTTATTTTTTTTTTATTTTTTGCTTTGGAAGATGTATGAACGCAGATAAAAATAAGAATATTTACATAAAGTGCTATACATCCAAAACCTGCATGCGTGGATGTATATATTAATTGATAACAAAAATAAAATTTGAAGACACAATTTAATTATGTGTGTTTTGAATCAGATCTTCAATCAGGAAAGTAATTTCCGTTACTCAAAAAAAAAAAAAAAAAAAAACACAACAACGTTAAAGAGATGACTTTGGTGCTTTCTTTCCTACTTTAGTTTGGAATATAACTAAATTTATTATGTCGTCATAAACCCTAATTGCTTTCCTAATATATATGAAGTCTCACTGCCTTCGAACTCCCTCCTCAAAAAAGCCAATGGGCAAGCATCTGGCTACGTTGAAGATTTAAGACCATATTACAGTTCAAATTATTAAAAAGGGAAAATATCTCATTACATATCGACGTCAAACGACTTTGGTTAACTGTATCCAGGACTTGATTTGACCCAAACTGTCGATCTTACGTGAAGATAAAAACCTTACCCATGTAAAATTTTTGTGAAAAGATTATGGTATACATTCAATGAACCAAATCTAATTAATATTACCCACTTACAAGACTTGAAAAGAATAATCATAATAAAACAACATCTCTTAGGGAGAAACACAGGAAAGAATTCAAAGCCTATGGAGGGTCAGATGCACATAATATGGTTGGGGCCTTGTCGCTTACGTGAGGGAAGTAGTGCAAAGTGTAGTGGAATCAAAATGGAATGTATAAAGTGGGTAGGGGCCGTGGGAAAAGGAAACAAGGTCTGAGCCATACAGGTTCTACCTATCACCGCCACAATGGGTATTCTTTTTTTTTAATGTACGTGTTGAGTAGGATTTATCATACTTGCTCAACCATTTTGAGTTATAATTAATTTCTCCTCAGACCGAAAGTGAATTATTACATAAATAGACCAAACAAACACATTTTTTATATTTGTGTAAATTTTTTAAGTACTAGATCTTATTGATTGTTTATAACCAAGAGTTGGATAAAAGTATGTAGCAGAGTTTAGGTGCAGAATTAGTTTGAAGAATTTAGAGTCTTAACGGCAGTGTATTTATTTATTTATTTATTTTTGTGGATTAGAGTTAACAACAAAAGCAAATCTTCACCGATTGGACTTGTGGTTAGTGGAAATCTTAGTTACAAATCACGTGTTTTGATGAATACCGAGACTGACACACGCAATGGTCTGAAATAATGAGCGGCCCAAAACAGAAAGGGTAACTGCAAAGCAATGAATGGCATAGATACAATGTCAATCGAATACGTGTATTATTGTCCCAAAGGCTGAAGGAAAGTTCGCATGTCCAAATCAGTTGCACAAAATTTTACACGCGATAGTTAATTTGTTCGTAAACAGGTGTACTGGAAATATAGACTGGATGTAATGTAAAGCAGAAGTCTGTTTGTTCGCTTTACCTCAGGCCATCCAAAGTCAGAAGAAAGGGCTATTCCAAATGTTAGAATATATATATATATATATATGTGAGAAGAATTTGTTGATAGACAAGATGGAAATAATTATTTGTCAACAAGAAAAAATTGTGTGGGTGCAGACGTTCTCCTCCAATTATTTGTCAAAAATCTCGTATAAATCAACCTAGTTTGATTTGTTATGTAGGACAATGGCATGATGTGTCATACGAGATAACTGATTCGATCCCATAATTCTAATTCAAATTGCAGCTATGAAGGCACTGGTGTGTTACAGGAAAAACTGCGGGACTCATTCTTCAATTTAATGTATATTATTTTTGTTCACACGCTTAGTTGATATGTGTGAGTAGGCTTTTATTAAAATGCTGAAAAAAATTAAATATTTATTATAGCTTTTATATAAATATTTTTTAAAATAATATGAAATAGTAAGATTTGGATAAGAAAATAATAATTAAAAAAAAAAAGAAACAAAGAGTGAAAATTGAAAAGAAAAACTGAAGAAGAAGAAGAAGAAGAAGATGATGATGATGATGATGATAGGCTGGTAGATGCCTCTGAATTTTACTCGATTTATCGGCCATCTTGTCGTAAAGCTATTAACTTTCACAGAACGGTTTAGGGTTTGCAGCGGGAGACACGGACATGTCCCCATTGTCCCAATGTTTGGTACTTTCCCGTGATACATAGGACATCAAACAATTTTGCCAGCTAGGACATCAAATACGTAGGGCATTTTTTTTTCTAAAGTTTCACAGTTTATTTAATTTCATAGTCCGCTTTAGGATGTAATTGGAAATGCTTCGGTGCATGATAGGTTGGAGTGAGAAGATATTAGCTAGGATTTCACTACAATCACGACAACATTTATGCACTTATCAAGTCTCATTTTCCCTCTCTTCACAAATGAAAAATGCTTGTGGTGTCGAAAGATGTAGAATCCAGTTGACATGCGGGGATTCTCTCCCCTTCTTCTTCTTCTTTATTTTTTTAATGGCATGCTTACATATTGCAATTTATTTCAAAACACAATAATCATGCTTACGTTCACTGAAATTTAATCAAATGTGTCCGCAATTTTTCCTTCTTTTATAAACTATGAATGTCTTCAATTTAACTGGAGGAAGTATCTAGAATAAGAATTTATGTCTCTTGATTTTCATCCGTTCAAATAATCTGTAGACTAACGAATAAGGTTTGAACGGTATTTTGTTGTTTATTAAATTCTTTTTAGGACGAATTGGTTTAGACAGTAAAGTGTTTCTAATTCGCCAAGATGACAGCTATAATCATAATTATATAAAATATAAATCTATGTACGGGAAGCTAAATTTTCACTTTCTTCTCCGTATATATTACGTTGATGTACGATAAGCAGTATTTGACTGATCAGAGATCTTCAAATAAATGGCCTGCTGTATATAATTATAAGAAAATAACGAATAAAGAGTAATGTATTTATACGCACACGCTACATATATTAAGTGTGAGACGTAACTAGGCCATTTTGATAAATTTTCTAAATTGCTCTTATTTACAAGTCCAATTGTATACAACTTGTTATAGCCGACAACCTTTTTACTATTTAAAGTACAAAGATTAAAAAGTATTTTTTTTATTTATTTTTTACTGTCATCTTCATTTTTTATATTTTCACTTTCTCTCATCCTTGCCAATGGATTTTTATTTAATTTATTTCTTTTTTCTTATAATTTTATATTTTCATCCTATTTTATATAAATTTTTAACAAATTTTAGAACACATCAAATTCATATTTAATTTCCCTCAAGAAATTTATATAGTTTTTTTTTATATTTAAAATAAGCAATTTTTATTAGATGACATGTTATAAATAAAATTCACATACATATTATAAAAATATTTATATAATGACAGCATAATTATATATATATATATATATACATAATAAATTATATTTTCAATATTATTTGAACTTAACAAGTGTGTATGAGTTTTTATATAAGTAACGTTCTTGCCCTCAAGTGTGCGAAGAGTTTTTTTCTCCCTTTTTTGTTTGTTGTGTTAAATAAATATTACTGTATGGTCATCACGACATATTTACAGGTGCAAATTATTTGCTCTATATCGACAGTAAAGTGCCAATAGATTGAATCGGCGAGTTAGGTTGAAATACGGATATTGTACACTTCACCAATCCAAATTTGAATTATTTATTTCTATAGATCTAATTTTTTAACTCGAACTCGACACATGTTAATTTCACGAGTCATCCAAGCTTAATCCGTTGACATGAGACAAAAAAATATTTTGAATAAAATGAAACAAGAAATATGTTTTTACACATGAGAGTTTTTCTTCTAATTTCAATACTATTATTTTAAAAAATAATTATACATGCACTCAAAATTTAAAGATTTCTATTTTTTTGTCATCTTAAATTTTAGGGAAATTATATTACCTTTTATTGAGGTTAAGGATATATAGAGCAATCTTTCGTTAGTATAAGGAATTATAAAGTTTCTCTAGAATTATTTCTCTAGCTAATAATTTAATTCATAGAATGAATAGATGACTAAAAAATGATGACGTTGTCAAAAAAAATCATACAAAAATTTAATTTTATCCTCGCTTGACTTTATGCGTGGTTGACCAAATTTATCTGATGAGATGTTATGTAAAAAGTTCAAACTTCAAGAAAGAGCACTATAATTATTTTATTATAATTTTATAAAATATATTTTTTATACTGTCTTGACAACGTTGTTGTGAAATATTATCAAAATTTGAATTTTATATTTTTCTAAAAAATATAAGTCTTTATCTTCAACCTTTTAGAAAATTTAAAAATTTGAAATTTATATTTTCAAATTTAAAATTTATAAGGTAGAAATTTTTTTTCTAAGATCTTTAATAAATTAAAAAATAAACGTTTCTATATTTATAATTTATATTTTGTTCAATAACTTGTAGTTTTAAAATTTTTTATATATTTTAAATGTTTTAGAACAAAGGCCTACTTCTAATATTTTTTTTCACACAGTAAAATGATTTCTATGTTATAATTAAAACAAAAAATCATTTTTATGATTTATTTTAAAAGAGCAAAAACAATATTTTCTAACTCATAAAAATAAATTTAAAATTTCCTAGAATGAAAAATAAAGATATATATTTTATAAAAATTAAAAAAATTCAAAGTTTGTTACTTATTCAAAATATATTATTTGAATAATAAAAATATTTATATTAAGAATTATATGTCATGAAATTAAATTTTAAATTTAATAAAATTTAGAAACTATTAATTTAGAATATCTTTCAATTAAGATATTATAATATATATTTTTTGAAATATACAAAGTATTTAAAATAAGTTTTTTTTAAAAAAATAAAAATAAATATTTATATTTTGGATATGTAAATCATAAAAATATAAAAACATATACTCTAAAAGGATAAAAGAATCATTTCACAATTTTTGAATTTTATTTTTTATTATATTTTAGTCCTTTTGATTATTGACATTTCAATTATTTTATTAATTTTTATCGAAATTCGATCAATATGACCGATACAGAGGGGATTTTTGTAATTTTTCATATTTAAACGGATCACTGTGTATACCTCTAATTTCAAGAGAGAGTGGTGATATTGCCCCTAAATTTTATTGGATTAAGTTTTGACAAATATATAATCATGCAATTTTTTTTTAAAAAAAAAAGAAAGAAAAGAAATAAGACAACTTAAACAGAGCCTTTGAACTTGCTTAGTGAGGGTGTGGAATGTAGACAATACTATGAATTTTGATATCTAAAATAAAAAATTGAGTTTGTTAATATAAATGTAGGTGTAGTTTAACATAACATTTAAGTTTGACTTTTCACATATTTACTATTTTAGCATTTAACTTTATTCAATTGATTTTCTATTTATATAGTTAATAACTTAAAAAAATTATAAAATAAAAAATAAATAATTAAAATATCTATTAAATTATTTTAGATATATAATAGGGTTTGCAGTCAATCTATCAGGTAATTTAAAATTGTCTCATTGGTCTTTTTGAGTTTATGAATTTGACTTGCATTAGCGAAAGTTTAACTCAATTCTATTAATTTCGTATTATATTGATGTTGTATATTTAAATCATGTAAAAAATTGTCAACCCTAATTAATAGTCGAAACAAGTAAAACTAACTCAAATTTTGTAAATACTTTCTACCAATAATTTCAATGCCTAGTGTGATCCAATGTTTTAAAAATTAGACTTATCATTAAATCAAAAAATTTATCAATTTAACTAGTGGTTCAATTGTGATTGAACTAGGGACGTCGTGTTTATACTTTAAATATTAATTAATGCTAGAAATATATAAAATAATAAATATTAAGAAAAATCTTGAATTTTAATTTTAAGCATTTTTATTACCATAATAGTTAAATATATTACACTAATATAATAAGAATACCACGAAAGTAAAAACAATAAACACAATCCAATGAATAAAAATGTAAAATAGACGACAAAATTTTATATTTATAAAATGTAGCGGAATTTTGATGGAGTCGTATGTACTCAATACATTACTAAGTCAAAAAGTATGAGCTATGTTTGTTTTCATTTTTTTTTCACTTAAAAACATATATTGTAATTGTTGTATTTTTAAAATTTTATCTAACTTTTTTTTATTCTTACACATTTCTCAATAAAAATACATTTAAAAATATATAATAATAAAAAAAAAACATAACAATGACATTTCCAAAAACAAATCTATTCAATTTATAAATTTTTTTTCTATGAAATAGAACAAATCAACTATAGATTACAATCAAAAAATAAAAACTAAATTAAGAAGTGGAAAATTAAGATTTAAAAAATTTATTTATTTATCAATTTGAACTATTCATTTTTCTCGAACCATGTGATTCAACTCTAACTTTATCTGATTTTATTGCATTTCTAATTGTTAGATTTTAATCAAACCATATTTTGTTTTGTTGGGATCCATTTTGGAAACACCGAGGCTTGTTCATTTTCAAGAATTATACTTGGCAAATTAATTAATCTAAACTAATCAAATATTCACTTTAAATAATAATGACCCATGACAAAATTTAAATCTGATATTAATTTGTCAAAATATTGGATAAATAATCCAACTCAACAAGCATAATAAAATTATCCAACTATATTAGTTATTTAACATTCTCAATTATTAAATTATCTCATATTTCAATTTATTATAATGAACATAATATTAAATTATCTTAAAATTAATTTATCTTTCAAGATAATCTAAGACCTTAATCCTATCAAAATGAACAAGCCCTAATATTAACACCGTATAATCACCCGAAAGATAAGATAATGGGTTGGGGTTACGAAAGGCCGACAGATGGATTACGAGGTCCGATAAAGATTGAGCCTACAGATGTAGTGAAAAACGGGACGGGCGGAACAATTCTTTAACACATGCAGAGTTTAACAGTTGTGAAAAACTTCAGAAGGGCCAGAGTTCAACAAGAGTAATTTGGCCCATCATCTTTGGGTCAACTCGTTCGTGCAACCAAAGTTTTGATGGGCACCAGGACTTCAATTTGTGATTCACGTTGGCAAAAGTAGAGTTTTATTTTAAGATTAATGAGGCCCCAATTCTTTTCCAACATTAATAGCAATACACATAAAAGCATATATAAATAGATTATATCTGAATATTATATTTGTGTGTGTGTCTCAAACACTGCATGAAAATATTTAAATTGGGACGGCTTTCGGCATGGCTTAGAAGCCGTCCCTAAAAGAGGCATCGCTCACATTTTGAAAAGCTATCTTGAAGGTTTTTTTGGGCTGGGTTTGGAGCAAATTGGGGGTGATTTTTTTAAGACGATTTTGAAACGATTTTTTTGGAATTGTTCTTTTGAAATAGATTTGAGACAGTTTTAGAAAGAGTTATTTGAAACAGTTTTTGGTTAGGATGAATTTTCTAAAAATTTCCCAAATTTTTATTTTTAATTTTATTTGATGCAAATTATTCTCAAGCCTAACATATCGAATTCACCAGATAAAAATGTTAAAATAAATTTAAAATGTCAAAATTTATGCAAAATAAATAGTTTTAATGTTACAAAAAATATATTTCATGTTTTATGAAATGCATATAAATAAGGATGAGTGAAGTTTGTATCTAAGATTTCATTATCATCATCCTCATCGTCCTTCAGCTACTGCAAAGGGCCAATAAAGTCAAATGTTTTAAAGTCATGGTTTGATGCACTCCATTGTTGGATTTGTTTTAACTTAGTCTCATTCTATTGCAATCTTATTCTGTAATCATTTAGCTCTATTTTATTTTATTACAATTTCTTTTTGGTGAGTTGTAATTCATGTTGGAGGAAGTAGAGCACAATCTAAGAGGATGTGAAAGCTTGAGACAATGAATTAAATGACTTCAATTCTAACCCCATCTCAAGTAACCTACCTTTTTTGAATCCTCCTAATGCTAATATTACAATGTTGTTGCTAATTGAAGATAACGATGCATTTGTGCCTGGCTCCTCAGCATCCCGATCTTATGAGAGTGTTTTCATCATTTCCTGTAAAATAAATAGTGTGTATAAATCCTACGTCATATGAAATCAAAAACAAAATTAACATATCCAAAATGTCCCATATTCATACTATAAACAAAATTACTCAAACACATACTATAAATACACGAAATTAAGCTAATAGAAGCAATGGAATAGAGGAAAAACTTTTCATCTAGCGCATGTGAATTTCTCAACTACCCAATGCTTCTATGCAACTAATACACATTCATTACACAAGTCAATCTTTTTTGAAATAATCATGTAGCATGTTATAAAACCCTTTATATTGTAGTTCAACAAAATTACATAATGAATAGAAAATCATGACTGCAACTGCTTGTGCACGTGGCCCTGCTCATTCTTTAGGTGCATTCTTCTATACTTTGAAATAAAGTTTTAACACGATTCGACCTATATCCAACTCCTAAAAATTGATAATAATACATATTATGATAAGTTCATCATTTTAACGTAATATTATGAGTCAATGTAGCATGTTTTTGACATACATACCATTTATTCACATTGAGCTATAATAGAAATTAATTCATCTTGATAGATTGTGGAGGCTAAGGCGGCCTCAACAATATGGCTGGCCTTATTTTTGTCACATATGGTTGGAATGTATTTTGGCTCAATTGAGGTACCATCCTATCCCATTTATTTTGGTGGATCCATGGAGCCCTTGTGTTCAACGTTGTTGCACAATGTACGGCTTTACGTAACAATTCGCTCGCCTTTTTTTTTAAAATTTTTTTAGTTACAATTTGGTCTGCTTCATTTTAAGTAAATTAACTTTGTCATGCGTATGATATATGCTGTTTGAACGTGTGTAAAAATCACTAAAGTTAATATAAAATCATGCAAAGTGGAAATGTTATAATTAATTTCTTAACCTTGAACTTGCAGAATCGAAATTGTTTAACATTTAGTGGGACATCACTATAGCGTATCTATGCTCCTACATAGCTAATTACATTTGCAATTTCCCTTATTACACTTAACAAAATGAAATGCATATTTGTTAATAATTGAATTAAAAACTTTATTTAAAGCAAGATGTATGAATGTAATATTGAGTTAGACATTAACTTACTAAAACTATTGTGGAGTGATACGAATTAGACCTCTAGCTCTACAAAGTGAGTCATTTTCTAATTGCTCCAATGACGGGGATATTCGTTCTAAGAAGGGGTCTATTTGCTTTAATGTAGATTATTGGTCTTGATTGTTATTATTGGGGGCATATGGTTGTTAGCTTTGTGTGGAGGGTTGAGTTTTTAAGTTATCAAATGCAATACCTAAGGATGGCAATGGGGGTGGGTGCCCATGGGTGTCGGGTGGGTGGGGCTGGGGTAGGTTTTTTCTCTCATAAATATATATTACTAAATTAAATTAAATTAAATTAAATCAAGAACTAACAAAAATATATATTGTTTTAACTATAATAAATTGTAAATTAAAGCTAATTATGTCAAATGATAAATAATTCAAATTTATACATAATTTTATGTTAGTTATTTTGAAAATTAGTTATTAGTAAATTGGCCACTCTACTTAGAATTAAAAGAAAAAATCTTATAAAAAGAATTGATTTTGAATAAATGCACATTTTAATTGTGATGAAATATGCATTTTCTAAAAAACCTAATATTTTTTCTTATAATAAAAAAGTGTAAAGTTTGAAAAATTCAATTAATTATAATAAATAAAATTATAAAAGTTTTCATTTTAATCGATAGAAAAATTGAAATTCATTTTTTACTACAATAAACTAATTTATTAATTGTTATAAGTATAAAGTAATATTTTTTATTGTAATATTATTAATAAATAAATTTAAATTAAAAAAATTTTCTCTTAACAAGATAGTATCTTTGGAGGAATTAGAACAGGTGATGGGGCAGGGCAAGAGAGGCAAAGACAGGGTGAGGCAAGAATAGGGAGAAGTTTTTGATAATAGGGGTCACTCCCACCTCATTAGCATCCCTAGCAATACCCTCATGAGGCATAAATTTTTAACTTAAAGTAATTCCTTTCTCTAAGTCTTGCTCTCTTTGGGACCTTTTGTTTGATCATAAACCACAAGGCATCTTTTAAACACATGAATGGGTGTGAGCCACATAATTCAATTTATTGAAAGAAAATCTTACAAGAAAAAGCATTAAGAACATGTTAGACATGATTAATGATTGAAGCAATGCCGAAAATGAACAAATAGTGTATAGAAATTATATTTACATTTCATCGAGCATTTGGTATATACATGTAAAGATGTCTCTTTTTCAAACACAATTTACATTAAATATGACTTTAATTTTCATGCGAGAGTGTAACACCATTCAAATTGCAAAAATCTATCATAAGTAAATCAACCAAAAAATTGTGTACTTAGAATGCTAAAGTAAAAATCAAGCAAACAGTAATTCTATTCAAATGAAAAATAACACATATCCTAAAGTGAAAATCTCCAACAGAAAAGAAGAAAAGGAATACTTATTTGTGTTTTGGATACTTAGATGGCTTGTATGTGCGAAGGATTTGAGAGACTGTTTGAAACCCTAAGAATAGCATAAATAAAGAGAGGAATGAGAGAGGATGCAATGGAGTAATGTAGTGGAAATGTGGAAATGTAAGTTTGGGGAGGTATATTTTTTTTGTTAGGGACATGTTTTCAATTAAAAAAGCCATCTTTATTCAAATAAATTTAACACTCATCATAATCGTCGCTGTTGTCATTGTGACGACAACAAAGGCAACTAGGCTATAAATGCCATGTTCTGTCCCATTTTTTCATACAAACATAGACTAGGTATCACGTCACCTCTGTTGCACTCCATCTAGATAACAATAGATGTGTAAGAAGGTCGTTAATAGTCCATATTAGAGCCACTCTCATTCTAAAGTAATCTTGTCTATATGCGTTGTGTCACAACACCACTTTTCATAATTGTCAAAGCTCGGCAATTAATGATAAGAGATAAATATCAATTAATCATTTAGGATTGGATGGTCCTAGAATAACTAGAATGAGAAACATATATGGATGTTTCATACACATCTTAGGAGGCAGATTGTATGGCGTAACAACAATTGGCCGATAAGAGTTACTCTTCCAATATGATCCATGCCTTGCAAAACTATCTACACAAAGATCCAACCGCATATTCCGAGATTCGAATGCAAAATTGAGATATGTTTTGTCAAAGTGTCTTTATAACTCAACATTAGAGGGATGATGCATCGACCTTGCTTAGTACTATGACACACATGCTATGTCATGTACTTTGTTGTCATCTCTGAAGCATATGGCCTCCATAATCTAGGAATGAAAGGCAAATATTGCATATGGGACCCTCTTCCCTTGACGAGCACGAGTTTTTGAGGGTTTATGCTGTGACTACCCATGAAACCAGTAAATGTCCAACTTATCATCGTCTTTCTAAAGAAACATACAACTCAACATACATCAGTCAATCTTTACTATAGGCAAATCCAAATCTCTTATTAGTCTATTCATGTTGTAATAATTTGGTGGCATTCGATGATCTGAAGGCAAGATTTCACCAATTAATTTAGAAACATTATTCTAACAACTTTGTGACATATTATGTTCAACCTTTATGTTCACAAGTTAGGCTGGGCCACATCTGATAGTTTGGAGAAATTATTTCATCCATTATACAACGATTGGTCAGCTATGTGCAAAGCATTAAAAAACTTCTTTGATAATCTTTCAACATCGTTCATAATAGAAGATAGCGCCACTCGAGACATTGTGTTACTTGTCCTAACATTACTAACGACTATATCAATACCTAATGATTAGGACCAACATTATTTATTAATGGTCCAGTGTGCAGATTAATGGCATCATATACCATTCTTCGCTTCTAATTCATTACTTAGATCTTTTGACTATATTAAGACCCACATTTTAGCTAACCCCATCTAGGATCTCATTAAGGTATTTATGTTCTCCATGACTAGTCCAATTGAAGTCATTACGTACAATCTTTTTCTAAATAAATGTATTTTCACTTTATTAGCTTCCAAAAAATAATTATTCTTACATCGTGAGCATGAACATTTGATCCTAGTGCCATCCATCAAACAATACTGCTTTATGGTCCATTTAATAAATTGATTGACACCATCTCAAACTCAAGCATAAGAGCTTTGTGACTAGGCAAATTCTTGGTGTATATTGAAGCTTTCAATTATTTTAACATTTTTTGCTATGTACAAAGAATAATGAAGTATATAAATAAATTCTTCCTTTCATATATATGAAAGGAACACTAAAAAAAAACAAGCTTCTTCCATGCATTTCATTAAGTCTCAAATATTTCACTTAAAATGAACAAAATTTATTAAACTATGGGAGGAGAAAAAATAGACCTATAATTCAACAAATAATTATTTAACACAATATTTTTAGCAAAAATTGATTAAATTGTTTCAAATATTTCATGAGTATGCAATATTTCACTTGAAATGCATAAACTAATCAACTCATTGGGGAAATAAAAATGAAACCTATAAATCAGTAACATTTGCCAAATCCTTTTCCAAAATGCATATTAAAGAATATAATATTGCTTGTAATATTCCATAATCTTAAACAATTATTTCTCATATAACAAAATATGAAATGAGACAACATACCTCAAATTTTGTTCTTTACCCAAGAATATAACAAGTGAAAATTTTGAAAAATAGAAGAGGAACTCAAATGCCAAGGTTCAAAAGGGTTACAAATTTTTGCTATCATAAATTAAGAATAACCTTAAAAAACTGTTTCAATTTCATCCCTGATATTAGAAATGACTTTTGAAAGCTATTCCAAATTCATACCTTACTTAAGTTTGGCTTTTTAAGCTTTTCCATATTAGAGACAGCTTCTCAATGTCGTCCCTGTTGAGATGGCTTTTGAAATAGCCATTCTTAATAGGAATAGATTTGGAGTGATTTTTTCGTCAACTGTTTATTCATACAAGCTAACAAATCTTAAAAGAGATAATAATTGTCTAAAAACCCTTTTTCCTTTCATAATATACTTTCATTCATAAAAAGACAACATTTCTCCTTACTGAACCCTGTAGATAGTTCATAGCTTTCAAATTATCCAAATGGAACCCACTCTTAATCTTGGACAATTCTTCAATATTGAGAATAGTTTTACAAATAACTCATCTTTTTTGTCGATCGCCGAACAAGCCATCCCAACAAGTCTTGTAATAGGAAAGGAATTACTTGTTACCTATCATGTGGCGAGAGTATTTACTATTAAAATACCAATTTGTGGCATGAGGTTAAGTAAGGGCAACAAAACATTTCAATTCAAATTACTTAACCCAAATCATTGTGAAATGGTCTGATTAAACAGAACAAAGCGAAGATTGACTATAATAATAACAATAATAATAACTGAATTAAGAAGAGAAAAAACTAACATTTAAAAAATTTATTTATTTACCAATTTGAGTCATTTGATTTTCATGAACCATATTGTTCAATCACGATTTTTCCCGACTTTATTCAGTTCTATCACATTTCTAATTTTTACGTTTTACTCAAACTATTTTTTTGACTAATCCTCGATCTGCCTGTTCAACCATTAGGGTCTAAACACACTGATATGAACAATGTATAAAAAGCTAAATGCTTGGCGTGATGAATTTTTCAGTGATAATGAAAATAATAATAGCCGTAAAAGATCAATCACCCGAAAGATAAGAAAATGAGTTGAGGCTGCCAAAATGTGGATGACGAGGTCCAATGAAGATTGACCCTACCGATAGAGACGCAAAAACCAGGACAGCAGCGAAAACTTTAGATGGGCCCAACAAGTGTAATATTGTCCATCATTTTTAGGTGTAACACCAAAGTTTTGATGGGCAGGAGGACTTTTATTTGTAAATTCACGTTAACAATCCATGTTACACTAGAGTTTCAAGAGTAATGAGGCCTCAATTGTTTTCCACCATTAATAGCAACACATACAAAAGCATGCATAAAAAGACTACATCCGAATATGTTTTTTTATTCATTCATTCAATCAAAGTCCAAATTCCAAAGGGTTAATCCAATAAAAACAGAATAGTCGCACATGTCGACTATGGTAACAAGCAAGCGCACACATCCGCAGAATTGCTTACTTTTTCACAAGTTGATTAGTCCCCATCAAAGAATAGGAGACCATAGAAGTCAAGCCAACGAGTTCAAAACTCATGCAATAAAACTTTGATTAAGATCCTAAAAATGCTCGCAACCAATCCCTCGATCAATTGTTTATTGTCACTCTCATCGCCTTTAATTCGTAATATTCTACCCCCACGAAATCAATAAATAACTACTTTGGGCTGGGCTGGAAAAATAGTTATTTATTGATTTCGTAATAAAGTATATATTTCATGTTTTCACACGTTCAATCAATCTGACAATGAAGTATGCGTGATCAGTTAGAGAGGAAGCCGCCAAGATGCGATATAGCCGCCTGAGACCAAGGATTAGGGCAGCTTGGAGGCTTCAGTCTAAACCCCTTACATTAAGATCAAAGAATTCAAAATGTGCTTCTCTGCCTGGCCAGCCCCAAAGTAATTTTGGTGCACTTACTTAAATTTATATAATGCAAAATCAAAAAGAATTCCTTAATGTTTTATTTATAGTATATATTAGTTTAATAATAATGATAAACAACTTTGTGATTATTAAAGAGGGGTATATGTGTAGGCCTAATTAGTGTAACTGTCATTATCGATTGAATACAATAATTGTATTCCATTTCATATATCAAAATATTAAATGTTAATTGACGAAACTAATTTATAAGTGTACTTATAATATCCACGGTTGGAATCAAATTGAAAATAAACACATAACTGATACTTACATCTGAACAAGTTGAGCAATTGATGGCAAGTACACATTTAAAACATATGTAAAGATTTGAATTTTCCTCAAGCCATATAGGATATGTTTGTTTCCTATTTAGGTTAGGAGAGGAAAATTTGAGCGATTTGAGTGGATATGAAAATTTTGTTTGGTTTGTAAAATTTGAGTGAATATGAAAATTATTTTAAAATATATTTAATATGTAATAATAATTAAATAATGTGATAGTATGTAAGTTTATAGTGTAAGAAAAAAATGATTGTGAGTAAAAAAGTTATAGGGATAGGTGTTGATTTGATTGTTAATATGTATAATAATTGAAAAATTATTATTCATTTAAAAAAAGAGAAGAGAGAAATTTTGAAATTGAAATTAAATAAAATTTATATAGTAAAATGTTTGTTTTATAAGATTTTTAAATTGTAATGAAAAATATAGAATTTAAAAACAAACATAGACATAATATATCTAGTGAGAATGATTCCCCAACAACCGCCCCCCGGTTGTAAGAGATCTTATCAATTGAGACAGATTTTGGTAAATCAAAATGAAGAATGATTCCTTCCCACAACAAAAAAATAAGACAGAATTGGTTTGATTGACTTTTTTTTTTTTTTTACTAATATTGAAGACAATGAATTTTAATTAATAAGATTACTTCTTTAAGCACAAGTGCAGCATGTGGCATCCATACTAAATTGTTAAGTGCACGCAATCAAATTCAGTTGACAACTCGCTTTCTTTGATCACAGCTTTATGCCATTAATATATAACAAAATTGTCGCTTAAGCCATATTATGCATCTCAATTATATAAAAATTAATGACATTATAGGGGCTACCTCTAATCAACGAAACAATAGCTAAACTACCTTCCTACTTACAAGCATGTATAATGCCCTCTTTAACAATATTTTAAGCTTTAATGTAGGATTTGTAGAAAATAAAAGCAAGGGGGAATTGCATGAAAGACAAAATTCCTTTTTATTTTACCTATGTTGTTATCATTTTTTCATCTCAAGAACACATATTACAATTTCTACATTTTTAAAATGTTATCTTTATCTTTTTCTTATATTTATACACTTCTCGAGAAAACAAACGCTAAAAAAAAAAAACAAACATATTTTGATTTAAAACATTATGCTAGAAAGATACCTTGACGGTAACTTGAGTTGATTTTTATCTATCTATCTATCTATCTATCTATACATACGTACATACATATATATATATATATATATATATATCGTGAAACAATTCTCTCTAAGTCAACTAATAAGCATACATATGGCTATGGTTTGATGCATTCTCTCACACTACCTCTATTATTATCTTCATAAAATTCCCTGGCACCTCATCTGATTTTCTCTTACAGCTTACAATATGTCCGATATTAGCTTATCCTCCGAGCTTCTGTCCCCCAAAAAATCCATGATTTTTTCTCGAAGAAACAGTAAGTCCAACTCAATTCTACTTTTCTTCTACAAATGTTCAAAGCTATGCATGATCCTTCTCTTCCAAGTATTCGTTTTACACTTCATTTTTCGTGCTCCATCAAAATCGGTATCCGTTCGTCAGGACGTACAAGGAAAACTTTCCAAGCTGCCACTTCCAGCATTCCAAAATTGCAAGTATGGGTTGGTATACGTCTACGACCTCCCGGCCATGTTCAACCAAGAGTTGCTAGAAAGGTGTAGCGATTTGGACCCATGGCACTCGCGCTGTAACGCGATTTCAAACCAAGGGCTCGGGCCTAAAGCCAACAGGCTTTCTGGCGTGCCGGAAAATCTTGTTCCGGCGTGGTATTGGACGGACATGCTGGCGGCAGAGGTGATTTATCATGCCAGAATATTGGAGCACGAGTGTAGGACAACGGAGCCAGAATCAGCCACAGCTTTCTACATACCCTTTTACGCCGGACTCGCAGTGGGGAAGTATTTGTTTACTAATTACACTGCACAAGAGAGAGACATGCACTGTGAGAACTTACTCAGGTGGGTACGCAATCAGCCTTCCTGGAGGAGATCGAGTGGCTCCGATCACTTCATCATGCTTGGCAGAATAACCTGGGATTTTCGACGGTCGAGAGATGAGGACTGGGGCTCCAGCTTCATTAACGTGCCCTTGATGAAACGGGTGGTACGGCTGACGATAGAAAGAAGCCCATGGGACCAGCTGGAGATCGGCGTGCCATACCCCACAGGTTTCCACCCGAGGTCAAAATCAGAGATGAACCAATGGGTCAATTATGTACGCACCCATGAGAGATCAAGCTTGTTCACATTCGTTGGGGGCAAACGCGAGATCGAGGGTGACTTTAGAACTTTACTACTGAGCCATTGTTACGACGAGTCAAGCTCTTGTCGGGTGGTGGATTGTTCGGGAACTCGATGCTACGATGGCACATCGGAAATCCTGGAGGCGTTCTTGGCGTCGGACTTCTGTTTGCAGCCGAGGGGGGATTCGTTCACGCGAAGGTCCACTTTTGACTGCATGCTGGCCGGTTCGATACCGGTTTTCTTCTGGAAAAGAAGCATTTACGATCAATATGAGTGGTTCTTGGGCGATGATCCCGACAAGTTTTCGGTTTTCATAGACCGGAGAGATGTGAGGAACGGCACGTCGATAAGGAAAGTGCTGGAAGGATACAGCAAAGAGGAAGTAAGAAAAATGAGAGAGAGAGT
Source organism: Avicennia marina (assembly GCA_019155195.1). NCBI lineage: Eukaryota > Viridiplantae > Streptophyta > Magnoliopsida > Lamiales > Acanthaceae > Avicennia > Avicennia marina. The sequence goes on from CM032765.1 coordinate 10,574,388, forward strand.
GATTAGCCTTATTCCAAGATTTGTCTACAATAATAATATAAAGCCTGGCGATAAAGTGGAGAGCTTTGAAGACGCTTTTGATGTTGCCATTAATGGAGTATTGAGGAGGTTGACGGAGCAAAAAGGGAAGAGAAATGGGGAAGTATTGGAAGGATGAAATCGAGTAATCGGCCAATCGACGTTGACTTGATAAGATATTATAGTTTCATAATGTATTAAAAGTTGGGAGGGGAATCCCTATTTGGTGCATGGGGATTAAAAGAATTTTTACATAATTTATGACATAGGATGCTTGGAAGTATGAAATTTCAACAGGTAACCTATATGATTTCAGGATAGAATGTTCCGTGATGTTCAAGGATCCTGGAAAAATTCGAAAAATAAGTTTATTGTAGTCGTCTTCTCTCGGCCATCCCAACGCTACTTTTCAATAGCGATCTTAGACTCGCCTTCACCGACAATTCGAAAAATAAGTTTATAGTAGTCGTCTTCTCTCGGCCATCCCAACGCTACTTCTCAATAGCTATCTTAGACTCGCCTTCACCGACAATTGGATTTCAGGGACGCTATTACTTACGAGTTGCTAGATATAGATTTTTTATTTCTTTTTTCAATGCAGATATTTGCAATCATTTTGAAATTATTTTCTAGTGTAATTCCTTGAATTTTCAATGTGCAGTATTTTTAATAGTTTTTATTTTCTTTTTAAGCATATTATATGAGAAAAGATGACATCACTTGCGATCATGACCTAAAATTCGTTGGCACAGTTAGACCAAACGCTTCAGACTTCTCAATTTCTAACGATCTTTTCGACATTGATCTCTTTCTTGATTAATATGCGAACGCACTACGTCTTAAGAGCATCTGACTTTTCATTAATAAAATTAACTCAAGAAAATCTTCAATAGGCATCGACACACAAATATACAGTGTTTCCCTTCAATTTTGATGGTGTTTGTTGGCCCAACTGAGGGTATACATAGCAGCTTCGAAAATTTTTATTGTAGCCACATGTGGCATTTTGTGTGACATTCCTTACAGCTGCCATGGTCAACATGGCTTGTTCTTCGTCTTCTTTCTCTCCTAGTTAAATCCCATATCCAGATAATTCATATTCAGTAAATTAGATTTCAAATCATCCACATGGAACACATTCTTAATCTTGGACAATCCTTCAATATTGAGCATAGAATTACAAATAACTCGCCTCTTTTGTCCATTGTCAAACATCACAATGCCAACCCAACAAGTTTTGTAGTAGGAAAGGTATTCCTGGTTACCTGTCATGTTGTTAGCCATCATGTGGTGAGGACATCAACCATTAAAATACTAGTTGTCACATGAAGTTACATGAAGTAAGGGAAACAAAACACTTCGATTCAAATTACTTAACCCAAATTATTGTGAAATGGTCTGATTTTATGTATAGGTTTGCATGTAGGTGAGAGACTTACTTTTCTTCCATCAAGGGCTTTAACAATTTGGAGGAAGAGAAAATATGGTGACTATGTTTTAACAACAAATACATACTTGTCTATTCTTCTCTGATTTTCGGTATGTTGCAATAGGATTAAATGTAATTTATGTCCTCTATCTTTTCTCATTTGGCGATTTGTCTTTTAATTTTCAATACTATCAAAACTGTCCTAAATTTTGTAAACATTGACAATTTTAGTCTAAAAAATTCTAAATCTACTGGAATTGCACACGTGGTTTGCTGACAGAAATTGGGGGTTTTCAGCCAAATTGACACGTTGGATTCCATTCACATGACATGGAATTGTGATATGGAAAAATTGGTAAAAAATAAAAAAAACAAGAAAATCCAGAAATTTTAAAATATAATATTATATTTTTTAAAAATATGTAGTTTAAAATTATAAATTTTATTGAATAATAATATCTTACATTTTATATATTTTGAAAATAAGAATTTTCGGGAAATTCAAATCTATGAATTACTATTTTAATTGCATAATATTTTTTTCATTAGGGCTATTTCAAAATTTTTTGGCTTTTATGTTACAAAATATAAAAATTTATTTTTATCTTTTCATAAAAGCTTTCTTTAAAATATTGTACATATTTTAGAAAATATATTACAATATCATTCCTAGATGATATTTTGAATTAATAATTTTAAATTTTAAATTTTATTTTAATACCTATATAATGTATAAGATTTATTTTTTTATATTTTTCTAATGATATATTTGGAATAAATAATTGATATAGAAATTTATATTTTTTGGCTTATAATATTACATATATAAAGAAATAAATGATAATTGATGTTTCATATTTTTTGGTTTATATGAAGTAAAATATAAATATTTATTTTTTATATTTTTATAAAAACTTTTTTAAAATAGTGCACATATTTTAGAAAATATATTACAACATTGTTCCTAGATAATATTTTGAATTAATATTTTAAATTTTATTAATTTTTAATTTTAATATACATATAACGCATAAGATATATATTTTTATATTTTTTAGATGATATATTTGGAATAAATAATTGATATTGAAATTTATATTTTCATATTTTTTTGGTTGATATGTTGCAAAATATAAATATTTATTTTATATTTTTATATAAATTTCATATTTTTGGTTTATAAATATTACATATATAAATAAATAATTGATAATTGATATTTCATATTTTTTGGTTTATATGATGTACAATATAAATATTAATTCTATATTTTTATAAAATATTTTTTAAAATATTGTACATATTTTAGAAAATATATTACAACATTGTTCTTGGATGATATTTTGAATTAATATTTCTAAATTTTATAAATTTTAATTTTAATTTTTAAATATACATATAATACATAACATGCATCTTTTATATTTTCCAGATGATATATTTGGAATAAATAATTGGTATTTTAATTTAGATTTTATATAAATATTATATTTTTTGGTTTATAAATATTGCATATATAAATATATAATTGATATTTCATATTTCGTAGGTTTTTGGTTTATATGTTGTAAAATATAAATATTTATTTTTATATTTTTATAAAACTTTTTAAAAATATTGTACATATTTTAGAAAAAATCGAAAAATTGGAAAAAAAAAAGGACTGCAAATGTGTCCAATTTTTTCCAAGCCAGCGAACGTGGCAATCTTTGGTGGAATTACATGGCATCTTTTATCACATGTCAACATGTAAGGAGGATCTAGCTTGTTGTTTTGGCCAAAATTCTCCAAAATGCGTCAGCACGTATGAGCTCCGACGACTTTAGGGTTTTTTATACTGAAATTATCAATTTTTTCAAAATGGGGGACATTTTTATCAGTACAGAAAAATAAATGACAAAATTGCTAAATGAGCAATGATAGAAGACATAATTTGCATTTAATCATGTTGTAACACATTGTTCAATGTTGCAGCGTGTTGCATAACGAGGCTTTCCTTAACAAACTTCACCTTCTAATTTTCAAATTTACTCGCACCAGCTTACTCAATAGATCCGTCTTTATGATAGTTGTCAACTGATTTACCTATAGTAAAAATCATGTTGACATATGAGTTCTTCCTTCTCAATTTTTTTAAAGTTTTTTTTTTAATAGGTGTGCTTTAGTGCTAAAAATTTGTTTTAAAATAAGATAATCATACTTATGCTTGCTTAAAATCAATCTAACATACCCGCAATTTTTAACGTAAACAATGAATATCTCAATTTTTGTTGTTCCTCGTCCATACTATATATATATATATATATATTAAAAGTTTGGCTCCTACACGTCACACTAACCAGATTTACAGACATACATCTCTTCAATTTAATATTGACGTAAGTTTTTCTTTGTTGTCATTGTTTATTTCATTTTTCCTTTTTCTTTTTCTAATTATAATATTTTTTACACGAGTACAAAAATAAAAGTTTTAATAAACAAATATATACTATAAATATATATTTTTTAATCTTATATTATACAAAGTTGACCTATGTATCTGTACTATAAAGCCGGTCCCCACATAGTTAAACTAAAAAGAATTACTTGTATATCCTCTTGATCAACTTAATAATGATAATTGTATTTTTGATTTTGCAATTACTTTTAACTTTTTTTAAATAATATATTTTTGCATCAGTATAAAAATATATTTAAATAAACAAATGCAGACTACTAATAAAATAAACCAAATAACTACCTATTAATTTTATATTATCTATATTCGAACGCGCGTATGAAGTGTGATAAAATTACTAGCATCGTTAAAAACTGAGCGAAGTTTCTAAATTGCCGGACTAGAATTTATGGCTCCCTGATTTTCATCAACTATATGAATTTTTAACACTACCTAATAAGGTTTGAACCATCTTTCGTATGAACACTTTGTGTTTCTTGTTGAGATGACAACTATAATTCTATAACCATAATATTATATATATATATAAATGTTATATACTAGCAGCTAAATTTTCACTTTCTTTTTCCACATATATTAGGTTGGTGTAATTAATTGAGCAGTATTTGACTGATCTAAACAGTTAAAATAAATCGATTTCAGTATATAATCATAAGAAAATAAAATCAATAAAGTAAAATATACATATATGTGTGTATATATATATATATATATAAGCCCTGTTAATGCCCTCAAGTGGGGAGATTTTTTATTCAGTTTGCCATGTTAAATAAACGATACGGATTTTCATCGTAACTCAATTACCAGTTCAAGTTATTTGTTCTATATCTATGATTGAACGACTAAAAATTAACTGATACTTTAAAAATTACTTTCTGCCAATAAATTTAGGGGTTAATGTGAGTGGTATGTCATTAGTAAATGCTCGACATGCTCAATTTTTCAGTGACATGGAAAATAATAATTGACATTAAATAAAGAATCACCTTAAATGATAAAATAGGAGGTTAAGACATATTGTTTTTGTTGATGGAATTAAATATAAATTAAAGGATTATTTTAAAGAATAAATTTTTTTTGTAAATTAATTAATTCTTGATAATAATGTTTAGTGAACATGAATATTTAATTCGATTATATTTTCCTATTATAGTCTTAATATACAAACAGTCCAATTAATAATATATTAAATGATATATAAAGAAACACTTGATTATTTTATCACAACTTTAAGTAGGATTTTTTATCTTTCATTCTACATTTTATTATTTTATGCTCAAATTTTAATATATCAAGGATTTCAAATATTCAAAGGGAAAGTTTAATTAGTCTATGTAAAATAATCGATCACACTTTATAATTTATTGTAAATACGGCAAAATACTACAAAGGTTGGAAAATGGATTACAAGGCCCTTTGAAGGTTGGGCCCACGGAACATTAAACAAATTCTAATGAGAGAGTCCAACAAGTGTGCCATGGCCCATCTTTTTTGGGTTAACTAATTAGGGCTCGCAAAGTTTTAAGAGGCCAGACTGCAAGAGAGTTCGAATTTAAGGCTAAGGACCCCATGTCTTGACTCAAACATTAATGACAATGTAAATAAGAAAAATGATAAAATTATATCCATTTGTTGAGATCCATGTATTGGAAATAAGAACTATCAAAATGCAGAATTACAAATTCTGACCAAATAATCAAATTTAGATTACAAAGTCCGAAGTACTAATTCAACAAAATTTAGAAAAGCAGTAAATATGGTGAGACGCGGGTCCACCAAATGCAACTTCTTCACAAGCTGACACAATTTGGGTGGGTTTTATACTTGTCAAAACCTACAAAATTCAAACACTTTATTTATCGAAAGTTCTATTGAAATTGAAATCTATTTTTTTTTTCTTCCATATACTTTCAAATATTTAAAATTTAATCATACACCTATTAATAATCAAATCAATTAACATAAGTCAAACATTTTATTTAATAAAAGTTTTATTCAAATGTAAATCTATTTTTTCGTATATATACTTTCAAATATTTAAAATTTAATTGTATGTCTATTAATAATCAAATCAATCAATATACATACACATTTATAGTCACATTTATATATATATATATATATGTATGTATCTGTACTCTAAAAATTAATTATTACCATTATATGTCATTATAACAATCAATCATTACAACATTATATATAATATTCGAATTCAATAAAATTTAAATTTTCATTTATTAAAATTTACAACCTAATATAAATTTTATACCCAATAAAATTTTTACGATTTTCATCACCAATAAAATCTTAGTGCAATAATTATGATTTTTGATTCAAATTCAAAAGGCACTCGTCTCCCAGTCCAAAACTTAATTTTTCTTTTAATTAAATAGAGTTACCCCCAACGGCTGTAAATTCCTAGTTGACTGTCTACAGCTACCACTTGCAAGTCTAATTAATGCTTTTGCTTTCATCCCAATTTCTAGCTGAACTAACTGGCTAAATAAATCTTATGATAACGTATATAATTCATATTTTTCATACTAGTTGATTTGATAATCTATTCCATATTATTAAAAATTTAAAATTAATTTAATTTTACATTATAAATTGACAATGCTGTTCTTAATTAGTAAATTTATACCATTCTCTTAAATGCTGTTCTTAATTAGTAAATTTATACCATTCTCTTAAAATATAAATACTAAAATACACCCCTTCTTAATATGTTTTTATTTTCACTGTTATCATGACCCATATATATACTATGTAATTTAGCAAATAAGACTTTTTGACTGTACAATGTTTTTTGTTTTTAGCATCCTTTCCTTCTCCCTCTTTCTTTTAACTTATTATTTTATTTATGTTTTATTTTAATTTTTTATCTTTCCAAATAATTTGATTTTATAAGTAATTTTTTATCCCTTCATTTATTTTTTGCTATGAAAAGAATAAAGTTTTTTTGTTACTATTTTTTTTTTATTCTTTTTTGTATTTTAACTGAATGATTTTATTTGTATTTTTCTCTCAAATTTTTTTATTTGTTATTCTTCTTCATATTCTTCCGTTAAATATTTTTATACTTTTAATTTTAAATAATATTTTTTATTATTTATAAATACATTGGTGTACGCATAAAGTACAATTAATCAGACAATGTCATCAAGATCCGCTACAGCCGGCTGAGACGGAGGATTAGGGAAACTTGGAGGCTTCCCATCTGTCTCTCATACACCAAAGAATTGTCGTCCGATCTGTCATAATACACATACAAACCATTCATAAATATACCAGAAAATGTTGTGAGAGAGAGAGTGGAAAGAAAACCCCCAATCTTCCTTCATCCAAGCAGTTGAAGCTGTTGAATGAATTTAAAGGGGGGGAGAGAGAGAGAGAGAGAGATCACGTCTGCATATGTATATATATGTATGTATGTATGTATGTATATGTATATGTTTGTACAAGCCATTAATGTATGGTTAATATTTGTTCGCATATATCGGTTGGTATATATGTTTCACTCTTATTTTTATAAGCCATTAACTCGGGTAATTTTTATAAAAGCTTTTGTGAAACATATTTTTTTCAGAAATGGCATGCAATAATTTACTCTTTAAAGATATAAATTTTCTGCATAATTGCATAATTTTAAAAAATATATATAAATTTCATGATAGGATGAACACACTCTAATTTTTCTACGCATTAATTTTCTTTAAATGTCCCTGATACGTGTCTCATATTTGTCCGTACACGTGTTCAAAATTGTTGGACGTAAAATTGAAAATGTGTTTTTTCTATTCGTCCTGTTGTGGCCGACCCCACCATTTGTAATATATGCCAAACCACGTGTCTTGCCATTATTCTAAACAAACGTTAATTCTGCAAAACTAATGATTATAAGCAGGCTCCCCGTATTTTTTTTAATACTTTTTTAATTTATATAAGATTCCCTCTCCTTAATCTAAACATTGGACTCAATCCATGATAAGCATTCGGAAGTGAACAGAAAATGAGCTGAAGGCACTTGATGTGATGAATTTTGCATTTTTATTGATGTCTGCATACTCTCCTGTGGAGGCCGGCAACATATCTGAGTGAAACATAAAGCTATAATATTATCGATTTTTTTAGAACATCTTATTTTTATTAAGTAATTCTATTTATTATAAAGAATATGTATTTAAATTTAATAAAATAATTTATTCAATTTAATCATATAAAATGAACATAACCTAATTTGATTAAAGTGGTGGAATTCATATATCAACTATTATGACATTCAAATTTTAAATTAATTGAATGCAAATAATTATATCCTTTCTCATATACCAATACATGAAATTCTAATTAAAGAAACTGCTCTATAAGTAATACTAATAATATCCATGGTTGGATTCAGATTTTTAAGAAGTTGAGCAATAATAATTACCTGAAAAGAGATGGAAAAATATTAAATTAGCAGCAAGTGTGTACATTAACGTATGTAGGAATTTGAATTTTCGTCTAGCTGGATGCAATATCTAGTGGGCGGCGGCGGTGGCGAATGTGTGTGTGTGTGTTTTATGTTATAAATAGAAAATGGTTTTGGTGGACAAGAATGAAGAAATCATTCGTTCCCACAAAAATTAAGATATAAAGCTTTTAGTTTTGTCCCATTGAACTGGTTCAATTGACCTTTATTCTTTTAGTATTTGACAAGACAATGGATTTTAATTTTTAAGACTTGTTCTGTAAGAACAGCCATGGCAAACGGCACGGGGCATCTAAACTAAATTGACGAGTGCACTCAACTCAGCTCCATTGACAGCTCGCTTTCCTTGATCACAAGCTTATACCATTAAAAATATTAACACAAGTTTCTCCCCAGCCATATTATGATTCTTAATTACATAAAAATTATTTATAAGTAATAACATTATAGGGGCTAGCTCAAATGAATTTCCTTTCTCCTACGCAAATTTAATGACCTAAAGGTTTGATGCATAGTTTATAATAAAGAAAACCAAGGGGGAAAAAGAATGGAAGACGGAATTCCTTCTCATTTTACTTAATTAAAAAAATTTGATTTAGAATAGATTAACAACCAATAATATTATACTAGAAATATGTGTGTGTGTGTGTGTGGGTATTTTGTCGTCGAGCCAAAGTTCCTTTAAAACACAATATGGTGAGTGTCACATGAATATGTATTTGGTATTTGTTTGTTATGTATGTCTGGTTAATTTATCTCGTCCCCATATATAAATAAAGTGAAACAATTATCTTTAGGTTAACCAATAAGGGTGCCGCATATGTCTGCGTTCCTCTCTCACTACTCATATCATTTCTCCGGCACAGTACCAAACCTCCTCTGATTTTCTCACAGTTTCCAAGATGTCCGATGTTCGCTCATCCTCCGAGCTTCAGTCGCCTAAAAAATCCAAGATTTTTCCTCCAATAAACAGCAAACCCAGATCAATTCGGCCGTTCTTCTACAAATGTTCAAAGCTATTCGCAATCCTTCTCTTCCAAGTATTCATTTTACACTTCATCTTTCGTGCTCCATCAAAATCGGTGCCCCTTCGTCAAGATGTACAAGGCAAACCGTCCAAGCTGCCGTTTCGGGAAACCCAAAATTGCAGGTATGGAACGGTATACGTCTACGACCTGCCGGCCAAGTTCAATCAAGAGCTACTGGACAATTGTCGCGATCTGGATCCATGGCACTCGCGCTGTAAAGCGATCTCAAACCAGGGTCTCGGGCCAAAAGCCACCGGACTTTCCGGCGTGCCGGAAAATCTTGTTCCGGCGTGGTATTGGACGGACATGTTTGCCGCGGAGGTGATATACCATACTAGAGTCTTGAAGCACAAGTGTAGGACAATGGAGCCAGAATCTGCGACGGCCTTCTACATACCTTTTTACGCCGGACTCGCTGTGGGGAAGTATTTGTTTACCAATTACACTGCTATAGAGAGAGACGGGCACTGTGAGAGCTTACTCAGATGGGTCCGTGATCAGCCGTCGTGGAGGACATCGAACGGCTCCGATCACTTCATAATGCTGGGTAGAATGACCTGGGATTTCCGACGGACGAGAGACGAAGACTGGGGCTCCAGCTTCATCCACATGCCCTCGATGAAACGCGTGCTGCGGCTAGCGGTGGAAAGGGACCCTTGGGACCAGCTGGAGATCGGCGTGCCATATCCGACAGGGTTCCACCCGAGGTCAAAATCAGAGATGGATCAGTGGCTAAATTTTGTACGCACCCACGAGAGGACGAGCTTGTTCACATTCGTTGGAGGCAAGCGCAAGGTCAAGGGTGACTTCAGAACCATATTGCTGAACCATTGTTACAGCGAGCCCAGCTCCTGTCGGGTGGTGGATTGTTCGGGAACTCGATGCTACGATGGGACATCGGAAATCCTGGAAGCATTCCTGGAGTCGGACTTCTGCTTGCAGCCCAGGGGGGATGCTTACACACGACGGTCAACGTTTGACTGTATGCTGGCGGGGTCGATACCGGTTTTCTTCTGGAAAAGAAGCATTTACGACCAATACGAGTGGTTCTTGGGCGATGAACCGGAGAAGTTTTCGGTTTTCATAGACAGGAGAGATGTGAGGAAGGGCACGTCGATAAGGAAAGTGTTGGAAGGGTACAGCAAAGAGGACGTGAGGAAAATGAGAGAGAAAGTGATAAGCTTTATACCAAATTTTGTGTACAATAACATCGTGACACCTGGAGACGACGAAGTGGAGAGCACTAAAGACGCTTTTGATGTGGCCATTGACGGAGTGTTGAGGAGGTTTCAGGGGCAAAAAAGGAAGAGGAATGGTGAAGGGTTGGAAGTGTGAAATGAAGTGGTTGTGAGATATGATTGGTTGCATCGTTTTGAAAGTTGGGTGGAGAATCCATTATTTGAGGCGGTGGGGTTAAGGAATTTGGGCCTAACACGAAGGCATAGGATGCTTTGGAGTATGAAATTCCAAAAGGTTATGAGCGTCCAAGGGCACGAATTCAAAAGGGAAGGGATAAGGCTTGAAAAAGAACGCAGAGTTGGAGGTAATAATTGCTTCTTTAATTTGACAGACTTTCTTGTTTTTTTATATGGGGTTAAGTTGTGGTTTGTACATAAAATGAAACGGGTGTATGTGCTTTAAATTGAGCTCTGCCCTACCGCCTTAGTCACTGGTTATTTGATGCCACGTGTAGTCGTTGAATAATTGAGAACTGAATTGATTTGAGTATGGCAAAGTGAGACGAACCAGCATGCAGCAATATTATTCGAGCCAAATATCATCCTAGCGAGATCGTGGAAATTTAGGTTATCTTTTATTTTAATTTTTTTTGGATGCGTATTAGAAGTGTATTTCTTTTTTAAAAAATATGTAAAAATGAAATCATAATTTTAAAGTATAATGATTATTTAAAAACAAACATAACCATTTGTACTTCAATTTAGATATGTGAATCTGTCTATCTCCAAACATTATAACTATGTTTGTTTTTGAATTCAATTGTATGTTTTAAGTGTTTTGTTTTGAAAATTATGTAAAAGTACGAGAGATAAATAAATAAAATTTAAAAAATATAATAATTAAATGTGTGTTTTTAGAATGAAATTGCAAAACAAACATAATCTATGTTGTCATCCTTGAATTGCAAGTTCTAACTTTCATTCTTAGTATATTATTTTATATACAATTTGCCTAACAAAAGTATGCTAGAAATTTTGAAGTTGAATATCATAAGTTTGGATTGGATGTTGTAACATATTGAAAGTCTATTGCATCGTTTGTACAACACATACACGATATAATACAAAATAGTAAAAAAGCAATACTAAATTATTCAAGCAATTTAAAGTCTCAACTATTCTTACATTTATGGTGTCTCGTCTAATTCAAAAGTTTACTATAATATATGTGATGTTATAACACACTTATTACATGCAAACTCTTTTTGCTATAACAATATATAAGTCAATTTACTCATTTACCCTCTTCAACTAATAAATGTGCCTATAATAAGTCCTCTATTGTCTATGCTTAAACCAAACTTTCTTTCGATTTTTAGTTATATTGGTGTGTGTTTCCTTCAAGGAGGAATATAGCAAACTTTCTTTGCTCTTCATGTACTAAGAAAACACTAACACTTTGCGAGACTGTTGAAGGTACTCAAAACTCTTGCAAACTTTTCTTTCCACTCTCATATGGTTTTCTCCATTTTGACTAACACTTGTTATAATGAAATTACACAATACTAAATTATTCAAAGCCAAATCAATCATTTAATCTCATCCAACAATTTTTTATTATTGCAACATAATTGACTTTTTTAATTGGTAAGATCTTATTTGTACATTTCATATATTGATTTGATATCATCTTAATTAGTTTGACTTTTTTTTATTTATTCAATGTGATCTGTTCCAGATCTTAAAAATAATATCTAGGTTTAGCATATCTATACGAATATCAAAAATCTTATTAAAGTTGGAAAGTTAATTCTTGTCATGTTTGACTCTTCAAATTTTGGTGAAACAATTGAATTACGTTGCGATATTTACACTCTGTGTTATGTAATACCAAAACAATTATTACAAGCCACTAGGGTTTCAAATATTAATGTTGTAAAGTTAAATTATGAATGCCCAACATATATTTTCAAATTAATGAAAAAATATTGAGTAAAAATGCGAAAAAAAAAATCCTAAATTGATCATGGGAAATATTACTTGAAAGTTTATATGCTTATTTATACCAAAACTAAGATCAACAATAAAGATATACTCCCTTCAATTGAATAGAAATCAATTCATCAATTTTCAGTGATTTATTTCTCACTTAAGAGTTATTGACAATATCAAATTTATTGAGCAACTGTTTCTTTGATTTATGTCTATAATTATATAGTTTACTGTTTTTCATAAAATATATTTTGGGGAAAAAGTGTTAAAATAATGCTTCTTATTCTCGGATTTCAAATATTTAATCTTGGATTTAGAATAACGTTCAGTGGAAAAAAAATATCCTGGTATGCATCTGTATTATATATCCGACATGAATGTTTTTAGAGTAATTACCTACAGTTCTTGAAGTAAGTTTGTAAGTTTTTCATATTGTTTTAATTTTAATTAATTTTATTTTATATTAAAAATGTTTTTTGTGTTATTAATTATTGAATTTTTTTCTCGAATTTAATGTAAGTTTTTAATCAACCAAAATAATTCAACCATACTAATCAATACAAAATATAATTTATTTATAAAATATCTTTTTATTAAACTTGCACGCGACGGATTTGTAGAAAGACTACTTTGTAATGTTTGCAAAACACAGGTACTTGGATGTTGGTTTTGAATTTGGATTTCTTGAAGGCCATATGGATTACTTAGAAAAATCTATTTGGACACCTTGTGAAGGCTAGTTTGGTGCGTTCAAGGTTGAACTACAAGCTAATAAGACAACAGGACAACCATTGCTGGATGAGGCTTCTCTCTTTGAGGGCCTGAGGAATATAAATTGAATTGTTAATTGTCAATATCTTCGTTGAAATTAGTATAATTACAGATCAAATGTAATTCTTCCCTTGGAATTTATAAGACGAAGAGTGGCAATTTTGAACACAATTCAAAAAACATGACATGTTATTATATCGAGAATTATATGTAAAAGTAAAAATAAAAAGAGATAAAATAAAAATAATAATAATTCAACGTGTGTTTATAAACAGTAGTAGGTTATTGTATAACAAATATTATACTACTTGGAATTGAACCTTGGTGGTTTTGGTGTTTATAAAACAGTAGTAGGTTATTGTATAACAAATATTATACTATTTGGAATTGAACCTTGGTGGTTTTGGATCAAATTTTATAGACTTGAAAAACAAATGGATTGGGTTTAAATTAACAATTTGTCTAAAATATTGGTGTCTCAACTTAATATACTAATCTGTGATTCAACCTTGTTACTCCTAACCTGTCATTTATAATACAAACCGGACTTAATGTGAAATTAGTGAACATGAATTCAACTTGTTTGGAATACCAGTGTTTCAATTGATCCAGCGGCTCATAGCCTCACCTCAGTATCACCCCTGTTGACATCACATAAAATTTTCAAATATTAGAAAAACAAATTTTGATGTTATTTTTTTATTTTAAAAGGTGTTGTGTTTTATGTTTCATGCTGTCCATAAAAGCCAAATATATGATCCACGTACAAGGTAAATATGTTAAGGAACACATGGCAACGTGTGAGATATAAAGGCTGTACTTGTGCATTTTATCAGTTTTTTGAACTGTCAGAAAACTCACAAACTAAACATATGATATTTTAAACATTAATATTAATTTGTCTCTCATGTACATATACACCAATTTAAAATTTAATCACTACCTTACTCAAAATACAATATGGTTCTTATGCACTCTCTCTCTCTCTCTCTCTCTCTCTCTAACGCACACACACATATTTAGAACCCAAAAAATCAATATAATACTTATATACCATCATGTCGTATAAAAATACGAAAATCCATTTTATATATATATATATATATATATATTTGTTACTTTTACTCGTAATTGAACTTAAAAAAGAACAGACACTATATTAACCCCTCAAAGTTGTAACCAGACATTCCATAAAAATGAAATTTATGTGGACGAAATTAAAAGCATATAAAATATCATATATTTAAAAGAGGCATTTCATCTCTTTATGAAAAAAAAGAGGCGTTTCATAATTTTAAACAAAGAAATAGCACAAGCAATAATTAACCTAACTTATTTAAAAAACATAATCAAACCAAACTTGAAATATTAAACATCGAAGATGAGCCTAGAGTACACGCATCCCATTTAAGGTGCTGTCGGAAATAATAAAACTACGATTTAATGAAAGAATATAAACAACTGGACGGAGACCTACTGAGAATTCATTTCCGGAGACGGTGGGTTCGAAGAATTAACTAGCCCCGGATTGTACAAGTGAAAGGTAAACGACACGATATTTGCTTTATGAACCCCTCAATTCTACCAGGCCCCACCCTGCAACTCACAGTCAAGTGAGTAGTCATTCCATAAATACTTAAATATTGTTCTATTTAATTTTATTAAAATTAAAATTAAAATTAAAATTGAATTAAATTTTAAAATATTATCTAATTTAAGAGAAATAATTTGTCTTATTAGCGTCCTTATTTGAAACACGACAAAAGAAGAAATATTGGGCAAGTTCTAGTAACCGTCAACACAAAAATAAATTGACAACATGCTCACTATTTATTGGTACTTAGCTATAAGAGTGACTTTTTTTTAGATAATATAATTGCAGCAAGCAATTTATGTTTTATACACGATGGAGAAAAAGATTGAAAAATAAATGTGTGATTTAAATGTTATTAATATGTCTTTGTGTTGCATGTTGATGTCCTAGAGGCTTGTTTGTTTGTATCCCCTTTTTATTTTCAAATTATTAATTATAAAAACACACACTCAATTATAATATTTTTTAATTTTTTTCTTTTTTATTTTTATACAAAATTTTTAAAAAATATATTAAAAAACAATCACAAAAATTTAAAAACAAACCAATTTCCATATCTTATTTCTTTGCTTTATTTGTGAGCCTTTTGTTGTGCGTGACGGTGTCCGAAACGGACGTATACCAAATAATCCATCAATTCAGGCATCATCATTGCGGAAGATGGTGCAGTTGTAAAATTTGCAGATCCATGACTGCCCTTTCCTTCAAATGCACACAAATAAAAATAAAGATTAAAAACTGCACAGTAATTAATTTTAAAAAAACTAACAAGCTTTTTAAATATTAGATTGGAGTGAGAGCGATATATGGACCTTGTGTAATCTTGATTTCCAGGCTCAATAATACTAATGAACCCACAATTATTGACCAAGTCAATTATTTTAGAGTTGCAAATGAGAATGAAACACGTGTCACTGGTTTTCCTTCGGAATCCTCGTTTGGCCGACGCCAACTCAGTCACCGTAGCCACAATGTCCGCCTTAATCAACGGGCCATGGGTGATGATCTTCTTCCTTAGTTTATTGAGTCACGGGCACTGTTGCAGCTTCTATTTATATATATATATATATATATATATATATATAATGTATTGGTTGACTCGTTGCTCAGCCCATTGCTCCACACTCCGTATTGCCACTATTCTTCTAGCAATTTTAGATGATAATAAATATAGAGTGACTGGCGATATATTATAGAAGATTTTAATTTTTGGTGTTTTGTTTTTTTTTTTTTCTTTTTTCTTTTCGAAAATTCATTTGTTTTCTGTTCATTAATGCATTTAATGGCTTGCGTTTTTGGGTCTAAAATCTTTCATTCGTTAGCTACTTATGACACATTGAATGTGGTTTTAATGTTAAAACTAATTCAGAAAATATTTAAATTCAATATTATTACACATTACTTAGATTTTGCGGATATAATTTAACAAAGTTTCTATAATTTATAAAAGATTTCTCAAATGCTTTTCAATAAAATTACACGGTAGCTATAATTTGTACTATATGTTGTGTTATGTTTTACGGGTTAATAATTATATAGTCCAAAGTATAGTTTATTGTATTAATGATATTACAAAGAAAAAAAATCATATCAGCGTAATTGGACAATCTGTTGCAATTATTAAAATTCTTAACAAACCAAATCATCTAATAAAATTGACAAAAGTGTGCGCATAATGCAAGAAAGACCAGCAATCACCACTCAATTATTTTAACTAATGTCAGTATCATTGCATAAAAGTACATGAAACAGGGCAAGATCCTTCCCAAATAATAATGTGAAAGATACTAAATTAGTAGTATAAAGAACCCCACAGTTCTTCTGTAAGATGATTTTTTAATCGTTTTTGCTTTCCCCTAAATCAATTTATTATTGCAGCATATAATTAATTATAAAGTACAAAAATCCTGTTTGGAAGTCAACTTTCAATTCCAAAGCATCACCTTTAATATTAAACTATCAAACATATCACTTAATAAAATTTTCATTTAAATTTAAATTTAATTTTTTATTATATATATATCTAATTAATTATTTTTCAATCATTAAATTTATTAATAATTAAATCAATATTTATATATATCACTTATATATATTTATATTTATTTTTATTTATAATTTAAAACTTGATTATTATTTCTATATGATATTACATTATTTAATTATTATTATATATATATTATATATATATATATTTAAATAAATTATAATATTTATCTAATCAAAACTTTTCTCTTTCTTAACATGACTCTTACCAAATAACGAAAACCCCTCTCCCAAACACAGCGTAAATAAAAGGAGAGGAAGGGCCTTTTCAATATGGGCATCACGTGATTCGCTCTCCCTCTTCATCAGACAAAGGAGGGGCTTTTCCAGCAACCCCCACACCCCATTTTGTTGTATTCTTGCGGAACACTTCTTTCCCACAATTTGATCGAATTCTTGAAATGAAACGCCACATGTCCGTCTCTGTCGGTGGTCTGACGCCATTAACTTAAAGCCCTCACAGGCCTGTCGGCTGCAGCTCCTCCGTCTCTGCTGCAATTCTTTCTTCTTCTCCCTCCACCCCCCATTTCCCCTCTCCTCGCCCAATAATAATGGTTCCTGCCCACTCGGCTGAGGCCTCATCCGTCAAGAAACCACCCAAGCCCACGAATTACTTCAGGAACACCGTAAATCTAGTCAGAATCCACCTCTCTTCCCACCCTCGTTTCTGGCTCTTCATCGCTTTTCTCTGGATCCAAGCCCTTATCATCTCCATCGTCCGCACGCCCCCAGTCTGTTTTCCGGACCGTACTGCCCCCGCCGTCCCCAACGGCGTCCCTGTCCGCTTCGTCTCACCCAATGACGACGCTGTATCCAACGCCAGCGAATCCGTATCTGTTCGCTACAGCGAAGAGTGCCCCTCCGGCAGAATCTACGCCTACGACCTTCCCTCCGAGTTCAACAAAGATTTGGTCCTCCGCGATTGCAACGATCTAGATCCATGGAACTGGGAATGCGGCATCATTGCCAACCACGGGTACGGCAAAGCCGCCAAGGAGCTCCGCCGAATCTTGCCGAACGATCTGTATAAATCGTGGTACCACACCAACCAGTTCACTCTGGAGGTGATATTTCACCACCGGATTCTGAAGCACAAATGCAGAACCCTAGAGCCAGAATCGGCCACAGCATTCTACATACCGTTCTACACCGGACTCGCGGTGGGGAAGTACTTGTGGATAAACGACACTTCGAAGCGCGACAGACCTTGCAAGATGATGCTACGGTGGGTGAAGAATCAACCGTACTGGAAGAAATTCAACGGCTCCGATCATTTCATGACCATAAGCAGAATCACATGGGATTTCCGACGGCTGACCGACCCTGGGAAATCCTGGGGCTCCAGTTTTCTCAACATGCCATCGATGCAGAAAGTGAGCCGCTTCATTGTGGAGAAGTACCCAGGGGATGAGCTGGATGTCAGCGTTCCTTACCCCATCGGATTCCACCCAAAGACAGGGGACAACCTCGTCGAGTGGCAAAACTTCGTGCGCCACTACAGACGTTCCACTCTGTTCAGTTTCATTGGAACGAACCGCAACTGGGCCGACAATGATTTACGCCGGTTTCTGATGGATTATTGTTCCAAAGAGTCCGGTTCGTGCTGGGCCGTGGACTGCGCTGTGAGTGACTGCTTCACCAATTCGTCGGCGGTTCTGAAGCCGTTGTTGGAGTCCGAGTTTTGTCTGCAGCCGAAGGGGGATAGTTTTACAAGCAAGGCGATTTTTGAATGCATGGTTGCTGGCTCGGTGCCGGTTTTTTTCTTGAAGACGGCGACCTATGATCAGTACGAGTGGTTCTTGCCGGGCGAGCTGGAGAGTTACTCGGTTTTTATAGACCAGGAAGAGGTGAGGAATGGGACAGCGTCCATAAAGCAGGCTTTGATGGGCTATAGCAAAGAGGAGATTCAGAAGAAGAGGGAGACAATGATAGAGACCATTCCCAGGATTGTTTATGCCAAACCGAATGCTGGGGTAAAGGGTTTTAAGGATGCTTTTGATGTTGCTCTTGATGGGGTTTTAGAGAGGATTAAGGAGGAAAAAGAATGGGCTGATTTCCTGTGAGGAGAATAGAAGTTACAAGAGGGGATGCTTTTTTCATAATTGTCCCTGAAATTTACTCTTGGCTCCCACAATCAGTAGCTGGAAAGTGTTGTATGAGAAATTGGTGCAAGTGCTGGGTTTCTTAAAGAATTATTTGGCAAGATCAGAGGTCAAATTTTCACTTTGTATTTGTTTGGTAAATGGATTTGATCGTTACATTGAGCTACATTTCCCGTGTAAAACGTCACACTCTTTACGTCCTCAAATTTTACGGTTTCATACATATTGTTGTTTGCCTTGTCACATTTCAAAATTGCAAATGATACTTTTGAGAGATCATATCGCAGCTTTACCCACTTTTAATTGTACACCAAATGTGAAGATCCAATGTTAATTGCCTGATGATGCCGCGATGGACGGACAATGGTAGAGCAACCTGGGAATCACCTTTCTAAAGAAAAATGAGCTAAAGTTCTTGGAATAAATAGAAACAAATGCGTGCTCATATCTGTTCGGAAAACATTCCCCACAACAAAAGATGCCGCAAGGAAAATCTACCAGCGATCCCAGAATGAAATCTTCATCTATGAACAATTTTCTCCCCATGAGTGTTGGCGGCAAAACCAGAAGCGGTTTCTCAGTTCCAGCAGATGCCAAATCTACCCCCCGAGTTGTAAACAAGTCGTCAACTTTTGCCTCTTTGCAATGACCAAAAAATCACTCATTGAGCAAAGAAACTCCACTGGGATATTCGTAATTTGGTCTAAAAACAATAGTTAAACAGGATCACTCGAGAAAGAGAATTCGATTATATTAACTGCACGGAGTAACCCACGGTCAAAGTAAAGACCTGGCAAACATTTGGGTATTTTGTTTATAATAATTATTCAATGTTTAAATGGCAATGGCTAGCATGTTTATCAGTAAACCTGTCCTTCCCATGCTTCAAGACTTTGCAGCAGTAAAACATGAGAGAAGACAGTTAATAGCTTACCCCTTAATAATACAAAATCTGGCATCTCCATCATGTAACATGTTCCAAGTTGGCTACATCTCCCACGTCTTACCTGTAAAATGAGCAAACAAAGCTAAAAGTAACGAAGTTCATATGGACCCGCATTGATAGCTTCTAAATAATTAACTGGGCTTTTGAATGGTTCTGATATATAATATTTCATCACTGTGAAATACGCTATCTTGTAAGGATGACAACAATCCCCCAATAGCAACCAAGAACTTTGAACAATCAGAAAGGGAATCCCTTTATGATGACCACAATCACAATCAATGGCTTTCCAAGAGAGCAATCTCAGGCCAATTTCCCAGTTGCAAGTTTCAACACAAGACCTTAGTTAAATGAGCTGAACGCAAATAGGGAACGGACGTTAAACAATGATGATTAAAGAAAGACCAAAGCGTTGCATCTATATTTCAAAAAATAACTCTGATGCAGGAGAAAAGGTTCGCAGGATTAACTCAAAGTATTACTGAGCAGTAAAATACTGGAAGATTCCTGACTACCACGAAAGCCAAGGTATGAAATAGCTAACCACTTTGAGGCTAACGAACTATTCTTGTCCCTCACTCAATTATAGACCAGCCAACCACAAGAAAATTGAGATCAAATCAAGATATTCGACAAAATATATGCTAGGTCCAATAAATTGTAGGGAACATCATTATCAAAATCATGAAAAGACTAGGCCCTTCACTTTCATGCCATATCTATCTAATTTCTGTTCTAGGTTCAGGTCTTCCAGCATTCGGAGATAAAACATCAGAAGAACAAGGCCAAAGGGATGAAGTCCCAAAAAGAGAAAATTTCAGGATGCTCTTAAGCAAAGAAGAAAACGACACAATTCAGCTTTAATGTATCTAGAGGAACTATCCCTACTTTCTAATCAAGTGCAGTAACATTCTCACTTCCCAAATCCCCATGGGATTGGCATGATTTAGCAGCAATGTTACCAGGTTAGCAAACTTGATCTACTAATCCCATCAGAGATTGTCCGAACACTGTCTCCAGTTGGAATGATAACAAAAATAGAAAAAAAAAAAGGCACGGGAAAAAGAACCAAAATAAGGGACTCATCAACCGCATTATTCAAGTGCGAGACTTCCAGAGTCATGGTTGAATATTGGAACAAACAGCAAACTACTAGCAAATGACATCACTGAAAAGGGATAATAGGAAATAACCAAGCATTGCAATGTGCCCATGAATTATACACTTTTCTTCATCTAAAAGAAATGGAAAGAAAAGCTGCAAATGCATGGAGCTCAACCAAGGAACTGCATCAAATTAATTGCTCGAGGCACTTATATAATAATCATGTATAGCAATGCCAAATCCAAAACTTATAAGCATCTAATTATCAATCAAAAATCTCCATGATTTAAACCTCAGTAGAATAGAGAAAAGAAAACTGAACAATATACCGTTTACATCTGTATTGTTTTCTTCCCTTTTGTTATTTCGTATTAAGTTACAATTCAGATACAGAAGCCGACACTTTAAGATTGCTGATGGATATCTCTTCTTTAGGTAACCATCACATCAACAAATCATTTTCCTGTTTCTTGGTATCCATCTTATAAAATCTTTGCTGTTTCTACTTGTGGATCAACACAGTTTTTCAGACAAAGAAGGAAGGTTGGAGTGGTTTTAATCCAAGCAAATCTACCACAATTTTTCAGAGTTAAGAAGGAAATTCATCATGAGCTATAAAAAGCCAGGAAAAAAGTGAAAAACTATTGGACATAGAAAGATAAAGAGATAAAATAAGAATAAGCTCCTACACATGGCTAAGAAGATTATGCAACAGTACCCCTGCATCTCATATTCAGATAGGAAACCCACCCATCAAGCACACGCACAAACCTACAGTTCAGGGGGAAAAATAAGGAGCAGAATTATTGCTGCGATTTAAGATAGAATAGTGAAAAAGAAATAAAAGGCTCATATGAAACCTAAGACCATAGAAGTAGTCAAACTTTGAAAACCTTCCGATTAAACACATCAGAACTAGGATCTCAAAGGCATGAGAGTGGAGAGAGTTGGCTCAAATCTGTTTCAGATACCAGAATCCCCGTTGAGTGGATACATTCTAACATGGAATACAGGTGTTATGTGTGAAATCTCAAAGAATTTGCTGTTTATGTCACTCTGTGTATAAGTCACAACATGGAGAGAACCAATTCCATCAGATAATATCGAACTTTGAAATGTTATGCAGAAAAACTCATGGAAAATGAGCCAAAAATGTATTGAAGTCACACAACATCTGTACAGCATGATAGCAGACGATAAAGCCCATATGGAAGGAACAAAGAACTAGCCAAAAGTAAGAATCCCAACCCACACGAGTGACAAGTAAAATGCACTCAAGTAGTCATTTAGTGTAACCAAAAATGAAGTTTTCCCATGCTTTGTCTTGTTTGCCGCTTTCGCCTCCGTTTACTCCGCTTTCCAGTTTTTATTTTACCTACTGTTCCTGTATCCAGTTTCCCCTGATCCTCTCTTGCCTTGTCTTTTGTTTGGCAGCTTGCTTCTTCATTTTCTTCAGATAACTCCTTTCCTCCAGCAGCCCGTTTCTTTTTTTTGTCCTTCACTATTTTCTTCAATTCATCAACATCCTTTGTGATGAGATCCATAGTTTGCAGAAAAGAGAACTCTTCATCTGTATCATTATCGGCCTGAACAGCATATAACAGCCTTGATCAACGAATGCATTCCTTATTTGGTTTGATGCTAAAAAGGCAAACGAACAAAAAGTTCAGGTGAATAATACAATTACTAACATTACTCACATTTGCTTCCATCTCTATGAACTGAAGTCCTTTCTGCATTACTTTGATCAGAGCTGCTGGCGGAACCAAACTGCCATCAATTGGGGAGTTGTTGACACCAGCCTCAAAGCCAAAATTAAAGGCCGTATGCAGAAAACCTACAAGAAATAGTCATGACAAAAAAAACTCAACTGAGAGAGAGGCAGTATCTGAACAAGCCATGCTACCCATGTAGAAAGCATTACTTTAGTTTTTTTTAGACTTGAATAACTACTCAATTCCAAGAAGTTGATTAAATGATTAACGTAACAGTTTGTACAGTGTGAAATCTGGTCTAAAGCCATACTAAATTTCCAGCTTTCATATCTATAAAGTACAAAAGAAATGTTTAAGGCTAATCTAACTGTGTGGTTACCAAGTCTTAGCAATATAAAAGGGTAAAAAGGTAGTTGATTTGTATCATTGGTTGCAAACTGGTACATGAGCTTTTACAATACTCTAATCTCCAGTTCAATTTAATTATTCATCAAATTATATACATATATATTAGCAGATAGATTATATCACAATGATATTGAGTTACAATCAACAATAAAGAGAAACATATAGAACCAAGTGTTGTCAAATAATGAAATTAAAATTAAAATATACTTGATGCAGAGCAACTAATCTGAACACTGAAATTATTAAACATAAATTCAAATTTCTTTTTTGAAGTCAAGAATGAAAAGAAAGGGTAGAGGAGATAAGGAATGTACTTGCTCTGGTTGTTCGATTAGGTCTATTCCATAAATATTCCAATATTAAGGCTATATTTGGGTTGTAATTCTGTTGGGAGATGGAAAATTATGTGTTTTAGACTTGAAAATTTAGATATAATATAGAAGTGGGCAAGAGAGAGAGAGAAAGGTTTTTGAGATGTGTATCTTGATGGGATAAAAAGTCATGATAATTAGCAACCAAATATAGGCTAAAATTTTGATGTAGAATTGATAGATTTTATCAGGTATGGATCAATTTCCCATCTATAAGAATCAGTTCATTTATAAATCTCATATACCAATTTATTTCATAACATGCAGCATCCAAAAAAATCAAATAAGTGAAAATTCTATATAGAATTTATGAATTTCATCTGGCACGAACTAATTTGACGTTTATAACCTCCATTTATTCCTTCAGGAAAACTTATATACACACCTGGTATTAATAGCAGAACTTGCTACAAGAATTGTTTTTACTCATACGCACATATAATCAGAAGAATATAAAACTAATCATCTGATCAAACGCGTCAAATGGAAAAAAGTAAAGAGAGAGAAGAAACAAGAACACATTCATTAATTTAAAATATTCAAATTGATGATATAAACAAATAAATCTACGGACTCGGCTCAAATTATAGAATTAACAGGCATCTAAATTGGAAATTCTGGTCTGACTTTAAAAAATGAGGCCCCATTCTTGTAAACTTCGCAATTTCGTTAAATAGTTTAAACATGACGCTAAATTAATCAATTTACAACAATGATCTTCGGCCACTCCTAGTGGATGACTCTACCCAAAACAGTCAGAAAATACGTATTGTTTGATTCCAAATAACTAGTGGCTTTGCACCAAAACGACAAAGAACTTCTAACCCAAATGATCAGCCACAAGTCCAAAACAAATCAGCAAGTAATGATATTATTATTTTATGAAAAAGAACCAAGATTGTGCCGTATTTTGACGGAAAGACAAGGGAAATTTCACGTTGTGTATAAAACGTAAAAAATTTGACAACACCAAGAAGAAACACAAGACTATTCTAAGAACAAATTAACCTAGATTGTGACTCATTTTCACAGAAATCCAAAGCAAAAGTATTCAGAAGAAAGCATCAAGAATTCGACAGCACAAAAGAAGAAGAAGCAGATATCCGATTTAGAACCTAAAAAATTGAGTTTTCAAAAAGCTCTGCGATAAGTCTGCGTTAGTTGCGTAAGTAGAGATACGTTGATATCTCTAAGAGACATACGCATAGGCCATAGCCACACACAAGTGGGGAGGCAACCTGACTCTTGAAGATAACGGAAAATGATGAAATTCAACTCGGCTGCAGTGAGGACGGCCATTATAGTCAGGACAACTTCTGTGTATCATCGACTCTCTGAAAATTTCGGTTCCAATCTCAAGCGGCGCCTTCAATGGCGAAATATACTAATAATCTTCAGGAGAGTAGCGATGATATTCCTAACTCCAATGGCGATCATAAGCATGCACTTAAATCCCGAGCTTTAAATAAGAGACGCACCGCTCGGAACGGGCAACGGGTCGCCTTGCAGCTGAGCTCCTGCCTGCCCGTCTTGATTTCTTTTACCACGTCTTTCAATATAAATCTGGGCTTTGAAAACGTACGGCCTATTTATTGGTGTTTTTCATTTTCTTTTAGTCTGTGTAGAGTAATTGGGCTTTGGAAAATAGCCCATCGATATGGTTCAGAAAGCCCAATGTGTCTCCATTGGGACATCTACGGAGTGAAATTCTCCTTAAAACTGTCACGTGTAAAAAGAAAAATTAAGTTTACGTTTTTATTTTTTTATCAGAATAATTTCTTAATAAATAATTTTTTTAAAATTTCAATTTTATCATTAATGCAGATAAAATCATATTACATGAATAAAAATATGATAATTTTTGGGTTTCTTAGATCGCAGTTTAAAAACATAGCATATCAACACCACCAATGCACCACACCAAAAATTGTAATTTAAAAACTTTTATTCCTCCCAAAATATTTAAAAAATAATAGATAAAATTTCCATGCCAACTGGATTTTGAAGTCGTTGTGATTGCCATAATTTTAATATTGTCTTAGCAATTTAACAACTGAAATTTTAAGTAACTTAAGTGATTTAATCTAATAAAATTATTGCATAAATACTTGTGACAAGACAGATCTTCAAACGAAACTTGAACTGGTTGTCTAATGATTTATTCTATTGATTTTATAACCCATTATAATTGCCTTTCCGCTTTAACCAAAGACTCGCCCCCGCATAATTATATTTTTCGTCAATTTAAATGCTTTTAGCAAGTCTATGATCCGTCGAAAAGTTCAGGCCCGATCTTGTATTTGAAAAGGGGAAAAAAATCAATCCAGAACTGCTCATGCTTAAACTCATTTGTTGAGGCCGGGACTCATTTCAATTACTCGAGTTCAACTAAACAGTGAAAATGAGAGCTCGAGTTCAAACTTAAGAGTTGAAAAGGAAACTCAAGCTCAAGCTTGGTGGGACTCAAACTCAAAATTGAGTTTCACAAGCTCGACTAGATAATGAAAATGAGAGCTCCAAGTGAAAAAAATAAACTTAAACTCGAGTTTGGTGGAGTCCAAACCCAGAATCGAGTTGCACAAGCTTAAGTATCAAGTCGGAAACAAAAAATAGGTTATAATGGTATGGTATGGAACTCATCACCATCACTTCCATACTTAGTTTGTGCATATTTTATGCCATTATGCTTCATAGTATTTTTATGGATATGCATCATCAAAATATGTATAATATATAAATTTTTAGATTGTAGAATCATGGCAAATTGTCATTAATCATTGCTACTAAGTGGTTTAGTAGTGATGAAATATCTTTGCATCAAGTAGGCATGATATTGTGGTTCTCCTCAGCCCTGGCTTTTGCAAATTTGCAACAGATATGACCCTATCCATAAACAACCCACAATTTAACACACATAAATCACGTGCTTGAGCTACTAGTAAATTAGATTTCTTGAAATGTAAACCAAATTTAAGTCATCAAGTTTAGATCCCTTAGACTAATACATAGTAGTAGCATTTAGGTCAGCTTTTGGGATCTATTCTCGAAGCGTGGACCACAGGTGCAGTTAAAGGAGAAAAAACGACACCACTCCATTCAGTCGACTGGGCAACCCAAGTAGACCTCCATTTTCCTGCAAATCAAGTCAATGAACATCTTTTTGAAGCGGTACCTTGAGTCAATGAACAAATCAGTAACCAAGTTGTGAAAGTGCTAGTTCAATGATTTATCAACAAGTGCGCAGAAAGTATTCTAGCACAATTATAGGCAATTCAAGGATCAAAAAGCCACGTTATCTAGTCGATTCCACATGTGGCTAATAAAATAATAAGTCTTCAAAAATATCTCCCAACATAAGTTTTCCAAATTTTAGATAATAAAAATCACAGCGACAAAAATAAAACTCCAACAATAAATCCATCTTCCAACAAGTAATCAACTTCTAAGAACAAGATTGATGGTAGTTGAGAGTTTATTCAGATTACAAGTCTTTTGATTGGCTATGTAGAGCTGTAATTATAAAAAAATTAAATGAAAAATTAAAAATTGATGGTGATATATTAGTATATAAACTAAAGACACAAACTACACACATAAGAAGAAATCAACTATAATAATTAATTTATTAAATCATAAAAGGTATATCCAACACAGTTTTATGAGCATGGTATTTTATTTCATTCAAAATTGTTCACAAACAAATCAACTAATGATAAAAAAAAAATATCAATACCAAGTGCTTGCATAAACAAATTTTATGGATTTGGATTTAGAAGTGCATATTTATGGGGAGCTTTTTTTTTTTTTTCTACATAGACAAACAAACAAATATAGTAACAATTAATATAAAATAGAATTTATAATGCCAATGTATAGTTTCATAACAAAATTAAAGGATAAAATTATTTTCATTTTGTTCTTCACTCTATGTAAATGCCTACACCAATCACCTGCAAACAAAAGCATCTGAACAATGTCAGGAGCTAGTAAAGTTAAATAAGAATCGATCACTCTCGTCCACGCAGTCTATGTGGTCTTAAATGCTACGGTAGTTATAAGAAAAACCAATATATTTGCAACCATATGAGACAACAGCAAGTATGAGGTTTAATTTTTCATCCACCAATCTAAACAATCAAATGTCTTAGGATCAGATAATGATTGTTTGCAAGATTTTTCAAACTATTCCATCAACTCAAGCCTGGAGACTCATTGGTGCTACCTCTAAGAAACTCCCACATATTAAGTTTACCCCATACATTTGGTGTCGAGCTCACGCTAATATTTTCATGACCATGGCTACGAGATAGGCTCGAACTTGAAGTTGAAACTTCACCGCTTGTTGGTGTAAATATTTTCACATATTTTTCATAAAGATCTAAGTTGACCTTTCCTACTTCAACTAAGTGCACTTGTACCTCAAATTCAAGGTACATATCGGAAAATACAAACTATACCATTTTCATTTTCTGTCTCGAGTCTAAGATGGTTGCAATACATATTAACAAGTTGTACTCTTTTTAATACTTATCAAATTTAAATTTCATTTTGGCCACCATTATTCGAATAAAATCATCCTCATTATTTGCTTGAGCATCTAATACCAATATCACGTTAAGAACTTTTGGGAGGAATAAATTCATAGTCAGATAATTATTCCCTGCAATAACTTGTTTGGTTTCCAAAATGTAGCCAAAATAGCACAAACCTTATCAACTTTATCCCAATCTACTTCAGTCGGGCATATGTCATAATTAGAATCCCGCTGCACATATTGTGCAAAGACTTTCCAAAACTTTAAGGCGCAACTCATCATCTTTAAGTCGAATTTCACGTAGTTCAACAATCATAAATCAATTTTTTTCTTGAAATACGACATCATTGAACAATCTCAACAAACACTAAGAATCTCCCATTAGTGTGATAAATGTAGTTCACACCATCCTTGATATTGTCACAAGTATCTACAATCTTACCTAACCTATCTTGAACCATGAGGTTTAACACATGAGCATAGTAACGGACATGAATCAATTTGCCTCAACCAATAACTTTTTTACTCTCTTAAAATCAATTTTCAAATGATTTATGGAAACATCTTTGTTCGAGCTATTATCAATAAAAATAGAGTAAATCTTCTATTCAATGCCTCATTCCTTTGCACACTTGAATATGATAGTAGCTACGTCAACTCCTCGTCGAGATGGTAACATCTAAACAAAATTGAGAACTCTTTTTCGAAGTTTCCACTTTAGATTAATCCAATGTCCAGTCACAACAATATATGTCTAATGTCCACTTTCTCCATGCTCAATTTCCCCTTATATAATGCTGAAACATTTTTTGAATTGGAACTTTTGGGTTGAAAGTTAATTATTAATTGCTTTACTTCCCTCCTAAACTTTGCTTTTCTAACTTAACACGTCTTAAGATGTCTCAACATCCTTGATGTTTGCTTTGTTTTACTTTAAGATAATTTATCCCTATGATGTTTACATCTTGCAAATAGGACTCTATTCTCTATGATCTCCTCAAAATGTTTCTATACGCCAAATGTCTTGCCTCTTTTTGGCACATGGAATTTAGGTTCTGGATCAACATCTGTACTGACATCTTCTCCTTCTTGCTCCTTATCCAATCTATATCCCTATATTCAATTGGTAATGCATCTTTATCTCCAAATTTATCCTTACTTTTAGAAACACCAACATTTAACTTTGACACACTACTGCTCATAAATGCAAGACTGGATAAATCTGTAGTAGGTGCACACGACTCACTACGCAACTTTTGTAGATTGGAATGCATGATGTAATATAGAAAAACAACAATTTTTGTTAATTTCCTATCCTCATTTCAGAATACAAAGAAAGAAACTAAAGTATGGGTAATTAATGTAACAAAATTATGTAAATATGGTCACTAAATCATAACTATAAAAGCATGCTATTGTCTTCACTTATAAAAACCATTCTAAACAGAAGTAAAGTTCTAACTTTCAATTCTTCGTGAGCCACAATTACCATCATTTTCCATAACTTAAACAACACAAGTGAAGTGATTTAAACAACCTGAAAAAACAACTAGAAACAGGGAAGCAAAAGTCAACATTGCACTCGTACATACGTTGTGAAGAGCTTTTGGAGATGAAAGCAATCTAAATTTCTTCCACATCTTTAGGCATATTACTAATACTCAAAAATGTCATCATGCTGGTCCAATGTAATTTCTAACCCCAATGCAAATGCTAATTTAGCTGTCAAAACCCAAAGCAGGCCAAAATATTGTTTTAGTCGTCTTTCTTCCTCACTCAATTAAGGTATCATAGACGTTGAGACATTGAGTTG
This sequence comes from Avicennia marina, assembly GCA_019155195.1. NCBI lineage: Eukaryota > Viridiplantae > Streptophyta > Magnoliopsida > Lamiales > Acanthaceae > Avicennia > Avicennia marina. Next base: position 10,604,369 of record CM032765.1, read on the forward strand.
TTGAGGGGCTTTGGGGTTGAGGGAAAGGGTCGAATCGAAGTTGTGTTTTTTGGACTGAGGAGGGTCGCGCTATGTCACATGAGCGAAGATAGGGACTACCAATTGATAGTACAAATTGCAAAAGCTCGAAAGTGCCACAACTTACAAGAATTATTACATAAATGCCTTCGAGCTCCAATTATTTGAAACTCGTCTAATCAACATAGAGACAATTCGAATTCAACTTGTTATATTCAACGTAGAGACCATTCGAATTCAACTTGTTATATTCGTGGAGTAACAACCAAGTCAATGCCAACGCATTCAACAGAGAAGCCTCCATCCACATTAATTTCTAAATCACCTCTTTTGGCACAATCCACTTATTACATCGGACAGCAGGGAACAAAGCTATTTCTTGTAATGAATGCTCTAATACAGTTTTAAAAAGTGCTTGACATACACGTCTATAAGAGTAACTCGGTTTGAAATTTTTTTAGTTCATGGGTCTCCAAATAATTAATCTAGATACAGATAGCAACATATTTTATTTCTTTGTTATCCTTCACTTGCATGAAGTAATTTGCTATGTTAATGATCGTAATTACGTGCCAGTGACCATTTTTTGTTTTGGTGGATCAATGAATTAACCATAATTAAATCAATACTAATTAAATGGCTAAAAACCATTACTTAAAAAATAATTTTATTATAACCAACGATAGACGGAATAACAAGATATCCCAACCACTTTGTCCACGTAATGCATCTAAGTCTTTAACCATTTCCTATTGCGATGCAGCGTCGTAGGAACCGCTTGATCCTTGTCTTTCCGTTTTGCCTTCAATGTCGAGTTCCGTTTCTTACTTTTTCATTATTCAAAATTTAACGTCCCATCCCAATAATTGTCGAATTGACTTTTATTTACATCCACACACTTAATATTTATTCTTCATCTTATTAAAATTAATTTTTTTTGCTTATTTTTTTTTTCTATTTGAAATAAATAAAATCAACACAAACATCAAACAACCACACTCTGACCATTTATTTCGTCCGTTACTACGTGAGAAAATAGCAATGATGCTTTGATCACTCACTTTTTGCCATTTCAAAGAGGTCAAGGGTTTATACGGCAAATCACGACACGAAGCCTGCAATTGGACGAGAACTTTCTTTCACAGAAAAATTTTTCTTGAGAAATAGTTAAAAAAGAAAAAATTTTTAAAAATGAGATAGAAAAAAAAAATGTGTGGATGGACAATGTTTTAAAGATAATATAATAATTATTATAATGTAATAAGTAATTATTTATTAAAAAGTGTAGTTGATGTGACTAGTATTTATATATATTTTTGTGTATATATATAAGATGTGATGAAAAATTATATAATTATTGGTAATGTTGTGAATATTTATTTTAGTAATGTAGTGGTTAAAGTTAATATTATTGATATTATATATTGTTGAGTTATTATAAATATTAAACTTATAATTAAACTAATCATTATTATTGGCATGATTATTATCATTAGTGTTAGAATTTGTATTATTTTTAATTTTTATTATTATAATTGCAATCATTAATATTAGTTATATTGTCATCGTTGTGTTTACTTCTTATCATCGTCGGCATCATCATGACTTTGTTAATTAAATTATTGACAAATTTCATATTAATGTAATAAATTATTAGATTATACTACATTTCATAATTTAATACCAAATTATTAAATAATTCAAATATTAAATATATAAGTTAATAATTTAAAATTTTAATATTATTAAATAATATAATAATGTTAATATTTAATAACATAAATAAAATATTAATTTAAATAGTAAAATTAATATAAATAACTTAAATAATAATTTATTTATTTAAATATTAAATGAATAAGGTAATAATTTAAATTAATAATGTAAAAAATTAATAATATTAATATTAATATTAATAACTTAAATAATTTGTTAATTTAAATATTAAATAATATTTATTAATAAAATTACTAATTTTAAATTTTAAATTATCAAATAATTTTAAAAACAGGTTAATAATATTAAATAATTTAGTAACATTAATATTTAAATATTAAATAAATTAATTAATAATTTAATTAATAACCTATATAATTTATTAATTTAAATAGTAAATAATATTTATTAATAATGTTACTAATTTTAAATTTCAAACCATCAAATAATTTAAATAACAGGTTAATAATATTAAGAATAAAATGAAGGTGGGTAGAATAAGTCAAATATGGTGGCTGAAGATTTTTTCCCATTTTTTTCCAAAAGATTTTTCCTTTCTTTCACTGATATGACCAAAACAGGCCATATCTCAAAAACAAAATTTTCCATGATATGAAAATTGGAGAAATAGATATGGGTCAATCGCAGCCGAAGTCTCTGAAGCACTTCGGTCCAAGCTTTGTTCCGTGCTAGGCTTTTGCCTTTTTCTCCCGAACTCAGGTTTCTTTTGATATATTTAAAAAACATCCTTTTTTTTTTTACCTAAAATATACAGTTATTTAAATAAAAATCATTTTCCACCAATCACATATTTTGAAAAATATTTCAATTAAAAATAATCATTATAATAAAGAAATTCATTTCATTGGATCATTCGTCCAAATCTCTCCACGACCCTCTTTCTCGTGCGTGTCCGTGTCTGTCTTTCAGAAAGCGAGTGTTCAACTATTCATTGAATCAGCCTATTTGCATCAAAGTAGACTTTGTCCCCAAGAATGCCCCGGAAATGTCTTCATGTAAGCCCGTCACTTCGCCAAGCATAAATAGGCAGGATGAGGGTGGGAGCTCCAAACATCCACATCTTCATCAGTATTTCGTCGAGCAATTCATAAATCAAGCATGGAAACAACCTTGTTTTATGGTTTCTTTACTCTCTTCCTTCTTTTCGTCGCATTCAAATTTTCAGCCAAAGCAAAAAGAAAACTTCCGCCATCTCCATTTCCTGCACTTCCGATATTAGGGCACCTCTACCACCTCAAATTTCCTCTGCACCGTACCTTCCAGAAGCTCTCCCAGAAATTAGGTCCCATCTTCTCGCTTCGTTTCGGGAACCGCCTCGTGGTGGTCGTCTCGTCCCCCGCCATCGTGGAGGAGTGTTTCACCAAGAACGACGTCGTGTTGGCCAACAGGCCCCGTTTCCTCATAGGCAAATATATTGGCTACAACTATACCTCCCTGCCGGCTTCCCCCTATGGTGACTACTGGCGCAACCTTCGGCGCCTAACGACAGTCGAAATCTTCTCGTCCGCCCGCCTCAATGTTTTCCGATCCATCAGACAAGACGAAGTCAGGCATCTGCTGCGAAAGCTCTGTAGAGATTCATCCCGAGACTCTGCAACAGTACAAGTGAGGCCTCTACTATTTGATCTGACCTTCAATAATATCATGAGAATGGTAGCGGGGAAGCGATACTTCGGTGAGGATCAGGACAACGAGGAGGCGCAGCGGTTTCGCGAGCTTAAAGATGAGATTTTCGTAGTTGCTGGTGTATCCAACCCGTCGGACTTCCTGCCGGTGTTTAGATGGATCGACTACAAAGGTTACGAGAAGAAATTGGCAACGATTAGTGGGAAAATAGACGTTTTCCTGCAAGGGTTGATTGATGAGCACCGAGGCGATAAGAGGACAAACACCATGATAGATCATTTGCTTTCCCTACAAGAGTCAGAGCCTGAGTACTACACAGACGTTATCATCAAAGGGATTATGTTGGTAAGTTCTCGTCAACTCCTTCTTCCTAGTTGTTCTTTTGAAGAATCAAACGCAGCACTGCTTGTGATACGAAACAGTGATTGACTGCAACATCTACCCATTATCTCAATTGTTGCGGTTACATGAATTCGAAATGGCAGGTTATGCTACTCGCCGGGACAGACACGTCAGCAGTGACCATAGAATGGGCAATGTCTGCTCTTCTTAACCACCCTGACAAGTTGGAGAAGGCCAGAGCAGAAATAGACAATCTGGTTGGGAACGATCGCCTGATTAATGAATCAGATATCTCCAAGCTTCCATTCCTCCAAAACATTATATCTGAGACCTTTCGGTTATTCCCAGCAACACCATTGCTTGTACCACATGAAGCATCCGGTGATTGCAAGATTGGTGGATATGACATACCCCGGGGCACGATCTTGCTCGTGAATGCCTGGAGCTTACACAGAGACCCCGCGGTTTGGGATGATCCCACAAGTTTCAAGCCCGAGCGTTTTGAAGCTGGAGAAGTTGGGGCAGCAAAGCTGTTGCCATTTGGGATGGGAAGGAGATCATGCCCCGGTAACGGACTTGCCAATCGGGTGGTGAGTTTGGCCTTGGGATCTATAATACAGTGCTTTGAGTGGCAAAGGATGAATGGGGCCATGGTAGATTTGACAGAAGGAAAAGGGCAATCCATGCCTAAAGCAGTGCCGCTGGAGGCCAGGTGCAAAGCTCGTGATGTGCTTCTAAAGGTTCTTACTCAGGCTGCCTGAAAAGTTACCGGAATTGGAATCTCGTCAATTGGAAGTATTGCTGAACAAGTATATGTGTAATTTTCAGTTTTGCGTCAATTGCATTCAGCTAATTAATTTCGATGTTAGTACTATAAGGGAGAATGTAGAACCGGTTAAATGGTTTGTAATAAAGGTGATGCTTTGTTCGGAGGTAAAATTTGTTGGCAATAGAAGTTAGTTTGAAAATTTAAAAGTTGATAATTGTGATTAAGGGTCATGACACCATATGCTTCAGACAACAACTATGTCAGAAGACCAACACCAAGTAATAAATAAGTAAAGTGAAAAATATGAATAACAAAATTGTTAATACAATTCGTAATTCCTCCCATATCTACAAAGCATCAACCTAAGTAAAGAAATCCATTATCTTAAATTTACCAAGAGTACAATAACTTTGAAAAGAAACACCCCCACACAGTCAATTTCCACTGACCTTTTCATGTACTTCAAACAAACCTACAACGCCTAAATACATACTCGTCCAACTCCCACTACAGAAATAATAATATTTAGTCATAATAAGTTTTGTCACTACATGTATATATATTGTCATCATAACATATTACTGACAATATTTAAAATTGTCATTATGTTGTGATTATAGTTATTATCACTAAAAATTTAGTAATAACAAATTAAATTATCACAAAAATTATATTTTCTATGACGGCCAAAAGTCATCACTATTTCAAATCTTTTAGTTACACAAATTTTTTTTATTACAACATCATGTTTCAGTGAAACAAAGTTTTTGTCATTGTAAAATGATGTTTTAGTGACACAAATTTTTTGTTATTAGAATATAATGTTTTAGTTTCAAAAAAATTACGCCACTAAAACACAATATTTTAGTGGCATATATTTTCAATGATTTAGTTACATATATTTTTTTTCACGACTAAAATTCTATATTTTAGTTGCATATAATTTTTGTTACTAAAACTTTATAGTTGCTATCACTAAATCCTTCTACTAGAGGGACATAACATTTTTATCAATGAAATTTAATATCTTTAGTCACAAACAAATTATCAACTATAAAATTGTCGTTGTCACAGTTTTACTATCAGTAAAATGTTGTAATTTGCAACAACAACTATTATTTAACCAATATATTTTTATAATTTTGTGACAATTTTACCAAAACTATTAGTCCAAGTGACATCTTGCTCACCACATTTCATACAATAAGTAAAATAAAGATCAAAATAAACATCATTACTACGAATATCTTTCATAAAAATACGAGTTGAAATGAGATGCAATATAATTAAACAAACAAAACCCGAATAAGTAGTAATGTCATTCAAACTAGTTAAATTTAAAAAATAATGTAACATAACACTAAGAGCACAACTTAGTCATTAATAGTGTATCAGCCAATAAATTGTATATAGTCTACTCAAAGTATCAATAATTAATTTGACATACATCAATTATTTAAATAGTAAACTAATGAAGTTCTCACACATGAACCAATAAGCTATTAAAAATAACCTTTTTTTCTTTTTCACATTTTAGCTGATTGGTAATCCTAATAGAATCAAAAAGGGTATTATCTAAACAACAACTTTACTTTATTGAAATTAAGCATTTAGCATTATTCAAAGAATAAACTATCAAAGAAAATACAAATGTCTTTTTATATTAATTAGCCCGAATATTTATCAATACATTTTTAAAACATATATTTAAATTAAAGCACAAGAATTAAGTAAGAAAATCACCATTCTACAATTCAAATTATTAGCTAAATCAAAACATATACTTAAAAGGAAACATGGTGCAAAGTGGATAACAGTAGAAAATTTATCATAAATGAACTAAACTAAAAAATAAATAAATTTAGCCATTTATTTAAAATCAATTATACTTTGCCTTGAAATCCTCATTCTCAAAGTAGCTTATTAGCTATTCCCAAGTTGCACAAATTACTCCAGTTGGAAATTTATTTAGTACATTGTTACCATCCTTATTATGTGTAGAGCTTATGTTGATGACATCTTTATTAACGATTAAGTTGGTCATAAACTACTTTCTTAATTTTAAATTTAAAATTTCTTCATAAACTACTTTCTTAATTTTAAATTTAAAATTTCTTTCTTTTATATATATATAACTAATTAATGATTTTTCAATCATTATACCCATTCATAATTAAATCAATATACACGTACGTGTATATATATATATATAATCGCATATATATTAACATTACTTTTATTTATATCCTATAACATAATCATTATCTTTATAAATTATCATATCATCCAATCATTATTATATATTATATATATATATATATTTAAATAAATTATACTATTCATCTCATTAAAACATTAATTCTAAACATATTACTCATCTCAACTTAAATCCTATCAAAAATCATATCTAAACAAAACTCCTCTCCCAAACATAGCCACAGAGATACAACTTTTTCAGATACGAATAAGCCAAGGATATATTTATAAGCTCCATCCCAGTTTAAGCCAAACAAATAAGGTTGGGGGAAGTATCCTAGCCGATTATCATGAAGTTGATGACCTTGAATGGTGGAGAACTGAGAGAGAATGGTGTGGAACCGTAGTTTCAGATGAATATGCACCTGATTTCGAGTTAACTTATTACTTGTGTATTATTTTTTTTTACCCTTATTGAAATATGTTTGCATTTTTTTTTATTCTTATTGAAATATAAATGTTTCGCCTTGTTTTTTCATTATTTTTATTTATTTTAAAAAATTCCTAAAATAGAAATTTTCTGTGTTCCAAAAGATATTGGCTTTTCTTGGTAGCCATTTGTCCTATTTTTAAATATATCTATGCTTATTGCGATTTATCTATATAATATTAATATCACTATTTACAATATTATTACTATTTTATCCAACATTATCGTATAAACTTGAATGTACATAGAAATTAAATTTATTGACAATCTTGACATGAACATTCTTTATTCTATTGGAATCTTATCTAAAATTGAATCAAGCCACATCTCCACCAACTCTTCTATGACAGGTAGCTTTGATATTCCATACTCTTTTCTTATTCTTCAGAAGGTGCGATATTACATAAAAATGTGAATTCCAAATAAATGGGGAAAACATGATAATAAATATCATAAAGATTAACCTTTATTTTGTCTACAAGTAGCACTTCATCCGTAGCATAGCATTGCCAACTAATAATAATTAATAGGTGCATCAGTTTGATCTTGCAGCATACAATGCCAACAAAGAATTCATAAAGTCAACAATATCCCCAAAATCTCTCCTAACCCGATAATCCGACAAGCATGACAATACAGTGCAAGACTCACTACATCATAACAACAGTGACACAACAAATTTAACAAAAGCTTGATTGAAAATTGCAAAAATACTCCATGACACCCCCCGAAAGCTATGAGTAATACCAACATCCTATTCAAAACAATGATGAAGTAGCAAAATTATTCACACGGTTAAAAAAACTAGTAGCATCGACTAGAGACACCATTAAACCACTAGTATCATCTAAGTAGCTACAAGAACCTCAAATCCAGCAACAAAAATTTAGGACAAAGTTAGGATCCGTAGAATCACGGCAAACATGGTATCGAACATAAAACTTTTAAACAACATACAAACTCAAACCAGAACTTAGATTATACTCCATCATTTTCAGAGAAAATGTTAAATAATACAGGGAGTGAGAAGGGTCATATCAATTTAAGCATTGGAAGGGCTGACCTCGAAAAGATCAATTGTATTAAAAGCAAGTATAACATAGTGCGTAATGTTAAAATTTGGGGATCCAAATCCCACCTTTTGAGCTAGAGTTGAAAGTGGAGCCTCGGAGTCTAGAGTTGATTAATTCGAACATTCATAACACGTAACAAAGCATGAAAGTGGAGCCTCGGAGTCTAGAGTTGATTAATTCGAACATTCATGAGACGTGACAAAGCATGAAAATGAGTAACTGATGCTTAAAGTTGTGCATATGCTAAAGAGGGAAGAGAAGCACCAACATCACTCGATGTTGCAATCGCAACAACCTTACAATGAAGCTCATAATTTTATGTTTTGCTTGGGTGCAAATTTTGCAGCCCAACAAAATTGGCCCAAATGCTCAAACATGTTTCGAGTTGTCACTTCATACGAACAAATTTTGAGCACTCGGAACATGCATGAGTGTGTAGTGCTATTAATTCATCTGAAAAGGGTGAGCAAAATTCCATTATTGTCCACCATATTTAAACCTGAGCAGAGACTTAATTCCCACTAGTTTATCATCGTCCTCCTTGCACTCAGAAGACAAATTGAGATTAAGCAAGAGCTTGATTTGATGCGCACAACATACTCTTTGGACCTACTCAGTGTCCCATTTCCCGCCAAAAATTAATTCAAAGCCATCAAACAATTTTCACATGCAATTCAAATTGATTCATGTCATTTACCCTAATTCAAAATTCAAATTATGTAACCAAACATTGAAAGAAGGAAATTAAACAGACAGTACATGGCTTCTAAACATATTAGACACTCCAACTTTGCAGCCCATCAAAATTATACTCTCCAACAAAATACAACAAAAAAGACATCCAAACATAGCTTGGTTTTTTTGAGGCAAGCTCTGACTCATCAATGTTGTATTCTCAAATTTGGCATAACTCAAATGGTGTTGAAGAAAAGATAGCCAAGATTCATTTCAATTCTCTTGATTGCTTCTTTCAATTCCAAGAGCCAACTCATTTTCTTTCTTGATTTGGTTCATAATCATTTCATAAATCTAAAGAGAACATATTAGCTTGTCAAGGAAGAGATTTCAAAGTTTTCTTAGTAATTTTGTCAGTAAATATCTCTTACCAACTTGATAAGCTTGGTTGGTGATGTCACCTGACTTTCTATTGAAAATGGAAATCAAATTGGGAGGCAAACATCTACAATATGAATATCCATTTTGTGCTAGACTTCTGTATATGTTTTGAAGAACATCCCATGTCTCATTACCAGTTTCACAAGTACAAAAAAAGTTAAAAAGTATTCTTCTTCCACATTATCAAAAATGGCTTCACTAACTTCTGACTTTTCATGGGTTGCCTTTTCTTCGTCGCCAATCCAATCTTTTAAACTTATTTGCCTTCATTGTTTCTCACCTTAGGTTGATGCCATCCTTACAAAATAGAATTCCGTACTTTCTCATCAAGAAATTTAATAATATTTTTTTAAAATTTTCTATAGGAGAAGTTGGTTTTATCAAACAGACGAGGTCAAATGATTGAAATTGTTTCCTTGTGCTAATCATCCAGCTACTTACACAATCACCATTTCACTTGTCTTAAAAAATTAAGTTACAAGAAAGTGATATAACTTCGAAATTACTATAAGTTTAGTTAGTATCACAGCACGTATGTTGATATTGTAAAACTCGCACAGCACAAAGATAAATAAAAATAAATGAGCTAATACACAAAATATTTACACAATTTACTGCTAATTACACCTAAGACTACAAGTACTCACCCAAAAATTTGTTTCACTTTTACAATAAATTGTTTTATAACTCAGTACATGCAAATCCTTTTGCAAAATGATCACTTAAAATAAAACACCTTTTGGCTTCAATTGGTTAAACTCATCTCTACGACAATCTCCTATTGCTTTATGTCCTAACCGAACTGCCATTCAACCCCAGCCCTCTGTTGATGTGATCTTGAAGAGCTCTGTCCTTGCCCACAACAATCAACACTTGGGAGAATGAACAATATTAGGTGGGTGTAAAATTAATTATAAATTATAAATATAAATATTTAAATAATAGAAATAATACTACTTAAATATAAAAAATATTTAAAATAAGAATATAGATAAAGATAAAAAGAAATTAAAAGTAAAATGTTTGAAAAAAACACAAGTAAAGATAAATTAAAAGAAAATGAAATCATAAAAGATAGAAAATGATGAATGATTAAAATAAGAATAAATATATAATTTTACATTATGTAACTAAAAATAATAAATATATAATTTTATTTTATATAATTAAAATAAATATCAAACACTTAATAATATAATATAAATAATTCCTACTCGTGATTCTTAAACCCGGCTGATGCTTTGATCACTGTCTCGCTCCTCGTGTTTCTATTTGTGAAGGATCAAAAGTTTGCTTGTTTTCATTTTTACACTACATTTCAATTATTATATTTTTAAAATTTTTTTATTTTTATTTGTATATAATTTTAAAAAAATACACCTAAAATTCATGTCAAAAAATGAAAACAAATATCGCTAGTCAATCATCATAAATTTAATTTGCCTAAGACTGAATGTCAAATTATTAACATCAATAGTCAGGGTAAACAATTCGATCCCAGCTTTGCTCTGTGCTGGGGTTTTTCTATTTTTTTCTCGGAATACTCGTATTTATTTTGATAGATTTAAAATGTATTTATTTTTAATGAAAACTATGGTTATGTTTATTCAAGTTTTAGATATATTTTTCTTGAAAATTATATAAAAGTAAAGAGAAAAAAATATCAAATTTAAAAAATTATATTGATTAAAGTGTGTATATTGTAAAAGATAGAAACAAAACAAACATAATCTATAGAACTTTTTAGAAAATTAAATATTAGAAATTTCCCTATCATATATTTTGAAGAAGTATGTCAATTTAGAGGGTGATCAGGTGAGCTTATTCATTAAGGGTGTCTCGTGAATTTTTTTTAAAAATATCTTATAAATTTTAAAAATAAGATGTTTAGAATTTATAAGTTATTTAGAAATAAATTAACTATTCTTAATTTATTTTTTTATATTTTATAAATTATTTCATTTTATATATTAAAATTAACATGAATATTATTAAATTACATTTTATTTATATTATTTAATTTATTTTTATTATTTTTATATCAAAAAGTTATAATTAATTATATTTATAAATTTTAATAAAATTTTATAAAAATAATATTATGAAATATTTTATTAATTTATTTTTAAAATAAAATTTATAAATTTATAAGTTTAAAAAATATTTTATAGAGTATATGAAGCTAATCCAAATATTCAAAAAAAAAAAAAATCATTTCCCCTCTCTCTCTCTCTCTCTCTCTCGCTTTGACGTCCAGAAATCGTTCTTTTAGGAACAGGTGTTCGTTGAATCAGTGCTGTCTTTGTCTGAATGCTCAGGCAACAACTGTCTTTCAGAACCAGCGATTCATTGTATCAGTCCAGTTTTTGTCTGGAAAAGCTCGCACAATGGGTCTTTTAACAAAATATTTAAATTTTATTAAATTTTTGCAAAATGATCGAGTTTTTTAGTATTTAATAAAATGAGGTTTTTTTGCCATTGGGGATGGCAAAATTACTAATTCTGCCATCCTCAATGACGAAAGAATAAAAAAATATAAAAAAAAAAATGAAGAGAGTGGAAGACTAAAAAATTAAATAAAAATTTTGATTAATTCTGTGGCGAGAAGTTTGCTCAGTACATTCCCATATTATTGTGACACGTGGAGGAGTAGGAAGATGTTTTGCATTGCCCCCACATTATCAATGCATTCAGGGGCATTGGGTGGAAAGTTGTTTGTTTGCTTCTTCTTTTTTTTTTTCTGTATTTATTAGTTCAGTTTTTAATAGAACAACAAAATGAAAAGACTTTGGTCATATTTATTTCATACTATTTTGCAACTGACAAACTTGAGGTGTAATTCAACCATATATAATTAAGAATGGCCCACAAGTGTTTTGAACTTCAAGGACTTAAATGAAAGTTTTATAGTAAAAGTACAATACATATATAGTTCAATATATAAATAAAAATGATATCTAAAAAATTTAAATTTTAAACTTAACAACGGCGACTACCTTCAATGTCACATCACAAGATAGACTGAAAAATTCTGAATAGCTTGTCTATATACAAATATCGTTGTAATACTTCTCAAAACAATGACTGTCCGAACCAATGCAAACTCTACTCAAATTCTTTAGGAATTTTATAACTTTTTAAAACTTTTAGCCGGCCAAATCCATTTAATTCGTCAAAAGAATTTGTTTAACTTGTCATCACTTATTAAAAGTCTAACTAATAATAATGAATTAAGTTACTTATAAATATACAATATTAATTTGATAAGAGAGGATTTAGGGAATGTGTGGGAATAATTCCTCAGATAATAAAGGAAACTAATTAATCACAAGACTCAATTAAGTTTCAGGTGTATTGGAGCAATTATCAGGATTGGGAATAAAATTTTTAATTTTAAGTTAAGATTGGATATTCTAAAACTTATTTTTATTTTTATTTAAATAATTCATGTATAGAAAATTTTGTACATAAAATATTTATATATATGTAGACAAAAAATCTTATGTGAATATATTTTTATAAATACCACGGATTAATCAATTTTTCAAATCGATTAATATGACAGGACTAGTGACATGACAAATTGTCCGATTTGACAACGATTCAATTCTAAAAACACTGTTTCAAATCGGTTACATGTCCCCATTAAAAAAAATATATATATATCTATTAAAATGGGTCCCATATCATATATATATTTTAAAAAAACCAAACAAATCAAGTAAGATAAAAAAATTATACGATTAATTTATTGCATTAAATTTATTTAATAAATTCATAATTTTAAATTACAACTTATCTTGTTTATGAAGGAGAAAAATATAGGATAAAAATTAATACGACAAGAATAGAAAAATCTAATATATATATTATGAAACAGGAAAAAAATAAATTATGTGGATTAGGTTCAAATGTATGTTTTGCATCTAGATCACGTCCATTATTTAAATTTTATTGTAATAAGTAATTTTGCGTTGTACTTTGGTTGATAAATTGTCAACAGTCACTTCAATAATTGAACCAAAGCAGAATAAAATAATTTTAAGAAAACTAATAAAAATGTCTAGTGTGTCATAAAAAGATTACCTAACAATCGATAGTGTGCATTGATTCTTTGATAACTAATGTTCAACATCATTTATTGGGACTATTAGGGCCTCAATTTTTACGAAAAAGAAAAACGTACTTACATATATTTTTTTTCCTGTCAAACCACATCTCTAATCAACTATACCATTTCTAACTAATTAACTACACAACCAAAAATTTAATATACATATGTAACACTTTATATTTTATTATAATATATTTTTACATATTTATACACTTTTATTATGAATTATTATTATGCATTTATGTATTTTTTATTAATTATAATTAACAAAAAATTGAATGTAAAATTATGTATTTTTATTTTTATTAATTACACCTACTACTTGTTAAATTATGATAATTACAGAAATGAAACTTATTCTAAAACTTAAGTACTAGATAAAATTGATTATAATTAATAACAAATAAACAGAATCTTAATATACATTTGTAATATTTTATATTTTATTATAATTTATTAGTTTTTATTTATACAGTTTTTATTATAATTTGTTTTTCTGCATATATGTATTTTTATTTTAATTTGTTATCAATTATAGTTAATCAAATATTTCAATTCATAATTCTTTTTCACCTTTTTAATTATATCAATTAATATAAAATGTTAGATGTGCATTGTAAAATTTAGTTTATTTTATTGTTTTTTCTTTTTTTATTTGTTTTAACTAATTAATTACTAGTGTGTAATAGTTAATTAATGGTACAGCACGGTAAAAAGTCAAAAACAAGGCGACACTTTTCACCTCAAGCTGCGTCCGGAACGATGCCATGTTTTGTGTATGGCTTGGATATAAAAGCAAACTACTGCCTTATCCCTTCCTTCCAGAGTCCGTACGCCTTCCAGAGTCCGTACGCCTCACTAGTTTCGATAAATTGATTCAGACATGGCGTTAGTAACTATGCCTCACCCCTTCCAATTTCTTAACACGTGAACCCTTTTCATTAAATTACTCCTTTTTTTTTTTTGGGAAAACAATTCTTATTAGCTTAAGGTGAGCACGCAATCATCGTTCACCAATTCCTCGCACATCAATCGCGTAAGCCAAAAAGAGGCATGGAATTAATTCTGTTTTATGCTTTTTCTGCTCTGTTCGTCGTCTCTGTAATCCTGATCAAACCCCTGTCGAGAAAACGTGGTTGTCGCCTGCCTCCAAGCCCGGCGCCGGCACTTCCCGTCTTCGGCCACATCCACCTCCTAAAACAACCGCTCCACCGCACCTTCCACCGCTTCTCTCAAACACTCGGCCCCATCTTCTCACTCAAACTCGGCGTTCGCCGCCTCGTCGTCGTGTCATCTCCAGATCTAGTGGAAGAATGCTACACCACGAACGACGTCGTCCTGTGCAACCGCCCGCGTGTCCTGGTGGACAAGTACATAGGCTACAACCACACCACCATTGCCGGCGCGCCCTACGGCCACCTGTGGCGCAGCCTCCGCCGCCTAGGAGCGCAGGAGGTCCTCTCCTCCGCCCGTCTCAGCGCGTTCTCGCAGATCAGGGAGGACGAAATTAGAAGGACGCTGCAAAGCCTAATCTACAGGAGGGAAACCGAGAAGTTGGAACTGAGGCCCAAGGTGTTTGAACTAATCTTTAACGTAATAATGAAGCTGCTCGCCGGGAAGTCATGTTCCGGAGACGAAAAGGGCGACGATGAGTTAGGGGACAGATTTCGGGAGATGGTGAGCCAGGTATTTGAGCACGCGCAGTCGTCGAATCCAGAGGATTTTCTGCCGTTCTTGCTGTGGATAGATTATAGAGGTTTGAAGAAGAACATGGCAGCTCTTGGTGAAAAACTGGATAAATTTTACCAGAGTTTGTTGGAGGAGCACCGCGTGGAGAAGAGGAATACCATTGTCGGGCATTTGCTGTCTCTTCAAGAATCAGACCCTGAATTCTACACCGATCAAATCATCAAAGGATTTATGACAGTAAGATTTCAGTCTCTGCCTATTCTGATTTATTTTTTTTCAGTTCAGCTTTTACTAGTTCGTGTTCACCACCATCGACGCTACAAAATACATAATTTAATTCTTTTAAAAGAATTTTGTGAGCATTAATCGATGGTCCAGTCCCTCTTATCTGGTTAAAGTGGCTAGATCTTTTAACGCTCTACTTTTCTCTGGCGATTTTTGTAAAACGTAGAAAGATTTGATGAGTTACGCACTATGATAGTGGTCTTCATATTTTACGTTAACTTTTGAAAAGGATGTGATAGCCAATGACGGAGACCTTCATCAGAACTAGCTCACGTCATGCCGCGCCTTTAAACGTGACTCTAGTTTCGTGTTGAACTTTGCTTCAATTTACCGTCAGCTAAATTATTTCAGTCCATGATAATGTGTGCTTTTCTAATCAGGAAAAGAAAAGTCAAAAACTGGAAACGTCGCCAATTCTTGACTTCTGTGTTTGGTAGTGTCTCCACGATAGCTTCTTTCTCCTGGTGGACATATGTTACTCGAATTTATTTATTTATTTATACTTTGGATGTAAATTTAGATCACCAAAATCAATTTTTCTAAAGATATCATACTTGAAAATAATATTTTGTATCTCATTTTTTCCTTATTTTTATATTATTCCTAAACTCTCATACCAAGTTTTCTACTTTCAAAATTTGAATTCGAAGAGTTCTTTTTCGTTATCTGGATCCATGTAGTCTGTACGTCTGTATACACTTGAAGTCGATTTCAAAATTTTTTCCATTTTTTTTTTTTTAAAAAGGTGTTAAGAACACATACATACATACAGACAGACAGACAGACAGACAGACACACACACATATAAGCGTTGTAATGTTTTCTCAGTCTCAAACTTGAGATCAACTTATTATACAAAATGAATAGCAAAATACATGAGGTTAACCATACCTCGTGCCTGTTTATTTTATTATATATATATAGTTTTCAGCTAAAAAGGATCGTTTATGTGCAGAACATGATAATTGCGGGCACGGATACATCCGCAGTGACCATAGAATGGGCGATGTCCCTTTTGCTCAACCATCCAGACGTCCTCCAAAAGGCCAAACTAGAGCTAGATTCGCAAGTGGGGCGCCATCGTCTGGTGGAGGAACAAGACCTGCCCAATCTGCATTACCTTGGCAACATCATCGACGAGACATTCCGCATGTTCCCAGCCGGGCCCCTGCTGGTGCCCCGGGAATCATCTGCCGACTGTAAGATCGGAGGATATGACGTCCCCCAAGGCACAATCTTATTGGTCAATGCATGGGCCATTCAACGGGACCCCAAGGTCTGGGACGAACCCACGTGCTTCAGGCCCGAGAGATTCGAAGGGAAAGATGTGGAAACACCGAAGTTGATGCCATTTGGAATGGGGAGGAGGGCATGCCCGGGGTCTGGTTTGGGGCAACGAATGGTGGGATTGGCTTTGGGGTCTTTGATCCAGTGCTTTGAATGGGAGAGAGTGAGCTCGGAGGAAGTTGATTTGGCTGAAGGAGTTGGGCTGACCATGCCCAAGTTGAAGCCGCTGGAGGCTATGTGCAGACCAAGAGAAGCCATGCTCAAGGTTCTTCAGGACTTGCCTAATTAGTCGAACAAAGTACGTGGTAAGAATGTTTGTGTGATCATTGATCCTAAATGTATTTCTCCGACATGGGGATTCTACGTGGAATTAGGTATATACTTCCACTGCATATTGTGTATTATTCGCCAAAAATACATGTGACGTTCCAGAGACAAAATTTGATTTACTGTCCTACTTTGGAGACATTTCGGTGGTAATCGAATTTTGGCCGTCTTGACAGTGCATTAACTACACTGAAGGGGAAAAAAGATAAGTCAAATTTATTAAAATGAGCTCTATGTAATGACTTCCTGGACCTTGCGTTTCAAAATAAAGGAAATTAGTCAAACTCCAATTATATTTATTCAGTATACTATTTTATTTTATATATAAAAGATGAAAAGAATTTAATTTATAAATATATTTTTTAATGTGATCACTAGAGTAATACCTAGGTAGATGTATGAAATAGATATTCGTCATATATCACACCACAAGAAGAATGAAATAAGATTGTACTTAACAATTTCTAATTAACATCAGTCATGATTATTTGGCGGCGCTGAAACCACGTAGTGTTCCTCAATCGGTCTCGCAACCTTACGGACAAGTACACAGGCTCCAGCCTACAAATCACCAAGCCACGTCACGCGCTCGTTACGGCGAGCATTGGCGGAGCCTCTACCGCAACGGCGACGAGGAGTTACTCTCCACCGCTCGACCCAACGCGCTCCTACACATTTGACAGGATGAAATTAGTCACTTGCTTTTGATCTTTCTCATAAAT
This sequence comes from Avicennia marina, assembly GCA_019155195.1. NCBI lineage: Eukaryota > Viridiplantae > Streptophyta > Magnoliopsida > Lamiales > Acanthaceae > Avicennia > Avicennia marina. The sequence goes on from CM032765.1 coordinate 10,622,160, forward strand.
TATAAGGCAAGGATTTTCAAAGGTAGAACTGGAGCCCAAGTCGGAGCTGACCTTTGTGGAGGGTGAGCAAGAGCAGTGACTATGTTTGTTTTTTCAAAAATATATAATTCATTATTAAATATTTTAAATTTTATTTATTTTTTTAAATTTTTATATAATTATTGAAATAAAAATATTTAAAAATGAAGTCATCAGAGCTGATTAAGCAGGCACTGTAAATTGTGTCGGTCGGTCGGCCGGCGGCCACTTATCACAATTATAATGTCCCATCCCTCTTGCCAACATTGAAGTTACAATAACTGCGTTGATAATATTTATTGATTTCTCTTAATGAAAACCCACAAATCTGAATTTGGAAGCTCAACAATGGAAAAGACCCCGCAAGCCACATTTGAAAAGTGAATACACTAATATAACATACCTTATGATTTAATTATTTAATAAAAATTTATTAATTGTTATGCTTTATAGCACCTTGAACCTGAGTTGGTTTGAAATTTGAAGACTAGAAACGGGTTTGTAACACGTCTTGAGCTTGGGCCTCGATCGTTTATTCCGAGTAAGCAATCCCGAATGATGGACCGAGTCTTCAGGCCATCGGTACTTCACTAGCGATCGTTTGTAACCTTAGTTGAACTTTGTTTTAGAATTATCATGTACAAAGGAATTCCGGACTATGGGATTTAAGTTTAACCGTGGGTTTATTAAATGAGAATGCACTATTAGATTTTCATTGGCACGTGGACTATAGATAAGCGTATTCGTGCATAAACGCCAAACACAGTGACTCGTGCCAAAACTCTGCATAACTGAAACAATCCGAATAATTACATGGAGTCTAATAAGACTTATTGATAGGCTTAATGATCATCACGAAATCACAAGAGAGGAAGAAGGGAAGGCCAACTAGTTTGCTGCTGAAACGAGAGAAGAAAAGAAGGGGTGTGCCGTTGTTGAAGACAAGGAAATCAGAAACGGGGGAGAAAGAGAGCAAAGGGTGAAAAGGTGCTACACGCTCTTGGAGGTTTTGAAACTGTCGGCCATTGGAAGGAGGAGAAAACCATTCGCCAACCATTTTCTTGGTGTAAGTTTTAAATCTTGACCATATTAAAGGATAGAATTAGCTTAGCATTTTCAAGCCATTGATATGAAATGTTTTATATGACAAATGCAATTGAGGAATGTTCTGGACAAGGAATATGCACATATATGTGGATAGGCACCTGCATGCATAAAACAATACAAAATGTTGTGCCATGTGCGTGTGTTTCATGTTGAAAATGATAGGATTGCAACACAGAAGTATGGATATGTGATGTACATGTTTAGAGGAGAAAGGAGGGAATACAAGAAAACAATTATGTATATGCATATGTATTTGTACACGTACACACACTTGGACAAGTCTCATGAAACTTGAATTGCTAAGCCTTGTATGTAAGTCATTTAGGGTAAAAGATTCATGGGAACAACAGAAACTTGTAAGAAAGACTAGACTCAAAACTTGAAGGAACTGACAAACTGCCCATACAAATTTAATTTTACGTGATTTTAGTGTAAAGACCATAATGTTCTGTAGAAAGTTTCAAATTAAGCACGGTTTTTTACATGTTAAGCTAGGCTTATAGAGTTTTCCAACCATATATAAATCGTTGCAAAAATATGCCTAGATCAATTGAATTTATGTTTGTAAGTTAATTGAGAGTTTGCACGACAGAAAGGGCTAGTTTAGATTTTCTTGATATTTTCAACTGACTAGTCCATTTCTAGTCACCTTAAGTTTTAGTTAAATATCTAAGAATTTTAAAAATAATGGATTGCATAAATTAAGGAGAGAAAAGTTCCTAATTCGAGAAATTTGATTTGAGGATAGTATAATTCTTAATACTAAAATAGGAAATGATTATTGCATAATCCGCACTCTTAGGATGCATTAAGGAAATTAATTTTTCTGTTAAGTTGAGATTAAATTAAGTTTAGTTTGATTGAATTAAAAGACAAGAGATTGAAACCATAAGACCCTCTATACAAGCAGGTTAATTTTCAAGTAAGTGGATTACCTAAACTTTTCTAAACTGTTTGCAAAATTATGATTTTAGATATCATTTCAAAGTTTTCATGAAATTCCTACCTTGTGAAATACTTATTTCTGTACATAAATATTGTTGCTCTTATTTTTTTTAAAAAATTTGCACCAAGTTTAAAATACCTTTTAAACATGTTTTGGATGTGAACATATATTTTGATGCACTTGTATTAAATCACTACTGAATCAGTTATTGTAAAAATGATTTATGTAGTGATGCTCATTGGTGGCCCGCTAGTGTAGTGAAACTAATTCAAACACTCCTAAATAAGGATAAAGTTTGGGGCTCTTCAACTAGAAAATACATTGGCGGTCTCAATTGAGAATATGGATTGAGATAGTAGAGTTAGATGAAAGACTGTTCAATTACACAGACCTTCTTTGTTGGGATTAAAGATTGAGATTTCAAATGACCATCTGAATCAGGATTAAGATTAAGATAATTGTTTTAGTTAAATGAGCATTATGGTTGCATGTGGCCCTTCTTTCTTGGAATTAAAGATTAAGGTCTTGATTAGTGAATTTAATACATGACACGTATAAATTGATGAGCAATGTGCATGACGAAATGATGTTGAAAGGAACTTTTCACTTCCGTACGATACTTGTGAAATGTTACTACAAATGTTTTATGAAAGCAATTTTTCACTTACATACGATATTTGTGAAATGTTATTACAAATGTTTTACGTGCGAAAATTTAGTGAAAATAGTTTTTGTAAATGTTTTGAACTGTTCACATCTTCTAAAATAAGTAATCCCTTTACTGAGCACTTACCACTCACAAACCTTTTTGTTAAAACATTTTTTCATTAGAAGCTTTTGAAGATGAGATGACGTGGAGTTGGTGATAAAGCTGCTAGGGAACTAGCTTAAGTTTGTTACTTAAATTATCAATAAGTTGTAATTTAAAAGGTTTTACATTTAATAAGTTAAGTAATAATGGCTTGTAATAATTTTAATGTTCCACTGCTATTAATGTTTCGAGGATTTCTCTAATGTAATGAGTTTTGGTATCCTCAAGACAAAAGTCCTGAGTGTACTGCTATGTTACACACTTAAATTTGGGATGTGACATAACCACTAGAATATCTTCTACCTTCAGCCCTTGGTCTTGTGCGCCTGTGACATAGGGTAAGTACGCCTTGCATTCCTTCCTAATAGGCTACTCGGCTCGAGCTGTAGAAATCAATGAGCTGAGTTTACTGGACTAATACCTATCATTCCTATGATAGGAAAACGTATTACCAGACGATAGACAAAAGTTTGTCATCTTATTTCTACAGTCCAAATGAGTAAAGTTCCTTACTAACCAGTCAATCCATCCTTAAAATGACATAGAATTCCATAATATAAAGCCATATTAGGTCAATTTTCAATTCCCAATTTCTGTCAAGGTCCAAGTTACAGTCTTTATATATTGTGTTGGCTACCAGGGTATAGGGCAATTCTAATTTTTTTCAGCTTATACCTTAATTATCTAGCAAGGCTTTTTGAGATAAAAGAATGCGAACCACCATAATTGAACAGGGCAAAAGTACAAAGCTAGTTAACGATTATGTTACTTGCAATCATGTCCTCGGCATTGTTAGCCTTTTCCTAGGTTATGGCAAACACCCGTGCAATCCTTTTCAACTTAGGGTTCGACTATTCGAGCTTACCATTATTAATGTTACTATTGAAGCTATTCCTGTTAGTATTGATGGTGGTGATTAGTCCGGTAATACCTTGAGGGCACTTAACAGCCAAGTGGCTTTGCTAGCTGCATCGTAAGTAAGCTTTAGTCATCATTCATCATACTAGGGTGCACTTGTATAATAGATGTTACACTCTGATAGTTGCATAGTAACCTACCCATATTTGGCCCTATTAGCCCTCTTGGTGACTATTAGTCTAGATGAAGGTCCAAGTTGCTTATTCCCAGAGTTTGGACTTGGTTTAAGCCTCTTCAAGTTGTTCTTGGCCTCTCGACAATTGATATTAGCTTCAACCCTTATTGCGTCCAACTCTTGAGCCCCCTAGTCAACTCTTGGCTAGATTAGCCATTACTATTAATGAATATTTTTTTAAGATGTGGAACTTCGTCGAGTACTCGACTACCAACATGTTGGGTGTTAGCACTAAATTGTCGCATTCTAACATATTTTGTGGACAGATGGCATTAGGGAAAAGTTGTTTAAAAATGTCTCATGAAACTGAGCGCAAGCAATCGGCTCTTATTCTAGTACTGCAGGTGAGATACCTTCCCACCAGAAGGAAACCTCGCTAACCGGGAATGGTATTGCCACTTTGGATCATACTTCACTAAGAACTTCCATCAATTCGAAATTATCTTTTATCTCTTTCAACCCCTTTTAGAGAATCTCTAAATTATGTGAATTGTCAAATGTAGGGATGTGGGCTTTCCTTAATGCTTCACAATAGGCCTTAATACCTCTATTAAGTGGGGCTTGGGTTGGTCAGGAGCTTATTGCTAATTCCCTACCACCCAGGCCACTATATCAGTTATGGTACTAAATCATCTTATCTCAAATTTGTGTGACTCACTGCCAGCTGTAGTTGTAGTTGCATTCGAGGTGGAGGCAGAGAGTAGTTGTATGTTTGCTCATTAACATTTTCCATGAGCCCGGCATAACGTGGGTTCTAGGTAGTGCGATGGGGTCTTCTAATCATCTTCCTAGATAAGGAGGTTGTTTGTGAATTAAACGAATCGCGCAAGTTGGTGTACAGATATGCGCATATGAAAAATGAAGGTCAACAACCAACAAGTAAAATAGTAAGGCATGAAATGGCTATAAAAAAATAATGATTTTATTATTATTATTCAAAATTGCCAGTCACAATAGACAAGCTGGTTTTATTTGTATCTTAATATCCCTATAGCTCTATAAATTTAATCTAAAATGATTCGTCTATTACTATGTCCTTAGTCTAAAATAGTTTATCTATGACTATGCCCTCATCATTTGGCTCAACCTCATCAGGGATCTCCTTAAGCTCGACATCCTAAAATTTATGGTGAATGAAGGCATGGAGCTCATCATTCTTGTAGTTGAGATGCCTCACTAGTCAAGTTAGATCCACCCACCCCTCTCGGTCTATGTCTATACGGTGTTGATAGCTTCTTTGTATATGCTCATTCATCTTAACATGCTTCTGCCATTCGGCCTTTGATTCTTCTAGCTTCCTATTGAGGGTGTCTTAAGGGTGTCCCGGTGATCCCTCAATACCCTATTTTCAACCTCATGTCTATCGTGTTGTTTACGAGCTTTAGCCAATGTAGCAACTACATCTCTTAGCTAGGTCATCGTGATGAAAAGTGGTCCATGATCTCCTTAGGTAAAGCATTATAGGGGGGAGGTGCTTACTCACTTAAACCAGTAGCCTTATCCATTTTCTATGTTAAGTATCAAATTTCTAAGGTAAGGTAACATCAATTCAATAACTTATTCATGTATGTAATAAGCTACTTAATTCTAAGTTCTCGTGAGGTAATCTTCTATGGTCCAGTTTATGTTATACATTCTAAATTCTCACTGTCCAAACTTAGGTTCTGATACCACTTCTATTACACCCTTAGCCCAAGAATGCAACCTAGCAATATTCGTGAATAACCTTAACGAATATCAAAGTCAACATGTTAAAGCAATTAAACCAAAAAGTTCATTTAATGCAATATAAGCGTTTGATACGTCGCAACGAAAAAGTAAACTAATCTATTACAATCTCATCATCTTATTTGCTAAACAGTAGAAGAAAATAACAAATTCTTCTACCCCTTAACTCTATCATTCTCATGTGTGATAATTCTATCTACTGTTTTCTACAGAAGAGACGTGAAGAAAAAATATGAGCGACAAATAACTCAATAAGTAGATACTTACCTTTTTTTATTAAGATACGAAAAAAGTAAAACATTTACAAAATTCACATGTAATCATGTCAAAACATTAACAAAACATTTGTAAGAACAATAGTTAATCCATAAATTTCCAGTTTCACGTATAATTTACAAGTACCATGCTTTAGCATGCTAAGTTCTCAAGCAATTCATGTGTTATTTTTACTTATTAAGACCATAATTTATTACCCCAATTAAAGAGGGTCATGCGACTTGACCTTCTACCCTGGTCAAATGAGTTATAATGTCAACCTATAATTCCAATTAAGAAAGTTATGTATCCCAACCTTATGACCTCAATTAGATAGGTCATGTATATCACTTATTGCCAGTGAAGGAGTGGAACTAATCCTTATATTATTTCGGTTTGATCCCCCAAGGCATGTTTCACAACATTTCAATGCATCCATTTAACAATTCAAACAATTTAACAATCATAGTTACATTTCAAAATAGTTCAAAAGCAGATATCATTTACAACTTGCCATAGCTAAAATCCTTTTTTAGAAATAATTATTTCACAATAAATATAGGATTTTTGGGAAAAAGCAATTAAAACAATTTAAAAGAAATGATATTTAAGAAAACAATTTATTTAGAAAGTTAGTTGGAAAAATATACAGATATCCACTTATTCAGTATTCGCTGTAGTTCCTAAAATTCATTGGTATTATTCTCTTAAGTCCTATTCGAATTCGAACAGCTCCCATTTCAAATATCAATTTAGTGAAAATTTAATCCCTATATACTTTGGTGCAATCCAACAGGTTTTACCCTTGTTCTCATGAGAATGGTACTAGTGTTTGCGAATATAGGTCTCTCAACTGCATGACGACATGCAGTGCATTCTATTTACCTTTGCGCCCAAACCTCCAATTGCAAAAATGATGTCATGACTACGGATGGCTTCCTCGCTGACGTGATCAAAATCACAATAGAAGCAACAGGGTAGTGAACGATGTAATCGAACTCGAATCTAAAAATTCTAGGAACACGAACCAAGCGATGAACACCAACCCAACATGCTAGAATTGGATTAAACTTGATATAGACGGCCACAATCAGCACACCAAACACTGATTGATACGTCACAAATCACACGGTCCACTCCAAGATAACTCGATTTGGAGATTGAAATCCACGAAAAATTGAATGCACAATTTCAGAGAATTTGGAAGGAATTTTGAATTGATTAAAACTCTATCTGGCCATTTTCAACTGAATAACTACTATTTATACTAGATTCTATCAAACCCTAACCTAAAAAGCCCATATAACCCAACTTATTAATAAAGTCTATTACCAAATAAAAATAAAAATAATAAATACTAAAATAAAATTCGACGGATTCTTAGAATTGTCCTCATTCGAGCTTATGTCCTCCTAGATCAAATACAAATCTCTGGAAGGCTCTCAACTCTTTGTCATCTTGTTTAAATTCCAACTTCAACCTTTTATAAATCTAACAATGAAACTCTACTGGCGAATCACATAACAAATTATGTAATATCACTAATTTTGTGCCCGGATGCACATATGCAAACCCCTTAAAGAATATTTTTAACTCCTTTGTAGCACAAATGGACAGAACATTTGCTAGATGGTCAAATGGGTTAACATACACGTGACTCTGTAGAAGTTCAATCTCTCAATCTTTTACTTGTTCTTCATTCTTGTAATTGTCCTCAACTTCCACTTTAATTACTATGGCTTCTTTCATCTCAATTTTTATCCTCTTCAGTTTCTACTAATTCTATTATTTCTTCTCGTTCACTTTTCTCCTCCTTAATTCCTAGATGCGTGCTAGTGTTGTCATTATTTTTATATTGTACTTCTTCCGGTAGCATTTTCTTTACAATCTTCACTTCAGTCAAAGATGACATCTTTATGGATGGACTTTTTTTTTCTCTCCTATAACTTTGCTAATGTCAATATAAGCATCAACTTCCTTATTTCAACATTTACTCATGCTTTGCCCACATTGAAAGCAATTAAAACACAATCAATATTGATTCTCAATATAAGAATCCGATATCTTGGATGTCTTGTCATACTCATCCTCATTTGATCTATAATCTTTGGTGTGATGGTGGCTTAACGGTGTATATCTATTTCTTGTCTCCTCGTGTCTTAATGTATGATTATCCATAGCAAGACAATTTTACAATTTATCGACAGCTCTTGATAACTTTTAAATTTCATCAAACACTCACTTCTTGTAATATACATGATCATTCAACATCCTGTAGAAATAAGTACAGATAAATTCCCCCTCTCTCTTTTTTTAATATTTTTTTGAATTCTACCTTTTTTTTTTCTATTTTTTTCTCTTAACAAGAAAGCGTATCGAATTAAGATTCGATACTACCTTGTTCTGATACCAAACTGACGTGATCAGAATTACAACGGAAGCAACAGTGTAGCGAACGATGTAATCGAACTCGAATCTGAGAATCCCAAGGATGCGAACCAAGAGATAAACGCCGACCTAACATGGTAGAATTAGATTGAACTCGATATAGACGGCCACAATTAACACACCGAACACTGATTGATACATCACAAATCACACGGACCACTCTGGAATGACTTGATTTAGGGATTGGAATTCACGAGAAATTGAATGCACAATTTTAGGGAATTTGGAAGAAATTTTGAATTGATTAAAACTCTATCTGTTTGTTTTCATTGAATAACTACTATTTATACTAAATCCTATTAAATTCTAACATAAAAAGCCCATATGACCCAACTTATTAATAAAGCCCATTAACAAATAAAAATAAAAATAATAAATACTAAAATAAAATTCGACGGATTGCTGAATCGCGTCATGCGCCCTCATGGTACTGGTTGCGAAGAGTTCTGGAATTTGCGTTGTTCACTTTGCAACCGCAAAGAGCCAAGTCGTGGTTGCGACGCGCGCTGCATGTGTTATTGACATTGATCATATGGCTTATTGGATTGCATGTGGTTTCTTCAACAACTGTGCAGACTCAAACCATAACTGCAACACACAACCTCACGGCCGATGATGACAAACACAGTGCAAGGTTTGGCATCCAAATTTCTTGCACTTAATTTTAACCCCTCTTTTCGACATGCACATGTGTTTTAAGGTTTCTAAGGGCCCTTAATTTGTGTTCTTAGGATAAAATTTTAATTTTGAAGGGTCATTCCTTTACTAGTTCAACAGATCCAAAGTAATTTCTTACATATAATTTTTGTTTGATGATCCTTTGTTTGATTCAATTGTGAGGGTTTTAACTTCCACATGTTCTAGAGTTTATTAAGTCTAAAATTTGTCTCCCCTTCCTCCCTTGCTCCTTGGACGGCTGCTTTGAGTTTTTTGAGTGCCAAAATATTTTTTTTGTTTAGGTATAAGGTGAGTGTTTTTATACTATGGCTTTAGGTGCTTGAATTAGGAAATACTTTCCCCTCTTATTTTTGGCCAAAAAAATCACATGAAATTCTCTAAAGTTTCATTCCAAAATCTAACTCTCATCTCCCACATTGGGCTTTATATGTTCCTGGTAACATGTTTTCATTAGTGCCTTTGTTTTTATAAGGCTTTTCTTGTACTCATATGGGTATATTGCCTTTCATATACGCATACCCATTCTCATCAACCCCTAACACGAAAATTAATGATGAAAATGGAAGTTTTTATAATTTAAATCCTTTATTCCAGTTAAAATAAATATTGCTACATAGTCTTTAAAATCTTGAGGTATTACATTTAAGATGTCCAATAATTTTTGACTTAAACACATATCAAATATATAAAACATTATTAAAATTCTATTATATTTTGATTAAATATTTTAGTAAGACATAAATTTGTATATTTTTACATTTATTTGTTGAATTAATAGTTATTATTTTTATATTTGTGGTATTCTGATTTTATTAGTTCAATAAATTTAACTATTAACAGTAATTAAAAATATTTAAAATTAGATTCATTTCTTTTCTTAGTATCACTATTTTATGTTTTTTAATATGTTTATTAATATTTATATTATTAATATTGCATCATCAAAATCAACTATGATTAAACCACTAGTTAAATCAGTAATCATTGAGTTGGTAAATTTCTCGATTTGATGGTCAGGGTAATTTTTAAGACATTGCTTATCACAATTATAATTTTGCATGAATGAAAGCCACATTCCTCTTAAAAATATTACGGCATGGCTGGTACGCAAGAACGAGTTAAGAATGGAATGAATATTCTTGACTCCATTGCAAATCATATAATTAGTATAATTCTACGCAAGGATAACTATTCTCAGAGTAATGTTAATTTTCAATAGTATGCAAATGGTCATTCCCTCTTAATATCATAAGATTATATATTACTAATCGGTTAGAATAAATTCATACTTTTATTTGATGAAATTACCTTTCTATAATATATTATAATTGTATAATATATAATTACTAAAATAAATTTAATTATTTATATATTATTTTTTCACTATACTCCCTCAATTTTTATTTATTTCATTTACTTCTCTCAATTTATATTTATTCTATAATTTCTATTTCTCATATTTCTTTCCTTTTTATAAATTAAATAAATGGTATAAAATTCATATTTGAAAATTATTATTATTTTATTTATATGCATAGATATTAAATGTCCTTAAATTTTAACTTATCATATGTTTTGGTCAATATCCTCAATCAACTTTAATTTATTTTACTTTTTCCTATTTCAAATTTCATTCTTTATCTTTTATTTTATAAATAATGTAAAACAGTCTTTATAAGATCAAGTACACATTTATTTTTTTATATAAATTCTATGTATAATTATTGTCTCCTTCATAGTTTTCTTTTCTGTCTATCTTCTTTTTGAACTATATGACTTTTTCGTCTCTATTCTCCATTCTATTTTAGCTCCTTTGTAAACAATTAAAACTCTGTGCCATAAAAAGAAAATGATAATACTCTTGATAAATAAATAAATAGTTTTTGTGTTAATCGGTAGATTTTGTTTTTTTTTTTTAACCAATTTAAGTGTTTGTAAACTTCGATTGAGTTTTCAATGTACAATTATATGAAAATTTATTATTTAAGAATAATTTCGTCATTATAAGAAAATTCATAATATTTGTATGTTCTTTTCGATCTGTCAATTACGAGAATGGAATTATGAATAACAAATTTTATTCTATTCTTATTACTTACGAACACCAGCTATGGGATAGCTTATCGAGTTTCTATTCTATTCCTATATTTATTCTATTTCTATTTTATTACATTCACATGTACCAACTGCTTCCTTAAAGTTACAATAACTTCGTTGAATTATCACCTAATATTATTGATTTCTCTTAATGAAAATCCACAAATCTGAATTTGGAAGATCAATAATCGAAAAGACAAGATGTAACCCGCAAGCCATCTTTGAAAGTGAATACTCTAATACCACATATGTCACGATTTAATTTTTTAATAAAAATTTATTAACTGTTATGATTTATCGCACCTTGAACCTGAGTTGGTTTGAAATTTGAAGACTTGAAACGGGTTTGTAACAAATCTTGGGTTTGGGCTTCTGTTGTTTATTCCAGGTTCTCATGCAATACCGACTTGGCCTGTATCCGTAGCTACTTGACACGTTGATATTTGTTTTTGGGAGGGCTAAATTAAGCCAGAAGAAGTCACACGCACATAAATATATTTTTTAATTTATGTGCTTAGTAAAACAAATATGGTTATTAATGTAATTCATAGTATACTAATTTTTTAAATTTTATTTTTAAAAATATCAGTTCAGATTGAATTATGAAGGGATACATGTATGTATAATTATATGTATACAATTTTTTATGATTACATAATAAATTAGGGAAGAATTAGACATTGACATGAAAATAGATAAATATAAATCATAAGGATTATATGAAATAATAATTTGTAAAGAAATATATTGAGTTTCAATACGAATTGATATAACTTATTTTTATGCACAATTTACATAATATTGGTAAAATGTTCTACCCTTATTATTAGATAATTAAAAAATTTTAATATGTCATAAATTGTTCGTTATGTACTAATTTAATAATTATTAAATGAACTCGAAAAATAAATATAATGTGTAAATGAAATATTAAAAAAAAAAAGAAAGAAAAAAACTCATGGGTCCGGTGAACTTTTGAATAAAAACCATTGAACTTGAACTTAAATTTTGATTTAAGTCTTGTGAGCCAGCTTGACCTGTCTTACATTGTTAAATATCACACTAAGTAAGTTAGTTAAAGTTGCATCTCAATCTTTAAAAGTTATAACTATGTTTGTTTCGTATAATGAAAAATACATATTTAATTATTATACTTTTTAAATTTTGTTTATTTCTCTTTTATTTGTATACAATTTTCGACATAAAAATACATAAAAATATGCATCAAAATTTAAGAACAAACAAAGCCTTGTTTCATGGAGTTTAATTTTTAATAGTAATTCTCTATCGTTATGTTTGGAAAACAAGTGTCATTTCAAATTTAACACTATTAAATATATCGTTTAACAATATTTTTAACTAAAATCAAATTTAAAATTTTCCTCTTCCATATGTGTAACTAACTAATTATTTTTAAATCATTATACGTATTCACAATCAAATCAATACTTATATATATATATATATATATGTATCACACATATACTCATATTAATTTTTATTTATACCTTAAAATATATCATTATTGTCATAAACTATCACATCATTCAATCGTTATTATATATTTATAAGTATATTCATATAAATTATATTATTTATCATATTAAAAATTTTATTTCAAACGTACCATCAGACATTTTATCCAACAAAATCCTCTCTACCAAACATAGCCCATATATTTCTCCTGATTCATCCGATAAGAGACCAAAAGCCAACCACCAGAGATTCCATTAATTTACGTGGAGTTCATTAAAATGGCCTAACAGGGAAATATGACTGCTTATTTATTGTTATTATTAAATTAAACAAAATAACATCTGAAATCTCTGGTCAATCTTAAGTTTTCCATTCATTAATTATCCGAACTTGTTCAACGAATCAATAATTTTCCATTCTCCGGAATCACAAGTCTTGCATTCATTAATAATCCAAACAAACACTACAAGTCGCGATTAGCGCGTTACGTCAACCTCACCTTTCTTTTTCTGCGTCGGACGACGGAAATTCCATATGACTACGTGGTCGCCACCCCCTCTTCCAGTTCCAGATAACGTTCTCACACACGCTCTGCCATGCCTGCTCATTGATTCACCACCAGAAAATTTCCATGGAGAGCTTCCAACCTCACAAGATATTTCCCTGTTTGATACTGCCGTTTCTCCTCCAGTTTTCATCGCTTTTCTTTCGTCCTGTCTTACATTGTTAAATGTCACACTAAGCTAGTCAAAGTTTCGTCTCAATCTTTAACAGTTATAAATATGTTTGTTTCATATCATAAATTCTAAAAACACACGATTAATTATTATATTTTTTAAATTTTATTTCTTTTTCTTTTATTTTTTCATAATTTTCAACATAAAAACACATAAAAATACGCACCAAAATTTAAGAACAAACAAAGCCTTTTCTTTCATGGAGTTTAATTTTTAATAGCAATTCTCTATCGTTGTGTTTGGAAAACAAGTGTCATCTCAAATTTTACATTATCTAATATATTGTTCAAACAATATTTTTAACTAAAATCAAATTTAAAATTTTCTTCTTCCATATATATATATATATATAACTAATTAATTATTTTTCAATCATTATACATATTCACAATTAAATTAATATTTATATAAATATATATATATATATCACACGTATACTCATATTAATTTTTATTTATACCTTAAAATATATCATTATTTCCATAAACTATCACATCATTCAATCATTATTATATATTTATAAGTATATTCATATAAATTATATTATTTATCCCATTTAAAACTTTTATTCCAAACGTACTATTCATTTCAAAATCAAACACTTTATACAACAAAATCCTCGCTACCAAACATAGCCAATACGTTTCTCCAGATTCATCCGATGAGAGACACCAAAAGCCAAGTACCAGAGATTTCATTAATTTACGTAGAGTTCATTAAAATGGCCTAACGGGGAAATATGACCGCTTATTTATTATTATTATTATTAAATTAAACAAAATAACATCTGAACTCTCTGGTCAATCACCAGTTTTGCATTCATAGAACTTGTTCAACGCATCAATAATTTACCAGTCTCCGGAATCACAAGTCTTGCGTTTATTAATAATCCAAACGAACACTGCAAGTCGCCATTAGCGCGTTACGTCAACCTCGCCCTTCTTTTTCTGCGTCGGACGAATGAAATTCCATATGACTACGTGGTCCCCACCCCTCTTCCAGTTCCAGATAACGTTCTCACGTCCACTCTGCCATGCCTGCTCATAGATTCACCACCAGAAAATTTCCATGGAGAGCTTCCAACCTCACAAGATATTTCCCTGTTTGATACTGCCGTTTCTCCTCCAGTTTTCATCGCTTTTCTTTCGTCCCTTTGCAGATTATACTTTACCTGAACGCTACTTCATCAACTGCGGTTCAGCTTCCAACATCGCCGTCCACGGCGGCCGAACGTTCATCGGCGATGTGAAATCCGATGTCGTCCCCCGCCATAGCAGCCCAGTTGAAGACCGTAGTTCTTCCACCTCCGTCTCCGAGGAACTCTATCGAAGTGCGAGGATTTTCAGAGTGCCCTCTTCTTATGAGCTTGATATAGAACAAAATGGGACCTACGTGGTACGCTTCCATTTCTTTCCCTTTTCCGCTTTGGGAAATCTCAGTGATGCTCGATTCAGCGTCGAGGCTTCCAGGTTTAGGGTGCTATCCAATTTCTCCGTCCAAAACAGTAGCAGTTCGAATTTTCCTCGCGTTGAAGAGTTCTTCGTTACTGTTCCTCTGGGAAAGCTCCAGATTAAACTTGTGCCTGATGGAGACCAGTCTTTTGCTTTTGTCAACGCAATGGAAGTATTTCTTGCCCCACCCGATTTCATCCCTGATCATGCTATTCATGTAACTCGGGAAGGAAAGCAGCCGGACGATGGTCGGTTATCTTCTGCGCTGCGTGTAATTCATAGAATTAATGTCGGAGGCTCAGATATTGGGCCGAATGGGGACGGGCTTTTGAGAAATTGGACTGCTGATGATGTTTATCTGTTGAATAATGAAACATCAAAGAAAAGTGAACCTGTGGCTACGGTTAATTACCGGAACCCAATTTCCACAAAGTTCGTTGCCCCTGATTCTGTTTACAACACTGCCAGAGAACTTGATGACAGCAGTCAGGGGCATGATTCGAACATTTCGTGGGGTTTTGATGTGAAAAAAGGAGCCACGCATCTCGTTCGGGTGCACTTCTGCGACATTGTTTCTAATACCACAAACGAATTCCTGACTTTTAATCTTTTCGTCTATACTAAGTTTAGTGTAAAGATACGGCCTTATTCCTACTTTCCTCAGACAGCAGTCCCTTTCTACGATGATTATGTGGTTGATTCAGACAATTCGGGTTTTATGAATATCAGCGTTGGCCCTCGAAAAGATTCATCATATAATCCAACAGCATTTTTGAATGGAATAGAGATCATGGAGCTAATTGTCGACCAGGGTTCATCTCCAGGAGCAAGTGGTTCAACAAGAAAACGTTTACTAATCGTTGTGGGTTCAAGCGTGGGAGGTCTGGTTTTGGTCCTTCTATTGACAGTGCTGTTTTTGGTATTGAGAAAGAGAAAGTGGAAGCCCAGTGAGAACTTTGACTGGCCATTGACGCCTCTGCCTGGAGGAAGTTCTCACAGCAGAACTACGGTTAAAACTGGCAGTAGCTCTCATCTGGCCGACTTAAACCTCGGTTTGAAGCTGCCATTTTCTGAAATCCTCTACGCCACAAAAAATTTTGACACTAAATTGAAGATCGGTGAGGGAGGTTTCGGGGCAGTCTACAAGGGAATGCTGAGGAATGGCAACAAAATTGCAGTCAAAAGAAGCAAGCCAGGACACGGGCAGGGCCTTCTGGAATTTCAAACTGAAATATTGGTCTTGTCCAAAATTCGCCACAACCATCTTGTTTCTTTGATTGGATATTGTGACGAAAGGCACGAGATGATACTAGTTTACGAGTTCATGGAGAGGGGATCTTTAAGGGATCATCTTTATGTCTCGGCAGGAGATTCCATGGAGTCAGCATCGAGGCCCGAGTTATCATGGGATCAAAGGCTTCGAATTTGCATTGGAGCGGCAAAAGGCCTTCTCTACCTCCACGCTGGTTGCAACAAGGCAATCATCCACAGGGACATCAAGTCCACCAACATCTTGATTGATGAGCATAATGTGGCTAAAGTTGCTGATTTTGGACTTTCTCGATCAGGCCCTCCTGATCAAACTCATGTTAGCACGGATGTCAAAGGCAGCTTTGGCTATCTTGACCCTGAATATTTTACTTACTTACAACTGACTCAGAAGTCCGATGTGTATTCTTTCGGGGTGGTGCTTCTTGAAGTACTTTGTGCAAGGCCAGCCATCAATAGCCAGCTTCCAAGAGAGCAAGTCTGCTTGGCTGAGTGGGGAATGACATGGCAACGAAAAGGGCAGTTAGAGAAAATTGTTGATCCTCTGCTTGCGGGAAAGATTGATCCCGACTCTTTGAGGAAATTTGGGGAAATAGTGGAGAAGTGTTTGAAAGACCATGGAGCTGACAGGCCCAATATGGTGGATGTGTTGTGGGACTTGGAGTATTGTCTGCAGCTTCAATACACTGCCATGCCTAGAGAACCATACGAAGACAGCACAACGGATGTCTCGTCGGGTCTTCACGCGAATTTTGTTCAACGGTTGCCTTCTCACAGCGTGCCAGATCTTGAAGAAGATCAACTCTCCCACGAGTCCGACGGTTCGTCGGGTACACTCATGTCAACGAGATATTCTCCCAACTGAAGGTTGATGATGCCAGATGACTGAATAATTTCTGATTGTTTGTCACTTTTTCGTCTCCTGGCTGCTAAAGTGCGTGTGTTGTATAATATCATCTAATGTTATCTTGGTGGGGTGCAATGAAATGGAGATGGTTATACGTCCCATCCAAGTGCTCATATATGTTAGAAGAAGAATTTGAATTATACATAGACTATTAAAGTGCTTGAATTGTATAAATATTGAGTATATGTTAGTTTCATGTTACATTTATGTATATATACAAAAAAGAAGTATAGAATTTAATGTTGATACATGTAGCATATTAGGTACATGTTCTCTGAATCCTATAAATATCTATGCATTGTTGTTGTATTACTGGGAGTCATTTGAAATAAAAATATATTATATAAAATGGCTTCTCTTCTACTCTATTATTTGTAAGTTGAGCAATACTCTTAAATAATTTTATTTTATATCACGTGAATTCTTGTCTTCCAACATATCCATGGTGGAAATTGCACTAGAAAGAATTTATGTTTCTTTTGCCCCAGCCAGAACCCTTAAATGTTTTTCATTAACAGATACAGTATTCTTCTAATGCCAGTTGCGTGTACAAAAATTGCAGATAAGTGACTGAAAATGACAAATTAAAGCTGTTCCATTTTCAGTGCACTTAGATGTGTGCCTGTATACGTATATACTTCTGAAGAGGACTGAAGAAGTGAAATTTCATGGCATTTAATTTCCATAGAAAATATATATATATATATATATATATATAATTGATGATGGCACGAATAGCACATGTTACTGAATCTCAAAAATTGAAAAGCTTAAAAGTCCAATCCATTCGCTGCACTACAAAGACATCAGGTATAGGATGGGATTGAGCAAGCTTTGTTCAATATCAGGTCTGATGATTGTGCCCATTATGCATGGACAGCTTTTTGATCAATCAAGTACGGAGGGCTCATTGTCGAACCCTCGAACAAGTGAACCCATGTATCTGAGAAATTTTGAGGCGAAGTAAACAATGAGACGAGCATAAAAATAAAAGAACACAAAACTTAAAATACTGGAAAATAATAAGAAAACATCTGATTTGGTGTCGTTTGTCTAATTTCTATAAAGAAAAAAAGGCCCCTTGAAGAGGATGGGCATTGACAGTCAACTCTAAATTATAAATATAAAAAGAAGATTCCATTCAATTTCCAGCTATCAAAAAGGACTACCAGAGCTTCCTCTCATCCAGCTAAACAGAACCTATGGTGCAGATTTTCATATGGAATATTATGGGTGTCAGAAATATAAGTAAATAGAAAATTTTACACAATCTGTGCAAAGATCATCACTTGAAGCTGCTGGTTATTCTTGAAACTTTTATTCCTCTGGATAAAATATTTTTGTGTAGAAGATTGAGATTTCAATCAGTGGTGGCAAATCAAAACAACAAAATTTGGTGCTTTGCTGCAAATAATCTGGATATGAACATCTTTCAAGACCACAATCAATTCCTTCATATTAAAGTTCCCTCTAAATAGCTTAAACAGGATATCTTTCAAGACCATAATCAATTCCTTTACATTAAAGTTCCCTCTAAATAGCTTGAACAGGATTTATTTGGGACTTTCATATATGTCAACTGTAACAGATTTGACAGAAGAATTTTGAGGATAGCTCTTTCTTAGATAACAGTCGGCACCGGACCGTGGATTATTGGTGGTGACTTCAATGTCACTCTTTCCCCCTCTACATCAATTAGAGGTGCTATGCATAGGCCTGGTCCAAGTGAGGAATTTAGAAATATGATTATGAAATGTGGATTGGTTGATGCTGGATTTGAAGAGGAGCCATACACTTGGACTAATAAGAGAGTCTGGAAGCGATTGGATAGGGTGCTTTACTTAGCTTCTTGGACCGAGATCTTCACATGCACTAAGGTTCTTCACCTTCCTCGAAGCACGCCTGATCATCACCCGCTTCTGGTTTCAGCCTTCAATCCTTCACATAGAGCCACATCTTTTTTTAGATTCCAAAATATGTGGGTGAAACATCATCAGTTCTTACAATTGGTTGGAGATTCTTGGATCCAACCTACACAAGGGTTTGGGATGATTAAAGTCCAACAAAAGATTTATCACCTTAAAACAGCACCAAAGGAGTGGAATAAAAGTTGCATTGGGAATATTTTCCAACAAATTGAAAAGGCTAAACATGCAACATCTATGGCAAAGAAAAAATTTGATAATGACCCCTCAACTACCAATTCTATTAATTTGAATAGATGTAATGCACAGCTGATTCATGCATTAACATTAGAAGCAGCATTTTGGAAACAAAAAAGCTGCTATAAATGGTTGGAGGCGGGAGAACGAAACACAAAATTCTTCCATTCCCTTACAAAGAAGAGCAGAATCAGATCAAGAATCAATAGAATTCTAGTTTCTGATACAATTTTCACACAAGAAGAGGAAATTAAATCATCAGCGATGCAGTATTTTCAGGACTGCTTCATAGGTCATCCAGTTGCCACAGATTTCACTAATAGTGATGGTCTGATGAGTGTTTTACCTCTTATCCCCGAGGATATTGCACACTCCTTTAATTCAATACCGGACTTGGAAGAGATTAAGGAAGTTGTTTTCTCAATGTGTTCAGATAGTGCAATAGGCCCTGATAGCTTTACAACTTTATTTTTCCAATCTTGCTGGCTAATTTTAAGAGAGGATATTCTTCAAGTAGTCTAGGATTTTTTTGCGGGTACTCCAATGCCCTGGAGTTTTACAGCCACTACAATTAGTCTGATTCTTAAAAGGATGGTGCAAGGTGTTGGAGCGACTTTAGACCGATTTCTCTTTGCAATGTTATTAACAAAGTAATGTCAAAACTTCTTTATAAAAAGATTGCAGCAGCACTTCCCTGTCTTATTTCCCCTGATCAAAGTGGCTTTGTCCCGGGAAGATTGATTGGGAATAATATTCTTCTCGTGTAAGAAATGGTCCATCTCCTTGAAAATAAAAAAGTGTTCGATAATATTATTCTCAAACTCGACATGAAAAAAGCATATAGTAGAGTAAATTGGAATTTCCTTTTCAAAGTCTTGGAGTACATCGAATTTCCTCCACACACTATTACACTCATCAGACACTGCATCACAAACTATTGGTTTTCTGTCTTTATTAATGGCAGCACACCAGGATTCTTCAAATCTACTAAAGGTTTGAGACAAAGTGATCCAATCTCACCGACACTCTTCATTCTCACAGCTGAAGTTCTATCACGTGGCATTGACAAGATTTTCAAGGAGAATCCTCATATGTATTTAGACACAAAGGCGGCATTCCAATCACTCATCTTTCTTTTGCGAATGATATCATCATATTTTCCAAGGTAAGGAAACCAGTTCTCAAAAAACTCATGAATTTTCTGAAAGAGTATGAAATCTTGTTGGGACAAGCTTTGAATCACTCAAAGAGTACCTTTGTGGTTAGCACAAGAGCCTCACGGTTGCAGCTGAATAGAATTAAACATATCACAAGATTTCTTTGGAAACAATTGCCCTTAACATATCTTACAGCCCCTTTGTACAAGGGAAATAAGAAGAGGGTGCCGTTTGAAAATCTAGTGATGAAGATTAGGGACAGGCTAAGTGGCTGGGAAAATATTTTCCTATCACATGGTGGCCGTCTTCAACTTATCCAAAGTGTTTTATCTTCCGTGCCTCTTCATCTTTTTCAAGTGCTTAACCCCCCTCTCATTATTATTGATTAAATTGAAAAATTGCTTTCTAAGTACTTTTGGGGATCTACCACAAGCCAAAGGAAAATTCACTGGACTAAATGACCAAATATTTGTCAACCTCACGATGAAGGTAGTCTTGGCATTAGAAAGTTAGGGGAGGTGGTGCAAGCTTTTTCCATCAAACTTTGATGGAGATTTAGGCTTCAATCATCCCTTTGGGCCAAGTTTCTTTTTTACAAATATTGTGGGGGTTTTTTCCCGGGACTTAGTAAACTTTCCATCCACGATTCTTTAGTGTGGAAAAGGCTCTATAAGATCAAAATCACAGTGCAAGCAAATCTGTTCTAGAATTTAGGAAATGGTGACATCTCCTTTTGGCATGATTGTAAGCTTCACAAAGGCACATTGCAAGAACTTACCAATCGGGAGGACATGACCCATGAATCAATGCATTGGTATTGGGATCAAGGAGGCTGGAATCTTCATAAACTTACAGCAGTTTTGCTACCTTCTCTTTGTGATCTTATCGCTGATATGCCTATTAATCCTGACAGCAAGGATAAGCCCATTTGGAAACTAACTTCCAATGGCCTGTTTTTCCTAAAATCTGCATGACACTTAACTGGAGTTCATGGATAATCTGGTCTCCAATCATCTTTCTATCCATTTCAATTTTCATGTGGAGATTTATCAAGAACTGGATCTCAACGGATGAAAGACTACAAATGAAGGGCTTTTTCTTAGCTTTGAAATGTTACTGTTGTGCAGATAGGGAGACTTTTCAACACCTATTTTTTCACAGCATGAAGGCTAGAACGGTATGGAATCATTTTGCTCAGATCTTCAACTTTACTCTTCCTAGCACAGGCAATGCGGTTCCTTTTCTTCGAGCTTGGGAAATGAATGTCAGTTACACACAAGTTCATATCAGGAATATTGTTCCACATTTAATCTTGTGGTTTATTTGGAGTGCAAGAAACGATGCAAAATATCGAGGAAAGTCTATGAAAGCTCAACACATTATCTAAAGGTTCATTCTTACCTTCACTATGCAACCGTTTGTAACCTATAGAAACCATCATATTGGAAAGGAGATCGGAGTATAGCGTCTCATTTGGGGATTGACCTTCTAGTACCATTCAAAACTCAACCAAAGATTGTTTTTTTGGAACAAACCATCTCCAGATTGGTATAAACTCAATACGGATGGAGCCTCTAAAGGAAATCCAGGTACCAACAGGGCTGGAGGCCTTCTTAGAAATCATCACGGAGAGGTGGTATTTGCCTTTCAAGAGCCACTTGAAGACACCACTAATACTATGGCAGAATTGAAAGCTCTTCATATGGGTTTGGTGATTTGTTTGGAAAGAGGATTCAACAAAATTTGGATTGAAGTTGATGCCACATCTATTTTGTCACTATTATCATCCACACAACCTGGATTCTGGTGCTTTCAACACACACTGCATAGAATCAAAGAGATTATGGGTCGTCTGGACATAAATCATCCCATCTCTACAAGGAAGCCAATCAAGCAGTTGATTTTCTAGCAACACAAGCATGTTACATCCAAAGCCCTTTCATTTTTTTTCTAAAGATCAGATTCATGGTAAACTAAAGAGTATTGTAAGATTTGATTTGATAAAATACCCGCATTTTAGACTCCAATTTTATACCACCTACATTCTACATGATGCTTTTTAGTTGTAAGGGAGTAGTACTTTTCATTTTCTTTTTCCAAACTTTTCTTGTAATTGGTCCTTTTCATTTTATGAAGATGGGCCGAGGGTGTCAAAAAGTTACTCCCGCCATGGCATAGACAGTTTTTATAAAATAAAAAATTAAAAAAATGAGAAGACATCTGAATTTTGAAGTGAAGAAATGATCCATAAGCAGGAGCACTCATATGCGTGTGTAGATTGACTTGCAATTTCATCGAATAAAGAATAAGTTGTGATAATTACGTGTACGTGTGAATCGCATTTATTTGAACTTACTAAGTTTTAATTCTCAGAAACAAATGACTGAAAACACATTGCTCTCTTGCTTATAATTTGGGGCTGCCACGCAGGCATTGACACTCCCACCCCCCCCCCCCCCCCCCCCCCCCCCAAAAAAAAAAAAAACAAACAAACAAACAAAACAAAACAAAACAAAAAGAAAATAACGGAACTCGAGTCCATTTGCGAATGGTACTATGAATGCTTCGGATGACAAGGCAACTCATATTGATGAAATAAAATTGCTTCTTGTCCCATTAGCTTTCTTTCCCTACAAAAAATGGTGACTTGTTTTGTTTAATTAAAATATCTTATTTAAAAATAATAACAAATAGTACAAAAATTCATCTTTTCCAGACTATGTATTTATAGTTTGCATATGAAAATTGTTTATTTTTAGAGTATTAGTGAAGTATAAGATTTTCGTCCGTTTTGGACTGATTTTTAGAGTATTAACGAAAATAGTAAGTATACAATCCTGAAATTTTCTCTGTTACATGACGCTATGCTTATTTCAATTCCAAGCCTTCTATTCAACTCCCCCAAATTCGCAGCCACCACACTTCTAACCGCTAATGTTTATTTTGCTACTATATTGACTAATGGGCAATCCACATTGGTTGCAGCGCCACAAAACCAATCTGCCTCCCAACTATAAAAACCATCTCTCCGTCATCTTTGCCTCGTCGGGCTTCGTCTGCTGCGTTGATCCTCCGCCATATCCACAGCCGATTTCAATTTTAGAGCATGGCCGAAGGAATGAAAAGCTCGGATTTTTTCATTCTCTTTCTCATCATGAGCTCGGTTTTCTCCGTGACGGAGGGCCGTCGTCTTCTATCTGCATCACGGCAGGCGCAAAGCCCTGCACCAACTCCATTTCTTGTTCAACCCCATTTGGGCAGACCTGCAGAACCGCATGCAATGCCGTCGTTCTCCATGAAGACTGCGGTGTATCCCATCGGAGGACACGGTGTCTTTAATCCAGGCCCACTGTTATCTCATCTTCCCAACGTCGGGAAGCTGGCCGGCAGATTCCATAACTATTTTTCTCGTCGTCCATCCCAGAGGGGACGAGAAGATACATCGTGATTCGTCGGAGTCCGGGCGGCCTAGGGGGGTAATTACTAATATACTTAGTTTGTTTACCAGATTGCCTGAGACCTTTTTGTAATGGCCCATATATTTTAACTTTGCAAATGATATACATCAACAATTAATAAAGAACGGGGACAGATGTGATTTTATAGCGCAGAGACACATTTCTGTGCGTCAATACTCTCTCTCTCTCTCTCTCTCTCTCACACACACACACACACACACGCATGTAAGCGCTCTCGTTTACGCGGATGCACTAAGTGATCTCAAATTAGATCATACGTTTTTGCTAAATTCATGCAATAGTAATTCACACGAACTACGTACTAAATTACCATAGAATGATATTAACTATAAATAAATTAATGATATTACTATATTTGATCTGACATTTCACACTTCAATTGCTACGCACCGCGTTGATGCAAAGCAATAAAGAGTAAAAAGCATTGACGAGAACAATTCCGATAAGAGTTAATCGAATGAAGACTAATAAGGTCATAACTGAATAAGTATCTGTTGAATGTAAGGTGAAAGATGATCAGCCTCTTGAGGTCGTAAAATTCTCTTCCCTTGTTGTTTCAACCCAAAAAAAAATTCTCTTCCTTTGTTATTGTTAGGTTAATGTCTTTCCATTTCATCAACTTTGAGCCCACTATAAGTTTACGCCTTTTGAGGTTTCAAATGGGCAAAAGTAGAAAGTGCAAGCACGGCCCTAGCGGGCAACATTTGTTATATGGGCCTGTCTGAGTGTTGACGTACACATTTAATCCAGTTAGAAGAACTCCTATTTCAACACATTTTCTTTTTAATATTTTATGCCCTCAACACGTGCTTTAAGAGACAACATGAAAATTTATTAGACTCGTCAGTTTAATGTATGAAATCTCAAATTCAATATAATAATATTTAAAAAAAATTATTGCGTAATTTCAAATAGCACGATTTATTATACATTTTTCCTAATTCAACAGTCATGAAATTCAAACTCCATTGGCATACGCCCAAGCCTTCTCAATAGAGCTGCATTTGCATTGCGATAACAAATTCTATTACATGTAAAAACAAAAGGGCCCCACTCCCAAAGGTTAATTATAAAAAATTCCCCCAACAGCACGAATTTTAGTATAAAATATTTGTCTTCAAATTATGAATTTAAAAAATAAAAATATAATTATTATATTTTTAAAATTTTATTTGTATTATTTTTTTTATATATAATTTTTGAAATAAAAACAACGCCACGAAATTTAAAACCAAACAGAACCAAATTTGAGTGTTGTCGTACACACAGCATAATTAAGACCACATCCACCTTCCCCTCTTCGCTCGCCTCGCTCTGCGTACACCGAACCCCTGGCTAAGAGCACTGCATTGACTGATCCCTCGCACTTCGTTTCTTCAACCTTCAGATCAAATCCATGGCCTGACCCCAGTATTCCTTTTCGCCCTCTTCTCCCAAATCATGGAGACCATCGGCCTTCCTCCACTGTCAAAATTCCCCTCGAACCCCCAAACCAGAAAATTCATCCTCAAAATCAACTGGGGTATCACTCGCCCTAGAAAGCCCACGCCCCTGGTCTCCCTCCGAGGCTCCTCCTATTTGCCGGTTATTAAATGCTTGGCCTACTCCCATCACCATGGCCATGTCCACCACGAAGACCAACACCATCGCCAGAATCATGATTGCCGCCGCCACCATCACGAGGCGGACCATGATCACCACCACCATCATGATCATTGTCACGGTGGTAGTGATGCGCCGCTGACAAAGTCTCAGCAAACTTTCCTTAATTTTGCTGATGTTGTTAAGTGGACTGACCTGGCAAACTTTTTGAGGGAACATTTGGAGCTCTGCTGCTCTGCAGCGGCTCTTTTTCTGGCTGCGGCCGCTTGTCCGTACGTACTGCCCAAGCCTGCTGCGATACGTCTTCAGCAAGTCTTCAGTCTCGCTGCCTTTCCTCTTGTTGGGGTATTTAACATTTGAGCAACTAATTTTTGCTTTTTCGGTGGAAACCCACCGTAGCTTTCGTTTATATGAACTCCCTTGCTCTGTGTTTGTTGTTGATGTACAGATATCGGCATCGTTTGATGCTATGGTGGATATTATGGGTGGGAAAATTAACATACATGTACTCATGGCATTGGCTGCATTTGCATCGGTGTTTATGGGGAACGCCCTAGAAGGTGGGTTGCTTTTAGCCATGTTTAATTTGGCTCACATTGCAGAGGAGTACTTTACGAGCCGGTCTAAGATTGATGTGAAGGAATTAAAAGAGAACCATCCTGAATTTGCGCTTGTGTTGGATGTGAAGGATGGGAATTCACCAAGTTTTTCTGATTTGGTATACCACAAAGTTCCGGTGAACGACTTGGAAGTTGGATCGTACATTTTGGTAAAAGCTGGCGAGGTCTGTATTTTTTTAAATTTTTATTTAAAGTGACCCGCTTGTTGCCAACCTATGCCATTGTGTCCGTTTGGTGGACCATATAGTTCATCTACAGGCCAATCCTTCAAGATCTCTTGAGTGTGATGCATATGCTTCTCTATGTACGATGAACTTAGGCTAGTTTAAGCATATTATTGTTTTTAGCAGATTATTAATAGATTTGATCAAGAAATGCAACCAATCTTAGAATTGAGATGCCAATTCCTGTCTCTGGTCTTCCATAAATTATATTCCAATAAAATCTAGTGAACATCAGGACAGTATCAGAAAAGTGAGAATAATCAAGGCGAAAACTGAATTAGTTAAGAAACATTGCGAATCTAATTTTCCCAACTGTTCCATTTCATTCTTCTTGAGACCCAAATTGTTTTTGCTGAATTGTAACTTGAGGTGTGGATAAAGGTGAGACTTGTGAAACAGACGCATTAGTTTGTAAGTATGTACTACTTGCGTTAAGATACCCATTTATCTTCCTAATTTATTTGCTCAAGATGTTGTTGGCAGTTCTGTATCTTATTTAAAATTTGTTTTGTGTAAAATTTGAAAAAAAAAACAGAGAGAGAGAATGTGCCATTTCAAGCTCTTAAAAACACATAGATGCCATTTTTTCTTCTTTTGCACCCCTTGAAAATAGTCTAAATATATGTGGCTCTCCACTACCTTTGTTGGTGGTCTTAAGTACTCTTTGTATGTTGGTTTTTAAGGCTATTAGGTTTTAACTATATTGAGTTAATCATATTTTCTGTAACATGTAGATCACATTGTCACATATCGTGTTTTTTGAATTCAGCATTTAATTTAGTGTTTTATTGAGCACTTAAGGGCTAAGTCTGAACTAAAAGTTATAGATCTAGAAAGGATACTTAGAATTTATGCAATGGTTATGATATTAGTATTTGTACATTATGATTTTGGTGGAGTTATAAATTTGTTGATATCTACATCTAATGCCGAACCACTCATAATTGTTTATTTAGAGGTTCAAATGACCTATTATCAATAGTTTTTGTATGTATAAGAGTTTGTCTGGAACTATAGTAAAATTGTTTGCTAATCTGCACTATGTGCAGTCAGTGCCGGTGGACTGTGAAGTCTTCCAAGGTATATCAACTATTACTATAGAGCACTTGACGGGGGAAGTCAAACCCATTGAAAAGAAAGTTGGAGACACCATTCCTGGTGGTGCTAGGAACCTGGATGGTATGATGATTGTTAAGGTATGCTTGAAAAATTATCAGGCACTGTAAGTATCCTCCAATGAAGGATACATTTAATCTCTTCTTGAGTTTCTTTCACAGGATTTGACTCTGAAAGCCAGGACAATTAGCATTCTTATGATATATATTGTGTTAAACAAGCTGAATCATTTTTAGGATAACTTCTTTTTGGTGATGAAGCAGTCATCAAATATTGTAAAAAAAATATTTATTTTTGTGCTGATAATATTTAAGTAAATTTTGAGGTTGAATATGTCATAACAAAAAAAATTGAATAAATGTATTTTTTCCCCACCTTAGGAGTTATTGATGGATCAATGTAATAATGACACAAGTGGCACAAAGAAATTATGCCTTAGTCAATAGACCGCCAATGTTTCACATTTTTAATGCTTTCTTTTAATCAGTCTTTTCTAAGTTCAGCAGTTCAATGTAGGCAAAAAAGGCATGGAAAGACTCTATGCTGAGTCGAATTGTGAAATTGACCGAAGAAGCTCAACAAAGTAAACCAAAGCTTCAAAGATGGCTTGATAAGTTTGGGGAGCAGTACAGCAAAGCAGTCATAGTTTTATCTGCCGCCATTGCTTTGATGGGGCCAGTGCTTTTTAAGTGGCCAATTTTTAGTACATCTGGTATAACACGAATATCCTTTTTTTGAATATATTGTTCTTTCCTATGTTATCCTAAAATCATTTGTGTATTTATACATTTGTAATTTACATTATAGTGATTAAATAATGTGACAGCACATAAGGATGATTAATTTTTAAAATATAAATATATATAAATGCGATATAAGTATTGATTTGATTATAAATAAATGTAATAGTTGAAAAACAATTAGTTACTTATATACATAAAAAAAGAAAATTTTGGATTTAAATTTGAATGAAAGTTGTGTTTAATAAAATATTTGACAATATAGAGTTTGATAAAATGTGCGGAGATTGAAAATTTGGTAACAAAAATAGCCAAACAATCTTTTTCGTGTTTTACCAAAATAGTTAAAACTTCAGGGTTGGGATCATTTTTGTCAAGATTTTTTAATGTTTTTAATTAATTTTTAAGTAAAGAATGCATCCCATATCTATCATAATTTTAAAAACCTAATTATAAGGCATTAAATGGAGGGCATAACACAAATAGAATATGCCGTGTACCGATAATTCATGTAACTTCATCTGGCTTTCACTGTTTCTATAATATCCCACCCCAAAATATGTGGGCATCACAGTCCAATAAAAAGTGGGAAGAACAAATGAACATACAATAATTGATAGGGAGAAATATAAACAAGGAAGATATGGCAAAGGCCCATATATCTTGAAAGATATGTTTTAATGCTTTAAGGCTGTAATTTCCCCGAGAGTTGAAGCCATGTTGTGACTTTTACTTGGATCTTATGTAAATATTTAGTAGCTTTGTCCATTTCAGTAATTCTGTTTAGTTGTTTAGCTTGCAGAGGATCAGTTTACAGGGCATTGGGGCTTATGGTAGCCGCATCACCATGTGCATTGGCTGTGGCACCATTGGTGTATGCAACTGCAATTAGTGCTTGTGCAAAAAAGGTATTTGTCAATTTTACATAATGTGTAAACTTGAGCTATTTTGGATCCTGTCTTAATTTGATTGTCATGGGTCACAGCCCTTTTGCATTGTTCAATTAGAAATATGCCGTAATTGTAGGATAAACTTGCCCATGTTACAGTTATTTTTTCTAAATAAATTTAGTATTTACTACTTACCATTGAGTTGGGGATGCCCACTCGACTATTTTTCAACAATGAATGATTTGATTATTTTATTTAGAAGGTATTTTGCTTTATATTAAAAAGCATAGTATATATTAGAATTTGAAAGCATGATAGAGGGACTCCCAAAATCATCAACAATTCTTCAGAGAAGTAGGATAAAATGGTATATTACAGCAGAATTCAAAATGAAGTGGATGAAGTTTAATCAACCAATATCTTACTGCAAGGCAGCTGGCATTGTCCCTCGGCCAGAAATTGTTTATTCTAGATTTGTGATGTAATATGTATGGTGCATATATGTACATTATTCAGATAGAAATGTTGTGGAAGAATTGTGAAGTAAAAATATTTTATCTGAAATTTTAATAAAATAATGGACTGAATTTTTCATAAGTGTGTGCTCCCACTTGTTTACTTCCTTGATGAATGCCATGAGCATTAACCTTTAAACAGGGGATCTTGCTTAAAGGAGGACATGTCTTGGATGCACTAGCTTCGTGCCAGAATATTGCATTTGATAAAACAGGCACATTGACAACTGGGGAGTTTCTGTGCAAAGCAATTGAACCCATACACGGACATGTTAGTAATGATGACAAACAAGTTGCCTCTTGTTGTGTACCCAGCTGTGAGAAAGAAGCTCTTGCTGTGGCTGCTGCAATGGAGAAGGGAACCACCCATCCTATTGGAAGGTTTCCGCACTTGAGCTGCTATATCCAAACTAATAAATCATTTCCTATACTAGAATGTGTGGGTCACATACCAGAGTCATGCTGTAGCGCAAATGCCTGTTTTGCACATAATATCTATTCTAGAGAAACCATGACATTGGTTGCAAACCAGATAGGAATTTCCTAAAGGCTGAAGTTTTAATGCCTTTGAAAAGGACCTGCATATTTTTAACTTCTGTCATGATTTGTGATACTGGCTTTCACTTGGTCTTGAATCTTTAATGCTTTTAACGCAGTCTTGTTTCCCTGGTGCAGAGCCGTCGTCGATCATAGCATTGGAAAGGATCTCCCTCCTGTTTTAGTTGAAAGTTTTGAGAATCTGCCTGGCAGAGGTCTTTTTGCAACAATATCAAGCATTCAGGTAGTGAATTCAAAATTGCTAGGCATCTTTCTTGAAACTAATTGATATTATATGAATCTGCAAAGTCTTTGCCTGACTTCAGTTGTTTTAGGATGTTATGAATCATCAACACCACCTTCAGGTTTTATTATTATGTACTGTGGTATGTTGCTCTCTTATGCATTAATATCCAATGGACTTGCTACTCTGTTCCTGTTTTGTGTTTTTCATGACTGAGAAAAGTGGAATTCTGGCTTCACTCTTGAGTACTCCTTCGTCTTATGAACTTTACATTGACCTGCTGTGTAGTTCTTTTCATTCTACCCTCGCCCACCATTTCACAATAACTGGTGAATTAAGCCTCTAGTCATTTTGTTGGCTATATAGCCAGGATTTGGAGGTGGTAAACCTTTGAAAGCTTCAATTGGCTCCGTGGAGTACATCACTTCTCTATTTAAGTCAGATGATGAATCAAAAAAAATCAAAGAGGCAGTCAGAACTTCTTCTTATGGAGGTGACTTCGTTCGTGCTGCTCTTTCAGTTAATAATAAGAAGGTGAACTTTTGATGTCTTTTTTAATTAATTAATTTATTAATTTTGAAGTGATTAAAGGGATAAAAGAGGTCCACAAATTGGGAAACATATTCTGTATATTTGTATAGTTTTCCATGTAATTTAAGAGATATGGTTGGTGTCTAAACTTTGAAACGTATGACAATGCTTTCCCCCCTCTTTTTTATGCAATCCTGTTACAGATGCTGTATTCTCCCTTATGCTTTTCTATTTTTCCCCTCTTTAAACTTACTAGTTTTTGGTTTGCATTCGAAATTGAGGATTTTTGAGAAGTATTAGGTTTATAATTTTCGTTCTTCTGATTGTTAATTTCAAATTAAGTGATAACATCAAGGAAGAACTTAAATATGGGGATGCAGGCATTTGAAAAGTGGGTCAAACTGATTTGCTTATTTAATAAAAAATTTAGCTCCAATTTTCATAAATTGCTTAAGCATATGTGTTTTCATGTATTCAAAGTTTGAAAAGTGGGGGGAAAAAGGAGAAAGTAACCTAACAGAAATCTAATCTTTTTTCAATCTTGTGCAGGTGACACTCTTTCATTTCGAAGATAAGCCTCGAGCTGGTTCTTTGGATGTTATAAAGTCATTGCAAGAAGAAGGAAAACTCCGTGTCATGATGTTAACTGGTGACCATGAGTTGAGTGCATGGAGAGTTGCAAATGCTGTGGGCATTAAAGAAGTTAACTGCAGCCTAAAGCCAGAGGACAAACTCTATCATGTTACAAGTATTTCAAGAGATACAGGTGGCAGCACTTTCTCCTTTCCATGTGTTAGCAGTTACTTTCCAGGGATTTATCTGCTGTGCATGTGAGAGATGAGAGATTGATCATCAAGTAAATGTCTCCTGAAGCATATAAATACGACTAGTATAACAAATGTAATCCCTTGTCGTTAATATTGATCCTTACCAATTACTATTTGTTGAGCTCTTTTTTGTCAGATTTGCAATCTAGACTTTGCTGGAACAATTTTCTATCTTAATCTGTTTCCATTTAGGATGTTTGTTTGGGGAATATTGATTGTGTATGTTTTGTTGAACACACATGAACAGTGGCTAGTCTAGGGTTGTACATTACAGAAGGATACAATTGACTCATGATGACCTGCCTGAGGGTTTTTTTTTGCAACATGTATGCAGGTGGAGGCCTAATCATGGTTGGAGATGGTATTAATGATGCACCTGCCTTGGCTGCTGCTACAGTGGGTATTGTTTTGGCGGAGCGTGCCAGCGCGACTGCAATAGCTGTTGCGGATGTGCTTTTGCTGCAAGACAATATCTTGGGGGTTCCATTCTGTGTGGCGAAATCTCGACAAACTACTTTTTTGGTATTTCCTATGTTTTGGTTGTTCTTCTAGTATCTGTCCTTCGTTTTTCTTATAATTTTGATAGTGATGTCATGTGGCACATGCTGCAGGTTAAGCAAAATGTTGCGCTTGCATTATCTAGCATTGTTTTGGCCTCACTTACATCCGTTATGGGATTTCTACCACTTTGGCTAACGGTAATCTTTTGCATAAGAATTTTCTTTCCCAACTTCTTGTTTGATTTTTTGTATGGTTAGATAACAAGTGCTTGACAATGACAAGCTAGTTAAGTGCTCTTTTTTTTCTTTTAATTCATTGCTGCTAAAATTTGCAGCCATAAGTTGTCTTATTACCTTTATGTCAATCACTCAATCTGCAGGTCCTCCTTCATGAAGGTGGAACGCTTCTTGTATGCCTGAATTCAATCCGTGCACTGAATATGCCTACATGGTCCTGGAGGCGTGATCTTCTGCAACTTATTGATAAATTAAAGTCACTGCTGATGCCCCCGAAAGAGCATGGCACCCATCATGGCACCATCCAAACTGCACCTCTGTAATCACAGCACATTCTTTCTTTAATTTTTAGCTCTTGTTCTTCTGATTTTTAAATGTTCCATTAGCACTTTCATTCATTTTAGCTTTTATTGTAGGGTTCAGACTTATCAAACTACTTCTTTCAATTGTGAATATAAATGGTTTGAACTCTGATCAGGCTGACACATAGAGGGTGATGAGTTTGACTGTCGTAGTGATTTCTATGAGACACTGTTCGAAATGACTAACTTGATCGTATGACAATCGTAGTGATTTCTATGAGACACTGTTTGAAATGACTTCCTTGATCGTAGCTGATAACGAGTTTACAGTTATCTTCATTGCCTTTGCTTTCTGTTTTGAACTTCTGCTTTTGTAGCCAAATATGCTGTTGGAACTCCAAAACCTCTTCATGACCCGTGATGGTGCGGTTGTTCCTTGAATACGCTTTGACACGGAATTATTATTAATAAACTGATCGTCATTGACACGAAATTGAATAGATAATGCAGCCGCTCGCTGCTGCTGATTTGGACTTGGAAGTTGAGAATAAGAAGCAACTTACCATGTTTGTATCTGTATTGAACAAAAGAAGATTGAGATCCTTATCAACTAAGTCCAAAGGACCTTTTCTTGGGTTTGTATTTCTTCTACGCGGTATTACCTAGCATCATGCACATGCGCATGGTTTGGATAGAAAGTCGGAAAACAGGCAAAGAATGGTAGAAATGGATGGGATTGTAGCAATTTCGAGTAGGATCCCATCAAAAAGGCCCGTAACCTTCATAAATCATCCATAGGCAATGCCCCTAGAAACAGAAGATTCTCCAATTAACTTTCTGGCATTACTTCATTTTACTCAAATAGTCCCTTGCTTACAGTGGAGGCTCTCTTTCTTTTGTCTTCTTTTAAAAATTGCCTTGGATATTTTCACCCATCTTGCAAAAGGGCCACTAATTCGCCTACCCAGGTCATTTGTTTGAGGGCCCCCACCACAGGTTGTGTCCCAAATCTCTGTTTTAAAAAATGTTGGCATTTATGAGATCCGTCAGAGTTCATGGTTGCGTTTTGCTGCTCCTGCTTCGTTTCAGATGGGGTAACAAAATATTATCAGTCCCAGAAACAGTGTCCACCTTGCAGTAAATTTGGAGGATAATAATAATCTCTCGGCATTTTCAATCTGCCAACAAATGGTAAATAGCTGTGGTCGGAAACGACCAAAAACAACTGCAATCTCACAGAATAAAAGGATGAGTTCGCAGTCCCACATTCATTTCACCTTTTTTCGTCTTGCTTTCAGTTCCTCCTTTGACAAAACTTGGAACTTTCTTCCCCTTCAAAATTTCCATCCAACTTGTGCTTAAAACTTAACAAAAAATCAAGAAGGAAAAATTTAGAAACCACAACAAAAGAGAGCAAAGACCCAAATGAACAAGGGATTGATAGAAATTTAACTTTTTTTTCCTCATTTTTTGTCTACGTTTTTCCCTTTTTATCTCGCTAAAGTCTGCTTGAGATGGATGAAATCACCAAAATCAAAAGATGCAATCTTTCAGCTCCCTCGCCTCTTCTACCCATCTCTTTTATCCTCACTGTACAATACCAAAATTATTTGTTTTCCCCATTTTTTAATATAACTTAATAAAAAGCTCCGGATTAAACTAGAAACAGAGACCGTTTCCTTTTTCCATTATCGCCTCTCTGATTTTCCATCCTTTCGTTCCTCAAAGCAGAAAAATATTAAACCAATCAATCAATCAATCCTGCTGATTCCGATGCGCTTCATGGCGGAATTCCTGAACTGGTCATTGACATTAGCTTGCTGCATGCACATGCCCAGCTGCTGATTATACTGCTGTTGCTGAACCTGAAGCTGAATATATTGCTGGCGTTGCTGCTGATACCGCTGCTGCTGCTGCTGCTGTTCCTCCTCCAAGCCCATCATGTAATTCCTCACCTCCGCCTTTATCATGTCCTGCATCACCGCCATCAACTCCTCGTTGAACGGCATGAAAACTTTGTCTTGCTGCTGTGCAGTGGCCGATGATCCAAAGTCCACCTTATTTTTAATAGAAGCCCGTTGTTGAATTGGGAGGGCAGTTGGTCCCGCCGACGGGGACGTCGATGGTGGAGTGGACAGGGCAGGGAGGATCTGGATGGGATTAGTTTTGGTCTGAACTGCCTCGGTCTTGTGATTGGTTGACTCCGCCCCGGGAAGGGAAAGGCTGAGGCTAGTCGGGGGATCATGAGCAGACGACGCGGTTTCGATCTGTGTCCGCAAGACGGCGCCCGCTGTCGCCACCGGTTTGTAGACAAACGAAGCCGACATAACCGGCAGACTGGAGTCGCTAACGTCAGACCCGGACGGGCTGCCCGGACTCAAGTACAGACCCGATGGGGGGACGCCGGACCCGGCGCTGACAGATCTCTTCAAAGGCCGCTCCGGTTGACTGCCTTGTTCAACGTTATCGTTGATATTAAAGTTACCTTCATCGGAGCTGAGAGAGGAGCACTTGCGCTTGAGGGTGGAGTTCCAATGGTTCTTGATGGCGTTATCTGTCCGACCCGACAGAAGTCGGGCTATGGTGGCCCATTTGTTGCCAACTCTGGCATGTGCCCGGATGATGGTCTCGTCTTCCTCAGGCGTAAACGCCCGGTGCTCCACCTGGGGAGAGAGCTGATTGCACCACCTCAAGCGGCAGCTCTTGCCGGATCTCCCGGGGATAGATTTGCTGATGAGGGACCAGTTTCTGGGGCCGTGCTTCTGCACCAGCTGTTGCAACCGCTCGTCCTCCTCTGGGCTCCACGGACCCTTGATCCGATCCATATCCATTTTCTTGCAGAGACCAGCGCTAGTATTTGCAGCCATTTTCGGCCTCCCAAAGAAACACGAAAGGCAATCTAAGCAGGATTTTTCGATAGCTCTTCCCTCCGTTTCTTTCAACAGTATTTCTTCCTCCAGGGCTACGGAGAACGGAAGATAAAGAAGAGAGGAGAATTCACAGGTGAGGTGAAGGAGAGGGGGATGGTATATATACGAGAGGGGGAGAGGAGGAGAGGGGCGAGGGGGTTGGGAGCGTTATGGGCTCCACCGCTTGGGAGGGGTAAAGAAGCGGTTGAATGAGAGAGGCTATGGAATACAGCTGGCCAACGGACACGCGTTGGCATCGCACGTCTGCACTGATTTGCACATACCCATCATCATTAATCTGCACTCTCCTTTTACTGGCGTAACCCTCACACTCTCCACCCTTTGCTTCTTTATGCCCCTTTCCTACATTTTCCCTTTTCCTCTGTTTTCGGTTATTAATCACTTCAGCTTTTTTTATTTCCTTTCTTTTTTTTTAAGTAGTTTGTTTATTCGAATCTTTAGCTACCGGATAGCCATTGAAGAATTTCAAATTTAACTCCCAAGTTTTATCAATCAAGCCACCAAATGATATATTTGACCTCTTGTATATTCCAGCTTCCTTTTTTTTTTTTTTTTTTCTCTTGTTACCATTTAAATGTAAGTGAGCACCATACTTTTAGAAATATATTTCCAATTCTGGATTTAAATTTCCATAACAAATCATAGATTCTTTTATCATGGCTTCATTTTCGTGGCTAGAGAACGAAATCTGGACTATGTTTATTTTCATATTTGGTAAGATGTTGCTTTTCAAAAACACGCTCCAATATACAATCTACCAAAACAAATTTTTTACATTTTTTTTTCTTATTTTCACACAGTCCGTCCAAGAAAAAAAAAAAACTTTGTCATTACTTTTTGCAACGCATGACTCAAAAGTGAATAATTTGCAAATGTAGTAAGTTTTGTATTGAATAGTCACAAGTGTCGTCATGCAATCCAAATTCTTTTGTAAATTTTATCGACCTATCGAAATAGTTAAAATGTCATTTGAATACATAAACTTATGTAATTAGGGCCTAACGACTTTTAATTCATCAAAATAGTCTATAACACAGAAATGTCATGATCATGTTTGTTTATATTATTGGGTGTGTGTATTTTCATGTATTTTTTTAATTATATAAAATTAAAAAAATAAAAATGTAATGATTACCTAAAGTGTAAAAATAAAATCAAATACAGCCCACCTAATTAAACAAAACCAGTAACACCACCACCTATCTTTCCGCGTAGAACAAATCCCACATATTGTGCGGCACACCAAAACAAAAACAGAGTCCTGTCGAATTTGACCGTGTAATGGAATTCACAATGATTAACAATCCCATTACTAAATATAACCTCAGCAATCCTAAGAGACGTCAAACAGTCAAGAAAACAAAGCGAGCAAGCAAATTGAAGAAAGTTAGGTACCTCTCAGATCTTTGCGTCCAAGAATACCCAGAACCACGACCAAGAAAAGTAGTTTGGTTTTTTAATTACAACTGTGATTGTTCAGGAAGTTACACTAGTCTTCCAATCAACAACATAAATAAAATAAAACACCAAGCCCATCAAATTCTCAACTGAATTTAATAATGACAACTGAGAGCACCCAAGGGATAAGATTAGTAACGGCTGAGGACAAAGGAAAGACTAATAGAGTTTGACTGGAGACGGGAAAGGGAAGGGCCAGGCTGGAGAGCATTTCCCCTTCAATTTCTAGTGAGTATTTTAATTATTTAGAAATAAAAGAAACACAGGAAAACGACAAGATTGGTCGCCGAATCGGAGGGCGAATCATTCATTGCTGCTGTCCTCTGTCAGTCCAGCCTGTAAACATATTTTTTTAATAACAACCGGGAATAAAATTATGGCGGTGACCTAAGAGCGTAACCGTCCCTTCCTTACCTGCTACCCGTACGGATTCCGCTACTCCCACCCTCCTTTTGCCATGTCCACTCCACCGCTTTCTCAACAGCAATTTTTTTAAAAAAAAATTGAAATATATTGATAACAATAATAGTAATATTGATACTGGAAATTATTATATTTTTTACTTATATTTGTCATTAAATAAATACTCTATTGACCCGAATTTTTTTCTATTTAAGCCAGTGCATAACCAAAGGGTGCAGAACTAACTTTGACGTGAGGATTAGAATGACTGAAAATACAGAAATAATTTTTTATCTCCAGGCACTGGTTTATTAAAAATCAGCGAAAGCAATTCAAGTTTACCTAGATGTGTAATGAAAGAATAATTGGGGAAGGTCTTGTGGTGGGGACGTCAATTAACGAAAATAAGGATCAGGATTAGGGAAAGAGGGGACCTCAAACCCCCACCTATCTGTCTCAGCTGCTCGTACATCGTACCCGTACCTAATCCCTACTGCCCTGTTGTTCTGATGTGGGTTAGCTCCTGGGTTCTTGCAATTAATGGTCTCTTTTTCTGTTTTTGTTTTTTTGCCTACCTTTCAGAGTATTACGAAGATTTGACTATGCTACTTTGGGTCTCTGGTAACAAAATTAATTACTGGTAATAGCTCACCAATTAATGAAAGAAAATAAAAAATGGGGACAAGCTTTAATCCACTGCATTTTGAATTTGTGCTCACGCTTCCCGACGCTGTTCCATTTATTTTGCTTAGCTGCATTGAAAAAAATAGAATAATGATTGGGGGTGCCTGTTCAATAGTATTGGCAACACCTCAATTATTTGTTGGATGCAAATTATCTAGGGAACGAAATTAATACGAAAATTCAGAAACATGCGAAAGTAAAACATATGGAAAAAAAATGTAATTTTTATAGGTTATATGATTGAAAATATATATTTTGATGGGATGAAAATTGTATAAACTAGAAACCCAAACATGTTATTCTTCCTTTTCTTTCTCCATAATGAACTAAAGATTTCCTTTGGTACGCGCCAATGTAGTTTTACATTGTTACGAAATCGAGAGTGTGACAGGAAAAACAATGTTACAAATTTAAGGCAAGATTTATGTTATGCAATCACACATACATTTAAAATTTTATTGTCAAGAGCATGAATTTGCTGTTTATTTCTTCTTCCTATTTGAGACAGCGAGTCTTGCAAATAATTCAACGGTTGTTTTCAATCTATAAAAATGGTGTTGGTCGTAAGAATATCTGCGCGCTAACGGCATTGGCAAAAATAACGATGACAGCAAAGAAAATGTTTTACTGAGGAAAATTCATTTAATTCTCTACGAATGATGAGCTGTCGTTTTATTTAGTTCCATTTTATAACTGTAATCATTCAAAAGTTGACAGGTAAAAATGTGTATTCGTCTTTCTAAACCAAAGCTGGGTAGATTTTTTGACCGCGTCTGAGTGAGTAAAGAAGGGAAATGAATTCTTGTACAGCGATGATAAAGCTCCGTGTGTGTGTGTTTTGCTTTTTAAAAGTGTTCGTGTGAGTAATTTAGAATTAGAGAGGCCTATTTGGTTATTTATTACGTCTTTTTTATGTGTTTTAACAAATTCTCTTCCATATCTATGTGTACTTGCTAATGTTCTAAATCTGATTGCACATTATTGAATTATTATAATATTTTTATTCAAATATTTTATAATTTTTCTTCTATTTATTATATATTCATATAGTATTATATTTTTTTCTTTGGTATTTACTATATTTTTCAATTCACTCCTTTTGTGTGTGTGTATTATTTTTTAAAAAAATTCATATACTTTTAATCTTAAGAAATATTTTTTATTATAATTTGCTATAACGAATAAATTTTATAAGTTGTAAAAAATTTTGTGCACTCATTAGATATGAATTATTAGTAGTATATATGTGGTTTTGGCTGTTACATTTCATCGATCTCATTTATTCGCAAATTAAAATAAATTATCTCTTTCTAACTTTTTGTGCTTCTAGTTTGCATTATCCAAGGCTTGCATCAAGTGATAAAATTTTACACGTCACTTGCTCTTGAAATCTTTTCATTGGGAAAATTTTTTGGTGAATTAAATATATGCTTTGATCTCTATTTTATTGGACCATAGTTCCCTTCCATCATAATAGAAAAAGTCTCTTATCTATTTTGATCTAATTTTGATTCTTGTTTCTCCAGCTAGGAGAGCATATTGATAAATAGATAGATAAGTAATTACTAAAAATACTCATTAAATGAAAAATTGCTATGTAAAAGTACTCTAACATTAAAACTTTTTGACAATATATATATATATATACTTTTTTTAATATTTCATCATTTTTTATTTTAAATATATTTGCACAGTTTAAAATCATAAAATTTCTTGTTTTATTTTTTATTTTTATTTTTCTCTTAACTTGTTTTTATTTGTGCTTTTTCTCTTAAATTTTCTCTTTTTTAAATTCTCTTAATATTTCTTTATTATTATTTTAAATATTCTTTATACTTTTTATAAGAAATAATTTTATTTTAATTAATTAAAATATAATAATTTTATAATTTATAAAAAAATTTACACAAGCATGAAGCGTCTAAATTTTACTATACTAACCACAACAATCATATGCCCACCACTCTTTTTGCAAGAACTATACAATTAGATTGTGTATAGATCTTTAACATGTTTCACACCATAGACAAAAATGAATGAGTTACGTTGTGGGCAGCTCACGTGACTCCAAAAAAAAAGAAAAATGGAAACAAATTAAACTTACAAATCTTACCCATGCAAACCCTAATTGTAACAAAAGTGCCCACACTCGTGAGGCCGCACTAAGGTGAAAAAAAGAGGAAAATTAAAGTGAGATACAAAAGAGAGAGCGTGGGAAGCGAGATATGCGAAATCGCAGTTTAGGTGCTTTTTCTTATAACAAAAAGCAAATATAGGCAACTATTTTGTTTATAACGGGTTTCCATCCGCCGAATGGCTCAACCGTAACCGCACGTGGAAAGGAGCGCTTTTTCACATTCCGCGGACTGGTTTAAAGCAGACACAGGTGCCTGTTGCGTCGCCTGTAGCAGCACTGGAATCCTTTGGTTGGGAAGCCCTCTATTCAACTTCCACACCTTTTTTTTTTTTTTATCATATGTTGTATTCTTGAACATACTAATCAATAAAAACTCTGCTTAAATTCAAATATTAATTTTCTCTCTTTATATATATAACTAATTTATTATTTTTTAATCAATATACTTAATTATAATTAAATCAATACTTGTACATGTACAAACACACACTCACATCCAAGTATATTTATAACCTAAACTAATTATTATCCCTATATAAAATCACATCATTCAATCATTATTATATATTTTATACATATATAAATACATAAATTCAAATAAAAATACTATTCATTCCATCAAGACTTTCTTCCAAACATGTTGCATATTCTAACACAATTCTCACCAATAACTATTTCACATCACAAATCCTCTTCCAAGCATAGCCTAGATGTTTGATCATCCAGTTTTGTTATTGAAAATTTTGTAGCAGCATCATAAATAGTGTTGCAACAATACAGCTTGTTTTAAATGATCTTGCAAAAACAATGACACAAACACAGGCACACACTCACACCAACAATAACGACGATAAATGGAATACCAATATTTGTTAACGTTGTTCAAAAATCCATACCTATGTCAACGGATATCAAGTCAAGATAACTTCACCATCACAACTAAAGAATAATGAAATATAAGTTGAACAACATTCACAACTTTCACAGAAACACAACACCTCTTTCCAAGGTGAGCAATTAGTTGATTGCACCAAAACACCCAAATTTTATGTTTAACTTAATTATCTTTAGGCTCAATTCTCAGTTCATACGACCGCTTTATGCTACAATTTGGTTGTTCATACACTCCAAAAGTCATAAGAATAAGAATATTACTCAAGGACTCTAGCTCTCTCATAGCTATTGATTGGAGTCTTCTCAAGGTTTCTCTCCACATTTGGAATGGACAACTATTTATAGTTGAGAATTGCAAATATCCCATTCCATGCAAAGTCTTTATAGATAAGCTTTGACTCCTATAAAATCAGCTCAAACTCTAATAATAAGGTAATATTGTAACATCACTTAGGACATTACAGTTGAAGTTAGGAGTAGTCAAGTTGTTGATGTATATCCAGTAAGCATTTGAGCTAATCCAACTTGATTTCTTCATATCTACTTCAAGGCTTCAATCTCTTCACGAATTTCAACTTCTCTAAGGCTATTTATATAGCTACAATCCTTAGCAAATAGTTGGTCTCTAGGGTCTATCAAATATATCTGTCCAACTTGACACTAAACAACAAAATTCTAAGTTTGTTTAAACACCAATAATCGTTGGACTTTGCATAAAGGAAATTGTGTATAAATATGGCAACATAATTTTGGCAACAATCTTCTCATTTGACTCATTTGTGGCGTAATACATAATCAGCACTCTAAAATTTAAAATGAGTAAAAGTCTAGAAAACCAAGAAAACTACCAATTTGCTAACAACGACTAATGAAAAAGAAGTCTAGAAAACTACAGTTATTGTTACAACATTGTCAACAACATTACGGAAGAAAAGAACTCAACTGAAAGAAAAAAATATCAAACTCCCCTTTTGTCAAACAATTATACTTCCCCTCTCCATTTGGAACTTTTCTTCCTCTTTTATAACACACATTTTCCAAAGAGCAAACAAATGCAAAAGGAACTCCAAGCATACCTCATGGATGAGAAGAACTAGCTCCATCTGCTGGAGCATTACCTTAGGAAAATATTACAACATCATCAGTACTTAGTTGCAAAATGACTATGGATTGTTGCGTATTATGTTGCAACATTATTCTTTTGTTTATATTTTGTACCAACATAATTTCTAACTATCGTTCAATCTAAACAATTTTGAGTTATAGGCAAGTTCTTGTTGTGATGTTTGGTATACAAAATTTTGTTTACTCTTTCTCAAATATTGCCCTTTTAACATTCTCCAAAATCCATATGCATGCATGAATAACTTTTATAATTTAAAAAATTATCTCTATTATTAACATGCCATGAATCATTTAAATAATCATTAAAGAATGTGTGAAATATAAAGCATTTAAGGTCTGGTTTTTTGACCTAGACCTGTTTTATGTAATTACTTTTGCCTTTAATGATGCCAACGTTAGGTGTAACATTACTCCCATTCAATATGTAATCTAGCAATGCAAACCACCTTCTAATTTGATGTTGAGTTTTCTTGCAATAGGTACAAAATGCCTTTGATCTTCTCTTCCCTTTTCTTTTGAAGTTCTTCATAACAAGTATTTGAATTAAACTTTTGTGGTATTGTACCTTTTACAAACTTTATTTTTTTTTTATTCTTGTGTACTATATATACCCTTTTCTGCAAAGCACAAACCTGTTCAATCTCTTGCAATCTTTCTCAAAGATAAGATATTATTCAATTTAACTTTTGTAGAATTTAATTTTGTTAGAACATATTCAATCTCATCAACTTTTTTATTAATCTCGTGACAAATAACCACAAATCTCTTATTTTCAACATTCAACTTATGATTTTCATTAGTCAGATTTTGAACTCCATTATACAACTTACATACCTACTTTTTGAGGTTGTTATTTTCTAATTGAAGTGACATCAACTTATCACAAGCAATTCGATAAGTGTTATGAATATCTTGTTCAAAGTCACTGTTACTATACTCCAACTAACCTTCAAATATTGCTACTAATATTGTAACATTGTAGGTTGTTTTTTACACCTTTTCACAAACAAAGTTAAAAACAACATAATTACTTATTTTGTTGTCTGCCTCTTTAGATTCTTCAAATTCTCTTTGGTCCAAGTAGTGTTCATAGATTTTCCTTACTTATTGGTATATATGGCTTGAATATGGCTATAGCCACCACACACTCATGGCACTGTAGCCCTTTCTTTTGTGGTTCTATCTTTCTTTCTTTTTAAACTTATTCGTGTTCTTTCTTGAATCCTTTTGATGGATCTTCAGACTTGTTTGACCGATTAAACCTCTTTATACGTAAAAACTTCTTCAACTTCTGAGCTAGGTAGTTAATGTCATCATCAAGTTAGAACAATCACTATTAGAGTCACTTGAATCATCTCATTGAAAAGTAATGTCTTTTTCTTTGTCCTTTTTAACAAATTTTAGATTCATTTGATATATTTAAAAAGACCACATGAGTTCATCCAGATGCATATTATCTACATATTTGGCCTCCTCAATTACAACCACTTTAGGCACAAATCTTCCAAGCAGAGAAATGTAAAGTTTTTCTCACCAGCTTTACATTTGAATATTTCTTACCAAGTTGAAAATCTTGATTAGCGATATGACAAAGCTTACCATTAAAATTTGCAATTATAGGCCTTCGTAATTTGACGCCAACATCTGTAGCTTGAAATTTTTTACCATGTTTGTTCCTTCATGAGTATTTCGCAAAATTTTTCAAGCTTCATTTGCAAACTTGCAAGTGGATATCAGCTTAAATTGTTATTTATCAACACTTGAAAAAAATCACATTAATTGCTCTTGAATTACATGGAGCAGCACGGCATTCATTGGTAATCCAAGCTTCCACGTCGTTTCAAACATCCACACCTTCAGTATTCATTTTGATTGGGGGTTTTTCTCCAATCTTGGTTGCATTCCAAGCTTTTTTTTCTTGTGATCTAATGAATGTATGCATCTGCACATTCGAATATAGATAGTTTGAATCACAAGAAATGGAGGACGTATTGTAGACGTATCTTTTTTAGCACTCATATCTGCAGACTTTCAAGAATCACCAAAATCACATATGCTTTGTACCAAGCTCATTGGGCAATTTGATTCTAATGCCACTTGAAAATTTTGTAGTGGTATTATAACTAATGTTGCAATAATACATCTTATTTTATGTGGTCCTATAGAAATAATGACACAAACATAAGCGCGCACACATTAAAATAATGATTATAAATGGAACACTAATATTTATTAATGCAGTTCAGAGATCTGCTCCTATGTTTGCGGGCACTAAACTAGGATAATTTTACTATCACAACTAAAGAATAGTAGAATATAAGTTAAACAACACTCACATCTCTTACACAAACC
The DNA here is from genome assembly GCA_019155195.1 of Avicennia marina. NCBI lineage: Eukaryota > Viridiplantae > Streptophyta > Magnoliopsida > Lamiales > Acanthaceae > Avicennia > Avicennia marina. Next base: position 10,666,846 of record CM032765.1, read on the forward strand.
CTACACCTCTTCCTAAGGTGACTGGTTAATTGATTGCACCAAAACATTGCAATTTTGTGCCTAATTTAACTATCCTTAGGCTCAACTCTTACTTTACTCTGCTAGTTTGTGCTACAATTAGGCTATTCACATACTCTAAGACTCGCAATAATAAGAAAATCACTCAAAGACTCTATATCTTTCACAGCTAGTGATTAGAGTCTTATCGAGGTTTCTCTCTGCGACTGGGATGGGTAGCTATTTATAATTAAGGATTACAAATGTCCTATTCCATCTAAACTCTTTATAGATAATCTTTAACTCCTATAAAATCGGCTGGGACTCTAAAAACAAGACAATGTTGTAACATCACTCAAAACATTATAGTTGAAGTTAAAAGTAGTCAAGTTGTTGATGCATATCTAGTAATCACTTAAGCTAATCCAATTTGATTCCTTCATATCTACTTCAAGAATTCAATCTCTTCATCAATTTTAACTTCTCTAAGACCATTTATCCAGTCACAATTCAAATAGTTGGTTTTTAAGATTTATCAAATATATCCGTACAACTTGGCATCAATCATCAAAAGTTTAAGTTTGTTTAAATACCAATAATCATTGGGCTTTGTATAAAAAAAGTTATTATAAATGTGCAACATAATTTAGATAACAATTATTATTAACGTTATCTTAATATACGCCTTATAATGTCATCCATATCTAGTCCCGATATGGTTATTTGAGATTTATTCCACTTTGGAAATGTAACTCAGTTATGGTATTTCTGTGGCACGTGCCATTAACTAAGGATATCTTCAAAACGCCTGTCTGGAGATGAATACGGCAAGCGTCTGTATAGTTATTTTAACTCGAATAAATCTTTGTTTTCTTTAAAAGAAAGACGACAAGATTACTCCCATTTCATGAAGTAAATAATTATGAAAGAAATTTGTGTCCACAGCACAAGATGTTGCTAAATTTTGTGTTAAATATGACTAATTAGAACTGTCGTGAAAAAATTAATAATTTGAACTTTTGGTGTGAATAATTATGATGATGGTTCTATAAAGGAATGCTAAATATGGCTAAGGAAATCTTTCGTTGTCATATAAAATAAAATTTAAATGGTAGCATCTCAAACATAAATTATTCGTGAATGTCGAATTTCCTATATAAAACATTATGCATTCGTGCACATATGTACATGTGTGTACGTGTGTTGCATATTAAAATAATAAAACAAGGGTTAAATTTATTTTGCTTCCTTGTGATGTTGTACTCGTACTAACTCAATCATCCATAACTCATTGAATAATTAAAAAATGCTTTGGAATAAAATTTAAAAAACAACTTTATCCCTAAAAATACTGGACCAATACGTATGGTGCACGTGGTTATGTCAGTAGTGGTACCCCGGCCGCATGACGGGGAAAGGATCAAAGATATTTCTTCACATTTATTAATTAATTTCAGGGAGACCGACTCAATCCAACCTCTGCTTGTTAGATAAAATTTTTTTATAACCCTTGTAATAGCTACATCAAAATTCAATAATCCATCCATGAAATTAAACTTGAATGGCATCTATTTTCTGAAATATGAGATATGAAATGTAGTTGGAATTTATAACTTAGCCGTGGGATGGTTTTAGAATATTCTACTACGGGCTTTCGGGATTTTGCTCTGGAACTTGAGCTGCCTCGCGGTGCTCATACTTGCTATTTGCACACCAGGCGGTGACGTTTAATTAATGTTTTATAATTTTTAATGTAAAATTATGACATGAAAAATGTCGTATTTTTAAATAATTGATGCAATTGCATAAGTGCATTTTCAAATGGACCGTAATATGGTTGGCACTTGTCATAGCTTTGCAAGAATTTGGTTGATTTTGCTGAATGCAGCCAGGGCTGCGTCCACGTGCATACTCTTTTCATATCGCTTTAGTTGGCCCCACAACAATTATTCATCGGTTACATATGCGGTCGTAGTTCTATGCAATGCATCTACACTGATGTTTACCAACGTTATTACAAAAATACATGACGATCTGAAAATATATGGAGCCAGTAAATTTGTGGAAGAGGTCCACGTTGAAGTCCTAATTAATTTGGCTCAATCCATAATATCTATCTATACCATATTATTGTGTCGATAAGATTTTTTCCTTGATTTTCCTCCAACCACTTATTTTTATTTTATTATGACATCCTTCGCAATAAGATTTAACAATTGTCTTCTCACGAAAGGGAAAATTTTAAGTATACTTAACATTATTATATTTGTTGTATACATACTCTTCAATTCTGTTAGGCTTTCAAAAGTGGGGTTTTGATGAAAGGTAATATTTGGTGTGAGTTGTGCTGAAGATAAAGTAATATATTTGGTAATATGATTTTGATGTTTTAAAAATTTTTATTTATTTGAATATATATATATATATATAATATATAATAATAATTAAATGATGTGATAATATATAAAAATAATAATTAGTTTATAGGACATAAATATTTAAAAATATGAGTATATATGTATATATATATAGGTATTGATTTGATTAAAAATAAATCTAATGATGGAATAATAATTAGTTAGTTAAAGAGGAAAATTTTAAAGTTGAATTCGAATAAAATTTTGTTTAGTAACATATTTAATAGTATATGTTTGATGATATATTGAATGTTGAAAATGTGTTCCAAACCTAGCCTTAGTTATAAAACATGTTTGGTGATTTGTAAATATAAGTAGTGTAAGAGTTCTTTAGGCGCAGAAGTAATAGATACATGCATACAGAATGGGATACCACTTTTATTCAAAATAAAAGAACACAGTTTTTTAAATTTTATTTCCTTTTAGTCTCTCTCTCTGTTTTTTTTTTACACATTTTGAAATAAAAATACATATATTTACAAACGCCCAGTTAAAAGTAAAAACAAACGTAGTCATGAGCTTTGTTTTGAAGCAAATTTTATCAAGGTGGAAAGTTGACAGAGCTTAGAAATAATATAAAAAACTATAAAAAAACATATAAAAATTATTTTAATAAATAATTTATTTAAAAATGTAGATTTTGTAAGAGGAGAAAAAAGTGTAAAATTGAAATGCAATCGCAGCCACGGGCTTTTTGTTAGGCTTTATCCATTTGCGCCGTCTAGGCTTAAATTATTGGCCGGCAGCAATTACGGCACGTGACAGACACTCCTCTCAGGCAGACGCAGCTCTTGTTTCCACCACAATAAATATATATTATTTTGCTAAATGGGTCATACAAGGCGGCGGGAGACAGTTGAAAAGACACGTGGTGTGCACACGTTGCACAACAGTGTCCAGCTCAGCCATGGCCGGTTTGGCGCCTGCCTGTCCCGCAGGCTTCCGCCACGCAAGCCCCAGTTAGTGATAATTGGTGGGACCCACGGAAAAAAAAAAAAAAAAAAAAGCACCTCCTCTGTCGTTGAGATTTACCCTTAAGTTTTTGGAAACATAATAGCAGCGAAGGAACAATGTTTACGTCGTCTGTTGATTCAGGAAATTAAATGTCGTAAAATTGTTATAAAAGTTACAGAAATTTTTTAAAACAATTTTGCTATTGAACGTGGCACGTTAATTAATAATTAGAAATGCTGATTTCATTGTAATCAGTACCAAACACACGCGTGTGAGACCGAAAAAGAATTCCCCATCAGTCCACTTTACTTTAGTAACAATTTGTGTGTGTGTGTGTGTGTGTGTGTGTGTGTTCTACATTTGGACCGTCAACGAGATAGGAAGGCAAAGGATGGTCCACTCTGGGACGGATTGAGAGACGTTGGTTGGGGGTGCATGACAGCTAGAATGCATTAAACTTTGGGGGAAAAAAATTAAAACTGGTCTCAATAATTTGAGAGTAAGGTAAGAAATGGGGCGGGGATTGGGATTTGTTTGTACGTATAAAGATCCCGTAAAAGGACAGAAGCATCTGGTGGTCAACATCTGGCTTCAAGATATTGCACGTAATAAATGTAATAATATTGGGCAGTGGGCGGTGCGTACACATCCCCATGATTCCAGCTAACGTAAGCCCTATAGACATCCTCTACGGTCGTGTGCACTCTAATCACTAAACAAATCAGCCCAATTTTCCTATTTAAAAATACTCGGTTGATAAGTTTGTACGATTAGGTACTTTTGTTAATTCAGTTCAGACTGAGATGATATACTAAGGAAATTGGGTCAACTATTAAAATCTGGTCATGTTTTGATTATTTGCAGTATATCCTACGTTAATCACTGTATCAGATTTGCCTTGGCATTAAATTAAAAACAATTGCACCTGTTTGTGTCGTTGATTTAGTCAAGTTCCGTCTGTTTCTTCTATGGTAAAATGAAAAAGAAATATAGCCACCACCTATTATAAGACAAAACCCCAATTAATTAAGCTATTTTTTGGATCCCGAGTTCTAAAAATTAGACATTTTACAATAATGATAATAATAAAAAAATGGTCACGTACAAATAATTTAAGTCATTGGTGGTCCACATTCAATCTAAACCATTCTTATATTATTTTGAACAATAATTGACATTATCTATCGCATAAACTATCATACCATTCAATTATTATTATATAATATATATATATATATATTTAAATAAATTATGATATTTATCTTATTAAAATATTCTTTCCATACATATTATTAAATTCAACATAACTCCTGAACATCTAATCAAACAAAAACCCCTCTCCCAAACCTGGCCTTAGGCTTTCGGAATATTATAACAAATATTTTAATATCGATGCATACTTTTTCTCTCAAGTATGAGTGGTGACAGTGCAGAGGTGCCCACCACAATGCCTATTTTTTTTTTTATCAAAAACTGCCATTTTCCAACTGAACTACCACCAAACCTCAGACAGTGGAGGCCATTGTTTTATGACATACATGCACAATAAATATATATGTATGTATGTATGTATGTATGTATTCTGACTTTGCCCATCCAACAACTACTTTATATCTAATTATCTTAAAAAATACATAATTATAATCGTTTAATTAACTACTGCTAATTTAGTTATCTATTTTTAGATAGCACGCTTTCGATGGAGAAAATTGAGCAAGATATGCATGCATTTTGAAAAAATTTAGAGGGCAATAATTTTGTCGATAGAACTTTGATTCTAACAGATGGACGCAACTTTTCAGCAGTGTGTGCTATGATCAGCTGCATATTGGCCAGGTTGTAGGAGATCAATTTTCATCTCCAAAGTCAGTTGTTTCGGCTGCTGTCGGCCCACGTCACAATTGTTATTGCCGTTGTTTAACTTTTCCTATTTTTGGAAGTTTAACTTACTAGTTGATTTAATTTGTTGTGTCAAATTTTAACCCATGCGGGTCCAGGTTTTCTTAGGTATTTAGGGACCAGCTTTAGTATTTTTGTGTTTTTTTTTTAACAATAAAAGCTTGAATAGGATTTTTCACTTGATTCACTACTTCTGTATAAAAAAATCCTCAAATCATCACGATTTGTTTCAAGTGATTTTCTTCAATTTGTTAATTCTACTCTGTCGAAAAGTTGATGGAGCTGATATATATACACACCTTCATTTTCCATATGCATAAAATTAAATTCAGATTTTTTCTGTCTAGGTTCGTTCCGAAACATTTTTGCTTTCAGTTGAATCTGATCATCACTAACAGGAAATGCAGTAAGTTCTGGTCTTCTATGGTTGAATGCATAATGGAGTCACTTTGTAAAAGCGGAAATACACGAAGCCAACTTTGGCTTTTTTCTCACCTTTTCTTTTCATTTTCTATTTATCATTTCTTAGGATTTTTTTCTACTCAATTTGAGGGCAAGTTGGGTAACTATGGCAACAGTAGATGCGATGGAAATATATAGCCTAATATTCCAAAAGTTTAATCCTCTAAATTTTCGTCCGTGCTTTTGGTTGAAAGTTGAATAAATCGACGAGTCAGTGAGCTGGAATATTTTGTTGATTTATCAACGATCATTAAAGAATATCCATACAGCTCATAAATCATTATTTCTTTTTCCTTTTTGAAGCCCACATCATAAATGGCGCACGAAAACATGCTTTAATTTATTATATGTTTGATGGGGTTCGCAACACGGCAGAGCCATTAGTTGACTAGTAAAGGTCAGAAGAAGAATTCCCAATGAAGAGTAAGGGTTGAAAAGGATAATATAATGCATGGGGATCGGTGACTTGATTAGACAGTTTGAAATGATAATTGATTGCACAAAGTGATGAGATACAAAGTGGAAGTGGGGAACCAGTCAATTTGTCTTCTTATGCAAATCTCTCATTTTATATATACACATGCCTTGTAATAATTGAAGTTGAAGTGTCTTTGAGCTAATCCGAAACAGTTGTTGGTATAGGCCAAACAAAATCAAATCATCTATAGCAAAGTATTTTATTTGCGGATTAACTTAGAAAGAATTAATTTTTATTGCTCCGGTCCCCCGCACACGAGCCAAGAGTGGGGGAAAGGGTATTACAAATGAAGGTAGTGTTACTTTACCAAAAGAATAAATAGTTTTCTCCAAAAAAAAAAAAAAAGGTTAAGAGGATTATTCCAATCCCTTACACTTCTCAAGTATGTTGCACTTTTGTGGTTATTAGATTTCATAAAATTTTAAAGAACGGAAGAGAAGGTGGGAACTGATTTCGTTTTTTTGTTTTTAATAAAAAAATCAATTACATATCAATCATTAAAATCAATTGAAGCAAAATCATTGCAAATTAAAAAATGAATATAGTAAGGATTAATTATATAAATAAATATAATGCTTTTGAAAATTGGATTTAGAATTTTTTATTAAGGGATTGAAATTTTACTATCTTGACAAATTATTTGCCTTTTCTAAAAATATTATTATTTCGTTGATAAAAATGTTAACTTTGGTATTCTAATGTATTGTCACATTATGGTACATTTTGACAAGTTGTAACTCTTGAACTCTTGGAGATGCACACTTGAAACTTGAAGGGACTTTTAGTAGAAGATCTGTAGTGATACATTGCGACGCCGTCAAGATGGTTTAACGTGCATGAACAATTGGTGAAGATCATGAATAGATGATCAATAATGTTAGATAACCATCAGAGTTTAAGTTTATCCAAATACTATTGGTAACATATTTGGAAGATTCAAAGCTAATCCGATTGTTAATTTCATAGGCTTTTGAAGTGATTTTCTTGTCGAGATTTCAACCAACCAAATTAGTGACTCTACACCATAAATAGAGATTGTGTAGTGTATGTTCGGGTAGAGTTGTGAAATTTTGTACGGTAAGAAAAATGATAATATTACATGACCGTCAATTATCACTTAGTATTTTGTTGAATTGAGTTTGCATTAATCCTCTACAGAGAAAATCCTTTGTGATGGAAGGTTAATGTTAAGAGAAGTTAGGTTAAAGTACAAAATAAGGGAGACTTGTGTTTGTTGGATCAACTAATCATATTGGAGTGTGAAATAGTAAATTGTTCTAGCAAAGATTATTTAATATAATTTGATGTAATCATTTTTATTTTTTATAGTGAAATTGATTTATTTAGACAAGACACCGGGGATATAAGAAAGTTGCTCCAAAATTTGAGTAAACATACTGTATATCTTCCTTTTGTTCCGGTATTATTTTCACATATGTGTATTACCAATATTCGTTCGTAACAGTACATAAAGTGTTTACAACATGTTAGCAACATTCAATCCAATATGTTTTTCAAAAATAATAATCATAACAACATTAACAATATCACAGATTACATTCCACCGTTGGATCAGCCTTCATAATTAAAATTTTACAATTACACAATATCGATTTGCTTTAATTTTATAAATTTTAAAATCAAACTATAGTTTGAATTAAACAATAAAATTAAATTTTAAAAAATATTTAAATTTGAGTTTGAGTTAGATTAGATTCAAAAACATTGTGGATCCTGATTGAACTCGAGTCTCACAATTTAACTTATTAACACTCCTTGGACCTTAGACCTAGTAATTGTAGTATTTATTCACTTGTTCTAACAAAATACGAATAGATTGCTACGTCTTCTATCAGTAATTGGAGCTAAACACAGATTTAGCAGTAGCAATGACGAAGTTTCTTTGTTTGATATTAATGATAAGCAACAAGTCGCTTAAATAACAATATATGCGTCCACTTGTATTATGGAATATTGGGAGGTTTAATTGGTGAAATTACCTACCTGCATCAATTTTTAAATCTATTTTAACTAACTTGTCGCAATCTACAAGTATATGTAATCTATTAGTATGCTTGTTAAAAGCCAACGAAAGCTTCTTATATTACTTGAATTTACATGAGCATCATCCTCGGAGTAAGATTGGTTGCAGACATGCTCAACTCACAGAAGGCGAAATCCATTCTATTTTCCTTTCTCCACTGATTTTATGTTTACAAAATTTTGTTTTGTGCATTTGAGTTCGAAATTATTGCTCATATATATCTAATCAATTATATTATTATTAAAACCTTATTTTGTCTTTTAATAATCTCCCTAAATACTCTTCATAAATAAACCATGATCTATATTGCATTATTAAGTCTCTAACCTAAATGATGACTAAGTTTAGGTTTTTTACTTTTTGTAAATTATACTTCTTTTTTCAATTAATTTTTGTTATATTATTAGACCCTAGCTCTTTATAATAAATATCGTTTGTCTCTTAATTATTTGCTAAGTGTACTGTATATTTTAATAAATTAACTAATATTACCTAACACTGTCTTTTTTTTTTTTTTTTTTAAATTTGAATTGAGAGTTAACGATATTTATTTTTTAATTTTTTTGTTAATTCATTTATTTATCTTTCACATGCAGTCTCACATATTGTATAATAAAAATGTAAAACATTACTTTTAGTGCAATCTCGTATTTGTAATTAAACAATAAAACATGATTTAACCTTTTCGTACTTACATTAAATGATAGATACAATAAGTTCAATATTTTTACCTTATCTATTTTAAATCTGTATGAAAAGCAAGCAATAATAAGTGATGCATATAAGAGTTAGGATTTGTGAATGGAGGTGGAGCCCCATGTCCCCTCCTCAGATTTTGCGTTTGGGTTAGGTTAAATGTCATTATCAGGTCAGCTAGTGGCCTCAGTTGGACAAAATCACATTCTACTTCAAATTGTGACTGCCAGATGTCTCTGCCAAGTCTATCCTTCAAAGACCTCCTTCTCTCTCAATCAGGCACAGTTTCTCAGATTTATTGTGAAGCCAGCTGGGAAATTGACAGAGTTTGGTCACTAAATGTTCGAGAGGAGGAACAATTTGTATCCTTCAAAATTTACATGTTGTCTGCAGTTTTTCTCGTTTTGTCAAAGATTGAGGGACAGATTTGCCTTTCCTGGTTGATAAACAATCTCCCCATTGCATTTACACCGCCCAAGGTACGGATGGAATGAATATATTATATGAATATAATAAATATAAGAATTGAATTAATATTTTATAATACATCGCATGATTGATATACACAAAAAAAAAAGAGAAAATAATAAATTTGTTATTCAAAATTTTATTCTCATAATTGACAAATAGAAATGAATATAAAAATACTATGAATTTACTTGTAATAGCTTTATATAATTGTGTGTTAAAATTTTAATTAATGCTTAGATTTTTCATCATTTAAATTAGTTGAAAGAATAAAATGTTTTAATTAGAAAAGATTTTCACATGAAGAAATCATTTGTTTACTAATCTAAAAGTATCATTATTTTTTTTCGTGGTATAGTGTTTTAATTTTTTACAAAAAAAATTAATATAAAGAGAAAATAAAGACAAAAATTGTAAATGAGATTATAATTGAGATGTATAAGATTTTTGTGTCAGGCAAATTTTTTTATAAAAAATAAATGTATGTTTGATTGTATAAATATTATTTGCATTACTTATAAAATAAAAGATAAAGAATGGAACTTAATATCCAAAAAATTAGAATAAATTAAAATCGAATGAGAATATTGCAAAAAATATAATAATATAAAATTTAAAAATACTCAATGTCTATGCATATAAATAAAATAATAATAATAATAATTTTACATATAAATTTCTTACTATTTACACAGTTCATAAGATGATAAAAAAAATAGAAAATATAAATTTAGTGAAGTAAATTAAGTAAATAAAAATTGTAGAATCATAGTGAAAAAGAATATATAAATAATTAAACGTATTTTAATAATAATATATTGTACAATGATAATATATTATAATAGGATAATTTCGTGATATAGAAATATAAGTTTATTTTTTACATATTAGTAATATGTAAATTTATGGTATCGAAAGAGAAATTAGAATAAAATTGAGAATACTTAGTTCAATTTTTAATTCATTCTCTCGCACCAACTAGGTCCGAAACGATTTATGGATCACACTTCCAAAGTGATCATCCAATAATTGCTCTTAAATATAGTTTTGCATAAGAGTGTTAATGAAACCCCATAATTATTCGAAATGTTTTCTTAAAAAGCTTAAAATTAATTTAATGTTTGAGCTAAACAATAAAGTTGAATTTCAAAAAATTGTCTCAGTCTAATTTAAATTCAATCAAATTCAAAATCTAATTAACTTCATTGGAATAGCTTGCGTACGCGCGCGGTGTCAAAACGAAAACCGCCCAACGAATCACAATCGTTTATTTGGTTTTGTAATGACGTTAGTTCGGTCAAACCTAATCTTGGACGGTTGTTTGCTATGGTGGGCCCGCGCCGGTCCATTCACCCGGCGTTCGGCGCTGTGGGCCCTTCTTCTTGATCGTACAGTCCATTCATCCGTTTTCCCCACGCTCAGCAAAAATCAATGCACCTCAACAACAAAATATGTTGGTGTAAGATCTGACGATACGGGTGGCCCATTTTTTCGTATTTTAATAATATGTGCAGAACTGAGTGTGCAACTCACTACGACTGATCTAATAAAGTCTTAATATTAGCGCTGAGTCCCTGCTGTGAACCAGATATGAAATCTACATTAAATGCGACGTGGACGTATAATTGGAAGAATTTGTTTTTAAACTTTGATACATATTTTTAAATATTTTTATTTTGAAAGTTATTTAATAATTAAGTATTTTAAAATTTGGAATCAGACATAGGCTACACTCTTTGATGGGTCATGGAGCACCGCAATCATGTATTTGCGAATCTTACGAGAGCCTTGCAAAATAAATTGTTGAAATATTCAAGAGCTGTCGGTACGAAGACCCACCAAGCGTAACGCTCAAGTAACAGCTAATTACAAAAAATGTTCTTAGGTGAAAAAGTGATTCCCATTTACATAACCCACCAAAACTAGACTGATCTGACAAAGTTGGCTCAAATTCGATCCCAAACTTACCTTTATGTTACCTCGCTTACACAGTATCGATGACTAATGTGCATTATCCAATAAACTTACAAACAAGTTAAACCTAAGATTCTGAGTGGAATAAGTGCCCAACTTGACTTGAATTCACATAATAGTATGGTGGAAACACGCTATTTCACACAATAACCCTCCTTTTGGGGGACACACACGCAGACGCAAGTGTTGCGGTGGTTGTCGTTTTGTTTGGAGTTGTGGGTTCTCTCAACTATAGTTTGTGCTATCCTTCCTTAATCATTTGTTAAATAACAATTAGCAATGGAAAACAAAAAGTAGGCAGTGGAAACAAATTGGAAAACTAACACGTGTTGTTTGGTTAAGACTAATGTTTCCCACTAATTCTCAATGATTGTCAATAATTATGAGACTATGACACCCTTCAGGAGTATGCTAATTATATTAATTGATGCATAACGTATTTATCTCTCCTTCAATTAATTGATGCATGTGTGGTATTAAGGACATTATGGAAAGTTTACTTTGAGCCAGCCAACCATTTCAGTCTAACGGTCGGAAGCTTTATAATATAAGTATGGATTATATAGAATAAGATCCAGAGGGACGTTTGCGGACACATATAAAGAGTGTGCAAAATCTAATAGGCCCATGACTACTATTATGAATTAATTGCCTGTGATGTATTCTGTGATATGCTCATTCAATGAATGAGTTAACTCACTGTTCTAGCCAAATCATCATATCTGAATTGTACCCTTGGTAATCAAATTTTTTTGATGGAGTTGAAGCGTAAAACTGGCACTAAAACAATTAAAACATTTAAAATTCGATGGCCCACGATTAATGGTCAAAGGCTGGTTCCCACATCTGCATGCAGCCATACATAAGCGAGAACGAAACACAGACCATCGAAATCTGCTCTACCTCTTGAGTTATTTGGGCTAAATGTGAAAATGTATACATGGTATTGGGCCTCAGTCGATTTGGGCTGAGAAAAGTGTCTTCCCAATTCGTTATAAAAAGTACCTCATAATACGAGTCTAAGAGAATTTTGACGAAATAATTAAAGAAAAGAAAGAAGCGTGGATCGAGATTTCAATTCAGTTCCATGTAACTAAGAAAATATTTGTATTTTTGGAGCAGTGAAGATGGTAGGTTTGTTGGTTGTTTGTGGTCTTTCCCCCACCTAAACTACAAGCACGCATCCTGAAAAGGATTTGAAGTTAGAACTCGAACGTGAGCAAGGCGTTCTGTAGAGGACATGAAAATGGCAGTTTAAGCCTTCGATAGGATGGCTACCTCAATCTCATTTTTCTTGTTTTTTGATTTCTCAAGAAAATTTCTCTAAGACGAAAGCTTGTTTACCCAGATTTGCGAAAACATCTCCTAGAAAAACATTTTTTTTTATCTCCCCACATTTTCATTTTCTTTCTGTTCATTTTTACAAATGCCCTTGCCCTCCTCTCTCTCTCTCTCTCTCTCTCTCTCTCTCTCTCTCTATCACAAATTTAATCACTTTTTTTTCCATGCAATTGTTTGTATGACATCAAACATCTCGAGTAAACATCTACGAATCACATCACTGTAATAATTGCATATAAAACATCATTTTCATCGTGTTTTGTTGGCTCAACACCATTCATTACATATAAAAACACCATCTTAAAATACACACACACACACACACACACACACATATTAAACGCCACTCTCATATCTCGTTTTTCTAAAAAACCTCTAATCTCACTTCTCTCTATCTTCAATATTTCTATAAAGCCCATTAAATTTCCCACTAAATTTTTAACTAAAAATATTCATACGTCTACAATCTATAAACATGCTGACACATGTTTTCTCAAAATTTCTCTAACCAACCACTCATTTGAACGCAATCTCTCTCTCTCTCTCTCTCTCTCTCTCTCTCTCTCTCTCTCTCTATGTGTGTGTGTGTGTAAAAATCATGCATTCATTTGTGTGTTCAAATTCATTTATAAAGTATAAAATTATTATAACTTATATAATAAAAATAATATTATAAAATTAAAAATAAAAAAAAAAGGTAAAAATGGAATTTGAGAAGGAATAAAATTCTAGACAAATACAATTAATAAGTTAAACGAATATAGGGTACCGAATAAGATCAAGGGAGGCGTTTGCCGAGACGTAAACAGACTGGCCGAAAATACAATTGGCCCATGACTACTAAATATATGCATTGTCTGTGATATATTTTGCAATATGCTCATTCAAAGACTTAGCTCACTGTTCTGCCAAATTCTCCTCTGTAAATTTCTTGATGGAGTTAATAGCATAAAATTGGCACTAAATCAAATGAAAAAATTGGACTGGATACGGAGTGCAGGTCCATGATTAATGGTCACAGGGGAGCTCGCGCATGAAATGCAGGCCATCCAAACGTGGTCTATATGATCTTGGGCCTCAACCAGTTTGAGCTGAGAACAAATTGGGCCGCGTAATAATAAAAATCGTGATGATGATGATGATGGTAGTAATAATAATAATAACAATATTGCTGTTATTGTTGTTTTTTAATTTCAAAAATATTATTTTATTTGAAAAAGAAAGAAAAGAAAAGAAGCGGGGATCAAAATTTCCATATTTCCATCCAAACCATGAAACTAAAGATGGTGTTGTTTTGGGGAGTGCATAAAATAATGATGCCTTATGCAACATATATGCATCTCACACACATATATAGGGTTCCAAGGGCAGTGTAACTTGAGGACTTGCATGTCATTGTTCAAAATAGGTAAATAAGCATGGTTAGAGACAACGATGAGACTAAAAATCTATAGGATATGGTCATCTAGCAGTAGTAATGGGTAATTAATTTCAACTTGTGATAATGTTAAATTAATACAATATTAGAGATCAGGTAGTGATAGTATAACTTAGTTCATATAACTATCTAGGTTTGATTCTAACGAGGAGTTTATTTTCTTTAAGATTTTTCGAATATGAATCAAGTGTTGACTTGAGTTAATTCTTGACAAAGATAGAATGTCAACCAAATGCGATCATATAGTGAGGACATTTCCGAGCATACTATTGTAACTAAAGTATTACATAATTTTTCTTCTATATTTGATCATGTTATTGTAGTGATTGAAGAATCAAAGGATTTGGCAAGTTGTTCCTTTGATGAATTGATGGTATCCTTGCAATTCCATAAAGTAAGTATAAATAGGATTGAAAAGAAGATTGAAGAAAAAGCTTTTCCAGCAAAAGGAAAAAGACACATGGAGGTGACCAAAATGAATGTCATGAAAGAGGCAAAGAAAATTGTAAAAGTATAAATAAATACTGTAGAAAAAGTAGCAGTAGAAGTTCATATTAAAAGCCAAACAAGAAAGTCTAATGCTTTAATTGTAAAAAGTATGCACATGTAAAAGCTAATTATTGGTATAGAAATAAATAAGCTAATTATGTGGAAGAGACAACTGAAGAGAATAGGTTGTTTATAGCCTATGATGAAGAGCTGCAAGATAAAGACAAAGGATTGACAAATATACAAGTAAGTCAAGGTAAGTCTTGTTTTTTTATGATAATATTTTTAATAATTATATAGGTTGGGAAAAAATGGGGAGAAAATTTACAAGATGATAGAAAGAGGATTGAAAAACTTAAGCATGAAATGCAACACTTGAAAAAAGAACTTGAGGTTGAAGAAGCGGCACATATAGAAACATGTGTAAAAGTATCAGCTTTTGAAGATAATATCAAAATGACCATAAAAGAAATAATTAGATCATATGCCAAGCAGCAAGATAATCCTAATGTTGGAAAGTGTGATGTTGAAATATTGCAACCAGCAAAGGTAATTCCTAATACTTTACAAGTTCAAAACTTAGATTGTGCACATTTAAGTTTTTGACCTTGCACTATAGTATATGTGCAAGAAAAATCAAGCTTGGAAATGGTGTATGAAGTGGATGGCAAATTGATAATTGAGGATATTGAGATTAAAAGGGTTGAAGATTGTGCCAATAAATTTCTCAAAAATATTTTGAATGATGATTTATATTATATAGTTGATGATGATATATTCCCTAAAGTTGATAAAAGTACAAAATTTGAGCATTACATTGCATAAGAAGAGCAAGAAAAGTGCAAGTGAAGGCAAGTTGATGATGACAATCAAGTTCTACTAACACGATTTAGGGATCCTTTGAATTTTATTTAATATTTTTAAATTTTATTTTTATCTATTATTGAGTTTTATTAATAATCTAAGCCATATGAACTTTTTAGATTAAAGTCTTATAAGATTTAATATAAGTAATTATTTTATTTAATTGGAAAAGAGATTTGAGATTTTTAAGATTTGAGTTGGAGAGCTATAAAATTATTCCGTCTTTTTTGTAAATGAGAATATTCAAATTGATTCAATAAGAGTGATTCCTGTGTGAGTCATGACGTATTAATTAATTTCGATGTATTGATTCTATCATATTGGATCGAGCACATTGATGCACAATTTGTGTCCCTTGAATTCAGGTTTGAGTTCAATTATTTTTTCATTCTTTCATTGCCCACCTTTGATCATATTAGATGGGATTAGAGTCGACTGTACTAAATTCTAATTCGATACCCGATTCAAGTTGAAAATTATGAAAAAAAATAAAACAAAAGAGGCAGAAAAACTGCCAAGCACCACCAGTGCTACAATCTTCCAGCCGTCGTTCAGCCTCCACCGAAACCCCAGCGCCTCCGTGTCACCGTCCATTGGTCAAAACCATCAATTGCCACCATCGCCAGTCTAGGAAATTAAAAAAAAAAAGGGAAAATCAAAGAAGAAGAAAAAGCCATCAAACCAATGCTGCCTGTCTCCTTCGTTCGCAGAGTGGCCACCAAAAATGAAGCTGTTCACTGCAGTAGAGGCACTGGCAAGACCTTGTTTGGTTGTAAAATTTCCTGTTCTAGCAGAACCCTGTTTGGTTGCTGGTTTGTTAGAAAAAAAACAGTAGAAAAAATTGAAAAAAAAAGACATTGAGGAAAAAGGAGCAAATATAGTCAAAAATTTTGAAAATGGTAAAGGAGAAAAAACTTGAAACAAAATTAGAAAAAGGATTGGAAAAATAGAGTGTTAAAAAAAAGCATTGAGAGGGAAAAAATTAGAGAGAGAGAGAGAGGAGTCCCATATTATAGCTAGAGATAGTGACAAGAGAAGACGATGAGTACAAATGCGCTTCCTTTAAGACATTTCTATGACAAGGATCATGGATTGAATGAGAATAAATATAGTGAGACATCCAAGGTATTAGATTTTTACAATGAAAATTGATTTTGGTTGTATTTTAATTGCTTTCATTGTGGATATAGCATAAATGATTGTTGAAACGATGAAGTTGATACTCATATTGGAATTAGCAAAATTATGAGAGATAAGAAAAATCCACCAATAGAGATGCCATTCTTGACTGAAGAGAAGACTACAGAAAAGATGCCATTAGAGAAAATATAACATGAATGTAATACTAGCTTTAGCACCCATTTGGAAATAAAGGAAGAGAAAATTATGAAGGAAGATGCAATGGAAATTATAGTAAAAATTGAGGAGGATAAAGTTAAGAAAGAAGAATCTATAGAAATGAAAGTGGAGATTGATGGCAAGCACAGAAACGAAGAACAAGTGAAGGAATAGGAAATTGAGCTTCTATAGAGCCATGTGTATATTGATTTGTTTAACTGTCCGACAAATTATTTGTCTGTTTGTGTTATACTAGAGTTGAAGATATTTCTAACTACGGAGTTTGCATATGCACATCTAGGCTCAACATTGGAGATTTTTTCAAAATTTTTTTATGCGGTTTGCTAATAGAGTTCCATTGTTGGATTTATGAAAAAATGAAGCTGAAATCTGAGTAAGATGAAAAAAAATTAAGAGGTTTTCAGATATTAGTGTTTGATCCAAGAAGACACAAGCTCAAATTGAAGACAATTTGCTCTCAAGAGGAGGGGTACGACGAGATCCAAAAATTTGTCGAATTTTATCTAGTCTTTGTTATTTTAATTTCTATCTATTGTTGGACTTTATTAATAATTTGTACCATATAAACTTTATAGATTATGGTCTGATAGAATTTAATATAAATAGTTATTTTTAATTGGAAAATATATTCAAGATTTTTTGAGATTTTTGATATTTGAGTTTGAGAACTATGAAATTATTGCATTTTCTATGAAAATGAAAATATTCAAATCAATTCAATAAGATTGATTTCTGTGTGAGTCATAATGTATCAATAGACTTTGATGTATCGATTGTAGCTGTCCTATCATGCTAATCATCTGTTTATCAGGTTCAATTTTAGTTTTATCACATTGAGTCGAGTACATTGATATATGATTCGCATTTCTAGAATTTAAGATTAGGTTCGATTATTTTTTCGTTCTTCAACTACCCCCCCCCCCCTCAGGTCATGTCATCTACCATGGAAGTAAGAAATTGCAGAGCTTTTGAAAATTAGAGATTGACATATGACATACATATCAATGTTTAAAACATTATTTGCAGAACAAAATTTTGAATCAAAGGGAAGCGTTGAAGGTGATTCAAATTTGTGATGGAGTAATTTTCTTAAAAGACTTGAGTCTTGGAGAGCAAGAACTTACCTTGCAAGTGAGGATCTTACAGAATGAAGAAATTACCATAAACTTGTGATTTTTAAAGGGCAATTTTACCTTATTATGATGATTTGTTTCTTAGTTATTGTTTCCTTAAATTAGGATTGTTGTTAGATCAACTAATTACCTTGTTTAGGCTAGGTTTGGAGTAGTGGTGTAGTCGAATCAACTCAAACTCGACTCATAAAAATAATATGGTATTTGAGATCGAGCTCAAGTTCGAGTCGAGTACCTTTGCCTCGACTAGAACTCGAGTTTGAGTCGAGTCCGAGACTTAAAGTAAGAAAGATTGAAAAAAAATTAACACCACAAGAGTGGGAGTCAAACTTGTGACCTCAAACATATTACTACGTCTTTTTACCAGTAAGCCAAGTAATACTTTAATTTGTTTTTTATTTTTTAATTATAAGAGAGTGATATCAAATAAAGAGAGATAAAGAACAAAGATGCAAACCATTGAGCTATACCACCACTTGATGTGTATTTTGACATAAACAATATCATATTATATATGAGTTCAAGTAGCTCGACAAGCACTAAGCATATACAAGTCATGCTCGAAGTCGACTCGTGAGCCGCTCAAACTCAATTTGAGTTTAATTTTGACTGAACATGAGTCGAACTTTAGTTGAATTATTTGATCAAGTCGAGTTAAATAGTTCCGTTGAAACTCAACACTAGTTTGGAGTGGTATAAATAGGAGTTGAAGGTTTAATGGCTGCATACAGAGCAAAACGCATTCAGCGGGGCTCTCTCTTCTTTTGTAATAATTTATGCCATGTTTGGTTGTTATTTTAGTCTTTATCAACAAAGGTAGTTTCTTTGCCCATAATCTTTCAACTACTTTGGTTATTTTTTAAAACCATTTTATTTTTAATTTATTTATTGGAAACTCCTTAAACATTATGCCAACCACAAAACGAACGTTTTGTATCCAAAATTCCAACAGTTGCTAAAGAGGGGTGAGTGCGTGCGTGTTTTAATTTTTTGCCCTCAGCTTTGAACTGAAGCCCTGAATTATTGCATGAGATCACGGCGTGCTTGAGGCCAACAATGGCTAGTAGATATTATTTTATTTTAGTAATAATTTATCTTTAATTTTTTTTGTTATGTTGAGTTACAGTTATCATTAGGACATAATGAGCCCATGGATACTTTATTTACGGAACATACGCGATGGAAGAAATACATCGTCCATGTGACAAGGAAACGGCAGAAAGGTTGCGTTGAGATGCAGAATAATCCCTCTGCGAGCCTAAAACATATATCATTATTCGTACTTTTAATTCTGGAGGGCGGCATGGGGAACAAGACAAACAAGATGAGGACTGAGGACAAGCGTACGACTAATTAAGACGACCGGACAAACATGCAGTTTTTTCCAAATCTTGGCATTCCGACAGCAATCAAACCCCCGAAACTTCTCGAAGAACCTTTTCCATGACAGTTCTAGCCCTGCACATGGCCTCCAGCGTCTTCACTTTAACCAGGGTGGTCCCAGAACCCTCAGTCAAGTCAATTTTCTCGGCACTTGTCCTCTCCCAATCGAAGCACTGAACGAGCGACGCCACAGCCAACCCCACATACTTTTGCGCCAAACCAGACCCAGGACATGCTCTTCTTCCCATCCCAAATGGCAACAGCTTGCGTGTCTCCACTTCCATGTTTTCAAATCTCTCGGGTTTAAAGCTCAAGGGGGCATCCCACACGTTGGGATCTCTGTGGATTGCCCAGGCGTTAACCAATACCATTGTGCCCTTGGGGATGTTGTATCCCCCGATTATACAGTCCTGAGACGGTGCATGCGGTACCAGCATTGGAACCGAAGGGAACAACCTCAACGTCTCCAATATGATGTAATGAAGGTAACGTAGTTTAGGCAAATCGTGTTCTTTAACCATGCGATCGTGTCCCACCTGAGTGTCCAGTTCATGTCTGGCTTTCTCCAATACTTCCGGATGATTCAATAAGAGGGTCATTACCCATTCAGTAGTGACAACAGATGCATCCGTCCCCGCAATTATCAAAGCCTGTAAATCCAAATAATTACATTTGTAATCACACAGGTACTCGTGCGAGAATATTGGATTGGGTATGCGATAAAATTTGCATGAGAAAGAAGCCGAGTTGAATAATAAAGGGACTTACAACTATGAGCTCAGTAATGATCTCATCCGTGTAATATTCAGGTTGAGATTCTTGCATATTAAGCAAACGATCGACCATGGTATTCTGGCGCTTGCCACGTCTGTGTTCGTCGAGAAGCACTTGCATGAACTCATCCGTTCTACGCGAGTGGGAGGCCAACTTCTTCTCAAGCCCATTGCATCCGATCCATCGCAACATGGGAAAAATCTCACCTGGATTAGAGGCGCTAGTCAACTCCAAAGCCTCCTTGGTCAAATTTCTGAACTTCTTCGCCTCCTCATCGTCCTCCGCTTCCTCGCCAAAGTATCTCTTCCCTGCTATCATCCTCATAATGTTATTGAAGGTCAGCTCAACAATCTTAGTTTCCACGTTTACCTTTGCAAAACCGGCGGATGAAATTTTGTATAGACTGGAAATCATGCGGTTCCTCTCGTCCTGTCTGATCGAGAGGAACGAGGCAAGACGAGTTGGGGAGAAGACTTCAAGATCGCATAACTTTCGAAGGTTGCGCCAATGGTCCCCGTATGGGGCTCCGATGACAGTGGTGCTGCCAAACCCTAGTGATTTGCGGTCCACCGACACTGGAGGGCGGTTGGCCATAATGATGTCGTTCTTGCTGAAACATTCCTCCGCCAGTGAGGAGGATGACACCACCACCGAGAGCTTCGTACCTAAGCGGAGGGAAAATATGGGTCCCATTTTCTGGGAGAAGCCGTATAGTGTTCTGTGGAGGAGATTCTCTAAGAGGTGGACATGGCCGATTATGGGAAATGAACCTGGCAGGCTGGGGGGGAAAATCTGGCTGCGCTTATTCTGTGCGTTGGAAAGTCTTTTGTAAATCATGAGTAGGACAAAGATGAAAGAGGAAGCTGTGTACAGCATCATATCTGCTTCCATGTTGGCTAACTAAGCAACAGCTTTTATTGATATTTTTGTGGAGATGCAAGCCTGATAGTAGATTGGGCACGAATATATAAGCGAGTGAACTGCGGTTGGTTGATTTCGTTGTCATCTCGCGCAGCCCTCTCCGGGGCTCTTTGTCAAAAGAAGTCTGCTGTTCTGAATTTTGCGAGGTACTGCGAGAATTAGTACATTTTTAATTTTTTACTTTTTGTTTGCATAGAGAGATGGGGGAGGCCTTGGGAAGAAAAAGCAGACAAAAAGGCCATTTTTTGGTTTACTACCCTTCAACCGTACGTAGATATTCAGAAAACATAATACTTACTGCAGGAAAACTCATTCGACGGAAGAAAAGTATGGTCGCCTAGAAGGAAAAAACAAAAAGAAAATGCTGGTGAAACGTGTTGAGTTATGATATAAAAATATTAATCATCTATTCAAATTTATTGTATTATGTAATAGTTATAGCTATTTAAAAAAGATAAATAAATATTTTTTATGAGTTCTAGCTTTAAATAGTTAGTGATGTAGGAATGGCTAGCGTGTATATATATAGCCCACTGCTATTTAAAATTAGCAGCATGCTTATATTGATAACAAAATGAAGACAGCCATTTATCAATGGTTTTGTTTATTTTGTCACTTACTCGTCCTCACTAGCTATTTACAACTCATGAGTAATTGTAAAAGAAAATTAAATGACAATTTAAATTAACTCTTATAATTTGAAAGCTTTATATTAAAGTTATGTGATGACAAACTGAATATTAATGTCACTCGATATATCCCGTTAGTACATACATGTATGAATATTCACACACACACTTCCCATTTGTGAATATATTAGTATATATAATATGAAGTTATATCTAACATCTAATATTACACTTGGGGTGTGTATGATTATATACACACACACCATTGGCGCAACACGAATCACGAGGTAAATGAGGGCAATGGGGTGTGTATTATGATTATATACACACACACACACCATTGGCGCAACACGAATCACGAGGTAAGTGAGACGGCTTACAATACAGTCCGTGGAAAATGGTTTAGCTTTTCCTGGTCGTGCGAGCATTACTCTTGCACGACAAGAAGAAGACACATTTCCTCCTAATAAATTTCTTTCTTCTTTCCTATTTATCTTTTCCTTATTTTTTTTGTTCTTTAAATTTTTTTATTTTTTGTTTTGCATTTTTTTTCTGTTTTTCAAAACTTATTTTATTTGAAAACATAAGCAAATTAGGTACATTTGATGTCTATTTTTTCAATATATGTGCTGTTTTATAATTTCATATATATATATATATATATATATGTACATGTATATATATATATATATATTTGATAATTATGAAACAGATATAAAAAAATAATATAGAACATACTAAATTTACATTCGATAATATCTATAATTTATGAGTATCTATTTTATCATTTTGTGATTTATTTCCATTACATTTAAGGGAACTATTTGACAATTAATGCAAACAATATTGAATATATATATCCTTTTATATCTATTATACGTACTAAATTATTATTATAAAGAAACAAAGAGCTATAAACTTTACAATAATAAATTTTTTTGAAGATAATTCATGTAATATTTATTAAAAATTAAATAATTATTAGAAATAATAAAGTAACATGAATGTAATTTTAATATGCTGTACACCATTTTTTATAAATCTATTTGAATACTATTGAATATATTTGAAAATATAACAAAATACATCGATAAAAAAATATAAATATCAAATACAATTAATTTTTTTTGTTTTAAATAAAACATGTTTAGAAAAAACTGAAAAAGAACAAAAATCAGAAATAAAAAATGAAGAGAGTTGAAAGGAGAAAAGGGGAAGGACACTTGTCCTTCATTGCTTGTGTGGGTGCACTGGTCGCACGGCCAGCATGACCAACATGGAAAATAATTAAACTACACGCATGCCCGTACGTAATTTATTCTTCACATGGCCCACCTGTGTATGTGCGTTCGTGAGTGTGGCCGCAGGTGCCTGAGCTGCAAATGAGTCTACGTTCTCGCTAGAGAGCTAGTTAACGGTAAAGGAATTCTAAGTTAAACACCACCTGAAGTTGTATATAACCCAAACTTGCCTAGAAAATCACATGACAAAGAATATGCCTTAAGTCCTCCTTCAACCCTTGACAAAGAGGAAAATTTAAGTCGAGCAAGCAACTTATATGACTTAATGACCACTTAATTGGAAAAATTACCCTTGACAAAGAGGAAAAATTAAGCCGAGCAAGCAACTTATATGACTTAATGACCACTTAATTGGAAAAATATTCTTACCAATTCCACAAGCAAGCAAAGGTTTTGAACCATTGCCAAGCTAATGGGCTTCTTCAGACCAACATGACTACTACGATGGGACACGTTACGACTCTTAAGAGGCTTTAATAGTCTGATTGGTATACCAACCTTGCACTTGTTGATCCAAACACAAAGTCGGCCTATTGTTCAAGAAAATTAAATTTTGTGCCTACATCTATATATACTAATATAAAAAGAGTGAATTTTCTTATCAATTATCAAAAAAGAAGCACATTCTTAATTAAATATTTATTTATTAATACACAAAGTTAATTAGATAAAAAGAAAATCTATGAGAAATAGAAACTGTTTAGTAGGAGGAAACTAATTAAATTTAAATTATGTAAACTACTTATATAATTATTTATAAAATAAGTAAACGCACTTTATAGACACTAGATCAAAAGACAAAATTATTGTGTGTGTGTGCGTGCGTGCGTGCGTGTGTGTGTGTGTGTCTGTGTCTGTACGTATGTATAAATTAAATTTCACAAGTATCACTATTCTTATTCCAATAATCTATAAAATCTCTAAAACTACATAATTTTTTATCACCGTTTTATTAAATGTGTAATAATTCTATATAAAATTATTATTTTTATTTAAGAGATAATTATATTTAATACAAATAGAACAGATAGCAAAAATAATGTTAGGATAATGAGCTAAAATTCTAAATACATTATATATAAGTAAATAACATAAATAATGAAATAATTTATGATAATCACTTTTATTAAATATGTTATCTTCATATAATATTATTTTATTTTAAAATTAATTATTCGTAATATAATACAATAAAAATATAATAAAAGTTAAGATATGAACACTATAATGTAAGCAAAAATATGCAATTTGAATAAAAAGTTACGAATAAATCCATGTAAATGTAAAATTAGAAAATATATAGTAAAATATGTATAAATTTGCAACATTAGAAAAAATGACATGTTAAAAGAAAGACAATTGATAAAAAGATAAGTTGAA
Organism: Avicennia marina; assembly: GCA_019155195.1. Taxonomy (NCBI): domain Eukaryota; kingdom Viridiplantae; phylum Streptophyta; class Magnoliopsida; order Lamiales; family Acanthaceae; genus Avicennia; species Avicennia marina. The sequence goes on from CM032765.1 coordinate 10,691,247, forward strand.
AAGAGCTTGTCATGCCCGCGACGTGACGTATGCAATATCACAGTATTTCTAAAACAATCATCTTAAAGATACCAAAACCATTTTTTTCAAAATATTGTAACTAATACTTGGAAGATATTCCAAAAATTTGAAGAAAATCTAGAGCTTACATCCCAGCATAATAATATCGTTTTAGATACATCACTTGAAGTGGAAAATTAAAAATTACATCATTCTTAGAACTTGATTAGGTAATCAAACTAAATTCTTGTTCTCATGGCGACAGTACCAAACCCATGTGAAATCCTTGACATTCTCATTCTCTGTAAAATCAAATATTTCTTTTTACGAGTGATAAGTAGTTTAATAAGATAACCTTTTTTTTTTCAAAAAAAAAAAGGCATGTGAGCAAGATAATATATTTTAAAGCATTTATAAAATTTTTATTGCCAAGTCATTCTCAAGGAACGACATAATTTCAATGATTTATTTTCTATTTTGTAAGTCTGCTCATAGTTCAAACAGTTCGTATACAATTCTACTAATTAAGATCTCAATTTATAACTCCAATAAAGAAAGGTCACGTGCAACTGAAATAACTATTAAACTAAAACAAATGTCTTAATTTACAACTTCGATTGAGAGGGTCATTCAAATCTCATCCTTTAATTTTAACAGAGTGGATCACGTGACTCAATATTTAATCATTACTGAGAGGGTTACATGCAATCAAATGGATGTTTCCAACAAAAATAGTTGTCACAATTTATAATTCCGATTAAAATGGTTAACTTGATTTGGCTAAAGGGTCCCAAACTTTTGGCTCGTTTGAGAGAGTTGGAACTAATTCCTCTACTTTATTAAACATTCCATCGAGCATAAAAATTTTCATGAACATCATGTTCAAAAAGAATTTAGTATATAACATATCTAAAATCAAGTTCGCATCCAAAACTTCACAGTGAAGTTGTTCGAGTGGGCATAAATACAATTTCAACATAAGAGTAGCAAAATTTATGAAATTAGATAAACATTTTCAAAAATTTCATGATGATTTGAAAATCATAATTTCATAGACAGTTATATAGAACTTTTAGGTAAACAACTTACTTGGCGATCAATATTAGTCACACTTGAATCCCATAACCGTGAAAGCGTATAGCGTAGTCGCAAGAAATGATGTGGCAAGCGCGTTATCAACCACAAGGCTCGCGGTAAAGTGGTTGCGATCAATACCTCGACCGATCACCCGTATCTTGTGAGCACGATTCCAATTGTCGCCACTACGAAAACAACTGTAGGAAACATTGGGACACCCACGGTCATTTCCACTATCACACAACGATATGTCACGAGCACAAACCCCAACTTTGCGGCCATGACATGTAATGCAAGATAGTAATTTTCACCATGCAACCAGTTCGCTCCATCTATTCTTGTGTTCTCATCAATACATCGATGTATACACTTAATTAACATCAAATATTATAGCTTAATATTTTTTTATTATATTTTAACTTTTATTTTATTTGTGATTATATTATTATTACTTTGTATTTTATATATTTTATATCTTATTTGTTAGTTTCTATCTATAATATATTAAACTTAGAAGCCTATATTATACATTACACCATTTATAAAGCATTGTTTATAGCACTCCCTTTCACTTATCTTTTCAATCAATCGTCTTTATTCTAACATGCCATTTTTTCTCATGTTGTAAATTTATATTTATTTTACTACATTTTTGTAATATTATACTCGCATGGATTACTAATTTTTTTGTATTCAAATAGTATATTTTACACTTACAATATATAGCTTCATATCTTTGTTGTTGTTATTCAATTTCAATTGTTATATTACAAATAATAAATTTTAAAATAAATAATAATATAAAAAGAATTATGGGATATTTGATCAAGTTTTTTGTCATAAATTGTTGGTGTTAAAAATTTATGACATATTTTTTTTCATGAGAATAGCAATTCTTTAGATATGAATTATATATATATATATATATATAATGCACATTATCTTGACACTATATCTTTTTGTAATTTGTTCTCTTTGTAATTTGCTTACATAGAATTATCACACATTTAACAAAATTGGTGGTCAAAATTTGTTTAGATATTTTTTAGCTTATTGGTTTAAGAAAAATCACTATGTTTGGATCCCAACTTTTAATTTTCAAAATATCCTCTCAAACTGCACATATTAAACATGTTATTCGGCATAATTTTTTTATCCAAATTCAAATCCAAAGTTTTCTTCTCTTACTTATATAATTAAGTAAATATTCTTTTATCAGTAAATCTATTAATAATTAAATTAATACTTATATATATATATATCATGCATATACATATTTTACTTTTATTTATACCCTACAAACTAACAATTATCTTTGTATACCACCATATTATCTAATTATTATTATTACAATATATTTTATGCATATATTTAAATAAATCATATTATTTTTCCCACCAATCTTCCTTTCAAATATACTACCCATCTCAACACTACTCCTAACAAATATCATCCTAACAAAAACCCCTTTTCTAAACATAGTCAGTGATTTCTTTGCATATAAAATTTTGTTTATTTATTTAAAATTATAGCTTATTGTTGTGAATTTATTTATATTGACATTTCTTGTAATTTATTTTAATTTATAATAAATAAAAATATAATTAGTATTATTTATTCTATAATTTTTTAAATTATTTTATAAATAATTACATAAGTATTTTATATAATTTAAATTTCTTAGGCTATGTTTGGGAGAAGGGTTTTTATTTGATATGATATTTATTAAGAGTTATATTAAGATAAGTAGTATGTTTAGAAAGAATATTTTAATGAGATGAATAGTATAATTTATTTGAATATATATATAATATACAATAATGATTAGATGATGTGATAGTTTATAGGGACAATAATTATAAAAAAAATAAATATGAATATAGATATGATATATACATATATTGATTTGACTATGAAATTAAGAATTTGAATTTATGTTAAAATGTTGTTAAATGATATATTTGCTAGTCGAAAATTAGAGATGTTGTTTAGTGGTTAAAAGTTGGGTTCCAAACATAACCTTATAGTTTTCTACTACTTAAAGTTTCTATTTAGATAAAATTTATTTTATCTAATTAATTCTATTTATTGATAAATATAAACATTTAATTAAGAATATAATTATTTTTTTGTAATTAATAAAAACATACATATTTTTTTTATGTAGTATAGATATAGATACGGATATGGATTTGTCCCTGGTCTTAAAACGAAATGAGCACATTTCAGCTAAAGAAAGTAATGTTTCCACTGGTCTTCTGATTCAGCATATTAATTTGCCTTGGTCAAATTTCCATAATACCGACTACGACTCCCTCCAACTCATGATGCCGAATTGTGACTGACTATGACCTCCGACCCCAGCAAGTCGTGATGCCAAAGTGTCTTTCGTTTTCTTTCTTTCAATAAGCCAATATACCCAAAGCTGTTAACTGTTTTCTGGAACTTAACCCAGGAATCAATTCCTGACAACCCACTAGACTTGGTCTGGTTCGTGTTGGGCATTGAGTGCAACAAATTACGTAGTTTTGAACTTATGATTTTGGATTTGTACAAAATTTATTTATCCATATATCTGGTGCTACGTTAAGGTCATAAATAACGGAATAAAAAGTAATTTCTTATTATTAATATAGATAATTTCGTTGCACAGTTGCACTCTAAGAACTTTTAGTTACAGCTAAATTAAAACCTTGGAATTTAAGGTGTTGGCTTCAGGCTATCATCAAGGCGAGATGGAGTTTTCGATTCGCAGCCCCTCGTCAACTTAGACCCTCAAAAACCCATAAATTAGAAGAAGTAGCGGCGGCGTGTGTGTGTGCACCACCTGCATCTTTTCCAAGATCGGCCGGAGACGCCGTCATTACTATCACTGAGAAATCATCCAATGCTGGCGCCGCCTCGAACATGGCCGGGAGTTCCTCTCGCTAGACTGGTGCTCACTCACGCGACGATGGGCCAGTCTCTTCTCCCACACGTGCCTTTTTCAATCTCCACCATTCATTTGGGCATAAAATCCTTTGTCCCTACCACTCAGTACACACGATTGTGATGCACATTAATTCCGCTTTGTGACAATTATTATGTACGCACATTATATGCGTGGGATTTGAACGCACCCACCAAACAGTGTTTTAAAAATTGAATCGGACCGGCCGGTTCAACCGAGAATCGATCGGTTTTCTGGTCCGATTAAGGTATAAAAATAAAAGATGTATAAAATTAGTCAAGAACCGATCAAAATAAGTCAAAGACCGCTTGAACCGGTCAAAATTGGTTAAAAATCGATTTTATCTAAAAAATTAAAAAAAAAAGAATTTTTTAGCAATTTTTTTTAAAAAAATTACAAAATAAATTTTTAGACTTTTTTCGAAATTTTCTTACATTTACAACTCTTTAATATTAGTTAAATATACAATTTTTATTTTGACTTTTGTTTTTAATAATTTTTATCTTTTTATTTTTCTAATTAATATTTTAAAAATTAAATTATTGTATCTTAAAATTAAAATGGGTCATATTAATTAATCTGTTTATTTTTAAAAACTATTTTTTTAATTTTATACTTTTAATCATTTTGAATTTAATATATTTTTTAATTTGTGTAATAAATTTTTATTTTAGTTAAATTATTTAATTTTTAACATTACATTTAAAATTTATTTTATAATTTATTGTTGTATTAGATTACATCTATTTTATAAATTATTTTTATAATAATATATATAATATTATATAATTAAAATAATTAATTTTTTGAACGGTTCAACAGGATTAGTAATACAATAATCCAATAAATTTTTCGGTGTCCGATTTTTAAAACATCGCCGCCAAAGTGGAAGTTCGATGACAAGACAACGCTTGCCATTATGTGGGGCCGACTGCCAACAAGTCCTTCTGACATACGTTGATTTGATGAAGTCTCATATCAGTCTACACCCAATGTTTAAAGTTCAGCGAGCAATCATTACAGTCCAAGTCCTTTGTTTTTGTCTTTTTGATGTAAATAATTTATAATTAATGTTAAATATAATTTCTCAGACTTTTTAATGTCTATTTTTATCATAAGTCTTTTTTTTTTTCTAAAGTTATTATATCGACTAAGGTGTTCGATGAAGAGTTATATAGCTTCGTGTATTAACAATTGTTAAAATTTCTTCCTATTTTAATCGTTGTTCATTATAATTGAACTTTTAAATTAATACAAGTAAATTTTCATTCATAAATTATGTATATATTTATTACTTTCTTCATTTTTTTTATTGAAATTGTAACTTTAAAACGTTCAGAAGAACGAAAGTGTACATATAATCAATAAAGCTTGCGAAATAAGAATTGGTCAAGAAACAACTATTAGATGCAGATACTTCTTTACCTCTATTATGGAAAGGAACTTGTGACAGCATTGGATGGTACTCTCATTTTTCAAAATTAAGTTTGAGAGGTTAGATGAGATTTAATAGTCGAGAGTTAATCAGACATCTATACACGTATAATAGGAGAAGCGTTTTTGACCAACTTCCTGCAATCTGACCAAAATTCTGAAACCTCAGAAATTAGAATTTTTTTATTCAAGGCAGAAAATTGTGATTAGTTTGCCACTTTATTGGTTTTAAATAAATTTAATTAAATGGAATTGTTTGAAAAATGTGAATACATTAAAAATATAAGTAAATTACTCTGATTTAAAAATTGCCAACATTATTCAAATCTCAGGCAACAAAGAAGTGCAAAAATAAAAAATGCACGCATTAAGGCTTTGGAAGCTTGCCCGACCGCACACATCATTTAAAAATGCACGCAGTAAGGACATTGGAAATAAACACATTGAACAACCAATTTAATAGCATTTTTTAATGTAATCGATATTGGAGCAGGAGGGGCGGGGGAATGCTATGTATACACTGAACCATTTGAGATTCGACTCTTGAGTAAGTTGAAGCATTATTAATTCTGAGTGAGAGCCAGAAGGGGAGAGCTTTAGCAACCCTGTACCATTTCTTTAACTCGATATCCCGTCGCTACGGAAGAATAGTTTGTTTGTCGTATCTGCCGACATTACGTTGCTCTTCCAGTTTGCCTGGTCCACCAAGGGTTGCCAAGAGATGGAAACCCAAAGCACAACTGAATTAACGTGCAGGTCCTAGAGATCTTGGTTTAGGCCCGTCGGCAAAGTTAGGCGATTTTAATTTTAGTAGTCATTTGGGGGTCTGAATGAGGGGATGGCGAATCTTCTGTTTCTTCAATTTAAGCATCTGTCCCAATGTAGAGTATTGAAAAGACTACATATTCATCAAGCAACGTTTTGGAGCCTCGAAGAGGTTGACATGGTAAATAGCCACCAGCTAGGTATCATTGTTGCCAAACTCAAAGCCATTTCTGCTTGGGAAGAAAGAAATATCTGAGTAGCATTTGGATGCTTCGGTTGTTCAGTGAATTAATGTCATTGGTAATTTGCGATATAATTCGTACTTTAGTTGAGCATGAAGGATGATGTTGCGTTTCATGTATGTTTCTCCCTCCTCAACGATTCGTATAGGTCCATAGGCAACCCAATCTATACGGAACGAAAATCAAATTAGAGCAAGTTCTAACTCAATTCTGTTTTCTTATAATTTTGAAATTTTTATTTAATTAAAAATAGCTTAATGGTGAATATTTATTATATCAACTAAAGCAATCTGCTGCTAACTTGATCTTTAAAACCAAGGCTGTCACTTAAAAATGAAATCTTTTTCCAGAGCCCGACATTGATTTTGGAAAAATAAAATGCTTATGTTAGATAATTAAATGTTCTGTACGTTCAATGCTACCAACCCTTACAAGTCGCCACAATTATAGAGTTCATTAATCTCTATATAACACCGAAAAACGTATCATCATTTCAACCCTACTCTCCACAAATATAATGCAATTCTTCCTAAAATCTAGAACCAACACATTCAGCAAAATAATACTCATCTTCATTTTACACTGCAGAAAGTAAGAAGGGAAAGCCGTGGAGAAGGAAATGAAGCTAAATTGCAAAAAATGCAGCCAAATGTAATTGAGGTTTGAGATTTTACTTTCGGCATGGCCAAGGCCTAATTGTGGGTAGCGTTATTTGTGAGAGGCGAGGCGGGAATGAGGGGTGTCGAGGAGGACGGCATCGTCAGTGAGAGATTAAAAAAATTAGAAGGGGGGATTTGCGGGAAGAAAAAAGAAATAGGAAGGGAATTGATGAAAGGAGAAGAAAAAGAAAATGAAATGAGAGAGTGTGGCAAAGAGGAGAGATGATGAAATCAGGAGGAATAACTGGGGAAGTGAACAAATCAAGAGTGTGAAAAGCAAAGGGGACTTGGGGCAGCAAGAAAATAGAAGAATAAGAAATAAGGAGGGAGGAGGGTTAGGCATGGAAGGAAGACAAAATGAAAACGAATTTGTTTATGATTATCTAGCAGTGTTATCATCTCTAAATGTGATTATCAATTTATTTTCGTGTTATTTTTAGATCTTATTATTAGTTTTTTTTCAATTAACATCTTTAATCAATTATATTTATTACAATAGTTACTAATTTCATTACATCAAAGTACCTAATTTAATATTTGAGTTCTACTTTTATTAACAAAATTCGTACTTAAGCCAAGTAATCGTGACAAACAACCTTATTCAAATATTTTCGAGCTTTAAAAATTGTATCGATCTTTACATATATATATATAAAACAGTAAGTGTCTATTTCCATCTTTACTAATTTTGACTCTCAATCCTTCTTAGTTTTATATATTAGGATTTTGAGATTTTTTATTAGATTAAGAAATTTTTAACAATTGACTTTGTTCAAAATATTGTTAAATAACTATTCATAGATACGTTTAATATCATTTATTTTTGAAATTTTTGGTCTCTAAATTGTGTTATTAGTTCACTACTGTTAAGCATATTTATTGGCATTTTCTACTTAACAATTGTTTAGTCAACACAGACATACATATTTTACTAAACATATCTTAACGTCCGCGTTGAGTTTTTAATCATTTAATTATTTATTTTATTTTTCTGAATATTAAATTTTTATTGTGTGTAACACACTATTAATTTTGCCAGTACTAAGCATCTTCACTTCAAGTAATAAATATAGACAATTTATCTTTTCTTAATCAAACATAAATTATATCTTATTCAAAATTTTATTGATATATTTTTACTCACACAAACTACTCTTTTTCGTATTTTTTAACCATAAAAATGTTCTTTATGTTGTATTTTTATTCTGTTTCGTCAACGTTAAGTGCAAAAAATCTAAAACTAGATTTATCGCAATGGTCTCAGATTATTTTCATTGTCTCTAATTTTTTTTATATTTTACTTATTTTTTTCTGATTTTTGTAAATACAATTTCAATTATTTTATGCTTATAATTTAAGTTGAATTTGTGAACTAGTTTTTATCTTTTTAAATTTTTACTGGCATACGAAATTTAGGCAAAACGTAAAAACTTGTCAAGCTATCTTCTATCTCCCCCTCTGCGTCACACACACACACACACACTAATATTATTTATTTGGTTATTTGATCATGTACAAAAATTCTTTTTTATTATTACTTTGAGTCTTGATAGATATATGTATTTGTTTATCTTTTTTACATGTTGACGTTTTTGTAATTAATCAAAAGTATTTTTCTAAAAAAGTATTGTCTAGCACTATATTAATTGTGTAAAAGTCACAATAAGAATTAAGTATTAGTATTGTCATGGTATTTTGCTACAATCTATAAACAACATTTAAATACAATTATTTTTTGTAAATTTGTATAACCATATACAGATTCTGTAGCATAGAATGACACCTATTTGTGAAGCTAAAATGGATTGAATTTTTAGTGCAAATTAAGTCGTAACTAATATTAGTGCAAAATTGTTCTAAACTGGTAATTTTTAAAATATATATGATTTTCGTGCATGGCACAAGTAATAGGCTATAGGCTAGTACTATATGATAAGAAGAGTGACCAATTGATGAAATTTTGACCAAGTTCCCAAATATCAGAATTTTGATTTTCTTAAAAATATTTTTCTTAGATAACGCATCTCTATATAAATATATATATATATATATATATATATATAATATCAAGAAGTATTGGACTAATTTTGACTCACTAAAGATCAATTATAATTTTCTAAAATTTTGAGTTTTTTTTATTAAATTAAAAATTTTCTATTGGTTAGACTATAAGTGATGTATTTAATATTTTTCTAAATTTTTTATTCATAATAAAATGTAGTATTAATTCTATCATAAACACGTTATGTGGCTTTTAAAGTTAAAAATATTATCTAATCAGTATCTATCTATGTGTGTTTGTAAATATATATGTATATATATATGTATGTATGTATTTAGAGAACAATAAAGAAATAACTATAGTTTGCATACAAATAATAGTTGATGGAAATTACTATTTTAAAATTACAACTATTTTCATTAAATATGTCTTGATGTAATGAGCTTACACATTTTCATTGTATTATTCTTTAGTTTTAAAATATTTATTATTTAAATTATAAAACATATTAAATTATAAAACATATTATCAACTTAGTCGATGCTATTATTAAAAAATTTAGAAAAGTAATTATTTATATAAAAATAATAATAGAGAGAAATAAAATAATAATTGATATTTTACTAAATATATCATAAACTAAGTATGAGCATATTTTGAATTTTTCAAATGTATCTATTATTCATAAAAATTATTTAATTCCTAATCATTTTGATAGAAGTTACAATTCTAAAATTATAACTTAGTTTACCAAATATATCATAGTGTATAGGCTTTAAAATTTTTATCAAGTTATTCTTGATTTTTTAAATATTTTATTTTTAAAATTAAAAATTATTATTGATTTAATAAATGCTATTATTAAAAATATTTGAAAAGTAACTCTTTATATAAAAGTAATAAAGAAAAAAATATAATAATAATTGGTATTTTTTCTAAATTAATCATAAACTGAATATAAGCATATTTTAAACTTTCAAAATATATCTATTACTCATAAAAATTATTTAATTCCTAATCATTCATATAAACAATAAAAACTTACTTATTATATTGCATGTTCTCATTATTCATTTTTGTCTAATATTATCTTCTTTATTTTTTACTTTTTTACATATTTTTTTATTTTTTAGATAGATTTATTAATTATTTTTTCTCTTACACCTTTCAATTAAATTGTTGTACCAAAGTTTAATTTTCATAATATTTGTATATTTTTAAGCCTTTTGATTGAAAAACGCATTTTTTATATACAACTTTTTCAAATAAAACTTACGAAACATTACAATAAATTATAATTAAAAAATATATATAAAATAATAAATGCCGAAAAACAAATAAGGTGATTGTTGTTTCATTGAATGAAAATCAAAAATTTAAAAATCATACGAAATATTTTTTTAAAATAAAAATCATACTATATAAGTGTCATTTTTTATACATACTAGAAAATGAAACCATATAAGAATTTTTAACTAAATCTATTTTTAATAAGCAAAATTAATATGAGAAATTCAATTTTGAAAAAAATCATAAATTTACAAAATTTACAATTTTTAAATAAGTTAAAATCATTGCATTTTTCAATAGAAATTAAAGTACTTATTTAATAGTTCTTGAGATTCCAAATGGCATATTATTGTTAAGGTAATTTTTTGAAAAACCTAGTAGGCTTTAATAAACATAAAAACACTTGAAAGTTTTTGAAGATAATAAGACACAAAAGAAAAACAATCATGTTATAATTTGATATGTTTGATTGAAGAAAATATTAGTTTCGCATATAGTAACATTAAAGGCAAATATTAAAATTCAAAGTTGATTTCATAAAGAAAATAAAAATTAGAAAATATTACAATAAATTAGAATTAAAAATATACATCACAACAACAACAAAAAATGCAGAAAAATAAATAAATTGATTATTATTTTTTTGATTGAAAATATATAATTATGGAAATTAATGCACAATAAATTATTTTATAAAAATACAAATCAAATTTTATAGTTTATAAGTTCAAAATTTTTTAATATGAAATTTTAGTATGGGCCATTGAATTTACCCAAAACTATAATCTATCTTGCATATATAATAATAATAATTTTGACAAAAATATTAAATTTACAATTAAAAATTTCATACAAACTAAAAATTTAAAAAATGAAAACTAAACTATATAAGTTCAACATTTGACCAAAGGTAGTTTTAATGCAAATTTAATATGAATCATTTTATTTTTCCAAAACTACAATCTATCAATGCATGCATAATAAAACTAATTTTGATAGTCATATTAAATTTATAAAATATACAATTATTAAATAGAGTAAAATCATTGTATTTGTCCAGAAAAATTAAATTTCTTTATTTATTAGTCTTTGAAATTCTAAATGACCAAGTATTTGATTCAGATAAATTTTGAAAAGACTAATATGTATAAATAAATATAAAACATTTAAAAGTTAAAACACATAACAACAATTGAGTTATAATTTGGTGATGTTGCATCAATCCATAATTGTCATTTGCAAAGTAAATAATTATTTTAATATTAATTCAGTAATTCGATATTGCCATTGCAATTATTATTGTGAGTTTTAGTAAAAATACAGTCTAATTTAACTTCTTCCTCGTTATCAATATGGCATGAAAGGGTAAAAAATAATTAACTTAACATTTATATAGAGAACCAAAAAAGACACTTATCTAATATACAACTCTATATACGCCGTTTTATGTATACAATGTAATAAACACACAAAGAGTGTCTTGTTTTTATAATAATTACCTCATTTATAAATCTTCTACAATATATATATAGATAATCTATATATCTATGAAAAGTGATGTTTATATTTTTTATAATTTTTTAAAAATTATTTGTATATGTCTATAGTTTTTTTAGCTTTAATTTGTCAAACTGATATTTTTTTAACTTTCAAAAAAAAAAATAAAGAATTGGACTTTAAGAAGTCTAAATTCAAATACTGTGAAAAAAAAATTAGAGTAGAAGGTGAAACTTTTGGGATCTCAATTCACAAAATAAAAACATATTTGATTAATTAAACTTTCAATATTAGTTTACATATATAAATCAATTTGACATAAGTGCTTAATTTCTTTTTTTTTTTTTTATTGGGTCAATGTTATTCACCTATTTATCGGAGTTCTTTGTAAAATTTTGACAAACAAATTATACGTTTAATTATTACTAATTTTATTAATTATTATAACATAATTTCTTAAAAATTAAGAAGCCTACCCACCCAAAATTTTAATGTAAATTTTTAAACATAAATATTTATTATAATATATATTTCTTACTCAAAATCCAATCAACTTGAAAAATATGTAATTATGTTAAATTACGATTTTATTTTGATATTGTGTTTAACATTAAATATTAATAATGTATATATCATGTTCTTTGTTCAATTCATAAAATTATATATTACAATCTAAATACTATATTTTATTTTTGTGTATAATATTAAGTTCAATGTAGATGAAATTTTTGAAGTAATTTTAGTAAGTAGTTTTTATTTTGATCATTGGATGACCGAAGAAGATGATGTCATTCACCTGCCAAAAACATGAATGTCATTTTGTTAAATGTGCTTAAAAAAAGTAATTTACTTTGTTAAAGAAATTATTTCACTTCTATAATATAAAGAATTATTGGCCATATTTGTAATATTATTCAAATTAAAATAATGTGTAATATTTAGTTTGATAGGTATCAGACATTTTAAATTTTACAAGCTTAATGTTAAACTTGAATTTATTGAAATCTAAGTATAGAATTGGTCAGCGTTTAGTATTTGTACTTAATTTTTAAAAATATTTCAATTATGTTTACATTTACTATATATATCCATTAAATTTTTGTAAAATGAGAAAATTGCATTTTATTTTACATGCATTTGTTTGTACATAATGTATATTTATTTGGGAATTTGATTGTTTTTAAATTAATTTATCACTATAGTTGTGTAGCAAATGTTTTTTTAACTATTAAGAATTTTTATTATAAGTAAAAACATTTATTTTAAAAATTACACATTAACAATATAAATTAAATTTGATTGATCCATGTATATACATGAGTTACACTCTACGTATAATTTATAAGAAAGATATAGTGACGATGTTTTCATAGAGAAGGAATTAAGTGTTGTTTGAAATGGTAAGTTGTCACACATATTTGCAAGAGTGATGTAACATGGATTTTAGTAATTTGAGAAGATTTTTGGTGTTATATTTAATAATATTATGTGCAAGTAAGGTTGAGTTGAGGACTTGGACGAGGAAGATATAATTGTTGAGTGTGGGTGGGGATAGGATAGAAAAAATATTTGGTGGACAAAAGCAATTTTAAAGAAAAGAATTTAAAAAATGATGCAAATAAAAATGACAACCGTTCACTTGTCCAAACTGGTTTGAACAGAAAATAGGCCTTAAATGCTCCATCTTGGGTCGAGGGCCTACAAAAGCCCGAGGAATGTTGGAACGACAGAGACAATGCCTCCAAGTGCACCCATAGCTGTGTTTATGACGAAGGAGGTGGTAGAATATGGGCTGAAGGTGGCTATTGGAAAACTGGAGACGGTGGAAGGGCAGGAGAAAGGCGGTCTTGTCGGAGCGAGATGGGGAGATTAAGGCTGATACTACTGTGTTGTCACTTGGGCCTCGGACTGGAACGCTGTTCCTCCTTGGTTCAATGTTGAGGGTTTATGGGCTTGTGGCCAGGAACTTAGCTTTGGAGCCCAAATTTCCCAATGTCGTTGATGGACCCGATGGTGTACCCCACTCCAGCCGAGTTTTAATTTTAGCTTTAGTGAAGGCTATGTTTGGGGGAGGGAGTTTTTGTTGGCAATAATGTTTGATAGGAGTTGTGTGTTGAGATAAATAGTATGTTTGGCTAAGATTTTGATATGATGAAAATTTTGAATTTTCCAAATGTATTGTATAAAATAAATAATAATAATTAGATGATGTGATAGTGTATACAAATAATGATTAATTTATAGAGTATAAAAATATAAACGTGAGTATATGTGTGAGAAATATATATATATATATATATTGATTTAATTGTAAATTTATATAATTATTAAAAATTAATTAGTTAGTTATATACAAGAAAGATAATATTTGAATTTATATGAAAATTTTGTGAAGTAATAGTGTAAAATTTTAGAGAAAGTACTGGAGTTGGAAGTGGCGTACCAAACACAGAGTAAGGAATCGTGCTGTATGTTGCACGAACGCCGCTAGTTATTCTGTCGTGATATATTACCATTCGTGCCTACTTTGTGCAAAAGTGATGAACAAAATTTTAAAAGATAACGATTCCGAAAACTTGGAATGCGTACTGATTACACCGGCCGTTTAGCAACGTATATGAGTGGATTAACGGTCACGATACAATTTGGTTGGAAATTTTGAGGGTGTACATGTGTATGTGTACACGTACGTGTTGGTTAAATTAAGAGGAAAGGTGCATATATGTGGCGAAGAGTGTATTGAGGAGCTTGCTTGTCACTGGAGAAATTTAATGAAGGGATGTTGCGTGGCAACAGCGCGTGCTTGTTGGTGGATTCTCAATGGTCCTGCCGCGGGTGCAGCTGTGGCTGAGCTTCTACTGGATGACAGTTGTAGTATTGTTGATCTTGGCCACCGCCCCTTTAGTCCTGCAAGGTTTCTTCGTGGCAGAAAATGGTAGATGTGTTATTTTTAATCCGTCATGCCAGTTTAGTTACTTTGAATTTTATGGTCACGTAAAGCATAGCTTAATGATTTTGAATAAATATGAAGCTTTCAAGCCTTTTTGCCCTCACTTCTGTTGTGCCATTAGTATTTAAATGCTATCATCACTTAACCCTATGACATTGAACCAGCCAATGTTGTGGAACAATGCAATGATTTAGCATTCATGAGGGAACTGGATAAATTGTAACCTGAGGGAAGAATTGGATTCTATGAATAGCTTGTGATTTATGGAACATAGAATATTCTCATTTTTTCTTAATTATATCTCTTCAAATTCAAATCATGCAAAAAAAAAAAAAAACCTTGAATTTTGGTGAAGGTGAATTCATTGATTTAGTTGAAATTCATGCAAGGGAACGCTTGTACGAAGTACTTGATTGAAGTTTAGTGGGCTTAGCACTGATGTCACTCATGGGCCAACATAATCTGAAGGCCGGGCCACAAGTGGAAAAATATATGGGCCGAACCCAGTAGTAGCCGTGGACAGGTTCATTGATTCAGAAGACTCTCTCATTTCGCTTGGAAATCATGACTACTACTAAGTATAAGATTTCATGCAATTATATAGGAAAAATGCTTATGAAAATAGCGATGCTTGAAGATGTGTCATACATTGAGTGCACAGAGTTGAGAAACAACCATCTTGCATACCACAGAAGATTCATCTCTCCAACAAATAACCCCACACCAAAAGGCCTCAAGTAGTTTCATATTTTATTTATCCAAAACGACTCCCAAAATCACAACACTATCAACAAGTTCAAAGTTCTTGAAAGAAAAGAGAATAATAAAATTAATTAAACTCTCAAGAGAGTTTAACGGGGCCGCTGATTTCACCCACACAGTCAATCAAGGCAGACAATAATATAGCTAACCAAGTACGAGAGTGGTTGCCATTTACTACTGCACAAGGTCTGATCTGGTGTTTTCTTTCAAAAAAAAAGCGGGTCTGGTCCGGTGTTTTGACTAAATAATGATAAACAATTTCATGGTCTAAAAGAAGATGGCGTGTCGGGAACGCCATGCCCTCACAGCCCGTATTCCATCAATCTTCATAAATGTAATATTCATTATATATGTTAGTGTTCCTGGAAGACGGTGCACAAATTCCTTTCATTCCAGACCCGGTTACACATTTTCAGAGTGGTCACACGCTACACCCTTGATAGCTGTTAATTCATAGTGAAGTAATTAATATTCACGTGTAATAATATTTGTCATATCCTTATCGTAATTAAAAAACTTAATTGACAATTGATGTTCGAGGCTCGAAAAATGGTGCCCTCTCCGATGTTTAACCTGTACTACACTATTTTCTGTTGATCAGGCTTAGATTGAACCTAGGGACTTGCCCCCTGACTTAATTAACAGACGTTTGTCCTGTGCTCTGCGGCCTCCATATTTATATTTTTCATTTGTCAATTGCTCCGTGCCCAAATAAACGTAGTTTGATAGAGTTAAGATCTTGAGACTATTTTCAAGAATAAATTAATTATGAAATAATTTAATGTTATGTTCATTAATTTATCAAATTTGTTATGTAGAATTAATTATCAATTATTTTAATTATTTTATATTAAACTTGTCTTTAATCAAAAATTTTAATTTACATAAAAAAAACATTGTGATTAAACTTCATGGCATAATGTATCGAACATAATCATTCAAGGATAGTTTCACTTTGGAAAAAAGGATTAAAGTCCATTGAGAGAATGATTACTTAATTATAATTATTTTTTTATTTTAGTTATTTTATATTAAACTTGATATTAATTAAAAGCTTCTATCCATAGTCAAGAATAAATATATGATTAGATTTGATAAAATAATTTATTCAATATAATCATTTAAAAATAAATATGGTCTTTATAAAATAATTTATCCAACCATAATCTTTGAGAATGAACAAGCCGTATTGTCTACGATTTTAGGGAAATGAAATTCAATTTCTTTATGTATAAATTTGTTTCTGAAGAAGATATATAAAAATGAAAAAGGAATTTTAAGTTCCTATTAAAATGTGAAATTTAAGTGAAAAAAATGATAGCAATATGTTATGCCCACAGAAAGATTTATTGGCGTACGTTAAGAGTTGTGAGATGTGAAGACGCGTTAAAGCAGCTCTAATTCGATGCTCATTGGCTCAGCAATAATTTTATTTTATAAACAAAAGTTAAGACAAAAGAAAAAGGGAAAAGCCGATTAGCCCACACCGAAAGTGTCCTGCATTTGTTTGATTAACCTTACTTTATGCAATGAATCGTATAGAAAGATGAATGGAGCAGTAGCTTGTTCTTGATCACGGGAAAGACTGATGCAATTGTCGAAGCTAATGACCAAATATGTTTATGGACTATGTGTATATATGTATACAATCATCATTCACATTCTATCTTTTCTTAATAATCGAGATTAATTAACAAGCAGGAAGCAAACCACGTGCCTGATTGACTGGATTTCAGTTCCAGATTCCAGGCTTGGATTCCTAACAACCCTTTATAAGCATACAATGATACATCCCATGAATATGTGTGTGGGTCATAAAGCTAGTCCAGGTAATGTATCTGAAACGTAATGAACACGAATGGAAACTTCATTGGCATAATTAACCGAATTAAATTTAATTTTCATCCCCCACCCTTAATGATATTCTACGTAATTTTCAAAAATTTCGAATTATGAGGGATTATTACAATTTTTCATAAAATGAAATTTATATCAGGAGAGAAGTGTCGTCTTGAAACTCGAAAATCAAAGGCACCCAAGAAATTTCCCCCCGTCCATTGAAATCGGGAATTCAATATTCTTCAATAAATGTTACGTTCCATTATTGGGTTCTGAAAGCGCGGTCTAATATGTTTTAGTGCCTTTTAATTTTGATAAATAAATAAATAAATTCTATGGCTACCTTTGTTTTCAAATTGGGATTTGGAGGAAAATTTGAATAGTTTGAATAGGAATGAAAATTATGTTTAATTTTTAAAATTTAGAAATATAGAAAATTATTTTTATATATATGTAATATTTAACACGTAATAATGATTGAATGATAGTATAGAGGTTTACAAGATAACAAAGATAAATGTGAGTAAGAAAATTATAAAATTAAGTGTTAATTTGATTGTGAATATATGAAAATTTTGAATTTGAATGAAATTTTTATTGAAAGAAATTTGATTTATAAAATTTTTAAGTAGAAATGAATAATGTTTAAAATAAAAATGAATATAGCCTTTGAGTTTGGTTAATCCTCTCTCCTTTTTGCTTTATTTAGGTTCGTTGAAGAATTTATTATTTAATGTTTTAGAACCCTCTGTTATCAAACTCATAAAAAATATATTTTGTTTGTTTTATAATTATACATCTTTAAAAATATAAATTTAATTGTTATTTTTTATTATTTTTTTATTTTTATATAATTTTTAAAATAAAAATATATAAACGTATATGTCAAAATTTAAAAATAAACAAAGTTATTATAAAAAAAAAAATGTTTTACAATAGACTGAGGATTGACAAATTATATGACAGTCGCATTCAGCATTTAAATCACCTAAATGCGAGCTTTCATTTGACTGAGAGTGAGCATTGACGGATAAACGATTAGAACCTTTTCATTAAATATTCTTGAAAAAAAAAGTAAATTTTATTACAAATAATTTTGGCATTTAATATTTTCATTTAAAGCTCCTAGAAACTTTATAATATTGCCAGTTTGGAACCCAATTTTCCATCTACGCACAACCTATTTAACTTTACAAATTAAAATACTACTCATGATTTTTTTACCAAAATCCAAATTTAAATTTTCTCATATATATATATATATAATTAAATAATTAATTATTTTTTATCATTATATCCACTCACATTTTGTATATACGCGTGCACACACACGTTCTAAAAACTAATTATATATGTTATTTCATCATTTAATTATTATTATACATTATATATATATATTTATATTTAAAATAAATTAAAATTATCATTTCATCAAAATATTTTAACCAATCATTACTACTCATCCCAATATAATTTTTATCAAACATCATCCTCCAACAAAACTCTTTTTCCCAAACATAGCCCATGCAAGCTTAGTCAATAAATAAATAAATAATATATGCAAGGTAACGAGAAAATGGTGTACCCTAGATGTCACTGCATGCAACATGATGGCCACAAATACACGAATTAAGCATATTCAACTTGTCCCTTTTCTCCAAAGGAAATTATTTTCTTACACGTATCTTTCAATAGCGTGGCTTCATCTTAATTATTAGTTGACACGAATCAGAAGCTCGGGTACGTGGCTCCTCAATTTTCTTTGGCCATGTCTGTTTCCAAATTAGGACAGGTATGAAAATTTTGTTGATTTGGATGATAATAAAAATTATATTTAATTTATAAAATTTCAGTGGATAAAATTATATATATATATTTAATATATAATAATAATTAGACGATGTGATAATTATAAATTTATAGAATATTAAAATATATAAGTATGAGAATAAAAATTATAGTGATGTAAGTTTTTATTTCACTGTGAATAAGTATAATGATAGAAAAATAATTAGTTAGTTATAAAACGTGATAGATGAAGAAATTTGAATAAAATTTCTAAGTTAAAATATTTGTTTTGTAAGATTTTTTAGGTTGGATGAATAGTGTAAAATGGAAAGCCAAACATACCCTTTGTGTTCATTGTCCGTTGATTGCACTCACATTTTATAGTTGAGATGTCATCGTCAAAGTTTTATGAAGGCAAGTCTAGGTATCCAACTGGTGATTTGTCCGTGATTAAGGATTGTGATCCTTCTATTTTTGTGTTATTTTCTACCCTACGCCCATGCCACTGTAAATGTGTAACTAGCTTCAGTAGTAGTAATGTATATTGAACAAGATCCTTCAAAGTGGCTCAAAATTTGTCAATTTTAGGATAATACATCTAATAGTTCTATGTTATTTAATTACTTCATAAATAATAAACTATTAATTATTTTGCCCTCCACTTATTTAACATGACCAGAGCCGATAATATAATTATTAACGTACTCAAGTGACCATCTTTTTGTAGACATTGAAAAGTAATCATTGCTTAGTGGAGCGTACTTTAATTTTTTCCTTTTCGTTCCAATAGAAACTTTTCATAATTAACTTTTTGCCTTCCAAGATGATATCAAAAAAGAGAGTGAAAGTTAAAAATTAATGACTTTAAAGAAAGAAAGAGCTTCTCTTTTCCTTTCTCCTTTAATCGAACCTCGGGCAAGAGATTAGACTGCCCTAATCCCAATCATCCAACGCTGGACAACTTTCAAGCTGGATTTGTTTACTTTAATGTGGCGACTTTTGCACGGATTGTCATTATAGTTGTATTTTAGATAAAGCTGCCCACAGGGCATTGAGAAAAGGGGAGAGAAAGGAGAGGGAAATTAAAGTTGGTGAGCCAATGACCAAATTCCTACTTTGCAAAGGACCATTTCTGGACAATATTGGTTAAAAAAGCTTCAATTAGTGATCCACCAAAGTGGTAGATGAAGTGGTTCCAAGAATTGAAGGGAAAACTGAAACTACAACTTTGCTGACAAGAAACCCAAAGGGTGGCATGTTCTAGTGTGCCAAGGAGAAGCAAAAAATCTGAGGATGGACTTCATCCAAAATTCCAGATGATCTTTATGTGGTCCAAAATTGATGTTGTCCCCTGTAACACTAATCAAACCAAGTAAAAGCACTATAGAGTTTGCTGGGCTTCATTTTAATTAACTAAATTCAAGATTAATACACTGGAGAAAACCTAATGCCGCATGTTTATAGGAAGAAAATCAAGTAACTGGAGACCAAGTTTTGAACTTTTATCTTAGAGAATATTGATATTTGTTTTTGTTCCTAACATTCAATCAGATCTATCTTTAGTGACAAGATCTATAACTTAGTAGATCTTATTCTTGTTACAATGTGACATCCCATGTTGATAAAGGAGAAATAAGACAGAAATGAAAGCAATAATCTGAGAGGCCCTTTTGTAAAGTCAATACAATACTATTTGTGTTCGGGAAGATACTGCAAAACTCGACTCCATCTGTGTGTCACCTAGCAAAGATGCTATTCCGCCATATATTTATTTCTGCATTCTCAATTAAAATACACAATGACAAAACTTTTGTTTTTCCAACTGTGAGTCGGATCACAAAGAGAGGAGCATTAATATCATGTCTTCGAAGTACTATCCCCACATTAATTTATGCTCTCATCAAGGTCTGAATAGAGTGTTTCGGTGAGGACGTCTGGTTTCTTGCTGGGCTGTGTGCCTCCTTTACACCAAAGCTCCCTCCACGTGCTCTCCCTTACATCATAAATCTCAGTTAATTGTTTGCCTTTTTTCTCTCTCTCTCTCTGAAGATAGCTCGCTCTTCACTCTCCATTTCTTGTTTCAGTCAAAACAGATATGTGGGATCATTGCAAAACAGCATGAGCAAACTAGGTTTTGATAACCTCCATTTATGGCGGTGGGGAATTTTCACATGCGTTCTTCTGCTTCGGGCTCGGTGTTTCGGGCTGAACACCGACGGGCTACTTTTGCTATCTTTCAAGTTCAGCATTCTGAGCGATCCATCGGGAGTTTTGCAGGGCTGGAATAACAACGATGAAACGCCATGCTCGTGGGTAGGAGTAACCTGCAGCACTCCGGGCTTGTCCGACGCCTATCTGAGGGTCACCGGCCTTTCGCTCCCGGACTCCAGGCTTCTCGGCCCAATCCCGGCAACTCTTGGCTTGATAGAGCACCTCAGGAACCTTAATCTCTCCAACAATTCCATTAACGGCTCCATTCCTTCTTCTCTATTCGGCGCCTCGGAGCTTCAGGTTCTTGATTTTTCAAACAACTTGATCTCCGGCGAGCTCCCAGAGCTTGTAGGGAAGCTCAAAAATCTTCGGCTTCTTAACCTCTCTGACAATGCTCTGGCGGGAAGCCTGCCTAAAAACTTGACTGCCCTTCAGAACTTAACAGTCGTTTCTTTGAAGAATAATTACCTTTTCGGGTCGCTCCCTGGTGGGTTTAATTCGGCTGAAGTGTTAGATGTATCTTCCAATTTGATTAACGGATCATTGCCTCCTGATTTTGCCGGTGGCAATCTATCATACCTGAACGTCTCTTTCAACAGACTTTCCGGGGAAATACCGCCGGAATTCGCTGGCAAAATCCCTGCAAATGCAACCATAGATCTCTCATTCAACAACCTGACGGGCCCGATTCCACAGTCTGATCTTTTCCTTAACCAAGCCAGAAAGTCATTCTCCGACAACCTCGAGTTATGCGGCAAGCCATTGAAAAATCTCTGTCCAATTCCATCTTCAATCGCAACTCTGCCTGCTCCTCCGCCAGACTCTCCTCCAGCAATCGCCGCCATACCCAAAACCATAAGGCCCAATCCGGTGACATCCTCACCGGACAGCGCTGCCGCCGGAAACCCGCCTCGAGTAAACAAAGCCGGGCTGAGGACCGGAACGATTTTGGGCATCGTCATTGGGGACGTTGCAGGAGTCGGAATCCTGGTGCTGATATTCATATACGTGTATCACGTGAAGAAAAGGAAAACCATTGATGGCGCCAATAAAAAGGAGGCAGAAAGCGCAAACGACTTCGACTGGGCGTCTTCTGCTTCATCCTCGGAAGAATACAACTGGCTGAGAAGCTGGACTTGCCTAAAGAAACAGAGACACGCCGCCGCCGCCGCCGACGACGACAACGAAGGAAGCACCTCGGAATCGGCGAGCTCCGACAGCGAAGGCAACGAAAACTCCCGCAAGAATCGCGAAACGCACGCAACCCAAGAGCAGAAGAATGGGGCCCTTGTAACGGTGGATGGGGAAAAAGAACTCGAACTGGAAACATTGCTCAAGGCCTCAGCATACATTCTGGGCGCCTCGGGTTCTAGCATAATGTACAAGGCGGTGCTCGAAGACGGAACCAACTTAGCCGTCCGGCGGATAGGGGAGAATGGCGTCGAGAGGTTCAAAGATTTCGAGAATCAGGTTAGGGTAATCGCCAAGTTGGTGCACCCAAATCTGATCCGGATTAGAGGGTTCTACTGGGGCACTGATGAAAAGCTGATTATCTATGATTTTGTTCCCAATGGTAGCCTCGCTAACGCCCGTTACAGTAAGTTTCCTTAATTTTTACATTTATAGTTTATGCGTGTGGTTATGTAATATTCCTTGTTAGTTGCAATCAAATTTTCTGGCGATTAATTACCTACACCTATCATTGTCTGTTCATTTTTCATGTGCTAGTACTTTAGGCATTATTACTCAAATATTAATTTGAACGCGTTGGATAATAAAGTTCATGCTTGAAATTCGTAGATAAGTTTTACATATGAAGTGTCATTATCATAATAATTTATGACGTTCTTTTAAATTGATGTTTGAATGTAAATTTGCTATCTTTGAAATTACTTTTTTTAAGCAAACATGAACTATTAAAATAATACTTTTTATTTTTTATTTTTTTTCAGTAACTTTTATGTGACAAACTTTGACCTTTTAAAATTTACATACAAATATAGAGTTATGCATTAATTTCTAGCCAGTCTGCCTATTATCTTATATTAATTCGAACAAATTCCACGTTCTGTTTCCTATTTTTTGCTTTGTGTATCCTGGATTAGATATGTGTTCATAAGGGTAATATATAATACAAAGTCATACACGCGAAGTTATACGCCATTGAAATGGAGGGACTGCAATAAAAAATGGGACAAGATTTCATGGGCGGCTCAGCTCAAGTGGGCACAAGCATACATTATTTTGCCATCTTGGACTGAAAATTGAACGTTGGAGTAGTTGTAACTGAATCCTTGTTTCCTTTCTGCATCGCCAGCCAATTTGCAGGTCAACTATGTCCGGTAGCCCATGGCTTCTAGTATTTCCTTTTATTCTTTTCCCACTGCGCACTGCGCAGGATAGCGATGAGTGTGTCCAGACTACAAGCATGAGCCACATCTAATTCTGATCTGTAGTGGTGGAAGGGGTCTCTGTCCCTTCTCTTAGTGATCGGGATCTTTATAGATGCTAACCCGATCGGGTTGTAATTTTCAGGAAAAGCTGGCTCTTCACCCTGTCATTTGCCATGGGGGCTGCGGCTCAAAATAGCAAAAGGCGTGGCCCGTGGGCTCTGTTACATCCACGAGAAGAAGCACGTGCACGGGAACTTGAAGCCCAGTAACATTCTCCTGGGTGGGGACATGGAGCCTAAGATAGGTGACTTTGGGCTTGAAAGACTTGTGACTGGTGACAATAGTTCCAAGGTTGGTGGTTCTGCCAGGAATTTTGGCAGCAAGAGATCTACGGCTTCACGCGACAGCCTCCAGGATTACGCTACTCCGAGCCCGAGTCCAAGCGTAATCGGTCTGTCCCCTTATCATGCGCCCGAGTCCCTTCGAAGTCTCAAGCCCAATCCAAAGTGGGACGTGTTCTCATTTGGAGTGGTGTTGCTCGAAATGCTGACAGGAAAAGTCATCGCATCGGATGAAACAGGTCCGGCCTTGGCCATCGGGGTCGCCACGTCCGCAGATGAAGACAAGGGCAAGGTTTTGAGGATGGCTGACGCGGCCATCCGTGCTGACATGGAGGGAAGAGAGGAGGCTTTGTTGGCGTTGCTCAAACTAGGGTGTGGTTGCATATCACCTGCGCCACAAAAGAGGCCATCGATGAAAGAGGTCCTCCAAGCACTTGAAAAGTTTCCAGCTAGTTCTCTTTCTTCATCCTGCTATTATGGTCACCGGTAGTGATAATGATAAGAGGACCCACTTGTAGAGACACGTATGTACCATTGACTGACACGTTTTTGTGTTTTCTTAGAGATTCTTGGTTGTAATGATGATCGTCATGGGTTTGTGTTGTAGTGGTCGTCGGATCGCCAGTGAGATTTTATTGTTGTCTGACAGCTGCTGGTGTGCTAATATTTTGTTTCTGAGCCCATGTATTTTCTGTTTTTTTTATTATCTGTTTCTTTTGAATCTCTCAGAAAATTAGAGTATTGATTGAAACTTCTTTTTCATGATCCAGAACAAGGATGCTTGAAGTAGTTACTAGTTAGATGTGATGGTAATTACTAATAATAATTTGCAAGTTGTTAATGAACAAAGATTTCTGATTCCTCCTCTTTAAATGCCACAACTGTTTCAACAGTGAACGCAACCCTTCCGTTATTTGTTGAATGGACCTGGGTCAAATTTTTCTGTAGTGAGGACCTGCAATTCAATTTTCAGTTGGTAATGGGACTTGAATTTTGAGCAGCTCTTTATTTGAATAATACCATTAAATGAATTAAATAACAAAAATTTAACGCATTATCAATCAGCTATGCTGACGGTAGTCGGGATTGAA
Organism: Avicennia marina; assembly: GCA_019155195.1. Taxonomy (NCBI): domain Eukaryota; kingdom Viridiplantae; phylum Streptophyta; class Magnoliopsida; order Lamiales; family Acanthaceae; genus Avicennia; species Avicennia marina. Next base: position 10,716,538 of record CM032765.1, read on the forward strand.
TATATGGGAATTCAAATTCATCCAAAACCATCATAAAACGGCCGAATTTGAAATATCAATTAAGTAAAATTAAAATTTAAAAAGTATGATAGATGATTCCATACGTATTTAACCAATTTCACTTTTAGTTCCAAAATTAAGGAAAAAATATGGCTTTTTAGATTTAATTTTGACCCCTCAATAGTGTTTTAAAAATAACGTTTTTCCTCATTCTACCACATATACATAAATTTTCAAAATTCAACACTGCTGATTATTATCTTCTTTCAAAATTAAATCACTACTTATAACTGCAAATACATGCACATATTTGTATACATCAGTTATAATGGAAGGCATGATGTGTGTGAGATATTTTTATATGTTATAATATGTATTTATTGTGATAAATTACAAAAATTAAAATTAATTTAAATAAAAATATCTATGGGGCAATTAAAAAGAAAAATAAAGAGTGAAGTGACTGATATAAAAGATATAAGAGAAAAATATAACATTAAATTAGTAGATAATTAAAAAAGAAAGAAAAAATAAATAATATTTAAATAAGGATATTATGGAAATTTGATATTGTGCAACTAAAATCACATCTTTAACTTTAATACATAAGTATAAAACATAAATTATATAAAAATAAAATTAGAATAAATTAAGATTAGAAAATAAAGAAAAAAAGAGTAGAGTCAAGATAATATGCAAAGTTTTAAGAGCATTTTAAATAATTACATGCTATGCAACCAATTTCCCATATTTGCTTAATATACATTATAGATTTATAGTTTTATACATTAAATACTAATTATTAATGACTTACATTATCGTATTCAATTATTGTACAATTTTGTCACAAAAAGATAATAAAGTTAAATATATACACTCATCACTTTAACACTATTCCAAAACTTATACCAAAAATACACATTATCTTAAATCATATGCTTATATTTTTTTTAAAAAAATTTCAAAATATAATAACTAGAGTGTGTTTTGATGGTGTATAAAAGAAAATAAACATTTTATTTAAAAAATATTTAACGGTAAATCCCTCCATAGAAATAAACTGGGCCCTTAACGGGCCTAACTGGAAATTCTTTTAAGGCCCCAGTGATTTGGGTAATGCCATGGCCTGGTCCAATAGTAAATTTTTGTTTGAAAACTCGAACTCCCGCTCAATCCTCATTTCAAATGCATACAAGAAGACTCTCTCAAGCGCAACGGATACACGCTCCTCCCTTTCCCCATCGAGTCTAAAATTCAGAAAAAGGAGTTTCAAGACAATGGCTACCAACATTGGAACGATGGACTCCGCGTACTTCGTCGGAAGATCTGAAATTCTTTCGTGGATCAATTCCACTCTCCATCTCAACCTCTCCAAAGTCGAGGAGGTAGGCATCGGAAGCTGTTTTATTTTTTATTTTTCTCAGGCTAAAGTTTATAGGGTTAATATATTGTTAAAATTAATAGACTATTCAAGTGCAAATAATGATTTTTTTTTTTTTTTGTTTTTCATGTGTCCATTTGAAATTTTGCAGGCTTGCACAGGTGCTGTTCAATGTCAGCTGATGGACGCCGTTCACCCAGGAATGGTTCCAATGCACAAAGTCAATTTTGACGCAAAGAGTGAATATGAGATGATTCAAAATTACAAGGTCCTTCAAGATGTTTTCAGCAAACTCAAGATCACTAAGGTAACATAATATTTCACCATGTCTGCAAGTTTTTCTTGGGAGCTTGGAAATTGCATTAAGTTATTTTTGGATAAGCAAATTTCATGTTCATTTGGTCTGAGTACAGCACATTGAAGTGAACAAATTGATCAAAGGAAGGCCACTGGACAATTTGGAATTTATGCAATGGATGAAGCGTTACTGTGATTGTGTCAATGGGGGGCTCATAAACAAGTAATTTCTTGGGCTTAAAAATTCTTTCATGTTTAACTCTTGGCTGATTTGGAAGTTTCTCCCACATCTGAATTTGTTGAAGTGTCTGTTTTAGTTGAGTTCATAAGGAAACCATATACTGATAGTGCAGTGAATTGATATATGTGGTTATGTTTGTTTCTTGCCGAAGGAAAATTTGGGCAATTTGAGTAGGGATAAAAATTATGTTTTGTTTGTAAGATTTGAGTGAATGCAAAAAGGAAAATTATAAGGATAAGTGTTGATTTGATTGTAAATAGAAATAATGATTGAAAAATTATTAGTTAATTACAAAAGATAAGAGAGAGGAAATTTCGAATTTGAATTTAAATAAAATTTGTATTGTAAGATGTTTGATTTGTAAGATTTTTTAGTGATGAATAGTGGACAAATAGGAAACAAACATAGCATGTATCTTTATTATCCATGAGCTAGATGTCATCTTTTATGTGGTGTAGAGAGTGTTAAAGTCAGTTAAAACAAGATTAAACACCCCCACCCCCCCCCCCCCCACCCCCCAAAAAAAAAAAACATACAACTCCATGCATTGAGTGGGGGCTTTCATAATAAGTATTTTTTATGATGTTAAAATATATTGTGCGCCACTGTATAATCAGAATTTAATTTAATTTTGCACTATTCCTAATGGATGAATTATTATAATTGACTAATAGATTCTATTCTTTTTTAATAAAATTATATTTTTTATAAGAAAATAATGAACATTAATAAATAAATGAAATATGCTGCAATCAAAAAATATAGATGAAAATTGACTTGACAGGTTAATGAAAATATTAAAAGGTTTGATTTTATAATTAGCAAATGGAGAAATTATTTAATGATATAAGTAATTTTTTATTCTAATTTTTTGAAAATAAATAAATCTTTTTTGACAATATATGTTTTTAAACAATATTTAATATTGCCCTCCATCCTCAAATATTAGTTTGGATCAGTCCATTTTAAGTTTTGGTGATTGCCTTGCACTTCTGCTTTCTCTTGTCTTACTAAGTCCATTTCTCTTTGTTCTCCATGTTGTATTGTCTCTGGAGTTCCCAATACTATCCATCCCCGGCCCCCTGGACTCTGATACTGCGTTACTGCTTATGTTGCTAGTGCAGTTAATGGACCCAAATTGGAATATATCTAATAGGATCTTAAACTCACTTAAAATTTTGCTTGGTCTTGTTACAGTGAAGTTTCGAAGCCACAAATGAAGATTTTGTGGATCAATATTTTGACATCTAGTAGCCACTAAATGACTTTGTTCTCGTATCAGTAACTTTTCATGTCGATGTGGAAATGTCTTCATTGAACCTTTTTTGTTTCACTATACTTCTGTCCATGTTAGTTACAATCCTTTGGAAAGGAGAGAGGCTTGCAAGGGTGGAAAAGAACTGAGCAAGAAATCTGCACTGTCACAAGCTTCAACTAAAAGTTCAGCATCCGTCCCCAAGAATGCTACTCATAATGGTCGAAGAACTGATGTGCATCATGCCAATACCGCAAGTCATTCTGTTAAAGGTGCTAGGCCTTCGTCAAGCGGCGGAACTTCTGCTGAAGCAGAACGCACATTGTTTGAACAACAGGTTGCAAAATCTATCTGCTGACGGCTTACATAGTGCAATAACATTGAGTGTCTTATTATTCCTTGTCTATTTGGCAGATCACTGAATTGAAGCTGTCGGTTGATAGCCTAGAGAAGGAGAGGGACTTCTACTTTGCAAAGTTGAGGGATATTGAAATTCTGTGCCAAACCCCTGATATTGAAAAATTACCGGTACCGGTGCCACTACCGCAATCTTGTTTGACAGAAGATAATGAATTTTTCTTAAATCGAGAAAACATTACATGTAGACACGTGGATTCTTATAATTTTCATTTGTACTGTAGGCGGTTGAAGCAATAAAAAGGATTTTGTACGCTGCAGATGATGATGCATCCGTGGTTGCTGAAGCTCAGGCTATGATATCAGAGAAACAGCATCAAGTGGAACTATGGGGTGCCATTTCAGAGGAGACGCAGGAGAAGGTGAAGTTTGATTCTCAAAAAAGGAAAAGCATAATTAATGTTGATGTTGATGCTGCTGCCACCAATACATCGTCTCCAAGGCAACGGTTCTCTGAAGCCTCTGATGTCCATTGCAGTGGATCGCCTCTAGTCACTTACTGATCATGTGCTTACAAATCTCAACCATGTGGATCAGATTCTGTCTCGTTCACATGCTACCTATGCCTCTCACTGAATATTTCTAGTACTAGCTGGAAGCATTGAAATGGTCCTGCTGATTTGCAGTTTACTCAATTTCAACAGAATATTGGCCCTCACCTGTTGTCTGTTTGAAATGCATGATAATAAAATACCACCCTTTTTCTGTGGAAGCAGCATCTGCAAGGGATATTTTGGTTGTTCACAATATGACAATGTAGCACAGTGGTAGAATGGATTTCTTTTGATCAATAAAATTTGTATCTGACCACCTTTTGGGCATACACTGCCGTGTCGTTTGTGCGGTGCTCTACAGTTTTGATCACTTTGATTTCTCACAGAACTTTGGTTTGAACAAACGACTTCTCTTGTTTTTTTTGTTATTAATAGATCAATGTTGCAGCCCTCCTAACATTTCTTGCTGTTTTGGGAGTGGTTTGCTAAAAATAAGATGACTATTTTTGACGACTTAACGAGTGGTTGCAGTTACACTTCTGAACTGATAATCTCGTGTCAGAAAAATTATATAAAATCATGACGACTGGAATATATCTTGCTATCAAGCCTCCCTAAACTGACGACGACCAATCCTCCTGCGAAAATCTCGGGGGCAAAAAATTGCCCAAAAGAAATAAGTAGGCATATGAGTTTGATCTGAAGAATGGAACAATCATATCAAGGACTCAGTCATCTACCAAAACCCAACTCCCAGAGTGACTATGTGAATGCATCAGCAAAAAAGGTACACTCCAGGTGCCCTTAATTGTTTCTGTATTTTTCTCGTGACTACATGTCAAAGATGTTTCGAAGGTTCTCTATTCTAGAAAAAAGAAATCATTTGTGGATCTTTTAAGACAAGGTCATAAAGATGCCATATGTGGTAAGTTTCTTCCTTGGACAATATCTCAGACACAAGTGAAAGAACTTCGTTTTTGTGGGAGTCATAACAATCCCGGTGCTCAAATGCAGATGATGAACTAGGCGGTGATAGTAGATTATTTTTGTCGTCCACAGGGCAAAGTCAAGAACAGTTTCTGCCGTGTAAGTGTTCCAACAGCCACTCGACGCCTCAAACACACCAGCGGAGGCTTCATGGCAAATGCAATCTCTCTGTTAAGGGATGCTGTTTGTGGAATATAATATCTAAATGTACTCGTATTTCCATTCCTTGTTATGCATCTGTTTAGTGGTGCAAGTGATTCACTCTTATGATCAGTGTTCATGATTTGGCCAAAGATCAAAGTCTCTTACAGACATGGATTGGCACTCACTTAAGAGACTCATTAGCCATCAGCTCAAGTTCTCAAACCGGGATCGCTTAATGGACGGATACAGAGTTTCAAAGACCAATACAAGCCGAATAAATACTTAATAGCGAGAGACCAAATGTAACAGAAATAAAATGACAGAAGATGCATTGACGTTCTTCCCCGAGGGGTTGGCGTTGATGGCTCTTGCAATAAGACTCTGCTTTACAAATTAAAATTTGGGCTAGATTGTGATTCCCATTCCCATACCTAGGCAATAGTTCCACCCTACAGCTTTCACTCTTCTCTATTTTCTATCTCTTAGTGCTCACTGCCTTTGTTATATTTGCAAATTTGACTTGAAGTGTAACATGAACGTATAAGGCAACAGACTATAACCTTGGTAACATATGGAACGTAGGAAAGAAAAAATTTTCGCTGCAGTGAGTCCAACAGGACTGTTGTTTTGTTTGTGAAGCTATTTATCCCTATTTTTAGGTGATCTCCTGATAAATATACCAGGTTTCAACATGGAGGCTATTGAACATTGGAACATCAGTTTCACAGTGGAATGTAGGAGGGCAAGATCGGGCACAGAACACTTCATTCTACTGATATTTCCATTTCACACAACCAGCACTAGAAAACAACATATAGGGCTCAAGGTAAGATATAGGATACTTCTCTCTACAGCACCAACGGGTAAAGAGCTTCAGAAGCGTACAATATCCTTTTCTTCCACTGTATACATGTAAATTTATGTTCTGGTAATCTTCTAGGAGTTGCGGACCATTACCAGTGTTCGAGTTCTTGTTAATGGCCATAAACAATTCGATTGGTCCTTTACCTTCCGTCTGAATTTCTGTAACTGGACGAACTGCAGGATGCGAAACTTGTATTTGCCAATAACCAGAGTCTTCCAAATGCAGTAGTCATTCAAACAATTTCAACGACACTGGTATTATTACCAACATCGCCTCTACCTCTATATTGAAGCCACACTAAATGTTATAAGCTGCCTCTTTAATACAAGCACCGTACCACACTCATAACGGATAATTAACACCCCTGGATTAAAATCAAATACTTAAAAACAACTTTGTTACTTTACTCATGTGCAAAGCTACAGAAATTGAGAATCTTGTAAGTTTTCCTATGTTCCAAATACAATGATAAGAAGTTCGAATTTCTACAAAACACATTAAATTTCATGGATTACAGTGTACACACAAGGGAGAATTCTTTGTCCATTTGGTCTAAACAAAGCATAAAAAGTCCATGAAACCGCTACTTGAATCACACTGGAGGACAATCTGTTGCTACCATCGAGATATGTCTCCACACTTAAATATAAAAAAGGGTAACAAGTTCAAAGGCACATAGTCCATTGCCAACCTGTCCTTCATTGAAAAGCTTTCTTAATTCTTGAATTCCTCCTTTGAGCAAACAACCAAATGCTTGGAGCACCCATCCCTTGTCCGATTCTTCGTCAAACCTAGATGTAGGCATTATATATCTATGACATGCTCAGAGGCCAAATAGTGTACTTATAAAAAATTATGTCTTATATTAAGGTCTCGTTGATACAACTCAAGAGGAAAAACTCAAATCACCCCTCACCAATCTCACCCCCCATCCCGAATCAAATAGGTGATGGAAGCCAGTTGGCTTAGTTGTCTGCTCCATCACATGGGACAGAAACACAGTAAGATATATTAGAAATGTCAAATTATTGCACTAAATTACGATAGAAAATATAGCCAAACAAAACTACTGTTGCCAGTATCATATAAATAAGATAACACAAGTTCAACGAGGATGACTAGCCAAGCTAACAGACACACTGCCCGGTGGAGACAATCTCATGTGCTGATCCTGAGTTCTGCTTCTCTTAAAGACAGACTCTGGTAATGATGACACCGATGATGCAGCAGCCCATGAATCAACAGGGCTATCAGAGCTGAAATAGGTATCAATAACGCCACTTGGACTGCTTGCCATGTACTCTTGTTTGCGCTTGTGGCAAGGCTTGCGTTTAAAATCATACATTGCCTCCACGATAAGTTTGTGGCAATCATCAATCTTCTCCTGTTACAATTTGTAATCGAGAATGCATGAATTAATTTCGATGGCAACATAGAAAACTTCATTATTAATTTCAAAAACTGTGGTTGATGGAATAAAAAAATAAACAGACGCAGCAAATTAAGCTAACCTTGCTAATTCCTAGCAGGGTCATGACTTGAGTTTGATACTCCAGAGCATCACAAGCCTGCATCTCTCTAATCACATGTATCATTGTTGCAGCAGCAATGACAGAAGGAAGATAATGCACAAGCCTACAATCTGCACTCGTGTATAAATTGCCGAAATTAGAAGTCATGGGAGTTGAAAATCAATATATAATGACAGCATAACAAATCAATTCACATTACAATATCATCTTGTCCATCCAACTCATAAGAAGATGTGCTCTTGTCAAAATTAACTGATCTACGCACCAGTTATTATTGAAAGAATTATACTCTCACACTTCTTCAAAAAATCCCAATGTAGGTTGGTCATCAAATCGAATCTCCTCACAATATGGTCAACGAATGAGATTGGGGTCACAGGATTCATCTTCCACTCGAGTGCAGAAAGAACCAAAAGCTCCATTCTCTGAATAGTCTTTGCCTCAAACATATACTCGGATTCTTCCACCTAAAATACAGACCCAAATCAGTAACACAAGAACATTCCCATAAATTTATCACGTCAATTTGTACGAAGGCATTAGAACAAACACCTACATTGCAAATGCGGATAAATAGGTAAGAAAAGAAAATGATGATAGAGCCACATACTTGCAGGTCCAACAAGAGAGGCACTCGAGTTTCCTCCACCTTGGCAGCAATAGAAAGACAGGCCACAGCAGTCAATTGACTCATCCATGGCTTATCTTTCTGAAAGCAAATAATGCTTGCGATGAACCCGTCGTAATAGTTCACAGCTAAAAGGGCAGTCATTGCATTGAACCCATAGTAGCCAATCACCTTCAACATCCACCTAATGGCTTCATTTCTCGCCATTTTTAAGGATCCATCCGAATTTATTTTGTCATCAGTCAAACGGGCCTGCGCTTTCTCCTTAGACAAGAGGCTAGCAAGCTCGTCACCCTCCCACACAAGGTCATGCTCAAACAGAAAAGCAAAGGGCTTTGTGCGAATCTCATTAAAATGCTCTATTTTCGGCTCCTTTAGGCCAAAACCACTGTCAACATTTTCATCAAAAAGCTCTTCCTCACAGTAAAGGGCATCAAAGATCGGATTTTGGAGAAGGGATTCCTGTTCTTGGAAATGAGAAACCATACTTCTTCCGAGAAGAAGACACCAGGGCCTCTGCTCATTATCTTCAAGACAAGGAGCATAAGCACAAAAGACTGAATCTTGCGGTCAGAATCATATCTCCTTCGGTTGAATCTTCCCTTTTCCTTACGCCCCTTTCTTTCTCCCTCTGATGCAGAAAAGTAAGGAGAAGGAGGGCAGGGGGAGAGCTAGGAACGGAAGGCCTAGGAGGGCTACAAGCAAAGGGAGTTTTATCTGTGAAGCGTTCCCACGCCTCTCCTTTTTTCCCCTCCTTTTGTAGTTTTGTTCGCGGTGGCAAATGACAATTTGATTTTTCTTTATTTTGGTGAAAGCTTCACAAGCATATTACGAAAAATGTTCAGACGCAGCAATGATGCGTTGCAGCAATTTGTGGACATCAATCTACGCTACGTATACATCTGTATCCCGAAGAGGATACGGTGAATCATGAATTTTTAGTAACCCACTAAGTGTTAATTAATTAGTGATCGTTTTGTGTATTCCTCGTTTTAGAATGAAATCGCATACATGTCTGCTTTTAGGACATTATTTTGCCGCCTTCCGTCGATTAAGATAGATATTTGTTGAGTAGCTTGAATTTTAATTTTTTCTTAATTTATCTGATTTTCCAAACCTCGCACCAACATACATACATACATGTATCTATTCAGGGTTACATGTGTATGAATAAATGCAACAGCGAACTTCTCATGCATCGTTTGGCTGTGCCTCGGAGGGAGATGTCGTTGAGGATGTTTTTGTAATAATTAGATTGTAACTAGTAATATATTCAGTCGTACAATATTGAGAATTTTTTTTAAAATTATTTAAAAATATGTATAAAATATATAATTATGATCTTAAAACGTGATAATATATACAAATAATAATTATTTTTTTAATATGAATGTGAGTTTATATGTGCGTTATATGTGTGTGCAGCACACTAATTTAATTATAAATAAGTATAATGATCGAAAAATAAATAATTTTATATGTATGTAATAAAGAAAAATTTGAATTTAAATAAAAATTGTATTGAGTAATATTTTTAGTTTAGTAAATGTTACATTTGAAGATTGGTATTATTTAGTGAAACCAATATACTTATACAACCACTTTTATTACCAATGTCATTTGCTCACACCCTTTTTCGATGGATTATCAATAATTGAGTACATCTGTCTTCAAGCTTCATGCCAATGCGATTTTGGCTTAATTAAAATAAAATCAGCTAAAGACACATTACACAGCCATGTCTTACTAGAATCAAAGGATAATGACAATCAAACATGTGCATAAATTGACAAACATTATTCTTCATTTGGAGTATAATTTTCTTTTTAATGAGCGCAACCTTGTCTTGCTGGTAAAAATGGATTCGAAAGGTTTTTCTCACGACATAATGATAAATAATCGGTATCGTTATGGATGCTGCTTAAAATACACACCGACATTTTCGCTATTAAAGTGGTACAAGTTAACCCAATTTCATGTTGGTAAAATTAATGTCGCATTTTCAACTCATCCACAACATAAAAGGGCTACTACATGTTCGATGACACAAACTTGAATCTGGGTTTCAATTTAATTATAATTTTTAGTGAAAGGAGGAGAAGATTATCAAGATTTAAGAAAATTGAAGCTCTTATGGGGGTGTGTGCATGCGTGCGTGATTAAGTACGTTTAATTAATCGTTAGTTTAAAGAAAGCGAAGGAAACAGCATATCCGTTTGCCAAGTGCCGACCACCTCGTTGCAATTACGCACGTAATTATCGAAAAAATTACGAGCCTAAACCTAAACACTATTTAATTTGATGCAAACCTCCTCGTATCTTACTCACTTTGTTGGAAACCTTGAAATCACGCTTCAATAAGAAATCATTTTTACGGTGAAACAAACGGATTGGGTTGGAGGGTGAGCGACACGCGACTGAAATTGCGTGAATCTTGAAACAATTTTAGAAACAGGGTTAAAACGGTTACCAGATCGACTTGCGGTTTGTCTTCTATCGGGTTTGGGTGGGGCTGTGATGCATTTTCAAAATGATAAAATAAATAATAGTACAAGTCAAATATGTAAAATTCAAAATATAATTTTTGGTTTTCTATATACGTAGATGTATAGTGATATATACTTATATTTAAAATTAAATCACTAAATATATATGCATAATCATGTGCACATACGTATATATTTTATACTATGAAAATATTAATCATTATCTTTACACGAAATTAAACCGTTCAGTTATTATGTAATATAATTTTACGCTGGTAATAGTTGAGATGACAATCCACCTATTGTCTAACTGTCTAAATGCCAACACTCAACCTTTTTCAATAAATGGCGTAGCTGTTTGAAGATAAACGTGATAGACGGGCTGCTACAACGTTGCTCACAGTAATGAAGTAATAGATAGATTGAAGGGTTATGCCAATTATTATAGAAAAATTGATATGCTATGTTTGGATCCATATTTCACACCGTCGAAATCATTTTTTTTTAACATAACACACATTAAAATATTACTTTTTATCTCTTTCTCTATCTTATTTTTATACTATTCTTAAGTTTTTATACTGAATTTTTATCCTTTGTAAATTATGTGTAAAAATGATGAATGAATTGGGTTGAAAACGTAGCGTGAAATATTATTAAGATATCAATAAAAAGTTATCCAATTTTTCTAGCGTACACGGGACATTCGACCAAAACACCTAATTCATGCGCCATTTGTTTTAGTTTCATGGTTTAATTTAAGTGCATGATTGAGAGTTATCTATAATTCTTGATTATTGCATAAATAACATTTATAGAGAAAAAACCCTACTAATTTCTAAAACCAAACAGAAAGCAAATAAAATATTAAACTAATTACTTTTACAATATTCATAATACATACACTCAACCCTCAAAAAAATACACCTAATTTAATTTCAATAAACATGAACCAACCATTTGTTTTTTAGGAGCAATACATGAATTTCATTTGTTTATCTTATTAATAATATAGTTTACGCCAAATAGGTATTATATGTCTCATTAGATTAATTAACTTTTAAAAGCCAATTACTTACCTTCCGTGTTTAGCCGCTGACTAATTAATAGCACCTGCCGCCACACTGTAAAACTGTCCTAAATTTCCCAATGAAAGAAAATTGTATTGAATTTGAGGTTTTAGTTTGTGAGGTTAAGCTTAATTCTAATAATTATTCGTCGATTTTTTCTCTTTTCACTCAAGGACACTTCATAACATGAACAATTAATTGCTGTATAATTTAGATCTCCCACGTAAGTGAAGGTGCGACGAAACGTGGACCCAGTAAAAATATATTTTGAATGAAAGACCTACTAAAGCTCAAAATGATAGACAAAATGGATGAGAACAGATATGGAAAATAATAATAAAAATAAAATGTCTATTGGAAGAAGAGACCAATGACTTGATTCTTCCAATTGGGAGGTGCAGCAGCTCCAGTCCCACCCGATTCTTTCACAGTCGGACAACAGGCGTGGTCAACGCCGTGAGAATTCAGCAGTGCTCGCTGTAATAATAATAGGATGGATAATATATAAAATACAATTAAAACAAAACAAATCGGATTGTTGGGGAAAAAAAATTGAAAATAACAAAAGCAATCCCCCCATCGGAACAGAAAATTGGTAACGTGTGTTGGACGGAGAAGGGGATTTTATGGGTCTCGATTGTAGCATTGGCATGCCCGCATGGCTTTTAAAAGGTGACAACTCATAAGGATGAATTATGCTAGTTTTTAAGGGGGCACATCAAGATGACTACCATTCTGGCGACTTGACTCTATTTTATATTTGTATCCAACAATTCAATTATACACACACAGATAAACATAATAACACTAATTCCAACAGATTCGACCTACTTGTTGAGATTGCATTTTTCGTGTATTAATTTTTATTTCAAGTCTGCACCTAATGGATCTTCAAGTCTACGTGCAGGAATATTAATTGTAATGCATTGAATTCTAGACGCAACACAATTTACTTCATGTGCGTAGTTTTTTTTTTAGTATTTATATAGTGTAACGTGCCCGCTTTACAAGTGCACAATTTGGCATCTAACTTCAGTTATTTAACTGGTACTTTATGTGCTACATACTAGGGTTTTGTCCTCGTGTATCAATATTATGAAGCACATCATGCGTAGCATCAAAAACCCTATTAAGACGGACTATTATTGGGACACAGGTCTTGTCTACAGCTAATCAAGGCAAGTTTACTAAATATTGGGATTAAAAGTCGATCATGCATACAAAATAATCGTGCAATCTTAATTCCTGGCCAGCAAAATACGTCGAGAGTTGATCAAGTCTGCAATTTCATTTCAAAAATAAAAAAATTAATGAAACAAGTGCATTCTACAATTATTGCAGTTCATTTCTCCTCTTACCTTCGTTTTACTACATGAAAAAAGAAAGAGAAAGATGTAATAGAAAATCATATTTACTAAAACCGCGTTTAAATTAATGGAAGGATATGTTACGTTATCATATTTTTGCGAAAAAAATGATTTAAAGACTTTACATGATCAACTCCGATCTAATATTAAGTAGATTCAATAATTTAAAAGTCCACCATAATAATGGAGAAAATAACTCAATAATTGCGCAATAAAAACTATTGAAATCTTGGCTTTAAGTGAAGATTTTGAATCTTAACTGCAATTCAACCGATCCACACCCTAGAGGCTAAGGTTATGGCCTTTGTTGGCGAACAGTGTTTAGTGAGATTGTTGTTTTGGAATAAATTGTATGTTTAGAGATGGAATGAATAGTATAATTTATCTAAATTTGTGTATTTATATACATACAAGTTATAAAATAATGATTAAATAATGTGATAGTATATAGGAATATTAATTAATTTTTGGAGTCTAAATATATATAAATGTGAATATGCATTTGTGTTTCTATAAATACTGATTTAATTGAAAATAAATATGATAATTGAAAAATAACTAATTAGTTGTATATATAAAGGAATAGAGTTTCTAATTAAAATTTAGATAAAATTTTTATTGAGTTGTGTGTTTAGGAATTAAAGTTTGATAAAGTGAATAAACATGAAAAACATGAAAACGAACATAGCCTAAGCTTTTTTTTAAAAAAAAAGATTGTGGACTACATATTATTACCTAAATTAAGGGTGTGAACTTCACCGTATTTATTTACTCAAGTAATTATAAAAGGTCGTAGATGCCAATTATTGGGAGTGGGCTAGCCCTCTTTAATCTGCACTTTGGCTGGCAAGTTTTTACGATATGCCCACACGTTTGCACCCCCTATTGTTTTTGTCTTCATTAAGAAATTTTGACCATTTATATCCACACTGAACTTGTAATAAATTATCTTGAATTATACAGAAATAATGGGCTGTCAAAAGTACAAACAGGGTCATATAAGAAAAATGCGAAATTAGCTGTTCAGGAAGGCATAAATCCTTGGTCGAGAAAAATAAATAATATTGTTGACGTACAACTGAAAAGTGATGAGCTCAAACTTGAAACCCTTGTGCAATGATTGCCATCTTTAACTAAATTTAAGGTTGAAAGGAGTAATAAAAAATAAAAAATGGAAAAAAAAAATCATTACCACCTTTAACTTTTGAATTACTCAAACTTTTCCAAACTATTTATTAACGTTGGATCACAGATTTTACATCATCTTAAAATGATTGGCAAGGGCAGTTTTGATGCTCCAAATTATTATTAAATGAAGACTAGCCCGGGAAACTTTTCCTTTCTAATTACTTTATAATTTCTCATTAGTATGGATATGTTATAATACAATACTGTTCAATTAACTTTGTACTATCTTGCAGGGTTATAGGAAAGGCAAATGATTGAGGCCCAACACAATCTTTCGGGCAAAGTATTTCTGAGAGTCTCAAGCTGTGGCTTGTCGTTGCCATGCCTTTGCGTGTACTAGCAACCAATCAAGTAAGCCTGTTAATGGACAGGATTTCACTCAACTCATATTTATAAAATAATACTTAAATTTAGGCCTACTATGAGTATTGGGGTTTACCCTACTCATTAATGCTCGGAGGTATTTATATTTTATGTTTATTTATTAATACTCATGACTATTTTTTAAGGATTTGATATTAATTTTTTTTTAAAATTTAATTTTATAAAAATAATCATAAATATTTAGACAAAATTTCATAAGAAAACATGCTTAAATATATTTTTTATGTTAAATATTAATGAGAAAATTTAAAAATATAATAAAATTTTATAATAAAGTTGACTTCATTGAAATGATATTTGATAATTCAAACTAATTGTTATATCAAATGATTATAATAGTTACATATATTATATTAAGTATAACAAATACAAAAAAATAAAATTTTAAATAGGATAAATATTTATCTAATTAGATCCTAAATATATGAGTAAAATTTGGGCATTATCCAATGAGTCTATTATTATATTGGATGGGATAAAATATGTGTATTGTGTTATGGGTATTTATGAGTTTGGATATTTAAGGGTATTTTCATATATGAATATTTATGAGTATAGATATTATAGGTATGGGTGAGGTAAAGTTATAGCCGTTGACAGGCCTACAATTAGGGTACAGTCAATACCTGTTAAAACAAATTTAGCACCTATATTTGTATATATGCATAAAATTTATAATATTGACAAAGAAGAAAAAGATACACATGTTGAATGTGATGATAAAAGAAATTGAGACTGTATATCAAAGTAAATGCATATAACAAAGCAATGACTTATAAATGAAACGAAAAATATATAGATTTTTTATCATGTACTTAAAAGTTACGATAACTAGAATTTGTTGTGCACTTACAATGTAAATATATAAACAACAAATTGTAAATTAGTACAAATTTTAGTGATAGAATATCTAAATAAAAAATAAAGTTACCTTATAGCTAATTTGCAAATGTTTTTGCATTTTTTGACATCTTCACACCATCTTTGAGGGTAATATACAAAGTATTGATCTAAAATAAATTGTTTAAATATAAAATGTGAGGTAAGAAAAGTGTATTGTATCCATATGAGTATCCTCATTGTACATGTGAGATTTTTCCTATTATTAAGATAAACTGAGCTCATAACTTAAATATGCACTTGTGAAGAAACTTTGCAACTTGACAAAAGAAATATAATATGGAAATGGACTGTAGTAATGTATACATTGAATTGGATCTTGTACACTTTTGTCACATCATACAAGAGAGAGTCCATTTTTAGTAGGGAAAATTAATATGTTTGGAAATTATATTTTCATACCTTTTCTACTCGTCATCCTATGTCGCTTGCATGTTCTTTTCACTAATAAAATATCAACATATACGTGATAGAGACTTTGAAAATATTAAAGATAAAATAGACTAAAATGCTTCGTTACTTGTCTTTTTGAATGTTATATAAACACGTGTAAAATATATCTTTCATAATCCCTTACATTAGAACCTATAGTAATTTTCAAACCTTGACTTTTCAATATTGAAATTTTGCGTAATATGATGTCATTGACTTTGAATTTTTATGTCATGCATTTATTAAACATCAACTATGTAGTTTACCCTTGGCGATGTCATTTGGAAATGTGATTCTTTCCAAAGAACCCACAAATATCATATTTTATTCGAATTCTTGTGTTCGAACAATAGGAATGTGGAAAGAATTTTGGTATGAATGGGTGTGTCAATCTATTAAGAAGAACATGTAAGCATAATTAACTTGCAAGAATAATGTAGATTCAAATATGGGACAATGAGATAAAGTTTTGTAAATGAGAGTCATGTTAAAAAGTTATAGAAGACATATTTAGGAATATTGATCATCAGTTGAATAGAAGTAAGACATCTTTGTAAACGGCATTTCTAGTATACACACCAATCATACATTCTAACTTTCTATTTTTAACCAAAATCTTTGTTAACTCTTGTGAAATCCCTCTTGAAAGTGCCCCATATAGTTGTCCATGACTGAACAATGACGTAGAAATATTTTGATATGTAGTATTGTCTAACCTTGGGCTTTCTTAATTGTAAGAGCAAAGCTTAACTTTATTGGAAATTGAGAACTTGTCATGACGAATGGCAAATTAGATTTTTTTTTCTTTTTTCAATAGCATCCTATGTAAAAAGTATTTACCACCTCTACATGGACCTATAATAATCTTTGCATCAATAAAATTTCTTGCAAGATTGTGACATGTGAGCCTTGTCCCATTGCAAAGTCTAAGTTCAGGTGCAACATTTATTCAAAGCGTTACAGGACAACCTATTTTAAGCATTAGCTTATGAGAGTTAGACCACTTGGAGTAAGAGAGTTAAAGAACTCTTCTTGATAAAGGATGCTTGTTGACATCACAGATAATATAACATCTCTCCTATAACGATTTCACTATTAGTTTGATGTCTTTCATTTCTTTTCTCTCTGTTTCTCTCTTTTTACATTATTCTATATTCTCATCCACCCACCATTCTTTCATTCTAGAGGGTGGTTATTTATACAGTGAAAATTAGTATGGCTAGGCCTATCTTTGACATCTTGAGCCACTATACTCCTAGACCATAGATAGTACATTTGAATCCTAAGTTCGAGTCCTAACAGATATTCAAATATTTTCCTTTCTTCTACATGATTTAGCTTGTAAGAGGCTAAATGTAATCCACTACAGATGTTGTTGTCGTCCCCTATGGAGTCTCAAGACGTGTATACTTCATCATCTTTAGGAAACATTTCTATTAGCTTTTAGTTGGCATCATTTGCGTGGCTAACCATACTTGAGAAAATAGAATCAATCAACCAGTAAACTGATTGTCCGCCTTCCCAAGGTATAAAAATCGAATCAGGCAACTTAACTAACTAACTGTGACTGACATGCTATAAGCCATTTCCAACTCTAACTAGAATTGAGCAAAACTTTTATCTTGGATGGCTTTCATATTTTTTTGAAGTCGAATTATATTCACATTTCTCCAAAACGAACCTTTTAAAATGCTTGCAGCAATTTGTTGTACGATTGATCCTTAACTAGTAATACTTGTCTAAAATCTCTACCAAGAATATTTGTTTTTCCATCAAAAGCCAAATTATTTATCTTAATATTTTAAAATGATTTGTTCACTGACTTGAGAGCATAGCGCCTCATCCCACACTACAATAGTAGCATGTCTAATTCACTTAGCAACATTAGTTTTTTTGTTAGTTTTACATAAACTATTTGTTGTAAGTCTAAATGGAATTTTTAAATGCGAGTGCGTAGTCCTACCACTAGGTAACAATATAATAGCTATTCCATAAGTTGTTACTGCATTGACATTGTGGCCATTTCTCTTAAGGTGAGCTAATAAAGCATAATATAAGTATGTCTTGCTACTTCCTCCTAGGCCATCTAAAAAGAAAATTGACGATTGGTTGCGCCTCATAGTATTCATGATTGTACTGAATGCATGTTTTTTTTATCATCATTCAACTTTTCTATGGAGCTCAAATCTTTCTCAAGTATATGAATAGACAGCTCTTCCTCTATTATTCTGGAAAGTGGTGAATTGTTCAAAAAAGTTATCACTAATAGAAGGTAAATTAAATTCCTCTAGCTTTCATTTGTATTAATGTAGCAACCTCCTTAATTCTATTAGCAATTTATAAACCATGTTAAAGGTATTTGATGAACTCAACCATGCATAATCTTCAGACATGAAAAAGTAAAACTCATCTCACATATGTCGAACGCTAATAGGTTAGCGAAAAACCAATTAATAAACAAATAATTTTCCCAAGAAACATGGCATTCTAACCAAGCATGCTTCTTGCAAGCATTTATGAATGTAATCATTTTGTTGGAGAAGTCCCATTTTCTCAGCAGCCTTTTTAAGTGTTTCAACTCTAGCCCTATTTACAAATAATAGATCTTCAAAAGATCGAGGATCTTTGACATGATTTAGAAGAATGTGAAAATAAAATTGTTCACTCTTAGATAGAGACACTATATAAATCCTTCTAACCACTTTACCTTTACCTATACGTGAAACCCATTTCTTTTAAGAATTATTCCAAATGAAATACTCTGAGAATTCTTGATACAAATACTAACCGTTGATGTAGAATCACGGTTCATTTTAAAAAATTTAGTTAGCATCATAATTGAGTTATGCTTATCTTATAAAATGAAATGTACAAACTGATTAGCTTCAAAAATTAATTGGATGCTAGTTTGGTAAATTTATTTAGAGTCGTACAACTAAAAGATATATTTTGCTCATTAGGAATTAAAAAATTTCTTCAAAATGCTTTTGGTGTAGAAATCCATCTTCCATTGACAAATTGTTGAATCTCATCAAAATTTTAGTCTATACACTATTCTCCAAGCAGCTCGATTTGGACCCTTATAAATATACATGTATATATATTTCAGCCCCTTGATCTTGACACACACTTCAATATTGATGTGGCAATCATAGTTTAGAAGAATCCAATAATTACAAGGCATAACCTAACCATTGTGAACCAAAATTGTTTCGTCACCAATCAAAGGGACTGCAACACTTTCATGCCTCCTATTCATCAGATATTAAGTCATTTTCTCTAGTTGTATGTAGGGAGAAAGGTTTTGGAAAATTGTTTTTGCAATTACGATATTCCATATATGAACATTAAGGATTATGGGAGCCAATTGGGCCCATGATTCATATGTTGCAACACTACCTTGTACAAAGTAGGCTTATCTTCTTTTGAAGGTATTTTAGCATGAACGATTTGATCGAAATGTTCAAGAATATGCAGTTTATCACTATTTTCAAAAATTACTAATACGTAAGCATGTGGCAACCCTCTTTTCTAGTACTCAATTACGTATGGATAGACAAACTCCTTCCCTAAAACTCTTTTTTACACTACACCTTTTTTGAATTCATCAAATTTTAATCTGTAATCAAATCTGGCCAGTCTTGAGGCAACTGGCAAAGGAATAATTTATTTTTTTTATATCTATCTAGTTAGGGTTGCTAGTCATTGTAAGCATCAAATTTGGTTTTTTGTATATTTGGACTAAAGTCATGGCATCTTAGTACCTTTGGTACATATCACGTGGATTTCCACCAAAAGATGATGGAAGTATTACTCTATGTCCAATATTTCCTACGAAATTTATAATTTTTTGCAAATGTAATAAAACATATAACTATCTACAAATATAACACAGATGACTGTAAGTATGATGTTATACATTTTCATATAGTACTTATGTTGTTTTCACATATATTTAAATAGTCTCAAAGACTTTGATAAAGCTCAAGATATGTTGTGATGATGTTGGCATATGCATCTGGCAAGAGAAATATAGAACTTGTAATGAAATTAACAAAAGTATTTGTAATTTAATAATAGACCTCCAACATATAAGCATAAAATTCCAGGCGCATCACAGGTGGTCTCATCAATATTGTAATTGTTTATATCCCAACCATACATTTCACATAGTAAAAGGAAGGGATATTGTAATGAATCGTAATCGCCAACCACATCTTGTATATTCATCAAACCCCTCACTATAACTTTGTATAATTATATCCCTACTGTTCAAGTTCTCAATACCTTTATTGTAAATAATAACAATAGCCGCTTGGGAGGATGTTGGTAAACTGTGTTGATGTTGACCAAGAGGCAATTATTTGATGATAAGTCAATAATGAGGTATATGAACTTTGACCAAGTTGTCGAAAGACATGAATAGAAGGGTCGCATTGATCAATGATATTTTGTATGTTACAGTTCTTTATTCAATTCTTGATTTTTTAATAGTTAGTTGTCTACTTCATGCTCTACATCAACAACCACACTTGCATGTTTCTTGGTCTACTAAGTGGAGTTGGAAGATGAGTCCCAATTCGATGATATATAGTGCCATGAACACAAAATTTATAAATTCCATGTTCACTATTAATTAAGTTCTCATCTATATAAACTCTTATAGATGTGAAGCAGAAAAAGGTTATATGCTCATATGTATTACCAAAATTGTCTTCCTTCAATATTATCTATAGTGAATAATTCATGCAATTCAATCGGTGAAGGTATTGGATGTAGTGCTATATGCCCAATTTTACAACAATGTTGAGAAGTCTCACCATGGAATAGGGTAACAAAGCAATGTTGGCATTTTGTTGGTTTGGAGAGTTGACACATGATATATCCTCACCTTTCATTGAAATTCTTTGCTGAATTATGATATCATCGAGGTATACTTGAACAATTCATTGTACTGTTGTTGTATGCATTTTGTCAAGTTGTACTCGTGCTTCCATGTTCAAATGTTGATAAAGTACTATCATTCGTGATTGGACCTAAGCAGCAGGATTGCCTCACCCTTGTGGGTTCATTCCTTAAATGTTAATGTAATTAAATTAAATAAAATTAATTATACTTGTTTTATACATTTAACATGTATCATGTAGATAATATATATATATATATATATATATATTACATCTATAAATTCAACACATACAGACAATAACATAATTGACATAACAATAGAAAATATATAAATAATTAAACTAACATATAAATAAACACTTTTCTTAACACGATTTTCATAATAAAAAAGGCTATAAAATTTTAAACGATTTGCATAACCACATTTAAGAGTTTACAATTTGTCATCATTAATATTAGAAACTACATGTGCATGTATGATGATAAGTCTGACAAAGAGTAGCATGCAGATGCACTAATGCAAAGTTTGTTAAAAGAAAACTCACTATACATGTTGTTATGTGTTTGGTTACTTTCTTGTACTGTTTTGTTCAACCATTGATATTATATGAATGAGAATAATTGATCTTAGATGACAGGGTTTTAAACATGAGTAGGATGATAAAAAAAAAAAATAAGATGGTAAAATAAAAGAAGATTGGCATGTAAATGTGTTTTAAGCACAAAGAAAAAATAGAAAATATGCTAAGATTATGTTAACTTGATGTACCATGGGTTTAGGGTTTAGGCAAGCAAGATCATATGTGCTAAATAACTGTAATGAGTATAAAAAATAAAACAGTCAGACATGCTTTTACAAATTTAATGGCAAGTAAGTATACCGATTTTTGAGCATTGCAATTCATTTGATAACTTGTACTTGCATTAATCCGACTAACCCCAAACATGATATTATTATCAGTTGTCGAACCTATACAACATTTTTATATAAATAATATGAACTATAAAGAGAAAAAATAATTAAAATAATCTATATGCGTACACATATATGTTTGTGTTCTTATAATAAACCAAAAAATGAAAAACACGTAATTGCATAAAATGTGTGAGTATCATGGGATTGAAGATGTGCAAATCTACTTCTAGCAACTTCATTTGACTCATGGACATTGTTTCGCTCAATCCGATGGCGTGGAAGTAGCAATTTCCGCTGCTCAAGTGTGGTGCGCGATCTCCTTTGTTGTGTCGTACTTGCAATATCCCAAAAGGAGGAAAACCAACGCTCTCGGGGCTTGAGGTAACTGTTGAACCCCATAATGTTATCCCTATTATTTTTTCCTTTGTTGCATAAATGTAAATTCATGAGCGCACTTGGAGTTTGATTTGATTTTAATGATTTCATGAGACAGTAATCATTAAATTGGAAATTTAAGTGGAAGAAGTTTTGATAAGAAAAATATTTTGAGTCGTATGAAAAAAGATGTGTTGAAAAGGGCTGGTCATGGAGAGGTGGTTTCAGTTTGTTTTGCATCTTTGTTTTTTTGAAAAACAATTCCTACCTACATGAGTGATGGAGCAATTTCAGTGTGAATTTTATATTTAATAAGGTTAATTTAGTAAATAGATTACACGACCAAAGACAATTTTTATGGCACCTCCACGCATTCTAATATGGTAGTGTGTAGAGATAAAGAACAGTCAATAACACACTTAATGGCTATGTTTGGAACACTATTTTCTATCTCAAAACATTCATTAAATTTCATGTGACCAAACATCCTATATTATAACATTTTTTTTTAAATTTAAATTCAAAATTTTCACCTTTTTTCATATTTAACTAATTATTTTTCAATCATTATACTTATTTATAATTAAATCAATACACATGTATACACACAGATACACTCATATATATATATATATATTATACACTATAAATTAATTATTATCTTTGTATACTATCACATCATCTAATTTTTATTATATATTATATATATTTTAAATAAATAAATTTAAATATATAATATTATTCATTTCATCAAATTTTTCTTCCAAAGATACCATTTCTCTTAAAATATCTCTCACGTCACCAAAAATATTAATGAACCAAATCAAAGGGCTAAACTAATTGGGACGATTTTATTAATTGCTCAGCAGTCAGCATCATCAACGCCCCCCATTTTCCTGACTATGCGCATATATAATTTCCGTGTGGCTTAGCTGGCAGCCTGAGATTGCCCAGTTACAAAAATCAAGTGAAATTCACTTATAGGACCCGAGGGGCTCCATAAACTGACATGAAATAAGAAGGGTATCGTCAATCCTCATCTATCCCTTTCATGTGTGTATGTGTACGACTAAACACCAGAATAGTGAGACAGAGTGGGCAGTGTTCTGGGGTCTTTCATTACCGGCGTGCACTACGATAAAGAGACACTGAGACTGAATTAAATTGGGCTCTGCACGCAGCAAAAAACGGAACAAGGAGACTGCCGTCTTTTTCTTCGTCAATTGGTCATACGTAAGATACGGTTGCATGCAGGATGTGTAGGCCGTAGTTACCTTATCCCTTATCCCTTTTATTTTTTTCTAGCCCTTTATTTCTGGAGAAGAAGGGTCAGGAGTACAACGCCTTGTTGTCAGCGTATATAGCATTGTATTTTCATTACACTCACACACAGGGCATAAGTCTCACTACTGCATCTCACAAATGAAAATTTAACAACGAATTACATGGACTTGTCACGATCAAGAAACCGGAATTAAAAAATGAGAAAAAAAAAAAAAAAACAAAGAAAGAAAGGACTCACGATAGAGGGTGGTGCTAGAAATAAAAGACATGAAAGAAAACCAACAGTTTGGTGCATCAGAATTGCATCACATCAGCTGCGCTCAACAACTCCAATTAATGCACAAATTCCATTATCTTTTGAAAATAAAATTCACTTGTGAAAAAGCAGGATTGAACTGCGCGTGGAAGAATTGAGCATTTAAGCTGCTGTCTGCGGAACCAAGAAAATTCTTTTTGGTCAACTGTGGTCTTCGGGCAATAGCTTATGTCCTTTTCACTTTGAAGAAGGTGGGTGATTTTCAGTCATGCATCAACCACTGTTGCCGCCGATATTATTGAGCCAACTTTGAAAAAGGCTTTATGTATAAACCACCATAGAAAGCACTGAATCTACCAATCCAGTTGAAGTCAAAAATTATCACTTCCAATTAATTAGATAATTATGAGAAATTGCTTTCATTAGACTTGCTAATTCTATGTACATAATAAAGCATGATGAATCTGATGCAAAGTTCTTGTTTATTTCCACACGATTCATAATTCTTATTTCCCCCTTTTTTTTGTTGCCTTAGCCTCAAAATCTACCCAACTTCTTCAGTCTTTATCCTTCTCATACGATGACAGAACATAAAACTCAGTAACTGCAGATGGATCCCACACTGCAGTAATAACTAATTGTAATATTGTAATTACAAGGACCTAACAATATTAAATGCCAATTCATGGAGGAAAGATGATATTGACTAGAATTGATTGTGTTGTACAAATTTTTCTATATGCAGTCGTAATTAAAATGTGTTCTGTATGAACAGATTCAAATGGGCTAGTAGATGACCACTATTGTAATCCATAAAAGCCCATGTTCAACTTGAGATAACTGCCCACGCACCAGAAGGGTGGGTATGCATTTTCTCGGCTCAATCCATTAATGTTGTATTCTTGAACCCAATTCTAGAATGAAGATTTGTGCGAATGGGTTGCGTGTGCCATGCACGTGACTCATAATCAAGTGGATCTTTGTTGCTATGTTTATCATAGCAAAACACTAGTCAAGTGGTCATTGTATATGCCATTATTCATCATTGCCTACTAGGTCAAGCACCAGAAGCATCTCCATTAAAATTGTCCATGTCTAATTGAACACGTATAAGAAATCTTGTTGAAGGTGGAAGATGAAATGGCAGTTGCCTGGAAGTTGATTATGAGCTGACTGCACCATTCAGCTGATGATTGGGACTTGATTGAATCCAACTTGGCTCTAACTGTGCATTAGGTGGCAGTTATGTGAGTTAGGTTATTTTGTAATTTAATCAAAGTAGTTAGGTTTGTTAGTTGTATGTTTGGGCTTAACCATGATTAAGTAGTTAGTAGTGATATAAATAAGTAAATATACAGGGAACTGATTGATTCGAAGAGAGAGAAAAGAAACACCATTTCAACAGAGCTACCATTTTTGAGCTCTGAGCTACTCTTTGCCTTAACTCAAAATTTCCTTTTATAAAGTTTAGTTTGGTTTGTAAAAGGCTAGCAAAGTCAGTTTTAGACCTCAATTGAGCTGGAATCCACTCAATTTCACCACAGCCTGAGCTCAAATCTACTTGTTTTTGCCACTCAATTTCACCACAATCAAGCTCGAATTTACTCATTTTTGTCATGGATGCATCAACATCGGTAGAAATCAACAACTCACCTAAAATTAACTATCTCAATATTTCGGATCCACTGAATCCCTATAGGATTGATAATGGAGAAAACTCCATGGTTCTGTTGGTAACCAAGCCATTGACTATGAAGAACTATTTCGGTTAGTCGAGAAATGTAAAAAGAATGCTGAGAGGTAAAAGCAAAATCAAATTCATTACAGGTCAATTTTCAAAACCTGTTAGAGTAAACGATTCTTTAATGGTTGGTGTCATGGCTATTAAATTCAATTGCTACATCTATTAAATCTAATTTGATATTTGTTGATGAGGAATGGAAACTGGAGGAGGAATTGTATGAACGGATGTTGCAATGAAATGCTGCATGAATTTATCAACTAAAGAAGAATCCGGTTAGTTTCAAGAGGGTGGTGATAGCATATTAACCTATCGTGGAAAGTTGAAAGAAATATGGGATGAATTGCAATTGAATGATGAAATGCAACATTGTACATATGGTCAACTACGTGTCTTGAACGAGAGGTATAAGAGAGATTGTGTGATATAATTTTTAATGGGATTGAACGACACCTATTCTCAAACAAGAGATCAAATTCTTATGATGGAGCCTCTTCGATTGGTGAATAAGATTTTTGCAATCATTCAAAAATAGAAAAGAAAACATGTGGTAGCTGATGAAAATAATGGTGTTGCACTAATGCCTATAGTAGCACAAAGGTCTAATAATGCTTTCAGGAAGACTAGAAGAAAGGAAATGCCTTTTTTATACAAACTGTAATATACCTAGACATAGTTTAAACAAGTGTTTTAAGGCTGTAAACGCTAAGGTTCTTAGGTATAATCATTGTCAAATGAAGGATTAAATACAAAAATGTTGTTTATCTTTGCTTGTTTAGCAATTTTGTCCTTTATTTTTTAAAATTGGTAAAAATGTCTATAATTTTGAAAATTTTAACATTTTGAAGACACCAAACTCTAAAATCACCAAAAATTGTCTCGTGTCACGCACTTGCCATAAAAAATAGAGGGATTATGGCCACATTGACATGCTAGATCCCATTCACATGACATAGAATGTTGGCATGAAAAAATTGACAAAAAATAGGAAAAAAAAAAAGAAAAGCTAGAAATTTTAAAATATAATTTTATGTTTTCAAAAAAATAAATAGTTTAAAATATTAAAATTTATAGAATAATATTTTTAATTTTTAACTTTTGAAATTAATATTTTATTAAATTTTAAATTTTATTTTAATACAAATATGATACATAAGATATATTCTATTTATATTTCTTAGATGATATGTTTGGAATAAATAATTGATATTGAAATTTATATTTTTTTATATAAATTTCATATTTTTTGGTTTCTATGACGTAAAATATAAATATTTATTTTTTATATTTTATAAAAAAATTAAAATATTGTCATATTTTAGAAAATATATTACAATTTGTTCTTGGATGATATTTTGAATCAATATTTTTAAATTTTATTAAATTTTAATTTTTTAATATACATATACTACATAAAATATATCATTTTTATTTTTCAGAAGATATATTTGGAATAAATAATTGTATTGAAATTTTTTGTTTTATATGTTGTAAAATATATATATTTATTTTATATTTTATAATTCTTTTAAAACGTGGTACATATTTTAGAAAATATAATACAATATTGTCCTTGGATGCTATTTTGAATTAATATTTTAAAATTTTATGAAATTTTAATTTTTTATTCTAACATACGTAGAATTCATAAAATATTTTTTTTATATTTTTGAAATGATATATTTGGAATAAATAATTAATATTGAAATTATATTTTTATCAATGTTTTTAAACCTGAACCATTCATCAAACTAGAAATTTTACCGATTTAAGGGTTACTGTTTACATAGTTGGTTGAACCGCAGTTAAATTGGTGATGTTATAATTATAATTATAAATAATATTTAAAATTCAAAAAGTACATAAAAATATTAAAATTAATTTTATGAACAATTTTTCTATGGGTCATAAAATTGGTTAAACACAATACCTAACGCAATAGAATAACCTATAAATTGGAAATAAAAAATATCGATCTGTGAAAAATATTTATTCGAAATGAAATAAAAAATTAAATAATCTAACTTTTAAATGTCAATGACCATCACACTTAACATTTAAACTCAAAATTCAAATCATAAATAAGAGATAAAAAATAGTCTGTAACATAACATTCACAATCCATCACGATCATAAAGCAATAAAGAAACAAGTTTGAAAACTTAATATCAATAATCTACCACACTTAACAATTCAACCCAAATCATAAAATAGGAGATAACACATCCATAATTTAACATTGTTTAATTCATACATCATAGAACTTTAAATTATTCTCGACCAATTTTCATTGTTTTCATGCATTGCACCACTGCTCCTACTCTCACCCAGTCCAACATAGGGGTATGACTCAACCGAGTTGCTCGACTCGACTCGGTCGAGCAACTCGGTCAAAGCTCGACTCGAGCTCGGTCAATAACGAGCTCGACTCGAGCTCGGCTCGACTCGATATACCTATCAAGTCGAGCTCGAGTATTTCAAAAAAATACTCGAGCTCGAGCTCGACTTTTTTTTTTTTTAATTTTTTTCAAACATGATTTAACATTTACTCGAACTCGAGCTCGAGCTCGAGTTGTAAAATTTAACTCGAGCTCGAGTTCAAGCTCGAGCTCGACAACTCGACTCGAGCTCGAGCTCGAGCTCGTAAAAAATCGACTCGAGTCGAGCTCGAGTACTCGGCTCGATTCCAGCCCTAGTCCAACATCAATTGATACATCATGTAAGTTATGTTTAATATTGCGATACTCAAAAGTAAAAAAGTCAATATCTTCGTCAACATCTAAATGCTTAATATCATCAACAATATCACCATCATCTGTATTACATAACAAAAGAGTAAAACACATATCGTCTTAAATTATATATACTATTCACAAATTTTTTTATATATCACTTATATAGATACCTTCTCTAGGACCTCGCTATTACCTTTCCATTTTAGGAAGATCTAATTGTTCATTATCATAAAGTATATTCTCAATTTCCTTGTAATTTGAAAATATCTCATCTTCATCTTTCAAGATCCAAGCATCAATTTTATCAATACTCTCATAATCAATGGATCAAACTTTAGCTTCCATGATCCACCTAAAATTTTTACAAAAGGAAGAATTATAATTTAGAAATTATGATACATAAAAAAAGAATATAAAAGTATAAAATTAAATCATTTACCTATCTTTTAACTTTCGTAATAATGAATATAAATTAAGTCATTTAACCTTTGATGCTCCGACCTATTCCTCACATTCAAAAACATTTCAATTTCTTTTACTTTTAGATGAGGAACTTGTTTATCTAAGAATTTGAACTGCTAATTTTTTAAAATTAGGTGCACTTGCACCAAATAACTTCCACTATTCATTTATAAAGAAAGAAAAAATTTATATCAAAAATAAAATAATAACTAAAAAAATGTCTATTCACATGAAAAAAAAGTCAAAGTAAGTTACCAAGTTGGGTAATCTTGCTACCTTATGAGCAAATTATTGCCAAAACTCGCTAGTCAATTTCAAAACAAACTAATCTCATGTAGTAACTTTGACTTACTATCTTTTCCTTTAAAAGAAATAACTTCAAGAACACCATTCATGACCTTTGGTTAATAGCACAATGATGCTTGATCATATTAAAATGCAGGATTAAGCTAATAAGTTGTAGTATGTATGTTTTTCTTCAATTGCATGTTCCAACGACTTTTTATGATATTTGTATAAGGCTTATACAACCTTTATTTGTTCTCAAATAAAGCCTTAAGACACTTCCGTGCCCACATACTTCCATAAACATATCCAATGGTAGGCTTTCTACATTCATCAACAATTTTCAAAAAGTGCATCAATGGTTCTATAATTTTTACAATAATCAAGCAACCATTCCAAAACTTATTGTCCAAAACAATTGCAATATCTTTTATTTTTTACTCTCTTGCTATCCTCAATTCAATAAACTTTTTAAAAGTGACTAAAACTTTCAACTCATGCATATGCTGATACACATTATGAAGAGCAACAAAGGCAGTGCCAAATCTTGTCTCACCTGGGCAAATTATTTTTGTCCAATTTTTTCTTTTTCTTAACCAAGCCAACCAATAAATATGGTTAAAAACAAACTTGGTCATTTAAGATGCCTTGCTAACAATTTCAACAATATGGTCCATTTTTTGCAATATCCTTTAAAATCAAATTTAAACAATGTGTTGCACAAAGAGACCAAATAATAGATTTATAATGATCTTGTAGCAACTTAGTTTGCTCTATTATCAATAACCATATAAACCACATTACTTCGACCTACCCATTCAATCACTTCTTGAAACAAATTGAAAAGTGTTTCTACACTTTTCACAATACCAGAAGCATCCACAGATTTCTAAAAAATAGTTCGATGAGGACAATATATAAGAAAATTAATTAATGTTTGACCGTTATTATCAGTTCATCCATCACCTATAACAGTACATCCAGATTGTGCCGAAATACTTCAAATATTGTCAACACACAAGTGATTTTCCTTTTTCGCATTCTTGAAGAGAGGAAGTTGAATATCATGATAAGAAGGAACCTTAAAACCTGGTCCTATTACAAGTGTAGCATCAAACATGCATTAAAAATATTGAGAATTAGAAGCATTAATAGAAATGTATGTATCATAAAAAAAACTTAGCCACCTCGATATGAGCTCTTGCAACTGCTTACTTGCCTGCAAGTACACTGTTTATAGTAAGTTGAGATTTGAGAGTGGTCTTTAGAGCAAAATAATTTCCTATGTTGCTTGATAATTTAGCTTTAGAACTTAGTTTGGCATGTGCCTTATCTTTTCCTATACTAGATTTGGCACTTTTACTTCTCCATTTTTGCTCACGTATTTCTTCAATCTAGTTATTGTGATCAACAACATCATCCTTGCCTACAATACGAGGATCATATGGATTTTC
Source organism: Avicennia marina (assembly GCA_019155195.1). Taxonomy (NCBI): domain Eukaryota; kingdom Viridiplantae; phylum Streptophyta; class Magnoliopsida; order Lamiales; family Acanthaceae; genus Avicennia; species Avicennia marina. Next base: position 10,747,022 of record CM032765.1, read on the forward strand.
AATAACATATCTTTCTTAGATTTCTTTTTTTTTTTTCTCAATTATACTCTTAAGTGATTGTTCCATTTGATATTTAACATTTGGAGAAATTTTAGAACATATTTTAATTTCACCTTTCTTTGATGTTAGATATTGTTTCATTCTATATATGTCACCTTTAATTGATATTTTTCCATAATAAAAACAACAAATAGCTTTTCTTCCATCACTAAGTTTTCAACCACACAATTTCAAGTAATGTCAAATTTACCCCTTTGTGAAGAAGAAGATATAGGAGTGGAGGAACTTGTGTCCGTGTTTTGTCCAGACATCTCAGTGCTACACATAAACCCAAAAAATAAAGCATATTCAAAATCTTACACTACCAATAATGCACTAATTACTAAATGATATAACAATTGCTTAAGAGAATTTCAATCAATACATGTTGAATCAAGGTAAAAATATTTAACTTTCTGCATAGCAAGTAACACATATCAAGAAAAGCTTGAGTCACTTGTTGCCAATAACCAAGGTTATTCCTAACACTATGGTTAAAGCAAGGTATAGTCAGAATAAATGTATCACTTTAAATTTAATAACAATATAAAAATAAAGCAAGGTATATTCAGAACAAAACTGCATCCAAACATATATGATAATATCATATATGCATTAGCATTGGCATCAAACCAACCATCACAAATGAAAGTACAGAGGATTTTCCGTGCTTGAAAATTTTCTGCATTTCCCTAGTCCATAAACGTATCTACAGAGTGCAGAGTTCATAATTTTGACTTTTAATTCTAATTCTGGACTATTCAATTTTAGTTTATTTTTTTAAAAGCTTTGATTAAACTTCTGATATGTACAGTCGCGTAGAACAGTTCATTTTGACTAATTTATATCAGTACAAAACTATGGACTTGTACAAGGGCATTTGCAGGACTTTATGCCTCCGTTTTTCACATGAATGTCCAACACAAATAAATTCATAGATAGTTAGAAAATCTGAAAAAATAGTGTTGTAATTTGGGAGAAGCAGTCTCTCTCAAGTCCCAAGACAAAGGGCAAAATTCTTGTACTATTTAAATGGATATTACGCCAAAAATCGAGAAGAGGAAAATTGGCAAACCAGGTGTGGCCGTGAGTTTTTACCCTCTTACCTTGTAGCTTGCACGTCACTCTTGGTAGTCGGTTCGATCAACGAATCCAACCAATAATCTTGTTGAGCTTGGGTTGGGCCTGAAACGGAAGTATCGTAGATGAATAAATTTTACTTTGAAAGATGAACGGATTTTATTTTGAAGCGTAGCCGTGGGTGCTGAACTGAGTCTAAAGAATGAAGAAGGTCGCGAACGAACCTCACGATGAAATTAGGGTGTGTTTGGCAAGCTCTATATTGTCTTTGGACCATTTGGTTCAAGCGACCCGCAGACAGTTCGAACGACTTGCCGGTTGGACCATTGTTTCGAGCGACTTTTGAAAAAAACAACAAAAGGGCCGCTTTTCTTTGACCCATGTTCTAGACTAGATAGCGGTTCAACCAGTCTGACCGCCTAATCTAGGTTGGTTTTAAAATCCCTAATTTTTATAAATATTTCATACTTTTCCAAATATCGATTATTTATTCCAAATATATCATCTAGAAAATATAAAAGACATGTTTTATGCATTGTATGTATATAAAAGTAAAAATTAAAATTTAATAAAATTTAAAAATATTAATTCAAAATATCATCCAAGAACAATATTGTAATATATTTTCTGAAATATGCACTATAATTTTAAAGAAAATTATAAAAATATAAAAAAAATATTTATATTTTACAACATAAAAACCAAAAAAAAAATCTGAAATATCAATTATCAACTACATATTTATATATGTAATATTTATAGACCAAAAAACTATGAAATTTTATAAAAATATAAATTTCAATATCAATTATTTAATCCAAATATCATTTGAAAAATATAAAAAAAATATTTTATGTATTATATGCATATTAATATAAAAATTAAAATTTAAAAACAATAATTTAAAATATCACCCTAATATATTTTCTAAAATATGTTCAATATTTTTAAAATGTCTTTATAAAAATATAAAATAAATATTTATATTTTACCCATATATACATCATGTGAACCAAAAAATATGAAATATCAATTATCAATTATTTATTTATATATTTAATATTTATAAATAAAAATATGAAATTCATATAAAAAATATAAATGTCAATATCCATTATTTACTCCAAATATATCATCAGAAAAATACAAAAATATATATCTTATTTATTGTATGTATATTTTACTAAAAATTATAATTTTGTAAAATTTCAAAATATTAACTCAAAATATCATCCAAGAACAACATTGTAATATATTTTCTAAAATATGCACAATATTTAAAAAATAATATAAAAAATAAATATTTATATTTTACAACATTAAAACCAAGAAAATACGAAATATGAAATATCAATGATTTATTTATATTTTTAATATTCATAAACCAAAACATATGATATTTATACGAAAATAAAAATTTCAATATCAATTATTTATTCCAAATATATCATCTGAAAAATATTAAGAAATTTATCTTATGTATTATATTTATATTAAAATAAATTTTAAAATTTAATAAAATAAAACAGTACTGATTCAAAATTTAAAAATATTATTCTATAAAATTTAAAATTTTAAAATATTTATTTTTTGAAAAATATAAAATTATATTTTAAATTTTCTAGCTTCTCTTTTTTTTTTTTTTCTATTTTTTGTCAATTTTTTTCACGTCAGTATTTCATGTTGTGTGAATGGGACCAAGTGTGTCAATGAGGCCAGAGTTCCCCAATTTTCGATAGCACATATGTGACACATGACGATTTCTTGTGATTTTAAGGTTTAGTGTTTTTAAATTGTCAAAATTTTCAAAATTACAGACATTTTTTTCAATCCAAAAAAATAAAAGATAAAATTGTCAAACATACAAACATAAAAAACATATTTTGCATTTAATCCTCAAATAAATGGTCACACAGTAGACGAATGTTATAAGCTGAAAGGTATCCCAAGTCATAAATTCTACCAGAAATCATTAGGAAACAACTTTGCAGGGGCAAACAACAGCAAGGGATCTAAAAAGCAAATCGTTGTGACTAAAACACAACTGTAGCAGCTCGTGGCTTTACTCATACACGAAGGAGGAGTAGATGAATCCAATGGCACAGCACTAGATCTGCGGCCTACCTCAATGCCTTAGGTAAGTACGCTCAGTTTAATATCGTGGAACTCGAGACTTCAAACAAGAACAAAAATTATTGGATCCTAGATACTGGTGCTACAAGTCACATGATTTTTGATGAAACTTTATTTACTAGTAAGTACGTAAAATGCAAGTGTTGGGTGAAGCTGCCTGATGGATCATCTAACTTTGCTTCTTACTTAGAAAATGTAAAGCTCTCTGAGAGCATCACTCTTTATGGTGTGTGGTGTGTCCCTATGTTTTCATACAATCTCATCTCTGTTAAGAGGCTGACCACTAACTTAAATTGCTGCTTGATCTTCCTACCTTGATTAGTGTCTTGTGCAGCAACTAGCTTCATAAACTATAACTGGCAGGGGTGAAGTAACGGGTGGTCTCCACCACCTCAATAGGTATGGGAAGTATTCCAAAGATATGTTGACTGATGTCGGAGGTTGTTCACTAAATCTTTGTCCACCTAGAGCCTACTTTGCGCACACATTCTTCTTATCAACTTTGACATGGTTGATTAGGGCATCCTTCCGTAGAAAGGCTGAAACTAATCAATGATCAGGCTATAAACATTTCTCCTGATGATTGTAATAAAGCACCTTGCAATGTATGTCTTTTGGCTAAGCAACAAAAACTTTCATTTTCAAGTAGTTCTCATATCACTTCAAAACCATTTGAGGTTGTGCATTGTGATCTATGAGGTCGATGCAACCAAATATGGTGTGCACCACGCCGCCCGCTATAGTTTTAAAAAGCTTTTGCGCTGCACGTCATTTGTTACTAACAACTATGCTAAGTGTTCTAAAAGAATGTGTTTTGGGGATCTACAAATATAATAATTATGTTTTGATATAAACTTACTAATTTTTATTTGAGCCAAGTAACAAAATCTTGTTTCAAGACAATGATTTTTTACATTGGCATCTCTTTTGTCTACTTGGAATTTTGCCTCTAACGCAGCAATAAAATATCCTATCAATTATTTTTCAATTTTTGTCTTTATGGAATTTACTTTTACCAAACCCAATCCTCTTAGTATATGCTAAATAAAATTGACAGAGTTGATTTCCGGTGTCAAATCTATATCTACATGAGGAATTTCTCTTTCAACAACAGAGGAATGAATTGAATCTATATCAACCCCTTTGATCTTGATGCCCCAGTAAGGTTGCTTTTATTATGTTGGTGGTTTGAGAGCTATGATAAGGTTGAATGTCATTTGTAAATTCCAATGTATGACAAGGCGAAAAATTACTCTCAAAAGATCATCACAGTCCATAATTTGAAATCTAAATAGAATAGACGTTAACTATAATGAGAAATCTCTTACTGCTGATATTATTGTCAGCACCACTGTTGCACTATAATGAGTGAGAGAATTGTTTGTTATCAGCAAATTACACTTGTGACAATACACACCAAATCCAAACAAAATGATAATGACTTTGTGTTGCTATGGCAGTTGCTAAATTTTCAGAGTAAAAGGTAGTGATTATGAATAATTTGTCATTTATTTAATTTTAATCAAGAATTATGATTGTGGAAATTCACCTGGGTCCATTCTAATCTCCCACCCACGGAACCCTCACTCTCCGTTCCTCTCCCTTTCTCCTCTCATCCCTACATTATTAGAACCACAACCAGCCATTTTTAGCAATCTAGATCTAATCAATGGGTTTAAAATTCAAGCAACAAAAAAGCATACGAATAGCAAATTTAAACAAGGAATTAATAAATTAAAGTTTGCATGTCAACAAGGGAAAAAAGATTTCAAATTTTAGAAACTCAAATCAAATTCAAATACCAATTTCAAGATATATCAACTAAGGGCTATCATATTCATACATATGCACAACCACATAGACCAACAACAGATAAGTAGATTGTCCAACATCGCACTTGAATGGTTGACGAAGAGGAAAGATGTGGAGTCGACAAAGTGACAAAAGCCAAACAGTTACTACAACAACTGAACAGTTTAGAGTGGTGTAAATAACATAAATAACAAGAATTGAATGAGAAATTTAATTAAAAAAGAAAACAAATAGTTCAAGGAAATTAAATGAAGTTGGTCTCCTCTTTCACGCAGAATTGTAATTAAGGAAATATCAAGTAATTATCCAAAGAAAAGAATAAGTTTTTCCACATATTGAAGAGAGATGACTTTGGCTTTGACTTATTAGTTTATTTTGAGAGCTAGAATTTAAAACATAATTAAATGGCTTATTTGAATGAGTATTTGTACACACGTCAATACCACATTCATGGGATAAATGAATAGGGGTAGGAGAGAGAATTGGAGGTGGTTTGAATGCTAGCAGACTGGAATTGAAAGTAATGTTGAGAATGAGGCATTGCGACTTGATGACATAATCATTCATTTAAATTTCTTATTTTTAAGTATGTGCATTAAGCCAACGCTAATGGAGATGTTCTATGTATATGGAAACCAAATATTAAACATATTTTATACTCAACACAATTGTCGCAGCTAACACTTCTTTGTGAATAGTTAATTTTAGTCATTTTAATAATTTACTTGTTTGCAAGACATAACTATTTAACCTAAATTTGGTTTTTCTTATTTGTTATGTGATACAAAACTTACTACATAATGTTTTCTTCACGTAGAACATTGTTTTCATAAGATTAGTAATTTTTTATTTTTTGTGTTTTTTAACGTAGACAACAATTTTGACTCCAAATCAAGTGAATCAGTTACACATTTTAATTTTCTTGAAAAGTTGCAATATTCTACGAGATTCGTTGACTTACTTGAAGCTACTTACTAATTGCCCATTAATAATATTATATGTTATAAAAATTTCATTTACATATTTCATTTTGATTACTTTCTATATTTATAGATTCAAACAAGATACAAATTCAGTTAATCAAAGCTCAATGACTTCACGAACTTTAATCTCATTTCTAGTTCTAATTTTGTTGCTTGTAATGTAATTTGTGATGATCCTGTATCATGTCCTAGTGATTCTGATTGTGGACGCCCAACTGATAGAAAATCTGACAATCCTTAGAATTTTCTATCATAAACAGGCAAATATCTCACATTAAAAAGTAGCATCGTAAACTATTAGCAATATTTTTAGGTAAATTAAGTCAGAAAGATTTGAAATTGTGTGACTATTTTCTTACTTTTATGTTGTGTTTAATCCCAATTCTTGATATGAAATTCAGTTTAAGCCTCACAGCACTTTTTGTGACACTTTCAGATATATTGCATTCAACTTCTAACCCAACAGGCATGAGATTGTATAATTCAGAACTCGACTTGTCCAACAATGCAGCAACAACAAAAGAGATGAGTTAATCTAAGTGCCACCTAAGACATGGTATTAGTGTAAATTAATTTTCAGTCAGTCGAGGCACTAATACCACCCAAGACATGACGCGACGTTGTTGCACTATAAAAGTCGCTGAAACTGCCCCGATTTCTGTAAAGGGCTATGGATCAGTTGAAATGAAAATGGTGTTACAGTTGATTTCGTTTAAGAGCACTTAAAAATTCAACAGGGTTTCCTTTCTGTTTGGTGTCTTCTGCATCAAGAATCTGTGTTCACCCATTAGTGGCAGATAAAACTAGCTAGTGCGCGCAACTCCTAGATCATTTATTTTCTGCTTAAACAGAACAGGAGAGGATCTGAAATTTTAATTTGGTTTGGAAACGATTTTCTCAATGTGCTAGAGGAATACACACACACAGACGCACATATTAGAAAGACTCAATTGTTTATAGTTAACTTACCACAACACGCAGCAACATCAGAAGAAGGCAACGCGAACGTTCTCCAAACGGAAACTATCGTAACAAAAGCACAAAAAAATGGCAGCCGCGGAATTGCGCCTGCGGCTCTGTCAAAATCCAAAATGTCCCGGTTGTTGTGCTTAAGAACTCGGCCTATAATAACCATACACCCCATAAAACGTTTGTGCTAAGGTTAACACCAACAAGACCACGGCAGCAACGAAGGAGATAATCGACCAAGGATTATTGAAGTACTTGTGCTTCAAGCTAGCCTTCCAAGCGTTCCACCTGTGATCATAGTACCTGTTCACTTGCTCCGACAACCTCGAGAGGGAGCTGTCGTTTATGTCAAAAACCACCTCTCGACATAGGTGATTGAAGAGTTCGGCAACCTGCGCATCACTCCCCAGCCAATTCTCAATTATCCCACAATAATGCAAGTAACTCACGTCGGCCGGTGAGTCGATCAAATTATCCATGAAGATCACGTACGATGTTATGTCATTCGTGCAGTCCAAGTGGCACTGCTCGAACGCGATGAGGTTGAGGAACAGAGATTTAGTACCGTCGTGGATCAAGAGGCGAGGAATCTTGAGTAACCCCTTCCTGAATTTTACGTCCCAAAATCTGTCGGTTTTCCTTTTCTTGAATTTGATCCCTGCGTCTTTCAGCTCAGTCACGCAATGAATGAGTTGCTGCCGCCTCTTGTCGGCCACTCGGTTGGTGTGTGACCACCGTTTGATCCAAATCCGGGGTGCGGGTTTGGGTCCAGTCCGGATGGCTAACAGACTGCGACGGAAGACTTCAAGGCAGTGGAGCCCTCCCTGCTCGGTCAACGGGTCAAAAGTCCCCCCGTTTCCAAGAGACGACTCCAGCTTGCTCCTATCACTCTTGGTTAACGGCTCGCCGGTCGGCATTAATGGATCAAAAAACCTTAGCGCAAGCTTCGCAACGACGCCTTTCTGGTCGGGATTGCCAGACTGGATTCCGAATAGCCTGTCCAGTATAAAGAGGGGGATCTGATTCTCAAGCATTATCATGTCACGCTGGATCGAGTGCATTGAACCCCGCATCGCAAAAATGGGATCGTTCCTCGAGTAGCCGAGGTGAGTGAATCCCCCGGCGGCTCCGCGGAGGAGCTCAAGAATGAAGCACGCGTCGAGCACCATCATTTCCACAAACTCATTGCTGCTGAGGCAGATGGTCCCTTCATAGCAGGCCCGGGACTTCTCCTCGAGACCCCTCACGGCATCAAGGTAGAGTTCTATTCCTTGGTTGGTTCGCTTAAGCACGCGATGAAGGGCCCGCCACTTGTGCCGTTCCATGTTGCGCAGTCGTTTCTTGCCGTGATGGTAAGGCCCCAAGGATACGGTCTGAGGAATGTAGGCCTTGTCGTCGCTGTCCCGGAAGCACTGGGGGATCCTGTAGATGGAGAGCTTGGCCCATGCCCCCGCCGCGTCGTCGTGTAGGGCTTGGTCGAGCTTTTCTTTGATACTGATCACCCACTCGGATTCCGGGGGCGACTTGGCCTGGCCCTCCTCTTTAACGTGGCCTGTTTCTTCACCTTTGATAGAGATCTGAGGTTGCAGTGAATTCGGTAGTTGATTTTGTTGTCCCTGAGCCTGTGTCGCTTCTGGGAAGTCGATAGATCTTGAAGTCGTGGGACTTTGGGCATTCTGAATCCCGGTTTCTACGGCTTGGTTGAGCTTGAGGGTAATGAGGTACCAACTGAGAAGCTCCTTGTTGAACACTGCAACCATTTTGATCTGGTTTCAATCTGTTGGATATAAATTTCCCGAAAGGAATGACACTTTCTTGAAATTCTTGTTCCTTGAGGGGAACCGACCTTTCGGCTGTACAATAAAGCAAAAGGGGTTTCGGTTTCGTATGCATCCTTGGAATAGATGTGATGGTAATAATCAATTTGGGTAAAGCTTGACCTAGTCCAACATGATGGGCCCCACCTTCCTTGGTATTTATCGTTTTTTTTGTTTTTTCGAACTTCTCTTTTTGTGTTTGTAGTTGCCGTTTATGACATTTCTACAAAATAATGACACCTTCTTTTATTTTTATATTATTTTTACCTAAATTTTGTTTGTTTCCAAATTAGAATGGAAAAGAAAATTTTGGTAAATTTAACGGAAATAAAAATTATATTAAATTCTTAAGATTTAGATGGATAGAAAAATTATTTATATTTATGTATATTTAATATAAAATAATGATTGAATTATGTAATAATATATAGATTTATAGAGTAATAAAAATTATAAGAATATATTTTAATTTAATTATGAATAAGTATAATGATTAAAAAATTATTAATTAATTATAAAATATAAGAGATGAAAAATTTTGAATTTGAATAAAATTTGCATAGTATGATATTTAGTTTGTAAGATTTTTAAGTAGAAATGAATAATTAGTAAAATGAAAACAAACATAGCCCTAGTTTTTGGGAAACTACGCTAGAAAAATAAAAAACAAACGCGAATTTCTAAAGTAAATTGTTGTACTTGCTGCTTTCTATATTTCGGAGTTTTAAACTTGAAATTACAAAAGTGAAAGCCAGTTGAGAAAATGTTTTACTAAACTTATTTTTAAAAGTTTATAATATTACATAACTTATGACATATTTTTTAAAAATTTATTAATTTATAAATTTTATTTTAAAAATAAATTAAAAATTGTATTGTAAAATCGTCTTATAAAATTTTATAAAAATTTATAATTATAATTTTTTATATAATAATAGTAAAAATAATTTAAATATTATTAGTAAATATAATTTAAAGATATTTATGTTATTTTTAATACATAAAATAAAATAAATATAAGATATGTAAAAATAAGTTAGTAATAATCAACGTATTTTTTTAAAATTTATAAGTTCTAAATATTTTATTTTAAAATTTATAAATTTTTTATTTAAAAAAATATTATCAAATACTCATACGAACCTATAATCTAAGGTCTTGTAAAATATTTTAAAAAGTTTATAATCTTACCCAAATACATTCCGTTTAATTTAATCCGCCATAAAGGGATTTAAAATAAACTAGGTGGTGTTAATATTGATTATGCTGTTCTGTTAAATAATCAAATATATTTTGAACCCCTAGAAGTTGCATCGCATCGCATTTTGCTGATTAAAAACAACGATTTATTACCTCTTTGCTCCAATTTTTCCTTGTAAACATGAGATAATGATTAGTGGGGGTGTGGGGATCATGCGACAGCTAGAAAGGGAAACAGATCAAATATATTGCCCAATGAAGAAACAAACACATTATCCCAAACCTTTTTCCAATTATCCAAATATTAATTTTTTGATAAACTTATCGTGTTGATTTTTCACGGAGAAATATAGCATAAGAACATAGGCTATGTTTGTTAGCCACCTTTCACCATTTTCATCTCGTCAATTTTATATTACTAAACGTCATCCACTATAAATTTTTTTTTAAATTTTTTCTCTTTTTACTTATAAAACTAACCAGTTATTTTCAATCATTACACTTATTTACAATCAAATCAATATATTTACTCTTAAATTGATATATACTTATTTTTTAAAATATAATTATTATTTTTATATATTATTACATTATTTAATTATTATTATTATATATTTTACATATATATATATATATATTTAAATATACAAATTTAAATAAATCATAATATTTATTGTATCAAAACATTCTTTTTAAAACGTACTTTCCCCAATCCCCCTCCCAAACATGGTCATTGTATTATTCTAGTTAACAAAATATGCACACACGCACACACACACACCGTAAAGCAAGTGCCTTAAAACACTGTGAGATGGGGTAGGTGAAGATTGAAAAAGACAACCTACCGATGATGTGCGTATTTAAGTAAGAGCTAAAGCAGAACGCTTTCACATCAGTTACGCTGACTTCTATCTCTTTGGTCGATTCCTTCATCATTCTTTTTAAATTATAATTTTTTTTCAGCTTTTTGTTAACTTTGTTTCTTTTTATTTTAATTTTTTTCTTTTCTCATTGATACTTTCAACCAAATAATATAACATTTTTCATTTTTTTCTTTATCATTTTTCTTTGCACCCTAATCTGAATTCTTAGAACTCCGTGGAGGACGATACATGAGCCTCGCACAGTGACTAAAACGTATGGACCTCTTTATTTGCCTTTATACACGACAGGATATAGCATCTAATTTTGAACGAGGACCTGTGTTCAAAGATATTTGATACTCTGCTGAAACGCATGGTCTCTCTATTTTCAAAATCATGTATAAAACTTGGAAGAAAAATAAATATACATTCTGCCAAGTACCAAATCCACCAGGACTAGGACCCAAAAAAGCTCTACCAACCCACCAGAAAACTAGTTACTAAAAATTAAAAAAAAAAAAAAAAAAACATAGCGGTACAAGGCTGAAATAAGAAGGGACAAAAATCAATTATGTATCAACTGGGGCTACTGTATATGCAATACATCCCTTCCTGAGAAAGATCAGAGGCCTTGTCTTCATGGCCCCGAGCTTCTTCTGAAGAGGAAGGGATGGACTCACAGCGTGGTATTAAATCTCTCAGACCTCACTGTTGAAAAGGTTCTACTTTAGTTATCTCTAGGATGCCTCGTCGAAACGTGCTCATCCAACACCTTTGCACTGTGCTTCCTCTTGCCCCGGGAACCATGCTTCCTTCTTGACCTGCTCTTGGTTGGGCGTGGCTTTTCTCTGTTCTCCGTGATAATCATCACTTCTCCAGCAGAAGATGGGAGTTCAGGAGGAGCATCCGGCCATGTAGTGCGTTTGGCTGGCACCGTCATGTCCAATGGAGGATCAATCATCCATCTGCATGGACAAAAGGAAGTTCATATATGGAAGCTGATTGCTTGTCTAAATATATGCGCATGTCTACAGAAAGATTGTAATTTTGAGCTGGAACTACGGAACAACTAATTATCACAGAAACAACCGACTATAATTGGCACGCACAGACATTACACAAGCTGCAAATTGATAAAAGAAAACGATAATTACTACCCGCGTTCCCTATGATTTTGCATATTACGATAATTCCCTTATCATTGGAAATTACAAGCACAAATAACTCCTTCATCTCTGAAAAACTACGAGCACAATCTGAGGTTTGGAGTTGGATTACAGATTACCCTGTTTCTCTCTTTTTTCTTCTCTTTTTCTTTTTCTGGTGTGTCAGGAGCAACATGCATTGAATTCTAGAACACCAGATCACAGTGAATCTAAGTACAATGATCCGCCACAACATAATTATGACACTTGACATTTTTGAATAAATGTAATTAAGCATAAACAATAAGGGAAACTTCAGCACAATTTCACTGAGCACTTAAGAGATGGTTAGCATTTTAACTAGGAGCAGAGTATCTTTCTATCAGGTAACTTTGACATTGAATATATGGAACGTACAATCCTCAATTGGTACTGTTGCTCATAAAATAAAAGTCGGTATATGCCAGTTCAAAATCCCACTCTCCATCCCCTAACCCCATCACAGGAAAAAGATATGAAGGGACTTCTTAAACACAGATCGGGACCAAACATGAAATCTCACTGATCTTATTGATTTAATTTTACAAGAGAATCAATGGCATTGTTATTGATGAACCAGGCGGAAAGCCAATAACAGTTAGCGTCAACAGCTCCAGCTAGCATTTTCTACAGCCTTTAACTTTTAACGGCTATGGAGGAATTTGACTGGAGATTTAATTTATAGAGAAGGCATTTGTTGCTAGGAGGCATGTGATGTTCGTGCGTATGAGATACCTTTAGTTAGGCATCAAAAGCAACGAGCAGAGAGGTGCGCTAAAAGCCTAAAACATGATAAGTGTGTTAACGCCACTAATTTTATATCAAGGGCGAGTGCTAAAAGTAGATATATAGCCTACCAAAAATAAATAAATAAATAACACCACTACATAATACTATTCCTCCATGCAATATGTGTTCAGATAAACTCACTCCATCTGTGTCACAGTTTTCACATTTGCCTTATATTCATAAATCTCACACACCAAAAAGGTAAGCTTCATAAAAAGCCTGTTAAATCAAGTAGTAACGAAAACACGCTCCAGGAGGTGGAGAAGGCTTAGGTATGATAATGGTCCGTTCTTTCTTTACATCATGAATTACACTTAACTTAAATTCAACTTGTCATTGATAAGCAAAGAGAAATGGACGTAGCTATGACAGTATTTATTACCTTGAAAAAACATAATCAGTGAAAAGTTAGCTGCGAAATGAATGGAAGAAATAACAAACTGCTTGAAGATGTGATGCCTTAAGACTACTATTAGTTCTTATATAAATTAATACAGAATTTCATTACCCTAGTTATGACATCAAGCTGAAAGGTGAATGAGTCCACCACGGGCTATATCAAAGGCTAAAAACATTGAGCTCACATAACTTTCAAGTTTTAGCAGAAGCAGTCGAATCATATATCGTATCTCAGTTCCTAGATTTCAGCAGTCAAATGAGGCACACATACAGTTCATTGACAAAGAGAGACTTGACTAGCTTAGCAGCTTCAGAAAAACACATATAGATGTAGCAAATATCACAGAAACTCCTCTGTTAAAGTGTAGTTGGACCCTCTATTAAGTTAAAGATCTAATGAAGGCACATCTGATATTATCTATCTTGAAAATTATTACTAACAATTGCCTCAGTCCACCTAAAGATTTTATTAATAGCCATGGAGTACGCACCATACAAGCAAAAACGTGCAGCAAACTTCAGTCTAAATGAAGTATAAGCAAGCAATAAAGAATCAGAATACTTGAGATTTTGAATGTAAGTTGCAGAGGACAAACTAACCTAGCGGGGAATTTGCTGTCTGCCCTTGCCTCAACACGCAGCCACCATAGCAGAACTTTGCGGCCACAGCCACCAAGGGGCTCAACTACTGAAGTATCAGTTAACAAGTTCAATGAACTTTCAACATCATCTCCATCTTCACCAATTTCTTCCCACTCCTGAACCCAAAATGGCTTGTCCAGTTCATTCTCCCAGACCAACCTTGAATTCAATACAAATCCAGCCCACTCCAGCTTCCTCGGCAGCACAACTGCCCTGTCACCAACATATCTTGCACCCCTCTCTACAAATGGCAGTGTATTGAAAGCGTGCCACCCCACCAAATGGTTTGAGGAATTACAAGCCGGACCTTGAACCGGCATTTGTGATATGCTTTCATCTTGTTCATTATCATCTCTCTGAGCCCTTGGTAATTCTGCTTCGGGACCTGCCAAGTGTGCAAGAATTCCAACCGAAACTGCACCTATCCATTTCACATTCTGAATCTCATCAAACAATTCCAAACTATGCAGGTTACTATCATCAGCAAACATCACGATCCCATCTAACCTCTTCTCTCTAAGTAATCTGCACATTTTCAGACACTTTAAAATATACATTTCTGCACTACAAACATCACTTTTATCAAAAACAACATAAAATCCAAACTAAGTTAATGAAATCTAGTAGGAAAAATATCAAGATACCTTAAAGCTTGGATTCTCATCCTTGATTCAAATTTATGCCGATCTTCCCACAAAACAGGCATTTTCCCATTGAATCCAATGTGAATAGTTTTCAACTTGGACTTTGCAATCAGCGAGGCCGTTTCATTGGTGGCGCCTCCAGCTTCGACAACGATCCAAATGACATCATAGGGCACATTCATCAAAGAATGCGTCACGCCAGTGAGGTGCAGCGTCTGAAAGGTCCGTACATAAGTTGGCGTAATGGCAATCACAGTTCTAGGATTCTTAACCCCGTGCACAGACCTCTGCTCTGTCTGAACTCTCTCAATTATCCTGTGCGCCTTCCCCACCTCCGCCGGATCCGGATGCGGCCATGGTTTCACCAGTATCCCGTGCCTCCCCACTACCACCTTACTAGCACCGCCGGAGCCGGAAATATTCCTTTCGTGCGGCGACGTGGCTGAGGAGAACGGCAAAGTCGTTTGAAGAGCGGAGTATATGGCGCTGGTGGAAGAAGAGGAAGAAGGGGACAATAGGAGGAAAAGCACGAGCCGTGAAAACCGGAAGCCGAGGACTAAGCTAATCAAACAGCACAGCCCGTGGACGATTAGCCAGAAAATCGTCGCCGGCGATTTTATTGCCCCGTCAACGGTGGCGTCCAGGGGCGACAACGTGGTGCGGAAGCTGTTGCTCCGGGGGCCTTGGTGCTGCGACGCCGTCAGCTGCTTCATTTTTTTTTTCCTTTTCTATTTTCTGGGTTTACTCGCTTCCTCCGCCGTCAACAAACGCACGACTGCTATTATCTCCAAAATGCGATTTTGAAGCGACAAGAATTCGCTTCGGAGTGGTTCCGAAGGAATGAGGTTGAATTGGTAGAGGTGGGGTACCTCCGAAGGAGTCTAATTCTGAAGATTTCTTTGAGTTCACGAATCAATAGTTAGCTTGCTGTCAGCTTCCATTTTCATCAGCTTCTGTTTTCCACCTCAATGGATATTGTAGATACGGAAAAGCCAAAAAGATCCGAAAACGTGAAATCTCGGACATGCACGGGAGATTGAAGGAGAAAATTGAGGGTCGATTGGCTGCTGAAATCCACTTGTCGAATGGACAAGAGATGTGATCGCGATGTCGGGGTGTTTTGGGTATTTCCTTGTGGACATGCTGTTGTAATAAACACTATTACAGTTAAATGATTTGTTTTTGTTGGTCACATGTTGCTTTATACTACGACTACGTTAATGGTCGATCATCGCATGAGTTAAGACGTCGCATGTCTTCCTCATGGCAGGAATCATGCCAAAAACGAGGGGAAATGGCCTCAAATTGATTACAACATCCTTGAAATCTTGGAGTGTTTATTTATCATGTTTGAAGAGCTGATGATGGATATATGATATCGACACTTTCCATTGTGAGAAATGCAAGGGCAAATGGGTAATCTTGCCCACGGTTTCAAATTTTTAGGATAAGCTCATTTCACTTTTTTCTTAATAATTTGTTTTGTCTTACGCGCAACATCGACGTCGAATTTCAACAATTCAACTTCTACGCTTTAGATGTTCAAACTATTTCCTAAAAAAAACCAAAGAAAAAGAAAAATATTCTAGAATTTTGCAAATTGATCCATCAAATTTATCCTGAGTTCTAAATACGAGAGAGCAATCAAAGGATTTATTTGGATGCAAATTATAGTGGTGAGGAAAATTGACTCAAAAAGTTAAGAATAGTGTAAAATTGGGAGAAATAAAGTGATAAAAAATTGTTTTGTTAAATAATATGTTTGAAAATGTCAATTTTAATAAGAGGAAATTTGACGCTAATTTGTAGCTAAACATATCCAAAGGATTTCTAGTATCTAGTAAAACAAATCCTGTCAAAGTTAGTTATTGAAAAAGGCAACTAAAGATCACCCAAAAACTCTCGGCTACGTTTGTTTCTATTTTTACAAAATGAAACACACATTAATTATTATTTTTTAATTTTTTTTCTTTTTCTCTCTAATTTTTTATGCACATATTTTTTGTTTCATTTGTTTACTGTTGCATTTCCAGGATAAAGGCTGCGTAGTTTTACTATTTTGTGATAGGCAGCCGAATAAGGGAACATTCCCTGATGGTAATTACAACTCGGGCTTCAAAAACCATAAATATTACTGCTATAGTACAAGTTGTTGAGCGAGGTACAATATTGACTTCAGACAGAGGGACCTGCTATCCAATTCTCTAAATGTTAAATTAGAAAAAGCGCCTCGATGTTTCCCTACTAATCATATTTTACCCGAAGGCTATTACATTTTTTGTCAAAAATGAAATTAGCAAGAAAATTATGGTGAGAGAGAATTTGATGCGAAAATTTAGAAATAAAGCAAAATAAGATAGACAAAGAGATAAATATTTATTTAATCGAAATGTTTGGAAGTATAAATTTTAATGTGAGATAATTTTCTACTGTGCTGCAATTGACCAAAGGGTGCCGCATGAACTTGTCTCTTCGCAATCATAGCTCAGCTTACAATTGAAACGAGTTAACGAAACACAAAAAAAAAATAAAATAAAAAAACTTCAGCAATTAAAGAACAGAAATGTGGCTCGTTTCAAATTTTTCTTTAAGAAAAGGAAAAGAAAGACAAGAAAGAAAAAGCATGACCTGATGAGGCCCAACGTTGGGCGAGAACTTGAAGTTGACAGAGCAAAGTGAACTACGTTGTTGCTTTTGTTGACTTATGGTCGGGATTTGCCACAATTCACGCCTTCTCTTCGACTTTCTCCTCCTACTGTTGCCCCCCACCAAAGAGAGAAACATCTCACCAATACAGATTGTTACAGGAGTGGACCCACTGTATATCTATCTGTCCATGCGTAATATGTCCCACAAGATACATACATAAGATTAATTAATAATTAATAACTGATCTTTCAATATGAACTCGTTTATGGAACTGGAGATCAAATGATTCAGCTCCTCTCCCAAAAATTGTCCCCAGTATGCGGTGGAAAATTGGTACTCGGAAGTCCATAGCGTGCTTTCAGACTAATGCCACATTTGGTTCTTAGATTCTTAGAATTCATAGAAAAAAAGAAAAGAAAATACTAAAGAAAATATTTTTACTTGTTTAATTAATAAAGAAAATTTTATAAAAAAAAGAAAATTAGAGAGAAATTATTATTTAACAAGAAAAAATTCATTTTTCTTATGAAAAAGTGAAAAAAATAGAAAGAAAATTATTGTAACTCTCGCTTCTCCTTCAAAATTTTATCAACTTTATTTTTTTATCAATTTTTTATTATTTTTTTAAAATTATAAAAAGAATTTAATTCTAATTTTTTATTAATTTTATTTTTTTTCTAAATTTTCTTTTCCTCGTTAAAATCATCCTTAACTAAACAATACATGAAATATTAAATTTCTTTCTTTTTTTTTTCTATCATTTGCCTTTACACACTCATTTACTTAAACTATAAAGGATTGGAGGCCCATTAATTCTTCCCATGTTTTAGTCTCTTCAGGCGGCATTTCCTTTCGGCAGTTTGAAAAATATATCCGACGTTAAGATTGTAGTTTGATGGGGATTTATCCATGCTTGTAAGCAAAATGCCAGGATAAATTAGGATTATGTAGAGAAAAGCATTCAAGAGAATGATCAACACTTTTAGAGTGTATTTGGATTGCAAGATTTGGAAGAATATATTACAAATTTATAATAATAAATTTATCACTCTTATTTAGATGATGAAATATTTTAAGTTTTAAATTTTTATTTTAAATTATATTTATTACAATTATGATAAATTTCAAGCCTCCTAAATTTGGGGTCGTTAGAATTTTTTTTTATTTAATTTTTTTTCTAATTTCAAATATTTTTAGTCTCAACGGAGTCTTAAAAAAGTTTTCTTATGTGTCAAAAATTGAGTGTACATTGTACATTCAATGTTTATCTCTTGGAAAGTGGAATTGGGGACAGATCGATTTCCTTTGCCACGTAAACTGGTTGCATCTAATCATTCCTTTCTGATTTACTGAACGCAATAATTACAAACGCCAGCAACGTTTCATTCCGATACACGGAACGTTTTAACAAACACTACAGGCCGGTGGCGGGTACTTTAGTACTTGTCACCTCCAATTTAATAAACATCAATAGTATTTTTTTAAATTAAAATAGTTTAAGACCATTGAAATAGATATCTATGTTCAAAACCTAGTTCTCATCTTTAGTAAAAAATAAAATCGTTACACGATATTTTATAATATCATATATAATTTATAAAAACAAAATTGCTAACTAAATATAATTTATAATGTTTTTTAGCTAGAAATTGTCGACAACTCAACTCCAATTTAATAACAAAAATGTAATTTTTGATATTAATAATAGACACCCCAGTTGAAAACATTCAGTCGACAGGCACTTCAAAAATAAAATTCACAATCGCCATTACAACTCCTATAAACTAAGACCCCTGGTAGTCAAAGCATTCTTTTATTTTTATTTTTTCACAAATTTTTAATGAGCCACCAATTTAGTCTAAAAGCGCACACACACACACACATATATATAATTGATGATTGCCCATGGTCTTAGTTTCTAAAGAAATTTTGATTGACTCCAGGTTAAAATTTTGATGAAACAAACATATAATAATACAAAAAAAAATTTCTTCAATGTATATACACATATTTATAAATCATTCGTTTATTTTCAATCATATCAATATATATATATCTACATTTATATATATTTAAATTCTAAAATTTATATATTATTATACCATTTAATTATTATTTTATATTTTATACTTAAATAATCAAAACCAAACCAATCATATATTTTTTTTAATCTCCATCGAAATTTTATAGCCAATACAAATTTCACACCCCACAAAATTTTCATTATTTCATCAATCATGCAAACATTGCCAATATATACATTTATAGAATATATTACAGAAAAAAAAAATGAAAAAAAAGAAAGAAGGAAAGAAAAAAAGACTTGGCGTTCACGGAGTCTCTCCCAACGATTTGTGTTTTGAGTCAGAAACTTTGGCCATGGAAAGCAAACAGCCAATCCCCTAAAGTGATACGTCTCCAATCAATTCCAAGTGAGGGCCCCACCAAAGGTCCACTGCACTGAAAAAGGACAGCAGACGCACAGCATCACCCCCACTTACTACGTCCCCTCGCCTCGGATTTTACTTCATCACGGTCCCACCTCCCTCCACGATTAATATTGCATCTATTTCTTCTGATATTAATAAAACTTATTTTATCTTATTATATAATAAAATAATTAAATAAAAAAATTACGTGAGATCAAATAATTTAAATCAAACTAAGTTTAATAACTTTTATTTTTTAATTTTAATCTTTTAATTCTTTTTTAAAAAAAATTGAATAATTAAAAAAAAAAAACTCGTACTTGATCTTATTTGAAGATTGTTAGATTTTCAACAATGCTATTTTCAAACTTAGTACCACGATCATGAATTAAATATTGGATTTAAGAACTTTAACGAAAAATATTTTAAATTTAGTGAGGAGCTCTTTAAATTTGATGAAGAACGTGATGAACTTTTTGAATTTGATGAACAATAAATTTTTTGAATTTGATGAAAATCTTCTTGAATTTGACAAAGATCTTCTTGAATTTGGTGAAAAACGTGACGAACTTGACAAATTTAGTGAAGAACGCAACAAATTTAGTGAATTTGGTAAAGAACGCCTTAAATGTTCTTGAAGATTTCATATAGAATTTACAGAATTTCAAGTTTTCAGTTACTACGCTTTCTTTGATTTCTGTCCTCTTTGTCCATGAGATTGGGGCTTTATTTATAGTTGGAAGATAGACATAGTCATTATCTCACTGACGTGGCGCAATTCTACTGACTGTCATAATTTGAATCACATTCAACAACCTTAATAGATAGGTTGAATCTTGTAGGGTATCTGTTTTGTCTGCTTCCAATAAGATAACACTATTTGTCATCATTTGACTGATTGATAAAAATATTAATTAATTAATTTATTTTAAAAAATTATATTTATCTAAAATTTCAAATAAATAAATAGATTAATATAATTAATATTTTAATACTATATTTTTTTATATGCCATTTTTTAATTGTGCATCAAATTTTGACGTGGCTACATTATCAATGGATTCTCTTCCCCTTTCTTGAAAGTTATGAGAACCCTTCATGTGTTTGTTTATATTGTAATTGCCTAGGAAGTATGGTCTTAGTCTCTCCAATGCCCGATGTTCAGTATTTGGGGTGAACTAGATTGCGGCTGTTTTGTTTCACTATTTTTCATCGATAACATGTGATTTTTTTTCTTATTATAAGTAATGTGAAATTTAGTCCCGGCGATGTTTGTTTAAACAATTCCACCTTTTTCGTCCTATAAAAATGTATTTAAACATATAATTCAATAAAATTTATATTTAAATTTTAAAATCAAATTATTCTCTTTCTTATATATATATATATATAAAGTATTCAAAATTTAATTATTATTATATATATTTATATTTAAATTAATATATATATATATATATATATGCACATATACTCACAAGTGCTAGCACACCCATACACACACATATATACACCAAAAAATAATTATTATTTTTATATATTAACACATTATAATATCATTATTATACACTAGATCATATAAATTTAAATAAATCAAAATTTTATAGTTAGACATAATTTTTATTCTCAAGAAAATTATTATTATTTCATACCATTAAAATCGTAAACCAAACAAAGCCTGTACGTTGTGGACCAATCTTATTCGCACCAAAGTTTGACGAGGCCAGATTAAAGGTGACGGGTCAGTGACCTACAGTCTACCCTGTCATCCACCACTTTTTCCCTTTAACCTCGCTAATGGCATCACCACCACTTTGACCCTTTTATCACTCCCTCTTCCTTCTCAGTTCTCAATTATATATCCTGCGCTGTCCGCCTCACTTTATTTTTCCCTTTCCTTCTTCGGTGAATCCTCGCTATCATGGCCTCTCTTGCCAAATCTGGAGAAAGGCAAAAAATCATCAGTCCAGCGGCCATGGCCGTGGAGTTCGTGATGAGTTACAGGAACAACAGCTTTGTTTCACAATCGGAAGCAATCGCAGCCCAAGAAACTGCTTCTGGACTCCAGAGTGTGGAGCAGCTCATCAGGCTGTTCTCTTCCAAACAGCAAAATCAGAATCAGGAGATATCCTCTTCAGACCAAGGCAAGCCGAAATCCGCCATGGAAATGGAGACGGACTACGTGGCGGTAGCGGATGTGGCGGTGAACAAGTTCAAGAAAGTCATTTCTCTCCTGGGTCGGACCCGAACCGGGCATGCCCGCTTCAGAAGAGGCCCTGTAACAACTTCCGCTTCTTCTTCTTCATCTCCTAATTCGGTGCTGCCAAATATCATTACGGGACAACTTCGCGCAGAAGCTCATGACCGTACTAAAATCTACTGCCCGACTCCAATTCAACAAGTCCCGCCTCCGGATTATCATCATAAGCTTCTGGAAAATAATTTCAAGGATTCGGGTTCTAAAACTATCAGCTTCTCTTGTTCACCGGTGATTTCTCGCGCAAACTCGTTTATTTCGTCGTTGACTGTAGGCGATACGGAAAGCAGGCAACAGCAGCCGTCTTTTTCCTCGGCTTTCCAGATAATTAGTAATCTTTCTCAGGTCTCGAACTCCGCTGGGAAGCCGCCGCTTTCTTCTTCCTCTTCCTTCAAGAGGAAGTGTACTTCCTCTAAAAACGCCCCCTCGGGCAAGTGCAGTGGCTCCTCCAGTCGCTGCCACTGCTCCAAGAGAAGGTGAGTGTGTCCTTAAGGCACTTCTTGTTGATTTCTTTCTACGTACGATCTGTCTGACAATGATCCTGGCTACATATTTTGCATTCCCATGATCTTATCTGCGTTTAAGTTTTAGCTTACAAGATTTTGATGCTTCCAGGAAGCCGAGACTGAAAAGGGTGATTAGGGTTCCGGCGATAAGCATGAAGATGGCTGACATCCCACCTGATGATTACTCATGGAGAAAATACGGGCAGAAGCCCATCAAAGGTTCTCCACATCCTAGGTAACGGTAACCTCACTAATTTATTTCTAACAGCCGAAAACGCGGCAACTACTGCTGGGGCAACGTTGGCCATTTACCTTAATGTTACTGTGTAATGGACAACAGGGGTTACTACAAGTGCAGCAGCGTCAGAGGTTGCGCAGCTCGGAAACACGTGGAGAGGGCACTGGATGATCCAACAATGCTCATCGTCACATACGAAGGCGACCACAACCACTCCCTCTCCATTACAGAAACGCCGAGCACCATGATTTTAGAATCTTCCTAGATAATTAATTATCTGATCGATTAGTCTGCATCTTTAGGGCTTACACTCTAATTTGGGTTCTCGCAGTGTCTATCTCGAAGGAGACGTTATAATTAGTGCCGATTTGTCTGTCTTAATCCGTGCACGACGCTGGATTCTTCGCTTTTTCTTTTGTTTAATTCACATAAATCATTTTAAGGCTGTGTGAATTTCTTGCCAATTTTTTAAGGATTTTATTGTTATTTATTATGGAAAAGAAATGGGAATGGTGGGTTTGGTGCGTGTTTCGTATCTTTTTCACATGAAGAAAGGGTTGGTGATTATTTATATTTGCTTTTTTTTGTCCGTTATTATATTTTTTGCTTTTGCTTTTAGCTTTTGTCCTTTTGATGCCCTGCTCCTTCCTCTTAGTTGTAAAATTTTAGTTAAAATAAGGACACAACGTAGTATTTTTTTTTTTCTTTTAGCTCCAACTATTATTAATCAATTCTGTTTTTGTAGATATTTTTCCTTTATTTTTCCATCAAATTCAATATCCACGTATGGAATTCCTTGGAAAATTATTGCCTAAAGTCCCAGCCGACCTATATATAATAAAATGTTCTCTTTTTAACTATACCGATAAATTTTGAAATTGGATTGAAATTTTCGAGATTAAGAATTTTGGATTATCTAAATATTAAGCGAATATAATAAGAGAAATCGAAATAATGGCTTAAATTCTCCCAGTTGAAGATTTGAAAGAAGAGTTAGAGGAGTGAAAGGGAAGGACCGTGCAAATATTTAAGAGGTTTATAGTGTAGGAGTTGACCAAGAGAATTAAAAGTGAAGGAGAAGTCGTTGGCAGTTAAGGCGGCTAATTTACTCAAGTTGGATGGGTGGTGGCGTTTTTAATGTATGACACATGTTGGTCTGTTGCTTTGCTATTGGATTCTGGCAATTTCGGTTGGGTTTGGTAGGGAAACACATCCAATTCGAACCTATACATTTCTTGCTTTGCCTGTGAAAAGGGCATTTAACTTGAACCTCAAATTTCTTACATGTATTATTTATAAAAGTAAAGGGTGGAAAAAACGAATGCGCAGAGTCAAAATATGTAGCTCTTTTGATTGATGGGCGACAAGTGACAAGGGACCAACTTTTTTTTAAATTTTGTTTCTAAGTCTTAAAAACGCACTTAATTCACATTTTTGGAATTTTATTTTTCTCTTTTATTTCTTACACTATTATTAATAAAAAATACTTAAAAAACGTGCACAAAAATTTTAAAACAAACCTAACCTTTCTTTTTGGGCGTTGATGAGTTATGGGTGGTGGTTTTGGTAATTAGGTGGAAGTTTCTGGTGAGCTGCGCATGGAATGGAGCATGGAGAGTAGACACGTTGTTTTGCCCACCAGTTGCTGTCACAGCGTGAGAGCGTTGACCAGAATGGTTGCGCTGTTCTTACAATGCTCCAGTCTGCACGCAACCTTTGCCTTCTGTCGATCGAAGTGTGCACGTATTCGTCGATCAAAACTGCTAAAACGAGTCACGACATGTCAGGTTTTAATTTTGGAATTGGTAGTGAGAATTTGAAAATATTAAAACTTGTCAACTTCGACGATGGACTTAGTCATTGCAATCTCCACTTGATTTGCAATCATATGCACGCGTAGTAATGTTCATTTGAAAAACATTTGGAACTTTT
The DNA here is from genome assembly GCA_019155195.1 of Avicennia marina. Taxonomy (NCBI): domain Eukaryota; kingdom Viridiplantae; phylum Streptophyta; class Magnoliopsida; order Lamiales; family Acanthaceae; genus Avicennia; species Avicennia marina. The sequence continues at coordinate 10,771,584 of CM032765.1, forward strand.
TTATTTCCACACAAATGACTTAGTGAATAATATTTATTTACTCTTATTGTCTTCATTATTTTATCCAGAATAATACACATTTTAATTATTATATTTTTAAAAATTTCTCTTTTATTTTCACATATTGAAAAAAATTCCACATAAAACCCACGCATAAATTTGTAAACGAACACATATTCTTTATTTTTGAATTTATGACTTATTATATATTTGATGGAATTGAAAATATATTGACTGTTGGGAAATTAAAAACCACTTATACTGGTCTTTACTTTTTAATGAAATTACTTCTTTGATAATTTTGTGTCTGCTATATTTTGAATTTTTTTAAATTATAATACCCTAAAACATTGATTTATGAATAGATGTCTGTATTGTAAATTTTGCTAAGTTAAAATTAGAAAGCATAAATTTTTGTTGTCAATTTTTGTCATTGTCCGAGTGAACTTTTTTTATTGAAATGATGAAAAAACTTGCCTTTTCTCTTTTTTTTTTGAAATTTACTTTTATGATCGAAAAACTAACACATATACATTTGAACATTATAGATTTATTAAGTTGAATGGCACAACCTTCATTAGTCTATGTGGAAGCTAACTTTGAAAGTTCACATATTGTTGTAATGACCAATAACGAAAATTTTCCTTACTTAAGTTCCCATATTTAGTAGGATTTTCTTACCATATATTTGAAGTTGATTGAATTCTACAAGAATCCTTGGAGCTCTATTTCTATGAAAATTTTAATAAATCTCATTGATATAGAAATTGGAGATTGTGTACAAGACTTTCATTAGTGATAAAGATAATTAAAAATATGAATGAAGAGTAACAAATTTTGATCAAGATTTAAGGGCGATTTCAGTATGCTTATCTTGTAAATCTGGCTGTCAATTCACAGCTTCATAAGATGGAGAGTTTGTGACATCATTTATAAAAATCCAATTCCCATCAAATCTCATTTGTTGTTTGCTTATCTATGACTGGGATAAAAACATTTGCATCAACGAAAAAGTAGATCAGGGAAGAGTTTTGGTTTATGAAGTCGGGTAATTAATCTTACTGTCAAGGGGTTTTTGGCTTTAAGTGCGTTACTGGTCATATAACAGAAATTTTGGTTAATAAGAGTTTGTAACTAGATGATATAGTTTTGTAATCACTCGAATAGTATATTATTTTTTGAAGTTTGTTTCGAATTGCATTTCCAGTTCTTGTGGCTTTTTGATTTTATTCTGTCCGTGTATGTTACAATATAGCTAACAACAAGCACAACAACCGCACCAACATTAGTTTTATTTTATTAGTGTAAAGCTTTTTCAAATAATTTATTAATCAATAATAATTTTATAAATTTTAATATTAACTCTAGCTCTAGTTTGTAATATTGCATATAAAACGTCAAATGCCTGCATTTACTTTATACACTTCAATTTTTTTACATCACAATTATCAAGATGACAAGGTCAACAATTATTGTCTTACTGTCACATAAGAGTAGCATCGATATGTTACATGTCTTGACAAATTTTTTCTCCTAAATAAAAATAAAGCAAAATGATATTTCTGATCAATATTTATATTTCATTGTAAGTTTGGAAAGAGAATATTATTGATTCGTTAATTAATTTGTAATCATTCAATTAAAAGAAGTAATGTCAAATTAAATATTTTCAATTAATTGGGTGATGTCACGTCGTCACGCATATATGACTGTAGAGCCTTATTCACTTCTATTAGGGGTGGCCTTTACAAATAAGAAAAACAAAAATAATAGTCGAAGGAAGCACAAAAAGCAACCAGAGTACACAACAACCAATCAAGGAAGCAACAAGAAGACTTCAAGTGAATAAGCATTCAAGGGGTTCAAATCCTCTCTACCAGCTTCAAGAAATTCGAAGGAGTTCGTTATCAAATTCAAGGTGTTCTTCCCAAAAACTTATCAAATCCTGACGTTTGATCCATATTTAAGGTACCAAACCAGTTGATTAACGTTATTGAAGGCTCCGGTCAATGTCAAGGAGGATCAAAACTCAAAAGCTCTATAGTTTCAATCGGATTCTTCAATCAATATTCAGATCACACAAGTTGAAAGAAGAATCAGAGGATCAAGTTAGATGATAGGACTCATAAAATTTCATTCAATTCAAATTGTAATCGACTTGTACAAACTTCTTATTAATAGAAATTCAATTACAAGAATTTTATCCTACAGTTTCTAGCACGTCCAGTGGGACCTCTCCACCTCTCATCTTTTCTTTCAACAAAAAGCAAGTTTAAGAATATCAAATGGATGGAGACAAAGAAAAGTCATCCAAAGCTATCGTCTCAAATACCTTAGGGCTATTCTTGAAAGAGGCGTTATCACAAGAGGCCTCGCAAGGCAGTTAACTTAATCTGAGCTGATCGCCATCCCTGAAGTTGCTGATAAACCATACCATTCAAGCCAAGGGAGCGAGGGCAATACAAATGGTTTATTGCCCTCCAACCCTTGCCCGATTCCAACATCGCTTCAGTAATGATAACAGGTGCATCGAGTTTAGAGGATCAAGTCGCCACATTAATCAACCACATTAACCAAGTTAATTGAGGGTCCTGCCAAGCATATACAAGAACAAGACTCCAAGATCTCTAAGTTAATGGAAAAGGTGAAATCAACTGAGGCTAGTCGCATCAAAGAGAAGCCTCAATAAGTCCACGATGAGGCTGAAACATCTAAGCGACAGCCAGATAAAGGGAAAAGGTCTACTATCAAGGAGCTTCAACCCTTTGTAGATGACTTTATTCCTTTCGATCAACTAAAAGATTTCATCGAATTGGCAATTAAAAGTAAATTTGAAAGTACCACCAAATCATCCCTGACTTATGCAAAGCCTTACATGGCTTGGATTGATAGCCTGAAGATGTCAACAGGTTATCAATCTCTCAGGTTCCAATAATTTGATGGAATGGGAAATCCAAAGCAGCATATAGCTCATTTTATCGAGACTTGCAACGACGCTGGAACCTACGGTGGCCTCTTTGTCAAACAATTTGTCCAATCTCTAAAAGGAAATGCTTTCGAATGGTACACTGACTTGGAGCCAAAATCTATTAACAGTTGGGAACAGTTGGAGTAAGAATTTTCTCAATCACTTCTATAGCACCATGCAAACAGTTAATATGATCAAACTTACTAACACTCGCTAGTTGAAGGATAAACATGTCATCAGATACATCAATCGCTGGAGGAATAAGACCTGAATTGCAAGGACAGGCTTTCAGAGACTTCAGGCATCAAAATGTGCATTCAAGGGATGCATTGGGGGTTGAAAAACATCTTGCAAGAGATACAACCAAGAATCTTCGAAGAATTGGCCACTCTTGCTCACGATATGGAGTTGAGTATGCAACTAGCGAAGTTTATGATTCACCCACACAAGACTCCTAAAGTCCACAGAGAAACAAAAAGGGAGCAAGCCCTTCTCCTACAAAATCGTCGCTAAAGCATTAGCCAAAGAGTCAATAGCGGCTAAGGCAAAGTTTGTTAAACCATCGGCAAAGAAAAGACCCGCTGACAAGAAAGAAGCTCCACCGCCGAAGGGGCCGACTATGAAGGAGATGCAGGCCAAGTCGTACCCCTTTCTAGACGTGGACATCCCCAGGATTTTCGAAAACTTATTAAAGGCCAAAGTCATTGACCTATCAGAGATGAAGCGACTTGCAGAAATCAGGAAGATTGATGATCCCAAATACTTTAAGTACCACCGCTTGGTCAGGCACCCCATCCACGACTGCTTTATATTCAATGACAAAGTTATGGAATTGGCTCGCCAAGGAAAGATCACGTCCTACAGTCTCTATTTATAGGGGTGGAGAAAGCTTTGCTACCATATACGCTTGACGATGTGGCATCACCCGATTTGTCGAGAATATTTGATTTGACATTACTTCATTTAATTGAATGATTACAAATTAATTCTCAAATCAATAATATTCCCCTTCTAAACTTACAGGACTTGACACGTAGCATGATATGACTGACCTGTCTCGACACCTGTCGCGATTTAAGTGGGCAGTGTTATTTGTAATAAAAGTGTTAATTTATTTATTATATAATTTTAAGAATTATGTTTATTTTAATTTTTAAAATTAAATAATTAATTATTGAAATTTTATTACAGCAAAATGGCGCATGGTGGCATTTGATTAGACAAATATTTTAATTGTCAACATAAGAAACAATTGAAAACAATATTAATTTACAAGTTGGTACTTGAAATTTGCAATGGGGTTTACAACAATCAAACTATTGAAAACCGCTGTGTCTTATTTTATTAATCCGATCCATTGGAGAATGTTCTAGAAGAAATGTCAAAACAAATGGATCGAAGAAAATAGAAAAGTAATTTGTTGGGAATAACTTCGTTAATCTTCCACAAATTTTTATTTAAAAAGTGGCTACCAACTAGAATATGATGGTGCTGTTGCCCATATTTTAGTTATCTTTGTTACAGAAGTTTGAAATTTAACTTCAGCTAATAACTCCAAGGACCAATCATCGATCAACAATTTGCAAATAATGATCATTAATCAGTAATAATACAGATTAATCTTCAGACATTTTAATAAGAGCAAAACTTGGGATTCTGGGACCGCACACTCTTTACAACTTAACGTTACATTTACTTCTAATTGGCAGCAACTAACATGTTCTGGAATGGAGCATTTACAATTTTTGTTTTTATTGTGGTATAAAAATAGGTTAACAATTTACTTCATATCAGAACCCCCTGTTTACGACTAGACTAGAGATTTAGTCTAAAAGTCAGGGTGTGGACTTGATAATGGGCCGTTCTTAAAGTTAACATCCCCCTTAAAAGGATAGTCTTCAAATATGTTGGGCTTGGGCCAGTTGTTATTAAAAAAAAAAATATCGATGGTAATGATTGGATGCCTGGGCTTTAGTTAGGCCTTTGAAAATGGAAAAGTTGTATAAAAATAAAAGAAATAAAAAATTATTTTCAAAGCTTATACTGTTTAATTAAAACTTTCGCCCCTTCTAATATTTTGTTGCCAAATGTCCTTTTCTTGAAGTGTTTTTATTCCACTTTACATTTTATTTTATTTTTCTTTATTTCTCTTTTCTATGTTAACATATTTCTATTTTTGTTCTATGAACTCTCCCTCTCCCTCTTCCAGCTACATTATTTTTCTCTCTATTTTGCTTTTGTTTTTATTTTCTAACTTTTTAGTGTTTTGCTAACTTTATTTCTATTACTAAATAAATAATAAAATTATATTATATAATTTATAAGAAAATTTGCACGCATGTAGTGAATGAAATATTCGCCTAGTTATAATTTCGTGGGTTAATTTTTAATATAGATGGTCCATTAGTCATCTACAGAATATTATTGATTCCAGCAGAAATTATGCTGTGTCACATCCTTGAATAAAATACTTGTTCAAATCCTATTAAGCAAGAAGCTGAACATTTATTTGTACGTCAGACTCATATTTAATACATTGTAGGCCGAATAAGTTTGATGGAGATACGGCTTGAGAGTGAAATGGGGAACACATGAACCTTGTTTTATGTAAAACTATAATTGCTAGACAAGTACTCACCAATTATAAAATGTATAAAAATTTATAGTCATTGCTGAAAAAAATCTCATTTTACTACAGATATACATTCGTCTTGAAGCCAACAATGAGAATTCTGTTTATCCAAATCCAAACCGGTGGAGTCCCTTCACGAGGATTCATCTCTCTTTATGACACGTTTAATCGCTTAGGAATAATCTCCATGCATTAACTAACTACAAATGGCGCTTCAGCATAATGTTTATGTTCCAGCTGAGGGACTGGTACAAGTTGCAAGAACCTTCATGCTGATATGCCAAAGAGCAGGCTGATGAATCAGCTACCTGCCTGTGGCTTGTCAGTCATTAGGCTCAAAACTACTTCAGAGTTCGGATAGCATTTGTTTTAGTACTCTAGTAAGTGCTGTTATTCCTGCAAATTCAAAACTGGTGGATATTATGGGAATAGATGATGCGACAGGCATTTCCAGATATTTTGATATTTGTCAGACTTCTCCCCACGCATTTGTCAAATGGAGAGGTTCTTTTATACGGCCTAATGCATTTGGAAGGTACATTCCGGGTTGCAGAATTATTGGCTCATGGAGAAGTCTCGTGTCATTCGACTTTGTAGATGCAAGTTGGACCTCATGAAAATCACAACTCTTCTGTTTGTCAGTCACGGAAACAGGCATCTTTAGTTCAATGCCTTGCTAAGATGGTCCTTACTAAAAGCTGTCTAAAGTAAGTCTGTGAGACCCACCTGCATGTGGGAGTTTCAAAGGTTCCCTCCAAACCAGGGTTTCATATATGCCTGCCTTTCTTGCGTTTAACTGGCGCAAATCTGTTTGTAAACATTCGCCAGCCGACAGTGCCCATTCCCGAAAGTTGGGTTAAGAACTGACGCCTCAATATTTGATCTCTTCGTAAGAGTTGGAAGAGTGAAGTGAACCTTAGCCACAGAGAAATTGAAGATAAGGGTGGCGTAAAAGAAACTTTGAAATTTCCTTCGCCATTGCGCCGTCTTTTGGGTCTCTTTCAGTTTGCCAGTAGTGATGGCCCGCCAATTTCTGCGTAACTTCGAGGAAAAAGACTTCCGTCACCCCATGGGCCATGTGAAGTCTCAGCAATGGGTCCAATCGTGTTTTGGGGAGCGAACAGCAGGAGCAAAAGACACCACGGCGAGAAAAGCTCCACAATCTAATTCTAACGCGATTCAATAATGGCGGGTGGTACGGGTAAATGTAGAATGCAAGATTATTAGGGCTTCGCAATTTTGTTTGCTACTGTGGTGAAATAAATAATATATTTTATTATAAAATTTTTTTATCTTATCATAAAAAGTTTGATTTAATAAAAGGCAAACACACCTGTCATTAATATTTTATTTAAAAGAACTATATATATATATATATATAGTTATCTTTGATGTCATGCTGTAATCATTACTTCAATGACAAAATTTTATAATTATAATTTTTAACGAAACTCATTCAATTATACGTAACCAAAATTTTGCTTTTTACTTCAAAAGCTTTTTATTCAAATTTAATTTAAAAATTATTTTTTAAATTGAGTTTTTCTTCCGGTCACAACTAAAGGTTATGTTTGGAACTCAATTTTTAATTTCTAAATATTATTTTAAAATTAAATATATTATTCAATAAAATTTTTATTTGAATTCAAATTCAAACATTATATATATATATATATAACTAATTCATTATTTTTTAATTATTATGTCTATTCACAATAAAATTAATATTTATTTATACTATACATATATCTATATTTATTTTTATTTGTATTATAAAACTTGAATTTTATTTTTATATACTATCACATTATTTAATTATTATTATTTATTTTATAAATATATTTAAATATTTTATTAAAATATTGATTGTAAATATATTATATATTTCAATGTTAAAGTATATTTACGATTAAAAATGACCCGCCAGCAGAGTGGTGGGGGCCGGAGGCCGTCATTTTCTGATATCAATGTTTCACGAAAAATTAGAAATAATATAAAAAATAAAAAATAAAAATCCATTTACTAGGACGAAAATCTAGAGTAGGAACCCCTAGCAAGATCATGCGAGCCTCAAACAAGAAAAGCAATGCGCCAAAAGAGTCAATTTTCTTTAAATTAATCCAATTAACCCCCGGAGTACCTGACGCCGGTTCCACAATTAAATGTGATCTGAACGTTTTTGACTAGGATAAGCATACTTAATGACTTGGAGCTAGGCGCCAGAACCAGATGGTATCTATTTCCTTTCCATCACCAATCAATGCATGTGCTGGTCGAATGGCTGGATGGATAACTTTCCTCGTCTCTCTATATATTTGTTTTCTTTGTGCAGCACAGGATGTATAATTGGATTCGAGAAAAAGAAAGAAATGATGGAGGGAAGCCCTGCATTGTCTTTGACTGCACTCGTCATCTTTTTCATCTCACTTTCAGTCTTCCGCCAAGCCCATGGCCAAACAAACCCTAGACAGACGCTGGAAATTATCATCGGGGGAGGAGCTTCTCCTCCCTACAGCCCTCCTGAGTATGGTGATTGTCCAGATTGCCCTCCTTCCGCCGAACCGCCTGCTTGCCCGGAACCCGCTCCTCCTCCACCTCCGCCACCCCCACCGCTACCCTCAACGTCACCCCCACCGATACCCCCGTCACCCCCCCCCACCCCCACCGATACCCCCGTCACCCCCGCCCCCCCCACCGATACCCCCGTCACCCCCGCCACCCCACCGACACCCCCCCCACCCCCCGCCACCCCCGTCACCCCCGCCACCCCGTCCTCCTAAAAGACCGCCGTCACCCAGTCCCCGACCCCCACCTTCTCCTTCTCCTACGCCATCTGGACCACCTTCTCTCGGTCCGCTCGACCAATCCCTCAGAGTCATCCAAGCATTCAAAAAGGAAATACTATGCGATCCCAAACACGCTACAAAGACCTGGAGAGGCAAACTATGCGCAGACAAAGGCTCTTACAAGGGCTTCATCTGTGACAAAAAGATCTCGGACAATAAGCCTAGAGTAGCTCTCGTCAACTTCAACGGTTTCCGTTTCTGTGGCAAACCACTGATGTTGACGAACATCCTTCGGCTTACCGACTTAATTGTCTTTCATGCCAACTCCAACAACTTCACAGGTCCTGTCCCGGCAAGGATTTCCAAGATCCCATCTCTCTACGAGCTCGACTTGAGCAACAACAACCTGAAAGGAGAATTCCCGAAAGCGGTTTTGACAGCTACCAACCTCACCTTCTTGGACCTAAGGTTCAACAAACTGACGGGGAAGCTTCCACCGCAGGTATTCACGCTTGACCTTGACGTTCTATTTCTCAACAACAACAAATTTGTGGGCAATATACCCGAAACTCTTGGCAAGACTCCCGTTCTCTATCTCACCCTAGCAAACAACAAGTTCACTGGCCCGATTCCGAAAAGCATAGGCCAAACATCAGACACGTTGCTGGAAGCCCTTTTGCTGAACAACCAGCTGTCGGGGTGCCTTCCCTACGAGATTGGACTGCTGAAGAAGGCCACACTTTTCGACGTCAGCAAGAACCGTCTGACGGGCCCAATACCCTACTCTTTTGGGTGCCTGAAAAATATGCAGTACCTCAACTTATCTGACAATCAGTTTTACGGCAGGGTGCCCGAACTCCTTTGCAAGCACAGAAACCTTGTTAAGCTCAGCTTGAAGCTTAACTATTTCACGGAGGTTGGCCCAGAATGCCGGAAGCTGATCATGAACAGGAAGCTTGACATAACCATGAATTGCATTTATGAACTTCCATCACAGAGAAGTCCGGCGGAATGTGATGCTTTCTTCTCGAAGAGAATGTCCTGTCCGGATCCAAAATCACTATTTAAAGTACCTTGCAAGATTGATTATTCTGCGTCGCCGGAAGAATTTCCCTTAAACAGGAGACTGATGGCTCTCCCTCGCACTTACGAAGCTCTCCAGAGGCAACCGGCACTTCCAGGAATACTGGAGGGCGAGGAAAAATTTCGTGTGGAAGATAATTGAAAGTCTAATACTAGCCTGCTTTCCCAATTAATTTCAGCCTTGAATAATTATTGAAGCTTCCTGTCCAACGGAGCTAGCCAGTGTATAGGCCAGAAGCAAACTGTGCTATGAAGTGAAGATTAAGCATGAAATGTACGATGGATCATTTATTGGATGTGATTGTATTATTCACTTTGCTGTTCACGAAGTTAATTTATGTACATGTCAATGACGATGCATCACATTTGATGTCGTTCGAATTCTCGAAAATAAGAAAATTATTCCATCGGAGAAGAACGGGTGAAGAATCAGCAGCCGCCAGCTCCGACAAGGAGTAGCGGCCAGTTGTAGGACATTATCTCCATTGACCCATTACATCAGCTTCCCAGTCACCATCCTCGGAGGTAGGGTCCGGACTTGTGTCCTACGGGGTACGGCTTCCCAGATATTTTGTGTGTCTACGGATACACATACAAACAAAAAACCCATGGAGACTAAAATTTAATTTTTAATATTGTTTATTGTAATTTTGTCAATTAACGACAGAGAGTGTGGACCAACTTTAGAGTTCTAAAAATATTAAAACTAAAGGTTACGTAATATTCTTTTATGACCTTGAATGACATTTTGTTCAACATCAGTTATCGCCAAGGTACACAGAAAGCAGAAAACTAACATGGATCACTCTTTCACACACCCAACTATGAAACATTTTATTTTCACAGTAAAATATATGCAATTATTGATTGGCATGAACAAAAATAGCTGACCAAACCGAAATTATCAAATGCTTACTCCTCGAGTTTTGAAGTTGGCATGGACAAGCATTTCAGGTAACCAGAAGAAAAATTAGAAAAAAAAATCTTATTTTGAAGAAATCTATTTGAGGTCCTAAGGGGACTAAAAAACCAATGGTGCCTCTTCGAATAAAAGCAAATGGAAATTGTTTAACAGTGATGATGCTGTATCCAGTAGCACTGCAATGTGAAGTACTCCTCAGTCCTAAGAAAAAAGACATGCTCAGATTTTTGGACAAAATTATTCCTAATTATCCTGCCGTCGCTACTAGAAAATTTACATTTTAAGACAATTTTTTGAGACGGATTTTATATCAAAATTCATTCCAAATTTAATTTGAGACGGCTTATAATCTAAATCTATCCTTATTTACTCGTCGTTGAAATTTAGAATGACCACCAACAAAGTCGTTTCAAATTTAAGATAGTTTTGAAATGATTTTGAGATAGTCTTTTTAAAACGGTTTTAAGACTATTTTTTTAGGATAGTTTTAAAATGACTTTACTTGACACAGTTTTTGGACTATATTTTTAGCACGACTTTGATATGATTTAAATAGAGACAACTTTGAGACGATTTAAGACGGTTTTTTTAGAACGATTTTGATATGGTTTTACTTGTCACAATTTTGGGATGACATTTTTAGAACTATTTTGGGATGATTTTGGGATCACTTAATTTGGAACGACTTTCCACAAATTTTGAGATAGATTCTAGACAGATTTGAGACGACTTTTATATTAAATTGAAAAAAAAATTATTATATTTATATTAAATTCTTGTCATTTTTATATAATTAATTATTAAATTTTATATACGATTTTTTTAAACATATATATGAGATAAAAAAATTAATTTTAAATTTAAATAAAAATATTATTAAATAATATATTTAATAAAATTGAAGATAATATTTTAAAATTGATTGAGAGTAGGGTTCCAAACATAAGCTCAGTCTCTTCTCTGCGCACACAAGAATAGACTGACAGGACACCTCTGTCCCAAATCAACACTAAAAGCCTAGACACAATCACAACACTACCTTTTGAATGTTCAAATGTTTTTATCAATTCTTTTTCAAGTGAAAAAGGGTCAATAAAAAGTAGGATAGCGGCTGTGGATAAACATACCACATATTAATTAATCAAAAGAAATATAAAAGAATTGTTACTTTTTCTTACAGGAGAAGGAAGACTTGTAGTCAATAATTACGCGTAGGTCACATGATTAAAGATAAAAAGTGTGAACAACACTTTTCAAAATAGAACTAGAAGAATCTCAATAATAATTTGTCAAAGATCTAATCCATTAATTACAGCCAAATGTCCAAATTTACGGGTCTCTTAGTCTTCCTCTTTAGTCCAATTGGTCACTTCTCCTAGGAAATATTTACACTGCTGATGAATTCAACAATGGTGGCTGAAATTTTGCCTCGTTAAGACTTTTGATGAGAATTTAGAGGTTGGATACACTTTCAAATATAATATTAAAGAAAATATACATTCTATTTATTTTTTGATGTTGTTTTTCCATATTTTATCAATAAAATATTCACTTTCAACTTCGCGCTTAACATTAAGATTGTAGACAAGTCCAGGGGTATTTGTAGACAATTAAAATATTTATCTAATCAAATATTGTCATGTGTCATTTTATTGTGATAAAATATTAATAATTAATTATTTATATTTTAAGAATTAAAATAAATATAATTCTTAAAATTAAATAATAAAGAAATTAATATTTTTTATTACAAATAGCATCGTCCACTTAAATCGCGACAAGTGGGCCAATCATGTCACGCCACGTGTCAAGTCTTGCAAATTTGGTAGGAGAATATTATTGATTTAGCAATTAATTTGTAATCATCCGATTAAAGGAAGCAATGTCAAATCAAATATTCCCGACCAATCAGACTTCGCCACGTCGCTCTTTAAATATGGCAGCTAAGCCTCCTCCACCCCTATAAATGGGGTGACATCTACAAATCAAGAGAGGAGAAGAAGAGCTAAAGACAAAAAGGAAGCCAAGAAGAAGAAGAAAGGAAGACACAAATTCTCTCAAGGCACTCAAGAACATTCAAGGCGTTCTTCATTAAATTCAAAGAATTCATCCCCAAATTCAAGACATTCTTCGTCAAAAGTCTTCAAATTCAGCGTTTGATCCAAAACCAGGGCGCCAAGCTCGAAGATTAACGTTAATTGAAGAAATCTATAAGTTTCAAGGAAGATTAAGCATAAGCCCTTTCTTTGAAGACACTGCCCTTTCTTTGAAGACACTTCAAATTCAAAATCACATCTTTGGAGGAAGAATCAGATGATCAAGTTAGAGATTGTACCCAAAAAGCTCGTTTGATTCAAATCAAAATTGTAATTGTACAAATTTCTTGTTAATAGAAATTCAATTCCAAGGATTTCGTCCTACAGTTTCTAGCACGGCCAGTGGGACCTCTTTACCTCTCATCTCTTCTCTCAACAAAAAAAGCTAATTCAAGAATCTCAAATGGTTGGAGACAAAGTAAAGTCATCTAAAGCTATCGCCTCAAATGCCTCTGGAGCTGCTCCTGAAAAAGGTATTGCCACTAGAGGACGAGCAAGGCAGTTCACTTACTCCGACCTAGTTGCCATCCTCGAAGCTGCTGATGAACCACATTACCCAGGCCAAGAGAGCGAAGGCAACAAGAATGGTTCATTCCCCTACAGCCCTCGCCTAGTTATCTCACCCGGCTTCAAGACTGCTCCAGCAATGATGACTGGTGCTTTGAGTCTAGATGACCAAGTCACTGCATTGACTAGATTGATTGAGGGTCTCGCCAAGCATGTGCAAGAATAAGACGCCAAAATCTCCAAGTTAATGGAAAGGGCGGAACCTACTGAGGCAAGTCAGGTCGAAGAGAAGCCTCAAGAAGTTCATGATGAAGCTGAGACATCCAAGTAACCAAACAAAGGAAAGAGGCCTGCTATTGAGGAGTTGCAACCCTCTGCAGACGGCTCTATCCCCCTCGATCATCTAAAAGACTTTATCGAATGGTCCATTAAAACCAAACTTGAAGGGACCACCAAATCGCCCCTAACTTTATGCAAAGCCTTACATGGCTTAGATTGATGGCATGAAGATACTAGCAGGTTATCAAACCCCCAGGTTCCAACAATTCGATGGAATGGGAAATCCAAAGCAGCATATTGCCCATTTCATCGAGACTTGCAATGACGCTGGAACCTACGGTGACCTCCTTGTCAAGCAATTTGTCTGGTCTTTAAAAGGAAATACTTTTGACTGGTACACTGACTTGGAGCCAAAAACCATCGACAGTTGTGAACAGCTGGAGCAAGAATTTCTCAACCGCTTCTATAGCACCAGGCGAACAGTTAGTATGATTGAACTTACACACCCGTCAGTGGAAGGATGAGCTTGTCATTGAATACATTAATCACTGGAGGAATAAGAGCCTGAACTGTAAGGATAGGCTTTCAGAGGCCTCAGGCATTGAAATGTGCATTCAAGGAATGCACTGGGGGTTGAAATACATCCTGCTAGGGATCCAACCTAAAACCTTTGAAAAGTTAGCCACTCGTGCTCATGAAATGGAGTTGAGCATGGCAGCCAGTGGAGTCTATGGTCCACCAACACAAGACGGAAGTTTAAGGAGAAACAAAAGGGGGGCAAGCCCTTCTCCAGCAAACCCACCACTAAGGCACTAGCCAAGGAGTCAATGGCGGTCAAGGCACCAGCCAAGGAGTCAATGGTGGTCAAGGCAAGGTCTACTAAACTGGCGGCAAAAGAAAGACCTGCTGAAAAGAAAGAGGTTCCGCCGCCAAAGAGGCCGACCTTAAAGGAGCTGCAGGCCAAGTCATACCCTTTCTTAGACATAGACGTCCCTGGCATTTTCGACAACTTACTAAAGGCCAAACTCATCGACCTACCAGAGATGAAGTGGCTCGCAGAAGCCAGGAAGACTAACGATCCCAAGTACTACAAGTACCACTGCTTGGTCGGGTATCCCATCTATGATTATTTTGTATTCAAGGATAAAGTTATGGAATTGGCTAATCAAGGAAAAATCACATTAGATGATGATAGTACCAATGTTAACACCATCACCCTCGATGACCAAACAAATAGAGTTGATGAGATAAAAAACTCCCCTAAGAAAAGCCAAGAGTCCGTTGAAGACTTTACAAATGCAATGGTCTTCACGGATGAAGATCTGATGCTGGGATCCTAACCCCACAACAAACTATTGTTTGTGACAGGCTATGTCCACGAACAAAGGATTAACAGAATCTTGGTTGACGGTAGCTCTGCAGTCAATATATTGACCCTGAAGACATCAAGAGAATTGGGGATCCCGACTGCTGAACTTTCAAATAGCCGTCTGATGATTCAAGGATTTAACCAAGGGGGGTAGAGAGCTTTGGACACTATGAGGATGGAGCTTTTTATAGATGATATGGAGTCAATTGTCTTGTTCCATGTCATTGATGCAAAGACGTCATACAACTTACTCCTCGGACGGCCATGGCTTCATGAGAATGAAGTAGTCCTTTCTACCTAGCATCAATGTTTCAAGTATTGCCGCAACAGTGTTGTGAAGAAAGTGTTGGGAGTTGCAAACCCTTCACTGAAGCTGAATCTCACTTTGTCGATGTCAAGTATTACTTAAACAAGTTCGGAGCTCCTGAAACTAGTAGCTCCCAAAGCCAAGAAAAGCGAGAAAGCGGTCTGATAAAGAAAGAGGATGCCAGCAAGGTGCATCCGAAAAGCTATCAAAGCAAAAGCCCGATAATTGACGATGCTCTTAAAGGCTTGACCCTATTGCTAACCCAAATTAACAGCGAAGCTCCTGCTCCATAACCTAAAGAAGTCGTAAGGGAATGCTCAGAGGTTAGGGAGTTGAGGACTGCAAAAGGCTTCTGCCCTAAAGCATATAAATTCCTCATTAAGGCTGGATACAACCCGCAGGAGCAATCGCTATTAGGGAAGCTTCCTTAAAAATCTTCAAATCAAACTCTGCGAGCAGGACTCGAGTATCAACAACCCAAGGCCCTGTCCATATTTCCATAAAAAGGGCTATCACTAACAATGTCATAGAGGTCGACCGCTCTTCAAGAGTCAGAGGTAAGCCAGCACGGGTGTCGGTCTTCGAAAGACTTAGTCCACCCAAAAAACAAAAGTGCTGAGAGGTAAGAAGGGGCTTCAAAAAAGTGCCCAAGCAAGATGAAAAGCTTCGAAGTTTGATTCCTTCTCGCATGCGACGACAAACCGATTTGGTGATATCTTGCGACAGAGTCCTTAAAGCCAAGTTCTAAACAATCATCTTCACTAAAACTCAACTGGTCGAGGATGATAATAAGGAAAGTGTGGACTCGTCCAACCATATTACATTATGTGAAGAAGGGCAAGTTATTGAAGAAGATGCTGAGGTTGCACCACTCTAAATGGAGCCAGGAACCAAGTCCATAATAGTTGAATTGAAAGAAGTGGACCTGGACGATAACAGTGACCCTCAGCCCATCTACCTTAGTGCCATGTTAGCAAGTGAAGAAGCTGATATGTACACAAGACTTCTCAAAGAATTCAAAGATGTATTCACTTGGTCATACAGAGAAATGCCAGGCTTAGACCCAAAAGTCGCCGTGCATCATTTGTCCGTAAAGAAAGGGATTCGGCCCGTTAAACAAGCGCAACGCCGATTCTGACCAGAGTTGCTTCTCCAAATTGAAGCAGAGGTCAATAAGTTGATCTAGACTGGATTCATCCGGAAAGTTAAATACCCCATGTGGATCTCCAGTATTGTCCCGGTTAAGAAAAAGAATGGACAAATCTAGGTATGTGTTGACTTCAGAAATCTCAACGAGGCATGCCTAAAGGATGATTTCCCTCTACCCATCACTGAGCTGATGATCGACATTACTATGGGGCATGAGGCTCTTTCATTCATGGACAGATCGTCTGGGTACAACTAAATTTGCATGGCACTAGAGGATGATGAATTAACAGCCTTTCGTACGCCCAAAGGCATATACTGCTACAAGGTGATGCCCTTCGGCCTCAAAAATGAGGGAGCCATGTACCAAAGGGCCATGCAAAAGATCTTCGATGATATGCTTCACAAGAATGTTGAATGCTATGTAGACGATCTTATGGTCAAGTCGAAAAAGAAGCAGGACCATCTAGACGATCTTAGGAAGGTTTTCGAACGCCTCAGAAGGTACCAGCTAAAGATGAGCCATTAAAATGCGCCTTCGGGGTTGCTTCTAGCAAGTTCTTAGGTTTCATTATCCGCCATCGAGGCATTGAGATCGAGCAAGCAAAAATTGACGCTATCTTGAAAATGCCAGAGCCTTGAAATATCCATGAGCTCAACCATTCAGTAGACTTATGAAAATGGATGTTCCATTCGAATGGGACGAACACTGCAGGAAGGCCTTCCAAAATATCAAGTCCTACCTGAAAAAACCCCCGGTGTTGGTAGCCCCAATACTTAACCTTCCTTTGATCTTATATATCGCTGCACAAGAATGCTCAGTGGGAGCCTTACTCGCCCAAGAAAATGACAAAAGGAAGGAAAACGCTCTCTACTACTTAAGTAGGATGATGACACCAAACGAGCTCAAGTACTTGCCAATTGAGAAAATATGTTTGGCGTTGGTCTTCGCCATTTAGAAATTAAGGCACTACTTCCAAGCCCATACAATTCGTTTGGTGTCCAAGGCTAACTCTTTAAAATATGTCATGAAAAAGCCCGTTCTCTCTAACAGACTCGCAAGATGGTACTTACAATTCTAACAATTTGAAATTATGTATGTACCACAAAAGGTGGTAAAAGGACAAGCATTGGCTGACTTCCTGGCAGATCATCCTATTCCAGCCAAATGGGACTTGTCTGACGACCTGTCAGACGAAGATGCTTTGATCGTCGAAATCACTCCTCCATGGAAGATGTAATTCGATGGAGCCTCCCATAGGGGCGGAGCTGGCGCAGGGATCGTGTTTGTGACATCAGAAGGCGAAGTCTTGCCTCATTCGTTCACCCTCACTAAAAATTGCTCCAATAATGTAGCTGAGTACCAAGCTCTGATCATCGGACTCGAGATAGCTGTGGACATCAAGCAACTCCACCTCGAGGTCTATGGTGATTCCAAGTTGGTGATCAACCAGCTGCAGGGAGAATACGAAGTCAAGAAGCTTGAATTGCTTTCGTACTACAACTACGCCACTACGCTTATGGGATGGCTTGGATGTGTCACAATTCAACATGTACCGAGAAGCGAAAACAAGCAAGCAGATGCATGGGCTAAGCTTGCCTCTGTTTTGTCCTTACCCGATGCTGAATGTCACATCCCGTTATGCAAGGGATGGGTAGTGCCCCCAACACTTGAGGAAGAGGAAGAACGAGAAAATTACTCTGTGGAGGTCCTTGACGCGGAAAAAGAAGATTGGCGCCAACTATTTGTAGACTATTTAAAATATGAAAAGTTGCTAGACGATCCACGTCAAAAATTCGATATTCAACGTCGATTAGCCCGCTTCATCTACTTCAAGGATATCCTGTATAGACGTTCATTTGATGGAGTATTCCTACGCTGCTTGGGCGATGATGAAACCACTTAAGCCATAGAGGAAGCACACTCTGGGATTTGTGGTGCTCACTAATCCAGACCAAAACTTCACTTCTAGATTAAAAGAATGGGATACTAATGGCTGACAATGGTGAAAGATTACATGGAGTACACCCAAAGGTGCCAATTACCTCCTTGGCAAGGACTTCAACCAACTCAGGGTGGCTAAAAGCATCGCCTTCTTTCAGGCCGCAAGGGGCAGAATCTTGTCTGGCCCTCTTCCAATGATGATCCCCGCTGCTGCTAACACTGTCATCTAAAACTAACAGAGCCGGCCGCTTCCCTTTAGGGGCAATCGGGGCAATGCGGTCGTAAGGAAGATCAGGGACATTGGGAGATAGAGCCCCTACGTTAGGCACATCACTTTGAGACGAGACAGTGCACAACTTAGTTGCATGTTTTTCGAGGTAATTCCCGTGAACCGCAGTCTACTATTCTTTGTAACTCTTAGAATGAAATTTCCTTACGACCGCTGGAATGCGAGAAAAACATGCCCTGGCGTTCGATCCAGACAGAGTCAACAACCGCCAGAAATATAGACCTTTCTCTAAGGAAGCTTCGCGCACGTCACGTGTAAGAATCCCAGGAACCTCTTGGTAAAAACTAAACTGACGGCTGAACCGATGCAAGCTATAGGGTTCAACAATCAACCGATCACCCTGCCTTAATAAAAGGTAGGCCGAGCGGATTGCAACAAAATAATCATCATGATGCTTATGGCTACCGTCATAAGGTACGAGACATCATGCTGCTTGGTAATCATAGTATTGGTCCAACTGAAAAGGTCACCTTTGTGGATCCTCCGGTGCGCCTCCTGTGGATCATAGTACCTCGCCCCGCCTTCACCCGAATATGCAACCATCTTCGGACTGTCGACATCCTTATGGATTAGATAATGGGTCTGCAAGAAGTGTGTAGTCCATGCGTAAACATAATGGAGCGGGAAGGGGGAAAGTATCCGCAAAGGTCTCCGCGATTGTGCAACCTTACCCAAGCCTCGATAAAGGCTTGCAAGGACAGGGACTGCCAGACTTGCTGCCCTCCCAGTTGCCATAACGCTCGCCATCTTAAAGGTGCTCGGACACACGGAACCAGCTTCCTTAGTAGGAAGGACGAAGACACTAAGCCAGCAAGCCAGAAACACTGCCAAATAGGTTCCCACTCTCAAATTAGCATTGACACCAAGGCGTACAAAAGGCTCCTCATCCATAGCGGACCACTGCTGATGCGCATCAATCTCACCAGATGGATTGCAGAAAGACTTAGGGCGAGCTGCCTTCTTCTCTTTCGGGCTGGAGGTGCAGCATACTTCGCCCTTCTCCTGCACTAGAAGTTAATCTAGTCCTTGACAGAAACTGAAAAGGCCTGAGCATCACCTGACCCGCTATGCAAAAGATGGTAAGCATGGAACAAATATTGACAAGATAGGGGAATGTGCCTATTGCCCTGTTCATTAAGGCTCACAAGCTCCTTCGCACTCGGAACTACCTCTTCGTAGAACATCTCATAAATCGGGAGTCCGACCAAACTCCATAAGTCATGTAGAGATATAAATACCTCGGCACAAGAGGTGAAGAGTGTGTTGGTGGAAGGACACCAGGCCTCATAAATCGCTCGCAAGATGTTAGAACACCGATCGTAAGTAAACACCGAAGCATACACTGCGTTGTAAATTTGGGCTGCCTTCAAATCACGCTCACAACGACTAAGTACGTCCTCGGTTCACTCCCAATAACCTTCAACAAATCGAAACTCCCCCAGCCCATGGAAGCACATCACCCCACTTGGCCTTCCCTTCCACAATCCAGCGCCCTAGAGTTGGAAGAAGGACTGGCCTGACAGCAGCATGATGATGAGATGACCGCAGGGTGTACGCCTTGGAACTTTTGCTAAAAGGCACCTCCCGAGTCCAATTGTCTACTCGATTGGCAGCTTTTAGACGGGGCCAAAGGCGATGGAGAAGTGGAGAATAAACCTCCAAGATTGTGCTCCTCTCAAGAGAGTGACCTTCTTCATCTAGGATGGCCAAATGCTCCACACCTGAGGGGGAAAAACTGCTCTTGAAATGCACGATAACGACAACTGCAAAGAGATGCAAAAAAAAAAAGGTCAGTTAGATTCTCAAAAATAGGGAAGGGTTTCCAAAAAAATATATATATGAAAATAAATAAATAAATAAAAATAATAAAAAATTCAAGCCTAGGTGGTACACAAGGGCTAAGGTCAAGCCTGGTACTCGAAGGTCCAAAAGTTCAAGCTTACTCGGTACGTGTTGGCTAAAACCAAGCCTAATACTCGAATGCCCAAAAGTTCAAACCTACCCGGTACATGTGGACTAAAACCAAGCCTGGTACTTGAAGGCTCAAAAGTTCAAGCCTACTCGGTACACGTGGGCTAAGGTCAAGCCTGGTACTCGAAAGTCCAAAGTTCAAAAGCCTTACTGTACACGTGGCTAAGATCAATCTGTACTCGAGGCCCAAAAGTTCAACCGACTAAGTATAGTGTAGCTAACCAAGCTTGGTACTCGAAGGCTTAAAGTTCTAGCTCACGTGGCCTAAGATCAAGTCTGGTACTCAAATGCCCAAAAGTTCAAACCTACTCGGTACGTGTGGGCTAAAACCAAGCTTGGTACTCGAAGGTTCAAAAGTTCAAGTATACCCGGTACACGTGGGCTAAGATCAAGCTTGATACTCGAAGACTCAAAAATTCAAGCCTACCTGCTACACGTGGGTTAAGATCAAGCTTAGTACTCAAAGGCCCAAAAAGTTTCAAGCCTAAGCCGGTACCGGGGGCTAGATCAAGCCTGGTACTCGAGCCAAAGTTCAACACCTACCCGGTACACGTGGGCTAGATCAGCTTGGTACTCGAGGCCTAAAAGTTCAAGCCTACTCAGTACAAGTGGATAAGATCAAGCCTGTTACTCGAGGCCCCAAAACTTCAAGCCTACCTGCTACAGTGGGCTAAGATCATCTGTACTCAAAGCCAAAAGTTCAAGTCTACCCGGTACACGTGGCTAAAGATCAAGCCTGGTACTCGAAGGCTCAAAATTTCAAGTCTGCTCGGTACATGGGACTAAGATCAAAGCCTATACTCGAAGGCCCAAAAGTTCAAGCCTACCAGTACACGAGGGAAAAAGATTAAAGGCCCAAAGTCAAGCCTACACGTTGACTAAGATCAAAGCATAATACTCGAGGCCCAAAAGTTTAAGGTACAGTGGGTTAAAACCAAGTTTGATACTCGAAGGCCCAAAAGTTCAAGCCTATCCAGTATACGTGGGCTAAAGATCAAGCCTGGTACTCGAAGTCTCAAAAGTTCAAGCCTACCCAGTACATGTAGACTAAAGATCAAGCTTGATACTCGAATGTCCAAAAGTTCAAGCCTACCCAATACACGTGGGCTAAAGATTAAGCCTGGTACTCTAAAGCCCCTGACTCCAAAGTCCAAATAAGTTCAAACCCAAGTCTATGAGTTCAAAACCCAAATAGGTTCAAACCCAAGACTATGAATCCAAAGTCAACGGGTTCAGATCCAAGTCCAAAAATTTGAAGGCCCAATTTCAAAATTGTGCATGCCTTAAATAAATAAATAAAACACACACACACACACAAAACTCCGCACGACCAAACATGGCCCGGCTCTTTCATCTTCATTCTTCATCAACCAAACATGGCCTTAAAATAATATTTTTTTAAAAAAAAAAAGGGACGCCATCAGCTCTCTCCCATTTTTTTCTTTTACCCAAACTCACTCCCAAATTCAACTCTCTCTCTCTCTCTCTCCCACCACCAGCCGCAGCAGCGCCGCCTCTAGCCAACGGCGACGCCAACACGTCCGTCGCGCACGGTCGCGCCTCTCCAGCGCAGCGCCGCGCGCGTGCTTCTCTAGCGCCACCTGCTCTCCACCGCGGCCAGCGAACAGCGCCGCTCGCCACCGCAGCCCAGCGCCACCACGACGCGGAGCGCAACCCCGCGGCCAACGCACGGTGCCGCGCAGCGCGGCCGAGCGTCGCGCGGGCGCGCCGCAGCCTAGAACCACCGCGACGCCCAGCGCCGCTGCTGACGCAGCGCCACCACCGTCCGCGCCTCTCCAGCGCCCAACGCCACGCCACCGCCTCGCAGCCGACGCAGTGGAAGTCAGGGAGGAACGGGGTAAGGGCCTTCGAACCGCTGGCTTTGTTCCAGATTTTAAAAAAAAAAAGGGGAGGGATGGTCGGTTTGTTAGCAGGATGGAGTGATTAACTTTACATTTCTATGTGTTCCGTTGCTTTACGTGTGAAGCTCTGGTTTGGGAGTGTTCCGTTACTGGTGAAGTTTTGGCTTGGGAATGGATGGAGACGAAAGCCAAGCGAACCCTATTTGTAGGCTCTTTACGCTGTAAACAGTACGGAAACCACCGTAAATCCACTGGGAGGATCCGTGAAGATCAATCTGAGTAATTGTGGGAGATCGCTCGTCCGACGAGCGAGGAAATGAAATCGCAGGAAATCCTCGCGAAGAAAACATTCTGCCAAAAAAAACAAAACAGAAAGAAAGAAAGAAATAGGCCGACCTGTTTTGGCCCAATAACAAAAAAGAAGAAGAGAGAGAAAATTGGGCCAGCTTATTTAGGCCCAAACAAACAAAGAGAAATAGGCCGGCTCATTTTGGCTCAAAAAAAAAAAAAAAAAAAAAAAAAAAACAAAAACAAAAAAAGAAGAAAGAGAGAGAGGAATAAATAAACTAGAATTTCGAAACTTATACACACCAAAACTAAATTTTTTGTAGACAAGTCTCGAAGAGGCATTTGTAGAGAGGTCCCACTGGGCGTGTCAGAAATTGTATGATGAAATTTTTGAAATTAAATTTTTATTAATAAGAAATTTGTATAATTACAAATTTGATTTGAATCAAACGAGCTTTTTGGGTATAATCTCTAACTTGATCCTCTGATTCTTCTTTTAAAGATGTGATTTTGAATTTGAAATGTCTTCAAAGAAAGAGTTTGTGCTGGATTTTCCTTGAAACTTGTAGATTTCTTCAATTAACGCTGATTTTCGAGCTTGGCACCCTGGTTTTGGATCAAACGCTGAATTTGAAGACTTTTGACAAAGAACGTCTTGAATTTGGGGACGAACTCTTTGAATTTAATGAAGAACTCCTTGAATGTTCTTAAGTGCCTTGAGAGAATTTGTGTCTTCCTTTCTTCTTTTTCTTGGCTTCTTTTTTGTCTTTGGCTCTTCTTCTCCTCCTTTGATTTATAGATGTCACCCCTATTTATAGGGGTGGACGAGGCTTAGCTGCCATATTTAACGAGTGACGTGGAGAAGTTTGATTGGTTAGGAATATTTGATTTGGCATTACTTCTTTTAATCGGATGATTGCAAATTAATTGCTAAATTAACAATATTCTCCTTCTAAATTTACAAGACTTGACACGTGGCGTGATATGATTGACCCACTTGTCGCGATTTAAGTGGCCGATACTATTTGTAATAAAAATATTAATTTCTTTATTATTTAATTTTAGGGATTATATTTATTTTAATTCCTAACATATAAATAATTAGTTATTAATATTTTATCACAATAAAATAACATATGACAACATTTGATTGGACAAATATTTTAATTGTCTACAGAGACATTGAGTGCAACGAGCAACTTTGGGCATTGGTGCCGAGTGCAATCTACATGTCGTGCCAGCGTCGCAATGATGCACACGATGTGCCTTGCAGTCTACTTACAAACAATATATATATATATATATATATATATATCAATAATAATATAAAATATGAAAATTACTAATATTATTTTTTAAAAATTACGAAGCAAGTATATGAAAACAACATTAATATTTTTTGCATACAAATAATATTTTTCCTATCCTTCACATTCAACCCAATGCCAAAAATTACTTAGAAAAAAGGTATAAATCTACAAAAATAACATAGACATATATATGTATGGTATAACTCTTGTAAAATGCTAATAAAATCAATAATTCAAGGCATTGTATCATAAATCCACTAGCTCACATAGAATTGATGCCTTCTTTACACTTAAAGTGTGAATAAATTCTTAATTTTAATTTCACTTGAATGCAGAAATAATAGAAATTGTTTGGTTATATGTCCTCTTTTGAGACGATTTTTCACAATCAAATGCTTTTGCCATTCCAAAGCCGTCCCTACTTAGCACGACTTTAGGATGGCTATATTGCACCTAATTTCAAATAATTTTGAAATGACTTTGGAACGGATTTTCAGAGCCAAGTTTAAAGCCGTTTCAAAGCCATCTCAGAATTTGAGACGAACAGAAAAAATATTCTATTACAAATATTTTGGGATAGCTTTAGGACAGTTAAGTCAATTATTGGGAAAAGTCGTGCTAGAGTCATTTCAAAATTGAGACAGTTGCACCTAAAATTAATGTGAGACAGCATTGGAACGAGTTTTGGGACTTCAAGATGAAACCATCCCAGCTTGGTAAGGCTTTTGGATTGTAAAAAAATCCATGCCAAATTTGGGATGGCTTTGCGATATTTTTAAATTAATCATTTCTGAGATGAATTTAGTATGGGATTAAAAAGGTTGTCCCTAATCTGGGACAAATTTTAGTCTTTCCAAATTTGCCATCTCAATCCACCTAAATTTTGGCGATGCGTCGTTTGTTACAGTGAATGCCTAAATTGATACTTTTTGAACTTTTGAGATTGAAATATTTCGATGTCATTGTATATGTAGTCCCAAAAATTTGAGAATTTAACATTAATATGGATATTAATATTAGTTACTCATTTTTTAAAAATATTTTTGGATAAATAAAAAGGGTCAGGGGTAAATGTGTGTAGAAATTAATGTGTGTATGGTTGTGATGATTAATCTTACCCAACCCTTGTAGAAAACTAAAAGACATTATTTTTATCTTTTTAATGTAAAAATAATGAAAAAAACCAAACTTGATTGGCTGAATGAAGAGTTAGAATTATTCTATGACTAGAAAATAAGAAAGTTGATATAATCACAACTTTGGATTTTTTCCGGTATAAGTAGGATATAGAGGTGTGATAAATAAATTATTCCACACCCCTAAAACACACGGCCAAGCGCCCAGGGAGAGAGAGGGAGGAAGAGAGAGATCAGTTAGATGTCAAATTTGAGGTAAATCCCTAGTCCCAATTTACATCTTTTAAGCACACAATTAGGGATTTTAATTCATGCATCCTAGGCACATGGAATCAAAGAATTTATATGCAAAGACATAGGCTTGTTTTTAAATTTTTAATGTATATTTTTAGATATTTTGTCTTGAAAATTGTATTAAAACGAAAGAAAGAGAGATATAAAAAAAAATATCATAATTAACAGTGTTTTAAGGGGTACATAATTGAGAAGCATACAAAGTCACAGTTCAAAAGAATGGAATCGTGTTAGCATGAAATTATGCGTCAAAATTTGATAAATTATGATTGCAGGATGAACAACAACACTGGACAAAATGCACTGTAGTCCATCTTGCAATTGCGAAGCTATTTTTTGCAGTCATGAGCTTTGATTTCATGGCTACAAACCTTAAAAAAAAATGAGTAAAACTTATTTGTGTTAATTTTATACTCAATTTTACTAATTTTAAGGCTAAAATGTATATAAATATGAATATTAAGAACTTTTATAAGATATAAAGGATTTTAATTGAATAAGTCCTGGATAGAATAATTTGTTAAATAGGTAGGTTGAAATCTGAAAAGGGACCAATATCAACTAAATAAGTGGCATCAAGAAGCATGTAGAAATGTAATATTAAGCATGACTTGGAAATAAACGAAAATAATTTCGGGGTCCTAAGAGCATTATTGGGTAATTAGTTTACCACAAGTTTTTGCAACTGCTTTTCAGATGAAATATTTTTTGAAAATTTTGTTTTTTACTGAAATTGTGTTAATATTTTCTGAATATTTTAATATTTAGTAAAATTTATTTTTAGATATTTTCTGCAACTTAAATTAAATTAGTATGATTTCAAGTACTTTTTTTTGAAAATACTTAAACATGAACATGTATCAATTATTCGTGTTCTAAATTGCTTTGGATTTATTATTTGTGAAGTATTGGAATATGTGAGATAATGTCCTTAGGGATTAAATAGTATTGTAAATTGTTAGTTCCACCAAGTAACGGGTGAGATGCATGACCCTCTCAATTGAAATAAAAGATTGAGAACACAGCCTAAACCCTAAACCCTATTCAATTGAGATTGTAGATTAAATATATAACTCTCTCAATTGTATACATAAATTGAGACAACTGAAAGGTTGCATGTGACTCTCTTTAATTAGGGTTATAAATTAAGACTTAATCAATGAATATAGTACACAACCATCTGAGTCTCTGAATATGCCAATGGAAAGTACACGTAATATGATTTTACTATATTCATGTATCGACAGAAAAGCCGTAAATCACTTATTCGGTAATTAGTTGTTCATAATTTTGAAAACGTATTTTCTAGAGGATATGGAGAGAACGAACAAATCTGTGACTAGTAGAGTTGGAAAATAAAAATTCCTCAGTTATTTAGTATTTAGTTATAATTGATTTACAATTCAAATATAAATGCAATAAAATAGAAGTTGCACTATTTTCCGCCAAAAAATTATTACTGTTATCGACTTATGATTTTACGATCAATGGAACATTGCTTTAGCACTTTGATACCTTTGGCTTGAATATCTGTTAAAGACGTTTGTCTCACGTGAACTTTCATGTCATGTTTCAAAATTGGGCGTGACCGTATAAATATGATACGACACCGTCGCCTTCATTTGATTTATGCTGTGCTCAACAGCCTCACAGAGCCTGTCTCTCGGTTTCTCTGATTACAGGTGGAAAAGAGTTTAGAAAATGAAAGTAAAATACAATTGAGTCGCTGCTTATTTTTTTTTAAAAAAAAATGTGTTAGAAAAAGAATTAGTTGAAGTAAACAATTAATATAAAAAACCTAATAATAACTGATACATAATAAATTTCGTGATAAGAAGAAGATTAAGAAAAGGCAAGGAATAAAAAGAACCACATTTCATTCTTAACAATAATTTTCTTTTAAAACATATTGAATAATAAAACTAGTTTTATTATTGGCTTCCAATGTGGAACATTATAATGGTGCTTTCTCAAATCAAGTTAGAAAATTGGAATTAGCATGATGAGCTATAAGAGTGTGTTTGGTTTGCATACCAAAATTCAAATTAGAATTAGAATTAGTTTTGCAATAACTCGGAATGAAATAAGTCACGAGATTTGTTCAAAATTCTCCTATTACTAAGAAATGGATGAAATCCAAATTTTTGGATAAGATTTCAAAATTAGAATTCCAGTCAGGCAAACCAAACTATAGTTCCAGATTTTATTCCAATTTCTCGTACGTGAACCCTTTTACCAAACACTCACTAAGAAATACCAGCCCAATAAGGATATTTGTTTTGTTCTTGTAATAACATACTCGGAGATTAGGCCATCAAGCAGTGAAATCCAAAGTTCAAAAGCTTAGAGACTAAAAACAAAATTTAGGAGATTTTATTAGTCACAAATCCAGAACAACACTTAAGTTTTCTATCACAACAAAATAAGAGGAAACAAAAAAGTTGAAAAGAATATACGGACAAATGTACACACACCAGGGTTTCGAAAGCAAAAAAATTATTTTATTCTTAAATTATATAAATAAGATATATTTTTATATTAACTGATGTATAATTTAATTATTTTCACTGAGTATAAAATTATATTTAATAGTGAAAACAAAATAAACTAAAAATATTTTAAACTGTCAAAAAGGAAATACGAGAAAAAGGAACATAGATGACAGAGGGAAAGTGAGTGAAAGGGAATAAAGTTATGTTAAAAGATAGTGGAAAAAATAAACAAATAATAAAAATGAGAATAAGGGCAATTTAATAATTGTATTTTGAACTCAAAAGTGGTTAATTTTCACCCCTTATTCCTACTAAGTAGCATAGGCATAACATTACAAGCATAAAATCTACATTACAAAGTTGGTGAGCACTTTGCTGACCAAATGCTTTCCATAAACAGCTCCTTCCAACTTCTTGGTGCCACCAGTCTTCTGCACGCACATGTCCAGTGGTTCTATAGCAGCATCAAAGTTGGGCTGCACTTCACAAGAAGTGAAATCAAATGTAAGAGAAATACAGAACAAGATTACGTATGATGCAAGCCAGACGTGAACAGCTATATATTGATCACAAGCTTATGTACATGACAGGAACGTTGGAGCAAGACCAACCTCGTAGAAGTAGGCAACGCAAACACGATATTTCGGAGAGTTATTGATGACCCGATGAAGAGTTGATTCATACAGACCATTCGTTAAAATCTGCAGTTTCCAAACAGTGGGAATATGTACGCATGTGTACGTTTAGTTAACTAAAACGAAATAAATGCAGGAAGGATACGTCGCTATGGTCCTTGATTACCTTCAGCATGTCGCCGATATTGCATACAAATGTGCCGGGAATAGGTATGGCTGATATCCATTCTCCATTGCTGTTTCTCACCTTTAATGATTTTAAAGACTCGGTCAAGCCGAATCCAGATAGAGAAGCCTAAAGCCCCCCAGTTATCAACAAACCAAGCACAGGGCTCGGCTACAAGAGAAACAAAATGAATAAGGTTGAAAAAGAAATGGATGTACCTGCAGTGCAGTTGTGTCGTCATCCTGATTAAGTAATGTTAGTAAACCTGCCAATGGGGCAAATGATCATCACTGCAGATTAATAGAAGCATCAAGGCAAAGGAAATTTGACTCCGGTAAAGAATAGTACCGTAGTCGGTGTGAGCACCGCTGAATTTATTCAAACGACCAAGATTGGCGCAAGGCAAAAGCACAGAAACACCACACGTATTAGAATTTAGAGGCAGGAGAAATCAGAGAAGAGCAAAAGCAAATAGCAGTATGACAGCCTACCATCCAATTTCCTTGCCATTTGCATGGCAGACAACAGGATACCCGATTATGCGAAGCACCCAAAATGGATCTCCTGCGATATTTCCTTCAAAAGCATCAACTGGCCCACCCAATGCCAAAGCTATCCCCCCCATTATCTTTCTAGACAGATCTAAGATCATGTAATTTTTTGGTCATAGATTCTAGAGATAAAACAGACTTTAAAAGGGGTATCAGACTTTATTATGAAGCACCTGTGCAAAGATAGACATACTCCTCCATTAAATTTTTAAAATTTGGAGGATCTCTTGGCCTGCAAATGTTTATAGAGAGCAAAAAAATCAGCAAGCCCCCTCTTTCGTCTATGAGTCCCAGAGTAATTTAAAATAAACAAGCAGATTACAATTTTGGAGAAGAACCATATAGCAATGTTATCCAGAATGTATTTAATCACTATTAAAGAAATTCTTTTCTATGTGAGGCTTGGTACATGATTCTCCACTGTATTTGTCGTCCCTATTTTCACTTCTTTGTAGCTCCGCTGGTGTAACAGTGAGTAGTTGTAGGTTACATGTCTATTGAACCATATGTTGTTTTCTTTCTTAAGCTAAGAATTAAGAACACCAATGAAGATTATAAACAGCTACGGTACCTCCACAACTTCATAAACTGAAACAATATCCAAATGTATGAACAAATGCCGGATGTTGTGATAAATGAATAAAACAAAATAAAATTCTCTTAAACCATCATCTTTCAGAGAGGGAAATGAAATAATTTGTTAAACACCCTAAAATAACAAGACCTAGAAAACTAAATGTTTCCCACACATATATTTGAACTAGAATTCGCATGGAGTAGCGATCAATTGAATCAGATATTAAGCATTTAGCTCAGACATTAAATTTAGATTCATCCACTTGGAGGTCTTACACCATTAAGGGGTAGAGGTTGATGCCAAATCCTTTGCTTCCTCACAAAATATTTTAACAAAATGCGAAGAGAATTCAATTCCCATCTCTTTCAGAATAGCGCAAGGTTTTGTTTTATTGCTTAATCAACTAATTTAACACAAAGGCATACCATTTGTTGCATCCTTCCATTACTTCACCAAGATCTCCATACGTTCCTGGTTTTGTTTCTCTGTAGCACTGATTCCAGAATTAACAATAACAAAGCATACAGGAGAAGTCAATTATGAAAACTGTAGAATTCAGCCACTAACAACTGAAAAATCAACAAAGTGTACAATTTCTGCCTACGTCAATAGCTTCCTGCAAGTCAGGCACGCCTTTTGTTATGTTCTCGCGAATTCGTTGATATCCTCTGCATCCATTACCATTTAAATAAGAAATCATATATATTACAAGAGCATGAAGCCACTAATCAAACAAAAATGCAGTAAAATTTATGACTACTGCAAACCTGTATCCAGTTGCTGCTGAGAGTTTTATTTTGAGCTTCTCCTCAGATGGCAAATGAAAAAATGCGCGTGATATATTTCTAATTTCTTTCACAAGAGAATCAGGAATGCCATGACCCTTCTGCAGAACAGTTATCCATTGCAACGACAAGCTAGCAGAATTTATTATTGTTTAAAAAAACAAAAGAACACACAAACTATAACCCTTAGCCTCTACATTACTAGAAAAATCAGTATGATTCGAATCGGCCAAAATCAAAACCAATAACGGGGAGATCTATCCCAGTGGGAACATATTGAAGCACTACGTCATTTTTTTAGAAGACAAGAAGAAAATACAAATATTACCACATAAAAGAACCCTGCTTCTCTACACGCCTCATCCAATTGTCGAACAACTTCGGCCACGCCTCCATCTTGGGCCATGTTTGGATCATCCCACTTCTCTACTAGTGGACTGATATCTGTTATGCATGTAATGGTGAAGAAACCAAAATTTCATGAATAAGTACTTCAAGCAGTCCATCTACAAGTGTCCATTTTTCTTGAATGCACAAAAAGAAACTCAAGAGAGAATCTGAGAAGCGTTTGGAAAATGAATGAATCTCGGAAATTACCGATTAAAGGGATGGATTTGAAGTCGGTGGCCATGGCGTTGGGTTCTTCTCTCTCTTGTGCCTTTTTTTCTGATGCCGACAGATGACACATGCAAGTGGTTTAAAATCGACTCGAAAACGTCCACCTAGAAATCGGATAAATCAAGTAAAGCTGCAGCTGGACAGCTACACGAAGTGAACTAAAAATCAAGCGGCCTAAATTGATAAATGCACAGATTTTTAAATTCTAATCCTGTTTGTAATCTATTTTTAATTTATTCTCTTACATAAAAAAATATATATATGAGTCAAAGAAATTATTTTGTCAAAATGTCGAATAACTTTTTTAATTTTAACATGTGTTGAATACATAGAATTTTATTAACATTATAATATATTTTAATAAGATATATTTCTTATGTATTTATTTAAATTTTATTTATTAAATTAATATTTATTGTTTTTATTTTTATGATATTCTTTTTGTATCAGTGTGATATATCTAACTATTAGTAGTAATTAAAAATTTTTAAAATTAGATTCAAGTATATTTCTTATTATTCATTATTTTATATATTTTTAGTATATTAATTAAATTTATAATATAATTATTACGCCATTCGTCGATCGAACCACTAATTAAACAAGCACCTCTTCCGATTTGATGAACCATGTGATTTTTAAAGGACTGAGATGCAACTGGTTTCCCATTTTCGTCTGAAAACTGGCAATGTTCCTCGATAAATTAAAGAATAATAATATTAATAACTCCGACAAGAGATCCCAATGGCAGGTGGGCTTGATTCTTTAACCCTATCTATTGAACATTGGTAATGGAGGACAGCTTGGGGGCCTGACAACGCCATATTGGGCGGGGATTTTCCAGCAGAGTTGAGCCGAGACTGGGGTCAACAAAATTAACTACTATTAATTAACGTTTAATTCTGCCACAGTAGGGTACAACTTACTATTAGTTTACAATGCAAACAGGGTAGAATGTTGCCTTTTTTGTGTTTCAGAAACTCAACCTTCGGAGTGCAATGTTTGTAATCTCCAACCAAAATAATGCACACAATCAGTACATGTTTAAATTTCATTTCTTTTACTCTCTTATTTTTGCACAAAAATTTTAAAGGATGTACTTAAACAAATGCAAAACCAAATTGCTCATCATCTACCCTTGTTACAGAAAACTGCAGCAATGAGTTGGTGACCACGAAGAAAATTGAACATGAACGGCCGAAGGGTTTCTCTGGCTTTTTGGTGAAGTGATTAAATTATTTAACCAACATATGACAATAATGCGATATGGTGATTAAATAAGATATTGTTAGCACCCATTCGTAAGAATGATGTGATATATTATTTGAATAGAATATTATTAATAGGTGGAGGATAGAGAAGGAGTAGCATAGGGCAAAAATATAAGATAAATTTTTTCTTAAAAATTTTCATAAGAAACTAAGCGAATAGATAATTATTGTGACTAGGTAGCGCCAATCACAGTGTTAAATGTTTACTCGAAGAGTTTTGAACGTAGCATAGACATGCAACTTATGTAACCAGAAGAAAAATTAGAAAAAAAAAATCAAATTCCGATGAAATTTATTTGAGGTTCACAGGGGACAGAAAACCAACGACGCCTCTTTGAATAGAAAGCAAATGGAAATTGTTTAGCAGTGGCGTCGCTTTGTCCCGTAGTGCTGTGATGTAAACTACTCAGTCCTTAGAACAGAGATATTCTCAGATCTTTTGACGCAACTATTGCCAAGTATCCTGTCGTCACTTGTTATGGTGAACGCCTAAATTGACATATTTTGAGCTTCAAAGGTTGAAGTAATACGATGTCATTGTATAAATATTGATGCAACACCATTGCCTTCATTTGATTTACGTTGCCTCAACAGCCCCTTGGGTTTCTCTGATTATAGGTGGACAACAGTTTAGAAAATGAGTGTAAAATACAAATGACTCACGGCTTTATCTTCTTTAACAAGAAATACGTTAGAAGAGGAATTAGTTGAAGTAAAAAATTAATAGACCAAAAAACTTAACAATAAATGATACACAATAAATTTCGTGACAAAGAGAAGATTAAGAAAAAGCAAGGAATAAGAAGAAAAGCATTCCATTTAACTTAAAAATGTTTTTCTTCTAAACATGTTTAATAATAAACTAGTTTTATTAAAGGCTGCCAATGTGGAACATTATAAAGGCGCTTTTCTCTAACCAAGTTGAAAATTGGAATTAGCATGATGAACCAGAGGAGGGTGTTTGGTTTGTACGTCGAAATTTGAATGAGAATCAGAATTTGTTTTGTTCGAAATCCTCCAAGTCGATAAAGAATGAATAAAATCCAAATTTTTGAAGATGTATTCAAATTTTGAATTCCGATCCAAGCAATCCGAACAGTATCTACAGACGTCATTAGCCACAAATCCAGAACAACACTTAGTTTTCTACCACAACAAAATGAGAGGAAACAAAAAGGTTCAAACGAAAATACAGACAAATATACACATCAATTATATTTAAGAGTGAAAACAAAATAAATTAAAAATATTTTAAAAGGTCAAAAAGGAAAAACAAGAAAAAGGAACATAGATGATAGATGAAAAATGAGAGAAATGAATAAAATTATGTTAAAAGATAGGGGAAAAATTAATAAATAATAAAAAAGAGAATAAGGACAATTTAATAATTATATTTTTGAAATTAAAAGTAGTTAATATTCACCCCTTATTCCTACTAAGTACCGTAGACGTAACATTACAAGCATAAATCTACTCTACAAAATTGGTGAGCACTTTGCTGACCAAATGCTTTCCATAAACAGCTCCTTCGAACTTCTTGATGCCACCAGTCTTCTGCACGCACGTGTCCAGTGGTGCTATAGCAGCATCAAAGTTGGGCTGAACAAGAAGTGAAATTGAAAGTAAGAAAAATACAGAACAAGATTATGAATGATAAATGCAGGACATGGACAACTATGTATTGACCACAAGCTTATGTAATTGACAAGAATGTTAGCAAGTATAACCTCGTAGAAGTAGGCAACGCAAACACGATATTTCGGAGAATTATTGATGACCCGATGAAGAGTTGATTCATACAGACCATTCGTTAAAATCTGTAAATTCCTAATATTGTGAGAATATATATAATATATATTACACATGTACGTTTAGTTAACAAAAGAGAAATAAATGTTGGAAGGATACATTGCAACGGTCCTTACCTTTAGCATGTCGCCAATATTGCATACAAATGTGCCGGGAATGGGTACGGCTGATATCCATTCTCCATTGCTGTTTCTCACCTTTAATGATTCAAAAGACTCGGTTCAGCCAAATTCCGATAGAAATGCCAAATGCCCCAGTTATTAACAATCCAAGCACAGAGCTCAGCTACAGGAGAAACAAAATGGATAAGGATGAACAAGAAAGGGATGTACCTGCAGTGCAGTTATATCATCATCCTGATTAACTAATGTTAGTAAACCTGCCAAAATGGAGCAATTGATCATCACTGCAGATTAATAGAAGCATCAACTTATGGAAATTTAACGATGGCAAAGAATAGTACCATAGTCAGTGTGAGCACCACTGAATTTATACAAACGACCAAGATGGGTGCAAGGCAAAAGCACAGAAACATCACATGTATTAGAATTTAGAGGCGAGAGAAATCAGAGATGAGCAAAAGCAGATAGCAGAACGACAACCTACCATCCAACATCATTTTCTTCCTTTGGCATTTCCTTGCCATTTGCTCCGCAAACAACAGGATACCCAATTACACGAAGCACCCAAAATGGATCTCCAGCTCTATTTCCTTCAAAAGCATCCACCGGTCCACCCAATGCCAAAGCTATCCCCCTCATTATCTTTCTAGACAGATCTAGGATCACGTAATTTTTTGGTCATAGATTCTAGACATAGAACAGCTTTAAAAGAAGTATCAAACTTTATTATGAAGCACCTGTGCAAAGATTGACATACTCCTGCATTAAAGTTTTAAAATTTGGAGGATCTCTTGGCCTGCAAATGTTAAAAGAAAACGAAAAAATCAGCAAGCACACAGAAAACAAACCTCCTCTTTCATTAGTGAGTCCCAAACTAATTTAAAATAAAGAAGCATGTTAGAAGTTTGGAGGACCATACAGCAAGGCTATCCAGAATGTAAATTATAATACCACAAAAACTTGATATTTAATTATTATAAAAAAAAATGCTTTTTCTATTTTATTTTGTATGGGAGGCTTGGTACATGATTCTCCACTGTATTTGTCTTCCCTATTTTCACTGGTTGTACGTTTCATGTGTACTGAAGCATACATTGTTAATGAGATTAACTTTCTTAAGCTAAGAATCAAGAACACCAAAGAAAATTATAAATAGGTATGGTACCTCCACAACTTCATAAACTGAAACAATATGCACAAGTACGAACAACTGCTGGATGTTGTCATAAAAAAATAAAATAAAATAAAATAAAATTCTCTTAAATCATCATCTTTCAGAGAGAGTGATGGAATAATTTGTTGAACACCCTAAAATAACATGACCTAGAAAACTCAAAGTTTGCCGTACATATATTTGAACTAGAATTTGCATGGAGTAGCAATCACTTGGATCAGATATTATGCAGTTAGGTCAGACATGAAATTTAGATTCATCCACTTGGAGGTCTCAAACCATTAACAGGGTTGAGATAGATGCCAAATCCTTTGCTTCCACACAAATTATTTTAACAAAATAAAAAGAGAATTCAATTTTCATCTCTTTCATAATAGCATAAGTGTTGTTTTTTTGTGCTTAATCAACTAATTTAACTCAAAGGCATACCATTCGTTACATCCTTCCATTATTTCACCAAGATCTCCATACATTCCCGGTTTTATTTCTCTGTAGCACTGTTTCCAGAATTAAGAACACCAAAGCATACAGGATAAGTCAATTAAAACTGTAGAACTCAGCCACTAACAATTAAAAAATCAACCAAGTGTACAATTTCATCCTACATCAATAGCTTCATGCATGTCAGGCACGCCTTTTGTTATGTTCTCGCCAACTCGTTGATATCCTCTGCATTCAGTACCATTTAAGTAAGAAACCATATATAGTACAAGAGCATGAAGCCACTAATCAAACAAAAATACAGAAAATTTATAACATGCTGCAAACCTGTATCCAGTTGCCGCTGAGAGTTTTATTTTTAGCTTCTCCTCGTATGGCAAATGAAAAAATGCGCGTGATATATTTCTAATATCTTTTACAAGAGAATCAGGAAAGCCATGACCCTTCTGCAGAACAGTTATCCATCGCAACGACAATCAAGCAGAATAAAAAAAAAAAAAGAACACACAAACTATAACGGTTACTTAGGATCTGCGATACTAGAAAAAAAAAGTATGATTCGAATCGGCCAAAATCAAAAACAATAACGGTATGATTCGAATTGGCTAAAATCAAAATCAATAACGGAGAGATCTATTCCAGAAGGAACATATTGAAGATCATTTGATTAGAAAACAAGAAGAAAATAAAAATCTTACCACATAAAAGAACCCTGCTTCTCTACACGCCTCATCCAATTGTCGAACAACTTCGGCCACGCCTCCATCTTGGGCCACGTTTGGATCATCCCACTTCTCTATTAGTGGACTGATATCTGTTATACATGGAATGGTGAAGAAACGGAAATTTCTTGAATAAGAACTTCAAGCAGTCCATCTACAAGTGTCCAAGTTTCTCGAATTCACAAAAAGAAACTCAAGAGAGAATTTCAGAAGCATTTGGAAAATGAATGAATCTCGGAAATTACCGATTAAAGGGATGGATTTGAAGTCGGTAGCCATGGCGTTGGATTCTGCTATTTCTGCCGCCTCTTTGTCAGCCGGCGACAGATGAGAGGTTTTTTAACAAATAAGCTAAAAACAAATATTTATCAAAATACTCTGATTCGCAAATGGTTTGGGAAAATAGTCTATTATGAAATGAAATCACGAAAATGAGTTTCTGTTATACAAAATTATGAAAAAAAAAATTTAATCACAATCATATTAATAATTTTTTATAAAAAATTCAAATAAACGGTAGCAATTTAGACTATATTTTTTAGCCATATCCATCAACTAGTTTATTTTGATTTAAATTTAAAATGCCAAAATTGCATCCTTCCATTAACTAGCAATTTAAATAATTTAATTTTATATTTTTTATGTTTTCAAATGATTAATATTTTATATTTTATAAATTTGAGTATATAATTATTATTATACATAGAGAATAAATAAAAAAAGTAATGGTAACAATTTAAGAAAATTTAATTTTTATTTTGAAACTAAAATTAATACAAAAAATAAAATTAATGACCACAAAATTATAAGAAAATTACGCACATGGATAATTATAGTTTAATACTATTATCTATTTTTAAACAATTAATGTAAATTTTAATTACAATTATATGTTTATTACTAATTTATAATTAATTATATCTGAATAGTAGGCAATAATATTAAATGTCACAAATATATGCGAGTAATGAATAATGAAACATGATAATTTGAAAATTGTTTAAACAAATATATTTATCCAAATAATTTCTAATAAAATGTTAATGTAAAGTATAACATAATTCTATCTAAATGTCCTATGTCCTCCGGTGCCATATCTAGGAGCTTATCGATCACTATAAGGTCTTTGGGTAGAATCATTATTCTTGTAATGTAACATGTCGTCATGTAACGACGCAATAAAATAGTCAAATGTATCGTCCTGCTGTACCTCCCTATATGACTGGTAGATACTGATGGAACATGTGATATATGAAAAGTACATCTATAGTTCTCCAGAGCCTTAAAGTACTGTATGGATGGATCCGGTGAATAGTAAGGAACCTATATCACTTGCACTGAGTATGGACTGTGTATGGCTGGATCTGGTGTAGCAGGTATGTAAACATCGTCATGCTACTGTGATGCAGTAGGCGTGTAAGAGACATGTGCTGTACTGTAAGCTAAAGTGGATGGGCCTACTTCAAAGTTCAAATGGGCTGAGTACGAGATACAGAACGATATCCACTGCGCTGCTCTCCCCTAAGCTTGCTCGTGGGCGAACACATCTCTGCAAACGCCCCGTGTGTCGTAGGGTGAAATCCACCTCAGCATAGGCACGAAATCTCCTAGCCTGCCTCGCACAACTGCTTGACAGAACCCACATATAATAATTGACATCGTCATCAATAAAAAACTGCTTCAACTCATAGACCTAAAAATAGATAAGTGTTTTAATGCACATTAGATTTGTATTATCATATACATAGAAGTAGACAATAAATATTATTTACGATTGCGTACCACATAATTAGTCAATGAATCATTGTTGGGTTGAAATCTAGACTCTACGAAGGCGGTTGGTGGAGTAATCGTGTGGCGAGTGATCCAATAATACCAATTAATGTACCTACTCACTACTTGGGGCATGTGGCTGTGGTGTCTCTGTTTACATACAACCACTACTAGACTCCACCAATATACACATATAGCTGATGATATACCACCCAATCTCTCACCGAAACCACTCCGTGACGATCAATGATGTGTAATCGTTGTCATCGAGTCAGAGAGTAGGTGGAATGTCCTGCACCATCATAAACTACTGTAAAACTCGCTCTAAGCGGTGTATCTCCACAATGTCCTAAGGATAAGTGGACCCGATTATGTCCGCATATGATGTCCAGATCTCACTTGTAATACAGTATACCACTGAAGAGTATATGGTTGCCAATTAAACTACATATTTTTTAAACAAACACCTTATGATGATTATTTCAATCAAATATCGTACTAATAATGTAGCATAATGTATGCTCTAATAACAAATCTGTGTGTGTGCTTCAGGATCTAAAATCTCTCTAAAAATTCATACAATGTGGCTACCGATCTCAATCATCTATTTTCATGCACAAGACTATCTGTATATCTATGAAAAAAAACGCAAAAGCAAATGAAACTTATTATACATTTCTAGAGCAAGTGATTAAAAATTTAATAAAAGTGTGTTAGGATCATACGTAGCACAATACAACACTGCCGAAAGCACTTCACCATTAAGTAGAGTAAATGGACTTAGGTTAGAATGATGGCCTACAATCTGGGTTGCAAGTCTTGGTATTCGAAACCATGCCCATATTAGTATCATTGACAATATAATTACCATTACAATTAAATTCATGCTTGGAATCAAAATGCTATTATGTGAATATATGGTGTGCAAAAAGTACTTGTAAAAGAGGCAATGGATCAGAAATATATGAGCGCCCTCTCTGGCAAGCAACACAAAGATTCTTGTACAGGCATGCCAAAATTACGCTACCCCAACTGTATCTGTCTACACTATCCAGGTCAATGATCAAGTCAAGGTAGAGTAACCTAATTCGATTGTTAGAGGAGTTAGGAAACAAATTGCCACTAATAGTAATAAAATAAAGCCACGAGTACATTGCTGTACATATAGCTATGTCCTATTTGCATGCAACGGGTGCAACTCCATGTACTGTGTGATCTGTGCAAGGGGAAGGCTGTAACCTTTGAAATCCTGATCTCTCGGTGCCTAACCTAATGCTCCTATGCAAATCTGCATCCACTTTACAGATATTAGCTGAGGCTCTGTGCCAGTGACTGGGTCGCCCTCCACCGGTATATGCTATATTTGTCCCACGTCATCTAGAGTAACGGTGGCCTCCTCGGGCACGAAATGAAATATGTGCATATCTCGACATCATTTCTCAATTAACGCTGTGATCAGGTGGCGATCTAGCTACAACGCACCGCATCTATATACGCCGTACAAGCCGATACGATGAAGGATATAAAGCACTCTAGAGTCCACGTCCTCAAAGCGCAGCTAGTAGCTATCAAGGACCTGTGGGGTAAGGCATCTATTGAAGGTACCAACCTAAATGTCCTCTAAGTAGTGATTCCCCTGTAGATGCAACACTGAGCTATCAATCGGACTAAAGTGAGCCTTCTGCTGACATCCTATAAAAAAACCCCAAAAGTAGGTGTTAATTTAAAAATACATTTTTGAATATTTCAAGTGAATTAAATAAAACAAAAATGATAGAAAATATATAATTAAAAATAAAAATATTTGAAATTATTAGCTACCCTGTGTTTTCAAACACATAAATATTTTTGTCACACTCACCCATAAGTGAAAAGTAATTAAATCAAGTGCTTGTGCATGCAAACAAAAATATAGACATATTGAAACATTTCTATTAAATAAAAGTTAAATAAGTATTTGATCATTTGCGTTACAAAACCAAATTACATACCTATATATTTTTAACTAAACATACATATTTTTGTGAACAGCATATTAAAATATGTGGCATCGCTACTGACTATCTAGATTCTACTATGTGAACTTTCTGTATCTACATGTCTAATAGCCTGCCTCGCACGTACTTGCCTATGATCTATCTCATTTGTAATGCGAGTCATTTAGTCCCGCTCTCTGTACCGAGCTCATTGACGTTCTGCATTATGCACTAACTGAAATGGTGCAGGGTCTCAATAGTCTTCGGGCCACACTGCTTGAAATTCACCATAGTAGGTCCCCATCCGTACATCAATTGAATAATGGGTGCTAACAAGCTCTTTTGGGTTTTCACGATATTGACCGCAGACATGGATAGGATGAGAGTATAGAATCTCATGTCGCGTGAGACAAATAACATAATTAGTCCCACGATGCCCACCACGATATACGGTTCGAACGTCAGCAGAAAGCATAGACTTGTCAATCAATTGAAATGTGTGCCTAATAGATTCTCTCTTAGCATCTCGATATTTGTTTGCAGGCTATATTGGCCAATCGCAACCCTCTGCCATCATGTTTGTCGCCTTTGTAAGTCTATCTAAAAAGAACTCAATAACACGATCAAATGTAAGCTGAAAAATTGAAGTATTGGAAGCCGCCTTGCCCATTTTAAAACTTCATTAAGTGAATCGGAAATACTTGTTGTCAAGATCCCTCAACGCCATCCTCCATCATATACTAGTGTCAATTTTGCTTGATTAATTGCCATAAGCTAGTTCCATGAATTAAGATTAATTCTATATATCTCTTTCATGCACTTATTAAACTTTGGTAGCTCGTACTCAAACCCCGCCTTCTAACATAGATCTTTTAGAGCTTGGCTCCTAAATACCTTATTGAAGTTCGAGCAAAGTTATCTCAAGTAATAGACCTATGTCCCACGTGATTCTTAGAAGCCAGGATCCCTTTCCACAGCTGCAAGTAAGCCCGTATGACAATTAGAGATAAGACAAGTATGCTCCCTATTGCGTACAATATAACAGCTGATCAAATCCAAAAACTAGTGTCATGACTCTGTACTCTTCTCGTCCACAATAGCAAAAGTTAATGGTAATACTTTATGGTTTGCATCCAGTGCCATAGTGATCAATATTTTATACTTGTACCTTGAATACAAGTGTATTCCATCCACACTAATTACGTTGCAGCAATGTTAGTATCCATTAAGACACAGTTTGAAGGCCTAAAAAACATACTCTAATGTATATTGACTATGAGTACCACTCTCAATGTGGCGCCATTATACAATAGTTCTAGAGTTATACTTTTGCAGGGTGGCCATTTATGCGGGTAACTTTTAAACTGAACTCTCTCACGTGCCATACACCATCTCAACAGCCCATCTTAAACCATGTCATGCCTTAGTATAGCTAGTTTCAAACCCATACTTGTCCTTTGCTGTCCAAATAATAAATTTGATTTCGTACAATGGGTTTTGGTGAACCATACCAAAAGGCAATCAAGTTATGGTGTTATTGTCTAGGTTTTTGTGGTCCATTGACATCATACTCGAGAAATAAGTGTGTGAACTTTCATACTTTGTAATTTGCCAAAAACCCAACTTTGACTTCAGAATAGCCCTTAAACCCCACTTACAACCTTTTTCATCTTACTTGCATTTCACTTTCCACAGAACTGATGTGCTTTTTATCACTTTGTATTCATACTGTGCAACACTAAATGAGTATTCTTTAACGGTTAAAATTACA
The DNA here is from genome assembly GCA_019155195.1 of Avicennia marina. Lineage (NCBI taxonomy): Eukaryota > Viridiplantae > Streptophyta > Magnoliopsida > Lamiales > Acanthaceae > Avicennia > Avicennia marina. The sequence continues at coordinate 10,813,657 of CM032765.1, forward strand.
TAATTTTTATCATTGAAGTTCATACTCGCGAGCAATTCTCCACTCTCCTCCTCATAAAATTTGTCTGACGTAGTAAGAGGAATATTCCGAGAATCTTAATCATTGTTACCAAGAATGGTTTGCAAAAACTCAATAGATGGGTACGTATGTTGCCTCGAACCTAAATTTGACTGCATATAAGATTGAGTTAATGTGTCAACGTACCCTTAGCTAATTCATTCTTCTGTCGATTCTATTGTACTCACATATGCAAGTCCCTCGTCATTATCCTCTTATGTGTCATCATCTGACGATATATCTGTGGCACCCCAATTTTGTCCAAAGTTATCACCATATACCCTTAACATATCATCATGCAGTTTTATCTTTATACCATCCTCCCCATTCAATGTATTATTTAATTGGGGAGCTACATGTGAAGGTCCCTCATCATAATTTTACTCTTTGGGACTTTCGTGAACCTCAATCTGTGCCAAACCTTTCGTGATGTGCAGTAGCTTGCTCAACTGCTCATTTGTGGGGTAAGGGTGAAAAGTATGATCTACTTGAAGATGTAGGGTCTCATAGAACTCTAAATATAACTCTAAAAAATAGAATCCATTAATAGGGTTTAGGAAGAAATGTAGATTGTCATTGGTGTTTAAATTAATTACAGTGGCTCAATCATGTCCTTGTTCATAGCTTAGCACAAATAACGTGTAAACTCTTAATTCAAATCTATTACTATTAACACCACTCAATTGGTACAATCTTGTGAAAAACTGTATTAAGTTTGTGTCGCAAAAGATGGTATCTAAAGCATATGGCCTGCGGTCGTATCTAATATATTTACATTTTGCAAAATAGTGATACTCTAACACAGCACGATTTGTATATAATTTCCACCAACCTGCATATATTTATAAAAACAAGTCACAAAGAAAAATATTATCAATTCAATGTATTATTCAATTATGTATTTAAAATACTAAATTATTTTCCGTATACTTCTAAATATATCAAACTATTAAGTGGATAATTTAATTATTATAAGACAATATCAAACTCCATATCAAACATTATACATATCAAATAGTAAAGCAGTTTACTAAAATTCTAATTAATTCAAACATACATATCAAACAACAAAATATCCAAAAAAATCAATTGCGACAACCAACTAAATTATTAAATTAATTCAAAAATATTTTCTCACTAAAGTAGCATATTTACATATTCAACATGCATAAATATCATAATATTTCTATATATACCAAGAAGTATACATGCATAATAGCCAAATATATCTATATATTATATAACAAAATATGTATGCATACCTTTTGAATTTTAAATCAAATGTTGCTTTAAATCACACCAACCAAATGCTACCTGAATTTAAAAAGCAAACGCAGTCTTAAATTTCAAAGCCGACCAATTGCTATTTGTCTACATATAAACTATATAAATGTATTACATTCTAACATATAATATATAATATGTAAATAAATATTTAAACTAAACTCTAATTATTTGTTATATATTTAATTAAATATATATTAAAATTATTAAAATAAATTACAAAGTATGTATAATTTTTGTAAAGTAAACACATATCAATCTGTCAAATATAAAAAAAATTGTTAATTATATTGTTAAACTATTAAATTATTAAATTAATTTAAATATATTTCTTCACTAAAATAACATACTCACCACTCTCCATATATACGAATATCATAACATTTCCAAAAATATTAAAAATATAAACATATAATAAAAAATTTGAAATTATATTATATAGCAAAAATTTAATACATACTTTAGAATATATTACATAAATTTTTAAAATTGTAAACCAAACGTGACTTTTTGAAAACGTAAATTTAATTTCAAACCAAATATTTTCATACTCCCTAATATTAAAATTTAGATTGATATCAAATCAAATACAACTTTAAATAGTAACTTTAATCAATTAAACAATAATTTATTTTAACTAAATATAATTTTAAATTATTAAATAATTGAATTAATTTTTAATTTAATTAAAAATTAGTGTATAAGAAAAATTATCAAATAATATACAAACATTTATATACTAAATACAGTTTTAAACACATAATTTAAAAACATAAATAAAATTATGCGTCTTAACTATAAAAATTAATTTATAAATTTACAAAAATAAAAAAAGAAAGAGATTAAGTAAATGAAAGAAACAAATAGATCAATTATTACTGCAAATTGATGAATGCCAATATTGTTGATGTGCTCCAAAACTGCAAATTTATCGAATTAATATTTTAACATTTATATAGTAAACACAATATTAAACATATAATTTACATATATAAATAAAATTATGTATTTTGACTATGAAAATTAAATTATGAATTTACAAAAATAAATAAAGAGATTAAACAAATGAAAGAAACATATCAATTAATTCTTACTGTAAATTGAAAAATAATGATTAGTTATTGAAAAAACTAGAACGATTGTTATAAAGAGTGATTTTTGGAGGAATAAAAAGAATTTTTGAAGCATTTAGTTTGAGAGATTGAAGGAAAGAGGAGGAGGAAATCTTCATTGTGTCGACTGAGGTGAGGAAGGAAGGAGATCGTTAGGGAAGAAGAAGGAGAAAGAAAATAAATGCAACAGTCAAAGGCTAACACTGCGCTGACAATTCTACGAACTCGAATCACGAAATTGACTTTTTTTTTTTTTTTATATAGAGAGTGATTTTTGGAAGAATAAAAAGGATTTTTGAGACATTTAGTTGGAGAGATTGAAAGAAAGAGGAGGAGGAAATCTTCACTGCATCGACTGAGGTGAGGAAGGAAGGAGATCGTCAAGGAAGAAGAAGGAGGAAGAAAATAAATGCAACATTCAAAAGCTAATATTGTGCTTACAATTCTACGAACTCAAATCACGAAATTAGTTTTTTTAATTAAAAAAGTTAATTTTGTAATTGAAAATCACGGAATTATCTCGATCTGAGTAATTTTTGTTATTCTAAATCATAAAATTTAATTTTTAATTTATTTTTTTAATCCCATGGTTTAGAATCGTGAAAATTACCCATTAGATTTTTTAATTATATTTAACCAATTCGTATATCACAGAGTTGGGTGAGTTTCATTGACTCACTAAGATTTGATTATTTTAACAAATACTCTTTTTTTTTTCTTTTTTTTTTTGAGATTATTCTGACAAAAAACCCCTACCGGTGATGCAACTGGGTTCCGACTTTCGGCTAGATACTTGCATCATTTAATTAAAAAATAGTAACAGCCCCGACAAAAGATTACCACAACAAGCGGGCTTGATTCTTTAACCCTATTTATTTGACAATGATAACGGGAGACAGATTTGGGGCCTCACAACGCCGTATTGGGCCGGGATTTTCCAATAAGTTGACCGAAGTGGAGAACACTGGAGCTGCTCGGTAAACAAATTTCACAACTATTAATTTAACGTTTAATTCTGCCAGAGTGGGAAATTCGTGAACTCTGTAGTAAAACTTACTATTATTTTACAGTGCAAACTGGGTAGAATGTTGCCTTTTTTGGGTTTCAGAAACTCAACCGTCGGTGTGTAGTGTATGTGATCTCCAACCAAAATAACACACAATCGCATGTTTAAATTTTATCTCTTATTTTTGTATGATTTTTTAAAGAATATACTTATGCAAATGGACTAAAATTTATAAACAAATATACCCCAATTCAGGCCCTTTTGCCCATATCTCTGCGGATGTCCATAACATAAATCCAGTTTAGGGATTCTGTTAAAATACAAAAGTAAGCCGTTCATCATCTACCCATGTTACGGAAACAGCAATGAGTTAGCGACAATGAAGAAAACTGAACTACTAGAATGCAAACAAAGAAACAAAATTGTTACATGAATTGCCAGAACAGGAACAATTAGTCTCTGGTTGGACAGCATTCTCTATCCCATATCTTTGGAAAATTTTTTAAAAACACGCTTTTCCTCATTTTTCTCATTCAAGAAGATTACAAAAATTAATTCATGCTTCGTTACTAAAAGAAATTCTCAATTTATGATTGAGACAAGTATAATATACCAAAAATATAAAATATCCTAACACATATTTAAGACTAAAAATTAGAAACAAAATATTCTAATCTTATTAATATAAGAATAATATATGTAAATATCAAACAAATATTCCTAAATATTCTAATAATATTTTTTAATACTCCCCTTTAAATTAAATATGAAATAATGTTAAGATGTTCATATTAGAACAAGTTGATAGCATGGTAATAAATAGTAAACAATAGTAAAAAACAATAAAAATTAGTCAATTAACAACTGATTACCAATATAATAATCAAGTAGTATAATAAGACAATAAAAAGTAATCAATTATCAACTATTCAAAAGTGCATATAGTAAATAGTAAGCAAGCAATACCAGATAAATAATATTAATATGGTCGGCAATACTAGAAAATCACAAAAGAAGTTCGTGACAACAATTGTACTATATGTATTAATAAAAGCTAATAGAATGTTAAATAGAAAGACATCAATAAATAGTTAGTATAGTAATTTCTTTTCTTAAGGGGAAGGGGGCTACCACCATGTGCCACCACATGTGGTAGCACCAGTAACAAATTGATATTAAAGTTGCAATTAGAGAAAAGTTTAAGAAAAAATTCATTTTAATATTACGTGAAAAAGATTAGAAGAATTAATTCATACTTTATTATTTATAACAAATATCACATGACGAATACAATCATATTAAAACAATAAAATATTCTAATACACACAAACATATATATATATATATATATATAATTAAACATTAAAAAATAAAATATTTTAATATTTTTAAATGTGTAAATATTAAAATAAATATTTCTAAATATTCTAGTAATATGTTTCAACTTTCTCGTTCCTCCTTAGTCATTCGTCGCTATTTCCACGTGACTCTGTCTTTCCCACTTCGACTCACTCATTCCTCCCCCCTCTGTCCATCGCTCACTCATCTCTCCATCTGTATCTCTCGTCATTTGCACGATCGGTTGATGTCACCACCACCAACGCATGGCCATTGTTTAGATCGACCAATTGACACTCGTTGTTGATGGTTTTTCCCCTCTCGTCGTTGTGAATCCACTGCCCCCTCCCGAAGGCGGCGTCGACACGGTGGTTTCCTGCCATTCTCTCTCCATTTGTCAGAATGGGAGCTGTCACGGCGCAATTTGCCTCCCTCGGCTGGATTTATCCAATTAGGCGTTGGCTCCAATGGTGGTGGCTTTGACTTCCCATTCTTGTTGCTCCTCTCCGACGCAGCACCTCCTTCATCTGTTCTGTGATATTTTTTTGATTTTCTGGTGGTAATGATTTGGGTTATCGATGGAGGTTCTCAGCGGCTGAGGTGGGTGACCAACGGTATGTCTTGATGGAGCAATCCATTATCGAGTTGCAGCCATGGCGCTGTGGCCCCGAAGCCTCCCTCCAGAAACCTAAGAAAATCTCATATATGAGCTTGATTGTGTGTTTGGCAGTGAGTTGGTGGCGATTAGGAGATTTTTGGCATTGTTACGTAGAACTTGTGTTCGTCTCTCCTAGCTAAACTTTGACCTATTTTTTTAATTATTTGTGTTATTGTATTTAATTACCCCTAGTTAGGGAGTTATCATAGTGATAATGCTTAATCCAGTCTGCATTTGATTAATTAATACACATTTTATGTTTAATTGCATGGGTTTATAATATAATTATTTGGTAATATTTGGTTTGAATGTAGGACAGGTGGTGGATGCCTCACTTTTGTAAGGGCTGCAGTGATGGGTTGGATGCTTCTGGGAAAGCTGTATGCTTGAAATAATGTGGTGCTACTATTTGTATTCTTATTCATCTCTACACAAATACTTACCAATTACATAATCATCACTCTCCACGGATACCTATCTATCATATACTGCAATTATTACTTAATTTAACAAATAAACATCCATTCATGCATAAATTTTTAATTTCCTATCTCATTTCTTCCAAAGAAATATTTTCTCACTTTTTCTCAAAAAATAAAATAAATTAAAACAAGCTGCCGATCTAATCGTAATCTTATTTTTACATGTCACAATCCTAAAAAAACGAGGACCATAATTAATTTAATTATCTAATTCCACCGTGGGAGTGTTGATTATCTAACGAAGTGATGAATTTATTTTGATCCTTACGGGGATCATCGGAAAATAATGAATTAAATTGAACAGAAGATAAGATTCCCATATGCACTACGTTTTGAGATGCTTGGAACTTGGAAGAAAGGGAAGGCGATGGAGCAGAGCAGAGCAGTGTGTTTGTTCGTAGACAGGTTTAATAAATCAAACTATTCTATTCTAGTTTAATTAAATTTAAATATATTTTGAGTTTAATTAAATTTGAAGTTTGAAACTTCAATAATTTTTAAAAACTTGAATTCTTGATTAAATTTAAGTTCTATAAAATTAAGGAGAACAAAATCCGAGAAATTTTTGAGTTCGTGTTAGTTATTTAAACTCAACTCATCAGCATTCCACGAGTAAGTAATTATGATTACAAAATTCCATTTTCCTTCTTGGCTCCACGTTCATCTGCGCAAGCAAGTACAGAAATTGTTCTACAATGAACAAGGCATTTGGCAACAGAGATCAGTTTCAGCCGGAGCAGAAATCAACGTCAGCTGAGGAAATAACAGTTAGGTCGATTGTGCTTTCAATGCTCGAAATGTACTAAAATATCTTGTAAAAAGAACTCCAAAAGAATTTCAGCTTAAAGTTTGAGAACTAAATATTAGTGCGACCATACATAAACAAATCCATGATGATAACGAGTCCAAGACTAAAAACAGGACCGAACCGTCATACTTCCGACAAGCTAGACATGAATTTTATTTCTGAAACATTACCCAATTGAATTTAAAGGGAAAAAAAAACCAGGAAAAAATGGCTGTATACTATAATTTTAAGACAAGAAAAAATAAAATAAAATAATAGCATCTTGGGTTGACGTAAGATTGACTTAATATATTAAGTCACTCGTACCGAGAGGACCCTACTTCCAGAAAAGTTTAAAAGCATACTCTTTTATCTTTGTAAAGCTCAAATACAAATAAAATGGAATACTAATCTGTCAAAAAGGCAGACTCTGCTTATTTTTGCCAATTGCTTTATGTCGTCTGCATGCTGTGAGTAAAAGAAATTATCACTTAAACCAATATATATATTTGTCTAATAATTCAAAAAATATAATGCATACAAATTCAACACCCAAACTGTTCAGCATTTATCCAAACATAGTCTTAATTACCTGGATCAGACCTGTGCACCCGAGACGCACTCGCACACTGGTATTTCTTCTTATTACGTTACCCCAGGTTCCATGATAGATACTTATGTGTGTGTGCACGAGTGTTTTATCATCTTAATCACGATAAACATCAATAAGATTTAGGGTCAACTATGTGTCTTAAAGTTTTAAGAGTGGATTTTTATCAAACCAACAAAAGTTAGAGGGCCTAAAGAAGAATAATGACGCCTTCGGCTTTTGCGTTAGATGTAGTCTTGTTCTTGGTATAAAAAGTCCTTTTTCAAGTCAAAACCTAAGAAAGAACAAGAAAAAGAAAGAAAGAAAAAGTTGGGCATTCTTCAAAGTTGCTTCAAGCACAAACAAAAAGGTGAACTAAGTATATCCACTCAAAACAAATAAACGTCACTCTGTATGCACTGATACTGTAACCCTACACGTATTGGTGAAACAGGAAAAATTAATCAGGCAAGCTTGAAGTCTGGATTCCCTAATTAACATATCTTTGAATATAAGCAATAGCCAGCCACTTTACCCTCGTTCACAACTATTTATGCTGTTCAAAAACCGTTTGCCATCTTCAATGTACTTAGGCTGGCCTCATTTGGTTTTGTCTCAGTGAACAAAAACACACAGCAAGAAATTTACCGGATCGGGATGGTTTTCGGGAGCAGACTTTCTGTGAATAGATGTCTCAATCCGGGCATATTGAAGTTTATGTTCTGTATATATGCAACTAAATGTCTGCCCACTTGATTATCTATGTGGATGTAATATATTTACATACATGTTTCTTTGTCGAAAATGAACAGCCAAAGGGTTTCTCTTGCTTTTTGGTGAAGTGATCAAATTATTCATTGTGTTTGGATATGTGTTAACAAACTAATAATTGGTAGTAAATATCTGATGAATGATCAACAATCAACACGTTACTATTAAACGCATACTTGAATCTTAAGAGTTCTGAAAAGCAAGAAGCAGTAGCTGGCAACTATTTCCATAATTACGGGCCAAATAAAAGAATTATTGAGAAGCAGAATTGATGATTCCTTGTATTAAATAAAAAAATGGTTAATTTAGTAAAAGATTTTGTTTAAACAAAAATGGCTATGGAAAATCAGAGTCCTTGTCTTATTCCATAAATCTAGCTCTACTCATACTTGAATCCTAGTATATGAACCATCGACGCCAACCACTAAAAGATCTCAATCCATGTGCTTCATGGCATGTCAGATCCTACTACAAATACTTGACAAGATTCGCATATTTAATACTGTGAGTGAGGTCCAGCTCTTTGATTTTTGATTCATATTGAAATCAGGATTAATTTAAGCATATCAATTTGGGTTACAGTGCATAAACCCCTTAAAAACCCACCGCTGTGAAATCTTCAAATTGGAGTCAATAAATTTGCTATGTTTGTTTTTAAATTTGAGTATATGTTTTTTTAGGTGTTTTGTTTTGATATGTATGTAAAAGTATGAGAAAAAAAAATTTTTAAAAATATAATAATTGAATGCGTGTATTTATAATAGAAAATTGCAAAACAAACGTAGCCAACATTAGGGAAGGCTATTAGATCAGTCCCTTGAGCTGCGATGTGAGTATTTCAAATCACTTGTCCACTTAATTAATTTATTTTTCGGTCCATCAGGGAATAATCTAAATTTAACTGCAACCTGCGACAGCCAAATGCCATTAATTTCGTATTGAATTTGGTTTGAGTTAGAAATTATATTTTTGAAGTGACAATCAAATCAGGTCAAACTTGTCGGGTTAGATCAAAATACAAGAAATCCAAATAAATTGTGTCACATATGGTATTCGAGATATAACACAGCATTACTCGCAAAAAATTTTAACAAATTTCAAAGCCAATAGATAAATCAACTAATTTATTAAATATTATTTTATATTAAAAAATAATCATAATGTTGTTTGACAACAAAAAGTAAAATATCTTAACTATTACATTAAAACTGTCATATTTGTGATGTATGAAATAAAATTATGCTAATATCTACATCCTTCTATTATTTTACTATCGCCAGGCTTGTTTGCTCTCATTGGCATTTTTCTCTGCAAAATAACCATTTAAAATAAAACATGATTGGCAAGTGGCTCAATAAATGGTAGCTTCTATCTTTTTCTTCTTTTAATAAGATATGAGTAGGATGACATCAATTTGCACAGTCTAATCATGGTATACATAATTCATGTATTATTTTCACTACTTAGAGCTTTAATCTACAACTTGATGAAGGATGGTCACATGAAATATCAACTGCACCCCACATGAGTCATAGTACTTCAAACCCCATTGGACAGTATCCCAATTTATAATCTCTTGATTGGTAGGATCACATGTCAACTTCGTCTTTTGCCAATTCCAATAATTCTACTCCAATAAGGTGTGTCACAATCTATTACTTAATTGTTAGAGTAGAACTTGTTCCACATTATTGTTAGTATTATATGAAAGACTTTTCACATTTATTACATATTCAGGTTTTCAAAATAATCATTTTCATAAAATTTACTAGCAAATAACTCACATCTAGGTTTTCAAAAATAAAAAAAATTTTAATTTAGCAAAAAATCAACATGTCAAATCATGATTTCATAAAATAAAAATAGTATTCAAAAATAATTTTAAAATCATAGTAAAAATTCATTCCTAATACAAAAGCAATTTTGAAAGCAGTTGTAAAATCTTGTTGGATGTAACCACTTACTTGGTTTCTATTCTTGTTGACCAATAGGTTTATTGGATATTAATTCCTGACTTCTTATTTAATCAAATAATTTTTCATTTAATACCCAATTTAACTAAAATTTTATTATTTTATATGCCTTCATATGTATCCTAAATGTCCTATATTATTGTCCTTTTAGATTTTCGATTACCTATTAGATAAGTTTCCTTATTTAGGATTTATCCAATTAATATCCCTTACATTCTGTTAAGTCCTGAACTCTGTATTTAAGTTTATTTTAGTCTTAAAATTGAAAAATTAAGCCTTAATTATATGAAAATAACATTTTGTCCGCTTTTCAGGTTCTGCCCTCACGAAAACAAGCCTCGCGACTGTGATACATTTTGTTTAGCATTACATTTGATCCTCTAGATTGCAAAGGGTTATCCCATAACTATAGGAATGACTGCGAGACATTTTGCCTCACGCTGCAATCAGTCCTCATGATTCTGAAGACTCGCGTTGCGCTCTAGAGAAATAACCTCATGACTGTGGCAAACCACTGCTAGTCATTTTGACTACCCACGTTCCCGTTTCACGATTGCGAATCTACCTACGGCACTCATTCCACCGCATCTCGCAACAGCGACATTGATTGCAAAGTGGCACCTCACAGTGTGTGAGGTGGTGATTGATTGGTTTTTCTTGCTTTACGTAATTTCAATTATCAAAATTCATTCCTACAAATATTCCAAAGGTTTCTAGGCATAATTCCACAAATCCTAATCATGTTATTACCAACTAATCATGTTAACCAAGTTTTTGAATGATTTATAACGAGTCTTAAAAATTTATATACTTTATCTATACGCAATTTTTATCAATTTCGTACACATAGCCCGTAAGTTCAACAACATATTCTAGAATTAACCCACGTGTAGCCTATACAAATCCATATTTATTGTGCCTATAACATGTGAATGTAATTCCAAGGTGTATGTATGAAAGTCCTATGATTTGAATTAGAAAATTACCTCAAATTTTTACATATTCGGTGCCAGAAATTTTTTGCTCCTCTTCTGCCCTCTCTTTGCACAACCAATGTGTTTTTCTAAGGTGGTAGAATAATTTTCTCTCACCTTATAACCTATATATGCTGGGGTTTGTTTAGGTGTTGGGAAAGAAATCAATTTCTAGTATTTTAAAGGCCTAAAACTCTCTTACATTGTTATTATATTTTGCAGCAAAATTTTCCACGAATTTTCATCTCAAAATTTCCTATTTTGAACTATCGTAAGCTTGGTGAACTCTTTCTTAATTTTTGGAATATCTGATAAGATTTAATTATCATAATGGGTGTATTCCTTTTTTCATACTCACTTACAATCCACCCAATTGTTCACATGAAAATAACAAGTAAATATAGAAATAAATCAGCACTCAATCAACCCATAAACATCCCATTTGGGTTTCCATACGCTCGTGGTAATTAGTTATTTCTAAGCTTCTTAGTTTTGATAAGGTTTAACTCATGCATAATTGCATATATTCATTTACGTACATACTTAATACTACCCTAATTATTTAGATAAAAATTATTAAATAATTAACAACCTTTTATTCCTAAATTTTAGCTCCAATTCATATGGAAATTACTCTCTTATTGTGTTACTAAATTGGGTAAAACTTGACTTGTGAAATTTTGGGTATCTTGCCTTCCATCTTTATTTAATATAACCTTAGCCATTTCATACAAAAATAATAATAAATAATTTATCCATCAAAATCCCTCTAATAATATTCTTATAACTATTATTATTGTGCTCTAAAAATTTAAAGTATTACATCCTCCCCCTCACAAAAGTTTCATCTTCAAAACTTGAACTATCATACTTCAAAAATAGATGAAGGGTATCGGTTTCTCATATTCTCCTCTACCTCCAGCGTATCTTTGCATTAGGGGTGATTTAAGCATTGGATTCTTCCACATGGTATGATTCTGGTCTAGAGTAAATATTCATTTTGATCTACTAATCGTATCAAAAAGACTTGCAACTTAACATATTCAGTTATTGCTTAATATATATGTCCTCAAATCATTACTTCTAACCCAAATTTTCATTCATGGAACTTAGCGGGTGTTGTTCTTCCCAAAGGCTTTGCAGCCTATTCATAATATTTTCTCATGTTCTTCCTTTACTTAGGAAGCAATCCAAAAATATTGTCTATAAATTTCAACACTATTGTCTAAGTAAGACTTGAATTCCTGATTGTTGTGATTTATAAAAGTCATAGGCACTAGTTCACCTAATTGATAGCACATACTATTCATAATGCCTAATTTTTCGTTCCTCGAGGTATATCCTTAACTTTTAATCTTCAGTTGTTGGTGCTTCATCCTCGAACCAATCTTAGGGAATAATCTAGTCTCTTTAGATTGGTCAAGTAAATTTACTCAGCCTAGGCAAGGGATGTTCATCCTTTGTGATGACCTACTTAAGTTTTTTTTGTCCCCCATAACCAATCTAAAATTTCGATCTTTCTTCTTGTATGAATAAGGTAGGGCTATCCATGCTTCCTTAAGCCACTTTAATTTCTCTATTTTTGTACTCATAATTTCTTATATTCTTATTGAAGTCACAATTACTCAATGGTACAACTTTCGATATTGGGTTTGTGTTAATCTCCAATGTTTGACAACATTTTAGAAGTCAATGAGTAGATAATACCTTAGTCAATTACGGTGTACATTCAGAGTTATTAGCAAGGGTGTCATTGGCTTTGTGTCTTTAATACTTCCCATCTCCTTCTAGGTTTAGGTGAACCCTAGTGTTCCCCCTTTTTTTGGGTTTAGGTGAACACCGTAGCATTTTCCTTGTTTTTTTCTTTCTTGCTTTCTTTCTTTCTTCTTTGATTTTTTTTTTCTTTTGCCTTGGGTTCGCCTAGTTAGGGTTTAGAGTTGGTTTTCTACCACTTGGGCCACCTTGGTGACTAGGATATAATGGTTAATCATTCTATCTTGACCTAGTATGGCCATGGGGAGGTTGTGATTGTGATTATATAGTGGGGATGGAAGCAGAGGGTGCCCTAGTGGTCATTCATTCGTAGTGCTCAAGGGTGTGTCACAACGAGGTCCTCATGTGGTATACTTTAGGGCAACCAATTTTCTCTTACATGTCAAAGGTTTCTTGGAACTTAATGATAAGTAGTTTATGAGTGACTTAGAGTTGCGTAACCTATAAGAGTAGTGGAAATAGGTAGCTAATAACATCAAACGCAAAATTCACTTTACTCAACTGTAATATTGGTAAACATTATAAATGTTACTGGAAGTCTAATACCCTCAACAAGTCTTATTCTTATTTTTGCTAATTCTCTTTCCACTACATCTTATTTTGGTCTTAGTCTCATCTCTATGTTGTGGGGCATGGTCTCCATGTGCATGTATTCTAGGTGTGCTAGATCCTCCCATTATTTATGCTATAAGATTAATTCGTAGTTAACACTGAAGTCTATACTGTTATTAGTTTAGGTGCACAAAACTCATAATTAATCATTCTTATCGTGCGTTCCTTAGGTCGGGTCCTAGATTCAAGTGCCTTTGTATTTTCTAGAATCAAATCCTAAACTTAATCTAAACCAAAGGGGTCGTAGAACTTAGGTTCAATCTAGTTCTTTGCTTAAGGTCAATGATCTAGGCTTATTCCATTTCTTGGGCGTCGCACCTACCTAAAATCGAAAATCCAACTTTGTTTAAATTTTCGACATCACATAACTCAAAGTCAAAACCTGGGTTTGGACTAACCTTTTTTAATTATATCTGATATGAAACCATAGTTTTGATGCCTTATATTTTATGCCTTGATAATTCTAGTCTCTATAATCAAGGCATACTTTCCTGACCTGGTCCTTTCATTAATTGTGCACAAATGGCTATTTAAGTCGGTGCTCGATAACTATCATTGTTCTTAATGCCTCATATGTACGTGAGCTTTTAATTTTCTGATTTTATGATATATATTTTAGTGAGTTGAGTCATAACCTAAGTTTAAATTTCTTATGTGTCTAGATTTGAAGTTTACACTTAATTCAATACCTTAGATGTCATTCCTGCTTAAGATTGAAATTTGAACTTTGTTTAACTCCCAAATGTTATATTTATTGAGAGTTAAATTCCTATGTTTTGACTAAATCCTCGCTTAAGGTCGAGAACCAACTTTCGATTCTAGAGGCCGTACTCATTCAAGATCAAGAACCTAATACTTCATTTGATTCTCTAATTAATATCCTATGTGTGCATGGAATCCTAATATTCAAACCTTAGGCTTTATGTCTTAATAATTTGAGTCCCTATGATCAACATCTTAGGTCAGAAGTCTTATGCGTTTAGGATTGTAACCTATACTATGTCCATAATTTACATCATAAGGTTAAACTAATCAGTCATTAATTAATTGATATCCCAGACACACATGTAGTAGTGATGCATTATCCCAATGACTTATGTCTTCATACTTAGGGTTAAAGTTGGGTTCAAATCACATCTTGTGAGTCTAAATCATGTAAAAGTAATGACTCAAGTCTTCATACTTATAATTAAAGTTAGGTTCAAATCACATCTTGTGAGTCTAAATCATGTAAAAGTAAATCTAAATCATGTCTTACATATCTAAGTTTAGATTAACACATCATATACACTTAAAGTCGCGATTGTCAGGCCTTATACATTGGGCCCTAATGGTATAAGTCTTATGGTTAAAGTTTAAATTTAAATCACCTATGTTCTTAAGATCAAGCTTAGGCTTTGATAAGCGTTTTATGTGTCTAAGGTTAAAACTAAACTCTGATATCACTTTTTTCACACCCAAAATTCAAAATATAATATGGCAGTATCTGTGAACAACCTCAATAGATACCAATCTATTACTTAATTGGTAAGGCAAAATTCGTTCCACACTACCATTAATATTACATGAAAGGTTTTTCATATTTATCATATATTCAGGTTTCCAAGATAATTATTTTCATAAAATTCACTTGCAACTAACTCCAGTACAAGTTTCCAAGAAAAATAATAAATAATTTAAATTTTGTAAAAAATCAATATGCCAAATCATGCTTTTAGGAAACAACAATAGTATTTGAAAATAATTTTATACTCATAATAAAACCATTGAGCTTCTATTCTTGTTGACCAATAGGTTTACCGAATACCAGTTCCTGACTATTTATTCAATCAATAATTTTTCATTTAATACCTAATTTAACAGAAATCCTATTCTTTCAGATGCTTTCGTATATATTCTATATGTCCCATATTACTGTCTTTTTAGATTTTCGGTTACTTATTAAGTGGGTTTCCTTATTTGGGATTTATTCAATTAACATTCCTTATATCATGTTAAGTCTTGGGCTCCATATTTAATCCTATTTTAATCTCAAAATTGAGTAATTAAGCCTTAATTACGTGAAAATAACATTTTGTCTAATTTTCAGGTTTTGTCATTATAGAAACAAGCCTTGTGCCGCTAAACGAACCGCGATACATTTTGTTTAGTGTTGCATTTGACCCTCATGACCACAAAGGGCTGTCTCGTAACTGTGCGGGGATGATTGCTAGACATTCTGCCTCACGCGATGGTCAAGCCTCATGACCATGAAGACTCACCTCTCGCCCGCAAGAAATAACTTCACAACCGTGGCAGATCATTGCTGGTCATTCTACCTACCCTGCACTCTCATTTCCCGATTGCGAAACTGCCTACCGCACTCTCATAGCCGCAACATTGACTATGAAGTGGCACCTGGTAGTGTGTAAAGGGTTGTTTGGTTAGTTTTTCTTACTCTACCCACAGATATTTCAAAGGTTTCTAGGCATAATTTCACAAATCTTAATCATGTTATTACCAACTAATTATTTTATCCAAGTTTCTAAATAATTTATAATGAGTCTCAAAAATTTAAGTTTTTTTTTTTACACACGATTTCTATCAAGTTTCTATGCATAGCCCATGTGTTTAGCAACATATTCATGAATTAACCCACGTGTAGCCTATACAAATCCATATTTTTTTGTCTATAACTTGTGAATGTAATTTCTACATGTATACATGAAAGTCGTAGGATTTGAACTAGAAAATTACCTCAAATTTTTACACATTTGGTGTTGGAAATTTTCTGCTCCTATTTGTCCTCTCTTTGCATGGCCAATGTGTTTTTTCTAAGGTGGTAGAATAATTTTCTCACACCTTATAACCTATATATACTAGGGTTTGTCTAAGTGTTTGGAAACAAATCAATTTCTAATATTTTAAATGTTCGGAACTCTCTTATATTGTTATTATATTTTGCAGCAGAATTTCTTAAGAATTTTCATCTTAAAATTTCCTACTTTTAACTCTTTTAAACTTGGTAAACTCCTTCTTAATTATCTAAAATATTTGATAAGATTTGATTACCATAATGAGTTTATATCTCTTTTTTCATATTAACCTAAAATCTATCTAATCGTTTACACAAAAATACCAAGTAAATATACAAATAAATCAGCACTCAATCGGTCCTTAAACCTCCTATTTGGGTCTCCATATACTCATGATAATTATTTATTGCTAAACTTTCTAGTTTTGGTAAGGTTTGATTTATGTATAATTGTATATATTCTTTTTTATACATATTTAATACTATCATAATTATTTAGAGAAAAATATTAAATAATTTACGACCTTTTATTCCTAAATTTCTGCTCCAATTCATATAAAAATTCCTATCTTATTTTGCTACTTTGATAAGACTTAAGTTGTGAACCTTTATGGATCTTACCTTCCATCTCCATTTAATACAACTTTAACCATTGCACACAAAAATAATAATAAATAATTTATTCAACAAAATTTCTGTAATATTATTTTTATAATTATTATTATTGTGCAAAAAAATTTGAGATATTACAAATTGTCAATTCGAATTTAAACAATTTCTGTTTTAATTCTATTAACCGACTCAATTTTGACCAAAGTCTAAAAAAATTCAATTCAAATAAATTTCGTATTTGGTTAGATTTGTATTTTACGATATTGTCACCCTAATGAGTTTAGGTCTCGAGGCCTTTATTTATGCTACTTTAAATTCGAAAATGTGCATTGTTGCATCAAACATCGTTGCCATTTTTTACATTTCTCTATTACTTTTATATATTTTTTAAAATAAAAATAATTAAAAATATACATTAAAATTTCAAAACAAAAAAAAATAAGTCACTGAGAGTTGTGTGAGACGTGCATTTATCAGTCTCCAAATAAGAATTCAATCTAGAAAGCAGGACTTAGGTTATAAATAGGTATTTTTATTTTCTAATTACTTATAGAGAATGCTTTTTATTTGAAATTCTTTTCCATCGTTTAAGAAAAATGGACAATAATAATAATAATATATTCAAACAAAAAATAAATATAAAGTAAATAAAAACCCACACCGTAACTTCAGATTTTGGGCATTTTGTTCTGTAAAAGCAGAAGTGAAATAATCATAACACACACACACACACACGCGCGCGCGCGTATATATTACCCGAAATAAAAGCCTGAACTCATTTCGAGGATAAACGGGTTTATAAGATAAAATTAAACGGACGTAACTTTTGATTTTTTGGTCCAATCGCGTTCAGGCAAAAAGTTGTCGGGCTGACACAAATTTACAGATTAACGGCACGGTTAGAACCTATAAGACGAGCCTGGGAGACATCACGGATGGCCGTCCCGGCCGTAAGAAGACTGCACGAATTCCCATTCATAAACCATTAAATATTTTTCAAGCCCTTTCTGCTTTCCGGTGGCCTTTTTGACTCCTCCATTCTCCTCCCCCAGCTGCTCCGCAATTCTCTGCCCTCCACCATCCCATCATTCAGCCACCGTCTCGGCCCCCGCTGCCATCGCCCATGCCCCCCAATTGCACCCCGCTCGCCGCCCGACCTCCCCCTGTAAACAACTGTTCTCGAGGTAAACTCGCTTCTTTTGGCCGGTTGATTGAAAACACTGTCAAGTTAACCAGTATGCTGCCACTACCTTTCTACCTTCTCTTCTTAGTGCTCATTCTCCTCGGACTACCCGCCGCCAGTGGTGACCCCGCCGAGTCGCTCTCTTCTCTCCCCGCCGACGCTGTCTCACTGCTGGTGTTCAAGTCCAAGGCAGACTTGGACAACAAACTCCTCTACACCACAAACGAGCGCTTCGACTACTGCCAGTGGCAAGGCGTCAAGTGCGCCCAAGGCCGCGTCGTGCGCTACGATGTTCAAAGCTTCGGTCTCCGGGGCACCGTCCCTTCCGCCACCCTCGGCCGCCTCGACCAGCTCCGAGTCCTCAGCCTGAGGAATAACTCTCTCTTCGGGCCCCTCCCCGATTTTTCCCTTCTCCTAAACCTCAAAACTGTCTTCTTTGACCAAAACCATTTCTCCGGAACATTTCCGCTCTCCCTCTTGTCGCTCCACAGTCTATCGTACCTTGATTTTTCCCACAACAACTTCACCGGCTTGCTACCCGAGAACCTAACGGTTTTGGACCGTTTGGATTATCTCCGCCTCGATTCGAACCTGTTTTATGGGCCTATACCCGCATTAAACCAAACGACTTTGGAAGTGTTCAACGTTTCAAACAACAACCTGTCCGGTCCAATACCCGTCACTTCGACTCTCAGAAAGCTCGGCATGTTTTCGTTTCTGCATAATCCCAACCTCTGTGGGGAGATTATTAACAAGCCGTGCCGCCATTCCCCTTTCTTTAACTCGTCCTATGGCGCCGGCGGTAGCCCATCACCATCGACGCCGCTTCTGCAGCAATCGCCGTCGCAGCAAGAATTAGGTGATATTTCTCCACCGGCTCAGAAAAAGCATCATAAAACTGTGGGCCTGGTTTTAGGTTTTGTGACTGGGGCTCTGATTCTAATGGCGGCGGTTTTGAGTTTGGTGGCCTTAATCAGAAAAGGAAGAGAGGAAAATGAAGGAAGAGAGCACATTGAAGGAAAAGCGGAAACTAATTGTACTGATGAAAACGCCAATATTAAAGCTCCAAGGCGAACTGCTTTCTTTTCACTTCAATCTGATAATGCAAGTTCTGAAAGCTCTGAAGCCAAGAAATTGAAATCTCCTCAGCAGGAAGGAGTGATGAAGAGTGGGCATTTAGTATTTTGTTCCGGGGAGGAAGAACTGTACACGTTAGAGCAGTTAATGAGGGCATCAGCCGAGCTTCTGGGGAGGGGCACCATTGGTACGACCTATAAGGCTGTGATGGCTAATCAGGTGATTGTGTCCGTGAAGAGACTGGACGCATGTAAAACTGCTATTACCAGTGGCGAGGCATTTGAGCAACATATGGAGGCTGTTGGTGTGCTGAGGCATCCCAATTTGGTCCCTGTCAGAGCTTATTTTCAGGCTAAACAAGAAAGATTGATTATTTTCGATTATCAGCCCAATGGAAGTCTCTTCAATCTTATTCACGGTAAATTTCCAACGCTATCTATTCATAGAAGCCTTTTAAACTGAACTAGCTATGCGCGTAACTTGCTGGTTTATTGCATTTTTGATGTTCAGCTTGTGTTTTTTTAATTCACTGAACTAATTAGTCCGAATGTACTACTTGATAAGTTTTCCAAATGCAAAGCGGAAAATAACGAAGTCAAGACTAAATTTCTTTTATTAAAGACTTCAAATTCTTAGAACTACTCAAATACCTTAATTTAATTGTAGTATCTTTTTGTTTCTTTCTACTTTTATGTCTGTGATGGAAACTAAAGCGGTTGGATGTAATCGGCGGAGGGTGTGGGTGTGGGTCTGTGGATGAGATGTGTTGATGGTGAGAGTGGCTGGGATGCTTTTCTTTTGTGGGTGTGAATGGAATGGCTGTACCCTAGTGAATTAATTAGTGTTGCAGGGACTCTCGTGGTCTCATACCGAAAATTGGGCTCCACTAGCACTGCTCCTCCTACCGACAATTGTGGTGCTGACATGAAGTCAAATATTTCTTGGAATTGTTTGACACCCCAGGCAGTAATATGGGCTTCTTGTGTGGTGGCTAATGGTGATACGCCACGTCATTTTATTCCTCTCATTCTTGGTTGGTTGTGTTATGGTAGCAGTGTACTATTGGCCTATTAGGTATCTGCTAAGTTGATTTCATTACTTGAACTATTTTGAGGAGTATTTTTTGTGAACTATTGGAGTTATTGTGATGGAGTTAAGCAGATTCATGTGGAAATAATGGGCATTTGGATTAAAATTTTATTTGAAAGAATTTAGGTGATATTTTTCTAAGAATGTATTGGAAATGAAAGTTTGGAGATAAAACAGGATATTTTATAATGGAGATTGGCCAGTGAGGTTCTAGTAGACTCAGTTGCTTGAACTATGCAACTATGACTTGTGAATGAGCATACAGCTACAGAAAAATGTTCAAAGTCGTGTCTTTAAGGTTTAATTTGCGCAATCTTAGTTGAGCTATTGGTTGTTGAAACTCAATCTGGGATCTGTAATTTGCCTCGTACATGACACATAAACAACTCATTGCAAGTTTAGAAATCAAGTTGGTTCATTTTAGTCTTGTTTCGAGTTTGAATGCGCTGGCTCATCGCTCATGCCATGAATGATGCCAGGAGAAGACAAAAGTTTCAAAAACCGCTGATTAAGAAAAGAAAAATGTACTAATCATTTTACAACATATGGGAACGGCTAAAGCTGGGAAGCAGCCAGTGGGGTAGAAGTCAAAATATAGATGCATATAGTGCTCTTTCCTAAATATGGAACAATTAGAGGAACTTGTATTCTGTGCTTTACGTTGATAATCATAATGTGTTGTTGCAGCTCTGGATTTTAGCAGTACCGTTTACATTTCGGAATCGTAGTTCTCTGTTGCAACTTCATGAATTAATGGTTTTGGTGTTTATCAGGACGTTGGTCAGGTTTACATTTTTTTGGAACCTGGAACTGGTAAATTCCCAAATAGATCATCTGGTACTGATTTTATCCATAAATAAGCCCTTCACCAGCTCATGCTCTAGGATTTTCAGCTGCGTTCTTGATTTTTTCGAAGTTGAGAAGACCTACATCAATCTTTCTTTTGATTCCTTCTTGAACTGGTGATTTCCAGGTTCAAGGTCAACCAGGGCGAAGCCCCTTCACTGGACTTCATGCCTCAAAATTGCAGAAGACGTGGCTCAGGGCCTTGCCTACATCCATCAAGCATCAAAGTTGATTCACGGAAATCTGAAATCTTCCAATGTTCTTCTGGGGTCTGATTTTGAGGCCTGCGTCACAGATTGCTGCCTGGCCGGTCTTGCTGACGCCTCATCAGACGACGATCCTGAGTTCGCTGGCTACAGAGCCCCTGAAATACGAAAATCCGCACGGGGAGCCACCGCCAAGTCTGATGTCTATGCTTTCGGCGTCCTCTTATTAGAGCTTTTGACTGGCAAGCCACCATCCCAGCATCCGTTTCTTGCGCCTCCCGACATGCCTGATTGGGTTCGAGCAATGAGGGATGATGACAGCGAGGATGACATGAGACTTAGAATGCTAGTTGAGGTGGCTAGTTTCTGTAGTTTGACATCGCCGGAGCAGAGGCCTACGATGTGGCAGGTGTTGAAAATGATCACAAATATTAAGGAGATTATGGATGACCCTTCAAGGGATGGGCGTTGATGGTGAATATGGGAACAGATATAGGATTTTGATGACCTCCCGTGAGGGGAGAAATCACTGAATCACCGCTTTGATTGAAGGCAACCAGAGGGGGTTCAGTGGTGAGCTTGGGAGTGGATTCTGTTCATTAGGCCCATCGGTCCAGGCTGCCATTTAACCTTCTGCTTTTGTGTGTTTTCAGTTTTGAACAACGGAGTCTAACAGAATTGATTTGGAAAGAACTTGTTGAAGATTTGAAGAATGATCAAAGATTGTGACAAAGTGGAAGTAGAAAGAATTGACGCATGTTAAAGTGTTGTTTTGATATAAAGTTCTTAAATTTTCGCAAATGTTAAAAAAGATGAAGAGATGGTGAAGAACAAAACAGTTACGTGGATGGCTGATCCTGGTTATACACAACAAATGTCAATTGGAATACCACATGTTATTATATTTTAAAATAGCATTAGGGTAATTGCAGAGTTATAGATAAAATGTAACGTTCAATGATAAAAGGTATGTTTCGTATACGTATTAGTGATTTGATTTATACTATAATAATAGTCGAATTTGAGCCATTTGGTGTTGATTATTAACAAATTTTATTCTGAAAGTTGCCTATACAAGAAATAAGTTATTTCAATTTTTTGGTAATTCTGGGCAGTTATTTGTCTTAAAACGGTAAATTTCGTATTTCAATTAGTAAAACTTGTATGGTAATGAAACATTGTATAATTTTATTAATTATGATAAAAATATAAAATTGTTATATTTTTAGTAGTTTAATAATGAAATAAAATTACATGAGTTAAGACATGTACACAATAAATATAGTAATAAAAGATATATATATATATATATTAAATATAATTAAAATTTGAGAGGAATTAAGAAAGAAATTATTCATTAGTGGTACAATTGAGAAAAAAAAAAGTACTGGAGAACTAATTATAATTAAAGTTTTTTTAAAAATTTAATTAAAAGATCAATAAACATTCAATAATATTGTACGAATGAGGTGTATGAATGATAAGTAAATAATTGCACGTACATGAATCAAAAGTGACGGTTACTTTACTGGCTATTATGTGGTAAAAAATGAAGTTATGTATATATGCCTCTGTTTGGAAGTTAGAAATTCAATAAACATGTACCATCAAATATATTATTTAATAAAAATTTTTATTTAAATTTAAATTTAAAATTTTATTCTTATATATATATATATATATAATAAACTATTCATTTTTAAATTTTATATTTATTTTAATCATACCAATATCTACATATACACATATATCCTCATTTTTATGCATTTACACAATAAACTAATTATTATAATATATCTTATCATATTATGTAATTATTATTTTATATACATATATGTTTGAAAAAATTAAAAAATTTAAAATATTGAAATATTATTATTAAATATATAATTCATTTTAATACAGTCTTATCATGCAAAACTAACCCTCTCCTGACCATGGTCATTATTTTTTTATTATTCAACATGACATTGGAAATTACAGTGATTAAAGTGATTAAAACAAAAACAAAAAAAGGAAGGGCCAGCCGCACTTTGGCTTTGCAACTTGCAATAAAACACGCGTTTTTCATGTGGGGGGCCCCCCACCCCTTGGCGTGGTTTTCACGCTGCAGCCTGTAGCCCGAAAAATCGCATTTACAGTTTGACTTTTCGTACCCTAAAGGAAATCAAAACGATTTCTTCAGTAACACCATTCTGTATGATATGCCATCCTGACCGTCCATTGTATCCAGCAGATTTATTTCTCGATTCGTTTGGACCGTATTTCATAACAATTGATTTTGGAAAAGGTCCGCAACCGTAAAAGAGGAGAAGTGAAGATTTGCCTCTCTTCCGTCCTTCCCTCTTTTTCTGAAAGCCAGAACCTAACATCTCCACAGGGTCTACCCCGTATTGAAGAGAATTTTGGAAAAGAATGTCTGGAGGAATTGCGCGTGGACGACTAGCGGAGGAACGGAAAGCCTGGAGAAAGAATCACCCGCATGTTGATCACGTTTCCTAACATTCGTTTTTGTGTTTAATTTTTTTATTGAGTTCTGTGTTTTGCTTTTCCGGTGAATGTTTATTGGGTTTTTTCTTAAAGGGTTTTGTGGCTAAACCTGAGACCCTCCCTGATGGTACAGTTAATTTGATGGTGTGGCAGTGCAGTATCCCCGGTAAGGCTGGGGTAAGTATTTCGTACTCTTGCTGTCCAGCATAATTTTTTGTTTGCGTAACAATTTATAATTGTGAGGTGCATGCTGTGTGGATTAAAAATTGGATATCAGCTTAGCTGTTTTGGGATTTGGATTGCTTCTGAAAGGGGAAGTTGAATTATTTGAAGCTGATTTGATGGAGATACCTATAGCTTAGTATTGATCTGGCGCTGTACTTGCTAATTCATGAATATTTTTTTTATGAAGAGACAACACCATACAATTTTCTGCAGTGTTAGTGGAGGAGAATTTTTTGTTATATGTGGGTGTCTTTTTGAATGCCCTAGTTATCTACTTTCTTGTTCCAGGTGAAGCAGCTTGGGTTGCTTGTACTTCATGTGCTTTGTATATTATATTTTCACATTCGAATATAATACTGGAAAAGTGTTACGCATGATCATGCTGGTGTAGGAATGCAGGATGCATGTTTTGCTCTTGGAGGTGTTTGCCAAATAGTTAAGGGAAAGGAATTTAGAAGTCAGTTTGTTTGGTAATTGTGTTTTGTTATATTTGGCTACAATTTAACAAATCTTAGGTATTATGATATTATGAATTCAGACAAGCGCCTCATTTAGGGGGGCAACTTTTTGATTTGAGCATGAAAATGTTTTCAATATGGAAACTGGAAGTATGTCAAATTTTATGTATAAAAGCATGTCAGAGCATTATTAAAAAATCCAAGGTCTAAAAAGTGCTTTAATCAGATATAGTGACTGAGATCCAACTTTGCCTTTTAAAGCTAGTTATTAGACCAGCGAGCTCTTGGTTTGTGTTATTCACTTAAATGAAACATGTGAGATCACGGACATGTTCTCATTAATTTTTTCTTAATAAAAATCTTGGTTTCTGAAGTTTCTGGAGAGATTGCTGAAGCCAAAGTTCAGGTGGAGATTGGAGAATAATCACATGAGTCAAATGTTGCCCATGCTAGTGACTTGATAGGGCAAGGCCTTTCGTGGGAATTGGTTTCTGTTTTGGTTTCAAGTTGCTCAGGGCTTACTGTCAGCGGTTGTCAGTGGTTACAGGATTCCATTCTCACACTTTCTTCTTTCTTGTAGTTTTCCAGATTTTAAGGAATGATAATTATTATGTTATAAGTCTTTGCTATATTTCTCTGTTGTAATATGCTGGACAAATGGAATTAATTGCAAACAATGGCTAGAACTCAGTCATTATATTTAACTGTGGATGTGTTTTTTGCTATATCATTAGCATAATTCCTTTTTATTTAGGGGTGCATGCATATTTAACTCCCAATGCTCTTGCAGACTGATTGGGAGGGTGGTTATTACCCGCTCACAATGCACTTCAGTGAAGACTATCCAAGCAAACCACCAAAGTGTAAATTCCCACAAGGTTTTTTCCACCCTAATGTATATCCATCTGGAACAGTTTGTCTGTCAATCCTCAATGAGGATAGTGTAAGTGCAATCACGCTATTTCTTGGATGCTGGCCAATAACTTTTTATTCCTAATTTGTAATACAAATATATATTTTCCTTATGTCTACGTGTTTTGTATCCTTAGGGTTGGCGTCCAGCAATTACTGTGAAACAAATTTTGGTGGGCATTCAGGATTTGCTGGATCAGCCAAACCCTGCTGATCCTGCACAAACTGAGGGCTACCATCTTTTTATTCAGGTAATGAAGCTTTTCCTTGTCTGAATCATTCTTTGTACTTTTCAGAAATTAGTAAACCACTATAACGTCTGTTGTATTTTTGATATATATATTGCATATGTTGCACTGTGTTGGTCTTGTTTTTACCCTTCCACATTTATTACTTTGGGCCATGTTCACTATGTTAGGCCGTGGATGGGATTATAATTCAAATGATTATTTTGAATGATAAAAAATTATATTGATTAATTAATCCTTGACAATTATATTTATTCAGCTTAAATCTTTAAACTGATTACATATAATTTTCTGTTATTGCATTAGTATGCAAACATTTTAATTAACAATGTTCGGCTAAAATAGTCTTTTGGATAATATGTAAACAAGCTGTAACACCTCAATTATTTTATTAGTTGGGTTTTTCTTCTTAAAATTTTATAATTTTATATTGGACCTTACATTATCTATGGTTTTAATTAATGCAAAGGAACATTTGATAGACCTGAATAAATTAATCTATTCTACACCATCATTAAAATAAACATGGACTTAATGTTTTGCAACTTGTTATAATTCTTGGTGTGGTTGGACCACTTCCCTGGCCCTTGTCTAGGGGTTTTCTGTGTAGCATTGAACATCTTGGAATTTTTTATATCATAATATTGCTTATGAATTCTGAGGTTCCTTATTAATAAGCCATGATAAGTGAGATCAATAAGTTTTTGTGATACAATCTCACCATCGATATCTAATGTCTCCATGTTCTGATGAATGCAGGATCCTGTTGAATACAAGAAAAGAGTTAGAGACCAAGCCAAGCAGTACCCGCCTCTTATCTGATATGAATTAGTTGTGTTTTCTGATCATTGTTGAGTTCTCACTCAAAAGTTCTTTGTGGAAAGTTTTTGGTTTGGACAAAAGACTGTAGCGTGATTCGGTGGATTGCAAGGCAATGTTCCTCGTTCCAGTGGTGTTCTAGTGCTAGCTGAACCAGTTGCTTATATTGTGCAGTTCTACCAACTGTGGATAATTCATATTGCTGATTGTGTTGAATGATGTTTTTTGACATTGCAAATTGACATTTTCACTAATTTCCACGGGTTGACCTCTTTTGCATGCGATCTTGTAGTTGGATTTTGAACTAAATCCAACTGCCCAAGGGAGAACCCTTACACTGCTGTTGGTGCAGATACAAGGGAAGGCATCTTAGAAAAGGAATTGAAATAATATGTAAGAACATGGGCCTTTGTGATGTTTGAAATTCTAAGCTGATGGCTCCTCTCTGTTGATCTCATCACTTGGATTGCGTTAGGTTATTTCTTAATTTATAGGTTCATTTGGGTTGCATAGTATACTCACTGTAGTTTTTTTTTTCTTTTAAATTTTCTCTCATTTTAATTTTTCTTTGATATTTCTTTGTTTTTTATTTTAAATATTTTTATTTTTTAAGTTAAATAGTTTTATTTTTTATAAAAATTATAATAATTCGATAATTTGTAACATAAAGTGTGCTATTATTACTGATTAATAATAAATATATACTGCATTATTTAGTGTGATGATAATAGTTATTTTTTGGTCACTTAATGTTTGTTTTAAATATGCAGTTAGCAATTGCATATAATTATTTCAGGCTTTTTTTTGTAAATTCTTTTCATCTTAGTTAATGAATGTAAAATAAGTTAAAAAAATAATTTGTTTCTATCAAATTACTTTCATTTCTCTAATAATGGACATTTATATTTTGCCATTTATATTTTTATTTTTTCTCATACATTCATCTACACATAAGGCCACGCTACGTATAAAAAGTATATCATAATAAAAACCCTATAATTTTTAAATTTTATTTAAATACAAAATATCATGATATAAATTTTAGGTATTGTTATTAGAATTAGGTAAAAAATTTGATATTTATGCAGCATATATCTATTATTAAATTATTTATAAAAACAATTTAATTTAATTTTTGCAGCGTATAAAATTGTTAATACATTTTAATCATACCTTTTATTTGGTGGGAAGGGAAGAACTCTCTCTTTCCAAAGGTTCATCAATTTATTTTTGGCAGCCTTTTTATTAACAAAAAACAGGAAATTGTTAATTTTTATATTGCAAAATAAATAAAATTTTATATTTTTTATTTAAAAAATTGTTTATTTTCCTTTTGGTTGGATAACTTTTATTAAGAACTGGAAGAGGCTATAATTAGACGAATATGAAAAAACATGGGCAAAAAGGTCGAAATGGGTCATAAATACTGCAAATTACAAGCCCACAGTAGAGGATTTCGTTTTCCCGATTTTGCCCTGCATTAAAAATCAGTTCCCTTTCTTCCTCCCCTTGAGGAACTCCTTGCCTAGGGCACGTCGACGTCCCGTCTCATTCTTCTTCGTACGCTTCTATGGACGACCTTACAGCTTACTACGCTCCTCCAATCCACCACCCTTACTACCAGCCACCTCCGCCGCCGCCTCCGGGGACGGGGCATCCCCAGCCTGCTGCGGTGGCTCAGCCAATTCACGTTCAACCCCAGTTCATCACCTATGCTCCCCCAATTTACTCTCAGTCGTCCCATGATCAAGTCCGGACGCTCTTCGTGGCCGGACTGCCAGAGGATGTGAAACCACGAGAAATTTACAATCTGTTCCGCGAATTCCTGGGATACCAGTCCTCTAATCTCCGCCCCCCTACCTCGTCTAACAGTCAGGTATATGTACGGAACTGAACGCTTGTGCATTTTATTTGTATGACTACCTATCTTAAATTGAGAACTTAATATTTTTCTTTTATTATTAATTGAAGGGGTTCTACATGGGAGAAATTGATTCAGAAGTAGCCAAGTCTTGTTTTTGATTAATGGACCTTGCCTCCTTGAATGATTCTTGTGGAATTAGGTTGTGGTTTTACTTCCTAGACCAGTAACTGTAATTGAGTGCTTGCATAATGAATAAAGAGCTTAAATGTAGTTCAATTACTGTCCTAGGAATATGAAACGAGCAGTCTGCGAAGCATGCCCCTATGCATTCTGAAATTTTCTTTAAGGATTTTGATACAGCAAGTGTCTTGGTGGACGAGTCTCAATGTTTGTGGATGAGAAAATTTATTTTGATTGATTATAATTCCCCAATTATGGCTTTGATGATTTGATATATTTTTGTTTGTTGAATATGCATTTGATGTGTAATTTATGGGTTTCCAGCCTTTTGCTTTTGCAACTTTTGCAGATCAACAGTCAGCAATCGTGGCCTTGCAAGCACTAAATGTAAGACTTTCTGTCAGTCTCTTGTTAACCGTTTAAGCAGAAAATTTTCTTAAAATTTTATTCCCATTTTCTAAGACATGCTTTCCTTGTATATTTTTGTTGAAACTGTGGATGTACATGTATAAGTGATCCCTGATATTTGACTGCTGGTTGTGTTCGCATGCGACTCCAGTAGCAAATAGAGAATTGGTTGCCAGTAGGGAAACGGGAAGCATCATGAGACAAGTTGGAATTTTGTAAAAAGTTTGGGAAGATTAAATTTTTATTTATTATTATTGTTATTTCCCTTGGGGTCTTATTAGCACTAGGATGTTAAGAAGTTTTGTGTGAGACTTATGTTTACTCTAATAGAAAATGCTCTATTACACTGAGGAGTGGACACAATTTATCTAAACTCCTGATTAGTATGTTGTGAGATTTTTTGCAGATTATTTTAGGTCAAGTTTCCATTCTATCTGAACTCAGAAACACCCATAGCAAAAGTTGGAAAGGATAGTTCATTAGGAAAATTCACCACGCACATGGGAGAAACCACACTAAGTTTATGAATTGAATCCACTCTGTAAAAGCATTTCTTTATATAATGTTATGCTCTAGCCATTTCAATTGTTTTACTTCACTGTTGTCAACTACTGCCTAAGGTGGATTTATGTGGATTTTATGTCTTCATCTAGGATTCAAGATGCAATTCTAAATTCGAGCTAATATTTCTCTCTATGTATCTTTTATTATCATAAGGACCATAACCAATGGAAATTTTTGGAAACATTCTTGTTTAGGGGATGGTGTTTGACCTTGAAAAAGGTTCTACTTTGTATATTGACCTGGCAAAATCCAATTCCAGGTCGAAGCGCTTAAGAGCAGGTTCTTTGTATCTGGAATTAAATACTAAATATGCTTGATTTTCCATGTTCTTGGGGCTTTTGAATGGTATCTGATTTTAGTAATTATGATTATTTCAACTAGATGATGAGCGGCAAGGTTCTGAGAAGAGATTAAAAGGATCTGATGCTTTTTCGAGGAACTATGATCCTGGTAATTACTGCCTTTAGTTTAGTTATGCAATGCGTGCAAGTCCATCTCCTCTTCAGTCGCAGTTGTACCCTAGATTTTGTTCATTGTATGTATGTTGTGACCTATTTTTCTTTTTCTTTATCTTTTGTCTCTTAATTCAACTGCTGGTTGAATGTGTATTTGAGGCTCTGGCTAGTTAGTCACATGGAGAACACTTTATTCTAAAAAGCTCATGTTACACATGTTTGCACGCTTGGGCACTAGCAGGTGTTGGCAGCATTCAAACGCCTGGAATGGGTAATTCTGCTCACAACACGATTGGTTATCCTTCCACACAAAGGTCCTCTGCACTACTTATGCACATTTCTACTGATGGGGAAGTGATTACTTCAATCTGCCCATTTAGTTTACGTTGAATGATTACTTCTAGTATTCCCCCCAAAAATTGAAAATTTTGATTACTTCTAGCTGAAAGGTTGGGGGCCAGACAGAAGCACTTGCAGCATCCCCTATTCCCTGAAGTTAGAGTACTTATTTTACTTTGGTAAGCTACAGTAATAGACTGGAGCTCCTAATTATATTTCCTTTTTCTTCCAGTCTTGGATGTCTTGATGGTGGATTTGTAAGTGAGGCTTCTACGAAATCGGTAAAGTCTACATCCTTACTACTAGAGTACAGTTTCTTGAAATGAACTATTCACTGATTTAATAATTTATACTAAGGGCTGTTGATGAATATTACACTGCTGTTATAACACCTCGTTGGTCGATTTTGTTTCTTTGCGTTGCTAATACTTGGCCAAAAGTAATTGATGTACTAAATAAGTCAAGTATATGTTCGGAACACACCTAAAATTTGATCGCTTAAAGCCATTGGGAATGCTTGTTTGATTTGGTTCTTATTCTGAACCTTAAATGTTGTAATTTTTTCACAAAGAATGAACCACGTGTCTCACAGGCATTGTGTGAAATCTACATAACAATTGTTGAAAAATTGGTTGGGTCACAATACCAAGATAGTGACAATCAAAGCCTTGATTTCTTGGACAACTTTGAAATTTGGACATGTCTTAACTCATGCAAGCTTGGGCTCGGTGTTGATATTTCAAGCTCTCGTGATATCTGAGCTCAATATTAAGTTTTTACAGACAAATGATGATTTAAAATGACCTAGTCATTTGTGAACTAAATTGAGTTGGCTTCAAAGCAGCTCGTATAATATCATGATTAGCATAAACCAGCCAAACTTGATTTTTTTGCTCTATCTTGTTTTTCTGCAAAAGGTGGTTGTTTCGGTCTGCATTTTTTTATGCACTTGTATGTGAAGTTTTTCTCAGTATTTAAAGAGGATCTGCATGTCATTTAGTTGAAGGTTGACTTATACACCTAGATTTTTATACGTCCCCCCGACATATGCAGAACAATACTCCATGCCCAACACTCTTTGTGGCTAATCTGGGTCCAACTTGCTCCGAGGAAGAGCTGATGCAAGTCTTTTCAAGGTTCTGGAAGTCCTGTTTCAGTGGGCTTTTCAAATCCAAAGATAGTAGAATTTGACAATTGTTAACTTTATTTTTCTTTCTATAGATGTCGCGGATTTTTAAAATTGAAGATGCAAAGCACCTATGGAGCTCCTGTTGCATTTGTTGACTTTCAGGTTTGATATCCTCATCTTTTCTTAAACGGGTATCCATCATAATCTAGTTAATTGTTTTATTTATATTTCATATGTGGTTTCTTGACTTTGTCATTCTTTTCTGTGGGGTCCGTGTGTGTTTTTCTTTAGATATTTTCCTCCTTTTGTTATGAACTGAAAGTGGGTATTGTCAAATACTCAGGATACTACCTGTTCAACTGAGGCTCTAAGTCATCTACAGGGCACGTTTCTCTATTCTTCAACATCTGGTGAAGGGATGCGATTAGAGTATCCTTTTAAGCTATCGCCTAGTCTAACTTGGATCTGTTGTTTTATGTGATTATGAACCATTTGCTTAACCCAAAATTTTAGATATGCAAAATCTCGAATGGGAATGCGTAGTAAGAAATCTAGGTAAATGTGAGCAACACCAAGCAAAATGAAAAGCTTTGGCAGTTATTCTGAGGGTGATCCATGGGGTCATGAGAGCACCGTGTTCCATCAGAGTCATATGTTACTTGTGAAGATTTATTGGAGCTTTGTACTTCAGTACTCTATAAAATCCGTAGCATGATTTATTTTGGATAGTTGCAGATCTTGTTTTTACTTGCAACCTTGTATTTTATTTGCTGTCATCCAGAGTGATGGTTAGTGATTCAGAACCATGTAAGTATGGGAGGATTTACCAAAGACTAGAAACAATATAACCATTTATTGTTCTCCTGTGGAATTATCTGCTGGCAATGCATCCTGCATTTGCTTTCTTGTACAGTTAATAGATTGTATTAATCCTGGTTGACCCCAGAAACCATAGATCTCCTTGCTTCTGTTGTGAGGTTGAAGGGGAAGCACCGAACTTCTGAGGTCACATTTCGAACCACAGCATCCTTTGGAATGCAACTGGTAAAATATTTACGCCTTATGCCTGGAAGAAGACTGAAATTCCGTCACGTCCTTACATACTATCGCCATTTCATCTACTTTGTGGGGGTGTTTTGAAACTGTTTACCATTTCTGGATTCACTCTTTCTTATTGTGGAAATATTGGCAGTGCTTGTTTTCATTTTTCATATTTAAAAAAGCACACATTATAATAATAATAATAATAATAACTTTTCAAAATTTATTTATTTTTTTAATTCATGCACTGTTTTCAAGGAAAATATATTTATAAACAGAAGCTCAAAAATCAAACCGAACATTGAAAATTTGCTTAGGACAGTAGGGAAAATGGAAATGTGTTCCACTGTTCCGACTGGCAAATTGAGTTGATGGGTTGACGTAGAAGAAACAATTCCGTAGTGTGTAGGTAATTTGAAAGTGAATTTGTGGTTTCCTCCTATGGTAATCTATCATGATTGATTGATATGATAATTACAAGTGTATGCGGAAAATCTCAGAATCATTTTGGCTCGAATTTGTCAAACAACGTAAGGGAAAGGTGTCTAATCTGGCCAGGGGTGGTGAAATTTGGCGGGGTGAGAGGGCAATTGTTTTCTTACCCAACTTTTGACTTTGTTGGTTGATGTTGCACCTATTGACTCTGCGCTCATCTTAATCATCGCTCCATCCGCGTCAAAACAAATGCTTTCATGTTAATTTTAATTTGATTTTTCTGGGTTATGCCTGGAAGAGAGGTATTGGTGTGAGATAATATTTGGTGGAAGTTTTCTTTGAATGAGTGATATATGTTGGGCGGTTAGATTTTGATATTTTAAAAATTTTAGTTTATTTAAATATACGTATAAAATGAGTATAATAAATAGATAATATGATAAATAAATCTTAGTTTTTAGTTTGTGTGTGTGTGTGTGTGTATAAATGTGAGTGTATATGTATGGATAGTTATATATAAAGATTTGATTGTATATAAATGTAATGATTAAAAAATAATTAGTTAATTATATATATAAGAGAGGAAAATTTTGAATTTGAAAGAAAAATTTATTGAATTATATGTTTAAAAGTATAAAGTTG
The DNA here is from genome assembly GCA_019155195.1 of Avicennia marina. Taxonomy (NCBI): domain Eukaryota; kingdom Viridiplantae; phylum Streptophyta; class Magnoliopsida; order Lamiales; family Acanthaceae; genus Avicennia; species Avicennia marina. The sequence goes on from CM032765.1 coordinate 10,847,089, forward strand.
GATAAAATTGTAAGAGAATGAAGAATGGGTTCAAACATAGCCTTTGGTTAAGTTTGGAAGTCAACTTTCAACTCCAACACATACTCTTGAATTTTATATTATCAAATATACCATTCAATAATATTTTCATTTAAATTCAAATTTAAATTTTGTTCTCTTAAATATATAATTAACTAATTATTTTTTAATCATTATATTTATTCACAATCAAATCAATACATATACATATATATATATATATATATATACTTAGTGGTGAGTCTTACCTTTTTCTACAAAAGAATTTTGATTTTTGATCTACGTCCAAAATTCAGATTTTAAGTCTTCAAAGTCATGGTTTAATTCCTATTAAATGTGCTGGTGGGTGGGTGTATCAATAATAATTTTTATTCATTAAAAAGTATTTGGTATTAGTTTGTTAATAAGGCATCGTCATTTCATCATTAATATTAAATTATAATTATATACTTAAAATTTTAGTATTTTTTTTAAGTAGTGGCGTCTAAATCCTCCAAAATAGTCTTAAAAATGGTTATTTAAGTTTAATTTTGGAACCTGGAAAGGACAAAAAAATATTAATAATCTTCATAGTTATCGTGTGTCAAAAGGGGGATCTGTAAACATAAACTCTTTTTTTAATTAAGCACCTTTTTATTTGTAACTATACAATATCAAAGAGTTTTGCTATTTATTTTTAAAAGCTTAAAAGTAAACCTGTATCTTATTTTATTTCACGTAAATTGTGAATCACCAAGTGTAAACCAACCAATCTAGACACGTCCCAAATCAAATCAAACACGATTTCACCACCACAGACCAAACACGTGATTTCCAATGGCGTTGGTACTAAAAAATATTGACGCCTTTTTCGCCTTAGCGACTTCACTTTATATTTCCTGCTTACAATATTATTATTATTATATAGTAAAAAAGGGGAGTGTCATATGACAATTGTGACCATGCACTGACACTACTAATACCTGAGTAATTTAGTTGTGGGGTGAACGTGAAATCAGGATAGTGTGTGCACCATTTTCATCTGGTCTGTCGATATTTGACTGATATTAACTTATATGGGACTGCACTGTGAATATGATGTCTGTGAAAAGTCAAGGCTATGTTAGGGACAGGAGATTTGGTTGGGAACACAATGTTTGACAGTAGTTGTGTAAATATATATATATATATATATATATGATATATATAAATATTGATTTGATTGTTAACAGGTATAATATTTAAAAAATAATTAGTTAATTATGCATATAAAAAAAGAAAATTTTGAATTGAAATTTAAAAAAATATTTTGTTCAATTATATATTTGATAATATCAAGTTTGAAATAGTGTATTTGAGCTTAAAATTGAGTTCCAAACATAACCCATGGGAATAAATAATTGTCCTGACCTAAGATTTGCTGCAGATTTTTTTTTCCCCTTCAATCTTGGCAACTCATATCGTACTTTTAATTTGATTTCCCGGTTCATTGTCTGTACTGTTGCCATCATTCACTCTCCATATACAGCACGAAGTGTGTGGTGGCCTAAGTGGGGGGGGGGGGGGGTTCATTCAAATAAATTTGGCAATGTGACCATAATGGGGTTAAGTGTAATTAGCCCTGCTTGTAATTATTATAATCATGGAATCCGAAACACGATTCCACTGAAAATACTTTTTCTCTTTTAGGGTTATGTTTGGTGGGGGTATAATAATAAGTAAAAATTTAATATATTGAAAATTGTAATTTATTTGAAAGTATAACATAATAAAATTTTTAATTTATTTGAATGTATAACATAAATAGTGAAAGGACGATGCAATATTATATAAGAATAATGATAAGTTTTTTAAACTAAATTTATAGAGATGCAAGTGTGTGTGTGCGTGCATTGGCGAGTATAAGTATTGATTTAATTGTGAATAAATATAATAATTAAATTTTAAATATTTTGACATATGTATTAAAAAATGAATAATTTAAATTTAAATAAAAAACTTTGTTTAATAGTATATTTAAGTTGTGTAAATCTTGATTAAACGAACAAATTATCAACCAAACATATTTGGTTTTTTTGATGGTTTCAATTTCAGTCACTACGTCCACATAGCCCTAAGATCATAAGCAACTTCGTCAAAAATAAGTAAAAATAATTTGCTATTTTTGTTCTCATTTTAATTTTAAAAAAAAATCAGACCTACATTCACAAACTATTGTCCCTCACATTAAATAAATAATATATATAATTATTCAAACTAAATGCATATAAATATATTATTTAATTAAGATAAATTATAATTTAACAAAAATATTATTTTAATAAAATAAAATTATAAATTAACAATTACTTACGTAATTTATTATTTATATAATTTTATATTTGATCATTTAGAAAATTAGTAAATTAAATTAGTATTTAATCACTCCACTAAAAGTAAAAAAAAAAAAAAAAGAGTGTTGTAAAATTAATTTTGAATAAATATACATGATATATATATATTTTTTTCGTCAAAAAATTAATATTTCTTATAATAAAAAATTGTTAAACATGACTAGAAGAGTACTTATTGTAATAATATTATCAAATTCATTTGAAAATTGAGTTTTTTCCCATCTAGGCAACTTCAGAGGGGGATGACTTATGAGGAGGAGACGGGGTGATTTTTGACAAGAGGCCCGCACTGGGAAATTACCACCACTGAACAAATGCTCGATTATGATTATGACTATGACTCCCATTACATTTAGTTTCAGATTATTATACTATGATTATTTGGCTAAGAAGTTGTGAATTAATTAATGATATGGGTTGTTAGGTATAACTATCATGATGGAAATAATCATCGAACACCATAATCAGCGTCAAACACGGCAACCAAAGCCCTTCTGAGTTCTTAATTTAATTATTATTATTAATTCCTTCTTACAGGAAAAAGACAAATAATAATTAAAAAAAAATGGCTGGAGATTACTAATAATTATCAATCAGTTAACCTAAAAAGCGACTACATTTTGAATAAATCTCACACACGATTACCTTAGTAATTAATGAAGTATTTAACTGTATCATACTTCAGCTTAAAGGAAAAAAAAAAAATGCAAAAAATTTGCAGAGTTTGTTTTTAGGAACTAAAAATATTGGTAGGGAAGTAGGTAATTAATACGCAAAGCAAACAAAGCGGTTGTTGGCGATAATAATTCTAGAGAATTTTTTTTAAAAAAAAAAATCTAAAATAATAATATATATTTATTTCAAGTGCACTCTTCATATGAGCAAACAAAAACTTCAGTAAGTTCATTAAATGTCGAGGAGTGATTTTTTCGTGGGAGTTGAAAAAATAAAATTGAAAATGACATGTCATAGAACATACAAATTTATTTTGTATGACTGTCATTTGAGGTTATGTTTCTGCTTCATATTAATTATATTTTGGCAATTAATTTTCATGCAAATATCGAAAGGTCTCGTAGTTGATCATCGTATCTACTTTTATAATCTTAGGACCAAAAATTTAAACATGCTTCAATGTCCTACAGTTTCAGAGAGTCCGAGTAAGCTTAATTGTGATTAATGCACCCAGAGCAAAATCCAAAGAACAGGTAAATTGTATAAAACTAAATCATAATACAGCTAATGAAAGTTCCTTGGATGTGATGTCGCGTGATGAACATTGACCTCGCTGGATCATGAAATTAGTCAACCTTGAACTTCATATACGTTAAGGGTGTTCATGAGAACTCAAGCAGTAATTCCAACTTAATAATTGCTCACTTCAAATTTATAAAATTCAAAATTAAATTCAATTAAATTCTAAAATATTGTCAAATCTAATCAAATTCAAGCTGTATAGTTTGTCTTATTAATGACAATCATATATATATATATATATATATATATACACACACAATTCCATATCCCATCTGAATAAGGACAAATTTTATCAGGTACTCTTCATCGATTTATCTTTATAATGCATTAGTTGGACGGACACAACTTCTCTACAGTTACACAATAATTATTATTACTAGTAAAATTGGCAAATTAATATGCATGTGCAATGTTATTATAAATTATAAAATTTATTATATTTTACATAATAAAAATAAAATTATTAAAAATTAAAATTATAAATAGAAGAAGATAAAAACAAATTGAAAGGTGAGAAAATCGGAGAGAAAACACAAATAGAAAATATATTAAACATAAAGAAATAAAGGACAGAAAAAGACTAAAGAACTTTAAGTGATGGTATATTTGTAAATTGTATGACCAAGATAGGCCTAAACTAATATAGTAGATTATAGCTTTAATTATGTCAAAATTCACACGCTAAAGATCCACCGTGCCAAGAAATAAATGCATTCTGCTGCAAAATGAAGGTCTGTTTTATATAGTTCACAAGTTGCTAAGTCTAACCCATGTTTTCCTCTTGAAAGTCTTAAATGAAGCAAGTGATTATCACCTCGATCATAGTTAATGTAGGATAAGATATATTATAGTCATCATATAATTCATGTCCTAGTACGTTTTGCCTCTAGAAATTTACTAGCAGCCCCTCAATATATAATAGACTACATCAAACTTATGCAAAATAGAATCTCGTTCTAAATCAAGAATTTACTACGTACAACGATTTCTACCGACTTTGATCCATCAACTTATGAACAAATAACTACAATTTGAAGTTGGAAACTAGGAATTAATAAAAGAAGATGGAATCTAAAGGCATATGTGGTCCGGATATGTAATTCCGGTACAAATTAAGGAGTGAAATGAAAGCAATTTCTTTAAAAAAGAGGGGGGGCCGACAGGCTGCGTTTCAGGTTGGTGATCTTTGGGCATGATTTAATGTAGGCAAAATTGGATTCTCATTAACACACTGCCTCGTCTTGTGACATTCTGGCCAGGCTTTTCGACTTCGGCCCCTCGTCGGGTTTTTGCCAATTCCTCTAGTGCCAACAAGATTTGATTTTTTCTTAGTATTAATTAGCTTGTGAAAAATTGCCTATTCACATAATTAATGTTGTTGGTAATATTATGGCTTTGGACATTCGTAAAATTAAAATGCTGCAGTTCGGGCAGTCACTTCACTTATTCTTCAACTTTTTGAGGGCAAATTTGGCAGATTTTTCCTTTGTCTGTACTTAGATCACATGAATGCAATATAGTCCTACCCACACGAAATATTAAAGGTAAAAAAGGGGGGGATTAAAAGCCCATCAGTGTCGTCTCCTCATTTGCAAGAATTTTATTTGTCCTAGCCGGTTTAACTTGCTTTGTCAAAAAAATTTAATATAATATTCCTTTTATAATGCTTAAAATGAAGTATTCTGATTTGCTTTAAGTATATATGAAGAAATTAAGTAAATAATACAGTGATTATAATAACGACAATGAAGTTGAGTTGGGTGGGCATTGGAAAGTCAGTCACAATGGGATCCATCTCCCCACCGACCACCGACCTAACCCTACTACTATTTATCTCCATTTTTCTATAGTAATTCACAGATAATGATAGCAATAATCACTCATTAACATTATACTATCAGTTTCTCTTTCCCCACCACACAACTAATGACAACTACTTATCAAATATTAGAAAATAGGGCATCTCCGCCTGCGATTAGCTTCGCTATCACATACACGGGCATGGCTGCCAACCACCCTATATTTTCTACTGATGTAACCCCCCTGCTTATTCAACTAATTTCCATCAACCAAAGCAATAACAACAGGGCTGACGTTATGAATACACGTACCGTTCCAAGAGGTATGTGTTTGTAGAGAGAGAGAGAGAGAAAGAGAGAGAGAGTCTTGTGTCGGTGCATTGTGTGAGTCAGTTTTTCCTTCCATAAATTTTGCTTCTCGGGGAAAACTAACGTAGCTTCGATCCCATATGATCAGAACCTTAGCCTTCAAGACGCTCTCAACCAAACCAACGCTAGATTCCACAACACCCAGCACGTCTCTCGTTTCTCCCCGTCATTTCTTGATGTCTTTTCTCCTCTTTATACGGCCACTGTACTAGGAATTGTTATTTTATTTATACCCCATATTTCACAGATTAGAGAGAGAGAGAGAGAGAGAGAGAGATGGAGGGAGGCGCCGCTTCCGCAGGTGTTGGCGCGGCCAGGGCCGTTAGCCGGAGGAGGAACGACAAGCCGTACAAAGGTATAAGGATGCGCAAGTGGGGCAAGTGGGTCGCCGAGATTCGGGAGCCCAACAAGCGATCGAGAATCTGGCTCGGCTCTTACTCCACCGCCATCGCCGCCGCGCGAGCCTACGACACCGCGGTCTACTATCTCCGCGGTCCGAACGCGAAGCTCAACTTCCCCGATCAAATCTCCGCAGGTGGGCTGAAGGACCTCTCCCCCACCTCCATACGGCAGAAGGCAGCTGAGGTCGGCACCAGCGTGGACGCCCTCCAGACCATCGGCTTGGCTGCCGCTAACGGGAGCCATGCAATAAAGCACGATCCCATAAAACCCTCTTGGCTTCAAGAAGGGATTGATCTCAACAAGAAGCCCGAGTCCGAAGACCCCACCGTCGAATATTGGTAATGAAGACCGGCAAAATCAAGCACAAATGCATCCTTTTGCGACCATAAGATAATCTTTGTAGCATGCGCCATCGTAGCAATCATGAGTATTATAGCTTGTCTGTAATTTTCCCTTTTCTCCATTATCGGGCTGTAGTTTTCAGTTGTTGGATCAACAGTTTGTTGTGGCTACCATGTTGAAGGTCAAGTTAATTAATAAATTAATGTGAATATATATATATATATGTATATATATGTATGCATGTATTTATGCATAGCAAGTGAATCTTATTCTGAAGATAGTTTGAAGAAAAATAAGGATAGAGTAGATATGTGTGCATGTGAGGGTTGGAGAGTTGATGATGATTGAGAGTGGTGGGGGAACAGCCAAGGGACCTACCATTGCTCGAGTTTGGTGCAAGAGGCTATTTGTTGCAGACAAACTACAGTACGAAGAAAAGGCAGTAAAATATTGGATTCAAGACATGCATTTGTTTCCCCGACTTCCCTCGTTTTCTCATCAGTACTACTGTAATTCGAGGGTGACGAGAATTGGTGGGCGCCACCGCACTGAATGGGCGGCCCGCCAACCAGCCAGCCCCGCCCTTCCTGCCAGCTCCGAATGACAAAGATAAGGAATTCCACGTCAAATCGCGCCTCCCTTTGCAAGAGTGACTCCAGTTTACACTCCAGCACTCCGGTCTAGGTGTGAGAGTTAGCCGAGCTACTCGATTTGGCTTGTCAAGTAGCTGGACGTAAAGTTGGGTTCGAGCTCGAGCTACTCATTATACTACTCGAGTAGAGTTCGAATTGACTCTGTATCGATTCGACGAGTTTCGAGTAACTCGACTCGATGACAGTTTTGTAAATAAGTCTACATTGTATGGTATTTTGAACATTTGTTATTTTACTGATGCATTTCCAGGTAATCGTCTTCGTCTAATCCCTAATCGATTTGGGTCGAGTACTCGAACTCAAACTCGAGCTCAAACTCGAGTTTGACTCCACCTTGTGTTATCGAGTCGAATTTGAGTATACCACTACTCGAGTTACTCGAGTTTGATTCGACTCGATTTCACTCCTACTCCTGTCGCCGTTTGATCTCGCCAATGATCAATACCCGTAATTTCTTTCCAATATTAAAATCGGTTGCATACTCTGTTTTGCTAGCATTTTCCTTATTCGGACACGTCAAACATGAAAAGAAGGGGATACGATGAAGTGCTGTGCCCTTAAGATACTATTATTGTGTCTCATAAAATTGAAATTCATATGTTTTTGTCTGTGTATAGTTATATATGGGCGTGTAGTCAGTAGTTAGTGTGTACACACGTGTGCGTGAGCGTGTAGGAATGCATATATTTATTTTCTGTACCGGCAGCCACTGTGAGATATCGACAACCATTGTTTGTTTGACGTTAACTGCATGTCCCCATTTGGCGAACTCGACGTTACTTACTATACACTGTCTTATATTCATATTAAAGTAAAGACAGGCCTTCGGTTCCATATAAAATTATAATGACTGAGAACTATTGTAAACGTACAAAATTTTCGGACATATGCTATCACTGGGCATGTGCACTTCCGTAGATACTTGGTAAAGCAACAACATTTCAAATTTTCACACCTTCTTCCGTTGGCCATAATTTGCAAATTATTGAGTACAAAGCTGTCTGCTAGTAGACAAGATTTCAACCCAAGAATTGATTCCACACTCAGTCGAATTTTCAACATTAAGTCAATATAAGTTAAATGTCACTACCAAGTTGTCAATTTGTAGCATACAAATAATTCATTTGCGTGGAAGATTTAATTATTATTATTATTAAAAATAGAAGAGAATAGGCTTTCATGTGAGCGTACCAACGCCACACGAGGAAAAGAAATACACAGGACACCAAATAAATTGACCTTTATCCCACTCGGCTGACTTATTTTAACAGATGAATCTGTCAATCAATTAAATACCATTCCACTCGCAAAGATGCCTCATCTGAAAGCACAAATCTGATTTTATTGCAATTGAATCTAAGCCTTTATCGACGACGGGAACCAATAATGCATCACACGCAGTTGGTAAACGTAACATGCAGGCGTTAGCCAAGAAGGAAGGCGACGAATTGATGGGTGATGGACCACATTTCGTTTTCCAGATTGAGTCCCAAGTTCACACTCAGGCCCGAGAAAGACCGTTTGCTACACCTCAATTCATCTACTCCTGCAGAAAACACGCGAGCCATGAAGAATATTATGTTGTCCAAACAAGGATTAGTACAAGGATGAATACAATATTGGGAAATCCAATCCGGATTATTACATAGATAAATACTTTACTGCAACCCTGACTCGTCTGATGATGCATGAAAAACCAAGTCAACATAAAGCCCGTATAAAATAATAGGATAACTAAAGCAATGATTCTGCATTTTCAACCACCGGCCAAATTATGGGATGGATAGAAATGCGAGGTACCGCCCAACTGTCAGACGTTGATGCAAAGGCTCCACACAAAACCAACTTGTACATAATTATATTAACTTGTTATTAAGGGGCCAGTTAATCGAAATGATTGCTACAGATTTTATAATTAGATTCAACTATTGTTGGATCTACTTCAACTTTCATCATTTTTATCTGTTTCTTTTTCATATATTTCTGATCCTGTTAGACTTCTCTCTAAAAGTACAAAAAGATAATTATCCAAACATAGATTCAAACTCTAACCAGTGGAGTCTCTTAGCTATATTATCAGTCTAACTTTAGACTCAATACGTAAACCATGCCAAAATTTTAAATATTCTATGTAGGTTCAACATAAAGTACACTCGAAAGAGATACAACCATTAAGTTGATCTGCTTGTTCGAGTTCTGCAGTGGCAGTTCTCAACATCCACTTTGGAAGAGCTGCTCACAGTATCATTTATCATCTGCATGCTGTTGTAGCTGGACATACTCCAAAGCTTACGACATTTCAATAGTTCGTTTGATTTGCAGAGCAGTTTTTTCCACACTTAGTCAAGTGATGATTACAGCCTTCAAAATTAAAACATTCAACAGTCAATATCAATATACAAGAAAGGAGTTTCATGCAATATGTGCGTGAGTGTGTGCATGTAAATGCATATAAAGAAATGATGTCACAGGTTCTCGCCAGATCACCATCACCATGCACAACATTAAGGTGTGATATTTTGTCTCAAGCAGAAAATTATGACAATATATGATTTCAAATTATCTGCCAGCAAATTTTTGCAGAAAACCGGGAACCACCAAATGTGCTGAAATCAAGGAAAAGTGACTCTCTCGCAACATCCTCAAGCCTGGTAAATTCACGAACTACCACTGGACCAGGCATCATCAAATCACCGACCACTTGTACGTTGGTTTCGCTGAGAGATCTTTGCACTTCATTGAATGTCTGCAGAGGTTATTTAGAACCAGAGACACGACAGCTGTATGGGAAAGGGAAACATCCTACAAAGAGATTTTCAGTTGTCAGCATTTCACACACAGCCAATCAGAACTAAATAAATGGTAAAGACAAGTATTTATTATTATCTTTTTATCATCAGCAGAGGAAAAAATCAATACACACTTGCACATACACATGTCCAAGCAATCTGACACTATCAAATCCAGACTAATATTCAAATCTAAATTAACCTTTCAAGTGGTAAACACACTGTAGCAATTAATACACTGGATAATAACATAAAATTCCAGCAAATGCAAATTACCCACCCCAGTAAGAACTCCCTATGGCTGCAGCTTTTGTTGAGTTGCTCCAACAATTTAAACTTTGATTATGAGCTTACACTTTGAAGAGCTTGGTAAAACTATCAAAACATAATAGTCATTTGTCAATTAGCACTCTCTGGGGCACAACTTCTTTTCAATTGGTTCTACCATTATGGGACAAGTTAGGAAAACAATTTCATCAAACCTGAATTTTTGCTCCAAGCGTTTATTTTGCAAGGTTTTGTTACAGAAATACTACATCAGATATATGCCCAGAATCAATTGCTCTAGTTCCCACATGCTAATCTGGTTAAAGCTACTAAACCATTTTTTGAGACATGGCAATTTTAGTGTTCTATGAAACAAAATCATCACAAGCATTGCAAACAACAGTTCGTAAAAAAGCAACTGCAAGATTCTCTAGTCGTAAAGTAATTTCAGCAGTCATGTTTCCAATTTCACAAATCTGATAGGAGAATAATGTGTAACTGAAAGCATTTCCCCAGACCTGAACATATATATTAAAAGTTCGTTAATTATCATTCTGTTAGGCCCGTAATGTTACTTTCTTTCTAGGGAGACAAATTCATTTATATATGTTAAAAAAATTCGAGAGAATAGAGACACAAGCCAACAGGTAGCAAGAAGAATAAAGGCCCTGATACTAATGGAATGACTTCTTGACATCCTAAATCAGGATTAAATTGCCAATAATCTCTGTCAGACGTGCTAAGTGAAGATAATCAACCATAAGTGGTAGTCAAGAGATGCTTTAAGTTTTTTTGCATTTTTTCTGATCCTTTGTATTCCTTTAGGAAACTTCAATTTATAATTGGCAAATAACTATAAAAGTATCAGTAAAGGAGCAAAGGAGATAAAAATATCTGATTCACATCACAATAGGGGAGTTTTCTTAACATAAAAGTATCATAAGAGAGAGAGCAATATCTAATTTGCACAAGTATAAAAGAACAAGAACTCTTCAAGAAGAGGGTTTCTTTAACATGCTTTACAAGTGCTGTCAACTTCAGCAAATATTGGTTCTCTCAGTACCTATTGGTGACAATGGAACATTTCTTCTCATGTTAAGAAGCAATCATCTCAGTCTATGAGACTCCATGAGTCACATGGGCATGTCAATATATATATATACCCATGTAAAAGAATAAAAAAAAACATATTTCAGGGAAGAAACAGTTTTCAGGCAATGCATGACTCAACATAAATTTTATGTTTCTTTCCTATACATTGACATTTTTCCTGTCAAAGTAGCTATTGCAAAATGCATGTAGTTGAAAACTCAAACAAATGAAAAATGACCTCAGAATTCTCCAAAGTGAAAGAGAAGGAAAACTCTAAATTAAGCATATTGTTGGAACCAAAGAATGGGTGAAACCTGAAATTGAGTCCAGTGCTCATCAATCACGGTATGACACTAGACCAACGTGCAGAGCACACAAGCTCAAAAATGCTTTAATAGCATCAGAAAATTACAAACTTATCTATTAATGTAACAATACTTTTAGAATAAAATCCTTGACAATAGCCGCAGTGATGTAGAAGCCAAGAAGTGGACACTTATGAAACTGGAGGATCTATTCATGCAAGCAAATGCACCCACACTATAAAACAACCGGTCACTGCTTGGTGACATTTAAAACTGGTCGTCATGAAGGCTTTCCAGCCATGACGTATTAATAATGATGATAATTACAACAACCAATAAAACGCAGTAACAAAAGAAAATACCTTCCTGCTTTCAGTTCAATATATGCATTTACCCACCCTCTGCTTATACCAAGGTGTAACTCCTACTGCAACTACAACAAATTAAATTGAAAGGTACTTGGTAGCCCAACAATTCATTATAACATTTCACATCTGTCAGTCTTTTTTCTTCTCTTTTTCTTCCTCACAAAGATTGGAGATCCATAGTTAAACTCATTGAGACCTGCCAGCTCTTCATGAAGATGACTTCATATACTCCCACAAAGTACTCACGAGACATAAGTTATTCTAACATGACAGCATTTAATCAAAACAATCATGGCAGCTTATCAGGCACAGGTACTTCCCTGATTGCTGGGCAAAAGCTAACTGAATCAATTGCATTTCCATGACACTTGCAAGGTTCTATGGATCACTGTATGAACGTCCCTAAATACAATTATTTATGCATATGTATGTTTACATTAAGATTTTTATGGCATCAATCGGTTCAGTCACAAAGCACAGTACAACACAGGCTGCTTATGAAAATTGAAACTCGAAAATGTGCAGGTTGGAAAGAGAGAAAATTGGAACCGTCAGAAATGTACAGCTTGGAGGGAGATTGCCCTGAGCCCCACGCCGTCCCTCATACAAGTCCATTTTTTTTTCAGTAAAAAAGACAGATGGTAAAAGAATAAAAATGCAAGCCTACATTTCCTCTATGTAGGATTCTATTGCAATTCATCATGCACTTAAAGTGTCTTTGGACTCAAGACTGATAACAATATTGTCGTCTGAAAGAACTTCCAGTTTTCGAGCCATGCTTTGAAACTTACAAATTTCTGGTGCAGAGTGAACGCAATGCGTTTTAAAATCCTTAAGCTGCACAAAGAACAAATCCTGTTAGAAAATTTGACTATTTATCTCCCAAGAATGAGACCCAGCAGGTGCATTAATAAATTCCATCTGGTCAGAGGTGCAGGAAAATTCAGCAGAAAAGTAGTTAACATCTCAGGTTTCTTTATTTCCAGTACATAAGAAACTACAAGCAATATACTCATTAGTTCAAAAGATTGGCGTCTGTAGTGACAATTATGAGAAGTGACCTAGCAAAAGAAAAAGCAAGAGCAAAATTTATCAACTTCCATTCATCATCAATCACAGGAAAATCAGTTATTCTGTGTTCTACAAGCATTACCAACTCTGCTCACCAAAAGCAAATTAAGAACAAAAAAAGAAAATCACTAAAAAATCAACAAGCACCGACCATGTGTCAAAATAATCCGAGTACTAGATAATTGACAAAATTAACTAGAAAACCTTCATCCACGGATGCGGTAGACTTGACTACATGCAAATCGTCTTTCCTCATAAAACCACCTACTGTATAAACTCCACTTCGTGGCTGCCCAACCGACTAGGAAATTAATCAAGGAAACGGCATAAGAAAAGTACCGACCAACTTCGACATATAAAAAAACAAGTAAAACGGACTTAGACGGATAAGGAAGCAGTACAGGAATGGCGTTGGCGGTAAACGTGGAGCTCCCGGCGACAACAACAGGCGTGGGAGGAACCGAAAATCTGTTGGGCACACGGAGAAGATGGAAAAGAGGATAAAGGTTCAGGCCGGGACGACACAAGAAACGACTGTGTTGGCGGCGTTTCGGAGGAGAGAGAGGCAGAAGTTCCAAGCGAGAGGCTGAGGTCATTTCGGTAATCGGCGTTGCTCCGACGGAGGGGTCGAAAGTCTGGTTGGGAACCAACCCATTTGTCAACGTAATTATCCTTTGAGTGAATTTCCTGCTTCCACAATTCAAATTACACGATTTTCTTTGCTTTCGTTCTTTTTATTTTTTATTTTATCATTTTTTCCCTTTTACTTTGTCTCTTTTCTTTTAATTTATCTATAATATATTATTAAGAGATTTTTATTACATAATATCAAATTATATTATTATAAGCACAATTCAAATTACACATTTATCTTTACTTTCATTCTTTTTATTTTACTGTCATTTTTTCTCTTTTACTTTGTCTCTTTTCTTTTAATTTGTCTATATTATATTATTAACTTAATAAAAAATTTTATTACATAATATCAAATTATATAATTATAAGCACAATTCAAATTACACATTTATCTTTACTTTCATTCTTTTTATTTTTCTATCATTTTTTCTCTTTTACTTTGTCTCTTTTCTTCTAATTTATCTACATTATATTATTAACTTAATAAAAATTTTCAATTCCACAATATCAAATTATATAATTATTTTTATTTTTTATCCTTTCTTTCTTCCTTTCTTTTTCTCTTTCCTTTTAACTTATTATTTTTAATTATATTTTCTCTTAATTTAACTTTTTAAAATCCATTCGATTATTCTTTATTTTATTATTTTAAATATTTTTATATTTTAATTTAAATAATTTATATTTATGATTAAAAAAATTTATAATTTATAAATAAAGTTGCACACACATAAAATATGCAATTTTTACTACTTATTATTACTTCATTAAGGATTTACACTTGCACAAAATAAATTCACACAAATACCTTTATATTAAATACTTTTATTTTTGATATCGTTGTCTTTTATCTTTTTATCTAAAATGTTCTATCAAGTTTGATCATTTTTTAAATTCTTTTAATCTTTCATCAAATTTTTTATTTTAAATATTTTTACAAAAAGTAAAATCACATCATTTTTAATTTTTAATTTTATTTTAAACTTTTTGTTAGTGTTTTCTCTTAACTTTTCTCTATTTTTTTAAAAATTATTGACAATTATTATTTTAAATATTCTTTATACTTTTTAATATTAACTAATTTTATTTTTATTAATTAAAATATAATAACTTTATATTTTATAAATAAATATGCACGCGTGTATATAGTGTGCAAATGTTATTAGTCTATGTTATGTAAACTTTTATTCGTGTATGTGAATTTATATTTGATGTCGTTGAGCATGTTTAATGGGTTAAGTATGATTTTGACCATTAGATTGAATTTGGAAGCTTCGTTATTGATTATAATTATAAATTATAATAAAATTTTATAAAATATTCTATTCAAATATTTTATTTATTTTAAAAATAAGATATATAAACTTGTAAATTTAAAAAAATATCTTATAAGTATAAACTATTTAAAACAAGTTTAGCCAAACACTCTTTTAATAAACTGTAAGAGATTTTTCCTTTCGTTTCTCTTCTTGCTAGAAAATGGGATAGGGGAAATTTTATTGTTGCCCCCTTTTGCAATCAATTTGATAAATTAGTTAAACACACACACACATGGAATTTATAAGTTATTTGATTTAAATAATAAAGATAAAAATATTTAAAATTATACTTATAAAGTATTTAAAATAAAATAAATAAATAAAGTTCAAAATAATTTGAAATGAGAAAATTTGAGGGATAATGCAAATAAAATATTAAGTTAAGAGAAAATTGAGAAACAAAATAATAGAAAAACGAAAACAGTTTTTAATAAGGGTAATTACATAATTTTACTTAATACATCCAACAAACATTATTAACGTAATAATATAATATATGTAAGTAACAACAGAACAAGTTCATTACACCTATTTTTATAGTAGAATATATATCAATTTTTAGCATCAAATCAAATTTTTACGATTCAAGATTTCAAAAAGATAACAAATAGTTGTAAAAATAAAGAAATTAAGGAAGAAGTTTAGAGAAGATGAATTAGTGGACCTCAAAAAAAGAATAGTAGAAAATAGAAAAATAATTTTTAAATTGGATTGAGAAGAATTGTAGGAAGAACAAATGAGAAAGCCAATTGAGTAAAAGGTGAATTTTCTGAACAAATTCTTATCATGAATTATCACTCTATTTTAATATTTTAGTTTAATTTTGATTTCTTCACTAAGAATATTTTTTCATAATAATAATGATGATGATGATGATGATGATGATAACTATTATTTCTTGATAAGCCATTCTAAGTTCGATCCCATGCACTATCCAGAATTATTTGATTTGCCCCATCGCTTCAATTCATGCATATAAATGAAATGGTTTTGGACAAAATAAAAGAGTAGGATATATTTTAGGGCCATTCTACCTTCACCAGCATTTTCTGAGCATAAACAGCCCAGTGGGCCAACAGCATAGTTATGTTAGCAATAATCATACTGCACAAGATTGGAGTCTTACGTGTGTTTGGTTCGTTGTTAAGGTGATTATGAAAATTTTGATGATTTGAATGCAAAAACACTCTTATGATTTGTTGGTAAAATTTCGGTGGGTAGGATGATTACTTTTAAATATATTTAATATGTAATAATAATCAGATGATATGATTGTATATAAATTTACATGATAACAAAAAATGAATTGAGTAGAAAAATTATAATAATAAATGTTGATTTATTTTGTGAATGTGTATAGCAATTAGAGAAATTGTTAGTTACTTATAAAAAGTAATAGAGGAACCAATTGAATTTTAAATTTGAATAAAATTTTTATAACAAGATATTTATTTTTTAAGATTTTTAAATTTTGATGAATAGTTAATAATAAAGAAACAAACGTAGCCTCTGTTCTTGCATCCGCTGTACGACTAAGATCCAGGTAGTGACAGTTTTCTTAATGTCTAAAGCTTAATAAATTCATGAAGATATTGGATAGAAACAAATCTATGAAAGAGAGAGTAGGGCACTAACATAGTTTATGTGTAATACATATAAATACAGACGGCATAAGAAAAGTAAAACTACAATTAATGTAGTAAGAACGAAAACAGCGCACATATTTTCAAAGTCAAATTAATTAACAGTTTCTTAAACAGGTATCTGTAGCCTGAATAGTCGAATTAATTAACAGTTTCTTTGTAGCCTAACCGAGCTAAGTAGGATTTGAATTTGAATTGAATTTATTTATGCCAGCAAAAGTCGCACATTTTATGCGTGTATAAATTTATAAAGTTATTACATTTTAAATAGTAGATATAAAATTATTTAAAAAGTATAAGAAATTTTTTAAATAAGAAAAGAAAGATCAAAAGATTCGAAAAGGGAGAAAATTTGAAAGAAAGTACAAAATAATAAGGTAAAAGTGAAGAAAAGAAGGATGGAAACTAAAAGAATTTAAGTAAAGGTAATTGTGTAATTTTTTGTTGTGCAACTTAAAAGTCGTATTTTTTTGAATAATATGGTACAAATATATATAGTTTAAAAGTTTGAAAAATAACAAAATAGAAAAGATAAAAGAATTTAGAAAGAAAGAAAATTTGATAGTAAAATACAAATAAAAACAGTTAGTTAGTAGAAAAACAATAAAGAAGATTAAAAAAGTAAGAAAATTTAAAATAAATGTTATTTTAATAATTTTATATTATGCAACTAAAAAGCTTAATTGATATAATAATATAGTCTAGATTTATCTTTTCTTTTTGAGGTTTATTATTTGGACATTCGCTGCTATTAAATATTAGAAAAATGACTCTTAAGTAATATTTTTGAGATAGTAATTTATTGTATCAAATTAAAGATTTGTTCGCCCATAGCTCAATATATATATATATATATATATATATTAATTATAAAAATTTTTCCATTTGTTTGTATTAGCGAAACCACGTTCATCTAAATTTGAACTCCTGGAGATACAAGCTCGTATACTTATATATTACTACATATTAAGAAAATAAGGGAATTTGGCTAGATAGTATATAATTAGTTATATACCCTTAAATTTTTTATGTATTATCATTTCAATATACTCCTTCAAATTTCATGTATTTCATCCACTTTCTAATTCTAATTTTGGTTCATTCTCATATTTATTTTTTATTTTTTATTATATATATATATATATATATTCTATACCATATAATTAGATATTAAGGCTAAAAACATGACTTGCATTGCACAATATTAAATGTTTTATATTTTTTCTTTCCCTCGCCATTCTCTGTTAACGTAATTTTATGTTTTTTAATATTTTTATATCTTTTAATTCACTCTTTTTATCCCTTATATATATATATATATATATATATTCATTTGTCTTATGCTCTTAATTTAAAATTGATTTTAATTTTATTATAATTTATAAAATATTATCTTTTGACAAGAGTTTACCCACGGAGTGTGCCTCATCGCATTGAATGTGTTGCTGCGCTAGATCTCACAAGAGGCTAAAAAAGTCGTATACGGGACAATGACCATTTATCGCTGTACATAAATGTGACCCATCCATTTAGAGCTAAGAAGGAAAAACTCAATCCTACTAACAAGGAAAAAGTCAATCCTACTAGCAATCAATAGTAATAATAAATAAAACTTTAGATCGAGTTGCAAGAGTCTGCCGAATTTCCCCAAATGCCTTGTTGGGACATTCTTACTGGCAGATATAATTTGTATTAGCCCGTGTATCAATTCCTAGTCTACTGCATTTGGAAAGGAAAAGTAAGTTCATATTTTTTCTTTCTGGCTAAGAGCTATGGACATAAGAAAAATCTGGATTGTGCCCCCTAATCCTATATTGTAATACCAGAGTCAACGCTACATATATCCTCTATGGAAGCACTATAAGAATCAATATTGCCTTTACGACATGCATTGATCTACGTACTTTTGGAAAGGACATGATGCCATATGTGACTTAGTAATTAAGTTAGGAAATAAGTTGAATTCTGGGTTGCGGAGTGGAGTGGATGCCATTGGAGTAAGTCACAGGACTCATTTCGTAAAAATGTAACGGATGGTGGGTTGTCGTCGGTTCTGAATAATTTTTTGGGAAAAAAGATAAAAATTCTCCTCTTTTTCTCTTTTTGAAAATGAACAAAATAATTTTTGAAGTTCTTTTAATATTAATAATATTTTTGTTTCCTAAGTGTTTTGATTAGTATATACAGTTTTTATTACCTGTTTTTTTGACTTTTATTTGTTTAATTATGCTTAACTACATATTATTCTGACTGAATTATTAAAAATTTAAATATTGCAACTTGACATTAAAAATATTCTTATTAATTGAGGTTTTTTTTTTCAGTTCATGAAAATATTTTTTAATATGTTATATTTATATTTATGCTTTGAATTTAATTAAGTTTTTTTAGTTGTGTATAATTATCATTGTTGAGTGTTAATTTTTTAATGTTACACCTAAAGCTTATCATTTGGAATATTAATAAATTGATTTAAATATATTTTGTAAATTAAATTTAATATTATCAAATTTGCGCGCACGCGCACGTGTATATATATATATATATATATAATATTACATATAATTTCTAATAACCAATTGGACGAGGACATCAAATCATCAAAGACAAGTTTCTTGTTCATTTAGGGTCTTGTCCACATTCTCCAAGGGAATCCGAATTGTAGGATGACTAAATGTGAAGAATTGGGATTTTAGAGTGTACAAGACTTGAGGATCTAAAAACAAGAAGTTCGTAGAAGACGGAAAGTGGCAATTCGAAAAATTGTTTTTAACTTTGTCAGGTGAATTTGCATTGAAATTATTCAAGATGCATTGAAAAGCTAAAATAAAATCAGATCGCCACGATGTTTTGAGTTTTAAGTGATTTTTGCTGTGTCAGGGCCAGAATGGAGCATGAAGTTATTGCGTTGTTTACGTACACGAAGTAACACTTTCCATATTTAGGTTGATTCTTGTGTGTGTGTTTTTTAATATTGCTTAATTTTTGTGTTAATTTTAGCTCATTTTATTATCTTTTATAGTTAGGAAACTTACTCTTAAGTATATATCAATTTAGGAAGGCCTTTGAAAACAATTCTTACAAAATTGGGGCCCATTTACACTTAGGTGTTGATGCTCTTGTTTTTCCATTCAAATCAAGTAATTCAAAGTCGGGATGCTTCGAGTGTTCATGGCATACCAATTAAGGGATGACAATTTGATAGTGTTATCTTTATATTTTAGTTCTTTAATTCAAGTTTCAAACTTTTACTCTTGGCTGTGAATCAAGGTTCTTAATTAGATCTGAGTTGTTGGATTAAGATTTTGCCATTGCTTGTTTCATCAATTCCAATCTTAGATTTTCAAGTCTTGATTATGGATCAAGGTTAATATGTAATTTAGCGTTGTTGAATTAAACTTCCACTAATTTCCTTAATTTCTTGAATTCTCAAATGATTTTTATGCATAATTACACAAGTCTTTTTCGGAATCGCATTACGAGTTTTTTAACTACCATCTAACCAATTGAATTAGTGACCCAAAAAATTAGTTAGTCATCTAATTCAATAAGCAATCCGATTTTAAAAATATTGCCCTTGAAAATGTGGGTCAAGATTGTTAAATCTTGTTAAATTCTTGTCTCCGTTATTTTTTCTTAGCTATATTGTGTGATTGATCTCAGAAACATGTAAAAGCTAGTTTCAGTAATTACATAATTAATACAGTTGGAATTATATGAACACTAGCGTCAAGGCCAAGGGAAAATTATATCATTGTGCCTTTTTCTGCCTTTATAGATCGTCTCAACATGTGTATGTTTAGAAACAAGAACAGTAAGTGGGATATCTTATTAATCATCTGTGATGTTAAACATATTAGTTAATCCTATATGATATATGATATAAACTGCAAGACCCTTGCAGCCAAAAAGAAATTTGAATCTCTTGTTGGTTTGCCCTTTTGTTCACCTAACAATTCACAAGTTGCAACTTTACTATTAATGTAAAAGACTAGGCATATACATGTCTATGTTTTTGTATTTGGTTTGCCAGACAATGCATTCAATGTATTTATATCGAATGCTTGAAATCATGATATGCATTATATTTTAATACATGTCATGAATATAATTAGTTATTTGTAAAATTGATGATACATTTCATTGTTTTAAATACCCAATATATTTGCATCAAGTGAAGCTATATATATTAGGTGCTAAACTTGAGAAAAGACAATATTGGACCCCATATCTTAGCTCCTCTTGAACCAAGTGGCTCATGTCACGCCCCTAATTTGGGAATGCAACGTGACAATATCTGTAAGAGAAATATCTTATCAAATATCAAAACTCAAATATTAAGCAACTAATCTATCAAGGTCATTAGGTGTAAGTAAAAAAGGTATGTTACATTGTAGTGGAAAAATAAATAAGTCTATGCTACTACATCCATGGTTTTATTCGTTTGGCAAAATATAGCAAAGCTCTTCTTTTGTCATGCCTTTTACCATCTTTACGCTTGCTCTTTCTCACTGGGATTCTCTGCAAAATGAATTTAGAAAAAAAATATATGAACAACTAATAACTTAATAAGCAGTTACCAACCTTATTTTTGGGATGTGAACTTGGCAAAACATTTACAAAATTCACTCGTTTAATTGAAAATTTACAATGAAGTAGATAGATAAGAATTCACATGTACTGTATCACATATTCGTTTTGCATGTACTATTGTTTGGCATGCCCAAGGACTCAAACAATTTGTATATTGAATTTATTGATTAGGATCTTAGTCTCTATCTCTTATTTAACTCTTTCTAGGTAAATACATATTTCATCGTAAAGATAATGCCTCCAAATCTTTAGGACTAAAACCACTGCTACTAATTCCAGGTCATGGGTCAAACAATTCAATTCATATAGCTCTAAATCTTTGGCATGCCAAAGGATTCAGACAGTTTGTGTACCGTATTTATTGATTAGGACCTTAGTCTTTTTTTTAGATAAGGATGGTCACGTGCAATTTTGCAGTTGTCTCAATTTATAAACTCAATTGATAAGGTTTTGTATCTTAACTTATAATCCTAGTTGAGTGGGTCACTTGATTTAATAATTTACCCCAACTAAAAAGGTCATGTATCTCACAAATTACTTGGTAAGTGGGTAAAATTAGTTCCTACACTACCTTGTGGTCCTCATGGACATCATATCATGATATTCCAGTATTTATAGTTAATGTGTCCAAAGCAATTAAAAATTATGAATCATTTAGTATTTGTTTACATTCAAAACATTTTTAGAATGCGCATTTTAAAGGAAAACATGCCAATTTATAAGCTCAAAAAGGAAAATTCACTGGAGAACATTTCAAAATAAATTCAGGAAAAATATATTATTTCCAAAAAATATTTCATTTAAAAGTAGTTGAAAAAGTTTGCAGAGTAAACTAACTTACTTGGTATTCACTTATTGGTCTTGAAGCTCTCTAGTTTGATTCCTAATTTAGTAAAAATTTAGTTCCTACGTGTTTCTTAATACAATTTTGTACTAATTTCTACTTGTCTCAAAGTAAAT
Organism: Avicennia marina; assembly: GCA_019155195.1. Lineage (NCBI taxonomy): Eukaryota > Viridiplantae > Streptophyta > Magnoliopsida > Lamiales > Acanthaceae > Avicennia > Avicennia marina. The sequence goes on from CM032765.1 coordinate 10,869,344, forward strand.
TTTGTTTACCAAAAGAGTTTGTTATCTAGGGTTTTGTATTTACAATTCTCTATATCCCGTAAAGTTTTATTCTCACTAATGTAGTCCACTTTGGGGTTAAAAAGTAATAAAATTTGGCATCAAAATCTTTGAAACCTAATTCTAGTCATTTTCTAGGTCCCGCCCTTGCAAAAACATCATTTAAGACCACGAAAATGGGTTCCACAATTACACAACGAGCTATAAGACATTCTGAATGTGTTCACGCTCGAACCTCACGACTGTAGGAAGCAAGTCCATGCTCACAAGAAGCTTTGCCGCAACAACACCTTTGGCCGCGGTGCATTCTATTTTTTGCTGCAGTACATTCTGCTTTTTGTCGGAGTTAGGTCATGGGACCACAAGTGGTTGTTTTGCCATTGCGGCATGCCAAAGTGAGTCCATGGCTTCGTCCGTAGAGCATACTAGAGTCGCCCGCGGTCTTTGTGCACATAAGTGTGACTCGATGTCATGACTGTAGTGCACAGCGGCATGACTATGAGTTGTAGACATGATGTGATTCTGCATGCGTGCTAAGGCTGCGTTTGTTCATTTTCTTGCATTCTACCTAATTTTTGATGTCCCTACACACAATTAATCATTCTTCGAGGGTCTTTGGGGGTTTTTAACCAATATTAAAATCACAAAACACCAAGATATAGTAGAACCAAGAATTTAAATGGGCAAAGTTCCTATTTTTCATGCTTAGTTTGCAAGCCCAAATTCTATATCACGATTCTACGTCCAACCACAACTTAACTCAGTTCCTTCTCATGGTTCCATCACTTTACTCATGTGTTAAGTTAAATCCTCGTGATTTATGCGCCTAGAATTTGTGAAACGTAATCCTAAGAGCGTGCATGAATCCTATGGAGTTTGACTATAAAAATTACCTTAATTTCATCGCGTTCTCGGTTTGAAAATTCGTCTCCCTCTTCTCCCCTCTCCTCTGGACGACTGCTCTAATTTATAGACTAGAGAATTTTTTATTTTCTTTGCCTATAACCTTTGGTTGGGATTATATTTATAAGAGAGATAGCATGGTATGTTTAACACCAAAATTTTGAAAACTTTTTACTGCAGAATTTCTGGCTTCTCTCTTTCAATTTTGGTACCTATTTGTGTACAGAAATTACTCTCTATCAATTTCCCAAGCTTTGATTTGGTTTGACTAGTATAATTGTGTACATGTTACTTTTCTTATACACTTAATACCGTCATACTTTATTTACACGAAAATTAATAAATAAACAGACACTAAATAATTAAACCATTCATTAAAAAAATAGGAAATAGGAAAGGTGTCTCGTAATAATTTCATTCAAGTAAAAATTATAAGTGCATAGGCATGTACCTAAAATCTGAAGTGTGGACAAGTGATCCAAAGGTTTTTCAGCCTTCCGCATAGGTATTTGATTTATTGACATATATGATGCCCTCGTGTACTTGTTTTCCCCTCTCTTCTCGTAACTTCAAAAAATGTTGACAAAACAAAGGAGATTGTTGCAACGATAAAACAGATGGGGAACAAGACTTAGGTACATCACTTGTCTCCGCGCCGTTTATTAGTCATTGGAGAAAATAAATATCTGCCCATTCAATTAATTGCTAAAAGTACTTCATTTAATTAAAATAAAAAGTCTGCCCATCCATTCAATTGCTAAAAGTACTTTGTTTAGCGAAATAAAATTTCAAAAAATATTTATGAACTTTGTGTAAATACAGTTCATGTTTGTTTTCAAATTTTGGTCCATAATTTTTGACGTGTTTTTATTAAAAATTATATAAAAGTAAAATCAAAAATAAAAATTATAATAGTTATAGTTTGTGTTTAACACAGTATAAGTATTTTTATATTGGGAGATGTGTCGTTTTCTCTACACACGTTAAATTATTTTTAATCACTCAATAAAAACATGACACGTGTTAAAAAAAGATTAAACACCAAGTACATCTTGCGTGAACTGCGTATGAATTTGGGACCTAAAGACGACCACTGATTTCAAAAAATCCATTCTTGTTTAGGTATTTTTGTACTGATGGCTATCAGTCGTATTCTAATTAGTACAAAATACGGGAATTAATGATTTGGTGCAACACAAAATTTGTTCATTTACAGAGAAAAAAATGAACGATAGAAACTCCTTAAGTACGAGGCAAATCGTCCAACAATTCTGTAAACTGTTGCAATGGGTGCATCACGCACTTCTTTTGTAATATGTTATTAATAATCGCATTCAACTTACGGTAAAATAATAAGACGTAGTTACTAGTCCTAATAGTAGTGTGCAAAAATATCGCATATTAGTATTAGAACTTAATTTTGCTTCTAGTGATCATTTTATTAAAAGTTTTCAATTATGGCCCATACGGAGGAAATGGAATTTCTTTTAGCATATTTAACTTGAAACCAGCTGGTCATTATGTGTTTGGTTGGTGTACGAGTGTACAATTAGCCAAGATATGTGATAGGTAAGAAAAGATACGGCTAGATTTCTTGAGAATTAAATCTAAAATCTAAATAGTATAGGGTAAAGCCTAGGAGCATGTCTGTCTAGGATTTTTGGAATATGTATGACCATACTAACTCTTATTGTACAAATAACTAGCTTTTCTAAATAGAATGGATAAGTTGATTGGAAAATAAAATAATTAAATGATAGAAAGAGAAAGAGAGCTGACGTCATACTAAGTGTGTGATGTGATCATTGACGTTGTTTGTGGGAATAGAGAGCTAGGAGGTTTTTGATGGAAATGAAGAAATTAAGAGCATCAATAGTAAATGATGAGTAGCAGGAGGGCATGCCGTTTCCAAAGTACCACCCATAAAAGCGTTGAGATTCTAAGAGCTTGCGCCATCAACACCTAAGCTAATTCAAATCTTAATGGAGCGAAATAATAAAGTAGTGTTAATAGCCGCCCCAAAGATGAGGCTCATTGCTCGGTCATGGGTAGTAGCATAAAAAGAGTCGAGAAGGGAAAGGAAGGAACTATGTCATCAGAAATAGAGAAAAAGGTCACTAATATTTATTAGTAGTTAGAAAAATGTAAAGGACCAAAGTCAAAACTAGGGAAAGTTTGCCACTCACAGAAGCAATCTTGATGGATCCCTTACTTGAAAAATTTAGAGCTGTTACTGTCCCTACTTAAAATGGGGCTTCTAATCTCATGGAGCACTTAGTAAAATTCAGGCATCAAGCACTTCTGCATCAATATTCGAAGGGAATCAAGTGTAACCACACGAGGAGGATCGACATAAAGATGGTTTAATCAACTGTCAATAGGGATTATATGAAAATTTGAAGATTTTTCTTCCTTATTTCTATACCAATTTGCTAGTTGTAAAAGATATAAGCGAACGTTGATGCCATTATTCGATATGATTTAAGAAATGAAAAACCCTTGAGAGAGTACGTAAAATAATTCTCTAGGGCAGCCTTGGGAACCCTTGTCGCCACACAGGAGGTTTTAGCCAGTGCATTTGTTCGGGGGCTTCACTAACAACAGAGAGTCCCTTCAGCAAAAATGGCTAAGCCTTCATAATTCACGCCCCTGTGAATAAGTAGGGAGCAAGTGTTAGCTGTGAAACAAGGCACTAAGATGTTAAAGTGGCCGAAAGTCTCGTACACCCCACCTAAGAATTCAAAACAAGCACAATTCTGTAGGTTCCACACGAGTATAGGTATACAACAAATGGATGTGCTAATTTGAAAGTGAAGATAGAAAACTCAATAAAAAAGGATAGTTATAAGAACTCATTAGAAGGGAAGGGCAAAAGGATAAGGGTAAAGTCATGGTAACTAAAAAATGAGAAGAACCCAAGAAGGGTTTTGTAATTACAATATTAGGAGGAGAACTCAGAAGCAAAATTAAAATAAGAAAAATAGTGGCAATTTTGGTTAAGGAAGTGATTGTAACAAGAAGACCTGAGCTGAGCCTCTGGGTTCAAGATTTATAGAGAGTAATTATCCCATATCAAGATGCATTAGTGATAACCGTTGACATAGCTGGTTATAATGTAGCTCGGTGCTTGGTTGATGAAGGAAGCTTAGTTAATGTTTTATTAGTAGACATACTTTGTAAAATGGGATTAGAAGGAACTATCTTGGAGGCAGCAAAAAGTGCATTGTTCAGTTTCACAAGGTCAACCCTATGGTAAGATTACCCTTCTGGTAACTATGGGTATGGCGAGATAAGGAAAACTAAGACTATTTCATTCTTTTGTTGTACCAATATCCTCAGCTTATAATATCATTTTGGGAAGATCAATTTTGATCGAGTTTCAAGTGGTTGCATCATCATATCATCTCGTCATAAAATTCCCTACTGAGAAATAAATAAGGTTAGTAAAGGGAGACTAGGTGATATCAAGAAAATGCTATATGGAATCAGTTAAAAAAGTGGAGGATAGATCGAAGAAAGAGAAGGAAAGTGGCAAGATGACCATATAACTCGAGGAACAACTACTAAATGTGGTCATATGTTTGTGGAAAGGAATGAGCACTAGAGTAGGAGCAACCCTCCTATTGGATCTTAGGGAGAAGTTAGAATGATTACTCAAGGAAAATACTAACATCTTTACGAGTTCTTCACATGAACTTTAGGGGACAGCGTCTACAGTGATGGAACATTGGTTGAATATAGATACGGAAAAAAGACTAGCAAAACAAAAGCTGAGATATTTTAATAAAGAAAAGATACAAGTAATACATGGAGAGGTGGCAAAGTTGTCAGAAGTTGGACATATAATGGGGATAAAGTACACATAATGGCTATCCAATGTGGCAATGGTGCTAAAGCATAGGAGGAAACATAGTCGAGGATTGCAGGCCCCTACCTAGAATATATTAGCTGGTGGAAGCCATAGCATGGTCAAAACTGCTTAGTATGATCGATGCATATTAAGGGTATCATCAAATACTATTAGCAAAACAGGATTGGAGTAAAGTAAGTTTTCTAACACCCTTTAAAACATATAGTTATAAAATAATGCATTTTGGACTAAAAAATGTTGAAGTAACATACCAAAGGGTAGTAAATAAGATTTTCAAAAAACAGATAGGCAAAAATATGAAAATATATGTGGATGATATGCTAATGAGATTTTTTTGCAAAGAAGAGCATATTCAAGATTTGCAAGAAACCTTTCTAACTCTGAGAAAATTTGGATTAAAACTTAATCATTTGAAATGTGAGTTTTGGATAAGTGCAAGTAAACTTCTAGAATATGTGGATACACAAAGAGGGGTAGAGGTTAATTTAGAAAAGATAAAAGTTATTTAGAACATGTCTTCACCCAAAATTATAAAGCAAGTCCAGAAATTAACTTGGTGTTGGCCGACCTCCACCATTTCATTTCTAGGGCAAAAGATAAGAGCCAACCTGTCCTACAACTATTAACGAGATCAAAGAAGTTTGAATAGACTGATCATTGTGAAGAATCTTTCCAACAATTGAAAAAGTATCTTACCAAACTACCTTTATTAACCAAGCCCGAAGTAGGAGAAAGACCTTACGTGTACTTAGTAGTATCGAAAGAGGCAATAAATTTAGTGTTATTGAAAGAGGCACATGGGTCACAGCTCTCAATGTATAATGTAAGCAAAGTACTGCAAGGACCCGAGTTGAAGTACCTAGAGATTGAGAAGCCTATTCGAGCACTTGTAAATAATACTTGAAGATTGCGAGTGTATTTTTTAGAATATATTTTTATTGTCCTAACACAACATCCAATTAAGCAAGTAGTGCAAAACATTGAGGTATCAACAAGAATAGTCAAATGGGCAATGGAATTAAAAGAATTCGAAATATCATATACACCAGGGAAATTGGTGAAAGGGCAGGCCTTGGTTGACTTTATAGTAAAACTTCAAGATGAGGCAAACCCATTGATTTGGACTATATATTTGGACAGCTTGACTACCGAGGCCAGCAGTGATGTAGGTGTGGTACTAATAAACCTAGAGAGATATAAAATAGAAAGTTACAACTAAAAACTAAAGCCTCAAACAACGAAGCTAAATATGAGGCATTAATTTTAGGACTAAAAATAGTAAAAGGGCTATAGGTAAAATAGATGGGCATTTATTTTGATTCTCAATTGGTAGTTAAGCAATATTTAAGATAATTTGAAGTAAAAGAAGAAGGTATGAAAGTATACTTAGAAAAGGTCAAACAGATGGCTACAATAATGGTTGAGTTTCAACTATACCAAATACTAATTGAAGAAAATAACAAGGCTAGTAGGTTAGCACAGTTGGTCGCCATTATCGAGGTAGATTCAACTCAAGTTATAAGTTGGCAAGAGTAGAAATGATAGTGTGATAGAAGATAGCCTAAACGACTGGAGGACGCCTAAAATCAACTATTTGAAGAGTCCCAAATGGATAGGAAAACAGAATGTAGAGTAACACGATTCATGTTAATGCTAGAAAATTTGTATAAACGATCATATGCTCAACAATTGCTTAAGTGCTTGGAGAAGGAAAGGGCACATTATATACTATAGGAAATCCATAAAGGGTATTGTGGATCACATATAAATAAAGTATGGCTCTCTAAGAAAGTAATTAGGGTGAGATAATACTAACCTACGAAAAAGGAAGATACTATCAGAATGGTAAGGACATGCAAAAAATGCCAGCGAGATAGTAGTCATAGAACTAGGCCAACGAAAAAATGAACATTATGGTGAGTCCAATCCCATTCGCCAGATGGGGTATGGACACAATAGAGTTATTATCTATCACACTAGGGCATAAGAATTATAGCTATAGACTATTTATAAAATGGGTAGAAGTTGAAGCACCGATCAAGATATCAAAAAATGAGATAATGAAGTTTCTGTGGAAAACCATAGTTTGCAGATTTGGGTTACTCAGAGAATTAATATTAAACAATGGTAGGTAACTCCAAGGCAAGAATATTTAGGATTAGTGCAAGAAAATGAAGATATAACAGAAATGTAGTTTGATGGCTTATCCACAAACCAATGGACAGGTAAAGGCTGCAAACAAGATCATCATCAAAGCAATCAAAACAAAATTAGATAGAGCTTGAGGTAAATGGGTAGAGGAGTTACCCAGTATACTTTAGACATGCCAAACTAATCCCTTAATAGCCATGGGAGAAAAGCCCTTATAAACTAGTTTACGGAGCAGAGGCTATAATTCTAGTTGAAATTGGGAAAGAATCACATAGAATTGCGACCTATGAAACTAGGAAAAATGATAAAGTTTTGAGTAAAGAAATAGAGTTACAGGAAGAGAGAAGGGAGATGGCTCATTTTAGACATTAAAAATACAAGCAAATGATCGACGTCCTATTTAATCGAGGTATAAGAAGGGTCTTATAAAAGAGGGACTTGGTACTTAAAAAAACATAGGCCATACAACCGATAGGAAAGATGGACTCAAAGTAAGAAGGGATATTCCAAGTTAAAGAAGTCCTGCTAGGAGGAAGCTATAGGCTAGCTAACATGAATGGGTAGCTACTTCCTCAGCTTTAGAATATGAACAACTTAAAGAAATTTTATGTATAAAAATTTTTAAATTGACATGATAATAGCTTGAAGTAAAGGGAAGGACTAAGATAGGTTTATCTAAGAGGACCAAACTAAGTCCCAAAATAAAAAATAAGGCACAAGATAGCCCATCTAAGAGGATCAAACCTAGCCTTAAAAATAGGGATAGGCCAAAGAAGGCCTACTGAAGAGACTGACCTAGATCCCAAGGCCAGGGATGAAGCTAAAAAAGGCCCACACAAAAAGACTACATTCAGTCCCAAACTAAAATCATAGAAATTTACGCAAATATGAAATAAAACAATACTTCATTCATTGAAAAGATGGAGAGATACAAAAATAAACAAATTTTTCTAGAGGTAGACGAAGGAGAAACTTCAATAGGGACTTCAACTACAGGCACGTTAGAAGTAGGGACCTCAGTAATTAGGATTTCCAGAGCAGGAATAGAGGAGCTTGGCTCGTAGTAGCAGGCCTGTCGCCCAAATTAGGAAAACCTCTTTCTGGAACAGTGTCTGCATCCATGTCCTTGTATAATTTTGAAAAGCCAACATCCTTCCAAAAAGTATAAATCAACTAGGTGTCGAAAACAACTGTTGAAACCATAAAGGTAATACTAGGTTGCTTGGCGGACAAGCTATTGATTAAAATCTCTAGATTAGGTCCACACTTAAAGACATTCATTCCAATACTTTGTAAAATACACCTTACCTTCCCTGGTTTGGGGGTATTCAACTAGGGTGATTGTTTAAGTTGATTTCACGGTGGCGGTAAAACTCTCAGTTAGCCCCTGGTTCTTGTGACGAAACCACTCAACTTCGACTTTGAGAGAAGCCATCCTTTGCCCCACCCCTCTCATAAGTTTACACGCGCGTGCACACACACACACACACACATATTGTTTTAAATGTAATAAATTATAATGTTGTAATTAATTATATGTCACATTTTATAATTAATTTGAAAATTAATCAATTAAATTATTAGTTTGCTCATTCTATGAAAATTAAAATAAAAAATTTTAAAAGTGTTATTTATGATGGTGTATATATTTTAATTTGATAAAATATATATCTTGACACAAAAATTAATATTTTGCTGTACAATAAAAAATTGTAAAGTAATACAAAACCAAATTCATCACAATACTCTTTCTTCAATTCTAAATTTTACCAAATTTTCTTGATTTTTGTAATATACTAATTGGATGAACATTTTAGTCCTTTTTCTTAATTTATATAACTTTGAAATAATTAATGATTTATCATTCTATTTCTTTTTTTTCCATAGTAAATAGATTGCACCCATTTATTTTTTTTACGTATATCATTTTTTAAATTGAATATATAGATTGAATACAAGTTATTCATTTATTTTATACTTACTCATCTATGTGTGATATATATATAAAATTGTTGTTGGGTCTATATTGATTCTTTTATTTTAATGAGAAATTTAGTATGAAAAATATCTTTTGTGACTATTATTTTGTAAAAAATTAAATTTTGTCACATTAAACAAACTAATGTAACAAATATATCATTCCTTAAAATTATTTTAAATATGCTAATGTGACAAATATGTCATGTTTACTATTTTATGAGGTTAATTAATATATTGAATTTTTACTTACTTATATGAAAGTGAAAATAATTAATTTTTTTTAAAAATATAATTTTAAATTAATTTTTTTTAACAAGCATCCATGGGGGCAACCGTGGGGGAAATGGGGTGGGAGATGAGGTGGGGTGGGCATGGTGGTGGAGAGGGGAGGGGCGGGGGTGGGGGGAGATTTTTAACACCATCCCCTGCATTACCCTTGCTCCATTTTCATCTCTAATATTCAGCTAGGGGGTTGATTCCCGAGGTGTTTGGCTAAACTTATCTTTTAAAATTTACAAGTTTTTTAAAATTTACAAGATTATGTAATTTTTAAAATATTTTAAAAGTTTATAAACTCATAAATATTATTTTAAAAATAATTTAATACAATGTATGGATAAAAATAATAAGATCATCTTACAAAATTATGTTGAAATTCATAATTATAGATGAATGTAACTTATTGGTGTGAGTGTGATAATAATACGAATAAATTAAATATTATTAAAACAAAGTAATTATGAATATCTATGCAATTTTTAATATACAAATGGAAGTAACTTATAAAATATTTTAAAATAAGTTGCAAAGAATCGCCTTATTCTTAAAGGGCTTATAAGTTATGAACATTTTATTTTTAAATCTTATAAATTGTTTTACCAAAAATTTTACCAAACATTTTTAACAAGGTTATATTGTTCTCAAACATCTTAAAGGGTGTTTGACTAACCTTATTTTTATAGCTTATAAGACAATGTAACTTATAAGATATTTTTCAAACTAATAAACTCAAAGATTTTATTTTAAAAATAAACTAATAAAGTGTTATGATATAAATAATAAGATTTTGTTAAAATTTATAAATGTAGTTGATTACAATTTTTTTGATGTAATAATGCTAAATATAAACTAAATGTCATTAATAAATTGAAATTTAAAGAAATTTTTATCAATTTTAACATGTAGAATGGAGTAACTTATAATGTGTTAAATATAAATTAAGAATAACTAACTTATTTTTAAAGAATTAATAAATTTCAAACATCTTATTTTTTAAACTTATAAGCTCATTTGTCAAATAAATTACCAAACACTTATAAGAAATTTATAAACTAACCAAAATACGCTCTTACAAATGTTTTAAGGAAATTATAAGCTTACCTTACACCCTCGTAGATTGAGAGTGTAACTATTTCTTTCACACTATGAGTGTTTTAACGTATCAAACTATTTGATTCAAGTTTGATTAAACTCAAAAATATTTTAAATTTAATTGAATTTGAACTCTAACTTTTAAAGTTCTTTTGCAAGTATAAACTCACTGTTAAACTCGACATTAAACTTGAATTTAAACATTACAAAATTGATCGAAGTCAAATCAAGTTCGCGTAATCTCAAATTTGAGGTATCATTTTAATTAAAATCATTTGCGTCCATATATATCATAACCAAATACTTTGAAGATCCCATATACACATGGTATATACATCATGGGAACATAAATTTTCATGGCCTGGACTTTGGCGTGCGAGTAACTTCCTATTTATATATATTATGATATTCGAGATTACCTAGTGGGATATTCTACCGATGCACTCATCATTGATAATCTCTATATCAACTTTAACATTTTAATTAATTTGGCTTCCACTCATGCATATGCACGCCCAAATCATTAAACTCCATCATGCTATCTCCTATTCATACGAAATTCTTCTTCTTCTTCTTATTATCATTATCATCACATGCATCTGTCATGCACATTATTATTATCATTATTTATTTATTTATTACTACGTAATAGTTACGTGTCCATGGCATGGACACGTAGGAGGGCAACGAGGGGAGAGCCCTCTACGTAATAATTAATCAGAAGGTGAATAAAATATGGTATTATTGCATTCCTGCAAAATAATAATAGACACGGGCTATTTGTCCTTTCAGTGCCCTAAAATAATTGCCATGTTCTTGCAATATGTATTTAAATGTATAAAAATGAAATTTATTTCTCTTCAATTTTAGGCGTGAGAGGACATTCAAGACAATGAATTATTTTCCAAATATAAACCGCATAAGAACGTACGTATTTTGGGGGCAAAATGCACCCCAAGTTGCCTGCCCTCCTTTATTTCTCAACAAACGCTTTCTGTATGTGGGCAGGTTGAATTATTCTGAAAGGTCAATAATTTTTTCCCCGCAGAAATTATTTAGTAGGAACTAGCAGAATAATTGAACTAAGTTAGTTTAAACATTTAATTTCTTCATAGGGAAAAAAATGTGAGATTTAATTGTTCGATCTTGATATTTAAATTTCTACGACGACATTGTCGTGATTCAACTTGAATGTGATGAATAGCTGGACTGAAGTTGGAAATTTGGGGATTACTATTTGCATAATTTGACGTGGATAAATGCATGAATAGGCGTGTTGGGGACAGATTAAATGAGTAATCCGCGCACGAGGCTCCTTTGGCTAAACCTTAACACTACATTTGGTTCTTGGAATTTGGAGAGAAAAAGAAGAGAAAATATTAAAGAAAATGTTTTTGACTGAAGAAAAATTTTATAGAAAAGAAAACTAGAAGGAAAATTGTAGTTTAGCGACGGAAAATTTATTTTCTTCAGAAAATGAAAGAAAAGCTATTTTTTTTTATTCATCCTCAAAAACATTAAACAAATTCTATTTTGTAAAATTTTTCTTCATTATTTTTTCTCTATTATAAAAAATTTTAATTTTAAGTTTTTATTGATTTTATTTCTTTATTTTTTATTGAAATCATTTCAATCAGACACTACATGGAATTTTGAATTTCTTTCATTTTCTTTTCCACTCTAAATTCCTGAAACCAAACATAGTGTAATGGAAAAAAATTTAAATGTACATCTATACTATATTACAAAGGCTCAACATTTTATAATAACTATTTTTTTCAATTAATATTTAATCAATAATATGTATATTAACTCCTTAACGATCCTATATACTAAAAACTAACAACTAGCCCTTCATATTTTTTTTAAAAAATATAAATTTACAGTTTTTTATTTTTAAGGCACCAAAATTATTTATCTTTCTCACACATATTATCTAAATAAAAATATAAAATGTTAAAAATTTTAAAGTAAACTCTTTGTAATTTGTGTTAAATTTTGAATAAAATAAGTTCAATATTTGAATATTATCCATCCTGTATTACTATAAAATTTTATTATATTAAGTTAATTTTTTTGTTTAATTTTTGTACACGCATACAATTGCTATTACCTAATGATTGGCCAACTTATCTATTGTTAGATGATAAAGTGATTTTTATAAATTGTAAAACGTTTTTGCGTTTTGCACATGAATTAAGTAAAATTAATTAAAGAACAATATTGCACAATGTTAAAAGAAAAAACTGGGATGTTGCTATAATACTCAGGCTATATTTGGATGCATATTTGGCATGGAAGAAAATTGATGTAAAAATTTAAAAATAGTGTAAAAGAAAGAGAGAGAGAAAGAGATAAAAAAAATTATTTTAATTGATAGTATGTTCTGAGAGCTGCTTTTTAATGGAATGAAAATTAGGGAAAATTTTGCATCAAAACATAGCATCAACGTTTTTTATATTTTTAACAACACCTAAATGATTAATTAATTAGCTCTTCACTTGAACTATTTAATGATCTCGTATGGTATTTTACTCAAACACTGAAACGTGTAGCTAGTTATGAACTTGTTCTTGAAATGAAATTTTGTAAGGTTAACAAATAAACATCTAAAATTTAGATTAAGTATTACCAAATAAGCTATCCCTTTGGCACTATGGTTTCTCTAGTAATGTAGGACTCTCTCTTGCCAAACAAAGGACAACGGCATTTATATTCTATTCAATTATTGACATAGACACTTTCATACGAAAAAGGTACTTTTAAGATCTAGAAAATTGTAAATGTGTCTGGTGAATATTTAAGAAGGAACGTCAAACTGTAAAAATGAGATCACTATTTTAGAAACTAGGAAAAAATCTGACGACTAAGATCCCTTGCACGGATCCTGTGGTTAACGAAACAACCACCAGATTTTAATGATTTCGATACAATAGCGAACTCAAACGAACAAGTAGTGTTTCTTTCGAAATGGAAATTATTTATTATTTCAAGGTGAGTAAGAAATTTCGAATAGTTTAAAGAATAGCCACTCGATCAGAATTGTTACCGTTGTATGAGGAAAGTTGGAGAATGGGAGAAAGCAAAAATAAAGTAGGGGTTTTTATTTTTTTATTTTTTCAGAAAAATGTAAAAGAAAACATAAGATATTCAATCTACACTATATACGAATTATATAATATAAGGCTATTATTTTTTTAATAATGGCGATATTGTCATTCAAAAAATAATGAAAATATTCCAAAAAAAAAAAAGAGAAAGATAAAATAATATAGGTGGAAGAGAAAAGGATGAGAAACAAATAAAACGAGTTGAAAAAAAAGGATCAATAAAGAACAGAAAATAAAAAAATAATTTAGAATAGATGTATATTAAGAAATCAACATATTTATGGCAACCAAAAGTACGTATTTATTAAAGGAGGTTCAGCCATAATTAAATAAATAGCAATTCGTGCATGCTCAATGTGTTCATATAAAATTTAAAACATAAATTATTATATACACATATAAACTTATATTTTAATTGTATAAATATTTAGAATTATGCGAACGGTTCTTTTGTTTTCTTATTTATCGTCTAATAAAGTTATATATATTAAATATAGTAAGAGTATAAAATATTATTAATAGTAATAAAACATAGATTATTATGTTCTAAAATGTATTAGATTGCATATAAAATGAGAGAAAAAAATTTAAAATAGAGAAGATGAAATAAAATAATTAAAATTTAATTATAAATGATAAAAAAGAGAAAAATATAAAAAAGTAAAATAAATAAATAAATAAAAGAGAACCATTTTTGTTTTTCTACTTTAAGTAGTTATTATAAGGAGTAAACATATCAAATGACCAAACTTAGTTACCTCAAGATTTCTCCATAATAATTAGTATAGATATAGATGTAGTGTTATATATATATATATATATATATTTAATTCACGCACTCCAACCACGCCAAGATGGTTTGATCCCAAAACCTAATATACTAGAACATACGCTTGTCTTTAAAATACGAACCTTCTCTCTCTCTCTCTCTCTCTCTATTTGTACTCAGTTCATCCATCGTAACACAAATATAAAAGTCAACTTGTCTACATATGAACCAAAAGCACGGTCCTGACGAGAGAGAGAGAGAGATTCTGCTTTCAGGCCAGCCTTGAGAAACTGGCCTCGTCCTTGCAGTATTGGGCAAAATAGATGTGTGTAGAAAAAAATAGATCTATTCCAACAGTTGTAATGGGAATCGCAGCATTTCAGAAAAACCTATTTTTATAACTCTATTGTCATAGTTTCTTAATTTATACTAATTACTTCAAAAGCCAACATGCACGTACCCGTCTTTCTATATAGGCACAGCAGTAGGAAATCTACAATCTATTATCTACCCAGACACCCACTATTCTATTAGCGTACGTACTCTCAAGAGAGGGCCTTTTTAAGCCCCCCAGATTGGGTATCATTTCTCCTGCTTCGTGATTAGACCGTACTTGGCAGAGATGTGGGATCTCAACGATTCACCGGATCAGAGAATAGAAGGTGAATCGGCAAGGTGCTCCGGTGAGAAGGGAAAACAGGTTCGCCCCATGTCCAATTCAAGCTCGCCGGTGGCGGATATCGAACATGGCTCAGAAGAAGAAGCTGCCGAAAGAAACGGTGGATGGAAGGGAAGCAGCGAAATATTTTCCATGGCTCACAGATACAATGACAACGAGACGGCGTCGTGCTTGTCACCCGTGACGCGGCAGTTCTTTCCTGCGGATGACTCGGAAATGGTGCGTGGAGGAGGACTATTCGACTTCTCCATGATGCACTGGCTAGGAGTTAATCAGCTGGGCCAGTCTGATCCCAACAGCGGCGGCGGAGGCTGCGTGGGGAATTCGGTGGCAAATCAGGCGCGGCCACTAAAGAAGAGCCGCCGAGGCCCGAGGTCCAGAAGCTCCCAGTATCGCGGTGTCACGTTTTACCGGAGAACGGGTCGTTGGGAGTCACACATATGGTATAAATATATATCTATCTGCAAGTCTGCCTTTATTTATATTTTTTATTTTGCAAAAGATGAATTTCGTTTTTCTGACACATGCAATTCAATTTCTTTTTCTTTCTGATTTAGGGATTGTGGAAAGCAAGTGTATTTAGGTTAGCTTTCTTCTCTTCAGTTCTCGTGGCATCCCTTCAACAAATACTATTTTTAGAAATCTTTGATCTTGTGAATAGTTTGATAAGTGAAGTTGGATTTTTGTTTTCTTTGTATACGTAGGTGGATTTGATACAGCAGAAGCGGCAGCCCGGTGAGCTCCTAACCTTATATTCATGCTAAAGAAAACGTCAGAAGTTTAAAGGGGCTGGCTAATGTTTTTGGGAATGAATCCATTGCAGTGCATACGATAGGGCAGCCATTAAGTTTCGAGGACTGGAAGCAGACATAAACTTCGGTGTAAATGAGTATAAAGAAGACATAAAACAGGTAGAGATCACTCGGAGAGAGAGAGAGAGAGAGAGACAGACAGACACAGAGACAAAAACAATATATGAATGCAGTCTTTAATTCCTTCCTATTTTGTAAAGTGATTTTCGTTACCTTCGTATAGTTGTCTTCTTGCTTTGACCCTCATGAATCTTGGTGAAAACCGAACAGAAAGAACGCAGGGTTCATTTTATCTTAATAATTTATTATGTATTGGATTTTCCAGATGAGCAATCTAAACAAGGAGGAAGTTGTGCATGTGCTGCGTCGACAAAGCTCTGGTTTTCCGAGAGGCAGCTCCAAGTATAGAGGCGTTACATTGCACAAATGTGGCAGATGGGAAGCCCGTTTGGGCAGGTTCTTGGGCAAAAAGTAAAAAATGCATTTTATTTTCATCTACTCGTAGCTTGCAGCTAGCTTTAATTACTTCCGAATCTTGCACCGGTGACTGATTCTTGTGGCCTGAATTCCTAGTTCAAAACTCTTTGGCGCTCGTGAGCTTTTATCTAATTTGTTTCTTTATTGAAACAGGTACGTTTATTTGGGTCTCTTTGATACTGAAATTGAAGCTGCCAGGTGGGTTTGTAGAGATGATATATGTGTACTGTCGTCTCCGTTACTTTCTTCTGCATATTTAGGTTTAGGGTTAAATGCGACTGTGACCCAATTCGGTCGTGGCTGAAATATCTTCTTCAAACGCGCCGTAGGGCTTATGACAAAGCCTCCATCAAATGTAATGGGAAGGAAGCCGTTACCAATTTTGATCCCAGCATTTATGAGGAAGAACTCAAATTAGCTTCAGGTAAGTTAATGACAGAAATGTTCTCTGTACTGAGGGTTTTCATATTTTGTGAGGCAAAGTCTTGTAATTTCAAGTGAACTCTCTAAATGGAAAAGATAATGCCCGAAGTCTGAACATTCTGGTTTACATATATCAGAGCCTTACAACGATGCAGCAGACCACAATCTGGATCTGAGTTTAGGCAACTCGGCATCAAAGCCGAGTGGCCGAGGATCGGGGATTAGAGATCATCGCCCTTCCTCGATGCAATTAGACATTGACAGGAGACGCCGGGGACTGAGGCCTGAGGTAGGAATAATGACAATTCAACTAAACGAAGTTAATTCCTCTAAATTTTGCACTTTAATTTTCTTGAAAACCGCAGCTTAATTTCATGCACCGTATCACTTCAACTGGCCCTGGTATTCCATGGAGAAGGAATGGCTACAGTGACACACAAACCGGCTTGCAGTTTCCGCACCAAACGCACCTTCATCATCACTCTGCTGGCTCATGGAAGGTTAACAATGAAATGCACAGATTTGGACAACTTGGGAGAACAAATGAGCCTCGCACGCTTCAAATGTTCAACACTCCATTTGGCTCACAAAGTTATCAGGTGAGTGTACTCATGTTTTATGTTCGTTTTGTCATTGAACAATTAAAATTTTCTTTTCTGCTTTGAATTTACTGCGTGAAAATCCGAAAACACGACAGGTTCATCAATTTCCTCCGGGCAGCATTATAATTGGTGGCAGAAATATTGGAGGAGAGGTTTCTGTTTCGAGAAATGAAGCTTAACGGCACAAATATATCAAACCCCATTATTGTTTGCGAGTGCTGCTTTGGAAAATTTTAATTTGCGGCTTGGACTGTTGGCTGTATGCGGTGGTTAGAATTAAATGCTTAGAGTATTTTGTTGTAGTCTATTTAAATATTGAATAAGAAACTTTCATATTTATAACCGAATACATGACAAGCGATGAAATCAAGTAAAAGTTTGTGGTAAGATCCTCGATTGCTACAATCTTGACACTTGAATGTTTTGGTAAAAAAATATCTTGTTTGTTTTATCATAATTTATATACTGCATTTGTGGATGTACAACCCTAAAAGAATTTTGGTATCAGAGCAGTAATTTCTTCTCTTTTCTCCAAAATTTTTGGACATGTGAAATTCATAGTCCGTACCCGAATGGTAGCACCGCCACTTCCCATTGAATCTTCGGGTTAGGAGATGGATGAGCCACAATTAGAACACAAATTATGTTGCAAGGGCCTCATCTAATGTAGAAGCAAAATTCCTTAAACTTTTAGAGCTAATAAAACAAGGAAAAAGAAGACTGTTTTCTGAAATATTTTCACGGGAATGAAAAAGGCAGTAGCTCCTTGAAATTAGAATCCCTTTGACGAGATGCATCTATGGTATAACTTGAAAATGAAAGAAAGCAAAGATATGCATGCAAGCCATATTTTCTCTCTAAAGGTTCAGAAATTGTAAATCAAATAATTAGATGTCTTGATAATCGAGGAAGGGAAAAAACGTTCAAAAAGTCGTTAGAAACCCTCCTAGAATATTTGATCTGTACATGTTTACACCAATTGAAGAATCTAATTAAGATATGTCTGTTAACTCTTCTAATTTGATGAATCAACTAATGAGATATAAGAATTATGAGACCTGAATTCTAATAACAACAAAAGTAATAATTATGAGACCCACTGTATATTGCAAAGAATAATGAACAAAATAACAAGTTCTTATTTATTTCTTTCAGGTTTCACCGATAAAAATGTTCTGCATGTTCATGCAATATAGCAAGTTGCTTTTTTATGATGAAAGTTTCAATACAAGAGTTTAGCTAGGAATGACAAAATGCATCCTGTGAATGTAAAAATCACCTGCAAAAGAAACAAGTGACGATTTGTTTGAAATTAACAGCGGATGTCATTTGTGTTCCAGATTTAATAGCAAACTTGATTAGCGTTAGAACCTTATTCAAAGAAAATTAAAATCACTTTTGACGATGAAAAATGTGCACGCTTTTCTGTACGTGAAAAGGCGATCTAGTAATATTGTTAAAATAGATTATTTAGGAGCAAGGGCCCAATTTTTGGGCGGGGGACGCTCCTCAAAGTTTGACAAATTTTTATTTGTCCTTTAAATTTTAATTACAAAATTAATAAATTTAAAATATTTTAAGTTTTTTATATAAGTAGGCTCCTCCAAAACAACAATTAACTTTTAATTATATTTTTTTTTTGTTTTTACACTCATCCACCTAATAACCTAGTGGATTTGAACCCTCAATCCCTTCCTTAAGATAAAGAGGTTCAAGTCATTAGAATACACATACGCATCCAAATGGGTGTCACTTAAGCAACAAAGGATGAGTAGAGATTCTACCACAAATGCTTTGTGAAGAATTAGCTTTTGAATTTTTTTTTTGTTAATAAACAATTTAATTATTTTTTCTATATGTTATTCCTAAATTCCTTATTAAATTATTTATGAGTCTAGCAGGGCTTCGCAGTCAAATAACTCATACATACCTAAGTAACATAGCAATTATCAAAAGTGAGAATTCAAGTTCTTTGAATAGCATATAATTCGCACACAATTGAGATTTTGCTTTCGTTATTCTCCTAAATTATGTATTCTTGTTTGCTTGTTCTAATTCAAGAATTTCACTTTCATTATTTTTTACAAATTAACAAATCAATCTAAGAGTGACTAAAACTTAGAAAACATTAAGCATACAACAAGAAGAATTTTAAGCCAATGAATATCAGTCGAAAGATTCCAACCAATTAAATTCGATCACGAAATTACAAGTCCCTAAAAATAATAAAATTTAGCCACTTATAATATTAACAACAACACAAGACACAATTTCAAGCATCATTAAATAAGAAATCAAGATCACAAAATTGAAAGAAGAAGAACCATTATTCCAAAAAGATTAGTCTTGAAAGGATTTTACTAGACAATCTTTAATCCTCGTAGTTTCTAAACTTGAAATTGTTGTAAAAATAAAAGAGAAAAATTTTCTGAAGAGAAACTGAAAGGGGGCAGCTGCTAAATGTCCACTTAAGACCCTGCATTTAAATAGTTACGTGTAGCAAGAAGAGGGCAAAAGTGCTAATTCTATATATTGAGTTCCCACGTTGCCTTTGCTCTAATAGGGTACATTGTGTAACTTTGCCGTTTGATTTTCGATTGACCTTTCGTTGACGTCATTTAAAAGCCAATTCAGTCTTCTTTTATTCTATAAAATTTAAGCTCAATTGGACAAAAGGTGGTGGCTTTCCTTTTCCACCATTACACCTTCCAAGTTCTCTTTTCTTTCCAACTTGCCTAAATATTTTTCAAACGTGCATCTGCATCATAAAAACACCTAAAAAATTATAATTATGCAAGAATTAAATAAATTGAGCTCAATTCCTATGAATTACTCCACAAAATAAAAATAATGATACATATTATCTAAAAATTTCAAGCATTCTAACATTAAATCACACAAATTACATAGGATAAATGAGTCCCACGATCACTTGAAGAGAGTAGAAACAAAGACGAGATGAGATAGGGACGGTTCTTTTCTTGGACAGTTGTATTCTTTGATTTCACTCTCGTGAATCCCAAGTTCAATTTTTCAGATGAGAAATCTAGCCAAGGAGGAATTTGTGCACCCACTGCGGCGACAAAGCCCTGGTTTGCCAAGAGGAACTAGTTCAAAGTATAGAGGAGTCACATTGCACAAATGTGGTAGATGGGAAGCCAGAATGGGTCAGTTCTTGGGCAAAAAGTGAAGAACTACACGCCACTTTAATTTGCCATCACATTTGAACATGCCTTGACATCTTCTTGATTAACAAAAACCTTGGTTTGTGCTTCAATTAAGTTTGGTGCTCATGATTTGTGAACAGAATTTTATCGAAGCCAGTGCGTGTATTTGGGTCTCTTTGATACTGAAATTGAAGCTTCCAGGTGGGTTTGTAGAGATGACGGTCTGTGTCTCCGTTCTCTTCCGCATAATTAAGTTGTCCGCTCAACTGTCCGTGAAAAAACCAATACACTGTAATATAATTAGGTCAAGGATTAAATGCTGCTCCAACTAAATTTGGTTGGGGCTGAATTATTTCCTTGGAACATTATCTAGGGCTAACAATATGGCGGCCATCGAGTGCAATGGAAAAAGCTGTTGACCAATTTTGATCCCAACATTTATGAAGAACTTAAGGCTACAGTTGCGTTATAATAAGGGCATGCATGTTGAATAAGGCAAAAGTCCTTTTCTTTTTCCTTGTTTTCTTCTTTCCTTTTTTCTTTCTTTTTTATTTATTTATTATTTTTTAATTTTTTGTGCATATAGAAATTGAAATATCTGGTGTCTACATACAACCAAGCAGCAGACCACAATCTGGACCTCAGTTTGGGCATTAATATGGCAACAAAGCCAGCCGCCGAGATAATCCCGGGAGTGGTGGATACGTTGAAAAAGAAACATTGCAGCATCAAGTCAAACACACTTTGGTTCTCCTGGCTCGTTGAACGTTATCAACTAAGACGAATAGACGATAATGCTCTTTCAGGAAGCAACAGTCGTTTTTCTATATAAGCGGGTTTGATATGCTTGAAAAACCACAAACATGACATGAGGCTCATCATCAGTTTTCCGCGAACAGCATTAGTGCTGGTGGCAGAAGTATTGGGGGAGAGGTTTCTGTTTCTCCAAATGAACAGCCATGGCACGAGCGAAACTCCCATTGTTTGATACTGCTGCAGACAGCATCATCGGGATTCCCTCGCGGGGCCTGGTTGTCTGGATGCTGGAAAAGGGGTGATGAAAAATGTGGTTTGATGAATCGACTAGTAAAAATGTACAGTAAAAGTTGGTGAAATGTATCTAGTTAAATAATATAGACACATCCACAAAGTATACGAAGATTGATGTAGGGATAAATCTCAACCTCTGGATCTTTTACATCTCAACCATCCATTTATAGATGGAACTAGGCTAGGTGTTTCATTTGTATTCATCAACAAGTGCAAAGAAATATAATAGTGTTTAAATCTTCCTCTCTAAGTATTTTAAGTCTTTCTCTTGAAACTCATTCTTATCTTGATATTGAACAAATTAGTATCCGGGCTAAGGTTTCATAGCTTTAGCTCATCCACTTGAATTAATAAAAAAAAAATAAAAGGTGGATAGTGTTAGTGATGCTCCTTCAATTCCTAAATTTTCTATTGAACATTATGATTAGTGTTGTGTCAAAATAAAAACAATTTTTAAATCACAAGAATTGTGGAAATATGTAGAGAATGAGTATAGAGAACCCAAAAGTGAAGAACGTCTCACCAATCAAGAGTCAAAGACACTCAAAAAGAACCAAAAAAAAAAGGGAGGATACAAATGCCTTCTCATAAATCCAATGAGGTGTGAGTCTGGATATTTTTTTAAGATTCATAGGGGCCAATTGAGCCAATGAAGCATGAGATATTTTACAAAAAGAGTTTCAAAGAAATCTTAAAGTAAAAAATGTTGCTCTTCAAACCATTAGAGGAGAACTTGAAGATTTGAATATGATGGTGAAACTATTCAAAATTATCATCCAAAAATTACGACTGTAAATGAATTAAAAAATTTTTGTGAAAATAATAGTGATAGTAGAATTGTTGAGAAATTTCTGTTAGTTTGCAACCAAAATTTGATCATTTGGTGTCCTTCATTGAGGCGACAAAAGATACATACTCAATGTGTGTTCAACAATTGACGTGATCCTTGAATGCTTATGAGACAATGATGGCTAAACATGTTGAAAAGTCAGTCAAAAGTGCTTTCCAATCAAAGTTAACATGAAGGAGACTCACAAAGAAGCAATAGCAATAACCGTGGAAGAGCAAGAGGCAGAAATTCAAGAGGAAGAGGAAGAAACAACCTTCAAAGAGCCGTTAATGTTGAAAATTCACATTCTTGTCACTATTGTGGTAAGAACAATCATTTTTAAAATGATTGTGGCATAAAGATAAACCAAAGTATTACTATTGTAAGGGAATTGGACACATAGACAAAGATTGTAAATTCAAAACCAACCAACAAGCACAAATTTTAGAAGAAAAGCAACTGGAAGAAATTTATTCTATGCCCGTCATATGGCCACCGAAATCAAGAATAAAGTGGACTACCTTGATAGTGATTGCAACAATCATACGAAAAGAGACAAATTAAATTTTGCTGACTTGGATGAATCTGTGAAGACGGAAATAAAGATGGAAAATGGAGTCATGGCTCAAGTACAAGGATCGGGAACAGTTGGAACCCAAGTTAAGCAATGTACAAAATTCATTTGTGATTTATTTGTACCTAATTTAGACCAAAATTTATTGAGTTTTGGACAACTGCTTGAGCATTAATATGCACTTATACATTTATGATAAAAAGAATGTTAAACAACATTTCATGAAAATCAAAATGCAAGTCAATTTGAGTTTTCCAATCTAGTTTAAATATAGTGGAGGTCGAGCCTTGAAAGCATATGTTGATGAAATTCATGGTTGTGGCACAAGAGACCATTTGAATTTTCTGTCTTGAAGTGTTTCAACAAAAAGGGACGGTTCATGGCTTAGGATTTAGGAGAAATATGGAGTTTGTGATGGATGTACACTTGGGAAACAACACCGGCAACTATTTCCCAAATGTGTTGCATGGCGAGCCAAAAATATTTTAGAGCTCGTTCACATGAATATTTGTAGACCAATGAGAACGATTTCTGATGCAGATAACAAGTATAAAGAAATGTAAGAGTGTTTTAAGTCTTTCTCTCTAAATATTCTTAAATCTTACTTCTTTCTCATATTTCTTGGCTTGATATCAACAATGGGCATTCAGACCCTCGTGGTCCATCATCTACTTGTTTCCTACTATGCTGTTTTGCTTCCAATTCGTCTTTAGCTGTCCTGACAACATCAATTGGTACATACAAGTTTCCCACACTGTATATCATCGCAGTATATATCATCAGGCGTCATTAGCGATTGTATTGTGGACTATAAGTGCTCGTTAAGTATAAAGGAAAATATGAAAAATAATAAAATTATATCCTAACAGCTGACGAACTAATCATGCGATATATAAAAAATAACCACTCTGCTGCATCCCAAATACCAATTCATTTAAATTAATATTTATTTCATATTTTATTTTACATATGCACATTAGAATTAAAAAAAAAATTTAATATATATGTTATGGATTTTATACACGTAATATAATTTTATAAATGGAAATAAACTAAACATTATACTAAAATCAAATGTTTTGTCTCACAGAAAAAACAATTAATTTTTTGTTGATGCGTTATTAATTTCTTTTAGCTTGTAGGTATATGTTTTCATTTTTTTTTTTAAATTGTGTAAAAGTTAAAGAGAAAATTTAAAATGTACAATGATTAATAAAGTGTGTGTGTTTTTTGGAGATAAAAGCAAAACAAACATATTGTTGCCTTTGTTCATAATACAAAATATTTTATAAATAAAATATGCTTTTTATATTTTTGGAAAAAATTAATTATATTGAAACCTTTTAGAAAAAGATTAAAAAAAACAAAAACAGACCTAAGCTATCATATATAATTTTAAATTGATTAATTTTTTTTAATGATAAAGAGAGTATTTTTTGTATTAATAAACACTCTATTTCATTTTATTGTTATGTTATAAAATAGATAAAAGCCGTTATTGTTGAATTTAATTACTAAAAAGAATATTTTAAAAAATATATTAAGAATTCAAACAAAAGTCTCATGTATTATAATTAAGATAGATATGAATTATACATAAAGTTATAGAGGAGAAAGAAGATAGTGTAAATATTATGGGGCGTGTGTGTATGTATGTTTGTGCTGTGTCTATATATATTTATAATTTATATTCTTGAGACAAGGAGCTAATTGTGCAAGGGTATTAAAAAAATAGGTTAAAAGGCCAAATAAAATCTTAGTAATAATATAACAGCATAGATGACTAATTAGTTCTTCAATAAAGAAATAAAAAATTAAATCATTTTATTATTATGTGTTGTTTAAGTCCTTTTTTTTTACGATAAAGGTTTTCATTTCTTATGATGGTGGGTTGTAACCTGACCAATTTATTTGTTAATTTTATTAGTTTCATACTAATCAAATGAGATGCAATACACATAAATAAATAACTTAATTGAACAAAAAAATATAAGGAAATAATTAACAAAGGGGTTCAATGAAGAGAGAACTCAATTTCAACTATATAATACACTAATAAAACTTGCATGCTCTATGTGTATGTATGTTTATAAAAATAAATATAATTTCATTAGTTATAATAAAATATAAAATAATTAAATTTTTAGTAGTTCAATAATAAATTAAAATTATTTAATTATATATTTTTTAAAAAGATAAAAAGAAAAAATTAGAGGTAATAAAAGATGAGAAAAGAATAAGATGAATGTTAATTACAAAAAGATAGAAAGAATTTAAAATAATAGTAATCAAGAGGAAAAGGGAAAATATTAAAGGTATTCGAATGCATTAATATTTAAGACTAAAATTATTTATTAAATAGTGTAAATAATTTTTTTATGAATGGCATCTTAGAAAATTTATTAAAATGACCAAAGTTAAAGCCATAATGTATAGTATATAGATAGATATTATCGGTAATTAATTATGAATGGTATTTTAAGAAAATCAATAAAAGACTAAACAAGGTCTTAGCAAGTGTGCGCGCGCGCGTAAGTGTGAGCAATATACAAAACCTCGGCTTATCTATTCTATATTTTATGGTGTTACCTCCTAAAATAATTAGCATTTGATCATTATAATAGATTTCTCAAAATTTTCCTATTAATAAATTACATACACTATTTAGAAACGATTTTTAGTTTTAAAAATAAATTAATCAAAATACATTTAGTTCTTTTTTTTCATCTTCATTCCTATTAATTTAAATTACTATTTAATTAACATTTAATTCTTCTTTCCTTCTCTTTTTATTACCTCTATTTTTTTCTTTCTGTTTTTTTTTACAAAATATAATTAAGTAATTTTATTTTAGTGTTGAAATAATAAAAATATAATAATTTCATATTTTTATTATAATTAATAAAATTATACAATTTTTTAACTAAACGTGCACACAATATCGATAATGAGTGCATGCATGCACTGAGTGGATATGGAAGACATAACAATATATGAGTTGGAATACATAAAGTAAATGTTATAACTTTCCTTCGATGTAGCTGCTATTATCTCTCTCTCTCTCTATATATATATATATATATATATATATTCCAAACGTGTGTTGGGTGTGATGAAGAGTCGTATCTATGCTCGGAACACACAAAGAAATAACCATCACTCATTTCTGTCCATTTTCGTTTACCTCTAAGTTGTGTTTGATGTCCACTATTTTTTATTTTCTTTTAAAGATCTATTTTACATTTAATAAATGAAAATCTTAATTTGTAAGTTCTTAAATACCTCGCATATATAGCTTGAGGACGACTTACATCTAAGCAAAACAAGGGGAAAAAAGAGATACATGTAACATTTTTATTCATATAATAATAATAATAATAATAAATTAATGTTGGTCATGGGGCTGGAGAATTTACATTAGCAAAACATGATTGGCTGTCCCCAACACACTGTAATTCCAAAATCAAGACTCGGACAGTGAGAGCCGAAACGGGGCCTTTAATGGGAAAGCCCAGTTGACTACGACTTTGCATTGTGGGCCACAGCCCATACCATCGTCGTCATTTGTGTTTTCTCAATCTATTTCGGATGTAGGGTTGGGAATTTTTAACGCAATTAAAAAACACAGATCCCAATTTAACATAAAATTAACAAATTTGATTTACATTTTTGCCGGCGCAAATTAAGATTGGATCGAATCCACAAACTGAAAAAATATATATATGAATTAATTTCATGTTATCTAAGACGGTTGGCTCGAGAATTTGCAAATTCACTTATATATCCAAAATAATTTAAAAATATTTTATTAACTAAAATTACTTTTTAAAATAGAAGTATTGAAATTAAAAAAAATAGAATGTACAAAAATTTATTTTAAACTTTATTACGATCAAAATATTTTTTTTGTTATGAGTTGGCGAATTGTGTCAGTGACCTGTGAAATAGTTGGTTGGGTTGGAATCCAAAAACTAACCCATTAATATGAGCTTTTTGGATGGAAGAAAAAACATTTCACCATTTCCAAGATACACGCAGTCAATGTTTATTACATTTCACATCGAATCTTCCAACTCTTACCCTTTGTCTTTGAACGGTCTTGTACATGCTGAATTATAACAAATGTTATAATTTTAATATTTAAAAAAGTATTTATATTTTTTAATATAAAATTACAATGGATATCATAGTGATATTCGAATAAACCTTGATAAGAGAATTTAATCAATCTAGTCATGAGTGCAATAATACACTTGTAGAGGCTTATTCAGCCATGTTTATCATTTTCTTGTTCATATATATATATATGTATATATATATATATATTTTATCCTTTATATTTAAATTTTCTTTTTTTCGCTCTAATAATAATTTGGCTTCTCTTCCTGCTCTTTGCATTGTTAAATTATTTTATTTGTTTGCTTTTGCATGTTTTTCACTTTTTCGAGACATTTCACTTGAAACATAAACAAATTATATTATTTTAATAATTATCTTTTTTAGAAATTTATTGTGTTGTATTTTTAAATATATTTGATAATATCAATTGATATATAAACTATAATATACAATAGATTTAGTTACATTCAGTTATTATTTTAATTTTTGAAAATATTTACATACAATTGCAAAAACATGATATTTTCACCAATATCACACCCTAAATAAATTTGTATACATATCCTTTCATAAATTAAATTTCAATAATATTTTGAAAAACAAAGTTTAAAAAAAATACTCTAAATAATAATAACTACATATATTTAGAAAAACAAAAGATAAACACAAGAAATGAAAAATAAAAGGGAACCAAAATAGAAAAAAAAAAAACACAAATAGAAGAAGAAAGAGGGGTAAAATGACAATTAAAATAAGAAAAATTAAAAAATTATGAAAGAAAAAATGGGACACATGGCCCAATCAACCGCTACGAGTGCACTACACTTATGAGCGATAAGACCGCATAAGGGCGCATCTTAACCAGGGTGGAATCTTGACCAGCGCTACTCAGTGTGGGAGCACTACTCTCGCTCATTAGTGGGGACCACCCTCTATCTTTGGGGAGATGCGTTCCCTAATCGCATGAAATCCAAATGATTCAAAATGACGAATTAATACATCTTTAAATCTTAATTTTTTTTTTCTAAATTTAATTTCAATTTTTCTTTATTATAATCTATCTTCATTTTGTTCTTGCTAAAAAAAATTATGAATCAAATAAATTATCTTTCAAAATATTTAATAATTTTTGACTTAAAAACATATTAAACATATATGATTGCATTAAAATTTTATTATGTTTTGATTAAATATTTTTCTAAGATATAATTTTTTGTAGAATTTTACATTTTATTATTGAATTAATATTTATTGTTTTTATTTTTGTGGTGTTTTTATTGTATTAGAGCAATGCATTTAACTATTAATAGTCATTAAAAATACTTAAAATTAAATTCAATTATTTTTTTTAAATTTATTATTTTACGTATTTTTAACATATTAATTAATGTTTATAATATAAATATTACATCATCCACTATGGTGGACACAATTGATTGAACCAATGACCCAATCAATTTTTCGGCTTGGTGGCCGGTTTAGTTTTTAAAACTCTGTTTGTAGTAATAAAAATTTGCTCTATTTTTCCCTCAAAAAGATGTTTCATTAATCCTTTCTTGGGAAAAATCTTTCCAAAAAATTTTGGCTCATAATTTTTCTCCCATGTGCCTATATTCTCATTTTATTTAAATATTTTTTTAAAAACAAATTTATCAATTCATCAAGCTATACACACACTATCAATATTTTATTCTAATAATATATCACGTAAATGTTAAAAACAAATATAATAAAATTTCACGTTACATGACAATCATCATTATGTTTTTTTTTTCTTTTCAAAACTCATCTTGTCTCACCCCTACTTAACTATTTACCCAAAAAAACGAAAATCACTATATCTCTCAAAATGAAAAACACACAACACAGAGTTCTCATTCGGTCAAACTATTAATACTTAGAATACTCCCTCTGTAAAACAAACTAGGATGGGGGAAGGTTATATATGTACATACACAATCTTAATTGCTAGGTTTACTTAATTTAGTACAGTTTCTCTTTCAGCACAATCGAAATGAAACATAACATACGCCCCAATAATGGTTCACTTTATGTATCTTAAGCTATACTGCAACCTATGTGGCCAACAAATGTAACCTGTGATGCCCAGCAAATGGGTATATATTCTTGTAGTCTATTGTCCTAACAAGCAACACTGCAATAACGGGCCATGCAGAAGGGGTATTTAGTAATAAGTCTTTCTGGAAATTGGCTGGAGTTGGAATTTTCTGAATTCATTTTAATTTTCTCTCTTGAAGGCTTGCAGAATAAAATATCACCTTCTAAAGCGAGTAATCTTCAGCTGCGTTGTGATGGGTGCAGAAAACGATTTAACTACGACCTGCATTGAAACAATAGGAGAGAAATCAATCAACTTCTCTGCAGGGACATATCCAGAATTTGAATAGGGCGAAAGAAAGAGAGGAAGGAATCCCATCAGAAGTTCCACAAAACAATGATAATTATATTGAAGATTTACAGAAGACCCATACGTTAGGAATAGAGGGCACTCTTGTCTGTTTGCATGCATATTGTTCTGGGTTTATTAATTATTTTGATACTGTTAACATATGCATTATGGCATAAATGAGTGCACGTTCAAAAGGAAAGAGGGGAGGATGCGCCGAGAAAAAGTAGAAAAGTGCAGGTAATAGATAGAAATCATGCTGGCATCGTAGTCATTTAGTGGGAAAATCAATGCTCTACAGATAACAGATATCTTGGAAGTTTGTTTTCATTTGATTCTATGCAACGCCATGAATAAATGATGGATTTTATCATGGGTGAAATGCATACAGATGCGTGATCCATAATAGATCTTAAGATTTAAATTTAGTCATCGGATGCCCCATATTAGTCTCCCGTCGACGTTTTGGATTTAAACCCATTACAAGGCCGATTGTGCAGCACTTAACATGGTAATAGTAAATCATCAGGAGGAATAGAAACAGTGCCTACCCGAAGATGTGGTTAGATGCACAGTGCCCCCATGTCAGGTGGCCCTCCATTGGATTGAATGGAACTCGTACCAGTCGACCCACTTTTCCTACCTTGCTTTCTATCTCTCCGACTCTTCCCATACTCAACTGTTTGGTTACTGTCAATGTAAAGCCATTGTGTCAATTAAGAGAAATATACAGGAGCCCAGGAATGAGTTGATGTTTCAAATGCACATAAACGCATGCTTAAGTATCTTTAGAACACAAGTCTTCCTTTTGATAATATTTCAGAAGCATCTCATGATCCAGCTCGAAACCGAGAATCATGTTCACCTTTGTCTTTCAATATAATGAACAAAAACTCATATTTTCGCCTAGAATGAAAGCACGCAGGTTCAAAGTGCAAAATACAGCACTGAGCAGCGCAGAATGCAAAAAACTACCTTAGTTGAAGACAACCTTTGGGGGGCATAAAAAAGATCACCTGTGCCTACCTGCATTTCATGAAAATAATAAACTTCTAGAAAGAATTTGCTACACGTGCATATGCAATAGGACTCGGCAACTTTGTTGTGCCTTCAACTACTGCAGCCGGAAGCATCGAAACTATTTATTCCCTTTCACTGGTGGTTCCATTTTAGCAAGCATCAGTATACATTGGACCCCAAAATCTTAAAAGGGAACTTTCTCTGCCTTCACAACCAGAAGCATCAAATTTCCAATTCATTTATTAATTATACCATTTAACAACCACCACTATATGTTTTACCACATAAACCTACAACTACATGGGTTTTTTTCCTTGCAGCTGCATGGGGTCGGGAGAAAGTTCAGAGGGCCCGACAAAAGTCTTATGGTTAGGTAGGTAAGTATATCTCCCACATACAGCAACCACAACCATCAGCATCATATTTGAATCCTAAAAGATCTGTTGTGTAAAAATGTTGACATGTCAGCTAAACAAGCATCCTAGAGGGCTTGTCTAATTTTACAACTCAAGTCAAGTTCCCGTCAATGACTGTCACCACATAATTTCCAGATTTATGAATGAATTATCATAAAAGGAAATCTATAAGAAGCATACACTGGAACTCTAGCTGAAGATTTCCCGGAAACTGAACCACAGCAAGACTTATATTTCTTTTTCGAGCCACATGGGCAGGCCTTGTTCCTTGGAATTTTCTGCAACAACGTAGAGATGGAAATTTACATACCATACCAATCAGCTAGAAAAACAATGAAAACTATTACGTATATTTTGTATTTTGTATGCACAAAAAACCTTTTCATCAGGTTGAGGACTGCTCTTGTTGTGAGTTACATCCACCTCATTGGCAGACAAATCCACTTTGGATGTCTTGTCTTCAACTTTTAAGCCATGCTGCTCAGAGTTCTCATTTTGATGTTCATCTGGCAAAACTCAAAGATTATCCCATAATGCCAATTAAATGTGCTACAGACAAAGTAGAATAACAGCCAAATCGACTTCAAGGGCAGAATTAGACCATGCTAGAGTATCATAAAACTCAGTGTGCATTAGGATGCCTAGAATCAATTGCTTTCAATCAAAATTGATGAAAAAACCAAAATTAAAGAACTTATATTTCCATATTATTGATGTCAATAACTTAATAATACGAAAATGTTATAGGACAAAAGCATCCAACAAATCACACATAGCTCGATGACATCTTACATTAATAATTTAAGTGAAGTGATTCTGACTCCGACAAGGAGGAAAATGAATTAAATGGATATGCACTGATGCACTTGGGAAGACACTGCTACATAGAATAAAGATCCAGGAAGTGTAATATGTTTATCTCATCAATGTTTGTAATTGTTTCTGTGACACTACCATCTTCTGCAAGGACTTTAATAGAACAGTTTTATGCATAATATGTCTGCTAATTAAGGAAGCATGTTTAATGAGGTTGTGTAATTCAAAAATTGAGTTTAAACAGGGAAATGATCTGACAATTGCCAGATTACTGAAGCAAAAACATATCCTGATAACATTTCCAAAGAAAAATAAAGAAGCTAATTCCCAACTGCCCAAGAAAGAGATGCAACAGATTTTTACTTTTAGCACTCAATGAAAATTTAGATTCATCAGAAATTCATTGATTGTAAAAGATTTGCATCGTAGCAGAAAAATGTTGATGTAAATAAACAAGCATAGCATGCAGAAGATACCATAAGCAAAAAACAGCACAACTAACAGGTAGGTTCACTCCACAGAAGACTGGAAAAACAAAATAGCAGCCATTACCACGTGAATGGTTTACTGAATGAGTGTCTTCAGCAACTATCTGATCTAATGAACCTTGTTCTGCCACAAGAAATTCTACTGCAGCATCAACATCACCACCAACTTGTTTTAAAACCTACAATAACATTGAGATAAACAGAAAAGAAGCTTTACAACAACATCCAATCTACACATCACAATCAATCAATAGAAAATGTACGAGGCCTTTCAGGCTTTTTCTAATTTTATTTTACTGGTTTTTTTTTGGGGTTTGCTTAGAAGTATTCATTCATGGACTTAGGGAGAGGAATGTGTTCGTCTAAGGCATCTCTCCATTGGCAAATTGGTTAGCAGTAACAACCTGTTCAACTTTTCTTGTATCATCACATCCACCTCCAGCCTTTACCAATTTAATGGATTCATCACAAACAATATTTTTTCCACCTTCTTTATTAGGCTTCCCAGCAGCTTCTTCTGGTTGATTGGATTTTGCAGCAACATCGGCATCACCCTTTTGAATTAGTTAGAAGTTATCAGATCCATGGAAGAAAAGAAAAATAGTACATATGGTATGTCATAAGGTCTGTCAGGACAAAAGGAGACAACCTTTATAACGATTGGCCTTGCTGGTCCAGCGCAGCTGTCTTCTTTTGATCTCACACTGTTGTAGTGCTCTCCATCATGATAAGAACTGCAAAGTTGTAATCAAGTTTATGGGCATGAAACAAAATATCGTCACAAAAGTAGAACTTGTGCAATTTCCTTTTTAGGGCATGGACTTTTTTAACTCAGGGATGTACAACTCATTAGTAACTTGATTGCAAACATTGAAAAGATAGGAGATGGAATTGAAATGCAACTACCAACAAATAGCATGGGCTCTAAGTAAAGAGTTCAGATACTCCAACATTGCATGGTCCCATTTTCCACTTAGCAGGACATCTAGAACCTTCAAACAACATAAAAGCATAGGCTTTGTTTGTTTTTGAATTCTGGTGTGTGTTTTTAGGTGTTTTTATCTTGAGAATTGTGTAAAAGAAAGAGACATATAAAATTTTAAAGTGCAATGATTGAGTGTATGTTTTGGAGGGTGCATAATTGCAAAACAACATAGCCATACAGATTAAACATATTTTTTAATCCCCATCTCTAAAATTATACCAGGAGAGATATGCTTAATTAAGGAATAGGAGTGCTGCAACTATGTACAACCATGTCTAACAGGTGCGCAATTAGCGGCTTAAGAAGTATATCCAGTCAAAAGCATAGAATTCTAATGCTTTTCAATAAGCATGCTTTACTTAGGAGCATTGATGAGTTAAATGCTTTTGAATTAGTGAATTTATTTCTTATGAGCTTATAAGGAACTCTGAAAATTCCAACACTTGTTCCCACATATGCCATTACAAAATATTGTGAACAAATAATAGGTAACACAGAAAATTTCTGAATTTGTCTGGTAGGTGAGACAGGGCAACCAAAAAATAATTTTGGCCACATTACACAACAGTAGAGTATGCAAAGAAGATGCATCTAAGCTGGTGGACTTCCATGAATATAATCAAAAAAGGTCCAAGAATTTGTCATCTAAACTCTATTTACGTTTTCCATGTAGATGATTTGATCACATGACCTGCTTATATGTCATCCGATATCACCCCCTGGCAGAGATCATAACAGTTTGCATTGAATACTTGTTAGTAATTTAGCATTTAACACGCACATCATATGCTAATTTCCGGTGAAACAAAAAGCCTGCCTCCATTATTGCTCCTCTAAGAAATTAAAAGAGATCTGAACAGAAATGGAGGAAAATATATCACCAACCCTGAAATGTGATACTTGGAGAAGTAATCTTGACTTGAGATTACTTTGGAACAATAAATGATGATTTCGCGGTATTCATTGCTTATTCTTTATTACAGTTCCCTTAACTAGCACACCGTTGGAGCACTTGTTAACTTCGTAAAAGCCACATCATCTATAATAAATACGTACCTTATTTTTTTATTTCAATAATATTAATGTTTCTAAGACAGCAACATGGTTGAGAAAGCATATTGAGTTGCGGAGGAGCCTTGTGTTTGCAATATGCAGCTTAAATTAGGAATTTCTTTTTGATAGATTATTTCTCCAATTGGAGATTATATATTGGATATATTGATCAAAGATATCAGATTTCTAATGACTTTGGATAAACATAAAAGGAAAAAACTGTGATAACCGCTGGACGAGAATCCCACGTGCAATAATACAAGGCATTAAATGACCCATACCCAAAAAAGAAAGCCCACTGACATGAACTAAAAGAATTTGTATTCTAATAATTGCATTTAGTTACAAGATCCATCTGGCGGCCTGGGATTTGGAAGGATGACAACTTCAGACATCCATTTACTTCACAAAGTGTTTAAACTTTAATGTCAACGTCATACACAAAATAAACAACTACTGGTTTGAGGATGAAACTTGTGCAAAAAGTAAGCACTATTAAAATACGAAATTATAGGAGAACTTACAGATGAATCATCCTATCTTCATGTTTATCGAAATTCTGTATGTACCAACGCGGAGACATGTTCTGCACAAATAATTTAAAACAGATCCTAATTAATCTAAAAAATCTAAGAAAACATAACTCAAATAACTTGACAAAAAAAGCATTGTTGGAGACCTAACTAAAATCGTTAAACAGTTAAACTAGTCAGTTAGGAAAAAAATGGCATACTCTGTGAATGCATATATTGCTGCGAGTGACAAGAGAAGCTGCTTGCAGTTCCATATGCCCTGCCCAAGTGCCATCTTCTCCCATGGATTGGCAGTATTCATCAAAAGGAACTTCATCTTCGACAAAGGGCTCAAACATTTCACGATTGCTCTGTCAAATGTGGCTCGTCAACCAGCTATTCAACGCCAACTGAAAGAACATACTTTTCATGCAACGAAACTTATCCACCATCCTACGTGCCGTTCATTTTTAAAAATAGTGGAGTTATATTTGTCATTCTATGGATTTAATAAAGGCTACGGAAACTGGTTTTCCTTGTTTCACTTCTCATATCAGTTTCCTACATGAAGCTCTAGATCAAGACAGAGACTCCCAAATCAATTCAACAACGAGAAGCTAGAAAATATATAGAATCAAGTCACCAACCTAATATCCAATTGCTGCAAGCATGAATATCCCCATAATAGCATGTCACATAAGAAATGTCATAATCACTACAAAATAAAGTAATAGCTAGAAATGAACCAAAGCAAAGCTTCCAAATGGTAACCAGAAATTACATTCTGGAAAATTTATATAATACCCTAAATGCTGTTAATTTTCATAAATAGTGCTCGCCGCCTTCTTGAGCTATATTCGTAAATTTTCTAGGTTTGATAAAGGCTATGGAAAGAGTTTTGCATTGTTTCGCTCCTCGTATCGGTTTCCTGCATGAAGCCCCAGACCCCTACAGAGACTCGACTCAGTTCAACAATGAGAAGGTAGTATAAGTACAAACTCGAGTCACAAACCAGATATCCGGTCACTGCAGGCATAAATATCTCCGATAACAGCATCTCACATGAGAAACATAACCATTAACATAATATCAACTCATTTAAAAGCTACCAATGATTAGAAGCCAAGATGTCAGACAATAATCAGAAATTATGAAACTTATCCAACGTCCTAAATGCTGTTAGGTCTGTCCTAAAACACAAAATATCTATTTTCAATAAATCCACCTTAATAAATTGAACAACCATGCTCCTGTACTTCTCATGCTCATCCTCATCCCCTTCCAATTGATCAGCCAATGCCCTAACACAAAAATAAAAGCAAATAAATAAATAAAATCATCAACTGATCAAATTCATCGCTACCAACCACATACGCACGCAGCCCACCCTCAAATTACATGAGCACGCATGAACTTCAATCAAACGCACCTGAAGAAACAATTACCATCCGCAGTAACTTGGATTATCTTTAAACCTAAAACATCGAGCTGAGCCCGCAATTCCGATATATCATTCTGCTTTCCGCCACGCTTTTTACTCTGTTCACAACTCAAACCACATCAAAAACCAAAAACCCAAAGTTGAAAAAATAAATAAATAAACGAAAATGCCGTGACTTTGAGTGGTAAAACACGAGGAACAGAGAATACATGGGGTTGTTTGGCTGGTCTGCCAGGCTTGTTCTTCTGCTGCTTTGCCTTAGCCATTCTTGCTGTTTTCTGTAGCCGTTAAAGAAGAAAGAAATTGTGAAAATTATATTCAAACTAAGGGTTTGGAATTGAGTGAGAGGGCGGGCCGGATTGTTGATACTAGGGTCTTTCTGATATTCCCTTTCCTACTTTTTCGTTCGTGCAGATTGAAAATCTAACACAGGTGCTATAGTTGACTGATTCAATGGTGAGAAATTAATCCCAAAAATATGTAATTTCTCTATTAGCACCAAAGACCATTGAAATTCAAAATACAGAGAAAAACTTATTTGCATAGACATAAAGATAGATTAGGGAACAACCAGAAGTGAACAATAATTAATTGCAGAACTGGTCACTGAATTGGAAACTTCGCGGAACCAAAAATTGCAAGAAAATTGTGACGGAAAAATGTCAGTTTTCAGAGAAAGATGAAAGAGCTGAAATTCGTAAAATGACCTCCATATTTATAGAACTACAACATCTTCGTTTGCGTCCCCTCCTCCCTACCATTTTCCAATTTCCTGAAATTCTCCACACTCCCTTCCAACAATAGACTCACACATACGCCCACACACACACACACATATATATATATAAACATATGTCTGCGTGTTTGTCTGAGTGCGAGTGTGAGCATGTTACACATAGGCTTGCAATAAATGGACAGGCACGTAAAAGTGTCACCTATCAGTTCGCACTGTTTTCTTGAGACAAAAATTATTATTGGAAATTGTAATAATAGATTCTTGATTTAATTATGACTTTTGCCGTTGTTGTCCGAGTTGTCCCCAGATTACATGTCCATTAATTGCACTCGCAACGCCATTATGCTAATGATTAGGTCACATTTTCCTCAGAAGTGTGTTATTAAATTTTCTTTAAAACTCTTTGCCCTAGAAGGCGATTTCTTTCGTGTGGAAAACGGGTTGGGGATTAGAGTGAGGGCCATCAATGTTTTGCGTACATGCAAAACTAAAATCTTTATATGTTATTATTTGCTTTTGCAAATGTTTACTCAACGGAATCCATATTAGAAAGGGTAAATCATCCAACCATGAAAATAATAAATTTGCACACATAAATGTTCATCTCGCCAAACCCTTAAAAAGTTGAACTGCTTTTGCAGGATAAGTTGAAACGGATATTCGAGGGGAAAAAAACGTGTCTTTTCGTGCTATTTCCGAAATTCACGGTTTATTACAACAGTTAATCAAGCCCATTGTCTCAAACACAGGACGCGCACTCTTCTAAATCATGCGTTTTACTGGCCATTAACCCATATGGGCTCATAGAAGGCCCAGAACTGCTTAAATGGGCCAAGTATGTGGGCTCTTCGCTGTTTGGGCATGACACTGTTAATTGGTTCTCCTCCATCTTAAAAGAGCACAGATAGATAATTGCATATTATCATTTCCACTGTTATTAATTAATGCAGATTATCACTTTAATATAATTAATGACAAGCTTATCTCGTTTGTTAACATATTGCCATTATGTTCTTTTGTTTTTCTTGGAGTGAATGACAGTGGAGCAAAATGGTCCCAAACGCCCCATTATCATCATAAAGTAAAAGCAGGAGAAAATTATTGGGTGCAATCTTGATGGGACACTGAGAATTAAACTAACAAATAAATCCTCAAATTCTTGACATTAGTGTAACGTCATCACACTTCTGCACACAAAACCCTCCAAAAAAAATTGCGCATAACAATTCGGGTCAGTGGAAGTTTCTTGAGTTTGACAAGCCCAGCTCGAACAGAAAGTCTAAAAGAGCATAAATTAAATAATAATAATAATAATAATAATAAATATATGAATAAAAAAGGATTGGAGTGGGATTTGTTTGGCAATTATATTGAACATTTGTTGGTTGATGATGCGGACAACTTACACAACTAAAAAACAAAAGATCTAAATGTGCTTACAATCAAATGTACAACCACTGATGTTTAGTAGGTAAGTAGGTAGGAATTCTAATCACAGGTTATTTTGTGGTGTGATTTTTGCTTGAATTTAACTCCAAAATCAAGCTTGGCCTCTACAATTTACCCGAGACTGACAAAATTTGTCACTCTTGTCTACCTAATTTATGTGTTCTATTTTGCGAACAATTTATTATTTGACAAATTCTGATAATGAGTTTTAATTATATGCGTGTGGTATATTAAATGTTTGCAACATTTTAGGTGTAGTTTCCATCAAGTTTAATTTTATAATAGCTGGTTCTCAATTGCTATTTCAAAATTAGTTATTGATAATGGTTGACAATTGATCCAATATATAAGTTAATTAGTAATGCAACAATGACCCCATAATAATATTATATATATATATATATATGTTTGCATGTATGTATGTATTTATGCATTGTAGTAGTTTCTTAGTGCTTTTTGTGCTGTACAATTCTTTTTTGTCAACAAATTGTGGGCCTTAAAGAATGTCTTCCAAAAGAAAAGACTACACAAATAATTATCACACATTAAAATGTTCTTATTGTGGGGGTACTACAGACTAGCAATGATACAAGGGGATGGAGGGGGCCACATACAAACAAAATTATTACTTAGGATGATCAATCATTGATTGCTTAATGCCATTAACGTGTTAATTAAAGAATCACAAAGTTGAGTTTATATAGTTTTAACATAAATAAATAGATAAAGAACCAAAGCCCAACAAGCATTTATTAGCTTTTATTACTTGCATATTACATTTCTAACCAAGAGCCCTTCAGTTTGACAGTATATAAATTTAATATTTATTATTATCATTTAAAAGGCCCTAACTAATAGAAAATTATACATAAGCACTAAAGTTTTATATCTTTATAATCTATTAGAGTTTAATTTAAGAGTGGCAATTTTTAAGATGACCGCTCTAAATATGTTTTCTAAATCTAACATGAGATTAATGAATTCAAATTAAACTTTCTTAAGTTTGGATTAAATTGAATTAAACTCAATGCACTTGAAGAAATTGAGTTGAACTTGTGTTAGAAAGTTTGTGTAACTTACTCATATCTCAATTCGATCTGCCAAATCGCAACGCAAACTTATTGTATCGTAATTCAACCTAATCGTCACCTATAAACCACAACTTTCTATTAGAGCTAAAAGAAACAAAATTAAGAAGTTTAAATAGAACTTTCATAAGTTTCCATCAACTTGATGGATGAAAAATAAATGGGTGAAATTTAAGTTGACAATTTCTTTGGAATAATGGTGTGTTTATCCCAATTCACCAACCCGTGAGCCAATGCAATTGAAACCATGATTTAATTTTTTCAAAATTAATGTATGCATATTATACATAATATATATACATAATATACATACATATATATATATATATATATATATACACACACATATTCGTATTCTGCTCCTGGTTTTTTAGCTGTATGCGTAGTTCAGACATGGACGTGGACGTGGACGCGGACAGCACAGTAATAATGAATCGGGACAGAAGTTCACAGTGACACTGACGTCCGCTCTTACGCTTCATCGGATCAAAGCAACCCGCCGACGCTCCCTTTCGCTGCCACGCTCACCCGACCCGTTCACCTCCACTTTATTATTAAACTCCATTCTCGCCAATTCCTCGCCACGCACATCGTACAGAATTGTATATATTATACACAAGAGGCGGCCGCAAGCCTTTCTCTGCTTCAAAAGCCGGTGAGTCTGTCCAACGATGTTGTATTAATATCATTATCGGTTTATTTGCCCCAATGTCTTACTTCCGCGGGCTGAAAAGAATATACATGCTGTTTCGATTGTTACGAGTGTCTGCAGGTTGAGGAAGTCATTTTTGTGTATGTGTGTGTGTATTTAAGGTTGGTATTTTAAATGCATGGATGATTAGCGTATGATGGAGAATTAGTCATTGGTCATGGTGAGTTCGAGACTGAGCTGCATAACTGAATGCTTTGAGAATGAACACGTTTACATGCTGTAAATCATTCTTTCCTGGGCTGAATATTCAGGAAAATGGATTTAATAAATACACCAATTGCACTTCTGCGGTTTACATTGATCTCCACAAAACTTCCTTTTTGTGTAATATAAAGTAGCTGGTGTAGGCCAGTGGCAAGTTTCGAGCGTGAAATTACAGTGAATATTAATGATTAAGGCATACATCTATTGACTGTCTCTTTGGTTTTCTTAATTAGTTCCGTTTAAGGTGGAGATATTATCGAAGAAGACAATGGATCAAAAGCATTGGCATTGGAACAAAAGATCAACAGAGAAGACCTTAGTAGCTGCTGATAAAGCAAACAATTCTTTTATCCTGAGTGAAGAAGATGTAACTGAAGTCTCTTCATCAATTACTAATTCTATTTGTTTACTGTAATTGCCGGATCTTTCCTTAAAATTTGAAAAGAAATTGTTTGTGATTTCTCTGTTTTAGTATCAGATTACTTGCTTAAAGTTGTGAACATGTTTCTGCAGACACAAGAACTTAGAACTTACTGTTTCTTCGGGTACAGGAACTTCTGGCTGAGAAAGCAGAACTAGAAAGAGATGTTAGAATATTAAATGACAAACTTTCTGCTGCCCTCTCCGAGTGTAATTCCAAGGATAGCATTGCGAAGAAACAGGTTAAAATTGCACAGGAAGCTATTGCAGGTGATCTAGGTTTCTGTCTTTTATCTCAGCACATACAAGTACTTTTAAACTTTTTTTTTTTTTTGCGTTGCAACCTTGTTCAATATCTGATATATAGCATTCTCCGCATAGGCTGGGAGAAAGCTGAGGCAGAAGCAATATCTTTGAAAAACAATCTCGATAAAGTTTTGCAGCAGAAAGCTGCTTTCGAGGAAAGATCAAGCCAACTGGATGCAGCCTTGAAGGATTGTACGCAGCAACTGCGCTTTGTTAGAGAAGATCAGGAGAAGAGAGTCCAGACTGCTGTGGTCAAAGCCCTGGAAGAATTTGAGAAAACACGGTTCGCTTTGGATGAAAAGTTAGCAGAGGCTGGGAAGGGGATTGTCAAGT
This sequence comes from Avicennia marina, assembly GCA_019155195.1. Lineage (NCBI taxonomy): Eukaryota > Viridiplantae > Streptophyta > Magnoliopsida > Lamiales > Acanthaceae > Avicennia > Avicennia marina. Next base: position 10,910,635 of record CM032765.1, read on the forward strand.
TAGATTCTGAGAATGCTCAGCTCAAGAAAGCTCTATCAGGAAAGGATAGGACAATTGAAGAATTAAGGGAATGTAGAGCTCAGGTGGAGGCTGATTTCAATGCTCTTATTTTGAGAGCAGATTCCACTGAGAAAGAGAATGCTTCTCTCAAGTACGAGGTTCGCGTGCTTGAGAAGGAACTTGAGATTCGGAATGAGGAGACAGAGTTCAACCGCCGAGCGGCTGATGCTGCTCAGAAGCAACACAAGGAGAGTGTACAAAAGATTGCAAAACTAGAGTCAGAATGTCAAAGTCTGCGTCTCCTTGTCCGGAAACGTTTGCCTGGCCCCGCCGCTATGGCAAAGATGAAGAATGAAGTTGAAATGCTAGGAAGGGATCAAGTGCAAACAAGAAGAAGAAGGTCAAATCCTTCCCTGATTAGTTCAATGGACTTCCCTGCTGATGTGATGACAGGCGATGCACCAAACAAGAGGATCAGTTTTCTGACAGAGCAGTTGAACAATTTGGAAGAAGAAAACAGAAGTCTCAGATATGCACTTAACAAGAAATCAAGTGAACTACAGCTTTCCAGAACCATGTATGCTCGTGTGGCTTCCAGGCTATCACCTGGTGACAGACGAGTTGAAGAATCATTAAAAGGCCAAACAGCTATGGAAGCAGGTAAATACCCATTTTCCTTGCAGGAACACTCTCTGGCTACTTTATCTGACGTGGGCAGTGATGATAAAGCCAGCTGTGCCGAATCCTGGACTTCCGGCTTGGTATCAGAGCTTGAGAACTTCAAAAATGAGAAACAATTAGGCACACCGTCTCACGGAAATATGGGAACTCCTGACATGTATCTGATGGATGACTTCGTTGAGATGGAGAAGTTAGCTGTAGTTTCTGTAGATTATCCTGCAACAAGTTCTCATCACTCCTCTGAGGACGGTAATGCAGTCATTGGCACCTCGGGAAGTCCATCTGGCCGGCATTCTTCACCTATACCGCGTAGGAAGATGGCTGCAGTTCATTCCTGTCCGTCGGAACCTTTGACCTCTCAATCAAAAAATGCTGCAACCCATACAATTCCTGGACGGCTGGATGACTTGCTGAAAATGCTTTTGGAACATTGTCGGGCATCAAGACGTAACCCCCAAGAAGTGCTGGAAGACATGAAAGTTGCTTTGGTGCGCAATAGCCCAGACACCACCATTGCTAATGGCGAAGAAAGCACAAATCATCTTGCTGAAGCATATCATGGATCTGCTACGGGAAACGTCTCATCCACAAAGAATAATAACCAGAAACTGCAGCCTAGTGTGGCCAAGTCTGTACACAAAATTCTTGAGCTCCTTGAAGGATTAAAAACAATGTCTCAAGATAATTGTGCAGCTGAGACTTTTCCAGGGAACGATGGTAAGCTTTTGGCATGTAAGAATCCAGCAACCCCAGCAAGGTACACAGTTCGAGTGTTCCAATGGAAAGCCGCTGAACTCTCTGCCATTCTGCAGCAACCCGTTCAAACTTGTAAAGGTTTGCTGAATGGAACAGCTGATCTTGAACAGTTTGCTGAGGTGGTAGCTTCTAATCTGGATTGGGTCATAAATCACTGCTTTCCTCTACAAGACGTTTCAAACATGAAGGATAATGCAGTCAGGAGTCATTTAGATTGGGATGAACCAAGGAGTGAGAGTAAGGTAGACAGTGGACTTGCCAATCATTCTGCAGAATATAATGGACTGCATAGCAAAGAAGAAGATATGTCATATCTTCCCATTGCTTCCCTGAATAGCCAGAACAGTTCTAAAAGATCAATTATTAAGCAGGCAAATCAGGAATCTTCAGTCACTGGTTTGGAAGGCACACTTCAATCAGAAATTGTCAAGGGTGAATCTTCCAGGATTCAACTTCAAGACTCTAAAGACATAATTGAGAAGTTGGAACCGAAGTCGGAATCTATGAGGCCATCTGACGGAAAACCTGGAGATGAAATTGAAAAACAGAAGATGATGGAAGAAGACCTGGACAGGGATCTGGAAAATAATGATCAATCTTATAAAATACAGGAAGAAACAAGCAATGACTTGAACATCCAGCTAAAAAGGTGTGTTTGTGTTGATTCTTTATTTGATAACACATTTTCGGGCTTCGTGTTCTCTAAATTCATGTGATTTCAGCATGACAAGCAAAGAAGTTCCAGATGATGGAAAACCCGGGGAAAAGCAACTTCAAAATGTAAGTTTGTACCATACATCTGTGTGCATCTGAGATCTAGTAATTTGTCTGCAAAGGTCACGCTTTACATCATGGTTGGCCTGACCTTTTCTGGGAATTTTTCAAATTTCAAGGCAACCCAATGAATCTTTCAGGCATGTAGAAAGATTTGCTTGTCTTAGTAGCTTAAAGCCTGAACTTAAGAAACTTGTCCCGACTCATGCATTAATAATCCTGTGGTGATTAATTGCAGCCTGTTAACTTGTATTGAGATTTGACTTTGCAGGATTGGGAGATCACTGCAGCTTCAGAAAAATTGGCAGAGTGCCAAGAAACTCTCCTAAATCTGGGGAAGCAATTTAAAGCACTGGCTTCACCTAGGGATGCAGCTCTATTTGACAATGTCATATCTACACGTGCTGATACTGTCGTCACCAGCACGCCAACTTCTCAGATAAATGTGGGTCAGCGATCGTCCCTCCTCGATAAAATGCTGGCTGAGGATGATGATCAAATTGGTGCTTCTCCCGGATCCAATCATGATATGCCAAACGGATACGGCAATTCCGCTGTAAGTGCAGATACAGAGTCTTCAAGCAAGTTTACTAATCCAAACAGCATTGATGGTGATGCTGGAAGAAATGCAGTTGCTTCCACGGCCGTCGTCCCTCTAAAGAAAAAGGGGAGCACAACTTTCTTCAAGAAGTTATTTTGGTGGCATAAGAAAGGTAAGAGCAAGAAACACCCTTCTCATAAGCTGCAATAGAATGATGACGTCACACAAATGATCTTAAGATTTCTGCTATTCGTTGCTGCTGGGTCTGGAAATTATATTCAGGGGAATGAAGTAGAAATATTTTTGTGCGTATCTTGCTGTACATATTACCATCAGAAAGATGGGTTATAAGCCAAGTAAAAAAAAGATGAGAACTGAGAATGAGCAAAGGTTCCGAAGTTGCATTGTTCACCACTACTGCTATAAATGCAAACTTACTTCAAAAGCAATTCGTAGGTGAAATGTTAATATCAAAGTACATTTCACATTGTATAATGCGACTGAAATCATATGCGTAAGTATCTTCTTGCTCGTGAGTTGGGCAGAATTCATTATAACACTGGGAAATTTTCTAAAACGTGCCTACTACACACGCATAAATACACTAGGGAAAGAAAACTCTCAATATTGAGTATATAATATAGTCCTTGCCTGTGGAGACGCCACAATTATTGAAACCCTTTCTTAAGTTTTGGATGTCATGTAGAAATTTTATTCATTTTGTTTTCAGGATTTTAATGAAGTTCTTTAAGCATACATCACAAATTTTAGGGTTCCTGCCAAAACAAAACTCAATACAAAATGCACCAAAACCTCACACCCACACCCAATATTAGTCTCTGTAAAGTATAAATCTGGCAATATCCGGAAGTCCAGCTTCTCTGTAACACTCGGCAACCCTCTCAACAGATGCATCCCATGTCCCTTCAACAGAAGCTAAATCCAATAAAAACGCAGCTTCATCCAGTGCAACCTGCAAGTGGAATGATATGTGAATAAGAAACAGTGAAAACATGGAAAAACAGTTCAATAAAAGGATAATGCATAAGATTGAAAACCTGAGGAGGTTCCTTTCCCTTTTTCAAATCTTCTTGCCTTCCCTCATCTGTCACCTTCTCTTTGATATATTCAATTTGCTCATCCTCCCATTGAGCCATATCAGCAACTTCCTAAAGAGGATAGCAGAAAAAAGTCGTGTGAATATTGGGCTGAAAAGATAGAATGACAGAGGAGTTCCAAACTGCTCAATGACTCGTACCTGATACTCACAGCCCAGCGTCCACCACGGTGATTTCAGAGCCACCCTAGCAGAATCTTTGGCTTCTAGATGTCGTCCAACTCTGTTAGAAAATAGGATACCACGAGTTAAGTGCAATCAAAGGGCGGCAAGAATTTGAGTCACAATGTACAGACAAATGGACAAATTTACAAACTTCATCAAAATTTCGGCATTAAAGACAAAGGGACGCCCAAATCCTGGAAAGTGCTCTCTTTTGGTATAAAATTCCCCAGTCACCAAAGCTGAAACCTTGCACCAGCATGCGCATTTCACCAAAAGGTAATAAAAGCCACTTTGTTCAGAAACAATGTTAAAATTGTCTTACATGGTCTCCTTTGTCAAAATGCTGCTTAACTTTATGTTCTAGTATATCTGGAAACAATCCTACCTGGAAGACAATTAATGCTTTTTAAATAAGCTAAAGTAGACACAGAGAGAAGTTTGTCCTTATGCTACCTTCTTTAAAAGATAAGTCTCTAGGCTTGAAATCTGAGACGCAGCAAAATCACCCTTCTCATAGAACTTATTTCTGGTACCAGCAGAAGCATAGAATAACTCCTCATTTCTTTCTTGGGAGCTCTTTACATCTTCTTCCACTAAGATTCTGTTGATATATTGCTCAACCTATTTTCAGATAGAATGACAGGACATGGTGTAATTCTACAACTGTTCATATTTGGCATCCAAACTTACTAAAAGGTATGCATCTGCAATTTTATTATGTGAGGAAGTGTTACAGATTACCCACATTCTTAGCCAAAAGCCACACTCCAGATTTGCGAACCTCAACTACTGGCATGTCCATCCTGTGTGCATTAGACAGAGAGGTTAAATAACAGCAAATTCCCAGTTAAATTGTTAGTCTATAACATTCAGATCTAGATTACCCACGAGGAGCAGTTGGCCATCTTAACAATGCAGTTACAGAACCTAGCATCAGTAAAATATGCAGAAGTTTAATAAAGTATTTCAGTATCAGCCGTTTAACTAGCTACAAAACCTCGATAACTTAGAGAAACATGCCTGTACTATTTTTTGATAGAGGAACAGCAAGAGGAAGCAACCCTTGCCTTGCTCCAGGAGAAATAAGACTTTCACCTGTTATATGTACAGAATTACAATATGATATTCATGGCTAATGAAATTTGAAGATTCATTTAGGCACAATGATCATTTTACAATTAGCAGATGATAATGATCATTTTACAATTAGCAGATGATAAAAGGCAGTTATGATCTCGAACATCCAATCCCCGTTGATCATGATACTTCAAGAGCAGAATATCATATTGTACCATTTCATTTTATCGCGGTCATGAATATATTTTTAAACCGATGCACAGAAAGCACAAATGCCAGCTTTCATTGGGCAATGAAGGCCAAAAGATATTAACTTAAAAAAAAAAACTAATCATCCAAACAATATCCAAAAAAACAACATAATGATAACACCAGAGCGGGTAAAATCAACATCACCCACTGACATTATTTAATTCCAGAAAATTATTCACAGAAGCAGTTAATCGCTTTCCCTTGGCAGGTAGAATACGTGCGGTCGAAACAGCGACAAGAACATACCTCTGACCTGAAGTATTTTCAGAAGATGGTTCAGATGCTCGGGCGGTTGTGCGGCAGCTACATCTTTTATAAACGATGCATGGTCTGCAACCAAACAACCCAAATTCTTACACACATTCGTGCGTGTATTTGTGTAGGCGAAGCACAAAAGTATACATTCGTGAATATCTTGACACGCTTAGTTAGTGTACCAGAAAAGGATGAGTAGCAGCGAAAAATAGGTCGGCGGTGGCTGAAGAAAACAGCAGGAAGCGCAGCGGCGCGTGGAACGCCGGAGACCACTCCACCACCCGCCTTCATATCCGTTGACAAGCTGCCGTGTCCGGTTGTGGGTGTTGTTATTTCGACGAATGGAGATAGGGCTCTCTTTCGGGCCAAAAGCCCATTGACAAAGGCCGAGCTTGTGATTTTGGGCCTAATTCAGAACGGATCAAAAGTTAAATTGGGCTCCTCATTTTTTACTTTTTTTGAAAAGATCTATTTTGTAGATCTCAAAAGAAAAAAAATGCTACTTTCGTAGTTTATTTATTTATTTATTTATTATTGTAAAAACGGAATAAGGATTGAAATACAAACTGAGTTATTTAGTATTCGATTCATGATCAATTTATGAAAATTTATCCGAACTCCATTTATTTAATATGGAAATTTTAAGCTTGGAATATTTATTGAGAATGCTAATAAAAAAAAAAAGAAAGAAAATTTAAAAATTGTAATTGCATTGATGAGGCCGAAAGCGAAGCCATAAAAAAATAATCTAAACATACTTTAAAAATTAATTTTACCTCTTATATATGCACATACATATAAAAACGTATAAAAAAATTATAAACTTTCTATTAAAAAATAAATTTACCTAGTATACACACACACATATAGAAATATACAATTCAAAATCAAATCATTAAATAAAGAAATCATACAAAAAATTACTCAATGATACACTCTCACATATAATAAATAATATTATACGTATATATATATATATATATATATAGAGAGAGAGAGAGAGAGAGAGAGAGAGAGAGAGACAGATTATATCCACCACTCATAAATATTCAAACCAAAACTAGGTTTTTTTCTTTTACCTTAAAAAATGGTTACATCCCAAGTGCAATAAAATTCGTCCAGCGAACCCATAACCCATACCTAAAATTCACCAACAAAGCGGAGACTGACGAGATTCCAAGTCCCAAACATAAAAAAATTGGTCGGCCTCAGTCAGAGATAAAAACGGCCGCGAAGGGGAGGGTAAAAGCACACACGCAAAGTACATAAATACTGAAAAGCGCTCTCTGTTGGTCCCCCCACATCCGCCACCTCCTCAATCCCATTTTTAGGGTTTTCAAATTCCAACCGCCAAATCAACAATCACAGCCTCGCCTTTGCATGACTCGGATCTGCAATCCTGCCTCCATTGCCGGATCGAGCGTTTCGCTGCCTTATCTGCTCCTCCGCCGGCAATGTCCGCGCCCAAGGCCTCCCCCTCCGCCTCCGGATCCCATCCTTCGGTAATTCTTCGATTCTCCCCCTTCTTTCCGGTGGCATTTTGGTTGTATCTGTTGCGCTGGCGTTTCGCTCTGTGTTTGGCTTTTTACTGTATTTTTTTTCGTGTGTTGTTTCTTCGGTAAATGGGCCTGCCGTGCTGTTCTATGGCGATGGGGGGTTTGGAAAGGTACATTGTGTTTTTTCATTGATTCAACTTTGGCTCCTGTTAGCGCTGTCTTGAATTAGTGCGAATCGAATTCTGGCGGTGATGAAAGTAAGCTATGAGGAGTTTAATTTATTGTTTTGCGTCTTGTTTGACCTTCTTTCTTTTGTTGTATATAATTAAGAACTGTGTTATCTTCTGCTGTGTTGAGATTTTAGAACGTCTTTAACGATTAACAGAATATGCAAAGGATGCTTGGGATTTGTGGTATAATTTGATTGGTGCAGACAGAGCTTATGCTCATGGCAGACCTTTCTTCTGCATTGCCTTCTTTGCTTGCAAATTGAAGTATCTCAAATTTCCCATTTTCACTTGGAGGATGGTGCATATGATAATGAAAAACTGATAGAGAAGAATGCTGAGTCAGGAAATGATATTTATTTCGTTTGAAATATTTGAGGCTCTAAACATGATATCGGTAGAGTTAATTTTACCATTATTTGACACTGACTGTATGTCCACATTATTTAATGATAATGAAACTATTCTACCTGCCGATCTGTAAAGATACTGAGCAATTGAGTTTCAATTAACTCTTGTGTTTCAGTTTGAATTTTTTGCCTTTGAATTCCATGTTTTAGTTAACAATTTCCCTCTCATTACATTTTTATAGATGTCTATATTTGTATTTTTGTGTTCGTACGTTTCAAATAAAACAGGAGAATGTTTCCTTATATGAAATTTTGTATTAACCTTTGTCATTCATTTATAATTCCAACTTTTGCTCTCTGATAACACAACTGTTGGTTGCAATGAAGAATATGTAACTTATAATATAATTAACACTTTGGATTTGTTCTAACTTGAACAGATTTCTGGGCTCCCAGAGTCAATTCCGTCAGCAAGGGAAATTTTAGCCACCGTTGATTCTCTAAAGAAGCAAGTGGCATCTGATCGCATTGTCTATATAAAGGTGCATTCATGTTTTGCATAGTCTTTATCAGATAATAATTGTCTGGTTCATGATCATTTCATATACTTTTAATTATTTATCTTTGGCCTCCCAGAAACGGATGGAAGAAAATTCCAAGAAAGTCCTTGATTTTACAAAAAATCTTCATAATCTATCAATGGAAAGAAGAAAATTTAAAATTATTTGTAGTGATGGAGATGTAGATTTACTTGCAAAGAGACAGAAAGATGCAATTGATATGCATAATGGTATCGGCACCGGTAATGGAGATAATGAAAGCAGTAGCTCCCAAGAAGATGGATATGCCCCTTCAGCAATTCTTTTAGGATCAAGTATTGCTGTCAAAAATGCTGTCCGTCCAATTAAGCTGCCGGAAGTGAAAAAATTACCACCATATACTACATGGATCTTCTTGGATAGGTGAGTCAAGATGCACATAGCAGAAGCAGTGTAATGTCACATATTTCTGCTTCTCCCTTGGCTGAAACTGTTCTCTGCTTTTGCTTAAACAATTCCTATTTTATAAATGACAAGTAATTCTGACTTTGATCTTGCAGCATTTGAAACCAACGTATTAAAAATCTGTATCAATTTATATATTGGAGTTGTATATTTACAGGAATTGGGGATATCTAAAACTTGACTTTTGGTTTTTTTAATCATAGAAATTTATAAAAATTATTGAAAATCTTAAATGAAACTTTACATATTTTTACTTAACCTAATTATCCATCTTTTAAGCTCAAAAGATGTTCATATATGAAGTAATATAGCAAGTTATATCAGATAACAAGATTGGAACGTGTGGCTTAAAAGTTGTAAATGATCAAAACTGCTAGACCTTAACTTCATTAAAATGAATTACATTCATATTCCTACAAAATCACATGGAGTTTCTAGGAGGATCTAAGTCATTAATGCTAATGTCTCTCCTCACTTCGTTTTCATATTTTCCAAAATGTACCTATATGTAGAACTTCTGACTGTAGTCTAATTTTATTAGTCGTTATTTTTTGAGATATCTTAAAATAAGGTCCTGGTTCTTAACATCTAAATATTTTTGTTAAATTTGCTACCTAATTTAAATTGAAGCTAATTGTAGTTGCAGTTTGTGTTAAAAAATGCTATGTTATTAATTTATAGTAATTTAAAATTTTAAGTTAGTTCAAAAATTCTGGTTGAGTTCTGAAAAAATAAATTAAAATTTGAATTTCATATTGAAAGCCCTGAAAACTCTAAACCTTTCATGAAATTTTGAGGTTTCATTCAAAATTTAGAACAATGATTAAAACTACAGTGGACTTATTCTTTCTCATTATAACTATCCTCCTAGTTAGATGGTAATTTGTTTGCTGCTGTTGCTTCTTGGATTCTGTACTTTCTGTATTTTGTTATTTCAATAACTATCCGAGTTAAATTGAGATTAATTTGGCTGCTGGCAGTATCTGCTGCATCAAGGTTGTCTAATTAACTTTTAAATGACATTCAAGTATTCGCCATACCAGTTTACTAGTGTAGGAGGAGAATGTATCATTGTTAATTTTAAGACTCGTGGTACTGATATACTCTTTGCATAAACATATACTTCATCTAATTACTATAATTCCTAATATTTACATGTCCCCTTCATACCAAACTTCTATTTTGTCCTGGGTCTAATCAACATTTTTAATCAGAAAAACCAATTAGGTATTCAAATCAAAAGTGTCATGTAGGTTGCTTAAAGGTTTATACATATTTATTATGCATGTAACACTATTTCCCTCTCCACTTTTCACTTTTAATCCTGTGCTCAGATATTGTAATATACTACCTCGTCAACTTCTGGTTTGAGTGGCGTTTTGAATTTAACCACATTGTTTCTGGCGAGTAAACTGTTAACTTTTTATGACATTTTTAACAGAATTGATAGCAATAAGTTTCGTATAATGGTTTCTGAAGTTTTAGAAAATTTAGCCGATTGATGCAAAATTTTTCTCTAAAGCCATTTTGCCTTTATCTTCAAAGGGCATTTGCTCTGTGTGTGTGTGTGTGTGCGCGCGCGCGCTCATGCTTGTGTGGGTGAAGTGTTATTTATGGTAACCTTATTTTTGCTATCATTTTAATTATATCTCATAGTCTGTGCTCATTTCAGGTATCTTAACCATTAACACTAGTGTTTTATGGCTTGGTTTCTTTTTGATGGGGGCCGATCTTATACTTCTTTTTTTGGCTGCAGAAATCAGAGAATGACAGAAGATCAGTCAGTGGTAGGCCGAAGGCGAATTTATTATGACCAGAATGGTGGAGAAGCTCTAATTTGTAGTGACAGTGAAGAAGAAACAGTTGAAGAAGAAGAGGAAAAGAAAGAGTTTGTAGAATCTGAAGATTATATTCTGCGGTTGGTATATCTGATTTAGAGTTATAGTCTTCTTTTGACTTTTCTATTTGTTTTATTCTGTGCCTAAAAGTGAATTATTACTCAAAATGACATTTGAATATTCAGTTGCACTGATGCTCCTCTTGCTGCTTTGAAAATTGGGCATAATATTTTCAGTGGATGTATTTTGTGTTTGTCTTTGGTTCTTTTGGATAGAATGCAATTGATAATTTTTCCTGCTTTTTAGTAATGTTTGCTTGCCATTTTCTTTGTCTAGATTAAATATTCCTTGTTAATGTCTGTTGAGGAGTTTTATCAGCCATACAGCTGATTGGTTGGAGCTTGTGAGACTGTTTATACCCTTTTCTAATTTCTTAGAGTGCAAAAGTATGGTGAGTTGAAGGGTAGAAATGAAAGCTTTCCAGTGTTTTGCCAAGTGATTTTTCTGTAATGTCCAGACATGGAACTGAACTGATTTATAGAATTCCATGAATGAACTGTCCTTTTGATTCTTTTGACCACCATATCTTTGGATAAGTTTTTTCTGTCTTGTCTATTGTCTTATAACTAAACAAAAGGTCTTGTTTTCCCTTTTTTATGCTTGTAATTAGGCAGTATTGAGGGTTCGTGAAACTAATTTAATTCCTTTTGTATTTTTATACCTCTTTTCAGAACGACCATCAAAGAAGTTGGTTTTTCTGATATGACTTTGAATTTGTTGGGCCAGTGTCTATCTAGGAAATCTTGTGAAATAAAGGTATGCACTTGAGCTGCAGATGACCAATAATGTGGCTGGCTTGATTTTTTTTTTTTCTCTCGGCTTCTGTGCTCCATTGATATGTGGAAAAAAAAAGAACTGGTCATAGTGATAACTTTGGTCCAGCTGTTTCCCATTTGTGTTTTGCTGGCTTTACAGAGATAAACCACCATCAAACATCTTATACAGGGAAGATATGAAGATCTTGTCGAGAATGACAATGCTACGTGCCATTTGAAAAATGGAGTTGCTGAAGGCTTTGTGAACCCTTATATTGATAAAGATCTTGATGCTGCTCTGGATTCATTTGATAATCTCTTCTGCCGCCGTTGTCTAGTAAGCTTGAAATATCGCTTCATTTTTTCTGCAACCCAATTTGATTTTCTTTGTTTCAGTTAATTCCACATTATGTTCTCCCACTCTAAATTAGCCCCCTTCATGTGGCAGGTTTTTGATTGTAGACTACATGGATGTTCTCAGGACCTTGTCTTTCCTGTAAGTTAACTGTCTCAGGAGATATAGGTGAAAGTTGTTTCCAGTGGTGAGCAGGTTCCTAATGATATGTATATTTTTCCTCTCTAGATGGACAAGCAACTGCCATGGTCATGTTCAGATGCAGAGAAGGATCCTTGTGGTCCAAATTGCTATCGTCTGGTATACTGTGTTTTCTAATGTTTTTCTCTCAACATGTAGGTTATAATGATCAACTAATAATGCATCAAATGCCTTTTCCTCTTATAAAAGTTGGCTGTAATACTGTCCTTGGATTCTTTGGCAATAATACTACTTTCTGTGCATATTACTAGATATATCAGATATTTTTCTGCTTGATTACTTCTGGTTGCATTCTCCGGGACTCATTATATATGTAAACTGCTTCAGATCCCCGAGTCAGAGGATAATGCTACCATGTGCTCCAGACTAACAAATTCTGAAGAAAAAGCTTTGCCTGCATCTAATTCTTCTGCTACTCAACTGCAAAAGAAGAAGCAGGGAGGTGCATCTGTCAGGAAGAAATCAAAGTCTTGCCAAAGTGAAAGTGCTTCTTCCTCAGAGATCAAGCCTATTAATGATGCCACTTCATCAGTGAAGAGTACACCTGCTGGGAAATCTGGTGGTGATAAAAGGAGTAGCAAGAGAATAGCTGAAAATGTTTTAGTTTCCAAAAATAAAAGGCAGAAGAAAATGGCACCATCTGATTCTGATTCTGTTGCTGTTAGTGGTCTCAGCTCAAAAGATGTGAATACTCGTACTAATTCACGTCGAGAAAATGAAGATATTAGTTCTCAAAAAGTGAAATCTGTAAGTTTTAGAAAGTCCAGAAGGAAAGAGTCTACAGTTCTAGAATTTGATAAATCTTTGCAGGGGGAGGCTGTCAGTGGAGCATCAAATGAAAGTGAGAGCAATCAACCTGTGACTATTACTAGTAGCTGTGACACCCTAAAGAAAGAAGAGTTTGTGGATGAAAATGTGTGTAAACAAGAAGTGATTGACAATAAATGTTGGAAACCATTTGAAAAGGCACTATATGAGAAGGGTTTGCAGATTTTTGGCCGCAACAGGTTGGGCTGCTTTTGATTGCTATTGCTCATGTAGTATAGACAACTTTTATTGATTTTGCCATGTGTGTATCTCACTCTTATATCTGATGAGCGCATTTTTATGTTTATATACAATGTTGTCAATGTAAGAACTATGAAACAGCAATTTTTTGGTCAATATTTTGTTTAAGCATTTACTGGGTTTGTATTAAATGTCAATGCGACATCTGAGGATGGACTATATATGCCATGCAGCTGTTTGATCGCTAGGAATCTCATGAGTGGATTGAAGAGCTGTTCAGAGATTTTCAAATACATGTATCATTCTGAGAAGAACTCTCCAGATGGTGAAGGGATGACCCATACCGATGGCTGTCTGAAAGCTGATGGGAATGAAATTGTGGTGTGTTCTTATTCTGTTCATCTCTATGTTGAATTTCAACAATATGAGATGCATTTATATGTTCATTTCATGTGAAAACAGGGTAGTGGTGCACGAAGGAGATCAAGATTTTTACGTAGAAAAGGAAGAGTTCGCCGTCTAAAGTACACATGGAAATCTGCAGGATACCAGTCATTTAGGAAACGGATTTCTGAGAGGAAAGACCAGCCTTGCCGGCAGTACAATCCATGCGGATGCCAATCCGCTTGTGGTAAATCATGTCCATGTCTTGTTAATGGTACCTGCTGTGAAAAGTACTGCGGGTGAGGCGACTTTAGTTCCTTTTATGCTATTGAATTTTGTAACACTTTACTAAACTATTCAAATTCTATGTTCTCTTCTTTTTCATATTGGAACTTTTCTTATTATCTCTTACATGATGTTAGTATGTGCTTGCCATCCCAATTAGTTGAATGTAGTTACTTATGGGCTCACACAAATCACCTGTTAAAATTTCACCAACATTCTTTATGTCAGATGTCCAAAGAGCTGCAAGAATCGATTCAGAGGCTGTCATTGTGCCAAGAGTCAGTGTCGAAGTCGTCAGTGCCCTTGTTTTGCAGCTGATAGGGAGTGTGATCCAGATGTCTGCCGAAATTGCTGGATAAGGTGAGACGCGATTAAGTTAATTGTTAGTTTGATCAACATTTACAAGATGAGATGAGGGGGACATTTTCCTTGTTGCATGTGGAAGACCAGTAGGTGGATTGGTATTCTTGGTGTGGGGTTTGCCCCAGTCTTACAGGAGTTTATGCAGTTGAGTGGATAAGTACTTGATATTTTATGTGCTAATGAACCCATATTGAATGGCTTGACAGCTGTGGTGATGGCACCCTTGGGGTGCCTCCTCAAAGAGGGGATAATTACGAATGCAGAAACATGAAGCTTCTTCTTAAACAACAGCAGAGGGTAATTATGTCTACTGTCCTCACTTTTAATGCGAGCTTATATTAAGTTTACTTCTGCCTTGTCTCGCTGATCTTATGAAAGTTGTTAGGGTTACACATACTAATACTCTATTGCATAAATGTGATGTTTAAGAATTTTGTATCGTTCATCATGCACATAGTTTCTATGACTTTGACCACACTCATTTTCATGGTTTAGTATTTAGAGATGGTCTAAATTAGGGATTGAATTGTTTAGCAATGATTACTATAACATCTTATCTCATTTCATTTCATTTCATCTCAACGAGAGCAACAAAGAAAAAGTGATAAGCAATATTTCTGGTGAGGTAGGGAAGTTTTTGAATGTGCATTTGGATGTGAGATAAAAATGGTGATAATTTATGTGATAACTAAAAGGTGTTAGGTAAATGGTAAGGATTACATTGATGTGATGTGTCTTTTGGAAAATAGTTAAATTTGTTTTGCATTATGTTTTAGAAAAAATCTTGCCAAATCATGTCTAAAGAATATAATACATATACATATATATATCGCTGCATCACTGCCTTATTTCCCGATCCTCATTTTCAATTTTAGCATGCATCCCATTTGTTTTGCCATTTTGCTTATTTATCTGGTTGTGTGGTGCTTTTGATGTGGTCTTTATTTTTAGAATGCAACCTCTGTTTTGATCTCCAGTAGTGAAATCAGAAGTGCAGTAAAGCTTCATAATTGAGCGCACATGAAATTTTTATTGTTTGCTTTGTTTTCTTGCCTTTCGTGTGTTCCAAGTTTATCCCTCATATTGTTTCATGTCATAATATTTCATGGTTTAAGAACCTCATCGAATTTTTGCATGGAGTTGACTAGGTTGTTACGTGGACTGGAAAATTGCAAGACATCTGCTTTACCCATTATCTTGAGGGGAAGATGTCTGCTAAACACATTTAGTTTACATACCTCACCAAATTATTGAGAATTCTACTGGGTTTCCCAGTACATAATCGAGGGTGAACATTGCATCTTAGTAGTAATGCTTGCCAAGTCCATTTTTAGGTTTTGCTGGGAAGATCTGACGTTTCTGGCTGGGGAGCTTTCTTGAAGGTAATTTTATAATAATATCCATTTTTGGCTTTAGGATATTTTTCCCTTATTCAAAGCTTACCTATACGTATATTGCAGAATAGCGTTGGCAAACATGAATACCTTGGAGAATACACTGGTGAACTGATTTCACACCGTGAAGCTGACAAACGTGGGAAGATATATGATCGTGAAAATTCTTCATTTCTGTTTAATTTAAATGATCAGGCATGACATTTATGGCTTTTTTATGCTGTTGAACTTACGACTTCTGTATGCTTCCCCAAAGATATACCACGTATAAAAATAAGTGCAAAAATGACTATTTTTGTCCATGGTCAGTTTGTGCTGGATGCTTATCGGAAGGGTGACAAACTGAAGTTTGCCAACCATTCTCCAGATCCGAATTGCTATGCTAAGGTAACCATTGCAAAGAAATGCCGCATCGGATGTGCCTTTTCCTTGTCACTTTCTCTTGTATGATACATCGGCAGGTTTAATATGCTATGTTGTAGTATGCATGTTCCCCCAGGTTTAGGTACTTAAAAGTTGCTACAAATGTATGGGAAGTTCATTCACCATCTTTGTGGGATAAATTATTCCTTCTGTTGCAATAACATGGCTCAAATTAGCTTCTGTAGTTTTTCTTTGTCTTGTCCCTGGCTTTATTCATTCGGATCACTTGGCAGGTAATTATGGTGGCTGGAGATCATAGGGTTGGTATATTTGCCAAAGAAAGAATCTGTGCTGGAGAAGAGCTGTTTTATGATTACCGTTATGAGCCAGACAGAGCTCCAGCTTGGGCAAAAAAGCCCGAGACATCCGGTGCCAAGAGAGAAGATGGTGCTCCGTCTAATGGTCGTGCCAAGAAGCACATATAACTGGATGAAGAAGATAGTTTTTGTCTTCCTTTGCTGACAGAAACATTGTGGCTGAAACTTCTAATCATTTAGTTGCTGGAGATCAGGTAAAGGCAGGCGTCTCCAGAGTAACCTAAACCGATTCTTTTTGCTCGTGGCTGCATTACTGATGAGTATACTCACCAACAGCGGGAAAGAATGAATACAGGCGTGGTCCGTATTTTCGTCTTTTTCAATTAAAATTCTTATGTAAAATGCATCCCTTCGAACAATTTTTTCAGCAAGGCACATTTGAGTACATTTTCGCTCCTGCCAGCACAGACAGTTATTTTGAACAAAAAATATTCATCATTATTATGAGACCAAGAATATTATCTTAATCTTATGCTGATTCATTCATAAGCTTGCTCTGTTTCTAGTTCTCATTTGGCTGTCTCCCAGGAACTGGTCCAGAATCGCACATCTACGACAATGTAGTGGACCACTTTGTTTAGGCTCTGTGCTTTGGCGCACCTAAAGGTTCTCAACCTTTTGTAGTACCTACAGGCAATTAGCGTCGAGATATTTACACGGTCCCACTGTTCATCTAATTACCTTCGTTTGTTCGGTAATATCCAATTGAAAATCCAGGTATTAATACGTCAAATTGAATGTTAATATATATTTTTTTATTTTAGTATTTAAACGATTTTTTTGGTATTAGATTAAATGTGTTTGTACGTTGAATCTTTTTATGATAATTAAATTGTGTTGCATATTTTGTAAATAAACATTTAAACATTTCTGATGCGGCCTGAAAGACTGACCTGGAAGGTGGAATAAACATTGCCGTCCTGGGCTGGCCGGACAGACTGACCTCGAAGGCTGAATGAACATTACCATTCTGACCAATTAGGAGTAGGGCGGAGGCAAGAAAGGGTAGGAGAGCGTAAGTGACCAGAATAACTGAGCTGGTAGCTAGTCTACTCAGGGCAAGAGGGGGGACAAATTAGAGTAGTTCAGCGCAGTATTACCACGTAAAATGTGAATGTAACCACCACTTCGGATAACGAAAACGTGGGTGTGATTCCTGGTAAAAAATGGTCTATGAATAGTGTAACGCGATGTGTAGGTAGGGGACAGAAAAAAGAATCGTTTTTTCTTTTAGAGATAAGCTTCATTGAATTGAAGAACCAAGTACATCTAGTCTCTACTGTGTTATATTTTTTGTGCAAAAATCATACTCAAAACGTGAGCAGATGTTTCAATTTATTTTTTCTAAACATAAAAGCTAAGTATTGTAATAAAATATTTCTACTTAATAAGTTAAGGATGATGATATAAAATGTTTTAAAAAATCCAAATACAGCAATGAGAAAAACAAAGTCAGGTAGATATAATTTTAGACCAAACTTTAAGGAAAAAGTATGTGGAAATATGATAAATATCATAAAAATAAAAATAAATTTTGGTGGTAACTGAATTTAAAAATCGAAATCTAAGAAAATTTATACCAAATATCAAACGAAAAGTTCGCTCAAGTACTCCGCGGAAATCAGATTTTTGATTTTCATATAATCGCCAAATTCCGAACTCTCCTGTCAAACAGTGGCGTGTGCGTTACATCTGTGCGGTCTCCTTTGCTGTTACAATTAATAATGTCTTTGTTGCAGGTAGCGTTGGCATGTTCCAATCTAGTTAGGGGTTGTTTTTAACGCTTGTGGTGGGTACAAATGAAAATAAGTCCCGTTTAAAACTTAGATGGGGCCCCCCACCACGTGACCGCAACTCCACTCCAAACCTAATCCCATAAATAAATAAATGTTTGGGATTTTAGTTGGATTATCCCTCCAAGATTCAACATTTACTGAAAAATTAAACATGGTCTAAGGAATCTTAGTTCATATACAAAGCAAATTTCAAATAGGAAATAAACATTAGTGTTGTTATATATACAAAGGCCACTTCAATCTCTTTGTTTCCTTTTTCTTTTCCTTTCCTTTCTTTTTCTTGTTTGTGGTTCGTGGGAAGAGTAAAGAGAACAAACAATCTCAAATCTAAGTCCCAAGAGGGTTTATCTAACTGAACTTCCTTTTGCTTTCCATCTTTTCCATTTTTATGTATATATATATTTTTTTGTAACTCTCTCAAGACTTTTAAGACTGCTTTAATTTAATGTGTCACTGCCTAATACTCCTGCTTCTCTCTCTGCTTGCGCTACGCCCCATGTTGGCGCATCCTGCCGGGGTGCACGCTATGGGGACATGCAGAATCGGGCTAGCGATTGGGCACAGTCTTTTGCTGTTACTCGTTTCGTCGACCCTCTTCCCTCTGTCCTTCATTCCTGCCACCGCTGCCTGCTCCAATGGCGGCTGTCAGGTCTCTCTGTTAATTTCTTGCGTTTCTTTCCATATTTTTATGTGGATCCCTGCGTTTTCCTTGTTTATTTTTCTCGATTTTGAGCTCAATTCTTACGAGGATACTCGCAGCTTCTGGAATCGTGTTCGACTGCTACGGATTGTGGGCCTGGTCTCTACTGTGGAAATTGCCCTGCACTGGGGAAAGCTAATCCCTTCTGCATCAGGGGCCAAGCTACAGTACCGACTTCCATTGTAATTTGCTTTACTCTTTGATTTTTCTTTTGACTTTTTCTCAATAATTATTTTGCCGTTGTCAATTCCGAGTTTTGGTGATTAAAGTAAAGTGTGATTGTGTGTGACTGTGATACGATAGATCAGTGGGCTGCCCTTTAACAAGTACTCGTGGCTGGTGACTCATAATGCATTTTCCATTGTGGATGCGCCATTATTGAGCGGTTCTCAGAGAATCACTTTCTACAATCAGGACGACACCGTTACTAATCAATTGAGAGTATGCCATTTCTTGCTTCTATAGAGATTGTATAATTCCGTCCTTTTCTTGCGTATCAAATCGTTAAGTAGGATGCTTTTTTGTAATTGGGCTTGGCGTAGAATGGAGTAAGAGGATTGATGCTGGATATGTACGATTTCGAGAATGATATCTGGCTCTGCCATTCATTTCGCGGCCAATGCTTCAACTTCACTGCCTTTGTAATCAACTAGCCCCCTTTTTTAATCAACTTTAGCTTTTTTATTAAAGTATTCACTTGTTCTGGACAAAGTGATTATTTGTGGAAAAAAATGTACTACAAATTCAGGAACCTGCTATTAATACACTGAGAGAGGTAGAAGCATTCTTGACCCAAAATCCCTCGGAGATCATCACTATCATAATTGAGGATTATGTTCATACACCGAAAGGATTGACAAGGGTGTTCACTGCTGCTGGTCTGGACAAGTATTGGTTTCCTGTAGCCAAGATGCCAAAGAAGGGTGAGGATTGGCCCACTGTTAACAGCATGGTGCAAAACAATTATCGGTTACTGGTTTTCACGTCTGATTCTTCAAAGGAGGTGGCGGAAGGAATTGCATATCAGTGGACGTACATGGTGGAAAATGAGCGTAAGTAGATAAAATAGATGATGGGTAACTTGTGTACCTGATGGAATATAGATTGTACAACAGAAGTCCTCATTCTATCTTGTGTTTCAGCTGGAGATCCTGGGGTGGTACCTGGTTCATGCCCTAACAGAAAGGAATCAAAGCCACTCAATTCAAGAAGTGCCTCTCTATTTCTGATGAACTACTTTCCAACGATTCCGGTTCAAAACGAAGCTTGCAAAGAGCACTCCACGCCGCTTGCTGATATGATTGCTACCTGTTACAAATCTGCAGGGAATCTTATGCCCAATTTTTTAGCAGTGAACTTCTACATGGTATTAGAACTTTAAATTAATAAAGATAAATAAATTTAATGTCCTAGTAATATGTGATTTTGACTTTCAGAGAAGTGATGGGGGAGGTGTTTACAATGATATGGATCGAATGAATGGCCAGACATTGTGTGGCTGTAGTAGTGTCTCTGCCTGCCAGGTTTGTCCATATTTTGTTTCCACAAATTAAGGAAACATTGATGATGCATGGTATCTTATATCCGTATGAAGCAAGTTATAAAAGTGACCATTTAAATTGAAGTTGTGACTTCTTCTGTCTTATTTTTCTTGGACTTCGAGAAATTTGGGAATGGGTTTATTACAATGGAAATAAAGTGATCTCTCCTAGGTGCACTTAATATTGTCTTGGGTGCTTGAGTTGAAGACTTTGTAGTATACAGTGGAGGGAGCTTATTTTCCTGATGAATTTGAGACCTAAAGAGTGTTGATTCTGACACCAGTTTTGATGCATTTCCAAACTCAATGCTGGATATCAAGCAAGAATATGTCAATGGAGAGACCTTCATGATTCACTGAACTATTAACTTGTCAAATGTCAAATGGTTACCGCTTCTCCTGAGAAGTATTTGAGCTTGGTCTGCCTCTCATTCATTAACTCAGTTTGACAAGCGCACTTCATAATTAATGTTCTTGTTTATCCAAACAGGTATTATGATATGTGAAAGATACATATTCCCAGTTTGGGATGATGCTGGACCATACATTTGTGCATTAGCTCTGAAGTTCCAATCTGCCATCTAACCTTTACTAGTTTGAGCTCTGAATTACTGTAATATCAGTTTTGAGTCCGAGAATTCGAGAAGACAATTAATAGAAATGTAACCAATCACTCCAAAGATGAAGCTAACCAATAAAATGGAGGACAAAACTATGCCTACTCTTTAGTAGGACTTGAATCCGGGGAGTTGTTTATGCCTGTTGATATAATCTTGATTCATGTTGTGCTACAGAATCCTCAGCTTAATTGCTCTTGCAAGCCTAATGAATTATACCACTGTAATGCATGCAACTATTTTGTTTTGAAACTTGGTGTCTTAGCTTGGGCTCTGGCCAACCTATCTGGCATTTCCCCTTTTGTGTGATGATTCTGTGCTTTTGCTAATGTTAAACCTCCTTCCAACTCCACATGCAAAGGCAAAGAGTAAATTTAATTATATTAGGTGCATGGGTGCTTTTTCCTCTGAATTATGACCCCTCACAATGAGAAGGCTACCAGCTTGTGTTTTTATATGTTAAAAAGCGTGTTCTGGGAGATAGGCTTGTGAAATTCTAATTTATCTCGGATAGCCCCCTTATATTTGCCCACTCCACCAATGTGTGGTGCTCTTTAGACTTGAAAGAGCACATAATACCTTAGAATTACTTATTTCAGGCTGGAGCACCCTTTGGAAGTTGCAAAGCTATTGCTGCATCCAACTCAACTTCCACGACCGCTGGCTCCGCTGGTAGCTTCTCGGGGTCCGTTCAGTTAACAGGAGGTGCTTCAATGATCAATATTCCTGGCATATGTGTTCTGTGCTTGTTACCATTCCTCATAAGCTTTTCTTTGTTGTAATGAGAACCAAGAAATGGAAATCCGCTCAGGTTGGAATTAGTAAAGCCTGGGGGATCCGCTTGTGATATTGTAGTCTCTGAAAGTTTTGGGTATGTTATAGTTTACTATTTGGCTTGGAATGGAGAGGTTCAAGCATGTTAGCTAGATATCAAGTTATTATCTTAAAACAGAGAGTGAGGAGTCAGCATAGGAGTTTGGCGGGGCAACCAAAATGAAAGAGGTTGAGTTTTAAGGTAGTCCAGGTAAGGATTTTTATCTTTCCAACCACGAAGGTGGCATTTGCTAATATGATCCTCTTCCCTTCTGTACTTATTTATTATCTCCCTTGCATGCACACTGCATCTCTCACCTAGTAATATTCTTTTGTAGAATTCTGAGTTGCCTGGTTTTACTGTGTTGCAGGGATTGCGAAGCATCTACCAATAAAGCATTGCGAGACATAAAAGAATGTTCTCTATGTATTTGAAGCAATTCCATGCTTCAATTGACAATTCATTATTCCTGTTTGACTAACTCATTATTCTGTGTTAATCGATAGATGATGCAGAGTATGTCAAAGCACTTGAATGTTTCCTTTTCTTTATGGGATGATTGCTCTATTCGGTTCTAGAGGAGATGCTGTAGGGCTTTCATAAACTTATTTCTAGAAGTTGTCTTTCTGAACTTCACATACCTTAGGTTCCCTTGTATTTAGTTTGATAGAAGCCCAGCAGAAGTATGGATGATTTTGTCTCTGATAAAAATCATTGTTAATGTGAAATCTACTAATTTTTCTACGTCACTAAGAAAAATTCTCTCATCCTCCATGTACGAGGCATGACACTTAGAAGGCTGTAACTTGTGCAATATGCTTATTAGGAGTTTTAGTAACCCATGCTACTTGACTTGAGTTCAACAATATTTTAAAATTTAATCAACTTTGAATTTCAACTGTAACTTTGTCTACCAAGGAGTGGATTCAAAATTAAGACGAGGAATGGCAAATATGAAAATAAGAGCTTCTGTTCGTAAAATTTGTAAAAAATGTCGACTAATCTGTTGGTGGAGCACACTCCGGAGGAGACAAACAAAGATGAGGATAAAATCAATTTTTTTAATGTCTATCTAAAATTTTAATTTGATTGACCAATTTAAAACAAGTAATATTTGAATAATTATTGAATTTGAGTAGTTATTTGAGTTTAACTTGTTGTCCCGCTTGATACTTATGATGGCTTGTGCTCGAAGAAGTATGGAAAAACTTGTTTGACCTCTGTTACACATGAAGGAGAAGACACGAACTCTTCACCGTGTCTTTTATTTGGGTTCACAAAACGGCAATCGCCAAATTTGGGAATTCCACAAAGCAAGCCATCGTTGGTACAATAATGAATTGGTATGCGCAAAGATGATCGATCATATGTTTTTATGGATGAATCTAATGAACCAGCACAACTCCCTTGTCTGTGATTGCTGTCAAACTCCACATAGAAGCTGAAGATATGAATATCCCAACATCCCTCCGAAGATAATTTTCCCTGTTCATGATCAGTTATTTGGCAAACCCCAATGGCTCCTGGATCTAGAGATTCCATATATAGCAAGTCGATATCCCATAAACTGGATGATCAACACATGCAGATACTCCTCATTCTGGATATGGGTTTTCGCTGGACATGAGACAACCTTAAGCAAAGCCACCATAAATAGAAGCATGCGCAGTGTGAGGCATTGCACAAGAAATTAGCAATTTTTTACACTGATTAGGCTGCAATTAGATTCGATTTGATCGGACATCATTAAAACCAGTCCAATTTTTTCATCACGCAATGCAGTGGCTGGTGGAGAAAGACATCCATTGGTTGATGGCACTTAAAAGGACAACAAAAATCCATTACTTTCAGTAGTTGTATTTTGTTTTGGGCCTTCATTTATATAATATTATTTGATAACAACCAATTTGGTTATTTACTACATTTCTTAAATTTTCATTTTTTTTTTCTTAATGATACTAAAGAATGAAACCAACAATATATCTCACATGACATTTTTTCTTTCATATCTATCCGTGTTTATATATCTGTATATTACTTAAGAATGGGGAACTTATATTTGGTCTTTTTTTATTTATTTTCTAAAATACCATTTATTTTTAATGATACTAAAAGAATGGAACTAAAAATCTATTTTACTAACCCTAACAATATATCTTCCATTTTTTTCTTTCTTTTTCATTATAGTTTAATACAATTTGTATACTTTTTTATTCGTATTTACCATATCTTTCAACTTACTAGATATATGCATATATATACATATATATATATATATATATAATGTTTTAAAGTTTTATATATTTTAAATTTTTAAATAATATCATTTTTATTATAAATTGTGACAATGAATAGAATTTTATAAACTGTAAAAGTTTTCGCATGTGCACAAGTGTGTTGTTATGACTAGTACTTTTATAGTAAGGCTAAGAGTCTAAATTTGGTTACACATTGTCAAATTATTGTAATCCTCTTATTTTATTATTTTATAACCTTCCACCTTTTTCTCTTATGTCTTCATGTTATTTGATATTTTTTTCATATTTATTATATCTTTTAATTTACTCTTTATATATGCGACTAGCATTTAGGCACACACAATGTGCATGCAAGAAAAACTATGGCTATGTTTGTTTTTATTTTTAGCTTCATAAAACATACATTATAATCATTACACTTTTTAAATTTTCTTCTTATCTCTCTTCTATTTTTACACAATTTTCAAGAAAAATACACTTAAAATCACACATTAAAAAATAAAAACAAACATATACATTTAACCTAACTAATGTAATAATAAATGAATATAAATAAAATAAAATTCAATATTTATCAATGTATACTCAATGACAACGTATGTCATTCATCATAATATATTTTATATTTTAAGAAAAAAAAAAAGATAAGGAGAATAGGAAGTCGATTTTAATATTTTAAGAAATATTACAAGTCAAATTTCATCCATGATTTGTTCTCAATTCTTTTTCTTTTGTATATTGGCAGTTTTATTTACAGTAGTTTACGTATGGTGTTCTTTTCATTTCAACTCTCTCTTCCACTTCATAATTTTATTTTTAAAATAAATAATTCCGAATGACATTTTACTAATTAATTCCTATTTCTTTTCGTCACATTAAATGGTTAGTTTTTGTAATTTTACTTTGTGTATGAAAAGTTCAAAACAATTTTTCCAATGCGTTGGCTATTATTAATAGTATAGATAATCAACCAAAATTAAGTCAATAATGGAAGAATATAAGTGAACGAGGCCAAAGTTCTAATGACGGTACGGATAATCTAGTATTAATTGAGCAACAATTTACAAAATCTAATTACAACGTGACCCATCATGTCACATCGTATAAAATATATAATAGCACTGACCAATTTTTCCAATCAATTTTGCACATATGTATTTAGTATATGATTTAATTTTCTTTATTGTTCTAATCTCTTTTGCAGGAATTACCCCACTTATCCAAAAAGGATCTCTTGCTTGTTTTCTTTAATCCTTTATTCTCCATCGACTCTTTGTATATTTGTATTTAATTCATGATTTAATTTTTCTCGTTGTTCTAACATTCTTCATCCAAGTAAATATTTGTTTGTCAATATTTGGTGGATTATGGTGTTGCTCGTAATCTTCTATTTCGTCTATATAAGTGATAATAAATAAATTTAAGTGTCATCACAATAGCAACCACGAATTAATGTGGTCCTTTTAAATGCTTCAATGACTACTCAATTTATGACATTCCTCGCCTTCTCAATCATTTTTTGGGCCATATTTAAGAAAATAATTATATAAAAATATTATATGTGTTTAAATGCAAATGCTTTCTTTGTATTTCAATTATTTTTAATTTTTAATTCTATTAAATTTTTGGATTAGTTCAAGTTCACGAATATTTTTCTACGTATCACAATTTTACTCCATTGTTGTATTATCAAACTTGCTATTGTCATTTAATTTAGTTATCCTTTTATTTTCTATATTTTTGTATCGACCAAATGCTTAGGTCCATTTGATAAAATTTGATTTGCAACATCTAGATGCTAAACTACTGTTTCTATAAATTTTGTTTTATTTAAAATAATAAATTTTGAGTTAAATGGTTGGATGTCATTGTAGATCTTTTTCTGACTTAATATTCTTAGAGTTCTAAGCATCATATATAATTAGGACTTTTTTATATTTTAATTTTTACTATTATTATTTCAGGACACATATTAATGTAAGTACAATAATATTTGGCTAGAGTCATGTGTGTGACTTTAAACATATCATTATGGTACAAAAATAATTATTATTAAGAAAAAATTAAAATGATGATGTATTTTTCTATACAAATATTAACATTAAAAAGAAATTAGAGAATTTTCAATGTTCTAATTTAGTATATCTCACTTATAACTTTTTAAGTGTTTAGGTTATATGCAGAGATATTTTCATTTTATGTAAAACATATGTGCAAATGTTGAGAAAAATAGTCATCACAACCAAAATAATACTTAAAAATATATACAACACTTAAATTATGATTTATATTGTATTGTAGTTAATTTGAGCATATTAAAAAAGTTGTGTCGTTTATAAAATTACTGGTTACTGATATGTGTGTGTGTGTGTGTGTTAATTTTTTTCATGAATTATTTCTAACGTCCATGTTAGAAAAATGTATAAACGATAGATTTATTTATTAAATAATTTTAGCGAATTAAGCAATTTTATCTTGCCTGTTGGTTAATCAGTTTGTGCTCTATCTTTGCAAGACAATTTACTTATATATTACAAAGTAATATTGGTTAAAATTTTCAGTGTTATTTCAATAGTAACAATTTTTAATTAGTTAATTTGAAAATTATTTGTTATGTTGCTTTTTAAAAAATTGTTAAAAGCTCCATGCTAAGAATTTGAATGTGGGTAACTTAAATTTTATTTAAATGTAATACATACAAATATATGTATATTGTTATTATTTGCAAAATGACAACAATGCTTTTTGTTTGGACTGAATTCTTTGCATAAGTTAAACACAATTATGAATTTTTATTTTTAATTAATTTTGTGTTGCCATTCTATTGAAAATAATCTTTAATTATAAACAAAATTCAATATAATAAAAAAGTAATTTATTTTTAAAATTTTTACATAAAAAATAAAATATAAAATATAATTGTCTGTGCATTGCATACGTCACACTCTAAGTATATAATAAAAGAAAAACAGACGCACAAAAATATGCGTATTCAATGGAAAAAACGAAACAGGTGTCCTCTGAAGTTGTAAGTTTTACACCAGCCGTGGATCTGCCACCACTTGTAGGGTCTAGATTTCTGTAACCGTTTCATATTTTCAACACCGAAAATCATGAGTTTTGCCCGCTTTGACAATCAGTTTTGTTTATTATATTTTTAAATTACATGATTTTAAATGCCATTTTACTAATTAATCCCTATCTTTAGTAACATTACATAGTTAAAATTGTGAGTCTAATATTTCTACTTTGAATACCAAAACAGTTTCCTAAAGAGACTCAAACCCTTTATAGTAATATAGCGAGTATATTTATACGCACATACTATTTTAAAAAAATTCTTATACTTTATTTTTTGTTGTAATTTTTAAGTGTTCCATTATTACTTATAGATAGTGGTCAGTTGTTTTATTAATTTCTGAACTGCCCGTAGTTGGGGAGCAGAAAAGAAATATGTTCTCCCAATTTTGGGCTAAAATGTAACTATTAGCTGTGACTAAACACGTTCCATGCCAATTAAGTACTTCTAATAAGCTTTTGCAGTATTGAACAAAACAATAGACGAAGAAATACTCATCAAGTAATTGAACAAATTCAAAGTACATAAACATGGGATTAAATAAAGACCAACCCAAATAAACTATTTAAAATAAAATCAGCAACCCACGCGAAAGTTCATCAATCATCCTGAAGTGCCATAGAATCATAAATACTAAAATAAAGTACACAATTAATTAGAAGGACATGAATTGTCTCCGGGGAGGAGCGTGAAATCAATCAGGTAATCCGACGGCAGAGAGTGATTCCATCCCCCACCGAGAGCTGGCAGATCTCAACCCTTGGATCCACAGCCAACGTTTTGTTGAATTCCATCACAAAATCCCGGTAACGCACAATGTAGTCCGGCAGGACCGCACCAGGCGGCGCCACCACCGATCCGTTCCACAGGGTGTTGTCGTATCCGATGACTCCTCCAACCTTAACCAGCTCAATCAACCTTTGGTGATAGTTCAAATAGTTGTCCTTGTCGGCATCCACGAATACAAAATCAAATGTTCCATGATATTTTCCCTATCCAAGTCAACAAACTGTAATGCCACAATGTTGCCACTAACGTATTGGAGAATAAGTATGATGCTCTGTTTTGGAGAAGAAATGCATTTTTCACTTACATCTTCTATCATTTGGTCCAGAATGGGAAGTGCTTGACCTTCTCTGAAATTAATCTTGTGAGCTACACCTGCCTTTCTGATTATGGGAAGACCTAATTCATAGCACTGGCGGTCCATATCTATGGCTAAAATCTGACAAGTTCGTGAATTAGTACTTACTACCATTTGTTTAGAATACTGTGCATGAACTATCAATTTCATTTCAATTTGAGTAACCAATACAAATTCTTGGGAATAGACATTACTGGTTCAAGGGAGAAAGTAGGTAAGACCAATTATAATTTATTTGTTTACCTTGCCATCATCAGGGAGGGCCAGGGCAGTGGCCAGGAGGGAATAACCAGTATAGACTCCAAGCTCCATTGTGTTCTTGGCATTTATGAGCTTCATCAGCATGTCCAAGAAATGTGCTGCATCAACCGATGTGTTCATTGCACTCCTGCCATATAATGCTTATATCAATTATTCCCAGTCAATTACACACACTACTCATTCATTAAAGTAAAAAATATCATAGTTTCTATATATAGGTGTATGTATGGGGCGAGTCTTTCCTTCTCTCTCCACTCTACTATTCATCGTCTTCCTCATACAGCAAAGAGAGTTTTCAGTTTCATTTCATTATTTACTTAATATTTGATAGCAATTTATATATATTTATGTGTAAATTGCAACATTAACGCCATCAGTGGAAACCAAATTAGTTTTCTATGTACTCACCGTGCATCAAAATGGATGGCAGGAGAAAAGGTGGGTTCAGGACAAAAGGCGAAGAAACTTTAGTCTTCATCAGCTTTTCTCCATGACAGGTAGTAATTCCCACATGTTAGGGGATTATTGGAGAAATATTCTTGAATCTCAAAATTTCAATTGAAGTTGGGAAAGAGTAGTCCAAATCTAAGAAATGTAGGCCGACAAGACCACCATAGACTTTGAGCTCTTTACAACAAAAATTACCCTTGCTCGCCCCCTGCCATCCGTTCTTTGGGGTTCAAAGCTGGAATTCGGGTCTTCTTATGCAATGGCTACAGGGTAGTTGGCATTGGCACAGATATCATAGCTGCTTCAACTCCAGAATGATGCCGAGGTCAGGAAAGCCGAGTTCGTCAATGCTGCGTGCCAAGAATTAAAACGAATCCTCGAGTGGAAGGACAAGATTATAATTAGAAGGTTGGTGGTCAAGGCCATATTAGGAATGCTTTTCTGTATAATCACACACAAGCTCAATCTAACAGTTGGGATTGTTCCCTCTCTCAACTTTGTAACCGATTTACTTGGATTCTTCTTTGTCAAATTGTGAATTGGGTATTTGTCTAAATTGGGATTTACGGTTCAACCTTCTACTTCCCAAGATAGCACGACTATTCAACTTTCTACGATCTCGATTTTAGTAGAGAATTTGGATCTTACTTGCTTTCTATGGATGAGAACGGGCAAATTGATTGGTGAAGATTATTCTTGAAATCGGGCAAAAGAATTGTTGTGGCTGATGGCATTTATTTGTATTAAGTCTGATGAGGCTTTTCAGTTTTGTTCATCTTCTCTGGGTCATGGTCCTGGGTTTATATGTTGATTCACTCAAGTAGAACAGTAGTTTCCATTCAAATAGTGGAGATTAGCTTGCCAGAAAGCAGGCGTCATGTCCTAGAATATATTTAAGCATATGTTTTCACAGGGACCGTTTTGAGTGATTGCAGGGTGGGTGATTCATGCAGATTTGATAATTTCTACCAACCTTGGAGTTGACTATGTGAGAATACATTCTACCTTGGCTTTAGGTCACCTTATGTTAGATGTCTCATTCGCTTTCACATAGTTGATTGTTCAGTTCTTCTTGGAGCTATCATGTATTGGAGTTTTCTGTTACCCTTCGTTTCATAGCATGGAAATCACAGGTATCTTGGAAGAGATGATTTTAGAGGCTTTTATGCTCATAAGGCCTTCCTGGCCGTTCCCCTATTCTTGGAGATGGACTCAACAATTTGATTAAGATTATATCGGTGGCTAGTAAGGAAAAAATCAAGATTTTCCAATCATCAAGAAAGTTATGGATGGAGACACTTCCAAGTCGTTGGTGAAATAGAAAAAATGTGATGAAGTTTTCCTAAGAGATATAATACCTTTCCAGTGTTGTTTCCTTAGGTGATATGTGGCGACGAGGTATGGACAATACCAACCGTCATTCTCTCCCTCTTCAAGATTAAGTGCCAGATCTGCATGTCTTTTGGGCCTTCTGGAAGTGGTTGCATCAATTATTCATTCCCAATTAATAATTGGGATGATTTGGGTAATGTTTTTCTTGCTTATCCTACTACTGGCTGTGCATTGTCTTTGCATATCTCTAATGAACTTTAAATTCATCATCATTTTAAACGATTAGATTATATGCTGTACATGTGCGCTAGTGTTGATTTATTTGGATAGCGTATGTGTGTATTTGATTACTCAAACTGTTTGAATGTGTTCATAATTGTTTGCACGGCCTGTGTGCCCATATTGAGTATAGGGATAACCTATATTAATCATTTCACAACTTATGTGCTTATTTGGCTTATATAGACAACTTATATGCCTAGATAATTTAAAATTTATTTGGTTTAAGTTTTAAAGGGCTATGTGCCCATATTAGTTTTGAAAGGTTCAATAGCTCTTACATTGACTATTTGGATAACTTGTCAATTTAATTGCAAAGACTTTGTGTGCTTACTTGGTTTAATTGATTACTAAGATAGCTTGTATGTCTGTTTGGCATCGTGGACAAACCTAAGTGCAAAATGCATAGAAAAAATCTATTGCCCAAAATACTCTAAGAAAATGACCTCATCTTTATTTAATTTTTCTAATAATATTTAAAAATTTCATCAATATTTAAATCTATTAGATATACCCATTCCTCAAAACTAAGTAAGGAAGGAAAAACAATATATTTATGGGACTCACCCAAGAGGGCAAAGTATCACCCTACCTCGAGCTAAAATTACTCAAAATATTTAAGAAATGAGCCCAACTCACTCATCCAAAAAGGTAAAATATCATCTCATACTGAACTAAAAATGGCTCAAAATATTTAAAGGAATGAGTCCAAACTCACCCACTTAAGAGGGTAAAGTATCACCCCACCTCGAGCTAAAATTACTCAAAATATTTAAAAAATAAGCCAAACTCACTCATCCGAAAAGGTAAAATATCATCTCACACCAAACTAAAAATGGCTCAAAATATTTAAAGGAATGAGTCCAAGCTTGCCCACTCATGAGGGCAAAACATCATCCTACCCTGAGTTAATTGCTCAAAATATTTAAAGGATGAATTAAACTTGCTCACTCAAGAGGACAAAACATTGCCCTACCTCGAGTTAAAAATTGCTTAAAATATTAAGAAATGAGTCAAAATTTGCTCACTCGATAGGGCAAAACATTGCCCCACCCCAAGTTAGAAATTACTTAAAAATCGAAAGGCCATGCTACCAATTTTGGGACTTCACATTGTCAATATCTTACTCCGAGCTGCAAGTCAATAAATCTTTATGACCGATCTACTAGATTATTTAATTATTATAGGTCAATAGACCTTTATGACTGGCCTAGTAGATTAATTACTTACTATAGGTCAAAGCATCTTCTTCCTCATT
Organism: Avicennia marina; assembly: GCA_019155195.1. Lineage (NCBI taxonomy): Eukaryota > Viridiplantae > Streptophyta > Magnoliopsida > Lamiales > Acanthaceae > Avicennia > Avicennia marina. Next base: position 10,942,241 of record CM032765.1, read on the forward strand.
TCTATGATTGTCATCAAGTCTGACATGATCAGATAAAGGGCAGCAAAAGAATAAAAAATAAATTTAACCTAATTCTGAATCCCAATAACGTGAACCGTGCATCAGATTGTCCGACCTAATGTATTAAAACCAAACTTTGACCCAAAATTGATAAACAATGTGATAGGGCGGCCACAATTGATATACCGAGACCGAATGATACATTACACTCACACAAGAATCACCCTCATTGAACCGATTTGAACATTCTCAATTCCAAAGAAAGTTCAGTAATATCATAACTCTCAAATTCAATATCAAAGATCTGTCCGTCTATTTGAACTGAATGAAATAACTATTTATACTAAATCCTATCAGACCCTAATCTAAAAGACTTATATGACCCAAATTATTAATAAAGTCCAATAATAAATCAAAAAAATATTAAATATTAAATAAAATTCAATGGATCCCTAGATCGCGTCAAAGTCTCTATGACGGCCTTCAGTAGTTATGATTTATACAACAGCTTCTATTATGGCTACACATTTATAGTGTTAGGATTGTTTATAACATTTAGCCAAGCATATTTACTAACTCATGGATTTCCTTTTTTTTTTGTGATTATGATGTCTGTTTATAACATTCACGTTTCTCACTATCTCACCTTGGAATTAATAGTTAATTTGTTCTGGCAACCGACCTAAAACAAGAAGCAAGTCTTAAAATCAACTTTTATCTCAACCCGATCTTAAATCAAGGGAGTAGTGTTGTGGACCAAATAAGGCCATGTAGTCAAATGCACACACATCACTCATTCCTTGAGTAAAAAATGTTATAGTTTCTATATATAGATGTATGTATAAGGCAGAAACAGCAATCTTTCCCTCTCCCTCCACTCTACTATTCATCATCTTCCACATGCAGCTAAAAGATTTTTCAGTTTTATGCTATTATTTACTTAATATTTGGTAGCAATTTATACATAATTGTGTTTAGAGTGCAACAAAAACTTTTAAGATACATATACATTTGGATTAATCATTGACACAAAAACAAGTGGAAAGATTAGCGCGTATACCGTGGTTGTTTTGCTGTCAACTCGCGCAGTTCCTTCATGTATTGGTTCTCCCTCGGATACACGCTAGTTTCAAGCATATACTTCAATAATAAAATACACATTAAATATAGTTTCTATGGATCAGAGAGAACTAATCTTGATGCGCTTCTTCTAACAATGTAATTAAATTGAAAGTATGGTACATACAAAAGCAATTAACCGTTTGTTACCTGGTAAAGGGCATCACTTTGCAGGAGACTCTTGTGGCCAACGCCACCATGCCCCTGGCTTTGATTCTGCTCACCTTCCCCATTGCTTGCCATTGATATGTGACTGTATTTTCTTCTTACTTTCGGAGAAAGCAAATGTGAAGAGTGTGTGCTCACCTGCTTCGCCCATTTAAATGGCAAGCCAGAAGGCAACGTGCTCGCCATTGGAGGTGCTTTTGAAAATCTGGGCCCAATGCAATCAATTCATATCATGTCCCATTTTTACACACGAGTGTGGCCATATTGTGATCCCATTATCACAACTGATTTCCTGATTATGCTTTGGTGTATTTAAAGCGTAGAAACTTCAATTGAAATTTGCCTAGTAAATGAGCTGATTCGATCTAGAAATTACGACAAACGACAAAACCTAAAACACTTGATGCATCGAATTCATAATCTCCCAGACGTGGAGATAAAGGGAATATATCCCTTTGACTAATGTGCCGAATTTTATATATCTTTACAGAACAAAAAGGTAGAGAAGCTTTGAAAACGAAACAGAGAGCAAAAACCAGAAAAACCTCTTCACAAAGCTAGTTCTCCGAGGAAAATCTTAAATCTTTACCACGCGCAGCATTCGATGCTCTGCAACTAACAACCTGACTTTTTTCTTCTTCGATCTCACAAGAGCATTTAATCGTCCCTTTAAATCTGTTTGACTTAATAAGCTCAGCATATATACCCAAACAAATTCAAAGCTGGTAAAGTGGAAAACAGAATATACAGACACACACACATGTATATCTAGTAATTGTAGAGTCGCAAGCAAGCGTAATAAGAAAAATATATATCCTGTAAGAAAATAAAAAAGAGCCCTTCAGTCACTCAAAAAGTCATCCGAACAAATATTTACAGTATCTATTCTAAAGCAGATGGTGAAGCCAAGCTGTGCTCTGCTTACCTTCTTCCCGGCGGCACCCTGGAGGTGGTTTGTTCTGGTGGAGAGATGATAAACGGTGGAAAGATGGGCGGCCTCCCCAGGGCACCGCCCACCGCAAGGAACATGGGCTCATTCCAGTGGCTGGGGAGTTTCCTACTTGTACTATGAATAGCGTCGGCGGGTCCACATTGGTCCGAGGGACAGAGTCCTAAAACTATTTGCTATTTCGACCCAATTTGAAGATGAAAATTTGGCACCAAATTTAAAAATATTGTAAAATAGAAGAAACAAAAGAGATAAAAATAATAATAATATTTTGATATGTGATGTGTTTTGAAAAAATTATTTGAATGTGTCATGTATGTGTTGATTTTTTTTTTTTTTCTTTTGATGAATATATGTGTGTGGATTCAATACTGAAATATATTTATTTTTATTTTTTTATAGAAAAAGTGTTTTAGAGATTTATTCAGGATGTTTGTGTGTGTGGCTATTTAAAATTGTCCTTTTGCCCATCTAAAGAAACATGATTGTAAACACATAAAATAAATAAATAAATATCACATAAAATTAAATAAAGAAATTAAAATATGAATTAAATAATTTTATTTTAAAATTTTAAAATAATTATACTTTTCTTAATAAATAATTAATCAATCAAAATTATCCAAATTAAATTGCAACAAATGGCACAATTTGATAAGGGGGCAATAAATGATCAAGAGGGCCAATCAGAATGCGACAAGTGGCGCAATCCAATAAGGGGCCAACAACCCCAACAAATGAGAACACTTCACGTCAGCGGGTTAGATGGATACACTATCTCTCCTATAACTATAAATAGGAGTCAAAATTCCACAAAAAAAAAGACAACAAAAAAAACAAAGACAACAAGCCAAAGAAAAGAAGAAAGGAAGATATAAATCCTCTCAAGGCACTCATGAACATTTAAAGCGTTTTTCGTCAAATTCAAAGAGTTCATCTTCAAATTCAAGGCATTTTTCGTCAACAATCTTCAAATTCAACGTTTGATCCGAAGTTAGGGCGTCAAGCTCAAAAATCAACGTTAATTGAAGAAATTAACAAGTTTCAGAGAAAATCAAGTACAAGCCATTCCCTTGAAGATACTCCAAATTAAAATCAAAGCTTCGATCCTAAACCCAAATTCAAGGCGTTATTCATCAACAATCTTCAAATTAAACATTCGATTTGAAGTCAGGGTGCTAAGCTCGAAGATCAATGTTAATTGAAGAAATCTACAAGTTTCAAAGAAAATCAAGTATAAATCATTTCCTTAAAAACACTTCAAATTGAAATTACATTTTTAGAGGAGAATCAGATGACTGACTTAGAAAACAGAACACGCACTAAATTTATTTGATTCAAGTTGTAATTAATTTGTACATATTTCTTATCAGTGGAAATCCATCTGCAAGATTTTATCCTATAATGATATATATAAATTTAATTAATAATCCTCTCTAAAGACTAAAGAGGGTGGCGTCGTTGCATCGAAAGTGTCTCACTGAAATAAATATCTTTTTTTGGCCTATATTTATATTATATCACTAATTGTGAAATTCTTAAAATAATCACTTTTGAGGAGCACGGCATTATTTAATTAAAATATCCCTACGTTTTTTCGTTAATTCCCCTCTGGATATTTGATATATTATCCGTCTGCTCGTCTTCTAGTTTCATCTCAACTTATTTCATTTTTCTCGTTCATACTGTTTTTTATGAGTTAATTTCAAATTTTAAATAATTTATTTTTATTCTTAAATTTTTTAAAAATACAACACTTTTATATTCTGTATAAGTAATAATGTTACATGCTTTCTTATAATCTATGTAGTATAGAAATGAAGTTTTTTTGTTGCACATAGTAAATTACAAAATTGTCCCTATTTTAAATCCATTTATTTTTTATCACTTTATTTCTTTTTTATTATGTTTCTACTCATATAATTTCTATTATGTTTTCTTTCAAAATAGTTTGGCACTTCTTTATTTGTTATTTTGAATATTTTTTATACTTTTTATCTATATTTATACTATATATTAAGTGGAGAAGAAATTTTAGTTGCATAATTTTAAATTATTTAAAACACACGCAATCCATTTCACATTATCTTTTCGCTGTTCACTCTCAACTTTTATATATTTCTTCCACTAACTAATTTTAACTCTTTAATTTTTTCAAAATTTTTATTTATTTTATTATATTAAAATTTAAAACCTGATTTTACTTATTATACAATATTAACTTACTATAATGTCCTTATTTAAATATTTTTTATTTTCTACCATTGTTTTGTTAGACTATAATTATATATTGTTATTATTTTTTAATTTTTAATTCATCATTTTATTTTATTTCAAAAAATTTGGATATGTTTGGACATTTGGTTTCTTACTACGATGGATAGGAAAATTTTAGTAATTTGAGTATAAAAAAAATTAATGTTTGATTTGTAAGATTTTGGTAAATAGAAAATTTATTTATATATATATATATAATATGATAAAAATTAAATAACAAGATAATATATAGATTTAGGATGATAAAAAATAAACATGAATATAAAAATTATACAGATCGGTGTTAAATTAATTGTAAATAAGTATAATAATTGGAAAAATAATTAATTAATTATAAAAAGTAAAAAAATTTAAAATTTAAATTTAATTTTAAATAAAATTTATGTAATAAAATATTTAATTTATAAAATTTTTAAGTGATAATCAAGAATTGATAATAAGAAAACAAATATAGCCATTATAATTTCTAGAACACGCATCAACTGCGTTGTTGTTTAAAAATAATAGAGATAACGTGAAACCAGTGGGCGTGTGTTCAATAGACGAATTACATGAAGTCTCCATTGGGCTTTTGTCCATATCTCTCAAAAGTCCACAATCATAGGAAATGCCCTTCCCTACACTTTGGACAACCCATCAAAAGCCCATTCGATGCAGTATACTTAGTATTTATTTTGGGCCTCCACAGGTACAGATACTTCGTTGGTTTGTGCTTACACTCAAGTCGATGTAATATTAATTTTATTAGAATTTCTTTCCCATTGTTGAAATAATTTGAAACATGTTCTCTCCTCTGTTTTTTAGGTTAAAATGGAACTATTGGGCCCGGCCTAGCAGCTTGTTCCATGCCTATTTGTCTCACCTTTAGGCTTTCACAAAATTGGAAGTAGGAAAACTTTGAAAGTAAACGAGAATAAAACCCAAATAATTATTCAAAACCAAATTTACGTTTTGTGCGATAGTTAATCGGTCGATATTTAGAAGTAATTTTCTTCAAACGTCGTCGTATTTTCACCATGTCATGTATTCCCAAAATGAACTACTTGCACACACATTGTCCATAAATAAACTTCTTTGTAAAGTTTCTACGCATAAGGTAGAATGTTGGGATAAGGCGTGTTTGCTTGTGGGTCAAATTGAACTTCTTCCCATGCCATTGCATCCTTTGTAGTGCCACGTAATCCACGAAAAAAGCAATAACCCTAGACGAACGGCACCACTGCCCATCTCACCAAAGCTCCCATCATTGGAAATGAAAACTTTTCCCCATTCCCCACGACCCCGCACCCGAGGTACAAGATCAAATCAAATAGACAAGTAAATCGATTCCTCGCCGTCGGATTACACGTAGCGTGGACCAACACCACACATCTCGATGGCGCAGCTATGATATCCTGTCGACACGTCCATGATCCCGAGCCTAGACTCCACGCTTGCTTGCCGTGTTTGAGATTAAGTTGGTGGAGGATGGCGTTGGATCAGTCTCCCAGCTGTCTTCTACCGTAGACCTGTGTATAGGGGATTGGATACGGGATCTCTTATTATCCAATCATATAGTAACAGGTTGCCGCAGTGACCTGAAAAAGGCTGCTCAAGATGATGTTTAGGGACAGCAAGACAGATTAACAATTTAATCAGTTTTAGTGGTGCTCTAGCACGCCTGTCTCTATTTTTTGTGATTATTAATTGTATAATCCCTCTTTACTAGTTAATTTGACAGAATTCAACATTTAATTATTGGTTACGATCGAGTTCTTCTAAGTCTTGGGGTCATAAAGCACTTTTATAATAAAAAAATTATGATACTCTCACATTTTTACGCTTTATAAATATAATTATAATGCTTGTCTTCAAATTATGTCTAGAAATAGCTGCATGTTATTATATTCAAAATTTATTTCTTACAATCTAAGTAAATTATATACAGCACAACTCATAATAGGAGTGCATAAAAATATCAAAAAAAATATAACATGAGTAAATTTAAATTCACATTAGTAGAATCCAAATTTTATCAATAAAACAATAATTTATTATATCGCAATGGCTTCCCAAATATCAGCCAATAGACCAATCTTCGGGTTATGTTCGCTTAATATAAAACACAGGGTGTGATTAAATATATACTCCGCTGTAATAACCAAATGTTCCTAAGATAAAGTGAAAAGAAAGAAATGACCTAAAATATTATAGATATATGAGATTGAAAAAAATACATCTTTTATATAAATAGATGGTCATTAAAAAATAATATAATAAATATAATAATGTAACATGTAATTATTAATTTTTATAAACATGATAAATAATTTTTTATATAAAATATCTATTTTATACACACGGGGAGGAATAAGAAGAGGAGGGAGTGCAAATGAAAAAGAGGGTGCGTCTCAAGAAGAAAGATTAGCACGTGACAAGTATTGGAATAGGTTGGACTGAGTGACATGTAGGAAAGAAACGTAAGAAATTTCTAGAAACGTAGTGTAGAGGGAGCCATGTCTCTAGAATAGAAATGAAACATAGTAAACGGGACATAAACGCCGTTCAGTGTCATGAAGATGACTGCTTTTTACATTTCATTTCATCTCCTTTAAGTAGAAAGAGTGATTATAAAATATTAATGATGAGAATTTTTTTAAGAATGTGACGGCAACGAAATTAAAACCATTTCACTCACAAATCAATAAGGTAATAAAATTCGGATGACGTTCAAAATTCAAATTTACAAACAATAAATAAATTTTTTATGTGAAAACACACGAACTCGCAAGTATAAAATAAGAGAATTCTCTAAAAATGAAATATTATATAAAAATAATTAAATATAGTATTTAATTATGTTTTAATATAATTATATAGTTTAATTATATGAAAACAAAGGGTAACAACAATTGCTTACGAAGTTTATATGAAGTGCTAGGCACGAGAAGAAAAAAAGATAAGCGTGACATATAATAAAATTTTGTTAAATTTTATAATTATAATTGATTATTTTTATAATAATAATAAAAATAAATTATATACAGTTAATATAATATAGTTATAATTAATTATAATTTTTAATGCTGTATTTATTTTATTCAAAACAAAAATATGATACAATTATTTATAAAATGACATTATAAAATTAATTAAAAATTATATATATTTATTTTGTACATTAACATACATAATTTGAGCTATCATGTTAACTAATTGCTGTTCACATGAATTGATTTATGTTTTTTTAATTTTATTTCATGGCAATTAAAATTTATAAATTAATATTAATTTTATATCCAATTTTCAACTTCAAAATAACCTCTAAAACTTCGTACTACCAAATACACTATTCAACAATATTTTTATTCAAATTCAAATTTAAAATTTTTTTTCTCTTTCACATATAACTAATTAATTATTATGTATCATATATATAATCATAATTATTTTTATTTATATTTTAAAATATAATTATTATCCGTATACAATATCACATTATCAAATTATTATTATATATTTTGTACATATATTTAAATAAATTACACTACTTATCTCAATACAAATTTTACTAAATACTGTATCTCACAAAAACCTTTCCCCAAACATAGCCATAATTTTGAATATTAAGTTAAACAAATACCCTCGAATGTTTCACTTTTTACAAAGGTTTTTAAGTAGGTAAAAATTTCAATAGATTTGTTTTATACCCAACGATCAACTTATCTAAACTTCAAAATGTTTCATTTCGAATTAGATTTTTTTTTTTTTTCTGAGAGTTCAAGGTATTCATGAATATCCCATCCATTGAGCAAACGTAAGCGACGCTGGTCTTGCTACTCTTTCTCCGTGAGCATTGATTTATCGTCGTAATCTACGCTTTTAAACACTCCCCTGCTGAAAGTCATTCTGCTCTGCCTTTCTGCAGCGTTTGAATTAGTAAACAATTGAGCGGAAACACGCGCTCCACCTGCTCAAAACCCGTGCTTTCGTGCCCGAAGCCACAAAGGTGTTGAATTGGGTCTGTCTTCTTGCTCCTCGTTGAGCAGTCCGAGCGGTGAAGAAGCCCGGAGGAGAGGAGTTGCATGCCGCAACCCTGTTGCTGAAAGTCGAAACTGATCCCGGGATTTGAGTGAAAGACGCCGCTGTCTTCTTCTTCTTTCTGCAATATAATAATAGTCAATGGCCGGTTTCCGTAATATCTCCAACAACTATTCTCCATCTTCTTGTCTTCCCCAACAACAAGAACCCGACGAGATTTCTCTTTTTCTCCAACAAATACTCATGCACTCCTCTTCGTCGTCACCATCTCTTGCGCCGCAGCAGACGTTTGGCAGACCCTCCGATCATCCGGTGGCGGTGAATCAAGAGCCTGTAGTTGTGCCGGGTCCGGGTCGGATCTACGTTCCCGAGCGAACTTCGGGGATGAATTCGTCTTCTTCTTGTAGTTTCACGCCAAGAACTGCGGCGAATGCGTCGAGTTCTATCGTTAGGAACAAGGATCGTGAACCAGACGAGTATGACTATGAAAGTGAGGTACTTGCTTCACGAATTTTTATCCAACTTATGGCCGCACCAGTACATTTAGATCTATCGTTGTCCTTGCCCGTTTTCTGACACGTGCGTCTCGTGACGCTGATTATGTGTAGGAGGCTGTTGAAGCCTTCGTGGAAGAGACGGCGCCAATTCTAACGCCGCCTCGGAGTTCTTCCAAGAGGAGCAGAGCAGCCGAAGTGCATAATCTGTCTGAAAAGGTTACGTTCTGTTTCCTCTTAAGACTCGATTCTGTCCTACCGCTGGAGGTTTTTTAAGATTTTTGGATTTATCTGACAGAGAAGGAGAAGCAGAATTAATGAGAAAATGAAGGCATTGCAAAATCTCATTCCAAATTCCAACAAGGTAAAGACAAAAACCTGTGCTAGCTTACTGGGTTTCAGTGTAATTTGCTTGCATGACGTCTGACTCGGTGTTTGTCGATTGTAAGAACAAAACCTCTTTTATTTTCTCTAGACGGACAAGGCTTCCATGCTTGATGAAGCCATTGAGTATCTCAAGCAGCTCCAGCTTCAAGTTCAGGCAAGTGAATTCCCACGTTCTGTCATTATGCCATTCTGGGCTTTGGTTGAACTTCAGCTTTTTGACGTGGGTAAAGCATTCGTTATGCTTCAATTTGATCGCTAATCCGAAGCTAGGAAGCAAATATAAGTCAAACTTTAGGTCCCAGTTATGATTTCACGGGTGCTTTTGACACCGATCAGGGATTAAGGAAAACAACATGCATTTTCCCAAGTTCACAAGTTAGAGCTTCGATACCTCTCCTGTTTCAAATATGCATCCGGAATTTGTGAGGGATTTAAATTTGCTTTTAAACGGGGTAATTTATTACGAAGCTTCCGAAATTTCGTTCATTTTTTATTTAATGAGTCTGCTGTATGTTCCGAAGTTACTATTGGCTGTTCATAGGCTACGCCCGCCCTGCGCGTGCAAGAAATTGCCCACCGGAGTAGTCAGGTCAAGAGCTTACCTTTGCCTTAGTTTCTTGTGTTGAATGCGTCTGGCAGAAAACTTGATGCTGTTGCCACGGTTTCACTTGTTGATGCAAACTCCCAAGACTACAATTAAGTGAAACCCTTAAAATTGCTCATCAAACGCAAAATGCTTCTTCTTGGTCTGACTTGTGTAATCTTGTGGGCATTGTTTCTTGAATTGTTATTTCTTTGGTTCTTTTATGGCCCACCATATTTTTGGACATTGATAATATTTATCTAATGATTAATCAATTGTAGATGTTGACACTGCGGAATGGATTAAGCCTATATCCCGTTTGCCTGCCGGGGATGGCGATGCAGCCGAACCAATATTCTCAGATGAGAATTGATATGTGTGACCGAGATAATAAATCCTTAAATGTGAACATGGGGAAAGCAATCGCCATGGACCAAAATATTTCTACTGATGCCCTGGTAAGTATGCGAGACGGTTGCGTTAAGCAGGCTCCAGTAGCTGATTTTTCAACCATGATGGATTCAAAATCTCGATTGGAATTGGAATCATCTGTCCGGGATCATTTGGCGGCCTTCCAGTTCACCTTAACTTCGAAAGTAAGTCGCTCTAGCTTCATTACGTTACCCAGTGTTCTAGAATTGCAGAGCACGTCTTGATACAAAGGGATTCTGGCAGGAGAGGACCCGACGACAGAACGAGGACTATCCAGAGACTAGGTTGAAAGGTATGGTCTAGAATCAAATGAAGCTTGTTCATTCAAGTATCTGTCATTCTTGGGAAAAGTCACGCTTTACTGTGGATGTCATTTCGATATTTTCTCCAGGATGACAACACATAGAAGCAACGAACGTATGATTTTGCACGCGTTCTATTCTTGAAGTTCTTACCTTGCTTTTTGCAGGCAACAGCTACTGTCTAGGAGGCGAAGCAGCATCTTCGGCCCCTTTCGAAAAAGGATCATCAAATTCAAATTCAAATTCAAAAGAGAGTAATTCAGAAGCACCTCTGGCCCAAGGCGACCGTCTACTGGCGAACTTTGCCAATGACACGATCGTTTCATCACAACTGAACATGTGAGTACTTACAAATGAAGAATCGTGGTTGTGGCTATGGCTGCCAACGGTACTGGGCTCTGCCTCGCTCACATCATTGGAGGGAAGACCCACACGGGTTAACATTAAAAGAGAAAATTGGATCCTATCAAATTTGTGTCGTGAAGGCACGCTAGCAGAAGCCTTAATGCATCGCAGCCAGTGATATTTTTCTGACATGCATATTGTCAAAAAAGTTGCATAATTGTCGGTGCAACAATAATTGTGTCAAGTGTTACTTGGAGTCCATTTACATAAGATTCATCATCTGGTTGACGGTTCTCCTATTCAAGTTTACTTAAAAAGTAGCAAAGGTGTAGCCAAGCTGTCATGACGTATTTTATGGAAATTCCGTGGAAAAGCTGTGCGCATCGACTCTTTCGCCTCTTGGGCTTGGTTTGACTTTTTGGGCACTTGTTGCAAATGATTGAGGGACTAAATTTATTTACAAGCTCGAGTGTGAAAATGCTGGGGGATCATAGACGCGTACATGTATTTAGTAGGAGTTACAAATCAGGATGAATAATGTGACGTGCCTCCATTTCTTATACCTGTAGATAGAAATTGGAGAGCACATTTGTGAGTTTGAATAAATCTAATGATTGAATTTTAAATGTTTTTGGGTTTGTGTCAATATAAGAGAACAATCAGAATGACATTTTAAGAAAAATTTTGTTGGAATGTTTAAATTGATTGAATATATATGGAATGGAAATAAATCAGTGTAGAAAGCAAACATTGCTAGGAAGTGGTCCTCGTGTTATGGTGTGGCCGTGACAATTTCGAATGTTTGCGGGCATAATCCGACGGTAGAATTTTGTTTGGGCCACACCGGTTTCAAAGACATTGAATTTAAATCAAACACAAAACGAAGGATTTGTTCTATTTCAAAAGATGCTATTGAGGAGGGTTGAAGGGCAGGCCGCTGTAAGTATCCTTACACGAACTCATCTTCCTTTCCACTCAGTGGTTGAATCAGTGCATTGTTTGTTTTTGTTTTAGCAGCCTTCAGGATATCTCATTAATTATTGCCCTTCACTTAAGGTCGTTCAACAACAATTGAAACACCGCTCGTAAATCTTATAAATTACGCACTCTGAAAGGAAAATAAATGGGAGCTGTTTATTTCTCTCTTATAATCAGCATAAGAGCTTCAGATACAATAGTCTTGGCATTGCTCGTTCTTTTCGTTTTTCACTTTAGTTAATTATTAATGAAGATGAATTCATCAGCAACGCTGCTAATGGGTGCTAACAGCTATGTTGCTGCTGGAAATTCATGTGGAATGGCACTGCCTGTGACACATTCCGGTGCGTTTGTTTGCAGGTGAATATTGATATGAAAATGGTTCAAATCCAATACATTTATTCATCTTCGCCTCTCATGTGCCAGCTTTTACGTTCTAACCATGCTGTTTTTAATCTCAAAATTAACAATGCTTGGGCACAATGCAGATAAATTCAACTAATTGGAATTCATAAAGAAGGGGGGCAGTTGCCCGCAAAACTATTCCCATCGTTAATACACTCAAACCATCACACAAGCAAAGGAGTTTCCAACCTTTGTTGCTTCAGTATACTAAATAAAAATGAATTAGTAATATCTGTTTTCTGTACAACATACTGATAAACATTTTCAAGTTAAACTATAACGATCAAGTCCTTTAGCTGAACCCACCCATAAGCGCATCTGTCTCTGATTTTGTGCACTACTGAAGATGCCATTTCAACCAGAGGCCGGATCCTAGTTAGTTCTTTCTCCACCAACAATCTTTTATCACCCTCAATCTGAAAATTCAAAGCTTGTCAGTGGCTCCTCTTTTTTCATGAACGAGCACGTACATACCATTAGAAATCTAGACAACTGATGTCAAGAACTCATAACCTAACCTTGTCAATGCAGCGCACTGTATCTAAAGTGTAACAGAAATATGACAGTTGCCTGTAAAGATCTGCTTCCGTATACTAATCACAGTAAATCACATATACAAGTTGTCAGTAAATTATCGACAATTACTTTGATGAAAAGGACATCCCAAGTATAGAGGCAGAAACCTTTCTTATGAGATGTCCGTTGCAATGGGGATAATTGGGACAAATAGTTCCTATCTCAGAATCCCCAAGTACTCGGAGATTCACACTGCGCGTAGTGTATTTGCAAGTTTCGTCATCACACTGTAACAGAATAAAATTTAGTGGACAATCAATATATTGTCATCCAGTTGCATTAATCTGATTAGCGATACTTCAGTTATAAATACCGTCATCTGGCCCTTATAGTATGTTGATATAAATCCTTCTGCTTGTCTTTTTACCTGATCAAAAAGCAGGCAGAGTCAACTGTGAGGATTATCTTTGAAGCGTAATATGAAACACTTGGCTCGTATGCTGCTTAACAAACAATAAACATTGCAAACAAAGTATAGAAAATGTACTTAAGAATAAATTAGCCAAATAAATCATTATGCAGCTTGATGAAGTTCTACACTTAATTCGATAAAATTCCAGTATTTACAAAACTATGGTATTCTGGGAAAATTGTTACGTTTTCTGATGGGGATGACTATGAAAAAAGGTTTCCACTTATGGACCAAGCAGAGAACCTAATGAATTGACGAAGAAAATTATTTGACTAAGATAATTTCTATGTTACTGCATTGATTGTTATTTCAGGAACGCCAAAACAAATCACCTGGTTAGCTATAATAGCAGGAGATATTCTCTTGCCATCTCCTTCCTCTGGGCATTTTGGACAGCACAATTTGTGCCAGAAATTAATGGTAGGTTCAACTTGCATGCCTGCTGACTTTGTATTTATCAATGCACATACTGAGCTCAATATAGGTGAGCATTCAAAGGTTTCCGAGCAGCTAGGGCATGACAAAACCAAAGGTTCACATCCCCGATACCTACAATTAAGATATCAAGAAAGCATGGTGAAGTTTGGGATTCATGGGAACCAGTGAACATGTACTAGTTTGATTTCCTAGTTTGGTAACATATACAAGCAAGGGGAACTTCTGTTCACCCAGTCAAGAACACACGGGAAAGATGACAGCAGAAATCTAGAACCAGAAGGAAAAGAACATTGAGTGAAGTTAGCAGAAAGTGAGAACCATCTTCTTTGAGAGTTTATATTCTGAGATTATGCATATACTATTTGAGGGTTTATAAATTTCTTTTTGAGAAATTTATATCCTCTAAAAGTGCTAAACTACCCCTAATTTACTTTTGAAACATTACATAACCTATTTAATTCTGTGAAGTAAAATAAAATATATATTTGTTTGTTTAAATTTAGGTATAAAAAAGCATTTTGAAAACAACTATTTAAATAATATTAAGAACTCGTTTTTCTGGCCATTATTATACTGAAGAGAAGCTTACAAGCATTTGTGCATGCCAAAAGATTTTATAAATTGTTGGATATAATTTTATCCAAATACTTTGACAACTTATTGTCAAAACAAAATTTAATAATTTATAAATTTCAAAAATGTCTAATAAACTCTATGAAATTAAGAGTTATTGCTACCTCTCCTCATCGTCTAACGCAAATGAGGGCAAGCTGGATGGGTCATTGCTGACAGAATCACTTGATTTATTCTGGAACTGAGAAATTAAGATTCAATGTCAATCATGCATTCTCCAAAATCACATCTGCTTGGCAAAATATATATTTGGACATATATGTAGAGATGTTATTTACCTTTGATGAATCAAGTCCCAGACAATCAGCCAAACGTGCTGGACTTGTACCCTGAATTGATGCACATAGACGTGATATCACAGGATGAATCTGCATTACAGTTGAAGGTTTTGAGCAATATGAAACAGGAGAATGTGCAGCATGTAAAAGAACCAACAGCAGCTTCTTTGTTTGCTGGATAGAGAAAATTAAACCTGCTGTGCCAAGTAATAGTTAATGTCAATTATCCAGTTTCCATTGTCTTTTCTCAGTTCATCAGGATGTCTTGCTCGCTGGGCAATTCCAACAGAGTTAGTTGAACCAGTTCCCTGCAAACATACACGCAACAAGTTATCAGACTTAGAATTTTATTGAAAGATTATGGATAACAAGAGACCAGCATGCAATGCATCAGCATTTTCAAGTAAAGGAAGACAAGACAAGAACATGTAGACCTGCTCACAGCATATGATGTAAGGTACTGCATCTCCAGCAGAACAACCGGTCACATAACCACTCCTCTTCAGTCTAAGTGCCACCTAAAAACATGTACATAATACAAATTTAATTAGAAGGATGGTGGCCAATTACATGGACAATTTGTTACCCCTTCAGCTTACTTCTACATGAGGCTGATTTCTAGCATCCGGATATGCTTCTGGTGGTTTAGTTAGTGTCTTCATGATCACATACTTTTCCAGTGGTATTTGCCCGTTCCTCATTTCTTCTCGCACCTGCAATTATACATGCACAATTGACTCAAGGTTTTTCTCCTAAGAAGCCACTTATTTCTCTATACAGCCACTTATTCTTCCCAGAAATATAGCTTGACATGTAAATATTACTCATGACAATGATATAAAGCTCAATTTCCTTCTTCTAACATAATTAAAGTTAACTGTAGAAACAACAATATATGTCAACCAAAGTAAGTCATGTAGGTCTGATACACAACTTCCCCGGGCAACTCTTGCCCTGAGAAGATACCAGATAAAGAGATAATTTGCGGCTTGAGCTGGCACGGGTTTTTAAACATATTTCTACTGGACAAAGACAAAAGGCTTGAGTGTGAGGACATATCTGCAATCAGATACCCAGCAAAGAGCCAGGCACAATGCATCATATTTATTGAGGCAAATTCCTACTAACTCATCAATACCCAGAAGTTTAGAATATTTTTCATAAAATGATTAGATAATACAATCATTACCAGATACCATTTTAATCTGCAAAATCATGTAACATAGCTTATGTGTGTGTCTACAAATAATGCTATCATTAATATCACACCACCTGATCACGGGACCAACAAAAGTAGAAATTATAAGCATCTAAATTATGGCCCTTGGGTGAGAATGCATAAAAGCTCAGATTAGTACCTTCATTAGAGAATTGTGTATTACTTCAACAACATCCTCACATGACCTGAAAGCATTAATGCTATGGTAAGCCAAGGAAGAGAATTAACCAGAGGCAGATGCAGAATCACAACTTAACCTAGTAAGAGAATGAGCAGATCAAGTGAACGGACCCCCCAGATAATATTTGACTTAAGCAGAAATCTCCCAGTTCCTTAGACAGCAAGCTCCAGTCACGCCGAACCATATCAAGACCTTTCCGCTCAATAACCTGAAATGGACTCAATTGAGTAATGCAACAGAAGATAGGACACTCTAATTCAATAGAATGTCAGTAAAGCATATAGGAAACTACCTCATAAGATGCACCATCCTTAAATTGCATCTTGACAGCTGCATACTTCTTCTTCTTGAGCAATAGCATTCTCTTGTACAAACCATCAAGATCAATTTCCAGACACCTATATTTCTTGTTAACCTATCAAAGTTCAACGTGCCACCCTATGCGTCAGATATACCAGGACATTAAAATTAGAGAACCTAAACATTCACTTTGGTACAGGAAAAATTATGACGACAACTTTTTATGCAGTTCAATCCGGAATGTAGCAAATGGAAATAAATCTTCCACTACATCGAGTGTACCAATTGATTCATAAGCCAAGCTTAGATCAAGAGAATTTTAATCGAAACAGGTTTAAATAATTGAGTATCATTTCAATGACTATCACCATGCTAATCCCTCTGATCTAGGCTTATATGCATTTTCCAAATAAGCCACCATCCCTGAAAAAACCAATGGCCTAGCCCGACAACCCCTTCCTCAGTAGTTTGGACGGCAAACCCATTATAAGGCAGTTAACCTGGTTCAGGTAGGGTGATGGTCATAAGCTATGGCAGTTGATGTATTCTATAAATATGAACCCACATCACCAAGAAACAATAATTTTCATAGGATAATTAGTGCAAGAGGTCCATTTCACTACTTGAAGCAGAAAGAAACAAATTGATTCTCAATATCTAGCAATATCTAGCAATGCAGATGCAAGACACACCTCCTGAATGACTTTAGCTGCTACTGATTTAGCTTTTCCGATATCATCAAGTCCACTATGTATCATTATAGAATCTGTGTCCCCATAAATAACCTGGTTGAAAAAGAAAACACTTGCTTGAGAGATCCATAAGTGGCAGTTGAAAGAGAGAAATCCATGAAAATGCTAGAAAATCACATGATTCTGGACAAGTAATAACCTCCAAGTTTAGAGTATTTTGAACAAGGTCAACAGTGCTCTGTAAAATCTCCCTTCCCTGCAGAAAATATGTAAGTTCACCGCTTCATCTCCAATCAGAAAACCTAAAAGTTCCTTTTTCACTTTTCACCAGTTCATAACTTCTTACTTGTAGTGTTATAAGTTCTGCCAGGGGTTTTGCATAAAATCTGGAGTTGGAGAATCCCAGGCATCCATACATGCTGCCCAACAAATTTATTGAAATCAATTAACAAGAAACCAACAAAAGTTGCATAAATTGAGGCTCAAGGAGAATTCAAGTACAAACCTATTTGCTGTCAGCTTCAGAGCTTGTTGCTGTATGTCAAGCTGCTGAACTTTGAGACCAGTTGCTGTTTTTAACCATGATTTTACCATTCTTCTTCTCTCCACCAAATTCTTAAGCAACTGTATCAATTCAATTTTGCATTGTAGAATTCAGCATAAAAAGTTTTTTGCCTAAACTCAGTTACTTATCATCCTTTTAATTGGTACTTATTCTGTTCCAGCGATGGAAAATTAATGAACAAAAAACAAGAGCTTCTGAGCACATGCATCCAACAAATGATACTTTTAATGCATATCAGGTGCTGCTTAAAATTAATGATTTCTATATTAAATTTGAGTACAGAGAATTTTAAAATGGTTAGAGCAATGGCAAATATACCAAGTATAACTTAGTTTGTAAATAGGTAAATAGATTGATGGACTTGGCATTGTGCCAGGGTTTTGAGCAATTGACAAATATTATAAAGGATAAAATTCAGTATTGTCGTGTAGGAGAAAAACACCAAACTACTGAAAACCAGAATCAATCCGCATCTCTTTGCAGCAGCTCAGATAACATGTTCAGGGTTTATGCATAAACAAGAAATAACTGAACAAAATTGGAAAAGAAATAATTTATTTGTAGATTGGTAAACGACGGTCAATGATAACTAGCAATGATAATTAATATTGATGATTTCAGCACATTCATAGATGTTTAAAATAAGCTGTGGCAAAACTAGCATTATTTAAATAAGGAGAAAGGAATTACATCACTTGACACAATAACATAAATAAGGAATTGACTACTAATTAGTTTCATTTATTTGTTTTGCTGGACATAACTAAAAACAAACAGTGAGATATTGGCCAAATGTTAGCAAAAACTTGCAGAAAGTAACAGATTATGGCCACCTGAAGTCATTATTATATAATAACTAGGACAAGTAAAAATGATAAAATCCACACAGCAATGGAAACCTTCAAGATTCATTCTCTATTTTCCAAACTATTGGACCAAAATTGATTTTCAATTTTTCTGAAAAAAAACATGTCAGTTTCTTAAATCGTATGCTTATTTTTTATGTTAATTAAAATATGAACTGTTAAATTTTATAATATATGCATAAATTAATTATATCATGTTTGCAATTCTTTGTTTCATACTTTGCATCGGCTAAAATAATGCAGACTAACGTGCATCAAACAGGCATCTATACTGAAATCCGGGGCAATCCCATACTTCTACACAAATGTCATTACATCTGTCACCATCTTGGAATGTTTTGCACGAAGAAGATTCAAGAAAGAATTCAGCAATCATTTACAATTACGCCCCCAAAATTTTGCATTAAAATATATGGAATGCACATATATCAATTAGTTTCAACTAAACAATTCTTTCTGGAGCTTAAGATATCTATGTCAGGCATATGATGCTGGATTTTCATAGTCATTGCACATATTGGTCTTTGAATTCTCACAAATGTATAGATATTAAGATGTTTTACCTCTGGTAGAACTCCAGTCCTTTCACTAGATGGTAGACGAGGAACAGATTCATCAGGAAATCTTTCAACAGTAGTAAAACAAATGTTGTATTCCTGCAAAACAGATAATAAATAGGTATCTTTAAAAAAAGCAACTATTTAGATAATTCCAATTAGAATCAAAGGAAAAGGGTCAAAATGGGTGTCAGAACTAACCTGAATAATGGAAGGGTAAAGACTGTTGAAATCCAGAAGCAAGATATACTTGTCATATAGTCCTTTCTTCGGCTCCAGCACTAATCCTCCAGAATAGGAAGGTCCCTTTTTAGTTTTTCCATGATAATTTTCTGGAGGCTCATCAGCAAAATTTGTGTCATCAGGATCAATCTCTTTGCTCTCTACACCACTACCCATTTTCCGTTTTGTTGTCCTCATCTCCCCGGATTGAGCAGAAAACTTGTCTGGCACAATAAATTTCTTGGCATGAAATGCATGCAGCAAGAGATATTCCACTCTTTGAGCCCTAGCACCCTGAAATTAGACAAAATATACGTCTTTAGAGCATGCAACCTTCTTTGACCAAGAAGCTCCATATTATGTCATCTCTGCATGATGGGACACTTCACCTGGAGAGTTTTATGCCAAAGATTGCCACTAATATTAGTGAGTTGGCGTGTAAGGGGAAGAACACTCAAATGGAACATTAGCTCCATTGACAGCCATGCATCTGTTTCACCGTACTCAATCTGCAATAAGTGAAATTGTGAAAATATATGCTGCATTCATCAAATAACATAATAGTTTTAGATGATACATCAGAAAAAATCAGAAATCAAGCTTAATCACCACTCTGAGAAGAGAGAAAGATATTATTAAGCTACGGATTTAGAAACACCTATACCATAATTCAAAGTAGTTTGGGCTCCAACAAGGTAAATGATAGAGGTACACCGAACTTGTCATGCAAATGATTATGGAAAAGATGGTAGGCTTTAATTGGACTCTAATATCAAACACATATTAGTTTTAACAATCCTGTCCTATGCAATATCTATGCAGGAAAAGACCACTGCCTCTACCGCTAGTTGAAAATGCACAATCACAATTATAAAAGAGAATGCAAGTACTTACAAGTTGCATAAGTGATTCAGAACTTTGAAACATTTGAGGAATATCGTGTGGAGTAATTTCCTTGCGTTCCTTATTCAGTTGTGTCTTCGCTAGTTGTGTCAAGGAATAGCTGACCTGTAAAGAAGCAATAAACAATAAGGGCAAATAAACAACTAAAACAATATAAAATAGAACATTATATCCCACCTCCTTTAATAGGTCACGCGAGCATATATAAGTATCGCATAAGAGACGGCCAGCAATGCAGGACATGATTCCTGAACTTGCTCCTGCACCAAACACTGAGCTTCCTTTATTAAGTTTGGGCATTGTAGAGCGCTTGAGACGACCTATTTTTGACCAAGTGTTGCTGAGAACCCTGCAAGCCTGAAATATGATACATGCAAAGCATTCTGAGGACAGCAAGTCTTCTGTGATACAGACCCGCACGCAGAAATTTAAAAAAAACAGAAGAAAGAAAATCTACCAAAGAAATCCAGAAATGGAAAGCAGATCACACAATTGAGCTCGATAAATTTTTACTAAAGAAAACAGCACGCGCTGTGTTCCAAGAAGCAAAAGTGCTGCACTGAGGCTGTACGATAATATATAACATTCAAAAGGCAAATTCAGTGCCAAAAGGATACATAAATACCTGGACTCTATGAAGAAGAACATCCAGGTCAAACCCAGATATATTGTGCCCAACTAGAACATCACTATCCAATTTGTGCAACTCAGCCATCAAGCGGCTTAACAAAGCCCTTTCACTGAGATGTAAATCGTAGACACAGAAGATATGTTAGCAACCGAAACAAGTATGACAGATGAAATAAGATATATAAAACAGAGGATGAAAAGCAAATTGAACCATTCACAGAAGTAGCAAGAACACTTGCCTGCTTTCATAGCCAATGACTTTTGACGTGGCCTTTGCATTTTTATCGGCTGCTTCTTTTGTAAAACCCATAGGAAATATGCCTCCCTCAAGCTTACGCAGCACAGTAAAATGACTAAGCATACCCGGACGAGTCCACTCCAAGGACAGCATGGGTGTATCTATCTGTAATATTCTTCACGAGATTAATAAATTTTCTTTTAGGACAATAATAAAGCAGTTGCACGACCACTTAGTGTGATGCACCAGAAAGAATTCATAAAGTAACAAGAACAAACTACTCATACATGAATTTATAGAAAAAAGAAGACAAGGTAAGAAGATGAAACAACGGCTTGCTACTCATCTGTCCATAAAGCTGAAAAAGTGCACATCAAAACTAAAATACGAAATAAGAACATACGGGAAAAAAAAATCCTATCAGCCAATGCATTAAACAGAAGTTTATATGCCATACCTTAGCTTTATGGCAACAAATAACAGACGCAGAGACAATCTCATTAACATTCTGATTTTCATTGATGATAGTTTTGAAATTTATTGCCGTGACTACTACTGGAGGAATCTCTACAATATTCGTTGAGGAAGTGGAAATTTGGATGTCCTTCGGGAAATCAACAGTAACCTCAAACTTACACCAGCTTACCTGTTCAAAATGTCGAACAAATTTAGTACACTATCAAGATAGCATAGTCAAATCACCAAACTCAGAGAACTACAAAAGCCTCACACGTTGAGAATCTGAGCAGCTGGAGAATTTTGAGATTGATAGCCAACATGGTCCTTTTATTTTCCTTTTAATCAGGAAAAGTTCCAATGCGCTACAAGTAGCATCAGTCATTAGAATTCCTTCTTTAATCAAGATGATATGCATTGGCTATACAGATTGGTAAAACCTTAAATCAAAAGAACCATGAAATTATATCCCAAAAAAATTCAGGAAAATTTCTCCTTACCAAGAATATGAGAGAGAACTATACATAGAGAGTTATGTAAACATGTTGAGGAATAATGTCAAAATCCTAAACCATGACCACCAAACTACAAAGATGGAGACAATCAGACAATAAAGTAGGTAAGATTGCAAACAAAACATTCATGAATATTTCCTTTATTACTGCAAAATAAGGTCATATCAATTAAGCACTTAATAATTGATAAAATGGAAGGGTATGTGCACTGTTCATAGAAATCTTCAAGGTGCTAACATGAACAAGATAAGCTTTAACAGATACCTGCTATGTGTTCCAAGCAACTCACAGAAATTGTTTCCCTTGAGATCAGATGGAAGTGGTGGATCCTGTATAGACAAAGATCGCTGGAGTAAATAGAAAGTGCTTGAACCAAATAGGCTTCGGATTTAATTCCCATTCCTCTCACGGGCAACATTCAGAAACACAGCCATCTAATCTCCAAGTTTTACTCAAATAACCGCAGGCGTTAAGGATTGAAGTGCATATGATAGAGTAGATGAAATGAATTGTAGTGTACCTTGAATGGATAGTTAATCTTGAGGACATAATTCTCCCCGTGAGGAACATCTGCTCTCTCAAATGCATAATTTCTCTAGAAGAAAAATACAGATGTTCAATGATGAGAATCTAGAAGGCAATATTGGAGACTTCAACTAATCATTGAAAGTTCATCAGATGAATAACAACTACCATTTTACCAACCTTAACGGGTGCCATGCTGAAACTTGAAACATTTCGTTCCAGTAATTTCTTTGTTATTTCAGCCTTTAAGTCTGATGCCAGCTCCTAATAAAAGAAAATTGATTCTTCAACAAAGTTGAAGAGAAACGGAATGAATAAAAACATATAACACGGCATGTCATTACATGTAAGCGAGTGCGTAAAGCTGTTTGAGACTCTTCAACATCTTTCTCTAGCTTTGGAATCGTGTCTTTTAGATCTGTTGAAGACATTCGAGATTTTTCACCATCTCTCCCTTGCTTTGCAACCATCTCTTTAGAGGCCATGAGGGACATTCGTGACTTTTCAACTATTTTTTCTAGCTCGATAATTGTGTTACTGTGCATGAAAGGAACAGTTGGGATAGCATATACACATCTTTGCATGTTTTTTACCACCACACAGCAGCTGTGATACATACCTCCAGATTTGACCTTAACCACAAAAGCCGCTATTAGAAGTCAACTTAGGAACTTTCATTTGCAATACCTTTTGAAGCAAAAAGAGACAGATTTTCAATTTGCATGCATCACAAGATATTTGGGACACATACGCATTAAAATGTGTAATTTCTTTCCAGAAGATATTTATTGGTATGCAAGCATCGGTGATGTGGCAAAAGTGAATGAATTTTACATAGATTCGAGGAATTCATATTAACATTCACAATGATTATATTCACATAACAAGGACTATGTAAGCCACATTTAATAAAAACCATGAAGTCTATATGACAATTCACCTATGGATTTATGTTCCCCAAAAGACCAATAATAGATCTAATAATCAAGCATGTTTCTGAAAATTTTCTGAATAAAAGAAAAGGGAGTGAGATAAAGAAAACTGAGTAAACTCAAACTAGTAGTCCAGAAATAACCAAAGTTCAGAGATAAAGCATGTCATCAAAAAAGTTATGTGGTAGGTTTACATGATTTGCTAGCACTACAGTGCTTCATACAAGACAAAATCATCATTAATTCAAACTTCAAAATCAGATATCGCTCCAAGATTAGCTATAAATAAACAGAAAACCACAAATAGATAGGAATGCATAATCAGGACACCTATAGCAGCATACCTTCCCAAAGAGATAAAGTTTCCCAGCGTTGGCGCCATAAATCTCCTCATGTGCATCAAGTATGTAGAGAGGTAATGATCCATTTGACTCCACCTCAAAATTCAATTTTTCCTCACTGCTGGTGCTCTGATTCACTCCAGAACCGCTATAGTCAGCCATTACACTTTGCCCAGCACTTCTCACGGCTTGCCACCCTAAAGTTGCACTTAAAGCTGGGTCTTTCGCCTCTTCAATTTTTGCATTGAGAGAAAACACCTTTTTCTCCACCTCTTTCGCTTTGTCTTTACGCAGCAGACATTCTTTATTCCCATGTTCTTCAATGGCTTCATTAGTCTCCATTGTTTCCTCATCTTTAGTTACTTCAGATGAATCGGTGACAGGCAAACTATTACACTCACTCTCGATACTTTTATCTGGTTCAGTATTATCCTTCCATGACTCGCCATTTGCATCACCGCGGCTGTCCTTAATCTCGCTCCTAACATCTAATATCGCACTACTAGTAGCAGGCTTCTCGGTTTTAACAGGTAAAACCCCCAAGGTAGCCGACACAGTATTGTTCAAATTATTCAAACCCAAATTGCTAGTATTGGTTCTCCTTCTCCTCTCCCTATCATTCTCATCAGGTGCAAACTCAGCAATCACATCGTCAACAATGCTCTCACACGACAAATTCTTCTGCTTATCTTTCTTAAATACAGATGAAGTGAACATGTTCGAAATCCTTTGCTTACCCATCAATGCGGCTGCAGAGGCCAAAGCCGATGGTTTCTTCGCAATGTCCTTCTCCTTCTTCTCAGAATTAGACTTATTTTTCCTTCTTTTCGGCCCCTCGGGTTCTCCCTCCGATCCTTCAGAGGACGAGGAGACGCCGGCAAGCGACCAGTCTTCTTCCTGGCCTACGTCGCCGTAGCCCAGGCCATTGTCGTCGACAATAAAGCCCTTGACTTCTTCGCGGCGCTTAGCGACGAGAGCTTCGTACTCGTCTTCGTCCACGGTGTCGTAAATTGGCTGCTCCATCTTGATCTGGAAACCGCCTCCGTCCATCTCCCGGCGGCCACCTCGACGGAGCGCCTTGAGACGCTCGAGGGCTCCCGCGCGAACCATCGCGTCGGCGCCCCGCGTCCGCCGCCGGCCCGCCACTGTCGGCTGCTCGTCTGACATTTCTTTGTCTTAATTATTATTGTTTTCCCTCTCTGTATGTATCCCAGGATAGAGGTGTGTGTCAAAAGCCTTTCGCTCCCCAGATCTGATAAAGAGCCGGCGGACGGGAACTCGAAATGGCGGGAAGTTTGTATCTTGGCGCCAAACTGGTCGGCTTGGACCCTCGTTTTCCAGTGTCGAAAGCCCTATGGCCCAAACCAAGACTGTCGTTGTAGGGCCTAAGTGCTGATGATGCACTAATCCCTTTTCAACCTCATAGGCTGAATTTGTGTAAATTTGGGCCATGTTTTTATTCATTTTCGCAATTATTAATTCCAAAAGAGAATTTAACAAAATGGTTTTATATCCCAAATTTTCAAGAAATGGTAATAGGTGAGTGATTGCATGCGCCCATTCTATCAAAAAGAAAGAGAGCCAATGTCGAAACAAGGGTAGCAAAGAGATTTTTTTTCTCATGAAATGAGGTGGGGACACAAACCATAAACAACCCAATTTCATGCATTAATGGTATATAAATTATATATATTACACACACACACACACACACACATATATGTTATTTAATCGAAACAAATTATAAAAAATTAAAAATATATATTATTTTAATTAAAATATATTATAAACTAACAAGTGGTTATGTGTAGCGTTAAGCTATTAGTTATATATAATTTTACATTTGATCGATTTGAAAATTAATTCACTAATAGCTTGATCAAGCTAGTGAAAATTAAAAAAAATGACTCTATAGAAATAATTAAGTATGAGTAAATATACAGTTTAATTGTGACCAAAACATGCATTTTCAAAAAAAATCAATACTTTTTCTTTGCAACAATAAATTTAAAAATGTAACAAAACCAAATTCATCACAATAACAAAAATGAAAAAAACTAAAAAAATAAAAAGTTTCCAAAAATAGAGGCTGAATCCGTTTTTTCAGTATACTGAACTTGTCAATTAATTATGACAAATACAACAAGAGTAGTCTTTGTTATAATAGTACTAGTAAAATAATTTTAAGATTAAACTTTTTTACCAATGAGCTCATGGGTAACAAAAATCAACTTTCGGTCACTCCACCATACTTTCCCACAAAGTCAAAATCAACAAAACTTAAATATCAGTCAACAACAATTACACAAAAAAAAAAAAAAAAATGTCGCAAAACGTCAAGCAAAAGAATCTTAATAATTTTTTCATAATCATATGTGGATTCCACCAAGTTTCAGATGATAAAATAGACAGCCCATTGGCGAATGGGATGGGGTAATGAATAAAGAAAGAAGAAATGAAATAAGAGATGAAACAATAGTGGGGAAAATTTTTGACCCATCTCATTGCCACCCCCAAAATTTGTTCTTTACTGAAACAAATTCACTCAGCCATTACATCAAGGAATGCAGCAACTGCAAATTTGCCACAACGGCACTCGCCATATCATTTGAGCACAAATTTTTCATAAACAGTTCCCTGTAAAATTTTCTGATGTTGATATCCAAATAAAGAAATGTTCATTAAAAAAAAAAAAAACAAACAAACAAAAACACATCTTACTGGATACATACGCTCAACTAGACACATACACATCTCTCGTATTGAGTGATTTCATCATTGAACTAGGCTACAAACGTCGAACTGATGAAAAACAATTTGAGGATCCATTCCTTCCAACTCCCACAGTATAATCATCAGTTGCAGAAGCCCCCATGCTTTCTTGAATGTCCGGATGGGATGCTCCACTGCAGCCTTGGCCAGCGAATCCATTGGCATGATCAAAGATCCGCAAGCATCGGCCATACCGACTGCACCTGTCAAGATTGCCAACCTACCCTTGGTTTCACCAGACAATCTAAAGGGCTTGGTGTAACCTTCGTTTTGCTGGCAAAGTTTTCCTTTTAAATTCACGTAGGAGTGTAAATATGGCCCCTTGTTTGCCGTTCTCAGACCGAACGACTTTCATAGAATTTCAGTCGTAGGATTTTTCATTCCCATGCATTCCGAAGTCATGACTCGCCCAAAATTCTCTCCTACTTCTCACGTGTAAAGCATGATGTTGTCGCTTTTCTTCCTAATCATCAACCTACTAGTGTTGATGTGGTTTTGAATACGAGATATTTGGATGGAAGGATTTGAGTGAGCAGATTTCAAATCTTTTAACTAGCCTTTAAATTATATATTTATTTTTTGTAGTGGATTTATAATTTCTTCTTTTTGGAGTCAATTACAGTTTTTGTTTCAAAAATTTTTTTTTTTCAAATCTAAATCCTTGAACTTGTTTACTTTTAGGGATTTTTCAAATATTCACAATAAAATCTCATAATAAAATGTTCTATAAATAGTCCAACCTGATTAATATGATAGAAAAATCCAAACATGTTGACCATTCGATATAGTTATCATTAAGTTATACTATATTTTAATCTATATTAATGAGCATAATATTAATTTATCTTATAATTAATTTATCCTTCAAAATAACTTTTAAGGCTTTAATCCTATATATCAAAATAAACGAACTTTAGATATATAAAGAAAAAAAATATTGAAAAAAAAAATCATTAATGAGCACTTTTCGATTTTGGGCCAGACCTTGGACTTCAGGAACTTTGTATGGACTGGGCCGTCTTCGACCTTGATCCAAATAAGTTCCTTAACGGACACGCTTGATTAGAAATTCAGAAAATATGAGTGGGTGCATGGGCATGTTAGATTGCTTTGTTAACTCCAAGACTGATCAATTTGTTATAGGCTATGTTGGCTTTTAAATTTTACCGTGTGTCTTTAAATATTTTTATTTTAAAAATTATATAAAAAATAAAAAAATAAAATTTAAAAAATATAATAATTGAATGAATATTTTTTTAATTAAAAAATTCAAAAATAAATATAACTATTGTATTTTATTGCATATTTTACTTGACACTAGAAAGTTGAGTAAATTAATAAAAAAAACAAACAAACGAAAATATGTTCAGAAAACTGTGATTTAAGAATACATATTTTTGTATATTGTATTATTAAGTATTTGACCCCATTTTGATTGGACAGTGTAAAAAGACGTATTCAACCCATTTTAGTTTCACAATTTAAAATTGCATGCTTATTCCTATATTAAGTTCTTTTGTTTTTTTAATCCTTTATTTTTCCATGTTTTAAGTTTGCTTTTATTTGCATTTTTATTTTAATTTTCTCACGTCCAATTTTTATCATTTTTATGTTCTTATTTTAAGTAATTTTTATATCTTAAATTTCAAAAATATTAAATATATTACTTAAAATACAACAACTTCATAATTGAGTATGCCAATTTTACCAATTAAAATTATTCATCGCCCTAAACAGTCGATAGTGTTTTCCAAAATTCACACAAAAAAAAGTCCTAGACTCTGAATTTTAATAGGTTCCACAGTATAAATCAACGCAAATGCAGCAAATGAATTATCCAATCCAAACAGTTCGTGGATAAGACCGTCAGAATAAACCGACGAGGATAGAAAGGTATATATGCCCGCCGGAGAATTGCTGGTGGTGCAAAGCCATCATAGCGCCACCGTGGGAGGTGCTGCCAGTGGAGGTGGAAACACAGCAACGTCAGACGTACCAAGCTCTACATTTCTTCCCAAATTTCGTGTAAGTGTTATATTGAGAGTGGCATTTTGTTGAGAAATGCAATGGGCAATGGTAAATGCACATTTGCTTCAAAAAAAGTCACTATTAAATTGCACACCTCTATGCGTAAATTTATTAATAAATTAAAAAAATATTGTGTTTTGAACAATAGAAGTATATATAATAGTTTAGAATTAAAATTACAATAATATTTAAAATGAGAAAATAAAAAAATGATAAAAGATGAATTTAGAAAGAGAGAATTTTGTGAGAGAGTATACGAAGACAAGAAGTTAAAAAAAGGGAAAGAGAAATAATATAAAAACAAAAAATAAAACCAGAGTAATTGTGTAATGGAAAAGTCTTATTTCAATTATAATATAGTATAGATATAGTATAGGAAAAATAATAGTATGTTAGTGATTATATTTAAGTATGTTTGGTCTCTTTCTTTAATTGAGAGTAATGGATAAACTTAATAATTAATGGTAATATTGTAAGTTCACTGTATATAGTCAAATTAGCCTCGAAATATTAGACTTTGTTTGGATGCAAATTTTGTTAGTATAAAATTTGGTGTGAAAGTTTAGAAACAGTGCAAGAGTAAAAAATAAAAAGAAAGAGATGAGACATTATTACATCGATGGGCATTGTGTGGAAAAAAATTATTTTGATAAATGCACATTTACATCCAGACATAACCTTTGCAATATAGTAATATTAATGATTACATTTGGACATATTTGGTCTCTTTAATTAAAAGTGATGAAATAAATTTATTAATTAAATGTAATATCGTGAATCAACTTAATTTCAAACTCATTGAACTACTCTCTCTCTCTTGAATTTTGTATCACTTTTTTTTTTAATATCTATTGACATAATGTCATTTTTATTGCAACAAGAAGAACATATAATGCCAGACAAATAAGCTTAAAAATGTGTGATTTCTGTTAAATTATAAATTATAAAATAAAAGTCACTCGCAACCCTTCTAAAATATTTCACTTGATAAAAGTAAATGCTCGGACGTGATAATAATCCGCACCATGAAATTCTAAATGCACTTTCATGAGTGCGTAAGAATTCTTAGTCCATATAAGGCTGGGTTCAATTAAATGAAGGGTTGACTTAGTTTTGTTGGTTACACCCATCTTTCACGACTGAATACATAAACCGACCCTAACAGCTGGAAAAAAAGAAAAAAAAAATCCGTGAATATTATTTCCAAGAGTCGAATGAATTGAGACACACTGCCAACAATTGTGGCATTGAGTAGCCATGATCCGCGTTAATTCAGCGACTCTGATCTGCAACAGATCATTGTCCCAGTCCTTACACCGTGGGCAAGCTGTAATGACAGCTACATCCCAGGGTCATATCTGATCTGTATAAGTCGAGCATTACCTGACATTCAATCTGCTAAAAATACCAAGATGAGAGGGTAACGAAGAGCCTGAAAATGGTGGGTAACAAGTAAGGCATAATATTTTCACACATGACATTTTGTGTATTTAATTTATATATTAATAATGCATAATATTTATTGACATAAATCTTGTAAATCTAAAAATTAATAAAATTATTTTAATAGTGTAAAATACAAATCATTTCTAATAATATAATAATTAGAAAATTTCATGAGATAGGAAAGAATGAATATTTTTTATTTTTAAGAATATTAATTTTTAATAAAATCATGATTCTTCGATATCTAACAGTAGAAATAAGAATGACGTGACGTTCAATCCCTACCCCATGCGCATAGACCAATCAATATTTATGCATATGCCAACTCTCTGTTTCTAGATTTTATTCCGAGTGCCAGATTCCGGGACAGGTCGCAACTTGTAATTAAACTCAGCCCGATTAATTTACAACCCGCGTTAACCGTAAAGCTTGTGTTAGGTCTTTTGGCAGTGTCATCTCTGCAATATTGTTGTTGTCTTTGGCAAAGTTGAGTTTCTTTACAATTTAATTGCACTTTGACATTGTCCCCTGCTTGGTTGGTGACTAAGGCTAACAAGTCGTTTTGTATGACTTGCAGCCTTTTGCATTCTGTCACTTCATTTTTGGCATTAGGTGAGTGGAGCAAGAAAGTGAAAGTACACGCCTCCCTGCTTAAAAGACAGCTAACAATTGGAGGTATAGTGCCACTAATCTAACAGATTTGTGATTTATTTAAACATGTTTGTCTCATACTTGTCTCACGGAAATTTTAAAAAAAGAAGATTATAATCACTAAAAATACGATGTTAGAGAAGTTTAAACATAACAAGAATGCGATGTAGACAAAGGCAGTCGCAGCAGAAGCCAGAAAATCATGAAAGCAAAGCACTAGCCAACTAAACAATGAATGTTAACCAGTATCAATTCAATAATTACTCGAATTTTGTTTGATTTCAATTTCTATCAATTCCATTTCGTAGAGTTTGAATCAAGTGGATTAGAGTTGCATTAGACTTAAAAACACTTTCAAATTTAATCGAGAGCTTGATTTATCAACACTTTTAGGACGTGATTAGCCTTACACGTCCAAGCACAACTCCATCTCTCATTACCCCAAGAAATTATTAGCTTTTAATTAAATAAAAGCAGGTATTTTTGAATAAAACGAATGTTAATAAAATCTTTTAATAAAGCATAACTGTACAGTCTGCCAATGGGCGGCCTTAATGAAGTCGGATAGAAGCTAACTGCATCAATTGTATGCATCCCTCCATAATCTCTAATCTTTGGTTTTGTCTACGAAAGGCTATCTTCACTGCCCCAATAAAGTAAAAGGGAAAAAAGGTAGACTCTAACTTCAGCTGGAGAAGAAAAATCTCGGGAAAAAACTCTGGTTCGGACTCTGCTGATCGACATTAACTAAATGTTCGCTTTTGCTTCATCTGACGGTGACCCAGTCGTCGGAGATAGACCAATTAGGACCTTGTACGCTGACCGGCCCCCGCAGCAGGTCCACCGGGGAAACGGACCACGACCGCTCCTTCGTCAAATTCGACTCCTCAGAGCAACATATGCCGGATTCTGGGAAATTTCCCGGCGAGGGCAAAGAAGTAATTGAACACGTAGCAGACGTCACCCAGTCTGGGAAATCAAACGGACATCTGGGAGAGGTCGAGGGCTCGTTCTCTTGTCCCTCTCTGCTTGCGGCGATGCAATCATCGCCAAAATCCTGGCAGCAAACAAAGGGATGACGTAGAAGCATCTCAGCCGTCCATCTTTTGCTTGGATCCTTGACAAAGCACTTCCGAAGAAAATCTTTTCCTTCCTCTGACAGAATTCCGGGAATCTCTGGCACCTCTTCACCGACTCCGATTCTCATCAGCAGCGCCGCCACGTCTGAGCAACACCACGCCGGAGACCCGGAGACCATCTCCGATACGGCGCACCCCAGCGCCCATATGTCAGACGGCGCCCCCTGCTCCCCGCCGGCGACCATCTCCGGCGACATGTACAAAGGCGTTCCCCTCAACTCGCACCCGGCGACGGCGCTTCTTCTCCCTGCTCGCTTCGCCAACCCGAAATCCGCAATCTTGACGCCGCCGTCGGGCCCCACGAGAATGTTTCGAAGCTTAATATCACAGTGAACGTACCCAAACCTGTGAATATAGTGGAGCCCTCTGAGTAAAGCCCTGGTGTATTGGCGGACTTCAGACTCCGGCAGCCTTTGGCAGTCAGAATTCTTGAGTTTATCGGCCAAAGAGCCGCCGGGGGCAAACTCCAACAACACGTTATACAGCCTCTCTCCATTCTCGTGCGAGAAGCTCTCCCCAAAGCAACGGACGATTTCGGGGCAGTCTTTAAGTTCCTCCAAGACAAACTTCTCGCTCAGAAGAGAGGAAGATTGCGAAGCCTGACAAGATTTCACCGCCATCAATGAAGGAAGAACGTGACTATGGCTTCTGGGAACTGCTAAATTCACCGTGGCGAAACTCCCACGACCCAGTCTTTCACCGCGCACCCAATCCATATCCAGAAAATCAATGTTTTTCTACTTTCTTGTAGTCGGTGGGGAAAAGAGGAACAGAGAAAACAGAGAGCACAGGTCTGCACTCGACGACTATGGGATTCAATATATATATATGCGGGAGGGTCTCTTGGAGTTTTGAAGTGCATGCATCCATTGTATGTACACGTGACGCAATGTGCGCGTAAGATTTGGTTGCTATAAATAAAAGGCACGTGGTTGGAAGGGCATTTTCACGCGAATCCGAAATACAGAAACGTGGTCGATATTGTTAGCAAATCCTTAATTAAGATTTTTTTTCTCTATGACTTATCAATAAGGATTTTCCTTTCCATTTTATATTACAAACACCAAGCCACTTGTGATTAGTCAGGCATGACTTTTGAGAGTCCAGACTCTCTCATGCTTTCCAGCTTTAAACAAGGTAACCCTAATCAGGCCTCTCTATTGGTGTAGGTTTAATGGGCATGCCTATTATTTTTAAATGGAAAATTTCATCGTATTAATTTGGACAAGATTTTTCAGTGTGACCAGCAGAATGTAAAGCAATGGCATGTGATGTGAATACACTTATCACCTCTCTCTCGAGATTGGATTTGAGTTGACCACGAAAAAAAAGTAAATCTTGGAGTCAACGGATGACTTCTTGACAATGGATTTAATTTTGGGGTATGTGGATTAGAAGAGGAGGATGCCGATAACACAGCGAGAAAAGAGTCATCAATAACGTGATTCATGGGGCAATTAGTGTTAGGAGGAACGGACTCTAAAAACAAAAATGAGTTTTTATAAACGTGTCACTTTATATTTAACTGTATATAGTACACAAAAGAATGCAAATAATAAAGGTAAGGGAGGAACTTGAACTCTCCAAAAACAACCTCACAATGAACACTTCTTTTACACACACTCGCATATTCAATTATTGAACTTGAACTAATGTCAAAGCTTGCCAAAACCTCCTCTATTTATAATTGAAAGTTCTGTACTCGATTGACCACGTTTGGAGGTACCTATCCTTGCACCCGATTGATCATGTTTGGAGGCACCTACCCTTGCACATAATTGGCCAAGAATGGAGGTACCTACCCTTGCACCTCATTGATCATAATCTTTTACTTATTCTTATTGGTTAAAATAGGCTGCTCTTAGTATATAAATAGCCACAAACCTTAACATTCCTCCCCCTTTATTGCTATTTATAGATTTTCTTGTAACCCAGTAACTTCCTTACATGTGTCAGTCTTCTCTCTGGGCAACGCCTTAGTTAACATGTCTGCTCCATTATCATATATATGAATCTTTTGCAAACTTACTTCCTTTTCTTCCAAGACTTGTCGAATCTAATGACAACAAACATCAATATTCTTGGACCGAGAATGAAATGTTGAATCCTTACTTAGGAGGATCGCACTCTGACTGTCACAATGGACGGCATACTTCTCCTGGCTCTATCTTAACTCTTGAAGGAACTCCTTCAACCAAATTAATTCTTTGCACACCTCGATTAGTGCAATGTATTCTGCCTCTATACTTGAAAGTACAAAACATTTCTGAAGTTTATTTTGCTAAGACATAGCAGCACCTGCAAAAGTTATTAAATAACCAGAAGTAGATTTTCTTGAATCAACATCACCTACCATGTCTGCATCAGAATATCCTTCAAGAACAGGCCTATTCCTTCCTCGAGTATAGCAAAGTCCAAGTTTGATTGTTCCTTTTAGGTATCTCAAAATCCACTTGACAGCATTCCAATGTTTATTTCCGGGATTTGACATGTAACGGCTTACTTGTCCAACTGCATAAGCTAGGTCTGGCCGAGTGCAAACCATTGCATACATCAAGCTTCCAACAGTTGAGGCATGTAGTATCTTACTCATGTATTGTTTTTCATCTTCACTGCTTGGACACTGCTTCAAACTCAACTTGAATTGTCTTCCCAGTGGAGTGGTCACCAGCTTTGCATTTTTCATCATAAGCTTTCCAATCTTTGTGATGTAGCTTTCTTGAGATAGCCAAATCTTACCATTTGGTCTATCTCGTAGAATATGCATGCCCAAGAGTTTCTTTGCTAGTCCCAAATCCTTCATGTCAAATGACTTATTCAACTTCCTTTTCAACTTGTTAATCTTGTTCAGATCATGGCCAATAATAAGCATATCATCAACATACAATAAAAGAATGATAAAATCATCATCAAAATTCTTAATGTATACACAATGATCACCACTTGTTTTTCTAAAACAGTGATTAGTTATGAAAGAGTCAAATTTTTGTACCATTGCCTCGAAGCTTGCTTTAGTCCATAAAGACTTTTCTTAAGCCGACGGACTAAATTTTCTTTACCTTTTACCTGGAAACCTTCTGGTTGCTCCATAAAAATTTCTTCTTAAAGTTCTCCATTTAAGAATGTTGTTTTCACATCAAGTTGTTCTATCTCCAAGTCCACACTTGTAGCTAATCCAAGAACAACTCGAATAGAATTCATTTTCACAACAGGAGAGAAGATTTCATCAAAATCAATACCAAATTTTTGTTCAAAGCCTTTAACTACTAACCTTGCCTTATACCTTGGTTGAGAACTCCCTTCAACCATCTTTAGCTTGAATACCCATTATTTTTGAGTGCCTTTCTTCGCAGAGGTAGACTTATCAAATTATAAGTTTGATTTTCATAGATGAACTTCATTTCTTCTTCCATCGCCCTCCACCATTCTTTACTATCTTTGTCATTTACTGCTTCTTCAAATGACTCTGGTTCACCATCTTCTGTCAGCATAAGGTATTCAGTTAGAATATACCTTATTAATGGCCTCCTTTCTTATTCAAACCTTCTTGCAGGCTAAGGCGAAGTTGCAGCAGTCTCAGCTTCATGCCTTTCTTCTGTGTTTTCCTTTTGGACTTCAACTCCTTTATTGATCTTGTTGGCAGGGAGGATCCCTTACTGGATTTTCTTCAATAGTCCTATTCTTATTTCTTTCTTTACATCTTCAATAGTTTGATTTTCAAAGAAAATAACATCCCGGCTTCTTATTATTTTCTTTTCATTAGGGTCCTACAATCTATATCCAAATTCTTCATGCTCATATCCCAAAAAGATACAATCTCTTGATTTAAAATTAAATTTATTCTTTTCATCCTTTAGGATATGAACAAATGCCCAACACTCAAAGACTTTTAAATGCTACAAATTGATAGACTTGCCGGACCATACCTTTTCTAGAACATCTCCATTTAAAAGAATTGAAGGCAAAAGATTAATCAAATCAACAGCTGTCCTTGTAGCCTCCCCCTGAAACGGATTTGATAGCTTTGCATGTGATAGCATAGCTCGAATCCTTTCAGTAATTGTCCGATTCATTCTTTCAGCAACGCCATTTTGCTGCGGGATCTTTGGAACGGTCTTCTCTAATCGGATCCCATGGCTATTACAATATTCTTCGAACGG
This sequence comes from Avicennia marina, assembly GCA_019155195.1. Classification (NCBI taxonomy): domain Eukaryota; kingdom Viridiplantae; phylum Streptophyta; class Magnoliopsida; order Lamiales; family Acanthaceae; genus Avicennia; species Avicennia marina. The sequence continues at coordinate 10,978,375 of CM032765.1, forward strand.
TCCTCGATATTCTCCACTATTATTAGCCCGAACACATTTTAATTGAAGGCACATTTCTCGTTCAATTCTTTTATGAAAATTTTTGAAATGCTCCAAAACTTTATCTTTTGATTTTAATGCATATGACCAAACTTTTCTAGAAAAATCATCAATAAAAGTCACCAAATACAAAGCACCACAAGTTGTTCTTTCATTCATTTAGCAAACATCAATATGTATAAGTTCAAGAGGGTTTTCTTTCCTTGTAGGGGGATATTTTTTGAAAGCAATTCTTTGTTATTTCCTTTTTATACAGTCGGGACAAGGTATGAAATCCAATTTTTTAAATTTTGGCAAATAATTATTTTTAGCCAAAATTGACATATATTTTTCACTCATATGCCCCAACCTTTTGTGTCACAGCTTCATTGATGATTCCACCACTGCACAAGCATTACTATCAATTTTTACATCAGTAATATAAATGGTATTTACCTTTCTCCCTTTCACAATAATCAAATTGCCTTTTGTTATCTTTCAAATTCCATCAGTGAAATGATTGAAGAACCCTTCATCGTCCAACTTTCCTGTAGAAATTAAATTCAACCTCAGGTCTAGTATATGTCTCACATCGTTCAGCTTTAATTTGCATCACAAGGCAGTAGTTATCAAAACATCACCAAAACCATGAATTTTACAGGTGCCACTATCACCTATTTTTATAAAACTATTTTCTACAAGATGGTAAGAAGAGAAAAACTCCTTATGTGAAGTAATATGGTAGGAAGCTCTTGAGTCAATCACCCAAAAGTAATATTGAAAGGTGAAATTCAAGGAATTTTCATTACTTACAACTATCACATCTCCATCTGAAGCAGTGACTGTTGTTTCTTTAAGCATGTTCTCTTGCTTTTTTTGCTCCTCTTTTCCTCTGTTAAAATCCCATTTCCAATTCCAACAATCCCTTTTGATGTGGTCTTTCCTTTTACAGTAGAAACATTCAACTTCTTTTCTACTAATAAACTTATTTCTTGAGTGTCATCTTCCTCGATTTGGTCCTCGGCTTTAGCTTCATTCACGTCTTTCATATTTTTCAAAAATCAAAGCCTGACCTTCAACTTCTTGTCCAAGCTCTTTCCTCCTTGTTTCTTCGTTGAGTAGGGCTTCCTTTACATATTCAAGGTCAAAACTCCGTTTGGAGTAGAGTTAGAAATAGTAACAAATAAGGTTTCCCAATAATCAGGCAATGAACTAAACAACAAAAGAGTTTGAACCTCATCATCCAAATTTAATTTCAAGGTTGTACAATGATTAATTAACCCTTGAAAATCATTTAGATGCTCAACATACTAGAAACCTCCTTATAACGAAGACGAGAAATCTTCTTTAACAGTGAAGCTTTATTTAAGCCATGTTTCTTTTCATACATTGCTTCAAGTTTCTTCCACAAAACATCAACTTTTGTTTCTTTAGAAACATGATTAAAAACATTTTGATCAATCCAAGCACGAATTTAGCCTACCATTTTTCTGTGCATCCTTTCCCACTCGACATCGAACTTACCTTCGGGTTTTGCAGCGTCTCCAAGTACTGGATCCCACAGGTCTCGTATGATCAAGTGGTCTTCCATTCGAGGCTTCCAAATAGTATAGTTGCTGGGATTCAACTTGATCATGGTGCCGGTCGATTTCTCCATTGCTCCTTGAATTATAAAATGACAGAACCTCAGCTCTAATACCACTTTGTTGGGAGGAATGACCTCAAAAAATAGAAAGGAGCTTTTATAAACGTGGTATTTTATATTTGACTGTGTATAGTACACAAAAGAAAACAAACAATAAAGGTAAGGGAGAAACTAGAACTCTCCAAAAACAACCTCACAAGAAACACTCCTTTTATACACACTCACACACTCAATTATTGAACTTGAACTAATGTCAAAGTTTACCAAAACCTCCTCTATTTATAATTAAAAGCCCTGCACTCGATTAGTTACGTTTGGAAGCACCTACCCCCACATTTGATTGGCCACGTTTAAAAGCACCCACCCTTGCAGCTAATTGGCTAAGAATATAGGTATCTGCCCATGCACCTCATTGGTCATAATTTTTGACTTATTCTTATTGATTAAAATGAGCAACTCTTAATGTATAAATAGTCACAAATCTTAACAATTAGTAACATCATTAGCATTTACGCCAAGAGTTGGATTTCAATACGAGGTAGGGATAGAATCCGTAGGCATAGAGGAGTGAAACACGTGTCATGACGACCAAAGTCAATAGGGCTTGTAAAATTCATCCAAGCGCGTGTGACGGCCTATACTAACGATTTTATCCAACTCTCCCATACGTGACAGACTTAGTAGACACGTGGACTCCATTTTTACTGGCAACGTGTATAGGTTGAACGCGCCGGTATTTTTTCTTACAAGAGTTACCCGTTGCATCGATTCATATAAGACAGTATCCCTTATCAGACATCCACAACGGTGGAGGTCAAACACTGGCACACGCAACTTGACCACCTCAGGATTACGGTGCCCAAATGATAAGGATCTCTTGGGACTTGGGACTGTCATATGTCAGGCTCACCTGCATCTATTATTTTCATTCATCCCCCCTTCAAAATGTTCCGTTTCAACGGAGTGATGGCTTGGAAATAACATCAAGAAAGTTGTAATTACGACTTCGTGTCTAACCGATTCTGTTTGGAACTCATTATATCACCAACGAGTTTTTAATCTCAAAACCTTCAGTTCTGTGTTGTCCAGTGTGGGAAGATAGAATATTCTTGGTGATTTATACTTAAGGCATATGTAATGTTAATAATTAATTAATTAAGTAAAGAATGCTAGGAGACAAAATCCGGTATCCGGGCAAGAAAATTGAAAAGGAAAAAAGCCCATTCTTCCGAACTGTAGACAGACCAAAAAACCCGACACAAAAAAGGGAAGATTTTGACTGAAATTCGTTACATGCTTCCTAAAATTCATTGAATGTATTAAGCAATAGCTGTTATGTATATCTTTGGACCCTGGAGACGCAAAATCTACAGCATGCTGGATGTGCGATTAGCGGAAGACCCATCACATGTGAAGCACTGGTTATTTTCCTAAAATTAAGGACGTGATTAAATACTACGACATGCAGTCACACGAAACCTGGAACAGCTTGTTTTCCCACCACCTATTGTATCTTCCATATGTGGAAGATCATTAACAAGGACGAAAGTGTGGGCAAACATTTGGATTTTATTGACTTCTGATGCAAAGCACAAACAATTCACATGCCTGGTTTAAGTTATGCATCCCCTAATTTATTGACAGATTTGGACGATATAATCTTAGTTAATCCTCGAAACATGCTCATTTTAAAATTGTAAGGAATATTACATACGAAAAGCCCCATGAATGTGTGGTGCATTAAATGATATACAAGTGCTTATTGTATGATACCTAACAAACTAATATCGTGGCATATATTATGATACCCTAAACCATACTGTCGGTTATTGTTGACAGATCAATTGTAAGTTATATTAGCCAGCTAGCACATATGATATATGCACTAATATTTCGTTTTGATTAATAAAAAAAGGTGTTACAAATACGGAATGAATTCAAGGTATCAAACTTAATTTCAGAGAGTCGCTCTTCAACAACCCTTAACGCTAGCGGACTTTTATGCTTTTTATTAAGCGGCAGAGGCATGGCCGGTACGTGAAAATGAGTGGAAAATAGAATGAGTATTTTCAAATTTATTTTTAATCACATGACTGATATAATTTTAACATTGAAGTAGTCTTTTCTAAATGAATGTTAATTTTTAATAGTATAAGAATTACAATTCCTTTTCAGCAACATGAATTTATTTATCATCAATTTGTCAAGAATAAACTTATATTTCTATTTGATGAAAATCTTCTTCTATAAATACTATGGTTAATATACTCTTAATTATTTATACATTCTTTTTTCACTGTACTCTCGTAATTTTTATTTATTTCATTTACTTCTCTAAATTTATGTTTATTCTGTATTTTCGATTTCTCAATTTTTTCTTTTTTATCATATAATAAATTATATAAATGGCATAAAATTTATATGTAAAAATTATTATTATTATTTTATTTAATGCATTGACATGTAGTGTCTTTAAATTTTAATTTATTATATTTTTTTTATTAATATCCTCCTTTAATTTTAATTTATTCTTTCCTATTTTGAATTCCATTCTTTATCATTTATTTTATAAGTAATGTAAATAATATTTATACAATCAAACACACATTTGACTTTTATAAAAATTCTGTGTTAACATAAAAAATCATATCTACCATAATTATTGTCTCGTTTACTTTTTTTCCTTTCTATCTTTGTTTTAAATGTCACAAGATTCTTTATCTTTATTTGCTTTTGTATATCAACATTTTTGTAAAAAAAATTAAAACTTTATGTCTTGAAAAAAAATGATAATACTTTTGGATTGGTTAATAAATGATTTTTTATTTGAAAGTCTTTTTCAATTAGAAGATTTTATTTTTTAAACCAATTTTAAGTGTTGAAAAATGTAAGTATTGATTAAATTTTTAATGCATAATTATATAAAAAATTATCATTTAAAGATAATTTTATCATTATAAATAAGTTCATAATATTTATATGTTCATTCCTATTTGCCTATTATAGAAATGAAATTTTGAATAACAATTATATTATTTTCTCATTTACGTACCATTTATAAGATAATCTACACAATTTTATTCTATTTATATCTTATTTTATTTATACATAATAGTCATCGGTGACGATTTTGGGAGGACGGGCAATTAGCAAGTAGCAGCGGTTGGTGGGACAAACAAGCAAAAGCTGAAGTTAGAAAGGCACAAAAACGGCACAATCACAATCACGGATGTAGAGTTTTGTGTGTGGCGTGTAAGTATTCACACGTATGCACGTCCGAATACAGAATGCCATATTTTAATTTTGGGACCAGTTCCAGGAGGTCAGTGGGTCGACACGACTATAAGCCTCGCATTTTTCACGGATACGGTTAATACATTTGTTGGGAGTTGTCATGTCATGACAAGTTACGAGCAAATTCCTTTCTAAAAAACTAATTACTTGCATTGTAAATTTGGGTGGCTTTGCATATCCAACGTGTAATAATACTTGACTCATCCCAATAACACGCTTTGTTTAAAAGTTGGTCGTGTCGAGCGGAGTTTTTTTGGTGTGACCGTAATGCATAAGTTGTCATAACGTCAAACCAAATGTAACTGCGCATAACTAGCATTAATGTAACAAATTATAGACTCCACTGGCTGGATTTTTTTTTTTTTCTTTTTCATTTAATTAGAATTTCAACAAGAAGTCTTTTAGTTAATTCACCGTGGAAACAAGATAATTCAAAAATTTAACTAATTATGCTATATGTGAAATTAATTAAGAACTAGTGAAATAAAATATTCCATGTAATTTGTTCCACACATGGTTGACACTAATTACACAAATTTCAAATGAATTTTTCCCGGAGAATTTCGACTATAATGCAATATTCTTATAAGAACGGAGCATCTTCCACAAACAAGACACACTTAATTTTCATTTTTCCTTGCCACTAATGTATGAATTATCCACTGCATCTGGGTGGGTGGTCGTTTGTGAAAAAAAACCACCACAAACCAGACAACAGGTAACCCTTAAAAATTCTGAGGTAAAGACATAAATTGAATAGGACTGTTCAATGAAACTTCTATTAGTAAGTGGATATGTACATTATATATAAACATGCAAATGTTTACGTTTATGTATATAATTAACATATGATTTATAAAAATATAATGCAGTAATTAAAATTATAAACATAAAACAATCATTCGTATAAGTTATGCGGTTGGTTTCGCCACAATTCTATTAAATATGTAATTTGGAGGGGAAGAAATGTCTGTCTATAAAGAGAGAGGGAGAGAGTGATGAAGTTAAAAGAAATAGTACAATTCTTCAGTTAAACTTGATCATAAATTTAATGATGTACCAAATTATATAACCCTAAAGCTAAAAATACATATAAATTTTTTTTGTCATGTCGAACATGTGTGAGGTCGTGGCATTAATCAAGTGATATGTCGGTGTTTGTCCTCTGCTTGTACTAATATCTTATTTTCTGTATCAGTGCACCAAAAAAATAAAAAATTCGAAACGAACTGAAAATCAAAATAATGATATATCAAATTTACATTAGCATAAATGTATTTTCCAGGCATACAATTGTATTAATTTTATGTATGTATGCATAACACAACTTATGGTCCTGTTAGGGGCATTCAGTTTATAATTGGAAGTTGGTTCAACCGCCTTTTACCGATGGACTTAGCCAAACTTAGGCAAGACCAATCCTGTTGTGATCACAAGTACATTTTGCCATCAATGAATCTAATCTGTGCTTAAAGAATCGGCAAAGGGGGGTTGAATTATGCGAACGGATGCATTGAGCAGAGACACAATCATCATAGTATGGTATTTCTTGTTGGTGACCAATTCGGTGAGTCTTCCCATGAATAATAACTTGTTCAGTAGTAAAATGTGGGTCCGCTTTATTGCCAGGCCAGCGTCTCCTCAAAACACTAAAAAGCATGGGAAAATGCGTCGGACAACGATGTTGGAGTGCCAAGAGAGGGCAGAGCAGAGAAGCAAAGGTAGGGCTGGACACGGGGGCAAAAATGGAATTTAAGGTGTGTGGTGCATGCATCGCTGGTAATGAAAATCAAATGCGACGAAGCAGGGAAGGAATGTACAACATGACGCCACAACCTGCGGTCAAAATCAAAGGCCCGAATTAAAAATTTAGCGGATGCAATCGAAACATGTGAGATCAACGGTCCGTGTTGAGCTAAATAAGCCCGTCCACTGTGGTCGGCACGGGCGCACGGGTCCGTGTGCTTTTTCTTTTGTTTTTGCTGTTTTTAATGAATTATCAATGATAACTGATCAATTTTTTGATTTAAATTCCGTTTTTATTTTTACTAATCAAACTTTTTATTTGAGTTTCATAACAAGTTTCGTTATTTTAAAAATATATTTTTATACATTAAAGTGTATTATTTCAATTAATATATAAAACACTAAAAAAATTTCACTTCTATAGTGAAGTTAATGTATCAAGATTAGTGCTATTTACTCAATAAGATCATATTTTTAACTCCCATTGTTATGTGCGGATGTTAATTATGTACAATTGATACGAAATAAAAAATAAAAAATAAATATGTATTTAATATACTCTTGTAATATATATGAAGAAAAAGAAAAGGAAAAGGCAACGGGACATGAAATTTGTTCTAAAACTTAAACGATAGGTAAGGTTAGTAAAAATAAAAATAAAATAAAAGGAAAGGTAGAAATTAGGAAAAAGAAAAACACAAAAGGCAAAACGTGACAAGTGTTGCCCAAAATACCTGAGAGTTTATGAGATGGTGTAGTGACGTGATAAAAGGAGCAACGGAACAACAAAAATTAATTTAACCCAAATTAAATTTCAAGAATATAAATTGTATATTAAAATATATAATCCAACGTATTAAAATCAAAATAAATCCAAAATTAAATAATTGGCGCGATTAGACAGTCACAATTGATATATTAAAATCGATTGACACGTCACAACTCACACAAGAATCACCTATATTAAATCGATTTAAAAATTTTCAATTTAAGAGAAAGTTGAGTAATTTAATAACTTATGATCAAATGAAAGAAAGCGGAAGAACAAAAATGAATTGAATTCAAATTAAATTTCAAGAATACGGACAATACATCAAAGTACTGGATCCAATGTGTTGAAACCAAAAGAGCCAAAAATTAGATAATTGGCCTGATAGGAATACTACAATTAATACATCGAGATTAATTAATACGCCACAACTCACATAAAAATTACCCCTATTGAATCGATTTAAACGTTCTCAATTTTATAGAAAGTTGAGTAATCTAAAAATGTTCAAATTCAATATCAAAAATCTATTTGTATCAACTGAATAAATAACTATTTATACTAAATCATATCAGATTCTGACCTAAAAAGTCCATATGACATAAATTATTAATAAAGCCCGTTAACAAATAAAAATAAAAATAATAAATGATAAAATAAAATTCGACGGATCCTTATATTGCGTCACATCTCTCATCTTGAAGGCAAATTGTCCTTAATTCAAACTTGTGTCATCCTCAATCAAACACAAATATCTGGAAGCTTCTTAACTATTTATCATATTGTTCAAGCTTCAGTTTCATTCTTTTATAAATCAAACAATGAAATTCTACTGACAAACTACATAATAAATTATGTAATATACCAATGTTGTGCCGGATGCACGTATGCAAATTCCTTAGCAAAAAATATATTCAATTCCTGTACAGCACAAATGCATAGAGTATCTACCATATGGTTAAATGCATCAACATACACATAATTTTGTGGAGGCTTAATTTTTAATTTTTTTACTAGTTCTTCATTCTTGTACTCGTCTTCAACTTCCACTTCCCTTTTTAAGAACTCTTCAATGTTTACTATAATTCATTTTATTTCTTTTAGTTTACTCTTCTTTGCAGTCTTCATTTTAATCAAAGATGGTGCTTCTACTTGTAGACCTTTCTTATCTCCCATAATTTTATTAATGACAATATGAGTATCAACTTTCTCGTTTCGACATTTACTCATATTATGTTCACATTAAAAACAATTAAAATACAATCAAGATTAACTTCCAATATAAGAATCCGATACCTTTGATGTTTTGTCGTACTTCTTATTCAATCCATAATTATACTTTAAAGGTGTATGTTTACTTCTTGTTCTCTCACATCCCAGGGCATGATTGCCTATAGCAAGACAATTCTGTATTTTATTGACAACTTCATATAACTTTTGAATTTCGTCAAACATTAGCTTTTTGTAATATGCATGATTAACTGACATCACGAAGAAATAAATACAAATAGATTTCTCTCTCTAATATTTTTTTTCACTCTATTTTTTTCTTTACCTTTTGCAAATTTTTTCCAATTTTAATCTCTACGCTTTGTTTTTTTTTTCTCTTTCTTTTTTTCCCCCTCAAATTTTCCACTATTTTTTTCTTTCCTCTTTTTTTATTTTTTCCCAAAATCCAACAACCAAACAAAGCCTTAATTCTCAGCAAAAAATAAGCTAGCCAAACAGAGCCTTAACTCCAACAGAAATGGGTAACCAAACACTACCTTACCTGGTCCAGCAAGGACGAAGACTCTGACCCAAGTAAACTTCCTTTCCTTTTTTTTTTCCCCTCTCTTCGGCACAATTGCTTTAGCCCAACTACAATCTGGCTGCCTAATTAGAAATTTCCTCTAGCCTGAAACTCCTTGATCCACTAATCTTGGCCTAGGTGTGTAGCGGCCCAACACACTCTCGACTCTGCATGGCCCAACTCTACGAATTGCACAGAGTCGTCTTCTCCACAGCGGCAGTTCTGCTGCAGGGCTATTTTTTGGCGAAATCGGCTCCCAATTTTGGATGAAGGACTTCGAGCGTGACTGCGGCGACGGAGGTTGGCGCGAACGAAAGTCCGCTACGTCCAACTGGAGTCCGATTGCACCGACGATGGATTTAGCTAATCTGTGATGAATTTCTGGTGCGGAGGTGGGTGAGCTGGGGCGGCGGTGGCGCTGCTAGGGGAAAAAATCGGCCACAAATGATTGAAATGGCAGCGAATTCGACAGCTGTCTTATAGTAGCATTTGGTCGGCTGTTTTTTTTTTCAATTTTTGCTTTCTTTTTTTGTATTTCCTCATTTTCAATTCGATTTTGAATTAGTATTTGACACAATTGACTTTAATTGACGTGATCAAATGGAGAGCAACAGAAACATAAAGATAGATTGAACTATTCTAAATTCTAAGAATGCGAACCATCCATCAAAATAATTAATTTAACGTATTAAAATTAAAAATAAACAAAAAAATTGATAATCGAAATAATTGAACGGTTATAATTAATATACTATGATCAATTGATGCGTCACGATTTACTATAAAATCACTCAATTTTTAGTAAAGATAAGAATATTCAAATCTATTCAACATGAGTCATTCTTAAGTAAGTCGTAACGTATTATCAATATCAATGTATCAATTATAACTATCCTATCATGCTAATTATTAATTTTTAGGTTCATTTTTTATTTTAATATATTGAGTTAGACACTTTAATGCACAGTTGACATTCTTAGAATTCATAATTGGAGTTCAATATATTTTTATTTTTACACTGACATCCCTTTGATGTCATGTAGAGTATTCAAAAATTTTTTAGAAGAACTTATAATTAGGATTCAAAAATAAGACGTTGAGATTATTTAAAATCATTATGAAAAAATTGAGAAGTTCATAAAGAATTCTTAACTCTCTTCAAACTACTGCTTTTATTCTAATTATATTAATTATAAACTTGACATTACTGATAATTCTAAGGTGCGTGATAATCACTATTTTTTCTAAATAATACAGTGTTTTTAATCACTATTAAAAATTGATGTTTCGTCACTATTAAGAAACTTGCATATTGTTTGTTTATTTTAATTTTTAAATATGTGTTTTTTTTATATTTTTAAAAATATGTAAAAATAAGAGAAAAATAAAAATATATTGATTAAAACGTGCATCCTTTTTTGGAAGAATGAAAAAGAACAACCCTATCTATCTATCTACATATATATATATATATATAGGTAATTAATAAAAGAAACGTTCAATTTCTTTACATGGTATTACAATTAATTTGTCAAATTGTAACTAATACTCTGTTCTCTATGATTATTTTCCCCCAAGCTATATATATATCAACACATATTATATATTATGAATAAATAAATTAAATATTAAAAAATCATATGTAAAAATATGAATATATATATACATTACCAAGTAATCTATAATTAAATTCATAAATATGGATTATCAATATATGTATTACCTTATTTTTATTTAGAACACAGCTAAAATATATGCTAAATATGTAAAGTATTCATTCATATTTACGCATCCTCGCACACAAGCACCCCTGCAACAATAATATACAGTTTAACAAGATCTAATATATCTTATAAAAATACCATCATAATTTTTAGCGATAATATAAATATTTCTAAATATAGGTTTAGTTAACAAATAAAAATAATGTAATGAATATATGTTTATGTGTATGTATACATTTCATAAACATTTAGTATATTAATTGAAAAAAGTAATTAATATAGTATTATCAATTTAATATCTATTTTTTTAATATAGTGAATATCAATATAATTTTTAAAAAAATATATAAAATTTATTTAAAAATAAATAAATTAAGTATCAATTCTAAATGTTTGTTGAGGTATTTGCTGATCATATAAATATATGATTTTTTAATGTAATATAAATATTGCATATGACGTCGTATAAATATTAAATATTTATTATATATCTAAATCTATATAGTCAAATAAAAAAAAATATAATCAATAATTTCATATTTTAATGGTTTTTATATTAAAAAAAGACTTATCTTTAATTCATTATATTTATTTTTAATTATCTCTCTTAAATATAAATTTAAATAAAATAATGATAATTTCATCCCATTTTCATCCATAAAATCATTTTCTGCACACCAAATGAAGGGTATTGTAAATTATCTTATTTCTTTCTTAGTTCTATTCCAATTTTAAATTCATTTAATTCTCACTTTATTTTATTTCTGCATACTAATTATGCACAAGAGAATGAGAAAAGAGAAAGAAAAACAATATAAGAATATGTGTATTTTAGCAAGTTAAATTTGACATCAAAAATTAATTAATACATGGTCATGCACTTTTTACACAGTACTGATATATTTTTTATTTCCTTTTTTGGGGCAATTTTACACACACATATTTTCATCTGCAAACACACTATTTTGTAAAGTAAAATGTTCATAAATAATTAAATAATAAATAGTTATATATATGTATGAGAGAGAGAGAGAGAGAGAGAGAGAGTTTAGAATTTAAATTTAGACAAAAGTTTTGTTGAGTTATATATTTAATGGAATAATTTTTAATATGTCGTGTGAACACAATAAGATGGGAAACAAACATAGCCTTTGTAAACACCTATATTTACATATACATACACTCACATTAATTTATTTTTATATTATAAAAATTAATTATTATTCTCAATATAATATTTCATTATCAAATCATTATTATACATAAAATTAAAAATTTTAAAATATTTAAATTTTCTAACCAAGACACTGTTGATTCCAACACAATTTTCAAAAAACTTCATCTCCCACCAAAATTTCATCGGTTTTGTTTGTTTTTGAATTTTTTTGTATTTGTTAAATATTTTTATTTTAAAATTTATATAAAAATAAGAATAAAAATAAAAAATAATAATTAAATATGTATAATTTGCATCTCAAGCACAAAAATTCAAAAGATTAAAATATACTGGCCACGCCCAGTGGGACTCGAACCCACAATCGCCTGATTAGAAGTCAGGCGCCTTATCCATTAGGCCATGGGCGCCCTAGCACGTCTCTTTCTTTAATTTATTTAAAGGTTCAAAAACTTAATTCGGTGCCAAGATTCGGCCTACGTGACTCGTAGTCTACTTTAATATTTCCGATTAATCTTTGTCTCTTTCCAACTGCGGTTGCTTAAAAAAGAGGCCAGTAGATCTGAAGGCTGATGGGAAACTAGCTGTACTAATTACCTACTTAACATGGATTTGTCCGACTTTCACCAATGAAAAAAGCATCTTCTCATTTCTAACGAGGTAGAATTTCATGGCAGAAAAAGGATAGAGACAGAACAAAGGGTTGCTAAGTTGGCTAGCTTTACATCACATTGAATATCAGCTTCTTGAATGCACTTAACCGCCTCACTCCAAAAGCAAAATGTATCCCTCAAGGTCCACTGTAAAAGCTTAAATTGACGATGTCTTTCCATACACTGAAAAAAAAGTTCTCTAATGTCTGCGGCCTGGCTTTAATTAACGCTATTGTTAATTCATCAATATGATGAAATTTGTATTTACAGTTGGTTGCCAGCTTTCAGTGAAATGAATGGCATCTGCTTCCCCACTCTTGTGTAAAATGGCTCATTCTTTCAACGTTTGTGATGAAGTGTTAGTAAATTCTTGCCAGAAGTTATTACTTTAGCTTTGCCCACTCTCCACTGGACTTCTGAACTTCCTTTTTCCTCTCTTTAATTAACCTTTCCATTTGGAGAGTAAATGCCAGACCAAGAAACTACAGTGTATAACCTTCATGAAAATAGGGAAGCCTGCTCAATGTCTAATTGTCTTGGCTTCGTCCATATTTCATGCAAGAATTCAAGTCGGCCATATAATTACTATCCCTATGATGTAAAGTTTGGGGATAAATGGGCTTTGTGCCATTGCTTGGAAAAATCTTCATTGTCGACAGATTAAATCCTCGTGCTATTTTCTTATATGTTCCCTATTTTCCAACAATACAGAAAAAATATTGCACATCAGAATTATATATTGATGGATAGTCCTCAATTTCCCACCAAGCCAAGGTGCCAAGTCACACAAAGTAATATGTGACAACTATATACTAGTGGTGGAACAATAAAATTACTGATAGAAGATTTCATTTCGTCTTCCAATTCTCGCAAATCCTTAAAAATTTGACAAATAGAAGGGCTATGTATATATCAGTACTCGTGTAAGTCACAATCCAGGTCGTTATGTATCTTTGCATGTAATGTAATACGTGCGCGTCTCTTACAATTCACAAACCCTCTTTGTATACTACATTTAAGCAAAGTAAATGCATTAAGTCATTAGGAAAAAGAGAAAAGAACAGAAGCACTGAATTGTGATAAAAAAACGAGGCATGTGAAAAGGACTGAGCACTGACTAGTGATGAGCTGCTCCACTGGGATAAAGGAAATAGGAGTGTTAAAAGCTTCGGTATATTTTTTATTATCTTTGGCCCTTTTCTCATCCAAGTGGGTCTCAAGATATAATTGTTTTGACGGTATCAGACAACTATTGTATGCTACGCTAATTATAAGATAAAGAATCAACTGTTACATGTATATATGTGTACACATACATTATATTGCTGTGACCAAAATACACAGACACAGTTAAAGTTTTCCATTGTTGTACGTACATGTGCATTTGATATACAGTCTACTATACTTAATTATAATTGTTTGTTTCAATAATTGATGCTGCACTTAACCAGACATGCTTTTCCATATTTTAGTACTCATACATGCATTTATAATTAATGTTATTTTACCTCCGCCCATCACTGCATTAAGAATAAATAAATGGAGAAGAGAACTTCAAGTCCAAGTCTATCTTTCTGACATATTTCATGTGCATTGTAATTTTCCATTCTTTCTTTCCCCCTGTCTTTTCATATCGCAAAGCAAAGTGATTTCCCAGTATGGCAGAGCCTTTATCATTCATGTGACCCACGCCCCATAGGGGTCTCCTAATTCCTACCCAACCCAATCCAGTTTATCATCTAACTCTTACATCCAACGTACTACAAGGGAAAAGTCATGGAAACTTCCCAACAAATAAAGGGAAGACTCATGAAAACAATTAGATTAACCAGAAAAGCACTTGCTAAATACAGGTTATTACTTCTGAAATTTGCACGATGATCATGTTGCAGCCATGACCTCTGGTAATAAATTAGTGTCATGGTTCAAGCTAGCTCAAAGTTTAGGTATCATTCTATAATCTATTGTACTGTGTACTTTTGCAATTGCAAAACGACATATAGTTCATCAATAGTAGCATTAGGGTATTAAACAAGTGACGGGGTAAAAAATCTGTACTATATTGCACAAAATAAAATTACGCATTAACTTTTTTTTAATTGTATAATATACAATTACACATTTATTCTTACTTTAAACCTTTGTATCTCCCTTTTCATTTAGATATCTTTATTTGTACTTTCTTTCAATATGAAATATTATTATTTTTTATTATTTAAAATACAATAATTTTGTAATTTACACACTCAATGAGTGTGTCAAATTTACTAGTTCTGCAAAATATTATCATCATAGAATGAGAATTACTGGTGTAGGCCTGGAGATTGCACTTTGTTTTTCATAAAAGAGCAACGTTCAGTGTATCCTATTTCTTCGTATGTAAAAGATCTATTCGTACCTCCTGACAGACCGTTTATGCATATTATTTATTATATGACATATATCCTGGAAAGTTGAAACAAAAAACCTACCATGAATATGATTAATGATATCTCCAATGTTAACAGCAGTTTTCTAATTAATACATTCTTCTGGGAACTTAGTTGTTGTATATAAACCCTTCATACAGACATCTTTCCCACACAACGCTGGCTATCGAGTCGTTGCCCAGCTGGGATATAAACCCTAAGTCTCTTTGGTCTCAACTCTCACCCCGTCGCCACTTTTTTCATCAGCTTCAAAGGTTTCATCTGAAAACCTGGATTGTGACCCGTGGATTCATCATTCCACGATACGATGGAAACTGGCACAATGTTTATTCACCACCTCCACAAGTTTCCTCAACCCAATCGAGCAAGTTCCAGCTCATCGGAGTTCTCCGGCGGAAGCCCTTCCAGTTTCACCGCGGCGGCTACTCCGTCGTTTCATTATGCATGTTCCGAAGCACCACCTAACTCCACTCCGCCGTTCTGCATCAACCCCAATTTCCAAGAAACGAACCCCTCTCTCCTTGCACCGACCAAAGAAAGCTCGATTTCTTTTTATCAACGCACAGTAAACTTAACTTCACAGGAGAGGGACGCGATGGAAGCCATGAGGGAGATGATTTTCCGGATGGCAGTGATGCAGCCAATCCAGATCGACCCGGAATCGGTGAAGCCGCCCAAGAGAAAGAACGTGAGGATTTCAAGTGATCCCCAGAGCGTGGCGGCGCGGCACCGGCGGGAGAGAATAAGCCACCGGATCAGAATCCTTCAGAGAATGGTCCCAGGAGGTACGAAACTGGACACTGCTTCGATGTTGGACGAGGCAGTGCACTACCTGAAGTTCTTGAAGAAGCAAGTGCAGTCTTTGGAAGAAGCCGGCGGCGGCAAGGGGCCGATTATGGGTACTGCTGGATCATTTCCTGTCGTGGGTCCCATGTGAATGTTTACCAGTAGTCAAAAGCTTTCTGGTTTGGTTTTTACCCCTTTTCTTTTTTTGATTTTTATTTGGGACAAACTTCCTTTTTTTTTTTTCTAAATTAAGGAGAAAAGTATCAAGTGGTGCTTGGTAAGAGGGTTAAAATTGAAAAATAGAATGAAATCTGCTATTTTTGTTCGTTTATTACTATTAGAATCAAAATTTACGAATCATATTCGAAAATTTAGAATTCATTAAATTCTTAATAAGTTGGTGGGTTTTGGAAAAATCCTAACTTTGATTCCTATATATTTATTTTAAAATATATAAATTATATTAATTTAAAAAATATATAATACATTGTACTTTGCTTAATTAAACATAAAATTACTAAATTACCTTCATAATTTTTTTTTTGTTTTTTCTCCCTTTTAAATGTATTTTGCTCTTTTTTATATTTTTTCATCTTGTACTTTGCTTAATTAAACATAAAATTACTAAATTACCTTCATAATTTTTTTTGTTTTTTTCTCCCTTTTAAATGTATTTTGCTCTTTTTTATATTTTTTCATCTATCTTTCATTTGACTTATTAAATTACTCTTATTTTTATTTTTTTAAACTTTTTTACTTTTCTTCAATCACCAAATATATTTTATTCTCTTTTTTTAAATTTTTTCTATCACTTGACTTTGTTTTATCTCCATTTATTTGATATTATCTCCTCTTTAAACTTTTATATTTAATTTTTATAATATTTATTTAATTTTGAAAATTTTATTTTATTAATTAAAATATCATAATTTCATAATATATTATAATTAATAAACATATTAAATTTATAATTAATTTACATATGCAATGTTTATTTTTTAATTTATGTAAATCAATATTAAAATTAAAAAATTTTATATCTCATTTTTAAAGAGCATGTTTTCAATCAAACAGATATATTAAAATGAACAACTTCATTCTAAATTTGAGTGAACGATTCCAAATCTGATTCCAATACTATTGTGTGAACCAAAAGCCACCTCAATTTTTATAATTATTTTCACAAAAAAAAAAGGAAAGAAATAATTGTATCAATGTCTGTTTTCCTGCTAGTGAATTGGTGACATATGACTATCACTGAATACAGATTAATAAAGACTTACATCTAATAAACAACAGATACTATTAAATTCTGATTCTAATGAAATTTGAGCTCCATAATTCACAATTTGACTTTGCAGCTAAAATAGGTCTTCATTTCTCTCTCTCTCTCTTCCCGCGGGTGTGTCATGTACAGATCCTTTAGAAATTAAAATTTTAACAGTTAGTTGTTGTTTCATTTAATTTGCTTGTATTCTTTAATTCATTCATTTTTGCTTATGCCCCCCACATATATCCTAATTAAATAAAATATATAAATATCCTTCACCTTGTTCAGACACTAAGTACTCCCTTTTTTCATGAAAATTGTTGATAGATTCACTGCAATTACACACACATATCAGTGACGCGTGCGTGTAAAAAATTTAAAGCTCAGCATATTGTCAAATTAATTCTCATATTCTAACTAACTTTTGTTTCGTAAGCTGTTTATTTTATAGTTTATATTCTAATAAAAAAATTACAAACTTGTTTATACATAAATGTAAAATATTTATTGTAGTAGTGAAACATAGGATCATATTAACGGAGAAGGAAAAAGGAATCATATATAATAAAAAAACAAAGAGGGTACTAGAATAAAAATGTAATATTATTATATTTTTGACAGCTGTCTAATTAAAAGATCAAAATTGTAATAGAAAAATATTCAAAAAGAGAGAGAAATAAATATTTTAAAATCAAAAAATAAAAAGAAAGCAAATAAATCAAAGAGAGAGATAAATAAAAAAAATGGAGTTATTTTATGTACTTGAACTTGGATAGAAGTTGCTTTTGCGTGAGATGAAATTTGTGTCATTAAATAAAAATTCTAATCTTTATCACGGTGATAACACCAAACAGATTATATGTCGAACAACATACCTACTATTTAGATGGAAAGTTTAATAAATAAATTAAAAGATTAATCCCAGCCTTATCCATAATAATAATATATAGTATAGACATGTCCTGAGTATTAATTTTTTTTATTCGGGGGAGGGATGGAATCTAAAATTAGCATAAAAAAGGATAAGGAAAATCTCAAAAAAAGAAAATTTAAGAGAGAGAGAGAAAAAAAAAACAATATGGTGCTATTATATAGAAAGTCCGTGAAATAAATCTATTTTAGCTTTTTATTTGGAGTATTGGTTACATCCTTTTGTTTTTCTTTATTTTCCTCCAATAAAAATATTTTTTTGAATTTTATTTTTCTCAACATTTTACTTCCGTTATTAAATAAGTGAATGAAGCAAATTTGAAATTTGAAATTTTTTTTATGGTTGTTATTCTCGGTATTTCGGCATTTTCAAGTTGAATAATTGTAGGATAAAATTCTTGGACAATAAAAAATTTGGTGCAAGATCGAATAATTTAAATCAAATTAAATTTTGTGTGTTCTACTCTCTAATTATTCTTTAAAAAGTGCTTGGCTTGAAACTTGAATGATCTTTAAGAAAAATGCTTGTGCTTAATCTTCTTGAACGTTTGTTAAGTCCTCAGCAACACTGATATTTTGGATTAGCACTACTATTTTGGATTAAAAGTTGGATTTGGAGACTTTGACGAAGAGCGCTTGAATTTGGAAACAACTCATTGAATTTGATGATGAACATAAAGAACCTCTTTAAACTTGGTGAAGAACACAATGAACTTCTTAAAATTTGGCAAAGAATAGGACAAATTTATTTGAATTCGGTAAAGAACACGACGAACTTCTTGAATTTGGCGAATAACACTTTGAATGTTCTTCAGAATTTCAAAGAGAATTTGAGTAGCTTTAAGTCTTTAGTTGTTTCATTTTTTGACTTTTATCTTATTTTCTATGGGGTTTAACCCTTATTTATAGTTGTAAGAGAAATAGAGTAGCTACATCAGTTTGTTATCGTGACGTAATTTCATTGGTCATCAAAGTTCAGATCCTATTCAAAAACTTAATAGAGTCTTCATCCCTTAAATTTCTAATAGTATTCTGTCACTTAGAATCTTTATCCCTTAAACTTTTAATAATATTCTGCCACTTAAAGTATTCATCTCTTGGACTTCTAACAGAATTTTGCCACTTAGAGTCTTCTTTCTTTGAACTTCTAACATGATTCTATCACTTACTGCCATTTGATTGACCAATAAAAATATTAATTATTTATTTATTTTAAGAATTGTATTTATTTAAATTCTTAAATAAATAAAAATTGATTTAATTAATATTTTTAATGTCATATTTTTCATGTGGTATTATTTAATTGGTAAAAAAAATTTGTGTGTCTACAAATATGCCATTGATACTTGTTCATAAAAATTTTATCTTGAATAAACAAGTATCGATTTTTTTTCTTTTTTGCTTTCTCTGAGTGTTGGGCTTCTTTAATTTCGGTCCGTACATTAGTAAATTTGTCTACTCATACTTGACCGAGCACATGAATTTGATCCAAACCTATTAAATTACTAGCCATTTCTTAGTTAACCTGATATCAAAGTTTAATTGTGAGCAATTTTAGAGTCTCAATAACTCTTTGAAATATAGACCCTTTCAAATGTTGTTTAAAATTTCGGTCACACCCTCATCATCCTTTAAAAAATAGCTTGAGGTATGCCAAACTAGCAAAACTGGAGTTTGGATTAAATAAAAATTTCTTCCCTTATCCAACTCAAATCAGGAGTATTGATCTCTTTAAAATCTGTATCTACCCATTTAAGGGAGACATAGAAGCATGTCTTACTAAAATTTTATCTCCGAACTTTAGGCTTCTTATAAATAGGAGGTATGAACCTCATGACTGAGCAAGTACCCATGCGGTGTTTGGCCGTGCCATCCCTGCATCACTTGCTTCTTTCATCTTTAATCGTGTATTGTCAAGAGAGCCGCTAGTTCTATTCTTTCTTCTAACGGTGAGGCAACAGTCTTTGAGCAATAGTACATCACAATTTGTCATCTACCATAGCAGTAGGGCAAGGCTTCTACGAGCTCCAAGCAATGGTGAGGATGACTTGATGTTGAGTTTGGGTCTTGGGTGGTGGCATGGCTTTATGAGCTTGGTGGTAGGTCGCGAAAAAGAAGTAAAGGCCGTCTAGCAGGCCTCGGGTAACAGTGTTCATGGTGGCGAGCTTTAGCGAGCCGTTCAGTCAAATTTCAAACATTTGTAGACAGTTTTAACTCGCGTCAAGGAGTATTCAAACATTTCTAGACAATTTTAACCACGTCAAGGAGTTTTCGAACATTTGTAGACAGTTTCAACTTGTATTAAGGAGATTTTGAACATTTGCAGATAGTTTCAACTCGTGTCAAATAGTATCTTTAAATATTTATAAACAGTTTCAACTCGTATCAATGAATTTTCAAATATTTTTAGATAATTTCAACTTGTGTTAACGAGTCTTCGAACATTTGTAGATAGTTTCAACTTCTGTTAAGGAGTCTTCGAACATTTATAAACAGTTTCAACCCGTGTTAAAGAGTTTTCGAACATTTATAAACAGTTTCAACTCGTGTCAAGAAACCTTCGAACATTTATAGACAGTTTCAACTCATGTCATGAGCCTTTAAATTTGAACATTTGGAGATAGTTTCAACTCGTATCAATGAACCTTTGGCTTTGATTGGACAGTTTATCCTTGTGTTAAGGAGTCTTTGGCTTTGATCGGATAGTTTATCCTCATGTCAAGGAGTCTTTGGCTTTGATCGGATAGTTTATTTTCATGTCAAGGAATCTTTGGCTTAGATTATTTGTTGATGGTTTCAACTCACATCAATGAGCCTTTGAATTTGTACATTTGTAGATAATTTCAACTCGTGTCAATGAGCCTTTGGTTTTGATTAAACAATTTATCCTTATATCAATGAGTATTTAGCTTTATCAGACAGTTTATCCTAATGTTAAGGAGTCTTCAAACATTTGTGATTTTTTTTTTCTGCTCTAAGAATCCTCATTTCTTTTCTATAAGATTTAATGCCTTGAAGGTGCCTTTCTTGGCTTTCTAATACCTCTAATTTGCTTTCCAGCACTTTTACTTCCAGAGTAAGCTAAGCTTTTTAAAGACTGTCAACCGTTTATGACTTATTTTTTAGTAGTCGAGGGTGACAACATTGATATTTGTACTTTTTTCAAGCCTAATTTTTTCTTGGTAAGCAAGCTCCATGACTTTACCTTTAAATATGAAGCAATCATGGATAGAGTACACAACTAGATAATGGTACTTATAGTACCTAGGATAGTCAATTTTTCCAATTTCTTCAAGTCACTTCATTTCAAGGAGTTCGATGAGATTGACTTTGAGTAGGTCATCAAATATTCTTGAGACATCTGAATTGAGAAAATGGTAGGTTTTAGCTTGTATCTTCTTCAAAGATGACTTTCTAAGCATTGAAGGGGTTTCCTTATTCCATATTAACTTATTTATTTCTTGTGTTTAGATAGATTTGACGCGTACTGCCATAAATTTTTTATTTGACATTTCCGTGGAAGACTTGCCCCCCTTTGTGCCTTTCATTTTGGAACTTTTGGACAAATGCACTATTAACTCCACTTGCAGTTATGCTTAACTCCATATTGTGAGCACGTGTGGCTAACTCTTTAAATGTTTTGGGCCGAATCCCTTGAAGAATGTATATTAGATCCCAATGCATTCTTTAGATGCACATTTCAATTGCTAATATCTTTGAAAGTCTATCTTTACATTTCAAACTTAAAATTCTCTAACGATGGATATAATCGATGATAAGCTCATCTTTCCATTAGTGAGTGTTTGTAAGTTCAATCATATTGATAGTCCTTTTAGTACTGTAGAAGTGATTGAGAAATTCTTACTTTAATTGCTCCCAATTATCAATGGACCTAGGCTCTAGATCCATGTACTAGTTAAGACATTTTCTTTCAATGATCAGACAAATTGTCTAACAAGTTGATCGCCGTAAGTGCCAGCATCATTACATGTTTTGTTGAAGTGGGTGACATATTGTTTTGAGCTTCTTTTGCCATCAGACTGCTGGAATTTAGGCGGTTGGTAGTCTGTTGGTATTTTCAAGCTGTCAATCCTAGTAGAGTAAGGTTTAGAGTATGTTAATGTTGACTTGACGCCTCTATCAAGCTTACTTTTGACGGTCCCTTCAATGAAAATTTTCAATTGATCAATGAGGATTAAGCCATCAAAGGAAATTTAAATCTTCTCAACTGCAGGCTTTTATTGGTCATTAGTTGACTGCTTGGCAGATGTCTCGGTCTCATCATGAAATTTGGGTGTTTTCTGCACAACTTTGATGTCATCAACATTGTCTAACTTGTTTATCAGCTTAGAAATTTTCGAGTCTTGCTCCTAAACATGCTTGGCAAGCCATTTGACAACTTAATGCAATAATTTGCTCTTCTAAATTCGATAGGTTAGTTGTAACTTGCTTGTACTTGGTAAAGGAAAGGACGAGAGATATAGATGTTCCATTGAGCGTGTCAGAAATTTGTAAGACAAAATTCTTGGACAATAAGAAACTTGCTGCAAGATCAAATAATTTGGATCAAATTGAAATTTGTAGGTTTTACTCTCTAATTTTAATTATCTGATTCTTCCTTAAAAAATGCTTAACTTGAAACTTGAATGATCTTCAAGGAAAAGGTGTGTACTTGATCTTTCTTGAGAGTTGTTAGATCCTTAGCAATACTAATATTTAGGTTTAGCACTACGATTTACGATCAAATGCTGGATTTGAGGACTTTGATGAAGAATGCCTTGAATTTGATGACGAACTCCTTGAATTTGATGAAGAACACGATGAACGTCTTTGAATTTGGTGAAGAACATGATAAACTTTTTAAATTTGGCAAAGAACGTGACGAATATTCTTTGACATTCTAGAGAGAATTTGGACAATGCAAGTCTTCAGCTGCTTTATTTTTTGACTTTTGTTATATTTTCTATGGGGTTTGATCACTATTTACAGTTGTAAGAGATATAGGGTGGCTGCATTAGCTTACTAACGTGGTACGATTTCATTGTGCATCAAAGTTTGGATTCTATTCAATAACTTAATAGAGTTTTCATCTTTTGAACTTCTAATATGATTCTGTCACTTCTCTTAGACTTCTAACATGATTCTGCCATTTAGAATCTTCATTCTTGGATTTCTAACAAGATTCTGCCACTTAGAGTTTTTATCCCTTGGATTTCTAGCAAGATTCTGTCGCTTAAAGTTTTTATCCATTGAAATTCTAACAGAATTCTGTCATTTAGAGTCTTCATCTTTTGGAATTCTAATAGGATTTTATCATTTGCTGCTATTTGATTGACTAATAAAAATATTATTTATTTTAAGAATTTTATTTATTTAAATTCCAACATAAATTAAAATTAATTTAATTAATATTTCTAATGTCATATTTTTTCACGTACTATTATTTAATTAGTAGACAAAATTTGTGCGTCTACAATAATACTTTTAACTTGAAAGTTGTTCAAAAATGAGAATATGTTTGGTTTGCCAGATTACATCAATTAAAGAGTACATAGATGGGAAATGAAGATTGCAATTGGTTGCAGATACGAATCGAATTAAGGAACATGCTACAGTGCGTATGAAAAATAAGTATTGAAAATAAAAATAAATAAATTTGATGTGAAATAGGATGAAATAAACAAACTGCATTCATATGGTAAAATCTTGAAAGTGAAAAATTTGGAAACACAAACAAGGTGCCATATAATTTTCGTGGAGATGGATTATAATACGAAACTGATGTTACTTGAAATGACGATAGGGTAAAAAATTCAAAGCAGATAATTATGATATATTTCATCTCCTGACCAACATGAAAAATTAATCATCGCACGCAAAAGACATAATTTTTCTAATTTTTTTCAGCGTGTAATAAAATAATCAACCTCAATATATTTTTAGTATGTTGTTGTTGTTATTATCTGTTTTGTTTATTTTTTGAGTTGTTTCTTTTTGGACATTGTACCTTATATGTTTGTGCAAGTTGTTTGCAAGTAATGCATTTTTGTTAATCACAGGAATTTGCAAAATTGTTATTTTTTTATTAATAAAATAGAACAATTAAAAAACAAGAAACAAGAGAACAATATATATTCAAAAATGATGATTGCAGGAAACAATTATCCCCAAGCAGTTGATAGAAAGAACATTAAAGGTTAATTGATAAATTTTTAAATTAGTTAAATCAAAATAATATTTTACTTGACAAATTTAAATTAGTTAAACACAAAATTAATTATCTATTCTTATATGACTAATTGCCATTATGTGTTATAATTAGAACTCAACTAATAAAAATTTGCATACTCTAAACCTGTGTAAATGTATTTATAAATTATAAAATTATTATATTTTTATATAAACATAATAAAATTATTTGCATTAAAAGTAGAAAAATATTTAAATTAATAAAATAAAGAATGACCAAGAGGATTTGAAAAAAGAGAGAAAATTTGAGAAAAATATAAATGAAAGTAAAACGTCAAAAGAAATGAAAAAATTAAATGAAAAAAGATAAAAAAATTAAATAAAATTTAAACAAAGATATTTTGTAACTTGATATTGTTCAAAAAAAATCTTATTGACTTTTCACCCAGTCTTGCCCCCGTCTCCAGACAATTTAAAAAATGTGGGAACAGAATGTAAAATTACAGTGAAATAAACAAAAAAAAATAGAAATGTTAAGAAGAAAATATTTCAATAAATTACCATATTAAAAATAACAAATAGCTAATTTAATGGTCTAATGATAATAAATAATATAGATAAATAATAAAAGGGAAAATGCCTTCAATATCGCAATTTCTAGGAAACAAAAATCGTGTTTGACTAGTGACCAGCCATGGGAGAGACAGCAACGCCGCGTTATTTTGTATTCACCTCGAGAAAGTCGCTATTCTCGCCCAGCCAAATCAGGAGTATTTATAGCAGATCCAGAAATTAGGTATTGCTGACGAGCGGAGTTGAGAGTAAAGCTGAAGCTGAGCGGCCCGAGGAGAGCGGGGAGAGACAGAGAGTGGAGAGCGCGAGCGGAGCGGAGCGATTTAGGGTTTTGAAATCCCCAAAAGGTCAGTCAAGCAGGGAGCGCCGGAGAATATACTGCAATAATTTCTCGCTTCTTTTTGAATTGTTCTTTTTCCTCTTGGGTGTTTTCTTTTTGTTAGAATTCTGAGAAAAATGGTGGGTTTGCTTTGGTGTATGTTAATGATGATGATGATCGCGCTGGTAATTGCGTGTTGTGAGAAAGAGGTGTGCCTGTTGTTGTGTGCAGGAAGAGTGCGTGAGCGATTGAGAGTTGGTGAGAGAAGAGAGAGGTGGGAAATTCGAGAGCGCATTCGCCGTTTCCTTGATCGTCTTTCACCATGTCTGATCGAAAGCTTGTTGTAAGTTTCAAGATATCCTTACGTCTGCTTCAACGAAAAAAGTAGGTTATTTCAGTTTAATCGGCGTGTGATATTTTGAGTAGTTAATGTGCAATTTGTACCAATTTTAGGTTCTGGGAATCCCATGGGATGTGGATACAGATGGCTTGAGAGAATACATGAGCAAATTCGGGGAATTGGAGGACTGTATTGTAATGAAGGTAAGCGTTTTTCTGTCTGCTCTTGAGGGTTGCTTTTTGTATCTGAAAACAACATAATATACTTGTTGCACCTGTTATTTCCAGTCTTTTTGGTGATGTTACATGGTTGAGGTTCTGGATTTTCTGAATACTATAGGTTAAGTCTTCTCTGTCCTGGATGCCAGAGGGAGCAAGACCGCCACTCTCAATCCCAGTCCCCTCAACCGATAAAAAAAGATAATAATATTAAAAAGCTGTATGTTTACTATCAAGCACGTTGATTGTTATGTTTTGGTGGATGTTAATTGATTTATTTAATGTCGGAAAAAAATGAAAATTTTGTTCTGTTGGGCTAAAACCTTGTATTATTATTGAGTTCACGATGTTCGTGAAAAAATGCGAGGAATTTATTGGTTTTGTAATGTTTGTATAACTCAGTTTTTGACATTTCATACATTTCATTTCAGTTTGTTTTAGAGACTCATTTAAAGTCTTAGATTGAAATCTTTGCTCATTCAGTGAGAATCATATTCTGATTTTCTCTGTGACATTGAAACTGGGTGATTTGAGTCTGCAGGAGTGGATGATTTTTTAAAAATCTTTTTATCATATATATATATTTTAATTTAATTACATTATTAAAATGTTAAATAGACTATTTTTTTTCCTTGGATTCTTAACCTCATAAACTTCTGTTTTAGATCCTTATTCTCACCTTGACTGTTATCTATGGTCCTTGAAAGGCTGAGGAAGCACGAGGGGCTTCTTCTATTCAACCATTTTTTGGGCTTCTGAATACGTGAAATGTGCAATATTGTAAATGTGTAAAGAATTATCTCATATGCTATTGTTTTTCAACATTGTCAGTTCTTAAAATATGTAAATATAGTGTATCAGAGGATTACTTATCTTTCTTGTTTGTGCTTTTAGGAACGCTCCACTGGTCGATCACGCGGTTTTGGATATGTAACATTTGTGACGGTTGAGGATGCAAAGGTGATTCACTATTTGTACATATGCTGTTCTCTTGTGAATAGTTGTGAGTGCATGTTTGAGTTCAGAGGATCAACTTCACAGTATTAACTTGTATGCGACAGGCTGCATTAACAAGTGAGCACGTCCTTGGAAGCAGAATGCTTGAAGTCAAAATAGCCACACCAAAGGTTACCTTCTTTATTATTTTCGTCCACTTCCTTTTAAATTGCAGTACTGTCTCTCCATCTTGCCTTTACTTTTGATGTTTTTCATTGGAAGGTGTGTAAATTCTCTAAAATAAACTACTCTTTATACTCTTTTAAAGCATTATATTCTATTTTCACAGGAGGAGATGAGAACATCTTCAAAGAAAGTGACCAGGATTTTTGTAGCAAGGATTCCGCCATCCGTGACTGAAGCTGCATTCAGAAGGTTGCTTCTTTCTCCTTACTTTTTTTTAATAAAATTTTGATCCTGTCTTCTGTGTGTATTGTACTGATCTGCTGTTGGCTTAATGGCGTTAACCTGTGTTAATGGAGTGTCATTTTGTACTCTGGTAAAATCTGAATGTGGAATCTGTTGTCTTCTTATGCAGCCATTTCGAGAAATACGGTGACATAACAGATTTATACATGCCCAAGGTTCATATTCTTCTCCATTGTGTCTGATTGTAAGAAAATTTCTACTATTTTGTGGCATAATTTTGATTTCCGTAGGACCCAAGCACCAAAGGCCATCGTGGAATTGGTTTTATCACTTTTGCGAATGCTGGTAATTCTTTTAACTCCTTTTTATGGCATCTTATTTCTTACATTCCTTTCTCTTGGATCTTGACATCCTTACATTTCAAGTACTGTGTACAACCCCTTTTTTGTGGTAGCCCCTAATGTGTAGAAAACAAAATTTCGGCACCTTAATCACTGCAATTTTGGTGGTGTTCTATGTGTTCATATTTAATGATTCTCCTGCATGTGGGGAATGTACAACACCATACTACTAGTATGGTTTGCCCTACATGTAAATTTTGCTTGTGACTGTTCCTGGGTTCATCTGTGTCTTCTGCAATGTATTCTTTGGCAGTTCAATGCTCTATCTTGAAAGAAGTTAAAAATTGGTACTGTTGGGGTTCTTTTCAATATAAAATCTATATAAAGTGCTTTATAGTGCACTGAGTGTCTGATCTGTCTATTATGTAACCAAAACTGTATTTGCTGGGTAGTTATGTTTGCTTGTTGATTGCATATGTGTGCATGCATTGCTGTGTTGTGTAATTGTATCGCTTGCAGTAATACAGTTTCTTCATATTGTCTGATCTCTTCACAGAGGCAGTGGAAGATTTGATGGTTGAAACTCATGAATTGGGTGGCTCAAATGTGGTCGTGGATAGGGCTACCCCAAAGGTAGCTTTCGGCATCAACAAAGTTTACTTTTTAAATTGTATTAAAGTTGCATTTATATCACTAAAGCATGATTTGCCAGCAGAATTACTATAATAATTTTTTCGAACATCTAAGGCCTTCAGTTTAGTGTTAAAGAAAGTGTTAAAGAAGACTTAAATGCATGCAGATTAAAAAATGCGTATGTAACTTTTTATGTGCAAATGGTCATTCAGCGCCAGCTTGGTGTAGGAAGTCACTGTGTGGAACCAATATAAACACTGGTGGTCCTGGTGTCGTCAGTCATACAGTACTGAATAATATCATCATTCATGATAATAGTAATTGAAAGAAAAGGCATTCCAAAGTTACACTTGCATCTTCTGGTCTGATATTCAGATCATTATTCCGCTCATGATGCTTTTGTGCATGTGTGCATTTTCCCCTCACCCGCTTTAGTGCCCAAAATATTTCCTTAATGGTGGTCCTGAAACTATTATTGATTTTTATGCCCTGCTGTAGGAGGAAGATTTCAGGCCAGTTAGTCGAATGCCTCAGGGTGGGGGTGGATATGGTGCTTATAATGCTTATATTAGTGCTGCAACTAGATATGCTACATTTGGTGCTCCAACCCTGTATGATCATCCTGGTTCCATGTATGGAAGTAAGTTAATTTCTGGAAGCATGTTACAGATATCTTTTCAATATTAGTGAAGTGATCTCAATTTGATAATTATTATTTTCACTAGGAGGGGATGCACCTCGTGGAATGGGCAAAAAAATCTTTGTTGGTAGGCTTCCTCAGGAGGCAAGTGCAGAAGATCTTCGTCAGTATTTTGGCAGATTTGGTCGTATTTTAGATGTTTATGTCCCCAAGGTAAGAACACATGTTTAATACATTTAAGAGAAAAAAGGAGTTAATAACAGAGCGTCATGCCGCATCTGTAGGATCCCAAGAGAACAGGTCATCGGGGATTTGGTTTCGTAACTTTTGCTGATGATGGTGTTGCAGATCGGGTAGCTCGGAGATCTCATGAAATATGTGGACACAAGGTTTGACTCCTTCCATCTACTACCAACCAAAGCTTAACCTGGAATTCCCATAAGACACTCATGAGTTTTTAACTATTCACTTTAAAATGATCTTGACTGCCTTCTTGTATTCTTACATGTAACTTCGCTTCGCTTTTTCAAGATGATGCATATGACCGCACTTGTTAGTTATCAAGTGCTTATGATTATTAGTTCATAACTCTTTATTTATGAATAAAATGTGTGATTGTGTTGCTGTGTTTTTTATTTTGAACATCTTACAGGTTGCAATAGATTCAGCTACACCAATTGATGATGCTGGCCCTAGTGGTAGTTTCATGATGAATAATCCTGAACCATTTGGATATGGTGGACCTATGCGCCCTTATGGCAGAATGTATGGGAGCCTAGATTTCGATGATGTGAGTATAGATGTATAATTTATTTGCCTGGTTCTTCTTGTGAAGTCTCGCATGAGTCCTCTTTCTTTCTTTGTGTTTTTTTGGGTGCATCACCAATATTGTATTACCGCATCCTCCACCTCATCTTTTTTAGCATGGTGTCTGATATGGTTCCACTTATGTATGTGCAATATGTCAATTTACCATTTCTATGTAGCTTAACGTAGCTTTTCTTTGGAAAGATGCCATCACGAAAAAAGTTAAATCATATATATTATGGCTTGCTACTAACCTTAACTTTAGAAACGTGTAAGAAGTATTAACCCTAGTGGTTATTTTGCATCCTGCTCTTAGACATGCTGGATACATTGAATTTCATTTTTCTGTAGTTACTCATGGAGTTGCAGCTGTTTTTATTATATTTCTTGAAATAAGTGGGAATAGATTTAATTTACTAACATAATTTATATTTCAATTAGCTTGTAAGAGATTATAAATGTTAGGTGTTTATTTTCTCTGCTCCAAAATTCAGAAATAAAGCGAATGACAGGAGTACTTTTCCTTTCATTTTTACGATCACTTTGAATTTACATGCACTTATAGATGGATGGTGATGCGGTGTGTTCATATTATTGGTGTTTCTAATCTTGTGCTAACCGCTCTGGTGGTATTTCCTGGCAGTGGGGTTATGGTGTAGGTGGCAGTATGAGTGGTGGCAGACCTTCACGTGCAGATTACAGGTATAGGCCTTACTAATGATCTGGAGGGCATTTGCAACTGTATCCAACATATCTTCGACAATAATTTAATTCCTCATCGGATTTGTGGATGGTCTCCTTTCATGAGAAGAAATGTTTAAGAATATCAGTTATCTAGAAATGTAATCCAAAACCTCTACTTGACTGTTGATGAAATTGTAGTTGGAAGGAAAACATTATGTTAAGAGTTAGCTCTTAGTTGGTACGCTGTTCGGGATGCTTGTTGCTGTGGGGAAGTCTGGTTGGCACAATTTGGCAATGCAAGCATGTAATCTGGCTATGGGTTCAATGCATTGTTTTCAAAACCGATCGGACTGGCTGGTTCTATCGGTTGAATTTCAATGATTGGTGGTGCGATCCCATTGTCGCCCCTGGTGAATGGTTCCACATTGGGTTTCTCGTGGCTTGGGCTTTTATCTGCGCAGCTCTGAGCGTGTCTGCTACTCTGTTCATGGAAGCTGGAAGCATATTCTCTTGCTTAGATTTGTCTGAATTTAAGCGTGCGAATTTGACAATAGAAGTCGATGCTAAGTCCTGAATGGGCTTCAAGTTTCTGAATTGCTGCTTCAGCCTTTGTCCTCGTCGGATTCGTCGTCTGGCTCCTATAAGTTTTATCATCTGGTTACCCAATTCGGCAATTATAACAAAGCATACTTGTGCAAATGATTTCGAATGGGCTTAATTAGGCAGGAGAAGCAGATTCTTCCCGTTAACGGGAATGGTGACAGATAAGAAACGAGAGGGACGCGAACAAGTGTCGAAGTTCATCCAATGAATTGTATCTCCTCATCCAAAAAAGGCATATAATATTTTGCTTCGTTCAACTGAACTAGTTTTACATGCACTAAGGAGAAACGATCTTAGTCTCAGAACCGGTCAATGTCCCTCTATTCTTTAGTTAGGCACTCAGCAATAAGTGGTCTACAGACTAACCCACTTCAGCATCTTGATGTAAACGAGAGAGGATAATACGACATGCGGAATCTTAAAAACATTGCATCGGCAAGGGCAGGAAAGGTACCTTGGGAAGTATAAGCATGGTAGCTGGTGATGCATGTCCAAGTAACCAACGGTTCAATAGTAAGAGGTGAAGAAGAGAATAGACACTTTCGTCAATTAAAATTTGACAGCCAAAAGGTGGTTGTTCTAGATGGAATGCAAAACTAAATATCGTTTTTGAGAATAAGATTTTTTTTCTATTCACACGTGGCTCTATGAAGTATCTCAGATATTTTCCTGTCACATTATTGTTTTCCCCAAATATCACACTAATGACTGGTAAAATGACATTTCTCCCAGCCTCCGCAGTGCGTGAAATCTACGGCTCATATTTT
This sequence comes from Avicennia marina, assembly GCA_019155195.1. Classification (NCBI taxonomy): domain Eukaryota; kingdom Viridiplantae; phylum Streptophyta; class Magnoliopsida; order Lamiales; family Acanthaceae; genus Avicennia; species Avicennia marina. The sequence goes on from CM032765.1 coordinate 11,010,084, forward strand.
GTTTATCTTCGGATAGCAAAAGTTTTTGGACAGTAGCTTCACAAGTCAGGACACTGGCCATGTTTCGGTCTCTAAGCATTATGGCCACATTTTGTTTGGGCTTCCCCCACTTTTTCTGGTCTTGATTTGAACACGCTCGGTGTTCTAATAACAGAGGCGAGCTTGGGAATCTGGACAAAAGCATAATTTGAGTCGACGGATAATAGCTGCGTTTGGAACACAAGCTTTCCATCTTCCAATATTTAACCAACCGATACATTACCCAACGTAATGCTCCACGAAACTTTCATTTTTAGAATCTCTATGTCTCTCTCTCCCTCTCACGATGTAATCTATATAAAAAGTATTAACATTTTTATCAATTGCAAAAGGAAATATATATCTTTAATTAAATGCACGCATATTCTAAATAAGGTCATATAGGTAAAAGTAAAATTCAATTCAAAATATATATCTTGTGGTGGTGGAAGATTAATAGTCCTAATATATTTAATTAATAATCATTTTAGTAGTAGAAGATTAATATAGCTCCAGCGTATTCAAATTACTTACATATTATTATTTATAAACTATGTATAGTAGAAATATTTAAGTAATACGAAACTAATAGAATTTTAAATTATTTATAAATTAAGCATAATTAACAAATTACTAGAATCCTAATTTTTTAAAATATTCATAAAATTAAATTCATAATAAACTAAATTATAATCACATAATTGTTTTTTAAAAAATAACAATGAATATGTTGGATGGCAATGCCTTCGTAACCATATAGCCTAATGAATAGAAAAATACATAAATATGTTAAAAATTTAAGGATATAGATATTAAATTAGTTAATTAAACTATGAATAATAAAACAAATAGTTATAACAATGAGTTAAAATTTATAAAACAACAAATTTCATATACAAAGATATCACTATTGTTATAACAATATATTATAAAATATCCACAATGAGTAAAACTTTAATCATCAAATTTATTGAGTAAATGTGTGGTGATTCATTTTATATTATTATTTGATCTCATAGATAATAATATTTAATAAAGATTATAGAGAACAAATAGAAAGAAAATATAGTAATAACAATGTGCTAAAAATTTAAATAAATAAATTACATATATATAAGAAATCAATATTCTTATGAAAAAATACTGTGCTATAAAATATTTAAGATGAATAAAGTTATGACTACAACCTTTATTAAATATGTTATTATTCCATAATTATATTTTTGAAAACACGACAATAAAGTCATTAGTAGATACTAATATCATGATTATGTCACCTAATAAATATAAAACAAATTAATTTGTTAAAAAATTATAAACATAAATATCAATTAAATTAAAATATGAAAGAAGGAGAAATGGCAACATATATTTTAATACATATATATAAATACATAAATTCAAACAAATAACATAATTCATCACTACAAGACCATTTTTTCAAATATACACTGGTTATTCTAACATAACTCTAACAAAATATTATCTCCTAATAAAACCCCTCTTCTAAACATAGGCATGGTCTCATACGCCTAAACTTAACTAAACAGAGATTAAGAATTTTTTATGGCCCTAATGCCTCCAATTCCCAATTTACACAACAAAATTGTGGTTCCTAAGCAATTGGGATTTGTAGGTACTTATTGAGACATTAGTACGATATTGCATGGCTGAACCAGTGTTACAATGGAATCGATTATGCAGCCGGAAAATTTAGGCTATGTTTGTTTTCATTTTTCATCAAAAATACACGGTATAATCATTACACTTTTTAAACTTTCTCTCTATATTTATACAATTTTACAGAAAAATACATTTAATAACTCACACCAAAAAATAAAAACACAGCCTTATTGGTTTAGTTTGTGGTTCTACTATATGAAATTAATGATGTCATATTTATATTATAAATGTTGATTAATACGCTAAAAGTACATAAAATAATAAATAGCCGGAAAAGTATTTGAAATTTAATTTTAAACATTCTTTTTACCATTTAGTTAAATATATTGCACTAATATAATAAAAGTATCACAAAAATGAAAACAATAAATTCTAATCCAAAAAAATAAAATTATATATTATTAAAATATTTAGCCAAAATACAGTAGAATTTTAATAAGGTCTCATGTATTCAATATTTGTCCAAAATAAAAATTATTGAACATTTTACTATTAGATCTATAAAATTTTTTGCATGAAAAAGAACAAATCAAAGAGAAAAAACGGTAAAAAAACGGATTTAATTAAAAAGAAGAATAAAATCAGGATTAAAAATCTATTTATTTACCAATTTGAACAATTCATTTGACGTAAACCGTAACTGATTTACTTTATTCAATAATTTAACCATAATATTTTTTAATTTTACTCAATTTTCTCGTAATCCTAATTTTTAAATCGAGCATTTATTTGACCAATTCGAGCCAGTTTTTAGCAACTGCTATGTCAGGGATGCGGCTTTCGCTGTAGCTCATTCTACCTAAAACTTGGTGACAGACAGCAACGAACAAGTTTTGAGATATTTTTAATCTAAGCAAAGCACATGGGATACACAAGTGTGCCACGTGGCGATGAAAATCTCCAGCAGGCCTGCTGCTTCATAAGTTTGGATTAGTTCCCGACTCCTGAGGGCCAACCAGATAACCACCACACCCTCCCTTTCGGACGCACTCATTATTTTAGACAAGCAAAGCCGATCAAGGAAAATATATTTCTTGTTCCTTTTGCTTCCTGTATTGACAGGTTCAATTCTTGAAAAGTTTAAGATTCTTTCACGTTAAAGGGCCTCTGCTTTTGACTCCGACGATTATAAGTGCCGTCTAGTTATGGGGTCCACGGTTCTCTACTATCCAGTTAATCCCTCAATAGCAATGTCGTCAAGAGCCCTCTTTCCATTTCTAATTTCACAAGATTTTCCGGGGGAGTTCTGCCGCTCTCTGGGCCCGAAATCCATTTTCAGAAACCAAGAAAATGGGAACTTCAAGAAACATATCAGAGTGAAGGCCAGTGTAGCAGAAGCTCCAAAATCTGAACCATCTCAAAGTGGCGAAAATTCACGGTCGCAAGAAAGGAAACTGAAAATTCTGGTGGCGGGTGGTGGGATTGGAGGGCTGGTTTTCGCGTTGGCGGCAAAAAGGAAGGGGTTTGAGGTGATGGTGTTCGAGAAGGATTTAAGTGCCATCAGAGGGGAGGGTCAATATAGGGGGCCCATCCAAATACAGAGCAATGCACTGGCTGCTTTGGAGGCCATTGACATGGAAGTTGCCGATGAGGTTATGAATGCCGGCTGCATAACTGGTGATCGGATTAATGGCTTGGTTGATGGAATTTCCGGTACTTGGTAAGTTCTTGCGCTTTTATGACATTGCAACCTCAGATTCAGTCTTCTGCAATTGGTCTAAATTATAAAAAAAAAAAAAAAGTGGGGAAGGGAGGGACTGGCAGGAAAGAATTGTTTTTTCGATATTCACTCTATATCAGAAGGCACTTGGATTTCTTTTCTGGCTAGTCTATGTAAGTTGATTGCATAAAATGATAGAGTTGATCATCAGGTATGTCAAGTTTGATACATTCACGCCTGCAGCAGAGAGGGGACTTCCAGTTACTAGAGTCATTAGCCGAATGACTTTACAACAAATCCTTGCTCGTTCGGTTGGATCGGATGTTATTATGAATGAAAGCAATGTAGTTGACTTTGAGGATGATGGAGAAAAGGTAACCATGTGTTTTTCGGGGTTGTTACTTTTCCTTTGTTGAAGATTTGTGCAAGTTCTTAATGAAATTCTGGTGGAACTTCTATAGTTGATGGCATAGCTTTAGCGTCTTACGATTAACCATTTGTTAGATTATTGTTCCCTCAAAGTTATGGAGTAGGACATCTATTTCTCAATAGGATCAGTTCTTTTGAGCATACGATGGACTTCCCGGAAAAACATAGGAGTGCATGTGGAAAATTTATTGTTTGATTCTGCTATACAAGGATTTTGGTTCCTAACCTTTTTACTCCACAGGTAACTGTGAAACTTGAGAATGGACAGTGTTATGAAGGTGATCTTCTTGTTGGCGCTGATGGTATAGGGTCGAAGGTACTTCTTTCTTTATATTTCAATGTGTTATTCCATTTGTCATAATTTAGAAAGAAATTTTAAAAACAAGAAATACTTGTGGGTACTGCTGTATTTCGAAATGATATATTGTTTTGCTAAAGCTGTACGGGATCACAGAATTTTAGCCAGAACTCTCTCCTGAGGTTTTATAACAAATTTGATGGTTTAAATATAGGTGAGGAAAAATTTGTTTGGGCCAACTAAGGCTATATATTCTGGCTACACTTGTTACACTGGAATTGCGGATTTCATTCCTGCTGACATTGAGACAGTCGGGTATGTTGACATGCTCACCTCCTCATAATGTTTCCACAATAATATTTATGGGAGTGTTTATTATTTTTCAAGAAGAGGGTTATGTGTGTCAATTCTTTCAAAGGTACCGCGTATTCTTGGGCCACAAACAATACTTTGTTTCCTCTGATGTTGGTGGAGGAAAGATGCAGTGGTATGCATTTCACAATGAATTTCCTGGTGGCGTTGATGTTTCAGAAGGTAATCTTGCCACTGTTTTCCCTTATGTTAAGCTTGAGCCATAGAGAATTGTTTCCTTTTGAAGAGAACCCTTTTTCCGCTGAGAAGTTTTAGGGCTTTATTACAATACAGGTGGGATATAAAGTAGCATAGGTTACCTCAAACATCCTTAGCAGCAACAAGTTAGATGATTTCTGGAGCAGTAGAAAACATTAAAATGATAACTGAAAAAGTTTCGCTTGCAAGATGGTGTTGCTGGTCCTTTTTTCAAGTTTAATGACTTCCATATTGAGTGTATGCTTTCTCGGTTTTTCAGGTAAAAAGGAGAGGTTGCTTAAGTTATTCGATGGCTGGTGTGATAATGTCATAGATCTGTTGCTTGCTACAGACGAAGAAGCAATTCTTCGGCGGGACATTTATGACCGCACTCCTGTTTTTTCATGGGGAAAGGGGCGTGTGACATTACTTGGTGATTCAATCCATGCTATGCAGCCAAACCTGGGTCAAGGAGGATGCATGGCCATTGAGGTCAAATTTTCTTCCACTAGTTTTCCCTGAATTTGTGCTGTTTTGACTCAGGAATTGCACTTGGGTTGCAGATGTAGCCAATTGATCAGCTCTGTTATGTTTATTATTTGTTGTCGAACTATAATTGTGGAAACTGTTATGCATCTCTTTGCTGTAAATTCTGTAGATGTTCATTGTGGTATTTTCAAAAACCAAGAACTTTGAGTTTATTTCTTCATACAATAATTGTTTCTGTTATGTTACAAAAGATGGTATTATTGGAACATTATCTCACGATTTCAGGACGGATACCAACTGGCACTGGAGCTTGATAAAGCGTGGAGACAAAGTTTTGAATCAGGAAACCCCATTGATGTAGTGTCTTCTTTAAAGAAGTAAGAGTTTATTTAACAGCTTTTAACTTTTTCTTCAGAGCTTTGATTAAATTTAGAAACTAAAATATCAGCCAAAATTGCGAGTATCTGGTAACGGATTGTCTCTTCCCTTTCAAATTTGTTCCACATGTAACATTGTATGAAATTTTTTCTTCCCTTGCAAACTATCAGGAATGAAGAATTTCTTGTATGAACAACATAGAGAAGTTCTGTCTAGAGTTATAAACATAGCAGATGATGAATCAAATGTACAAACACGACACTACTTATATATTTTGGTTGTTCACTGTCTTTTACTGTGATTTCTTCAGCTATGAGAATGCTCGAAAGCTACGTGTTGCAATTATTCATGGATTAGCAAGAATGGCTGCAATAATGGCATCAACTTACAAGGCGTATCTTGGTGTTGGACTAGGTCCACTGTCGGTAAGAATCTGTGACATCCCTTGTTTAAAAAATCGGAAAGAATGAGAATGCTCAGGTCTGGCAAAGAAGTTCTGCTTAGTTGACACAAGTTTATTATCTGTTTTGTAGTTTCTGACAAAATTTAGAATACCGCATCCTGGCAGAGTTGGAGGGAGGTTATTTATTGACATTGCTATGCCTTTAATGCTAAGTTGGGTTCTTGGTGGTAACGGGTGAGATTTGATGCACCTGCTCTGCAAAAGTACTCAGGATGATTTTTGACTTCTAAAACATTTATGCTCTTTTCTCTGGCAATTCCATCACTAGAATATTGATTCAAAACAATTGATTTGCCATTGAATAACAACTAATGAAGAAAGTTTAGCACTCAGAATTTTATGTTTCCAAAATGTTGCAAATTTGATGAAACCTGGCCAGCAGTATTTTATGAAAAAACGTATGGTAGTCGCGTCTTAGATATGGTGGAAAAATTAATAATTTCCTGAGTTTGACAATCATATACTGTCTGAATACTTTGTCCCAAGATCTATTTAACATTCATCCTTTTGGCCATCATATAAACCAAACTTCATTTTATTCCAAAACAAGAAGCTTTGAGACTTCTTATCTGAATGCCATGAAGGAGTTGTTAACAAAAATTCTGAAAAGTTTATCTTTGGAGTATTTTTCTTGCAATGTTTGCAAGATAGCTGGAATTATAAAGTGTGGCCTTTGCAGTTCAAAACTTGAAGGAAGAGCGCTGCAGTGCAGACTTTCTGACAAAGTATGCCAATAGAACAACTAAAGTAAATTGCTAGTTTGTTCTTTCACTAGGGTGCAATGACCATTTCCTAGTTTGAGAGCTGCTGACTTGTATTTTTCACTTCATGAAGGCCAGTGACCAGCTACGAAAATGGTTTACTGATGATGACGCTCTAGAGCGAGCTCTTGATGCAGAGTGAGCACGCTCGCCTCAACTTATGAGGACTGCTTACACCATGCTTTGTGCTCATCTGTTCCCTGTCCAATTAGCTGAACTATACTTTTCATTCGCAGTTGGTTTCTATTTCCAGTTGAAGATTCAATTGCAGGACCTGAAACTATATTCCTAAGCCGGGATGAGAATAACCCCTGCGTAATTGGGTATGCCATTACTAATTTGGTCCTGACTTGTATAAAGTTTACATTGTTTGCTACATGGTGGTCCATACCGAGGCTTACTTCTTGTGTTAATTTCTATTTTCTTAGAAGCGTGTCACATGCAAACTTTCCCGGAGTGTCAATAACTATACCTTCACCTCAGGTGAGATTGCTGACTGCTTTCTTTTCCAAAGTTGCTGGAATTTTATTTCCTTTGTTGCATTTATGAAGAAAAGTTGGTGATGTCTCAGGTTTCTAAAATGCATGCTCGGATAAGTTACAAAGATGGAGCCTTTTTCGTGACCGACTTAAGGAGCGAGCACGGCACCTGGATCACTGAGTAAGTCGCGGAATGCACAATTACCTTTGCATTTATCTCATCCCTTTACTGCTACATCTCTTTTTGGGCTATCATAAGATCTGCATGGTAAGAGAAGACAATTTTGCAGTAATGAAGGCAGGCGATATCGTGTTTCCCCGAATGTTCCTACTCGTTTCCATCCCACTGAAGTGATTGAGTTTGGGTCGGATAAAAAGGTTAGATTTTGCTTCATTATTTTCGCACTCAGAGTTTTCTCCGTCTGTGGTTATTTTAATTGCTTCCGTCTTGGCAAGTTGGCAATCCTCTCGACCTTCTCTGATCTCCAATTATTACATGTCGGTCTGAACATTGATGCACCGAACATTTACAGGCAGTGTTTCGAGTGAAGGCATTGAAGTTTCCACCAAAGATGACGACGAAAGACGGAAATGAAGCTCTGCAGGCAGTGTAGAAGTCCACGTAGAGACAAAAAGGAAAAAATTGTACAGGATTCACCGGTGGCAGCTGAACGGTATATAAGGCTGATGCGTTTTTGTTTAGTGCTGCGGTATTACAAGCCAGTAGTTTCATTCATGAAATGGCTAATTCCTAGTATTGATTGTTGGAACCACCACCTCATTTTCAGATTTTGATGATCAATGAAAATACGTGTATATGAAATTATTTCAATCTCATTCACTTCATGAAATTATTCTTTTCCTATTCCTATTATTTTGTCCCTTTCGCTGCCATGTATGTATTCAATTTGCTTTTACAACTTTTTTGGCTTCTCTTTTCCATTTTTTTTTTTTAAAAAAAAAAAAAAAACTGTGGAGATGGAGGAGGAGGCACGTGAGCACGTGAATTGGAGCAAACGGCGAAGGTGCCAACGGTCGGTTCGGTTGGTGGGATAAGTGACCGTTGGAAGAGCCTTACAATCATTTTTCAGTCAAATTCCAAGGAGGACGTACTAAATTTTTGGTAGTGTAATAATTGTGCCAGACTGCTCCTTTGATCTTAATCCTTTTCATCTGTGGAATTCTGAACTCATCTGCTTCATAGTTTTTCCCCTGGAATTCTCTTCGGCTGATGAGTGAGGAGTGGCTCCTGTGCCTTTTCGTGGTTTTTACCTAATCATTACTACTGTCAGCCCAAAATAGATCCCACCTTCATTTCTTCCAGCACGTCAGAAGGAACCAAACAGGACTATTCCGACTTTTTAGGGTAATACTAAAGTAGGAATCTATTTGTCGAGAGCGGATCAACCAGCCAATGTTTAACCAAAATATTCTTCGTTTTAATGATTGTTAGTTTGACTACTGGTTCACTTGTAGCCGAATCGGTCGTGTCTTATTTATATTATTAATGTTATTAAATATGTTAAAAATACATAAAGTGATAAGTATTAAAAAAAAAAAAAATTACTTGACCTTTAATTTAAAGTTTTTTATTACTATCAAGAGTTAAATATACTACACTAACACGATTAGAATACCACACAAACGAAACAATGAAATAAAATTTTACCTTCTTAAACTATTTGAACTGTGATTGGTTCACTTGGGTGAACGCTTCGATTGCAATTTTATTTGGTTTTTACTAGATTTAGTGCATTTTTAATTTTTAAGTCCCAATCAAACTATTTTTTTATATTGATTGACGGTCTAATTGGTCCAATCCCTGATTTGAACCAGTTTTTAAAACACTGTAAAGGACCATGGAGACAAGGAAAAATGTGATCCAAATTTTAAGAGACCCTACTTTGGAAGGAAAGAAATAGGATCAAGTCCTTCAACCTTTTTAGCTCAAGAGAATTCTCCCACGGGTGCAAGAGAATCGTCATCATGATGCAAAAAGGACCAAAAAAAAAATAAAAATCATAGATTAAAAATGTATTTGAAGAATTGATTGTGGGAGCTGCCCAAGGGCTTCCCTCTCAAGCAATTAGATTGGTGTGGGTTTTTTCAGAAATTTCTAATTTTAATTTTTTTCCGGTCTTGCCTTTTTCTTATGGGATTTGTTCTGCCTCTTTTTAATCAGTTCACATACACATATATTAATCGTTCAGTTTATCATATGACCACCACAATAGTCTTGTAACGATCACCTACTCAATCATTAGTCCCTCTAGTAACTATCAAGTTTGCCGTCCATTTTATATATATGCTGTCAATTTACTTGCGAGCACTGTCAGACTTCTTACATAAATTGTCAGTACAAATAATTCAGAGATGAGCAAGATCTTGGTGCCCATAATTATTCCAGAAACAAGAGTGCTGGATTTCTTTGGAGTTCCAATAATCATGTCAAAATTTAAGTAAAAAATGAGTGAGAGTTTCCAATGATTGTCCTCATGAAACCTCGTGGCATCCTTTTTTTACTGCTACAGAATTAGTTACCTCATTCTCTTTGTGGTGATGCCCTAAAACAACTAGCCCACTGCAGGCACGTAGAGTAGCAGTCGGATGGTTGGATGCTTGGAAGTGGCCCCCACTATTTCTTTAATTTGCTTCTTTGTTGAAAGGTAAATTTTCAAATTGTTTGATTAGATCAAATGTGAGTTTTGGTATGGTTGGAGCATGGAGTTTGACCAATTATGAAACTGTGCGGGACCCTATGTTTGTATAATTAATGGGAAGTTTTCTTTTATATAAGTTGTAAATTCTGTTATTATAATAAAAGATCTCAAAAACGTAGACACTAAGTATAGAACTCATCATCTCGTTCCTAGATATTTAAATTATCAAACATATTATTCAACAAAATACCTATTTAAACTTAAATTAAAATTTTCAATCTCTCCTATATATATATATATATATACTAATTAATTATTTTTCAATCATTATATATATTCATAATTAAATAAATACCTATATATATATATATATATTTCACAAATATACTCACGTGTATATTTATTTATAATCTAAAAATTAATCATTATCTATTATTACATCGTCTAAATAGTATTATATATTTTAAACATATATTTAAATAAATCAAAAGTTTCATCACAATCAAAATCTTTCAACCAAACTTAGTATTTGTTCCAACACAAATTACACCAAACATCGTTTCTAACAAAAAAGTACTCTCCCAAACATAGCTTCATCTTGAAATTGCATAAATTTGCTAGAGTATATTATACTTTTATTTTCAGTGATATTTTCGGATCCTATGACTTGCCTAGGCATTTTTGATTTCTAGGACAAGGACAAAGATCATTTTGTCTTTTGCTGCTGCTAACCACACGATATGATCCGTGGCGCCCTCACATGTTGACACAGGTGAAAATAGTACTCTCCTTGATTGATGCCACATTCATCTGCCCAATATTATTTTCGCATTGGAAAAAAGGCAAAAATGTGTTTTTAACAATAAATTAGAACAAAAAATATTTTAAGCATATCGATAGAAAGTGCAGAGTCAAAATTAAATTTTTTTCTGCGTCGAAAATATTCATCAACATTGAAACATTTTCAGAGAATCCTATATTGGCCATCAGAGACAGCAGTCTACTAGTGTCGAAAAACACAATTATTCATAAAGATGAATTACAAGTATGACTATTGACTAAGATGCTTGATTCATATATATATATAGTCATATATGTAATAAGATGATAAAGTAATGTAATGATAAGGTATATTTGTAAAGCGTGCGTAATGAGAGGAAACGTAGCATCGCTTTCAAACTCAAACCCACACAGTAGACCTCGTTGTTTTGTCCCTCAAAAGCTAAACCTAAATTAGCTTTCGGGTTGGCTGTCAGACCATACCTGTTCACAATTTCACACCACTTTCCCGTTTTATTACATCAACTCCATCTCAACGAAAGAATTCAAATTTCTTTATAAATAGAAATGCATAAAAAGAAAAGGGCTTAAAGAATTAGAAAACAGTGTCTTTTTTTTGTTCTTCTCCTGCCGCTGCCATCCAAACACAGCCCGACGGTTGGCCTTGCCCCTACCAAGTAATGCTAGACCACAAGCACGACATCGTTTTGAGGAGTCACGGTGGGGACTAAAGAGTACCAAAAAATTAGGTGTCGCTTCGCCAGAGATTCGAGGGAGGTTCACTCGGTCCCACACCACGTCGTTTTATCTCCCCGCAAAGAAGGGGGCACACGTGCGCCCGCTGGCTGCGTGTCAGTGACAGTTCATCCCCCTCAGGCCTTAGCCCTACTGAGTGAACTCTAGCAATGTATTAATTAGCTGTACACTGCATCATTGAACGTACGCTTTGAGAGAGGCAATTATTCGCCCTTAATTAATCGACACTTGGCTTTGTTCGTAGCTTTACAAATATTAATTTGTTGATTAGGAAGAAATAATCTCATCAGATTAGTTCTTTTCGTCATTTTTTATGAGATCATCCTAGTTTTGGGATCTCAACATTTAATTCGGCGAATCAAGAATGGATGGGCTTTAGATTTTATTTCAAATTAAATTATCAAAATGAATGGATAAAACAATATGCGTGTTTGATAAATATGAGAAGTCATCATATTTTAATTATGAAAAATAACAAAAAAAAAAAAAAAGAGACAATAGTTTATTAAACTAAACATAAATATACATTTGTAAATAAAAATTTTATATTAAATTAAATATATTTATGTTGTTTTGCCGTAGAAGATGGGACTGTTTGCAAAACATTTTAAAAATATATAATGTTTGAACATCTCACTTTTACAAATTATAAACTCTTTTGGTAAAAATTGTCGTTGTTTTAACTTCGTAATTTCAAAACCAAACACTCCCTAAATAGCACCGGCGGATGGGAATTTATCAGCTAATCTACACACATTGCATTCACACTCGCCTCAGAACATGGAGACATAAAAGAAAATAAAACCAAGGGACAAGAAGGGAAGTTCCCACATCATAACTTTATTAATTTATAAGATTTAAGGTACATCAACTATTAGACAACTAATCTGAATCAGTAAAGGTGTAATAATTCTGTAAATGGATTTTGATCACAAGTATAGCAGAAAATGTATTTCCTTATTTTTTCCCAACTTTTTCAGCATTCCTATATACCATTTTGTTTGTTACCTCAAAGAGCAACGTTTCTTTTCCCATCTCCCGAACCAAAGTTGTATTCAAATAAGGCAAACAGCATACCCGAGGCTTCGGAAAACTGAAAACCCGAAACCCGAAAGAATCTCGATGTCTGCCGGTTCAAATTATGACGAAGACGACGACCGGTTCACCGACTCCGCCAGTTTCCCCATTCTCTCGGCTAACTCAGGCGACAGCTTTTTGACCGGTTTCTTTTCCTTCTCCGGTCGGAAATCGAACCCCAGAGCGTAGGAAACCTCTTCGGAGCTCCAGCCCGCTTTTCGGAGCTGGACCGAAAACCGATCCGCTTTCAGCAGCAGGGCATCTAGCACACCTTGATCGTCCAGCATCACCATTTCGCCTTCGAAGAACCCGGATGCTGACACGTGTACAATCTCCGATACGTCCGATTCTGCCCACCCACCTTCTCTCAGAACCGACCCGATTTGGCCCACGTAGTCCTCCACCCATTTAGGCATTCCGGATCTTGGCATGTCGATGTATCTATCCGGCGAAGACGACGATGAAGAAGACGAGTTTGAATTCGAATTCCTTCGGCAGCGGTCCACGGCAGCGTCGCTCCAGAACTCCACCCATCGCGGCGTTCGTCTTCTGGAAACTGTATCTAAACTTCTCCTCGAGAAATTGGTAGACGACCCGGCTGATCTTTCACTAATGGAGCGTCGCTTGGACAGAAAACTCGGGTCCGGGCTGCGACGGAAAAGGGTGGTGGACTCACGATCAAAGAAATCCGATAAATCGAACCCGCAGCAGAAAATCCTATTCTCATCCACGTAGAAAATAGGGTTTCCAGCAAGACAAGGTTTACAAGGGATGTAACAGCGGTTGAAAACGGGAATCAAAAGCGGAGCTCGCTTCAGAGCGTTTCGAGCTCTTTTCAGCGCCGTTTGCGGGTCGGAAGGCCGTGGGCCCCAGGACTTTGACCAGAGAGCATTCCGTGCTATGTGGAAGGATACAGAAGCAATGGGGAGATCAATGGAGGCCCGGAGGTGGAGCCGTGCGGAGCCCGATGAGCGCCATTCGGGGAAGCCGGCTCCCAGAGGCAAGCCAGAAGACAGCATGGCTTTCAAGTCCGGCGGGAAGGCGAATCCGAACTCCGCTTCAGCTACGGCGAACTCCGGCTCCGTCAACCCAGGTTGGACCGGAACACCCGACCTTTTTAAGTGGGAAATGACTTTGTCGGCCAGGGAAGCGAAGGAGAACTGGCTGTTGCGCGGCGGGAGAGGCGTGGAGGGGGCGGATGCGGCAGCCCGCGCAGACAGGCGGCGGAGTCCGGCGGCATGGGCCGGGTTCAAACTGGTCATCCTCCGGTCCACGTCCACCATTGTCGTTAATTTAAATTGCAGGTCTAAAGTCTCAGCGTGGAGGAAGAGGAAAAGAATAAGACTTTTCTTGCTTTCGGTACGATTGATCTTGAACTTTGCGGAAATTCTTGTCGTCAGGGCTGAGAGAAAGAAAGTGGGAAAGTAGAGAGATGGAGTGAAGCTGAGAGTGAAGTGAAAATAGGGAAACGAGAGAGAAAAGGATGGATTTATAGCAGAGTGGTGGAGTTGGGGCCCACCATCAGATGTTGATCATTTGATGGATTAATATACTTTCCAGTATGACTCCCCACAGAAAGATAAAAATATTCCTAATTAAGTTTAATACTGTTTTAGAAATATCTTTAGACACATGCCCTATATATTTAGTATCGTTCAATTTGAAGCATAGGATTAAAGTCTAGATGGATAAATTAATAATATAATAATTTAACATTATATTCATTAGTGTGGATTAAAAATAACTTAATAACGAGTATATTAAACGTATCTATATATTTGAATTATTTTTATCACACTTATTAATTTAGACTATATTATGCAATACTTTCTCAAATAATATTGGGTTCCAGTTTCATTATAAATTTTTATCATTTAAAATAAATATTTGATTAACTTTGATGAATTAGTTTATCAAACTTGATCTTTAATAGTAAACAAATTTAGGAGTGGAATAATTGAATAAATAATAGAACACCAATTAGGGATCGGAGGATTTGGAGCCCAAACAGGGGGGCCCGTCAAAGGGTCAAAGCAGTTTTTAGTATCTAAATCAATTAGCTGTAATCAGGATAACAATAATTGTGTGGTGAAAGCTGTTGTGAACTAAATAAGCATAATTTTTTATACTTCACATCATAGTATGTGAACTAAATTAGTGATGAAATGTATTTTAGAAAATTCATTAATGGATCATATAAGGATGTTAGTTAACTATAATATAATATTTCTTGTTAATCATCGAGAATGAGGCAGTAATCACAGAAGGATTATTTTCTATTTCAACCGAGATATATAATAATTTTTCTTCCAAAATCGGCAGGAAAAGAAAAAACAACCTAATTATTCATACACGCACAGTCATATAATCTTTGGTATTCAAAATCTCTAAAAATGTTAATTAAGGAAGATATGCATGCAGTCTTTTCCTTCCTAAGTTGGCAAATAATCATTACTAATTTGACTAGATTAATCAACATATGTGACAAATACATAGGGAAAAACAGAGGGAATATAATTCAGGTAATTAATTTGTTTGCACTCCTTAAACATCATATATTAAATATAACTGAAAAAAATACCTCCATTTCCTTTTTGTTATAATACACAAATGCAAGTATATAAGAGCATAGCCAAATTCAAAATTAACATTAAATTTGAATTTATGTATTTCCTTAATACAAATGCCGTCTGCAAGAGATAAATGGAAATAGCATTTATATTTGAACTACCCAATTAAAATTGGAGTGAAACGAAGGGAACTTGTCACAGGTTACAACCAATAATAGAAGAAAAAATAATAATAATAATTAAAAAAAAAAGAACCCCTGTATTAGCAAGAAAGAAAAATTCTATGGTTGATACGCAATTCAAGAGTTCACATGGCAATTTTCAGAAAATTCACCAATAACTCACATGACACTCGAGAACCAACCCTTTAAATTAGTAATTGATGTACACTCATGCATATGTGAAAAATAATTATAATATACACGTAAATACACACACACACACACACACACACAACTGTATATATGATTTGCAGTTTTTATTCAAAATTGTATTTTTTTTATACATGTAATAAATACAAATAATTATTTAAAGGTAAAATGAAACAAAATCGCCATAAACACAATTTGTTATACATTTTTCATAAAAAGTTTTTTCAAGACAGTTTTCATTGGTTTTAAATGTTAGAAAATGGTATTTTTTTTACTTAAATAATAATCTTGTCTATTTTCTATATTAAGAAATAAGATTAATTTTGTAATTCTACTTTTAAATTTCTCTAAATAATGCTCCATTCTACGTAGGATTGATATATTATCTCCTACCACAATGTCAGCCACGTTTATGAAACTGTTGGGGTACTTTGTTAAATTTATTATTAATTTATATATCGTAAACGACGTTTGTGCTGGTATAAACTTTAAAAAGTTGCAATAATTCGAAACGTTTTTTTAAATTGAGACATAAATTCGATGATGCAAGTAACACCCGACTATGATGGAGTAATTAATATTAGAGATAGTATAAGGGCTAATATTCAAACAAGCACGTGATACGTACGCTGAGAAATACCTAAAGGTCGATTAATATTTATTTATTTTATTTCTTGTTTTTACAAAGCCTAATAAGCATTAGAATGTGAAACTGAATGGTCATACGAGAGCTTGATCAAGTGGAGGTGTCTGCATGTGGGTGTCCCTATTTTATTAACTTTTTAATTCCTATATCAATTTAATTTAATGATAGTAGGTTGTTGAAATGGTCGATCTTCTTAGTGAATAAAATTATTTGTTGTTTTCGGTCGATCGATTGTTTCGATAAAATAAATCTTAATACATTATAACGTTGGACTGAAAAACAATAAATGACTTCACGTGACAAGCGTGTCGCGGGTGCACACACGATCAGATAAAGAAGATTGGATTTGTCATCTGTGGGATGTGTGGCATTGCTTTGGTCTTAGTCATTGCCCATGTCTGCCACATTAAGGGTGGACTTAAAATTGCCCATTCCAAGAACAGATTCATACTCCAAAATCCAAATACAAAACCTTGTGATTCAAGCCTCACTAATTAATTGATGTTGCTTGCACTCAATTATTTACCAACAGCTCTATCGTGAGAAAGAGACAAAAGGGACTTCATAGTATAGAAAGATTGACAGAAAAATAGGACGAAAGGGGTTGGATTTTGGAGGGCCCTGAGACAGATCAGTGGACCAATCAGCAGCATTCCCACACAAGTGCATGATAAGTGTCACCAATGATGGGTGCAAGAAGAAGACACCACCGCGAGGGGAGGCGTCACCCGCCGCATACAAGGCCATTTTCCTGTCCGCAACCACCACCCGCGGTGGGGCTGCATGTCCGATGCGGTGATGGGCAGCATCGCCGTCGTGTCTTCCCGCAACACACCGTCCACGTTCCCTTCAACACTAGTCCATAAAGCTACCAACCAAAATGACCACAAAGATCGATGGCCATTGCAGCTCACTTTGATTAATTCGCATGTCTTCACGCACAATTAATTTTAGTTTTGGTTAGATGTGATTACATGCCAGATATATTACGTGCACGCACACTGAACAGCATCTGCATTCATGCACTTGGTTGGCTGCCATGCACGTGTCATTTGGTTTCATTACAATAATGTTGCCTAATTTTCTTTGATAATTTTCATTTATGGAGACTTTAATTAATTACCTTAAATTTATTTGTAACATTATAATTTCGTAAATCATTGGACAACTCAATGCAATGCTACAGATGCTTTTGAGGCATTAAATAGTACAGCAAATCTTCAATATATCACATCTCGTAAATACAATACTTAGTTAAGAACATTAAATTTTCCAAGTACCATATTTTATCTGAAACTGTCCAGCATTTTTATTTACTCGCGCCCGGCTTTTATCTGGTTCGACCTTAATAAATTATCAACTTTTGAAAATTTAAATTAACAGCCGTCACACAGGTGAAAAATTACATCATCTTGACAGGTCCAGTGGACAGTTCAAAAAATAATAATTAAAAAAAAAAAAAGAACAGATAGGGAATTTTAAGAGGTTGACTGTTTTCATCGTGACAAATTGAAAACAATGTAAAAGAAACGCATTATTATGATAGTGATTAATATCATATGGTAAGATAGAACCTGATAATTAATTATACAATTATTTTAATATATATGCGCGTGTTGGTGGTATACTATGTACACAAGTAGGATTTTTTTAAAAACCCATGATTATAATATGGAGAAATTCAATTCGGCAAACCATGTGCTGCATCAATCTTCTAATAATTAAAAATTGATTTATAAAATAATTAGTGCCCTAGGTTTGGAAGGAATAATGGGTCGTTAAAGCCTAATGCAAAGTGGTTCAGGAAAACCAGGGTTACGGTACGGTAATCTAATTTTATATGCCTGCATGAAGAGATGAAAGAAGTTAGTGCAATACTATAATAAATTATAGAGAAAGTAATAATATATTAATTTCTTCTGTCACAAAAAGGCATGCATCGATCATAGAACCAATACATTTTAGATTCTTAGGGCATAGATAACTAAATAAATCCAAAAGACGTGAGATGATTCCAACTCTAATTTAATCATTAAACACGCTTTTGGTTTTGGGAACATAAATCGCATGGTGACCAATTGGTGGTTTTGTGTACTCATAATTGTCGTCAACGTTTAATATTTGATCCACCAATATGAGTAGGTGTAGGCAGATCTGTGGACGAAAACTTTGTCATGCAACTCTGTAAACCCCCAGCATTTGTAGCCAATTAGTCTTGTCAAATTATTCTGTTCTTGTTAATAATTAATTAAATTTTAGATGAAAGATAATTTGTTTTGGATGGTCTTAATTTCATTATCTTCAGCATATTAGTAATTGCTATATTTGTTTTTTTAAATTAAGGGCAATAGCGCCAATAACATTGTAAATTCATGATGTACAACTAAATTAGACCAAACTCTTAATAATATAACTAAGTAAAATTTGGACGCTACATGTATATAAAACAATTATGTAATTTTATTAATTATAATGAAATATAACATTTCTACATTTTAGTAGTTCAATAATAAAATAACATTGCATAAATTAAAATACACATAATAAATAAAGTAATAAGGGATACATGGATTAAATATTATTAAAATTTAAGAGAAATTTAGTTAGTAGAACAAAGGGGCCACGAGTTTGTGGTATAATTGGAAAATGGGAAGTGTTAAAGAAGTGGTCACAAGTACAAAGGTGTTTTTAAAATTTAATTAAAATACTAATTAACTTTCCTCATCATCCGCCCAACAACAGAAGGTTGATTATTCGTGCACTCTGTGGAAGAGTAGTTGAGTAGCTTAGCATTGTTTTGTGGCTAATGTCATCTGATAAGACGTCTCTAAGAAATAAAAAGAGTGGGTGGGAGAGAGAGCCTGTAGGTCACTCTCTATAATGATATTCAGAGTGGCAAAAAGAATGACGTCGTAAGGTTGGGGGACTGGTCTAGGCCTGCATCCTGAGTGTCCTCCCGTAGCAAGTGAGGGAGGTGGAAACCAAAAGAAAGGTCATGACATGAATGCAGGATACATGGAGTGGAAAATTAAAGGTCAGTTCTTAGGATCCTACTTACGGAATTTTGGATCAGATAAAAAGGTTGGGAAAAAACCCGTGTGGCACACGGGAATCTTCCCTCGAGAAAAGGAGGTGCATGCAGTCAATTGAATAGAGTCGTTTCACGGGACTTGCCGAAAGGATTAAGGTCAAATGAGTCGTAATTTCGCTTGAGGAATCTGTAACACGCTTTTACAAAGATTAATCTGTCACACGAATTTTATCAGCTGAAAATTTTCTAAATTTTATTTCCAAAACACAACCAATACAAAATTCATTAACGTAAACGACTCCACCATGCCAGTGCAATTTTACCTGTTTGAAATGATTTCATTTTATTGTCAAAATCATCAATAATTATATTTTACTATAGTAAAAAATTTATATTTTCTTTTTTATTACGAGCGCACACATTTTGTGCCACTTGGTGTGCGGGTGTAAGTTAAGGTTGGTTCTTTTAAAATTTGATAAAATAATAAAACTGAAATTGAGTGTGGCCATAATTCTTCCACACCCTAACCGCTACAGAACTGTAGACAAAGAGCACAGGGCGAATCATCAAAAACTTAAAAAGCATCCCATATGAGATTTGGCTTATGGTCATTAGTACTTTGTACAGAGTAAACAAACTAGACAACATGACCAGAAGTTTCAGTTTAACTGCAGAGAGGAACACTGGAGGCAAAATCATTTTTCAATACTTCGATCGCCTTATCCTCCTGCAAATGCTAGAAGTGGTAAGTCACCTGGATGCAGATGATTAAGATATTTAACAACGCCTTACCCTGGGGATCGAGAGCGAGAATATGAGTGAGTGCTAGAGCGAGACCGGGAGCTGGATCGCGAATGATATCTCCGTGAACTCCTACTCCTGCTTCGACTCCGGCCGCGCCTGTATCTCCTGAATCAAGAATGCCCCATTGAATTAGTCACATAAGCAAATTAACCCCACCAACATTCATGTTGATTTCAACAAAAATGATCACAAAAGAGAAAACAAAGGTGTGGAGTTCAGAAAACTAAAAAGAGAATCACATTATACATCTCCTGGCCCAACAATTTGACTAACTGCTCACAAAATTCTGTATTAATGTGACTCCTAGAAAAACAACTCAATGAAAAGCTCTTCCAGGTTCTGTCACTGTGAAATAATAGATACTGATATCCAACGTCATGGTCAAATAAACCAGGTCAAGAAGTCCATATCTACCTTTAGAATCCATGATTCAAGTGTTACATGTAACAATCTAATCTTCAGAACCAACCCAATAGTTACCAACAGTGAGTCCTGGTTACAACCACCAATCAATTAACCTCAAGCTGTACGCATTTCACCTGTTTTTTTGATTAATATTAAAGATTATTATTGCATGTCAAACATCACTATACCGTTTATGAAGTTTGTGAAAATCACTTCACTGAATTTATAAGCCTATAAAACGTTAATGTGATATAGCTTGACTTTTGTGCAACATGGCAAAGCAAACACATTTGTTATACCTCTTTACAAGCCTAAGCATCAGTCTTGTTTTTGTGACTTAGAACTCCTAAGACATCCTCCCCAATCATTTCATATAAATCATTCAATAGTGATAGGGAAGACATTAAACATCATGCAACCTTGATATTGCATTTAAGCAAAACAGAAGTGTAAAAAGAGGTGATCTATAATACTGAAACAAAGTCAACAAACTCATCTGAATGAAGCAGCAATCCTGAACCAACTCCAGCAACAAATTCCCAAATAGAGTGTAGCATGTAAACAGATATAACAAGGAACTAAAACTGATTCAAATGTACTAAAACAGTAAGCTTCATCATATATTCAAGCTTAATTATAATAATACCCGGGAGAGCGGCTGTAGCTTCTACTTCTACTTCGACGTTGATAACTTATTCGACTCGTTTCAGCAAGTTTTTCAAGCTTCTGCCGCTCTTGTTCTCGTTTCTTAGCCATTTCAATTGCTGTATCTTTTTTAACTGCAAAATAGTGGAACAACATTTAAAATCATTAAGCATGCAGCCAAGGACCAAGCAAAATAATGGAGAAAAAAGTTAAGAGGCAAATCATATATATCTTTCTGTTTTTGATAACAATTCCACCGTATGAGTCATTGAGAGCTTCGCTTCTAGAATCAACATCAAGAAAATAATACTTTGTTTGTTTAGTTGTTTGTTCATGATCCGTTTAAGTCGTTCTTGAGGTGTTTCCTTCTTCTCCCCTTGTTGCTTAGAGAGACTTCCACTACTAGTTGCTTTGTTCAACTTTGCTAGTGCAGAGGAAGTGCTGTCAAGAGAAACAAAAATAAAAAAAGTTAAACAAAGTAACTAAACCACATATACGTGTTGAATTAGCATTCAGAAAAGGTGGGAAAGAAACTTATCATAAGGATTACCTTGGTGTTGCCTTTGACAGCTTGGTATTTCTATCTTTGTCATGGGATACGCCAGAGGCAGGGTCTACATGGAGAGCCTCAAGTATTGGACCGGATGATGGCCTGCATGAAAGCAGAAGCATTAGAAGCATACTTATGGGGAATTACAGCAGCTCGCGTTCAGTCATATGATGTCCAACTCAGGGAGAAAGAGCTTCAAAAGGAAGATTCTTCCTCATCCCCCTGGCAATTATGCTTGCAAACTAGTCAAGATCTACTGTAAACCACATAAGTTTGGCCCAGCTAACAAAATGGAGGTTAATCTGCAGCAGATAAAGACTGTCCAAACTAGAATTAAAGGTCGAGTGCTCCGACCGGTTCAATGCAGCAGCTTGAGATGGAGGAGATTGAGGTGGAGAATATCCTTGAAGCTTCGGCTCATCACCATCACCTGAGCCCCCAAATTCGGTAATGTACTCTATTTTAGGACCATTATCTTTGATTCGATGAGAATCATCAGGATGCACTCCACGTGAATAGCGCCTTGATTGTGATGGAGAGTTCGATCGAGACCTTGACCTAGACCTAGATCTACCAAGAAAACAATAATAGTTCGTTAATCAACCAGCTTGGTCTAGCTTCACAAAAGTAAAAATTGGTCCAATATTTACCTTCTAGATCGTGAGTAAGCCTCATAAGTAGGGCTTCTCCTGGAATCCCTGCAAATTATCAGAGAGAATTACTTATCTACAGCCAATCTACAGAGTTACACATGTAGGCCTGAATATCATTCTTAGTTAACACATGAGAAAAGAACTCATAGCAAATAAAACAAACCGATATGGATCATGATGTAGAACTCTAGTTCCAGGAACCCGTGAAGCTTCTCTTTCCCTCTCCCTTTCCATTCGAGAAGCTTTCCTTCTTTCCTTGCGACTCATTTTCCTCTGTTATGCACAATATCACAGGGTACAATCAAATGTACAACCTACATTTTCTACAATTTCAACCCAAGCATTGAGGAAAAATCTTACAATTGAGGGGTCTCCTTTGATCATTTCTTTCTGCTTTCTGGCCTCCTCTTTAGCCTTCTTATCCATGTACACTAGCCACCCATACCTCTTCACTCCATATTCTTTGGCAATTGATTCCATTGCTTCATCATTGCTGTCATCACTGTTAAAATCATCCTCCTCTTCCTCATCTTCATCATCATCATCCTCACCATCTGAATATTGAATGTCTTCTTGTCCATTTCCATCATATGAGAAACCAACTTGAGAATAAGACCCTTTATTTGATGGAGGTTGAGCCAATTGAGATCTACTGTCGTCGTTGTCAGCATTTGGGCCAAAATACAACATTTGGTTATAATCAGATAATTAAATTGAAAAGAATCATCATCATCAAGAAAAATGCATGACCATAGGCTAGAAAACGGGGAGAATGAAAATGAAATTAAATTCTTTGGCAAAGATAAAACAAAAGGATCAAATACCAAACCTCAATGAAGATTTTAAAAAAACCATATTAATGTGAGATTTTGAAACATATATTCTTGCATTGAATGGTGTCCTAGAGACTCGGAGCATCCAATTTCCTGTGACTAAATTATGGTACTTTTAACCAGCCAAAGATATTCATGACTTCAAATAAACTGTTATGGAAGTATTGTACCTGTCTGATCCAAAGGGTGCAGTGATCTTAGCCTCCATCTCCTGGTTAACATGTTGTAGACCCTCCTCATCAGTAACTGCAAAAAATTTTGTTAGCATTAGTGTCGAACTTTTACATGCCATAAAAAAAAACCATCATTGTCTAAGAAAACATCATTACCTAAAGATGATATTTTACATACAGTAAAGCAAATAGATGAATTGTACAAAACAAAAAAGTACCGACATCCTCTACGCCGATGCTTAATTAAATCCCGGTAACGCTCAAAATTAACGAACTCCTCTAACTCTTCCTCTTCCTCAGTTTTTTCTGGAACTCGAAAATGTCGGGAGCTACTATCACGAATAAAATCAAGAAGAGCACGGCCATCAAATCTGCAAAAAGAATATGCAATCAGTAACAGGGTTAACTCTTCCAAAGCCTCCTGGACACAATACTATAATCAGAAGAGTTACAATTTCACAGTATTTTGGCATATGCAAGAAATTGAAATTGCATTACCTGTCAATCATAACATCTTGTTTCCCATTCCATGGTATCCTGAACAGAACCAAATGGTTAGCTCTAGGTTTGATGAGAGTATGACATATATATTAAGGGACATGGAACGAATTATCACATATACATAATAAAAGCATTGAGAAGTCTTGCACAAAGGAACAGCAATAAGTGATCTTCAGGTTGTTACAAGGTAACTCACAAAAAGGAAGAGACACTGATGAATAACAAATAACTAAGCACATCAGAACTCCTACAATTTCTTGTCAACCAATGCATTTTTTGCATTGCTTTGAAACTCACAATCACCACAGGAATATCTTGCCAACAGCAACTACTGTGGCGTAATGCTGCGTCTTTCCGGTGAAGACAATCAAAACAAGGAACTCTAACAGTTAACAGTGACCCAACTTCTTTCTGAAACTTCAAGTTAATTATAGGGTCTGAAAGCTCCAAGGACAAGGACTATAGTACATTTTGATGAAAATAACGACTCATTCACACAAATAATAATAATAATAATAATAATAGTCAGAGATTATGAGAATGTTAGGACGCCAGAGTATTGCCCACTGGAGAAAGTTTATGTGGGCGCCAGGTGGAGACGAGACGGACAAACACATATTTTAAACCACTCATGCTCCATGCTCCAATTTTTATTATTATTATTTTTTTGTAATCATTTTCAATTTGAATGCTTCTACATGATATTGCTGCATTCAATCATACACGATTACAACTGCGAGCAAGTTCATAAAGGTCGGGAGAAGTAATAAACCCCACACAATCTGAAAAGCCCATCCTAGGTGCTAACAGAAACCAAAACATCAAGAATAAACCGGAATTTCTTATATTGGGCGTAGGGTTGAGATAAAAACTGGGATAAATGGATAATCTTACAGGCCCTGCTCATCTTGAGTAGCTTGATAGAGGGCATCATCGCGGTGCACGCGGCAACGAGATCCGATTGCTTGAATCGACTGCTGGGGGTCGCCGCGGCGCTTAGCCAGGTATATCGCCCGGCGCTGAGCACGCTTCCGAGCTGCATCCATCATATCGTGCACCTTCCTCTCCGACCTCCGTGCCTCATGCCACATGTTTCCCAATCGATTCAGTATCAACTCCGATCAATTCCAGCGAATCTTGATTTTCGATCGCCAAAATAAAACCCTAGGGTGTTAAATGCGGCGGCGGTCGGATCCGACTTTTAGATATAGTTCTGACGCATAAATTTAACTAATTGAGATTATGTTCGGAAGCTAACTTTCAATTCTAAAGCTTTTGTATCAAATGTTACCTATCAAATATATTATTTTATTAAATTTTTATTTAAATTTAAATTTAATTTTTTTAATATTTTATATATTTAATTATTTATTTATTTTTTAATAATTATGTCTATTAACAATCAAATTAACAACTATATATATCACATATATACTCACATTATATTTTATACATATATTCTAATAAATCATTCTATATATCTCATCAAAAAAAAATTTAAAATATATTAATTATTCTAACATAATTCATGTCAAACATCAAACAAAAGCCCACACCCAATCATCTATTAAATTAAAAGGTGTATGATAAGTTAAAATGATAAACTTAATCACTATGTTGTTCCCAAACTAGAGTCGGGAAGATAATTTGGGTAATTAGAATAAGGATAAAAATTATATTTGATTTGTAAAATTTGAATAAATAAAAAAAATATTTTTATATTTAATATGTAATAATAATTAAATGAAGAAATAATATATAAGTTTATAAAATAATAAAAAATAAATATGAGTAAAAAAATTATAGAAATACAAATTAGTTTGGTTGTAAATAAATATGATAATTGAAAAAAAATATTAGTTCGTTATAAAAGATAAAAGAGGAAAAATTTTAAATTTGAATTTGAATAAAATTTTTATAGTAAAATGTATGCTTTGTAAGATTTTTTAATACTGATACACAATGGAGAAAAAAAAAAAAAGGAAACAAAGATAGCTAGTTTATGCTCATATAAATAACTATTAGTATTTCCTAAAGTTAATTTTAAATTTTATATCAATAATATAATACATTAGACGATTGAAAAATAGTAGTACAAGAAGGAAGAAATTAAAAAAAAAAAGGAATAAATCCAATTTTATGAAAGTGAATGTAATATATCTGTGTGCGTAAAAATATTTTAATAATTAAGATTAGCCTATAATGCAATTGAAAGGATTTTAATTTATTTTTAAGAACGTGTAAATTAACAAATGTTATAAGATAATTTCAATACATAAATGCTTTTAAGTTTTATATACACTATAATATTGAGAGAGTGTTTGGTTAAGTTTATAAATTTTTCAAAATATATTATAAGATATGAAAAAACTTATAAATTTTTTAAAAGTGTTTAATAAATTTTTTTATAAAAAAATTTATAAACTCTCAAAATATACTTTTAGAACTTATAAGCTACTTTAAACTACGTTAACTTTTTCTAATTTATTTTTAAATATATTATAAGCTATTCTTTATATATATATGAAAAATGATGTGGATATTTTTTATTACAATATATTGATAATATTTATTTTATTTTTATTATTATTACATAAAAAATTATAGTTGACTATAATTATAAATTTTAACAAAATATTATAAAATATTTTATCTAAATACTTTATGAGCTTATTTTAAAAATAAGATATATAAACATATAAGTTCAAAAAATATTTTATAAATTATATGATATTTTAAATAATTTAAAATAAACTTAACAAAACACCCCCTAAGTTGGCGATAATTTATGGCAATGTGATTTAAAATTACTTATTTACCTTCATTTTAAGTTCTTTTATTTTTTACCATTCTCTTTCAATTTGCCATTTCAATATATGTTTTCTCATAAATTTCCTTTAATTTCAAAAATTCTTTTGATGTTTTTTATATTTTATTGTGTATATTTTTATACTTTTACTTGTTAAAAAATCTTATGTATATTATCTAAAATGTAATATTTTTATAATTTATAAATAAATTGGTACACTAAGTGTGCTACTCTCACTAGTTTTAAACAACACCTATAATGTATTTAGATGAAATTCAGCAAAGTTTTGTTGAATTTTGTAATGTAAATTTTATAAAAAAATAAGGAAAATTACCCAAGTGTTGTTTTTAATATTTATTGTTTATATATATTTCTAAAAAGAGTGTGTAATTTATGTCTTTAATTGCATCTGGCTAAAGATCGTTGTTTGGTTGCACGATTTGTAGTTTCGAGGATAGTTTGGTTGCACTGTTTGTAATTTCAAAGTTAATCTTAATAAAAGATAATTGTTAAAATATTAAAATATGAATACGATAACAATTTCATTGTGGTAACTTCTCCATAAATTCTATCAGTCTCCCTCAAATGACTTTGCCATCCATTATTTTCATAATTTTTCCTTTACTTTTTCCACTTTAACAATTACTTTTTCATTTCCTTCAAATTTCTTCTCAACTCACGAAACTTTTCTATTTTTTCTCCTCTCAATATCTTCTTCAACTTGTCCACTTTTATCATTTTTTTTTCTCTCAAATCTCAAATTACAAACCTTTGATTTGTTAAAAAGTAGGACTTGTCAAAATCTCATCTAAAAAACTTCAAAATTGTTAAATAATGCTTTTTCTCACGAGCATGTGTCCCTATGAGTAGTACTATATTATTACGAAAATAATGGTTTTGTTGTTTTTATGTTAAATTCTTTTCTTATTTCTATCATTTTATTTCTCTCTTTTAATAGGATTTATAATCCTTAATTTTTTGATATCTCATTATTTCTTATCTTGAATATGTTCCCCCATATAAAATCACATTCTTTTATTTTCTACATTTTTTATTTTAAAATTATTATTTTTATTCATGTTTTCTCAAATTTTCTTTTTTTAATTATCTTGATTTTCCTGTGTTTTATTATTTCAAATATTTTGTATAATTCTTTAAAAAATAAATAATTTTATTTTCATTAATTAACATAATATAATTTTATAATTTATAAATAAATCTTCACACACATAAAGCATGGAAATTTTACTAGGATGTATTATTTTACAATATATATGTGTATATGTATATATATAAATATACAGAGAGAGAGAGAGAGATAGACCTATACCACAAAATTTGTTCATGCACACAATTTTTTTGTTGACATTTCAACAACCAATTTTGAGAAGATACAAATTTAAAATATATAGCATTACCCTTACCTTGTTCCCATTGTAATTTGTTTTATATTTGTTTGTGACCCTTAAATATTTTGATAACAACTGATTCTAAAAAGTGCTTAAAAATTTGGTTTCCCAGTTCATGAGATTTATTGTGACAACATTATGGATATTTCAATTCGATTGTAAAATGTGAAATTATTAGTTGTCATATTTGTCCAATAACCCTTACCTACGACAATTATCCTCTCATGTACGTATACACGCATATTGTTCGCTTGATATCCATTCCAAAGCGTAGCGCATGATTCATATTAAAATATTTTATGATTACTATAAAATATTTCAGCGTTGATGCATTTTTACAAGTAAAAGGTGATATATAAATTTTGATTTTTAAAAAATATATGGAGTTCCTATTTTTGAAATCGTAAAGAATTCCTTTAGCCCTACTTGGATTGATGTATTTAAATTTTGAAAAAGGATTTAGTGATGTGATTTGAAATAACTCTAATATAAAAGAAATTTTAAATCCATTTTACTTATTAAATTATAGTTCAAAAATAAAAATTTTAAAAATTGAAATATTTTATAATCTAAACAAATACAAATGGTATATTATTATGGATTCAAAATCCATTACCTCAAATCTTTTATCTAAATAGATGCTCAATGATAATCCTTTCATTGAAATAGTTATTGTCGATAACATAGTGAAACTTTAATTTTGTTTTTAAAGTAATTGTTGAGAATGACTCATGAAAATTCGCAAACAAATTTCGCAACAACGAGGAGGTAGGTTGTGACCGTAGAAGGGAACAATGTAGTCGCAAGTCGGAACGCAGTCGGGAGGATTTTTCAATGCTAATCGATCGCAATCTTGAGAAAAAGGTCTACAACTGTGAGAAGGTGAGTCGTGATCGCAAGAAAGAAGTACAAGAAAAACAGAATGCTCCGTGATTGAGACTTGGGGTTGTATGGGAGTTCATGATTGCAAACTCAAGCGTTGGACTTTAACATGTATTTATTAGATTCCTTGCTTGCATCGTATGAACACTTGATGACTACTCTCACATGGAAAAGGGTAGTGCTCGAGGAAATTACTACAGTCTTGATGTCTTATAACCAAAACAGATTGATTATAGGTGCAAGTTCTTAGAATTATAGTTTGTATCCAAGAGGCAGTCAAGAGCATGGTGCGTAAGTAATGTAGAGATGGGTATGTGAAAAGGAGTTTACGGTTAAAGTTTAGGAATAAGAAGAACATTCAGTACTTCAAGTATCAGCAAATTGACAATGCTTCAAGTTTTGGATGAAAGATGCAAAACTTGTTAGCACTCTTTTGACAAATTATTTCAAACTCTTGTGAGATTTGTGTCTATATATGAAAGAAGAGATTTAAGGTATGACACAAGTTCTTTATGCTAATGCTATACGTTGCTTAGTGTATACTATGATTTGCATTAAGTCAGATATGGCACATACTATCAATCAGGTTAGTAAGTACATGACTAAGTTGGAAAGACGGCCTTATGAAGCAATGAAGTGGATCTTTCAGTATTTAAGAGACACTTTAGACCTTGGGTCCTCTTCAATCGTCAAGGTCAAAGTTGTCAGTTATTAGTCTTGTAGATTCTAACTACATAGATGACTTAGATGACAGGATGTCTACTATTGAGTATGTGTTTACTCTTGTAGGCGGACCTATTTATTGGAATTCTACGGTTTAGTCAGTGATTGCCCTTTCTATCTACAATTGTGGTGGAATATGTGACCATTGCTAAAGTTGAAAATGAAGCTCTATGAGTTGCTAGCTTAATGAGAGAATTGGACATCGAATAAGGTAAAATTCATGTGTTTTCAGATAGTCAAAGTGCCATTTACCTGGCAAGAAACAAGTGTATTATGTTCATCCCAAGTAATAGCAGTAAAATATCATAAAATTCTAGAGTTAATTAATTCAAATAAAGTGTTGTCGAAAAAGATGCATCCTTAAGAGAATACAGTAGATATGTTGTGATTGTTGCACTTGGGCTCACGATCGAGAGGTGATGGACTCCGTGATTGCGAGAGACGTCTCCACGAGCGCGAATTGGGATGCAAAGTGGGTGATGGGCTAGTTTTTGGATTAGGTTTGAGGGTTTTGTTCGTACATATAAATATCATTTTTTATAATATGTAAATACAACACTTCTGAATAAAAATTTTACAATCGTCGCCACTTTGAGGACATAGCCCTTTGTTGCCAAATTTCATTAAATCCTTGTATTCTTATTTATTTGCTTTAATTTTATAATCTTATACTCAACAGTAATATATATAAAAAAAAAACAATCTTTTAAGTGTAAGAATTTATTATACAATATTTAAAAGCTTATTAGATATTTTAAGCACTTTTAGCCAAGCATTATCTAAATTCCAAATACACACAAACGCGCGCGCACAAAACCCGATGGCGGCATTATTGTTTTGGGACCCGTTTCATGTTTTTATTTATTGACAAGGGAAGTTGTCATGTTGTCAAGTAAAAAACGATTCCTTTTGTAGAAAAATTTATGACCTCCAAACACTCCAAACACTCATAAGCTATATGTCCTTTTCAAAGCAATTAAGTAGACATTCATCTTTGCAAGCAGTCCCTTGAACCTTAAACACACACACGCAGACATGTTTAAACCTACTTAACTTGAAAGAAATTTCAACATTACCTTTATGCTAATCAATTTAAATCGTAGAAGATTCGTCTGCGATTGCTAGATCAAAAATGTTAAAAAAATAAGAAACTATAATCGTGAATTTTAAGACTTCAATGTACATTTTCATTGTTTCATTACTAAAACACTCACTACAATTATATTTTTTAATTTTTATTTTTATTTCTCTTTTATATTTATACAATTTAAAAAAAAATACACTTAAAAAAAATATACTTGAATTACTTACGGGCCCACTTTAAGCCACTATATAATCTGGCCACTTTCATTATTTTCTATTGCATATTTTTTTTACAAAATGAAAATAAATTGTTACTCCAGAAGCCAAAGTTTCTTCTTCTCTTTTGTATTTGTTACACAATATTTATGTAAACGCATAGAATTTGGAGAATCAATAGTTAATGTAAACTATATTCACATTATTAAAAATAAAACGAGACAAATGAATTTTTGTGAAAAATTCAGTAAAAATCTCATATTTTATGGAGTAACAGAAACACAATAAGAAGGTCATGAAAATAATGGGCATCTTTGGTTCATTATGAGGATAGGTAAGAAAATTTAGGTGATGTGAGCGGGAAAATTTATATCTGGTATTAAGAGTTGGGTGTGCAGAAAAAATATTTTTATGTACATATATTTAATATATAATAAAGATTAAATGATATGATAATATATATAAGTTTTTAGAGTACAAAATATAATTCAAATAGGAAAATTATAAAGTATTGATTTGATTGACAATAAATATAATGAATGAAAAATAATTAATTAATTATATAAAAATAAAAGGATAAAATATTATATTTAAATTTAAATAAAATTTGTGTGATAGAATATTTAATTAGTAAGATTTTTAGACGGGAATGAATAATTAAAAATAAGGAATCAGAAAAAGTCACCCAAACGCTTGATGGTTGGCGGACGTGACGCCAACAAGCCCAGGGGACCGTCAAGCCATCAGCAATTGAAAGAGTTCTCTAGGATAGGTTTGTTTTTAAATTTTACAAATCTTACAAGTCTTTAGGTTATAAATTTTATACTAATAAAAAATCTTACAAATTAAATATTTTATTATATAAATTTTATTTAATTTTAAATTAAAATTTTATTTCCCTTATTTTTTATAATTGACTAATAATTTTTTAATTATTATGCAAAATCATAATTAAATCAACACCTATCACAATAATTTTTCACACATATTTATGTTTTAATTACCCTATAAAATTATATACTATAACGTAATTTTTTTATTAATACATATTAAATATATATAAAAATAATTTTTTATCCACAAAAATTTTACAAACTAAATATAATTTTCATTCCTACTCAAATCACTAATGTTTTGTTTGGATGTAAAGTTTAAAGGTAGAAAATTTAGTTAAAAATTTTAAAAAGTGTAAAAAGTAGAAAGAGTAAAGAGATTAAAAAATGTTAATTTAACTTGGGCTATGCTTGAAAAAAATGATTTGGAAGGACACAAAGTTGGATCCAAACATAGCCCAAAGTTTCCTCTCCAATTTTAATTAGAAAGCAAACACAGCCTCCATGATGTTGGAAATAATACGATATCTTGTAAAATATAAAATGAATATTAGTCAAAGCCAGAAAAAAAAAACTATTATCATATACGATATATGCACAATGATGCTTCTTAAAAATTGTATTTACCTGATTAATTATTATTATTATTATTCTTTTGAAAGTGATCATATAGTATGCGACAAGTAGAAAAACAAGTACTTAAAAAAAAAAAAAATATATATATATATATATATATATAGATATATATCTCTAAAGGCTAAAAAACAGAAAAAAAGAAAAAACAAAATGCATCATTGGCTGAGGTCAACCAACTTGATGTGTGGGGTCCACTAAAACGGTATACAAAGATATTATTGTATCCAAAGATCCGTCCTCAAATCAAGCAAGTCCATATCTAAACGCCCGGACACGGTCGAGCCGGAGAGCGCTTTGCCTTCCCCCGCCGCAGGGGTTGGCCTACGCCGCCACCGACATCATGTCACTTCCATCAGGGCCTTCATCCAAGCCGCCACCTCCTGCGGCCTCGTCTTTGCACAAACAAAATTCGTGGTCCTCCGATTCACTGCGCGACGAGGCGTGGCTGCGACAGAAGTGCCGGCGTAACCGGCGGAAGAGGAGCGTCACCGATGAAGATCTCGATGAACTCAAGGCTTGCATAGAGCTGGGATTCGGCTTTGACTCGCCCGAAATGGACCAGCGCTTGTCCGATACCTTCCCGGCTTATGACCTTTATTACGCCGTCAATAAGCAGTACAACGATGCCGTTTCCAAGCCTCCTACATCGTCGCCGTTCCCTCCTTCCCAATCCGAACGCGACACGATCTCCCCATATGGAAGCCCCTACACCATTTTCGGCCCTGGTAACTCGTAGTTTTCTAATGTTCTCAGCATTCTCTTCTGCCTATATGTGGCCGTTAACATGATGACATTGTCTTGTATTTACTCGATCCCAAATTTTCTACATCAGGCTCCGAGAGTATTTATTACCGATGATTATCTATTTGCCTTCCAGAATTGAATTTCTTGATTTGATTTTAGGATCTACTAAATTAACCTCGATAATTATGGAGAAGACGTATGTGATTAAACAAAACTACTTGGATTTGTTTGGTTAGGGGAAAACCCTCAGACGGTGAAGACAAGGCTGAGGCGATGGGCGCAGGTGGTTGCTTGTGCAGTGCGTAAAGGGCCGAGCTGATTATTCAGGTTCAACTGTGTTCTCAAGGGATCTCTTGGCTTGACCAATCAAAGTTCAAAAAAGAAAGAGAAATTTTACTTCGTTTAGAATAACAAAACATCATCCATGTTCATCGCCTATGGCCATAATTTGACACTACGGGTCCACCAACACCTACTTTCTATGATTGCTAGCTTGCCATGTTTGGTTTACCTGTAGATGACACTTGTATTAACATGTCAGCACATAATATCATCAAAGTGGGGAAACTGCTCGGATTTCTTTGGTCGTTGATTTTCTCTTTTACTTTCCTTGTCGGTTTCTTTTCCATCATTCATCGTTGCTGCTTTTGATACGCGTGTAAAGTGTTGAGCTTTAGCCCATGTTATTTCTTCTTCTGGTACCGTTGTTTTTCCTGGTCCGTAGCTTGTGGGTTCTTAAATTTGTGAAGTTCTCGAAAGGGGTGCGCCAAATCATCACTGTTAATACAATCCTTTATCTTATTCCAATGATGGTATATAAGATTTAGCATACTATAAAGTTTAATTAACATTATTTTGGAAAAAAGTTTGCTTCTACAATGTCATCTCTAATACGGTCAATAGTTCGAGGTGGACCATTGTCTTCGCACCAGGAAAAGCTTGTCTGCAGGGCTATTTTGTTCCTAGCAAAACAACCCTATATTTCGAGGAAAGAGATCGTTTTTGCGAATATTTCTGATTGTGCAATTGTCGGCAAGGAGGCTATTATGTTTATTCACATGCGTACTTGGAGATAAAGGTGGTAATGATAAGGTCATACTCCCCCTATACTTATTAAATATTACCTATACTTGCACTCACCTAATTCAAAATATATTACCCGTACCTATACCTTTACCCATTAGACCATACTATGGGCATGGGTCTTATTTATTTATACCCATTTATACCTATAGATATTTATACTCAATATTTATCTATTGTTGTATATAGATATTTTGAATAAAATGATGTTAATTTTTTCTAAATCTAATACAAATAAATAGTCATGGCTATTTGAACTGAATATTTACATGACATGCTTTAATATTTTTAAAAATATTTTTATTTTTTAATTTAGTTTTTATTTAATTTATCTAATTTTTTGTTATGTATTTTTAAAACTTTTTAATGAGCTGAAGGACTTGAACGTCCAAACTAACAGAATGGAACATATGTCGGGAGAGCTGTCGAGCCGCACCAGCCACTTATTGCAAAATTAGCACCATTTCCAGACTTCCAGTGACTCCAAAATAACGAATCAAATATTTGGCTTAAAATTGTCACCAAGCATACCTTAAATTTTTGTTTTGTATTTTTAAAATTTAATTTAATTCATTGTTGTCTAAAGGTAAAAACAAATATTAACTTAATGTAATATGAATTTTGTAAGACAAAAAATAAAACGAATTGGATAGATGATATGATACTAGTAATGAATCAATTATATTGTTTAGTTCAATTATTTTATTATATATTTGTATAAAATAATTTTAAAATAGATTTTAAAAATTTTTATTACAATTGAGCTTTTGAAATTTGTTAAAGTGATAAAATTTAGAAAGAAAACATAACAAAATATTATTTGAAACTTGACTTAATATAATAAATCTTACCCATGCATATAGATAGCCATACCAAATGGGTTAATGGGTCTAATGTTAATTGGGTAAGAGAGGGTATGTGTATTTTGTGTAAGAGAATATATAAATATGAGTATAATAGATATTTATAGATAGGGTAAACCCTGTCCATTGACATCCCTTCTTGGAGTCTATAAATCTTTGGCTATTATTGATAAGGTATTTTGTTGGGAGATAATATCTAGTAAAAATTGTAGTAAAATGAGTAGTGTGTTTGATAGTAAAATTTTGATAAAATGAAAATTTTGATTTACTTGATTGAACCATGTATAAAATATATAATCAAAATTAGATGATGTGACAGTATATAAAGATAATAATTAAAATTTAGGATATAAATATATATATATATATATATAAATGTGAGTATGTGTGCATATGTATATAAATACCGATTTGTTTATGAATAAAATAAGAATTGAAAAATAATTATTTTTTATATAGTTAAGAAATGGGAAATTCAAATCTGAATTTGAATAAAATTTTTTTTTGATTGATTGTGATGGCTTTCCTTGTTTTCTAATTTACATTATTCTGCTTAAAAAATTTTATAAATTAAACATCTTATCATACAAATTTTATTTAAATTTAATTTAAAATTTTCTCTCTCTTATTTTTCATAACTAAGTAATAATTTTTCAATTATTATATTTATTCACAATCAAATTAAGATATATTTATATAATTTTTTTACTTACATACATTTTTGTATACTCTATAATTCTATATGATATTACATTATTTAATTATTATTATATATTAAATATTTATAAAAATAAATTTTCTATCTACTCCAACCACGAATTTGAAAAGTTTGAGGACATGCTGGGAAATTATTTTGTACCCAACAAACACGGCCCTTGTTTCTGGTCATTGTGCGAAAGTGATGCGGCGGCTTTTTGGAGATTATTAGTTGGGAAATCAGATTTTTTTCCCCCGATTGCCAATATCTTCAGTACTAAAATGGTCAAGACGCGAAAATACTGAAAAAAAAAATCTAAGGAAGCAACGTCACTTCTGGAGGATTGACACCTAAAAAATCTCGAATAGCTCCAAATTCCAAAACATTTACATCGTCGAAAATAATAATGCATGCCATGAACAGGATTGGTCCCTGCCACAACGATGTCCACAAAATATACCTACATAGCTGGTAAGAGTTTCTCATTCGAATGTTCTTTAGAAGGGTCACATGCACGAGCATCCAGTCCCAAGAAAGCAATCAAAAATGGAGATCAATGCATGCGAATGTGATGAAAATCACGAGACCACAAATTATTTTTGTTGTCATCCTGTACTGGTGAGATATCAATGCCAAAAATTTTCTGCAGACAGCAGCTCGTCCTTGGACACGATCCCAATAAAATAATAAAACATTGACGACCTCAAACTTTAGGATGGACCTTTGCGTTGCATTTTTTTGTTAGGCCCTCCAAGAGTCCGAGTTGCTGACAGCATTATTTCAAATTTTCAGTTTCAAATATATATTTATGACTGTACTAACCTCCAATATGCCCATTCATAAGTGGCATCAACGATTCGTAAACTTCTGAACACATCCCTCCAAGTTTTGAAGATGGTATCACAAACAGAAATTAGGGCTTGCATCGTAGGTAGCTTCCAGTCCTTCCGAACCTCATTTGACTATGTCAATTTTCACTTATATACTTCTCAAAAATATAATATTAATTAATCAATGAGATTTGAAAATAAAAACAAAAGTTGTTCTCATCTGTTTTCTAATTTGTTGACATTAATGTCGGCCTACTCCACAGGGCTTGTCATAATTTAGGGTTTCAAGAATTTAATTTGCTGATACACAAAAGTCAAAGTTTCGTTAGGAATGTTACGACGATTAATTCTACAACGTTTGATTTCATAACTATTCTGAAAAATCAAAGTTATATTGTCACGCCTTTGTCCTGAATTCTGAAAGCATTCATTTATTATTTGGAAAAAATTCAATCCGAAGTGGGATGTCCACATTTATTCTGTAGGCGAATTTCCCTGCAATTTCCAAATTTTCAAACCGTGATATAAAAATATATATTTAAAGTTTTGCATAAAAAAGACCGGGTCAATGTCCCTACTTACTTTCTGTTCATTACAGGATAAAACGCGAGTATTATCTTATTAATTTGCATCACGACTATATTATGCTAATAATAATAATAGTAAAAAACATACAATTGTTGAACAAAATAAATTACTGACTATGTGAAAGTCAAGTGAGAAAGTGAGTTTGAAATTACAGATCGTGCACAAGTGACTTGAGATTTTCCACCATGTCGCCATTAAAATTTTCACTAGACTAATCATCTTTTTATTCGATAATAATCTTCTAAAGCACACTAGCTAGGTTGAGTGGGGTGTAGCATGCTTGATTTTAAGATTGACACTTGTGTACTTTCTGCTTTTCGTATCTGTCTTGATCCCTCACAATTCGATGGTTTTTAATAGATAGAGAGTATCATCAATTATAAATCATTTCGACGAAAAATTGTCAGGGACAATTATATAAAAAAATTATACTAAACAGTACCAATATATGTGTATGTGTGAGTTTGATTCTTTTTAGAAATTGCAAGTATCAGCGTTACTGATTGGTGACAAACATAGCTCAGTAGAAATTAGTACAATATATAAAAAAGGAAAAAAAAAAAAAAAAGAGAAATTTCCTAATGTGCGATGGTGGTTGGAAATGATGATTATGTGCATTTTGGAACTCTCTTGTTGCTCACCACTTTGCCAATGGAATCATTGTGATACAGTTACCATATCTGCAAGGACTAAATGAGAAGGGTCTGTTGGCTTATTTTCTATTACTGCGATAGTTGACAATAAAAAAACATAGTAAGGAATTTCAAGACATGAGTGGCAATTTCCTTCTCTTGCAAATATGCATACGCGTGCTAATTGCTATCCACTCATTGGTTACTTCTGCTTGGCCTTATTACTCAGTCCATCCTGTTTAATCTTCATTTGGTCAAAGGGGCAGACTCCATTGAGTCATTCACATTGCTCGCAAATTTCCATTTCATGACACCTCAAATTCTTTCCATCTACAAAACCAAAAGGCATATTAATTTCATGCAAATCATAAAAGTCAAGTCAACCCTATCGTAGTACACGAAAGTGAAACATAGACACGCAATCCTCGAGAAAAATGGACCAATGGGGTAATGGTTTCCAGACGATGGTCAATCAAGTAATTTACAAAATTCATTAAATTAAAGTTTGACCATAAATAGCCTAAACTGGCATTAATTTTTTCAGATAAAAAAGATTTTTGATGTATGGGTATCGATTTTATATAACAGATATAAAAGACTTTTTCCCATGTATGGAAAAATGGAACATGTTAGGTGAGATTTAGAGAGTGATCCACCAATTGTGGTCATCCTCTCTCCATTTTGCCTTTTTCATTGAGTAAACAATACTACAAAAAAGTACAGGCCACGCGTCGTGCAATTTTCATATGTACGACTTTTCTGAGAAGCCACATTCCCTCGTCCATTCATGACATAAAAAATGTTATCAAGGACGGGGAGATGTTTGTTTCCAAACTCACCATTGTTACATCGTTATTTTAAAATTTTATAAATAAAATATTTTATCATACAAATTTTATTTAAATTTTTTCATCTCTTATTTTTTATAATTAATTAATAATTTTTTTATACATATTCACAATCAAATAAATACTTATCTTTATAATTTTTCTATTCACGTTTATTTTTATCACTCTATAAACCTAAATAGTTTTACATCATTCAATTATTATTACATATTAAATATATATAAAAATAATTTTTCTATCAATTTAAATTTTATAAATTAAACATAATTTCCATCCTTATTCAAATTACCAATTTTCTTTCCCAATCCTAATTGGGAAACAAGCATAGTCAAGTGTGATTCTTTTACGAAATGAAAGTTAGGAAAACTTTGATTGGTAAAAATTTTAATTAATTTTTAGAATTTAAAAATTTATATCTGTGTGTCAGTGGACCTCCACGCCGTGTGTGTGTTGGGAGATACAAGATCTATGAAGCATGATCCGTGTACGCATATAAATATTAATTTAATTATAAATATATATAATAATTTGAACTTAAAATATAAATGAAAAATTTGTGGAGTATATTATTTGAATAATAGAATAAAATAAAATAAAATTTTAAAAACTAGCGTAGCCGCGGCCTCTTCCAAATAAATCTTTTATTTCGTCAGGTGAATCATCAAACAGTTGGAACGAGATCATTCATAACTTCGAGAGGGAGATATTTTTCCAAGGTGTGTGTTAAATACGGCGCCCACCCAACATAGAAAATACGGAGCAGTATATGATTACATTTATGACAATTACGAGTGTGAAAAATGCTGTCCGAAAGAGACAAAAGTTTGGAAGATTGTCAGAGTGGGCTGTTGCGTTTCTCAATTTTTCTAGAACCTTGGGTCACTTGCTTGGGACCGCCCCATTATCCCCCTTTTTTTTCTCCTTGCTTCCATTATTTAAATTCCCTCCCAAAGCACGCCTCTGGAGGAAGAAACGGAAGCAACACCAAAGAAGTTATGGTCCATTTCCCCGCCTGGCGGATTAGCCAATCGGATGAAGAAACCAATGGAAGTTGCTAAAGTCCAGAAGCACGATCTCGTCCGGTCTCACGTTTTCCTGTTCGGATTCTACTGCTGGGGTTGGGAATTCCTCACCGCCCTCTTGCTCTTTAGCTGCTGATATATCCGTCGCATATCAGACGCAGGATTTCCTCCATTTGTTTTGATCTTAATCTCTCAAGAAAAGCTAGATTCTCTTTTTTTTTTTTTTTTCTCTTTTTTATTTAAAGATAAATTAAGGGGGGTTGTTGGTGAAGTTTGGGGAGACAATGGCGCAAAGGTCAGCTCCGGCGCCGTTTTTGACGAAGACGTACCATCTGGTGGATGATCCGGCAACCGACGACGTGATCTCGTGGAACGAGGCCGGTACGGCGTTTGTCGTCTGGAAAACCGCGGAGTTCGCGAAGGATTTGCTGCCCAACTACTTCAAGCACAACAATTTCTCCAGCTTCGTTCGCCAGCTCAATACCTATGTAAGTCCTCTTCTTCTCCTTCTGCTGTTTCGTCTCATATATTACTAATGATCTCCGAAATCTCTTCCTTTGATTTAGCCAATTTTATTGGTTTCACGGATTTATGTTCTAGAAGGAGTCGAGATTTGCTTTCTTAAGGATTAACTGAGAAATCGTACGCGGTCTTAGCGAAGAAGATAATATAATTGAAAACGTAATCTGTAATGTCCTTGTTCACACAGAGAACCTCCGTACCGACGTTAAAGAAAGTTTTAGAACGCGACAAACAATCCAAGAAACTTTCGTGTTGCTTTTTAGTTTCTCAACCCAACAGTGTTCACCAAAACAGATGGAGAAGCCTCCCTTTCCCTGGGCCGGGCTTTGTTTAATTACACAAATGCCTAATAAGGATTTGAGGACAAAAAAGTGAGAGGTTGTTGCCCTTGAAGTTTAAGCGAAAACGTCATAGGAGCAATAGCGTTTCTTTAACAAACCCGTTTTTTACTGCTCTGCATGTTTGGGCCTCTGGCCTGGCGTGCGCTTGGCTTGCTAACGTCTTGTTTGGCACTACGCCCTTCTTTTTTTCGTTTTTTTTTTTGTTAGTCTTAATTTGACTTTTGTGACATCCACACCCTATTTTTTTAAAAACAATATACGTATTGAGCATGTACGCTGCTAGTGTGGGGGATTTTCAGTATGAGACGTATAGTCCGTATATACGTATATTATATCAACTAACCAGCTTATCACGTAATTAATCTTGGATTAATCATTCCTTTGGTGCACTGCGCCTTCTGGGAATGCATGGGTAGTTGGCCTCACTGCCTTAACAATAAAATTGCACTCGAGATAGAAATTTTATTTTAAAGGATTAGTTTCTTTTCATTATTTTAAATTACTTTTTTATATTAATTGCCTATAAAAGAGAGAAATATTTTAATTTGAATTTAAAAAAATTTGTAGGTTCGTAAAAATTTTTAAGCGTGATGAATAGTTTTTAAATGATAAACAAACAGAGCCTCTTTGTATCATTTGTATGTCAAATCGCATCTAAATTGAGATGATTGAAGATACTATGGTCATTCAAGTATACCTCTGCTCAGGGTTTTCGCAAAATCGTTCCCGACAAATGGGAATTCGCCAACGAAAACTTCAAGCGCGGACAGAAAGAGCTCCTTGCCAAAATTCGCCGCCGAAAAACTCCTTCCGCCGCGCAGAAATTGGCCGGGGCGAAGCCTGGACCTGCCGATAATCCTTGTTCTCTGGTAAGCTCTGGGGAA
The DNA here is from genome assembly GCA_019155195.1 of Avicennia marina. Classification (NCBI taxonomy): domain Eukaryota; kingdom Viridiplantae; phylum Streptophyta; class Magnoliopsida; order Lamiales; family Acanthaceae; genus Avicennia; species Avicennia marina. The sequence goes on from CM032765.1 coordinate 11,051,391, forward strand.
GACCTGGCCTCCAGCTCCACCTCGTCTCCCGATTCCAAACCCCCTGGTTCCTTGGAGAAGCACCCGTCTGCTCATCTCGTCGACCTCTCCGGCGAGAACGAGAAGCTGAGGAAAGATAATCAGATGCTCAGCTCCGAGCTCGCACAGACCAAGAAGCAATGCGACGAGTTGATAGCTTTTCTGACCCAGTGCGTGAAGGTGGCGCCTGATCAGATCAGCCGTATCATGAAAGCAGGCGACGGCGAAGGGGAGGTGCCCGGCGGAGCTTCCGATTGCAATGACGACGAGAAGGAGAATTGCATGAAATTGTTTGGGGTGCTGGTGAAGAAGAAGAAGGGCTGTAATGCGAGTTCCGATTTCGCGGGGCCGGTCAAGAAAGAAATGAAGCGGAGCGTGGGGATTAATGTTCCTTGGATGAGGATTTCTGCATCACCGGGGGAGAGCAGTAAGGTTTGTAACTGACCATCTAGCTCGCGCCACGTGTTGGAAGTGACTAATAATGTAATAGTTGGGGCGTAAAGCCGGGGTGGGATGTAAAATAAAGGAGCTTTCAAGTTGACAAAAATTCTTCCACCTGATCCCGATTTGTGAATGGAAGATCAAAATGGCAAATGGGTTTTCCAATCACTGATGTTGAGTTTTAATGTAAATTTAGTTTGGAGTGTTGTAATTTTGCGTTTCTCATGCACAAGCTTAGAGATACACATGTCAAAGGGATGACTGTTCTATCTCTTTGGTGTATTTGTTTTGCCATTAGGAATAAGAAAGTAAGAAATGCTTGGGTTGAAATGGGGACTTAGAATTTAGGATTTGTGGAAAAGAATTCAAAATTGAAAAAAAAATTTGAGGAAATATTATTTATGTTTTTGCATGATCCAACGTTGAAGTAATGCACATCAATTTGAGGAATTAACATGTGTATAATTTCTGCACGAACTTCCACATATTTTGGAATATTCTAATCATACAAAACCTTACGAAGTTATATAAGAAATGTTTTTACATTTCGAGCCATACGTGATCCTACAAACGATTGAAATAATTTTACGTACAGTCTTTGGTTGATCATTGCCATTACAGACGACAAAAAGCGGCAATGGGCCATTTTAGAGGCAATTGGGGTTCCTTCTTTTTGGTCCATACTCTGATTTAGCATCAATTTTACATTTGTTTGAATTAATTATCTCCTTATTTTTGCACAATATTTTTAAAAAATACATCTAAAAATACGAATTTTCATAAATATCGAGTAACCGGAGGAGGAGGAGATTGTCGATTAGCCGGGAAACTGCGTCACTGTACAGAGTCAGGCTGCTGAAAACGCTGGCGAGCATTTCCCATCTTTCCCTGCCTATAAATATCTCACCGACGAAACGATAATTTGATGTGGTAGATTCCCTTATGGCTGTAAACTCAGCCACTTTCTCACATTTCACTTTCCGTTTCCCGCCGCGGAGTCTAAGGTGCCGCCGTCCACTTCCGCGAAAGCTATTCTTTCGCCCCTCAGCTTCCATGGATACCGGCGACGAGCTCAGAGCGAAGTTCGTGGAGTTCCCTTATGTCTCTGGCCCCCACAGAAACCTGATGGTGGAGCTGCTGTCCTCCGTGGAGTCTCGCCTCGGATCCTCGCTCAAACCGTGCACTCTCCCGGCCGATGTACAACAGTTTGGGAATACCACTGGTACTGCACGTGCTTCTCTCCACCTCAGATCTGGAATCCCTTCTTCTCAGGTACCGTCCTCTTCCTAACACTGTTCGCTTAATTTTCTTCCCCCCCGCTTCTTTGGTTTAGTAGTTTGATCAAAACATAATAAGGATTAAGGAGTGGTAGATAACTTAGTAGATGATAAATTACAATTTCAAACTCTTCAGAAGTCCTCCAATTGCCACCTAGAAAATGGTTAGTTCGCAGTGGTGAAAAGCTAGACAGGAATTAGGGCTTGAGTTTTGTGTGTGATGGTTGGCTGTGGCTGTGATCCTTGAATTTTTGCGATGCAGTAGTTTGGACTTTTAGATGTATGAATTTATAATATGATAATTAATTTTGAAGAAGTAGTTCAATATATATTTGCTTAGTTGCTGTAAAAGCTTGAGGGTTGTGCAGAATCACAATTGCAGGAATTAAAAAACACGTCTTCCTTGCGCAGGACTTTTTTGGACTGAAAATGTACAAAAATACATAACATTGTAAATTTAATTTAATGTAATGGAAAAATGAAATCGAGTAAATGGAAACCTACCGAGTATGTCATGTGTTTGAGATTAGTATAAGAATCTGTTTCATACTCTACCGTATAAACTAAACAAAGGAAACACTCTCATTGGTTTCTTTGATGAACTCCAAGATGGGTTTGGGCTACCGACGTAATAGAGAAAGCTGCTGTATTAAAGCTCAAATTCCTTGTCTAAAATTGGCATTGCACGACTTTGCCGTTCTTGTCTGCCTACTGCTGTAAAAAATTAGTCTGGCTCCTTGATTTTGAGACAGATGTTATGGTTTTAAGTTTTTATGACTTTGTTGCTTCTAAGACTTTCCACGTTTACTCATGGTAGCTGAACTAGACCTGCTGCAAAATCCTCTTAATCTGCTCCTTTGCAGATTTTGTACCTTATTATAGATTTCTCAAACCAAACACATTATCAGATTGATTTCGTGTTGGGAAGTTGGATTCACTGCAAGTTGCCATCCGGTGGAGCGTTGAACATAACGAGCATCTCAGCCTATTTGAAACCCTTGACTGATGCACCACATTTCCTCCTGGAGCTCATCCAGACTAGCCCAACATCCCTTGTGCTTGTTCTGGATTTAACTCCACGTAAAGATCTCATCTTGTACCCTGATTACCTTAAAACCTACTATGAAGATACTCGGTTGGACAGACATAGGCAACGCCTTGAGAAGCTGCCGGAAGTCAAACCTTATGTATCACCTTCTCTATATATACGAGCTGTTCTTTCTCCGACTGCCATTATAGTCTGCATAGACATCGGAGCTGGTGAAACCACAAAAATGGAAGATATAATTCGAGATCATGTTGATCCCATTTCCAAGGAGTTGTTGCAATTTTGGATGGACTCATGTGCCTGCTTAGAGAGACATGTGGGAGAGCCTGAAAGGGCCTATTTAGCTGAAAGGGATGGAGTAATTAAGAATAAAACCATTGAGGTTGATCTTGGGTCAAATTTCCCAAGGTTGTTTGGGCAAGAAGAAGCTGAGAGAATATTAGGTGTCTTAAAAGAATATTACAACAAATAATCATCTGCTTTCTTAGTGTCAATATGTTTAGTTGCGTATTCCGGTTACTTGTAAGAAGATTGCTTGCTTGTCGTTTATCATCTTAGTACATGTATGTATGTATGTTTGTGAAATTCCTAATATCTAGCAAAGCGTGTGTTTGAGTGTTAAATCTGGAATATTTCCATTTTGGTTATTTAACCTCATTACTTTGAGAATCGAGAACTCATAAGATCAATATGGGAAAATAAGCTTGTGATTGTATGGGATTTCCATTTCTAGAAATTGATATTTTCAAAATTGGAGAAAAATAAGTTTTTGTATGTAATAGTAATGGATTACGTGTGATTGAATGAAATTTGTAAAAGGCATGTAATGATGATTTTTTAAGAAAGTGGTGATGGGTTTGTGCTGGTGTTGTTATAAGCAATGGCGTGGGTAGGCAGTAGGGTATTTTTGGGCTAAAAAATTGTGCCAAAAATTTCAAAGGAGTTACCCAGAAGACACTCTTTAAGAGAACACAGGACCGAACGCAATTACCATAGAACAGGGCTGCTGTGCAAGCACAGCCTCATTTCTACATAATTACCGTAGATTATGTAATTTTCAATATTTATTTTTAGTTTTGACTTTTATTCAATTCAGTTTTTTCACTAATAAAACATTATAATTGAGTAATTAAAAACGACCTCCTCATTTTTGCACAAAGCAGAATACTGATTAGTGATAGTCGAGATATTGAGCCGTGAGCACACCATTGTCGAACTGGTACATCAAAGGCAAAATATATACATTAAAACTTCGTGAGCTGGTCTGAGACACGAGTTTTGAATTGTGCTCAATGCACTGGTGACGGTGATTCATGCAAGCACATACCGGACTCCCTATCATCACCAGGAAAATACATTTTCTATGTTTTGGCAATGCAGAATAGTATTATAATCTCCAATTCCAATCCACATTTAAATTGGAATTGATAGTTCAGTACGTAATTCCAAGTTCTCTTTCACATGAACTTCCTAATGCCAACAAAACAAATGCTAGACGGCAATACATCATTTTCCAGATTCAAACGTGAAACCATCCCCCCATCTACCCGTTTCTAAGACCCATTAAACCCCTAAAATAGTCAGAAACAAGAAAAAACCGAAGGCCACTGGGAACCCTCTGTTATGCATTCTCGCGGTTCGGTACCAAAATTATTACACCATAAAATATAAAATCGAACGAGCACATGCACCACCAAAGGCAATAAATACCCGCGGCAAACTCATTGATAGGTTCCCCTAAAAGCACTGCCTAAATCACACTAAATGCTAAAATAATACAAATCTAATCACCCCAACAGAGAACACGTATACGGTTCTTCTAGAATATTCAAGTACAACAAATCAGGAAATTAAAAAGAAGAAACATGAAGCAGATTTATCTAGCAGTCAACACACAATTTCAGTGTGATTCATTTGCCATTGTCATTCTTTCCAACAGCAGGCCTCAGCGAATGAACTCTGCTTGACTCGCAGTGTACCTTCCCACCAGTTTGAAACACAATAAATTGGCTCCAACAGCTCGAAAAATGCAAGGGGATTACCAAAACGAGGTGTCATCGTCAAAGAAAATGCCAATATTTGCGTTATACCGTCAAGTTGGGCTCATGTGGCGGAACTGCCGGTGCCGGTTTGTTTAGCCACATAAATCTGTTTCATCTTTGAAGGAGGAAACCCTTTATCCACACCACGGGAGTGGTTCCTTCCATGGAAACCCATCCTACGATGAGACCATTCATTTCCTTTGCTGGTTCTCTGAGATGGGCCATCTCTTTTATAACTGTCGCCTGCTTTATTTCCCTGTTGGATGGATGCATTCTTCTGAGAGAACTGAGTCTTCACACAACTTGCATTCTGGGGTTTGCCATTCTCGATTGTGTCAATCTTTCTGGATCCAGCATCTACACTCCCGGATAAGCTTTGAACTGCAACACTCTGCACAGATAAAGCTGTGGTGGATCCCAACGAGCCCACCAATCCCAGTTCAGTATGTAAAGGGGTGACATTTTCATCTGCAGCAACAGTGACACGTAGACCTTCATCCGATGGTGCTGGAGTCTGAGTCTTGTTGAACCTATTTGCAGTTAGTGATTGTTCCATGGAATGTCCATGGTTGACTTGAGAAGGCAGAGCACCCTCCCCTTGTGGCTGCAATGGTCGAGAGACAGGAATAGAGTGAAGCGAAGTAGTGGGAACGTGCCCCCAACGAGCTTGGACAGGCAAGTCAGTGGCAGTCTGGAAAAGAAAAGCCAAAGTTCTTTAAGATTGTGACAAGATTTTCAAAGAGAGATACATAATAAATGCATCAAAAAGAAGAAAACAAATACATCCTGTTTAGATTGTGCGACTAAATTATTCTTCAATAGGAAAATAAATTAGGCACAAGGCAAAACAACTTCCACATATTACATCTAAATTTTCATGCACAGTATATCACACTATATGTACATTAACATAGTAAGTGGTATGAGCAACAATGAAAAAGAACATAAAAGAGGTTTTACCTGGAAAGGAGATACATCGAACATGGGTAAAGGAGAGGGCATAGGCAAGAGCGGAGATCCAGGGGTAAGATGCTGAACAGGAGCCGTCATATTGGGAGCATTTTGCTGAACATTAGTCATCTTCATATTATTAATATCTCCCTCACCAACGGTAGGGGCAGAGCAAGTCGGAGTGTTTTTCCAGTCGGTTCGCTTTCCAGAGGGTATATATGTGGTGGCACCCATAAAACTCAAACCAACCTGCCCATATTGTCCAACAGGGGCAAAATGATTATACAGAACCATATGGGAAGGCCCCTGAACCCCAGGAATGCCTCCAGGTGCACCAATAAATGGACCAGAGTATCCAGCTTGTGGACCATAAAATGATTCTGCACCAGAATAATGCCAGTTACCAAGAGGTCCAGAACTGGGTGCCGTACCCTTCTGGGGCTGTGATTGGGTACTGGAAGAATCTTCTTGTGGATTGAATGCAAAAATTGGGCCTCCCAACAATGGATTCATCTCATAGAAGGGGAAGTGGGGAGGTGGACCTCCAGGGAAATGAGAGAGCATCTGACTAGATGAACTTTGAGGACTCAGCAACGGTGGCCACAAAGAGATAGGTGTTGTCTCAACAGAAAGATCTGCTGGAAGAGAAACACTTAGTGACTCCTCACCCTGCGATTGATTTGTCACATGCTGGTCTCCAACCACACCTGGAAAAAGAACTATGCTGTCAAATTTATGAATGCAACCCCACATCCTCCCTACCCCTTCAAGTCAGGTCAAACTTGATGCTATACCTGGACCAATGCCATCAATCTTAGAACCACCAAAACTTTTGGTGTCATTAACCGAGCCCAGCCCATTCCCAACTATCTCATCGCCGCTGATAACCGCAACAGCAACAGCAGATGCAGCTGCTTCTGCTTCAGCCTCACAATCTTGTAAGGGAACACGACAATCACTCAGGTGTTTCTCTGTTATAAAGAAAAGAGAAATGTATTTATCCATTATCAAAAAATTGTTATTCAAATGCATGTCAGCTATAGTTTGGAACCTGGAGCACCAATGCCATGTGAAGTCGAATTGCTAATAGGAAGGGCTGTCGGAGATGTAACAGCACCTAACAACAGAGGGAAAAATGTGAATTTCAGTGCTCAATTATTAATTTAAGGCAAAACTAAGTAGAAACAATAAATCTTACCAAATTGAATTTTCTCTCCAGCAAGAAGGGAATTGATTGGACTTGCACCAGAAGAGAGAGATTTATCCTTTGTGAAAATGGATGACGTTGTCAAGATTGGATCAACAAGTAAGCTGGGATAACCTCCGACAGCAGAAAAGGGTGAACCATTCTGAACAGGTTTCATAGCCTCATTAATTCGGGTCTGATTCAAAGACATGACCTACCAGAAAACATATTTAAATAGAGTTTTTCTTAGAAAAGACAGTTAAACAAATCCAACATTTTCCATCCTAAGACAAATCCAAAGGAATATGAAAACCAGATCCTCTATAAACCCAATACAAAAATACGACATCCTCACAGTTTTGGCAATATAATGCCCAAATGAAAACTAAGGATATATTGACACCAAGCAACAACTACTTTGATTATGGATCACCAAGTAAAGTGGGAGGAAGGGGGACAGCAAATGAACATTTCAAGGTTGATTACTCAACCATCCAATTAACCTCAGGATGTTGAAAAAACTTTAGTTATAAAATTTAAAAACACACAAGCAAAAAAAAAAAAAGGAATAAATGTATAACCATATCTTTCAAAATTATATAGTCCATTGCACAATCCAGTAATGAAATGATAAGATGCTTTGTACTATTTGGATGTCAGGTGGAAGTGGAAGCTGTGATTTTAGTTATCGTTTTAGCCACCAAACTGCCACATACACAAAGGATATTTCCACAAGATATAACTTAAGGCTCATGGAAACACAACTACTTATAACCATGCTAATACGAATGCAAGTTGAACATATTCCCATAGATTAGTCCATCAAATACCTCAAGTGACATGATGCATTACCTTGTTCTTGCCGTTGAAGATCAAGACAGGATCATGTTCTGTTTTGCCATTAGAAACAACAGACACGGAGCCTGCTTGGTGAGGCCTGCTAAAACAACCACATTTACAAGAATACATTAGCTATCATTGTAACATACGATTAAAAATTTTTAAAGTTACTATCAAAAGACATTTACTTGATAGCCTGTGATTCAAAATTGATAGCAGCAGAATTGCCCATCTGCAGCTGAGAAAATTTGCAGTTAAATCCTGTTGAAACTTCATTATTGGGAAAGTGAGGGCTCTCAGATGCAGTAAAATCCAACTGAGACTTGCTTGATTCTTCAGCACTCAATGGAACGGAGGCTTTATTATTGCTTCTTGAGACTACACCCTTCTGTCTGGTAGCATGTGATTTGCGCAAAGGCTATGCGATAAAAGTGAAAGGTAATTGCCATAGGCAAGATGAAAATGTGTTTGAAAAACTAGATATCATCACAACACTGCAAAGGTGTGTATTAGAGAACATTGTCTATAATCAATTATACCTTAATGGTTCGTGATTTTTCTTTGCTTTCCTTCTCCCTCTGCTCACGCCGATCACTCAGCATTTGTCTTTTGGATCTGACTTCAATGAAATCATCCTCGTCACTGGCGGCTTCTATACCAGGTTGCTTATATACACGCACCACACCACTCTGCAAGGGAGTGTCAACATCCTCCTCAGAAGCAGTTCTCCTTAAATTAGCTTCACCAGAATGGGAGGTATTCTGAGACTTAATTGGTAACTTTTTTTCCAACCTTTTAAATACCCTATCTCCGTGACTGACCTCCAGAGGGCCTTTATTTCCAGAAGCAGAGGACTCTGATTCGATTCTCCGCTTAATAGTTCTACTAGAGATGGTACCCCTCTTGGACCCACTTTTTGGAAACACTCCCACTGCCTTTCCCACGTGATTAGACGTATCATCCGAGCCTGCACTATTAGAAGGGACCAATAAAGAAGCAGATTTCCTGTCATTCTCACGAATCCGAAATTCAGTTCGTTGAACAGTTCGTCGAGGTCGTCTCTGAATCCCATTTGAATCTGCCGGTATATCATGATCTTCAGAAGATGATCTTGTGTTAGCATTTTTAACTGCATAAGCAAATTTCTTCCCCCTGTGACCAGATAACAGACCTTCACCTCTCAATTCAGTGTTTTTCTCACCAGCAACAGACTGCATTGTGGGCTGTACATGTACATGCTGTGATCGATTTTCAGATTGCCTTGCCTTTGCTAATGTTTGGTAACTCTTAGCAGCATGGTGATTTCCTTTCTCCTCTACTGGGGTGCTAGATTCTGACTTTATTTTTTTTTCAGCGGCCCCAGTAACCCCAGAAGAAGATGAACAGACAACAGTATTTTCCTCATGACCGTCTGCATCTGCAACCATATTAACATCCAGGGAAATGCTTCCATTAGATTGCTCCGGCAATGAAGAAACCAAATTTGGTGTCTTGTTCTTTGAAAGAAGTGGCATCTTGTCCTCGGTAACATTGTGTGAGGAAGCATCACAGGCTGGTTCATGAGCCACAGAGCCTCTGCCATTCTGATTCAGACTAAAATGCCCCATAATATTAGGCTGAACAAAAGACACTGATTGAGGTGGCGTTGGCAAAATTCCCTGCGAGATGGCACATGTATGGAATTGACCAAATTGGAATATGGGAGGTGGTGATGAATGCACTTGAGCAGTGGAAGGACCAACAGGAGGATGGATGTGCAGAGGCATCTGTATGGAACCAATCTGTATGGCAGGGACTGGAGATGGTACAATAGAAGGACCGGAAAACAGCCCAAACTGAAGCTTAACAGGTGTATCTCCCTGACTTCCAGAAGATAAAGATGGTATATTAATTGGACTAGCAGCAGCTGTAGAAGATGAGACAGTTTGCTGAGCAGCTAAACTACTAGTATCAGAGGATTTAGCACCATCTAATAGATCTGTGGTTGCTGAAGCATAAGAAGCACCAACAGCTTGATCAATAGAACCTTGCAATGCCGATTTTTCTGGAACCTTGGTGGAGGAGCTATTGGCAATTGTCCCATGACAGTTATCTGCAGGCAGATTGCAAAGTTCATCTGAAGGAAACCGATCAACAGGCCCTTTACATTCCATGATACCAACAGAACTTGCAGGAACCGCATATGATCTTTCATGAGGACGTAGATTTTTATCAAAATCATCGCTTGGTAATACAACTTGAACACCCTCGTCAAAACCCAGGACCACATTGTCCATCATATCAGGTGGCTCTCTTCCCTGTAGTTCCAGTCCTTCAAACTTTTGGTCAAGCTCAAGATTTTCCTCAGCCCGGTCACGCACATCATCCTCCTCTCTGTATCCATTTGCGTCCACATCATATTCTTCTTGTTGCTGCATCCTGCCATCATTTTCAAGAGTCCATTCTTCATCCTCAACAGCAGAAACTGAATCTGATGTTATAAGTGTTGTACCAGTTCCAGAATTGCGATTGTGAACAGCAGATCCACTACCAGCCAGAAAACTTCTTTTCCCTTCCGCGACAACCGATGTTACAGGAGAATCTCCAGATTCATCCAAATCATCATGGGACATATGAGGTGGAGAAGTTGGGGGACTGGACACGGATACTGAAGACTGTGATTCACACCGAGGTGTATTGTTCAATTTCTGTTCTTCAGAGATGGTATTTTCTTGCAGTGGTACAAAGACCTCAGATGGCTCAAGACCTCCTTGATTACTACTAAAATAATCTGTCTGCTTAGTAGATTCAATTCCAGCTGAATGTGTGTAATGATTGCTGTTATCTAGGAAAGATGAAGGATCAGCACGTTCGATAACCCCATTAAAATTAGACCTTTGAGAAGAAGAAAGTGGAGGGGGGAGGACACGGGGCTGTCTCATGGAATACCTTGACCTCCCATAGGAGTATAACTCGCTGACCTCAGAATGTGGATACAAATGCTCTGGGTAAGAAGGATGACTGTCACCACGAGATTGTCCCTGCCCCCTTCCACTATCACCATACTTATCCACAATACCATCTGGCAACTCTAAATCCATCTCCCTAAATTTTCCATATGAGTTGAAATTCCCGGAAAGGCTCCGCCTATTATCTTTTTGATATTCAAACTCATCTGAGTAAGGCTCTTGCATCCATGCTTTGAAGTAAGCCCTAGAAGGCATGCCTCCTCCATGGAACTCTTTCCGAGGAGCTGCTCGACCACCATCAAATGCATCTCTCCTTGGACTGTAATGACCAATCTCCTGGCCTGGAAGTGGTGAAGGGAAGGTACCACCACTTTCAGATAAATCCCTTCTCCAAGAATTAACGGCTTTTCCTCTCTCAATAAAGTTTGAAGGACTGTCCCCAGAAGGAAAAGGCCTCGGCCTCATCTCAAAATGTCTGCTATGAGAAGGTGAATCAAATAAACCTGATGTCATCATCTCTTCCACAATTCCCTGATCATCTTCCCACGTATCTGAATCTAGATTCCTGGACATATTTTTTTCTTGAATTGCAACTTCCAGTTTCTCCTCCACAATTGTTTTAGACACAGAACCATCAACTTTTGCAACTTCTGCCTCTCTCTTGGCCATCTTAGCTTCCAATTCCTGAAGCTTCTGTTTGGCAGCTTGCTTCCTCCTCTCTTCTTCCTCGTGAATTCTTCTCTTCTCCTCCTCCCTGGCAATTCTCTGCTCCTCAGCTTTTCGAATAGCCTCAAGTCGTTCCTGTTCTGCCCTCCATGCAGCTTCTCGGGCTTCCTCTTCATGCCTTCTACGCACTTCCTCTTCTTCCCTAATCCTTCTCTGTCTCTCCTCCTCCTCTATTCGAGCTTGCTCTAATGCTCTTTCTTGCTCTTCAATGATCCTCTGTCTCTCAAGCTCTTGCATTTTCTGGACTCTTTCAAGTTCTGCCTCAAAAGATTCCCGAACAGGATCATAAAACTCAGTTGGCCTGGTAGCTTCTTTTTTCCTCTTAATTACCCCAGCAAAATCCCGTGAAAAAATGTCCCTTTCATCAAAACCTGCAGAACTTGAGTCTCTCAAGAAAGGATCATCCAAGAAGGGTCTGTCACTTTTTGAAAATTGTTTTTCCAGACCTATTGTCAGTATAGGATCTGTTATTGGAGGCAATTTCCCACTAGGAGCAACAGAAGATTTGGATAATTTGTTATTCTGAATATCATCAACTCTATACTTATTACGTTGTTCAGTGACATGGCGATCCCGACGCTCAGCCCCACTGTTTTTAAATGATTCCACTGAAAAATTGCGCTGCTGCTGGTGCTGCCGTCCTTCAAGACTCAAATCCCTCCTCTCAAATGCAGAGTCCCGCTTAAGTGTAATACAGCCATCTCGACCATCTCCAGAACGAGGTGAGATATATTTATTCTCCTTCACCATGTTATTATAAACAGGCATTCTTGCATTAAAATCGACACTATGGTTTCCTACTTCATGAGAGCTAAATCCATCTTTAGAAAATGTTGAGCTTCTCCACTTGTTACCTTCCCGACTAGGGGCCCTTACATCTTTATTATATGGGTCCCCTTTAAGGACTTCATTAGAAAAATTCTTCCCAGTTTCATTGTCTTGTAGATTCCATCTGTCATATTGATTCTGAGCTGGTTTGTGAGGCCAAACACTGGGTCTGGGCAGGTCAAAATCTCTATCCCAATGATTTTCAGTGTTTGAAAACCCAATACCTCTGCCCCGCTCTGCTAATCCATGGCCTGTGTCACGCTCATCATCTGCCCAATCAGACCTCGGATTCATGTTAATCAGTGGCAACGGGTCAGGATATTTTTCTTCCTGCTTTTGAATTTGATCAACCATTGGCCCATTCCCCATTCCATGGCCCCTACCACCATTTTCCCCCAATCCATTTCCACCATAATTCCTTGAGGAGAGCCCAAGTGGATGCATATCAACCAGTGAACCCAAATGATAGCTGTCCCTCTTGTCCTGGGTGAATTCATCGCCTACAACCTGCTTCTGCTTCTGATTTAACCCATCCTTGGGTTTCTGTGAACCCCCAGATGAGACGGGCCTTGCAGCTTGCAGAGATGGAAAATCCTCACCCCTCAAGACCATCGCTTTCTGTGCAGATGGGGGAGAAGCTTGACAAGTAGAAGCAAAACCTCCACCTCCTACCCCATTAGAACGGGCTGATGGCGGCATGTAAGAACCAATGCCCCGACTAGGCCCATCAATAACATCTGTCCCTCCAACCCCGGAAGCATCACTCTCCTTCTTCTCTGGCAATGCAGCTGCCACAGGTTTGGTCCACCCCAATCCAGATGAATTGGGTCTTGATCCAGTCCCACTACCAGAACCTGCACCCATCCCACCAGGTCCAGGCACATCAAATTTCTCGTGCTCTTTCCTCAATGACGGCAAATTCAAGGGGGGCGGAACAGATGATTTCGAAACCTTAGGGGGGCCGCCCCGATTCCGTGATAAAACCACCATTCCTCCATTCCCTCCCCGGCTCCTTCCAGCAGCAGCGGCTTGTCCATGAGACCCGCCACCTCCACTAAAATGTGAGAAATGAGTATGACGAGAAGGCTGATGCTGCCGACCATAAGACTTGTTCAGATTCACTGACACAAATTTGGAGCCATGATTGGCCATCTCCAAACAGGAGCCAGGACCGAACTCGAAAATGGGATCCCCAACCGCGTCAACACATCAAAATCCCAATCCTCGTGCTTTCTTCTCGCTCTTTCTCTCTTCTCTTCACACCAGCACCAACAGAACTAATAAATCAACGCTTCACCTCTCACTGTAGCAACAAAGAGAGAAATAAAACGAAAACCCTAAGCCCAGGGAGCAATAACAATAGCCAAACAACACAACTAAAGAACCTTAATATTAGAACCGATAAATGCAATTAGACAGTATTATTGATTTAATTTGCACCACAGCTGAGGGACAAAAATGAATCGGTGACCAAACAATAAATCCAGGTGGCGGGCGGAGGCTCGTCCGTAAATAGCGTACCTTGGAATAGAAGACGGCAGGGTTATTTATGCGCGCTGATCAAAGGGAGATGGGAGAGATGAGACAGAGAAGCCCTGCTCCGTACTTAGTCGTGAGAGAGACGGATTACAGATTAATGATACAAATGGAGAGAAAGGGAGGGAGGAGGGTTGATCACAAAATATTAAAAACCGCCCTCACTGCACGCACCGCCCCAAATCGAACCATATGTAATAATTTAATACATAAATTGTAGTTTTAAAATTTTAACAAAATCGCACCACGAAATGTTGTTTAATGTTAATTTTATAGTCAAAAAATGCACCATTCTGTGTATAAAACACAAATAAAATTAAATATTTATGTTAAATAACATATAGTTGAATATTGAATTTTATTTGAAACTTTGGATATTTTAAATTAATACAATTATCTTTTAAATTAAAAATATTTTTGTATACATTGTTGACACCTTAATTCTATCAAATTATATGATTAAATTATCATCACCTTTAGTTGAAAACAACAAAAATAAATCTACTTTGAAAGTCAATTTTAAAACATAAGTTTAACTTTTTTTAAAAATTTATTAAATTATAAAATTATTAATAAAAAATAAAAAAACATTAAAAATTAAATTCATCGTTGCCAATGCCATTGCCACAATTTTATAGGTAGTGTAAAAATATGTATTTTTTAATTGATCACAATATTTCATATATTTTATCAATGAATTATTGAATGTTAATTTAATGATTCGTTAACTTTTTATATATACATATACATTATATGTTTTATATTTTAACATTTGTACCTAATTTAATTTTTGTTCATAGACGATCACCTCAAAATGTAAAAACAAGATTTTATTCTTTAAACATAGAGATTTATTCTTCCATCATTATTAATTTAAACTATTTACAAGCATATTTATGGCGATTGCTTTATTATTTTTTTATTAAATTAGCCATTAAAATAGAAAATATTAATATAATTATTTATTAAGATTGGATACCGATACAAAACATTAATATTCATGATTTGAATGTGAGATTTGCATCTCTATTTATAATTATTTTTCTTAACATTCGTAGTTTCCTCATTTTTTTTAAATTATTCTTTTTCTTTTGTAAAATTAGTGATGTACATGCCTGTTACATTTTGATTGTAATATATTTTGGCTAGGTTAGCAAAATAAAAATGGGATAATATTTTTGTCGATAATAAAAAATTATTTTGTAGTGATTGTTATTTTTGTATTACATTGTTATTTAATTTATACCTTTTTGTGGGTATACATTTAATTTTTGTTTATTGAAGTTAAATTGATATTTATATTATTAAAAGTGAATATGGTTATTACCTTTGATATATTTGAATTTTTTACATTTTATAAGTCAATCAGTATTGAAATATAATTTATTTATAAACATAAAATTGCACCAAACCATAGAAAAGTTTTCAAAACCAAGCTTTGGTTCTTATTTGTAAAACCACAATTTTGATTTTTCATTAGAAAAAATCGCATATGACAATTTGATGTGAAATTTATTGAAAAAAAAATTAAACTGCATTGTGATCACCGAGAGAGAGAGAGCTGTGTGTGTAATTCGATTCTGCTTTATTTTTCTTATTTTCTGGACTTTCTCATTTTTTCTTTTATCGGATAAAATTAATATGAAAATTTATCTCTTCAGCATTGTAACTTGTCGCTCTCGATGCAAAAAGTATAAAAAGAAAAACAAATAAGAATGAAAAAATTATCATTTTAATGTGAATTTAGTACCCAAATTTAAATTTGGCATCCTAATATAACATATTGCCGTTAATTTATATTTAAGATTGGACGCAAATAATGTAAAAATACGAACAATAAGAGAGGAAAAGTATTGGTTGTGTTGGCTTTTAAATATAAGTGTGAGTTTCTAGGTGTCTTGACTTAAGAATAATTTAAAAATAAGAGAAAGAAAAAATAAAATTTAAAAAATATAATAATTATAGTACGTTTTAAACTCTAAAATTATACAAAATAAACATTGCCATTATTTTAATGTGAATTTGGTATCCTAATATACAAAATTATCATGAGTTATTTTTTTATTTTAATTTTTACTCTAAAATTTTATTTATTGTGTTTATTTTATATTCTACTCCATCAACTTTAATTTATTATGTTGCAATTATTTATGCATATTTTTTCTTACAGTTCTTGTCAAATTTCGTTTATCATATTTTCTTTTTAATTTAATTATATATTTTTCAATTTATCGTTGCTCACTTTGTTTTTCAATTATTTTTATTTATTTTCTTCCATATTTTAATTTTTTCAAATTTTAAAATTTATTCTCTAATCTGCCTTCTCTTTAACCCTTTTTCCCCTTCTTTTCATTAGTTTTAATTTCAAATAATTTTAATTCATATTAAAAATACTTTGTATGTGTTATTAATTATTGACATTTTTCTTGAATTTGATGTAAATTTTTAATCAACTAATATAACTAAACCAAACTATTCAACACAAAAGGTATAGGTTATTTATCTAATTTTATCCATAAATATTTATTATAATTATGTATGCAAGAAGTACGCAGAAATGCTAGTACCATACTATTATAATTATTATAGAATTATGTTTGTTTTCAAATTTTAGTATGTATTTTTAGATATTTTTATTTAAAAAATGTGTAAAAATAAAAAAAAATTAAAAATATAATAATTGAGTATGTATTTTTAAATTTCAAAATTTTAAAACAAACAAAGCGTTGGTTTTGTGTGTCACAAAATATACCGACAAAAATGTCCTCGCATTTAAAGTATATTATAAGAGAAGTAAATAGTGAACTTTATTAAGATATTCATTTTTTAAAATTCCATTTCATTTAACTTTTCAACTTAAATTGACTCCTTAGGTTTTCTATTTTTTTAAATATTAATCGCCTCATCATTTTCATTGACTCCTCTTTAACTCCCTCGATGTTATAATCCCTCCATGTTATAATCTTATCTTCAACTGCCATACTTTTAATCTTTAATTAATTAAAATTGCATTTGTTATCTCTCTACACTCTCTCTCCTAACTATTTAGGGACGTTTTGATGTATGTTGATTTTTATATTTTATTTTTAAATACGTTTTCTATGTTGAAAATATTTGCATAAATTTTTAATTATACCTTCTATCCTTACTCAAAGTCTTCCATTTTCATTTATGAGAGTTGCATTAAACGATGATATTTTAATTATTTTAGTTTTGAGAATTGTATTACATATGCTATTTTATTTTTGTTTTCTCTACATAGTCGAAACTATTTTGTTAGTGATGGATATAAATTTAATGTTTGTCGTAATTAGTTTGATGATTGGATTTCTCAAATATTTAAAGTAGTAAAAGATTTTTTAAGTTTTTTTTTTTTATGATTATACAAATGACTGAGATTTTTCTTTTTAATTAAAAAAATAGTGCAATATTGGTGTTTTTCTTGATTTATTATTATTATTATTATTATTCTGTCAAATCTACTTATTTTATACTTAAGATGCATGATACCCCTGTAATAATTATTTTCCTAGAAACAAAGACTAAAAGGCCACGTTTCCCGAAGTTTTATGTATTACGTTTTATTATACTTTTTTATTAAATTTTATTCTTTCAAATTTGTTGTTATCTATTATTTACATTAACTTAGTTTTCTTTTAATGTATTTTTTTACTTTTTTATTTATCTATCTTCTATATTCAGGTATTTTTTATTATTTTTTCTTTTATTTGTTCTCTAACTTTCATTTAGTGCTTTTAGTTATCTGTTATTTCTTTTTATTTTCAGTTTTTTTTTATGTCATTTCAATTCAATAAAAATTTATTGTTATTTTAAAAAATATTTATCAAGATTTTTTGTAAATTGAGAAAATTGAAGATGCTAACTCCTTTCATTGAACTCTACTCCTGCTCAGGGTCTTCGCAAAACCGTTCCTCACAAATGGGAATTCGCCGACGAAAACTTCAAGCGAGGACACAAAGAGCTCCTCGCCAAATTTTCCGCCCGAAAACTCCTTCCGCCGGGCAGAAACCAGACGGTGCGAAGCATGGACCTCGCCGATAATTCTTGTTCACCGATAAGCTCTGGGGAAGACTTGGCCTCGGGCTCCAAGCTCGCACAGACCAAGAAGCAATGCGACGAGTTGATTGCTTTTCTAACTCAGTGGCGTGAAGGTGGCCCCTGATCAGATCAACCGAATCATGAAAGCAGCCGGCGGCAAAGAGGAGGCGCGCGGCGGAGCTTTCGATTGCGATGAGGACGAGAAGGAAAATTGCATGGAATTGTTTGGGGTGCTGGTGAAGAAGAAGAGGGGTTGAAATGAGAATTCCTATTTTTCAGGGCCAGTCAAGAAAGAAATGAAGAGGAGCGCGGCGGTTAATGTTCCTTGGATGAAGATTTGTGCGTCACCGCAGGGAGAGCAGTAAGGTCGGTAACTGGCCATATATCTCGCGCCACGTGTTCGAAGTGACCAATAATGTAATCCTGGGGGAGTAAAGCTAGGGTGGGATGTAAAATAAAGGAGCTTTCAAATTGACAAAAATTCTTCCAGTTGATCTTGGTTTGTGAATGGAAGATCGAAATGGCCAAGGGTTTTTCCAATCACTGGTCTTGAATTTTTATGTAAATTTAGTTCGGAGTATTGTAATTAACATTTCTCATGCACAGGCTTATAGAGAGAGAGATATATATATATATATATATATATTAAAGGGACGAGTGTTCTATCTTTTCCGGTATATTTGTTTTGCCATGTTACTTAAAAAAAACTTTATTTAAATTTAAATTTAAAATTTTTCTTTTTAACTAATTAATTATTATTTCATTATTACACCTATTTCTAATTAAATCAATTAAATCAATACTTATATGTATGTTCACATTTATATATATATATATACACTTTACAAAATAATCATTATTCCTATATATTATCAAATCATTTAATTATTATTATATATTTATATATATTCAAACAAATAAAAAATTTTAAAATATCAAAATTACATTAATAAACAAATTATTCATCCTAACACAAACTTTCACCAAATATTATCTTTCCTAAGACTCCACTTCTAAACACAGCGTCAAGATCTCCTGAAGTTATGTAATAGAGGCTTTAGATTTTGAGCCATATGAGATCCTTCAATCGATTGAAGCAGGCCCACAATAATTTTATGTACGAGTTTTTCTCGATCCTTGCCATTACAGACAACAAAAAGGACTCATTGCCACAGTAACAATGAGCCATTCTAGAGGCATTTGGGGTCCTTCTTTTTTGTCTGTACTCCATTTAACATCAATTTTACATTTGTTTGAATAAATTATCTTCTTATTTTTATAGAATTTTTAAAAAATACATCTAATAATATGGATTTTCATAAATATTGATTAACTGGAGGAGATTATCGATAAGCAGTGAAATTGCGGGGTTTTTATTAAAATATTGTGTTTTTTTAATTTTTCAAAGGAAAATTTTTTGCAAAATGTACCATTCTGTTGTCTAGTTTGACGGAATGCAAGAATATTTTTTTTCAAAATGTATCTTGCCATGCATGGTGCGTTTTGGCCTACCATTCCCTCGGCTCCGTTAATTTAAAAAAATTAATGATTGATTAATAATTTAGATTTATAATAGAGTAATAATTGTTAAGGTTTTTGTTGATTTAGAGTATTTAATATTTAAGTGCAATTTAAAATTAGGGTTTTGTTAATCATATTTTTACAATAATCATTGATTTTGTAAATTAAAAATCCTATTGAACCCCTATTTTCCCTTTTTAAATATTGGTGCAGTGATATTTTGAATTAATTATTGAAGCCATTTGTCAAAAGAAATGCTATTTTGGCATAATGAAATTGATCAAGTTCGACTAATATTTTTGTTAAAAACTAACAATATAGAACAAGAAACAATTAATTTCATTTAAATATGTAAGCAGTACATAGAAGTAGTGGAAAAATGACTAACTATACAAAATATGTATAAAAGTGTGTGATCTACTATTAAGAAAGGTTTTTATATGGTTTAGAATTTTTTTTAATAGATTAGGGTTTTGTATGTTTTAGTATTCTTTATATTTTAGAGTTTTAAATATGTAAATGGCATTTAAAATAAGAGTTGTGTAGTTATGTTTTTGTAATAATTGTCAATTTTTTTTGAAAAAATATCACAATTTACAAATTGATTAAAATTTGTTAGAAGCAAGTTCATGCTTTATTTTCGTCAAAGTGTGTGAATTCATGTTAATATCTTATAAACAATATTATACTGTGGGAAAATTTTATGCTACGTATGAGAAAATTTCACAATACTAAAGAAACAAGGACGTGAATAAAAACTAACAATATACAATAGAAACTGTAATTTTATAGTAGAAAATATAAAAATAATTAAATTCATTTAAATATGTAGTTAGTACATATATGTAATAAAAAAAAAAAACAAGTAACTGTACAAAATATAATCAAAATGTATGATACTATAAATGGCCCCCAATGCCCTGTCACGATGGTTGAATTTGATAACATGCCTTACATCATTGCTATGGCTTTGCCCTCGCAGTGTAAGTTGCTACTTGGAGTCATAACTAATGCCACTGTCATGTTTCTGTGACCTTCCTATATAATATAGTAGGGAGAAAATATCAACGAATGGTATGGGAGACATGAGATAGTAGTGAAATCCACCGTATTGCATTGGCAATGTAAATTATAATCCCAACTGTAAATTCGACAAGTAGAGGAACTACAGTTGAAAAGAATATAACCTTAACAACATGTACAGGAACTGCATTTTAAGGTCTGGTGGTGCTAGTATGTAGTAGTTCCTTTCGGACCCAATGCTAGTTGATGATCTAATGTCTGCCATATCACTAAATACAGAAACATACGAGGAAGTCCCTGACATATCTAGATGAGTTAGTGGGTGTGGCGACGTGGGCATATGCTGATGAAGAGGTGTGGGCAATGGTTTGGATATGTCCAGATGAAGAAGTAGGTGTGACGGACATGATATGTTTGGGTGATAAAGTGGGATCTAACTATACAGCTGGAAATCTTGAGTGCGTCAATGTTTTCAAACCCAAATCGGTGATTGAACCGGATAGCCTATCAGTTCATTGGGCCACTTGTCTGACCGATCCAATCGATTTTAAAAAACGGGTTGACCCGTACTATAAATATAATTATATATATATATATATTTTTCTCTATGTGTGTGTGGATATCTGTTAACATATACAATAATATGTTTTTTTATAAATTTTTTATATAAAAAATAATTGATTCAAAAATAAAAAATAATAACACAAGTACATTTTACATTAAATGAATCATTCAATCTAATTTGACAAATACATGATATAGTGATAAATATTCATAGAAAATTAAAGCAACAATATCATTCAAATTCCTAAAACATAGCCACAATCAATCTTAAATTTCAATAAAAATTAAAGCAACAATATCATTCAAATTATAAAAATATAGATACAATCAATCTTAAATTTGAATTTATTTCTAGTTATCTTCTTCAACGTCATCACCATTGCCATCACCATCATCATCAAGTGTAGTTTGAGAATCAAAATTTTCAACATTAATGTCTTTAATCATAAAGGTATCTGTTTCTTCTCCTAATTTTAATAAAAAAAAAATTCAACATAAAATCACTATAAATAAAAATTACCAAAAGAAAAAAGGAAAGACAAATAGTTTTAACTAAACATGTAGATGGCGATGAGCTAGACTCTTATCCAATTTTTGATAATTCTTCTTCAAATATATTTTCTAAATCATTGTACTCGAGTCCACCTGGAAGATTTTCTTCTACAATTTAAAATTCTATTTTATCTATGCACTCATAATCTACAGGGTCATAATGTCATTTATTATGTTTAACAATAGAACAAATAGAAAGAGGAAAAAGAAGAAAACACTAAATTAGCAAATTTGTTAATTAGACATACGAGAATAAAGCATGATGAATAACAAACTTGTATTTACCTATTTTACAAACACAAGTTATAATACACATAAACTAAATCACTTAACCTTTAATGCTCTAGTCTGTTTCTCCTTTTAGTGTGAATACGTTCAAAGACACTCCAATTACTCTCGCATCTATAAGAAGAAGCTGTCTGACTTAATATTTTAATAGCCAACTTTTATAAATATAGAGCATCAATTCCAAACAATTTCCACCAGTCATCTAGCAAAATAAAATTATTAAGAAATTAAATAAAAATATAAAAAGTAATGCAAATTATAGTGCAAAAAAATATAATTCTATATTTTAAAGCTTACCAAGGCGAGTTGATTTGGCAATGCTCAATGCTGTTGGTCTAACAAAACCCTTCAATCTATCTCGATATAAAGATATTTCATTATAGGTTTCAATCTTTCCAATATCAACTTTGTATCAACGTAATTCAACAATTCACTCACAATTTCTGAATTTGTACAAAAAGATTCTTTCTCATACTGAAAAGTTAGGTTTAAAAAATATGCAGCAGCATGCAAATTTTTTCTCAACATTTTATCCCATCTTGCATTAATAATGTCAATATATTACTGATAGAGTCTTCTTTTGTTCCTAAACATTCCTTTAATACGCTTACTCGTTCTATACATACCTTCATACACATAACCCAGTGTCGATTTCTCATTAGAATCATAAATGCACAACAAGCGTAGAAGTGGAGCTACAATTCCCACAACAATAATTGAATTGTTCCAAAATGTTTCACTTAAAACAATTTGCTTAACTTGTCTTGCAATATCAATTTTCAAATATTTCTTGAAATCAGGAGAGACTACTATTACTTGCAAGTTCTCTTTATGATCATTTAAATTTTTTAATGTAATAAAAGTAGTTGCAAAATAAGTATCTCCAGGTCGAATAATTTTTTTCCATTCTTCTCTTTTTCTCAACCAATTGAGAGACCATTTGTGATTATAAATAAAACGCGTCAATCTTGAAGTAAGAATAGATAAATCTTCGACATGAGGCAATTTACAAATGTCTTTTATAATCAAATTAATACAATGAGCTGCACAAGTTGACTAACAAATAGTGTGATATTTCATAAAGTAATTCACTAACTGCCTTATAATTGTTTGTATTATCCGTGATAATATGAACCATATTACTTGGGCCAACTATCTCCACAATTTCAGCAAATAAATTGCACAAATTTTCAGCATTTGCCTCAATTTTAGATAGATTAACAAACTTTATAAATAAGATTCCAGTGACACAATAAACTAAGAAATTAAATAATGACCTTTGTCTAGAATCTCTCCATTCATAACCCATTATTGTACATCCCGTTTCTTTCCACTTACTCCTAAAAGAATTAACAATAAGCTCAATTTGTTTTTTAGCATCATTCAAAAGACCAACTTTCAAAGCATGATAACTAAGTCCAGTGTATCCATGACCTATTAAAGCAACTTTACCTATGGCAATTTGAAAATACGAAGAATTGCAAGCATTTAAAGGTATACATGCATCATAAAACCACAATGTAATAGACATATCAGTATCATGCCATTTTTCTTTACTTTGCAAAGAAACTTTTATAGTAGGTTGAAAAGGATCACAAGTTCCACTTTTGAAGAAGCTCTCTAATCCAAGTGTTGCCTTTCTTTTGTTTGATGATGTCAATTGCCTAACTTTGTGATATTTTCCTTGAAGTGATGTATGTTGAGTTGGAGGAGGTGAAATGTCATGAATGTCATCATCTCGATCATCATGTAAATTTGCACCAACTGCAGATTTATCAATTTTTATATTACCTCGCCGCCTATCTTTTGCCCTTTCACTATTTTACTTCAAAAATTCTTTGACCATATATCGAACCTCTAGTGGAACTTATTTACAGCTCGGAGTATTTCCTTTTTCTCCAACTAAATGTTGTTTTATGTGATTAATACCTCCACCTTTTAATATAGACAAGCAAAACTCGCAAGTAAAAATTTTTCTTTCTTCAGCATTCGTTGTCTCAGAGATATACCTTTATGCTATGTCTCTCTTTTGTCTAGGCTAACTCCCACATGATTGTCTTTTTCCATCACCAATAGATTAAGACTCATTTGGTGTAAAATGAGAGTTTGTACTTTCCATCAGACTACAAAATAAAATATGTATGTTAAGTTATTATTTGATGATAAGAAAATATATAAATTAAAACCATCAATCAAAACATATAAAAATTAAACATAGAATTAGGCATCTATGAATAATGCGAGGCTAACTTAACAAAAACATCCCAAATCTTAAGTTGATTCTAAAAAAAAATTTGTGCAGCACCAAAAGAAAGTTTGTGATAGTATAAAATATATAACCATACCTAAAAATTTGCACACAGTAACCAATGCAGTGGAAGTGACTGCTTAGCTTTTCAAAATAATTGCGACCATATAGGGAAAATGAGTTTAAGACTATGCTAAGAAGCATCATGAAGAAAAGAATCCATACAGTAACCTGTGCACATTAAACAAGCACAATAAAACCATATCATATCTACTCTTTCAGCAGTTCATTAGCACATGCCTCAAGTCCCCTCACCCACCAAAAGACCAACTGTCATTACCTTCATAATGCTAAGCAAGTAATGCCAATACCAATGAAGCTTGGAAAGAACTGATTCAGCTAGATTGGCCAGCTCTTCAATCTTAGTTTTTCCACAAACATAGTGGATGAAGAAATATTTTTACGATTTATGAGAGGAGATCATTTAGGCATTTGCATGAAAGTAACTTACTAACTTTGGTGACATTTTTATATCTTATCCAACATAGAAATGAATACTTCTTCGATTGGCTATTGGGTGCTGGACATGGTTTGTGCTTATGGTGGTTGATGTTGGACAATATTTAGTATTAGATTATTGCACCAGACTTGCACTTAAAAACACATGTCTTGATTTATCACGGAACACATGATTGCTGATAGTCCCATCAACTATTGATGCTGTAGCATATATGATCCTTCACCTCGACTTGGGTCAAAACCAAACTTTGATACCAACTATAACGAGGCTCCTTTTTAAGGATAGGGACAAAGGGCACCATGCGACTAGTAATCGCTCTACAGCTGATTACGTTCACCTGAACTTGCACGCAACTTTGACTATACTTCGTACTCACATCTCTCTGAATGTTTTAAAGGTACAGTTCCAATAGTTAATTAAAGAAAGTAGCAATTACAAACACGAATTGCATAAGAAAGCTTTATTGCATTAATTTAATAACACAATTACAAAGAAGTGACGACTAAAATTGGAGAAACTCTAGTAATTGCAAGTGCACAGAATTTCAATGGACACCTTACCCCATATAATATATTTGGCAAAAAAAAGTTAAATAGCAGTAATAGATATTAAAAATTCAAAGAAACTCAACTGAAATTGAAATAAAAAATTTTACAAATATTTATAATTATTATATAAAACTAAAACCCTAACAACAAAAGGAATGCGTTCGTCACAAAGCTGTAATAGGATGTGTCAGGAGTACCCGTTGGTAAACGGCCCTCCATGCGATGGAAAGCGGCCTGCATTCAATCGTTTGGTTTGAAGAAATGGTACAATCGAAAAAAATTTTTGGTGCCCCGTTAATTGAAAAAAAAAACATAATAATTATTTTTTAAAAAGACCCGCAACTGACTCGGTCACTTTCTCACATTCCACTTTCCGTTTCCCGCAGCAGAGTCCAAGTCGCCGCCGTTCCGCGAAAGCTATTCTTCCACCCGTCAGCTTCCATGGATTCCGGCGACGAGCTCAGAGCGAAGTTCATGAAGTTCCCTTATATCTCTGGCCCCACTGAAACCTGATGGTGGAGCTGCTGTCTCTCGCCTCGGATCCTCGCTCCAACCGTGCACTCTCCCGGCCGACGTACAGCAGTTTGGGAACACCACTGGTACCGCCTGTGTTCTCTCCGTCTCAGACCTGGTATCCCTTCTTCTCAGGTACCGTCTAATTCCCAATGCTGTTCGCTTAATTTTCTCAATTTTTTCCTTTCGTTAAGCCGTTTGAACGAAACGTAATTAATTGAATGAGGATTGAGGAGTGGTAGATAACTTAGTAGAAGCTAAACTACAATTTCAAACTCTTCAGAGTTCTCCAATTGCCATCTCGAAAATGGTTAGTTCGCAGTGGTGAAAAGTTAGACAGGAATTAGGGCTTGAGCTTTGTGTGTGATGGTTGGCTGTGGCTGTGATCCTTCAATTTTTTGCGACGCAGTAGTTTGGACTTTTAGATGTATGAATTTATAATGTGATAATTAATTTTGAAGAAGTATTTCAATATATATTTGCTTAGTTGCTTTAAAAGCTTGAGCGTTGTGCAGAATCAAATTTGCGGGAATTGAAATACAATTCTTCCTTGCGCAAGAATTTTTTGGACTGGAAACGTATAAAAGTCACTTAACATTGTAAATTTAATGCAATGTAATGGAAAAATGAAATCCAACAAATGGAAAACTAACGAGTGTGTTTTGTGTTTGAGATTAGTATAAAAATCTGTTTCATACTTTGCCGTATCAACTAAACAAAGGAAATACTCTCATTGGTTTCTTTGATGTGAGTGGGCTACTGATGTAACAGAGAAAGCTGCTTTTTAATAAGCTCGAACTTCTTTTCTAAAATTGGCATTGCACGACTTGGCCATTCTTGTCTGCCTACTACTGTTAAAAATTAGTCTGGCTTCTTGATTTTGAGACGGATGTTATGGTTTTGAGTTTTTTTGACTTAGTTGCTTCTAAGACTTTCCATGTTTACTCATGGTAGCAGACCTAGATCTGCTGCTAAATCCTCTTAATCCGCTCTTTTGCAGATTTTATACCTTATTATAGATTTCTCAAACCAAACACATTATCAGATTGATTTCGTGTTGGAAGTTGGATTCACTGCAAGTTGCCATCTGGTGGAGTGTTGCACATAACGAGCCTCTCAGCCTATTTGAAACCCTTGACTGACGCACCACACTTCCTCCTGGAGCTCATCCAGACTAGCCCAACATCCCTGGTGCTTGTTCTGGATTTAACTCTGCGTGAAGATCGCATCTCATACCCTGATTACCTTAAAACCTACTACGAAGATACTCAGTTGGACAGACATAGGCAACGCCTTGAGAAGCTGCCAGAGGTCAAACCTTGTGGATCACCTTCTCTATATATACGAGCTGTTCTTTCACCTGACTGCCATTATAGTCTGCATAGACATCGGAGCTGGTGAAACGACAAAAATAGAAGATATAATTTGAGATCATGTAGATCCCATTTCCAAGGAGTTGTTGCAAATTTGGATGGACTCATGTGCCTGCTTAGAGAGACATGTGGGAGAGCCTGAAAAGGCCTATTTAGCTGAAAGGGATGGACTAATTAAGAATAAGACCATTGAGGTTGATCTTGGGTCAAGTTTCCCAACTTTTTTTGGGCAAGAAGAAGCTGAGAGAATATTAGGTGTCTTAAAAAGAATATTGCAACAAATAATCATCTGCTTTCTTAACGTCAGTGTGTTTAGTTGTATATTCCTTTTACTTGTAAGAAGATTGTTTGTTTGTCGTTTATCATCTTAGTACATGTATGTATGTTTGTGAAGTTCCTAATACCTAGCAAAGCGTGTGTGAGTGTTAAATCTGGAATTTTTCCACTTGGCGGGTCTTTGGTTATTTAACCTCATTACCTTGAGAATTGAGGAATCATAAGATCAGTATGGGAAAATAAGCTTGTGGTTGTATGGGATGTCCATGTCGAGAAATTGATTTTTTTCAAAATTAGAGAAAAATGAGTTACGTGTGATTGAATGAAATTTGTAAAAGGAACGTAATGATGATATTTTTTAAGAAAGTAGTGACAGTTTTGTGAAGGTGTTGTTATAAGCAATGGCGTGGGTAGGTAGTAGGGTTTTTTTGGGCTAAAAAATTTTGCCAAAAATTTCCAGGGAGTTACCCAGAAGACAGTTTTTAAGAGATCACAGGACCAAACGCAATTGCCATGGAGCAGGGCTGCCGTGCATGCACACCCTCATTACTACATAATTACCGTAGATTATGTAATTTTCAATATTTATTTTTAGTTTTGACTTTTATTCACTTTATTTTTTTTACTAATAAGACATTAAAATTGCGTAATTAAAAATTTAAATATTTTATCTTAAAATAGAAGTCATATTAATTGAGGTGTTTTTATTTTCCAAACTAAATTTTCAATGTTTATACTTCTAATTTTGCTTTGAATTTAATACAAATTCTTTTTGAATGTGCATAATACCTTTTTTGTTCTTGTTGAATTAATTCATTTTCAAACATTACATTCAAAACTCATCATTCGTCATATTAAAAAAATTAAATCTATTCTTTTCTTGTAAACTCAATTCAATATTACTAAACATGTATGTATATAAGGTTATATAATTTGAATCTATCTAACCCATCAAATTAATGATCCAATTAGTTAATGATTCGCTCACCGGTCTATTTAGTTTAATTATAACTATGAAGGCTAGACAGGGTATGCCACTGGGATGGTGGCCCTGGACTTGATGTGAACGACTCAGGCTTACCAATTGGTTTTCAGGCGCCTGGTTCAGTGGAATAAAACTCTGGTACGTAGACGCAGCTTCCACTTGAAGTTGAATCTTTGTTTACGCAACACACCAGCGAGAAGATGTCGAATGTCAACTCCCCGACAACCTGAATATTCATAGTGCTGGCAACGACTTCATTTTTGCACAGAGCAGAATACTGAATAGTGACAGTGCAGATACTGAGCCGTGAGCATGCATCATTTTCAGACTACTAAATCAAAGGCATAATAAATAAATTAAAACATGACAAGCTGGTGAGTTTGAATTGTACTCAATGCACTACCGACGGTGATTCGTGCAAGCACATACTGAACTCCCTCCCATCACCAGGAAAATACATTTTCTAATCTTTCAGTAACAAGGTAGTATTATCATCTCCAATTCCCATCCACATTTAAATTTGAATTGATAGTGGTGCGGTACGTAATTCCAATCTCTCTTTTACACAAACTTCGTAATGCCAACATGACATGCTCGACGGCATTACATCATTTTCTAGATTCAAACGTTAAACCATCTCCACATCTACCCGTTTCTAAGACGAGCACCCACCACTTAAGCCCCTAAAATAGAATCAGAAACAAGAAAAAAACCAAGCCCACTGGGATGCATTCTCGCAGATCAGTGCCAAAATTATTACATCATCAAATATAAAATCGAACTAACATATGCACAACCAAAGGCAATAAATACCCGCGGCAAGCTCATTGATAGGTTCCCCTAAAAGCATTGCCTAAATCACACTAAATGCTAAAATAATACTAATCTAATCATCCCAACAGAGAACACGTATACGGTTCTTCTAGAATATTCAAGTACAACAAATCAGGAAATTAAAAAGAAGAAACATGAAGCAGATTTATCTAGCAGTCAACACACAATTTCAGTGTGATTCATTTGCCATTGTCATTCTTCCCAACAGCAGGCCTCAGCGAATGAACTCTGCTTGACTCGCAGTTTACCTTCCCACCAATTTGAAACACAATAAATTGGCTCCAACAGCTCGAAAAATGCAAGAGGACTACCAAAACAAGGTTTCATCGTCAAAGAAAATGCCAATATTTGCGTTATACTATAAAGTTGGGCTCATGTGGCGGTACTGCCCGTACCGATTTGTTTAGCCACATAAATCTGTTTCATCTTTGAAGCAGGAAAACCTTTATCCACAACACGGGAGTGGTTCCTTCCATGGAAACCCATCCTACGAGGAGACCATTCATTTCCTTTGCTGGTTCTCTGAGATGGGCCATCTCTTTTGTAACTGTCACCTGCTTTATTACCCTGTTGGATGGATGCATTCTTCCGAGAGAACTGAGTCTTTACACAACTTGCATTCTGGTGTTTGCTATTCTCGATTGTGTCATTCTTTCTGGATCCAGCATCTACACTCCCGCGTGAGCTTTGAACTGCAACACTCTGCACAGATAAAGCTGTGGTAGATCCCAACGAGGCCACCAATCCCAGTTCAGCATGTAAAGGGGTGACATTTTTATCTGCAGCAACAGTGACACGTAGACCTTCGTCTGATGGTGCTGGAGTCTGAGTCTCGTTGAACCTATTTGCAGTTGGTGATTGTTCCATGGAATGTCCATGGTTGACTTGAGAAGGCAGAGCACCCTCCCCTTGTGGCTGCAAGGGTTGAGAGACAGGAATAGAGTGAAGCGAAGGAGCAGGAACGTGCCCCCAGCGAGCTTGAACAGACAAGTCAGTGGCAGTCTGGGAAAAAAAAGCCAAAGTTCTTTAATATAAGATTGTGACAAGATTTTCGAAGAGAGATACATAATACATGGGTCGAAAAGAAGAAAACAAATACATCCTGTTTAGCTTGTGCAGCTAAATTATTCTACAATAGGAAAATAAATTAAGCACAAGGCCAAATAACTTCCACATATTACCATTTAAATTTTCATGCACAGAATATCGCACTGTATGCACAGTAACATAGCAAGTGGTATGAGCAACAATGAAAAATTACATAAGAGAGGTTTTACCTGGAAAGGAGATACATCAAACATGGGTAAAGGAGAGGGCATAGGCAATAGCGGAGATCCAGGGGCAAGATGCTGAACCGGAGCCATCATATTGGGAGCATTTTGCTGAACATTAGTCATCTTCATATTATTAATATCTCCCTCACCAACAGTAGGGGCAGAGCAAGTTGGAGTGTTTTTCCAGTCGGTTTGCTTTCCAGAGGGTATATATGTGGTGGCACCCATAAAACTCAAACCAACCTGCCCATATTGTCCAACAGGGGCAAAATGATTATACAGAACCATATGGGAAGGCCCCTGAACCCCAGGAATGCCTCCAGGTGCACCAATAAATGGACCAGAATATCCAGCTGGTGGACCATAAAATGATTCTGCACCAGAATAATGCCAGTTACCAAGAGGTCCAGAACTAGGTGCTGTACTCTTCTGGGGCTGTGATTGGGTACTGGAAGAATCTTCTTGTGGATTGAATGCAAAAATTGGGCCTCCCAACAATGGATTCATCTCATAGAAGGGGAAGTGGGGAGGTGGACCTCCAGGGAAATGAGAGAGCATCTGCCTAGATGAACTTTGAGGACTCAGCAACGGTGGCCACAAAGAGATAGGTGTTGTCTCAACAGAAAGATCTGCTGGAAGAGAAACACTTAATAACTCCTCACCCTGTGATTGATTTGTCAGGTGCTGGTCTCCAACCACACCTGGAAAAAGAACTATGCAGTCAAATTTATGAATGCAACACCACATCTTCCCTACCCCTTCAAGTCAGGTCAAACTTAATGCTATACCTGGAGCAATGCCATCAATCTTAGTACCACCAAAACTTTTGGTGTCATTAACTGAGCCTAGCCCATTACCAACTATCTCATCGCTGCTGATAGCTGCAACAGCAACAGCAGATGCAGCTGCAGCTGCTTCAGCCTCACAATCTTGTAAGGGAACATGAGAATCACTCAGGTGTTTCTCTGTTTTGAAGAAAAGAGAACTGTCTTTATCCATTATCAAAAAATTGTTATTCAAATGCATGTCGGCTAGTTTGGAACCTGGAGCACCAATGCCATGTGAAGTTGAATTGCTAATAGGAAGGGCTGTTGGAGATGTAACAGCACCTGACAACAGAGGGGAAAATGTAAATTTCAGTGCTAAATTATTAATTTAAGGCAAAACTAAGTAGGAATGCAAAATCTTACCAAATTGAATTTTCTCTCCAGCAAGAAGGGAATTGATTGGACTTGCACCAGAAGAGAAGGATTTATCCTTAGTTAAAATGGATGATGTTGTCAAGGTTGGATCACCAAGTGAGCTGGGATAACATCCAACAGCAGAAAAGAGTGAACCATTCTGAACAGGTTTCATAGCCTCAACAATTTGGGTCTGATTCAAAGGCATGACCTACCAAAAAACATATTTAAATAGAGTTTTTCTCAGAAAAGACAGTTAAACAAATCCAACACTTTCCATCATAAGAAAAATCCAAAGGAATATGAAAACCAGATCCTCTATAAACCCAATACAAAAGTACAACATCCAGTTTTGGCAATATAATGCCAAAACGAATACTAAGGATGTATTGACACCAAGCAACAACTACTTTGATCATGGATCACCAAGTAAAGTGGCAGGGAGGGGGACAGCAAATCAACATCTCAAGGTTGATTATTCAACCATCCAATTAACCTCAGGATGTTGAAAACCTCTAGTTATAACATTTAAATCTAGTAATGAAATGATACGATGCTTTGTAGTAAATTTGGATTTCAGGTGGAAGTTGAAGCTTTGATTTTGATTTTCATTTTAGCCACCAAACTGGCACATACACAAAAGGATATTTGCACAAGATATAACTTAAGGCTCATGGAAACACAACTACTTATAACCATGCTAATACGAAAACAAGTTGAACATATTCCCACAGAGTAGTCTCCGGTACCTCAAGTGATCATGCATTACCTTGTTCTTGCCGTCGAAGATTAGGACAGGATCATGTTCTGTTTTGCCATTAGAAACAAAAGACACGGAGCCTGCTTGGTGAGGCCTGCTAATACAACCACATTTACAAGCACACATTAACTATCATTGTTGCATAAGATTCAAGTTTTTAAAGTTACCATCAAAAGACATTTACTTGATAGCCTGTGATTCAGAATTGATAGCAGAATTGCCAATCTGTGGCTGAGAAAATTTACTGATAAATCCTGTTGAAACTTCATTATTGGGAAAGTGAGGGCTCTCACATGCAGTAAAATTCAACTGAGACTTGCCCGATTCTTCAAAACTCAATGGAACGGAGGCTTTATTACGGCTTCTTGAGACCACACCCTTCTGTCTGGTAGCACGTGGTTTGTGCAGAGGCTATGCAATAAAAGTGAAAGGTAATTGCCGTAGACAAGGTGAAAATGTGTTTGAAAAAGGCACGTATTAAAGAACATTGTCTATAATCAATTATACCTTAATGGTTTGTGATTTTTCTTTGATTTCCTTCTCCCTCTGTTCACGCCGATCACTCAGCATTTGTCTTTTGGATCTGACTTCAATAAAATCATCCTCATCACTGGCGGCTTCTATACCACGTTGTTTAAATACCCGCACCACACCACTCTGCAAGGGAGTGTTGACATCCTCCTCAGAAGCAGTTCTTATTAAACTAGCTTCACCAGAATGAGAGGTACTCCGAGACTTAATTGGTAACTTTTTTTCCAACCTTTTAAATACCCTATCTCCATGACTGACCTCCTGTGATCTTGTATTTCCAGAAGCAGGAGGCTCTGATTCAATTCTCCGCTTAATAGTTCTACTAGAGATGGTACCCCTCTTGGACCCACCCACAGCCTTTCCCATGTGATTAGACTTATCATCTGAGCCCGCATTATTAAAAGGGACCAATAACAATGCAGATTTCCTATCATTCTCACGAATCCGAAATTCTGTTCGTTGAACAGTTCGTCGAGGTCGTCTCTGAATCCCATTTGAATCTGCCGGTATATCATGATCTTCAAAAGATGATCTTGTGTTTGCATTTTTAACTGCATAAGCAACAAATCTTTTCCCCCTGTGACCAGATAACAGACCTTCACCTTTCAATTCACTGAAGGTTTTCTCACCAGCAACAGACTGCATTATGGGCTGTACATGTACATGCTGTGATCGATTTTCAGATTGCCTTGCCTTTGTGAATGTTTGGTAACTCTTAGCAGCATGGTGATTTCCTTTCTCCTCTACTGGGGTGCTAGATTCTGGCTTTATTTTCTTATCAGCGGCCCCAGTGAACCCAGAAGAAGATGAACAGACAACGGTATTTTCCTCATGATTGTCTGCATCTGCAACCATATTAACATCCAGAGAAATGCTTCCATTAGATTGCTCCGGTAATGAAGAAACCAAATTTGGTGTCTTATTCTTTAAAAGAAGTGGCACCTCATCCTTGGTAATATTGTGTGAGGAAGCATCTCTGGCCGGTTCATGATTCACAGAGCCTCTGGCATTCGGATTTAGACTAAAATGCCCTATCAAATTAGGCTGAACAAAAGACACTGATTGAGGTGGTGTTGGCAAAATTTCCTGCGAGATGGGACATGTATAATGGAATTGACCAAATTGGAAAATGGGAGGTGGTGATGAATGCATTTGAGCAATGGAAGGCCCAACAGGAGGATGGATGTGCAAAGGCATCTGTATAGAACCAATCTGTATAGCAGGGACTGGAGATGGTATCAGAGAAGGACCGGAAAACAGCCCAAACTGAAGCGTAACAGGTGTATCCCCCTGACTTCCAGAAGACAGGGATGGTATATTAGTCGGACTAGCAGCAGCAGTAGAAGATGAGACAGTTTGCTGAGCGGCTAAACTAGTAGTATCGGAGGATTCAGCACCATCTAATAGATCTGCTGTTGCTGAAGGATAAAAAGCACCAACAGCTTGACCAACAGAACCTCCCAGTGCCAATTTTTCTGGAACCTTTGTGGAGGAGCTATCAGCAATTGTCCCACGATAATTATCTGCGGGCAGATTACATTGTTCATCTGAAGGAAACCCATCAACAGAACATTCTTCTTCCATGATACCAACAGAACTTGCGGGAACCCCATATGATCTTTCTTGAGGATGTAGATCTTTCTCAAAATCATCGCTTGGTAACACAACTTGAACACCCTCGTCAAAACCCAGGACCACATTGTCCATCATATCAGGTGGCTCTCTTTCCTGGAGGTCCAGTCCTTCAAACTTTTGTTCAAGCTCAAGATTTTCCTCATCCTGGTCACGCACATCATCCTCTTCTCTGAAACCATTTTCATCCTCATCATATTCTTCTTGTTGCTGCATCCTGCCATCATTTTCAAGAGTCCATTCTTCATCTTCAACAGCAGAAACTGAATCTGATGTTATAAGTGTTGTACTATTTCCAGAATTGCCATTGTGAACAGCAGATCCACTACCAGCCAGAAAACTTCTTTTCCCTTCCGCTACAGCCGATGTTACAGGAGAATCTCCAGATTCATCCAACTCATCATGGGACAGATGAGGTGGAGAAGTTGGGGGACTGGAAACGGATACTGAAGACTGTGATTCACACCTAGGTGTATTGTTCAATTTCCGTTGTTCAAAAATGGTACTTTCTTGCAGTGGTCCAAAGACCTCGGATGGCTCAAGACCTCCGTGATTACTACTAAAATAATCCGTCAGCTTAGTAGATTCAATTCTTGCTGAATGTGTGTAATGATTGCTGTTATCTAGGCAAGATGAAGGATCAGCACGTTCAGTAACCCCAATAAAATTAGACCTTTGAGAAGAAGCAAGTGGCGGGGGGAGGACACGGGGCTGTCTCATGGAATACCTTGACCTCCCATAGGAGTATAAGTCGCTGGCCTCAGAATGTGGATACAAATGCTCTGGGTAAGGAGGATGACTGTCGCCACGAGATTGTCCCTGCCCCCTTCCACTATCACCATACTTACCCACAATACTATCTGGCAACTCTAAATCCATCTCCCTAAATTTTCCATATGAGTTGCCATTCCCAGAAAGGTTCCACCTATTGTCTTTTTGATATTCAAACTCATCTAAGTAAGGCTCTTGCATCCCTGCTTTCAAGTAAGCCCTAGAAGGCATGCCTCCTCCATGGAACTCTTTCCGAGGAGCTGCTCGACCACCAGCAAATGCATCTCTCCTTGGACTGTAATGACCAATCTCCTGGCCTGGAAGTGGTGAAGGGAAGGTACCACCACCACTTTCAGACAAATCCCTTCTCCAAGAATAAACAGCTTTTCCTCTCTCAATAAAGTTTGAAGGACTGTCCCCAGAAGGAAAAGGCCCCAGCCTCATCTCAACATGTCTGCTATGAGAAAGTGAATCAAATAAACCTGATGTAGTCATATCTTCCACAATTCTCTGATCATCTTCCCAGGTATCCGAATCTAGATTCCTGGATATATTTTTTTCTTGAATTGCAACTTCCAGTTTCTCGTCCACAAATGTTTTAGACAAAGAACCATCATTTTTTGCAACTTCTGCCTCTCTCTTGGCCATCTTAGCTTCCAATTCCTGAAGCTTCTGTTTGGCAGCTTGCTTCCTCCTCTCTTCTTCCCCGTGAATTCTTCTCTTCTCCTCTTCCCTGGCAATTCTCTGCTCCTCAGCTTTTCGAATAGCCTCAAGTCGTTCCTGTTCTGCCCTCCATGCAGCTTCTCGGGCTTCCTCTTCATGCTTTCTACGCACTTCCTCTTCTTCCCTAATCCTTCTCTGTCTCTCCTCCTCCTCTCTTCGAGCTTGCTCTAATGCTCTTTCTTGCTCTTCAATGATCCTCTGTCTCTCAAGCTCTTGCATTTTCTGGACTCTTTCAAGTTCTGCCTCAAAAGATTCCCGAACAGGATCATGAAACTCAG
This sequence comes from Avicennia marina, assembly GCA_019155195.1. Taxonomy (NCBI): domain Eukaryota; kingdom Viridiplantae; phylum Streptophyta; class Magnoliopsida; order Lamiales; family Acanthaceae; genus Avicennia; species Avicennia marina. The sequence goes on from CM032765.1 coordinate 11,087,686, forward strand.
ATGGCCTTGTAGCTTCTTTTTTCCTCTTAATTACACCCGTAAAACCCCGTGAAAAAATGTCCCTTACATCAAAACCAGCAGAACCCAAGTCCCTCAAGAACGGATCCTCCAAGAAAGATCTGTCACTTTTGGAAAATTGTTTTTCCCGACCTATTGTCAGTACAGGGTCTGTTATTGGAGGCAATTTCCCACTAGGAGCAACAGAAGATTTGGATAATTTGTTATTCTGAATATCATCAACTCTATACTTATTACGTTGTTCAGTGACATGGCAATCCCAACGCCCAGCCCCACTGTTATTAAATGATTCCATTGAAAAATTGCGCTGCTGCTGCTGCCGTCCTTCAAGACGCAAATCCCTCCTCTCAAATGCAGAGTCCCGCTTAAGTGTAATACAGCCATCTCGACCATCTCCAGAATGAGGTGAGATATATTTATTCTCCTTCACCATGTTATTATAACCAGGCATTCTTGCATTAAAATCGACACTATGGTTTCCTACTTCATGAGAGCTAAATCCATCTTTAGAAAATGTTGACCTTCTCCACTTGTTACCTTCCTGACTAGGGGCCCTTACATCTTTGTTATATGGGTCCCCTTTAAGGACTTCATTAGAAAAATTCTTTCCAGTTTCATTGTCCCGTAGACTCCATCTGTCATACTGATTCTGAGCTGATTTGTGAGGCAAAACACTTGGTCTGGGCAAGTCAAAATCTCTATCCCAATGATTTTCAGGGTTTGAAAACCCAATATCTCTGCCCCACTCTGATAATCCATGGCCTGTGTCACGCTCATCATCTGCCCAATCAGACCTTGGATTCGTGTTAATCAGTAGCAACGGGTCAGGATATTTTTCTTCCTGCTTTTGAATTTGATCAACCATTGGCCCATTCCCCATTCCATGGCCCCTACCACCATTTTCTCCCAATCCATTTCCACCATAATTCCTTGAGGAGAGCCCAAGTGTATGCATATCAGCCAGTGAACCCAAATGATAGATGTCCCTTTCGTCCTGGCTCAATTCATCGCCTACAACCTGCTTCTGCTTCTGATTTAACCCATCCTTCGGTTTCTGTAAACCCCCAGATGAGACGGGCCTTGCAGCTTGCAGAGATGGAAAATCCTCACCCCTCAAGACCATCGCTTTCTCTGCAGATGGTGGAGAAGCTCGAAATGTAGAAGCAGAACCTCCAACTCTTACCCCATTAGAACGAGCTGATGGGGGCATGTAAGAACCAATGCCCCGACCAGACCCATCAATAACATCTGTCCCTCCAACCCCGGAAGCATCACTCTCCTTCTTCTCTGGCAATGCAGCTGCCACAGGTTTGGTCCATCCCACTCCTGATGAATTGGGTCTTGATCCAGTCCCACTACCAGAACCTGCAACCATCCCACCAGGTCCAGGCACATCGAATTTCTCGTGTTCTTTCCTCATTGACGGCAAATTTAAGGGGGGCGGAACAGATAATTTTGAAACCTTAGGGGGGGTACCCCTACTCCGAGATAAAACCACCATCCCTCCACTCCCTCCCCGGCTCCTTCCAGCAGCAGCGGCTTGTCCATGAGACCCGCCACCTCCACTAAAATGTGAGAAATGAGTATGACGAGAAGGCTGATGCTGCTGACCATAAGACTTGTTCAGATTCACTGACACAAATTTGGAGCCATGATTGGCCATCTCCAAACAGGAGCCAGGACCGAACTCGACAATGGGATCCCCAACCGCGTCAACGCATCAAAATCCCAACCCTCGTGCTTGCTTCTCGCTCTTTCTCTCTTCTCTTCACACCAGCACCAACAGAACTAATAAATCAACGCTTCACCTCTCACTCTAGCAACAAAGAGAGAAATAAGACGAAAACCCTAGGCCCAGAGAGCAATAACAATAACCAAACAACACAACTAAAGAACATTAATATTAGAACCGATAAATGCAATTAGAGAGTATTGTTGATCTAATTTGCACCACAGCTGAGGGACAAAAATGAATCGGGTACCAAACAATAAATCCAGGTAGCGGGCGGGGCTCGTCCGATTATAGCGTACCTTGGAATAGATGACGGCAGGGTTATTTATGCGCGCTGAGCAAGGAGAGATGGGAGATGAGAGAGAGAGAGAGGGAGAGAGAGAGAGAGAGAGGCCCTGCTCCGTACTTAGTCGTTAGAGAGACGGATTGCAGATTTACTGATACAAATGAAGAGAGAGGGAGCGAGAAAGGGTGTTCCCAAGAGATTAAAAACTGCCCTTACCGCACGCACCGTCCCAAATCGAACCATATGTAATAATTTAATACATAAATTGTAGTATTTTAATTTTAAGAAAATCGCACGACAAAATGTTGTTTAGTGTTAATTTTGGATTCAAAAAGCCGCAACAAAAACTACACCATTCTATGTATAAAATATAAATAAAATTAAATATTTGTGTGAAATAAAATATAGTTGAATTTTGATTTTTATTTGGAATTTTAGATGTTTTAAATTAATACAATTATATCAAATTATATGATTAAATTATAATCACCTTAAGTTGAAAACAATAAAAATAAATATACTTTGAATGTAAATTTTAAAACATAAGTTAAACATTTTTAAAAATTTATTAAATTATAAAATTATTGATAAAAAGTAAAAAATTAAAAAAAATTAAAATCACAGTTGCCAATGCCATTGCCACAATTTATAGATATTGTAAAAATATATATTTTTTAATTGATCACAATATTTCATATGTTTTATCAATGAATTATTGAATGTTAATTTAATGATTCCATTACTTTGTATCTATATATATGTATTATATATTTAACATTTGTACATAATCTGTGTTTATGTATGATTCTTACTTTTTAGGGCATCCCAAAGTGTAAAAATAAGATTTTATTCTTCAAACATGAAGATTTACTCTTCCATCGTGATTTAATTTAAACTATTTACAAGCATATGTATGACAATTGCTTTATTGTTTTTCATTAAATTAGCCATTGGAAAGTTAAATATTAGTATAATTATTTATTAAAGCTTAAATATCAATACAAAACATTAATATTTATGACTGTATATGAAATCTACATATTTGTTTATAATTATTTTTCTTAGTCTTCTTAGTTTCCTCAATTTTCTAAAGATATTCCTTTTCTTTTACAAAATTAGTATTGCATGTGCCAGCTACATTTTGGTGTCTTGTGATATATTGCAGCTAGGCTAGCAAAATAAAAAAAGGGCTAATATTTTTGTTGATAATAAAACTCTATTTTATAGTAATCATTATTTTTATATTGCATTGTTATTCAATTTATACTTTTTTTTGTGGGAATATATTTAATTTTTGTTTATTGAAATAAAAATGGTATTTGTATAATTAAATGCTGTATGGATAGTACCTTTGATATATTTAACTTTTTTTTTACATATTATAAGTCAATTAGTATTAAAATAAAATTTATTTATTAATCTCAAAACTACATTGAACCATACAAAAACATTCAAAACCAAGCTTGGTTTTTGTTTTTAAACGGCAAATTTTGATTTTTTGTTAGAAAAAGCTACCTATGACAATGTGGTTTGAAATTTACTGAAAAAATTTTTGAAACTGCACAAACAGAGAGAGAGAGAGAGAGAGAGAGAGAGAGAGAGTTGTGTGTGTAATTTGATTATGCTTTATTTGCTAATGTTCTGGTCTTTCTCGTTTCTTTTTCATCGGATAAAATTAATGCGAGAATTTGTCTCGTCAACGTTGTAACTTCTTGTGGTAATCTGTTTGGATGCAAATAATGTAAAAAGAAGACATATGAGAGAACAAAAAATATATCATTTTAATGTGAATTTAGTATCCAAATTTGAATTTGTCATCCTAATATAGCATTCCTCAGTTAATTTATATTTAAGATTGGATGCAAATAGTGTAAAAATACGAATAACTAAGAGAAGAAAAGTATTAGCTATGTTGGTTTTTAAATTTAGATTTGAGTCTTAAGTATTTTGACTCGAGAGAGTGATATAAAAATAAGATAAAAATAAAATAAAATTTAAAAAGTATAATGATTGATAATGAATTTTAAACTCTAAAATTACAAAATAAACACAGTCATTATTTTATTGAGAATTTGGTGTCCTGATATACAAAATTATCACCAGCCTATATCTATTTTTTAATTTTAAAATTTACCTCAAAAATTTTACTTATCGTGTTTATTTTATATTTTGCTCAATCAGTTTTAATTTATTATGTTGCGATCAATTATACATATTTTTTCTTATTGTTCCTGTCAAATTTTATTTATTATATTTTCTTTGAACACTTTCTTCCATTAATTTTAATTTAATTATATATTTTTACATTTTATTGTTTGTCATTTTGTATTTAAATTATTTTTTATTTATTTTTTTTCTATATTTTAATTTTTTCAATTTTTAAAAATTATTCTATAATCTGACTTCACTTTAACTCTCTTTTTTTTCTTCTTTTCTTTAGTTTTAATTTTAAGTAATTTTATTTTATATTAAAAATATTTTTGTATATGTTATTAATTATTGAAATTTTTCTTGAATTAGATGTGAATTTTTTATCAACTAATATAACTAAACCAAACTAATCAACACAAAAGGGCATAGATTATTTATCTAATTTTGTCTATAAATGTTTATTATAATTATGTATGCAAGAAGTATGCAGAAATGCTTGTACCATATTGTTATTACTATAGAACTATATTTGTTTTTGAATTGTGGTGTAGAATTTTAGATATTTTTATTTTTAGAATTGTATAAAAGTAAGAGAGGATAATAAATAAAAATAAAAAAATATAATAATTAAGTATACGTTTCTAATTTCTAAATTTGAAAACAAGCCTAAGAAAACAAGCCTAATAGCTTTTTTGTGTCACAAAATGTATTTACACGTATGTCCTTGTTTTTAAAATAAAATACGAGAGAATTAAATAGTGAAGTTTATTAAGATATTCATTTTTCAAAATCCCATTTCATTTCATTTAATATTAATCGCCTCGTCATTTCCGTCAAGTCCTCTGTGACTCCCTCCTTCATTTTATGATCTTATCTTCAACTACCGTACTTTTTAATCTTTAACTAAATAAAATTGCATTTGTTATCTCTGCACATCCTCTCTCTTAACTATTTAGTTATGTTTTGATGTATTTAGATTTTTATATTACATTTTTAAATACATTTTCCAAATTAAAAATGTTTACATAAATTTTTAATCATACGTTCTTTCCTGACTCGGTGTCAAATTTTCATTTATGAGAGTTGTGTTGAATGATGATATTTTAATTATTTTATTTTTGAGAGTTATGTTAAGCATGCATTTTATTATTTGTTTTCTCTGCATAGTTGAAATTATTTCGTTAGTGACGGATATAAATTTGATGTTTGTCGTAATTAGTTTGATGATTGGATTTCCCAAATATTTGAAGTAGTAAAAGATTTTTTTAGTGTTTTTTTTTTTATGATTATATAAATGACTGAGATTTTTCTTTTAAATAAATAAATAGTGCAAGATTGGTGTTTTTCTTGATTTTTGTTATTATTGTTATTCTTTTAAATCTACTTATTTTAATTATTATTCGGAAACAGCTTTATGTTCTCAAATCTTCATTGTTTTTAATTATTTGCGCATTATACAAAGCATAGCCCACGACTATATTCCCACTATGTTTATACTCAAGATGCATGAGACCCTGTTATAATTATTTTCCTGCAAACAAAAACTAATATGGGGTCGCGAAGAATGTTAAACAAAAAAATAATAATAATTTATCATCTGGGGGTTCACAGAGACCGAAGGATGGGTTAAATCAGAAGCAGAAGCAGGTTGTAGGCGATGAATTGAGCCATGACGAAAGAATGTTATTTTTGTGATTTAAATGTATATTTTTTATTTGATGATAAATTATGTTTTCTTGTATATTTCAAAAAATGTGTACAGTAAATACACAGCGCAGAAGAAAGAGGAGTGGAGGGAACCAATTTCGCGAATTGACGTCACGGAAATGGCCAATTCTGTGATTCCAATTAAACACTCGTGGGAAATTACACGTTCATCTTCGTCTATCCCCGACGGAAACGTGTCGTAAAAGATTACGGTCGAAAAATAATTGTCAAATGTCGCCGAATCTCTTCTGCTCATTTCTGCCTGGTTGCCGTATTCTTTCAAGCCCTTCTTCTCTCCTCAATTACGTGGTGGTGGACTGGTGGTTCAAAAAAATTTGACATACGTTGTGGTGGTTCGGGTTTTGGTTCTTCTTCTTGTCTGTTTCGGCTGAGGAATTAACAGAAAATAATTCCAAGTGACCAAGGTTTTTGTTTGTCATGCAATTATCTACTTTTTAAAAATATATATTTAATTTTTTGTATTTCTTTCACTGTTTTATTTGATATATAATTAATTATTATATATATTTTTATCTCTTCCTTTTCTTTAATTTTACGCAATTTTCGAACAAAAAAAAGTTTAAAAATTTTCAGGCCACGACGCCATTTTTGCCTTGCCGTGGGCAGAAATGGTCTTCTAGAAACCTTTCTGTACATTTATTGAATTTTAATTGCATACACTGAATTTATTACGCACTTTTGCTTACAATTTGGGGGAAAAAAAAGGCGGCGCCTGATGGATTATCTAGGCATGCCTAGGCGGCGTCCTCGCCTTCAAATGGTCGTGTGCTGCAGCTCCCGTGATGAGCTTGACGATGTCCGATCCAATGTCTCTGATCTTGTACTTCTTTTTTCTCACGGGTCTGGATGGATTATCTTTCTTTTAAGTTAGTTTGTTTTGTTTTTGTTCTCTCTCTCTCTCCCTCTCTCTGTGAAGTAACTTTGATGTTTTAGTAACATTTTGGCAGGCATCTATGAGATGGAATATGTTGGGAAAATATAAAGTTATGGCGTGGCAGAAAAGATAGAGGTGTGCAAATCGCACTTGATTGTTGTTACAGATGCTTGTTTTCTTCTTCTGGGCTCCAGTTAGAGTTGCCTGCTTTGGCTCGTATTATGCTTAACTATGAAGCTTGGCCTTTTCTCTGAGTGGACTAAGTCACTGTCTAGAGGGGCTGTTTTAGTTTTGAATTAGCATTCTCTTTCATCATGGTTTATCCATTCATGATGTTAAATGCAAAATTTGATAAATGTTGTTAGGTTTCAGGGAGGAATATTGACTTCTTCTTGAGTGCGCTTGTTACAATTTGTCTTTACTAAATGCCATTAATGTATCCGGTTCGTGATCTGCACATGCGAAGTATATTGCGCTGCAAAAGGCAAGTTCAAAATACGTGTAGACAATGTAGTGTTTCAAAATGCATCTACTTATGTGTAAGTTGCAAATTAAATTTATATAGTTATTGTAGTTTCAAGAAATATGATACACCAATAGATTATCATATTTTTGGTATTTCCTTGAGGCTTGTTTGCCAGATGCTCTGGGAGGAATTTAGCTAATATCAAAGATAATAGGAGTGTTAGCGAGGAATGATAGAGTTTTATTCAAACCTTGGAATTCTTTAAATTGTCTAGAGATGATTGGTATAAAAGGATTGGCTTCTTTATCTGGGATTACTTAATAAACACACTATGGAGCTAAATAAGGAAAAATAGAAGAGTAGAAAAACTAGTCAAGGAAATTAAACAACATACTACAACGAAGAAGCAACAAATATAAGAGCAATCAAGTGAATGAAAAAATCTACCATGTCACCGTTCAGTTTGTGAGGGGGTGTCTTTTGGTGGTGAAATTGCCTTCTCGAAAAGGAATGCAGTGAGCTGTGGAAACATTGGGCAAGGCGTTCCTTTATGACTTTCAGGGAAGGGTGCATTTGATAAGGATTTGCTATTCATTCCAATTATATTTATTTGGTATTTTTGTTTATGGTCGTGTTTTCTTTCTTTCTTTCTCAAGTAACAAAAACGTTGACTACCACAGCACGATGGTTTCTGAGTACAGTATTCTTTTCCTAAGTACAACAAGCAGATTTTTGCCTTTGAGCACAAACCTTCTGTCTTATAAGATGTCTTCTTTGGTCCAATATGATAGCCCAACCCCCTAAATATTTGTATTGTACCTTTTGGTATGTATTATTTCATTGGAAAAATGGTACAAGTTTATATGCTTGATTTAGGAGAAAGATGCTTTTAGCTTCTCCAGGTCATAAAGAACTGTTGACAGGGGGATTGCAGAAATAAATTTTAAGAAATGGGGGGAGTTTGGAATAAGCTTGAATTGTTAGCCCTTTCCATCTTGTATTGTCAATTGTTTGTCCATAATCAAAAATGTGTTTGTGACTGTTAAGAAATGAAACAAAAGATATGATAGAGCTAGGACTACTATTGTATGATGTCTAGCTGATGCTAGAGGCAGAGGTGCATAATAGATCGATATGAGGAGCATGACCTGTCTTGTAATAAAACCAATTATTCTTGATACCTTGTTCTCAGTTCCTTTTTCCATAACCTCAGCTTGAAAAAGGAAGAGATAGGATGGCCCTATGAAGAATGTGGTCAGAATCTATAATGGAGTCCAACCACAATGGCCGGATTGATTATATTCATGCATAAGGATTCTAGATTACCTAGTAGAAAATATTGAAAAATCATCACAAACCTCCCTTATTTCTTTTCTATTGCAATTGTTGGATTATGATTTGATGATTTTTGAAAGAGATAGACTAGAGACAACATTTTTTGTGTTAATGACGCCGAAGGGGTTTTAAATGAATAGAATTAGGATATGGATGGAACATAATGAAATAGAGCCACTTTGTGGTTCCCTTTGAAATGAGGCATGGAAGAGAGCCACTACGAAGAATTTTCAGGAGTTATAGAGAATGGTTCGAGCTCATATTGGTCACGGTTGAGAACAGGAATTGAACTCTATGAGATCTGATATCCTGTTGTTCCTTAGTAGCTCAATGGTAGAGCGGTTGGTTGTTAACTGGTTGGTTCTAATCCCACTTGGGGAGACTTGATTCACTCTGAATTAACAAATTCAAGGCTCGCATTTGGCTAGGAGGATTTGAAAGGCATTATAGCATTAAGATTTCCAAGGCTTAGCTTAAGACCCCACTACTTGTCATATTTGGTTTGGTATTGCTATTGCACTTGTCTAAGAAGCTAGAGTATAACAGAAAAAGCATGGAAAGATCAAAGGTACGTTTTGTTTTTGTTTTTGTTTTGTAGGCGATTTTTTGTTGGTTTGGTAGATGGTATTAGAGATTGTGTTAGGTATTTGGTTTTTATGTTTCTAGAGATTAAGAAAAATATGCAAAGATAAATAAATTTACAAAAGATGTATTTGGTTTTGTTTTTATATAGGTGAAAATTTACTGTTTATATCAATTTATATCTAAGTATTTACTATATAAAATTTTCAAATGAGGAAGTTGGTGAAAGATAATAGGAGGGTACACCTTAGAGAAAGTACAAAAATGAAAACAAATGCAACCTGAGATTTTTTAAACCATTCAACTATTTTCTATTAGTTTAATGGTACAATTGATAAGGCCTCACCCACACGACCAAACAACACAAGGGTACGCTAAGAAAGATGTGATTCTTCTATCATATGGAAATAGTTGATGCTTTCCAAATAAAACCAGGAAGAAAACATATATAAAAAATGAGATAAAAAGTGGATTTCAGAATCTTGTACTTGAGGTAAAAATCCTTTAGTGTGTAACTCCATCCCACGTCAATTGAGGAAAAGTTTTAAGGCTAACTTGTAGTGGGATATCCTTCTTCTTTAGTTTGCCTTTTGGTATTTTTTGGTATCAAAGTCAAGTTTTATGTGTTTGATGTCTAGAGGGGGGTCGCAAATGTGCGACATGGAGGGGCTTGCGTGCATGTATGACCTAGAGTCGTAGTTTGCACGAGGGACTACATGGATTTGAGTGGGGGGAAAATGTGTCCCCCATAGAAAAAGGTTCATGGACCAACATATAAAGTGAGATAACCTCCATTCTTAATAATTGGTTTTCTAGATACTGATTGATACTTATGACACGGTGGTTGGGTTTTTAACCGTTGAAGCAAGAATATGGTGTAACTATAGATCATTTATTGAGAAGTTGCGTAAAGAGGAACTGAATATTTTGTCCGCCCTAATAAATGAACTGACAACTACTAAGTAATTATAATTTTCTGTTGTACCTTTCGCTATGCAGGCCCAAAATGAAATTGTCCATTGATTTCTTCTTAGCATTTCAGGTCCATTAAAATTTCAATTTGCTGAAGCCGTTGTAATATAGATTACAATTGTTGACTTCAGTTGCTTCCAGTGGTGTTATTTTACTTTATACTGTGATTAGCAGCATTCCTCTCTCAGTGATCTTTTAGATGATGAAACTGGAGACTTATAATTGCTGTAAGCCAAACAAATATCTATCCTGTAAATAGGAAGCAATTTCCTCCAAAATTTCTAATTTCCTTACGTCTGACTATATTTGAACATTTCTGCAGAGGAATGGTATTTGCTCCTGAAGTGTCATGTCAATATCAACGTACCAAATGGCTGGTTGGGACCGGTTTATATATATTAGAACTGAAGTTCATCTTGTGATGCTCTCTGGTGAAGCTCAGGAAGGCCCACTTTAGGTAGTGCTGAATGAATGCCTTACATGTTATTGAGCAGGATCTAAGGCCCACCTTCAGGTCCCCACAAATGGGTGAAGAGTGGCTATTTTTTCAATTTTATCTTTTCCGTTTCCAGTTGCTTATAGCTTTAGGAATGAACTACGATTGAGACTCATTGATGTAATTGGTGCCTTGTGTTTGAGTCTCATCCCCTAGAAAGTTGGCAGGTGTTTGGATTGATTATTGGCTAGGTGAAGATTTTTATCTTGGTTTCCACTGAGTAATTGGAACTCAATTGGTAATTGGAAACAAGAGTAGGTCTGTTATTTGTTTACGTGTATATTAGATGAGTTCTTGATTTCGACCCATTTGTTATCATCTAATTGAGATTCCTTGAGTGAATGTCCTAGCTAGCTGCTGTACATTCTAGATGGCAACTGACAACAAGCTTTACTTACTGAAATATTCCATCAACACCAATGGGTGATAATTCAAGTGTATGGAATATGTGATTTTCAGGATTTTTTTGAAGGCTAATCTCCATGCTCAAAGCCATTTTTTCCTTCTCTTTTGCTAAAGTTCAGTAACGTTTTTTATTTTTCTGTTGCAGCGATAATGAAGCATGTGGAAATACAAGAGGTCTGAGTATTACTGGATTTTTTGATACGTGCTGAAGTGTAGCAGGGCATTTACATGGATATCTCTTCACAATGTGACCTTGTTTGCCTTCTGCTAGCCAGGAGTAGGTTAGCCCCTTCTTGATGAAATCTGTTGGAAGATTTTCTGTTTAACATGGAAGTTTTCTGTGAACTTTCAAGTATGTAAATTAGAATACAGTGTAATAGAATCAAACAATATTTTATTGCTATTTTAATCGATTGTGCAATGGATATTTTCTGAGTTCACTTTTGTATGCTTTTGAGCTGCAATGAAACTTGTGGCAGCTAAATATGAAATGACTTAGATCCTGTTTAAAATTTGAAACGTCGATGTCTGTTAGAATTGTTGGAGGAATCACTACTATCAATTGGGTATAAAATTGACAAGTGAGAGCAGCTATAGCTTTCGTGGTACCGATCCCTCATGTGAAGTTTGTGCATGCCTTGGCCCTTCTGAGCAACACCCCAGCAGTGGGGATGTAAGAAGGCAAGATCCTGTCTGTCTGAGGGGAAGAAGGATGTCTGAAAAGGGATTAATGTGATATGGGACCTGTGCTCTACGATCACATTACCAATCAATATGTTAACAAGGGGCGATACATCCCTTTTTGTGGCCTACCTCTCTGGCTTTTAACGCTATTGTGCTGTATAGAAAGGAATGCATTATAAAAACAGTGGTAACAGATATTTCTTTGATATTTATCTGGACAACAGAGGTGTCATTTGCGTCTTTCTGCATTCAGTTCAATCATTTAGGCAACCGATTACGGTGGTTTTTACCATCCTCAGTCTTGGAGGGCGGTTGTACAGCAAACTTTACTGCACTTTGTTTCTACCCGTTGTTGCTAATTGATCGTGCCAAGTTTTTTCTTGTTTAATTAACCAGTTGATATAATCGATATTTAATGAGGTGACAGATATTGTGAGCTCGACATGTTACACGTTCTAATCATAATCAGAAATTTTCACAGGCTGGAACAAATTCTCTTTGTGCAGATTTGTGTGATTGTACAGACTGACAAAAGAGAAGGCAGGCCTTTATTTTCCCTGTACTTGTGTCGTGCCAGTGGAAAGAATTAATTAATTCTAACTCCAGACTAGGGTCGCACGTGAGGTCGCCACGCCCCAAGGCATCGAGCCATGCATGATGCAATTATAAGCGCATAGAAATCAAATTCTCTACCTTAATTCTTATCTCATTTGTCTTTATATTTTCATCAGTAAAGACGTGTCTTTATCACGTACGCGTCACATATTAAATAAAATAGAGAGATCAGGACTCGGGAGGCAATAAAGATTTAACAGGAACTTGTACATGTGAAAACAAATTCACTAAAATGAAATCCTACCCCGTTTCAATTTCAAGATAAATCATAACAATCAATTTCATGTATTTTAAATTAAACACTATTATTGTTTCCAGTAATTGAGTACCAATACACTGGGAGAAATTAAACAAGAATAGATAAATAAAGATGGAAATAAAGAAGGAAACGGGTTAGGGATATACCACGGATGGTGACAAGTTTTTTTTAGTATGTATTTTTAGATTTTTTTAAAAAAAATTATATAAAAACAAAAAAAAGAGAGATAAAAATGTTGCAAAATTTAAATAAAAGATAGCCTTTGTCATTTGAGGCCAAAAAGTAACTGAACTGAAGCTGTAGCAGTGTTTAGTGACAAAAAGTAGGGTTGGCCCTCCATACAGGACAACCTAACATAATCCTGCCTACATCTGTTCCCACGCCACCAAACAACCCAGGAAAATACACAGATTCTCACCTAAAGCATATAGAACTCTGCAGGCGGTGAGAGAAAGAGAGAGGGGGGGGGGGGGGGGGGGGGATATAAATATGGACATGCTCTTGGCCATTTTGTCTCTTCTAAAGGCTTGTTCCTTTCAGTTCAGGGGTGTAGATTATAAAACCCACCCCTCAGTGTTAATTTTGGGCAGTCACCAGTTTTTTTTGTTAAATTTTTTTCCAATTTGCAAGGCTTTTATAATTGAGTTTCTGTGCTGCAGAGAATTAATTGAGGGCTACGCCACGCAGATATAGAAGCGAGAAAAGCTTTCATTCATTCACTTTGATGGCTTCTGCTTTTCTCAACTGTCCCAAATCCGAAGGCAATGAAGAAGTTTCAGAGTTCGATGGCTCCCAACCAAGCCTCGCCTTGTCTGAGGTTCATGCTTTGTTTGATACGTTTACTGTAATACAGTGTGGTTAAATTCAATTTTATTTATTTTTGGGTCTCTCTGATCAGGTGATTTTAGAGATCAAAATGCTGTACACCGTAGGCCTTCCTATGATCGTCACTGGACTGCTCATCTACGGCAAATCCTTCATATCCATGCTCTTCCTGGGAAAGCTAGGCAAGGATCTTTTGGCTGGTGGGTCCCTGGCAATCGGCATCGCCAACATCAACGGCTACTCGGTCATCTCCGGCCTCGCCCTGGGCATGGAGGCCATCTCTTCTCAGGCGTTTGGGGCTCAGCAGTGGCCTCTCATGGGCCAAACCCTACATCGCACGGTCACCATTCTCCTGTTTGCATGCATCCCAATCTCCGTCCTGTGGCTGAATATCCAACCAATTCTTGTCTTCTTCGATCAAGATCCCGCCATTTCTTCCATTGCTGCTACTTATCTCACCTTTTGCCTCCCGGACCTGTTGTTCCAGTCCTTCATCAATCCGCTCAAGATTTATCTCAAGTCACAGAACATCACTTCTCCTCTCATCTTAAGTGCGGGTTTAGGTCTGGCTCTGCATGCCCCAATCAACTATGTTCTCATCCATTATTTGGGTCTTGGCATTGGAGGGGCCGCCTTCGCCGTTGCTCTGACGGACTTGATTCTGCTGGCAACCCTGGCGGCTTACTTTTGCTTTTGGGGCGTTCAGACAAAATCTGCGCTCGGAGGCGTCTGGGCGTCGGTCCATTGCTTCGATCACGAGTGGAAATCCATCCTCAGCCTTGCGTTGCCGAGTTGCTTCTCCGTTTGCTTGGAGTGGTGGTGTTACGAGCTGATGATACTATTGTCTGGAGTCCTCGCAAACGCCCCCGAGGCCGTGGCCACCATGGGAATCCTCCTGCAGGCGACCTCCCTCGTCTACATTTTCCCGTCGTCTCTGAGCCTGGCCGCGTCGACACGGGTGGGGAACGAGTTAGGAGCCAACCGACCGAGGCAGGCGAGAATCTCGTCTTATGTAGCGCTGTTCTGCGCTGCCTTGACAAGCGTGGTAGCCATGTTGTTCATGGTGACTCTAGGGGGCACGTGGGGCCGGGCTTTTACGGAGGACGAAGCCACTGTCGCCCTTACGGCGGCAGTTATGCCTGTGGTGGGGCTGTGTGAGCTGGGGAACTGCCCACAAACCACTGTCTGTGGGGTGCTGAGGGGCAGCGCCAGGCCAGCTCTCGGTGCTCGCATAAATTTGGGGTCGTTTTACGGCGTGGGGCTGCCTCTGGGTGTCTTCATGGGCTTCACAATGAAAATGGGCCTTTTGGGCCTCTGGCTTGGCCTCCTCGGTGCTCAGGCCGTATGTGCGCTTCTCATGATTTGGGCCTTATGGAGGACAGATTGGGTAGGGCAAGTAAAGAGGGCAAGGGAGTTGATTGGAGTGTGAAGTGATCATTAAGATGCGGATAAACATTAACATCAATAAATACCTTGTCCTAATTAAATAAAATGTTATTTTGACGTATTTCACATTTCAATTTTTAGTTCGCCCCCTTTCCTCCCAAATGAAATATAAATAAATAAATTTGGAGACACTTTGCAATAATTTCATAACACTACTTTTTAAAGCATCTTATAAATTATAATAATTTATGTGGTAAGGTAACATATTTTTTCTTAATTGTATTATATCAACCACATTTGCATTTTTTTTATCAATACTACACACACACGAAAAAGAAACACTAATATATACAATATCAAATAAGATTCTATTAATTCTTGGATACTATACTCTCACAATTTTTACACACGCAAACACAAACTTTGCGGGCCATATGTCATTGCAATCATGGGCCGAGTTTTTGGGCCATTTCAACAAAAACTAAAAAATAAAAAAAACAGATAACAAAGTCTTAGTACAAGCCTGTCTTGTCCATCAACCAGCAAATTTTTTTGGACAGTCACCCTATTCCAAGCAAGGGCAGGAATCTCATTGCCCCTCACATATCTATCCGGGAACTTGAATCACAATCTGATCAATTCACTTTGTTTTAAGACTTTTGTGCATCGAGTCACATGTATAATGCTCCCTTTTATCTCATAAAGTATAACTTATGGTTACGTTCGGAACTCAAGTTTCAACTCCAAAGTATCTCTTCAAATTTCACAGTATCAAACATATCATTTAATAATATTTTCATATAAATTCAAATTTAAATTTTCTCTCTCATATATATGTATAATTAACTAATTATTTTTTAATCATTACACATATTCACAATCAGATTAGTACTTATATATCAAACATATATTCACATTTATATCTTAAAATATAATCATTATTCTTATAAAATATCACATTACTTTTATACATATGTTCAAATACTTTAAAACTTTCCTTCCAAACATTAAACTAATCTCAACACAACACCTACCAAACCTTTTATCCAACAGACATCCTTCTCCCAAACATGGCCTATATGCTTTTCTCATAACATTGTGACATAAATAAATAGGAATTGGATATTTCTTTAGGTCTGATGAAGACATAGGCTAGGCTGCTTTTATCACCTAATGTTCTATCACTTTCCCACTCAAAACCAAAAAATAAAAAAAATCTGGTAGTAATAAATGATAATATATGCAGCTTACAAATGGCGCACCAATTGCAACTTCAAAACGCAAATTGTGCCAATAAAATAGTTACACGTGATGCTGTGCATGCCCTTCATTCCATCGCCAGATTCTTCACCAGTGGTGCAAAATCTTTTTCAATAACAATCGCATCCATTATTCCTTCACTAAAGGATAAAAGAAATGGCGATAATGTGCTGTGCGGAGATGTTGAATTCAAGCAGGGAGATGACGGTGGAGGAATTCAAGGCGTGGCTGCGCCACTTCGACGTGGACAAGCACGGCCGCATAAGCCGAGAAGAGCTGGCGGAAGGCCCCTGCAGCCTCCGGATATGGTTCGTGTGGTGGAAGGCTAGACGGGGGATGAAGGCTGCCGATTCCGACCAAATCTACAGCGCCAAGGAGGTCGAGAAGCTGCCGGAACACGGGCAGCGGCAGTTGCATATGAAGATTTACGAGGAGTAGGAGGACGACGACTATTGACAGCTGCCGATCACATTTTTTGTTCTTTGTTGTTAATTAACGCGACTCCCGCATGATCTGTGCTTAATTAAATTTAAGTCTCGTCTTGTCCGATTGCAATTATGTAATTGCAGTCCTTTTGAGGGCTGTATTGTTGCTAAAATTAAGCACAGCCATGCAACACTACCATCAAAAAAATTTCAAAGAATTGAATGGTTGAAGCTAATATTCATGATTGTTGAATGCATTAATTGGAGTGAAAAAACCAGCATTAAAGTGATCATCACTCGCCCTCTCTTCATGCAGAAGGTCTCGAAACAGACAGTGAGTGTTAAAAATGGAGAGGTCTGCAGTAAAATTATGTTAAATTATAGTGGTCTTGAAAGACGAGATATCTGCAGTGGGTCTTGAATCCAGTTCAACGTCTAAGATTGTACCATTTGGGGTGGTTATTTGCTAAAATGTGTTAACAATGGTTTATTAAATTTTAATAATATTAGCCTAATCTCTAGGCTTTGACTTGGAGTTAATTATGTCCACTTTGGCTCTTGTCTCAAGAAAAGTTGTCATACACATGCTTTTACTCTTCTTCTTATCATAAAATCATAACACAAGTTAAATACGAGAAATATATATCAACCACGTTTAAGTAAAACTATTAATAGGTAATAAAAGACAAACTGAAATTTTCTGACCACATTTTTGTTCTGTTCATACGGCTAATCCTGAGAATAGATGCTGATAAGGACTATGTGATTGATGTCGTTTTTTCAATCAAACGTAATCTCCAGACTCTTTCTGCATCTTTAAAATTTTGTATAACTTTTATTATTAATATGTAAATGAAATAATCCACGTGCAAAAAATTTTCACTTTCACATCTTAGCCGTGCGCAAATTGTTAGTTGTTGTGATAAGAGTTTTTTAATAAAAGATATGTAATGAGTAAAATATTACAAGATTGTTTCAAACAAGGAAATAGAAATATGGAAATATAATTAGTATGAAAAAAATGATTGAAAGCACACGTTTCATCCATAATATCGATTCCTGAAATTACATGGATAGTGTATCTTTACCATTAATTTTTTCAAATCCGTGAATTTTTCAATTTGAAACCTTGGAACTCACAAACATTTATATTTGAGATGAGACAAGAACTCAAACAACTCCCAATTCAAAATTTTAAATGTAATAATAATAAAATAGAGAAAAATAAGGGTCTATTGTTAAAATATTCCAATTCTAAAATTTTTGGCCAAATTAACCAATTTTGTAGGGGTTTATTAAAATGGGATTGTCCAATTGTTAATGATAAAAATAATTAAGCTACTATTCCGCCCATTAAGAGGGTGGAAACATTAGAAAATAAAAAAAATTAAGGGTTTATATATATATATATATGTATATAAATATTTAGGGTTTATATATAGGGGTTTAGGGTGTTATATTTATTAGTTTAAGGATATTGTGGTTTAGATTTTTTTAGAAGATTTAAAGTTGATTTTATGTAAAATTATATTTTTATAAAAAAAATTTAAATTTATAAATTTGAATATATAATCATAAAATTGTTACAATGGTCAATATATATTAAGAACATTAAAGATTTTACATGTGCAGTTCGATACATAAATAAAATTGGCATTTGACAAAAATTAAATCCTAAAACCTGAAATGTTATTAGATCGTATATTTAGAAGTGTAAATTTTAATATGTAAGATATAGGTGCAAATTTTGCATCCAAACATAGCCAAAACCTTCACATTCAGTCAAACCAGTGTGTGGTTCGCATGCATCAAGTAATGAGTGATACATTGATATTTTGCTTGGGATTCTGTTTTGGTCCCAACTAGTACTATACGGAAAACGACATGTCTCTACTTCATTTTATCCGCTTTCTCTCTCTCTTTTGTTCCTATTAATAAATAATTACTAGGGGATTATACCACCATTTATTATTGAAAAAAAAAAAACAAAAGATATAAAGAAAATAATGGGATAGAAGATGTAATCAATCATTACATTTTAAAAATAAATACGAAGAGGGTCTCTCATAAAAACCCTTTCAGGAAAACGAAGTTTAAATTTCTATAATTAAATCAGTGATTACATGCAAATTATTTAATCTTATATGGAAGGATAATTATCAAGTTTGCATGTCTGCATCTTTTCAATCCTTTGTTTTTTTTTTTTATTTACCGCTAATTCTACCAAATTCCACCCTCTCAAACTACAGAAAATTCCAGTTTGCTAAAATATAGCAAATTGGGTCATTTTATCAAATTTTTTTTAAAACGTGAATATTTTAATAATAGCCCAAAAATAAGGCAGATTGTTGCAAAAAATTTCATCAGCCACTTATTGACATTACTGTTGAGTAATGAGAACATGATTAGAGAGGAATCTTAAAAGAAGGACTTTACAATATTTGCAACTCTTATCAATATTATGATTTTCATGATGAGGGTTTGGATAACATTGATATTTTTTCACCCATTTGGCAAATCGATCAAAGGGAGACAAAACTCGGCAAAATTTCCACTGAAACAATGATGAAAACCTGGTCTAGTGCATTAGGAGAATAAAAACCTTTCCTAAATTCCCCACTAAATGGAAATCGAATCATATCCCACGAATACTTTACAAACACGATTGATGGTCATCCTCAAGGCATCGATTCCCACGGCGAAGCAGCCCAGAATAAAATAAGAAAACGGAAGCAAGCAAATCAAAGAAAATATCATTCTGTGAGTGTTGGCGTGGCCCGAGAAGGTTCCTTCCAGGTTCATAAATAGACAGCAACAGGAGTGGTTCAGATTCAATCAACCAAGCGATTTCAATGGCGATAACGGGTTGCGTCAGAGCCCGCACCGTGTCGGGCGTCGGAAAGCACCAGATGACGGTGGACGAGTTCAAGAGCTGGCTGATGAAATTCGACGCGGACAAGGACGGGAGGATCAGCAAGAAGGAGCTCCGCCACGCCATCCGCAGCTCCGGCGGCTGGTTCAGCTCCTGGAAGAGCGGCCGGGGGATAAGGGAAGCAGACGTCAACGAGAGTGGGTATATTGACGAGAGCGAGATCGATTCTCTCTTGGATTTTGCAGAGACTTCCATGGGATTCAAGTTTTATTATTGAACGCTAATTCAATGTGTTGTTATTACATTTACATGTGAACTTTGACCTAAAATTACCGTTCCTACGTAAGTTTGTCTGTATGTTGTGCTTTAGTTTTGATTCAATAAATCTAAGTCTACTTCCTGCATGCAATATTGACACAGCCAACCAAGAAATATTACTGTCTGTGTTGCAGCAACTTATATGGAAGATTTGCATTTCTTTTGATGTTTATACGATAAGTGGTTGTTGAAATTGATATTTCATAAATTATCAATTCGTGATTAGTTGATACACGTATATTATATTCAGTCACGTGAGCAAGTGGAGTGAAGGTACTCCATATTTCCAATTAATTAAGAAAACTGCACTTTGAAATTTGGGAGTTTCAGCTTCAGTTTGTCTTTTGCTGTCTTAAAAATCAGTCCCAGGTGACTATGATTTTCTGTCTGGTCTTTATGCATTCATCCGTACCCTAAACAAGTACATTTTATTAGTTTTGTATTTAAATTGGATTTTAACGGCAAATGATTTTCTTTTATTTATTTTATTTTTGTCTGTACATATAATTTGCTAAATCCGACAGGAATTACTTATTTAGGGGTCACTGGAAGGCAGAATCTTTATACAAGATTCTATCAAATAAGTTTAACGCTGCCAAAACCCACAATTTAAACACTATATCTGTGTACGGATTGTTAATAATTACTGAATGTTACTACTGCATGATCTCGAGGAAATTTCACTGATCCGTAATCGATATTTACAATATGTTTGGCCTTAAAATTTGAGTGAGAAAGCTTTCAAACAAAATGATGGCAGTTTGGGTTTTAATATTGGATATAATTTTAATGTTTCCACGATAAGACAAATTTTACATGAATTATATGTTTTTTTAAAATGATTTTGTTAGTAACGATGGCAAAATTGACAGGCGAAGACTATTTAACGCTTTTTGTATTGTAAGTGAAGATTATTAAATATTACACACACGCTATTTTAGCAACTACAGAAATTACAACAATTAACTAGTAAAAAGTATACACTCCATGCGTGTTTTAATAATAAAAATGAAGTTATTTATAAATTAAAATTATATTTAAAAATTTTATAAAAAGAGAGAGATTAAAGAAATTAAAGGTGGGAGTAAAGGTAAATAAAAAAGAATAAAAATTTTATTGAGAGAAATGAGTAAAAAAATAAAATACAAGATTAAAAAGAGAAGAAAAACATAAAGAAAATAAGGTTAATTTAGTAAGTTAATATTCAAAACTAAATAGCAATCAAAGTAGCATCAATAACTAAAGAGGGAAAACTAAAAGTTGATTATTATTAACTCCTTGCACTCAATAACCCAATAATGGCAATAATGAAATTTTAGATATTGCAATCAAAGTAGCATCAAAATCTAGTATCCATTAGAATGTAATTGTATTTAAGTGTGTTTCATCTTGTTAATTAAGGGTGATTGCAAAAATACACTAATTAATGATTATGTTGTAAATTCATAACGCCCAACCAAACTAATCCTAAATTCTTAATATAGAAAGTGTGAGGCATGTATAATATTCACCTTTGATTTTCAAGGTTAATTTAATTATAAAAAATTCTCCTTTTATTTTTATTTATTATTATTATTTTATCATTTAATCAAATTTTCTCTCTTCCATTTTATCTAAATTCTTTGAATTAAAATAAATAAATTTTCATATGTAATAAGAATATTATGTTTCAAATTCAAACGTTCAAACACCAAAGCATTGTATGAATGCAAATTATAATTAGGAAGAAAGTCGGTATGAAAAGTTAATAATAATGTAAAAGTAAAATTAAAAAAACAGAAAAAATATTTTATTAAATAGTAAATTTAAAAATACAAATTTTAATGAAAAAAAATAATGAAAAATAAACATCCAAGCATGACTCAAAGGTGCCTCACGAACAAAATTCTTTCCAAGCTTCTTTACAACAAAATTTCTGTGATCCTTCCTAAGTTCGTCTCCCTTTCTCAGCGGTCTTGTCCTTGGAAGAATAATTAGGGATAACGTCCAATCCTTGCTCAGGAGATAATCCATAAGCTACATCAAAGAGGCAAGAAAGACAATATGGTGTTCAAGCTTGACATGTTCAAGGCCTATGATAGATTAAATTGGAGCTTTCTTTACAAAATCTTGCAGAACATGGGATTTCCTCACAAATTCATTCTCATGATCTGAAAATTGTCGGTTTTCAGTCCTCGTTAATGGCGAGACAGATGGTTTCTTCAAATCGACCTAAGGAGTGGGGGAAGGTGATCTCCTCTCACCTGCCATGTTTGTCCTTGCTGCTGAAGCTTTCTCCAGGGGAATTGACTAACTTCTTTAGGAAAAACCCCATATGCACTACAATTCTAGTGGCGGCCTTCCAATTTCACATCTTTCATATGCAGATGACATTACAATTTTCACCTCCACTAAAATAGAAGTCTCAAAAAGCTGATGGAATTTTTGAAATAGTGTAAAGGAATGTCTGGACAAAAAATCAATCCTTCCAAAAGCTTTTTTGTTGCAAAGAAAAAGTTTTCCAACTTGAAGATCCAAAGAATAAAAGCTTCTACAGATTTTGTGATGAAATCTCTTCCCTTTGATTACCTTGGAACCCCTTTACACAAGGGAAACGAAGAAAAGATGCTCTATGATAGCACGGAAATATCAAAAGTAAACTCTGTGGTTGGGAACATGCATTCTTATTTCACGAAGGTCGACTTCAACACATCCAAACTGTGCTCTCTTCCATCCCAAAATTCCTCTTCCAAGTCTTTAATCCTGCTCTTGCAGTGATGCATCAAATTAAAATGATCTCTGCTAGATTTTTCTGGGGCTCTACTACTGCTCATAAGAAAAGACAATGGACTAGGTTGTAAAAAATTTGATTACCTCAACAAGAAGGTGGCCTGGGAATCGGGGATTTAAGGGATGTCACTAAAGCCTTCTCCTATAAACTTTGGTGAAGATTTAGGGAGCAAAATTCACATTGGGCTCATTTCATTATGAAAAAAAATATTATGTCAGTTTCTCTCCAGGTAAAGGTAAGACCTCCACTCATGATTCCCTCTCATTGAAAAGAATTTGCAAAGTTAGAGAAGAAGTTTAGCTACACATGTTTCGGAGCTTGCGTATAGGGGAATTTTTTTTAATTTTTGGCATGACTGTTAGCTAATTAAAAGCACTCTCCAAGACATGATTAATAGATAGCAAGTCACACGTGAAAGAGTGCAGTGGTTTTGGAACAATAAAGGATGGATATGTCCAAGTTGCTTAACTAAGATAACATGCAAATAAACATAAACTAGAAGAGAGGAAAATGAAAATATTAACAGACAAACGAATGTAAAATTAAAATAATTACATAAATTTATATTGTACAATTTATTTTTTTAAAATATAAATATAGATAAGAATAATATATATATATATATATATATAATATAATATAATATAATATTAAAGTAGGGATTGGGGTGGAGGATGGGCAGGGAAAAGTTCCCCCATCTCCCACCCTATTTAAAGTGGGGGGAAAAAATTTCCCCCAATCCCTGCATCCGCTCCATTTGTACCTCTGTGTGGGCACCCGCTTCCATTACTATCCTTGACCTCCACTCCTATTTATTTTGGGGAAGCAGACTCTCCTATTTGGAAACTCTACCAAGATGGTCTGTTTTCTAGTTCTTCAACAGGCAGCACATCAGAACAAGAAACAGCTCCCACATTCTTCTCAGAAAGATATGATCTCCACTTGTTACGCCCACAATTTTAGTCTTCATTTGGAGACCACTAAATAATTGGCTTCCTATAAATGATAGAATTCTGGAAAAAAAAAAAAAAAAAAAAGAGGTTTCAACCTTGCATTCGAGTGTTGGTATTATGAGGTATTGTGAGAGCAATGAAAACATGCAACCCTTATTCCTTCATAGCATGGAAGCTCATTCAATTTAACAGCACTTTGCATTCAAATTCCTATTAAATTTACCTTAGACTAGAAACTTTCTCCTCTTTCTACAAGATTGGGAAAACATAGGCTCCTTCTATTTTCAAATGGAGGTTGATATTAGTAGTTGCATGTATGATTGAGAATTGGATTTTAAATGGAGGTTGATATTAGTAGTTGCATGTAAAATGAAAGGTACAACACAAACAAAATCGACCTTAATATGTAGAGGGCAAGGATATTGATCTAACTACACAGAGCAGTGAAATAAAGTTGCAAGTAAACGTGTGAAATATGACATGTTACAAAAATGCAGATGTCTCGTAGTTTGATATGACGAGACAATGAAGGTTGAGGACCCATGTAAGTGATGAGATAAATCAATTTAATGATAGAGCTCATTAGTTGAAAATCAAGCAGTTCCTATCTACTAATTTCAACAAAGTTGTAACAAGGGTGATACGCTAGAAATGAATACTGATATTGATGAGATAAGACAATGTATAGAAGTAAGATTTATTTTTTAATGCATTGAATAGAGTCACATGCCTCAAAATATAATATGACGAGATATTAAAAGTTGAAGATCCATTTGTTAATGGGATAAATCAATTTAGTAATAAAACTCGTAAGTAAAAAATTAAGCAGTCCACGTGACCTGTAATCAATAAAATTGTAATAAGGGTGATACACTGTAAAAAGGGTATTGATATTGATTGGATAACACAAGATAGAGGTACAGTGCATCATTTAATGCACTGAATAGTGTCACAAGCCATGCAGTCTGATATGATGAGACATCAAAAGTTGCAGACCCATCAATCGAAAGGATAAATCAATTCAATTGTAAGCTCATTAATCAACGCACCTAAAGCCCCTGAGCTAGAATCACATGAACTATCTTTCTTGTCATTGAGTAGGTTGGTTTGATGGGACAACATGGGTCGTCGTGAGCAGTTGATGTAGCCATGCATTGCAGACAAGTGGTGGTTTGTAAGTATAAATACACGTGTCGCCATTAGCAAAAAAAATCATCAATGGAGCCTTTTCGAGCATCCAAAATGTACCACACTAGGAGGGATATTTTAAGCAATGGAGAGATCATGACTTATTAATGACTATCTCCAATATGGTTGAGATCTAAATAAGAGATATTCACCTATATACCTAACCACAATAGAGGTGAAATGGCAATATCGATTACAAAAACAACATGAAATTTTAGTAGAGATTCGAAAAGGTAGAATTCACTATCCTTGTTGGAAGGTGGTGGCTATGTCATGAGACATGCAAGAAGAGAAGACATTAGCTCTGAATTGGATATTAGAGGAAAACAACAGAATGCTCATACGTCTATAGTGCACCAGCTTGGGAATGTAAAACTCATGAGGAGGAAGCAAAAGTATGAGCCAAGTGGGCATTGAGCATGTGTCTAATATATACATCCAACATTGAGATGTTGGATGATGAGTAGTGATGTGTTTTCAGCATGCTAGTTGTGTAGGTGTTGTATTTGTAGGTATTTTGTTTTGTTGCCTAAAATTAAATAAGTCTAAGAGTTTGTGTTGAACTCCTACTAGATATCGAGATCACATAGGATATGCAGGCATCAAGTATGCACCAATGTTTGTTATTCGGAAAATGTATTCAATTTTGAACTTCATTTGTTTACTAGTCCTTAGATGTTTGTCAAATTAGTTGTAATTTCAATTTATCTTTATGATAGTTCAAATTAATCTAATGCTAGCATGCTACTGTCGGTATGTAACGCTTTGATTAATTAAAGAAGTTGCGTTTGCCTGAGTTATAAATTATCACGCCGTGAAATTTGAATGTTATCAGCCGTCTAGAGTACAAGTCAGACTATTACATGTCTGATGAATATGAATAAATTTATCAAGTGATGTTAGTTATGTATGGCTTCTATTATGTTCTAATTATCATCAAAGTATGTATGTTTTGACATATCTTGCGATTTTTGTTATTATCTGTCATCAACAAACATATACATCTTGATATGTATTTTATGTATGGTAGTATCAGTTATGAGTAATATGCATAATAAATTTGTTATGAGTGATAAATTTCATGAAATATATTAACACTAAAGTTTTGTTATGTATGTCTCATATTATGTTAGTTATGTATGCCTTGTATTTTATTATGAGCACCTATATTTTATTCAATTGTTGCTGTGAGCAACATGAATAATATATTTATTATGAGAAATAAATTTCGTGAAATAAATTAATCTTGAAGTTCTATTTTACACAATAAATAATTGGATAAAAAATCCTAAAAATAACTATGAAACCCTAACTATAATTGTATATGGAAAAATATGGGGCTCAGTAGTGCTAACCCCTTACCACACACCACGGGGGTGCACCTATTGACGAGGTCTCGATCGAGTTTGATCACCCACATTCATGTCATCTACCTCCTGTTGCAGTGCCTAAAATATAAAAGATGGGCCTTCATCCTATACCCTCGAGCTAGATGCGTCGTACTCCCATGGAATAGTTGGCGTGTCAAAGGTCCGTGTATAAAACTGTTGTAGGCCCTAATGCTACATCAACGGACCCACATTAGATCACTCAGCGTATGTATAAAGGGTATGTAGGGGGTATGACTATGGATCTGGAGGTGCAAGATTGTAGATGTCATCTGGAGTCTAATGGTGCGAAGAGAATGGTCCTGACCTACTTGTCAATGCTTGCACATGCCTACTCAAGATCGAGTCTAGGGGCAAAGTATCCACTTGGGCTAACCAAAGGACCTAATCAAACGGTCTTCGCCATGTATGATGACCTCATCTACTACGCTATAGTTTTGCAACAAATAGGCATCTTGCAATATACTAACATGCAAGAAAGGTAAAACATCAAAAACCATTGCTTATTATACATATGAAATAAAAAGAGAATTAAAAAGAGATATTAAATGAATAGGCACGTACCGTATACACAATTCAACCCCGATCTCCATACTGAAAACCATTGCCAACGTACAGAGTATGGAGACTAATGATGTGTTAAGTGTTAAGTGATGCAGTGATACCATTCGGGATATCCATAACCATGCAGGGCACATGATCGTTGTACTGGATCCCATTTGGTACCCGTGTACATATCTACTGACAAAGTGCGTTGGTTAATCAACTACGAAGTATGCCTAACAGACTCTTGCTCTACATCCTTGTATATGTGGGCCAGTTTCGACCATCTGACTACATGCTTATGGCCTTGATCAACCTATCCAAAAAGCACTTTACAACACGCTCAAATATAAATTGCACAATGGATGTAATTGGGAGCCACCGTACACCTTTCAATACTCCATTTAGAGACTCTAAAATATTGGTCACCAGTATTGCACTTCAATATCCCCTACAATGAATAAGAGGCCACGTCTTATAATCAATCGCTATCAGCCAATTAAATATAGTAGAATTTAAACTGTTAATATTAGTTATGCACCTATTAAATTTGATAAGCTCGTGCATGGAGTTCACTCTCCAACACAAGTTGTTCAAAGTCTAATTGCCAAAAATCTTAGTGAAGTTGGCACACATGTGCCTCAAACTCTACAAAAAGTTCTAATAAGTGTAAAGTCAAGACCTCAAACTCTACAAAAAAATTCTGGAAAGTGTAATGTATTAATAAGGTTTAAACAAAACCTTAAGTGACGCTCCTTGTCAAAATTTATTAAAACGGATTTCTTAGGGTTCATGTCGTGACTAAGCACAAATAGAGTATCCGGCATATTGATAATAATCAACACCAATCAATTGATACACCTTTGCAAATAACTACAGTAGATTCAAGTCCCAACTTATAATATCAAATGCTCGTGGTTGTCAATTATAACTAAAAGAATTCCTATCATACAAAATATGAGTACACCAATATAAGACAAATTGTACATAATTTCTCCCAATCAACACATTTTTACAAAAAATTATCAAGTAAAGTTAAGCAATTGACCGAAAATTTAAAATTTCAAATAACATCATTACAAGGTCAAATTGATATAAATTGCATCCAAGCATAAACTTAGGTATAAATTGAATATATAATTTAAAATATTATTTTTTAAATATTTGTATACAAATTTTACAAATATCTATTGTTGCATACAATTTTTTTTTACATGCCTGCTGGATATTCCTATTATTCTTTACTTGTTAAAAATTATTTTATTAACTAATAACTAATTGTTCCTATCAAAAGTACTTGCTTCTATTAATAATATTTCGATGCATAAAATAATCGCTTATTTAAATATATAGTACATATTAATTATACTTAATCCTCACATGTAACTAATTAATTCATATTTAATAATTGATCATTTGATACTTGTATAAAATATTTGGAGTAGATTGTAGCTTTTAAATAATTTTTCATAAACATACAACTTTGTTTTCATTGTTTTGTAAGGTATCATACAAATTATTGGAAATATATTTTTGTTCATCTAAACAATTTTTTATTTTACATTTTTTCTTAATAATAAAGAGATTAATTAATATAAAATAAAACTATTTCAAATGTACTTAATTTTTGAATAATTTTTTTAAGGAAACCCTTCAACATAATTAATTAGAATATCAATATTCTTTGATCTACTAGTAATCGCTACTATTATTTATTGTTTATACCAAAGTAAAAAAATGATATTGTCCAATTACTAATAGTACAACAACTTAACACATAATATTTTAAGTTAATTAGAGTGAACATAAAAGAATAAATTAATAAAACACTATAGGAAAACAAACACACATAACATAATTATATTAACCTATCATTCATAGAAAAATATAAGCATAAACATAAACAAATACATATACTTAATATAATAAAGCATAACATGTAACCTACATTTATATAATCTAAAGACAGAAGTAGCATGATCAAAAATGTCAAGATAACATAACAGCACAGGGAATAATCAATTTCATCAAATAATTAAACCATACCTTAATGTTCAGTTTCTTCACAAGAATATGGTGCGTTTCTTTCACAAATGAAGAAAGAATATGAATGAAACTGCAAATACTATTGAACAAATGAATGGCAATGATCCTTTCAAATTACTTCATATTTAAGACATATGAAACTTCTTTTTCTTCATCAAAGCTACCGTATTATTCACTTGACATCCAACTCAAGTCACAATGTGCAAATTAATAATGACAAAAACATACTAGCTTGCATTGCATATCCAATTCATTTCTCCATTTCTCAGACCGTTTTTTCCAAGAAACACCATCACAGACTAAAATAGAACACTAATCAAATTTGCTCAGAAGATTAACAAATTTATAGGCAAATAAAAAATCTCATCTTAATCATGTGTCTCAATCCTCACCAACAAATTTTAGAACCACAAGAAGCAAACTTCAATCACCCTAACAAACACTAAGTTTGCACAGTAAAAACTAAATAGAATGCACCTAAAATTCAACAAAAACCATCCAAATCACTAACCCAACAGCATACATTCCCACGAATTCAAATTTAACGCCCAAAATTTTACAAGAACTAATGAAAAATCAATGAACCAACAAATATTCCAGTCTTTCGGATAAAATAAATTGAAATTTTAAACTCATATAGTACTTCAAAATCAAAACTTGCATCCACAATCCCACAATGCAGGTAAATATTTGCACTAAAATATGTACAATAGAAGCCAAAAATTTCAGTTTCCCTACAAGCCTCAAATTCACAGAAAGAACACATTTTCAAAACCGTACCTTCCCACTTCTTCTTGCCTTTTATTTTACAATGAGAATTTTCGGGAAACTCTCAGCACCGACAGCTTGGCGGCGATAAGTGATGGCAAAGAGCAAGGGGAGCGGCGGCCTTTCTTTCATTGCTGCAAATTTTTCGATCTATTGGGGGCGAAGGCCATATTTGCCTTTGGGTTTTTTTACAAGTCTGTCTCAAAGTTGGTAACTGAGTCAATGGCGAAGAGGAAAAGGATTGGCAACCTTTCTCTCTTTCTGCAATTCTTTTGTTCTTGGGGAAAGGCACTGTTTGGCTTTGTTTTTTTTCAAAAAGCCTGTCTCAAAGTCGGAAACTCGATTTCCAGTTTTGAGACTTATTTTGTAAATCAACAGCCACTATTACTACTTTTTTTTTTTTTTTTTTGAACAAGTGCCCGATTCTCATATTGTGATTCTAGCACTTGTTTATAGGTTTTTTTTTTAAAAAATAAAGACTAAAGTTGGAAATTGAATTTCTAGTAAGACATTGGAATTTCTGGCAAAGGGACAAAATTTTGAAAACCCTAGCAAGCAGGTCATTTTTTTAATAAAAAATTAAAAATAGATTTTGACAAATAAACCCGAAACCTTCCATACTTCATTTAAGATTACAAGTACCAGAGGAAATGACATGTCAACTCTCGTACGTGAGAAGAAACTGTTTTTCCTTTTTAACTTTTCTAGTACAATGTCAAGTGTCTTGTATCCACACTGTTAAGCATGTGATATTTTGTTTGTGTCTTTTTTTAAATTATTGATTTTTTGAAACATTTTAAAAATGATTTTCAATAAATTCAATTATAATAATTTTTCTCTGTCTTATAATATAATAAAATAAAATAAAATAAAGATTTTATAAATAAAAATATACCCACTCCTACATTTAAAACATTATACTATATATGTAACTATTTATGCTCATCTAATAATTTTTTAAAAAATATATTTTTGATAAATTCAATTATAACAACTTTCTTATATTCTCCATGTATAAAATAATAATAAAAAATGGATGGTTTATTGGTAAAATTATATTCATTCCATAAAAAATAAATTATTTCAAATTTATATTTAGTAGTTTAGGCTTTTTTTAATTTCTTTTAAAAGCCTTCCATCAATATAATTAATTTTCATTAATAACATAATAATATATTTTATTCAAATAATTTATTTCTAAAATATTTTTCATTGTACGCGGAATAAGTGTGTCAAAATGCTAACTTTTATATACATGATTGAATATACACAATCAATTCAAAAATATATCCTTATGCCAAGTCATAATTTCTACAATTGAATTAGAAAAATTTGAATAACAAACTACATTATTATTTGATTTCCTTTTTCGCGAGTCATCCACATAAATCTCTCTCCCTCCGCCTCCCTCTCTCCTCCTCTTTCTTCTTTTCTTTTTTCTTTCGCTATCTCATATCTCATGCACTACAAACTCCAAGCAATCAATGGGTCCACATTTTGCATCTTTATTAGAACTCAGAAGTTGGCAAATGTCTTTATTGTGCCAACTGTACATATATTTATGGTGCTGAGTAAAACTGTGTATAAATGTTGTAGAGTTTGCAGATAGCTTTAGAATCTTGTGGAAATACAGTACCTTTTGAAATACTTGCTAAGAAAGTTTTAACATGTAAGGTATTCTAGATCATTGTTTTGTATTGAAATACTTGCTAAGAAAGTTTTGGCATGCAAAGTATTCTAGATCATCGTTTTGTACTGAAATATTTGCTAAGAAAGTTCTGGTATGTAAAGTATTCTAGATCATCGTTTTGTATTATCATTGAATCGAAACAATCACACTGCCTGTTAGGGAGGTCGATATATAGATAGACATAGGAACTTCATTTGTAAATCACGGAATTGTAATTAAGCATTTGAGTAATACAAGCGTTCTTTTCTTGCAACTTCACTGTGTGCCTTGCTTTGTTTTACTTTGCCATCTTTCGGTGTTTTTTGCCACATATCTTCAAACCCTTGTGCCTATCCACTTCGGATAAGTGAAATTAATTGACTTAGTTAACCCTAGAAGATGATAGAAGAGTTGAGTACCACACGGCAAGATTTGCCGTAAAAACAAGGTTTTAATAACTGGGAATCTCTGTATGTATATAATATGTGGGAATTTACGAGTGAATATCACCATTGGGAGAGCTAACACGCATTCCTACGCACTTTTTGACTTTGACATTGAATGTTGTGTGTTTTCCCTCCAATTTGAGGACATGCTTTTCCAGAAAGATAGAAAAATTACCTCTTCACAGACCCAAAGTTCCATGCTCTAAAGCGAGTCTTGCAGCTTTCATTGCCAATGCCAGCAATAGAAACTGTCACTGCCACTATTCAATGTGGCATCTTTTCATCTCATCATATCCCTCATCGTTTACTCACTTGTCTCTGTCCTTTATTGATCCTCGGCCCAGTCCCAACCATCATCCCATACAATACATTGCATGAATATAAGAAACCTGTGATCTCGTGTGATGCACCTCTGCCTGCCTTCCTTTCTTTTTCCCTATCAGAATAAATATCCTCACCTAAAATCTACTACCAATTAATTAAACCGCCTACAATTCAAATTTTGAAATCTGGCCCTACCCCCTTCACCTAAATATTTATTTATTATATTATTTCTGATCAAGAACATCACTTGTCTTTTTCTTGGCTCCGATAGGAAGAATGCAATAAAGAGGGTGTTCGGCTAAGCTTTTTTTTTTTTTAGCTTACATGATCATATCAATTATAAAATATTTTTAAAACTTATAAGTTCATATATTTTATTTTAAAAATAAGCTAACATAGTGTTTGGTAAAATCATCTTATAAGATTTTATTAAAGTTATAATTATAGTTAATTATAATTTTTTGCTATATTAATGATAAAAATATATTATATATTACAAATATAATATAATTAAAGATATTTATATTATTTTTAATAAATACAGTGAAGTAACTTATAAAACGTTTAAAAATAAGTTAAAAAAACTAACTTATAAGTTAAAAAAACTAAATTATTTTTAAATAACTTACAAACTCCAAACATCTTATTTTAGAAACTCATAAGCTCTTTTTTTTTTAAAATTTATCAAATATTTTTAAGGATATTATAAGTTCCTAATCATCCTATAAAATATTTAGTAGAGCTTATGAGTTATCCGAAACACCCTCTGAATGGATCTTATCCATGTCTTTTGTCAACGTTTGTTCACTTTTATGAAAAGGAAATGAAGCATAATCATTGTTTATGTGGGACTAACATAAACAAATGCCAATTACAGCTGTTAAATTGAGAATGTGTATGCATGCATGTACCCCTATTTATTTATTTTTAAAAAAAGATGCATCATAATTGTTAATAAACTAGTTAGGATAAGTTCACTTGAGCTAGTTCTCCAAGAGTGGAAGGTAGCAGACCCCAAAATCTTTGTTTGGATACAATTTATGGTGGACAGTGAAACTTAACCCAAAAATTTAAAAATAATACAAAAGTAAGAGATAGAAAAAAATATTTTTTTTATAGTATCTTTGAAAGTACGTATTTTAATGAGGAAAAATTATTGCAAATTAGCATCCAATCTGATACCCCTTAGAAATTTAAAAACAAAACATTTCATTTTGGGCATAACTCATACTAATAATTAAAATACTGTATCTGATACCATCTACCTTTATTTTTTCTTTTTAAATATATATTGGAAAAGGAGTGCCATTATTTTTTTGGTCGGTGGTGGTATTTTCTTTTCAGGTTGAAGCCGGTAAATAATATCCAAAAGTGTACTCTTACAAAATGTTTTCTAGTCAAGATTCTTGGGCATGAAAACCCTAGAAAAAAGAGTTGCACAAAATGTACAACACGAAGCACCAAGACTGAGTGAAGTGACAATTTGGCTTCATCCCACGAACCCTGAGGGTTCCAAATTCTATCCAAGATTTGGTCATTACACATTACCACGTATTGACAAAAGAAATCTCACATCATATCTATCTTTGATATGGTCAAAACACAAACTGCTTGAATCTTATGTATGTCAATCTATCCACATCCAAGGAACATGGAGACAACGCGAACTAGCCCTACTTGTATGTGATCGCTCTAATGCTATTCTTTCACTCTAATTAATTGAAAAGAATTCGTCAGTACTGTTTGCCTGCCAGCCAGTATTTGCTACTGACTGACATTAATACTTAAAGAATACAAAGCTGACTAAAACTTGTAGGGAGGACATCTCCACTAGCTTGCAAAATAAAATTCATGGGCGCTGTATTAGCACTTAAAGGGACATTTCTAAGCTTTGGTAAATTGCATATAATGTTTAAATTGATTTGTCTAAGAAGATGTCCTAGAAGGAAGAAAGAAAGAAAGAAATGTACATGAAAAGGTCCCCCCTCATCTAATATAAATACAAAACATCTACCGCTGCACTGCAACAGCGGTAGAGGGCCCTCTTTACTCGTGGAATTTATTACATAGAGAAAGAGAACTTTTAAGACAAAAATGTGTCTACTGTCCTACGGTACGTGGGAGTTTGAAAATTTAGTCCAATATTTTTTGCGAGTTTGACATTTTTAGTCCCAACTTTATATTTGAATCAATTTTAGTCCTTCTTCGCCATTAAAAGTTCAAGAAATAGCTCATTTGACCCTCAAGAAGCTGTTAGTGCTGTCAAAAGTGGAGGAGATTTATAGGGAGGGAAGGATAAAAATGGGCAAATTTCGACCAAAGAAACTAATCATAGAATTCTAAATTTTTATTTTAAAAAATGGTTAAGCTCAATAGGCAAAACATACAGAAAACCCAACTAAACCACGAAGCAACACTTATCTCCTCGAAATATATTTATGTGTCTGACGTGGCATTTCAATCCAAAACATAAAACATTAAATTAGTAGGTCATTATCAACTATATATTGATCACCGTCTCCATCTTTTTTTGGTGTGAATAACTTATATTTGGATTTTTTTCTAACAAAAAACAAAACGGGTAGAAATAAAGAAAAAGAATGATCCAAGTATATTACTATAAATTTATGATAGAGGGTGGAGCAAATGTGTACAAAAACCTTATATTGGTCCTAAACGAATGAAATGCCTAACATTTGCGGCAACATCTACTAACCCTCCATTCTATGGGACCAACGTGCAATTTCATCGGGAGAAAAGAAGAAAATTCAATTTTTAGCCATCCCAATTTCCCACCATATGTTGTTGGTACCTGTGAGAGTTCCATGGCATGTTTGAGAAATGTACAACCAAAATCCAGAGCACAAAGGCGTTGGGGCTCCTCCCATGAGCCCCAGGATTTCCTTCTCCAATGATTTTGTGGAGTCCTCTCATTCCCATTCCCATTCCTATTCCCATTCCCACCAGCAGAAGAGGGCCTCATATAGGGATGCCCCAGTCTCCTCAGATTTTGAGTTTTCTGTAAGCAATTACTCCATGATGACTGCCGATGAACTCTTCTTCAAGGGAAGGCTCCTCCCATTGAAGGAAACTTGCAGCAATGGCAGCAGCAGCGTTAGCAGTTTCCAGAAAACCACCACCCTCAGGGAGGAGCTTGAGAATGAAGATGACGACAGCGATGATTTTTCTCTCAGGCCGCCCAAGAATCCCACCAGGTGGAAGGGTTTTCTCGGCCTCAGAAAATCCCACATTGGCTCTAAGAAATCTGAAAGGCCCGTGGAGAAGAGGACTGGAGGTTACCACCATGACGATGTCCAATGCAGCAAGAATTCACAGGTTTGTGTTTGCAAATAAATATGAACCCTATTTATTGCGTGTTAACCCATTGTCCTGCTTAGTTTCTTAATGTTCATATAATCTGTGTTATGTGTAGGAATTTATTGATTGATAGACAACCCAAGTGGCAAGAACTGGAAGTTTCAGACACAAATAATGTCTTGTTACTTTGGATTTTTAGAGGGCTTGAAAATTTTGTGGGGAGGCAATGGAAAATATGAGGAGGCTAGTGGTTTTTCTTAGACGAGGTTTGGGCAGTGAAGTGTTGATCTAATTGTATCAGTGAAGTTGGAAGCTTTATTTCTAGCTTCTGGATTTTATTGTAGTTCGTTCAAGTTTTCATCTCCTAATCTTTGTAGAATTTACTGAGTTCACATTTTCTCACTTCTTAAAACTCAACTTTTCTGTGTTGGGCATTTGGTAGATCCCAGAACTCGCACTCCATCATCATCTACTTTCGTGTTTCTCCTCCAACCAAACAAGACTGCAATTTTCTTTTCTTTATTTCCTTTCATTTTGTCTCTTTCTTGTCACAATCTTTGCTTCAAGATAATTATTAAGATTGAAAAGTAGATAGTATTAATACATAACCCACAACAAAGAACCTTTTATGCAGACAAAGGGCAAACAAAAACAAAAATTCTCTTCACTAGTTCAAATTGCCTTCCAAAAATGCTTATACAAATTGAAATGTTCTAATAAAAATAGAATGCCAATTAATTTAATTAATTGTGAGACGCAAAAATAGCGGAAGAAGGGAAGGAGAGAGCACGCGTTGAGGGTCAACGGTCAACATGACAGCTAATATCAGAGCTGGTGCGTGTGGCAGAGCATCACGTTCACAAAAAAACAAAAACAAATAATAATTAAAAAAAAAAACCATATACTCAAAAAGAGATTCGGATATTTTAAAAAAAAAAAAAATCTGACAAATTGCAAATGGGTGTTCTTACATAAATGAGGAGTGGTGGCAGTAAAGTACTTCACGGAAGCCAGTTTCTCCTTTCCGTCAGAAATTCCAAGTAATTTGAAACAACCTTCGTGCTCTCCATCTCCTTTCTACAATCAGTGTCTCCTCTCGAGAAGAAATAATTGGAATTATTATTTTATTTTTAGTATTATATTTGTTGTGGATACATTCGAGAAGAAACACAGAGACCATTCCTTGGATCTATTTTGTTATGGACTGTTAAACCCATCAACGGGATCAGTAGAATGGACAGTTCATATTAAAAAAAAATATATTTTTCGTGGGTCAAAGAGAAGCCCCACTTGAATCTTTGGACATTGTGGGACAGTTCAAGAACAGAATATTAAATTTCAACTTTATCTCATATTTTGGAGGAAAGGCCAAGAGAGCATTGGAAATTGTGTGCTGTAGTCTCGCAAACCGGAGAAGTGGAAACAGAAGAAATCCCTGCAAGTCATCCAACATTTTTCCAATATCCGTTGCTTGGGAGATAATGCACCAATGCAATTTTTCAGGTGGTGATGACATGTGTTGAAACTTCATTACAAAATAAAATATAATTGATTTTTGTTTTAAAGTATAACACACATCATTAAAAATACTTGATATATTTTCACCAAATACAATCCCTCATCCTCCAAGATCCATTCTTATAAATTCATAGAATGTCTCGTAAATATTTGGGTAGAAACTTTGGGAGGATCTGGCTGCATGAATATTTGAAATTTTATTTAAAATATCGTCAAATTGGCGCTAAACATAAAACCAGGCACACACACTAAAAGGAAAGGATGAAACTCAGATCTGACAGCAGATATCCATCTGTGTTCTCAATATTAACAAAAGATTGGTTAAGAATAAATATAAATGAAACCAACCTCAGTTAATTTTAACCTTGCTCATGATTGACAATATGTCTTGCCATATTCACTAAGCTAAAATACCAACCCCTGAAAACTGACTTGCCAATGCTTTCAGCAGTTCTGGCATATATGTCATCAAGTGAAACTCAAATCTGTTTCTTTAGCCACTACAGTCATTTACAAGGAGAAAAAGAAAACAAATACCAAGCAAAGACTGGCAGAACTCCAGCTGACCGACTAATCTTCCTGAATGCGGGAACCCCGCAAAC
Organism: Avicennia marina; assembly: GCA_019155195.1. Classification (NCBI taxonomy): domain Eukaryota; kingdom Viridiplantae; phylum Streptophyta; class Magnoliopsida; order Lamiales; family Acanthaceae; genus Avicennia; species Avicennia marina. The sequence continues at coordinate 11,124,908 of CM032765.1, forward strand.
CACAAGGACCACAAGATATAGATCCGCACCATTGCATCTGCCTCTACAAGTAATACTGGATATCTTTTTCCTGCAATCTTTTTCTTTCTTTGTCCTATCCCAGAAAAGGCGATTTTCTCACATGGATATCAGTTGCAACTAGGCATAGCTCCAGAATAAGAGAGTTATCACAGGGACAGATTAGAAAGGTCCTAGACAGCTGGACTCAGAAAGCAAGAAAACGGGATAAATAATGGAGCACGACTGCTAAAATCTTAAGAGCCCGATCATTTTATATGGTTAGATATCTATCAAAATCAACAAGAGAGAGTTAATGGTTAAAAAACAAGTCAATCCTTCTGAAGCCAGTCACAATAACAAAGTACTAACAGAAGTAACTACACCATATTATGTGCTGCTCTCCCTGTCTTGCAACTGAAGCAAATTTATGATTGCACGCATCCAAGAGAATTTTACCAAGATGCCTCAACCTCTTCTTGGAATTTAAGCTCATAGCTCTCTGCTTTACTCTTCAAAGTCTCTATATCATGACCATATTTTGCAGATAACTCTTTCAGTTCCATAAGCTTTGCTTCGACTTTTTGAATCTCATCTTCAGTGTAACTATGTTCCTTCTGGGCTTCCCAGTATCTTCTTATTTCTAAGGCACCTTCTGAGTCAAAGGCAAGATTTAGCAGCCGGCGCAGGCGAGCACGTAAAAATCCCACATTTAAGCCCAGAAGTTCAAAAGACCTGAGAGACTTTTCCCACACCTCAAAATCCTTCCTAGGGGTGGTGAGTTTACAACATCGTATGGCGTCAGCAATGTTGATGGTTTCAACAATCATACCAGCAGCTAGCTTAGTATAGAGGCCTGGAAGAAGACGATCATGAAGAAATCCATTCTTGCTGCAGCACAGCTCATAATATCTTCGGCGAATGTCTTCAGGGAGCTCAGAGTCAATGCACACCCCATTCACCACAATTTGAAATTCCTCAAAGCTTTTAATATCTTTAAACTGAAAAGAAGATCCAGAGCACTTGGTACCCTCCAAAACTTCAGAAGCAACCTCATCACTATCATTTCCAGAATGTTCCTCTGGCTGTCCAAATTGGGGCCCTAATTGGTCCTCCTTTTGTTTCTTCTTCTGCACAACTGTCAACGGAAGAGATTTTGGACGCCTCTTCTTCTTGGTTTGTGCATCCATACTTCCCTCTGTTGTAGCATCAATTTACTCCAATATTAACCAACAAATATGGAATAGAAGAGAGAGCATCGGATACGTAACAAAAATAGATGAGAAAATTGATCCACAAAACTAACCAGCATTATTTTGTTTCATTTGCGAATCCAAAATTAGAAGGCTAAGAGCACCATCAACATCAGTCAAATCATATGCCCTTACTATGTACACCTACAGACAGAATGGCCAAGTCATATTAGGAAAGCCCATACTGCAAAAGAACTACACTGCAGAAAAAAATGGTTCAGTTAGCCCCAATTTGTACTAGGTCAAAGCAGGAAATATTGTCTACTAGAGAACATGCAAAAGACTCAACAATCGACAGCCATAAGTAAATCAAAATTCCAGCACATGAAATCACTCAATGGAAATCCCTTCTCCCAAATTTAACAAGCAGGACCAGCAGAAACAGAGATGGAGAGACATGAAGGCTGAAGAAAATGCATCATCTATACCAGAAATTTCCATTTTAGGCTAAGAAATAATTGGCAGTTGACAGTTCCTACCTTTGAACTGTTTCTACTAATTGGGCTTCAGCAATGACCCAATATGAATTTCCCTAACCTACCCAAAATACCAAATGTTATTGTCCTTTTGTCGGATAAAACAGTCACCGGTCAAGAACCGGCAGGCTTGGAAAAGGTGGTTGTATGTTTACTGGTAAGAAAAAGGAAGGATCTTCAAGCCCCAAGATCAATGAAATGGCTTGTTTCAATTCAAGACAGGGATGAAGACCAAGAAAATCATTGAGAGGAAAAGGAAGGGTACTACCAAAAGCCTGCTTTGTAGCTTTCAAGATGAGCGGTGGTATTGCATGCGACAGCAGCAGCTGCTGCTGCAGCATTGTGAAAGGAACTTAAAGAGTCGTGAAGGGAGCAGAGGATTGATTTAAGAAGTAGAAGTTTCAAGATAATGGGGTGGATGCATGCATGACAGATAAGGTTTTCAGAGTTGAGGCCCATCGGTGGTGCTGGATGTGGAATGTCTTAGATGTTGGGAATTAGGATATGCTAAGAATGCATGTGGAGTTTATAGAGGAAAGACCCAAAGGTGATGGTGTTTGTGGCAATGGGTAGAAGGGTAGGAGTTAGAGGAAGTGATTTCATAAGTGGGTGCTCTTGAAAGCAACATATTTAAATTTCAGAAACTCTAGTCTATGAGGGGGAGATTGGCAACACTCACAGATTTCATGGAACTTGCTATATCCAGTCTAAGTATAAAGCAACGCTGCCCATTCAGCATGCTAACTAAAGTACAAAACATGTGTTGCGTGGTGGTTTAAGTTTCTACTCTGAGATGATAAAACACAAAGCAAATCAAATCTTTTCTCCGAAAACAAGTAAACCAATCATCTATGAAATTAGGTCACTGTAACTTATAAATGTTGGATAAAGATTGATCTGACCACTTCCCAGTAAAACATATTGTGCAGCATCACACCTTAAACCTGCAAGGACCAATTAGTTGGAAGATCAGAACATCTCCTTCAAGTAATTTGTTTCCAGCAACAAACTTTCTCCATCCAGCACTTAGTCCTGTCTTATGTGCAATATATTTAATGGGAAACTCTTCACCATTTTCATTTTCAAGATTAACTATAGTGTCCTTGGTAGGTAAATGCATCTTGCAGAAGGGCACAGGAAGACCCTGCACGCAAATGGTTCTTAAATGGAGAGTGAAATTACATCTGATAATGCAATACAAGATAAAACTTCAAAGATACAATAACATCTGCCAAAACATACCATCCAGAAACAACTGGCTACATGTGATCTGACTAATGGCTTCAAAAATGTAGGCTGGTCAGTGCCCAAACTCAATTGGACCTCCTCTGCACGAACCATGATAGGCGACTTCAATTGGACAGGACTGCTAGACCCATTAGCCTTGGCAACTCCTGTACTGCTTCAGACAAGCATGTTAAATTCATAAGAATGAGCAAATGCCCTTTCAGAAAAGATTAACATACTTTTGTGGGTTTAACAAACCTCATCAATGTTTCTCCACTATCAGGTGTCCCCTGTTCAAAATTTGACACCCTTTTGTTAAGTGAACATATCATTGAACAGAAGTTGCCGAAAGTGAGTGATCACGTATTTGAATCGAATCAAAATCAAAAGTGGCCAATATATCGATCATGTTGAAAGTAATTGGGAGAATTGTTATTGTATTATAACTATAAAAAAGTCTCAATTTATAATAGGAACAATTATAATTATACCCAAAAAATAAAATATCTTGGCATAAAATTAATCCTATAAACTAATAAACAAAATATTCACTCAAACCTATACTAGGTAACATGACAATACCAAATCAAACTAAATATTTTTTAATGTTCTCTAATACTTCCCTCAAGTTGAACATGGAGATCTTGATAAATGTTCAACTTGGACTTTAAGCTTGAAAGGGGCGAATTGTCGTAAGGCGATAATTGACTTTCATAAGGCGAAAGCAACAAATACTCGTCATAAGGAGACAGTCGAATTGATGTCTAAGGCGATACCTAAGATAGACGTTGTAAGGCGACACAAATAGTAATGTCATAAAACGATATTCAAACTCTTGGAGATAGGTGTCATAAGACAACACATAACCACTTGTCATAAAACGACAGCAAAATAGATAATTTGTCGTGAGGCAACAAACACTACTAGGCACTCGAAGTTGGCATTGACACGCTCACAACAGACCATGTCTAGACAACAAGCTTCATACGTCCATTAATAACATCCCAAGATACTCAGAGTGTATTCGGCTAAGCTTATTTTAAATAGCTTATAAAATTATGTAGTTTATAAGATGTTTTTAGGCTACGTTTGGGAGAGGAATTTTTATTAGATATGAGGTTTAGTTGTTGTATTAAAATAGGTAATATATTTGGAAGGAATATTTTAATAAGATGAATAGTGTAATTTGTTTGAATATATGTATCAAATATATAATAATAAATTGATGATATGATAGTATATAAGAATAATGATTATGTTTTAAGGTGTAAATCAAAATAGATGTGAGAATATGTATGATATATATAGGTATTAATTTGATAATTAATAGGTGTAACAATTGAAAAATATTTAATTAGTTATATATATAAGAGAGAAAAATTTTGAATTTGAATTTGAATTTGAATGATGTTTTGTTAAATTGTATATTTAGTAGTTTAAAATTTGAAAAAATGTGTTTAAGTTGAAATTTGAGTTCTAAACATAACCTTAGACTTTATGAGCTCATACATTTTATTTTTAAAACAAGCTAATAAAGTTTTAGATAGACATCTTATAAGATTTTGTAAAAATTTATAATTACATTTAATTATAATCTTTTGGTGTAATAATGATAAAAATAAATTAAATATCATCAATATAATAAAATCAAACATATTTATACTATTTTTTATATATACAAAAAAGTAGTTTATAAGATGTCGGAAAATACATTAGGAAAATCCAACTTATTTTTAATGAACTTATAAACTTCAAACATCTTATTTTGAGAACTTATAAATTCTTCCACTAAAAATTTTGCCAAACACTTTTGGCAAGCTTATAAACTCTCAAAAATCTTATAAAATAAGCTCACCCAAACACTGTCTAATAGAGGCCCAAGGCAAAAAAGATGCCACTCATTTTTGGCCTATTAAGAAAAAAGATAATGGTTTAATTCCAGGCCCATATGTTCTTTTTCTCCTTTTTTTAAAAGCCAAGGTCAAGGGAGCAAACAAACAGCACTAGCCCAAGACTTAACCAAAGTACAACCCACCACAAAAAAATTCAAAATTAAGGTTTGTGCCCTAGCCACTCATGGTGACAGCATCGCACTAACCAAAAACAGAGGCTACAATTTATTCCTCTTCCCGCATACCTTGGAAGATTTTCTAAAGGGATGCGCGTTCTAGGGAGGTGGAAGGATGTGTCGCAAGCTAGTGTCGGGGCTTCTCACAGTAGTGTTGAGCAGAAGCTGCTTTAAGTGTGGCTGATGCAAAACTATCACGATTTGGGAGATTTTTGATGCATGGCGCTGATTGAGTGCACTGGCAGCTCGATTTTGTTGAAGACGTTGGTGGCTCGACTGGATTAGGGTTTTTATTCAAATAAGAGCTTGTTTGGTTCGAGAATTGAGGCTTGAGTGGAATTAGGGTTTGGGCAATTTTCTTTTTCTTTTTTTTTTTTTTTTGTTTCTTTTCATCAAAAAACTAGTCAAGAAGTTGTCCTTTTCATTTTTTTTTGACTTTGGGGAGGTGAAGGGATGTGGCCACACGCCACTACACGCAGCAACATTAGTAGTAGATTGACACAAAGGTTATTACCAGAGCAAGGTTTTAGGAAAGAACTAATTCTGATACCATGTTGAAAGTAATTACGAGAATTGTTATTGTATTACAACTAACGAAAAGTCCCAATTTAAAGTAAAAACGATTACAATCATACAAAAAATATAAAATATCTTTCCATATAGCTAACCTTATAAACTAGCAAACTAAATATTCACTTAAACCTATACCAAGTAACATAATAATACCAAATCAAGCTATATATGTTTGAATATTCTCTAACACACCAAATAATGTAAACAAAAGCTATCAACTCATCGCGTTAATATATTGTGCATGGATAGCGAACTAGCACAAACTCCATTATGTTCATGAGAAAATAAAGTGCAAGCCACATCTTTATTTTGCTGTTTAATTGAAATAAAGAAATGATGGCATGAAGAAAAGCAATTTAAAATAGCAAAACAACACTGACAAATAAAGAGAAGCAAAATGAAATAACAGGTCAATGTAAAGACAATGATCAAGAGAGGAGAAAATTTTAATTAGTTTAAACGGAATAAATTTGTCAAAGAGAAATTTTTCACGCTTGGAATTTTGATAATGGAAAAATTTGACAGCTTGACTAAAATATAATTTAACCAGGTTATTTGATCACATAAAATTAGCTCTTCTACAGCCAATAGTGGCCGAAGGAGTTTATACATTGAACATTCATATGCCTATTTGTCACCCTCTCACTATTCAACTCCAACAAACTTAAGTTAACCCATACTTGCACTGCATCTAAGACACTCAAAACCGAAAGGCAATCTACCGACGATTAGTTATTTGTATTTTTCATTGGAAATTTGTTTGCAGTTCATTTCCCATGGAGGTGAGGTGCCTCAGTATAATCCAGCCTAGTGCAAGGAAACCGCTGAATGAGCTTGTTATGAGCACTGCTGTGAAGACAATTGCATAACCTGCCATGCCAATCTCTAGTAACCATGATAGGAAGTGCCACTAAAGCTGCTTCAAAGTTTAAAATGATAAATTGAGACAAATCAATTTCGGAATGCACTGCCATCTTCTTTTTGTGGCAAAGATAGTACTTCGAAGAAGTTCAATGGAAGTCCAAATAATATACTTGGTCACTTTCGTTCTTTCTGCACAAAGTGATGGCTTAGTTAAAAGACATTTTAAACAAGACTATTCACCGCAGTTTCCCAGACCCGACCATGCATGCACCATGGTGATGCGACAACCCAAGTCGATCCCAGTGAAGAGAAAGGCGATCGCCAGACCACGGGTAAAAGGTCCGCAGGAACGAAAAGCCTAATCCCCAAAAACGAAAACCCCAACTAAAATCAAAGCCAGGCTACCAATTCAACACTAACACGTTCAAAAACCCCGCTTTAGGCCTCATCATTTCTTCCTTTCCGCCGCATTAGCAGTACGTACAGTGTAAGCAAAACAAGCAAACAATTTTTTAACAAATTAAAAAAAGAGACAACTCACATCTTTAGCTTTAGAAGCAGAGGACTTCCTCTTCTTCCTCATAATAATAGGGGAAACCTCGTCGATCAGCTCCTTGGGCTTCCTCTTCCTCTTGCCCTAGAAACAAGCAAACCAGATCTGACATCAATTCAGTATTTCTTCGTACACAAGCATCGAATTCAGATGTGCCATGCCCTAAATGCTCACAGAAACAAGCATGGGGTGAGAGGCAGAAGCGGGAGAGGGCTCACGCCGCGGAGAACTCTCCTTAGTGGACTCATCCTCCGGCAAATCACGACCCGGGGGCCCCTCCATTTGCTCAAGCTCCAACTCTTCCTCTTTCATAGCCTCCTCTTCGGCACCGTGATTGTCTTGATTTTGGTGGACGATCTTCAGTTTCATTTTTTGCAGGAATCTAGGCAAATCGAGAGAAGAGGACAGATTCTTGTGGGCAAGGGGTTTTCAATTTTTTACTGGTACGACAGAGAAAAACAGGGAAAGAAAGAGGATTGGAAAGACGGAGGAAGACTGGGAAAAAGAAAAGGAGAGAAGATTGGGAAAACAGATAGAAAGCCCGGCGGGTGCGGGCGACAAAAATCAGATAGCCATTTCAATTTTGGGCCTTTGGATTATCCAGCGGTTTAACGGCGGGGATGGCGCGTAGGAGTAGCCTGGGTTGGGCGAGACATAATTGCCTCGGTTGCAAATTTGCAATAGAGTGTGTTTGGGAGGTGCTTTTAAAATTTTTTGAACTGGAGGATGGAATTGGATGGCTCTGTACTACATACAGTTCATTTTCAATGATATAAAGTGATTGCGAAAATTAAATTTAAATAGTTAAAATTCGAAGGTGATTAGTGTTCGTGAAAAAAATAATGATGATTTTTTAAATGAAAATAATGGTGATGTAAAATGTTATTATGAGTGTTTTTAGTATTGATTTCATATATTTTTTTAAATAAAATGTTGTAGTGATTTGGAATAGAATCAAGTTGTATCTACTCAAAGTTTGACTTTATGAATTCAAGTTCAAGTAAAACTATTTAACTGGAGCTCCTTAAGTTTAAGTAGACAAGTATCGAACTTTAATTTATCGAACACAAACTTGATGTAATTTAAATAAAAATTGACTGGCACTAAATTCAAACTGACATTTTAATAATAAGATTGTATTTGTTGCTTGTAATATCGGTCAACTAATCACTTATATCTTGTTTTTTTTTAAGTTTTGTTTATTTAATAAATACTCAAAATGAAAGGAAATAATATTAAAAATTAAAAAGAGACTCAAGTTGAGTTTTAACGGAATTGCTTGATAAAGTCTGACCGAACAGCTGACCTGCAAGCACCGCTAGTAGTGATTGTGTGATTTTATTGAATTGATGCAATTTTGTTATAAATTTTGTAAATAAAATGGATGTAAGCACGTAAGAAGCAAAATTATAATCCTTCTTTAAAAAAAAAAAATTCTCAAACAATGACTAATAAAATATTTTCTTGAACTGAATAATAGATGGCACCCCATATGTGGAGATATCATTGTCATCTATTTATAAAATGAATGTTGAGTTTATAAGTTTTACATATGCTTCTCAGACCAAAAAAATATATATTATAAATATAAAATCATATCTAATTAGGTATTTTAAAATGAACACACACACACATAACATCATACAATAAACCGATAGTGCAGTTTTATTCTTTTTATCTATAATAATAAATTTTAAAAGGATGTATATGAGAGAGAGAGAGAGAGAGAGAGAGTGTGTGTGTGTGTGTCTGTGTGTGTGTGTGTGTCAAGTGTTGCAGAGTTGATGGATAATGAGACTTCAAATGTATATTGTTATAATGAGAAAAAAAAAAACATGAAAAATAATAAGGGGCTGAGCAGGAAAATTTTTTGCTAATATATAAGTATGTTAAATATTTATAAATTAAACAAAAGCAATAATAATAGCAGCAGTACAAAAACAAAAATAATCAAAGTAAAATTTTGAATATGCTTACTTTATGAGCTTATGTATCAAGGATTCTTAATTACGGTAATTTGATTATACTTTTCGAACATTTTTAGATGAAGTTCTTTATCCGTTGGAAAGAAAAAAAAAAAAAACTTGCACCAAAATAATAAAATTATGGTGATGTGTTAAACGAGGGAATATCTTTAGGGGAGTATGAAAAAAAAACCCATACTCCAAGAATGTTGTAAAACGAGAATATTAAGTTTAGATGAAATAAATGGAAGATTATGCTATGTATGGTTTGAGTATTTTGGAGAGAGAGGGAGAGAGAGAAAAGAAGAAGAAGAAGAAATGTTAGGAAAATAAATATTATTTGTTGATTGATAAATAAAAAGTTTGATTAAAAAAAACCCTTGAAGAAGAATATGTTATCAATGAGGAAAATAATTTTCCTCCCAAAAATATGAGCAAAATAAGAGAAAATTTAATTTAATATTTTTTACTTTCTCAAAACATTCACCGCCTCAATTTTTACCATCTACTTTTCTCATTGTTTTTCTTAAACAAACAAGAGATTAAAATAAAATTTCTTATTGTTCCATTTCATTCTATTTTTTAACATTTATTTTAATTAAAATCGTTGAACCGAATAAAATATGTAATTTAGAATCTTTTAAATTTGTATTTCATTTTTTATGGATGTTTTTTCTTACTAAAATTTTTGAACCAAAACATGATACTAATGGGTGGTGGGAAAGGATGCGTAGAAGGATTATTCCGCCCCAATTAATGTATTTTAGGAAAAGCGGTAATGGGTGGCAGGCCAGAAGGCCCACGAAAGGCCTGCTTCTGTGTCCTGTAGGAACATGCCACGTCCCAGTTGTTGTAATTAATTAGGTCTAGGTGATGGTTGGGTGGGTCCGTTCCATGCTGCACCGAGGACATACATCGGGTGGCACAAATTTTGCCGCACGGCAAAATCTATGAACTTTAATTATTATTATTTTTTATTTTTAAATATTAAAAAATGTATTAAGTAAAAACTTAAATGAAATATTAAATAAAATAGGGTGAAGTAATGCAGTTATTAATAATTTTGTTTTTTTATATAAAAACACTACATAAATTAAACATATATATGCCACAAAATAATTTTAACATCAAATTTTTCAATATTGGTTAAAAATTTAAACGTGTATAAATTTATTTATTTTAAGAATTTTAAATGTTTCTATATTTTATTTTTAAAAAATTTATTTGTAATTTTTATTTCATTTGACATTATGTTTTTTCAAGTAGAAACAAAAAAAAAAAACTAAAATTTTCTAATTGTGCCATATGTAACATTTGTTACATTTGGCAAGATCTCTTGCATCTTGTGCATGTCACCTGGTGCAGGATCGAGGAAAACAACTGTCGAGGAGCCATGGAGGAAGTGGAAGTGGAAGTGATTGGATGGGTGTAGGTGCACTGGACACATTCCCACTAAACGTCATGCGTCGATGCGGATAGAAACTGTTAACACATTCAGCTAATTTTTTTTTTTAAACATGTTTGGTTTGAAGATTTTAAAGTCACATATCTTGAATGAGAGAAGGGACTTGAAAATGGTTTTTTCTTGCCATTTTATAAAGAAAATGAATTTGGCTTTCTTTTTCTTTGTTTTTCCTCATTAATTAAACAATCAGAACTATTTTCTTTTCCTTTCCTTTTTAAATTCTTGGATCTAAACATGGAGTTTGTGTTTTCTTCTTCTTCGTCGTGGTCGTGGTCGTGCTCGTTGTCATCATTATGATTTACCATGATCCTTTATTCAAGAAGAAAAAATTACATTAGAGAATTTTGCCTTGGAAGTCATATATTTTAGGGCGTTCATATATTTTAGGTAGGCTCTATCAAAATTGGGTTTATTGGCAAATATTCCTTTTCGTTCAGACTTCTTATTCAGTCTTGTTGGCCACGACAAGGAATGGAAGACCTGTTTTCAAGCCCCCCCCCCCCCCCCCCCCCCTCTCCATATTTTGATTCCTATTTGAGGAAAAACCGACAAAACATTACACTAGTAAGCATTTTACAAATTACAAGCCATCTTTGGAGGTCTGGTAAGAATTTGCCTAAACCAGCAAATGAATTATGCAGATGGGACTAACCTCTCAAAACATGTCCCATGGTCACACAACCTCATCTCTTCCTTCTTTGCAACTAATTCATCTTGGTCGCAGTGATGGATGTAATATCCATGAATTTTAAAATGTTTAGAGTTTAAAGTTTAGGGTTCAAGAGAATTTAATTATTAAAACAAAAAAAATACTTTCGTAAATTAATTTCGAGTTCACAGTTAAGGGCCAGACTATGACTACATGGTTTGGAATGGAAAGAGGGAATGAACGAAAGCTTGATTGGCGGCGAGGCATGCGTACAGAGGGGCAGATTTACAACTAATTTGGGTTGACCAAATCCATTTCATGGCAAGAATTCACTGTCAACACAAGAAACGAGAAAAATTCAAACTTTGCAAGTTAAAGATATATTGCAAACAGGCAATTACACGTATAATTATCTAAAATATAGAAACACAAGTAGTAGCGTATATTTCCTGTATTCATTGAATTTGCACAGTCAACAAATGAAGAAACATTTATTTTATAATATAGTCAGACAATGGAGAATCTGAAGATAATGAACAACCAGAGATCAAAGTGAGATCAGCTTATAAAAATATTTGAAGTCTTAGAAAAAGCGAAAACAATACATCAATGAGGAGTGTGAGAGAATAAAAAAAAAAAAAAATACTTGCTTGTAGACAGAATTCTGATTAATATATCTAAAATAGTTCCAAGCCATTTTTTCCCACTCTCTCAATAAACTTAAACATTGGTTCTTGGCAAGTTCTCGACTAAGTTTAAGTGTATGGTAAGGATTAAAGGCCTGCTATTGATTCACTCAAAATCTTATCGACAGAACAGTGCAATACCACCCCTATTTTCTTGCACATTAGTAGTTTACATTTCAAACTTTAAAATATAATTTACTATGTATGTATGTGTGTGCAAGGTTGTGATTTTATTATATAATATTTTTGATTATATGACTGCGCATGTTATTTTATAATTTATCATCTAACAAAAGAACCATCTATTTTAGATATAAATTTATTAATGACAAAAATATGAACGATTGTTTTAAAATGTATTAAAATTTTATACAAAATGAGAAAAAATAGGAAGAAGTAAATTGGTAGAAATTTAGTTGGAAAGGATAAGAAAAGGGGAAAACATAAAAAGTAAAAGATAAAAAAATGAATTAGACAGGAGAGGTATTAATGTATTATTGATATACATGTATATTTATTGATGGAGCATTTTCAAATAAAAGTCTTATGCTATGTTTATTTTACTTTTTTGAATGTATGTTTTTATGTGTGTTCTTATTGAAAATTATGTTAAAAATAAGAGATAGATAAAAATAAAATTTTAAAATGTAATTATTATAGGATGTGTTTTAAGGTGAAAATTTTGAAAACAAATTATATTAGTGTCTCCAATGTAGTACAATGGCTATCATTTATAGAAATCCACTTCGTATGGCTTAGAAAAGAATGCATGGCGTGTTGTCGTGTTTAATATGTTCAACGTTTATAAACTTAAATCTTTTGCTATTAAACGATTGCTTTCCACCCAAAAGTCGTAATTAATATTTATTATTGAAACTGGAAATGGCAAGACATATTTAGAAGATATTAATCGTAAAAGGTGATATGGGTTGAAGTTAGAAGCACGGTTAGAGTTGAGTTGTTTGTTAGCAAGGCTCGAGGACACTCAAATTAGTAATTTAGGTAACTAGCATGGCAATTAGTAATTGGAAATACTAATGGTCCGCATTAGCCAATCTAGTTAACGCCATTGTTCAAACTTGTATATGTTGATTTAAGCCTTAAAGATAAACCAAGAATATGGAACTAAGATGGGCCATGAGTTTGATGGTTAGTTGCATGGGTGCTAGTGGGAATCTCGGAGACAGTATTATTTGTTTTGCAATTATCTATTCTTAAAAAGATATACTCTATTATTAACTTTCTTTTTTATTTTTTATTTATTTATTTCTCTTATTTTTATATAATTTTCAAAACAAAAATATTTAAAAGTACACACTAAAATTTAAAAATAAATAAAGTCATAAATTTCTACGACGTTCGTGAATTAGTGACTGTGTAAACCATTCATTTTTTTAGGATGACATACTTTAGAAACAATTGGAATCTTGCGACATTTTTTTATTTAAAATGACGTAATTCAGGGATTCGTCAAATTTTATTTTAATATTTATTATTTTTATTTTTACCAATTAATGAGTTTTATTAATAAGTTATACCATATGGGTTTTTTAGGTTAGAAAATCATAATATTTAGTATACATACTATTTATTTAGTTGAAACAAAAAAATTTAGATATTATGAATTTGAAAGTTATGAAACTACCCAATTTTCTCTAAATTTGAAAATACTTAAATTGATTCAATAAGAATGATCATTGTGTGAATCGTGACATATCAATCGATTTCGACGTATCGATTGTGGCCGTCCTCTCACACCGTTTATCAGTTTTTGAGTTCAATTTTGGTTTCAATATGTTGGGTCAGGCACTTTGATGCACGGTTCACGTTCTTGGAATCCAATTTGAGTTCAATCTTATTTCTAATTCTTCCGTTGTGTTTCTGATTGCGTCAGTTAGTATCAAAGCGGATTGTGTTTGTCTACATCATGTTCAATCCAATTCTACCACGTTAGATCGACGTTCATGACTCGATTACTGTCCCTAGAATCCGAATTGGGTTCAATTACGTTGTTCACCATCCTCCCTATTTCCACTCCCTTACTTGATCATGTCAATTGATATCAGAGTAAGGTTAGTATCGAATTCTAATTCAATACACTTTCCTCTTGAGAGAAAAAAAAAAAAGGAATTCAAAAGAACAAATCACGAAAAAAAAAGGCAGAATTCAAAAAAAGAAAAGAAAATTGCAAAAATTGCAAAAAAAAAAAGGGGGGGGAGAGCAAAAAAAATTATAAGGTGTGAGAAAAAAATTGGGCAAAAAAAATTGTAAAAAAATAGAGGGTTAAAAGAAAAGGTGCAGCAAAAAAACAAAAAAGAAAGGGTTGAAAAATTGAGGGGTTAAGTAGTATTTTTTAACCTATTATGGCTAGTCATTGTACAGGTTAAGCTGAAAATGTTGATGATACTAGATGTATATATGAGTCTTTCACTGGAGAATTGAAGACGATATATGAAATTATTCAAAAGATGTTCAGAACTATGAATAAAATAGATGGTCCATTGAAGAAGGTTGAGGAAGCCAATGATATTTCTACCCCTTATCCTGTGCTTAATAATGATATATTGTGCTTAAATTGTTTCCAAAAAGAGCACTCAATTAATAAATGTCCAAATGAAAAAGTTAATGCTTATATTAGTTTCAACCACTCAGGAATGCTAACAAAAGTTCATCAATGAATATGTTGCCTGCGAATGAAGAGAGTAAAGAAAAGGTAGATTTCAAAGACACGCAGCATGAAGATATGATAGTCCTAACGACGAATTAGAAATTGATGAAGAGTAGAATGAACAAGAAGAAATAGCAAAAGTTGCAATTAAAATTGAAGAAAATAAAATTGAGAAGAAAGAGTCTATAAAAATGGAAGTGAAGGTTGATGACAAATGCAGAAACGAAGAACTAGTAAAAGATTGGAAAATTGAGCTTCTACAGAATTATGTGTATGTTGATCTATTTGACCATCTGGTAGATGCTCTATCCAATTGTGCTATACATGAATTGAAGATTTTTTTTTATCTGCAGATACTACATATTTGCAGAGACTACATATGTATGTTTGGATAAATCATCATTGATTTTCATATTCCTTTATATGGTTCTTATTCATAGCAGCTATGGACCAATTCACCTAAGAACCCTAATAGGCCTGCTCACATGTGGCCCAAAAACAAGTTATCTTATTTAAGCGACAAAGTTACTAGTTATCTTTATTCTTCATTCGTTGGTCTAACGCAATACATTCACCCACCATTCTTCTTTGAACTCTTCAAATTTATACTCTTGTATTATGCTTTCTTAAATATCTCGTACAAGTATATTGAATGATTATTTGATCTTTTTCGCACGTGCCCTAGTCATTGGACTAACGGGAACCTCTAAGGATCTTTTCAGTTATGTGATGCACCCACGTCCACGTCTACGATAATCAGTAAAGAACCATCTAAAGGAATATGAAAAATCACCGATGACTTATCCAAATATGCATATATAGTCTCTGCAAATAGAAAAATCTTCAATTTCTGTATAGCACAATTGGATAAAGTATCTACTAGATAGTCAAATAAATCAACATACACATAATTCTGTAGAAGCTCAATTTCCTAATCTTTTATTAGTTCTTCGTTTCTTCATTCATCATCAACCTTCACTTCTATTTCTATAGATTCTTCCTTCTCAAGTTTATCTTCCTCGATTTCAACTGCAACTTCTGCTATTTCTTCTTGTTCATTCTACTCTCCATCAATTTTTAATCCGTTTTTAGGATTGCCATTATCTTCATATTGTACTTCTTCTAATGACATTTTCTCTGCAATCTTCATTTCAATCAAAGATGGCATCTTTATTGGTAGACCCATAACTTTACTAATGTGAATATGAACATTAACTTCCTCATGTTGACATTCAATCATGTTATATCCATACTGAAAACAATTAAAAGATAATCAAGATTGACTTTCAATATAAGAATCTGATACCTTGAATGTCTCGGCATATTCATCCTCATTCGATTCATAATCTTTGCCATGATGGTGCCTTGACGGTGTTTATCAATTTCTTATCTTATCGTATCTCAAGGTACGATTGTCCCTAATAAGATAATTTTATTGTTTATCTACAGCTCTGGACAACTTTTGAATTTCGTTAAACACTCACTTCTTGTGATGTGCATAATCATCCAACATCTTGTAGATATAAGTACATATAAATTTTTACTCTCACTATATTTTTTTTCACTCTTATTACTTTTTCTCAAAACCTAGCAACTAAACAAGGCCTTAATGTAGAAATAGAAATTCAACAACCAAACAAAGCCTTACCTGGTAGAAACAAGGCTTAGTCCTCGGCCTAATGACTCACAACCCAATCTCTCCTATTACTTTTTTTTAATTTCTTCTGACCCAATGTGACCCAACTAAACCTTCTTTCCCTTCTTCTTTTTTTTTTTTCAAAAAAAAAAAAAAAACCTTATAGTTCAAAACTCCTTCAGCCCAAGCTAATGACTAGCCCAACCCAACTCATTCTTGGCTCAAACACGGCCCAACCTCTTTTTTTTTTAATTTCTTTTCTTCTTTCTTTTTTCGAATTCTGACTTTTTTTCTTTTTGAATTATGTTTTTTTGTTCTTTTTTTTTTCATTTTTTTCTTAATCCGGACCGAGCATTGAATTAAAATTTGATACAATTAGGTCTGATACCAATTGACGTGATCAAGTAAGGGAGCGAAAACAGGAAAAATAGTGAACGACATAACCAAACCCAATTTGGGATTTTAGGGACGCGAACTGAGAGATGAACATCGACCTAACTGGTAGAATTGGATTGAACCCGATGTAAATAGACACAATCCGCTTTGATACCAACTGACACGATCAAGGGGGGGCAGCGGAAGAATAAAATTTAATTGAATCCAAATTGGATTCCAAGAACATGAATTGTGCATCAAAGTACCTGACCTAACATATTGAAACCAAAATTAAACCCAAAAATTGATAAACGACGCGATAGGACGGCCACAATCAATATACCAAAAATCGATTGATACGTTACGATTTATAGAAGGATCACCCCTGTCGAACCAATTTGAACATTCTCAAATCCACAAGAAATTAAGTAATTTCATAACTCTTAAATTTATAATATCCAAAATCTCTTTGTTTCAACTAAATAAATATTATTTATACTAAATACTATCAGTTTCTAATTTAAAAAACCCATATGTCTAACTTATTAATAAAGCCCATGAAGTGGTAAAAATAAAAATAATAAATATTAAAATAAAATTTGACAGATATCTGAATCGCGTCATAAAATTTGACCATTGTATTCGTATATATAGAGAACGATATATGAGCAGCTCGAAGAACATGATAGGTATATGTGTGATCATATGTTAGCAAATTGGAGAAAATTGTGGATGCATGCTTTTGTATTTGTGGTAAGTCAATGCCACAAAAAATCACAATGTATGCATGAGGTTGTGTATGGGTTTCGCTACAAGAATTCGAACCTTACAAAAACCGACTTCAGAAATGGTCCACATTAGTGGATGTACAAGGATGGAAATTGGGCAAGTGCCTAGAAGAATGTTGGAGCATGTGTTCATGCTTGCAATAAGTTAACACCATGAAGTTCACAATATACACTCAAGAGTTGTGTGTGGGTTTCAGTAGAAGGGTGTGTACTTTATGAATGTAACTTTGGAAAGGAACATGAAAGATATGGGGTGGGGTTAAGGCTGGGCAAGGATTGAAGAAATATACTCTCACCCCACCCCGCAATAATTAATTTATATTTTTTTTTTCCATTTAATTAATTAATAAATTAGTCAATAGAAAATTTGTTTTCTCATTTTGTGAAAATTAAAACAGAGAACTTTAAAAGAATCAATTGTCATGTAATATACATTTTAATTACAATGAAATATAAATCTCATCAGAAAAATTAATATTTTTTTACAATACAAAATTATAATACAAGACAAAATTAAATTTATCACTTTTTTCTATTCTCAATTCTAGTTTTTACTTTTTATATTTTTTGAATTTTTATATAGTAGTCTGAGAAATGTTTTAATCATTATTTCCGACCAATTCATATAATTCTCAAATAATTAATAATTTATCATTCTATATCTTTTATTTTTTGGTAAACATAATGTACTATTTTTTTTCTATATTTATCATTCTATCTTAAGTCAAATATATTGATTAAATAATGAGTTGTTCTTTCATTTTAGATTGAATATGTGTGTGTGTGTGTGTGTTTATACACATGCACGTCCTCACTCATCTCTCACTCGTCTAAATATGATATTTGTAATCAATTTTTGTTAGGCTAGAGTTGATTCTTTTATTTTAATGTAAAAAGATATATTTTGTGAAAAAATTAAAATTTATCTTATTGATCATGATAATATCACAAATATATCATTTGTTGTAATTATTTTAAATATTATAATATATCAAGTATATAATACTTTTAACTTTTTCTTCAACAAATACTTGTTGGGGCATTAGAGTGGAGAAGGGCAAGTGCAAGCTGGGTGAATTGGGAGATAGGGAAAGTATCTCCCACTCCGTTGCTTTTTCTACGTATGTATAAGTTACTTGCCACCTTAAAATATCTATAATTTGAGGACAAATTTAACCTCGTGACACCCAAGAACTGAGATGGGAGCATGCACAAGTTGATGGGGGCATGATAGTTAATTTACTAATCCCACATTCCATGTAAGACAATTTTCACTAAATTACATGGGCTATATTTGTTTCTCCTTTTTTACTATTCACAATTTCACACGCACTCAAAATTTTATAGACCAAACATTTTATTTTACAAAAGTTTATTTAAATTTAAATTTAAAAGTTTTTCTTTTATTACATTTTATAACTAACTAATTATTTTTCAATTATTATATATATTCATAATCAAATCAACACACACATATATACACATCTACTCTCACATTCATATATATATGTGTGTGTGTGTGTGTGTATAAATTAGACATAAATAAGTGCTTTGCACGAAATGTATACATTTGAGGTAAAATTATATTTTTTAATTATATGATATCACCCTTTATTGATTATTACATACAATAAAATTCTGTTATTATAATTTGAGATTGATTACTATAATTATCTAGCAAAATAATATGCACTTTGATTATCTAAATCAAATTATATTATATCCTTTTGGTCAGAAAATTAACTTGTTTTCTTGTACTCATTTTAAAGCTGTGGCCTTTTAATCGTTTTATTATTTTTGAAAGCGTAGTTATTAAATATTGAGTTACATATTTATTTTATCCTATTCATCTTGTGGCAAATAATATCAATGTCATATTTCAAAAATAATAATTAATTAAATAAAAAATGTAATTTTAAATTTTAATATTGAGATTAATTCAAATTGCAATACTTTTAGTCATAAATTAATTTTTGATGCTATCTTTTAACCAAGTAAAAATAATGAATAAACAAAGAATTATCTAGATTTCATTTATACAAACAAATTTAGATTAATAAAAAGATTAATTTGATCTCATATATTTAACTCAAAGCAATTTAGTAAAGTCAATAAAATTAAATAAAATATTATATAAATAGCAATTTATCCAAATAGATTATAAAAAATATAATAATTTTTAAAAATAATTATTTATAACATAGAAAGAATTAAAATTATTTGTCCAGTTTATTTTTGTAATTTCAGAACATGTAGGTAGGTTCAAAATTCACATTTTAAAAACAATGACCAAAATGTTTTAATTAAACTTAATTGATACCTATCAATTAATTTTTTACTCTTTAATTTTTTACATTGCATTGTTACATAAATTTCACTCTATTTTCGTTAACATAACTTTTATAATATTCTTTCTATTCCACTTTCATGGTTCACTTTTTTAAAATACCCTATATAATATTTTATTCACATAAAGCAAAGTAAAATTATATTTTATTACTCAGTGTATGGAGCTTTTAATCTAAACATATGCATTGTATTTTTTACTTATTCTGCATTTTCAAAACATAATAAAAATAATTTATACAACATTAAAAACTAATAATGTATCAAGACATTCTATATTAAAACAAATTCAATTAGCCCGAAACCTTTTCTATTTAGTTTCACATAGAAATTTAACATAAGGGTTTAGAACTAATTTAGTACTCGCATTAAAACATTATATTCCAATTTTAATACTTTTATTTTTCAATATCTTCTATTTTGAAATTGGTTGATTTTAGACTAATATTTTAAATTATTTTAATATCAAATTAGTCCAAATAAAAGATGTTCATCCAAATTAGACATTGTAATTTAATTAATTTATCATATTGTCACATCTACACACACATTATTGTAAGAGGCATGTTAACCCCTATTAATGATTTTGACTAAATAGTTGAATTCTCGATAATTAATCTAAATTATTAATTTTTTTAAATTTGTTTGCTATTACTTAATCGATAGACATCTATACAAGTATTTTACACAGGCTAGAATTCTATTGATTTACAATTAATAAAGATTTCTATTTTAATTAGAATTTAATTTTACCTAACTAAGCTTTTTTGTTAATAATTATAAGCATTTAATTAAGGTTGTTAATATCTTTTCACAATTAATAAAAAGTACACACTTACCAGGCAATCGTACCATCGCATAATTCAATTATTATTACATATTAAATATATACTGTAGACACATTAAATTTAATGTCCAATCAAGTGATGTCATGTGAAAAATATGATGTTAAAATGTTAATTAAATCAATATTTATTTATTTAATAATTTAAATAATACAATTCTTAAAACAAATAAATAATTAATTAATATTTTTATTAGTCAATCAAATGGCAACAAGCAGCAGAAGAAGTCAAGGGATAAAAACTATAAATAGTAGAATCTTGTTAGAAGTCCAAGGGATGGAGATTCTATTAAGTTGTTAAATATGGTCCAAACTCTGACGGCTAATGAAATCGCGTCATGTTAGTAGATTGATGTATCCACTTTATCTCTACTACAACTATAAATAGGGCAAATAGGGTCAAACCTCATAGAAAAAGAGGACAAAATTCAAAAGTGAAGCAGCTGAAGACTTGAAGCTCCTCAAATTCTCTCTGGAAGTTCATTGTGTTCTTTACTGAATTCTATGAAGTTCATTGTATTCTTCGTCAAGTTTCAAGAAGTTCATTGTGTTCTTCGCTAAATTCTAAGAAGTTCATCGTATTCTTCGCCAAATTTAAGGAGTTCGTCACCAAATTTAAGGCATTTTCATCAAAGTCCCTAAATTTAGCATTTGATCCAACATTGTGATGTTAAACTCGAAAATCAATGTTGCTGAAAAACTAACAACCTTAAAAGTAGATCAAGTACAAGTCATTTCTTTGAAAATTGTTTAAGTTTCAAGTCAAATATTCTCGAAGAAAAAATCAGAAAACTAAAGTTAGAGAGTAGAACCTATAAAAATTCAAGTTGATCTAAATTATTTGATCTTACATTAAGTTTTCTTGTTATTCAATAATTTGGTCCTACATATACATAAAAATATCCAAATTCAAACCAATTTAAAATTTTCTTCCTTCTTACATTTTATTATTAAACACAATTTTTATGTCCGTTGCAATCGTCTACACTAGTCTACCCACGCACCTAAGTAACCAAACAAGACCGTGCAGTTTTTCATTCGTTGGGATATATCTGAAAGACATGCAAACTTGCCCCAATAGACGTCACACCGGTTAAAACTCCAGGAAATGTCTTACATCATGATCCAATGTCACGTTCTTTTGAAATAACAAATTACAGTAAATGTTTTACATTGTGATACAATGTCACGTTCTTTTGAAATAACTAACACTATATTTGTTTTCAAATTTAGTGTATATTTTTAGGTGTTTTGTCTTAAAAATTGTGTAAAAGTAAAAGATAAAAATAAATAAAATTTAAAAAGTATAATAATTAAATGTGTGTTTTTTAAGTTTAAAAATTGAAAACAAACATAGCCTAACAGTTTTCGCTCTGTTCCAATAGTACCTTTACGCACGTTATGTTGTAAACCTTCTTGTGTAATAAATCCACGCGAGACAGGGCAAAGTAGTTGGGCCATTCGGCATACAATGAATGGATCAAGCTGACACATTTGCCACCAACCACCAAGTCGGATAGTGATAAGTGGTTGTTAATAAGCTGCGACGATCTGCACCAACACCGGAGCAATGTTGTTAAACCCGGACCCGGCCGGGAGCAATGTTGTTAAACCCGGACCCGGCCGGTCCGGGTGGTCGGCAGGTTGAATTTTTTTAAATTTCTGTTTTTTTTTTTTTTTTTGAGAAAAAGAATGAGAAAAATGGAGGAGAAGGAGGAAGAAGAAGAGAGGAAGAGAAAAAATAAAGGAATGAGAGAAAGGAAGGGAAGGAAAAGAAGGAAATAGGGGAAAGTTAGAAAAATGGAAATGCATAATTATATTGAAATATAACAATAATTAATTAATTAATTAAAATATATAAAAGGAAAACTATTATACTATAACAGTTGTTAAAATAAATATTTATTATTTTTTGTCTTTGTATATGATTATACACTTAATTTATACATAATAAATAAGTTATTAATTCAGAATTGATAAATCCATTATTATATATTTAATTTGTTTGACTTTTAAAAATAATGAATTACTTATATATTTTTTACTCAAATAATAATTATACATTAATGCGTATACGAATTAGTTAAGCAATTTAAAAATATTATTAACGTATTTTTAATATTAAAACAGTGTATATATAATAAATAATATTAATTGACTAATTTTTAAATTTATGATGTCCGATTCAGTCTTTGGCCCGATTCTAAAAATATTGCTGGAGAGTCGCAGGTGCCAACTCCAGAATTGAGGTTATGTCACTTGGAAACACATGTTATACGAAACCTGTATTGCATTTATGATATTTTTCTTATCTTCAACCCCTATTATTAAATAGGAGTTGCGAATAGTCGTCGTTGTATTAAATAAATGTGGCGTCGCACAACACTAATCTGACCAAATACTAGGTAGAGAATGAAATAACATGGAGAGGCTACATCTGGCTGCTTGAACACGACGGCACTGGATAATTAGTCATGGAACCAAAAAAGTCAATTCTATATTCTACACCCCGTATCTTTCTTTCCATACCTTCTACTGTTCTTTGAAAAAAAAAAGCGTTCAAAATTGGATGTATTATTATTTCAAGAAAGGCTCTGAGAACACACACACATATATATAGCATTATTACTCCCTGAATCAATATTACATTTATATGGATAAATCAAGAAAAGTCGGTTTGAATACCCCGCCCCTTAAAGATAATTTATACGTCAATGGTCAAGGTGGCGGTTGAAATGGTAAGTAAGGCAGCAGCATAACAATTTCCGCACAAGTACAAGTAGTTCTTTGAAATCTTGAGGCATGCGGTAATGCCCCGCACGCACCAAAAGAGCCCCTTTCTTTTTGGGTGGCATCTGCCGTTAAGCTCTGGTTGGGTTTTGGGCCCCTCAATTTTTGCCTACTTCTTGGAAGCTTCTGAAACAGAACCCTCGTTATAGTTTCTTCTTCTTGAATTATTTGGCTCTCCGTTTTCAAACTTGACAGTTTTGATGTTTCCAGCCAAATCTTCTTCGACGTTTTCTTTCTGTTTTCACCCCGGATTTCTCTTCAACTAAGCATGCCTGATAGCTTGGAGGATTGGGTCAAAACCCTCTACGTAGTCTTTGCATTTTGCGCTGTCCTCTGCTTTGGTGCCCTCAAAAGTTGGTTTCTTAATTTCTTGCTTATAGAATTCTTTTTGGTGTTGTTCGCGCTTTTGTTCATCGGCGAACGTTGTTGTGGAAGATTGTTTGGTCACGGGTTTTCTTGTTTGGATGTTGCAGGTTTAGTAGTCGGTCCCGTTGCAGGTCTGATACTGATTTCAGGGAATTTAGGGGTAATTTTAGGCCTTTTCCCAGCACACGTTGTCTGGACAGTCTATACCCTTTTCAAGTAATTATTTTATAGCCTTCCTTAAAAAACTCAATTGCGTTGCTTCGATAGCCAATTTGATTGTTAAAATTTGGCTTTTTTCATTTTTCCCTTTTCTAATAATACGGGTCTTGCATTTCTTTGACGAATTGATTTTTAACAGAACAAACAGATGTGACGCACCACTTAAAGTTGCAATCTTGTTGGGTTTGCCTGTTCTGTTCGGTATCTGGTTGGGTCTAAGCATAGCCGGTAGTGTTCTTGTTGGAGTGGGATATGGATTCTTTGCTCCTTGGGTTTCTTCTTTTGAGGCCTTCAGGCTTGAGGATGAATCTAAGAAATTCTACCACAGCATTGTGGTAATGCATCACTTTATATGATCTCTTTTTTTATTGATAATCCACTTGCTTCACCTATGTTATGATTTTAGGACGGAACGTGGGGAACGATCAAGGGTAGCTGTACGGTGGTCCGTGATTTTGCTGACTTGTGTTATCATTCTTACCCAGTTTTTCTGAGGGAGCTTCGTCATAATCCTGCTTCTAACGAGCTTCAGCCTCTTAGGTGATGCACATTTTACATTAACTTATCTTCCTAATTTTCATCAGATGTGCAAATTATTTGGTTGTAAATGTTAAGTCTTTCAATATTACCATGCATGACTCCTCAGTATTAGATTGTCAGTGATGTTCTTGGAATTGAGGTTTTAATATTATCAGTGACATGTCTTTGTGAAACTGATCTCCAGGTTAATTCATGTTCCTGGATGCTTCATTGTTGGCCTGATAGGCCTAATAGTAGAAGTTCCTCTTTACACAGCTATTGCCATAGTAAAGAGTCCATACATGCTGTTCAGGGGTTGGCATAGGCTCCTACAGGATCTGATCAGCCGGGAAGGCCCGTTTTTGGAAACTGCCTGCATTCCAATTGCCGGTTTGACAATCCTCATGTGGCCACTTGTTGTTATTGGAAGCATTGTAGCATCTATATTTACTAGCTTTTTCATTGGACTGTATGGATCTATAATAGTTTATCAGGTTAGATTCTGACCATGCAGGTCTATTTCATTTGTTGCACATTGCACTTACTGTAAAATTTTAACGGTCAATCTCCATCTTGATGCAGGAAAGGTCCTTCCGAAGGGGCATTGCCTATGTGATAGCTATGGTGGCTGAATTTGATGAGTACACGAATGATTTGCTTTATCTCCGCGAGGGCTCATTTTTCCCAAAGTAATTAATATTATTTATTTTTTTCATCCAGAAACAAGTTCTAGTATCTGTCATATGGTTTTATTACCATCATCCGGACTAATGATCCTATTCTCAAGCAGGCCACGGTACAGGAAGAAGAAAACCTCCAACTCATCTGACCTTTCCATAAAGCGAAATCAATCTTTACACGACAGATTTGGTACTCTTTTTCCTGAATCTCGTGGGATGCTAGTTCCAGGCCTAACAGCATCAAGATCTGTTAGGGAGGTCATAAAAGAGGTGAAAATGATGCAGGTATGCCTTATAAGTTTAAGAATGTTCTTTGACCTATAATATAAGGTTTAACAAGAAACTGAGTGCGAAGCTGATGAAAATGGAACAGATATGGGGAAGCATCATGAAGTTATGTGAATATAGGGGAAAGGAATTGTTGGATGCAGGAGTGATAACGCCGGCTGACCTCTCTGACTGGTTGAAAGCAAAGCATGCAAATGAAGCTACCATTGTTGACGTTGGATTGCCTTGCTTCTCTTTTCTGCACTCTCTTCTTGACTCAATCAAAGCTGGATCCAATGGTCTGATTCTTTTGGATGGCACTGAGGTTACCCACCTGAACAGACCTCAGGACAGATTGCTGGACTGGTTCTTTCACCCTGTGTTGGTCATCAAAGAGCAGATCAGAGCCCTCCAACTGGAAGAAGGCGAAATACGGTATCTGGAGAAAATGCTGCTCTTCGGAGGCAATAAGGAGCGCACCAAGTCTTGGGCAAATGGGAGTTTTATCCCCGAAGATGCTCTTAGAGCTGCTCAAATTGAGGGCATCAGTCGCAGGTAAGATCATTGTCGCAATGATACAAAGAACTAGATTCACTCGTTGTCACCAACTATACCTCAAAATCAAAATAAGAGCTACTTGTCAAACTAACAAATGGAATGAAATGTTAAGTTGTGGGATTGACTTGGGCGAGTGTTTCACAGGATGATTGGAATGAATAGGAGCTTATCGAAGTTTCCGACATACAGGAGGAGGTACCGGCAGGTTGTGAAGGACCTCATGGCTCATTCTATGGGAAAAGATGGTTCCACCAGATCCATTGCTTGTTCTTTAACTAAGGAGGGATCGACTAGATCCGTTAATTCTTCTTTAGCGAAGGGAAGCTCCACGAGATCGGTTGCTTCCGTTGAGATTGTGTAGGTGAAAGATTTGAGTTCTTTTTCGTTTACTTCCGTTAGCAGAATTCTCTGTCATGCACAGTTTTTTTGAGAGTTTGTGCACATAAAGTTGAACTTTTATTTGTTGCTGAAGCTGCATTTCTGTTTGTGTGTATGTCTGCGAAATGGTCTGCATCAGCTTTTATGTTGTGTTGTAAATAACCAAAGAAAGGTATTTTTAAACTTCCATGATTAAAGTTGAAATACAATTTCTGTTTTTTTCTCTCTTTAGTGAAATTATCCAGTGTTGTACCTCTTAACTGTACTATATTACTAAGATTTTTATTTAGATTGTTGGAAAGAAAAGTTGGTGAAGAAATTTATGAATAGTGTAAAAGTATACAAGATAAAGATACAAAAAAAATTTATTTTAATGGGTATTGTGTTGTGAAGTAAGAATTTTTCTTGGTGCAAAATCAACCTATATTTACATCCAAATATAGCCTAAGTGTTTGAGCTAATTTTGGTTGCACGATGTACTAGTGCACGTTTAAATATTTTGCTTTCACAGTGCAAAAATCACACATTTACTCTTATTTTATTTTATTTTTGTTTTTCTATCCTATATATATATATATATATATATACACACCTTTTCGTAAATTTATCCTTATTTCTGTTTTCTTTCCAAATTTTTCATTTTTTAACATTTCTTTTCATTGTTTTTTATTTTCTTATTTTTTTACTAATTTTTATGTTTGAATAAAACTATTTCTACTATTTAGAATATAATATTTATAATTTTTAAATTGTTTTATTCATGCATTAAGTGCAACAATTCTACAAGTATCAGTTATGCTTTGTTAGATTGGACATTTGGAAAGGAGTGAAAACTATGGGAATTTTGTTGTTGAAGTGAAAATTATATTCAGTTACAAAACTTTATTGGGGTAAAAATTTTGATTTGTTTGGATTTGAGCAATCATATATGTATAAAATATAAATTAATGATTAAATAATGCAATAATGTATACGAATAATAATTAATTTTTAAGTTGTGTGTGAGAGTGTTTGTATATATATACAAGTATTAATTTGATTGTAAATATATATAATACTTACATTTTGAATATTTATGCATATATAAGAAAGATAATAATTTAAATTTGAACAAATAGATGAAATGTATGCTTAAATTGAATAAATTTTGATGGGATGAAAAGTGGTGGAAGTTAAGAAACAAACATAGCTTATACACGCTCGTACAATTACACCTTTTTTTTTTATATATATATATATAAATTTTCCAATAGTTAAATTAAGAAGAAAAATCAGATATGAACGTATCAATACTTCATCAGCTGAAAAATGAGGGTAAGACGATAACAAGTTGGATTCAAATGTTGACTTGTAGATTTTGAAGCTGAAATTTATGCAATCTAGAAATTGTCAGAAAATGTTGGCACCAGGTTACGTTTTTGAAAAGTAATTTAAATTTCAAACCATATTGTGAAACCAATTATTATTTATTTTTGGAAGTTTCCGGAGGCTTCAGCTATGAATTGGCTCCAAATTGCTTTTTGTTGACAAAATTTTGTGTTTTTCTTGAAAAGTTAGGCCCATTAGCATACCTCAACAGAGTATTTTCTCGTTTCTGATTATTTCTTTCAACAGATGATAGTGCATTTATTATCATAAAAATTTAAATGAATTGTACGGATGAGAATGTTGTCATTGCATTATTTTTGGGGTTTAGAACAAATGACTTGTGAAGAACCCCCTATTGAAGATAATCCCAAAAAAACCAAAACATAAAATAAAATTGAAGCTAATTAATTAGGATTTGGGAATGAAATTTCATTTGGGCGATAATAAGCTCCAATCCTATCTTGAACACCTTGATGAACCAAATTTGAAGAATTAATCGTAAAAAATAGTTTAACTTGAAAAATAGTATGATTTGGAAAGATAAAATTTAAGTTTTGCATTTTATAATTGATAATTTATGTGTGACTAATAACCATGGTTGGAAAGTGGGAGTCCCTAATTATTTGGTACTAAATATAGGAGGACCAAACCATCCCATATTTTACTTACATTTTGCTTTCTTGTATTTTGTTTTTTCTGTTTTCCTTTTATCATTCCCAACTAAAATTTAATTTAGTGAAATTATTTTATTTTATTTTCTTACCAACATATTTCTTTCTATTTCATTTTATTATTTACAATTTCAAAACATATTTAGTTTTTTTGTAATATATTATTATTATAATTTATTAGAAATATGACAATTTATATTTTGTTATTGATAATATCAAATTCTTACTAGATAATAAATTATAAAATAAAATGTATATGGGATGTAATTTAAAATATTTATATAATAGAAATAAAATTTATGTATTCATGTGATGCATATTCGCATAGAATTTGTGTTCTACTAATCTATACTATATATTAAGGATATGGACCTTTTTTCATTTGCATAATATTAAAACCATTACTTTTCTGCATAATTTTCTTATACTTTCTTCCTTTCAATTTTCATTTATTTCCTTCTTTTACCTCAACTTTGCTTATTATATTTTCACTCTTTCCCTCAAATTTAATTTATTCTACATTTATCTGATTAAGAAATTTTCTCTTACTCTATAAGTAATATAAAATTTATGTTTCAACAGTGTTAATAACTTAATTGTATAATTATGCACAAGTAATCAAATGTGCTTCTAATTAGTAGTTATTAATTAAGTTTGATACTTTCAACAAAGACGATGTCCCTTGAGATGCATAGTTACTCATGATAACGTCCAAAAGTATCATTAACATGCCCTTTTTTTTTGGAAACAGACAATGTCATGATAAACTGATATATATATGTGCCTGCAGCACGACATAAACCCACAGCAAAAAGTAGAAGTTTACTTCGACATGAAAATGACAATAACACATGGTATTATTCATTATTCCTAATAAACACTGTAATAGTTTAAGTGGGACGTACTGTCCTATCCACATTTAATAGGACTAATACATGTTGATTGGCACTCTGCCATTCTCCAGATCCAAAAAGGATGCTTGGGTGACAAATTGAGTGATCAGAGAACCAATTATAAGGACCTACCCACGACAGTCCAACATTGGCTGTCCCCTCCTCCTTTTACCGTTGGATGGAATCTATTGAAGGAACCATCGTTTTGGATATGGCTTTTATTAGGTTTAGTTGATGCTTGCATTTGAGAGTACTTCTCTTACAGCATGAAAGGTCAAGTGTTGATCTCCATTCACTCATTAACATGTATTGTTTTTTCTTACCATTTTCTTTTACTTTTATTCCTTTTGTTTTCTTTTCAGATTTTTTTTTTTTTAAAACTTTGTGTAACATCTTTTCAATTATTTAAATTATATCTCAATTTATCTTTTAGTTTTTTTATTTTTTCTTTCATTTTTTTATCACCTTTTTCAAATTATTTCTTATTTTTTTAGAGTTTAGGTCATTTATTAATTTTTTTCATTTTTTTCTCTTCTTTTTTCTATTAACTCTACATATATACATATTTTCGTATCTAATTAAAGGAACGTGATATTTTATTTTTCTTCTTTTTATTTTATTTCTCATGTCTCGTTCTATTTAAATTTTTATTTATGTTTTTACAATTAGCCACCTTTTTCAAATTATTTTTAATTTCTTTAAATTTGTTGTTTGTCAACCTTAAAAAATGAATAAAATAAAAATCAATCTTTTTATTTAATTTGAGTATATATTTATACATAGTTGATAAGAGTCCACGAAATTTAGAGAAAAAAAATAAAAGATAAATTTAAGAAATAGTCTAAATACTAAAAAGAAAAATTAAAAAATAATTTTAACAACTCGGTAAATATGCAAAAGCAAAAAGAAAAACCACATAGATAAATTGATTAATAATTTGGAAAGTGGAGAAAAAATAAAATATGAAAATAAAACAAACGAATCAAAAGACAAAATAAAAGGAGAAAGAGTGTAAAAAAGTAATAAATGAATGGAGATAACACTTTTGGTAAATTATTTTTCAAAAGTAATAAATGTCTTTCGAACTTATTTTTCAAGCTATTAGATTTAACATAACATGTTTTTTTTTTATTTCTTTTGATAAATTAAAAAGCAATGGAAGCATAGCTGAGGTAACATTTCTCTTCCAGTGTGATTGTCAAATTATGGTGAGAGAAAAATTTAGAACTGGTATAAAAATAAAAGAGCAAGAGACAAAAGGGATTATTTTGTTGGGTATGTTTGAAAGTCTAAATTTAGATGGGATGAAAATGAAGACAAATTTTTACTCAACACAGCCCATGAGATCTTTAGACCGAATACTGGAAGTGATTACATAAACTGCTAAGTTAAAGCACATTTGAAAGCAAAAACTTTCATGTTGATTGATATGAATAAATTAGATTAATTGAATAACAATTTTATCTTAATATTCCCTATTTTATATAAATTACTATCATGCTAGAGAAATCATCATTATCTCCTTCACATATGTGCCCCCATTTTTTCCGACTTTTTAAAATAACTTTACGGCTTGTGTATTCGTCACTTCATCCAACAGCATTTTAAACATTTTCTTCGTTGACAAAGTTTATAACGCGATCGTCCATTGTCTTAGGTTTATTAATAATTGATTCCTTCGTGTATTCTAAGACGTATTAAAAAATAAATTAGTTAAAACCAGGGAATAATGCCACATTATACATCAACTAAACTTAATTAGACATAAGACACAAAATGAAAAACTGTAATAATTATATAAACTATATAGTTCCCTTGTTGCATAATATGTTCCTTAGCATATATCTCAGACGTTATATCTATGCTTCTCCAGATTCATTAATATTGATTCCCAGTTCCGACTATGTAGGGGCGAGGGGGGTCGATAGACATATATCTTTGCAGCAGACGCCATAGCTCCGACATGGTTACCCGATGACTAACATGAATAAACAAAAAAAAAAATGGAACACCCACATTCATACTTAAAGGTTTTACATATACTGTTGAAAATGACACTTTATTGGGATTGGTGAAGCTACGCAGTATGTAACTATGGGACCACAAAAGAAAAATGAAATAAAATTGAAACTCAAACTGTGAATTTAATTAGTTGTCTACAGTGCGTTACACAGCAAAAAGGCTGAGGATATGTTTGAGAGAAGGGCTTTTGTTAGAAATGGTATTTGAAGAGAGTTGTATACCAGTGAGTAGCCTCTTTGTAAAATTGTTATGCGATGAAAATTTTGATTTATTTGAATGTATGAATAAAGTAAATAAAATGATTGAGTGACGTGATAAGATATAGAGATAATAATTAGTTTTAAAATTATAAATTAATATAAATATGAATGTATATATAATATATAAGTATTGATTTTATTGTGAATAAGTGGAGAAGAAAATTTAAATTGAATTTAGATTAAAATTTTATTGAATAGTATGTTTTGAAAGTTTGAAGTTTAATAAAATGTGGATGGATCATGAGTTTAGTTCCAAACATAGCCTAAAAAGGGTATTACTTAGCATAAGAAAGCAACATGACTGATTTTTTGCAGCTCGTTTAATTTTCATTTTGGGTTTTCAATAATTGGAGTAAAATGGGTGAAAATATAGTTATTCGAAAATTGCCATCACGGGGTGACGTGATCTGTGGGAATTACAGGACTGTAACAGCTCCCGAATCAAATAGGGAGATGCGTAGAATCTCCCTGCATGTGCTTCTGACACTCGATTCTTATCTTACGTTTCCTAATCATTATTCCCCATGCCCTGCACCATCACAAAACTCCCCTATCAAATCCCAATAATATACTGAAATTTTGCACTCACTTTTCGTCAAACTCGACCCTCCCTCCACATGACCAATATCTTAAAGGCCACGCTGCAAAATTTTATTTGTCCCTTTTCTTTGCCTAGTAACATTTTGCTAGTTATGTTTGGACAATTCTTCCAAACGTGTTATATATTAAAATAATATTTTTTTTTATTTATATCTCTTTTTTATTTTTATATTATTCTTAAATTATCTAAATTTTTTCATCAACTGCGCTTGGTTTGTTTAGTGTAATAATTCGTGGAATTTTAAATTCAAAGGGAGATTTGTCAAGCGGTGTAGGAGTTTACTGGCACATGTAAAAAACTCAAGTTATGATTATTTTCAAATCTTAAACGTGTATTTTTAAGTATTTATATCTAAAAAAATATGTAAAAGTAAGAAAGAGAAAGATAAAATTTAAAAGTATAATAATTAAGTATGTATTTTTGAACTACAAAATTTGAAAACAAACACAGTCTCACCTTTTTTTGTGCCATTTATAGGCTATGTTTGGAAGTGGAGTTTTAGTGAAGGGTAATGTTTGGTGTGAGTTGAATTAGAATAAATAATATATTTAGTAGTATAATTTTGATGTTTTAAAATTTTTATTTATTTAAATATATATAATATATAATAATAATAATAATTAAATGGTATGATAATATCTAAGAATAATAATTAATTTATACAGTATAAATGTTTGTATATGTAAAAATATTGAAATTATTAGAAATAGATGTAATAATAGAATAATAATAAATTAGTTAAAAAAAATTTAAATTTAAATTTAAATTAATAATATATTCAGTGGCATGTCTTTTACAATATATTGAATGTTAAAACTGGGTGCAAACATAGCCACGAGCAACAACTTTGAGGATGACAGGATGTGCCGTGACAGGTTTCACTTAAAGTTAATAAGGTACAGGGAATCAAATAAGTTGGGGACTGACCTACAACAACGTATGATAAGGTGGCGGCTAGGCCTGCCATCTCCGTAGCCCTCTCTTCTAAATCCACGAATCAATTTTCTAAAGGGAAACCAAGGTCCATGCCACCCGCTCCCTTCGTGCGACAGTAGTTGGCACAAAGCCCAATCCCACTTCTCTCTCTTATTAACTGATAGACGCCGATGTACAATTGGGTGTTACATGCATACAAAATACAATGTAGTAAAAGAACAAAAGAATGCAAGTAACAATACCAGACACTGCTCCAGTACTTTGTCTTCCACCCAAGTGGGGGTTAAAGAAATGAAGATGGAAGAAAGTCCACGAAAATTTCATAAACACACCAACGAGTGACTACAATGGCACATGGGGTCAGATCGGCTTTCCCAATCGATACCCACGTGTCCGTAGCTTACACGGCAAGCTCTGTTCTACTGAGGTTTTGCGCTGTGCCATCTACCCCACTCCCTTCTCCTTTGGGCTCACTCATGCGCCACCGAAACAACTGCTGCTGTTATACTGGGATTTTTTATCCAAATTGAAATTCAGAAAATTTTACTAGTGACGGGAAAGATGGTAAAATTAGTTAGAGAGAGTGATTGGTATGGTGCAGGCATCAGAGAACAGCACTGAAGAAAAGGAAAAAAAGGGTCCTACAGACAATTTCAACAAAGTGCATTTATTGAACCATCTTTATTCCCTAAGGGACATTGATTTCCATCTCCTATTGCAGAAATAGAACCTTTTTTCTCCACAACAACGAAACAATTTACTACTACTGAGAAAAAAGCCTTTTCAATTCTTGTTCCTCTCTTGCAGAATTTACATGCTGAAACTTGGAAGAGAGAAATAGGTAGCTATACATTTCAGCCAAAGCCAGATATTAAGCCTAGATAAGAAATTCGACACCCTAAAACTTAAGATTTAAATTAGTGGAAAGAGAGTATCAATTGTGCTTAAACCCCAGTTTGATTCCCCGATAGATCGATCAGCTTCCAGGATGAAATAATCAGCCAGTTAACTATTGCGCTAAACAGTGAATGCTTTCTTGTTCTTCTTCACAGCACGTGGCTGGAGTTGAATTTGAACCCATTCGTAGCGCCCCTGCATTGGCTCGTCCTTCACTATGTCATAGTTATACCTGCATTATTCAACCGTATGGGCAAGCTTGAATTATAATAAACTTCCCGTGTGCTGCAAGGAAAAGAGAGAGGGTAAGAGAGTGGCTACTTGTCGATGAATTGTTTCTGCAGATTCTTTTCCGCAGCGCCGAAGAATTCTTCCAGTTCAGCCTCTGTTGGTATTTTCTCCGCCGTGGAACGGCGGCGAGAATTTGACCGACGTGGCATTGCGGTAGACTCCGGCTCGCCTGACTCAGCTTCAACCTCGCTCGACGGCCTCTTCTCTCTCCTGAAAATGCATGAGGCATTAACTCCTCGTGGAGACGGAAAATTATTATCGGCATTCATGGCATGGAAGTGACGGAGAAAAAAGGTCTGAAAGTGCGTGAGCGTTAATGTTTCCGAGAGGAGGAATAATACTGTTGTTTAAACTCGTAGACGTTGAAGAGGTTGAGAAATTCAATCGTTGGAGATTTAAATTTTGAATTGAAGAGACGTGTAGCGGACAATCATCACATTTACTTTCGAAAACTAATTATTATATTTTACCCGTCTCTGAAATCCACCGAATGACCAGCAGATGTTGCGAAAAATTCCACGTTCACCTCATTCTCCTGCTGTATTCAAGAAAAAAGGTTCAAAATTAAAAGAAATCTCAAAATCTCGTCCATTTTTTTATAGCACAAAAAAGATAGCTCGAGACGCGAAATTCATTCCGCTGTCTGTAACTTCCATGGAAATTTAATGGCATGGCATGGAATTAAATTAATTCAGAATTAATATATACCTCCAGATCTAGGACTTTCGAACTCTCCTTGGGCAGCTCACTCAATCTGCTACTTGAGCAACAAGACGCCAAAACACGATCAGAACTAAAGCTCTCGCACGTCGAATTTCCCGAACTCATTGAAGAAGCTGAATTCTCCGGCTCAACCACCTCTAAACGAGGCGTTTTGAGCTTAACTGAGGACATCGTAAGCTCAGATTCTCCTGAGGCCAATATTCTCTTTCTTCTTGTCTCCGTCGCAGCCGTCTCCGTATCCGCCGCCTTTTCCATGGTCCCTCGCACTTCCTCAATTACCTCACCATGCCAGAATTTTCCGAGATCAAACTATTTCCTATCAAAATTGTCAAAACCATCACATATTAGATCATAAACGCGAAAAGACAGCCATCAGAGCTCGGGTATGTGTGATTTCTGCAATTCTTTGAATTCCTCTCTGCACGTACTAGAGCCACGTCGCGGTGGAGATCGGAGAATTATCTGCTTTTGGCTGCACTTTTTCTATTGCAAAAGTTTTTATGGAGAGAGAACGGTGTGTGTGAGAGAGGGAGTGATAGTGAGCGACTGACCGTTGGTGATGGTGACGATGGCGATAATGATGCTTAATATGAACGGAGCATTAGCGGCTCAGATTGGTTTCTGACTTGGGCGGGGTCCACACTCCGTTAACGGTGACGGGTTCTTCAAGCCTCCCGTTAGACAGATCTAGTACACACCGAACCAGGGGTACTTACAGCGTACCACTAACAGTTGGACACGTGTATCAACATGACGTATGCATAACCTTGATGACTTTCTTTTACATCCATATTTATAATTTTTTTTAATACATGGAATAGGCTGTGTAAGGTGATCTAAAAACGTCTGTGATTATATTCGTTTTTAAATTTTGTAATTTAAAAATACATATTTAATTATTATATTTTTTATATTTTTACATAATTTTTAAAATAAAACACTTAAAAATATGTATCAAACAAATATACCCCGTAGATTAGCATAGGAAATTTCCCTTTGTCTTGTTTGTGTTAGGGTCTAGAGCCTTCTTTGTCATTTGTTATACATTAATGATACCAATCATTTCTACCATAAATACGTATAGCATATGAGTGGATATATTCAAAAAACTAATTTATGTTGAAATGGGATAAGATAATTTTTTTTTTCCCTTTACCCTCGGGACTTCACCGAAATTTTGCTTTTCAGTTCTTTCTTGTTATGTCAACGCACAAAAAAAAAAAAAAAAAAAAAAAAAAAGGGAAAGGTTATGGTTGAGATCTCGCAGATATGGTGTGTCAATTTGATCAGCCCGTTTGGTGCGAAGCTGGTATTAAGCGTTATAGTCGTGCCTGATGCCCCGCTAATCTAATTTGTGAGATGACAAAATTACCCGGCGTTGTGAACGGCTTGATTACTTCATCCCCCTTAACCCATTCTTCTTCTAAGGAATAAAAACCATGGAAAAGCGAAAACGCGAGAACAAGATGTTCCCCATTTGACACTTTTTGGCATGGCAAATTGAAGAAGTCAAAAATAAGAAAGCAAATCTAAAGCCAAAATTGCCCTTTTCTTCTTCTCTGTATCCCCTCCCTTCGGTACGCTGGGTTTATCATGGTGGCAGCCAGCTAGGGGCGGTTTTGTCTTTTCCTTCGCCGAAACGAGGCGCTTCCAAAACGTCATTCTCGTGCTCTTTATAGCGATCCAATGAAGTAAAAAAACAAGAATTGAGATTATCTTATCGTTAACTTGTAATTGTTTGTTGAACATCATCGGTAGAAAAAAACAAAGAAGGAAGAAGAAGAAGTACACGAATGGTTACACCTACACATGCATTTGGTCTACCTAGACACATACGTCCATGTGAAGAACTAAAGTTTTAACACGTAGTGGGGATGAACAGTTTCCATTGGGAAATTACCCTTTGTAAGTATCAAAAGCATGCATGTGAGATATGACACTGACAATTGGGAGACATGACATGCACTGCCATTAAATTTAGGGCCGTAACGGCACTGCTCGTTAGGTGGGTGATTCAAGTTTTGCCAATCTCCTTGGACATTCACACGTGGGGGCTTCGTTTAATTTTCTTTTTCCTTTTTAATAACATCCAAAAAACACTTCCTCAACTGCAGACAGCTATGAATTCGTGGATTCAATATATTTCCATGACTTTAATGTATCAGGTTGAATGATCGATAAATTAGATTGTCATCTTTTCTCCGAGTGTTGATTGGAGAAGGAAAGGGTGCTGGGTGTTATTGGGTTGAATTTAGGTAACATTCGAGTTTGATAATTATTTAAATATAGCTGGACTCTATTTTTAAGATTTTGAACTCAAACTTGGGTTTGAGTCAAGTAACAAGCTCAAAAATATTTAAAGTTCAAATTTGAGTTTAGTTGAAATTAAAAATATTTTTGAATCCAATCAGATTTAAATTAAATTATTTGACTGATATGATTTGAATGGCCTTTCAATAGGAATTGTTAACATATGCTTCATGTAAGGAATACGTTAAAATGATTGTAACAGCGAAATAAATTCTTATGTAGTGAGACAATATTTAATTAGATGACATCCAAATTGGGTTGCGAACTTGATTAATTGGATTTATTACAATTATAAATGAAAAAGAAATGCAAAAATGAAGAGCGAGAGGCCGGGGGGGGGGGGGGTTAGCATATGGGGTTGTTGGATTCTAGGCTTTGAGGCAGCAGCAGATTCCTAAACAGGTGCCCACTGTGGATCAAAATTACCCTTACGTCATTAATCATTTGGGTGATCGATCCAGGCAGGAGATATTCTCTTTCTTCCTCCCAGCCTTTCTTAGTGTTAAAAGAGGAAAAAATAAAACAAAAATAAGGGTGTTTGATTTTCATAAATTTATCTTTATTAGTTATTTATTGTGTCCATTGTTTAATGTGGTAGTTGTCAACGTTAAAAATGTTGATAAAGTGGGTTGTGTACAAGTGAAAGTGATTTATAAATTTTTGTTTTAAATTTTTGAGTTTCAATGGGTATACTTACCAATATATTTGTTCATTTTATTCATATTCTTCAAATGTTTTCTCAACAGATGCTGATTGTAGGCCGAATATTAATTCGATCCAATTGTCGATGAACGATGTTTTTCAAATGAATTTTATTCAGGTCAATAGATCTAGTAAAAACTTGCAACATATTTCTCATTTAAACTTATAATTTTTTTATGTAAAATATGAAAGAATTGGTGTAAATTAATTCCGCATTAGAGAAATAGTCGAATATTCATTTACCAAATCATTCATTTTGTAACTTGACAGATCAGTCAAACTAGCTGGTGAGACAATAGTTTAACAAATGACATCAATAGCTGATTCAAGAAGATGATTAGACATATTGAGACTGAGACACGAGCCAAACTCCCACGAGAGGCAGTAATGGGCGAAGAGCGATAGAGTATTGCAGCATAGTGTTATTCAATTGACGATGTTCGCATGTTCCAGGAATGACTCTCCCTAAAGAGTTGCTATAAAGGAAACCTATGACACTTTTTGAATTTAGTTAGATTCTACCGTCAATCCCAATTATTGAATCAAAACTTGTAATTAGACTTAATGCGTCCACGTATCCAATCAGAATTTATAATTAAACGCTCACGCGCTTGTGATGACTTCGACGTGCCGAGACGTTAATTTCATCACTCAAATAGTATTTAATGCTGCAAATGATGAGATTCTCGTACGAAAAAGAGGAGACAACTAAGTCGTGAGATGCAAAAGCAGCAAACTTTAATCATTGCCTAGGTAATTAAAATAAAATTAAGTGTTGCATATTTGATTTCAAGTTAAAGTTAACACAAAAAACGTATCCACATTAAATAAAGTGAGATTCCTAAATCCAGAGATAAAGAACAGACAAAGCACATCTGCCTTTGCTAAGCGATTGGCACGGAAAACTAGAATGAATTTTCTAATTATATATATATATATATATATATAAATAACAGTTGGCATATCTTTTTGTGGCTACCCTACAATTATATGATACATTTAATTTATTCCTATGCTACGCTGATGTTCCTAATAATTTATATGCAAATGGAGCTGTTGAATTATTTTTTATTACAATTTTCGTGCAATGCTTTGAGTACCTCGAAATATTATTTTATTACTTACTCAATAATTATTTGAACAGGGCATCACTAAGTTTAAAATTGTGTTATTGCCAAAATGTGAAGGTTGTGTCTAAATTCTCATTCTTAACTATTTTTTTAATATTGTGATTTGACAATCTGAAACAATTTCTTGAAACTCGAAAAAATTAGGATTACATTTGTATCTTATACTTTCAAAATCTCGCATTCCCTCAGAATGCGACCTATTAAAATGACATACTTTCTCTTTTGTTAATCTTTTATTTAACACCATTCTCAAAATTTTCACCTATTTTCATTTTCAACAAACACATACACCCAAACACAGTCTAAGAAATTTATATTGGTTGAAAAATGAAAAATTACTAATTAATTAGAGCTCTTGTCGTTATTTGATGATTGAAGTGTGTAGCTACATATATGTTTATTCGTTGTCTGGTAGTTATGCCACTGTGTGATGGCCTGTTAGCATCACTTCTAATCTCACAGACGTACCGTGGGGCTTTTAAAATTGCAACCATCTGTTTTCTTCCAGAAACATAAAAATAAAAAAAATGCAACCCCGTACACGGGAAAAAAGGGATATGTATAATATAACCCCTTAAGTCAAAATGGCTTAAAGATGGTCTTTGGCTGTCTTCTTTCTATGCCGGAATTTTAGTGGGTATAATATGTGCTTTATATTTTAAGGTTTTTCTTTTTCTTACAAGAAAATGTCCAAAAACATCCTTTATTGCGCCAACCACAATAATGGGTTCATATATGAGATTTGAAATTGAGAATTGCTAGTTTGGGGATAGATGAAGGTGAAAGCAAAGGTAAAACTAGAATAAAAAAAGGGTGAAAACATCTTGTGAAAGGAATCTTTCAACATATGAGAAAAACAATAAAGAGGTTGGCAATCAGAGTGCGGGAAAAACTAAGAAAAGGGTGGATTTGATTGACAAGTCCCCCTTTTACCATGCGTCGATGGACCATCCGAGTTTATAACAAAACCATCTCTTTTTAATTAATTGCTATGGTTTTGTTTGGAGATGTATATTACGGTATAAAGAGAAATTAGGATGAAAATTTAAGAATACTGTAAACATATACATATACATATACATATATATATGTATATATAAAGAATTATTTATTTGGTTACTATGTTTAGAAATAGATTTTTATGGAAGAAAAATTGTCTAAAATTTGCATCCAAGCACAACATGTAAACCATCTCAAAGTTTGATAAAAAAAAAATGATTTGCCTCAAAGATTTCCAAATTAAAATGGCTTCAAAAAACCGTCTCAAATTGAGACAACTTTTGCTTAATTGTCTCAATTTTTGGGACAATATCTAAAAACTTTTGCAATTTGGGTTATCCATAGAAGTCATCTAAAATTTGGAACAAATTTAGATTAGTCTTTGAATTCAACTTAGATTAAGAAATATACATTCTCACCCAAGACAAACCCATATCATTTTACCAATTATATTTCTTTTCTTTTCATTTGAAATTTTCTTCCTCAAAATATTATTTCACAAAAGAATATTTTTAAGGTATTCTTAATTGCATTGTCCTGCTGATGATCACTTTAGTAATAACAATTGAATTTTATTATTTGTTTTGGTTACTCATAACATTGGAATCTATCGGAATCCATACAATCCTAAAGCCACTCCAAGTCTTCATCTTGTTTCCTTTCTTTTTTAACCATTTTCTTGAACTTGACTAAAGTCCACTTTTCCACATTAATTGGCCAACTAATCACGCTAACTACTTTTCATATAGCATGAGATCACAGCAAAGCAACCACATCTTTAACAATTGTTTTTTCCAACAGTGCCTCTACAAATTACACATTTCTGTGTATTTATCTCATCTCCAGGCCATTGCTGAACTCTAAAAATTCAGCAAAAAATTTCCAAAAAATAGAAAAAGGGGGACTTGGCCATAGTGAGCTAGGCACATGGCACATATAAACAGTAATGGGTGTACATTACGTTAGGTGGTTCGTCAATTGAGATAAATTAAATTTACCCTTAATAAATCTTAACATATGGGAGAGTGTGACGATAGACAGCAGCACTTTAGGTCCATCAAAACGTGTCATTTTATTGACCAATGCTAAGAATTATTACACAACTCCACAGGTCCCTCAACTCATCTACATGTCTCATCGTCTGAGGCTTCAGAAAATGCGTTTTGTTTACTGATAGGACTGGGTATATATTAATTTTGATTAAAAAACTACTGGAATTTATAGAAATAATTAGAAATTATACATAGAATTTTAGACAATTTTAATTAACACACCCATTGAAGTGAGAATATTGGTCTATAAAACGAAATATAGTAAATTTTATTTTATGGTACTAATAAAGTTTCAAGCAGCAAATTTGGCAATAACACAAATAATCATGTTTAATTTTAAACTGTTAATTAAATTTTTTTATAAAAATTATTAAACTAAACAAATACAATGTTGATAAAAATACTACTCGAA
This sequence comes from Avicennia marina, assembly GCA_019155195.1. Taxonomy (NCBI): domain Eukaryota; kingdom Viridiplantae; phylum Streptophyta; class Magnoliopsida; order Lamiales; family Acanthaceae; genus Avicennia; species Avicennia marina. Next base: position 11,166,384 of record CM032765.1, read on the forward strand.
ATTTTCAGAGGATTAAAGCTGCTACTATTGTGTTTCTCGTATCTCTACTTCCATTTTGAATATTGATATCATTGTAACTTAGGTGTTAACTAATACCTCGTACATGACATTGTATGATATGTGTGCGTGTGTGTGCGTGCGCAAATTTGGAAATAACACAGATAATCATTAAACTATTAATTAAATTTTTTTATAAAAATCATTAAACTCTATGTATATATATATATATATATAAATATATATCAGATAACATGCAAGTGTGTGTCCCAAATTAAAGTAACCCTTAACCAAATCTAGTTGTAAGTAAATGCAGTCTGTTATATTAAGGTTTCATGACTGTGTTCTTTAACGTAGTTATACTAAAAATTTAATGATCAGGTAATTTCAAGATATCAGGTGAAATTTAACACTATGATTGTGAGAAATTTTCAACATATAATATGTAACATAGAACATCTAATATATACATACATATAATGGTTATCATGAGGAATTTAATCAACTTAAGTTTGAATAGGAACTCAAATTTGATACTACTTAAACTTGGCTTGAATTCAAATTTGAGTTTGAGTCAAACTAGAAGATCAAACTCAAAAAATTTTAGTTTATTAATTCTGCTAGTTATCTTGAATTTTTGGCTGTAGAAGCCAATTAAGAGGGTGTTTGGGTTAACTTATAAGTTTTTCAAAATATTTTATAAGATCTTTGAAAACTTATAAGTTACTCAAGAGTGTTTAGTAATTTTTTTTTTAAAAGAGTTTATGAGCTCTTAAAATAAATTTTTTAGCTAACAAGCTCTTTAAAAATAAGTTAATTACTCCAAATCTATTTTATATATCTTATAAGATAATTCATTTTATAAATTAAAATTAGCATAAATTTCCTTAAATGAGCTTATTTCATATTATTATTAAATCAAAAAAATTATAATAAACTACAATAATAAATTTTAATAAAATCTTATAAGATAATCTTACTAAACACTCTATCAACTTATTTTTAAAATAATATTTATTAATTTTTAAATTTTAAAAATATCTTATAAATTATATAATGTTATAATTTATAAAAAATAAGCTTAGTCAAACACCCTTTAAGCCCTCGGGAGTCGGTAAGACACCATAACAATGATTATGTAGTCGGAGAAAGACAAATGGGTAGTGTTCAAATAAAAAGGCCCCAATGTGTTCTGCATTCAACGCGAGGAAACCCTAAAGTTGGGCTGGTCCAGTTGGGCCAGTATTGAAATATATCTGAATCTCGATGGGCCTTTTAAAACACTACAACATCATCTCCAAAGGCACTCACTTTAAGTGGATCCCTCTTATTCTCACCATCCATAAATAATTGTCGCTTAATTGTCACTTTGCAATTCAAAATCTTGCTTCCCAAGTTGTAAATTTAGAGTTTCAGGCGGGGACTTTTGTCGTATTGACCAATTGTGCAGCATCACATGGGGCTTGAAGAAGATAACAGACCCCTATTGAAAAAAATATTATTATTATTATTAATTGAGATTGAAGTTGACCTTTCTTTTAGAAGCAATTTGGTTTAAGGGACGTGGAAAAGAAGCAATTTTGTATATTAGATGAAGAATTCGAAGAAGACAAGCAAGTATAGCTAGGCATTGACCTACTTAAAATGTCATTAGAGTGTAGCCTGCATTAATGGAATTTTTGAAATGTAGGGTGACGCCGGCATCGGTTACTGTGGGCGACTAATTAATGGATTCGATTGCGCTTAAAAATGATTATGTTTAAATTCAGTGTGTTTTTCTATTCTTGCCAGCCATAGAAAGGTAGTTATTTCATTCAAGTAACTTATTTTCGACTTGGGTCTGATTCGTCGAAAATTGATTCTTGTTTTTATCCATATTTAATTATTTAAAATATTTTTACTTAAGAGGCATAAACGAATTTATTCAATAATAACATTAAAAGCAAAAAGCAACCTTTTAACTAAAAAAAAAAAAAAATATTCTCCTTAATTCGATTTAATTAAAAACCAAAATTAATCATAACTAACAGCAGTTCAATATCCCATGATTTCTTAACATATCTTATCCTATCTGGCTCAGGTGCTTTCATCCTAGTATTTACATTATTAATCCTAAATAAAAAAAATTAAGGGAATAGAGCATCAGTTCAGTTCTGTGAAAAAATGGCTACAGGTGCTCTGCGTTATACCTTTTCATCTGAGAGAAGGAAATAAATTTTGGCAAACTATTTCGTGACCTCTAGCGTCTGGTATTTGTCCAGGTTATTACTTATATTCCATCACTACTGCAAATTTTAATCGTTAATGACGTTTTCTTGTTTGAGGTTGGTAAATTCAATCGCACGACTTCTAATGCAAATTGACGCTTCTGTTGAAAAGTACAGTGTACCGTTTTTCAGAATCTTTTTTCATTTTGAATGAGAAAGAATGTGCATACAAGTCCTCCTCATGTCCAATCACGAAACCGCGGGTAATTCCAAAGTGCCTATAAAGGCATGACGTAGCTTGCTAATAAATTAAGTTATTCAAATTTGAATTCGATTATGTTTAAAATTGTTTTTGTGTTTTATTTTTTTAATTTTACTTCTTGACTTAAATTCATGAGAGTAATTATTGAGTAGATGTTGAATTTAAATTACTATTCGAACTTTACTTGCCGACACCTTCATTTACTATCATCAGATTTCAATTTGTTATCAATAGTGAAGTTGTGTTTTCATTTAAATTTGATTTGTTGACACCTTGATTTATTACTGTCAGATTTTAGTTTGTTATCAGTAGTGAAATTGTATTCTCATCATCTACGATCAGATCTCAGTTTGTTATTAGTAGTGAAATTGTATTCTCATCTCTCTCTCTCTCTCTCTCTCTCACACACACACACATGTGTCTTTCTCTCATGTGTACACACACATATTATATATATATGTTTTGAATTCAATCTCCATAAAATTAAGTTGATTAGATATTGAATTCAAATTGTTATTTGAGTTCAGAGTTAATTATTCTTCTTGCTATCCTGTTTCTTCTCTCTCGTGTACACACACACATAAATATATGTTTTGAATTCAACCTCCATAAAATTAAATTGATTAGATATTGAATTCGAATTCTTACTCGAGCTCAGAGTTAATTATTCTTCTTGCCATCCTGTTTCTTCAATTAGCTAGGACAGCAGTCAAGTTGGGTTCTCATTATTTTGATCCTAAATATACCTGCACGTTTGTTGTAATTACATGGTTCACGAATTCAATCGTCCTGCATGTGGCTTTTAGCCCCCGTCGAGGCGTTAATTGGTGGAGGAGGAACTGGTCTTTCCATTACGCCTTTTGGGACATTAATCAACGTCAATCTTCGCTGTTTAGTTGCTGTTATCTCAGGCTGTGTTTTTGATGTAATTTCCAGCCAGAGGTCAAGCACACACGTATTGACTTAGCTTTTTAATCCAACTCATTCCCAACTTTATTTTTGCCTCTCTGGGCAGCCAGCATCACTCCAGATTTTTGACTTAGTTAAGACTATTGGCGTTGCAATGTGCTAATAATCCCTTTTGTATGTTGGGTTTGGGAAGTGCACAATTTTAAGATCACTGGATTTGTTGGCTTGGCTTTGTCAGATGGCGACATTATCAACAATGAATTCCCACAGGCTGCCTCTCCAGACACTTCACTGTTGTAACAAACAACATTTTTGGTAATAATAATTTTGTCATTTACTCCAACTGCACTGCTGCACAGAATTTGGACGGATCAAGATATGCCTTCAGTCCATATATATTGGTTCAATTGACACGAACGAATTGCTTCGTGTCGAAGGTCGTGTTCAAATCCTAACAATGAGGTCAGTGTTGATGGAGTATAGGTACACCTTCATAAGTCATCTGTATAGTCTTTCCTGTAATCTTGATTGAAGTCTGAAATTGTCCAAGGTTATGTTTGAATGTAAATTTGCATCCTTTCAAAATAATTTTTTAAAAATATACTATCTATTAAAATAATATATATTTTTTTTCATACTTTTAGGTCATTTTTAAATTTTTATATCAACAAAATTTGCAACTAAACAGAGCTCAAACTTTTATGTTGGAAAAAATCTCTTGTATCCACTTTATGTGCAAAAACTATCCCACGACTGTCATTGTTATGAAAAGAAGATTTGAAGCTACACCATTTAGAAAAATATGAAGGACCAAAATCAGATATTCCATGGGTCGACACCCCATATTTTGTGTTGACCTTGTAAACTGGCATCAAACATGAATACGGTAATAAAAGGAAATTTTTTTTTTTTTCAATTACAGCCATTGTCTTGTGTGACCAGCGAATAGTTAAAACTGTGGATTCAGCTCGTAGGAATTAAAGCACCATGTCTTCAGCAATACTCTTTCCGAGAAGATAAAATCATTAAATCATTAAACAACAAAAAGAATGCCAAAGCTCAATAGAAAAATATAGATTTATCCCCTCAGACCCAATAAATAAATAAATAAAATAAAAACAATTTGGGAGAAAAAGAAGAAAAAGCAATGTTAATACTGTGCCCCTGTGACTCATACCCTCGATGGCTGACGTGGCACAACGTACAACCTTCCATTGCAGTTCGCACCTTCTGCCCCCCCGCCCCCCATCGCCGCCTTCTCTCGGTCATTATTTTCCACCCTATAAATGTAAATTCCAAAGAACCCCTCCATTCGATTCAATCCCTCTTTTTTTCTCTCTTCCTTTGTGTCTTTACAAATAAATGCCATAAAATGCAATACCGTTCAAATATGACGATTGGGGAAAACACTGGAGATACGAGATTCTAGATGCAAATGGATTCGATGCCGGTGAATTGGGAAGCTCTCGACGCCCTCGTCATCGACTTCGCCAAGTCCGAGAGATTAATCGAAGACTCCTCGCCTCCGCCTTCTCCTACGCCGTCCTCCTCCTCCTACCGGCGGCGTCTCCTGATTTGCCAGATCAGGCGCTGCCTCGGGTCCGGAGATATTGACTCCGCTATCGAGCTCCTTCGAGCACACGCACCCTCCGTTCTCAACGATCATCGTCTCCTCTTTCTTCTACAGAAGCAGGCATGCAATTTCACGCAAAACGGATTTCCTAATTTCGGTTATTCGTGGCCTGGTTTTCTTTTGAACTTTTGTTAATTTCCTCTTCTTTAAACGGTTGTCAAACAGAAATTTATTGAGCTATTAAGGAAAGGAACCGACGAGGATCGTGATTCTGCCATTCAGTGTGTGCGCACATCTCTTGCGCCGTGTGCACTACACGCGTACCCGGTATCGTCTTTGTTACTTTATTCAGTCTATTCATTCACCCTCCGCGGCCGGTATATTCACGTGGGTGTATTTGTGCTTGTATAGTGAAAAGTAGTAAATCTGTATTTTGTTTTGATGTGTTTTCGCGACTGAAAATTCCTTTTTCTCATAATTAAGAAGTAAGTAAAGCATGACAATTTATTTAGCTATTTATTTATTTTTGGTTTGCCACTAATACATGTTTGTTCTCATTTAAGGAAGCGTATGAGGAATTTAAGCATATTCTTCTTGCCTTGATATATGACAAAGATGATCAGGCATCTCCAGTGGTGAATGAGGTAAGTGGGTGCTCTTTCGAGGTCTAGAGTGTTGTTGGACCATAAGTTTTGTTTGAAGTGACTCCTACAATTAATTTTTTGATGCTGGGCGTGGTTTTTTTTGTGTTTTCATTTTAAGGTGTACTTGGCCTTTTTGTTTGTGAATTTATCGGTGCTTGAGATGCGGTGCACAATAAATATACAGTTTTTTCCTCACATTTTTGGTTGCATGACCTTGTAAATGTGCTTATGAAGATTCTAGATTTGAACACGTGTAGCTGAAAAACACTTTCATCTATGGGGAATCTATGGTCTTAATATGACATGGTGGAGAATGACAAATGAAAAATGAAAGTCTTTGCCCTAATGAACTCTTCATGCCTGTGTACAGCAAACATGCAATAATCTGATAGTCCTTTAAAAAACGTTTCATGTATGGCTATAAATATTAGTTGGAAGATAAGACACTGCAAAAATATTTAGGTTTTGAATTTGGACATACAACCATGTGCTGTATTATAATGCTTTGATCATGCTTGATTAACAATGATGTGCAGGTCATACATGCTGACGAGGTTTTGTTTGTTTTGCCTATATATTTTGTATCAAAGTTACAAATGTCAATGAATCAACTGCAAGAAACTTTTAGCTTTAGATACCGTATGATTGAACTCATTGAAGCAATTTGTGTTTGTTTTAGAGAGCTATTTATCATGTTGGATTTATCTTTGTTAGCAACTGCAGATATGCCTGTTTTCTTGGTGCAGTTAAATGTACTTTCTATCTCTGTTTCAGTGGTCTGAAAGGAGAAGGTTGGAGATTGCGGGGCTGCTGGCTTCCATTTTGCGTGCCCATTTACAAGCACATGATCCTATTTTCTCAATGACGCTGCGATATTTAATAAGGTTTGTCTTGTTTTTTCATAGTGATTTCCTTTTATATCTAAGGCTGCATTATGTTTTAAATTGGTTCAAATTATACAAGTAGGCACGAATTAACCCTTTCGGCACCCAAACCATCCTCATAGTCTCATATGCATCTTATTCAGTTTATTTGCACTGTCTTGAATTTTTGCATGTAACATGTAGCATACACAAGGGATTTTGCACTCGTCAAGGAATTTGCTCACCTATAACCGATCTTACTGAGAGGCTGCTCCTTGAGGAGCGCGACCCCCCTGTAACACCACAAGAAAGTTTGTTTGAAGCACCTCTGTTTGATGAGGTGAGATATTTGAAAATACCATTGTAATATTCTGTTTACTTTAAATAAGGTTTTCTGTCTTCGGCCCCTTCAGGCCGCCAGCTCCATATAAGTTATTTGTGGATTTCCTAAGAATTTATTGTTTTTATAATTAATTTAGTTATCTTTGGCTTATATGCAGGTGGACATACAAGCCCTTGCTCATGCAGTGGAACTTACCAGACAAGGTGCGATAGATAGTCTGAGGTTTGCCAAGGGTGATTTACACCAGGCGTTTCAGGTTAATGTTTTGCGAACTTTGGTTTTGAGTTATTATTAATTTATTCTTACACAAATCGTATGATCCCATTCTTCTTGAAAATACCTTCCAACCATAGTTGCTTCGTCAAGTTATCTGCAATGACTTGTTTGTTGAGCATGAGTGTGCACAAAACACGTTTACTTTGTGTGGACTAGTATGGTGGTGAGGAAAGTAACATACTGTGAATGATAACTGTTGATCAGGATTCTGACAATGTGAAGTTTTCCAGTAGATGTTGGTTTAAATCCTCGTGTTCTCCTTGTTATTTTGAAATGTGTGAGATATATGAAAAAGTGATTGGTGTCTTACTATTTCTCGTTGTGTTTGCATCGGGATCTGGAATTGTTGGGTTTAAGAATTACTGATTGTTCAGCTTTATATCTTACGTACTGTGGCAGGATTGTGCGTAGCCTTGTACAAATTTATCCTCCTAAGATCACCTGCTATGCTTGCTTTTGATTAAAGCTGCCCACAGGTGTAAATATGTTACAGTTAGATGTTCCTTGACAATCTAAAGTGGGTACTTTATCACGTGTTCTTTACCCATGGAAGTTGCAGTTTCTATTATTATCTAGTTTGGCTAATATGGCAGAAAAGATTAATGGTGTGGTTGCTGACATCAAGTTGGTGGGAGACATGGTCAAGGTCAAGATGAAATGGAAAGACATGTCTAATAAAGATGGGAGTTAATAAACATTGCTGATTGTCTCAATGAGGAGAAAGATTAATGGAAATAATAAACAAGGGAGAGAGAGCAGGAAATAAAAGTTGAATGAAGAAGTTTGATGAAAATGAGGACATGATTTGCTGTACTACCGAAGCAGGACACTGAAATGATGGGTGTGCAAGTATAATTAACTTAATATCTGTTCTAGAACCATGAATCTAGGAACCTTTGCTTACATCATTTCTTTTCTAGAAGATTGCTTCAAGTTGGATAATGCAGACACGAAACACCTCTAGATGCATTATGCAATCCCATTTGACTCAACTAAGCAAGTTTTGGTTAATGTTCCAATCATATCAAGCAATGACTTGTATTAATAAGTGGTGATAGAAATAAATGTGTTTTTCTTTCTGGCTTTTGGTGGTAGTTTTGGCATTTCTGGCACTATAACTTATTTGCGGTGTATAATAATAGCTCTTGCTTGAGCAGTGTTGAAAGTGATTGATCTCGTATTTTGCATGTGGAAACTTAGATACTTGAGGCTTATAATACTTTCCTTTTACTGGTTTCCACAGAATGAATTATGTCGGATGAGGTTAGATATTTCTGTTCTTGATGCGCTTGTTCATGAGTATTGCATCTATAGGGGTATTGTGGACTCTGGTTCAACAAACTCTGGTGAAGGTCTGCTCTTTTCACTTTTTGTTGAAGTAGGCCTGTCACTGTGTAGGATTTTACCCTACCATATTCATACCCACAAATACCATATATAAAACTCCCTTAAATGTCCATATCCGTAGATACCCATAACATTATACTTATACCCTATCCTATCCAATATAATATTAGAATCATTGGGTAATGTCCAAGTTTTACCCCTATGTTTAGGATCTAAATGTTTATCATATTTAAAATTTCATTTTTTTTGTATTTGTTATTCATAATATAATTTATGTAAATATTATAATCACTTGATATAGTAATTAGTTTGAATTATCAAATATCATTTCAATGAAGTCAACTTTATTATAAAATTTTATTATATTTTTAAATTTTTTCATTGACATTTAATTTTATAAACTCAATTTTAATACAAAATTTCTAAAATCTAGTTTGAAAATTAATTTTTGGAATTTCAATTCAAATATACTTTATTATCTTTTAGTTAATTTTTATTCAATTTAATTAATGAAAATATATTTTTGGTCAAAAAAATAATTTTGACTTCTTGAAGACGGTTACTTTTAGTTTAAAGTTTTGACCTAATGTTAATGCTTGATTCCTAACTCTAATCCCTATCATCTCGACACTTTATTACGTTAAGAATCATTTTACATAAGCATAAATTTCCTCACAACCCTTAAAGAAAAAAATGTTTCAATCCTAATAAGTTTTCACAATTCTTTATTTTTTTCGGTAAGTATACATTTAGTATATAAATAAAAATATTGTGATTATTACATTAAGATGATAAAATAAAAGTAACCAAAATGAAAACACGGAGGAAAGAGAAAAGCAAATAAAATCTCCAAATTCTTGCTAATTGTTTAAACGGCAATAGTTGCTGGATCAGTGTCATATGCTTCTATATCAATGATCATTTTCAAAGATTGGAGAACAGTTTATTCATCTATCTGTTTGTATATCTCTTAACACTCACTCTCACATATATGTATTATATGTTTACACATAATTTAATATATTCAATTTACTGAAAATATATTCAATTCAATTTTTGGTCAAAAAATTTTTTTTGAACTTGAATTAATATTTTATTTTGTTCTTGGAAATCAAAATTTACCAAATATTAAATGAAATATTGATTTTTAAAAACACATAAAAAATAAGTTTTGACATAATGTAAATTGTACGTGTAAAACAAAAAAATAAAACAACAAATATATTTAAGCACGTTTGTTTATGAAAACTCATGAAGCTTTTGTCTAAATATTCATGATTATTTTTGTAAAATTGAATTTAGAAAAAATTTTAATATCATATCATTAAAAAATAGTCATGAGTATTAATGGATAAATATAGGGTATAAATACCCATGGATATTATTCGGTAGGGTAAGATCTATACCCATAGTTTTAATTTCAATGAGTATGGGTATGGGCGTGGGTATTATATATTTTATTGGGGAGGGGTCTGAATTTGAATATTGTTTTGTGGATATGGGTAGAGTGTTCCCTTACCCGTTGACAGGCCTATGTTGAAGTTTGGAATTATTGGTGTTTTTCTTTATTCTTGCTTTTCATTCTTGAACATATATCAATGACTGCAGCACAAGTTACATCTGGAATGGAAATTGCTGATCAATTGGACCCAGGCAGTTGTTTATCTGAAAATTGTTCCATTGGGTCTGACAGTGATATGTCAGTAAGCTGCAGTCACATGGAAGGATCTCAAAGTAAAATAGATATGTTGAGCATGCAAAATGCTGATATGGAGATGCGATACCCTGGTGATGCAACCAGTCTTAATGAAGATTGTAGTACCAGTAGAACACAGCAGCCTGAAGACAACGAAGTTTTGCAAAGAAATAGAAGTCCTGGAACTGGGGAACGGGGCAAGCGCAAAAGATGGAGGGGAAGAAATGAGAGTGTAAAAATAGTTCCAGAAGCCTTTAGAGGATGCTGCAAACATGAGCTTAGTGCTGCTACCTTGGTTGGTTGCACAAACATGGTAAGAGGGTTACGGATTTATATCCTGATTTGATCATCTCCAGTCTTGTACTTTTAATCAACACTGGTATTCTGCAGGATTTTAAAAAGTCAGCAATAATGCATATTGCAAACAATAAGGTAGACAAATATGAAATTGTCTTGGGAATGAAGGAACTAGCAAGCAAGGGAATGGCTGTCGAGGTTGTTGAAAAAATAAATGCATTGGATCCAGATTTTTTCTTTGAAAATCCAATGCTGCTCTTCCAACTGAAGCAGGTTGATGTCTTTATCTGCAGTTATTCAATTTAATGATCGCAAGAGTTTTGTCCTTATCTAACATAGAAGGAAGAAATCAGTCTGATTTTTGTACTGGCTGCAGCTTGAATTTTTTAAGCTTGTCCAAGCTGGTGATAATTCTTGCGCACTGAATGTAGCCTCATCTCATTTGGGTCCATTAGCAGCTAATGACCCTGCTTTGCTTAAACCCTTGAAAGAGACTTTGTTGGCTTTGCTCAGACCAACTGAAAAACCAATTGGTGAACATTTTCACTTAGATGCCCTTGCAACTTCTCTCCAGGTCAGGCTTGCATTGTAATTCGTTCAATTACTTTTTAATACAATACTTACTCCTGTTTATTCTTTTTTGCTTTTTTGATTTTTTTCCATTTTACCAATATTATTCTAAAGTCGCTTCAAACTTGACGCATTGAAAACTGGTTGTCCTATGAAGTTTTTGATGGCTGTGCAATTACTTGCGAGTAGGATGTTAGGGGAAGTGGTGCATTATTAAGTCAAATAGTTGTTCATTCTATGGGGAGTCCAAATGATATGCCAGGTATTATATTTGAGGTCTGAGAATGTTTTGGATGGGTTTTTGTTAGAGTTTCTTATTTGTTGTTTTCAAAGGAATTCAAGCTTATTGATAAAAGAAGTGGGAAGGCTTTTGCACTAAACAGTCTGTTTTTCCTTTTTTCTTCTTAGAGTTTGAGCATTAGGATGTGGGAAGATTATAGAACTTCCAACATACAGTTCTTGGCCCTTATATGGATCTTGTAATTTTTGAACTAATTGGAGTTTTAATATTTTTTCCTTTTTACACACCTTTTCTGCTCTTTTTTCCATCCGTGTGCTTAGCACATATAAAGATTGTTTACAGCTTGCTTTTCATGGGCTTAGTAAGATATATAAAACTAAGCAGCTATGAGAGAAGTATTCTTTATGGTGGTTGCATCAGAAGAATTTTAGAAGGTTTTTACTTATGTTGCTGTTTTTCACTTGATCTATTAACATGTGATTGCTTTTGTCTGAAGGTTGCTGTTGGTAAGAGATTAGGTATTGAAGAACCCCAGCTAATGAAGATTATGAGGGCCACCCTCTACACACATAGTGAATGGTTCAAGCTTCAAATGTGTAAAGACCAGTTTGAAGGTCTTTTGTGGATCAATTCACTAAAAGAACTTGGTAGTCCCTTGCTAGGAGATGCAGGTTCCAAGTCCAGTATTGATAATTGCACTCAAGTATCTTCACAAGTTACGATATCCTCTGGAACTATGAGGATGCATGAAGATGGTAGCAGTCCTAATCAAATCTCTTCCTGTGACGTTGGATGGGATGAAAATGCAATACTGAAAGTTATGGTGAGTTGTTAGTATATATTTGATCTTGGCATTATCATTTAGTATCATATGATTCATGATCTCATTTAAGTTAGAACATAAAACATTAAACAACTCTCAGTGTTCTTGGTGATGTATAAATTTTATTATGTCTTAACGACTGTTGAGGAAAAAGAATAATAAATAAGTATTCTTGTCATGTAATATGTGAACTTGATAAGCATGGGGGCAGACAGACACAGAAGTGTTAACGTGGTCTTGTTACTGTTGCAGGAATTTCTTGCTTTGCCCAGAGCGGATGCCATTCAACTTCTTGCCCAGTATAACGGAAATGCAGAAACTGTGATTCAACAGATATTTGCTTAGCTTAGAGCTGTATATCCATAGCAAAATCTAGTCCATTATTATTTTACTTGGACTATTTATTTGTGCATTATATGCAATTTTATGGGGGCAGGAAGGCGCTGCTCTCTATTTGGAGTGCATGTACATTGAGGGGGATAGGCGTGTTAATTATTCTTTTAGGGTCTCTGAATAAGACTCTAATGAGTAATTATTCTTTCCTTCTTACAACACTTGCGTTTCTTGTTTGTAACTTGTCGATGTGTTTTTTTTTTTGGCAACGCTGTATTAATTTGTTGTTTATGCTGGTATATTCTACTCCCCCACATTGTGTACGGCGGCAACTCAAAACATTTTGTCGAATATGATTTGAGTTGTTACCAAATCTTTACATGAAAACATGATAAATGCGAGAAACAGAGAAAGTTTTCTCTGGTTTTAGTTACGATTCATACCAAACCGGGTGATGCGACGCAGGATAACATGTAATTATATCTTCTTCTAAGGAGAACTCATGGTCCAACCACTCACATTGGAATGTATATTTATTATGCAACGACCCAATAATCGCCGAAAAAGGATACGGACTAGACCTTGTGGTAGGTTGAAGTCGGGATTGGATTTCTAATGGCTGATGCAAGCATTTTATCTCAGGCGCCTATATTTTGATTACTACTGCAACCACCTACAAATTAGTCGATGCTTCGGAGTTGAAAATACACGCGAAACTATAAATTCTATGTGGTCCGAGGGAAAAGAAACACGTACAGATGGAAATCGAGAATTCTTAAAATCTGCTAGTACGCAGGCTGGCTTCCACACGCCATCCACTTTAAGGATGCCCAAGTTGCATTTTGCAACGTAGGCACTCCTCTCGAACTTCGTGTTTAACAATAAAGCGTCATTAGATGGACCACGAGAGTAACTTACGACTTTGGAAATCCATGCAACAAATAAACATGTGGCCAATAGAAAACCAGATTGACGAAGGCCTATAAGACAAAAATCATTCAGCGCCATCACAATTGCGTACTTCTAAGTAAAAGCCTTCAGGAACCACCTGAATATTTACTCGTGGAAAAATTGCCCTGTCGCTGAGTTTTCTTCAAAACCACTTCCTCATTACACCCCTGCAACCAGCCACATTCTCAGAGGGCTCAATCACCCGTACCACCCACTCCTAATTGGGGTTTTTTTTTTTTTTATGAATAAATTGTGCGCCAACTAGGGACCTGACAACGTGTATTCACAAAAATCATACGTTGGTACTTCACAGCAGCAGCTGGTTCGTTTTCCAAGATTCATAATTGCAGCGATTACATGCACAACTTCAAGTATTTACATGCACAGCTCACTTTCACAACCACAGAGCATGTGATCCCTGCACAAGGTAGGCAACAGAAATAGGTGCAGAAAAGCAATCCCTTTAAGCGCTCCTACGTAGTAAATTGCAGCACATGGTGTATCGTTTTGGGACAAATAGAGCAAAGGGCTGAACGAGCAGAGAGAGACCAAGACCACAAAGTTAGTACAGAATATCTCGGAAGCTTGTCCTTATTTCCAAAGCAGAAACAGTAACTCATTATTTGATTCGCGAGGCTCTCACCCAGTTCAAATAGCCCCTTTTCACTTAACGCAAGAGAAGGACATTCAAACTCTTTGACTGCAAGCAAAATGCTCCGAATTAGTCAAAAGAAGAACAACTGTTAATCCTACTAGGAAGCCCAGTGGGCAAGAAAATTGGAAAAAGGAAAAAACTGAAAACCAATTTGCCCAAGAAATTCTAAGGTTGAAGAATGTGTTCCACAGCAACACCAATCGAACTTTGATCAATTAATTTTTGACATAATGAATTATCTTGCAAGCACCCACATATAACCCATGCTTTCGTTAAGTTGCAAAAGTTAAAGCATATCAATCCTTCACTGTTCAGTCATTGATCCAAACTGAAAAACTTAAGTCCGTACTTTACCACCATCTCAAAGTTGAATGGACGCACAAAAAGAAAACACAAGAAATTATATAAAATAATAACCAAAAATAAAAGTAGCCCTTCTTCCTTTATCTTAATAGGTCTTTTAGCTCAAATTGCATAATGCTGCCAACCAATCGTTTTCTTTTACAATGTTTTGAATGTTTTTCCTACCGGCATATTAACATTTGTATTCCCTGCAGCTTGCCTAATGAGACATTAACACTATGTTTGGTTTTTGAAATTTAGAGTGAAAAAGAAAATGCTAGAGAAAGAAAAAGAAAATAAAAGAAATTTAAAATTTTATGTTGTATTTGGTTGAAAGTATTTTTAATAAGTAAAGGAAGATTAAAAAAAAGAGATAAAATCAATAAAAACTTAAAATCAAAATTTTTTATAATTTGAGAAAAAATAATGAAGAAATAAATAAAAGAAATAGAATTTTTGAAATGTTTGGAAGATGAATAAGAGTTAAAATAGTTTTTCTTTCATCTTTCTCACCTTTTAGTAAAAAAAAATGAATTCCTTCATTAAACTATAATTTTCCTTTACTTTTCTTTTCCATAAGATTTTCTTTTTTAACCAAACAACCAAAATCATTTTTCTTAGTATTTTCTTTTCTTTTTCTGTCCAAATTCTAAGAACCAAACATAGTGTAAGGTTTTAGTAACTCAAACCATGAAACTGTTGGCAGGGCCAATTTGATGTCTGATTTGGAAAGGCTACTCCAATTAAACAACTACATCCACCACAACAGAGTATTTTTAAGACTCCGTTGAACAAGAATATGTAGTAACAAGTACAAACATAAAAATGCAGTGTGCCAGTATTACCTTCAAAAATGTTGTCCATCACCTGCCCAACACCACTCTGTAGCTGAGGACGAGATCTTCAGGTTTTTTTCGATATATGTGCTTGGATGGTGGCTAAGCTCAAGTCTGGGGGTAATAACTGGATAATCGCAAACTATGATCCCAAAGCGAGCAGATTTAGACATTATTCACTATTCCTAACAGAAATTAAGAGAAGCAAGTTAAGAACAATCATGGACTAAAACATAAACCATCAAAATGAAAAATTAATGCAAACTGGAAACTGCAATAATAGGCAACAAATTCTTCTCATATTAAGAATAACAATTTCATTAATTCATAAGAGATTTGTTATTGATGGAAAAACCCAATGGGTGAGAATCTTCTCCGAACTCAATTTTGCCCGATACTCGCCAAAAGAAAGAGATTTTCTGTAACCAATAACAGATATTATAGCTCAAGTTCTGGAGTTCTTTTTAGGTTGCTACCCCTCCTTTTATGAAATGTAGGCATTGGTAAGTAAATCACGGAAGAGGGTCCGTCACAACATCCTTCCAATTTTGAAACATTTGCAGAAACATATTTCAAGTTTATTTTGCTCTGATGTTTTGGAATGGAAACTAAATGGACGATGGAAAAACTAAAAGGACAATCAGTTTATTGGGATTCCTAAGAAGTGGCCTATCACAAAGCAACTTGCCTAGGTAATGCACGTCACTTCCTAACAATCATTGCTATGCATAATTGACACATAACACTTGAAGTCATTGATTCAGTTGCTAGGAAACTAGATATTTCATTGCTGCTAATTAGACACTTGATAAAACCTGTATGCTAAAACCAAGTTTTGGTGCTAATTTTACAAATCAGCAATGAGAACTTGACTAGACCAGCCTGTTAAAACTCCTGGTATGTTTTTTCTTTTTCAATGGAAAGCCAACTAACAATTTCCACGACTTCTGGTTCTAATTTTACCAATCTGCCTTAATCTAACCAGAAGAAATTCTCACTTCATGTATTCTCAAAATGGGAGAAGCACTAAGTTATCCTTGTGTAAGGATCTGCGCAGTAGAACCTTCACAAGGAAGCAAATAGAAGCTAAATCTGCACTAGACAAAATTTACACGTATCACAAACAAAAAGAAAAAGTAATATCCAGAATACAAGAACCAGAATATCAACTCAGATACATTCGAAATTTTCCTGCTAAGTGAATAGAAAAAGGAAGATTTGTTATCATGCAGGAATCCAAGTGTGGCAGGAGGAGAAAGGAATGGAATAATACAACTGCAAACAGAATTCAACTAAATTGTTTTGAATACAGAAAATACAGTGAGAAAATTAGGCAAATGCAAGAAGTATGACAAGCATCACCAACTGGTTGAAACTTGACATTCAAGAAAGGTTCTCTAAATCTTATTTTAGAACATCAGTGACAGATCATCAATTCAACCACCTCAGCAGAAAAATTTATGATTTAAGGTGAGGGAATTTAGGTCAACATTACTTGCATGTGTTTTTTCAAAACTGGAGTAGGTATATCATATGAACATTTTTCAGATTTCTGAAATACTAAAAATATTTTTGATTGCTATCTTTACACAATTTGAAGGTTAAATACACATAATATGCTGATATTTCTAACTACTGAAATGTATAAAAGGCTTTGAAAACTTAGATTTGATGAATTTTGTTCATTTGCTCGCACATTTAAATCAACAAAAATCTGAATTTTATTATCTTTTATTAGATAAAAATGATATTCTACATGTGCTATTAACATTAAATTTGTCAATGAAATTGAGTTCCATTATTGCTGCATAAGGTTGACTTGGCTCACCTTGATAGATATGAAGGTGTTACTGGTGGTATCAAAGAACTATGGTGGAAATTTGACATGAGGACTCAGCCACAGTGTACAATTACTAGATAATATTGTTATAGTCGAACTAAAATGACAAAAAAACTAGCTGAATTTTAGAAAAGAGAATTTGAAAATACAAAACCAAATACAAAGAGCCAGCTGAGGAAATTTGAGCATCAACACAAAAGAAGAAGAAACCAAAAGCAAGAAATAACTTACAAAATAAAAATATATATGCAAATTTTTTTGTGTTCCAGACAGATGTGGATGGCTATTCAGTATTCTTGAGCTAATATTTTCCAGCATCAATCGGTCTGCGAGCTTCTTCTGGGAGGATAACGGGGATTTACATTCAAACTCCCTTTTGTGTTTACTACTACTTTTGTGCTAGGGAAAGCTCCCACCTCCATCATTCTAGTGGCCAATAATAGATTTTTGCTCAATTTATTATAAAATAATCTATAAGAACAAATTCTTGGAATAAGAAATAAAAAAAAAAAAACTCATGAGGCCCAAGAAAAGCTAACTGCCACTAAATTTTATAATTCTACTAACTTAAATAATAACTATAAAAATTGAATGTCTGGATTAGCAACATGTATATGAATAAACCAAAAAAAAAGAGTCCGGATGCAACTCCAAGACTATTTTCCATCGTGCAATTTGGGTCTTCGAATTAATTTTCAAGCTAGTCAAGTTAGAGTTTTATGGATCGCCTACTTAGAGGATGCATTGTTGAGTTTTAGATGAAAATGCTACATCAATGTACCATAGGAGCATGGCGGCTGAACACGCTCTTACAAATTAACTTGTGAATGTGCTAGGGAAAAAAATGAAGCACCACCTTATTACCATCTGCATCATTTAAAACATACGGTAACCTCTTTTCCTTGCGTGTACGAGATAAATTACATGCATTTCCTGCCCTTGCAACACGGTGCATTGCAAGAATCCCTGAAACACATACAAAGAAAAAAGATTAAATATTTTCTATAGTTTAAACTCATAAAGCATGAAATTCCATTGAGGTTAATTACAAATAGCTAAAACGCTTCACATGCACTATAATTGTCAGGGCAGCCATCCTTCATTTACTCAATATTAACTTCGTCTGCCAGGTAGTTCGCATATGCCAGTATCAATTGGAAAATTGTAGTTAATTCGTACCATACAGTTAACCATTAACTTGCTATAATTCGAAAATTTGATAGTCAGACTCCCCAATCCATGTCCATTTCAGCATAAACAAATAACATCATCAAATCTGGCAACAATATCCATATATATCATAACATAAAATAGAATATGTTTTTGACATCACAAAAGTGTAGTGATTGGTTTTTTGCATTTTAGTAAATATCACGTCTCGGATTCAAAACACGATTCAGTCTCAAAACGGAACGAGTCGTTACCTGCAAATTATAGCCGAGAGAGCAAAGTGAGCGAGAGCCAGGATGCTGAAGATAGAAAAAAACACACGAAGCTCATTAAGCTACAATTCAAAACCGAGGCTAAGCGAGATCGAGAAAAGATAATCAGAAATCTCGATTCCATAAAAACTTTTGCAATAAAAAATCGACTAGCGTCGACCACATATACTCTAACAATTCACTGAACAGCCTGCATGGTTAGTAAGGAAATTAAATTTAAATAAGCCAAGGTAAAAATTATGGTAAATATGACGGCGATTGAACGTGCCAGTGCGCATAGGACCTTTAATTCAAACCAAACCGATGCGTCCGTCGGCAGCAGATACGTCGCTGAAGTGGAAGTGAAGGCAGTTGGGAATAACGACGACGCCAATAAAGAAGGAAAGGTGGACGAACGAGCCGGAGGAAGAGGACCGAGCGGACTTGACTGGTTATTTTTTTTCTGTTTAGAACAGAGTGATTTGATTTGATTTATATCAAACTTGGATGAAAGTGTGACTCACTTGTGTGTAAAAATGAGTTTGTCGATTAAAAAACTGGCTGATGTTTGGATTTAAATTATTAATTTTCTCACCTCATTAAAATTCACACTTGGAAAATGTTATTATGTTACTCTCAAAATAATACTTTCTCAGTACTTGTTCTCTTTTATATTTATATTATTCATAAATTTTCACGCCATTTTTTCTCCTCTACAAAATTGCATCCAAACATAGCATTGGTTTCTGGAATTTTGTTAGATCATTTATAATTTATTTATTTCTTTGATATATATCTATATATATATATATATATTTATTTATTTATAACAATGCCATAAATATTGCCAAGCAGCCATTTAAGAACATAGTATAATTAAAAATTAAACAATTTGATGGAGTCTTTGGAAAATTTTTTGTTTTTGCATTAACTGTTGATTGCGGAATAAATATTTAGAAATGAAACTAACGCGAAAATGGTGGGTGATTTTAAGCAATATTAATAATTAGAAAAAAATTAATAGTGTTGGAAAATGGTTTGATAATTACTTTTAATGTCAAAAGATATTTATTCTAATTTTAAAAAATATTTTTAGTGTTCATTTAAGAACAGAAAGGTAGAAAAACGCTTTCTAACGGTATTTTAAAGTTAAAGAAATTTTGTTAAAAAAATGAAATTTGGAATCCAGGTTGATTTATTCACGGAAATACGGTTACAAAAGTCCAAAATTCTAGTTCGAAATTAATTTTTATACAATATTAGAACGTGTTTCTACTTCAAATGTAAAATAAGATCATACATATTCATATATACATTACTTTTTTCTATAATATCTATTATATATTATTATTGAAATAAAACTTTTTGTTATACAATGTAAAATTACACAGTTTTCTTCATTTTAAATCCTTTTTTATCGCTTCATTTTTTTCTTTATTTTTAACTTTTTAATTTTTTGCGTGTTATCTCTCAAATTTGATCTTTTTTCAAATTCTTTTTTATCATTCTTTATTTTATTATTATAAATATTATTATACCTTTAATTCTAAATAATTTTTCTATTATATTATATTTTTATAATTTATGAATAAATTTACGTCGCATACAAGGCCTTAAGTTAATTCCATTATTTGATTGTTTTTATTTTATCATCAATGTTATCTAAGCAGGGCCTCACGTTGCCAGACGCTTAAGCCATTTTAAAGCTCCCTGCGTTTTTTCCAGACCAACGTCAGCTACATCTATGCCCTCTTCATCCGATTTTAAATGTCAACATTCACATGTTAATGGCCAACATCAGACTAGACTCGTGGGTTCAATAGTCCCGATCAAAAGATGACCGGTAAGTTCAATTAAAGTATAAAAGTAAAAAATGCATGAAATCGATAAGAATCGATCAAAAGCTAGTTAAAATCAGTATGAATCAGTAAAAAATCAATTAAATTGGTTTTATTCAAAAAATTTTAAAAAAATATGAAATTTTAGCATTTATGAAAAAAATTACAAAAAAGTTTTTCACTGTTTTTTCAAAATTTGTTACATTTACAACTCTTCAATATTAATTAAAGATGTATTTTTTATTTTGACTTTTGTTTTTAAGAATTTTTATCCTTTTATTTTTCTAACCTATTTTTTGAAAATTTAATTATTGTATCTTAAAATTAAAATTGATCATATTAATTAATTTGTCTATTTTTTAAAACTAATTATTCAATTTCATACTTTTAATCATTTTGAATTTAATATATTTTTTAATTTGTGCAATAAATTTTTATTTTAGTTGAATTATTTAATTTTTAACATTACATCTAAAACTCATTTTTTAGTATATTGTAAAATTGGATTACATATATTTTGTAAATTATTTTTATAATAATATATAAATATAATATTATATAATTTAAAATAATTATTTTTTTAAACAGTTCAACTGGGTAAAAGTTTTCCGGTTTGACACCGAAATAGCAAGTCATTTGGTGCTTATCTATATTATATTATTATTTTAATAAAAATTATTAGTTGTACAAAGTAAATTTCTATATCTATCTTTATGTTAAATAATTTTATTTTTTTTATTATTTTTCTATCTCGTTTTATCTAACTTAAAATTTATCTTTATATGTTCTTTCAAATTTTATTATGTTTATATTCTTTCGGTCTTTTATCAACTTTTATTTTAAATATTCTTACATAATATAAAATCACATAAATTTTTTATTTTTTACTTTTTTAAGCCTTTTTCTATTTGTGTTCTTTTTCAAATTTTTTTAAATTCTTTTGATATTTTTTATTTTATTATTTTAAATATTTTTTATACTTTTTTAATATTAAATAATATCATTTTATTAACTAAAATCCAATAATTGTATATTTTATAAATAATTTCACACCCGTGTAGATTGCGAAAATTTTACTAGTAGATAGAATGAAAATGCTGCTTGTCGAGCACTGATTATTACGCACTAATATGAGAAAATTCTTTGAACATATTCAGCTCCTTTCAAATTCTTGAACTTCTTCCATTGGCCTAAACCGTCTCTTTCTTGCAACTTTGAAACTCCAATCCAGATCAGACAACATCAACTCCTTGTTGCCGGGTATGATTAAGAATTTTGCTAATTTCTGTGTCATCCATTGTCACGTCTAGAAGGAAGTTTAATTACTTATGAGGGATTTTTCAAATTGTCGAAATAATTTATTAAGAGCAGTGTCGGATTGGACACGACTCAACCACCACTATCTATTTTCTGTGTTGCTCTTGCAGATTCCTGGTGAAAGATGCTGATGGAACCGTTGTAGCTGACTCCAGTCATCATTCCAATACTTGCAGCTACTCACCCAACTTCGAACACTGCAGTACATCACATGAATTGGTTGCTTCGTTGGGTTGTTGGTTGTTGCTAATCTATTTGGTGCTTCTCTTTACAACTTGTTATTGTTCCACTACTACTACAGCTTTTGGCTAATTTTATGTAGTTGGTAATATTTTTCCTTAAATAAATAATTTTTAAGAATTAAATTAGACTTATGAAAAAGTAAGACTCGAGCGTGAGTACTTAAAAGAAATGCAAATAGCACTCACACAATTGATGTTTAAAGAATGGGTCTATCATATTCACTCTGATGTGTGTGAGAGGAAAGCCAGCGAATGTGGAATTAATACAAGATGAGGGCCATTAATGCATGATTCATAGGTTTTAAGAATGAGCGATTGTTCTTATCTCATTACCGCCCCACCTCTTCTCTTTGTAAGGAGAATTGATTTTTTAATGATTGACTTAGACCTACATGCTCGAGACTTACTAAATGGGGCATCGAACTTTTGACAAACACTAATTCAAGGTGTGTTAGATTGGTTAATTAATTTTGCATCCAATAAGAGATCACGAATAGACGAGCGTGTGAGAAACATGTATAGTTTTGAAATTAGATGACTATTATGTGTATCTTTTATAATAGTAAACCCACCGATCGTATATTGCCTTTGCTTGGGTAGTACTGCATCCAAAGTGCATATCACTAGACTTTGTGTCCCTCAATGACGTGAGAGGGAATCAGCCTCGTTTGTGACTCTCCATTCTATAAAGTAGAGAGTTGTATACTCAATAAGTCTTCATGACACAATGTTGACTTTGTCACAACTCTACGTCAAACGAAACATCACTTGTTGCTACTAGATCAAGGGCTTTGTACATACTTGTAATTATTTTATATTTATTTTTAGATGTGATTACTCGATTTTTTAATGTCTTCTACTGTCACTTGACTTTTTTTTGTTAAGCTTATTATAGGGGGTAAGGTGTTATTAAAGTTTTGAGTAGTATTGTGTTGTCATCGTGTAGCCTGTGATTGTTAGAGTAGCCCCCCTCTCTAATCGTCACCTACTGTAAATTGAACTTTTAATCAATGTAAGCAAATTTCTCACGTAAATCGTGTACATAGTTACTACTTTTTTATATTCTGTTGGAACTATTGGGATTGTACCCTGAGCCAGTGTACAATCAGTTTGCGTGCGGGTTTAGGTGAACGTAGTCGGTTGCAGATTGACTACTAGCCACACGGTGCTTCTTTATCCCTGTCCTCAAAAGTAACTCCATGACAGTTGGTATCGGAGCCTTTATTTTGATTGGAGTCGAGGCGTAGGATCATCGATGCTACTGCATCAATGAATGTGCCAGGGGGCAATGAGGTAGAAACCCACCGGGTAAGAATATCACGACCAAGCAGTAATTGGAAACTTTGGACGAGCAGAATTCCTTGATGGATTTTACAGCAACGACCTTGAAGGAGAAAGTTGAGAGTCTGGAGGCCGAAGTTGCGGACCTCCAAGCCCAACTTGCCAAGAGTCAGGAATTATGTCAAGAATTGATTGAGAATCAATGAACTGGTATTATTGGCTGAAGAAAGATGAAACAGATGTCCATCCAAATTGGACCAAGACATTTGGACCACTTGGACAATCCTCACCCTCGGCTCACAATAGAGTGGCAACGGACTTCCAAACATAATAAGAAATTGCCGAGCAATCGGTATAAATTATTTACACAACAGTAGGGAATCACACGGAAGCAGAGTTCCAATTCGACAAACGCGCTTCTCTTTCTTCCGACAGCAATTTTGCAAACCTGCAAAACGTAAATATGTACAAATACGTACATGCGTATCATTATATAATTGCAATTAATGTCTGAGGAAACAATAACTAAACTTACTTTTTTAATGCTTCCATATTGGTTCCCCCAGTCTCAACAGGTTCATAGACTCCTGTCCGACAGTTCATCCTGGAAACTGGCTTCTTCAGGAGCTCTTCACCAACCTTTACGAGGTGTTCCAAGTTCTCCTTTGTTGCTATGTCCATTGAGCTCAGGTCCCCTGTCAGGGTGTCATCCTGTGCTTTCGTCCACATTAGTTTCTTGTACTCGTCTTCTTGAATTAACTAATAGCATAACTAACAACCCAGTTTTGACGTCTTTATATATTTAATTTATCGACAAAGAAGGGGGAAGTTTACTTGAATGCGAAGATAGTTGTGCTGTGAATGAAGGGCTTGGAAGACCACAGCATTGTGAAAATCTACCATATCTGCATTGGCTTGGTTGTATGCTCTTAGCAGTGGGCTTGGGGTTACATACAGCCATCCCACAACCCCCCAACCTGCAGCACTTTTAGCGTCATAGTTTTCTTCGTTCTTTCTGGCACCGGTCCCTAATGATATCACGAGGAAACGCCCAAAATCCATGGGCTTTATTGGGAAGAAATCGGGATTTTCGTTGAAGGCTTCTGTTGTCACCTCGGAAATGGCAACCAGTGTCTGAATGTATAAATTGACATGCACGTGTACAATGGAGGACAAGTAAACAGAGTTGCAATATTGATCTGATAACGTTGGGGGTTACGTTTTACAGTTAGTTACCGGATTGTTAGCTACAATGCCGCCATCTATGAGGTCGAATTTTTCCCCTTGGTTCTCAAAATAGTAGGGAGGAAAGAAAGTTGGTGCAGCTGAGGTGCTGATGCATATGTCTGATAGCAGGGCATCCATTGGGGAGTCCTTTGGTGCCTACGCATGGTTAAAATTTACTAAGGTTCAAACAAAATTGGCCTAGAAAGGACAGAGATCATGGATCAAGGATCACCTTGTACGAACTGAAGATGGCAGGTTGAAGTTTCTTGATATCAAAAGTTGTGATAACAACATTGGTCAAGGTCTCGTGCAGCCTTGTATCGCCCAGCATTTCCATTGTTAGACTGTGCAGATACTTCCCATCATATTTTGGGCCATTAAAGCCCTTCATCATTCTACTCAGCCCGGCAAAGGGTCCTCTGCAGTTAGATTCAAGGCCGAATTAGGAAAATTTGTTGTGCAAATGGTAATATCAATAAGAATAAAATGCAACAAAAATAAAGAACACAAGATATTTATGTGGTTCGGTCAATGCTACCTAGACAGGGGAAAGAGGGCCTTGTACATAACAAGGGCGTCATCAATGTTACTGAAAATTACAACAGATCCCATGGGGTTAAACTAGTAGTCCCAATCCCAAGTCTTACAACCAAAACATAAGCAAATCTATCATGCTATGTATGAAAAATGAAAATGACAGAAGAGTCATTCACCTTGGCTGAGGAAATATTTTAGGACAATGCTCCAGATAGAAGGGAACTACGTCTTTGGCGGCATAAAGAGGGCGATTGTTTTTATCAGGAGCAGCTAGCATAGTTGTTACGAGACCACCTGTACTTGTTCCTGCGATTACATCGAAATAATCTGCCAGCCTCACATCTTCACCATCTAGCTCCTGTATCAAATTACACCCAAAGCTACTAACTACATTTCAAGCACCAGAATGAATGGCGTTTAATTCAAAGAGATTTTAGAGTACACATTAGTTTGCAGTTGCACCTGAAGCTGGGATTCTAGGTAAGCAAGTATGGTTCCTGGTATGATTCCTCGTATTCCTCCACCATCAATACTGAGGATTGTTATGAGATTCCCCTTGTTTGGAGGCTGATTTCGTAATTCCCCTGAATTCTTTTCCTCCATAGCTACTCCTCTTCAGTAAATTGCAATGCTGCAAATGTGGTCTGCACCTTTACATACATATATACAATATCACATAACACAAACACGTGTGTGTGTGTGTGTATGCGTGTTGGCTTACATGTTTGCCAAACTAAAATTAAGGGCCAATGCTTTATTATTTATTATTAAAGCAGAGATCTCTAGCAAAAGGTAATATGTTTAATTTATTAACAGTTGTTGGCAAAATTATTCCCTACTTATCTTCCACTCTACCTGTCCTTGCGTAAAATGTATACACATAGATTAGCTGGTCAATGTACAGGAATCTGCTGACCAAGAAAGATAAAATATTACAATCATACCTAATTTCCACATGCTTATTTCTTTTTCTCAAAAATTCCACCGGAGCAGATCAGTAGTTAATTTCTTCAAATAAAATATCTTCTGAAATAAGGAAAAAACACAGATAGACACACTTGGATACAGGTTCTTCTTTGACTAAATTTAGGGTTAGTTGAAGCGTTGTTATAGTGATTAAAGTGTTAGCTTTAAAGTTTAGGGCATTGTGTGGAGGTGTAAGGATTTCAGATATTGGGATGACTTCCAAGTTTATGCTGTGAGACTTTCTTAACGTACAAAAAATGATTGCATTCGTATTTATTTTTTCATCGTGAAATGGTTGCCAAATTAATTTGCATTAAAGGGTCATGTTATGGGATGTTCGCTAAAGCTTTCTAACACTCTACATTTATTTTAGATATAAATTCTTTAATGATATGAATGTAACAGGGTTATGTAGCTTTTTCTCAAGTTAAAAAAGTTGAACTGTTGAGATATCAGAAAAAAATTAATGGCTTATTACTTTTTTCCGCTTTTCTCTAATGGGCTTATAATAAAGTCCTAAAACTATTTTATTTTTCAAGTTTATAATTAAAAATTCTAGATAGTGCCTCAAAAATAATGTAAAACATTTTATAAACTCTTAAATGTATCTAAGAAGTTGAAACTACTTATAGGCTAAAGATAAAATAATAATTTACTTAAAGGATCCTATCAACTGAAATTTGTTTGGAACAAAATAAATACGAACAAATTCGTAACATATTGGGAATGTTTGTTTCCTCTTTTCCCCTCACCGTTTATCACCATTTAAAAATATTAAAAATCAAATATTTTACCACACAGAGTTTATTCAAATTCAAAATTTTCCCTTTCTTACTTTTTATAATTAACTAATAATTTTTCATTCATTATGCATATTCACAATCAAATCAATACATATTTCTATAATTTTATTATTCACATTTGTCTTTTATTATCCTATATACCTATATACTATTATATCATTCAATTATTATTATATATAAATATGTATGTATGTGTGTGTGTGGGTGTGTATAATTTTCCTTCCTATCTAAATCTTACAAACTAAACATAATTTTTATCCCTACTCAAATCATCTAAATTATCATCTTCATCCTAATTTGGGGACAAACATAGCTATTGTATTCTTCCTTGAATTTTATACTCATTGTCAAATAATATATATGCTTTCTTGAAGAATCAACGTGTCAAATGATTCAAAAAACTTAATTCAATACAATTAATGATTTTAAGAAACTGTTACTAAATAGATTACTACGTATGTAATTCTAAAATATAAGATGAAAAATAAGATAACCAAACACGTATAAAATTTGAATCCAAAAATACTTTTTATTGAAAATCATGCATTTGTTGTAGAAGGAAACGATTGGGTATTTGGGTTTATACACATGTAGGCCGTCGAGCCTGTGGTAAAAAGATTTTTCCAGGCCCAAGAAACGCTGCCGTCCTTGAACGGACCAATCGAGCTTACAAACCCCGGTGGTACATTTGTTAACGGAAATTACAATGCCCACCTTAAAATTCGGATTTTGTATTGATTAATTTCTCAAATATAAAAATTTACGTATATTATCTTTTAAGAAAAGCATATGTAATTTTTTGTGGTGAATGTGATCATCTAGTTATCCTACTACCAACCTCTTAAATAGTATGATAGTCCATAGTGTATTTTTTTTTTCAGAAATTGTATAAAATAAAAAAAAAATAGATAAAAATGTAATAATTATAATATATGTTTTATAGTATAAACATAAACATAACAAATTATTTAAGTCCCATTGATACAAACATCTTGTAAATTCCTTTTCATTAAAAGGTAAAACAGTCATTAAAACATTCCTAACATTATGTTTGGATTTAAAATAAGGAGGATGAAAATTTGGTAGGGAAATTTTTGTATACTGTAAAAATAGAAGAAAAAAAGAGATAAAAAAAAAAGTATTGTTTTTATTTATGGTATGTTTGATAGAAATAATTTCGATGGACCCAAATTTTGATCCAAACACATTGCATTCATATGTAAAGAGGCACACACTCCAAGCATATTCCTAACATATTTAATTTTTTATACTCCTCGTAAAATGAACTAATTCAATAAATTTAGTTCGATACAATTAGTGATTTTAAGGAAGTACTGTTTAAATAGATAATTATATTCACATATAAAACATTCGAATCCAAAATGTTTTTTCTTCAAATAATTTTGAAACTCAGTTTACATACATTACTTGTGCTGAAGAGGACCATTGGGTTTCTATGGATGTATGCTGTAACAATAGAGTTATTAAATCTTCTTGGACCCAAGAAACGGTGTCGTTTGTGTTGACTTGAGTCATGTAGTAACCAATTGGGCTTAGGAAGCTCTGGAATCATTATAATTTGGGTTAACCCCAAGGTCATAAAAATTTATTATTGGTCCATTGTCTCTTTGAGCCCACACAAACCACCAGGCTGCCGGAGGGTTCCAAAAGATATTTAGGCCTTGTTTGAAAGCCCATCTTGTGTTGGTTTCAACGTGGATTTTGGAGATACAATGTTGCGATACTTATGTTTGGGCTATGTTGTCAAGTTTTTTATTCTTAGCAGAGGAATATTGGGGGTAATGTTTGATTTAGTCGGTTAAATAAATGATAAGTCGTGTTTTTAATGTCAAATCAACGTCTTTGTATTTGAATTTGAATACGGAATCTATGGATTATTCGGTTCAACTGTTTTCAAATTTTCAAAAACGCCACAATTTTTTAATAATTCCATGAGTCGTTCAAACTTTATTGTAGTTGAATTGCAAAACAACAATCATATAAAATCAAACGATATGTATTTATAAATGCAAATAAACAATAAATAATTTAAATTTAGGCAAATCGAATCTTTTCGCGGATTTATTGCTATAATTGATACACTTAATCTAAAAGAGGCATCCGTGGGTAAGAAATTACTAACAATATAGACAAACACGAACTTCAAGTGCCCATAAATAATCTCTAGTGAATTTGGACAAACACTTATTTTAATCAATTTGGATATCAACAAAATCAGAATAGAAAAAAAAAAGTAGATCATAGGTAAGTTCGAAACTCAACTATAATGCATTCAAACACTTAAATATCCAACACTTATAGGCTAATAATTAGTAAAATTCTATAAATATTCAAGCGATGGTCTTTAATCTTCTACAGTTTGATAACATTTTTTTTTTTTTTGTGAATAGTGTATTTGGAGTGTATATTTTGATAAGATAAAGCAGAGAAAAAAAATGTGTTACAAACTCATCCGTTAGAGTTTAAAGGGAGAGAATTATTGTCAACTAACACATCGACGTATTCTTTGGGACACTTGAACAATTTGGGGTTTAATATATTAATATGAGGAAAATTTTTAATTTTTTTGAATAGATATATTAAAAAAAAAAAAAGGGAATAGAACATAACAAATCAACAGGAACTTTAATCAATTAAATCTCTTTTTAAATTTGAGTGGTCAGATTTGTAATTTTCTAGACTAAGGAGAAGGTCCATGCCCCGACATTAATGTCGCCATGTCTACCATTTAGAGGGAAGCCAGAAAGCGACATGTGAAATTTCTATCAATATGACATCTTCATGCTGCATATGGTAATAATAAATTAAATAAATTATTACTGGCCAAATTTTTAGGTAACAAGTTCTTATATACATTACCACATTACCAAATAAAAAAAACACCATTGGAATAATAGCAGGGTCACAAATGGTCCAAGTTAAGGGTAGGGTGTTAAGTCTAAATCATGCGCCATTGATTGATTCTATTTTTTTAGGTATTGCATTGTAGTGTGTCCTCTTTCATTACGCTCCCTATGACTGGAATAATTTAGTAAAAAAGTCTAAATTATTTTATACAAATAATTATTAAATTCGTAAACCAACGCTTAATGACTTCAAAAAAACTCAATGAAGGTTAAGTACATAACAAAAATTATTTTATTTATTTATAATCCAAATAGAATATAACGAGTGTGGGTATTCTGAAGTACATTGATCAATCATAAAAACAATAAAGATTTATATGAAAAAACATAACTTTTCATTTGAACACATCACGGGAAATTAAATTCAGACCTCAACCATTTCGCAGAAATATTGTCAATTGTACTAATCTAAACTTCGCACAAAAAATAATTAATACAACTTACTAGTGTCGGTGCAAATGGGCAGGAACAAGCCCAAAGAAAACCCACCTTCTCCTTTACCCACAAATGTATATTCGATTAATATAACATTTATTGCCTAAGACTTCGAGAGTCCTGTGAGTGAGCGAGTGGCTGCAGCGTTACTTTGTACCCTTTGTCACTCCTGAAATCTGTCTCTGCTAATAAAATATTACACCGAACACATTTGCATGTCGAGTACTCGAATTATTTACAAACATTTAAAGAAAAAATAATATATAATTGCACACACACCAGGAATAATACTTATATGTGTAAAACGCACATCTGTCCTGTTAGTTTAGTAGATTACGACACTTAAACACAACAAACGCAAAGCTACATTAACTCCACCAGACCAAACCATAGTAACTTCATCAAGAAAACCAAACCCGTAATAAAGAATTAGTTGCCTGTATAGGCGATAACGTATAATAACAAGGATAATAATTAAATAAGGCAGACACTGCGTCTCCTGCACGTAAAACCATGTATCATGTGGAGTTAACGAAGAAGAAAATTCCACGGCCATACGAAGAAGACATGAGAGACGCAGCTGTTCGCCTTTATGACCTTTGTTCTCAACGAGGTTTCTGTCCACTAAGAATCTGGAAACGGTTTTTTCGGAGGTGTGGGCACACAGTAATACTTTGAGGTGACGAGAAACTGAAGAAATCATTGTGAAGGCCCCTCTGGTTATTGTTTTGACTTTCTTTCTTGGGAGGTATAATGGCTGAACGCATCTGTCGTCTGTTGGCCTGCAAGGTAAGTCGTTCATAGCCCTTCTCCTTTATTTGTACGGGTTTTGAGTTTATACATGCAGTGCGATTGCCCTTTTTCTCATCTGGAGCTTTTTGGACACATTTGAAATGTTCGAATTTTGGGTCTTGATTTAGTTCTGTTTTGGAAACCTTTGGTGGAGTTGGAAAATTTCAGTTCTTTTTTTGGCTAATTTTACGTGATACATCCCATTTCTATTTATTTCTGAACTTTGTAGGTGTTTTGGATTTTTGCTTTGTCTTGTGAACGTCGTTTTGCAATCCACTCGTTACTCCTTCATTTTGTGCGCCAAGTGCCATGCTTTTTTTTTTTTTTTTTTTGCCTGTTTTTAATTTTCTGTGACTTCATATTGGTTAGATCTATATCCATTACCTGAAGAATAAGGAGAAATAATAATTTGCTATTAAGTTTTGTAGCTTAGCACTAATCCAGTATAAGTAGTTTAATTTTTGTTCGTGTATTTTCAGCTTTACCTCTGATTTCACAAAAGCTCCATCACGCCGTCATGGTTATTTAAAATCAAGAACTAATTAACCAATTTGATGAGCTTTTATCCGAGTTTCATATACAGTAATAGGTGATTAAGCAAAGCCCCTTTCATTTGACTGGAAACCCTAATCATAAAGCCTGCCATGAAATCCACAACTTCGCTGAGGATTTTAGTCTTAGCAATCGCAATTGTTAGTGGTGTCTACATCTGCTCAGTCTGTATAAAGCAAACAAATCAAGTTCACAGCAACACTAAATTCCCAAGTGTTGAAGTTCAACGGAGGCGCTGCCATAACTACATCGTCGACAGATCTCAAACTCCCTACTTGCACTACCCAAGACCCACAACCTTTAACAGGTAAAGTCTACACTTCTGTTTGGATCAAGATCTTCTTGCTCAAGACAATTTGTTTTCAATGTTTGTCTGTGCATGTGAAGGTATGAATGCGCCTGCAATCCAGTACGGTTTTTCGCCATTGTATCGATGCAAAGATCTGGAAGTGGATGGTTTGAGACCTTGTTGAACAACCACTCCAATGTAAGCTCCAATGGGGAGATATTCTCTCCCAAAGAGAGGAGAAGTAATGTCTCTTCAATCTTGTCCACACTGGACAGAGTTTACAATCTGGACTGGTTCACCAGTGCTTCCAAGAATCAGTGTTCAGCTGCAGTTGGCTTCAAGTGGATGCTGAATCAGGTATGTTGTAGTAGATATTTACATTGTAGATAGAAAGCCCAGAAACAACTATCTTTTCTGGCACATACCTCGTTAAAGAAGACTTAGCAGTCAGCAGATACAAGCAATCTGTAAGCACCCTCTCCAGTAGCTTCCTGTCATGGTTAAACTACAATGATTTACATTTTGGGGAAATTGGTGAACTGTATTGTCACTATTTTGACTCAGGGTATGATGGAGTACCATAAAGACATTGTAGAATATTTTAATGATAGAGGTGTTTCTGTAATCTTTCTCTTCCGAAGGAATCTGCTGCGTCGAATGGTTTCAGTGCTCGCCAATTCTTATGATCGATATGCCAAACTCCTTAATGGGACGCACAAGTCTCATGTTCACTCTCATGAAGAGGTACTCTTTTTGAAGTTTAATCCAACCAAACCAAGAACACACACACACACACACACAAAAGATTTGATCTTTCTTCCTGCTTCTTTTAGGCTGATGCTCTTTCTAAATACAAACCCGTAATCAATTCAAAATCACTGATCATGGATTTAAAGCTCGTGGAGAAGATGGTGTTGGAGGCGATCGAGTATTTCAGCAGCACCAGGCACATCATTCTTTACTACGAAGATGTTGTAAAGAATCGAACTGTAAGTCTGTCTCTCAACCTCAGTTCAGCTTATGTCATTGTAACCTTAGTTGTTAGTTCTTTCATCCCATGTCATCTTTCCTTATTGCTTTTGGCATCTGTTGCAGAAACTGGAGGATGTGCAAGAATTTCTAGGGCTGCCGCCAATGAAGTTAACTAGTCGCCAGGTGAAGATACACAAAGGACCGTTGTCGGAGCACATCAAGAACTGGGAAGCCGTCAACACTACTCTCAGAGGAACAACTTATGAGAGCTTCCTCTACACTGATTAAGAGTCCATAAGTCAGTTGAAAAATTCTTTGTGGGAGCTGATGATCCTAACAGAAGCTCGTCGAGGTGATCAATGAAGTTGATCTCCAGCATCTTCCTTTCCTAGCCAAACCACATGTCAGTCTCGGCTGCCCTTCGGCTCAAGATTATCTCCCTAAGGGTGTTCAGGCCTAAGCATTAGAGCATACATCCAACCCGGAAAATGAAGGGAAGTAAAGACTGAAAGCAGTCCTTACCTTCCCCTTTGATCTAAGGTTTCCAATCCAGTTGAGCAACTTTGAGTATGGTTCTCTATGTCCCAAACAACCTGCGAGTCTGAATTAAATAATGACCAGGTCTCATTCATCACTTCGTCGAAATAGTTCATTTGACATGGGCTTCGATAGGCCGACTTCAAGGACCCCAATAAATACGTGAAAAATCTCACAAAGCTCAATCACAGCCTAATCAAACCGATCTGTGTTGACCCCTTAAACCAGATACTAATTATGGGCCTAATGTCTTCGGCACACAATTAGTACTCGCGCTGAACGAGCCTGGCATGGAAGATTGTATATGGACTCGGTATCCAGCGAGCACCACAACCCTAGCCGTGGGCCCAATATCGGCCTAATGACATTAAAAAAGCTTGCCTTTCGAATTTCAAGCTCGAAAATCTACAGCGCGATTAACAAACAAGTTCAATTGTAAATTTGGTCCACCATCTAACTAAATTTTCCTTGATTTATTTACTCTGTAAATGTAAACTTATGGTATAGCACACGACCATGTCTCTTTGGCACGCTAGCCACTGTATGCGTGCACGTCCATTACTTTCATTCTATTTTCCCAATCATGCCTGCTCGAAAGCCGCTTACCAAAATGGTGTATTTCTCTGTCTCATACAGCGTCGTCGAGTACCAAAAAAATGTGTCCCCTGGAAATAAAGTATGCCGCTTGCTTACTCGATCCTCGAGCGTTGTCCTCTTTCGTTCATCTTCTTGTATTCCGACATCTGAAATAAGACTGAAAGGCAAAACAAGGCATTAATACTTTTTTTCTTTCAATTTAAAATTAAAACCAATGAAAAGAAAATCATGTTCAAAAGAGACGCAAAGGTAATAACTAAACAGTGTTTTTGTCAGAAAGATTCTTTCACTTACCGAAAGGGCAAATCATTGCGGAACTACATGTTCACAAATTATAGTTCATGGATGGTGGGCTCAATATTATCTTCTATTATATGCAGAACAAAAAGTTGGCCTCTCTGAAATGTAATATTGCCATCACGCTGCACAACCACCGCACCATGGGAATTGTACAGCTGCCATGAAGCTGCACATGTTTTCACTTTCTACAGATTCCCATGCCGTGTTTCACTACCACGGGTTTTATTTAGGAACTAAAGCATAGATTTAGAACCCTAGACCTTCTTCAATATGTTTTGTGAACTTACATTTCAAGGCCACTGAAGCTGTATTAGTTCCAGTGAATAATAAGGCTTTGGACGATGCTTAAATTGATAAATCTCAAGATACTGCATAAAGGATGAGCAGTAGATCAATCACAAGTAAACATAATTACAAGTCATTTAGTCTGAATTTCTGTAAAACAAATGAAACCAGCACGTACGAAATAAATTCAACCATCTTTGAACATAGTATGGAGGAGCTATGCGTAAGTTCTTTGAGCATGAGTCGACCTAAAAAGACACAAGTACTAGAGCCAACTAGAAAGTAGAGACCCAAGTTGCAGAGAATATGCAAAATGTGAATCCAGATAGGTAATACTTAACATTTATTGTGGTAGCTCACACATGCTTGGGACTTAATTAAAGGAATATAAGATGCCACATATATTTCCACTCGAAGGATCTCCAACGTATGAGGACCTACCTTCACGTGTTTGTTCTATAAATACCCAGAAAACCTAGGGTATTCAAGCATCCTGCATTGCTGAGTGAGCGAGTTTATTCCTTTCCATAACCCTTTAACCCTAAGCCCTGACATCATGGCTCAAGCAAAGCCAATGTTAGCCTTCTTTTTGCTTGTCATTATATTTTCCCAGAAAATTCAATCTACAGAGGGAAGAAATTTGAAACCTAAGAGCAAAAATGAATTTAAGACTCCGACAAAGATTTCCGGAATGGATTCTGGGAAGTTCACTAAACACAGTGAAATTTTATCCACAAACTACTCAAGTACGACAGCATGTGGAAAAGAAGCTGCAGTTACCCCACAAGTTGCACCACAAAGCCCAACAACAAGTGAGTCTCAGCCAACGCCACCAGGCCATGGAGATGACTCCAGACACACTGCTCTTGGTCACAGCCCTGGAATTGGTCATTGTGCATAAATACAGGGTTACAAACCCTGCATGCAAAAGTATGTCAATTGTTACCTGGAAGCATTATCACCATGATTTTATGTGTGCACGTTCGCAGCTACTTATGCGTGTTTTATTTGTTTTGAATGATTACGTAAGTTGTTCCGTGGAAGCATTATCACTCTGATTAAGTTTTTTTTCACAATTTCCAAAATAAATACACGTGAATGTTTTCAACTCCAATACGTTTTTTTTTGGGGTAATTTCTCATTAAAAGTTAAATCCTTTTTCACACGGTATAGTAACCTTCGTTTCCTTCATTCGTAATAATATAATATATAAGAAAATCGATGAGTGAAACAGCCTGACAAAGCTGGAGACTGATAAAGACATTGTAGAATATTTTAGAATCTGATAAGGCCTAAGAATAGAACCCAAGAATTGAGATTTTAACACTTGGCTAGAAACTCTGTCCACATCCTTCGAAGTCTCAGAAATAAGATAAGACCACCTGATTTAAGAGTCGAACAATCCCAACAAATTACATTAGAAGGAATTCCGTACAGAACTATGATAATTATAAAAGTAAATTTTTGGGTATATTTGAACAGCGATGGATCAAAAAGCTTCAAGATATTAACATAAACTCGAACAGTTAACTTTTTATCAACAAAAATCCAATGTCCTATATTTTATAGATCAAAGAAATTATAACAAGATCATTATATGAAATGACGACATTCTTTAGTATGCATCATAACTTGAAGATACTAACATAAATATCTTGAAGGCGCATAGTAAAGGGGCAGCAATCGCCCCTTAACTTCTATGATATTATCATCCCTCTCCTTCTGAAAGAAGACTATACAATCATAACTTTTTAGATTGAAGATATTATGTTGCCACAAAAAATTCTGTGATTACTTAATATAGCCAAAAAATAAGAATTTATAGATCCATAGTAGTGTAAGCGTGCAAAACCAGCAGGACTTGTCATAGAGTATGGTATGCACAGTCTATTTTGCAACAAATTTAGCACAAATTCTCCTGCAAAACATCTCCATAATCTAGATAATGCATTTGACACATGTATTAATATTTTCAAAATCTAAATTTAACAATTGAAGTTTATTGTCCATCTATTATTTATCAACTATGTATCAAGAAATGACCCTAAAATGAGCTAAGAACTTGCTACAAAACCGGCCAAACACATTTAAATACATTGCTTCGAATGTATATTTTTCAAACACGTGACCAAAGTTGAAATCATTCATTCCTGGAACCTATATATAAAGCAGAGTATGTTTAGAAGATATCAGATCTAGTCAAGCCTATAAATTCGAACACATTCCAGTTTGCATGAAGTGAGCGAGTTGTGTACCGACTAAAATTTTGGCATCCTTTACAAATGCCCGTAAAATAATGAAATGGCATGTACCAAAAGA
Organism: Avicennia marina; assembly: GCA_019155195.1. NCBI lineage: Eukaryota > Viridiplantae > Streptophyta > Magnoliopsida > Lamiales > Acanthaceae > Avicennia > Avicennia marina. The sequence goes on from CM032765.1 coordinate 11,203,026, forward strand.
GGAGAGTCACGAATTAATTGCTGAAAAATCCTCGGCCAATCACATCTATCTGATCATATAATATCATCAATACAGAATTTTACTTAATTTTGCAAGAATCATCCTTAAACATAATTGCTAGCATGGAGATAAGCAGCAGGACTTACAATATATTGTTCATTTATATAAACCATTCTAAGAGTAGAAGGTATATTCAATATATTACCTACGAGTTTGGACCAATTAATGGGATTTACTTTCAAAAGAACCTACCATAGAGATCAAGAACTTAGGAAAGACCAAGATTCCAAATTATGAAATCCTGCTTAGTGACCAACTCATGCTACCATCTTCGCTGAATGACATCTCATTCACACAACATCCGTAAAAAGTACACACAAAAATGAAAGATGAAATGCATCATTGAGAGGAAATTGTTTTGCCATTGTGAAGGTATTTCCTTTGAAGAACTTGGCAACGTGAATTTAATGAGGCCATGTATCAAAGCTTTCGCTCTGATAAGCAAAAGATCGTAATCTTGGTCAGCGTACATCAGAAGAATTTGCACGCGTGCATGTTTCAAGTAGTGGGTGCTATTTACCTTGTTATAATGACATCGATGCATAGTGTTTTTAAACCCGGACCGGGCCGGCAGTCGACCTAGGTTTAACTGCGAATCGCCCGAAGCCTGGTTTGGGTAAAAGTGAAAAACCGCTTGCCCTTTGGAACCGGTGATTGAGTTGTAACAAATAAAAATGTTTGTGGGCTTTTCAAATTCTCATTGAACAATAAAAAAGTTTGTACGGAGATTAGCAAATCAAAAATGACTTTTATTGACCTCTACAAAAATTAATCATCCAATAATGGGTTGACTTTGAATTTTTAAATGCATTTATACAAATAATGCTTGTACATATTACAATGATACATTAATCTAATATTTAAATTTTCATTTGAATGGTTAATTTGAAAATATAAATATATTTACAATGGGTATTGCATACATCACAATAAAGACAATATATGCGTGATAATGTATTGATAAATATATATATATTTATGTACCCTGGTTTTTATTTATATATGTATATATGAATATTTATATATTTATAAAACATATAAATTTAAATACATATATATTTATATTCATTTATATTTAAATATATATTTATATGTGTATGTATGTAGATATATATATGTATTCTGATTTTACCGATTTTTTAATACCGGTTGTTCGATTCCATCAGATCCGATTTTAAAAGCATTGTCAATGTATGCCGTTTTCTTTATCCTTTTCTATTTGCTTCTAACTTAGCATGTTTACAAACAATAAGTCGATTGGGTTTGGGAAAGAAAATACAAAGAGGAAAGTAGAAAGAATATCAAATATAATACAAGGCCATTAGATTCAAAAAGACTGGGAATATCCTCTGCCCTCCGGGGTCACCGTCAAGCAACATACTTTTGCATGTTGTATAAAATATTATGTAAGATAATAATAATCCATCGTAATGCACTACAGCCTAGCACAAGAAAGAATCAGATGGCCTTTATTCCCTAGGATAATATTGCTTCTTTCATTTTCAAAGTTGAGTGGGACTGGCTCGCGGAGGCTTCCAAGCCTCAAGGAACCAACAATTATATGCCCCTTTCGGGGAATCTCTTTGCTCACTCCAATTTTCAATGTTTAAAGCTCGTGGATCCCTTCATAGTTTTAAGCATCAACAGTCAAAATAGTAGCATTTAGCAAAAGTACTATATTTTAGGTCATGTGCCCGTAGTCCTCGTATGTCTGGTGGCTCAGCTAGATTTTTGGCCTTTTTTGCCACCACTCCACTTGCTGTCATATAGAAATATTTGATAACTACAAAATTTTGAAACAAGTTAAAATTTAAATTGAAACAGGACTTATATAAATTGTTTTTCAGTACACAATTACAACTAAGGAGAAATTAAGGTTTCGCTAACAGAAGCTAATAATTTTACTTTCTTAAAAATTAGAGATACATAATAGGGGGCTTTCACAGGATGCGTGTGGTAAATTGAGGGAAATAAACTTACAGTCAAAAAAGAGTTGTAAAAGGTTAAACTCAGCCAAGGAGAAGTTGGTGGGCGTGTGGTAATAATAGGTTAAGCCATTTAATCAGGAAGATCCAAAACTATGGGCATCACATGCAAAATAAAGAATGCTGATTCATGATATATTTAGATCAAATGTAATCTCAAAGATGAATTGGGTTTTCAGAGTCATGCAAATTTTCCTCACGCGGGGAGGTAAAATCTCACTTGACAGAAAAAGTGAAGGGGTGACTAGCTTATCTTAAATGGACTTTTGAACTTCCACCCCAAAACAGAAAATTTAGGTGCAGATCCAGCACCAACTCCTCACATTGAGGACTCAGGGGGTTTGTCCATAACTGGCAATCAGTAGAAGTAATCTGCACTAGAGACTAGTAAAAGTTATATTTTATACGCGAAAAATGTATTCTAATGCTTCATATTGAAATGAAAAATATCAAAGCAAAACTTCGGTTGACACAAGTGATATTCAGTCAAAAGTTAAGATTGTTAATCTAAGCCGTTGATTAAATAGAATAGACTCCTTTTTCCCTAGGTCTGGGTGCCTAATTTAGCATTATACCAAGAGTTCAATAGCCCATGTGCAGGATGATGGTGCTTTCACATATTAAGTACACCATTCTTTGATTGCCATGATGCATCTGTGTGGGGGTTAATGCAGAAAAGAACCAGTGAGCATTGGAAAACAAACATTGAGAATGACAAAACTTAGCAGTACCAAATCCCAAAATTCTTTAATCGAGTGTGATAATTTTTAACTGTTAACCACATTTCTTTTTTGGACAAATCAGCCATAGCCCACCATTTGGTAATACAAAAATTTATCATAGATATATCACTTATTGCACCTACACTTGGAGAAGAGCATTTTCAACAGTGGCTCAAAGGAGATTTTCTATCCAAATATAACATGTTCAGAATCGCAAACTTTCAGTAGGTAAGATACGATAATGTTCACTTGAAAGCTTGAGCATCCCCAGACAAAACTATTCTTAAACCGGAAGACAGACGTGTTTGCCTAAATTTACCGGATGAAACTTTGCATATAAACCATTCACATAAAGAAGCCGACATGGCCAAGTGGGAAGTACAGAGAATCCATGTCTTTTTCAGCCGCACTTTCCTCTTAAGACTAATTGGACTTGTTTCCCTTATTTTATTGTTCCAAAATTTGCCAGAATATAATATAAAATAACCCCCTTTGAACATGTGAACTATGCAAGCAACATTTGAGCTCAACGAAAGGCCATCAAAGGTCAATGGTAAGCCTTCAGGCTTTAAATTTCAATTTCTAAGAGTCTATCAAAATTGTGTAGTACTTTTTCCGTGGTAGACGGACCTTGGTTTATAATTGAGTGCGAGTGTTCGACTACACGTGGCTTGGATGTAGGCCATTGAAAGGAAAAGGATAGCAATCTTCGGCTGTTTTTCTTAATTTATGTGAGAGAGATGGAGATGCTGTTTTGTTTTGAAGCAGAATTGTCTTCAACGCAACCTTCTTCTAGTATTTATAATCTCGAGGATTCATGTTTCATGCAAGGATATTAACCATTAAATTTGGTAATCATAAAAGTTGGCATATTGTGCTATGGTGGTTGGTTCACATTCCTTCCCCCTTCAATTTGTCTTCTAAATTCTTATTGGTTTTCCTAACTCTCCTTTTGCTTTGATGACAATAATTGGTCAGTTTTTTTTTTTTTCCTTTTTTTACCTCATCCGCTAATTGACTTAATGTATTTGAACCTTTAATTTCTTTCTTGAATTTAAAAGATTCTAACCAATTAGTCACATGCACAAGATCATTTTGTCAATTAGGATATGTTTAGATTCCATTTTGATTGGGAGAGAAATTGTGTGTTTTAAATATAAAAATTTAGAATAGTATAAAAGTAGGAGAGTGAAATGTTATTTTGGTGAATATTATGTTTCAAAGATTAGTATTTTAGGATGTAAAAGAAGGGTAAATGGAATTCAGCCGCTGTGTTTATTCATTCATTTATTTGTTTGTGTGTTTGTTGGTGTTGGTCTTTCTAATTTTCTTTTAAGTGAATTTTTGCTACATAACTTAGTCATGTTGAAATTAAAATGAATAAATAAATTATGACTGCAATTGGATGGGATGTTCTTTTTTGAAAATTAATTTTGTGAATGGGGAGAAAATAAATTTTTGAGAGTAAATAGTGATGGGTCATATATAAAAATACATAATGATGATGTTTGGTGAAGGAATAATAATAGGTGCTTGATGTGATGAATGTGATTGTAAGAATGATGTAATGTTAAAGTGAAATAAAATGTTAGTAGATATAGAAGTATTAAAAATAAATAACGATGAGACGTGCGAGTAGAATAAAATAATATTAGTGGATGTAAATATATTATTATTATTATTATTATTATTGTAGTAGTGGGGGTGGTTGTGGTGGTGGAGGATACATGAGTTTTCTTAGGCAAAAATTTTTGTAAAAAATCTTCAAGAAATTGTCCAAAATACTTATTTTCTTAAAGAGTATAGGACAGAACAAGCTTATTGTAAAGTTGAGGTGTGTCCTAGCCATTGTTTTTAAATTCGAACCAAACCGCCTGATTCAATTAGTTTAATTGGGAACTGATTGGTAGCCTTGGTTTAGGTGACTACTAATTTAAATTTATTTATTCATTATTATTTTTTTATTTTTTTCTTCTTTTGAGAAAAAGAAGAAGAAAAATGAAGAAAAAGGAGAGAAAAGAAGAAGGAGCGAGGAGGAGACAAAGGAAATGAAGGAGATAAGGCAAGGGAAGGAAAAAAGGAAGGACACAGTGGAGGGATAGCAAAAATGAAAATAGATCACTAGATTGGAATATACCACAAAAAAAGAAAACAAATAAAGAAAAGTGAAAGTGTATAAAAAGAAAAAATATTATACCATTATAATTGTATAATATTATACCATTATAATAAATCAAAAATTATATATTTAATTTATTTGACTTTTAACAATAAATAAATAATTATATTAATTACTCAAATAATGATCCTACATTGATTAGTATACAAATTAGTTATCCAATTTTAAAATATTTTTAACATATTTTTTAATTTTTTATTAAAATAATATACAAAAAAAAAATATATATATATAATATTAATTAATTAGTTATTATATCAGTCAAACTGGTTCGAACAAGACAACCAGTATGTTGTCCGGATTTCATTTCCGATCTAATTTTGAAAACACTGCTCCCTGCACAGCTTTAAGTGTTTGGATAGCTAAGCCGCCCCCCAGCTATTGCCCCCATCTGTAGTGTTTTCAAACCCAAACTAGGCCGGTCAGTCTGCTTGGTCAACCACGAATTGGCTTGAATCCGGTCTAAGTAAAAGTCAAAACTGTTTGCCCATTAGAACTGATGATTATAACAAATAAAAATGTTTGTAGGCTTTTCATATTTCTATTGAACGATAAATAAGTTTGTATGGAGATTAGTCAAATCATAAATGACTTTTATTGACCTCTACAAAATTAATCATCCAATAATGGTTTGACTTTGAATTTTTGCATGCGTGTATACAAATATTAATTGTACATATTACAATGATACTTTAATCTAATATTTAAATTTTCATTTGAATGGTTAATTTGAAAATATAAATATCGTTATATGGAATATAGGCGGGTTAATGCATTGATAAATATATATATATATATATGTGTGTGTGTGTGTGTACACTGGTTTTTATTTATATATGTATATATGTATATTTATGCATTTATAAAACATATAAATATATTTATATATAAATTTAAAGACATATATGTATTCTGATTTTACCGATTTTTTAAGACTATTGAATTGGTAACCTAGTAATCTAGTGAATCATTTAATTGGATTACCACTCGATTTTAAAAACATTGGAGGTATATGTTATTTCTTTATACTTCTTTTTCTATTTACTTCTAACTTAGCACGCTTAGAAACAATAAGTGGTTTGGGTTTGGGACAGAAAATACAAAAATGAAAGCAGAAAGAATATCAAATATAATTCGAGACCATTAGATTCGAAAGGACTGGGAAGATCCTCTGCCCACCGGGTTCACTATCAAGCAACAGACTTCTGCACGTTGTATAAAATATTACATAAGATAATAATAAAACAAAGATAGTGCTCCATAATAAATAATGATGTGATGTCCAAATAAAATAAAATAATATTAGTAAATGTAAATATATTATTATTATTAATCAAGTGGTTATGGCGGTGGAGGATACGTAGGTTTTCTTCGGCAAAAATTTTCGTAAAAAATCTTCAAAAAAATTGTCCAAAATACTTATTTTCTAAACGAGCATGGAGTAAAACACGATTATTGTAAAATTGAGATGTGTTCTGGCTACTGTTCTTAAATTTGGACCGAACCACCTAATTCAATTGATTTAACCAAAAACTGATTGACAGGCTAGTTTGGCTGGCTACCAATTTGAAATTTTTATTAATTATTATATTTTTCTTTTTTTCTAGAAGAAGAAGGAAAATGGAGGAAGACGATGGAAAAGAAGAAAGAGGGAGGAGGAGAAAAAGGAAAAGAGGAAAGAGGGAGCAGGAGAAAAAGCCGGCAATACGGCAAGGGAAGGAAACAGTGGAGGGATACAAAAAATAAAAATAAATCACTAGATTAAAATATATCAAAAAAAAGAAAAACAAATAAAAAAGAATAAAAATATTATATCATTATAATTGTTTAAATAAGTATTTATTAATTTTTTATGTCTTTGTACATGATTACATACTAAATTTATACATAATGAATAAGTTATTAAAAACTAATAAATCAATAATTATATATTTAATTTGTTTGACTTTTAAAAATAATTAATTAATTATATTATTTACTCAAATAATGATTCTACAATAATTAGCATACAAATTAGTTATACAATTTTAAAATATTTTTAATATGTTTTTTAAATTTTTTATTAAAACAATTTTTATATAATAAATAATATTAATTAATTAATTTTTAGATCGACCAAGAGAACCGGTGTGTTGTCCGATTTTTATCTTCCATCTAATTTTGAAAACATTGGTCCTGCACAGCTTTAAGTGTTCGGGTTGCTGAGCCGCCCCCACCTATGGCCCCCACGAGTGGTCAAACACTCTCACACTCGATTATAAGCCAGGGTCCGTCTACCATGGAAAAAGCACTACACAATTTTGATAGACTCTTAGAAATTGAAATTTAAAGCCTGAAGGCTTAACATTGACCTTTGATGGCCTTTCTTTGTGCTCAAATGTTGCCTGCATAGTTCATATGTTCAAAGGGCGTTATTTTATATTATATTCTGGCAAATTTTGGAACAATAAAATAAGGGAAACAAGTCCAATTAGTCTTAAGAGGAAAGGGCGGCTGAAAAAGACATGGATTCTCTGTACTTCCCACTTGGTCATGTCGGCTTCTTTATGTGGATGGTTTATATGCAAAGTTTCATCCGGTAAATTTAGGCAAACACGTCTGTCTTCCGGTTTAAGAATAGTTTTGTCTGTAGGATGCTCAAGCTTTCAAGTGAACATTATCGTATCTTACCTACTGAAAGTTTGCGATTCTGAGCATGTTATATTTGGATAGAAAATCTCCTTTGAGCCACACCAAGAATCTTCCACAGTTGAAAGTGCTCTTCTCCTAGTGTAGGTGCAATAAGTAATATATCTATGATGAATTTTTATATTAACAAATGGTGGGCTATGGCTGATATGTGCAAAAAAGAAATGTTGTTGTTAACAGTTAAAAATTATCATCCTCGATTAAAGAATTTTGGGATTTGGTACTGCTGAGTTTTGTCATTCTCAATGTTTGTTTTCCAATGCTCACTCGTTCTTTTCTGCATTAACCCCCACACAGATGCATCATGTGAATCAAAGAATGGTGTACTTAATATGCGAAAGCACCATCATGGGCTATTGGACTCTTGGTATAATGCTAAATTAGGCACCCAGACCTAGGGAAAAAGGAGTCCATTCTATTTAATCAACGGCTTAGATTAACAGCCTTAATTTTTGACAGAATATCACTTGTCTCAACTGAAGATTTGCTTTGATATTTTTCATTTCAATATGAAGCATTATAATATATTTTTCGCGTATAAAATATAGCTTTTACTAGTCACTAGTGCTGATTGCTTCTACTGGTTGCCAGTTATGGACAAAGCTCCCGAGTCCTTAATGTGAGGAGTTGGTGGTGGATCTGCACTTAAATTTTCTGTTTCTGGGTGGAAGTTAAAAAAGTCCATACAAGATAAGCTAGTTAAACTTTTCTTTTTCTGCCAAGTGAGATTTTACCTCTCTGCGTGAGGAAAATTTGCACGACCCCGAAAACCCAATTCATCTTTGAGATTACATTTGATCTAAATCATGAATCAGCATTCTTTATTTTGCATGTGATGCCCATAGTTTTGGATCTTCCTGATTAAATGGCTTAACCTATGATTACCACGTGTCCGCCAACTTCTCTTTAGCTGAGTTTAACCTTTTACAACTCTTTTTTGACTGTAAGTCTATTTCCCTCAGTTAGCCATATGCATCCTGTGAAAGTCGCCTATTATGTATCTCTAGTCTCTGTAGATTATATTGACTTCGATTTTAAGAAAGAAAAATTATTAGCTTCTGTTAGCGAAACCTTAATTTCTCCTTAGTTGTAATTGTTTACTGAAAAACAATACATATAAGTCCTGTTCAATTTAATTTTTTAACTTGTTTCAAAATTTTGTAGTTATCAAATATTTCTAGTACAACAAGTGGAGTGGTGGCAAAAAAGACAAAAAAATCTAGCAGAGCCACCAGACACGAGGACCAGGTGCACATTACCTAAAATATAGTACTTTTGCTAATTGCTACTATTTTGACTATTGATGTTTAAAACTCTGAATGGAACGATGAGACTCCTCAAAAAGGGCATATAAGTGTAGGTTCCTTGAGGCTTGGAACCCGCTGCGAGCCAGTCCCACCTAACTTCGAAAATGAAAGAAGCAATATTGTACTAGGGAATAAATATCACTAACACATCACATCATTTTTGCAATCACATTTATCACATCAATCACCTATCATTATTCCTTTACAAAATATCTTCATTATGTATTTTTAAAGCTCTCATATAACGCATCACTGTTTACCCTCAAAAACTCATTTATCCCCATTCACAAAATCAATTTTCAAAGAAGAACATCTCATCCAACTGCAGTCTTAATCTGTTTATTCATTTTAATTTCAACATGACTAGATTCTATAGTAAAAAATTCTCTCAAGAGAAAATTAGAAAAACCACCATCAACAAACAAACAAACAAATAAATGAATAAACGAAGAAGCACAATCGTTGAATTACATTTATCCTTCCTTTTCATCATAAAAATACTAAAATTTAAAATATAATATTCATCAAATAACATTTTTCTCTTGGTTTTTATATTATTCTTGATTTTCGTACCTAAAACATGCAATTTTTCTCTTCCAATCGAAATGGAATCCAAACTTATCCTAATTGACCATTTAGTCATGGGCATGTGGAACTTATCCTAATTGACCATTTAGTCATGCGCATATGGCTTATGGGTCTGAATTAGGACTGTGAGTTAGTTGAGTTACTCAATTCGACTCGTCAAGTAGTTCGATTCAAAGTTCGGTTCGAGCTCGAGCTACTTGAGTGGCTTGAGTGGCTTATCGAGTCGAGCTCGAGTTAACTCTATATCGATTCGATGAGTTTCGAGTAACTCGACTCGAAGACAATTTTATAAATAAGTCTTTATTCCGTGGCATTTTGGACATTTGTTATTTTATAAATACATTTCCGATTAATTGACTTCACCTACTCGAGTTCGAGCTCGAGTATTCAAGCTCGAACTGCTCGATCCAATCTCGAGTATTCAAGCTCGAACTGCTCGATCCAATCTCGAGCTCGAGCTCGAACTCCATCGTTACGTTGTCGAGTCGAGCTCAAGTATACCACTACTCGAGTTCGACTCGACTTAATCTCACCCTTAATCTGAATCTTTTACAAGGAAGAGGTTAAAAGATTCAAATCCATTAGGTCGATAAGCAAATGAGTTAAAAAGAAAAAAAATTGACTGATTATTGTCATCAAAGCAAAAGGGAAGTTAGAAAACCACTAAGAACATAGAAGACAAATTGAAGGGGGAAGAAACGTGAACCATCCACGATAGCACAATCTGCCAACTTTTTTGATTACCAAATTTAATGGTTAATATGCTTGTATGAAACATGAATGAATTCTCGAGATTATAAATGCTAGAAAAAGGTTGTGTTGAAGGTCATTCTTGTTGTGTGGTGGGCTCACAAAACAAACTTATAAGAACAAAATTAGAAGAGAAAAAGTGGAGAGGAGAACACTCAAGAATTTTTCTACTTCTCAACTCAATCAACACTTTTATAAAAAACTCTCTCTTCTACAACTCTATATTTTCTTTCTTCTTCTCTTGAATTACAAATGACTTGCAAGACTCTTCTATTTATACTATTTTCTATCAAGAATGGACGGTGGTGATTAAGAAGATCTAATGGTTCAAATTAATCATCACCTAACCATTTTCACCTATCCCCACCTAACTTACCAACCACATAAATGTGGACACACACATTGTCTAAATACATCACCAACTCTATGTATTTAGACATTATTTCAATCTTCATACATACAAATTCTAGAAGAAACAATTTTCAATACAAAACTAATTTATTTTATAGAAATGCTAGAAAATTAAGCTTAATTTCTAACACGCCCCCTTAAGCTTGATTTTCTCATCCCGAGCTGATGCCGCAACTTCTCAAAGACTTCTCTTTTTAGGGGCTTTGTAAAGATGTCAGCAACTTGTTCATCAGTCTTCACATATTTTACCTGCACTTCCTTCCTTGCAATGCATTCTCTTATGAAGTGAAAGCGCGTGTCAATGTGTTTACTTCGATCATGGAACACAGGATTCTTCGCTAAAGCAATCGCTGATTTGTTGTCGACATATATTGTAGTCTCATCTTTCACATCAAGGTGAAGCTCTTTAAGTAAACTTCTTAACCACAATGCATGGCAGACACTTGCTGTTGCCGCAACATACTCAGCTTCACACGTTGATAAGGTCACAATTGATTGTTTCTTTGACATCCAAGTGAATGCTGTGTCTCCAAAATAAAATATAAATCCACTTGTACTCTTTCTATCGTCAAGATCACCAGCCCAATCACTATCACTGTATCCCTTCAATTTCATGTCTCCAGTTGCAGGATAGAACACACCATATTCAATGGTTCCTTTGATATATCGAAGTATCCTCTTTACAACTTGAAGGTGGTAACTTGTTGGAGTCTCCATGTAGCGACTAACAAGGCCAACTGCATAAAGGATATCAGGCCTTGTGCATGTCAAGTACCTCAAGCTTCCAATCAAGCTTTTGAATAAGGTGGAATTTACTGGATCTCCATTAACATCTTTTGACAGCTTCATACCAACTTCTGCTGGAGTGCTAATGGACTTGCAATCTTCCATTTTGAATTTCTTTAGTATTTCTTTGGCATAATTCTCTTGAGAGATAAAAATGCCATCATCTTGTTGTTTTACCTCAATTCCAAGGTAGTAAGCCATCAATCCAATGTCAGTCATCTCAAACTCCTTGGTCATTGCCTTTTTAAAATTATCAATCATCTTGGAGTTGCTTCTTGTGTTGATGTAGAGAGCATGTTCATGAGGGCACTTCTTGAATCCATTTTCTTGAAGATATTGATCAATCCGGCTGTTCCACGTCCTTGGTGCTTGCTTCAAACCATAAAGTGCCTTCTTTAATTTAAGAACTTTATTTTCATGCCCGCGAACAACATAGCCTTTAGGTTGTTCAATATACACCTCTTCTTCAAGAAATCCATTCAGGAAGGCAGACTTTACGTCCATTTGGTGAATCTTCCACCTCATTTGAGCTGCCAATGCAATCAAGAATCTTATAGTTTCAAGTCGGGCTACTGGAGCAAATACCTCATTATAGTCGATTCCAGCTCTTTGCTTGTATCCTTTTACTACAAGCCTTGCTTTGTATCTTTCTATTTCTCCTTTTGCATTCCTCTTGATTTTGTAAACCCATTTTACACCGATGGGCCTATGTCATGTTGGCAGAGTGGTCACCTCCCATGTGTCGTTCTTCTTTATAACTTCGATTTCTTCATCCATAGCCTTTCTCCATTCTTTGTCTTTTGATGCCTCTTCATAATTGATTGGTTCAGAATCTGCAAAAAGACAAAATAAGTTCTGATTTTGGCTAAGTTGATAGATTTCATCCCAAGTCCTCGTTCCTTGTAGTCCAATAGCATTTTCATCATCTGATGATGTGGAACATCTTGAACTTGATTCGGATTGCGAACTTGATTGTGGAGTTGATGAAGAGGAAGTTGTAGGCTTTATTTCTTCTTGAGTTTGACTGTTCTCCTCCTCTATTGGATAAAATGTAAATTGCTCCTTGGCTTCCAAACTCCAATCCCATGAACTCTTCTCGTCAATGACCACGTCTCGACTAACTATGACTTTCTTTCCAATAGGATCATACACCTTGTATCCTTTGGAATGTTGGTCATAGCCGATGAAAATGTACATTTTACTTCTTTCATCGATCTTCTTTCTTTGTTGGTCTGGGACATGGACATAAGCAATGCTTCCGAACACCTTCAAATGAGATACACTTGGTTTGTATCCACTCCATGCTTCTTGTGGCGTCTTGTTCTCCACACTTCTTGATGGACACCGATTTGATAAGTAGACAGCACAGTCTACTGCCTCTGCCCAAAATTCTTTAGGCAAATTCTTACTCTTCAACATACTTCGAACTATATTTAAAATAGTTCTATTCTTTCTTTCTGCTATCCCATTTTGTTGTGGTGAGTATGGGATAGTCAAGGGTCGCCGAATTCCATTCTCTTCACAAAATTTTGTGAACTCTTTTGAAGTGAACTCTCCGCCACGATCAGATCTCATTGACTTGATTTTGAATTCACTTTGCTTTTCTACGAGAACTTTGAACTTTTTGAATGCTGAAAGTGCTTCAGATTTCTGTTTCAAAAAATAAACCCATGTTTTTCTACTATAATCATCAATAAATAGTAGAAAATACCTGTTTTTTCCCAAAGATTCTGGCTCAATGGGTCCACAAATATCACTGTGGATCAATTCCAATGGTTGCTTGGCTCTCGACATTGATTCTTTTGGAAAGCTTTCTCGATGTTGTTTTCCAACAAGACAACCTTCACATAGTTGATCAGGTTGATTGATTGATGGAAGCCCTCTCACCATCTTCTTCATGGATAACTCCTTTAAGCTTCCAAAGTTGAGATGTCCAAGCCTTAGGTGCCATAGCCATGATTCTTCTTCAAAGCAAGCTTTTAAGCATTTCGCCACATTGGTGTTGATATTCATTAAGAACATTCGGTTCTTAGTCATTGGCACATGAGCCAAGAGATTTCCTTTGTTATCTTTGAGATAGAGACTCTGATTCTTCAAATGAATATCATATCCCTTCTCCAACAATTGTCCCAAGCTAAGAATGTTAGTCTTCATACTTGGAACATAATACACGTTCGATATGAATTGGTGGTCTCCATTCTTTAGTTTGATGAGAATTTTTCCTTTACCTTTGACAGGAGCCTTTGAAAGATCGCCAAAAGTAATACTTCCTGTCACAGATTCATCTATCTCAATAAACATGTGCCTATGACCGCACATGTGATTACTTGCACCAGTATCAAGGTACCAAGTATGCAGTGACTCTTCATTTTGTCCCTTGTGTGCCAGCAAGACTGTATTTTGAACTTCATTCGTTTCTTCAATATAAAAGGACTTTTCATTTTTCTCATCTCGACACTCATATGAATAGTGTCCGTACCTTTGACAATTGTAGCATTGTACCTCCCTTTTGTCTTGCCTTTGATTGTAGCCACCTCTTCCTCGATCTTTTGATAATCGAAACTTGTTTGCCTCAAAATTTTTGTTTTGATCTTGATAGCTTTCACTTCTTCCTCGGCCTCGACCTCGACCACGTCCACGACCTCGTCCTCGGCCATGATCACGTGCGACTTGATTCCAATAGGCATTGTCCTTCTTTTCTCCAATGCTCATCTTCACTTGAAGGGCTTGCTCAATTGATTCTTTATTTCTTCTTTTGATTTTCTCTTCATGGACTTGCAGCTTGCCGGTAAGCTCATCAACGGTCATGGTCTCAAGATCATTAGATTCTTCAATTGCTACAACCACATGATCAAATTTTGAATCAAGTGATCGTAGTATTTTCTCCACGACTCGACTATCGAGCATTTTTTCACCATTTCTTTCAAGTTGGTTTGCAACCAGAGTGACTCGAGAAATGTATTCAAACACTTCTTCAGAGTCTTTCATTTGTAAAACCTCAAATTCACTTCGAAGGGCTTGGAGTCGAACCTTCTTCACCTTATCAATGCCTTTAAAGGCATTTCTAAGGATATCCCATGCCCTCTTAGAAGTGGTTGCTTGGGCAATCTTCTCAAAAATTGAATCATCCACACTGAGTTGGATAAGTGAAAGTGCCTTTTGATCTTTCACTTTAGCCTCTTTGACTGCCTTCTTCACATCTTTGCTTGCAGTAGCCAAATCTTCTGGTACCAAAAATTCTTCTTCTACTGCATCCCAAACATCTTGTCCACCAAGGAATGCCTTCATTTGGATGCTCCATTTTTCGTAATTCTCTTTTGTGAGTTTTGGAATTGGAAGGACTCCACCAGCAACGGCCATCCTAACCTCGCTCTGATACCAGTTTGTTGTGTGGTGGGCTCACAAAACAAACTTATAAGAACAAAATTAGAAGAGGAAAAGTGGAGAGGAGAACACTCAAGAATTTTTCTACTTCTCAACTCAATCAACACTTTTATAAAAAACTCTCTCTTCTACAACTCTATATTTTCTTTCTTCTTCTCTTGAATTACAAATGACTTGCAAGACTCTTCTATTTATACTATTTTCTATCAAGAATGGACGGTGGTGATTAAGAAGATCTAATGGTTCAAATTAATCATCACCTAACCATTTTCACCTATCCCCACCTAACTTACCAACCACATAAATGTGGACACACACATTGTCTAAATACATCACCAACTCTATGTATTTAGACATTATTTCAATCTTCATACATACAAATTCTAGAAGAAACAATTTTCAATACAAAACTAATTTATTTTATAGAAATGCTAGAAAATTAAGCTTAATTTCTAACAATTCTGCTTCAAAACAAAACAACATCACCATCTCTCTCACATAAATTAAGAAAAACAGCTGAAGATTGTCATCCTTTTCCTTTCGATGGCCTACAACCAACATATTTACGTGTTTCTTTTCCTTCTTGCAATTACAGGCTGCCTAGAAATTCGAGGTTCTGAGGGAAAGCAACCAAAAGCAATGAAGGAACGTGAACTAAGTCAGGTCAAAACAGAGACAGGACTGCAAAATCATGCCAAACAAGTCTCCAATGTCGAGCACAGTCTAGAAAGTCATAAAGATGACCTACCTGCCACTGGAAAAAACAAAATTTTGCCACGAACGACACCAACTCCAAGTCTAGAATTCAACAGTCAAGAATTATCTCATCCCCAACGCAAGACACAAGGAAATAGCCCTGGAATCGGCCACAATTTTGTAGGACAAAAAAGTGTGCAAGCTTTTGCCTCTGTTGCAGGGAAAACAGATGGTTTTCAACCCACAACATCAGGCCATAGCCCTGGTGTCGGTCATTCTTTTGGAAACTTGCATGGAGGACCAAATGCTTAGTCACGTGCGCACATGCATGATCATATGTGAAAACTTGTAATTATTGTGTGGAACCAACTGCAGAAGGTGCTGTATCATCTTAATTTGAATGTGCTGAATTTCAATTTTGGTAAATTCTGGTTTGCTTATACCTCAGAAACCATGCTACGTCATATTTAGCTGTTTTGCAAAAATCAATATGTCAATTTGTGTGTCTAGGTAGTTTCATTCTCTCATGGTGAACAATTATACGCATCTAATTTTAGTCTATATAAGGATACGCAAACCTAATGATGGGCAAGGTAGGGAGCAGATCAGAAATAAAATAAAGCAACATACATAATGGTGCACAGGCATACATGACTCTAATCAACAATCAACTACCCCGAATTACTTCGTCTAAGTTTCTGGGGTATAACTTAAGCTTTTAATAATAGGGGATAGCAATGCCTTTATGCATTAAATTAGATTCCGAACATTTTTATACATAGGAATTCTATGTCCCATGTGTTTAACAATGAGATCTAATTCGTCAGTGCTAATGCCCCCGATTAGCATCCACTCCAAAAATTTTCAAACAAAGTGGACTTTGTACAAGCAAGCACCACAACCACAAGCCTTATTCATGGTTGAAATAGTTTCTTATGGAACGATTATGACTTCTTAGAAAACTTGGTTTATTTTATGTCCCTTTGCTCAACAACAGAAGATTAATAAAAGAAATAGCCCATTGAGTTAAACTGCCTCTTTAAAAGAAAAAACTAGATCCAAGGCCTTTCTAATAACATCATAAACATGGTATGAGAAGCTACACTTAATCTTTAAAATGCAGAGATTTTTAGGCCAAAGCTGGTTTCTGTTGAATACTAGACTCCAAGGGGATGAACATGATGAAGCACTAACTAATTATTTTCTAAGAAGGAATCTCAAAAATCTATTTGACGTGATGACAATTTCTAAGTCTACTAAAAATGATGACCAACGTGAAATTGCTTCATCCTCTAGCCATAGTCTTAAACATATGCAATCATCGAACAAAAGATGCTTAACTCTGCCAATAAATTTTAAATTACTGTCACATCTCCTGGATCCTACCTTCACAAAAGTGAATGTAGTGACCCAAGTACTAGAATCAGAAGATCCTTTTCCCACACTTAGTGGACCAGCTGAATATTCAGTACAATAGATCAAAATTCAACGGATAATACCTATGGCTCGCACCTAATGATTATTATATGGACCCACAAACGGGAGGAATCTTCCTTGGAGTTGGAGACGACCTCATGAATTTCTTCGTTGCCTTTTTAACCCCATAAATATCCCAACTAGAAGAGCATTCAGCACACACAATTAAACCAAATTAGCCATAGCTATTATCTTTCTTAATCATCTTCTATAGAGCCTTGTTTGGCTTCTAAACTTAGAAGAGAAGAAGGAACCGAATCAAGCTTGTCATATACACAACTCCATATGGCCAAATCTTTTGCTTGTTGGGTATTCATCCTTCTCATCCTATCAAACCGTCTTTGTCTTGCCCAAGGCCGTCATTTGGCTGTGGGAAAGAAGCTGAAAGATGCGGGGACGAAGTATGTGAATGCCCCAAGCCCTCCAAATGCGAGGAAGCACAGGTTTAGACTTGACGAAGAAGACGAGGATTCCTTTCGACCCACCACCCCGCGTCACAGTCCGGGCATAGGAGGTTCTAAGCATCACTAGGAAGCAATGTTTCTAATATGGAGAACCAGCCGTTTGGACTTTGGGTTTCAGTATGGGATTAGGTTTTAGCAACTTTTATTTCCATGTGATTGCATCTTGCATCTTGTAAATATCAACTTCTGCCGTGTAACTAGCATTTTGGTTTCACTGGAATATTGTAATCACAAGTTCTCATCATGCATTTGTGTTTGTTGTTGCATTGAATGAAAAATATATGTATGTTGGAGTTGGGTTAATTCTACTAAATGAATTGATATCTTTGTTGTGGTTAACTTTAGCAATTTCCAAGTGATATGCATGGGAATTAATGGATGACGTGATACGGTCAATTACTCAATTTCCCCATAAAGTTGACACATTATACAATGTAAATTTCGAATTTATTAACAAATAATGCGTCAAGACTCAAGCCATTCTGTCCGTAGTTTAATTAACTAGTTTTGATTAATTAGATTGGCATTGAGAAAATTGTGCATGAATTAATAAAAAAAACTGAGAATGGATCGATCAAAATTTCTAAAATATTCATAAAATAATGAAAAACCTATAAAGAATGAATCTGACACTAGTTAAAAAAATTATAACATACTCAAAGCTCACAAAAATCTGCACTCTAAATTTCTAGACCCCAGACACGAAATATGTGTTGGAAACAAATATGAGTTAGAAAAAGTAGCATCACACATTGGTAGAAAAAAAGAAAAGTGACATGTGTATAAAGTGGATACTTGACCTATAATTCACAGCTTAAGTTTTTGAGTTAATACATGGTGTCAAGTCCATTTATATACATGCTCACGCACAGGCCCGTGAATGGTTCTCCCCGATTTTGTTGAGCTCCGCTTCAGGCCCAACATACTTTGTTCATGGGTGATGCTCCCAATTTGATTGAGTTTCTCCTCTGACCCAATAAGGTTCAATCAGAGTTTGTAATTAGGCCAGCCGCACTCCCAACAAGTGATATCAGAGTTGATGGTTCAACTTGGGACGAGTATGAAAACGGTTCTCGGTGATCGCATGGGAGGTTCATATCCCATTGAAGGCCTACGGAAGTGATGGGCATGTGCAAGTGTGCTCGGAGATCTCATGGGAAGCCCATATCGCATGGAAGGAAGGTCCACAGAATTGATGGCATTGATGAGCAACTTGATGAGACTGTGAGATACTTAAGAAGTTTCTGATTGAGGAGGAGCAAATAGAAGGAAATTTCTGATTGAAGGGGAGTAAATGGAAGAAACTCATATTTGAGGGGGAAATTGTTGGAAAACAAATATGAGTTAGAAAAAGTAGCGTCCCACATTGGTAGAAAAAGAGAAAAATGACTTATATATAAAGTGGATACTTGACTCATAACTCACAGCCTTAAGGTTTTTAGTTAATACATAGTGTCAAACCCACTTATATACATGCCCACGCATAGGCTCGTGAATGGTTCTCTTCAATTTTGTTGGGTTCCGCTACAGGCCCAGCATATGTTATTCATGGGTGATGCTCCCAATTTAATTGGGCTTCCCCTTTGACCCAATAAGGTTCAATCAGAGTTTGTAATTGGACCCACCGCACTCTCAACAATATGCCACCATACAAACGACTCTTCTTAAATTTCTTAATTGCATGGAAGGATTTATTGTTTACTGAAAATAATTTTCTACGGATATAAATTTAATTCGAACTAAAATAAATCATTAGGAATCGCTAGACGTTTGTGGTATTGTAAAACTATCTACCATGACAAGAAAATTCAAAATTGAAACTTTATGGGAATAATTGTTTCAACGTCGCGTTAAAATGTATCTACCCAAATAATTGAGTCATATTCCATTAATTATAATTTTCGAGATAAAATAAAAACAAACAAAGCCAAGTAAAAAGCGCACGAGAACCGAACATTATCAGGGCCGAGAAGAAAGTAACAAATCCTAACTAAATCTCTCACCAAACCCATATTGAGACGAAGCAACAAAGGAAAAGCATATCATTTTGGAATCTGATTGAACTCAAAATCGGACAACACCACGAGTATGCATGCTTGATTGAGTCCACCATCTTTTGTCGGCCCTATATATTAATTGTTAAAATATAATTACTAATTTGCATGCGAAGTGGAAGAGCACAACGCTCTTTCGGCTTTTAGCTCCTTAAGCCATGGAGACCACTCTTTTCAAAACTTTATTTTTTGCCGTTTACTGCAAAAGAATCAAGGGCTGCTAAAAATGTTGTACCCACTGCCAGACCTAACCGCACATACACCACGAAGTGAGAGATGAATTATAAACAGAAAATACATTATGCAGTGCTTAAATCATGAATAAAACCCAATTAGGTTTTGGATATTTAATATTCTTGTTAGGGACACACACACGCGTATACATACGCTGCAAATTTTGACACACTCTATATGCTTATTTATATAATATAAAATTAAGATCTAACTTTTTAATTTATTTTATTTGAAGTATGTGTTAGTTTAGTTAAATATTTATATTATACTATGCAAAAAATATTATAATTAGCAAAATAAATAAATAAATAAATAATAATAATAATAATAATAATAATAATAATAACAAAAATAAAACTTTGTCATTGTTAGCCGGAAAAAGAGTGTGTGTGTGTATAAATCCATTTAGTGCAACCATGTAAGAGCCAAACTCTTAATATATAGAATAAATAGACTAAATTGACATAATATAGAATTAAATATAATCATTTAATTTATTATTTATAGTAAATATTTATTTTATACTTATTTGAAAATGTTAAAATTATAGAAAGAAGTACAAAGAAAAAAAAATGAAAAATAATGATAACTTTGTTATTATTAGGTTGAGGGGTATATGTTTAAATTTACTTAGTGTAATATTCATGTAGTGTTAAACTTTTAATTAATACACACACACACACACACACACACACACATATATATATATATGAAACCTCTCATAATTAATCAACTCATTCCTACTTATATATGTTTGTTGAGAGAGTAAAGATTAAAAGAGAAATTCATAATTCTAGATATATCAGTTATCATTTATAAATAAAAGAAAACAAAGCCTATTCCCTAAACCCTAGCTATTTGAATGAATCTCATAAATATTGTGTCTTTCACTTATCTTTTACTATGTTGCTGAATCAAGACGGTGACCAAACCCAGATAAAAATGGACATTTAGTTCAGGGATAATTTAGGATTTAGGATAATTAGGCTCAAACTGATCACGTCAAGAAATTCCCTATCGCAGAGTTTTAACTCTTTCTTGCCCCAGTTTGTGCTATGTTTTATTGTCATAACATTTAATTGCAACAAATGCCTCTTTTCTTTCATTCAAAAAATTTTGAATTAATGACATATATGCAGTACTTTTTTGAGCTACATACATACATAGGCTATATAAAAACAAGACATCAATGAACTTCTATGAAACGGCTGTGTGCGCGACCCTATATCCTTTATTACTGAGTAATCATTTAGCCGCCTTAACTGGTAATCTGGTATATTAAAGGGATTGGAACTCGCTTTTGACGTAATTTCTCATGGTCTAGAAGTACGCGAGAGAGAAAATCAAAAAGGATGGAGAAAGAATCGTCCTTTAATTTTGAAGGGAGAGGAGGAAATGCAAATTGCAAAGGACAGGGTATGACCAGTTTGTAGTCTGAGGGTGTATAGCAGGGAAGTTGTCTATCAGCACAAATGACAAAACCCTGAAAGGGATGGCCCAAACAAAAACAAGTATTGAGTTGAAAAATGAAGAGTGGGAGGGGCGCATGCAGGTAGTGGGCTACTTCGTGTGTGTGTGTGTGTGTGTGTGTGTGTCTCTCTCTCTCTCTCTCTCTCTCTCGCTCTATATATATATATATATATATATATATTCCAACCTTGTCTTGTCGCCGAGCCGTTGGGAAAAGTGCAGCTGCTGGCACATAAATAAAATTGGAGAAAGAAAAGCTTTACAGGTACGTGGCCCTTGTGGCCTTGAAAGGCAGTGTTGGCCTTTTAGGCCTTCTTTTTTCTTTCGGTTAATCAAGAATGTATATCATGTGATGATCCAATCACCTTGGAAATGATCTCTGCTAGGAATCTGCCTTTTCATTTTAATATTGCCACTTCATTTAGAATGGTGAAAATTGAAAATCCGTGCGTGTCGTTAAATCTCGCTGTTAGGCGTAATGTAAAAGAGAAGTTGGGATTCTTTGGAATTTATTGTAATATTTCTTAATTTTTATGTGAAAAATTTATGCATAACAAATTTAAGTTATAATTAACAGGAACTTTTATTTCTTTTGACATGAATTTATGCATTTTTCAATCAAAAGGCTTTAAAAAATACAAATATTTTGAAAATTGAACTTTTTGGTACAAGAATTTAATTGAAAGGTGTAAGAGAAAAATAATTAAGAAAACCTATCTAGAAAAAATTAAAAACAAGAATATGTGAAAGAGTAAAAGATAAGAAAGATAATATTAGACAAAAATAAATAATGAGAGCATGCAATGTAATAAATAGGTTTTTTTATATATATATGAATAATTAGGAATTAAATAATTTGTATGGGTAATAGATATATTTAAAAAATTTAAAATATGCCCATATTCTATTTATGTTGAATGAGAAAAAATATCAATTACTATTTTATTTTTCTTTATTACTTTTATACAAAGAGTTAGTTTTCAAGTATTTTCAATAATAGCTTTTATGAAGTTAGTAATATTTTTATAATTTAAATAATAAAATATTTTAAAAATAAAGAGTAACTTGACAAAAAATTTTAGAGCCCATTACACTAAGTTATATTTGATGAATTGAGTTATAATGGTAGAATTGTAAAACATTATAACTTTACATTTCATTATGAATATTGAGAAAAACGTTAAGTGCATCATTAATAGTATAACTAGTAAAAAATTTTAACTTAATAAAAAACTCAAAATTCTAGAGAATTAGATTTGAACTTTAATGGATCAAAATTGTTTATATCTTTCTTACTATTATATAGATATAGATATACAGCATCCAATAAAAATATTTTCAAGAAAATCAAAATTCTCCAAAATTATGAGATTTGAGAATTTGGCCAAAATTATATGAACTTGTCAAAGGATATCCTTTCTATTATATATTACTAGAGTGTAATCCGCGCTATGCACAAATTAATCATATATAATTTCTATTATTAGTGTATAATTTTTTAAATAAATTACTTTTACTTATAATAAAAATTATTAATAGTTAAAAAGTATTTTCTTGACAACTATAGTGATAAATTAACTAAAAAAATTGAATTCTCTAATTAACATTCTCTATATTCAAACAAATACATATAAAATAAAATACAATTTTGTCATTGTACAAAAATTTAATGGATATATGTGGTAAATGTAAATATAATTGAAATCCATAGACATATACAAACATTTCTTTTCAAACTATTAAAATATAAACATCACTTTTTCTATTATATATAGATTTATAGATTAACTATATATATTGTAAAAGATTCATAAATGAGGAACCTTAAATTCCACATTTATTGCAGCACTTCTACATAATATGACACATACAAAGTTGTGTATAAACTAACTTCTTGAAAGCATCTATTTTAGATATTTGTATAAAGGTTATATTTCAAATCATTATTTATTTTCTTATAGTATATTGTTAGTAAAAAGAAAGTTGAATTCGACTGCATTTCCATCAAAACTCATGTAACAATTGTAATGGCAAAAATGACTTAGAGCTCATTGAGTTAATATTAAAATGATTATTCATATTTTAAATTACAATTATAGACCAATGTTCTCGTCACCAAATTATAACTTAATCGTTAAGCTGGTGTGTTTTGTTTCATTTAGTGTATTTTAACTTTCAATAATTTCACATTTATTTATGCATATTAGACTTTTCAAAAAATTATCTCAATTAAAAAATGTGTCATTTAGATTTTCTAAAGACTAATAACTAAAGTTAATTTTTAATGACGAATACAATGATTTTAATTTATTTAAAAATTGTATATTTTATAAATTTAAAATTACTGTCAAAATTAGTTTTATTATATATGCATGGATATATTGTAGTTTTGGAGAAATTAGATGACTTAAATTAGATTTACATATTAAAAATAAATTTATTCAAAAGTTGAACTTATATAGTTTGGTTTTCATTTTTCAAAATTTTTTTAGTATGGATAAATTTTTTAAATGTAAATTTTGTAAATTTTTTTATTATATATGCATGAAAATTAAATGATTCATATTAAATTTTCATATTTGAAACAAATTTATTTAAAAATTGACCTTATAAACTATAAATTTGATTTGTATTTTTATAAAATAATTTATTGTGCATGAATTTCTATAATTATATATATTCATTCAACAAAAAAACAACCAAATTATTTATTTTCTGCATTTTTTGGATTTTGTGACATGTGTTTTTAATTGCAACACAGGATAATATTTTCTAATTTTTATCTTTTTAATCAAATTAGTTTAGAAATGTACATATTTGCCCTTAATGTAAAAAACATTAAAGGGCATATTTTGATAAGATAAAAAAGAACGCATCCGTTATAGTTTAAAGGGAGAGAATTATTGTAAACTAACACATCAACGTATTCTTTGGGACGCTTGAACAATTCGGGGTCTAATATATTAATGTAAGGAAATTTTTGAATTTTATTGAATAGATTTATATTTAAAAAGGGGAATAGAGCATGACTAACAAGTCAACAGGACAAAAAACACCATTGGAATGATAGCAGCGTTACAAATGGTTGAAGTTTAGGGTAGGGCGTTAAATCTATATCATGTCCATTTATTGATTCAATTTTTTAGGTATTGCATTGTAGTGTGTCTTCTTTTATTACGATCCCAATGACTGGAATAATTTAGTAAAAAATTATAAATTATTTTATATAAATAATTTTTAAATTAGTAAACGAATGCATAATGACTTCAAAATAACTCAAATGAAAGTTAAATATATATTATAACATGATGAAATATTAGTAACGAAGAATTATTGTATATATTTACAATCCAAATAGAATATAACGAGTGTAGATATTCTAAACCATATTGCTCAATCACAAAAATAATAAAGATTTATATGAAAAAAAAAAAAAAACTTTTCATTTGAACACATCGCGTGATATTAAATTGAGACCTCAACCGTTTCACAGAAATAGAGTTAATTATACTGAGCTAATCTTCGTACGAAATATAATTAATACAACCTAGTGTATATGGGCAAGAACGAGTCTCCTTTATCCACAAATGAATATTCGATTAATGAAACATGTCTAGCCTAAGACTTCGAGAGTCCTGTGTGTGAGCGAGTGGCTGCAGCGTCACTTTTACACCCTTTGTCACGCCTGAATTCTGTGTCTGCTGATAAAATATTACAGCTTATACAGTCACGTCTCGAGTACTAGAATTATTTACAATAATTTAAAGAGAAAATAATTATAATTGCACACATATCAGGAATAATGCTTATATATAAAAATGCACATCTGTCCTGCTTGTTTAGTAGATAACGGGCTTAAAAAACAACAAACGCAAAGCTACATGAAACTCCTCCAGAGCCAACCATAGTCTCACGAATCTCCTTCCAAGGACAGGAACAAAAGAGCACCGTGCGATTAGTAGTCATTCCACAACCGACTACATCCGCCTGAATTCACACGCAAACTGATTGTGCACTACTTCATGGTACAATCTCGATAGTTTAGACAGAATATAAAGAAAGTAGTAGTTATGTACACGATTTACTAGAGAAGTTTGATTGCATTGATTAAAAGATTAATTTACAGTAGGCGCTGGTTAGAGAGGGAGGATCACTCTAACAATCGCAGGCTACACGGTGACAACACGATAACTATTCAAAACTACAATAACACCGTGCCCCCTTATAATAGGCTTGGCAAAAAAAAAGTCAAGTGACAACATAAGATATTAAAAAGTCGAGAAAACACATCTAAAAATAAATACAAAATAATTATAAATATTTACAAGTATGTACAAAATCCTAAACCTGACAGAACGAGTGATGTCTCGTTCGGCATAAGATTGCGACAGAGCCAGCATTGCATTAAGAGGGCCTGTTGCGTAGATATGTGGAGGGCAGTCTACCCAACAGACCCTTTTAGCACAATGCTAGCCTTATCGCAACCTTGTGCCGAATGAGACATCACCCGTTGGTGAAGGGACGACGCTTTGCCAAATTCAATGTGGCGGACTTTGTATTGGTGAAGGTACCAGATCCATTGCTCACGAAGTATGTTCAAGGAAAAGACCCTCGATTCTTGCAAAAATATATTAGACCATGTCAAGTGACAAAGAAGATCGAGAATGTGGCCTACAAAATTAAACTGCCCCCATGGTGAGTCAGTTGAAACTTTTCACAATAGACCTAAAAGATGCCGACCGTATTAGAGAGACCAACCACAACGTCCATTTGAAAAGGTGCCAAAGAGAGTAGTCGAAACAATATTGGATCACCGAATCATAAAAACAACAACTTGATAAAATGAAAAGGCTCAGAGGATGAAAACACTATATCCGAAATAAATTAAATAACGACCAAGTCTCATTCACCAGTGTGTTGAAATAGATCATTTGACATAAGCTTCGATAGGACTACTTCAAGGACGCCAATAAATACATAAAAAATGTCACAAAGCCCCCTCAAAGCCTAATCAAACCAATCCGTATTGTCCCCTAAAATCATGTAATTATTCTGGGCCTAACATCTTCGGCCCACAATTAGTACTCAGTTGAACAAGCCTGGCAAGGAAGATTGCATATGGACTCAATAATCCAGCAGTACCTTACTCATGGTCCGAATATCGGCCCAATGAAATTAAAAAATGCTTGCCTTACAAATTTCAAGCTAGAAAATCTACAGCACAATTAACAATCAAGTTCAATTGTGAATTTGGTCCACTATCTAAATAAATTTTCATTAATTTATTCACTCTGTAAATGTAACTTATGGTACAGCACACGACCATGTTTCAGAATCAGTTGCTATTACCTTGTCCAAATCTAAAATGGTACAAGTTATCTCAAATTAAAACTGGAGTTATATATACCCAAGACATTGATGGAATGACTCGGGTTTTTTGTTTATCCTTGATATTGGTGCAGAGCCTTGCAGTACTTTCCAGGCAAAAAATCTTGTCATGCCCCACCAAATCAAAACTCACTCGGGCGAACACTGTGTATGTGCACTAAGCCCCCAACTTTTTCCACAAGGTGTGCCAGAATAAACCCTAAAAAGAACAAGCTAAAGGAGATATTTTAGAAGCGAAAGAGGCTAGAATACCAAAGTATTACCAATAAAAGCATTGGACATTGAGAGCCCGGATCAGATTTTCTCTGAATATCACAACCTTCGATCTGTGCTGCAAACACAAAAAGATCAGAAACGAGCAAGATGCAGTAATTGAATTTCAGAGTTAAAATCTGTTTGGCACGCTTGCCACTCTTTGTGTGCACATCCATTACTTTCATCCTATTTTCCCAATCATGCCTGCACAAAAACAATTACCAAATCGGTGTATTTCTCTACATCATCAGGTGTAGCCAAGTACCAAAACAATTTGTAGACAGGAAATAAAGTATGACGCTTGCTTACTCCCTGAACATTTTCCTGTATTCCGACATCTGAAGTAAGACTGTAACGCAAAACAAGAGACAATCATGTCAAGGCATTAAAACTTTTTTTTTTTCTTTGGGTTTAAAATTAAAACCAATGAAATGAAAACCGTGTTCGAAAGAGCCGCAAAGGTGAGAACAAGATCGTTTGTTTTTCAGAAAGATTCTTTCACTTACCGAAAGGGCAAATCATTGCAGAAATAGACACTGGAATATGAGAGAACAAATACATATTCATATATTATGATTCGTGGATGGTGGGTTCCAATAATTATCTAGTCCCCTACCCCTCCATATTATGTGCAAAACAAGAAGCTGGCCTCTCGGAAATATAATATTACCATCATGCTGCACAACCACCGCACCGTGAAAATTGTACGTCTACCATGAAGCTGCACTGGTATTTTCATGCTTTCACTTTCTACAGATTCCCCATGCCTTGTTTCATTCCCACAGGATTTATTTAGGAACAAAAACATAGAGTTAGAATCCTAGACCTTCTTCAATATGTTTTTGGAACTAACATTTCATGACCACTGAAGCTGTATTAGTTCCAGCGTATATAATGTCTTAGAAGATGCTTGGAATTGGCAAATTTGGAAGTATTGCATAAAAGAAAAGCAGCGGATCAAACATAAATAAATTGTTAGATGGTTACAAATCATCTAGTCTGAAGTTCTGTAAAACAAATGAAACCAGCACAGAATAATTTCAACCATCTTTGAACATGCTATGGAGGAGCGATGCGTAAGTGCTTTGAGCATTAGTCGACCTAAAAGGACACAAGTACTTGAGCCAACTAGAAAGTAGAGACCCAAGTTGCAGGGAATATGCAAAATGTGAATCCAGACAGGCAATACTTAACATTTATTGTGGTAGCTCACACATGCTTGAGAATTAACTAAAGAAATATAAGATGCCACATAGATTTCCACTTGAAGGATCTCCAACGTATGAGGACCTACCCTCACGT
Source organism: Avicennia marina (assembly GCA_019155195.1). NCBI lineage: Eukaryota > Viridiplantae > Streptophyta > Magnoliopsida > Lamiales > Acanthaceae > Avicennia > Avicennia marina. Next base: position 11,231,225 of record CM032765.1, read on the forward strand.
ATTTGGTTCTATTAATACCCAGAAAACCCGGTGTATTCAAGCATCCTGCATTGCTGAGTGAGCGAGTTTATTCCTTTCCATAACCCTTTAACCCTAAGCCCAGACATCATGGCTCAAGCAAAGCCAATGTTAGCCTTCTTTTTCCTTGCCATTATATTTTCCCAGAAAATTCAATCTACAGAGGGAAGAAATTTGAAACCTAAGACCAAAAATGAACTTAAGACTCCAACAAAGATTTCCGGAATGAATTCTGGGAAGTTCACTAAACACGGTGAAATTTTATCCACAGACTGCTCAAGCACGACAGCATGTGGAAGAGAAGCAGCATTTACCCCACCAGTTGTACCACCAAACCCAACAACAAGTGAGCTTCAGCCAACGCCACCAGGCCATGCAGATGACTTCAGACCCACTGCTCCTGGTCACAGCCCTGGAATTGGTCATCCTGCATAAATACAGGGTTGAAAACCCTGCACGCGGAAATATGCCAATTGTTCCCTGGAAGCATTATCACCATGATTTTATGTGTGCACGTCTACTCCTATGTATGCATGTTTTATTTGTTTTGAATGATCATGTAAATTGTTCCATGGAAGCAATGGCTATGTTTGATTTTCATTTTTCACCCTTAAATTTAAATTATAGCTCTATTTCCATTTTACTTTCACGCACTTTCTAAAAAAAATATGTCTAAAAACAAGCATAACCATTATCACTGTAATTAAGTTTGTTTCACAATTTTTTCATCTCCTACAGGTTCATTTATTTATTTATTTTTCGGGATTAGGGTTTGGTGAAGGGAGGTACAGGGGTATTTCTTATTAAAAGTTTTTTTTTGTTGGTAATTTCTCATTAAAAGTTAAATCCTTTTTCGCACACTATAGTAACCTCTGTTTCCTTGCATTATTTTAGAGAGTGAGTGATAGCAAGAAATGACAAATTGTAACCTTAATAAAACAAGGTCCGCCTTGAATAAGGTTGGCTCCGGTGAGAAGTATGAAGAACTGTTAGTATGTTAAGCAAACAGGACACTATAAGATGAAACAAGATAACCAATCATTAAAAACTTCATTCGCAATAATATAATATTCCAGACATGAACGACTGGAAATATAATCAACTTCCAGATTAAAATCAGCGTGACAAAGTTGGAAACTGGAAAATCCTGACATCCATCTAGGACACCACAGATGCACTGAATAAATTTTAAGGCCAATTTGGGCGTTAGAAATTAGAATCTGATAAGCCCTAAGAACAGACCCCAAGAATTGAGATTTTAACAATTGGCAAGAAACTCTACCCACATCCTTTGAAGTCTCAGAAATAAGATAACACCACCTGATTTAAGAGTCGAACAATCCCAACATTACATTAGAAGAAATTTTGTACAGAACTATGATAATCATAAAAGTCAATTTTGGATATATTTGAACAGCGATGGATCAAAATGCTGCCAGATAATGAAATAAACTTGAACAGTTAACTTTGTATCGACAAAAACCCAATGTCCTATGTTTTATAGGTCAGAAATTATAACAAGAACATTATGTGAAATGGCATTCTTTAGTATGCATCATAACTTGAAGATACTAAAACAAAATATGCCTTGAAGGCACATAGTAAAGAAGCAATCACCACTTAATTTTTATGATATTATTATACCTCTTCTTTTGAAAGGAAATCTATACAATAATAAGTTTCTAGAGTGAAGGTATTATGTTGCCACCAAAAATTCCGTGATAAACTTAATATAGCCAAAAAAATAAGAATTTACATATGCAAGGTAGTGTGAGTGTGCAAAACCTGCAGGACTTGTCATAGAGAATGGTATGCATAGTCTATTTAAAAACAAATTTAGCACAAATTCTCCTGAAAAACATTTCCATAATCTAGATGACACATTTGACGTGTATAAATATTTTCAAAATGACCGTAAAATAAAGAAATGGCCTGTACCAAAATAGGAGAGTCATGAGTTAACTGCTGAAAAATCCTCAGCCAAACACATCTTATCTGATCGTAGAATATCATTAATACAGAATTTTACTTACTTTTGCAAGAATCATCCTTCAATATAATTGCAAGCATGGAGATAAGGGGAAGGACTTAAAATATATTGTTCATTTGTATGAACCATTTTAAGAGTAGAAGGTATATTTAATATATTAGCAACGAGTTTGGACTAATTAGTGGAATTTACTTTCAAAAGAACCTACCACAGAGATCAAGAACTTAGGAAAGACCAAGATTCCAAATCATGAAATCCTGCTTAGTGTCCAACTCATGCTACCATCTTCACCGAATGACATCTCATTCACACAACATCCATAACAAGTACACACTTTAATTTAAAGATGAAATGCATCATTGAGAGGAAATTGTTTTGCCATTGTGAAGGTATTTACTTTGAAGAACTTGGCAACTTGAATTTAATTAGTCCATCTATCACTGCTTTCGCTCTGATAAGCAAAAGATCGTAATCTTGGTCAGTCTGCTAATTCACATCAGAAGAATTTCCTCGCACTGCAGGTTTTAAGTAGTAGGTGCTGTTTACCTCGTCATAATGATATTGATGTATGCTGTTTATTTATATTTCTTTTTCTATTTACTTCTAACATAGCATTGTATATAATCAAATAGTAGGTTGGGTTTGGAAAAGAAAATACAAAAAGGAAAGTGGAAAGAATATCAAATATAATACAAGGCCATTAGATTCTAAAGGACTGGGAAGGGCCTCTGCCCTCCGGCGTCACAATCAAGCAACAGACTTTTGCACGTTGTATAAAATATTATATAGGACAATAATTAACCATGATAATGCACTACAGCCTAGCACAAGAGAGAATCTGATGGCCTTTATTCCCTAGTATAATATAATATCGGTTCTTTCATTTTCAAAGTTCAGTGGGATCAGCTCACAGAGGGTTCCAAACCTTAAGGAACCAACAATTATATGCCCTTTTTGAGGAATTTCTTTGTTCATTCCAACTTTCAATGTTTAAAGCTCGTGGACCCCTTGTAGTTTTAAACATCAACAGTCAGAACAGTAGCAATTAGCAAAAGTAATATATTTTAGGTAATGTGCCCCTGGGCCCTCACATGTCTGCTGGCTCTGCTAGATTTTTTGCCTTTTTTGCCACCACTCCACTTGTCCTAAAAATATTTGATAACTACAAATTTTTGAAACAAGTTAAAAATTAAATTGAAACAGTACTTATATATTGTTTTTCAGTAAACAATTACAAATAAGGAGAAATTAAGGTTTCAATAACAGAAGATAATAATTTTTCTTTACTTAAAATTGAAGTCAATATAATCTACAGTGATTAGAGATACATAATAGACGGCTTTCTCAAGATGCATGTGGCTAACTGAGGGAAATAAACTTACAGCCAAAAAAGAGTTGTAGAAGGCTAAACTCAGCTAACGAGAAGTTGGTGGACACGTGGTAATCATAGGTTAAGTCATTTAATCAGGAAAATCCAAAACTATGGGCATAATATGCAAAATAAAGAATGCCCATTCATGATTTAGATCAAATGTAATCTCAAAGATAAATCGGGTTTTCAGACTCATGCAAATTTTCCTGACGCAGGGAGGTAAAATCTCACTTGACAGAAAAAGAAAATGAGTGACTAGCTTTTCTTGTATGGACTTTTTTAACTTCCACCCAAAAACAGAAATTTAAGTGCAGATCCACCACCAACTCCTCACATTGAGGACTCAAGGAGCTTGTCCATAACTGGTAATCCCTAGAAGCAATTGGCACTAATGACTAGTAAAAACTATATTTTATACGCAAAAAATAGATTCTAATGGTTCATATTGAAATTCAAAATATCAAAGCAAATCTTCAGTTGATACAAGTGATATTCAGTCAAAACTTAAGGCTGTTAACCTAAGCCGTTGATTAAATAAAATAGACTTCCTTTTCCCATAGTCTGGGTGCCTAATTTAGCATTATACCAAGAGTCCAGTAGCCTATGTGCGGGATGATTCTGCTTTCACATATTAAGTACACCATTCTTTGATACCCATGATGCATCTGTGTGGGGGTTAATGCAGAAAAGAACCAGTGAGCATTGGAAGCGAACATTGAGAATGACAAAACTTAGCAGTACCAAGTCCCATGCCAAGTCCCAAAGTTCTTTAATCAAGTACGATAATTTTTAAGTGTTAACAACATCATTTCTTTTTTGCGCAGATCAGCTATAGCCCACCATTTGGTAATATGAAAATTAATCATAAATATAATATTTTCAGAATCTCAAACTTTCAGTAGGTAGGTTCAAATGAGATTATCTATCCAAGTATAACATGTCCAGAATCTCAAATAGGAAATGATAATGTTCACTTGAAAGCTCCAGCATCCCACAGATAAAACTACTCTTAAACCAGAAGACAGATGTATTTGCCTGAATTTGCCGGATGAAAATTTGCGTATAAACCATTCACATAAAGAAGCAGACATGGCCAAGTGGTAAGTACAGAGAATCCATGCCTTTTTCAGCCGCACTTTCCTCTAAGACTAATTGGAGTTGGACTTGTTATCTGTTTTCCAAAATTTGCCAGAATATAATATAAAAGAACCACCTTTGAACATATGATCTATGTAAGCAACATTTGAGCTCAACGAAAGGCCATCAAAGGCCAATGGTAAGCCTTCAGGCTTTAAATTTCAATTTCTAAGAGTCTATCAAAATTATATACTGCTTGATGGACCCTGGCTTATAGTTGAGTGCACAAGTGTTTGACTACACATGGGGGCAATAGGTGGGAGGCGGCTCAGCAACCCGAACACTTAAAAGCTGTGCTGGGACCAATGTTTCCAAAACCAGATCAAAGATAAAAATTGAATAACATATTGGTTCTCTAGTTTGAACCAATTTGACGGATCCAAAAACTGATTAATTAATATTTTTATTACACATATATTATATATGTTGTTTTAATAAAAAATTGAAAAATATGTTAACAATATTTTAAAATTACATAACTAATTTGTATACTAATCAATGTAGGATCATTATTTGAGTAAATAATGTAACTAATTCTTTATTTTTAAAAGTCAAACAAATTAAATATATAATTATTGATTTATTAGTTTTTAATAACTTATTCATTATGTATAAATTCAATATGTGATCATGTACAAAGACAAAAAATTAATAAATACTTATTTAAACAATTATATAGGCATAATATTTTTTTTCCTTTTATACACTTTTCTTTATTTGTTTTTCTTTTTTTAGTATGTTTCAATCTAGTGATTTATGTTCATTTTTTCTATCCCTCCACTATTTCCTTCTTTTTATTTTGTTCCCTTGCCTTATCTCCTTCCTATCCTTTTTATCCTCCTCTCCCCTTCTTATTCTCCCTCCTCTTCCCACATTTTTTTTCTTCTTCACAAGAAAAAATAATAATAATAATAATATATTAAAAAATTCAAATAGGTAATCACCCAAACCAGACTGCTGATCAGTTCTAAATTAAAACAGTTGAACCAACCAATCTAGTCCGAGTTTAAGAACATTGGCTAGGACACACCTCAAATTTACAATAATCATGTTTTATCCTATGCTTTTTTAGAAAATACGAATTTGCAGAATTTCTTGAAGATTTGTTACAAAAAATTTTACCTAAGAAAGCTCTTCTGTTCTCCATCCCCACAACCACTACTATTCTAATAATAATATATTCACATCCACTAACATTATTTTATTCTATTTGCACATCAAATCATTATTTATTTATAATACTTGTAGATCCACTAACATTTTATTTCACTTACACATCAAAGCATTCTTACAACCACATTTATCACATCAAGCACCTGTCATTATGCCTTTACAAAACATCATCATTATATATTTTCATAACTCTCATCTAATTACATATAATCATCACTATTTACTCTCAAAAATTCATTTTCTCTCCATTCACAAAATCAATTTTCAAAAAAGAACATCCCATCCAATTACTGTCTTAATCTATTTACTCATTTTAATTCAACATGACCAGGCTCAATGGTAAAAAATCCTCTCAAGAGAAAACTAGAAAGACCAACACCAACAAATAAACAAACAAATGAATGAATGAATGAATAAACACAGTGATTAAATTCCATGAATGAATAAACACAGTGATTAAATTCCATTTATCCTTCCTTTTCATCCTAAAAATACTAGCATTTGAAATATAATATCCATCAAAATAACATTTCTCTCTCTTAATTTTACATTATTCTTGATTTTTATACGTAAAACATCCAATTTTTCTCTCCTAACCAAAATGTAATCCAAACTTATCCTAATTGATCGATTGGTCATGTGCATGCGGCTTGTTGGTCTAAATCTGTTGAACTCAAGGAAGAGATTAAATGTTCAAATCCATTAGCTCAATGAGTGGGTGAGTTAAAAGGGCAAAAAAACTGACCAATTAATGTCATCAAATTGAAAGGAGAGTCAGGAAAACCACTAAGAACTTAGAAGACAAATTAAAAGGAGGAAAGAATGTGAACCATCCACGATGGCAAAATATGCAAACTTTTATGATTACCAAATTTAATGGTTAAGATCCTTGCATGAAATATGAAAGAATTCTTGAGATTATAAATACTAGGAGGTTGCCTTGAAGACAATCTGCTTCAAAACAAAGCAGCATCTCCATCTCTCTCACACATAAATTAAGAAAACCAGCCGAAGATTGCTATCCTTTTCCTTTCAATGGCCTACATCCAACATATTTACGTGTTTCTTTTCCTTCTTGCAGTTACAGGCTGCCTAGAAATTCAAGGTTCTGAGGGAAAGCAACCAAAAGCCATGAAGGAACGTGAGCCAAGTCAGGTACAAACAGAGACAGGACAGCAAAACCATGCCAAACAAGTCACCAATGTCGAGCACAGTCTAGAAAGTCATACAGATGACCTACCTGCCACTGGAAAAAACAAAATTTTGCCACGAACGACACCAACTCTAAGTCAAGAATTCAACAGTCAAGAATTATCTCATCTCCAACGCAAGACACAAGGAAATAGCCCTGGAATCGGCCACCATTTTGTAGGACAAAAAAGAGTGCCAGTTTTCGTCTCTGTTGCAGGGAAAACAGATGGTTTTCAACCCACAACATCAGGCCATAGCCCTGGTGTCGGTCATTCTTTTGGAATCTTGCATGGAGGACCAAATGCTTAGTCACGTGCGCACATACGTGATCATATGTGAAAACTTGTAATTAGTGTGTGGAACCAACTGCAGAAGGTGCTGTATCATCTTAATTTGAATGTGCTGAATTTCAATTTTGGTAAATTCGGGTTTGCTTATACCTCAGAAACCATGCTACGTCATGTTTAGCTGTTTTGCAAAAATCAATGTCAATTTGTGTGTCTAGGTAGTTTCACTCTCTCATAGTGAACAATTATACGCATCTAATTTTAGTCTATATAAGGATACGCAAACCTAATGACGGGCAAGATAGGAAGCAGATCAGAAATAAAATAAAGCAACATACATAATGGTGCACAGGCATGCATGACGCCAATCAACAATTAACTACCCTGAATTACTTCGTCTTAGTTTCTGGGGTATACCTTAAGCCTTTAATAATAGGGGATAGCCATGCCTCTATGCAATAAATTAGATTCGAAACATTTTTATACATAGGAATTCCATGTCCCATGTGTTGGACAACGAGATCTAATTCATCAGTCCTAATGCCCCTGATTTACATCCACTTCAAAGTTTTTCAAAACAAAGTGGCCTTGGTACGAGCAAGCAGCACAACCACAAGCCTTATTCATGGTTGAAGGAGTTTCTTATGGAACGATTATGACCTCTTAAAAGGCTTGGTTAATTTCATGTACCTTTGCCCAACAGCAGAGGATTAATAAAAGAAATATTCCATTGAGTTAAACTGCTTCTTCAAAGGCAAAAACTAGATTCAAAGCCCTTCAAATAGGATCATAACCATGGTCTGAGAAGCTACACTTAACCTTTAAAATGCAGAGATTTGCAGGCCAAAGCTGGTTTCTGTTGAATACGAGACTCAAATGGGATGAACATGATGAAGCACTAACAAATTATTTTGTAAGAAGGAATCTCAAAGGTCAATTTGACATGATGACAATTTTTAAGTCTACCAAAAATAATAACGTACCTGAAATTGCTTCATCCTCTAGCCATAGTCTTAAACATATGCAATCATCGAACAAAAGATGCTTAACCCTACCAATAAATTTTAAATTACTGTCGCATCTCCTAGATCCTACCTTTACAAAAGTGAATGTAGTGGCCCAACTATTAGAATCACAAGATCCTTTTTCAACACTTAGTGGGCTCTGACAACCATTGACAAGCAGAATTTTCAGTACAATAGATCAAAATTCCTTTGAATTAGTCGTTAGAAAATGGGATTATTTCAAAATTTGGTATCATTAGACCACAACTCTACGTGTGGGAGATAGACGACAAAATTACAGCGCACTAATTTTTCCAAGCCACCTTGTTTCGGTCAATGAGATTGTGCTTGGTGTATTGGCACAGAGACACGTGTCACATCACCTTCCCGTTCAACCAAATGTTAAAAATAAAAGAAGCAAAACAAAAAGTCGAATAAGCATTCCAAGGCGGGCCAAGAAAGATCCCTAACCCTAGGATTGAGGAATTCAGAGGCGCCCAAGCCGCCGCCCAAATAAATATATTCTTTCAACACAACAAAAGGGCAAACTTCTTAATTTCAGCCAATCTACCACGTTATGCACTCTCACTTGTACAGGAATATATCCATCGCACATGCAAACCATAGATTATGAATTTTGGAATATATTAACTTGTGTGTGTGTGTGTGTGCGACATGTGAGTTCTCTGTGCAACTTAGCATATTCACATGTGTATGCAAAACCATAGGGTTATTGGACAGCTTACCTGTGGTATAACCCGACGATCTCCGGAGACGGTAATGAGCCGACTCAGCTTACGTTTCTCCCTTAATTGAACGGCCAGCATTAGTTTGAAAAGTAACTAAGACGGTGTTTGGCCACGCTTATTTTGTTAAGCTTATAACATCACGAGGCTTAAAAAATAGTTTTAAATTTTATAAGTTTATAAACGTTATTTTAAAAATGACTTTGATAAAATTATCTTATAAAATTTTACTAAAATTTATAATTTTAATTAATTATAATTTTTTTAATTTAATAATGATAAAAATAAATTATATATTATTAATATAATGTAATTGAATATATTTACACTATTTTTAACATATATAATGAAGTAATTTATAAAATGTTTGAAAATAAATTTAAAAAAATTAATTAATTTTTAAAAAAATTATAATATCTAAATATTTTATTTTAAAAATTTATAAAATCTTTCATTCTAAAATTTATTAAATACTTTTAATAAGTTTATAAATTTTAAAATATTTTATAAGATTTTTAGAAAAAATTTTAAACTCAACCAAACATATTCTGAGTGAATACACACAACTTGTAATTATTCTAAACCGACAAAGATAACTGAGGTAAATACAAATTATGGCGAGGAAGAAATTGGCCCAAATTTTAGGGACATCATTGAGAAAGAGTTACTTTATTCGAATATATACATGAGAAAGAAAATTGAAGTGATACAAAATGTGCATTTTTTACTACGAACGACATTTCATGTCATAGTAATTTTAGATTGTATCAGTAATTCGAGCTTCCTAATTAATGGATAAATTATTTAGTAGAAAGTCGAAATGCGTGAAGGAAAATTTTCCCTCTATTTCTAGCAGCCATTAATTATCAAAAAAATATATTGTGGAAGTGAGCAAAAATTATTTAATTTGGTCGTGAACAAATAGAGTGAGCAATTTATTCGGTAATATTCACATGTTTTTTGACTGTTTTATTTTTATTACTGTTATTACCGTTGTTGCCATTGTCGCTACTATTTATATTATTTTTTGTGTGAAGCGATCTAATATTTCATTCTATCTTATATCATTGACCCTCTCATTTTAGGTAGGACGCTGACCTTTCTTTACACTGTCAGTCTTAGGAGGAGTTTCTTACACTTTGTTTTATTCTTGTAATTAATTTAGAGACAAAAAGAAAAGAAAATATTGAGAAAAATGATTTTAATTGTTTGGTTAAGAAAAAAATTCTATGAAAAAAAATTATAATTTAGTGAACGAAAATTGAGTTTCCTAACACAGGTCAAAAAAATGGTAGAAAAATTATTTCAACTCTTGTTCTTCCTACAAAAACTTCACCAATTATATTTATTTTATTTATTTCTTTATTATTTTTTCTCAAATTATAAAAAAATTAATTTTCAGTCTTTATGTGATTTTATTTCTTTTTTCTTAATTTTTCATTTCCTTCTTTAAATCTTTTCAGCCAAACACTATATAAAATTTTGAATTTATTTTATTTTATTTTTCTTTCTTTATTATTTTCCCTTTCACCCCTAAATTCCTAAAATCAAACATACTCTTAAGTATACAAGCCCTTTAAAATCATCTTGTTAAGATGTGTGGGAGTTTGTAAATTTTTTAAAATATTTGATAATTTTTTTTAATAACATAGTTAATAAACTACAAGATAATATGTTAGGAATTTATAATCTCTTTGAAAATAATTAAACTCTTCACAACTTGATTTAAAGCATCTTATAAACTATATATCATTATCTAAATATATCGATTATATGCATGCATATTTTCCTTTATAATTTTTCATCTAACAATTTTTTTTAATTTAAATAAAATAAAATAATATTATTTTATTAATGGAAATAAAATATAAATATTGTTAAGTTTTAAGAAGCATTAAAAATTTATATAAAATGAGAAAATTTTAAGATAAAAATTAAGAAAGAAAATTAAGTTAAATGAAATTTAATTAGAAAAAATAAAAAAGAAAAAAATAACAAAAGTGGGGTAAAAGTAAAAAATAAATAAAAGAGAGGAATAGTAAATACTATAAATATTAGATATATTAATGGTTGGGAGTTAATCAAATCGATCCAATTCTTGAGCTAATCAAAGTGATTAGTGAATAAAATATTTTGCTTAAAAGCAATTAAAGCTATATTTGTTTTATTTCATTATTATTGAAACACTCGTATTACAATTATTATATATTATAAATTTATTTTTTTTATTTTTATATAATTTTTATAATATACATACATATATATATATATATACACACACACACACATATACAGACTAAACAAACAAACAAACAAAGCAGTTGGAGGTTTGACTAGCGCAGTCAAAGAATTAAATGTTATGAGCCGCAAAAGGGTGAATCTTGAAGAATCCTGCACGGTTGTTCCAGCTGTCTTGGTGGATTCCATGATGAATATGCCGATTCCTCACCGATTTTTGTTTTCTAGCTTTTACTTTATTTCACTCCACTAATTTTATGTTATCGTTACATAAAGTTCTCACGTCGCTCATTATTAAATTAACATAGGATGCAGTCCCCAAAAATTAGCACGTGAGGAAGAATAACATCTGATTGGCTAAAAAATAAAATAAATAAAAGAAAAGAAAAAAGCCCTTAACAATTTGCAATGCAGGAAGTTACAGAAAAGTTGGCTATGTTTGTTTAAACATTTTTACTAAAAAAAATCTATGGTTATATCATTATACATTTTAAATTTTATTTATATTTATATTTTATTTTTATATAATTTCTAATAAAAATACACTTAAAAATTAAAACAAACATAAATGAAATTTTTTTAAGCTTAATTTATTCAGACATCACTCTCTATAAGAATATTGGTAATAACCAATACATAATTAATATTCATTCATTTTAAGTAGCAGAGAGAATAAGCAGTGCCAACTTCACATAGTGATTTAATCAAAAGATAAATACCTTCACATCTAAAAAGTTAAAATACACCCATTAATAATGTATTAAAGATTACTGGCTTATCGGTTTATCGTTCTTTACTGCTGGTTAAACAGAATATTCTTATTGAGTAATTATATATTAAAAGAAAAAAGAAATAGTGGGAATGCTTCTGAGTCAACAAATCACAGGACAGACCACCTTATGCACACACACCAATGAATATTAATTTAGCTTTTAACATTTCGGCTGTTGCATTCATTTCTTGTGCGAACTGCCACCAAGAAACAAATATGCTCAGTAAAACACACACACACACAAATTAAGCTCAGAGGATTTCCAGCTACACAAACGCTGCAGCAGCTTTTTCATATTACATATATATATCTTTACACACACACAGCTGTAGCAAGATATACAAATATTTTACAACAGCTGGAGCAAATTGGTCCTTGACTTGAGGGAAAGGGGAGGGCGAGTGAAGTGGCTGCGTGCCCGACCTGCTTTGCTCCGTTACTGCATCTACCTTTGCGTCTTTAATTATTCATCTTTTCCCTTTAGCATAATTCATTGATTGTTTAGAGTTTCCATGTCCTCGTGAGCTTTAGGGTTTAGGGGCATTGTTTGAATTTTATGACATATATTAATTTCTTGAGTTTCATGATGATTGTCAAGAAGGGGCAAAAACGTTATCAACAAATTAATTTACTGGTGCCTATGAGCAGAGATGTGGGGTTTGTTTTCCTGATTGAAACAATAAATATTAACTTCGGTATCAAAGGAAATCTACTCACTCTATATATCTGTGTGTGTGTGTTTGTTTGTTTATATATGGACCAGATGTCCGGATAATGGAAAGGTTTTAAAGGAGCCCAACATAAATTATATATACAGCAAGAAACACTATAATTAGCTGCATATATATTATCTAGCTAGTCATGTATACGGAAACATGGCTAGATTGAATGCTACGCATGCAGCTTTGTTTGAACAATATAATATATATAAAGGAATTTAATTGCATAACTATTATTAAGCTACAGTTGATTATTTTTATATTCTTTTTTCCTTTTATTTCTTCTAAATTTTCATGTATTCCACTCACTCCCATCAATTTTAATTTATTTTATATTTTCTTTTTAAAAAATTTTGTTTCTTTTATTGTTTTATGAATTTTATGAATGACATAAAATTTATATTTAAAAATATTGTTATTTTCTGATATGCTTGAGCATTGATCACATTCTATTTTAATTTATTATATTTTTTCTTTCAATCTTCAGTCTCATTATTCATTATTTGTCCTATTTTCCAAGTTTTTTTATCTATTATTTAATAAAATATATAGAATAATATTAATTGATTCATTTATACAAGTATACTTGCGACTATATGCTTTTGTCACAGGTTATATATTATGATCGGGACTAAGCGTAAATTTTTCACTCACATCATCACAACAGTCAACGTATATGTTAATTATGTTTGCATAAAGTTAATCACCATTATATCTTAATTCATAAAACTGAGCCCCGTAGACTTTGCTTTACGTCTTTCTTTGTGTTCGATAAAAAACTGTTTAAACATGTACAAATAGCATACGCCTATATGCCTATCTTTATTATGAACAAATAACATGACAAAGTCACCTTCAAACCCAATCGCTGCCAGCCACGCTTTCATCGTTTTTCTTTTCTGCTGTTTGATTAACTGATCATATAAGTGCAATTTTATTGCCTACGAGACAAATATAATATGGGGGGGGGGGGGGGGTGGAGACGTTTCCTGAGTAATGAAGTTACCACCATGCAACCACACATTTTATAACATATATTATTAATCAAGACACAGTTAATTATTTTATATTAGTTTATAATTCTTGAATATACTAATGGGCTCTCACATAAATTCATCAAGTGATAAGATTATAACAAATATTATAATGTTAATATTTAATTATTTTTTATTTTTTTAATATAGTATTATGCCCTTTGTCATAATTTTAAGCAGCATTTGTATCTTTGCATTGACCCACAGATAGGAGGAATCTTCTGTGGAGTTGTTGAAGACCTCAAATGCTTTCTTCTTGACCTTTTTTAACTCCATAAATAACCCAATTAGAAGAGCATTCTACTCACACAATTAAACCAAATTAGCAATAGCTTCATTTTTCTTAACCATCTTCTATAGAGCCTTGTTTGGCTTCTAAACTTAGAAGAGAGAAGAAGCAACCCAATCAAGCTTGTCATATACACAACTCCATATGGCCAAATCTTTTGCTTGTTGGGCATTCATCCTTTTCATCCTATCAAACCATTTTTTTCTTGCCCAAGGGCGTCATTTGGCTGTGGGAAAGAAACTGAAAGATGCGGAAACGAAGCATGTGAATGCCCCAAGCCCTCCGAATGTGAGGAAGCACAATTTTAGACTCGACGAAGAACACGTGGATTCCTTTCGACCCACCACCCCGGGCCACAGTCCGGGCATAGGACATTCTAAGCATGACTAGGAAGCAATGTTTGTAATATCGGGAACCAGCTGTCTGGACTTTGGATTATCAGTATCGGATTAGGTTTTAGCAACTTTTATTTCCATGTAATTGCATCTTGCATCTTGTAAATATCACCTTCTCTCATGTAACTTGCATTTTGGTTTCCCTGGAATATTGCAATCACAAGTTCTCATCATACATTCGTGTTTGTTGTTGCATTGAATGAAAAATATATATGAGTTAGAGTTGGTTTAATTCTGTTAAATGAATTGATATCTTTGTTGTGGTTGACTTTAGCAATGTCCAAGTGATATGCATGGGAATTAATATAGGATGACGTGATACGGTCAGTTGGTCAATTACCACATAAAGTCGAAACATTATACAACGTAAATTTCCAATATGTTAACAAATAATGCGTCAAGACTCGGCCATTTGCTTCCTGTAGTTTAATTAACTAGTTTTGGTTAATTAGATTGGCATTGAGAAAATTGTGCTTGACTTAACAAAATACTGAGAATGGAACAATCAAAATTGCTAAAATATTTATACAATAATGAAAAAACCTATAAAGAATGAATAAAAAAATTTATAATATACTGAAAGCTCACAAAAATCTGTACTTTAAATTGCTAAACTCCAGACACCAAATATGCTACCATATGGACTCTTCTTAACTTTCTTAATATGCATGGTAGGATTTATTGTTTACTGAAAATAATTTTCTCCACCTATAAATTTAATTCGAACTCAAATAAATCATCAGGAATCCCAAAACCCTCGTGGCATTGTAAAACTATATATCTACCGTGACAAGAAACTTCAAAATTGAAACTTTAGGGGGAATAATTGTTTCAACGTCTAATTAAAATGTATTTACCCAAATAGTTGGGTCGTATTCAATTAAGCACACGTATAAGCCCTCATACTGTTCTTGGTAGCTATTTTTTCTTGAATGTACACCATTATGTACGCACTTACCATGTAATTAATTTAAATTCGAAAAATAGCAATGTAATATAGAATTTTTGCTCATAATCCATATTGTTTTGATGGCTCAATTATGAAGGGAGCTTCGGGGGGAGACTGTTTGCTTGGTTGTATATGATTGTGCAGTAAACACTGAATCAAGACGAAATGACAGGACAAAATGTTTGCTATTATTGAAGAACTTAACACAGATTCAGAAATTCTCTAGGACATCCGGTCGTAATGTATGGTGTGTAAGTCGAAGCAGCTATAAAACAGTTTCCTAAGAAGTCATTCTAAAGGCAATAATTAAATTCCAACTCAAACGTTATGCCCAACTCAGTTTAAAAGTGTTACTACGTCACTCGTTCCTCTCGTCACACTTGGAGAAAAGTTCGCCAATGTGACACCGTATCAAAACAGATAATAAGGAGTTTTTTTTTTCGGCACAAAGACAAATTGTGCAACAATCTTTATTTAAAATTCTTTTTATGTTTCTATTCCCTTTTTTTACTTATTATGTTTATTTGTATTCTTTCTCAATTTTTTCTCTTTTCAAATTCTTTTTAACTTTTTTGTATTCTTATTTTAAATATTTTTTTTATACGTTTAATTTAATATTTTTTTTAATAGTGGGGCTGGAAAGGGGTTTTTGTTTAATCCAGGCAAAAGCTTTAATCCCTTCAATTGGTAAATAAACTATAAAATCAACAGAAAAAAGTGAGTAAAAGCTCACGAGAACCGAACATGAATAGGGCCGTGAAGAAAGTAGCGTAAATCTAACCAAATCTCTCCCCAAACTCATATTGGGACGAAGCAACAATAGAAAAACATATCATTTTGGAATCTGAGTGAACTCAAAATCGTACAATACCACGAGTATGCTTGATTGGGTCCACCATGTTTTGTTGGAACTGTATATTAATTGCTAAAATATAATCAACAACTTGCATGCGAAGTAGAAGCGGACAACGCTCTTTCGGCTTTTAGCTCCTTAAGCTATGGAGACCACTGTTTTCAAAACTTTATTTTTGGCCCGTTAACTGCGAAAGAATCTAAGGGCTACTAAAAAAGTTGGACCCACTGCCAGACCTAACCACGCATGACCACGAAGTGAGAGATGAATTACAAACAGAAAATACATTATGCAGTACTTAAATCTTGAATTTAACCCTATTAGGTTTTGGATATTTAATATGCTTGTTAGGGACATGTATTAGTTATTTAAATATTTATATTATACTAGACAAAAATATTATAATTAGAAAGATAAATAAAATAATAATGATAATGATAATAACAAAAATAAAACTTTGTCATTGTTAACTTAAAAAAGAGTATTTATATATAAATCTATTTAGTGTAACCATGTAAGAGCCAAACTCTTAATATAGAATTAAAAATAATCATTTAATTTATTATTAATAGTAAATATATATTTAAATATTTGTTTTACACTTATTAGAAAATGTTATAATTATAAAAAAAAAGTAAAAAGAAAACGAAAAAATAAAGAAAAAAATATAACCTTGTCATTATTAGGTTGAGGTATATATGTTTAAATTTACTTAGTGTAATCATGTTGGGTTAAACTTTTAATATATATATATATATATACACACATACATACATACATACATATATATATATATGTATGTATATGAAACCTCTCATAATTAGAAATTCTATGAATTCATTCCTCCTTATATATGCATGGTGAGAAAGTTACGATTAAAAGAGATTCAGAATTCTAGATATATCATTTATCATTTATAAATAAAAAGCAAACGCCTATACCCTAAACCCTAGCTATTTGAATGAATCACATAAATATTGTATCGTCTACTTATCATTTACTATGTTGCTGAGTCAAGACGGTGAACAAACCGAGATAAAAATGGACATTGAGCTTAGGGATAATTTAGGATTTAGGATAATTAGGCTCAAACTCATCACGTCAAGAAATTCCCTGTCGCTGAGTTTTATCGCTTCCCTGCCCCAGATTGTGTTATGTTTTATTGTCATAACATTTAATTGCAACAAATGCCTCTTTTCTATCATTCAAATACAATATTTTTTTGAGCTACAAACATATATATGCTATATAAAAACAGATGCCAGTGAACTTCTATGAAATGGCTGTCTGTGCGACCCTACACCCTTTATTACTGAGTAATCATTTAGCCGCCTTAGCTGGCAATCTGGTATATTAAAGGGATCGCCACTCGCTTATAACGTAATTTTTTTTCATGCTCTAGAAGTACTCTAGAGAGAAAATGAAAAAGGATGGAGAAAGAATCGTCCTTTAATTTTGAAGGGAGAGGAGCAAATGCAAACTGCAAAGGACAGGGTATGACCAGTATGTAGTCTGAGGCTGTAAAGCAGGGATGTTGTCTATCAGCACGAATGACAAAACCGCTCAAAGGGATGGCCCAAATAGAAACAAGTATTGAGTTGAAATGATGAGTGGGAAGGCGCATGCAGCTAGTGGGCTACTACATATATGTATTCCAACCTTGTCTTAACGCTTAGCAGTGGGACAAGTGCAGTTGCTGGCACATGAATAAAATTAAAGAGAGAGAAGCTTTATAGGTAGTCCTTGTGGTCTTGAAAGGCAGTCTTAGCCTTTTAGGGCTTCTTTTTTCTTTCGGTTGATCAAGAATATATATCACGTGATGATCCAATCACCTTGGAAAAGATCTCTGTTCAGAATCTTCTGCCTTTTCATTTTAATATATCTACTTCATTTAGAGTGGTGAAAATTGAAAGTCTGTGTCATTAGATCTGGCTGGCAGGCATATAAAGTATTTGGGATTCTTTGGAATTTGACTTCAAGACCCTAATTTGCGGCATTCGTTTTCGAAATATGCTAGCGATGTACTCGTTTACTTCTGTCTCTCTCTCTCTCTCTCAATATTTTTATCATATTAATTAAAATACACACTTTGATACTAATCCTAAAAAAATATTTTTTTTTTCTCTCTCACGGCATATTTCAGACATAGTTTATACGTTCTCTGGAGCTTGACATTCTTGTTTTTTAAATCTTTCCTCTTGATAAATTATAAATTGATTAGATCTTTCAAAGTGAAATAATTGCATATCTACTTATACAGTGAAGATTAAAGAGTGATATTACCATGAATCTATCCCTTTTGTGATTAAATAGAAAATTTTATAGAGATTTTGATAATAAATCTTCCATCCATATTAAACCTAATCTAACTTGTTACGTTCGATCACAAAATGCATTCAAGTGGCAACTTGTGCAAGTTCAATTTTCCCCCAAATATTTTAAAGTACTATAAAATACAAATTCCTCAAATTGTTCAGTCCCTTTCTCTATTTTCCTCGCCCTAACTTAACATTACAGTCATTAAACACGTCGTGTAAATTGTAATGTCCTCTCATTAGTTCAATTTTGCACATATGATGCACCCACTCATTATTGTCCTTCAATCAACGTGAAAAAAACTTAATTCTGGAAAGTGTTCTCGATGAATTAATACCTTCAGACGTTAACCATTGCCAATTAAAATCAACGGGCATGATGCATATATAGTTTTTGAAAAATCAAGGCCACACACATTCCCATTTATCTACACCAAAAAAAAAAAAAATCAATAGTGCCCGAAAGTGCTGGATTTAATTTTCCCATTGCTTTAATTGCTTAATTTAATTACCTGCCAACCAAACAATACAACCATGTTTAATTTTCCAAACAATTTTCATAAATCTCGCCATACAAGATGTGCTTATATCTTTTCCATTTTTCTCTTACACAAAAGAACATTTATATTTAACAATCCATACAGATGAACATGCTCTAAATTTTGTGGTCCAATGAAAATAATAACAATAATAGTGGGCACATGCATGACCATGAGTACAGTACAGACATGTAGCATGATCTCAGCTAGAATTAGCCGTCCATTGTCTACACTTTCCAGTGTCATCCAATTTAATATCCTCCTGAAGGAATCTTCCCACTATTGAGGACCTCATCACATGCAACCCCACTCCCACCCCCACCGTGCATGCAGATTAATGCATATACATACAAGCATGTGTGTATACATATTGTACGGTTACAAGAAACTTGTTTCGACTGCCTTCTCCATTACTTCTTTCTTGATCATTTTGGTTACTTGTGGCGAGAAGTTCTCAGGCTTTGTCCCATTTTGTTCTCCTCCTGATTCTGTTTCGTGTCAAGAAAGTGTATTGGTCGAGGAAAGGCATTTGCAGTGCAGGAAATGTTCAAAGGCGGCGCATCACAAAAACCCTTTGGAGGCGACCAAGGGCGGAAATTATGGCGGCGCCGCCACAATGCGGGCGAGAAAGGTTGAGGATGTGGACAATTTTCGACCCACTGCGCCGGGCCACAATCCTGGCATCGGCCGTTCACTTCATCATTAAAATTCTTAATTAATTTCTTGTAACTGAATGGTTGCATGCCAAACATGCCGTTGCAGTACTCCTCATTTCTCAACTGTATATACTATAATTGAATTATATTTAAAACGTATACACATTCGAAAAAAATTAAAAATAAAAAAGACACAAATAATTGATAGAATAAGACACTTCAAATATATTTACAACGTGAATTTAAATTAAAATTTTGAATAGATTTAACAAACATAACACGGAGCTAATTATAATTAGCCAATGTGTGTGAGGCAAACTCCAACATATTCGGTGCAAAATTAAATAAAATTTGTGTGGAAAAATATTACTCCTAAAAAATGGAAATGCCTGAAGACGCAAGTAAAAGAAAGAAATCAAAGTCTGAGAACTGTGACCAATACCAGCTACCGTACCACAAATTGAAAGCGTTAGTTCAATAGACTAAAGTTGCAATTAATAACTAAACGTTTCTTAAGTTTTTTCTGGAACAGTTCGTTTTGTCCCCTAACATACGGGGATCAGACTTCTTCTCACGCCCTGGTTCCATCCTGCACCCGATGGAGTGTGGATGTTCATATTTTATCACATATTATTCATGTATATGTTTGCATTTAATTTTTATTCGCATTTTTACCGGTCAACCAAAATGATTAAAAAAAATTGCCTATTTAGAAAATAATATATTTATCTATGAAAATATAAAAACCGATACCTGATTTTTAAGTTTAAGAAACTAAAAACAAAAACTGATTTTTTTATTTTTCTAAAAATATTAACTATTAAAGACATAAAAATTGTACCTGCTTTTAATTTTAGAAAACTTACACCAAAAATTGAATTTTCTATTTTTCCTCATAAGTATATTTTTTAATTTTTAAAGGATTATTTTTTAAAATTTTTCAACCTTTCTTTAATTTTTTTGGTGAAACACATAAAAACAAATGTTAAAATCTTACACAAACAAGGCAATGTATCAAAATCTTAGTATTTAGTGTAGGTTGACGAAGACTCCATTTCTGTAAGGAACTTCTGAAGCAAGGTGCAAGGCGTGGGTCTTCTCGACCCTACACTTAGCTGAGTTCACTGGGTACTAAAACTTTGACAAGTCATTATTTGGATAAGATTTTAAGTGTGGTCTTATGCGTCTTCATTAAACTAAGAAGGGTAGAAATTAGTGAAATTTGCATATACGGTATGTATATAAATGACTTCCTTTACCCTTACGGAATTTTTTTTCTTCTTGATATAAATCCCTGTTTAACAAATTTAGTGACTTGCACATATATATATAATATAAAGGACTATTGATCGAATTTAATTTGTGTAAGTTTTGACTCAATTCTATTTCTATAGAATTTTAAAATACAATGATTTCATGATCCTAAGAAAATGAAGTTCATAACAAATTTCTCCATAAAGTTCATCCACGTAACTTGATAAATTTTCTATTAGTGCGTGAATGATAATGTTATGTATTTTAAGTAATTTTACATGCTCAAGAATTAATTAATAATTTATTCAACTATTTGAATAACACACTTCTTAAATTTGATAATACAGTGTTAGTAATTATTCAAGAGAAAAAAGGTAAAAATGAATCATACATTTTTTATTCAATTGAAAAATTTTAATTTAATTAACTTATAATTTAAGCACTGATGATTCAAGTGCCAAACAAGTGTAATTGATTAAACATATGAAAATCTATGAAAATAATAAATATTATATATATATATATATATATATATATATATATAGGAAATCTCTTGAGGACCTCCTCAGTGCATTGAAATTTGTGATTGTTGGAAGCATTTCTAGGTCGTTTATAACAACAAAATTGTTTCCATCCATGGGATCATGTACAAAAATTTCTATGACTTGTACATGCCTTAATCTTATCATCTGTAAGATTTCCGAAAGTGAGTCTAATTGGTAACCTAGCCAATGCCAAATAATCAAACGAAAAGTTTCCGAAGTAGGGAAATTGGAGAAGTGAGAGAGAAGCATCTTTGGATCCGAGAGCAAGGTAACATAAGGTAACTAGATGTATAATTTCAATGGCCAATTCGACGAAACATGTTTCCAAGAAAATCTAAGTACTCTTAATAATCCAACTAAGTACTCTTAATAATCCAACTAAGTACTCTTAATAATCCAACTAAGTACTCTTAATAATCCAAGTCCTTGGTAAAATGCTAATGCACAAAGAATATCATTGGTGCACAACAAATAATGCGCACATATCATCGATTTCATTGTGTTCCACATGTAATCGGTAATCTCATCATTGTCTCGAATATCTCCATAGATGCGTAGGCACCGTGGTGGCATATTCATACCATTAGGAGGAATAGCATGTTGATCTTGTAAACAAAATTCTCCTTTTCAGTTTCTTTTGATCCCAGGTACCTTGGAAGATCATCCATGATGCATGTTTTTGTTTTTCCACTAGATCTTTTCCTACTTTCGTCAGTAAGGTCCATGGTAACGTCATCAAAGCTTTTTATCTAATTGGCTTTAGAAATCCCTCCTAAGGATAGCCTTATAACCATTGCCCAACACTAGAAACCTTTCCAATTTCATATTAGGTACCCATAAATAACAAAATAGTGATACAAAAAGGCCTAGAATTTAATAGAAAAATGATAAACTTACGCATAGCAGCTGGAGGAAGAGAAGAGCGAGGCATGAAATGAGCAAAAAGGCTGACGTTGAAAAATCATTACCACGACATTGTATAAGAAACATTTGTGCTGAGAAGTCTCAGATTTAAAAACCTATTGCTTGCATTGGAGATTGAATGGATTAGCATGATGCATGGTTTTTCAGTTTCTTTCGAGAGCAGTTTCTTATCCCTTGTTTTCAGGAGTGAGGTTGATTAAGTGTTAGTGGAGTCTCAAATAGTGCAGGGTTATGTTGATAAATGAATTGCTTGACCAAATACCCTTTCTTTAAGCTATTCAGCCTTTATATAATAGCAGAGATAATAATAATATTATGGCTAAGTAAAATTATTTCTTTGTCCACAATTTAGTATAGTTTTGTTTTTAAGTAGGAGCTGTTTTGGAATGAGAACCAAACGTAGATCTTGGCCACAATATATATGGTATAGATTCATTCTAAGTCATATCAAACAAAAAATTAGAAGTACGCTGACGTTGTGAAGGTTCATATATTTCTCCATAAATTTAATCCATATAACTTGATAAATTATCTATTAGTACATGAATAATACTTTTAATGCATTACACACAACTAAATTAAGTAAATTTACATGCTTAAGAATTAATAAATTATGTAATCAACTAATTAAATAATACACTTCCTCAATTTGGTAATATAGTATTAATAATTATTCAAGAGAAAAAGGGTAAAAATGTATCATAAATTTTTTATTTGATTGAAAACTTTCAAATTAATTAAGTTATTTTTTTAAGCATTAATGATTCAAGTACAGAACACGTGCAGTTCATTAATTATATTAAAAGTTATGAAAATAATAAATAATTTATATATATATATATATGTTGACAAGTTGATTTTTTTTTAATAGGGTCATAAGTTTAAAATTTTTTATATAATAAAACTATTTTTTATAAAATAAAATGGGATTCAGAAGACCTTTTCCTGCTTTCTAGTGTTCATCTTATGACTGGAAAAAATGGCCTTCAAAGACTTTTCTTCCTCGAGAACTGCCAGCACTGTAGAGAGACGAAAAGGGCATGGAGAAATTACATGATTGAACAGTGCATTTATTGGCTTTATAACTCTATGAAAATTTAATGGAGATGCAACGAGTATGTTTGTACGATCGTTTCTCACGACGTTGACATCCTCTGAGTCTATGGCTTTCTTTGGATGTAAGTTATGGCGGGGAGAATATTGCATCGTAAGAGTAGATTCTGGTGAGTAGAAAATGATTCTAAATATGCCTTCTAACATAGCATACATTTCATACTTTTAAATGTATTACCTAACAAAATAATCTTTTTTTTTCTCTTATTTTTATACAATTTCCAAGTTTCTGCACAAATTTTACTTTCACCATAATTGGCATCCAAACAAAGCCGGTCTTCTTTTGGTTTTGCACACATACTGTTTTTAAATAATTATACTGGTGCCGTTGTTAAAAATTGTAAAATTTTCTGTAAACAAGAAGAACAAGATGAGGACAATTCTAATTTGGGCTTAATCGTAGATAAATTTGGGCTTCCAATGTCTGAGTCTGTTTGTTGAAGCCCAAAACTGCTTGTATGTGAAGCCGTATCATGTGGGTTCTGGGCTTTCCCATTCACTGGACACGAACAAAAATTGCAGGCTTTAGCATTCTTCTTTTGTTGTCCAAGGGCCAATTTGGTGGGCTTTCCCAATCTAATTTTGAAAACATAGGCCCACATCTTTCTAAGAGTGATGCCCAAGACTCAAATATTTAGGGACAAGGGTCAAGGCTCAAGATCGTCCAGTCATTCCTCTAACAAGTTGGGAATAAAATCGTATTAGTGGAGAAGCCATGCATGA
The DNA here is from genome assembly GCA_019155195.1 of Avicennia marina. Classification (NCBI taxonomy): domain Eukaryota; kingdom Viridiplantae; phylum Streptophyta; class Magnoliopsida; order Lamiales; family Acanthaceae; genus Avicennia; species Avicennia marina. The sequence continues at coordinate 11,255,461 of CM032765.1, forward strand.
AACCCACACACCTGCTTTGAGATTTTCTGAGGGTACATCTACACACTTGCTTTTTCTAATTTATTTATCCCTCAAATTCCCCATGTTTCTTTCTTTCTTTCTTTCTTTCTTTCTTTTTTTTTTTTTTTTAATTTTGGATTTTTCATGTTACTTTGTCTAGTGTAGTTTAGTTATAATATCCTATCCAATTAGGCATTACAAGATTGTTTTACTAAAGATATAAATTTCTCAAAAGTATAATAATTTTTTTAATAAGTGGGTTTATAAGATTAAAAAATCTGAAAAATATAAGGCCATTACCAAACTTATCTTTAAAACATTTTAAGTTATCTCATTTTATATGATAATATGATATTTATATTTCTATTTTAAGGTGTGAATGACTCTGATTTTTAATCATGTTACACTAAAAAATTTATGATAATTTATGCTTAAAAATGCAAAAGCATTTTATGAGATCGAAATATTAGATTATTTAATTATTACAAGTCCATAAATATTCATCAACCAATTGGATCACTCAATTACTACAAGTCAATAATGACCTTTTAGATTGATTAGTTGTTATAGATTGTTAAGTCTTTATAACTGATCTGATAATTCTCTGTGTATGGATTGTTTCATTTCACCTGTGACTATTCTTCCAACATGCTCCATGTTAATATACTTGTAGCTCATAGCACTTTTTCCATCATTTCTATGCTTTTTACCAAGTGTTAGTTATGGACCTTATTAATTCATTTTGTATATAGATGTCAATTTCTAATTTGATTCAAAATTAACGAGTTTCGAATCTAATTTTTTGCAAGTTTAGGGTTAATTTGAAAACAAGATAATTTATCGGAAAAATTATAAATATTGAAAATATTAAATTTTAATTTTAATTAAAGAAAAATATTTTTTTTTGTTGACGAATCAGATTCAAACAATTAGGAAATTTGTGAATGGAGTTCAAGTCAAATTTTTTGACTTGTAAAAATAATCAAGTCAAATTTAAATCAACAAGTTAAGTAGAATACTCGAGTCTCAACCTGGCCTATCCATTCGACTTGACCTATCCATCCGACTTCTTATCCATCCGACTTGGCCTATCCATCCGACTTGGCCTATCCATCCGACTTCTTATTACTCTTAATTTTGTCATCCTAAATTAGAACGAGGTTAGAGCGTATCAAAAAATAACTTAAAATTACTTTTTGTTTTTTTATCTTGGTACGGGGAGAGTAGCAATATGAACTCATCTCATTCACATATCTTGTCATACATTACACACAAAACAAATATTATGTATTCAGAGTAGGGGAGAAGATAATTCTCTCTCTCTCTCTCTCTCTCTCACATCCCTTCGTCTTTGGTTTCTTCTATGTTATTAATGGAAGATTTTTATCATTTTTATGACTCATTTTACTTAATCATTTTTAGACAATTCACATATTTACACGTTGCAACATAGGCATTATATATTATTTTATTTAAAAATTAAATTAAAGACAAGTCTTTATCACCCACTCACCGAATAAATGCATTTGTATAAATTTTTACTATGATAAAATTTAAGTAGCGTATTCTTAAGTATTTTTATTTTAAAAATTATATAAAAATGAGATAAAAAAATAATAATTAAATATATATTTTTAAAAAGTAGATAATTATAAAATAAGCGTGGCAAAAAAAAGATATGAGGAAAAGTATTTCTTCCTTTTTCCCTTCTCATCAAGAAAGAGAACAAAGAAATTGCATGTCACGATCTTGTAACTTACCTGCAGTAAGAATCTGGAGCCCTACTCTTACAGGTCCCAGACTGATAGCCAAATCACCGCCATTCATTCAGTGATCCGTTCGTCGCTATCGGATCACGAGTCACAACGACAAACCCGAGCCCTCCTAATCATGGGTCCCACATGTTCGGGAATTCTGGTTGATGGAAGACAGCGTTGAGAATCCAACCAGTGTCGCAACTCCCCTTCCCTGCGCCGCCGTCCACAGGAACATGGCCGGCCGCCGAGCAGATTGCCCGTCGGGCAACCTTTTGTTGTCGCCTTCTCCTGCCCGTTCTGCTGCCGCGCACAATTTTCTTTGCCTTTTGGCCGTTCTTTGTCTCCTCATGAAATTAATAATTTTAATTTCATCAAACAACACCTTACAGTAATTGCATTAATAATTCTATGAGATCCGCATCCAACAAGAACACCTCGTTAAAAACGGAGGCTATTTTTGTCTTCGCGTGCGTAATTAAGTGTGTTTTTCCAAAAATGATGTAAAATTAAATCTAATAGAAAGAAACTTTAAAATTATATTAACTGTAGGATGTGTTTTGAAGTACAACAACAAAAAATAAATAAATAACCATAGCCAAAACTATAATATAAGAGAAAAAAATAAGGATGTCCCACGTACAATTGTTATTTTATTAGACGTCGGACAAGATATCCCTGTACATGTGATTGCCAGTCTTCAGTCTCTTGACACATGTCTGTGTGTCTGTGTCCGTGCGTGTGCGTGTGCGTGCGTGTGATTGTGATGAAAGACGCCAGACGTGTGGCTAGCATGCTAAGGCTACACCGACTTTAGACCTTTTGAAGTTTTGGGCATCTTTTGGTGCTTGTAGTTGTCAATCCTTGATTGGTCATGAATATAATGTTTTGGATAAATTGTATACTTATGTGAAAAAAATATTTTAATAAAATAAATAATATAATTTATTCAAATATGTATAAAAAATATAAAATAATAATTTAATGATACCATAATTTATAAAAATAATTATTATATTTATTTAGTTTAAAAAAAAAAAAAGCGTCCTCAAATAATTCACGCCGAAATCAATTCGTTTTTTTGATGAAGTTATCACATAAGAATCGACTAGTGTCTCAATTTGATGGTGGCCTAAGAACTGCCTAAACTTTGAAGAATGATTCGTGCACTCCCACCGCCTAAAAACAGGGCATCAATTCCTTCTTTAGTATAAGCCAGCAAACCTTCTTCTCCTTCAAATTATTTTTAATATCTTTCCATATATATATTTTTTAATTCTTGAACTTTATTTTTCATCTTCCTCTTTCGCCCTCCAAGTAATATTAATTTTTGAAGTATTAGAAAACGTGGAAAATTAAATACAAATTTTAAAAAAGATTAAAGGCAAATTAGGAATTGTATTTTGACATAAATATAGTTACCATTACGGCCCTCGGTTACTAAATAATATGGATTATAGATATTTACATGCTATATTATCAAAAAGGAGACTCTTATAGTGCTCATATTTGGCAACAAAATTAATTTGCTAAAGTTGACACTACTTATCTTACTGTTCCACACCCCCTCCCCCCCCTCTCTTCCTTGGTTAATTTATTTCCTTTTTATTTTAGTTTATTTCTAAATTGTTTCTTTAGCTTTTATTGTTATATATTTTTAAAGATAATTTTAAAACTTATATATTTTTATTGTTAATATTACAATTATGAAAAAATATAATAATTTTATATTTTAATATAGTACTCTTATTCATTACGTTTTTTAGATTTTATGCAATTTATTCATTTTTCTATATTGGTATAATTTTTTTTTATCTTATTACATCAATAAAATTGTATAATTTTTTGATAATTGTACATGCATAAGTGTACAATTTTTGTCAGATTATAAATTGTAATAACAACACACATATATAGTGTACTTCAAAGTATTTTTATACAATAAAAATAAAATCTTAAGTGTAATAATAATTTATTATAAATCCGCACATCTCAAATGTGCAAAAATTACTAATCTACACTACAATAGAAAATGAGAGACCCTCGTACTAATTGCTTGTGGTCTCAATATTAATTTACTAAAATACACTTCATCTAATTCATTTTTTAAAAATCATATTTCAACGTTTTTGATAGGCTATGATTTGGACTAAGTCCAAAAACTTTAAATGTTAAAATATATTTAATAGTTTGATTTATTTTATTTTTCATTTTTTAAAATTTTTTTACCAGTATAATTAAATTATACTAATCTACATGAAATATATAAACACACACACACACACACACAGACATTAGTTATTCAAATAATTCATCATAAAATCTATAATCTATAATATATAATTAAGTGTTTAAGTTCATTTTTGTTGTACAGAGTAATTTGACATATTTTTACTTTTTAACTACACAATGTAAATTTATATATTTATCTTTATTTTAAATTCTTTTATAACTCTTCATCATTTATAACTCCTTTTTCTTTAAATATATTTTTATTTGTGTAATATTTTCAAACTTTTCACTTTCTTTTCATCTTTCTTTATTTTCTTGTTTTAATTTTTTTATAATTTGAATAATGTCACTTCTATTATACTTTATAAATATGTTCCAATTTTATGAGTATTTTTTTTAAAATTTTGTACGCAACGGAGTGTGGCTTAGCCCTAATATATTTATATGTAAAGTGTGAATCTCTTATACTAACTATTTGGTAGTAAAATCGAATTACATAAATACCCTTCTTTTAAAAAAAAAAAAACTTACAATGAAATTGAATAATTTCATTGCCTCGACCGTCCCTCTCTCTCAAAACAACTCTCAACCTTTCACGACTCTCTGTGCCACTTTCTCTGCACTCCAATTTCTACCCTTTCTTCTCTTTGTTCTTTCCATTTTTGAAACGAAACTTACCATACCACACATTGAAGATAGAAACAACCCTTAGTTTGTTCAATCAAACACTTCATTTTCATGGGAAAAAAAATTCCGTTTTCTAATTTATTTAACTTTATTTGATGTAAAATTTTAATCACAAGAAATATATTTTCATTATCATCATCAAAATAAAATATATTTTATTCATATATTTTTATTTACAAGTTAATTTTAAATTACGCGCACAAAGGGTTTGCAGAAATGTTAAAGTGTACAGATAGTAGACGGGCAACATGCCAACAAGGGCAGAAGAGTGAATTTCATTGCGAGGGGCCAATCTGTCTTTTCATCCTTCGCCATTTCCTTTTTCTTTTTGTTCTGGGTTGCGTCGTCCGTGTCCGTGGCCATTCATTGCCGTGCATCAGTTGTGCACTGCACATTTCTATACCAGCATGATTTTTTGGTCTCAAATCCAATGCCCTAAAGGTTCTCCAAATCCCAGGTCATAAGAAATGTTTAATGTAGAGTAAATGGTTGTTCTGCCCTTGAGAGATGGTATTTCAACTCTTACTGATCAAAGCTCGAAGACTGCAGCTACTCGCCATGTTCTACATTCGGTAACTCAATCGGTCACTCTCAGTTTTCCCTTTTGTTTTATGTTCCCTCTATCTCTGACGAAAATCTGTTAACATCGTGTTGTTTCTTTCTTTAAATGCTTCTGGAATATTCTTCTAATAACGACATTAGCGTGTGTTTCTGTTCTTTTTTTAAAATGGATTATCATCCTCTGCACCGCTCGAGCGTTTAAGATTTTTTTTTTTTCAAAAGAACCGTTTTGTATAAGTCTTTGTGTGTATGCAAGTTTTAAAAAGGGAAAACTTGCGGCCTACTGTAAGAATCTAATCTTGAGGCGTTTTTTCGGAGTGCTTTATGATATGCTATAATTAGTTCCGTCCGATGATATTTCTGTTTATTGTGGATTTTTTGGAGCATGATTGACATTTAACGGAGACTTTACTTAACTATGGTCATAGCTAGATTAATTAGAGGCCATTTTACGTTCTGTCTATATAAGGAAATCTTATTGTTTTCTTCTGTTATTCACTTTCTATCAAGGAACTCCATTTTTATGTAATGGGCGTATTTTCGTCTCTAATGCAAATTCAATTATGTATAAGTGTCATATCAAGGCCCTTTCTCGCGATTCAGTAGCCTTAAATTTTTTAGTTTTTGGACTTTCTTTTTCTTTTTGTGAATTGAGTTCGCAAGAACCTTTCCACCGATTTATCATTCTTTTTCCACTTGATTGATTATGGGTTTTTGAATGCTTTGCATGCACTAACGATAGTAGCTCACGCTGATATGGTCATCGTTTTACTATCTTACTATACTGTTCTAAGTAATTGCGCAAATTTTGATATTGATGTCCACTGTTTTGTTCATCTCTTTAGGGAACTCCTTTGCCCTGTCAAGGATTTTCACTTTATGCTGTTTCTGTTGTCTGCTATCTCGATTCTTGTCACATGCAAGCAATGCCCAGTAAATGAAGTGCAAAATCAGTTAGAATTTGAGGCATGCGGGATCAACAGGGGCTATTTTAATAACTATCCAGATGCATTTTATGGTAAAAGTGTTGACTTGGAAGTGGTGTCAACACATTCCACTGAGCAGCATAATCTCGAAAATATATGTCCCCTTTCAAATTCATTTTGTTTTGCATCAACATGGACTGGGTTTTTACTTAATGATATTGGTGCTGAATCAGAGGCGTCAGATACCTCTGGGGTTCAGTCAAAAGGTTTCTCATCTGGATTAAGGCAAACAAAAAGTAACCTGAGCTCGTCACTCAACGAAGGAATATTCAGGTTCATGGGTGAAAGTAGCATTTTGTGCTTTTTTTCCCTGCACGGTGGTTCTATGGAATTTTCAGCTAGTGTTAGGAGCAGCAAGAGTGACCAACAAACTGATGTTTTTTCTTGTATCATCCCATTAATTGACAAAAATTCTCACACTTCAAAATCAGTGGAGAATGTACATGTTGACAGTGTATTGAGTATCTACGATCCTAAAAATTTTGCGGTGGGACTGCATAAACATTTGGCTGCTGATACTCAAAAAACAGAGACCATTGTTTCATGTCATTTTGAAGGGAAAATTATTGCTGCCTTCTATCTGCAGTTGCTCAGATCTCCAAATAATGAAGCCTTTGCTGTAATGGTGCCTCTGGAAACAGAACTCAGGGTGGGTACTGCTTCAGATATAGGTCGTGTTTCTTTATCACTGAAGGCTTTGCCTCCATGCAATACAAGTGGATTAATTGGTGACGCTGTCTGTCTTAGAAATGATGCTCCATATTCGTTGAGCACCATCAAGGTCTCTGAAATTGTGGTAAGTGTGAAAACTTTTCATATCAAGTCTGTAGGACTTGCTCTTTTTCTTCTACGGAAGCTGCTCTTGTTAATCTCATTCATATTGGAATTAATGAAGTAAACATTAACTGCAAATTACTTGTACTACTTAATGGCGCAATAGGTTGTCAGATTGGAAATCCTTGCATTGATGTGATCAGGATTTTCTCTGGAATTCAATTTTTCTGTCTGACATACAAATGGGATCGATAATGTTGATTATATTAATGGAAGAGAGTTATTTTTCAGCCAGAGCATGCAACCACCACCTGAAATTAAGGCACAAATAAATTTTATGTCATGTTTATTCTATATGTGTTCTTTTATTCGATTAGTGCTTGGCTTTTTGCAACTTTGTATGCGGGTGTGTCTAGTTCTTCATTTTTGTGCTATCTGTTTGTCTGTCTAGTTGCAATGTGATGCCATTAATTGTACTTGTTGGCTTGTTGCATTGTTTATGTGTCTTTCTAATTGATTATAAATTTGATCCAGCTGTTCTTTAAGTAATCTTCACATGTGTTTAATTCCCAATTTGAAGGCTATGGATGGAAAGGAAGCAGAAGAATTGGTACTCAGAAACTGGAAATTTCAAGGCACTGTGACGTTCATGTTTGTCCTCTTTGAGAATATGCTACTATTTCCAGTGGTTCTGGTTATGAATTACTGTTCTCAGTGGATGGCTGTCAGAAACCTGAGCCATGAACCTTTTGCAATGCAGCTTATATTAAATCCTGGGGAAGTTATTGGTAAGTGCCAGATGGCTGAGATGCTTTCACAACCCCCTTCCTCCAATATTTTGTTGGGGAAGAAATCAATTGCTCCAACAAGGTGTGGATTTTCAACAGCAAAAGATGCACTAACTGAAGCTCTTATTCATCCATATGGTAGTGCAACTTTTGGGCCAATCCTCTTCCAACCTTCCAATAGGTGTGAATGGAAGAGCTCAGCTCTGACAAGGAATGATATCTCTGGTGTAGGCTTTGGTGGTTCAAATTCCTTTGCATTGCTTGAGGGTAATGATCTTGTGCTGAGTTTAGAATTTAAATTTAACTTACCAGCTTGGCCAAAATGTTCTTCTCCAGACACTTCACAATCTATGGGAGGTAAAACTCCTTACTGTTGTCAACCCCTGACTAAAGAGGTATATGTCAAGGACATGGAAGGCCTTCCCCTGGATGTCATACAAATTGAAGTTTCAAGGGCCGAATATGGTTTGGGATTTGTCATTCATAATTGTAAAGGCTTTGCTCTTCAATCCAGAGAACCTGTAATGCTTCTTATATCATACCAGAGTGATTTCTCCGCAGCTACAATATGGAGGGACCTTGAACTGGCTTTGGCATCAGGCCTAATTGTGATACCTATGAAAGCAAGTATACCATTATCCATGCATAACTTCTTCAAAGGACCATTTTTCTGGGTCTGGTTGGAGGATGTTATGCTTTTAATATTTTTGGCAGCTTCTTTGCTAGTCTCTCTTTTGTTTCTCCATATATCGGCTTTTGCTTGTCAAGACATCAAAAGTGGGAAGAATGCCTTGTCTTCTGTTATTGGCGCGTTGAATTCTTTATATGCACATGTGAATTGGAAAAACGATGGTGCCATGTCCTTTCAAATGAATGAATTCCTAGAATCAACAGCTCCAGAGGAGGCATTGGAACCGGCCAGTAGAGATCCTGAAGGTGTACTTGTAAATTCATCCACTGCACATCAGAAGCAAACTAACTCTTTGTTGGAAGTAGAAGGAGATAGTAACTCCGTATCTGCCGCACTGTCAAGACCATCTGCTGAGAACCTTAACGTGCAATATTCGTCACAAAATCTGAGGGTCAGAATTGGGAAGGAGAAAAGAAGAAGACGGAAGAGGAAAAAGAGTTCTGGTCCTGGAGTATCAATCTTCGAGGTTTCAAGCAGCCAGAGCGGCAATTCTACCTCATCATCACCTCTGTCACCAGCAGCATCTACTACTCCAAAACAGTCACGGCCGGTGTCTCCTGGAACACGGCAACGTGTGGAAGCTGGAAACACATTTTCCAGGGTACCTAGTGGTAAGGGTAAATGCTCAGCAAAGGACAGTCTCTTGAATCAAGATTTTCCTTTGGGACAAGGGAAGAACAATTCCTGCACGTGTTCTCGATCTGGATTGACCAGAAGAGAAGCTGGCACTGGCAGAGCTTCTCTCCTACCTTCTGCTACCTTCCCCGGTGCTGCTGCTACGGACAGCCCACCTTGGACTTCTTGTCCTTCACCTTTCTTGGCTTCTACATCTACAATGGATCCGCGTGTCCGAGCTCCTGGGACCAAACTAATTCGCAGACAAAAAGCTGGTGGACGTGAGGAAAAAGTGGATGTTCGGCAGACGTTTACTTATGATATATGGGGGGATCATCTGTTTCGACCTCCGTTGACTTATCAGTCAGAAGGGGTCTGTAGTACACCATCAGCCATTGAGAACGGTTCTGAGAGCTTCTTTGTGTGGGGCCCGGAGACCCTCGTGACAAACTCTCTTCTGCAACCAATAGGAATTCCCGATTTGAAGGGTAATGAATAAATAAGTTCTACCGTGAACTTTCATCCAGTCTGGCCCTTTCCCCTGATTATTGAAAGAAGTTACGTGTGACGGTGTTAGAACATAGAAAATGGACCAGTAAGTAGCGCAGTAATGCCAGAAATAGCAACTATGTGGTTGCTACTGTGTTTAGATCCCCGCAGTCACTGGGATTCAGTGAACGGTGAACCATTAAGAAAAACGTAGTCAATAGGCAGAAAAATTATGGGGAGCTTCACAATGGTTTTAAGTTTAAAGATGTGCGCTGACGGGCTTTAAACAATCCTTGGGTATATTTGTACATATTCTATTATATTTGTGAATATCTTATTTTGTTAAAGAAATGAGCAGAACTGCGACTTTATTTATCTAAAAAACGAAAAATAAACTATGGCTTCAAGATGAATGCTTTAGGCTTTGCTTAATGGCACTCGCCAGGAATAATTAAAAAAAATCCCCAGCCCATAAGTTCAGCGTTAATATGTTCTGTGCCATTATGTCTCTCTTATTAACAGTTCTTACATTTATACGTCTTCCAACTGATGAGATGGAGCATGGTTAACATGGAAGGACTACCATGTTTATTTTTCATTCTTTCGTTTTTGAAAGCGCATTATGTTATATTTATTATATTTTTTAAATTTCATTTTTATCTCTTACTTTTATTAATTTTTTTAAAAGAAGATATACTTAAAAAATCACACACAAAAAATAAAACAAACACAGCTTATGAATTTTTCACCTTTTGAGTTTGACGTAGGTGGAGTAATCATGCTATATAAGTGTTGATGTCTTATATTCTAGATTGTTGACTGCCAGGTGCCAGCCATGCCCCTTGACTGCGTATTGCCTTGCAGTCATGACGGCAACATACAAATGCTAAAGGGCTTGTGCGCATGTGTCGCCTGGCAACTGAGTATAGGTGGGTTTAATGCCCGAGTTACTTTCTGTTTCGCAGTCCCTCTTAAAGTCATTGGTGATGGATAACGAATGGGCCAAAGAGAATTCATGTTATGATGACATAAAAAGCTGGAATTCAAGCATAATTGTTGGAATTCTCGTAGCTATGGCATTTGATGCCATTGGGTTGCAACTTTAAGGACAGACGAAGATGAGGCCTGCGGGCTTCAGCTCTTCTAGGACGACGTTGAAAGAAGACAAGAATGCTGGTGCCTTTGGGCTTGGGATGGCGGATGGTAACTTCGCAATCATTCACAAGTGTGTCTTTCTGGGACCATCGTCTTGTTTTTCCTCCTGCTTATTAGAGTTGGCATTGGCAATTTGCAGCTTCGAAAATGACAAGACCAAGTATGTTTTTTTCTTCAATGGCTATAACACACGTTATCTCATGTCCTAGTTGTGCCTCCACTTTCTTTTGCCCAAGGACTTTTAGTTGCTTGTGGGCTATACGGTGTACAGGTGATGGGGTAAAAAAAACTAGACGAGATCTCTGTCTTTCTTCTCGATCCTCTTATTTTCACCGGTAGATTGACTTGCATTCAATTAACCATCACATAATACAAAAAAACAATACACACGACAATTTTATATAAACGAGATGGGAGGGACAGATGTTAAAATATAGGACAGAGGAATTCATGACTAAATTAAAACCCCTTTGACGTGTGGCGCTGGAGTTGGAGTTTGGGTGGGGGGGTGGAGATGGGGTCCGGGGACTTACATGGTCCACACATTTCATGACAGCCAATGAGGGGGACAGGACAAATCCGTGAATGGGGAGCCCCGCCTTAAAGCAATACTGTTGCATTGGATTTTGGAGGATCTGAGAGAAGGGCATTGACTTTCTTGAATATCTTTAGACAATTGGGGATTTATTTTTGGCTCAGAGAAATGGTTTCTGTATGGGACCTTACGTTGCTCCTCTAAAGTTTAGATAACGATTTTATATATAGTTAGCTTTGCTGGATTGGATGGGATTGCCTACGTTAGGATGCTTGCTTTCCAATATTTTCATCCTATTCAAATAATGTACATTTTAGCACGTTACCTTTTTATGTTTCTTATTTTTACACTATTCTTTAATTTTCGCATTAATTCCTCTTCTTCAATAAAATTTACATCATGCCAAACTTTTGAGTTTTCACGTTTCCCCAATTTAGGATAGGAAAATTTGAAATTTACCTATTAACTTGTACTTTGTACTTTAGTCATGAATTAAACAGTGGAAGAATGGAATGGCAACAGTGGCACTCCAGAGGACAGCAATGGGATCCTATTTATTGTCGGAAGGACTTATCTGTTTCCAGGCACAGAGTCCACAGCTTTAATTTCTGATTTGTTCCTATTTGCATGTCTTCATTTATTGAGACTGTTTCAAGAACTGAAATTCTGGATGTGCCCAACAAATTATAATAAAAAAGGTGTACCATTTTCTTGTTGACTTCTAACCTGCTCTATTGTATTATCTTAACTTGAAATGAGGAAATAAAATTGTCAGTAGTGAATATGAACAATTTTGAGTTTATTTACGTCTTATAAAATTGTGGGCACATTTTCAAAATAAAATGCCGTGAGGCTGTGAACTGTTAAACACTTTACAATCCTTTTTCTTTCTTTTCTTGATATATATATGGCAATATGGTGTTTTCTTGGGGTGTTTAAAAATTTATTAACAGGTTGGGGATCACTTTTGTGGGGATGAATATTGGGGAATTCAATATTAATTATCCTCATGATTTGGAGATTAAAGTGCATTGCTGATCTATTGGTTTTAAATCCGGAAAGCTCTCAATACATGAGATACACTCACGTGCTTGCCAACATAATACTAGGTTCATGCAACTAATCCTGCCATTTCATTTTAATTTACTCATATTTATGCATTGGGAATGTCTCAGAGTACACTTTAAGCAACCTTTTTCTTCTCATTTAATTGTTAATTATTCAATCTTAAAATGGGTTCCGATTCAAAATGTCCACCCTTCTACAATTGGACAATTTTGTCCCTTTCAACTAAAATGGATATACTGAATATACTAATCTCCAATTGAATGATTTTTAAATATATATAAAATAATTCAAAAAAATCAAATTAAAAAATTAAAAACTACTATGACTCCATTATATCAGGACTTTAGGTAAGCAAGTTGAGAAGTAATACAATTATTTTAAATTATCATATTTACTAAATATAATTATTAAGAAAATAATCGTTTGAATTATAAATCGATTCGATCCAACAACCTCAACCTAAAAAAAAAAAAAGAAGGAAAAACCTCAACGGCCCTTCCCTTAACTATAGTTGTGAGGGTAGATTGGACATTTTGAGTGAACAAAGTGCATTTTTCCTAATAACAAGAAAATGTAAAAAAGTTGATGATGAAGAGTAGGTGCATTTTACAGACTACAGAGGAGTGCATTGTTGCACGTTCAAACATGATGACAGCAGGTTGTCAGTCACTCCAAAGTACCTGAACCACGCATAAAGGCGCACCTCTACTCCAGCCAGATCAGGTCCATGTAGCTTCCACCACCCCTCCACTCACTCCCATTTGCATTCTTCTTTCACCTTATAATGCATGCTCTTGTCCTCTTCTGCCACTAGTCATCCATCGTCTCTCTTGACTCTTGTAGTCTTGTATTGGGAGTATTATCGTATCGCTGCCTGCGCCTAATGGGGGAGTTTTAAAAAACCATGGTTGTTTGAGCTTAACGTCCGCTGATTCTACGGTTCAAAGCATTGCTTTCGGTGAGTGGACTGGCGTTGAATCTCTCTAAAACCTCGTCTTTTCTGCTCAGTCAATCAGTTAGCAGTGTTTTTCGTTGGGCCTTTTGTTGTCTACTGCCAGGTTACCTCCACCCCCTTCACGCCCTTCAAGGTTTATACACATATAGTATGCTTCTCTGTGTACTTAAATTAATGCATTCTGCTGCTAAGACATTGATATTTTAGGGATGTAGAGTGTAGTTTCAGCCAACCCGCTTTATCATATTCTTCGCTTACAAACTACAAAAAGATACCTTGCTCTACGCTCCATGCTCTCTGCACTTACCGAAAAAGACGTGGTTTTTTTTGGCTTTCATTTCAGTGATTTCACCTTTCAGCTTTCCCGCTCTCTCCGTCAAAGCAGGACTTCTTTCTTTCTTGGTGAAGGGTCACTTCAGTTCCTTTTTGTTCTGTTACTGTTTTCCTATTCTTAGACCATACAGCTTGTTCAGCCATTTTTTGAGGTAGAAGGCGTGCTACTGCTTTATGGCTTGAGAAGATTTTGCTTTGTTGATGAGAATTGACCTAAATGAATATGAATACGTGCTGCAGAGTGAAGATCCTGCCCATGGTGCTCCCACAAAAGTAAGAAACAGATGGATAAGAGAGTTGGCAATGATAATGTTAATTCCAAGAACCCGCATTTGCATCCTCAAAATGTAAGTAAGCTCTCAGTTCTTTAATTTTTGTAACTTATATTGTTCTCTGATGAAATACAGGTTTGGGTGAGATTGATCACTTCTAAATCTCTCTCTCTCCAAGAATGGAATCCGGAATTGATTGCAATATTCTATATTGAAATTAAAAGTTGGATTCCTTACAGCTAAATCTGTGTTGAGGTTCTTTCTCTACATTCAAGCAATGGATAATATCTTTTCCACTTCCGCATCTGCCATTAACATGCTCGAGTACAATTAAGTGATTGGTCAATCTGATCAGTGGCAGGGGAAGAAGATGGAATTGCAGGAAGGCAAATCACAATCTGCCGAGAAAACCATGGCCAATGGGCGGCGGTCAATGAGAGAAAGAAAATTGGCCTTATCACAAGATGTACTTCAATTTCTCTGATTGCAAGCAAAGTGTTCGATACATATACTAGCATATTTTTTTTGTTTCTATACTGACATCTGATTTTCTTTTTCTCGTTTCTTTTCCTTCTAAACGGCAGGTTGATAATCTAAAGAAGAAGTTGAGGCATGAAGAGAACGTCCACAGGGCTTTGCAGAGAGCTTTCAATAGGCCCTTAGGAGCTCTTCCCCGTCTTCCCCCTTATCTCCCTCAATGTGTAAGCGTAATTCTTGTTTCTTCTAGATCTGCCTTTTTATATAACCGCCTAACAACTACTTATGCGTACTTTGATTGTGTTGGCATCGGCAAAAATGGGATAGTCATTTTCTTTTCGTGGTGGGGTGCTTATGATGCATGTGGAAATTCCCAAATGAATCCGCCAAGGAATATACCATCATTGATTTGGGAAGTAACTTTGTTTGGTGCATGACATTGTAGACACTTGAGCTTCTAGCCGAAGTGGCTGTGCTGGAAGAGGAGGTCGTTCGGCTTGAAGAACAGGCCGTGAATTTTAGACTGGGTCTATATCAAGAAGCTGTTTATATGTCCTCCAGAAAAAGTCCAGCGGATTTGACGCCCTCCCGAGATGAAATATCATCTATGAGTTCCCAGCAGAGGCACTCAAGATCTCAATCACAAAGTGAAGTCAGTTCGGGATCATTTAGGACACGGCCTTCGCCTCTGCTTTCTAGGACTGCTTCTAGTAGAAGGTTACTAATATCTGATGGCTCAAAGCATTGTTCTGGGAGCCAGTCCAATTGTAAACGCCCTCAAAATGAGAACGGTTTCTCATCAAAAGATGGATTTGGAAGTGGCAATCAGTCCAGTCCCAATTCTGAGAAAGACAAATCGTATGCCAGAAGGAAATCTCTGGTAATAGGTACCTCCACGAAGAGACACCAGTTGAATCCTGAATCAGTGTTGAAGAGTCCAAATTCCCCTAAGAGCCAGGTGTTCTCTTATTGTTAATGTTCTTATTAATCGTTCACTTGACAAGCAAATTCGGATTGAGGTTGAAAACTATATATAATGTATACTATAACAGTCTCAAGTGACTGCTAAACGTAGTGATACTATGCTGCAGTACAGGACTGTAGAGCAAGCACAGGAGAGCTCTTCTGGTTCTTCTGATGATAGGCTTCTGGATGTTGAAAGTGAGGCAAATAAAATATCTGAGGATATCTTGAATTGCCTGATTAATATCTTCGTAAGATTAAGCTCATCAAAAGGGAAGGCAATGGATATGGGATCTTTTTCTTCTTTAGCAGCAAAAGCCTTCAGTGAAAATAATGCGGAATCAGACTTCCAAGATCCTTACTGCCGTTTTTCTGAGTTCAGGAAGAGAGAAATAGGAAAATACAAAAGCATTCATTCAATAGAAGCTCATTCCGTTGATTTCAACCGGAAAACAAATGCATCGTTCCTAGTCCGCCAGCTTAAGTAAGTTTCTCATTTTCCAAAGATCTAAACTTAAGTTTCTCATTTTCCAAAGATCTAAACTCCTTGCAGTTGACAGGACAGAAATTTATTGTTATCACTCATCATTATTGTTTTCTTTTCTTTCCTTCGACCGTTTTCTTGTAAAATTCAGGCTTCTACTAAACAAGCTAGCATCTGTGAAGTTAGATGGTCTAAGCCATCTGCAAAAGCTTGCGTTCTGGATCAACATCTATAATTCCTGCGTTATGAATGTAAGCCGCACTAAACCACCAAGAAGAAACTTTGTGTATCTACTATTTACTATTAGATAGCATTTTTTTGTTATATGTACATATATTTTCTGATGGATTACAGGAAATCAGGGATCCTTTTAATCTTTACCAAAAACTATCACTATAGTAATAGTCCTGTATCATCAATGTTTCAGGCATTTCTGGAACATGGAATCCCTGACAGCCCTGACATGATTGTGGTACAAATGCAAAAGGCAAGGCTTTCCATCACCTACTGTGAACCTAATTTTCGACTTTTATAATAGGTTTCAGGATTTGATATTCCAGCCATCGTGTAGATATCCTGATGTACTTTATCACATTCGTGGTTAGCTTGGTCCAATCGAAAACTGCAACGTTGAATGAAATCAAGGAAAATGTGCTTGAGGATGCTTGTCTATATTTCATGAGAAGTTTCTTTTGGTTCTCCTTAACATGCCACATGCCATATAAACTGCAAATGAAGTACACAACTTGATGAGAATTCATTAATGATTCCAGCAGGCTACAATAAATGTTGGTGGACATGTGCTGAATGCGCTTATGATCGAGCACCTTGTCTTGAGGCTTCCATATCACTTAAGATATGTGAGTTGCGTAATTTTTAGTGAGAGTTTATCAGAATCAGAAATAGTTAAATTTGTTGCTCACTTTTTCTTTGTGATAAACTTAAAGCCAATCTCTCTTCTCGTGATGCCATTCATAGACCTGCTCCAAATCAGCCAAGAATGATGAAAGCAAGACATGCAAAACACTCAGTTTGGAGTGGTCAGAACCACTGGTCACATTTGCACTTTCCTGTGGAAGCTGGTCCTCCCCTGCTGTAAGCTCGTCACACTTGTTTTTTCATGCTGAAGAATTTGCTTAATGCTCCTATGCTGTTCCTATTTAATGTTTGGAGTTGACATTATAAATAATAGCTACTCCGAAAACATTCTCATCTTAAGCCATGGATCCCTTCTTGACAAAGTATCAAAAGACAGCCCTCGAAGGATTGTTTAGTAGTTTCAGCAACTTATTCATTGCGCCTACATACGGATACGTATATCAGTTCAACCTTTAGTGATGTTCCGAATCACATCATTCTTTGCAACTTTAGGTGAGGGTGTATACTGCATCTCAAATTGAGACAGAGTTGGAAACAGCCAAAAGGGACTATTTGCAAGCAGCAGTTGGCATTTCAGCAGCTGACAAATTAATAATTCCTAAGCTGCTAGATCGGTGCCTGCTTGACTTTGCAGAAGACATGAATGCATTACTGGACTGGATTTGTCTGCAGCTACCGGATGAACTCAGGGACGAAGTCGCCAAATGCCTCGAGAGAAAGGATAAAGAGCCTCTCTCGAAACTAGTTCAAGTGATGCCATACGACTTTAGTTTCAGGTACCTTATATGCCTGTAAGGGCCACCTACCTTGTGCGGACCTTCTGCCTCTGCAGTTCTCAGAAATGCAGGACTGCATTCTTACACTTAAGAATCATTACAACTGCATATAGCACCATAGCAATAATCTAGAATTTTGTTGGGGACAGGAGATAAAATAAATGGGGGTTCCAGTGAAGGTAATTGGTTGTTTCATTAAAGGTTTCCTTTTTTAAATTCAATCTTCATGTTTTACTGCACGGGTTGTGATAATTATCCAAACCCTTTTCCACGTTTATTAATATAGGCATAATGAAAATGATAATATTATAACTGTTCGTAATGTCAGATATTATTGTTTTTATTATTATCAAAATGTAGTCTTGGCTATTCATTTTTGTTACATTGTTTTATTTTTTTAAATTTACAACAAACAAATCCAAAACTGAATTCTAATTATTGATTTTAAACTATTGACTTCAACAGAAAAATGTTTGATTTAATTTTTTCCCCCGTCGAAGCATGTGGTTTTGGGTGTTTGGGTTGAAAATATATCAATTGGTGTTTCCACACTCATACGATAGCAATAAGAACCCAATGATGTTGCACACTTTGTATGTGCAAAAATTAAATAAAAATATTTTTAATATAATACATATTTATAAATAATTTGATGATCGATAATATGTAAATATTAAGTTTATTTTACATAATTTCAATAGTCATAAAAAATTTATATCATAATAGTTTATATTTAAATAACATGTAAAAATGATAATAATTTTATTACAATGCATTTTTTTTATGGAGTGCTCATATGTGCGTGTGTATGACACAAAAAAAGTTTAAAAAATGACAGACAAAAATAAATATACAAAAACATGATTTATTTTATGGAAACAAATAGTTTTCTAAACCCATCTATATTTATTTAAAAAATTTGAAATGACAAAATAATTATTAAAGACGTATTTCAAACATATCTAATGACAAAAAATTAATTACTATCATGAACTTACATTTAATAATATAGTATACATAGATATTAATAATCTACAACCATAATAATTACATACAAAAAAATATAATCTAATAATTTTGATCGTACAATAGCAAATATATATATATATCAAAAATAATTTAAAATATCTAATAGTTAAATCATTTTTTTTAAAAAAATACTGTCCTAAAATATACATGAAAATAAAAAATAATATCAATCGTGTAATTGATTCATTTGACGAATTACTATATAATTCTATTGACAAAAATAATAATAAAAGAAACACATCTACACTATACATGTATATATCTCTATTATATTATTATTTAAATAAGAATATTTGGTTGCGCATTCTGTACCTTATATTCATTTATGTTTTCTATTATTTTTTTGCTTTTAACTTATTGCTTTTGTTTATGTTTTCTCTCAATTTTTTACAGTTTTTATTATTTTTTATTTTTTCTCATCTATTTATTCTATTCCATATATGAAGGGTATATGTCATTTTTTTGTTACACAATACTAAATTACAAGAATACCCTTATATATATATATATATATTTAATTTCTTTCCCTCGTTTAAAACCTATTTCATTCTCATGCTAAAATGTATCTTTTTTTTTTTTTTAATTTCCTCTCTCGAATTTAAATTGTTCTATTTATTTCTTAAAAAAATTGTTTTTTCTCATATTTGTAAATGGATTAAAAGTTATATTTAAAATTACTAATTTATTTATATAACAACGCGCACACGCATCAAGTGTGCATTTAATCACTAGTTAAATATAAATAAAATAATATACTATTATCTAATTAAAGACATGTAATTTATTGCAAAAATAAAAAGTAAGTTTGTGTATTAAATAATAATAAAAATATTCCATTAATTTAAAAGAAAAAAATCATCCTTAAAGATCTTCTTCCTAAAATATTTTACGGAAAGCTATCTGTATTTCGACTATAAAAATTTAAACTAAACTCTACCTAAGCCACCTATGGCTTTTCTTCATCGCTCACTGATTTTATGCCAAATCTTTGATGTTGCAGATGAAACAGGGAACAATGGATCTACATGAAGCACAGACTCAATCGGTTACATGGCATTGCAAGAGCATGTTCAAAAAGCACAAAGCAAGGTTTATTTCCACTTCTGACCCAACAAAACACACTATAATATTACAATTTTAAAATTTTCTATTCTTTTTTTATTTTTATTTTAACACAATTCTTAAAAAAAGTGCACACACACAACCCACTAAAAACACATACAACAATTTTAAAAACGTACCAGGTTTCTTGGAGAATGATTAGGTATACAATTGTTGGTTAGAACACCAAATCTCAAGAACTAAGACTATGTTTTTTTTAAAATTTTGATATGTAATTTTATTTTTATTTTTTGAAAACTATGTAAAAATAAAAAAGAGAATCAAATTTTCAACCTTAAGAATACATACTTAATTATTACAGTCTTTAAATTTTTTCTATCTCTCTCTCTCTTTTTTATACAATTTTCAAGAAAAAATACTTAAAATTATACAGCAAAATTTCAAAACAAATATAGCCTAAGTATAAAAACCTGCCGCCGCAACAATGGGTCCAAAATGCGAATTTTAGGATCCGGTGGCCGCTGAGAAGTCACCACTCAATCCAAAGAGAAAAACAACGTCAGTGTTGATACAGCTATCATATTCATACCCAAAGATTTCTTACACAAGAAGCAAGAAATATAAGATCTGCAAAGGAAAAATAAAAAAAAATAAAGAAAAATGATGCCATCGATAATCAATTTAGCTATAACCGCAATACAAAGACATAACACATGTCAACCCAAAAATAAGAAAATCAAAAGGAACTACTGAATATAAAGATATATAGACTCGGGAGCCAAAAAATTGCAAGAGGAAAAAGACCAAGTAATTTTGAATACCATCACTATAGCAAGCAGTGCCTTGGAATGTAAGAAATTGATGTCGCAGCCGCAATTGCATACTTGTCCTCAGCCGAAGGGTGAAGGAACGGGTCCAGCAATTGCATCTGATCTTTTAATGCTTCCCATCCCACAGATAATGCAGCCAGGTGTCGACAAAGCAGAGAACTTAGCACCACAGAGATCACAGACATCATACCCAATGGTGGATAGACGGCTAAGTGTGGCAGCACAGAATTGGGAGGGATCTTCCAATGGATCAATGGATTTGTTGGTCAAGCCCCTCTGGATACACATGTCAATTAGGCTTCTCAACTCATCTTGCTTGCCCGGAGGTGCTTTTGACAAGAGAAGTTCAAGCATCTGTTTGGCATAGCCATAATTCTGCACATCCATGTTTCTTTTTATGGCAGTTCGAATGCAATTTATCCTGTGCTTGGCAAGAAGGGGCAATGAACCCAAATGCCGTGCCAATCTAGACATCTCATCTTTTGCACTGATTGCGTTGGGGCCTTGAACCTTCTGCAGTCGGTTTATTTCCTGCAGCGACATAAGAAGAATGCAGCATGTCCTGAGACACTATTCATACTGGATCGGCATGTAATCATGTTCCCATATTCAGAGTCTCAACTACAGTATAAATATTAACCACACACGTTCAGTAGGGAATGACAACTAGATGAGGAATTTTAAATATTTAAGGCAACCAATTGCTCAAAAATAAGAATTTCTCAAGTAAATGCAGAAAAAAAAAACTCATTTTCAATATTATTACTTTGGAAATTCAAGACTGAAATATCAAGACCATGCAAGTTCCATTGTGTGCACATACACGAGCATACACATGTTACAGTATATCCCAATATGGTGAGAGTGCATCTATTAGAAATGCATGCACTCTCCATAGACTATGACAACACTTCCAAAATCTGCAGGAAATACTTCTAGTGCAAGTGGGATTAATTTACTGACTGACACAGACATATGTACACAAGTGACATCACATCAAAACTAGCAGCTCGTGCATTTATGATATATGCACATAAAATTTTGTACTCATAAATATTTTGAATTATATGCATGTATATCTAATAATTTATCAACTAGTAAAAACAATCCATTTTAAATATTCCAGAAAAGTAAATGTAGTTACATTATGGAGTTTAACCAATAATAATTAAGTAGTACCTTGCACACTCATGGCATGTGCAACTACAAAAAATTTAGACTAAAAAGTATATAAATAAAAATATTTTTATATCAATTGGTATAGATTAATTATATTGGTTTAGTAACTTACATCAAACTAAGAAAAAATTGATATTAATAAAACAAATGTGGTATTTAAGAATAGAAATAAAAGTACTTAAAATTGAATATACATTAAAAGCTTTAGAGAGAGAGAAGGGTAAAATGGATCATAGAAAAAAATAAATGAATATACATTAAATGTAGTGGAGAAATAAATAAAAAGTTAAAAAAAAAAGGTATTAGCCACAGTTTAGTTATTCCACTTTGAGAACCAAAAGTAGTTACCATGCATGCCTTAGCATTAATATTGCATTAATATTATATAGGATAGATATACATAGATTTATTAAAGGGGGTATTTTTCAAAATTTATTAAATAACCAAACATAGTTACTCTAGGGGGTTTAACTATAATAAATAGCATACATAAGAACATATTTTTTAGCTCAAGACAAATATAGCTTACTTCTCTAATGGTATCTAGATAGCCAATGTACAAACCCACATCAGAAAAAGGAATTCGCATTGTTTCTCTGCCAAAATGGCTATCCAATCCAAAACCACTGTAACTGAATTAGATTGAGAGGATCTAACAGATAATAGTAACAAAAGAGAGGAAATCATACATCATTTGCTCTTAGACTTCACTTGCCAGAAAGCTTAACTGACAAATGAAGTTATTTTCCAAGATTCATTACTTCCAAAAGCTGAAAGTGCATGCACAGTAGGATGAAGTAGCATTATGAATACAAGAATTCTGGATTTATTAATCACAAGAAATGTCATCTTTGGAATGCCAAATCTAATCAACTTGTTTCTTCATTTTAACAAAGCCATATTCTCTCTCAACTGTTGTGTGTGTGTTGTTGTAGGAAAGAAACCAACCAGAGGGTGCCATGGAACCCAATCTACCACAAGCAATAAAGACACTAATTCACAACACAGCTCAACAATCAAGCTAATAGCTTTTAATGAGCAAAAATGGATGTGCAAAAGAAAGCAGGGAAGTGGTGCTCGAGGCTGAGAAGGAGGCTTTATAAAGGAACTAAAAGCAGAGACAAGAACAGCTAGGGTTGGATGGAGAGTGTGCAATGAAAGTATGACGCAAGTGCCGGGAATTGGAAGTACAATGAAGCTGACAGGGTTAAGTTTGGTGTATCAAGGAAAGGCCATGGGCTTTAAATGAAAACAAAATGCATCCATAAAATCGTCTATCAGAATCCTCATGGAGATGCCCATGTTTATTTTATAAAGTTTCAGGTATTTCGAAC
Source organism: Avicennia marina (assembly GCA_019155195.1). Taxonomy (NCBI): domain Eukaryota; kingdom Viridiplantae; phylum Streptophyta; class Magnoliopsida; order Lamiales; family Acanthaceae; genus Avicennia; species Avicennia marina. Next base: position 11,278,369 of record CM032765.1, read on the forward strand.
CAAAAAAGAAAAAAGAAGAGAAAAAATAGTACTCCAGTTAGGTTGTATTCAGTAAAGATATGGATGTTACTTGTGTTGTAATAGACAATTGGACAAAACCCATGGACAAGGAGGATATTAGCTGCCAAGAATTCATTGAAAACTTGTCTGGTAGGCCTTGATGTCATATCGTCTGTGTTTTAAGATTGAGTAGTCAGACCAAGGAAACCTTCAAAAGACAACAGTAATTAAACGCCAGGCACTCTAGTGCTTCACCAGTGTCAATTTGATCCACACTGAGCAATCATATGATATATTGCAACAGATCCACACGTTTCACTTTGTTGCAATGTGCAGAAGAAAGTGTTGGATGAATAGATGAGATAGATGTATGCAATGAAGTCAGGCAGCCAAAAGAAAACTTTAATACCTGGAGAAGGGTGACGGCAATCTTGTACTGGGCACAAATAGTGGCTTGTGCCTTGATGTCAGCTCCACGTGATTGATCCTTGGCCAAGGCTAGGAAAGCCTCATCAAAACAGGATAATGCATCTGAAAGCTGATTCAGCTCCAGGTGAGCAAGTCCAGTCTTAAAACAAACTGCGGCAGCAGCACCACGAGGAACCTTGTACAGAAAGGAAACCAGAATATTTCAGGGTTTCTAGATAAGTTAACCTGCCTCCCTCCGCATCCCCCTCAACCATCCTCCCCCCTTGCAACCCATAAGAATGAGAGCAAGAGAGAGATCGCGAGAGAGAGTATGCGATTATCAGAATCTCATAAATACCAAATAAATGAATTTCCAGATTCAAAATGTGACAGAGCTCACATAAATAATATACATATGCTATCTGCTGTAAATTACCCGGATGGGATAGAATAGGTATACTGCATGGGATAATAGTCCAGCTAAGAAGGATAATGACTCATGTGCATCCCTTTTGTACATCCCATAAAAAGTTAACCATATCATTCAGATAGGACGACTACAAAGACCAAGACTTAGATAAGATTCAAAGAATTGCTTTAGCTTAGATTACTCAATGGGTAGGAATTTGCCACCTATCCCAACAACCCACAACGATTTACCAAATCCAAGCCACAGATCCCCCCAAACAGGAGAAAAAGGCACATGTCAATGTCCCTCAATAAACAACAGTCACAGGAATCACAGTAACTAAGAATGCACCAAGTTCTTCAGCCAATTTCAAAGTAAAAAATCAACCTTACAAGCACAAGCCAGGTGCAAACTATCCACACACAAGCACTCTAGGGGAATTTTTAGCTAGGAAAAAAGGATAAATAAGAGAAGCCTTGAAGTCAATAAAGCAGATCCACAAACATAGCAGTTATTTAAATCAACAATGAAATAAAATTCTTTTTACACACAACTCCTTCAGTATGTAATCCTAGATTTTGGTATGGTCAAGCAAAGCTCTTGCATGACACAAGTAATATTTAGGATGGAAAAAAATGATAAATCACAGTAAGTGGAACAGTTTCCCAGTAATAGGCTTCATCCCCTAAATAATGCATGCAGACAAGGCAAAAACAACTAACTACCTGTCCAGGACGCACAGCTTTTGGAGGAGAAGCTGAATGTGCAGGAGGTTTTCCAGATGTTTCTGATCCTGAACCTTCAAGTGAACTGAGATCAAGGGGCTGACTAGAGACTGGAAACTGTCCTGTCTGGATCTGTGGTTGGGCTGGAACAGATGCTTGAGGCAGGGATACTGGAGGAATGCTGCCATCAGGAGTTCCGACAGACACATATGAAGCAGGTGGTTGAGAAGCTTGAGGAGGTATCCCACCATCAGGCAGACCAATTTCAACTCCGGATGAACTACCCTGGTTAGCTGGGACCTTGTTATTTTCATTACTTTGAGAATTTTGATCCATTCTTGAGAGAACTGCCCCAGCAGGAGGAAGGGATGCTGCAACCTGAAGGGACGATATTGTATTCTGGAAAAAGTCCTCTGGTATTGGCCCAACAGCAGCTCCAATTCCAGGTCCTACAGAAGCAGGCTGTGACTCAGCTGGTGGTTGAACCAATGCACTGGTTCCAAAAATATCAGCAGGAAGAGAAACTGCTGTTGCAGTTCCAGTGGTTGCAGGGCCTGGTTGAGGTACAAGTTGGCCAAGATCTGGTGAAGAGCCAGTTAATGACTTTGTCCTACTCATTGGCATACCTAACTGCTTTGTGGCCTCCTTAATTTTGTTGACATCTACTGTAGTAGATGCAACTGGTTTGTCTCGAATCCTGATCTGCAGCTTTTTGGTTTTGGAAGTTCCTTCCTCATCACTACTGCTACCATCAGCAGTAGAACCATATAGTGGCTTTTTGAAGTCTTCTTCAGCCTTTGCCTGTGCATCTTCAGCACGGGAACCAGTGAATTGTTGGGAGAGAGTTTGTAGACCCATCATGGAACCACCCTTAGATTCGCCATCAGGGGGCCCTTGGGACTTGTCCAATGTTGGTGTAGCAAGAGAAGTCTGAGGTCCATTTGCCCTGATACCACCTTCAGCTTTAAATGCTTTCACCAAACTATCTTCTCTCACTTCAACAACATTACCTCTTCCTTTGATCAAACCAAGATAAACACCAATATGGTCCGTAACAATGGATGGGATAGTACCATCATCAGTTCTCATGTAAGGCATCACCTCAGCTGCCAGCGCCCACTGAGGTATGTCCTTCAAGTTTGTAGGTGTTTTGATCTCCCAGTTCCCACCACCCCATTCAGGACCTTTAGGAACCATACTTTCAGCAGCAAAGTTTGCAAAAATGCCTTGTGTCCACCCAGTTGACCGGACTCTCAAAATCCTCTCACAGTATCTCCTTAACTCTGAATCAGCCCCCTCTTCTTCTAACTTCTGGGTAAGACGCCGCATTGCACTTGGATTAAGGTGGCATATAAATAGATCAAGCATACTTTCATTGTCACCTATAACTTCAAAAGTTTCCTTTGCACTGTCAAACTGACCATACCTGCAATTGCATGTATTACTGAGATTAACATACATTTACAAGAGGATTAAAATAAAAGAGCAAATTTAAAACCCAAACACCCCAGGTAGAGACATAATTTGCAGGTATAAAAGTGATAAATAATGAAATTAATACAAGATACCAATAATTCACAGCATTCAACTTGCCAGATTTGCTAAAACACGCCATCTAGTACAGCAGACACTTTAGTAGGTACAGCAAAAAGGAAAACTACAAGATACAAGCATAGGATTTTATTCTTGCTACTAAAATGATGAAAGCACCTACTCAGATGTTCATCAGGATCATAGTGTGAAAAAACTCAACACACTATGGCATGCAGGACATCAGCATCTAGCCATTTCAAGGGTAAACATCAGAAGACTAAAATCTAAAATAGAAATTCCCCAAATAATGGCCCTAGAACTTTCTTAAGCAAGAAAAGAATAATTATAGCCAAAAACCTGATACACGCATATCCCAACTGGCGGAACCGATGAAACAAATGGGAGGTTGGAGGGCATCGAGGATAATCTCTTGATCGCAAAAACTCATCCTTCAATGCAGACAAAGCAGTAGAAAAGCGGAGTGCTTTAATTGCATATATTCCTCTTGACACCTGAGTTCAATAAGTGGAAAAGTTAATTAAGAATGTTATTGGCTGATACTATCATCCATAAAATGGTACTTGAAAAGCACCTGAGTGAATTGAGGGCCTGATTGTGAAAGTGATACAGCCAGATCACCACACACTGGAGAACCTCTGGCAAGAACATCGAGCGATCTTGGAGTTATACGCAGGCTATCAAACCTGCAGGCAGACAATGCACTAAATATGTCAAAAACCAAACTTCAACACGTGTTGGTGATTGCAAAACAAAAATTGTGAGAACAAAGCTACTGTAGTGCCATTCATGTGTAAGAGCAAAACATTATTTTAATTACCAAAGTGGGATAGCAAGCCAAAAAAGTACCTTGATGTTATTTGGTATAGGATTTCTGACAGATCAAGCTTCTGCTCAAAATGTTGCTGCATTGTGGCAAATCCGATAAGAAGAGGTTCAAGTAGCCCAACAAGACAGCTCTTGATCTCAAATTTCTTCTTCTGCCTAACATTTATATCAGTTGGGTTTGCAAGAAGCAGACGATCATTCAGAGCCCCTATCAGCACTGCAGTCAAATCATGAAAAGCTCAGCAAAATAGTTGGAAAGCAGAGCATAGGAAGCTTCTAGCTTCTAATCACAACAATACTCATAAATAGTTATCTGAGGATCCCATTTTCGGGCAAATGTAAGCAGTAAACCTGCATTAGGCATATTGATTGAGAGTATGGTCCTAACTTTTCCATCCCAACCAAGAACACTGACAGAAGTAGAAGTAGAAAAGAGAAGTGCAGGCCCAAGCCACAGCAAGGATCTGAAGTGATAAAAGGTTAAGGGCCTATATATATTTAAAGTTACGAATGATAAAAGCACAAACAAGTAGTAGTTGCAAATGACATGGGAGGTGGGGGGCGGGGGGAGAGAGAGAGAGGGAGAGAGATGAGAAGGCCTGAAGGATATAGTGGGAAGTCCTTTATCAAAATTTGCAGAAGTACTAGCCAATATATCCAAATCTGCAGTCACAATGAGCACACGTTGTGTTGTCAATATACCAACCACAAGCCCCCTGAGAGTTTCTTGCCATTGTACCTGAAAATGACAATTTCAAAAATATATTAAAAGCTTCCAGCTCATTATGTTCAATTTAAAAAAAATTACTTTCATCAACATATCTAAAAGTGGTCAATCAGAACCAAGACTTTCAAAAGAAATGAAAACAAAAAAATGTCAAATTGTTGGAAATCAAAAGGGTCCGTATTCTAGTATTAGAATAAACGTACATGGACCACAAAACATCACATCAAAGATAATAAAGAACAAGTTTCTTATTCAATGCTGTAACCACAGGTCAATAAATATTTCCATACACTCTACATTTTTTCTGATTAATGTGAAATCAAAACCAAGGAAAGAAGACATTATTGACATATCAATATCACGTAGAACTTGCTGTTTAAAATTCTAAAAATACAGAAATTACTTATAGTGCCACTAGCAAGCCTACGACCAACATTTTTTATATTTTCAATAAATCAAAAAGCAATCATTACGGTGAAGTTACAAATCCTCTATTCATAGGTTTACAATACAGTTAAGTAACAAGATGCTCAAGAAACACAATGTAACAAGCCAGGCAGCTCCTTGCAAGTTTGTTAGAAGGCAAGAAAGGCCCTCAAGGAAAGGAAATGTTTGTTCTAAGGAATACAAGATTAAAATCAGAAAATTACCTGAAGTACGGTCTCATTTACTTTCAGTCTGATGAACTTTTGCCCTTCAGCTTTTGTTGAGATCATATATCCATCAGTACTAGGAAGACGATATCCTACGATGAGTTTTCCCAAGCCAATCTGGCCCCCATGAGAAGCAAACATCACAGTTGACTCTACAAAATAGAAATCCCAATCAAAATCTATCTTCTTTGACTTAGTATAGGCAAAATAAACAGTCCTTAGGCACCTAGTGGAGTAGAAAAGATACGATCAACTTCACTTTCAAACATAAACTGCACAGGACCCTTAACAGAAGCAACTTCAGTTTCCAGAGACTGGTTTTCCTGAACTCTTTCACTTTTTTCCAAAGATTCTGGTGGAGCAGCTCCTTGCAACATATACAAGGAAAGTGCAGTCTTATCATCATCAAGTATAGCAAATTGATTTTCATTTGGACCAACAAAGGCCGCGCCTGCACCTGAAACGGCAGAGATGGATTGAAGTAATCACTTTGTTTGCATTCAAAGATAACAAGAACAACAACAATATCAATAATAACAATTTACAAAGGCGATCCATACCTTTGACAGTGGTAGCTTTACCATTCAAAAATTGAGGATCTGTGTTTTCCCAGTACAGCACTACCTCATTTGCAAGACCACTGAACTCATAGACTACAAGAAACATGTGCTGCTTTTTACTGTAAATAATGTTTTTTGGATGCATTTCTACATTTCCAGGAACCTGAAAAATAGAAATTGAGTTTTATTTCCTCACTGAGTTTGGAGTGCACAATGATCAACAGATAGGAATAAAAAAACTAAATATTACCGAAGGGTAAAGTTTTTTGTAGATATTTTCACCACCAGAAGTGAGGTTATAAGCCATGAGGTTTGCCCCTTCAATGTAGAAAGCCCTGACAGGATAATGAAGAATTCGGTTCTCTTTACTGAAGAAATTTAGCTCCAGATGAAGAGGCTGCCAAAGTGAAGTAATTGAGTAGCCCAGAATCCAAATGGTATTATCTATGGATATTGCTGCAATAATATCTGCATAACTACCTGGCAAACTGGAAAGTCTCTTAAATGATTCTTAGGATCCATAATAGTAATTAGAGGTAGTCGAGATATAGGAGCACTCTTTGCATGGCCTTCCATGAAATGCTGCAACAAGCATGAAGAGCTGATACTTCAAGAATAATCAAAGAGAAGAGGCAAAGAAGCAATATCCAATTCAAGGGTCCAAACTATACAAGTTCATCTAAATATTTTAAGTTGTCAGTAGCAACATAGATTTGCAAGAAATAGCAATCAAGATGCTAAGATAATCTCAATAACGCCTGCATTTACTTGGTACCCCAATGAATGCAGAAGTGGCAAACTCTACATTGGTGAATGAGCAGATGAAAGCCTGTTATAATGTCTAAAGTTCCTGTTTTTAGTTTGAAATTTTCCACTGTAGTTTTATTGCTATATAAGTGGTTTTACCAGGTCGACATCAACGACTAACAGATATTTACATTTTTCTCAATTGTCAAAGTAAATCAAACAGGGATCCTGTGATATTTTGTTGAACTATAAATTAAGAAAAGTATTCAAGTCATCGAAAGAATTACACACAACAGCCACATTTTCATTGACCACTACAACATGCGAAAATTATTACCAGCACAATTTCACAAACTTCCAGAGGAAATTCTGAAATTAATGAGAAAACAAATAAAAACAATTATTTTGAAAATATAACAGGTAAAAAATTATCACATCATCTTGTTTAACTCCACTAACTACTAAAATCGGTAACAAACTACTTTCAGATTCAGTTTCAGGTACTAAACCATCTTTTTGGATTGAAAGACAGCGTATCACCAATTTACTTTATAGTGGAATGAAATTTTGGACTCTAGTATATATTCACAGAAGCCCACAAAGCTAAAACATAGACATTCAATCATCTAACACCATGCAAATACAATCTGTCCTATTAAAGACCCAGAACATTATAAAAAGGATAATAAACTATGGTTTGATTTTATAAATTTCCATAGACCGAATGCAAAGGTCAAATATCAGTAAAATTATGTCTTCATATTAACTGGTCTCTGACAAAGACATCTTAAGGGTCCCTAACTGTTCTTAAACTGTACAAGAAAATCATTTTCCTTATGGTGTCCTTCTTAACAGTAGGAAGCAGCAAACAACAGTCATTTGCTACATTAGTTTGCTGCTTGTTGGGGAGTGGAGCGAGGGCAGAGACTGATAAGAGTATGCGTAATTTATTATCTACTCATCAGTTTAGCAGGCAGACAACTGCTATAGTGCTCCAGAAAAGGAAATATGATTGGTATTAAAAATAGAACAACAGAATGCTTTCGAACACATTTTTGCACAACATCATCTATAAACAAAACACTAATGATCTTATTCATTTGTCCACAACCATCAACTATTAATATTATTTGTCTTTAAATTCAAAAATGTAATTTTGTAATATTTTTAACCATGGTGCAAATTTCATATTTTTAAGTTTCAATTTTGAGCAACTCACGTCTTCCCTTTACCATTGAACCTATTAATCTCAACAGCAGAAGTATCAATTTGACGTAAGAGCCCTTGATCTGATATTAAAATACTTTTAAGAGTCCAAATTTTAGAATGAAAACCTCATCATTGAGGTTTGAGTGCACCAATGACATATATGCCTTAGATATATACAGAATAAAAATTTCCAAATATAACAGCATCAGAAAATTTACTTACACTGTAAAGGAAAGCCCTCCTTGCTATATCTGAGATAGTTAGCTGACCTTGGCTGACAATAGCAAAACAAAGCATCAATAAAACAAAAATAACATCTCCCACAATCTACAGATCTATTATCCGGTACCATATTTGAATAAACATTCGTCTGGTTAATAAATTCTGTCAAATTACTAAAAATCATATTCCAACAGCTCATCAAGCAACTCCCAAACTTACCCTTTCATTTTACGCTCTTGAAGTTGGGATTGCAGTTGGTGATCAGCTAATATACCAGATGAACCAAGGGATGCAAGTTTGTCCTTCAATACAGATGCTGTTTAGAAAAAAAATGTTAGCTAGAAAAGCAAATAGTGCCATTTACATTTTCCAATTGAAAGGCATAAAATGGCATTTAAAAATTGGGGTAAGTTATTATGGCAGCATTATTCCCTAGAAATATCAGAGCATAAATCAGTGTGTAGTTACAGATGTTGGCATGATCATTCTACATTTTGCCAAGCTAAACACAGCAAAACAACAAGACCGGCCAGTTGAAAAGTCACATCACCACCTCGAAAAAAGATTTAGAATTTCAACTGGTTTCATTATTGAAAAACCCGCCAACTGATAGATTACAAATAAAATCCCTCAGAAGTTGAGCCTTTCACAGAAGTATGTCAAAACCAAAATGACTTTGCTATGCACCAATTATTGAAATGACTTACTCCAAAATGCAAACCAATAACAGATAAAGTTACGTATGAACCAGGACATGGAGCCAGAACATATCAACTCCAACCACTAAAACCAAAACTGCAGGATGCCCAATCTGCTACATGCTGGGTAAAAATAAAGTACCAATCAATCCAGTATAAGAGTTTAACTAGGAAATCACCTGACGATCCCCTTGCACTTTGCAGAACAGCAAAGAGCTGTTTCCGCCCCTCTCTAGTGTATGCAGCTCTGTTCTTGCGGTAGTCTCCACCAGTCATGCTCTAATGAGAAGCATGAAGTTGCTTATGAATTTAATAAATGTCATTATGCGACCCATAATTGATGAGTATAAAGATGGTTACCGCAAAAAGCAATGCTGCTAGATTCAACTTTGGGTGCACTTCCAAACTCCTAATTCGTGGAAGTGGATAAACAGTTTCTCCACCTTGCTGAGATAATATGCGAGGAATGTCGATAGATTCAATAGCTGCAGAATCAGATATAAGCAGATGAGAACTTACGCACATCAATTGAACAGCAAAAATTTGAAAGAAGCACAAGGTTTGAAAGAGTAACCAACAGTTTATGATAAACCTTTCTTCTAAATAAAAGTTAATGGTTATCTGAATACTTTGTTGTCTAGCACAGTCAGACTAAATGGAGACAAGTATTCTACCACTGAAAGGTAATCAAGAGGTTAGCTTCAGTTTAGGGACAGAAAGAAACTATATTTTATTATTACTATATTAATTCATAAAATGACCAGAATCATAATAATAATAACCAAATGACAGCTTCAAGATGCACCTTATCAACTTTTCTTTTTCTTCGGATGTGTAACTATCTAGGGATTATAGTTCAAGGTTTTTCCATCTGTATACTACACCATCAATATCTGTCCCTTTGGATAGCACAAGCCAATTCAAAGTGATAAAAGGAAAAAGATGGAAAAAAGAATCAAAATGGAATACAAAGCCGAAAAGGATTTTTAAATGATACAAACATCTCGATTGAATTTCATTCCAACAAGTGAAAATTTACCTTGTCAACTGAAAAAAAAAGGAAGCAACATAATTACTTCAATGTATGCATAACCTTGGTAGAAGAAAGGATGCAAGAAATAATTCAATAACTACTTCTGAAAGCATGATAGAAAGAGTTGATCACTAAAATAGAGACATCACAACATTATTTATAGAAATTTCCCTAGAAAGGAGACAGGATGAAGTGCTCAACTAACCAGCAGGCTCAAAAAAATTTGCTTGCATTGGCGGTTTGTTAGGATTCACGTTTACTCGAGTTCTCCACACTTGCACACTTCCATCTTTTGTCAAAGTGACAAGCAATCGCAACATTGGAAGCCAAGCAACCGACTGGATTGGTTGTGAGCCCACTTGGGTACTAGAAATTGCACATTCAAACCAATATGCAATGATTAAGATCAGAAGGTTAGGCATTAAAGTATAATAAAATTTTAGATAAAAAATAAATTTTCGGAAAAAAAAAAAAAAGAATCTTGCAAATTGTCAAAGTGTGCAAAATTTCATAAATAAGTAGGAGCCTAAGAGCATGTTTGTGCCATCTCAACTTATACATAGCAGGAGGTGAAGAGTAATGCTTCTGCTATTCCAACCTAATATACAGTATCAGCTTCTCATCAGCAACTTGTGCAGTGTTTTAGAAACAATAGTAAATAAAGGGCAGGAAAATATTGCAAAATACAAAATAATGAGTATGAGGTTGGCAGACAGAATGAATGAAATCAAGAATAAAAGAGTCACAACAAAACATTGGAAATACACGCATTTCTGAGAAAATTATCGAAGCCCATTAGCTTCCTATCAGCCAGGTAACATATAAAATCTAGTAGCAGAATAAAAAATCATAATAGAAATAAAGGTTTGCATTAATTGCCGAAACTTACATTCCAATCATTAATGGTCTTTCAGTGGATACATCCCATGCCAAAAGTGTACCTCGTCTATCACCAACAAAAATCCATTCCAATGTTGGATGAAATGCAAATGCTCCAGCACCCTGCAGCCTGATGGTGTTATCAACTGCAACAAGGCATCAACAATTAAAAATCCAATTTGAAAGGAATAAACATTTCAGTAAAGCTAAATGATCGTTTATTTCTGAAAAAAAAAGAGAGAGAGATTATTTGGACAGAGAACTGCAGTTCAACACTTACGCTGTAGAGTGTAGTGTATAGCATATGTATGGATATTGTAAGCTCGAATGAGACCATCTTGATAAGCCACATACTGGTAATAAAGGGAATGAGACAAAAATCAGCTCCATAAATTCTGGGTATTATTTGACCCAGGCAAATAATGCTAACAAAAGCCATTTAGTATTTTAAGATATTAAGTTCCAGTTAAAACTCTTACCAAAGCAGGAAGGCGAGGATGGCAAGCAAGATTAACAACAGGTTTCTTTAGGTCAGTCTTTATTTTTGTCGGTGCCTTCCCACCTTCCACAGTTCCAACAACTTGACAGAAGCAATGAATTATCAATTCAGTAAAGTGTTGCCTAACTTGGAAGTCATAAAGATACTTCAACAGCAATAGTAGAGTAAATGCAAGGCTGCCATACTATTGGCTTGTGCGAGAAGAGCGGTAGCAACAAATTAACAGCGACAGACTAAGAAATAAGAGCAATAGCTACTATTTGATGCTCAAGAAAAATAAAACTAATAATGTGTCAGAATCACAGTATTGTAACTTTGTATGTCCAAACATGCTAGAGTTATGTGGAGAGATGAAGAACAACAAACTAATTCTTCCAATGCATGTTTGCTTGAAAGTTGGAGAAGTAACGTTTGCTTTCTTTATATAAGCTCATGCATTATATCATCCCTACAACATGCAAAATTAAATCTAGAAGGATATTTATTATCAGGGACAGCCTTGTCAGAGTCCTTGGACTGAGGATCACAGGGATGTAGATTTTGACTAAATTAAGGAAAGCCCTTACTCCTTTCTGGCACCTCTAAGGTTTTCCAATAAACTAATGTGGTGACAGGACCATAACCAATGTTTTTCCAAACACAGAGATAATTTTGCCTGATTCACATGGTGGTGCAAAAATTGCTAATGCCAGCAGATGAAGGCCACACACATGCAGACAGGACCACCCCCCAAAACAGATATTAAGACAGATGATGAATTACATTGTTCCAAAAGTCAGGTATAAAAGAACATAAATGGGTGGATACTTGATCATGGATGAATGTATGGATTATACTCTACTACGTCACAAAATATGAATCAACTGTCATTGGGCATTTCCCAATATTTTCTGTGCCAAATTCACAGATGAACATGGCATGCACATTCAATTTCGTCTATAATCATCACATGCTATCCTTGCAAAATTCTGAAAAGGACCATAACAAAGCTTCTCCAGCATCCCATTCCCAATTACCATCACAATAAATCCTTAGACTTATCATGCAACAAATGTGACAAGCCAAAGCTCTGTGCATAATTTCCTTATTTTGTAGGAGAAAGACATGAAAGTAGGTTATCCCTCCCTCTTTCCTTTCTTCCATCCCCCCTCCACAGCCCAGCTCTCTTTCTCTTGGGCCTCTGCACTTTCCCTCATATGCAGGGATAGAAAATTTTCTTATTCAGTCAAGAAACAAAAGTTGTATAAATAATTCATATCTAATGGACCCAACCTGTTACACTCATCCTCTTATGGAAACCAAAAAATACAACAGGTTGAAGCGGAGTCAACGCAAGATGGACTTCAGCATCCAGAGATATCTGTTCCGTCCTCTTTTCAGGTGAATGCAATACAAAAGTTTGTTCACTGTCAAAGTCACAAGACCGAATTGTACAATCCTGAATATAAAATAGATTATACCCATGTCAAATATACAATTATTATTATCCTGGATTACATGTCATAAACAGCAAAGCAGAAAAATGATTAAAAAACTTACAACACAATGCAGTCAGGTAAAATTTAGCCAAATTCAAAATTTGAATATCAATCGTTGAAGCCCTATCATCGGGGTTAAAATGAAAAGGAAAATGAACAAGAACAAAGCAAATAGTGCACCACCACAAGCAAATACTGGAATGGAATATTACCCCCAAAAAGGAGAAAAAAGGTTATTATCTCAAACAACGTAACTAACCACAACCAAACCATTTTGAATTGACAGGTATCTAAGAAGTAAATATGTAGCAGTTAATTCGAGGAGAATTTAAGTATCAGACAAGGCCTTAGAGTTCAAGAAGCTCAGGCAATAAAAATTCATAGGGATAATAAAGAATCCTAGTCAACGTGATATATTCTACACAAGGCAGAAGCATGAAGTGTTGTGCTTATGCAGTTTGGCAAGAGAGAGGAGAGGGGGGAGGGAGGGAGGGAGAGAGAGAGAGACGGAATTAATACCAAGCTAACCACTAAGGTGTCAAATTCGAAAAACAAAATCTAGGCTTATTCAACTAAAAGAACGAAACAGGCCAACATTGTGAAAACTTCTATCCAATTACGAAAGCAATATTGAACAAGAAGAGAACTCATAATAAAACAACTAAAAGCTTGTAAGTGGACATTTGTCGTGTAATTCTCTTCCTAGCCTCCCATTCAGTTCTAGAAGAAGAAAAGTGAAGGGCAAGTTCAGTCTTCCACTTGATAATGGGGTGGCAATGTGTGCCTCTAAGACAATAACTCCTCAAATTTTTGTCACACAATTGATTCTTTCCCTTCTCATTCATTTCCCTGTATACTAAGCCTCCTCATTCCTCTAAAACAAAATAGATAAATCTCCAGTTGCAATGTATAATGTCTCATAGTATTCAAAATAATAATTCAAGTACTTGCCCGAGTTAATTCCAAAAGTTTCAAGTAGAGTCCCCATCTGAACATTCGACCATAATGAAACAAAGGTTTTTCTTCTTATTCTCAATTTTACTTTTGTTACTATTTACAAAAGTTAATTGAGAAAACAAAAAAATAATACAAGTAAAAGGTAGAGCACAGACCTCAAGTATGGCAACCACTGAATGGCCAGCAGTGGGGCTGTATGCCATGCGAACAACAGGTGCGCCTATGTCCACAGACGCTATCTTACATCCGGTGTAAGCATCGAACTCTGTAAGCAAATAAACAAAAATTTACTCAACGCTTCCCATGGTTTTTATTTAATTTGTTTTGGATGAAAAAGAGAGCGAATATACGACAGTACCGATGATGTAAGTGCCAACGGCCGTGGATACAAGTGCCTGAGTCGGGTGGAATGCCGCAGCGTGAGGTTGTGAGGGTTTAGAGCTCCGACCCGCATGACGGAGATCCAAATGCTGCACAGTCGCCCACTCCATTAGGGAATCCCTTCTACTTCCCAAATAAGTCAATACAGTAACAGAAGCCGATCCAATTGAAACACACAGATGCAAATTAAGAACTTGTTCCTGCTACGTAACACGGATCGTGGGAAAAAGCTTCAAGAAAAACTGAAAATTCTCCGATCGGAATGAAAAAGATTGGAAATCAGGCTGTAGTGTGAGGATCTTTCCTGGGTAAAAACTATTAAGACTGTCGGAGAGAAATCCATGAAAATTTGGCGATCTCGGATCCACCAAGCTTCAGGTTTCGACCATTCCAAAAGCCATTTTGGCATTGCAGTGAGATGAGAATTTTCTGCAACACGATTTTAAAAGACAAGAATGCCCTTATCATCTGAATCTATTAAAAAAATACATAAATAAATCCTTTACTGGTCAAATTGCTTTTTAGATCGAAAATTTGAAGAGTAAAAATTTGATATAAAAATAAGAGAGACAAAAGATAAAAAATGATATTTTGAAAGTATTATATGTTTAAAATAAATGATTTAGATGCACTTACAGAACCAAGCTAACATTTGAGTATTAGACTTGATTTGGTCTATACATACTATTTAGATTTGAAATTAACCTTTACCTTTAAGTACTAAATTTGATTTTACCTATATATATCATTTAGGTTTAAATTTGACCTTCAAATGTCACACTTAATTTTGGCCCACGCACGCAATTTAGCTTAATTTTGATTTTTAAATACCAAACTTAATTTAGCTCGTGTATGTCATTTTAGGTTTGAATTTGCCCTTCAAGTACCAGATTTAATCTTGCCTACGTGTACTATATATGATTAAATTTGATCTTCAAATATTATGTTTGATTTCACCCACACGTACTATTTAGAATTAAATTTGGTATTCAAATACTAAACTTGATTTAACCTGCATGCATCATTTAGGCATAAATTTAGCATTTAAGCATCAAGCTTAATTTACTTCACACTTATCCTTTAGGTTTGATTTGGTCTATGTATATCATTTAAATTTAAATTTAGCTTTAAGACCCAAAATTTCACTTTGCTTTGAAGTTTTAACTCTCATGACTTAAATCTTACCAATTTAGCTGTGGTTTAAGTTAGAGGGAGAACTTACCAAGCTGTCTATGGAAACCAACTTCTAGAAGTTGATGTTGGAATCTAATTCTAAGATGAAGCTATTAGAAAGTTGTTGGAAAACAAATCTAATTTAAAGTTGATGAAAAGCCCTAGTAGCAACTTTAAACCGGAATTGATGACAATTTTATGAAAGTGTCATTGAGAAGCCTACGTAAGCGCCTTTAACATGGAGCCAACGAGGAGTCTCTAAAGGTCGCTTAAGGTAGTTGACAAGTAGTCAAGGAGTGATCAACTTCAAGATAGGATCGATGTGAATGATCAATTTCAAGTTGAAGTCAATGTGAAAGGCCAACTTCAAGTTAAAGCGATCATGGAGTTCATGAAAGTCAATTTAAGATAGTATTTATAAAGAGTTCATAAAGACGACCCCAAGATGAAGCTGATAAAGAGTACACGGAAGCCAACTTTGGAATGAGGTCGCCAAGGAGTTTATGGAGGCCCACTTCAATTACTTGTTGATGAAGGTATTGTTTACCAATAACATTGTTGAGAAATCTGTTTAAGAGGTTTTTACCAACGATCAAGTGAAGTAGAGAGTTATCCTTGAAGACCATGAAATAGGAAGACTAAGGAAGTTGAGCAAATTTAGTATTTCGAAATAAAGTTGAAGGGTGTTGAAGAGCAAGTTATTACTTTAAGAGAGTAGCTCAAGACCTTGACTCAACAGCAAAGGAAGTACTCTGCATCTCCTGTACAATGGAAAGGGTTTCTTTAGAAGGCCAAAGTGGAGGTTAGTGAGATCCAAGAGGAGATTGCTACCATAAAGTCTGTTAAAGCTCCAGATGATGCAATTGCTGAGACCTTGTACACTGTTGAAAAGGATTTAGTAGTGGCTAGAAATAAACTAGAGAGTTTGAATCTTTTCGTTTAACCTTCATAGGATTGTTTCGCATATCAGTCATTAATATTATTCTTTTGCCAAACATTTGATTTTATTTATAAAACATCCTTTTTTTGTTGCTCCACATCTTGTTTCTTTTATTTTGTTGATGTGTGCTCCCAGCAATTACCATTTTATGTAACGAGTCAAAACATAATCTACCTAAAATTCACAACTGAACTTAAAAATATCTAAATTGTCTATGTACTCAAAAATGGGATCAAGTTAGAACATAATTTAAACACTTTAAATTTGTGAAAAATAGGACTGTTCATAGTTTATATTTTTGCGGGTCAGAGTAATATACAATTTAAACTTGTGTGTTAAGTAGGATTTTGATTTCGTTTGACAATTTAAACCCGTGTTGAGGAGCCTTTAAATTTGGTTTAATTTCATAGTTTATACTTGTATTAAGGAGCATTTAAATTTTTTTTCCCTCTCTCTCTCTCCTTCAAAGATCCTCATTTCTTTTGTATAATACTTGATGCTTTGAACATGCCTTCCTTGCCTATTGAATGTCCCAAATTTGCTTTCCAACATTTCTACTTCTTAAGCGAGCCAAGCATTTAAGAGACTGACAACCACACTGGCTTCTTTTTAGTTGTGAATGAGCAGTCCTCATCAGTGATATGGTTGGTGGAAGGTCTCCATATCACATTGCAGGCAGGACTCTGTAGCATAAACCCAAAGCTTGATTATGGGTTTTGGCTTAAAGATTCTTGAGGGAGCTTTCTCAATAGCGGGTGTTCTTGTTGATTATATCCAACTTTAATATGGAGTTTGTATATTTTGAAATCGAAGCACTTTATAGTCCTCAACTCTTGAACCTTGTGATGTTCTTCTACAGCTTCTTTAAGTGGTTAAGCAGGTGCTTTATCGCCAATCTGATTATGGGTAGTGTTAAACAATTAAGAACATCATCAATCATTAGTTATTTTCTCAAGCAGCTTTTAGGGGAATGCGCCTTGTTTGCCTTATCCTTCTTTGCAAGGGCGTCTTCTTGCTTCTCCTTCACCTAGGAAATGTCGGCGTCTAAAGTCCCAACTTTATTTAGAAGTACTTAGCGTCAGTAAAATAAGACTCAACTTTAGTGAAAAGGTTGCAGTCGCCTAACATTTTCCTTATGAGCCATTACGACAATACTTAAAACATCAGTGTTATGTGGAAGGGACAACTCCATTCTCATAAAGTCATGGTTGCCTAAGGGAGGAGATTATATGACATCCTTAGATCTATAATATAGAATAGGACAATTGGCTTCATACCATCTATTAGCAATTTTATTCTTATGATGCTCAAGGCTCTCTACTCCTCTTGGTTGAATCCTTAAATCGCTAGACGATTGTTTAAGAGCTCATCTATCAAGATTTTAAATTCTTTCAATGTGTGCAAATACAAAATGTTAACCGTCGGGCTATTATCAACTAATATCCCGTTAACTCTCTCCTCATAGATATAGCCAATGATAAACAATAGTCTATTATAAGGTTGAAGGCCCAGCATTAAATCTTTATTCATGAATATGAATAGTAATGAGGGCAGGAAATTGTGGGCACCCACCCCACAGGGGAATAATTTTCCCCTTACTTTCAAGTGGAGCGAGGGATGGGCTTCGCCCCACCCCCGCATGAGTTAATATATGTGTACCTATAAATAAATAAATATATATATATAGGTATAGGTCTGGGTATAAATATTGTTTTAATTATAATAAATTACAAAATTTGTAATTAATTATATGTAATATTTTGTAATTAATTTAAAAATCAGTCAATTAAATTATTAATTTACTCAGCCTATGAAAATTTAAACAAAGAATTTTAAAAGAGTTAATTATGACGTAATATGTATTTTAATTTTGATGAAATATAAATCTTATTGCAAAAATTAGTATTTCCCTTTACAATAAAAATTATAAAGAAAGACAAAACCAAATTTATCAGTGTATTCTCTCTTCAATTCTAATTTTTTTACTTTTTATTTTTCTCTATTTTTGTAATATACTATTTGTATAAACATTTTAGTCACCATTTCTAATTTATATAACTCTAAAATAATTAATGATTTATCATTCTATTTCTTTTGTTTTCTTGGTAAATAGATTTAATACACTCATTTTTATATTAATCATTTTTAAATTGAATATATAAATTGAATAACAAGTTTTTCTGCTGTTTTAGATTGAATACATGTGTGTGTGTGTGTGTGTGTGTGTTCTCACTCATCTATATATGATAACTATATAATTATTGTGAAGTCAACATTGTGTCTTTTATTTTAATGTGAAATTTATTGTGAAAAAAATCCCTTTTAAGAATATTATTTTGTGAAAAAAAATTCAATTGTTGCATTAAACACACTAATATCACAAATATATCATTCCTTAAAATTATTTAAATATGCTAATATGATGAATATATAATGTTTACTACTTTTAAAGTTAATAGGAATACCAAATTTTTTTTTTATTTATGTGAAAAAACTATAATTAAATTTTTGTTTTTTAATATGAATTTTAAATTACAATTATTTTTTTTCTAATAAATACCCATAAGGGCACCCATAGGGAAATAGGGCAATGGATAAGGCGGGTTGGGACAATAATGGCAAGGGTGGGTAAAGATTTTTAACAATGGGGTAAGAGATGGGGGAAGCATTCCCACCCTATTGCCATCCTTATTTGTGAAGGTCAATATAGACATGTAGTCTTCAATAGACATTTGATTTTTCTTGTGGAAGAAGTTAACTTCATTGAGAAATTCATTAGCTTCATAAACTCTCTTGAAGGTGACAGTGTTAGCTTTTCTACTGTCGTCCTTTAGTGTTTTTTTTTTTCTTTAAAGAGCAAACTCCATGATTTTATCCTTAAATATGAAGCAATTATAGATAGGATGTCCAACCAAATGATAGTACTTACAGTGTATTTAGGGTCAGCAATCCTTCTAGCTTTCTTTGTTCATTTCATTTCAGGCAATTTAATGAGATTGATTTTAAGTAGGTCATCAAATATCTCTAAAACATTAGAGTCAAGAAAATGGTAGGTTTAGGCTTGCATTTCCTTTAAAGTCGGCTTTTTTTGGCCTATGAGGAGCCTTTTTTCTTCCTACGTTATTCTTTCCCACATTTTTGATAGGTTTATTGTATTATGACCATAGATTATTTATTTGAAATTTCTATGGAAAACTTGCCCCTATTGTACTTTTTCTTATGAAACTTTTGGACAAGTGGATCGTCGACTCGATTCGTAGTCATATTCAATTCCATATCATGAAGTCGGGTAACCAATTCTTCAAAGGTTTAAGTTAAATTCCTTGAAAGATATACTGCAACCCTCAATGTATGCTTTGTATACACATTTCTATGCCCAAAGTCACAAAGAGCCAGTCTTAACAATTAAGGCTTAAGTTCCTCCAGCGGTTGATGTAGACAATGACTAGCTCGTCCTTCCATTGGTGAGTATGTATGAGTTCGATCATACTAATTATTCACCTCATATTGTAGAAACAATTAACGAACTCATGTTCTAGCTGTTACCTTTTAATTTCTAAGTTAGTATACCAACCAAAAGCATTCTCTTTTAATGACTATAAGAACTACTTGACTAGGTGATCCTTAAAAGTCTTAACATTATTACATGTCTCTATAAAATAAGTCACGTGTTGTTTTGAGTTTCACTTACCATCAAACTGTTAGAATTTGAGAGGTTGATAACTCACTGGCATCTTCAAATAGTCAATTCTTATGGAGTAAAATTTGACGTATGCTAGAATGAAATCTTTTAGCTAATCAATAGAGATTAAGCCACCAAATGGAATTGGGAGTTCTTTGACTACAGACTTCTTTCAGTTGTTAGTTAGCTGCTTGGCAGACATCTCTGCTTCATCGAATGCTTCAAATGCCTTTTCTACTAGTCAACTGATGTTAGGATTGCCTATCTTATCTATCAATTTTGAGATTCTCGAGTCCTACCCTTGGACGTGCTTGGCTAATCATTTGATGACTTTGATTAACGTGGTAATTAGGTCCTTCAAACTTGAGACGTTGGTCGTCATGACTAGGGCCATGTTGGAGACTGATGAGGCATTAGAGTGATGGCTTAAAGGTATAGAGTCATCCTTGCAAGCTTTGTTACCTTCACTTGTAAAGAGTGAATTATTGACAACCTCAAGAAAAGGAGTTGACTCATAATATACTAGCCTTCTTGCCACATTTCGAGTAATAGAGCCAGTAACTCTTGTAGCAGATTCAAAGGTAGTTGAAGTAGCAGCCTTTGAAGACTTTCCCTTGTTGTTGGCCATTGCAATTTGCTTAGAACTTGACGAAGCTTGTTTAGAATTTAACGAAGGAAGGGATGAGAGGTAAAAAAATCCTATTAGACGTGTTAGTAATTTGTACAACAATTTTTTGTTCAATAGCAAGAAATTTTTTTACAAGATTGAATAATTTGGATCAAATCAAAATTTATAGGTTCTGTTATCTAATTTGAATCCTCTATTTCTTTTTTGAACTTCAGAATTTTGGGGTTTGGCAATCTTCTGAAAGGGTCAATTGACTTTATCTTCCTTAAAGTTGATTTGGCTTTTAAAAAATGTTATTTGTAGAATTTGATGCCATGCATATGAATCAAACATCGGACTTAGAAAAGTACTTCAATGAATGTCTTGAATTTTACTAAGAAAGTTGTGTAACTTCTTTAAGAACATAATTTGAAATTTTGGAACAATTTCAAAAAAGACTTATACTTGATCTTTCTTGAAACTTACTGGATATTGAAGAAATGTTGATATTCGAATTTAACACCATAATTTTGGATCAAATGCTGAAATTTGGAAACTTTTAACAAAAAATACCTTGAATTTGATAATGAGTGCTATAATTTCTTATTGGAATTCTAAAGAGAACTTTGAGAGACTTATTGGGCTCTGAGTCTTCAGCTATCTTCCATAGTCTATTATTTTTCATGGAATATGACTTTGTAGGAGAGATAGTGTAGTTATATTAACTTGCAGATATGGTGTGATTTCATTTGCAGCGACAATTTAGAACTTATCAAAGAAATTAACTGATGAAATTAATCGTGTAAAGTCTTCATCTCCTAAGTCTTTAATGAGATTTCACCATTTGTCACCATCCAATTAGCTAATTAAAATATTAATTAATTATTTTAAAAATTATATTTATTTAAATTCTCAAAATATAAATAGAATTATTTAACTGATATTTTACATTATGTTTTTCATTTGTCATAATTTAATTAGATACAAAATTTCGTATGTCTACAGTAAAATTGAAACCAAACATCCTTTATTCAGAAATTAACCAATATACTGCAAGCATGAGTTTCACATGCCCTGAAATTTAAAATTTTGCTCATTTTCAAAGTCTCCTCCCTTCAAAACCCCCACCCCCCCCCCCCCCCGCGCGCCGCCCCCCCCCCCCCCAAAAAAAAAAAAAAAACTGAATTGTTTACGTAAGTGAAAATTTTGGAAAATTAATTTAAAACACCTAGCCAGTTTTAGAGAAAATTTGAAACCAACTAATTTTATATTTTTAAGAATTGGGTATTGACATTTTTAGCGTGGACTTCACATATTCTTACAATTAATGATTACTGCAATTTGAATTTAATTTTCACCTTTTTTTTACTGCTTCACCCCTTGAAAGCTGCCTTTTACCAACTATTTTTTAAAGTTGCCATGTATTGTACTCGAATTATAGATAATTGATGTTTTACTTAATGAGAACCGCAGAACAAATAATAGGGGATGATACATAATTGCAAAGGCAAAATATTCATGAAAGACCAAAGTTGAATGAAGATTGGAAGTGGAGAGAACCCTGAAGAGAGTGAAGGACTGTGGTTCAATACTGAACTAGTTGTTAGACTTAGTACTTTGATAGCCCAAGTCTACTTACAATTCTTGTTTCCTCTAGAGTGGGCTGTGGGGTTTAGTCGACTATCATTGAGGCTATTTTTTAAGACTGGGCCTCGATGAGGGAATTGAAATACACACATACATATACTTACAATGCAAGTCCTTCTGCACCAAGCGGGCCATATGATGAGAAATGAGGAGAGAGAGCACGACATTGATGTTGACACAGAAAGCAGGAAAGCATTTGAAGACGGGAAATTTGGCCCTCTCATCCCTCAGCTACCATTTATGAAGAGACCCTAACAATCAATGAAAAATAAAGATGAAATTGTACATGTGCTCCTCAATCATTTGTATTGAAATGCCGATCATCACCGTCCCTTTCTCTCCTTTTTCCATTTGTCCATTTTTCATGCACTACTTTCCCATACCTTGTTAAACCTCTCATGGGCTTGCATTTTTAATAGCTATCTTATTCTAAGAAAGTAATCTTGAGCTACAAAATAGCTGTTCAAGGTCCCCAAAATTTGGTAAGTGATGAATAATTTCATATGGGCGGCCTCTAATTGTGGGCATGCATATTGCCTCGAGTCTCGGGGTGGTTGATGTTCCCAAGAATCATGAACCAATGCTTGTTAGTCTATTAATAAATCAAATTATTTAATTTAAATTAAATCAAACACAAAAATATTTTTGAATCTAACGTGAATTTTGAATTTTTTTTCAAAATTGTTCTTACTGTTTGATTCAAATTCAAACCACGATTTCAAATCAAATCAAATGATGAAATAGTTATTGTACTTTAATTGCTTGTTCAAATTCGACCCAACAAATAAATGGCTATAAAGAGGACCGTTCTAACAGGTACGCGTTGCTACACTTCCACCTAGAATGAACACCACCTTTGGATTTATGAAAGGTCATACATATCCATTCTATGAAATCTAGATATATTTTTTTGAGGCAAAGCCAATTAAAATTGGCACCACCACGAGCTAATAAATTTTTTTTTTAGTGAGCTCAGAAATTTTTTAAAATATTTTATAAGATATTTCTTTTATAAAATTTTTTTTAAACTTCCAAAATAAAATATTTTGAACTTATAAGTCCCTTAAAAATAAGTTAATTTTTCTCTATTTATCTTTAAACATCTCATGAGTTATTTTATTTTATATATTAAACACAACATAAATATCCATAAACTACACTTTATTAATATTATTTAATTTATTTTAATTATTATTACATTAAAAAATTATAATCAATTATAATTAAAAAATTTAATAAAACATCTTATGAAACATTTTATTAATTTATTTTAAAAAAATATATATGAATTTATAAACACAAAAAATATTTTACAAGTAATATAATCTTATAAATCATATAAAATAAGTTTAGCCAAACACCCCCCGAATCTCATCCATCTCATCCATCTCATCATATTTCTCCAAGTGTCTTGCTACAATAACAATCTGAAACACATTATCATAATTACCCTAAGCATGAGACATTCCAAGAATTTGCTACGTTTATTTTACAAGTTTCTTAATTAAAAATACATATTCATTCGTGAAAATTTTTAAATTTTATTTTATTTTTATATAATTTTTAAAACAAAAATACTCGAAAAAGTGGCCAAAATTCCATGTGAACTCATTCAACACGCCTTTCTTATCATTCGACTCTTCTGGATGTCCAGCTAATTAATTAATTCTCTCACTTTCTACCCAACCAATGGCTTGCAAACTTTCAAATCCACCATTCAATGTTCACTTGTCTCCATTTATTTCTCACATCCCATGGTATGTAGGAAAGAGACGTCTTTAAAACTGCCACGTCGATTGAATGTAATGAAAACGACACCACACCAATTCATAAGAGCCCATAAATCTATGATCATGTCAAAATTGATTGTGCTTAACTACAATCAAAAAAAGATTCTGACAACGACTCAATCCTCAAGTATTGTAAGAAGTTTGAAGTTAGTTAAAGGTAGGGGTAGGAAGAAGTAAAACCCCTTGAATCTCTATAACTGGAAAAGAAAATAAAAATCTTAATTGTACTGTTGTGGCAAGGACTGCCTTTGAGGCTTTGATACAAGGTGTCATCTAAAATGTAATGTATAGTAACAAGGTGTCATCAGATCACAAGCCATCGTTACGTTTGGAACCCAATCTTCAACTCAAATATATTCTCTGTAACTTTACATTATCAAATATATAATTTAACAAAATAGTTATTTAAATCAAATTTAATTTTTTTTTCTTATATATATATAATTAGTTAATTATTTTTCAATCATTATATATATTCACAATCAAATTAATACTTATATATATATATTACACATATGCTCATATATATTTTTATTTATACTTTAAAATATAATAATTATTCTTATATATTATCACATTATCCAATCATTTTTATATATTTTATACATGTATTCAAAAAAACGGCACTATTCTACCTATTTCAACACAACTTTTATCAACATCTTTTTAACAAAAACCCCTCCCCCAAACATAGCCCATGTTTTGTGTTATTTATAATTTTTACGTAAAAAATCTCTAAAAAAGAAAAAAAACCATTCATCAGAGGTTAATATCCACAAGAATTTCATTAGACCAACCCTCTCAACAAGTGGCGAGCTTTTGTTCCCCGCGAGTGAAGTCCTGCACATTGGGAATCCAGATTCCAGACGACACAGGAGGGTAGCGGTTGAGCCGCCGCCTCGTCGGCCGTCAACGTGGGCACCGTGTCCATGCGACACGCGCACCACCTCAGACCCCACCCTCCTCTAAGCACTCCATAAAATCATGTGTAGCAGCAGCACGCCAATAATTAATCGACCCAAAGAAAAAAATAAATAAATAAATAAATGAAGTGCCGGCTCTGTCACATTGATGGTGACGCTGAGTAGCTTGAAGAAAACCACAGAACGCCCAGACAAATTCAACCATTTTCTTCTAATATGTCTGACTCTCCATCAGTAAAAGGGAAGAGTCCATTCGTCAATCATCACCACCGCATCAGTAGCAGAGAATCTCCTCTCGGGAGCAGAATACTTGAGAAATCATTTCTAAGAAGATAGAGTATTCTTATGTAGAAAGATTCTACTGTATTTGCTTAATTGCAGTATCGTATCAGGTTTCTGTTCTAAGTTATGCAACACGCAGAAGAGGGCTTAGTTTCTGAATCGCGGGATTGAACTTACCTGCTTCGTTGTTTTTGCGGGTTTCGCAAACGTTCTGGAGTGTTCCATTGCTTTCCAGGCAATATAAGATGCGCAGCACGGCTACTTCATCATCGCCGAAAGGCATCGCCGCTATAGTCGGCGTTGGAGCTAAGCTCGGCCGTTCGGTCGCCCGCAAATTTGCCCACGAAGGCTACACCGTCGCAATCCTCGCTCGCGACCTAGGCCAGTACATCTTCGCTACCTCAATCGATTTTACCCCAACTCTCCTCTCTCGCACACACGCATAGTATGTATTAAATGCGTAAATAAATGTTGATTTTTCTCCCTTGATTCCGAATTACTTGAACAGGTAGGTTGTCGAGATTTGCAGATGAGATAGCGAGAGAAGAGAAGGCACAGGTATTCGCCATCCGAATCGACTGCTCGGAGTCGCGGAGCATTAAGGAGGCTTTCGAGGGGGTTCTCTCTTTGGGTTTCGTAGAAGTTTTAGTCTACAACGCCTACCATCCGGTATCGTGGAACCCCACCTACTTCACCGACATCCGTCTCGACCATTTCGAGAAGTCTCTAGCCGTTTCCTCCGTCGGCGCCTTCCACTGCGCCCAACAGGTCCCAATAATTGTTAATCATAAATTCATTCTTACCTACTTCAATTCGATCGAGGAAAACCTCCAGCTTTGTTAATATATATAGTGAAATTATCAGGTGCTGCCGGGAATGGTGGATAGAGGGAGAGGGACGATTCTCTTCACGGGCTGCTCGGCCTCGCTTAACGGCATTGCCGGTTTTTCTGATTTATGTATGCAATTAATTGCCTGTAATAACATTAAATTCGATTCACATCATGCCAATTATTTTTCCTTTTTCCTTTCCTCAACTTTATTATTGAAAAACAAAATTTGTACAGGTTGTGGCAAGTTTGCGATGAGAGCCTTATCGCAATGCCTGGCTCGAGAGTTCCAGCCACTGGGAATACACGTGGCTCATATCATCATCGACGGCATCATAAGTGCACCAAGGTTTGTCCGCCTCCTAAAATTCCCCGATATTTCTCAGTCAAGCGGCCTGATGTTATAAGTTGTTAATATGTCTGCCCAACACTTTAAAGATTCCTGACGCATTAGATCCCCAGAATCTTGCTACTTTCCCAGGCCCTAGTTCACGGGCTCGTTAGAATTTTCTACAGTTCTGACTTTGTAGATGTGTAGCGAAGACATTCACAACTAGTTTTCTTATGGATAAGTGCCAAATCCCCCATTTTTTTTGGGTTATGTTGAAAGTTTCCCCTCGATGTTAATCAAATAATTTTTAATATTGATTCCTCTTAGATTCATGAAGTCTGAAAGGTCTACAAATACTATGCAAGAATCTTGCTGGCATTTGTTCTGTCAAGTAGATTCACGCATGGCAATAGCAGTACTTATGCTTTTTTTTATAAAAAAAATTAGTGCTGCATTGTGTATTACATGGTCATGGGCCTAAACGCACTCCTCCAAATTAACTGATACTGCAGCCGGAGCAACTCATGGCATGGGCTGATTAATTATTTTTAAAATCTTGAAATATTTGGCACCCAAATTAACAAGAGAAACTTCCAAAATACAAGAGAAATAATAAAGGAGAAAGCCTAGTGACAGATAACACGATTTTATGTCTTTCTAAGGGTGGGAATTAACTTGGCAGGTGCACGTTGCCCTCAAATTCACAGCAAAGATTATCGTCCTCATCGTCTTCAGTTGGGGAACAACAACACGGCGGCGGAGGGGATGGGCTGATGGACCCGGACGTGCTGGCTCAAACCTACTGGCAGTTGCACGTTCAAGACAGATCCACCTGGACCCAGGAGCTCGACCTCCGCCCCGGCGGCCCTAGGCTCTTCTGAACCAAAGCATCCCATAGTTGTAGTAATCCCCGTTCCTCAATCTTGTTAATTTGTTGTTATCAAATAATGCTCTCGAAATTGTAAAGCTAGCTAAGAAGAACGTGTGATATATGTTATAAATTCATAATCCCAAGTGTTAACGTGGACTCTCCTCGCGAACTTTTTCCAGCTACTTTTGGATGCAAATTTATAACAATTTCCCTTCTTTCAAACTTTACCCTATACATTATATTGTCCCATAATGTGATTCCTATGATCTCTCTCTCTCTCTCTCTCTGTGTCATTTTTACGCTATATTTATGCATTAATTTTTCCTCTTCGCTATAGCCTGCATCCAAACAAAGCCTCACATGCTTTGCCCCCAGATTCCAAGAACGTGATTAGAGATTGGTGAATATTTATTTTATTTTAATTCATTTTGTTTTGTGGCTTTTAGTGTATCTTGGGTCGTGTAAGCTTCAAAATTAGGAGTTTAGCATATTTTTAGTATAAAATATTTTTTATTCAGTTTAAGACATAAAATTATAGAGTTTTGAGTTTTTTAACCGACGATAAAATTTTTTCTTTAAGTTCTTTGAATTTATTGAGTGATTCCAAATGCATGTGTGACAAAATTCAAATCGATTGTGATGTTCGTCCACATCTAGCTCGGTTTCAATTGTGTTGCATAGGTCGGCTAATTAAATACACAATTCACCTATCAAACTATGAAATTGAATTCGATAACACCAATTCGCTTTCATTGTATTTCTGATGGCATCAGTTAGTTTGATAGTCAGCTGAGCTTGTTCATAACCTAAAGAGTCCGATGCTTCCAGTCACCCAGGCATACAATCTCTCTTCCAACTCTATCAACCTTTGTGCCGCCAGCCCAAACCCTTACATATCAATGTCTCCACTTGCCATCTTTCTTCCAACTGTATCAACGTTTGACAGTGCGTAGCCAGCCCAAACCCTTAAATATCAACGCCTTCAATTCTACTTTGGGTAGCATATCATGATAGGGTGGTAACATCCGACGGAGGGGAGTGCTTGGAAAGGAACATGCTTGGGTGGACTGAATGGGTATTCGTGTTCCAATACGGCACACACATACCCTGTGATGTGATTCACTGGAGGCCATGCATAAAATGTGGACTGCTTTACGGACACTAGCCTTCTTTTGGTGTCATTATTGAGTGGACCTAGGTGTTTTTCCACGTCAATGAACGTCGAGGGTTAAAAGAAATATGGATCGAGAACATACAACAAAGTGATGATGCACTGTCGAATAACCCTTTTTATCTTGCGCTGTCCTGTCTTCGTCATGTCAAGGACAGTGCATATGATACATTGTACTGTGCAATCAAAAATGGCAGGATGCGTTGTGCTGCTGGGGTATTAAGTAGTTCCTTCGCTATTATTAAGAGCCGTCTTGATTCTTGGTGTAGGTCCCATTTGGCGATTATTCCGTG
The DNA here is from genome assembly GCA_019155195.1 of Avicennia marina. Lineage (NCBI taxonomy): Eukaryota > Viridiplantae > Streptophyta > Magnoliopsida > Lamiales > Acanthaceae > Avicennia > Avicennia marina. The sequence goes on from CM032765.1 coordinate 11,306,872, forward strand.
GAAAATTTGAAAGTTTAGAAGCACGAGGAATCCGGAATATATCGTGTGATAAGAGCGACGCTCTCTTGACTTGCGACAATACATGGTTGACGTTTGGCCCAGCCCCAGCCATGTTGTAATAAAGCGGAGTGAAGATCTTATCTACTGGTAAACTTCATTTTGATATTTGAAATTAATTCATTTATTCTCCTTGTCACGACTGATGATTTGCCACAGTTGGTAATGTATTTATTCTACTCTTCTCTGGTTCTTGTCTTCGATTATAAGCATTTATTCTGTCTTCTGTGGTTCTGTGCCACATAATAGAAAGCTATAAAACACCATATGAAATAAATCCATTAGAAACCCTGCATAATCTCGGTAAATTTTACCCGTATGAATATAACTCAAAACATTCGTTAGTCAAATACAAGTTCTCGAAATTGAATCTCCATCATTGTCTGATCGTATATTGAATTGCAGGATTCAAACTTGAGATCACTCAAGTTTAAAACCAACGCTACACTATTATGCCAAATGCTAATTAAGAAACAATAACATAATTACGTTAACTCATGTGAGCCGACCAAGATGCCATGCATGGTGGATTTTTAGAAAGTGAAACCCACATGTAGAGAGCTTAAGAAAAGTCAATCAAAGGGACCACACTATACTTGTATGAATGAGCTAACTCAAAATAAGAACCACCCATATCACATAAGAGAAAGTGTGTGAGGGTTTGGCATCTTTTATAGTGAATTAAGTTAACCAAAAGCAAAAATTGTCCCAAGTAGGAACTACATTGCATGAGGGATGCATGGGAGGATTGGGGAGAATGCATCAATCCCATTCCATTGGTAAGAAAAAAATTCAGATATCATCTCATATATTAGATTATTTTTCTTTTTAGATAATTGATTTTGACAACTCCAAAGGAACTCGAGATCTTGAGCTCAATTTTACTTGCGCTTTGAGTTGAGCTAAACAGTCTAGTCATGTCACTCACAATCCTATATATTTCAATGGCCAGATAAGATTTATGTTGTCTTACAATTGATATGGTCTATCTTACATGCTTTAGATATAACATTCAAATAGAGTTATAAATTGATGTCTCGCCTTAGATACAGTTGTTCTGTTTTAATTATAATCTTTAGACAGGGAGTTATAAGTCTGAAAACATTCAGTTGAGTAATATCACTTCAAATTCTCAACAAGTAGACAGCGTGCTAGCGCATTTGCTGGTCTCCGTAACATTTCAACTCAAATAATTCCACAAATTGGACAAAAACACAGAGAAGGAATGATGACAGCTAATTGTCTGCTATTGCAGGAACCATGAATCACAAAGACTACCTTAATGTTGAATCCCTCTTTAATTATCTAAAATATAAAAGAGAAAGGAACGATATCAACAATGGCAGACTAAGACACTGCCTTGCCTAGAGATTCAGTGGACTTCAATGTCAAAGCAAACTCATGATTTTATCAAGTTAATGGGAAATAAATAAATAAAGATCCATGATAATAATAATTAAAAAAAACTCCACTAATGCTGTGGCTCTCTGACTCTCTAGGCACATTTCAAAGTACAGTGGGCTTTTCTTTAAGCAGTTGGTAAGCTGAAGCAAGGTTACACAAAACTTCATGCGCCTTTTGATCGAAAAAGCAATTATGAGACATTTTTCATCAATACAACTCCCCCATTTTAGTTAGCAGACAATTTCGGAACTTGCCCGTGCAATTCTTTAGAAAAATGTTGCCAACTAGAATTTTCAATATCTGCCACATTCAGTAACGTTATCCTCCAGAATTGAGAAGGGGGCGAAGTGCAGATCTGTCCAGTTTGCATTGTTGACCGACTTAATTAAGCATTCCAACAGCCATCACCTTAAAATCTCCATTTAAGCATTCCCACAACAGTTTCTTTAAGGCTCAAAGTCAGCCATATGCAGACCGATAAGAAGACCAAGGCTCCATAGTCCAATTGAAAATTCTTAAGAAGAAAAGTTAATCCATGAAGTTCACCAGCATTTCTCATCTCAGCCTTGCTTTACAGGATCTACCAGTATGTTTCATGATTTCTGCGTGTTATAGTGACCGCGCCCTTCTGATAGAGGTAGCATTCGATTAGCATCCGCTAAAACCCGACGTTCTTGGTGCTTAAAGCTTAATGTATTACCAGGGCTGTCCTTATCGGCCCAATTTCCATGGCATCTCATGTCATTCGAAATCCTTTTGCTCACAGCGTTAAGATTCAGCAGCTAAAGATCTGACCAAATCATGCCAAGCAAAAATTTGATCTGATGAGCAGCGTAAAAACTCACACCATCTTTCCTGCTTCCACTCTTTGAATCCAAAACCGTATAGCAATGGTCCCATGCGGGACTGACGCTGCTACTAAAAAGAATCGGGGATTGCAACAGAGGCTCAAACTGGATAATCTCTGTGGGTCAATAAGTAACGAAAGAGATAGTAGGCGGTGGTCTGTTACATAGGAAAGCTATTAACTTTTCTTCGTCTATATCCATGCTAAGGACGTGAATTAGGATGGTCTGTAAAACTGCCACGACAAAATTCTTGGCAGCTAAAAATTTGGAAGAGGGCTGTAAAAAGACAATCTTACTGGAGACGCAGAACCTATATGAGTAGGAAGTAATGTAGTTTTATAGACCGAGATTGGTAAAAGGCTTGGGAAGGATAATTCTATGGCAAGCATGGGGGTTCTCAAATTTGGTTGGATTGGATCCGGTTTTGATGTCTCTTTTGTGACACAGGACATGTCAAACCGCGATTTCTTTTTGAACTTGAAATTTTATAAGAAGAGAAATTTTGAGGACGACTCCGTTTCTTGTCTTTGGCCAATGCTTTCCCATATATATTTTCACGATTCTTCTTCGCGTGGCTTCTCCCTATTGTTCCAGATGGACCTAAATCATGGAAATGCTTGGTACCTATCACTCAACAACCAATCAACACCGAAGTAGCTATTGAGGTACCATGATAATTGCATGAAGGAACAAAAAGAAATACACATCTAGGTACTCCCTATAGCTTGCCGCACACATCTTACCTATGTATGTTTTAGATTTATTTATCTTTGCTGCTGCCTTTGTCTTTCTCATTTCTCGTATGGTTCTTGCTACAGCTCCTCGTTCGTGCTTCTCAGCAAGTACTTCTGATCTTTCTTTTTCATTCTTCCAATGCTAATGCAGCCAAAAACAGTAGTCTTAGGAGCATTTATCGATTGTAGGATGTCATGTTGCTAGGCCGAGATGAATTCACCTGTCTAAGTGTCTTCAGTTTATAGAGGTTGCGACCCTTCACAAGTAAAGGGTACAGTGGAGCTAGTTTTTTGGTCCCCCTGCACCACAGCACTTCAACCTAGTTTAACAATGAAACCGTGTTAACAGGAAAAGGAAAAAAGATCTTACTTAAATCCAGCAAGTATTCCTACCATCATGATTAACCTTTTAGACTCGAATTTCCCCAAGCCCCATCCCCTTACATAAAATTGATCTAACCGTGAAGGTATGTTGTTGTTTAGCTGCACCATAGCTTTCCTTTACAATCCTTCCAGCGACTGTCCTCCGCCCCAAATGCCTTCCAGTCCTTGCCATTTTGTCAAAACTGTTCCAGCTAAAGCAATGAATCAAGAAGAAATTGAAACGGAATCGAACCACATTTGCAATCACAAAGCAGTAGTCATTTTATACTTTCCGTATACTTTCTGATTGAACAAAACAACATCCCCTTTGCACACATCGCCTGCGAAGAAGAAAGAAGCAGAAAACCAAATAATAGGGAAAGAAGTATATATTTCCAACAATAGTTACTGGAAAACAGTACAGATAGTTAAAAAGTACCAGTGCAGTCAATTGTAAATGATGATCTGGGATAGAATGCTTCGCCATTTCCATCTTTCAATCTGTGGAAGAGAAATCAAATCATGCCTCTTTATACGCCAAACAGAAAGCAAATCAAGTTAGCACATCTTAGTAGCCTTAAGAAAACCATGAGCACTATTACGAGGAACTAAAAAACAATCAGTTTAAGGTCTAACTCTCAAGTGGCTTACTTGAGCATTTATGCACTAAAGGTACATCCGTTCATTTTGTTTCCACCGAATGCGAATATGAAGCAAATGGTGGAAAAAAAAAGTCCCGAAAATTGGCTCATGCTGCTGAAAGACGCAACTAACCTCCAATGCTCCAGAATCCTTTCTATGCACTCTTGCTTAGTCCCTGATAGTCTCAAACCATGGCTTCGGAGATATGCTTTATATTCCACCGTCTTCAGCTCATTGAGATCACTCCCACCTGCACCGCACACACAGAAAAGCCAATAACCCCAAATTCACACATCCTCTGCATCACTTTAGAACTTCATACAATAAAAATGATACCTACCAACTCCAAAAAGAAGCCATTTATATGTATAAAGACACAGAATCAATTTCTGTATATCATGATGAATTTATGAACATGCCTAGATGCTCAGACCTCTAATAAAGTGTATGACTCTGTTGCACATGGACTCTTCATCGTCTTTATCAACATGGTTATCATCAAATTCTTCCTCTTCATCAATAAGGTCCTCTAGTTCCTCTTCATTATCCGAATCATCCAGTCCGCTCTCGTCATCTTCGTCACTAAGGCACGATGTGAATAGGAAAAATCGAAACCATGATTGTGCTTCTCATCTACATCAAAACTATGGGGTGCCGAAAATACCTAGAAGTGGAAGAACTGATCTCCTCAATAGCGTCGTCATCACTCCTCGAGGGAGACGATTCCGATTCATCGGAAGATGAGATGTTGATGAAATTTCGTTTCTTGGATTCCTCAATGGCCATTCAGAATCCAAACGGAAAATTTCCAAGCAAGACGACAACCTGTTCGACGCCTCAATGGCGCATAAGACAAAATCGGCGCTCAAACAAAACAAGTCATGAAATTGAACTCTTCCTTCTCTTGTCTGGCGATTCTCAGAGACTTAAAGATGGGAAAATCGCCCCATCAATTCCTATCCTATCGGACGTGAATTTGCTAAGGTCAGTTTGCTTTATCATCACATATAAGCGTACTCGTATACATAATTATTATACCCTCTGGCTTATGACGTACGGTTGGTGGTATAATCTTATATTTTCAAAAAACATTTTAATGAATTAAATAATATAATATATTTAAATATATATATATATATATATATATAAAATATATTATAGCGATTGGATGAGTTGGTAGTTTATAAAAATAATGATTATAAAGTATAAATAAAAATAGACGCGAGTATACATGTGATATATATAGACATTGATTTAATTATGAATATGTATAATAAATAAAAAATAATTAGTTATATATATATATATAAGAGATCCCTAAATATCTATTTCAAAAAAGAGATGAATAGATAGGGCGAAGCCAGTTGAAGGAAGGGTCGTGTGTGTGTACATATAAGAAAAATTTTAAATTTAAATTTTAAAAAAATATTATTAAATAATATATTTAATAATGTCAAATTTAAGAGGGGGTTTTTGGAGTTGAAAGTTACATAACCTTTGATTTTTTGGTCATAATAAAATTCTAATTTTGTATAATACTCATTTAAATTCCAGAGCATTCATTTTTGGTTCTTACCTTTAATCTCAAAGTAAAATTGTTTTGTGTATTTAGTATAATAGTAGTAAAATTAGGATTAATTATATCAACCTCCTCCAAAAGTTTGTATAACTGTTAATTATACCCCCCCTTTTTTAAATTACAAAAACCACTCCTTCATATTTGATATAGTTACATGTTCTTTTATTAGAACTTTACATGACAATTAATAATAAAATAAAAAAGTTTAACTAATATTTCTTATATACATTTTAATTTTTGGTTAAAAAATAAAAAACGGTTCAAATACCAATATTATAGTTCATAAGTTTAAAATAATCTATTACATAAAATATATTTAATTTTGATATACTTTTAAGACTGTCATTGTCCATTAAAATGCGTTATTATATCAAGTGTGAGAGATTCCTAGGAACTACATTTGCTCTTAATGTCAAATTATCAAATTATTTTTATTTTTTATTTTTCTTTTTAATGTTTTAACTCTCTTCTCTCAATAAAAATTGATTTTACTCACTCTCAGCTCTTATTTCTTTATCTCTATTTTGTGAAATCTTAATGTAATTCAAAATTAATTTTTTTTATTATTAAAATTTAAAAAATAATATTTTGTTTTTAAGCATAATCAATAAAGTTAATTAATATTTTAATAAATATTCACACTCTCAGCGTGTAGTTTTTTACTTAGTTATAATTATTGCTCTATGTGTGTGTGTTTGTTGCAATTACAAATAACTTCAACACAAAAGTGTACACTTCAAAGTGGTTGAACCCGTTAACCAAACTATTCATTCATCATTTTGAAGAAGTAAATCATATTAAATTAGATCATTCAGTAATAATATAAATTTTGTAGGCAACAACATGTAATATTCAACGAATATCCTTTATTCAACAGATGATCCCAGTTACGTGTGTCCAACATATGCATGCTAGAAGACGAGGGTATGAGTGTCCACCAGTAACCAGCTTAGAAATGAACTGAGCAGAAATCAAACATACAAGTTATAACTCAATTTGGAGTCCTCACAGTTGTCTGTTGGAGGAAGGTCTTGGCCTTGGCCTTGGCCAAATACCGGCAATGCATCCATTTCTTCAAAACCAGCAAGGCAGCCATACGAATGTAAGTCCCTTGAGCCAGATGCCAGTTGGAAAATTAAACCTTATATCCTAAGATCATCCTCATCATGCATGATTTTTGGCTCTCGGAACTCAGCCTTAATATTAATTAAATGAAGCTCATCAGTGTAATTTGGCGAGAGACCGGCTGGAAAAACCGTGCAACAACTTGACAAATCCGAGGAAACTAAGTTTCCCGTCTGTGTGCCTGATCCAGTCGTGGAGAACAGTGTGAACTGGAACAGAAGGGCCAAGCCCAAGTTCCTGAAACATGGAAAAATGGGTGTACATGCGTGTGTGTGTGTGTGCGCGCATGCATGGATCAGATTTGCATTCACTAAACTAATCATGTTTGGGAAGCTTGGGGCAAGGAATTGCTATTACCGAAGCTAATTCCTCAATCATGATAGTCTGGTTCCCATCCTTCTCGAAGAGTTCATAGGCACAACGAGCATGCTGTTCCCATCTGTCAAGAGCTTCTAACTGATGCACGCTTAATGCAGCAGCACAGAATTCTTCAAAGTCCATCCTTCTGTATTGTAGTGCGTTAAGCTGTTATGTTATGAAAAGTAGGTTAGAAGTATTCATGAAAACTAATCATGGTTAATAGGAAAGCGTATGGCAATCAGAAGCATACTGAAGACAGAAAATCAAAGATGCGTGACTCGTTCATGGCATCTGTTGCATTCTTCTTCAAGGCCTGACCGAAATATAGAAGCTGTGAACAAATTCTCAGTCAAAACTACTAAAGAATTATTGCATGTGCAGACTACCGACCACTTTGATATTGTCTAAACTTATAGTGCCATTTTTGTGGGGCTCCAATTGGGCAAATTGCTCTTTCAAATAGAAAAGCTCATCAACGGTCAGGGTTTTTGACAAAGCCTGTAAATTCCAAACAAGGAAATTACGACAGAAAAGAAATAGGGAGAAACAAAAATTTCCAGAATAAAACCAACTTCTCGATGTGGTTGGCATATTCGGCATAACTTGTAATGAGAAAGTGATAACTTAGAGATGTGGCAAACTTGTCCAACACCATGAAGAGAAAGGCATCGATTTTATTAATGCAGTAAATTTCTTCAATACAAGGAGATAGCATATCACTGGGAAATACACGAGAGCATTTTACATGTATTCTTGTCTCTGTTTCAGTAAGGATTTTAGGCAAAGAGTGTGTTAGTATATCATATATTGATCGCTCTCATTTTGACTAAATTGGTCACTTGGCATGGTTGGATGAACAGGCTGTAGTCTGTACAATTTCAACAGTCAGTATAAATTTACAACTTTCAATGAAGGAGCACGATTAGAAGCCTTGCCGGAGGATAGAGCAGCATAGATATTTAATCAATGACATGTAATTTCTAATTTGATTACGCCCACATATGCCTTTAGATTAACATGATTTCCTTAATAGACAAAGCTTATCCAACTACACTCTCATTCACATGATGCAATCATCATTCAATGGAGGCAGTCTCATTCAGCAACCATTTCAATCAGCATATGTAAATTTGACTAGAAATTGTAAAGCACGCATGTGTGTGGCCATTTTTACAATTTCTTTTGAATTTGGATGGACATATTAGCAGGTAAGGATAAAGGAAAATAAACATCATTACGCTACGCACCCGTAAAGCAGCTTTCCGGAGGGTAGACGAACGCATATATGCTTTCATAAGTTTAAAAATTAGTATATCCATCGGCACTTGTATGTCATTAGTGTGCTTGATCCATGGATGACCTGGGAAAGAAAAAATAATGAGGCTTTCCGTATCAAGAGTCGTTTGCTTTTCATTCACTACCAGCACTTAAAAAAAGACACTCACAAATTGCTTGAGCTGCAGTCATTCTTTTCCTTGGATCCTTATTTAAAAGACGTTTGACAAAATCTTTGGCATCAGAAGACAGATTTGGCCAAGGTTGTTCTTCATAATTAGGTTCAGCTTTAACAACTGAACGAAATATGCCAGACTCAGTTCGAGCCCAAAATGGACGGCTCCCACATAGCAGGATATATGCTATTACACCAACACTCCAAACATCTGCCTCGGTACTGTATGCTCGATGCAAGACTTCAGGCGCCACATAATATGCACTGCCAACAATATCATTAAGGCTTTCATCTGCAAAAATTACACCAACACCTCACCACATTACTTTGTTTATTGCTGCCTTGACACAGAAAACAAGGGATAGTAGCGTAAATAAGGACATACCTGGTTTCACAAAATCTGATAAACCAAAATCAATGGCCTTCAATAGTGAGTTCTCTTCTTTAGATGTAAACAAAAAATTCTGATCCAGTAACGAGCCAAAGTCAAAAAATCTAAAAAATATATCTGTAAATCCTATACATGAACCAAATATCCATCATAATAAAAGGAAGAAAAATGTGGACCACATTTCCCATTTGTGCCCCAGTGAACAATTAACAGACAATTTCCTTAGCAACTGATAATTGAAACAGCACTCTGAAACATCTTTCTCATTCCGTATCCTTCTCCATGATGAATGATTACTTAGCAACCAAAAATTGAACAATGAAAACAGTAGTAACAATAATTTTTTTTTTTTTAAAGCATGATAACTGAACTTGAAGATATACCCTACAGACTCCTACCTCAGGTTTAAGATCCCGATGCACCACCCCTTGGAGATGGCAGAAAGCAACAACTTTCAATATTTGTATCATCACAGTCTTTGCATCATCTTCAGTGTACTTTCCACCCCTGTAATTAATAAAAAAACTGAATTTATTATTGTGCTGGAATTAGATTTTGGGGGGAAAAAAGGGGTTCCCTTTCTTTCTTCTCTTAACTAAATATTAAATACAAAATTACTCTATGCTGTCAAAAAAATACCTTGAAAGTATTCTATCCAAAAGCTCGCCTCCCTCACACAACCTGAATTATTAAGTCCACAAGTAACTGTTTCAAAGAGACATTCTGGAATAATAGCAGACAAAAAATCCACTGAAGAACAAGTCCAAGCTAGAGAAGAAATGACAAAAAGGATTCAAGATTAAAATCAACAATACTTACTCCATAACTATGTATACATTTTCGCGGTCTTCGAAAGCATCATAAAATTGTATTAGATTGCTAGGTCCTGTCAATGCTCTCAATATTTTAACTTCCTTTCTTACGTCTTCAATTGCAATTGCAGTGGTCATCTGAAAAAGGATAGTATAAATACAATCACAGAAACAGATTATAATAAGCTGAAACAGTATTTACCAAAATTTCACAAGTTCAGTAAATGTCTCAATGCATTGCATTACATATAATATATGTATGAAATATATAATATTACAAAGAAATTCCAGGCTTGCATCCAGATTTGTAAAGTTAATTACAATAAATTATTTTCATACCAACATTGAGGGTTTTATCATAGAAAATCAATTTGCAAGTTGATGGGATTCCACAAGGCACAATTTGCAATGCTATTGCTGTAGGCAGTACAGACTACAGCACACACGCTAATATAAGGTTTCAGCCAACTCCCCATTGACTTTGATAATGTGTTCCACATCAAAATCCCATCCAAAACAAGGAATGAACCTGTTCAGACTTCAGACTGGCAAAACATGCTAGCTTCCTAACTAATTGTTTTAATTTTTCTTTTCCTAAGCATTTAATTTATCTACTTATGTTGTCAACAGTTTGTTCACCTCTAGTTCCTGTAATATAAATGTGCAGAGAAAGTGGACTGACACGGCCTGCCAGAGAGGACAAATTATTATTCAAGAGTTTTAAGCCACCTTTAACTGGAATATACCATAGTGGAAACGAAAGTCAAAATATAACGCCAATTTCTGTAATATAAGCAACCTTGGAAATACATTATCCCTCATCAGGGCCTGCTATAAAATTGGCGTGCAAGTAGAAAAAAACTCGGAAGACAATCACCTAAGCGCCAATCACATGTATTCAACAACAAAGAAGCAATCTCAGAAGTCAAAGCTAAGAGCCAAGCACCGATCAGCGATCAAAATTCAATCTCCTTTACTCAAAATCAGAAGTAGATTAATACTCACACTTAAGCTATTACGCCGAGACTGCTACAAAACATATCTACTTTAATCAAAAAGCAATCTTTGAAGATAAGAAATTTCACAACATTTAAATTACAAAAAGCAAAGTTCAGAAAGAGCAAATTAAACCTTCTCCAACAGATCAGATCTCCCTCACCCTAACAAGTAATCCCATCAGGCAAAACCAACATGTCATCCCCAGGCACAACACACCAAATTACAAGTTAAAAAGATTAAAATGAAAAAACAGTTTCTCCTGACCTTTGCTTTTGGAATGACCTTAACGGCAACCTCCTGCCCTTTGAGCTCGCCCTTCTTGAACTTCGCCCGACAGGTATACCCAAAATGCCCTCTCCCAACCTCCTCTCCCAGCTCATACTTGTCGTAGAACTTCTTCGAGAATCCAAAACTTTTATCCAGACCCGCCCCCTCGAAGGCCTCCTTCCCCTCTGGTATTGCCGTCTCGTTCGGCTTCACGGAGCCTTGCCGCCGCGCCAGCACCGCCTTGATGTGCTTCGCCGGAGACGGAGGAGGAAAAGGTCGCTTGAAAAACCTCCTGGGAGTACCGGTCCCCGGCGCCGGAGATCTCGCCGGAGACTTCTTCGAGAACAGGTAATGTGCTGGGCTAGGACTGTAGAACGGAAAGAACGGCGACTTCTTACCCGGTTCTGGAATTTCCACATTCCTCTTAATATCCTCAATATTACTAGAATTTTTCGCACGTTCATCATTATTCTCCGCTGGAATTGAGTTCACTTTATCCTGAGTTACTTCATCAGATGAATGTAAAATGAGTTCTGGGGAGGGTTTGGGTCTTGAAGTACAAATTCCCATCTTCACTTTCCCGCAAAAATTAAACAAATACTAATTTAAGAACAAAAAAGAAAGAAAGAAAGAAAAAGATCCCTTCCGAATGCTTCTCCTCCTGTCAGAACTGAATCTCAGTCCTATACAGAAGCCCAAAAAGTTCAAAGTTTCAAATACATTTTCTCCTGGGGGCAGGGGTGACTTGAACTTTTTGTTGGAGGTAAGCAAGTGAGGACTGAGGCAGGAGCAGCCAAGACAGAGGTGAAAATAAGGGAAAGAGATTGATTTCGGTTAAAGAAGAAGTCGAGGGGCAATTAAAGATGACGAATGTAGCTCATAATGGGCTAGGCTGCACAGTTAAAGTCCACGTGGCATTGATTTGATTGCTTTTTATCTATTTGATTAAATAAATAAGGGATTTTGTGCCCTTGACAGATAACTATTTCTTTTATTTAGTATTTTAGTATAGTTAGACAAGCTCAACAAGTCCTGGCCTTGTTTGAGATAGGGGTTTGTTAAAATATGATGATCGACAAGAGTAGAGTTGTGTGAGATATATTATATATATTTGATTGTAAAATTTTAATAATTTTACAAATTTCAATGTAATTAAATATATGTGTATAAAATGTATAATAATAATTAGATAATGTGATATTATATAAAAATAATGATTAATTTATATAGTATAAATATAAGCACATATATTTACAGGTTTTGATATGATTAGAAATAAGAGTAATATTTGAAAAATTATTAATTAATTACATATGTAAATCTAAAATATTTTAAATAAATTTTTTTTTTTGGAGTAATATGTTTGATAAGGTAAGGAAACGTAAGGTTCGAAGGTTTGTACAATGATACAAAGCTGGCTTCCAAACATAGCCTATTATTTGTGTATAAATATTGAAGAGGTAAAAGTAAAAAAACATAAAAATTCTGGTTGGCCATGGGATTTATTGATGCTACAAAAAGAATGAATAGGAATAGAAGCAAGAGAACAAGGGATGTGTCAAATTTCAGAAGTTTGGATTTTTATGAGAATAAAAGTAATGAATTATGATAAGTCTGATTAACAGTGTACAGCATAATCACTGTCGTGTAAGGAAGTGGAGAAGTGGGCAAGGGGGAGATACGAAATGTTAAACAAATAAAACGTTAAAAAAAAAAACACGATTTTGTCTGGACGAAAAAGGTGAGGAAGAATAGACAACTGGGATTGTCCTTCTTCAGCCTTACCCCGCCCAGGAATCAAGAAATTCAAACCCCAGGTGCTGTCAATTTGTGAAAAGTACATTTGTCTTTGTGAGTATATTGTACCTCTGATTATTGTTAATAAAGTACTTTTATTTGCAAGAAACATTTGTGGGGAACATTTTAATAAAGTTCTTGTTATTGTAATTTGGCCCAAAATCAGCTAAATTTGTTGATACTCAGGAGTGGAGGGCATGGCTGTTTAGGTTTGTAGATGTCTGTTTTTTTTAATGTATTTTTTAAAAATATATATATAAAAATAAAAAAAAGAGACAAAATTTTAAAAATATATTAACATATACATGTGTGTGTACGGAGCAAAACAAGCATGGGCGATTTTGATTGACACTGTGAATTTGGCTTATAAATAGAGGAGAGACATGGCTTTGTCTCTCTTTGTTTTCACAAAATAGAGGAAAACACTTCAATGTTTAAATATAAATCTTTTTCTATGTTTTTGTTATTTTTATATAATTTTTGAAATAAGATATAGTTAAAAATTACACGGAAATTGAAAAGCTAAGAAAGTCATGTTGTCATAGTCTTTACCTATCGATAAATAATATATGTCGAGAGAAAAGAAGAAAAAAAAAATAAACAGAATAAATATACAAACATTTTGACACATTCTTGGCGTGTGTAATAAAAATTTTTTATAGAAAATTACTTGAATGAAATATAACTTTGTGTTATTCGTATAAATTAATTATATCTGATAAAAAATTTCTAGCAAAAAATGAAAATTAAAAACAGGCCCTAAACTATTAAAAATAAGTTCAATATAATTAATTATTTTTTTTACTGATGAAGAGTGTATTTTTTTACTAATAAACCTTCTCTTTATTTTAACTTTTACATAATGAAGTAGAAAAAAGTTGTGAATGAATTTATTAAAGAGAGCACTCTGAAAATACGTTAATAGGTCAAATAAGAGTGTCCAGTATTCTAAATAATATAGATATAAATTATATGAAAAATAACATGGAGAAACAACACATTGCAAATGTCATGTTATATATATAATTAACTCATGTTCTTGAGAGATTGAATTAATTATTCTATGCATTTTAGGGAATTGATTAAATGACTAAATGAATACTTAGTCATAATATAATACTACAGGAGTTATTGTGTGTGCGCGTGTATCAACAGCTAGCAAGGATTAGAGAATCTCGTGTATATTATTAGGGGCACAACAAATCCGGGACATGCAGGAGCCATCCATGCATGCGTTCTTGGTGGCGACAAATCTCAACCGTTCAACCACACAATCTCAGTCATATCATGCTGCCTAGTTTTTATAAAATATTTGGACACGCGCCTCCTCTACCAAGATTTTTCATGGGACAATATAATAAAAGAAAATAAAAAATGTTGAGTTCGTAAAAGTACAGCTGAAGTCGACATTTAAATAAGCAAATAAGTCCAAATTACTACGTGGAAACATCATAAATTAACAAAGGCTGTGGATTGGATTGGTTATTGCTTTCTGCGATATATATATATATATATATATATATACATATATGTATATATAGACTTGATGAAGTTCCTAGGGTGGAGTTTTAGGGTTAATTTGAGTTTGAAGTCTACAAGATTATTTTTATTTCGCGTACAAATAATTGTCGATCGAGCACAGCTTGATTACGCGTTTTCTTTCAGGCGTGGTTGATGCTGTTCAGGATTGGACAGTGACGATAATTACCAAAAATAAAAAATACAGAATAAAAACTAAAACATCATTAATTGAAAGCGGATATATGGCACTGGAGGAAGCATTTAATTTGGCCCCACGTCGCCTTGTAATTGTGACAAAGATGCTTGCAATTAGGTGCAGTGACTACTTTGAAGTGGCAAACCTCATGAATTCTCCATGGACACCTTTTTCTCTCACTTTCCCTTAACTCATCAAAATTTCTCCATTACATTCAATCATCCCATGACTTTACCACAGTATTTTTAAGAATAAAATAGAACATCACGTGCACCATTTATTAGTGGAACAGCACGGTACACATTGTTGTTATTATTATTGTTATATTAAGGTGCCACTTTTAGTAACTATAAATAAATAAAAAAAGAGTATAAGAAGATGGGATTAGATTAATGCATAATCACACAAACAATCTTACTTCAGTGGCATTACACAAGTATAATGATCATGTATTGTTGCGTTCTTTTTAGGATCTTGAATGAGATTCATCTAGTTATCAAAAACTTAATTATTTTTAGATAATATCAAATAGAATTACACGAATTTAAAATTAATTGTATACACTTATCAATCCAACGCAAGTGAATAAATAATCTAGCTCATGTTGTAAATAATTGTATTCACTTCTAATCTGTCTTGTTTGGGTGTTGACTTTGTGCCCAAACAGAAAAGCGGCAATGATGCAGAAGGATATGATTTGTGCCTTCTATTATTACCCTAGTAATTATAGTATTTCACATGTTACCAAATCAAAGTCAAAATGGGAGACTCTTCCAACCAAAAGTGGGACATAAAATTTGGGAAACAAATTGGGCCACCTTTGGTAACAAATAAACAAACCTTAAATGGTGGTAACCTGGCTACAGCTGGCCCATGAAAAGACGCGCATGCAGCGGACCCCACTCACCAACAAGGGCCCAACCCCCATTGGCTGATGCCACCCAAAATTATATAAACAACATAAAAGAAGTAGTTTAACTACCATTGATCGTTTGAATATTTTTTTTTTTAAAAAAAATATCGTCATTAAGAAATTTCTGTTATTTATTATTTCTAACTAATTTTTGCTCCTTAAAGTAGAAAGATTAATATGTTGCCATTTGTCTTTTTTGTCACTTTTTTTTAACTCTTTTCAATTAAATTTTATTCAATTTATTTTTTTATTTAATTTTTTTTCTTGAAATTATCATTTCTTTTCTTTTTTTATTTATCATTTTATAGACAATTTTAGTACATTTAACAGTTTGTTATATAATGTTTAAAATAGACGATTTCGGTTAACTGATAAATCATCAAATAAAGCATACATGCACACGTTACAAATGTTTATATAAAAAAAGCATAATTTTATATAGACAAACGAAAATTCATAATTTAAATTTTATATGCACACATTGAGTGCGCACGAGGTGAATTTTGGGTGTTTTGACTAAGTTCTTTCAGGGTTAAATGAACATTATCTAAATTTTATTTTCAAAGTAGCTTGTGGAGTGCAACTTGAATAAAATTTACGGGGAGATGTATCCTTACCAGTTTCAGTTTACAGAGTGGAATCCTGCAAGGACCACCACATGCACAGAACCTATGAAGCAATAAAGAGAGCCTGAAGTTACAGGATGCCTGAATTTGAAGCATCCCAAATTGTGCAAACACAATTCCCGCTTTGATTGACCACAATTGGTGCAGATCTTGTCAGCCCATCACCATCACGTGCCAAATGAGAATGCAAAACCAGCAAAAAATATGGAACTTGTCCCCAAGCAGAATGTAGTGGAACAGACTAAAAATTATTGGGGGAATCGGTTTGCAAATACTAAAATAAGGAGACACTGAGATGTTTATCGCATGATGATGTGCATTGCCATTAAGGTTACAACAAAAACATATATTAGTCTCTCACATGTTTTGTTTCGCTTTGAGCAGTATAAGCATGCAGTGTATGAGGGCACTAGCCAGATGTTCTGTCCCCACCGAAGCCTGACTCCAGAAATCCTGTCTGGTTGAGGTTACTCACATCACCCCATGATTTAATGCTCCATTCATCTTCACCAGACAAGTGAAATACATTGACAGATGCATTCGTGACCTTCCCTCGACAGTCTCCAGACGGGAAAGCCCTGATGTGAAGTGCTTCTATTGTAGCGCCGTGGGACACTACAACCACCCTGTCTCCTGCATGGAACCGAAAAGATAAGCATGGAATATGGATTACTCAGCAAACTCTTGTGTTCAGGTTAAATTAAGCAGTCAATGCACCTCTGTGTTTCTTTGCGATTCTTTGCAAAGCCGAGGTGCAACGGTTATATAGCTGCTTGAAGCTCTCTCCACCACCCTGCATATGTTCAGAATTAGTCATAAATGTCGCATGTTTATGTGCATTTAGAGCTCGTGAAATTCATCACTACCTCCTAGGGGCATTGAGACCATAGCATGTTGAAAAAAAAACAAGAAGGTAATGAAAGATGAAACATAACTCATGGATCAACTAAGCCCTTTTGGTACATGTAGATTGAACAAGGTTCGTCAAGCAGGTTCCACAGTGTAGTTTCCAGCTTGGGGAAATCTCAGTAAAAAATTTAATTACTTGAAAAGTCTGTCGTAAATTGTCAAGTTGCAAACTTAATAGAAAGAAAAGGACGTAAATCAAAGTACTTAACAGCGTAGAAAGGGAGTGAGATGGTACTGGAATTTCCTGATCGTTTCGGCTAGATGCAAATGCTTTGTATTCCTCCCAATAAATTTTGGGTGCTTCACCAAAAAGAACACCTTGAAGATCTCCAAGATGTCTCACACGCAAGTAAGTCGGGATCTTTAATAACCAGACAGCAACAATTCAGATCGTTCAGGATGATCTCTACTGTTAAGAGCAGCCACGTATCTAAGGTACTTGGCAGTGTTTGAACATGAAACCTGAGTGGTGATGTAAGGCTCAAAATATATTTTTTCTTAAACAGTCTCCGCATATAATAGATAGAAATCTCTCTCCCACGAAAACGGGAATGTAGCATCACAAAGGAAAACTATTCAAACTTTTATCACGATAAGTTTAGAGAAAATGGAATCACAATCATTTAAAAACTGACCATTATTTAGACAGAACATATAAAGCCTTTAATGAGTTAAATAAGTAATGAGGCTACTCTTGTTAAATTGTTGATCAACTGATTAATAAACTTCTGCTTGCCACTCATGCTAAGCATAGGACGAAAAGCACGCAATTATGTTGCAGGAAAAAACATTAAATCAAAAGAGAGCAAAGAATAGAAAGATTTAACTGTGACAAGAAAAAGCATGAAGAAAAAAATATGGTAACAAATTAAATCAGTTACAGTGTTACTCTTCTAGTAGTGGCAGTGAACGTAAACAAAGCACACAAAACTAAAATGGTGAAGCATAGCAATGAGCTCCAAAAGACAAAAATTATTGCCTAAAACATAGATAGTAAAGCCAAGATACTTCATATAATGCTTTCCAGGTAAACAATCAGTTGTAAATCAAAGTGTTTTGCTTAGGCAACCTCAATTCGAATAATAAAGTCATGCATATTCCAAAAACTCGGTACGCAAGGATTTCTACATTAGATCCTGGATTCATACCTCAAGCACCCCACAGCCTTTTGCAATTATCTGGGCAGAGTCAAATGCTCGCTTTAGATCAGACGAGTATACTGCCGAGATTTTAGGCTCCCTCGATGGTCGGTCAGCAACCTTAGCAAGCAATAGCACATTTAAGATCTTATCAATGTTCAAAGAAACGATTCAATACTACAAGCATTGCAAGAATCATGACTTACCGCATATGCTTGCTGCCTCCCAACGTTGTTTAAGTTCACATCCAGCTGCGCCTGAAGAACACAGACAGTAAAAATAGTGCAACAACGGCAAACTTTGATATACAGCCATGTTTTAATAAGTTAGGCCATTGCATAAACAAATTTTTTCTCGGTAAGGGCAAGGAGAGAAAAAGTGAATACCTGGATTCTGCGATCGGCATTCCATTCCGTTTCGCCTGACGAATTACAATAATCTCAGCATATTTCGGGTCAACAGTTTGGATTGTTCCAACTTTATCGTATTGAGCTAAAACAGAATTCCTGGAAAAAGTCCAGACCAACACTTATTTCCACACGGTCTCTCAACTAAAATTCAAAATTCTCGATCATTATATTCCGAAACTCAAGCCATTTAAATTCGAACAAAAAAAGGACAGGGTCCAGAAGACATCTTGGGCCCCATCGACATATATTGAATAGATAAAAAACATGCAATTCTTGATCATTCGGGCTGAAGAAATTCACTGTTCACTGACGCGAAACATGTAGTAAAAAATTAATGCGCTGAATATATATGTGATTTTAGGAACCTCGACTCTGAATCGGCCATGAGAAAATGCGGCGGATCGAGCATGGGCGGAGTGGCCGAAAGATCTTCTTCGGGCTTTCGAAGAGCAGCGGATCTAGGTGACAGACGCGGGGAGAGAGGGCAGCGTTGCGTATGAGCTCCTCCAGC
The DNA here is from genome assembly GCA_019155195.1 of Avicennia marina. NCBI lineage: Eukaryota > Viridiplantae > Streptophyta > Magnoliopsida > Lamiales > Acanthaceae > Avicennia > Avicennia marina. Next base: position 11,325,925 of record CM032765.1, read on the forward strand.
TACGTGTGAGGCCCGCGCGGGCCAAAAGAATGCATCTCTGATTTGTACGTTGTGCAGTAAACTAGGTTTTACAATTTGCGGGCTGCCCGTTGACTGCTGGTCAGTTCAAGGCAACGGTGCATAGTTCCTTTATTGGTCAATAAATGTTAGGTTTAGGCTGGCGTTAGGCACCTGTTAGGTAAGGTGGTCGGATTCTTTTAGGTTTTTTAACAGTTAGATACTAAAATTTCATCTCATCTACCAAAATGTACATATTTTAAAATTATTTATTAAACTGACTGAGTTTTACAAATTGATGGCTTCACCACATTAGAAATTCGATGTTTAAAAAGTAAAAAATTTGAAAATCAAAAAATAAACTGCTTAGATTTTTAAAATTTTTTGAAAAATAAAAATTTGTGAAATATTAAAAAAATAAAAAAAGGAAAACAAAAAACAAAGTCTAAAAATTAAATAAAAAATCTTTAAAGTTAAAAAATAGAAAATTAACAAAAACTAGATTACAACCATGAACTCAATTAACATTTTATGAGAAAACAGTTTTGTGTGAATAAAAAAAAAGTCATGAAAATTAAAAAAAAAAAAATAGAAAGAACTCTTCTGTCAATTCGGGCATGAAAGAAAAGGAAAAGGAAAAATAGAAAATACGGGCATGAAAGAAAAGGAAAAAACATATCTATCAATTCTATAAAATATTCTTCTGAACAAAATTAGATTTTGAAATTAGATTATATAATAAAATATAATTAAAATATTTTTAATAATATTTCATCGAGAGAGTGTCTCGATAAATAATATCACTAAGTTACTTAAAGTGAAAAATTTAGATAGCATCATCGTTATAGTAGACAAGTTCTCGATGTACGTCATATTCATTGCAGCTCCAAAGTACGTAACAGTAGAGGCGATTGCGCACTTATTCTTTGCGTACATTGTTAAATATTGAAGATTACCCAAAGACATTGTCAGTGATCAAAATCCCAAGTTTACAAGAATATTTTGGACCAAACTCTTCAAATTCCTTGGGTCCAAGTTGAATATAAGCTTAAGTTATCACCTGCAATCTAATGACTAAATAAAGCGCTTCAATTCCATATTGAAAGAATATCATTGACACTTTGTGAGTGACAATCAGAAAAATTAAGTGAAAATGTTGGATGCTACTCAATTGTGCTTCAATACTTAAAAGAACTCTTTTACCAATCAAAGCCTTTCTGAGATCATCATTGGACAGTAACTGCTACTCCCACACATTTTATATTCCTGATAGAGTACGAGATCTCACATTGCACAAAATTTTACTAAAGAGTGGAATCATAACTTAGAGATTGCAAGGAGTTAGCTCGAGAAGACTCGTAAGAGAATGAAAAAACAAGTCAGCCAGAGACAGTGTTTTATAGAATTCAATATAGCAGACTTTGTGTTGGTGAAGACATTAGACCCATTACTCACGAAGAGTGTTCGAAGGAGAGACCCTTAATTCTTATAGAAATACATTGAGTTGTATCAAGTAGCAAATAGGATTAGGAAAATGACTTACAAAATTGAACTGCCCCCATAATAGAAAACGTATAATGTTTTTCACGCAAACCAGTTAAAGCCTTTCATAGCAAACCCAGAGGACATTGATCATATTAGAGAGACCCAATTGCAACGTCCATTTGGAAATGTGCCAAAGAAAGCAATCGAAGCCATCTTGGATCACTAAGTCGTAAAGACTGCCAAGCAGAAGATCAAAGAGTACTTAGTGAAATGAGAAGGCTGCTTAAAGAACGAGAACACTTGAAAGCGAGTAATGGACCTTAAGGCACTAAAACCCCTAGTCGTAGTATTTCTGATTTCAAAGGCGCCAAGGGCGTTGGGATTTTAAGTGGGAAAGAATATGAAGAGCTGCTTACCTAGCAGACTCTCCCAACACAATGTAGGCCCCATTGTAGTCTTGTGCCAAACGAGACATCACCTATTACTGTTTGGTTTAAGACTTTGTACAATATTTATAAATATTTGTAATATTTTTTTATTTTAATTTCAATTGTGCTTCCTCAAATTTTTAATATCTATTGTTATCATTTAACTTTTTTTACTAATCTTATTATAGGGGGTAACGTGTTTAGTGAAGTTACGTATACTTATAATTATTAGAGTTCTCCCTACTCTAATCGTCCCCTCTTTGTAATTGAATTATTGAATTAATATAAGCAAGCTTTTTTATGCAATTTGTGTTTGTAGTTGCTGTTTTTTTTTAATTCATTGTCGGAATTATACCTCTAAAGCATTTAAAGGAACGTGAGTGCGATATACAATCGAAATTGCATGCAAGTTCAGGCGGATTTAGTCGACTTTGGAGCAACTACTAATTGCACGATGTCCTTTGTCCCTATCCTTGAAAAGGAGCCCGTGACACATTGGAAGGTAAAATTAATCTCCAAGTTGGATTTCAAGGACAACATAAGGAGAATGGAAAATTGAAGTACACTCTATACATCAGAAAACACATCTCTGTTGAGCTTTATTTACGCGTTGGCTTTTACAGTTGCTATATCACAGAATTGCAGACAGGCAAAAAAGGGCACCAGTATTGCTTGGAGGGGGAGAGATCACATACTAGAATTTCTTGGTCATCTCGGTTAGACACAAGTCCTTTGTGAGCCTCTGGATTAACTTTGAAAGTCTCTTGAAAAACTACACCTTGAAGTTCACCAAGATACGCAAGTCTGGATCTTTGGTAACCTGTGGCAACAACAAAGAAAATTCAGGACGTCCACGTATTGGAGCAAGGTGGGGCACATGTATTAGTACAAAATCCCAGTGCTTTTGCACAGGTTGAAAAATGTTTTCCTATCACTAAAATTGTGCATCATGTGTATCAAATTCTTTCATTACATCACCAAAAAGGGCAACATCTGAATGAGATAAAATCTACGCTTGTTATATTTCATCATACACTGAGAAATCAAGTCCCCTGTACCTCTTTAAATCGGCAACAGATAAAATAGAACAAAGTTAAATTGAGTCTTACCGTGTCATGGAATGCAATCACTAAATAAGCTTGTTTTAAATGTAGGATCTGGTTTGGTCAGTTACTGTCATAGTAGTGAAATACTGCAGTGACCAATTATAAGCAATTGCTATCAAAATAAAGTACTGTTAAAAAAATTCTTCTCAGGTTGATGATTGGCTGTCAGAACAAGTGATTGATTATCACCTTTAATTCAGAAAATTATAAACTTGATAAAATTCAAAGCTAAAGTTGATCTTCAATTCATACCTCAAGTACCCCACATCTTTTTGCTATTATCTCAGCAGTGTTAAATGCTCGCTTCTTGTCAGACGATTACACTGCAGAAATATTAGGCTCCCTTGAAAGCCGATCGGCCACCTTGAGCAATGAATAACAAATTTTAAATCATATCAATACTTATACTAAAAAGTACGCCAGATATTGCAAGCTCATGACGTACCAAAACTGCTTGCTGTCTTCCAACATCATTCAAGTCCACATCCAGGTGCCCCTGAAGAGAAACGATGACAATAACAGTAACAAAAATGTCAACAAGACGAGTACTTACTACTTGCTGCCAAATGTGAAGCTACATTTGAGGAAAAAAATTATTCAAAAGTGGTTTCATACATAAAATTATCATTAATATTTCCTAACACGAAATGCATTCCTGAACTTCTTAAACCCAAATGAAGCAAGAAAATTACTCGGAGGATCACAAACGTTACTTTGTTGGATAGAAGCAACATCAAGCAAAGTGAAGGTTTACAATTCTTATTTTATTTCTATTTTCAGTTAATTTCCCAGCATACATATTGCTAAACATCCGAAATTCCTACAGACATGGCTGATTTAAAGCAGGGCCGTCACTTCTAATGAAAATTCAACAAGAAGAGTAATTTTGTCCAAAATACAGTTCTTTTCTTTGCCTGCTCTCTCTCGTCAGTACCGCAGTTAAGAAACTGACACAGGACGCAGAAAGTGAAAACAATAATATCTGAATTCTGCAATCAGCATTCCATTCCGTTTCTCCGTGACGAACGACAATAATCTCTGCGTATTTTGGGTACAACAGCGTCCATCGCTCCACCTATTTCATCATAGTCGGATTGAGGTAAAACCGAAGTCCTGAGCACATAAAATCCTTACTTCAAGCTTTCAACTAAAATTCAAATTCCCTCCTTCCCAATTTCTTGGACTCGTGCCATTTCAATAACCGAAGAAAAAAAAATTACAAGATCCAAATGTTGAAAATATGACCGTTGCCATTTTTATTCATTCCCAAAGTCGTGTTTACATTCCCGAAGTCGTGTTTACATTCCCAAAGTCATATTTACATTCCCGAAGTCGTGTTTACATTCCCGAAGTTGTGTTTACATTCCCGAAGTCATATTTACATTCCCGAAGTGGTGTTTACATTCCCAAAGTCGTGTTTACATTCCCGAAGTGGTGTTTTGCTGTGTATATATATACATGTTCTTTTACTGTAGGTAGGTTTCAATTTTTCTGGGACGATTTCGAATCGTCTGTGTAAACATATATTGATTTATGCTTTTCTTACATGGTATCAGAGCCAGTTTTCAGTGTTCCTTTCTTTTAACGAAGTTTCAGCAGATTTCGTTATTTGGGGTTTGGGCGTCGATTCTTGTTAGATCGTTCGTCCACACTCATTATCGAGGCTTAGACCTCTGTTTTACTGTGTAATCGGTACCCTTTCTGTTCGGGGGTGTTCTTGTCGGGTCACCTTGTCTCGGCAGAATTGTTGGTTCCAGTTTGGGCGTCGATTCTTCTTAGATCGTTCGTCCACGATCATTGTCGAGGCTTAGACCTCTGATTTACTGTGTTGGGCGTCGATTCTTGTTGGATCGTTCGTTCACGCTCATTATCGAGGTTTAGACCTTTGACTTACCGTGTAATCGGTTCCCTTTCTGTTCGGCGGTGTTCCTGTCCGTCACCTTGTCTCGGCAAATTGTTGGCTTCGGTTATCGGGCCATTGTTTAACCTTTATATCTCTTATAGACTGTTTGTTTTCTGGCCATCAGGCCTATCCTTTAAAGAAGAACCTTGTAGTTTCGGGGTTTTCTATACTTTATTCCCGATGCAAGACGTTACATCCACTTCGGGATTAGATGGATCAATATCTAGTCCCACGACAAATATTACATTTAATCCTATGGATCCTTTGAATCCTTATAGGATCGAAAGCAGTGATAGTCCCATGATGACACTGGTGACTGATACACTGACCACTGAAAATTGTGTTTGCTGGTCAAGGAATGTTAAGCGGGCTCTCCGAGCCAAGAATAAATTGGGATTCATCACAGGTCAAATTCCCAAACCAAGTTCAGTTGTTGATCCTGCATATGATTTGTGGGAAAGATGTAATGACATGGTCATATCATGGTTATTAAATTCAATATCACCTTCCATCAAAGCCAGTCTGATGTTTGTTGACAATGCAAGAGAACTGTGGGATGAGTTGCACAGTCGACTGTCTCAACACAATGCCACTCGTATCTTTCAATTGAGGAAAGAGTTGGCAAGCCTGAAGCAAGGAGCAGACACAGTCATGATTTATTATGGCAAGCTCAAGAGCATCTGGGATGAGCTGTTAGTTTATGACGAACAGCCAAAATGCACTTGTGGGCAACTACGCATTCTCGGAGAAAGATATCAAAGAGACTGCGTGATGCAGTTTCTAATGGGGCTGAATGATGTGTATTCACCTGCTAGAGATCAAATCCTCATGATGGATCCCGTTCCCTCGGTGAACAGGGTTTTTGGGATGATTCAACAACAAGAAAAGCAGCACTTTGTTGCAGATGGTAATCCCGAAGGAGATTTGATGGCTATGGCACTTCAAAAGGTTAAGGTTAATCAGAAGCAGGCAGCAAGGAAGGACAAGCCCTTCTGTTCCCACTGCAAAATCTCGGGACACTCATTGAGCAGATGTTTCAAGGCAGGGAATGCACAACCCATGAAGTGCACCCATTGCAACATGAATGGACATACCGTAGATAAATGCTACAAGCTCAAAGGTTTTCCCCCAGGACACAAATTTTATCATAAAACCACTACTGATAACATTATTGCCTCCAATGTTTCAGCACAGGTACCCGAGGACAGTCGAGAAGATAAATGCCCTTTCACCAAGGGGCAAATCCAAGAGCTATTCCAGTGGTTCAACAGTGAAAAGACTAGAGAAAGGCTCAAGGAACCCCAGGGTGATAAACCCAGGGAGCCTACACACTGCCTCAATGTTTCGGGTAAGTATTCTAATTTGGAACATGATTTTGAGAATATAAATAAGAAAGAGAATTGTTTATGGGTATTAGACACTGGTGCCACGAATCATATGACTTGTGATAAATCGCTTTTTAGTGATGACTGGATCCCATGTATGTATAGGGTTACTTTGCCAAATGGACAAACTGTAAATGCCACTGCAATAGGCAGTGTTCGTTTGTCCAAAGATATTTTACTTAAAAACGTTCTTTTCTTACCCTCCTTTCATTTTAACTTGGTGTCGGTTAGAAAATTAATGATTGATATTAATTGTCGCGTAGTTTTCATGACTGACACGTGTTTCATTCAGGACCAAGTTTCTTGGAAGACACTTGGTGAGGGAAAGGTAAGAAAAGGCCTTTATTGCTTCCATCAAAAACCAAACCACAATAATGACTGCCCAAGGAACACCACTTGTTCCATGGCAGCACAAACGACAAATTCTTTCACTCTTTGGCATCATAGATTAGGTCATCCATCTAATGATAAGTTGATACAAATGCATAAAACTCAAAATTTCCCTTCTTTTTCTGGTTGCAAGTCGAATCCTTGCACCACCTGTCACTTTGCCAAACAACATAGGCTTCCCTTCCAAGACAGTTCACATTGCACTCCAAAGCCTTTTGAGTTAGTGCACTGTGACCTATGGGGGCCTTACAGTGAAGCCTCGCATCATGGCAGCAGATATTTCCTAACTATAGTCGATGATTTTTCTAGATGCACTTGGGTCTACATTTTAAAATACAAAACCGAAGTTCCTAGCATTTTTGAAAACTTTTATAAAATGATTCTTAATCAATTTTGTTGCAACATTAAAATGATCAGAACTGATCACGGTACTGAATTCAACCTTAACCTTTTCTGTCAACAAAATGGAATTATTCATCAAAAATCTTGTGTTCAGACCCCACAACAAAATGGAGTTGTTGAAAGAAAACATCAACACCTACTCAATGTAGCTAGGGCACTGAAATTCCAATTGCACTTACCCATTGAGTACTGGAGTGAGTGCATATTGACTGCTGCCTACATTATCAATAGGTTACCTACTCCTGTTCTTAACAACAAAACTCCTTTTGAAATTCTCTTCCAAACTAAACCCTCCTATGATCACATGAAAGTTTTTGGTTGCTTATGCTTTTGCGCCACGCTCAAGAAAGGAAGAAACAAATTTGATCCTAGAGCAAAAAGGTGCATTTTCTTGGGATATCCCTTTGGCATAAAAGGTTACAAGTTGCTCGAACTAGAAACCAATCAAATAATTGTGTCAAGAAATGTAATCTTCTATGAAGATATCTTTCCTTATGAGGAGATCAACAAGAATCTCGATTCTAATAACACAGCTTCTTTTAAAGGCTATGAGAACACTCTTCCAACATCAGAAACCATTCGTGAGGATGAAATCACCTTATTCCCCACTCCAGAAAATCACAACGAATCGAATCTATCACCTGCAAAAGCAGAATCCAATGATAAACAAGGTGAATTGACAAGTGAGACATCACTTGAAGAAATTTCACCAGAACCAAAAAGGTCAACTAGGAAGAAAAATCTACCCAAATATCTAAATGATTACTATTGCCAACAAGTTTCTGGCTCTAATTCTGGAAATAAAATTATTCAAGAGCCAAACAATTATAATGATGCTTCCCAAGTCTCAGAATGGTGTGAAGCCATGAACGAAGAATTAAAAGCCTTAGAGGAAAATAAGACTTGGACTATTACTGATTTACCGTTAGGAAAGAAAGCTATAGGATGTAAGTATGTTTATAAAATTAAATACAAATCGGATGGATCCATTGACAGATTTAAAGCTAGATTGGTGGCAAAAGGATACACCCAAGAATATGGGTTGGATTATCAAGAGACCTTTTCTCCTGTAGCTAAAATTACCACAGTTCGAATAATATTGGCAATTGCTGTTAAAATGAATTGGTATTTAGAACAATTAGATGTAAACAATGCATTCTTGCACGGAAACTTAGAAGAAGATATCTACATTGATAAAGCCTCCAGGGTACAACAAAGGAAGAAAACATCAAGTTTGTAAACTGAACAAAAGTATTTATGGACTCAAACAAGCCTCTAGACAATGGAACCAAACCTTTTGTGCTGCGGTTAAGAATTTTGGCTTTGATCAAAGTAAGGCTGATTATAGTCTTTTTACAATGAACAAATCAAACTCTTTTACTGCTATTGTGGTCTATGTTGATGACATTATTGTTACTGGGAATAATTCTACTGTTATTAAGAAATTAAAAACTTACCTGAATGATGTCTTCAAAATAAAGGATATTGGGAATCTATCGTATTTTTTAGGAATTGAATTGATTAAAACTCAGGAAGGAATACATCTGTCGCAAAGGAATTACATCCTAGACATACTAGCTGATTGTGAAATGACACATTGTAAAACATCTAAGGTTCCAATGGAACAAAACATTAAGTTAAGCAAATATGATGGAGAACCCATACCTGATCCCTCTGTGTATCGAAGGTTAATTGGAAGATTATTATACCTAACGATTACTAGACCTGATATCGCTTTCCCAGTGCATACATTAAGTCAATTCATGGAAGCTCCTACCGATATACATCTAAAAGCTGCCTACAAAGTCCTACGATACTTGAAACTGACAATGGGACAAGGTATTCACTTGTTCGCAGACTCTGATTTTCAACTAACAGGCTTTTGTGATGCAGATTGGGGTTCATGCCCTGACACGCGAAGATCTGTAACAGGTTATTGTGTTATGTTCGGTAAATCCTTAATCTCTTGGAGATCCAAGAAACAGTCATTGGTCTCAAAATCTTCTGCGGAGGCGGAATACAGGTCCATTGCCACACTTTGCACTGAACTAATTTGGATTAAATTTGTTTTGGAGGCCTTGCAGGTACATCATAATGATCCCGTAAAAGTCTACTGCGATAGTCAAGCAGCGCTACATATCGCCTCTAATCCTGTTTTCCATGAAAGAACGAAGCACATCGAGCTAGATTGTCACCTTGTACGAGATTTAGTTCAAGCCAAAAGGATTGAAACTAAACATGTTGGAAGCCAATCTCAGGTGGCAGACATATTCACGAAGTCCTTACCAGCAGGAGTAATGAAGAATCACCTCGACAAGATGGGAGTGATCAATTTATCACCTCCATCTTGAGGGAGGGTGTTGAAAATATGACCGTTGCCATTTTTATTCATTCCCAAAGTCGTGTTTACATTCCCGAAGTCGTGTTTACATTCCCAAAGTCATATTTACATTCCCGAAGTCGTGTTTACATTCCCGAAGTTGTGTTTACATTCCCGAAGTCATATTTACATTCCCGAAGTGGTGTTTACATTCCCAAAGTCGTGTTTACATTCCCGAAGTGGTGTTTTGCTGTGTATATATATACATGTTCTTTTACTGTAGGTAGGTTTCAATTTTTCTGGGACGATTTCGAATCGTCTGTGTAAACATATATTGATTTATGCTTTTCTTACACCAAAAGAAAATTCTCCTTTCACTTTTAAGCACCTAGCGTAATAAATTTGGGACACAGAAACACGCAACTATTTACCTTTGTAATAAAAGAACTAACTTTTTACACATAAAATAAACATAAAAGTAAAAACAAATGAGCGGATACGGACCTGGAGTCGGCCCTGAACTTGCAGGGGATAGAAGGTAAGCCGGAAGGCTGGAGGATTTTCAGTCTTTCGAAGAGCAGTTGGCTCAATGGCGGAGAAAGGGAGGAATGGCGCAGAGATTTGACTCTAACGAGGCCTAGTGCGCTCACGGGACACGGCATCCGAATTTCGGGCTCGTACGGCAGTTTTGCATTTTCGGGCGGGCCATTGGTGGTCGTCTCGTCTTTCTCTCCGGCTTCTTATGCAAATATTTGGATTCATATATTTTTGAGGGAAAACACATTTGAAATTATTGTAAAATAAATTTAGAAAATAAATGAAAATCATAGATTATATACGCATATATATATATATGATAAGAAAAAAAATTTATGTAAGTAACATCCAAACAAAGACTTATTGTTCTAATATATTTTTATTACATGCATATGTTTTGTTTTTTCTCTTCTGTCAATAAATAAACTGGATGAAGGAGAAAAGCAAAATGGATTGACATTATCAACTTCAGTTTTAGCGGTTCACTCAACATATGACTGGTTCTCATTAATCCATTGCAAAGTAAGGAATGAATTAGACTTTGTTCACTTTAATGGATAGAATTGAGGTTGTAGGAATTATTTTGAATGATAAATTAATTGTAGTATAATTTGATATTATGTTTATTGATATAGATTAAATTATAAGATAACTTAACAATGAATATATCAAATGTATCGATATGCTTGTGATATGTTTACTTATTTGAATAGGATTATAATTTAAGGTCATGTTCACTTTGAGTTGTATAGATTATTTATCCAACCTAATCACATATTTTTTATAATGGCTTAAAATCCACGAAAGACAAGTTTGATATAAAATATTTAAAACGATGGATAATTAATCTCATATAATATATGCGAAAAATTAATCCCACAAAATAATCATAACAAACCTATTTTATCTTTGAAAGTGAACATAAACCAAGGGATTATTTTAAATGATAAAAAAGTTTGTACATATTAAATAATCTTAACAATCATGTTTACTAAAATTAATTATTTAAAGTAATTACATTTATTTTCTTATTATAACCTTACTATGGATGTTATTCAATTAATAATATTAAGGTTAAAATAGTAATTTGAATGATACATATTTAATTCCTAAGATTTTGATTATTTAATCATATTTTTCATGTAAGATTATTTTATCCAATAATTTTATAATTTTATAGTAGGTTTTTATATAATCAATGATTTTAATCAATTAAAGTAAACATTTAATTAGATTGGATAAAATATTTTATCTAGCATTATCAATGTGAACATGCCTTTCGATTACTAGTTGATTCAATATTTTATTGTACCAATATGGTGTCCATATTTTATCATAGACTTTTATTATTTAAAATAAATATTTGATTAATTTTGAATTTACCAAGCCTAATACTTAGAGGTAAGATGCCCCAAAAATATAATCTTATCAATCATAGCCTCGTCTAAGAGTTTAAAAGCAGCCTCAATTCCAAAAGTTTCTGCACCAACCGGATTGAACAGCCACTTTTGCATCACTCAAGCAAACACATCACCTTCATGATTTCGAACAATCAATGTTTGCCTTAATCCAGCAACAATCGAATCCATGCTGTTAAAATAAGAAAATTTTTAAGTTTGAAGTGTTTCGGAATTTGGACTTACCTGTACTCCAAAGCAATATTGTGTACTAAAATTCTAAATTAAGACAATTTTCAATTTTAGTTGGAGCAATAACAATCACATTTACCTAAGGATAAATTAGTATTTTTACTTTTATTAACAGAGCGATGTTTATTTTTCTCCTTAAGTTGACTAAAATGAAGCATAAGGCTCGCGATGTACCATTGATTTATAATACTAATCTTAGTAAAAACAGAACTCCTAAATAAGAAACTTTTCAAGTAAAGATAACTTTTCCCTCCTAGTTTTACACCTTTATTAGCAAATATTTGATTGTATAAAAAAATAAGCCCACCCAAAATGGGAAAAAAAAAGAACATAGTACTAGTAGAAGAACAAGATGCTGGTTGCATAACCAATAATTTTGGTACATACTACATTTGTGCTTAAATTATATATAATAAACTAATTTATATAATAATCTTTTTTTTTTGCAAAAATAAATTTTTGTTTCCTTTCAATTTTTATTTGAATGAGCGGTATAAAAGTGGCATGAGTTTAGGGTTGAGAGTAGTCGTGGGACTAGTTATTAATTAATTAATTAATTAATCAATCCTCTTATAAGTTATTTAAATAGACAAATAGAAGTATTATGGTAATTAGATTGTGTGGCCAAAAATCAGTTTTATGGATATCTCATACGTTCTATATTTTGCATGGATACATCTTAACAGAATATGTCTCATGTTAAAAAATGAATTTTGAAAATAACTTATTATTTAAAAAAGGTCAATATAATGAAACCAATTAAAGGGTTTCCATTTGTTAATCTTAGTATGTCCGCTAAACTATTTATTAAATTTGTAATAGTGTAGACACTCAATGAGTGTGTAAGTTTTTTTTTCTATATAATTACAATATCTTATTTATCAACAAAAAATGAATACAAAAAAGATAAACATAGTAGATTGAAATATATAAAAAAGAAAAAATATAAAATTATATTAAAAGAGATTAACAACAGATCGAAAAATAAAAAAAATAAAGAAATTATACTCATTAATTTAATGTTTTACAACTAAAATGATGCCTTTAATTTTGAAAAAGAATAAGTTAAAATTAGTAAGTGATTAAAATATATGAAATCTCAGAAAAAGGTGAAAAAATATATACAAAGAATTCAAGATATTTAAGTATTTTATGAATTGTGTAACGAACTTTCTTTATCCGTTTAATATATTGTATATTTAAATATAGATATATAGCATAAAGAAGAAGAAATATGATATATTATTAATTATATTTGAATGTGTTTGATTTTTATAATAAAACGTAACAATGTAAATTTAATAATTATAGACAATGTTGCAAATTCATAATTCACAATCAAATAAATCCCAAACTATTCTGTCACTCAGAGTCATTCTACATCTAGCAAGCCTTACCGTGAAGGGCAGCCTGTTAAAGTCAATGCAATAGGTACACAAGCATTTAAACTATGAAATCGAACTGAACAAGTCTGTTAAATGTTAGAATAACTAACAGTACGAAAAGCTTATCAATTAGGCTACCAAATACTGAGTAAACTGCATTTAGCCAAAAATACAAAAAGGAACCAGAGGCTATGTTTGTTACCCAATTTTAAATTTTCTATCATCTTGTCAAACTTCACACAAACAAAAATCTCACGTTATAAAATTTTTATTTAAATTTAAATTTAAATTTTTTATCTCTTACATATAAATTAATTAATTAATTATTTTTTAACCGTTCACAATCAAATCGCTGTCTATATTACAAATTTTGACATTATTCAATTATTATTATATATTTTATATATTCGTAAATAAATAATATTATTCATTCCATCAAATATTCATTCCAAACATATTTATTATCTCAACACAATTCTTACTAACCATCATACATTACTAAGCGCCCCCCCCCCCTCCCTCGCAACATAGAGCTGCTCTGGAAATGAAAACACATTTCCATCAAATGTAAGAACTCAAATAAAAAGGTTAGCCCATCTGTAATTGTGGGAACTTTTCATATCCTACTTGATTTTAATTCAAATCCAGATATGCTTTCGTACGTACAATGCGCACCCCATTGGCATCAATTTATTGTGAGCATGAACTCATGCGCAAATTTATGCTTCAGATCGCACATATGGGGCGACACATTAAGACAACTATTTTAAGGAGAAAAATTAACTTGACGCCCAGCTATACAACTTCTTTTTCTATATTGATGTTTATGGGAGTTGTGAAGTTTCTTTGCATCCAAACTCACCGTGTACTTAAGGTTGGAAGCCTTTTGAGTGCAGTTGAATATCATCATTGAGACATAAAGTAAATTTGTGAAGCAAAAAAAAGGTCTATCTAATCGTTCTTTCACAAATTATTTCATTTCTATTTTTCCTTGGCAGCGGACCAAAAAGAAACCATTTGACCGTGTAACTTGACCAAACGTGGCATCTTCAAATCAAAAATTAGTTAAATAGTCATTCTTCAAACTATGCAAAAACTTATATTTACAGTCAACTTTCATGAAACCACAAACGGCTAAGGAACTGAAAGTTTGCGACAGCTGCACTAACCGAGTTGCGTTACTTTTCCATCTTTACGGGTAAAACAATTCAGTTGACATCCCAACATAAGAAAACTGTTGTGAAAAAAAGGTCATACTTTTACATTAAAAAGGTTGCACTAGATTGCTGGAAAGTTGAATTTTAATGCTTTCCCCAGAACGTTATAAATACGGCGTGGACTGCCACATGCTGCATATCCCATTGCCTTCTTCCCCTGTTTTCTCAACGCACACAGCCCTAATTGAGTCCCTGTTGCGAGTTGGGATTAAACCTCTTATCATCAGACGGCACAGAGAAAATGGAGAAAAGGGCTCTGATTAATTTGATCATAATTCTGCAGTTTCTACTGTCAACCCCGATTTCTAATGCTCAAACGAAGGGAAGAATGGCGACAGTGTTGAGTATTGATGGAGGAGGTGTGAGAGGCATCATTCCAGGTCAAATTCTGGGCCACCTTGAGTCCAAGCTCCAGGTGCCACTCTTTCCCTCGTTCTTTGACATTCTAATCACCAACTTTATTTGTCTTCACTCATCCTGATTAATTCTTCACAGGAGATAGATGGTTCAGATGCAAGGATTGCTGATTATTTTGACGTAATTGCTGGGACGAGCACCGGCGGTCTGATCACCACCATGCTCACTGCTCCTGATGCAGATAATCGCCCCGTGTTTGCAGCAAAGAATATTACCAGCTTCTTTATGGAGCAGTGCCCCAAAATCTTCCCTCAGAACAGGCAAGTTGTGTTTGTGATCTCCATTCCCACCTTTTGTAACTTTCTGTCAAGAGTGTTGAGTACTGATCATGGATATTGTGTCGTGGTGATCAGCCGAAACAAGTTTGTGGGACGTACTGCAAACTTGATTAGCGGGCCAAAGTACGATGGGAAGTACCTGAAAGCACTGGTCAAGAGGCTGTCAGGCAACCTGACTGTGAGCCAGACATTGACAAACGTGGCCATTCCTGCATTTGATATCAAGCGCCTCCAACCCGTCATCTTCACCACTGGAGATGTAAATTAAAAACCCTTTATGGTCATAGCAAACCAGGACGTTATTCAGAATGAAAATCTTGATGATTTGTTTGGATTTGGTGCAGGGGAAGACAAACGTTTCCAAGAATGCTCTGCTTTCGGATGTCTGTCTGGGCACCTCTGCAGCTCCCACGTTTCTCCCACCTCACTACTTTGAGACAAAAGACGCGGAAGGAAAAACACGAACCTTCGATCTCATCGATGGAGGGGTTGCTGCAAATAATCCAGTAAGTGAATTGTGAAAACGCATGGCACTAAATTTATTGCACCAAAAAAAAAAAAAAAAGATTGAATTTTGAACTGTATCATCACAGACCTTGACTGCCATTACACACATTTCGAAAGAAATCTTGCTGGGAAAGTTCAAACTAGTTGACATGCAACCAATGGACAGCAACAGGATGCTTGTCCTGTCATTAGGCACTGGCTCGGCAAAGCAGGAAGAGAAGTACAATGCAGAAGATGCAGCCAAGTGGGGCTTGGTCAGCTGGTTATACCACAATGGAGCCTCACCACTGATAGATATTTACGGATATGCTAGCTCAGACATGGTGGATATTCATGTCTCAACGGTTTTCCAGTCCCTGCACAATGAACAAAATTACCTTCGTATTCAGGTATACGAACAAGATTTGATCATCCTCGTCTTTTGTAGTCATTAGTAATGTTTGCATAAGGCTCATTAATGTTGAGGCGCTTTTACTTTGGTATTTCGATGAAAAAGGAGGATGGCTTGGCTGGGGACGCATCATCTCTTGATCTTTCAACCGTCAATAATATGCAGACACTAGCACAGATTGGCGACAGCCTTCTGAAGAAGCCAGTTTCTAGAGTGAACTTGGATACCGGAGGGATGGAGCCGGTCCACGGAGGGGGCACAAACGAAGAAGCTCTGGCCCGGTTTGCCAAGTTGCTATCTGATGAAAGGAAATTCCGGAAAGCGAGTTAGGAGTAGGATTACTTAACTGGAGGAGAGGCCCTAAATAGTTTGAGCCAATAAAAATAAACTTCTTTAATTCTATATTATTCCATGAATAAACTTGATTATTTGTCTTATTGTTGATCTCGCATTGTTTATTGTGAGTGATTTGATGTACTAGCAACTTGCATTTGGTATAGAATGATTTTTATGTTTCCTGAAATGTTCAAGAATAAGAAGGGACAATGGCTGCGACGCAAACGTAGAACGTTGAAGCGAACAATGGTACCAACGATAACTTGATAAGAATGTGAACCCAAAACAGATTTGAGTAATGATGACCCAAACTCATTGGACGACATTAAACCCAAATTAAAGACAGCTATAATCGTCAAGTCTTGACAATCGATATGTTATAGATCAATTTGAAAACCTTCAAAAATGACTCAATTTAAAAAAGTGAATTTCACAAAAACTTGAAAACAAATTCTACTTAAAAACATTCAAAACAAATTCTCTTCCATTGATTTCAAACTTGAATAAACAAGGAGTATTATACATAGGGTATTTATAGGGATAACAAATAATAATTTTGAGAAATAGAAATCAATCTAATCCATGAAAATCCTCTCTAAATGTTTCTAATCACATCAAATCATCGTTATACTCCCTATGAAATTCTCCTAAAATTGTTCTTGTTATCCCATGAAATCTTCCAAAAAATCATTCTAATCCCCATAAATTCTCTGATGAAATCGGTCTAATTAAGCTAGTCATAGCCTATGTAATTCCTAGGCTATGTTGTTGCAGCCGTGACCCAAATCTGCATTTGGATTCTGCGCGTTGGTCTTCGTGGGGTGTCTTCTCCCACTTCATGTTGGCCTTTCCCTCTTGTTGGATATAATAATTGATATATTGGGCGTAAGGTACAAACGCATTTCATCTGCGAAATCAAAGAGAACTAGTAAACTCCACGTGCGTGAACACACCTGACTTATATGAATTTACTTAATTAATTAAATAATTTAAAATTTTTAATGATTTTTTAAAATACAAGTTTATGTTAAAATGTAAAGAATACATGTCCAATCTAAAAAAAAATAATTGGTTTGTTAAATTTTCTTTGTACAAATAAAATAAATAAATCTTGCATAAGGAAAATAGATTTATTTCCTATCTGTAGTATAATTAGTTTTTCACCATCTTTTGATTTTAAAAATTTATTATCTATGAACCAACCATGATTTAGAATATTTTTTTATTTTAGTCATAAGATAAATTGAATCAAATTTTATAAGGTTCTTTGACAAAATTAACTAATAAAAAAATTAAAACATCTTCGTCTGACAAATTTTATTTGGTGTGCCAAGATTTTGTATAAAGAAAACCACAAGTTTTCACTTCAGAATAGTTTGTTTCAAGAATACTTAACTCTTATACCATATATGTGTTGTAAATAAATATACTTTTACTTCAAAAAAAAAACTTCAAAATTTTATAGCAAATTTATTACAAATACCATTACGGATAAATGAACTGACAAATGTTTTATGTAATATCAATTTTACTATGTATGACATTGGTACATATTAAATAAAGTACTTTTGTCTTTTTTTTTTTGGTTTTAATTCATGTGGCAAGCTTATCCAATTTAATTCTTATTTTATGCTTTATATCTTATTAGATTTTAATAAAATATTTTTATGATATTATTGCACATTACATCCATTTTAAGTTAATTTTTGCCATAATACTCAATTTATATGCAATATTAAAAAAAATAACTTTTTAAAGTAAAATTTATTTTAGGTCAAATTAAATTTTATGTATAGAACATTTATTTAAAATATTCAAAAATTACACTTCTATATAAATAAGATTTTAAAATTTAATTTGAAAAAAAAAAATTGAGTTGTTATAGGCATGTGAGCATCTACGAAGAAAGAATAATGACATCTTACCATAAATTATTTCAGTATTGTTAGAACATTTAGTCTATTTCACATAAAAAAATTTCAATGTAAATACAATTTATAATTTTTGAGAAATAAATATAAATTAGAGATCTGTAATATGTAATTTTAGGTTTTACTTTGTCATTAAATATCACTTCTATGTTGACTAACTAAAATTTGGGAAGGATTAAATATTAATTATATTTTAGTTATAAATATTAAATGAACTTGTGTTATTCAAGTTAGTAATTGATATTTGTGATTGAAGAAATATAAATACATTCATCAACTAAGAGTAATGGTAAAATAAATAAATAAATAATATCGTACATTTATAATTATTGACTTTTCTTTTGTGAATGTAATCTTGAATGCATACTTGTTTCTATTTAATTATAACTTTTTCTAGGTTGTCTCATTTCTCTTGTATATCTTTATTTTTATCAATTAGTATCCAGTGTTTTATTTAGTTCATTGTTTCATTTGTATAATTCATTTTCAAAAATTAATTATCATTATCCAAACTTTTGACATGTATAAAAATTTAAATTGAATTTTACGTTAAAAATTAAGTTATTCACAATGAGAGTTGTTATTAAACTATGATTTCAATTATAGACTTTTAGAATTTGGAATAAAGTTGATATATAATTATAAATACTTTGAAATAATGTAGCATAATTAGAATATCTAAGAGATTACTAATTAATAGTAATTTAATATTTTAATTATATTTAAATATCAAAAAATAAATAATCTATCTAGTTAATTGTTTTAATTAATCTCATAAATTTCAATTATTTTACAAATTTTCTTATGTTTAATAATAATTATTGTAACTAAATTTAAAGAAAATGTAATATATACCATCAATTGAAACTTATTTAATTGATGATCTATTATGGTATAACTTCTTATAAAAAGACAATTTTGACTTAATATCTGTATTATTTCTTATAATTGTTGATATTTTATTGCAATATTTTCTAAGTTGTTTAAGATATTTCTCTCAATTTTTTGAAGACTTCATTCACTGTATTGTTTTCTCAATTTCACTTTAAACTCATGACAAAAATTTTGAAAATACATGTATAGCTATATATAAGATATGTAGTTATATTATCTTATTCATAAAAAACTTATTTATGTACGTTAACATTTTCATGTACAAGTGACGTGTGTCCTAATTGTTAACATATTTACATATATATATATATATATTATATATAATACGCAATATTAAAACTTGTTAAGTTTAGAATATATGATTATTTAAGGATATATAGTGAAGTTTTTCTGTGGATTTGTTCTTATTTTATAAGTATCAAGTAACTTTAATTTGTATAGTGTAGACAAATTAATCCCTTGGGTACTCTTTTTTCACACTTTTTTATACATCATGTATAAATCATTATCTTAATTTAACTCAAACTTTGAAATATATTACTATAGTTTCCTTATTTAATAGATTATACCATAATCAATTTTTATATGAAAATTATTTAAAAATTGCAAGTTTTCAAAGAGAATAGAATAAAGTAGGATTGAAATATAGATGTACAATATTGTATTTAAACTAAAGGACTAAAAATAACTAAATTCAAAATACAATAATTTTTTTATTGTTTTATATTGTTAAGTATGACTAGAAATGGCAATAATATCGAGTTTCATGATACTTTTTATTTTATAACTTATATTTTCGACATGTACATATAAACATTTAAATTGATAGTAAACTATCTAATAATCTTCTTCATCATATACTCTAAATGTAATTTTAATTAAGACAACACTTTTATTTATCTATGAATAACACACACTAACGCGTGTGTGTGTACAAAGATATATATAAATATATAACAGAAATTTTAAAAAGTTGAATAATACATGGGAGATTAGTAAATTTCCATCAACATAGATGTATAGTATTGTCAATTAAGGATTTTTTATTTTATTAAAAATTTATATTTTTGAATGATAATAAATATTGAAATATGCAAGAATGATGTTACATTTAAAATATTATATTAAATAAATTCAAAAAAACCCGTTCATTATTATTTGTACTTTTTACACATATACAAAGTATAAATATATCAATGTATTGATGAAGTATTTAATAATTTTTTATTATAGTTAGAAAGATCCAAACTTATTTTAATATGGAACCAATTTTATTTGAAAATTAAAACTAATTAAAAATAATTAAAAAGTAATGTAAGAAATAGTTTAAAAAAACTTTGCAGGCAAAAAATCACTAATATATTTAATTTTTAATGATATTAAATATAAGTTATTAAATTAAAATATTATATTAAAAGAACAAAATTTGAATTTATATTAAGAATGTGTAAATAGATAGAATGAAGTATATCATAGATTTTGTTTATTATTTTAACACTTTAAATATAATATTGTTCATATTAATCAAATTGGTTTTTATATTATTATAAATTCACATTTTAAAAAATCATAATTTTCTCGTCAAAATTCCTTATATGCCATAAGCATATATATAGACTTTTCGGTATATTTAATTTTATACGGAAGTTGTTTTCTTTAAAAATTTATTATTGAATTTATATTATCATATATGTAGATCTATCAATTAAGAGCTAGTAACTTTACTAATTAATTAACTTTTTATAAATTCATCGTATTATTAAATAGTAAATTTTAGATAATCATAATTTTTTTTTTTTAGAATTTGTAGAATGTTTTGTACACGTGGAATGTGATAAGTTTAGAAATGTTTCAAAGTCTAATATTCTAATTATATACAAAACTGATATTATTTGAAAATTTATTGTTGAATTTTTGACAGCGTACGTAGGCCTATCAATCAAGAATTGTTATTTATTTTATTATAAATTCATAATTTTTTATAATTATAAAAAATTGGGGGCCACCAGCTAAAAGAAGCCGATTCTAGGCGAAAGAGCTATTCAATCAAGACTTCTTCAATTCTAGCAGCTATCATATCACAAGCATGGAATTCCTTTCATCAAAATATTAAAGGTAACTAAATTTTAAATCTTACTTTTTTATTATTTTATATTTTTAAGTACATTTATAATTTGCATCTAAGAAATTTAAAAACAATTTTTTTTTTGTCATTTACACATTTGACATGTTTATAATATATAAATATATATAAATGAAGTATTTAATAATTTTTTATTACGGTCATAAAGATTTAAAATTCTATTTTATATTTTTTATATTAATTACTAAAAATAAATTAGAGACTACAGAATTCATGCAAACTTTTCTTCAGTGTGCGTATCATACACACACATATACATAGCATGTTGTGTATGATAAACAAATTTCAAGAAATGTCTTCTTCTTCTTATTGATAATTTATTTTAAATATGATATTATGTATTAAAGAAATTTAAAAAATAATTTCTATAATTTTGACACATGTAGAAATATGTAGAGAGATCGAAATTTTTTATAATTTTCTATCATTTTAGATAAATCATAATTTCTTGCAGAAAGTTTTGTACATGACATATGTGATATAAAGTATGAAGATAGTATCCTAATTAGGTATAAAATTGATATTATTTGAAAATTTATTATTGAATTTTGATCAGCATATATTGGCCAATCAAATCAAGAATTGTTTGGTATTTTATTACAAATTCATATTTTTTTCATAACTATAAAAAATCAAGTTATGAAAGTATACCATTAGATTTGAAACATAATATTAAAGATAACTAAATTTTAAAAATTACTGTTTATTATTTTATATTTTAAAGTACATTTATATTTTGATATGTGTATAAATATATAGGTAGATTGAAATATTTAACAATTTTCTATCATTTTAAAACTTTATATATAAGTTAAATGATCTAATACTTTTGCACATTAATTATTTTTTATTTTGAATGACAATAACTTTTAAATGAGTGTAACTCTCTTGTATAAAAGTCTAGTATATGTCATATGAGATATGGTTTGAAAGATCTTGAAGTCTACTTTTCTACAAAATTAGTATTATTTCAGAATTTCAAATATTTAAAAATTTGTGTTAAAAAGAAAATAAAATAAAAAACTTTGCATATGAGTAGACCCTAATTTAACGTTGAACAACAAAATTTCAATCCTGTCATATGTCTTTAATTCTTCGTACTGAGTTATGGGTAAATTAGAGAGTTTAAAAGTCACAAAGAAATCTTTTTGTCAAGTCCTACTTTTATAAATTGTCTTTTCCAAAAGAAGGTACAGAATATGCATTACCAACATTAGGTTGCAAAGACGGGGGGTCATTGAACAGAAGGAAAACAAAATATTTGATTCGGTAATATTCAAGGAAAACAGGAACAAAATAGATTTGCAGGGTGGAAAATTTCTTTGCCTACTTCTTTAAACCATGCAAAGCTAAATTACCATTTTACACATTGAAACTTGGTGTTTTTTTTTATCGAAAAAAATATTCCTCCCTATACAGAATTTGCAGGACCAAAACTGCGACAAAGAAGCTGAGTAAGGAAGTCCAAGAAGAGGGCACCTGATAATTCCACCTCTCATGTCTGCAAGAAGTTCTGAATGGTACATGAAAAGTACCACTGATTATTAACGAAAAAACTCAATCCTCAAAAAGGCCAATGCTGAATCATTGAGACATAGATGTTATGTTCGTTTTTGAATTTTACGATCCAAAAAGGAATATTTAATTCTTATACTTTTTAAATTTTATCTATTTTTTTTTCTTATTTTTTGGAGACAAAACTCCTAAAAAAATACAAAAAAAAAAAAAAAATCTATCTAATTGTACTTTCACAAATTATTTCATTTGTATTCTTCCTTGGCAACGGACCAAAAAGAAACCATTTGACCGTGTTGCTTTACCAAACGTAGCATCTTCAAATCAAATTAGTTAAATAGTCATTCTTCAAATTGTGCAAAAACTAATATTGACACTCAACTGTTACGAAACCACAAGCGACTAATGGACTAAAAGTTTGCCTCAACTGCACTATCCGAGTTGCTTTACTTTTCCATCGTTACCAGTAACATCACAAGGTATGAAAACTGTTGTGAAAAAAAGGTCACATTTTTACATTAAAAAAGGTAGCACTAGATTGCTGGAAAGTTGAATTTTAATGCTATCACCTTAACGTTATAAATATGGCGTGGATTGTCACATGTTGTATGTCCCATTGCCTTCTTCATCTGTTTCCTCAACACACACAGCCCTACTTGAGTCCCTTTTGCGAGTACTAAACATCTTATCATCAGACGGCACAGAGAAAATGGAGAAAGGGGCTCTGATTAATTTGATCACAATTCTGCAGTTTCTACTGTCAATCCCGATTTCTAATGCTCAAACGAGGGGAAGAATGGCTACGGTGTTGAGTATTGATGGAGGCGGCGTGAGAGGCATCATTCCTGGCCGAATTCTGAGCCACCTTGAGTCCAAGCTCCAGGTGCCACTCGTCTCCTCATTCTTTGGCATTCTGATCACCATCTTTGTTTGTTTCTACTCATTCTCATTAATTCTTCACAGGAGATAGATGGTTCAGATGCAAGGATTGCTGATTATTTTGATGTAATTGCTGGGACGAGCACCGGCGGTCTGATCACCACCATGCTCACTGCTCCCGATGCAGACAACCGCCCTGTGTTTGCAGCAAAGAATATTACCAGCTTCTTCATGGAGCAGTGCCCCAAAATCTTCCCTCAGAGCAGGCAAGTTGTGCTTGTGATTTCCTTTTCCTGCATTTATGTGTCAACTCTTCTGTCAAACTATCGAGTACTGATCATGGATATTGTCCCTTGTTGATCAGCCGAAACAAGTTCGTGGGACGTACTGCAAAATTAATTAGCGGGCCAAAGTACGATGGGAAGTACTTGAAAGCACTGGTCAAGAGACTATTAGGCAACCTGACTGTGAGCCAGACATTGACAAACGTGGCCATTCCTGCATTTGATATAAAGCACCTCCAACCCGTCATCTTCACTACCGGAGATGTAAATTATACACCCTTTATGTTCATAGTAAACCATGATGTTATTCAGAATGAAAATCCTGATGATTTCTTTGGATTTGCTGCAGGGGAAGACAAACGTTTCCAAGAATGCTTTGCTTTCAGATGTCTGTCTGGGCACCTCTGCAGCTCCCACGTTTCTCCCACCTCACTACTTTGAGACAAAAGACGCAGAGGGAAAAACGCGAACCTTTGATCTAATCGACGGAGGGGTTGCTGCAAATAATCCAGTGAGTGACTTGTGAAAAACATGCATTCGCTAAATTTATTGAACCAAAAAAAGAAAGATTGAATTTTGAACTGTATCATCACAGACCTTAACTGCCATAACGCATATTTCGAAAGAAATCTTGCTGGGAAAGTTCGAACTAGTTGACATGCAACCAATGGACAGCAACAGGATGCTTGTCCTGTCATTAGGCACTGGCTCGGCAAAGCAGGAAGAGAAGTACAATGCAGCAGATGCAGCCAAGTGGGGCTTGGTCAGCTGGTTATACCACAATGGAGCCTCACCACTGATAGATGTTTACGGATATGCTAGCTCAGACATGGTGGACATTCATGTCTCAACGGTTTTCCAGTCCCTGCACAATGAACAAAATTACCTTCGTATTCAGGTATACGAACAAGATTTGATCATCCCCGTCTTTTGTAGTCATTAGTAGTGTTTGCACAAGGCTCATTAATGTTGAGGTGCTTTGACTTTGGTATTTCGATGAAAAAGGAGGATGGCTTGGCCGGGGACGCATCATCTCTTGATCTTTCAACCGTCAATAATATGCAGACACTAGCACAGATTGGCGACAGCCTTCTGAAGAAGCCAGTTTCTAGAGTGAACTTGGATACCGGAGGGATGGAGCCGGTCCACGGAGGGGGCACAAATGAAGAAGCTCTGGCCCGGTTTGCCAAGTTGCTATCTGATGAAAGGACATTCCGAAAAGCAAGTTAGAAGTAGGATTACTTAACTGGAGGAGAGGCCCTAAATAGTTTGAGCCAATAAAAATAAACATCTTTTAATTCTATATTCTTCCATGAATAAACTTGATTAATTGTCTTATTGTTGATCTTGCATTGTTCTATTGTGAGTGATTTGATGTACTTGCAACTTGCATTAGGTATAGAATGATTTTTATGTTTCCTGAAATGTTCAAGAATAAGAAGGGAACAGTGGTTGCGACGCAAACATGGAACGTTGAAGGGAACAATAGTACCAATGATGAGTTAGCGAGAATTTGAATCCAAACGGACCCTAACTGCTAGAGTGATCATGACCCAAACTCATTGAATAACGTTGAATCCAAATTAAGGGCAGCTACAATTATCATACCTCGACTATTGATACGCTACACATCAACACGAAAATTTGTTGAAATGACTCGATTTAGAAAAGTGAATTGAACAAGAGTTAGGAAACAAATTTTACTAAAATCATTCAAAACAATATTTTTTATTGATTGTAAATTGAGTATTTATAGAGATAACAAATAATAATTTTGAGAAATAAAAATCAATCTAATCCCTCACGATCCTTTCTAAATGATTCTAATCAAGTCAAATCATCATTATACTCCCTACGAAATTCTCTTAAAATTATTCTTGTCCCATGAAATCTTCCTAAAAGACATTTTAATCCCCGAAAATTCTCTGATGAAATCGGCCTAATTAAGATAGACATAGCCTATGTAATTCCTTAGCCACGTTGTTGCAGGGGGCCCACCAGATGACCGTGACCCAAATCTCCATTTTGGATTCTGCATGTCGCAGCCTCTTCATGTGAAAATGCCGTCATGGCGTCTCTCAATTTTTTGGTAGGGTACTCGCGTGGAATTGGGACAAAAGCATTATGGCAGGAATAGGCTATGCAGAAGCAAGCCATGGGTCTATTGTGGAAACTGGTAAAAAGACTGGCCTCTCTCTTGATTGATATCTTGGGCTTAAGGTACAAACACATTTCATCTGCGATATCAAAGGGAATAATTCTTAGCCTACAGAAGGGACAGAATATGCATTGCCAACAAATAATAGGCTGGCTAAGACAGGGTCATTGAACAGAATGAAAACAAAATATTTGATTCAGTTAATATTCAAGGAACAAAGAAACAAAATAGATTTGCAAGCTGGTAATTTTCTCCCAAATTTATTAATATACCGTGTTTAGTTTGTCTTCTTCTTCAAACCTTGTAAAGATAAATTACCTTTTTACACGCAGAAACTTGTTTTTTTTTTTTTTTTATAAAATATATATATATATTCCTCCGTATACAAAATTTGCAAAATTTGCATGACCAAAATTGCCACAAAGAAGCTGATTAAGGACGTCCAAGAAGAGGGCACATGATAATTCCTCCTGTCATGTCTGCAAGAAGTCCTGAATAGTACATGATAAGTACATTGATTATTAACTAAAAAACTCTATCCTCGAAAAGGCCGATCCTAAATCCATCTCCAGATCCCTAACCAGCTGTCTGTCCTTACAGTAAGATAATCGGCATAGGATTCTTCTACCATCCAAAGCTAACTTTTGGGCTACTTCTCTTAAACCTTCTGTGTGTCTTATCTGTGATTGCCATGAGATGCTTCACCGTTTTCCTACAGCATATTTGTTTTTATTCTTGTAATCTTTTTGAATGTTTGGTGCCAAGTCATGGCAGTTTCCCCTGGGCCTAGCCTAGAAATCACGAGGAAGATATTTTCGATGTTCATTTATCCAGATAATTTTGGATCTAAACTGGCACAAATTTGCAATAAGAGACGAAGCAAGATTGGTTTAAGTCTGGACTCTAGTGTAAAAGACAACAGAATCACAAACATAAAGCTGCTGCTGTAAGCTTCCCTCAAGATATCAAATGGACAAAGACTGACGGACGATAGCTTTATATTAACAAAGCTTAAATATCATTAAATAATTCAATCCCAGGCTATATAGGAAATGATCAAGACAAGATCTCACCATCAGCAAACAAATCCGAACAACAAAAACTCATTACCATCACTGAGAAGATGATAAGATAATATATAAGGGATGGCAAACATAAAGCCGAACACAGTCTGCAACAGCTAATTTTAAACATTGCGCACACGAATGGAGTTCAATTATGATGTCACAGATGTCAATTGATTAAAAAGGGGAGGTTCAGAAGATTATAGCAGCAACTTATTGACAGCCAAAACAGAGGAATTGGAGAAGATGAAGGAAGATCTCAAACAAGCTAAAGATGATACCATGCAATCATTGTTAGACTCTCGGCCCCTCATTGATGAGCTCAAAAAGACGCAGGCAGAATTAGCAAGTGCAAAAGCGAGAGTTTCCAAAGCGAATGCTACCATCACAGGGCTTCAAGCTCGGCTAGGAACAGTGGATATGTGCATCAAATCCTCAAAGGAGGAAGAACAGAAATTCCGCATGATGATCAATGACAAAAATCAAGCTCTGCATAAGGCACGGGAAGAGATGGAACAACTGAAGATGAAAATGGATCAAAAGTGCAGGAGGAGATCAAAACTAAAACTGGTCTTACGGCTTAAGAGGCAGACTCTTCAGGCGTTGCATCTCACGTGTTAAGCAACACAGCTGGAGGCAGATGCTTTTGGGACCTCAGCAGCTCAAGCACTTCACTACATCAATAACTCGGAGGCAACCGATGTCATGGTCCAGCTAACTCAAGAGGAATATGACTTTCTCAAAAGAGAAGCTAGTGAACAAACATCACTAGCTGAATGGCGGATCTCAGCATCTGCAGAAGAAAGGCTTGCAGCAGAGAACAGCCGAGACTCGGCTTTAAGGAGATTGAAGAACTTATATCCGCGCAACATCTCCAGCCTAAGGAATACGACAGGACGAACAACTCTTAATGAAACTGTCATGAAGAAATTCGAAAGACAGGCAAGTACCAGAGCAGGAGGCCAAACCGATCATAGACACTTCTCTGGAGCTCGAGTAAAGTCACCTGCTGGATTTAACAAAAGGAATCCGCAGCAGCAATACAAAAGTAACAGTTTCAGCTATGTTGTCAAGAGAAAGAAATCATCCATATTTGTTCGAATGAAAACATTTTTTGTATGGAAGATTTCTAAGTACTTTAAATGATTGGGAACACAAGAGATCAGCGTTCTCTTTCTGCAGATACTCCAAAGCCAAGATGTCATTTTTCTGACAAAATTTGATTCAGAATTGAGTATAATGTTATCTTACAATGCACTTCAAAGGTTATATTATTTTCAACATACAACAGTGCACTGAGTTGATAGCAGCCTACAGTTTTACATAAAAGTAATGGTAACATCAGTTTGTGACAGAAATACATAAAGATGTGAAAATTCAAACAAACAAAACAATCTTAAAATGTATGACTTCAAGTTCTACTGAAACATCCTTGAGTAAGCTTCTTTTCTCTAGCTCATTCCTATCTGCAATCCGTTAACAACTTCAGCCGTTTCACAAGCACTGCATATATGTGATTCATCATATTTTTCTTATAATGATGGAAAATTTCTTACCAACTTCTTCGTTATTTAATACTTCAACAAGTCATACTGAGGAGCAAAGTTCCAAGCCCTTTCATCAGAACCATACACACAGAATTACAATTCTATAATCATACAATTTTTGCAGCAAGAGAGATACAGATGATATTCGAGTCCAAAGCATGTTCATATTGAAGAAGTTCACACAGCGCATGCAATATAGTAACTCTAGATACAAAAGCATGAACCACTACACATCAAATTATAGGTAATGTGGTAGTGCCCAATTAAAAGAACGGATGTGTTTTTTAGACAGAATTAAGCAAATAAAGAAGTTCAACCACATGGCAGTAGAGCTTCAGACTTAATTTCGATTTTTCATGCATGAAGCTGATCTTTTTCACGGTTGGCAGTTTGGCCAGAAGAAGCAGCAGATGGTGAGGGCAGCATTGATATCAATAAAAATCCAAAACAGAGAATTGTGATTTCTTGTTGATAAACAAAGTAAAACATCATGGATCACGATCAAACTAGCACATCATCCACAGGGGACCAATAGGGGGCCATCAGGTCCACAAACCTGTCAGGTGCAGCGTATATGCATATGATATATCCTGCAGATAGTATACAACAATCAACCTACGTTGACGAAAAGCATACATTGAGCCAATTACACGCTCTCAATTTGTCATAACAATCAACCTACATATAAGCCTGCTCCACGCATAATGTAATTAATTTTTTTCCCTTTTTCTTTTGTTTTTGTCCATATAGCAATTTGTTCACATTTAGGGATATTTGTTGCAGTCATTGCGTTTATAAATTTTTCATATTAGTGATTAAGTTCTCAGACTCGTTGGGTCCACCATGCATCAAAGTCCGACAACTATTGGATGACTTCACAACACTAACAGAACATGGCATCTTTATACATAAAATTATCCTAAAGCACCAAACTGATCTTAGTAGATGATTGGGGTTAATCCTTTTCTTTTATACAGCTAAGAATTCAGAAGATTAAGCAGCCCAAATATCTCATTGCGCAGCAACAGGTTATCATCGAGTAGCATGGCTCACCCGAACCCCTATCCCAAATAAAGTCAAAAGCGCCGAACCAAGAAAACTCAATACAATGCACAATGATGTCAGCCATTTGCAGATAGAGCTGCAATCGGTGCAAGAATTAGGGACAGCGCACACGGTTTTGAACTACAAGCCACTGAGTGGAGCATTAAGTAAAAGAAGGTGGAAAGTTTGGAAATGGCTGGGGAAGAGGAAACATACTTGGAAGTCAAGCCACGCAACCTCCCACCGTTGATAGCTAGGGCTTTGGTCGGAGTTGGAAAAGTGACAATTAATAATCATGTCTAGATTTCGAGAATTCTGTCCGTCAGATTGTTGGATATGCAGATAGTTTAGATTATTAGGGTTCTGGGGAGATTTTTCGGTCGTACAATTGACCAAAACTCGGGAAGAATTTTCAATCTCAGGAGGAGGTCGTTTTCTGTTAAACCTGTGTAAATTGCAAAACTAATTTTGAAATTATTTAATTTTATCAATTAGAATATAATAAAGGTAAAAGTATTTAACACATAAAATTAAAAAAAAAAAACCTATAAATTAACCATGGCTCATCGACAAAAAGAGTAAAAATTTCTTTTAGAAACCAAAGATGGGTTAAAAATTTCATCCAAATATTTTAAACTGATAAAGGCAATTTCAAAACTCAATATATAGTTGACAAGAGCTTTACAGTCTTATCTACAGAACAATAAATAGTAGCTTTTATATTTTGATATGGTTCTACATTTCCTAAGTCCTAAACCCCATCAGTAATCCAGAGTGATAACTTGGTCCATCATTTTCATTCCCCATGCAACCTACAGTCATGAACAAATAATTGCACATTTCCCTTGCTTGATCCATGATGTTGCAGCTCCATTTTACTGCAATGGCATGCAAAGCCTACATCTACAACCCCTGGTCCACTCAAATTTCCAAGAATCAAACCGCATTTCCTTTCTCAGTGTCTCAAAAGCTTCTAGCCTCATCTCCCTTAGCTGCCTGCAAACTACCATCAACAGCACAGAGGGAGGGCTGCGACGGTCATCGGTTGGGGTCCTTCATGTATCAGCACCTTGCTTGAGATATGTATAATTAGCAACTGTTGCTGGAGGACTGCTGCTTCTATCTGGTCAATGTTCTAGCCTGGGGCAGGATAAAATAGGAGGAGCCTCGGGAGTTGGATGAGAAGAGAGGAGGGCAACCGTTGCTGAATGGGATGTTCGGTGAAGACTTGCTTGCCTACTCTCACTGGAGAAAAAGAACCACGAATGAAGCAAGCAGATGCTTAAAGTTAAATTCCAATGAGAGGATTCAGATGCCGCAGCACCAAAGCAATGGTGGTGCGTAAAACTAATCTTACTTGTTGCTTGGTTTTCCCTTCTTGATCTGTTTTTCCAGTGGCTCAGCCAATTGATCTAATTTATGGCTGGTCAGCTCTCTTAGGAACTGCGTATTATCCTGTTCATAAATCATAATCACGCATAAATCACCACTTTGTCAAAAGGAGAGGTTCAGATATAGTAATTTATTAAAAAGGAGTCAGCATCTTGAAGTCATTACCGTTAACCTTGTCTCTTTAGGTGACTGCATGCAAGCATCAGGCTGGTGCGAATGGCTCACAAATGGATGTTCTAGTAATTTGCCGGCAGTTGGCCTGTCTGCTGGATTTCGACGAAAGCAGCATTGCAAAAAATCCTTGCCTTCTGCTGACAACGTTTCAGGTATTGGTGGAGTCTCCCTTAAAACCTTGAATAATGCTGCAGCCTGATTGATGGGATTACATTAAGCAAATGCAAACAAATCATCCACACACACAGCTAAATTATTTTCTATGAAACATAGAAGCCTTTATGGAGATTTACTTTTGCCATGCATTATTTAAAGGGTTGGTACATCAAGTCCAACTAAACTCAAGCAAGACATTTAAATTGAATAAGCATCTTGTATTTGAAAGAAAAGAGGTTACTCCTGCAATTAGGAAAAGAGCGATGGACATACTTTTGGCCAACAGATTGTCAAAAAACTTGTCTCCGAGCACATGGTATTTGGATTTAAAGGTTTTTAACTAGGAAGTAACATACACAATGTGAAGCACAACCAGAACCAAACTACTCAAAGTTGGGCTTTGTTACACCAAGAGGAGCTTATTTATTTGTGTGTCAGACTACTAAGTTTCAGTAGCTCAACTAATTTATTTCATGAACATTGTCTTAGATAGGTTTGTAAAGAGAAGGTAAAAAACTTCACTTTAGAGTTCACAGCGTCACTAGCCAATCCTAGATAGGAATTCCTTAAGCAGTTGAGGAACTTGCTAACTGCATAAGCTGGTTCGAGCAACGAAAGGACAGTGGACTACAATTTGACAACATTATCCCTAGAGAGATGATATAATCCCAGAAACATTAATGTGAGGGTATGTGTGAGTGTGTGTTTCAATTTCCTGAGACTGTGGGTTCCCGATCATTGCCCTGGCATTCTTGTCACAATTTCTGGCAAATAAAGATTATGAAAATGAGCTAAGTGACAGATATCTAGTGCTGACCCCTTCATGCTCACTCCAAGGAGGCTTTCCGTTCATCATTTCAATAATGGTACAGCCCAAACTCCATATATCCACTGCAAATGCAAGATCAGAACTAGCATCCGTTTGCATTGCAGACTGCAAGAGCTGCAATGAGTGACAAGATATAAACATAATTAGTACGTTTGTGTTTGGGATACAGTTGCGAGGATAGTGTCTTGAGCTAGCTTCCAACATTGTTGTACCTCAGGAGCCATCCAATAAGGACTCCCCTTCAATGACAGATCTGCTGTTTGCCCATTCAGCTGCAAAATGAAAATTAAGCATTCACATTCACATGTTGCAAAGGTTGAAGTGTTGAAATAATAATATACTACCTTGTATTTAGGTTTGGCATGCATAAGATGAAAAAAAAGATGTTCTCCACATCCATTTTCGCAAATTCTTGAACTGTTGTAAGGAATGATTTTTCTTTGTAAACAAGAACTAAAATTTGCATGCATAGCTTAGAAAGAATTTATTTTAAGGCAGCAATATGGAGCAAAAAGCTTCACATCTTTCCTAAGGTAGGATGCATCAATAATGTCGTTCTTAGGATCAACAATTAATCCTGATGTCTTTTCTCTGTCATTAATTGTCATCAAAAGGCAAGGTTGTGATTAAAACTGAATCCAATAACATGTTAGACATTTATTAAATTCTTATTTCATGATATGGTGAAAATGAGAGAGATTCAAAAGGAATATGATTCACACGAGCTTATAGGTAGAATTTAGAATACCAACTGGACTTTTCAACCCGTGTAAGAAAGTTCCAATCAAATAAGCAGTCATTATAGACAATAAGATTATAAATGAGTTGCTGAGTGCTTATTGGTTCTGTCCTCAGAGTCCCTTAGTTTCTCGTAAGTACTGAATCAAGTTGAATAGTTTTGCTGAAAAATACACTCACATGTTTCGCCATCCCAAAATCAGCAAGCTTGACAACTCCATATGCATCAACAAGTAAATTAGCACCTTTTATATCCCTACAAATGGGCATCGAAACTGGTCAGCAAGAAGTGATGCTCCAACTGAACAATTTTAAGTTAAACTCATATCCTAATTCTTTAAGTTGTTAAAATCAATACACTCAAGGGAAAGGGAAAGTATGTCTGATCTTGGAAGAATTAACACTTGCTCAGGTCCAGCAAATGTCCAACACGCCTATCTTCTATCACATGTCAAACAATCTGAGATCCCACTTTAAAATTTATGGAGTAATATTTTCCTAAAGCCAGAAGTATAGGCACCTTCACTATGGAATACACAAGTTGAATAATAGTTTAGGTTCTTAGGTTTACTTCAATTCCAAAGAGGAAAATAAAGATTTTCATTTAATTGGAAACAAATGTAAGATAATTATTTAAAATCACAAGGACAGACTTGGTGTTTAAATTCTCCCCATCACTCTGGCTGTAGCAACAATTAATGTGCTTCGTTGAATTCCAAAAACTTTCTAAGCAAAAGATGCAACCAATATATTCTTATCTATTAGTCTCCTACATTTTCATCCAAAATATTCTTACCTATTGAAATATTTTGTCCAGTAATGATCTCTGACATGTAATGGAATGCAATCTAATCATCTATAGTCCATGAAGAAATTTGAAAATATG
This sequence comes from Avicennia marina, assembly GCA_019155195.1. Classification (NCBI taxonomy): domain Eukaryota; kingdom Viridiplantae; phylum Streptophyta; class Magnoliopsida; order Lamiales; family Acanthaceae; genus Avicennia; species Avicennia marina. The sequence continues at coordinate 11,359,692 of CM032765.1, forward strand.
AAATGTGCAAAAATCCTGTTGTCTTTAATATGAATCATAAAAATTGCCAAATCATCACCTGTGTATGGTTTTAGTACTGTGCAAATAAGCCAATCCACAGAGAATATGACGAGTAAAGTTGCGAACGACAGATTCTGTAATTGCTCCACAATGATCACGGATAAATTTGTTGATTGAGCCTGGATGGACATATTCCAGGTATATGTAGAACTTGTCGTCAACCTGCATGAGCACAAAGTGAGACTTTAACTCCAGCATGCATTCAAAAAGACATCAACAAGCAGCTGAGCTTCCCAGAGAAAATTACTCACTATTTCACTTCCATAATACTGCACGATATTCAGATGCTTCAGATGACTCAGAACTTTAATTTCCTGTAATGATCCAAAAAAAATAACATCAAGGCCCTACTGTGGATGACTTAAAAGTAAACAAGCACAAGCAAATCTTGCATAAAAATATCCAATTAGAATTCTAGCAGCTTAGCAGAAGGAAACACAACTATATTTCCATGCACATCTCTCAATAAAAACACTCAACTATTCAATACCTAATATATTCCAAAAAGAAGTTAGTTTGTGAATAATCCAAATCTAGATCACAGCTCGTATGCTTTCTCCCTCACAATATACGAGCAAACAACAGAAAAATATTTTAAGTTTCCACCTGGATGTGATTGTTCCCATGCATTAACTAGTTAGATTTTGGGAGGCAAGAGACCCAGCTAACAATTTCGCTTAGATAGGAAGCTAATCGGAATATCCAAATCCCATAAAAGTCAGGGATCGCATATGCAGCTCATTGAAAGCCTGTTCTGAGGAGAGTACCTCTCACTTTATATAGTGGCATTTTCAAGTTTTTGTTCTTCTTCTCAGTTTTACACGCCCTATATATTGCCGAAGTTTCTATCCCGGATGAAACCATTAGTGTTATCCACCAACATCAGACCATTGGCATATTAAACCATCACTATCTCAGACGAAAACATTGGCATATTTAGCCCATAGTAACTGATGACTTGGAAAAAGATTCATATGTATATATTTTGTTTATAATTGGAGATAAGGAAACTGGAGTCTGAAATATCAAAACATGAGAAGCCGATAGAATGGCACAGAACCTGCTCCAACTGTCTTAAACTCTCTGCAGATTTTGAATCATCTGGTAAAATTTCAACCTCTTTCATGGCACATAAGGCTCCAGTCTCTCTGTTGACGGAAATAACTAGTTATCAACGCATGTGATGTTGAACGTCAAAAGGATTAACATAACAATGCATACCTGTTGGAAGCAACGTACACACTTCCAAAAGTCCCCCTACCAATGAGCTTCCCTTTCTGCCATTGAGATTTAGCTGGCTTCAATTCAAGTTTACTTCCACCTGGAGAAATTGGAGAGGGCAGTGAAGGGATGTTAGCTCCGGGAAAATCAGGTTTTACCGTAAGTGAGGGAAATGGAATGGATTTTGAAGGCCTTGAAGCTCCTGAAAAATCAGCTTTAGATCCAACTGGGGATACAGGAGTGGGCTGCGAAGACGTGGCAGCTCCTGGAGGAAGAGGTAAGGGGTGTACAGAGGCCTGAATGTTACTTTCCCAATGTGCCAATGGGGTCTCAGAGGATATTTTGGTAGTCAATGATGAGACAGGCCCGGAAGGACTTGTTGCAGGCAGGTGTGTATTCACTTGTGGACTATGATGTGAAGGAGAACTATCAAAGCTAGATGCAGTTTTCTCGCAAGATTGATATGGGAAGCCTAGACCTGGATTCACATCGGAGCGAGGCATCTCTGGTGCAGACCAAACTTGGAAAACACCTGGGGGAGTCATGTACTGAGCTGTCCACATGTCTCCTCTTGCGGGACTCGGTGTAGGGCTTGCATAAGGACTGGCAGGAGCACTGACAGGATTATTAATACTGTAGCTATCTGAGGATTTTTCTTTAATACTTTGCTTCTGTGGTAACTTCCGAGATGGTCGAGTTTCAGAATGTTCTGCATTTGTTCGAATATCTTGGCCTACCGTTCTGCTGATAAATGAAAATCAAGCAACGGCTAATCAATGTTTAAAGAAACATGATAAATGAAAAACAAACAACGGCAAACCAATGTTTAAAGAAACATGACAAATGAAAAACAAACAACAGCAAATCAATGTTCAAAGACGCAGCCCTTTCCGTAGTGTAACTTTAAATTTGCATGAATGCAAAATACCAAAAAGAAATAACTAACGAGAAATCAAAATTTTAATTGCAGCCACATCTAAAGGATGACTGAGCTCTAAGATAATTCACACATACATTGACAACCTATATCTGACAGTAAAATAATATTTAGATCAATGTAATCAATGCAACAACTCTTGCTATAAAATCAATCAAACAAGTGCTATTTCTGGATTCTTCGCTTGCCTCAGTCAATTGTAATATGCCAATTAAAAGACTCCACAAAACACATGCACAAGCTTCACCACAATATAACATCATTAAAATTCTGAAACAAATAATAAATCCATGCTGCTTGTAACATATAAAAGTTCTTTTATAAACAACAAAATTATCTAATTCATGATGAGACATTCATTCCACAACATCTACGAAGTCAGAATAAAATAACGATTATCGGAGTATATAAACTTCAATGTTTTCCGATACCTCTTATGCCCATTGACTCCGTCTACGGCATCGGCGTTTATAGCCTCCGTCGTCTCCCTTTCCCTGTCTCTGTCTCTTTCCTTGTCCGTCTTCTCGAATCCTCTTTGAATCCGAATCGCATCCGGTGACGGAAGAGGCACGCTGCTGGAGCCGGAGGAGGCGAATTTAGGATCTTGCTGCAGCAGCAAACCCAATTCCGGCAGCGGTAGCGGCTGAGGCGACGCCGAAGTGGACTTGGCAAAGGAATTGTGTAAATTGGTGGACGACCGCCACATGTCGACGTCGTTGTCCGGCGCTTGTCGCACCTTCGCGGCGCGGGCGAGGTGGCGGTTCCTCCACGAGGAAAAGAAGCCGGGTTTGGCGGACAACCTGGGGCCATCGCCGATAATGACGCTTTCTTCGTCGGAATGCGACTTGAAGGAGAACGCACCATGCCACCAATGCATGATTAATGTATGAGATGATGTCGCAAATCCTCGTTGCCAATCCTTTACGATAATAACGAGAATTCACAAAAGCATGGTGGCCCGAACGAGGGAAAATAGAAGAGTTCTGCGTCCTTCAGAAGAGAAAACGGGAATGTGGCATGGCGGCTATCAGAAGACGCAATCCCCGTCGTTGGGGTGCGAATTGGGATGGATGTCGGAGACAATGCAAGCGCGGGACGAACGCTGTTTATGACGATACGCATGAACATTTTCTACTGTTTCCTCCTAAATTGAGGAAAAGGAAAATCAGGGATATAAAAGGAATTTTCTTTTCTAAGGTCAAACTGTACTTAACCCTTACTTTCCTCCCCATATATGTTAAGCTTAATAATAATACAACCGCCACTACCATCACCAATAACAAAATTGCACGCGTAATTTATTTATAAATTATAACTTTATTTTATTTAAAATTATTATAATGCAAATATTCAACGAAGTTCACAGGTATGATTATATTTAAAATAAAAAAATAAAGAATAATAAAAAAAGAATTTAAAAAGAGAAAAAATTTAATAGAGAACACATAAAAATAAGAAGTTAAAAGGGACTATAAGAAAAAATTAAAATTAAAAAGATAATCATGTAATTTTATATTATATAGCAAAAAGGGTCTCGCTTGAAGAATAATATAGCATAAAAAAAAGGTAATAATATATTAATAATTATATTTGAGTATGTTAATAATTGTACAAATTTATTAACTGATGGTATGCTATAAATTCACAGGTGCAATCAAATTAACTTTAAAGTCTTGATAATATGGGATAGATAATAATAATTATCGAAATTCCAGCCTCCATATCAAGTCTCAACCCCTTTACTATTTTCTATTTTTAAGCACACGAGAGAAAATATATATTTTTTTTTACTGGATATGGTTATTTCCCACTCGTGTTATTACTATATTTTAATCATTTCTTTAATTGTGTCATCTTTAAAGTATAATTAACTGCACCCAAAGGCCAAGTACGTTTACAAATTAAAATGGGGGAGAATAATTTGAGAGATTTAAGTGGGGATAAAAATTGTGTTTGGTTTGTAAGATTTGAATGAGTAGAAAATTATTTTGATGTATATTTAATACCTATAATGATTAAATGATGTGATAATATATAAGTTATATGATCATTAAAAAAATAAATGTAAGTATAAAAATTATGGGATTAGGTGTTAATTTAATTATGAATAAGTATAAAAATTAAAAAATTATTAGTTAATTATAAAAAATAAAAGAAAGAAAATTTTTGAATTAAATTTAAATAAAATTTATATAATAAGATATTTGATTTGTAAAATTTTTAAACAATGTCATCACTTGCCCGGTCAACTTTTTTATCAATCTATTTTCTACACTCTATTATATATATCTATCTATGTACACTATTAAGATAGAAAAGATTTATGGTTATATCATGTAAAATTATATAATTATATTTATTTAAAATTCTTTTATGTATTATTTTTTTTCTCTCTTCTTTTCAAATTAACTATTTTTATCTATATTTTTTTTTTCAAATTTTGTCTCACTTTAAATTCTTTTAATGTTTCTCCATTTTTTATTTTAAATATTTTTTATGCTTTGAGTTTTATGTAATTTTATCGATATTACTTAAAATATAATAATCTTATGATTTTAAACAAATTTGCATATATATACAGAGTGTGCTATTTTTTTTAGTATTATATTTATACTATATTATTTAAAGTTTGAGACCAATTAAGATATTATAATTTATGAGTAAATTTGTCATATATTACGTCAATAAGAATTTTTGGTTATATAAAGTAAACTTATACAACTACTCTTTTAGTAAATATTTTTATTTTATCTATTATTTTCTTTTGTCTTTTCATCAAACTTTCAATTTTTATATATATGTTCTTTCAAATTTTATTATTTTTTAAATTCTTTTGATCTTTCATCATTTTTATTTCAAATATTTTATAGAATGTAAAATCATCGACTTTTCTTATTTTAATTTCTTTAATTTTCTACATTTTTCTTTTTTTCATTTAATTTGTTGTTTCTTATTCATGTTTTCTCTAGATTTTTATCTATTTTTTTAAATTCTCTATTTTATTATTTGAATATTCTTTATACTTTTTAATATTATATAGTTTTATTTTTATTATTTAAAATATAATAATTTTATAATTTATAAATAATTTAGCACATGTATGTAGTATGTGAAATTAACCAGTACTATATTAGTAATTGTTTGATTTTATTTTGGTTATATAATATAAGATGACACATTATTTATATTATTTGAGAAATGTAAAATTTTATCATTCACAAATAAGTTTACACACATGTAGAGTGTGTGGATTTTATTAGTTATTATTATTTTTATTTTAAATGGAGCTGGCTTCTCTACATTTCTCTTTATCATTAGATGCCTCTCACCATCTATTAATATATTAAAATAGCCTTTACTCCCCACCCGCTGACGTTTTGTAGTCTTCCATCCATTTGTTCATTTATTTAACACAAATGTGTGAAATAATTACAACATGGCTCTTGATGATACACTATGGTACCAAAATTTTTTGAAGTTAAGCCCATGGCGCATGTCATGGCAAGCATCTTGTTAAAACACAACACAATTTTTACAAAACTAATCCCAAATAAAAATATTTTTAACTTCTAACTCTGTAAAAAAAATGCAAGCAACGTATTAATTTCTAGTTATAAAAATTTAAATTATTAATAAATAAAGAATGTTTATATAATATTTTTTAAAAAAAAACTAAAACACAACAAAGCTTACTGTACTTTAACAAGCTGTTTTTCCAAAAAAAATAGCAGACATAAAATTCAAAAAAATTACAAGCATAAGTTTTTTACTATAAAAATTTATACTTTTGGACAGTAGATACATAAATAAAAAATTGAAAAAAATTAAAACTTTCATTAAAAACGTAATACCCTATAGAATCTCACCTAGAATTAAAAAAAAAGGAAACACAATGCCAAAAAAAAAAAAAAAGAAAGAAAGAAAAAATCTTACCTAGAGTCGGTGAAGAGAATGAACAATAATACAAATTTATTAAAAAAGAAATAAACAAATGAAGAATTGATCAAAAATTAAAAAATAAAAACAAGAAAAAGATATAAAGTCAAAAAAACAATTTTCTGCCTTAAGTTTCCTTGAAAAAATAAATTGCAATAATAAATTACAAATGCACACATGGCAGATGCCTTGTGCCTAGAGCAAAGATGCTCAAGGCACACGCCTTCATGAAACCCAAAATGCCATCGTAGGAACAGCACTGAGTTAGAGCCTTGATGTACCCAGAACCATGAATCCGCCAGAAGCAACAACTCCAGTACCCATATTTTCACATTCACTTGAACATACGAATCAAGATTTGCATTCATAAATCTGAGACATTGACTTTATTATTTGAGCTAAATCACACGCACACGCACACGCACATACATTTTTACCACTTCATAGGTTTTCTGTGGCCAGTTGTTTGGAACACGGAATTTTTATGCCCAAATAAAAACGACTGATAGGTATTTGCAATGGTTTATGTCGAAAGTAATAATCTGGAAGGGGGGAGCCAAGAACCAAAACTGCAGAGCCAAGCTGGAAGCCCACAGGTTAAGTTCTTCCAATTCAGGACACTGGACTCATTCTGCTCTACCCTCATCTATGTTCCTATTATGTTTACCATAATTTCATGAGACGTCGACCTATAAATACTTTTTACATTTTCACCTCAATCAGGCAAACACACACACACACACACACACACGTCTGTCTGTCGAGGGTAACAAAAATAACTGGTTGTCTTCTTGATTAACTCAGAAAAAATATATATATTTTTTGTTACCCTCGACAGACAGACGTAGGACAAACTAAAGATTTTCCTTTTCTAATTACAAGGCGTAGCGTAGTGCTTCACACACTTGGCCTGAACCCTACTTGGAACGCGGTGCAAAGAGATTATTGTCATAGTTACAGTAAAGGTGAATGAGATAAAAAAATTTTGAAACAACGGCTGCAATGGCTTTCCATTCAGCTATCAAGCAGGCGGTTGCAATGTAACAGTAAAGAAAAAATCATCTCACATTTTGACTAAATTTGCTTGTAAACTAGCTAAAAACCCAAATACTTTATATTGTTGTTCAATTTGCTTCACCAAAGATCCAACCAAATACTGTCTGAAGTCTGAACAACTAACCTCAAATGCATTTCTCTTCGAGCACAGTGAAAAAGAAATGAGCATGCAGAGCTACTGATCATGAAAAACGTCATGCTGACATGGAGCTCAAACTATATCTTTGAAGCAATATCAAAAGCCATGTAGAAGTGTGCTATGCATTTTCGACTTTTTCTGTGTTTGGTGCCATAATCTTACAAACAGGCATTGTTTCATTCTTACTTAGAAGCTTCAAGCTTGGATGAACGGTGACATCACGCATGGAGACCCTGTCCCCAATATCTAGATTACTCAGGTCCACTTCAATTTTAGCAGGAATATGCTCAGCTGGACACAAGTACTTCAAACTAGTCCTTATCTTACTCAGATAGCCCCCTGGTTTTGCATAAGATGCAATAATTTAATGTCAAAACTTCTACATATAATAGTCACAGTTTCGTCAAAAAATTGAAAAATGCAAATTCATATTCCATCTGACTGGTGGCATGGGAACCAAGTACATAATCAATATTGTCTGATATTTATGTTTTCATCATTCTTCCATAAACATGAACATGACAGTGACTAATAAAACTTACAATAGGTAAAAAAGTATATTCAGAAAATAGCAACACCAACATTTAGCAAAATTAATATATAGCAGGCACCAAAAGATGGAAAGATAACTGTGCAAACAACAACATTAGCACAACTAACATCAACCATGTCTAAAACACTTGAGAAAAACGACTTCAAGTGCGGGGGTTAATCGAAAAGTTACAATCAATCCAGGAGAATTCTCCATCTTTATGTATACCTTGTTAAAATGGTATCAGGTCCCCACTTTGAACAGTTGGAATAAATTTTATTGTGCTGCCCATTTTAGCTCTAGTTTTATGAATTACACATTAAGATTATTACTCTGAATCAGCTTAAAGTTGAAAATGAAAGCTTACTCCAAAACTTGGAAAATACAAAACAAAGTTTTTCAGTTTAATTTGAAGCTGTACTTCGACTTGCATAACTGTAAGATATGTCCACTTTTAGATCTTGCAAACTTGCTTCCATAATGTCAGCTATGGGTTTGCGAGAGTCATTATTTACAGGTTTACTATGGAAGCATCTGACCATCTTCACCATCATGTGATATAAATGTAAACTGTATTTATACAGCAATTGCAAATAGGAAACAAGCATGCCATTTTGTAATGGTATTAGCATTAAAAAGTGTTAAAGCAAAGTCTTAATGTTGCTCACTTAACACTAGACCCATGTCTGACAGTTAAAACATTGGCAGACAGACCTCCCAAGGAAATGTTAGATATCATTACAAACACATGATTTAAGCACAGCTCAAGTATCAACTGATGATAAACATGATTGCAGAGGCTAAAAGTCTACATTCTCGCCACAAGTTACGCCCAAGCTAGAAAGCTGAAGCATGACAATTTGATAAGTCCAGTTTTCAGAGTACAAGTTCAGCATATTTATAGTCCTTTCAGAAAACCAATGAGATTTCATCTTCAAAATAACGGAAGTGAAAAAAGGGAACAAATAATGTATAGAATTATGAGACTAACCTTTCTTGAGACCGGGGCAAACATCTTCTCCTTTATAAACTGTGGGCACGTCTACCTTAAGCTCCGTTCCATCCTCCGCCCATACAAACACCAAATTCAATACATTCCCATCTTCATCTCTATGTATCTATTCACCAACAACTTCAACGGTCAAAAAATGTAAACGCCTCCCGTAGATAATGTTAGATACTGGGCCATTGAGTCTTAGCATTGAAGTAAGAGATAAATGCGATTACTTTCTGCAATACATTCCTACGAGCTTCATTCAATGAATCCAAACAAACTAACAGCATAAATTAAAAGAAAAATCACTCAATTTAAATTTCATGTTCACTTTTAAACTACATTAGATTATTTTGAAAAATTATTTATCTTTTCATCTTAGTTCTTTTGTATTGGACAATTAATCAAGTATCCATACTTTCCAACCTAATCATTCAGAACGGACATGGCCAATATCAATTATGCATTAGTAGGAGACACAGCGTCGAACTTTATAAAGCTGCCCATAAACACTTGCCTTAATGGGAAGAACCTTTCTGGTCTCAAGTATAGTAGAAGAACCCGAACCAGCCCGAATCTGAAGAGGGAAAGTGGTGGAGCAGAAAAACGGAAGCTTAACATGCTTGAGAATAGCTTTAATCTGCTTCCGCTCGGTGGTAAGTAGTAGCTTCCGAGAAACCGAACTAGAAGCTGCAATAGAATAAGGATCGTTGGGGTTCGTTTGGATGTAGCTTTGGGAGAAAACAACGACCGGGATGCGCCCCTGCGCTCGTTCACGGACGGAGATCCGATGGCCGGAGATTTCCCTCGGAACGGCTTGAATCGTGTGGTATGAGCGGTGACACTGTATCTCCTCCGCTGCTCTAAGAAAGCCGGCGGCCGCTCGCCACCCCTTCGGCATTGTCTTCTAAGGTTGGTTGGATGGGAGAAATGTGAAGTGGGTGAGTCGCAATGTAGAGCCGATTTCAATAGCATTTGGGCTGACTAATGGGCCTATAAATGGGCCAACTGTTTTTGTGAATGGGGCCGAAAACTTAATTGGGTCTGACGCCAATTCAATCCAAAATCGATTTGTATGAACCTCCGCGATTTTAGGTTCATTCGCAAAAAACAGTAATTTGTAGTGTTCGATGAGTGATTATTCAAGTTTACATGTTCAATTGGTAGCTGATTGCCAATCAATAATATGATACAGCGTTTTTAATCTATTCATTTGAAAAATAAAATTATCCTTCATATGCCTGAAGACTAGTTATTTCTCTTACATGTTATTACACCATCTAATTAATATAAAATATTATACATAAAACACAGAAATAACGAAATCATACATACACACACACTATTTTACTCATTAAGCTTTCTCAGTAAAAATAAACTAATTTTAGCCCCTGAAAAAACTCATACCTGTGCACATTATCATTTAAAGTGAAGAAGACTAAAAAGGGCTGAAATAAGAAAGGCCTAAGAAATTGGAACATTTGAAAAAGGGCTTGACGATTTCATTTTAAAAAAAAAAATAGACAATCAAACCAAATCATTTGGCATTCAACGCCAAATAATAATAGAGGAAACGACGTTTTCATAGCAATAAAAACCTTGCACGCTCACGTTATCTGTCTAATCAACCAATATTATCCTTGTCAAATCATTATACAAAGTCAATTATTTTGACAAAGCACCGATAAGAGATCTCGATTCACCACTAATTTAAAGAGGGGTTGCTATCGACATACTCCAACCCAAGTAACCCAAATATTAAAAGACAAAAAAATTAAAATTAAAATTAAAATTAAGAAAAGATTGATATATTCTCCACACGCACACGCATATATGTGTCCACTTTATTGTTCATGTTGATTATTCTTAGAAACATCCCATCAAGACTCAACACTAGTCATTAGTTTCTTAGGGAATGACTACGGGTTTGTGACATGTTTTCAAGAACCAAGTCTTGAGATCAAATCCTTTGGGAAAGGACATGTGAATGGATAAAACATATGCATTTATTTTTCAAGAATTTTGCAAAAGATGAATTCTACAATTATTTCAGAAAAATTATATTTTAATTTTTTTATATATACATACAAATATTTAAAATTCAATTACAGTTTATTTAAAATTATATCATTTCTTATATATATAAACACATAAAACATGTATACAACATTAAACAGTAATCATTCCAATATATATTGTATACTGGCATTTCGACGCACACTTCATAGATAATTATTTAAATAAAAAATATTTTTTATGTTATTGGTATAATTTAATTATTTAAATAGAGGTATTTTAAAAATAAAAAATGGACTAAATAGTTAAATATAAGTTTTGAATAATTAATTTATTTAAGGAAAGAGATTATATTAATTTATTAAAGAAATAATCGTATAAAATCTATTAAATGACCAAAAGTAGATAATATATATGATGTAACTTTTTTGATATTTTAAATAAATGATATGGTGTGTTTTTATCAATAAAGCTCTATTTTTTCATTAGAGATTGGAGAAAAGTGGTTACAATTCAATTTATTAAAGAGGGTATTATAGGAAATTTATTAAAAGATCAAAATGGGGTCTCATCTATGCTAAATACCTTGTAAAAGTGACACGTGTGCATATAAAATTTAAAATATAGTTTACGGTGTCAATCAATAAATCCTATGTATACTATACACACACACATCTTAAATTATGAATCATATACATTTTATTTCATAATTTATTAACTAGTAAGAACTTTACATTAGAGATAACCAAATATAAATTTTTATATGTTTAATGAAGTTTAATAATAAAAATAAATTATTGAAAATTTTTTAAAAAATATATCAAAAAAATGTATATAATAAAATGGGACAGAAAGAAAGAAGTTTAGTAGGAAAACAAGATAAGAAGAGATAAAGTAAATTAATTTAGCTTGGAATATGAGAGAGAGAGAGAGAGAGAGAGAGAGAGAATATGAAAAAAAGAAAACAAAAATGTAAAATATAAATGAAGCGGGGATAGTTTGGTCCCTGTACATCAATCACACACTCCACTGCGAACTTTCCATCAACTTTCGGAGACTATTCCTGATAATCAGTTAAGTGCTCTACTTTATTGCATGTAACAGTATAATACTACTAATTTGGAACCCAAGCTTAGCTTCTAGCATCCTCAAAACTGTAAGTTACACGCATGCATGCATGGCATCAAATATTGATGCATGCATGACTCTCGTCTCCTGTAATCAAAAAGGGCCTGCTCTACTACTCAATTAGTTTTGGGTCGAAGGATTGAAGGGGTCATTAACGGAGGATGTTTGGTCCTGAACATACTGTCTTGCGTGTCTCAGTTGCATCAACAATTTTGGTTGTTTTTTCAAGTGATGACAAAAGAGATAAGAGTGCTTCTTGCGTACCCTAGATAAACATCGAAACGTTCATCAAGATATTACATCGATGAAACGATTGTGATCAATCTTTCGGCGATTTTGATTTGGTGGGGTACTAAAGATCTGCAGCTTTATTAATGGTTGGTGAACCCAGTGTGTGTGTATTATCAATGTTTCCTGTCTCACACAATTTCTTCAAACTTCACACAATCAAGGCTATGTTTGTTTCACTTTTATCAACTATTCATTATCAATTGAAAATCTTACCAATCAAACATTTTACTATACAAATTTTATTTAAATTCGAATTTAAAATTTTTCCTCTTTTATTTTTTATAACAGACTCATAATTTTTCAATTATTATACTTTTTATAATCAAATCAACACTTATCTGTATAATTTTTCTACTCACATTCATATTTTAATTACTCTATAAACTTATATACCGTTACATCATTTAATCAATATTATGTATTTAATATATATATATATATATAGTTTTTCTACCAACTTAAATCTTACAAACCAAATATAATTTTCATCCACATTCAAATAACTCAATTTTTCTCCCCTACTTAATTGGAAAACAAAAATAACCAAATTCAAATATATATATATATATAGTTAATTACTTTTCAATTATTACACCTATTAATAATCAAATTAATACCTATATATATATATACACATATACACTCACATTTATAAATATTTATATTCTATAAGTTAATCATGATTTTTACATACCATCACATCATCCAATTATTATCATATATTTTATATATTTATAAATAAAAAATTTAAATAAATAATATTATTCATCCTATCAAATCTTCCTTCTAAACATACAACTCATCCCAATACAATATTCACCAAATATTATTCATCACCAAAACTGTCGTTCCCCAATTACTCCAATTTTATTAACCATTAAGACATGGTTGATCCATTGAGTGCCTATTATTATTAATAACTTTATTATAGCTAATACTATTACAAAATTTGTGTAAAGTTTTTGACTATTACATATTCCTCTATAATAACCTTCATCCTCAAAACTTAACATACTTTATTCACAAAGCAATCAATATGTCTCAAAACATTACACTGTCTAACCCAAATTTGCATTTATTGAACTTAACATGGGGTTTTTTCTCCTTAAAGCCATAGGACTATCTTCAGTTGTTTTTTATGTTCTTCTTCACCTAGGAGAGTAATCCAAAATGCCATCTATAAACTTCACCATCATTATCTAGGTAAGGATTAAGCTTCTGATTCATGCAATCCATGAAAGTCCAAGGCATTAGTTAACTTAAATAGTAGCACCAAAAATTTTATAATGCCTAGTTCTAAATACACCTTGTTGTATGTGCTCAAGTTTGTTCTTTAATAGATGGTAATCTGAAATTAAATCAATTTTAGAGAATACTCAAGTTCATTCAAGTTGATCATTTATCATAGGCAAAAGATATTCATCCATGATCGTGACCCAGTTGAGTTTTCTTTACCTTATAATTCACCTCAAGCTTCCGCCTTTCTTTTTCATGACCAAGATAGGGGCTTCCCATAGTGACACATCAAGCCTAATTTGTCTCTTGACTAGGATTTTTTATTATTGTACCTCTACTCCCTTTAACCTTGTTGGGATCATTTTGTATGATACCTTTGAGATGGTTACAACTCTCAACATTAGATTAGTCTCCAATTTTATCTTCTTAAGTGTTTAGCAGTTTTCATGGTTAAAAAGCAGTGTGTATCACTGTGGTTGAATAAGGCATACGCTATTGAGTTATTAACAAGGATGTTATTAGCCTTTACACTTTTAGCATTATTCACTTCCCTTCGGTTCAAAACAAATATTCTAGTATTTCCTTTCTATCTTTAGGTCCATTTATTTGACCTTAGGTTTGGCATTTAGCTTAGTGTCGAAACCCTACTACTTAGACCACTATGATAGCTATTGCAATCAAAGGTTCATATCTTAGTTCTTCTTAATTAGGGGGAGGTTGTAGTTGAGGTTGTACCGAAGGTAGAGGTGGAGGGTAGTCAAATGATTACTCATCATCTTTATTCCATGGGTAGCGTAACGAGGGTGTTGCATGGTACGCCTTACACGATCGGCCATTTCTGATGTAATGAAGGTTTATTGATACTTTTTAGTAAGTAATTAACGAATGTCTCGCTATTGCATAACATATAAAAAGTAGTAAAAGTCGGCAGTTAATAACATAAAAGCAAAATTTACATTATTCAAATATTGTTAAACATCATAATCTAATTGGCATCCTCATATCACCAATAAGTCATTGTTCTCATCCTCATTAACTCTCTCCTTTTTGTCCCACTCTTAAAACCCCTACACTTTTTTTGTCCTTACACTTCTTTTTTCTCTGGATCCTTTTATAAGTTCTCCTTTGACTTTGGCTCCAATGCTAGTACATGGGTCTGCTTGCATAGCTCATCATTCTCGATGAGTATGTTGAACTCCTGCTTCAACAAGGCATCTTTTAGTTTGGCTATCTTAAGCCTATAGTTTGTTCTCATGTTAGTGTGCTTCCTTTTAATGTTTGCAAAGTCAACTTCCATTTGTACTTGCTTCCTTTTAAGGTTTCGCTATGCCTATCACATAGTCTCCAACTCTTTTTTCAGCATCTCAACTTTGGCCTCATTCTTCTCTAAGGCGTAAAATAACACGTGCATGCTTATGTTCTCTAGACATGTTAATTCCTTCCATTACCTACACCACAAGATCAAATTTTTAGTTAGTACCTAATCTAATTTCACTATTATCAATAGTTTATGTGCATATGAACACATAATCATTGAATCTTATGATTCATGCTTGAACCATATATGCTCCTAGAGTCAAAGCCTCATTTCTAGTGTCTTAAGTGTCTAAGATCAAAGCTTAAACTTAGTCTAAATCTTATAAATTGTATTTGCTTAAGGTTCAGAACCTAGATTCTGTCTAGCTCCCAAGCATCATATAGCTTAGTGTTAAAACTTAGGCTCAATCTATTTCTTTAAATAATATCTTATGTGTGCTTGAAATTGTAATTTCAAACTTAATATTTTATGCCTTGATAATTCAAATCTTTAGGGTCAACGTCCAAATTCAAGTGTCTTACATGTTTAGAATTGCAACCTAACTTTGACACCACTTTCTGTCATATCCCACTCACTCCAATCGGCCATTAAGGTATGGTTTACCCATTGAATACCTATTATTATTAATAACTTTATTATAGCTAATATTATTACAAAAATTGTGTAAAATTTTGGTGACAAAACACCTCTTCCAAATATATTATATATATGATTCATTATTAACATGTACATATTTTTAACTGCGACAAGTCAAGAGAAAGATGATTACAATGTGAGTAGAGGTGAAAGATGACACGTTCAATCTGCTATGTTTGGATGCTAAGATTGTACAATGTTTGTCCCATCAAAGTACTTGCTTAACACTTTTTATCTTTTTTTTTTTACCACTTTCATCCTATCCTTAAATTTCTACCTTAACTTTCCTCTCCAACAAAATTTGCATCCAAACGAAGAATTGGCCACAGGACAATAGTAGGAACTAACCTAATTAAGTGCAAATAATACAACGCTTTTGAGAAGAATACTCAGAGAAAAGGCAAAAGCGAAAATGTGTATAGACCAGTGAATTGTAAGTTTTTATTAACGATTGAATTGATGACATGTGGACTTATGGACATTTCATTTTCAGAAAACGTGTGAGTGTGTGTGTGGTTTAATTGAACTTCGACTGCAATACAAATGTGTTTTTCTTTTTCTTTTTCCTTTTTTTGATGAAGATAACATATTAATGGCTTTAAAAAAATAGTGCGCACGTGTGTGAACTTAACTTTTGGAAAAGAATTTCAAGTTAACAAACTAGGGAAAAACAGAAGTTTTTTAAAAAATACTATGAAAAATTGATAGAATTAAAGTTCCTGTTTTTATTTTAAGAAATTAAAATATTTTGACAACACAAGAAATGGACGCAATGTTCGTTGTCATTTTTCACACCTACACTTTAAAATTTTTTTTTCTACTTTTGCACAATTTTTATGAAATGTATATTAAAAACACGCACCAATGAACCGAAACAAACACAACGTTACTAAAATTTTATTTTTAATGAAGTGTCTGCACTTTCAAATATTTCTGGATCTTGAATTGTCACATCTTGCAAATTTGAGCATGTTACCGATTTGTACATTTCTAGCTAAAAAATTTAGGTAGCGCATTTCTGTTGTTTGTTCCCTGATTAGAATGGGAAAGGAAATTTTGAGATATTTGAGTGGGGTTAAAAAATATATTTGATTTATAAAGTTTAAGTTGATAGAAAAATTATTTTTTATATATTTAATATATAATAATGATTAAATAATGTGACAATATATAGATTTATAGAGTAATACAAAAATAAATGTAAATAGAAAAATTGTAGAAATAAATGTTGATTTGATTGTGAATAAATATAATGATTGAAAATTTATTAATTAGTTATAAAAAAAAATAAGAGATGAAAAATTTTGAATTTAAATTTGAATAAAAATTTATATAATAAAATATTTAGTTTGTAAAATTTTAAAGTGGTGATCAATAATTGGTAAAATGGAACCAAACCCAGCCAATAAGTACTGTTTTATTCATATGTACGTCGATGAGAAGTTGTTTTGAGTCAACTGTCCGAATACTGTGGAAATCAGTGTGCTTTCAACACTTTGGACAAGAATTGATCAGTAGCGAGTGATAAAATCATAGTAGAGAATATTCATTGGCGCAGGTTATATTGCTCCATTATAGGCGTAAAAGATTGTTTTGGCCCCAAAACAGGGCTTCTGGATATCAGGAAAAAGGTTGAACAACTTTCCACTTTATTACTACTTTTACCCTCATCACACGTGCAGATTTGCATTCCCTTATTTCAAGGTGAAAAATGAATAGTGTTCACTAAAAGAAGGCAAGGCTTTGTTTGGATGTAAATAGTACTGGTATAAAATTTAGCACAAAAAATTAGTAACTGCTTAGTTTAAAAGTAAGAGAGAAAAAAATAAAAAAAGACTTATTTTGTTCAACATTATATTTGGAAGGATAAATTTTAGTAGATAAACACAGCCTCTAAATAAAGGAAATCGGTTATTATTGAATTTATTAAAGGGGATATTTTGGGAAATCTATCAAAGGACAAAAATAGTTACCCTATAAAATATAAATTTTTGAATGAAAGTGTTGGTATGTTTTGATCAATAAAATTTTTATTTTATTTTTTACTTCAAAAATAGCGAAAAGTAATTCTGAATGAATTTAATAAAAAAGAGTATTTAGAAACTACAAAATTTTTGTTCCATAAAAATTTACGCCTCTAATTTTATTACTCAACGAAATAATTAATTTTATCTTTTTTTTTCTTTTACTTTCACACAATTACTAAATTTATGTGCTAATTTTCTTCTACTCTATAATTTGCATCCAAACAAAGCCCTTTCTTTGTAAATTTATAGATTGTACGATGAAAATAATCGTTCAAGTATAATTATTTTTAGTATGATGCAAAAAAGTAACCATAATTTCGTGGCGAAGACAAGTGATCCATCCATATTATACTATAATTAAGTTAGTAAAAATTACATAATTACATTCATTTTACATTCTTTTATTTCTTCTATGATTTTCTTTCTATCTTTCCTTTTAACTTACCATTTTGATTTATATTTTCTTTTGAATTTCCTCTCATTTTAAATTCTTTTGATATTTTTATTTTTTATTGTGCATATTTTTTTAATACTTTTAATTTTAACTAATTCTATTTATATTATGTAAAATACAATAATTTTACAATTTATCAACAAAGTTACACAGATATAGAATGTGCTAGTCTTACTAATTAAAATTAATTTCCAAAACCTCATAGTCCTTGGGAAGAAGCTCAAGGACGTGTCAATTAAATTCCATTCTATTTGGCAGTTTTGGGGTCAATCGTACTCATCGTCACCAGTTCACTTTGTTTTGTTTTTTCTTTCTTTATACATTTGTTTGCCTTTAGTGGTCCGTGGGGATTAAATTCTAGATAGTGACGATTATGTAAATTAAAAATTTTAATGTTGAAAAGGATGAATGTTTTGGGTCGTAAGAGGGTATATAGAAAATTATAAAAAGACAGTAAATTGTAATGCACAAAATTTATACGCAATATCAGTATTTCACTGTATTTCTGTCAATGCATGCAATCGATTTTCAAAAATTTACCAATTTGGTGCTTATTTTGCTAGGAAAGAAACTACAATTATTTTTGTTTCCATTTAATTTACTTTTACTTTTCAAATTACTTGTCAAATTAATCATGCAACCAAACGTAGAATGGAATATGAATGCCGCTATGAACTATGAGTCCATGGAAGATTCCCATGTGAGTTTGACAGAGCATCTTACATCACACACACACACACACAC
The DNA here is from genome assembly GCA_019155195.1 of Avicennia marina. Lineage (NCBI taxonomy): Eukaryota > Viridiplantae > Streptophyta > Magnoliopsida > Lamiales > Acanthaceae > Avicennia > Avicennia marina. Next base: position 11,378,417 of record CM032765.1, read on the forward strand.
ACACACACACACACACACACATTTGTGATAGATAACTAAATACCTATACTACATATTATTAAGAATACAAGAATATAATGTTTTGTTCGTATAATGTAAAATTATTAAATTATCTTTATTTTTTATATTCTACTACTTTTTCTAACATTTCTTTCTTTCTTTTTCTTCAACTTATTTTTCCTTGTGTTTTTATTTTATTTTTTATTTTTCTTATTTTAAACATTTTTAGTCTTTTAAATAATATTATTTTTATTGCTTAAAATACAGTAACTTAATAATCCATTAACACAAAAAACTTTACATGCATGGACTGTGTATCAACTTTTACTAGTGCGTGCATACATTAAAAGTAGAAAGGAATTTTGTTTCACAGTAAATAATTACTAAATTACTCTTAGTTCTTTATATATTTTCTTTTCACAATACTCCCTCCTTTTCTCAGTCATTTCATTAGCTTCTCTCAATATTATTTTATTTTATTTTTTCGTACCTTTCTTATTTTATGAATTTTAATTTATTTATTTTTTATCCCTTATTTTATAAATGATATAGAATAATATTCATTCACTTATATAATTATGCATATGTATCAAATTTGTCTCTTATCATTAGTACATATAATATAAAATGTAGCAACAATTCTAAATTTTTTTTACCTTTCCTTTTTTCATATATATATTTTGGCATGTTTATTATTTTGATTTGAATTTAGAGTAGTTATCTAAAGAGACAAAAGTGGTGTAAATAATTTTTATAAAATTCGAGATCCCTAGCATAATTTATGTATTCACATGATAAATTATATTTTAAATTTTATATGAAAACACATAGAGCGTGAGTATTCTCAGCTGGTATTAATTAACGTGATGATATGAACCATAATAAATAAATGATTGTAATTGCGTTGAACTTGAAGTCACAATTAAGACAATTTTGCTAAATATTGCGCTAGATAGAGTTTCATGGAGCTATAACTATAAGTTTGATCTTCACTCGCATCTTCACCAAAATTAACTTAATTCCTTTTATCCCAGCTAATTATTTGTTCCCATCATATATCATATATCATATATAATACAGAATAGGAAGGGTATCTTTGACTAATTTTGACCTACTAAAGTTCAATTCTAGTTTTTTAGAATTTTTAATTTTTTCATTAAATCTCTCTGAATCTATCTATGTGGATATCCTGTTAAATCAAATCTTTAATGTTTATCTATTCAGATAGTTATCTTTAGATGAATTACAATTGTTTAATTTTAGATTTACCTTAAAAATTCTTTTAGTGCTATCTTTTATATGTGATATAATATGGTTTTTTAAATTTTTCAAATGCTAATATGTGACTATATATTGATACGTAAGATATTTGTTACATTTTTATACAAATATAAATAGATTTACATTTTACACTGATAAAAATTTAAATTTAATGCGGATGTGGTCTAGGTTTCAATTATTAAAATAAAGGCTAAAATATATTTAAACAATAAAAATGCGCAACGCCATATTGTTTTAAAGCATTTCGATTTACTAAATTTTTAAAAAGTTGACGTTATTCATCTAGTTGGATTTTTTTCGTCTATACATCAATATATTGATGGTAACTAATATCAAATGTGAAATATAATTAAAAAATATACATCATAGCAGAAAAATATGAATTGATTGTTATATCATTAAGTGAAAACAAATAATTAAAAAATTCATACACACTAAAAGGTTTTTTAAAAAATAAAAATAATACTATATGAGTTCAAGTTTTAAATTGATTTGTTTTTAACGTGCAAATTTAACATGAGTCATTTAATTTTTTCCAAAACTATGATCTATTTATGCATATATAATAAAAATAATTTTGACAAAAATCTTAAGCTTACAAAATTTACAATTTATTTTTTAGAAAAATGAAAATCAAACTATATAGTTTTTAAATAATTTTTTTTACTTTGAAAATTTTATACGAGCCAATTAATTTTTCCAAAGCTACAACCATTTGTGCATATATAATTTAACTAATTTAACATAAATGTCAAAATTTACTAAATTTTCAATTTTTAAATAAATTACAATTTTTGGATTTATCAACATATATTATATTTATTTATTGAATAGTATTTGAAATTCTAAATGGTACATTATTTATCAAGGTAATTCATTGAAATGACTATGCTTTTAAAACCTGTGAAAATACTTGAAAGTTAAAATACCTTGAAAGAAACAAAATTCAATGGAAAAATAATGGGGATGCAGTTTAATGTGTTTGATGGAGGAAAATGTTAACATCACATGTATTAGCTTTAAAGGAAAATGTGTAAATTTACAAGGTGATTTATTAAAAACTCATAATTGATTTCTAACCATATAAAATTGTGTATTATGTCTGATATTTGATAAGAACACCAAATCAGTATACACGTGGGGTTTGGCTTTCACTCTGGCTACTCAATCTCCAAATTTCAATGGAGATGGGGACAATCATCTATAATTGTGATTTAGTGGATGGATAATCATTTTAATATTAATTTAGTAAACTAAATTATCCATAAAAAGGTGCTTCCTGAAAGTTATTTTACATACCGTCCATATATTTTTTTAGTTATTATCTATATACTTGATTTTTTATATGTATAATATTAAACTTTAGTATAAAAAAGCTTATAAATAATTTATCTTTAAAAAATGTTAATAATTAATTTATTTTAACCATTGGTTGGCCAAAGAAGCACTAAGTATTCATATCTTTTTAGAAGATGATATCATCTACCTGTAAACAAATATGAATATTACTTTTTAAATATTCTAAAAAACATAATTTATATTGTTAAAAATTCACATCTATGTTACAGTCATATTGACCATATTTTAAACATTATTTAAAAAATAATGATGTATAGTCTTTATTTTGATTGGTATTTGACATTTTTCAATTTTATCGGTTTAATGTTAAAAACTTGAATTTAAAGAAATTTAAGTCAGAAATTGGTTAACTTTTAGTATTTGCACTTAATTTTTCAAAAATATTTCAATTATGCTTACATTTAATACATATATTTTATATCCATTAAATTTTTGTGAAATGAGGAAAATGCATTTTATTTTACATACATTGTTTGTACATAATGAATATAATTTTGAAAATTTTATTTTTTTTATATTAATTTTTGATTGTATTTGTGTGCAGAATATTCTTTAACAATTAACATATTTCATTGTAATTAAAAAGTATTTGAAAAATTACACATTAATAATAAAAATTAAATATGATTATGCTCTAGTATCTAATAATCAAGCGTCACAAAAGTGTTCATGAGATCTAACATAAACCCTAACTATTAAAATTTGTTCTGCCAAACTTAAGACAACTTCCAATCATTTCAAGATTCTTGCGATCGAGAGAGATGGGAACCAAAAAAAACGAAGGGAAAAAAATAAAACAAAACATGGGTCGATAATGTAAATAGATAAAAGAATAAGGGTTATTAAGTAAACAATTAAATTGAAAAGGGCAGTCTTGGGAAATAGGGAAAATATATGGTTAATGAGGCAACCCACAGCTTGCATTTAAACTTTCCCTCGGGACATATGAGATTGTAATCCATACGTTTATGTTGAATGATCAAATATTTGTATGGATTAATTAGTCTTTTAAAATTATGTTCTGTAAAGAAGATTATTTAGAATGATTATATTTATTTTTCCAATCATAACTTAATAAACAAATAATTCAATCATCCATATAAACCTAAAATAGTCTTTTAAATGATATACAAAAAATTCTAACACTTTAATTTTTTTATTACAACTCTCAAATAAAATTAAATATCTTATAATTTTGCATGGAACTCAAGGGCTATGTTTGTTTCCAAATTTCACACTATTCTTCACCACTTCAAAATCTTTCCAATCAAACATCCAACTATACAAATTTTATTCAAATTCAAATTCAAAATTTTCTCTTTCTTTCTTTTATAATTATATCTACTAATAATCAAATGAACACTTATAATGCTTTTACTTACTTTCATTTTTTATCAACCGATAAACGACACTATTCAATTATTATTAAACATTAAATTAAATATGAATCATTTTCCTACTTACCCAAAACTTACAAACCAAATAAAATTTTCATCCCTATTCAAATCAAATAAATTTTCCTCCCCATCCTAATTTAAAAATTAACGTAACCAAGAATTTTAATCATTTAAAAAGTTAGCCTATATAAACTAATCAATTCCACGCAAACACGGCCTTAGAGTGTGAAGTTGCAATGCAGAAGGACCCTCTCCCGTTGCAAAATCCAACGGCCAAAAGAACCTTACCATGCATCCATGGACGGACTAGATTAACTACGCCTCACACGCCTCTGCCTTCACCACCAACTTCGATATATACATACAGATATACGCACAATAAAATACACGCACTAGTATACACACATGAAAATGGCGTAGATTCTCTCTCCTCTCTGGAGTCTGGTTTCCATCTTTTCTTCCTCTCTCTCTCTCCGTTGCATTCAATATCAATCATCAAATATCAATCCCCTTTTTTCCCGATTTTTCAGTCTACAACGGGAGTACGTTTTTTGATATTTTTTATGCATTTGTTTATTGTTTTCCCTTTTTTCGGGATCGGGAAAGTTGAAGATCGGATCGAGAGTTTCACGAACGCGGCCTTACTCTCTCCGATAAACCGGAGGTTTATTTTCGCCTTTTTCCACTCGCTGTTCCATTTTTCCACGTCCGTTATCCGTATTCATTTGCCGTTTTGAATTTTATGTCTACCTTTTTGTTGTCTTGTGTTGTTCGGGCGGTTTTTTATTTCTTTCTTGCCGGTGATATGAATTTTACGGAGAGAGCCATTTCAAGTAGGTTTTTCTGAGCACAATCGAACAAGGTGAGGAATTTTGATGGAACTGCTCCGGTTTGGTTAACTTTTCATCTTTTTTTCTGGTAGTTTTGAATGCGAAACGAAGTTTGGTTAAGGACAAGGAAAGATCTCGACGTTTGGATTCGCCGTAAAGAAAGGATTATGTGGATTATTATTATTTTTTTTTCCCTTTTGGATCTGCAAATCTTCGCTACTACACCAGGGTCTGTCTTGCATTCCACGTTGACGCAGTTTCAGATACAGAAATGAAAATCTTCCCGCAGCCTCATCAGTAGACTTCACTGAGTCCGGGTTCTGCTTTTTCCGGCGATCATGACCCCTCCTTTACGTTTTACAGTTAATCATTTTTATTTCTCCGGATATAAAAAATGATTTTTTTTAATTTTAGTTTCTTCTTTTAACATTCTGCTGAGTTTCTATTGTTGTTTTTTTCTTGTTCTTCTACTGACTTTCCTCATACAAATTGAATGACTTGATCTTAAGTATGGATATTGACTTTCCATGTCGGCTTCGATATTCTCAGTCTTTAATTGCTTCACTCTTCTTTTGTCGGTGAATGAAACGCTGGATGACATGTGTGCTTTGAGTATACAGTCCTTTACGCGGTCCTGACTTTCCTATGCCTTGTGCATGTGCAAGTTTATGGTCACGTAATTTCTTACTATTAAATCCGATGATGCTTGCGATTTTGATGTAGTTATTAAAAAGTTATAGTCGTTCGTAATTTCACTGCTTAATGATGTCTTCAGTTGAAGTGTTGAAGAAGAGGAACATGTCGTCTTCAAACTCTCCTTGTGCAGCGTGCAAGTGCCTCCGACGAAAGTGCACGCAGGACTGCGCGTTTGCTCCATATTTTCCGCCCGACAATCCTCAGAAATTCACCAACGTGCATAAAGTCTTCGGAGCCAGCAATGTGGCCAAGCTTCTCAGCGAACTTCATGCCAGCCAGCGCGAAGACGCCGTTAATTCCTTAGCCTACGAGGCGGAATACCGCCTGCAGGACCCCGTGTATGGCTGCGTGGGTTTTATTTCTGTTCTGCAACACAAGCTCAAGCAACTGCAGCACGACTTGGAGAACGCGAAAAAGGAATTGGCTACTTATATTGGGCCTTCTGCAATGTTGCCCATATTGAATCACCCGGGGTTCATGCAGCAGCATTCGAATTATGGCCCATTGGCGTACCAGGTGATGCCCTACAATACTCAACCGGCGAGTGGGTTGAAGACTGGGGTGACGCCGGGGTCGCAGCTCGTGATCAGGGAACCTCAGCAGCACCAACAGCAACAGTTTCTGGAGTCACAGCAATTGGCGGCCGCCGCCGCTAGGGAACATGAGATGCTGAGGACTTACGAGCAACAACAACAGCAACAGCATTATGATTTGGTGAGGTTTAACGGTGGGATCGATGATATAGCAGGTCCCGTCGCTGCGACCGGATTTAATCAGATGCCTGATGCTGCATTGCAGCCTTCCCTGGCCCTGGGCAGTTCTTATGAAACCCTTCCTTACCATCACATTCCGCAGCATGCAAATTTGAAGGAGCATTCGCATTTTCATCATCCGCACCAGCTTCAACTTCAACCACACGAGCTTTTGTTGCAGCAACAGACTGTTACAACTCCCCATCAGCAGCAGCAGACTAAGCAGCAATTAGTTCAACCGCAGAGCTCACACTCACAAAAGGAGCCACTGAGAGCCAAGAGCGAGGAGGGCAGGAGCATCGGTCCTTAGCTTTTATTTAACGTTTTCTCAAAAATTGAAAAGCGCACCTGCCCACCGAGCTTTATTCTTTAACCAAAATTTTCATCCAGGTAAATTTCGTGCCCAATTCGTCTCTTTTGCGACTTCTCTTCTTGCGCGGAATTGCTTTATTTTGGCTTATTTGTCTCTGTGCATTTATATGTTAACCCATTTTCTCCTCATCATGTGCTCCATCTCAGTGGTGATGGATGATTACTCGAACCCATTAAATGTTAGGTAGATTTTGTGTTGTTTCTTTTAACATGAATAGGGTTATATTCTCTCTAAATTTATTTACCATCTTCAACCAAAACCCTGAATGCTCTCTTCGGGTAGTACCTCATTGGTTTTTGCATTTCAAGGGGGGATGCAGTTTTAGGGGCATATTTAGATAGCATCTTCCTTTTGCAGAAGTAATATTACCGTAGTAGCAGCAGTTGAAGTCTGCAGTAAAATGTTGATACCAGATTTACAGCAGATCCACTAAGGAAATGATAAAGTATCCTATTATGCTCCTGGAGATACCTACTCTATTATGAGCTTTTAATGTCTAATGTTAATGTTTTATCAAAAAAAAAAAAAAAAGGGATTGTAAAATGTTAAAACCATGCGTTCTCAGAAGTGCTTGTTAATGACAATTTTGTATATAAATTGACCAGTCAAAATTGTGTTTTGTCACGTGAAACTCGTAATTTATATGCATTCTAATTTATATTGTTTTTAACTTAAAAAGTTTTATAATTTGATGACATGTCTACTAAGATGGTTGATGAGAGGATTGAAGTGTTCCATATAAAAACAAATAATGGTTCTCTTGACGGTGATGCTTGAACTCGCATGTTGGCGTCGGTGAAGTTGTTTATTAGGACGTTCACCAAATTCTGAGAGTTCAAGAACTTGATTTCCGTGATCTTAGCTGTTAGCCTTTAATACGCGTGACAGGCAATTGATTTATTGCAAAATATTGTGCTAGATCTGAAACCCTTCATCTTTAGTCATTAGTCAATGCTGTCATCGAATTCATATGGCAACTCAATTGTTCAGTCACAGGTTTTTGTTTGTTAATTTGAGAGCTTCCATCCTCTAACAGTAATTTTTTCTCTCAGGCCGCAAATTTTAGGCCGGAGATCAGCGTACGAAGAACTTGAGAGAGGGACAGAAATCTTGGAATTCTCACACGTACGTGAATTATCAATTGTTCTTCTCTTTGCTTTCATTTTGTGAAACTTTGAAAGGGACACTTCCTTAAGGAGTACGTAAATTTGAAATGTAGGAGGTGCGTTGATTTCAACGATAGTGAGCTGCTCCCTTTCAACTACATTCCCAACTTTACTTCCTCTTTCCGTCATCCTCAGTACATATAATGCCTATATATTATTTCCTCACACATCTACTACCATTCATTTCACGCCCAAAAGTCTTTTCCCCACCTTGGAATTTTTAGTTAATCTAGATAGCTAAATTTGACCCCCAACTCATGCAAAGTTTCTGCTTGCTTGTCTTTGATTCTGCGATTAATACTCGAATTTAATTTACTTTGTGGTTTATAATAATTTGGGCTGGAATTAGCCGTGGGAGTGCGTGTTGACGCTCATAAAGAACTAATATAATCATACAAAAACTGCTGGCCGTGTTAAACCCTAAATCTATATCCATTTGCGCAGACACACACACACACACACACACATATATAATTGTACGACTCAGGGAAATAACAATGCCTGTAAACTAATGAGTCAAGGCGAGTTGTAAGATTGGTGAGTTGGATGTTTGACCGCCTCCTTTTTTCTTATCATAACCTAATAATGAATTGATTGCCTTCTCCCTTGACTCTACGTATAATTACTTGTCCGTTGCCATAGCTCAGCCACTGTAGGCTCGGTGTTCTAATTTTACAATTGGCTGACACATTTTTTATGCTTACCTGCTAATTTGGAAACTGATATCTTCAACCTTCACAGATGGCAGATGTGAAGTATTGCTGTTCTCACCTTTCGATTTTCTCTGGGAAGAGTGTTTTACGATTAGGCTGACCAATGAAAGAACCGTAAATCTGAATACACCACAAATTCCTCCTTCTACTAGTGATTTGTATTTTGTACTAGTTTGTGGCCCTCTGCTGCTTTGGCCCATGAATTGTTCTACCTGAGAGTAGCGTGAACAAAACACGTTCAATTGTTATCTATCCCTATTCAATAAGGTGGATCATTTATAAAATATTATTAAGAGTTCGAAGTTATTTCGGTAGATTTACACACACACATATATACATGCATGCATGCATGCATGCATGCATACATATATACATACATACGTGTGTGTGTGTGTGTGTGTGTGTGTGTGTATTCCTATTCAACTTAAAGTATACAAGGTTACTGAGAGTTTAGATTGATTTTGGTTATACTAGATAATATGCATCCGTCTTCAATTTAATAATAACAAAATTATTTTTTTTATTCTTTATTTTTCTTTTTATTTATGTTTTTAACTATAGTATTGTTTTGTGTGAGTATGACATAAAATATTTAAATAAATTAATATATACTACAGATAAAATAAATAAGTAATTATTTTAATTTTATTTATATAAATTTAAGCAAACACACGTGTGCCAAAGCCACTGGTCTTAAAGACTATGGTTGTGATTATAAAAATGAATGATGAATAAAATCTCTGTGATCCATGAACTTATAGCAATCGAAAAGGACCTCTAAAATTATTGAGAGAACCTGTACATCCCTCTTGTAATGTGCCCAGAGACGATTGTAATAAATCCTGATCGTATGTATGGATTTTTCAGAAATTACACAGGTCATTCATTTGTATTAAGTAGTCATCTCTTTCATAACTGGCTCGGGCTTATGGAAAAAAATAATAATAATAACCATAATATTATGCTTATAGTAATATCGGGCACCGTATATTTTTAACTCATACATCATGGAGATATTTTACAGTTTAATTAATACTTGAGGTAGTGTAAAAACTTATTGTGAAAATTTGAAGAGAAAGCTTAAAAAGTTCATATCTCCACTTTTATGGTCAAAAAGCACTTGTCCTACCTTCGGCAGCGCTGGACAAAGTGGTAATTCGGCCCAGGTCTTTTAACCCTAATTGGGTCTTTTGGGTTTAGCTATATTGGGCCTTCAGAAAGGATATTGAGTTTGGTTATTTTTAGGAGCTTAAGAAATGATATAACTTATAATATGCTTTTAAAACTTATAGCTCATACAATTTCATTAAAAAATACTATTAATAAATATGATTTGAGGTCATATATGTTATTTTTAATATATAAAATAAAATTATTTATAAGATATTTAAAAATAAGTTGAGTAAAGTTAACTTATTTTAGAAAATTTATAAATTTTAAAAATAAGATATTTGAAGCGTATAAAATATTTTGAAGTTCTTATAAACTCACACAAATACTTTCTAAGACCACTCTAAAAAAACTAGGTCTTTGGACCGGCCAACTTATTATACCCATTTGTTGTGGACTTATAAAGAAGAGTAACAAGAAAATAAATAAATTATAAATTCTCACCGTTAGAAATTTTTTCCCAACTTCTATTCTTTCACAATCATGATGTTTTCACATTTAAGTATCCTCACTAGTGCCTGTTCAAAGCCTAAACCTTGATAATAGGTTTCCAATCCTTGCTCTGAAATCCAAACATTGTTTTAAAAATCAGATCGAACTAGCCAATTCAACAAGTTCAATTGGTAATCAGCTGATTTTTCAGTCTAATTAAGGTATAAAAATTGAAAATGTACAAACTTGGTTTAAACTAGTTAAAAACCAACTAAAAAAACCAATCAAACCGGTTTTACTCAAAAAATTTGAAAAAAAGATAGGGAAATTTTAGCAATTTTTTTAGAAATAATTTTTCATTTTTTTTCTTTCAAAATTTCTTATATTTACAACTCCTCAATATTAATTAAATATAAAGTTTTTATTTTGAATTTTTTAAGTAATTTTTATCCTTTTATTTTTCTAAACAATTTTTTGAAAATTTAATTATTGTATCTTAAAATTAAAATTAATCATATTAATTAATCTGTATATTTTTTAAAACTAATTTTTCGATTTTATACTTTTAATCATTTTGAATTGAATATGTTTTTTAATTTGTGTAATAAAATTTTATATTAGTTAAATTATTTAATTTTCAAGATTATATCTAAAACTCATTTTTTTAGTGTATTGTTAAATTAGATTACAATTATTTTGTAAATTATTTTTATAGTAACATAAATAATATTATATAATTTAAACTAATTGATTTTTTTAACAAATCAATCAATTGAACTAGTGACTCGATAAGTTTTTCAATTTGAACACTAATTCGATTTTAAAAACATTGACTCCAAATCCCTTTTCTTTTCTTCAATTGAAATCCTGAAAATATACAATTGTACGATCTTAAATCACTGTTACATTGAATTAGGCCCATCCTTACTTCACTCTTGTTGTTTATCTTGCTGATGGATAATGATCTATCAACAATCAGTGCAGCAATGCCTATTCAATCAACACACGTAATGCAGGGAAAAGGATGAAAATAACATCAGACAGAAAAACGAAACAATATCCTAGCGGCAAGGCAAATTCAAGCATAATTACATAAAACACCAAAGAGCAATAACAATTCTCAAATGGACTTTGTATAGTCATGATACATGATACAAATATCCAGAAAACAATCAAATATCTGTAACCTCAAAATTTTTTAAGACCATAGCTTATATGACCGTTGTGTAAGTTTTTGAACTGAACCTTACTTGATCTACAGAGTTTTTAACATATATACTATGTAATATAACAACTCAAAGATGCCAATTCTTAGCTCAACAACTCATAAATTTCGAATTTTGATCTAGCCTCTCACTTGAAGTATTGCCTCACAAAATGGATAACAAAAATGTCTGCTATTCTCTTCATTACCATTATACTTGGGCCTTGGCATCCGACACCGGTCTCTGCAGTTGCCCCTTCCAACTGTGGCTTTCGGACTTCTCGTCTTCATCTTCTTCCATGCTGTCGCCACCGGTTGCTGAACCCCCTTTGGCCGACCCTCCACCATGCAAATGATCTTGCGGGGAGCCGGAGTGTTCCACCATCCTCCTCGACAAATCTTCACCACGCCGTTCATCTGTCAACCATGAGTAATCAACTGTCCCAGCCAATGAAGCTGGAAGCTTTCTGATGTGAAGCCTGTATTTCTGAAATTACAAAAATAGTTTGTGCATCATAATGTGCAACATGTATGAAGCATCTAGGGACCATACTAGCTAGGCCATTAGTGGGATAGTTTCTTGAGTACCTGCAAATGGCTTTTCACTTCGTCATTGGTGAGGCCATCCACTTTCATGAGCTCCCTAATCTGCTTTGGGGTGGCAGCTGCAAAATTGGGTCATTAATTGCTGGAAATTAAAGGGATCCACAAATTAACAATGGAGGATGAAACTCCAAGTCACCCAAGACTAATACTATTAAAAGACTCATGGAGAACATCTGCATGAATTCCTCGTGAAATTCTTCTTCTCAATCATACATTGTTTCAACAGATTTTCCAAAAGCTGCTATCCCTTATTTAATCTATCGAGCCCACAGAACTTTGACAGAAAAGCAAATCAAACGCGCTTGTGTTCTTCAAGATTTAAAAAAGAGCACTGGCAAATAAGATGAAAGGACACATACTTTGTGGTCCTCCAAGGAGCTGGAGTGCATCTACAAATCGCTTATGCAACTCCGGCGACCAGCAGCGCCGCTGTTTCTTCTGCGGGTTCGGCTGTGGCGGCCGTGGCGTAACAGAATCACAAGCCCAAGCCTCTGTCACATTCAAATCGAGCGATTCCACCTCGGCCACAGGACTAGCTAGTGACAGACCATGAACTGGCACACCCCTATTCTCTCCCTGTACTGTCGCAACGGACGGTCTCTTGAATGGCACAAATGCCCCTTCCTTGTTCTTGAAATTCCAGCCATCGAGCTGGCGCACGAGACCGCTGGCTTCCTCTTCTAGATCCCTCTGGAATTCAAGCAATAGGAAAAAAAAGAAAAAAAAAGGAAAAAACGATTTCACGTGAGGAAAAAGAAAGGGAACGCCCATGAAAAGAATCCCTTAGCTGTTGATACTTACTGATCTTTGGGACAAAATTGGGCCTTGATTTCTGGTATCTAAGTTGGTTTCATACTGAATGGGGGTACTCCAGAGCTGGACAGAACTCATCCATTTCCTTTTCTCACTGATGTCATTCGACAGTTTTGCCCTTCCTTCCTTCTCAGAAATCGAATCAGTCCTCAGCGGAATGAATTCCTCCATCGCTGGCGCTGTTTCGTTTCCCTTCCACTTCAAGCTCTCCTTCTTCAATGTCTCAATCGCTGCAGCAATTATCAACCATTCCCAGGAAAAACACTAAACCCCATTAAAATTTGAAAAGGGTACAAAAAATTAAATCATATGGAGTATAATCAAGACGAGAGAGAGAGAGAGAGGCCGACCATTTGTTAAGAGGTGCATGCAGTAAGGAAGCTCGCGTTTAAAAGCATCAATCTTTCTCATTTCGTCTTCCAGCGAGCGGACGTAGAAATCCAGCTTCGACGATTTCCTCGGAAAATCATGGATCATCGAAACTTCTACCAGAATGTCCGAAACCAGCTTTGGGACAAAAACCGAGCCCATGTCCAGATTCAGTTGCATCGAATTCTCGCCCCCACCTTTTTCTCAAAATTTACGAAAAAGATATTAATTTCAAACCTAATCTGTATGTCCGGGTGCTCGTGACCTTGCATCGCCCAGATAAACGTGCATGGAGGGGCGAGGGGTTTTCCGGTTTTTATAGATGCACAGTGAGAGCAGGGTGGGGGAAGAGACTGGAGGGGCAAAACAGGAAATTAAAAGGGATGATTCTTCTGCAAGAACGAAACGATTCGATGAATGCAATGTTGTGAATATTCACACTCGTTTCGTCGCATAATTTGGTGAAAACTTCTGTAAATAGGTAAAAACATTTTTGCTTAGTCAAAGGTGACAGGCTAGCAGTAATTGTGGATTCTTTTGACTCCATCTATGTCAATTTGGGGTGCTTTCATATTATGAAGGGCTTGGGCTTCGTTCAGATGCATTATGGAGCAAAGATAGTTGGCGAAGAAACTTAAAAGTAGTGAAAAAAAGAAAAAAAAAAGATATAAAAATGGTTATTCTATTAAGTATCATATTTAAAAGTGTAGATTTTAACTAGAGAAAAAGTGTGCAGAGAGTATATGTACATTCAAACATGGCCTCGGATTTTGGTTAACTCGTTTAAGATTTTTATTTTCACAAAAAGACGATGCTATGTTGGTATGATTGTTAGTCTAAAACCGCAAATGATGAGGCTAAAGTTATCTTCTTCGGAGGGGCCAAAGTTTTTATTCGATAAGAATGGAGTCATCACTTTGGGGAATTCTTGTGCATGCCCGTCTTGACAAAATGAAATAATGAAACCTTGTTTGAGATTAAGGTGATCAGATTCTTTGTAATATTGAGGTTCATTTTCAACAACTACATTAAATGACATCAGTTTCACAAGATGATTCCCAAAGGTGATTCAAATGAGGGAAAGCTAATTTGGTACTGTCCTCATTTTAATCTATTAATGATTGCATCATCTTATTGTCATTGATAATTGACGATTCACTAGATATGTTATAAATTTGTAGGGATAGAATCAGATTTATTCGGCTTTTTTTTTTTTTTTTCAAGATCCCACCTCTAGAAATAAAATGAGTACATGCAACACAGCAACAGTAATAGGATAGAGAAATTGGATTTCGAATAATATTTTATCCCAACTTTGACTTTGGAAAGGGAAATTACAAGAAGTAGTTGAGTAGTTATTAGATAAGGACTTAATGAAGTTTGTTGTCACTTTTTATAAATGTAGAATGTTTTTAGTGGTGATGGAGGCAATGTTGCGCGGATTCAAGTTCCCTTTCATAACTTTGTCCATAGAATTTTTCAAGATCTTTTACCTATTGATGATATCTCATTGAATCCAAATAATTAGTGTTGCTCAATTTTATCTTTTATTTTTTTTTTTAACAAAACAAATTGTGTTAATAAATAGTTGGGTTATATACATTGATTTGGATTTCGCTAGTCTTTGTGCGAATTTGTGTTAGCTTACCTAAATCTTACTGTAATTTAAAACCAGTCAATTCTGCATAGCCTTAGAATATAGAGCAGACAAACCAAATAAATGCTATTTGCCAATAATACAGGTAGAAGGGTACAATTCTAACAGCTAGTTGCTTAATTATTACGCCTAATTGAATTGCCATGTGGCGTCTGTATTTATCTTAAAAGAAAAAAGAAAAAGAGGAAAAGCTTATTTCAATTATTATTTTTATTCATGATTAGTGTGATGTGTTGAACTCGCCTCAATTGTATCTACAAATCCAAATGCCAATATTCATTGTTATTTCTAATATAGAATGACTTCTTGATGCTTGATGATGCACGTAAACCCTTTTTTTAATTTCAACGCGTTAATTAATGAGATTATAAAACATTGTAGCTTCTACTAGAGATTTATGGTAATATCTTTCTAGTTCCTACTATTAAAAGCATTTTTGCTTTTTGAATATTTTGGATGAGCACTAGAACGCCAATTGTGGTGCCAAAATCTTATTTTGTTAGATGTTGGTTGAATTTATAAATTTTAGAATCATAAAGAAATAGACGAAGCAATTTTACACATTTATTGAGAGACACATTTCGACGATTTGTAACGTATTATCTCATAAATGGTGTCACAATTTCTGAGAGCCTGTAAACGTCATAATATACTAAATACTAGCCTATTTTTCACGTGATTGGATTACACTTTGGTGTTCACGTGAAATCAACACACGGTTGGCAAAGCAAGACCTGAACTCGTCAACATGGAAATAAATTTAAAAAATTTAATGTTGTTTACACTATAATAACCCTTATCTTTTCCCACCAATGCCATTCTTGAACACATACACAGTAGTCAAATTTGGAATAATTGATCATTGCAAATAAATTGCGAGTTGATGCTGGTGAGAGTTTGAAGTGATAGCCTTGGCAGAACACACAAGTTTTAATCGTGTTTTATTCTAAGAGTTATTCTGGGGGGAAATAAAGATCAAACACTCAAATTAATAAAGAGTGATTCAATTGTTAATTTCAACAGAACGGTCAAACCAGCTTTGAGGATGTCAAATATCCGAAACATAATTTGCTATGGATTATTAAAACCGATGAACATTTATGTCTTAGTAAATGTTGCAAGTAGGAAACGAAGAGCGAGTATCTATAAACATATTTGGACAGGAAAAAGAAACATAAATCAAATTGTTCCTCTCCTGTCTTGTGATACAAATACATTCTCGGTAGATGCATTTTGCTAAAACAGACACCCCATATTTTCTTGATGAATCTCTTTTGTGTCACAGAGAGAATCCACCATGTTTTTCCTATTTATTCGCTACTTTTGTTCGTAACTTTGATAAAACGCAAGCAATTTGGAATCAAATCTTCAAAATTAAACATCTTTTCTTTTTTACACGTGACAATTTCCAAAGGAATCGTAGTTGTAATAGGATGGACTTTGCTTTGACAGCTTTGTTACCAATTACAATTCTCAGATAAAATTTTGGACCAAGATCTCAATAACAAGCTGGGGAAAATTCAGTGAGCAGCCATCAATTATACGAATGAAATTGTATGATTAATTCCACCTCATTACTTCATTAATTGGATTGTGGTTATGTGTTTCCAACAAAACTTTAACTTGTTTCCAATAAAGGTGTTGTAGCTCCTATGAATCTCATATCCATCCTCACTGCATCACACCGCAAATCAATTTCGTATCTAAAATCTCACGGATTGGATGAAGAGAAGAGGACAAGAGGATTTTTCTAGATGGTTCCGTTATTGTTCTTAATTTTTTTTTCAAAATTGTTGTCAAACACATGGCTTCCATTGGTTATACTAGTTTTGATTTTTAGATGCTTTTTTTTTAAAAAAAAAAATTATGTAAAAGTTAAAAAAAAATTTAAAAATATAATAATTGAATGTGTATATTATTTCGTGTCAAAAGCAAAAGAAATATTGTGAAATATTTTTCCCCAACACTTCCCACTTTTATTTTAGTCTTTACTTTCTTTCAAAATTACAATTTAAGCTTTTTTTTTTTTTTTTGTCAAAAGTTAATGACTTCCACCCTACCAATGAATTACACAACATTCTGAAAATTGAATGAAATTTCATTTGTAAAGTAATAAAGTTTTCCTCTTTAGAATAAATTCTCCGTACTGCTGTCAAAAACTATTTTCAGATAAGAATGTGTAAACACAACTTACGTTTATGCCCTTTTCACCTCACATGTGACTCGTACCAATTTAACTAGGTACACTAAGAGTGAGTGAGCAGATACTATATAAGCATAGGTTTCGTCACTTATTTAGGGATTAGATTCTGTCTTGATCGATGAATTGGGTCCCATATGATCAATTTAAACTACGCCCTCTGGCCTAGGATTTTTGTTCAATTTTATTCTTTTATTCTGACTTCAAGGTTTCTAAGAAAAGATGTGCACTCCAGTGTCAAAGCATTTTATTTATCAAGTGTCGCTGTCAATATCAACCTACTTGTTTAGGGCAGTAAAATGTGACACAACCCAATTAAGTAGTTCCTAATGCTAATTGTTGTTTCTCTGGTGTCTCTAAACCAAACTGTTCAAATTAATATTTGTTTTAGAAATGTTGTAGGCAGGCACAGGGGAGTTGGAATGTAAATTCCAGCATGGTTTAATCGTTCAGCATTTCTTCATTCTCGATGTTTTTGGTTCAAGAGATATCTTCAGGAAAAAGTTTAAACAAACCGATTGGACAACACATTGGATTCTATTCCATTCACAAGATGTAAATATTACAGTGGCTAGACAACAATAAAGCGTCCAAGAAATATTCTACCCATACTTAGGAAAAGTAGTGCAAGCTTTCTGCCTTTTAGCTTATTTGGATGGCTGCCAATGATTCTTCCTTATTTTTATACACCAATGGTGCCCAAAACTGAACTTTTGATCAGTTTTTTTTTTTCTTAAACGCAATATAGTATTAATTACCGTATTTCTTTAATCCTTTCCCTGGCGTGTTCTTAAGTTTGACAAATTATTAGATGAACTTGATGTAATATAACTAAAATAAAAAATAATTAATTACAAACACAAAATATAATTACATAATCTTCTAAAATAGTTCTACGCCATTCTTGAGAGTAAACATGTCCAACGTTAAAAAAGTGATAATCACCGTAAAATAAGGTTGCCTGACATGACAAAACACAAGTACGCTTAAACTGTGTTTGTTCATGGCTAGAAGACCGCTTGCTGGCCAAATGTAACGTGGAGTGAAGCCAAGGCTGTGGTTAGAAGCAAATTACCGAAAATTTTTATTCCGTCAAAATTTATACCTTCATAACATTATCATCCACACCATTCATAAGTTTTTGCAGAGATTTTCCTCTCCATTATGCGTCCAAACAATTTTTTTTTTCTTTCTGTCGAACTAATCTTTAAATAGGTCACAGCTAGAATGAAAATTGTGCAGCACAAGATCGAACATGTAACATTAGGTTGTTTGCTGGAAGCCCACTAAAGAAACTGGCCAAATTCCATTATTCCTAATCCTGATTAAAGTAGCTGCATTGTTTTTCCACCTCACGCTGATACTTAAAAGTGGCAGAAGCAGAAGCAGCAGCATCAATCCCTCAATCCTTAACGTGGAAAATCTGCCTTACCATCTTATAAAAGGGACAGTTCAAAGGCATAAATTGCAGGGAAATAAAGACGGACAATCTTCAAAATTTCATGCGAGGCAGAATATCTTCTGAGAACCACCACCAACGGTGCATGATTTTCTGTGCATCTTTTCAACGAAATGCCCAGGAACCCGTCATATAAGATTTGATGGTGATTCATGACCCACCGGAAAGAAGACAGCTTATCCAAAAGGAAAAAAAAAGGAAAAAAAAAATTAAAAAGAGCCTCCAAAAGACGATGTTACAAAAATTATATTAATACGTTTACACTCAACTTACTTTAAGTAGAGTTCAACAACTATCAATATTTGAACAAACTGGAGCTTTTGATTGATTGACTCTGGATTGGACTATTTAATGGATGTTGCTTGGAGTCCAACTACTGGATAGGGATTACGACCAGCTAGAAGTCTCTAAAGTGGAATTCGTAAATTACTTGAAGATCTAATGCAGTTTTGATGTGATGAGACTAGACTAGTTCAAATACCTACTGTATATGTATTGAGAGTTATGTTTATCTCTAAATTATACTATATTATTCTAAGTAATATTGCAATATTACTGGGACACTCAAAAGGTCAATTGACTTTGAAGGAGTTAAGGGCTATCCACAAGTGTTTGCCTGAAATAGGAAACTTCCACTTGACAATTACAAATAACACAATATTCCAAACATGTAGAGCATTTTGAGAAACCTCCAAAACATTAACTGTAATAGTGCTAATTCCTTTGAATACCATTCTTATTGTGAAAGTTGGAGTGAATGAATAACGTAGTGATAGCACTAACCAACCATGTAAGTAAAAGTTTTTAAGACTAAGTGTAACTAAGTTAAGCACCAAAATTGGGTATTTTGGTACATTCAACTATTTGGCCACCTTAGAAGAAGTTGTTGGATTTGTATGAAAAGTGTCAATATTATTTACCTTATTTTTCACTATTCTTTAGTTGAATTGGTAAAGTTATCCTAATTTAGTGCCTGTAGAAGTAGAAGTAAATATGTGAATAGCATTAACAATATTGGCATTCCATATTTATTATATCATTGTTGGAGTGTATGTGTGTGCGCGCTCGCACTTTATGTGATTGTTTACTGCATGACTACGTAAACAAAGTCATATTATTGCAATGCTAGTTACAACCCTGCTACAATTCTCAAATGGTATCAGAGCTAAGTTGCCCAGCTAGCTTGCTTCGAAACAATTCTAATCCTAATGTGTTTTAAAGACTTACAAACATAATCACTAAGGAAAGAGCTTTTATAAACTCCCCCCCCCCCCACCAACTGCTTGATGTTTCCAATGATCCATATGGGAAAGAGCAAATACATGCCTTCATTAGATCATAAGATAAAAAAGTTTGAAAAGCAATCAAGTTGAGATGGAAATGACTAATCGAAATGAACATTGAAGGCATAAAATTTAAGAAGGATGTGAAAGTTTGGTCTCCTGATAAACGCTTTGCTACTTTACGTAACTCTAAAGCAATTAATGCAATTTTTCTAAGTATTGATGTAGAATAATTCAAGTTGATTTCTACCTACAAGTCTATGTAAGAAGCTTAACAAATTCTATAGAATACTCACGAGGAAACCAGTGTGGTCAAAAACTCCAAATTACAAATACTGGCATTTGAGTTTGGGAATCTTAAATGGAAAAAAATAACATCATTGCAAATTTTAATGGCAAGTTTCACTACCTTGCTAACCAAGCTTTCCAACTAAGTAAAAAAATATTCAGATACAAAATTAGTAAGAAAAACTCTGTAATCTCTGCTAAAACATTTGCACCTAAAGTGGTTACAATTAAGGAGACAAGAGACAAAGATAATATACAGTTGGATAAACTTATGAAGTCTTTACAAATATATGAATTAAATCTAAATTTTTTCAAAAAGACAAAAAAAAACATAACTTTTTAGTGTGACGATTCAAGTAACTTTGATAGTAACTGTTCCAACTTTGATGCTAACACCAATTACCTAACTAAGAAGTTGAAAAAACTTCTATAAATGAAGTGATTTAATTGGTCAAACAAGTCTGAAGTTCTATCTAAAAAGGATTCAAGAAAAAACACGAAAAAGTTTAAAAAGAAAGGGGAGTAAAACCACAAAAAAAAGAAGGCCACAATGCTATTAATATGATAGTTATGACCATATACCCTTATGTGCCAATAAGTAGGGAAAATTTATAAACACCACTTAAAGTGAAAAAAGATCTAAAGAATCTAAGGAGGAAAAAACTTAAACAAGCAACCATGTGACTTTTAACTCTGTAAGCAAGAAAGCCTAAAAATCAACTGACAATGTTGTAGCATCAATAGTAATATCAAAAGTACAGTTAAATATACAACAACAATGATTCTAAAGATAAAATTCTTAATTCTTATCAAATGGCGTGTAATAAGCTATTGTCACTTTAAGTAGAAAAAGACGGCCTCATGAAACAAGTACGCAGATTAAATAATTAAGTCCAAAAACTGATTGAAGAAAAACATAAGTTGAATATTGAAAATAATAAGATACTTGAGATTGTTTATCATGAAGCTAATAAAAGGGCTAATGAGGCCGAACATGCTTTAACTAAATTAAATTTTGGTAAAGCAAAGTATGATGATGTCTTATCTATGGAAAAGCTTGCAAAAAACAGAATAGGTTTAGGCTTTGTGGAAAACTATAGAATTCAGTACATAACAATCAAAGGAAATCAAGTTTGTAAAAAAGACATCATCGTAGAGATCTGTTCCAACATCTGTTACAAAGAATTTCAAAACAAAAAGGTAGAGGATATTGAAGGAATTCTATTCCTATTGCAAAAAAAAAAAGGTCATTTAGTTAGAAGGTGTTTTGCATTACTTGGTCACATGCTGCAAGACAGTAATGTTATACCTAATGTTGATAACATTAAAGGCAAAAGAGGCCATGTAAAGCAAGTCTATATCAAAAAATTAGATCTTAGATACTTTATATCTCATGTACTCCCAAAAGATTGCTCAAAGGACACATGATGTATTAACAGTAGTAGTAAATTTTTAAACTACAAAAATTGTGCATACAAGTACATAAATTTTGAAGAACATCAAAAGAGCTAAATTCGATGGAAAGCAAACAAACTCTTGTATGAAAAATGTCACAACAAGAACTTGCTTATAATTTAAAATTATTTAGATTGAATGGTCGTGGAAAGCCATGTTGGAATAGAGAAAAATTAAAGGTACAATGTTACAACTTTATACACAACAACGCATAGTTATTCTGCAGCAAGTATTGATGACATTGATTGTAATGCTTTCTTATGGTAATACTCCAACGGATGGAGCTGGTCTCCCTCATCCATAAGGTACATTAGTATCCCTTTCATATTTGCTTACTCTTTGACAAATGTATAGTACAAAAGTTCCAAAGGGAAAAGGAGAATGTGATTGTCTAACAAATGGAGAATTTGTTGAACCTCAAAAATATTTTTTGATTTCAATTGTATTTCTCAGCAATGTCGTGACTGTTGTTGATAACAATGACCTTGATTTTCTGAATTTCTCTATAATGCTTTGTTGTTGGCAAATTGATATATTAATTATTATGTTAGTGCCTTACTTAGTTTTTTGGACTTCTACTCATTTTAATTTTTAGATGCCAATTATGCGTTGTACCACGAATATGCCAAAGGATAAATTTATTACCAAAATTATATTGGCACATTTGTATACAACTTTCTTTAAATAGAGTCCAACAACTATCAATGTTTGAAAAAACTTGGACTTTTGATTGATTCACTTTTCATTGGACTGTTTAATAGATATTGCTTGGAGTCTAATTACTGGATATGGATTACGACTGGCTAAAAATCTCTAGAGTAAGTGGAATTTGGTAAGTATTTGAATTGAAGATATGATACAATTTTGATGTGATGAAATTTGTTTGGTTCAAATGCCTATTGTATATGTACTAAGAGTTGTGTTCATCTCCAAATTTCACCTCATTATTTTGAGTAGTGCTAAAACATTACTAGGAAACTCAAAGGGCCAATTGACTTTGAATGAGTTGAGGGTTATCCATAAGTGTTTGCATGAAATGAAAAATTTCTATTTGACAACTATAAATATCATACCATTCTAGACGTGGAAAACATTTTGAGAAGACTCCAAAACACTAGTCATGAAAGTGTTAACTTTCTTGAATATCATTTTTATTCTTATGAGAGTTTGAGTGAGTGAACAGTCAAGTTACAGGATAAACCAGTTGTATAAGTAAAAATTGAGCCTAGAGGTCATTAAATTAAGCACAAAATTAGGGTATTTTGGTGTATTCAACTATTTAACCACTTTGAAAAAAAAGTGTTGTGTTTGTATAAGTGTCGTTCACTTTATTTTTCACTATTTTTTAGTTGAATTAATAAAGTTATCCTAACTTAGTGCTCGTACACAAAAGAGTAAATCTCCAATCTATGCTAATAAATATTAGTATTACATATTTATCATTATCATTGTTGGAGTGTGTGTGTGTGTGTGTGTGTGTGTTTTGTGTGATTGTTTTCTGCAGGATTACTCAAATTAAATCATATTATTACGACGCGAGTTACAACACCAATGCAATTCTTAGACAAGAATTCTGAAACACTTAATTTCAAACGCTATCAATTCGCCACACTGCAAAGCAGTGGCCTCCGATCCCCATTAAGGGGATCTTCCAATTTGTATCCCTTCGTGCCTGCTCCCTTGTGGGAAAGCTACGTGTTTTCCACTTAGCATCCGCTTCCGTCAAATTTAGACAATCAAGCACCACAACTCGTGTTCTAACTTACTCGGGGAAAGGTGCTAGTTTGTGTGCAGGCAGCATGTGAGATACCTGCTCGACTTACATATCATATTAGGCAATCTTCGAGTAGTTGTCAAGTGCTTCACACAATCCTTTTTCAAGCTTCACCTACCATGCCAAAGTAATGTGTGGACACAGCAGCTCCAAAGGAAAAATATGCTCTAACCAACAACACATGGAGAACTCCATTGCCTCACATTTTCTTTTCATTTCCTTTTTTTTTTTTATTTTGGGACGGGGGTGTTGACGGGGTATACGTGGTGTGTGAGTCATTTTGTCAATCAATATACTCCATCCAAAGATTGAAGAATGACTCAACCCATCAATAATGCTCACTAAGAATCATAAACCATCTTTCCAGCTTCTCAAGATGTGTATGCGCACGCGTGTTCCCCATCTACAAGTAACTATCCAATATTATCAACAAAAAGTAACTTTTATTTATTCTGTCTCATCCAGCAAGCACATCTCCTAGCCTGGAAGCCAGTGATTCTAGGGTTCTACCTTCACTGAAATCAAGCATCATGACCTTTTCCCACCCGTGCATGAAAATGATTTCAGAAACCCATTTACTAACATTTCACCTAAGAAAAGAAGATTAATCATGAGATGCAGGAGACTCAAACCACAGCTAATCACCCCACTCCACATCCCAAATAAACACCTCAAAGCAGCGCCGAGAAACAGAAGATCTAAAAAGCAAAGGAGAAGTTTCCCTCCTTCGCACACATGAAAAATAACAGATTAGTTGTTCTCCCACCTTCAGTCAGCGTAGGATCAAAATAAATTACGAGAATTAGGCGAACAAGAGCTGGCCAAATTAGTAAGAAACTGTACTCACATCACATGCACAATTATAGAATTTTGTTACTTCTATAAGTAAGCCACATTCATTCTCCCAAGGAGACTGGGAATCCTTATGAAATTTTTGGATACCCAATCTGCAGTTTTCTCTGAGCAAAAAAGCGCAAGACGTCTACTAAAGACAATTTAAGGGCCAAGATCCACATTTTGGATGGGAAGTTAAACAAGTAACTAGCACTTGCAAATGGAAAGATAAAGTTACGACACTCGTGCGGGAGGTACCCTAACATTGAATAGACAGGTGGCCGTAGAGTGTAAATGGGAAGTTAACCAAGTAACTAGCACTTGCAAGTGGAAAGATAAAGTTGTGACACTAGCGCCGCAGGTCCCCTAACATTGAATAGACAGGTGGCCGTACAGCGTAAATGGGAAGTTAACCAAGTAACTAGCACTTGCCAATGGAAAGATAAAGTTGTAACACTAGCGCAGCAGGTCCCCTAACATTGAATAGACAGGTGGCTGTAGAGTGTAAATGATGACCCCAGAATGCTGGCAACTGATTAGATTAAACCAAATGGTACTGGTGGTAAGGCGTCCAAGAACACCTTACCGCTGCTTTTAATCCGCGATTACAATGATATTGCAATACAGAATAGACTTAGACCACTGAGTGGAAACCTCATTATCCATTTCGCTGCAAGCGTAGGCTTGTAAATCAGAACAGATAATATTACTATATGTGCCCCAAATATCAGATAGTTGCATCTAACCATTAGACATCTGAAGCAGGTTATCAAAAATCAAACTGGTGATGACCCATAAAATGAGAGAAGATATGGCAGCACCTACAGTGTAAAATATACCAAAGCAAAGGTAACAAAAATCAAACCTCTAATTTTTTCCCACAATGAAGCAAAGAAATCTCCTTTATTCTTGAAAATAAAATAGGCGGGTTTGTTAACATGCATCTATTGTTTTTATTATATGGATGCTACAAAATACTTTACTACCTTCATGACATTATAATTCAGCGAGTCCAACCTCCAAAATTATTTCTGCCATTCAAGCCTTTTCCAATTCCAGAAGAAACAGGACAATGTGAATAAAAAGTAAAATAATTCAGACATACATCATATTCACTTTTGTCATTAGCTTGGTAAATTAGCACCGGAAGAAGTTACAAGATATCAGAAAACTGTCCGGACTGATTTTCCACCAGTTTTTCCTCATACATTATCAGCTAAAAAACCCAAAAAAGAGAAGAAAAAGTGAGAAAGAGGACTGCCTTCCAGTGCTACTGGAGACTCACTGGAAACAACATAAGGGCACCTCACTTTTCTGTCCTTATGAGATGAGGATTTAGTAGTTTTGCAACCGTAAATCCATAGAAGGAGTCCACATTAAAAAGTTCTTTCAGCTTCTCGTCACATATTATTTGCCGTTTGTCTGATGGGTCCTTCAATAAAATGAAACAATGGAGAGAGCACAAGTTAAAATTTGGAGAAGAGTCCAACAAAACAAAAGATTACTTGAATCTCTGTAAGAACAACAAAGAAATTGAGTTTCCATCCATGCAATTTCATTTCAGATATGCTGCCAATACCAATTTCCACTGAAGAGCGGATAAATATTTCTTGCCTTCCATGACACCTTCCACAAAAACCAATTAAGAGCAATTACAGTTACTATTCTGTATTGAAAAAATCCCTGGCGTGGCTTATTTTGGAGAGAATTATCATCATGAAGCATAATAGGCTTATAAAATAAATTTTCACTTGAACTTTGAGCATGAGAACCAGATGAATATAACATAAAACCAATCTAAAATAACACCTGATTCTTGAATAAAATGTTGTCTATTCCACAAAAAACCAATTAGCTAATTTTGCAATAAACTTCTTATCTTGCCACAGTATCCCCCAATTAATTCCAGCATTATTTTACAAATTATTAGATCAAAAATCAATGTTTAGTTAAACAAACCAGTATCAAATAAGATTCATATTCATACATAGGGTATGCTTCAAGATACTATAAAAAAGATGATCAAAATTTTAAAACTCACAGATCAAGTAACAACTGTAGAGCCTGCTGTCACCAAATACCTGCAAGTTGTTTAGCTTGATGTAATCCCATATCCTCTTGACAACATCAAATCGAGGCAGATCACTTTCCCCAGTGCCAAGAAACTTCACTAAAGCATCAGAAAGTTTTTGAGGTGCAAGGAAAGCTGAATTTCCTCCTCTCTGCCGCTTCTCTTTTTGCTTTGGCTCATTTTTATCTGTCACAAAGAATAAAAAACAAAGGAACTTTTCAGAAAAAGTTCAAATAAATTCAAAAAATGCTGGTATTGAATCATAGAATTAGGACTAGCTTGATCCTACTTTACCTATTAATACTGTTTGATACAGAAAATGAGTAGAAGAATGCAAGAATCATATCTCCTTCCAATTCTTCCTCTTATATCTCTTTTCGTGCGAGTGTGTGTAAATTCATTTTATAGTGTAGGGAAAACAATAAAATAAATATGGGATCTAAACCATAACCAATGGGTGAGTCAGGGCCAAAATGTGCAGATAATCTTTATTCCAAAATTCTCAAACATCACACTGCAAAAAAATGGCTGGCAAAGGCAATCTCCTCAACAAGAAAAATATTATTTATCTACTAATAAAGAACGTAGCATCATAAGGGCTAAGCATAGACTTTCCACCTTCATCTCTCTCTTGCTTTTGCTGTTTCTCTTTTGGTGCAGAATTGACTGGAGCTGTATTATTTCAAAGACATTTCATCAACAAAATCAAGTTGTCTCAAAGAAATAACCCAAACATTGAAGCTAATGCATATTTTGCATGACTATCCCCAGTATGGACAATTTGCCAGAAGATAAAAGGTCTTAAATTATAGGACTCAATGTACCATTCAAAATTTTTGTGCCAAATTTACGTGCGAACATAATTGAACAGCCAAATGAAATATGGTCGAAGTAAATATCCAAAGACTGAGAAATCCATGGCAGAAAGGAGAAACTGTGTCATAATAACTAAAGTGGCACTTAGGCTCAGAATGCAAGATCCTATATTCTAAGCAAGGCCAGATTATAACAATGATAATTCTCATTCAGTAAAATTTACAAGAGAACTTTGTAGGATAAGGTTTGTGAATTTTTCAAGTTTACTAGTCACCAGTACAGATACTACCTATTACAGGATTACACTATCTCTCGGTCACCTTCTCACTAATGAATTTTTCTCATCCACAGGCTAGACAGCAATCGCAGTAACATCAATCAAAGAACACATGTCATCAATACACCTAGATTGGAATTCTTATGTCTCTTTTTAAACGTTTAAGTTGCTTTTCAAATAAAAATAATCATTTCCCACGAACAAAATACTACCAAATAAAATTGCAGTCACGTATAAGGAAAGATGTAGGAAGGCACAACTACTACTGTGGATGAATAACTATTGAGGAAACTCCAATGCTAGAAATCATACCACCAATAGAATCCAAGGGCCAAATGTGCTTTGCCAGGGCCTTGTTCATTTGGAACATATCTATGGTATCTACGCCAAAAAGGCTGTGTAACGTATCATCACAAATGATATTCCGTCTATTGGATGAATCTTGCAAATTATTCTCTTTGATATACATCCATAGTTGTTTAACAACCTGGTCACAAAATAGGGACAGTTGCCTCACTCAACCAGACTATATCTGACAAATGGACTGCTACAAATTTGTTTTAATACCTCGGTCCGAGCCAACTCTGGCACTCCTGTAAATTTCTGAAGTTCTGGAGAAAGGCTGCATAATTTGGTGAAACCTCCACGTCGTTTCTTGACCTCCTTTTTCTTTTCATACCTAAGAAGATGGAGTACATACATAAGCCTTCATGTGATGAACAAGATAAGGTAGTCGAAGGAAATCTTGAATTTCAAAGTATGTGAGGCGGAATAGGGGCTGAACCTACTCAAATGATAACATTACATGATATTGTAGATATTAGATCCCAAATGCTTTAAATATGCCAATACAATCTAATAAAATGTTAATCAGACAGTCTTGCTGATTGTACTAAATTCCTAAACCTATCTAACTATTCTTGCTTAAACCCATGGTTTTTTTCAGTCAAGTAGTCAATTTTCTGGAAATGCTAACTTCCTTAACTTTTGGGAATAACAAAACACTAACAAGCAAAATCTATGAGTAAGGTATTTCTCTCTTCTTTAAATTATATAGCAGGCAAGGCTTTCCCATCGTTCAATTGTCCACCAATTAAATTACACGAATAGCAGGGCTCTCAATGCCAGGTACAAAGATGCAAATATTATGAAACGAATTTAGGGTAATATACTGTTGGTAGAGTCGTAAAGATAAACCTCTGTTTGAATGCAAGATCAAATACTTTAGACATACCAACTCATCTATGCATGATTTAAATGAAAAAGATTGCTGTGTGTATTCCACAAAGGGGACATGTTGCTTATAATCAGTGGGGGCCAACTGAAACCAGTGGATGGAAAGAAATACATACCAAATGTTTTTCTCAATTAGTTTTTTAAGTCAAAATCATTTCTTTACCAATTAAAATTTTAAAACGAACGAATTAGGTCTAAGGGTCACAGTCATCACATAGCATAAACAAGAAACTATGTCAAAATAGAAGAATTAATTCACCCTGACAAGTGCAAAACACATTATGAATTCAGACTCACACTAGAAACATTTCCCAGACAGAATACAAATAGCATGCTGACTCTCTCTCTCTCTCTCTCTCTCTCTCTCTCTCACACACACACACACACGCACACACGCACCGGTGGATGCCTGTTACATCATCGTTCAGCTATCTCTTTCATAAATACATTGTCTAAAGGGAACAGAATTGATATAACTCAAAGTTCATTTAACTAGACATAGTAGAGGATTGCCTGTGCCTGTAACTATGATGCAAATAACACAGCTAATAGGAACATAGCTCATGCCACTTTGAAATATCTGATCAATCCCATTATTCAGCCCCTAAATAAATGAAAGCTAGAGAGTGCAGGACATAAAATCCTGACAAAATTTAATCATAGATAGTAATCTGAACAAGACATATGAAATAAATAAAATAAACCTAAAAACAAAAACATTCATCAAACCCTTACCCCAATGACCCAACACGCAGCATTGAGTTTTGCCTTCAAAGTAGAGTCCAAAAATAAATTTAAATAGAAACGAAAATTTCTATAACATTTGCTAACTTAAGACTACCTCAAATGCACCTTAAATACATAAGAAAAATATAAATGTACTTCCGGATGGATGTTCAGATTGAGTACTCATACGCAAAAATTCAGGAAGATAATCAACCAGTCCCAAAGTCTGGAGAACAAAATAATCTGCAAAGGGATAAGATTTAGAAAGAAATATCCCAGTTTAATGAATGTATTGAGCCAAGTTAACCAATTAAGCTTTATCACTGCAATCAATAGAAACATCATAAGAAAGCACAAATTACCGAGCATGTAACTTGAGTTAATATTTAGCGCCCCGTCCTTAATTGCAATTGAGTAAATTCCTGAATATTATGCAATTAGGTAAATACACAAATAATTAATCCACAGTACGTACACACACACACACAAAGAAAAACCTGCCAGAACATTCATTCATACTTATGCAACGAAAACTAAACGCGCCGTCATGTCATCAAAATAAGAACTATCCACCAATTAAAACTTTATAATTAAAAAATGATCAAAATCGGAAAAGTAACCTTTTTTCAGTAGAGGTAGTTGACTCTTCTTCTCCCTCGTCCTCTTCTTCTCCCTCCTGTTTTTCCTCCATCGCTTCCCCCCCTTCTTCATTAGCATCTCCTTCGTCATAGATTCCTTCTTCATTATCGGCTGCATTTTCGAACCCGCTTTGCAGGCAATAATCGACCTGCTCTCTAATAAACGCCTTTCTGTCCGACAAATCGATTCCGAAATCTTGCTCGAGCTGCCGGCGTACAATGGCAGTTGTAGTCGTGTTGAGGTCCGCCGACCTTAAGAACTCTCGCAGCCGCTCGATCAGCTCGGAATCCGACACCATTTTCTCACCTCCGGTCGTCAACTTGATTTTGTCGTTTTATCGGAAATGTTTGGTTTGAAGGAGAATATATATAAATATATATTCAAACCCCGAGGCTTGAACCGTCGTTCAAGAAACCACCCACATACACACACACATACATATACATGGCGTGGATTCGAACCTTGAAACTTGAAATGGAGGGTTATTTTTGAAAATTTACTGGGGGAGTGAGATGGTGGATTCCTGGACGGCATTTGGTTTTTACATTTTGCCGACGTTTGTTTTCAAATTTTATGCTTGAAAAACACGCATTATAATTACCAGCACTCAAAGCAAAAATAGTTATAACATTTAAAATAACAAATTCAATAATGAAAAGACAATTTAAATTAAAAAATTCAATATTGATGAAGTGTATCATTCATCGTGATGTACTTAAATTTTAAGTAAAATTATGAGGAGAATAATAAGTCAGTCATTATATTTTATGTAAAAATGATAAGTCAATTTTCATCCACCATTTGTTTCCAACTTGTTAACACGGTCTTGATTTACTATAATAGTTTTTTAACTTGGCATTTTTTCTCTTCCGTCTTTTGGGTTCAAATAAATTAATAGCTTTATTTATGACAGTTTAGATATTGTATTATTTTCATTCCAAATTGCTCTTAGTTAATTTGAGAATTCTGTCCACTTCACAATTAGTTATGTTAATTTTATTTTCAAAATAAATAATTTTGAAAGTTATTTTACTAATTAACCCCTATTTCTTTTTGTAACATTGCATGGTTAAAAAAACCTAGTATTGCAATTCTATTCTGTGTACCAAAACCCGTAGTTATCATTTACTAATTAACCATTTTTATTTAGCATTGAATTCATCATTAATTGTGAGCTTGATTATGGGAAACGTAGATTGATTGTGGTTCAATATATAGTATTAATTATATAGGGATAATTATGTAATTATACTTTTGGAGACCAAAATAGTTTCACTGATATCGGTAGGCTTGATACACAGTATAGATTGTATTTTGAAATTATATTTCTATTTATTTTTTGTTTCTATACAATTTTAAATAAAAACATATTAAAAAATTAAAACAAACATATCCAAAATCATCTAGTGAACTTGTAAATGCTATATTTGGATTCAAATTTTCAACTATTTTATTCTCGCCAAAATTTAATTTATCTTTTCTAACCTATTATCCATCAAAAACACTCTTTTTTTTATCTATTCATATATCTCTCTTATTTTTACATCATTATAAATTTTTACACCAATTACATCCAAATAAACCCAAAGGTTGTATTTGGTTTCAATTTATTCACTACTCATCTTCAATGAAACATATTACAAATTGAACGTCTTACCTTACAAATTCAATTCAAATTCAAATTTAGAAATTTCTCATTCTTATTTTTTATAATTAATTAATAATTTTTTAATCATTATATCTATTTACAGTTAAATTAATATATATTTTTATAATTTTTCTATTAATATTAATATATTTTGTTAAATTATAAATTTATATATTATCATTTCATTACTATTTCATATTAAATTTATTTAATTAAAAATTTCTTCATCCTTTACAATATAATACTAAATATAATTTTAATCTCTATTCAAGTTAAATTTTCCCCTACAATTACGAAACAAACATAGCCAAAGTGTCTGCGATGACTTTATAAGTCATAATTGGGTAAATTTTTATTGAGGTAAGAATTAGGCATTTGGTCAATAAGGACTAAGTTGTCATGATTCGTAAACGGCAATTGGACAAAGTCGTCATAAAAAATGCAGCTGGCAACGTGGATTTTGCTTTATGGCAAATCAAGGAACCTTGGTGATGGACCTTTTAAAGGTGTCAATATTTTATTCGAAGGACCCAAACCCAACCAATTTCTGTCTGCCACACCACGAGAAGGCTACGTTTGTTTTGCAAATTTGTCACTTAAAAATACTCATTTAATTATTATATTTTTTTAATTTAATTTTTTTATTTTTATATAATTATAAAAATAAAAAAAATTAAAAATATACACTAAAATTTAAAAACATGACCGTTAACACATAAGAAACTGACAAAAATAAAAAATAAAAGAAGAAATAGACATATATCGGATACGGTAAGAGAGTTGTCCAGGGAAACTTGTCATGATACAAACTATTCAAGAGGTGATTGGTTACTTTCAAAGAAAAAAAACAAAAAAGAGGTGATTGGTTGTTGACATGTGAATGACTCGCCAAAATAAACTGTAACAAAAAGGAGTGATTTCATTCCAAAATGAACTTGTGCAAATATATTTGTCACAATCTTATTACAAAATATGTTTGCCCAAATACGCTATCTACAAGAAAGGAGTAAAAATGGAGGGTGACAAATGTACGGAGGAGGCCACGCCCTGATGCCCACATGCACCCACGACCAGCTCCTCTCCAATGTGGTAGGGTGTAGAACGCCAAATGAAAGAGCTTAGAGACAAACAGTGTATGTCCCTATACAAAACGGTAATTGTCTAGCTCACAATTATTTTTTCATTCATTTAAAATTCTCTCTTGTAAAGAGGAATAAAGTTGTCATAGAGTTGTGTTTATTGACAATGGAAAATGTAATTTTACGAGTCTTTAATTTTTCCGTAGAGATTAACCAAATAATATTCATTTTGTATTGATCCGGTGTGGCGAAGTGAAGGATTTGGAACTGCAGCGGTTCGGCCAATGAATGGTCGACATGTACATAAAGGAGGGACAGCCACATGTCCTTTCTTCAAGGGCTTGAATTTGGCTGGACCTTGAAATATGTTTATATATACACACACTAATAAAAATTACATACTTTATATGTTCGTAAACTCATTTATAAATTATTAGCTTTATTTTTTTTTAAATTTTAGTATTTGTTTTTAAATATTTTTATTTAAAAAATTATAAAAAAAAAGAAATAAAAAAATAATAATTAAGTATGTGTTTTTAAAAGATATATAATTATAAAATAACGCAGTCAAAATTATTATATTTTAAATAATAAAAGTAAGAGTATTAAAATTATATCCATAAAAAATGTTTTAA
Organism: Avicennia marina; assembly: GCA_019155195.1. Taxonomy (NCBI): domain Eukaryota; kingdom Viridiplantae; phylum Streptophyta; class Magnoliopsida; order Lamiales; family Acanthaceae; genus Avicennia; species Avicennia marina. The sequence continues at coordinate 11,411,655 of CM032765.1, forward strand.
ATAATTAAATAAATAATGATTAAAAGAATTTGAAAAAAGAGAAATTTGAATATAAAGCAAGAAAAATAAAGAGTTAAAAGGAAGGATAACAAGAAAAAAGAGAAAGAAAATAATAAGAAAGATTAAAACATAAAATAAGAATAATTATATAATTTAACATTTATATAGTCACAAATTCTTATTAATCTTATAAAGTAGTATACATTAGTTAGAGGGAGGGGGGAAGGAGGGAGGAAAGGAAGAAAAGGGATAAAAATAAAAAAAAATTAAAAGAAGAGTAATTGTATAATTTAATCTTGTGTAATTAAGAATTTTTATTAAGATTTGGTGAGGGGTATTTATGTCATTCGCCTTTGGAACCAACCCCCCCGTTACTTGCACGGATTGGGTGGCACACAGCCTTCATTTTCTCGAAGCGGTTTTTGTCAGAGCGATCCACCATGTCACAGGATAATTAATATTAATCAACAACGGTTTTAAAAAGGCTCAACAAAAAACAACTATATCCATCCGACTGGGTTTGGCACGCGAGTTTTAGTTGGACGTGATATTTGATAAAATTTTTTTTTGAGATATGTAATATATTTGAAATGTAAGTTTTAATAAGATAGATAGTAAAATGTATTTAAATATATATTAAAAATTCATATAGTAATGATTAAATAATGAGATAAGGTATAAATATAATCATTATATTTTAAAGTATAAATAAAATAAATGTGAGTATATATGTTATATATATAAATATTTTTTTATTGTGAATAGATGTAATAATTGAAAAATAATTAGTTAATTATATATATAGAAGAGTAATATTTTAAATTTAAATTTAATTAAAAATATTATTAAATGATATATTTAATAATATGAAATTTAAAACTGTGTTTTAAATATAACAATTGGATTCCAAACACAGCGAATTGTTCAATCAGTATTTTAAAGTAACTTCTCTATGCATCGTATAGTTATATTCCATATTTCAAAATTCTCTCGGGGGTTCTTCGAAAAATGTCCTTGTCCTTGAGTTCTGCCACCTGTCAAGACAAGGAAGAGTTGCCTTCTGTGGTTGCTAGGTCATGTTTGGAATACACCTTTTCATCTCGCAACATTTTTATCAAACCTTACGCTATTAAATATATTTTAATAAAATTTTTATCTAAATTTAAATTTAAATTTCCTTTATATATATATATATAACAAACTAATTATTCTCTAATAATTATATTTATCTATAATTAAAACAATACATACATATACATCCATACACACGCATTTATAAATATATATATTCATATTTTCAAAATTAATCATATATTATCGTATTATTCCATTCTATTAATATTATGTATTTCATAAACTTATAAATATATAAATTTAAATAAATAATAATATTTATCACATTAAAATAATCATTTCAAACACGGTATTCACCGCAATACAGTTGCAATCAAACATCATCGCCCACTGAAACTCCTCTTCCAAACGTAGCCCCAGTCGTGTGTAATGAGTGCATAGAAATCTATTTGGTCTGCTGCCGCCGGCCAATTATCATTAACCCAAGTGTGGCAATAGAGCCGATTATCATTAACCAAAGTGTAAAAATGGAGTTATCCTTGGGCATGGCTTTGCCCCTCCGTCACACATTACTGTGGGTCAGTCTTACTTGTGAGGCCACACTGGTATTTTTACGGTAGCAAACTCCAAGACAGCACAAGTCTCTTCCATATGGGGAAATTCCTCCCCAAGGCATGGAATCTTCTATCTTATTTTTGTGTCTGTTCAGTTTGTATCTATATTTTCACTAATACACAATGTAATTGTAACTGTTGAAGTAAATAGTCACTATTAAAAAGTTTCGACAATAATATTAAAAGATTGATTCTATTAAAAGATTTCAATCATTTGTGCGGATTAACTCCATTAAAAAATTTCGGTTATGTTTGTTTTGATTTTTTAATATGTTTTAGGTGTGTTTTTGTTTGAAAAATGTATAAAAGTAAGAGAGATAAAGATAAAATTTAAAAAATATGATAATTGCAGTATGTATTTTTATGGTGGAAAAATGAAAACAAATATAAGCTTTGATTCTTGAATGCAGTTTTTTATTTATTTCACTATAAGTTACAATTCTTGGTAATAAAAGTGTGGAACTCTTCGTGAATTAAAAATTGCAATTTCACAAATTACAGGTTACAATCCTTCGTGGGACAAATAAAAAGAAAGAATGCAACTTTTTTGGTTAAAGGATGCCACTATTCAAAATGAATCTTAGATCCTGTACTTTTAGAGATTGAATGAATCTTGTTTACTACAAAGATCATAATCCATGTATCTGAGTTTCTTGTGTAAAAATGCATCATTTTTATCCAAGTGATTTGAAAAGTACACACACGTTAGCTCAAGTATTATACAGTATTTTATTTTTAATGGTATTTGTACCTCAATTACACTTAATAAAGGACAAACATAGCCATGAGAAAAATGTGTACAATACGACTTAGTTATAAATGTGCATTTTTCAATTACCAACACTTTCTCTAATGTTATCGCATTTTCATTCAATACGTGACAATTGTTTATTAATAAAGATAAAAGAGCATAATTATTTTGAAGATAGATAATTCTATGTGGTTTAAAATTTTTGATGAGGATAATAATTATGTTTGTTCAAGAAATTTTGATTTTTTAAATCTGTAATTATATATTTAATACAATAATGATGGAATAATGTGTATATATATGGATCATAATTATTTTTTATAGTTTATGTATATAAATGTAAGTGTATGTATGTGTATTTAAGTATTTATTTAATCATGAATAAGGGTAGTTATTAAATTTTGAATATTCATGTATGCTCTAAGAAAGAAAATAATTTAAAGATAAAAATTTGGTTAGAATTATGTTAAATATGCATGGATAAAGTATTCTATTTTTTTATTTTTACGAGATGCTGTAAATTATAAAATACAAGACATTTATCACTTCAATAATAGTAATTTTTTTTAGCATATTAATTTAATAGTAATATATAAAATTGCTATATAGTACGAATTTATTTCACATTAAAAAGAAACAAAAACCCCAACTGCGATGTTATAATAATTAATAATAACGTAAAGTTAAATCACCCAAACACCAATTTATTAATCAAACTTTTAACATTAATTTAGCTTAGATGAGTTTTGAGTTTCGACTACCAACTCGGAAAAGAACGTAAAATTCATCGCTCAATGCGCCACTTTGTCCAGCTATAAGGGTTACTTCTGTCATTAAAAAAGGTTGAGGACTAAAGGGCAAGACCTTTTGTCCAATAGATGCCGAGGGAGCATCGCCATAGGGTGTAGGCCGTCGTATTCAACGCCCCCGGCTCCCACTAAACGACATCGTGTCGTCTGCTTCGCGATCTTGCCCATCATCTCCACTAGAAGTAACAAAACGCATCGCAGGGAAAGAGAGGCCAATCCCATCCTTCGTCGACCAGACAAATATATCGAAAAATTTCACCTTCTCTCTCTATTATTTAATTATAAAATATTCAGGTGAAAGTACAGAAACAACCACCTTTGCCCTCTTTAGCAGACAACTCCGGTGGCAAAATTGACATATCACTGGCCATCTCATCTTCTTCGTCGGGTCAACTGTCGGATAACCACCGCCGCTACCGCTACGCTGTCGTCTAACGAGCGAAGAGGTGGGAATGAACTGAAAAGTTCTCGAAGCCGGGGCTTTAGGTTTGTTGTTTAATAGTATCAGCTAAAATGGATCGGCCGCCGATACCAGCTGGTCCGGGTATGGATATGCCGATCATGCACGACAGTGATCGATACGACTTCGTTCGGGATATCGGGTCGGGTAACTTCGGGGTAGCTCGATTGATGAGGGATAAGCAGACAAAGGAGCTTGTTGCGGTTAAGTATATTGAGCGAGGCGACAAGGTTAGTGGCTTGATCTTGTCTTTATTTCGTTTTTCTGAAACCGTTTATCAGTAGGTGTTGGAGCTGATATAGTTAGCGCAGGACGGAACTATTCTTGCCTGTGCAAATATGGAATGCCTAATTTTGGAAATTTTGTTGATTCAGCCTGGTTTGAGATTTGTTTTAGTAAAATCATAGTTTTTTTCCTTTTTGGGTAGAAAAGTGCTGCAAAAATTTCTAAAAGAGAATAACCTTTTTACAAATTTGGAGCTGCTAAAGTTGGTTCTGATTAGTAAATTGGCCACTTACATTAAATTTGTAATTCATATAAGTTTCTTGAACCAACTGCTTCGTACTCGTCTCTGTTGGGGCTTTGTTTTCTGATTTTGAAATTGCGCGTTTCTATTGATAAGATTCCCCGGTTCAGTTGGCTTTTCGCTGATGTATGCCATATGAATACATTTTCATGGATGTGCTACAAATGGACATAGTCTAGATTGGGATTCCAAGTACCGCTATTTTTTTTTTTTTCATTTTTGTTTTATAATTCCTTCAGCCATCACTCAGCATAGATCATCAATCGAAATTTTTTGCTCTTCCTCTGTCTAAAAGAAATATTAGGCTTTCATCTGAAAGTTACCTTGTTTTCCTATCAATTTTTTCTTTCGTCCTAATTTATTGTTATTGGCTTAAATTATATTTCTATAAGCATAGGTGCGAAGATTATTATTAGCAAAGTGCTGGTGCAAGAAGAGGGAACCCTAAAACGGATATCATTTAATTATTTGTGCTTCATGTTTTTGCCTTAAAAACATGTTTAAGAGGATATACATAATCTTTTGTTGAATTTTCTATCCTTGCACTCAAATTACTAAAATATGATTTTCGTAATCTGTACTCCCATGTAGACGGGATTTCGCCCATGTTTCAAAGTAAAGAAGGACGAAGAAGAGTTTGGTTATTATTTACTAGTAAAGAAACATATCCTAAACATTCTAGTACACTCAAATAACTTTAGGCCCAAACCAGATGAACTTTTGGCGGGAATACTACCTTAGGTGAAACTTATGGACATGTAGAATATTGGCTATACAGGGTAAGGGAAACTGGTGTAAGAAAGTTTTGGTTTGGAGACAACTATAGAAGGATATGCCAGGGAGTGTTAATGGATGCACAAAAGAAATACATAAGAAGAAAATTCTAGGATTATATTCAAGGTCTTAAACAGCAAATAAGTAATTATCTACAATCACTTTGGATTAATGTAAGCTTTTTATGTTGTCCAAGACCAAACATGGATCAGAACAATTTTTTGGGTAGTGAACTCATTTCTACTCCCTAATAGTTAAATCAAACTGAACTCATAAAAGAGAACACATGATTCTGAGATGAGTAAATTGTCGTTTCTACTGCTATCCAACTAGCGCAAAATGACACAGTATTGTCATCATCACTTATTTTTTCATCCCTTTGATTTATAACAGCGTACACAACGCTTAAAATCTCAATCCCATCAGTTTCCTCCGAGAAGAATCTATCTCTCTCTCTCTCTCAGACATGTGCAAAATAGTGATAGCAGAAAAGTTCCTGCCTCTTGCTATCTAAACCAGCTGACTGATTTGAAACAGTGGGCAAAACCATCTAATTATGCACTAATGTCTCCCACTGCTTCTTACTTCTCACTATTAATCACCTGTAATGCTGAATGAGCTGATCATAATTGTGGAAGTGGTGTTTGCTAGTTAATTAGCTATATCTATAGATCAGAGGGCCAGAGAAAATTGTCCTAGTACTGTAGCAATTATCTATGATAGTGATCGATATGATTTTATTAAGAATATAGGATCTGGTAATTGTGGGATAACCTGGCTTATGAGAGATAAATGGAGTAATAAGCTGGTCGCAATTAAGTATATCGCTTGAGGCTGCCCGATCAGTTTTATAACTTTCTTTCAGATTAAGTCTGTTGACTTTATTTCATTTGATGATAGAATTTTGGAGCTATATTGGTGTCTAATTTGGTATGCAATTACTATTACTGGTGAACTGTGTATCCTTTACATGGTTTTTTAAAGCTACCTTTATTTTGCTTTTAGATTCTGCAATATGCCTTTTGCTTTCTCAGGCAAGGATCTCGCCATGTTAGGTTTGATCATGCTAGATGGTAAAAATTAAAAGACGTTAAATCCGTATTTGAATTTTCATTGTCTTCACTTTTCTTCTGTTCTTTTTACTCTGTAACCTGAACAATATATTTATTCCTTTCTGAGTAAGTTGAGGCACTAGTCTGTCTACCTGTATTTCTTCATGAGATTATGGCTGCTAAACAGTTCTGTTGAGGAATGACTTTGCAAAAATCGTGGCTGGCACTGAACTTAGTAATACTCAAAGGTTGTGATAGTACATTTGGTAAATTGTCTATAAGGGGTGACAGAAATTACATTTAATGTAAGGAATGGTTCTGATCATTGATAATGTATGATCAACCTCATATGAGAGTCATCACCTCATACTATTCCATAAGCCTATAGTTGCTTACACACCACTATACCATATTCCACCGACTGTTTGAGCAGAATGCTGCACCCATCTCTTGGTATGGTTTGCCAAATTTCTAAACATAAATCATCATGCTCCTTCTTCTTTCGCACAATTTTAGGCCCTGAAGGAGCTTAGTTCAAGATAACAGTAACCTTTTAATTGGGTTCCTCCATGTAGTTGACTATTACCTTTCAATGTGTCTGGTTGATAATTTAGCGGAGCATAAACATTGAAGAAAATAGAGCTCCTGAAAGGTAAAAGAAAGAAGGCAACTCCCTATAATTCTGAAGAAGAGTTTATTTGGTTGGAATTTCTGCATTCTTTTTCAAATTTATATGTGAATGGTTGCAAGGATCTGACCATTTGGTGCTATGACAGCCAACATATATGCTACTATTTAGCTAGTTTGCTGATAATAAGTTGCAATGTTCAGCTGACCAAAGTTTGTGCTTGCCATATTTAATCTAAATAATTAGCTGCAGATCTCCCGTCTGGAGAAAATCAACTTATTTTTACTTCATGTAATTCATCATTCCATACATGTCTGAAAAAAATTGTGATTTAGTTCTCCACATTTAACTTTGTTGCATGATGTTGAACTAGGTCTTTTGCCCTTGGCTGGCCTTTGCTTTTTAGTGAGGGTGGTGTTGGGCTCAGATAATGCATCAAGAATTACAAAAAATGACTTGTCTGGTAATCTATTTTCTTTGCAGATAGATGAAAATGTTCAGAGAGAAATTATCAATCACAGGTCTTTGAGGCACCCTAATATTGTTAGGTTTAAAGAGGTTTGTCATTGATTATCTTGCTGAAATATGCCTGACTTAAATTATTTTCCTTGCGAGCTATATTCCAAGTGTCTTGTTGTAGGTGATTCTCACGCCAACTCATCTCGCTATTGTAATGGAGTATGCTTCTGGTGGAGAATTATTTGAGCGCATATGCAATGCAGGACGCTTCAGTGAGGATGAGGTTCTTAATTTTTCTTCCATGCTTCTTTTGTATGATATGTTTGTGGCTATCTGGGTATTACTGTTTATATTATATATGTATGCTGCTTGTCATGCAGGCACGTTTCTTTTTTCAACAACTCATATCTGGAGTGAGCTACTGCCATTCAATGGTATTGCAGAATTATATATATATATATACACACATATATATTTGGAAGTTTTCCTTAACTGCAAATGGGTACTGCCCTGCTTAAAGTGGAAATAAGATTGTCTTATGTTTCTTGATGAAGCAAGTATGTCATCGGGACTTGAAGTTGGAAAACACACTGTTGGATGGAAGCCCTGCTCCTCGGTTGAAGATATGTGATTTTGGGTATTCCAAGGTAATCTTTACATCTCAAAATTCTTAAATGCTTTCTGACTAAGTATTCTCCACATTATTTGATCAACTAAATGATATTTTTAAATCTGTACTAATCCTTTTTGTTTAACCTCTTGCTAGAATATGGTTATGTACGACTTTCTGTTCATTAGCTGATTATAATCCTGCTTTTACAGTCTTCATTGCTGCATTCACAACCAAAATCTACTGTGGGGACTCCTGCATATATTGCTCCTGAGGTGTTGCTTAGGAAAGAATATGATGGCAAGGTAAAATGTTAGCTGTATTCTTAATGTTACATTTTCATCCTACATACATGTGGTGCTTCTTCTCCAGTAAACCTATATATATGTTACACTAGTCAAACAGTGTAGAGTATTGGATGTTCTGAAAAATAGGTATACTTTTCAATAGATTCTGACTCCAGAATGTCTTTGCTTCAGATTGCAGATGTGTGGTCATGTGGCGTGACTTTATATGTTATGCTGGTTGGGGCCTATCCTTTTGAAGATCCTGAGGAACCCAAGGACTTCCGTAAGACAATACAGAGAATCTTAAACGTTCAGTACTCCATTCCGGAAAATGTTAAAATATCAGAGGAATGTCGGCATCTAATTTCGAGGATCTTTGTAGCTGACACTGGACAAGTCAGTGATTTCATCTTATATACATAAGCTTCTTGCATTTTGATAGACTGACCAGTTATCTGTTCAACTAACTCTGAATGCAATACTGTTTTCTTTTGAATATTAAGTGCGGTGCTTTTTGTACTTGGAAAACTGTACCTCTGTGCTGGTTTAGATAACTAAATTCTGGTAAAAAAATGAGTTTGGGTCTGAGGTATGCTGAATGATGATCAAGGAAAATTGAGATATTACTCAAACTGAAGTTTGTAGGTTAAGTGATTTTTGCTCTGGTCTCTCTGTAAGACATGACGAACTATTATAAATCCCAGATTGCCCAAAAGGTGTGTTATGTTTAAATACATAGTACATTGTTAATTGCTGTTGGAACCTTATGCTGTTGTTACATATGGTTGGTCAGCGCATCACAATGCCAGAAATCAGGAATCATGTGTGGTTTCTAAAGAACCTTCCTGCGGATCTAATGGATGAAGGGACAATGGGCAACCAGTTTGAAGAGCCAGACCAGCCCATGCAGAGCCTAGAAGTCATCATGCAGATAATTTCAGAAGCCACAATACCTCCCGCTGGATTGTACAATCTGGACTTGATGGATGATGACATGGAAGACCTGGATTCAGATCCCGACCTTGATGTTGACAGCAGTGGGGAGGTTATTTATGCAATTTGATAACATTGTAGTCTGGTCAGATCGACCAGAATCTGAAAACAATGGAAAAATCATCCCTGCGAACTGTGCTTGAAGACCTCTAGGGTGTGCCAAGTGTCTTTTTGAGTGTGGCCATTGCTTCAGTATGTCAATCCAGATTTAGTTATGAGACGAACGTTGCATACAATATCTGTATCATTCTGTTAAAAGAATGGGGTGTGTGCGCGAGAGGGGGCAATGTTAATGGTTACAATATATCTGGGGTCATGTAACTATATGGCATCTGTCCCTGTTACTGTGACTCACTGTCTACTCGCGTTGTTTGTATTGGCTCATGTGCTTTATGTTGTTCATTGTGTTTCCATGAACGTGTGATATGCGCTTAAGCTGTAAACCTGGTGTAGGATTCATGTTAGAGCTCTTATAGAATCTTATATTGTTGTATAGATATAATCTTGCTAAATTTTTATCTTTACACGTATGGGTGTTGCATCCCCCTAGTTTAAGATTTGAGGTGCGATTTACTGAAAAGCAGGTTGAGCAATAAAATTTTGGTCACCCTTCATGCAGCTTAAAAAGATGCTACTGTACCCGATTTTGTGTTTGGTGTCCTTGCATGCCCACGTTGTTGCGTGGGTATTTTATATTGTATAAAAGTATGTATCGGTTTTAGTGTTTTTAGTATATTTTTAAATTACATTTCTATTAGTTAGGTAAATATGAAATTTTATTTAAAATATAAAGATTTAAGTATTTAAATAATGATAGAATTTAGAGTTCTTTTACTATAATTTATAGATTAATTAAACAGCAATAAATTTGTTGGAGGACACTAACTTATTACCATACCACTAAATTAATAAATATAAAATAAATTAATATTTTAAAAATAACAAAAAAAAAAACTCAATCACATGAAATTACAAAAAATAAAATGAATAACAATATAAATAATGTTAACACTATTAGTAAAAAATTCAGATAAATAAATAAGTTATAATAAAAATCCACTATAATCATGAAATAAATAATATGTTATAAACTATTTTAAAGGTACAAAATTTGACTATAAATTTTAATTAAATATGTGATATTTATTTAATATATGTTAAATTCATTTTAAAGTTTGATTATATATAATATAATATCATAGAGATTTGATAAAAATTATTATGATGTGAAATTTTAAACTGTAAGTATAAATATACTATTTATTTGAAAATTTGTTAATAGATTTATGTGAATATAATATTATTAAAATACATTGAAAATCTAACAGTACATTTACAAAATTAGAAATAAAATGATATATTTAAAAAGATAATTCTATAGAAGAATGATATAAATATTAAAATGTATAAATATGTAAAAAAACGTTGTAAGAAATAGTCAATTTTTATTAATTTCAATCACTTTCCAACTTTACTTTATTTTTCATATCGGTTTTTCTTCTATTATTCTATATTCTATATCATATACTAGGAATAAGGACTTGATTTTGATTTCACAATGTTGGAATTGTTATAATGTCCTTATTGAATATTATCCTTCCCTTTTTGTTGTCATTCAATATAATTTAATATTTATCTCTCATATATTTTACATCTTTCAACCCTTGTCTTTTTTGTTTTTTTGTTTAATTTTATCATATACTTCGAATTTTAAAATGTTTTGTTTTATTACTGTTCGTTATAGTAAATAAAATATGATAGTTTATAACGTAACGAATATGTCATCACTATTAGTGTGCATACACGTGTACAATACATGCCAATTACTTTTAGAAAGAATTTCAATTAATTGAACTAATAATAATAATTTTTTTAATTCAAAGCTTGATAGATCGACGTTATATTGCAACGGCATGACCATTCACGCGCATCAGCCGTGCTTTTTTTTTTTTTTTTGGTATATTTTATTAAAAAATGTGTAAAAATTTAAAAAAATAATAAAATTTAAAATATATAATAATTATATTATGTATTTTTAGCAGCGAAACAAATATAGGCTATTAAGGATGGATAGCCTTTGTTTTTACGAGGTGTTTGTTTGGTGTTGTGATGGACAAATGATAATTAATGGGGTATGCCAGTGCGGTGGATCGAAGATTGGCTAAGCGGGCGAGGGGAGAGAGAGGGATGGAATGCGTTAGCCCTATTATTGTTGCAACTTGGCTGTGCCGTGCGCAGCTTGTATGCATGTGGGGTCGTGGAAGGGCTCTCCACAGGGGGCCAAGTGGAGGCCGACAGAATGAGGGCGCAAGGCGGTGGCCACTATGTGGGGTTTCCATGAGGGCAACAGCAGCGGAGTAGGGGCAGGCGGCGGTCTTGACAAGGACGGCCGTAGACGCTTGCGGTGGTACGTACAAAATGGAAAGAGCACGTGTGGTGGCCCGGAGAATTGCGGCAAATATATTAAATTTTATATTTCAGAAAAAGATATTTTTCATATGTTCTACGGAAAATATCCAGAGAACATAAAAAATTTTTAATCTCGTTTCATGGAAAATATAAATCTATATTTTTATTGTTTTCTAGACAATCTAAATTTTTAAATTTATATTTTGTATTTCATAATTTATGAAATATATTTTTGTTTTCTTTTGAGAATAAATTTTGATAACATATTTTTGCCCTTTTCATTTATATTTTGGAAGTGGGTTTTTTATATTTTTCTATATTTCTAGGAAAACATAATTTTTTATTTTTAATATATGATTTGTTGTGGCTACCATCTCATGTCACATGCGAAGCCGACTCAAACACGTGCCACGCGGACAAGGCGGCCGGAAAGCCCCAGTTCTGCTTCTTAGATGCATGGCTCGGGCGAGATTCCGGTCAAAAGTGAAATTACCGAAGTAAAATTTGTCTCACTTTTTCCATCTTGCCGAAGAACGTACGTATATAGGCCTTGAATTTCTTGGTATTTATTGGCTTTTTTATAATATGTGATTGTTGCTGTTCATTATCGTGAAAGAGCTATGCTTATATGATGAAAAATCATCTTTCATCTATGCTAAATTTTATATTTTAGAAAACTTAAAGAGGCTTTTTAGTTGTGTTGGTTGGCAAAGCTATGCTTAATTATTTGTATCTTTGTTCTAGGTAAATTCTTCTAATTATAAGCTAAATAGAACTTTATATTTTACATTCATAATGTATTTTTATAAATGTCATATCTAAGTATCTCTATATACATATATATATATATTAATTTCTCAATTTTTTAATGTGCTCGACTACTTATTTAAGTTATTAATTCAGCGCATGCCGAACGAACGAGGATCTGTAGCTTGCCTGTGGGCATCTTGTCAACAACCCAAGTTAATTTACGGTTATTAGGTAGCTTCGTAATACAAAGTTATCTTAATTTATCTATCTGATCATTAATTTTTTCAATTTTTGGCTAAGAAAGAGGAATGTGGTTCGTATTGTCAAATACATTGGCATTCTTGATATTTTTCATAAAATTTATAACCATGTTTGCAGATTTGGTGTCCACTTTCAAGTGTACCTTTTGCTGTTAAAAATTATGTAAAAAGATAAGAAATAAAAAGAAAATTTTAAAATTTAATGATGAAAGTGTTTTTTTTTTTTTTAAGAATGAAACCCCGTAACTTACATTTCTAATTGTATTTGTCAATAAAAGTTTATGCCTCTTTTTTTTTTTCTTCTTCATTTTACTACTACCTATACAATTTAATAACAAATTTGAACAAGTTACTGTTCAAAAAATTTCTAGTTAAAGTTTGTGATACGAATGAATAAGATTGATTACTCAATTATTGTTTAGAACTTTGACAAAATTAGCAAATAAAACAGTCAAATTAGTGACTATTATTGCCCACATTCTGTACAAACAATAAAATAACAAGGCCCACCATTGCCTTCACATCACTGTCCTCGCCGGTCCGTACGACGTCCTTTTTGCCTGTACCTCATTTCCCGAGAAACTGAATGTTAATAAACGCTGAAGTTCTGCACCTAAAATTATGTTTGCAATTTAAAAATAAAAAATCAAAAACTTCGACATATCATCCAAAATCAATTTACAAGTCATGAGATTAAATTATAAATGAACATAATTTTCTATAATTCAATGAAAACCGCACACCACGTCCTTATAATTATAACAACAACAACATGCTAACTTATTGAATCTTAGCGGGGCGCAATTGTGATTGGATGCATGGAGTCGTTTGGTTGACTCCCCGCATGATATATATGAGCTCCATCGTCAACTAGCATTTCCTCTGGCGGGAATGACTGCTCGAGGCCGTTTGAAATGGCTTCGCCAGTTTCAGTCGATCTCATCAGCGACATGGCCTTCTCATTCATCTTTTCTTTTAAATTACCCACTGCTGTGAAAATTCTTTTACTCTCTCCAAAGCGAAGGGCAGCCACGTTGATTTGAAAAGTTCTCCGACGGTGAAGCTTCCAAGTTGGTCAATTTATGGGACTAGTACATTCTCCGGAAAACATCTCATAATGGAGCACTTCTGAACGAGCTTTTCACCTTCCCTTAGCCGAATACAGAATCCTTCAGCTTCGTGTATATTGCTGAAGTTCTCGTCAGCATCATGGATGACAAGTTTAATGGTGAAGAGAGTTGATTTTAAGCGGTTTAAATCTGAGCTGAAACCAAAAGCTCTCCAGATTGCGGCAACAGGTAAACTGAGTGGCAGTTGAAACACTGCGACCAGGGCCGCCCTCTTTAGTAGGCTGGCTTTCATCAATTTCTGCACAAGCAAAAGTCCAAATCATCATATACTTGAAAATATATGAAACATTTCTTGCTGCTTGCAAGAAAGGGAAGCTTATCACTCGTTTCGGAGGATCTTCTAAAAAGGAACCTCGAAATTTGTTGTCCCAGGAAATTAAGATATAATTCGGGTGGGAGCAGCCTCGGAGTGAGAACTTCTAACTGACCTTTGTTTCTGCCATTTGTTTGTATGGTATGTCGGGGAATTCGCAGAGAAATGACGGTCAATGCAGGGCAGGAATACCACAGTGTTCGAAGACGGTTAAGAGTGTGTTGGGCGAAGGAAATTAAACTGGTTTACTGCAGTGGTCTCGCGTTGCACTTGCATGTATAGCGTAGTCAGTGTTGATATTTGGGCAATTTATAAACCAAAAACCCTCTTTTCAACCAAGTGAAAATCAAAGTGTGCGACTAATTGTGAAAATTGACTAAAAGAAGGGAATGGAAGGCTTTTAACTATAAATAGAAGATATTTTGGAGATCGGTCCAAACTCACGGGAATATAAAGAGTGAGTATGTACAAAGAGTACTCATTAGTTAGTTTATTATAAAGATTGTTTTGAAAAATTAAGATTCGTCGTATTCTTGTAATTATTTTCTTTTTTTTTTGTATTATATACATTTAAATACAAAGTACCACGTTTTTATTAAATTCTTTTCTTCTTTTGAATCTATTTTTCCTAATAAGTAGTACTAGAGTTAAGGTTCTAATACTTTAATTTGAGGAACAATGGAGAAATTGACCAAAACCATGATTAAGTTGAACTCTAAAAACTATACTATTTGAAAGGTCCAAATGGAAGACCATTTGATCATACGAGACTTATGGGATTTAGTGTTTGGATACTCTACGAAATCTCAAAGTAATTATGATGCCAAGTAGAAAAGGATGCACAAAAAACAGTAAGCCAAATTTGTGCTTGAATTGATCAAAATATTTTTAATTATGTTTTTAAAGAAATAAGAGCTGATGCTTTTTGAAAGAAATTTGAAGCAATATATGAAAGAAAACATGGTTTAAATAAAGCTTCATTATTAAAAAAAATTACTCACCTTCATTATAAAGAGGACTCTAACATGTCAAGCATTTAAATAAATTTTAAGGATTAATTAATCATTGTGCAACATTGAAATTAAATTTGAATGATGAGGTTCAAACTCTTTTGTTATTTAATTTATTACTTGATAGTTAAGAAACCTTGTTTGTCGCTATTTCTAACTCTGTTACAAACGAAGTATTGATCTTATATGTGATAAAAAAAAGCCCACTTAATAAAAAAAATAAGGAGAAAATATATTGCATAAAAAGTTGAAAGTCAAGCATTTGTTTCTGAAAGATATGGAATACGTGGACAAAGTTAAAGTTGGAAACCAAATCAAGAAAGATGACACTCAAGAGGTAAGTCTGTTAATAAAAAAAAGAGTTAAATATTTTTATTGTAGAAGAAAATGGCAAATCAAAAGAGATTGTTGAATATGAAAACAGAATTCTACTAAAAAAAAGAAGTACAAAAGAAGTAAGAAAATATGTGTGAAGAAACTATTGTCATAGCTTCATATGGAGAAATAATAATAGCAAGTAATGAAAATTTTTTTAATTTTATTTTTCAAGAGTTTTTTTGGATGGTTGACTCAGAGGTTTCTTACCTGTTAACTCCACATAAAAAGTTTTTTTTCTTCTTATTACTCTATGAAAAATAGATTTGTAAAAATAAATTATAGTGTCACTTATAAAATATATGAAATTTGTGATATTTTTGATAATTATTGCCTTGGTGGTACAATCACTGTGAGATGTGGTACAAGCAACTGCTCCACTTGATGTAGAGTTAAGCGTGCCAAAGCCTTTTTCGAAAAAGTAAAAGGTTGAGCGCTACAATGATTCCAGCTACACGTCATACACTTGATGGGTATGCATGTTAATCCAAAATATATTATTTTTGTCACATATAACATTTTATTTTTATTATATCATTATGATTAAAAATATTAGATTTTTATTTTATTCTATTATTATTCATTTAGGAACAATTAAACACTTTATGTGTGCACATAATATTTTATTGACGACAATAAAATATAAATATATCATATTTGACAATTTTTGATAATTTTAAAAATCTTGATAATAAAATCAAGTTATCAAAAATTAAAATTATATTAGAAGATTTGCACAAAATTAAGGAGATGACAAAGTAATAAGTAAAAAATATAAAATATAAAACAATTAGAAAGAAATAAAAATCAAAAAATGGAAGAGGGCATTTTAGTAAATTAATATTGAGAACAAGAGGTAGTTCTGCTCCTTGCATTTAATACACAGTATAGATATAGATTGTGCCAGACAATATAGATTAAGGGCATGTTAACTTTTAAAGCTAATTAAAAGTTATTTTGGGTGATAAAAGCCTCTAATAAAATATGACTCTAGTATTAATTTAACAAAATATTAGATAAAATAATATAACTTAACAAGTGCCATAAAATAATTTAAATATGTTGCTTATTTGATATACTTATCATTAAAATATTTTATATTCTAATCTACATTAGTGAACACAATATTAAGTTATCCGTTATTAATTTATCTTTAAAAATGATCCATAAGATTTTAATCCTATTAATCAAAGTGTAATAGTGTATATTCACCATTTGCAACAAAAGTAACTCAAACTCTCAATTTTATGCTTACTAAAAGTGGAAAATTTTATGTGTGCATAAATATATTTTTAAATTATAAAATTATTTTATTTTAAGTTTAAAATAATTAAAATTAAGCGTATAAACAATATTTAAAATAAGAAAAATATAAAAAGAAGTCCGAAAGAAAGAAATTTTGAGAGAAAAATATATAAAAACAATAAGCTGAAAGAAAAGAAAAAAAAGAGAAGGATAGAAAAATAAAAATAAAAATAAAAACAAGGATAGTTGTGCTCGTTTATTAACAATGAATTTTAGCAAGGAAAATAAGTGTGTTGCTAATTAGATTAATTGTGATATTTCATTATGAAAAATCTAACTGCAAAACCATTTATATTTAATTAATCTGTATTTTCTAATTTTTTTCTAGAGTCTATGTACTACAAAAAATGTCTTTTTACACGAGCAAATTATCGTAAGTTTTTTTATTTTGTCACATTACCCAAAAATAATGGACAGAATCTTTTTCATCACAATATGATGAAATAGCTTTTCTCACATTATTACTTACATGTTGTGATGATTATTATCTTTCTCATAATAGTATGTATTAATTGGGAAGAAAGAAAATTTTATCATTTATTTCAATGTATTATTATTAATATTATTGTTATTAATATATTAATAAAAAGGAATAAATTAATTTAATTCAAAGTGACTTTTAAAATTTTAAAATATTTATTAGAAACAAAATCGACAATAAAATTAACTATTATTAATTTCATGAATTTAAAATATATAAATACTTGAACAAAGCTGCGTGTGTGGTTTAGTGGGAACCTCCTAAATTTTCAGCAGTAAGGTTTTAGTGTTCAAATCTTACAATGTTCATGAAGTGTCTATATTAGGGATTAAAAGAAAGAAAGATTAGCAAGAAAAATATTTATTTGTGAATTATTTATCATTAAGTGTCTAAATTAGGGATTAAAAGAAAGAAAGATTAGCAACAAAAATATTTATTTGTAAGTTATTTATCCTTTGCTAATAGAGACGAAAAATTTTCTTAAAATTTATCTAGGAGCAAATCACTTAACAAAATAATCTGTTGCTAAATTCATTGCTGATATAAATTAAATTATAGTTTGCAAGGAATTCCAAACCTTGCTAAACATTGAATTTCTTGTAGTGGTAATTTTATAATGCGTGGCTAAGAAGACTTACTTCTATATTGATGTAGTACAAATAAAATTAAAAGTATAAAGAATATCTGTAAAGATAAGATGAAAAATTTTACAAAGAAAAAATTGCAATAAAAATAAATAAAAATAATAAGTCACAAGAAAACAGAAAAGAAAAGGATAGAAATATAATGATAGTTGTATAATTTTACAATATGTTCAACTTCCATAATAATACAAGTAAGGATATATGGTATAGAAAAATATTTTTATTTTTGAATTATCTCTGTCTTTTTAATATTTTTTCTTCATTAAAAATCATTAAACAAGTATAAAGAATTTTTAATATCTCTCTCTCTCTCTCTCTCTCTCTCTCTCTCTATTCTGTAGTTTGTTTTTAACTTCTATTAGATACTAAAAATCCATAGGCTAACCATACTGTAAACCATGGACTAAAATTTAAGCGCAGAAGACGGAGATCTGGCGAAGTGGGCTCAGGTTTCTGCTGATAAGAAAACCATGCCCCAGGGTCCATGTTGGGTCAATTTTCCTTTCTATCAACCTTGTCTATTGGACAAAAAACATTAAAGGGTGTTTGGGTGTTCTTACAAGTTTTTCAAACATTTGTGAGCTGTTTGAAAGTTTGTAACTTTTTTGTAAGTATTTAATAACTTGTTTACTAGAATAACTTTGTTTTTATAGGTTTTAAAAATAAAATATTTAGAACTTATAATTTTTTTTAAAACAAGTTAGATATTTTCAATTACCTTATAAGTTATTTTATTTTATAAAATAAAAATTATACAAATATCCTTAAATTACATTTTGTCAATAATATTTGATTTATATTTCTCATTATTGCAATAAAATTTTATGATACACTAAAATTATACATTTCGACGAAATCTTCTAAGATGATCTCCTTTTTTCTATTTAAACACTTTACTAGTTTATTTTTAAAATAATATCTATGAATTTATAAGCACAAAAAATATTTTATAAATTATATAATTTTATAGATTATTAAAAATAAGCTTAGCGAAACACCCTATTCATTGTGTGAACATGGTCATTTAATCGCATGTATCAACTATAGTTGCATTGGTTAACTCTATCTTGAGTGGAGTTCAATTAGATTACATTAATCACGATAGCTAAGGCTGCAGAAGCAGAACCAGCTGGCTGAAGTCGACACCTTTACGTCTCAATGTCAGATGCTTCGAATCTAGACAACTCTACATTTTATTTTATTTTCTGTCTTAAGCTGGAAATTTTCTTGTCGCGACTCTAGCTCCAAATAATTATGAATGATAAGAACCATTCTCCACTACCATTTCTTTCTCCAATGGGGATGACTGCTCAAACCGGTTTGGAGTGGCCCTGCCAATTTCATTTGATCTCTTCAGCAATATGGCCATTTCATTCATCTTCTCTTCTAAATTACTCACCACTGTGGAAATCCTTTTGCTCTCTCCAAAGTGGAGGGCTGCCACGTACCTTTGGAAAAAGCTCATAAGTGAAGCTTCCAAGTTGGTTAATTTATTGGAGTAGTACAGCCTCCGAAAAACATTCCAACACTTCACGTCGGAGCACTTTTGAACGAGGTCTTCTCCTTCCCTTAACCCTTCAGTTTCATAGATATTGCTGGAGTTGCCTGCATTGCGATCAATGACAAGTTTGATCGAAGAGAGAGTTGATTCTAAGCGGTTTAAGTCTGAGCTAAAACGGAACACTTTCCGAGCTGCGTTGACAAATAAGCTGAGTAAAAGTTGGAACACCGCTCCCAGGGCAGCCCCTTGTGCTAGGCTTCCCATCACGTTCTGCACAAACCAGAAGCCCAAAAGAATTGAAGTTAATTGTACTATTTTTGTTAATGTAATGTCAAATAATAATTTCTCTAGCCGTGGGAACAACGCCAAGCAACATAACAGACATGGCATGGTTCAAAATGCCAGTCCTGGTCAAAAGCAAATTAACTGATTATACATAACAGCAGCAACGGGTGCTTTTTATACATTAAAAGATTGATGGAATGACTCTACATATTGCATCGGCGGCGTACACATGCAAACGTAAGATACATATTTCTTGCCGTTTGCAAGAAATGGGAGCTCATCACGACGTTGGATCCCTCAAATGTACTTAAAATAACTTGAGAATCTTGTTATATATATATATTCTTGGAAGTACGGAACTTGGGAGGGAACCGAGTTGGACCGGTGATTGAGAATCCCTATAAACTGACCTTGTTTCTGCGATACGTTTGTTTGGTGTTTCGGGAAATTCGCGGAGATATGATAAATGGGGCAGCACAGCATGGGCGACTCGAAAATGGTCAAGAGTGAGTGCGGGCTGCTCCGGAGGGCACACACACGCGTCTATATACACGTCCCGATAAGGGGTACGGAACGGATACATAATTATATATATAAATAATATTGCATTACTTGTATAAAAAAGAATGATAATATAGAGAATAAATTATTTAAGCATAATATTGAATAAATAACAAATTAACATTGAGGGACACTCATAATACAAAAAATCAGTATGTTTGGACTATAAATTATATATCATACTTAAATTTCCTAATATGATAAAATAGAGGAAGAAACTCGAAAAAAATAGAATAAATTAAACTAATGAAATAATTGAAAGGTGGAGTAGAATGAAAAAATATGTAAATAATTTAGATTATCTATGATGTGCGTTGTTGTTAAGATATCATTATTTAGTCATTAATAATTTTCTAAAATACCCTTCATAACTAATTCCGTGGGTGTTGTGTACCATGAAGCCGTCTCCCAGAATAGCTAATTTTACTTATTTTAATAAATTTCCTAAAATACTCCTCTTAATAAACCTATTTACACTGTTAACTCCTTTTAGTCTTATATATAAATGAATTAAAATACCCATAACTTTATTTTTTCTCTCTTCGTTGTTATTATTTTAAATTCTTTCTCCCCTTTTTTTAATTAACGTTCAATTTCATCTTTCCTCATATTTTTAAAAATATATAATTTTTTCTTTATATCCTCTCGGAAAATATATAATTAAGATGTTCTATTTTATTACCAGAAATATAATAATTATATATTTTATTATAAGTAATAAAATTCTATAATTCTTTTACGAGTACGCACACACACGCAGATTCTGCACGTCTTACAAGGAACTCAATAATTGCCCATTGTACAGCTATATTCTCTTGTATTCTTAAATAATATGTTTGGGGTATACGCATGAACTTTCCAAGTCTCCCTAAAGTGTGAAGCATTGATGTGATGAGAACGACGCAGAATTATGGTGTGGAACCTATCATCAGGAAGTATAATGGGACTCTGGAAAAATAAGCTTGGCTTTGCTCCATGAAGACAATCCCTTCACAGTGCGAAAAGTTGAGGTGACGTAATTAGCCATCGTGTGGAAAAATTCCATAAAAGCGGACCATAATGTTCAGCGATTTGAAGCAACTGAAGCACCAAAAAGCAAATACAATATTGTGGCCATGGGCCATGGGCCATGGCAAGTGTTGTTGGCATGCAACCAAAAGGCAAACAGGGCCACAGTGGTCATGTTTGTTGTTTTGCGCCCCATGGCAAATATCGTATTTGCTTTCCTTTGCCTCAAGTTAGTTATTTGCTATATGGATATACGAGATAGTGCTCTGATACATAAAATCATGAGATATGCCATAATTTTTAATATTAAGTATTCAATGCAATTACACTAATCTTTGCGATGGCAAATATTGCACTTGCTTTTTTGGTTGCTTCATGGTTGCTTTTGTGGAGTTTTTCCACTCCATCACAAAGTCAGGTAAAGTGGCATTTTTGGTGATCACCCTGAAATTGGAGAGGTAAAGTCATCTCAATTTGATACTTTTTATTATATTTAACACACACTTACGATATGCGGGAGTTAGTTTTTAAAATATTGATTGATGTAAATTTTAAACATTAATATGATATATAAAATATTTTATTTTTCCCAATAATGAGAGCCACTTCAATGGGTAATACCTGAATATTGTCACAAGTGGCCTATATTATCGATTTAGATTTTAATTTATGATTGGAATCAAAAGCAAATTTTTAACATTAATTTGTAATAAATTATGTTAAGGCACAATCACTACAAGAAAATAATTAGTTTGGGATGGCTTTCTAAAACGGCAAAAAAGCCATCCTGTAGTCGTCCAAAAAAATAAAACGGTTTTAAAGTCATCCTAAATTTTTCATAAAGAAAAAAAACAAATATTGTCCTAAATCTATCTCTATCAAAAGCAGTCCTAATAGAGAAAGGACTTGCGTAGCTGTTCGTAATAGGAATTAAATTGGGACGGCTTTTTGAGGCCTTCCGTAATCAAAAATTTAAAATATATAACCCTTTCAAATCCTAACATTTGAGTTCATCTTCTTCGGAAGCTGATGAGGTAAAAGTATATTTATTTAGAAGAGGATTTGTACGTAATTACTTCAATTGAACTAGTTATAGAGAGCATGAGTACCTTGATGAAAACTTAGATGGAGTTAGCCAGAATGCAAGTTCTAATATAGTTGAAGGATTTGAAGTGATGAATTAGGAGCAAAGAATAGCATATGATGTTGCTGGTATGTGCACTAGACCATTAATAAACAATGTTGCGCCTAGTCAGTTGGGTATTGGTGTAGTTGTTAGTGATGTTGGGATAAGTAACACAATATTTGGAGTGGTGTCATTTTCTAGTATCAATTATGTTTAAGGATTGTCAAATAAGTTTTGTGATGTTTCACGCACAGTCGACCAATCATTCTACAATGGGTGCAATAATTTCTCCCAACTATTAGTGGGCCTGACTTGTGAACATAAAGGCTAAGCATTACATGTCACAAAGTTGTTACAATGATATTTCTAAATTACTTGGTAAAATCTTGCCTCTAGATCATTAATGTCTTCAAACTCCTATAGCATGAAGTGACTAATAAGACATTTGGATTTGCCTATAGTGAAGATTGATTGTTGCAGGTCGGGATGTATGCTTTTTTGGAAAGGTAATGATAAGTTGGACATTTGAAAGTTTTGTAGGCAAGTGTGGTACAAACCTTTAAGGACACATGCTCGTTGAGAGAAAAAAGTCTCATATGCGAGATTGTGATATTTGTCTCTCATTTTCAGATTACAGAGGTTATATACTTTAAAGATGACAACAAAGCACACGACATGACATGTGTTCATAATGTTGAGCATGGGTCGATGTGTCATTTCTCTGATGTTGAGGTATGGAGATACTTTGACAAGACGTACCCTAATTTTTCCTATGAACATCAAAATGTATGGTTGGGTCTTTGTACTAATGATTTTACACTGCATAGATCATATAGGAAGACATACTCTTGTTGGCCAATTGTTATCATTTCGTACAATCTGCCTCCTAAGATGTGCATGAAACATCCATATATGTTTCTCACTTTAGTGATTTTAGGACCATCAAATCCAAAATGATTGATTGATGTCTATCTCGAGCCATTAATTGAAGAGTTTAAATAGTAATGAGAAGTGGGTGTTGTGATGCATGATTCATTTAGACGAGACTACTTTAGAATTAGGGTAGCTCTAATGTGAACTATTAATGACCTTCTTACGTATTCAATTTTGTCTAGATGGAGTGTAGCTTGGGTGATGAGATGCTTAATGTGTGGATTGTATGAGAGCTTTTTATCTCCAACATAAGAGGATGGCATATTACTTTGATTGTCATCTCCAGTTTCTCCCTATTGACCATTTGTATAGGAAGAACAAGAAGAACTTCACAAAAGGTTGGGTGGAATGATGTGTTATGGCCACCAACAAGTCAGGAGAACAAACATGGCAATGTATACAATGGCTAGCTAGACTTATAGACAATCCTCATAGGTGGGCATATAGGATGGGATTAAGTACAAATAGACAAAAAGGAGTATTTTTGGGATCTGCCTTATTGGAAAACAAACTTGGTCCACCACATTTGCATACCACAATTTTGATCCGTTTGTAAGCTCATGAAGAATAAGGCTCACTAGAAGCAATATGCATTGAGACAATCAGGATGTTAGCCCTTTCTCTATTTTTAATTATCTTAGTCATACTCCTAAAAAATAAACACCAAGGTAAATCACAAGCACAAAACAACATACTGCAGAAACTTATGTTTTATTGAATTGTCTCGAGGTGGATCTACTATATGGCTGGGGACTCAAACAAGATTATTTGATATTGTTTTGTTTATGTTTTAAGATGTCTAAATGTAGACTTAAACTAATGCTTGTTGTTAGGTTGTTTGTCCAACGATATGCGAGGGATGATGACATGGTTGATTGAATGGTGGCCGAACATTTTATTACCATACTTCCAATCATACGTAAATATAATTTTTCATAGAAATTAAATAACATAAGTTACAAATCATGTATAACATGTCTGCAACCTTATAAACAATTAAGATGTTACAAATTAAAAGTCTAATTTTTGATCAAGCACACACAATAAACTGTTGCCCCATATCATTATTGTCCCCCTTAGGTGGCACATTGTCCTTAGGACCATTGGCCCATCGTTTGAGAATGGTGTAGGCATAAAGACCTTAGGGAATTGTGGTGTTGATTCGGTTCCTGTGTGTTGGCTTCTAAAATAGTGGAATAGGGCCTTGTCACCCATAGTCGAGTGCATCATAAACTTATGTAACTGTCTCTAATAATGCCAAGCACGCCATGTGTTCATATTGATCTCGACCCTTAAGTGTTGATATTACACCCTCTGCTCCTCTTGCAAATCATTTATTTGCCGCTACATTGTGGGAAAGTCCCATCTTGGGCCCAGATGTGGAGCAACAGCTCGAGGTCGTTACGGTGCTTCTTGTTCTAGTGCTTTGACATGGTGAGGGTGGGCTTGCCTATAAGATGTTGTTCTATGGAGACAAGTACTCCTCTGTCGAACCAAATGTCATCACCTGAGTCATACACAGAGCTGTGATGATGTGTCGATACTAGAACATATCTCGAGGAGTACTAGCATATCGTTCCATCTCATTCCTATCTTGTATAACAGTTTCCAAGTTGAAGTATATTCCCTCTCTAATGGAAAAATGGATTATAGTTTGTTCTTTACTGATAGTGCAGTGGTAGTTTATTGGTTGGGCCCTAACTATGGTAAAATACCACATCTTTGATATTATGTCCAACCTTGCCAACATGTACGGGGTGATGAATTCATTCGACATATGCGACATGTTCCAATATTGGCAGTTGGGGAAAATCCTTTGTGCTATTTGGTTCAATGTATTCCTACTTTGCATCAACTGTTGGAAATAGGCACTGTGGTTCTCATTTGATGTCCCAAATAGCTTATTGATCTTGGTCGACAAATAGTGTACTTCAACTCCCTAGTCCTACGACCCATGGCTCCTCCTCATCTCGGGTAAATTTGTGTAGAACTCTCTCACAATTGCTTACACAGTGTCTTGAACCCCTTTCTATGATGGTAGGTGCATAGTTTGTACTCCTTATCATTTCCTAGACTGAACCTCGCTCAAGAACAAGGGTCCTTCCTTATGTTTCATCTTCATATTGTGTCTTAACTACTGTTGAGAGGAATTTCTCCACGTTGTAAGAAGGTGATGCTTTCTTCATTCTTGACGCCATTCCACATATGTAAAGAAATTAGTTAGTTACCCAAAAAATAAAGAAAAGTGCATGAATTCCAATTTGACATTTCATTGAGCATATAGTATACTATGCATTATTGAAATCCTATTGAAGTAAAACCATGATATAATTTCCATTTCATTGTAGCATCATCTCAAGAACACAACAACACTATTTAATGGGCACAAATCTAACATTTTCATTGAAAATAACAATAAATGGTCAAAAAATGAAGGACTATGTAATGCCCATATATAATACAATAATTATGAATTAGATTGTTAGTCAATGTAAAAATTCTAAAAACAAGAAGTTATATTGTATAGAAATTGCAAACTTATGCGTTAATTGGATGAAAATTCGCATAGGTAAGGTAACAAAGATGAGTAGGTGTGCTTGGAGAGTGTTATTTTCTATTTAAATGGAACTATTGTTTGGTTGATTTTCATTTTGGTATTATATGTACATGATTTTTTGAGTGATTTACTTGTGTTAAAATGTTTGAATTTTGAATGGTGTTACGTTCTTGCTTGAAAATTGAAGTTTTGTTTAATGTGACTTGTGTTTGAGAGTGAGATACCTTTACATGTATCCACCAACTGTTTGATGAAATGTAAATGTGATTCTCATGCATTGTGTGTTCATTTTTGACATTGTTTCAATTATCAATTACGTGTAGCTTGTTTTTAATGTTGTTTCTTGTAAGATTTCTTTCAATTGATTGAATTACATGGTTCATACCTAAATCTTGTTTATGGGTCTAACTTATGTTGTTCATATATTTTGAAGATGCCTTGTAGAGCATTCTTAGATGGGAGGTCCCAAGGGGGTGAAATTCATTGAGAGGAGTTGCTTCAAGTCAAGACTTCACATCTTGTGGGGTTCTTGTATCAAACAACTGAAGTCTCAACTCTCCATATAAACTCCCACCTAATCACTATTGATATCCACTAATAATCGTGATCAACCATGAACTTCAAAGCAGATAAACCGCTTCTTAGAGCTAATATCCCCACCTTTAAAGTAGTCAGGGGATGACACACCACGAAGAGTTGGAGTTTAATTCATACCACTTCACGATCATTTTAGTAAGTTGATTTCTAACTCAATATTACATTCATAACTTTTGCTTTAATTGAAATTTTTTATTCAATTATTAACAAATATGAATTTCATTTTGTCAAGTGCAATGAGGGAAGTTCTAGATATAATTAAGTATATAATGACAAACAATTATAATGGGGCCTGGATATGTTATAGTGATGTCCTATTAGATATTATAAAATTTTGGTTCCGCAAGTTCAAGGTTAGAAAATTAATTACAATCTTTTCTCTTTTTATGATTTTATATTAACTTTAGAATTTTTACAAACATTCAACTAGCACGTGTCATATGCATCATAGAGTCAATTTACTTAGAATGAAATGAACTAAGTAGCAATTGAAATTTTTTTTAAAAAAAAGGGGAGTGAATGTTAGGTAAAGCTTGCATTGTGCATGGACGTCAAACAAGTGGACTCGTTGGATCTCCCAAGATAAATGAGATAGGATGGTGGCTTAATGGAGCCAAGAGACATTCTAAACAGGACCAACCATGTTGATGATGCTACCTCAATCTCCTTTATCTACTAAGGTGGACTAATTTCTATAATAGCCCATTATGAATGAATGGTATGTATGCGAAGAATATGCTATATTGGCTCTTAATATTACGCTAGAACAATGAACTTATCATAATATGTCTGATTACCAATTTTTAAGAGTTAGAGATAGACCAAATCCCAATTCCACTAGAAATTTATTTCGAAGTATGAAAGAATGCACTTGGAGAATGGGCAAGGCCACATGCATAGGCAACAACGTTAATGTTTGTCTATTCAGTTACGCAATTATGTTGGAATGATTATGTTGAGTTGCAATATAATGGGTTTTATAAGATGTTGTGTGGTTACTTCCAAATAAATTGACTTGTGTAATGAATGTGTATCAACTGCATATATGTGTTGGGTAGTTGAGAAATTCACACGTGCAGACTAGAAAGTTTTTCCTTTATTCCACTACTTCTAGTGCCTTAATTTTAGGTGTTTATAGTATGTATTTAGGTAATTTTGTCTATAATATGATATGAGTTATTTCAAATATGTTAATTGTGCTTTGATTTTATAGTACACAGGATTTATATACAATGTTTATTTTGCGAGTAATGATGGAAAAAGTCTCATAGGATCACGATGCTGAGAAGTTGGTTGCAAACACATCACCATCTCTAAAAAGCAACAACATTGTGATATCAGCACTGAAAAGATTCAAAAAAAGTAGATTGCATGGGATGGGATCTGAATCAAAATCATTTTAACCGTTGTCCTAAGCTTCCACATCTTCTACATCCTTTCAGATTGAGTTCCACTCCCTCCAACAAGAATTGCAACTCATGAAAGAATAGTTGTAGCAGAATGAGGTAGAGCTAAATAATTATAAGGGTTGCAGCAAAATAAGGCCAAGTTAGAACAAATTATGAAATGGGCTGCCTCACATCGTGACTTTAGCACATTCGACCTTGTTGGCCCTTCACAGTGGCTAGAGCATGATAAGGATGATGATAATAAAATCTTAGATACAAACATGTAATGCGCTCGTCCTTGTTTATATGTACTTTGTAACACATTTTACATTTACACTATTTATTTAGTGTAAAATTTGACATGTTAAACGTATTTTATCTTTTTAATTTTTTGAATTTGATATGTTGAGGTTTGAATAATTTGCATTAATTCAAATAAAATAAAATTTTGGAAAGTTTTTTAGTAAAGTTGTCCCAAAAAATTCATCTCAAATCCGTCCAAAAAACTTGTTCCAAAAAAGTCATCCCAAAAAAGGTCATTGTGAAGCCATCCTAAAACCGAGCTAGAGCTATCCCAAATCTGTTCAAGAAATACCATTTCAAAAACGTCGCAAAAAAGTTTTCCCAAAGTCATCTAAAAAAGATGTCTCAAAAACCAACCTAGAGTTATCCCAAATTTGATCAAAAAATAGCATCTCAAAGCTGTTTCAAAGTTTAGTATGGCTTTTGAAAAGCTATCCTAAACCATTAGCAATGCTTCTTTTAGGGACGACTTTTAAGCCGTCCCAAAAGCCATCTTTAATTAATTTAGGGCAACTTTTCACTTAAAAAGCTATGTCAATTTAACTGTTTTCTTACAGTGAATTGCAAATGTAATTGGCCTTCAACAGCTCCGCCATAAGCATCTCTTGTCAGCACGAAATTTTGTTTTACACACGCACATCCATCCAATAGAAAAATGAAACTTGAAAACCCTTGCATCTCATTTGAGAAGTTTTGGCAAGAACCGTAGCCCGACTCATGCCCTCTCGTCAACGCTAAGTTATGTTATCGTGGCATGATAATATATGTCAGAAAAAGTTTCCACATCATGTGGGAATTCAACTATGCAAGACTTCATCAATCTTTTACAATGTCTGGCCGCAATGGGACTCCCGACCAAACATGTCTGCTGCCATAGGTTCAGGTTTTCCTTTTGAACGTCGTGGGCTAGCACCAAGACAGTGTGCTAGACTAGAACGTGTAATTTTCACCTCCTTAGTGACGGGATCAATAATTTTTCGTTTTGAAAATAATCAAAAGTAAAAAGTGTTCAATGAATGAAGAAAATGTAACCTTTACTAGACTTTTATTTTTTGGGAGTGACAGCAAAAAGTTTGACAAATAAACCATTCCTAATGTCACTACAAAATTGTACATTAAATTTTCACTTCGTATGTCAAATTTTCAAGAAAAAAAGTATCTAATATTCGTAAATAATCTATAATTAATTATGATAATAGAGACCAGTGAAATGAACCCTGCCTCACTACTTAACGGATATGATTTGATGGAAAGCCAAACTCGGAAGTCAAATGGGAACAGTAGTCACTTGCACATAATTGTTAACTGCTTTACATATGGCATCATGTCCTTTGACCACCGTTTGTTCGCCACCAAGTTGCCGCCCACCCTATCAAAGGTGAAATTACTATCTAGGCTTGTCATGCCTGTCTATAGTTACTCCCATTTGGGGCCTACGCAAGGATAAAGATTATTTTCATGCATCAAGAAACTAGATTATTTAGTAGAAAATTTTGAGAATCATAAAAAACCTCCCTTATTTCTTTCCTATTGCAATTTTTGGATTATTACTTGATGAATTTTGAGCCTTCTATATAGAAAAGAAATAAAAAGAGAGATTAGAAGCCAACTTTTGTCATATCAATGAACCAAAAAGGTGTTAAATAAATGGAATTGAGACGTGCATGGAATATAACGAAATAGAGTCACTTTGAGATTCCATTTGATGGCATATTTGTTGGTTCCCAAATGACATGGTTTTTCTTTGAAAAAGACCATGTTCCTTAGAAGATCTGGCCAATCTGTATGAATTTCAAATTATTTTCTTGAAGCTCATCCGCTTAATTCGTTTACCCTAAAATAACCCGGACAAGTAGGGAAATCCATATTCATCGGGCTTCTTGACATAATCAAATAGAAAGCCTCAATGGTGCTGCTTGAATGGAGTGGTGCAGGGGGAGAAGGTAGTTCCACATTTTCAAATGAGATATTGGTGGACTCCCACTCGATAATTATAGAGCCCCCAATATACTAGAAAACAACGGTGCTTCAGATCCCACCAAACACTTAGGGGAAATTTTAGAATCAGGTGGCGCTGTAATAGCTCAAAATTTTGAGGGTACGCTAGCAATATATTTAAAAATATTATTGACAATATTGGTGAAGAATTTAATTAGTAAATTCTTGATTTTATTTATTTATTTTGGTATGAAATCAGTAGAGTAAATTTAGGGCATATATAGAAGGGAATAAGGCCATGTACATACAAGTCAACCTTATCAAAAATTTTGAGATTGGTGGAGACTTGCCACCGTGATAAATAGAGCTGAAATTGTGGAGAATTAAGGCTAAATCTTGGGTTGAAAATTTGAAAAATTCGTGTAAAATAATTAAGAAAGTATTAAGTGTATTTGGGAAGAAATATACACAAATATACATAAGTGAAATCTTACCAAAATTAGGAAGCTTGAAAATAAATAATTACTATAAGTGCAGGGAGAATCAAATAGGAGGTTAAGGGCTAATTGAATACTGGTTTATTTGTAAAATTAATTCCTATTTTCGTATGAATAATTGAGTGAATTTTAGGTGAGTATGAAAAGAGGGATATGCACCCATTATGGCTATCAAATCTTACCAAATATTCTATGTAATTAAGGGGGAGTTCACCAAGCTTAGGAGAGTCACACGTAAGAAATTTTAATTCTGCAGTAAAATACAATGACAATATAAGACAAGCGGCCAAGGACGCAGTCGTAGACAAGCTGCTCACGGGCACAAGGCCTGAATGCTCGAACATTTAGAATGTTCATGTCACAGCTTCGGATCCTTTTTTTCACAGTTGTGAGCGATGACTTTGCTAGTGCGAGACCTAAAAAAATTAATAGAATATTATTTTCATATAATGAAGGCTTAATCATCCAATTTTGAGACGAAAATAGGCTTAAAATTGTTGCTCAAGGCTTAATAGGATACAGGAGATAATATTTAAATAAATTTCAGATATGAAAACCTACTCAATAAGTAATTGATAGTTTGAAAGGATAATAAATGAGAAACATAGAATATACACAAAAGCACTTAAAAGAATAGGATTTCAGTTAAATTAAATATTAAATAAGAAATTATTTGATTGAATAAGAAGTTAAGAATTGATATCTGTTAAGCCAGATGATCAACAAAATTTATATTAAGTGGTTATTCCCTACCAATTTTTACAAAATACTTTCAAAATTGTTTCATGTTACAACTAATTATAACATGATTAAAAATTATTTTTGAATATTATTTCTATTTTATGAAAGAATAATTTGAAATGTTAATTTTTTGCAAAACTAAAATTATTTTTATGTTCCTATAACTTGGATATGAGTTATTTGTGAAATAAAATTATTATAAATTAAATGTTTTGAAATCGAATACATGAAAGGAAATGTAAAAAACCTTTTACATGATGTCGACGATAGTGTAGAATGAGTTCCATTCTTGTAATCGAGTGATAGATTGAGACCCATCAATTTTGGATAGAAGTGTTGCGGTTGGTAGTAGGCAAACCTAATACATGCCCCTATAGCTCAGTTATGGGTCAACTAATTACCTCCGAATGTCAACAGAAAACGTTAGCCATAAAAGTTGGAATTCAAAGCTTAATTTTTACCTTAAAAAAATTAGGAAGATATTAAACAAGGCCCAAAATGTAAATCACACCATACATCAATTACTTATTCATTTACTAGCTAGTACAAAGCACAATGGTTTAAGAAATACATACGAACCAACTTTTCTACTAGATTTCTAGTCTTCCTGAAGCCAAGTTTTTGTTAATTACCACAGGAGCACCGTGCATACGTCATGACTTTACCTCATCCACCCGATACCCCACTCAAAAGCTGTACGGGAAAGAGTTCCTTGCATTCTGCATGCAGATATATATACCTCGAAAATATATAGATTTAATCCAGATGCCTTGAAAACAAATTTCCTGGTCCTTGCAACAATAATCAGATTTTTTGGGGCCAGAGCACACACCATACCATCTCATCTCAGTACCAGCTGGGTTGGAGGGGCTTTTACAATTGTCATCGAAAAAACTGTCGGGTTCGTCGATTGGAGGTTTGTCACCTTGAGAACATGGCACTTGGAGTCGGGCTATTCCTAGAGTTGGTCTAGAACATTACAAAATTTATATGTCTTTCGGATTGTACAATGACGATAATACATGTGCGTGTATATATAGACAAATATATTTCTCGTGCAATGCATTAATTTGGATGCGCGCCAATGAGATCCAGACAGCATAGGACTAAAACAAACAGGCCAGCGAGGCATTTTCTCGAAAGTAAAATTTACGCTTTATAATGATACTAGGCACACATGCGTGCACGCTCGAGCGTGTGCATCTTAATTTGTAATATATTATTTTTGTCCCAGATAAAATTTAGTTTTTATTAAATATTACATATATATTTTATTCTATTAGTTTGGTAAAAATTACATATTATTTTATTAATGACAATGAAATATACATATATCATATTTTAAAAATTTTAATAATAAAATTAAGTTATCAAAATTTAAAATTATATTTGAAGATTGGTACAACACAAGAGAGAAAAAAGTTAAGAAAATATAAAACAAGTAGAAGGAAATAAAATGAAGAAGGGAAGTGAACATTCTACGAAACTAACATTGAGAACCAAAGGTAGTTACTATCCACACCTTGTGTTTAATACATACTAGTGAATTGCCACATTCTATCTGCATGTTGTTAGAAAATATTTTAATATTTCGAACATCTATTAGAATATTTGATTTGATATTAAGAATATCATCTAACCTAAAATAAGTTTAAGAATATTTTATTTCTTAATTTTTAGAATCAGATATATGTTAAAATATTTTCTATTTTTGGTATAGATAAACTTATCTCATATTATAAATTGAGCCTATCCTAGATTAATGAAGCATAAAATAATTCCTTTAACTTTCTTATCAACATGATATCAGAACAGTAATGCAATCTTTTGCTTTCGCTAAATATGGTTAAAAAAATTTTTCACATGTTCTGCTTACACTATTATTGCCTTTCAACTTTTCTGGCTCTTTTTATTACCATTTGCTTCTACTATTGCCTATTTGTCTGTTCCTGTTCTAGCAACCTCTACTGTTGCCATATACGATTTATTGTTTGCTGCTTTAAACACATCATAGCCTTCTATGTTTTCTAGTAAACCTTATTCTACAGGCGTGATTTTCCTAGTATTGCCTATTTTACAAATGTGATTTTTGAAGTGATCTACTACTACCTTTTGAATGTCTCTCATGGTGTTGTCAATTTTTGTGGTTATTTGTCCCGGTGTTGTCTATATTTAAGGTTGTCCGTGTGGTGTTACCTACCTTTATGGTTGTTGTCACGTCCTAACTCCATGTTTTATTTGAAGGGAGTATTAGAAAATATTTTAATATTTCAAATATCTATTAGAATATTTGATTTGATATTAAAGATATCTTGTTACCTAACATAAGTTTTAAAATATTTTATTTTCTAATTTTTAGAATTAGATATATGTAAATGATATTTCTATTTATTGAGCTAGTTATACTTGTTTTATACTATAAATTTAGACTATTCTTCATTAATAAAACACATAACAATGCCTTCAATTTTCTTTTCAACACATGTGAAATTGTTTATAAATTATAAAAATATTATAATTTAAATAACATAGATAATATTATTGTTTAGAATAAAAAATATAAAAAATATATTTAAAATAATAAAATAAAGAAAGTTGAAAAGAAGAAAGTAAAATTTTAGAAAGAAAGTACAAATAAAGATAAATTGAAAGAAAAACAGAGGTATACAACATGGAAAAGAACAAAATAAATTGAAATAAAAGCAAATTTGTATTTTGCATTGTTTGATCAAAAGGATAAATGCATAATTTTATTAAAGACTGCTAAAATAAGCTCAAGCACCTACACACACACACACACACACACACACAAATTGTCACGCCTCCAAACCGAGTAAGCAACATGACAATACCCTTATGATATTCACATCAAAGATACCTAAACTTACATCAGAACATCTAAACCACTACTTAAATATTTATTTCATCACACTAACAGCAAATCCATCCCTTACACAGTAATGCGATAGTAAAAATCTTGAATACATTCATTGTGGTGGAAACTTTGTTGTTACAACATTTATTCTTGGCATTTGATAGAGAAAACCGGCTACATCCTTCATTCTCGAACGCAGCATTACAAGCCTCATGTGTAATCCTCACCTGTTTTGTCATCTACAAAAATAATTCATTTCTTTTGTGAGTGATTCGCCTAGTAAGCATTTACCTATGTTTACGACATGTTTATAAAACTTTCACATCAGTTACACATTCCTAGTAAAAGTTTTTTTTTTTTTCCAACAGTTCATTTTTAATGTATTAGTTTGCTTATGGTTTGGACATTTGGCATACTAATTCACTAATTAGATTATTAGTCTATAACTCCAATTAAGAAAAGTTACGCACAACCAAATGGCCATTAACCGAACCAACTACTCCAATCTTTAACCTCGATTGGAAGGGTCCTTTGATTTCAATTTTTAACCTAAATTAAGAGAATCATGTAGCTAATCTTTAACTCTAATTGCTAAGGTTACATGGCTCAATTTTTAAGCTGATTAAGAAAAGTCACGTGCAACCAAATAGCCTTCTTAACGAAAGAAGTGTTTCAATTTTTAACTCTAATTGAGAGAATCAGTTTAATTCCCGTTGGAAGGCCCAAAATTTCAACTTAGCTTGAGAGGGTTAGAATTAAATCCCATACAATAATGAACGTTTGAATGAGCATAAACTTTTCATAAACTTCAAGTTCTAAAGAATTTCTATACAAAACATGTTCATAATCTAGTTCACATCCAAAACTTTGCAGTAAAGTCATTTCAATATGGTGAAAATAAAGTTTATCATGATAACAGTAAAATTCAAGGATATATAGAAATATTTTCTAAAATCCCTGATAACATGGAAATTGTAATTTCAAAAATAGTTATATAAAATCTTTAGGTAAACCACTTACTTGAAATTAAATAGTTGGAATAGAGGGTTTGCTTGTGCAGTTCTTATTCTCGTATTCAACCAAAATAATTCCTAAATTTAATTTCAATTTAATAAGAATTTAGTATCTATGCATTCTTTAAAAATGGCTTATGTGTTTGTATCGGAACACCATTCTCTTCTCCATACATTCTTCATCGTTCAGCTTATCTTAGACTGAACTTCTCTTCATTAGGAATTTTTTCTGTCGTGGACTTATGTAATTGATGATTTTATAAGTTTCTAGCTGCATAATCATGCTTAAACAATGATTAAATCCTTAATCGGCTGAAAATACAAAAGAAATAATGAACAGATCATTTCTCGCGGATCAGTACGCGACTGCAACATAGTTTTTCGTGTGAACGGAAGGAGATTCTCCGACCGCAAAATTAGACTGCGATGCGTTCCAGAACTCACGGCGGTCACGTTTCGCGACTACAGAAACCTACGTGTTGTTGCGGAGGCAATACCAACTGTGAGTCATTTTGAAATTAGCCGCGGTCAAGACTGCGACCGCGCAACAACCGTTCGCGAGGGCAAACTCATTCACCGCGACCGCGAGAACTACCACAATGGATACTAGAGGTAGCTGTGGCCGTTTTCAAAGTCGCGCGGGGACGCGTCCCGCGGGAGACTGAGTTCCACCACTGCGAGACGCAGCGCTAGATTGTCATTTCTAGTGTAGCACCTCCAATTTTTAAATTTTTTTATTCTTCTCCCTATTTACTTGGCCTGAACACATTTAAAGTTTCTTGTCACACGTTTTCCTTCCTTCCTCAAGATTCCCCATTTCGAAACATGTATACAAACTTCAATTATCTAGAACTCATGGGTTTGCTCATGTGTGTATACATAAACATACGTATTCTCGCTTCTATGGATGATTAAACTATATCTATGAAATTCTACACATGTTTTCATTCTTAAAAAGATTCTAATGTCCTTCCTACGATAGCAACAAATAACGCAATGCTTTCAATGAAAATAAGTAGCTTCTAAATTAACCTAGTCTTTGGTTTCATACTAACCTTGTTGAAGAGATTGAGATGGATGGTACGTCTTCTCCAGTTCTCAGTAGCCAAAACCTGCAGGTGTAAGCTCCCTTGCCTGGTGTTATACTCTTTTGTTTCCTCTCTCTTCTCCCACCTTCTGCAGAAGTCTCCTCACTTTTTCCCTGACAACGTGCAACAGGGGCTGCAGTTTTCCTCCTGTGATTTATGTATGTGAGAGATCCTGCACGGCCCCTCCTTACTCCTGCCGTCACGTCGCCCAATCCTTGACACAACAGCCATTAATTTCTTGTTGACTCTTGAGGGGCTCAAAATGTACTGTAGGCAATTCCCAAGTTGGATGCTATCCATTGGAATACTTCACGGTGACACCAGCCCCAAACAAGCCCTTATTAATTAAATTTTTTTTCCCGGCACACATATTATAGATATGGATCGATAGCACTATAGATTAAATGTAATAGTGTAAATGGACAATTTGCAACCAAATAACTCAAACTCTTAATGACACAGTAGAAGTGGTTCACATGTCTGTAAATTTATTTCTATAATATAAAATTACTGTATTTTAAGTATTAAAGATTATTAAATTAAAAGTATAAAAAATATTTAAAATAAGAAAAAATTAAAAAAATTAAAAAGAAAAATATCGAGAGAAAAATAAATAAAAACAATAATTTAAAAGAAAATAAAAAAAGGATAGAAAAATAATATAAGTAAGGATATATTGTATAGAAAATATTTATAAAATTGTGCCTTTTTGAATTTTCTTTCTTTCTTTATTAAAATCATTAAACAAATATAAAAAAAAATTGAATTCTACATATCTATTTTTGGCTCTAGTTTTTTTATTGTTTTTAAATACTAAATTCCACATACCAACCAAACCGTAAATCGTGGCATAAGAATCTAAGAGCCAGGTATGGAGATCCGGTGAAGTGACTTTAGGTTTCGTGATGCAAAAACCATGGACTAGGGGCAGGGTGGAATGAAGTCGAACTTGCGTTAGTTGTTTCGAGCAAAATCATAAAACTCAAGATCGCTGGGCTAGGGTGGATGAATATGAGTCTGAGCTCTACCCTAAGCCTATGGAGTTCAATCTCAAACTCAAGCTCACCGATCCTATCTAGTTTGAACTTACCAAATTTATTAAGCTCGATCTCAAGCTCGATCTAGTCTGATCTCGAGCTCGAGTTTATTGACCCTATTGAATGGAGATCGGGGAGAGAATATGGATTGTTTGGTTGGAGTAGTAGGGATAAAGTTAAAATCAAATGAGAGACCCGAGCTTGTGCATCTCAGGAAGCTTGTTCGAGCTTGACTCACTTAACAAATTGAGTTGAGTCGAGCTTTGATCGAATTATTTGATTAAAATGAGTCAAGCAACTCGATTTGGAAACAACCCTACGAGGCATGTTGGGCCATTTCTCCTTCTTGTCAACCTATCTTATTGTTAGAAAACATTTGGATTGAATAATATGATATAATAGATTTTAAATTCACAATAATGAATTCATTATATTTGTTTGAATGTTAGAATATTTTAAATTTTTATTTTGAATTATGATTTTAATAAATAAGGTATATTTAAAATTCTTCTTATATTAAAATTATTTAAAATCCTCTCTCCATTTTTTTAAATCTAAATTCATCAATCCAAATAGGGCCTAAAGAGTGATTGGATATACTTATAAGCTCTTCACATCATCTTATAAAATATTTGATATTTTATAAACTTTTTGTAAATGTTTGGTAAATTTTTTAATAAAAGAACTTATAAACTTAAAAAATAAGATGTTTAGAGCTTATAAGTACTTTAAAAATAAATTAGATATTCCTAACTTATTTTTAGTTAACTTATAAGTTACTTTATTTTATATATTAAAAATTACATAAACATTGGTAGATTACATTTTATTAATGATATTTGACTTATATTCATCATTATTGCAATCAAAATTTTGTGATAAATTACAATTATAAATTTCAACAAAATTTTATAAGACAATCTTATGTTTTCTATTTCAAATATTTTACTAGCTTATTTTTTAAATAAAAATTATGAGCTTAAAAGTATCAAAAACATTTTATAAATTACATCATCTTATTAAAAATAAGCTTGGCCAAACACCCTCTTAGTCATTGTATGAACATGGTCAGTTAACCGCATGTATCAACTATGGTTCCATTGGTTAACTCAATCTTGAGTGGACTTTAATTATATTAGCTAAATCACGATAGCTATTGCTGCAGAAGCAGAACCGGCTGGCAGAAGTCGACCCCATCGTATCTCAATATTAGATTCTTGAATCTAGACAGTCTCGTTATTTTATTTTTTTTCTTTGTCTTAAGCTGGAATTTTTCTTGTTGTGAATCTACCTCAAAAATATTACGAGAGATTATTAAAAAGATCATGCTTCCTATACTTTATTTGTTTTTTTTTTTTGTCTTTTTCCATACATTTTACTCACTTAAAATGAAATTGCCAATGATGATCCTACACGTTTATTTACTTAGTCATGAAGACTGCCATGCAAGACAATTATCATGCATGTCACTTTACAAACTGCCATGCAAGACCATCACGGCAACATATTAAACTATATGGTAAAAATGAATACCTACTCTCAACCTGTATGAACACTCCTTTTTTTCGTCGATGTACAACCTGGATGAAGTTGATTCGATTGGACAGCTGTCTTCCTATGTGCTTAACTTCTTGCCAAGTGATGTGATAAAATATCGTCTAAGATCATATAATCCATGTAGTTTGCCGCTGCGTGACTATAACAAAGCAAATTGCATACATAAGTCTTACTAGATTTCGAGGGCAGAATATATATGGAGATCTGGAGAAGTGGTCTCTGGTTTCTGCTGATAAGGAAAACCATGCACCTGCAGGGTTACTGTTGGGCCATTTCTCCATTTTATCAACCTCGTTTATTGGAAAAAACTATACTCATTAGATAGAAATGGTCAGCGAACCGCATGTATTAACAATGGTTCTATTGGTTAACTCGATTCATGAGTGGAATTTAATTACATTACCGTGATCACGATGGCCATTGCTCCAGAAAACCAGCTGACCGAAGTCGACCCCGACCCCTTCGTAATTCAATTTCAGATGGTTTGAATCAAGACACCTACAAAGCTTCATTTTTTATTTTATTTGTCTAAATCTGGAATTTCTCTTGTTGCGATTAAATTTTTATTTAGGCTTGGTAGTCATTTTACTCACTTGCCCTATGTTTGGTTCTAAGAATTATAATTCAAAGAAAAGAAATACAAAGGAAAATATTTTTAATTATTTGGTTATGTAAGGAAAAAATAGACGGAAATTGTAGTACAAGGAGGTAAATTTGTAAAAAAAAATTAATTTAACATTTTAATCTTTATTATTTTCCCTCAAATTATAAAGACATTTTAATTTAATATTTTATTTGACTTTATTTCTTCTTTTTTAAAAATTTCCCTTTCCTCATTAACATCAATCAATGCATGAAATTTTGAATTTTGAATATATTTCCTTTCTCTGTCAATTTCTTCACCTGCCTTAAATCTTAAAACCAAACATACTAAAAATAATAGAGTTAAGTGATGATAATCCTACCCATTCTCATAATGTTAATATCTAATTAGTTTGTTTTCATTTCTGGGCACAACATTGTAGCATTTTTCATAATTTTAAAGTATTTTCCCATTTAGTCTAACATAGTATTAACCGCATTCAGTGCAACAAAATTATCGTTTCATTTTACAAACATGGACAGAAGACTATTAGGGCAACACATTAAACTATTTGGTAAAAATGGGTAGCTACTCCCAACCTGCACGAACCCACCGATTTTATTTTCCTCGATGCACAACCAGTATGAAGCGTTTGGCTGACCCAGGTCTCGAACCAGTGCACGTGCATAAGAATAGTATCCTTTCCCTCTTTGTCTCTCTCCTTTCATTCTTTTTTCCTCCCTTTTTTTGCTTTTCTGTTTCTGCATGTTTTTTCTTTTCACTTTTCAAACCATATTTCATTTAAAAACAAAAATTTAAATGTATTTTGTATTTATATGTTTTATATCTGCGTCATGTTATGTTTTCAAATATATTTTGTAATTGTCAAATAAATATTTAAAAAATAATATGAAACTTGTTAAAATTACATCTGAAATAATTGGATATTTTCACCAATATTACTAGAATTATTATAAACACACACATATATATTTTATTAATGCATATTTTATAGTTCTATATTTCTTTATAAGTAATTATTTATCATAATATTATATATCTTATAATAATATTTTTAAAATTAAATTTGAAAAAATATACTTTAAATAATAAAATTA
Source organism: Avicennia marina (assembly GCA_019155195.1). Lineage (NCBI taxonomy): Eukaryota > Viridiplantae > Streptophyta > Magnoliopsida > Lamiales > Acanthaceae > Avicennia > Avicennia marina. The sequence goes on from CM032765.1 coordinate 11,452,075, forward strand.
TTTATTATTATTATCATTATATTTTTCATAACAACTATGCATGAACAAAAATTTAAAAACAGAACAGAATAAAAATGAAATGAGAAATAAGGGGAGAGAGTAAGAAAATTAGAACACAAAAAAAGGGTAATGGAAAGAATAAGTGGACACATGTCCACACCCCATGTTATGGGTCCAATGCTTTCAAGTGCAACAACCAGCAAGAGGTTGATTCACTTGGACAGCTGCCCTTCCTATATGCCTAACTTCTTTTGTTGCATGCAACTGCTTCACCATAATACACTCGCATAACATACACGTGCATATGTATATATATGTTGTCAAGCTATACTTGTAAAATTCAATCACCCTCAATCGCAGAATTGAAATTTTATACTAACAGATATGAATCATACTACGCGGCGTTGGATGGAGGATCAGTCGTTTCATTGAAGACCCGAATAAATTTCCATAGCATCCTCAACCACAATTTCTTTGATCTCTTCTTGGCACGACTGCTCTATCTCCCTAATTCTCTGCAGCAATATGGCCATCTCATTCATCTTTTCTTCCAAATTATTCAGCACTGCAGAAATCCTTTTACTCTCGCGAAAGTGAAGGGCTGCCACGTCGATCTGAAAAAAGCTCAAAAGCGAAGCTTCTAGGCTACTCAATTTCTTGGAGTAGTACAGCCTCTGGAAGACATTCCAGTACTTCACCTTGGAGCACTTCCTGATCAGCTTTTCGCCCTTGAATAGAAGAATTGTGAATGCTTCAGTTTCGTGCGCTGGACGTTCCAAGATTTTGTTGAAGTTCTCGATATCCTCAACGGCAAGATTAATCAAGCAAAGAGTTGATTTTAGGCGTTTTAATCGTGAGCTGAAACGGGCCACTTCGTGGGTTGAATCAACCACTGATTTGAATAGCAAGTCAAAAGCTACTCCCAGAGCAGCCCCGGCCACCTGCTCACCCATCACTATCAAAAAGACTGCTACTTCTGTTCAATTTTTGAGCTATTATATATATATATATATATATGCTATTCAGTTGAAAGTTTTACAATTAATTAACTAAACAACACGATGCACTAATTAAAAGATAGAGCTCGTATTGCTGCGACTGACGAATTCAAGAAATGCATGGTACGTAGCTCATGTGCTCTTTCGAGGGCCAGCCAGAAGATCTATGGGAAGCTTGACAAGAAATTACATATATGTGTGTGTGTGTGTGTGTGAGTGTGTGTAAAGTTGAGCTCAGATGCTTCAACTATGGCTTTGTAATCTTGTTATTTTTGAGATGAAGTGGATTGAGGAGGAGAGATCGTTGGAGTATGATTGGGGTAAATCGATAAATGATAAGTTACTAGGGAAATGGTACCAAGAGTGTGTGGGGAAGTGCGGTGTGAGATGGAATGGGTCTCTTGGGTGGTATTTATGCTTGTCGACCTTCTGAGTAATTATCAAAATAATATAAAAAATATTTTTTTTGGATACAACAAATAAAGATACAAATAATAATATAATATAAGAAGAAGTTCTCCCTTTAGGTTTCCTGGAAAATTTTCAGATAGACAGCCACTGGAATTAGGGGGGGGGGGGGGGGGGTGAAAAAAAAATTGATTTCTCAGGTAATAACGTGATGTTTTTCTAGGAAGGATCTGTGAATAGAGTACCGAATCTTACATTTCAGTTTCTTAAGACTAAAATTTATCCCTCTTCCAAATATAGTAACCTCTAAAAACATTTCACATTATTGATGATCATAATATAATTATTAAAAAATAATATATGCAAATTTAAAACGCAGATTAAAAATATACAAGTGCTGTCAATGTTATTGGAGAAAGGAAAAACGTGTGGGGTAAATGCTTCTAATTAGAATATTCCAATTATTATTGCCCACTCCGCACGGTAATCAGTCCCTATCTAAACAAGTAATCGTTTAAAATATTGTCTCTACTTTGACCAAGTCATCAAATGCCTCCGCTTGTGCTCGACTTCATATATTTGAACGCTTGTTAGCCAACTCGTAATTTTTTTAGTTTTTGAATATTATCATATTTTTCTATCTATCGAATATCTTATCCATATTTCATAAGTACATTTTATTCTTAAATTATGTATTTGTAACAGTAAGATGTCTACCAATACTGTGCATGTATATAGCTCTATATCTATTTAACTGGAAAAACATTTATATTCATATACAATTACTATTAACTTTTGATATATTTTAATTCAAAATAAAAATATCATTTGATCCACTTAGTTGTAATGTTGAAATAAAAAATTAATTAAAATGTTATATTATTCACTTTATAAGTTAATATATACATAGTTAGACTAAATTATTATGTTAACTTCTAAGTATTCACATTTATGTTTTGATCGTATTTGGAATATATTCATATTTAAAAACTATATTAATTTTATAATTTTATTTACTAAACTTAATTAATACCCTGGTGGGTTCCACCTTTTATAAAATTTTTCATGTAAATATCTTTACCAAAAAACAATATTTTATTTAAAAATAAAAAAAATAACGAGTTAAAGTTTGAGCTTAATTTGGTTTGGACTTGAAAAAATTTGATTTTGAATATGAACGAGTTTTTCTATTTATTTTTTAAGAGTTCAACTCAATTTAATATAAGATAAACTTAAAAATTTTGTACCCAACTCAACTTGACTTCTATTGTCAAAAAAAAATCAAATGAACATAAACTAACTGGATTCTTCTTAGGATTCACAGTATCATTGAGTCCCTGATAGATCTCTTCTAATTAATATTATATAATTTTAGTCAATATTCAATTATTAATTTATTCGGAATTATTTTTTATCAGTTAATCTTTTCAAAGCCTGAGAAAAGGTGGAAAATTAAAAATGAAAGAATAACGAATGTATGTAATATTTTTATAGAAAAAAATGACATGCTCTTGTTGTGACCTCTTTTGTCCAAACACGTTTATATTTGTCGAGAAAATTTAAAAATGAGCTATCTCAATTGGAAGAAAATAAAAAAAAATGAACAGTACATGACTAGCTCGTCAACTTAATGCTTAATTAGAAGTTTCTAGTAGGGATGTGATACTATATATATATATGTACTTTCTCAGTTGACCATGGAAGTTTCCTCAAAGTGTTAATTATGGATGTTAGTCCCTATTTTACGTACTTGGCTCCTAGGCAAGCCAAAAAAAATTTATCAGAAAGTTAAGGTTGGATCCTTAACAAATAGTCTGAGCTATGATTGACGGAGTGCTCGGCCGTTGAATCCTTCCCCCTTTAACTTACGGATGGATTAAAGAGAGTTTCCATGCTGGCTAAGTCTTGAATGCATAATGGACAGATTCTCTCGTTGATAAAAGGAGATTTCAGTTCGGTCAAGCCTAGGGGTGAGATCGAGTCGAGTCGAACTCGAGTAGTGGTATACTCGAGCTCGACTCGACAATGTAACAATGGAGCTCGAACTCGAGCTCGAGATGGGATCGAGCTCTCAAGCTCGAGTACTCGAGCTCGAGCTCGAATAGGTAAAATTAATTAATCAGAAATATATTTGTAAAATAATAAATGTCCAAAATGCCATGGAACGAAGACTTATTTACAAAATTGTCATCGAGTCGAGTTACTCGAAACTCGTCGAGTCGACACAGAGTCAACTCGAACTCGACTCGTTAAATCACTCGAGTAGCTCGAGCTCGACGAGCTACTCTATGAGTCGAGTCGAGTAGCTCAACTAACTCCTAGCCCTAGTCAAGCTTGGTATTAAAAGTTGAATTAAAGAGAATTAAGGAAATTAAATGAGAAATAAAAGTGGTTAAAGAAAAGAAAGGAAGGCTGGTGGAATTCCAATGCATAAGAAATAATCAGAAGCTTTCTGGCCCTGAAAGCAGGAAAAAACCACAGACCCACACTTCGGCAACTTGCTGTAGAACACCATTCTCTACACACCAAATTCTCTACGCCAAAATTTCAAGATACTGTAGAAGGAAACCATCTTCTAATATTCTAGTGCTCGGAAATGGAGCAGATCACTCAACCCACAAGGGCTGCACCAATTGACGATAATCAAAGCTGAGAACCATCACCAGACCGTTGGCAGAAGGAGAATTAAAGAAGGAAAAAGAGAAAGTCCAAGAGGGAAGAGGACGACCAGGAACGGTTGGGATGAGAGAAAATCTTTGCAGGAAGTAAGAAAGGGCAATCAAACTTAAAGCCGCATTTGGTATGCTCCGAAAAAATCAAATCAATTCATCTGATTAACGTGCACGATTCGTTGTCGCAGTTACATACATGTATATGCATAAATATACTGCGTTGTCACAAGCTTGTATATGTGCTATCACTTTCGAAATTAAGATGCGGTTCGTATGAGGAGGGATAATGGTTTTACTAGAGTAAAACGATAGGTAAAGAGTGGCTTATGAAGCATCATGACCAAATGATGATGGCTCGGTCAAACCCAAAACTGGCATGCGAGTTAGTGCTGATATTCTGTCGAAACGTTAAGAAAATGACGGAGTAATAAAGAGGAGATAGAATAGCGGCACTACCCTATCCAAATCGTGTGAATTGGACGAAGAGAAGTAGGGACTTCTGCACTGCAGCATTCTCTCTACTAGACAGCATTCAATCAAGAGCAGAGCAAGGCAAATGAGTGTAAGGAGTTTCTTCAACCGCAGAACTAAGGCAATTCCTATAAACTCCCATTTCTTTAATCTAGATTTCGTAGAAAATGCGAATTTGGAAAGAGATTTTATAGGTATTCAGTGTGTATATTTTTTTTTGAGAATGGCATTTACGGGCATGAATCAAAATCTACACAAGTCACCAAACCGAGTCGTTGATTCAATTTCATGAGATTTAAAAGCTAGTTCTAAACTTGTGGTGAAATGAGTTTCACCCTCACGGTTATGTGCTGACCTTCGTAAATAGAAATTTAGAACAAATCTTTAGAGCCATAGATGTTATGCAAGCAACTTCATAACTGCAACTCTCAATTTCAATGTGATCCTTAAGGTTAAACCATGATTTTTAGAATCCGTGAACGCAAAAATGGGAATTATGAGTTTGAGAGGTTGAGTTTCATGTGTAGAAAACAGGGTTATATGTAGAGAAGTATACGGATTTCTAAGTTATAACCACACTACATAGTCGAAACGTCGATAGAACCTTTTCGTGAAACCTCTTTGGGCATGATAATAGCAATGTCAATGACAGAATCATCCCTAAACAACCTTAAATGAAGATTGAGACTGGAAATTATTTAGGATATAAGGAACCCATCAATGGATGAAGAGTTGATATTTTCACCAATCAAAAATTGATACATATGATACAAGGTCGTGTTAGAGGGAAGTTCAACACGAGTCATAAATTGAGACAAAGATTACTTTTGATTGAATAGGAAATCAAGAGATCAAACTAGTTGAACCATAAGTTCAAGTGAATCAAAATCAAGTAAGTGGATTACCTTGATTTTATAAAATATTTGCAAAATTATGATTCTTGAAAAATGTCTAGAATATGTCAATGAATTATAGCATTAATGCCTAAATGTTATTTATGCCAAATGCAAGTGATTTTACTGAAAATATTTTGAATGTGAACACAAAAATTTATGAATTGTTGTTAAATTGTTGTTGGACAAATAAATTGGAAAACTTATTATGTAACAAAGCTTATTGGTAGTTCGTTAGTACAGTGGAATTAATTCCAAGCTTCCAAATGAGGATGAAGTTTGGACTTTTTAGTTGGGAAGGAATTTTTAGTTGGGAAAGACGTTGGCTCTCTCACTCAAGCTTATAATTGAAACAGTTAGATTGATTGATAAATTATCTAGTTGTACATGACTTTTTTAATTAGTGAATTGACTATATAAATGTCATATTCATGAGTAAGTCTAAATATATACAGTGACACATACGATGGAATGGCAATGAACGATATTCTTTTCATGTGATGTTATTAAAAGATTCTATACTTTTCATTAAATAATTACTGAATATGTATATGCTTAAATATTGCTGAAATTTTCTTATGAAAATGCTTTTAAACTATTCACGGGTAACTTCTTACTGATCATTCTTGCTCATAAACACTTATTTTAATTACTCTGCAAGCGAGGACCTTGGAGAAGAGTCAACCTAGGACTAATAAGGAAACGAGTTTGGAGGGTTTAACATTAAGTTGTCATTGGATGTTCATTTGAACGTAACTTTCTCAAGTTTTAAGTCGTGATTTGCGTAATTTCTAAGTTTTTCCGTTGTTATACAAAGTTGAGGATTTATGGAGATTCTTATAATGATTTGTCAAATTTAATGTAAAATTATGTTTTTTTTTTTTTTTTTGAATTATGGAACACGCTAAAGGAAGTGCCGTGTCAAATGCCCAGAATTGGGGTGTGACAGCAAACCTCATGGATATGTATTAACCTATTGAATTTGCGACCTGACCACTATAATTGCTCTGTAATGCTTTCGATATTATTTCTTTGGTACAGTCATTGTTTAAAAAAATGGATGGAATTGGTTAGGTATTTGGCCTTGAATCCAAGGCATTTACGGAGTATAGCACACGTATAAATGGAACGGATACACACTGAAGAGAAATTTCAGTTGGACCTCTGCATAACTATGTCCAGAGTCCGGCTGCGTGGACTGTAAGACGGCGACCATCCTATATACATACCTTTTCAGGTCACGAGGAAATTCCCCACAGCCTTTGACAACAAGACGTGCATGTCATGTGCTACCATCATCGTATGTTTAGAAATTAAAAATTGCAAAATTAAGTCACTCAGCCACACGAGAAGAAATTATAAACACACGTATCGCCGACTCGTCTACACGCACAGAAGCACACGGGTTCAAGTCTATACATGCTTGTGTACACAAACACAAGCACCGTATGTTTGAGACCTAGTTTTATTTGGCTACAGGAGAACATGGACCATCACCTCACCTCATACAAATTACTGCTTACAGAGCAGATCCCTTGTTCTAAAGCGGAGTGGGGAAAGAGTTTCTCCCTTTGCTTGCATATACCTCAGAAACAGAAATCCAGATGCCTTGAGACTAAATTTCCAGGTCCTTCAACCATTCGTCAAACGGTACCTAGTAGAGGACAAAATATCATTTATAGTTCCATGTTAGAAATACATGAATAAATTCAATATTGAACACCTGATATAACGAAAGTTTGTTTAAAAAAATGGGAGTAACTTCGAGATCCTAAATTGACTAGATGCCATATACAATCAATTCTCAAGAGAAATCAAGAATCATGAATATGTATCAGCACCTATATTTTCTCAAGAAGACAAGATTCTCGCAGGGTGTCATGGTCTTCGCATAACCTTTATGAGCCGAATACGTCGAGCCTAATTCCATAATCCTCAAGCAGATGTCCTGTCTCACCCTGGATTGTTGCCCTCAAAAATTTCACTTGATCACCTCAGCAATGTGGCAATCCATTCATCTCTTCCAAATTGCTCACCTCAATGGAAATCCAATTTCTCTCTTGAGAGTAAAGGGCCAGCAACTTTGATTGAACACAAAGTTGAGTCAAGCGTTGAAATTTGAGCTGAAGCAGGCTAATTTGTGGGTTACGTTAGCAACTTAAGTGAATATCACATCAAAAGTCTCCCATGAAAGCCGCTTGCTCCACCAGCACTCGCAAAAATCTGCAGGAAGCATCTTTGCACTCTCCAAACAAAATCAGAACTGTGATCTTTTGCGGGAATCAGAATCTTGATATCCTTCGAGAACATCGATATAAAAGAGGAAAGCCGGTGGAATTGTGCTGAAAAAGACATCAAGACATAAAAAAAAAAAAAAGTCAAGGAACACATACAAAAACACTTCTATTTCAAGAATGAACTTGTAAATTTCTCTTAGCATTTTAGGGAACTCTAATCTCATGTCTAATCATGCATAATTCAAATAAATGCCGCATGAGGCGCACACTCAAGAGGTAACAGGACAGAGTCATGGAATTCATCGTACGGATAAACAGATAAGACCAATCATGCCTTCCAAACAAAGAATTATTGCAACATTTTAAAATGACAATAACAAACCTAACATTTCAAGCCACAAACGATAAGAATGAACAAATGCTGAAATTCAGCAGGGTTACCTAAACTTAGACGTGCAATTTTTTAAAAAAAAGAGAAAAAGAAAAAGAAAACTTGAAAGACATGATCTTGTATTTCTATAATTTAATATACTACACACACCATTGTATATCAGAACCAAATTAAGAGGCCGCAATTATTATTTGAATTTGGCGACTTGTCTAGCTAAAGACCCGCATGAGCTCAATCTGCATGTAACATTTCTCTCTCCTGTGGGAGTGATTGCTCAAATCTATTTGAATTGGTCTTTCCAATTTTACTTGATCTCTCCTGCAATATGTTTCTACAAATTCACTCTCTGCTTCGAGAAACCTTCTAGTCGATCGATACTATTGTGGTTCAAATATTTGATAATCAATTTCTTTGTTTTAATACTTATTTATATGTTTGTATATTTCTATTTATATTTGATTACATAGGAATACTAACAACAAACAAACATAAGAAAATATAATTAATTTAAAAAATCACCTTTTTTAACTTATTGGAAAATTTGTACTAAATGATAGTATCATTTGATTAGTTTGTTACTAATATATATAACCCATCAGTTATGTGTTTTTATATTAGTATTTTTAATGTTATGATTTAGAGTCAAACAATATATTAATTATTTACTTACTAGCGTGTTTGACCAAAGACACAAAAAATGACTTAACACATAAGAAAGAAAAATATTTTTATGAAATTAACAAGATATTATATTGGTTATTATAATATTTAAACTAGGATAACAAAATTAAAGAGAAAGAAATAAAAATTTTGTTTGATTTCTTTCTGTTCAATGATTTAGTTTGATATCATGACTCAATTATGACTTGTTCACATTTAATTTAGTTTATTTGCTCATAAACATGCATACGCCATTAACTCAACGACAGATATTTATTACTATAATATTTTTATTATATATAACGTTTTTTTGAAGCAAGTGAAAATGCATACTAAAATTGTAAGAAACAATAAACAAAATAAAACCAACACATTAATTAAGATAAATAAAATATTTTCAAATTTATCATATATATATGCTAATTTCTCAAAATATTATTAATTAATATTGATAATATATGTATGTTATAGGGCAAAACTTCAATATTGGAGACACTATACAATCTTTAAGGAAAATTCATATGAATTAAATTTACTAAAATCAATGAATAAAAATTTAAAACTATTAGATGTCATGTATGACCGCTTTTTTCAATAAGGAACATACTGTACATTGAGAATGTGTATAAAATTTTAAATATTATCAGTTTAGGACTTGATAGATTTATGTATTTATTTATACTTTTTACATTTTGAGTTCTTTATAATCAATCACAAGAATTTTTTGAAAATATATTGTATATCAACATATTTATTTGTGAAAAGCAACATTTAGATTAAATATTATATTCTTTCAATTGCAAGGCATATTGTACATTGCCGACATGTATAGAATTTTAAATTTTTATCATTTTGAGTCTTGACAGATTTATTTATTTCCTTCTTTTTTTTTTTTACATTTTGAGTTTTTAATAATCAATCACAAGAATATTTCTTTGAAAATATATCGTATATCAACAATTTCAGTTGTTAAAACTCACAATTAGAATTAAATATTACTGTTGAATTAGTATTTTAGCTATAATATAAGAACAATATTGTAATACAATTGTTGCTTATAGATCTTTAAAAAAATTTAAAAGAACAATTTAGGTTGTACAGTTTAATTCCATTACCAGCACATTGAAGAAGTTAATTTAGATTCCTCAAAAAATTTAAAATATAAATAGAATATTCACTAACATTATTAATGTTCCTCCAAAGATAAAAAATAATTTCTTATTCACTGCATAATTATGCCAACCTTAATACATAAATATAAGTAATAAGTTTTTATCAAATAATTGATCAAATAGTTATAAATAATTTATACTATATATAAAAGCATCTATCATTTCAAGTGTTCTTGCCGAATTATGAAAGTACATTTCAGTCATAATTAAATACTCATTTTTATTAAAAATAAGGTTAGTAAGTAAAAATAAAATTCTATTTAAAATATAAATCTTTTAGTAGTTGAATACCAATAGAATTCTAATTTATTTAAAATTTCTTGTATGGTTGTTTATGAATTAGTTCAAATAAAAAAGTAAGAGAACTCTAAATTATCTAATTACTTGTATAATTATTGTAATTATTAATTATCTGTAATATATATTATATTAAGTGCTTAATTATTTTTTGATTAAATAATAATTCATTTGTTAGAGGACACTAACCTACAACTATATCACTTAAAAAATGTAAAATAAATTAATGTGTTAAAAACATAAAAATAAATTTCAACCAAATAAAATTACAAAAAGATAAAATAAGTAGTAGCACAAATAATGTCACATTGAGTTAAGATTTCAAATATATAAATAAATAAACTATTATCACAAACAACTGTTGTTGTGAAATAAATAATATGTTATAAACTACTTTAAATATGTGTAATTTGACTTCAAATTTAATCAACTATATGATATTTATTTGATATAAATTAATTTTATTTTAAAGATTAATTATTTGCAATATAATAATATATAGGCAAAATAACAAGTATTAAGATATGGTATATTTTATTTTAAGGATAAACTATACTATTTGTTTGAAAATTTACAAATATATTCATTTGAATATAATATTATGCAAAATAAATTTTAAAAATAAAAATAAATTTATAGTATGAGAAATAAAATGGCATGTTAAGAAAGAAAATTTTATGAAAAATGTTATACATATGAAGATGCATATAGATGCAAAAAAGTTGAAAAAAAATATTCAAATTTAATTATAAGTAATTCACTTTAATATGTATTATAAATATGCTATAATTAGCAATGTATAAAACTATAAAATATAATCAATAAAAGTTATTTTACAAAATTACTACAAATTTAAAAATTCGCAATAAAATATGAAAGAACAATGTTTAATGCTAAATTTTATATGGTTAGATTTATGATAAGTCATATTATAATTGCATACCAATTTTCCAAATATAAAATGTGAAAACTATAATCGAAATTAATGTGCTGAAATATAAAAATAAATGAATAATTATACTACATAATGATCTATACTATAAATACAAAACTCATGTGCAATCATAAAAATAAATTTCACTCAAATAAAATTATAGAGGATAGAACAAGTAGCAATATGAATAATGTCACAATGAGTCAAGGTTTTAGATAAATGAATAAGTAAATTATTATCATAAACAACTATTGTTATGAAATTAGCAATACATTGTAAACTATCTTAGATGTGGAAAATTTGACTATGAGTCTAATTAAATTTATGACATTTATTTGATATGACTTAATTTTATTTTAAAGTTTATTATCTCTAATATAATACTATAGAGGCACAACAACAATTATTAAGATATGAAATATTTATTGTAAGGATAAAGAATACTATTTTGTTTGAAAATTCTCAAAGATATTCATTTGAATACAATACAATGAAAATCAATTTGAAAAGAAAATAATTTTAAAGGATGAGAAATAAAATGATATGTTAAAAAAGAAATATTTGTGAAAAATGTTATAATTATGATATTGCATAAATATGCAAGAAAATTTGTAAGGAATAATCAAATTTAATATTTAAGTAATTAATATGCTCTAGTTAAAAATGCAGAAAAATGTAAAATGTAACACAGTAAAATTAATGTTACAAAATTAATACAGCACTTAAAAATTAGCATAAAAATACGAAAGAATGATGATTAATAATAAATTTAGATAGATAGATTTATGGTAGGTCATTATAATTGCATACCAAGTTTGTAAATATAACCATTGAAAATATAAAATAAACTCTTGTGCTGAAATATAAAAAATAAATGAATAATTATATTACATAAAAGTAATGATCTTAATTATAGATACAGACACTTATTTAAAATATCTAAACAGAAAGTACATTTCTTTTGAGAAATAGGCTATAGTTTGAAAAGAAAATTAGCAAATAAATATTAAATAATTATATAATTAACTTGCAAGTAAATTTCAATAATTTTTTGTCAGATTAAAACTATTTATGAAGAATTCCAAAATGAATGCATTCATATGGTAATTGTAATACAAATATTATAAATTTAAATAAGTAAAATGTGCAAGATGGGAATTTGAATAAACAACAGTACACATTCAATAAATAATATTAGTGAATTCATAATGAGAACATATTAGGGAAAATATTAACAATAAATTAAAAAGTTAGAAATGTATAATTGAAAAATCATTATATTAAAAAATATATTTCTATACACAACTAACACGAACTTGTCCTATGTATAGCTTTATCAATTTTAACTAAATAATTTAATATATAAATAATTAATAAAAATAATTGAGAAAAAAATTATTTCAACTAGATAGTTAAGAAAATGCATTATGAATTTTAGGAGAAACTATATGTTAATAAAGAGGATGACTTGAAAATAATTTAAAGCATGATTTCTTAATTCACTAAAATCTAATGAAAAAATTTATGTAGGAAGTCATTGTATAATATTATTAAGTAAAACTTTTGAAGACATAATTTTGTTAAAATATTGTAATAAACATATATATATATATACACACACACACACATGCACACGCGTGCACATTATTTCTTTACTTATGAAATATTTTCTTTTGAATATGATTAAATGTAATTTTATATATAATTTTTAAAGTTATCTAATACTTTCTTTTAACATTAACTTGCATGAATTAGTTTCAAGCTAATGAAGTTATTTAAATTTGGACTTTTGATTGAGAAAATAATATATAACTTACTAATAGTTCCATTTAAATATAATATTATGAAAATGCATTTTAAATTAAAAAAATAAATTTATAGTATAAAAATAAAAAGATAAATTTATAAAGTAATGTTATAAATATGAAAATTCATAAGTATGCCAAATACAAAATACAACATAATAACATTAATGTTACAAAGTAAATAGAAAAAGACTTAAAAACATTAATGTTACAAAGTAAATAGAAAAAGACTTAAAAACTAACTTATAAATATTAAAGATTGAAGTGTAATGATAAGTTTGTACGAGTAGATTGAGAATAAATTATATTATAATTGCATGAAAATTTTGTAAATATGATTTGGGAAAAATATAAAATAAACTAATGTGTTAGAATATAAAAAGAAATAAATACATTTTACTGCATAAAAATAATTATCTAAATTATAGATACTTATTTAAAATATCTAAATAGAAATTACATTTCAAATCAATAGACTCTATCGCTATATTATATTATATGGAAATGACTAGACAAAAAGTTGAAAAATGTCCCCAATGGGATACCCGGTGATTTTGACTCCATTATTTCATTCATAAGGCTTTGGGTTCAAACCTCCAAGGATGTGTGAGTGTAATAAAGTGTGTTAGTAAAAAAAATTAGTGTTTTAAAATTTTTTTGAAAATTTTTTTGTTATAAATAAGTATAATTAATATCAATAAAAACAATTGAAATGTAATATTAGCAATATATCTACAAAACATAAAATCATATATAATTACATTAGTAGAAAGAACTTCTTATTTGGATCAATTTATGAATAAAATAATTTGAAAATATTTAGTGTCAATTTAATCAATTTATATATATAAGCTATTGGAAAAGTAAATTAGAAAATAGAAGTATAATGCAATAAAAATAATATTAAAAGTTCTATCTTGAATTCTCATAAAACTAAGTTAAAAAAAATTAAAAAATAATTAATTTTAATTTAATATACAATATTCTCTATGTATTTTAATTTCTAGATATAGATTTTTTTTATTATGTCATAGTAAAAAATTAGGCTTAAAGGTATATTATAGTAACAAAGAAAAGTAATTTTAATTCAAAAATACTATCTGAGGTTATTGTAAACATATGAACTATGAGTTTAAAATACAAAAAGTTATGAAAATAATTTGGAAAATATAATGAAATTTTCATATGAGAGTGTAATGCAAAGTGTTTAAAAAAATAAGACACACACACACACACACACACACACATATATAAAATTGATTTTAGTAAATATCATTAATGAATGGAGTCATTGTTTTCTAGACATTAATTTTGAAAACACAAAGATCCTTTGAAGTTGAAAATATTATTAAGTTCTAAAAAATCTCACTTTCCCCACTCATAAAATAAATTTGAAATTTTTTCATTCATTTTTATAAAAAAAATTAAAACAATGTTTTGCCAATTTTTTCACTTAACCAAATAGTTTTGAGATTGAAAATAAAATAATTATTTTTTTATAAATTAAAATTTATTAGGCCTTTTCCTTATTCATTATTTTACTTAATTAGAAGGAACAATCAAAAACAATTTCTTATTATTAATGTATTAATGTGAGTAAGTCCAACAATTGAATATTAGAATTATAATATCTTATATATTTGTTTAAATAAATAATCTATTTTCAAAGATAAGACATTAATATTATTTGTGATATGATAAATACAAAAGTATAAATAAATAACTCAATATTTAAAAGAACTATTTTATAAAATTAAAAAAACTTGAAAGGACATAAAAAATAAATTTAGAGATAAGAAAATAAACCGATTTTAAAGAAAAACTAATTTAATATATTTATATTTATAAATATATCAAAATAATCACACGTTGTTCAATATATATATATATATATATAAAGATTCAAAGTAATATGTTAATTAATAAATTTAAAACTAAATCAATATGGTTCAAATTTTTATATTTTATATAATAATTTACAAATAATAAATTATATAATTACTATGTATAATATTTATTTCTACACAAATGTCACATACGTTCAAAGCATGTTTTTATTCTATTAATTTTAAAATATATAAAGTGCTAGACTAGTATGCGTTTAATCTCAAACATTATCTGCTTCAACATCTGGATAATGCGGGTCCACAAAGTCAGTCATGGCAATTAGGTTTTTAATATAGAACGTGCCGAATGCGAAATGACCTATAGCTAGCGTGTGGGCCTCTTGTAATTTGCACGATTTACTCATATCAGGTAATTTTGGAAAACAAACGTTATCTTAATTTAACTATATGATCATTAATTTCTTCATTCTCTGAATGAAAAAGGTTCTGCCTAATTGTGAGAGGATTGTAGTTCGTAGAATCAAATAATTTGGCGTTCAAGATATAAATTTTTCACAAAACTTATTGCTATGCTTGTTTACATATTTAAATGTATTTTTTGTTTACAAAACTCATGTAAAAATATAAGAGATAAAAAGAAAAATTAAAAAATTTAGTGATTAGAGAGTGTGTGTGTGTGTGTGTGAGTGTGTGTGCTTTTCTTTTAAAAACAAAACCCTGCATAGCCTACATTTCAAATTGTATTTGTTAATTAAGAGTTCATGCTTTTTTTCTCTCTCTTATTTTACTACCATTTATACAATTAATGTAAAATTTTAAACATGTAACTGTTCAAAAAATATCTCGAATGATTAAGATTGATTACTCAATTATTATTTCGGACTTTGCAAATAAAACAATCGAATGACTATTACATGTTCGTGTTTTCGTGGGTGTCAATTCGTGAGCCGGCGAACTCCCATCGTCAGCATTAGTATTGCATAACCCACTTGTCTGCTTAAGCAATATTGGAGAAGATTAGTCTTTGGAGTGCTGAAGTGGGCGGAAATCAGGAACATGCGAGGATGACTTTATTAAACGGGAGCAAGGTATCAATTATCATGTCCGATTCTACCTAACTCCGTAATAGGCATTCCTTTCACACGTCATTGAGCGACAGCTGGCCGTTCCATTACATCCCTTCTCAAAACACTAAAAATGACTAAACGCTTGTTCAGTCAAGCTTAACAAAGGGCAGAAATTGTGCGCAATTAAAAATAAGTACTTCGAAATAATCATCCAAAATCAATTAACAAATAAGACTAAATAAATGATCCTAGATTTCGAAAATTTAATGAACCAACACACAACCACACCTACATTCACATATGCATATATTGCAGAACAAAAATTGTAGCAACAACAATAAATACCTATTTGGAGTTTTTTTTTTTTTTTTGGTCAATGACATATTTGGCTCAACTTAACTTATTCAACCCTAACAGGCTGCAATCAGGGTTGGATGCATGGAGTCGTTTTATTGATCAGTACTCCCATGAAAAGCTCTCCATCCTCAACTAGCGTTTCTTTCTCTAGCGGCAATGACTGATCAAGGCCGTTTGAAATGGCCTCGCCAGTTTCAGTTGAAGTCATCAGCAACGTGGCCATCTCATTCATCTTTTCTTCCAAATTACTAACCCCTATGGAAATTCTTTTACTCTCTCTAAAGTGAAGTGCTGCCAAGTTGATTTGAAAACTTCTCGAAAGTGAAGCTTCCAAGTTGGTTACTCTATGAGAGTAGTACAATCTTCCGAAAACATCCCATGACTTCACGTTGGAACACTTTTGAACAAGCTCTTCGCCTTCTCCCAAGCGAACGGAGAATGCTTTTGCTTTATAGAAACTGCTGCTGAAGTTTTCATCAGCTTCATCACTGACAAGTTTAACGGAAGAGAGAGTTGATTTTAAGAGGTTTAAATTTGAGCTGAAGCGAAATGCTTTCCAGGCTGCGGCAACAAGTATACTGAGTAGCAGTTGAAACAGTGCCCCGAGGGCAGCCCCCTGTACTAGGCTTCCCATCAATTTCTGCAGAAACAAAAGCCCAAGTGATCATGCGCATGAAAATACAAGTAAGATACATTTCTTGCTGCTTGCAAGAAAGGGTAGCTCACCATGCGTTTCGCAGAATTACCTTCGAAATTTGGTTATCCCCGCACGAAAGATATAATTTGGGAGGGACTTGCGTTAGACTGGTGATGGTTGGAAACTTTAACCCACCATTTTGTTACTGCGATTTGTTTGTTTGGTGTACCGGAAATCCTTGGAAAAATGATAATTAATGTCACGGAGTCAGATGATGGGGCACAAAAGTTTTACGGGTGTCGTTGTCGAAGGAGGATGATTTGTTGACCGCGGCACCGGGGGCGGCTTGGCTATGAGTAGGAGGGGTTTTTGTAGGCAAGGGGCAGTTTGGCCATGCGTAGGAGAGGGGTTTTAGTTTGAAACGAGCAGTTGTATTAAAATAAATAATATATTTAATTAAAAAATATTAATTTAAATAAATATATAAATAAAATACATAAAATAATTTTGATTAAATAAAAATATTAATTTATATAAATATATAAATAAAATATATAAAAATAATTATGTGATATGATAATATATAGAAATAATAATTAATTTTTAGGATATAAATAAATATTAATATGGGTATATATTTGATATATATATATGTATGTATGTATGTATTAATTTAATTGTAATAATATATAATGATTAAAAATAATTAATTAGTTATACATGTAAAAGATAGGAAATTTGAATTTAAATTTGGATGAACAATTTGATGATTAATATATTAAGAAGTGTGAAGTTTAATAAGGTTTGAGGGATTTGGAAGTTAGATTCCAAACGTTGCCCTACTGAATGTAATTAGTAAAATCCATCCTTCCACTGAAGGCAATCACTACAAAACAACATGGATAAACTTCGTTTGGACGTAAATTGCACCGGGAAGAAAAATTGAAGCGATAATTTAGAGATAGCATAAAATAAGAGAAAAAGAAATAAAATATTATTATGTTAGATTGTATGTTTCAAATTGTCGGATATGATTGTTTTTATCTTTTATTGTATATTTTTAAGTGTATTTTTTTAAAATATATGAAAAAGTATAAGAGATTAAAAAAATTTAAAATAAGTAATAATTATAATGTATGTTTTTTAAATTCAAAAATGAAAACAAACGTAGACCTAATTTGGATGGGCATGATACAGGTGCAAATCTGTTTCCAAACATAGCCTAAAATCTATCAGGACGTGACAGAAATTCAAAAAAATTGTGGGCAAGCCATTTGAATTTTACTTCATAAAGCCGACACAGAAAAGACAAAAATGTATGATGTCACGTCGCTGAATAATCCAGTCGTCACAAGACAATAACAAACAATTGAAGTAAAATATTTAAATTACATTATCATGTGACAATTAAACATTTATTCTTATTTAACTTGTTTTTCCTATCCTCTTTTCCTTCCACAAAAATTTTCAAGAAAAGCACACTAAAAAACACATATTTAAAACACAAATAAACATAATCCTGGTGAGTTGGGCTTTTAATCTTCAAAAATAATTAAACCAAACTTCGCTACTCCAAGCATCCCAGAAACTTTCTGGTAATCCTGAATTATCTCAATTTGATACTTTTATCATATATAGTGTATACTCGATACACACACGCTCGCATAAACAAGGTTTAAATTTACTGGGTATTATGTGAATATATTCATAAGTCGCCTATATTATCGATCTATGTTTTAACTGGTAATTGGAATCAGAATTGAATAGTTAATTTTTTTCTTGCACTAAAAATGTGAAATACAATGTGCAACTATGAAGTGTCCTTTTTGTAATTCAATAACAGTGCCATAAGTCACTGCCACACTTACCCGATCCAACTATCGTCGAACATTTGTTCAACCTTGACTCAACTTTAATGGAATAGAAATTTCCTTACGGGGCCAGACAAATATTTAATTATGATTCATAATCATATGTCTCGCCATAATAGGGATCAACATTCGTCTTTGATATTCATACGTTATGGATCAGCATGGAGATCGAGTCTTCGCAAGTGGATTTAATTTTAATGGTCGGAACGGTAATAATGAAAATGACACCCTTCTTAGTCAAGAAAAATTTACGTAATTTTTGGGAGTCATTGTTGAGAAGTTGTCTAATTTCTGCAATGGATTAATTTGAAATTATTATTTTTTTCAATTGTTCTCTTCCAATTCATGAAGAACGTGGGAAAAAACTAAAAATAAAAGTTTTAACTTATGTAAACCCTAGACGAAGACACATGCCTGTGATGCGACCTCTCACACGGCCTAGCTTACTAGCAATTTTGCTCTTTCACGTGGTACTTGAAAGTACCGGGAATTTTTATTCTTATAAAAATGGGACTTTTTTAATTCATTATTGTGAAATTATATGATTATTGTTATTTTAAATTTTTTATATTATTTTTTTATTTTTATTTATTATTTTTATTTATTTTTCTCTCATTCCAAATATGCTTATTTTAAATATTTTAAAACTTTTAATTTAAAATAATTTTATTTTTATTATTTAAAGAAACACTATAACTTTATAATCTTTTGTAAAAGTTGCACAGTATACACGTGCAGTTCTTCTCATTTAATATTCTTATAAATATCATTACCTGCATCCGGACCATGAATCACTTTTCAAGGCTCTGATATTATTGTGGGGCATCATGACATGACTATTCCAGAAAATAAATTATCAAACAAAATAGAGAAATAATGGAAAGTAAAAGAAGAAAAGGCAAAAAGAAAACTATTAAAAATGGCACTTTTTTAATTTGTAACACTTTTTATCCGCCAGCGACTATAGGCGTCCCGTGTGAACGTTCCTCCAACGTCAACTATTTTAACAGAATTTTCCTCAACGCGGGCAGATAAATCTTTTTATATATGTCCATTGAATCGATAAAAAATTCTTAAAAATATAAATTATGTTTGTTTTCCTTTACACTTAAAAAATATATACATTTTGATCATTACATTTTTTAAATTTTATTTTTTTCTTATTATTACACCATTTTCAAAAAAAAAGTACACTTTAAAACCAAAAAGAACATAATTATACATATCAATATTAATATTAAATGAAACTTAAAATTCTAACTAAAATATACTTATCAATACTAATATTAAATATATTTCTGAGTACTGGTGATTTTTTTCTGTAAATTTTTGTATACATATTTTTTACGCGCTTTTAAAATATCAATGCATACAAAAAATTGTAATTATAAATATTTATTGTTGAATTATTTTTATGTAATACGTCAGAATAAAGTAATTTGTATGCCAACAAATGTAATAAAAGTGACCAATGAAATTATAAAACTACTTAAAAAAAATTTAAAATATTTTAATTTCTTTTGAACGATGAAATTTGTATATATAGAAAAAATTTTCTTGATATCATAACACTACCTTTCTATGTCACGGCAAAATCTCCATGGCATTTGACAGCCAGCCATGCATACTACGTGGCATGTGCTGCCATGCATCATCTTGAGTTTAAAATTCAAAATTACAAAATTCCGTCACTCAACAACCTGGTAACAAGAAGAAATCATAATTACACAGCCACACCATTCATATACTAGCTGGTGAAAGGCACAAAGGTTCAAAAAATACGTACGTACGTACCAACTTTTCTATTAGGTTTCTATGAGATTCCACGGGGGCACCATTCATGCATCATGACTACGCCTCATCCACAAATCACTGCTCAGTACTCACGGAGCAGATCCCCCACTCAAAAGCGGCGTGGGAAAGCGTTTCTTACATTCTACAGACATACCTTGAAAGCAGATATATTCCAGGTGCCTTGAGAACAAGTTTCCTTGTGTTACGCCGCCCAAACTCGGGCATGGTAGTACTTTAAAGTCTTTCAACTTAGGAATACTAAAGTTCAACTCATCAGAACATCTAATCTAAATATAGAATTTACAATCCTTGTAGTACAAATACTTCTAATACATGGATGATCACAATATAATTTTCTTTACCACTTTTCTTGCAACAAAAATTTAAATACATTACCGTGAAAGCTTAATAAAAAAAGACACTATGAAAGTCTTTAATATTGAATATGATTACCATCTCCATGTGAGATCCTCACTAGTCTCGTCATCTAAAAAATTTAAATCTATTCTTTATAAGCGAAAAGTCGCTTAACAAGAGATATGCCTATTTTTATGGGATGTAAATAAGATGAAAATATTTTAACAAATCATTAAAATAATTTTTTGTCTATGAAACATGTTCGGTGTTCATGTCATGTCAAACTATTCTTTTCTTTTGTATCCGTTTGCTCGTAGTTCCAACATTTTGTGTATCAATCTACTAATCAGAACTTTAATTTATAATCTTAACTACAGAGAATTACGTGCAATTGAATAATTATGAAATCGAATCGGTTGTCTCAATCTATAACTCAAATTGATAGGGTCACGTGTAGCTGAATGACTGCTTCTAGCTGAAATTATTGTATCAATCTATAACCCTAATTAAGAGGGTTGACTTGATCTTGGCTGAATGGCCTAAAACTTCTATCTTACTTACATTAGTGAATATCCCTATGAGCATTTATTAGAAACATTTTCTTTGTAAATATCAATGTTCAACAAGATAATTCTTGAAACATTTCATATAAAATCATCACATAAAACATGCTTTGTGTATAAGGAAAATTTCAGTGTACTTGTCCAATAGACATTTTACAATCGATTTCAATACTTGCCTGTATCCAAAACATACTTTAGAAATAATTACAATTGAACATAACGCAATTCTTTCAAAAATAAATACAACTATTTCATAATTATTCAAAAATAATTTTTCTAAAATAATTTGTAATTTATAAAAGCTAAAAAAATTTTAGGTAATCCGCTTACATGATAAAATTTACATGTAGATAACAAAAGCAATTTTAGAAGTGAAATAATTAAAAATTCACTGGTAAATCACTTATAAACTTTAACTCACGTGAGTTTGTGCCTCACCGGGCTTCACTCCTTGTGTCTCTATTCACTCAAAAGAAATCTTAGTTTGATACAATTTCATGACTTATGTCATTCCAATAAACCGTATCCTAAAGTCGTTTCTCTCACAAAATTACTATGAAAAAAATTCCAAAAATTCTTATAATTCGTCACTTATGGTTTTGTGTACTCCCAAATATCTCATATCATTATTTTGAACCCACAAATCTAATTAAAATTGAAGAGAATACCAATTATATAAATTCTGTTTCTTTCTGTCCAGAACCTGCAATTCGCTTATAAAAATAACTGGATTAATATAAAAATATTTCTGTTACAATATATATTTGGTTGAAAAGCTTCATAAGTCTACTTTAAAATGCAACAAATCTTGATTGATTTCGATTCTCCTGCAGAAAATTATGGTCATTTTTCTAAAGTTGTGCAGAATTAAATCCAATAGTCCGAAATCTACTATTCAGTAGACATAATGCATTAAACTGTATCAATGTAGTCAGAGGATTGTGGGTATCAATACATAATTGGACCCATGAATCTAGTTAAAAATTCAACAGACCCTTTATAATTTGGGGTTTTATATAGAAAGTTATGAGCCCTACACCAAAATCGCGCAAAATTAACCCAACAGTCCAAAAGCTATTTTTTCATTTAACTTCAAGAATTAAACTACTTTATTCTGGAATGAATATTGCAGTAATCTATATGCAGCTTGAAAGATCTACAAATCTAGTTTAATGTACAATACCTTGATCGATTTGGAGCTTCCTCCAAAACGTTGTCCAATAAACTAAAATCACGCAAAACTAAATTTACATGTGTAGTTCATTACTCTCTTCAAGTTTTGAGTCTACTCTTCATTCTTTTTGTCTAAAACATGTCATGCCCCAAATCCGGGCATGTAACACGACAATATCCGTGAATTGACTCAGTGAATACCAAAGTCATTACATCAGAAAACTATACATTCACATACAAATTCTCACATATCATCCACATCTCATGGTAACAAAAAACCTAAAACCTTCAATGACACGGTTTGGGTGTGCACATTGCCCATTAAGTTGTATGAGTTACATCCAGAAAAAGTAATAACACCAATCTAATTAAAGTCGCCTAGCTTGCCCTCTTACCAGGCCCACAGCTGCTCTCCATCAAGCTCTTCACTTGCAAAGGGTTTTAGAAAAGGGTGGTGAGCTTTGTAACTTGATACATTTTCCGAATCATTTGTTCATCAAAAATTTAATAACAATTCACAAAAATTTCGTGTTCACATTCAAATCGATTTTAGTAAACAACTTGCATTGGGCATAAATAGCATTTAGGCAAGAATGGAAAAATTCATTGAAACACACAAAATATTTTCTAAGAAGACATGAAATTCAAGAAAGTATAATTTGCAAACATTCCGAAGAAATTCAGGTAACCCACATGCTTAAAATTACATCGTTTAGTTCATGGTTTCCCAATTTAACCCTTTGATTCTCTGTTCATTTCAAATAATAATTGGTTTAATCCCAATTTCACAAAAAACGTATCCTATTTATTTTGATAACACAACTTTAGTTTCTAAGTCACGCCAGTATTCTTCACCACATGATTCCCATAAAAATCCGTAATTGTACATTTTTAAATTATTATTATCATTCTTTTTGTATTTTTTCCGTTCGTTATACTTATGCCCACACTTCCAGAGAAAACGCCTGGAAAATTGGACAGAAGTCATCTACACTTCCAAGGCCTTTTTTGGGAAACTTAAACTACAGTTGCTTTGTTTGGCAGAGATCCCACTTTAACATGGACAAAAGAACCAAACACAGCTAATAGAAGAAAATTCTGCCTCGAGGGAAATGGCCATCATTACTCCTTGATGCCTTGTTTGGCGAAACATTTCTTTATTTGGTGACCTAAGTTCATGGCCATTACATGCATAGCCACTGTCCATCAGGTTTCCTAAGTAGCAAGTCAACCATCCCAGTCAGCGGAACCGTGAAACTTTCAATAACCAAACTAATAAACCAGCAGTTGCAGCATGCTACCTGTCAAATAATCCCACCAAATAATAATCATGTAATTATTGATGAGTGCGTGCGTTTGGTTAGGTACCCGCCTGCTTCATGTGCCATTCAATTTTTTTTTTTTTTTTTGACGATATCCTGGTTACTATTTGATCGTAATTATATTCCTGAAGCCTCTTATGAGTGGATTAGTTAGTAAACGAGCACTTTTCACTAAATTTGTTAGTATTATCGCAACTATATAAGATGATGACGTTCCGGTCACGTTTGCTCCGAAAGCATATATCCTTTCGAAGATGTCTCAATTCAATGAAGGTATACTCGTATTGTTAAAAACCCATTCATGGTTCCAGCTCTGTTGGATTGAGATGTGACATTCAAGATTGAGAATTCGCAATTTTTAGGATCTAAAAATAGTTCTGGAGTCTAGAAACTTACCTAAGTGACTTGTTCCAAATTTCTTATACCGTCTTTCGTCGATTTTTGTCTTCGGCAAAACTGAATGCCACACTAAACGTCTTCCGTCTTTCCCTATCGCAATCTATCCACGGCCAGGGTTAGTGTCCCTAAAAGTTGAGGATCAGCCTTGTTGCCCCTGAATAAAGCAGGGCCTAGAGCTTAGTCTAATATCAAGATGACGACAAAAGCGTCTGATGCGATGACACACCAGAATATAGATTCTAAAATGTCTTCTCTTCCCCGTCCTTCTTGTCCTTCTTCTCAGCAGGTTGAGAGCCCTTTTTCTTTCACTTCTCTTCTTTTTCTCTTTTTTTCTTTTTCTCTTCTTTTCTCTCTATCGTTCTGCTCGTTTCTCTCTCTCTATTGCCAACCAAATGACTGAATCTTTTCCATGATTTCTCTTAATCATCAGCCATACGAAAGGGCTGTAATGGTTGACTTTCCTTAGGTGTTGCCCAATCAACCGTGATCCTTGCCTATCAATTGTTTGTTTAGATCTTTTATTTCAATTTTCCTTTCATGCACAACCTCACTTCCAAATCTTCTCTCCCTTCCTTGTCCATGGATGGCCGGCCGGCCACCAACCCTCTTGCCCCCCTTTTTTTGGGAATTATGGGCTGGTTTCTTCGCTTCCTCATGGGCTAAGTGAGAAAAAGGCTGGGTCTTCACAAAACACGTTTCGGACCTCTTTCTTACAAGTTTCTATCATTCTCATAAATTCTACGTTTCAAATGACTTCTATTCAAGGCTCAACAATTCAAGTTCATAAGATTGTGCAAGTACGTGTACGTGTGCATATATGCATATATGCGTTTGAGCATATTCTTCAGTTGCAATGCTAGGTATCCCTATCACAAATTATACATACATGATCCAAAATTCCAACACTCATCTGACTCGTGGGGCGTGCCTATACACATACAATTTCTAAGTTCTTCATTACCTACATGAGCATTCTTAATTATTTCATAGCATAAAATCCTATGCACGCTTTAAAATTCTAACACCTTTCCTGCAAACAATCAAATGAAGGGATTCCTCAAGGCTTACCTCAATTCCGAATGTGTTGTGGGTGTCGTTATGACTGAAACTTCTCTCTCCCTTCCTGACTCAACGACCAGAGGTTCTTCCCTTCCTTTCTTTTCTTACGTTTGTGTGCAGTTGTATGCTTGAACAATAGCCTTCCTCTTTCCTTCTTTTGTTATAGATGGCCCTCTTTTCCCAGCAAGTCCAACCAGATTCTCTTCCTTCCTTTTCTTTCTTGTTTTGTTGACTTTTCCCTGCACTTTCATTCTCTCTCTTTCTGTCAACTCTCTTCTCTCCAATCCTTCTTCTCCCTCGTCCCTTTACAAAAGTCAGTAGTAGTTCCTCTTCCAGCCAATCCCTCACTAGTCTTTAGTTTCCCCCCTTCACTTTCTCTCAAATTTTCTTCCTTTTCCTCACGAAGTACAATAATGGCAGTAGTAGCAGATAGGAAAAAGGGAAGGAGTTTTTCTTCTTCCTCTTCTGGGTTGTTTTCCTTCGTTATAACCCATTAATCCCCTCTCCTTTGCCATTCCTCTTGTCAGCCATTTCCCAGAGCTGAAGAGTTGGAGAGCCGTTGCTCTCCCTGGACGTTTTGTCCGAGTAGTGAACAATCAGCCCCGAGGGGCCGTTTGGTTGGTGTTTTTTTAACAGAAAATGGGGTTACCACATCCTCGCTCTTTATTAAAAAGTTTCATCCTCAAAACTTGCTCATCCTTGTTTAGTGAATAAATGGAGGTACTGTTTCCATATTTCCTCTTCTAATTTCCACATGGGTTCTTTTTCAACGTGCTTGGACGCTAAAATTTTATATAAGCGTTCAAGATCGCAATAGTTGCTCTTTCCGATCCACTAACCTTATTGGAACTTCTTGGTAGCTCAAATCCTATTTTAATTCCAACAGTTCAACTTCTAGTACATGATTTGGATCCGACGTGTATCTCTGAAGTTAGGACACGTGGAATACATTATATATTCTAGATAATGAAGGAGGTAGTGCTAGCCGCCAACCTTCTCCTAGACCTCATGGCCTTGGACTTAACATTTCGGCTTTTTCAAAATGCGCTACTCCACGGGTGGGTGACACCTTCAGATAGACCTTTTCTCCTAGTTGAAATTATAATGGTCATTCTTTTAAGTTCACTGAACTTTGCTATTTATCTTGTGCTTTTTTTAGGCTCCTTTGGATAAATGTCACTTTCTCAATTGTTACTTGAATGGATTCTGGTCCGTGACTCACTTTTCCCTTATTTCATCCCAACAAATAGGCAATCGAATACTTGACGCTTCATAGGATGTCATTTCTATAGTGCTTTGGTGGCTATTATTATAAGAAAACTTGACTAAAGATAGATATTCCACTCAAGTTTTACAAGACTTTGGCATATTATTACTTTTTCACACCATTTTATCAAATTAATTCAAGTTTTCTTGAATTTAATACAAGAATTTGCTTGATTCTTTTTTCTTTCAAGGATTTGAACGTATTTCAATTCCATTTTTATTTGGATTGTTTGTGTAACAATCTTTTGGTTTACCAAGCTTCCACATCAAGTGGCATTAGAGCCAGGCTTCTCCTAGTTTGAGTCACTCCAATGGTTGGAAACGAGTTTAAGAAAGCCTGGAGTTAAACTAAGAGATTACACTGATCCAGTTAGGCAAACAGGTGATTATATGTTTGTACTCTTTTGGAATGTTTACATTGATTAGATCCTCAGTCCCAAAACCAGTGGAATTGGCAAGGTAGAAAATTTTTGAAAATATCGTTGAAAATCAATGTGAGATAAATCATAGGAATCCATTATATCGACATAGAAAAAATTCATCCGAAGATGAGGCAGTGGTGGATGATTGTAGTGATGAGACCCTAGAGGGAATCAACCACGTGAGAGAGATTTTGATGGGCTCAAAATCACAGTTGAATTACTTATTCACAATGGAAATCTGGGCATCAAAGAATTTTTGGATTGGTTGCTTGAGGTAGAAAGATTTTTTGAAGTCTCAAATTTTCAAAAGATCATTGAGTAAAGTGGGTAGCATATCATCTAAAAGGAGTAGCTACTGCTTAGTGGGAGTAGATTACGAGTTTAAGGAGACGCCTAGGAAAGCAACAGGTGAGAACTTGGAAACAGATGAAGAGGCTATTGAAAGAAAGGTTTCCACCCCTAGAATACGAAAAGTACAATAAATTCTCATGTTTAATGTAATAATGTGAACGAAACCGAGGGGTAGCTGGTCTCAAGGTTTTTGGATAGTTTGAGATGGAACATTCATTGTTTTGTATTTTTTTTAAAATACTTCTTTTTACCAGGTCATATAATCCTAATTAGATTAATTGTGATATTTCATTATGTAAAATCTAACTGTAAAACCATTTATATTTAATGAATCTATACTTTCAATTTTTTTTTCCAGAGGCTAATTAAGGGCACAATCATCGTAATATATTTATTTTGTCACATTAACCAAAATAATTGATGAAAATGAATTTTTTTTCATCACACTATTATTTATATAATATGAAAAAATAGTTTTTCTCACTTTATTATTTATATATGGGGAAGGTTATTATCTTTCTCATAATAGTATGCATTAATTGTGAAGAAAGAAATTTTTTTTCATTTATTTCAATGTATTATTATTAATATTATTGTTATCATTGTTCTCAAAGTGGCCTTTAAAATTTTAAAATATTTATTAGAAACAAAATCAACAATGAAATTCAGTGTTATTAATTCCATGAATTTAAAATATATAAATTATTAAACAAAGTACTGTGCAAGCGTGTGGCTTAGAGGTGTCCTCCCAAACTTTCTAAATTTACCAAGAAAATTTTTTCCTTGCTAAATTTATGTAAGAGCAAATCACTTAGGATTATAATTTGTTGCTAGATTCGACATTGATATGAATTAAAAGTATAAATTCCAAACTTTGCTTAACATTGAATTTCTTGTATTTTTGTTAAACTCGTTGCTGATATAAATTAAAAGTATAAACTCCAAACGTTGCTAAATATTGAATTTCTTGGAGTGGTAATTTTATAATGTGCAACCTAAAAGCTTACTTCTATAATGATACAGTACAAATATAAGTTAAAAGTACAAGGAATATTTGTAATAAGAAAATAAAGAGAGATAAGATAAAAAAAAAAAATTGCAAAGAATGAATTGTGAGAAAAATAATAAGTCGAGAGAAAAGGATAGAATGATAGAGAAAATAGTTAGTGATAGTAGTGTAATTTTACAATATGTTCGACTTCCATAATAACACAAGTGTGGATATCTGGTATAGAAAAAATATTTTAAATTTTATTTTTTGAATTTATTTATTTCTGTTTAATATTTTTCTTCATTAAAAAGCACTGAACAAATATAAAGAACTTTTAATTTTTAATTTTTTTTGTTTTTCCACTAGTTCTTTTACTTCTATTGAATACTAAAAATCCATAGGCCGACCAAACTGTAAATAGACTGGAATAGAGCAGTATAATGAGATCTGGCGAAGTGGGCTTGGTTTCTGCAGATGGGAATGCCATACCTTAGGATCCCCGTTGGGCCAATTCTCCTTTTATCAACCTTGTCCATTGGTTAAAAATCTCAAAACATTTTATAAAATATTTAAAAAATTATAAATTTTTTGTAAATATGTGATAATTTTTTTACAAAAAAGGGTTTTATATTAAAAATAAGATATTTAAAACTTATAAGCTACTTTATTTTATTATTAAAATTACATATTAATCCATAAATTACTTTTTATTAATAATATTTGATTTATATTTATCATTATTGCAATAAAATTTGTAATAAACAACAATTATGAATTTCAAAAAAAAAATTATAAGATGATCTTATGTTTTTTTTATCCAAATTCTTTATTAGTTTATTTTTAAAATGAAACCTATAAATTTATAAGTACTGAAAACATCTTCATCTTATAAGCTATTAAATATAAGCTTAGCCGAACACCCTATTATTCATTGTATAAACATGGTTAGTTAACAGCATGTAATTAACCAAGTTTCCTTAGTTAACCCAATCTTGAGTGGATTTTAACTAGATTAGCTTAATCACGATAGTGCTGCAGAAGCAGAACCAGCTGGCTGAAGTCGACCCCTTTGTATCCCAATTTCAGATGTTTTGAATCTAGACAACTCTTTTATCTTATTTTATTTTCTCTGTCTTAAGCTGAAATTTTTCTTGTTGCAATTCTAGCTAAAAAAAATTAGGAAAAATTATTTAAAATATTATGCTTCATATACTTTATTTTTCTTTTGTCTTTTCAAGGCATTTTCTCGCTTAAAATGAAATGGTCAATGATAATCCTACCCATTTCTACATTTAGTCATGGGCACTGCCATGCACGAGAATTATCATGCATGTTACTTTACAAACAGCGACAGAAGCGCAATAGGGCAACATATTAAACTATATGGTAAAAATGGATACCTACTCTCAGCCTGTACGAACACTCCCATTTTTTTTCGTCGATGCACCTCCTGTATGAAGTTGATTCGATTGGACAGCTGTCTTCCTATAAGCTTAACTTCTTGCCAAGTGACCTGATAAAATATCGTGTAAGATCTCACATAATCCATGTAGCATGCAGCTGCATCACCCTTAACACTCGGACATTACACACACAAGTCTTACTAAATTTTAAGGGCAGAATATGTATGGGGATCTGGAGACGTGGGCCCTTAGATAAACATGGTCAGTGAACCGCAGGTATTAACTCGATTCATGAGTGGAGTTTAATTACATCACCATGAATCCATGATCACGATAGCGATTGCTCCAGAAAACCAGCTGACTGAGATCGATCCCTTCATAATTCAATTTCAGATGGTTTGAATCAAGACATCGACAAAGCTTCGTTTTATTTTATTGTATTTTTTTCGTCTTAATCTGGAATTTCTCTTGTTGCGAATAGCACCAAAAAAAAAAAAAAATGTCATTCTTCATCATTTTTTTTACTCACTTACACTATGTTTGGTTCTTAGAATTATAATTTAAACCAAAGAAAAAGCAAAGGAAAATGGAAATATTTTTAATTATTCGGTTAAGGAAAATCTTAAGAAAAAAATAGATGGAAATTGAACTATAAAGAGGTAAAATTCATTTTCCTTATAAAAAGGTGAGAAAAATGAAAAGAAAACTAATTTAACACTCACTCCAAAAATTTCACCACCTTCATATGTTTTATCATTTTCTTCATTATTTTCCCTCAAATTGTAAAAAGTTTTAATTTAAAATTTTAATTGATTTTCTTTCTTATTTTTTTTTAAAAAAATTTTCCTTATTAAAATCCTTTTCTTCAAATGTTGTATGAAATTTTGAATTTTCTAATTTCTTTGTCTTTTCCTCTCCAAAATCTTAAAACTAAATGTATATAATAAAAATAATATTAATCAAGTGACAATCCCACCCATTTATTCATTTAGACAAATGTCTATGTGACAATATATTAGGTGCAAAGATATTTGTCATAATTTAAATATTTAATTAGTTTATTTTTATTTTTCAACAGAAGACTGTAACATTTTTCATAATTTCAAAGTGCCTGGTGTATTTTCCATTAAGTGTAAGACAAAGTTAACCAAATTCAGTGCAATGCAAAATATGAGCTACGCTTGTTTTCATATATTTCACCTCAAAAACACACATTATAATCATAAGATTTGTTTAATTTTCTCATATCATTCTTTTATTTTTACACAAATTTTATTAAAAATACACTTGAAAGACACCTCTAAAACTTAAAACAAACATAAGCGATGTCATTGTGCAAAGGTGGACAGAAGACTATTAGGGCTCCATATTAAAGTATTGGTAAAAATGGTTACCTACTCTCGGCCTGTAAGAACCCTCCTATTTAATTTTCTGCGATGCACAACCAATATGAAGGGTTCGGTTGTTCCAGGTCTCAGACCAGTGCACGTGCACAAGAATAGTACAACACGTGTCCTTTCCCTCTCTGTCTCTCTCTCGTTACATTCTTTTTTCCCTCTTTTCTTGGTCTTTTAATTTTTTTTGTTTTTCTGTTTTTGCAGGTTTTTTCTTCACTTTTTCAGATCATATTTTATTTAAAAACAAAATTTCAAAATATATTTTATATTTGTGTCATGTTATGTTTTCAAATATATTATGAAACTATCAAATGAATATAGAAAAAATAATATGAAACTTGTTAAAATTACACGTGAAATAATTGGATATTTTCACCAGTATTACAAGAATTATTATAAAAATATATTTTATTAATATACATTTCATATTTCTATATTTCTTTATAAGTAATTATTTAGCATAATATCATATATCTTATTATAATTTAATTTATAATACTATTTTTTAAAATTAAATTTGTAAAAAATATAATTTAAATAATAAAATTTTTTATTATTATATTTTTCATAGAAACTATGCATAAACAAAAATTTAAAAGCAAAAAAGAGTAAAATGAAAAGAGAAAGAAGCGGAAGGTGAAAGAAAATTAGAACAAAAAAAGTGATGGAAAGGAACAAGCGGACGCATGTCCACGCCTCATGTTTGTGGGTCCAGTGCTCTGAAGAGCAACATCGACGGAAAGGGTATGAAGTTGATTCAATTGGACAGCTGTCCTCCCTATATGCTTCACTTCTTGCTGAGTGATTTGATAAAATACTGTAAGATTTCATATAATCCAAGCAGCATGCAACTGCTTCACCAGTATACATGCATATCACATACACGTGTATGTGTATATGTGTGTTGTTAAGATGTATTTGTAAGATTCAATCTCAGGTATGAAATTTTAGACTAACAGATATTAGTCATAACTATGCAACCCTCGGGAAGCTGAAATTTGGGTTGGATGGAGGATTGGCGCGAGCGACTGCTCAATCTCGCCAATTCTCCACAGCAATATGATCATCTCATTCATCTTTTCTTCCAAAGATAGCCAGGTTAGTTTAAATGAACGGCTGCAATAATACGTTCTGCTGGAAATGGAATTAAGTTTGATCTTGGTTGAGAAAAATTAAAGATCAATTTAACAGATAATAAATAATATTGCTATACTTTCCATCTACCAAGCTAGACCATCACATTTGTAACATTTTAATCCAAAAAAAAGAAAAAAGAATAAACGATAAAGTTCAGCAAGGCCAACCTGAACTCAGATGCAATTAATAATATATATTAAATAAAAATACTTTGAAATAATCATGGAAAATTAATTTACTAGTAAGATTTAAGAAAGTAAGCTTAAAATTCAATAATTGAACATTACACTACAAAACCAGATCTATATATCACCCTCTTCAATGGTAATTAACAAGTTTTATTATTATTATTATTATTATTATTTCACATGCTAAAGAGTCAACTTATTCAAACTGTAACAGTCTACAAAGTGGGTTCAAAAGATACTGCTGCATTAAAATTGTAATAAATGTTAAAATCTTGTATTAGAAAAAAAGACAATAAAAATTACATCACATTCTCTTCATGTTATTTTAAAGCATCTTATAAAATATTTTTATTTTTTATTTTAAAAATGATATAAATATACTTAATTACTAATGACATTTATAAGTTTGTTTTAAATATTATTTCATAAAATTATAAACATTTATAATTATAATTTTCAGGAAGAATTTATTAAATCATCTTATTATTTTGATCCAAGCTGAGCTAGTTCGTGAGATCGACAAGCTAGCTTGATAAAAATTAAACTTGAATCCAAAGGATTTTGAGCCTAGCTCAACTTGACTCAAATCCTTAATGAGTCAAACTTGTGCTCAACTTCATACATTTGAACACTTGTGAGCCAACCTGTAATTTTTTTAAAATTTTTTAATATTATCATATTTTACCAATTATCTAATATCTTATCTTTTATATACATTTTATGACCATATTTCATAAGTACGTTTATTCTTAATTTTGTATTAGTAATAGTGAGATGTTTACCAATATTGTGCATATATATAGCTCTATATCTATTTAACTGGGAAAACATTTGTACACATATACAATTACTATTAACTTTTGATATATTTTAATTCAAAATAAAAATATCATTTGATCCACTTATTTGTAAAATTGAAACTATAAAATTAATTAAAATGTTATATTGTCCACTTTATAAGTTTATATATATATATATATATATACACATATATAATTAGACTAAATTATTATGTTAACTATAAGTATTCACCTAACTTAATTTATACGTTTTAATCTTATTTGGAATAAATTGATATTTACAAACTATATTAATTTTATAATTTTATTTACTAAACTGGGTTCAACATTTTATGAGATTTTTCAAGTAAATATCTTTAAAAAAAAACATATTTTATTTAAAAATAAAAAATGATGAGTTTAACTTTGAGCTTAATTTGGTTTGGACTCAAAAAAATTTGAATTTGAATTGAGCTTTACTATTTACTTTTTTAGGAGTTCAACTCAATTTAATATAAGATAAACTTAAAATTTTTGCACAAACTCAACTTAAACTCCAGAGTCTATATCTGGAAAAAATTATAATTTTTGTCCTGTAATTATACCCATTTGACAAAATTGTTTTTTAATTTTTTGGTCTAGCAAAAAATTCTTCACATTTTAAAGTTTTAACAATTTCAAGATAATGTGTCTTAATTATATTAGAAACAGATGCCTTATGCACAGGACAGCTCAATTTGAGGTTTCCAGCAACTCTCGACACACTGACGCCGGGGGGGGGGACGTCAGGTGACGCGTAAAAAATACTATTTGGACGTCTAACGGGTAAAAAAAAATTACAATTTTCGTTTTATATATACAATCATTAGATAAAAATATTTTTAAATTTTTGTAGTTGACAAAAATATCTTAATTTTTTACATTTTAAAGTTTAGGTGACATTTTCTTTACATGTCATCATTTCATTTATCATTTTTCTTGAGAGTGTGTAGCATATCACCTAAAATCCCTAAAGTAATATGTCATGTGCATCACATGTGCAAAACACCAGTAAATTTCGGACAAATTGTCAAATTTTTCAAAAATTAAAACATTTTTGTTGGTGATAAAAATTAAATCACATTTTTACTAAAGTCTATATATACAAGACGAAGCAAACAAGTAGAAGTGGAAAGGCATAGAGTTAGATGGAAGCCCCGCTCCCCGGATGAATATATGTGAATTTAGGTACTTCTGGGTAATCTTTATAACTCAAAATTCTTAAAAGCTTTCTGATAAAGCATACTCAACATTTCGGTCCAGAATTTGATTGCAACATCATTTTGATCTACGTAATGATATTTTTGAAACGGCACTTGTCCCTTTCGTTTCTCTGAATATGCTAATTATCTACTTCTGTTCATTACCTGATTATAGCCATGCCTTTGCAGTCTTCATAGCTGCATAACTGTGGGGACTCCTGCATATATTGCTCCTGAGGTGTTACTTAGAAAAGAACATGATTACAAGGTAGAACATTATTTACATCATGTGGTTCCTATATATGGCATTATCTGCCGCTGCGAATTGCTATCTACTGCCGTTATTTGTATTCGTTTCAGTGCTTCAAGTTAATCGTCGATCAATATGTGATATGTACTGAAGCTACAAACCTGGTGTATGGTTTATGTCCGAGGCTTTAGGTTTAATATTGTTGTATAGCTAAGTTTCTATCTTCACACGGATGGGTGTTGTAATGCACGGTTTAAGATTGAGGTGGGAATTACTAAACTGCAGGTAGAGCAATAAAATTTGGCCAGACTCCAATGCAGCTAAGACAGTTGCAGCTATGCCGAATTTCATGTTGGTATTTGCATATGCACAATGTTGTGTGGTTCAATCATATAATAGGCAACCAATGGACTGAATAATAGCCAGTGATGGAGGGGGCCAGTACATGCGTGTCACCATCTGACATTTCAAGTGTGCAATACAAAGTAGGATACGTATATATGCAGCTAAATAATGCAGAGATGGTTACTTGACGAACCTTATGGATATGGATACGTATATAAATTTGATGATGGGTATTTGGTTTTGAATCCAAGGCATTCATCCAGTATAGCCCATGTAAATGAAACAGATGCACTGAAGAGGAATTTAAGTTGGACCTCTACGCAACAATCTCCATAGCATCCGGCAGCTTGGGCAGTGCACGGCAACCATCCTAAAATTGCTACGATAACGCTTAATTATAAGTTTTATCATTGACTATCAGCCTTGGCCGACCGAACTAGATTTAGAGCACTAGAGCTAATTTTTTATTTTATTTTATTTTCAGATATCAAAATTCAAAGTAAGAGTTTGTTTAGCTATAAGCTTGTAAGCTTTTAAACAACTCATAAAATATTATTTGAGAGTTTATAAATTTATAAACTTGTTTGATAAATTCCTTAAAAGTAAATTTATGAATTTATAAGATGTTTTATAAATTTCGTAGCAATACAAACATGTAGGTTATTTCTAACTTGTTTTTAAAACTTTGTTTAAGTTGTTTCATTATATATTGTAAAATGAAATAAACATGCTTAATAATATTATATATCGTTGTTATACTGAAAATACATAATTAATAATATGATTTTAATTTAATTTATCCAAACAATTAACAGGATGTCATTGAAATAAAATATAAAAATTAATGACAATAAAATAAATATTTTATAAGTTACAAGCTTTCAAAAATAAACTTAAACAAACATTCTAAATTTAATTGACGTTATACTTAGCATTGACAGGTAAATATGCGCGACAGAGTGAGATGCAAAGGAAAGGCAACAAAGCCTTCTATCGAATGTGGGTAAAGAAAGCCTCCCACACATGTACGGAAAAAATTGCACCCGGAGAGAGGGAGAATGCAACGACTCCAGGTGGACCAAACACGTTTTTAAGTTTTATTTTTCGTGATATATTTAACTAGTGGTTAAGGAAGGATTAGAAGAGGCCACTTAAAAAATATTTTTATTTGTGAATTGGTTTTTCGTAAGGAAAATTAATTTTTCCATATAACGTAAAATGATGAGATAAAATAGGTTTTTCTCATATTATATCTTACAATCGTGATGATGTTTTATTTCCTCATAAAATGAATCATTTTTTTCAAAAAAAAAACTGCCTCTCACGAAAATTAATTGAATTTATCATGATAAATATAATGCAATGTGAGTGAAAAATTCGCAAAAATCAAAATAGGGAAATAATGAAAATTTCCTTGCTCATGTAAATGAAGTCTTCTACTAATTTCCTTTTTTCCCCTCTTATTTTTTTTGGCTTTCTTGATTAAGCCCGTTAAAAAATATGTCTTCATTGTTAAAAGTGAAATTGCAAAATTATCCCTTATTTGTTTGTTTTTCTTGTCACAAAATATAAACACATACTTCAATTATTACAATTTTTAAATTTTTTTTTTCTCTTCTCCTCTCATATTCTCACATAATTTCTTTAAAAAAATCACGCTTAAAAACGCACACTTAAATTTGAAAATAGGCATAGCTACAATTTCTTTGATATAAAGTTTGATTCTTGCCCTTAATTTAATATTCTTTTTCAATTTCATGTTGCAGCGAAATTCTGACGTAGTTCTTCTGTGTTTTGTTTTGGGCGTCATTCAAACTCCCCTGCGAACCCCACTTTTATTGAGAAAGAAATCACACCCATATTGAATCTCTACAGATCCTTCTAGCATCCAACTCAAGGTCTTGAATTTTTATTCTTCTTGAAAATCATGCTATTGTGAAAATTGTATGCAGTTTTACCATTTTGCTTTTAGCATTACAATCCATTATTTTTAAAGCAATGCTTGTTGAATGTGTAAAATGTCAAACAGGTGGAAGTGGTGAGATTTAGATTTGATACAAATAGAGACTAAAGGAACGTGCTATGGGTTAAAAAGGAAAAGAGAGAAAAACATATATAAAATTATAAATTTAATAAAAGCAAAGAGAGAAAAAATAAAAAATAAAACAAGTATAATTGTATAATTTCACAGTGTAATATTCAATCTAAATTAGAATTATAATATGATGAATGTGGATTGAACCATATCTGAGTACCGTAATTTAATTCAATTATTATTCCCTAGAGCCATAAATATCCAAATCACTAAAGATGGATTTATATGTAAATTCACTACCCTCTAAGTTAACTATGTCAATATGGCAACATATCAAAACTCTGCTGAAAATTCTTTCACAAATTCTTATAAATTATATCAATAGTCAGCTTTTGTAGAAAGAGTTCAATGAGCAAGTAAATATACTCAAGTTGCAGATTTACATGTGATTGAAGTAACTTTCCAATTGTTTATTTTGATTTGATATTAATCTACACAAGTCTTTAGGGAATTGTGATTTTAGGCATGAACATAATAATTAGATAAGCATAGTTAATAAGTTGGTATTGTAAACTAATAACTGCAGTATTCTCATATCAAATATAGTTCATTGTATTATTGGAATATGTTTATTTATATCATAGAAGTTATGTGGAAGGAACGTATAAGATATAACATAAGAATTTCAGGCATAATCCAAATTAAATTTTCAGTGCGAAAATAGCAAAAACCTAGAATTACTGATAGCCATAAATCATTTTTGGGGGTCTATTAAGAAATCGGAGGTGGCCCATACGTATGGGCTTCGCAAATATTTAAATGCACGTTCAACTCTTGAGATCCATGTTTATTGTGTCCATGAATTGGAAACACCAATCTGATGATTTTTGAATCAAGCCTTTTAGAAAAGGACCGATCCAAAACTCTTATCAAGCAATGTTAACCTAACCCATTCATTACGAGGCAGAAAAACAAAATCGGCGACGGCCAGAATTGGGTTTCGTTGTTCCAAGAGTTTTCTGGTGGAACCTTTTGCTTTCGTAACACATGATCGGTCAGCCCATCACAATGCCAGAAATCAGGAACCATGTGTGGTATCTAAAAAACCCATCCTGACCAGGCCACGCAGAGCCTAGTAGTCATCGTGCAGACACTTTCAGAGGCCATATACCTCCCGTTTGGATCGTACAATCTGGGCTTTGTGGATGATGGCGTGGAAGTCCTGGACTCGCTTCGTGACCCGGGTGTTGACAGCCGTGGGGGGAAGTCACTTGTGCAATTTGATCACTGAATCTGAAAACAACAGAAAAAGTGCATGAAGTGTCTTTCGAGCTTTTATAGACATTATATTATTATTGGAAATAATCTTGCTTAATTTCCTTATTTACACATATGTGTGTCACATTGCATTGTTCAAAATTGAGGCGTGAATTACTCAACTGCAGGTTGATGAGGCCAGCCACCCAAGCCGCAAAAACAGTTGCCACCATGCTGAATTTCATGGTGGTGTTTGCATATGCACAATGCTGTGCTGTTCAATCATCAATGTTTGAGCAAAATATAATATCAATCCATGGAGTGACTAAAAGCAAGTGACGGAAGGCAGCCAAATCGTAACGCTGCAATTCATTTACTGCTCACAGAGCAAATCCCCTGTTGTAAAGCCGAGTGGCGAAACAGTTCATTCTTAGCTTGTATATACCTCAAAAACAGAACTCCAGAAACCTTGAGAAAAGATTTCCAAAAAGACTCCAAATGATACATAGTCAAAGACAAAATATCTTTTATAGTTGTATGTTACAAATTAAGTAAGAAATTCACCACTGAGCACCTGCCTAATATCATGAACATCTATTGAAAAGATGGAAGTAACTTCAAGGTCCTAAATTTCCTAGATTCCAGATAGATTGATGCCCAAGAGAAATCAAAAATCAAGAACATGTATCAGCACCAATATTTTTCTCAAAAAAACAGGAATTCTTGCAGTGTCTCCTAGTCTTTTGGCATAACCTTTCTGCTCTCCACAATTTTTTCAAGCAGAACTCCCCTCTTCCCTCGGAGTGACTGCTTAAATCCAACTACAGTCTTTGATAATTGTTCAGATAGCCGGCCTAAACAATTTCGCTTGATCACTTCAGCAATATGGCAAACCACTCATCTTTTCTTCCAAACTACTAACCACAATGGAAATTCAATCTCTCACGTAAATGTGAGGGGCCAGCCACTTTGATTGAACAGAAAGTTGAATTAAGTGTTTTTGACGTCTGAGAGAAAACGGGATACTTGGTGGGTTACATTAGCAACTTACGTGAATAGCATATCAAAAGCCTCCACTGAAAAGCCGCTTGCACCAGCGCTCGCGGACAAAACTGCAGGGTGTATGTGCTCTTTCCGAACAAAATCAGAAATATGATCTTGAGCGTGAATCAGAATCTGGATATTCTTGGAGGGCATTGATATAAAACGGCGAAGCCTGTGCAATTAAACAGAAAAAACATCAAGACGAAAGAAAATAAAATCAAGAAACACATACAAAAACATTTTTGTTTCAAGAACTCACTTATAAATTTCTCTTAGCATTTTATGAAACTCTAATCTCATGTTTAATCACGTGTAATTCAATTGCATGCTGTGGGAGGCGCAAACTCAAGAGGTGACTGGACAGAGTCATGGTATGGATAAACAGATAAGACCAATCATGCCCTCAAAGCAAGGAACCATCGTAATATTTCAAAATGAAAATTAACAAACCTAAGATTTCAATCTAAAAACAACAGAAGCGAAAAAACGCAGAAGCCCAACAGGGTTTACCTAAACTTAGATGCGCAATTTTTTTAAAAAGAAAAAAACTTGAAATAAAGATACGAACTTGTATTTCTACAATTTAATACACGACATTCGTTTGAACATGCCAACCAAACTAAGGTGCCGCAATTACTATATCTGGTAAAGACTCGTCAAGCTGGAGACCCGCATGAGCTCCATCTGCATATAGCATTTCTCTGTCTCGTGGGAATGATTGCTGAAAACCGTTTGAAACGACCTCTCCCGTTTCAGTTGATATCTCCTGCGACATGGCCATATTGTTCGTCCTTTCTACAAATCCACTCACTTCTTCGAGAAACCTTGTCCTCTGTTGAAAGCTAAGGGCTGCCTTGGCGTCGCGGAAAGATTTCGAAAGTGAATCTTCCAAGATGGTTAATTTATGGGAGTACCAAAACCTCCGGAAAACATTCCAGATGTTCACCTTGGAACACTTCTCAATGAGCTCTTCGCCTTCCGTTAATCCTTCAGTTAGATGCTCTGGCCACGGCAAGGCATTGTTGTTCTCAACAACCCGTTTAATAGAATTGATAGTTAAGTTTAATTTGTCTCTCTCTGAGCTAAAACGATATATTTTCTGAGTTGCTGCATAAAGTGACTTGAGTAACAGCATAAACACTGCTGCCACGAACCACCCGAGCACCTCCAGGTTCGCTGTCATCCTACACAAACAAAAGCCCAAAGAAGATCACACTACTATTGCAGAAACGGAAATTGTGTAGCGGTGTGATTGATTGGTTTTTGTGAGAAATATATAATCATTGTGCTGATATGAAGATTTGCGTGAGATCGTGTGTTGACGTGACTCGATGACTCAATAGCGACCCTCCAAACTTCATCTGAAAGGACTGCCGGTGGCTATTCAATTGGAAACTCCACAAGTGAAGACTGCGTCTCAGAGCGTTCTCCTGGCTGAAGCTTAGGTACTATTGCCGAGAAACCACATGGCCAAAAGCCGGTCAGCCACCGCCGTCGCTGAGAAGAAGCGACGGCGGCGGCGGCCGAATACCCCTACTGCAAGATGGTAACCCTCCCCCCCAAATAAAATTTCAACGGTGTCACAAAGAATGGGAGAAATTGAGGTCTATATGCAGCTTGCGGTTTGTGATTTGAAAGAAAAGGGAGATTGAAGTCCATCTCCCGATTATCGCCCGATTCTGAGAAAATCGAGCCGAAAGGAGGGTTTCTCATTTCGGAATTACGACAGCAAGGGAACGGAGAGGAAAGAGAGAGTTGAGAAAAAAATATTACAGAGAAACGGACTTGCTGTCACGGAAACATTTATGCATATAAATGAATAGAGCGACAAGTGATTAATCCTAGGACAAGTGTTTTAATTTTGGTATGCATTTTTAATTATTTTTTTAAAATTGTGTAAAAATGAAAAATAAATGAATAAATTTAAAGGGCGGTATAATAAATGTATTCATATTTTTTCTGAAATAATTCATGTATTTTGTCAAAAATATGACCCACGTTGTAAAAGTTTAAAATGCAAGCGTATTAGGTAATAATTTTTTAGACCTTTGTAAAGGGACAAACGTGGTTATGTTTAGGAGATAGAGAAAAGAAATCAACGTCCAAGGAGAATTTTTAATAGGAAATCCCAATTTTGATTAATTTTCTAAAAAAAAAAATCTTGTCATAAAAATGAGGAACAAGAAATGAAAGGCTCATCAAATTAAGGGGCAATATTGCGTGAATGTAAATTAAATAATTCTAATTTTAAAACAACAGAACTAACAACAATCCAAAATTTCTATTTGAATAAAAAGACAACAACAGAATGCAATCAACACACATAAGAAGTTTGCTGTCTTACACGGGATCAGAAAAATGATCTTCAGTGTACCAAAAATGGCTTGCAAAATGCAAAGGAAATCAATTTGGAGGGAGGCTACCTTATTTCTGCAAATTGATTATTGCTAGGATCTTCGCCTCTACAGGTTTGCCGATAGTACATTTGTACAGAGAATCATGTGGAGTGTTGTATTTATAGGGCAGTTTCCAGATTTATGCTGCGTTACACAAGTCATCTCAGGTGAGCCATCAGAGGTTTGACAAAATAGCGCAGGTTTGACATACCCAACTGCCCAGCTAAATGTGAATTGACATGGCAGCCCCTGCTAAGATGACTAATGGGCAAACTTAGCAGGGGCTTCAAGTTCTCCAGCATCATCATTATCTATATAAATGATGTCATCGTCTCTAGTTACCATGTTACAAGTCCAGCAAGCCTGCTCGTCTTTGTGGATACGCCTTCGGGCCTCACTTGAGTCATAAAACTTAGCGCATCCTTCGCCAGAGTACACCACCATTTTGGGGTTCGGCATACCTTTGAAGACCTGAAAATGGGTTCTAAAGTAGTGAGAGATCCATGCATAAACATAATGCACTGGAAATGTAGCGAGTTTGTGGGATGAGCGATGAGAGTTGGCCATTCTGTTCAAACCATTGTAAATAAAGGTCAAAATCGGGACTGCCAGACTCACGTATTGCCTCGTAGCCATGATCCCGGCCATTTTAAATGTACCTGGCCGTATGAATCCAACATCCTCGTTAGGGAGAACAAAGGCACAAAGCTAACATGACAAAAAGGCTGTCAAGTATGTCTCCTCCCTAGCCCCCTCACTGACGTTTAGGCTCCCGAATAGGGACTCTTCTGATGTTGACCAAGGGACTTGAGTATCAATATCCCCCGAAGGATTATATGTGGATCGAGGGCGTGTTGTCCTCTTTTCTTTGTGGGCAGGAGGTGCAGAGTACTTTGATGCCCTCTTGGACCAAAACTTCACCCACTCAACAATTGGCACTTTCCGAGGTTGAACCCCGGGGACCTTGCCACAAAGCCTGTGGAAAGCATGGAATAGATATTTACAGGAATGGGGAACAAACTTTGTCCCTGTTCCGTCAACGCCAACCAATTCCTTAGCACTAGGGACGACCTCGTCGTAAAGCTTTCCCCTAATAGGGAGCCCGGCCATTAAACGCAGGTCATAAAGGGATATTGACATCTCCCCAAGTGAGGTTAACAAGCTATTGGTGAGAGGACACCAGGCTTCGAGAAAGGCCTTCATAACTTCTGTGCTTCGATCATACCAAAACAACGAAGCATACACCGCGTCAAAGATTCTAGCGGCATCCAGCTTGGGTTTACATCTGCTGAGAACATCTTTGGCCCATTCCTAGTACCCAGGGATGTATCGAAATTCACCAGTCAAATCGAGTTGACTACCCCACTTAGCCTCTCCACTGACAATACGACGACCGAGTGAGAGCAATATAACAACCTCATCAGAGGGTTGATGATGATTGAGCTGTAGTGTCCATGCCTTCCCAGACCGTCCAAAAGAAGCGGGTTTTGACCATTCATCCACACGTCTAGAAACAGTCAATCTAGGCCAGGGAGTCATAAAACGACCAATCAAAGAGGCATGTACAACCAAAGACGTGCCACACTCCACTCACTGGTTTCTATCATCAAGCACAATCAAACATTCCTTGTCAGATTGAGCTACATGACTCTTGAAATGTGCCATCTTGGAACTGCCATGTTGAAAAGAAGAGTGTTAGATCCAATTGGCTTGAAATAAGGCTAAAACCATACATAGCAATTAAAAAGTGGCCAAGCCTGTGAGTCCAGAGCCCAAACGGGTCCAAACCGAGTCTGTGAGTTCAGAGCCCAAACGGGTCCAAACCCAAGTCTGGCGAGTCTAGAGCCCAAAGGGGTCCAAACCCAAGCCTGCGAGTCCGGAACCCAAACGGGTCCAAATCCGAGTCTGCGAGTCCAGAAGCCAAACGGGTCCAAATCCAAGCTTATGAGTCCAGAGCCCAAACGGGTCCAAACCTAAGCTGTGAGTCTAGAGCCCAAACAGGTCCAAACCTAAGTCTGGCGAGTCCAAAGCCCAAAGGGACCAAAATCGAGCCTGTGAGTCTAGAGCCCAAATGGGTCCAACACTCCAGTCCGGAGTCCAGAGCCCAAACGGGTCCAAACCCCAGTCTGGGAGTCCAGAGCCCAAACGGGCCCAAACCCCAGCCTGCGAGTCTAGAGGCCAAAGGTCCAAACCCGAGTCTGTGAGTTCAGAGCCCAAATGGGTTCAAACCCAAACCTGTGAGTCCAGAGCCTAAATGAGTCCAAACCCAAACATTTGAATTCAAAGCCGAAATGGGTCTAAATTCAAATCCAAGTCCAAGAGTTTAAAGGCCCAATTACAAAGTTGTCAAGTCTAAAAGTTTAAAAAAAAAAAAAGAAAAGCCAAACACAACCTTAGAGTATCAGTCGGCTTGTGTTTTCTTTTTCCCCAAACACGCCGACACACCCAAACACCGCTCTCTCTCTCTCTTGTCTTCTCTCTCTCGCCGCAGCGCCCGTCAGCGCCCAACGCGGCACTCGACGCAACGCCCGCCGGCAACCAGAACAACATAGCAAAGAATCTCCAGTAAATGTTTTCACCCTTGTTAAATTGATTTGAAAGTCGGGTGATGATCGATGCAGCAAATTTGGGGAGATGTGGAATCATGCACAGAAGCAAGGAATTGGCTCAACGCAACGCTTTGGAGACAACGGACGGAACTCTGGCTTGGGCGATGGATGAAGGTGAGCCGAGCGAGGCTTATATGTAGGCTTTCCACATTGCAAATAGTAAGAAAAT
The DNA here is from genome assembly GCA_019155195.1 of Avicennia marina. NCBI lineage: Eukaryota > Viridiplantae > Streptophyta > Magnoliopsida > Lamiales > Acanthaceae > Avicennia > Avicennia marina. Next base: position 11,496,739 of record CM032765.1, read on the forward strand.
TGCCTGAATCCATGCGAAGGATCCCTGAAAATCAACCTAAATAATCTTTGGAAATCCGTCGACGGGTAAGAAAAGGAAACAAGATCGCCGAAAACTGGAGGAAGAAGTTCACTGTATCAGATGAAAAAAAACAGAGAGAGAGAGAGAGAGAGAGAGAGAGAGAGAGAACTGGGCCAATTTATTTGGGCCCAACCAAAAAAAAAGAAGAAAAAAAATGATAATAATAATAAATAAAATAATAATAATTAAGTAAATGAGAAATTCGAGACTTATCCACACCGAAGTCAAATTCTCTGTAAACAAGTCTCAAGGGGGCATTTGTAAACAATTAAAATATTTGTCTAATTAAATATCGTCGCGTTATATTTTATAATTGAATGATTAATTTATTTGATTGTTTATATTTTAGGAGTTAAATAAACATAATTCCTAAAGTTAAATAATAAATAAATTAATATTTTTATTATCCGTTTAAATCACGACAAGTGAGCCAATTATGTCACGCCACGTGTCAAGTCTTGTAAATTTGGAAGGAGAATATTGTTGATTTAGCAATTAATTTGTAATCATCCAATTAAAGGAAGCAATGCCAAATCAAATATACTCGGCCAATCAGACTTTGCCATATCACTTGTCAAATATGGCAGTTAAGCCTTCTCCACCCCTATAAATAGGGGTGGCATCTACAAATCAAAAGACAACAAGAAGAGGACGGCAACAAGAGCTAAAAGCAACAACAAAGAACGAAGTTGAAAAAAGAGCAACCAGGCAAGAAAGCAACAAGAAGAAGAAAAAGAAGCAGTTGAAGATTCAAGTTTCCTTCAAATTCTCTGAAATCCTCAAGAACATTCAAGCCGTTCTTCACCAAATTCCAAAAGCTCTTCGCCAAATTGAAGGAATTCATCATTAAATTCAAGACGTTCTTCGCAAAACCCATCAAATCCTAACGTTTGATCCACACCAAGGTACTAAACTAGTAGATTAACGTTATTGAAGGCTCCAAACAACATTAAGGAAGATCAAAGCCCAAAAGCTCCCTCAGTTACAGCTGAATTCTTCAATCAAACATTCGAATTAAGAATTCTTGAGAGAAGAATCAGAAGATTAAGTTAGAGATTGTACTTACAAAATTCATTTGATTCAAGTTGTAATTAATTTGTACGAATTTCTTGTTAATAGAAATATAATTGCAAGATTTTCGCCCTACAAGTACATCTGTACAGATAACCATGTGGAGTGGTGTATTTACATTGCAGTTTGAAATGAACTGCTTTACACCTTAGCCATCTTAGCAGGGGCTACCATGTCAATTCCCATTAGTTACTAAAATATTATAGTGTCCGCAAAAAATTATGTCTTTTGCGTGTTTCGATATATTTTAAAAATCTAATATATAATATATTAAAGCCTTATATGTGGGACCCTTATAAAGCCACAACCCAAGCCCTTATAAAAATCTAATATATTAAAGCCTTATATAAGGGTCCACATATCAGGCTCTAATATATTATAGTGTCCACAAATATGGGACCCTTATAAATCCACAACCCAAACCCTTACAAAAATCTAATATATTAAAACCTTATATAAGGGTCCACGTATCAGGCTCTAATATATTATAGTGTCCACAAATATGGGACCCTTATAAAGCCACAACTCAAACCCTTATAAAAATCTAATATATTAAAGCCTTATACAAGGGTCCACAAATATGACTAATATATTATCGTGTCCACAAATATGGGACCCTTGTAAAGCCACAACCCAAACCCTGTCCCCTAAGGATTTAGTCAATGGTAGAAATATAGGTATCGTCTTGAAGTTGACAGGGTGGCTACAGTTTCATTAGCTAGTGCTGGTATCGGGCACTACACGAAGCCATGAGCATTTAGTCAAAAATTATGGGTATTTTTGTGAATTTATTTTTTTGAAAAATTCAATTAGGATGGTTTTGGGAGTTAATTTGTTTTTTGAATATTTTTTTACGTTGTATGTTTTGCGTCGTTGTGTCTTGTCAATGGTATAAAAATAGGGGATTCTATATTTCATTTAATATGATTTAGGGTGTATTTGGAGGAGAAAAATAATTATTGCAAAATTTCGAACCACTATATGTGATTTGTAAATTTTATGCGCAGTTATATATAAAATATTATATAATAATAGTTGGATAAAATATTATGTCTTTTGCGTGTTTCGATATATTTTAAAAATCTAATATATAATATATTAAATTTTATTTGTCTCTGTATTATACATGCATTTTTGTGTGTGTGTGTGTATATATATATATATTAACTTTTATCCCCATATAAAACTTTTTTAGAGGGAAGCTTAGGTTATTGCCGAGAAACCACATGGCCAAAAGCCGGTCAGTTTGCTGAATGTAACAAAATCGGGGTCAAACTGGTGGGCCGTACCCACATTTTCAAATACTATATATATATATATATATATTTTCTTTAAGACGTTTTCAAAGACTATAAATACACACTCCACATCTCTGCACAAATCTACTATCGGCAAACCTCCAGAGGCGAAGATCCTAGCAATAATCAATTTGCAGAAATAAGGTAGCCTCCCTCCAAATTAATTTCCTTTGCATTTTGCAAGGCATTTTTGGTACACTGAAGATCATTTTTCTGATCCCGTGTAAGGACAGCAAACTTCTTATGTGTATTGATTGCATTCTGTTGTTGTCTTTTTATTCAAATAGAAATTTTGGATTGTTGCTTGTTCTGTTATTTTAAAATTAGAATTATTTAATTTACATTCACGCAATATTGTCCCTTAATTTGATGAGCCTTTCATTTCTTATTCCTCATTTTTATGACAAGGTTTTTTTTTTCAGAAAATTAATCCAAATTGGGGTTTCCTATTAAAAATTCTCCTTGGACGTTGATTTCTTTTCTCTATCTCCCAAACTTAACCACGTTAGTCCCTTTACAAAGGTCTAAAGAATTATTACCTAATACGCTTGCATTTTTAACTTTACAACGTGGGCCATGTTTTTGACAAAATACACGAATTATTTCAGAAAAAATATGAATACATTTGTCTTTATTTTTCGCTTTCAAATATATATATATATATATATATATTATACCGCCCTTTAAATTTATTCATTTATTTTTCATTTTTACACAATTTTAAAAAAATAATTAAAAATGCATACCAAAATTAAAACACTTTGTCCTAGGATTAATCACTTGTCGCTGTATTCATTTATATGCATAAACGTTTCCGTGACAGCAAGTCCGTTTCTCTGTAATATTGTTTTCTCAATTCTCTCTTTCCTCTCCGTTCCCTTGCTGTCGTTATTCCGAAAAGAGAAACCCTCCTTTCGGCTCGATTTTCTCAGAATCGGGCGATAATCGGGAGATGGACTTCAATCTCCCTTTTCTTTCAAATCACAAACCGCAAGCTGCATATAGACCTCAATTTCTCCCATTCTTTGTGACGCCGTTGAAATTTTATTTGGGGGGGAGGGTTACCATCTTGCAGTAGGGGTATTCGGCCGCCGCCGCCGTCGCTTCTTCTCAGCGAAGGCGGTGGCTGACCGGCTTTTGGCCATGTGGTTTCTCGGCAATAGTACCTAAGCTTCAGCCAGGAGAACGCTCTGAGACGCATTCTTCACTTGTGGAGTTTCCAATTGAATAGCCACCGGCAGTCCTTTCGGATGAAGTTTGGAGGGTCGCTATTGAGTCATCGAGTCACGTCAACACACGATCTCACGCAAATCTTCATATCAGCACAATGATTATATATTTCTCACAAAAACCAATCAATCACACCGCTACACAATTTCCGTTTCTGCAATAGTAGTGTGATCTTCTTTGGGCTTTTGTTTGTGTAGGATGACAGCGAACCTGGAGGTGCTCGGGTGGTTCGTGGCAGCAGTGTTTATGCTGTTACTCAAGTCACTTTATGCAGCAACTCAGAAAATATATCGTTTTAGCTCAGAGAGAGACAAATTAAACTTAACTATCAATTCCATTAAACGGGTTGTTGAGAACAACAAGACCTCGCCGTGGCCAGAGCATCTAACTGAAGCATTAAGGGAAGGCAAAGAGCTCACTGAGAAGTGTTCCACGGTGAACATCTGGAATGTTTTCCGGAGGTTTTGGTACTCCCATGAATTAACCATCTTGGATGGCTCACTTTCGAAATCTTTCCACGACGCCATCGCAGCCCTTAGCTTTCAACAGAGGACAAGGTTGCTCCAAGTAGTGAGTGGATTTGTAGAAAGGACGAACAATATGGCCATGTCGCAGGAGATAACAACTGAAACGGGAGAGGTCGTTTCAAACGGTTTTCAGCAATCATTCCCACGGGAGAGAGAAATGCTATATGCAGATGGAGCTCATGCGGGTCTCCAGCTTGGCGAGTCTTTACCAGACATAGTAATTGCGGCACCTTAGTTTGGTTGGCATGTTCAAACGAATGTAGTATATTAAATTGTAGAAATACAAGTTCGTATCTTTATTTCAAGTTTTTTTCTTTTTTAAAAAATTGCGCATCTAAGTTTAGGTAAACCCTGTTGGGCTTCTGCGTTTTTTCGCTTCTGTTGTTTTTAGATTGAAATCTTAGGATTGTTATTTTTCGTTTTGAAATATTACGATGGTTCCTTGCTTTGAGGGCATGATTGGTCTTATCCGTTTATCCATACCATGACTCTGTCCAGTCACCTCTTGAGTTTGCGCCTCCCACAGCATGCAATTGAATTACACGTGATTAAACATGAGATTAGAGTTTCATAAAATGCTAAGAGAAATTTATAAGTTAGTTCTTGAAACAAAAATGTTTTTGTATGTGTTTCTTGATTTTATTTTCTTTCGTCTTGATGTTTTTCCTGCGTAATTGGACAGGCTTCGCCGTTTTATATCAATGCCCTCCAGGAATATCCAGATTCTGATTCACGCTCAAGATCATATTTCTGATTTTGTTCGGAAAGAGCACATACACCCTGCAGTTTTGTCCGCGAGCGCTGGTGCAAGCGGCTTTTCAGTGGAGGCTTTTGATATGCTATTCATGTAAGTTGCTAATGTAACCCACCAAGTATCCCGTTTTCCCTCAGACGTCAAAAACACTTAATTCAACTTTCTGTTTAATCAAAGTGGCTGACCCCTCACATTTACGCGAGAGATTGAATTTCCATTGTGGTTAGTAGTTTGGAAGAAAAGATGAGTGGTGTGCCATATTGCCGAAGTGATCAAGCGAAATTGTTTAGGCCGGCTGTCTGAACAATTATCAAAGACTGTAGTTGGATTTAAGCAGTCACTCCGAGGGAAGAGAGGAGTTCTGCTTGAAAAAATTGTGGAGAGAGAGTGGACATGTTTGCCACAGAAAGGTTATGCCAAAAGACCTAGGACACACTGCAAGAATTCCTGTTGTTTTTGAGAAAAATATTGGTGCTGATACATATTCTTGATTTTGGATTTCTCTTGGGCATCAATCTATCTGGAATCTAGTAAATTTAGGACCCTGAAGTTACTTCCATCTTTTCAATAGATGTTCATGATATTAGGTAGGTGCTCAGTGCTGAATTTGTTACTGTATTTGTAACATACAACTATAACAGATATTTTGTCTTTGACTATGTATCACTTGAAGTCTTTTTGGAAATCTATTCTCAAGGTTTCAGGATTTCTGTTTTTGAGGTATATACAAGCTAAGAAATGAACTATTTCCCCACTCGGCTTTACAACAGGGGATCTGCTCTGTGAGCAGTAAATGAATAGGTATGAATATCACTGAACCCCTGTGCTTGCGTGCTCGTAAATGAAATTGGTAATCCACGTGTGTTTATGATTTCTTCTTGTTACCATGTTGTTGAGTGATGTAATTCCGCAATTTCTCATTGCTGAACTTAAGATGATGGATGGTTGAACATGTTAAGGGTGTCCGTCGTCACAGGCTGTGGCCAATTTTCTCGTGACATGAAAGGTACATAGGAGGGCTGCCGTCCGCTGTCCAAGCGGCAGGACGATGTTGGAAGCATTGCAAAGTGATTGTAATGGTCAAGGGTCGCAAATTTATCGTGTATATCCCTGAGGTTCGTCAAATGACATTAAAATGCGAGACAGCAACAACCTCTGCATTATTTAGCTGCATGTGTATCCTACTTTGCAATCGCGTGCCTGTAATTTCAGATGGTGACAAGGACCTACAGGCGATTGCAGCACTACGATTTGGCAGCCTTCCGTCACTTGCTTTTAGTCACTACATTATACTTTGCTCTAACGTTGATGATCGAACAGCACAACATTGTGCATATGCAAACACCAACATGAAATTCAGCACAGTTGCAACTGTTTTTGCGGCTGGGGTGGATGGCCTCAGCAACCTGCAGTTTAGTAATTCACGCCTCAATTTTGAACAATGCAATGGGACACCCATATGTGTAAATAAGGAAATTAAGCAAGATTATTTCCAAGAATAATATAATTTCTATAAAAGCTCGAAAGACACTTCATGCACTTTTTCTATTGTTTTCAAATTCAGTGATCAAATTGCATAAGTGACTTCCCCCCACTGCTGTCAACACCCGGGTCAGGAAACGAGTCCACGTCTTCCACGCCATCATCCACAAAGTACAGATTGTACAATCCAAACGGGAGGTATGTGGCCTCTGAAATTGTCTGCACGATGACTACTAGGCTCTGCGTGGCCTGGTCAGGATGGGTTTTTCAGATACCACACATGTTCCTGATTTCTGGCATTGTGATGGGCTGACCAATCAATGTGTTACGGAAGCATAAGGTTCCAACAGAAAACCCTTAGAACAACGAAACGCAATTATGGCAGTCGCCGATTTTGTTTTTCTACCACTTAATGTATGGGTTAGGTTAACATTGGTTTATAAGAGTTTTAGAGGGCTTGATTCTAAAATCATCACATTGGTGTTTCCAATTCATGGACACAATAAAAATGGATCTTAAGAGTTGAACGTGCATTTTAATATTTCCGAAGCCCATACGTATGGGCCACCTCTGATTTCTTAATAAACCCCAAAAAAGGATTTATCGCTATCATTAATTCTAGGTATTTGCTATTTTCACACTGAAAATTTAATTTGGATTATGCCTGAAATTCTTGAGTTATATCTTATACGTTCCTTCGACGTAACTTCTATGATATAAATATACATATTTCAATAATACAATGAATTATATTTGATACGAGAATACTACAGTTATTAGTTTACAATACCAACTTATTCACTGTACTCATCTAAATGATTGCTCAAACCCATCTGAATCGGCCTCTCCAGCTTCACTCGACATCTCCTGCAATATGGCCATCTCATTCGTCGTTTCTGCTCCGGGAAACCTTCTCCTCTGTTGAAAGCTAAGGGCTGCCGCGGCGTTCTGGAAAAATTTTGGAAGTGAATCTTCCAAAGTGGCTAATTCATGGGAGTACCAAAACCTACGGAAAACATTCCAGAAGTTCATGGTGGAACACTTCTCAATGAGCTCTTTGCCTTCCCTTAATGCTTCAGTTAGATGCTCTGGCCACGGCGAGGTCTTGTTGTTCTCAACAGCCAGTTTAATCGAAGAGACGGTTGAATTTAAGCGATCCAACTTTGAGCTAAAATCATATATTTTCTGAGTTGCCGAAACAACATAACTGAGTAACAGTTGAAACAGTGCTCCCAAGACGGCCCCTAGTACCGGTTCTCCCATCCTACACAAACAAAAGCCAGATGATCACACTATTATTGCAGAAACAGAAATCGTGTAGTGGTGATTGATCTGTTTTTGTGAGAAAAATATAATCATTGTGCTGATACGAAGATTTGCGTGAAATCGTGTGTTGACGTGACATGACGACTCAATAGCGACCCTCCAAACTTCATCTGAAAATGGACTGCCTGTGGCGATTCAATTGGAACTCGACAAGTAAAGAATGTGTCTCAGCTTTTAGGTCTTCGGCATACCACCCTTCTAAAGCAGGGGAAAAATCTGCGAGCGGAAACGCTATTACTGAGACACCACATGGCCAAAAGCCGGTCAGCCTCTGCAGTCGCTGAGAAGAAGCGGCGGCGGGGGCCGAATATCCCCACAGCAAGACGGTAACCCTCCCCCCAACAAAATTCCTAGGGTTTCACAGAAAATGGGAGAAATGGAGGTCCATATGCAGCTTGCAGGCTGTTGTTTAAAAGAAGAAGGGAAATTGAGATCCATCGCCCGATTATCGCTCAATTAGGAGAAAATCGAGCCGAAAGGAGAGTTTCTCATTTCGGGAGTAACGACGCAAGGAAATGGAGAGGAAAGAGTGAATTGAGGGAAAAAAAAATTACAGAGCAACAGGTTAGCCGCCACGGAAATAGCCATGTATATAATGACTACAGCGACGAGTGATCAATCTTAAGTGCTTTAATTTTGGCACGTACTTTTAAATTATTTTTAAAAATTATGTCAAAATAAAAAATAATAAAGAAAAAATTAAAAATATAATAATTAAAATATACGAGTATGTTTGGTTTCGTTTGTAATAAAAAATATACAAATTTAATCATTAAATTTTTAAAATTTTTTTCTTTCTCTTTTTTATTTTTATGTAATTTTTTTAAAAAAATATACTTAAAAACACATACCCAATAATCAAAAATAAACATAATCTATACTTTCGAAAGTGAAAAATAAAAACAAATATATCCATATTTTCCCCAAAATAATTCATTATATTTTGTAAAATAAAACATGATAAATATTATAGAAGTTGAAGATGTGAACGCATTAGATGACAATTTTCTAGACCTATGTAAAGGGACAGACGTGGTTATCGTTGGGGGAGAGAGAAAAAAAAAAATCATTGAGAATTTTTAATAGGAGACCTCAATTTTGATTAATTTTCTGAAAAAACTTGTCATAAAAATGAGAAATAAGAAATGAAAGCCCAATTAAGCCGCAATATGTCGTGAATGAAACATTAAATAATTCTAATTTAGGGAACAAAAAGAAATAATAAAATTCGAAATTTCTGTCGCAGCAATTGTTGTTTGAATAAAAGACAGCAACCGAATGCAATCAATATACACATGAAGTAGTATATCTTGGTATCTTATGCTGACATGGGATCAGAAAAATGATCTGCAGTGTACCAAAAATGCTTTGATAATTTGCAGGGACGCACACTGAGAACTGAAGTCGTTTCTGCAAATTGTTTTTTGCTAGGATCTTGGCCACTAGGATTTGCTGTGGACCTTGGGTTTCCAATATATGGATTTGTCGGAGAAAATGGTGCTCATAGACGAAGTTTATACTGGTTGGAGAAGTGATTTCAGAACCTATGATACCGGATTGGTACAGCGTGATGGGGAGATTTCAGTGACCCTTGGTACCAAAATATAGTGGAAACTCGTATAAGTTTCGGATTTGTTTTTCTATACAGCAAATGATATATAAGTATATTCGTTAATAATCTACAGTCATGAAATATGCATTGACCTATGGTTGTGATTGAAATTGAAATTATTTAAATCTTTAAATCTAAGTTCATAACAGAAAATATTTAATATAAAATAACAATCATCTACTTTAGTTTTATTATTGTCTACTGGCCTTGGCTGACTAAACTAAATTTAAAGCACCAGTATCATGCCTTGAATCTAGGTTCATAACAGGAAATATTTAATATAAAATAACAATCATCCAAACAAAACATAAATAAGGAACCTAACTATAACTATAACTATTACATTAGAGTATCCCAACAGATAATCCCATGTACATTGTTATTTGCATCCTCTACGAAATATTAACTAAAAGTGGTAAGTGAATCTCTGCAGTTGAATCTATAAAGCATCCAACCAAGGTCTTAAATCTTTTATTCTTCTTTAAATTCATGCCATCGTGAAAAATTTATGCGATTTTTCTTTTTTTTATTTTTGGCATTATAACCCATTATTTCTGAAACAAAGCTTGCTAAATGCTGAGGACGTTAAATGTCAAAGAGGTGGAAGCGGTGAGATTTAGACTTCATACATATAAAGACTAAAGGAATGTGCTACGGTTCAAAAAAGAAAGGAGAGAAAAACATAAATAAATTTAATAAAAGAAAAGAGAAAAAAATAAAAAATAAAATAAGTATAATTGTATTATTTCATAATGTAATATCCAAACTAAATTAGAATTATAATATGATGAATATGGATTGAACCATATTTATATGTACCCTAATTTAACTCAATTATTATTCCCTAGAGCCCTAATATCTAGGTCATTGAAAACGGCTTTATAAATAAACTTGCTGCCTTTCAAGTTAACTATGTAATATCAAAATTCGGTTGAAATTCTTTCATAAATTCTTGATAAATTACCTCAATAGTCAACTTTTGTTAGAGGAGCAAGTAATGTACTTAAGTTGTAGATTTACATGTGATTGAGGTAACTTTCAGATTGTTTATTTTGATTTCATATTAATTTACATAAGTATTCAAGCAGTTGTGATTTTAGACAATGAAGATAATAATTAGACAAATATAGTTAACAAGTTGGTATTGTAAATCAATAATTATAGTATTCTGCTATCAAATATAATTCATTTTATTATTGAAATATCACTACTATAAACGCTTGTGTACACAAACACAAGCACGGTACATTTGAGACCAAAGTTTTATTTAGCCACAGGAGAACATGCATCGGGACTTCACCTCATACACAAATCTAAAGCGGAGTGGGGGAAAGAGTTTCTTTCTTAGCTTGCATATGCCTCAAAAACAGAAATCCAGATGCCTTGAGAATACATTTCCAGGCTTTCAAACATACTTCAAGCGGTACTTAGTAGAGGGCCAAATATCATTTATAGTTGTATGTTAGAAATACACGAGTAAATTCGCTATTGAACACCTGATACCAAGAATATCTAAAAAAATGATGGGAGTAACTTCCACATCCTAAATTTACTAGATTCCAGATAAAATCCAAATCAAGAATCATGAATGTGTATCAACACCTATATTTTCTTCGACGGACAAGATTCTTGCAGGGTGTCTTAGTCTTGGCATAACCTTTGCGTGAGATCCTGTGTTGACGGGACGTCATGACTCAATAGCGACCCTCCAAACTTCATGTGAAAATGGACTGCCTGTGGCTATTCAATTGGAAACTCAACAAGTAAAAAATGTGTTTCAGAGCGTTCTCATGGATGAAGCTTATGTCTTCCGCACACTACCCATCTAAAGCAGGAGAACAATCTGCGAACAGAAACGCTATCACCGAGAAACCACTTGGCCAAAAGCCGATCAGCCACCGTGCGGCGGCTGCCGAATACGCCCCACAGCAAGACGGTAGCACACGCCGCCCCACCCCCCAAAAAAAATAAAATTCCTGCGGTGTTTCAAAAAATCGGAGATCTGGAGCTCCACATGCAGCTCGCGGGATGTGATTTAAAAGAAAACGGGAACTAAAGTCAATAGCCTGATTAGGGAGAAGGAAAATCGGGCTGGAGGAGGGTTTCTCATTTCGGGAATGACGACAGCGAGGAAATGGTGAGGAAAGAGAGAACCGAGAAAAAATATGCGGAAAAACAGGGGCCGAGCTTGTTTTCATTTTCACCTTATTTTCCCCATATCCCTTATTTTTACATAATTATTTAAAAAATATACTTAAAAATATATTTTAAAAAATGTAAACAAGCCTTGAGTTGGCTTACACGGAAACAGTTATGTATATAATGTAAATACAGTGTGTGATTAATTTTTAGATAAGTGCAGATTTGTTTTTATCTTTGGTATGCGTTTGAAGTGTATTTTTTTTAAAATAATTGTATAAAAATAAAAAAAGACAGAGTAAAAATTTAAAATATATAATGATTGTAGTATTATTTTAAAGTAAAAAATGACAATAATTTTTTTAGAAATAATTCATAATATTTTGTACAAAAAACATGATACATGTTATAAAAGTTAAGTATGTAAATGCACTTGATGATAATTTTTTAAACCCATATAAAGAGACAAACATGGTTGGTTTGGGAGATAGAGGGAAAAAAATCAAGAAGAATTTTTAATAGGAAACCCCAATTTTAGTTATTTCTGAAAAAAAACTGTCACTAGAATGAGAAATAAGAAATGAAGGCCTCGTCCAATTAAGCAGCAATGTTTCGTGAATGTAATATTAAATAATTCTAATTTTGGAAACAAAACAAATAACAAAATTTGAAATTTCTTTTGCAGCAATTATTATTCGAATAAAAAGACAACAACATGCAGTAAACAAAGGAAGCGTATCTTTGCTGCTTGCAAGAAATGGTAGCTTCATCGTGACATGGAATCAGAAAACAAACATAGCCTCAGTGTACTAAAAATGGCTTGCTAAGGAAATTAAAGTGGGGCACATTGAGAACTGACCTTATTTCTGCAAATTGATTGTTGTTAGGATCTTGGCCTCTAGGGTTTGCCATGGACCTTGGGTTTCCAGTACACGGATTTTATAATTGCTATAAAGCGATTACAAAAAGTGATTATAGAATAAATTTATTTCTCCGATTATAAAGTGATTATAAAAGTGCAGGTAAAAGTGATTAAAAAGTTTATGCAAGACAGTGACTTGCTCACATTAACTTGGTCTATATTGGCGACTCGTCTAGCTGGAGACCCGCGTGAGCTCCATCTGCAGATACCGTTTCTCTCTCTTGTGGGAATGATTGCTCAAACCCATTTGAATCGGCCTCTCCAGTTTCACTTGATATCTCCTGCAACATGGCCATCTCGTTGGTCCTTTCTACAATTCTACACACTTCTTCGAGAAAACTTCTCCTCTGTTGAAAGCTGAGGGCTGCCTTGGCGTCGTGGAAAGATTTCGAAAGTGAATCTTCCAAGATGGTTAATTTATGGGAGTACCAAAACCTTCCGAAGACATTCCAGAACTTCATCGCGGAACACTTCTCAATGAGCACTTCGCCTTCCCTTAATCTTATGGTTAGATGCTCTGGCCACGGCAGCGTATTGTTGTTATCAACAGCCATTTCAATCGAAGAGACAGTTGTCTCTCTCTGAGCTAAAATAATATATTTTCTGAGTTGCTGAATAAAGTGATTTGAGTGCCAGCATAAACACTGCTGCCACGAACCACCTGAGAACCTCCAGGTTTGCTGTCATCCTACAAAAACAAAAGCCCAAAGATCACACTACTATTGCCGAGACGGAAATTGTGCAGTGGTGATTGATTGGTTTTTGTGAGAAATATATAACCATTTTGCTGATGTGAAGATTTGCGTGTTATCGTGTGTTGACGTGACTTGATGACTAAATAGCGACCCTCGAAACTTCATCTGAAAATGGACTGCCCGTGGCTGTTCAATTGGAAACTCAACAATAAACTGAAGCTTAGGTCTTCGACATACTACCCAACTAAAGCAGGGGAACAATCTGCGAACAGAAACGCAATTTCCAAGAAACCAAATGGCCAAAAATGGGTCAGCCACCACCGCCGCTGAGAAAGTTTGTCACAAAAATGAGAAATAAGAAATGAAAGCCTCATCCAATTATGCAACAACGTTTCGTGAATGTAATATTAAATATTTCTAATTTTGGAAACAAAACAAATAACAAAATTTGAAATTTCGGTAGCAGCAATTATCACTTGAATAAAAAGACAACAGCAGAACGCATTACACAAATGTATCTTGCCGTCTGCAAGGAATGACAACTTATCGTGACATGGGGTCAGAAAAATGATCTTCAGTGTGCCAAAAAATGGCTTGTTAAGAATATTAATTTGGAAGAAGGCACACTGAGAACTGACCTTGTTTCTGCTCATTGATTGTTGCTAGGATCTTGGCCTCTAGGGTTAGCTCTGGACCTTGTGCTTCCAATATATGGATTTTGTGGTGAATGGTGAATCGTGGTGACATTTACACTGGTTTGCTAAAATGGTCTCATTACTGTTCCTGAAAAATTGGTTTTGTGCATGCAATCAAATTTGCTGATGCAATCAGCAACTAGGATGTCCTGAATTTGCATCAGCAACTAGGATGCCAACTAGGATGCCCTGGAAACTAGGGCATCCTAGTTGCTGCTGATGCAAGTGAGTGCATCGGCAAATCTGGTTGCATGCGCAAAATTACATTTTTAAGGAGAATGCTTTTCTGAGGTTTTGGACATCTTAGTTGCTGATGCAAGTAATTGCATCAGCAAATCTGGTTGCATGCACAAAACTAATTTTTAAGGAGAATAATTTTCTGGTTTTCTGGTTATCCCTGATGCAATCTTTCTTCCATTCAAAGAAGATACTCGTTTATTCAGTGTCGGACCCACAGCCGCATCTCTTATTAAAAGACGGTTGACTCTTCCCGAATTGTTTGAATTGCTATGTATACTAAACAATTCCAGTGTGATTTGGAATCAAAGAAAGTGCAACAGACTCTTATCCTCTGACTTGGAAGACTTGGAAGAAAAGTTTATCTGTACAAGAAGGGAATAACAATTTATTCCTATAGAAATTTTAGTAACAAGAAGATTGAATCGAAATCATCGAAAATTTTGACAAATTCGTTCGAAGTTCAAAGAAATGAAAGTCAAAAAAAGGGGCCGCTCGGCTGTTCTAATTCAAATATCATCTCTATCGAATTTGAATATCAGAATAGTAGTTATAATCAGAATTAAATGGGTCAGGTCTTTTTTTTTTTTTTTTTGTTGATTTCGAATTTTTTAATGTATTTGATTAAATTTTATATACATAATTGAAAATTTTATTACAGGAACCTGCAAATATCTATTAGGTAGGGTCGGACAGCATTTAATATTTTTTTTATATAGATTTCGAATCTTTTGAATGTATTTGATAGAATTTTATATACACAAATTTATTGCAGGAACCTGCAAATATCTATTAGGTAGGGTCAGACAGCATTGGATGCGTTGATGACTTTGAAGTCGTCCCAAATGCCAACAAGTCCCTCGCATTTTGTACATCGTGGGTAATTGCGTTGTCTTCGCTAAGCTCGATTTGTCAGAAACTCATCTCTTACAGTAAATATCAACTTTGCATTTTTATAAATAATAAATTATTTATTTGTATATTTCATTTACTTGTTCATGTGTTTTATGTGCTTGTGTGTGTGTGTGTGTGATAATCTGAGCAATTAATTTAATTTTGAATAGGGATATAAGTTACATTTTGAATATTAATGCGAATACATATAACAAGAAAAATTGTTTTGAAGTTTATAAATTCATATAAAGAGAAAAATTAATTTGAACATGGTGCACATTTAAAAGCTATATATATTTTTAAAATTTATTTTTCTGCAATAAAATATGTGACCAAACAAGAAACAAAGCGCACTTCTTGAGAATATTTTGTTACTCTGGACCGGTTTTCGCATTTCCTGTGTAGAGAGACTTAGAGGAAGCATAGTAATGTTGCCTTGCCACCACAACTGGAACAGAATCATGTGAATGAAAACTCTCCCTAAATTCTTGTGTCGATTAATAAACGTTTGAGGAGGCAAATGGTTATTGCAGATTTTAACGGCAAAATGTTCTAGTCCAAATCGGGATTGATGTGGGCTGTTTAGTTTTATGGGATTGATGTGGGCTGTTCTGATTGAGGTGATAAGTGTTACACCTAGGAATTATAGGGATCGTTGAAACCAAGCATCATAAAAAAACCCCTCCCACCAGCCCTACGTTAATATTTTTAACAATTCTTTCTGGGATCCAATATAGTGTAGCTAACATACCAAGATTCTAAAACGTGTAATGGCCCTTCAAAGACCCGATAACCATTGGGCCACCTCAGAGAACGACATTAATAGATCATCTTCTATTAACATTCTCAAGCTCTCGCTGCAATGACTCCTGCAACCGAAAACGTATGGAACCCCACTTGAGTGGTGTGGCTCAAGCCTCAAAGAGAAAGTCAGACAGGAATCAGCACCAGCATTTTTCTACTTCAAGACTGCAATCAATCATATTTGACGCGATCAAAATCACGTCGAAACAGTAGGGTAATGATGTAATCGAATCCGAATTCGAAAATTTAAAAGACGCAAATCGAACGAATAACGCGGACCCAACGTGGTAAGATTGGATTGAACTCGTATAAACGGCCACAATTAGCATACGGAATATTGATTGATACTTTAAGAATCGCACGGACCACTCCGAAATGGCTCGATTTTGTATTAAAATCAACGAGAAATTGAATGAACAATTTCAAAGAATTTGTAAAAGAATTCTAAATTTATTAAAACTCTGTTTGTCTAAATCTCCCTCCAATTGAAAAACAAACTACTATTTATACTAAATACTATCAGACTCTAACTTAAAAATCCATATGACTCAATTTATTAATAAAACCCATTAACAAATAAAACTAAATTAATAAATACTAAAATAAAATTCGTCACGTTCTTAGATCGCGTCAATATTATTACTTTTCTTAGTTGTCTGATGCCCCAGTTTTTCTTATCTCTTTTTTCCCCTTATAGTAATGCAGTTCTTTCAGTGATCGAAACAATTATCATCAAGTATATAGGGCAAGCTACCGGGGACCCACTTCTTTCCTGACGTATATTTGGGATGAACAATAAACATATTCACTTATTTGGTACAAACTCGCCAAAGAAGATGGGAACTAATGAGAGAGGGTGCATATATACAATGGCCATGATTATCAATCACTTAGGTAGACTTATTAAATGTAGGATAATGCTATTCTGTTACATCTTAAAATTTTGAAACGTATGGGATCAATGTCGGACAATTTTGCACTAGTTTGGGTGCGACTTGGGCTGAGCTGGGTTGGACTGCCCAAGTCTCACCTCTCTAGTTTGCTTCACCATTGTCACTTCCTTGGAGCAAGTCACGGTCCAAGTAACGTAAAGAGACAAGGGGAAAAAAGGGAAAAGAAAAAAAGTATGAAAAGGGGAAAGTGGAGAAAAAGAATCAAATACGACGAAAGCGACGGAAACTGGTGAGTGGGATATCTTAATGAAGCATATGTAGGACAATTTTTAATATTTGAATCGATTAAACAAAAAAAATTGATATCTAATTGATATTCTATTGTCCCGTTTGCATGTATGTAACACACTTCCTCTTTGTGTTGCAATTTATTTAGGTAGGAATTTTTAAATTTCCTTCTTGTGCTATAACTTATTCATGGTAAATATATAACAAAATAATTAATTGGTGACAATTTCCTTCTTGTGTTATAATGTGCTAATATTTAGTACATTATACAATAACTAATATAATAAATTTCCCTTTTTTAATGCTGGAGAATAAATTATATGTTGATTTTGAATTATTTCAACTCTTCTACAAATTTATATCACCACTTTCAATACTGGAGTGCCACTGGCACAAAGCCAAACAATTTCATGTAGCTTTTCTATATTTTTTGCCTCATTTTTTACTTAACTTTTTTTCACTTTTGTATTTTACAAGTTTTTTGATTTACAATCTTTGCATTTGTGCATAAGTTTTTTTTTTTTAACATATTCTCACTCATTATTTCAAATGTAATTTATCTAATGAAATTTGTTGTATTCCTTTTAATCATTTATGATATATTTATTTTTTTCTATATTCAATGAATGTATTATTTTATTTTCATGTTATAACTAAAAAAATAATTGTATACAAATATTATCTGTGTTTCCATGCAGATACTTTCTTTGTATTTTAATTTTTAATTCTATTAAACTTTTGGATTAATTTGGGCCCGTGAATATTTTTTGACTTATCGTATTTTTACCCCATTGCTATATTATCAAACTTAGTATTGTCATTGAACTTAGTTGTCCTTTTATTTTCTATATTTTTGTATCTATCAAATGTTTTGGTCCATTTGATAATATTTGATTTGCAGCACCTATATGCTAAAGTACTGTTTTTATAAATTTTGTTTATAGTATGTCAGTTATTTAACATAATTAAGTTTGAGTTAATCAACTCTAATGCTCTTTCAATGTCATTTTTCAATGCTTTTTCTTTATCTTAGATATGGAGATTGAAAATAATAAAATGTGAAATAATCGTTGTCTTTTCCATGTTTTCTTCTTCATTTTAAATAATGCAATTGTGTCTCGTTTTCATTTCATCCGGCAAACCAAAAAATGCGTGCAACACGTTTCAGTGTCTCTTGTGTCATTCAATTTTTTACTTTTATTCTCAATTTTTCAGTTCATATTTTAATTTTTGATTCTATTTGGCAAGAATTAATATTCTTCACATATTTAATGCACATTATAAATTTGTCGACCTTTATAATATATAATAATGCAATATGTTACATTTGAATCAAATTAAATTCAATTTTGTTTTAGTTTTATAATATTTGATAATATTAAAAAATATATGATAATTAATTTGATTTTTTTTCCATTTTTATTGCTTTAATATGTTATTTTCTAATAGACTAAATAAAAATTATTAATCTAAGCTATTACATGATTGTTTATTTCCTTTTTAGATGGCGCTAATTAATTGTTTCAAAAAAATTAGTCGCATTCACTGCATAATACATTCCACAATTTGCATTAGCCATTACAAATTTATTATTATCTATGATAACTTAATTTATTATAAGAAATAAAGAATATAAAACACCCAACTCACACATATTTGGATAAAATTCGCATTAATGATGCCAAAATTAAAATATTCACTTGAAAATTCGTATTTTCTATTTTTTTAGTAAAAATGGTTATAATAATTATATATATGCTATAACCAAATAATTTTGACTACCGTAATTGACGAAAACGGTGGATCGCAGGAGACAGCGATCAATGACTTATAGTAATATCTTTGGCAAGATTCAAATCAATGTACCTCGACTTCTCTATCTTTGGTTGTCCTGGCAAAACCTTGTACTTCTTTTACCTTTGAATTCAAATTTGAATAGTTCGAAATCAATTATTCTAAACATAACTAATATTAAAATAATATTTTTTTATTATTATTTGATTACATTATTCTTAAATTTTCATGTGAAACTTTCTGCCATCAAAATTAACATGCGAACATTTATTTTTAACATGATTTGTATTTTGTTGACTGATAAAATATATAAATAATAATTTCTCTAATTAAGCAAATTAAGTTTAATAATAATAATAATAAATTCATATACTAAACACCAAAATAGAAAATTTGAAATTGGCAATAAAATATATAAATAGTACATATGCAAGAATGTGACGTGTATCTAGATGTCATGAATGGGATAACTTTATATTTTTTTGCAATTTTGCATGAAAAATATTTATTATACATATTTATTATCATTTTTATTAATTTTTTAAAATTCAATTTAATTGTATAATTAATTAGTTTTAAAATATTATCTTTAATTATAAGTTGGCTCCAAATTCTTTAGTTTCGGATTCGTTCTTGTATACTGCAAACGATTTAAAAGTATATTCGTTAATGATCCACAATCATGAAATATGTATTGACCTATGGTTGTGAAGGAAACTGAAATTATTCAAATCTTGTATGTCCAATAAAATATAAAATACAATATTAATCTATACTATTATTGATAATACACTATATGATCATTTAATGATTTTCCTAAAGTAACATTCGTTATTAATTGCACTACTTTTTTTTATCTTTTATCCACTTTCGTTCCCAACTCAGACACCATCTTTTTTTTTTTTTTTTTTCTTTTATGCACTTTCCTACCGAACTCAGACACCATCTTCAAGATTTGAATCATGCTTCGTGATTGGGATAATGGCCACAAAACCTGTGGATACCCTATGAGGGACAATGTACCACTTACGTATTATGACTTCATCACTCATAATTAACTTTAGTCATTTTAATAAATTCCTTAAAATATCCTCTCAATAGATTATTTACACTATTTAATCATTACTTTTAATCTCGGATATAAATAAATTTAAATTATTTATTTATTTTTCTTTATCCTATTCATTAACTTCCATTTTCTTACATGATATTCATTACACGTGGAAAACACATAAACAAATAAATCAAATTAATATACAAATACATTATTTTTATATTATTTATAAAAATGCACAGTAATACCAGTAATAAATCAAACTATTGTTTTTGGGATTGTTCTGTCACATCTTACGATTCAAGGAAAGGATGGAAACACGAATGACAAAACACGCCCCACCAGCGCAACACTAATTTTTTATTTTTTATTTGGATCCGATGTTGACCCTGCAAAGACCTGATACCAATTGGGCCACCATCGGGAATGACACTAAGAGAACACTAAAAATATGTGCGCCTGTGAATAATAATTTACACTGTTAATAAATTTCCTAAAATATTTCACTTAATTAATTATTTACACTATTTAATAATTACTTTTAATATTAGATATGAATAAATGAAAATAATTTCATTTTTTCTTTTTCCGCTTCATTGATATTCTTTTAAAATTTTTCTATTTTTAAATAATATTTAATTTCTTATTTTCTAGTATAAAAAATTAATTCCAAATTTTTTAATTGAAACTCTTTAAAAAATATGTTATCACATAGTTTTTTTTTTTTTATTATTGTACTGAAAATTATAATGATTTTATATTTATTCAAATTTATAAAATTATATAATTATTTTATAAACATATAGACGTGCACATAAAAATGTGTAAGTTTACTAGTATATAATAACTATCTACACGTGCAAATATATATCTAAGGAAATGCTAGGAAATCTTTGCCACAGACAACGTAATTTAGATTATAATTAACTAAAGTCTAGTAATATATGAGTTTTGAGTCTGTGGTACGCTGAATGATCGTCAACATCTGAGACATTACTTGGACTCAAGTTAGTAGGTTAATTAATTTTTAATATGCTCTCTCCATAAATAAGATTACAAGACATGACGGACTTTTAGGATAGCGTGTGATTTTTAAATGCTTACGTAGTACAATATGGCTGTTGTTGGAACCTTATGCCTTTGTAACCCATGGTTGGTCAGCGCATCATGATGCCAGAAATCAAGAACCATGTGTGGTTTCTAAAAAGACCATCCTGAGAGGCCATGCGGAGCCCAATGTTTTAAAAATCGAATTGGTGAACTAGAAAATTTATTGGGTGACTGGTTATTGGTCCGATCGATTGAATCGTTAAAAAAATTGATTATTTTAATTATATAATATTATATACATTATTATAAAAATAATTTACAAAATAAATGTAATGCAATATAACAATAGATTATAAAATAAATTTTAAATGTAATGTTAAAAATTAAATAATTTAATTAAAATAAAAATTTATTACAAAAATTAAAAAATATATTAAATTCAAAATGATTACAAGTATAAAATTGAAAAAATAGTTTTGAAAAATAAACAGATTAATTAATATGACTCATTTTAATTTTAAGATACAATAATTTAATTTTCAAAATATTAATTAGAAAAATAAAAGGATGAAAATTATTAAAAACAAAAGTCAAAATAAAAATTGTATTTTTAACTAATATTAAAGAGTTGTAAATGAAAGAAAATTTTGAAAAAAGTCTAAAAATTTATTTTGTAATTTTTTCAAAAAAAATTGCTAAAAAATTCTTTTTAAAAAAATTTTTTTAGATAAAACCGGTTTTTAGCCAATTTTAATCGGTTCAAGCCGTTTTTGACCGGTTTTTGATCTGTTTTGATCGGTTCTTAACTAGTTTTATACATGTTTTATTTTTATACCTTAACCGGATCGAAAAACCGACCGATTCCCAGTCGAACCGGTTGAACTGGCCAGTCCGGTCCGATTTTAAAAACACTGGTAGAGCCTAGAAGTCATCACGCAGATACTTTCAGAGGTCCCATGCCTCCCGTTTGGATTGTACAATCTGGACTTGATGGATGATGACATGGAAGACTTGGACTCTGATGTTGACCTGGATATTGACAGCAGTGGGGAATAGGGGTGTGACTCAATCGAGTTGCTCGACTTGACTCGGTCGAGCAACTCGATCAAAGCTCAACTCGATATACTTATCAAGTCGAGCTCAAGTATTTCAAAAAAATACTCGACCTCGACTTTTTTTTTTAAAATTTTTTTCAAATATAATTTAACATTTAACTCGAGCTAGAACTCGAGCTCGACTCAGGCTCGGCTCGATAAGCTCGAGCTCCAAGCCCAACGAGCCCGAGCTCAAGTTGCAAAATTTTACTCGAGCTCGAGCTCGACTCGGCTCGATTCCAGCCCTAGTGGAGAAGTCATTTATGCAATTGGATCAATGAATCTGAAAACAATGGAAAATGTGCATGAAGACCCGAATGGTCTACCGACTGTCTTTTGAGCTTTTATTGGTCTGATAGTATTGTATGGATTGCTGAATTTCCATGTCTACACATAAGCGTGTCTCATTGCACGATCCAAAATTGAGGTGTGAATTACCAAAGTGCAGGTTGGGCAATTAAATTTGCCAGCCACTAAAACGGTAGCAACTATGCCGAATTTCATGTTGGCGTATGCATATGCAGTATGTTGTGTTGTTCAATCATCAATGCTAGAGCAAAGTATAATGGCAATCAATGGGGTGAATAGAAGCTAGTGACGGAAGACTGACAAATGGTAGTGCTGCTATGACAGGCATGCGATTGCAAAGTTGGACAGACATACAGGTAGATAAGTCATGAGTGGAAATGAATGAGAACTTCTTTTAGTTCTTTTAGCGCTTGGTAGTTCTTTGCGCAGAAAGAATCTACTCATGAGTGGAAATGAATGAGAACTTCTTTTATTTCTTTTGGCTCTTGGTAGTTCTTTGCACACAGATTCTGTCTGTGCGAAGAACTAAAAGAACTAAATTGTTTTTAACATGGTCCGTATTTCATTGACTTGAGAAAATTGACTTCTCGAAAACACTATAAATTTCCATTATTTTTAACACGGTTTATATTTTATTGACTAATAAAATATATAAGTAATAATTTATCGAATAAGCTAATTAAGTTAAATTATAATAATAAATTCATATACTAAACACAAAAAAAAAAAAAATTGAAATTGGCTGTTGCAAACTTTATTTTCAAAACCCATATTTAAGCAATTTCAACTTGTTCAATAGATTGTTTTACTCCATCTTTTTTATATATAAGGAATGTATATGATTTACATACATATTTTTCAAATAAAATTATTTGATATGTTTTAGATTTTTATTTTTCATATTAATATCAAACACTACACGTCCTTCTATTTTAACTTGTATTCCAAAACATATGATAAGAATAAAATGATTATATGATTGATTTTGTAGTTTATAGTGTATGTGATTTTATTAAAACTTCATTTGCACATTATATACATCTCTCTGTCTCTCTCTCTCTCCAAGTTATAAATGATTAATTTCAAAGTTTCCATCAAATAGTTCAAAAGTTGCTTCAACATGATAGATAAACAGTAGAAAGAAAATTGATTTAAATTCTATCCCAAATAAATTTTAAATATGAAAGAATGTCATGTATATCTAGATATAACAAATGGGATAACTTTCCATTTTGTACAAATTGTGTGAAAAATATCTTATTAGGCATATCTTAATTGCCAATTTTATTTATTTGTTAAAATTCAGTTTAATTACATACCTAAATAGCGTAATAATATTATATTTAATTATAAGTTGGCTCCAAATTCTTAGTTTCGGGTTCGTTCTTTTATGCAGCGAATGATTTATAAGTATATTCATAAATGACCTATATAGTCATGAAATATGTATTGACCTATGGTTGTCATTGAAATTGAATTATTTAAAGCTTTTATGTACCAAAAAAACATAAAATACAATATTAATCCATACTATTATGTTATTGATAATACATTATTTTCTGATCATTTAATGATTTTCCTAAAATTACCTTCATTATTAATTGTCTATACTATTTATGTATTACGACTTTATCACTTATAACTAACTTTAGTCATTTCAATAAATTCTTTAAAATATTCTCTTAATAAATTAGTTACACTATTTAATTGTTACTTTTAATCTCATATATAAATAAATTTAAATAATATAATTTTTTTATGTCACACCCCAAGTCTGGACACTCAATATGACAGTATCTTCAACACTTTTATCTGGAGGATACAAAGCCTGTTTCATAAGAGATACTATAGCCATTTAGTGAGTCGTGAATCCATACAACTTACATGAACTTCAAATCCTCATAAGGTCCTCTTAATAAATTCAAATTATGCACAACAAAAGTGTAAAGTTTACCACTTATTGAAAAGAAATAATATTAAACTTGAAGTTATCCTTTATGCAGCTTCTTCACAAATTCAATATCACCAATTCCATGTCAATTCACTTTCGAAATCCTCAATTGCCAAAAGGGTTTTAGAGGAAAATTTCGTAAGCAAAAGTACCTAGTAAGAGATTTCCTTTTTTAGGGAATGTGAATTACCCAAATATGTATAGAAACTATTTCAACAAAGTTTTGCACATAAAATATTTTAGTAAACATTTCATGAATTTCGTACATAGTGAAAAGTTACTTTCCACATCATCTCATCATGTAAGATACTTATCAGTTTGGGCATATCGTGTACTAATTTTACTGATTAGGAACTTTGTCTTTAATCCCTATTAAGGAGTGTTACGTGTAACCAAAATGGTCAATTAACCAAAACAATCGTTTCAATTTATAATTCCAATTAAGAGAGTCATTTGAATATCAATTTTTTACTCAAATTGAAAGGGTCATTTGAATATCAATCTTTTATTCTAATTAAAAGAGTCATTTTAATTTCAATCTTTTACTCTGATTAGTAGGGTCACGTGCAATTATGAAAACTGTCTCAATCTACAAATCTAATTAAAAAGGTCGACTTCTTTTCTAGTTGAAAGGCCCAAGTTTTTTATCATACCTAGGTGGGTTAGAACTAATTCTCCAATAAGCATTTCATGTATAACATTTTTGTAAGCATTTGAGTTCAAGATGAAGTTTGTAACACTTTTTATTTCTTTTTTTTTTAATAAATGTGTCATTACATAAAATATTTTCATAAACGTCAAAGTTCAAATAAGTTTATGTACAAAACATTTTTGTAATGCATTATGATACGTGTTCACATTCAAAATATATTCCAAAAATAATTTTAACTAAGCATAAGAATGATTTTACCCAAGTATAAGAGTAGAAACATTTATGGAAATTCATAAGCATTTTTCAAAGAAAAATTTCAAGATAATTTGAAAATCGTACTTTTGCAAACAATTGAATAAAATTCTAAATAATCCACTTAATTGGTATCAGATCGCTTGACTCTCAATGGACTCTCAATGGTTCATTGACTCAATCATTTAACTTCCTATTTAATAAAATAATACCCAATTTAACCCTAATTAGTAGAAATTTTAATCGTTTATGAAATGTAACTTAATTTCTGAACAACTGTCACTACTCTCCCTTATCATAATTGTGTATGAGATTTCCGTTCATGTAATCACAAGAACTTTATCAATCATGGCCATCACTCCCCGTGCTATTCCAAGGTTTGTGAATTCCCCAACACTCGTGTACAATGGATATCCGAAACCTTCACCATATCCATATGCACCTATACAAGACATTTCTTTCATTCCTATACATGAAACACACATGCATATACATGAGGATATATCTACACAGAAGAATTACTGCAAAATTGTTCCATGTCGAGAGACAATTGAACTCAATTCGTCATTGTGGAAGAATGCTGCTAAGAGAATTCAAATTTAATATCTCAAGATGGAACCTCTGAAACATTCAATTAGTTTATTCGAAAGATTCTACGACACACAGTGATTCAAATCTAGTATATCAACAACTGAAATATACACATACATACAACACATACATACATGTGTGTGTGTGTGTGTGTATTTATAGGCGTCATAATACTGCAATATAGTGTCCATTTCCTAATACAGGTCAAGGGTAATGAGTGACAGCTAAGGGATAAAAATTGGTTGAGTCCCAAAAGTATTAGTCCCAATTTGAAATCAGCTCCATAACTGTTCTTCTGCCTAATGGAAGCAACTGAAGATTTTTTTTTTCCATCTCAAAATTGAGCATGATCTCCGGTCAAAGCAAATAAGAGAGACAAAAAAAAAAAATCCATGGGTGAAAGCATGTATTCGTTTATCCTACGTTTCCTAATCCAAAGTTTTATCTATACTCATTTAAAACGTGAAACACGTATCGTCTTCCCTAAACGCACATAAATTCTAAAACTTTACGCTTGATTTAATGAAAGTATAACAATCTATTCATGGGTTCATCTATGTTGGACTAAGATCCACAATTTAGAATCTAGAGATGGTCTACTGTCATTGAGAATCACTTACTCTTGTGGCTGAAAATGCTATAGCGATATTTACAAGGCTTGACTCTTTATATCTACGTATACAAACACGTGGATTCTCGAAACCCCTTACATGGTTTTAGTGTACGAAGTGTGAAATTAGCGGATTATCAACACGCTTATAGTCTTAGGGTTCTGGTATCATTACTGAAGTCAAACAACAGACTCTCAAGTCAGATTTTCCAAGCTCCTGCCATTTTCATATGTGTACATGCATTCATCCCAAACTCTGTCACATAATCCTACCATTCCAGTTTAAAAAAATTCTCATTTTTTTTAAGATCTGAAAATAATTCTCTAGTCTGGGGAACTTAAAAGGCCGAATACCGCTCTCAATGCCTTCCCGTCTTTCCCTCTCTCGTGTTCTCTCCACAATCTGGCTTAGTGTGGTCCTTGAAAATTGATGGTCCGCCTTGTTGTCCCTTTCATCAATCAGTATCTAGAGCTTATGCTGTTAACTAGATGATGATGAAAGCTCCGGATGCGACGACGAACCTTAATATCGATCTCAAGGTATCCCCTCTTTCCCTTCCTTCTCGTCCTTCTTTCCAGCAGGTTTGAGAAGCCTTTTCTCTCCACTTCTCCTCTCCCTCTTTCCAAGAGAACATGGCAGCAGCCGTAGCAGAAAGAGAGGGACGGTTTTCTCCTTGTTAAACCCACTCTCCCCATTAATCTCCTTCATAATCCCCTCATTATCCCACCATTAAAGCTCCATAATTTTCTTTCTATTTTTCCCTTTCCCTGCCGTTCCTTGTATTGGAGGAGAGAACTGTTGCTCTCCTGAGCGTTTTGCTGGAAAAATGCTAGCCCCTCTTAGGGGCTGTTTGGTCGTCTGCTATATATTTTTTTCTGAAATTTGCGGTTATCACATTTTCTTTTTCCTCTTCATTAACACCATTATATTTTTTTCTTTTTTTAAATAACATTTAAATTCTTCTTTGCTAATCTCTTTTATTACTTCTAATTTTTTCCATTGTAACGTTTTAAAAACATATAATTAAGTAGTTTTATTTTTTATTGAACTACTCAAAATTATAATAATTTTATATCTATTATAATACAGAGTGCGTAAGTATACTAGTATCAAATAAATACTCTGCATATGCAAATACCTAGAAAATGTGTGCTTAAATTGCTACGACAACGCTTAATTATAAGTTTTATCATTGACTATTAGCCTTGGCCGACCGAACTAGATTTAGAGCACTAGAGCTAATTTTTTATTTTATTTTATTTTCAGATATCAAAATTCAAAGTAAGAGTTTGTTTAGCTATAAGCTTGTAAGCTTTTAAACAACTCATAAAATATTATTTGAGAGTTTATAAATTTATAAACTTGTTTGATAAATTCCTTAAAAGTAAATTTATGAATTTATAAGATGTTTTATAAATTTCGTAGAAATACAAACATGTAGGTTATTTCTAACTTGTTTTTAAAACTTTGTTTAAGTTGTTTCATTATATATTGTAAAATGAAATAAACATGCTTAATAATATTATATATCGTTGTTATACTGAAAATACATAATTAATAATATGATTTTAATTTAATTTATCCAAACAATTAACAGGATGTCATTGAAATAAAATATAAAAATTAATGACAATAAAATAAATATTTTATAAGTTACAAGCTTTCAAAAATAAACTTAAACAAACATTCTAAATTTAATTGACGTTATACTTAGCATTGACAGGTAAATATGCGCGACAGAGTGAGATGCAAAGGAAAGGCAACAAAACCTTCTATCGAATGTGGGTAAAGAAAGCCTCCCACACATGTACGGAAAAAATTGCACCCGGAGAGAGGGAGAATGCAACGACTCCAGGTGGACCAAACACGTTTTTAAGTTTTATTTTTCGTGATATATTTAACTAGTGGTTAAGGAAGGATTAGAAGAGGCCACTTAAAAAATATTTTTATTTGTGAATTGGTTTTTCGTAAGGAAAATTAATTTTTCCATATAACGTAAAATGATGAGATAAAATAGGTTTTTCTCATATTATATCTTACAATTGTGATGATGTTTTATTTCCTTATAAAATGAATCATTTTAAAAAAAAAACTACCTCTCACGAAAATTAAGTGAATTTATCATGATAAATATAATGCGATGTGAGTAAAAAATTCGCAAAAATCAAAATAGGGAAATAATGAAAATTTCCTTGCTCATGTAAATGAACTCTTCTACTAGTTTCCTTTTTTCCCCTCTTATTTTTTTTGGCTTTCTTGATTAAGCCCCTTAAAAAATATGTCTTCATTGTTAAAAGTGAAATTGCAAAATTATCCCTAATTTGTTTGTTTTTCTTGTCACAGAATATAAACACATACTTCAATCATTACAATTTTTTTATTTTTTTTCTTTTCTCCTCTCATATTCTCACATAATTTTTTTTAAAAAATCACGCTTAAAAACGCACACTTAAATTTGAAAATAGGCATAGCTACAATTTATTTGATATAAAGTTTGATTCTTGCCCTTAATTTAATATTCTTTTTCAATTTCATGTTGCAGCGAAATTCTGACGTAGTTCTTCTGTGTTTAGTTTTGGGCGTCATTCAAACTCCCCTGCGAACCCCACTTTTATTGAGAAAGAAATCACACCCATATTGAATCTCTACAGATCCTTCTAGCATCCAACTCAAGGTCTTGAATTTTTATTCATCTTGAAAATCATGCTATTGTGAAAATTGTATGCAGTTTTACCTTTTTGCTTTTAGCATTGCAATCCATTATTTTTAAAGCAATGCTTGTTGAATGTGTAAAATGTCAAAGAGGTGGAAGTGGTGAGATTTAGATTTGATACAAATAGAGACTAAAGGAACGTGCTATGTGTTAAAAAGGAAAAGAGAGAAAAACATAAATAAAATAATAAATTTAATAAAAGCAAAGAGAGAAAGAGAAAAAATAAAACAAGTATAATTGTATAATTTCACAGTGTAATATTCAATCTAAATTAGAATTATAATATGATGAATGTGGATTGAACCATATCTATGAGTACTGTAATTTAATTCAATTATTATTCCCTAGAGCCATAAATATCCAGATCACTAAAGATGGATTTATATGTAAATTCACTACCCTCTAAGTTAACTATGTCAATATGGCAACATATCAAAACTCTGCTGAAAATTCTTTCACAAATTCTTATAAATTATATCAATAGTCAGCTTTTGTAGAAAGAGTTCAATAAGCAAATATACTCAAGTTGCAGATTTACATGTGATTGAAGTAACTTTCCAATTGTTTATTTTGATTTGATATTAATCTACACAAGTCTTTAGGGAATTGTGATTTTAGGCATGAAGATAATAATCAAGCCTTTGAATCAAGCCTTTTAGAAAAGGACCGATCCAAAACTCTTATCAAGCAATGTTAACCTAACCCATTCATTACGAGGCAGAAAAACAAAATCGGCGACTGCCAGAATTGGGTTTCGTTGTTCCAAGAGTTTTCTGGTGGAACCTTTTGCTTTCGTAACACATGATCGGTCAGCCCATCACAATGCCAGAAATCAGGAACCATGTGTGGTATCTAAAAAACCCATCCTGACCAGGCCACGCAGAGCCTAGTAGTCATCGTGCAGACACTTTCAGAGGCCACATACCTCCCGTTTGGATTGTACAATCTGGGCTTTGTGGATGATGGCGTGGAAGTCCTGGACTCGTTTCCTGACCCGGGTGTTGACAGCAGTGGGGGGAAGTCACTTGTGCAATTTGATCACTGAATCTGAAAACAACAGAAAAAGTGCATGAAGTGTCTTTCGAGCTTTTATAGACATTATATTATTATTGGAAATAATCTTGCTTAATTTCCTTATTTACACATATGGGTTTCACATTGCATTGTTCAAAATTGAGGCGTGAATTACTCAACTGCAGGTTGCCGAGGCCAGCCACCCCAGCCGCAAAAACAGTTGCAACTGTGCTGAATTTCATGTTGGTGTTTGCATATAAACAATGTTGTGCTGTTCGATCATCAACGTTAGAGCAAAGTATAATGTAGTGACTAAAAGCAAGTGACGGAAGGTTGCCAAATCGTAGTGCTGCAATCGCCTGTAGGTGCTTGTCACCATCTGAAATTACAGGCACGCGATTGCAAAGTAGGATTCACGAGCAGCTAAATAATGCAGAGGTTGTTGCTGTCTTGCATTTTAATGTCATTTGACGAACCTCAGGGATATGCACGATAAATTTGCGACCCTTGACCATCACAATTACTTTGCAATGCTTCCAACATCGTCCTGCCGCTAGGACAGCGGACGGCAGCCCTCCTATGTACCTTTCATGTCACGAGAAAATTGGCCACAGCCTGTGACGACGGGGACACCCTTACCATGTTCAACCATCCATCATCTTAAGTTCAGCAATGAGAAATTGCGGAATTACATCACTCAACAACATGGTAACAAGAAGAGATCATAAACACACGTAGATTACCAATTTCATTTACGAGCACGCAAGCACAGGGGTTCAGTGATATTCATACCTATTCATTTACTGCTCACAGAGCAGATCCCCTGTTGTAAAGCCGAGTGGGGAAATAGTTCATTTCTTAGCTTGTATATACCTCAAAAACAGAAATCCTGAAACCTTGAGAATAGATTTCCAAAAAGACTTCAAATGATACATAGTCAAAGACAAAATATCTTTTATAGTTGTATGTTACAAATACAGTAACAAATTCAGCACTGAGCACCTACCTAATATCATGAACATCTATTGAAAAGATGGAAGTAACTTCAGGGTCCTAAATTTACTAGATTCCAGATAGATTGATGCCCAAGAGAAATCCAAAATCAAGAATATGTATCAGCACCAATATTTTTCTCAAAAACAACAGGAATTCTTGCAGTGTGTCCTAAGTCTTTTGGCATAACCTTTCTGTGGCAAACATGTCCACTCTATCTCCACAATTTTTTCAAGCAGAACTCCTCTCTTCCCTCGGAGTGACTGCTTAAATCCAACTACAGTCTTTGATAATTGTTCAGACAGCCGGCCTAAACAATTTCGCTTGATCACTTCGTCAATATGGCACACCACTCATCTTTTCTTCCAAACTACTAACCACAATGGAAATTCAATCTCTCACGTAAATGTGAGGGGCCAGCCACTTTGATTGAACAGAAAGTTGAATTAAGTGTTTTTGAAGTCTGAGAGAAAACGGGATACTTGGTGGGTTACATTAGCAACCTACATGAATAGCATATCAAAAGCCTCCACTGAAAAGCCGCTTGCACCAGCGCTCGCGGACAAAACTGCAGGGTGTATGTGCTCTTTCCGAACAAAATCAGAAATATGATCTTGAGCGTGAATCAGAATCTGGATATTCTTGGAGAGCATTGATATAAAACGGCGAAGCCTGTGCAATTACGCAGAAAAAACATCAAGACGAAAGAAAATAAAATCAAGAAACACATACAAAAACATTTTTGTTTCAAGAACTAACTTATAAATTTCTCTTAACATTTTATGAAACTCTAATCTCATGTTTAATCACGTGTAATTCAATTGCATGCTGTGGGAGGCGCAAACTCAAGAGGTGACTGGACAGAGTCATGGTATGGATAAACGGATAAGACCAATCACGCCCTCAAAGCAAGGAACCATCGTGATATTTCAAAATGAAAAATAACAAACTAAGATTTCAATCTAAAAACAATAGAAGCGAAAAAACGCAGAAGTCCAACAGGGCTTACCTAAACTTAGATGCGCAATTTTTTTAGAAAGCTAAAAACTTGAAATAAAGATACGAACTTTTATTTCTACAATTTAATATACTACATTCGTTTGAATATGCCAACCAAACTAAGATGCCGCAATTACTATGTCTGGTAAAGACTCGTCAAGCTGGAGACCCGCATGAGCTCCATCTGCATGTGGCATTTCTCTCTCTCGTGGGAGTGATTGCTCAAAACCATTTGAAACGGCCTCTCCAGTTTCAGTTGATATCTCCTGCAACATGGCCATCTTGTTCGTCCTTTCTACAAATCTACTCACTTCTTCGAGAAACCTTCTCCTCTGTTGAAAGCTAAGGGCTGCCTTGGCGTCGCGGAAAGATTTCGAAAGTGAATCTTCCAAGATGGTTAATTTATGGGAGTACCAAAACCTCCGGAAAACATTCCAGATGTTCACCTTGGAACACTTCTCAATGAGCTCTTCGCCTTCCGTTAATCCTTCAGTTAGATGCTCTGGCCACGGCAAGGCATTGTTGTTCTCAACAACCCGTTTAATAGAATTGATAGTTAAGTTTAATTTGTCTCTCTCTGAGCTAAAACGATATATTTTCTGAGTTGCTGCATAAAGTGACTTGAGTAACAGCATAAACACTGCTGCCACGAACCACCCAAGCACCTCCAGGTTCGCTGTCATCCTACACAAACAAAAGCCCAAAGAAAATCACACTACTATTGCAGAAACGGAAATTGTGTAGCGGTGTGATTGATTGGTTTTTGTGAGAAATATATAATCATTGTGCTGATATGAAGATTTGCGTGAGATCGTGTGTTGACGTGACTCGATGACTCAATAGCGACCCTCCAAACTTCATCTGAAAGGACTGCCGGTGGCTATTCAATTGGAAACTCCACAAGTGAAGAATGCGTCTCAGAGCGTTCTCCTGGCTGAAGCTTAGGTACTATTGCCGAGAAACCACATGGCCAAAAGCCGGTCAGCCACCGCCGTGCTGAGAAGAAGCGACGGCGGCGGCGGCCGAATACCCCTACTGCAAGATGGTAACCCTCCCCCCCAAATAAAATTTCAACGGTGTCACAAAGAATGGGAGAAATTGAGGTCCATATGCAGCTTGCGGTTTGTGATTTGAAAGAAAAAGGGAGATTGAAGTCCGTCTCCCGATTATGGCCCGATTCTGAGAAAATCGAGCCGAAAGGAGGGTTTCTCATTTCGAAATAACGACAGCAAGGAAACGGAGAGGAGAGAGAGAATTGGGAATGATTGCCAGCGACAAGTGATAAATCTTAGGACAAGTGTTTTAATTTTGGTATGTTTTTTTAATTATTTTTTAAAATTGTATAAAAATAAAAAATAAATGAATAAATTTAAAGGGCGGTATAATATATATATATATATATATATATATATTTGAAAGCGGAAAATAAAGACAAATGTATTCATATTTTTTCTGAAATAATTCATGTATTTTGTCAAAAACATGACCCACGTTGTAAAAGTTAAAAATGCAAGCGTATTAGGTAATAATTCTTTAGACCTTCGTAAAGGGACAAACGTGGTTAAATTTGGGAGATAGAGAAAAGAAATCAACGTCCAAGGAGAATTTTTAACAGGAAACCCCAATTTCGATTAATTTTCTGAAAAAAAAAACCTTGTCATAAAAATGAGGAATAAGAAATGAAAGGCTCATCAAATTAAGGGGCAATATTGCGTGAATGTAAATTAAATAATTCTAATTTTAAAACAACAGAACTAACAACAATCCAAAATTTCTATTTGAATAAAAAGACAACAACAGAATGCAATCAATACACATAAGAAGTTTGCTGTCCTTACACGGGATCAGAAAAATGATCTTTAGTGTACCAAAAATGGCTTGCAAAATGCAAAGGAAATTAATTTGGAGGGAGGCTACCTTATTTCTGCAAATTGATTACTGCTAGGATCTTCGCCTCCACAGGTATGCTGATAGTAGATATCTGCAGAGAACAATATGAAAAGACTGATGTATTTATGCTACTTTATATAAGAGATTAGTTAATGGATTGGGGGTTGTTTCTTGCCTAATGGGTCCCATATACTTTATATTGTTTGTTTCGGTTGTTTTTTGATTTGTCAATTGAAATTTTGGATTGTTGTTTGTTCATATGAATGAACAAACTGGGTGGCTTCATATGGGTCCCATTAGACTCTACGCGTGGGCAGAGTCTAATGGGACTCCTCAGAGTCTGATCGGACCCATATGAAGCCACCCATATGAACAAACAGAGTCTAATGGGATCCATGCGCAGAGTTTAATGGGACCCATATAAAGCCACCCATATGAACAAACAACAACCCAAAATTTCTAATGGATCCCATAAAGTTAGGAAGAAGTCTAATGGATCCCATAAATTTCATATGAGTCCCATTAGGCATATGGGTCCCATAGGATTAGGAAGAAGCCTAATAAGACTCATACGAAGCCACCCATATGAACAAACAACAATCCAAAATTTCAATTGACTATATAAGCATTTAAAAATCGCACTATTCTTAAAGTCCGTCATGTCTTGTAATCTTATTTATGGAGGGAGCAGATTAAAAATTAATTAACCTACTAACTTGAGTTCAAGTAATGTCTCAGATGTTGATGATCATTCAGCGTACCACAGACTCAAAACTCATATTTTACCAGACTTTAGCTAATTATAATCTAAATTACCTTGTCGGTGGCCAAGATTTCCTAGCATTACCTTAGATATGTATTTGCACATGTAGATATTCATTATATACTACTAAACTTACACATTTTTATGTGCACGTCTATATGTTTATAAAATAACTATATTTAATTTTATAAATTTGAATAAATAAAAAATCAGTATAATTTTTAGTACAATAATAAAAAAAAACTATGTGATAATATATTTTTTAAAGAGTTTCAATTAAAAAATTTGGAATTAATTTAAAATACAAGAAAATAAGAAATTAAATATTATTTTAAAATAGAAAAATTTTAAAATAATATCAATGAAGCAGAAAAAGAAAAAATGAAATTATTTTCATTTATCCATATCTAATATTAAAAGTAATTATTAAATAGTGTAAATAATTAATTAAGTGAAATATTTTAGGAAATTTATTAACAGTGTAAATGATTATTCACAAGCGCACGTATTTTTAGTGTTCTCTTTCGTGGCCCAATTGGTATCAGGTCTTTGCAGGGTCAACATCGGACCCAAACAAAAAATAAAAAATTTGTATTGCGCTGTAAAACAAGGCCCATATTGAGGCGTTAATTGACGAGACATACACAATGGAGCAAATAGGCACGTTTACCTCTTGTTATTTTATGACTGATGTCCCGTCCAAGTGAATGAGGCCACCTTGAAATCACGCAGGTGGCTTGGCAATACCTGCATTCTTTATATTTAACCATCTACGCTGATCATCTGTTAGATCTCAAACTATATTCCTCACAGCGAAAGAACTACATGTAATAAAAATATATATCTATTTAAACTGTTCAGAGGTGAGCTACTGTACCGGTTTCATTTTTACAGTTATTAATTGGTTGAACATATACTCAACAATTGTTGGGAAGAACTTCTCTAGTTTCGATGATTAAATTGATTATTTCATTTTCATCAAGATGTTTGTTGCACATTACTATGATCCTTGTGAAGATGTTGACATTGTGGTTGCTTAGCTTTGTAGAATGGTTCAAGAATCATATAAATTTCATACTGAACAACATATAAAGTTTTGATTTTGGTGGACCACATACTAATAAACCTTGCAAAATTTGAATAGGAACAAGATCTCATATATAACATTTCAAACCCAATGAATAGCTTTTTATGCAAAAGCCGTCTCAAATGGGCATCACAGCCCAACAAATTTTTAATAGTGATATTTCAATAATAAAATGAACTATCTTTGATAGTAGAATACTACAATTATTGGTTTACAATACCAATTTATTAACTATGTTTATCTAATTATTATCTTCATTGCCTAAAATCACGACTGACTAAATACTAATGTAAATTAATATCAAATTAAAATAAACAATTCGAAAGTTACCTCAATCAATCACATATAACTTTACAACTTGAGTATATTACTTGCTCCTCTAGATCCTCTAACAAAAGTTGACTATCGAGGTAATTTATCAAGAATTTATGAACGAATTTCAACGGAGTTTTGAAATTACATAGTTAATTTGGAGGGTAGCAAGTTTATTTATAAAGCCGTTTTCAATGATCTAGATATTTAGGGCTCAAGGGAATAATAATTGAGTTAAATTCGGGTACTTATAGATATGGTTCAATCCATATTCACCATATTATAATTCTAATTTAGTTTGGATATTACATTATGAAATAATACAATTATATTTATTTTATTTTTTATTTTTCTCTCTTTTCTTTTATTAAATTTATTATTTTTATTTATGTTTTTTCTCTCCTTTCTTTTTTGAACCATAGCACATTCCTTTAGTCTTTATTTGTATCAAATCTAAATCTCACAACTTCCACCTCTTTGACATTTAACATCCTCAGCATTTAGCAAGCTTTGTTTTAGAAATAGTGGGTTATAATGCCAAAAACAAAAAAGGAAAAACCGCATAAATTTTTCACAATGGCATGAATTTAAAAAAGAATAAAAGATTTAAGACCTTGGTGTGGATGCTTTACAGATTCAACTGCAGAGATTCAATCTGGTGTGATTTCTTTCTCAATAAAAGTGGGGGTTATTTTGATGTACGAGATGTTTGGAAAAATTAATTTTGGAAGTTGCAAATTTACGTCCAAAAAAGAATGAAGTTATGACATGAAATTGAAAAAGAATCTTACATTAAGAGCAAGAACCAAACTTTCTATTAAAGAAATATTAACTATGCTTGTTTTCAAATTTAAGTGTGATTTTAAAAAAAAAAATGTGTAAGAGCATGAGATGAGACGAGAAAAGATAAAATTTAAAAAATATAATGACAGAAACGTGTATTTATATTTTGTGAAAAGTAAAAAAAAAAAACAAAATTAGGGATAATTTTGTAAGTTCACTTTTAACTTATTTTTTAAGGGGCCTAATCGAGAAAGCCCAAAAAAATAAGAGGGGAAAAAAGAATCTAGAAGAAGAGTTCATTTACATAAGGGAGGAAATTTGTAGATTATGAAAACAATGAAATGAAAGAGTTAATGTGACTTGTCCTTCTCACTTATGTTACCTACATATTTAATTGTTTACTTACTTATTTCTTTTGAATATGTATGTATTTATGTGCAAAGTATATTTTTAAAAATTGTTATTTTTTGCCTGCATCCAATTCAAAGAAAAAAGACAAGTATTATTATTTATTAGGTGACTTATTATTTACTATTTTTAGTCAATATTTTACTGAAGAAGTAAATGACAAAGGACAAACATGAAGAAAGTATGAGGATAAGGACTTAGCTATGCTCAAGGACCATGAATACTAATATTATTATTTGTTGGGATAATCTATTGTAATAGTTAGGTTCTTTATTTCATCACATGTTGAATTTTAGATATTACAAGGAATGTTACATTGATTTCTTTGGATGATTGTTATTTTATATTATTAGATTAGTTTGTTTTAATACATATTAAATTTAGTATTTATTGAAATAATTCACAAATACTGTGTGTTATGATCTCATATTCAAAGCATGATACCAGTGCTTTAAATCTAGTTCAGTCAGCCAAGGCCAATAGACAGTAATAAAACTAAAGCGTCATGGTTGCAATTTAAGCACACGTTTCCAAGATATTTGCAGAAGTAGAATATTAATTATATACAAGTAAACTTACACACTCGATGTGTGTATATTTATAAAAATTATATAATTTTATATGTTATAATAAAATACAAAATTATTATAATTTTGATCAGTTCAATAAAAAATAAAAATACTCAATTATATATTTTAAAAAAGTTACAATGAAAAAAAATTAGAAGTAATAAAAGAGATTATCAAAGAAGAAATTAAATGTTATTTTAAAAATGAAAAAATATAATGGTGTTAATGAAGAGGAAAGAGAAAAAATTAGAATATTTAAATTTATTTATATCTGAGACTAAACGTAATGATTAAATTGTGTAAATAATTTATTAAAGAATATTTTAAGGAATTTATTAAAATGACTTTAGTGATAAAGTCACAATACATGAGTAGAATAGACAATTAATAATGAAGGTTATTTAGGAAAATCATTAAATGATCAAGTAATGTATTATCAATAATATAATAGTATATCAATAATATAATAGTATAGATTACCGTTGTATTTCATGTTTTTTCATACATCAAAGATTTAAATAATTTCAATTTCAATCACCACCATAGGTCAATGCATATTTCATAACTATAGATCATTAATGAATATACTTATATATCATTTGCTGTATAGAAGAACAAATCCGAGACTAAAGAATTTAGAGGCAAGTTATAATTACGGATAATATTTTTATGCTTTAGGTATAAAATTAAATCGAATTTTAACAAATAAATAAAAATTAAAATTAATATGTATAATGAGATATTTTTCATACAAATGGTACAAAATATAAAGTTATCCCATTCATTATACCTAGATGCACATGACATTCTTGCATCTGTAAAATTTATATAGTTTTTTTTTTTTTTTTATTTACAGTTTATACTTATGAACTATTTGATGGAAACTTTCTAACTAATTATTTACAAGTTTGGCCGAACACACACACACACACAGGTGTATGTATATATATATATATATTGTGTGCAAATTAAGTTTTTAATAAAATTAAATACAGTATGAACTGCAAAATCAATCACATAAACAATTTATTCTTATCTCATCTTTTGTAATAGGACTTAAAAGAAATGGATATGTAGTATTTGATACAGCGGTGTAATTGAGTTGAGTTGGGTATAGCGAGTACCTTATTACTCAAAATGTTTTTATGAGCTCCATCCAATTCAATATCGAGCTCGAACTTGAGTTAGATATATTCTAAAAGAAATTTGCTTGCTACTAGATTTGAACTCCTGATCTTTGAAGAATGAAATTACTATTAAAGTATGATAAAAGAAAATAAAATTACAAAAATATATGCTATGGAGCTTGAGCTACTCAGTTGAATTTGAGCCTATTTGTAATCTGCTCAAGCTTGACAGTTCAACTCAAGCTCAATATTGACCAAGCTCGAGTTAAATTTTGACTGAATTATTAGATTGAGTCGAGTTGAACAGTTTGGTCTATCAACTGTCCTAATTTGATATTAATAAAAAAAAAATTTATAACATATAAAATCACTACATTTGAAAAATATTTTTATAAATCATGTGCATACCTTATATTTAAAACGGATGGAGTAAAAAAAGCTATTAAAAAAGTTGAAATCGCCTAAATTTGGGTTTTTAAAGTGAACGTTGCAGCAGCCAATTTCATTTTTTCTATTTTGGTGTTTATTATATGAATTTATTATTATAATTTAACTTAATTAGCTTAATTTGACAAATTATTATTTATATATTTTATTAGTCGACAAAATATAGATGAAATTTGCACTGGTCAGTTACTGACGGAAGTCGACAGTGTCCCTATCACTAAGTTAAGTCTGACCCCGACCGTATACGAGTTTCCACTATATTTTGGTACCAATCGGCACTGAAATCACCCCATCTCTCCCAGCGATAACCACGTCTGTCCCTTTACATTGGTCTAGGAAATTATCATCTAATGCGTTTACATCCTTAACTTCTATAATATTTATCATGCTTTATTTTACAAAATATAATGAATTATTTTGAGAAAAATATGGATATATTTGTTTTCATTTTTCACTTTCGAAAGTATAGATTATGTTTATTTTTTATTATTGGGTATGAGTTTTTAAGTATATTTTTTTAAAAAAATTTGGGTAAAAATAAAAAAGAGAAAGAAAAAAAATTTAAAAAGTGTAATGATTAAATTTGTATATTTTTGATGGAAAAATGAAACCAAACATATTCGTATATTTTAATTATTATATTTTTTAATTTTTTATTTATTTTTTATTTTGACATAATTTTCAAAAATAATTTAAAAATACGTACCAAAATTAAAGCACTTAAGCTGGATCACTCGTCGCTGTATTCATTATATACACGACTGTTTCCGTGTCCGCTGTTCCCCCAATTCACCCTTTCCTCTCCATTTCCTTGCGTCGTTACTCCGGAAATGAGAAGCTCTCCTTTCGGCTCGATTTTCTCCTAATTGAGCGACAAACGGGCGATGGACCTCAATGTCCCTTTTTCTTTTAAACAACAGACTGCAAGTTGCATATGGACCTCCATTTCTCCCATTTTCTGTGAAACCGTAGGAATTTTGTTTGGAGGGAGGGTTACCGTCTTGCTGCGGGGGTATTCGGCCCCCGCCGCCGCTTCTTCTCAGCGACGGCGGAGGCTGACCGGCTTTTGGCCATGTGGTGTCTCAGTAATAGCGTTTCCGCTCGCAGATTTTTCCCCTGCTTTAGATGGGTGGTATGCCGAAGACCTAAACGCTGGGACACATTCTTTACTTGTCGAGTTTCCAGTTGAATAGCCACAGGCAGTCCATTTTCAGATGAAGTTTGGAGGGTCGCTATTGAGTCGTCATGTCACGTCAACACACGATTTCACGCAAATCTTCGTATCAGCACAATGATTATATTTTTCTCACAAAAACAGATCAATCACCACTACACGATTTCTGTTTCCGCAATTATAGTGTGATCATCTGGCTTTTGTTTGTGTAGGATGGGAGAACTGGTACTAGGGGCCGTCTTGGGAGCACTGTTTCAACTGTTACTCAGTTATGTTGTTTCGGCAACTCAGAAAATATATGATTTTAGCTCAAAGTTGGATCGCTTAAATTCAACTCTCTTCCATTAAACTCGCTGTTGAGAACAACAAGACCTCGCCGTGGCCAGAGCATCTAACTGAAGCATTAAGGGAAGGCAAAGAGCTCATTGAGAAGTGTTCCACCGTGGAGTTCTGGAATGTTTTCCGTAGGTTTTGGTACTCCCATAAATTAGCTACCTTAGAAGATTCACTTCCGAAATTTTTCCAGAACGCCGCGGCAGCCCTTAGCTTTCAACAGAGGAGAAGGTTTCCCGGAGCAGAAACGACGAATGAGATGGCCATATTGCAGGAGATGTCAAGTGAAGCTGGAGAGGCCGATTCAAATGGGTTTGAGCAATCATTGCCACAAGAGAGAGAAACGGAATCTGCAGATGGAGCTCATGCGGATCCTCCAGGTAGATGAATCGCCAATTCGAATAGTAATTCCAGCCTCTTAATTTGGCTAGCATATACAACCAGGACGTGGTGTGTGTAGTGTATGATATTATAGAAACACAAGTTCAAGTTTTTATTTCAAGTTTATGTAAGCCCTGCTGAACTCCAGCGTTTGTTCATTTTTGTTGTTTTTTTGATTGAAATGTTGGGTTTGTTATTGTTCATTTTGAAATGTTGCAATAGTTCCTTGTTTGGAAGCATGATTAGTCTTATCCGTCTGCTAATAAAAATTTGTATGTTGGGAGATTGAAATGTGTGTTTTCTGATTCGCGCTCAAGATCACACTTCCGATTTTGTTTAAAAGGAAAACAGATGCCGTTTCCAGCGGGCTGCTGTTTTGTCCACAAGCGTGGACGAATTTCCAATGCTCAATTCAGCTTTCTGTTCAGTCGAAGTGACTGGCCCTTCACTTTCGAGGGAGAAATTGGATTTCCATTTTAGTGTGCAATTTGGAAGAAAA
Organism: Avicennia marina; assembly: GCA_019155195.1. Lineage (NCBI taxonomy): Eukaryota > Viridiplantae > Streptophyta > Magnoliopsida > Lamiales > Acanthaceae > Avicennia > Avicennia marina. Next base: position 11,538,516 of record CM032765.1, read on the forward strand.
GACAAATCGGTTGCTACATTGCTGAAGTGATCAACTGAAATTGTTGAGGGCGGCAATTCAAACGATTATCAGAGAATGTTGTTAGATATTGTGGTGTAGTCTTTTGATAAACTTATTTTTCTTTAATTCTCAAGAGCTGCATTTATCCTTCTCTATAAGATCAAAACCTATTCAATCTTTTACAATTTTACCACAGATAAAAAATAATTCAATTTGACTTTTCTAAAATTTAATGTTGTTAAAGTATATTCAGTCTTATCAGCTCTTATTTTTTGTCCATGAGAAGCAACCTCAAACCTCTTATTTTTAACATTTAATTTGAAATTTACGTCCATCAAAATTTGAACTTCATCTTTCAACCCTCCTACTAACATTTTAAGGTCTTCATTTTTTGTTTGAAGAGATAACAGCTTTTCACATGCCGTTTGATGAGTGTTGAAGATTTCTTCTTCAAAATTACTACTACTATATTTTAGTTGGTCTTCTATTGCAATATTGTAGGTGAAATTCTTTACCTTTTTATCGACAGAATTAAAAATTATATGGTTACTTGTTTGATTCTCTTTCTCTTCGAATTCTTCAAATCCTTCTTCACTTCACTGTAAATGACGTTCATAGATTTTCTTTACTTGGCCCATACAATTTGAATACGACCATAGTTATTGCACTCATAGCATCGTAGCCCTTTCTCTTTTGGTTTTATCTTTTGTTTTTTTTTAAAAAACTTCTTCATGTTCTTTATTGAATCTTTATTAGATAAATCTCTTCTTTGGTGAGGAGTCCAACAAATTGTGTTATTCCTACCTTCCATATATCCATCTTCTCAACGTGTAAGTTTGTTCTGTTTATTTTCTTCCCTCTTTCAATTTTATTTATACGAGTTGATGTTAAACCGCTAATCGTTAAACCATTTGAGCGTAGCTTCTTCGTAAGCCTGCACGTCATGAGTATCTGTAAGTCTATAAAAGACACCTTGTGACTGATGTGAATCAAAGTCTTGCACTTTCATGCCTTCGTGCCTTGTAGATGCTCCTAAAATATTGGAATCTTAAGATTTAATAAAATTTTTATATCTTTTAACGCAAGATTTTGATATTTATTATCATAATTTTAAACATTCAATAATAATGTACCAAGTGCTTGACTTTTGAGGGTTTTGCATTTTTTTTAACGAATACAAATGGGCGTTCCAGTGCTACCACTAGATAAGGTCTCACTTTTCTCGGTTATGTTTGGAACTCGATTTTTACCTCAAAAGCATCTTTTAAAATTTCAAATTATCAAACATATAATTCAGCATAATATTTAAATTCAAAATTTTTGTCTTTTATATAAAGTTAATTAATTATTTTTTGATTATTACACCTATTAACAATTAAATAAATACTGATATATATATATATATATATCATACATATATTCATGTCTATTTTTATTTACATTTCAAAACATAATTATTATTTTTATATATTATTACATCATTTAATTATTATTATATATTTTATACATATATTCAAATAAATCACACAATTTATCCCATCAAAACATTTCTTATAAATGTATTAGTCATCTTAACACAATCCTTACCAAATATCGTTTCCATCAAATATTTCTTTCCCAAACATGGCCTGAAGTTCACAATGGAGGAGCATTGCATGACCACAACCGAATACTTGAATGTAAGGATCAGAAGAATTTTTTGCAAGGAGGGAGTTAGAGATGCAACAGTGAAGGGCCAGGGCCAGTGCTCCGAGGTGCATGACCACGACAAGCCCCCTTCCTTAGTAAATTCATGGCATAACACTATCATCCGCGATCAAACATTTTGCAGTGCCTAGATTTCTTCTTCCAAAACCATATGTTCCAACTATCCCAAGTGTTGGATTTGGCCTATCAAGTAGTTGGTTTTTATTGTGGTACAAAATAAGTAGTCTCATATCTTCATTATATTTTCTCACTCTGTAGGACTCTCGGCACAAAATAGAGAATCTCACGAAAAATAAGTGAATTTATCATTGTCAATATAATGCAATGTGAGTAAAAAATTCGCAAAAATCAAAATTGGGAAATAATGAAAATTTCCTTGCTCGTGTAAATGAACTCTTCTACTAGTTCCCTTTTTTCCCCTCTTATTTTTTTTGGCTTTCTTGATTAAGCCCCTTAAAAAATATGTCTTCATTGTTAAAAGTGAAATTGCAAAATTATCTCTAATTTGTTTGTTTTTCTTGTCACAAAATATAAACACACACACTTCAATTATTACAATTTTTAAATTTTTTCTCTTCTCCTCACATAATTTCTTAAAAAAAAAATCACGATTAAAAACAGACACTTAAATTCGAAAATAGGCATAGCTACAATTTCTTTAATATAAAGTTTGATTCTTGCCCTTAATTTAATATTCTTTTTCAATTTCATGTTGCAGCGAAATTCTGACGTAGTTCTTCTGTGTTTTGTTTTGGGCGTCATTCAAACTCCCCTGCGAACCCCACTTTTATTGAGAAAGAAATCACACCCATATTGAATCTCTACAGATCCTTCTAGCATCCAACTCAAGGTCTTGAATTTTTATTCATCTTGAAAATCATGCTATTGTGAAAATTGTATGCAGTTTTACCTTTTTGCTTTTAGCATTGCAATCCATTATTTTTAAAGCAATGCTTGTTGAATGTGTAAAATGTCAAACAGGTGGAAGTGGTGAGATTTAGATTTGATACAAATAGAGACTAAAGGAACGTGCTATGGGTTAAAAAGGAAAAGAGAGAAAAACATATATAAAATTATAAATTTAATAAAAGCAAAGAGAGAAAAAATAAAAAATAAAACAAGTATAATTGTATAATTTCACAGTGTAATATTCAATCTAAATTAGAATTATAATATGATGAATGTGGATTGAACCATATCTATGAGTACTGTAATTTAATTCAATTATTATTCCCTAGAGCCATAAATATCCAGATCACTAAAGATGGATTTATATGTAAATTCACTACCCTCTAAGTTAACTATGTCAATATGGCAACATATCAAAACTCTGCTGAAAATTCTTTCACAAATTCTTATAAATTATATCAATAGTCAGCTTTTGTAGAAAGAGTTCAATAAGCAAATATACTCAAGTTGCAGATTTACATGTGATTGAAGTAACTTTCCAATTGTTTATTTTGATTTGATATTAATCAACATAAGTGTTTACGCAGTTGTGATTTTAAGCATGAAGATAATAATTAGATAAACATAGTTAATAAGTTGGTATAGTAAACTAATAACTGTAGTATTCTTGTATCAAATATAATTCATTGTATTATTGGAATATGTATATTTATATCATAGAAGTTATGTGGAAGGAACGTATAAGATATAACATAAGAATTTCAGGCATAATTCAAATTAAATTTTCAGTGCGAAAATAGCAAATACCTAGAATTAATGATAGCGATAAAATTTCTTTTGAGGTTTATTAAGAAATTGGACGTGGCCCATACGTATGGGCTTCGGAAATATTTAAATGCTCGTTCAAGTCTTGAGATCCATATTTATTGTGTCCATGAATTGGAAACACCAATGTGATGAGTTTAGAATCAAGCCTTCTAGAAAAGGACCAATCCAAAACTCTTGTCAGGCAACGTTAACGTAACCCATACATTACGTGGCACAAAAACAAAATCGGCAACTGCCAGAATTGGGTTTCGTTGTTCAAGGGCTTTCTTTTGGAAGCTTATGCTTTCGAAACACATGATTGGTCAGCCCATCACAATGCCAGAAATCACGAAGCACGTGTGGTATCTAAAAAACCAATCCTGACCAGGCCACGCAGAGCCTAGTAGTCATCGCGCAGACACCTTCAGAGGCCACATACCTCCCGTTTGGATTGTACAATCTGGACTTTGTGGATGATGGCGCGGAAGACCTGGACTCGGTTCTTGACCCAGGTGTTGACAGCAGTGGGGGGAAGTCATTTATGCAATTTGATCACTGAATCTGAAAACAACAGAAAAAGTGCATGAAGTGTCTTTCGAGCTTTTATAGACATTATATTATTATTGGAAATAATCTTGCTTAATTTCCATATTTACACATATGGGTGTCACATTGCATTGTTCAAAATTGAGGCGTGAATTACTAAACTGCAGGTTGATGAGGCCAGCCACCCAAGCCGCAAAAACAGTTGCCACCATGCTGAATTTCATGGTGGTGTTTGCATGTGCACAATGCTGTGCTGTTCAATCTTCAATGTTTGAGCAAAATATAATGGCAATCCATGGAGTGACTAAAAGCAAGTGACGGCAGGCAGCCAAATCGTAGTGCTGCAATCGCCTGTAGGTGCTTGTCACCATCTGAAATTACAGGCATGCGATTGCAAAGTAGGATACACATGCAGCTACATAATGCAGAGATGGTTGCTGTCTTGCATTTTAACGTCATTTGACGAACCTCAGGGATATGCATAATAAATTTGCGACCCCTGACCATTACAACTACTTTGCAATGCTTCCGACATCGTCCTGCCGCTTGGACAGCGGACGGCAACTCTCCTATGTATCTTTCACGTCACGAGAAAATTTGGCCACAGCCTGCGACGACGGACACCCTTACCGTGTTCAACCATCCATCATCTTAAGTTTAGCAATGAGAAATTGCGGAATTACATCACTCAACAACATGGTAACAAGAAGAAATCATAAACACACGTAGATTACCTATTTCATTTACGAGCACACAAGCACAGGGGTTCAAGGATATTCATCCCTATTCATTTACTGCTCACAGAGCAGATCCCCTGTTGTAAAGCCGAGTGGGGAAATAGTTCATTTCTTAGCTTATATATACCTCAAAAACAGAAATCCAGAAACCTTGACTATAGATTTCCAAAAGGACTTCAAATGATACATAGTCAAAGACAAAATATCTTTCATAGTTGTATGTTACTAATACAGTAAGAAATTCACCACTGAGCACCTACCTAATATCATGAACATATATTGAAAAGATGGAAGTAACTTCAAGGTTCTAAATTTACTAGAGTCCAGATAGATTGATGCCCAAGAGAAATCAAAAATCAAGAATATGTATCAGCACCAATATTTTTCTCAAAAAAACAGGAATTCTTGCAGAGTGTCCTAGTCTTTTGGCATAAACTTTCTGTGGCAAACATGTCCACTCTATCTCCACAATTTTTTCAAGCAGAACTCCTCTCTTCCCTCGGCGTGACTGCTTAAATCTTTAATTGTTCAGATAGCCGGCCTAAACAATTTCGCTTGATCACTTCAGCAATATGGCAAACCACTCATCTTTTCTTCCAAACTACTAACCACAATGGAAATCCAATCTCTCACGTAGATGTGAAGGGCCAGCCACTTTGATTGAACAGAAAGTTGAATTAAGTGTTTTTGACGTCTGAGAGAAAACGGGATACTTGGTGGGTTACATTAGCAACCTACATGAATAGCATATCAAAAGCCTCCACTGAAAAGCCGCTTGCATCAGCGCTCGCGGACAAAACTGCAGGGTGTATGTGCTCTTTCCGAACAAAATCAGAAATGTGATCTTGAGCCTGAATCAGTGATATGAAACGGGGAAGCCTGCGCAATTATGGCAGAAAAAACATCAAGACGAAGAAAATAAAATCAAGAAACACATACAAAAACATTTTTGTTTCAAGAAAGAACTTATAAATTTCTCTTAGCATTTTATGAAACTCTAATCTCATGTTTAATCACGTGTAATTTCAATTGCATGCTGTGGGAGGCGCAAATTCAAGAGGTGACTGGACAGAGTCATGGTATGGATAAACGGATAAGACCAATCATGCCCTCAAAGCAAGGAACCATCGTAATATTTCAAAATGAAAAATAACAAACTAAGATTTCAATCTAAAAACAATAGAAGCGAAAAAACGCAGAAGTCCAACAGGGCTTACCTAAACTTAGATGCGCAATTTTTTTAGAAAGAAAAAAACTTGAAATAAAGATACGAACTTTTATTTCTACAATTTAATATACTACATTCGTTTGAATATGCCAACCAAACTAAGATGCCGCAATTACTATGTCTGGTAAAGACTCGTCAAGCTGGAGACCCGCATGAGCTCCATCTGCATGTGGCATTTCTCTCTCTCGTGGGAGTGATTGCTCAAAACCATTTGAAACGGCCTCTCCAGTTTCAGTTGATATCTCCTGCAACATGGCCATCTTGTTCGTCCTTTCTACAAATCTACTCACTTCTTCGAGAAACCTTCTCCTCTGTTGAAAGCTAAGGGCTGCCTTGGCGTCGCGGAAAGATTTCGAGAGTGAATCTTCCAAGATGGTTAATTTATGGGAGTACCAAAACCTCCGGAAAACATTCCAGATGTTCACCGTGTTACACATCTCAATGAGCTCTTTGCCTTCCCTTAATCCTTCAGTTAGGTGCTCTGGCCACGGCGAGGTATTGTTGTTCTCAACAGCCAGTTTAATAGAAGTGATAGTTGATATTAATTTGTCTCTCTGTGAGTTAAAATAATATATTTTCTGCGTTGCTGCATAAAGTGACTTGAGTAACAGCATAAACACTGCTGCCATGATCCACCGGAGCACCTCCAGGTTCACTGTCATCCTACACAAACAATAGCCCAAAGAAGATCACACTACTATTGCAGGAACGGAAATTGTGTAGCGGTGTGATTGATTGGTTTTTGTGAGAAATATATAATCATTGTGCCGATATGAAGATTTGCGTGAGATCGTGTGTTGACGTGACTCGATCACTCAATAGCGACCCTCCAAACTTCATCTGAAAAGGACTGCCAGTGGCTATTCAATTGGAAACTCCACAAGGGAAGAATGCGTCTCAGAGCGTTCTCCTGGCTGAAGCTTAGGTACAATTGCCGAGAAACCACATGGCCAAAAGCCGGCCAGCCACCGCCGTCGCTGAGAAGAAGCGGCGGCGGCGGCGGCCGAATACCCCTACTGCAAGATGGTAACCCTCCCCCCCAAATAAAATTTCAACGGTGTCACAAAGAATGGGAGAAATTGAGGTCCATATGCAGCTTGCGGTTTGTGATTTGAAAGAAAAAGGGAGATTGAAGTCCGTCTCCCGATTATGGCCCGATTCTGAGAAAATCGAGCCGAAAGGAGGGTTTCTCATTTCGAAATAACGACAGCAAGGAAACGGAGAGGAGAGAGAGAATTGGGAATGATTGCCAGCGACAAGTGATAAATCTTAGGACAAGTGTTTTAATTTTGGTATGTATTTTTAATTATTTTTTAAAATTATCTAAAAATAAAAGATAAATGAATAAATTTAAAGGGCGGTATAATATATATATATATATATATATATATATTTGAAAGCGGAAAATAAAGACAAATGTATTCATATTTTTTCTGAAATAATTCATGTATTTTGTCAAAAACATGACCCACGTTGTAAAAGTTAAAAATGCAAGCGTATTAGGTAATAATTCTTTAGACCTTTGTAAAGGGACAAACGTGGTTAAGTTTGGGAGATAGAGAAAAGAAATCAACGTCCAAGGAGAATTTTTAATAGGAAACCCCAATTTCGATTAATTTTCTGAAAAATAAACCTTGTCATAAAAATGAGGAATAAGAAATGAAAGGCTCATCAAATTAATGGGCAATATTGCGTGAATGTAAATTAAATAATTCTAATTTTAAAACAACAGAACTAACAACAATCCAAAATTTCTATTTGAATAAAAAGACAACAACAGAATGCAATCAATACACATAAGAAGTTTGCTGTCCTTACACGGGATCAGAAAAATGATCTTCAGTGTACCAAAAATGGCTTGCAAAGTGCAAAGGAAATTAATTTGGAGGGAGGCTACCTTATTTCTGCAAATTGATTATTGCTAGGATCTTCGCCTCCACAGGTTTGATGATAGTAGATTTGTATAGAGAATGATGAGGAGAGTGGAGTATTTATACCGCCAATGCACAAAAACTGGTACTGGCCAGCACAAAATCTCAACTCAACTCAAGTCAATAGCCCAGTTTTGTCAAACCTCGGCAATCATTTTTGTCAAACTGCACTTTAGATGGGTTTGAGTTTTTGTGCTGGCCAGTGCCAAGTACCTTTTTCACTAAGTGCCACCCCGCCCTGCCAAGTAATATCATCCAGGAACAATATTGTAATATATTTTCTAAACTATATAAAATATTTTTAAAAAGTTCTTATAAAAATATAAAAATAAATATTTATATTTTATAATATATGAACCAAAAAAATTGAAATATTCCTAAAAAATATATTTCACATATAAAATAATAGTTCGGAAATTTGAATTTTAAGAAAATTCTTATTTTTGAATATATAATATATAAGATTTTATTATTCTATAAAATTAAAATTATATTTTTTTGAATATATAAAATTATATTTTAAGATTTTTGGCTTTTCATTTTTTCCTATTTTCTGCCAATTTTTCCACGTCAAATGACATGGCTGGCAATGTGATTGGATTACGTAGCTTTTTTAACACAAGTCAATATTCCGTGTCATTTGAATGGGATTCGACTTTGGTCGGAAATCCTCAATTTCTATCAAGACATTCAAAATTCCAGCACTTTTAAGGTTTTTTGACATGAAATTATCAAATTTTTTAAAATTTAGGATGTTTTTACCAGCGTTGAAAATTAAATTATAAAATAGCCAAATGGGCAAAGAAAAAAGACATAAGTTGCATTTAATCCTTTGTATAAATGTAATCGTTCTACATGTTTCGCATACTTTGTTGCCTTGACTAATGTTCTATATTGTGAACGCGGAGATGAATTTACTTAATTGGACACCATCTTAACAACATTTTGCAGTGGACGTCGTTACCTTGACTAATGTTTTATATTGTGAACGGGGTTGGACACCGTCTTACAACATTTTGCAGTGATGGTGGAGATGATAAATGGTGAAAAATGTCGAACACAATAGATGTAAATTTAGTTGCAAGCAAAACTACGACAACAAATCCGATTACTAAAAATTTGGAGCATTGTAAGAATGTAATTATTTCAAGTTTTAGCTTCTTTTGAAAAAACAATCACACAGTATAATAAAAATATTTACACTGTATACATATGAAACGTAGAATCTAATCCAAGTTCCAGGATGGCAACGTACATAATTCAACTACCAAACTTCGGCCCTTTCATACAACACAAAACCTAGCGACGATTAGCTACTCTATCTTCTTCTCCTTAGTATCTTTCTATTTCACTGCGCTCAGCTTGATTTTCAATTTCTGCAACTTCTCCTCAACCATGGAATACCACCTTTCTGATGTCATCTTCAATTTTCCTCCCAACTCCCTGTGCTCATTTTTGAGTCACATCATTCCTACGACGACTCCTATATTTCTAAACAATTTAACCCGAGAAAAAAATTTAAAAAAAAGGTGTTACTAAAATAATATTATCACATTTATACACAACTTTACATTAATAGAATCCAAACAATTATTTATGTTTGAGTAGAATTGGACTCTTGAAAATAATCTTAAAGTTGGACAGTTATATGGATAATTCTTAAAATTCAACAATGTAATATAGCTTGTGGCTGGACAAAATTAAATGAGATTCATACTAATAATGAAGCCTAATTTGGAAGTGACATGATTGGATCAAAGAACTAATGGATATGTGTCAAGATTATAGTTATCTCTAGATAATACCTGTGTTGTTCTAGACACTATTACAACATCACCAATGAAATTGGGATCTAGTTGACTTTATAGGAAGTTATACTTATCTACAAGACTTTGTTAGGAATAAGGAACTACCACTCGACCAGTATAAATAACACACCATTCCAAATGTCGAAGAATAACTTCTAAAGTCTCCATACGCTAGCTGTGAGAGTGCTAGATGTTTAGAGTGATCATTCATATTTATGTAAGAGTTAAAGAGTGTGAACAATCTTATTAATACACAAAATAACCGAGATAGTGTGGTTGAGACTAAGGGTAGTTAGGTTAAACACAAAATCGAGAAGTTTTGTTGCTGTCAACCATTCAGCCACCTTGAGAGAAGGAGTGGGATTTGTGTAAGTGGTGTGAAAATTGTTCACCTTATTTTTCACCATTTTTTGGTTGAATTAATGAACAAATCTAGGCTTGGTGTATGCAGACATAAGAATGGTCTACAAATTGCGTTAAAAAATATTGGTATTCAATACTTTACTTAGTTATTAGGGTGTGTGTGTGTGCGTAGTTGAGGAACTAACAAATGCAGGTTCGCCAAATTGTGTTGTGATTGTTACAATACTATCCACAATATTACTGTGTTTTTCACGTGGTATTAGATCCAAGTTGCTTAAAAGAGCTTAATTCAAAGCGAGTGAAGTCTTAGTGCTTCCTGAAGACTTGCAGACATGTGTACCAAAGAAAGAGCATCAGTAACTCGCCCTCCGCTTCTCAATGGTTCCAATTATCAATATTAAAATGTGCGGATGCGTGCTTTCATAAGGTCACAAGATGAGAAAGTTTAGAACACAATTGAGATAGGATGGGAACCACCACCAGTATTGAACACCGAATGCCTGAAAGTCAAGAAGGATGTGAAAGCTTAGATTTTCAAAGAATGTCTAGTTGCCTTAGGTAATTCTAAGGTAATTAAAGCAATATTCATAGGAGTTGGTGAAAAATAATTTAAGTTTTGAGTCTGCAAAAGAAGCTTAGGAAGTTCTTCAAAATATACATAAGGGAACTAATGCGGTTTGGAACTCCAAATTGAAAATGTTGGCATTTGAATTTGTGAGTTTCAGAATGGAAAAAAAGATGGCACCATTATAGATTTCAACGGCAAACTTCGTCACATAGCCAACCAAGCTTTCTATTTAGGTAAGAAATATTTTGATGTAAAGTTGGTTAGAAAAACTCTATATTCTTTGCTAGAAAAATTTGTGCCTAAAATGACTGCATTGAGAAGGCAAGAGACGTAAATAATATGCATCTTGATGAACTTATGGGATTTTTGCAAACTTAAGAAATGAATATGAATTTGGCTCATCAAGAAGGAATTCAAAAGAGAATATCAAGAATTTCAAGAAAAAGGAGAAAGTTGATCCACCTAAAAAAGGACCACAGTGTTATGAATATGATGGATTTAGTCACATGTCAGCTGTCTAACAAGTAAGGAAAATCTATGCATACAACCTGGAGAAAGGAAAGATTTGAGGAGTTTGAAGATGAAAAAAATCAAACTAGTAACCATGTTGTAGTCAACTCAATCAGTAAGAAGAAACTGAAGATTGCCTCCAATATTACAATATCAGAAGCACAATCAGAATATAGTAGTAGTGATTTTGAGAAAGAGATACTCCATACTTATCAGTTGGTCACCAATAAGTTACTCCTCTAAGCAAAAAATGATCATCTTAAGGAGTAAGTGCTTAGCTTAAAATATGAGGTTTAGAATTTGACTCAGACAAATGTCAACCTAAATGTTAAAAATAAAAAGCTCCAAGAAATCTGTCTCGAAGTAAATAGCAGGGATGATAAAGCCTAACTTGCTTTGGCAAAGCTAAACTCAAGAAAAGCTAAGCTGGATGATGTCCTGTCTATGGGGAAAATAGTGAAAGATCGAACTAGATTAGGGTTTGAGGAGAATAGAGAATTTAACATGGTGCAGTCAAAAGAAATCAAGTTTGTAAGAGAAACTTTACCACAAAAATCAATTCCTATACCTTCTCAAAACAAATCCAAGAGAAAGAAGAAGAAATTGAAGGGAAGTCTACTTCTATTGCAAGAAAATTGAGTTTAGCTAGGTATACAAATGTGGATTGGCTAGCAATTGTAATATACATCTTGAAGAAAACCCTAAAGTTAGATAGTTATATGGATAATTCTTAAAGTCCAATAATGTGATATAACTTGTGGCTAGACAAAATCAAATGAGATTATTACTAATAATAAAGCCTGTTCTGGAAGTGATGTAATTGGATCAAATAACTAAGGGATATGCATTGAGAATGTCGTTATCCTCAAACAATGCCTGTCTTGTTTTCGAATGCTATTACAACATCAACAAAGAGATTGAGATCTAGTTGATTTTGTTGGAGGTTGTGCTTATCCATAAGACTTTACTCGGAATGAGGAACTACCACTCAACGAATATAAACATTGCACTATTCTAGATGTGGAAGAATAACTTCTAAAATCTCCATACACTAGCTGTGAGAGTGTTAGATGCTTAGAGTGATCCCATATTTATGTGAGTTAGAGAGTGTGAACAATCTTGTTAATATACAAACTAGTCAAGAGAGTGTGGGTTGAGTATAAGAATAGTTGAGTTAAGCACAAAATTGAGAAGTTTTGGTGCTATCAACCATTCGCCCACCTTGGGAGAAAGTATGAGATTTGTATGAAGGGTGTGAGAGTTGTTTACCTTGTATTTCACTATTCTTTAATTGAATTAGTGAAAAAATCTTTATTTGGTGCCTACAAATATAGAAGTGAATCTTCAAATTGCGTTAATAAATATTGATGTTCAATACTTTATTTAATTATTGGTGTGTGTGTGTGTATTTGAAGAACTAACTACTACAGTCCCTAATTGTATTGTGATTGTTACAATATTATCCACAATATTACTACGTTTCTCAAGAAAAAACAACATGATAAATTGATATGTTGAAAAAAAATTGTAAAATTTAATTTTACATGACATGAAATATTCATGAAATCCAAGATCTTGAAGAAATAATTTTTCAAAATTAATTGAACATAATATTAAGTACTGGATGCAAAAGACGGCATGATTTTGACAACAATATTGATTTCTTTCTAAACCCTTTTTTCTTCAAGTTAAGTTAAGAAATTTTGATGGAGGGTATTTTTGTAACTGTAACACGTGGAGGGAGAAGACCAATTAATGTATATAAAATTTTAATCTAGTACATACTTACAGTCGAGAGTTGAGATTTGTTTTCCTGTTAAATAGAACATATTGATCAACTAGAAATCTTTAATAATATGAAATCTCTATATTTTAAATTAATGTACATACAATTTTAATCTGGTGCGTACAATTGCTATGTACAGTTGATATTTGTTTTTCTGTTAAATAGGAAATATTGACCAATCTGAAATGTTTAATAATATGAATGTCTCTGTATTTTAAGTCATACCATAAAGTGTTCTCACGGGACACAATCTAACAAAATTTAAACAACTCGTAAGAAGATTGACGCGTCTTGCCACCTCGGAAATCAAATATAAACAAGCGACCCATCCCGCAAGCACGAACCATTCTCACTCAGCACTCACATGGAGCGTCCATCGAATTGCTTCCTCAACTAGTCGTCGAAAGAAATATGTCTCCTCGTTGATTTCTAGTTCTGACAAATCAGGGGCCTCCCTGCTTTCCCCAAAAAGACGAAAAAAGAATTTAAATACAAGTCCTTAATGAATAATCAAGGAAAGAAATCATCCTTTTTTCCATTGATTTACTTTTTCAGGGGGCGATGAATTCTTCCCGAAAAGAATAGGCAGGCCGCCATGGCCACCCAAGAAAGCAAGGTGAAGTTATACTGATAAACATCCATGAGAAGCCATGTCGCAGTTGCCGCCACAATGATGCGAACCTTGATTCGCTTCGTTCTCCACAGCACTAAATCCGTCGCTAGATCTGTAATCAAAAGAAACGCGTATATCAATGATCAGTGTTGCAATATTTCCTGGGAGAAAGAGAGGGAGAAGACCTGGCTTGTTGTGGAGGTGTACTTCGGGAGGCGGAGATTCCGACGTATCAGACACACTTCAGTTAAGGAAACCTCGACGCTTCTTGACGTAGAACCCGATGGTGAAAAATTAGAGAAGCTCATGAAGCAGAATAAAACAGGGCTGCCCCGGTACTTGAAGGCTGGTAAAGCATATCCCTGAGATTACAATTTTCAAAGTGATGATAAGGTGGACGAAGGTAGGATGAAGAAGAAACTAGAAAGAGAAGGAAATGCATTGAAACACTACACGTACAGTCCGTGGAGTGCGACGTGGAAGGCATGCAGGGATTCTCCCAAATCTCGACTTAACAAGAACTTTGTGGATGAGTAAGGGTCAGGCAGCATTTGGTGGTTGAAGACTTTGAAGTCTTCCCAAATTCCAACGAGTTCCTAAATTATAATCGCCAGTTACTTTGAACATGTTGTATATTTAAAAGCTCTATATTTTTTAAAATTTATTTTCTGTAATAAAATATGTGACCAAACAAAAAACGGACCGCACACTTCTTGAAAATATTTTGTCACTCCGGATAGGTTTTAGCATTCTCTGGGCAGAGAGATCTGGAGGAAGCGTGGATATGTTGCCTTGCCACCAGAACTGGAACAGATCATGTGAATGAAAATTCTCTGTAAATTCATGTGTCAATTTAATAAAAGTTTACGGAGTTAACTGCAGATTTTAAAGGCGTAAAATTCTAGTCCAAATCGGGATTGATGCGGGCTGTCGAGTTTTATGGAATTGAATCATGGGCACAGATGAAAACAAGCAAAATAAAAGCTTATCCCACCAGGCCAACGCTAATTTTTTATGGTTCCTTCTTGGATCCTCCTATATGGTGTAACGAGCATACCAAGAGTCCAAACCGAGGAATGACCCAAAGACTTGATAACCTGGCAACCTTGGAGTTTGGAGAATGACATTAATAGCAACCTCCTGCCGCAATCACTCCTGCAACCGTAACCGAAAGCGTGTGGAACCCAACTGGAGTGGTGTGGCTCAATACTCAAGCCTCCAAGGAAATGGCCGACAGGAATCAGCACCGCACATGGCGGACCCATCATTCCACATTTTTCTGCTTTATCTGTTTCTTTATAATTTTGTCATGCTTAAATTTTTAATTATATGAAAAAATTGATGTCAGATAGTTTTTTTGCATACATATGTTGACTTTATGTGACATTTTTATATAAAACCAAAATTATTAAACTTCAATTATTCTATGTAATTTTTTGTTTTATTAAACTTACGTATAAATTTTTATTTAAAACATTTTAAAATAGAAAATAAAAAATATAATTAATTAAAGATGTGAAATTTTGTTACGTGGCAAAATCTGTTGCACTCGGTGCACAGATCCTTGGGGAAGTCAAACAGATACATATAACAGACCAAGTAGTTTAAAGAGAAAAGGGGGAAAAAAAAGAAAGGAGGTCAAAGAAACGGAAAGTGGAGAAGAAGCATCTGCACCGGGTGAGCTACATCCGGTGCAGATATTTTGCCACGTGGCATAACTATTTACTTTGATTATTATTTTTGCCTTTTTGTTCTTTAATATTAAAAAATGTGTTAAGTAAAAACTTATATGAGATATTAAATAAAATAAAAATTAACATAGGGTGTACTAATGGAGTTATTAATATTTGTTTTTATATAAAAACAATACATAAATTAAACATGTATACTTATGCCACAAAATAATTTTAACATCAAAATTTTCAATGTTGTTTAAAAATTTAAACATGTATAAATTTATTTATTTTAAGCGTGTAAGTGTTTTGATGTTTTATTTTTGTTTCTAATTATTTGTAATTTTTATTTTATTTGATATCCTATCTAATTTTTTATTTGATGTTTTATCTATTAAAAAAACTAATTAAAATTTTTAGATTACGCCACGGGTAACATTTGCACGTGGGACCATCTCTCTAAATACAAAGAGGTCACGAGAGATTATTGAGTGGTATAGATTAATCATTAATGAAGCACGTCGACGCCCACACTGGAATGCGCAGGCTATTATTGTTCTTAAATTTTAATGTATATTTTTAAATATTTTTTTAAAAAAAAATTGTATGACGCTAACATAAGTAAAATAAAATAAAATTTAATAAATATAATAATTAAATACTTATTTTTTAAGTTTAAAATTTGCAAACAAGCATAGCCGTAATAATTAAGCAACCTAGTCACTAAAGATCACAGGTTTGTCATTAGAGTGGGTAGAAAAAATTTTAATAATTTGAGTGAGAAAAAAAAATATATTTAATTTATAAAATTTAAATAAATTTAAAAATTATTTTTTATATATTTAATATGTAATAACGATTAAATAATTTGATAATATGTATTATAAGATAATAAAAATGAAAAATTATATGAATATACATTGGTTTAATTTAGAATATATATATATATATATATATATAAAATAATTAAAAATTTATTAGATAATTATAAAAAGTAAGAGAATAAAAATTTTTAAATTTAAATAAAATTTATATATATTAAAATATTTAATTTATAAAATTTTAAATAGTGATAAATACTGTAAAATTAGTACGCAAACGAGCCCACGTTACCATAATCAATGGTCCTCCCATTATTCAAAACTATCCTGACCAGCCCTAATTAATAAATATAAGATCCAGTCAAGTTTGGAATCTTTAATTAATGACTCAACAACGTGCAGACTGTTAAAAATTGTTTACGGGAGACAATTGATCACATTATTTTCCAATCTTAAACTTCTATCTGTCTTGTTATAATTCCTCTATGTTACCAAATATATCAGGTCTTACTTTTTTTCTGGAGAGAAAAGGACAAAAAAAGAGGAAACAACTCTTCCTTTTCAATTTCAGGTATCATTCATTTCAAATTAATAGTTGCGAAATTTGGCGATTTTTATCAACATGCTAAAATTTTTCATTCGTAATTTTATAATACGGCTGTACTCTAAAAAAAATATGTGTGTATGTGCGCGCGCGCGCGCACTAAAGCTGTGAATTTTCATAGTCGTTTCAGTCGCCACTCCTAAACCGCATAACTAGGGGAAATAATTATACTGGCTGTGTTTGCCTCCTTGCTATTAAACTATTCGGTACCGTTTAAAAATTATATAAATAAAATATACTGTCATATAAATTTTCTTTAATTTTTTATTTTCTTATTACTTAATAATTTTTTAATTATTATATCTATTTACAGTTAAATTAACAACTATCTTTACAATTTTTCTATTCTTTTTTATTACTCTAAAAAACATATATATTATTATATTATATACATATATAAATAATTTTCTTACTCATACAAATATTACAAACTAAACTTAATTTTCATCCCTACTCAAATTTTCTTCCTCCACCCTAATTAAGAAACAAACATAGCAATTTTTTTTAATAAGTGATTTTTGGACGAAAATAAGAAATTTTAGACTTCATAAATAATAAATCACAACATAGTTCTACAACAAGGAATATTATTGTTATTGTTATTGTGATTGTGATTGTGATTGTGATTGAATTGTATCTCAATTTCATAAAAATGTATTTTACAAGAAACTTAAAATTAGTTATGCTTGGCGTCTTTCAAATTTTATTCTCGATTTATTTTTCACCTGATTTCCACCTTAGTAAAACTTGAATGCGTATTCTTTTAAAAAAATTAAAATTTTCTCTCTTCTTTCTACTCTTAACCCCTGTTAAGAAAACACATCATATCATGAAGAATATTTTTATCGAAAATTAATTCATACAAAGTACATATGATATTAATTTTTATTTTCTTGAATGCATTTTTTTTTTTCATAAAAACCCAGAAAGCGTCGGCATGTTTAAAAAAGTAGACAGCAATCAAAATCCATTAACTATGGCTTGATTTCTGGCGTTCAACTGCCAACCACAACCACCGCTTCGCCTTCTTTCTTTTCCTTTTCTTTCGGACAACAGGGCAAAAGAAAAATGCCATAAATTCAACACAGATTAGCGGTAAATTTTCAAAGAAACAAATAAGGCATTAATAATCAGAAAACAATAACGCGGAAACGCGTGAATTGGCGCCGAATGGGATAGTTGGCAATGTACAGGCAGGCATTACATAACCCAATGAAAGCTTTTTCATTTTTTCTAACCATGTCAGTATTACACTTTCTTTTTCCTTATTATTTATATATACATCCATTACTGAAACCATTGCGAGGGGTAGCATTGGCTTAGAGCGAACACAGATTTTGAAGAAAGATTCACTCCCGTTGTTTTATTCTTTCCATTTTTGCACTAGTTTAATCACTTAAACCTGGTATGTTTCCAGTTCGTGGGCTACTTTTTTTCTTCGGTTAGAACCCAGTTCAGATCCGAGGATAGTACTTCTTGGTCTTGTTGCTATTTTCAGCTTTATTCAGATTTGGGGATCTTGTGATTTTCAGTTTGCCAAGCATAATGTATAATGTGCCTAACAACAAGCTCAAATTGTTTAAGATTTCCAGTTAGCAACATTTGTTTCTGCATTCTTGCCTCTTAACAATGTCTGAAACATTTGAGGTGGGATTTTGCAGATTCACAGGATTTGGTGTTCATTCATTTTTACTACTTGAAAATGGGGCGAGCAGTTTTGCTATCTTTGCTCGCAACTTTAACTTTTTGGAGCGTGCCTACGGTGAGAGCAGAGGATGCTAACAAGTACTACACATGGACAGTAACTTATGGAACTGCTGCGCCACTTGGCCCTGCGCAACAGGTTTGTCATGTTTGAGATCTTGTGCTCAACTCTGTGCTTTTGCGTTTGAAAAGGAGTATCTGAAAGCTTAATGGCTAAACGTGCAGGTCATCCTCATCAATGGTCAGTTTCCTGGTCCTACAATTGATGCTGTGACCAATGACAACATAATTCTCAACCTCATCAACAAGCTGGACCAGCCTTTCCTTTTAACATGGTGAGTCACATACATCGTGTAGCTTGTCTAATGCTGCCGTATTTGGTCGGTGTCCAAGTCACTTGATCTATGTTTTCGCCTTAGTACTGTAGTGCTTTGCCTATTTTTGCTCAACAGCAGTCATTTTCATTGAGGAAGAAAACATCTTGTTCCGGATTTGGAGCTGTTTTTGTGAAAAACATCAATTATAGTATTGTATTTTGATTTTTCTTTTTGGTTAATTACATCAGAAATTAGACAGCGTAAGCCTATGTTTTTGAGAATTTATTGTTAGTGTAAGGAGGTTTAGCTAGGACATGACAAGTGTTTCATGTTGTGCGCATTAGGAATGGGATCAAACAGAGGAAGAATTCATGGCAAGATGGTGTCTTGGGAACTAATTGTCCCATCCCTCCAAACTCAAATTACACATACAAGTTCCAAACTAAGGATCAAATTGGAAGCTACACATACTTTCCTTCGACTCTGATGCACAGAGCTGCTGGAGGATTTGGGGCACTTAATGTCTATGCAAGATCAGTGATTCCTGTTCCATATGCCAAGCCTGCTGGAGATTTTAGCTTGCTTATTGGTGATTGGTATAAAACCAGTCACAAGGTTAGAGTTCGTTAAAATGCTATGTGTTAATAGTACTTCTTGTGGTAACATATCCCGTATTAGTACATTTGGAATAAAGTGCTATTACAAACTTCATTTCATTGAGCTTTAAACGCTGCATTTCAAGCTTGTCACTTCCGGGGTAATCGAACATAGTCCACTAGTTATCATTCTTTTAATTGGAAAGAAAGATCATTATGTCTGAAACAAACGATCTGGCAAATTAAGAATTGCTCTAATGCCAGCTTTGACGAGTAGTTACGGATCATAATTTGCATTTGGCGTTTTCTGCTTTTAGATAATTCAAAGTATCTTTAGCAGATATAAGTCTGCTTATATGTTTATATCATAAGAAAACGACCTATTTTTAGTTGGTGAAAATAGTAGATAACTGTAAGACAATCCCAATTGGATCATGTTTGTCGTGAGCTATTGCTGCAAAAAGGTGGTCTTGTCCATCGAGTCTTTCGATGCGGTGGTTCTTCTGGATCGTCCTCTAGATTTTATTTATTTATTTATTTTCCTTTAAGTATGCTCTGCATATTATTTATGTTATTGTTTATTGATATCATATGAGTTTATGAGGTCGTGTTCTTGCAGGGATTGCAGCAAATACTGGATTCAGGAAAACCCCTGCCTTTCCCTGATGCAATCCTTACCAATGGCCAGGGCCGAGCTTCCTTCAGTGGTGATCAAGGTCATCTTGCGGGCCTTATTAGTTTGCATTGATTTTAACGTGTATAAATGACATTCCGAAAGCACCGCCCCATGTTTGGGGATGTGAAATTGCAATTATTCTCTGTTGTTTTTCTACTGAGAGCAGTACGGGCTGACGATATGTCTTGCTTTACTTCCAGGGAAGACATACATGTTCAGAGTCTCAAATATCGGCTTATCCACCTCCTTCAATTTCAGAATTCAGGGACATAAATTGAAGCTTGTCGAGGTTGAAGGCTCTAACGTTCTACAGAATATCTATGATTCTCTTGATATTCATGTGGGTCAATCCGTGACTCTCCTGGTCACCTTGGATCAGCGCCCCAAGGACTATTACGTAGCTGCATCCACTAGGTTCACAAAAACAGTTCTTACTGCCACTGCAGTGTTGCACTATACCAACTCCCGAGTTCCTGTGTCTGGACCTGTCCCAGCTGGCCCAACAGATGAAATAGGATGGTCCATTGATCAGGCTAGATCCTATAGGTACGAAGACAAGGATATCTACCTACATAATTTTACATAGAACGTGCTCACATGTGTTCATCACCCCTTGGTTGTTAATTTTCAGGTGGAATCTGACCTCAAATGCCGCGAGGCCCAACCCTCAGGGTTCTTTCCGTTACGGGAAAATAACGCCGTCAAGGACCATAGTGCTGGCTAATTCAGCCCCTGTTATCAACGGGAAGCAACGATATGCTGTCAATGGGGTCTCTCACGTCAACTCGGACACTCCTTTGAAGCTCGCCGATTATTTCAACATCCCTGGAGTTTTTAGCATTAACTCCATCCAGAGTTCTCCATCTGGCGGTGGTTCCAAGCTAGCCACATCCGTGATGGGAGCTTCTCTCCACGAATTCATTGAAGTTGTGTTTCAAAATAATGAGGACACCGTTCAATCTTGGCATCTCGATGGTTATGATTTCTGGGTCGTCGGGTAGGCCATTATATCCAACGAAGTCCTTTTCACACATGCATCATGTTAAGTCTCTAACCTAAGTTCTTTTCACCAAACAGGTTCGGGGCAGGACAGTGGACACAAGGCAGCAGGAAAGCTTACAATCTCGTGGATGCTTTGACCAGACACACCACACAGGTAATGTTATGAAATTCTTTATCTCTGCCGAGAAGGCTCATGATAACATTGTTCAAATTCCGCTGCAGGTATACCCCAATTCTTGGACGGCCATCTTAGTTTCCTTGGACAACCAGGGCATGTGGAATATGAGGTCTGCAATGTGGGGAAGGCAATACCTGGGGCATCAGTTTTATCTCAGGGTTTACAATCCAACGCCCAGTTTTGCCAATGAATATGACATACCATCCAATGCTCTGCTCTGCGGAAAGGCCGTCGGCCGAACCCATCCTTGAAAATTTTTTGGAAGAGTATCTCTATATTATGCTATCCAGTCATGAGGGCTTGGCTGCTAGTACCGTAGAGGTGTAAGAATCTTGGCTCCTTCAATTTGTATATCAAACGTAATATTCAACGGTTTGGATGGTCACGGACATGTTATGTAGTGGCACTTGGTCTGAAATCATGCATGATTTATTTGAGGGCTTTCGCTTTGATTGATGTCATGTGTGTGATGCACTTGGTACTTCATCATCAAGGTATCAAAATTCCTGCGTCAGTGGAACAATTGGGCGGGTTCAATCAACGAGGATGCGTGTTGGAACCTTTTCCTAAAATCGTTCTAAAAGCACAAAATTTGTCAATTCACCATACATTGGTGCACTATATGTCGTTATGGGGCTGACTTCACGTGGATGCCAGAACATGAAATATTTCATTGGCGCAATGAAAAAATAATTGAGAGAGACGAATCACTTAGCAATTTCGGACAAAGGAAAAATGGGGAACCTCGATTGACTCGTTTCCTTGTGGAGCCAGGTACGATATACTCGTCATAATCAATGAGTAGGCACACAATTAGATTTTCCGGTGGCTTTCTTATTCTTGTTTCACCCTATGCCTGGCGATCTATTGCACGAAACAACTCGGAGTGTGTGTGACCTTCAGTCATTTTACTTCATTCTGAATTGGACTGGACTCAGATAATCCGTTGCACAAATTAAAAGTAGCATTACACTGATGTAAAACTAGTAATTAAATGCGCACTCCTCATGCATGTGCCCAATTATACGATTGAATAAGCAATTTTAAAGATAAATTTTATGTCATTTAAAAAATTAGAGAAAAATAAAAAAGAATAATTTAAATTTGAGAAAGGGAATTGAAAATATAAATAAGTTAAAATTCAGGGAAAGATGTTAAAATAATATATATATATATATATATAATGGTATTATTGAAATTTAGTATTGTGAACCAAAAAGTGACATATATTGTTAATATATAGAATAAAATAAATAGTTAAGAAGAAAAAATCAAAAGAACTTATGAAGAGAAAAAAACTTGAGAGTGAACACAAAAAAATGTAACAAGCTAAAAAGTAAAAAGGGATATAAAAAAAAAAGGGACGTAAGATTTGGATAAGACCAATTATCTTGTCATAAACTGCGCAACTAAATATCTTAATTAAAATAATAATAAAGAAAGATATGTAGTGGCTGGTGATATCTTGAGCCCACTATGTTCTTCGGCCTCGCATATAGAGTAAAGATATGGGGTAATGTTTTGAGCCCAAAGTCTTTCTTCTTGGGACTTACATTCCCACGTACACAGGTTAGCAGACCAATGAATTTCAATATGCCCTGTCGAGCTGGATTCAAATTAAAAATATTAAATACAGCATATTATAAGATTCATTCGTAACTAAACTATTTATTATATTTTTCGAATTTTATGAGGAATTGCAGACTTAAAAAAGTAATTACACAAAATTGACAAGTTGCTGGAATATAAAATTGAATTAATTTAGCATATTCCATAAACGATTGTAGTGAGTGTTTTGCTCTCCTCCCGAAGTAGGGAGTCAAATTAAATATACTTCTCAGAAAATAGAGGAACTTCCGATTCAGCTACCCCATCCCTACATGTCCTTCCCAGTTAATCAAGTTAATCGGAACCAGCAAACACGTTACCTTATTTTTTTCTTTTACTATTTATGAAAATTAATATTGAATTGGTAAACTACAAAATCATTTAGAATAAACAAATCTAGACCAACAAATATGGTAGGCACATAACCTTATATTTCACAAATACAAGGCTTAATTATTAACTTTGGCTATGTCTGGACTAGCATTATGATTCGTGAACTATCAAGCCAAGTCGTAGAGGTATAAGTCAGGTTGGGCGGGATTGGCTATAGCTCTACTATTTAATGATGCTAATTTTCTGTTTTTTTTGGGTTGGAGGGGGGGGGGGGGGGGGTGGACGGTGGGTGCCATGGCTTACAAGAACAATTTATTGGGATGACTCGGTATTTTGATTTATTATACACATATATAGTATCTTATAGAGTAATTTCCTAGCAGCATTTCAGTTGATTACTGTGTAACAAGCACAGATCAAGTAAAGAGGGTAGATTTGTCACTTGCGAGGCCATTGGGCAAAAGTAGTTCGTGCATGTACGTGCACCTAATACTGGTTTTGCAGATGGAATGGAATCCTTCCAACTGTGAGAATCACACAGCAGGTTTCAGGGAACTGATCTTCCCAAAAAGACTGCTTCAACTCTACAATCATCACATTTTTAGCAATTCATAAAGAAATAATATATTAAGAATCTCAATGTTTATTCACCAGCACGCTTACCTCACTCTGTGTCCGCAACTGCTGAGAATATCCACTGTGTCTCCGATTAAATCAAGCAGATATTTAACAGTTTAAATCCAGGATTTGGGTAATATAATATTCTTATTTGGTTTGCATGAATATTGTGCTAACCATTATATAATGAAGATATTGCCCAAATCTTCTTTGTGTGAAGTGAATCTTCTAGAGTAAAGAAAATTATTATGCCTACTGCACTGCTGATGGAGCCATACATATGCATAAACAAAATTACACTAGTCATAGTACCGCTGATTCAACAGATGTTTTGACATCTGCAAAAATGAACCTGAACAGATAATTAAATCCTAAATCCTTCCACACAATCTCAGTACATCCAAAGGCTCAAAGCACACATACACGAACCGAGTTTAAAACGACAATGGACCAAGCTGTAAAGCACGAAACCTAACGTCATATTCATAAGCCACCCCCCAAATGACCAAACAAATGAAACAAAACACCAGACCTTAGCTTTTTTTCAAGCTGAAACTATTCGAGAAATTTAAAATATTCTTACTTGTCTGATACTTTTCATTATTAACTCTCATGGGTATGCACCATTAGCCGTTGTCGGCAAATCACTGGGCCAAGAAAGATTAGGATTCCAGAACCCCAATTCGTTTGCTGCAACTGGAGCTGATTCCAGAATAGCTGGAGTAGTTGAAGCAGTTGCGGAAGCCACATTTCCAAGAATTACCGGTGCATGTTCTGGGTAACTCGATGATGACCGGAGACGATACAGTTCTTGAAGCCCATTATTCTGGAATTCGCCTTGCATGATGCCCTGGCTCGCTTGAGTTTGATTTCTGTACGAAGAATTTGACAGCCCCATTGGGTTTACCGGGAGTTGGCCAAGAGGGTCCAAACCCAAGATCCGGGCGTTCATTCCGCCGCGGGGAATGGATGATTCCGAGCACAAATGGGATGATCCAAACAGCACACCTTCCTCTTTAACAGAGAGAGAATTTTGAAGATGACCAGCGCTAGGATTTTGGTTTGCTCTGAGTAAGGATAGGAAATGGGAATTTGGAGAGGACGTCGCGAATAATATGGGGTTTGCACTGAGCGCCTCAGCGTGCTCAAAACCGCTAAAAGGGGCTGATTTTCCCATCTCCTGTGAAGCTGTCTTCAACTTTCCCACGCCACTCGCCTTTCCGACAGATGCCGTCATGGCGGCGCTCTTGTTTTTCCGGCAGCCGCCACCAATGGGGACGTTACGCAGGGTGCCACCTTTAGTCCAGTAGCGCCGGCAAGTCTTGCAGAAATGGCGCGGCTGAGTGAGGTTGTAGTTGTTGTAGTAACAGAACTTTGTGTTGGAAGAATCACAACGAGGGCACCTGAGGTTCTCGGAGGTGGTGGCCGCCGCGGGTACAGTGGCAGCAGCGGAAGACGAAGATGGCGAAGAAGAAGCCGGAGAGGGAGATGGAGAAGGGGAGCCATCAGGAACTCCTCCGCAAGCCGGGGTAGAGAGTTCGGATCTGTCCCCTCCAAGTATGCCAACATTACTTCCCCCCAACAGCTCTGGAATCATCTTTTCTCGTCTTCGAAGATCTACAGCAATCGGAAAACAAGAAAAAGAAAAGATGGATTAGTTTTTTTTTTAACTGGAAAGAGGCGAAGAAAGTGGGTTTTGTTACATATGCGAGAATGAGAGAGGGGACAGCATGGAATGGGAAGTGGCTCGCCTTTGTGTTGAATGGCTTTTTCACATGCTTGAGCCAAATTTTATGGGGTATAGCTACAGAAGATCTGAAGCACGGTCACTTTAATAGTGGGGTGAAACAATAAAGGGACAGCCCACTTTGTCTACTCTCGAAAACAAACGGTTTAAAATTTCAGTTGTTTTTTTCTTTTGGAATTTTTTGGTGGGAAAGCTGAGGGGCAATCACATTTCTTCCAATTATTTAGACAGTGTAGGACAGTCCGGGGGGCACACCTCAGAACGAATAACATGCCTGTGATGACACCACAAACGGCTAATAAACACTTTCTCCACCATAATTAATTTTCGGATTTAGTACTATCAAATCTATTCTCTTAACTGTATAACCATTAACTCACTCAGAAAATTCAAAATCGGTTAAAAGAGGACATCTCGTGTGAACTTTGTACGCGTAATGTACCCCACGTTAAGAACACATTCTTTTCCTCAGCAGAATTCGATTTTTGTCCCCAGAAATTAAAGCCTAGATTGCTGTGACATTTCAATACAAATCTTTTGTTTTTCTTCATGCCAATATCGTATCAACCCCTGAAAAGAGTTCAAATGTGAATCCATGCATACTTTGGTTGCGAGGAGAATTCGACCACATACACTTGTTTTACACGATGTTTCATATCGTATTCTATTTTTCATACATTTTGTCGTTACTTATAATAGAATAACCCAATCGAATTAATGTCTCTTCCCCAGTGTCGGCAAGTCTACTTCGCTAGTCTATACAGCCAGTCCAAGATGTCTACTCACAACAAAACAGAAAGAAGTGAAATCGCAAGTTGAACATATTTGCGTGTCCTATATGAACTTGTGATGAAACAAAACATAAAGAAGTGAAATCGCAAGTTGAACATATTTGCGTGTCCTATATGAACTTGTGATGAAAACTAGCAGCTTTCTTCAGCTATTAATTATCCCACGGCAATTAATTTTCTTGATCCCAATAGAGATTAGTGTCCAGGCACTATCAATGACGATTGATGACTCATACAAATTGAGCTTGTTTTAAGAGAACAGACCCCTCGCATGTTCATTCACATATACATTTCACACCAACAAACAGAAATTTTTTTCATAGAACAGAACTCGTAATTATCCAATTCTTTCAAGAGTCGAACGTCTACTCAGTGTAGAATATTCCAGTTCATTCATCTCTGTAACACGCGATGCACACTGACGTGCAATAGTGCTACTAGTAATTATTAATAATTAAGGAATTTACAGAGAAGCCCAGCATGGCTTTAGATATGCTATTCTAATCCCTGAGGCTAAGTTTGAGAGAGGGTTTTCTTCGACATAATGATTGGTAGGATATTTAAAAAATATTTTAATAGAATATTTGTTTATGAATATATAATATATAATAAATTAAATAATGTAATAATTTATAAAGATAATAATTATGTTATAGGATATAAATAAAAATAAATGTGATATATATTGATTTGAATGTGAATAGATGTAATGATTATTAGTTGTGTGTATTAAAGAGAGAAATTTTGAATTTAAATTTAAATAAAAATATTATTGAATAATATGTTTGTATTCTTGGCAGTGTAAAATTTTAAGAGATATTTTAGAGTCGAAAGTTGGTTCCAAACCTAGCCTAAAACCTGAATCTTAGAATGTACGCAGTGGCGTTTAACGTGGGCTTATTATATATTAGCATTCATATTTCAGTTGGAAGGGGGGAATGAACAATGATGACGACAATCAAGATTTGAGAAAATAATAATTTGATTAAGGGCGTGTGTGCATTATGGGGTGGTAAAAACAATGATTACTAGTTCGAGAAGAGGCGAGCATGGCGTGGAAATACGTGTAAAGGCAAAATGCACCTCAACAACCCTTCCAATGACTGGAAAAGGGTCGGACCGCGAGCCGGAAACTTGTGGCTCCAATTTTGCTTCACACTTCATCAATTAACACTCGCACACACACACACTAGAAGATTATTATTTGGAGCTTTCATGTATGATGAATCAATGCTTGATCAATGTAATGATTGCTCATGAACGACATAGTTTTGACTATCATATAAGATCGATGCTCATCAATGGCATGGCTAATTATTTGATTAATTTTGACTGATTACAGATACGATGTATGTATCATTCATCACATTTCCCGTCTCGTTAATTTTCAATCAAGTGATGATGCAAAGTAGTTAGTAACTAGCTTACAACAAACTTTAAGACTTAATGCAAGCCCATGAGACCATGAAACTCGCCGCCCCACGATATTTCTCTTCTATACTAAGAATTTTGGGAAAATAATAGTATCCTTAATTGCTTCTGTACAACTACTCCTTTCACGCTGTTGGAATACGTAGGCGGAAATAGTTTATCTTGTTATCACAAGGAGTGTCCCCATGGTTAGTTGGTGTAACCCCAATCCACTAACCAGTCAATGTTCGAAAAGTTGGTCAAAGTACTAAGGTGTGATTATTGAGAAGATTTTGGCCAATGACACAATGTTTTATGCAATGCTGACTGGGAATAGAAAAACAAAGAAGCAAATTTATAAAATATGCGTGAAACATGGTAAGTAAAAGTGTGGGATGAAAGCGAAAGCTTGAAAACGAAAAATGGACGAGAAAAGACTAGAAACTAGAAAAAGACCCCCACAACGAAAACCCATGCTAGTATTTTTCTTCTTTCTTAGTAACGTTTCAATTACAAGACCAGTGTCCATGTACATAAATGACCCCTCTCTTTTTAACCCATATGCTTCTTTTCTATATATGTATTTTCTTGCATTGGCGCATTAGTACTCTGAATTTGTACAAAACCGAGACAGAATAGATACTGCGTACGTACACCTGACCCGAACTGACCGCGCGTGCTGTCCGGAACTTCACAGGCGCAGATCTTTTGGTTTCGCTGATAACGAAAAAACACAGCCTCACTTTTATTCTACCCATTATTGTCGTCTTCTGGGGTGGTGGTGTTGTGGTGGGGGCCGATAACGACGCGAGGGAGGTGGTGGCCGGGCAGCCTGGGGAGATGATGTTGTCCACGTCAAATAATAGAGTTAAAGCACTCCTCGATTCTCGGGCTCTCCTCTCTTCTTCTTCGTCTTCCTGACTGGGATGCACTGCATGCGGCCCACCCTTGACCATGAACACAGCATACGCTCCGCCCAGTCACCATCGGTCTGAACATAATTTTCTTTTACGAGTTTTATTTCTGGAACAGTACCTAAAATGCCATGCTACTGATGAGTGGCTGTTGTTACATTGAAGGTTTTCCTGCACAGATGGGATATTGGTGCATTGTATGTTTGCAGGTAACAGTTTCATCACCATGAATTGAAGTTATAACTGCATTGTTAATGTAGAAGTACTGGAGGAGGATGGAAGAATTTGATCAAGACCTAATCTTGAGTAAGTTTGAGGAATTTACGGCTCAACCAAAGTCGAGAAAAATTACTCCCTCAAAAGTGTTTGTGCATGACTGCTAGCTATATTTGATAAGGTAAGGTCATGGTGTCCTTCTCCTTCTGTGTCTAATAGTATTATTATTATTTCAAACGGGCATTTCGGAAAGGGTGAATACGTTCATGCAAGAAGCTATACAGGCCACATGACTTTCCGATAATTCTTGCAATAAACAAATAAATAAGTGTACAAATATATCACCACATAAAATACGTAGAAAAATGTGCTAATTTACTTAAATATAAAATTATCTAGGCTATGTTTATTTTGCTTTTATACCAAAAAATACATATACTTCAATTATTTAAAATTTTATCATTCTCTTTATTACTTTTATACAATTTTTTTAAAAAATATATTTAAAAATACACACTTCAAAATCAAAACAAACACAACGCTGCCGGGTAGGCAAATAGCACCCAAAAAGGGATATGATTTGGACAGTGAATTTACATATTTTAATCACAAAAGCAAGTTCTTGAAAAAGAATGGAATTTTTCTGGGGTGCAATTGAATGGCAACATGTACCAATATTTTAAAAATAGACCCAATGGTTGGACCGTCAATTGTTCATGAAAACAATTCAAGTAGGCACACAAAATTGAAATTATAACAAAATTGAGTAAAATAAGGTTATACTACACAAACTAATTGAACCAAGCTCATGAAATTTGAACGATTCAAATTAATAAATAAATAGACTCTTAAATTTTAATTTTTTATTTTTTAATTCAATTTTCATTTTTTCATTGTAATCTATTTTCGATTTTTTTTTTTTTGTTAAGAAAGTTTCATAAATCAAATGAACTGTGTTTCAAAATGTTCAATAATTTTTAATTTGACACATATTGAGTATATAAGATCTTATTAAAATTATATTATATTTCCATCAAATATTTTAATAAGATACATTTTTCGTATATATATATATACATTTTTTAAATTAATATTCATTTTTTATTTTTGTGGTATTTTTGTTGTATTAGTACAATATATTTAACTATTTATCGTAATGTAAAATTTTTAAAATTAAAATCAAGTATTTTTTTCTCAATATTCGTTATTTTGCGAATTTTTAGCAAATTAATTAAATTTACCATAAAAATATTGCATCATTGATTTAATTGATTTAATTGTGGTTGAACCAATAATCTTTATACCAATTTTTTTTTGATTTAATAACCGTTCTAGTTTTTAAAACATGGCTGTGTGCTATACATTTGATTTTAAAGGATATGGTTGGAAAAATTGTTTTTGGAGTCAATAATTGAAACTTTGGTACGATTTGATTAGTTTTGTGATAAAAATTTTAATAATTTTTTATATGCAAATAATCATTTTTGTGTGACTGAAAGAATATTATACATGTTCTTTGGTATTGACATGATATTTTATTCCAATAAAATATCAATTGTGATGCGTATGTAATTTAATGGCTTGAGTGGTGTTTCTAAAGTAAAATGAAGTAGGCACGTGGAAGGGGGAAGTCAAAATGTTTTAGGCTAAAGTTTTTTCAAAAGAATTTTTTTCTCGAACTAAAATAACAAAAACATTTTTTGGAAAAATAATTGGTAACAATCCCTCTTTACTTGACTGTAATTTTTTTTGACAAAGGTCTATTATAAGTAACAATAATAGTAACAGTAATAATAATAATAATATCTAAAATTTTTGGTTTTGTACATGTGGTGCAGTGATAATTACGACACAGCGAAAAAATAGGGACGGAATGCGTGTAATTGTGAAGCTGGGCCCAGGCCCGACCACTATTGTTTGGATTTACGGGGCAATTAATCTTTAAGGTGGGTCCCACCCACGCAACGTTCTCAAATCCAATCAAAGAAAAGTGGGGGTTATGGTGGGTCCCATTTCTGTGGTTACCTAATTATTCGCTCAATAATTCATACGTCGATTCCCCTGTCGCGTGCATCCCTACGGACTGCCTGCCTCTGTAGTTTGCATCTTCTCCCAAATAATACTAAAGCTGAATTTGTCTGCATGAATATTTTTAGTATTCAATATGTTTTATTGTTTCCTATGATTATGTATTTAGCGTGGACTAAGTTGCAATTCTTAAGAATCCAGGGACGGATAATATTTCTTGAAAATTGAAATAGTTTTGATAATAATCGTGCTGATAAACTTTGATGCGTAACAAAGTAGTTAACGGGTAAAATATTGTCTAATAGCTGAAATTAATATGATTGTCAATCATGAGATGAGTCTGAACCGTTTGGCTTGCTCTTCGTACGGCAGTGTTGATGTAATTGAGGGCAAAAATGTATTTACGTAATTTCGTAGGCACAGATACATTATTTCATTAAACTATATTGTAGCTTATTTTGAATTTGAAGAAAGATAAAATGGGCTGAACTACTTGGGATGCCTCTGGGTGCCGCAAAATGTGAAATTTGCCATGTTTTGCTCCTTTTTTTTTTTTACTTCTTAAAGTTTTATTAATTATAACTAATTAAGGGCTTAAATTTAAAATTTTGTATTTTATTTTAATTTTTCCGTTTTAAAATTTATTACTAATTATATCTAATTCAAATTTTAAATTTTAAATTCTTTTTATTATATTTTTATTTGAATAATCGTGCTTATTATTTAAGTTTTAAACACGTTTCGATTTTATTTTATTATATCATAACTCAACAATTGTAGAAATACATAAAAATAAATTTTAATAAAGTATAAAATACAAAAATTGTATTAAAATCATATTTTTTATTTCATGTTATTTTATTTATATTGTTAATTTGTTACAAATTATAGTTAATTAATTGGATGTTAAGTTCTGGTTGTTTCAACAGTGCACTGTGCAAATCAAGTGTGTTGCTTGGTGTATTATTTTTCATTAATGTTTTAAGTTATAAAATAATAAAGAGTTAATTTCTTTTGAAATTTAGATAATATGTATAATTAAGCAATAAAAAATAAAATTAAAAACAGGAGTTCCAATAAAACTTCTAATTGACTATAATTAATAATAAAGTTGAAAACAGAAAAGGCAAAAAAAAAAACAATATTTTATATTAGAACTCTAAATTCATTATAATTAATGATAATTAAATTTAAAACAAAAACAAAAAGGGCAGAGTGTGGGTGCTGGATCGAACAAGCCACGAGCTGTATGTAAACAAGACGAACCTACGGTCGTACTCTACCAAAAAGTGTACAAATTGAGACGATAAATTTATGATCATCAAAATCCATCCCAAGTTAGAATCAACAAATATATCAAATTTGGATTAAAATTGTCTAAAAAATAATTAATTTTAAAAATAATAAAATTATGACAAATTTGTCTCAAATTTAATATGAATTTTTAAACTGTTCTAAAGTCATGTCAAAAGAGCACATTTTTTAAGATAATTTAATCTTAAAGTTTCAAAATTTGTCTTAAAACCGTCTCAGGTAAATTGTGAAAGAAATCATCTCAAAAGTCATCCTAAATGGCTGTTCTAAAGTTGTCTCAGAAGCGCTATACTAGAGTTATCTTAAAAAATTTGTTATAGAGCTATCCCATAATTTAGCCGTGTTAAAGGTATCCCAAAACTATTTCAAAGTAAATCGTTTCAAAGCCGTATCATATTTGAAACCGCTCTATTTTAATCGTCTTAATTTTTAACGATCTGATAAATAGGAACATAAATAATAACGTATCGATCTCAATTTTATCCTAAAAAAACGGTACTAAATTAGACAGACTTTAGCTGTGCCAGGAGTAAAATTGAAAGGAATGTGAAGTGAGTAGTCCACAATCATTTAATTGAAGAAGGTGGTTTATTTGTCTTGTCCAATATTACATTCACCATTGTATACTCAAATTTTCAATGTTGAGTTCTACCAAACATGTATAAATAAATTCAGACAGATTCTTCTGCACAATGCCAAATGATGATGGTAGTCATTTCAGAGCAGTCACCAAAAGCACCGATTAATTTGCTGCAACCCCCAGTCGACCAACCTACATCGCCGCTGCAAACACAAACCCCAATTATTATTATTCCTGAGCTACACTAAGGTGCATGTGCCCCCTCCCCAGTCACTAGGCTACACACGGCTATCGTCAATTAAATTTCATGAAATAAAATCTTGAGAGGGGGATGAGGTTTTAAATCTTGGGACTTACATGGGATCCCACAATTTTTATGTTCGTTTAGATTTTTGAGTGCATTTTTTTAAAAAGTGCAATGCATGTGTCTTCTCTACCATTAAATTGAACATAGAGCAACTCCATATTTTAGCTTGTCATGTCCTCCATCCTCAATATTGCTTACGCACTTCCCATGGTCTTCGACTCCCTGCTCTTGTGTATTCAGGACACTGAATTCAATTTTCAACCTTTCCACTGTTGTAATACATATGAATCGATTTCTTCTGCTTTCAACAAAATCCCAGTTAGAATGGCCATGGAAAGCCCGAGGCCTATACCCTCACATAGGGCATATTTCTGCCCCATATCAAATCTGCGACAACTAGTCATTGTTTTTGGAAATTGATTGTCCAGGATATAGAAGTACAAGATTTTGATTCTCGGAGCAACTGTCGTACATTCACATGCTAAACCAATAAATCTTTAGAGACAAACCGTGGTGGTACAATTAAATCTTCAACATTCCTCGCAATAAAGTTTATTGTGCACGTGTTTTTGGTACTATACGTAGAAAAATTGACATAAAATTTAAAAAAAAAAGTATAAAAATAAGTAAGATAAAAAGGTAAAAAAAATGAAATTTTAATATGTTGTATATTTAAAAAAATTGATTTAGATGAATTTAAATTTGCATCCAAACATAGCCACTAGATGGACCTAGACGGAGTTCGACTAAATTTATTTTAAATAGATTATAAAATATTTTTAAAACTTATAAATTAATACTTCTTATTTTTAAAATGAGATAATAAAGTGTTTGAATAAGGACATCTGATAAAATTTTGTAAAAATTTACAATTGTAGTTAGTTATAATTTTTGGCGTAATAATAATAAAAATAAATTAATACATTAATATAATATAATTTAAGATATTCATGCATTTTTTAGTGTATATAAAAAATAATTTATAAAATATTTAGAAATAAATTGAGAAAAATTAATTTATCTCAATTTATTTTTAATGAGCTTACAAGTTACATACATCTTATTTTGAGAATTTATTAAAAAAATTAACAAATACTTTTAAAGAGATTACAACCCTACAAACATTTTGAAGAGTTAATTCACCAAATATTCTTTTAATCTCTTGATGGAATATTGGTTCTCCTAGCCTGCACCTCAAAAACAGACAATAATGGAGTGACTTTTGCTCCATTTCAGACTATGACTGTACGTAAATTTTGATTGTTCTGTTGATTTAAAAATGAAAAAGAAACATAACGCATTTGAGGAAATTGTGAAGAAAATGCAGAAAAACTCTCTCTCTCTCTCTGTCTCTCTCTCTAATTTCTCTTCTTAAACAATAAAAAGTTAATATTTGTAAGTTTTTTATTTTTCCCTTTTCTAAATAAAATCCTTAAATCATTGTATATTCAAATAAAACCCTTGCTAGAATGTTGTTAAGTGTTTGCAAATTAAACACAACATAAATAAATTTTGAAAAATCCTATCTTGATTCTATAAATGAATAAGACTTCCAAAATATTTGTAATCGATAGGACGTTGTTGTTAGAGAATTCTTCAAACTTGGAAAATCAAATAGATAAGAATCGAATAAAATCCAAATCTATTTAATTTTATCTAGTCCTGATATTTTGAACAGTTAACAATAAATCTTTCATAATAGAGAAAAATTCACATATACGAATATTAATCAACAAGAAGTTGATGTAATCAGTAGAGTACAGATTAAAAGTCCTGATAGATTTGAAAAGTGTACGAATAAGAATGAATAAGAATCTAATTATGTTACATCAAATCGTTAACAAATGAATTAGAGCCATAGAGAAGATTTTGATTAAATTTTAGGAAGCGGTTTCATGTCACAAGGAAACCCAATGGCATGAGGTCTTCTTAATGATAATCCACGAATAAAAATCTACTAATATTTGGATGGCAAGATGGAAGAACAACTTAGAGAGTGCAAAAGAGTTTAAAGTTCTTCAATGAGTGATAATGTCATATTGATTTGATTTGTTAAAAAAGTAAATAGTGTAGATAAAACAAAATCTCGAAGAAAATTTATTATAACAAAAAGTTAATCTTAAAAAAAATCTAAGTATATAATGTGAGATAGTATATCGTCAACTAATCAAGAATTATAAGATTGGAGTAGTTAAGCGAAAGAGAAATTTTGTTTTATCTCTTTACTTCATTTGTTTAGTGAAATATTTTTACTAAATAAGTGAAAACTTCAAATTGCGTTAACAATTTCATACTTTATTTATTTTCTATCATGTAACCGTGTGTGTCCCTAGCATAGTTTACAATACGAGTGTTTCAACCCTCACCTAACAAACCCTACACATAATTGCAATCTTTCACGTGGAAAATTCATGGAAACAATATAGAGAAATTCGGGATTAATACGACATCCTCATAAGTTGATATATGTATTAAGTTAGAGCAATATAAATTTCCTTCTAAATTAAGGCTTCTACGAGGAGGCGTGTGCCGTGTATCATGCCTTCGGCTTGCAGTCGTGCCTGTGAACTTCTATTCCCATACCTCTGTTGGACATCTCCGTAACCACTCTTTCCCTGATTAAGAAGAAGAAGGCTGGGCCCAGTTTTTGGTTGTGACGTAAAAACACAGATGTAGAATATCTTGAATCTTACATTTGAAGAATTAATGAATCAGATGTGGGCTCATCTTAATTTCATTAGGCGTTCCACCTGCTAATCATGATTAAATATATATTGCTTTAGCAATCAGATTTCTCTGTAACGGTTGAGAAAGTGGATGACACAAGGTAGTTAGCGATTGATAATGACGCTAAACATGCATTCTCCGCTTAATGAGAGTGTTATTGTCCCAGCTAATAATGCTGGTCTTGGGATTTGAAAAGGCATTTTGTCTTGATCTGTCCTTGTGTAGAAATATGAGACTATTACTCATTCCACCCTTCTCTGATATATGTGTCATGTTTCTCATCATCCTTTCTAGCGTAATATAAACTGCAAAAGTTTCTTCCTGTTGCATGGAATCACCCATTTTTCATTGCACCATTCGTATGGTTTTATTAACCTACCCTAAACACTTCACTTCTCATAAAAAGAAACAACTTTCTCATGAAATATGGTGGCAAGGTTCACATCCTAAAATGCAAGAATGATGAGTTGACTGAATTCTACTCGCGTGTTGGATGGGTATAATCCACCTTTATAGCCATTTTTTCACCATTTAATTTGGAATTATCGATGGTATTTAATTGGTCTTGAGTTGCTAAATAATGCAATGGATGGAAAACAATGAAAAAGATGCAACCTTTGCTTCTGTAAACCACAGACAACATTTGCAGTTCGCAAGGGTATAATTAAATCAAGTTGCTTAACTTGAGTTCAATTAGACTTTAAAATATTATTGTTGTCATATCAACCTCGAACTCGAACGTTAATGATTTTTCAAGCTGAATATTGTTGCTTAATTCAAATTCCAACCTAAGCTCCATTTCTAAAAAATTAAATTGAGTTGAATTCTAAGATTATCGACATCAAGTTAAACACTCCACAAGTGTATCTAGTGGTGGACTGCATTTCCCCTTTCGTTCGGGGCCCATGGAGGTGGGCCGTTTGGGCTGTGAGGAGAAGGATTTTCTTTTGCTTGGAAGAAGTCACTTCATACATTTACTTTGTGCATTCAAACCCATAATTGATCCAACCAATTACATCCAAGTCCTAGTTTGAGAGAAGTGCTTCGGACCTTGTTTGTCTTGTGGGGTGGCATGGTTGTTGCTCCTCTGTTTCTTCTTTTTTAATTTTTAATGGGCCAAGTAATTTAATCAATCATAACAGATTATTAGATTATTAAATTTAAATAATAAAATGACATATTATATTTCGCACGTTTTTAAGAATGAATTGAGCTTGTGATAGATAATTAAAGTCTATAAATATTTTCTGCGGATAGAACCTTCGTAGGTTGCTGAGTTGTTAATGTTTCTTTTCTGCAACCGTGAAGTGTGAAGCACAAACACGTCACCACTATGC
Source organism: Avicennia marina (assembly GCA_019155195.1). Classification (NCBI taxonomy): domain Eukaryota; kingdom Viridiplantae; phylum Streptophyta; class Magnoliopsida; order Lamiales; family Acanthaceae; genus Avicennia; species Avicennia marina. The sequence goes on from CM032765.1 coordinate 11,575,530, forward strand.
ATTTTGTCCAAAAGTATTTGTGTATGAAACTGAGGTGATGAAGTTAACCATCTTCCGCCGGCTGCTTGGGTAAAGTGTGGTAGAAATTGCGGTACTGTGCATGTTTGTAAAACTGCAAATACACTGAGTGTAAAAATTATGGCAAACATTTTAAATTTAATATTTAATATTTTTTATTTTTTATTTTTTTAATATAAAATTATAATGAATTGTCATTCAATATAAATGAACGAACCCACCGTACTGTCGTCTTGTTGAGCATTTGTTGCGATTTGTGTCCATGTCAGAGTTGTACAGACGACTACACATCCGGAGTGACCCATTTAGGCCCATATGGACCATGAATCTGGCGTGGGGTGTGGTCCGTGATGTCGGTCGAGATATGGTCCATGCTACATATAGCCATAAAGAGGCTGCAATTATGGTGGGGGACTGGTCATGGTTTAGAGAGATGTGGCTGAAATTACTTTACAGGTCACACGCTTATTATTTCTATTTCTTAATTTATTCTTTATAATTTTAAGTACTCATTTACTATATTAATCTGCAACGAATTAATTATAGTATTTTCTTGTTAAAATGATGATATACGAGGGAGAAACGAGGGCCAAGGAGCGATTTAAATTTTTATTAATTATATCGCCTCTCTCTGCTAATTACTGTGTTCTAAAATTCAGGGAATCTATCCATCTGACAACTCCATTTCTCTATGCATTCTGATTATCAATACCCAAATAATCCTACGGAAGGCTTAAAAGTTTTCGACACACAAAACCGCTCAAAAAATGAACCAGGAAAGTGAGAAGAAGCATTTCGTTCTGGTGCACGGGTTCTGCCATGGAGCCTGGTGCTGGTACAAGCTCGTAAGCCTGCTCAAGTTGAACGGGCACAGGGTTACTGCCCTAGACCTGGGAGGGTGTGGGGTCCACCCCAAGCAGCTCCATGAGATCTCGTCCATATCCGACTACGTGCAGCCGCTGATGGATTTCATGGCTGATCTGCCCCGTGATGAGAAGGTGATACTGGTTGGTCACAGTTACGGCGGCATTCCCGTTTCTCTGGCCATGGAAAATTTCCCTGGAAAGGTATCGCTGGCGGTGTTCATCGCAGCCTACATGCCCAACTGTAGAGATCCACCGGCAACTCTCATTCAGGAGGTTTGAACTCAGAAAATAGTTATCTTCAAAGCTTCAATTTGAGTCCTCTGATTTGAGTGGGATCTGAGGTTATTTAAATATACTGTTTTCTTGATCTGTACGTATCCTGAGTTGTCTCCTCCGATTTGCTTGGAAGCAGTTCTTCAAGAGGTGCTCAATGGAATCGCTTACGGACAGTGAGCTTACCTTTGACCGTGCTTCGGGAAAGGTGCCAATTTCAGCTATATGTGGCCCAGATTACATGGCTGCCAAGGTTTATGCAGGATGCCCCTTAGAGGTATTTGGATTCACTTGCTGTGTGGTTAAGTATTGATTACACAGTTTCATAGAAGGCACAGATTGTCCCTTGCTTGACCAGGCTATGCATTCATCAGAGGCCAATGTTCATGCAGGATTTGGAATTAGGCAAGATGTTGGTTAGACCTAATTTGTTCTTCCTGGAGGAGATGGCCAAGGAATCTTTGCTGTCAGAAAACAGATACGGTGGCGTCAAACGTTGCTACGTGATATGTGAGGGCGATGAGGTGATGGAGCAAGAATTCCAAAGGTACAACACGGAGAAGAGCCCTCCGGAAGATGTGGTCTCCATAGGAGGGGCTGGCCATATGGTAATGCTAACAAAACCTCAGCAGCTGAGCCTTTGTTTGCAGGAACTAGCAGAAAAGTATTAATGCTGGAAGATGTGACTTATGTTGTTTAGATTTCTCTATTCCTTCCTCTCTTCGATGTGTTTTCTTTGTGATACTCCGTATGTCCGAATCGTACCCTCAGACTCCGTATGTCCGAATCGTACCCTCAGAATCCATCCTAGCATTAGGGGAACCATACTCAGAGGGACAGGAATATCAAGAGCGTCGAGATGATTATTCAATGAAAATAAATGCAGTTAAGTTTCATAAATATTCTTTATATGTTTAAGTAACAGACAGAAGCATATCAGAAGTATTTATTTGCATTATATCAATATTATCGTTGTTTTCCGTCATTTTAACGTTAAAAATTGAAGTTATTTTTACCAAAACTCATGCTCAGGATATGTTTATCAAACTCAAAAGCATGTGGTAAATTGTTAAATACTATTTTACTCGAACACTGTGACACATAAAATAAGATCTAGAGGTTTAAAAATTTCAAAAAGAATTTTAGATGCTAAATTTAATTTAATTTTTTAATATCCATTAAAATTTTAATAATTTTTCACTTAATTTTTTTATGTATATGATTTATCTTTTTAATTATTATATTTAAATTTTTATAAAAGATATAACGTTATATTATATATGTAAACAAAAATGTTTTATTATGATAGTTATATATTTTTATCTTTGAAAAAAATCAAAATTAGACAATGAAATTAAAATAAAAATATTTAATATTTTATAAGCTTTATAATTAAAATTTATAATTATAAATACCAATTTATTATTATTTTATTATTTTTTAATTTTTTAAATTAAAATTCACTCTATCGAAATGTTGATTACCAAATCGAATTCAATTTGATATTCAGCGTGGAAATTTAATGTACTAAAATTTTCCTATTCTAAAAATTTGATTTCATTTTGCCAAACACACCCCTACATTTTTCCCTACATGATTTATATGAATAGTTTAACTTTCCTTTTATGGAGTTTTTCTTTATTCATATAATTTTGTGTTTCAAAAAATAAAAATCTAGTTAGAGAATACTCTTTCTAAACTCATTAGTGTGAATTGCATTAACCGTTGAATCTCACCTCCATGTGTGTCCTGAGAGCAAGTCATTGCCCCAACTATCGTCCCTTTGAGAGTATTAGTAAAATGGGCTGCGGGAAACAGCTTTACCAGTAAGGTACAAAATGAGTCGAATTGATTAATAAGTCAAAATTGAAGTTTGACTAAAACTCGGTGTAACGCGGGCTCGAACTCATTTTTAATAATTTATATTTTTATTTTTTACATAAATTATAATATATTAATATATGTTCAAATTATTCATTTAATTCTTAACAATAAGATAAAATTACATTAATTATTTGGTTTTTTTTATCTACATGTGTCTAATGTATCAAAGTTTAATTTGAATAAATAAATTTTGAAATTTTAAATTTTAATATTCATTATAAAGTTTTGAAAAATATCCAAAATCTTAGTTTTGATTTTAAATAATTTAAGAAAGTACATTAAAATACTTATAATTTCTAAATGATGCGGGGAAATAGTAAATTAATATAATTATGCATATTTTATTGACATATTAGTGTATAATATTTCATTTATCAATAGATAAGATGTCAAGATTTCATTTTAATATGCATTTTAGTCATTAATTTATTTAATAGAAGGGAGAGAATTTAGCCTTCAACATATGTGCACCGTGATATTTCTGAAGTGAGTCAAAAAGTACACAATCGTTGAACGCCACATAAATTAGCAATCTCTGTACGGATATAATATTGGAAAGCAAGGTGTAATTAGTATACTAATTAAATTCTTAAAATATCATTCTAATTGCTCCTTCAAAAAAATATCTTTCTAATTGCCGTTACTTCTTCTGGCATTTTTCATTTTCTAATTTTGCTATTAATCTAAAACATATTTATTTCTCTAACTTAATTTTCACTAGTTACTTCACCTTAAATTTTAATAAGAATTAATTCATGTATCTTTTATTGCTATATTTACTAATTATATTTTTAAGTATTGACGCGGATGCATGAATGTGCCTTAATTGATGTTTTCAAACTTATCTTAATTGTGTGATGTAAATTTACACTGTTGTCATTAATCTATACCATTTAGTTATATTATTAGGTGTGAGAGACTTATAATAACTAATTTGTATTTAATGTTAAATTATCAAATTATCTTCATTTCCTTTATTGTTTATTTTTTCTTTAAAATTATTTTAAAGCTTTTTCTTCTTTTATTTCAATAAAAAATTTTGGTGTTTTTTGTCTCGTATTTGCTCCCACCTCTAATTTATATTTTCTCTCTTTTATAAAATTTGTAAATAATTTTAGTTTATAAATATCTTTGTTTTTAGCATTTGAATTCTAAAGACTATTGTATTTTATTTTAATTATAATTAATAAAATAAATAAATTTTTAATAAAAGCGCATGTGCAATTGTGCATAGGGTGTGAATTTTTACTAGTAAGGGCAAAACAGGACAGAGAAGAATAGGCTACAAATCACAACACTTTTCATAAAATAAATAAAATTACAGATGACAAACAAAAATAGCGCGGCATTAGAGATAGTAAATGGATCCCACATCCAAATTGAGGCCTTCACGTGATAATTATTAATGAATATTACAGAGGGATTGGGACAGCCCGCAGGGGTTCAGCCTTCTGTAACGTGATCCCAAACTTCTCCTCCATGTCCAGTTTCTTTGGTCCGTCGAGCTTCCAATCGAACGAATTCAAAAGCGATCCCAGCATCACGGGCACCATCCTCACAGCGAGAGGCAATCCGGGGCAAATCCTTCTCCCTGCGCCGAATGGGATGAGCTCGAAATCCCTTCCCCGCATGTCTATTTCCGATTCTAGGAACCTCTCCGGTTTGAATTCCAAGGGGTTCTTCCACACATCGGGGTCCCTCCCGATTGCCCAGGCGTTCACGAACACTTGGGAGTTCTTGGGCACTATGTAGCCGCACACCTCCACGTCTTGCTCCACCCTGCGAGGAATCAGGAACGGCACCGGAGGGTGGATTCGGAGGGTCTCCTTCACCATGCATCGCAGGTAAGGCAGCCGCGAGATGTCTGCTTCGTCTAGTGCTTTTCCTTTCCCGACAACTTCCTCCAGCTCGGCTTTGGCTTTCTTCATGGTCTCTGGATTGTTCAGCGCCTCCGCCATAGCCCACTCCAGCGTGTTCGAAGTTGTATCAGTTCCCGCAACGAATAAGTCCTGCCGCAAGTAATACCATTGTGATCAAATACATTATGTGTCTGATAAATCCCTGCATATCAAATTGATTGAGTCATTAAACTAGATTAGAGAACGTCGGTTCAAACCAAACAGAGGCGTTCGATGTGGGTCCGGTCAATCTCTTCTGGGCTTTCTTTGCTGGTGGCAAGAAGCACGTCTATGACGTCGCTGGTTCCTGCATTCTGGGACTTCTCTTTTTCCAACCTTTCGTTAATCAAACCATTGAAAAGGTCAATCACCTTTCCGAAATGGATGGTCATGCGCCGACGTATTCCTTGGGGATCCAATTTTTTGAGAATAGGAAAGAAATCCACCAGGTTGGGCTTGCCGGCCTCCACCATGATGTTCCACACCAGCTCCTTGAATTCTTTGCCGGAATCCGAATATGGATCCGTCAAGTCCTTGGAGAAAATGGTGTTGGACAGAAGATTCAAAGACGTCCTGAAGGCCGCGTGGCCGACGTCCACGGGAGTGCCCGTCTGACTACTTTTCCTGCAGTAGGCGATCAGCTCCTGCACCTTCCTGCATCTCAGATGTTGGTTGCTGTCCAGCCGGCTGCCGGCGAAAATATTAGAGTTCAAGACCTTCCTGAGGCCGCGCCACCTGGACGCCACCGGGAGCCAGACGACGGAGTACTTGAACTGGTCGTGGGCATGAATGGCGTCCGGGATAGTCCTGGTGGAAAACACGATGTCTTGCTTCTGCAAGACTTCCTTGGCCATGCTGGAGGAGGAAATCACCACTGTATTTATAAATCCAAGGCGGAGGCACATGAGGGGGCCGTGAGTCTTGGCTAGCTTGGCCAGGGATTTGTGGGGCAGATCCCCGAGCAGGTGGAGGCTTCCGATGAGGGGCAGCGGCGTCGGTCCTGGAGGAAGCTTTTTTCCTTTCGTGGACAGCGCTTGGAGGCCTTGCGTTAAGGTGAGGGCAAACAGTAGTGCGAGCACAATTGTGAGGAAATCCATGGGGGTAAGTGTGGTGTCGAGATCGATTCGGTTACTAACTGCAACTTATACCCCTGGGGGTGCGGTGCCCGTGGCCCGCGAGATGCTTATAAAATTCGTGAAATTTTGTCTTCGGCTGTCACAAAAGTTGAACACCACATTCTACGACAATTTCATAAAACAACTCTTTGGTTATATATGTAACAAATTTTATCTTCAAAACTTCTTATCAAATTTATAAATATATTATTCAACAAAATATTCATCTAAAATCAAATTAAATTTTTTTCTCTCTCGTTTATATAATTAATTATTTATTTTTTAATCATTATCTTATTTATAATTAAATCAATATCTATATACATCACATATATATTTATTTTTATTTTTATTTATATACAAAAATATAATTATTATTCTCATATACTATCACATCATTTAATAATTATTATATATTATATACATATATTTAAATAAATAACACTATTTATCCCATCAAAAAATATTTTTTTCTAAACATACTACTTGCATGACATGACTTTATTTAAAGTGAAGCCTTTATAAATTCACCAAAAACCCCTTTCCCAAACATAGCCTTTATATGTATTACAATCATAATAAAATTAGTAAAAATCGTATGTAAATTTATTTATAAATTATAAAATTATTACCTGTTAAATTGTAGAAATAAAATTATTTAAATTAAAAAATAAAGAATATTTAAAATGACAAAAGTGAAAAATTACTATAATGAATTTTAAAAAAGAAAAAGAGAAAGAGAAAATATAAATAAAAAATAACAGTTTAAAAAAGAGAGAAAATGTAAGAGCAGAAAGAAAAATGATAGAAAAATTAAAAATTAAAAACTAGAATAGTTATGTAATTTGACATTATATAATCAATAATCATTATTAACTTCATAATATAATAGTAAGTATAGATAAGTTAAATGAAAATTAGAAATAAAAAATGATAGAAAAATAAAAAAATAAGATAATAATTATGTAATTTGACATTGCAAAATTAAAAATTCTTATTAATTTAATAATGTAAAAAAATATGTGATATGAAAATATGTGGTGAGGCTGGATGGACTACGATAGCTTGGACAGGCGTCGGTCCGCCATGTAACATAGGTTAGGAAGATGCGACCCTGCAGGCTCATATGGGCAAATAGCCCTTTTGTGCTGTGGAGTGCCTCAACTAATGGCTGTATGCACGTCCACCAAAATTTAATTGAATATGCTGGTTGCATGTAATAATAATAATAATAAAACAACTAGCCTCAAATGGTTTGAGGTCCTTGTGTTGCTCAAATTGCTCCACACAAAACACTTCTTTTACATATGATATACTCAATCTTGGATATCTTCAATTTAATAACAACTATTTTTAATACACATATATAACAAATATTAATTTTACAAAAATTTTGAATGTATTAAACATTGTGACGATAGCATAAATCTAAGATTGACTTACACATAGAGTTTTTAACTCACGTTTATGCTTAGTATGAGTTGTGTCAATGGCCCCGACCAAATGGGTATGTTTGTAACCCCAACTTGCAATCTCAAAGCTTTATGTTCAACTTTACAATATTAAACATTCCATTCAACAAAAATTTTATTCTCATTTTAATTTAAGTTTTTCTTTTCTTATATATATATAGTTAACTAATAATTCTCTAATCTTTAAATTTATTTACAATCAAATTAATACACATATATTACTTATATATTTGTATTTATTTTTATTTATACCCCTAAAATTAATCATTATTTATATATACTATCACATCATCTAATAATTATTATATATTTTACATAACATATTTAAAGAAATTATATTATTTATCTCATTAAATTATTATTTTTTAGATATTATTTATATAAATGACCCGAGCCACACTTGTATAAAATAATTTTAATCTATAAAAGTTAATCTCTTAGGCTATGTTTGTTTCACATTTTATCGCTATTTAGAAATCTTATCAACTAAATATTTTACTATACAAATTTTATTTAAATTTTAATTTAAAATTTTGTCTATATTATCTTTTATAACTAACTAATATTTTTAATCATTACACTTATTTATAATCAAATCAACATCTATCTCTATAATTTTTCCACTTACATTCATTTTTTTATTACTCTATAAATTTATATACTATTACATCATTCGATCATTATTACATATTAAATATATATATAATTTATCTATTCACCCAAATCTTACTAACTAAATATAATTTTTATCTCTACTCAAATCACTAAAATTTTCCTCCTTATGCTAATAAGGAAACAAACATAGCCTTATGTTTTTTATCAATGTTGTGATAAACTTTCCGTATAAAATAATTAAAATAATTGATGAATATTTCAAATAATAAAAATAATTCTTTAAAATAATTTTAACAAACATTTACTCCATTTGTGAAAGTGAACATGATCGAAATGATAGATTCATATCGAATAATTTCTGATATCTGAATTGTTGGCATATGTTTATATTCAAGCCTACATTAGCAGAACTTTGATATATCCGACAATTTATTTAAAGCTCTTTACTGTCTTCTTCTCTCCGTTTGCCCTCAATATATTATATAAGCTGGTTCAAAATGTTTAAAATAAAATACTGTCTTTTAAGAGTAAGTCACACAAGATTATTTTACTCAGCTTCTTGGGATCCTCCGTTGACTGATGGCCCAACTTCAAAAGCTAAACCCTGTTTCTCTTTTCCTTTTTTCCTTCTCTTTTGTTTTAGTCCTCTTTTGGAGGATTATTAAATAGTATTGAATAAATAAAAATAAAATTTATTGCTCGTCCGTTAATAAGAAAGCATATTTTGTGAGATGAAATTGATCCTCCGTGCTTGCGGCTGTGAATTTTCGCAGAAATTAAGCTGAATCTGCACCGTAGGTTTACCGGGTGGATGTTCGTAGTTGTGGGACCCATGTTTGAGTTTCATATACAACTAGCAACTGTGACACGTGTAAATTATAAATTATTTTATTTTATTTATCGTAATAACTGGATAAAAAAATTGATTCAAAATTTAATATATGTATATAAATGAAAAGTTTTAAAATCAAAAATAGAAAGAGTAACAGACAGGTATAAGAAAAAGAGAGAGAAAATATAAAAATATATTGCAAGATAATGAAGAAAGATAAAAATAAAAATAAAATATTTAAATGATAAATTAACTTTGTACGAAAAAAACACATCTTTAACCTTAACATATTAAAAGAAAAAAAGAGTTTTATGAAAAATAGAATGGACTAAAATTATTAAAAGAATTATAAATTGTGTGATCAAATATTCTTTTTGCATAATATATTAAACTACCAAAACATATTACTTAGTACCAAACATATTACTTAGTAAGACTTTTATTTAAATTTAAATTAAATTTTTTCTTATTATATATATATATGTATAACTAATTAATTAATTTTTAATTATTATATCTATTAATAATTAAATCAATTTCTATACATATCACACGTATGTTTATATTTATTTTTATTTATACTTTTAAACCTAATCATTATCCTTACCTACTGCCACATTATTCAATTATTATTATATATTATATATATATTTTTAAATAAATTATACTATTTATTTAATCAATATTTTTTTTAAATATACTAATTATTTCAAGATAACTCACAAAAAAGCCCCTCCGCCAAACATAGCCTTTCAGTTAACGTCAAGATTGTTGGCGACTTCGTTCTGTCCTAATCGTGATGAAACTGTCAGCACCCATCAGGCATCAGCTCTCGTGCGCGCGTGGCTGCAATAAATTTACAACGCCCCGCCAAAGCTCGTGCGCCTCGCGGCTTCTAAATAATTCGACGTACTCCCGCCCACATTATGCAATTTTGTACTTATACCAGTGACGACCGATGCATCTCTGACCCTCAATAAATCCCAGAACATGCTCACTATAAAGTTGCCACTAAACCGAGTAGGAAACTGCATTCCATTTGTCCAAAATAAGTTCAGAACGAAGATGGCTGGAGGAGCACAGCAGAAGCACTTCGTGGCCGTGCATGGGGTGGGGCACGGGGCTTGGGTTTACTACAAGCTTAAGCCACGCATGGAGGCGGCCGGGCACCGGTTCACCCCCGTCAGCCTGGCGGCTGCTGGGAACGATGGGAAGAAGCTAGAGGAGGTTCGCTCTTTGCATGATTACACCACGCCGTTGCTGGAGGCTCTGGCCTCGGTCCCCGAGGGCGAGAAGGTCATTCTCATCGGACACAGCGGCGGCGGATACCCAGCTGCCTATGCCATGGAGAAGTACCCCGAGAAGATTTCCGTGGCTGTCTTCTTGAATGCGCTGATGCCCGATTCCAAGAACAGGCCGTCCTATGTTATTGATGAGGTAATTATTACTATCAGGGCAAGTACGTAAATAATTTACTAAATTCATCATTGCCAGGCTTAGGAATTAATTTCATTTAATTTTCTTCAATTTCTTTAAAGTATCTGGCGAGGACTCCGCCACAGGCATGGATGGACACCCAGTTTCCGACCTACGGCGATCCACCAATCACAGCATTGGTCGTGGGACCCAAGTTCATAACCGAGTCCCTTTACAACCTATCCCCCATCGAGGTATCTTACTCTTTGTTTCTACTAATTGATTTTACCTTAATAGCAACTGCGGTCATCTACATTGTTCGACAGGATCAAGCACTAGGGCATCTCTCAGTGAGGCCAGGGTCGCTGTTCATGGAAGACTTAGCCACGATGGATAAGTTCTCAGACGAGAAATTCGGGTCTGTTCCCCGAGTGTACGTGATAGCAGCCGACGACAAAACCATACCCCCGGAATTCCAGAGATGGTTGATCCAAAACAACCCTGTGAAAGAGGTGATGGAGATCAAAGGTGCGGACCACATGCCCATGTTTACCCAGCCGGACGCACTCTGTAAGTGTCTGGTAGAGATTGCCCAGAAACATGCCTGAGTCTAATGGTCCACAAGCTTCGGTTTTAGTTAAGTGCTCCCGTCCCCTGTGCCTTTGTGTCCCTTTTGCTTTGGTGTTTTGCTTTGCGCCTACTTCGGTTCATGAGAGTTGAAGTCATAATAAATTCATGAGCATTGCCACATAATCTTTTGTAGCTGGATTTCCCAATTTAATTCAAAACAGAAATGGAGTCTAGCCATGTATAACTGCAGGACCGAGAGGAAATATTAACGGAGTCTGAGTTTGAATCATAAACATCAAGGATAAAATTGAAGGGTCAAAGGGCATATTTTTGGTACAGAGCACATTGGCAACAAAATTGACTCAATTAGTATATGTGAAAATACAAGGTATTTTTGACATAGTTGTGATGTGAAGATATTTTGAACCCCCACATCAAATCTTCTATCTTCCAAATTTTGCTTGTCGTGATCTGGTCTATGTATAGAATAGTACCACTTGTATTTTATTTTATATTGGATAACTAAAACAATCTCAATTTAAAGAGAATATGTAAATATACATGGCATGATTATATACTCAATTTAAAGAGAATATGTAAATACACATGGCAATATACGCAAGATAAGTAGACAAATACGCATCACCTAAACACAAGACACTGGATAGAAGGAGACAGGCAAATTTGAGATAGAAAATGTAACCGGTTTTATGCACACGATCTAGGCATTCATGTGCACTAGCAATCCTATGTTCCTATAAAGATATTATGAAGTTTGAATTTTCTAAGGATTTGATGTTCAGGAAAACAATACATCGTAACAAACCTACATTTCGGGATTAGAGTTTGAATCCCCTAAAGGACTTTATGTTTCAGAAAAAAGGACTATCGTAATTAAAAAATATACATATGCACATTATTAAAATAGTAAAAAATTAAATAGAAGTTCTAGAAGGTCTCTCGAGTACCTAAAACTAAAATTCCTACATTCGTTTGGTTTCCTTTAGCAGAATAGTTAGAGGAACATGACTGAGTTTATTTAGAAGTTTATAAGCTCATTTATCTTAGAAAGTATATTTTTCCACTTTTAGTATAATGTATCTTAGTTAAAGAACGAGAAACGTCGCAGGAACATGAATCATGGGCAAACACAACTTGTATGAATTATAAACACAAGACTTATATTGAAAAAGACACACGATTTAGACAAATTAACAAGGTCTAGATTGATTTGTTGCCTATCTGACTTTGAATCCAAGGAAGACATCCTTGCGTGACGGAAACCCAAACATAAAAGAATATATAAGATAAAATTGGTGGCAATGCATTACAATGTACTGTAATTTTTAGTTATAAAACTACAAGAAAATGTATTTCCTGTAACAAAATAATCATAACAAATAAATGTTTAGTTACAAAAACTAGATATATTGTAACAAATTATAATAGTTGTTATAAAAAAGTGAGTTTTTTGGTAACAATTTTGTTAATTCTTTACAAGAAGTTAAATATTATATAAATGAGTTATTCTTTAGTAACAAAAAAATAGAAAATCGTTACACACATTCAATTTTTTTATAAATAAAATTAATGGCAATAAACGTAATAACCTTTTGTGACAATATATGGTTGTTACAATAAATTTAATTTAATTTGTAACAAATTTCTCATTACAAAATGATATTTGAGGAAAAAAATTACCATCATTCTTATCCCCACATATCTATATATAAATATATTATAATACATGTACAAATATGTATGCATGATAATAAACAATCTCCAGCCAATTTACAACATACGTTGATTAAATAAAACTATAAAATAAAAAGAATGCATAAGTTTGGAAGAGGGGCTAGATTTTTGGGTTATCTTCAAATTCGACTATTTCTTTCATTAATTCCTAAATTTGGTAGTTGAAACATTTATTCAGAAGTAAAAAGAAATTTCAAAACTTTACTTTTTTTGTGTTTTTAGGTAATTTACTGCCAACAACTATATAATATTATGTATATGCATATATTTGGTAGTAATCAATTAATTAAAAAATTGCTGAATATGGGAAACTGCATTTACGTTGGCACTGGGAGACCCAATTTTCCCTCTTTATGTTCTTCCCAAGAGAATTAGCACAAATCGAAAGAGAAACAAAACTCCGCTTCGATACCTCCTAAAGCAAAATGTCGATTTTCCATTCACTTACGTTCTCCCTCTATCCTCTAACTCTTTCTCTCAATCCTTTTGGTTAGATGAGTGACAATAAATTCCTCTTCTCATACCTCCTCTCCTGTTACATGTAAATGATGTTTAGCCTAATTTTAAATGTGTTAATCATGTTATAAATTCTTTGTGGAGAATAGGTGATGTCAATGTTTCTTGATATTATAGTGTCATTACCTCTTTTGAAGTGTAATCTTGTGTTTTTTATTATTATGTGTAAACTCGATAGATTACAGAGGTTAGGAGACCCGAAACGTTGCTGGTCCGAGACAGGTGTTTTTGATTTATTGAAGGCAAAATTTTATTTTGTAGGTAGCCCTTTTTTTCTGACTTTGATTCCTTTTACTTTGGATTTAAGATTTGAATCGAATCCCGTTTTTCTCTGAGTTTAGTTGGTAGAAGTCTAAAACCCCAAATATAAAGCACTTCGTCTGTTTTCCTTCGCTTGATTGTATTGTCGTTTCAAATTGATTGAAACGAAAGAATACTGTTAAGATAATATATCCCTGTTGCTCTCTGAGATTGAGCTATTTTGGTCATTTTGCGATTATTTGTACATGCTTAGGTGAGGCATCTTTAACAATATCCAACTTTCAAGTCAGATCTGAAATGACAAATTTAGAATCCTAAAACAAAGTATTCTACCTATTTGTTGAGTCCACAAAGATAATGTATATGCCGGCTATGGGCAATTTGGTGTTTTCCACTCCTTTTTAGCATATGCTTAGCATATAGCTTATAGGGAGTTTTACCCCTCAACAATTTGGCACACCCTACACTGAATAAGATAGGCTATTGCTATCCAACTAGCTTCTTGGGAGTTTTACCTCTCAAATTTGTCACACCCTACACCGACTAAGATAGCCTATTGTTATCCAACCAATTTTTGTTGAAAAATAAATATGAATTAGAGAAAATATTATCTCATATAAGTAGAAAAAAAGAATAATGATTTGTATATAAGTAGATATTTAATCCATAATTCATAATTTTAAAATTTTGGATTAATACATGATGTCAAACTCATTTATATACATACGTACGTATAGATCAATGGACAGTTCTTTTCCATTTCGTTGAACTCTGCTTCAAACCTAACAGACGTTGATGCTTCCAATTTGGTTAGGCTTCTCCTTCTGATCTAATAAAGTCCAATCAGAGTTTGTAATTCGACTCGACACACTCCAACAAATGGTATCAGAGCTGATGGTCCAACTTAAAATGAGTGTGAAGACGATTTTCAATGATTGTATAAGAGATTCATATCTCATGGAAGGCTTACGAAGTGATGGACATGCAAATGTGGTAGGAGATCACATGATAAGTCTATACCCGATAGAAATAAAGTCCACCACACTCCCAATAATTTGCTAAGTTACTGTTTGTATCAAGCTACTCATGTAGTTTTACTAAATAGTAAAAAATGTGACAAGTAGTGTTTATTTCAAGGACAACTTCTATAGATGGTGCCTTGATTCCCAATGGAATTCTTCGTAATGTAAATATCAGTCACTCCTTTGTTTACTTTAATTTTCTGATTGGTGGTAGATGGACCATTAGGCACCAAACTTTTCCCTTTTTTAAAATCCTGAACATAGATGCTTTTCTTTTAATAGAATTTTCAAAAAAGAATTGTAGATTGATTGAAGTTTGTTGATACGCGGTTTTCTTAGGATGATTTAATTATTGAGTTTGGATTTTGGTGGAAAGTTCAATTTGATGGGACATTTTAGCTTGTGCTAATTAATATATGCATGTTGGACTCAAGGGCAATAATTTTTTAATTTACCCAAAAACTCAATTTAAATTTAATTTAAAATTAATAGATATGGGTCAAACCTTCACGCGTGGATGGGTGTTGAAATCAAGTCGCACTCGCAAAGTCGAAAAGATAAATGGGTTTATTTTGGATTATTCGACAAGTAGACTCGTGAATTTGTAAATATATTTTAAATAATTTAATAAATATTTATATAAATATAAAAACACTAATTAAATAAAATTAAATGATAAATTGTAAATATTTAAAATGTCAAGCTTAAATTTCAAGTTAAACTAAACTTAAAGTTGATGTAACAATGAATTTACTATTAATAATTAAACATAATTTAAAAATAAATAAATTTAGCCATAGATGTAAAATTATTGATAATATTTTCCTAATTTAATATGATGAAAATTTTCAATTTTTTATCAATCAAACTTTAGCATACAAAATATACTTTGATAATATTCATTATTATAAAGGAAAAATAAATTTTGTTTGGTGGGCAGGTTGATAGGTTTGGTTCATTAATGAGTTGGGTCCAAGATAAATTTTTTGACCCGCAAAAATAAATTAATCGAGTTTAAATTTATAGGCTGTGTGTAATACTCAAATCTCAATTTAATCCATCAACATGACTCGTTGCCACGTCTAATCAGACTCCAGATTTTTATAAGTAAATTGTATGATAATCAATTCGACAGCGTGGAATTGGAACCTTACAATTGGAGATAGAGAATCTGCTTTAAGGTGAGATTGGTTATTTGATGGTGATCAATTGGAATCTCTGTTCTTAGCCACCAAATGCCAACCTTTATCCTACAGTCTGAGATAACCTCATCACATATTCTCACCCTTTCTTTCTCTCTTTGGAGTTACATTATTGTTTGATTCTGGAATTGTGGTCCTAGTGGTCCCTGAGACCTTGGAATGGGGCCTAAGGAAGATATTAAATAACACAACGAAAAAGATCGAAGGCCAATCGTGTAGGGATATCCAGTATCTTCTACTTCTTCCTCTCATTTCTACTATTCTCCCTCATAGTTGTCATTGTACTCCTTTTCGCATTTATACATGCTAAGATTTTTTTTGCTATTATTGTTTCAATTATTAAAGGGTATCTCCACACTTTACTTGTGGATATTATCCCTAATGTGGAAATTTCCCTATGATGTGGAAATTATTCATTGCATTCATATAAACTTCTAATTATTCATTATGTTCGTAAATTCTGCTTTAATAGTTTTAATTTAATGAATGTTATGGAGGCTGATGTTAGAGATGATGGCAAAGTACAAAAGAGTAACTTGTGATGGACTGTATCTTGCTTATATTGATTGAATTACAAGTTAATTACGTAATATAGAAATTTCTATTGTTACATGTTATCATAATAGTTTGTATGACTCGATTCTCATCATTTGACTCTTAATGTTGGGATTAATATTATTAATTAGTGAAATGTTGGTTAGAATATTGGGCGCGTCATATTATGGTCATGGATTTACGCGTCATTAGATTTGTGACTAATTTTTTTTGTTTTTCAAATGTGTATTGGGTATTTTGTTAAGGTTCTTAAAGTACATTATCCAATAAAGGAACTTGTAACAATAAGTTTTTAGAAAGCACTTGTATTTTGATCACTTTATTATTATGTTAATATTACTCTTTATGAAACATGTTGGTTATGTTTTGCCTCTTTTGTACTCTTTTTAAAACACGTTGCGTCTATATTGTCTCATTTGAAACTAGAACAACTATATTTTGCTTTTGCAATAGTTATACTAAAATACAAGAAAAATCTTATTATAATGTTGCTTTTCTTTACATAGTGTATGATTTTTTTTTTATTTAAATGTTGTTTTATCAATTTCAGTGTTTATTATGAGAAAATAATATGTGTATGAAAGTTTACATATTGTTATTTTTAAATTTAAAATATAGATACACAAGGCAACAAAAACTTAAAAGAAACTAGTAAATAAAAGTACTGATAAGATACAAGTTTTTAATGAACAAAAAAATTGCAATGTTTTGTATTAATGACAAATTTAAAAATAAAAATATAAAATATTATTAATTTTAAATATTGGTAATGAATTTGATTAGTCATAGCAACTATTTATATCGAATTTACTATTAGATGTATACATTTCATATTCGTTATTAATAACAAATATTAACATTTCGTGACACCAGTAATATTTCTTATAACAATATTTTCATAGCAAAGATGTTGACAAGGCCAAGCTTTCCATTTCTGGAGGATTCAGCAAAGAAGAGTGGTTGGAGGTAATTTGGGCCCAAAGAGAATTGTGGTTGGAGGTCATTGTCGCCTCCGTCGGCAGACGAATGTTGGGAATCCACTTGCGTCTGGCACCGTACACGTGCCTTATCAAATGGATAAAGATCACAAGTGAAAGAAATTAAAGTAGGGTTTAGGGTAACATGTTCCTAAAATTCATTTTGGCAATGTTTGTTGTCATGTTTTTCGCTTTAAAAACACAGTGGCTATGTTTGGATGTCACCCTTTCCACCTCACTCAACCAACAAAATTTTATGTACCAACTATATTATTTAATAAAAATTTTATTTAAATTTACTTTTTATATATATAACTAATTAATTATATATTTAATTATTATATTTTTTTTATAATTAAATCAATATTTATATATATACATATATACATATATATATATATATATATATATCCTCACAGAATTTTCAAGAAACATTGTAGGATAAAATTCTTAACAATTGGATTTCTATTAAATAGGAAATTTATACAAATCGATTATAATTTAAATCAAATCAAATTTTACGGATATAATTTCTAATTTAATCATCTGATCCTTTTTATAACTTGTGTGATGAAGAATTTAGTTGAAATTGGGGAGCTTTTGAATTTTTATTCTCATTGATGTTGATCGGAACCTTCAACAATATTAATCCATGAGTTTAGTATATTGAATGTGAATCAAGCGTTATGATTTGATAAATTTATAGGAAGAACGTCTTAAATTTAATGACGAACTCTTTTGAACTTTTTAAAATTGGTAGAGAGGATTTAAACTCCTTGAATGCTTGTTCACTTGAAGTCTTCTTGTTATTTTTTTGGTTAGTTATTGTGTTTTCTGGTTGCTTGTTGTACTTCCTTCGATTATTATCGTTGTTGTTGTGCTTTAATTTGTATAAGTCATTCTTATTTATAAGGGTGGATAAGGTTCTGCTGCTATTTATACTTGACAATGTCCTTTAATTTGGTGATTAGAAATTAATTGTCAAATCAATAATATTCTCCTTTCAAACTTACAGAATTTGACACGTGGCATGATATGATTAATTCATCTCAACACTTATCGCGATTTAAATAGATAGTGTCATTTGTAATAAAATTATTAATTTATTTATTATCTAATTTTAAAAAATATATTTATTTTAATTTTTAATATATAAATAAATAATTATTAAAATTTTATTATAACAAAATACAACAACATTTAATCAGATAAATATTTTAACCGCCTACAAATACGTCTGAACGCTTCTCGGCTTCACTCATAACCTGATTTTGTGAACTAAATTCTATGCTTTCCATCCATTATACTGAAGAAAAGCAACATGGAAGCAAGAAAGCAGCAATCCGCACACATCGTTCTGGTTCATGGGGCCTGCCACGGGGCATGGAGTTGGTACAAGGTGAAGCCGCTGCTGGAGGCGGCCGGCCACCGCGTGACGGCCCCTGACCTGGCTGCCTCCGGCGTTGACTTGAGGCGTCTGCACGAGCTCCGCTCGATCGACGACTACACGCAGCCGTTGCTGGAGCTGATGGCTTCAATTCCGCCGCAGGAGAAGGTGGTTCTGGTGGGGCACAGCCTTGGTGGGCTGAGTCTGGGGCTGGCTATGGACATGTACCCTCACAAGATTAGCGCAGCTGTTTTCGTGACAGCTCTCTTGCCGGATTCTACACATAAACCATCTTACATTTTGGACCAGGTAAAGCTTAGCCACCGTTGCCTACATATAGTATTTATGTATTCTAGTGTTGTAGCACGCTACATATTTATAAATAGTCTGTTTGTTATAACATTTCATTTATTGTAACAAACTACAATAAATATAAAATTCCTCAATATTCCCTGTAAATTTGTGTGAAGTACTGTGAGAGAATTCCAGCAGAAGAGTGGTTAGACACTGAGTTCGCATCCATTGGCACCCCGGAAGAGCCTCTAACTTCAATGTTCTTCGGCCCCAACTTCGTCTCCGACAAGCTTTACAGTTTATGTTCCCCCGAGGTTCGTCTTCCTTCATCAAGGTTTTATCTCATACCTACGTATCCAAATATTACATCAAAATAATCCTCCACATAATAATGATGTTGGGCAGGACGTGGCGTTAGCAAAGATGCTGCTAAGGCCAAGCTCTCTGTTTCTGGAGGATTTAGCAAAGAAGAGCGCATTCTCGGAAGAGACGTTTGGGTCCGTGAAGAGGGTCTACATAGTGTGCGGGGAGGACAGGAGCATTCCCGAGAGTTTCCAGCGCTGGTTGATTGAGACTGTTGGGGTGGACCAAGTGAAGGAAATGGCGGATGCCGATCACATGCCTATGCTCTCAAAGCCCCAACAGCTTTCCCAGTTTCTAATTGAGATTGCAAATAAGTATGCTTAGTTCTAGCTAAAATCGCATTCAGAATAAATCGCTTTTGCTTCGTGTGTTTGGTAAAACTGCAGATTTGCTGATAAAACTTGCAATATACCGACTTTAA
This sequence comes from Avicennia marina, assembly GCA_019155195.1. Lineage (NCBI taxonomy): Eukaryota > Viridiplantae > Streptophyta > Magnoliopsida > Lamiales > Acanthaceae > Avicennia > Avicennia marina. The sequence continues at coordinate 11,595,242 of CM032765.1, forward strand.
CGAATTATTGGTATTGTTGCCGGAACTGGAAAGGAAAAATTATTATAGAAATCAGAACCGAGAAGAAAAGAAAGATGAAAATATTCAAATGAGGGTGTTATAGTAATTTAGCATCATAAAACTAAAGTTAAGTTTGAATATATACTATAGAATGAGCAGAACAGATAATTGAAAAAAAAAAAAAAAGAAAATTTTGAATAATTTAAAATTGAGAATGAATGCATAGACTGAAAAAATAATTTAAAAAATTTGAAAGTATTTTTTAATTCAATGTTGTACTCCCTCATCTTTTAACATATATGCGGTATAGATATTGTAAAAAGTAAAATTATACAACATTTTTTATATTATTTTCTGTTCTATGTTTTTCTTAACTTAATATTTTTATTTGAATTTTGTTTCAAGTTTTTCTCTTTAAAATGTTTTTTATTTTTCTTGATTTTCTCATTTTAAATATTTTTCATACTTTTAATGTATGCTATATTATTAAAAATATATCATTTTTTTGTTGCACTAGTTTAAATTCTTTTAAACACAAAATCATTGTTTTCAGTCTCAAACGGGACGCGTGTTTAGAGATGAACAAACAAAGTACAAAGAAAATAAACGAAGGTGCTGGATTTCCAGTGATTCGAATTAAATCAGAGAAACGTCACTTTGAGGAAGAAACGTGATTTCGCTTCACGCTACACACACATCTCGACTTCAGCTTGAGGGCCTTTTGGACTTTTGGTTACATAATTGACCCAGGGGACTTTCTGTGGATGGGAAATTTCACCCAATTTAGTTAAGTGAAGAAAGTAATTTGACACGTACAATAATCTTGAAAATTTGTCGGTGTTTGGCTAAACTTATTTTTTATAACTTATAAGATGTTTTAAAATTTATAAATTTATACATCTTATTTCAAAAATAAATTAATAAGTTGTTTGGTAAGATTATCTTATACAATTTTATTAAAATTTATAATTTTAATTGATTATAATTTTTTATATAATAAAAAAAATAAATTAGATATTATTGATAAGGCATAATTTATATATATTTGTGTTATTTTTAATATATAAAATGAAATAGTATATAAAATGTATAAAAAGAAATTAAAAATAATCAATTTATTTTCAAAAAGATTATAAATTTCAGACATTTTATCTTTAGAGATCATGATCTCTTTTATCAAAAAAATTATGAAACACTTACGAAAAGTTTGTAAGTATGTCCAAACGCCCTCACAAGCCTGTGTAACTAAATGATCTGCAGTTCCTCATATTTTCTTTTTCATTATTACTTGATATTTTATTCATTGAAATTTTTAACTACTCATGCCAAATACCAAATGAGCCCCAATTGGATGTAGTCGCACAATAAAGAAAAGAAAATTGTAATTTCTGAAACGTAAAGCTCTAGACAAACTTAAATATTATTGCAATTAAATATTAATTATTTCGCCTGTATATGTTGTATTATTATTTTAATAAAACTTTTTTATTGTTCAAAATAAAATTATAAAAATACCTATTATTATAAATTTTCTTACTTTTTTAATCCTTTATTGTTTCTCTTAGTCACTAACTAATTATTTTTTTTTTTTTTTTGTATTTTACTATCAAAGTTTCTCTCTTTTCAAAATTTTTGATCTTTCTTTACCTTGTTACACTTTTTACTTTTAACTTATATTTACACTCTATTATTAAAAAAATAAAATATTTTGAAGTGTTCAATGAAAAATTATACAATTATCTTTATTTGAATTCTTTTATTTTTTCTATCATTTTCTTTTAACTCATAATTTTTATTTAAATTTTTCCTCCTTCCAATTTCTTTCATTTCTTATTTAGAAAACTTTTTACTTTTTAAATAATATTATATTTATTATTTAAAATATAATAACTTCATAATTTATACATAAATTTACAAGCACACAGAGTATTGACTTTACTAGTTTATATAATCATAATACGTGGCTCTCAATTTCGTAAAACTCTATCCTTTATTCCAATCATCTGAAAATAATAATAAGAACAAAACACGGATCCTGTTTCTTTGGTTAGCATTAAAATCGAAGGGTCGAGCAACTCGTTTTTATTTATATCTTCAGATATGTATATATATTTTTTACATGTATCTTCCGATAAATTGAAACACAACTCACCACACAAAAAAGAAAAAAAAAGAAAGAAAAAACCCAGAAAAAAACAAGTCAATTGTTTAATCAGGCACGTCTTCCTCTTATCCTTTCTGGGCTTTCACAAAACTCGGTGGTCCATGTTCCTCGGCCTTCCCTGTAAATTTTTGCGGCGCTGTGAGTGGTTAGACACCGAGCTCTCATCCATTGCCACCCCTGAAGAGCCTCTAACCTCAATGCTCTTCGGCCCCAACTACATCTCCAACAAGCTTTACAACTTATGTTCCCCCGAGGTTGGTTTTTCTTCATCTGTTGGTTCTTATCTCACACCTGCGTACCCAAATATTCGTGAAAATAGTCCTCCATACAATGATGTTGGGCAAGACGTGGCATTAGCAAAGATGTTGACAAGGTCAAGCTTTCCATTTCTGGAGGATTCAGCAAAGAAGAGTGGTTGGAGGTAATTTGGGCCCAAAGAGGATTGTGTTCGGAGGTCATTGTCGCCCCCGTCGGCAGACGAAAATTGGGAATCCACTTGCGTCTGGTACTCTACACGTGCCTTATCAAATGGATAAAGATTACAAGTGAAAGAAATTAAAGTAGGGTAACATGTTCCTAAAATTCATTTTGGCAATGTTTGTTGTCATGTTTTTCGCTTTAAAAACACAGTGGCTATGTTTGGATGTCACCCTTTCCACCTCACTCAACCAACAAAATTTAATTTTATGTACCAACTATATTATTTAATAAAAATTTTATTTAAATTTACTTTTTCTTATATATAATTAATTAATTATATGTTTAATTATTATAATTTTTTTATAATTAAATCAATATTTATATATATACACTTACACTTATATATATATTTATATTCTATAAATTAAATATTATCTTTAAATACTATCGTATTATAAAATTATTATTATATATTTATAAATAAAAAAATTCAAACAAATATGCTATCAAACCCTCCTTTTAGGGGTGTAACTCATGCTAACAAAGTCTTACCAAATATCGTCAATTATCAAAACACCCTTTCCAAAAATAGCCAAGTACAACCATTACACAATATTTTTACACTTTTTTTTTTGTAAAATATACCTAAAAACTCGGAGTTAAAAACTAGAAGAAACGTGGCCTTTACCTCTGCAACAGCAGCTGAAACTGGGAAGTCCGGGCTAGGCATGAGGGCCGTGACAGAAACGGCTAAGACAATTTTCTCCGAGAACTTTTCCATGGCTTGAGATATACGAAGTCCGCCCAAGCCGTGGCCCACAAGAACCACCCTATCATCCGGCGGCAAAGCGGCCATTAAGTCCATCAGCGGCTGGTAGAAGTCGGAGAAGGTGCTCAGCTCCTCTACGCGTTTAGGATTGGCTCCGGCTGGTGCCATGTCGAGAGCACTTGCGCGGTGGCCTTCTGATTGTTGGATTTTAGATTTAAAAAAAAAAGTATGGAACAAAGCTGTGAATTTGTTAAACCAGCAGAAGAATTGGGTAAAAAAGCTTAAATTTTATTGTATAAAAATAATAAACTAAACAAAGTCTAACATAATTATAATAATGAAAGAAAAGGGACGAAGTTGATTGATTTTTTTGTACTTTTTCAAACTCCATTCAACCTCATATATATACTATTAAAGTTAACCTTAAACAAGGCAATCTCCTAACTTAATATTAAATATTAATTAGGGAATCATATAATAAAGAAATAAATCAAATCATAAATAAAAGTTGTTATTTAAATAAAAAGAATTATGCAAAGTCTTGATTACTTTTTTTCTTACACATTCTTATTGTCCAAATTGTAGGAATTATGGAAATAATTCATTTCATACTTTATGAATCAAATCTTTAACATTCTCCCTTGATTTAAAGTTGCAAACTCCAAGTAGTGTCTTGAAGAACTCATGCTTAGGTTTAACTAATGCCTTAGTGAAAATATCAGTCATTTGAAACTGTGTGCTACAAACTCCATCATCCCCTCACCCTTATTTACCAAATCTCTAATGAGGTATTGTCTTAACTCAATATACTTTGTTTTTCCATGAAAGGTGGGATTTTTAATGATTGCAATGGTAGACTTATTATCACAAAAGGTAATAATCCCATCCACTTGCTTTTATTGTAAGTCATGCAACATTTTCCTTAACCAAACACATTGATAAGCCGCCAATGTTGCTATCATATACTCTGCTTCTGTTGTAAATAATGCAATTGTAGCTTGCTTTTTTGAATTCCAAGTGATAGCTCCCTAATCAAATGTAAACGCATTACCAGAAGTACTTCTTCTATCACCCAAAACACTTGTCCAATCACTGTCACTAAAACTAATTAATTTGAAATCCTCAACATATGTATACCATATTCCATGGTACAAAGTGCTTGCAACATCTATCAAAAGTCTCTTTGCAGCTCCAAAGTGTTGCATGGACGGATTAGATATAAATCTTGAAACAACTGTAATTGAAAATGCAATATTAGGTCTAGTGTGAATTAAGTATAACAAATCTCGAATCAAGTTCCTAAATTGCTTTGGATTGGTCTTCTCCAACCCATCTTCAACTTGCAGTTTTTTGTTAACATCCATTGGGGTAGATACCATCTTGCACTTTAACATGTTGAATTTTTTCAACAAATCCATCGTATACTTTCTTTGGCAACTAAAAATTCCATCCTCTATTTGCAAAATTTCAAGTCCAAGAAAGTAACACAAGGATCCTAAGTCCGTAATCTCGAATCTTTTTATAATATCTTGTTTAAATGTCTCCAACAATAATAGTCTCGATTCCATGTAAATAATATCATCAACATACAAGCATACTATGATGATATATATTTCACTCTTCTCTTTCAAGTATAAGGTGGGCTCATTCTCACTCCTTACAAATCCTTTCTGATGGAAGTAACTATTGGGTTAGCCTTTTACTTTCATCATGCTCCTCCCCATCTCCACAACTATCCTATTCTTCCATTTGGCTACTCTATTTTGCTCTGAAGTGTGTGGCGCAGAGAGTTCCCTTTTAATACCATTAGCATCAAGGAATTGAAAAAATTCTTTGGAAAGAAACTCACCTCTTCTATCGGATCGTAAAACATTGATGCTTGCACTACTTTGCTTTTCCACCATAACTTTGAATTTTTTGAAGTGCTCAAAGGTCTCTTCTTTTGTCTTCAAGACATACACCCAACTCGTCCTTGAATAAACATTATTTTCTCCCACAATAACAACAAAGTCTCTAACATTTAATACTTTAAGTGGAAACATCTTATTTTTGGTCATTTGGATGTTTGCCACCATTTGTCCTAATTGTGTCTCCTTGATGATGCACTCACCATCGTTAAACGTTAAGGAATATCCAATTGTCATTGATTACCTAACACTAAACAAAATTGTGAGCCAAGTTAGAGACATATTGAACATCGTGGAGTAGTTTAATGTTACCTTGTCAAATTTAGATGATCACGGTGTCTTTGCCTTCGACATCCATCTCTTGGTTATTGCTTAACTTCACTCTTTTTTTTTTTTTATCCTCTTCTATATGCTTAAAGTGATCTTTCTTGTCGATCATGTGATTTAAGCATCTCTTGGTTATTGCTTAGCTTCACTCTTTTTTTTTTATCCTCTTCTATATGCTTAAAGTGATCTTTCTTGTCGATCATGTGATTTAAGCATCTCTTGGTTATTGCTTAGCTTCACTCTTTTTTTTTTATCCTTTTCTATATGCTTAAAGTGATCTTTCTTGTCGATCATGTGATTTAAGCATCCACTATCCAAAAACCACATTTCATTCCTCACGTTAGTTGGGTTTGAGTAGGCCATGAACAACCTACTTTCTTCACTAGTTTTCCTCACATAGTTTACTTGTTTATCTTTATGCCAACAATTTGCTTTAATGTGTCCAAATTTTTTACAATTAAAATATTGAATTGTTTTTTTGGACTTTTAGTCCAAACCCCTACCCTTTTCATCGTAATTACCTTTACCATGCTAAGTTACCTTACCTTTTGCACGTTCGGCTCCTTTGTCTTGCTCCTTGTCTCTTTTGCCTTTTGCTTGAAAGGCTTTCTCCTCTACTTTCTTCTTCATCTTGTTGATTCTTGCTTCATGGGATTGTAGTGGTCCTATCAACTCATCAAAGGAATAAATTGCTAAATCCTTTGATTCTTTTATGGCTGCATAATATGATCAAATTTGGGGAAGAGACTGCGGAGTACCTTTGACACCACAATGCATTCGGAGACTTCCTTACCATAAGACCGCATTTGGTTGACCTCACACTTAACTTTGGTCAGGAATTCTTGTACACTTTTGCCATCCTTCATGTACAAATTTTGAAACTTGCGATTAAGGTTTTGTAATTTAATTCTAACCATGGTGGATGATCCATGGTACGCTATCCTCAAGGTTGTCCAAACTTCGTTTGCTGTAGAAGCTCCCGCTATCTTTGAAAAGATAGACTCATAGACTACTTGTTGGATGCATAACAATACCTTATTGTCTTTCTTCTTATTCCCCTTTAGTCGTGCCTCATCATCTCTCTCATTATATTCATTCTCCATCAAGTCTCATAACTCTTGAGACTTGAATAACGTTTTTATCTTGATGCTCCAAAATTTATAGTTGTGTCTTTTAAACACCAGTAGAGAAGGTTGGGTAAGGGAATTGCCATTGATTGCCATTATCACAAGCCCAATTAATAGCTCTCATACCACAATATTAGATTTTGAATACAAAAAAATATGAAAACAAAGTTGTGAATTTGTTGGAGTAGAAGAATTGAGTGAAAAAGTTCCAAACTTTATTACATAAAAAGAACAAACCCAACAAGGCCTAACACTATTACAATTGTGAAAGAAAAGGGAAGTAACCGGTCGATTATTCTATGCTTTTCCAAACTCCATTCAACCTCATATATACACTACCAAATCTAATATTAAATAAGGTAATATCTCAACTCAATACTAAGCATTAATCAGGGAATCATATAATAAGAAAATAAATCAAATCACAAATAAAATTTGTCATCTAAATAACAAGAATTATAGTAGGTCTTGATTCTTTCTTTTTTTGCACATTATTACTCTTTAAGTTGTAAAAATTATGAAAATAATTCTTCCATACTTTATAAATCAAATCTTTTAACACTGATCTCAGCCTCGTCGCCGCTTTGTACCAGCACCATGCACCGTGGCATGCCCCGTGGCCCAGCACAAAGTGCTGCTGCTTCCTTTCCTCTTCCGTTTTCGCCTTTCTCTAAGATGGCTTTGAGCCTTTGGCGAAGCGACTCGGTGGTTAGATTTATACGTGTCATTTGGTCTCGTCTGTCCTTATCAGCAAGGCGGAGGGTGGCTCCTCAGTCCTCACCACCCATTATATGCATACTAAAAATATGTTGTATTCCATGGCTATGTTTGGTTTTTGTTGCAATGATATTTAAAATGGGTTGTGTTGAAATGACTCCCGTGTTATATTATAAATTTTTCATCTATAAAAATTTTGATTAATTTAAATATGTGAATAAAATATATAATAACAATTAAATATTACAATTATGGTAGTAAAGATTAGTTTTAAAGTACAAATAAATAAAAAATGTAAGTCTATTGATTTGATAATGAATAAGTAAAATAATTTAAAAAATATTTAGTTATACACGTAAAAGTAAAAAAAATTTAATTTAAATTTTAATAAAAATTTCGTTAAATGGTATGTTTGTTATTATGAAATTTAATGAGTTGAGTGGAAATTAGAGGTTAGATTACAAACATAACCTACATGAATAGCTTATAAAATATTTTTAGAACTTATAGACTTATACATCTTATTTTTAAAATGAGATAATAAAGCATTTGGATAAGGACATCTGATAAAATTTTGTACAAATTTACAATTGTAGTTAGTTATAATTTTTGGCGTAATAATAATAAAAATAAATTAATACATTAATATAATATAATTAAGATATTCATGCATTTTTTAGTGTATATAAAAAATAATTTATAAAATATTTAGAAATAAATTGAGAAAAATTAATTTATCTCAATTTAATTTTAATGAGCTTACAATTTACATACATCTTATTTTGAGAAATTATTAAAAAAATTATCAAATACTTTTAAAGAGATTACAAAGCTACAAACATTTTGAAGAGTTTATGAATTCGCCCAAATATTCTTTTAATCTCTTCATGGAATATTGGTTCTCCTAGCCTGAACCTCAAAAACAGACAATCACGAAGTGACTTTTGCCCCATTTCAGACTATGACTGGACGTAAATTTTGATTGTTCTGTTGATTTAAAAATGAAGAAGAAACATAATGCATTTGAGGAAATTGTGAAGAAAATGCAGAAAAACTCTCTCTCTCTCTCTCTCTCTCGCGCTCTCTCTCTCATTTCTCTTCTTAAACAATAAAAAGTTTATATTTGTAAGTTTTTTATTTTTCCCTTTTCTAAATGAAATCCTTAAATCATTGTATATTCAAATAAAACCCTTGCTAAAATGTTAGTTAAGTGTTTGCAAATTAAACACAACATAAATAAATTTTGAAAAATCCTATCTTGGTTCTATAAATGAATAAGACTTCCAAAATATTTGTAATCGATAGGACGTTGTTGTTAGAGAATTCTTCAAACTTGGAAAATCAAATAGATAAGAATTGAATAAAATCCAAATCTATTTAATTTTATCTAGTCCTTATATTTTGAACAATTAACAACAAATCTTCCATAATAGAGAAAAATTCACATATACGAATATTAATGAATAAGAAATTGATGTAATCAGCAGAGTACAGATGAAAAGTCTTGATAGATTTGAAAAATGTACGAATAAGAATGAATAAGAATCTAATTATGTTACGTCAAATCGTTAACAAATGAATTAGAGCCATAGAGAAGATTTTGATTAAATTTTAGGAAGCGGTTTCATGTCACAAGGAAACCCAATGGCATGAGGTCTTCTTAATGATAATCCACGAATAAAAATCTACTAATATTTGGATGGCAAGATGGAAGAACAACTTAGAGAGTTTAAAGTTCTTTAATAAGTGATAATATCATGTTGAGTTGATTTGTTAAAAACGTAAAGAGCGTAGAAAAAACAAAATCTCAAGGAAAATTTACTATAACAAAAAGTTAATCTTAAAAAAAGTTTAAGTATATATTATGAGATAGTATATTGTCAACTAGTCAAGAATTATGAGATTGGATTAGTTAAGCAAAAGAGAAATTTTTGTTTTATCTCTTTACTTCATTTGTTTAGTGAAATATTTTTACTAAATAAGTGAAAACTTCAAATTGCATTAACAAGTTCATACTTTATTTATTTTCTATCGTGTAACTCTATGTGTCCCTAGCATAGTTTACAATACAAATGTTTCAACCCTCACCTAACAAACCCTACACATAATTGCAATCTTTCACGTGGAAAATTCATGGAAACAATATAGAGAAATTCAGGATTAATACGATATCCTCATAAGTTGATATATGTATTAAGTTAGAGCAATATAAATTTCCTTCTAAATTAAGGCCTCTACGAGGAGGCGTGTGCCGTGTATCATGCCTTCGGCTTGTGCTGTGGAATGCCTCAACTAATGGTTGTATGCACGTCCACCAAAATTTAATTGAATATGCTGGTTGCATGTAATAATAATAATAAAACAAGTAGCCTCAAATGGTTTGAGGTCCTTGTGTTGCTCAAATTGCTCCACACAAAACACTTCTTTTACATATGATATACTCAATCTTGGATATCTTTAATTTAATAACAACTATTTTTAATACACATATATAACAAATATTAATTCTACAAAAATTTTGAATGTATTAAACATTGTGACGATAGCATAAATCTAAGATTGACTTACACAGAGTTTTTAACACATGTTTATGCTTAGTATGAGTTGTGTCAATGATCCCGACCAAATGGGTATGTTTGTAACCTCAACTTTCAATCTCAAAGCTTCATGTTCAACTTTACAATATTAAACATTCCATTCAACAAAAATTTTATTCTAATTTTAATTTTAATTTTTCTTTTTTTATATATATAGTTAACTAATTATTCTCTAATATTTATATTTATTTATAATCAAATTAATACACATATATTATTTATATACTTGTATTTATTTTTATTTATACCCCTAAAATTAATCATTATCTATATATATATATATTATCACATCATCTAATAATTATTATATATTTTACATAACATATTTAAAGAAATTATATTATTTATCTCATTAAATTATTTTTTTTGGATATTATTTATATAAATGACCCGAGCCACACTTGTATAAAATAATTTTAACCGATAAAAGTTAATCTCTTAGGCTATGTTTGTTTCACATTTTATCACTATTTAGAAATCTTATCAACTAAATATTTTACTATACAAATTTTATTTAAATTTTAATTTAAAATTTTGTCTATATTATCTTTTATAACTAACTAATATTTTTAATCATTATACTTATTTATAATCAAATTAGCATCTATCTATATAATTTTTCCACTTACATGTATTTTTTTATTACTATATAAATTTATATACTATTACATCATTCGATCATTATTACATATTAAATATATATATAATTTATCTATTCACCCAAATCTTACTAACTAAATATAATTTTTATCTCTACTCAAATCACTAAAATTTTCCTCCTTATGCTAATAAGGAAACAAACATAGCCTTATGTTTTTTATCAATGTTGTGATAAACTTTCCGTATAAAATAATTAAAATAATTGATGAATATTTCAAATAATAAAAATAATTCTTTAAAATAATTTTAACAAACATTTACTCCATTTGTGAAAGTGAACATGATCGAAATGATAGATTCATATCGAATAATTTCTGATATCTGAATTGTTGGCATATGTTTATATTCAAGCCTACATTAGCAGAACTTTGATACATCCGACAATTTATTTAAAGCTCTTTACTGTCTTTTAAGAGTAAGTCACACAAGATTATTTTACTCAGCTTCTTGAGATCCTTCTTTAACCGATGGCCGAACTTCAAAAGCTAAACACTGTTTCTCTTTTTCCTTTTTTTCCTTCTCTTTTGTTTTAGTACTCTTTTGGAGGATTATTAAATAGTATTGAATAAATAAAAATAAAATTTATTGCTCGTCCGTTAATAAGAGAGCATATTTTGTGAGATGAAATTGATCCTCCGTGCTTGTGGCTGTGAATTTTCGCAGAAATTAAGCTGAATCTGCACCGTAGGTTTACCGGATGGATGTTCGTAGTTGTGGGACCCATGTTGAGTTTCATATACAACTAGCAACAACGACACGTGTAAATTATAAATTATTTTATTTTATTTATCGTAATAAATCGATAAAAAAATTGATTCAAAATTTAATATATGTATATATATGAAAAGTTTTAAAATCAAAAATAGAAAGAGTAACAGACAGGTATAAAAAAAAGAGAGAGAAAATATAAAAATATATTACAAGATAATGAAGAAAGATAAAAATAAAAATAAAAATATTTAAATGATAAATTAACTTTGTACGAAAAAAACACATCTTTAACCTTAACATATTAAAAGAAAAAAAGAGTTTTATGAAAAATAGAATAGACTAAAATTATTAAAAGAATTATAAATTGTGTGATCAAATATTCTTTTTGTATAATATACTAAACTACCAAAACATATTACTTAGTACAAAACATATTACTTAGTAAGACTTTTATTTAAATTTAAATTCAATTTTTTCTTATTTTTTATATATATATATAACTAATTAATTATTTTTCAATTATTATATTTATTAACAATTAAATCAATTTCTATACATATAACACGTACGTTCGTATTTATTTTTATTTATACTTTAAAACTTAATCATTATACTTACATAATATCATATTATTTAATTATTATTATATATTATGTATATATTTAAATAAATTATATTATTTATTTAATCAATACTTTATTTTTAAATATACTAATTATTTCAAGATAACTTACAAAAAAGCCCCTCCCCCAAACATAGCCTTTCAGTTAACGTCAAGATTGTTGGCGACTCCGTTCTGTCCTAATCGTGATGAAACTGTCAGCACCCATCAGGCATCAGCTCTCGTGCGCGCGTGGCTGCAATAAATTTACAACGCCCCGCCAAAGCTCGGGCGCCTCGCGGCTTCTAAATAATTCGACGTACTCCCGCCCACATTATGCAATTTTGTACTTATACCAGTGACGACCGATGCATCTCTGACCCTCAATAAATCCCAGAACATGCACACTACAAAGTAGCCACTAAACCGAGTTGGAAACTGCATTCCATTTGTCCAAAATAAGTTCAGAACGAAGATGGCTGGAGGAGCACAGCAGAAGCACTTCGTGGCCGTGCATGGGGTGGGGCACGGGGCTTGGGTTTACTACAAGCTTAAGCCACGCATGGAGGCGGCCGGGCACCGGTTCACCCCCGTCAGCCTGGCGGCTGCTGGGAACGATGGGAAGAAGCTAGAGGAGGTTCGCTCTTTGCATGATTACACCACGCCGTTGCTGGAGGCTCTGGCCTCGGTCCCCGAGGGCGAGAAGGTCATTCTCATCGGACACAGCGGCGGCGGATACCCAGCTGCCTATGCCATGGAGAAGTACCCCGAGAAGATTTCCGTGGCTGTCTTCTTGAACGCGCTGATGCCCGATTCCAAGAACAGGCCGTCCTATGTTATTGATGAGGTAATTCTTACTATCAGGGCAAGTACGTAAATAATTTACTAAATTCATCATTGCGAGGCTTAGGAATTAATTTCATTTAATTTTCTTCAATTTCTTTAAAGTATCTGGCGAGGACTCCGCCACAGGCATGGATGGACACCCAGTTTCCGACCTACGGCGATCCACCAATCACAGCATTGGTCGTGGGACCCAAGTTCATAACCGAGTCCCCTTACAACCTATCCCCTATCGAGGTAACTTACTCTTTGTTTCTACTAATTGATTTTACCTTAATAGCAACTGCGGTCATCTACATTGTTTGACAGGATCAAGCACTAGGGCATCTCTCAGTGAGGCCAGGGTCGCTGTTCATGGAAGACTTAGCCACGATGGATAAGTTCTCAGACGAGAAATTCGGGTCTGTTCCCCGAGTGTACGTGATAGGAGCCGACGACAAAACCATACCCCCGGAATTCCAGAGATGGTTGATCCAAAACAACCCTGTGAAAGAGGTGATGGAGATCAAAGGTGCGGACCACATGCCCATGTTTACCCAGCCAGACGCACTCTGTAAGTGTCTGGTAGAGATTGCCCAGAAACATGCCTGAGTCTAATGGTCTACAAGCTTCGGTTTTAGTTAAGTGCTCCCGTCCCCTGTGCCTTTGTGTCCCTTTTGCTTTGGTGTTTTGCTTTGCGCCTACTTCGGTTCATGAGAGTTGAAGTCATAATAAATTCGTGAGCATTGCCACATTAAGTAAAATTGTGAGTCAAGTTAGAGACATATTGAACATCGTAGAGTAGTTTAATATTACATTGGCAAATTTAGATGACCACGGTGTCTTTGCCTTCGACATCCATCTCTTGGTTATTGCTTAACTTCATTTTTATTTTTATTTTTTTTTTGATCCTCTTCTATATGCTTAAAGTGATCTTTCTTGTCGATCATATGATTTAAGCATCCACTATCCAAAAACCACACTTCATTCTTCACGTTAGTTGGGTTTGAGTAAACCATGAACAACCTACTTTCTTCACTAGTTTTCCTCACATAGTTTACTTGTTTATCTTTATGCCAACAATTTGCTTTAATGTGTCCAAATTTTTTACAATTAAAATATTGAATGTTTTTTTTTTGAATTTTTGGTCCAAACCCCTACCCTTTTCACCGTAATTACCTTTGCCACGCTAAATTCCTTTACCTTTTGCACGTTCGGCTCCTTTGTCTTGCTCCTTGTCTCTTTTGCCTTTTGCTTGAAAGGCTTTCTCCTCTACTTTCTCTTTCATCCTGTTGATTCTTGCCTCATGGGATTGTAGTGGTCCTATCAATTCATCAAATGAATAAATTGTTAAATCCTTTGACTCTTTTATGGCTGCACAACATGATCAAATTTGGGGAAGAGACTGCGGAGTACCTTTGACATCACAATGCATTCGGAGACTTCCTTACCATAAGATTGCATTTGATTGACCACACACTTAACTTTGGTCAAGAATTCTTGTACACTTTTGCCATACTTTATGTACAAATTTTGAAACTTGTGATTAAGATTTTGTAATTTAATTCTAACCATGGTGGATGATCCATGGTACGCTATCCTCAAGGTTGTCCAAACTTCATTTGCTGTAGAAGCTCCCGCTATCTTTGAAAAGATAGACTCATAGACTACTTGTTGGATGCATAACAATGCCTTATTGTCTTTCTTCTTATTCCCCTTTAGTCGTGCCTCATCATCTCTCTCATTATATTCATTCTCCATCAAGTCTCATAACTTTTGAGACTTGAATAACGTTTTTATCTTGATGCTCCAAAATTTATAGTTGTGTCTTTTAAACACCAGTAGAGAAGGTTGGGTAAGGGAATTGCCATTGATTGCCATTATCACAAGCCCAATTGATAGCTCTCATACCACAGTGTTAGATTTTGGATACAAAAAAATATGAAAACAAAGTTGTGAATTTGTTGGAGTAGAAGAATTGAGGGAAAAAGTTTCAAACTTTATTACATAAAAAGAACAAACCCAACAAGGCCTAACACTATTACAATTGTGAAAGAAAAGGGAAGTAACCGGTCGATTATTCTATGCTTTTCCAAACTCCATTCAACCTCATATATACACTACCAAATCTAGTATTAAATAAGGTAATATCTCAACTCAACACTAAGCATTAATCAGAGAATCATATAATAAGAAAATAAATCAAATCACAAATAAAATTTGTCATCTAAATAACAAGAATTATAGTAGGTCTTGATTCTTTCTTTTTTTGCACATTATTACTCTTTAAGTTGTAAAAATTATGAAAATAATTCTTCCATACTTTATAAATCAAATCTTTTAACACTGATCTCAGCCTCGTCGCCGCTTTGTACCAGCACCATGCACCGTGGCATGCCCCGTGGCCCAGCACAAAGTGCTGCTGCTTCCTTTCCTCTTCCGTTTTCGCCTTTCTCTAAGATGGCTTTGAGCCTTTGGCGAAGCGACTCGGTGGTTAGATTTATACGTGTCATTTGGTCTCGTCTGTCCTTATCAGCAAGGCGGAGGGTGGCTCCTCAGTCCTCACCACCCATTATATATGCATACTAAAAATATGTTGTATTCCATGGCTATGTTTGGTTTTTGTTGCAATGATATTTAAAATGGGTTGTGTTGAAATGACTCCCGTGTTATATTATAAATTTTTCATCTATAAAAATTTTGATTAATTTAAATATGTGAATAAAATATATAATAACAATTAAATATTACAATTATGGTAGTAAAGATAGTTTTAAAGTACAAATAAATAAAAAATGTAAGTCTATTGATTTGATAATGAATAAGTAAAATAATTTAAAAAATATTTAGTTATACACGTAAAAGTAAAAAAAATTTAATTTAAATTTTAATAAAAATTTCGTTAAATGGTATGTTTGTTATTATGAAATTTAATGAGTTGAGTGGAAATTAGAGGTTAGATTACAAACATAACCTACATGAATATAAGTATATAAATAAGTATCTAATTCATTTAATATCAATTTATATATTCCAAGAAAAATATTTCATTAAATCTATTTTAATAGTTATGTGTAATGAAATTTTTTTATCAAGATATAAAAAAAAGTATATAATATCTTTAATAATTTAATATACTTTTTGATTAATAATTTGTGTCACTTAATTTAGTGTTAACTAATTATATTCGTTTGATAACTTGCTAATTTATGACTATAAGTATTTTGTGATTGTTTGTATGATTACACACACACACACACATGTACTGTTCAGACAATAAAATTTAATAATATTTTATATACTGTAAAAATAATATTCAAGCAATTATAATTTATTTTTCTACTAATATCATTGAATATAGAAATAGTGAAAAGAGGCAATGAAACATTAGCTCAGCCATTAGTCTACGTCCTGGGACAAAGCTGATCGAAATGGTTTGCAAATCACTGGTGCACAGAGGTTGAGCTATGTTAGAAGATTATGATCGTGGGAAACAGGACTGTGGAAGGCCACTCCAGGCTCAGACAGAGACAACAGAACTCGCGAGGAGTGGGCATGTTAGGAGCTAATACATACCAATGTGCTTCAGCAGTGAAGATTCCGCGTCCTCTTAAGGAGATTTTCAGTTTGAATGTCTGGGTCAAGTCTTCGCTGGTAGAGCCCAAAAATTTAAATGCATCGATTTCGAGTTATTTGATTCGTACACTTACAAATATATTTTAAATAATTTAATAAATATTTTATATAAATATAAAAATTGATTAAATATAATTAAATGATAAAATTGTTTAATTTTAAGTTAATCAAATTTTGACATACAAATTATATTTTGTTAATATTCAATTATTATAAAAATAAATAAATTTTTAACTCAAATTCGAATTAACAAATCACCAAATTGATCTGTTGCCATCCTCATTTTCAATTTTGACAAAAAATGCAAATTATGTTCGTTAGCAAATTTTAATGTGTGATTTTTAAATATTTGTTTTGAAAATTATACAAATTTAAGAAAGAAATAAAATTCAAATAAATATAATAATCCAATATGTGTTTTTAAACTTCAAAATTTGAAAACATATAATAATCCAATATGTGTTTAAACTTCAAAATTTGAAGACAACCACAGTTACTTGGTTTGACGATGAAAAGAGTGCACTGCCTTTCTTACAAACGATGAGAAACTCAACAAAGAATAGTGGACGGACAATAATGGACCATAACACAGTACAAAAAATATACCCTCCTTGAAACCAGGTGGAGCTCAACTATTGAAGAATCAAAATCTTTCACAGAAATTGGAACAGAAAATGTTCAGTGAATCAAGGAGCACACGATCTACACCTGAGAGAATCATAGAGGTTATACAATGTTACGATGAGATCCCTTTTAGGAATTGGGGTGCATGTTTGGCAACTACAGAGTACACAATCAAACAAAAATAATATAATTCTGATAGAATATCTGCTTCAGAAACCCCAGCTGTATCTAAGAAGTTCTCAAATGTGCAGTCGATGTTACTTGTGGCCATGACATGATTTTAGTTAATTTCAGACGTCACTGAATCATGCGCAAAAGACATGCTCCATGTAGATTGAAGAGAAACAAGCTGGATGGTAACAGTGAGGGTGCCCTCTTGGTGACTACCGACGCCCAGGGCGAGTTTTTGTTCTTGCTTTCTGCAGGACAAATGGAGGAGGAAATTGTTGCTCAGAAATTCCACAAGTAAGCCAAATACATACAAAGCAATGAACATGAGTAGAGCTGAAAATAATAAATAAAAAAACTCCTCGATTTGAGATCGATTGCTATACACTTATTTGGTAAGCACACAAGTTAATTAGGTATACCTACCCATACCCCAATTAAAAGCTTCATCAAAGCTTGACTTGTGACAACATAAAACTAAATTCAACCACAATTTGGAGATCAATAAAAAATCAAACGAGATTGTAACACCTTTCTAGATTGACTCAAATCTATAATACAGATATATTAATCAATATGCAGATCATACTCTGATATTTAGTGGACAATCTACCATGATTAGCGAAGAGAGGGAAAAGATAAATAGAGTTTGCTGGCAAAAATTCAAATACACTCACTGATGCAGTGCCAAAGCTTGCCCCCGATCCTGTTGCAGCTCCTATACACATAACAAAGGAAGCCCACTGAGATTGAGCAAGTGGAAAAAAATGGCAAAAATAAGCTAGTACCATATCAAGTGACATTTGTTCCCTAAGCATATAGACTATGTTTGCTTCTCCATTTCACACACCTCATATCGGCCCAAAATTTTAACTATTAAATATATTATCTCAAATTATTATTCAAATTTAAATTCAAAATTTTCCATTTATTACCTTTCATAATTAACTAATTATTTTTTAATTATTACACATTTTCACAATGAAATCAACACCTACACACACACACACACACATATGACCTCTAAATTTATATAAAATGGCATTATACAATCTTTATATATTTAATATATATAAAAATACTCAAATTCAAACAAATTTAATTTTTCCCTCCCTTTTACATATTACTACCAAACATAATTTTTCTACTCATTAAAATGTCCTTTATTTTCATCCCCACCTATGTAAGGAGCCAAACAAAGCCATAACTTTTTTGCAACAATAGTGTTGCTGAAGTTCAATTAAAATGCTTTTATACAAATTCATCTTAGTCAGGAAAGCAGTCGAAGTATATCAACTCAGAATTAGCTGGGGGTGTATGTCAAGTCTATGCAACCGATGGGTTACCAAAGCATTCCATCAAGATTGGAATATCATGTCTCTAGCACATAAAGAAATGCATCAGGACACCAGATTTTTCTTCTTCTTCTTTTTTATTGGCGATCATAGTGATCTTAATAGCCTAGATAAAACCATTATTAACTTGATCTCATAATTTAACTTACCTGTAGCAAAAGGTGTTGAAAAGGTTGATACTCCAGCAGAAGGAGTTGAGCTAAACAAAGGAGTGGAAACACCAAAGGCAGACGTTGGAGCAGACAAGGAACTAAAAGGAGACGGCTGTGGAGAAGCCGAAGTTCCAAACAAAGATGGGACTGGAGCAGATGTGGTGGGTGTAGAGAATAGAGAAGGAGTTGATGTAACAGCAGGAGTAGAAAACAGTGAAGATCCACTTCCACTTGAAGCTGATACAGCTGCAGATGTATTTGCTGCACTTGATGCTCCAGTTGCTGCTGAGATGGCCAAGGGCCCAGCAACTTGACTTGTTGGCTGTGATACTGCAGGTAAATGCAATGTTGGGTGAACTCTTCTAGCTGCAGCCTCCTGTTTGGTTGTCTCCCGTCGATCAGCCTCGAGAAATGGATCATTTTCATCTCCTCGACGGCGTTGGTCAGCAAGGTATGCTGTCTTCATGGATTCAATGTACTGATGAATACTTTCCACCTACAGAATCATAAGTGAAAGTAAATCCTTAGCATCATGGTAAGTAAAATCAGAAGCAAAAGCACAAAACATTTGCACATATGACAGTATTTCAAGCAGAAAATATTCTTGATGTAAAAATTTGACATTAAAAGGAATACTACAAGATAGGGTAGGTAGCATAAAAAGCGAAAGCTCAACATAAACATAACGATTTCAAATAGATTTTGCAAGCTATACAGATTCTTGTTACTTGTGAAATTCAGAAAACATATTACAAATAGGCTCCATGAAACAAGCCTTAAAATTTATTAATGGAAAGACTTTAACAACTGAACTCAGAAAATACTTTATTAACAAAATTTAAAAAATGAAATAAAAATATGGCATGCAAATGTTCAAAGTACAAGTAAGGTGCGTGTATTCAACTATTAAAATATGCCAGCCACATACAGAATCTCAACACATTAATCTCATCAACAGAACAATCTCACTTTACCTTCAGATTTTTTCTTCAGAAACCACGAAAAAGGAATGCTGCTTAAACTCATCAGGTGTAGAATATTCAGGCATAGCTAGATACGAATGACATATATATGGCCTTACAATTGAAAATGACAGATGAAAACAAGCACAAAAAGGGTGAAATAAGATTCAGCACTAGTATGCCAAGAGTATCCATTAATATAAATGGATGCCTCACTTTCACTTGACACCACAAATGACACAAAACTGGTAATAGCAAAAACTAATTCAAGTGCCGCAAACAGAGCAAAATGGTTAACCTCTTCACTACCTTTGCTGCAACATGCACAAAGAAGTCATGTACATTTGCCATTATCTTAGGCAGAGACTGCAAAAGTGAAGAACTTGAGTTGAAAGAGCTCTTTTCAGAGTCTAAAAGCAGTAATTGCTCCAGCTCTTCAATCCACTGACGGCACTCTGAGAGATATTTCTCAAATCTGACAACAGTTTGCTGCAGAAAGGGAGATGGCTTCTTCGGCAGTCCACTGTAGAAATCAAGTATTGGCACCATAGCGTTAGCTGCAGGTTGACTACTAGATGGCTGAGTGGTAGTTGCTCCTGAAGGTTGGGGTGCGGCAGTATTACTTGATGCAGCGGCTTTGTTTTGGTGAAAAAACCTTGGTCTTAACATCATAAATGATCGAACTGCCACTTCCGCATTTCGTAGCATATCTTTCACAACAGCCATTAATTCTTGTAATTTTGCCTTCTGTCTTTCCATAGCTATACTAATTCCACCAAGTTCCTGAAAATGTAGACCAGAATTACTTTAGATCATGCAAAACCTATAAGGTAAAGTAACAAAGAAGGTGGATAGTTTTCCCACAAATGAATCGAGCTTCAGCATTATGGACTATAGCAAATCAAGGAGTCATGTCTCATTGATTACAAATAAAACTATATATATATTTTTTATGTCACAAGAAAACCTGAGTAAATATGCTCGAAAAATCATTGCATCACTGCTTGTCAGATAACGGCCAATAAAGATTCAAATGCACATATAATGGGGGTCTGTTCCAGAAAATTGGTAACCAAGGAAGTTTATAACTTTACCACAATAATAGATAAACATGACAGAAAAATCTTTGGAACACATTTTACCAAACTGAAAAAGTCCAAACACAGAGCAGGAAGATGGTATCTGGAGAACTTATCAAATAAGAATCAAGTTGACTCCGTTTCATCAATATCATATATCCCTTAATATCTCAAACAATCAATTATAGACCTAATTCAGTTTATATGGTTAGTGAAGTAGATAATGAATCGACAAGGACTTGAGTTAATCCTTAAAGATTTCAAATTCCATACAAAACACGAACCTGCACAAGATAGCTGGCATCAAGCTCAAACCCATTATTAGAAACCGACGAGTCGTAAAGCCTGCTACACTGATCCAACCGTTGGCTTTCGTCTCTGTACTCCAATATTCTCTCCCTACATCCAGGGCAAAATTACATGCCTAATCGATCTTGCAAAAAAACCGCAAGGAACCCCTAAAAATCTCAACAAAAAGACGAGAAATTTACTCAATGTGAAGCAGGAGCTTTTGCGAATCAGGGTGAAGGTCAGCCCATTTGGTACCATAAGTGGCGGGAGCTTTATCATTAGTGAAAAGATAGAGCTGTGGCTGGGGTTGCGCCTGTTGTTGCTGTTGCTGCGGTTGTGGCTGCTGCAGTTGCAATTGGAAAGGTGATTGTTGCTGTTGCTGTTGCTGTTGCTGTTGCTGCTGTTGGGTTTGGAATGGAGATGATTGTTGGAATGGTGATTGCAACAGGGACTGCTGCGCCTGCTGCTGCGGAGTGAAGGAGAATGCCATTTCCAGCAATTATTCACAATTCCAAGCTGGGAGTTTGAAATTCGAAGGGCCTTCTTAGATTTTTATGGTTGGAACTTAGAAGGGCATTTGGCCAAAACCGGGACGCAGATTTGAACTTTCCCTTCTTTTCTGCGCTTTAAAACCCTAAATTGAGGTTGGAGAAAAAAGAACGTGTAAATAAATAAAAGAAATTTAATAGAAATAAATACAAAACTACTATGGCAAAGAAAGAAGGAAAAAAATTTTAAAATAAATGAAATTGAAAAAGAGAAATGTTTTAACATATTCCATTCTTAGTATGTATAAAAAATGGTATTAAAAACAATAAATGAACGACATTATTATTTTAATATTTTATTTTATATATATAAATGATAATAGAAATTAAATAGTATGAATTAAAAATTTATATTTTAATCAAAAGAACAGTATGTCAAAATATTGAATTAATCATAATATTTTCTGTTATATAATTTTAATTTTGAGATATTTAATAAATATCTAATATTGTTAATTTACATATTTGTCATGTATTTTAGCTATAGTACAAATAAGAATATCAAGATTATACACACACATACACACATATAATGGTAATATACATGTGTATCATATATTTTATGTGTATTATGTAATCTATATATATTCATATCTTGACATATTATATATTCAATATTTAATTTATTAAATAATAATATATATTATGATATAATTCAAAATTGATATTAATAAAATTGTTTTGATATTATAAAATATAAGTCATTCAATAAGATTTGTCTGAACCAATATTCTTTATTTTCGGAACAAAGATTTCTGATAAGTAATAGCAATAGAAAAGGACATGCCGTTGTGTTTAGTAATTTAAATTATACGAGGTAAGTATATATTTTTTTCTATTATAGCATTAACATATAAGTAATCTAATTAATAGTAGAAGGTTATTTTAGGTGTTGAGATTGAGGATTGTTAATTAACAGAACTATATTCATCATAAATCTAAGTTTATTTACTTTATTTATTTATAATTTTATATTGAACTCTAATTTTATCTTAGAGTTTTAATCAATTAAATTTCATTTTCTTTTCTCGATCATTTACAATCAACATTGAGAAATTTCGGAATTGGGGAAATATGTAAACTATAAAATATAAGCCATAAAAAATTTAAAAAAAAAATCCGTCCTACTGCAGAACAAAGTAATGGCTCTGATCTATTCTCCAGATTAGAAACCCAAAAGCACAAATATTTTCATAATTCAATGACTTTTCATTTCATAAAATTTCCAGGTGTGGAAATAGCAAGATTCGGCAAAGCGAAACAGTCCCCACCACTCTCTCCATTCTCAAGATGCCACGTGTGCCCACCCATGCCTGACCCGTCACTCGGGGGCCGACTTTCGACGACCGCAGGAAAGGGCCAGACCGCGCTTCCGAACCCAGGGTCCATTTCATCAGGCCCAAGCCCAGTTCCAAACCCAAGCCCACCCAGAGCCGACAGCCCAGTCCTCCCCTGAGTACTAAACATGGAAGCAAAACTCCCACACATCTTTGCATCGCCCATAAACGGCACGGCACCGCCGTGATCGGCCGCGAAAGGGAGCAGAAATTGGGAAGCGGCCGCTGGAAAGTTTAGGAAGCCATGATGATGAGGAGGAGAAAAAACAGTGGCGGCGCCATTGGCGTTTGTGGTGGCAGAGGAAAGTGTAACGCGCGGACGCTTGGCATTCTTGCGGCTGCCACCGCCGACGGGAATGTCGCGGAGCGTCCCGCCACGAGTCCAGTATCGGCGGCAGGTTTTGCAGAAGTGACGGGGCTGCGAGAAGTTGTAGTTGTTGTAGTAGCAGAACTTAGTGTTGGTGGAGTCGCAGCGCGGGCAGGGAAGGCGCTCCGGCTCCGGCGGCGGCACGCCAACCTGGCCAGACTTCGTAAGCTTCCTTTCGCTTGTGTCCGTCGCCATCTTTTTGCTCTTTGTTTCTTTGCGCAGAAGGAAGACACCGGGAAAGAGAAGTGTTTCCAAGTGAGCGAATTGGTTAATGTGGTTTGAGTTCTGGGGTTTGCAGGGTTTTTATTATGGAGGGTTAGAGAGATTCTCTGGGTTTGTGTCTGAGTTCTGAGACCGGCGAACGGCTTTTTCAGATGTATTTGTCGAGAGGGAAAGCAGAGATATTCAGTAGGCCTGTTTGGGTCGGCTCCCATATGAAGAATAACATCACCTTTTATAATGCCGTGTGCTATATTATTGTCGGTTACCATTCGTTTCTTTCCTTGCCTTTAAGAAATTATTTGGGCATCCAGTACCACGACATCGTTTTATGTACATGGTGCTGGTGAGCTGCAATGTGGTCTATTTGTAATAATAATTAATATGTAAGAAGCGTGCACATGTGTGGTAATGAGTGAGGCCATCATACAGGATACGGTGAATTATGACTAAACACTGAAATGAAGTGGGCTTCACATAATGATATTGATCAGCTAGTGAAAGTCTACATGTCATCGTGAGGATCATCATGAGGCATACCATTAATTAAGCATACTATATTATTTCAGTCAACATATAATAATCTGATAGATTTCTTGGTCTTGACCTATCTAGACATGGTTGGGGTTGGTTTGGACTTTCATGTCGTTTTTTGTCTTGTTAGGGTTCGGCTAGCTGCACCGCTTCGGGTATTCTTACAAATCAAATCGAGAATGGTTGTGTAAAGGTGTTGATGGAAGAAGAATTCGCGGTAAATTTGGGAAACATAAAGACAGAGAGTGTCTAATCAACACTTTAGACAAACTCGGCCAAAGAAATTTGATATGCATATGGTCCAAGAATCCACTGGGAGATAAATTGCAAATGAAGCATAGAGTTTAAGGAAAAAATGGGGACTCAATTGGGAAGACGAAAGTGAAAAGAAAGGAGAGGGGAATGGCGGAGGGAACACAAGTGTGAACGTGTGAGAACAGGAAAAGGATTTGCGTGACAGAAAGGTGATTGAATTAGGACAGACAATGTCATGACTGTCGGAATGGCGTGGGCGAACAATTATTGGGTTGCTTCCCTCCTCGCGGGGACCCGTTGTTTTTTTCTCTTACCCACGCCAAATCACTTATTCCCCAACACCACGCTCCTCCATGTAATCAGAATCTTTGTTTATGACTTGGTCACACCCCACATGGCCCAGCCAATTGCTGTGCCTATTTCCCGCACTAGAATTACATAATCTGCTAATCACCACCTCCCTCCATAGCCATCTTGGGTTGATCAATATCTGTTGAATTCGACCCCATCTAGAGGTTTAAATTTGTTTGGGGGCATTTACTTATTAATCAGTTGTATATAAATTTGTATGTGAGATGCAGAGAACGATATACACACACACACACACATTTTTTTTCCTTGTAGCTCTACATAAAGTGTGCAATGCAGCATATGGTCGTCTCTGCTGCCGTTGATTAATTTGACTACTGGCCTTCCTTTTCACTTTCGCACACTGATTGCGGTGTTTCTCTGTGTGTCTCTTCTGTGCAGTTCTGTTCATTGGTTGCTGAGAAAATTTTGGCAGTGAGGTGCTGTTGGCCCCCCCCCCCCCCCCCCCCCACCTATGCTGCTATGGGTGCCTATTTCTTTGTTTTCTCCTCCTATGAGAATATAATCCCCGTTTGTCCAATTTTTCTTTAAATAATTAATATTATTGATACTCATTGGTCGACAGTATTTCTTAAATAACTTCACCCTCAAATAATAGTGCTCTTTTCTTACAATTTTGATATGTTTTGGCATGATTTAGAACAGATTATACACCAACCACAGAACATTTAATTGGCCTCAATTCTCGATTGAGAAAGAATTGAAGAAACGATCAATTTATTACGACCCGACTTATGCAAATGGTCGGCTTAACATTCAATCGCCTAGCAAATGAGCTTCGTAGTCAAGAGGGCTGCCAAACACACCCACAATTGACACAAGTTCGGATCACAAACAGTTTTTCTTTGATTTTCTGGATTGGCTCGATTTAAACCAGCCAAGTAAGAATTGTGCAGCACAGAGCAAATCCATATTGAAGAAAGCCAGCAATGAATCAGAGATCTCGAAGTCGCCTGAGATTCATAGGAGTCATATATTTTTCATTACCATCGACTAGCTGCTTGGCAATTATAAGGTTAGCAGCCTCGCTTGGGTGGTAAGGATCCCAGAATACATGCTTGTCACGGTCTGAACACATGCTCGAAGTTGGCCCGCACGGGATTATTCCAGCAAACTGGCCCCCATTCCCACAGCAAGCTCGGCTTGCACTTGTAAATCCTGTCAATTAATTCAAATGTTCATAGCCCTTTTCTTTCCAAGGCAATAATGTGAAATCTACTTAGATATCAAGATGCCACAAAATCAACTTGGCAGGTGGGTGGTAATTATTAATTATTTTATGTACCAAAAATAATTGATTTCATCATTATCTACTGGCATACCGTATTTTGCATAGTTTGTGATGACTTCCATGACAAGATCATAGACGTTGGCGTGGACAAACGTGGCCCCGTGTAGGTTCTCGTTGAGTTCCTGAAGAAGATCCTTCAGTCTTTCATTGTATTGGTGAGCAAGTTTGTTTGGTAATGAGACACATTCAGCTTGAGTTAGTTGATTGATTGTCTTCTGATAGGGAATGCATCCAAGTGGTCCAACATTTCCCACAACAAACTTCCTAGCGTCCAGTTGATAAAGTCTCTGCAATATATCAGAATTAGATCACTAATAAGAGATTGTGAATGATGTGTTCTTAATCCTGATTGCTCTGACTCGATCTTAGGCAACAACTGTGCATACAAGTCATCTTAATTTTGGTAGAAAGATGGATGCAAAGATGGGGTTTGCATATTTGCGTACCGTGAGTTGTCCTCTCAGATGATTAATGAGGTCGTCCACAAAGGCATTTGGGCTTTGTGATATTCTTGCACCCATCGAGATAACAGGCAGTAGATAGTTATTTAGGAAGTCATTGGACCCTACTGTGATGGAGAAAATGGATCTCCTGCTGATGTAATATCTTGCCTTGGATGGACCCAACAGATTATCAAGTTGTTTCCTGGTGATGTTGAAGTAATCGATCTGAATGTCCATAGAAAGCCTGTTTACCTGTAAGGATAACAAAATGAAAATGCACCCATGACATGTACACGAGCTTATGCAGGTAGCACATTTTGAATTGAGAAAAGGATTGACAACAATAATATTATCATCATAAATGCATCTTCATTGCCACTTACAAAGATTCTTCCAGTGGCATTCATGATTCCCCCACCTCCTGAGGCATAATTGACGCCATACAAGATGGCTCTTCCTGTAGTGTTTGGGGCAAGAAATGGCTGGGCATAATGTGGTTGTCCTAACTCCTCCCCTGTGATGGCAAGCAATCTTAGATTCAACCATTTGTCACACCAATTCATTGAGCAATACACCAAAAGTAAAAACTTGAGAAAAAAATGGCATGAGCATATGGATCTTACCAACAATGTCTCCTATGGTCCTGCCATTAGTGTAACGCCCGGTGGGGGTTCCTCCAGAAGCTTTAAAATCAATACCGTTAGGGCGAATATTAGCCCTCGACAACGTTGGCAAGTAATTATTGTTCCCAGCATCCACCAAGGAATCCCCAAAGATGAAGGAAGCTCCCTTGCTCAAATCTTCAGCAGCTTGGCAAGTTCCAAAGGAGCTCAACCTGATTATTATTATGCTCAAGGACAACAGCAAGGTCATGACAGTGTGATCAGAGTTGAAGGCCATGATTGGTTAGTGGTTACTGCACTCACAGCAAACAACAGGTCTGGTGGTGAATATTTATACATGTTATGAGACTACAAGTTGAAAGAAAGAAGACACCATTAACTGTTGGGAAACTTGTAAAATAACTTGGAACTTAGTGGAGTTGTATTTTGGTATGACCCTAAGTTTTGCACAAGGAAATTACTGATTTTTTCTGGGGTTAGGTCATCAGATTTTAGGCTGTCTTCTTCTTGTCTAAACAAGAATGGACCAAGAGTAATTTCTTTCTTTCGGTATAAGAAAATGATCAACCAAAGTCGGTCAAATGCAGGGTATCTTGATTGGAGCAAGATCGAGGATTCGCGGTGACAACTTAGGTGTGTTTGGTTGAGGAATTGAAAATTGTTTTACAACTGCGAAGTTGCTTGTTAATTAATTGTCTCCATAAAAAGACATAATTATCAGAAACTATACGCAAAAATTCACGAACTTGATATGTATGTAAGAAAATTAATTAATTAATCATTTAATGCTGTTATTATAATGCAATAACATACTCAATGTTACACCAAAAAACAAGTGAGAAATATTTTGTATTTTTTTGCTCCGCTGAAACCTGGTTTGCAGATGGGTTCATGTCACACAATTTATTTCTTGGAGAACTTGATCGATTATATTAGATAAGTAGGGGGATGATTGTATTTATGTGCTGTTAGCATTAAACATAACAGAGTTTTAAATTTATAATTTTAATATAGTGGATGATTGGAAGGCTTAGATCCAACTACAAAATTTGAAATGTGAATTATCAAATCGCACCAAATATTTATTCGGCTAGTTGATGATTAATTGCACACATGGACATGTTTCTTTTTTCCATAGCATGTCAGTGTAAACCAGTCATTGTTCTTTTCTCTTCAAAATTTCACAGTTTAATATTTTATAACATATTAAAAAAATAGCGAATTAAATTTCAGATTTTCTTTCAATGCGAAAAGGATAAATTTATATCGCAATATAGCCAAACAAAATAAAGAAAAAAAAATGTGCCCACATTTATTCATGAAAATAAATTAATAGGAAAACAAACAAAGCCCAAATCCATGAAACAGTTGACCCAATAAAACAAACCAGAAATCCATCATGGGCTGGATGGAGGTTCAACTGAATGATATGTCAAACGACAGCGAGTTGGCCCAGTATGGCTTAAGGGTTCATGCCTAAGTCAAGGCCCAGAAAACAAAATCTACCAAATGGGGCCCGTAATCAATGTCTCTGCTTTTGTAATCATGCTTTCAGGCCCAATCAATGGCCCATGAAATCTTCTATCCTGTTCTTGAGTTTATATCCCTTTGTCTTGTTAATATGTGATTGTTAAATATATTATTTTGTATTCTATACAATGATATTGATTGAACTGGGCAAAGAAAATAAAGGGATAGAAAATTTGATCTAGTTCGATGGGGGCAATTGCTATCATCTCGTACTCTCTTACTTCCCTTGCACTTCACAACAAGAGATAAAATATAAAGTAATAACATTATTGCATTTGACTAGTCAGTCGTAGATCAACCTATGAAATAAGTTGAGGGAAGTGCTGAGCAAAAGAGAGGTGCAAAAGATGATCCAAAAGCAAAAGGGCTTTGATGCGGCAGAGACGTTCCACATTCTCCTTAACAATCCTGAAATGGAGATGGTACAAATTCAAATTGAAATGAGGCATCAAAAGTCATATGGGTTGTTTGGAATCAAATTTTTAACTTGTGTAATCATTACTTGTAGAAGAGCCCGTGTGTTTTTTGAAAAAGAAAAAGAAAAAGAAAAAGAAAAGAAGAGCCCCTGTGAAACCATTTTGGTTCCTCCCATTAGTCATAAACTAATTTTTTTTTTTAAAAAAAAAAAGAAAGTCATGAATTTGGCGTAATTTGACTTTCTCAAATGACAAATCTACCCCCATCATAGGGCCCCCCCGTATGCGCAATCAAACAGCCAAAAACCAATACTACCTCCTCCAATTAGTCATAAACTAAGGATTGAAAAATCATCATTGTATATTGTAACTATCGCAAATGACAAATCTATCCCCATCATAGGGTCCCCG
Organism: Avicennia marina; assembly: GCA_019155195.1. Taxonomy (NCBI): domain Eukaryota; kingdom Viridiplantae; phylum Streptophyta; class Magnoliopsida; order Lamiales; family Acanthaceae; genus Avicennia; species Avicennia marina. The sequence goes on from CM032765.1 coordinate 11,624,674, forward strand.
CATATGCATTCAAACAGTCAAAAACCATTCCCACCTATTCAAATAAAACAGTCACAAAATTGCCCCATCCAATGCCTATCTCTTGTTTACTTCATCTTGTCAACTCGCTGCCAGGCTATCACAGCCATATTGCAAAGTTCAACAATTTTACATATATATAAAAGAAACAAAACAACATGAATAATAAATAATAAATAAAAAATAAAAAAGGGTCCCTCAGCTTGCTATTTACATTGTTCTTGAGTTTCAACACACACACACACATCTTATTTACGTAACTGACTTCAATATATTAATCATTCTGTGGAGTTGAATTCTTGTATATATTGCTTGTACAAGAAAATCAACAGATAATGAGAAGAACCGTTTGTTGCCACCTTGATTCAAAAATAAGACTTCTAATTACTGAAAATGAAAGGGACTCGGAGCTTCACCTCCCCGAGCAAATGCATAGGATTATTACAAGTTGACCGAAACAAGATTAGACCAAACCCCACATGTGATTACAACACATAGGTTTTTCTTAAGGAAGAATTCAACGAATGTATTTGCCCATAATACAAATCCTTTAAAGACACTCCGTAGTTAGTGTTGTCGTCAGCCTACCAGATTTCTCTTCTACGTAATGCCTACTTCAAATAATTCTTTCCCCATGTAAAGGTATACTTGTATTTTCATCCCACCTTTGGTGGATTGTCGTTATCAACAGAAACTTAAAACCATACTTCGTGAATCATCCTCGTATCTTAGAATGAGGCGTTGAGGTGGTTTTTATTTATTCATATATTTATTCTGAAAAACGGAGAATTGATAATATTATGGTTAACAAATGAGGTTAATAATGTGCCCAAAAAAATGAGAATTTGAAAAAACCCATATGGGACAAGGAATATGAATCGGACCATAGGATTATTTTTCAGAGAGTCAGATCGAAAATAAATGCAATAAAGAACTAGGTTGTGTGCAATTATTACTCGGCAACGTACTGAAAGGGACTGTGAAGACTAACCGAGGCTCACAGTTGAATATAGAGAAAAAAATGGAAACGGAGTGTTGCAAATATTCAGTCTCAACAACTAATCATATCAGAGTTGCGGTAACTGATCATCAAATCGCGCTGCCTGCACAACCAATCAAATCATGCCACTCAAGCATAAGATTAGATGGTGACTCGAGTCTTCTTATTTTTGTTTTAATCTTTTCTCTCTCTGTTTTTTTTTTTTTTTACTTTAATTTTATATTTTATTTTTCTTTTTCATTTTAGGTTTTTCATTTCTGCATGTTTTTTCCACTATTTCAAATTATTGTTTTATTTTTTTGTGTTTTTCTTTACTTTTAAAAAATATTTATATTCATTGTTTTAAAAAAAATGCAACTGAAACACATTTAGAAATAAATAACAGTAAAAAATCAAATATATATATATATATGTATGTATATGCGTGTATGTCTATACACACAATTTTGATAAGTCCATGAAAATAGAAACATGAAGATAAAATTTGAAAAATAAATAAAAATACGGGCACAGAATTTAGAAAAAATTAAATAGAAAGAACATAAATTAACAACAAATAGTAGAAAATTGAAAAATATAATATGAAAAATACTGGACAAAATATAAAGAACACAAATAGATAATGAAAAAATAATTACTAGAAAATTTAAAAATAATATAAAGAAGTGAAGAAAACACAAAAATAGAAAGTAAAAAGGAGATTGATAGAACAAAAACAATAAAATAAAAAGGAGAGGACATTTGTCACTTTCTCCTAGTGTGAGTGCATTGATCTTGGGAATGCTATCCTCCTTATTTATAGATAAATGGCGAAGTGACAGGTTATGTCTTGTTACGTATTATTCTCGCCAATTTAAAAATTTTATAAATTAAATATTTTATGATATTAAATTTATTTAGATTCAAATTAATTTTTTTTTATATTTTATAACTAATTAATAATTTTTCAATCATTATAAATATTTATAATCAAATCAATACATATCTTAATAATTTTTCTATTCATATTTATTTTTTTTATTACTTTATAAAATTATATACTTTTATATCATTATATCATTGTGACATGTCAAATGTATATAAAAATAATTTTTTCATCCATCCAATTATTACAAATCAAACAAAATTTTTATTCCCATTCAAATTACAAAAATTTTTCTCCCATGTCCTAATTAGAAAACAAACATAGCCTTAGTAAGTTTAAATTTATTTTATTGGAAATTGATTTTTCTTTGAAACTTAATTTTCAACATTATGGGGGTCTTTATGTATTTTTAAATTAGTAGTTGGTAATTTATGTTTATTATAATTATAAATGATTGATATGATATTATGGATGAATAATGAGTAAAATAGATGCAAAAACAGAAAAAGGTACTACAATTACATTACCGTTATAATTGTGCGGCGACGAATGAAATTCTCCTTGTTTTAATTTTTTTTTTTAAAGCAATCAAACACGAATGCAATGATTCTGATGTTGAGAAAATTTAAGCACAAGCAGTTCTTAGAATTCATAAAAAATTGAATCAAAAAAATATGAAAATACGCTAAAGAAATGAGTTGTAGTAACAAAAAATATTAGTGATGATCAAAGTATTGTCACAGAAAGGACTTTTGTAGTGACAATATTAATTTCTGAAAATAGTATTATTAGTGGACAGTATCATTTTTGGTCACTAATTGTTGTTACTATATTGTTGGTGACATTTAAAATATTGACGAAAATAAAAGTCTTTACTAATTTTAATTATATAGTGACTACATTTGAAGTAGTCACTAAGAATTTTTTCAAAAAAAAAAAAAAGCCGACAAAACATTGTTACTAAAACTTTATTATATTATTGATGTAACATGTTGTCAGAATCGTCGCAATAAACAAGTAATGTTCCATTAATAAAATCTTTGAATGATTATATATCTTTATAAAAACACGTTAATATTTTTAATGAATTAGATAAAATTTGGACTTGTCTCGATATATCTCTATGATGTTTGTGAGGTTTAAATTTATTTTCTAAATTTGTCCAATGTATTTACATTAAAATTTGAAGTAATATTAATCAAATATATATCATTTATTATATTTATATTTGGAACTCAAAAATTATATACACAAGCATATCATTTAATCAATATATATATATATATATATATATAAAGAAACTAATTCATAACCCTTTTTAGACTTTACTTTTTTGCTTGTTTAATTGGAACGCGTCAAAATTCGAGAATCTATCTTTGATAAATTTTTTATACCAATAGAATAAAATGTATAACAAGCTGCAAAATAAATAAAAAAGAAGACGCATATGATTTAAGGGAGTTAAATTCTTCACAAATATCTATTTTTTCAAAATGCATTACTCTTATTTAAGAAATAGTAACTAATTACTAGAAATTCTCATTTGATGAACTAAGAAATTTCGTTTAAATTAAAAAAAAACAAAATAATAAATTTCTCGTTTAAATCTAAATTTTGTACCGACAAAATTGCAATTCACATATAAACATTCAGACTTCCTTATAGATAATAAGACTTTTCAAATTAAACATATCTCTGTTACATGCAATTTAATCATCTGATTAATATGGAGATATGGCATTGATCTTTCCAAAAAATATAATAATTACTAAACAATATTTTTATCATCTACTAATAACTTAAGATTTCAAAAATAATATTGTGTGCATGAAAATATAGGCGGTAATTTCTCGACGCTATTTTTGGAGGAAATATTTAAACATCCCATCTCTTCCACCGAATAATGTTTATCTATGTCTAATAACGCTTATCTATTTCTGAACTTCCACAAATTCATTTCACCTCTTTCTCTATTCATATGCATCTCTCAAACACCTAAAAATTGTTAAGCTTCCTTTCGATCTACTGATTTGAAATTGAAGGATACTCGTGCCAGGTACTAAGTAATTTCAATTGTCATATATAGTATTATTAAAATAATAAACACTCTTTTTCTTTTTCTTGATCGATTTGTTGATTGGGTTTCTGTGTAAATAGACTTTACCGATATTCCAACTTTTTTCGTGCTTCCTAAAGATTTCTAAATGGTATTGTTGAGATTGATATTTGTCAATTGTTCATTTTGCTTTGAAATGATATATGTAGTTATTTATATTATCTTTTCTCCCAATAAAATTGCATCTAAAATATCTAATCATGTCTATTCTTGTAACAGGAAATTTTAATGGGTATTTGAATACTTAGGATGTTCTAATCCTAATCTCAAGCCTGGTATGTTTTGCAAAGAACAGTTTGGTTTAGGTTATTTTGATTGAATATCAAAAATTATATTCTAAAGTTGTTTTCTTTCATTTTGAATTCCTTCTGGCTGATAAGTTCTGATATTGATCTCATGCCTCGTTAATAGGTATGTCTTCTGAAAAATTGGTTAAGTTATTTTGATTGATTGTGTGAAATATTATATCTAAAGATGGGGTTTTTTTGAATGTTGAATTTCCATATATAGATAATAACCTTGACTTTAAAATTATTTCATATTTATAATTTTTGTTTTCTCTCTCTTTAGGGGATGGTTGAATGTCGTATTTATTGATTTTATAGGGTTGGGAGAGAAGTGCAACAATTCCACAAGAAGTAGCTTGAAATTATTTTTGATTCCTTTTATTTTTTTTTTGGTATTTATTGATTATGTAATTTATGAGAAAAGTGAAACAATTCTATATTGAATAACTTCAGATTATTCATGTTTATTTTTCTCTCTTTAAGGATTGATATTTGCTTTTGAATTTCTTTTCCTATGTAATTGTTTGGTGTAAATTACATAAAAATTTGTCCTCAACAAAACATTGTATAGAAATGGTGAATCCTAGTCATGACAATTATTGTTACAGTAACATTTATGAATGATTATTAAAAATTAATTTGCTCAAAAAATAATAGTATTTGTAAATATTTTTGATAATAATTTTAAATTTTGTGACAAACAAATTTTCAATTGGTAAGGCTATAGTTGTGAATATAATCAACATTTTATTGTGAAAAAATATTTAGTCATCGCTATAATTAATGATTTATCGTGACAAAATGTTTAGTCGTGTCTATAATTAATAGTTCTAGTGACAAATTTGATTGAACTAAAATGATAGGTTATGTTTGTTTTGTAATTATACATTTCAAAAAATATATACTCAATTATTATTATTTTTTATCTTTTTATCTTTTTTACTTTTTTACAATTCACAAGACAAAATACTTAATACATTCCAAAATTTAAAAACAAACAAAGGTTTTTGTGATGATTTAAAAGTGTTGTCATTGAACTTTTAATGACAGTATATATAATGACGGTGACAATAATTAATTTTGTCACTAGACGCTTATAGTGATGACATTTGTACATACATTATTCTTGTAGTGATCTAGACAAAAATGAGCCAATTAATAGTAATAACTAGTAAGCATTCCTCAAGATAGAAAAATAAAATTGTTGGTGAATGCCAGGAGCAAAGAGCATCTGTTTAATTTTAGTTCACTTGTCCCATCGACTTTTATATATCTATTTTTCTCATAGTCGCTCTTTTTGCTGATAATTTCTGATAATTAAAGTATTATTATTATATAGTAGTATTGTAGGTTTTGGTTGAAACAACATAAGTTGTTTAATAGTGTTGGAAACACATACACAACACGGTGAAAAATAAATAAGGTCAAAAATTATTAATATAGTTTAGAGTTACAATTCCTACGTTTGTAGGGTCTTATCCAATAAAAATGTTGTACTAGGTAAAATAAGTAAAGAGATAAACAATAAAATCTCTTAGTCTTACAATTCTAATCTTATAATTTTTAACTTGTTAACAACACACTTTCTAATAGTATATACCTAAATTCCTTTTAAAGTTAATTTTCCGTCACAATAGGTTCTTTCAAATTTTGTTTTCCTACACTTTTATTCTCTTTCAACAAATCAACTTAATATAACATAATCCCTCAAGGGAGAACCTTGGATTCTTTGCAATAAATTCTCATAGTTGTTCTTCCCTTTGATCATCTAAATCTTTGGGGGTCTTCTATTTATAAGTTTTTATAAAGAGTTTTCGTTGATACTCAACTTCTATATCGTCCATATTCAATCTCTGAAAATATAGGTAAATTCTTTTCTGTTGGTTCAAGAAAGTCGCCAAGCAAATCTAGCTAGACTTTTATCCAATCTTATTCACACTTTTTCTAGGTCTATCAAGACTCTTCAACTATAGTTTTCTGATTTTATTAACCTTTCGTTGATTAATATTCACATGGGCCAATTTTTTTTTATTGTGGTAAACTAATGCAATTGTACGAAACATCAGAATTGGAAAAGTTTGAATAGACTTAAACTCTTCACAACCTTATCTATTTAGTCACTTGACTTTGAGGATTTTTATAGTAGAAATGGCCTAATAAAATCAAACACTTTGAAAGCTTTAATTAACTAATTGTTTACCTTTGTTAGAATTCTTAAAAGGTTAGGATTCTTTAATTTTGTTAGTATTGCATATAATGTGTTAGCATTTAATTAACATGCTAACAAGTATCATTATTTCCTATTAATTCTAATTATTGTATGATTTATATAATATTGTCAATGCCGTAACTTCGTAGGACATGAATATTATGTCCCATTGTTGGACTGGAAGAAATTATTAATTAAGTCAATAACATATCAAAATTGTGAGGTCATCAAATCAAAAATGGGCCTAACCTATTACGTCTCAAAAAGTTAATATTGAAGTCAAATTAGCCTTTTTTTTCTTCCTTTTGCCTTTGATCTTTTTAGTGGCAGTTTTTGGGTTCTGGTGCCTTCGTCGACCATCCATCTACATTCCTCCCACAGGAATCCAATGGCAACAAATACCCGAAAAGGGAAAAGATAAAAAAATAAAATTAATTATACATTAAAAATGGTTTAAATTTAGTGTAGACTGATTAAACGGTGAGATTTTTCAGAAGATTGTTCAAACCAGCATAAATTTAAGTATGGAATAAATAACAAATTCAATAAACATGTAGGAGGCTTCAATTCAGTTGGCCCACTGGGGTATGCTCGTAATAGTTGTGATAATTGACCTGTATAGTAAAATAAGTGAGGCTTGGGTGGTGGCTCTGCTGGACTGGTCTGGTTATGTCACTTTGAAGATTTAAACAATTGAGAATTGCTGTCAGACAATGAAAATTGGCCATTTTTTGAAGCATTGGTGATCCTGTCTTTATAGCTGTCAGTTGAAAGAAAAGGTTATTAATTTAGATTCTATAAATATTTCCCATCTCTTCAGATGATAACTTAAACCATTTTTTATTTTTCTTTAAATATTTATTTATTTATTAAATGGTTTGTGATTGAATTATAGAATGAATATTAAAGCAAAACCATATTACTTGCAAAACTAAAAGGAGGGTTAAAGAAATGAAACAGGAATGTAATAAATCAATTACAAAAGGAGGGTTAAAAAAAAGAGCATGAATGTGTTATTAAAAAAACGTTAAAAAAAAAGGGAAATCACTCTATCTATCTCTAATGTCCTGTGCGTTATATTTCAATATTAAATCAATTATACAATTTGTTGTCTTCTCAAAATAATATATTATATAGTATGTATTATGTAGTAATAAGAAACCTACTGATGGGTTGATGGTTGACTAAATATAATCATTAATTAATCAGCTATAAGCAAGTGGAAATATCCAGCAGCCTTCAAACATGGCTTAATATTTTATACAATTGATTTGTGCCATTTTGTTATCCTTATTATAAATTACTAATAGTATAATCATAGTCTCCATTAACCCTAAGCCAACGTATAAACAAACCAAATATCTGTTTGATCGGTTAAAATGTCATGGCAGCGTGGTAAGCTAATATTTTTCCAATTTCGAGATTTGCATTGGTCACATGAAAAGGAGTAAAAGACAAAAATGCGCTTTACTTTATTTGCTTACGGCATATTATTTTATCTGTGGCTTGAACGTCACATTTATTATTGATGAAAGAAAAATATATTCAATTTCAGACTTTCACTTTATTTTACTTAAAAATGTGTTTATTTCAATTTGTGAAATTTTAACTTGCTATGAATTATCATTGATGGGAATAAAATTCAGTGTCCTAATGCAAGGCCATTACAATGCACAATTTAGTTGTACAATCGCAATGAATAATAAATCAGTCGAGCTGACCAAATAACTAATAATTGCATAGGATGATAAATTTCCAATGAAGTAGTAACTAAACAAATTCATGATGCCAATAAACATACATTTAAAATGTAATCCGTGCAATTTGACTGTCTGATTAATTTCAAGTGTATTACACAAATTTTTTGCTGGATTTCCGAGGAATTTGGAGCAATTTTTTTTTTTTTTAATTTTTTATCTAACATATCTTCCGTCAAAATTCAGTGAAAATTTCTACGAATAAAAGGACAGTATAGTTTGAATTGTGGGAGGAGCTTGACACAAAATAGCTTTTACTAGACAGATGATTGTTTGACTTTGGGCATAATGAGTGTTAGAAAAAAGGGTCCCTGAGCGGTAATGGTAGGTCCCAGCAAAACTTGCAGAATAAATCCAATCAGTGTAATAAATAACAGAAAAAATTAGGACTTAAGGGGGAATGAAAGTCAAATATGAGATGTTTCTGGCAGTTTGTCAAGGGCGTATAGGCAAAGGTAGGCTTGGGTTTTAGCCCTACAGCCAACTCAACAAATAACCCACTGGTCTCCCATTGGGGTCAAGGTCAAAGAAGGGGAGAGGGAGAGAGAGAGGGGGGAGAGGGAGAGAGAGCGGGGCCGTAATGCAGATAATTCAGTGGGGCAATGGTAATGAATGGGGGATGTCTTTGGTTCACAACTGAAGTAAATGTGCCTTTGTAGTGGAGGTATACCTTTATTTGGTTGCAGAAAGGCAGCGAGAGAAGGAGAGAGATATTCCACGCAAGAAATATTGAGAAAGAGCTAGAGCTAAAAAGCTCTTTCAATTGATTCAATAAAAGTGGGAGGAGGGTTCTTCCTTTGATTTGCAAAGCCTTCACTTTGTGAGAGATTTTTGTTCCTCAGCAGATGCCCTTGTTCTGATTGTGGGATTTTTTTTTCTTGGAAAATTACATTCAGTGCCTGCGCTGTGCTTAATATTTTTGGGGGATCTGGGTTTTGGTATTCTTGGTGCTTACTTGCTTGTTTGCGTTTTTCCTAACGGATTCTTGGGTCTTGAATATCTCGTGGTTTCTTCTTCTTCTTTTTTCTGTAGAAAGCGAACCTATGAATTTAGACTTCCCCACAATCTGTACGTATACTTGTCCGTTTAATCTTATTCCAGTCAGGTCATATTCATACGTTCTCGTTGGTTTGTCTCATCTGAACTCTATCTTGAAGAAATGTCAGGTCTAGGGATTCTTTGTTCTGGGGCTATATTGACTTCCAATTTCTTTTAATCACAGATCTTCTCAACTAAGAATCTGTGGTTTTGTATTTGAATGTCCGCCTAAAGCATATGCCCTTGTCCTTTCTGTCCTCAAGGTAGGATCTTTGCATTTTTTGTAAGAAAATTTTATTCTGGAGGATCTTTTTCTAGCTTTGATTCCTGCTGCTTTTGGGGATTCCGGGTTTGAACAGTGCCTTCTTTTGGGGGGGTTGGTAGATGGGCTAAACCCAATAAAACGATCACTTTTTGCTTGATTGAATTTTCTCAAATTAATTGTACACGCTTGTAAGGGAGAAAAAAGAAGCTTTAATGCATCTCTCTCTATGGAAACCATTATCTCACTGTGCTGCTCTATTCTTGGTCAAGAAGAGCAGAGGAAGAGATGGGTCCGACCATTCAATAGAAGTTATTAAGGCCAACCCATCAATTCTAAGGAAATTGCAAGAGCACAAGCTGAGGGAGGCTCTGGAAGAAGCATCTGATGATGGAACCCTTGTCAAGTCCCATGACATGGATTCTGAATCATTGACTAATCAAGACGAGGGCTTGGGCAGATCACGGTCGCTGGCACGGCTAAATGCCCAGAAAGAATTCCTCAGAGCAACTGCTCTTGCTGCTGAGCGCACGTTTGACTCATTTGACTCAATACCACAGCTTGATGAGGCTTTCTCCAAGTTTCTCACTATGTACCCAAAGTTTCAGTCCTCAGAGAGGATTGATCAGCTGAGGTTAGATGAATACTCGCATTTGTTTGCTGCTGCTTCAAAGGTATGCCTTGACTACTGTGGGTTTGGGTTGTTTTCATTTCTGCAAACGGTTCATTATTGGGAATCATCTACATTTAGTTTGTCTGAGATCACTGCCAATTTGAGTAATCACGCTTTGTATGGTGGGGCTGAGAAAGGCACGGTAGAACATGACATAAAGACCCGAATAATGGATTATTTGAACATCCCTGAGAATGAATATGGTCTCGTTTTTACCGTGAGCCGTGGCTCGGCCTTTAAACTGCTTGCTGAATCGTACCCTTTCCACTCAAACAAAAGGTTGTTGACCATGTTTGATCACGAAAGCCAATCAGTGAATTGGATGGCTCAGAGTGCCAGAGAGAAAGGTGCTAAGGTTCAGAGCGCATGGTTTAAATGGCCTACCCTGAAGCTCTGCTCAACTGATCTAAGAAAGCAAATTTCGAACAAGAAGAGGAGGAAGAAAGATTCAGCAACTGGTCTTTTTGTGTTCCCTGTCCAGTCTAGGGTCACGGGTGCCAAGTACTCGTATCAGTGGATGGCCCTGGCTCAACAGAACAATTGGCACGTCTTGCTTGATGCTGGAGCATTGGGACCAAAAGACATGGATTCTCTTGGATTGTCATTATTCCGGCCTGATTTTATCATCACGTCATTCTACAGGGTGTTTGGCTATGACCCAACTGGATTTGGATGCCTTCTAATCAAAAAATCTGTTATGGGAAGCCTTCAAAACCAGTCTGGCCATGCAGGTTCTGGCATTGTGAAATTCACGCCCGTGTTTCCTCTTTACTTGAGTGATTCGATGGATAATTTCCCTGGGTTTGTTGGAGACGTAGAAGCCGGCGGGAATGGTGAAGTTAATTCTGAAACTCGCCCTGGATCTCAATTGCCTGCCTTTTCTGGTGCATTCACTTCTGTTCAGGTGAGGGATGTATTCGAGAGCGAGATGGAACATGATAATAGTTCTGACAAGGATGGGACGAGCACCATATTTGAAGAAACTGAAAGTATTTCTGTTGGGGAGGTGATGAAAAGCCCAGTATTCAGTGAAGACGAATCATCTGATAACTCACTGTGGATTGATCTGGGTCAGAGCCCATTAGGTTCTGACAGCGCTGGCCATTCAAACAAACTCAAGGTCTCCTCTCCGCTGCCACCTGCTTGGTTTTCTGGGCGGAAGAATAATAAGTTGACTTCCCCAAAAGGTTCAAAATTATCAAACAGCCCAGTGTATGACAAGGAATTGAACCCAGGGTGGCATGAAGATCACCATGTATTATCATTTGATGCTGCAGTTCGGTCAGTGTCTCAAGACTTGGATCATTTCAAGGAGATCCCTCGAGAAGAGAAATTGACAGGGAGGAGCCGTGCTAGAAGAGAATATGGGACCTCAGATGATCAATGTTTTCATGAAATTGAAGAAGAGCCAGGTATCAGCAAATCATTTGGCTCTGTCAAGGGTTCCAATGTTAACAATTTGAATTCTGTCTCAAATCAACATAAGGTTCAGAAAGGTTCTGCTTCTGAGATATGCCTTGAGAAGGAGAGTGCAATAAGAAGAGAGACAGAGGGAGAATTTAGGTTACTGGGAAGGCGAGAAAGGAGTAGAATTGCTGGCAGCAGATTTTTTGGAATAGAAGAGACTGAGCAGCTTGGAAGCAGGGAAAGGAGGGTATCCTTTAGCACAGAAGACAACCGCAGAGCTCATCTTAGTCAAAGTCTGGAGCCGGTAGAGTTGTCTGCAACCAGTGTAGATGATGAAGACTACATGAGCAATGGGGAATATGGCAACGGGCAAGATTCAGAGAGGGGCGAACCTGAGATAACCTGCAAGCATCTGGATCATATAAACATGTTGGGTCTGAACAAGACAACCTCGCGACTGCGGTTCTTGATTAACTGGCTTGTAACATCTTTGCTGCAGTTAAGAATGCCCGGTTCAAGTGGAAAGGATGGTATGCCGCTGGTTCAGATCTTTGGCCCGAAAATTAAATATGAAAGAGGTGCTGCAGTTGCCTTCATTGTGAGGGATAGAAACCGGAGAACGATTAGTCCTGAAGTCGTTCAAAAATTGGCTGAGTCCCATGGCATTTCTTTGGGTGTAGGAATACTCAGTCACATACGGATCCTAGATAACCCCAAACAGCAGCGCGGTTCTTCAAGTCTTGGCGATACTACCCTTTGCAAGCCAATGGAAAATGGCAGACATGACGGTAAAAGTGGATTCATCGAAGTTGATGTTGTCACTGCTTCACTTGGCTTTTTGACCAACTTTGAGGACGTGTATAAGCTGTGGGCATTTGTAGCTAAATTTCTTGATCCTGCCTTTGCGAAAGAGGGTGTCCTTCCGCCCGTTGCAGAGGAGGTTGAGGAATGAGTGTGGGAGCTGGTACTAATATTTTTGTTCCATTGCGCAGTAGCTATAAGCAGAAGATGCAGAATTGTACTGCTTATAGGCATCTCTCATTTCTGGGGCAGACTGAATGTCACGTGCAACAGAAAGAAACTTAGAAAAATGTTTTGGCTTGGTTCTTTTTGCCCCTCCTGCATCTTTTGCTGTTCCTGGGTTAATTTGTTCATTCTTGTTATTGATTGTTTGGATTTGATCATTTCCCCTGTAGATTTGGTTTTACTAATTTACATCTTTTCAGAATTCAGATAGTTGCAATGAACTGAAGCAGTGATAAAGAGAAGCATAACATTCCCCGTCCACACGAGTTGTAGACCAAAAAGCCATCTGCTGTGTAAAAAAACTCATCCCATTTGCATACTTGATACCACTGTACTGTTCATTTATCTTATTCAGTTTTTGTGAGATTATGGGGACACAGAATTAGTGCTATCTGAAGGGGAAAAATCAAAAACAAGGTTCCCACGCTTGGCCTATTATTTCATACTGGGATAATCAACATCAGATTGTCTTTATCCAATCCCTTAAGATGACTTCCTTTGTCTAATATGTGAATAGCTAATGCTGTTCTTTGCCCTGAAGTCACAAGTCGCACTATCCCACTAGAATTTAGAATAATGTGAAGATATGCATAAAACAATTACAAAATAAATCAGGACAATGAGGTTGAAATTGATGGAATATCTATAAATTATAGTGTTTATCATAATGCAGCGTGCAGCTTTTTAGTTTTAGTTGTGCTGTTATTCAAGTATTTTTAATATGAAGTCATTTTACTAAATTGACTGATCACCTAATCGTATTCCTCTATATGGATCAGATTTGGCGCAAGCACAGGCTTTGCTTGGAAGACATTTTTGAGTATTTTTGAAATGGGGGTGTTTTTGAGGACGGTGATGGAGAGAAGAGAACCGAAATGAATAAAGCCGAACCAAGTCCTATTTAGTTAAGTAATTAGTACACACCATTTAACAGTGTTTGCCATGAGGATGATGGATTCTAGTGTGGAATGATTGTGCTCCTCTCGTTTCTTAATTGGGCTTTGTGGATTCTGGCTTCCAGGAGACCTTAAATCGGGTGGATCTCCATTGCACCCATTCTTTTGAGACATGCATGTGATGATCATTAATCTTCAACTTTTCCACTGTACCATTCATGCAGCAGCCCTTTCATCACCATTTGATGTGCACTTCTCCTTCAATTTTTTTTAAAGGCACCAATAAAGCTGAAAAAAGGGCTCTACGTTTTGACAAAATCATTGTCCAGTCTCCACAGGAGAATGAACTCTGCATGCTGTTGATGACAGTAATTCATTGGCCAAAAACGAGAGCATAAGAGCTCTTTTGGTTTTGATTAAATCACGAGGCGCTGGCAACATTAGTGGAATAATGGATTGTAAAGCAAAGGGGCATCATTGCACAGACCTTTACACATAAGGATAAATAAGCGTTGTGGGTCTTGTGCATAAAAGAGAGGGCAGTCTTAGTGCTATTTCGGCTTAAAAGGAAGGACCCTTGGTGGCGTTGTGTACAAAAGAAAACAAACTCTGATACCAAATTCCACCAAATCTAACCATGAGCCACAAAAGACCTTCCGTGATTCATCTTAACGAGAAAAGAGGTCTTCCCATCCTCCAAAGCATCACATATGTTCAAGGTCAGAATACAGACACTCAGGTCAAATTCTTGGATGGGCCTGCTGCATCCATCCACCCGCGTCGGATCAAATGGAGATGGGCGCCGGACAGAGATCCAATGGCCCTTGGATTGGGTCCGTTGTAAAATTACTCTCAACTTTGGAAGGACAAGCTACGGAAACAAGAAAATCAATATGGCATCCTAAAATGATGAACTCGAAAGGCAATATAATTGACCTTGCCAAAATCATGACTAAGAACCCAAAACCTTGATTAGAAAAGCAGTCTCCATTGCTGCCTTCTTGGATTAAAAATATCTGTTCTATTCAATCAGTAATTGGATCACGTATACAAAATGTCTTCACTAGTCTAGTGCAAACTGTTTTGCTGCTTCCCAGACCCCAAACCTGAAATCACAGGGCACGTGATTTAGTGGCAAATTATTAAATGCCAAATATTGTTTTCAGATCCGTCAAGTTTTGAACATAGAAGTTCGTTTTCTGCAGCACGATACTTTGATGTCTTCCATGCCTTGGTAATCGACTTTTCTGCCCCATTTCAACGTTACGCCGTAAAACTAGATAAAATGGGAACCCAAACAATAAACGAAATCAAAATTAAAGAACTAGCAATGGTGAAGAGAGACGACAATGGTAAAGCTAGGGAATACAATTCAATCAAGAACCTCTTGATTTTTGGATGGAACAGTCTTGTTTACGTTCGTACAAACGAAATGAGGGCATTTTCGCGAAATTCGAAACAGTACAAGATGATATCGTCTTTCCTGAGCAAGAAGATATCACAACAAATGAATGTTTTCCAAAAATGGAAAACGCTGACAGTAAAAGGGACATCACAATTTACAAGATAACATGAAAATGGATATTTAGACCGTGACTTGGTTGCAGATGCAAAACAGACACCGCTTCGCTTTACAAATTGGAGAACTCTAATCTTCATCGGACATTGGTAATCTAAATAGTTCAGTGAAAACATTATTGAAACTATAAAAATTTTGAAAAAAGAAAAAACGAAAAGAAAAGAAAGCACTCTACTCAACCATATTAGCTACAGCCATATACTACTACCATTGTGGTGACTGGTAAAATATTATTGGTCTTAAACCATCAGATGGATAGTTTGGAAAGCAGATTTGCTTCTTTCTTCAAGATCTTCCACTTTGGCTTATCCTCCAAGCTGGTAAAGCTTTCTCCGTTCCTGCTTGTGTTAATGTGCCAGATGAACCGATAATTATTTAAATCGTAGGTCATTTAAACACAGAAATGTATATGTTGCAGGGAATACCAGCTCAGTTTGTGAAGAAATATGGAGAGATGCTGCCCCAGATATCCCATCTGGAAACTGAATCTGGAAAATTCTGGGATGCCGGTATCAAACAACACAATGGCCAATTCTACATTACAGATGGCTGGCCCGAATTTGTGAAGGGCAACCAGGTTAGGGAAGGGGATTTTCTTGTCTTCAGCTTACTCAGCAGATCAACTCTCCAAGTCGTGATTTATGGAATGGAAGGCTGTCCGAGGGAGCCCTCGTCACCAAGTTCCCAGAACACGAATTCGTGTCCTTGCACCCACTGCCAACATTCCCAAAGAAGTGAGCTTGTGGTCATTAACTGTCATGTCCTTCCTGTTTTCACTAGCTAATGTATTTCTAATGTTAACTTAATCTGTTTATACTCTGCAATTTACGAGAAATAGGCAAATGTTCTGGAAACCGAAGGCAGCAAAAATTGCAGGCCAAACCAGAAAATGATGGTGGCCCTGGACACTTGATGAGGAGGTTTTCAGCAGTCGTCAGGAAGCACAATGCATACGTTATGGTGAGGACCAAAACCGCAGACCGAATCCCTGCCCCTGCATGCGTTTTTTCTGTGTAATAAAAGTTTATACTGTTTGGATGTTTCAGGAGATTCCACGAGTTTTTGCAATAAAGACTGGAATATCAGGGAAAAGCGAAATAAAATTGCAAAATTCACAGGGAAAGGAGTGGCTGGTGGACATAATCATCAGGAAAACCGACGGCAGGGTTCGCTTGAGTACGGGATGGTGTGGATTTCGAGAAGCCAATGGGCTGGAGGTTGGAACCCATTGTTGGTTTGAATTCGATCCCAGTTCTGGAAATTTGATTGTGAAACAGGAATTGGGAACAGCAAAGAGGGAGAGAGGGAGACCTCCAGGGAGTTGTGTGGCTATGATCCCTCCAAATAGGGGAAGGGGGAGGCCTCCAAAGATTTTGATATCTGTGGACTAAGTTTCTTATAGGTTATTGGTATGATTAACGGACTGCAATGTCTGCTTAGGGTTATGTCCCATGTTCTGTTTTAAACGTTTTGCCATTGTTGCGGTCTTGCAGAACCCTTATGAATCCAATCCTGTCTAAGGGGGTATTCCGTTCATTTGCAGTTCTTGCTGAGACTCTGATTTTACGACTGCCTGCAAATTCATTGTAAGTGAACTCCAAGAAGTGATTGCGAAGTGCGTTTATCAAACGACTAAAAAGGAGCAATGGTGAAAAATTAATACAGCTGCTTGGGAGTTGGAATTTGTCCGATGTGGTCAGCGTTTGATCACTAGAGGAATCTCACAAACTGACAAAACAGAAAATTGTCATAGTCAAATCATTTCCGCAGCTGCCAAATAATGCAATGCACATTTTTTGTAAAAGAAATACTTAGAAAATAGATTCAAAGAAAAGTTCAATAATTTTAACAATATAGATATATGCCCTTTCTACATGAAAATGAAAAGATCTGAATATCATATAAATGTTATAAAGAAGGAACCACATTTTATGATTGATGCAAAGCTAGCAAGCAAAATCTATATTAACTTCATAAGCTATTTTCATAACCAAATGGCATATCTCCATATTCATAAATCATTTGAATGAAATGTAAGAAAATATATAATAAAATAATCATAAATTTAAAATCTATACTATCTGATACACACGCGCGCGCGCACAAGTGTATGTGTGGGTATACTACTTAAAAAGGTGGGAATGTTTTTGCTAATTATGAACAAACGTGTATGTCATTAATTAAATGTTTATATTTATTATAGTAAATAAGGGTATATAGATAAAAAAATAAAATTCTATTTAAAATGTTTATCTATTAGTAGTTGAAAATTAGTAAAGTTCTAATATATCTAAACTACTTATGTAGTTATCTTTGAATTATGTAAAACAAAAATCTTTTAGTTTTAAGAAATTAAAGAAATTTTAAATTATTTATAAATTAAGTATATTTAAAAAATTAATAAAATCTTAATTTTAAAATTTTTATGAATTTAAATTCAAAATAAAATAAACTATAATTTCATGATTGTATTCAAAAAAAAATAATAATGAATTCATTAAAAAATGTTGATTTTATAATTATATAATCTAATAAATAGAAAATAAATAAATACGATGAAAATTTATAGATATTGATATTTGATTAGTTAATTAACTTATAAATGAAGAAACAAATAATTATAATAATGAGCTAAAATTTTTAAAAATAATAAATTTCATATATAAATACATCATTGCTGTTATTACAATATATTATTAAAAATCTGAAGTAAGTGAAACTTTGATAATCAAAATTATTATATTGTAGTAACTCTGTTTTTATTGCAATTTAGAGACCAAATTGCAATAAAAGCAAAGATACAACAATATGCTAAAATTTAAATAAATATATTACATACATATACATTTAAGAAATGAATATCCTTATAAAAAATTATATGTTATAAAGTATTTGAAATAATAAATTTATAATTATCAACTTTTTTTTGATCAAATTATCAACTTTAATAAATATGTTATTATCAAACATGTAACGAGTTAAAGTAAAAAATAAAATAATTTCGCATATAATGAACACTATTCTTATAATAATATATTATAAAATATCTAAAATTAGTCAATGTTAAATCATCAATTTTATTAAATATGCAATAATTCTTTAATATTGTTATATTTATTTTATACTTAATTATATTTTTATAAAATATCACATAAAACATACCAAAACAGAATATGATACAATAATGTGCTAAAACATTAAATTAGTAAATAAAATTATAGATGAAAAACAATATTCTTAACATATACATTATGGAAATTTAAACTACAATGAATAAAAATATTTTGAATAAATATTAATTAAAACCACATTGACTCGATATTTTGGATTAAGCAAACAAAGGTAAAAAACTAAATCAAATTTAATAATGCATAGATAAAAAAATTATATTAAGAATTTTAAATGTTTATACACAAGAAGGTGGCGAAATGATAAGTTACAATTCAATAATATAAGTAACAATTTTTAAAATCAATGCAAGACAATAGAAAATTAATATCAATAATTTAATTACAGAACTTTAAAGTATAATCTAAATTATGTTAATATTAAGATAATTTTTTATTTCAAGAAATCTACTCAAGCAATTAATAAATTTTAGTTATAGTGTATCAATTAAAAAATAACATATATTAGTAAATAAAATGGGAAAGAAAAAGTGAAAGTTGATGCTATAATAAGGTAACCAAAATATCATTTTCTTATCAAGAGTTAGAAGAACAATTTTGATTTGTACAATAAATTGTTTATGAAACTCAGTAAATTTTATCTTAATATATAGTGTTTTTTTATAAATTCTTAACTTTAATTATTCCATAAACAATATTTTATTATGCTATCTTAGAGTTGAACAAACAATAAGTGCAACTGCTATTTGGAGTAAAAGGTCTATATGTAAATAATAAGATAAAATAGTTTTAATTTACTTTATTTCACTATAATATTACATAAAGCTGTAATCCTTATATGATGATTATAGACAGTATTTTTTTAAAAAAAAAAATTATAATGGAGCTTGTATATAATAGTGCAATATCAAAGTTTAAATTTAAATTATAATTCAATGGATGTGAACTTATTTTGAGCAAATATCATTAAGTTGATTGTTATATTTAGAAGATAAATTTTATAAACACAAATGTACTCTAATGAAAGAGATATTAAATTTTAAAATTATTTCAAATCTTCAATTAATAAATAACTATTATCACAATGAATCCACAAGTATTTTTCTCATTTATTTGTATAAATCAAAATTTGAATAATATATTCTTTATGAAATTTTTACTTTACTTAATAAATTTAAGATGACATATTTAATCAAATAATTTTTATCACTAAAAATTTATTATAAAAACTAAAATTTAAAGGACATTTTCCTTAATCTTTATTTTTATTTAATTAAGAAATACTATTAAAAATTAATTTGTCATTGAAACTTGCAATGTTAAAATCTAAAATTTAAATTTTTATTAGTTTTGTTCAACTTATTAAACTCTTTTTAAAAGTAAGATAATAATATTAATTGTCTTGTGATAAACACAAGAAAGTAAATATATAAACTCAATTTTCAAAAAATAAATAGGCAACATAAATAAAAAATTAGAATAAATATTAACATTGTGTAATTTGATATACTTTTATATTGTTTATTTTCAACACATATATATTTTATGTTGTACGAATGTACGTCCAAAACATGTAGCATTTTCTAGTATTCTATAAAAATCTATATTCCTTTTAATATTTTTGGCTCATTGTTAAATTATATTTATATTCTCAATTAAATACTCATATTTAGTAAAAATAAGTTTAGAAAAAAATGAAATTCTATTTAAAATATAAGTATTTAAGTAGTTAAACAATGATAAAATTCTAACTTATCTAGAGTTCTTCTACTGCAATGTATAATGTAATTAAAATTAAACAAATTAATAGAATCCTAAACCATCGAAACTACTTATTAGTCATTATAATTATTAACTATCTACTTTATATATAAAGTGCTTGATTGCTTTTATTAAATAAAAATAATTTTGTTGGAGGACATTAACTTTTAATCATATCACTTAATTAATAAATATAAAATAAAATTCTAGTTAAAATGATTGTGTTTATTTTGATTTTTTGGTGTACGTTTTTAGGCGTATTTTTTTAAAAGTGTGTAAAAATAAGATAGAAATAGAGATAAAATTTTAAAAATATAATGACTGCAATGTGTGTTTTTGGGATGAAATAATGAAAACGAACATAGTGACACTATCTTTTAAGTAGAAGAAGATTAATAGAGTCCTAATATATCTAAATTACTTTTGTAGTTATCTTTAAATTATGTAAAACAAAAATCTTTTAGTTGTAAAAAACTAATAGAGTTATTAATTATTTATTGATTAAGTAAAATCTAACAAGTAATCGGATCATAAATTTTTTAAAAATACTTATAAAGATAAATTCAGAATATACTAAATTATAATTGCATAACTGTTTTTTAAAAAATAACAATGAATTTGTTGGAGGGAGTTAACTTCATAACTATATAGCCTAATAAATAGAATATAAATAAATATGATGATAACATTCAAATATAGATATCAAATTAGTTAATTAAACTATGAGTGAAATACATTGCAGTGATTATATCAAACTAGTTAATTAAACAATATATTATAAATATCTAAAATAAGTGAAATTTTGACCATCAAATTTATTAAACGTGTTGTGATTCATTTTATATTATTATTTTATTTCATGGTTAATTATATTTAATAAATATTATAGTGATCAATATTCTTATTATATTTAATAAATTACATATATAGAAAATCAATATTCTTATGAAAAAAATATGTTATAAAATATTTAAAATCAATTTGAGAAAGAAGCAAAATAGAATTAAGTTGAATTCAAGATTGTTATTTGAAATCTAAGTAAACACTAGATTTCGTATCTCATGTCCACTTTTGGTGAAAAGTACCAATTGAAGTGGAAAGATCTTTCCATAGAAATAGATTCGTTCAAGAAGAATTCCTGAACATGTTGATCGTGAATGAGCATGTTAGTTATGTAGAAATATGAAAATGGATTCATATTCCCATAAATGGAATCGACTAGATCATCAAATTATAAGTTTGTAACTCTAGCCCATTCCCAATTTGGTCAGCGATGGAACGGCGGTTGGACGATTAGAAAACCCTATATTTAGAGATAAAGAAGGGCATAAGCTTTTTGTACACCATATGCCTACTTTTTTTTGGAACATTTTCAGTCATTTTTTTGCTTGGTTTGAACTAAAAGAAAACTTTAGGTGAAATATTTACATTATGTCGAATACAAGTAACTCAAGAAATTTTGATTGAATTATGATAGACTAATGTTATAAAGAAGAAAAGATATCAAATAATCATTCTATGATTAAAATATAATAACCACATCCTAGTTTATGAATTTAATCAATTCAAAGATAATAGAAATAGAAGGGAGCAATTTTTTACAAACATTAATTCCCTTTTTAAAAAAATTATTTTCTTTACAAACATAGAATTTCTCAATTCTAATACAAGGTACTTATTAGATCAAGTATATTTACTCGATGTAATGGGATGATTTTGCCATATCTAGACTAATACCAATCCAAGCAAGTTTGTGAGTAACACCAATTTGATCACTGTTTATAGATAAAATGATTTCTTTTACTTTTGAATTTCAAACAATTCAATTAGGAGTTAGTATACAAAGATTTAAGGTCATTTCTTCATAGTTCACATATTCACAGACATGTGTAAATTACTGAGCCTCTTTTTAAGATAATGCTTAGATCGTTATTTCTTTCGTGCGAGTTGAAATTTATTCAATAAGAAATTTTACTACTTTAAATCTGTTATAGTTATAGTCACCGTTCATTGCAACTTTAGCCACTAACTTCCCTCTCATCACATCACTAACTTCTTAGATCTTTTAACACTGGACAAGTGTCAACCTCTATATGTGATTTTATAACTTTGCGAAGACACGTGTTTTTGGTAAACAAGCAACTAAGCTTGGTCATAGTGAATCTTTTTGCGAGGAAGCACCCTTTCATTGTAATGCGCTCTCTTGATTGTGCTTGTTCCCCCCTCCCCCTCTCTTTTTTCTTACCTTAATAAGTCTTTGTGAAAAAATTTCAATTAAAAAAAATCATTTCTTTTTCCTTACCTTAATAAGTCTTTGTGAAAAAACTCCAATGAGAAAAAAAAAGAAGACATTAAGAGACCTTATCGGCCCAACCTTGGACCCTCTATGATCAATAAAAGCAAGACATATAAGTGGATTAATTCATCAAGTTCCATTGAAATAGGATCCACACAAAAAAACCACTTGCCATTCATTGGTTATCAGAGGCATCTCAAAAACATCCATATAGAATATGGAGTGTAAATCAAACTTATGTTTGAATTGAGATGCTCACGCAAGCTCTCCCTTTTTTAATCAAATAGATTCATATTTAAAAGAGGTTGATATTAAGTCCTTTTCAAATTGACTATTCATCCATCTATTAAATATATTCTAGGAGTGCTCTTTCTATATAAGTCGATCTTTTCCTACTGAGTAAGAGGATAGTAAATCTTGAGAAGAAAATAATCATCTTTGCCCATTATACATTGTTGACGTAAGGAAATGAAATAATTGTGAGTCTTGAGTATTCTTAATAGCTAGGATTTCTTTAAAAAGACACCACTCATTTAATGAGAAATAAAAAATTTTTAAAAATTCAAGTGGTTAAAGCTAAAACAACAACTTTCAAAGTAACAAAAAGAAAACTAACAATTGGAATTAAAGAGTCAAAGTCAAAAAGAAGATTACTAATCAAGAATTTTATATTTCATTTATATCAAGTGCATATCCACCAGTGCAGTGTTGTAGCTCATGCATTAAGTATCTTGCTAGGGGAGTATGTTTACAAGAATGAAACAAAAAGGAAGCTCTTTGGTTAGCTCGAAAAGTAAGATAAATTCATGAGAAATCCCATTCATTAGATATGATAACAAGACAACCAAAGAATTGATGATCGTATGACATAGGAATGAATTTACAACCAGCAATTTTGCTACATTTGTTACTATTGCATAATTATACCTTTTGAATACATATCAATAAATTTTATTTGAAGATGCTTTCATAATTTTATCATTTAATAAACATAAAACTAGATAATTTGTCAGAAAATTATAAATATAAATATCAAGTAAATTAAAATATCAAAGAAAGACAAATAATAATATAAATAAAGTTATAATAATGATGATGAAATAAAACTTTGAATAAATAATAATGACGAAATAAAACTTTGAATAAATAAATAAATTTCACAAATGTTGTAAAATATTTGAAACAAGTGAATATTTAACCACAAGAATTATCAAATTTAGTAATGCACATAAAAAGAAAGTTAGATTAAGAATTTTAAAAGTTTATTCGCAAGAAGGAGGTGAAATGATAAGTTAAAATTTAATCAAATTGATGTTGATTCAAATAACTATATTTAAAATCAATGTAAAACAATAGAGAATTAATATGAATAATTTAATTACAAAACTTCAAAATATAATCCAATTTATGTTAATATAAAGATATTTTTTATTTTAATAAATCTATATAGGCCATTAATAAATTATTTGTTTATAGTGTATCAATTTCAAAATAAAAATATATTGGTAAATAACAATGAAAAAGAAAAGCAAAAGTTAATGCTATAATAGAATAACCAAAAGATTATTTTTCTATCATGAGTTAAAAGAAAATTTTTTATCTTTATATTAAATTGTTTAGGAACCTCGATTAATTTTATTTTAATATAAAATGTTTTTTAATAAATTATTAATTTTTATTATTCTATAAATTACATTTTATCAAACTTTTTTAGAGTTCAATAAGCAATAAGCACAAGCGGATATTTAAATTAAAAGGTCAATAAATTCAATGAAAAGATAAACGAGCTTTAATTTGATATATTTTATTATAACGTTACAAAAATTTCAAATTCGTATATGATGATTATAACAAGTCTTTTCATATACTTATAATGGAATTTGTACATAATAGTACAATATACAAGTTTAAATTAAAAAGTAATTCAATTAATGTGAATTTATTTTGATCAAATATCATCAATTTGTTTCTTATATTTTGAAAGTAAATTTTGTAAATACAAATATACTTTAAATGCAAGATATATTAAATTCTAAAATTATTTTAGATTTCTACCTTATCAATAACTATTATCATAATAAATATATACTTATTTTCTCTTTTATTTGTATAAATCAAAATTTAAATAACATGGTTTTTATTTATTTATTTTTTACTATTCTTAATAAAGTTAAGATAACATATATGACCAGATTTCTTACCATTACAAGTTTTTTACAAAAATTAAACTTTAAATGACGTTTTTCTTAATCACTATTTTTTATTTAATTAAAGGATACTTTTGAAAATTAATTTATT
The DNA here is from genome assembly GCA_019155195.1 of Avicennia marina. Classification (NCBI taxonomy): domain Eukaryota; kingdom Viridiplantae; phylum Streptophyta; class Magnoliopsida; order Lamiales; family Acanthaceae; genus Avicennia; species Avicennia marina. The sequence goes on from CM032765.1 coordinate 11,649,290, forward strand.
ATTGAAACTTATGATGTTAAAGTGTAAAATCTAAATTTTATTTGTTTTTATTTAACTTATTAAACTTTTTTTAAAAATGTAAGATAATAATATTATTTACCATATAATAAACACAAGAATGGAAATATATGAACTCAATTTTCAAATTATAAGTAAGCTGTATGAATAACAACTTAAAATGAATAAATATTAAAATTGTATAATTTGATATACTTTGATTTTAATATATATTCTATATAATATGCACAAATTTTTAGTATTAAATAAAATTAAATTTGTAATTTCACTCTTTATTAAGATTTTCACAAGTTTCTTTCAAAGCAACACATTAAGGCTATGTTTGGTTTCCTAATTTTTACTATTCCCTACAACTCAAAAATCTTAAAAACCAAACATTTCACTTTACAATTTTATTCAAATTTTTACTAGTCTCATTTTTTATAATTTACTGTTTATTTTTCAACTATTATATCTATTCACAATAAAATCAATATTCACTCTTATAATATGTCCACACACACACACACACACACACACACATTATTAAATTATTAATATATATTAAATATATATACACAAATAATTTATATACTCATGTCACAGATTAAACATGATTTTTATACCACTCAAATTTTCGCTTCGCACCAAACAACTTTGCCAACCCAAAATGGCCCGCCGTCCATGGGATATCTGCTTTTTCGCTGCTTTCAAAGCAACCGCCAGGTATGCCCCTTCTTTCGGCCTTTTTCTTTTTTTTTTTTCCTTAATGGGTTTTTGGTGAAAAAGTTAGCACCCAGAATTGAGCGACAACTCCGCCGCCTACTGCCGTGTTGTCTGTTGGTTTCTTGGTTTTTTTTCTTCGACGTTTATGAGCATTGTTGTTGTTGTTGATATGCATGGGGATCCATTGATCGGGAACCCCGAAGATCCAAAAATAAAGAAAGGGAAGGGGAATTAGAAGAGAAAAGGAGGCGTCTGATCTCAAGAAGAAGGGAGGGTATAAACACTTAACTTGGGTTCCTTCCTGAAACAGCTTGCTGTTTCTCAATTTTCATCCTTTTAGGTCACGCGTAGTAAAATTTCTCCCTTTTAGGCTAGAATTGGTGACCTGATATTGTTTAACGTTATAATTGTAATAGTATATTTTGCCCACCGATTTAAGCAGCTTTCCTTAAACTACTGGAACTAACGTATATGCCCAGACTTTTGGAATTTTATGTTAATTCATATGTAAATATAAATTCGACAGATCTTTGACTTAGGAAGCAAGCATTTACCATTAAATTGTAACCCTTCTTTGTTTTTTCTTCTCTCACGTTGCAGTGAGATATTTTCATATTGAACGAATTATTGGAGGCTTTCACTGAAGGGGGGAAACCAAAAGACCTACTGTTTGGTAACAGTAGTTGTAAGAGCATCCACCACGTTCCCATTAGTCTTGTCAAAATTTCTTCGTACACCCCAAAAGCAACCTTGTCAAAGTCTGGCAGTGTACATTGCTTATTGTGAGGCACGAAACAATGCTTTTGCTGAGAGTTACCATGAGTAAATAATTTTTCCTTCACTACAGAATAGTCGAAAGAGTACAAAGAAAAAGCATGCATTTTCTTTAAATGGACCTTTCAGCCTCTCTAAAATTAAATCATGGCCAGGAAGTCCAGATGCAGACCTTCATTTTTCAAGGTCTTAATCAAAGACTTTGCTGATAAACTTGTAAGTTTTTCCTTTTATTTTAGTATACTATGATATCCTTATTATCATACTTTGTTTATTAAGTACACTGTTTTTGTTGCATAATTAATGTACATTTGATACAGATGATGGTTTTTTTGCAGAACCTGCCACCTGTTTTTGTACAGAAATATGGGAGTTATATGCCTGAAAATGTGAAATTAAGAACCCGTCTTGGGGAAACTTGGGATGTGAAGTTTGAAGAAGTTGATGATGAGAATTACTGCTTCACCGAGGGGTGGAACAGATTTGCAGAAGATGTGAAACTGGAAAAGGGAGAATTTGTGGTGTTTTGGTTCAACACGGGCAAGTCTAATTTTGATGTTTCTATATATGAAATCAGTGGTTGTGAGAGAGAAGTTTTAGCTAGGAATCACCAGGCTGAAGACTCCCAAATAAATGAACTGAGCAATGATAGCAAATACATGAACCACATAAGCTTCGGTTGGTCTTTACTTCCCAAATATTTCACACTCAATTTCACTGCTCGTTAACTTTCAAGAACAGCTAAAATGAACTCCTTTTTCTCTTCCAATTCCGATGAAAACAGATGTGAACGAGGACAAACAGCTAGTGATTTCCATCCCCGATGACAGTGACACCGAGGCGACTGAGAGTGAGACCAGATCTGGTAACTCGTGGGAAGAGAGGCATCCACGGTTTGAAGTAGTCATGACTGAAAGTAGGAGATCCCGAGTGGTAAAATTTTCATCCCTTTCCCAATTAGCATACACGGATTTTATTCTATTTTAAGACACACACATGTTTGTTATTTCGTTCTAAGTGCAGTGTCTCCGGAAAGAATTTGTTGAGGCTACCCGCTTAATCGGGAAAAGAGCAGTGGTGCTGGAGTATCCACCCAGGCAGCGATATTGGCCAGTTATTCTCAATCAAAGGCCACGCTCCTATTTTGGACTCGAACTGGGCGCTGGATGGCATGATTTTTGGAAAGAAAACGGATTAGTGATGGGCAAAACCTACTCCTTCGAATTCAATCCCACCAAGAATGTGATCCAGGTCAAGGACACAGAGACTAGCTAACTACTGAAAGCTGACCTTTGTGACCATCCATTTTTACTCTACTGCATGTATTCTGATGTCCTGCTAGCTACTGTTCATCGTCACGTTTATTTCTTTTATGTTCTTGATCTCTAATGTACCGTTCGATTATGATAGTGTTGTGCGGAGTCACTTCTTAATTCTCGGCTTTTATCTTTGATAATTCTCTGCTTCTTTTAAGTTTTAACCGTGTGCAGCCATTAAAAGAAATTTCTAGCCTGCAAACATCACCACTTCCAGGCACGCTACTCGAATGGTTTTTCCAATACATTTATCAATGTATCGTTTACCAATTGAGAGGGCGTTGTCCGGTCGTCATGTCAGTGGGAGAATAACGAAGTACAGTAAGAAGAAAAAGATGCTGCTGCTCTGATGAATTGCTGGCTGGCTGAAAGCATGCACTGAGTGCTTTAATGTAAAGGGACGTCTCCTTTTTTTTCATCAGCAAGAGACAACAACGTCTCCTGTTTTTTCATCAGCAGACACAAAAGCGTCTCCTTCTCCTTGACTTATATAAGATGCATAGGAGCATTATCACTTCAATGTTATTGCATTTGCATTCTCACTTCATTTTTCTTGTGAAAATAGATGAAAAGGACCATCATTTGATGAAGAAATCCAACACCAAGATATTAACATATAATTTAACTCTTTGATGACATGAAATATTGTTTTACGCAATTATATTGTCTTTGTTTTATTTTTATGCTTAAAAATAAGTATGAAATTTATCTAGTATTTTTAATTTTATTTTAATGTTTTTTTTTTGACTTTTTTTAATCATACTACACGTGTCTTTAGGTTATATAAATTTAGAGTATGTGTTACGTGTAATTATGTTAAGCACATGCGTGTGTTTATGTTTAAAACGATAGGTTAATAAAATTATATTGTGCATATTTATTTTTTTATAGTGTTCTTTTATTAACTTGTGTTTTGTTCAGTCTAATTGACTTAGAATATTGTGTGCTAATTGTTATATTATTTGAATTAATTTGTTGATAGCTTTGTTTTAGTTTTGTACTTTTAATAGATGATGGTATTAACTAATAGAATATAAAAGAATTTAGAATTTTGTAATCAATTACTAGTTATAAATTGATTATGGGTCAAAGTAAAATTGAACTAACAAAGATAATTATATGGTTTAACCAAAGTAGCTTACATCTATGGAGAGAAATAGCTTTTCTTTCTTTTGTTCTTTTACATACAATTTTTTCAGTATTTATAAGTTAACCAAATTTTTTCTATATTAATTACACTGATAACGTCTTCCCAGTATCATAACAACTGACCTCTTGTCTTTCCACGTTTACTTAATGGTTGACCTGTCGTTTCCGCTTCAAAACGTGAACCACTACGTCTTATTACATGTCTATTTTTCGTTTTGGCAGCTTGACAGATTCTCTTTAAACTAACAGACTCCTTTAGTCTATAAGACTGTCTGAGTCATGCTCCGGATCAACTTTCTATCCAGACTAATATATTCAACACATCACTAGATTAGCCTTCCATCGAACCTAATATATACAGGCACATCATAAAAAATTGTATATAGATTATAAATTGGGCATTAATATGAATGAGTAAAAATTGTTATACATAAGTAAATAATTACTATGTAAAATGTCAACAATAGTTTTGCTATAGAAAATAATTATTCAAAAATTAAATATACTAGAAATATTTTCACTATATATTAAAATCTCTTTATCATTAAGAAGTAAAAATAACAAATAAAAATAAAATTTTTCATGAAAATTAAAATATATCTCAAATAAGTTGGTGAATACCATAAAAAATTATAAAAACTATAATATAATTTTGAAAATTTATTTAAAAATTAAAATATATTCAAAATATTCTAGACAATGCTTGAAGGATCAATTATTAATTATTAATTGATTACTTAGATGTAATCATTAAGTATAATTAATATTTATTGTGTACTATAAAATAAGTGATTATTGCTTACATGTAAATAAGTAATTATTTTATGTAATTAAACATTATTAATAATTCAATTTTGAAAGTAATAAGTAGTTATTATAGATATACTAGTTAATAAAATAATTTTTAACAATTAAAGAATTGTTAATTGAACTATTATATCTTTTAAATAACATTTCTTTGTATATTTATTCAACTGAATTTTAGCATAAACAAGAAATAATAGGAATATCTAACAGGAAATAAAAGAAAAAATTGTATACAAATTTGTTATCGATCCTTTAAAAAAATATGCTTAACATACATAATTATAAAAATATTATTTCAAATTATATATTTGCTAGGAAAAAATGAAATTATAATTAATATATTTAAAATATAATTTAGTTAATATTTAAAAATAATTTATTTATTACATATAATAATCATGGCTATGTTTGGATGCAATTTACATCAATTTTCTTCCTATCAAAATCTACACTCTCAAATATACTATTCGATAAAATAATTTTGTATCTAATTCTTTCTTCAACAGGTTCCTTTTTTTGTTATCAACTAACTTTTGAACCATATATCATGAAATTAGTAATGATCAAGGCATTGATTATATCGAAGTTAAGGTTACTGATGAGGGAATTCGTTTGGGCTCATGATTCTACTCTTTGAAATGAACATTTTTTGAAATTAAAAATATATTCCTGCTCAAGAAAGGTAATTGAGTGAAAACTTGACTTGAAATTCTCTCAGATTTTATTGGTAGCAATGCAAATTTATTTTCTTCCACAAAGAGTCTCACATCAGTGCCTTGCATGTCTATGGGCAATAGACTTTCTGTCAACTCAAGAAAATTTCTTTATGACCTAATTTATAGAACCAAGGCCACGAGACAATTGAATGGTCAGATTCACCTATTTTCTTGGAGAATCTATGGATAGGAATGCCGAGTTCGGGGCTTCTTTCTACAAATTATTAATTGACGATGACTTCATTTCTAAACTTGCAAGGTTTTCTGCAAATGAAGTACCTTTTTATGTGTTCCTGAATGATCGTATAGCTAATTGTGTTGAATGAAAATCTGTTGCAGCGAATCCCCCGTCAGTTTGTGCAGAACTATGGAATTTTGCCTTAATAAACCACACTAAGACTTGATCAGTCTGGAAATTATTCATGGAGGGTTGGAATAGAACAAGTCGGGCAGCACCACTTCTTCACTCATGGATGCAGCAAATTTGCTCATGATGTCGACCTGAAGTTCCAAGAGTATATGCTGTTCAAGTTGTTAATGTTGTTACAATATATGAAATTACTGGCTACCAGAAGGAGCTTTGCCTCGGTTCGTTCTCTTGTTTTTATCTTTTAACGATTCCCCTGATGTTCTGATCCACATTTTCCATCGTTTATCCATTCTCGGTTTGTCCGCAAGTCCACCTGATGTTCTGTGTCCGAGGTAAATGGCTGCATAACCTCAGTCCTCCTGTAGGCAGCTAACAAGACTAGAAAACCATGCTTAGTTTTACCATTCTTAATCTTCTATATGGCTTCAAAACAATTTTAGAGTGTGGATTTAGGTTATTAGATTCTTTTCCACCTCTGTCCATGCTGCATCTTCTTCCACAATGTTGGCCTTTGATTCTTTATTTTTCACACCAATTTCATCAAACTACATTTATGACGATGTGAAGTCTGAAAGCGAAATAAAATTTTCACTCAAGATTCAAAAATGGCTACTGGAGTAAAACTTTTAACCAAAATGTAATCAAGAATCAGAAGTAACCAAGCAAGTGTCAATTTGCTGACCACAGACATCATGTTCCAGGCGCTGGCAGGTTCAGCCTGGAGGATCCTTTACGTAGCTATTTGCACCGTATACAGAAACATCAAAAGTGGACTTGCCAACAAATCAAAACACCAGGAATTCAAGACTTTCCAGCACCAGACCTTCCATAAATTCCTTCCAGCCCCTGATAAAGTAATACTGCTCGTCGTCCATTTGCTCCAGTCTTACATCCCAGGTTCCACCGGAGCAGATTCTCAGTCTAGCGTTTTCAGTCTAGATTCTTCTGTGTTTCCGCACGAAAGCTGGAGGCAGTCCCTACAGATTGTGCAGCCCCAGAACACACTTTAGGATGAATTCGCTAAACCATCATAGAAGTTAATACTAAGCTTGTTTGATCAGATACTTGTGAGTTGGCGATAGGAGTCCTTCTGGATCAAGACTTAGAAAAAAGAGGAGTTACTTTCAGGCTTCCAAGCCATGGTTTCCACTTGCGTCACTGAAAGCTGGAGAGTTGGGTTGATGGAAGCCTGGAGATCATCTATTGATGGTTCGTATTCCCTATAATAAGTTCATTTGAACTTTGTGGCCACAATGGGGCACAAAAGTACACTGGCAAGTTTTTGACTCATTATTTTACTTCTACTTTATTTGTGCATTCGAACCACCTGTAAAACTTAATATCAAGTGTATACTTCAACTGCGTATATTGAAAAGTAGTGTAGCACTCAACAGACAATAACTTAACGTGTCAAAATTTCTCATCATGAATCTGTTGCCCAAGTTTCAATCGTAAATGAAAGATATGAAACTGAAATGCCCGATAGTTCAGTAGTACTTTGTCCAGGGTTCAAATTTGCTACGTTTAATGGCAAAATTATAGGAGGTTATAATTCTCAAAATTTCAATGTTGAGATTTTTCTATTTTGATCTGCAGTCCTTGTCTTGATTTATTGAAAAAGGTTTTAACATAAAATCATTATGTTCATTTTCATTTTTACATCTTAGACTAACAGAAATAACTTTTCCCGCAATGACATAAATAGGAACACAATGGAAGCAGAAAGACAATGAACTGTATAATCAAACTCAATTCGAGAATCTCAAGGACCCGAACCAAACAATAAACGACAATCCAACGTAGTAGAACTGAATTGAACCCAATGAAGACGATCGTAATTAACACACTGAATACTAATTAATACATTAAAAATCACACAAACCACTCCAAAACGAGTCGATTTAGAAAAGTAGAAATTCACAAAAAATTGGTAACACAATTCAAAAAACTAGAAAAGAATCCTGAATTGATTAAAATACTGTCTATCTAATAATGAATTGCCGAAAAACATTAACCCATCTTGAGTTGGATTTCTCCTAACAGGTTTACTTACACGTAGCCCAATACAAAAAATAACTCAAATTAAAATAAAATAATAAAATAATAAATTGATTTAATTCTCTTGTTCTCTGCTTTCGAGTGATCAGTTCAGTGTAAAATATTCACCAACGCTCTTTAAGTTCTTCGAACTTATGTCAATACGTTATCTTCTTTTGAGTTTCATATAATAGTGCATTAATTATTTTTTTAATTCTCTTTACACAACCAGTCCAGTTGCAACTATCAATGGTACCCTTTGTCACGTTTGACACGTCACATAATGTTTTCTGGCTACTCCAATTTTTAACCTGAACTCTTACCGAAATAGATTTTTCGATTGTGCCAACGTGTAAAGCTTTGTTTCATTTAGGTGAAATCAAAAGTGAAGTCAAAAGGTACTTGCGTCAAGTCATTAAACGAATTGCCAAATTGACATTCCTGTAGAAAGTAAGACGAAAACCAATGGGCAAGAATCCAGGACTCTTCCTGCAAAGTTCTTCAGCTATGACGATTTGGCATCTCAGCTTTGCCAGACAACTCCCCTTTTCTCCCTGCCGTGTCTGATTGCCCGTTTGTTTCTCAAGCTGCTTGAAACCAGTGCTTATGAACGATAGCGTTCACAACCTTATTTTTTGTGAAGAATCAACTAATCTAGCAAACCAAGTTGTTGGGAAGTTTTTAATGTAAGACGGACTTGGACTATCGGATTGAATAATCTCAACTTTTGTAGTCATAAAGACAACTTTAAAATGATCATCATCCGCCACTCACAGTTGCATTTGCAAAGTTAATAAGTTGCATTGAGATTGCAAACAATTCAATCCAATTCTGGCGAGACAAATACATACACAGTAGCTTTCATATCTGGAATTTTACAATCATAGTGAGCTATCTATCATCAATGAGGTGAAACTCACCCAAAGGGGAAAACCATTACATCTGTAATTCTTAGGAGTACATTTACTACTGAATGGCGTCTGCTACTATTCAATCTAACAGAAATGGCCCAACTAAAGAAAACCTTAGCAACAGATTATGATCAACATCCAATTTGTTTTCATTTCACATATACTTTCTGTACAATGGCCAGGAGATTCTTATGTTGCCTGTCTCAATGAGAGAAGGAATTTGCCTCGGTGCTATAGATTGAACAATCACTCAAGCTAAAGTTGGGTTTCTCTTCATCCCACTTCAGAATCTCCCTTGCATACTTAAGTGCTGCATCCACGCTACTATGTTCCAGACCATTCACTAGTGATACATACAATTTTCGACCTGTCAGGGCTGAGTAAAGCCTTTTGAACTTAACAGCAACATAATGAAAACCCAACTGCCCCAGGGTTGGATGAATTGAATTGTTGCTGCTGCCAGAGCGATTGCGACTCATCACAGGATGAAAATCATCAAACCATTCACATTCACTTAAACGGACTTGTTCTATTTTTTCCTCAAACAAGTCAAATTTATTCAATAGGAGAAGGAAGTCCATTCGGTCAAAGGTTGGATGAGTAACCATGTTCTCAAAAAGCTTCTTGCTCAACAGCATCTTGTTGTGCGTGTTTCCATCAGAATCAAAGGCAAACTGATCATAATCACTTAAAGAGACACAAAAAATAACAACCCGAACATCTTCAAACATTTCAAGCCACTTGCAGGTTTCTCCAAAGCCTTTTGCCTGCAACCTTACCAGCTGAAATCTGTGATCAATTGAACCAAAAAATAAAAAATTGCTAAGTGGGTACCAACCATAAAATCACATGCACTTCTAATTCAGTTAATGGAACAATAGATTACCACCAGAAATGTCACAAGCATTAACTAAAATTAGTTAACAATGGTCAACAAAAACTAAGCCAAAATTGGGACATTCAAAGCATTCTGATTCAGGGTGTGCATGTAAATTCTCGAAGCATCAACATAATGAAACCGTGTGCCATCCACAGGTTTTCATATATGTTTGAAAAGAAACAAATGATGCATATCCAATCCCCACAAGGATGTCCACAGGACATGATGTATACATAGACAAACTAATGCATCAAAATATAGAAGTTTGTTGGAAAAAATACCATAGATGGTACAAATATCTCACAGACTTCCAGAGCAGAAAAATGTTTTCACTACCTGAGCAACGAATCTTGCAAATCTCCACTGTCTGCATCATCATCATATGAAGACTGAGGGAACGAAAAGTCCACACAAGAAAGACCATTTGATGAAGTAACATGTTCAGCATAAAGGATGTCCATGTCAGATGGTTTATAATCTGGTTGCAATATATCAACAGCCTGGAAAGGAGCCAAACAGAAAACAGAAGGATTATCGAACAGTTGGTGGAAGAGGAAGAAGTTTGGATTATTTGAAAAGATTCAAACTACATTATCTGATACAAAAGCAAGACCTGCTTTGTGAAAGAGCCATTCAACCTTTCCCATGGAGATGTTGAGCTTAATACAGGCCTCCCCAAGATATCTCTTAAGGGAGAATGTTGAAAATTGTGATCATATTTTCCTTTATAATAGACAATTTCAGCTACCATACCACATTATAAATATCATCAAGAGCCTTTGGAAAGAAAAGTGCATTCAATCAGACCATGTTCCATAAGTCCAAATTACAGTATTCAGAGAATCTATTCTTCTTACATAATATTCTCCCCATGTGCTCCTAAAGATACACAAGGAACTTCACAAATTTAGGCAAGATCCACACACTGAACAAGGCACAAAATAAAGGGACTACATACTTCCAGTAACGTTTCCACTGGGTAATAACCTCTTCGCCTCTGAAGCTTGCTTGCAAAAGAGGCAATAATTCACATAGATAATGGCAGTAACTGCTATGCTGGAAGTTTACTTCTAAAAGAAAATCTCTCTATAATCTTATCACATTCTATATTTAGAATTTAATAAGGGCACCTTACAATCACAAAAGCAGCTTGAGTACCCTTACGCTCCAAATATTGGTTTCTTCATCCTACTAAACCCTAAACCCAATCTAGCTGACAGTTTCTCATCCATCACTCTCTCTTTTCTAATCCTTAAAATTTCTTCCAAGTATTGGTCCTACAGAGTTTTAGTGTCCAATGAACCACACTACCACGTCAAATACTCTGGTCCTTCATATTAAAATTGGAATACAAGCACCAGTTTTCATAGCAAAATACAGGAAAGCTTTGTCAAAATCTTCGGATGTCAGTCATTCTTTACAAGGATCACAGAATCCATATAGCTTAGAATTGACTCCCAAATGACAGGCATTAGTCAAAAAATTATAATAACTCTAAATATGATCAGAAGAGATGACCTCCAAACAGGACCCCTGGGTATGAACAAAAGCACAATATTCCACAAAAAGGTTTGCAGTTCTCATAATAAAACATTTGGTAACTCAGTCTAATTAGCAAGGCCAGCACATAAGATGGGCTTTTATCTTACCTGCTCCAGAAAATAACTCGCAATACTGGGGAGGGTTTCCAATTCACTTTTCCGCTTGTAAGTTGCCTGAAATGCCGCATTACTCCACAATTCTTCAACCAATGGGGCATATTCCCGACTAGCAGCTGGGAAGATTGCCTCCAAAGTACCCGATGCCATAACTTTAAGGAGCCAGTCGGAAAATGCCTTCAGCCGTGGAGAAAAGGAATAAAGAGTCCCTTCACCATTGCCATCAACATGCCCTATCATCGAACAAGGATTCAAATTTAAAGAAAACAGAAACCACATCTGACAAAAATATACATGGCAACAATCTCTTACAGATTTCAGTACGTAAAATATGAAGCTGTAGCACTCAAAATGACTGATATGAAAAGCAGTCGAGACAATAAATTGCATGCTTATATTTCAGCATTATCAACATCAGGAATCCATTCAGTTTTAAGTATTTGATCCATTAATATAAGAGGCATTCCCAGATTAGCAAGGTAGGAGACCTTGCTGCAGCAATTTCTCCACTAAGATTAGGCATCCCTCATTGGCATTAGTACAAGGTAACCTTAATGCAGGTTTTGCTCTTGTTAAAGGTTGTGTGTCCACGAAGAATCTTTTCCCACAATGTAAGTTAAGAGGCCGTCATTGTGCACTCCCACCCTCCAATGTTTGTTTTTCATTATATCAATTAACCACCAAGGATCCAATTGCTCTGCCCTTCAAGGAACAAAGCAAACTAGCTGTTAAGCTTCTCTGGACTTCTTTTTTAGTTTGATTCTGTTTTTTGTCCTCAGAGATACATGCATCACCAGTCAATATCAGTAACAATATCCAATTTTATATGCATAAAGCATCTAAATAATTTTCCTGCCCCACTTTATATGTAGCACACTTGCTTCGATTTGATTACATGAAAAAGGGAAAATATGCACAAAGATCACTTTCACATACAAATAAGCAAAACTAACTGGTCAGACAAACTTGTACCTGCAGCATTTGAACCATCACAAGACTGATTTTGGCTCAATTCATTCAAACTTTCTTCTTCAAAGCGCTCCCGACCCTCAAGAAGTATTCCAATATAACTATACACATGACTCTGGATCACTAATTTAATGTGTTCAAGCTCATCCTCGGAGAAAGGTATGTCCTTGTAAAGCATTTTAGCCTAATCCAACAAAAGTAGACTTGTTCAAGATGTTGAGATTTGAATATTTGCAACATAAGGTAAAGGAGAAACATCAATCAGAATGAGTCATTGACTTAAAGCGCCATTGACATATTAATTCACCACAGAATAACACCAAACAGAGATTATTAGAAACAATATTACTTAAATGTCGTCAAGTTGTAACTTGTGTCACCAGACGGCAAGCAAGTTTTTATTCAAATAGCTGATAAGCTACATAGGTGTCTCAAAAGATGGGTATGGGTAATACTAGCAAAGAGGTTCAGCAATAACAGTAAGCTGCCAAAATTAGAATGGATCATTAAATGTTACCAAGATGGAAGAGATTCACAAAAAGATTAAAACCAGAAAACAAGATAAAGAGAACACAAATATGGATGCATTTGGTACCAAGAAATTGAGATGGTGTAGAAAAAAAAGAGCATAGTATGTTCCATATGAGAGTAGTTTGGAATTAAAGCTTAAAAGAAATGTATAGTGTGAGAATCACAAACACATTATCTAGCCATGAAATCAAACACTTATTTCCTGCTTTCTCATTTCCCTCACTCCACCTTTTATTTTTCCCTGAGCAAGCATACTGATGAACTCAGTCTCAAGCACTACCTAATGCTTAACAAAGCAGCATCTTGATTTACCGGCAGAAGGAGCTTGAGGAACCAGATGGACACAAGAAGCAATTCAAAGATCCAAAAACAAAGTACAATGCTTTCTTACCCTATATAAATGTTACAGCATCCCAGTTGAGAGATAGACATCAAATTATGGGCAAAAATTTCCTTCTAGTGGCTCAATGTGGTTGCCAGCCCAATAATGAAAAATGACAGTTAACATGAAAAACCAGAAGCGAGAAAAGTGCAGATTCACCGATAATGTGGTCAGTACTTGTGTTTCAGTGTGCAATAAATAGCTCAGAAAATTCTTGAGTGCTACCTGTTTAAATATGGTACTTGTCCCAGATCCACTATATCCGATCAAAAGTAGTTTCTGAATTGCTCTCTGTTCAAGATAATCTGGCACAGTCCAACTAAGCGTGCTAGTTACTTGCTCTCCACAAGAATGGGGTGATTTAGAAGGAACCGGGAGAGAAAGTAAAGCACAAAGAAGCTTTGTCCCAGCCTGAACGGTAACATCAATTATGTATTAAAATAAGATGCTGGAAACCTAAGTGAGAACAAAATCTCCTTTTTTTTTATTTTTTTTGGGTGGGGGTGGGGGTGTGGGGTGTCATACCTTTCCCCAGATATAACCCTTTGTATTTTTCTGTCCCTCCTCTTGGTATGAACCATCTTCGTTCACCCAAAAATGGGGATTTCCAGCACACTGAACTCCAGCCAACTACAAAGTTCCAAAATAAAAAATTTGAAATAATATGCCAAGAGATTAGTTCTCAAATATAATTTGGATGCACCAAATACTGACCTTTAACATACGCAATTCCAATTTAGTGATCTCACGGCCATTTATATAAACTTGGGTGTTCCCATTGCTAGCATCCGCCTTAATAGGGCCCCCAACATTGAGATGGGGGCTAATAATTTGTGTAGGCTTCTGTCCCTCCTGTAAAATTCAGTGCATCATCAACTTCAGTAGCAATAGCAGAAATTGGAAGCAAATATATGGAAATAATAAGCTAAGCTCGCCAGTTACCTTTCCCCAAAGGCCTGATACTTTGTCATACCAATATTTTCCTGGTTTCAGCTTCTTTGGTGGATTAGGGCAGCTCTGCAGCATGATCAATTCCTCATGATAAAGAGGCCTACCATTCACAAAGATATACTCAGGAGGCAATTGATTCACTTCACACAATTTCTCAGCTTTCATGATTTGCCGAACCTCCAGATCATTGAGCAATCGCTTTAGCATTCTAGAGCATTTCCCCAAATAGACCCGCTTTGATTCATCAATGGGGTATCCAATGCATGTCACACACTTTCTACCCTCAGGCATGGACCCCATTGCTCTAAGCACACAATTAGTACAATACTTAGCATCACAAACCAAGCAGACCTCTTTTTCCGTAAATCTACTCCCTTTAAAGCACCGATAACATGCTCCTTTCCTGACCTTAATTGCAGGTTCTTTTCTCACTCCAACAAACTCAGGGTCAGAAGGACAAAATTCATCGCTATTATGTTCATCGTCTGATTCAATACCACGAAATGTCACCACGGGGGCTCGCCTCACATCACAACCAGTTTCCTGATTTCCATCTCCAAACTCACGGGAAGAGACCCTAGATGACAGATAATCCGTACTCAATACTGACTCGTTCGATGCCCAGTTAGTCCTGTTAGATTCATTAAAATCTATGCTCTCTTGAAAACCAATTGACTGCTTTGACTTATGCGAACTCCCTGAGAATTCCTTCGACTTCTCAAAGCTATCTGAAGACCCTAAGGTTCCCGAATTGCCCACCCCACCGATATATTCACATGAATGATCGTGACTAATAGAAGAATATCCCCTCTCATTCACTCCGTTTATCCTATCATCTCGATTACTGCATTCAAAATCACTACTTAACTCGCCAGATAAAGCGCAAATATCATTACTATTTTCAGGCTCTCTTTCCCCCAATGCATTATTAACCGAGCAAGGTGACACACTAGTTTCAGTTCCCAAACCTAATTCTTTACTATAAGAACCCTCACTCACCTCATTGTTCCGCGAATCAAATGCAATCACCGAGTTCGGGGAAATTGTCAATAACTCGGCGGTGGAGGAGCTCAATATCGAATCCTTTGACTGCTTCTTGTTAATTATGTCAGCAGCAGATATTGGTTGCACGACGGGCAGCGACAAATCATCCGAGAAAGGCGCCTGGGAAACAACGGCTGCCACCGGAATTCGATCCACATTGATGGGTAGGGCCCGCGGCAGCTCACCGGCTATCGGCGGTCCGTCATATTCCATTGCAAAGGAATATTCGACCGCATCTTCTGCAACACTCGCCACCTCCGGCGACATATCCCTCTTCCCAATCAAACCCCTAATTTTTAAAGCCCCTTTCGCAGAGGTATAAAGTATCACCAGAACCACGAAACATGCGTAAAATAAGAGCGGTGTAGCGAAAAGAACATAGGTTTTTTGATAGGTCGAGAATTAACAAACAAACTCTAGTTGCAAGGACAGAATTTGAATCCGGTAAAGAGAGGGACGAAATTAGGTGAAATTTTAGAATAAATCTTCGTTCATTTCACCCGAGAAAACGAAAGACCGAGATCAAGCAGAAGAATGCGGAAGAAAATACAAAGCGAGCATACGGGGTGGAGGAAAAAAGCATTGGAAAAGGGAAAGTGGGAGAGGTATGGTGGTGGGCACTGTTGCGGAGTGGGGTATCTTTTTCGTCTGATTGGATTGTTTAATAGCAATTTTGTATTTTTAAATACATCAGGATATTGCTGCAACTGGGAGTTCTGAAAGCTCAGTGACGGTGGTTGCGTGACGGTCGTGTGTGCAAGTGGTAATCTAGGACGTAAGGTAGGGGCAATGTTGCCTTTTTACGGCTGAAGTTGTTGCGCTTTGGATGTTTCTTGGGCTTATCTTCTTTGGATGAACGGTGGTCGGTAGCTGGAATGTGTATTATATAAAATTACTTTTGATCAGTAAGGCTGGGTTTGTTTTTTATTTTTTCGTTGTGTTCGAGAGTTTTTTTTCCTCTGAAATTATATAAAAGTAAAGAAAATAATGAAAAAAATTTAAACATATAATAATTATAATATGTATTTTTTAGATAAAAAATTAAAACAAAGTCTACGCTTTTACTATTACTCATAATTAAAAGACCAAAACCAATTAAATATAATTATTAACATGTTATTACTGTTTTATACTATATTATTATGCATGCAAGACTTCTTATTTTGAGTATTATAAAAATTCATAATTATTTTTTAATATTTTTTATATTTTTATTTTAAGTTACTTATGGTTTTTATTTGTTTTTCTTTCAATTTGTTTCTTTTTAAAGTTTTCATTTATCTTTATTTTTTTACTTTAAATATCCTTTATACTTTTAATCTATGTATCTATCTATACCATATATTAAGCCTAAGGGCTTGTTTTGATTGTACGCAGTTCATTTACATAATTATCATTTAGACGTGACACTAAATTACTTTTTATTCTTCTATTATTTTTTATTTCTTTTTGATTTTTATCTCTTTAAAAATTACTTTTTATTTTTTTATAAAATTTGTAATGAATTAAGTGTGTACAATAATATTTTTTTTAGTGTTAAAACATAAACTCCCTAAAACACTTTTATTTTTCTATTAGTTTCATCTTTTTTCTTTTTTAAAATATTTTATCTCTTTAATAACTATCTTCTTTCTTTTTTTAACAAAAAATTCTTTTGAAAATTTAATATCTGAGTGCTATTATTTGAATATTAACTTTTAATAAACTTTAATAATTTTTTAGAATTATGCATGCACATGGAGTATGTAATTTTACTAATAGGCTATATTATTATGGAGTTACGATTTTTGGTTCCACATTATAAAATTAAACATTTATCCTTCATTTTATTTTTTTTCCGTCAATTTTTCTCTTTAGATTAAAACTTATTATTTTTATTTGTCTTTCTCACAAGATTTTCTGTTTTTGCTAATTCTTTATATATCTCATTTTTTATTTTTAATATTCGTTTTTGTTTTAATAATTTATTATTATTTAAAAGATAATAATTTTGTAACTTATAAATAGATTTACATAGAATGTGACATTTTTACAATTTATATTTTATGTATATACCGTATTTGAAAAACTGTTGTTTAAAAGCTTATGCAACTATTACAGATGCATCAATATTTAATCGCATAACACTTTTGATCATTTTTTAAAATAATCAATTATAATATGCAAGTACTAAGTACATGACACGTCGGCTTGTTTGTTAGCCATCTTTCACCATTTCCATTTCATAACTTCGTTCAATCAAATATTACCACAGAATATCCTTTCAAATTTAAACTCAAAATTTATCTTGTATAAATATATATATATAATTAACTAATTATTTTTTAATTATTACAACTATTTATAATTAAATCAAAAAATATATATATATACTTATTCTCACACTTATATGTAATTAAATTTTTAAAAATAATCATTATTCTTATATATTATCACACTATTTAATTATTATTATATATTTTATACATATTTAAATAAAAAATTTAAAATAAATTGTATTATTCATCATTTCAAATATTTGTTCCAAATACAATACAATCCACCAAATATCATCTCACACCAAAAACCACCTCCCAAACATAGCCATCTAGTGCTTAATTAATATCCCTCACCCGACCACCAGGCAGAGCATGGAGTTGTGCTAATGGGCTATTATACCCAAAGACGAGGAGAGCGACGGGTAACGAACGAAGAAAAGGTGGATCATAGCTATTGTTGGACCAATGTTTATCGAACAACTAGCTGACCACGACTTGGACTGTCAAAATATTAGGCCGTCTGCAGAACTTCTGGTGTTTCTCCTTTGACAAATGTTTAGTTGCTGATTTCAGACAAATCTAAAGTCTAAACTGCACCAATTAAATGGAGAAAACTAGCACCCAGACGTCAAACATAGGAAAGATTCCTTTAATGCTCATCAGCTGTGAATTGCACCAAAGTCAGCTTATAAGGTATCTTACGGATAACACAAGCCAAAACAAAAGCTAACTAGATGACTATTAACGTGGTTTACAGATCATACAGCTGGAGGGAAATACCCATGCGAAGCACACTTTATTTCCTTCTCATTTGGCTTTACCCTGTTACTACCTTGCACTGAGAAGCTCTGAACCCAAGGAAACGTTTAAATTGCACAGTGATTATCCCCTTGATGATGCTGTTGCGGTGGCAGACCTGGGGGGATTGTGTTGCAGCCCCATGTGCAGAGACCCTTCATATCTTCACCGACTTGTCCAGGCCGCCACAGTAGACCATACACGCCATGTCGCGGCCGTGTGAATGTGCCTCCTTTTCCTCTTCAACCGCCAAGCACTTAACCGGGTCATTGTCTCAACCTTTGATTCCCATATTTAAAGGTGAGAATTATGAATTCTAGAGCATTAAAATGAAAACTCTGTTCAAGTCTCAAGATTTGTGGGATCTAGTGGAGCAAGGGTTTGCTGATCCAGATGAAGAAGAAAGGCCAAAAGAGATCAAAAAAGAGGACTTCAAGACATTGTTCTTCATTCAACAGGCTGTTCATGAGTCTGTCTTCTCTCGAATTGCTGCAGCAAGTACATCAAAGCAAGCCTAGTCAATTCTGCAAAAGGAGTTTCAAGGATTATTAAAGGTAATTGTAGTTAAACTTTAGACTCTCCGACGTGAATTTGAGACCATGTTTTTTAATAGCAATGAATCTGTCCAAGATTTTATGTCAAGACTTTCTGCAATTGTACGTCAAATGAGATCTTTTGGAGAGGATATTAGTGATTATACTATTGTTGCAAAAGTTTCAAGAAGTTTAACTTCAAAGTTTGATCAAGTTGTTGATGCTATTGAAGAATCCAAAGACTGGTCGATATTTTCATTTGATGATCTAATGGGTTCTTTGCAAGCAAATGAAGCAAGTTTGAATAGGTCCGTTGACAAAGGAGAGGAACAGGATTTTCAAGTGAAGGGGGAGTCATCAAGCCAGTTAAAGAAAAGCCCTAGAACAGATCAAGGAAAAAATGGATGGCAAGGTAATGTTTCAATGGAAAAGTTAACAAGACATCTGGGCAACAAACTGGGCAGCAACCTTGATGAAAAGTCAATAAAATGCATCTTGTTGGTTATTGTACTCAATCCAAAGCTCATAGGTTGTATATACCTGTAAATGGCTGTCGTTGTAAGTAGGAATGTGGTGTTTGATGAAGAAGCAAGTTGGAATTGGAGCAAAAATGAAGCGTTGCAAAATAAATACTGTATTTTTATTTCTCAAATTAGATATGCTACTGATTTACTCAAGAGGTTTAATAAGTTGAAATGTAAAGGAGCAGCTACACGTATGAACTTGAATGAGAAGTTGCAGCCATGCAGGCTGAAGATGAAACTGGAATGGCAGATGCAAAGTATTTTAGAAGATTAGTGGGTGGATTGATCTATTTAACTCACATAGGACCTAACATATTTATTTAGATCAAAACTTGGAGTGTGCAATTTTGAATATTCAAAATTGAATTATTGCCTCTTGTTGCTATTGTTAGACGTGGCCCCTGTTTCTTGGAGTTTTATAATTAGTGTTGTTTTGCCCAATACTCGTTTGTGGAAAGGTCTGCTAGATGTGGTCTTTATTTTCTAGTTTTAGTTGAGTGTTTTTAGTTATTTCAGTTGTAATTCAGTCTTTAAACAAGGCTTCTCACTTTTGGATAATACACAGCTGTTCTGTCCCTGTTCAGACTTAATACTCAGTTGATGCAGAGTATTTCCATTTGTTCTTTTATCTTCCAAATTGTTGAAGAGATCTTCTAATTCCCCAACACCGCAATACAGACATGCAGGAGAAGAGTTAACGGCCAGGGCCGTTACCGCGCATTCTTGCTTTAACAACGTTTGGCTAAATAAATGCTTTGTCCCCTTCCCATGCATTTCTCTTCGCCAAACTTTGACGTTTCCATCGGCTGAGCCGGTGAATACCAGTCCATCAAATCCGGCACCGGCTGAATTTACAGCCTCTGTTGACTCCAAGTACTTTGAATCCGAAACTCTCCAGACCTTGAAGGTTTTATCCTATGAAGACGAGTATAGAAGGGATTCGTCCTCGCTCAAGCTGAGAGACGAAATTGCATCAATGAGTTTGATCCAAATCGCATTGCGATTCTTGCTCACATTAACGTAGTTTCTAGGACTCAGCGAGCTTTTTAATGTAGCCTTAAAAGTTGGGAAGGTCCCGACGCGCTTGTGGACACTTGAATCCTTCCCTGACACTTTCCAGACCCGAATTTTACCCTCTTGATGGCCAGTGAACATTCGTTCTCTCGCAATGACATGGACTTGACCAATCCCGAGTTAGACTTGAATCCGGAAAATTCTTTCTGGTTCTTCCAAGCGGCACCGCTGCCGTCGGGGGAGTTGTCAGAGGATAACGGCCGTGGTAGCGTGTCGGGTTCTGCGAGGTTGACCTCCGGCGTGTGGCTGAATCGAAAGGAATACTCTGCTTGATCGGACTCCCAACATATTACCAACATGATTGCTTGGTCCTCAAATCATACAATAAAAAGAAGATGTGTACAATAAAATCATGCAATAAGGAGGAAGACTGAATCCGCTATAACGTAAATTGCGACGAAAGGTACGGCCATGAAGCTGGTGGGCTGGAGGGAGTCCTTTTCCCAACGAGGCATGTAACTTGGAAGACAGCTGTTATTTTCCGGGGACATGTTTGCTAGTTTCGAGCAGTCGGGACAATGGTCCTTTCCAAAGCTTGTCCGGTCCACCGTCACTTTCCACTTGCTTTCGGCTGCTTGTTGGTTTGACTTTGACGTAACTAGAAATTATTATTTTTATATAACTAGAACAGATGATTTTGATCTGTGATGATGGCATACAAGAGTACGAGGAAAATTTTGATTATTTCAATGAGCAGAAAAATTATGCTTAATATTAAGTTGTTATAAATTATAGAGTATTAATATACATTAAATTAAATAGAAAAATTTTATGAATAGGAATCGATTGGATTGTAAATAAATATAATAATTAATTAATTATATAAAATAAAAGGATGAAAATTTTTAATTTAAATTAAATAAAATTTATAAAATAAATATGTTTGATTAGGAAGAGTTTTCAATGATTGTGAATAATAGTCTACGAGAAATCCAACATAGCCCAAACGTTTTTTGAGATATTTAAACAATGTTTTCAAAAATGGGCCAAATGTTAAATCAGTAGCATATTGGTTTGTTAGTTTAATAGACTGAACTAGAACCAAAAATCAGTCCATTAATATTATTATATAAATATATTGTTTTAATAAGAAAAATTAAATATTATGTTAAAATAATTTAAAATTACATAACTAATTTGTGTGCTAATATAGAATCTTTATTTAATATATATATATAATATTAATTAATTTACAACTAATATAAATATCAATTAATTTTAGTATTTTATAAAAAAATGTGTGTGCATATATATATATATATATATATTTATGCGTATATTGTAATTATTATTTGCACACACATTAAGTATTCGTCAATTACTACTTACTATTATCAATATGTGTGTGTGCCCGAACACACTATATATATTAAATGAGTAAGAAAATTTTGTTTCACAAAATATAATTATTTAAATATCATTAATTTTTTGTATATTACCTTTTTTTTTAATTCTTCCAATTTTTATTCATATCATTCACCTTCTAGTTCTAATTTATTCTATTTTTCAATTTTTTTTATCTATTTTGTGTTGTACTGCTCATATTGCCACATTTTTACTGGTACTAAAACGTAAATAAATAATACCATTAACCATTCACATATACAAATACAAACAAGTTTAGTAAGATAATAATAATTTTGCGTGTGGGTTGAACTCCTCACATTTTTTGCCTTTATTCTCCTTTCATATTTTATGTGTAGGACTTTCATTAAGTGGCAGGATAATGCGACTTAGGCCTGTGGAATATAATCAAGAATTACATTTCTAAGTTCAGTAAGGAAATTATTGGAAAAAATATTTTTTCGCTGTTCAACGATGTGACCGATTGTTTTATTTCTTGCACCTCTTCATTTTTCCTCATAGAATTCCTTGATCAAATATGGAAATTGACTTGATTAGGTGAGGTGATTCTGTGATCAATCAAACATGGATTAACTTAATTGGTTGAAAACTCTACATTATATTTTAAATGCAATCTTTTCAGGTCTGAAACCGTCAAAAGTGAAGTTTTGGTCGTGATGTTTTCGTTGTTATTATTATCATCATTGTTTATACAAATATAAGGAAGTTTTTGGTGTCACAGGAAGAATACAAGCTGTCTAGACACCATTTCACCGTTACAGTGCACAATTCTTCAAAAATATTTTTATTCATTTAAAATATTTTCCCCCTAAATATATGAGAGTTCCGCCATTTTATTCTTTATCGTATTATTAAATCAATTTTTTTTATCAACATAGCACCATTATTCCATCTCTCATCTTTTTTTTTTGGTTTGTTTTATTCATTTATTTATTGTTCTTGCTTTTTCCAAACCGAAAGAAGAAAAAAACCTCACATTGCAATTATCATAGCTGCACATTTTTATAAATTTTGATGAATTTCATACCGATCAAAATTACCATTTAAGTCAATATATATATATATATTTTTTATTTTATTTTTTTTTTGGAAGCAGCACTAACATGTTGAGCTAGAAAAAGTTTGATGAGCTGGAAGAAGTTATGCTAATGGAGGAGCTACTTGCTACAACAATTATTTGTTAACTAATAGTTTAATTAGTTGATTCCTTTGCTAGTTAGTTTAGTCAATGACGATTAATTGACGCTTGATATGCTAAAGATGTAATCTTGACACTTCAATGGTGTATGAATAAGAAAAAGTCATTGTAAACAACTAATTTAATTCACTCGTTTTTTAGAATCAATACAAGAAATTAATTTCTCTTTCATTGTTTGATCTAATTTTTATTTCTGCTTCATTGCATTCATCACTTTTGAGTGGATTTCTTGGACGAATTTTCACTTTATTTTCTAATTTGGTACTAAAGCCATAATAGTTCAGGGATCATCCTCAAATCACTAGAAGTTTGATTCACTTCTACTACATTTTTGCTTATGAGAAAGCATCATGTCTAACCATTTAGCCTCAAGTTCATATGTGGAGGATATTAACCCATCTTGCTACGTCAATCATTTGGAAAATCACAAAACAAGCCTGGCTTATTCGAAACTCATTAGTCCTAACTATCATACTTGGAGCACGTCATTCACTGTGGCCCTCTCCATTTGAAATAAGCACGATTTTACCATAACCAAGCCAAGATGATCCTTTTATAGCTTGCATGAGTAAGGTGCAAATGATCCAATAACTTTATATCCTTTTATACCACAAGTGTATAACTACCCTCAACTCAACTGTGTTCTATATGAAATATGCTCACAAGATTTGGGAGGTGTTGAGCAAGAGATTCCCTCAATCAAATGATAATTGGGTGTGCAAACTACAAAGTCAATTGCATGGCTTAACACAGGGCTTCAAGGTTGTTGATACCTATTACACTAATCTTATGGTAATTTGGGAGAAGCTTAAACATTACAAACCTCCACTTCACTAAAGCTAAGGCAAGTGTAATCCATTATGCTTCCAGAAGTTAGTTGATTTGCAAGAAAAAAACAAAGTATACAAATTCTTTAATCATTTGAATGAAGTATACTCAGTCGACAGGTGTCAATTGTTAAAATTAGAGATGACAATGAGGCGTAAGTGGGGCGAATGATTGCTCCCACATCTTGCACTGTATGACCAAATATTTCCCCCCACCCCCGCCCCGCCCCATCCCCTGTCATTGTTTCCCTTGCCCCCACCCGTTCCTCATTCTAATCCTCCAAGAGTGTTCTATTAAGGGAAAATATTTAATTTTATTTGAAAAATTAAATTTTAAAAAGAAAAAATTTAATCATGTGTATTTCTATTGTCAAAATTAAGAGATATGGGCTAATTCCGCAAAAATAATAAGCATGAAAAGTGTTTTACATAATTAATCTAAAAAATATTAAAATATAGGAGCAAAGGATTTTTTATATTATAATAATCAAACAACAGTTTAAATTAACTAATTTTCAAATTATTCACATATAAAATAATATCAAAATTAATCACTAAATATTTAATATAATTAAGTTCTAGCTTGCAATTTATTTTGACTAATAAATTTCTCACACTTTTTTATGTGCAGAGTTATTTTCAAATTATAGTGTTATTGTATTTTAAATAATAAAAATAACATTATTTAATATTAAAAGTATAATAATAAAGAAATATTCAAAAAGTTTGTAAAGAGAGAAAATTTGAAACAAAATGCAAATAAAAATAAACTAAAACAAAAACATTAAAAGCCAAACGTAAAATTAAAATAATTACATAACATTATATTCTACATTTTATTTTCTAAAAAAATACAAATATAAATAAGAATAATATATATATATATATATATATATATATATTTGAATTTAATTAAAGTAAGGGTTGGGGCGGAGAATGGGGCGGAGAGAAGTTCCCTGTCCTTCACCCCATTTAAGGTGGGGGGAAAATCCGCCCCCCCTCCACCAACCATTGCATCTATTTCACCTTAATTCTTACTCTATTTGTATTTTTCATGAAATAGGTGTACATGTTCATTCACTCTTATTGTCATTTTTAGTTAAGATAAAGAAAAAATAATAAAATAACCTTGATGATATGCAAATTGAAGAAATCTCTATATGACTTAAAATAACTATCTAGTTAGTAGATTAAAAAATTCAATAAATACTTTATAAGTTTGGTTTCAAGCAATCTAAAGCAAATTATTCATTTTTTTTGTTTGCCATTGATGGACTAAGTGATGACAAAATGGCAATTCTTGTCTATGTTGATGATTTAATTATTGGCTATAAGAATGATGAAAAAATCAACAAGATGTGTACAATATCTAAATCTAGGTTCAAATTGAGAGATTTAAACAAAAGTAGATATTTTTTAGAAATTGAAATAGCTATCTCAAAATATAGACCTATATTGTACTCTAGGAAGTACGTGAAACTTGCTTGAGGGTTGTGGTATTTTAGGAGCAATGTCTACTTCTACATCTATTGAAGTCAACCATGATTTATTTTTTCAATAGTAGGGGTCCTTAAGGACACAACTTACTATAGATAACTAGTAGGAAAGTTGATATATGGTCTGATATTAAATCGAAAAAGAATCATTTAAAAGTAACCTTTAGGATGGTTAAGTATCTTAAGGGTGCAGAATGGATTGTTCATGTTTGCACAATCCGAACTTTATCTTCAAGTTTTTGCATACAACAATTGTAAGTATATCAAACAATAAAAAAACAATCAATAACTAGGTATTACATATTTTTGAAGATGCATTAAAGTTGGTAAATAAATAAGTAAAATGTAGCATAAAACTCCACTGAAATAGAGTAAAGAGAATTGGCAACACATGTAAATTGCTATGGTATTCAAGTTATTAAAGGATCAAGTCATTGATTACAATAAAACCACGTAGATATTTCAGTAATTGGCAAAGTGCCTTACAAATATGCTAAATTCCTACTCAGTGTCTGAAAACCAATCATTTTGATTTGAACTTGCTAAAGAAGAAGTATAAAGTGGACTAATTATAGCCATGCACATTGGAACACAAGACTAACTTGTAGACATGTTAACCATGCCTCTTTGTTGGAAATAGTTTGATAAATAATTGTCCAAGACGAGTATAAAAAATATACATATTTTTCTTGAGGAGTGTTAAGTTGAAAGCATGTTAAGTTGCAACAAGTCTGATGAGCTGAAAGAAATTATGTTAATAGAAGAATTACTTGCTACAACTAGTTACAATTGTTTGTTAACTAATAGCTTAGTTAGTTTTTCCTTTACTAGTTAGTTTAATTGATAATGGTTAATTGATTATTGTAATCTTTATGCTTTAGTGATGTATAAATAAGAGAAATTTTTGATTTAATTCACCCCTTTCTTTTAGAATCAATGCAAATGATCAATTTTTTTTTTTTTTAAATTTCTTGATTTGATTCTTGTTTTCTACTTCACTCCACTTATCACTTTTGAGTGGATTTCTTGGATGAGTCTCCACTTAATTTTTTGATAGTATCCACAAATACATTTTCAATTATATATATATATATACATATTTAAACCAATTGTTTTTAATGCATATTATCATATCTTTTAATAGATATCATATTATATATGAGTATATAAATTCAACTAAATCAAAATTTTTATCTATAAAAATTTTACAACTAAATATAACTTTATGTCCAACAAAATTTCTATCATTTTCTTTTCATAATAAAATTAGCAAAGCAACATAAATGTAAACACATTAATTACGATGGGAACCAATTGCAATATAAGGTTTAGACTTAGTTGTTGCGAATGATAACCATAAAAGGAAAATCACATTTGATTATGTAGGTTATGTTTGGAAGCGATGTTTTGGTGATCAATGTTAATCGGTGAAAATTATATTTAGATGAGTAATATATTTTAAAAAATATATTAAGATAAATAATATATTTTGAAAAACAGATTTTTGAGGGATGTACAGTATTACATACTTGAATTTTATTTATTTATAAAAGTATAAAATATATAATCATAATTGAATAATGTGATAATACGTAAAAATAATAATTTGAGTAGTTTGTTTAGAAAAAATTTTTGACAGGATGAGTAGTATTGCTTATATGAATTTTTAATTTATAAATGTGCAAATATATAATAATAATAGAATAATGTGATAACACGTAGGAATAATAATTAATTCATAGGATATAAATATATATGAATGTGAGTGTACGTGTGTATATATATCAATATTAATTTTATTGTGAATATATATAATAATAAAAAAAATTAATTAATTATAATAAGAAAGTGAGAGAAAATTTGAATATAAAGTTGAATGAAAATTTTATTGCGTGAAATGTGTAAAATTTGATAGTATAATGCGAGGTTGGAAATTAGATAACAAACATAGCCACGTAATTAAAATCAAGATTAAAAAATACGATTGGCAAAGGGGTTTTTTTTTTTTTTTTTCTGATAATATTTGATATAAAACTACAACTGGAGGCACGACAGTAATAAATATATTTTGGGATGATAAAGTATTGTCATGTTATATATATAAATTTACCTTTTTCTCCTTTCTTGGTTTTTATACCATTTAAAAAAATATATATACTCACAAGAACACGTACTAAAAGGACAAACACTGCCAAAGATTATTAAATACACTGGCCGTGTGACGCATCGCCATCCCGACGACGGCGATGATAAGTACTGATCCATCATACAAGGAAAAAAAAGGGGCCATACATGACTTGTTCATAGAACCAAACTTCAATGGGAGGTTGATTTATGCCCCATGAATAATGATTAGAAAAGGGGAATCAAGAATCGCAATTCATATTTCTGGAACGGCATCTTAGTTTGATTGCAAGAGAAGAAAATTTTTAGAGGCACAAAGCGGTGCGTGTAAATTGGGCTGATTGATCTTTTTCTAGTGTTCTTCATGATTCTCTTGAGCGTCTACTCCGCTGAATAAATTCCTTCAAAGTTCAGCATAATCACAGCCCACTTATTCAGGGCCAAATTCCAAAAGCAGAGTAAAGAATCAAAGATCAAACAATGTTTGTCGACTATTATATTCAAAGAAGGTTGGCAACTCTGCTGCAGCCATGGCTGAGAGACGACCAAGAACTCGACCTCAAGCTCGGCTTCTTCCGTTCGAATGGAATCCTCAACGGAGTCAGTTTGAACACCAAAGCCCTGAATGAATTGCTAGACGACCCGTCTAAAATTTGCTTCAAGGAGGCAACTGTCGAACACATGAGTCTGCAATTCTCCCCGTTTTCCTCGGCCGCCTTCACTCTCGTTGTTCGCGGCCTTCGCGTGGTTTTCTCACTTGGGTACTATTTCGATGTGCCACCTTTGTTTGACTCTGCGTGGAATTAATGGGTTTCTTGACTGTTCCTTTACTTTTTGCGTTTCTCTGTTGGTGTGAAAGAGAAGAGGAGGACGAAGCAGGAGTTAAGTGGAGGAGGAAGCCAAGAGATACCACGGTGGAAGAAAGGAATAAGTTTCTTGAAGAGATTGATCCTGAGGTATTCTAATTATTCCTTGTTTCTTTTGTTTCTACGCTTTGCGAATAATTGAAGTTAGTGAGTGTTCCAGTGTCCTGCTTCTGTGCTGTTCTAAGATGAGCAATCGGTGTAGCTCCCTCTGAATGTTAAAAGAAATAACAATTTAAGATAGATCATTTGGGGAGAAGATAAAATAATAGTACAAAGTTGGTGGAACTGCACAGTCATGTCATATAATTTCTTTTATTTATTTTATTGCAATTTGAGGTTTTGTTGGATCTTTGAAGCTGAAATGTGGTATGCATGCCTTTGACGTTCCAGGGTTCTGCCTTACATCGTGCTATTAAAAAGATTTCAGACATTGCTAACGGAACATGGAGATCGTCCTTACTGAATACTGTAATTAAATATTGCAAGTTGCAGTTGGATGACGTTCATGTGCTTCTGCAATCTCCTTGTTTGCCTGATTCATTCTCATGCTCATTGTACATGGAAAAGTTTGGTGCTGGATCACCCATTATAGGCCGCAGGACCTTTATTAAAGGGTTGATGAGTTCATTTTTTGTGCCTCGTGAAGAAATCTCATTTGATGTTGGTATTAACGGTTTTGAGATTACATTGAACACAGGCGACCGTACGAGCTGCATTTTTCCAGCAACTGATATGTCTATTTTCATTAAGTTGAATCATCTTCGGCATATAAGCTTTTGTTTTCATGTTCCAGAATTAAAATTTTTATTTTCTCCAGCAGATCTCTCTGTTATATTGTTGTTATCTGGACTATTATCCAAAGAATATAAGCGTGCTAGAACTGGAAGGCAACTATGGAATATAGTGGCAACCAAAATTTGTTTTCTGCTTCCAGCATCTAACTTATTGTTGAGTAAAGTAGTTAGAATTTTGTGTTTATGGTTGCGTTATACAAAGACCTACCAGAGTATGCTACTACTAGTAGGTTATCCGGAAGATGAAAAAATGAAAAGATCAGCTACCTTGATGTTTCATGATGCAACATATTCAAGATCTGTTAGGTCTCAGTGGAAGTTGATTTCTGAAATTGAAAAGGATCTGCCTCTTGAGGCAATTGCAGTGGGTCGGAGAATAATTCGCTGCAGATTGGCATCAAGTGGTCCTGACAAAATAGGCAATTTTGATGAGTTGCTGGCCACTAGGCCTTTCTCTAAGACATGTCAGCTACTTGTGTTCGTTTGGAGATTGCTGGGCACTTTGTTAGTTGCATTAATGAGGATTCTGTTTTTGCACAAAGTTATGCTTATTTTTCCTGAGAGTAGGCCTCATTTTGCCTCTGTTCATGAAAATTCTCTCGTAGAAAAGAGTATCATTGTAAATGTTGGAGAAATTTCTATATCTGTTTCTCCAGACAATGCAGCACTGCCTTCTGTTAGTGGGAAAGCAGTTACAGACACAAACATTTCATCCCAAGACAAACTTTCATTCCATTGCTTTGTAGGTGCGATCTTTGTAAGATATGTGGTAAATATTTCTAAACAATGCTTCACATTTGCATCTGGGTGCTTGGAGGTTAATTCTTTTCCTACTGCAAAAGCTGGTGCAAGTAGTTACTTAGAGGAACATCAGAAGAAGGATGTTGATAAGATGCAGGTTGTCTTATGGGGTGAGAATGCACAAATGATTCACTTTCCTGAAGATACCGGTGATGATGCTACTGGTGGTATTTCTGGATCTTCAGTCTCTCATCTGGACTGCCTTTTGGCAAAACTGTGGCTGAATTGGAAAAATTATTGTTTGAGATCTGAAGGAGAAAATATACCAAATATGCAAGCTCCGTGGATTCTTTGTGAGTTATGGAGCTGCGTGACAGCTCATCGTATCAGTGATTCTAGTTCTGCTTCTTGTTCTTGGTTCAACTGTAGTTTGGTTGTTGGCAAATTGAACTTCAACCTGGAAAATGATTCTCTCATGTCAGCTATTTTACTCTACAGACAAATAAAGTGTGCTCTCTACAGGAGTGTGAGTAATAGAGCAAATGTTCTTTTTCATCCTTCAGCAGTTACCATTGAGGGTCCAGCCATGAGGTACTGGAGTAGTAAATTGGCATCTTGTTCTAGTAAAATTAAAACAAAGATTATCGGAATGCTACCTGAAAAACATGTTCAAATTGGGGCACTCATTGCTGGTCCGCATGTTCAAATATCTTTGTTAAATGATCAGCTCTATGCTGAGACTTCAAACCCTCATCATCTTAGTCAGATCTCATTTGAAATCTGCAACGTCGAGCTTCTGGTATCACCAAATCTGGAAGATTGTGTTGGACTATCAAATGTAGACACTTCAGAATGTCATAGAGGACCAGAATGCATTGGACTTAAAGAACTTCAAGAAATTGATGTACCTAAATCAGATTATGGAGCTTACACCTGTCAAGGACAGGTTTCACTCAATGCATGCCTAAAATTTAATGGTTTGCAGGCTTGCTTGGATGAGGGCCTTGAGAATCAAAGACCCCAGATTATTGTATTAAGGCCAACAACTGCACAACTTAGTTGCATAAGGTATTCTGAAATTTGCCTTGTTTGTTCACTTTACTTCCAATTCTGAACCATAAACAATTCAAGATGAGATGTAGTGCTAACTAATGGCTGAGTGTTTGTGAAACTCTCTGGATAATGGGTGGCTACCCAAATATATTTCTTAAATTATTATGAGCTTCTTCTAGTTGGTTTAAGTTAGACGCGATATTTCTAATCTAGATGAAATGGCCTCAGAAGTACTTTCTTGATATTTCTAATCTAGATGAACTATTATGCTTTTGGTTTATCGAGCAACATTTTGATTTTTCATCATAATTCATTAGTATTATCCACTTTTTATCATTTCGTCTAAAGAGAGTATCAGCTGGTTTCTTGTTTGTCAACTTTTGCAGTAGTTAAGCTTGCTTTTATTAAAGCATTACTAAGGTCAGAGGTCATGCTGTAGATGACAAAATAATAAGGCATGGTATGAGGTAAAACACATGCTTCATTTTCATCCAAATCATAATTTAGTATTTTTTGTGGTGCAATGGAAAGAAGATTTTCAAATGTAAGGTAATTTCCTTGATTATGTACATATTTGTCTTCCCAAGAGTGCATATCCATTGAGTTGTATGTGATACTTTGTTTATTTTGGAAGTTTTTTCTTGTCTATGGCAGGAACTATTACCATTCATTTGATTCATCGGTTGTTGCTGTCTCTGTAGCTTCCCACTGGGTGGTTACTGACTTTTCCTGTTTAATGTTTCTGGATGAGTTGTATGTTTTGGCAAAGGTATTTGTATTTCAGTGGTGGCTCCCATACAAGGAGTCTTGATGTTTCTCTTGTCAGAAGCTCAATTCTACTACTTTATTTATTTTTCTCTCCATTGGTTTTTTAAATTGTATGTGATTATTTTTCACTTCTATGCTTTGTACTTTTTTGGATGTCTTGATTGGCTGTGCCATAAAACCTGCTTGCATTTTTGCTTCCCGAATCAATACTCATTGTACGCCATAAGACTACTCTTTATTCTTGCAAAGCCATATTGATCATTTTTCTCGGTAAAAGAGTGTATCTGTGTTGGTCACTTGAAGACACGAAAACTTTTTGGATATGTCTGTTGCTTAATTTACCTTATTAAATTGGAACAACTGGAATTTTTTGAATATTATGAGATCCAATATTTCATACTTCTTTAACAATGTCTTAGAAATGGTAAAGTATGATTAACTGCTGTACATTGATGTATTTAATGCCTATTGAGTACAGAAATTTGGGGGAAGATCCCTCCCTCATATGGAGAGCCGTTTCACCTGAGTTGTAGATGAAATGGATTGGATTGACTATATGTTATATACTTTAACGTTGATAAGAGTTATGAGGTGTTCAGTGTATAGTAACTAGTGCAAAGCTTTTTGATATATTAAATATGATGGCAGTAGATATGATAGACACTGTGATGTTTAAATATTTAACTCATAATACACAGCTAGAAATACAACAAGTATATATCTTATGAAATGTTGACTATCTTATAAATAGACTGTTTTTTAACTAGCAGTAAACAACATCATAACATAATTATAATCTTTGCAATAATGAATCAAATCGTGGTGAATGTGCAAATTTTTCCACTTGTAGGTGTTCATCTTTTTGTCGACATGTCTTGATTGTTTCCTAGTGTATCCTTAATGTCTTAATATTCTACTGCTGAAATTGGTGTGCTCTAGTGTTCCTCTGTCCTAGTAACTATATCTTTGTGTCTGTTGAGCTTGTTATGTGGATAGTAACTTGTGCGAGGTATGAAAAATAATTATAATCTCTGTAGTCTTAATCAGCTAGCATTGAAGCATGAAGAGTTGATAGCCTGGTTTTATTTCAATTCAAGGAAGATTTTCTTTTTTATATAACTACAGAGTATTTATTGTTGTCCAGATAATGGCTGGAGTAGTTTATGAGTTACTTGCCTTCACTGTGGATGGATCTGGTGGTCATCTAAGCTATGAAGCAGTATCAAGCAGAGACACATTTCATTTTGCATCTGAGTCTGGGGAAATGTTATTTGGTCAAACCAAGCAGGCATCACTTGTAACGGACCCTCAAGTTTTTCTTAACTGCTCTTGTGAGCTTAGGTCATTTGATGTGGTTCTTCATCTTTCCAGGAAAAATTGCAGTCCTGGGATGAATGCGAGCATGATGCGTACTAAAAAAGAAATTGGCAGAAAGCTGTCTATGCATGACACTTATAATAATGGGATTTACATCTCTGTTCAGAAGTCATTGATGGAATTTACTTTAAAAGGGCAAACTTTGGATGTTGTCATTGACTCAACTGGAGTTAGATGTATCATTTTCAGATATTTGGATGAGTTTGATGGAAACTCAGATAAATCTGAGCTAAAAAATATATTATGCTCGCTAAATTTCTTGACTGAAGCATCTGTTTATCATACCAAATTATGTTTCTGCTTGAGGAACTTTGAGAAAGCCGTACAGTCGGTAAGCTTGCATAGTGCAACTGAAGAATCTGGTTCTTGTGGTATTACATTTCACACCAGCGGTGAGTCTCCATTGACTGTGGATACTGAAAGGCTAGGGAATCACTGGCTATCCGCAAAAATTTGTATTTCTGAAGTTTATATCGCTGGATGCCAAGTGAAAGATATTTTGGTCAATGGAATTGAGAAGTTTAATGCATCTTTTTCTGTTGGGGGTGAATATCAGGCAATCTATTGTGAATGCAAGGTGCTATGCTTCTCTATGAAGAAGATATTTGCAATGACTCTAGCAAGCCAGTTATTTTTATGTGTGATAAATATTTGGACCTGTGATTTATGAACTGTTATGTGTTGCTTCTTAACAGGGTGGTTCCTTGTTACTTGAAGTAGCAGCTGTGGTGATGTTGATTGAGTGCTTTACTTTTTACAATCAATGGATCTCAGAACTGTGGTCTTCTGGTCAATCATCTGGTAGTGTTACAGTTGCACAACCTATCAGTGAAATGGCTTCTTTACCTGGACACCCTAGCATAAGTCCCCTGCAAATCCAACATGGAGAAGTCATCACAGATCTGGAAGCATTTTGCATGAGTGTTCTTCATCTAACTCTTGTGCTTGTGGAGAGGGATGAATCCGGTATGCTTTCTTCTTCTGTTGTTAAAAAAGTTCTAGTTTTTGGTGAAATATGGTTAAACATTTAACTACAATGCAGGCAGACTTCAGAAACTTATATTTGAGGTTGACTTCCGTTTAAGCCTCGAACTCTTAAATACAGTGAAGAAAATTTCAATCAGTATTACCAGGTTTTCTATACTATCTCAATTCATGCATGGAGATCTGGGAAACAAAGCTAATGTTTTTCAAGGTCCTGTGTTATCTGTTGTGCCTGATGACTCATTGTCCAACTTTATGAGGAAAGATCCTTTGCTTTCTCTCCAGCATAAAGATTCTATTCACTTGAATCTCACTGATCCTAGTGGCCCAAATTCCTCGGTCTCTCAAAGGGATTCTCATGTTGATATTTCGATAAACCCAGGAAAAAAACACTTGTACGTAAGTCCTCAAAAGTATATACTCAAAGATTTGCAATGTTTCCTAGCAGTTGAGGGACCTGTGACAAGAAGCCAGATCAGTGCTGCATATTCAAATCAAATTTGGATTGGGAGTGGTTCTATATTGGGCATTGATATGACTGTCTCTTTGTGTGAAATAAAGGTAAGCAGGGACGTTTGGTGAAATCTTAAAGATATCTGATATATTCAGGAAACATCTTAGCAATCTGTATTACCTTGACCCCGAAATACCAAATCAAAATAATAGAAATAATGTTTTTTACATGTGGTCTCTTTATATTTATTACTTTAGGCAGTAGAAAATTTTTAGAAAAATAATTGTGAGTATGATTGTTATAAAAAATGTAAAATGGAAAAACTTAGAGAAGGACCATATTCAAAAATTTCATACTCGTCTTTGCATAATTGATCTCTATGAAGCATATTAAAAGCTCAAAGAATTTTTCAGTGATTGATGGCATTGTAAAATTTGCTCTGTAGTTTGATCATCAGATTTTCAAAGTTCTGTGGTTTCTGATTTTGTTAATCTTTTGTAGCTCCTAGATCTTTTTTCCTAATAAATTTTGTTCTTGCCATCTTCCATTCTTTTGTAATCTTTGCACAGATGGCACTTTCTGCTTTTGAATCCTTCTCTAAGATTTTGAGCAGAGAGGGAACTTCCAAATTGGAATCCAGGCACTGGTCTTATACTCAGGAAGCAGGAGGAAGCCTAGAAGAAATGGTTCCTGATGGTACTTGTTCTCTCTTCTTCTTGTGGTAGAACTGCTCCCTTTCGGAGATTCTGCTAAAGTATCCCTGCAAAATTCCACAGGAACAATTGTTGCCGTCCAAGATGTTGACCAGCACATGTATATAGCTGTTGCAGGTGCTCAAAGTGGATATGATATAGCTGGAGCAATCCATTATTCACTGGTGGGAGAGCGAGCTCTTTTCAGAGTAAGATGCCTTGACATCAATCTTTTGATTGTTTACACCTTTTTATGCAGGAAATTTGCTTGTATACTGATTGATTGAGCAATTTAAACTCTGTAAATATTGGACTTATCTGAATGTTCTTCGTATGACATATTTGGTTTATGATCCATTCACCTGTTTGTGTTGAAATTTCTCTGATGTCTTTCCTCGGTGTGGAGGGGAAAATTTTCTCATTAGCTGGCTTGCTCTTTATTAACGAACATCTATTAAAGTATTTCTAATAATAAAGTGGTATTACTTTTTGCTTCCAGACATAATAACATAATAGCTGTAAGATAAGCTATCACCTACCCCCTATGAATCAATTGTATGTATTCTTTTAACCAAATTGATTTTTTGGTATTTTCTATAGTAAGCCAATGGCATTCGTAATTATAGCATATGATTTCAGTTGGGTATTTATTCAGGTAAAGTATCATAAGCCAAGGAGATGGAAATCTGAAGTTCAGTATTTTTACCTGATTTCTTTGTATGCCAAAGATAATGCTGGGGAATCTCTGCGACTGAGTTGTCAGCAAAGATCGAGATTTGTTGACATCTCATGTTCTAATGATAGTGGGTCTGCACTTTGGACAGTACTTCCTTTTAAATCTGATGCCTATGAAGACGCTATTGAGCCAGAACCTTCTACTGCTTTATGTGGAAGGACATTTCACCTTGTGAATAAAAAGAATGGTTATCCAGTGGCTTTTATCGATGGCATCCTTGAATTTGTCAGCAAGCCAGGAAATATATTCAAGTGGAAAGCTTTCGTTGACACTGTTCCATTGTGTAACAGTTTGTTGCCAAGTAGGCATATAGCGGAGAGGCCATCTGGCCCACCCACCAGGCCAAGGGAACTCTGTGCTTCTCCAAATAGAGGAACTCATTCTCTTGATCCATTTGTTGCTGACATGGGAGAGTTAAGGACAAATGGAAACATTTTTGGGATTACAGTTACAGTGGAGAAGGCCACCCTAACAATTGTTCATGAGATTTCAGATACTGAGGAAAAGTTTCCACTTCTCCAGGGATCAATCATGCGCAATCAAACAGTATTACAGATATTAGATTCTAAAGTCAGGGTTATGAATGCATTTGAAGTTATTTTATATTATTTTGATGCACAGCAAAACTCATGGTAATTGTTTTCATGCTTCAGTGATGTTTTAGTTTTTTCTTCTGATCAGTCATCTTGTCACCAGCAACGTATGTATTTGCACCTTTCAATTTCAGCTAGATGCTTCAAATTAATTTCACTTTCATCTGTGATTGCAGGAGAGACTTGATTCATCCAGTCGAAATTTGCACTTTCTACTCTCAGAAGTTTCTTATTCAGGGTTCAGAAAATTTTTCCTGTGTAACAGCTAGTCATTTATATGCTCGAATTAAGGAGGTTTGTTTGTTGTTTTTCAATCATTTCTTCCCATAAGGTTAACCTTTGTGCTATATAATTTTGTTGTGGCATTGGCAGGTGACTGTATTCCTAAGTGAGCTTTCATTGGATATCCTTTTGTTTGCGATTGGGAAGTTGGATTTGGCTGGTCCTTATTCAGTGAAAAGCTCACTTGTTCTGGCCAATTGCTGCAAGGTTCTTAAATTATTTGTTTCTAGCTAGCATGAATATTTTAATTAAAATGCTTTTCTTCACTATATTTTGTAGTTATGTCTCTTGAACTTTGTTCAAATTTTGGGTTTTTTGCTTTCTTTGGCTCGGCTCTTCTTTTGACTCTAAATGTTGGCTAGCATGCATTTACAATATTTGTTTTTCTGATTTGATGGGGACAGATTAAGTATATCTGCAGGAGGCATGAAAATAAAACTGACGGCCTGTGTAACGTATATTTGTTCTGCTTTTCCTTACCCTGTCCCCTTGTTTCCGGATTAATGTTTTGACAATCTTCCATTTTGGAGAATCTAATTATATCCTTTATGAAGCACTTGTATTATTGGCTCTAATTTCCACCATTACATGGTCCCATAGTTGTTAATGGTGTAAAATGGCACATGGTGCAAATGGCTTGGCCCCGGCACCATCCATGAAAACTGGCTGCCACTTTCAATATGGCACATTTATGGCTTCCCATGGTGCATGGCGCTATGGCACGCACTATATTGAAGATGGCATTTTAGAATTTTTTTTTAATCTCAAAACTTTTTCTTAAAGGAGGAAAAAAATTATAAAATATGGAAATTCCCCTGGGATTTGTTAAATCTTATTTTTTGCTAGAAAAAAGTCCCAAAACACAATGATTGCTTTTTCTATTGCATGATATTTTTTGTATTTTCAGTGACTTCAAATAAACCCTAAAGTGATTTGACATTTTTCTTAACATGTTTTCTTTTTCTATCAACGACTTTTGAATAATTTAGGCATGCGTTATCACTCTACTCCTCTTTTCCTTTATTTCTTCTTCTTATTCTTTCAATAGCACTTTTTATTTATTTTTTCTTTTTTGGTGGACCTTTATTCTTTTTTTTCTTTTTGTCTTTGTTTCTTCAATAGGCTAGAAAATATTTAAATTTTAAAAAGTTTTATAAATTATAATTGGGTACTGTAGAAAATTCAAATTTCTACAAATTAAGTAGTCAAGCTTGTTTAGATTTTGAAATTTTCCAAATTAAATAGCAGAATATTGATAAAATTCTCAATTATTTATTCTTAAGTTATAAAGTTTTTAATTTTCTGACAAATTTAATAGTTAATCATTCACTAATTCTTTGTTGTTTTATTTTAAAGGTATGAAGTTGAAAATAATTTGCAACTATTATTCAACATGTAGAAATTGTTTATATTATATTTTTGTAAAAATTTATTGGCACCATAAATGTATTTCACATATTACATAGTGTTGTGCCATGCTTCAATATGGAGCGTTCCGCGCTATGCAACGTGCACCATGACTCTGAAAAGCTTTTGCGCCATGCAGTGTCATTGGCCAATGACAACTTTGCAAGGTCCTTCATTAATTAGAATATGCAAAACTCTGCTATTGAAGCAAGAAAATGAATTTTGGTGCTTAAGTTAGAACTTTATAAATATATTTAGCTGTTCCATGCAAAAAGTCAAATCTATAAATCTGTTATTTATTACCTATTCCATCACCATTTGAATTGAAGAATAGAAATGATGCTTATACCTTAATGAAAAAGGTAATTTTCTACTTGAGAGTTCCCGCAAGGGGATCTGGAATTAGTCAATAGGTGTGCATGAAAGTAATGTGCACGCTTTAGTTAAATATAACTTATCGAGGAGTTTTTGAATGTGAAATTGCATGTGATTTGTTTTATATTGATGCTCAAACAGTGGAAAAGCAATAATTATCATTTTGTAACTACCATATGTTTGATTTTCTCTTTACATGTTTAAATTTATTTAACTTCTGAACCTAGATCATAACTTCTATTAATGTTCTGGCTCAATTATAATCCTCACCATCAGACATTTTCACAATGTCTAAAAGCCTTTTGGGCAACTTTTCTTTCCATCAAAATATACACGCTTCTAATGGAACATTCTTCAAAAGTAACATTTTCCGTCTCTTACATATAAACTGAATTTCAAAATTGAGTAATTATCCTACAGAATCATTACTATTTCTATACTCTCTCTCTCTCTCTCTCACACACACACACATATATATTCATACCCTAAAAAACTAATAATTACTTGTGTCTTATAAAAGGCAATTTTTCATCCTATGAAAATACACATGCTCCTAATAGACCAACCTTCAGAAGTTAACTTTTCCCTCTCTTAGTTATAAATTGAATTTCAAAATTGAGTAATTATCCGATTGAATGAAATCATTACTATATACACTTGCACTCATACTCACATTTATATGCATCCATACCCTAAAAAACTAATAATGACTTACATCATATCATCTTATTATTATATTCGCATGAAAACAAAAACAATCAAAGTCAAACATATACATTTTTTACTGTTACACTATTTATGAATTTTTACACAAAATATTATTTGCACCCCCTCAAATTCACCAATATGGGCTTCCAAACCTTGCTCTTATATTTTGAATGTACTCTTTTGCTTGGGCCCTAGCTTCCTGCATGAAATTGGTTTTTCTGAATGACGAAAGATGTTGAAGTGATGTTCCTAAATGGCAGGTTGAAAACCAGTCTGGCTTGACCCTAATTTGCCAGTTTTATGATAATCAAGATGCATCAATATCTACAAGGCAGTCAACTACTGTTTTTTTAAGGTAGCTTAATGAATTTTATTTGATAGTATGATTATCCTTCTTGAGTTTTATCAGCTTCATTTCTCTGTGAGAAGAGTATACCTTAAGTCCTTTTAATCTTTACATGTGGAAAAATAATTAGCTGAATTTATGAAGATGAGTCGTGAAACTTCTGTTTTTCAGAGTAGAATCTTGTTTGGGGTTGGATAGGTTTAGAGACATGTTTTACGTTTCTTCTCCTATATACAACTTGATAGCCCATTATGGAAGAGTGTAGCAGAGGTTTGATTTGTAACACCAGATTAATCACCTGATTTTGGTGAATAATGCCCAGTTCTAATATGATATTTTATGGAATTTGAAATGCACATGTATCCAATTGGTGATCATAAATAAACTGGTTTTCGAATGGAATTTAGGAGTATTTTTTCTGGGAAATACTATTTCATGAAATATAACAAATAACTATTTATTCAGAGTTACACATATACAGATCTCATTAGAAAATTATTACATTTTTGAATTCTGGTATTTGTATTTTGACAACCAGATAGTACCTAACTAAGATGAGTTCCAATAATCATTCACCAGATTTGAGTGTTTATTGTGTTAACCTTCATTTAGCTTGTCTTTAACACCATCTCTTCGGAAATGGTTGCATTTATTTTTGTTACTTCCATGGGTGGTTTTTGGGTCAACAGCTGATGTGGGCTCTTGTTATCACTGACATGTTCTTAAGGAACCTAGCTTTGGCAAATCAGCCACCAGAAGCATCTTTCTTTTCCATACAGCTTGTCCAGCAAGATTTCCTTTCAACTTCCCCAATTCGTGTGTCACTTACAGAAGCTCAGCAATTTGCTTGGAGGACTTGCATTGTATCATCGCAAGGTGATGTCTCCTGCTTCTTGTCTGCAACTTACAGGATTATCTGCTAGATTAAGCTTTTGGTCCTCGTATGGCATAAGAAAATTGTAAATGACAACACTTGATGGAATCTTCTGAATTGCTGATAGTTGTCGACTTCTCTTTACTCATTTAGTGTTTACTTTATGGTAAGTTTCAAAAGTTGATGAAGCAATTCTGTATGTTAGTGAAAGAATAGTTTATACAAGCAAAAACGGTTACAATGCTTATAAAAGATCACTGTTATAAAATGTTTTTTTTTTTAAAAAAAAATTGTTCTAGATGCATATTGTAACCTTTCCAAATTAAAGTGTACTAGACGCTGACTGCTTGTGCCTCGTTATTTGTCTGAAATAATTTTCTGGATTGTAGATCTGAATTTTACGGATTGATAATTGAAAATGTGTTTAATTTTGACATCAAAAATTTGGAAAGGTATTGTATCCTTTTCTCTTTAGATAAAATCAATATTGTTTTTGGGGATAAACTTGAAAGGATGTGTGTTAAAGTTTGGAAATCAACTTTTGTGGGAATAGAAGACTATATATCTTTTACTTATGGTTTATGAAGTATGATTTATGATATTGAAAATTTATTGGGAATTATTTCAAATTTATCTCAGTAAAAATGAACGGCTGTAGTCTGAAATTTCTATAATTTTCTGGAAGCTAGTCATTTACTTGTGGAGCTGACTGTTTAAATCAAGTGGAAGGACCATTTAAATCAGGATTTAAACAATTCATAGGCATGATGCTGTCCATGACTAATAATGGAAAAGGGAGCATAATATATTGAAAGTACAGTGAGGACGAAATTATGTCCATTTGCCTTAACAAAAGGACAGTGTATTTTCTTACATAGGTGCGCACATGTTGGCCAGCAAGTTCTGGTTTTAAGAGACTATTTGGGTATGATGAGATGCCCTTTGGAAATATTTAGATGTATAGGCTGAAGGTTTTATGAAATTATTAAGATTTCTATGGAAGGGCTGTTACTAGGTCCATGAGTTAGCACTCTTTTTAGTAAAAAAAAATTTCAGCAATGACAATTATATCTGAATTTTCAGAAAATTGCTGACCTTAAAACATTTACTGCTAAAAAATTCTGAGGTCCATTGCCTTGCTCTCCTTATTTTAAATGAAAAATGTAAGTCATTGGACATGAATCGTCAAATATTGGCTTTTTTCTGGGCGTTATTTATTTCCTTACAAGTAATGAACTTTTTCTTTTTTACATATGACCTTTAAATCCAGTTATATTAATCTAAATTAGACATAACCATTTTACATATTTCATTATGTATTTTTAATTAACATCAGTTTGACAGTGTTGGGTCAATTGAAGACATGTATGTCAGAAATTTCCAAAAGTTATATATCTTATCTACAGATTGTTCATGCATGTTAAACAATAGAACTTTGAAAATGAGCTTTATATGAATGGAAACATATTTGATATTTAACTGTGTTTTTCTGTAATTGTAGCATTGCAAATGATTACATGAGACTAAACTGGAAGCTGGGAAATTTATTTGAAGTTTTTAACCAACAGGATCAAAATCTGATTTAGAATAATCTGCTAAGACATTCTGGCTTAATTTTTCCATTTGGAATGACTCAGTATCACGCTGACAATTGTTGGTCATATTGCTTTATTATTCCCTTTTTTGTTGATGATTTGATTGTCATGGTTGAATTTTTCGTTTGCTCTACTTGATCAGACTCCAAATCTTTTCCTGGTCCAATTATTGTTGTGGAAATTTCTAAGGGAATTGAGGTATAAATTCCTCTGCTGTCTCTGAATTTTTGCCATTGATATATGTTGCTCATGTCACTAGAATTAATATGTCCTTTTATTTTCCCCTTTGGTATCACAAGGATGGCCTGTCAATTAATGTCTCTCCTCTATTAAAGATACACAATGAAACTGATTTCTCACTGAAGCTGCGTTTTCAAAGGCCTCATCATCAGGAAACTGAATCTGCTACCCTGATTCTGAAAGCTGGAGACATTGTAGATGATGCTATGACAGCATTTACTGCTACCGATTTGTCTGGTGGTTCAAGGAAGGCATTAACATCTTTATGTGTTGGTATGCCCTGTCTTCATTTCTTCATTTATTCAGTACATAGATTAAGAAATATCTAAAAAAGAATTTGATTTAATAATATGTTTCACAGCTACGAAATGTAGATGCTACAAGTTACTGGAATTTACCCACAGCACACATGATAATGAGCGTTTATAAGTTTAGAGAAGATATTTTTCTCTGTCTTATTGCTTACATCTATTATGATTTCTCTGTAATTCAATATCTATATTGATGATGATTTATGATTGGAATCATATTTTTCTTGATTGTTTTTTTTTTTTTTTTTTTCGTATTGAACTATAAAAAATACTCCAAGTTTTCTTTCTGGTGCTAGCTTACAACTATGGCCGATGTATTGTTAAGTTCAATACATGGTATGAAAATTGTGCTCAACTGATGTGCCCAGAGGAGAATGTTACGAAGAAAATAAGGCATGCAGCACTATTTCAGAGGCAAATGGATGAAATTTTTTGTATGATTGAGTATGCTATTAGTTAAATTTTATTAAGAGATAATTGACTACACTAATAAGTTACATTTTTGCTATGTTAGTTTTGCAATTTTTGAACCCTAAAAGCATTCATCTAATCAGTATACTTTTTAAATTTTTTTTTCTTCCTGTCTTATTTTTACACAAAAAAGACTTAAAAGCACACACTCACATTTAAAAACAAATGTAACCTTTATTTCTTTTTACTTTATCATTGACAATATTCAAGAACCAATCTTGGTTTAGCAAAATGTGGAATTAAAGATAAAATATGAATCTTCATAAAGGTAGACTATGTTTTCATGGCTAATCATTGAGCTCTGGGGTTTGTCATGGTTTTTGAGTTCCTTTTTAATGCCTGGGCTTCAGTTCTTTTAACACTGATCAACAATAATTTAATGCCTAGGCTTTGGTTCTTTTAACATTGATCAGCAATAATCTAATTCATAGGCTTTGGATTTTTTAACGGTGATCAAAATTTTTTTCGAAGATATAGTTGGGTTCAACTTTCTGCTGTACCTGTAATTCATGGGATCTTTTGGTTGTTATGTTCTCCTGTAGTTTTATTTTTTTCTTCATGAAAAAAAAAGTTGAATATTCAAGAACTTAATATTCTATTCTAGATATATTTATGCTGACTTTGGGGATTAGCATTTCCACTATTTGGAAGTCCAATCTTCGAATTTTTGCTGTCCTTTTTGAAGCTAATGAGATCTAGAG
Organism: Avicennia marina; assembly: GCA_019155195.1. NCBI lineage: Eukaryota > Viridiplantae > Streptophyta > Magnoliopsida > Lamiales > Acanthaceae > Avicennia > Avicennia marina. The sequence goes on from CM032765.1 coordinate 11,693,073, forward strand.
AAGGCTAGTCTGAAGATATCAGTTATCAGAAAGTCTTTGATATTTGTTTTGGACTTCACTCTTTAGGACTAACATTTCTGCCGTTGGTAAGTCTGATGTTTAAAATTTGTTGTCTTCTTTGGAGTTAATGAGGTCTAGAGAAGGCAAGTCTAAGATATCGGTTGTTGTGAAGCCTATGATACAAGTAATGATCTTCAATTTTTTTTTTTTTGGAAGTATAGTATATTAGTCATAGGCATAACATCTGTTATATATATCTATACTACTATACTATATTATTATGTTTTTTCTTCGATTTTGGTTTCATAAAGTAATATTACATATTTGCTCTTTTTAGTTGCATAATGTAAAACTAAACATTCACTGTTATTTTTAATTTTTTGTCATTTTCTATCTTTTATGATTTCCTTTTCTTTTAATTTATCTTTATTTATATTTTCATTTCAAACTTTTGAATTTTCTTATTTTAAATATTTTTTATATTTTAAATAATATTATTGCTATTATTTAAAATACAATTATTTGTAATTTATAAATAATTTTACACACACATTGTGTGTGCCAATGTTACTAGTATATAAAATATTTTTGTTTACACTAGCCAAATAGACATGTAGAAGCATTAGGAATCCCTATCATGTGTGGGAGAGCATTGAATGAATTTTAGCAGCAGAATAGGTTTATGTTTGATGAAAGTTATTATGGGAGAGATATACTTACTCTTTGATGTCTGCAGAATGTGCATGAAAACGATGGATTGAATATGGTAATGAAAGCATAAAAGTTACAGTGCAAGAATAGTTAGAAACATGTTTTAATTATAAGAGTAAAAGATTTGCTAATTTTATTAAATAACATGTTGAATCTGTAAATGGGTGTTCGTATGATAAATTCTTGGCAGAAGTTCTGTTATGGCTTTTGTGAATGCTTTCCAAAAATTTTTTTTAGAGATTTTGGCTAACAGTGTTTTATTTACCTCAAGAAATTGCCCATAACTGTTTCTTTAATAGGTAATGGATGTTTTGTGTTTCAATCTGATTTTTTTTCCTTTTTTTGGTATTTGTACATTCTTTATTTTACTTTGTGAAATTATCAGCTCTGTTTGTTTTCATTTTGTGACGTGTGTTTTTAGGTGTATTTGTCTTGTGAAGTGTATAAAAGTAAGTGTATAAAAGTAAGAGAGATAGAGATAAAATTTAAGAAGTGTAATGCTTACAATATGTTTTTAGGATGAAAAAATGAAAATAAACAGGGCCGACTCTTTCCATTAGTTTTTTTTTTCCAGAAACTCACAAGGTTGAAAATGGATATGCAGGGAATTATGTATTCTCATTTAGACCCAACGTTGCTGATGAATTGAAAAATTTCAAGATGTCATCTATAGAGTGGTCAGATGATCTCAAAGGTGGGAAGCCTATTCACCTGTCTGGGCTGTTCGATAAATTAAGTTACCAAGTGCGGAAGGCATTTTCTGTCAGCCCAGTAAATATTTCACTGAGCAGTGCAACTTGTGCTCTTAAATCTCAAGAAGGCTTTGTTTCTAACATACATTTTCTGATACAAACTATTGGAAAGGCTGTACCTTTTGTAAATCCAGATAAGTTTGGATACACCTCTGCCAATAAAAGTTCACCAGTTGCAATGCCAGAACAGAAGGAAATTTTTGTTCTTCCTACAATTCGGGTTTCCAATTTATTGCACACAGAGATACATGTCAGTTTGACAGATAGAGGTAATGGAGGCAAAAAAATTTGAATTGAATTTTTGCTTAGTTTGTTTAATATGTTATTGTAAAACCTTACCTTGTTGCAGATCCACAAAGCAACGCCCTCGATTGTGATAATTTGTGGAGTCAAGCCACTATTTCATGTGGATCAGCTGCCAATTTTTATGTTAACCCTGCTACCATACATTTTGTGGTCGCTTTAACTTCTTTTGGTTCAAAATGTAAACCTGTCAATAGTAGTGACTGGGTGAGGAAATTACAAAAGCAAAAAGGTGATATACCTCATTTGGATATTGAGTTGGACTTTGGCGGTGGGAAGTACTTCGCCATGCTTAGATTGTCTCGTGGGCCCAGGGGCGCCCTAGAGGTACTTATCCTGAGACATTAATTATATAAATATTTCAAATTGACACTTGTAAAGTAATTGCTTTTGTTTTCAGGCTGGTGTATTTACATCATATGCCTTGCAAAATGATACAAATGTTACATTGTTTTGCCTTTCTGCGAACCAGAAGCCTTCATCTAGGTATTGGATGATCTGTGACATAATGATTTAGGCATTAACTATTGGTACAATTTTGTCCTTAACAAGATCCTGTATTTATTTATTTATTCTTTTTGCAGGGAGGAAATCGATAGATTCGGTACAGGTATTCCTCCAGAGTTGGGATCATATTTGCCTCCTAATTCCATCACATCATGGTTTTTGAAGTAAATATCATTTCTCTCTCTGTTTTCTTACCGCATTATTCCTTGAGAGAGTGCTTGGTATTTTTTCTGCATTTAGCATAATACATATATGCTAAAAAATGAGTTCAGCTTTTTTAAAAGAAACCATTGCTGTTAAACTGTTTTTGCTGGACTAAGTTAATAATTTCAACCTGTTGTGATAAAATAGAAAGATTCTTTTATCCAATTGCAACTTAGTATTTTGGTTGAGATGGTATTTGATATATTTTACACCTTACTAAATAGTCTATGTACAAACTTCTCAAATTCCATGCATATATTCAATCATCCTGTCCAGTTCATTCGAAAAGAATTTTAATATCATTGGAATGAACTTATAAAACAGGCACAGCTTATATATCCATTTGGTCTTGGTGTGGGTGGAAAGGTGGAGATTTTTTTTTTTTTTTGGTGGGTAGGGGAGGTGTTCAATCTAATGAAACCAGAAAATAGTCGTGATGCATGATAATTTCAGTCTAAATTGTTTAATATTAAAAAAGATGTCTTAGCATAATTTTGCCTTTTATTCGGAAGCTATTGATTCTTATGTAATCCATATGGATTTCCATTTTTTTCTTTTGAGATGTGAAATTGTGCTTATTTTTCTAATATGACTGTTCAAAAATTATATGCACATGAAATTGAGATTGAGGTAATAATGCAAATATTGTTTATTTGAGAGAGAGAGCAAGAAAGACGAAGTACTGAAAACCATGTTAATAATGCACTAACTGTCATAATGTTGGATTATTATGCATGGAACTCCTATATGATATACTTGTCCAACACCAGATGCCACAAATTGTGTTTCAAGTTGTTGGAGGAGAAAGAACTGGAGGCACATTTGGACTTGGATGTGTTATCAGGCCTTACAGAGATAGACCTTGAATCTGAAGAATTGTTTGGCTCAAAGAATATAATGAGGTTGGGCGTGTCTTTAAGGCCAGCATTGACAAAAAAGGTCTCATCTCATTTAGTATCTTTGAACTCACGATATATTGTATGCAATGAATCAGAGGATGTCATTGCTATCCGACAATGTTATATGGAGGTCTGTTCTAACCGTTTCTACTTGTGTCATAATAGTTGTGGTTATCATTTTAAAATTTTGAGTTTTGCTCTGATTTTTTTCTTGAAAGGGTATGGAAGAGTTGATTGCTCTCAACAGCAAACAGAGGACAGCTTTAAGGCTAAATACAGTAATACCAAAAAAGAAAGAAACCAACGTTGTCGAAAATCTTCTCAGAAAGCATGCAAAATCTCTGAATAATTCGTCCTTTTTCATTCAATTCCGTCCACATGGGACCAGATTTGGTTGGTCAGGGCCAGTATGTGTGGCTTCACTGGGACGATTTTTCCTGAAATTTCAAAAATCCTCAGAGTTTCCTGACAGTCAATCAGATAGGATGTCTAAAGACAATTTAGGTGAATTTGCAGCTGTTCATGCGGTGGAAGAAGGGTCTACCATCGTTTTGCACTTCTGCCGACCACCAATTACCAATCTTCCATATAAAATAGAGAACTGTTTACATGATTCTCCCATAACTTACTATCAAAAGGTTCATGCATAGTTCTTCCATATTATCATGTATAATGCAGTCCATATGGTTATCCTCTTTAATTTAGTTATGCGCTTCTTGAGTATCATCCCTTATTTTCAGGGTGCTTCATCCGAGCCAGAGATTTTGGGAGCTGGGGTTAGTGTTCACTATGTCTGGGATGACCTGACTCTTCCACATAAGCTAGTCATCCAACTTGACGGTAATTTTCATGATTTTGACATTCTTTATTCTTTAGTTGAATTTGAATATGACCTTGCACAATTCAATGAATTTTTATGCTTGACCTTTGAATTCGATATGCTCAGGAGATTTCTGGGGAATGCTGTTTTCGATTGTTACTGAAAAGACATAGATGACACAAAGATATCTGTTTTATCATAGAAAGATCTACTCTGCAGTCCATTGGAATAAACTTCTGAACCGAATGGCTGTGCTGCACTATAACAAAATATTCTGTGACAGATAAACATGCATGATAGGAATTGAAGTGTGCTTTTTGAAGCTTTTGTCAATTAGCTAAATGTTTAGATAGTGCTCTATGTATTACTCATTGGTATTTCACTTACACTTTTATGAATGACTTGAAGATCTGAAGATCTAACTGTGTTTCTGTTTATAATATTATTATGTTGGTGGAGGAAAGATTCATATTGTTATAAGGCTGAAACTTGCTTTTTGAAGTTCTTGTTAGTTCATGAAATGGCCTTGCGTTCAATTGTGTGGCTTTATTGTGGCAGATGTGCATCTTTTGCGTGAAATCAACTTAGATAAGGTGCGGTCATGGAAACCATTTTATCGTAAGAAGCAAACAAGAGATCTGGGCTTTCATTTAACTCTGGATAAGAAGCCCAAAGACCAGAAACAAACTACCTACAGTCAACTAATTGGCTCAGTGACTTTAAAGGTGGGTTTTGAAGTATATGCAGAAGGTGAAACGAGAGTTTTGAGGATTTGTGAGTTCTCTGATAGTCATAAGGTGAATATGGTGTCTGGCTCCAGTACGAAGATGAGGCTGAGAATATCTTATTTCTCCATCCACTTGCTAGAGCATGCCAAGCAGGTCAATTTTCATATGTGACTTACCATCCTACATAATGTGTTTGCCTATTTGCTCATTGTTAGTTTTTCTTGATTCTCATAAATGCATATGTCAATCTCAATAAGTATTATGCTTTTCTGCTATCAAATTTGTTTAATGAGTGTTAGCAGCTAACTGTGGTACAGTTGTGCTTCTCAGTAATACATTACATGCAACATGAATCCTAATAGAAAATGTTCTTGCCTTTATACTTCAGTTTATAAAATGACTAATAATGAATTTAATTGTGGTCCATCCACAACCCACATATAGCACAGCCCCCCCCCCCCCCCCCCCCACAACAGCCCCACAAAGCCATAACTTTAATTTTAGTGAAGGATTATTCTATCTCAAGGATAATACATAAATTATCATTTCTTTTCTGTTTGCCCTGGTGTTGGCAGGCAAGCTTCCTTTCTTCATGTTTAATGCTTTTTGTGATAAATAATTGCTATGATACATCTCTAGTATGTAAAACTACATCAGTTTCGTGAAATAAGGAAGAGTAATGAAAAGAAAGGTTAGAAACCTACTTGACAGTATTTATGGAGAATTGCAAAAGGTATTAAATTAGCTTGTTTACCTAAAATTTTAACAATGTCGACTCAATAATATATTTAGTGAAAAAGCATATCATAGAAAGTACTACCATCTCATAGTATGTGTACTTAATTTCTTTATGTAAATATCAAATTAAAACACTATAATGTTTGACCCTAAGCCCTTGATGAGAGCAAATGTAAAATCAACTGCTAAGGAAAGCTAAAACATAACATTTGATTTCACATCTTTTTTCTTGATAATATAAAATAAAGATAGATTTACAGTCACTATCTTTAACTTACAGTGAAATTACAAATATCCCCTCATTTTTTAAGAATTACCAATGTCCCCTAATTTCTGAAAAGCATTACAAAGACGTGCTGGAGATTGCCAAATGTTATAATTGTCCTTAAATTTTTGGTGGGGAAAAAGAAAATTTCAAAAAAGGTGGAAAGAGGAAATGGCGAAATTATGATTAAGATAGAAGAAAATTTACTAATGACGGAGAGAGTTGGGCGAAATTGACTTGGAGGAAATAAAGCTCATGAAAACCTGACTAGATAGGGGTCATTTCCATCAGCGAACATTGTCGGCTATAGTCCAGAACTGAAAATTTTAGGTTACACAGTTTGCGAGAAGAAGCCATTGAGATAGAAGAAAAATCAATGATGAGAGCGAGAGAGAGTTGGGTGAAATTCACTGGGGGGAAACTAACTAATGAAAATCCAAACAGATAGGGGTCATTCCAACAGTGAACACTAATTAGAGTTTTGCAGTTCGCAAGAAAAAGTTGTTGAAATAGAAGAAAAATTATTGATGATGGAGAGAGCATTGGGTGAAATTGATTTGGAGAAAAAATCCAATCAAATAAGAGTCATTATTGGTGGCGAACACCGTTAGCAAGAAAAGATTGTTGTGGTTTTTTCTGATATAGTATAAAAAGGTCCCTTATATATATGTTATGCTACAAGTAGGTCCTCGTGGCAGTGAACAGAGGTGTATTTTCAACATTTCTACCTTTTTTTTTTTCAGAACCCTACCATTAGACCTCCGTCATAATGCTTTTTGGAAATTAAGGGGTAATATTAATTCTTCAAAAATAAGGGATATTTGTAATTTTGGTATAGGTCATTGATAGTGGCCGTAAATCTTCCTAAAATAAAACTTCAAATTTTTGAAGAAAGGAAAAAGACTTGGGGTTTTCTAGCCTTGCTTCTTTGCTATTATAAATGTCACCAAACCCCTTTTTTTGCATTGCAAACAGTTTTACCTTGGCATTGGTAAATCCTTTTCCTGTAAAATATAGTAGATATAATAATGTTGTTGTTTGTCTGGATTTCAGGGAAAAACTACTGTTTCAACTATGCTTGTTTTTATTCAATGCCACATAAACAATTTTTTTCCATGCTTCCATTTGAACTTCACATGTGTTCCACTTTACCATTTAGTATTGGTTTTTGGAATGGAATGGAATATTCCTCGTATGCTAAATGAAAAGTATTTTTCTTTCTATACTTTGTACTTCTCTCATTTTCCAACTTGCCCCCTCGTCACCCCTACTAGACTTATCATCAAATATTATACGAAGTGATGAAAGTACGACAAAATTTTTTGCTGTTATACTTTGACTTGTGTTCTATGAATTTAATAACATTCCTCACTATATAGGTAATGTTCAAATTCATTTTTATTTACATTTGCTATAGTATATTTTGAAATAAAATTAGAAGATTTCATTGAATTTTATGAAATTCCTTAAATACTGTTAAGTTAAAATGTTTTTAATTTTGTAAAATGCTAGTTATATCGTAGAATTACTAGAATTTCAGTCATAGTTTATGATATTTGAAGTTGATGGCAAGGTGGAAAAATTCGTAAAGTTCATATACCATATAGTTTTTCATTTAACATGAGAGGGAATCATAGTTGGTGGGCCATGGAGCATGTCACTAAAGGTGCCAGGCCATGAAGAATGGGGCTGGGCCTTACCAGGTGCCCAGGAGCCCTCCTGGCCTGCATTGTAAAAGGGTGGTAATTTGAAAAAAAATGCAAAAAAAAAAAAAAAAAACATAGAGGATAATCTGTAACTCATCTTGACACTGCACACTCACTCTCCAGGTGCACAGGTAGTAAACTCTATTTCGTTGTATTCTTTCTGTTCTCTCTCCTTATTCTTCCTTACTTATTCTCTTGACGAATTCAGAATTTTTATTATTATCTCTCTATGTTTCTTTTCAAGCAATTGAAATTTTGAGACTCCTTTTTTGGAATTGTTTAATTTCGTAATTGCTAAGTTAGCTACTTTGTTCTTTCATTTTCTAAATTGTGTTGAAATGCTAAATTAGAGGGTTAATATCTACTAAAATTAGTGTTAAAATAGTAAACTTTAGCAGAAGTTATGGTTGCATTGTTTTTGATGATAACTTGTTGCTTTGAAATTGTTTACTTATTTGTTATTTTTGTTTTCCCCAAAATTGGAAGTTCGAAGTTATTTGGAATAGTTTTTAGCATGGAAAATTTATTTAGTTTTAATTTTTTTTAAAATTACTGGTGGTATGAGCTATTGATATATGATCTATATGTGTAACCTTAGATAACAAAAATAACAAATAAGTAAACAATTTCAAAGCAACATTGTGTGCCATGTCCTTAGATAGCCTTTGATCTGTGGGCATTGTGCCCTGTTAATTACTATGTAGGGTGTTTCAGATGAAATATTCTGTCTAATTCTGTTGGAACCCCTGCATTAGATGGCCAATTGTAAACTTCACGTGAAAATGTATGAATAAAAAAAGTTGGAATTGTGTAATGTGCATAGTTCAGATAGCAAAATCATTTTAAACCTTAAATGGATTAGTTGTATGCTGTACAATTTTTCTTGTATGTTTTTACAAACTCTCACTCGTTTGATCGGTAATTTCCCTGAAGGAGGTAGTTCTAGAGGAGCCATTTGATTATGCACCAATAATTATTGCAAGGCTCGAAAGAGTTAACTGGGATGCTTTTTCCACTGATCAGCATAAATATAACCAGATCAGAGTGCAGGTTCATGGAGTTGCTTTTGTTTGTGTTGTTCAAGAGATGGATATTTGAAGCTTGTATGCCTTGCTGATTTGGGTATTGTGGCTAATTAATGCAGTCATTGAGCGTGGATGAGAGGTGGGTTGGAGCTCCTTTTGCAGCAATGCTTCGTGGTCATCAATTAGAAAAGTCTGATGCAAACGACGACATCCTTCATGTTGCAGTTATTTTGCTTCCAACAAGTTCTTTTGTTAAACAAGTCAAATACCTTTCTATTGTTCTACAGGTAACTGAAATAACGTACAAATAAAAGTCCCTTGTGCTTCATCTTTATCTTAAAAGTTCCGCGAAACTTTGTAGTAACTATATATTCAATAGCATGGTGCTATTCTTTTCTTTAAGTGTTGGTCAAACTGTGTCATCTTTGCAGCCTCTAGACTTGAACCTTGATGAGGAGACATTAATGAAAATTGTTCCATTTTGGAGAAGATCTCTAAGTGATTCAAGTACTCCACGTCAACAGTACTATTTTGATCATTTTGAGATCCACCCTATAAAGGTTTGATACCCAACTTGGTTGCGTTTCAAAATTTCTGAACTAGTTCTTACCTTCTACTACTTCTTTATTTTTATGATTTAACTATCTAGTATCAATGATGTGATGGGATGTAACTGATTTTTGCTCCCCTTAAATATTAAAGATTGTGGCAAGCTTCCTTCCAGGGGACTCACATCACAGATACAGTTCAACAGAGGAAACTCTGAGGTCTTTGCTCCATAGTGTTATTAAGGTCTCTGAATACTCTGTCCTGTCTAAGAATTGATTATTTTCCTTTATCTCCTATGACTTTTTTCCCTTTCCAATTAGATCCCTGTCATTGAGAGAAAGACTGTTGAGCTCAATGGGGTTCTTGTAACACATGCTTTGATAACGTTGCGTGAATTGTCTATAAAATGTGCACAACACTATTCCTGGTATGGGGTTGCAATTTGATTACTTACCAGGTTTTGGTTTTAATATCTCAACAACACTAAATTTCATTTAAGTTTTGTAGGTATGCAATGAGAGCAATCTATATTGCAAAGGGAAGCCCATTGCTTCCACCTGCTTTTGTTTCTATATTCGATGATCTAGCTTCATCCTCACTTGATGTCTTTTTTGACCCTTCAAATGGCTTGCTTAATCTTCCTGGTGTTACCTTAGGTATTCAAATTTTTTTTTCCATCTATAATATGCTTGTAAAGACATAATGGGATCTGTTTATAGCCTTCTTATCTCTTGGAGGTCTCTTCACTAGTGAACATGGTGCGATTTGTATGCACTTGGGCTCTAAGTAGTGATGTTTGTTTTTCTGGTACTCCTTTTTTTTTTTAATTCTGGCTTAATTGTTTCTTCACTAATGAAGTTGGCGGATTGTATTTGGGTTCAAATCACTGGTGTCCACATTATATTTTTTTTATAATTATTTTGAACTGCTTAATGCTTTTAACAATGTGATTCTAGCCTGATATGATATTTTATAAACTAGGCACCCTCAAGCTTATCAGCAAATTCATCGACAAGAAAGGTTTCTCTGGAACAAAGCGCTATTTTGGTGATATGGGAAAAACAGTGAGTTCTCTCCGAAATTGACGAACAAATTAGGACTTTTTTGAGTTGTATAAAATTTCTATATCTGTTTCATTTGCAGTTGAAAACAGCAGGGTCCAATATGCTATTTGCTGCGGTCACTGAAATATCGGATTCTGTTCTTAAGGGAGCAGAAACAAGTGGTTTTAATGGAATGGTGAATCTCATTGATATCTTATTGTTTTACAAATATTTAGTGTGGATCTATCTGTTGTTGACTGCACCACTACATAATTTTTGTAGGTGAATGGTTTTCACCAGGGAATTCTTAAATTAGCTATGGAACCATCAGTTCTCGGTAGTGCTTTCATGGAAGGTGGTCCAGATCGGAAAATTAAGCTTGATAGAAGTCCTGGGGTTGATGAGGTAAGTTATATTAAGTCAAAACAGCAGTGGTGGTGCTTGTATAAAAATTCTTTTCTTTCTCATGAAGGTCTGTTTCTGACACATTTCATGTGTTGTAGAGAGCTATAAGTAGAATAATATCCTTCTAGTTTCACATTATGTCAGAATTATATTATTGGAGTAGACGGGCTTGTGGATCAGAGTAACTGGAAAGTGGATCACAAGCCGAAAGAGCATCCCTAATAGTTCCAATCATTTCCTCTAGTATTTGCACTCGTCTGGTTTCTGAGTATTAAAGAATAATTGAAAGAATTAATACATACTTTATTCGTGAATATTCCAATTGAATTTATAGTTTAAAGTTGGGTTACAATTATAGTAGTTATCTAAAATATAGAATAAACTTTACATAATATAATTTCTGTATGAAAAGAAACAAATTATATTATTATTATAAAATAAGAAACATAATATACTTTGGACAAACTAGGTAGCAAAATATACACAATATTAATAACTATTTTTCTTCAACACTCAGTGCTGAAAGTGTTTTTTATCATTTTTTAAAATGGTGCAGCTATATATTGAGGGTTACCTGCAAGCAATGCTGGATACAATGTACAAACAAGAATATCTTAGGGTGAGGGTCATTGAAGACCAGGTAATATTGGTTTGTACATCTCTTTTGATCGATATATCAGTGTACTGAAACAAAATGTGAACTGCTTGGATAAATGTCTCTGTTTATCATTGCTTGCATAATGTTTTTGTCAGACATTGCTGATACTTACCAATCCCAGAGAAATTTTGGCACACAATTATCTACGCTATCCATGTTTTATCTACGTCAGCACTGTAGTTAATATGACCAATTTCATTCTGACCGTCCATTCCTGTATAGGTTGTTCTCAAAAGCCTTCCTCCCAGCAGTTCTCTTATTGATGAAATTATGGAACAAGTAAAAAACTTTCTTGCAAGCAAAGCCTTGTTGAAAGGGGAACCTTCAACAAGTCATTCCCTCCGACCCCCACGAGGAGAACGGGTAAGCATGTTCATTTTGTAGATTTGTACTCACTGTTCCCATTGGTAATTGATACAACAATGGTAAGTCAATTCAGAAACTGAATTAAGGCACACAGGCTCAAGGTTAACTCCATTATAACATGCATGTGTTTACTTTTCTCTGGGCAAATCCTCTGCCCTTCTTTGGCAGGCAAACCTTGTGCCCAAATATTGTTGAAAATTTGTTACGTCTCATTGACGAGAAAATTTCTCCTCTTGTTACCCTGTATTAGAGTCACTTTCTGGCTAATATTGCTCTGCCTGACATGGTGGTTATGGTAACTCAAATCATCAATGACCATTCACATAACAGGAATGGAGAATTGGCCCTACTATCCTGACTCTATGCGAGCATCTGTTTGTGAGTTTTGTCATTCGTTTGCTTCGGAAGCAGTCTGGCAAGGTGGTGAGTAGAATCAAGTGGAAGGAGAAAGCAAAGGCAGACGAAGAGAAAGCATTTGGCCCGGGTGAGGAACAACAACACAAGGTGGTGAAGGTTGTGTGGAAATGGGGAATCGGCAAGTTTGTGTTGTCTGGTATTGTTGCATACATCGACGGACGGTTGTGTCGGAATATTCCTAATCCCTTGGCAAGAAGAATTGTTAGTGGTTTTCTGTTGAGTTTTCTCGATCAAAGTGATGATGAAAAAAAGTAGAGTGAAGTGGGTCTTTTTCTACAACTAGAGGCTTGTAATTCAATGTACTAGTGTTTAGGCCTAATTTAATTAAGCTTTTTAAATTTATAATACTATTTTTGATAAATTAATTTACTCAATTTCCATTAATTAGAAAGACCAAGCAGACTTAAATGTAATCAGTGATATACCATTATCATTTTTATACCATGTCTATTATTGAAATAAGAAATTTTATTATACATACACAACCATCCATATTTAGAAGTCTTTTATATTTAGTCATTTTTTCTCTTTTTCATTTTTTCTTTGTAACTTCATATTTTTATCTGTATTCTCTCTCAAGTTTTCTCTTTTCAAATTCTTTTTTATCATTGCTTAATTTTATTTTAAATATTTTTATATCTTTAATTTTAAATAATTGTATTTTTATTATTATAATATAGCAATTTCGTAATTTATAAAGAAATTTACGCTAATTAACACTGCAATTTTACTAATATAATAGAATTACAATTGTCATCAAGTAGATATAAAATCTTGAACGCATTTTTATCGGTCGAGCCTTATTGCTGGGCGGTCTTCTCATTATTTAAGGCCTCTTCTAAATCTGAAACCCAAAAAAAAAAAAAAAAACAATGGTTACATTATTTCGATCTGGTTTTGAGAGCGCGTTTAATACATTTTGTCTTTGTGACAATTGAGATATTACATCTTTTCATGACCTTATACTATGTTTTGGAACCCCCTTTTAAAATCTATTCACCTACTAAATTTTATACTACTAAACATATCACACTCAATAAAAATTTCATTCAAATTCAAATTCAAAATTTCTTTCTTTTACATATATAATTAATTAATTTTTTTAATTATTATATTTATTTACAATTAAATTAATATTTATATATATATGCGCACAAATACCCTCATATTTATATTATATAAATTAATAATTATTCTTATTTACTATCATATCATTTAATTATTATTATTATATATTTTATACATTTATAAATAAATTAATTTAAATAAATAATACTATTTATTTCTATCGCATTTTCTTTTCACATATCACTCGTCTGGTACAACACTTACCAACTATCATTCATAACAAAAGCACCCCTTCCAAGCATAGCCTCAAAGAAATGAGAACTTAATTTGGGCCATCCACATGTTTGTAATTAAGGATAGTAATTTTTGACTACTCGAAAACTTAATTCAAAATTGGTGAGTTTTGAGTAGGCGGGTTTAGATCAAAATTGAGTTAAACTTATAAATTTGAAAAGACAAATGGTCAATTTCAAGTTTACGTGCGAATATATTTTAAATAATTTAATAAATATTTATATACATATAAAAAAATAGTTAAATAAAATTAAATGGTAAAATTGTAAATAATTAAAATATTAAACATTAATTTTAATTAAAGCCGAAATAATTTTTTTTGTTATTAGGTTGGCAGGTTAAATTTAGGTAACTCGTGAAATTACAATAGGTCGGATTCGAATCAACGGGTCAAATGTAATACCTAAATTTCGAACTATTGCCACCCTATCTGTAATACATACATGCATGACGTTATTCAACTTCTATGGCTATGTTTGGGAGAAGAGTTTTTATTTGATATGAAGTTTGGTGAGGGTTGTATTAAGATGAATAATTTGTTTGAAAAAAATATTTTAATGAAATGAATAACATAATTTATTTAAATATATGTAAAAAATATATATAATAATAATTAGATAATGTGATAGTTTATAGAGATAATTATAATGTTGTGAAGTATAAATAAAAATAAATATGAATATATATATGAGATATATATATATATATATTTATATATTAATTTGATTGTAAGTAGGATAATAATTAATAAATAATTAGTTAGTTATACATATAAAAATAGAAAAAAGTTTAAATTTAAATTTGAATAAAAAATATTTGATGATATAAAGTCTGTGAGGAAAGTTTAGAATTAAAAGTTGGGTTCCAAACGTAATCATGGTGACAGTAGATCAAATCTTCATTCCAGAACGTCATCGTTTTTGCTGTGGAGTCCAAGTTTGACCACGAAATTCCCACCTGCGGATGTAACAATATCGATTGCTTTATTAAACCGAGAGATGTAAATTAGGCCGTAGTTTTCTTTAGTGATGAGTAGGTGTTTAATAATTTAACTTTCGTTTACCGACTTCATGGCTATCAATAAAAAAATAACTGAATAAAACTAACGGGGCTAATGGGATTTAATATAAAGGGATGGATGAGTTTAATGCAATGAAAATCTTGACAGAGATGGGAAAGCAAGCAGTTGAGTAATTGAAAGGTGGTGTTTCGTCTTTACGATGAGCGCGGAAAGTGAGCCCTCAGATTTGGAGCTCCAAACTGTTAGCCAGCCCACTGTTTTTCAACACAATAATTGCTGCCTCCTACAGTTTCGTTCTACTGAATTTAATGGACCCCTGTGGTTCCACTCTACTCTATTTACATCCCGACAAAAAAAAAAATATATATATATATATATATATATCTGTGTGTGTGTGTACATGTACTTGCAAGGAAGGAGACTGCGATCTTATCGTACGTGCAACAAGACAGACGAAACAAACTTGTATTATACTCGATGAAGAAGTTGACAGAATCAAGGTCGCATGGTACGAAAAAGAAAGACAGATGAGACTTTGCTAGAGTCCAGATTCTGTTAATTCCACTTGTAATTGCGTGTGTATTATTTAATTTTCTGAATAATCTATATGGGAAGGTGTTGGTTGGTATCTGCCAAGCCAGCAATCCTAAATGAAAAAAATACGTGAGAGTGTTTTGGATTTTCAGGAGCTCTAAAAGCCATACGGCCCCACACCTTGAAAGAGGAAACCACTACACAACTTAATAAAACCTATGGGAGTAAACTATTAGTTTCAAGAGGCCCACAGAAACAATTATTATAGAGTTTTTTTTTTTTTTTTTAAATATTCTAATGCAGGCATTGAAGCGGATGAATCTCTCTCTCATTATGCCTATATATGCTACCTTAACTTGGAGCCAACGATTATATTCTCATGGCCTTTTTCATCTCGAACAACCAGCCATCTTTCTCAGAGGAGGCAAGCAAACAAGGGAGTGAGCCACTGGGCTCGGTCTCCAGCCACCTCTTTCTGAAATCGTCATCCCAAAGTCTGGACAAGGATGTGGTGCTCAGGCGGCTTCGCCATCACAAGACCATGATCAAGGTCAAGAATACCTTCCAGGCTATGCTGTCGCCAAGCCCTTCTAATGCCGAGGAACTGTCTGGAGAGAAATGGCTGCAAAAAGGTGACAATTTCAGCTCCCCGTGAAGTTTAAAGATGCCGGGCTTTGGCTGCTGACCGGAGAGAAATGGGACTCTTCAGAGGTTGGGAGAAGTGATTCTTTTGAAGTCGTGTTCGACGTCGGAAGTGCTGATGGAAATTAAACTCTGATTACGTTCGGGCACTTCTTTGTACAAATTCAGATAATACTATGATTGATTGTTGTCGAATCACTAGATAGGTAAACAGAAAGTGATGGGTTGTGTAGTCTGGATTCGCTGAAAGTCGCATCAGCCCTTGCCTTTTTCATGATGAAGTGTATTTGGTCTGAGGTATGTTTTGGTTCATGAGCGATTATTATGTATGCTGTGTTCCAAGTTCCAACAACCCGTATAGTCCTTTCCTTGTATATAAAGAGGGTGTTGTGTTCTTCATAATTAACTGAAAATTGGCTACTCCATGCCTGGTTTTGCAATATGGTTCAGTCAGGTTAACAAAGTTGGGGACAACCAAGAAAGCTCTTGCCAATTCCATCACTCTACCGTTCTAAATTTTTTATTAACCATGATGCACTTGTGAAGTTCTTCACTTGGTTCTGATATGATATTCCGATGACTGCATCTTTTATACATTCTCTATTCGCGTGCATATGTGGAAATCTAAAGCCAGAATAGTTTATGATTCATTCTAATTAAATGACATGCACATCGCCAAGGAGGGGGAAAATATTGTGGTTAATTGGGAAGCGGATTATAATTATGTTCAGAAGGGCATATCAAATAACTGGGTGTCATCAAAGCACGACCACCAAAATTTGTAGAAAACTGAAAATTTGTTATGAATTGAAATACATACACCACAATGTCAACCTAGCTAATTGCAGCATGCAGATTGAATAGAAGCTGCTTTAACCATTTAACCAAAATAAAAAATAAAATTATACGAGTGCTTGAGATAAGCCTATGTTCCAACACTCGCAAATAATGTTATCAGAATGCTGAGTTGAGTATTTCAAGAAGTGCTTCAATTGCCATTTCCCCGTCTTACTTCTGCAAACCAGTACTTCGAAATTTGAATTCCTTAAATAGCAGGGAAGAAGAAAACACTTTATTTATTTATTTACCTTAAGAAAATCCAGTGGCTCGTTTAACATTATCCTTATTTCATTATACTCTTCTTGGTTGGTTTTCAGGACATCATCATGCAGTTTCATATGTATTTTTTTGACAGCTGACTACAATTTGCATGTAAATTGTCTTGTAATAATTACACTGTCTAGCTGTCCATTGTTGTACCTCGTAGTGGGTCTCGAAAGCCCGTACGTGAAATAAGTACACCTTCAGCTCTCGATGATTGAACCTAGAATTGGCCAGAAAAGCCTGTCTGTGTATTGCTCACACTTAGTTGGCCTCAAAAGCCCATATGTTGATATTAATCTTAACCCAACTCATCGCTTCAAAAGCAGAAAAAATAAAAATAAAAATCCCAAAACCATATTTTGATGCATGCTAAGTTAACAACATCACACCAAGAGCCGTCAAAGCTCGTGGTATGTCAAAGTAGACCCAAATTTAATAAAATTGGCTACTTTCAACTCTTTTTTTTTTTTTTTTCTTATAAGAGATTAATTTAAATGTCGAGTTTTCAACTAAATTTTAGTGACAACATAAAACTGCGTTGGTAAAACTCCGTTTGAATGCGTCACAAAAATTGTTATTGTGTGTTGCACATCAACGTTATTATGCGGAAGATTAGTCATTTGTCAGCTCCCACGAGACCTAATTTTCTGATTCGGTATATTTCCAATTAATCACTTCCAAATTCCAAGCTCCAAAGGTCAATAAACTTCGACGCTTCTCTACTCAGAAACCACAATTAGGATATGCATCATTACATGTTGAATGTTTAGCAGAAGCGATTAGGAGAAATGAATTCAAAAAAATTAGAAAATGGTTTGTTTATTTCTCACTAACAACAATTCCCAATCTTTGAAGGTTGAACAAAATTGTGCCATAACTTTTGCTTTCTTATAAAGTGTCTTCTTTTCTTTGGTGAAAAAGGAAAAAGGAAAGGCAAAATATGGGGAAAAGAGCAAATTAAAAGACTAAAAGCAAGTGCTCTTTATTGATTTTAAGTTCATATGTGTCCTCTAATCAATGTGACTAATTCAATTTACTTAAAAAACAATCAATCACATAATTAACTCGTCAACACGCAAACTCTACACTGTTCATTTAGAGGTAAGTGCATTTATACTTGCTTTGTTCTATTAATAAAAAATTTAGAAAAGTATAATTATAATTTAAATCAAATTAAATTTTGTGAGTTTTGTCCTCTAATTTAATTTTTTAATTTTTCTTTCAACTTGAATGATTTGAATAATCTTACAATTTGTTTAAGTGTTATAGATCTAATTTTCTTTAAAGTTTGTTAGGTCTTCAAAAAAGGTTAATTTCTTGATTTAACACTACGATTTTGAATCAAACATTAAAATTTAATAAACTTATTGAAGAACGTTTCGAATGTTATAAGGACTCCTTGAATGCTATTTGAAGAATGAGAAAAATTAGAGGAGCTTTTAAACTTTAATCTTCTTTAATGTTGATTAGAATTTTCAATAATATTAATTCACTAATTTAATACCTTAAAAGTGAATCAAACATCAAAATTGGATGAGTTTCTATAAAGAACCCCTTAAATATTACAAGAATACTTTGAATTTGTAAAGAGAATTTTTTGAGCTTTTTAGATTGCCTCTTACTTGATCTGTTTTGTTATTCTTTGGTTTGTAGAATCATCTCTATTTACAGGGATGAAAAAGATTTTACTGTCATAAATATTTGATGACGTGATGATATTTAATTAGTTGATAATATTTGATTTGACATCATTTTATTTAATTGAATGATTACAAATTAATTACTAAATTAACAATATTTTCCTTTTTAATTTATAAAATTTGACAGATGGTATGATTTGGTACGCTTGTCATAATTTGATTTGTCTGTCATATTTGTAGTAAAATATCAATTTATTTATTATTTAAATTCAAGAATAATGTTTTTTTAAAATTCATAAAAAGTAAGTAATAAAATTTCTTATTTTAATTGATATTTAATACAATAAAATGTTACATTGGCATCATCTATTTGCACAAAAATTTTACTTGCATACATTCATATCTTCCCACTTAAAATAATTCGACCATGCAGCTAACAAGATAGCATATCTTAGCACAAGACCTCCACGAATACTTCTGTTACCATCCATTTATTTTCCACCTCGACGTTACATGTGGTTTTGATAATTATGACAATAATTTTTCTTATAAAACTGGTCCCGATTACCCGAGAAACTAATTAAGACCAAGAACAATATGTTTGGAACCCAACTTTTAATTCCAAAACAACTTTTTATGCTTACCACTACCTAACATATTATTTAACAATATGTTCATTTAAATTTAAATTTAAATTTTTTTAATATATTATATATAACTAACTAATTATTTTTAATTATTGCATCTATTTACAATCAAATCAAATACTTCTATATATATATCCTATATATATTCACATTTATTTTTATTTACATTCTATAATATAATTATTTTTTATAAAAACTATCACATCATCTAATTATTATTAAATATTTTATACATATATTAAAATAAATTATACTGTTAATTTTATTAAAATATTTTTTCTAAATATACCACTTATCTCAACACAATTTCTACCAAACATTAACTCCAACAAAAACCGTCTCCCAAACGTAGCCAAGGGGTCCAAACATGATATTGAGGGCCATCGGTTGATGCAAAATTGGGTGCATGTCGATGCTTCTGCAAGCGTGGGGGCTCGTAAGCCATAAATTCGTCAGCAAAGTCAAGAAAATGAACCAACTCCCTTTGGTACGAAAAACTCCGTGTCTGGCAAGAATTGGACATCATTTAATTTGAATCTCTTATTGATTATGTAATGCCATTCTTACTATTTAATATGATGAAAACATTTAGTGTACTGTACGCGACGTAGGAATTTGTTACAAATACTAAGCATAATTTGAACCATTTCCTTCAAACTACACAGAGTATTTAACGCACATAAAGATATATCTACTCTATTGTCTACATTGTGCAAAATTGGATTAATGGTCTTCTCGGTGACTCTAAAAATCGTTGGGAGAATAATAAAAAATTAATAGAAGATCTTAGCTTGAATTGCGCACTGTTATTAGAAATTATTTCGACAGTTTAAAATATTTATTTAAGATTAAACAAAAATAAAGATGATCATAATGCAACAAATTATTTGGTCCACCCAACAACAAAAGGAAGAAGAAAATAAGAAAAAGAATGAAAGAAGGCAGAAAAGCAATTAATTTCTTCACACCACTCTGAATGAAAGAGTTTCTATTTATAGATTTCAAAAGAGAGGTATAACTATTGGAGAAAACTATTTAAAAAGTTGTGATTGTTAAAAGAAAATTATTTAAAAAATGTGTAATCATTAAAAAAAAAAATACAACCATTTCAAAAACACGTTTTAAAAATTTTCTTGACAATTCAATGTGAAAGATAAAATTTTTTAAAATACTTAATATTTTTCCAACAAAAATTAGAGAGAAATGAGACTTTTTTGAACGAAGATGACATCGCATGTTTTATTTATATTAAAATCTTGATTGGGCTAAAAGCTAATTTAGCAACTAAGTCCTGAGATTTTATACAAAATAAAATTAATCCGTTACATTTTAGTTTGAATGACTTGACTCATTGGCATTATTGTTTTATTTGATCTTCTTAAGTAGGCCAAAATAATAAATGTTTGCGTGTGCTTTTTCGAGGCCAAATGTGTCTACCAAACATACACCTCCATGCACAAAGTTCACACCCAAATTCCAACACATAATGGTTATGTTTGGAACACAAATTTTAATCTCTCAACCTCTCTTCAAACTTCACCTATCAAAACATTCTACTCAATAAATTGTCAATTAAATTTAAATTTAAATTTTTTTCTTATACATATATATATATATATAACAAACTAATTATATTTCAATAATTATAACTATTTACAATTAAATAAATACTTATACATATACACACATGCACTTACATTTATATATATATATATATAAATATATTTATACTCTATAAACTAACCATTATCTCTATATACTATCACATTATTCAATTATTATTATATATTTTAT
Source organism: Avicennia marina (assembly GCA_019155195.1). Lineage (NCBI taxonomy): Eukaryota > Viridiplantae > Streptophyta > Magnoliopsida > Lamiales > Acanthaceae > Avicennia > Avicennia marina. Next base: position 11,713,913 of record CM032765.1, read on the forward strand.
AAATATATTTAAATAAATTAAAATTTTTTAAATATTAAAATTTTACTGCAAAATTCATGTCAATCCAACTCGGACCATCCAACAATACATTTGCTAGAAAGTCATGTGAAAATCCTTTTTCTAACTTTTTGTTTTCTTTTCGACCACCCCTTCTTTTTTGAAAGTTCGATGACAACGACTGCGAGGTCAAGTCGTTCTTCCACAGTTGCCTGCTCAAGTATGGGACCCGCGGATTTGTAAGAAAAATCTTGACAGAGTGCATGACCTTATCTAGTTTTGCATGTTATATATTCATAGATGTTTAATTTATATATGATTTTTTTTTCCATCGAAAGTTTCAAGAAATAAAAGACCACTATAAATCCATGGATAATTGGTTTCTCTGTGAAGTTCCTTTAAGACATTAATATTTCATGCTTCTACTAGCTGGACGTATAATAAAAAATTGTGTAACCACAGCACAATATTACTATTTTCAAGATTTATCTTCTAACAGACATTGCTGAAACGCCAACGTATTTGATTTTGTTGCACCCCTTTAGGCCTCTCTCATTATGCTAATAAAAATTCAGTTTAATGTAATATTGTGCTTTGACTTTTCATCCTTGGTTTGTTGAAATGCTGAGACGACATACATTGCACGTAAAGAGAGCAACATATTTTCGACACCATAAAGGCTTACTTAAAATGCATTCCTACGAAAATTTTCAATTAAGAAATAACCTTTTTTCCTGGGTTACACAACCTCATCAAATACTTGCTAGGCGTTTTAGAAAGCAATTGGTTCTAGGACATTAAAATTTAGACACAAAATGCTGGAAATGAGAGTATTTAATTAGTTTTGGGACTTGTTCATTGAGTGGAATTGAGCTTGATAAATTATTCTATCAAAGCCAAGCTAATGTTCTGTTACAATGATATAAGCTCATGACAAAGTATAGGATTGATTTTATTTTGTCAAAATCTAGAATAAATTATCCAACTCACTAAGTGTAACAAAATAATCCTAATCAGTAGGCCTATTCAATATTATATTCAAAAAATATTTTGTTTCTCAATTGTTAATTGAATTGTTCATACTATTATCAAAGTATCAAACACATCTTATTTCTCTAAAATTGGTAATCATGAAGGAAATTGATAATTACAAGTAATATAAACGAACCAAATAAAATCTATTTGAGTTAATTATTAATTAAAATTGTCTAAGTTTTTTTATTAAATTTACTTGTTTATATCTAATGAAATTTTTTTAGTTTTTCAGTAAGAATTCTTTACTATGATTATTGCTAATGTTTTTCTTATAAAATTTAAACATTAATATAATTTGGTTATATTCATAAGTGTCGAAAAGAATTAACTATAACTTATGATAATTTAATTTTGTCATATGAATATCAAATAAAATTGTATAGTAAATATCATGTCATTCATATTGTAAAGAAGCGGTACGTAAGAAATAAAAACTACATCTTTTTTTTTTTTAAATTGAAGTTTGTGTATCGTAGAAAAACAAAAATAGTCTTGCTAAATAATTCAACTTAGTGAACATGTCAGTAATTTATCTTATATTTTAATTCATGTTAGGAAACATAAGATTCAATTATTTTAGAATGAGTCCATCCACCAAAATAATTTTAGAATTTTAATTCTGTCAATCAAAATGAACTGAATCTTGAATAACGAGGGTAATAGAGTAACTTTATTTTTTTATTAATAACAAAATATCTATAAGAATAAAAGAAAACTAAATATCAATAAATTTGAAAATGAAAAAAAGTGAGTGGGTTAAGACGATGAAAAATAGTTATTAGGTTATTTTTAAAAAATATATTAAAAGATGAAAATCAATTACCACTTTCCACACGTCGCAAAATAATAGAGATACACTGACAAACAATGTAGGAGGAAATTTGCAATAAAAATGGGCCCACAATCAACGTCAGTCTTCGACCCACTTTACACGGTGAATGCGTTGGAGTGGGCTCCCCGTCGACAAGTTGATTGACACTGTCTCAGTCAGCCGGTTGTCCTGGACTGTGCTTGTTGACCCGCAAACCAAATTTTGTGCTTTAAAGAAAATACAAGTTACCCATGTTTTGTTTGGTCGATGATCCGACAGTATTTCAAAGAGAAATATAACTCTTATAGTCACATATATTGTTATTAATCTCTTCTAGTAGCAAAAATTGTAGATCATTCTAGTTCTATTATTTTTGTTCCTCTGTATGTATGTAAGTCGACAATCTTCATCAAGTCCACATCCCAAAAAAAGGTCTAATTCAAAAAAAAAAAAAAAACCAACTAAAAGGCTGTTCAACTGATTAAAAAAAATCATTGTTGTTTACCTCTAATACAAGAATTCCCAAAAATTTCCTGTTTTGTCTTAAATACATATGTCCCAAGGTCTCGCACAAAACACACGCAGTTAAGTCTTCTTTCCCTCTCCAGCATTGTTCCGTCAACTTTCTAATTAGCCCATCATATATACAGAGAAGAAATGGAAGGCGGTTTGAACTTCAGAAATCACAAGAATTTCCGAAACACAATTAAGGAGCATTTAATCTTCGGAGCCTCCATCAAGTCTCTCCTCAGTAGTCAACCTTCATCATTTCTTGTTTCTTTTGTTTTGTTCCTATGTTTACTCTTGTAGGCCCGCAGCATGCTAGTGATTATTCTTCCGTTGCACAGACAATGGTTTTACATCTTCGCCAAATAATCATTCGTGTGGTTCTCTTATTTGCGGCCATCTCATCATTTGCCCAGAATTGCAGTTCGACGCATCAGTGTAATCAATCATGCGGCGAAGAAAGGTTGCCATATCCATTTGGATTCTCCGATGGATGTCCCGTCAAGTTAAATTGCAGTAGCGGCTCTCCAATCATTGGTGATTTTCTTGTGCTGAATGTGACGTCTGATCAAATCTTGATCAAGGTTCCTTCAAACTGTAGCCGTTCGGTTAACGACCTGTCCAGACTTTTCGGTAAAAACTTCGCGCCCACGTCGAGTAATTTGCTTCTGTTGGACAGCTGCAGCTTGCCCCTCAAGGACTGCGTGATTCCAGAAAAACTGTTGCCCCGGTCTAAATCTTGCAACTCCGGGGCAATAGGTGATGATCGCCATTATAGTTGTTATTCCGAGGTACCTCCTGGTGGGACAGGGATTTTGAGTAGATCAAAGGTGGGCCAGGAAGCAAATTGCAGCGTCCTGTATTCATCGATCGTGGTGGATTTGAATGGGAAAGGCAATAGCTCCAGCGGTAGATCCTCTGTTTGGCTGGAGGTTGAAACGATGGAGCTGAGTTGGTGGGTAGAGGGGGGGTGTCGCGAGTGCCACTGTCACCCAAACGCGAATTGTTTGCAGAATTCACTTGAACGACAGGAAAGGTGTCAGTGTAGGTGTAAGGAAGGGTTTGCAGGAGATGGTTTCACCAAAGGGAAAGGTTGCAGCAAAATCAATGGTTTGTTCCCTCTCTCTTTTCATACCATTTGAGTTTATATGTATTTTCTTTTATCTCATGTGATGGTGTTTAAAAGTTGAATTTCTGATATTCATTTCGTTTCTTCTTGGTCTAGTAGTTTATTCAGACGGCCTAGTAGCATTTTTGTGTCCTGGGAAGGAACACTGATTTGTAAGATGACACTGGGAGGATGCACTTGTTAGCTAACCCTGTTATATGCTTATGTTGGGGCTACAGATAACACCTCCCAGCCCAGAATTCTCTTTAGAAATTGATTACTATATTCATGTTACATAAGGCTCGTCTCTTGTTGGGACTTAAATCTGTTAACATGGTCGGATTCTTCATTTCTTTTGCATTAGAGCGATTCCATAAGCTATCTCTGTGTTCTTGCTTGTATCATTGTCCAATCCTGTGTTTATCTGTTGGCCTGAGCTGTTCTCTACACACTCAACTTTAAGATAAATGGCACTTAAGCATTCCGATTCCACTGCTTGCCAGCTTACCTGTTATCATTTTCTTCTCAGGCTCAGTTTCCGGTACCAGCCCTTCAGGACACGGCGTGTCAAAAATATGCATTTTCATTGGAGGTACTGCTTACACTTGTCAGTCATCATTCTTGACAACTGCTTCTTCAAACTAAATTCAGTAGTTATCCTAAGGTCTTCTCTTTGTTTTATGCGGCACTTTCTTAAACATCCGACCTCACAGTATTCATATTGTATCAAGTTTTAGGGACTATTGCTGGCGCCACATTGGTGGCTATTCTGTTTGTCACATGCTACTGCATAAAGAGACGCCGTAAATCTTTGAAGAGCTCATTGAGTGCTAAGCATCTGCTGTCTGAAGCAGCTGGAAACTCGAATGTTCCATTCTACACTTACAAAGAAATAGAGAGAGCCACAAATGGCTTCGCTGAGAAACAGAGACTGGGAACAGGAGCCTACGGCACAGTTTACGCAGGAAAGCTGAAAAGTGATGAATGGGTAGCAATCAAGAGAATAAAACACCGAGACCGTGACAGCCTCGAACAAGTGATGAACGAGATCAAGCTTGTGTCCTCCGTTAGTCATCCAAATTTGGTCCGCCTTCTGGGATGCTGCATCGAGAATGGCGAACAGATTCTCGTTTACGAGTACATGCCAAATGGTACCCTGTCTCAGCATCTTCAGAGGGAAAGGGGTTCTTTACTACCATGGACTGTTCGTCTCAAACTTGCTGCTGAAACGGCTCGTGCAATTGCCCACCTGCACTCGGGGGTAAATCCCCCGATTTATCACAGAGATATTAAATCTAGTAACATACTCTTGGACTTAGATTTCGACTCAAAAGTAGCAGACTTTGGCCTTTCAAGATTTGGCATGATGGACGATTCACACATTTCAACAACACCCCAGGGAACCCCTGGCTATGTTGACCCTCAATCCCATCAGAACTTCCATCTTTCCGACAAAAGTGACGTCTACAGTTTTGGGGTGGTTCTAGCGGAAATAATCACGGCAAAGAAAGCAGTTGATTTCAGTCGACCTAACACAGAGATCAATTTGGCCGCACTGGCAATTGACAGAATAAGGAAAGGTCGTGTCGACGATATGATAGATCCACTCCTCGAGCTTCATAGAGATGCCTGGACGCTTTCATCAGTGCACAAGGTAGCCGAGCTGGCTTTCAGATGTCTAGCTTTCCACAGGGACATGAGACCATCAATGATGGAGGTGGCACATGAGTTGGAACGGATTAGGCTCAATGGTTGGGCACCATCGGAAGAGAATGTGCATGCAGGAGCATCAGTGGCCTCTTGCTGTTCATCACCATACCTTGGAAGTGAGAAATCACTCAACACTTTAGCATCTCAGAAAGTAGGGCTGGGCCTGGGAAGTAGGAGGTCGAGTGTCCGACAGCCGGCAGAAGATGGCCTGCCCCAAACAGAAGAGGCCACTGACGATTCACCAGTTTCAATACATGATTCTTGGTTGTGTGAAGAAAGCTCACCATCAACAAACACCTTACTAGGCAAAGTAGTTTGATGTGTGGAGATAATGCAGTCTTTGTTTACAATGCACACAAGAAATGAATAAAACTTATTTATTTCAGAATCCAAGTTTAACATCCTGCCATTGTCATATACAGCAAGCCACTTCCAATATGCAAACTCAGACAGAATAATAATAATACTAATAATAGTTACAATATGATGTTTTTCTTATGATTTCTGAGCTTCGGGCCCTAAAATCCCATTCACAACAGCCGTGGCGATCAAGACCCCGAGTACCTCCGCCGCCGCGACCACTCCCGCCTGCGCCAGCCCGCCGAAGCTCAATATCGTCTCGATTTCCTTCTCTGCAGCCTCAGCCTCCTCCTCCACCGCAACTACCCCCTTCTCTGCGGCCTCAATCCCCTTCTCAGCCGCCACGATTCCCTTGTCTGCTGCCTCGAACCCTTCCTTCACTATCAACTCCGCCTCCTGCTCCGCCTTCCTCAGGCCCCGCCTCAGCCCGAAAAGGGGTATGTCCTGAGCCCTCGAAGGCATCTCCATCGCCTTCAAGGCCGTGGTGGCGGTGAGCAGCAGCAAGCACTGCCTCCGTGTTGGAAGCGCCACTGGCGCATGTCTTCTAGCATCCGCCCTTTGATGAGTGGGCAGCGCAGGGAGAGCTTGTGCTACGATGAGCGAGCTTGTGGACGCCATGGCTTTTTCACTCCCGGGCGGTGAGAGTGATCCCCTGGGCAAGCTCGCGATTATGTGGTGCGTCTTTCCCGGTTTCATAGAATGAAATGACCAAAAACCCGACCAACCGGAAAAAAAGTATAGGCCCATTTGATCGCAGAATATTTCTGTCTTTCTAAAAACAAATGCGGAGGGATTTTTTACCTTAAGAAATAGTCCACAGTTTACAGAATATACTAAATTGCACTGGAGCAACAGCATGGATCGTAAAACTGTGCATTCAAGAAGTAACCTCTGTCACAATTTTGTCGAGATTCAAATTGTAATTTGTAACAAATGTTAGTTCACAACTACAGGACAAATGGGTAATTCTCTGTTTCGCATTTTTTGGACACTCTGGGTAGGTTTGGGCTTTCCAGTTGTGATCATGGACCAAAAACAAATCCGAACCCAACCCTTCAAACCGGCCCAAACTCAGTTCCAGTGATCACCTCCACGTTGGCCTCGATTACAGCACTGTTAGCACTCAGCAGTTGCCACCTCTGCCGTGCGTAATCGAGGCATGCGAATAAGAAAACTTATATTGGGACGTTTATAGATATAATAAATGCAATAATAAAAGAAATTAAAGTTAAATGAAGATAAAATTTATAAAATAAATATTATGATTTTATAGGGTTTTAATTTTATATGTTTTAAAATTGATTTTCAAATTGAAATAAATAAAGGCTAAATCCATTCAGAGCATTTAAAAAAACTAAGAATTATAAATTGCATAATCTATTCATAATTTTTTTACAGATATTTTAATTATTCTATTCTTATATTTTTTTTCTATACTAATGCACATTATATATGGAAATAGGGCATTGGTGGGTTTTAGATGTGAAGTTGAGAAAGAGTGGAAAATAGTTATATCATTTTTTATGCTATTGAAATAATGAAAATTTTGATTATATATCAGTATAGCTTAAAAAAATACTAATAAACAAGAGGCCCAAGCAATTTCAAAGAGTACGTGAAAAAGATGAGGAAAATTCGAAGCAAACTTGTAGCCAGGTCTAAGTGGGGTTTGGCTAAGCTTCTATAACGTCTAAGACGTTTGTGGAATTTACAAATTTATAAATATTATTTTAAAAAAATTAATAAAGTATTTAGATAAAAATAATAAAATAATTTATTAATAAGATTTTGTCAAAATTTATAATTCAAATAATTGTATTTTTTGTGTAATAATTATAAAATTAACCACATATCATTAATATAATATGATTAAGGACATTTGTACCATTCTCAATATATAAAATAAACTAACTTATGACATATTTTAATCAAAAGAGAACTTTAACGAACTCATAAACTCCACAAAATAAAATATACTTACAAGACATTTGAAATTTATAAATTTTTTAAAAATAAATTAGTTCTTCTCAACTTATTTTTAATATATCTTATATACTACCTTTATCTTGCGAATTAATAATCATAAATATTTTTAATTATATTATATTAATAATGTTTCGTTTATTTTTATCATTATTATACTAAAAAAATTATAATAATTTATAATTAGAAATTTTAACAAAATATTAGAAGACGATCTTATTAATTTTATCCAAACACTTTATTAACTTACTTTTAAAATAAGACTTATGATTTTATGAGCGTGAAAATATCTCATAATTCACGCTTGAAAATAAGTTTAGCCAAACACCCTCCAAATTGCGTGTAAATAACTTATGTTTAATGTTCAAAGATGTATGGAGTTACAAGTAATTCTACCAAAAAATTTTACGGAGGTTTTTGAGATATATGTGCTGATATAGAGCTGCTGAAGATAGGAAAAGCAACTTGAAGGAAGGGGATTAAAAACTAGACAAAATATAAACATTATAGAATTTTTAAAATTTTTTATTTCTTTATTCAATTGATAATTACCCAATACATATATAGCAAATGAAAACAGCTCATTTTAGAATGATCCTACCATTATGGCTCCTATGATCGAAAAGATAATGAAACCTTATTTTAAGCTATCTTCTAAATTCTTTGTAATCTAAATTAATTACTTATCAAATTCTAAATAATTTCAATGATATTTTTGATATGCCCCTCATGAATCACTCTTGGTGCACGATTCTCTGTCCTTAATTTATGTCAGGTTTTTTAGACACGCTATAATCGCATATTGTAACTGTGTTTTGAGACGTGAAAGTTGATGGTGTAGCTTAATGACGCGAACTTTCCACGACAATCCATGTCTCTTAAGATAGTCCATATCCTCAAGTAGTAAACGTCAAGAGTCATCAGAGGCTCATCCATTTGTTCTCAAGATCAAATTCATCACCCTTTTCACCTTTGATATGGTGCAACTTCTTCCCTTTACACTGTTACAAGTGTTAATAAATTAATAAAACAAATTACTTGACTCAAATACGATTAGACTTGACAATATTTTATAATCTAATATAATTTTAACTTATAACATAGACATTTTTTCCAAACTCAATTTGTTTATTTAATTCAAATTATAATTTAATTTTAAAGTTTACAAAATTGAGTCGAGTAATGTTCAAGTAATTATGGAACTCGAATTACTATTCGAACTCAATTCATTCACATCCTTTAAGGTAACCTAGGCTCCACCTTTATTCACAATAAAAACATTGCCTTTGCTTAAATTCATTTAGATTTTTAGCTGGTGGGATTGGTGGAGGGTGTCAAGTAGAATTCGTTGCCACTATCACTGATCATCGTGAACAAATTTTGATATTTTCTAAGAGCCTCAATTTTTAACTCTTCATCCTCTACTAAGCTACAAGCCACCTCTAGAGTCTAAGGCCTAAACATTATTATATTATGTCTTATGTCAATATTTAATCCCGTTGTAGAACTATGAATGAAAAACTAGTTCTTAAAATTTGAGTTAAATTCAATTATACTAGATTGTAAATTATCGAACATCTCAATATATTCTAAAATGGTATATTTCTACTTAATCTTATTAAAAGTGCGCCAAGAAGGTGGTCTAGATCTTGCTTGTCGTACTTTACAATCACCATTTGAAAATCATTCCAATTAACATAGTCCTCGTAAATCATAAAATTGTTAAATCACATTTCAACATTTTCACTAGAAAATAACCAAGATTAGGAATGCAAGTGAATCAAACCGGATCCATTAAAGCTCGAATAGAATTTGATTGAGTTCAACTCGAGCCTATTCAAACTCAAGCTCATTTTTGTGTGTTCAGCTTGTGAGGTTTTCTATTTTTTATTTATTTTTAATTTTTCTATAAATAATAATATATTTACATATGTTTAAATGGTGGATTTAATTAGTAATAATATGCTAATTTATAGTAATTATTTTATATATAAATTTATCTATATGTGTGTATAGTATTTTAAATTTTTAATTGAATAAATATGTTATGAAATTTTAATTTATAAAATTCTTTATAAAGTTTTGAAAATATTCAAAATTTGATTTCAATTTTAAAGTGTGTAAGGAAGTATATTTAAATATTTATAAATCCTAAATAGAATGTGGATATTGTAGATTAATACAATTTTGCATATTGTATTAATATATTACTACCTAATAGTTCATTTATAAATAAATTAAATATAAGGATTTTTTGAAATGTCTGTAATAATGTATATGCATAAAATAATTAATAATCTAAATAAAACTTTAAATATTAAATTAATACAAGAGTGCATATTCAATATTATTTTACCATATAGTAATTGTCACAACTTACACATATACATATATAGAATATATGAAATTTTAATCTTGATGTATACTTTTTAATTTATATTTTATGAAATTTTAGGTGTAAATTTTGAGAACATTCAAATTTTTAATTCATATATATGATATAACTATAGTTTGCTCTATCAAATGATACGAGTAAAATATTTCAAAATTTTAGTTAAAATAAAAAAAATAAATATAACTCAATAAAAATAATAACAAAATCTTATAAAAATCAAATCAAAATAATATATTATTTATGAAATATCACTTAAATTATTTGAAATTTTTAAATGAATTATAATTATGTTATTGTTAAATAGTTTATGAATGATCCAAAAAAATTATTTTTTATCTAGTTGATAACATATTTCACTTATGAAATTGAGAACCTTAAACTAGTACTTTTTTTCAAAATTATTATGCTATTTCAAAAATTTTGAGTTATATCTCAAAATTTATTATCGACACTTATTTTCACATTGTTCTAAAATAGCCTTCGTTCTCTATATTTATTTTAAGTTTATCCTATTATTTAAATTTAACTGAATGGATATATTTTTATTATATATATATATATTAAAGTACAAAATAATTAAATTAACTAATATATAAAATTTAAAAAATATTGTAAATTGTATCAAATTCCAACTCGACTCGAGCTCTGTACTTTTGCATAAGCTCAAGCTCGAGTTTCATTCTCTTGTTTCAAACTTAAGCTCGAGCTCAATTTTTTGCTCGACTTAAGTTCAACTCCTCTGCACCTCTACTTGGACCAGTGAGCTCTGTAGAGGTTAGAATTGTATTATGATCATCATGGGGTGAACGTAAGAGGGTGAGTTAACATCTTCTACAGTTGCGTTCGGCACGTAATGGTCGGACATGGTCTTTCATTGTCTCACAAGCAAAAGGTCGAACAGAAACTGGGCAAATCAGACGGCTGCGGCTCTGATGCCATATCAGAAATTGATCAATGATTCATCAAAAGTCATTCAACAATCGCAGCAATGGCAAAAATCAAGTGAAGGAACAGATTGAATGAGAGAAACTAAGAGGAAAACAAAACAAACTTGAAGCTGACCTTTTTATTGATCAGGAGGGAAAAAGATGCAATACATAACATCAGCTTACCCATTTATACATCAGCACACTATCAAGACTTCAACTGCTATTAACTACCAAAAATAACTAACCTCCATAGCTAAAAGTTTATGGTGGATGAAATAACCACTGTATCTAACTCCGCTACTAAAAGAAGTAGAATCTCTGTGTGTGTTTTCACTTGTCTGTGTGTTTTCACTTGTTTTGTGTTAGTCCTTTTATCCATATAACTGATATTCATTTAAGAGTTATTGACTTCTGTTCTTTCTTTATTCCATCTAGTGTTCTTTTTTGTACACTCTGTAATTATTTAACAAACATAATTCCTCGACAGAAGACAGGTGCTATATGTCTGTTTTCTAGCAGTTATGCCTTCATAGCAGAACATAAGAATTGTTGAGGCACTTTCTCTCTGTTTTTTTTGGTACAGCCTGAAATGGTTTTATGGTTTGTAATTGGTTCTAGGGTTGTACGTTTTGGTGAACTTGCTCCTGAGTGTGTCAACCCTTAATAAAAATATTGTTTTACAAAGCTCAAGAAGAGGCCGATCCATTGGCTTCCACGCCAAAAAAAGAGGGCGTATGTCAAGAAGATTCTGATAAATATGACCCTATGAAGAATGCCGTAAATACTGAGTCATCTACTGCATCAGATTCACATAATGCCAAACAAAGTGGAAGCACAGATTGTTCCCATGAAGCTCCACACGACTGTTAGTGTTTAACTGTTCATTGCCTGTGGGCTAGATATTCTCTACTTCTCTTCTAGATGTGTATTTTATACGGATTTCAAGGAACTGTATGTCTACCTAAACCTACACCGCATTTTCCGGTTCAAAATAAAATGTTTACTGTATTTTATATTAGCTGCAGAAATGAGATGAATAAGGCGAAGATGAAAGTGATGCTGAAGACCTTGCCGGTGGTGATGAGGATGAATCTGACCTGAATTTGGCATGGAAGATGGCAGACATTGCATGGGCAATCTGGCCGTTAAGAAGCACTCAGGTGAAAGAGTGGAAAAGATTGACATATTGTCTGCTTTAGCATCATTAGCTCTAGAAAGAGGTCAGCATTTATTCTAATGATTTTGTTAGCAATTTATCTACACAGAGTAATTATATGCCTTTTCCTGCTTATTATATATATATTTTCTTGGCTCAGAGGATGTTGAAACTTCTCTCATTGCCCACTAGAAAGCTCTGTCCATTTTGGACTGCCTGGTTGAACCCGACAGTCCGCTTATAGCTGAGCTGTATACAAAGTTGAACAGCATTGTGTTGTGTTTATCGGGGGAATGGGATGCATCTGGTGTTAGGTGTGTACCTAGTTTTTAAACCATTTTGAAGCTAAATTTGGTTTGAAATGACTTTCTTAACTAGAGAATTCAGAAATATTAGGATCTGCTAGTGTCTAGACATTGGTTCTAAACCTGAGGAAGCTATGCAATAATGCCAAGAGGCTATTTCAGTTTGCAAGTCCAGAGTTCAGCGACTTATGAGCAAAGTTAAAGGACTTTGTCCGGACCAGAATAAACACCAACTCCTTTTGCATCTAGCCATAATGCTCAACTGTCTTGCAGCGTATCCCAGTCAAATGACGGTCTGCTGGGCAAATATCGAGGATTGAAACACTAACTGGTCTGTGTGGTGAGCCGGAAAAGAACGTAAGGGCAACTGGGAGATCTGCTGTTATAAAAACCAATATCACTGTGCAACATGTAATCATTTTGGGTTGCAGCTTGAAGACCTTCAGCAGCTTGTCTCATACCCATATTCTATCCTGTCAGATATCTTGGGGGTAATGTCTGCAAATGTTGTGTCTACCAAAGAAAATGCTGCTTCAGTAGCAACCAGCTCTTCACAGACGGGCACTGCCAGAACTAAGGGAACTAAGAGTCTCCAACCGTTCAACTGCTAATATGAACAGTGCTTGTGGAGTACCACACGTATGTATGGTGGAAAGAGGAGTCAAGATAGTGGTAATGAGGTCAGCCTCAGAATCCATCCCCAGGAAGAAGCCCTATGTTGATCTGTCGTCGAGCAATGGTGATGGGACTTCATAAAGGATTCTGCATGAAGGTCGGTTGTTGAAACGACTACACTGATAGATACTGGGGCTGGAGAGAATGCAAGATGATTTGAGAGAACGGATTGTATGAATCTCATATGAAAATGAGTTCATTTCTGGTGCTTCATTATTCTCTGCTGTCCGTTTAATGTTGGGCTAATTTGGCATGTGATTCTTATTGCATGGCCATTTTTGGCTCTATCTAGTTTGCTGGTAACTCCTGAAGCAAGAAGGTGGCGTGCGGTGAGGTTTTGGAGTTTGTATTGTGTCACTAGGAATTGGCTGCAAATATGAACGAGTTTCTGATCAGTTCTGTACATTGTAACTTCACATATCTATATATATTGCAAATAAAAATGTGAGTTCCCCATGTATTTATTATTGTTTATCGTGAATATGTGTGTGTGAGCATGTATCCCTATTATAAATAATAACATAATACGCCAAATTATTAAAAGCTTAAAATCCTATTAAAACAATGCAATGCATCTAGTTAATACAATGACACAGGCAAGTACAATAAGAGATGTTACATGTGTAATCTAATCAAGTACTAATGGCGTTCCAGTTCTCATGTATAAGAGCATTCTAATCTAAGTGCAAACATAGCAAATGCACATAAGTTTAAACACTAAATATATTTGCGGTGCATAACGTCTTAGACCTATAATCTTAATGCTATATATATATATTGTTTTTTACTTTTCTCACTGAGCGGGAAATGACTCCATGTAAGAAAGTTGACAAGAGCAAGCACTACGAAAAGACTACTATTTTTTTCACAAGAATACAAAGTCTAATTTACTGACCCTTGTTTACTTTTTGATAATGAATTTTGTTTTCCTCTGTGTAACAAGTAAGAAGCATTGGGCAAGCACTTGTAAGGACGTGGTGGCGAACTCGTGCTACACAAGGAGAATCCGAGGTATAAGAAGCAAATAATGGTGAAAATGAGGTATTTCTCTAAGCTTTTTGTTGCCTGTTGGGAAAAAGAAATTGCAGGGTCGGTTGGATCTGTTGGTGGCTACATCAACTGAGAAGCCCATTATGCCAGCTCCAGATGCACGGCTACAAACTCTCTGACTCTCATGTGATGGTCATATGATAGGCCCCAGCTGCTTTTGTTTGATCTTGCCTGGATCTACCCTTTCCCCACTTGTTCTCGAATTTCAATTCTGTAGGATTCCACTGCATTACATGATGAAGGGCCTGGATTTTATTGCAAATTTTTCTGTTGCTTTGGATTGTATTTAAGAAATCATTGATCCACACTCCACCACCGCCGAAGAGATAACCTGTTCAGATAGTCCAAATGAAACAAACAAGCGCTAGGAATCAAAACCCTTTCTTTTTATATATTTGCACGTTATGGCAGTATTGGGTTTGTGGGCTATCAAGAAATCAAGAAAAGAAATTATTATTTTCTCCCAAGCCGAGGCTTTTGACTTTTTTCCATTCTGATGTCCATTGAATGGAATCCTCCCACAGAACAGAATTGCTGAAATTAATAGCATCAAAACCATCAATTTAATTAAGAGCAGCAATCTATGGAGTGAATGAAATAAAACATTTATGAATGTGGTACAGAGTGAGTGTATTGCAAGAAACGTGGGGAAAGCACTTGGACTTGACCACATTGTACGCAAACACTGAGAAAGGGGAAGCACTGCACGTGCAAATCTTGGCCTGGTGGTTGTATTCCATCCGCAAATCATTACTCAGTTGCATCTTCGACTTCCACCACCCAAGCCATGTTATTTACTAATCATTACATAGGGTTATCTGTTGAGAAATATCACACTTTATCGTGTCTACTGGTACAATACTATGTTGTCGCGATCCTATGCATGCAAATCCATTATCTAAAATTAAGTTGTTTAGTTCTTCTCCATGCAGAGATTTTACTAGAAAAGCAATGAACATGTCAATTGCAGATTAGTCAGATATGTGCAATACATGTTAATATGAAGAATGGAGTACATAAAGCACGTAAAACCCGTTGTTTCTGCGTAATTCAATGAAAGGTGCAAGTGTTTGTATCTTAAATTTATAAAATTTGAAAGTTGCTGAAATATTTGATGAAATGAAATTGAAGCAATCAATGTTTGGCTCTAGTCCCCTCATGGACTGTTGGAATTAGATCCTCCGATAATTGATTGTGCCATTATTTGCTCTAACATAACGGTATTTCCGATATTTTGTAACTATTATGAGAATAATATATATATGTATATATGCATAAATGCATGTATTCTATTTTTCAGTGTCTAATAAACATCAAATAATTAAAGATTTTATGATCCGTGAATTAATTATTTGGGGCAGCTTGCATTTGTCTTCACATTAATTTTGGCAGTGGGATGGAAATAATGCTGCCCAAATCATTTTTTTGGCGCGTGATTCCGTTAAATTATTAAATAATGATAAAGCCTCTTAATCTTTAGCAAGAAAATAACAGGATTAAGGCATAAAAGATTCAAAAGGAGACAAATATAACGAGGCAGAGGAGCCAAATTTGGACAATAATATTCAAGCAAAACTTATTGTCAATAATTTTAAACGCATACATCTATTTCAGCATGAAATATTTAAATCAACTTCATGTAATTATCAATAACCATATGACTGCATCTTTTTTAATTTTTTTCCCCCAATAATAAAAACGACGTCTTGATTCTTGAAGGTGACTTCAGATACAGAAGTCGTGAAGGACCCCACTGATAATAATGGAAAGCGTGTCTTCACAAATTTCATGCCAGCATTATTACTACGTTCCAATTACGCTATTTCAATTTATTTAGATTAGAAATTTACTTTCTTTGCTTTCCTTTTTTCATGAAATAAAAAAATAGCCTTTTCAAACTTATTTAAATTTAAATTTGCCATAGGAGAACAAAATTTATTTAGCATTATAATAATACCTAGTGCAGGGTGCCTTCATTTTATTATTTAAAATTTGACACATAATCGTGGGGTTTGTGCTCTTTTTGGACTATGTCGTTCTGAATCTTGTGCTCTCTCTTGTTTCCAACCCACTGTTCACCTCCACCTATTACTTTTACCAGTAACCATTGATTAATATGATTAAACAGACTTAACAAGAATATATTGGAGGTTATTACAAATTTAATTAAATAAATAATTAGGGTTGTGATTAGGATGTCCGCAAGATATTATTGGCAAGTGGGAGCTAAAAAAAACTGTTCTCTGTTCATCCTCTGGGACAACCATAACTCTTTCTTCCAGTTTTTCTTGGTTGTCCCGACATTAATAGTTAATGCATTTGTGTTTGTGTCTTCAAAAACATTACAGAAAATTAACAATTGAACAAAAAACTGTATTAGATTCTTTCACTTTAAAGGAAATGTAAGTTGTCCCACATGTAACTTTTTTCACCATGTGGCTTCAAGATTTTGTGTCCAATTTCTTGCTGGTAAATGCTGATAGTGTGAATTCATTCATTCAGCAACACACAAAATGGTCCAAATAAAAATAGATAAAAATAGAAAATAGTGCATATCATTGAATCACTGGTTATATGCTTGTTGCAGAATACACTTGTATGTAGCCTCTCACTTATGTACTGTTCAATCACATGCATTTTATGTACTCTTGCAAAGATCCAAATTGCATTATATTTTCAGTGAACGAAGTCACGAAACAAGTGGGTTCTGTCTCTGTTATTTGATGACAATGATATCTTGGGAATTTGTTGCTTCTCCAACATACCTGATACATTTCTGCTGTAAATGGTTGTAAAGAGTTTAGCTCTGGTTGCATGAATTTTATCGTATTTAACGACACTACTTGGTTAAAAACATGATCTGATCAAATAATATTCTTCTTGTCATCTGGTTATGTAGGCACAAGATTGTAATGAAATTATGCATTCTCCACGGTCATTTTGTGATCAACACATCAAGAATTATTATAGATTAAGAAAGTAGTAGGGGAGTGTACAAAATTAGATTGAACTATTTGTCCGAATAAAGAAAATCCAAATATTAAATTTTCATTTCGCTAAGTGATCCGATTAGCATTGACTCCAGGGTGCTAATAACTCGACATGATTCGAGACCCCCATTCGCTTTCTTTTTCATTTGTCCTTTTTTTGGAAAATAAATTTTATGTTTTCTAATAGTAATAGTAATGATAAATAAATGATTTGATGCAAATTATAAATTACTAACTTAATAAGTCATAAAAAAAAGTATTATTAACCCGTTTGCTTTTTTAATTTTTACTACTAGGTAAAGGAAGCTGTGCAAATATGACGAGGTTGTCCTAGTTTTGCTTCTGAAAATTTGAAGAGGAGTGAGATATTAAATGCACAAGGACCGCTATTAATATGTAGCAATAATTATGGATGCAAGGAAACGTACAGAGGGTAGATATGCTATAATTAATGGCAAAGAATATTCAATAATAAAATGGAGCAGCATCTCTACGTTCCATTGTTTTAAATTCAAAATTTTCAAACAATTCCCACCATCTGTTCGACAATCTTAATGTGGTTCATAGGGCAGATGTGAGCCAACCAAATTTTTAAGAAGTATATTCACTCGATTCTTTATCTATTGCATTTACTAATGGTTTCTTGACTAATTAATTCATAGTTAATACTGTTACGTTGTACAATTATATAATCGATAAATAAAGCAATCAGATGATGTGGCTTGCAGGCTCTTTTCGCATAGTTTAGTGCGTAGGGAACCAAAACAACAGCGCAGCCAGGCCCGACAGATTCACTAATCGCGGTTTGGCAAATGAATGTAATGTTTAGATCCCCACACAATTAAGCAGAGGACTAGGTAATTAATCAAACTGTCCGCACAGAATAATCAAATTAATAAGCAGGACCACTGTTTTATAAACCAGTCAAAACTGGTTGAACAGGTCGGATGACTAACCAGCCAAGAAAACAGTCAAGTCAAATCAGTAAGTTCAAATTTATAAGTAAATAGATCTTTAAATCCTAGTTATCTTCTTTTTAATTTAATTTTTATTTTTCTTTGTAGTAATATATGTCTATTTTGTTCCCCTCGATTAAAAAAAATCACGAATCAAATGAATTATCTTTTAATATAGTTAGTAATTTTTGACCAAGACACATATTGAATATAAATGATTGTATTAAAATTTTTATTATATTTTGATAATAAGATGTATTTTTATATATTTATACAATTTATTCATTAAATTAATGTTTTTTGTTTTTATTTTTGTGATATTTTTATTGTATTAGTGAAATATATTCAACTATTAATAGTAATTAAAAATATTTGAAATTAGATTCAGATATTTTTCTTAATTTTTATTATTTTATAAATTTTTAGCATATTAATTACGCGATTGATTTGATCGTAATTGACCTATTAATTTAACCAATAACCTTCAAACTAGTAAATATTTTGGCTTGATAGCTGATCATACATTTAAAACCTTGACCAGTACAACCTTAAAAGCTTGAATATAGTATCATTCGTCAATTAGTCATGGCATGAATGGGAATGGATGAAAATGGGGTTGTTGAGTTGAGGCAAATACAATCCCAGCGAGTTTGAGTAAAATAGACAAAGCGCAAATGGTGCATAAGAAAAGCAAAAACAACAGTTGGCAAGCACTGCAAATTTTGGGACGCTTTGTCTTGCATATAAATTATCATCATCACCACAATCATGTTGCCCAAAAAAATAAAAAAAGGGTTTCTTTCGTCTTACCATGAGGCAGAGATTCAAAGTCACCCTTCCTTTCTGGAACCAGGCCAGCCCTTTTTCTTCTTCTTCACCCCACCGTTTACTCTTGAAAAAAAGAGAGCAGGAAGATTCTGATCTGATTCAAGAAAAAAGAGGGGAAAAGATATAAAAGCAGAGAGAAACGATCAATGCAATCTCAATAACCCATCATCTCCCAACTTTACCTTTATCGATTTCTGCTCAAAGGCCCATTTGTCCGTTCTCAGTGTTTTCCCGTCGTCCATATTTTGTTCAAACTCAATCTTTGCTACGTAATCATCCCCCTTAGGACACCTGCTTTTAGACTTCTTGTTGCTTGATTGTCCACAAACACAATCATTCCATAAGACTCAGAAACTCTAGAAAGTTGGGCTCATTTTTTGTCCACATTTCATACGCAAGTCAAACCCCTTTTTAGCTTTCATGAATGGAGCTTAAATAATTTGTTTTTTAATCTAGTATTGAGGTTGGAGTTCTTGTTCTCGTGAAGAAAGAATGGCAGCAGGAAAATCCAGTTCCAAAGGGCAGGCATGGTGAGCTCAAATCCCCACCACAGGATCTCAATCTTCTTGCTTTGCCTTCCATTTGTTTGATTAAATGACTTCAACTTTGTTTCAGGTTTTGCACCACTGGGTTGCCAAGTGATGTTGTCATCGAAGTTGATGACATGACTTTCCATCTTCACAAGGTCACCTTGGTTGTTTTTTCTCTGTCAGTTATTCATCTTCTTTCCGTTATTTTCTTGTCGTGTTTTCTCCTGAATGAATTCTCATTTTTCAGTTCCCTCTGATGTCGAAAAGTAGAAAGCTTCACGAGCTGATAACGGAACAAGAGAAGAGCCTAACAAGGAGAACCGCTAGAATCCAAACACCCTCGGAACCCGGTCAGCGGTTTGACAACGACGTTGAAGGGAAAGAAGAAATCGAAGAAGAACAGGAAAACGAAGATCAGGACGAGGAACAGTATCACCTTGTACTCCCAGATTTTCCGGGCGGCTCCGAATCCTTTGAGGCCGCGGCGAAATTCTGTTACGGTGTGAAAATCGATCTCTCGGCCACCAACGTCGCCCCACTCCGGTGCGCCGGAGAATACTTGGAAATGACGGAAGAGTACTCGGAAGACAACCTCATTTCCAGGACCGAGAGGTTTATCTCGCAGTCTGTCCTCAGAAACATAAAACACTCCATCAAGACTCTCATCTCTTGTCGGCGACTGTTGCCTATGGCGGAAAGCTTGGGGATTGTCCAGAGATGCACTGAGGCCATTGCGACGAAAGCCGCCGCCTCAGATCCGTCGCTGTTTGGCTGGCCGGTGAACGACGGAGCTGCGAACTACGGAGGTGCGGATGATACTAATCCGCGGAGGAAATTAAATAATGCGACGAGAGCAGGAGCTGCGGCTGTAGATTCGTGGTTGGATGAACTTGGATTTCTGAGTCTGCAATTTTTCGAACGTTTGATTTTCGCCATGAAAGGTTTGAATCTGAGCGGGGAAATTATCGAGAGCTGTTTAATTCACTACGCCAAAAAATACATTCCCGGAGTGTCGCGTACGACTCGGAAGCCGTCGTCGTCTTCTACCCGTGTACCTACGGAGAATGAGCAGAGAGAGCTTCTGGAGACGATTATATCTAATCTCCCTCAAGAAAAGACACTGCGATCATCTTCAAACTCGACACGATTTTTGCTTGGATTGTTGCGAACGGCGTATATTTTGAATGCTTCTGAGGCATGCAGGTTAACATTGGAGAGGAAAATAGGATCGCAATTGGAGCATGCGACTTTAGACGATCTCCTGATTCCGAGCTACTCGTATTTGAATGAAACGCTATACGATGTGGATTGTGTGGAGAGGATTCTAGGCTTTTTCCTCGAAGGAGTGGAGGAGAGATCTGCAACCAGAATTGAAAGCGAAGATGAAAATACTAGCGTCAGATCCGCGGCGTTAATGCTGGTTGGAAAATTGATAGATGGCTACTTGTCGGAAATTGCTTCCGACGCTAATTTGAAGCCGGAAAAATTTTACAACCTGGTCCTTGCCTTGCCGGATCACGCCAGACTCTTCGACGACGGACTTTATCGAGCTGTTGATGTTTATCTCAAGGTAAACAAAAATTATGTGTATCCCGTCAGGTTTAAAGCAATTATTAATTTGTGATTATCAGCTGATATTCAGCTTTATTGATCCAATTCGCAAAGGCAAACCGCGTGATTAATATTTTCAGAAGAATCAAATTTAAGTTTGTGCGTGTCGGCGCAGGCGCATCCTTGGATTTCAGAGGCGGATAGAGAGAAGATTTGTGGAGTTCTGGATTGCCAGAAGCTGACTCTAGAAGCTTGCACTCACGCCGCACAGAACGAGCGGCTACCCCTGAGGGCGGTGGTCCAGGTGCTGTTTTTCGAGCAGCTTCAGCTCCGCCAAGCTATTGCCGGAACTCTAATGGGCGGAGATGCAGGAGCGGCGGCCGAGGACGGACGGTTGTCCAGTCAAGGCGAAGAGGAGGAAGGAGAGGAAAATGCGGTGGCGGTAGTGGGGGGTCTGCAGGAGGGAAGCAGCACGTGGAGAGCGGCGGTGAGGGAGAATCAGGTGCTGCGACTGGACATGAATAGCATGCGGACGCGGGTGCACGATCTGGAGAAGGAGTGCACCAGCATGAAGAAGGCGATACAGAAGATAGACAAGATGGCCCCCCGCGGACAAGTGGAGAAAGGAGGGTGGCGGGCCAAATTTGGGTGCAAATTCAAGACCCAGGTGTGCGATTCGCAGGAGCCGACGGTGGTGGACACAAGGAAGGCCCGCGGCCACCGCCGTCAACAATAAGGCCCCCAATAAATCTTATTTCTCATTTCATTTCATTTTTTTTTTGCTTTCAATTACTTCTTATTTCCTCATTTTTCCTTGTTGTGTGCATACGAGTAATTATGAGATTGTTCTAATTATTTCTCTGTCTGAATGAATGGTAAGTGCAGGTTTCATTAATTTCGTTTCGAAATTGGGTGTGCGTATTTGTTGGTTTAGATCAAGGCAAAGGGAGATACGTACAAGAGAGAGAGAAAAAGAAATAAAAAACAGGCTAAGAAGAGGGTTCTTTATTCCGGTTTGTAAGAATGAATATGATGGAAGAATTTTGGCAGGTAGTAGAAAATAGATGAAGTGGTCACTGCTTTTAAGAAGTTTGTTCCAGTTCAAAAGTAAAGCAGCAGATAGTGGGTTGGGGTGTGCCTCAGCAGATCACACTGTTGTTGGCACGTTATTTTCTAACGGCCATGGCATCATCTCTTTTTGTTTAAATGCCCAGCTTTCTTGTCTCAGGGCACATGTATGTGAGGGACTCCTTGCGATTGCGCGTGCAGTTGCACACGTATTAACATCTCCAACGAGGATATCAGGCACATACGCTTGACATATGACATTACATGTTTCCCAAATAGCATATAAGGCAATCATTGTTTGGTTTGATATTTAGTTTCACTTAATAATTTATATTATGTGCTGTGTGTTTTAGATTCGACAACTGTTGTGCTCTCGAGTCTGTATATGTGTTTCTGCATGTATTAAGTATTTCAGTTAATTGTAATAATCAATCTCTGGCAATAACAAATAATTTACAATTAATTAATAGAATACTAGTAAAATGATCAAATAAGGAGAGCGCGTGTCTATCCTATACACACACAATATATAGGATAAGGGGTAAAAGGAATATTATGTTAGGCATTTACCCCTTACAGTGGCAAACACATGACATGGCTAGGAAAGTTTCTTGTATATATTTACAATATATATATATATATGTATATATTCTTTCCTCCACCCATAGCTATTTATATATACAACTTGGGGCATAAAACACACACCCACATAGCCTAAAGATTGTGACATTTGATCTGTTCATAATTTCTGTTCCTTCCTGTTTATTTGTTTTGTTGCTAAATATCGTAATATTCGAATTGCCTTCAAATCTCAGGTAATGACATGAAATAGAAATGGTACAACTAGTAATGGGCAGTAATGGGCCAATCTTTGGCACCGAAGGCATCATAGGTGAACCTGTAACTCTGGTTGAAGGACCACGCAGCCTGCAACCCCATTACAGTTCATTATGACAGGCAACCAGCATATATTTAATCCCATAAGATACTGGCATTGTTTATACTTTTTACGAGAAACCAGATTTGGCAAAGTGGATCTTATTGTGACCCGAGACGAGATGGCACAGCCTAATACTCTCAATGCTAGTATCTAATTTCCGTCCTTATGGCTTGAATCATTTCCTAATTATTTATTTAAACCCAAAAAAAATTGATGCTCGAATCAAAAGAAAATATTGTGAGTCAGCAACATGGCATGCTGAAGAAATAAATTATACAGTCTATTACGACGGTGAAAACATATAACAAACAAATCTTTCCGTATATCAGACGACGCACTTTCTTTTGCCAAAGTCAACGTTGTTTGTAATACACTCTTCAAACTTCAATGGGATTTAGACTTTAGAAAGAAATTTGAAATCATTAGTACGGTTGTGAAGATCAATATTGCTTTTTTCAATTGTGGAAATGGAGAAATTAGGTAATGAGAAGGTACACGGACGCGGCTGGAATTCATCCCAATCCAGTCGATGTAGGCTTTCCCGCCACAGTCAAAGCAGTTGGATCCGTAAAACCGCAGTGTTATCCGCCTCGTCTCGGACACGGAATGCGAGTGGCCCTACTTCTTCTTTATTGAAAACTCCTCCCCTGTTGGTTCTGTGCCTTATCTCCCATCTATGTAATACGGATGAGCGCTAGTTGCTTTTTCTGACTCGTATCAGAATTTGAGAAGCAGAAGAAGGTTCGAGCGACAAGAATGGGAAGGATCGATTATTGGTTGTGAAAACTAATCAAGAAACTGCGGCATTGCAGGAATCCGACTTCGACGAACTGAAAATTGCTGTGAAGAAACTCGTCAACCACGCCACTAAATTGGGTGGCGTCGCCTTTGGCACTTCTTTTCTCCGATGGATCGCCTCCTTTTCTGCCATGTCAATTTTAGTTCTCAGAGTACATATACTCCGTGTTTTGCTTGTGTCTGCGTAGTTATTTCATTTTCTGCGATTGTGTGTTGATGAATCGCATAATGCGTGTGATTCTTGATTTTTCTTTTGTTAATTCTTCCGCATTTTGCATTGGGGGTTGTTAACGAAATGCTAGTTTTTATGTGGGAAAACTGGCCGCAGAATATTAACTGGTTTCAATTCATGTTTTCTTGTTCTCTAATCTTGATCTTGTCATGTGAAAACAGATGAAGAAGGTTAATTACTTTTCTTTTGCTACTGTGGTTGCTGTTATGGCAGAACCTCACTCGTGAATCGTGATCAACACAAACCTATTTGTGGTTGTCACTGAGATTCCACTATTTTGAAGCATATAAGGCATCTGAATTTCCTGACTGGTAGTCTACACATTACATTTCGCCGCCATGAGGGAAAGAGACAAGTTTGCTAAGATTACAAATATTTGATTTTGTTATAGTATATTCTATGGAACTGTAATATGCTTAAGAAATTGAGTAACGCACTTACATGTAGTTGCAGTTCACTGTTGTTCAGTAGAATCTGAGGGGGACAAGGAACCACCAAATGGAATTCTCAACCGAACCATTTTATATTAAATGACTGGAAAAAAGTAATTTTAGAATTGAAGATCGCATAAACTGGTGTAAACTATAGGGGAAGTGTTCTACTCCAGCTATTGCAAATTCTTATGATGAGTCTTAGTTAATACTGCTTTATTAGGTGCATAATGCATTGTAATACACATTTAACAAGCATATGGCGTCTTCTGCCTACGCTTGACAGTAACTCATATCAACTAAATTCTGATCAGATATTTTTCTGGGAGTGCCTATTACGATGTCTATATTAAATGTGCCCCCTAATGTGCCAAATTTCGGTGTCTGATCTGTTAATAAATTGTGCAAACAACAGTAGATCGATCCAAAGAAATATATTATTCAAACATGCACGATCTTGATTGCAATATTGTTAATCCAAATGCTTTTCCATTGTTCATCTATTTATTTCCTAAAACACTGGTAATTTCCACTCTAACTGCAGCTACTTGTTGATTCTGGGTCGAACAAAGAGAACAAACATGCTGACATCACTTCTGATTCCCTCAGTGTTGTTCAACTTTCTTAGGTGATTGTCCCTACCAGGATGCTCTTCAACACTGCATTTCTCGAATGATTCAGCAGTTTCAGTTTTTTTTAATCCCTTGACATCATGGTGTGGGGGAGAAGTGGGCAAGTGGATTGCATTGATTGCAGTTGTGCTAAGGCTTTTCTTCCCAAGACATTTCCCTGGTAAAGTTGAGGTTTCTGTCTCGTTAGTGATTCAATAAACTGATTCATGCCCATCCTGCGATACATTTCTTTGAGGCATGCTTATTACATGGGACATTCAATTGCACTTGTCTACTAGTGTGAACCAATCATATGATAAAAGTGCAAGTGTGTCATGGACTCAGTATGATAATAATGTGGCATGCTTTTGGGTTTTCACCATGCTTTTTCCCCTGAAGGCTGCTGTTGATTGGCTACAGACTGGCTGGAGATGCCAGGATTGTTGATTCCTTTGCTGGTGGTTTCACCTGATTCTTTTGCTCATAGTCCGAGAGACCACTGGGTTGGTTTAGCAATATGTTTCGCCATTGGTTGTTATCTAATGCAAGAGCACATCCAAGCATCTGGTGGATTCCGGAACTCCTTCACTCAAAGCCATGGCATCTCGAACACGATTGGCATTATCCTTCTGTTGGTTTTCCCCATCTGGGCTTTGCTAACCCATGTCATCTGATACCTCACTCTACCAGCATCATGCAACCTGCTTCCTTGTCCCTAAATTTGATGGTCACTTCTTGAGAACTGCTCGCTTATCACACTTCCCGTTGTATATATTCTGTTTTGTTCTGTAACGTGATAAGCTCGAGTTACGGGCACCAATTATTCATTCTTGTGACCTTAAGCATTACCTTTTGGGTCCTGGCTTGGTGAGATCTTTAATTTTTTGCTGAGTAATTGCTGTTCTGCCTGTTTAGCGTTCTTCTGAGAGCTTTAAGGCACTCCATAAGTAAGCTTTAATAATTTCAGCCAAATTATGGGTCACAAAATGGAATACAACGTCGACTGTTTATCACTAATTACTGGCAGCAGAGTTAATTATAATTTCAAAGTAACGCGCATTGCTTGGATAAGCTGTTATGGCATGGTAAGTATGCAGAGATGAGTTTGGAATGAAATAAGCATTTTTCAACTTTATTTCGAATTATATGGTTGGAATAAATTTTAAATAGGAACATCATCCAAGGAATGTTCACTTGCAAGGGCATAGAATTTGGATTTCTTTTCATTATCATGGGTTAATATTTTGAATTAACTTATACGTTTATTTTTACTTTTCTATAATATACTATTATCGTATAATATATAACTACTAAAATATCTTTAATTATTTTATATATTCTTTTTGCACTATTCTCTCAATTTTTATTTATTTTATTTACTTCACTCAGTTTATATTTTTTTTCTATATTTTCTATTTTTCAAATTTCTTTCATTCTTTTATCATTTTATGATTTATATTTAAAAAAAAAAATTTTTTTTTATATGTATAGATATTGAGGCTATATTTGTTTCCAAATTACGGTGGGGGAGGAAAATTTAGTGATTTGAAGGGGGGGGGGGGGTGAAATGAAAAAGTTATGTTTGATTTGTAAGATTTAAGTGGGTAAGAAAATTATTTTTATATACATTTAATATGTAATAATGTTTAAATGATATAATGCTATATAGATTTATAGGTAATAAAAAATACATGTGAATAAGAAAATTATAAGAGTAAGTGTTGATTTGATTGTAAATAATTATAATAATTAAAAAATAATTAATTAGTCATAAAAGATAAAAGATGAAAAATTTTGAATTTGAATAAAATTTATAAAATAAAATATTTGATTTGTAAGATTTTTAAGTGAGAACAAATAGTGTGTAATTTAGAACCAAACATAGCCTAAGTGTCCATAAATTTAAATTTGTAATAATTCTTGTCAATGTTCTCCTTCAATTTTAACTTTTTCTCTATTTTAAGTTTCATTCTAATCTTTTATTTTATAAATAATGTAAAATAATATTAAAATAATTATGCACATATTTATCTTTTTATAAAAATTCTGTACTAACACAAAAACACTCTTTCTACTGTAACTGATGTCTTTTCCAGTCTTATTTACTTTCTTTCTTTTGAATGATTTTTTTTTTTTTTACCGTTATTTTTTACTTCATGTCGGCTTTTATTAAAATATCGAACACTATATCATAAGAAAAAAATGATGCTTTTAAATTGATTAAATATTTAGTGGTAATTAATCCAAAAGCACATATAATTAATTATCTATGTTTTTAATTGACGAAATAAACAAATAACTCTCTACGTGAAAGTCTTCTTTAATTGGTGGAATTTGTTTTTTTTAATTAATTTAAATGTCGAAAAATATAAGTATTTATTGAGTTTTTAATGTACAATTATATTAAAATTTATCATTTAAAAATAGTTGTGCTATTGTAAATAAGTTCATAATATTTATATATTATTTCTATTTACCAATTGTGAGAATGAAATTATAAATAGTAATTTAATTTTTTTTCTCATTCCTTATATACACAATTATGAGCTAATTTATACAATTTTTTATTACATTTATATATTTATTCAATTCTTATATTTATTCTATTTTTGCTTTATTTTATTCATGCGTTACTGACCATGTCCTTATCTTCAATGTTTCATCAAGGTTTCAAAGTTGATGGAGTATTACATCCTTAACGTAACCTCCAGATTACTCCAAGTTGGGTCACAATCTCGATTGTCCGTAATATGCTGGCGTTATTTTATTTATTCTTTTTCGAAAATAAAGATTAATTTGAAATATAAAATAAAAAAAATTCAAATAACCTGCAAATTCTTTTTTGCGGTTCCCGTCTTGTCTTCAACTAATTAAAGAAATCTGATTCATGACATTTCTCTTGGTAGAAAAATAAATAAATAAACCGGAGCATTCAATAAGTGTCAAATACTTAAAAACAAGCTGGGCTGGGGTTCATTGGGCCAAATGTTCCGCCAGCCCAAACCCAACGGAATTGGCGTCCCTAACCCTAGAAAGAAAGTGAAACGGGCAGATGAGTAACACGAGTCTCGTAACTATCGTCAACAGAGGCGGTTACAGCCCCGCTGCTGCTTCTGTCAGTTGCCCATTTGCCCCTGCCTCAATCATGCATACATCTACTCTATCCAGGTACTCGAACTGCGAAGTTTATCTCTCTAATGGTGCCCAATCAATTATCTCATAGTTTCTCAATAACAGTTCGCCATCATTCCATCGCATTTTATTATTTTATCTCTTTTCCCTTTGAGCGTGGGCATGTTTATTGGGGTTTTCTCTTAATTTTCATTGATAAAGGGACAAAGGAAACTTTTGGGTGATATTTTGTGTTTCTTGGCGATGAGCAAATTACGATGAAGAGTCCGATCGTAATCTATTCCTTATAAAATCGTGACGACAAATGGAGGCATTTGTCTAAGAAATTCTGTTTCCCCCTACAATTCACTCTTTTATTTCTACTGTTCTGAAATTTTACCTCTGCCAAATTTTGAATCAGTTGATGCTTTCTTCTGGTATTTCCTTTGTTAATTGTATTTTTGTTGGGGCATAATGAGGATACAAGCATTGATCTGGACTTCTGTTGATTGAATTATCAACCTCGTACTCATTCTGAATGCCCTTTCTTCTGTTAGATTTCGTTTCGTGTTAAGGATTGTTTCACTTGAGTTTGCAGATCTCAAGTACGCTGATTATGTTAAGAATTTTTTTTCCTTCTATTTTGTTAAGAATCTGGTGGTGTTGTTTTAACGAAACACAGCGATTCTAAATCCACTTCATGAATTGAATAACAACAAATTTAGTGTTTCATTTCTTGTTACTAATAATATTATATTATGGCCTTACTATACTGCCTCGGATTAATTCTCAATACTAAGTATGCCATTATTATCTTGGGTCACACCCAACTATAGGCATCATGCCCCCTTATCATTTTCCTATTTGCATGCTGAATGAAAAGTATTAAGTTCAGAGTCTTGTGGCCGTGTAGGACTATTTTATTATGCTTTATGACAGTTGTTTTTCTTTCCTTCCCAATTACAAGGAAAGGGAGTCGTTTTAAAAATCTCAGAAGGGAATGAAAATGTGGCAATGATGAGAAACTCAAAACTCTCTCGTTTGTAAATCGACGTACCCTCTCAAACTCTGAGAGGTAACAATGATTTCTTTCTCAAGCACTTTTGAGCCACTATGGTTTCATTTCTTTCGTACTTTTCTTTCCTTTAAATGAACCAGATACTTTTCAGCCATGATAGACAGAGTATACCAGTGTCGTTCTTTTGCACATTTTGGGTCTTTATGCTGATGTTGTCAACTAGTTTCTAGATTTTGCACTTCCCTTAAGGCCCAAAAATAGATTTCTCGATTCCAGATTGCCTTTTTGGACCACTTGACAGACAAGCCATAGAAACGTTTGAAACTTATCATAGCTAGTCCATCGTCAATTCTGTGGCAATAATATGGAGCCACAAACCTAAATATTATGTTTTTGAGAAATTGGATCTCATTCGCTTGTGTCGAACTTTTAATCTGGAGAATGTACATCTTATTAGAATCAAAACGGTTGACGTATAATAGTAATTTTTAAGAAATATAAAATATAAAAGCAATATTACAATATATAGATAATTTGCGATTCGTCTTTTGTCCTTTTATGTTTGTTCTAAAAAACACAACATATTAAAAGTAATCTGAAATGGGAGCATTAATATACTAAGTTAATGACTAAAATTTAATTAAATTTAAAAAAAATTTTTGGGTCTTATAAAGCTCAATTTTAAATTTTTAGAAGTTTAATCTCACTCAACATTGACATTTAGTTTGATCTAAAAAATGAGTTGAATAGAG
This sequence comes from Avicennia marina, assembly GCA_019155195.1. Lineage (NCBI taxonomy): Eukaryota > Viridiplantae > Streptophyta > Magnoliopsida > Lamiales > Acanthaceae > Avicennia > Avicennia marina. The sequence continues at coordinate 11,743,750 of CM032765.1, forward strand.
TTTCTTTAATAATGTAGTTTGAGTTGCCGATCAAACTAACTCTATAAGATACCTTATCCAAAAGGATAACGTGATATCCATCATCTGACCCATCGTATGATGCAGGGGTATTAAAGGATAGGATATTATTCTACTCATACTGATATTTATAAACCCATACTTATATATGTGGATGTGGATATGGATGTAGGTAAAAATTATGGGTCAATTTTAGAATAGTGTTTTATTATGTTTTTTTTATTTTATCACTTAAAATAATTTCAAAAGTTCAACTCGAATACAAAATTTTTAAAATCTATTTTAAAAATTATTTTATACAAATATATGTACTAAAATATTGAATTGAGCAAAATATTATTATACCTATAAAATACATGTAATTCATTTTATTTTTTTGTTTTACAAAAATAACATTAAATTAAAATAATATTTTATTTACTTTTTGAAATAAAATTTAAATATAAATACAATAAAAAATTCTTAGAAATACATGACAAATATTAAATTAAACTAAATAAAGATTAGATTTGTAAAGAAGTAAAAATATTTTTAAAAATATTCAGGCAGGTTACATGAATATTAAAAATTCAACTACTTATGACTATTTATTTGAATATATTCAATATAGGGGAAATTATTAACATCACTTCTTTCAAAATGCATATAAGCATTAATGGGTAAGTGTTAGATATGCATATTCGTAGTTATGAATGGATATGGATGAAATCCATTTTCGCACCATGAATTCTAATAAGCGTAGACATGAGTATTATATTTTATAGTACACGTGGATTTGGGTATAGTTAATATTTTGAGCATGGGTAGGGTATTGTTAACAGATGAAAGCAACTGCTGTTATGACGTCTAGTATGGATGCAATCCAATCAGCCCTTCTCACGCTCAATTACGTGCTTTTTAGAGCCAAATTTACAGAGTTACAAAGATCAGTCAGTGCGTTATCAGTTGGATAATGCAAAAATCAGTGAATGACTTTTAAGGTTGGGGCTAGTTTTGTTCATTTATTCATTAAAACAAACATCATTCAATTCTCAACCAAGATAAATGTGATCAATATTATCTTGCATTTATCTTGGTTTGTCAATTTCTACTCGGTGCTCGAAGAACCCATCTTTTCATCCTTTTTCACAGAGTCAAAGCACTGATATCAGAAGAGGAAGGATGGCCACAACGTAGAAAGATGGACTCATGACCACATATCCAGAACAAGTGTCTATCTACAAGCAGCGAGCAGCAGTATTACTCTCAAGAGTTTCTTATAATCCTTTGCCATGGAAATTATAGATTTTGGTCATACATCCCTTTTTCATTATGCCAAATACTTGGCTATCAATCATCAGGATTGAATTTCTTTATCCTAAATACCGAGGTTGCCACGTGGCAACCTCAGAACCAGTGACACTGGGTGAGATCAACCAATCAAAAGAAGGCCTTATCCTATCTCTTATCTCACTCACTGCAAAACAACCAACATAATTTGTCCTCCACATTCTTGCACGCAAACCACTCATAATTTGTAATAAGAAATACAAGAAAGAATAGGAGGGGTGGGAGCTAATTAGCTACCAATAACCAGAAAAAGAGAAAATGGCAACCTCACTACAGGCAGCCGCCACCCTCATGCAACCCACCAAGGTTGGTGTCTCAGCCAAAAGCAGCCTTCAGCTCCGATCAGTTCAAACCGTCAGCAAGTCCTTTGGCGTCGAACCTGCCGGCGCAAGGATCACGTGCTCTCTTCAGGCAGATCTTAAGGACTTGGCCCAGAAATGCACCGATTCCGCCAAGATTGCTGGCTTTGCTCTTGCCACTTCTGCACTTGTTGTCTCGGTAACAAATCTTGCTCAGCTTTTGCAATTTGCTCATGTTATCCATAGCCTGGAAAATAAATTGTAGTTCAGTATTTAATTTTGTCTTCCAAGATGGCTGCAGCAAGGTTTTTTTTATCATGGGGTATGTTAGCTGTGTAATCCAGTAGATTGGGGATTGGCGTTCAAAGTTTCTAATATGGTTGGCATCTGATTTCATTGTTGGGTCTTATCCATACATGTTTTCTCATAAATCGAATGACCAGTGCACTCTTAGATTGTCTTAAAACAATAATCTTCAACAGGAAAGAGAGGAGCTGCACAGGAAGTGCAGAACCTTGTGGGAACTCTAATTAGCTAGCACAATTAGAAATATATGCAGCGATATGGAGAAAAGATTGTTCATCACATGAATCTGTTTTCGGCAGGGAGCCAATGCTGAAGGAGTTCCAAAACGGCTAACCTACGACGAAATCCAGAGCAAGACCTACCTAGAAGTGAAAGGAACTGGAACAGCTAACCAGTGCCCAACCATCGATGGTGGTGTTGACAAATTTGCTTTCAAGGCAGGCAACTACAACGCCAAGAAATTCTGCCTGGAGCCTACATCGTTCACTGTCAAGGCAGAGGGTGTGAACAAGAACGCACCACCAGAGTTCCAAAAGACCAAACTCATGACCCGTTTAACCTACACCCTTGATGAGATTGAGGGGCCCTTCGAGGTGTCTTCTGATGGGAGCATCAAGTTTGAGGAGAAAGACGGAATTGACTATGCTGCTGTCACAGTACAGCTTCCCGGTGGCGAGCGCGTGCCCTTCCTCTTCAGCATCAAGCAGCTCGTGGCATCGGGCAAACCGGACGATTTTGGTGGGGAATTCCTTGTGCCCTCTTACAGGGGATCATCCTTCCTTGACCCAAAGGGAAGGGGTGGATCTACTGGTTACGACAATGCAGTTGCATTGCCTGCTGGAGGAAGGGGAGACGAGGAGGAGCTGGAGAAGGAGAACATCAAGAATGCTTCATCTTCAACAGGGAAGATCACATTGAGTATTAGCAAGAGCAAGCCTGAGACGGGTGAGGTGATTGGAGTATTTGAGAGCGTTCAGCCATCTGATACTGATTTGGGGTCAAAGGCTCCCAAAGAAGTGAAAATCCAAGGCATCTGGTATGCCCAGCTTGAGCCCTAGACCATCTTTAGCATGCTTGCAACAGTTCTTGGTTTGGGTTTTGCTGTAATCAAAAACCGTCATTTGCATTCATCTTTCCAGTTGTTGGAGAAGCTGAGAGGTCTTTATGATACCGGGTGCATATTAGTTTGATTATTTAACGTATGTCCTGGAATGATAATCTATGGGGCCATGTTCACAATGCAGCCAACTGTATTCGCAAATTGCTATTTGATCGGATTAGGCTTCCTAAATGAAGTTCCATGCCATGCAATGAATTACTTCGGCAGAATCAGTTAATCATTGAAAACTAATAAAAATGGTACGCTGCATGCACGTAAGAATTTAATAAAATTATTTTATTTAAATAATACAAAAATTATTAAATTTAAAAATATAAAGAATTTTCAAAATAAGAAAACAAATAAAAATAAAAAGAATTTGAAAATAAAGAAAATTTAAAAGAAAAAAAATAAATTAAATGAAAAGAGAAAATGAAAATGATGGAAAAATTAAAAATTATTAAGGATAATTACATAATTTTACAACATGAATTTAAACCCACTCTTTCGTAATAAAATAAATATAGATAAGATTTTATAAAGAAATAATGGTATACTATAAATTATGCTCGAGTGTGTTTGGACTTTTTTATTTAGAGATAACAATGTAAATTTACTAATTAAAGGTAATATTGTAAATTTAAGATATGTAACTAAATTAATTTCATACTCTTATAACTAGTAAACGTTGTAGATTCTATGTGTACAAATTTATTTATAAATCATAAAATTATTTTATTTTAAATAATAAAAACAAAAAAATTAAAATTAAAAGTATAAAAATATTTAAAATAGTGTAACACAGAAAGTTCAAAAGAATTTGAAAAGTGAAAAAATACAAGAGAGAGAGAGGATAAATAAAAAAATAATAAATCAAAAGAAAACCGAGAAATAACAGAATAAAAATCTAAAGAATTTTAAATATAGGTAGCTGTGTAATTTGATTTTGTACAAATAAAAACCTTTTTAATTTAGTAATATAGTGTGGACATAGAATACATGATCATAGCATTTAAATTCGCAGAATAAGTAGCATAAATGATACCTTAGTTCTTGTGTAGACTAAAACTGTGGTCCAGGATGAGCCTAGCCCAATAGCAAGTGGGAATTAGCCGAGCACCAAGAATTCTTTCATCTTTCATCTTCCAAGCATCCAGAATTCTTTCTTCACACTCAAAGTACCTACATTTCCCATACATGTCAGTCAAAGAATTCCCCAGTATGGAGTATACACAATCCTTGGCAACTGCTAAATTTGCGAACGTATCTGGAATTATCGTTCTGTTGTCTTCCCATATCAGAGTATTAATGTTTTATGACTTCTTTAAATTGTCCATTATTGGCTCGGGCTGAAATTAATAAGACTACCCATGACTGTACATGTGGTTCAGATCAGATATTCCATCGAACAGTTGACCGGCGCGTGTTTAATCTCCCAAATTCAAATGCCTTGTGATGAATTTCATATTCAAAGGAGGTGGGAGATTCGTGGGCACCTTTGAAAGCATCTGAAAGTCAGCATTAAACTGTAAAGGTCCGCCCTGCCGAAAATTAGGACCCCTCTTTCCATGCGCAGAAAACACAACAGAAAAAACGACGAAAAAATGGAAAGGAGACGTCATCGAGATTTTGGTTCCGATTTGACTGCCCAAATTTAAAGAAAGAATCATCGCAGCCCTAAATTTCCAGAAAAAGTGTATTATCGCATCCTAACTTTCCCAAGGTCAGCAAACACATGGAAATTAAAAATTCCAGCACACGAGTAGCCCATCAAACTGAACCGTCGTCACCAAAAATAAACAAGAAAAGAAGTTGCACAGATGGCCCATCGAAACAGATATGAAATCAATTTCCCCATGCGACTTGCAATAATCTAGTGGTCGACATGAAGAGCGACTAAGAGCGGGAGGATTCGCCCACCAGTTGGAAAGGGACGGCCCACCGGCCATTTGGCACCTTGCCACTGTCGTAATTTCTTCCCCTGTTTGTAAAATGGCTTCACTGTTTGTCTTTCTAATATTTTGAGTCATATTCTGAATAAATTCTTCCTCATATACCCAAAAAAATATAATCCTTCACCAAACGTCACATACAAGTGCAATAATTTTCATATAACTTTTAGCTCTTTATAAGTGTTTTATGCCTGTATTATACTTGTACCTCCTTGACTAAGCGTGGCACCTCTTTCCACATCTTTGTCCTGATTTTTATGCTTGAATTGTTATTTTCCTTACCCAAAAAAAAAAAAAAAAAAGGCAATAATGTATCCTATGAAAGAAGAAGGGTGAGTTTTTAATGTAGGGAGTAAAAAGGTACGTAACCCATGAAACAAAAAGCTGTGGGGGAGATGAAATGAAGTGCTCCCGTGAAATCTCAACCGTTCCATGCAGGATCTCACCACATTCTCCATTATTCACGTGCTTCACCTTTCTTTTATTGAAAAAAACGAAAAAGAATAATCTTTTGGGATTTACTGGGGAGGGCATAAGTGTTGAAGAAAGTATAATTTTGTTAAATATAAAATGCATCGATTTTTATACTCAAGTTCGCTTGCATTTTAATAGAGAACAATTACAATTATGTAGCTCATTCCATGTATTATTTACATGTGATTTTGTTATAATTTATAATTATAGTTAATTATAGTTTTTTAATGTAATATTAATACAAATAAATTAAATATTATTAATATAATGTAATGAAAGGTATTTATATGATTTTTTATACGATGATTAAGTATCTTTCAAAATTTTTGAAAATAAATTAGAAACCCAACTTATTATAAGGAGATTATAAGTTTTAAAGATTTTATTTTAAAAATTTATAAAGTATTTAATCAAAAAAATTATCAAACACATATTAAGTGTTTATAAACACTTAATATGTTATAAGATATTTTAAAAAGTTTATAAACTTATCCAAACACCCTCCAAAATAGTGTGCTAAGTATCAATCGCAGAAAAGAAGCAGCGTGGGCCAATTTATATTTTTTCAATTTTATTGACAAACTCTTTATATTTTATTCGGTTGCTATTTTATATTTGAGGTCATGTCACATTTTTTTTCATAAATTACACACATCTTAATAACGTCCACTACAATTTTGGTGGCATTTGATTAAAGTTCTTAAATCTTTTGGGTGACAACTGCTTGATATGACGAAACTGGAGACAGCAGAACATGAAAGAAAAAAAATTATTTTGTGTAATGATTGTTGACATCATTATCAATATGATTTAAAATATATTACAACCCCATAAATAATCATAGGAGGAGTCTACATCAAGTACATCCTTTTCTTATTCAAGTCACGAGAATCACCTCATAGATCAATTACCTTTTTTAAATGTCACCTTTGAGTTTAATATTTAGATTGGAAGAAACAAAGTCCCATTTTGTTAGGCCAATTAGGTGGATTTTAAATTTATTTATATATAAGAATTAGAGATATAATTTAAAATGAAACCTATTCGAGGTTGGCTCTCCATATCTATGATTGTACCATTTGAAAAAATAATCTAAATTGAACGCTAAATTTAGGAACATTTATATAAATTTCAACTCTTCACTACTAATGGAAGAAATTAAGGAAAGGTATGAATAAATTCGATTCTACACATGTCATCACATTAATTGAAAGGAAAGAAGAAGAGAAGCCAGACTCTTCTTAGTTCTTTCTCAGCACCTCGGTCACCAATTTTCGCCCTTGATTTCTTTTTCCTCTCCTCCGCATGTCAATTGCATAATCCCGAATAATGGACCCGTTTGCTCATTTGGCATGGGCTGGGGAGAGAGCTAAATGGCTGTGAGGAAGCTCGAGGACCACAATCATGTGCATACAAGGATTGTTTCTATAGAACGAATTGAAGAAGAGACCGAGCCTCATGCGTGGATGAAATGGAAGAATTGCCGGGGGCTCTGGGCACAAGTGGGAGCTTGGCTTTGAGATTGGGACAGCTCATGTTTGCTGCTGCTTCGTTGCTCTTCATGTGTTTGGATGTGGAGTTCTACAGCTACACTGCCTTCTGGTAATTCAAGATGCCCCCTTTTATATGTTTTCTCCCTTTGACATGACTGATTATTTGAAGCCCTCTTGTTGCTGCTCGTTCTTCGATATTTTTTCATATATTTCTTGTTTTCTGGTCGGTTGTTCGTACTTAATACATCAGAACCGAAGCTTTCTGCGGTCCTTCTCTCTATTGGAAGTTCTGTTTCAATCTTTTGCTGAAATGTGCGCTTCATTCATGTATGATATCGCGGCTGATGACTGGAAAGAGCACATGGTTTATGTGATAAGAATAGCCAAGTGGTTTGATGATGATCAAAATTTACAATCAACGTTTTTTTATTTTCTAAGTTGTAAATTTTTTCGGTGCGGAGTATAACTGGTTGACAGCTATCATTCGGGGAGCATTAATAAGAAATCAGAATCAGGTGAGCATGAAAGAACAAGACAAAAAGTTTGAGTTCTAGGACTCGGAGGAGATTGATAGTTTTACGGGTGCGCCTCCGTGACTATGCCATTTATTTATGTATCTATTTGTTTTTTACCCTCTAACTCCCACTCCTGATCACCGACCATGCCATTTATCCGAGGAAAGATGGCTTCTGCAATTAATATTGCGTGGTTTGCAATGTTACTGAATATATTTTTTAATGAGTGCAATACTCTGGAACAGAAATTTTTCACATTTGTCTTTGTCCCTTTATGTTTCAAGTTCGCAACTCTCGATTTGGTTGATTAAGAATTTAGGATTCTTGGAGCATCCCATTTGTTAGTCACAAATGAATCTGTATTCCATATTGTTTCTAGTCTTGTTAGCACGTAGTGTGTGTTCTGTGAAATGCAGCATGCGTCGTTTGGCCTTTTAATAATTAGCTAATAAAACTGGTGAGCTCTCTGCCATTGATTCTCCAATGGGTTTCCTAACGAAGACGGTGTAGGAATGAACCTCAGCGCTAATTATTGGATGCAATAATAGCCGAGTCTTTCAGTAAATTCATATCTTGCTGCATTTCTAGGAACCAAACTACTGCAGTGAGGGTGTATGCGCTTTATGATTTGAAGATTTCACTACATAAGGCCAGCCTCATAAGGTAAATTTATCAGTAAGAATACTTGTGGGAAGCCATTGGAATACGTAATAGCTGAACTACTATAATTTGTTCCACAATGATTAGATTTACTCCCACTGGTTACTATGAGCTTGCTACTATTGTGTGCAGTCAATTCTAGTGAATGTAGGCAGAGTTGTGTTAGCACAGCCTTTTGATATGGTTAACCGTATTTTTACTATAAGAAATAGTTATTTTTCGTTGTGCTGATGTTTCTTTTGCATGAAAAATCAATGTATTGTCTGTGCAACCGAAGTCTTCAATTCTTTAATCACTTGTTTCAATTTTTTCTACTTGCAGTTTCTTGGTGACTGTTATGGGGTTGATGATTCCGTGGAGCTTGACTTTGGCAGTGGTGGACATGTTTTCAGTTTTCATTCGACGTCTAGGTCGTCAACCTGGGATACTAGTTCCAGTTGTTGTCATAGGAGATTGGGTATGCATTCTATCATATTTGATCTTTGTCCTTCACATATTTGCTGTGGATTGAATCACCAATGGGACAATAACAATAGATGACATATTCTTTCATAGGTCCTATCGTTTCTGTCACTCGCTGCATCTTGTTCAACAGCCAGCGTGAGTAGTCTTTTGCTTGCTTCTGAAGGAGGATTCTGCGGGGGAAAGTTATGCTCTAGATATCAACTGTCTGCTGCTATGGCCTTCTTGTCATGGTTCCTGTCATTATCCTCCTCGCTCTTCAATCTTTGGCTTCTTCCTTCTATGTAGTTATTTGTCTCCAATTCCTACCATAATCAAATGGGAAACCCCAAGAAGATTTTGTTATTCAGACCTTCCTTTCTGTTGTAGTCTTGCAGGTGTGTAGTTATATGGAGTTGGCCCATGAAATTTACAATAAAGAGGGCATATACTTCTAGCAATAGTTGTTAAGATGAACTTTATACTTGGATAAACTTAGTAGTGAATTGGTTTTGAACATTCAGCAACCAGCAGGCGTTGCATGCTTCTGTTGACACAGAATCAGCTCATGTCCATCTCTTAGCTTCTTTGATCTGTACGTAGATGTTTGCACCTGTATTAAATTTGGAGTTCATCGTCTACACACGGACTTTGATTCCCTGTAGCTTTTGGCCTTTCTGTTCATCAGCCATTTCTTGATCTTAAAAAAGACTTGGTTTTGACTGATACAAGAAGGTTTGAGATTTATGTATTTGATGCATACATTTAGTTCCTTGTATGATGACGCTACTCATCTTTTTATATAAATAACCAATATTTTGCCATGTACAAGATGATGACCCCCCATTATCTAAAGCAGCTAGTGTAAATGTTTTCTTTGAATGTGAAAAGTGATTAATTGGAAATTATAGATCTGCATATTTTATTTGATGTGTTTCTAATAACATGACAGGTTTTCTTACATGTTTAATTACTATCCCATCTAAAGTGTATGCTTCTAGATAAATGTATCATTTAATATTTAACTACTCTTAAAATGCTTCATTGTATGCACACAAAAATCAAAATTTGTATTTGGTTGGTTGTAGCTTTTGGTCTTAATGTTCATTAGCCATTTCCTGACCTGAAAAAAACTTTGCTATGACTGATTTAAGAGTTTGGGATCACAATTTATGTTCGATAGTTTATAAAATAATGCACTTGTTACAAATGTAAATAACTTTTTTTTTTTTTATGTATAAGATGATGACGACACGTTATCTGAAACACTCATGAAAATAATATTTTGTGTAAATGCCCTGAATTCATGATCTCATGGGGTGGAGTTTTTTATTTTGATGTTTTCTTCTCTAAACATGGAAGGTGATGATATGGAGTTTATAGAATTACATCTTTTATTTGACCTAATTTAAATAACATGTTCATAGTTTTAGTATCAAATTGTATTACTGTATCATTTAAATTTTATCTTTTTTATATAAATGTGTTATTTAACATTCAATTACTTTAACAATATTTTTTTTTTTTTTTCAAGCTTTCGATGCAACAACCATATTCATATCATGTCGTTCACAATAAAAGAAGAATAAAATAAAAATTAGCTGTCCATAAGTTGGGACACATACATAAGATCAGAAATTAGGGTTCCTGATCCAATGGAAGGTTTAAGTTCACGTCCCTTGTAATATATCACTTGGAAGGCTTACATACTGAAGGAAACGGGGCTGGGCCTTAACCCTTGAGGCACTCGGCCCATTTAATATTTCTTCCCCTCATTCGCCGCTGCATCGTCATATTTTAACCACTTGAAGTCGTAAGGGAAAATCTACTGAAAATAGTGGAGAAACTGAAGAGAGATTAAATTATCTGTAACGTTAAAAATTACATTACATATACGCATATCTGAGTTGGCTTGGCTGCTCAAAACTCAAAAAAATACTCTGATTACCAGCCATGCACCGAATTGGGCAAGGAAAATGTCGCGAGAGGACAGGGTGGTTAAAATATTTCAATTCCCAATGTGACCAAATTTATTTAATTGAACTGATAAATAAATGGTGAGGTACAGCTTTCATTATTGAAACCAATCGCGACCACTCCTGTTTCTGAATCGACGACTAGATCGCGAATCACACGTGGACGCGCCATACGCGTCCACACATCATGTCTACCAAACAAAAGTAGCATTGTTAAATATTTGATTTAGTCATATTAAAAGGTCTAGACTCTGGCCCCATCATCAACCAAAAGGGTGAAATGCTTGTCACTGTGCCGTGCATTTTGTTAAGAAAAAAATATTGCCACGAAGTTTAGCATGACCCTGTTAATGTACATTTAAGTTTCAGTTAAACGCAGACATTTGAAGTCAAAACTTAGATCTTAATACATAAGACATCAGTTTGTCATCGAATATATGGAAGAGAATAATGAATATATTCACCACAACACAAGTTATGATGATTACAACATCAAACGAATTGCTTTGACAAAATTTGAAAAGCAAAAAAAGTAATAATTCATGGTCTTGAGTCCCTCTACAGCTTATTTAGTTTTTTTAAAAAAATATTTTATGGCCTTAATTAGTTGAATTTGGCTCAAGGAAAAACTACTTGGTCGCTCGACGGAATCTTTATCATTGATATGCATGAATGTTTAGATGCATAATTAGCAAGAATTTATTGAATATAGTTGAAGGAAAAAAGCACTTGACTAGGTGCGGAGAATCAACTTAATTGTGTAACTAATAGTTAATTAAAAACGTGTCATTGAGAGTATTTTCATGGATGACATGTGGAAGGAACCTCCTTAGGACGCCCGTACGATCATATTGGCCCGCCACGAACCATGATCATTGGAAGCAATCACTTTGTTTGAATCTAAAGCTAATTCATGTCTCCATGTGTTCTTGGTCCATGAGAAATCGAGACACGAAATATTTCTGCAATTTTATATGAAAATGTATCGCACACCACAATGCTTAAGATTCGCAGAGAAGGGGATATTAGTATTTGGGACAAAAAAGTCTAGGCTGTCGACTTGTTTTGAATTTATTTACTACACAAATTATAATTCTTTGTATTTATATATAGTACAATAAATAAATAAGCAGTCGAACCACAGCGCGGATCATGACGATCAGGCTTGTGTCCGTTCGTTGGGAGTGCTGATCGGGAAAGAGTCCGCCACATGGCTAACCCCAACTGAAATCTCTCTTTACTTAAAGAATTCTACGTGTCATTCAGCATGTTGGCCACCCAGCTTCAAACCTTAACTCATGACTTGCCACGTTTCGTAGTTCTTCTCCACAGATGCCCTTCAAACCCACCCGAACCGCACTGCAATCTTGACTCATTGGCTCGCAACACAATCTTCTAGCTACCGTCTGTCTGTCCAGCCCAGAAATAAATTAATGTTGAGGGGATGACATTGCATGCCCGCAATCTTTGCATTTTAAATGTTTTACTTTATATCAAAAAATCTACTTGATGTGAGATGTGACTCGGAGTTGGAGATGGTCACAATTTTAAATCCCACGCTTTGAAAGAACAATAAATGGAAACTTAGAATTTACATAATTTGACCATAGCCTGAGTCCACAGAACAAGATAATTTTACGATATTATTATTGTTATGCAGCCAATTTTCCTTTCGTTTTGGAGTTCAACATGTAACACATTTGTTTATAAGTGAATTAAATAATTACGAAGCCCGCTGTCAGAACTAGCGAAATGGCATATTCTACGGCTGTGCCAAAATATAAATATTTACTAAATTATTTAATTTTATTTACATTCATGTATTATTTTCTATATATGTGTGAGTGTGCATGTATGTAACATGTAAATTTACAAACCTTGACAAACTTAGGATATTGAATGAAACAACAAAAATGGTTAAGGTGTTAAAACCGGAAGAACCTAGAATCGATAAAAACTAGTTAAAAAACTGATTGAATCAGTTTTCATCCAAAATATTTAAAAAAAGCTGGCAACTTTTGTTAAAAAAATTACAAAATAAATTTTTCCTCATTTTTTTTTTTAAAAATCACTTACATTTACAATTCCTCGATATTAATCAGAATATACAATTAGTTATTTCAACTTTTTTTAATAATTTTTATTCTTTTATTTTTTCAGACTAAATTTTCGACAATTTAATTAAAATATCTTAAAATTAAAATTACTCATATTAATTATGGTGTTTTATTTTTCAAAATTAATTTTTCAATTTTATACTTTTAATCATTTTCAATTTAATAAGTTTTTTAATTTATACAATAATTTTTTATTTTAGTTGAATTATTTAATTTTTAATATTACATCTAAAATTCTACATTAAATATATTGTTAAATTGAATTATATTTATTATCTAAATTAGTTTAATAGTAATATATATATATATATATATATAAAATATTATATAATTTAAAATAATTAATTTTAAAAATAATTTAATTAGTCGAAACACTGATTCAGTTACTGATACGTTTTTTTGATTTGACAAGCAGTATAATTTTAAAAATACTGGTATACATAACTCACCCGACATTGATGGCCCTTTTACCACTCTCTCAATGTCTATCCTTTGTTTGGTAACCAACGGCTTAGGTTCAAGGACGACGAACAGATGGTAACGTGAATAACTAGTAACCTGGTCCTAAGTCTAGCTATGACCGACTGACCAATTCATCCAACACGACTAACCTCATTTTGATCACCGACTGGTTTATTTGCAAGTTTGGCCGGTCGACAACCTCATCCTAAATTTCTGATGATTGCATAGCTCATCTTGGGAGGACTATCTATCTTACCCTAAGATTGGAGTGGTTGTTTGTCAATGTGGAAACTGACCAGCAATATAGAAGACTTTTGAATGCAATAATAAATAAAAACGGTGGAAAGTTAAAAATAGTCACAACAAAAAGATGGGCTCAGATGTTGATGGAGGATATGTACAGCTGGAGGAGAATCAAAAGGAGAGCTAATCAGAGAACCAGGGTTATCCTGGGCAGAGAGTTTTAATTGGGGTTATACGTAAAATATATAATAATAATAATAATAATTTAACGTGTGATAATAATTATTTTTAAAATATAAATATAAGTATATGTATATACATAAATATAAGTTTATTTATGGATATATATATATAATGATAAAAAATAATTAATTAAGTATAATTAATTAAAATTTTAAATTTAGATTTGTTTCTGGTGATGTGTACGGATATAAAGTGGCATTACAATCATCACCCAGGTTTTAGAATCGATGACTCAAACCACAGCGGCAAACTTGAGAAGATAAGTGAGGTTCAGACGTCACAGTCCTTTACGGGGCCATATGATCTGACTTATCCGTGTCGCGCCAGGTTTGATTGATGGAATACATCGAATTAAATTATATAACATCTATTTTTTGTAATTTTGTATTTTAAATTTTAATCTAGATATGATCTATTTTTTTGAAAAGAATGGCGGGTACATAAAATAATTCATCCGACTCGTTTATCTTGAAATGGACATGACTATGACTATAAAGGTTATACACTTTATATGCGTGTGTATTTATTTATAAAATATAAACTAAACAAATACCAAGAAAATTGAAAAAAAGAGAAATTGAAAGAAAACACAAATAGTTAAAAATAAAATAAGAAAACTATCATTTTACATGGTGTAAAGTATTTATAATAAGAAATTATAAAAAAAAATCAAAAGAATTTAATAATGATAAAATTTGAGAGAATATATAAATATAAATTGTAAGTAAAATACAAAAAGAGAAAACGATTAAAAAGAATAAAAATATTTAACATGAAGATAGTTTAGTAAATCTACTTGGTGTAACTATAAATTCTTATTAAAATAAGAATATAATATAGATATATAACAAACTAACGAATAATTATTTGCCCTTTTCTTCTTTGGGAAAAATAGTGAAAGGTTAACCCAAGTACCAATTCCTACGTTAATTGGGGTTTGAACGTCAAGTGCCTTCTACCTCCAAACAGGTCAAATAAAGAGATTGGATCTAACCTCACTATGAGGTTGTCAAAACCATAATGCCAAAGGCACTTTATGTCGAACAGAGCCTATTACTTGACTTGTTTTGTTAAAGTCATGAGTGGTCCACAAAAAATACAATTAGACATGAGATATTTGTAAGCAACTATTAAACCTCTGTCATTCAAAGCTTTTACGACAACTTGTCGGTAGATGTGTAGAGATAATATATTGAAACACGGAATGCACAGTAAAAGTAATAAGCCGAAAAGCACGTGTTTAAAATTTTTGTACAAACAATGAGGATGCATGATGGCTAATGAAATTATTTCTAAACCAGAACCTCTTTATAAAAGCCACCACTCACTAACTCCGCCACCTACGAAAGAGGTCTCCAAGTATGCCCCCACCACGTTGTGACATAGCAGTATTCTAATTTTCTTCACCTTGACCATCAGACCTCACACAAGAGTGACCAATAGTGTATTACTACTCACTGCCCCCGGAGCGGGAAAAAGAAAGTTGAGAGGACAAAAATGACCACATAAGTGCAAAGGAAAAGACAAGGCTTAGGTCCCTCAGTCCCTTATCCGAGTAATTTCATGGAGAAACGTGGCTCAGAGCGGTCCTCTCATTCAAGCTGTCACCCACAAGTTTCCAGGTTGGCATCCCAGCCCACTGATATCCCCCCAAACAACACAAAACCCCGTCACCTTTGTTGTCCTTTGCTCCGTTTCCTTTGCCTCTACTTTATTCATTTTGCTTGCTGACGCATCCTCCTGCTTCAATTCCCCATATCACCCTTCACCTCCCAACACTCGTCTGTTCTATATATATCGCACACACAGACAACTCCCTCGCATTCATGTAACAATTAACGTGAAAGAAAATGGGTAATTGCAGTTCTTGCCAGTCGACTTCTGCGTCTACTGTCAAACTGATATTGGATGACGGAAGATTACAGGAATTTCCTTACCCCGTTAAGGTTTCCTACGTTCTACAAAAGAATCCCCCTTGTTTCATATGCAACTCCGACGAAATGGATTTCGACGGCGTTGTTTCAGCGGTGAGCGAGGACGAAGAGCTCCAGCCGGGTCAGCTTTACTTCGCGCTGCCGTTGAGCCGGTTGAAGCACCGGCTTCAGGCCGAAGAGATGGCCGCATTGGCGGTTAAGGCCAGCTCCGCTTTGAGTAAGAGTGGCGGTAACTGTCGAGATCACAAATGCGGCTGCCGCCGGAATATCTTGGTGTTTCCAGAAGAGAATGGTGCTAGGCAATCCAGAAAAGTGGGGGGCTACGGCGGCGTTGGAGAGACTGGATCCACGAGGAGGAGCGGCGATGGCGGCGGGCGAAGGGAGAAGACCATGGCGAGGTTGACTGCAATACCCGAGTAGAGGGGTGCTTTCGGACGCGGATTCTCATTTTGTAAATATAGTGTAAATTGAGTTACGGTAACCAAGAAGCTAGCCACTCCCTGATTTCAACCAAAAAAACAAAAAAAGAGTGAAAAGAAAAATTAGTGGGTGGTTCAGATCGGCATTTTGATAACCCAAAAGAAAGAAATTCTTTTTTGAGTTACAATTTTGTCCAGTGACAAGTTGTGAAGATACATTTGGCTAATTCATTAGTCTTCCAGTTTGATGATGCATGATTAGATCCACTAACGACTAATCCAATTCCCAACTCCAAAGATATCATATCTTAATTAAAAAGATACCTGTGTTTGGACAGCATATAGTAATAATGCAATGAAGATAAATCAGTTTAAAGATTAGGGTGTGGTTCATTGATTATGGTCATCAAACTTTGTTTGCTGCGTACGATACCCCTGGGATGGGCATTTATGAATGCCCCGACAATCAAAATATTGCAAAAGATAACAACAAACCAGGAACATATCCACCGTTGATAAAGATTAAACAGAATCAACGTCACCAATACTCATGCACATTAAACCCAAAAAACATCTATGTTTAGATGCAAATTAGAATACCTTTTAAATTAGTTTTTTTTACATATATTAATCATCATAATAATATTTTTATTTCTTTTCTTTTTCTTTTATACCATTCTTAAATTTTTGTGTCAAAATTTCCACTTCTAATATTTCAACATATAATGGGAATGTATGGAAATCTTTGTTTTGATTTTTTAGTTTATGTTTTTAGGTATATTTCTTTGAAAATTATGTAAAAATAAAATGAGATAAAAATAAATTTTAAAAAATATAATAATTATATTGTTAAAAAACAAACATAGTGTTAGTCTATCCAATTTCAATGATGTGGGCTAATAATTAGAATGATGAAATATTTTGAACTTCAGCGGAAAGAGAGGCAAATGAATATATAATATAAAACAAGAGAGAAAATTAATGTAAAAGGCTGGAAATAATGGACATATTGGGCTCCCATCTTCGAGGATGGTTGAAGTAGTAGGTTGGGAAGATAAAGTCAAAAATGCAAGAATATATAATACCACAACTCGTCCTTTTACAGCTGGAACCACGAAATGCAGATCAAATCCGTACAGTGCCATTTGCATGGGCTGCAATGTCCATTGCCTCAAATAATTCCTCCCTCGCCAGGAAGGTTCATGATCAATGCACAAAGGTGCTCCCGCCACGACAACGACAACATACAGTACGGTCAAACTATGCGAGCCGTTAATTGAGTTTTAATTTATTGGGGAGCTGTTTCCCCAGGATTAATAATTTCTTGTAAATATAAGTGTTGAAGACCTTCGTTGACTTTTTATTTCTTACCGGAACCGTTTTGCATGCACGGATAGAAGCCGCGTGCTACTCCTAATTAGATTACTAACATGCAAGGGTAATATATAACAGAATTTCGACTTCAAGATGAAATTAATTTCCTCGCTCGAATGTTAATGGTGAAGTACTTCAGTTTTGTTAGTAATGAAAAGAATTAATAAGGAGAACTGCAGTTGAAGTGGGATCATGATTGCGTACATCCAGTTGGAGATATAATTCGGAAACGCGCTTTCCCTACATAGCTCGCTACCAGGGTTGTTATTAGGAAATTAATTAAAACGCGCTTTCCGAGCTAGCGAACGGGGGGGACCCCTCTGGGATGGGATCCCCATTTACTCGATTCACGCGCTGTGAAATTTGATGGATATATGTTCACGTCGTTGGAGTCTTTTATTTTTATATAATTTTTTAAAAAAATTATATAAATAAAAACATACTTCAAAAAATCAAAACAAATATAATCAATGAACCACATCCTGTAGATTGTGAATTAAGTAGAGAGAATGCAATAGTCACGCCTTCAAATGGTTAGTGAATGTCTTCTAAACCAAATTATAAGGAGGGGTTACTTTCCTCTTATTAACTAACTTTTTATTTAATAATCAAATTTTCTGTTATTTTTACATAATTTTTAAAAGAAAAACTAAAAATAATTGCCAAAAAATTAGAACAAACATTACGGAATAGATAGTGATTTGAGTAAGAAAGAATGCAAGAATCTCACCTTCAAATGGTCAGTGAAGGTCTTCTACTCTAATTTATAAGGTGGGTTTCTTTCCTTCTTATTAACTAATTTTTCTCTTCAGCAATCAATTTTTAGATATAAATTGTCACGTCTTTGTGTGCGCTACATTTTTAGAAAATATTTTAATCTATTTAGTAAAGGTTATAAACCTTTCAATTAGGAGTGTGAGGGTTATTCATGTGACCGGAGCCAAATCTTCTATGTTTTTTTTTTTATTTCATTAAAATATAATTTTCCAAAATTTACTATTTATCAAAATAATTTTTTCTCCTATTTTTATATTATTTTAAATTTTTTGTGCTAACTTTTATTCCCAACAAAATTTTGAACTATCATAGGCCAAAATTTATATCCAAATGTATCCAATTTTGAATTACCACACGCGTGATGAATTCGTACGTCTTGATCTATCTTGATTTACACCAAGATTAAAAATTTTATTCCCGTCCATTTATAACTAATTAATTATTTTTCAATCATTGTTTACAATCAAATCAATATTAATATTTATATATATATATATATGTGAGTATATATATATATATTAAAAAAATTAATAATTATTTTTATATATTATCACATCATCTAATTATTATAATATATTTATATATATATTTAAATAAATTAAAATTTTAAATATCAAAATTTTATTATTAAATATATTAGTCGTCACAAAACAAGTCTCGTCCGATATTATCTTCCACCAAAATCTGCTTCCAAACATAACCACATTGCGAGTCGGTTCTACCATATTCAGCGGTCAAATCATAATTCATTATCTATATTACGTTGTATCAATTTTCAGACTTTTGCTTGTTCCGTACGAACCAAAGTTGCTTTAGTTAATATTTTTAAAATCGGGTGGGCGTAGCTAATTTGCACGTTGAGTCATGATTCGAGAGTTGAATTGTTTTAAAAAAATTGATTATTTGTAATTATATAATGTTATATATACATATACATATAACTATTAAACTCATTTTCCAAAATAAATATAATTCAAATTACTTAAATATTAAATGATGTATTTTAGATATAATATTAAAAATTTAATAATTCAATTAGAATAAAAATTGTTACACAAATTTAAAAACCACATTAAATTCAAAATAAATAAAAGTATAAACTTCAAGAATTAGTTTTATAAAATAAAGCACGTCAATTAATATGAAAATCTTTCATTTTAAAATACAATATTTTAAATTTTGGAAAACTTGATTAGAGAAATAAATAGATAAAAATTACTAAAAATAAAAGTCAAAATAAAAAATAATGTATTCTAATTAATATTAAGGATTTATAAATATAAAAACTTTTAAAAAAATGAAAATTATTCAAAATTTTGCTATTTTTTTTTTATTTCGTCGGTCAAAATCAATTTGACCAATTTTTAGCCAGTTTTTGTTCAATTTGACCAATTCACAGTTTTGAAAGTTTTTTATTTTCGTACTTTAACTAGATCAGAAAACAGGCCAGTTTTTCTTGTCTAGTTTTGCAAAACAACGACTTTAGGATCATCCAATTTTCCAAGCAATCTAAATTTATAATATCCGTATTTACATTTAGTAAAAAAATTAATAATACAATATAAAATTACTTAAATACATTTACTTCTTTGTATATTTCCTTGTCTCTCTTCTCTTTATTTTCATATATGTCATTCACTTTATACTTTTAATTTATTATATTTTCTTTTTTTTTTAAATTCTTTCATCTATTTTACACTCTACACTATATATTAAAACATTAGATATATACAATTTTGATTCTATAATATTGAGTTATTATAATACTCTTATTTAAATATTTTTATTTTTCTTTCTCTGTTTATTTAACATAACTCTAATTTTGTTTTATATCTTTTATAGCTTCCAATTTACTCTGTCTATTTTTTTATTTCTATATGCTCTCAATTTAAATTTATATTATTTTCACTATAATTTATTATAATGAATAAAATAGTATAATTTATGCCACTATCACTAGTATAGTAAATTTTGAAAACCAGGTTCTAAGTGGTAGGTTTTGGTTTTGCTTGTTTTTGGTATGCGGTGCATGAAAGGTGTCCTGGCTGCCTCAAATCAGGATCGCACTTTGGCTAAACAATTTGAAATTGAAGATGCTGTGTTCAATTATTTATGGAATACTTTTAGTCCTCACATGCAAGACATAAACGTTTAAAGCAATTATTACTTCTTAAATGTCACCTTTTTTATATCATTTCATATCGCTCAAGATAATAAAATGCTATTTTGGACAATGATGGGTTATACCAAATTTTTTATCTTTAATTTGGTCAATAGTGATTGACACCCTAGATTTCTCTAGCCAATCAATTATTAGCTAAAGTAAAAGACTCCATTCATTGGAGCAGATAGCAGAGGAGTATAGGAATCTATTTCTCCAACACCTTTTTATTATGTTAATTAATGATTAAAAATACTTTCCCAGAAATTCATATAATTAACTATGCTACGTTTTGGATGCTTTTTTTTGTCAATGTTACATTCAAATACATAACACATCAAAATAGAATTTTTTTTCTCTGTATATAATTTTTATACATTTTTTAAATTTTCTTACCTTCCTTTCCTCTTCTCCAAAATATGCACACAAATGTTTGCTTCCAAATTTTACACCTCCAAATATGCACTATAATTATTATATTTTTAAAATTTTTTTCTACATTTTCTTTCTATTTTTGTAAAATTTTTGACGGCTTAAAAACTAAAACGTAACCCAACTAGGTCAAGATATGTTTGTTCTCAAATTTTATAGATAAAAAATACACATTTAATTATTATATTTTTTAAAAATTTTATTTTTTTATCTTTGTTATTTTTAAATATTTTTTAAAATAAAAATATTTAAAAAATATGTACTGAAATTTAAAAATAAATATATCCATAAAATTTGTTGACGATGGTAATCATTAATACGTAGGGGCCATGAAAAAACCTTGTACCAAACATACCAACTACGTGACGTGGCGTGAAACGACAATTCAAAGAAGAATAGCAAATAATACATAGAGCAAACCCCTTCGCGTACCATAGAGCTTTAGTGGGCACCCACCATGACCGTGTCCCTTCCCAGTTCCGAATTGGCTGTCCACCACTCATCCCTCGTTTTCAGACATCACAGAGAAAAGGAATCCTAAGAATTAACCCATCTCCGCACGGCCATAATGGCTTCCTGGCATATCGACGGGCAGATAGATCAGCAGCTTGGAGGGCCCCTCCACAAACCTTCGCAGAAATCCCACGCGTTCTTGTTCGACGTGAAGTTCTTTCCATTTTAAGCAAAAGTGTGGATGTGTGCTACTTCATAGTCTTTGCGATCAATATTGATGTAGCTCTATGTGTAGCTTTAACCGATTTCAAATGTACATTGCGAAAATTAAGAAGGGGGGACGTTCAAGTTTGAGTGTCCTTAATTCATTTATTTATGGGTCCCCCAAAATAATGTTTGCAGCAGCCAGAAGATCAAATCGGGTTTTTTTATAAATAATTCAAAAAAAATATTTATGAAAATACCTTAATTATAAAATGGTTTGTGAAAATAGTCCATATTTGTGATTTCATATCACACAACGGAATCAGACCATTTACTATCATGGAATGGGTGAATTTTTGTGATACAAGATCACGGAAATAAATAAATAATTTAATTTTATATTTGTTATCTTTGTAAATAATTGAAATTTTATATTTTATAAATTTGAGTATTTATTATTATACATAGAGAATAAATTAAAAAATTAATAGTAACAATTTAAGAAATTTTAATTTTTTTAATTAAAATTAATACAAAAAATAGAATTAATCACCATAAAATTATAAGAAAATTGCACACGTGAGTAATTATGATTTAATGCTGTTATCTATTTTTAAACAAATAATATAAGTTTTAATTATAATCATATGTACATTACTAATTTATAATTAATCATACCTGAATAGTAGGTAATAATATTAAATGTCACAAATATATGCAAGTAATGAATAATAAAACATGATAATTTGAAAATTGTTCAAACAAATATATTTATCCAAATAACTTCTAATAAAATGTTAATATAAAGTAAAATATAATTCTATTTAAATGCCCTATGTTCTCTAGTGCCATATTTAGGAGTGCGTCAATTTCTACAAGGTCTTGAGGTAAAATTATCATCTTCATACTGTGACATGTCGTCATGTAACGACGCAGTGGAATAGTATAATGTATCGTTCTACTGCACCTTCTCAAACGACTGATAGCTACTACATATAACATGTGATATATGAAAAGTATATCCATAATTCTCCGGAGCCCCAAAGTACTGTATGGATGGATCTAGTAAATAGTAAGAAGCCTGCATCACATGCACTGAATATGGATTGTGTATGTTTGATCAGGTGAAGTAGATATATAAATATCATTATGCTGTTGTGGTGCAGCAGGCGTGTAAGAAACCTGTGCTGTTCCGTAAGTTGAATTAGACGGGCCTACATAAAAGTTCGAAAGGGCTATAGTACGAGATACAGAACAATGTCCACTACGCTGCTCCACCCTAGGCCTGCTCATGGACGGGCGCATCTTTGCAAGTGCCCCGTGTGTTGTAGGGGTAGCATCCACCTCAGTATAGGCATGCAATCTCTTGGCCTACCTTACATGACCGAGTGACAAAACCCGCCTACAATAACTGACATCACCATCAATAAAAACTGCTTCAACTCATGGACTTGAAAATGGATAAGTGTTTCAATACACATTAAATTTTTATTGTCCTATATACAGACGTAGACAATAAATATTATTTGTGATTACGTTCCACATAATCAGTCCATGACCCATCTTCGAGTTGAAATCTAGACTCTACAAAGGCGGTCAATGGAGTAGTCGTGTGGCGACTGATCCGATAATACCAATCAATGTATCCACTCGCTACCTGGGGCACATCATTATAGTGTCTCTGTTTACGCACAACCACTACTAAACTCCGCAAATAATTCACATATGTTTGGTGATATTCCACCCAATCTCTGGCCAAACCCTTCCACGACGGTTAATGGTGTGTAAGCGATCCTGGTCAAGTCGGGAAGTAAGCGGAATGTCCTGCACCATCATAAATTGTTGTAAAACTCCCTCCGGTCGGTGCATCTCTACAATGTCATAGAGGATGAGTGAACCTGAGTACGTCCACATATGATACCCAAATCTCGCTGGCAATGCAGTATATAACTCATGAGCATATAGTCGTCAATTAAACTACACATTAGTTACAACAAACATCTTATCATACTTATTTCAATCAAACATTATATTGTTAATATAAAATAATATATGCTATAATAACAAACCTGTGTGTGTGTCTCAAAATCTAAAATCTCTATAAAAATTCATACGTTGTGGCTACCGATCTCAGTCATCTATCTCCATGCACGAGACTATTTGTATATTTATAAAGAAAAAGCAAAAGAAAAAAAAACATATTATACATTTTTAGAGCGAGTAATTAAAAAATTAATAAAAGTATGTCAGGATCATACGTAGTATCATATGGCACTCATGAGCAAGTCGGGAAGTAAGTGGAATGTCCTGCACCATCATAAATTGTTGTAAAACTCCCTCCGGTCGGTGCATCTCTACAATGTCATAGAGGATGAGTGAACCTGAGTACGTCCACATATGATACCCAAATCTCGCTGGCAATGCAGTATATAACTCATGAGCATATAGTCGTCAATTAAACTACACATTAGTTACAACAAACATCTTATCATACTTATTTCAATCAAACATTATATTGTTAATATAAAATAATATATGCTATAATAACAAACCTGTGTGTGTGTGTCTCAAAATCTAAAATCTCTATAAAAATTCATACGTTGTGGCTACCGATCTCAGTCATCTATCTCCATGCACGAGACTATTTGTATATTTATAAAGAAAAAGCAAAAGAAAAAAAAAACATATTATACATTTTTAGAGCGAGTAATTAAAAAATTAATAAAAGTATGTCAGGATCATACGTAGTATCATATGGCACTCCCGAAAGCGCTTCACCATCAGGTAAAGTAAGTGGACGTAGGTCAGAATGGTGACCTACAATCTGCAATGCAAGTCCTAGTATTCGAGACTATACTCATATCTATATCATTAGCAATATAATTACCATCACAATCTAATTCATGCTTGTAATCAAAATTCTATCATGTGAATATAAGGTATGCAAAACATATCTATAAAATAGGCAATGAGCCAGAAATGGACAAGTGCCCTTTCTAGCAAGCAACACAAAGATTCCTATACAAACATGTCAAAATTGCACTATCCCAATTGTATCTGTCCGCATTATCTAAGTCAATAATCAAGTCAAAGTAGAGCAACCTAACTCAATTATTGGAGGAATTAGGGAACAAATTGCCACTTAATAGTAATAAAATAAAGCCACGAGCCCACTGCCGAACATCTAGTTGTGTACTATCTATAAGCAATGGGTGTAACTCTATGTACTATGCGATTTATGCAAGGGAAAGATTGTAACATTTGAAATCCTGATCTCGCGGTGTTCAATCTAATATCCCTATGCAAATCTGCATCCACTGTGCACGTGTTAGCCGAGGCTCTATGTTAGTGACTGTGTCGCCCTCCACCAGTAGATGTCATATCTGTGCCACGTCCTCTAACGTAACAGTGGTCTTCCCAGACACGAAATGAAATGTATGTGTCTCTCGACGCCATCTCTCAATTAACGATGTGATCATGTAGCGATCTAGTTATAATACATTACATCTGTATACGCCGTATAAACCGATGTGGTGAAGTATATAAAGCACTCTAAGGTTCGCGTCCTCAAAATGCAGTCAGTAGCTATCAGGTTCCTGCAGGGTAAGACATCTATCGAAAGTACCAGCCCAAATGTCTTTCGAGCAGTGATTTTCCTGTAAATGCAATACTAAGCTGTCAATCGGACTAGGGTGAGCGGAGGTATCTGCTAACATCCTATAAAAAAATTCAAAAGTAGGTGTTATTTTAAAAATAGATTTTTAAGTATTTTAAGTGAATTAAATAAAACAAAAATGACAAAAAAATATATAATTAAAAAGAAAAATACTTGAAATTATTGGCTACCTTGTGATTTCAATTACGTAAATGTTTTGTGACACTCATCTGTAAATGAAAAGTGATTTAATCAACTACTTGTACACGCGAACAAAAATATAGACATATTGAGATATTTATACTAAATAAAAGTTAAATAAGTATTTGATCAACTGCGTTACAAAATTAAATTACATACCCATACATTTTCCACTAAACATACATATTTTAGTTAACAGCATATTAAAATACGTGGCATCGCTATTGACTACTTAGATTCTTCTACGCGAACTTTCTGCATCTAAACGTCTAATAGTCTGCCTCACACGTACTTGCCCACAATCCATCTCATTTAAATGAAAAAATCCAATTTCGTGATTCTAAATCACAGAATTACCTCGATTCGGGTGATTTCTGTGATTTAAAATCATAGAATTCAAATTTTATTTTATTTTTTTGAAGTTTCGTGTTTTGAAATCACGGAGTTGGGCAATTTTCGTGATTTAAAATCACGGAATTAACTTTTTTATTTAAAAAATACTGATTTCGTGATATACAATCACATAATTGGGTTAATTTTACTAACCCCTCATCAATCGAGTTATTTTAACATTTTTTTTTTTAGTTATTATGGCAAAAAAACCCAAACCAAATATGGGGTGTTAGCTAGCTTCTAAGTTCCAAAATCTCAAGCAGCACATCATATATATCCAAAAGCTAGATTCGTATCATCAACTCATTTGAAGGACAAAGCGTTCCATGGGTTACTTGTTAGCTAGGCGCGTAAGCATTTCCAGCTTTCTTGGATGAGGTTCACCGGAAATAATTTGTTGAACTCTGAAATTTGTTGCAGTGTTGCACCATCAATGTTTGTTCTATCAGCTTGGGTGAAAGGACAGAAGACGTTGGAATTTGGTCATTTTGCACTTCTTCATTCCATTTTGTGAATCCCCATTGTAATGGCATTATTGTTATGGTACTAAGGTTCAGTTCCAAAGATATTTTTTGTGGGTTTGGTCTAATTTGACCGTACTTTGTAGTTTTTAGTTTCTTTGTGTGTGTGTGTGTGTGTGTGTGTTTTAAATCGAACAATTCGAAATTTCAAATGACTGGGCTCTTCCTAGTAACAGTTCTTAAATCTCAACTCAATTATGGGCCAATTCCGTTCGATCCAAATGAAGGCCACCCCATTTGTGATACGGCAGAAACTGAAGGAAAGGCCCAAATGTCATGGCCCGCTTACTAATTGCTGTAATAAATGGTATTGGGTAATTATTCGTAAGATAACAATTAGACACCAGAAATTATATAATTTGAATGAATATTAGAAAAAATCTGAGGTGGGATCTTGACCCGAAATTTCTGCCTTGGACTTTATGATTTGAATGAATCAGAGTGCTGGATTAGGAGTTTCAACTCAGCCTGCCAACGCCCGGTTGCTTTCATGGCGCAACGTTGACCAACTTGCCCAATAAATATGCCAAAATGCGTGAAATCAATCCCCTTCTTATTCAAGCCACAGCATGTTCTTACACATAATTAAGTGTCCTAAGAAAATAAATATAAGGAAAAAACTGTAGCACGCCTATATATGAGTTGCACCATTCCGCTCGTACAACGCACAGTTTTCGTAGAGAAAAAACAAACAAAATGCTGAAGCTCCTGTCGGCATTTACTGCTCTTCTCCTCCTCCCATGCCAATGCTCTGCTCAAGTTACGCCGCCGCCGCCCTCAACCGGAACGGCGGCGCCATCCGACGTGTCCCAAGAATATCTTGAAGCCCACAATCAAGCAAGAGCAGAGGTCGGGGTAGGTCCTCTCCGGTGGAGCCCGGCCATAGCCAAGTCCGCCGGCCTGATGGTGAGGCTTCAACGGGACAAACAGAACTGCAGTTTCGCAAACTTGTCCAACAGCAAATACGGAGGCAACCAGCGGTGGGCGAGCGGATCCGCGGAGACGCCGCGCGCGGCGGTGGAGGAGTGGGTGGCGGAGAAGAAGTTCTACGACTACGAAAAGAACTCCTGCGCGCCGGACCACCAGTGCGGCGTGTACACTCAGGTGGTGTGGAAGAAATCGGCAGAGTTGGGGTGCGCACAGGCTGCATGCCCCAAGGAACGCTCTAGCTTGACCATCTGTTTCTACAATCCCCCTGGAAATGTTGTCGGAGAGAAACCTTACTAGAATGTGTTATAATGGTACATTTGTTGCCGGTTGGCTTATCTGCTACATTTGCTGTCCGGAGTTCGTATTGTTCTATGTTTTGGCCTAATAAGCTGTCCTTATTGTGAGTATTTCTGAGCAAGCTCGTTTTCAAATGTTACAGGCACTGGGAATTTGCCTTGATGAATTACAGTATCTGTGAAGTAATATCTTCTTCTGTACCATGCAATAAGACTGTGATCTGAACCAGCAGACTGACTAATACAAAATTATATACAAATCCTGAGATGCATAATCATTAGTTTCTCGGGCAGATTACAAAATCAGCACTTCTTCCCCCAAGTGAGAGAGAGCATCCCAAAGCACTCAAACCACAAGCTATGTCATTTACACTAAAGAGAAACTAATTCTCTCTATCCAAAAATAGAAAGTAAAGAAGAGACCTACTAAAGAAATGAAAGAAAAGAAAGAAGGAAATGAGGTCAGATGCTTGCAAGCAACAGTGGCCCTATTTACTTCACCAGCTCTCTCAGTATAAGATACCTGAAACTAAAATTATGCGAAACCCATTCAATGTTTTTCCGGTTCTTCGCATGCTGGCATTTCTTGATGCTTTTCCTCAGTGAGTCGGGTAAAGATCTTTGGATCATCTCCACTATACCGGTATAACATAGCCCAGAATCCTTGGCGAAGGAATCTACAATCTTTGGCAGAAGGATTTTATGGTCCTTCCGGACCCCAAAAGTGGCTCGGATGTAATCTTCTTTTGCTGCTTCCAGCTCTTGAAATATCCTTTTGGGTGTGTAAAAGCGAACCTGGTAACAGAAGAAACACACAACTGTAAGACCACCCAAGTTTGGAGATGCAATCTTACTCCTTTGACTCTAAACATAGGCTATGGCTTCAGTTAAGAAGTAAAGAGCATGTCGACAATAATTTGGCTTTCTTCTCTTTCGATCAAAAAAAAAAAAAAATCTGATGTGAGATGGATGCAGGTTTGTCCACAACTATTACGTATTTATACCTTAATATTTTCTCTGCAGTTGAGGATAAACAATTTATATAGAAAATAAAAGGTAAGGGTTACATCAAAACAGAAATGATGGATTGTTACCGCGGGATCAGAATGGCTCCCGGATGAAAGAGCAAAGTATAGAAGGGGCTCTGGATGTTCAATCCCATATGCTTGTCGTTGATCACCCGCTTTAAATTTTGTTTTTGAAGGAAGTAACAACCTAAGCCACTGAAAACGGAGCTAATATAATCAGCAGAACTACTAAGTCAATTGTTTGAACCTTCAAAAGGAAAACAAGAACACAAAATTAATAATGGAAACAGGAATACATCTACCAATTGAGAAACGAAAGTTAAAAAGTAGTTTAGAAAGACATGCCAGGGATTCCTTGTTAGACTGGAGAGTTTAGAGCTTGTGGAGGCCTACAAGTGATGATCTACATACTAACAGGGTTAAAACAGCATCTATTTATATAACAGGCCATAAATTACCTGCGCAGGACAAGACATCCGGCATCCCAAGATTGAACTCTGTATAACATCTGCACTAACAATTTGACCTCCAACATTATAGGCAGCCTGGGTAAACAAAGATGTTAGAACATATCCTCAAACGTATCCTTATCTGCAGAAGTCAATTATTTCTTTCACCTTCAAGAGTAGAAACATTCGCTTCATATTGTTCTGAGGGATACCATATGCCAAAAATGCCTGTCACATGTTAAAAATTTCAATGTCAATTTGTTATTGAGATAGATTAGTTGCATCAAAGTGTCAAGGCATTTGTGGATGTAGATCTTTACATGCATGACCAGAGCATTGTGCACATTGATCCAGAATGCCATCTTCTCCTCGTGTGTCAATTTTCGAGGGTCTATCTCTTCCAACCGAGATATAAGAGACCTTCAAAACGAGAAGTATTACTACCAGCCAGCTTTGGCTGTTAGGAAACAAATCCTACTAAAAACACATCCGCATCATTCACATCATCCTCACCTAAAATTTTGTAACAAGTATTCAATATCACCCTGTTTCTGGCTATCTCTGTATAGACAATGTACTTCAATCATGGTGCTGTAAGGTCCACTAAAATCTTTCAGCCCTTCAATGTGAAAAGGATTATCCAGTCGAACATCAAAAGAAGAATCATTTCTAAATCCAGGACTCCACACATCACATTGATCTTTTGGAGAAAATGCACTTATAGATGACATGGATGAGGTTGGAGATGAGAGCCCATGATTTGCCAACGGGGGATCAGCTAGCTTGCAGTAGATATTGCACATGCACTTAACCATATCTTCAGAGAGCTTGTTGGGTGTGTCCGGAATATGATCTGAAATACGGGTCCCAAGATGCTCTGCCAGACTGATTACATGTGAAGAAGAGTTCTGTGGATACTGTATGAGCACCAAATCATTGGAAAATCATAAGAATCAGGAATTCGAAATCACTTTTGGGGTTTCTGAAATGCAATTTCTAACATAACACATACAATGACAAGACAACTCGTCTCCACATAAATATAATACTTAACCTTAAGGCTCTCCAGATGGAACGAGCATGATAATTGGTTATTCTCAGGCTGTCTTGTATGGTGAAATTTATGCCACAGTACTACGGAGTTATGGGTGACTTAAATATAGAATAACCATCTCATGAGAATTGAAGGTCAGGGAATCGGGTTGAGATACCTCCATCGTGGATAATGGTTGAGAATGGCATGCCCGCAGAGCCTTGCCCAAGGCCTCATCTGGAGGAGACGTTCTATTTTCCAGGGCTGAACGTTGAGAAAGTGAAGAGTACGATCGTTGAACACTGGAATCTACAAGCTTCTCTTCAGATGGGCCAATAGCTACATTCCTTGAATTGAAATGAATCTGAGGATAAACTTCAAGTACATTTTCCTTTGCTGATGTAATATCTGATCTTGAAAAATCTAGGCGCCTTCTCCTTGGTGTTGGTAAGGGAGACTTCAATCCTTCATCCTTTTTAGGAGATAAAGAAATGTGTTCATCAAATGCTTTCCTGTAGAGTGAAAGAAGATACTGTTCCAAATGCCCAACTTCTAGCTCCAATACTGCAATTTCTCTAATAAGTTCTGTCGCTGGCTGCAATGGTCAGAGAAGAATTTAGTGACACTGAAAAAGAATATTTTTCTTTCTAGCATACTCCCTGTTACAACATACGCATCCATCCCAATGAGGTGGGAGGAGCAGCAGCAGTAAATGTGCATACAAGACATGGTAAATAAAAGTTAACCATAACACAATGAAGATCAACTAAAAGTAATATCACAGATAAAGAGAATTTTGTAAGAGAGAGACTGCTACCTTAGGAATTGTGGCTTCAGTAGTAATATCATGGCTGGAAGTCCTACAGCCTAGTGCCTTTTCTAGAGCACAGCGGACAGATACTTGGTCCTGTAATCTCTTTTCGAGCAGCAATATCTGCATCAGTAACCAAAAGTTCTGATTCTATTAGCAACACTCCTCACAAATTATTAACTTGACAACAAGGCAACATATTTGCTCCTATTCTTCTCCATCCAATAATATAGCACAGTTTTTGCAATTCATGTTTGAAATTAGACTCACTCAACTACATAGGGCTAGTAAAATAACACTCCCCAATACCTCTTGCCTCAAATAATGTTGGATCTCAGCATTTGATAAGTCTTTCTTCTTGCTGTTATACACGTGCTCCATATCCTGGCAGGAAACAAATCAACAAGTGTTAACAATTATTGGTTTCCACTCCATGTGAAATACAATCCTTTCAGATTGCAGCAATTAAAAAAGAATTGCAGAAGTTATAATGCAATATCCGATTGGCACACATTAAGTGGATAACCTTGTGCCCTTAATGGTTTGAGTCCACAAGTCCTGTAAAATTAGTTGCTTTCATCACAAGAGCAGAAGCCCACAATAAGTTATCTTACCAACTTCTTTTGATGAGCAGCTTCAGTAGATTGAACCGATTTATTTTCCTCACTTCCTCTGCTATCTGGGAGGCTGCCATTGCAATAAATAGTAAAGAAAGAGCGTTTGAAATTCAACATGATATACTTGCCAGCTCAATCTATTCTACCCTGGTAAAAGACTAAAGAGCATTTATCTTCTAGAAATCACCGGGGAAATACATCATATAGAAAATGATTTTATTACAAGCACTCACCAATCTGAACTTGGGGGAAAAAATGCAAGATAGTACAAAATCATAAAACCTCGGTTCCCAGATTCAGGATTTTATGCAGATCACGTGCTCACATGCTTCCCTGAAGTTATGTCTCTCACAATTCTTCAAGTATTTGTAAACGCAAGAAACTCTTGGAACATATAGAAAAGCCACTATGAAGATAGTGTTGTTCACTCTCTAATTGCAGAGGACAATTAAGCAAGCTCTAAGGCCCTTTTTCTTCCGACCAAGGTAAGCCAATACAGACATATTTCCCTTCCCTAAAAGTCATTAGCCAAGAAAGTACTAAAATTGCAAGAAAAGAAGTTATGGCGGAAAATGACAGGTCACCTCTTGGAACGCTTGTGTCTAACCAGCCCAGGCCACTTGCTACTGCTAAACCCTTCGAAACCCATCTCTGCAAAAAGGGCAAAAGAAAACAATTTTATTTAAATATGTACCATTTAACCGTAGAATAATACCTGTATACATACACACATATGTATGTGCAAAACTAAAAGAACAAGGAAAGCCAGAAGAATCATTACCACACACAAGCTCAGTTTTGAATAAAGCTTGGATCTATTTCAGAATATGAGAGGCAAGAAACCCAGAAGGGGTCGTGAAAACCTCGGCTCCAGTCAAATCCTCATCTGTCGTCTAGCGTAGTTGTCACCCTTCTAATGCTGGTCTGAAGTCTGAGTCTGAACACAAAAGATGGTCATGTGCACAAGCGAAAACGGCCAAGGAAAGGCGTTCCTTTTGACCATAAGGCGCCTTCTTTCTTAAAGAAAAGCTCTTACACTCACTTCCCCAAAATCTGTTGCTGCAACCGTGGCTTTTAGGCAATGAGGGGCTTTTGGAGTTAAAAGAAGTAAAAGCAGTAACACAGATTGCGTAGGGCTTTTCTTTTGTTGATATTGAAGGGAGAAAATCTCCTGCTAACCTCAAAGTGAAACAAAAGTAGGTCCTCCACGGCAAAAAAACAGGGGGGGAGGAGAAAATGGGGGCTGACCAGGATGAATCAGAAATATGAAAAATGATCTTTCTTCTTTTTTTCTTTAACTATTTAACACAGAGAAGACTTAGTGACAAGAAAATAAACAGCGAACTCCCAGCCCACATTCCTTTCAATTTGTTGGGTTGCAAGTGGGAGTTGGTGACCGTCCTCCTACTCCTTTGTCAATTGTCCCTTGTTGCCAAATATATACTGCTACAGAAACCTACAGTTCTGAAGTTTTAGACCATATAGATCTCAATTTATAGGATATTTAAAGAATATTATGTAATAGTGATTTACTAATGGTGTAGGGATTTGTAACTACAAATTAATGAACTCGTAATAGAAAAAAATAGTCATGGCATCCCCGAGGCCATTCTTGTTTGGTTTTTTTCCCCAACAGCCTGGCAGCAAACAGCCTTAGAAAAAACATAACTCACACTCAGTTCCAAAATTACCCATTTTTTTCATTAATTAGTTTCTTTTTGGAGAGAGAAAATCCCAGTATGGTCGCAAAAGATTCTATGCCTTAAACTATAACGTGTATAGATGTGATGGGGCTTATGAGAGGAAGTATAGGAATTTAGAGGTCAACAAAAAAGTGAAGGGAGAAGGTGAACGTAAAAGTTCTGTAGAAATCGAGGATTTTAGGAATGAGAAAATGGAATCGAATCACATTAATGTATGGATATTCATTTATGTTTACTTACCAAAAAGTATATTACATGGATACCTAAATACACTTTACAGCATCACTCTTGAAAAATTCCTGTCTTTTCGGAAGACCCCATTAATTTGTTGGAAATCCAGTAGAAATTTATTACAAGTATCGCAGATGATCTTCACAGTCAAGTTCATACCCTTTTTTATCAAAGAAAAGTCCGGATTTTGAATCAATTGGCAACGTAAATAGCGGTTTATGGAAAGATTTGAAATTCAAATATCATTTTGTTTGGCCATTGATAACCAAAAAAGGTATCAACTTCTAAGAAAACGGGGCTGTTACTTTGTCCCCCTGCTAGCTCCGTTTGGGCTCCCTCATAATATGTTCATTCAAAAGTAACAAAATTGTGGCATAAATCGAAATGGGGTCTGTGTCTACACGTGGAATTGTGAGGTCAAATTGAGGATGAAAATAGCGTCCCCTCAAAAGGGATGAAAGTTGAGGCTAAAAAGTGAACATCGGATGCTTGAAAGGAGATGAATTTTGTGGGGTTTCCTTTTGTCCAATCGCCGGTTGAAAAGTTGGAAAAATTAGGGGAAAATGGGAGATACCCACATTGTCTTGGAGCATCCAAGGGACTAACGTTTGTCAAGGAATCAGGAAATAAAATAATGGGATTGGAGCTTGGCCTTTACCAAGATCGTTACAAAAGAAAAGGATGACTGTGGTTAGGCCTTCAGGCCTCTCTTTTTGTCGTCATGTAGACCTCCTTATTATTAAAGCTGCCTTTTTACAGTTGCAAAGGGGAGGGATAAAAAATAAAAATGGTTTCTAATGCGTATTTGTCATAAACGTATAATTATTTGACTTAATAATTGATAGAAATTTACTCAAATACTTTACCTTTAAAATCATTTATCTACCACATTCCAGTTAACCATTTCTTGTACGCCATATATTATTCATGTTTAAGCAAATGATAGTTCAGATTTTTTTTATATAATTTATGTAATTAAATTGGATACAATCGTACTATTTATCTCATTCTATTTTGCTTTTAGGTTATTGTCTCTTTTTTTAAAAAAAATTGTTATTATTATGTTTAAATCTCACCAAAATGGTAGAAGTTGAAGCCTCAGAAATTTCCAATTAAGAGTCTCGATGAGTTTTAAGTTTCATTAAAAAGAATAGATATTTATTTAATTTTGCATGGTTGATTTCTACTCATTGAGAGTTTGCTATAAAATTATTTGTTACATTTTTTTTCATCTATATCTTATGCCTATTGTCCATTTAGTTAATTCATCAACATATTGACACACTATTTTTGTCATAACCAAGGGAAGAAGGTGGCTACATTGATCAAATATCAAATGAATTCAAATTCTACCCTAATTTGCTATTGGATTTAAATCATCAAGCAAGAAGATAGACAAAATGGCCATTTTGGACTCATGTGGAATTTACTCCACACACATTACCAAGAAACTTCTGTTTTATCTTTTTATGAAAATTTTAAAAAATTGATCTTCCAATAACACTGCTTCTTCCCAATGTCAAACTTAAAAAGATAGTGTAAAGTTTTGCATAGTTTATGTCATTTGGGAGTAAGTGAAGCACCAAATTTTCTAATCAAACTGACAGACATACTTTGCTGTGTCATGAATAATTGAGCTGCGTAGATTAATATTCTTTAGGTGTAGATTACAAGACCAAAGCAGCAACCTTGCATAGTTTACTCAAATAACATCAAGCACGATTCCATACCGCTGTGTTTTTTTCTACGAAACAAATTTCAGTTGGCAAGAGTAGATTATTTGGTTGTATGTTCATCTGTCTTTGCTAATTATGTCAAAAATGATTTTCTTTGGTCCCGAAAATATTTGGAATTGGTCAAACAGGAATCAGTTGACGAACTTCCTCTCAGTACGTAGCAGGACTATGATGATAGATTTTCAACTGCAAAACCAATGAATCAAGAGACAATTTCTGAATAATATTAGACTCAAGATATCAAACACAGATATCTATACTGTTGGTTTGTTACTTGACGAATAAGGCCAAAATAGGATCTCCATTTGACTAGAGAAAATGGGAATAAGTAGAAGAACAAGAACAAGAGTATTTCATCATAAGCAAGGCTATTAACTCACAAGTTTTCCCTCCTTAATGGGTTATCCGATTAAAGTAGACAGCAATTCTGATGTGTCCATGGCTTATCATTTTAGTCTGCCTTAATGCAGCAATCTTACACATAATTACGTCTATGTCAAGTTTGCAGCTGCCCGCATGCTTTCTATGAAATTTTATGCACATAATTACAAATCAATTAGTTTTACGTACAGCAGACCTGTGATATGGCCCATCTAACACTGGTGATAGATGTGTAGAAGACTACACAATTTTTTCTCTAAGAAACCCCAGAAAGTCACAACAGTGCATGGGAAATGTTCCTTTCCAATTTAAAAAAGGAGAAACTCCAAAAAATGAATCTGAATCTTTTTACTTGTCCATCAATGACTAGTGATAATTTACACTGAGGACTGCCTCGAGTCACGCAAACACAGGCGTGTTAATATTTTACATGTGTACTGGTAGAGAAGAAGAGTGAGGTGTGCATCTTGATGCCAGTCCAGGGTTGAAAGCAACGGCGGAGAGAATACGGTTTTGATATGGTTTGGGACAGGCGTCGCAGAATAGACAGCAAAAGTGAACCTTCCAAAGGCATTCGGACAAGCAAGTCAAGGCCAATCATATGTGGGTGCAAAAAAGCATCTCTTCCTCCCATCACCTCACCCCATCCCTCCCGCAAAAAACTAATTGCAGTAACAGTAAAGATGTTCTGGGAATATAGTTGAGGTGACAAGGAATGGGAGATTTTGGCAAAGAATGTTGTACACGAGATTTGTAGTGAAGTTGAACAAGGGGACAGAATTTATTTAGTAATATATGGAAAGAATTTTGACACAAAATGTATGTATGCATTAATTTTAGAGAAAATTACACTATTCACCCTTGAAATTTAGAGTATATACAACGATGTCCTATAAAGAATTACAAAGATGTCCCCTGAATTACTTATTCGGCTGGAAGATTAGTCCATCTTGTAAGTGGATGGTTAGAAAATAACGACACTAGTTAAAAAATTCATGCAAAAATATAAATTTACCTTCGATTGACTTTTAGACTAGTTGACCAATTTTTTTTAAGAAAGATGTTATAAGAAAAGCTCAAATCTCAGGGGATGATACTATAATTATCTTATTATAATTTTATAAAAATATATTTGTTATATTGTTTTGATAACATTGTTGAGAAATATTATAAAATCTGAATTTTATATTTTTTTAGATAATATAAGTCTTTATCTTCAACCTTTTAAAAAATTCAAAATTTTAAAATTTATATTTGCAAATTTAAAATTTATAAGTAGAAAATAAAATTTCTAAGATCTTTAGACAATAAATTTAAAACTAAATATTTCTATATTTATAATTTATATATTGCTAAATAATTTTGTTCTTTTAAACTTTTTATAACAAAAGCATATATACCTCCAACATTTAATTTCACATAATAAAACAGTCTCTCATTTATACTTAAAATAGAAAAAAAATTTAAGATTTTTTTTATAAGATCAAGAGATTTTGTTATCTAACTCATAAAAATAAATTTAAAATTTCTAAAAATAAAAAATAAAGATTTATATTTTATAAAAATTAAAAAATTCAAAATTTGTTACTTATTCTGAATGCATTATTTGAATAATAAAAAAATATATATTTTAAGAATTATATGTCATAAAATTTTTTTTTAAATTTAATAAAATTTAGAAAGTATTAATTTAGAATATCTTCCAATTAAGATATTATAATATATTTTTTGAAATATATAAAGCATTTTGAAAATTAAGTTATATAAAAAATATAAAAATAAATATTTATATTTTTAACATGTAAATCATAAAAATATAAAACAAACCTAGAAGGGTTCAAAAAGTCATTTTACAATTTTTAAATTTTAATTTTTTTTATTACACTTTAATCTATTAGACTATGCACAATCTGTTCTTTTCATCAATTTTTATCAAAACTCAATCAACATGCTCAACATAAAGAAGTTCTTATAATTTTTCATAGCTGTGTATACCTTAAATCTCAAAAGGTGGCAATGTAATTATCCTTTAATTCTATATATAGGTGTTGTTTTTTCAGTGAGATCACCAGCTGGGCCATATCACCTTCTATCTGATCCTTATCTTTAGCCAGATTAGCCACCACCAACTTCAATCGTTCTGGTCAGACTCTTCCAATGGCATTTGGGTTTAGTATTGATCACATTATCAGGATTTTCATTTTTCCATTGTTTTTTCATTCTTTAAGGAATGAGTGACTGCTGCATTTATTCCTGAATGAGAGTACTGAGGTTGATCTTGAAAATGTTCGTATTTAATTCATAGTACAGTTTAATCATTGCTACTAATAAATAAATTTAGAGCTTGCTCTTGTCACACTACATGATATTAGAGTTGAAATGCTGTGGATAACGCATTCGCGCGGTTCAATCACAGGTTCTGATTAGAAATGTTGGATTTTACAACAGAGTTCCATCGATCTTAAAGCATTATCAACCTCTTGAGTCTAACAATGGGGTCTAACTATATTAAAACAAAAAAAAAAAAAAACTAAAAAACCTAAACCATAGGCTTGAGCATAGCATGTGAATATTGATAGGTCTAATACTATATTTCAGTTCAATCCTTAAGCTCATGGATTTACTGGATCATATTCTATGTAAGACACCCTTTTTAAGTGGTAAGCATATGCTGAACAAGGTCATATTTATTTTGAATAATTAAATTAGATAAATTATTTTAACAAGTTTAGTTGTTGGATAATCCGTTTTGAGGTGTGGGAGATCAAATTGAGCTGTACGTGGACCTTAAAACTGTGCTTGGTTTTAAAATTTTAGAAAGGAAAATAAGAGAAGAGAGGAAAAGAAAATTGAAGAAATTTAAAATATTTTAAGTTGTTTGATAGAATAATTTTCATGAAGAAAGGAAAATAATTTAAAAATAGAAAAAATAAGATTAAAAAAATTCAAATTTTATAATTTTGTAATTATTTAAAGGAAATAATTTGAAGATAGATAAGCAAAATAGAAATAATAAAGATTATTCAAAAGAAAATATGGTTAAAATAATTTTTCTTCTTGTGAGGAAAATGATTTTCCTTCATTTAAACTATGAGTGTGTTTGGTTTTAAGAATTTAGAGTGAAAAGAAAAATGACAAAGTAAGGAAAAGAAAATGAAATAAATTCAAAATTTTATATAGTATTTGGTTGAAAGAATTTCCATGAGGAACGATTAAGATTAAAAAATTTAAATGAAATAAAAACTTAAAATTAAAATGTTTTATACCTTGAGAAAAAATACTAAAGAAATAAATAAAAGAAATAGAATTAGAAAAAAGTTTGGAGGAAAAATAAGAGTTAAAATAGATTTCTTTCTATTTTCCTCATCATTTTGTAAGAAAATGAAATTTCCTTCCTTAAACTATAATTTTCTCCTAATTATCCTTTCCATAAGACTTTTCTTCTTAACCAAATAAATAAAATCATTTTCCTTAACACTTCCTTTTCTTTTCTTTCCTAAATTCCAAGAACCAAAGGTAGTGATATTTTTCTTCAACATTTCTTTTCCCTATCATTTTTCTTATCAATTAAACAACCAAAAGTGTTTTCTATACCATTTTCTTTTTTTTTTTTTTTCTTTCCAAAATCCTTGAACCAAACATAGTGTAATTGCAATGCCATCACTCGTGTTAAGAGCAACAGCTCTTGCATTATTGAGATCAACTAACAGTTTACACAGAAAAAATGTAATTCCTGCTGAAAGGGATGAGAGGGATGACATTATAAATACGTATTGATTTTGTATCGATGGTCCAACGTAAGCCAAATAAGAAATAAATGCAACGTAGCATTTACTATAAAAAATTAAAATGGGAAGCCAAAGTGATGCAATTCTCCAAATACTATCACAAATCTGTATTTTTATTATATACCATGTATTAAGGATAAAGGCCCAACTTTGCCTTCTCATATATTTTTCGTCTGTCTTTATTTCCTTCGATTCTCATTTATTTCATTTTCTTCCCTCAATTTTAATTTATTGTGCTTTTTTAATTTTTTCTCTCAAATTTAATTTGTTCTGAATTATTATTTTAAAAGTTTTTCTTATTCTCTTGTTTAATAGACTACATAAAATTTATATTTAAAATATTATAAATTCATATACATAAATATGCACAAGCATTTGTGTGCTCCAACTACTAGTATAGCTTATTGTTATTCCTTTACACGACAAACTATCCAGATTAATTAACAATTTGTTTGATTTCATTCTTTACAAAATAAAGTGCACAGTTCAATTATTATATTTTTAAAATTTTTAACTCTCTTATATTTTTACTTTTACGTAAATAATAAAAAAACTAAACATATACACCCAAAAGGCTAAAAAAACAAGCATACCCAACAACTTGCCATGCATTAAAAAGTTATAATTATACTTATTTTCATTTTTCACCTTAAAAACATATATTACGATCATTACAATTTTTCAATCTTATTTTTAACTCTCTTACTTTTATACACTTTAAAAAAAACACCTAAAAACATATTTAAAAAAATCAAAACAAACATATCCTATATTTTTAACTTGGTTGATTTGGATTTGCAATTTTGCTCCAATGAAACAATATAGTAGCACTACCTTGTCAGTTTAGAGTAACCATCATGAATATTATAAAATGTATTGACATGTTTATTTTCTAAAACTTAATAGTGCACTTTTTTTTTTTTTTTGTTTTTCCCCTTTATCTCTTCTATTTCAATTCTTAATGATGTTATTTTACTTTTAGATAAACACAAAAATAAGTAAAACTATTAATATGTGCCATAAATAAAATTAAACAAATATTTTTTATTATATATTTTTGTAAATTTAAACACGTGCATTGGGCATACCAAAATTACTAGTAGTTATAAAGGTCGTCATAGGTTTGTCTAGTGACCTGCCTTCATTTGTCACCCTCAAAGAACATATAGTGCGGTGGTTT
Organism: Avicennia marina; assembly: GCA_019155195.1. Classification (NCBI taxonomy): domain Eukaryota; kingdom Viridiplantae; phylum Streptophyta; class Magnoliopsida; order Lamiales; family Acanthaceae; genus Avicennia; species Avicennia marina. Next base: position 11,784,084 of record CM032765.1, read on the forward strand.
TACTACATAAATTTATGTTATTTTTTAAATATCGAGTTTGTGTCATTTATCAAAAAAGAGAAAAAAGAGATGGAAATTAAAAAAAAAAAACTGAAAAAAGAAAAATACGATAAGTTAAAATTAGAATGGGTGATATAAGTTACAATTTTGGAAATAGAAAAAATATGAAAATTGAAGAATGACAGTAAAAAGAAAGCAATAAAGACAGAAGTAAATGACACTTTAAAAACTATATATTTAATAACTAAAAAGACTCATAAAATTAGTAGATTGTAACTCCATTTTCAGAACACTGGGTATGATTTATTTAGCAGATGACACGAGGGGTCCACTTTTATTCGAAGCAAAAATACCAATTTACCCTAAAAGCGGCAGGCTTCCCGAATGCTCTACCTTCTAATATGATTTAGGTTGATATTGGGATGAAGCCACATTATTTTACTTGAGAATAAAATTAATAATATTAAATTATTTGTTGAAAAAAAATACATTAATGAAAAATAAAATGTATATATTTTATATTAATATAAAATATTAATTATGTTAAAAAATATAAAGTGAAAGAATTGAATTGACAAAAGGACAGTGAAGATGTAATACTGAATAATTGTAACTGAATTTAAGAATTTAACAATGGAAATATATCTAATTTTTTGGGTGTGAATTCTAAAACTTGATGGCCTTATAGCTGATATTGTTGAATTTGAACCTGATTTTTGTTTAATTTGGATTGATTCGATTAATATGAAGTCCCCTCAACAAGACTTGACACTTTGGTTGCAATTTTGTAACCAACAAAATCAAAATTTTCAAATATATCAATTTATCAAAGTAATACTTATTATCTTTTTTTCTTTTTCTACTTTTACGTTGTTTTTGAGTTTTTGTATCAAATTTCTTACTTCCAAAATTTACATACAAATATTAGGCTATGTTCAATTACAAATTTATCTTAAAAAAACATACTTCAATTATTTTTATTTTAAAATTTTATTTTTAATCTTATTTTTACATAATTTTTTTTAAAAACTCACACAAAAACACACTAAAAAACATAAACAAACACAACCTTAGTTACATCACATAACTGTTATCTCTTGTGCAAGTTCGTTAATTTGAATGTTAGTATGATTTTCATCTAGACAAATTCTAGCAATTTTAACCACACTTCAATAGTTTAGTACTCATATTTACACTCAAATTTTTTTTGGATGTGTGAATAAGTGCATGAGTACCTAAAATAATAAATAAATAAATACATGATTGCATGATTCAGGACACGCCTCTAATTTAAATAGAATTAAAGGTGGCCTAGTCCGAAGTTTGAAAATTCATTATTGATCCCTTGAGTTTTAATTAAAAAATTTTAAAAATTTAACATAGTTTTCACGTTTTTATATAAATTTGCCCTCTCAAAATATTCTATGCATCTCTTAAGATTTATATCCAATGAAACCAGATACCAAACTTGGTTGAAAATTTTTAAATATTATAATAAATTCGCGTAAAATAATTTATTTAAAAGAATTTAACAAAATATATATAATCTCTTGTATGATTATTTTTTACGAAATTTAGAGCTATATATAATAGACTCAATATATCTTTAAAACCTATGTTCGTCTTGCTTCATACACTCCAAGAAATATATATTATAATAATTACATATTTTAAATTTTATTTTTTTCTTTTTAATTTTTATCCACTTTTCAAAAAAATTTCCAAAAAACACATATACGAAGACGTAATCAAACATAACTTTGCGTACTGCAAGGAAAGTAACTCATTATTTTTATTAGCTTGTGATCCCTTTCCAACTAACATTGTATGAGAGAGTAAATAGAATACCAAAATTTATTTTTAAATTCTCAGATTTATTTATGATAATTTAAAATGCATAATCTAGCATTTTTACCATCGCGTTATCAATTAATTTCAATTATTTTATTGTTAGTATAAAACATGTATTATAATAATACAATTTTTTTTTTATTTTTCATATACATTTTATAACGTGTTAAAAATTTATTTAACAATACATATTAGACTTATTCAATAAATAAATAGTAATTCAGATCCTTAAACTGCGGATTTTAGATTCTTTTCTGGGTAGATTGATTTAACTTCAATTTCTTTTTAATTTTATCTCAGTCACATCACTTGTTGAGAAAATATATTCAAAAAATAACTTATTGTGTTAGAAATAATACAATACTCATTCACACGCAGATTTATATATGTACGTATTTAAGGGTTAGATGCTGGTTTGATAAAAATCCCAAAGATCGAGGAATCGAATTACTATTGGTTTACTAGAGTAAAAATTACAACATTAACTATTCCTCTAGCAAAATTATGACTACGAAAATATTAGGATATAACAAATACGTTTTTATATTATTATAAAACATAGTTTATGCTTAAAAATGATAAAAGTACGAGAATTGTATTGATAAAAAGACTGTGGAAATGTAAAATTAAACATTTTAAATAATCATTAATATTATAAAATTAAAAATGACTTTTGTTATTTGGTATGGCTTTCGTTGAAATTCACAATAAAACATGATCAATATCCTTCTATATTTTCAGGTCATTTATTTTGAGTCTTCAATTTATTATAATATCTTAAAAGGTTTAAACCAACTTTTATGCATGCATTGCACTGACTTTAAAAATTAAGGAAGTTACTAAAATGATTTTTTTTTTTCAAGGAAACTAATCCAAATAAATAAAGTAAAAAAATTGTGTTCAACCCCTGGGCTGAAAATTCAAAATTTGATGGTGCTAGGATGTAAGTTCAAAACCTAAATTGCTACGCTTAATGTTGTTCAAATCCTGATTATTCATCTTTGATTTAAATTGACAGTTCAAAAATTATCGCTTTAATTAGATCTGGCAGATTTATGGAATTCATATTGATGGCTAACCGATTTAAAGTAGACAACAACGAATGCATTTTTATTGCCTTTACCAACTTTTAGTTACATAATGTCACCATGTTTCTTTTAGGACTTCATTGGCTCGAGCATTTATAATTTTTACTGAGATAAATTCTAACAGTTGGAATTGTTGAAGGGACCAAGAGGTAAAATTTTGGTTTAAAATATATGCCAAATAGTTTAATTTAGTTCAATTTAACCCACAAATAGTAGATCGATTGAACCTCAAAATCTCAATTCCAATCACTTGTCAAGATATTGTATTCAAAAAATAAACTATTATGTTGAAAAATGAAAATAATTGGACATAAATATATATTAGGGGACTAATTAAAAAGACTACCACACAAAAATAAAATAATTGAAGTTAAAGGAATCAGTTTAATTGAATAATGCATGCATAAGATCTCCCAAAATGCGAATTTTCAATTTTGATTTATCTCTTTTTTATAGGAAAAATAAAATCCAAGATGGAACAATGGAAAAGAAACATATTATCCAAAAAAAAAAAAAAGAAACTATTGATGAACCTCGTTTTTATATTAATTATGTAGTATGAAAAAACAATTCCTACAGAAAGTAAAGAGAAACTCCGAATTTTTTTATCAAATTTTTTCTCGTTGAAGTTAATTAGTGCTAATTCTGTGATCGAGTGAAAAATTTGCAACCGCAGCCAGGTCGGAGTAGAGGACCAATCATTAATCACCCAAAATAGCCCTAGAAAATAGATCAAAGTCCCAAATATAACCCCACGGCACGTTACAAGTCCCACTGTGCCTCCACTATCCTAGAAAATCTTCCCTTAGGTCTCTTGCCATCCCTCTCTTCCTCCGTGCTTAATAATCTGTGTTTCACCCTACCAATTTCATCGTACCCCTCTCCTTTCTTTCACCCATCTCCTAGAATCTGCCCTCCCCCATTACCCATCCATCCAATTTTACTTTTTAATTTTCAATTTATTTTTGGGTTCCCCCACAAATTGGACCTGTTACATACGTAGCCACTTCGTCTTTAATGCCCAGCACAAAAATCTGGTCACTCACGCCATCCACAACTACAAAAATTTCTCTTAGCAGGTCAACAAATTCCTAGTAAATGACTCACGAATTGACATCCCAAATCAACCCGGGAAAAAATTAATGATGATCCACAGGTCTTAAGGTACATTACCAACCATTCTTGTCTGCTATTTGTGATTTATCTTGGTCATGTCTTTGTTATACATACAGATATCTATATGTATCTATCTATATGTAACATGTTTCATGGCTGCAATGGGCAGAGCACTGCCACGACCTAGTTACAGGTTCTTTTCCCATGCCCAATGAAACGACAAACTAAATGGGTTGCTGGGATGAGGAAATTTCTTAAATCATACTTCATTTTTTTAAATGGTAATTAAATTGGGTCCTTGTAAAGATTTCATAGTCATTGATTGAACGCTAAATTTTTCTTGGGCGGAATCTTTTTTAAGATTAATTAAATTGGGTTCTTGCAAGGATTTCATATTCATTGATTGTAATTTCAATTTTTTCTTTGTCGGGGAAGGGTTTGCATTATTGTTTTTTCCTCTCATTTTGTAATTTCGATTTGGACCCACGTAATTGGGGGAAGTTCTTTCTTTTCCTCCTTATTCCCTCCAATTTAGCTTGGTTTTTCAATTATTCGATTTTAACTAGGGTGATGTAAGGGTTTTCATTTGAAGCGATGTTATTCTATTTGCGGAACTTGAAAAACCCTTTCGAGGGCATGCGTTAATTTGGTATTTTTGAAAAGGATTTCTTGTCCGTTGTAGTGTATGCTACAGTCGTTTGCATGTACCATCTTGAAACTCAACTGAAAAGTACAATTTCTGAAGTAAAGCGTGCCAAAATTCAGGGTTTCTTGTCTTTTTTTCAAGGGAAGGTGGCCTAGTTTTTGTTTCCTTTTATTTCTTTCAATCTTTCTGCAGTCTCGCATGTGTGTGTATACTTTGAACAATGCCAATTATATACATCTGTACTACATTGCCATCTCTGTGCTACGTGCCAAGTTTCACACAACATGATTTCAATGCATTGAGCTCTGGAGGGAATTGACTACTAAAACCCAGGATTATTAATGGCACTGTTACATATTTGGCAAGTTCTGGTGGTATCTTCCCGCAGATTCTTATCTGTTTAAAATAAGTCAACCAATTACACTTGATGGAGTTAATTCTGGTTTCTTAGTTTAATTTAGCTAACATTGTCTAGGTTGTAAGTGACTTTTAATATATGTGTATTTTTGGATCCATTGGTCTTGATTTTAGTTTTTCCTCATGTTTACACTTCATTGGGCCATATAGGGCGACGTGTAATTCGATTTCTAGTTTGGCAGCTTTGGCATTTTGTTAACTATAAAGAATTTGTTGATCATGGAGCTCAATTTTCAGTCACCTGTAAGCTTTCTGTCTTTATTTTGTTCGTGATTTTTCCAAAATCTCTGTTTACACAATGTTCAAAAAATTAAAATTTATTCATAGGATGAGTGAGGTCTAGAATCATGCACAGGTTTTGTCTAAAGTATTCTGAAAATAGAGTTTTACGCCAGTGGGATATGTCTACCTAGAATATTCTTAATCAGCAAGTATGATTTGGATAGAAAAACAGAGAAACAAGAGGGCATGATAAAACTGGGTCGAAGAGCAAAAAATTATGTTGTGTTTCCTTGTTTGATTTAAATTTAATTGCGAGCACTTTTCAATGGGACATCCTTATGGAGCGAAACCTTGCTGTCCACGAGGAAACCTTTTTCCTCTCCCCTTTTTCCAGTAATTTCCATTAGAAAAACCCAAAAGAAAGTAGAAAAGTGTCTTACCTTCACTCATTTTACACTCCACCTTGCTCCTAAAAGTTGAAAGTGATTGGTAATTAATTTGATCAGAAGGGGCAGAATGGAATTTCTGCTTAGGACATTTTTAAATAAATGGATTTCTTATATGTGCTGCTAATTAGCTCTTCGTTTGATTCAATTCCTTGCAGGCAAGTAGTCTCTTTGTAGGTTGATTCATTTCATATTTTCACTTCTTTTGCCTACCCTCAGCATTCTAAATTTTGAACATGGGATCATTGGTTTCCTGGCTTTGTACTTATGCCAAAAGATTTAAACGAGGCAATTGAATTTTTTTCTGTAGATGCTATTAATTAAAAACTTTGCAGCCTGACTGAGACCCATGCATCTTTTCCTTCATGACATTCCATTTTCATTACAGAAAGAAAAACGACCTGTTGCAAGTACTGAATCTTAAGCATGTTATAAGTGGAACTTCTGAATTTGCTTTCTCTTCTGATACAAAAGCAATGACATAATGCAATCTCTCATTCATAATTACTGTAAGTATTTTAGCTGAGATCATAGTTTCGTTTTTCTCTGCTGCTGCGTCTTAGTTCCTTTTTTGCTTACTTTACTGCCTTCTGACACTTGCAATTTCTCGGTGACTGCAGAGTTTTACTTTTACTTGTGACTCTGCACAAAAGCTGGAAATAAACTTACAAGTATATAACTATGGAAGTGCTTACATGTTCTGATCCTTGTCATGTTGGAGATTCCAATTGCCCAGAACAGGGATCGGAAACAGCTTTTAAACATGATGGAAAATCTGACTGTGTCCAAGATGCAGAGCAAGCTAGAACAGATCTCAATGTTGATGGCTTAGCACTTAATGCCGGAGTGTCCCATGAAGTAGAAGTGGATGCAAATCAATTAATCTTCGATGGTTTCCCTGCATCAGAAGGTGGCTGTAATGGGGAAACGTACAGTGATTTTGATGTTGATGGTCAAAATCTCCCTTGTTATTCCAATGATTCTGAAGATGACAACTTAGACAAAAGGGATCGTTTTTCAGGATCTGAAAATGCTCTCCCAGTCTTGGATGCAATTGAAACTGGACTGCCTAGTAACAACCATGAGGGTTCTGCCCATTCCCGAATCAAAGCAGCAGAACCAGGTGAACCCCAGGCAGTTTGGGTGAAGGTATAGTACTCTGTTTCTTTTGATTTTACTAATTCCGTTTGTTGCCTCTTTAGTAAACTGTCAAGTTGTTGGAATTGTTGGCTACATCTGGATTTGTTGGCTGTCCTTTTTAGGTCAGTACTCTCTAAGTTCAGAAAGAAGGGTTTTCCACTTTGTATGGATGGAAATTATGACAATGGAAGTTTCTGCAGCGAAATTCTATGTAAATACCTTTTCATCTTAAATTAAGATGGAACCATCCCAAGGGTGATGGACAAAATGCTAGGACAGACAATTATATAAAGTTCAAGATACTGAAATGCACAAATAGATTGTTTACACCTCATTTATAACTTGTTAAGGTATAAAAAGAAATCTTCATCAGCATTGAAATTATATCATAGTATCTCATTCTCACTCTAAAGAAGTGAAATACAGGAGTGGGTTCTGGCTTTAGAGGCCGCTGTTCCCAAATAAATCAATATTGATAATGTGTTTTTCTGCTTGTAGTGGAGAGGGAAGTGGCAATCAGGGATTAAATGTGCAAGGGCTGACTGGCCATTATCAACTTTAAAAGCAAAGCCAACTCATGGCAGGAAACAATATTTTGTGATATTTTTTCCCCACACAAGGAATTATTCTTGGGCTGATGTGCTTCTAGTTCGTCCAATCAATGAATGTCCACAGCCCATTGCCTATAAAACCCACAAAGTTGGTATGAAGATGGTGAAAGATTTGACTCTTGCTCGCCGTTTTATCATGCAGAAGCTGGCTGTGAGCATGCTAAATATTATTGATCAATTAAGCCGAGAGGTTTGCTATTGAGGCCAAACTTTCATGTATTTATATTTTTGTAACCTTTTCAAAATGCATTTATAATCAGATGCAAATATGTGTGATTATATTATCTGAATGTCAATTTACTGCTTTCATTATTGTTTTTTCTATAAGATGCTCTCATGGCAATCTAGGCTTTGGTGGAGACTGCTCGGGATGTGATGGTTTTGAAGGATTTTGCAATGGAGGCTTCCCGCTGTAAAGATTATTCTGATCTTGGAAGGATGCTTTTGAAACTTCAAAATGTAAAATTCCCTTCATTTCGATGCAATATTATAAGACTATTGTAGAATATCCCTTCTGTGTTATCCTTTTTTGTCTCCATATGCTGGGGTAATGTCAAGGCATCTTAAATTTTCCTTCTATTTCGTTACTCATTCCTTTAGAGCAGTTCTTTTTCTCCACATTTCAAATAATCTTCCTGTTGGTTATGATTTCATTAAATATAAAGTTTTGAAATTTGAATACTCTTACACTCCTTATACGTACTGGTTTTGGGGCAGTTAGTAATTGGTTCTTTCGACCTATCATAGTCATTTTGATATGGTTTTGTGTGTCTTTGAGTCCAATTATTGCAATTGTCTTTTAACTTATGAAGAGTGTAATTTGGTGGTTCATGTAACTTGAAGGATGAATTCAGTAGATCTATTTAAAGTCCTCATTTTTGTGAAAAAACAGAACCTGAATTTTTATCTTGTGGATAGTATTTACACAAGAATAATCTCAAGTATATAGTTTACTATTGCTAGTTGGCAACTTGTGTTCATCCATTAGCTTTTGACCAAGCTTGGGTTTGCCAGTCAAATAAACCAAACTTGAGCCATAAGTTGTTGGGAAGTTAATATGTATTTTTTTAGAAGATTAGTCCTTTGTATCGTGCATCTTCATTAAAAGTGAGCCAAGCTAATATGCTTACGCGCTGGATCTTGAATTTCTGGAATGTGCTAATATCCAGTATTTCTCATGTGTGCTTGAGACCAGGTTGTGAAGTTTGTCAATATTGTGGATTGGCTGGAATTGTTTTCACCCTTGGTGAATTCTCACCATTTAGCTTTGGGATTTGCAAAATAGTTAGTTTTGAGATTTTTATTTTTGGGTTTTCCAAGCGGTTTGAAGCTTTTGCTTGCTGTTATAATTGGCTTTAATTCCAAATGTAGTATTATTAAACTAGATATTGACAACTTTATTGAGCTGTGATCGTTCCTGAAATTTTGAATAGATTTTTTTTGTGTGCAACAATGCAAGCTTTTTATACCAAACTGAAACAAGTTTATTTGTGATAATAGAGAAGAAAATTGAAGTTTTTCTAACATCTTCATGGTATATGACTGTTTTCCTGGTTGTTTTCAAGTCCATGCTGAGGTGATATTGATTGTCCATTTCCAGATGATACTGCAGTGTTGCCTAACTCCAGATTGGCTTCTTCAGTCCATGCACCCCTGGAAGCAGCGATGTCAGGATGCCAATAGTGCTGAATGCATAGAGATGCTGAAAGAGGTACTTTGAAATCTATGAGTTTCTTGTGGTTTTGAGAGTCACTGTGAGTTCTTGTTTGATCTGGCAAGAATTTTATTCTTGGCACTGTACATGAAGATTATTGGAACAAGTTCATAAAACGTCTGATTTCTAAATCCTAAGGCTCTACTTTCCTGCTTTATTCGGGTAAATTTTTCTTCTGTCAGATGAAGTACTTAGAAACAAAATTGGCCACTTTACTTCAGTTTTTACTTCTTTGTTTCCCAGCATGCAATGCTTGCAACCTACCAATAGCAGCATCTCAAGCATGAATATCATAGGCTATTTGTTGCAAATTTAACGATTTAGGGACAACCTCATAATGATACCCATGTCATGAGAATGTGGCTGCTTGGTTGCATTCATTTTAGATCCATCTTATCCAATTGTTGTATTCTTTACTTTTGTTTTGAAATGAGCTAGACTTGGGGTTATGGTTTCCATGCCTTTCACATATTTTAACCCTTTTTCCTGCCTGTCTTAATGAATTGGTCACAATATTTTTGTGTGATAGGGTTGCATATTTAGATTCTTGAGGCTCAAGTATTCAACTTACATTGAACATGTCTGATATTATATATTGTGTTAGATTTAGTTACTTTTTATGTTCTTAAATACAGTATCAAGTTTATTGATATCGTACGCCTACCCTAATTTCTTTCATATAGTTGGGGCTCATTAATGTATGATCAACAAGTGACGTAACATGGTATTAAAATAGATTATTTGTTTTTGTTTATCTTCAATAATTTTTGCAAAAATGGGGAGAAAATCCCAAACCCTTATTTACGCAGCCTGATGTTGCTGCCAAAGTCACTACCCTGCCTATTCCACTACCATTTGAAACAACAAAAATCCTAGCCGCAACAATAAACTCTAGCCTCCTTTGCTACCTTGGACTCTGGTCAACACTTGTGCAATGGAAACCACCTGGCACCCAAATCTACACAATGCCACATGGATGCTGCATTTCACAGCCGCTTTTAGGCAGCCCAGTGCAGTCACTCTTTGATGCATTTGCCTTTTTTGTGCCACACCTACTCTTGGCCCAGACCAGACTGAGCATTGCCTATCGTGCAACCCAGCACAGTATGCAACCTCAATGGCAATTAAGTTGTGTTTGCTGGACTTTTGCTTGACCTCCATGATCTACAATGTGCTGCCCATTGCAACCCGACAACCATGCAACCACTCTATGTAGATGAACAATGGGGCAAACACCTGTCAATTGGCGCCGCCTATTTACTATGTGTATCTCCTTCGCACAACACTAATATTCTTATCCATGGTGCAGACAATATTGCAATGCCGCCCCACTGCATTCTCGAAGTGCTTTCTTTCTGTGCTCACACCAATGCACAGGTTGCACCTTTTGACTATTGTTCCACTACCTCCTTAGCACTGTTCTCATGGTGTGCCTGCTTCTGCATTGCACAAAGGATAATTGGTATTCCTTTATCACTGCCTTAGAACTTGCTGCCAGCTCCTCCAAGGGCAAGAGATTCGTGGGAGCTTTAATTATGCGACAAGCAGTGCCCTTTCTAGGAAGTTATTGTATACTTGGGTTCTTTCTTGCCACTGGAGTCTTTTATTATCTTTATTGCTTTCACTATACTGTTTCCAGTAATGGTGCTGAAGCCACATTAATCCTAAAGAATCACTTAAAAATGAATGGGTTGATCTTGGAATTACCTAAAGAAAACCTAATGACCCAGTTGAATAATAATAGGTTGGGCTTAAGCATAAAATAAAGAAAGTATTATTATGGCCATGAACTTGTACTTTGGGCCTGTTGAGCTATAGTTATTAATACCTAAAAAAATTGGGTATTTTGACCTCCTTTGATTATTAATGTTTTTGTTGGTGTAATTGTGATTTGCGTTCTCATTCGCCAGGTTATGTCATGGATTAATGTGATTTTGTCTATAGTTGACTTGTCCCCATTTGTTTTGCTGACTACTACTTTTAAGTTGCTTATGAATTGTGACTTTTATTTGCTCTTTCATGAATGAAATGTAACCTTTGTCGGCTACCTATGAAATGCAGCCTCTGTTACCATCTGTCACAAATGATGCATAATCTCTACCGTTTTTCTTGCACATTTTGAATGAAGCGTAAATTTTTGGTATTTGTGAGGCTCTCAAAGGTAGCATTAGGTTTATTGATATTTGTACAATTACCCAATCTCCCTCTATATATTGAGTTGGGAGACTAATAAAGACGTAGTCTTTTATGTTCTAACAGAATAATTGAGAGAACAGCATTTGGAAAAAATGCTCTGAAACTATGAAGATAGGAATTGAACTCTGTAAATGGTAATTCACTTTTGTGGGTTGACTTACAGTCCTTCAGAAATGACTAAATTACCCATTCCACTTTCTTTATATATACTTACCTTTTTCCCTAGTTCTTTATGGGGGTGGGGGCAGGATGTTACCTTCATTAGATCTCCTATATTTTGGTGATCAAGATGGTAATATTCAGTATTTAGAGGGTTTGTAAAGCTAATAATTAGATTATGTACATAAAAGGAAGAGTATTGTTCTTAAAACACAAGTTTTTGATGGTGAATATTTGCAGTTGTTAGCTGTTATTTGAATTAGATTAGTGTTTTGAATTTCTACCCATTTTCTAATACTTCTCTTTGCGGTTCAGGAATTGGCTGACTCCATCTTATGGAATGAGGTAAACTCACTATCAAGCGAAGAAACATATGTGGATCAGGGATCTGACTGGAAGAGTTGGAAGCATGAAGTTATGAAATGGTTTTCTGTTTCCCATCCCATATCCACTGCTGTAGGCTTGGACCAACCCATAAATGATAGCCCACTGGCCACGGGATTTCAGATGACCAGCAAGAGGCCTAAGCTCGAGGTTCGTCGTGCTGATACGCATACAACTGGTTCACAGCAGTCTGTTCCTGTTGAAACCAACTCAACGTTTTTTAATGGGCATGATGTTGTAATCACACCGTCGTTGGAATCTGAAACTAAAAATGACAGTCACATTGAGAATGCTGCCCTGGCAGGATGTCCTAGTTTTGCTGCTAATAAGTGGAATGATATATTTGTTGAGGGTGGAAATTTGGAAGTTAACAAGGCTAAAGATATGGAGCTGATTCCTGCTAGTGTTGTTAGACACAAACCCACAGAATTGGGTAATCATAATCGACAATGCTTAGCTTTTATTGAAGCTAAAGGAAGGCAGTGTGTGCGGTATGCTAATGAAGGAGACGTCTATTGTTGTGTGCATTTGGCCACTCGTTTCACTGCAAATTCTGCAAAAGCTGAAACATTGCCTCCTGTCGACTCACCAATGTGTGGAGGTACAACAGTTCTTGGGACAAAATGCAAGCACAGAGCTCTAATTGGTTCTTCTTTCTGCAAGAAACACAGGCCCCAAGATGGAAAAAATATGACATCCCCTGTTAATAAACTTAAACGAAAAATTGAGGACAATCTTACGTATTCAGAGGCTAGAAGCCCTAAAAATTTTGCGCTTTCCAGAGATGATGCAATTCCTGCTCATGTAGATCTGCTGATGGATATGGGAAAAGGCTCCATCCAAGAAAGCAGCATGAGCAAGAAGCATGAACAGCCTCAGCAATCTCTCAGTAGGGATGATTTGGTGCAGTGCATAGGTTCAATGCCCCAGGGTGGTGAAGGGCCTTGTCCTGAGAGCCCAAAAAGGCATTTGCTATATTGTGAGAAACATATTCCAAGCTGGCTTAAACGTGCAAGAAATGGCAAGAGTAGGATAGTGTCCAAGGAAGTTTTCATAGAACTACTGAAAAATTGTAACTCAAGGGAGCAAAAATTGCAGTTGCACCAAGCATGTGAACTCTTTTACAGGCTTTTCAAAAGTGTCTTATCTTTGAGAAACCCAGTACCCCAGGAGGTACAATTTCAATGGGCCATTGCTGAAGCTTCCAAAGATATTAGAGTAGGGGAATTTTTGATGAAATTGGTATGCACTGAGAAAGAGAGGTTGAAGAAGCTATGGGGTTTTGGAGATGATTCAAACTTGCAAACTTCATCAGTTGTTGAAGAATTAGCTCCAATTCCAGTGCAGCAGACATCTAATGATAGTGATAATGAAAATGTCATCAAGTGCAAAATATGCTCAGAAAAGTTTCTTGATGATGATGCACTTGGAACACACTGGATGGATAGCCACAAGAAAGAAGCTCAATGGCTATTCAGGGGCTACGTATGTGCTATCTGCCTGGATTCTTTTACTAATAAAAAGGTTCTTGAAGCTCATGTGCAGGAGAGGCATCATGTGCGGTTTGTTGAGCAGTGCATGCTTTTACAGTGTATTCCTTGTGGCAACCATTTTGGAAATCCGGACCAGTTATGGTTGCACGTGCTCTCAGTTCATCCATCTAATCTGAGGGTCTCAAATGCTATGCAACACCAAGGTGAGAGTTCATGTCAGAAAATAGTGTCAAACAAGTCAGTTTCGGCAGAAAACGCTAAATCTGAGGATAAGTCTGTTAGGCGGAGATATATATGCAAATATTGTGGCTTAAAATTTGATTTGCTACCTGACCTTGGCCGCCATCATCAGGCTGCTCATATGGATGAAAACTCCACTGTATCTCGCCTGACAAAGAAGGGTATTCAATATTATGCACAAAAACTGAAATCTGGTAGACTGACTCGCCCTCGTTTTAAGAAGGGTTTGAGTGCAGCATCATATAATATTAGGAACAGGAGTGTACAACATTTAAAGAAACGCATTCAGGCGTCAAGCTCCGTTGGCCCAGTGGAAATCACGGTTCAATCTGCTGTACCAGAAGCTGTTACTTTTGGTAGATTGGCCGATTCTCAATGCTCAGCTGTTGCAAAAATTTTGATTTCTGAAATTAAAAAGACGAAACCACGTCCAAGTAATTCAGAAATTTTATCAGTTGCCAGTTCAGCTTGCTGTAAGATCAGTCTGCAAGCCTCATTGGAGGCTAAGTACGGAATTCTGCCTGAAAAGGTGTACCTGAAAGCAGCCAAGCTATGCAGTGAGCATAATATTTTAACTGAACGGTACCAAGAGGGTTTCATTTGTCCTAAAGGTTGCACATCAAGTGTGAGATCACCAGTATTATCTCCAGTAGAGCCCACATCAGACAATTTATTTAAGGCCAGATCATCTGTTTCATCAAATCTTATGACTTCGGAATGGACAATGGATGAGAGTCACTGCGTCATTGATTCCCGGCATTTTTCCATGGATCTATCTGAAAAAAATATTATTTTGTGCGATGATATCAGTTTTGGACAGGAATCAGTTCCCATAGCATGTGTGGTTGATGAAAATCTTTTGAATGCCGAGGGGCCTGATGGACAAATGATTGAGTACTCGTTTCCATGGGAATCTTTTACTTATGTAACAAAACCATTGCTTGATCAATCTCTTGGTCTTGAATCAGAGGTATTCTTGCTTAACATGTCTTATCTCTTGTTCTTGTCTAATTTTAGGGTTAGTGCTGGACAAGTTGCTATCTGCTGCATTTTACTCAATTAACTTAAGAATATTATGTCTACTGTCTGAAAAGTGGACTTAGATATTATTTTCTTGTCATTCAAGAAGCACGAAACTTGATTCTGCATTACAACGGTAGAATTTTATTTTCATGAAAAGACAATAGAAGATGGCCACTATAAAATGAATAAAAGATAAGTTGAACTGTCTTAGATTGTTGCATAGATAATCAATGCTTAATTATATATACAATGTTTCCCCAGATTGCAGCCAAAAATTGTTGTATATTCTATATGAGAAGCAGAATACTGCAGTGGAATCTTGTATTTGCCATGTGTGAACTTCCACTCTAGTGATTTTTTTACTGCAGCTAATATTTGCTGTATTCTGGTGTAATGAAATGCATATGCATTCAAATGAAACTAACACTCATATCTCTTGATGTCTAGAGTTTGCAACTGGGGTGTGCTTGTACACATTCATCATGCTCTTCTGAAACATGCGATCATGTGTATCTTTTTGACAATGATTATGAAGATGCAAAAGATCTTTATGGAAAGCCTGTGCGCGGAAGGTTTCCCTATGATGAGTGGGGTCGGATTATATTGGAGGTACTCAGCTTTTTCTTCCTGTTTTTCCTCTTAAATTTTTCTCGAGTTAAAAATTTTTGTATGCTTTCTGGCTTTTGCTAGAGTTTGATTATAAACGAAAAAACTCTCTGGCTCTGGATGTCAAATATTATAACTCTGTCTATAGGACTTAATCATTGCCTTCTTTATTTTTGGATGTATCTTGGACTTGGATAATGCTATGTCCTGTCAACAGCACTACTCTTGCAACGGACAAACAAGAAGCTTTTTATATGATTTCCACAGCTGCAATACTTTCACATTATACACACCTTGAATGAACCCTAACATCTAATGTTTGGTATAATTGACACAATGACTAGATTTAAGATTGAATGTGGAGAAAACCCTGGCTCACCTCTTTCATGTTTACACCCCCCAGTTGATGGTTGCGTACAGAGTGATTGTTGAACAACAATCTTCAGGGCTCAATAGATTGTTTTGGTGTTTGCCGGCATGTTCAGTAAATGTAAAGTCTTTTGGTAGTATTCTGGAATGATGACTATATCTTGCTTGATCTTGAATTGAAGTTTTTACTTCTCTGAGACTCTGTGGACGTTATGACCCATATAATATGAAATTTTTTGCATAAATTGTCAGGAGGGGTATCTAGTGTATGAGTGCAATCAGAGGTGCTCCTGCAGTAGTACTTGCCGAAATAGGGTTTTGCAAAATGGAGTGCAAGTGAAGTTGGAAATATTTAAAACGGAAAGAAAGGTAATCATCAACACATATTTGAATTTTTCAGGAGAATGAATTATGTGATTTCTCAACAGGTATAAGTACGATATCTGTTGGATACGCTCAATCAAAGTTATGTGCAATATGAATATTTTGGCTGTATATATATGTAATATGTGTAATATTTTTTATTTATTATCCAATAGTCAAATTAGTTCATTCATCAACCGAACCAGATGTGTGCTATTGCTGGTATCTGCCAGCTGGTGAGTGAATTGACATGTTGACTGCAGGGTTGGGCAGTGCGGGCAAGGGAAGCTATACTTCGTGGCACTTTTGTGTGTGAGTACATTGGGGAGGTTATAGGTGAAAATGAGGCAAATGAGAGACGCAATCGGTTTGATTTTCTGTTCACTTGCTCGTTTCTTTCACTAATGTTTTTTCACAGATTCACAATTTAAAACTGAGTGAAAATACTCAGAATGTTTCACTTACTTGGAAAGCAGGTATGGTGAAGAAGGTTGCAGATATTTTTATGAGATTGATGCGCATATTAATGACATGAGCAGATTGATCGAAGGGCAGGTACCGTATGTAATTGATGCTACAAATTATGGAAATGTTGCGCGCTACATTAACCACAGGTGAGGGAAAGGATTTTGTTTTTCTGATTTTGCCTCATTGCGAAAAAGGTCCCTTGCATATCATTCTGTCCAGTTCCTTTCATAAATATGTAATTGTGATCCATGCGTTTTTCATTCATCCCCCGGCTGCTAATTTGATCCTTATGCTGTTCATAGCTGCTTGCCAAATCTTGTGAATCATCAAGTTCTTGTAGAAAGCATGGATAGTCAGCTTGCACACATCGGTCTCTATTCCAGCCGAGATGTAAGCATTCTCATATATCCTTAAAGCACGAATATTATGAGCTTTTTACCGTCACCAAGAGCTGACTGCTTATGAAATAGCTTAGGAAAAATTTCATTTCCAATGTCTAGTTCAATGTCCATTTTCTCAGCCCACGGCAATCAATCATGCCATCCATCGGCTCTTAGGCTTTTCAACAGTTCACATTACCTTGAATAAATGGTCTTAATGCAATTGATCATACAGTATTAGAACGGAATATTCTAATGCAACTCTTCTCCTTCTACTATCATACGAGCAGATAGCTCCGGGGGAGGAACTGACATATGATTTTCGTTACAAGCTATCGCCCGGAGAAGGATCCGTGTGTTTATGTGGAGCTTCTAACTGCAGGGGAAGGCTTTATTAAATTCCTAATTAAAGCTCACGCAAGCTTTGCAACGTTCATAGTCTTATGCCATACTTAAGAAAGTGTCAGAGGTTCATAAGATGGTCGTAGGATATGTTGCATTAGTGACTGCAGTGGTCCTATTGTCGTCCTGTGTGGCTCTGCAAGTTGGGCTGTGCAGGCAATGGCAGCCATTTTCCATTTTGAGTTTGATTGAAAGAATTTAACCTAGGTCTGCGGCACACATTCAGTGGACTACGTTACTCTCTGCTTTGCTACTGATTTCTTGTAGATGCATATTTCATCTTTAGTTTTTCTTCTTTCGAGTTAAATTGAGTATAATTTCCTTATGTAATGCACTAATGCAAGGTTGAGTGACAGGATCCCAAGGGCAGTTTCAGACAATACGGTCAAGAAAGTAATTATGAGGAAGACATTATTAGTCAACTGCGATCGGGCAATGATTTAATATGTGACCCTATCACTCAGTTAGAACGCTTACGCCTGTGGCTGGTTCTCAAGTCAGATGGTTCTTACAGCCCTGCAAATTCTTAATTTTTGTTTGATAAAAGGAAAATGGATGGGGCCAACTTTAAAATCTATCGAAGCACTCATTGAACGTCCCGGGAGAGG
Organism: Avicennia marina; assembly: GCA_019155195.1. Lineage (NCBI taxonomy): Eukaryota > Viridiplantae > Streptophyta > Magnoliopsida > Lamiales > Acanthaceae > Avicennia > Avicennia marina. The sequence goes on from CM032765.1 coordinate 11,802,026, forward strand.
AAATGCACAAAGCCACAAGAGAACTGACAATTACAGCAAGAGTCTTCCCTGTCTTTCAAGTAAGACACGACGGCCTCTTAAGGCTGTGATTGGATGGTGGTCCATGTCTCATTTTCCATGCTTGCGTTTCATGCTTTGCAAGAGACATGGTCCACTTTATACAAGTGAGTTGGAAAAACGAAAAAAAGTTGAGGGAAATCACCAATGAAAGGAACTTGTCGAAAGAAAAAAAACAAATAGAAATATATAAATGTGAACAGTGCATAAAACATATTCTAACAATACAATGAGTGTTGAAAATAATTTTGAAATTGATATAGTTTGAGAGAACATTCCACTACAAGGGTATTTTTGTAATTTCACTTTATGTAACCAAGAATAATGGTTTGAATAACAATATTATATATATATATATATATATATATATATAAACACACATACCTACATATATTATATGACACAACCTACAATAATATATAAATATTTATTAAATTAATTCCAAACTATTTAATTCTTAAATAAACAACTACCCCTTCTATCAACACAAATTTACATCATTGCAATTATTACATTATCTTTCAAATACTATCCATTCATATGCAATATTTTATTTTTCACATCCCATATTTCTAAAATAAATTATCCCACTCTTTTTTTTTTTTTTTTTTTAATTTTATCCCAAAAGCATTTTATCGAAACATTCATTCAATCACAGCCTAAGTCCTGGGATATCCCACAACCCAAGTCTTGGGATATCCCACGTTTCGTATGTGAGGTGGTGGATTTAAGTTCATCTAGGCGAGCTTGTGTAAAAAGACTACTTCGTTTCACAGGACAAGCATTCTTAATTGGTGTAAAAAAATTAGTTGACCAAAAACTAGCGTTAAAAATGTGCTGACCAACATTTTCTTAATTAGTGTCAAAATTTCTTTTCCCAGGAATTTGCACTCTAAAACTAATTCGTAGAGAGTGAGCTGCTTGTGAATCAGTTATTTATAGATCCTTGTTTATTTGCCCTGCAGTAAATCCTTCCCTGTTTACTTAAAATAGAGACAACCTGCCTCTAGAAAGATGAATGCCAGAGGCCCTCAGCCAGCTTCCTGGTTTGCTTCCGTTTGATTCATTCCAAGTTAATTGATGAGGGTGGGAAGGAAGGGACTAGCAGGTAAATGGAATTAATTCCTCCTTAGCCTGCCCAAACATCCATGATCATTCCTCTTTAATGTTGTGGGGATGTTGCCGCTGAATTGGGTCGTAGTATTAATCTGTCAGATGGTCCTCGCATTCTGTGTTTAACACAAAGCCTCTCTTTCTGAAATTCCCATCTTCAGAGCTTTTAATTTCACAGTCTGGATATGATGTCAACGTGGTCCTCCTCCTTGCCTTAACTAAAAGGTCTGTCAACAGTAGGGCTGCTCTGAAGTCACGTGGTTTTGAGATAGGATTTTGACGTGAAGATTGAATGTGGTTTGGTTGGCATCCAAGGTTTTCAGTGTGTGGGGGGAAGAAAGGGTACCAAAACCCGGAAATTTAGGAGCAACGGCTTCTAAATTCTTAAGCATTCTTTTTTAATTTTTCTTGAATGATACATTATTGGACCTTTGGAACAAGAATCAAGAAATCTTATGAAAATTGAACATTTTCGCCTAGAAAATGTAAAATAGAGATGTTTTGTAAAGTTTGATAATTTTTCTTTTTTGATTTCAAGAAAAATGAAAATTATGGGGAGAAGAGTAAAATATATTCTTCAAATTTGTAACTTCCCAAACATTTTAAGAGAAGAAGAAAATCCTTTCTTTTTTTTTTTTTTTTTTTTGTATTCATAGCTTTTTAGTTTTCAACATTATTTGTCTTGCATTCTTTTGTAATTAATATATATGTGTACATGTATAATCCGCACATACATATACATATATGTATATTATATAGTTTTTTTGCACGACTGATAAAGTGCAATTTTTTTGCACATGAATTATGATATGAATTTCAAACCAACAACTTTAAAATATCTATTTAGATTAATTTCATCTGAATTTTTCTTTGAAAAAGTTTGATAAATGCTGGGAAGTTTTATTTAAATCTTAACAAATTCTACAATCCCTAGTTGTAGATTCACCATAAATCCTTTTACACATTAGAAAACTTATCTTGATAAAATGTGAGAATTAGTAAAATAGAAAAAATATTGTGTTGATCTCTTATAAATTTAAAGTCAACAATATGTTTTTATTTTTTGTACTTTCAAAATATTTAGTTAATTTTTAATTCTTTAATTTTGTCGTTAATTTTAATAATAAAAAATTTATAAATGTATTAAAAATAAACGTGTATGATTTTTCAATACTTATAAAATTCTATATCATATATTTGCAACAGTAAACCAATTTTTAATAAGCATACTCCATTTTTGTTTAGAATTTATTAATCATTGATGTTTTTTTAATTTTATTTTTGCATTTATAAGTTCTGAAATATACTATAGTAATAATGAATATTTTGCAATATTTGTCTTACCTAAAAAACTTTTATAATATTTTTCATTTTTATAAATATAGATTATAATTTGATTACTGGTCCATTTTATATATAATACACATTATTTCATCATACACTAAATAATTTTATCAATGTATATCTAACTTTGTAATCATACATGAATATTCATATATAACCGTTCATGGATAATTTTTTATTTTTTTAATTTTATATGTTTGCATTAATATGCCAATGTTTCATAAGAATATTTTATTTTCTGGAAATTTATTCATTGTTTTTTCATTAATTTTATTTTACATTTATAAAAAAAAATTAAAATATATAATGCACTTATAATAAATATTTTGCTATATTCATCTTACTCAAGAAATTATTTATAATATTTTATTTTATTATACATATAGATTATGCTTTGATTATTGATATTTCTCATAAATAATTCATTTACAAAATATCAAAAATCCATATGGATAGTTTGAAAGAATAAAATGTACAATAAAATTTAAGTAAAAAGATAAACTAAAAAAATTAATTAATCTTTACATTATAGTAATTAAAATTCTAATTGATGCTTCTATTTTATATTTTGATTTTATTTTCACAAAATTATTTTTGCTTTACCCTTTTTTTTAAAGTTGTTTGATCTTTTTTTGTTTTAATCAGTGTTGCAAATACTTTATTTTTCAATTTTATTAATATAAAAAAACTATAACACACATTAAGTCAATAACGAAATATCATTAATATGTATGTGTGTGTGTGTGTATTATTATATATAGATTCTATGAATCTTAATAGTTTGTAAAAGATCCTATATATATATATATTGATGAATTTATTATTAGTATATGAATATGTTAACATCAAACATTGATGTGTGTGATGAATACATTAAATCTAATTTAAATATTTAGTTAAATATTATTTATTATTTCATAACATTCCAAATTATTTTAAAAATATATTTAACTTCAAAAATATTTGTTATAAATTTCTATTTAAGTGCATATTTAATATATCTTTTTCAACTAGCGAACAAATAAAACCGCATCGTAAAAATCACTTTTTTAACTTAAATAAAATTATTGTATAGATTCCCTAGTTATAAGTTTACTGTTTATAAATAAATTTAGTTTTGAATTCCAAATTAATAATTTTGAGTTTAAAATTAATAAATATAACTAATGTTCTATTTGATTGAGATTCTTGTAAAGCTTGCTTACAAAAGCAATGGTTAATAAACTTTACACCGTTAAAGTATCCATCCTTAAATTTCAATGCAACAAAATTCTTCCTAAAAGGGTTTGACTTTAAAAAATTTATGGTAAAAATGTCTACTCATTTACCTCGTAGAGTATGTTTTACCAAAGTTAAACTTTTTAAAAGTAAATTCTAATGATTTTGATATTTTAAGTAACTATCATAAAGGATTATTATTTTTTAAAATTAACATATAAATCTTAGAAATTTTAAAATTCAAAAATCACATTTTTTTATGAGAGGAGCTAGATATTATTTTGATATGTTTCTTATATTCTTTTTTTAAAAATATTTTTCTTAAGTTAAGATAAGTAATAGATTTTATACTAGAAAAACATGCCATGCATATTACAAATCCATGCGTGCAAATTGAATATAAATGATTTTTTAAAAATAAAAATACAAAAAAATATTATTCATATATCCAATCCCTATGTCTCTTAATATGTACATACATACATACATTTATACTATTTTTTGTTTGGAACTGTTTTTTCTTTTTTTGTTTTTTTGAATGTTATAAGATGAATTATATATATACAATTGTATAATATAGATTTAATTTTATAAATTATATCAAAAGAGAATACTTCTGGTGTTACTTTTCACAATATATTTATCCTAAAGATATACATATGGCAATATATAAATCGTCGTTACCACAAAAATCATATTACTTTTTAGTGTTGATAAAAACTAACTGAGTTTAAATTGTTGTGTTAAAGAGATGTAATTTTGAGTTTTATCTCTTAGTAAAAGTAAGGAGTAAAGTGGTGAATTATTAAGTTCATTGAAACTAAATCATGATGAACTTTTATTTTTTTATCCCCACACATATTCTTAAAAAACAAACATACATATTTGAACTATAGTGTAGACATAACAAATATTTAACACTTTGTATCTAAATGAAATATGAAATATTTTATAATTAAAATATGAAATATGGAATATACAATAATTTGAGCACAAGAAAGACTTTGTATTGTCATATTAAAGTCATTTATCATTTTATTTTTGATATAAAATTTAAATTTGAATAAGTTGTTTTATATAATGAAATTCTTTACATGATTATTATATATAGGCAAACAATGAATTGTCTTAATTTGAATTACTGTCTTTGACATATATTGTAATTTACCTTAATTCATTTTTCAGAAATTAGATTAATATTAGAAAGTTATATTTTAATTTCAATCAATACTACAACTTCTATTTTAAATTGAGAATACTTACTAAGCATTTACTATAAGTCCTTTTATATAGTAGAAAAACTCATCTAGGTAAAAGTGAAATTTAGTAAAACATTAATTAAATTCTAACAGTGATCTTTAATTTCTTGCTGGTTCAAATATTTAATTAAAACTTTAATACATTAACTCCTTAGTTAATTTTAATCATAATAATGGATTACACATATTTACACAACCCACACACACATCCTGGTGTACGTGTGTCTATCTCAAACTCTCTAGTTCTTGAATGCCTATCAATTTATAATACAAACCTGTTAATTAAGTTATATGATTATTTTAAAAATTTTATAATTTATCTATTATTTTCATATATTTAATATAATAGTGATGAAATTTGTTAATACAAATGCATTTGATTTCAATTATAAAGTTTTTAGTTGTGAATAGATATTAGCTTTTTATTTTATAGAAAGAATTAAATAGGATTTCGATAGTGTGATACTCTTTCTACTTTCACTATAGCATTTTTCTTAAATTGAAAGAAGTAATAGATTTTCAATTAAAAATAATAATGTCCTACAAATTTACACTTATAGATTGAATAGAAAATTATTATTTTAAGACCAAAATATGACATCTCTGTTATTTATACATATGCAATGCCTGTGCCTTTTAATTTATACATACGTACATATATATAAATTCTTTCTTCAAATTTTTGACTGTTACAAGTAAATTACGTGCAATTATATGATGTAGAATTAATTTATGATTTAATTTTAAAAATTATCTTTTAGAAGAATATTCTTCGACAATATTATTTACAACATATACAATATTTCTATTAAGAATATGCATATGTAGCAATATATAATTTATTTTTAGCTACCTACATAATTTAAAAATATTTTATTAAAGGTGTATATTTTAGAGTGTTTTACCTTTTAGTCTAAGTAAAAAATATATAAAAAATGAATTTATAAACTTATTGAAACTAAAGCAATATATAATTTATTTTTAGCTACCTACATAATTTAAAAATATTTTATTAAAGGTGTATATTTTAGAGTGTTTTACCTTTTAGTCTAAGTAAAAAATATATAAAAAATGAATTTATAAACTTATTGAAACTAAACTCTTTATAAACTAATATGTTCTACTGAGTTTATTTTCGGAAATTAAAAAAAGTGTGTTACAACTAAACATGTATATCTGTGCATATTTTTTAAATTTTAAATTTTAAAAAATCAGGCTAGTGTTCTATAACCACGGTTCATTTTCTAGAATTTATCCATCATTCTTATCAATTTTATTTTATATATATAACTAAAATAAATATTGCATTATTTTCATTTAACTCACTAACTTGGATATATAGTATTTTTCCCTCATTTTAATTTTTAAGAAATTAGAAAATTGTGAAAAAAAATTATCTCAATTTCAACTGAAGTTGTCCTATAAGTTATATATTTAAACTTGAATAATTTTATATGTACTTTTAATAATATCTTCATCTCCAGTAATTTATATTCAATGATGTATTATTTAATTTTTCATTATAAGTTTATAATTGTGTACAGTGAATACGTTAAAAAATTATAAAATTGTCATATGAAATTCTTTATATATCATATGATATATAGTTAGAAAGATCTCAAAATCAATTTTTATAAAAAAGTTAATATCATATGGAAATTCAAAATATTGAAAAAATGTAGAATTTTGAATATGAAAAGCCACAATAACACTTTTATTATATAACATTAAATTTTATCAAATTCCAAATATGTCTTGTATTTTCATTACTTTGTACTAAAAAACTTTTAAAAACATTTTCTGGAACTAATACTTTTATATATAGATTGATATCTTATAAATATATATTATCACGTCAACTAATTAGTATTACATATTATATACATATAAAAATGTTCAAATTTAAACAATTTAAAATTTTCTTCCTTTTTATGTTTTACTATCAAGCATAATTTTCATACATATCAAAATCTACACAACTTTCATCTCATCCAAATCAGCAACCAAACACACTCAAAGCTTCATGTTTTGATCACTATCTAGACAACTGCGAATTTATTATAGTAATATTGTTGTCCATAATAATTGGAAGGTGTCTAGACAAGAAAACCTTTCTCATGTGTTGGGAATCCCTAGGCTGGTCCAGAGTTGTAGTTGTCCATGGAAAGATTAAAAGTCCCCCACAACCCTACATTTATTAGTACAATTCATATAGATCAGATTTGTGATTAGGTTCATGTCCCCACTCCTGTCCCGTCTGACCACCGCACGACATTAATTAATTAGTGTTTTTCTGAACCAACTTCAAACTTGCCTCCACTTAAAAATTGTCTTGTGTGGTCAGTATTAAAAAATAATAATAATAACTAGATGATTTCTTTCTTAAAATATTATAAAATAATGCATAAATGTGATGATAAGTTCATTTGATTTAATAAATATCACAATTTTGTATTAAAAATATAAACAAATAATTAAATATTTTTTCATAATCTTATTATATTTTTTTCTTGAAAATCTTACCTATGATGCATAAAAGTACCCTACTTCATCCACGCCCAAAAGAAAAAAAAAAAAAAATTGATACATTCGTACATGACATCGTATCTTAACCCTGTGTCACTAGCTAATTAATTCTACGCTAAAGTTTTTGGATTTGCTATTTTGTCAAATACCTTCACAAATTGAAAATTGACAGTCTTATTGACGCTAAATGAAAATAATAATTTTCAGGACAGTGAATTAATTAAAGGGATTGGTGACAAAGCTACATTAACAATAGGTTACCCAGAAAGGCAAAAGATGTTCCCATCCAACAGCATGACTTAAAAACAAATATCACTAAACACACACACAGGGCATAATAAATTTGAAGGAAACTAACAAATAATAACAGCTGCAGTGTGAGCTAGAATTGTAGTTGGCTACACATTTCTGAGTAAAAATGCTACAAATCAGGTGAAGGGTAAATGTTGCTTTGCACAGGGTTTCTCTAAATTTGAAGCCACTGCTTGTGGAATCAGTTCGTGGATCAAACAAAGCACAAAAATTGAAGTGATTATTACCGTAAGATATATATATGAAATTGACTTCATACTGTGCGAAAAACTGTTTTCCCTTCGTTTTCTCCCACCAAAAAACAACAAGAATATTATATATATATATATATATATATATGTATGGATGTATGTATGTGTGTGTGTGTGTGTGTGTGTATGTATATATATATATATATATATATTCATATATAATTTCTTTCTCAGACGATAAGGTTAGCTCAATATTACGGCAAATAAATAAAGCTTAAAAAATTAGTCCGAGTTAAGAGTTTGAACGTATAATTATAACCGGTAATTTTATTCAATTCGTAATTAGGGCTATGGTTGTGAGGAACATTACCGTATTAATTATATATGGTTACATATCTATTTGCGAAGTAAATACTAAATTATGTCTCTTGAGAATTATAACCTTAGACTCATCGTAATTAATTTCGTTTGTGGCTAATTAAATAAAGGGTTTGTCTAAAATCACCCCCCCGCCCCCCTCAAAAGTAACAGGGTTGGATCCGCATGTGTTGATATTAATGGCTCTAAGTACATTAACATAATTATCATATTTTAATATACACATTCAATTAATAAAAAATTTAACTTTGACCCTTTTTTTTTTTTGTCTAAAATCGAGTCATTTTACCAATGTACTTAATTTTTGCTTAATTGAGGCATTGCAAATCCTGCTATAAATCAACAGTGAGATGAAAGATAATATAATACAATATTATTACGCAGAATACGATCTCGAGATCGAATTGAATTTTGTAACGAAATGATGTGATGTAATATAATGCGTTTAAGTCCTTTGGCTCATTTTTCACTACTAAAACTATGTGAAGTAAGCGATATCTCAATTTCAAATATTTTCTGAGTTCTGAGCCTAGCTTGCACTTTAATACAACGTCCTTATTCAATAATATGCAATATACATCAATGTTTTGGCAAAATAAATTCCTGAAATCAATTAATTATCACTAAACCATTTATTTGAATGAAAAGCAACATGCAATAGTACTAGCTGCAGGAGGGGATATAACTTATAATGGTCCAAAAATTTTAAATATACAATTACAAATAAAATCTCGTAAACCTTGCTAACATTAGTTTCTACTTTTGGTTTATGTGTTTATCTAATAGAGAGACAGACACAAGAAGGAAATTGAAAAGAAAAGACAAAAAGCGACGAGGTTTAATTAATTTCTTAATTATTTAAGCACCGCTGTAACACAATTATATACATATAAATTAACGGCCCCAAAAATCTCGAACCGAGAAGGGGTTCTTCTCCGGCAAATTACCGGCGTGACGCAGCCCTAGAGTGAGTGAAACGTCCCCGGCGCTCGTCCCGAACCTTATGAGCGTGGGTCCGATATCAGAATTGGCAGGATGATCCAGGTTGGCGTCAGGCTGGTGTTGCATGGCGACCGGAATAGACTGCGCCGCCGAGGTAGGGGAGGCGGCATGCAGGGAGACATTGCTGTTGGCGATCTGCTGCAGCTTGGCAGGGTTATCAGAGAAGACCTCACTATTAATTGCGCTGAAGGAATGGTCGTTGTCAGGGACATTGATTTCGGGTCTGCTGGCAGGCGGAGCAGTGACTATGGTGGCGGAGGAGGTGGTGGTGGGATTAGGCGTTGGAGTTTGTGCACTGATGCTGCTTTGGTCCCGCTCTGGGTCAGCTGCGGCGTCATCGTCTTGGTCTTCCTGTTGATACATCTCTTCGATCATGGGTTTCCACAAACGGACCCTGGCATTAATGAACCAGTTTGAAACCTGCAAGAACACTCGAACACAAAGAACCAAACCCATTATTAGAAACCGGTGGTGTTAAGAATGTGCTATGCGCTCTTCCTTCAACAGGTATTTAATAATGTTACTATCTACCCAGCTGCTACATTTAGCAGAAATTTAATTATACAACATATATTAAACCAGGAGAAGTCAAAAATGTGAAATTGTTGGAACAGTTTTCAAATCTCGTGTAGGCATTGTTATTAAACTTTTTACTGCAGGCTGGCCAATTTAGGGTAGGCAAGGGGAGCCTGTAGACGCTCCAAGTAGGACTGCTTTCAAGATAACTCTGTGCTTATTATTCCCCTAAGCAGGGAATCAACCTGTCTAAACACGACCTAGGTAGTAAGTATATATTCTCTAGGGTAACAAAACTTTTTTGTGAGTTTCTGAATTTCTTTTTCTTCTTATTATGTTCTATCGCCATATGGGTACTGTTGTTTTTATCATTTCCTTTCCAAAATAATCATTCCATTCTATTATATAAAATTAAAATAGATTTTTATTAAAAATATCGTATTTTTAGTTTAAACATAATTTAATTTTTAGATTACAGAAAAAAAAAAAACAAAATTGTGCATTACTACACCTAGAAAAGATTAGGGAACTTGTAAGGTCAACATTATATTATAATCATTCAAATAGTTAAGTATGTAGAAATAGTGTCAAACAAAAAATCACACACAATTGACCTGATTCAACATATACAAAAAAATATTAATTATTTCACCAGCACACCTAATTAGATGGTGTGAGGTTTGGCTTCCCCCGTGAAATATTGCTTAGCGTTTTTGGATAGTATCTGGCATTTTATTGTTATATAAAAATTATCAGTTCTGAACAGAAAAAGCCAGTTAGCCAGTTAGCAGTTAGCTTCGTAATTGTACCGCTTTCGGTATAGATTTGCAGCGCACTTAAATGAGTGTGTGAATCAGTCAGTGTGTGGACGTACGTAAGAGAGAGAGAGAGACAGAGATTGAAAGCTGCAAACTTTCATGTCACACTCTCCAGTACTTGACACTCTGCTCTACTATTGCCAGTGGTTTTTTTCTCAGTGTTTCAGAAATTTTGTCTCTGTGAAAAAGAATCCAAAGAAACAGTAAAAAAGGACCGAAAAATAGCCTTGCCTTTTCCCCTCCATAAAGATGTAGTAAACCTACTGCACTTAGACGCAGTCCCATGCAAAGTCACGCACTTCACAAATACTGTACTCAAAATCTTTAATGAGGTTTAGTTTCCACCCACCTGCCCATCCCGAATAAACTATTAACAAGTGGATGCATGCAATACTCCCCGGCCTATAGGGAAGACCCTTTTCTCCTACATGGGTTGAAAGGGTGAAAGAAAGCTATAAAATACTGAAGTAATGTGAAGGAGACGAAGAATACCTGGTTTCTTGATAGACCAGTCTGTCGGGCCAGCAGATGCTTATCTGCGTCGCTGGGGTACCTGAGATGGAGACCAGCAAAGAAAGGGACATTAGATTCAGAGTCCTTACCTAAATCAGATAAAGCGACGCCCAAGCTTTATGTTGTGTCCGTAGATATGTTGGAGTATACAACAATCTTTTCTTTCCCTTTCTCGGATCTTTTTTAATGCATGGGCGTGGCAATCTAAGAGAGATCGTAGAACAGTTGCAGCAATAGCTGCAGAAGACGCAGAAGTAAAGTGGACAACTGCATGCCGTGCTCTCTTCTTTTGAGTAACATATAAATAGTAATGGTATTTTTCCCAACACAAAGTTGCCAAATATATATATATATATATATGCGTGTGTGTGTATTATATTATTTATTGATCAAATCCTCTACTTTCAAATTGATATTTTATTTTATATTTCACTTAAAAGATTCAATATTTTTAAGTACATAAACAATATAAAATTTATACATGTGGCATGCATATATCAAGGGATTAACAATATAAAAATAAATTAAAACATACCATATCTTGTGGTTTATTAATTAACTAGGAAAAATAAAATTTTCTTTTTTATTTTTTTGGAAGAAATGAACTTTACATTTCCTATATCATTAAAAAAATGGGATACCTAATATAATGACACTAATAATATTATATAAAACTAGGGGCACATGGAGGTGTAAGCACGCCAGAATATCGAATGTCCATTATGCCTTGCGTGATGGCATCTTATATTAATATCACTGCTAGCTGAGCACAGCATAGAGAGAGAGAGAGAGAGAGAGAGAGAGAGAGAGAGAGAGAGAGAGAGAGAGAGAGAGAAGTGGGGGCCCTGGCCTGGCTGGGGACGGGCAGTGAATTTGTAAGAAACAAGGGTACAGCTACAGTAATTGGAAGAACTAAAGAGTGCTTGCAAATACGAATTTTTCCCTGATGCATGTCATCAGCTGGAGTCTAATTGTCTACTAAATCGTAATCAATACCAGAAGAAAAATTATGGGAAAAGGGAATGAATATATGCGAGTAAATTCCTACTTTTTCAGCTTTTCTAGCTGAAGGGACAACATCAAACACTGCATCGCTGTACCTTTAATCGACGCTCACAGGGAGAGAGAAAAAAGGAAGGATCAAAAAAGGAAAAGAAAGGTTTGGAGAGTTTGAACGGTACCACGCATGGAAACTTGTCTTATCATAGAATTCTGCAATAATAATTTCTTTGGTGATTAAACTGCTTTCTGGATCACGTAATAAAGATTCATTCAGTTTTTGCTGCATAAGTGGGGAAGAAAACGTACGGGTGCAAGAAATGCTCGAAAAGCCAAGCCCTCAAAATGTTGACAGAGCGCTCGGGCAGCCCCCTCTGAGGCCTCCACGCTTCTTGCTCCATCATTCCCATTTGATGAAACGCCCTCTGCTGCCTCAGGCTTTGCTCCAGCATTCTCAGCCTCGGCGTCTCGCCTTTCGTCACGCCCGACGTTCCGGCGTCTTTCTCCCCCAAGAGTTCGTAGCTGTGCTTTAACTGCGCTGCGATGGCCTCCTTGAGGCACCTGAAGTGACGGGACATTGCCTTCTGTGCCAAACATGTGTAAGGCACTGCGGCACCGAACCCCATCACCATGTCAAATGAATTCACCACCATCTGCATTTGCTCGCAGTAATGGTTGTACCTGCGATCGACCTGCAAGGTATACGTGCATTAATTATCTCCACTGTGCTGGAAAATAATAGAAAGACTGCGACCTCGGGCTACGCTTCAAGATATTTAACACAAGTGTTCCATCAATTATTAAGTAAGGTCAAAGAGTCAAAAAATAATAGTGTGAATCAGAGCCCTGCGCAATGAAATGATTGTTGGCTATGAATGAAGATATTTGCTTGTAGAGCTTGCCTTTCCAATATAGCCAACAAGATACGCTACTGATGTTGGAGTGTTAATTCGAAAATTTATTGCTAAAATGAATTGTTGAAAACGGAAAACAATGAAAGAGAATTCAATAGTCAAGTCAACTGTGTGATGGAAGGGGGAAAATTGGAGTTTTCCTCGTTACGACACAAGAAATAGAAAAGGTCCAAGTATTGTAGCAGTGGCATCGCTACAAATCTTAGAAGACCAATATTGATTTTTGTCGGGATAGTTTCGCTGTCACCTTCCAATACAGATGGAAACCATTTGCAGCAGGACGTGCAATTTCCACAACAAGTAGTTAGCCATTCGCGTTCTCCCACCAAATGAAAATACTGTTAGCCCTAATCATATACCCCATTAATTGTATCGCTAATAAAAATATTCAAGTGGGTGCAAGTTGATATCAAATTCAATTATTTGAAAGAACAAATTCCATGCGAGGCAGCGTGTTTCTTTGGCCGGCAAATAAAATAATCCCCGAAACTTGCCGGAAGTTTTTGTCTCGGTGGACTTCACGAACAATGGAACAATCAAGCAACAATGATTGCCTAATGACTGTAGTTTAAAGAGTGAAGTTGACACACAGGGAGTGGAGAAAACGTGCCTCGTCGAGCATAGACAGTAGTTTGACCTTTCTCCTCTGATGCTCGAGCCTGTCAGCGGCTGATAAAGGAGGAATATCTTTCGAAGAAGAAGAAGAATTTCCACCACCCGCGCCGCCGCCACTGGTGGCCCCGGCGATTGGGTTTGAGCTAGGGTTTCCGCTGTTGTTATTCTGCCTAGTGAATTTGTTTTTCTTCAACTGACCTCTACCAACGCTACAAAACTCTTCCAATAACTCTTGGGCTGCCTTGGCGTACTTAGAATTCCGCAGCATATTCACCGCTCCGAAGGAAGGCCCCAATCCTACATGCAACTGGTGGTTGTGGCTCACTCCGCCTTGCAAATGCAACGCGCCGCCGCCGCCGCCGACTAAATTCTTGAACTGGTACTGTGTGGGAGTTGATCCGCCCCCTTGCCCGAAAAACATCATTCCACCATCTCCCATCCTCAACTCCTCAGCCTTGGCCGCATCCAGGTGCGGTAATGAAGAAGATAGCGACAATGAAAGCCCCTGTCCTTCCACAGCTCCAGTTATGTCTCTAGAGTTGTTTCCATTTCCGCTGTTTGGAACCCATGTGAATTGGCCAAAAGCGCCTCCGCCCGATGTATTTTGCAAGGCTTGGAGAGTGGAAGAAGAAGAAGATGGGTTTGGAAGCAGCATGTGGAGACTGGATGAAGTAGACGGAGAAGGATGGGAAGGAGATGGAGAAGGCGACCTTTGCTGTTGTGGGTTGAACAGAAAAAGCTGCATGGCTGCTGCTGAATCGGCATGAATGCTTGAAATCTGATGCTGCTGGTGGTGGTGATGAGGAGCAGTATCATTGACTACAGTCTGATTCTTGGAACCCCCCAAATCACCACCCACCACCATCCCTTGGCGGTGTGAAAACCAATCAGCGGCTGAAGCCCCACCGCCAGGCGGCGCAGCCCTCGAATTCCGGTAACCCTGCAGTATCTGGTTCTCAAGTAATTCGGTAGCGGTGCCGGGACCACCTGATGGAAAATTGAACATTTCTGACAACATACCCGCGGTTTCGTAAGCAGGAAGCCCTCCGGATTCTTCTTCTTCGATGCCAACTAACGGCGGCGGTGGCTCGAAGCCTTGAACCCTCAGTTTATCCCGTCGGATCTGCTGCGCTATGTGGTGTTGCTGCTGCTGTTCTTGTTGTGATCTCTCGAACCCATTCGAGAAACTGAAAATACCTTGGTGATGATAATCTTGGGACATAGAATTTGACAAGTTTTGTTTGTTCGGAAATTGAAGAGAATTGTGACCTTTCGAGTGAGAGGTAACGGAAGGAAGGGCTGGTGTTGCTATTCCCATATCACTTTCTTCATCGCCATCATCGTTTCTGTCGAAGCCCCCTCACCAAGTCCACCTTCTTCTTTAATCAGATGCTCAGTTTTTCAATGGATCCAAGGAGAAAATCCAAGAAACAAAAAGCCCGTTGCTGAATTTTCAGTCGTTTATCGAGCAGTTGAATCCTATATATGTTTAAGAAGATAAAAAGGAAAATAAAAAATAAAAAAGGGAACTGAAGTGTAAAAGCCAAAGCATCAAACGGGTCTTTCTTATAGCGTTTTTTTAAATTGGTTGTCGTTCACATACACAAGGATTTCATCTTTATAATTAATTCATTTGGGCATGTACATACCTGCTATGGTTGCAGGTTGGAAAAGGGTGCCAAGACCTCAGCCATCGTTTTCTTCTTCTGTGGGATTTGGGAAAGCGAATAAAAGAAAATAGAAAAAGAAAAGAAAAGAAAAGAAGCACACTCTTTCAGTCTTGAATTCTTTCTTCTCTTCTTTTTCTCTCTCTATCTCTGTCTGCTGTTTCTCAGGCTGTCTCGTCTCTCACTCTCTCCTTTTCTATCTCTTTGTTGCTCTTTGCAGTAACAGTGCTGCTGTTCTCTGCAATCGTCTTGTCGAGAGAGAGAAGAACAATAAACAAGTGTTGTAATTCAAAATTGTTGTCTTCCTGTTGTGTGAATATGAACTCTTTTCTCTTAGAAAACTCGCACCAAATTATGAGAAGGGATAGACAGACAATGAGAGGAGAGAGAGGCCGCCATGTCCCCTACATCTCCTTTTTCACTTAAAAACTATTACTTTTTTAATTTCTTCTTCAACTTGACGGGGAAAATTCAAAATAGTTAATTGATCCAGCTGAGGAACAAAGATAAAAAGACCTGAATTATTAATCAGGATTATGAAATGACGAGATTGCCCATTCCGCCTTAAGAGTGTGATGAGAGGAAACTTTATCTAGTGGTTACAAAAATGACGGTGCAACTTTTGATATTTAAGAAAAATCCAAGGACGATATATTAAATTTCTGATGTTATTATTATGGAAAAGACAAGAAATTACACTGGTGGACCATATACATTTTTTTCCCTGGCATTGCTTGGAGATATTTATTTATCGTGCAAATTTTGCGGAAATAACTTTGCAAATTAATTAACGATTCAAAAGTTTCATTTGATCGATTATATTCGAGATATGTAACGAAATCATAAAAGCAAGCTGGAGTTTAGGTGTTGATGCATTAATCAAGTGATATTAAATCAAACTTAATTGTGTTTAGTTTATAATATGATTAAATTGATGCGTTATTATATATCTTCTTAAATTTGATGACTTATGTTAAGAAGATATTCAGTATTAAAACGACGCGACTATTAAATAAATAACCTAATAATGAATATTGTCGATGACAATGAGCTTCTCAATTGTTTATGTGAGCTTTATCATCATTATTATTGTTTTCTAATTGTACCCAATTAATTAGAGCACAATATTTCATAGAAACGTATATTTAGAATCAGGTTATTAATTGAATTTGTGGATTGATGTGCGGTGTTGGATATGGATAAATTTTGCTATTAAGAAAAATAATTGGGATTGTGGTCGTAACAAATAATTTACAAAAAATCAAATTGAGCTGCATAAATAATTAGCAGAATAATATGAAAATTTGCTAATTGCTTTTGCAATGTCAACAATTTCATTCCAAGTTATTTATCAATATTTTAGTCACAATGTCAAAAATTTCATATTAATGAGGTAATCAATCGTCTGTATGGGTCCTTGAGTGGCCACTATTAATTGTTGTAATTTATAAGCAATATATAAAACAATGACTTGAGGACAAAGTAAATCTTTTATTAAAGAATTAAGAAACCCATTTTTAAGGTTAAACATCTTATTGCGCCTTCCTCTTATATATATAATCATGACAGCAACACATATAATATAAAGTCTTGTTTTCAAACCACCACTCACGCACCCTAATATAAAGTAATTAACAGGTGATCACGCCAAACAATATGCTGTCAATTAATTAAGCTTTTTAAACTGCTATTCTGTATAATTAGTCTCGTTTATAGCGTTTTCATATTTTTTAATATCAATGAATAATTTTCTCTTACTTTAACTAATTATATTGTCCTTCGATAATGAAATAAAAGTTGAGCATTTATAATGAACTAGTGAAAGCGATACCCATTTCCTGTTTGTATGATTAAAAAGAGATCGCATAAGTTTATAACTAATATAGTAAATTTTTTTATGATTTGATAATAAAATAAAAAGTGTTGAAAAGTTAGTGTTGTATTAGAAATTTTGTATAAATTAGAGAGAAAGCAAAAAGTCTGATGAGAAAAGGATTTTAAGAAATAAAATAAATTAAATACAAAAGGAAAGAACCATACAAAGAAGAGGAAGACACTTAATCAACTAATATTTGGCTATCGAAAGGTAATTCTTCATATTATGAGTCTATACTATATATAAAGGCTAAGGGTGTTAATTTGCTTGCACAAAGTTAATTTACATAATTGCTCTTCAATATCTTAGTGTGAGGTTTATAATAACTATCTTTAAATGTCCTAATATCAAGTCGACTTCCTAAGTTATTTTTTTTTTATTTTTTATTTTTTATTTTTATATCTCTTTAATAATTATTTTCTTCTTATATAAAATTTTTGATGCACTGACTTTGTAACTCATACAGTAACAAATTTTTAGTTTCAAAATATAAAAACTGTAAATGGTTTTCTTTCTTCTTCAGAATATTTTTATTTCTTTGATAACTATTTTCTTTGTTTTCTTTTAATTTTTATGAAATTCAAAAATTGAATATTATTATTTGAGAATTAACATTTAATAAAAATTTATAATTTTAAAAAATAATGCACACGCACAAAGTGTAGAAATTTACTTGTTTAAATTATTTAATTAAGAGTAATGATATATGTTTACATTTTACAAAGAATGTTGCCTCAAAATTTTAATAATTAAGATTAAGAAAAGTAGTATGAATTTACACTTTGCAGGTAGTCTCATAATCTTATAGATAGATTATTAATCACTATTTATTTGACATATTAAATCATCACTCAGAAAACACTTTAATTATCCAAATTTAATATGTTTCAGTTCAACAAATCATAAACCTACCGTGCTTTTCTGAGAAATTGATCACTCTTTCCTTTTAAATTTTATAGATCAATTATAATTAATTGACTTAATAATACCATAATATACACACACATATACATACATATATTTTCGCAAATGAAATTTACAAATTGAAAGGGAAAAAATGGAAGCGAAAAAAGTAGATGGAAAAATAAATGCTGGCGGGTACAGTTGGGGCTCCCGGCAATTGGGAGCTGTGTTCTTATGGTGTGGGGTGCATTGGGGTACATCGTCTGAAAGACACGCGTAACTGATTTACTGTTTGGCTATGCCAAAATCGTTACCCTGCAATTAAGCCTTTTCTCAAAGGCTTCATTTCAACAACCCCTTTCTTTGCGACACCTTACAATTTTGCCAGCTTTTCTTAGGCTACGTTTGGAACTTATTTTTCAATTTTCTTACATCTTATCCAGCTATACTTTCAAAGATACAATTCATCAAATTTTTTTTTACAATTTAAATTCCAACTCTCTCTCTTATATTTATAATTAATTAATTATTCTTAAATCATAATACCTATTTACAATCAAATCAAGACCTATAAAATTTTTAAATATCAAAATCTTATAACAAAATATATTACTTATTCCAATATAATTTACACCAAACATCATCTTCCACCAAAAACCCCCTTCAAAACATAACCTTGCCTAACATTTATAACAATCCATAACTCAATATTAGTTTCCATCAGTTAATAACAGAATAAAATAGTTTGGTGAAAGGTTAAACATGTCCAATTCTTAACCGCACAATTAAATAAATAAAAATCTAAGATATCGACATAACAAGAAATAACGGGCTTCTTATTAATTAAAAAAATTGTTTATATTTTTCTTATTTATATTAGAGGCAGCTATTGAAATTAATCTTCAATTACATTGTCATTATTGTATATACAGCCGGGTAATTACTATAAGTAATACACACACACACACACACACTCGTATTACAAAAAAGCCGACTTACAAGTTCACCATTGAATTTATTTTCTTTTTAGTTATCAGAAGGTTAAATTACTATATTTAAATCTATTAAGTAATTTTCCTCAATACACTCTTCAGCTCTTCCACCCAATTTTTCATATATTAAATATACGGAAATTTCTGCACACACATTATGTGTACATAATTGCTTGGCGGCTCATATCAGTATGACATGGAAATATATGATTTCAGATGAAAACATGGGAAAAGGAATGCATAATTGTCAAAATTATTAAAATTTTTAGACAGAATCGAATAAATTCAACAAGAATTTTGGTAAGGGATATTACAAAAGTCAGTTTGAAAAGAAAATCTCTCATCATGAGAAATCCACATATATTACAAAAGTCAGTTTGAAAAGAAAGTCTCTCATCGTAAGAAATCCACATACCATATGTCAATCTGTAATACAACATAGAGACTGAAAATGGGAATGAAGAAACAATTTTTGTCGTTTTGCAGGAAAGAAGGAAAAGAATGGTTTGGAACTTTCATAGAGAAGCAAATACAAACAAAAAACAAAGTCGTCATAATTGTATTAAGCAACTGCCAACCTTGACCCATTTTCTTCTTTCACATGCTGTAGTTAATTAGCTCATACTTTGTCCCTGCCTTAACAAAGATACACAGGACACGATTCTTTTCCTGTTTTGTCTTTGAGCTAAGCATCGCAGTATATGTGGCATGTAGCTAGAGAAAATAAAGCCATATGTTTAATACCACATCAGGGTTTATATCTTTGAAAATTGATTTTCTTTCATGAACAAATGGTATGCCTAGCTAATACACAAAATGGGCAACTAGCAAATGATAAATACAGGCCTTATATCTTTTCATTGACTAGGGTTATTTATTGATGTTTTTAATTTGTTAAGGAGTTACTATATATATATTACACGTAAATTCATATGTTATACATAAGTTCAACTTAAATATATGAAGTTTGGTAAGGTTGAAGCAAGCAAGAGATGCAATGAATTACCAACTCCGTGTTTCTAATTTAAATACACATTTAAGGTAAGCTCAAGCGTGACTTATCACTTCTTAATTCTTATGATTGGATCGTTCATTTCAATTTGTTGCTTTTCATAATTAAAGGTATATATACGTAATTCTTTTGAGTCATCAGAAATCAAATTGTATAGGTCAATGTCCTGTAATAGTTATGGCCATTAGATTGATAAAGCATGAATAATGAATAAGTGAAAAATACAATTCGAATAAAATATTGAAATTTAATGATTAGGCATATAACAAAACTTGACTATATATATATTAGACATATTTAATAGGATAAGAAAAAGTAAACAATGGGGATATCATTTTGATTACAAGCCAATCATAGTTTTGGGAGTTGGGAGTCACGAAAATTAGCTATAGTGTAACAGTAGATGTAGAAATGAAGACATTAGTTAAGGTTGGTAGGTTAAAAGATGAAGGGTGAAACCTGGGAGAAGAAAGTTTTCCAAGGGCCTAGCAGATTGATGGGTGACTGGCCAACTCTTTTCCATCTGTCCATATATATATGTCTTTGGATGATCGTCACATGAATCTCACTCCTTTCCTCTAACACAGAACCACTCCTCATCGCATCAACACGCGTAATAATAATAATATTTAATTATTATTATTGTTGTTGTTATTATTATTGTTGTTTCTTAAAACAAACAGGAGTAGCAACAGATTGAGTTGGTGAGTTGGGCTGAAACATAAGTGTTACATACAACTCGTATATTTTCATGGGTCAAAAATTTTGACTTAAATCCAACTCACTAATTTTATGAGTCATCAGAACTTAAGTTATCAACTTGTTAAACAAAATATTTTTACTTTATGATAATTGAATATTATTAAAACAAATTTTGTATATCAAAATTTGATTAATCAAAATTTTCAAATTTTGATCACACTCAATTAGGAAAATATCTTTAATCATTTTACATTAACGACTAAATTTATTTATTTTTAAATGATGTTTAATTATTAATATGAAATTAGTTATTTTAGGTTTAGTTTAACTAACATTAAAGGGCTTAAATTTTTAAATATTTATTAGTTACAATTTAATTAGTTTTTCTTTTTCTATTTATATAAATTTTTATTAAATTATTTTAAATATATTTACAAGTTTGCTGGTTCTCAAGTTAACTCGTTGGATAACTTTAAATTAATTCATTTTTTTTATTCGATTGGTAAATTCGATTCAATTTCAACTTGTACTTACAAAAATTTGATTCAAATTTGTTAATTTCGCGTTAGATGTTCAAATCGGCGAGAAATTGCTACCTCCGTAAAGCATCTATCAACTTATCTCTCGATTCAAGTGCCTAACCCAGCTGCACACGTGCCTCATCTTTTATTCTTGACTCATTATTTTACTTTTGATCGTTTATTTTGCTGGTATAATTAAGGCTCCTTCGAATGGGATACTCAGAACTTATAAATTAATTTGAGTCTCAAAAAAATATTACTTATTTTGTGTGCAAATAGTAGTTATTTATTAACAAATGAGTGTCAAAATTTGTTAATTGAAGATCAAATTTAATTGTGCATTTGATATTTACTCAAAAAGAAGAAAGTTCAAAGCCTGATTTTCGTTAGGGACTTTCAAGATATATTCGGAAAATATTGCACGACAAAGTGTTGACCTTTCTCTTTTGAAAAATGATAAAAGTTGCACCCTCTATATGTAAATTTATTTATAAATTATAAAATTATTTTATAAAATAAAATTATTTAAACATTGAAAGTATAAAAAAATTTAACAGAAAAATAAAGAAAGATCAAAAGACTTTGTAAAGGTGGAAATTTGAGATAAATTATGATTCAAAATAGTAAGTTAAAAAAAGGATAGTAAAAAAATGATTGAAGAAATAAAAAATAAAATAAGAATAATTATGAAGTCTTACGTTACGAAACTAAAAAACTTTATCAACCTAATAATATATTATAGATTATAAAATTCTTATGTGAACAACGCAACATGTGTCATTATTATTATTATTTTTTTTATGGGGACTAATTTATCCCTTTTGGATGATGACAGCCAATGCCAGTTGTATACAAGGGGGAAACTGTGAATTGGAATATTGATAACATCAGTTCACAACTCTTGGGTAGGGGTGTCAGGGTAAGGTATGGGACCCTATATACATATCCTGATAAATATTCATCATTATAAAATATATATATATATATATATATATATATATATAAACATGGCATGCTTATACATTCTTATACTTAAAAAATACTTATATGCAATTAACATTAACTTATTGAGTATTGTCCATTGGATATGGGTATTAATAAGGTAAAATTCATTATATTGAGTCAATTTTAGAATAATGTTTTTTCATTTATTTTTTTTAATTTTATCACTTAAACTAATTTAAATATTCAATTGTAGTACGAAATTTTTAAAATCTATTTTAGAATTATTTTATACAAATATATAATAAAATAATTAAATTGAGCAATACGTTTGATTCATCACTAATATAATATCATACATTTAATTCATTCAATTTTCGTTCTACAAAATTCATGTTAATTATATTAATAATTTAATTTATTTTTTAGAAAAAAATCAAAAATAAATAAAAAAATTTTTATAAATACATAATGAAAATTAAATTTAATTGAAGATTAATTAAATTTAAAAATAAAAATATTTTAAAAGAATACTAAAGCATATCACATAAATATTAAATTCAAATAGCTATGGCAATTTGCTTATGTTAGATTTAGTCAACTATAATATCACTTTATTCAAAATACCTAAGGATAACAATGGGTAAACATTGAATATAAATACCTGTGGGTATTGAATGATATGAGTAAGACCCAAATATATCGCACCTATTTACATCCTAGCAGCATTTGTTTTATCTCAAAGGCTGCTGTGGGAAGAATTTTGTTCAGTAATGCAATGGATCAGCAATTCTTAATCTTATAGGGTTACTCATGAGGAGGTCTGATAATATCTTTATTTGGCCAATTAGCCGAATAACAATAAGTATCTTACTCTCTATTATTAGCCTACAATTTTGGTTTCTATTTCTATACATGGGCCGTATAATTTGTACTTAAGAAGAAAATTGAAGTTATGAAGAGACCAACTTAAGTAGAGTGAAAGAGTGGTCACTAAATAAGGTAAAGTTACCTACATAGGAGATGTGTGTACTAGTACGAGGAAGCGTCCACGCCAATTTCTATTCTGTCTCTTTTGCCCAATATAATGGAGAATGAAGAATGCAAATTAAGAAAAAGCTAACGCCCACAACTCATTGTCATATAATTGGAGTTCCAGTCAAAGCTAAATACACCAAGCCTTCGCACGTAGCTATAAATAATAACATTACACACTTTTAAGAAATCGTATACTACTCGCTGGTGAGTCGTGTGTATGTGTATAGATGTAAGTGCTAGGTGACAATTGGATGTCCATTGGATAGTTTTGTCTACTTTTGCTCGCCCTTTTGACCTCAAAGAAATTATTCCTTCTCTTTTTCTGTGGATGCTTCTCCTTTTTCACTAGCTTTACAAAACACACATAATTCACATAACAAGCTTTGTTATTCCGTGACCACAATCTCACTACTTGGGACGTCCTTTTTTATTTCATGAGCAATTATTTCTCTCTGCTTGTATTTTTCAAAGTTTTAATGCATGTACTGTAAAATTATTCCATTTATTTATATGTTTGACAGATTTGGTCTAGAGGGAACAACAGGAACACCAAATTGATTGCATGTTTATATTAATGATATAATACATATAATTGCTCCAAATATTGATTATGTAAATATGATGTTAAGCAAGCTGGGAAAGAGAGGGCATTGTTTCCTCATGTGCATAATCTTTTTTTTTCTTTTTTTTTTTGAAAGAAAAGGTATTTTAGCTTATTATAACGTGGCATGTTATGTAAGATTTCTGGGTTCCATTATTGAGAAAAAAAGAAGGTGATTTATATTCTTATGGGCTCGTGAGATCCGTGCCACGTCACTGCCAAGAATGTTTTGTCCACACATTGAATCTTAGTGTTATCGATGCTCATCAAAGGAATCTAAATTACAAAGTAAATAAAGGCATTAATTATTGAGTGGGAAAGGTCTCGCTCAAATGTTATCTATATATACCATTTTAATATTGAGAAATGCCTAATCATGCTGTCATGATTACCCAATACTGCATTATATTTTTTTCTTGTTTTATTTGGCAGTGGACCATATGTGTGCGTGTACATGGGTGTGTATATTGTACAATATAGATGGCCGTCCAACATAACTATTTAATTGTTTGTTTAAAGAATATCATATGTAACACCCTCTAATAGGCAATTCCACAAATATATACGGAGTATATCATTTTACAGTTCAGAATTTTCAAAGGAAAATTTTGCTAATCACACATAAGCATTTGATGCCATAATAATTGTCATATAATTCGATGTATTAAGTTATTTATCAATTTCTATATTGAGTTATTCTAGATGATATCATGAAGACATTAATTGCTGTTGGGAAACAACTACAAAATCAACAAAAAAAAAATCTTTAGATTTGGTAGCTTAAGTCACATCAAAATTGACATTGTCTTTAGAGACTATTTAGGGTACAGACTAAAATGGCTCTCAAGACTAAACAGGTCTTTGTCTTATTAAAGAAAATCGAACAATTAACAGATTGTGTAACTCAACCAGCAATAGTGAAGAATTTTAGGTGAATACACGGATTGAAGAAGAAGATGGAAGAAATTTCAGTGTTAAGAATTTTAGATGAATAAAATGATTGAAGAAGAAGATGGAAGAAATTTCTGTGTTTTTTGTAGTACTATGTTTGTTTCAAAAGCAGAGTAGTCATTTTATAGGTTGCAGGAAAGTAATCCATTAAGGAAGCCATTAAGAAAATATGGACGTTCATGGAACATTTTAGTCACTGCAAAAGTAAAACGTTTTTTGACATTAAATATTTCTAAACGTTAATGATTAAAGAAAAATATAACAAAAATAAGCTCGATTTTGTTGCGTGAGTTTATCAATTCACTACAGCCCTACGTACAAGACATAAAATAATATAAAGTGATAGAAAGTTTATTTATTGTCCATATAAAAGAAAAAATCTTTTGAAAATATTTAATATTTTTCCAACAATCATTTAAGTGAAAGAAAAAAATAAGTGAGGGTTCATATTATAGGGAACCGCTCAAATATACATTTTATTCTAATGGGATCTAAATAATTTTTATTGCAAAGATTTAAGTATTATAGGGAACCGCTCAAATATACCTTTTATTCTAATGGGATCTAAATAATTTTTATTGCAAAGATTTAAGTAGTTGGTAGTATTTATTCTTACCAAGCCTGAAATATCTTGCATGTATTGACATGTTGAGTGTAAATGCTAATCAGGCACACAATTTCAGTCAATGAACAATGACTTTTCGATGCTTCTGTCATAATTATAGATTCTTAACATGTTATCAAAGGAAAGGAGGTAGCTATCTGTAAAATCAAGCGGCCGATTATATCATGATTGCTTGTTTGGACATGAAATTAATTACAAAACAATTCAGAAAAAGGTACCTTTTACCTAATGATGTAATACGCTAACCAACAAATTTGCAGCAATTCCAGTGGGAACCCAAGATATTATTGATGATGTTTAAGCAATGGAAGCCTCAAATTTTACTTGGTATTTAAGCCTGTGTGACTTTGAATTTTCCCCCACCAAACATTGGATGGAGGGTTCTGTATTATTTCAGTTTCCTCTTTCATTGGTCCTGCAGAAAGTTGAAATGTAAGTTCCATGTTGAGAAGTATCCTACTAGACAAAAAATAAATTAAAATGAAAAAATCAGTAAGAATATGTCAAAATCTTGTCCATTTCTAAGGTTCCATTCATGTCATGCTTAAATCTAGTTGTTTTGTGTGGCAAGAAACAAAAGGCTACCTGTTTGTTTAGTTGGGAGTGATTGGATATCAATCAATATGGGGCCATGTTGAGATAGATATATTTGTATTTGCCCAAAAGTTCTCTGATTATATAATACACCAATTTAGACCAAGTAAAATGATTACTACTCTTCATTTGGATTAAAATACTGCCTTGATTTTTTTAAAAAAATATTTCGAAGGGTTAGATTCATTTGGCCCCTTGTATTGTAGAGATGGTATTACAAAAGAATCCTGTGTGCTATAAAAATATTCAAAACCTCTCTCACATTCAAGGGCTTTTTTCAGAACAAAAATACGTATTGCTTTTGTAAAAATAAGTAAATAAATAAATTTAATCACCTTTTTCATACTATGGTTTGTATAGTATTTAGTCTCATCTATATTCAAAACATTTATAAACGGCAGTAGTGTTGTAAGTAATGCTGTAACAATATAGTTCAATTATGAGAACCTACAAAAAGAACTTTACGAGCACACATGCACACCAACAATAAAACCAAAGTGATAAACACTCATATTTGTTAATGCAATTTAGAGATTTTTCTCCCACGTTATGTCTGTGTGCACCAAACCAAGTTGATTTTAATATTACAATTACAGTATAGTAAAAGATAAAATAAATAACACTCACACCTCACCACACAAATCTTACACTTTCTTCCAACGTGGCCTAACAGTTGTTGAAACCAAAATTTCTTTATTTTGTGTTTAACTTAACTATCCTTAAGTCCAACTCTCAAATCTCTCGACTAGTTTATATATCATAAATTGGTCATACTCTCAAAGACTTATAAAGATAAAAATAGTTCTAACACTCTCACATGCTTTAAGATGATCTGATATTTATAGCCGTGGAATGCATGATTCTAATTCATTCAAACTTAATAGTTCTTTGATTGACTCCCAATAAGTTTCTGTTGTAAATATGCTTGTAGAGTCTTGTTTCCAGCTTTGCATAGGAGTCTTGTTCAAGTAAAATGTTTTAGTTCTTTGTGTAACTTCCCAACATATCTTCAATTTGTCTTTCAATATATTATGAATTTGTCACTTTTTTAAATCTTACTCACTGTAAGTTTGTGAATCCAACTAGATTTCAAATATGTTAAATTTTGCATGATGGTATTTGTTTCTAAATGTGCCAACATATATATAGTAACAACATCAACCAATTTGATCATACACTTAATTGAACGTTAAAACATTAATTAAATGGTATAGGCGATATTAGTAAGATAACATACAAATAGAATAAAATTAGATATGTTAATAAGATACACTACCAGTAAAATACCTATATTATATATGCGTGCGTGTATTAAATAAACATAACAAAAAAATCTTTATAGTTAAATGTACCAACCAATTTGACGCTAAATTTTATTAAATAAAAAATTTGTTGTATAAAAAAACCCTACTACTAAGTAAAATAAAAATATTTTATGACGGATATAAACATATATAAAAAGATATTTAAAAATGAAGTACTTAGAAAAATGAAGTTAACTAATAAGGAAACGTAAATTCCATCTATATCTCAAACCAATTTACTTGGTATAAATCATGAAACTACTTCTTTTATAATTTCGTAAACTGCTTTCCTTAAAATTTCTTCCTCGGAAAAATCCAAAGAATTTTGGCTTGCAGCAAAACTTTCAAAATATTTTTAATGCACTTGTTTTAAGTTTATTCTTCAAATATCACCCCAATAATTTTTAAATACAGTTGATTACTTAATTTTTCTATAAATATTTGTTCAAATTTATTTTCATTTTATTTTATTGCAGATGAAAACAACTAATGTAAGTATAACGAGAACACATCCTTTTAATCAAGATAAGGGGCATTTCTGCCCATAGATTTTTGTTTTATATGTACTATAATATTATTACCCAGAACCTTATTGGTCTTTTAATAATTTTCCTAAAATACTTTTCATAACTAATTTATTTCATATCTATACCATCTATACAATATAGTATGGCTTTACTCGTACAACAACTAACTTTGATCATTTTAGATGATTTTCTCAAATACACCTCTCTCAATAATTCTATTTATATTATTTAATAATTAACTTTGTTTCTAAATATAAAAGAACTGAAATACATTTAGTTTATTTCTTTTCCCTCTTTATCACTGTTATTTTAAATTATTTCTCTTTTTAAAATAATATTTAGTTTCTTCATTTCTCATCTTTTATATTATCTAATCTTTTCTCCATCTTTAAGAACCCAATATAATTATTTTATTATTGACCTATTAAAAGATATAATAATTTTATATTTTATTATTACTAATGAATTTATATAGGCAATGTTTGTTTTTGCTTTTCATATCCAAAAAACACAAATTACAATAATTATATTTTTTAAAATTTATTTCTTTATCTCTTTTACTTTTACACAATTTTTTTAAAAAACACACCTGAAAACACATATAAAGTGTGTAAGTTCTGCTAGTTTCAATTTATTTTAGGGAGAGTGTTTCAATAATAAAAGGAAGTTTTACATATAAATATTAGAGTATATATATGGTGGACAAGGTGAATTTGACACTATTATAAACTATTCCATACAGAGGCATGCAGTTAAATATTAGATTTTAAATTCTTTTTACATTTAATAAATCTGACCCTTAGGCAATGTTCGGATGCTTTATTCAAGTGAGGATTGAAAATAATAGAGATTTGGTTGGGTATGATAGCTTATGTGCACGTGTGTGTTAGCTGTTTATTTGCTTGAAAATAAGTGTGATAATTTAATTTTAAATATTTGTGTATATAGATAAGAAAAAAATTGAATTTAAATAAAAATTTGGATCATGATGTTAGCTTTTATATTTTTCATCTCAAAATATATATTATAATCAATGTTTTTAAAATCAGACCAATTATCAAACTTGATAATCAATTAAGTCATTAGTTCGATCGATTTAATTGTTTTCAAAAAATCAGTTATTTTATATTACATACAGTATTATATATATACACATAATAATATTAAATCATTTTACAAAATAATTTAAGTCCATTTATTAATATGACAACTGATAAGTTTTAGATGTAACATTAAAATTTAATAATTCCATAAAAAAAATAGCATAAAAATATAAAAGAAAATAAATTAAATTCGAATTCAAAAATGTAAATGTTGAAAAACTTAGTTTGGTAAAAAAAATTAATATGAGAAAATTTGATTATAAGTTTCAATATTTAAAATTTCAATAACTCAATTATAATAATATATAGTTAAAAGCTAATTAAATAAAACTAAAAAAAATAGTTAGTGAAAATGATACACACAAATAAAGTTTTTATGGGCTAAAAATTTTATAAAACATAAAAAATATCTTATTTATTTTTTATTTTAAATAGGATGATTTTTTAAATTTTGTACTAATAAAAAATATAAAATAGGGTTTCTTATTGAATTGACTGACTTTTGACTTATTTGATTGGTTCTTGACTGAGTTTGACCAAGTCAAACGACGATCTGATTTTATAATGTACTTGGATCGAAAAATTGATCAATTTCCAACTGAACTGGTCGGATGATCTGGTCCAAGATTAAAAACTTTGTTTGTAATAGTTACAATTTTCAAAATTTCTTTCCATCTCCAACAATCATTCCAAAGATTATTGTACCTAGCTGTTGCTCAATGTCAGACAGTAATCTTTTGCTTTCATGGCAGCTATATTAAAATATTATTTATAACCCTCGTACCTTGCAGTACAACATAATCTTTTTAAAGCTTCAAGTCATACCATTAAACCCTTGAATGTAGGTATTGATGAGAAAACCAAAAATTAATCCTCCCGAGACAGCTTACCATGAATTTTGTTTTTTTAATTAATGATGGGAAGACAGCAACTGGAGTCATATAACAGGAAAAACAAAATTACTCCTAAAGTGGGGTTTTTCTTATATTTTCCGTCCTAATTGTTCTGCTTAATTGGGACCTCATTGTCAAGATTTGTTGGTGAATATTGCAAACCAAGTTTGGGACCTTTTCCACACTTTGACGGTTCCCAGGAAACTGGACTTGCTAGCCATCTATGTATCCTATGCCCCAGATTTCAAAAATTTGAAATAACTTTTCATGATTTGGGTAAATAATATTACACTGGGCAGTAGCCACAAGATATACAAACAATCCCAACATGCTGCCACCACACCACGACACACCATGCCCAAATTTTTAATTGCCCTTGCAGGAACCGAACACACAGTAAGGTCCTTCTCATTGGGTCACTTTCCCTTCTGATGGTTACATTAAGTGAATGACCAACATTCTCATGGTATGGCTCCACATTTTTTAATTTTGAAGAATTTTTTTGCCCGTTTTATTAATTAACCAAGTAAGTGACAACATTGTGCACTACGTGTCTCAAGAGCTATGCCACATATTACTGACCAGCCATAAATTAGGGTTTTATCTATCAGAAGAAATCAAGAAAATCTTGTTTTGGATTGGGTTCTGCAAAACCCTCCAGTAAATGCAACGTATCCAGCTGACACATTATTTTTCCATGAAATTGATGACCGTAGAGATTAAAGAAAATGTTGAAAAATAATAATAAAAAATGCATAAAGAGGGCATGCAGGAGAGAGAAAAGCCAGAAAGGAAATAAGTATATATGGTGTTTGGACAACTTTAAGGAGTGGGGGCCATGCAGACAATGACGTGAAATAATTGAAAGGCAAGCACTTGTGGAACAGAGAGTGGGGCGAGCGTCGTTGGTGATATATATGATCCTGATCATCGAGGTGGTCCTCCACCGGTTGGGGTGGCGGTCGCGGTCGCGGCCGGCAGGGGGTGGCAGATGTGGTCCAGAAGCTCTCATGGCCTGACACGTGTTGTGGGAAAGATGGTTGACAGACTGTTTAAGGGCAAATGCCATGGCACGCAGGGATCGTATTATAAATTTTTAATAATATCCTATCCTATAAAAAATCACGTCACCCTAGTAATCTTTCGCGTGCCATCACTATTTAATTGCAGTCGAACACTGGAATTATACAAAAAGTGTTCTCTTTTTCTTGTTCATTCTCTCTTTGTTTAATCTCATCGGTCCTGTTTTCAAATGGGGTTTTGATTGGAGTTCCGTTTTTCTTTGGTGACGTTTTTTGTTTATTAATCATTTCTAAGTGACGAGCAAGTTGCTGATAAGTCAATCATTATGCAAATTGAGTCACGCAATTAGCAATGAGATTAGTAGGATATTAGAGCATTAACCACTCTTTTTGTGCATTATTTTATTCTAATCACACCCAGACGCCATCTAAAGTTCAGTTGTCTTTAAGTGGAAAATTTTCAACATGGAGATTAACATTAGAGATTACGATTAGGAGGGGAGCATGTTATGTACCTCCTCAAGAGAAATGGTGGACGAGATATTGGGCTTCATATGTGTCCACAAATTTACGGGTCCAATTTATATTTGGACTACAGGGTCCAGTGGACTCTAACCTCGATAGGTTGTTTCGTAATTTATGGGATGGCCATACCATCTAGATTGTTAAATTAATGGGCCTAGCCCATGTTCATGGGCACACATGGACTGCCAACTAAATAGTCCATAGACGAATCAATAATTCTTCTATCAAATAGATCTTTAGCCCAATTGAGCACAAGTCTGACAGCAGACTTATAGTTTCTAAAATTATTTTTTTTGTTTATCATGTTTATTCACTAATAATGATGCACTGGAACGACGTAGAGAACAGCAAAGTGATGTGAAGTCACAGAATATTTCAGGAAAATTAAATTTATCCACCTATTTTTTCATAATTAAATAATTTATGACTCTAGAAGAAATTACTTGACACTAAACTGTTAAGTCATAATCCAACCACCCTTCATTTAACTGTAAAGAAAAATGGAAGACATCCTTTTATTTATCGTCTATTGTTAACTTAATAATAACCGAATAGTTAGTTGTCACCAACCTATAATTACTGAATTATTTCTTAAAGCCTACATGATTATAAATACTGTGTTTGGATGCAAATTTGCATTCACTTTTCTCCCACCAAAAATCTCAACAAAATTTCACTTTTTTTCTTTTTTACCCTCCCACTTTTACATTATTCTTCAATTTTCAGGCCGATTTTGTGTTGAACCAAAATAGTTATATAATAATTGTATGGCTGGAGTGTTTCCTTGAGATAGGTATTTATTAAGTGCATATTGAATTTATTCTGTTAGTTATTTTTAAAATTCAAAAAATATTCATTAAATTGTAATTAGATTCCGCAATATCATCTTTTGTGTAAATTGCATTATTATTAATCTAGTTTTAAAACAGGGTGGAATGCGTGCATTATTTTGTTAGACTCAAAGAGTACGTGTAAACTGTCTTGAATATGTGGAGGACATGAAATTTATTATGGAAGACCAATGAAAATAAGGTAGTCCATTAAAATTGATTGATTAATTATTGATTCATGGGTCCCGTCATCGAAAACAGGCCGAGTCTCCTTTTTCTTCGATCAATACTTTCTACCTACCAAAAAATCTTTTTTGATTCTGAGGGAAACCAAGATAATTGAGGTGAACCATTAAAAAGATAAAACAAAAATAAGGCATAGGATCTTTAAAAAGAAAATCATCATATCATACGAATACACTCCAATTCGAATAAGAAATTGCGAACGTTCTCCAAATTGGTTGGTAATGATTTCTCTCAAATTCTATGACACTGTGAAAAGTAAAAGGCATGTTGTGATCCCACAAAAGAATCGATGGGATGGAGACTGTATTTTATTTCGATGATTTCGATGGCTACCAAAGATTTGAGGACAGTGAAGGGAAGTAATTATATTATTAGGAAATTGGCATATTTTATATGTGTGTAAAATTATTTACAATCCATAGAATTGTTACATTTTAAATAATATATATCTCATTATTTAAAATTGAAAAAATGAGAAATATTTAAAATAAAAGTAAAGAAATATGAAAGTGAATTTGAAATGAGAAATTGAAAAGAAAATATAAATAAAGATAAATTAAAAGAGAAGAGAGATGGGAGAGATAGAAAAGAATAAAATAATTTAAAATAAATGTAAATGTGTAATTATTCCTTATGTCACTAAAAATAGGTTGTGTTATCAACTTAATAATATAATATAATGTGTAGTATTAGTAGTGTACAAGTTCCCTATCGTACTTAAAAGTAGGCCTGCATCGTTAACCATCCAAGTCATTGAGTTAAGATAACGATAATATAGTGAAAAATTATAACTTGACTAAAATAGATCGGTTTAGCCTAAAATATTGTCAATCTTGAGATCACCAAGTAAAGCACAATAGAAAATTGGCAGACTACAGCAGTAAGACCTGTAGACTTGTAATGGGATGGGGCTAACCAGTAAAAAAGTGCTTTTGAGTCTTGAAAGAGGAAGAAAATGTTTACAGAGTGATACTGTAAAATAAATCAGACATGAATGGATTAGTGGAATGATTGTGGTCTTTTATTCACGAGGACGAATTAGTATATACGTAATTATATATGTTATTTTAATCAATCAGCCCCTTGTCAGAAGCCACGATTTAGACTCAAGACCTGCAACAAATCATAAGGTCATCTACACTGTCTCTTGGGCTCCGGTGTTAAACCAAAATTTCAAAAATAAAAAGATTTTTTAATTTCAGTGAGGAAACTTCAATAATGATCGGTGGGTGTTTTAAACTTTCTTGGCCTCAGTTAGATCTTTAATTAAATTCTGGAAGCAATTTCAAAGCCAGTAAAAATAAAAATAAATTCTTGGCCTCAATAATCAATCCTCTCTCCTTATATTATTTTTTTCCTGGTTAAAACCCAAAAAGAAAATTCAAAAAAAGAAACAGTATGGAGGGGGAAAGCGGATTGATTTTTCTGGCCACTTGCCATTGGAAAAAGCTTCACAGTGATGTGGTTTAGATATTGAGTGGACTGATTGTGGAAAAATGGGGTGGGGTCTAAAGGTGGAAGGTACCACGTCAGACAAATACACAAAGTCTTGAAACCCAACAAATAATTTGGATAGTTCTTCAATATTTAACAAAAGGCATTAGCAATTCTTACATCATTTCCGTTAATCAATAGCGTTGAAACAGTGTTCGCACCTGTGAGCTTATGTTTGCTTAGAATTCAAGTACTAGCTGGGTGTCCCCTTTTCTTTCTTTATGAAACTAGAATGTTCTTGTGGCTTTAGTCAAGGAGAAAATGAGCACCGAGTGATTTGATGGGGCCGCATCCCTTGTTTTCTTATATTGGTTGATGATTGCCAGGCGTGCTGATTGATGAGGGGGAATGGGTATCTCTTGTGTCGGCTCTACTAATTCATGTTGTTGACTATGCTTTCATCTCGTAGATTTCATGCCTTGTCTGATCTTCGGTTCATTAGATTCCTTGATGTTCTGCAGATTCTTCGTCTGTTTGGGGTAAAGCTTCTGACACGTGATTTCCTTTTGTTAACTTCTGTTTCTTTTCGAGTTTTCTCCTCGTTCTTTTTCTCGGTCAGTTTTTGGTGTCGTCGACTAGTTTCCATACTCAGAGCCAACCAATCTTGAAAAATCAAGCTACTACTCACTTTGTAGGTGTAAAGGGTGAACAGTTTTTGTAGTTGAATTGTGAAATTGGTCGATGCTTGAATGTCCTGGAAGGTTGATTGTTAATTTATTTTCTTGCTGAAATTTAATTCGTATCAGTTTGTTGAATTGGGAGCCCTTCCGTGGAAATTACAAGTAGAGGTATTAACATACTGCTTCCTGTCATAACAGATAATTAGATTGACAGTCTGAATCCCGATTCCTTTACTTTTGGTTTATTTTGAATTGCAAGCCTATATGGTTGAAAAATAGCTTACCTATACAAGCGTTTCTCCCCGACTATAATCCAACTTCATTATAAGTTTTGAGATATTGGTTGAAAGATGTCCACTAAATTTTCCTGTAGATAGTTTCTGTTGGCTTGTCCTTTTTCTTGGGGTAGCTCGTATCCATACTGATGCTCAGTCTGCAGGATATAAGTGCCAACCCACTCAAAAGATAATTGCAATTTGCGCTATGGGTTGGCTAACCAAGATTCTCAAAGGTCCCAACCACAAAATCTCTAGAGGGCAATATTATGGGAAATCTGAAGATGATGCAATTTGGGAGAGGCCATCAACTTCAGCGGTAATCATCCCTCTGCTGGTCATTGATCATCACTATTTAACTTAATCTGCATATCTGTGAAATCTCCACGCCATCTGATTGTGTCACTTGTTTATTTATTCCAACTTAAAACATAGGATCAATTGTCAGATTTTGAGAAAGAGGAACTTGACCGAGCAATTGCACTTTCCATTGCTGAAGAAGATGAGAAAGGGAAAAAGGTAGTAGGTAAGTAAAGAGGCTCGCAATATTTTGTTGCTGAGGAATCATACCAACGGTAATCTTTCAGCATCTTTGTTCATTTGTATGTGGATTCCTCCTACTATGTGAATCTGGACACTTGTGAAATGAATTCATGAAAATTATGATGTCTTTGATATAGCTCTGCATGTATAGACAATCTAAATGCTTGGATGAATAAACAAGTATTTGCAAGTTTATTAAGGTTTGATATTGGTGCCATTTGCTAATTTATTCAAACTACTGGTTATGTCAGATACTGAGACACAGTTGGATGAAGATGAACAGCTTGCGAAGGCTCTTGAAGAAAGTTGGAATGTGGAGTCTCCACCTCAATCACCTCCTCCTCGACCGCCTGGACATGATTACAGAAGTTTATTTCCACCTTTTCCATTCTATTTTCCTTCAAGCTACAGGTATCTCCTTGTGGGAATTTTATTTTCAGCTCTGTTTGAGTTTCTATTTTAGAGATTTTTAATTTGTGTAGCAAATGTCTGTTCCAAAAACTTTTAATCTATCAGACGAACTGATGATAGTATATTCCTCAAGCTGGCTAGCTACCATTTGCAAATTAGGATCTGTATGTCATTCTTTCTTGAAGCTGCAAGACCATAACAATCTATTTATATACAAAACATCAAGTATAATAATAGAAAAAATAATATAATCATTTTGGTCAATCTTATTGTTATAATTTGATTTTATGTCCAATTCTATCAAATCGAATTTGATTTCCGACACTTGCTGAATTTAAATGACGGAACTGGCAACTTATTTATTATGATATTCAAAGTTTTCTTCTTGCTGGTTTGTATGTACCATTGATCAAAACTTCACCTGCATTATTAGAGGTTGCCCACCCGAATCATTTTCTTCTTTGCCACTAGCATAATTTCAAAGATTCTTTGATATGACCGAAACTGATGTACTTAGTAATGCACTGGACATTCTGTGATTAGTCATTTGCAAGGGTGGAAAGAGGTATTTTCTTTAGTGGGCTCTTTTTTGTGGTTCACTTAATTGAGGACAGAAGATTAATACAGAATTGATGCGCAAGGAGCTGTATATTTACATAGGTATTATGTTAATTGTCTTGAAGTTTATAGGGGGTTTAGCTTGTGTATAATAGAGGCTTGATTCTCTTATGTAAAGGAATGAAGTTCCCATATAAGAGATTAAGTGTTTCTATAAAAGAATAAAGTGAATTTCACAATTGATCAGATGATTTCAAATCTACATTTATGAATTCCTGTCTAGTGATATAAGCAATAGGCGTTGACGCAACCCTTGATTTCCTTTTCTATATGCCATTGCAATTTGTGCATTGATTTGTACACTGAAAATTGTAATCGTCTGTATGTGTAAACCTTGTAGAAACTTTACCGGACTTGTCATACTTTTCATTTTAGAAACTTTCCTGGACCTGACATACTTCTCTTTGTAGAATCTGTGCTGGTTGCAATAGTGAAATAGGTCATGGAAGATATTTAAGTTGCATGGGAGCTGTTTGGCATCCAGAATGCTTTTGTTGTCAAGCTTGCAATCAGCCAATTTCTGATTATGAGGTGCAGAACTGATACTAGAGTCCTAGCCGTGTTATCTTGGTTCAGATACAATTTCTAGTTGCTTCCTTGATCTACTTCTTTTTTATCCTTGACTCAACTGGTCATTTCATAAGCTAATTTCTTAAATTCTGTTTTCAGTTTTCAATGTCTGGTAATCGTCCTTACCATAAATCTTGCTACAAGGCGCTGCATCACCCCAAATGTGATGTTTGCAAAAATTTTGTGAGTGCTTAACTTGTATTATTCTTATTTGTGTACTAGTGAGTGCATGAATGATTTGACATCAGAGCGATTACATGATTAGGCTTTGTCATTGAATGATATTTCTCTCTTCCCCTGCAAGCAACTATCATTCTAATCACATGTTAGCTTAGGCGTATTCTCATTTCCATTTGTGCAGATCCCTACAAATGCCGCTGGACTTATCGAGTACAGAGCACATCCTTTCTGGGAGCAGAAGTACTGCCCTGCACACGAGCATGATGGAACTCCCCGGTGTTGCAGCTGTGAAAGAATGGAGGTAAGCGGGAAACTATTCCCCAAATAAAAAAGAAAACATCAAAGAGTGATGAAATTATCAATAGGTTATCTTCTTGAACCTGACACTATTTAGCCTACTATTATTAGCCTACTTGGTGAATTAATGTTAAACCCTTGTGATAAATGCAGCCAGTAGATTCCAGATTCTTAATTCTTGATGATGGGAGGAAGCTGTGTCTTGTGTGTTTGGATTCTTCAGTAATGGATACCCACGAGTGTCAACATCTGTACCTTGAAATACAAGAATTTTATGAAGGTTTAAACATGAAGGTGGAGCAGCAAATCCCAATGCTCCTGGTTGAGAGACAAGCACTGAATGAAGCCATGGAAGGAGAAAAAAATGTGGACTTTATGCCTTGTGTAGATTATGTAAATTTTGCTTAAATTCTAGTTGTGAAACCTTGCTGATGTTGCAATATTTATTGTGTTGCCAGGGTCATCACCACATGCCTGAGACTAGAGGACTTTGCCTGTCAGAAGAGCAAACTGTTAGCACGGTATGAGCATCTTCAATGAGCAAATAACAAGTTTTAGTTTCTAGTTTAAGATCAATCTTACCTTTTACCAAAAATTTCCAGATATTGAGGCGACCGGTAATAGGAGAATTTCGGATAACAGACATGTTCACCGTGCCTTATAGGCTCATCCGCCATTGTGAAGTAACAGCAATCCTTGTTTTATACGGTCTGCCTAGGTAAGAGTTGTTTCTATGCTATATACCCGATGATTTTCTGTACATTTGTGATCACAACAAACTTCTTGTTGTCAATTTAGGTTATTGACGGGTTCCATCCTGGCTCATGAGATGATGCATGCATGGCTGCGTCTTAAAGGTAATTTCTCCAACTAGTTTCAGTTGACGCAACATGCCTGAATCAGATTCACCAGTTGGATTGCCTTTCAGGTTACCCAAATCTAAGTCCAGATGTGGAAGAAGGTATCTGTCAAGTGCTAGCTGACATGTGGTTGGATTCTGAAATTCTTGCTGGTTCTGGGAGCAACGTGGCTTCTACTTCATCATCTTCTGGCTCTTCCAAGAAGGGCAAACGCTCTGAATTCGAGAAAAAACTTGGTGAGTTTTTCAAACACCAGATAAAGTCGGACACTTCTGCAGCATATGGAGGTGGTTTCAGGGAAGGAGAAAAGGCAGTGCGTAAGTATGGGCTAAAGAGCACTCTTGATCACATTCGGTTCACTGGAAGCTTTCCATGTTAAACTTCATTGCTCATTTTCTCTAACTCTTGTGCCTGGCCTTCTCGTAGTGGCAGCTTAGAGGGACCTAAATGCCTAAAATTCTTAAACTTATAAGCAACAGAAGAAATAGATATAGGGTTATCACATGTATTCTGCCAAAGTACTTACCGACATAAAGGAAAAATGTGTCGTCATGTACCAACTTCTGTTTCATAACATTGTGACCTCACAACTTCACAGTCATGGATCTTAGTCAGTTCAATTATGAAATATTTGAACTGAAACCAGTTTGTATCTAAATGGATCTTTCAAAACATAGATCGAACGTTCATTGATCATAAAATGGGCATGATTTTGGTTTCTACATTCTTGGATGCCATGAGGGCTCTGGAGGAGTGGAAAAAAACTGTGTTGAGACAAGTCCTTTTCAAGTGGTAACTCAGCGGGTGTTTGGGTAAGTTTATAAACTCTTTAAAATATTTTTTAAAATGTTTAGAAGTTTATAAACTTTTCATGAGTATTTGTTAATTTTTTTTTAGAGTTTATAATTTTAAAAATAAAATATTAAAACTTATAAGTTCTTTAAAAATAAGTTTGACATTCTTAATTTAATTTTAATTATCTTATAAGTTATTTTATTTTATCTATTAAAATAATATAAATATCTTAAAGTTATATTCTATCAATCTTATTTAATTTATTTTCATTATCAT
This sequence comes from Avicennia marina, assembly GCA_019155195.1. Lineage (NCBI taxonomy): Eukaryota > Viridiplantae > Streptophyta > Magnoliopsida > Lamiales > Acanthaceae > Avicennia > Avicennia marina. Next base: position 11,841,614 of record CM032765.1, read on the forward strand.
TACATCAAAAAATTTATAATTAACTACATTATAAATTTTAGTAAAATGTTAAAAAATGATCTTATTAAATATATTTTTATTTATTTTTAGAATAAGATACATGAATTTATAAAAATAAGCTCTTAAAGTAAGTTTAGCCAACACACTCTTAGTGCCCCATGGTATGGAAGAATGCATGTCAAATTATTGGGGGTTTGTTGTCCTTCACAAAATCAGCGTATTTCAGGTTTCAAGACTTTTCTACATTAGCATGTAATTAGTTGGTGTTGCCATCAAATCCCCTTTTCTTTATTCCCTATTTCTTGTTTCTTGCACATATAATTCAGACGCAAAGACAAGTCGTTGCCGTCTTTTAAGCTAAACATGAATGCTTCTGATGGCTGTAGTAGGAAAGGAATCTCTATAATACACTAGAAGACGATGGCAATTTTGTTTAGTGGTTATGCACTCATCAAACAGACAAACCAAGGATACGTAAGCAAAGTTGTGGACAAACCCTTTAAAATCTTCTATATATACTATGCAAGAAAAAGTGGTGGGAATATTCATCAAACTGGCAATCCACTTTGGCTTTTATGTGACCCATTAGTAAGATCCTGAAGCTTTCACTTTCCCGGCTTATATGATTTATACTCTTGGCTAGCTACCTCACAATCCAACCCCAGAGAAAACGGCAGCCTCTCTTAATCTCTCACTTAAAACATCTTCTCTGTTTCTCATCCTTGCGGCCTCAGTTGTTGCAGCTCCACCACCGAATAACACTGCAGACACTGACTTCACACGGTCAGCAGATTCACCTAAGACTTGTGAAACATATGTCACATACCGTGTCCGATCACCTTATTCAGATATTGGAAGTATATCTGATCTGTTTGGAACAGCAGAATGGATATAGCAACAGCCACTTATCTGGCATCCGAAGATGCTCCTCTGGTTCCTGATCAGCTGTTGCTAGTGCCAATCAAGTGTACCTGCAATGGTACGCATTATTTCTCCAACGCTACCTATCAGATCAAGAAGGGTGAAAGCTTCTACTCAGTTTCAATCAAGCCTTTCCAGAATCTGACCAACTATCACGTGTTTGAAGATGTGAACCCCGGCTTGAGTCCAAACAACTTGACATTCGGGGTGGAAGTTGTGCTTCCGTTGCTGTGCAAGTGCCCAAGAAAGTCATACACAGAAAGAGGAATTCAGTGCCTTATTACTTATGTGTGGCAACCAGGTGATGATATGCTGTCTGTGAGCAATATGTTCCAGGCATCAGCCTCAGATATAGTCATGGAGAACAACAACAGAAATTTCACCGCTGCCATATGCCTTCCAGTATTGATACCAATAAAGTCACCAATTATTCTGCAGAAATTTTCTTCAGTAGCTGACCATAGCAAATCAAAGCACCACTGGATCCTCATGGCGATTTTAAGTATCATCATGGCTTTCTTGATTGTTTCCCCTGGCCTAGTGGCATACTTCCAACTTCTGTACAAGAAAAATAGAAAGTTGGCTCATAGTAATTCTTCCTTAGAAACTTATCTTATTCCGGCCAGCAAAGCCTCAAAGGATGAAGCTTTTGAGCCTAAGACCATTCAGGATAAGTTATTCCCTGGCGTTTCAGGCTATCTTGGCAAGCCAATAATGTATGATCTACGTGTGATTACTCAGGCAACTTTAAACCTCAGTGAAAGGTTCAGAATTGGTGGTTCAGTGTACAAGGCTGTCATCAATGATCAGGCTTTTGCAGTAAAGAAGACAAAAGATGCAACTGAGGAACTCCAAATATTGCAGAGAGTGCACCATGCAAATTTAGTGAAGTTAATGGGTGTCTCCTCAGACAATGAAGGAAATTTTTTCTTAGTTTATGAATATGTTGAGAAGGGATCTCTCGATAAGTGGCTGTTCGCGAAAGCTTCATCTTCTTCGGCCACAGTGGAATCCCTCAGTTGGCATCTGAGGTTATTCATAGCTCTAGACGTTGCAAACGGTCTCCAATACTTGCACGAGCATGCTCAACCAAGCGTTGTCCACAAGGACATCAGTACAAAGAACATACTCGTGGATTCTAAGTTCAAAGCAAAGAACTCAAATTTCTATGCAGCCACACCAGCTACTTGCTCTATGATGCTAAATGTCATCGTGTTCTCGTTTGGAGTTGTACTCTTGGAGCTACTTTCAGGAAGGAGGGTTATGGAGACAAAGGATAATGGAGAGGTTGTGATGCTATGGAAAGAAATAAAGGAAATCTTGGGAGTTGAAGATCAAAGGAATGAGAGTCTAAGACGGTGGATGGATCCAAACTTGAAGAGCTGTTACCCCATTGATGATGCTTTAAGCTTGGCGATGTTGGCGAATGCATGCACTTCAGAGAAGTCCTTGGAGAGATCGAAAATGGCAGAAGTCGTGTTCAACCTCTGTGTCCTCGCTCAATCATCCCCTCAGATGTACGAGAAACCCTGGATTTCAATATTTGATGCCGAGGAAGTTTACCCTGTCGTTAGTCCAGTCGAAGCTCGTTGAAACTTTTCCTCAATAGTGCTCATAGCTCATGACTTCGTGTAATTAGATGTTTGCAGTTAGTGTCTCTCCCATGTTGCAGTATGCTTAAATGAAAAACCATTGTACAGATTTTCTTGCAACAATAAATAAATAAATAAAAATGAGATTCCAAGCTATGAATGTCTCCTCAATGTTATAACCAGAATAAGGCTCTACACAGTTGCAGACGTATTAACTTCTTGCATACATATATTCTGGGAGGTCATGGATTTCATCACCACCGATGCTAAGACTAAAACAATAGTCCTACTCAATTGACAAGGATTGAGAGTTGTGGACATCTTGCTGGATTTTCGTCTTAGCTGAAACCAGATTAACCAGGCTCAATCTGCTTGTGGGTTCTGGAGCCAAGCATGATCACCTTAAACTTTAGCAATCGCAATTGCAATGCAACTTCAGTATGATCAGTAATATAGCCAAGTCGATGTTTTACTTGGGGGTGAGGGTCAATGAGGTCATTAATTTCAGCCTCTTCTGTGGACTGAAGTTGTCAGTAGCTGCATCTGGTTCTTCATATGTGCATACATTCAAAATATAGCCAACTCTGCTACTTTATCCAGGAAGTGCACTGGAAGCTTCAGCTTCTCATGACCCGTCTAATTTGCACTAGGCTTCATTGTTGTCTTAATCCTGTAATGCAAGAAGCTCAGGAAAAGTACAAAGAAAAGAACTGCAAGAACTGAGCCTCCCCCAATCCCATCATGCAACCCTTTATGTGACGATGCCTTATGCTTTAGCTCAGGGGCCGTTGGATATTAAGAGACCATTGGGTGAGAACATTTCATTGTAGAACACAGATACAAAGCATATTATAAAAGCTAAACGCTTGATTGAAATTAATTAGTACAGAAAACTAATTACACTATGCAGATTCAAGCATACCAGCCCTAAAGATTAATTGAGTAACCAAGCAAGCCTGATGTTTCTTGACTCAATATACTAAAACTCAAAGTTCCTGGCAACACGTAAATCTAAGAAAAAAAATAAGTCGATAGATTTGGCACTTTGCCTTTGTTCTCATAAGCTAAGAATACATGATGATGCATAGCTTATGTGATGCTGAGGTTCTTGCAAACCGCCGGCCTCTTTTGTTTGATTCCCAAATGAGTACTTGGTCTTAGTTTTCCCACTGGTTTGGATTGCTTCTTACTGCTCTTTGTCGTTGCAATGGAACTGATATTTTGCCAATTCTAAGTTAATTTTTAGTGAGAGCGACTGCTCATGGTTTAGATTTTACATCAGGAAAAAATTATTTTTTTTTCCAACGTCACTTAGTCAAAAAGGAAGAATAGGCGAAGGAACGCACAATCCTAAGCATTTCTCCAAGAAATGAGCTAACCCATGTTTGCCCGATCAGGAGTTTTGTTTCCCATTAGAGTTGAGAGAGTATAAAGTGTTTATATGGAATGCTGATTCGCAGAGCACTGAATCAACATATTAAATTTCTTGCTATCCCCTTCTCTCTTTTTCTGTTCTTCTATTTTTTCCCCCTTTCAATATGGCCTGCTTTCCTAATTCTATGACCATGATTATCTCTCATCTCCAAGAATCCAAAAGCCTACAGCAGGGAAGCTAGACTAAAAATTAAGATTCAATTACATGAGAGATTCAAAGCTTGTCAGTGACCTTTTTAACATCAGTTTCTGAGTTCTGTCATTAAGATCATATTATAAAAATCAATTTTATCTACTGGTGGTTAATGAAATCAATTTTTTTTGAAAACAGTCAACTTAGTGGTTGGATACTGGAATGACTAAAGGCCAACTGAGGCCAAGAATCATCTGGTTATTAGATGGCAATCTCCTTTGGTTCTACCATATATGCAGTGCTTTAGATAATGCCTCAGTAATTATATTTGTTTAAACAATCTTATTTGCATATGCCAACAAATGTGACAAGTCTAAAATAACGACGAGCGTCTATAGGATTTTAGCTTTAGAAGGTTGGGCATCTTGTCTGCAAATGGTGGGTCAGAGTATTTTCCTGTGAGAATTTGCGCCACGACATACTGATTTGCAGCCTCAGTGTAATGAATGCCATCCCAATTCACATATTTTGTGGTGTCATTGCAATCTTTGGCTGTGACTATACTTCCATTCAGCTCTTTAATTTGGCCACAGGAAATCCGACTGTCGAAATTCAGTGGTGGACCTCCATAGCCACAGCAAGCCACCAAGGACTGCTCAAATCCTGTCACGTAACGTATGATTGTATATGTTTAGTTGCAGCTGGTTTTGAATATTTAGGAATACTCTGACATAGTTGATAAATGCTGCTTAGTAAAAAGTAAAATATGTCTAATATTTGCTAGGCGAATCAACGCCAAATGCCTTTTTACTGCCTTACTGTTTAGAGAAGAAAATGAGAGAAATTACTTGTACATACTGACCGTATCTGGAATAGTTTGCAATCAAATTGGACTTGATAGTGAAAATGTCAACAAATGTTACATTTGCATCTGTATATTGGCCCTGCAACTTTTTACAGAGTGCATGAAGTTGCAGGTTGAAGAGTCTGGAAGCTTGATTGTGAGAGATGACACATCCAAGTTCATCTAGCTTAGATGAGTCAGTTCCAAATTTTGCAATATTTTGAGGTAAGCAACCAAGGGGGCCTGTGTTGTGAATCCAAAAGTTTCTTGCCCCTTGGTCATATAACTTCTGCAGGGAGACAGAAAAACACAATAGTTGGATAGTTTGGAGATTGTATAGAAAACTATCTTCATTCAGACTGAATTTTAAGGTACATTGTTATGAAATACGTGAGATGACATTGTGTTCACTATGTGATTTACTAACCTGGATTCCATCTTCAAATTGTAACAGAATTGTGGGAATTGAAGCAAGAACTTGATCCAGTGTCTTGGAATAAAAGGCACCGGCAAGATCATTTTGGCCTATGTCGAACATGTAGAGTCCCTTCTCAAAATAATCTTGAGCTGGAATGTACTTGTCATATCTACTTGCTGCCAAAAAATAAAATTAGCTCCCAAAAAAGTGAAATGGCTGGCTTCTTACGAAACATCTAATATTAGGCACAGTTTGAACAATGTCACCATGTTTGAACACAATGGAAGAGGATCTTGTAAGATGTGAAAAATACTCTTAGCCAGGATATCTTCAACTTTTTCCTTGAATCTGAAAAACTGAGCCACTTGAATCCCAAATGAAAATGGGCTAACAGAGGACGCAGTGGCCGGAAGTATGGTAGAGCCTGCAGCTGCAAAGTTGCATCCTTTTTTAAAAACTGGTGTAGCTACCGAATCCAGATATGCATTCAGAAGTGGCATTTCCATTGCTTCCACTGATCAATTGCAGGAAAAGATGAGCGAGACAGAAGCCTCGTTTAACATTAGAGAAAAAGTACAGGACAAGTATGCCAAACAGTTAGTTGATTATAATCAAGTCACAAGGAGAATGTTTTACTTAGAAAATCAATGATTAGGCGGCCATCACAGAATCTTCCTGATGGTTTCTTGAAGTAAGTCTGCCCGTTGGGCGGGTCAAGGCGGTCGCCAAGTCCGGCGACTAGGTCTCCAGTGTCGGAGTTAGAGTCACCAAAATTGATTACTGCGGGATAATTGAAGTCTATTGAGCTGGCCAGTGGAAGGCAGATCATCATCAAGAGTGAAGTGAGGATTGTAAAGGTGCAAGCGCTCGAAGCCATATCCATACGTGAAAAACTGCAGTGGGCCTTGCCCACCTATAATAGGAATCCCTGTGGGTTCATTTAGTGTGCACTCAAAGTTATCTTTCACAATTGGACAATTTCAGAAGTATATGAATTGGTTTCCGTTGCATACAGGCTTTGCCCACGGGTCCCCCCGTTGCTGAGCCATCACTCTACAGTTATCAGTGTTTTCAGCATTAATCTAAGTTCTTTCTGTTCAAACCAGTTCCATCTTACAAAGTGCATCTCATGAACTGCACCTTTGATCCGAGGTTGTTCTTTCCAGATCAGGTTATGTTTGACTTGGTGCATGAGTCGACTTTTGCTGGATGCCTGAACTAGTTTTGGTAGAGCCTAATAGGATTGGCAGATGTGTGACATCTGGGAAAGGCACGAAAATATTGATTTGAATGCAGTGTGTGGATTATTGTCCCCTGGCCAAGGCCACCAACTCCACCTACTGTCATCGCCCCACCACCCATGACTTGTGGGAACATATTTTCTTACAGCACAGAAAAGTGTGAGAAAGGGAAATATATTTTTCACGTAAATCAACCTCCACGAGAAACATATGCATCCGTTAAATGTTTTACTTCGAAGCAAACAGCGAATAAGGGCGAAGTAGAAGAAGAATAGTTCATACAAATGTGGTGGAGTTTAGTGCTGACATGTTAATTAGAAAACGGAGGTCAAATATGGAAGCTGGAAGAAGCTGAAAATAGCCAATATTTATGACGACAAATATAGAACAAGATAGGGAAGGATTTGAACCACGACATTAGTTCATGTACATTGTTTCTGTTGGGGAAAAAAGTCGTTGACTGCCTCACTTCTAAAAGTCGTGCTAGCAACATTAGTTTTCCGTAGTACTGGGGACTATCATGTAAAGTAATTTACATGCTGTACAGTTATATCACTTATAATGTAATAAAATAAAATAATTTAAAAATTAGTAGTATATTAAAATAATTAAAAAGTGATGAAAGGACCGAAGGATAAAAATAACAGACAGATAAAAAAAGGAAAAAGTCGACGTGAACGGAGAAAGAAGAAGAGAAAGCAAAAAAAAACCCAAAATATGAACATTTTAATCACTTAATATTATGCTAACCAGTATTAGTTATTGTATAGGATATATCACTAATAATATATTATGAATTATTAGTTTTATTGTTAAAGCTCACTTTGGCCATATAATTGAATTACTAATTATGTAAAAATTGATTTTAGTAAAATTGAGGAAAATGGAACAAGACTCCTTAAAATTGCTTTCAAAAAAAGGAAAAGGAGGAAAAAGACCAAACGGTCCCCTGTACGGAACGCAACCCAAATGGGCTCTAAGAGTGAAACGTGGCTTGTTTTCAGATTTGGTACAGGAAGGCAGTGGCACTTTTGACTTTTGAGGTTATTGTGGATTGTTTCTCTCTACTGTTTTATTAAACTTGTGAAGCCTAAATTTTGACTCTGTTGTCTAAATTTAGAGCAATATTTTCATTTTTTTTTCAAATAACGAATATAGAGTGTTTAATCTTGTATTTTGTTTGTAGTTTTAAATACATTTTTTTTGGAGATTGTATAAAAACAAAAGAAAGAAAATATAAATTTAGAAGTTAATAAATAAAGAGTTTGTTTTGATTTTGATAGAAAACAACAGGCACAGCAAAAATAACTGTCGTCCTCAATTTTCACATCGTTGTCTGTGTAAATATTCTTGCAATCTAAGTGTTTGTTCACTTTAATTCATACAATTAATATCCTAAAAATTATTTCCAAGTATAATTTAATATTATGTCTACTAATACAGATTAACATCTAGGATAACATAATGAACATATCAAATTAGCGAATATTTGTTGGATTATTTTATTATATTTGTTGAGTTGGACTATTTATTCAATGTTTTATTAAATTAATACCAACCTATGTTTTTTTGGGTTCTTATCACTTAAATTGAACATATGATTAATCTTGAGTATTTAATATTATCATATATTTAATCAGTGTAAGATTAAAACTCAAACATTATAAAATTAATATTTATTTCAGATAGCATATTAATTCCCGGCCTTTTCTCGTTTTAAACTATTATTTAAATTTTCACTCAACCTCCATTTAACTTGTCGTTGCATGTGTAAAAATTATATATTTATTTCTATATAAATTTACATAATGCATGGAATAATTAAATATGTTCATATTTTAAAATAAAAGAAATTTGTTGTAAATTAAAGTTCAATAAAATTAACAGAAAAAAATGCAGTTTAAATATACCCTAAACACAATAAAATTTATTATCAACAAAAAAGAAAGCAAACATGGAATAAAAAATCACATCTACAGTCATATTTCATGCCATAGCAGTTTACACACATGGAATAAAGAATTTTATTATTTTAACCTTATTAATTTTATCTATTTTTCCAAAATGGATATGATGATAAATGTAGTGTTGTATTGTAGTCCGATGCACATGATATAAGCCGCTTAGCCGTAATAAAACAGCATAAACAGTATAGACTTCTCGTTTCTAATTTCTTTGTTACAAACCGTCCTGTTATAGGTATAATCGAATCAAGTTGAGCTCGAATAATAATCTACTCGAGCTCGACTTGAGTTGATTTTTTACGAAGTCGAGCAAAATTTTGCAACTCGAATTTGAACTCGTTAAGCTTTGAGCTCGAGTTTATCGAGTCGAGCCCGAGCTCGAGCTCGAGCTCGAAGTGAATGTTAGGTTATGTTTGAAAAAAATAATACAAAAAAAAAAAATTGAGTTCAAATATTCCTATAAAATACTCGAACTCGACTTAATAACTATATCGAATCGAGTTGAGTTCAACTCGAGCTCGAGTTTAAGTCGAGCTTTAACCAAGTTGTTCGACCGAGTAGAGTCAAACAACTCGGTTGACTCACACCCTTGAACCGTCACCCAAAGGCATGTTCAGCAACCTCACCGCGTCTTAACCGCCAACCTCTTTGTCACCCGCATCATCCTGCCAATAAATTTTATCCCGTTTTTCTTAAATTCATCAATAGTCACCACCAAACTTCCTATAAGAAATCATTTGGAGACATCAAAGGAAATGAACAATTGGTAATTAAATAGTAGCAGGCGGTGTTCGTATAGATGAAAAAATGAGAAGTTAACAATTGATGTGTGGGAAGTTGGTTGTAGTTGGAAGGATAGTTGAACAATACTTGAAACATTGGAAAGACAGTAGCAAGATTCAAATAGATGAAAAGAAAAATAGGTTTTAGTAGAAGAATTATAATGGAACACTTAGAGGATATCTGGATGACATTGGAAAGATAGTGCAGAGATTTAGATGGTTGAAAGAACTATCACTTTCAGTATGTGGATAAATTTGAAGACAACATTTGAATTTTGTTATTTGATTGCTTGGTTACAAATGAGTGATTTATACCAACCACCCAATCCAATAGATGGTGATGATTGATTTAATAGGACTACTATAACTCATTTTTTAGAATTCTCCATCAAAATATCTAAATCTTTTAATTAGTTTTTAAAAAATTTATAAGTATTTATTGTAAAATATTTGTAATATAGAAATATCTACCAAACCACTGCCACTAACATAATGATGTATATTACTAATAAGTAATAAACATCATTATTTTTTCTTATTAAGAGTGAACCAGTAATGCCACTAGTCATGGCTATGTTTGTTTTCTTATATCAATTATTTATCACTACTTAAAAAAATTTACAAATCAAAAATTTTACCACACAAATTTTATAAAAATTAAAATTCCAAATTATTCCTCACTTATCCTTTATAAATAATTAATAATTTTTTTACTCATTATACGTATTCACAATCAAATCAAAACTTATCTCTACAATTTTTCTACTCACGTTTATTTTATTATTATTTTATAAACATATATATCATCACATCTTTCATTCATTATTTCATATTAAATATATTAAAAATAATTTCCTACCCATCCTAATAAGAAACCAAACATACCCTCTGTATATTTTTCAAATATTAGTCCTATCTCAAAATTGTTGTCTTCACTATTTCATTATTTTCTCTAAATATGCACCTCGTGAAGGGCAGATTATGTTTCGGCTATGTTTGAATCCAAATTTTGAAAGATGAAAATTTGGAACAAAAATTTAAGAATAATATAAAAATAGGAAAGAGATAAAGAATAGTGTAAGAATAGAAAAGAAAAAGTGATAGAAAAAGTGATATTTTAATATATGATATATTTGAAAGAAATGATTTAGATGAATACAAGTTAGATCCTAACATAGCAATTTGTGGAAAAAAGCATGCGAAGAAAAGGAGAATGTAACTTGTCTTCTGCTTAATTGTAGTCATTATTTTAGATGTATCTCTCCATTAATAGCCACATTTTCGTTAGGTACATTTAACTCTTTGCTTCTAAATTTTGATATAGACTTGTAGATATATTTGTATGGCAAATTCGTCCTTTTATTTTGTTCTGTTATTGATCTTATAAATACCATGCCTAAATCCTTGAAGGCTCAGACATTGGAATTTCTCTGTAAAATAGACTGCACGAGACATTATTCATCTGGGGTTGGACCCTTCTGCCCCTCTCCACCACCTACCTATTCTATCCCTGTTTGGTTGCTCTGATATTCTCACATCCAAGTTTGTTACAGCCGCGAGTTTGCCTTGTTGTTTGCTTTGTTTTGGTATTAGCAAAAGCTAAACAATCTGTCTCTCTGTGTGTGTGTGTGTGTGTTTATTAAAAAATAATTAATTTTTATTAATTATAACAAAATATTAAATTATTATACCTTTTGATATAAGAATATAGTTATCACTAAATTAAAGATGTATTAAAAATTTCAATAAAAATAGAGAAAGAATTTGGAGGTAAGAATAAAGAAGAAGAAAATAGATATTGATTAAGGAAGAATGTGGAAGAAAAAAGAAAAATAATAAAGAAAATAAAGGCTTCTTGATTATTTAATAGCAAAGATCAAATGTTGTTATCGTTAATCCTTACGGTTTGCTGGAATAGATATTTCTAATTTCAATATAAATTTAGATTAAGAATTGCCATTTTATTAGGAATCACTATTTCTAAAATTATATGATTGATCGGTGATTCCTTACGAAGTCGTGGGTTTACATGTTTCTAATATACTAGGAATAACATTTCTTTCATTTTTGTCAAGTTTTTCTACTCAATTTAATAATATATGATATAACCGGTAAGGTTTAAAACTTATTATCCACATTATAAAAATATTATATTTTACACTATTAAAATAATTTTATTAATTTTTTATATTTATAATTTTATATTTTTATATATCAACAAATATTATATATTACAATCATTATTAAATAAATTAAATGTTAAAATATCACATGTGAAAATATGAATATACATAGATTACAAAAGCACACGTAAAATTAAATATATACATATGTATTATCTTATCCTTATTTGTAATATAATAAAAACATATGCTAAATATGCAAAATTTTAATTCATATTTTGACATTCACACATATGAAGATCCGTAAACCATAATATATAATTTAACATAATCTTTATTAACTTAAATTTTGTTAATAATTTATATATTTTTGAACAAAGTATATGTTGGTATACTTAATAAATAAATATAATATAGCGATGTATATATCATCATAAATATTTAGTATATTACTTGTAAAGGTAGTTAATATATTTATAACAATTGAATATTTACTTTAAAGATAATAAAAGTCAATATAAGTTAAAAATAAAAAGTATGTAAATATTTATTCTATGTTAAACACGTTAATATTGATTATGTATATATGTTAGTATCTAAAACATAACGATATATAATTTTTGTACACAATATGAATATTGTAATATGGTGGTGATATTGGAAATTTATCAAATATCTTAATATATATAATCATAAAAAAATATATAATAAATAATTTAATCTTTTGAAATAATTTTGATTTATTAAAAATATTTATTTTTAATTCATACTATATATTTTGAATTATTATTAAAATAATAAAATAAAAATTCCATTAATATCCTTTTTCAATACCATTAATTGCTGATGCATGCCAAACACGGACATGTTAAAATATTTCTTTCTCTTCCAATTTATAACCATTTTTTAATTCATTTTTCTCTATTTTATTCTATTTTTCATACCAACATAGTAATCACGAAATTGAAAGGTTTATCTTATATGAATTGCACATTTCTTATTGAAAATTCCTATTTTTGTTTAATTTTACTTATTTAGAGTTACATATGTAGCATAAAGAATTTTACTATTTTATCTATTCTTTTTTTTCAAAAATAAGAGATGTTATAGTAAATATATATGGTAAAGTCTGATGCGGTTACTATAAGGCTGTAGAGAATTCCGCCCACCAACTCTCCATCGCAATCCTAACTGCCATCCTCTCCGATGCCACAACCCTAAGCCCCATCCTCTTCGCCACCATAACCCCAACCTCCATTCTCTTCACCGCCGCAACCAAACTACCATCCTCCCCGCCGTCCACGTTGTTTTACCAATAATAAATTTTCTTGCTTTCAAAATGTCAATAAGTCCTGCTCCTAATCTCTTTGTTGCAAACTGCCGCCGAAAAGGCACATTTAGCAGCCTTTGAGCACCTTAACCACCAACCACTTTGCCGCCCAAATCATTCTGCTAATAAAATTTTATCCCTCTCTCTTAAACTCAACGATAGTTGCCATCAAAGTCTCCGTCATGGCAGACCAAAACAAAGAGGTTATCTTTGTTTTTAAATGTTGGGGTGTGTATTTTAAATATTTTCATTTCAAAAATTAAGTAAAAGAGAAAAAGAGAAGAGAATAAAATTTTAAAAATATAATAATTGAATGTGTATTCTTAAATTTTAAAAAAAGAAAACAAACATAGCCAAAGTCATTAGGAGACATCAAAGTAAATGAGCAGTTGGTAATTAAATAGTATTAGACAATGTTGGTATAGTTGTAAAAATAAGAAGTTAACAATTGATGTGTAGGAAGTTGGTTGTAGTTGGACGGATAGTCGAAGAGTACTTGAAAGATATTTGGATGGCATTGGAAAGATAGCAGAAAGATTCAAATGGATGAATAGGGAAAAAGTTTTTAGTAGAAGAATTCTATGAGAACAATTGAAAAATATCTAGATGGCATTAGAAAGATAGTGTAAATATTTATATAGTTAAATGGAACTAACGTTTTTAGTATGTGGATAAGTTTGAAGAGAATATCTGAATTTTCTGGATAAGTTTGAAGAGAATATCTGAATTTTATTATTTGATTGCCTTACAAATGAATGGAATATACGAGGTTATTTATACTAACTACCCAACGCAATTAACATTGATGATTGATTAATCGGGACAGCTATAATTTATTTTTTAGAATTCTCCATCAGAATATCTAAATCTTTTAATTAGTTTCTTAAAATTTTATGAATATTTGTTGTAAAATATTTGTAATATAGAAATCTCTACGAAAACACTACTACTAACATAATAATGTATATTACTAATATACATCACTATTTTTTCTTATTAAAAGTGAATCAGTAATATTACTAGTATTGGCTATGTTTGCGTTCTTTTTATCAATTATTCACCACTATTTAAAAATTTTATAAATCAAAAATTTTACCATGCAAAGTTTATTAAAATTAAAATTTAAATTATTCATCTTTTACCCTTAATAGCTAATTAATAAGTTTTCAATAATTATATCTATTCACAATCAAATCAAAACCCAGTCCTATAATTTTTCAACTCACGTTTATTTTTTATTAGTCTATAAAGATATATATTATCATACCATCCAATCATTGTTAATATATTAAAAATAATTTTCTTACCTATCCTAATAAGAAATCAAACATACCTTGTGTATATTTTTTAAATATTAGTCCGGTCCTAGGATTGTTGCCTTCACTATTTTCTCTAAATATGTACTTTGTGAAGGGTGGATTATGTTGTAGCTATGTTTGGATCTAAATTTTGAGAGATGAAAATTTGGTACAAAAATTTAAAAATAGCGTAAAAATAAGAGAAAGAGAAATAGATAAAAAGTAATGTGTAGATATATGACATGCTTGGAAAAAATGATTTAGATGAATGTAAATTTGATCCAAACATAACAATTTGTAGAAAAAAGCATGGGAAGAAAAGGCAAATATAACTTGTCTTTTGCTTAATTGTAGCAATTTAGTTTAGATATCTCTCCATCAATAGACCCATTTTTGAAAGCCCAAAAAAATAACATAGCATCGTCCTGTTTAACACTCTGGTGTCAATAATGCAGTCATGTAGACAGACAATTTTTTCACTGAGTCTTCTCACGTGCCATACACATTCTCAATGGTTCGTTTAAAGCTATACTGTGTATTTGCATAATTAATCTCATAACCGTACCGATCTTTGACAAGTTGTACAATATTTTTTATCTTAATAGTAGGGTTTTGACGAACAAATCCTGCGAGAATTGCAGCTACTATATTTTTATCCAAATTTGTGTGATCCATACGTAGGTCCCCCGAGAGACAAGTGTAAACTCCGTCGTATCTAGTTATCTGACACGACCCTATTTTCTACTTTAAAGAAGTCCTAAGGTCACAAGGTTCATCAATTTTAGTATGTTTTTATTTAACCTTCCACGTACTAGGAATACTCTTCACCACACGGTACTCTCGCTTTGCATGTGTTACAAAGTAATCTTTCACAGCTGTTTGGATATGACCCTTGTCTTTAAACACCATATCTAAATAAAGCTCTCCTTTGTGCTCATTATAATATGTGCTCCATCTACCATTTGGATTTTTAATACTGTCAACTGTTATTTCTGGCCCTAACTGTGAGAAGAAGGGCACAGACGGATACACTGGCACCATCGATGGTTTTGTCACATGTCTAGCTAGTAGAAAGGATGATGAACACAAAGACACGGTTGATAGCTCTGTCACATATTCATGTACTAGGACAGCTAAAGAATGTATAGGCACAGTGCTCGCGGGCCCTAGCACATGCGAGGATATGGACTGGCTGATGGGCCGGTATCTGATGCTGTTAATACCTGCTGCATCAAACTGATGTTGATTATATCCTTATTTTTTTCATCCTCATCATCTCCATAATCCCTATCATTGATGTCAGATGTAAACGGTATACAAGTTGCTTATGGGCATCACAAAGCATTTCGCCATCATCATCCATGCAAGCCTCTGCTCTTACGTCAATAGTTACTGCAAGTTGTAATAAAATACGAGACCTACCTCCATATTCTGATCCAAAATATGATGCCTGTATATTAAGGTTAGGCTACATGTTATCCACGTGGGGGGTTTAACCTATTTCCCACTCTACACGTGGCATACTATACTGATTGTCACAGTCTCTCCGTTGTATTTCAATGTACAGATCTAAATATATGATCTGATTGATCAAATTAAATAAGAATTGTAAATCTATGTCATTCTTAATCCAAGTAAGATCACATCATGTCCCCTAAATGCATCTCTTAATATAAACTTTGTTTTCAAATAGATGAAATAATGATTCCAATTCACTCCAGTCAAATCATGCACTATCGTCTCCAACTCAACAAAACTAGTATTACAACGTATGTTTTGCAAATAACGAGGTCCGATATTGTAACTTATGTTGTTCGAGTTTTGTACAATAGAACCCTCTTCCAATACAGCACAAACTGAATTTCACCATCAAATTCCATCTCTTCAAAACAAGTAGTTCACATACATAATGCAATCAAATATAAGCGTCACATTCATAATATGATATATATAAATATAGTTTGACTAGTTACACTAAGCAAAATATGTTTGATTGTTTGACTAATTAAAAAATAAAAATGAAATAACTCTCAATTAAAAAACTTGTGTGATATATATGAGATGGATAAGTTTAAATTTCTTCAATGCTTAATAATTCATCTTTTAAACTTCTAAAAGAATTATATATTTAAGTAGATATTTTTCACTCATCTAATATTTTTTAGTATCATGTATTAAATATTTAAGTAAATATTTTTCAAGCATCTAATATTTTTAAATTTTACATATTAAATATTTAAGTAAATATTTTGACTCATTTAATATTTTTTAGTATCATGGATTAAAAATTTAAGTAAATATTTTTTCATTCATATAATATTTTTAAATTTTATGTATTAAATATTTAAATAAATATTTTCTCTAATCTGAAGTTTTCCAAATGTTATGTCTTAAATATTTGATAATCTATTTTTCATTCATCTAATATTTTATAGTATTATATATTAAATATTTAAATAAATATTTTCTCTCATCTAATATTTTTTCGATTTTCTATAGAAACCAAACACAAATACTTCCAATGCAATCAAATAGAAATGGAACTTCATATTCTAGCAACACTTTTGATATCAAATTTTTGAAAAACCCTAAGCAAAACAACATTTCGAGAAGGTCATTTCTTTTTTGTGAGGTGCTAAGCAATTTTAAAGCAATATCAACAATATCAACGAGGCACATTTGCAAATGAAGATCAACAAGGACAAAGTCAAAATGTATATATTCGTCAAAGTCAAAATGTATATATTCGTCAAAGTCAAAATGTATATATTCGTACTAACCCTTAGAACAATTGCTTTTCAATGCACTATAAATCTTAATTTAACTAACTCCACATGGCTGCACAGTCTTAATATTGATTGAGATTTTTCCATTTTATTTGTTTATCCTTATTTTCACTACAGTTAATATAACAGAAAAAATTAACAACCAATGACCAACTACAGCTCAAACCACAACATAAGAATTTGGTCACGAACGTAGATATAACAAAAAATGAGCACTTACCTCAAAAACTAAACTCTGGTAATAAATCGATCAAGACGTGTATATTTATTCAATATTAATTTTGACTAAAGTGAGGTTGTGTTTGTTTCCACAATTTCTGCTGTTTCCACAATATCTGACTGCTGTTTTCCTGTAATATTCAGATCTGTAAGGACACATTTTTTTGCAATTAAGACAACATACCCTTGCAGAATCTGAACAAACAAAATTGCAAAAATGCGCATAGATATGACATATATTGGACAGCCAATATCACACCCCTCAACATTAAATCGTCATCACCAAAAATCACTGCCAAAATTTCCAAAATATTAACAATTCGTCCAATATATGGGAAAATGAGAGCAAAAATCAACAATTTTGATCACCACTAGTTAATAATTTCCAAAAGTCTTTTATTTGACTGGAAAAGCAATTTGCAAATAAATTAATACTATTTTTCAAGAGAATGCTATTTCGTTACATAAATCCATGAATAATAAAACTAGTGGAAAAATGAAAATTTTAGTTACTACAAAAAGCTAGTCATTTGTGTTAATAATTTGAAAAATATATGCATGTATACAAAATATGCGTCTATATATATACACACAGTAGCAAGATATATTTTTTTCCCCTTTTCCCAGCATTGAGAGTAGCAAAAAAAAAAAAAAAGAAAGAAAGAAAGAAAGAAAGAACAAGTGTGTTGATTCAAATAACAAAACCAGCAAATAAGGACGAAATTTTGAATCCAAAAACTCACGGTTTGATACTAGGAAAATGCTGAAAATTTCGGGCTTCCTATTTAAAAAATTGGTGCTTTGGGTCTGAATTGGGCAAAAGAAAGTGGTAGGAAGAATATGGGTTTTGTCGTGGCTTTCGATCTGAACTCCAATTGTTGCAGAAATCAGAGGAAGAAGAATAAAAATAATTATTAATTTAATTGTGAGAATGTATAATAATTGTAAAATAATTAATTAATTATAAAAGATAAAAAAAAATTTAAATTTAAATTTAAAAGAAATTTATATAATAAAATATTTAATTTATAAATTTTTTAAATAAGAATAACTTCCGGGGAACCAAAATATACTGTAAAGTCTAAAGCCTGTTATTGAAAGGCCGTAGAAAAGCCCGCCCACCAACTGCTCCGCCGCAATACCAACCGCAGTCTTCAACCCTAACCCTGATTCCTTCGCGGTCGCAACCTCCTTCCGCTGTGTTTGCCACGAATAAATTTTCTCCCTTTCTCTTCCAGAGGTCCCTGCCATGGCGGCCTAACTTTCATTCCTCCGCTGCCGCAACCCCCCTACGCCGTGTTTCGCCCGAAATAAATTTTCTAGCTCTCTTCAAGAGGTCCCTGCTATGGCGGAAGAAACAGAGAAGTCATTCAAAGAGCTCGGTGTAAACGAACAGCTAGCAGAGGCTTGCGACAATCTCGGATGGAAAAGCCCTACAAAGATACAAGTAGAAGCCATACCACTTGCTCTAGAGGGAAAAGACATAATCGGACTCGCCCAAACTGGGTCTGGTAAAACCGGTGCATTTGCAATTCCTATTCTACAGTCGCTTCTTGAAACTCCTCAGGCGTTTTTTGCCTGCGTGCTCTCACCCACGCGTGAACTCGCCATTCAAATTGCCGAGCAATTCGAAGCCTTGGGGTCGGGTATTGGTGTCAAGTGTGCAGTGGTAAAATTATGTAACGCAATCGCTCTTTTAGTTGCTGCTAGGAATATCGAATCTTTCGTCCGTTAAATTGAGTTTTTTGGAATATTTCCCTTGCAGCTTGTGGGAGGGGTGGACCAAGTGCAGCAGAGCATTGCCCTTGGAAAGCGGCCGCACATTGTTGTGAGTTTGTGTTTTACTGCATAATTGAGTCTCATTGTGCTTATAATAATATAGTGCTGTAGGCGTAACAGCATCTTGGAAATTATTATCTACTGAACAAAATTGAAGTATAGGGAATGTACCTTTCTGACTGGAAAATAGTCTCTCTTTATTCCAACGTTTGTTAATTTTAGAAAAGAATATGTGCGCGCGCGCTGGTGAGGTAGATGAATTTACTATCTATTGTCTTGAGTCACACTTTTCTCAGGAGAAAGGAGATGTCTGATGCTGAAATATCAGATGCCCCACCGGCCCGCCCACACACATGCCTTAAAAATTTAAATGAAAGTAAAAATAAAATAAAAAAGAGTATTAGAAAAATTGGATAACAAGGAGGTTTTGGTGGCAGATTATATTACAGTATTAAGTGCTGTAAGGTTGTATTCCAAATAATTGCAACCAGGTGAAGCCCTGTTTTTTTTTTTGTCCCTTTCCCCTTTTGGAATCTGTTTTAGTTACTGCTTACTTAGCAACACGGTATCAGGGTATGAAAGGTGAAGCTGAATAGTCATATCTGATGGTGACTCAATGTCTATATTCATATCCTTTTTTAACAAATTAAATTGCATCTCATAAGTTCTGGCTATCTTGAGAGACTTTTGAAAATCTCTTTCAATTTGAAAAGTTGATTTCATCATTTTCAGAGGCTTAGTTGGTGATCTCTTCTTAAACTGTAATTCATGTATGAAAACTTTCATAAAATTGAGGCAAACTGATATGAGACGGTAGTTAATTTGTGTTCATATTGAAAAGAGTCTTCAATGGTTGACCAGTTTTTCTTTTTTGGTCTGTGCACTTGCTTGAAATTTTGCCATCTATTATCTGCTTGAAAATTGGTAAAGCCAAAATTTTTGTTTGGTTTGTATTTTCTTCTAAGTTAGGCTTTTCCTGTGACTCTTTGAATTATTTATTTTGCTCTTCTATAATTTTGTAGGTGGCTACACCTGGCCGTCTTGTTGATCATCTTTCTAATACCAAAGGGTTCTCTTTGCGAACATTGAAATATTTGGTAAGAATTTCTTTATTGCTGATTGAATCTTGAAAATCCCTGTGCTTTTGCTATTCATGCATGCATTTATGCATTGTGGCAACTTTGTTATGTGACAATTAATGCAGATATTAATCACAGGATTTCAATAGAGCTTTTAAATAGTGCCATAACTAATGTTTTTCCAACTCATGGTATTAATATTTAAGTCTAAAATGTTGGGAAATATTACATTGTAAATTTTTAATAGGAAGCCAATTTTCCCTGTTCTATCTTGGATCTACCATGATACCTAAGGCATTGATAATAAACATATTGAAGAAACACTAGCTTTGTTGTTGTTGCTGTGGTTTTTTACTTTTTAATATGTTCAGTATTGGAGATTTTTGTTTTTGATATGTTGTATATGGAGGAAAAGTGTGATAATGAATTTTGTTGCTTGCCTTATCACACGTAGGGCGCATTGATTAAGTTCCCATGCTCAATTATTCTGCAGGTACTAGATGAAGCAGATAGATTGCTGAATGAGGATTTTGAGAAAACAATTGATGAAATATTAAATGTTATTCCTCGTGACAGGAGAACATATTTATTTTCTGCAACCATGACCAAAAAGGTACAAGGAGTACCCTGCTGTAAATTCTATATATCATGTTATGTAGGTCAGTTGATCAATCTTTAGAAATACTATATTGAATAATTTGGGGCACTATCATGTAACAGGTGAAAAAGCTGCAAAGAGCCTGTCTTAAAAATCCTGTAAAGGTAGTGCAAATGAATTGTTTCCATGTCAGTTTAATGAATTCCTGTGTTTCTTTGTCTCTCATATATGTTATTTGACTACAGATTGAAGCTGCTTCCAAATATTCCACTGTTGATACGCTGAAGCAACAGTATTTCTTTGTTCCTGCAAAGTACAAAGTCTGTACATTCTGCAGCTTCACGCTCTTCTTTGTAACTGAAAATTTAATTTTATGATATTCATTTGGCGTCCCTTGGTTTGGTAATTAATTCCATGTGTGTGTTGGATTTCAGTTAAGTGCATGTGTACGAAGTAGTCTTCATAGTTAATTTTGTCTGAATAGATTATGTTGGGTGCTTGAGGAAATTAATAAAAAGTTCAAAAGTTGAGGTGCATGCTGCTTCTGCTTTCACGTTCTCTTTGCCCATGATGAATTTGGATATTGCATGGCCTTAAGCTTGAGGTAATTTGGTCCTGATGTATTGGTTACATCTGAGAATGGTGGAAGAGAAGGATTACATCTATCCGTTGTTTAAGAGTTAAGGGGGCTGCTAGCATTATACTCTACAAAAGCAAAGTTTTGAATGTATCTCTTGCCACATCATTTTACAGTATATTTCTATGTTTTATTCTCTGATTTTTCTTCATTTTCCTTTCTCTGCTGCAGGATTGTTATCTTGTTTATATTTTGACTGAGATGTCAGGAAGTACATCTATGGTTTTCACTAGAACATGCGATGCAACTACTCTTTTGGCTTACATTCTTCGGAACCTTGGCTTCAGGGCAATTCCTATCAATGGTCACATGACCCAGGTAGCATTTTAGATAATGTAGTATGTCTTGACTTATTATATGTATATCCAATTCTTCATATGATTGGATTGCTCTCTTGCAGGCAAAAAGGCTTGGAACCTTAAATAAGTTCAAGGCTGGAGAATGTAACATCCTTATCTGCACTGATGTTGCCAGTAGAGGACTTGATATCCCATCAGTAGATGTGGTTGTGAACTATGATATTCCATCAAACTCAAAGGTTAGCCTTCTTTTTTGTTTTTTAAAAAATCTTTGTTCCTGGCCTTCTGCATCAAGTGCTGAGCTCTCATATCTTGTTAACAGTGGTTTTTACATTACAGTTTTTCTATTTGTGACATCTTTTATTTCTTCCATGATCCTCCTAATCTAATAACATACATTTATTAGATTTTGCAAGTCATTCCTTTTATCTTTGTTTGTGGGTTGTTCACTTGTAAGCAATTTATTGTAGTATGGATGAAGTATTACTTGAAGGTAAAAAGTCCTGAAGGTTGAATGGACAATCAGAAGAAGTCCTAAAAGATAATTTGTAAAATGACTATATGTAATAAGTCAGCAAGTCTTATGAGGGTAAAGGAGCAAATATTCCTGCATCTTTGGCACCTTCATTTTTTCTGTTCTATTTGAGGTTAGAAACTCTTTTCCAGCGGGCAACAGTGAGATTCTGCTAATTTTTATGTGCATTTAAAGTTTCTATGCTTATTTTTCAGTGAGATATATTTTTTGCTTAAGAAGTGCTATTCACAGTTCCTTATGTGATCTTGGCTATTGTGACCTGTTACATTTGCTTCTGTGAATAGTTTTGCCTGTACCTTATCCTTTGTTTTTGACTTCTCATTAGACCTTGATGTGTTATGATTAAGTTTGCAGTTGTTGTGTTTTGTTATCTTTAACTTTCACCAAGTTTAAAGAGATTATAAAGGTGATATTAGACTACTGAGTCAAAAGATGACTTGGTAATTGGTAGTGGGTGTGTGTGGGAAGTAGAAGATTTCATGTCCTCTCTTATTTTAATCTGTTCTTTTCTGAAATGCTTGTAGGATTACATACATCGGGTAGGAAGGACTGCTCGTGCTGGCCGGTCTGGGGTCGCAATATCAATTGTGAACCAGTATGAGTTAGAGTGGTACTTACAGATAGAGAAACTTATAGGTAAGAAGTGCATTCTGTAGTTGTATAGAAAGTGACCAAGTTAAAATCTCTGGTCTCACATATTGTTTGTATCAGGTAAAAAGTTGCCCCAGTACCCTGCTGAGGAGGAGGAGGTTTTGTTATTGTTGGAACGGGTATCAGAGGCTAAAAGGATATCGCAAATGGTATGTACTGATTGACCTTATTGTGACCCTTATTTCTAATTTTTGCAACTGTTAATATGCTTTATCTTGAAACAGAACATGGTTTATACTTGAAATCTTTTCTTAATTATAATGCATGTACTGTTATATTCCATATCGATGAGATGTGTGCTGGTGCACGGCTAGGTGGAAAAAAGCAATAATTTTTCTCTTAGGGATCACTTGTGACGTTTTAATTTCTTGTGAACTGCTATATGATTATGGAACAAGCACAATACTTAAAGAAATATGCTAGGAAGCAATAATTTCTCTTAGGGATCACTCGTGACATTTTAATTTGTTATCAACTGCTATGTGATTATGGAACAAGCACTATACCTAAAGAACTATAGTAGGCTTCTATTCCTGTATTTGTCAATCCCAATGTCATTAATTTGCCAGCAGGGTTGTTGGCCATTTGGCCTACACTATTCTTTGTGTTGTTTTTGGTCATCATCTTTTTAATTACTAACTGTTGCTGGAAATGATGAGCACTTCTACGTACATCTGAGTTTTGGCTAGGATGTATCAATCTTAGAGATTGAGAATGGGTCACAAACATGCAATGGCATGGATGATACAGACAAGCTGAGTTTCTACAAAGAACTAAGAGGGTGATTGGCTAACCTTAAAATATCTGTTGAGCTATTGTATTTTATGAGATAAGATCCTGTAGTTCATGAGATATAGTAATGGCAATTTTGTAATTGTTTTGTTTGAAAAGAAAGGCGGTGGTTGAAATTTTAGTAACTCCTTTAAAAGGAAGCTTATAAGCTCTAACAAGTTATTTTTGAATTTTTTTTTCATTTTTCCTTTAATATGTCATCAAACACCCTGCATCATCTTATAAATTCTCAAGCATGTTTTAGAGAGCTAAAAAGGTTTGTCCGACACTCTCAAACATTGATTTTTACTCCTTAGCAGAGATCAAATTGTCTGAATCAATACTGTCAGTCTCTTATTGAAGCAAGCAATTTTTCTGCTACCATATTCTCTGTTTAAATGGACGCATGCCTCAGGCATTACCTGGGGTGACACTATGGATGTGTTGATTTTCAATTTGATGATGTAGTTACGTCACAGTTTCTTAAATTAGATTGATGAACGTTCTTGATCTTTTGAATTTCTTTCTGCCTTGAGTTTCCTGGCAACGAGAGCAGTGATGATTTGTCTCAACTGCGGATGTTGTAATGCAGAAAATCAAGGAAAGTGGAGGCAAGAAGAGGAGAAAGGGAGGTGAAGATGATGGCGAAGAAGATATCAACAAATATTTGGGTCTCAATAAAGGAAAATTATCTAAGAAGGGTAGAAGAAGATGAACCAAGACGATTTCGTGGGCTCCTTTTCAATTTTTGACTTGTCTATTCTTTTGTCAAAATAGATTTCTTTGCCTCATAAATTTGCCTAATTTAATTTTTGCACTTGGTCTAAAATTAATATTGGATTTGTGTTGTAGACCATCAACAGTTGCCTTTTAAAATGCAACTAGCATAACCACCTGCGTGCATAAAAATGAAAAGTAGTTTTATTTTGTGGATTTGTTTATAGATCCGCATCATAAAGTTTAAAAATTATAAAACACAGATACAATTGATCTGTTAAGACGATATTATTTTAAAATTTATTTCGATACATGTTTGGCATACATGTGTGTGGCACAGGTCTATATAAAACTATTTATTTAATAAAATTTAGAATGAAGAAAAACATAACTTCTGTAAACTCTTGATGCAAAATAAGTGCTTAATCAAAATTTGAAAATTTGAAATGTATTTTAATCATTATATTTTTTAAATTTTATTTTATTTTTATATTTTTATATAAATTTTTTAAAAAAATATAATTAAAAAACACATATGAAAACCAAAATGAACATACCCATAGTTAGTATATCAATTCAAATTATATTTTTGAAAAAATAGCAGTTTAATAATTTGTATTAGCTGTGCACAATAAAAATCTATAATATGAGTGCAATCAAAATTACTTTACCCTTTTCAATTATCTGTTAATAAAATCTATAAAATTGATGTTTGCAGCATGTATTTTAAATAAAATAATCTATTGATGATATATATTTTAAGAGAGTCAAATTACTTCATCTTAAATTTATATTTTATAAGATACAAAGAAAAATATAAAATATATTCTCTACCATTAATGAATTATTAAAATCATTGAATTACAAAATTAGGATTACTAATTGTTGGATTCAAACTTAAACATAAGAAAACAATTACTTTAGAAATTATTATTCAAAATAAATATAACCTTCTTATCTTGAAATAAAAGAAAAAAAAAATTATACCAAAATTTTAGGAAAAAAAATGGTGATGTCACTTTTCATTTCTCTACTTACTAGCGCAATATCCACGAATCTATTTGCTTCAGTTGAAAAATATATACTCATAAATAATTTTTTTGATCAATTATAGTCTAACATAAATCATATTTACACAGTCACTATGTACAATTATTTAATTTTATTGATCATTAATGTCTTAAAATGATGAGAGGTGTGGGATGAACTCTTAATTATTCAATAAATTAAGAATATGTAATGGTTCAAGTATAATAAAATACGAAGTTGAGTGAGAAATATTTTTAAAAAATTGAATAATATCTTTACATGTATTGAAATCTAAAATCAATCCAATAAATATCTTTGATATCCTGGCCAATATTATGGAATTACTTATGACAAGCATTAAATTCTAACAATTTTTTATTTTAAAAAATAACTAATAGATCAACAAATAAAAAATTCAAATTATGACAACTAAAAATTTTGGTTAAAACTAAACGATTTGGGAGCACACCCCTTCAGATAACACACACACATACGTACACATAGAGTTATGAAATATGCATGGAGGCCAATTAAATGTTCTAAATATATACATTTTAAATTGTGAATTGACTAAATTTAATATATTATATATAAAGAGTTGAAAATTTTTGCTTTAGTTTTTGTCTTGGCTAATTTTGAATAAATCAATAACATAATTTTATTAAGTACAGAAACAATTTCACACTTTAAATAAAACAATAAAAGTTTTTAAAATAACTATAAGAAATTATTTAATGTTATAAATATTTCTAAATATAAGAATTTTAATAAATTTAAATTTATTTATATATTTTATGGTACAATTTTCATCTTTATCACTTAATATTAGATATTAGGAAAGCAAATATATAAATAAATTTAATTATTTAATTAAACGAAACGGGCCTTATTTGATTTATGAAAATTTTCTTTGATTTTTCCCTTTTTATCTTTTATTTTTATTTATTCTTAAGTTTAGTATGTGAGTAAATCCTATGTTGTTGTAGGTTGATTGACAATTAAACCAACTAATAAATTTAAACCCAAAAATGTAAAGCTAATTAATATATAACATTCCAAAATCGTTTTTTTTTTTTTTATCTTGTCATCTTAATTTTTTTAATTTTTTTCATTTTGTTTTCCAATCCGGATAAAATGGAACTATAATTAATAAATCTAATTAAGCAAACTAAATACACAAAATTAAATGCACATCATCCAATCACATATTCTTAAAATAATTAAAAATCTTAAAAAATACAAAATTTTTACATCCTTTTCAATATAACATCGCAACATTTGTATTTTCATCTACGCAGCCTCTAGAAAAATATGATTACGTTTGTTTTATTTCACACGAAAAAAATATATACACTAACTTATTTATTATATTTTTTAATTTTTTTTATTTTTACATAATATTTTGAGAAAGACACGTCTACAAGCCCACAACTAAAATCCAAAACAAAACGATAACTCACGGAGTTAACGTAATTATGAATGGATAGTGACTCAATTCCCATCGTGTTGCGAGTTATACGTGGAGATTCGTAGGCTGCAAAGACACGTGTATGCGTTTAGAGCTTGCAGGATGAAGCTGATGACGATGAGTGAAGATAACTACGGCAGTCGGCAGGGTTATCCGCAAAGGCAAAGCAGATGATGATCAAAAACTGTGCCCCTCGTTCGGAGAAGCGTCCTGACCAGGTTGCTCTGGGAGCTATAATTGGCCTCTGACCTCTCTCGTTTTCAACTTGCCAGCGTCTTCTGTTTTTGAGGATTAGGATGGGCGATGGCTGTGTGTCTGTATACGCACGTCTTTATACATTTGCCCGTCATCTGCCTATTGGACTGTTCAAACTTAAATTTCCGAGTGCCCCGCTGTTCTGTATATTTCAGGACGGCTGGTTTTCGCATTGAAAGAACATTCCGTATTCAGCTCATCTTCTTGTGCATTTGGAAGTGGAATCCCCGGATATCGAAAAGAAAACTAATACTTGAGGGCGTTTGCAATCCACAATCTTGCCCTTCCACTTTCTTTGAGCCCAAACATGGTTAATTACTAGCTACTCAAGGCAGATTTAAGGTTGATTGGAAGCTTGAGAGCTTCGCTCGTTTAAAACACTTTTCTGGGCTCGAACTTGCTAAGGCAAGTATCACTTGTTGGAATGATGTCCGTAAACGGTAAACAGAATTCCATACTCGATCTGATACATACATAAAAAATTATGTGGAAGGTTGTGTTTGATGAAAGTTATAAACTTGTATAATTTGAATATATTTCAAGATCCACCCTACAATGTGTGTAAACGACAGCCATTGGTAAGGGGTCGTACTCTAAAACTTGATTTAGCTGACTCTTTTTGAGATGTGAATGAAAATAAAAAGCCTTTGCTGGATAAGTTAGTTTCGCGGCACGGAACAACTGGGACAGAGAGACAGAGGATTGGATTTGATTACCCATGAAAATGCATTAAGGTTGGGCCATGCGTCCTCCTATGATTGTTGTTAGGACGGAGGAGGCTCATCTCATGCCAACCGGACATCACCTTGAACGTGGATGATAATGTTCAGTGGACGAAAATGAATTCACTCAGACGAACGCACGCTGTCATTTTCTAATTTGAATGTGGACATTTTATTCGACCTAGTTCATATTTCAGGATCGGTCTTGCCACACACAGCAATTTTGCTTTTCCCAGCCCGGGTGCTTTCCTTTCTCTTCTCAGCTATCAAATTCAGATTTATCGACAGCATGTAGAATAAGATCCCCGTGAAGACAACAAAAATCCAACAATCTGTACGCATGCTAACGTGGCGGACCCAACTCTATCTGTCCGGACTCTTTCAAAATGCATCACTACTAAAATCACATCCAGGTGCCACCCTTCTTTTCTTTTTCCATGGTTTAAGAAACGCAGGTGTAAATCATTTCGTTCACGGGTTCCATGAGAATAATACATTTTTATCCGAAACCAGGCTATTTATTTCTTGGCCATAAAAGATAATAAAAGTGCGAGGGGAAGCCTTAATCGGTCAAATTGCCAATCCCAAGATCTTGGCACCCGTTATCAAATTTCTCTTTCCTTTTACTTGGTTATGAGCCAAATATGGATCACCCCCTAAATTTAAGTGAATTGAATACATGTCCCGTTTTTAATTACAAAATAAAAGCAAAAATAGATAAAATCTCTAAACGGAGCACTTGTCTTTTTCGACGTAGAGAAAGAGAGTATAAAACGAACCCTTGTCCTCTAGAAATCCGCAGTTCACTTTTACATCCAAAGCCTGAAGACACACAGAGATGAATTCTGCAGTTCAAAAATCAGTGTCTTATTGTGTGAAGGAGAGAAAACCATGCATCGGCTGGGCTGAGAGGTATTTCAAGGACTGCCTGTGCAACGTCAGGGACGAACTGTCTTTCGGGTTTGGATTCATAAGCCTGGTCTGTTGGGGAGTGGCTGAAATCCCACAAATCATCACCAACTTCAGAACAAAGTCCGGCCACGGCGTCTCCCTTTTATTCCTCCTAACTTGGATTGCCGGGTTCTCTTTCTTCCCTCTTGTCCTTTAGATTCATACGAACTTTGTTCTTTCCCATGTGTATATTCGTCTCTCTCTTAACTTTCGTTTCAATTTTAATATTAGGATTCATGTGTTCTTCCTCGTTCTTTTTTAATTTTTTTGGTTTTTCCTGTAAACTTTGCAGCGACATATTCAATTTGGTGGGTTGTATTCTTGAACCTGCAACGGTGAGTCCTACTTCAGCCCTTTATATACAAATATTAAGCTATGGCTCTGCTCTGGCTACATTTTGTTTTTCTCTTTAATTTCTCACCTTTACTCTTCCCTTATGTTGTCTGTGGTGCAGTTGCCAACCCAGTTGTACACTGCGGTGGTAAGACCATTACTTCCATCTGTGTAAGCCAGGATGAATTATACGCCTGATAATGTCTCAATTGGCACTGATTATCCTTTACATCATTGTGAATGGAACAGTTGTACACAACCTCCACCGTTGTGCTAGTTCTACAGAGCATATACTATGATTACTTCCGAAAATGGAGAGATTCCCAGGAAAGAGAATCTAACCAGGAGGTACGTGTTATTTTGGTCCACACAAGAACATTTTACCAAATAAATGACTTGAAAATCATGTTACATGCTTAGGTTGAAGATGTGAAGAGACCATTGAGGCCACAAAAACAAATTGATTCTGCCATCCCTATCCCAAAATCAACGTCCCGGAGAGAAGCCTATTACTACACGTGCGTGTCCATACTCGTGGCCTGTGTGATTAATGTTGTCGTATTGTTGTGTGTCCATGGAAGGACTTAATTGTTACCATCAATCGGCAGGTCTGCAAGATCGATGGCCGGGAGCACGACTCCGCCTATCCGGTCTCATCTTTGGCCCATAAAGAGCGGTCCTTCTGCTCTGGGGGGAACGGACAGTGAATGCTCTTCTGATGACGAGGCAAATGCAATTCCAGCGAGCAGAAGTGCCAGCATACCCAAACCTATCCCACGATCTGTGAGTGTTCCCCCAAATCCTCAAGTTTAGGTAGAATTTATCGAACCGGATAAGTTCAAATGTCGTGCACTTGGATTTCTGTAGCCCACTTGTTCATATTTCTCAGTTTATAAAATGTCATGTCAGTTGTTCCACCTTTTTGAGTGGGTTAACCTTACTGTTGTTAAGAGAAAATCTTCCATTTAAAGTCATTGTTTTGCATTATTAAGCAAGTTGAAAGTAATTAATAATAATTTCTGTTTGAAAATTCCATTAGGGTATGATCACAAGAGTCATCCCTGTTATCAACACTGAATTCATTTATAGCACAAAATTCCAACTTACTTATTGCTGATAAATTATGGTTCTCAGGCAGGATATGGAGCCTTTTTAGCTACATCAATCACTCTGCCTCGAGAGACAAAGGCGTTGGTTCAAGCGTACGTTGGCCTGACTGGGAGGAAGTTGTTGCAAGTAAGATGGATATATTGACAAAATGAATGCACAAAAAATTATGCAATTGCATTGACTAAGATTATAATCTGATTTCGAGTCAGGAACATGGATCGGAGAGCGTGTTTGGTCAGTCTTTGGGATGGATGATGGCTGCCATATATATGGGTGGAAGGCTGCCTCAAATATGGTTGAATGTAAGTCATATTTCACATCACACTATTTAAGCCCTTAATGAGCCTTTGCCTCCAACTAATGTGCACTTTTGTTATGACCAGATTAAAAGAGGGAGCGTCGAGGTAGCTCCATGCAGTACTTCTTTTCCATGATCTGACACGACAACGTTATCTGTTGAATTTAACTTCTTCTGTCTGGTGTAGGGACTAAATCCTCTGATGTTCGTCTTTGCGACTCTTGCTAATGCTACTTACGTGGCCAGGTTCACCCTTTATCCAACAGTGTATAATATCAAACCTTTACCTGACACAATAATGTTACTGATAAAGGGTTGTCAACTTGTTGCAGCATTCTTGTAAGATCAGTGTCCTGGAGTAAAATTAAAGCCAACTTGCCCTGGTTGCTTGATGCTGTGGCCTGTGTCCTCCTCGACTTATTCGTATCCTTTTACCATTTGATATTTGATCTTCTCTCCAAACTCTGAAACAGACAAGAGTTAATGAGAAAAAAAAGGGACCTTAACTGGTAATAACAGATAATTCTACAGTATGTGTATTACAGATACTTTCGCAAGAGAAGTAGCAGAAGCAGCAACAGCAGAGAAAAATATGGAGACTAAGTGGAAACAAAGCAATCAAACTGTGTGTCCAAAATCAAAGAAGAAAAAATAGAGCCTCATGTGATCTAACTGAATTCAGGAGAGGGCATACTTGATGAGTTTGGACACCTTTTTCTTTGCCCCTGTTTTTATTAGGATGTGAATTTTTCAGTGATGTTACAATTTCTTAGACAAGAGAAAATTATATTTTTGGCAACGGTTACTGGTTGAATTCTTTTTGCAGTTGAAAAGGTAAATGTGAATCGTAGGATGTTGAAAGTTTTATATTTTGTTTTTCGCCGAGGTGTTGGGCCTCGGGCATTGTCTCTAGATGGGCTGGGCCTCAGGCCCGGGCACATTTAGCAGGCATTAAGCTTGTTAATTGGGCCGACATTAAATTCACCAACAAATGCCAACTTTCTCGCAAAATCACGGCCCAGGAGCAATCCCGCACTTCTTTTCCTTTTCTTTCATATTTCCTTAAATTGGATTTTTGGACAGACGCTTTTTCATCTCTTTTGCGTTTTTTCTACCGATGAAGAAAATTGCAAGTCGCTTTGGCTTTGTTTGGTCCTTGCTTTAAAATCAAATGTTGTGCATTTTTATTAGGGGGTTAAATATTTTACGGACACTATAAAAACAATAAATTCAATGTTTAATCTATTTTTCTTCATACATTTTTAGGATTAAAGGAGTTTTTTAATAAATAGAACGACGTAATTTTATATAAAGTAAATTATTATATTTTAGGGTATTCTAAAGAAACTGGAACCAAACAAAGGCTTGATTTGGTTAATAAACACTAAGTTTTGTTAAGGAACAAAAATTATGTTATAAGTGATCATGTGTTGGCAGAAAATAAAAACGAAATCCAGATACGTGTTTGAGGTAACACGCATATTTTGGACATGCGGCACGAGAGCTGCACGTGGGACACGCGTCCGTGTGGTGTTGGTACTCAAGGCCAGGGAGATGCTTCTCTCCTTCGCCCACCCATCTCACCGACACTCATTATGTCCCCGCCTTCACCAATTCTCGTTTAATCATTGGCTTCCGCATCATAAAATTGCACATGCACATGTAACCAATCAACCCCACTGGTGGATCATAAACTTAACAACTCTATTCTGTTAAGTCTACTCGTCATTCATTTATTACTTTTTTACATTTAATCTCTTTTTATTTTTTCTTCTGACTTATCTGTATTATTTTTTATATTTTATCGTTCTCCACTTTTCCAAATTACCTATGTGGTTTTTATTTTTGTTTTTGTTTTTGCATTTTTACCAAATTCTTAAAGTTATTTTTGATTTTTTTCTTTTCAATATTTAGATTATTTCTTAATTTTATCTTTTATTTTTTCTCTAAATTCCATGGACTCTTATTAACTGTGTGTGTGTGTGTGTTCAAATTTAATCAAAAGATTAATTTTCATTTTATTCAGTTTTAAAGGTTGATAAATAATAGATTTAAAGAAATTAAAAATAAATTGAAAAGGTGGATAAAATTGCAAAAACATAAATAAAAAATTAAATAGAATGAAACATGAGAAATAATAAAAAGAAAAATAAAAAAAATATCGCACTCCTTTAATTAGATATGAAAATATGTATATATATATATATATATATGTGGAGAGAGAGAGAGAGAGTTAACACAAGTCCATGAAAAGAAGAGAAAAAACGGAAAAAAAAAATTAACACATTAACTCTACCCTAAAAAAATTAAGAAATACTTTGAAGAAGTTGATAAAAACGAAAGAACATACATAAAAAAATTAAAAGATAAATTGAGACATAATTTAAACAAGTGAAGAGAAGTTATATAAATAAAAAAACGAAAGCTGAAAAGAAAACAAAAGAACAAAAATAACAAGAAATGATAACAAAGAAAAAATCATAAATTAACTTGCAGGATGGTACTCTGAAATGGAGCATTTACTAAACCCTCCAAAACTTCAATTCTAAGAAAAGATAATAAATACAACATTAATTTTAATGTGATCCGTATAAAATCTTCCTGCTGGGAGTCTTTTCAAAAAGTAAATGATAGTCATAAGCTCAACATTTAGACAAACATTCATGTTCTAACCTCCTTTTGTGAAATGGATGCTGTAACTCCCCTTTTTTCGTCCTTTCTTTTTTGAATTTTGGGCTCATCAACAATTTGTTTGGCATTGTGTTTTCAACACAAAAGTGCCACAAATTAAAGAGCTTGGCCGCTTTAGGCATGATTGATGGGTAGGGAAGGTGCAAATGGGTCAAACCCTTAGCGCACAATCAAGCATTAAAGAAACTTGATGCCTAAGGTAGACAGCAGAAATTAAAAGCAACTTAATCAATGGGAAGATTTACCTTGTACCACGGATCAAAGTCCTGTACATGATACACACATTTAACAAAGATGAATATAGAATGCAAAAGTCTTCTCCCACTATGTTTTGTTCAAATTGAACTACAAAGCGGCCACCAAATTCAAGCCTAATCCTGACAACCATTTTCTTTCATTGAGCTTATTTATACTTATTTATCTCCTAATGACTAATGATTAAGTGCTGGGTATAGATTGACAAATATGGAAGAGCTCCTATATATGTAATCTCCGTCTGTTATAATCATCTCTCCTGCTTCTCAGCTACATTATCAAGAGAAAGACTGTAGAGCTTGTCGGTAGGCAGACACATGAACGTAATATACAGTCAGTTCTCACTCACCTCAACCATGTTCACTTGCAACCTGCTGACGGCAACCAGCTATGCGGTTTCACACAACAGAGCAGGATCTCAACTTTACCCCAGGATCTCTGATCTCTCCTGTGTGCCATCTTGTTCATGCTAAACTCCTCACCAACAATAGCACCTAATCAGACATATGAACTCAATCTTAATTGAATGTTTTGTAACAGCTTTCGAAACTGTTTCTCAAGATAATTATATGGAAAGATTAGTTATACCGGCATGCCCATTTTTACATTTGAATTGAAAACTAAGGAGGCGAAGAATTAAAACCTCAAGATTCAAGAATATATGGCGTCCGTAACAAATCGTAAGGTGCCCACAAAGCATCCAGCGGGCATGGCCGGTTGGCGTCGAGCCGCGCCCACGGCTTGCCCTTTCCGCTCCAATGCAACAGGCTCACCGGACCCGGGTGCAAATCACGGCAGAGTCCTCGGAAGTTGTCCCCTCCGAGGCCGTGCTGATTCCACCGGTGATCCACCGGATCTATGTACCCGGCGAAGACGAGTAAGAATGGCGGCAACGAACCCAGTTCGTAAATCCTCATCCTCTTCTGAAGCTCCATCCACTCCACAATCTTCGTGGTGTGATCTCCAGCTCTCCATCTCCCGAGATCGATGACCATAACCCCGGTGTTGAAGTAGCAGGCTTTCCGGTTCGCGAAAGTCAGGGAAAGAGAAGGGTTCGACCAGAACGTCGGCGTGAAGTAGGAGGTGAAGTTGGCGTTGCAGTATTCGGGTGCGGCCAAAACGGCGCCATTGGTCAGAGGAGTCGCAGCGAGTTTCGCGATGTCGTCGACGAGAATGAGATCGGAGTCGAGGTAGACGACCTTCTGAACGCATGTGGGGAGCAAACGGGCGAGGTAGTTGCGCGCGTAGTTGAGCGGGCTGTCGAGCGCGGCCCTGATGGAGGTTGAGATCAGACCCGCGGCCGCCGAGTCGTCGAAAGGGTATATGTTGAACTGGAGATAAGGGAATGAGGTGGAAACGGTGCGGTGGAGGTGGGAGGAGGAGGATGCGACGAAGTGGAAGATGACGTTCTCCGGGCAGGAGGAGTGCTGGAGGACGGAGAGAATGGCGGCCATGGCGCCCCGGAGATAGGCGTCGTCGAGAGTCATCGCCACGTGTATGGCATTATTGGTGCTGTAATAGCAAAGGTCTGAGGTGGGAGGAGCAACGGAAGGGCAGCTGGGGGAGTTGTAGAACTTCGGCGCTTCTCTGAAATGAAGGGTGGCGGCGTTTGTCGCTGCAACGCAAACGACGACGACCATCAAGACTCTGGAAAACGCAACACTTGGTAGCATGGCTTAATTGCAAGCGCGAAATTTTCATAAGACAGACAAATGGAGGGCTCTAGGAATACGATGTACCCTCTCTCTCTCTGAGGTTAATTGTGCAAAAGGACAATGAATCGAAAGGTTGTAAAGGATGATAAGTTGTCGGGACCGTTTTGCATCTAAGTTAGAAATTGTGAGTAGAGAGTGCATAAGTCGCCCATGAAATGGTTGAATAGCAGTCAAGTTGAGCCATCCACGTCTCCGCCGCTCTGCCTTTACAAAGTTGCTTAGTTCGTTACCTGATTTCAGGAGATTGAGCCAACTTTACTTGTTTAAATGATGGTAACTTGAATTGAATTGATGTGTATCGTTCCAGTACTATTTACGAGTTGTGTGCTACACGTAACATCGATTGAAGGTTAATTAAAAGTGTTACGAAAAAAAAATATTAAATTTGATTACAGTGAAATTGGTAATAGTTCTACAAGAAACAAGCTGGAATACACACACACGATTAACTGGACGGAATAATGTTTAATTTTATCAAATATAAGCGTGAATAATTAGCTGTATCATAATAATTTCTAAGAAGTCATTTAGGTTATGAAAGAGCGTTTTTAGGCCAGAAGAATATTTGCTTACACTGGGGATGCTGTTCTTAGACTTCTGTAGCTATATATTTTCAACAATGAAAAAAGAAGACCCAATTTCAACAGAAACGTAGAGCAAATCTCCCGCTTCTCTGTATTTTAGATTTTCTGTTTTAAAGTATATTTCACCGAATGCTCGATTCCACTATGCACATCAAATAGAAACCTAAAAGAATCACTACAGCACATGTAAATAAGAGCACAGAATATGAAATTAATAAAACAGAAAATACAAACTAGCAAAATCCAAACACATTATCTCATTTCTGGCAAAACTATTCCGTATACACATTTATTGCAATGACACCCACTTGATTGGGTTCTTCGCCACCACTTGATCCACAATCAACGCAGCTACTTATGCATCGAGCCATCTTGCTCCCTTATCTCTCAGAAAATAAATAGGTTTAATTGCAAATGGCTAAACTTCCAAGCCACAAGTGCCACGTAGCGACCTCGTGGGCCCGGCTCTGGCAGCGATGTTTGAAATTTGTAGCAATGGACAGCGACTGAAGAAACCAGTAAAAAAGCGCAATGTTAATAGCGATGTGCATAAATCTTTGTGGCCAATCACATCTGTTCACTGCTAATTAAGACGACAGAGAAGTAGAAAACAAAGGCCATAGGAATTGCAAGGAAGATGCTTTTGCTCACCTGCTGTCGGCATGTCTTTTTATATTTATATTATTCAACTGTAGATTGATAAATCTAAGCGATATGTGAGAGGTATAGGCGAATTAGTTTCAGGGTTTTGATGCACTGTCTAAACAATTAGAGACAACACGTGGCAGAGTGCCAAGAAGTGCCTCCTACAATTGAAGAAAGATGGTAAAAACAAAGTGCAGATCCTACCAAAGGTTTTGAAATTTACGCCGTAAGGGAGAATTTGAATATTTCTTGTGCTGCTCCCATCTCTCAAGAAAGATTTTGCATAAATTCTCGCAACAACATAAATCAAATGATGCTGCTGTCAATTTTGACGTCTTTCTGCCCCTGACTTGGGATGAGTAAGTCAAACAATTACTTTAATTTGATTTAATTTAAATGTACAAATGTCGGACTCAAATTTAAGTTTTAATAATTTGAGTTTTGAAAAAAATTAAAATTCATATTCGTGTCTAATAAGATGTAGAAATTTTTCAAAATATAATCGGGGATACAGTAAAATCCAACTTCTCGGCTCGTCGTATTTTATTGCACAAATATGCTACCATGCTTAATTACCTTTCCTGTGGAAGTCTGCTTCAAACCCATTTTCTGAAAAGCGACATTTTACCTTATATTTAAAGAAGAGGGAACTATGGGTCATGACATTATTGATGTTGTAATAGACAAGGTACAGAAATCACAAACCCTCTCTCTCTCTCTCTCGAATTCTCTATTGAAGGGCCAAACAACGTGTGATTGATTTGAATCATTTCTTCAATAACTAAGCATGTGCCGTCTCACATGTCCATGTCATAAAATTGTGGCTAGTTTCCAAACTAGAAAAGATGTGAATCTCCCCAAGGGGTCCATACAACACTTATCATGACTATAGTTCCATGCTCTCCACATGATCGTCGATAAGCAGCAATAATTGCAGAAATGGGAGATGCACAGAAGCATCTCTCGACGAAAATAAAAGTAAACTCAAGTTTCATTTTTCTTTGGCATATATATTTCCTTGTCGTGCTTGTAGAAATACAGCTATTGTTCCTACAAATAAATTATTTTTGTCCCAATCTCATCCGATCAAATGACAGGAACAATGTTGAGATACTGACTTTTCTTTCTACTCTTCTTCTTTATTTTTGGACCATAAGCATGACAATTTGTTGTCCGCCACAGTATGCTGCCTAAAACGGCGGACGAGAGTTAGAAAACAACGAAGAAAGTCAGCATAAAACACACGCAGTAGTTGTTAATGTTGTTCACAGCGAAAACTCTTGACCTAAGTGTACCAATAGAGTTTTTGAATGCGAGAAATCAAGATCCTTATCCCACCGCTCTCTCTCTCACACACACGATGTAAATAAAAAATTTGACCACAAGCTTCTACAAAAGAGAAACTGAGCAAAAAAGGTCCAACAATGCAGAAATCCCTTGTGAAGCAGATGAGGGTAATTGTCCGGGACAAACAGAGAAAGCCATGGAGAAGCAGAGGAAGGGATGCCATTTGATTAGAAAAATGCAAGCAATGCAAGTAAGACGATGATCACGCAAGCACAGCAGAAGCGTAGTCATCAAGAAAATATTAACTTCACGTTCGTACGAAGAGTGATAAACTTAATGCTTCAGTGAAGTAGTAATCAGAGCCAACTAAATTTTCAACAATAGCATCAGCCTCAAAACAACAGAAAATCAGAGAATAACCAATGCAACCAATGCAACAACCACATGAAATCAACAGTTCTGGTTCTGCTCATTCGCAATGACGATCGCGCCAGCGTAAAACGAATTTACAGAGTATCTGAAAATTAAGTGAACGTACTTGATCAGATAAGCCAGTCAACGCTTGCAAGACAAGAAGCTTTTTCCCATCCATCAGCAAACCCAGTTTAGAAGCATAATTCCTTCACATTGATAAAAAGGCAAAAAGTAGAAAAAGAAGGATAACAATAAGAATCTTTTTCAAATTCTCATCATCCGCCTGTGCAGCTCGACTACGCTCTCTATTTGGTCTGCCTCTGGAATATCCATCGTGATACCATGGTGATCCACCATGTCCACTTGGATTTGAAAATACATGAAACTGGACACTCAAAAAAGGAGAGAATACCCCACCAAAA
Source organism: Avicennia marina (assembly GCA_019155195.1). Lineage (NCBI taxonomy): Eukaryota > Viridiplantae > Streptophyta > Magnoliopsida > Lamiales > Acanthaceae > Avicennia > Avicennia marina. The sequence continues at coordinate 11,879,944 of CM032765.1, forward strand.
CCAGCAGACATTCCGAAGTTACCGAAAGTTGCTGATGCATGTGGCATAAATCCTCCCATCAGTCCCATAACAACATTAGCAAAGTTACCGTCTTCAGGAGATGGAACTGTCTCAGGTCTCTGCCCCGCAGGTCGATTTGGGATTTCAACACCTGGACTAAGTTTTGCTCTTGGGTCAACTGGGGTCTTCCCTCTGCCATTTATTGGAATCACCTTTTCCTCCATTACTAGGGCCTTACAAACTGGGCATTCATGGGCCTGCGAGTGGCCCCGTAGCCATCTGTAAAGGCACGGCCAGCAATAGAGATGCCCACAGAGAGTAATTACAGGATCCTGAGCTAAATCAAAGCATATGTTACATTCAAAATCACCAGCTTCATTGCCACCGCTCCTCGAGGAAGACGAGCTTTCTGGCGTGTTAGCAGTCGGATCATGAGCCTCTGCCATCTATTCAGTACACAAGCCAAACGAAATGCTGCCAAAATAAGGAGGATAGTGAATCAGGAATGACAACTACTCTGCTAAATCCTAGCAAAGCTATATATCAGATGAAAACAATATTCTTAAGTTTACACCAGTGTCGTGAGCAAGTAGAACATTCATTTCTGAATAGTTCAAATTGCCGAAAATCATTTCCCTGCCTGTAAAACTCCAAACTTCATATTCGAATGCCCCCGGCGAACAATACATCTGTGTACAGTCAAAATAAATTACGAAATAAAAAATATTCTTTTACAAATAATCGTCATATTTGTACAGCTAAAAACCTATCCTTAAAACCCGAATGTTAATCAATACTTAACGAAACATACAAGAAATCGATATTAACGTCCCAAACTCTGATAACACTGAATATCATTCAGAAAACGTAGAAATATGTATCACAATTTTTCAAAGCAAAATCCAATAAACTAATTGGCCACGTATTGAAACAGCATGTAGACACAATTCAAGAAACAAAAGCGTTGGCAACCCAATGGGTTTTTCTCACAATTTATATCAAAAATTTTTTATTTTTTAAAATTTTTTTATTTTAAAACTATTTATCAAATTAACTCAATTCTATCCTTTAGAATTACAGAAATAGAATTTCATAATTCTAAAATACAGAATTATAAATAAATTAAAAACAAAAATATAAAAACAGAAGAATTTATTTCTGTGATTTGAATGTCATTTTATCTATTCTCTTTGTTTATGTGTTTATTAAAATAGATAAAAAAATATATAATTTATTATGTAATAAAAATATACAAATAAATATAATTTATCATCAATATATATATTATAAATAAGACACAATGCTATTTGATTAAAAACAAACAAACAAATAACACACAATGTAAAAACAAATAAGAAACAAATAAATAAAAACAATAGAAGATGGGAGGATGACGTCACGGAAGCAGTGAACTCAAATTACAATTTATGCTCTTTTCTTTTTTTCGTATATTTTTTGATTTTTTTATCAATTCTGTAAAATTAAATCACGACATTATGATTTCGTGATTTTGTTCCCTAAAATTGAGATAAATTTAAAAAATAATTTTAAAATTAAAATATTTTTAAAAAATGAGATAAAAATTTGATATAAACAATTAAAAAGCCCCAACCTAACGTCGGCCGATCTTTGGGTTCCGCAACATTTTGTGTTAAAGGGCTAAGTTCATCTCGTTTCATGTAATAGAAAATCATCTAGAATACGGTTTGTTCTCTATATTGTGTTATTAAGAATTTAAATTTAATTTTATTGAATATTATGAATTTATAAGAATTGCACACATTTGATTTTGTTTATATATTATAAAATTATTGTATTTTAAATAATATAACAAAATTATTTTAAAATTGGAAGTATAAAAAATATTTACAATAAAAGAATAAATCAAGAAGAAAAAATTTCAAAAGAGTGGAAATTCCATAAAAACATAAATTAAAATAATGAGTTAAAAAAGAATGAAAATGATAGAAGAAATAAAAATATTTAAAATAAGAACAATTATTTAATTTTACATTATGCAACCAAAAATCCACGTTAACTATAGTATAGCTTACAAATTTATACAATTATCCTTAATTCAAAAGAAATATAGTTATTAATATATTATTACTTATTTACTATATTGTATACTTGTATTATTACAAAAGTAAGATTTTTTAATTACATATTGTAAAATTACACTATTTATAATTATACCCTTTTGTTTAAAGGTTGTTTGAGCTTTTTTTTGGGAATATGGTGTGAATTACTTCAATGCCGAAGTGCCTAGTACTCAAACATTTTTTTTATTTTTTATTTTTGTCCTTTTTGCATTTTTAATTTATGGTTTTTATTTATTTTTCTTTCAAATTTTCTCTTTCAACTCAAATTATTATTATCTTTCTTCATTTTTCATATTTAAACATTGTTTATACTTTTACTCCATACACACACACACACACACGATGTTATTATGTAATAAGGATTTTTTTGTTGTATATTGCTAAATTACATAACTATAATTAATTTTATTTTGTATTTTCTATCCTTTTTCTCTTTTTCTTTTAATTTGTTATTTTATTTATTTTTCTCTCAAGTTTTTTAATCTTTTTTTATTATTTAAAATGGTCTTTACAATTTTTAATTCTAATAATTTTCTTTAATCTAGATATTATAATTTTATAATTTATAAATAAATTTAGTCGAGTTTGCCACTTTCTATAGAAAGGAAAATATATGAAACCCACAGACCCAGGCTAGTCATATTTAGAGATGGGACTTAGGACCGATGCCAGGTCAACTCTTGCAGGAAATCGTTTTGCGGGCACAATATTTAGAACACGTACATTTACCGATTTAGTTGTGAACAGTCCAACCTCGAGTTTTCATAACATCAACGTAATCTCCACTAGTAAAGTAAAAGTGCTCTATAATACAATAAAATTATTTGAAGTATAAACAATATTTACAATAGAGAAAAAGGAAACATCAAGGAATTTCAAATGAGAAGAAATTTGAGAGAGGGCATAAATTAACACGGAAAGTTAGACAAGAAGAGAGGAAGAAAATGCCTTCAAAAAAAAAATAATAATAAGAGGGTGGATAATTTTGTAATTTTATATTATACAATTACAAAAATCTTATTAATTTAATAATTCAATTATAGACATGTGCTGCTGAGCCGACGTAATTGATTTGCAGCAATGGCCCACATTCTCAATCTGAAAAATTAATTCCACCGATCGCTACCCTTCTGCCTTCCATGTACTTAATATTTCAATGTAACAGATCTCTATCTGCATTGACCAAATCATCCCCCCTCAAATGCCTCCCACACTTCTTCCCAATCCGGTCGTGCTGTTCTAGTCATGATTTTTGGTTTTTGGACACCTTTGACTTCCATGGTATGTCGTCGGAAACCTGGAAGAGAACAAAGAAAATGGGAAGCACGCATCATAATCGGGGTCGTTCATCACCATTTTGATGGTCTAATCCGTCGTGATTTAGCTTGATGTCAGTTTCCACTTAGGTTCCATGTTTCGATTACTTATCCTAATTTGATAAAAATCGTGTAATTTGCATGGTGTCGCGATGTGGGTGATTGTCTCATATCTAGGTCGTTATGGTTAGGTTACTTGGTGACATCATTTGGTCAGTACCTTCGTTTCGCCTGTGCTGCAATTGGGTGATCAAAAATCCAAGACCAAATATACCCCACTCGCTTGATTTCAATCTACAGAAAGTTGCACAGATCAATAAAAAACACACGTGCATGAAGTTTTTTTTTTTTTTTTGTTTTTTCTTTTTGGTGATCAGTGTCGGAGGAAAATAGTTTTCTAAGTTATTCACCAAACAGGGGCCAATTTAAGTTAAAAATAGTTGTCTTTGTTTAGTGCTGAGTATCCTTATCACTTTGGAGATGTTCATTTTAAATAATTAGAGTATATATTTACCTCAAAAGATGAAAATCCTTAATTAGTTAGAAGTATAATATAACATCACTAAATTACATAATAAATTAATTATCCTATCTAATGCATGTAATAAATAATGCATCAAAACAATTCTTTTGAGAATTGTTCTTTTGGTTGATGGGATTAAGTTTATAAAATTATTTTGAAGGATAAATTAATCTTAAAATCATTTAATATTTTGTTCATTAATATATATTAATATCTAGGATGAACGTATCAAATCGGTGTTTGAATTATTTTATCATACTTATTTAATTAGACTATTTTATTCAATATTTTATTAAACTAATGTTTTATCTTAAGTTTTTATCATTTAAAATGAATATTTAATTAGTGTAATAAATTAATTTATCAAGTTTAATTTCAGAAGAGAACAAGCCTTTAGACTATTATCATGTCTATTGGACTTGATGGAATGCATTCATATTTGGAAGTATTATTTTCTAGTCATATAATTGTGAATTGTTTTTGGTCTGCACCAAAAACTGCTAACACGATCCCCCGATTTGATCTTTGAATCAGTACTATATCAATATCTCCGACTATGCTCACACGTAAAATAAAATTTTTATTATGTAAATATTTGGAGTTATTCTGTATATATATGTTTATTTCATAATTTATCATTTAAAAAGTAATATATTTCAGATAAATGTATAATTATAAGAAACAGATATTTAATTTTGATTATAATAATAAATTATTAATTGCTATATTTTAACAATAAAAAAAAGTTATTAAAAATGTAAAATGTATCACAAAATATTATAAAATGAGAAAAAATGTTTAAGGGAAATGTCAAATTGGAAGAAACAGAATAAATTAAATTTAATTGGAAAGAATGGGAGGAAAAAAAGAAAAGTATAAAGTAGAAAAATGAAAAATGAAAAATGAAAGGGATACTTTGGTCTTTTCTCTTCAATGAATAAAATTAGTTACATTAATAAATGCCTACAATAAACACTAGAAATTGATTGTCGTTATTTCATTCATATTAGTATTAACACTGTCGTCGTCATTATTATTTGTATTTAATGATTTAAAATAATCATTAACCCGATACCAGCTCATTGAATTTCAGCAGAACGCCTGTTTTGTTCGAAATCAACTCTATGCATTATTTATTTAACAAATGAATCTCCAAACAAAGAGTCGTTGTAGTATAGTGGTAAGTATTCCCGCCTGTCACGCGGGTGACCCGGGTTCGATCCCCGGCAACGGCGATATCTCTTTTTGGGCCAAAATGATATAGCCTGCTATATATTCCGCCACTGAGGCCCAAAACAAAAATAGGCCGTCGAGGGTTCATAGTGTGGATTTACGGATCGTAAATGAGACAGCAGCCAGACGAATTGCTATTGATAATTTTATTTTACTCTTGCTTCTCCTTTTCTAAATATTTGTAGAAATAAAATATCTAAGATTGTTTACGGCTGAGAGACTTGTAATATTAACCCGAACCCCAAGCGTCGCCTGGTGAGAATTTGTTTTGAGTTATTCAGGGATTTTATAATCCTGTTTATAGCTATAACAAAGGTATGCTATGGTGCAATTTTTTTTTTTAAATTATAAAATTTTCTTTATTGTAATAAACTTTACTAAAAATAAAATTACTTTGAAATTGTAATTCTATGAGAATTTTTTTTAAAAAAAAAAAAAAAGAATGTCAAAAAGAGTGAAATGGAAGATACCTTAAACTGAGGTTCGTGAAACCCAACTTAGACAAGTACTCAGTACAGTTTTGGATCGTCTTAGTAAACCTTTTTTTCTATGTATCTATACTATATTATTAAACCTTCATTCCTTCTAATAATTGCGTTTGAGTCTTTCCAAATTTTATCAAACATATTTATATTATTTTCGCAATTAATTAACTAACACCAATTTACCCATCTAATTTATTTTCTGATTCGAATGCAGAATAATAAATTTTATTTTAAAATCATTTGCTACTTCATTTTTAATTATCAATACAGCAAAATTATTTATTACCTTCGTGCGCTTTCACACATATTACATAATATTATTTTTAGTTTAATTTTTTATTTGTTTTTAAATAAAATTTCTCTCACACTTTTAGAATTTTTTTCATATGCATGTTTTCGTTGGGATAAATTTTATTTTTATTACGGATTGTTACTGTAAATGAAGTTTTAAAATCTATAAAATCGCAGATGCACCGGTAATTTACCCGGGTTATTCGATCAAATGAATCCTTTTCCCTGTTTAGCAATTCCAGGTTAATTGATTTAGGATCGATACACAAGAAAATGAGCCTCTGATTGATCCACACGTAATGCGTTCATCGATGACCAATGGGTGCAGGTGCGACACTTTTCCCACGAAGCGAAACTTATATTTCATTCTGCTAATGGCATATCATACACGTACATGTATGGCCTTTTAGGGCTAACTTTCTGGTGAAATCTGATTCTAATTAATCATTCAGACATTAATTAGATCCCATGTTTGTTACACACACTTCAATCACATTTCCTCCCGTCAAATTTTACACAACTAAACAATTTATTTGACATAATTTTTTTTTAATTTAAATTTAAAATTTCTCTTTTTTATATGTATAACTAATTAATTATTTTTTAATATTTCATTTATTTACAATCAAATTAATACACACACATACACATGCATTCATGTTTATATATATTTATAATGTAAAAACTAATTGTTATTCTTATATATAATTATATCATCACATTATTATTGTATTATACACATATATATATATATATATGAAAAATGCAGCGCTAATATTATTATTGAAGTTGTAACAACAAAGAAAAATGCAGTGCTAATATTATTATTGAAGTTGTAACAACAAAGCAAACGAATGCTAAGAGTTATTAAACTAGCACACGCACGTACTAACAAAAATGAAATAATGAACATGGATATTGTTAGTATAGTTTAGAGATTTACCTTTAAGTGGGAGGGCATTTTGGCATTCAAAATCTCCACTATTTCAAATAAAAAATAGTGAAGATAAACTGAACAACTTTCTCATAAACTCACAAATCCAATATCACTTAAGGTACTTAAATTAGTTGGATGCAACAAAACTCTTCTCTAACTTTGTGCTTAATCTAAACTATTCTTTTAGATCTAATACTTTCTTTTCAATAAGTTTGTTCAAAAATAGAGTTATTCCCTTGACTATATTTTCGATTGCTTGTGACTTAAACTTCTTAGCATTCTCACAACAATTTCAAAGGAGTCTTTACTCTTAGTCTTTCACATTAAAGAAGTCTACTATTTATAGTTTTCGAATCTAGGTTTAGTTCCAACAAACTTGGTTCCAGATCAAATTGGGCTGTTGTTGTAGTAACGATCCTAACAGTATAGAAGCAATTAGGAATAAATTAAAACTCTTTAATCTATATTCAATTAAAAGTTGTGTTAATACAAACTTTTACATCTTCCCTTACTTCAATACTTCAAACTCTTCAAATCTTTTATAAGTGCAAGACTTGCCTTATAAACATTCCATCAAGCACAATGCATTCAAATGTCATAAATATCCACACAAGTTTAGAACTTTGTCAAAAACTTATTTCATTTATACATAACAACGTTATGTCCCAACATGCCAATAATATAACTAATAATATATATTCAAAAAAATCAAAATTTTTGTCTTGTCAAAATCTTACAAACAAATATATTATTCATTTTAATACAATTCTTATCAAATATCAGATCTAACAAAACACTTGTCCCGATCAAAACCTAAGAATATAATTTCAAAAAAAAAAAATGAAAACACAATTCTTCTTAAATAAAATATAGTGAGGGTGATACAGGCAATAACGAAGCTGGCAAAGACGCAAGCACAGCCGGGGCCATCTCCATCACGTGGCAATCACGTCTTAATATTATGCCTTCGACGTAGCTGCAATGACAATAATTGTCTCTTACGTTCATTATCCCAGAATGAGCCAGCTTCAAAGCATCGGGCAAAAAAATCTAGCTGGCAGTCCACCCTTTGAAATTTAGGTTGGAGGTCTATCTCGGACTATTTTTATCTCACTAAGGTTCATATTTAAATCATTCTTTAAAATAATACTTTTAATTTATTTCTTTCTTATTTTTGCATTGTTCTAAAATTTTTGTGCGAATTTTTCTTCTCAAAATATGCATTCAAACAAACCCTGTAATTTATGAGTACCGTATTTTAATTTTAATTTCCCGCTCCTTTTGTTGTGGTCTTTCTCCGTTATGATTATGTCCATAACATCCATCGAGCAAGACATTATTCGTTAAAATATGGTTAATGGGGCCCACAACTACTAGATTGAAAGCGGTACAGGGCTAAGATTGTCAATCATGCGTGGATGCCTACACTAGCTGTCACGCACTTTTTCTTTTGTAGCACCTTTAGCCATGTTGATCGCTTATCTTGACTGGGAACGAAAATAATGGAAGTTTTCTCTGAGACAAAAATTTTATTTAATTCTAAAAATTCGAGGAAGATAAAAATTTTAGTTTATTTGCATTTGATTAATAATAATGACGACGCACGATGATTTGATGATGATAATAATAAAAAAATAATGTGATAATTTACGGCAATAATAAGATAATGTGACAATATACTACTTTTGTGAAAATTTGGATGAGAATCCGTAAAATTTTTCTCCAAACAAAATTTGTGATCCATTTTCATGAAGAAGTGTGAACTAATCCAGGTATTAAACCCATCCGATAATTGTATTTCACTTGTTTTTTTTAATTAACATCACCTTCTCATGTTTGAGCAAATTTGTCATTTCAAAGGTGAACATATCTGTTGTAATGGAACATGGAGAAAGCTAATCTACTACTCAGTTCATCCCAAAGGTTTATTTATTTTGCTCAAAGACTTTTAGACAAAATTTGAGAAAAAGTGAAGGTTTACATTATTTACTCAAATCAATGGAACTTTCGTGGACTTTGAGAATTAAAGGGTGCAATAAGGTAAGGGAAGGGATGCGGACGCAAAAGAACACTTTGGATTTGCCAAATTTCTTTGGACAAGAGGGAATGGCATCAGCTTCAATTCATCGTGCTTATACATAAGGCAGGAAAGCACTAAACAAAACATGCTTGCCACTAAACATAATTCTTGCAAAAGGAGTCAATAAATCAGTCAACTCCAAAAGCTACGGGTATGTTTGATTCGTTAGTGGGATAGGTAGGAAAATTTTTTCGATATGAATGGGAGAAGTATTTATATTTGGTTTGTAAAATTTGAATAGGTTAAAAAATTATATATATATATATATATATTTAATATATAATAATATATAAATTTATAAAATAATATAAAATGAATGTGAGTAAGAATATTAGTAGTTATAAAGATAAAAAAGGGAAAATTTAGAATTTTAATGTCAATAAAATTTGTATGGTAAGATGTTTGAATTGTAAGTTTTTTAAGTGGTGATGAATAGTACAAAATTAAGAAACAAACATGGCCTACCAATCCTTACAACTAACTACGTCTGAAATATTTTTCGATTATTATTATGAATCATCGTCATAGTACTGTTTGGGACTCCTGTTTAGAAATGTGCATTAAAATATGGAGTTCACGAGTGCAGCAGTCCCAGGTATCACTTCTGCTGTAAAGGTCAGATCATATAATAGAACATTTGATACCACTTCAAAGCACAAAACATACAATCAGGAAAAGGAATGTCCCACGTTGCAAAAGAGTGGGAGAAATGAATTATATGTAAGTACAAATGATCCGTAAATTAATTTTCTTAAGGTTTTTAGTTCTCTACAAATAGTGTGTCGACACTTTATTATCCATAGATCTCCATTTTAAATCTAACCTTTATGATTGTAAGTATATTATATTTTTTTATTGAATGTAATTTGGTACAATTATATCAGTATAAATACCTGTATATTTATTAATCAAAGCGTGATGGAAATGGAAGGTCGTGAAAGCACCAACTGTTGGAACTAAGAGCTACAAATGCAAGCCTATGTTAACCCTAGCTACATAGGCGTTATAAGTAGGGCATATTGGTAAAATGATGATGGCGTGGGATATTTTATATGTGTGCACACCCCAAAACTACCAAGAGAACAAGGTGAAAACCAGGTACCATAAAATAAATGAAATTATCAATAGTAATGTCTATTATATCTTCTAAAAAATTGGATTACCCTTTTATTGATTCATGCTAATTGACCAAGAACCTTGTTGTATATCTTATAAAATTCTGCTTAATCCCGCATGCATGCTTGTTGTATTTGTTTTTTAGATGTGTGAAGCCAAAATATCTAAAATGAACTTTAAAACTACATATAAACGTATACATTATTAGCATCCTCCAACGACAAAAACATTTGCAAGGCTGATTGCAACACAAGGAGTTTATATATATGAACTGTGTCTCTTTTAAGGGTCACAACATGGAAGGAGAATATTTAAAGCTATATAGGCCCCCCTTTCCCCATATTTAAAAAGCATTGAAAACAATCTAAACAACAAACGGTAGCACAGCACTAATACGAAACGGGGAGGAAACAAGACAAAAGGCAACTCAAACTTTCCCGGATGCCCGAAGACTTTTAGCCTCTTGGGGCCGACCAGCTATCTTGGAGGATTGTACCCGCATTAATGCTGTCGTAGAAGATGATGTGGTAGAGAGAACATGGGGCATGCACTGCAACCCCTTACCCCATTTATAAAAACCCCTTTTGCTCCACCCTAAACTGCCAACCACTTCCAACCCCTCCAACTGTTCAGATTATCTGTTTCTGAAGCAGTTAGCTGGTGCAAACAAGTTACTATGAAGATGAGGAGCAAAGCAGCATCCGTAGAAAGATCAAAGAAAAGATTGTCGAGCAGGAGGCTGGGAAGGTTTCTCAAGGAGCAGAGAGGAAGGCTCTACATAATGAGAAGATGTGTAGTGATGCTTCTTTGCTGGCAAGATTGATAGGACAGCGGGGATTAAGAGATAAATTATGTTCCACTGAAAATGGTTTTGCTCTTAATTTCTAATTCCTGGGGTTCCCTCTGAGATTTTATTAGCCAACTAGTAAATAGTAGAGCTAAGTAGTGACAGGTTATTAATTAATAATTATTTCCCTAAGTAGTGAGAACATATGCATCCCTGTATTTAGCTTTTTTTTATTTTCTTTAATTGAATGGCAGTAAACTATGATATTAATCAGCTTCGCTACTGTTTCCAAGTTTACTGTGAGAGCGCTGTTGTCATGAATTTTAACGTTGACTGAAGTGTTTGTGCAAACCTATTCTTCATTTGGTTTCTTCCTTTTTCTGTATCTGCATAATGAATATTGTTTGGCATCATCAGCATTCAACAGTCAGGGAAGAGATAAACACTTAGGAGGATGAAAAATTAGGACAACACAAATTAGAGTTGTCCATATTGTTAAAATTACTTCAAACATGAAAGGGACAAGCTTGTTTTCACCTTTCTTCGTTCATCAAAAGAAATGCATGTGCAATGAACAGTGTTTTGTGAATACTGGCACAGTTAACCTGCTGAAAAGCGGATTCAAACGTCCGTGAGGTGGCATGTGGGTTTGTTCCCCATGAAAGCACAATTCAAATGTCGTTGCAGTGTGAACTTTGTCTTTCTTTTTGGCAATTAATTTTGTATTTTCTTTATACTTCGATTCATGTTGTCAAGCATCAACGTCCAACACGTGTCGATGGCAGTGCTGTGGACTTTGGGACCAGTCTGTTTTGACTAGCAGGGTTGCGGTAGCACACTACCCGTTGCTGAACTTCTCCGGTTGAGGTGTTGCTAATATTTCTGATAAACGTCCCTTTTGTTAAACGGTCACAGCGGCGATGAAAAAAATTAATTTCAATTTTAGCTTTATAATTGATTAGGCAACCAGGGACCTACTGTCCAGTTTAAATGCTAGACTAATTTTTAACTTTGTATTTTGTAAGAATAATTAACGGTTCCATTGTTCTCTGCAGAAAATTCTTTTCTTATTAAAACACTAAATTTATTAGATTCGAATTTGGTGCTAGTTTTCAGTTATTTTTAGTTAGTTCAATTCATGAGTACGATTTGATTTCCGTGTCACGTTTTATATTTCATTTCTCCAGTACTGCCAAAATATTCCATCGTCGAAGGGAGTGACCCGAAAAAATTAAAAGAATTATTAAAAAACCACACTACTAAAAATAATTTGTCATCCTATCCTACGTCTGTATTCATATCATTTTCATTCTGCGAAGTGATTTGATAAAATGCATCGAGAAGATTCGACTGAGAAGGTGTAGTAATTCGAAGTGTTTTGGAATATTAAAAGGTTGCTACTAATTAATGTTGGATCATTCCCATGACATATATATTGATCTAACATTTTATTTTTGAGGTTTATGCTTTATATATTTAAAACAATATGATGGACTTCGAAGATCGTGATGAAGCCTTTAATCGCAGAACGAAACGGACGTGAAAATTAGACATGAAACATGGGATGCAGAATTGAAGATAGTCTTCTAAATGTCTTTCATTTAAAAAATAAGTAAGAGTTTAATAAAATCAGATATTATTATTATTATTATTATTATTATTATTATTATGGCTTGTTTATTTATTTATTTATTGCTTGAATCAATTGTGGAGTCTTTGTAAGTGGGTCTCATGTTCATATAATGTAAGCCAATAATTGAACTCCATATGCATATGGTCGACGTGCGAGTCAACCTGACTGCAGGCGACATGTCAGTGTCCAACAACGCTACAAGCTATTTTTGTTTTTCTGGTCAGAAAGCTTCTTCTTTATTAACTTATTTATTATTATTATTATTTTGAAAATTAATAGCACCTACATTTTTACTTGTCTCTTAATTACAGTCTCGCCTCAAATTGCGTGCAATCATTACATTCTACAATTACGAAACTTGTTGAGCTGAATCTTCGTATGTGTAGCTTGTATAGAATGCTTGTTTTCAAATTTTGCTATTTATGTATATCAAATTATTATATTTTTTAAATTTTATTTTTTTATTTAAACACAATTTTAAAAAAAACACTTAAAATCACACTCTAATATTTAAAAACAAACATAACCCTAATTTGGTAAAATAAAAATACTTCATTCGTAGAAAAACAGTATTCAATAAGATGAATAGTTTCGGGAAATTTTTAAGCATATTTGGGCTGTGTTGGACAGGACCTAATAATTATTTTTTGGTCTTGTAATCTTGTAGAAAATGAGCGTTTTCAACAGATAATTAAAAGTGTTTGGAGAAGTTTCTGGTTTAAAAAAATCCTCTCACTCTTTAGAGGTTTTGTTATTCTCTAACCATTTGATTTGGACAATGAAACTGCACCCTTTTTTATACTATCAAACTTCTTTCTTGCACGGTGCATTTTTTAAAGAAATTAACGATCAAGATGAATAGTGTAAATTTTGTATTTTTTAAGTTGAGTACCATCCCACGCACTCGCGCATACTATTCATACATGTTATACAAAATTCTTGAAAGAGGAAATCCACAAGCCTACTTTATAAATGAGTGGCAACCTGAACAAACAATATGCTTAATTTCAATCCACACCTCGCAATTAAGAGTCTAGAGAACAAAGTAACAAAATGTTCTGCAAAATGTAAAAATTTCATTTCTTTATGAAGATGGAATAAGTTAAAGAGGATTGACTTTCATGAGAGAGGTGGGTAAGAATGATCGTGGCAGCAGAAGGAACTCACAACTCGGATGTCCCATGCTCGTTAAATATTACAAATAAAGTCAACTCTCTGGTAAACGATTTATTTCAAAACCCATACCATTTTTGTTTTGTTTCAATTTTATTTATATTATAAATCCACGTATTTTGTGTGGTTTTTCCTGAAAGGGGCAAGAAAGATAAAGTCAAAATAAAAAAATAAAATATTCACTATTAATCACTTATACACCACAATAATAGACTTTTAGATCTGTCTAATTTATTTTGTAAATTTAAAGATATTCTATCATCATTATGTTTCAGAAAAATTAATTATGAAATTAATAATGTATTATCTATATTCATAAGTGAGGGCTCATAACAGTAACCCGGCTTTTAATTTCCAAAGTTAAATTATCAAATTATTCTTATTTTTTCTTTTTAAAATGTTTTTTCTAGCTTTTTTCTTGCTCTTTTCTATTTATACAAATTTGTTTTTTTTTTTTTCATCTTCTTTACTCTCACTTGTGATTTATTTTTCTCTCTTTCTTTTTAAAAAAACTTTTAAAATACAATATAATTAATAAATAATTTTTTATTATTAGAATTTCAAAAAATATAATAATAATTTTATTTTTATAATCAATAATTTTATTTAATTTTTTAAAGAATATGCACTCACATGAAGTATGCATTTTTTTACTAGTTGTTTAAAATTTATATCATCGTGAATCTAACATGCATCTTTCTTTGATTAGGATAATTAATATTCTAGACTTACGAGGATTACGGAGTTCAGAATCATTTTGTTGAGTTAATTCAAGTGGTTTTAGTTAGAAATAGCTGTATCGGTAAATTAAGTCAAGCTGGAATTTTTTTGGAAAAGTTTACACAAAATCTGGAAAAAGAGAAAAAGGGAATTTTAAGCTCCTAGAACTCAAGAATTTGAATTTCTCCAAACGCATCTCAAATCCCTAGAATATATAGGTAAGGAGGAGAGAGGAAAATCATTTTTTTCACTCCTCTAGAGTCAACGACCTTTCAGAATTTTGGAGAAATTTTCTTGTCATCAAATCCGCCTTATTTAACGTAAATTCCTAGTCGAATCCTGTATTTTTAATACATATACTTAGAAAATCTTATTACACATGTTATATACATGAGAAATGTGTAGTTATTTAGGCTACACATACACTAATTCATGTATTTGTTGCTAAATTTAGAAGCTTATGCACAAAGAATTGATAGAAAGCGCGTATTAATAAAATACATAGATTTGTGAAATTTGTCATAAATTACTCAAGAATTGGGATAATCATGAATAGGAATTGTATAATTGTACCTCAGAACCTTAGAATTAATTGTGGTAATAAATTTTGATAATTAAAATTATGTATGAACAACTAAAACTAGCCAAACAATGCCTTACGCTCAATAGTCGTAGTCGCAAGCCATCATGTCGAGGTTGCGAAGAGGTGCAATCACCATTGTAAAACTAGAGTAAGAGCTCAAACACAGTTAGCCTGGCGGGTGCGAGGTGTGAACTTGCCATCACGATGTTAAACCTCGCGTGTGAGGTCTATGCACAACACAAAACGACATGTGCCGTAGCTCCTAGTGTGGCTGTGGACTTGCATCTCTTGGGTGTAAGCCTTTTACCCACAATCGCAAGGAAGGACAATGGAACAAGGCAAAATGCCTTGCGATATTTTTTGCAAGTGCGAAGCCATTTCTTGAGGTCATGATGCTTCTTTTCACAAGTGCAAAACCTGAAAAGTGGATAGAATGTTACTTTTTACTTAATTAAGGCCTAATTTTAAGAGGATAGGATGCTATTTTTACTTAATTAAGGTCTAATTTTAAGACTTTGAGATTAAAGTAGGCTTAAATAAGTGGTTCGAACACTTGATAGGATACAAGTGAGGTTAATTGAATGAAATTCAAATTAAAGGACCAAGTCAATGGGTAACTAAAAATTTGAAAGGGCGACAATATGGAACATATAAGATACATACAAAAGCATATGAAAGAATAAGATTTCAGTTGAGTTAGATATTAAATGAAAAATTCTTTGATTGAATAAGAAATTAGGAACTAGTATCCGGTAAACTTATTGCTACCTTGCCAACTTTTACAAATGTTTTCCAAATCGTTTTTATGTCACAATTGAGTTTTCACTATGTGTTTAAAATTTTTTTAGAAAATTTTTCTTGTTTTTATGAAAGCATCATCTTTGAGATGTTGATTTCCTACGAAACTTAAAATAATTTATTTTTTGAAAAATCAAGATGTAGGTCACTTGCAAATAAATTGTTTTAAATTAAATATTATAAAATCGAAATACATATAAAAAATGTGAAAATCTTTTATGTGATATCAATGATAGTGTGGAACGAGTTTCATTCTACGAATTGGGTAATAGATTGAAACCCGTCCAATTGGAGTAGAAGTATTGGGGTCATTAACTAGCAAAACTAATTCATGGCAAGTATTAGGGCTCACGATTGGTGCAATCAATATTTCACTTGACCGTCTTTAATTAGGGTATAGATTAAGGCCTTGATCAGTAAAAATAATACACAAAATATACATCACTATGAGCTGGCTGATGAATAAGATCTTATAAACTATATGAACTACGGTATGATTAGAAAAGGTGTGAAATGTTTTGATTTTTATAAACTATTTAAATGTGATTCGTATTGTTTATTTTCAAAATGTCTTTTATGTAACTTCTTGTTATTCTGCTCAAATCCTCCAAAAAACAAAATGACAAAATGTATCGTTTTATTAGGTGATTTGTCGCTCACATTTTTCAAATAACATTTTTGTAGAAAAATCAAACGAAGAGAAACTAGCATGGGAATGACAGATCTAGAGGGATGAAGCTATTTATTTTAGTTACTTTACTCTTTACTAGCAAATAAAACAATCTTAACATAATAGTTAAGATATTTTACTTTCCGCTACTAAGCAGTGTTACAATTACTTCTTGAATGTTAAATTGTTCATTTTAAGGATATTGCATAATGGTTAATGGATTAGTCGCCTTGATAATTGTTAATTTTGATATCTGCTAAAGTTGTTCGCAAGTATTATCGTGTTATATCACCAATTCGGAGTATGACAATCAACATCATACTTTCTTTTTATACATGAAGAAAAGGAGGACAACTCTAATTTTTGGTCATAGCTTATTCCATTGCAAGATGTATCTGCTTAAAGTAAACGTGAGTTTCAATTATCACGATTATTTCAAATTTTTTCTAATTAATTTACTAAAATGTTTCCTTTGATTTAACATCACTTCTCCAGGTATTCTAAATTCATTTGCATCACTTTTGATATATTCACACTCTAAATTATCAAATCTAGGTATTATCATCAATGGAATTATTATTAAAGAAACACTAAGGTGAATGATTATGTTGTATAAATTATTTTCTCAAATTTAATCATATATTTTTTATTACGGATAAAGTCCATGAATAATGTCAAGTCTAGTATTAAATAACTAAATTAACGGATAATTAATTCATACATCAAATGAGATGAAACAATCCTTTAAAATAATCCCAATAGATTTTAATCCAGTGAACATGTCCTAAATTTATTCTTCAATGATTAATGGAACTATTATTCCAACATAGCATAGGGAAAGACGATTTTATTTAGGAAAAAAACTGAAAACAAAGAGGGAAAAAAATTAGCAGCCCAAAATATTTTTACGATACCACATGACCACTTGGCCCTTATTTAATGAGCCCATTGACAAAACGATTATATAGGAGCCATTAAGGCTTGAGAATTTGTCCACTTCATCATCGGATTTGTCTTCATTAAATATAATCATATAGTTAGTCCAATTAATGTTCTTGATGTATGATAAAAAAACGATTAATTATATAATAAAGGCAATTACACTTTTCATATGATTAATTTAAAATGGCAAAACCAAATTTGACATAATGAATTTATTCAATTAGTATGTACTTTTACAACAGATCAGCTCCTTAAAAAAGTGTTGACGGAGAATTATTAAAATTTATTTTAAAGAACAATTACATATGTTATAACTATTTTTGTGATGTAGAATCAAATTGAAAATAAATTTGAAAATGTAGAATTTAAAAATAAAGAAGTGTCCAAATAATAAAAGTGAATTCCTTGTTTGTTGTATGATATAGTTCAAATTTGTAATACCCAAAATTTTTGGGTATTAAAAATAATAACAAAAGTTATTATTAATTGATATGGAAGATTTAATTATTTAATTATTTTTGTTTTTTTTTGTGAATTTTCATGTAGAAACAATGAGGTAAAGGTAAATGAGTGCGAAAGGAGAAATGCAAATATTATACAAATTAAAATCTCCCCATACTTACCAGATAAATAAAGGACACCTTTCCATATCTAATGAGTGCAAAAATAAGAAAAATCAGGTCTGCATTGACTGGAAAAAAGAAGTTGGAATTATTCCAACTCAAAAATACAGAAACCTGATATAACTCAAATAATTCACACACTAAATTATACCAGTATAAATAGAACACAAGGGTGAGAAATACATTAGTCCACACATTTAAAAAATCTAACAATTGTTTAGAGAGAGTGAGAAAAGAAAGAAACAAATTAGAGCCAAAGGCCATGTCAAATTTGGGATAATTTTCAAATCCAATTTTACAATTTTCATACATATAGATAGGAATTATGTTTTAGGCATCTTAAGCACATGATGCATGAGAATTTTATAGGCGATATGTAGTTTGAATGATAGTATGTTTATTGAGTTATGCTAGTGTGCAATTATTTGTAGGAATTTGAATAAAAGAGATGATATAGATAAAAATATGTAATTCTAATGCTTTCTTTTCAAACTCTTGATTAATTTGTAAAGATAGAATTTTTATGTTCAAAAATTATTAAAAGGACCTTAAAAACCCCTAAAGTATGTGAAACTATCGAAAAAGGAAGTTAAAATTGTGTAATATGTGAATTTTTATGTTCAAAAATTATTAAAAGGACCTTAAAAACCTATAAAGTATGTGAAACCATCGAAGAAGGAAGTTAAAATTGTGAAATATGTGAAAAGACAATCAAATAGGTCCTTATGCGTAGGCTATCTACGTCTTGCAATCTCGCATCTCAACTGTGAGGTCAGCATCTGTGGCTGTGATGCATGGTCTCACAAGTGTGGATTAAACTATAGACGAAGATTGAATGTCTTGTGGCTTTTCCTACGGATGTGACGAGGACTTCCGTGGCCGTGAAGCTCGCCGGTAGAAACAAATAGAATGTTCCACGATCGACGGTATAGTTGCAATGGCTCTTTTTGCGTTGTGAGATCTAGTATGACATTGGACAAAATGCACCATGGTTTGTCATGCGGTCACAAAACCAATTTTTTATCACAAGTGATGTTTTCATAGTTATAGAATTTGAAAAATGACTAACAGTTGTCTTTGTGTAATTTACCCCCCATTTCTCTAATTTTGAAGTTAAAATACATGTAAATATGAAGGTTAAAAGCTTGATAAGATATAAAAAACCTGTCCAATAAGTAAACTTGAAATCTGAAAGAGAGTCGGTACAAACTAAATAGGTTGCACCAAAGAACGTGTAGGAATCAAATTTTTGACCGAATTGAAATTAAATGAAAAACAATTCTAATTGAATAGGAAATCAATTAATATTAATTGGTGTAAGAACTGAGTCACAAGATCAAAATCAGGTAAGTGGTCTACTTGCAAGTTTTTACACTTGACTTTTTAAATGAAATATATTCTTGAAAATTCTGTATTTTTATTGAAACTTATTTCAAAATATTTCCTAAAATTTTATATCTTACTAAAACTTATTTTAAAATATTTTATACAAATTTTCCCTATTTAATTTATATGAACTAGCATGTTTTCTTTCAAAATGTTTATTTGTGAAAAAAATTTGAGTGTAAACAAGTGCCAATTGTTTGTATTTAAATTGCTATGGACATATTAATTGTGGATTATTGAAATGTGGGTATGATGCCCTTCGAAACCAAACGGTAGTGTAGGAATTAATTCTATCCACTTATCAAGCAATTGGTAAGATATACAACCCTTTCAATCGTGGTAAAAAATTGAGTCAAGTGACCCACTTAACTAGAGTCATATGTTAGGATACCTGACTTTTTCAATTGGGTTCATAAATTAAAATAACCGTAAAGTTGCACGTGATTCTTCTAACCGTAGTAAATGATTAAGGTCTTAATTAGTGAATATGGTATACGAACTGTTTGAATCCTTAGACAAACCCATGTAAAGTATAAGTGAGATAGATGTGTTATACAGTAAATGATTTAATTTCTTTCTACTTATTTTTAAATGTGTTCCACATGAATATGTGAATTTTGTAAATGATTTTACTATAATCATGTCCTAATAAAAAGGAAGTAAACTAGATATTGGGCGATTAGTCGCTTGTATTTTGAAATTCATTTTGCAAAAAATCTTGTTCAGGATGAGGAAACTTGAGGATGTTAGAGTTTCGGAAGCGTAAAATATTTAGTTACGATTTATTCATAAATAAGGCAAAAATGTAATGGAATAGGATTTGCTGCACTTCTATTGACTTGTATTTTACAATGAATGAAGCATGTAGTTTAGTTGCTTCAATATTAGAGCTTTGTTATTTACTGAGATATTATCTTACCAGTATTATCATGTTTTGTCTCAAATTTGGAGTGTGACAAAATTGATTAGTCCTCAAGGTTAAATTTTGACATCTTGGACATTAAAATTCTACTAATAATAAGAGATATTGATTCAATAGTAAATAAAACGATATTATTCTACTCATACCTTTGTAGTTTTGTTTATTATATAAACAATATGACACATGTTAAATCATTACATTTCAATATCAAACTCATAATTATAATTTAAATTATTTACGGACAAGACTAATAAATAGAAGAAACTACCATAGAAATATACATATATTGTTGGCATTATATGTTTAACAGCTATGTTACACACATAGATAACATGCCATCATAATTATTTCATATTTGTTTTGGAGTCTAAATTAAAATTATTGTTTATCTTTTTATGGATTGAGGTTTTCTTATTCTTGTGCTGGAGATATTGAGTTTTTGCTGTGAGAGATTTGTTGAAATCATGAGAAGATTATGAAGATATATTACAACA
Organism: Avicennia marina; assembly: GCA_019155195.1. Lineage (NCBI taxonomy): Eukaryota > Viridiplantae > Streptophyta > Magnoliopsida > Lamiales > Acanthaceae > Avicennia > Avicennia marina. The sequence continues at coordinate 11,900,758 of CM032765.1, forward strand.
TAAAAGGATAAAATTGCTATTGCAAAAGGAAAGTCAACCTGTATTGCAACATGAGTGGGAAATGATGAGGAAAGTGCAGAATTGATCAAATTCAACAAATTATGTAGCACAAAGATGTGGTGAGAAGCCTTAGGTGAGTCTATTGAGCTTTGTGATGATCATAATTGTGAAGTTTTAGTCTAGGCATAAATGTTTAGTGTTAGTTTCACCCATTTAGCTTATAACTTGTATTTTTGAGCAATGAGTTAAGCTATGTGTTTGTTGACCTTTTAAGTGAAAGTTTACTACAATAGAAGAGTAAAGTTTATACAGAGTAAAGTCAATACTCTAAGCAAACGAATTTGTGACAACGGATTAATTTTCATTGGGCAAGTTCTTGCACACATAAGTGTGTGGACACCGAACTGCGATTCTACATCATGCATTTGCCTCTTCATTTTGGTTTGACTCCATTGTTATTTGGCTCTTTAGTATTGCTTCCATGCTTGCATAAGCAAATTGCAACTTATTTCAGCATCTTTTGGCTAACATGTTTTCTGTTGTGCATTTGATGTTAAAAAATGGTCACAAAATAATTTGATCACAGCGGTATGGCAACACCACTTGAACCTGTCCATATCAACAAATACTTTTTAGCAAAATTTAAAATAGTAATATATTGATAATGTGAGTCTACGTATATACAAATAAAGGGTTTAAGAAATTAATGCTTTGTTACCTAAGATGAAAAGCTACACACAGGGAGACACTAAAATGGATTGAGTGGGCAGAAGCTCACGCACATCAATAAAAAGTCAACTACTAGTTTAGTGGAAGTTCGAACATGTTAACCAATTTCATTTCTTTTCTTTGTCATTTAGATGTGAGTATCCAAATATTTAGGTTTTAGTTGTTGTCCCCAAGCATCTACGTCTAATCCTATCAGTCTATGAGTATGTCCATTAATTGAATTAGATATTAGTAACATGACGATATGACTCCACTGCTATACCTTTTTTAATTTTCCCAGACACTGATAAGCAACATCAACTGATGTAACAACTTATGTGAAATATATCTGATCGATAATTAATATTTTATCTCTACCTTAATCATGTGCACCATACAAAAGATTTATTTGACACAGTTAATTAATGCGCCCTGTTAAATCGACCAAAATAATGTCTTACCATGTCGTGACATGTATCTATATAGGCATTTGGAAGATTCAATCGGACAGAGTAAAATGTAACTTACATTTTAGGGATACAATCTGACACAGCAACAAAAACAAGAGTTGGAATTCCTCAATATTTTGTTCAAATTCAGTAAGACTAGTTATAATCTTTAAATTGCCAAATAATTGACATTGCCGTAGAAATTAATAATTGGAATATAATCAGGATTTTGCGTGGATGTGTGCACATTAAACAAAAATCTGACACGTTTCGCAAAGCTTTGATCTGATGATCATGAGGCACTAATCTTTTTGAGACTTGTACTGCCGCATGCATCAACGTTACATCATGTCCCTTAAACAGTAGAAATGGGAAAAAGTTGATGAAAGGGACTTGCTGCTGGCTGATTGCCATTTCGACAGAAAATAATAAATACATAAATATGAATATGGCGTCCAGAGAATAACCCTCCTCAGCCCTATTTGTTTGGATATAACCGTGGTGGGAGAAAATTTGATCGGAAAATTTAAAAACAGTGAAAAAAACAAAATATTATCTTATTAATTAATATATTTCAAAGTGTAATTTTTGATGGATAAAATGTGGATGCGAATTTTCATCCCGAACATTATTTTATCTGCACCCTTTAATGCCTGAGTTGTCATGGATTTTGCAAAATAAAGTAGCAGGCGTGTCATGAAGAGACACCACGAAGAAGTGGGCTATCGTTGGTTCTTTGACAATCTTTTAGTTTACACAATATAATATTTATATCATGATTTATGTAATGCGCCTCTTCACCTATCAAATGGGGGCAATCCACATTCATTGTGTCAAAGGCTACTTGTCTAGTAGTATAGCAGGGGAATGCAATATTATATCAAAATTTATGCTAGGTGTTGTATGTTAGCCACCCCTTGATTATACAAGTACGCTTTAGGTTTTATTTTTTTGAAAAGTATTTGCTACGTACTTAGGAAGTACCTACACTAATCAATTTGTCAACGGGAAACGGGATTAATTAGTGTCATATCAAGGATACGGAAGAATGTATCTATATTATATGTTATTAAATTAAATTAGTAAGACCTTTTGAATGCACACAAATAGTTTTATTTGACAATCTTTTCCTGCTTCTATTCTTCTATTTTCACTTTTCTTTTAATTTACTTTTTTTTATTTGTATTCTCTTCCAATTTTTTAAAATTCTTTTGAACTTTTTACATTTTCTCATTTAAAATTCTTTTTACACTTTTCATTTTAATTTTTTTTATTTTTATTATTTAAAATAAAATAATTTTAAAATTTATAAATAAATTTACACGCAGAATAGAACGTGTCATTCTGCTAGTTTTAAGAATTCACTAAGAACCTCATCCTCGAGAAAAATCACACCAATACTAGTATATGAAAGCGTATGGTACACGAAAAAAAATCGAAAAACATTATTTGCAGCTGGTAAGATTTTCCAAACATAACCAAGTTGGCAACAGCACATTAGATTGCGATAAAAGAGTGCAATTAGCTGGCTTGGAAACAACTGTTAAAAGACCCAGACGGAAATAATTTCCGATTTCTGGGGCCGAAAAATTAATCAAAAGACTAATTTCTGAAACTAATTTTTTGTCTGTTAATTAATATATGTTTTTAAATAATATTTACAAGAAATGTTTACCTACCTAATTCTTTACAGATCTCAAAGTTTTCAGTGTTAGGGTTTACTTGGGGAATGCAAGAAACTGGATAATATATTTCTACAATATTTCCTAACCCTCGTTCTTTAGTGGGTGTGTGTGTGTTTTGGGTGTCCGGCCACGACTTACCATGGTTGTTCCGACGGCGGCAGTATCTTCAATTTTCCCTTAAACTAAGCTTCTGTTCCCGTCTTCTTCAATCGAGTAATTAAAACTGAAAAATTTTCAACTGCAAGGACAGTTCAGTACAAAATAATACATTTCAACAGACAGTTCAAGAAACCATGGGGAATGGTTTGTTGAATTCCACAAAAATAGAACCTAAAAAAAACAGAATACGCTGTGTGCCTGAAGAGTAGGTCATGAAAACCCCACTTCAGGAACTAGGGTTTGTAATTGGCCTGCAGATCTAAACCACTGTAGATTCAAAGCCCAGTAGCTCTCATGACTGGGCACGACAAAATTCAAAGCCAGAAAAGTAAAAGTGTGCTTTAATACAAGGCTGCAAGTTTCAGCTCAGAGCAAATGTAGAGCAATTCCCAGAGTTGCAAAGAAAAGAAAAAATCAGTACCACCAAACTAAAGAGAATAATAGATTTGTGGAATGGCCACAGGCGTACTGGAAATGGAGATTGAGGGTTCTTCTTTGTGTGTGGTGAACAGGACACGGAGCAAATGGGCCCCGTCAGGGAAAGCACGGGAAATGAATTAAAATCTATCCATTGCGTAGGGTGATGGACAAAGGTGCGCAGGTGTCGACTCTTAAAACTCATCTAAAAAATCCTAGCTTTTTTACCACCAATTCAAGGTTTCGCGCCTCCTAAAAACTCGCGGAAACCGAATTAAAGTTGGAAGCCTATCTCTATGATTAAACACTGCTTTAGACTTAATTATATGTTTGGAACTGGAAATACTTTGTTAACGTTTCTAGTACTTCAAGCCTAATTTGCCTATACTACGCTGCATATATGTATGTACGTATTTATGCTGTTGGTCCATCTTGTACGTCTAAATATTAGGTATACTAGAATAAGAACATCGAAATATTGTATATCTGTCTTCCAAATTGACCAATCTTGAAGATTTTTCTTCCTTTTTTCTATTAGCCTCTGTAATGCTTTTTTCAAATTCAACGAACACAACGTGCAAGTGATCATTTTTAGTCGGTTTATCTGTTGCGAAGTGGAGGAACTGTAGTAGTACTGTAGCTTACATTTGGATTTCTGGTAAATTGTATACTTTAAACGAACAAGGTAAGTAAACAAACTAGTTTTTGTGCTAATCAATACCCTCATCTAGTGCATTTAAGCGGTTTCATTTGGAGTTCAAAGAAAGGGCACAGAACTTTTTCTCCTGGAACTCCCAGCTTCCCTTATTCATCACTATCCTCATCAGCCTTTTTTTCAACTACCGCCTTTACCACCAGTCTTTCCCTGGCAGAGTCGTCGTTTTCCATGTAAACGAACGAGGGTATGTGACCTCCTTGGAGAGCCCCTTTCTCCTGGATCGCGCAGTCCTGCCCCCTTCGGAACAGTTGATTGCGCAACTGAATTCTTGATTCCAAGAAATACGAGGATCTCGAACTGATTTTATGGGTACTTTTATGTAGAACGTCAATAGGGTTTGCCCTTTCAATCGAAAATGTTGAGCGAGAACTCATACCTTCTTTCGCAGGTTTCCCCCTCCCTTCATCCTAGCGTCGCCAGTTCTGTTGTTGACCTCAGTGGCGTTGAAATCTTGCTTCATCGCCCGGAAATGTTTTCTGGTCATTACTTATCCTCCAACACTGCTCCAGTTATTGAGTCTGCTGCTTTGCTTAGTCAAGATGTTGGCAGCCTAATTGGAGATCCTTCTTCCATGGCAAACACATCTCAGATCAAAAAACCTACAGTCAAAAGAGACAGGCACAGCAAAATATTCACGGCCGAAGGACCGAGGGATCGGAGAGTTAGGTTGTCCATGGATATCGCCCGACAGTTCTTTGATCTTCAAGACATGCTAGGTTTTGACAAGCCAAGCAAAACCCTTGACTGGCTGCTCACCAAATCAAGATCAGCCATTAAAGAGCTCGTGCAGACTAAACAAAACGGGCGTAGTTCTTCACTCTCTGAATGTGAGGCACTGTCTTCTGCAGGAAATACGGAGGTCTTTGAAAATGGGAACTATATAGGAGCAGATTCGGGGAGGAAATTTGCAAACAAATATAAAGGAGCGACGGATCCACAGCAGCAAGCTGCTTCAAATCTTGCCAAGGAATCAAGGGCTAAAGCCAGAGCAAGGGCTAGGGAAAGAACAAGAGAGAAAATGTGCATCAAACAGCTAAATGAAGCCAGAAACATGGGTTCTGATCTGAACCCTGCCATTCCAATTCAAGACCTGAACAATCAACTTGAACATTACCAACTATCTGCAGGTTCTAATGGCACGAACACATCCTGCACCTTCAAAGCTAATGCTGGAGTTGGTGAGTCTATCCTCCATTGGCCTCCAAGTAATGAGGCCGTAGCTGAACACCTAATTCGAGAATCCATCGTGATCAAGAGGGAGTCGAATCGCCCACCTTCGTCTTTTGGGTTTCATCAAAACCTTATTGTTTCCAGAGATTTAAGCTCCACCTCCAACTACAGTGTCCCATCTGATAATGCTACCGAGAATTGGGGTGTTTGTAGCTTTACCTCACAATTCAACATGTGTGCTATTTGGGATCAGCACAAATTCATTGACAGGTAAAACCATGAGAAAAACCATGTCAATGAATGACGCAATTAGTATATCAGATCAAAAGTGACGTTCTTATTAATTGGTCTTTGTCTACAGTGCCTCAATCATATAGGAAGCTTTTGGAGGCCACAGGATTAACATTGCTCACACTGGATGTTCGAAGAATGTAAGTTCAGCTGCCTTGTTCTTCAGCAATCTGAAACTTCGAAAAGCTATAATATTTTTGTCTGGTTTCAATTGCCTATACACACTACGGCCAGATGTTAAAACTTCGGTGAATTTTATTACCTGTACCATTTGAGCATCATGTCTTAATTGCATCTTTGCGTCTGGTTAACAGTGTCTACAAGACCCATTGGGCATAGCCTAAACAGTACAGTCAATGCTTTCAAAGGATGATTTCACGTTGTCTTTTCTCAATATGATTGTGAATTTGAGGCAGGCTTTGTATATTTGACAATAATATATTTCTAGATGTACTTTATATCAAGAACTGAAAGCAGGTAAGAACTAAAGCGTAACATCAAATAAATGCATCGGCTTGAAATGTTAATGTTCAAAAGAAATCAGATTTCAAATCGAAGTCAATCGGATCTGTCAAACCTCGAGGATATTGAAGCAGACTAAAAACAACATGACGATAGATTTTTCTTAATATCTGAGTAACTGTTGCAGGAGACACGGCCTGTCATATTAAAAAGTCTTAATTTGATCATGTTTTTACATTTTCAAATCATGTCGCATCGTGAGAATGTGAACATCTCCGGGAAAATCGTTCATTTAGGTCTAATTTTTGAGCTTTTTGTGCCCACACGTTGAAGACGGTGGTGCATATGCGATGATGTTTTTGTAAAGACTTCAAGTGTGATGCGATGTCATAATAACTTCAATAACTGATGTTTCTTTTTTAAATAAAAAAGGAACTGTGTCATAATCAAATCAGGGGCATATACAATTAGTTCTAAAGCTTCTTCCAGAATTTCTTGTTATTAATCATATATAGTTAGGTCCGGTACTCTTAATAGTTAATAGTATAAAGAATTATGTCCGGCATAATTTGACATGCAATTTGCCGATTTGGTGTTTATGGATAAAGCTGTTGGAATTGCCAATTTAACACACACACACGAAAACGTATAATTTACTTAATTAAATTTGAATTTTGTTCAGTTTTATACTACTAAAAATTTTAGACTGCTGACTGTGAACTGTGATTCCCAATAATTTTCTTGTCTGGTGCTTTGCCATAATTACTATAATCTGCAGTAGTTTTCTGGATAAATGATCTTTATGGTCAGTGAAAATGCTCTTTTTTTTGGGTTCTGCAGTGAAGAATGATATTATACTTCAGCATATGTATGCATAAACTTAAGAGGGTGTTAGGAAGCTCTTCAAAACATCTTATTAAGTATTGCAAGGGTGTTTATTAAGTAAATCTAAGGGACTTTCCGAGGGTTAATTATATGAAATTCATGGTTTTCATGTTGTTGAGATACTAAGTGATGTGCTACATATTTCAACCATGAATTGAAACCAAGGATTGTATCTTCATAACAATAACCCAAAGGCATTGTTTATAGTCATCTAATTTCTACAATTATATTTGGTTAAGTGACAAAAAATTTGTCCACCCTCCATGACCTGTGTTTGGATAACAATATAGTGTAATAAGAATTGGACATCATCTACTTGCTACTTGCTACCTGCTCTTGCTCTTTTGGCATAAAAAAGGACAGTAAATTAAATAGGCCTTAAACATTAAAAGCCAACAAAAGCCATTCGTGAAATTACACTCATCAACATGTGCTCAGCTACGTGTATGGAGGAGTGGTTGAGTGAAGAGATTGTTTATATGTGGTTCTGAGGCTGTTTACTCATTTTTTGGTCAGTGCAGTAGAAATAAATGGTTTTATATATGGCGCCATTATTAGATTTTTTTCAATCAAGAATTGTTCATTTGATTTAATATACTTCTTTTGGGTATTAAATTAAATTGATAGTGTCTCACTTCTTTCTATGGTTGAGGATTCATTTCCAGTATGTGCCTAATTAATTCTTAATTTTAGAGGGTTTAGTTGGCTGATCAGATTCCGTTTCCTTTAATCAATATCTAGTAATTAAAGAATTAAGATGATGCTCAAGACAGACATGCACCAAGTACGTAAAACAATGAATTGAGAAGTCTTCAAATGGCGCATACACTCACATGCACCTAATATGGTTATACAATCATACTGACTTACCACGTTTGATCTGGACAAAAATGACTCTGGATGACGGGGTGCATATGCTTAGCTGTTAATTCCTTCTTCCACAAGGCCACCACTTTGTCTTTCAGCTTCTGGTTTAGCACCCAAAAAGACGAAAAGTAAAATTAAATTCCTCTAAAATTAAAATAAAAAAAATAAGGCAACTGTTGAATAATAACCTAAAAGGATAGTAATATGGGATGCAAGAAAACTGTGTGGGCTATCTGATGTTTTGCATAAGAGGAACCGACGGAGGAGTACAGCTTCAAACCTAACAATGAATAATATTGAACCTCAAAATTTTCAGTGAGAAGCCATCGCTATTTCCCACAGACCAAGACTCAAAACTAATTTGCAGTATTTACACACTTCTCACCCCTTTGTCCACCATATAAAGGGGCAAGCAAATACTCACTGTGATCTCGCCATGGCACATATCCATCCACCTACAGGAAAACCTCAATAATTTCTGGGGTTCACACAATGATAAAGAGACACAAACTGCACAACGGGAGAGGCTGCATAGCCAAAGGCCCAGTATAAGAGTAAAACCGATGATTCATTGTGCTCTTCAATTATTGAATGACAGTCTATCCATTTGTTTATTCTTTAGGCAGAATGATTACTGCACCCTTCGTTACATGGAGCCCTGTGTCAAATTTTGACTCGTCAAGACTCGAGATTTTCTTGATCAGATTTTTGCAGAATAGGTATGGTGACGAATGTACCACAAATGCGACCAACAAATGATAATCCCATGACAGTAGGAATGGCGTTTGGTGTTATTTTAGTTTGATGAATATACGGCCTGGAGTAGTTGTTAGTTGGTGAAAAGATGTCCCTAGAAAATCATGGATTTTCCTTTTTCCATTTTTCCCTCTTCCTTGTAGGGCTCAATCAAAGCAACCCTATATCTTCTTGTTTTAGAAAATTAAAATTATAACCCTGTTTGTCTTTTTTTCAGTAGTTTATAACCGAAATGTTTCTAATGAACATGATAAGCATGAAGGAGAGGATAAAGAAACATAGAACAAGATGTAATATATATGTGTGTGTGTGTGTGTGTGTAAAATTTATTTACTTTACTTCATTTCATTCTAATCTAATGTTTGGGAAAGCATAAAGCTTGATTATTTCCACTCAAGTAATCGATAATAAAGATAAAGAAGAAGAGTTTATTTTTGGAATAATTCATGAAACTTGAGAATAATGCTTTTGTAGTTGTAATGGTCTATGGGACTAGCCTGCCATCTAATTAATGGGAGCATTTAGGAACTTGAAAGTTAAAACACAACAATATGTACTACTGATTTTTGCATAATTTATTTTATTCATGTATTAGTTTATTCGAATGTTTTTACTAATTATGGAAAGAAATATTATAATTTAAATATAAATAAAAATAATAATAAAAAAAATAACTTTATCATTATTAAGTTAAAAAATAACACGGGTAAATTTACTGTGTCAACCATGCATCGGCCGAACAATGTAAATATATTGATGTACTATAAATTTACATCAAACTTAAAACTATATACATAATAATTAATAAAATATGCACGTTATTTATAATAATATGAAAAAATATCTAAAATTAAAAATATGCGAAAAAAGTTCAAAAAAAGGAGAGAGAAATAATCAAATTAAAGGATAAGAAAAAATATGGAAAAATAAAATATTTTACAAGGTAGTAGAAACTAAAACAAAAAATAAACAAATATATACGGAGTAGATAGAAAATTTCTTAATTTATTTTATTTATAGTATATATTAGTTTATTTGTATTGTATTTATAGAAAGAAATGCTATGATTAGAAAAAATAATAGCAAAAAACTTGTCATTATTAAGTTGAAAATGGTATATCTGTAATAATTATTTTAATAAGATTTTTTTATTGTTTAATACAAAATTATACAAATACTTTTTATTTTAAATTCTCTTATTTTTTATCCTATACTATATTTCTTTTGACTTTTCCACTAATTAATTACTTTTATTTATATTTTACTGTCAAATTTCCTCTCTTTCCCAATTATGTTATCTTTCTTTATTTGCTATCTTTTTTACACTTTTAGCCTGAATCTATGCTATATCTTTCAAAAAAATTAGACTTTTAGGTTGCACAATAAAAAATTACACAATTACCTTTATTTAAATTCTTTTATTTTTCCATCATTTTTTCTTCCTTTTATTTTAACTTATTGTTTTATTTGTGTTTTCTATTAAATTTTCTATCTTTTTAAAATTCTTTTTGATCTTTTTTATATTTCTCATATAGATAATTTTTTATACTTTTTAAATTATTTTATAGCTATTATTTAAAACACAATAACTTTATAGTTTACATATAAATTTGCGTGTATATAGAGTGTGCTACTTTTGCTAGCATATATAAATTTATTGTTCACTTTATATGATTAGATGGGATAAATTATTGTATCAATATTAATCATATGCTTACTTTGATTGATAAAAACTCTTGATATATAATAAACGTATGATAAAATAATTAAAATCATAATTTCATATAATAAGTATAATAAAATAATTTTAAAGAGTTTTTATTCTATCATTGAAAGTGAATATGACTGCTATCGTCAACCATAGGGTTCAAACTGTTTATACATATTATGTGTATATGTGTAAATTAGAGGTGTAATTAAGTTAAATTGAACTTGAGTAGTACCCTATTGAGCTAAAATTAAATCTTTTCTTGATGTGCTTGAGCTAGAGTCGAGTTGTCAATCTCGAACTCAAGTAAAACAATCAAATTCAAGTTGAAACTCGAACCTAGTGCATTTAAAAAAAACTTGCTTACTACCATATGTGAACTCCTAAGCTTGGAAGCATGGGATTACTGTTAGCATAGGGTGAAAATGAATAAAATTACAAAAAAATCTTCTTGTCAAGTTTGAGCCTACACATAGCCTAATTAAGTTGAGTTTTGATCTAACTATTTGGCAGTCGAGTCAAGTTAACTAGTTTGATTTGACAACACTTCTAATTTAAATATTAAGAACATGTTTACTTTTAAAAATATGATTAAAGTCTATTGAAATTATTTTAAAGGATTATATAATCCCATTTAAGAATAATTATCTTCTATTTTAGTTATTTTATATGGAATTTGATTTAATAAAAGTTTTTATTCATCATAAAGAATATGTAATTAGACAAAATAGCTTCTCTAACTTAATTATTAAAAATAAACATGGCCTAATAAGATGAGTTGTCACGATTAGATAGAATTGTTGATTGGAAACAAGTGGGGAAGATCTTCCTAAGCTCATCATCATATAGATAATTGAATAGTGGTATAATATTTTTCAAAATTGATAAATTTAATCCTAATTAATCGACATAAATACGTGTAATAAAAAAGCATCATCACCACTTTGTAAATGCAATGCTTAGTGAAGGACACTGTAATGTAGATAATTAAGGGTGAGCAACAAAAAAAAAAAAAAAAACAATTTGGAAAATTTTGAGAAGCACCAGAACCAATTTCAATATTATGAATCAAATGGCTACTCGCGAGAGCTGTCACTCGTTGCATTTTGTTCTGCCTGATTATGTCAATAATTGTTTTCACTAAGTTGGGAGCAATAAAATTTATATTGAAGTTGGTGTTTTAAATTACGCGTAACACAGTGTGTATACCAACACAAACTGTATCAGATGTTATATAAACAATTTATATTGCCAACAATTAATAATAAATTTATCAGCATGTAATACTAACAACTTAAAACACCAATTTCATCCTCTCATAAAAATCGAACCCTGTCGCAACATGATCATTATATATTATGACAAACCAATTTTTGATCCCTTAATTTATGTCATTAATAACCGTTCCAAATTATCACATAATAATATTTTCATTACTATTACTTTCTTGTGCTGCTTCACCAATAATTTTAGCCACAAATCTAGCAGGACAAGCTGTGTCTCTGAGGTCACAACTTATGTTCTTCAAATTATAAGCCGAAGGTGATGGTATGCAACGCTGACTACAAAATACTATTTGGCTTCCTCTCTTTGAAAGAAGAGAAGTCCATTCTTGTCACAAAACAATTTTTCTTTATCTATATCACTGGATCTAGAGTCAATAATTTTATAAGAACAATTAGTGAACTATTTTTTCCTCTGTCAGAAGTGCTCCAAAAAATGTCTAGATCGAGTAAATAGTTCTAAGCACCAGTGGATTGCATACATATGCATATATTTATACTATATTATTAATTTAATAAAAAAAAATTTCAAAAAATAAATTTACACAAACATCCATATATCAAAGACCTTTATTCTCCATATCATTATCTCCTCTCCTTTAATCTAACCTACGATTTGTATTTGTATGTATTATTAAGTTTATCATTTTTAAAATTTTTTTGATCTTTCATTATTTTTTATTTTAAATAATATTACACAATATAAAATCACATATTTTTTTTATTTTTATTTTTCCTTTTAATTTTTATTTGTATTTTCTCTCAAATTTTCTTTTCTTCCTGATATTTTTTCAAATTCTCTTGATTTTTTTTTTTTTTGGAAGTTAAATAGAATTCATTTGTTGTCTATGAATTTCCATTTTACCATCTTTAGTGGCCCTCTCTCTTGCTCAGCTTTGCAACCACAGCAGAGCAAAATGCTTGCAATAGCAAACAAGAATGAGGGACTCGGTCTGCCCTCTGCCATCGATGCACCGATTAAGAAGGTTTTGGGCCGACATGAATTGCCCAGGAAAAAGTAGCCCAACCCAACAAAGACACAATTCTAACATCGCTATTTTGAGCCCGCATTCAACGCGTGAAGAATTTTCTGTCAATTTCCATGATCCCATGGCAAAAGGAAAAAGAGGGAAGCTAGAAGAAGAGAAGCTATAATGGATTCTCGGAAGATGATTCCACTCGAAAGACGCACTGACGATCCACTACGATATGGAATCCACGGCGCGAAGAGTGATATCATTGAACTTCAATCCCTTCAGTCTGCCTACGGCTCTGTAATTTATTTGGCTAATTAATTTTCTGTTACTTCTTAGTAGCATTTATTATTTTAATATTAGTATTTGGTGTTTCGATGAACAGGCGAAGGCTAGGTAAGAAGAAATGAAGACAATTTTGATGAACTCTGACGGAGTGGCTTTTCCAATGAAGATAGAGCTCGATCTTCAGATTCTCTCCAAGTTTGTGTTTGGCTCGATATTCATCTGCAATTTCTTTTTTTTTATTACTTGATTTTCTGTTTAGTATTGATTTAGTAATGTTTATAAGCTAGGGTTTTGTGGTCGCAAATTGGGGGTCTATTTTAACTTTTGCATGTGTTTGTACTTAATGGGGTGGGAAGACTGTTTTAGCAATTTGAAACTCGGAGCTTGTTAATGCTGTTTCAATGGTATAATTAAGGTAAAATCATGTCCACTGGATATTCGGCTGCTTAACTCGAACCACCGACTTCCTATTGCCGAGTAGGGAAGTTATTCTCTGGCGGCTGATGGTAATCCCAACTGTGGTCATTCATAATTGGACCATAGGAATGCAGTGGAACTGGTAGGTCCTCAAAATTTGTATTCCGTTGGATTTCTTTTCTTGCGTGATGATTTCAATAGGTCTAGTTGTGCCCGTTTCCGCGCCGTTTCTTTTGACTTTTGGTATACTGAAAATTTGGTACATTGGATCATAGTTGGTGTTGGTTACCCATGGGTTATAGAGCTGATATTGTGTTTCTTTGAAAAAATTTTTCTAGGATTTTCTAATAGGTTTGTTTTATCAAATTATTAAACATTTTCTTCAGTTTAAACACAAAATAAAGAACCAGAATACGCGACTCTTATTCTTTAGGATCACAAGGTAAAACTGCATAATACTTTTCTGTGGTTGACAATACTGAGCTGGTTGGGTTGTGAAAATTGTGGAAGAAGGCTCTCACTGAAATTAGTTCTTATAATTTTTGTTCTTTTGTAACTGGCATCTATGATAACTTAAGGACTTAACTTTGCTGTCCTTCCAGTTGCATTTGAATTCTGATTTTATTGTGGCAACAGTAAATGCTGGTACTATTGAAGATCCTTGTTTGTGAGCATATATTCCATGCAAGGCAGCACGCTGCTGTCTTTCAGCTGCAAAGTATTGTCATGAAATTTCATGTTAAGTGAAAATTTGGCTCTATTTCTTTCTTTGCACTAGTTCTAGTAGTTCTTTGTGGTTGACAAGGACCATGCTGTGATATCTTTTATCAAATGATACTGTTTAGAATAATTGTGTTGGCTTATTATATTGTTTGATTTATTATGTGCTTGAGGTGTGAAGTACACGTACTTAACCTCTTCCCAGAGCTTCAAATTGTAGATTGAGGCACGATGCTGATGGTGAAATTAATTTCTGTGAGCTAAAGCTATGCTCGTTTTTTTTTTTAAATTTTGAGACCCTACTTCATATCTTTCCTGATAAACGGTAATTATATTAAAGAATCTCTTACTAAGTTTTCTAAAAGGTATTCTTCCATTTAGTTTCTTTTGCTGATTGCTGACGTCGAAGGCCTCATCTTCATTTGTGGGTTCAGAGGCTGACGGGATAATTTACTATCATTTACTTCTTTTTGTGCAAAGTTTATAATTTCTGGTAAGAAATCCTGGATAATAGCCGAACACTGAACTCTTGGAGGTTAAATATGAAATTCTGACTTCAAATTGATAGATGATTGGCCAAAAAATCCAAATATGTTGCATTGATGTCTCCTTTGTTTTTCCCTCCTACTAATCATTTCTGCGTGACGCATTTTTAGTTTTAGTTGGAAATCAGGATTTTAAAAGGTTTCTTTGAAAAAATTTTTCTAGGATTTTCTAATAGGTTTGTTTTATCAAATTATTAAACATTTTCTTCAGTTTAAACACAAAATAAAGAACCAGAATACGCGACTCTTATTCTTTAGGATCACAAGGTAAAACTGCATAATACTTTTCTGTGGTTGACAATACTGAGCTGGTTGGGTTGTGAAAATTGTGGAAGAAGGCTCTCACTGAAATTAGTTCTTATAATTTTTGTTCTTTTGTAACTGGCATCTATGATAACTTAAGGACTTAACTTTGCTGTCCTTCCAGTTGCATTTGAATTCTGATTTTATTGTGGCAACAGTAAATGCTGGTACTATTGAAGATCCTTGTTTGTGAGCATATATTCCATGCAAGGCAGCACGCTGCTGTCTTTCAGCTGCAAAGTATTGTCATGAAATTTCATGTTAAGTGAAAATTTGGCTCTATTTCTTTCTTTGCACTAGTTCTAGTAGTTCTTTGTGGTTGACAAGGACCATGCTGTGATATCTTTTATCAAATGATACTGTTTAGAATAATTGTGTTGGCTTATTATATTGTTTGATTTATTATGTGCTTGAGGTGTGAAGTACACGTACTTAACCTCTTCCCAGAGCTTCAAATTGTAGATTGAGGCACGATGCTGATGGTGAAATTAATTTCTGTGAGCTAAAGCTATGCTCGTTTTTTTTTTTAAATTTTGAGACCCTACTTCATATCTTTCCTGATAAACGGTAATTATATTAAAGAATCTCTTACTAAGTTTTCTAAAAGGTATTCTTCCATTTAGTTTCTTTTGCTGATTGCTGACGTCGAAGGCCTCATCTTCATTTGTGGGTTCAGAGGCTGACGGGATAATTTACTATCATTTACTTCTTTTTGTGCAAAGTTTATAATTTCTGGTAAGAAATCCTGGATAATAGCCGAACACTGAACTCTTGGAGGTTAAATATGAAATTCTGACTTCAAATTGATAGATGATTGGCCAAAAAATCCAAATATGTTGCATTGATGTCTCCTTTGTTTTTCCCTCCTACTAATCATTTCTGCGTGACGCATTTTTAGTTTTAGTTGGAAATCAGGATTTTAAAAGGCGACTGTAATTTGAAGGCTGGTCGATGATGTGATTTAATGCTTTGATCATACATTCTAGCTGCCGAAAGGGTCTTTGCTGATCTTCCCTGATATTTATTCCCGTTGTCATGCTTCAGATCCTAGAGATTCCGAGTCATTTCGTCCAGTGGACATGCATCATGGTATGGAAGTGTGCCCTGGGCTGTCAACAAGACCACCGCAACCAAGTTTCATTCGAAGCATTGAGCAGCTTCCTAGAAGCAATTTGGAGTCTTTTGTTACATGGTTACTTCAATTGGGGTTTCCGCCCCTTTTCAACACAACCTATGCGATCTGTATTTGAAAATATCTGGCCCGTAAGAGAAGATAACAATGCCCTCTGGTCCATGTTCGATTCTCACACTTTCATTCTCAGTCTACGTTTGGATTATTTGAAATGCAGAGCTCCAAATTTTCTTTAATTTTCAAATCCGTGCAATATTTCAGTTCGTGGAAACAAACAGAAAATTAGGTCATGGGATGGGCAAAGTAACAAAGCAACAGAAACGAACAAATAGGTCCCCCAAATTCCTTTATCCGTAAATAAATGTCCCACTCAGCCACCCATACGGGGCTGGGCGGTCCTGATTGATCACATTTCCTCCTCTCTAGTCTGAACCCTAGATTCTCCCATCTCCTCATCCCCAATAGAAAGCAACCCGAGAAGAAAGGAACTCGGCAAGGATTTAAGGAAGGCCCAGTCCCTCGCGTCCACTCCGAATATGGACCCTCGCCGTGTTCCCCGCACCGTCAGCGACCCGAAGGTCCGGCACGTCGGATTCTTCGCTCCAGGCGCCCCGCCCGATCGCTCTCAGTCTGGTCCGCCCGCTCCGACATCCTCTTCGCCTCCCGTCTCGGACGCATCGCCGTCTGGAAACTCCTTGTCCCCCGTCATGATCCCTCCGCCTCGCCACCTCTCCACCGACCTCTCCCGCCACTTCCCCCACGCTCCGCCCGTCTCCCCGCTCCGCATAGCGCATCCCGCCGATACTTCTATTCCCGTCGGCAGTTACAATCCCTCTGAGTTTCAATCGCCTACCGCTACCACGGAGTTTTCCGAGGAGCAGGTGTCCCCCAGGTGGGGACGTAGGGGCAGTTCAGGAAAGTTCGCTACCTCGTTGCCAGCTGGAGGGTTTGATATGGCGATGGCTCAGAAGAATAATATTGGCAAAGTGCCCCCCGGTAGATTTTCTTATATTCCTTTCGCTGTTCGACGATTTATTTCTTTTCTGCGATTTTTGGTTGCGGTGAGTGTTGAGTTAGTTTTGTATTTAATTGAATTGTGAAATAGATAGAGTGGCAAATGCGGAAAAGATGCAGCAGGAACAGAGGGTTGTCAGTGGAAAACCATTAAAGGAGAAGACAACAAAGGCAGAGAGACGGGCAATTCAAGAAGCGCAGAGAGCTGCCAAGGCCGCGGCTAAAGGTGAACATTTTTCGCTCATTTGTTCATTTTTGGAGATTTGCAAAAAGCTTTTTAATGTTAATTTTACTTGATTCTGGAGTTCGTGTTAGTTGTAGATTTCCACTAACTGTTTAGACTTCAGAGCCATTAACTTTAATTGACGTTGATTGAACTGGTGCTTGATTTTTTTAGTTGTCCATCCAAGTGAGAAAGTAAACAACTGTTCTTGGGTTATTCCTTATATACAAGTGATGTACACAGTATTTCATTGTTGGAGAACTGATTATACTTGGCAGTATTACTTGGCGCGTGATCTCAGAATGCTGTTACAATTCGTGGCTGCTTTTGAGAATAGAATAGCAAAATATTTGGATGATATCTTTTCATGAACTATCAGTTTGAATTTTCATACAGCAAAATGCTCTTGATAGTTACAAGGAAAGTCTTTGGAGGAATAGCTTTCATTTTTCTGTAGCAGGTGTTCTCTCCTCTGTTAGTTAAATGCTTTAGGCAGTGACATGCATGTGTTTCTGCTTCTCTGATATGCTTTGAAGGTCATCTTTATTACTTAATGATTCAATAATTCAAATAAATCCTGCAATTCTCTTTTGTTGCTCTTGGGCATAAAATTTTCCACATCATTTTCTTGTTTTGCTGTTAGTACATACTTTACCCTATTGTTAGATGGTTTCAATTGTTAGCTTAAGGCATTTTGGCCATAAATTTTATTCTTTGGAAAAAAACCTCTCTGGAAAGTGTTTGTGAAGTGATCATACTTAGATTGGAAAGATGCATCTTCTAGGTGAAGGAAATAAGACATCTGCTGCTACTGCCTCTGGTGTCAAACCACCAAATGCCAATACAGTGAAGCCTGTCAAGGCTGTTTCACAAAAGAAAGACAGCTCTTCTGTTGCAGCTCCCGAGAAAAAGGGTGGTGATCGTCAACCAGATAAAGAAAGGAAGAAAGATGCCCCACATCCTAGGATGCAGTTTGATGATGCAAACAGAGTTGAGAAGGCCAAGAAGCGGTCTGTAGTAAAACAAACTGAATCCAGGAACAGAGTTGAACTCTTTAGGCATCTACCTCAGTATGAACATGGAACACAGCTTCCTGAACTGGAATCAAAGTTCTTCCAACTTGATTCAGTTCATCCTGCTGTTTACAAGGTATTAGGAGGCTCTCTCTTTTTTTTTCTTGTTTCATTTTCTTTCCCTCCTTTTCCTCTTGTCATTTCTGAAATGACAAACCTTGACAAGAAAAAAATGGATAATCAATTTGTAATGCCTTTAGTTATTAATTTGCTTGAAAATTTGAGAATTCAAGAAGTTGGCTATGTTTCCCTGAAACTGAAAACAATATTTGTTCCTACTCTCCCGTCTCTCTTCTCACAATGTCCCTTCATCCCCCGACTCCTGGGAAATGTAACCAAACATGTGGTAAAGCTTTTCACCAACTTAAAAAAACAAAAAAAACCTCTTAAGAAACTAAGATTTAATCTTTATACTTGATTACATATCAGGTTGGGCTGAGATATCTAACTGGGGATATATCTGGTGGCAATGCCCGCTGTATTGCCATGCTTCAAGCATTCCAAGAGTCCATAAAAGATTACTCCACGCCACCAGAGAAGTCCCTGATAAGAGACCTGACAACAAAAGTAAATGGTTATGTCTCTTTTCTGATTGAGTGTAGACCTCTTTCAATCAGCATGGGGAATGCAATTAGGTTTCTTAAAACTCGAATTGCCCAATTGCCTTTGAACCTTTCTGAATCAGAGGCAAAGACCAATCTTATATCTGACATTGATCGATTTATAAATGAGAAAATAATTCTAGCTGATAAGGTGATTGTGAAGCATGCCGTAACCAAGATTAGGGATGGTGACCTTCTTCTCACATATGCATCGTCATCTGCTGTTGAAATGATATTATTACATGCTCATGAGCTTGGTAAACAGTTCCGAGTGGTAGTAGTGGATTCACGTCCAAAGCTTGAAGGCCAAAAGTTGCTTCGTAGACTTGTGGGAAAGGGTATTAAGTGTACATACACTCATATAAATGCTGTTTCTTACATCATGCATGAAGTCACTAGAGTTCTTTTGGGTGCTTCGTCCGTGTTCTCTAATGGAATGGTATACTCAAGGGTTGGCACTGCATGTGTTGCTATGGTAGCCCATCAGTTCCGTGTCCCGGTTTTGATATGTTGTGAAGCATACAAATTTCATGAAAGGGTTCAACTTGATTCGATTTGCTCTAATGAACTTGGTATGGTAACAATTTATTTGCAAATTAAATTGCCAGCCTAAAAGATGGTACCATATCCTGCATCTAATTTTTGTTATTTTGGTTAATCATATCATCGCAGGTGATCCTGATGCTATTTCAAAGGTTTCTGGTAGAAAGGAAATCAATTCTTTGGATGGTTGGGCGAATACTGAGAATCTACAACTCTTGAACCTGACGTAAGTGGGATTCTGATGTTGATTTGGGAATTTTGCGATAATGCTGTAGAAATTTGTTCCACTGCCTCACCTTGTGTTTTTTCATTGATCCAGTTATGATGCAACCCCATCAGATTATATATCAATGATTATAACCGACTATGGCATGGTAAGTTGTTGAACGAGGTTAAGTAATGGTTGTCTGCCATTAGGTTAGGCGGTGATTATGCCACTAAATGGCTTGCCTGAGCAAGTTTGCTCTTTTGAGTTGGGAAGAAGAGATTTGTTGCTCTAAATTCTATGAAACTGCATCGGTCTTGTAGAAAATGCATGTAAAACATGAATATTGTTTTAATTGCGTTATCAAGCCTCGGACTGATTTGCAAAGCTGTAATGTGAAATACGAAAGTTGTTGAAGGATTATGGTAATGTTAGTCTGCACAATTGTGCTTAAAGCCTCAAAAGATATCCCCGTTCTAATTTTGGTTGTATGTGCCTTTTAGTGCCTTATATGGTTCCTCATTAATTTGGTTGAAAAAAGTGAATGATAAGCTTTTCTCTGCAATTCTTTCCCACTAGCCACACCTTGTGGCTTTGCTTTGCTGGTTCAGTTTCATATTTGTTCCTCAATTCTTTTTCACTGAATCAAGTTCTTTTACTGTGTCAATGTTTTGTGTCTTGTTTAGATCCCGCCAACAAGTGTTCCTGTCATTGTCCGAGAATATTGCAGAGAACACTTGTTGATGTAGAGACGAGCAGAGAAATTGAGTATGGAAGTCTTTGCTCATGGATGCTACGGCAACCTCAAAATTCTGGTTTTGAATTTGATTCTTATTGTATCCTTTTGTTTTTTCTCCATTTATGGCCTGACCCTGACTCCGTGAAGAGAGTATTCAGCCTCTCCGGGCAGTTTTTGGAATGTATTGTGTGGTGAGATCTTTCAATCTCATGGAGTGGGGGTTGTTTGCATTCAAAAATGCTAATAATCAACGGTGATTCACTCTGAATTGTTGGCTTTTTCTGGGTGGTGCATCCTTTTAGGGCACGCTGGAAATATGTAATGGAGAATCACCGTCCGATCAATGTTTCGAAGCGTATTCTTAGTTTCAGCTTATTAGGGGTTTTTGAAGTTTATAAATTTGTATCTCTTGTTTGTAATTACGTTTATATTATTTAGAATGTATAAGGTTCTTTTGAATTTTTCAAAAATATTTTCAGAATATCCTCTTTAATAAATTTAATTTTAGTTTCTTTTCTTTATTTTTCAATGCAATGAATAAATAAAAATAAACAGAAGGTTTATTGATACACTTATGTTCTTTTCCACGTAAAAGAATTAATTAGTTAAAAGTTATATTTAATACTTAAGGCTTATTTGTATATCTTTTATTTTTTTAAAAAAAAGTGATATTTCCTTTTTTGATTAGTAAATAAATTATGTAATTCAGATAACCGAGAAAAGCAAGCAAAATGAGGCGTGCTTCCGTCTCATAAAGACTATGAGTGCCTAAGTGGACCAGGGATCGGGGAATTGGACCACATCAATTAACACGGTCAGTCCATTGGGCAGTGCAACGACTACAACCAGCCATAGAATTTAATGTGAATGTTTGTTCCGATCTTCAAATATCTGTTTTTAGGTATATTTTTTAAAAATTATACAAAAATAAGGGAAATAATATAATAATTCAATTGTGTGTATTTGAGGAGAAAAGAAAAACAAACACAGCTACCGTTTCTAAGAATTTTACATAACTTCCAACGAGGTCATTTCTTCTAATTCTAGTTTATTTATACCAATGACATAAAAAAATTTATATTTTTTAAATAATTTATTCATGAAATATTTTTTTATTCCGTACTCAATGTGCTTAAATACTAGTTTCAAAATAATTTGTTAATGTGTTGATAAAATAATATGCAACTTATAAAATATTATTAAAGTTTATAAATACAAGTAGTGATACTTTACAAGATAGAGTGACAGTGCCAAATGATTATTTTTATAAATTATTTTATTATATATCATGCATTGAATTATTTATTAAGGATTTTGGTCATTTTATACCAAATTTTCTTAATTCTTTAATAATAATATGAGATTAGCTTACATGAAATTGTCTATCCCAATCTTTCTAAACATAGCCATAATCCATTATAATTTTTCAATTGTAGCAACGATAAAACAAAAGATTATGGCATTGTAATACAACATAATTAAAAGTATTTACATCATTTTACAATGTATAATAAAATGAACCTTCCTGGCAAAAATTTTAACAAGTTCAATCAGTAACTGTTAAGACGACTTGCTAGTTTCTGAAAAGAGTATCAAATATCACCATCACGGCCGTGGTTCCACTTCCCTATCACCGTAACTACCCCATTACCATAACTTCCTTGGTTTAAGTAGAATGTTCCCAAAACTAGATAAATGCAAAAATAATAAAATAAATGAAAAACCAAATTACAAATCCCGAATTTAATCAAAAGCCGCATTCAATGCAACACAAAGAGAATATAATGTTTGGGCTTATTGCATCAGCTTGATTCTCTATAACATGTGGTTGGCATAACAAGTAACAGAGACATGCCCCATCACTTGCATCATCTAAATTAAAGTTTCCACCGGATTTTGATGTGGCTATTCTGCTATTTCTCTCGGAGCATCACCCTTTCCATACACGGGAGAAACAATCCCAAGAACCACAAAACCAGCCAAAACTACAATCAAGATCCCTAAAGAATTCACCAGCAACGCCTCTGCCGAGTAACGTGACATTGCCTTATTCATTTGGAGAAACGTAGCCTTCTCTAGAAGACCAGTGGTGCAGGTAGTCACAGCCAGAGCATAAATGTAAATGCCCAAAAATACATGCCATGGAAGTAGGCCAGCTCGACTATTTCTTGATCCCCCAGGGTACCAAAAGGTTACAAATCCAGCTGCCCACTGCAGAAGAAAGTACTGATAAATTGCTAGATCCCTAGGCATATATATCTATATATGAATGTTTCAAATGACCAGGTATTATAGTTGCGAAGCATCAACATTCTGAAATGGCTACCTGAACTCCAAACAAGGAAAGACAGGCCAGTCCCAGCCACGAGTGGAGACTATAGAAGTTATCGATTCCTTTGTCAATGTGAAACTTCCATGCCGCCCATAGTCCAATGATGCTCAAACTGAAAGCCAAGAATTGCAGGAAAAGATGAACTGACTTTTTGTAGCTTTTTGTTCCAGATACGGTCTTGTATGCTAGGATGGCTGCAAAAACAAAAACAAGGCAGAGCCATTATAATATACTTCTAAGACTTCCATTAAAGGGAAAAGGATTAGGCTTACAATGAAGGCTAACAAGTTAACATACAGAGGCATCACTCCCATATCCAAACATTAAACAAGTGAAAGTCTATATTGATATCCAAACAAATGCGAGGAGGCGAAGAATATGAGGCAGGATGCACGTGGGTAAGAAAGGCGACCAAATAATTTTCATCCATCTCACAACTTAAATAAAAATATATCTGCCCATTTGCAATTTCCAATTATTTTACATCGGTTCTTTATGTATAGATCAGTATCAAATAAACAAAATCCTCATGCATTAAAGTCAGCTAATTTCTAAGGCAAATATGTGAAAAGGGAAGATGATGTGAAGCCATGACATGTAAACAAAAGTTTTGATTTTTATACAATTTATTTCTTAATTTCATCTCTAAGCTTTATGCCCTTCCTGAAACTGAAGAAGTGGAGAACAAATTTATGGTCCCTTGGTATATTAAATTAATTTGAGACATTTTTAAAACAAGGTGGACTTGATAACAGAAATTTTTGGATTAGTCGCTATTTGAAGATGTCAACTGATATTTATATTTCAAGAACAAAAAAATTTGGTTCTAAGTTTTAGCACCAATAAGCACTGCTTTGGGAAAACTGAAGGATAACTGAAATATGAGGTCTCAAGACAAAAAAATTTGGTTCTAAGTTTTAGCACAAATAAGCACTGCTATGGGAAAACGGAAGGATAACTGGAATATGAGGTCTCAAGATAACCGTGCACACGACATTTTAGTTTACTCCCCCAGTCTGCCAACAAATTTGTTTAGTTTTCTGGACAGAACAGCATATAGTGTGGCTATCCACAGGCCTTGATTCTACCATGACTTTCCACTTTCCAGTGTAGAAAACTTAAAGGGCCAATAACTGCATACATTAGAAGTCTTACAAAAAATTTTTAATCAAATAAGTAGAAAGCTTAACAGGGCAAAACAGCATCATTACAAAAATATTTAACTCGATCAGAAAAATAACTCACGTGGATCGATTAAATAAATAACAAGCACTCTGGCATAATGCAGTAGAACAGAGTAAATTCACGACTCATACAGGACAACAAAATTACGAACTAAAACACGTTCCGGATAAGACCATCAAAAGATTCTTCTCAGTTAAGATTTTTATCGTAAGGAGAGAGATAAAAAGGCCCAAGTATGAAAGAATCGATCCAGTGTCCATATATTAGAGGGCATTCGTGACCTAGATTTTTTTCATACCTTCGCCATTCAGAAGCACGAGGCCAATTACCATCAATACAGGATGAACCTGAAAACAAACAAATAATTTATTCCATTTAGTGGATCATTTATGTAACAAAAAACGATATTCACCCTCCATTCGAAAACCCAATTGAACGAAAAGCTAACGAAGTTTCTTAACCAGACAAAAAGGAAAAGAAAAGAAAGGGGGAAAGGCCTGGAACTTACGTTAAAAATGAGATCTTTATTCTCGGATATGAGAGCCAAGCCGCCTCTGAAATGCACAGTCCACATCAAAACCAGCGCAGCTACTGTAATTCCGAGGGTTCTCACCACCGTGAAGATCGGGAAACACACCACCGGCACCGCCATTAGCAAACTTTAAGAAAAAGAGAAGGAATCTATAAGCCCTATTACAGAGAGTTCAGATGCAGAAGATAGTTAGAACAAGGGCTCTGCATCTGTATCAGATCTTCTCCAAGAGAAGTAAAGAGAGTAGGCTACGCGGAAGGGCAAGGGGGGGGAGACAGAATTGGCTCGGCACTACGGATGAGTCGTTGACTTTTGACCTCCGGGGTATCTTTTCCATTGTACTGTAGTAATTAATTATGTACTTTACAAAAAGAGTATTGAATCTTTCTGTAGCAAAATCTACCCATTTGTGCTTGAATTACAGTGAAAATAAATATTGATTAAATAGAAAATATCCTATTTATATGAACTTACGTAAGATCTGCGTGCCTAATGAAACTCAATAGCAATGTTTGATGCTAATTTGTATCCAACAAAATCAATTTTTCCAAATACTCTGCATATTATTAATACTCTTTTATCTCTTTCTTTTAACACCATTTTAAAATTTTTATACTTAATTTTCTTCCTGCAAAATTTATATCTAAATAAAACATACATGCATCATAAACCTTAAACGACAATCTAGTAATAATACAGAACAATCGGAATGGAATAGCCAAGAGTTTTTTGCTGTACAATATTTTTTTATTTTTCAATTTAAATATTTCTGTACAATATAAAATCACACATTTTTTTATTTTTATTTTTTATTTTTCTTTTTCTTTTCAATTTTCTCTTTTTCTCAAAATTTTTTGATATTTCTTTATTTTATTACTTTAAATATTCTTCATACTTTTTAATATTTATAAATAATTTTATTATTATTAATTAAAATAAAATAATTTTATAATTTATAAATAAGTTCAGAAATGTGTAAATTTTGCTAGTTACTATCATTTTAAAAAGTAAAATCAAAACCCCTACATTACCAAAAACTCCCAAAATTTTCAATGTTAACCCGCTGCCTCACAATTGATTCTCCCGTCCAAGGGCAATTTCGTCCAATGAAATGAGAACGCTGCCAGACTCCCCATGTTCTTCGCAGAAAGTCGGCCCTATGAAACGCCGGAAATACCCTAACTCAACGGATATAAACAACCGTGCGCGTGGGTAGGAAAGTATTTTCAGCTCAGGGAATTGCTTTGGGTGGGTATTAAAATAGGCTAAAGAACGGGAGATCGTGCGCACAGCACGGGAGGATGGCTCATTGACTCTCCGCGCAAAAGTTAGGAGTGAGAAAGGAAGGTAGAGCGAGAAAGTTGGTTTCGAGACGTTGCCGCGTTTAATGCAGATCCTCTTCGCCGGAATTTGGGAACTTCATTCGCGTCCGGCTCTGGGTTCCTTGGGATTTAGGGTTTTAATTCACATCTGACTGCGCAAAATCACCGCTCATTCACTGAAATCCTCCATTGTTTTTTTTCCTCTAATCGAATTGGGGCGATCTGCAAACCCGCTATAAAATGTTCACGCCACAGAAGAAGCTTTGGTCGCCGACACCGAGGCCTGACTCGGGCAATAGGAAGGGGTCTCTTTCTGCGCAGGTTTCGGGCTTGAACACCAGCCCGATGAGCCCGAGGAACGGCGAGGCGTTAGCCAAAGGCAAAGCAGTGCCTTTTGTTGAGGGCGACGGGAATGTGGACCGAGACTCGCTAAATAAAAAGGTTTCGAAGCTTGAGAATGAGGTCTGTTCATGTTTGAATTTGCTCGATAAAGTAATCTTTGTCTTCTTCACTGTTTTTTTTAACTGGGCAGTCGTTTTCTGGTTTAACGATCTTTTTGGTTTTGTAGACTTGGTGTGTAATACTATTGGTGCCATATGTCCTGGTTTCTTTTAGTATAGGAAGTTATGAAGATGAAGTGGCTGGTGATCACGAAGCTCATATTTTGACAACTTTTAAATTCCTCCAGTGTTTTGATAAAGTAGAGAAATTGGTGATAGGCAAGCGTTTTTTGCGTGAAACTACTAGTGGAGCTCAATTAGAGCACCTTATGGGGTGGAACTGAGGGTCCTCGCACTGTTAAATTTCGATTCATGCCATGTCCGTGGTTTTGCTTTCTTTTCTAAGTCTTAATGTGCATGGTTATTCGAGGGTGCTGGAGAAAACTAATCTCTTCATATTGGAATTGCATAGTTTATGATGAATGATTTTGCTGTTTTGCATAAGCCATGTCACCATATCTGGCTCATTCTTTTTTCCATTTATACCCTGTCATCTTGGACCCTATTGTTGTCTATTTTACAATGTTATTTGTTGCTTTACGAAAGTTTTTGGCATTTCAACTTGTGCAATCTGCAGCTTTCAGTTTAACTTGTGGAAGTTCATGTGAATCATGATTGTTGTTGGCTGCTTGCAGATTTTTAGAGTCTTCAACTTCATTTGATGTGTAATTCTGCAAAGTTAAGAGCAACATAAACTGTTTGGACTTGTCTTAGGCTTAACCTCCAAAAGTTCATCCTCTATTCTTACTTGCTATTATTATAATACTATGATGATATATAATTTTTAAGTGACACTTAGTTCCTCTATTTGTAGTTTGATTTTAGTCCATTGCAAGTTGTCCAAAATTTGTTTTGGGTCTAAATATTTTTCTGTACAATCTTTTCTGACTGCTTAGTTTCTTGCAGCTCTTTGATTATCAGTACAATATGGGCCTTCTATTGATTGAAAAAAGGGAGTGGACTTTGAAGTATGAAGAACTAAGACAAGCTTTAGCAGAGGCAACTGATACCCTTAAAAGAGAGCAAGCAGCTCATTCAAGTGCAGTATCTGAAGTAGAGAAGCAGGAAGAGAATTTAAAAAAGGCATTGGGTGTTGAAAAGCAGTGTGTACTTGATGTAAGATTTGCAGTTTCCATATTATTTTATAAATGTGACTTTGGCTTTCAGTTTGAATATTCGCACCTGAAGTCTTTACAATTTTAAATTATTAATTGATTCTTGTCAACGAGAATGGCTTTAGTGATAGCTTTCTATGTTGCTTTTCATGTTAAATGCATGAATTCTTATTTAGCATATTCAGTGTAATATAATATCCTATAATAGCCCAGACCAATCAGCTCAACATGTTGTGTTAGTGAATGTATAGGAACCATGCTGTTATATTGTTTATATTGTTCATGAAAATTATTCAGCATTTATCTAAGTGCATGGTTTAAAAGAAAGTACTTGGACCGTGAGTGATCCCAAAGTTTGTAGTAAACTTTAATGAGTTGGAATAATTGCCGCTGTGATTCGACTGATAGTATCTAAGTGACGGCTGAAGTTGATTGCCACAGCTTGAGAAGGCATTATATGAGATGCGCTCAGAACATGCTGAAATTAAGTTTAGTGCTGATTCAAAGATGGCTGAGGTTAATGCATTGGTCACGAGTGCTGATGAGAAATCATTAGAGCTTGAAGCAAAAGTTCGTGCAGCTGATGCAAAACTTGAAGAGGTGAGCAGGAAGAACTCAGAAATAGAGAGGAAACTGCATGAGTTGGAGGCTCAAGAAAACGCACTTCGAAGAGAACGGTCTTCCTTCACTGCAGAGTATGCTTGAAGCTCTTAGCTTTCTCATTGTCTCTTATCATTCTTGTTTTCTTATTTTTGTCTGAAATAGCTTGACTAATGTTTATAGATCTTGTTTGCAGTCTGATGTGAATTTTTCATTTCTTAGGCATGAGGCACACGATGCTGCTTTATCCAAACAAAGGGAAGATTTACAGGAGTGGGAACGAAAATTACAGGAAGCTGGGGAGAGGCTGGCTGATGGTATAAGATTGTTGAACCAACAAGAGGAACGGGCAAATGAGAATGATAAGACTCTGAAGGACAAACAGAATGACCTTGAAGAACTACGAAAGAGGATTGACATTGCTAATTCAACTTTGAAGAACAAAGAGGATGATATAAGCAGCAGAATAGCAACTGTGTCTCATAAGGAGAAGGCATGTTTCTATTTAAATTGGATATGCTCGATTTCTTTGGTTTGGTTTCCCTTTCCTTAGCATCAATGATTCCATGCAGGAAGCTGATGATGCTAGGAAGAGATTAGAGGAGAAAGAAAAACAATTGATGGAGTTGGAAGAAAAGTTAAACCATCAAGAAAAGGTAAGCAGTCCTGTGCATTTGAGTGGCTGGGTTTCAGGACATGTTAATTTACTATATCAAACCTTTTTTTATTTAAGGTCCATCTGTTTCTGTGTTATGCCATGTGTTTGGCTGGCAGGCTGCTAGTAGCTAATTGTCCTCTGCCACCTCACATTCTTCTTTCTCCTTTGTGGCTTTGAGTTGCTTATCGAATCCTTCTTCTGTGGCCCATTCAGTTGGAGATTCAGAAACTGTTGGATGAACATAGGGGTATCCTGGCTGAAAAGGAGGAGGAGTTTAAGTCGGAGATGGACCAGAAGAGAAAGTTGCATGATGAACAGTTGAAAAGCAAGGTGGTTGAAGTGGAGAAGAAGGAAGTTGAAATTGTACATATGGAAGAGAAAGTGAAGAAACGAGAACTGGCAATTGAAAAGAAATTGGAAAAAGTTAGGGGGAAGGAAATAGATTTTGATACAAAATCAAAAGCTTTGAAGGAAAGAGAGAAGTCACTTAAAGTTGAGGAAAACAATTTGGAGAAAGATAGAAAACAAGCGCTTGCAGAAAAGGAAGACTTACTCAATGTGAAGGCTGAGCTTGAGAATCTGCAGACTGATACCGAGAAATTGCAGCTGAGATTAAATGAGGAGAGGGAACAGCTAAAGGTAACTGAGGAAGAAAGAATAGAACTTTCTCGGCTGCAGTTGGAGTTGAAACAGGAGATAGACAAATACAGATCTCAAAGTGAGCAGCTTGTGAAGGAAGCAGATGATTTAAAGCAAGAAAAGGAGAAATTTGAGAAAGAATGGGAAGAGCTAGATGATAAAAGAGCAGAGATAAAGAAAGAACAAGAGAATGTTCTTGACCAGAAAAAGCATTTAGAAAAACTAAGACAGTCTGAGGAGGAAAGACTGCACAATGAGAAACTAGAAACAGGGCAATATGTACAGAGGGAATTGGAAGTTCTTAAATTGGCAAAAGATTCTTTTGCTGCAAACATGGAGCATGAAAAGTCAACGTTGGCTCAAAAATCCCACAGTGAAAAAAGTAAACTGATTCGTGATTTTGAAATGTGGAAACAAGAAGTTGAGACTGAAATGAGGAGGAAGCAGGAAGAAACTGAGAATTACCTGCATGAGAGGGAAAAATCATTTGAAAAGGAGAGGGAAATTGAACTTAACAATATCAATTATTCGAGGGAAGTGGCTAGAAGAGAAATGGAAGAGATGAAGTCAGAAAGACTTGGAATAGAGAAAGAAAAACTGGAAATTTCACAGAATAAGAAGCATGTGGATGCACAACAATGTGAAATGAAAAAGGATATTGAGGAGCTGGTTGGCTTGAGTCAGAAGTTGAAGGATCGAAGGGAACAGTTCATCAAGGAAAGAGAACACTTCATTGCATTTGTTGCGAAACAAAAGAACTGTGATACTTGTGGAGAGACTGTTAGTGAGTTTATGATGTCTTATCTTCATTCTCTAACTGAACTTAAAAATCTTGAGGCCCCTCTACTGCCAAGGATAGCAGAACATTATTTGGAGGCTGTTGTAGGCACTTCAGATAGGTTTGAAGCTGAATCATCCCCTGTCCTTGATAATCTAGGATCTCCTGCTTCTGGTGGAACCATGTCTTGGCTTCGGAAATGTACTTCGAAGATTTTTAAATTTTCGCCAGGAAAGAAACTTGAACTTGGTTATGCACACGATACTGGGGAAGTGACACACTCTGGAAAGCAAGCCATGGATTCACCAAGAACATTAGCAAGTAGTGAACTGGAGCCTCAGCCATTGACGCAAGTTGCAAATGATTCTTTTGATATCCAAATAGTTGAAACTGTCAGTGCAATTAGGGATGTTGAAGCTGTTCAAGCTCTATCAGTTGATCAAGATCCACCGAATATCCCAGAAAATTCAATGAATTCTGATCAGAAGGCACTTCACCGACCTGGCAAGGGGGCTAGAACTAGTTCAAGTAGGATGCGATCTGTGAAGGCTGCGGTTACTGGTCCCAAGGTCAATGGTAATGCAGAGAATTCTGTTTACACAAAGGATGAAAGTCAAGCAGAATCTGATCTTGTTGGAACACCAAAAAACAGAAGAAAGCGAAATTTTGTTCATGGATCACAAGTAACAGCAAGCAACAATCAAATTGAAGGTCATTCAGATAGCATCAAGGATGGTGATTGTCCAAAGAGGCGACGGAGAGTTGTTGCAGCTGAACAGAGTTTTAGCCAGAAGCGGTATAATCTCCGGCATCCCAAAAAGTAAGTCCCACTTTCGGTTTTACGATATTGTGATTTTGGTTTTGGGTTTTAGTAAGAGAAAAGTAAGTTGTCTGCGTTCCAAGGTTTGGTACGGTTTCGCCCCATAGAATTAATATGGCCACAGTTAGCTATAATAAGTAAATCTGTTAGCTTATGGCAAGGACTTCCCATCAATGTAGTTAAGGTTATCTTGAGGTAATTTATGGTTTTGGGCAAAAATAGTCGGAAACCTCAACTCTTTGTGCTGTAGTAAGCATTTTCATCCCTGCTTTGAACTATTTGATTGCTTTCATGTCAAGTGATATATTTTAGTGGATAAAGTCCCCAAAAAGGTTGGATTGTGTTGGTCAATTAATTACTGGGAGAATGCTTGTTGCTAATTGACGCACCAATATCCTTTTCCATCTGAACGTGTTAATAGCTAATGTCATTCTGGTGATTTTTATTCCTTGATTCGACTTTGTTGGAGATGCCAACCTGCAAGATAGTGAGCTTTTTCAATTTTTTTTCTTCTCAGATCAGTAGGAACGGTCGCTAATGGATCCTTACCTCAAGTAAGGAAGGAAAAGGAGAAGGAAACTGACAGGCTGCCTGGGTTAGAGGCTAACGAGTCCAAAGATGTTGAAACTGTTGAAGCTTCAAAGGAAGAAATTGATGAGACTAGAGCAGCATCTACCCTTCCTCAAAGATTTGGGGATGGAGGTGATGATGGTGATGAGCCTCTTCAAAGCACTGGGATTGCTAGTGACTTTTCTGCAGACAGTCCTGTAAGTTCCTCTCTCTCCCCTTTGTATGAGTGCCTGGTTGCCTGCGTGTGGGAGCATTCAGCTTAGAAAGTCTATGTTTTTCCATCATCGAAGGCCTCTTTTTTAGTGTATCAACCTGCAGTTATTACTTTATTTTGTTGACTTCCTAACCTCTTTTGTCGCATGCTCAGTTCAAAAATGCTGAAGGGCCCCAGGGTGGGCATGTTGACACAGCAAATACTTCGGTAGATGACATACTTCTGAGTGAGGAGGTGAGTGCAACAGCTGAAGGAGCGAGGGATCATATTGCTGAAGAGTTCAAAACTGAGAGCCATGAAGGAGATGATGATGAAGACAATAACGACGGGGATGATGATGAGGTGGACCATCCTGGCCAGGTGTCTATTGGTAAAAAGCTCTGGACATTCCTCACCACGTAACACGTCCAAATTGTGTTTTAATTCCGACAACCTTTTTGACACTTCCAAAACTGAGAGCCATGGAGGAGATGATGATGCAGATAATACCGACGGGGATGATGATGAGGTTGACCATCCTGGCCAGGTGTCTATTGGTAAAAAGCTCTGGACACTACCCACCACGTAACACGTCCGACCTGTGTTTTAATTCTGGCAACCTTTTAGCGCTAGTCAAATTTGATTCTGTTCTTTTTTCAGTTAAAATTTTTTTCTTAGTTTGCAAATATAGAGGCCGGTGGAGTTAAAATACTTCCCTTTTGCATGGGGAAGTCGGGGCTTGTTATTGTTTGTCAACATCCCTACGTAGGTATGTAATATTCTAGGACGGCGTGCCTATTTACAGGGGGCTAGGTTTCTTTAGTGATGCAGTATTCGTGGATGGGGACGCTATTGTTTCAAGTTGGGACCTTAGGATTTTGGCTGTGGTCAATGCGATTTATCTGTGGTAAAGGATCCATTTCCATCATCGTCTCATGAACATGCAAATTTATCAGTGAAAAGTAGGTTTCGGCATACAGGTCCACGTTTATGCTGTTCGTGTTCTGTTCAAATTTATCGTGCAATTAATGGAAAGTGAAATATCATTGGCAAGTCTTGGGATATGCTAGGATTCAGATTTACTCGCAACATTCCTAAGACTTATGACGTACCTTTTCTTGAGCTGTTGTCTCACTTTACCTTTATCGCATAAAATATTTTAAAAATTCAAAAGGAAAACAGAAAAGAGAAGAAAAGGATTCAAATAAAAGATTTTCTTTTTTCACAAAAAGAGGAAAGAAAAATTAAAAACGGGCACAATATATGGTTTACTTATCAAAATCAAATAGTAAAAGATCCTGCAAATATATATTCGATCAAAACAGAATAGCTATTCAATTTGAATCAAAGCCAGTCAAAATACCCCAATGCGAACAGCTACAATTTACTACGAAAAGAATTAAAATAATTAGATTTTTGAAGTATCTTCTACTATTTCTTGGAATCTCATGGCAACTGAATATAGCCAGTTGGTTGTAAAATACTCCTCATCCAAAGTCAAATCATACTAAGTCACAAACACATAACACCAAATGTACAGTTGTAGCCATCTCCAGGAAATAAAGTATCTTACGCCTATATCCCAGATGTTCGTCTATTCTTCACAGCCATGCGTTGCTTAAAGTGTGTGATATCAGCGACTAAAACGAGTACAAAAGCATCGCAGCTATTAACAACAAACTATTTGAAAAGGCTGGGGAAATTTTATAAACACAAGTTTCTCGAGAGACGAGAGTATGGAAAGATACCGTAGTAGAAACAGTTAGAGGACCATCCCACACAATAGGGCTTCTTCTACCTGTGTCTAAAAAAGGATCTGCTATAAGTAGGGCTCCAAGGTGTAGATGGGCTGCCTCGAGAGCTGACAGAGTAGTAACCAGAGTCATAGTCGCGGTATCTGGGAAAATGATTTGACAGAGAGGGGCTAGTTCCAGGATCACAGCCAGGAGGCCCATCATCTTCCGAGTCCCTAGACCACCTTCGCTCAGTATAACGTCGTCTGCTCAGATTTTCAGATGAATGGTTATATCTACGGTATGAGTGATCTCTAGACTGATAAAAACTTGAAGAAGAGCTGGGTGACCAAAGTCTTTCATCAGCATTTTTTGGTAGTGGGGCATTTATCCCAGGAAATTTAACAGTCATTTTCCTAGATGGCTCACTGATGCTTGCATCAAGAATTTCCCCTTCTTCACTTTCTTCTTTGTTGTCCTCGTCGCCAAAAATTGTAATCCCTGAAGGCTGACTTTCTTCATCTGGATCTACAAAATAAAAAACAAAACCTATGAGAAGGATAAAAGGAAGCATTCTGAACATACAGATAAAGAAAAACAAGGGTAAGATCACATCAGTAAACACCCCCATACTCCCAGCTCAGGGGAAAGCACACAATGAACTTATCACCACATAGCCCATAACTTTTACCTAAGTAGCCAGGCGGGTATCCTATCTCTCGCATTCTGTTGAGCCATGGCGGTGGATCAAGCTCCTACAAGCAAATTGAAATTTGAGAATATGATAAATTGCATGAGATACTCACAAGGCAGTTGCGAGTAAAGTGATTTGCAATGCTATAATGAGGTTCAACTAATAACAGCATAATGAAGGCTCAAACTTACGTATACCATATAATGAAAAAAGAAAAAGAACTCTTTCTATCACAGAGCAGTAGTTTATCTTACCCCAAGGCCCAAAACTTGTCGTGTTTCAGCATCGAGCACGCCCGGCGTCAACCCATCATATTTTCCCCCTGGAGAACTTTGATAATATCGAGTTGAATTACGAGAATTGGCATGTTGATTCCTTCTGGACTTATGCTGTTTCCGAGCATTATTGACAGCAATATTATCACGCGGTTTGGGGCAATCTTTCAGTGCATGGGTGTATGATCCACAGTTGAAACAACGGGAAGTATCCAACTTTTCTACTCCTCTGCGGCATAAATGAAGATATAAGATGAAGTAAAATAATTATTATACAGAAAAGAACAACAATTACCATGTAAGTCAGATAATTGTTCAATATCATGATTTTTTTCTTCAACTAATCCATAAGTCTCAAATGACTGGTTAAAGAGGATAATTCCTTCCATCATTGACAATCCACAAAATCCATCATAAAAAAATGATTTTCTAATAAACTTTTTGACAGTAGCAAGGTTTATGTCTATTGAATAATGACTACATACAACCAATATGTGCCATGTAAAAGATGGGTCAGTTTCTAATCACATCCATCCAGAGAGCAAGAGAGCGAGAGAGACAGACAGACAGGCAAAGGTTCAAAGTTTTCCATCAGGTGTGGCAGTTCCATCAGGTGTGGCAGTTCAACCACTCAGAATACAATAACCATAAATAAACTCACTCAGCAGCCAAGAGTAGGCCACAGAAAGAAAGAAGCCTTATGGACACAAAACAATAAGAAAAAAAAAGAATTACATAAGGTAATTATTCGATAAATACCAATCAACTCCAAAATAGACTAAAACAAACATACCGATCCAAACTACTGGAACCATCAGCCAAAGTCAAAGCTAAAGAATATCCACGATCATAAAGAGGAACAGAAGTGCCATCCAACGATATAAACTCCTTACGTGACTGTATCTTTGTTTGGTTATCCACCCAAAAGGTCTGCATACAATTTGAATATACAACAAATGTAAGTTTGAAATGAAACAATTTCCAGTCATTCAATATAAGATGAGAAGGTATTCATGGTTTATTTTCTTTTGACAAGTATTTCATTATTGGAGTGCCAAAGCCGATATGAAGCAGTATCAAAGCATGAACATACAGTCTGCATTACAAACACCAAAATAGAACCACAAGGTCAAAGTACATAAGAGTACCCATGGTAAAATATTGATGCTACAAATGCACTTTATTTCATTATTGGAGAGTCAAAGCTGATATAAAGTAATACCAAAGCATGAACATAAGGGATGCATTGCAAAAAAAGAGCCATAAGGTCAGAGCACAAAAGATTGCCCACGGTAAAATATTGATGCCGCAAATGTGCTTGGTTATATTTGGTTGCAGCTGTCATAGAACACCTAAATACCCAAATAATCCCATTCACCCTAATAGCAATAAATTTTATACCACGTCATTATTATTCTATAATTAGCGACAAAGTTTGAACAATTTAATTAATACAGAACTCCTATAAACCTAAAAATAGTAGTATCTATACTCTGTTTCACAGACCAGCAAGGCAAAACCAAAAGCCACAAGGAATTAACACAGTAAATAATCCCTCTAGGCACACACATGATAATACTTCATTCATCTAATAACCCTTAGTTAGACATTGGTGCATGATAAGTTGTTCATGCCACTACTAAAAGCTATCATTAACTGCATTGCTGCATAGCCATACCAGCTCCCATGCATTCTTTTCACTTTTTCTTTGTACATTTACCTATATTCTCAAATTTTCTCAGTTGAGATGAAGACTCCCACCATAATCACCAATCTAATGCTTGGTTAGTGGGTCTACATCTGATTGAGAAATCTAATTTCTCAAATTAGTTTGCAATTTGCAAGTATTTGTAATGCACTAATGCTGCATACACATTGCTGCCAGATTTTTTCAAGAGGAGTCATTAAATCATTTTTCCAGTTGCTTATGTATTGGGTGAGTAAGAAAGTTATAGGTATCCACTCTCTAAGACTACAAGTTGTAGTAGATTTTTTCCAAGTAGCTTAATTACATGGATATGAACATATTTGCATCCAAGAATATGTCAAGTGAACCAGATCATTTCATTACAGGACAAGATTACAACAGGAAGAGAATCATACCACAGCGGAAGGCTTATCTGAGCCAACCTGAAGAGCTGGGTAGTAAGTCTCTTCTCCAGATTCCAGCATTACGTTTGAATCCTGAGTTTGATATAAGTAAACATCAGCTAAAGCATTGTAAGCAATAATGAACATGAGAAATTGGAGGCCAGATGTGCAAATACATAAGCAACATATATTAAGATGTAGAAGAACCAGGCTCACATATGATGATGAGCAGCTCTCTGAATGCCATCGAGACCACTGCTGCAATAGCTCTTCAAGCTTTCGCTTGCTTTCTCTGAGAATGATATTGAAGTTTATAACTATCTCTTACCATTTAAATAAAAAATGTGTATTAACATACCTGGGCAAAGAGTTATAGATTACTTGAACTGTAGGTTGCTGCTCATCAACGGTTATTCGGGGTCTCTTAACACCAGATAAAGCTAGATGGTTAAGTTATGGAAAGTATAAAACCACAAAACTGGTGATTAGGTGAGCCAATGTGCAAGGAGAAAAATTGTCAAAGGCAACAACTGTCACGAATTCTTAAACACTAGTTGTGCCTAGACTGATCTCCAAGTATGACATACAAGGGAAAACAACAAAGCTTGAAAAAGGGATACAATTGGCATCTATCTCTTTTTTACTTAAAATGGTTTCATCTTTCTCACGATTGCTGAAACCAGTTTCGCTCTCAACAGCAGCAGATCCATTTTCAGCAGGCATAGAGCTGATGCATGTCAGATTTTCTCCTATTGCAACTGATTCTGTTAATTCAAAACCAATTTTCAGGGCTCGGGTGCTTGCATCTGCTTCTTTTTCACAGTCAGCTATCATCAAAGTTCCCACTCTATCATGTGATCCATCTGATATGGTTCCAGGGGCCTCCCCATTAATCTCATCTATTAACTGAGAGTTTAAAGACAAAGAATCAGGTTTAATAACTTCACAACCAGATTCGCATGGATCATCATTCTCACTTCCATGTCCTGAGTTACTGGAACCAGGAAGTTTGATAAAATCCTCAGGCTCCATTGTAGAAAGATAATTTTCTGAGTAAGTGCAGGACTGCATTTCACGGAATAAAGTTCACAGGTCAAAAAGATAATCTATGAAATGAATACAGAACTTTACGCATGGATATAAAATAAATGATCACAAAATTACTGTAGAAACATAAATGCAGCTATGATATTTCAGCCAGCATACATAGTTCACACTGCAAATATTTAAATGTACAGGAAGTGAACTGTATTAGTTCAAATTTTTAATCCTCAATCTACTACTGCACTGATACCCAACACCTTCTTTCCACATTACATAAGAAGTTTCAAAAAGAGAAACTATTCAGAAGGTCAATCAACTTTGATCCAATAAAATGCAAACTCGGGGTCATTCCACGCACCATTAGAAATACTTGAACACTCTTGTAATTAAAATTATCCAACATTACTTCCACTCGTCAGCTAGCACATATCTAAATAAAATTAGAAATTCATTTCAATTATTATTTTTAAAAAAAACCCAGGTTGAGTCAATTCATGTTCAAACCAAGTTTTTATTTTTCCAAATACAAAGCTACACTTTAATGTCAAGAAACAAAATATCAATTCCCCAAGGAAGACCTACACCACAAATATGCACCCAACGAAATTGCTTTTGACCGTTAATGAATGGAAGATCTACGCCACAGCTGCCATATACACAAAGACAGTAGAAGAAGCAACATCGTACAACTCAAGCCTATAAAACCCCAAACCTATAACTCGCAACTTTTTAGTTCTAATATTCTAGACACATCAAGTCCCAATATCTCAACAAATTACAGCATGCACTTCGAATTTAAAAACATAAAATATGGAAGCAAACCTCAAAACAAGATCACGGGTTTTCTTAATTCAATTTTCCGTGGTTGAATTTTAAGCGCACATACTTAGCGTGAAATTGAGGGGTCAAAAGAAAGTAAAACACAGAATTAGGGTTTCCAATTTACCAAAAAATAAGGGATGTCTGAATGCCGCGAGAATTGAGAAGCCGACAGAGGCTCGAGCAGCGGGCAAAGTAGAGCCAACGAGCCACTGAGGCGCCGAGATTTTGAAATGTATTTGAGGTGTCTGCGCGAGACGGAGAGAGATTATGAGATAGAAAAGGAAAACGCAGCGGCCGCCTTTCATTTATTTACTGAATTTTCCATATTTATACGGTTTTGATTGCCTTCCCTGCGCATTGAGTGTGTATGTTATGTACATCCTCATCTACAGCCATGTTGTCACTCTTGCACAAAGACATTTCGGGTAAAATTATATAAAATTAAAAAAAAAAAAGATGAAAAAAATAATTATTTAGATAACAAAGTATTTCACATCATTAAGTTCTCATATTAAATTATGATTTTAGTGAATAAAATGGATTTGAAATTCATATATTAGAATCATTTCATATTTTCTTTTTCAACGCTTTCTTCAAATCCAAATTCATCAATTCAAATAGGGAGGCTTTTTTTTTGAATTATATACATATAAGAGAAATAAAAAGAAATGTTAAAACTTACAATAATTATGATGCATGTTTTTGCAGTGTCAAAAATAAAAACAGACACGACTTTTCAGACTCCTTTTTATTTTATATTGGTTTTTTTGCTTTTGGGTGAAAATGAAAATATGTTATCTCTTGTATTTTTTAATTATGACATCTTAATATATTTTTATTTATAAAAAAGTTGTAATTTTGTTTTTTTATTATTTTGTAATTATTAGTAATGCAATATCATTGATTTTTTTTTATTTATAAGAATTACAGCTCAAACATATTTCTATAAATAGTATGAATGGTGCAAAAGTATAAAATTACTTATTGTTTTGTTTAAAAATAATATATTGTGATGGAATTTTGGATATTTGTATATACAGGAGAAAAAAAGCTTATTTTAAAAATATTTATAAATGTTTTTAATAAGTGTTGTTTTTAATAATTTAAAAATTAATAAATTATAAATAAAATAAGAGACAAGGGACCAGCTTATTTAGCGATTATAGAATATATAATATAAAATATCCTTCAAACCTCATACTGACTACTTTTCTCAATTGGGAGACTCGTGAAAGTGTCATATGTTTTTATCTGACATCGACAGCCAGTTTCCTAAAACCACACACTTTCAGATCCAATCCTGGAATCACAGATTCTCTACACATATAGAAAGACAAAACAGATCTTCATATTCGAGCAGACAGGTGGAAACAATGGCTAGTTAGTGAAGGACATGGACATGGTTCTCCTCCTCGAGCTACTACTTTCACTTTGTGTATTTCCCAAGATTTTTCCATCATCACCATCTTCCTTTGTCACTTCCTCTATTTCACTGAACGAATGGCCCAAAAACAATGAGGACACGAATCCTTGTGAAGTTGAAGGGCTACTAGCAATGTCATGAATGCCGTCTTCACTAGAGCTGCTTTCAACTTCAACAGGAGACTTACCCTTAGCCTTTGCATTAGCAAGAATATCTCCATCTTCTGAGAGATCATTGTGAGCCTCTTCTACGGGGCTGCTGTACTCCTCCAAGCTAGTGCTGTCACTAAGTGTGTGGAATATCGAAACACTCTCTTTCTTGGCACCTTGAAAGGAATAGCTCCGGGTTCTTCCATTGTACATAGGGAGGAGGGATTTGGTACGCGATGTGTCTGCATCCCTTCCTAAACTATACGTTGTTGAGAGCTTTCTCCTGATGTCTTCCCTTCCTCTGACTAAGTCACCAAGTTTTTCCAGAACTTCATTGGCTGCTGCCTCCTCTGAAGCTTTTTGTTCCAGATCAGTGATCATTCTGTCGAATGCTTTCTTTTTGGATTGCAGAGAACGCTGGACAAGCACAGGGATGGAATTTGGAATGTGAATCAATTCTGAAATGGCCAGGGTGCTTTCCATGGAAGTGGAAGGATTTATGCTTACTCTCTTTTCCAGGAACTTCCCAAGGTTCTGACCTTGAAGCTTTTTCTTCTTCCAGAAGATGCAGCAGTACCAGACAGCCGCTGCTAGTAATACCAATACAAATGATTCTATTAAAAGGAACAATATAATTGTCCTCTCATTGCCTGCGTAAGGGAAAATGTCAGACTTCCAAGTTTTTATGATATCAAGTAAAGAATAAAAAAAAATTGGGTGCAACTTACCCAAGTAGATACTTATGCTCTTGGGCTTCACTTGTGAGCAGCTAGATGCAAGCTTCTGGCCTGGAACCAAAAGAATGTGCAAGAACAACACTGTGATGTAAGGTACTTGCAGATGAAGTTAGTTGAACTGTATAATTCAGCCAAAGCCATAGAAAAGCATTACGTGCAGTGCGACAAGGAAATGGATTGCCCTTTCCTGCGTGAAGGGAAAGTTAAATAGTTAAGACTTGTCCCAAGCTGAGGTTCAAGTGATGAAAGCAATTTCAGTTCATGAAGTAATAAGCAATTGCATCAATTCAGCTTAGCAGCACTTTCATTTACTTCACAGCTTCCCTCGCACCAAAACATCTATACTGGTTGCCGTTAAAGCTGTTAAGAAGGGAAACAAATATTTGGTGGATGCATCTCCTGTACTATTAATCAGACTGATTTGTCAACTGTGAAGAGAGAGTATTATGAATTCTTTTTCAGTCAGGAAAACACTAATTTGGCAATATGACTACATGCCAAACATAGAAATGCATCGTATAAAGTGCACTCGGGAAGGAGAGAAGCTTACTTGAGACAGCAAAGAATGCCAGAAGAGTTCTTTCATCCAGTACAAAGTTTTGCAGATCACTTTGAGACAACTTGAACAAGAATTTACCTGCTTGTTGAGAACATGAATTATTGAACATTGAATACCAAATAATTACATTTTCTACACACACTACAGAGAGAGAGTGAGATCAGAATTACTGGGATCACTTTCAGACAAGACGATGGAACCAGAAGCTGGAACAAGCAAGGTAAATGCAACATTTTTGGGTTTCAATGCTGATACAACAGTGTATTCAGCAATGGTCTGAGCAATTTTTCCTTCCATTTCTGTCTCAGAAATGTAAACTGCATATCCAGAGCAATCAAGTACGGGATTAACTTGGATTACAGAATTCAAACTAGCCGATCTTGGGAATTTTTTGAGATCTCCTGCGGGTGAAAAAGAGTAAAGGTATCCATCCAATGAACCAAAAGATATCCAACCTGCTTCATCAGCCAAACTGTTAACTAAATGAGTCAAACAGTCATTATACAAATTACAGCCCCTATGTTATTCATCACTTAAACTAATTCATCAAAATTATATATCATAATCAGTAAAACCAAGTCACTTCCAATGGCTTTCCTGCATTTTTTTTTATCCCATTTGACTTCGGTTCTGATCACTATTAAGTTTTATCACGGGGCATCAATATCCATTACAGGCTGAAGTTGTAAAAAGTGATGATCACCTTACCATTTGCATCAACAACTGGCTCGTAATCTGCTGAATTTAATGGCCCAATACTTCCTTGCCACAAAATATTTCCTGTGGAAACATCCAATGCCAGTATGAGACCTGAGTCTGGTACCGTAACATACAGAAGACCGTTGTTTCCTGGAGTAATTGTTAAAATATTTCCAAATGAGCTTAGATCTTGGATCCATTTAAAATAGGGACCGCCAACTGATAATGAATATAGTTCCCCCACAGTGTTAAAAATCTGCAAGAGAGAGATTTGTAAGGAACCTAGATCACCAAGCTAAACAAATTATATAGCTCCATGAAAACTGTATGTAGAGTGAAAACAATATTGACACTTGAGATGGGACTCAAGGGTCCAGATTATGGACATTAGAACAGAAAGCCCAACCCCGGAATCTGTTAACCAACATTGATAATTAAATTGTATAAAAGGTTCCTCTTTCACTTAAGTGCTGGGGCAAGCAGAAGGCATCACGGCAGAAAAGATAGCTTTAAGAACCATATTTTAGATCCAGCACAATTTAGAATCTAGAGGAAGTCAAATTCATGCTCGAAAATATAATCAAAGGAAGATGAATTTACTATTTGAGCTTACATATACACTGGCTTCACAATGATCAATCACAGCAGCTGAAGTAAAATAGCACTCTGTAATATTTTTCCTGCAACCTTGGCGATATCCGTGCTGATAAAGCACTGGACCAGCACTCCAGATAAGCTTCCCATACAACCTATATGCAAAGAGCCCCCGATTCTTAACAGTAATGAGCACGCATGAGCTGAATATGCTTGCAGAGACTCCTATTATTTCCCCTGGTCCTTCTCTTCCTTGTCCTGGACCGAAGAATACTTCTACTGCAGGCTCAGAAGTTCCAATTTTTGAAGGATAAATTTTCAGTACTCTGTTTTCCGCAACCAAATATATCTGCAAATAGTTGGCCTTTCAAAATATTAGCGACCCCTGCAAAGTGAAAAGTCTAAAAATCATAATTATACCTGTTGTGCCTTGGCACTGCCTAGTTTAATGCACATCAAGGAATGAAACATATTTACCATTTAAGATCATGTTCTAGTAGCTACAGAAAATTCAGTGAATTATGGAGGTGAAAATTACAAGGGTCTTATAGGCAGATGACACAATGTATAGATTCATGCCAACAAAGTAAAATTTCAAAGAGAAAGAGATTCAGTACAGAGCCTTGCCGTTCTTGACCCTCCATGAA
Source organism: Avicennia marina (assembly GCA_019155195.1). NCBI lineage: Eukaryota > Viridiplantae > Streptophyta > Magnoliopsida > Lamiales > Acanthaceae > Avicennia > Avicennia marina. The sequence goes on from CM032765.1 coordinate 11,943,805, forward strand.
CTGGAGCTATATTAACATTGCATGTATAGCTCAAGTGTAGTGTCCATGCAATAGAACCGTTAGTTTCAAAGGCAAAAAAGTTCTTCCCCGAACAAGCGTAGACCCTCCCATCATCTCCAATGAAGTTGTTGAGAAGTCTGTTAGCCGCTCTCTTGGAAGGTTCATAAACTGAAATAAAAAAACTTCTATTCTTAAACAATGTCGCCACTTTTATAAGTGAACTACACGTCTCTAATCTCTATAATGGTCATAAACTCTTATTCTGATCAGGCGGCAACCTTTGTTGTTCACTTTATAGCCAGATCTATATGAGCCGAGCCCACATCATAAAATGGGGCAAAATTACTATTTTCGAGGGTAAATGCGTGGGAAGAAAGAACAAGCAAATGCAAAACTATTTCTTATTATACGACGTCAATTGCCTCGGGTCTCAGCAAGGATTAACGTTCCAGTATCTTGCACCAGAAGTATGGAAATTGCAGAAAGCGAGAAAGGGAGAGTAGTGTACCTGATAATGAGTGAAAATACGGTGAAAACTTCTGTAGAAACTTAGAGTGGTGAGGCCAGGTAGAAGTTAATGGTGCAATCAGGGCAAAGAATATAACAGTTGAGCGAATATGAACACGCAGAGACATCGTATGGAGGAAGATGGATCTCATCTATTCTTCGTGCAAATTGTCGCACAGAATACTGGATCAAAGAGGCGGTTAATTAACCGCTCGTTCCTATGGCGGGAAAAGAAATGGGTCTGTCTGGGATTGTGGCTCGTGGACTTCCGACAAGTTTCGAAAATTCATTTTTTTTTATTGATGATAGAATTAGTGGGGTTTTGTAGAGTTGGAATTTTATCCAATGAATTTTGTGTAGTAAACAAAATTTTGATAACCTTTTTGTTTCCCAGTAAGACTGATCGAATGCTTCTCCCTGGCACTCGATATGAATCTCTCTGTTGCCCATCGAGTCGCGCAATGCCTTCCCGGGAGCAATAAAGAGGAAAATTGAGTGAGTCAATGCAGAGTCATCTTTTATGGGAAGAAAATAAAAATGAAAGAGAACAAATGAAATGGGGGTTTTCTTTTATGTGCCAATTATCGTGGCCCTGTGGTTTGCTGCTTAATCTTTATCAAGTCATAATCTGTAAAATGGCAACTCAAATTCCAAAAATTCTAGAAGAAATTAACATGTCTTGTGTTGTCACAACTGTGACATCACAAGCTGAAGCATGGAACTGGCCGAATGCTACACTCCTGCAGAGCAAGTTGTTGAATCCGGAGAAGCAGTAGCATGATACTTTGCCTGCGCTTCCACCTGTGTCAGCAAATAGAACGGCCATCATTTAAGAGTATCTGCTGGCTAAAAGGGACTCACACGGCGGGCCATCCTCAGCAGTATTTCAGGTACAAAACGCCTTCTTGGAGGAGCTATAGCATCCATGGCGAGAGCTTCCTTGTCATCAGCATGTATAAAGGCTACCAAATAGTCAAAAAGCTCATCTTTACCACCTCGAAGGGGATCCTGCATTTTGATAGGTGAACAATTTAATCTCTACAAGGATGACTAGGATACATTGGATGCAGTTTTTGGGCTTACATTCTTCCTGAAAATAAACTATCTACATGTGATTTAACTATTTATACATCTATTTATAGCACACAGTAAAATCGGCGAGGATTCCCCCTAATTGGACGCCAGTTCTCCGCACTCTATGCATTAAATTGCTGTTTCTGTCAAATGAGTTAGCAAATAGGGGAAAACAATTGAAAAGAAGTCGCTTACTTGGAGGAATAAATCAGTATGAGTTTTTCCATCATACAAGATGAGATCCGCTTGAGCCCCTATGCTTTGGAGTGCTTCCACAAAAGTTTTACTGTATACAAGCATAAAATGAAGGTAAGGGAAGTCTTGATTACTACAAAGTCATTAATGTGGTTAAAAGAATTATACCTTAGGCAACTTCAAAATGATAAAACTTATACACCAAAAAGAACGCTTTTCCATGTAAACGTGATTAATTTCATAAATATGCTTCATCCAGCCTCATAACATATGATCATAAAACTTAACTAAAAGAACTGTTTTTCTCACCCTATCTATACCGTATTATATAAAAAAGTGTGAATATTTTTGTTCATTGTGAAAGGACATATAAATCCTTAATTAAATATCTACATTTATTATTGTAAATATGGTTATATAGGTAAAAGTAAAATTCTATTTAAAATATTTATCTTTTAATAGTAGAAAATTGGTAGAGTCCTAACTCCAAACTACTTTTGTAGTTATCTTTAAATTATTTGAAATAGAAATCTTTGAATTGAAGGAAATTAATAATAGAATTTTTAATTGATATATTTTAGCAATAGAAATTAATATAATCCCAACATATTTAAACAACTTATGTAATTATTTCAAAGTTATGTAAAATAGAAATATCTAAGTAATAGGAAACTAATAGAATTTTAAATTATTTATAAATTAAGTAAAATTTAAAAGTTAAAAGAATCCTAAATTTTTAAAAATATTTATATATTTAGATTCATAATAAACAAAATTATAATTTTATAATTGAATTTAAAAAACAATAATTATCATTGTATTTAAAATATTTAGTTAAACTATGAATGATAAAATAAATAGTTATAATAATGAGATAAAATAAAAAAATAACAAATTTCATATATAAAAACATCACTATTGTTATAACAATATATTATAAAATATCTAAAATGAATGAATCTTTGATCGTCAAAGAACATGAGTATTCATTTTATATTGTCATTTGATTTAATAGTTATTTATATTTAATTAATATTATAGATAACACATAGAAAGAAAAAAAGTTACAACAATGTGCTAAAAATTTAAATAAATAAATTACACATATAAGAAATCAATATTCGTATGAAAAAATAATATTTTACAAAATATTTAAAACAAATGAATAGATGACTATCAACTTTATTAAATATGTTATTTTTGCATAATTATATTTTTAAAAACATAACAACAAATTCATTAGAAAACTTTGATGTCATGCTAATATCATCTAATAAACATAAAATAAAAATAATTTTCTAAAATACTATAAATATAAATATCAATTAAGTTAAAATATGAAAAAAAGACAAATACTAACATAAATAAATTTATAATAATGAAATAAAACTTTGAATAAATAAATAAATTATATATCTGTTATAATATATTTAAAACAAGTAAATATTTGACGATTAACATTATTAAATATGCAATGAGCTAAATTTTAAAAAATAAAATAAATTTCTTATATGAAGAACACTATTCTTATAATAATGTTTTTATAAAATATCTAAATCAAGTCAATATTTGACTATCAATTTTATTAAATACATGATAATTTTTAGAATATATTTATGTTATAGTTATATTTTTATAAACTACCAAATAAAATAAATATGAATAGAATATTGTATAATAATGTGCTGAAATTTTAAAATAAATAAATTATAAATTACAAAATCAGTAATCTTAACATATGCATTATGAAAATTTAAATTTATCAAAAATATTTTTAAAACATATTAATTAGAACCAAATTGACATGTTATTTAAAAAATCAAATCAAATTTAGCAATGCATAGACAAAAAGAATCATATTAAGAATTTTGAAGGTCTATACGCAAGAAGGTAGCGAAATGATAAGTTAAAATTCAATATAAATAATATTGATATAAATAACTATGCTTAAAATCAACGCAAAGCAATCGAGAATTAATATAAGTAATTTAATTACAGAACTTCAAAGTATATCTGAATTATGCTAATATTAAGATAATTTTTTATTTCAATAAATCCATTTAAGCAATTAATAAATTTTTGTTTATAGTGTATCAATTTAAAAATAAAATATATTGGTAAATAAAATAAAGAGAGAGAAAGTTAATGTTATAATACAATAATCAAAAGATTCTTTTTCAATCAAGAGTTAAAAAGTACAACTTTGATCCTTATATAAGATTGTTTATGGAAACTCAGTTAATTTTATCTTAATATAAAGTATTTTTTACAAATTATTAATTTTTATTATTGTATAAATTACATTTTATTATGTTGTGTTAGAGTTGAATATGAAATAAGTACAAGTGGGTCTTTATATTAAAAGGTCAATATATTAGATAATAAGATAAAATAATTTAAATTTGATTTATTTTACTAGAATGTTAAATAAAACTAAAAATTTTTATATGGTGATTATAAAAGATTTTTTAAAAAATATATATATAATGGAGCTTGTGTAAAACAGTGAAATATCAAGGTTTAAATTAAAAAAATAGTTCCATTGACATGAATTTATTTTGACCAAGTACATTTATATTGACAAAATTTACTTTCTAAATATAACAATCAAATTTATTTTGACCAAATAACATCAATTTGATTCTTATATTTAGAAAATAAATTTTATAAATACAAATGTACTTTAAATACAAGATATATTAAATTCTAAAATTATTGCAAATCTTTAGCTTATAAGTAACTATTACCACAAGAAATATACATGTATTTTCCTCATTTATTTGTACAAATTTAAATTTAAATAATATATTCATTATTCATTTTTTTACTTTACTTAATAAATTTAAGATGGCATATATGATCAAATAATTTTCTTATCATTAAAAGTTAAAAATTAAAATTTAAATGATATTTTCTTTATCATTATTTTTATTTAATTAAAAGATACTATTATAAATTAATTTATTATTGAAACTCGTGATGTTAAAAGTTAAAATCTAAATTTTTATTAGTTTTTATTTAATTTATTAAACTTTTTTAAATTCATCATATGATTAATACAAGAATGTAAATATATAAACTCAATTTTCAAAAAATTACTAATCTATATAAATATTAAAATTGGGTAATTTAATATACTTTTATATTATTTGATTTTAACACATATTCTATACTATACGTGTATAGCACGTAACATTTTCTAGTATATAAAAAATTAAAAAGAGGGAAAGAAATGAATCAAATGGAGTTAAATTGATTACCATGCTCAGAGTCAGAATACTCACTTGGATCTTATGCAGTGAGGGTTACGTTTTTAACACAAGAAAGCATTTTTCTAACAGAAACTTTTGAAGTTACATTTGGAAATGAATAGAAAGTTAAATCATACTAAAGAAAGAATAAAACCCACACAGAGTTCACCAAGCCAGTAAACCAAGTAAACTAATGTCATTTGTTTCAAGCAGAAGCTACACCATGTTTTAAGTCACGGCAGCACATCAATATGATCATTGATAGGTAAACTAACCTGGCATCGGCTGGTATGGAATAATCTGCAGTACCATGGAATAGAATCATACGTGGCAGCACAGAAACAGCACCACTGAAGCTTGGATTTTGTAAAATTATTTCAGGAGAAAATTGTTCCAATCCCTGTTCCCCTTCCATGATACTATGATCACAAATAAAGTAACAGTCAGATGGAGCAAAGAATTGTCAAAAAGCCAGTATAATGCAAAAGTATGAAGACAAGCAATACCATTAGCATCTGGAAGATATTCATTACCTCAAAAAGATGGAGCGATACAATCCTCGACCATGGAAATGATCGACTAGTTTGAGTAAATTGTACCTGTCAACATGATTATTAGGAACTGCCATGCAAGCATGACACATTCACGGTGCAATCTAGAAACATCAAGTCATCAGCAAGGAGAAGATAAAAGTTCTGAAATCCACGATTGACTTACCCTCCAGACAAACCAAAATAAGCATTTATCTGGGACACACTCCAAGAAATGCTCTCGCCTCTGGATTCTTCAATTGCATGCTGCAAAAGAGCAAAGGCAGAAATATGCGCACCAGCAGATTGACCCATTAGATAAATTCTGCAAATTTGACATCTTTGGGTTAGAGGAGCAATGACAATGGATCACTACAGATACCTCACACTATTCACGTAGCAAAAAGAAACATCAATTTCAGGAGACTCCACATAATGATATTTTTCATAATGAGAAAAAAGCTAAAATAGAATGTCCCGACAATTTTAATGTAAATCTTTGAAGTTATCAGTGGAAGAAACAAGTTAAATGATTCATATTGATCAAAATGCCAACAGCAGAAACAAAGTTGGCCATATGGAGCCTATAACCAATCTCCTTTTAGTTTATGTCAACTCAGAAGCATTGTCTTCTTTGTCATATGAGATCCAAGCTTCAGTAAGTGCATAAAACCATGTCAATCAATAATGTCTTCTTCATATCATAATTTTTTAATAATGTCTTTCTTTATATGAGAAATTTATTCATCATTAATTTTATCTTTCTCAAGTTTTGAAGTGAAGCCAAACATTTAAGAAAATTTATGGCGGACAATGAATCAACTCACTTGTTTGGATCTCCTCCAAATTCAATAATATTGTCACAAATGTAGGCAATTCCTTGACATACATCATTAACCATATCACTGATTGTCCCCTGTGGAAAATTTCTGCAGCCATGTCAGAAGAAAAATATAATCAGGTGAAAGATCTAAATCATGTACAGACATTGACATTTAAAGAATCCTAAATAATTATCCTTTTTTCTCTAAATCATTCACTAACCTATAACATAGTCCAATCATAGGAAGTTAAAAAGATTAAAACGTTTATTATCATGTTAATGAAGTCGGAAAATGAAGGTCATTGCTGACATGCCAGCACGACAGCTTGTTCTAAACAGATGAATACTGCATTTCTAATAAAGTACAAATGTTGCATTTGATAAACATGCACGCCAATTTCCAACATTATATCAGGCACTATTGTTTGGTATTTACTGAAGTGCCCGTAATGTCTTTATTTCTCTGAAACACAGTGACTGAAGTAATAAGACACCAACCACTAATCTGGTATTGGCACAAAAACCTATCAATGTGTCCCATTTACTAAATAACAAGATACACGCTTGCTCAATAAATAATGCTGGGACTAACACTTCATAACTCAAGAGTCATGTACCTATAATCAACGCATGCCACTATGATGCCTCTTTCTGCCAACTGTAGTCCTAGGAGGGAACCCCATGCCTTGTACCTGCATCAAACCTATGTCATAGCTTCACTGAAAGCATGGCAAAATCATGGCTTCATCCAGAGATCCAGTTACATGAGCTGAATTGGCTACCAATTGAAGACATTATATCAAACATTTAGGACAACAGGATAAGAGAACTTCAGGCCGCGATTTCAAAATTGTAAAGGCACCTCCAGTAAGGTCAAAATAAAAATGTGCTAGGGGAAGTCGTGTTCTAGGATGAAGCATATCTCTCAATGCAGAGAAAATAGCTAGTGCACACGTAGCATAGAAGCAGACATATTACATCTCAGAATACAAAAGTGCAGGCATAGGCATAGAGGCAGGCATATTATATCTCAGAATATAAAACTCACTCTTCTCTCTTGGAGTTAAAGGTAATGACTCTCACCCAATAATCCATGCCCCACCAGTTACGAATATCACCACTGGCTTCAATTCATCGCCTTTCGTGGGCAAATATAAATCCAACCTGCAAGAGAACTCATGATAAACATTCTAAGCAAATGTCGTACAGGAAAATGAGAATTACATATAAAGACCATAGTGTACCTATTTCTTGGCTGATCTCCATAAACAATACTTCGGCGGACTTTGCTTGAAAAGAAATAACAGAATGCAACTGCCAGGAAGCAAATTGGATAGATCGTTTTTTTTTCAACTCGCTAATGGTTTCCTTATTCGTTATTAGTGTCAATTGTTGTTAGAGATTGGATTGGATATTAATGACATAATTATAGGGATTAAATTGGAATCAGTATCATGTGAATATAATAGATAACTAAATTAGTGAGATTGTAATTGTACACCTTCCTAATTTAGGACCCTAGGCTTGTGTACATATATTGGTGTAATCATTCTCAAGAAATACAAGAAAAATTCATCCCAATTTTGTTTCAATAGTTAAGCTATTGCCCATCAAGACTTGATAACCTTCCACATAATTTGACCCTCCCATACTCTTCTCACTGACAATCAGAATAGAGAGAGAAAGTACACATTCTTCTATTCCAGCTTAACAGAGGATAGCATAGGCATTTTTCCCACGTGATCATTAAATTTTAATGTACTTAAGTAGTGATTCTGAAAATAATGGGTCCTTTAAAGATGCTTGTAATATCTCCTCCAATACCCTATATCAAAAGAATGACAGAATTATTTGAACCTTACCCTGGAGAAATCCAGGCATAAGCAACATGGCATAAAGAGCAAGGGCCAGTAGCTTTGTTATCCACCGATAGCCTACCCTGAATAAAAGAATGATTAGGAAAACATCAAGCTAAAGCGGTCTACCATTGAGCAAAATAATTGATATTGCCATAAGAAAGCAAACATGAAAAGCAGTCTCAACCCTAGTTCGAGGGGATATGATATCTAATATGGCAGTTGTACACCAAGTTTTGGAAACAGCATTGAAGATGGTGAAAGGAAAGTTCTGCTAATGGGAAAAAAATTTTGAATTTTAGATGGAAGCATGAGTTTCAGTACATCTATCAACAGAATTACATGATTTTCAATAGAAAATGTGCAGAACACTGACCAATGAACGCAATAATCTTCCAACTTAACCTTACAGCCCTAATAAAGTGATAAAATTGACTGATTTCAAGTTTCTATGATGCAATCGTTACAAAACAAGCCTTTTCATATCTTTTTCTATCAAGCCATTTCGAATCCAATCATATAAGTTAATGCAATTGTAAAATCAGATCCATCCACACAAAAAATTCACGTCACAAATTCTAATATATGTTATTACGCTTCAGCTGAAGCATCAAAAGACTCTATTAAGACCAGATCACTTTGCACTTGTCTCCTATGATTGCCCTTGTATTTCTGAATGGCACTCCACGTTTGTTGGAAAGCCTTGCAGAGATGCAAAGATACAACTTCTCTAACTCAAGCAGTCAAATAAGGCGACAAATTGCTGTTATTGTCAAATTTTACAAACTAGAAGAACCAAGCGTTAAATCAACCGATAAACTGAAAAGAGAAAAACAAGAAGCATAAAAATGGAAATAATACCCAAGATAGCTAAGCAGCTTGAAGGTGAGCCGAGTGAGCAAATACGTCTCCGCTGCAGCATGGCCAATCTCCCGGCTGAACGACTGCTGACGAGATGGCGGAGCAGCTAACGACGCCGCCTTTTTACCAATTCTTCGTCTCGGTTGCCGTTTCAAAGCAGAAGCAGGAGGGAAAGTCGACAACCTAACCAGAGTGTCGGTTTCCATATCTTTCGTCGAATCGTCGACGGAATCTGTGGAAGAAATATCCGCGGGCAAGGACGATGATGTCTCCATCGACGTTGGGCTGTGAACGTAAAATCAGCGGTGTGACGCGGAGATTCTAGAAATGGCGCTAAAAATTGTGGGATTTCGCATTGGGTTGGGGAAGGATGCGTGCTGACAACATTTCCAGTGGGATGGTACGGAGAATCGTTTACAGTTTCCCCCAGGCAACGAGTAAATTGCGAAACGACAAGATAGGGGATCGGTAATTGCTAATAAACCCGCTGACCCTCTTTTTCCAGGAATAAATTTTAAGAAGACAGAAGACAGAAGACAGAGAGAATCTCGACAAATGTTTCTCAAAAAATCAGATCACGTAAATTACAGAATAAATTGGAGAATGTGGCAAAGACGGTGCAGTACGACCGATAAACTGCCTTAAAAAAATTCTGGCAAAGTAAAATCTGGTCCGACCGCTAAGGTTGAAAAGAGCAGAGGAATTTTGAGCAAATTTGTCAACTGTAGATTCCGTGAATCCTACACGGCACAAGTGTCCATTCAAAGTCGTAAATCACCATCACAAATGGCAAGTGGATGGAATTCTGCCGCTAGGTTGTTTATCCTCGTCCTCGAAAAAAATGCCATCTCCCGTCACGCGAGAATCTGATCCCGCCTCGTACTTCAAATCTTATTCGACGTGGAAATAAAATTACGTGTTCTGTGGTTCGACACTCCGCGTATCAGTCCAATTAAGCTGATACATTTATAAAGGGGATGTCTTAACCATTTGCCACCAGTGGCTCTCCAGAAACGCCCGTGGGTCCACATGTGAATGATTGCTCAGTGCTGTGAAAGAGCATTCATACCATCACAGGGCTTCCGTGTGGCCCAGTTCCAGTCTTTTCGCACATTGCCAGACCTCTTTAGAAACTAGAGCTGAAAGCCGAATGTGGTGGCAATCAAGAACATTAGTGCCCGTGACCTGATGGTCCAAATGAGTGTCTGGTAACAGTCAAATTAGCTTTACGTGTGGTTCACCTACATCTTGTGAGGCTTGTAGGCTCAAAAACAAGATGAGGAATTGAATTGGGACGCGCAAAGTTTACAGGCAATTTGCCAAAACTCCCACAAAATTAGTAAAGACCACCTCTTACATCAACATTAGAAATCAAACATAGGATACCTTGCCCGACAAAGGGCAAGTTCTGGACGTCTGAAATAAGAACTGCCTATAATAGCATGTCTATGTCAGGAGCTAAAAAGCTATAAGAAAATAAATTCATACTTTTCTTACAAAGGGACGTCATGCGTCAGATGTAAAAGTAGCAAATTCCAGGCTAAAACAGGACCGTTATAATTATTGCGACAAGTTCAACCATACTGGTCTAATGCCTTAAATGATATAAGCTGAAACTTTGGAGACGATGAATATTACAAAGTCTTGAAAGCAAATAATATGACTTGTTGCCATTACGCTTTTTCTCTCACTTCTCTGTCCACACCCTTCTCTCGAGACTTCACCTAAACCACCATCTCTGCATGGCAGAAATTGGAGTGTTCAAGAACGGAGCGCTGCGCTGGATTAGTGGATTCACGGCCTGCCCAATCTTGGCCCATGCACTTTGATGATAACTAGCAGTTGCGGGAGCACGGTACATGAGCTTCAATAGCTATAACAAAAAAGTAGGAAATGAATAAAAGGATAACACAATACCCATCTATCTTCTATCCAAAAAACAGAGAATACATCACAATTGTATAATAAAATAACAGCAACACTATCGTGCCTTGAAAACAGGGCTGAGCCCTTTTTCCAGCAAAAGATCAACTAAGCTTCAAGTTGAAACCGGAGACAATTGTTAAGGTCATGGCAAATGTTGTTTAAGTAAATGACTAAATTACATGATCATTATATATGCATAAAATATATTTCACATAAATGGAAATCTCAAAATTCAAGTTTTGATTAAACAGTGGCACACACCTGCCAGTACATAAATGTTTGTATAAAATTCCGTTGCCACCTGCATATTTAAACAGTAAGCAGTAATGATGTAGCTTAATGAGTAAACAAAAATGAGTTGAAGAACTGAGGGTTAAGAATGAAAATGAACAGAGATACTAACGAGAAAAGAGAAATAATCAGAAGGAATCCATTTCCAATCTCAGCTTGTGAGGACAGAATGCTAAGAGTGGTTGCGTTGGACTCTACGCAAACACAAGCCTCTTCCAAGTACTTCCTGCAGAAATTCCAACATGGAAGTTACAAAAACATGGATGCAGTGTACCAAACACAAAAAGAGAACATCAACTTATTGACCATCATCCTGTCACCAAAAGAAAATGCAGTAACTATATGAACCAGATCAAAAGGAATATGATTAGGGGTGGCAACAGGTCAAGTCGGCAGGTCGGGTTGAGATCCGAATATTACACATGATCTGTTGACCCGACTTTTCTAACCAAAACCCAACCTACCAATTTCACAGGTCACCTAAATCTGACCCGCCAATCTACTAACAAAAACAATATTTTTCTTTAATTACAATTAAAACTTAATGTTTTAAATATTTACAATTTCAACATTTAATTTTATTTAATTAATTTTTTCTATTTATATAAATATTTATTAAATTATTTAAAATATATTCGTGAGTTCACAGGTTGGCAGGTCAACCCAAAATTGACCTATTTATCTTTTAAGGTTGACAGATCTAACTTAATTTTGATCCAAACCCCCGAAAACTTGACCCGAGACTCGCTAATTTCAAGTTGGGTGGGCCAAAAATTGCCAACCCTAAACATGATGTTGCTTCATGAAAATTTTTTGCTCAACTCACTCTATCATTGTCTCCTCTCATCCCTCAGAGAGTCTTAAACAATGAACTATAATATTACAAGTATTAGTGATGGTAGCACATAATGAGAACCGTGTCTTTAGGAAGTTGATGAGTTCCATAGATTAAATTCAAACTCAGATTCGTCTTCATAAGTACTAACTAGTTTTCAGGCCACAAAAGTCTAAAAATTTTGTAAAGCTACAGGGTTTTCTTTTCTGAAAATTTCTTAGACAGACTTGTGCAACTGAGTTGTATAGAGACAAGCGTGAGCTTCTAACCACAGTTTCTACAGGTGGAGTTTGACATTTAATGATTGGCAATGTTTGCTTTGCATTTGCAAACCTCAATCATTTCTAACACAACCTAAACACACAATACATATCCGAACACCAACAAGAAAATCTTAAAGAAAACACACATTTCTTTGTATATAGAATCATTACCTATATATATAGGCACATGCACAGATATATAGACATATGTATCTATATTCAAGATCTAACTATTACCATTATATAACAATAAATAACTAATTATTACATTCATATTATACAAATCTTTACAAAAAATCAATTGACTGAGCGTGATTTGATATTTGCAATATTTTTCCTCCAAAAAGAAACATAATTATCTTATTTTAACTCATTCCAACTATGATTGAAATACAAACCAAAGAAGACAAACACAATTTTCAAACTGTTTGAAATATCCTAAGACAACTGAATTAGAAACATCCAACAGCCAAATGAAATCCAAACATTACCATTACCTATTCAAATTTCCATGCTTATGGTGTTTGCCATACCAGATTCAACAATTATTAAAGGCCTAAAAATTCCCCGATCAATAGGAAAACCTCACAAATCACCAGAACTCCACTGAAAACATGTTTGCTAGCTCATTAGGTCATTGATCACAAATCTAGTGAATTATGCAAAAACTATAGCTCAGAAATATCAAACAAGGCAGTAACATTTATCTCATACAAAGTTAATGCAACAAACAATGTAACTGAAAAATCACAGTAATCACGATTGTGACACGTATAAGTTCCGATTGCAGGACTCTTCACCTGTACAAGGTGGATCTGCTGAAGTTACGCCTCAAGAACTTGGCAACATGCTCAAGCGCCCGACACAGTACCGGGATTAAAGCAACTGCCGAAAATAAAATGGGAACTTAATCCACTTTGCAGGGAAGAGCACCATAAATTAAGAAACATTAAATTGAATAATCGAGTGATACAGACATTTGAGGCACAGCTGTGAAGTGCCAAAAGTGAGGCAGTAAATGGAGTAGATAAAATCTTTGGTAGCTACCACTGACTGAAACCACACTTGCAAAGCCTGCAAGTTCCATGCTCTAGGTCTCTGCAGACAAGAGTTAGTCATTTCAGCAAGTAGACAATAGATTGTGGAATGAAACATATTATGCAACTAACTATTGCATTACCCCATATAATGAGTACAAGGAATACAGAGAAGAACATGCAGTCCCCAAGAACGAAAGACGATATGCCCGATTTGAGATATTTTTTGGCACAAGTGGGAATATTGCAAGAACAGCCACAACAAAGACCTGCCAGGACAAAGAAATGGATAAATGAGCATAAATGTCCAAGCAAAAAATTATTCCATGACCAGTATAAAATGCCATCAGATTAGCCAGAATCCTCTGCCCATGGAGGAAAGAAGGGAAATAAAAACACGTCAATAATGAGAAGTTCTAAGTCAACGACACGAAATTTTTTCTTATGCTTAATTTCACAGTCAAATAAGTGTTACATAACAAACCAGGTTCTTTTTTATGACTCTTGATCTTTCAAATGCTGTTCAATCTATACATAGGAAAACATGAAAGCATTTCATAGATCCATCCTAAACACAGGAACAATGCATGTGAAAACCAAAATGAAGCAAAGGGTCATAATACATCCCAGGCCAGACATACTAGACTGAAAACAATTTATCCAGATGAATATGAAATGGATCATGGCACAGCGGTAGCATGATAAGCATTAAAAGAAAAAGTGGACACAGAACTAAGAGGGCACGCTTACGCCTTAGTGCAATGTAAACCAGCTTTAGTGAAAATTATGTTTTACCTTTACAAACATCTTATTCCAAAATAGTTCTATATGCAACTTCCTGAGAACAGTATAATCCTTGAACAAAGCACCAGGTAAGAAGGTGCAAGAGTGAAATATTCAAAGGTGGAAATCAAAAAGAATGAATTCGCCCACTTCAATACAGGTCAGGGGAAAAAAATTTCTGCCAATTTGACAAGCTTAGTGATTGTTAGAACGGACAGGACAGACTATCTTTCCAAACAATACAGCCCCAAGCTGAAGATTATAAATAATAAGAAGGCTGTAATATTCATGAAAGTGCATTTCAAACATGTTCTACATTTTGGTCATTACAGGCATTTATTGACCTTCTAACACACATATCAATGTTTATGGCTCCTTAAAGTAATTGATATACCCAACCCAAATAATTGCCCATAACTCCTTATTCTGAAATCTGCCTATAAGAAGTTTCACTTAATTTAGTATTCAATCAAAATAACTTACCCAAGCATTCACAGAAAATTGAATGGTTTGTTGATCCCATTGAACTGATGTAGAACCAGGAGTCGTCGGTGTTGATGCCCCTGATGTTCGACTTGAGGACCCTGCATTCAATAGGTTTAAGTCAAATAGCATCCAGCTACTAATGGAAAAGTAGGGCAAGGATGTTTTAAATTGCCATATTAAAGAATAATATTCATTCTCATCTCATCAGATCTACACCGGACTAAATTTTAGACCTGAACTCCGCTGACGCACGTCACTATTAGAAGTAGATGAAGATGAAGATTGTGCTGGAGGTGTTGATGTTCTTGCTTGCTGAGATGGGCTGTTGTTACTTATTGGCTCCACAATTAGATCAGAATCCTGAACGGTAGAACACAACGAAGTAGATTAACATAAAGATTCATGGAGAAGAATCATCAAGGAGAATCAATATGTCATTAACATGCCCGTGCTCCCGCATTCCAAGGGAATATAAGGTATCGTCAAAGAAACAACATCTAAGATAATATGACTTTTCACAAAACTACCCAAAAGCTAGAAATTTGGAGCTAAGACTTGTCTAGAATCTATTAACAAGTTAAGCAAAAACTACGAAGCAATGTTGCATGCCTACAATCTCAAACAAAAACTGAAGAAAAACTTGAACCCAAATCCTCAAAATTACAAGGGCGATAAGAATCGAACTTGAAAAACAATGGAAGTGGAGATGGACCATGTCACTGGCATTTGTGGATCATTTTCTTTCTGTTTTTTTAAAGATCAGATAAAATATGCCCAAACCAAGATTTTTAAAAAAAAGTGAGAATAAAAAAATTGAAAGGAACTCTGTTTACACTCTAGTAGGCAACAACTTAAATCCACTGAGCACACATTAAATTCTTACCTTGAGGGGAAGGGAAAAAATAAAAGAAAAGAGAAACTGAGAACAACTTAAACTGGTGGCCTAATACTACATTGTTGGTGGTCTTGGGTTAGCAAAACCATAAGGCACGCGCCGTGACTCACAGCCGGTTATACCAATTGCAAAATCCCATGGATAACAGCAGAGACGAATCTCATGCCCAGTCAACTCGCAATAAAATGAAGAATGAAGTGAGGAAACTATACGATGAAGCGCTGGTAAAACTTTTGCTTGAAGTGGTTGACGACGTCGTTGCGGGAGGCCATGTGGGGCGGAATGAGGACGTTTGACCAGTAATCCGCCCAGCGTGGATCGTTATCGTAATCGTACGCCGCCGCAGCAATCCTCTTCAGCTTCTGCGTGTCCTCTCCTTCGCCGCCACCCATAGTTTCTGGATCGGCCAATATTTTCGTCGCGTCTGTTCGCACAATTAAAAGAAATCGGTCGGTTGAGTCATTGAGTGCAGTCCAGCGATACGCCCAATTTTATTAATAATGCAAGAAACTGAACTAGGGTTGGTCCACTGGTCGCCGTATACTCCGATTGTACCAGAATTTTCTCACCCTTTTTTCTTTTTAATAAGTTTCATTTTTAACCTCATATAAATATCCTCTAGAGTGTGTCTTTTATCTACCCTTTTCACATGCTCTCTTTTAATAAATTCAATCATGATCACCTTTTTCTATTTTGTAATATAAAAAGATAAGTAAACAAAATATAAATTAAAAAAAATACTCTCCTTCATAAAAAAAAAAAAAAAAGTTGTATTATACATTTTTTGTTATTTTGGTTTATTTGATAGTTTTTTTATGATACTATCTTTAATAAATCCAATTATTGATTACTTCTATTCCTCAATATAAAAAATAAATAAATTAGCGAATTTATTGGTAAATTGCATCCTATCTTTCCCCTAATTTCTAAAATGATGTAGGGTTGTTCGATTGGTCGCCTATTACTTATTTTTATATTTAGTTTGTTCTTTCCTCTAATTTCTCTCTAACTTTTTCTTTCTCCTCATTTTTTCCTTTTTGAGAAAATTTTATATGGTTTTAATTTTGAAATAATTTATTTTTTATATAACAACAAATAAAAAAATTATATAATCTATTATCTGTTTATTTTTATAATCTTTTTTCTCTATATTTTTATTCTTTCAAATAAATTTTATGTCATTTGTGTTCTATTATGTTAACATGATTTTATTTTTTAAACAATTTTATTTATATTACTTTACAATTAATAAAATTTTGGGATTACACACGCTAATGTGTCAAATACACTACTTTCTTTCTCCCTCTCTCTGAATAGTTTCCATTATCTTTTATCAATGAAAATTGTGCACTCTATATAAATATGCAAATTTATTTATAATTCGTAAAACAATTTCATTTTAAATAATAGGGGTAAAATTATTTAAACTTAAAGTATAAAAAATATTTAAAGTTAGAAAATAATCAAAAGAATTTGAAAATAAAAAATATAAATAATATAAAAGAAAAGAATGAATGAAAATGAAAAAAAATTAATATAAAAATAATTGTGTAATTTCTTATTGTGCAATGAAAAAAATTTATTTTCGTCACAACACGATATATACACTTATAATATTTTTCAGCCAATTTTCTATCCCTCATTCATGCTGCTCTTTCCCCCTTTTTTTTTTTTTCTTGTCTCTTTTGACATTTGCATATATTTTTTATTATTATAGACATTTTAGTTAGGCTATTCAATGAAAATAATCAATATAATTAAATTATATCAATCAATATAAAAATATTTTGTACATATAATTTTACATATAAAACAAAGATTTATACTCGAGCGTGCTCGAGACACGAAAACTTTGGATTACTGAAACGTTATTATCAAAGCTGAAAATTTAAACTATTAGAGAATTATGTTTGTTTTGCTTCATAGGTTGAAAAACATACATTATAATTATATATTTTTTAAATTTTTATTTTATTTTTATATATTTTTTAAAAAATACACTAAAAAAATCACACACCTAAAAATGTAAGCAAACATAACTTATACTTTTTGGGTGTATTTTTATGTACAAAAACAAAAACGAACATGGGGATAACTTTATTTGGATCAATCAACATGCGAAGGCCAATGTCACCTGTGTTTATCTCACCCATGTTCACACGAGCTCGCAATCTATTCAAAAGATATGTCAAAACTGTTTAATAATTTTTTTAGTAATTTTTTTCCACTTATTTTTAAATATTTTATAAACTACTACATTATATATGTGTAATAATAATAGCATAAATATGTTTAATTATTACATTATATTAATAATGTTTTATTTATTTTTATCCTTATTGAATTAAAAAATTATAATTAACTATACTAATAAATTTCAACAAAATTTTGTGAAAAACCTATCCAGACACTCTTATTTTTATATACGAGTTTATAAGTTCAAAATAAATTATACTTATTAAAAAAATTTTGTGTATTTTTAAGTGATTTTGTTTTAAAAATTATGTAAAAATAAGATAAATAAAAAATAAAATTCAAAATATATATTAACTGAGTGGGTGTGTTTTGTATTTCAAAATTTGAAAACGAACACAGCGTCTAAATGGCCACTAGCACGAGAAGGTCACCAACTCAACACTAAAATCATGATTTTCAGAGTCCAAACTCTTTATGCAGCAACTAAGAAGCATACATGGGAAACAGAAGTTACAATAGAAAGAATCAGGATTATGATACTCAACAAATTTTGTTAGCTATAACCTCATAATTTACAACAGAAAATTTAAAACGGTATCCAACAGCCAAGTCTAAAAAATAAATTGGTAAAAAATAAAAATAAAAAAGAACGCGGCATGCCTCTCCTGTAGGCGGGCCTGTGCTTCTGCGGGTTGAAGAAGCCCTGTGATCAGTTGCAGAAATTGCAACAACGCAAGAAGGTGTTTGCATTTAGGGCTGAATTTAACTCCTCCAGCTGCTCTGAGAATTATAGGAGAATTCTGAACAGTCTTGACTTCCGAATGCCATTCTCTGAAACATTCTGATTTGGGCAGAATGTTCCCTTGAACCGAACATTCCACTTTGCCCAGGTTTAATTCCGTTGTTGAGGTCGGCCAACTCATCCATTGAGTCCAAAGCTCTCACTAACTGCGAATGTAGAGAGCACATTAGAGAAACCGAAGCAGTGCAATAGGAGACTGCACAAAATTGGAGCTATGAGCAAAGCCCGCACCTGACTCATTCGCGGCCTTTTAGATGCTGAATGGCGCACGCAAGCTGCGGCAGCCTCAATCATCCTAAACATTTCACTTGCAACAAAGTTATTTCCCAACCTGGGATCAACAAGATCTTGAAAATCTTCGTTCTCAAGTGCTTGAGTGAGCAATGGTCGAGCCTGCAGGAGAGAGGTGGCATGCATATTTGAAGTGTTTCTTGATAGATGGGAAGATATTCAGCTCAATTACAAAGGTAAAGAACAATTTGCTTTTGTGTGGCTGTGGTCCTCACTTTGATCATAATTGCAAGCCAGCGATGAAGAGAACAGTGGTGGTAGTGGTAATACTAATAACAAATAAAAAAAAATAAAAGAAAGGAAGGACGCATTGACTGCTGGAGTAATATGCTATTTGTTTTCTAATAATGCTACCAATAAACATGAAAAATAAAAAAATTGGAAATGTGAAAAATCCCAAATCCAACTTAACAACAAAATGCTAGAGTCAACTGAACTTGGTCTTATCAACAGCAAGCAGCAGCTAATTTTCCGCATTTTCTTATTCACTAGTATTGCTTTAGAAAATTTAGTGCAATGGCAACATCAGTTTTTCTTCAATTAGATTTTTCTTTAGATTTTAATAGTTATGTTGAGGCCAACAATAAATATTAACACAATCTCAGAAAATAATGAGAAGGGTTGATGGAACTTACCCATTCAACCAAGCTTTCGTCACCAAGTGGTTGAGATGAGTCAACAGGCTTACGAGCCGTAATGAGCTCCAAAAGCACAACACCAAATGAATAAACATCAGATTTTTCAGTGAGTTTACCAGTTGAAGCATACTCCGGAGCCAGGTATCTGCAAGTCATCCAGAATATACAGTAAATTGAAGGGTGCATGTAATGCTTCAACAATTCTACATATTGACAAGTTGCCTCGTTAGCAATAATGCAATCATACAGCACATCATGCCAGTAAACAGTAAGTTATCCTAAATGGGAAAAGCTTCATTTAGAAGATTATATGTGTGTGTGAAGCATTGACCTACCCGAAAGTTCCCATTACACGAGTTGACACATGTGTGTGTAGATCCAACTCTAATGCTAGTTTTGCAAGCCCAAAATCAGCAACCTGTCCGTAAGTGGAAAAAATAAAGCGCTTAAAAACAATTGTAACATGTTATCTAGATAAATCATTCTATATAAAGTGCTTGAGATAGTACATTGCTTTTAACGCAAAATTATCAATAACTAACAAATATAATTGTTCAGATGAAAAATATAAGCATACCCTTGCTTCAAAGTTGTTATCCAAGAGAATATTTGTTGACTTAATATCTCTGTGAATAATTCGAGGTTGACCTGGCAAACACATCCAAAATCCTAAGTAGATTCTTGAAAAATATTCTAGGAAACATTAAAATAGTATACTGATACATACATTTGAGAGAATCAACACTTCCAGTCAGGAATAGTCAAAAATATATTACTTAAATTTCTTCCCATTCCAAATTCTTCAGTGGCAAATGCAATGCCATATAAAAGTTAGAGTTGGAAATCATCTTAGCCTTTTTTAACTCTAAAACAATGATCACCAAACTTGGGATTTGCAAGCCGAGCACGAGGAAAATGAATTTAAATTGGAATTAAATGGACCACCTAGGACATATATAGATGATGCAGCATACATAACATATAATGTTAGGGCAGAAAACTAACAAACCAAAAACTACAGGCTAGAGCTTACAGTCTTCATGAAGATATGCTAGTCCACGTGCGGCACCAGCTGCAACTTTAACTCGACTAGCCCAATCCATTATGGGCTTGCCTACACCTGTTCAAGTTATAGCTCAAATAAGTGTAACACATCAGTTAAAAGTGCAAGTTATGTTGGGAAACCAGAAGCCTAAACCTAGCCTTACCATGAAGATGATAATGCAGGGTGTTATTTGGCACATAATCATAAACAAGCAACCTTTGATTTTCAGATATACAGTAACCAACAAGTGATACCAAATGTTTATGGTGTATTCGGCTGATGATCTCAACTTCTGCCCTGAACTCACGCTCTCCTTGTCCACCACCAGTCTTTAACTGTTTAACAGCTACTTCTCGTCCATCTACCAAGACTCCTTTATAAACACAGCCAAATCCACCTTCACCCAGAAGATTACTTTCTGAAAAACCATTTGTAGCCTCATATAGTTCTTGATACGTCAACCATGACCTTGAAGTGCCTATGCCACTATCTGGTGAGCACATGTAATCGGTTGGTGAAGCACTTTCTGCCACGTGAGCTGAATAATGGGGTCTTAGAAATGACGAATCTGGAAACATAGAAATGCAAGCTAGATTATGTTAGTGCTCATGCCAAAGATTAATAATCACAGATAACTATTGTTTATATGATTACTGGCAGCTTTTGGATACCATTACACCATATTTGCCAGGTTCAGGTGCAGCACAAAAGAAAAGAACGTTTCGAAAAAGAGTTCCCCAGTTGATCACTATGCAATATAGAATAGAGTAATTTGAATAATATGAAGGAACGTAAAATTTGGTTAGCTTGACATTGTATTTTGATTATTAAAAATTTCATTGGAAGGCACAATATGTTTAACAATGAAACACTGGTAATCTAAGCTTCATATGAAATAAGGGAATTTCAGTGTGTCACGATAGCTGCAACAAGAATCAAAATTGAACTTTCTTAAGGAAACATGTTACTTCCCAATGTCTTGCAAATATGAAAAGAACATCTTCCACATAGGTGACTAAATGTGTGATCTTTTCTGAGAGTGGATCAAATAAAGGACTACCGATAGCTAACAATAGAAAGAAGAAGCACGATAAATCCTCTGCTAGCCTCCCATTAGTAGTTTTCACAATGTAGAAGTATTGGTTAACGCATTAACCAGTCATATGATATATAATACCTGACTCAGAAGGAAACACAGTGAAAAATACCTGAATTTTGGGAGGATGCAAAAGGAGAGGGCTTGCCGTAGTTGAGCGTAAACCTGTCCTTCCTTTTCTTTCTTCTATGCATATGCCAAACGGCAAGAATCACAAGGGTCAACGCCAAAATCCCTACAATACTGCCTATTGCTACCAAACCTCCAGCTTTCAGACCCCCAGAACTACCTGATGTAGAATCTGCAGTTGCATTTGGATTAGATGGAGTAGATCTTGCAGTGGGTTTCTCTGCAGGGGAGGATGGAAGTGGTGGGGCTGTTGGGCTTACATTGACAGGCGTATTGCCCACGCGGGGAGGAGAAGATGTGGAAGGAGGCAGAGATGATGGCACAGGAGGAGTTACAGTGGAAGCCGTAGGAGGACTGCTAGTTGGCGAAATAGGTGAAGAACCAGTTGGCGGGGATGGCGATGAAGGTGGTGGAGAATGTTTAGGTGGATTTACAACAGGTGGAGATGGCTGAGCAGTCGGGGGGGCAGAGGGGTCTGTTGCTGGAGGAGGAGAGTTCGAAACGGCTGGAGGGGGAGCAGTTGGTGGCACGGGAGTGGCAGGGGAGTCTCTGGGTGGAGAACCCCCTGATGGTAGAGGAGGTGACGAAGTTGGTGGCGGAGGAGACGAAGTGCGTGGAGGAGGTGAGGCAGTTGGTGGGGAAGTTGAATTGGTGGTGGGAGGTGGGGCGGCAGGAGGAGATGGCGGTGGTGACGTCGGTGGTGAAGGTGGTGGCGACGGTGGGGGTGATGAGGGTGGTGAAGAAGGCAGTGAAGGCGGCGGCGGTGGTGATGTTTCTGGTGGAGTAGATTGTGGCGGTGGTGGAGGAGGATTAAGGGGGGGCGGAGGAAGACTTGGTGGTGAGGATTGGGGAGGCGGGGCAGAGGAAGTAGACGGAGGAGGGGGAGATGGGGAAAGCGGATTAGATCCAGAAGGAGACGTTGAGTTTGTTGGGGAAACCGGTGGGACTGCAGTGGGTGAAGTATTAGGAGATGGTGATCCAGAAGCCATATTTCCCAGAAAAATGTTCCCTACTGTTAAGAAATGTGTGCTTAATTTCAGGACTAGAACATCCCCACCGAAATGCAGCGCACTAACAATGAATTTCCAGTCTTTACTTTCAAGAACTTGAACCTACTCTACCAGTCTACTCAAAAAATACTTCCTAAATACTAGAATTTGTCAGATTCCAAGAAAAAAATATAACATCATAGATCAGCTTAGAGGAGGCAAGCCCTGACCAACAGGGAAAATAAAATGGCAGCAAAACCCAGATCAGAAAAAAGAAGATTCTCAGAATTAACACTCCCTAAGATTCTACACAGATATTAGTAGAGCCAAGATCTTCCAATGAACTGTAATACCCGGAAGTCTCAAACCAAATGCAGCCCAATTGAGTCGGCAAGTGGGTAACAAGAGAGAAATCACACTGCCCGGAATGGTAAAACAAAAAGTTCCAAACTCTAGATAACAGATCGGAATCCTGAAGCTTCAGAGAGACAAAAAGAGATCCCAAGAAATTTCTTTTCCGCAAGAAATAGTAGAGAACAATCCCAATGAAATGTACATCTAAACGTGGCGGCGACTTTCTGGGCTCAAGCACGTCGTCAAGCACCAAATACGGAGAGAGAAATGTCGGATGTTTTCTATTAACACCAATGCTCCAGACCTGCAAATGAGCAATACAGACTTGACTGCTTCAGCCGGTCCCCTCTTTTTGACCTTTTCAAAAATGAAGTACATAAAAGAAAAATACAGTAACAAGAGTACATAAATGGGATGTGAAAACTCCGACTGCGAGTGCGAACTTGAACGTGGGATTTAGGAGCGAAGGGAGAAGGTTATGGAATAGCAAAGTCAAAGCGACATCGTAGGTGCTCATGTTCACTGCCACTTCGGCGTTCGCTGTCCCATTTAATCATTCCACATTTTTCTAAAATTGATTTGGGTTGGAAAAGGAATTCTTTCATGCCCATAATTACCCTTGAGAAAAACCACTATAGTTTCACATTTGTCAGAAAAATTATAATTGTCCAGCAAACAATTTGCTGGCTCGCATCCTCGGATTGAGGGAAACGCGTGGACAGGTCCAGACCGGTGAACCTTTGCTTTCACGGTCTGTGAGATATTGCAAAAAGGGCACCTGCTTGTTTATTTTGCCGTAATTACATAGTTACAAGGACTATATCTATTTTAATTTTTAGATGCATGTCTAGGAAAATAGATAGAATAAATAGATAAATTTAAAAAACATAATTATTACAATATGTGTATCGAAAGTTAATAAAGTAAAAAATAAATATAGTCATGATATCATCTCAATTCGTAAAAACTAATGTTTTAATATCCGTTAAAAAATTTACATTTTATATAAAATTAAATGAATAAAATGTATTTTTATATTGTATTTTCGTTACACTTTTTTTGAAATATAAATTTACATCAAACTTGGAACAAAAATCTTTGATGACTAATAACCTATACATTTGATTGATTAAAATAAAAACAGAGTTATTCAAGAAAAAACTTAAAAGAAAGAAGGAGAAAAAAACTGAAAGGAAAAAATAAAAATACATTAAAAAGATGGAGGAGAGATAAATAGATAACAGAAAAGGGTATTCAGCAATTTTATGTTTGAACAACCAAGTGTGGCTTTTATCAAGACGTCAGCCTCAGTCTATAGTACTACTACTAAACGCGAGCATAGTTAATAAATTAATTGTGGTTTTTTTTATAAATATATATCATTTATAAAATCAGAAAAATAAAAATTTTGATAAAAGAGGAAAGACAGAAAATTAATAGAGAAAGGTGAATGAAGAAGATTAATGATGAAAAGTGAAATAAAACAAACATAAAGAGTAAGGTAAAAAGAAGAAAAATGTTGAAAATGAAGAACATTTTGATAATCCTGCCAACTGAAGTAATTACTCTAAGAATCAAAAGACTTAATCATGAATAAAATAGATGGATATAGGTAACCAATAATGTTTTACTTTTTACATAGTGACATGAGATTCCAACCCAGAGGCGTAAAACGTGATTTGGTAAAAATAATGACCCAAATTATCATAAATCCAATTTCAATAAAAGAATTCAATTCGATTTATCTAAACTTCGTGTCATTACAAAAAGATTCTCTTATCGAATTTATATCCCTTGTTAACATCAGCAAAGTATGCATACTCTTCGAAAATCGGGCAAACAAATATAGATAGTACGACATATTCTAAGGCCATCAGTGAATGATTAATGTAAAAAGGAAATTCGTCTGCTAAAGACATTAGAATAAATTTTAAAAATTACGAGAGATTGGATAGTAGTCATACGTGATGTCAAAAGGGGATTAATTTGTTATTATTTTTCACAAACTAAAATACACACTTAAATTATTACGTTTTAATTTTTTTTCTTTTTATTATTTTTACTCGATTTTTAATAACATATGCTAAAAATACATATTTAAATCTAAAAACGAACGCAACCAATAAGAATTCACGTGGGTAATAGTAATTGGTATCATTTTCCCCATATTAACCTGTCATTATTGCCTCTTGGAGCGAGTGCGATAACTGTCCCATCTAACATGGTATTTTTGAGACTAACGAAGTATTCTTCTAAGTTTGGTGGGCTAACTAGCGAATACAATTCGGCAATCCGTGAAGCATACGAGGAGGCGATAGAGGTTGTTATTTGTAATGCAAGAACCAACGATGTTGTGCTTTAATTATTCACACATACCTTACATGGGGTAGATGAACTCAAGAATGCCCAGATTGCGGAGTATCTAATAATAATAATAATAAGATATATTGTTGGTTGAGGACGATTTCAGGTAAATAAATTCAAGAACTGTACTATCACATCTAACTTAAAGAAAAATCGAAGCAAAGGACAGGAGAACACGACATTGACTTCCAATCAGAAGTTGTAACCCCTTTGTTACCTCAACACGGGGAGTTCTCACAATGCGCTATTCTTTGAATAATTTTTCTTTGGAAAATCTTAGAATAAAGTTGAAATTTGTAAATTGTCAGTAGTTAGTTTTCAAAACCACACTCTCTTTATCTTTGTGATGATGGTATATATGTCACATGTATTAAAGGTACATGTGGTTTATAAATACAATCCCATATTTATATGAGTTAACAAACAAGTCTCTTAATTCTGCAAATTAGAATAATGTTCAATCTCTATACATATATGTACCTTGGATTCTTTAGAGTCCAAATCCTTAAAATTTATTATATCACACACAATTATATCATATATTAGCTCAGTTTCATCCCAACAAAATGTACACCTAAAAGAGAAGTTGGGGGCTTCTTGGGTATTATCGTCCCTGAAAGTTGAACATGACAAAGTTGGAAGAAGTCCCTGCGAAACGGATTTGCAAGACAATAACTTTAAGACAGACAAGATTTGTTGGGACAGTTTTTCGGTTTCCTAATTATTATCTCTGCACAAGGAGTCAGCTTCAATTTACACGTCTCTTTAAAGGGAACATTTTGAAGCAAATGGTTTCAAGTAGCAATCCCTCCGAAGAGGCATAATACTCAACAGTCACCAAAGTGTACGAAAATAATCTATCTATGAGACCCTGTATTCCAATTTTTTCTCCATACTCTGTAGACGAAGAGTGGAAATATCAGTTTAACAGCAGCAGAGCAGGAAATGAACATCATTATTATATGACAGTCCAATGATGACTTCCTTTTGATTTCTTGGTTCAGAACTATTAGTGTCGCGGGAATAAGGTAAAAGTACTAATTAACTAACTGCAAATAAAATACAATTTCCCTGCGCCTCTGTAGAACTAAGAAGTTGCAAAGGCTGGCAATTGCTTGTTCACATATGTAGTTCAACTTTCTCCTTAAATCCGAGTTGCAAAACAGATCCCCGCGGCGCCATTAGGAACAGATTTAACGCCAAAGTTGAACAGGATTCTTGACATTATATGATCAAGTGGAAATCAAGAAGTATGCAGAACTAAACGCGTAAAAGAAGACAAGGTTAAGTACATAGAACGCCCAGATAACAGAAAGGATTCTTCCTTTTTATTGGTATCATCTTGAAATGGAGGGTACACATTTCATAAACTTCATTACTATTCTACAAGCATCTATGATTTCAGATATCCAATACCGAGTTCGTATATTTGCGCTCATTAATATCAAACATGAAACAATTATGCCAAGCCAGCAAGCTTCAAAATAGTATCTTATACAGTCAACGACATGCATGGTGTCGTATGGGATCACCAACCAAGATTTTCATCCAGTATGAAGCCATTTTTTTATTTGATCCGCTTATTCCAAGATTCACCCTATTTCAATCATATGTTCAATGACAATACTGACTGTACCAGCAAAATTTTCCTCCTCCATAACATTCCTCTCCTGGATCATCCCTACTATGAATCCACCATAGAAGATTTGTTAGTGAATTCCCATCATCGTACCCTTTCAAGTTCCTGACATTAACCAGAGCCCCTTCTTTGTCATAAATCCCTTGCAATGCATACACAAAACCCTTCCACCCTTCTCCAACTCCTTCCCTTTCCAATGCTGGAAAAGTCCATGTCACAAGCTCACTCACATAATGCACATCAGAGAACAAAGCTTCACTTATGGGCAGTATGGGAAGCAGCTGAATGCCCAATCTACACTCTCTCCATTCGGCAGGAGCAAACCAAAGACCGCTATCCCTTTTGTTAGCCCACAATACTCCAACCACTCTGTTCTCTCTAGTGAATTCTTCAGGATACAAATTGTCCTCCTCTTTCACATGCCACCACGTCCGCGCCGCCTGAATCTCCAGAGACAATATAGTTGATCCAACGGCAAAAAGGTGGCTGTCTCCATAGGCAAGCCCCATCAGAGCTGCCGAATAATACGCATTTACAGCCTCACTAGTGCTCTCCTGATTGCGGCCATCTGCAAACTCTGTCAGCCCTCCCGCCCAAGAATGCAGTTTCCACAAGTCAAAACATCTCAGACGTGTGTAATTTGAGTATTCATTCCTGCTTAGGGTCATGTAATCAGCCATCAGAGAATACGCCTGCGGCCTGTACTTCCTTCCCCAAGCGGCATCAATCTTGGCAAGCACGGCAATTCCATAAACAAAGTAGCCAAGGTGATAGTGATGATCATTATAAATTCCAAAACCAAAATCTGAGCCTGAATCCTGTGATCCTTGTTCAGTCACAATTCCACCCCATTTGGCATCATACAGAAAACCGTTAGGACCAAAAGTCCCGTCTATCCAAGGCTCGATTGTATCCTTCAAGAACTTCCTAATAGCAGGAATTACATCAGGAAAGGATACTTCTTCAGCTATTAATGCCAGCCTCGCCGCCCTGGCAATCAATTTCCCATAGAAGTAAGAAGACGAGGTTGTAACTGCACTAGGATCCAGTGCCTCGACATCTCTGGTAAGGGCTTCAATTACTTCGGAATGCGATTCCTCTTGAACTCCTCCAATTGAATGCCAAGTTACGGATACTGGATCAGTTTTCAGAACCCAAGAATCTCCAACAAGGCCAACCAGCTCTCCATCAATGCTGTTGTACCTAAAATCCTCAAGTACAGAAATTGAGCAATCTGAATCTGAGAGAAGCCGGAGATGGAGAGGATGTGCGAGCATTAACAGATCTCCCCATCCTCTCTTATCCCATTTATACTCCAAACAGAAAGGTTTGGTGAACACAGAGCAACCACTTACGGCGTAGCAAGAACTGAATCGATCTAGAACGGCCTCGAATTTCGGGTCCTCAACAGGCAGTGCAGCAATCCTTATTACACCAGAGAACACGCTAGAAGTGATCCGATTGACGTCATGACTCAGACTTATCTGCGACGAGGCGTAAAGCAGCCAAGTCTGGTTGTTATTCAGCTTGATTGTGTACCTATTGTGCGAACTGTTTGGAGTCAGTTCGATAATGGCGTGAACAGTGGAAAGCGAGAGAGCAGCGCCAGTCCTTACGTTACAAGTCAAATAGGGGCTCCCTCTAGCAAGGAAGAACCTGAGATCATTAGAGGGGAAGTCTAAAGTGACACTGAGGTCACTAAAGGAAGATATAACGTGGGCTGCATCTGGGCGGGGGTTGTCCAACGTGGATATGGTAAGATCAGAAATGAAAACCTGGTTAATGAAGGCGGGATTCTTGAACTGAGACGGGTAGCAGACTGTGAGCGAAGACTGAGATGATTTGATGGCGTATGGATGGAAGTATTCGGGCTGATCGCCACTTTTCAGAACAAAGTTCTGGAAAAATGAGTTGGTCGGCAAAGGGGAGGAGAGGAGATGAGGAGAAAAGAATACGGAGGGATCGGGGAGGACAGTGGTTTGGGCTTGAGGAAAGAGGAACGCACGGGACAGGTGTCCCTCGGTGGCGTGCGGCGGGAGTGGAGGCGGCGACATCGCGGAGGAGGAGAATAGCGGCGTCCCTCGAGGCTTTTCAGGAAAGGTTGGATGACGAGGATTTTGACCCTTAAGCGCGATTTGTGAACATATATACCGATTTGTCAATTGCGCTAAGTTACGGGAAACCACAACGTAACTGCGTCGAGTCGGCGTCCGCCGCAGTCAACACAAGCGTGAACGAGAACCAGTTCGTTAGGACTTAGGATTCACCGGTCACCACCTCAGCCCCTCAAGCTTATATACATATTTTATACTAGCTTAAATGACACGAATGCATATTAATCACCTTAATCAAAAATTTATCAAAAATAAAATTCTACATATGCATTTTCTTTTATAATTTATTATTCAATCAAAATTATTTATCTTGTACATAATTTTTTATTTAAATTAATCACATTTTTAAAAAATAATAATAAAAGTGAATTATTAAAATGAAAATCATGATGATAACACTTAAATCTATTAAATTTTAAAAGTTTTGATAGTAAAAATAAGTTGTCAAAAGTAAAAAGTTATGTTAGATATTTTTATAATATGAGAGAAAGAAAAAAAAAAATTGAGGAGATGACAAGACAATAAGAAAAAAATGAAATTAAAAAATATTAGAAACTGAAAGAAAAATAAATTTAAAAGGAGCATTTTTGTTGATTAACTTTGACAATAAAGTAGTTACTATTTACCATTCCCAAATTCTATTTAGTATGATTATCTACACTTTTGCCCTTCTAAAACAATTGTCTTTTAATTAAATATTTAGTATAGTATTTTAATTATAATTGTTCTAACATTTTTTATTTTTCAATTATGCTACTAATTGATAGCGTTCTTATACACATTTATATACTTATGTATACTTTATGACGTGATCAACGATCGCGTCGGATAGAACGGTGTAACCGGATCCAAATCCGATAACCCCAGGGACGCGAATCAGGCGAAGAACGCCAACCCAACGTGGTAGGGCTGGATTGAACCCGATAAGAACGGCCACAATCAGCACACCGATTGCTGATTGATACGTTACGAATCACTCGAACCAATTCGGGATGACTCGATTTGGGATAGAAACCCACGAGAAATTGAAAGAATCAACGTCAAGGAATTGAAAGGAAACCTGAATTAATTGAAAACACTCTGTATTGTATTATTCCTCTAAACTGAATAACAAACTAATATTTATACTAAAAACTATCAGACTCTAACCTAAAAGCCCATATGGCCCAATTTATTAATTAAGCCCATTTACAATAAAATTAAAATTAATAAATACTAAAATAATTTTCGACGGATCCCTGGATCGCGTCACTTTAATTTATTATTAAACTACTAAAAATATAATAATATTTTATTATATTATAATTAATATAATTGTATAATTTATTATTAAATTACGTAATATATTTTCATAGAGATAAAAAGAAAAAAATGAGGAAATAAGAAACTAAATATTAACTAAAAATAGAGAAAGAATTTAAAATAAAGGTAATGAGGAAAACAAACTAAAGGTATTTCAATATTTATATTTGAGATTAAAATAGTTATTAAATGATATGAATAGATTTATCTGGAAAAGGTATTTCAAGAAATTTATTAAAATGATAAGAGTTAGTTATTACAGGATTGGAGCTATAATATTTAGTATAGAAATTTGTGATGAGTCTTCAAATATATATATATATATATATATATCGGCAGTTAGTGCACACAAAAAATAAAATATAATTTATTGTGTCTAAGCATAAAGTTATATTTTTATTATACAAATATTTTAAATTATTTGCATGAGTCTTTTATTTTATAATTTATTATATAATAAAAATAATTTATTTTAAATATAAAAAAATTTATATAAATATATTAATTATAACAAAATAATAATTATTATAATTTAAAATGTATTAAAAATGTGTATAAATGATAGAAAACTAAAAAATACATGTAAGAAGACATAAATTTAAAAATTTAATTCAAAATGACAAAAGAGATATATAAAAGATGGGAATGCAAAAAAAATAAAAAATAAAAGAGAGATGTTTTTGTTTATCTACTTGAAGTATCAAAAAGAAGTTATTATAGGAAATTTAGTTATAATAACTAGTATATAATTTTATTAAAAGAGCATTTTAAGAAATAAAATAAATAATCAAAGTTAGCCATTCTAGACTCCTCACCATAATAAATAGTATAAATAGATAAATATATTACACTAATGAAATGAACTAATTCTACAGACAATTTTATATAGTTCATAAATTTGAAATTTTTCGAAATGAAATAAAAGAATTATATATTTATTACTATATCTTTATGGCTGAAGTTTGATATTTTATTGTGTAGAGTTTATTTACACAATTATTCTTACATGACCTCACAATGTTAACGTCCCTAGCTACTTTTGTTCTTTTATTATTTTCTTTTTCTCCTTTTTATTATTTTATCTCCTTAAAAAAAATATTTTCCTTTCCCTTTTATAAAATTATTAATGTATTAAGTACGTGACTTCTATTATGGTAATATTTCAGCATTAGATTATAAACTTTTTAAAATGCTCCTATTCTTTTATCATTTTTTCTTTTGTTTTAAAAATATTGTATCTTTTTAATAACTATTTTTTCCTTTTTATATATAAAATTTTTCATGCAATTTTAAAGTTTGACTATTATTGCTTGTGAATTAACTTTTAATAGAATTAAATATTCATTTAAATCATGCACTGTGCAATCTTATTAGTGCTATAACATACGTAGGGTATGTTTGGTTTGTTATTTGGATGTGTAGGAAAGTTTTGGTAATTTAACTTATATGATAATTTATGTTTGATTTGTAAGATTTGTTTGAGTAAAAAAATTATTTATATATATATATATATTTAACACGTAATAATAATTGGATAATAGATAGTATATATATTTATAAGATAACAAAAAAACTATGTTCGGATGAAGGATGAAAATTTGGCACAGCATTTAGGAATAATGCAAAAATCAGAGAGAAAAAAAGATAAAAAAGAATATTTTAATGTAAAATATATTTTCAATAAATGGTTTAAGTAGATACAAAATTGTATCCAATGTTTTATTTGATTACAAATTGATATAACAATCAAAATATTACAGTTAGTTGTGAAATATAAAATATAGTAAATTATAAATTTAAATTTGGACAAAATTTATATAATTAGATATTTAATTTAAAAAATTTTTAAGGAGAAAATTTGGTAACAAAAGTGGACACTACACAAACACATCTCTCGAACAAACACACACACACACACACACAGAGAATCCGTCAACAACGTTTGAAAGCCCGCATTGTCCCAGACAAACTTGGGAAGATTAACCCAAAAGGAAACTAGCAATTCCAAGCGTTAAGCCGACTCTGGGAAGACAGGATAACGTGTCTTAACTTGTAGGGCAGCTGGATGACCGACTGTTTCAACAACCTAGAAATTTTATCTAGGAAGGGATGACGTGTAAGATAAACTTGCAATGCGGGTGATGCTCACAAAATGGACCACTTCAATTAAGATGCAATAATGTATTAATAAATTATATTCACAATAATAATAAAAATTAATTGCGTCTTGTCATTTCATCTACCTGAAATTTGACCTTATTACATGAATTGGCACCCGACGTACAAAAGTTGATGATCAAAACACCACCTGTTTTCTTTCTTTTAAAATGAATTGTCAAAAGAATTTTAATTTTCGTTTTCAGCTCAAACACATCGGTTATTGTTTTATAATTATGCGTCATTTTAAAAATATATATTTAATTATTTTTTATTTTTTAATCTCTTCCTCTTTTTTACGTTGATAAAATTTTTAAAACAAAGACACTTAAAAACATACATTAAAATTTAAAAACAAGCAAAGTCATCCAAATTAAATCATATACGCTATATTTCGGCCTAATTTGTTAACAGCAATTTAACATATAACTTTGAGATTTTTTTTTTTTAATTATACTGCTTTCATCTCGCTTTCACTGACTGACGGATGAGTGCTCTCGAATTAAGAGCCCAAAATAGAACATCTTGAGGAAGGCTCCCGACAACAGGCCGAGCCGTTATTGATTGGGCCTTGACGGGCCCTCTCCATCCTTCATCGCCGTTCACGCAACAGCATTATGTATGTACACGAACTTATTTATTAATTATAAAGTTTTTTATATTTTAAATAATTAATATATAATTATTTAGAAATAAAAGTATAATAATATTTAAAATAAAAACAAATAGTGATTCAAAAATTGTGAAAAGAGAAAATTTGAGAGAGACTACAAATAATTATAAGAAGTTAAAAAATGACACAAAAAATAAAAAAAATTAAATTAGGATAATTTTGTAATTTCATATAATGTAACAAAGAAGTATAAGATAGTGAAGGTGCATGTAGGAAAGAAGTAATGACATATTAACAATTATATTTTAGTATGTTTGCTCTTGTAATTAAAAATAACAATGTAAATTTACTAATTAAAAATAATGTTGTCAATTCACAATATACAATTAAAACAGATGTTTTTTATCTGTTTATACTAAATTTTTATGTATTTTTTTTAATTAAATTTATTTAATATAAATATTCACGTGTCGATGATAAATTACACTTATCACAGACAAATAGAAAATAGAATAATAATTTTTTTAACTTTTCAATTATATGATTTGGAATCATGGAATGGAGTTACATTCATAAATGATTTTCAAATACAGATATTTTAATAAATAATTTTTTTAGGTTAAACTATAAAAAAACCCATCAAAACAGTAGACAACTCTTGATAATATTGTATAGATTTTAATTTTAATTTTAATTTTTGTTTTAAAAAAGGCCATCCAAAAAAAGGAAAACGTTGCTTCATGAAAGTAATAAATAATGAATAAATTTGATGAACAAATGAATTGTAAAAATTCGTCTAATTTAATGTTCCGGTATCTTCAACGCATTTGTTTCCTCATTAGGAAAAAAGTAGTTTCATGTAAAGTACATTTTGTCGTCAATTTCCGCTTCTCTTCTAAGCAATTCCTGCAATATAGATCATTCCAAGCATCAATCGGACCGGGCAAGCACCAATGAACGCAATCGACAGCAAATGTCTGGTTTGCCACCGGCCAACGGCCATATTTACCAGGATGCCCATCCGGCCGCAACAGCATAGCCGGCGTCGCGTCAAAAACTCTGTATTTCTCTCCAGTCTCCCTACCTGCTATCTGTGCAGTTCCGATCTCCTCCAGTTGTATACCGTACATTTCCAGGGCGTAATACTCCAAAGCAATCTCATTCCTCTTGAAAGGCCTTGTCCGCACGCAATTCCCGCCCTCGTCCCACGCTCCGCCCTAAAAATGCGACGGCGAAAACGTTCTCAGAAACGTCGCCCCTTTGAAGTTTCTGGCGCCGTTGTCGCCCGAAACGCCATCCTGAAAGCCCACCGGTAGCTGAAATCTAACGACAATTGGGTGACGTTGGATTCGGGACAGTGGAGGCAACCCGTTAGGGTTCGATTGAGGTAGAAATAGGTGGGGTGGAAGAACCACTGCCCGGCGGAGATGATTATGTAGTCAAAGGTTTCGATCTTGGTGGTCCAGGTTTCGTCGAATTCGTCGAGAAATAGATCGAAGGGGCGTCTGATGTCGATGGAATCGGTTTTCTCCATTCTGATGAGGAAAGGGGAGAAGAAAACGGAAATGTTGAAGCTGTATTCTGGGTACTGGTAGAGTCTGTTTCCATCTGTAGGGTTCCGAACTCCACTGGGCGGGCAACCTACGATTTACAGAGTGTAAATCAACAACGAAAACGAGTCCACGTGTCTACATGTTTATTCCAAATATAATATTTTAATTGCGTGTGAAATTTTATTTGTGTTATGTAAGAACATTTTGAAGTGAATTATCTTTTTGTTTTATTTTATAATTTATTATTTTTTAAAAATTAAATATTCTATGCATACATGTAATTTTTTTATAATTGGTAATAATACATAAGTATGTTACATTTTAAAAATGTTAATACTGAAAGTAAGTTATGAAAATTAAGACTACAGCAATAGAGCATAAATTTATTATTAAAATCAATAATAAAAATAAGTTATAGAAAATTTAAATTATATAAGACCATTATATAAACTGGGAGAGGAAGAAACAAAGCAGTGGAGAAAACACAAAAAGAAAGAGAAAATATATATGAAAAATAGTGGAGCAAAAATAAATATAAAAATGACCTTTTTAATAAAATAACATTGAAGACATAAAGGCAGATAATATTCATCCCTTACGCTTAATATATGGTATGTAAATATAGATGAATTTTTCTATTTAGACTTTGGCATTAATTAAGTCTCTATAAGTTGGTGTATTGTTGTTGTTGTTGTTGTTGTTAGTGTCGTCCACTAGGTTTGGAACCCAATTTTCAATATTAAAATAATCTCTTAAACTTCATATTAACAAATA
Organism: Avicennia marina; assembly: GCA_019155195.1. Lineage (NCBI taxonomy): Eukaryota > Viridiplantae > Streptophyta > Magnoliopsida > Lamiales > Acanthaceae > Avicennia > Avicennia marina. The sequence goes on from CM032765.1 coordinate 11,979,474, forward strand.
TATTATTCAATAATATTTTTATTTAAATTTAAATTTAAATTATATATATATATAACTAATTAATTATTTTTTAATTATTATACTTATTTACAAACAAATCAATACTTATATATATATATTCACATATATACTCACATATTTATACTTTATAACATAATTATTATTTTTATAAACCATCACAACATTCAATCATTATTGTATATTTTATATATATATTCAAATAAATTATACTATTTATAATATTAAAATATTAAAATATTTTTTAAAATATATTATTTATTTTAACATAATTTCTATCAATTATTATATCTAACAAAAATCATTCTTCCAAACAGAGTCATAGTCGTTATTATTATTATTGAAAGTTATATTTTTTTAATCATTTTTTTATTAGGTTGAAGAGAACGTGGCCAGTGGGCATCCAATGATCTTTAAAACAGGCCGAAGCAACTCGTCTTTGTACGACTGGATGAAGTGCTGCATGCTACAGACACGGAATGTCTGTCTGTCCGATCTAGAGATCGCAGCCGAATAATAACTATGGAGATACTTCAGACACTGCAATTAATGCATGCTTGGGAGACACGAAGAAACAAGGTTTTAACTGGGCACCAACTTAACGAGGGAGATTGATCTGTTGGGTTTGGTTTAAAATAATACACCAAAATTCATCATCATAGTCTTTTCTTGACTAATAGTTACACACCAAAAAGAACTATACAGCTCATATTTTAAAATTAGAGCTGTGATGCTCAGGATCCAATATTAAATTACATATATCCACTCGAATAATTTTTTCTTCTTCTAAAATTAGGAAAAGTGGGGCATTATTTATTTTGAGAATTGTGTAAAAGTAAGAGAAAGAAAGAGATAAAAAAAAAGTATAATAATTTAATATGTATTTTGTGACGGTGATAATTTGAAAACAAACAAATTAATCAAGTTGAATAATAAATTAGCCAGTTAGATTGAGACATGATATTCAAACTTGTTAGTCATATTTTTTAAGTTAATCAAGTCCAACTTATTTTCAAGTTAGGCTCCGAAAATTCAACTCAAATCAATTAATTTTGTTATTAAATTCATGCATGTTGTCTTTTGAGACGGTGCCAAAAATTGTCATCCTGTATCGTCATATTACTTTAGAATTTATAATAATCAAACAACCATAGAAGAAATTGCAACTAATTACTATTGGGGCAGAAGTTTGTAATAATAAAGGTTCTGTGATCACTCAGTTTGGTAAAGAAGTGATGCATGTTGTTATATATGCAATTTGCACATAATCAGATGGCCTGAGACAGATGGCAAGAGGGAGATGAATACTTACCCTTGACAAGAGACAAATCAGAGACTGCATGTGATTTCTTGCCACGGAATCACCCACAAAGGCCATTGATTTTCCTCTCACCAGTTCCAAGAACTCGTGGAGATCAAATATGGGCAGCCCACAGCCATCGGGCTTCCACCTCCATTTCAAGAACCCCGTGTCGGGCCTTCCATATTTTATGCAATTCTGGTGCTCCTGGATCGCATCACAAGTCGCGTTCGTGTAATAGGGAGCCGCAGGGTTCGGAACCCATTCCCCAGTGAATAAGTCGCATTTCTCGCCGTGCCGCTCTTTTGCATTTACCATGCTTCGTTCATGGTTGCCGCTAGTCGCCGGTTGCCCCTTTTTCTCTTCTGATATTGAACGATTAGCGATCGTCAAGTCTGAAAAGGTAGTTGGTCGTCTTGGATTCTCCAGATGTCGATATCCAATGTAGGAGGCAACCGACAAATTCTTCAGGGAGTAAGGGAAGACGAATAAGGTAATTACTGTCGCGATACAGATTAGGGCTAAGAGATGGATAATCTGTGATGCTTTTGTTGGTGTCGGGGGTTTGGACAAGGGAAGTTCAGGAGCTAATTGAAGCTTCATTGAAGTGGTAGTTTCCTGTGGGACGACTGCAAAAGAAGAGAAAACAGAACAAGATGGATGGATGAGAAGAAGACTATATGGCAGCCATTCATATCATGAGATAAGGTCAAAACTCAAAACTGCGTTGGAGGGGTCCCATCTCCGCGGTAGGTGGGCTGTAATAGCAGTAAGCAGTTGTCTTGCAATGGCGAGCTCTTGTTCATGTGAATGTCTCCACTCACCATGCCATTTAGCATGTGGGAAGGTGCGGTTAGGTCTTTCAATGTCGGAGACGAATTGGTTGTCTTGTAATTCTAGTCATAAATTCATCAACCCGATGCTTCCTTACAGAACATTGTATTGATGCTTCTGAAAGTTCCTTTTCTCTGCCTTTATTTTGGATTTAAGAATGTCAATTATTTGTTGTAATTTATCCAGTAATAAAATGTTGAAAAACATGTCAATGGATCAGAAAAATGGAGACAGAGGAAATTAAAGTCCATACACAATTTACAGAAGTCAGGCGCACACACACACATATAATCCATATACTTTTTCTTGTTTTATTTTTATTCTAACAATAGCAAGCATTGGTCCAACCATCGAATGATTATTTATCAATATTATGTATCCATAACTAATGGAAATCAATTGCTGCGCTTGCTGAATTCACTCTTTTCAATTATTTGAGGTAGATGTTCCAAAACTGCTTGGTCTATTCGTGTGTGTTGCATTAATTTAATAAAATGTGGGTCCAAATTTATATATAAAAATGAAATTATTGTATTTTAAGTAATATAAATAAAATTATTTAAAAATTAAAAGTATAAAAAAAATATTTACAAGAAAAAATAAAAAAATATTGGAAGAATTTGAAATGAGAAGAAATTTGAGAGAAAACACAAATTAAAACGGTTAGTTAAAAGAAAAGAGAGTAAGAAAATGATAAAATAAATAAAATAGTTTAAAATGAGAATAATTACATAATTTTACATCATGCAACCATAAAACATCGTTAACTTAATATATAGAATAGATTAGTAAAATTGCATTATAAACAAAAATAACGCAATTCCATAAGAAACTTATGGTATTATTTTTTTTAAAATCGGGCTCCATTTTGTTTAATACTCTTTGAATACGTACACTTATTGTGCATATAAATCAAAATTTTGTTTACATAAGCCGAAATGACATTATTGTCTTTCTTATCAATCCCTTTCTCTCTTTAATAACAATCTCCCATTATGAAAGCGCGTTGTGCAATTTTGCTAAGTAGGAAGTCTATTTCATCCATTAATTAATAATTGAAAACACAACTAATCTAATATTTTATTTTCCATGCTTGTTTGGGAAACATACCGATTTCATCTCATCCACCAAGTACTTAATGGTTTAATACTAAAATTTGGTGGTTTTAACGCCACCGGCCACTATTTTGTTTGGCATACCGACAATTCTTTGATTATAGATAAAAGATTTCTTATTGATATATAATTGTTATGCGTATTAATTAATTACTACAAAACACACACACACACACACACAGAGATAAACATGCCACTTATATACTGATGAGATATGAATGTATCGTGTTTTGATTGGGACAAAAGCCCAGAGATTATTGAAAAGGCATTTTTTTTCCCCTTTTTTTTATATGTCGTAAAGTGCTCGCTCTAAATAGGTTGGTGTTCAAATATTACCTTTTCTCCTTAAATACACAAAACTTAATTATTGCTCAATCTCTTGTATAATATATTTGGCAATTCTTATAAAATATTATGCATAAATTTATAAAAACAATCAAATCAGTTATAAACACATTTTACTTTTACATTATTTATAATATTTACCTTCATATATTATTTTCGATCCTACAAATTTTACATAGCCTATAATATTATGTAAAATCTCGTTTTTGGGAATGCCTCACCAAAATAAGAAAATAGTCTTTTGATGAAAAGTAATAAGAAATATAAGTGCTAATCAATAAATGAATTGTAAAAATTAGAGGTCCTCTCTTTCCATGCATGAATTTTCCATTTTTGCTTCCCATCGAAGAAAATAATTTCAAGTAAATAATTTACTATTTTTTTTAATTTCTCTTCTCAGCAACTCCTGCAATATATCATTCCAGGAATCGATTGGCCCAGGCAAGCACCAATGGACGCAGTCATTGAAAAATGTCTGATTTGCCACCGCCCAACGCCCATATTTCCCAGGATGCCCATCTGGCCGCAGCAACATCGGCTTCGTCGCATCGAACAGCCTGAATACCCGTCCGGTTCCGCTCCCTGCTTTCTGTGCAATTCTCATCTCCTTCGACTGTATCCTGTGCATTTTCAGTGTATAATATTCCAAAGCAATCTCATTCCTCTTGAAAGGCCTCGTCCGCACGCAATCCCCTCCGTTGTCCCACGCCCCGCCCTCGAAATGCGACGGCGAAAACGTCCTCAGAAACGTCACTCCTTTGAAATTCTTGGCCCCGTTAATTGCACGAAACACCGTCCGGAAGGCCCACCGGTAGCTGTAGTACAAATTCAGGTGGTTGACGTCGGATTCCTGGCAGTAAAGGCAGCCGAGCAGAGTGCGATTGAGGTAGAAATAGGTTGGGCGGAAGAACCACGGCCCGCCGGATATGATTATGAAGTCGAACTCTTCGATTTTCGCCGTCCAGGTTTCGTCGAATTCGTCGAGAAACAGTTTGAAGGGTTGCCTGATATCGTCGGGGTTGGTCCTTTCCGCTCTGATGAGGTAGGGTGAGGAGAAAATGGAGATGTTGAAGTCGTATTCTGGGTAATGGTAGAGCCTGTTTTTGTCTGTTGGCTTTGTGAGATTCACTGGATGGGCAACCTACGGTTCACAGCACAAGGAAAATGTTCAAAGATTCCGTCCACCATTGAAATACTCGTGCGCAGGAAAGAGTAAAAAAAACATTACAGTCAGCGTCCTAAAACTATTATATGATGAGTTGGGAGTTCCAATTTTTAACATTTGTATTTGGGATTGAAAGAACAGTGGCTGGGCGTGAAATATTTTTTTGAAGCGGGTAATCTCTGGACCACTCCCAATGGGACTGCATGTTCTAGACAAATGGTTGTACTTTTAGATGGTGATAATTTTGGCCCGACTGATCCAGATATAGAAGAAGGTAAATATTAATTAAATGGTCATTCTTCTAGATGGTGACAAACGCATGTCAGTCAACTGGCTGGAAGAGATGAGCTAAAGAGGCTATCCATTTAATTGGGTACTTATTTAATGAGGGAAATTGACCTGGTACGTAGTTCAGAACTGGACGTAAATAATTTACACTATCGTTATTAGGTGCGGGTGCAAACAAATGAATAGATTCACTTAAACTCAATTTGTTGGTTTTAACTTTTTGAGAAGAAGTTCTTTTATATATATATATGTAATATCTTTTTCTAGACGGAGGAAAAGTTATGCATTTTATGCATTTGTTGGTACAGCTTATGACACATCACCAGCTCCAAAGAGAGCATACTGGCAATCACCGCAAGTGGTAAATTAGATTCAAATTGACATTTTTCATTTATTTCATAAACATGTGCAGTGTGCCCGTTTCAATATCTGCCACCTACACCATCACATTATGATCATTCCTTTGCCTTTGGGATGCCCTTTAAATCAACGATAGAAGATTGTACAGTTAATTACTATTGGAAGAAAAAGTTGGTAAAGGCATTCCAATCTGTACTAAGTGAGATTGTAGAATGGAGACGGATGCATACTTACCATTGACAAGAGGCAGATTAGAGACTGCATATGATTTCTCGCAACAGAATCACCCACAAAGGCTAATGATTTTCCTCTCACCAGTTCGAAGAACGTGTGGGGATCTAATATGGGCAGCTTGCAGCCATCGGGCTTCCACCTCCATTTCAAGAACTCCCTGTCGGGTCTTCCGTACTTCATACAATTCTGCTGCTCCTGAATCAAATCGCAAGTCATGTTTGTATAATACGGGGCCTCGGGATTCGGCACCCATTCCCCAGTAAACAAGTCGCATTTCTTGCCTTTCGACGGTACTTCTGAAATCGCCATGTTACCATCATGGTTGTCCCTTGCCGGCTGCAGCGTTCTGTTCTCTTCTGATATTGAATTGTCAACCATCGTTAAGTCTGCTTGGCTAGCAGCGGTGTCGGGACTTGGTGCCGGATTCCCAGAAGACTGTTTCTGTGCCAGGTTTTCGGCCGCCATTCCGCCACCGACGCTGTGGTTCAGGCGCCGTGTGTCAGCCTCTACATAGCAGGGAGGATTGTTTGGCTTCGGTGGAGGGACTAAAGAAGGAACTGTACCTACTGTATTCTCCACATTTTGGTATCCATCATAGGAAGCTAACAACACTTTCTTATGGGAGTAAGGGGAGAAGTTTAAAGAGATCACCGTCACCACAAAAGTTAGGGTTACAAGGATGACAATCTGGGATGCTTTGGTTGGCGTCAGGGACTTGGCCGAGGGAAGCTCAGGAGCTTGGAGCTTCATTAAAGTGGCGGTAATGGCGTCTGGGAGGGAAGGAGATTAGGACAGAGGTAGCAGAAAAATATGAATGAATATGAGGGAACTTATCTGGCGAGTCGGCAGCCAATCATCATCAGATAATGCAGCAAGTAGAAAACGACTTGGGTGTCCGACACAGTATGTGCTGGAAAGGCAGTTGTCTTGTAATGGCAAATTCTGGTTCATGTGTCTCTGTCTTGGCTCTTTGAACTCGCTATCAATGTGGGATGGCAGGTCAAATTATGTGAGCTGTAATATTAAACCATCAACACACGATCCTTTATTAATCCTTTGTATGGCTACAATAATGCTTTTGAAAGTTTCTTTCGGATTTTAGAATGCCAATTATTTGCCATGAGTTATCTAAATAAAAAAAAAAGAATAATTATATTGTTCTTCTCTCTCTTTCTCTCTCTCTCTCTGCGCATTGAGTTTATTGGCGATGCGACGTTTCGGACGTTTAGCTTTAAGCAAGACCTGTCTCCGTTGGTCCAAAGTTGCAATAATTGTCTGTCATACCAATAATATTTCTCAATTGATGTCTCGATGATATCTATATATGTATGTATTTTTTCTCTCTCAATTTGATAAAAAAAAAAAAAATGTTTGGTACGTGACAAACTCAACTATAAAGCAGAGCCTAAAAGTATTACTTATAGATAATATAATATTTTGATCCATCCTAACAAGATTAGGACTATTACTTATAGATAATATTTTGTTGGATCAAGGACAGGACTCAATGAAATCGAAAAGAACTATCCTTGAGCATTAAGCATGAGTATGTTTACAAATGAGTTCAATATTATGTATTAATTGAAAATTTTAATGTTATAAGTTAAGATTAAATATTTATTTATATACAAGTCATTAAAAATGTGTTTAATTTTAAAAATTTAAAGTGAATAAGAAAATGATAGAGAAAGGAAAAAAAATAAAAGAAGTTCAAAATTCTACATAGTATTTAGTTAAAAGAATTTTAATAATAAAATGAAAAATTAAAAAAATCAAATTAGAAAAAAATTTAAAATTGATATTTTTTATATTTTGAGAACAAAATAATGAAGAAATAAATAAAAGAAATAGAATTGATAAAATTTTTATAAGAAGAATAAAAGTTAAATAATTTTTCTTCTATTTGGTGCAGCGGAGGTGGGAAAATGTTCTGATGGGATTTGGCCTATCCATTTAAAGCATAAAGACTAGAAAGCAAATGGTAAAGGGGAAAAAATAGAATAGATGGAAACGCAAAGGAAAAAAATGAAAGAAGCTCGTAGTGAAAGGCTTTTCTGTAAGAATTTTTTTTTTCTTCTTTTATTTATGTATTTGTGGATATTAAATTAGATGGCAAAAAAAATTGAAGTGGCATGTTTAAAGACTAATGATTAAAGATAATTAAATGCTCCAATTACTCAAAGAAGAAACTATGTATTGGGACACTTTTTTTAATGCTTAATTTTACGAATACCAAAAGAAAAGTAGTTTTAATACTCTACTAATGAAACTCCAAGGACTGTGTAATAGAGATTTGGTGTGGATATTAGATTCACGGATGCTCTACATACATTTTAAAAAATTTATGATAAGTTAAATTATACAAAAATATTTTAAAAAATGTTAAAGCATGTCACTAAATATTTCTATTTATTTGCATATATCATATTTAAGAAAAATAATTAATATTATTTCATTCAATATACCCATAGATATTAATGGGTTAACAATGGGTATAAATACCCATGGGTATAAATGAGTATGAGTCTTAACCAGGGGTGAGAGTAGCGATATACTCGAACTCGACTTGACAACATACAGGTGGAGCTCGAACTCGAGTTCGAGTTCAAGTCGAGCAGATGAGCTCAGCTCGAGCTCGAGACTGGATCAATCTCTCGAGCTCCGATAGACTAATTGAGTTTCAACACCAGAGAAATAGGAAATGTCCAAAATACCACACGATTAAGATTTATTGCAAAAATGTCATCGAGTAGAGTTATTCGAAACTCGTCGAGTCTACACAGAATTAACTCGAACTCGATTAGAGTGGTAGATCGAGTAGCTCGAGCCGACAATACTTGAGCTTGAATTGAGCTTTCAGTCGAGCTACTCGATGAGTCGAGTCGAATAGCTCGACTAACCCCCACTCCTAGTCTTAACTAATCAAACTAGAGAACTAACTGGATCACTAGGTCATCAATTTTGATTGGTTCAACCGTTTTCAAAAAATTGATTATTTTAAATTATATATAACATATTTATGCACATATAATAGTATTAAAATAATATTATAAAATTATTTCATGTCCATCAATTGACATATCAAATGATAAGTTTTACATATAATAAAAAATTAATAATTCAATAAATATAAAATATTAAAAAAATACAAAAGAAACTAAATTAAATTCAAAGCAAAACACAAATATTGAAGATTGAATTTTGGAAAATGAAACAACACAATTAACTGAAAATTTTTAACTTCAAGATACGATGTTTAAATTTTTAATGATCTAATTAAAAAAATATATAGATAGAAATTATAAAATAAATACAAGTAAAAAAATAACTATTGAAAATTTTATTTAATAATAAATTATTTTGTAAGCAAAAATAAAATTATAAGTAGATATAAAGATATTTTATTCATTTTTATTTAATTAAAAGGTTAATTTCTAGTTTTTTAAATTTTTATTAATAAAAATAGTGAAAGACCGACTTTTGATTAAGTTGACCAGCTCAAACGGTGACTATTTTTTAAATGTAACTTGATCGTTGAACCAATCAATTCCCGACCAAATCTATTGAACCGGCCAATTTTGAAAATATGGGTCTTAACCATTCCCTTATTATAAATTGTAATAGGTATAGGTATGAGTAATGCAAACTGCATTGGGTTTGGAGTTAGATATGAATAATCCTTTAGGGGTATTGGTAGAGAATTATCCTACCCACTCACACCCTACTGTCCATATTAGGCCCCTTTTTCTATTGCCCTTTTTTCTCTAATCCATGTGTGTTGCTTCCTCCACCTTCTTCAATATAGCATCCTCCATTATTGGCCTATTTTTTTGGGGAGATCTCTACATTCTTTCCTCTTGTATACCAAAAAAATCCTCTCACCTAAAGCTTCGAATAAAGATCCATCTTATTGAATGCTGTGGTTGTTGAGTGATCAAAGGATGGGCAAGGGTTTCTTGCGGGCTTTGCAGCAATCTGTTTGTTTTGAACGGGTCGACGACTGTTGCTTACGCAGTTCCAATGGCAACTGAGTGTTGAATCATTATAGGATTTTCTTCGACGACGCATTAGCAATTAAAAGGGAAAGTGATCGTTCTAAAGTAATGATTATGTTTTTTTTCTGACAAATAACAGCCATCCACATGTAAACGGCATGTCTCGTGCCTCACAAAAAAATTTATCCCATTTTTTTCTTACTTTTTCTCGGCAGCCTAGCACTTTTTCATCATTTTTGCTGCCAATAAAATTAACTAGTAGTGAGCACGGAAGGAACAGTTATATAAATTTACGAAGTTTCCTCATATATGTAATAAAACATTAAATATAATGATTGTATCACCGTTGATTTCAAGTTAATTAATTATGTTTCCATGCAACAGTCTGATGGGATTTATTGGGGCCATGCATGGCAAACAGTAAATGAATGACTCCAATAATCACGGAGTATTTTCTGATTTCACCTGTTTGTTGCAAACACAACTTTATCATATTATAAACTCCCTATTTCCAATTCCAGACAACATTAACGAAATAAAACTGTGCTAAATACATTTTAATTATATCAACCAAAAGCAATTTCCACGTAAAGAATAGAAACCAAAAAAATAATTGGCAAATTTCACTGCTTCTTCTCCTTCTGATTCAGGAAGAGACTTTCCTTGAAAGTTTTCCGGGCCTCCAATTTTATCATATGCAGAAAAAGATCGGCCCAAGAATCTATGGGCCCAGGCAAACACCAATGCACGCAGTCATTGTAGAGCGTCACGTTCTCATTGGGCCAGTGTCCATATCTACTCGGATGCCCATCGGGCCTCAAAAGCATGGCCTGCGTCGTGTCCAGCAACCTGAATTTCTTCTTCCCTTCCCTCCGCGCAACTCGAAACTCCTCCAGCTGAATCATGTAGAAATCCAAGTTCAATCCCTCCAGAATCGTGTCGTTGCTTCGGAACGGCCGCCGCCGCAAGCAATCCCCGCCCTCGTTCCACAGCCCGTTCTCGAAATGCGACGGCGCGAACGTCCGCAGGAAAGTCGCGCCCTTGAAATTCTTCCTCCCGTTGATGGCTTTAAACGCCGTTCGGAAGGCGCGGCGGTAGCCGTATGTCATCGGGAGTTCGGTGGTGTTCGGGAGCTGGCAGAAACGGCAGCCGACGATGCGGCGATTCTCGTAGTAGACAGCGGTGCGGGTCAACCAGTGGCCGGCGTTGAGGACGACGTAATCGAAGCCGTCGATCTGGGTGGTCCACGACTCGTCGAACTCGTCCAGGTAAAGGTTGAACAGGCCGGTGTGGGTCGGGCCGTCGGGGTCTCGGGCTTCGGATCTGACCAGAAATGGGGTCCAGAAGTAGCCGAGGGTAAAGTTGTAATTTACGTATTTCCAGGTTTTGAAGCGCTCGTCAGAAGTAGGCGAGGCATCGATCGGATATTCTACCTGAAACAAAGCAACCAATAGGAATAATCAGACACGAAATTAATATCGAGATACACTAATAATCATACTTGTTTTTATCAAAAATTAAATTAAATAAAAAAAAAACGAAGACTGAGTTAAAAAATTAAAATTTTCAAAACAGAGATATAACAAATTACAGACTAGAGGATGAAAGAATTTAAGCGTAACCATGACTGTAGTTGCAATTTCATCTAAACACGGGATGCAAGTGTTCCACTCAACCTTAATGATTAGATTCGTAACATTAATCGTCAGGCATATCTAATTGCGAACCAATTGCAATAAATGCACAACTGTAAAAGAGAACATATGTCAAACTTCTCCAGCTCGCAAAGGACAACTCGGGGACAATTGGGCCACTCTGACGAGCACATGCACTGTTTCACTTTTGTTAAATTGCAGGATATCTGTGGGAATAAAATTAAACGATAACAACTACGACATTTTTTTAACTGAGAATGTATTCGTTAAATATTTGCCGTAAGCCAATGGAATCAAGCTTGGTCTGATCATATAACTATATTCATACACTAACTAAAAACTCCATAGCTCAACAATCAAATATAATATGTCCACCCTATGTGATTCATGTAATATATTCTTAATAAAATTTAAATTCAAGATAATGTTGATTGAAATAAAAGCTGGAGGCTTACTACAGAATTAACCGTGGGGTAGATGCGAGGGGAGACTAGGATAGTTGTTCAGCCAAAAAAAATCTTCATGAGGACAATAATAAAAAAATTCTAGATCTAGGAATTGGTGAGATACTCACGTTGCCAAGTTTGGATTCACTGGTCACTGTCGTGTTCCCCTATTCTTTTTGAAACAACAAAAATAAAAATCGTATCCTATGTATTTCATAGATATTAATCCCAAGATGGCTATGTTTGTTTTCATTCTATGCCATTTATCTTACTACATTAACAGCTATGAGAATCTTTCAAGTTGTACAGAAGAAAGTAAGGCTATCTGTTTGATACACAACTTTGAATACAAAATATATTATTTAATAAAATTTTTATTTAAATTTAAATTTAAATTTAAATTAATCACTTATATATATATAATTATTTTTTTAATTATTACAATTACTTACAAATTAATAATTATGTATACACCGATGCTGTAATATTTATATGTATTATACCCTAAGAACTAAATGATATTTATGCGTGCTATCATATAATCCAAACCCTATTACAAATTTTATATATATATTCAAATAAATTAAAATTTTTTAAAATATTAAAAATGTTACAACTACACGATCTATTCATTTCAACAAACTTCTTTTCCCATACATAGCCATAATATTTTTAACATACAAAATACAATATTAAATCGTTTAAAGTCGCACTCTATGTTTGGCCCCTCACTCCCCGCCCATCCTATCAAAATTTCACATTAATAAATATACCTAAACAAAATTATACCTAAAATTTAAATTTAAATTTTACTCTATTACATATGAAACTATTAATTATTTTTTAATTATTATATCAAATTAAAATTAATTTAATATCTCTACATATCACATATACTCAAGTCCATATTTATTTATACATTAAAACTAATGATTATATGTATATATCATAACATTATTTACTCGTTATTGTATTAATTTTCACCGCATAAAAAATTTACAATCAAATATATCATTAATTTTAATAAAACTCACATCAATTGCCCACGAAACCCCCAACCAAATAGAAAAGCATCTTTTATTATATACATGTGTGTGTGTGTGTATATATATATATATATTTCCACTTCAAAATCTTTATATTGACCAGTGTGCTTTGTGATTTCTCTGTGCATTCACATAATAAACAAGTAGGCGTCCCAAACTAATCCAGACAGATCCAGGCTGTCAGCAACCTTTTCAGTTTTCCTTAATCAATTATTCAACTTTGCTGGTTCCCAAGATTTGAAGGGAAACATGATAGGTATTGATAACAAAATGGAACAAGGAAAAAACATCCGTAAGGATGGTTCAATATATACACCAATATGCAAAATGGACTCTTCTCATAATTAGCTTGATTGGAATGAAGGTTCTTTACTTTAGGTTGAAGACAAGGACAAAACCGGCTCACCATGCCTGCCTCATTTTCTGTCCTACTGTTTTCTGGTGGAGAAAGCCCGTCTCTTTTATCACCTTTATCTAATAAAAAGATAAATGGATATATACGCCAATATTTTCATTTCTTTTCCCCTCAAAAGCAAAGGAATAACCAATAGTTTTGGATTTTAGCTATTGGTCGTCAGTGATGTATCATGTATTGTGATAAGGTACCTAAGCCTTTGACGTGATTGAAGCCCATTAATGGGGGTTTTGAAAAAACTCGTCAGCTTAGGTAAACTAACCTTTTCGTAGCAATATTTATTCCTGTTAATAATTAGTATGAGCTGTTGGACAGTGTAATTAATAACCAAAAATTAAAATATATAGGTTATCTTTGGAAGCCAAATTTCAACTCCAAATCATCCCATCAAGTTACACGCAACCAAATATAAAATTCAACAAAATTTTTATTTAAATTTAAATTTAACCCTACACACTATCACATCATTTAATTACTATTATATATTTTATTTGTATGTTCAAATAAATCATATTATTCATCCCATTAAAACTATTGTTCCAATTATATTACTTATCTCAACACAATTCTTAGTAAATATAATGTACATCAAAAACCCATCTTCCAAACAAAGGCTAAAGTCCAGAAAATAAGAAAGAATTCATGTATACATTAGGCAACATATCCTATAACTAATACTAGTTAACACCATGTACCTCTCTTGAAACCATTTGACCGTGTCCCTCTATTCCATTTAATATATAATTATCACGCATATAAACATATAACTACAGTGTTAGAAATATGAAAACAAAGAAAATAGAGAGACAAATGATATGAAAGATTTTATGAGCATGTACCTATTTGGCATAAATTTGAATTTTGTGGACTCCATTGTCTATGTTTGTTTTGCAATTTTGGCCACAAAAAATACATACTTAATCAATATATTTTTAAAATTTTATTTTTTTATTTTTTACTCAATTCTTTAAAAAAAAAACTAAAAACAACGCCCAGATTTAAAAATAAGCCTAGCCTAAATTATTTAGAGAAGATTAGCTTTTCCCACAAGACACAAAACATATGCGTGTAAATGCAGTAAATGCATCAATTCTCATCCACTTGCAACCACCTCCAAAATTTCTCAGACCAAGCAAATAAGCTATAATTGTGGACAGTGAAATATGCAGCTTTAAATATAGAGATAACACGTAGCTTTCAAAATCACGAGGAGAAAATAAAATTGAAAAAAATAGCAGAAATGTTGAAGTTCTTACCCTGGACAGAAGGCATATCATGGACTGCATTTGGTTCCTCCCCACAGAGTCCCCAACAAAGGCCACTGACTTGCCACGGACCATATCCAAGAACTGATACGGGTTGAAAACCGGCAAATCGCAGCCGTCGGGCTTCCACCTCCACTTCAAGAACCCGGAATCCGGCCGTCCATATTTCATGCAGTTCTGGTGCTCATGGATGGCCCAACACGTCTTGTTCGTGTAATACGGTGCGTCCGGATTCGGGACCCATTCCCCAGTGAAGATATCACATTTTTCTTCCTCATCTGTTATCTTAATGTCTTCTGCATGGTACGCCGACCCGATTCCTGCCGAGTTCTTGAAACTGAGCACTGATGAAAATTTTCGGACAGGGTAATTGAGACGGGTGAGGGTAATGAGGATTAATGCTATGGCGACCACGATGGCTATGTTCTTTAATGTGTTTTGATTTCTTGTTTGCTCCATGGTTTTGGAGCTTCAAAGCTGCTGGGGAAAAGTGGAGCCTTGGAGTAGGAGATTGGAATAATTATATATTTTGGACAGAGTAAGAAAAGGTGGTTGGGCTTGCACAATATTTTACGTATATTATATGTAAAGTTGGATAAATTTGAGAAAATAAACCAGCGGGTGGTCACATGGTACTGTTACCTTAATTATTAGTCTGTTTTGGTTGGACGTGATTGATTATGGCATCTTAAGGACAAGTTCTTAGGCAGTAGAACAGTAATTCATTCATAAACCGAAAACTTAAGGACAAGTTCTTAGGCAGTAGAACAGTAATTAATTCATAAACCGAAAACGATGGTTATTCCGCAATATATGATCATTTCATGGAGAAAATTGATATTCGCATTGGTACTATATGTGGTCCACGTTTAATAATTAATGGGTAAGATAACACGGTTCGTCTTCTCAAGAATGAGCGTTGAGGAAATTAAATGATATTTCATTGTGTACTGCACTTTACCGACAAAATCATTATTTACTGCCGTGTAGCTGAGTTTATTGTGCTCAGAGGGTAATATTCTGAGAAGGAAAATTTAGTTTTTGACTTAACTTCAATCTACAAGAGAATGAAGTTCCCAGCAAAATCCTCTCACTGGTGATGTTAAAAAAATGAAACTGTTATGTTTGTTTTGGTTTAAAATGTGTGCTTTTTGTATTTTTTTTTAACTGTCTAAAAATTATAAATCAAAAAATAATATTTAAAAATTTTAATGATTAAATGTACATAATTTTAATAATATACAAGACCAACGTGGTCAGATTGGATTTCGACACTCGAGGTTTCACAATATATATTGCATCAAATTTGAGAAAGGCGATTTATTGCCTCTCCCACTTGCTCCAGTGGGAGTTCCGAGATCTTTTTCCTTGTCATGCGAGCTGGTTGCACGTGAAGACCCCTTTTCCCTGTTAATGTTCACTGCAGATGCAGGTATGTTAATACATGTATTTGGTGCATAACCAATGTTTTAATTTTATATTTAAAAATATAAGAAAATTATTAAATATTAAAATTATAATATTTATTATAATTTTATCATGTATTTGCATAAAGTGTACCATATTCAAAGCCACAAATGCATTGGATATTTTGGCTATGCTTGGAGAGGGTTCGTGTTGGAAGAATGTATAGTGAAAATTGGGTTAACATAAATAATATATTTAATTCTAATATTTTAATAAAATAAATATTTTAATTTATTTAAATATATATATATAAAATATGTAATATAAATATAATAATTATATATATATATATATATGCGAATATACGTGCGTGTACCTTAAATATTAATCTAATTATAGATATATATAATAATTAATTATTATTTATATATGTTATATATATTTAAATAAATTAAAATATTTATTTTATTAAAATAATACAATACGATGCCTGTATATTAAATATTAATTTAATTATAAATATATATATATATATATAATAATTAAAAATAATTAATTACTAAAAAATTTGAATTTGAAATCTGAACGTGTGTCGCGGTCATACTACGTGTCAAGACCTATTATTCCAGTTCGCAGTACATCCAATAATTGCTGATCATGACAGTAGTCGGTAAAAGCGAACGACCGGAGGATAATATAGGATTCACCACTTTTGACATCGTGAGAACTAAAACATGAACGTTAGGTAAGCAACTCCATATATATGTGGTACTGTTTTACTTAATTAGAAACCACCAACTCTAGCTACAAAAAACCTGTGCTTTTCTGCTTTACCAAGTCAGATGGTGTATTACATTTTTGTAGAAACAGTCACGCTCTGCTAATCGGTACAGAAGTATAGAACTGATCTCCTTACCTGCATAATTGTTACTAAGCTGTAACTACGAAAATTAACGTTGCTGCCTGTCTTTTTCAGTCGCGTTATCTGTCTTGAACCGACTCGTTATACAATTATACAATGCTTACTTGCTGAAGTAGGAAGCCCGTTTCAGCCATTAATAATAAAGAATTAAAAACACAACTACTCTAATGTTTTAATGGGTATTTGGGATGGATACTGGATATTGGAAACTGGAAACTGGATACTGATTCCAACCCATCATCCACTGCTGACCACTTCAATGCTTAACGTTGGAACAGTGGAAGCGTTGACTGCACAACGAGTGGGCTGTCTTTGCTTCTATATATATGTTCAGTGACAATTATTACGAAACATTGGTGTATCAAATGTAACTCAAGGCCCAGAACAACAACCCAACCCCTTATTCGTAAAGAGAACTCGGGCTTGTCGAGCTCTTCCTTTCTCATCGTACAAACACATTATTCTAAAATTGTAATCTAAGCAGTTTCTTTCTTTCTCTGTTTCGTTTTATAGATTCACTATGTTCGGAAGCCAACTTTCATATAATCACATTTTCAATCAAACCTCGTGCCACCAAAGTATCACTCAATAAAATTTAATTGAAAGTCAAATTCAAACATTCTCTCCTTTACATATATAGTTAATTAATTATTATTTTTATTATCAATCATATTAATACTTATTTATATACACACATATGCTCATATATATACATATATATATATATGTATATATATCTTATACATCAATTATTATTTTTATATATTATCACACTATTCAGTCGATATTATATATTTTATACATATATTTTAGTAAATTAAAATTTTCAAAATATCAAAACTATACTACCAAACATATTATTAAATCCAACATGATTCTCACTAAACATCGTCTCTCGACACAAAATCCCCCTCCCTAACATAGCTATTGTTTTTAATTAATTAATTAATAATAATATTATTATTACAGATAATAAATCCCAACACATCAGTTGTAACACAAACCATTCAAAACAATATAAAATTGTGTTAATCCAGATAATGTCATGTTTGCACGGGAATCAATAGCCTGATAATTGAGCTCAAATTTCCTTAACATGAATTCTGTACTTTCATATCTTACATATTTTTTCATCTTACATTAGTGACTATGCTTTCACGTTTATTTCAAATCTAACATTAAGTTATTGACGGTATAGTAGTGGAACTAAAGATAATTCACTAATTTATCTTAAGTGCATGGTTGAAAGTTGAAACGTTGGGGGTTCAGAAACGTAATCTGCGTCTCACGTAGCCGTGGACGAGAATATGTCAATATTATGGCACTTTGAAGTCAACTTCACTCCGATGATTCCATCTGAAAATAAGAGAAGGATAAAAGTTCTGTTTTACAATCATAATGATTTAAAAATATACATTTAACTATTATTATTTTTATTTTTTTCTTACTTTAATACAACTCTAAAAATAAAAATGTCTAAAAACACATACTAAAATTTAAAAACGAACAAAAACCAAATATAAGATTTCTAATAAATAATTAAATTGAAAATTCCATTTAAATTTCTTTACATGTATCTTCAAACTTTTCTTCCCCATTGAAAAAAAAAAATAAACAGCATTATATGAGCTTTATATGTCCAGTTAAACCATTAACTCGCATCAGCACATTAATGCTTTTAAGACTTTCTAGTTTGAGACTTCTTTACATAGATTTAAAAATGTAAATCATTTGCAGTAATTTGTCTAGTAATAAAAAGTTAAACAAAAAATTCTACAGAAAGATAAAAATCTATCCTGTATCTATACCTATTATCGAATGAGAAAATGGTAATTGGTCCTTTAATTAAATTATTAAAATGTGCTTATAAATATAAGCACTCACTTCCATTTTTCACTTATGCTACTAACGTGTAGCCGCTTTCTTCTACTAACTTAATTCCTGTTAAATTTTTGTTATATTTAATACGTCAATCTTTTATTACTGCATTTGTTATGTAAATATTTTAATTTTTGAAATCTTATTTTGTTATTGAATTATTAAAATATGACAATTTTTTATTATATTATAATTAATAAACATATATATACTTTTTAAAAATAGCAGTTTAGGGTTTAGGGATTTCTTGACATTTGCACAAGTATGTACCTACATATTAAGTGATGAACATCTATTACTATAGTGTGCATTGATTCTATTGACGCGGGTAATGCCAAAGTTTACTATTATATATGCAAGGCATACATGCCTCCATATTACAAAGTGAAAATTCAATGCTGTTTGGTGTGATTGCTCCATCGTTAATTTTTGAGCAATAACCTGGCACTATGTTTGAACCCAACTCCCATCACATATTTTATCAAATTTCACACTATTAAACATATTATTTAATAAAATTTTTATTGAAATTCAAATTCAAATTTTTTTATATTAAATATATAACTAATTAATTATTCTTAATTATTTTATATATTCACAATAAAATCAATATTTATATATATCACATATACTTTTATTTATATTCGTTTTATCCTAAAAAATAATCAATATCCTTATATATTATCACATCATTCGATCATTCTTATATATTATGTCTATATATTCAAATTATTTTATTCATATACATACTCACCTCAATACAATTTCCACTAAATTTTGTCACAACAAAAACCCTTCTCCCAAACATAACCTTGGAATTTTTTTCATCAAAATTTGTAACTTCCTAACCCAATGTAACGTTGGTTAGTGCTGAACTATCTTTCTATACTATTTCTCTCTTCAACAATTCTTGCAAAAAATCATTCCAAGAATCAATCGGACCTGGCAAACACCAGTGCACACAATCATTGGCAAATGTCCGATTTGGGTCAGGCCAATGCCCGTATTTACTAGGATGCCCGTCTGGCCTCAGTAGCATGGGCTTCGTCGCATCAAACAGCCTGAACTTCCCTCCGTTTCTTCTCCCTGCTCTCCGTGCAATTGTCAGCTCCTCCAACTGTATCAAATACATTTCCAAACTGTAATCCCTCAAAGCCGTCTCGTTCCTCATATACGGCCTCGTCCGGGGGCAATCCCCGCCCTTGTCCCACGGCCCGCCCTCAAAATGAGACGGCGCGAACGTTCTGAGAAACGTCACGCCGGTGAAATTCACGGCGTCGTTAATGGCCTGAAATGCCGTCCGGAAAGCCCGCCTGTAGCCGAAAGTTGCGGCCACGTGACGGACGTTGGTCTCGGGGCAGTAGAGGCAGCCGAAGAGCCTTTTGTTGACGTAGAAGTACGTCGGGCGGAAGAACCAGTGGCCAGCGGAGATGATTACGTAGTCGAAGAGTGCGATTTTGGTTGTCCAGTACTCGTCGAACTCGTCGAGGTATATGTCGAAAGGGCGATTGACGCTGTTGGAGTCTAATTTCCCGGTCTTGACCAAATAGGGCGTCCAGAACATGGAAATGTTGAAGTCGTGCTCTCTGTATTCGTAGCGTTTGTTTTGGTCCGTTGCCTCTGAAAAGTCTACAGGATACGCCACCTGGATCGTGGAGTCAAATTCAATAATGACTTCTTACGTATGGAAGTTATCTTTAAATTTATTTATAAATTATAAAATTATTATATTTTAAATAATATAATTAAAATTATAGAGGGTATTTACAATAAAAATAAAAAATATCAAAAAAATTAAAGAGAGAGGAAATTTGAGAGAATATATAAATTAAAATGATAAGTTAAACAAAGAAAAAAAATAATAGAAAAAAATAAAAGAATTTAAAATAAGAGTAACTATGTAATTTTATTTTATACAATAAAAAGCCTTGTTAACTTATATAATAACTAGTAAAAATTGTTTTAAATTGCAAAGTGATTTTATACTATGTATGTGTAAATTTATTTATAAATTATAAAGTTATGTTATTTTAAATAATAAAATAAATTAAATTTTAATTATAAAAAAATATTTGAAATAATAAATAAAAAATGACCAAAAGACATTGAAAAGAGAAAAAATTAAAAGAAAAAATAAATATAAAATAATTAGGTAAAAATAAAAAAGAAAAAGAAAAGAGAGAAGAAAGGCTAGATAGAAAAAAATTAAAACAAGGATAATTGTATAATTTGATATTATGCAATCCAAACTTCCTATTATAATTATATAGAAAAATTATAAGACAAGAGAAAAAGAAAAGGAAGAAGAAAAAGGATTGAAAGTTAAAAAAATTAAAATAAAGACAATTATATAATTTGATATTGTACAACCAAATACCTATACTGCATATTATATTATTATTTTATTATTTCAATAAGAATTTTGTTTGTAAAAAGTAAATTTTTACAATTACTCTCATGTTCTACACTTTTACTCTTTCTATACTTCTCTTTTTTTCATACAACTTACAATATTTATATTTATATATTCTATCAAATTTTTATCATTTATAAATTTTTTAATCTTTCATCTTTTTTTTTATTTTAACTATTTTTACACAATTTAAAATTATATAATTCTTTTACTTTAATTTTAATTTTTCTTTTTCTTTTATATTTTTTATTTGTGTATTCTTTAAAATTTTCTTTTTTTGTTTTAAAGTCTCTTGATATTTCTTTATTTTATTATTTTAAAATTCTTTTTACTTTCTAATATTAAATAATTTTATTTTCATTAATTAAAATATTATAATTTATAAATTAATTTACATACTCATAGACTGTGCAAAACTTTACTAATTGTTTTTAAGTTAATAATACAGTATATATACTGTATTTTTGTTTATTTTTTAAAATTATATATAGAGATGAAACTGAAGATAAACCTGTGCGGAACGTAAATAATCATCTTCGACGTGGGCCCTGACGATCACCCCATGCTGTCAATCTTATTTGTTCCCATTAATTCTTCCTATTTAATCATTTAATAACTTCAAATTATTGCTTGCAAAAACTCAACTCAACCCTCAAGCTGATTAATTAACATATTGTCAATTCCGTATGTTGACCAATGCCACCTAACATTCCTCAAATTCATTTAACCTAATTACACCCGTCATTACTAAGGTCAAAATCAACACAAATTACTGGAATACGACTTTATCTTCAAACAAATTAATTAGCATTGACCCAACAAAAAAATGATAATCACTTACTCTTGACAAGAGGCATAACAACGACTGCATGTGATTTCTTGCCACCGAATCACCGACGAACGCCAGTGATTTCCCCCGGACAAGTTCCAAAAACCGGTGAGGATCGAAGATGGGCAGCTCACAGTCATCGGGCTTCCACCTCCATTTCAGGAACCCCGTGTCGGGTCTCCCATATTTCATGCAGTTCTGATGCTCCTGAATTGCGTTACAAGTCGCGTTTGTGTAATAAGGCCCTTCCGGATTCGGTACCCATTTGCCGGAGAATAAGTCGCATTTCTCATCATTCAGCGCTTTCGTTCTTAACGATATTTCACCGTCGACGTTCGTCCGTCGCTTTGGATGATATGCTCGTCTTCTCACCTTTTCGAGTTTCTTCTCGCCGGTCGCCAAGCCACCACCTCCGTCCCTGCATCCGTCGTTGGAGCAAGGCTTGTTCTTGGTATCTCCGTTCAAGTGGGGTGACGTTGGAGTTGTCGAACCGTCGGAAGATTGGTGTGCATGTGGTGCGTCAGATAATTTCTTGGCGTGGTCGCCAATTGAGGGGTAATATAAAGGGATTGTTATGAGCACGATTAGGGCTACGAGTGGGGCAATTCTTGTCGTTTTTCTTCGTGTAATTCTGGGCTTCCCTGATAAGGGAAGTTGAGAGGCTTGGAGCTTCATTATGTGCTTCTGTAGAGAAGACAGAAAAAAGGACCTGCGAAGGAACCAAAGAAACTGATGGTCTAAGAAAATTTAACTCCAAGATAAATGCTCAAGTCCCACCTTAATGTTCACGGTGATGTCTCAAGCCAAGTGGGCAACGGCCAGGAGGTAAAGGCAGTTGCTTCCCTATATGGGAGGACGTATAGGCTTCGTTTGGACGCACATTTTGGTTGGGGAGAAAATTGGGAGAATAAAAGTAGTGTAAAAATAAGAGAAGAAAGAAATAAAAATATTATTTTAATGGAAAATATATTCAGAAAGTTATATTTTGTTGAAAGAAAAATTAAGCAGAATTTACGTACTAACATGGCTAGTATTCCCACTCCATAAATCATTACAAACTTCATCTCGTGTAATCAATTCAATGATATTTGGGAGTGGTAGATATACCATGGCGAACCATCACTCGTGAAATTGCTGAAACAACATCAGAAAATTCAAAACTAGATATTCTTTATTATCTATTCTCTTCATGAGTATGCGTTCCGTTTATGTTTTTTTGCAATTTTTTGAATTGACTTTAATTAATAGAACTAAATTTTAAAGATATAGGACATTATTGAAATTTAAATATATTTAATGTTAGATGTTAAAAATTTAGCAGTCGCTTTCCATATTCAAAAATTTATTTTTTTTTCTTTTAAGTATAACTTTTTGAATATTTTTTTATTTTTAAATAAATTTTTTTCATTTAAAACTGTATTTCGAGATCTTTTCAACCTATAATTATATAAAGAATTTCATGTGAGAGTTTTAAAATCCTTTAAATTAATCATTATACAAAATTTTAAATTTACAATAACAAATAATTAATAAGCAGGTGATATAAAGTCAGTGAATATGAAGAGAAGATTAAAATTATAAGTCAAAATATGTAAATTTAGACCTCCACGTGAAGTTTCTTGCAATTTTTAGATTAACTGATATGACCCTAATTTATTGTACAAAATATTAAATATATGGAACATCGCTGCAATTTGATTATACTTAATATTATAAATGTTTAAAATATAAGAGTGGCTTTCTAAATTCAAAAATATACTTTTTCTTTTTAGTATTACTTTTCAAATATGTTGAATTCTCAAATGAAATTAACTTCACTTAAAAGTAAATTTTGAAATATTTCTAATCATATATCATATAATATATAAAGAATTTTGTATGAGAGTTTTATAATTATTTAAATTAATCACCCTAAAAATTATTAACTTATAATAAAAGAATTATTAACGAACATATGAATATGAATTAGTGAGTATGAAAAGATGGTTAAAATTATGTGTAAATTTATTTAATGATATTTAAATAAAAATTTTACACATTGACTTAATTTCTTGAAATCAAAATTAAGGTAAATGATTTGTTATTTATTTTGCATAAAAATATCATTCAAGGAATTTTATTCGTTGCTTAATTTTTTTTCACTATAAGTCTGTAATTTTGTACAATGATTAATTTAAACATATCATAAAATTTTCGTTAGAAATTCCTTATGTGTCGTTTGATATATGGTTATAAGTATTTTGAAATCTACTTTTCTATGAAATTAATTGCATTTGAAAATTCAAAACATTTTAAAAAATGTACCAAAAAATAAAATCCTTAAACATAAATAGTTACTGTTATATTTCTAATATACAATATTAAATTTAATCAATTTCCAATAATACCCTATATTTTTATCATTTTATGCAATTATTAGGGTAAATTGGACAAATGAAATTTGCAATAAACCACTCTTGCAAATAAAAGCAGCAGTAATTTTAGAACATGAAAAGGATTTTGTAGTCCTATCTCTTACTTATTTATTTATTTTATATATATTGTTTAATATGATCCTAATTTATAGTATAGAATAATAAATGCATGGAACATTTCTGTAATTTGATTATACTTTATATTATATATTGTGAATATAATTGCGACTTTTCATGTTTGCATTTTAATATTTTGAATTTTGGTATTGCTTTCTCAAAAAGATGGATTGCCTAATATGACCCAAATTAATAATACATAATATTAAAGATATATGATGTAATTGAAATTTAATTTTTAGTATATCTTTTTCCGTTTTTTGAATTTTCAAATAACATTTATTTTATTTAAAAGTAGATTTTGAGATCTTTTTAACCATATATCATGTAATATATAAAGGATTTTGTCTGAGAGTTTTATAGTAAGTATATAAATTAATCATTATACAAATTTAACTTACAATAAAAATTAATTGATGAACATGTGAATATAAATTAGTTAATATGAACAGATTGTCAAAATTGTATCCAAAATTTTATGAATTCAGATAAATAAATTTCGTGATGAATTAATCAGAATTAGATAAAACTTTCTGTACTGCAAAAAAAATGAATATACAGGCCATTCATACGAGAGTTTTATTATTGGATGATTCATTACAACAATTACCATGTTCCAAAATTAGATAAAACAATCTAACATTGATCTAATTTTTAAAAAATCAAAATTAAGGTAAAATTATAATATGTTTCAAAATTAGGTAGTCAAATTAATGTAATGTATTATTATTTTTAAAAAATGATTTTGAAAAGATTTTAGAATGTGTAATACAAATTATTAAATTTTAAATATTTATTGCTAGAAGGAAATACAAATAAGTGTGATATGGTGCTACAAAGTTCTTTGAATATGCTCAAATTATAGTATATTTTATACTTAACACGATCAAAATAAAATATTATAAAAGATATATGAGTAATCAAAAAACAATCGATGTTTATAAAAATAGAAAATACTATAAACAAAATTTTCTTATATAAGATGAATATTGAAAAATATATTTATTATAACAGCATTTCAATTTTCTATGGATAAAACGAAATTAACATGTAAAAATGATGAATAGAAGTCAAAAATATCAAGAACGCTTATTAAACATTGTCCAATTATTGCAAAATATATTAAATTTGAAAAATAGTAACAAATTATACATGTTATAATTTTTTTTCTATCTTTCGAACAAATATACAATATGACATACAAAGTATTTCCAAGGAGAGTTTTATAGTTATTTAAATCAATCACTATACAAAATAAAAAAATGTTTAATGAATATATGAATATAAATTAGTGAAGGTGAAGATATGATTAGAGTTATCGGTAAAATTATATGAGTTTAGACATATGAACTTACGTGATGAATTAAATGAATTTTAAATAAAAAGTTTGACCAGTGGTTTAATTTCTTAAAATGAAAATTAGACTAAAATTATTCTGTACTTCAAGCTATCAAGTGAAATTAAAACAATGGGTTATTTATTTTGCATAAAAATGTTTATGTAAGTAATTTATATACATACATATATATAATATAAATTATAAAATTATTAATTAAATAAATATAATATAGCAGTACAAAATCTCTCGTATGTTCACCAATTATCATTTGTCTTATTCTTAACAAGTTTGACGTAATATGTATCATAAACATAAGATATATTAGAAATCGATTTAATATTAACTAAGATATAGAAAACCTTAATAAATTGGATTAAGTGACAGTTGTATCAATACTTACATAATAATTTTTGTTTATTCACGTTGTCACCGAGTTTAATTGTTAATGTGAGAATAATTCTCATAATTAAATATTTTTAAAAAATTAAATTTTGAAAATAGAATTATATAAATGCTATACACGCGCGTGTATATTACTAGTAGATATAAAATCACCACTCACTGGCTCTCAACTCTAATTGGTAAGTCATACATTATTATGATAAGGCAATCAGATTTTAGGATTTGGAATTTCATTATTTGTGAGAAGATTGATAAGAAACACTTGATTTATATTATGGATTAATGTAGCGTGTTTGTAATTTCTTTTCATTTAGCTCTTTACTATACTAAAGCGACACTGTTTTAATTTCATCTTTCATAAAAAGATATGATGAAAAACCCATAGCTATGTTTGTTTTCAAATTTTAGTACATGTTTTTAGATATTTTTATTTCTAAAATTATATAAAAATAAGAGATAAAGAAATAAAATTTTAAAAATATAATAATTAAGTTTATGTTTTAAGATTTTAAAATTTAAAAACATACATAGCCCATGTTTTCGAAAAACTGTCTCCACTACACATCCATTTTTTGGATGAATTGTTCGTGTATGGGCTGTCTAAAATAAACTAATCTCTATATATGTGGGAATTTTTTGGCTAAACTGACTTTATATAATTCACATTTATTCGAAGATAAATTAATGATTACTTTTTCATATTTGTAAATTGAATCAAACTTTAGTAGTTGTAGTAAGATACAAAATTTACAGTTCCTACAGCGAACCCATTACGGAGCAGTCTTAATGTTTCTCCAGCCATAAACCATAGAGGCCTACACTAGTTCATGGCGGCCCAATTTTTCGAACGCTTAAGATTTCTTTAATGGATCATGTGTCGTTGAGTTATTGGGCCCAAAGTATTTGGGGCATCAATGGCATTGACTTATGACAAGTACGAATGTGCATGCGAACTCATTCGCCAAACCTCGCACAGGACTGGGTAACACTTGCATTGACGGTATATTGATTGAATTGTGTCGGTATTCGATGAATTATTTTTTAAAAATTTAATTTTTATTTCAGTATCGGTATGTGAAATTGGTATATTGGATCGAATTGAATACTGATTTTTTTAAAAATCTTTAATATATTTTTAACTTTTTTTTAATATATATATTTAAATTATTAGTGATAAATAAGATTTAGTGATAAAAAATTTAATTTGTAGTTTTTTTTAATTTTTTTATTAAAAATTCAATTTAACGAAAAGCGTATCGAAATTAATTAAAAAAATTTGATATATGTCAAATCGAATCAAAAAATTCAGTTCCTTCAATTGGATTTTACCAATTAAACAGCCCCAATTGATTTATCCTACGGGTTCTTGAGAATATACTTCAGGAGTTGATGCCAACTCATCTAAAAAATAATGGTATGCCAAGAAAAAGCACGCCATATGTTGATAAAGTAACTAAAATTCAACATTTTTAAAATCAATAAAAAAAAGTTATACACATTATAATTTTTTTTCTATCTTCACAACTATATATCCTATGGTATATAAAGGATTTTATATAATAGTTATGTAATTATTTAAATTAATTGCATACAAAATTAAAAAAACATAACAAAAATAAGTTAAAGAATCAATGAATGTAGATTTTGTGGACTTGAAGATGTGATCAAAATTCTAATTAAAATTATTTAAGTTTATATATATACATATATATAAACTAATATGACTAATTAATGATATTTAGATAAAAATTTTGCACATTGACTTAATTTCTTGAAATCAAAATTAAGGTAAATGATTCATTATTTATTTTGCATAAAAATATCATTCAAGGAATTTTATTCATTGCTCAATTTTTTTTCACTATAAGTCTGTAATTTTATACAATGATTAATTTAAAAATATCATAAAATTTTCGTTAGAAATTCCTTATGTGCCGTTTGATATATGGTTTTAAGTATTTTGAAATCTACTTTTCTATGAAATTAATTACATTTGAAAATTCAAAACATTTAAAAAAATGTACCAAAAAATAAAATCCTTAAACATAAATAGTTACTGTTATATTCCTAATGCACAATATTAAATTTAATCAATTTCCAACAATATCCTATATTTTTATCATTTTATGCAATTATTAGGGAAAATTGGACAAATGAAATTTGCAATAAACCACTCTTGCAAATAAAAACAACAGTAATTTTAGAACATGCAAAGGATTTTGTAGTCCTATCTCATACTTATTTATTTATTTTATATATATTGTTTAATATGATCCTAATTTATAGTATAGAATAATAAATGCATTGAACATTTCTGTAATTTGATTATACTTTATATTATATATTGTGAATATAATTGTGACTTTTCATGTTTGCATTTTAATATTTTGAATTTTGGTATTGCTTTCTCAAAAAGATGGATTGCCTAATATGACCCAAATTAATAGTACATAATATTAAAGATATATGATAAAATAGAAATTTAATTTTTAGTATATATATCTTTTTCCGTATTTTGAATTTTCAAATGACATTTATT
The DNA here is from genome assembly GCA_019155195.1 of Avicennia marina. NCBI lineage: Eukaryota > Viridiplantae > Streptophyta > Magnoliopsida > Lamiales > Acanthaceae > Avicennia > Avicennia marina. Next base: position 12,008,215 of record CM032765.1, read on the forward strand.
TTATTTAAAAGTAGATTTTAAGATCTTTTTAACCATATATCATGTAATATATAAAGGATTTTGTTTGAGAGTTTTACAGTAATTATATAAATTAATCATTATACAAATTTAACTTACAATAAAAATTAATTGATGAACATGTGAATATAAATTAGTTAATATGAACAGATTATCAAAATTGTGTCCAAAATTTTATGAATTCAGATATATAAATTTCGTGATGAATTAATCAGAATTAGATAAAACTTTCTATACTGCAAAAACAAATGAATATAGAGTTTTATTATGGGATGATTCATTACAAAAATTACCATGTTCCAAAATTAGATAAAACAAACTAACATTGATCTAATTTTTAAAAAAACAAAATTAAGGTAAAATTATAGTATGTTTCAAAATTATGTAGTCAAATTAACGTAATGCATTTTTTTAAAAAATGATTTTGAAAAGATTTTAGAATATGTAATACAAATTATTAAATTTTAAATTTTTATTGCTAAAAGGAAATACAAATAAGTGTGATATGGTGCTACAAAGTTCTTTGAATATGCTCAAATTATAGTATATTTTATACTCAACGCATTCAAAATAAAATATTATAAAAGATATATGAGTAATCAAAACGCAATCAATGTTTATAAAAATAGAAAATACGATAAACAAAATTTTCCCATATAAGATGAATATTGAAAAATATATTTATTATAACAGCATTTCAATTTTCTATGAATAAAACGAAATTAACATGTAAAAATGATGAATAGAAGCCAAAAATATCAAGAACGCTTATTAAATATTGGCCAATTATTGCAAAATATATTAAATTTGAAAAATAGTGACAAATTATACATGTTATAATTTTTTTTTTCTATCTTTCGAACAAATATAGAATATGACATACAAAGTATTCCCAAGGAGAGTTTTAAAGTTATTTAAATCAACCATTATACAAAATTTAATAAAAAAATATTTAACGAATATATGAATATAAATTTGTGAAGGTGAAGATTTGATTAGAGTTATGGGTAAAATTATGTAAGTTTAGACATATGAACTTGCGTGATGAATTAAATGAATTTTAAATAAAACGTTTGAACAGTGGTTTAATTTCTTAAAATGAAAATTAGACTAAAATTATTCTGTACTTCAAGCTATCAAGTTAAATTAAAACAATGGGTTATTTATTTTGCATAAAAATGATTATGTAAGAAATTTATATACATACATATATATAATATAAAATATAAAATTATTAATTAAATAAATATAATATAGCAGTACAAAAGCTCTCGTATGTTCACCAATTATCATTTGTCTTATTCTTAACAAGTTTGACGTAATATGTATCATAAATATAAGATATATTAGAAATCGATTTAATATTAACTAAGATATAGAAAACCTTAATAAATTGGATTAAGTGACAGTTATATTAATACTTACATAATAATTTTTTTTTATTCACGTTGTCACCGAGTTTGATTGTTAATGTGAGAATAATTCTCATGATTAAATAATTTTTAAAAATTAAATTTTGAAAATAGAATTATATAAATACTATACACGCGCGTGACTGCGCATGTATATTACTGGTAGGTATAAAATCACGACTCACTGGCGTGCGTGTGTGTTTTAATGCATTTGAATTAATTAAATAATAAATGAGAAAAACTAAATCAAATTCTATGGAAAAAAAATAGAAACAAGTGAAATATGCATGTTTTTATGGTATGATTAAATAAGTAATTAATTAATAAAAAGAAAAAAAAAACATGACATTCATATATTGTAGAATAATTATATCTAACATTTTTTCTTGAAAAGTGGGAGGGACATAATAGCTACGTTTGGAAGAGAAATTTTTGTAAAATATGATATTTGTTAGGATCTGTGTTAAAATGAGTAATATGTTTAGATGAAATGTTTTAATGAATGAATAGTATAATTTATTTAAACATATATCTATATACAATATAATATAATAATAATTAAATGATTTGATAATTTATAAAAATAATAATTATATTTTAGAGTATAAATAAAAATAAATGTAACTATATACGTGATATGTATATTGATTTGACTGTGAATAAGTGTAAGAATTAAAAAATTAATTAATTAATTATATATATAAATTTGAATTTAGGTTAAAAAAAATATAGTTTAAATAACACAATTGATAATGTAAAGTTGAAACGAATGTTTTGCAAATTGAAAATTAAGTTCCAAACATAGCCAATGAATTACTAATTACTAATTACAATTTTAACGCAGGAAGCTTTTCACCACCATTCATGGCCGATCCTTTCTCTCTCCCCTGATTCAATTTTTCACCACGTAGATAATTGTGTTACTACCATATTTCCATCCCGTTGACTTCACACCCAATCGGCTCCGAGTTAGAAAACATTGCTTAAAAAATGTTCATTGGTTCATACTGTGAATATTATTTTATTTAATGAAATCACATTCAGGAGTGAGAAAAATTGATAACATGGATTCCACCAAAGTCATATCACTCATGGTTCAGACCTACAGTTACTATACTCATAAATTATAAATCTGAAGTAGATCTATGATCATCTAGAAGACAAGAGTAATGTTAATCAATTTATCTTGCATTCAGTTGAATGTCCATTGACCCAATTTCTTAAATCTATATTATATGATAATGATAAAAGTGTACTCGATACTTGAGTAATTATAATAGAAAAAAGTATGTTAGATTATCTACTAAATTAGCAATAAAAAACCTTGACAAAAAGAAAAAGAAAAAGAAATAGAATTAGGAGAGAAGATTATAGTAACCTTATTCACTTTTTTATTTTGCGTAATTTATTCCTCATATCTTCAATAATGTAGTTTAATTTGTCACAACTTTGTTCTTTTCTATTTTTTTTTTTGTCACTTTTTCATCTCTTTATTGGTTTTGTCATTTCTAACTCATTTTTATATTTTTTAAATAAAATTTGAATATAATTTCATTTATATTATTAAAATTATAAAAATAATTATTTCATATTTTATTAATGCAACCTTATTCATTTCTTTCATTTTTTTTTTTCATTCTATGCCATTTATGTCTCTTGCCTCTACTGATGTAATTTTATGTTTCACCACAACATTGTTTTTTTCTATTTTGTCGCTTTTTCTCCTGTTCCCTGATTTATTTATTTTTACTTATCTTTTATTTCATTTCTTAATTATTTCTTATCTTCTTTTATAAATTTGTAATACAATTCATTTTTTATTATTAAAACTATCACATTGTAATTATTTATATTTTATTATAATGAACTTATTCATGTATTTCATGTTATGTCATTTAGTATTTTGATCCCAATTGACATAATTTCATTTTTTTTTCATTACAATAATATCACTATATAATATTTTAGATGGTATAATAATTTACGCTTTAAAATTTTAAATATATACATATTATATACACACGCGCACACACGAACATATGATCAGCCTTTAGACCTTGGCATTGAAGGCCTTGCACATAGTATAAATGCGTTCAGGTGTTAAAGGAAGAAATTACAAGAGTAATGAACTGTCATCCATTCCTCATTTATTATTCATTAAATATTTTACACACACAATCTATATTAAGGATATAAACATTTTTATAATTGCACTTTGTCAAATTACTATTATACCTTCGCTTTTTTCATATATTTATTTGATTTTATTCTCCCCAATTTTTATTTGTTCCATTTCTTCCTCAATATTAATTATTGTATATTTCATTAAATATTTTCTCTATTTATATAGTTATACTGAAACGTTAATTACTAGTCTATGTGTGTGTGTGTGTGTGTATCTCACTTGGCCCTCTCCTCTTCCTTCTCACAAATTGAAGGGTTTCTCGCCACCCTTTCAGAGTCATCCCATCGTCGATTCTTGTCTAAGGTATGCTCTCTTTTTCTCTTACTGTCAACAATGTTTTGGGCTCCAAACAAAACTTCTAAGGTCGCATCCAATCCTCTGCGATCTAATAGATCGAAAAAACTGGTACGGTGACGATGGAGCTCCTGGACAAGTTGATAACGAGCACGAAATCGAGACTCAAGTCCATGAAGATGAAGAAGCCTGTCTTCCACAAGATTGAGAAGACAAACAGCATGAAAGAAGAACTCAAGAGCCGGAAAGCCCGAAAGCTCGTCCAGGGCACCCTCAAAATGGCTGATTCTCTTCACCAGACCCGAAGCCATGCCTGATGCGCCATACATATAATTATCAACTTATTTATGCCTGCAAATGTGCGTTATAGTTTCTTGCTTGAATCTACTGTTCATCTTTAATAAGATATCAGAGCCTGTTGTTGATTAGCTGCTGCCAAATTTTAGATATGTATGCAATATATCGCAATTAAATTCATCCTTCTGTGTGGTAACGTTGATTTAGATAGGGGCTTTCGCAATGGAACAATTGCTTGCACCCTTTTGTAACTCTCTATTTAATTTGTGAATAAGCAACAATTAATAGGCAGGAGCAAGTTGACCGAAAATTTATTATGTTAACCATATATATTATTAATAAGGTATTACAAATTTCAAATCCAATCTATCCATATTACGTAATATTATTATGAAAATAACATTTTTGGATCACACAATATAAAATTATGCAATTACTTTTACTTTAATAATTTTTTTTATTTTTATCTAGTTCTTGTCTTCCTTTTTCTTGTAGCTTATTATTTTTATTTATATTTTCTCTCAAAATTTCTTTCTCTTCAAATTCTATCTTTTTTTTTTTCATTTTTTATTTTGAATATTTTTATACTTTAAATTTTAAATAATTCTGTTTCCATTATTAAAATATAATAATTTTATAATTTATAAAAAAAATTATCCCATACGGATTTTACTGAAGACTGTCTCTGGGCTATAGTTTGATATTGTCACAAATGTTTTAGTTTTTTACCTTAAAAAAACAAGTTACGACCATTACATTTTTTAATTTTCTTTTTGTCTATTTTTTACTTTTATATAATTTTAAAAAAATATATTTAAAATACACTCAAAAATGAAAACGAATATAGTCATAATTTTTTGGGCAAAGCTTTTGTGAAAATATAAAAATGGTCGGAAAGTTGGGGCTTTCCAATTTAATCACTATTCGCCCTCATTGAAACAAACCAAACATCTTATCTTTTAAATTTTATTTTAATTTAAATTCAAATTATTCTCTGTCTCTGGTGGACTGCAGCAATTGTTCTTCTGTCGCACCCACGGCAGGGAGAAAGGCAAATTAAGTGGAACGGATATTGCGTACCACAACAGAAAAGCAAGTTAATTTTGGGCTGTGATGATATTACATAATTAATATTAAAATTTTATCAAATTCGTAGTCTACTAAATTGACGTGGAAATTTTATCCAATCCCTCATCTTGACAAAAGGAGTAAGTGGCTAAATATGAGCACTTTTAAGTATTAGTTTTGCTCATTAATTTGTCCAATAATCATTAATCATTCCATTTCAATCCCGTCATCAAGTCATTCAGCAAACAAGGATTTGAATGCTAGGAATGGGGAACGAGAAACTGGAACTTTGGAAGGAGAAGGTGGTAAGGCCAGAAAAGGAATCCAACCCTGTCAGAGGGAATGAAGGAACCAACAAAAATTACTGAGAATGAAATTTCACTGAAGGAGTGGATTAGTGGAAAATGTTGACCAGTCCCTTCTTCATCTTTGTCCACGTTATCAAATTGAAGGCAGGATGAAAAATTACAGAAAAGGGAAACCCGGAGCTCTTTTCATAAGCATTCTCTGTTGTCCTGGTACAGATTTAAATTTGATTATTCTTTCAAGTAGCCCTGTGAGGATGAAATGCCAGGAGCATCAGATGTTAAAACTAACTAACTGGAATTCAAAAACAGGCAATTATCGGAAAGATCGTATGTGTGGATGTTCATGCCATGCGACACACACAAGGGAACTTTCAATTCTCCTCACTGCTTCACTTGTCTATGTTTCAGGACTCATATCCATCATATTCTCTCCCGGAATCCTTGTTTCAATACAATAAAAGAAACTGCTACCTGGAATGCCGGTACTCCTGTCTCGAGCTATCAAGTTCAGACATTAGAGAAGAGGAATTTTCTCTGATTGAGCCATCTGAAGGTCATGAGCCAATTGCTGCACCTTTGAAATTATAAGTTCCTGTCATGTAGCAACCAAGTTTTGTGCTTCTGCCTGTGCTCTCTGATAGGCTTTGCAGCTTCGAGTTCAGACTCCATGGTTGACATTTTATCTGTAAATGCCTCTCATATAATGAAGCCCCAGTTTTGCGTACAAATTCGTTCTTCCAAGAAATATTTTTCTCTTTCGAGAAACACAAAATTGCTTGTTAAGTTTTTATGGGAAAGAATTGGCCATCTCAATAACAGAAGCAGCCTAAAACTGGTTCTGAATACAGCATAACGAGCAGCAGCCGTAAACACAAATGTCGGGTGTTGCATCCATGAAATATTTTGGCCAACATGAATTTAATGAACTTGGATAACGATCACGTGAAGTCTTCATATTCCTATCTACTCAGAAATAGCTTCGCCCTTGTTACAGAAATAGTGACCCACTAAATTTTCACACAGCTTTATAAATGGGAAAAGCTCACGCACTTGAATCACTCGACAGCCATTTGCTTGGTCAGAGCAGGGCCATTATGTTCATACTACAACCAAATTGAAAAGGATAACATGGATGCGATGATCAGAAAATGTCCCTAAACTGATGGTTTTAGTTCAGGCTGAGGTAGCTTGGCCAGAGATGCTCTTACATTTTCCTCCGAAAATGACAAATCAGCAAGATCTCCCTGAAGATACTTCTCATAAGCTTGCAAATCAAAATGGCCATGTCCACACATTGCCATGAGAATAACTTTTGATTCACCTGTCTCTCTGCAACGAAGAGCTTCTCTTATGGTGGCGGCTATAGCATGAGTTGGTTCTGGTGCCGGTATCAAGCCCTCAGACCTAGCAAACTGTATGGCCCCTGAATATACAAGAAAGTTCGATACTTAGATCCTACAGCTTGTCTGAATGGCACAATCACTAATTTTATTGTCTGCCAGAAAGAATTGAAGCCTACCTGCAAAGCATTCAGTCTGAGTAATGGCAAGGGTTTCTATGAAACCCAATTCATAGACATGTGAAATCAGTGGAGCCATGCCATGGTACCTCAGACCCCCTGCAAATCAAGCAATTTGAAGAAGAGACGAGAAAATAACCAGCCAATCACAATCACAAACACAAATAATTCGCCTGGTAATCACAGCCTACCAGCATGAATGGGATCAGGTATGAAGTCGTGCCCAAGAGTATGCATCTTCATCAGGGGAGTCATCCCTGCTGTATCACCGTAATCGTAGGCATAAACGCCCTTTGTCAATGAGGGGCATGCCGCTGGTTCAACTGCTCTAATGATAGGATTAATCTTGCCACTAAGCTTCTCCCTGATAAAGGGAAAAGCAAGTCCACCAAAGTTGGATCCACCCCCAGTACACCCAATAATCACATCCGGAGTCTCTCCTATAGCCTCCATCTGTTTAATGCACTCCTCACCTATCACAGTTTGATGCAACAGTACATGGTTGAGAACGCTACCCAGGCAATACTTTGTGTCAGCCTTTGTAGCTGCAACCTCCACAGCCTCAGAAATAGCAATTCCTAAACTCCCAGGGCTCGAAGGATCCTTTTCAAGTATTCTTCTGCCAGCTTCAGTGATAGTTGAAGGCGAAGGATGTACCTTTGCACCCCAAGTTTGCATCATCAGTTTACGATATGGTTTCTGATCATAAGAAGCACGCACTTGCCATACCTGGAGCCGAACACAAAAACGATTCAGCTCATTAAGCACTAACACAGGAACAATAGCACCAAATTGGAGTGGCTTTGATCAGTCCAATACGCAGATAAACTGAAATAGCACTGAGATAAAGAGCATTAACAACCAAAGCATAAACAATGACAGAAGAGACTGAAAAGCTAATTACCTCACAGTTAAGACCAAATAAGCTGCACGCAAACGCCAGAGAACTCCCCCACTGGCCGGCACCAGTTTCAGTAACTACATTCTCGACACCTTGCTGTGCATTGTACCAGACCTGAGGAACTGCCGTGTTTGGCTTGTGCGAGCCGGCCGGGCTAACGCCTTCATACTTGTAATAGATCCTGGCAGGTGTGTCAAGCACTTTCTCCAACCTCTTGGCTCTGAATTTAGCTGACAGGCGTGAGATTTTCTATGCCAGGTCAAAGAAATTAATGACAACATTATGCACATAGGACTAACTAACCTTATGAGAGGGGTCGGACGCCAAAGCCTATAAACATCTATGACTTCTTCTGGGATGTCAATAAAACTTTCATCGGTGGCCTCTTGCTTGATCAATTCATCAGGGAACAGAGGTGACAGGTCCTCTGGTTTCACCGGTTCAAGAGTCTTTGGATGCAAAGGAGGTGGGGGTTTGACCGGAAGATCCGGAATTAGATTGTACCACTGGCGAGGAATTTCGATTGCCCCGGAATCAGAAGTATAAGCCGCCCTGGCAGCTACTCTGGAGCTTGATAAAAGTTTCAGATGGCATGGCCTTCTCTTTGGAACAGAAAAACCCAGGCACTGCTCATCTCCTGTAGGCAAGTATCAACAGAGGGGAAAACAAAGTTATAAGAAGCGAACAGCACACAGTGCAAGAAAATTTGCTAATTCGTCAGCAGGGAGCCTCCAGAATAAAAGGTTCTGAATACACGCACAGAAACACATAGAGGCAAGGAGCAGCGTGACTTACAATATCTCCTTCAGCAAAAGACAACTATAACTAAAATGTCAAAAGGGAATAATTTCAGATTCATGAGTAAATAACATAATATGTACGGCTCAAAGATACTATCCCACGAATAGGTTCATAACTACAAATCTACTGACGAAGAAATGCGTCAAATACTTGCTGCCAATATTGGAGCATCCCTATCCATTAGGTTGTCAAGCAAAAGAAAAAGAAATCATTTTTTCGTGCTGCCTTCAAAACCCCAAAAGAACAAAGAAAAAGTAAGAGCAGAGAGAAGAAAATCAATCCGCAGGTACCATTTTTTAGGTATCATAATCCAAATGAAAAAAAAAAAAAGGGAGACAGTCAATACAAGCATGGATAGAGTGCGATCAAGATATGGGGATTAAAGCAAGTAAAACGAGTTCACCTTGAAATGGAAAGTGCGGGTTGACAGAAATGGCAAGAAACCGAGACTGAGCCATTGGCGGGATGGTGTTAGAGAAGATCTTGCGATTCTAGATCAGTTCAGGCTACGGGGCAAGCACTGTTCTAGGGCCACACACATTTCAGGCTGAAAATGGAGGCCGTGGGCCGCCGGCATTTACGGCTCTGTTTGTTATCACACCAGTCAATAAATGCGACAGACGACTCGACTAATGAAACAGTCAAAAATAAAATCCTGGCAAATCACGCGTCCCCACTTGTCAGGTCAGTCATGGTCAACCATATACAAAAATATTCTCATCGGATATAGACCTTCGGCAATTTTCCATGTTCCTATCAAGTTCCGTGGCTGCCGTACATGCATGGACCAGTAACCAAGATACGGACTTGTATGAGAAGATGTGAGTGTGTTTTCATTATTATATTGGCATTAATTTCATAAATTGTTTATAGACAACGTCTTCGAAGTATATTTCATAAGTTTAGTATTAAAATATAATAAATAAAAATGCATTAGGGAAAAAAAAAAGGTCACTTGTTTAATATTAAGTTCGAAAATTTAGTTCTTATCTGGCATGGTCGTTTTTCTACTTTTATGTGTTAAAAACGCTTTTTTCACGCTATAAATGATTCTAATTTAATGAGATAGACAAGCATATTTTCTAATCCCCCTTTAGATTTTCAAAGATATGTCCCATTCCACGATGTGATTATTAAAACATCAATTTGGTGTTGTCTTACGTTGCAGCCACTGAAGTTCAAATTATTGACTTTGTATATACTTTTTGTAGGGGTCGCAAATGCGAGGAGGATTTTGAAAGAAACTGGAGATAGTGATAATCTATTTCAAGAAGACGACCTAAATCGGACACTTCTAATAAGGTAAGAGCGAGCACAATTTAAACATACGATCAATCTCTTTGTTTTAACTTTGGCTACATAACAATGATTGTCCCTAGCTAACGTGAATAATATGCACTGGTTGTACAAATACTATCTTACATGACTTACCAAGCACTCTACCAAGGCCCATGATATGGGATTGCACATCCACCTTTCTCCAAGCCAATCTAATCACTCCCATTTGCACTCCATCTTATCTACATTTTTAAAATTGAAGTTGATCAACAAACTCCCATCCATTCTTCTCAGGACAAAGCTCTCCACCAACACATAGCACCCAAACCTTCTCCACCCATTACCACTGTCAGTCTCCTTAGTACCAGAAATCCTCACATCCCTCACAGTATCAAACCACCCTCTCGTCTCCTGCACCCACCTCATCTTCTCAAACAGGGCACCACTCAAACCCACACTCACTCTCCTCCTGTACTCTTCCTTGACGTTAAACCAAACAAACCCGTCTGTATCTTGTCTGCCATCTTTCTCAGCTTCCATCCCACGGACCAGACACAGCAACCTCTTCACTCTTGCATCCACAGCCACTACGTTGTTCTGATTATTCTGGTTTTCTGAAAAAAAAATCCGTTCCCACCACTGCTTGAGACTCAGTTCATACAGCAAAGATCTTCTCATTTGATCATCCTCCCTTAAGTTATCCTCCTTCACAAATACGAAAGGGCAATACCACTTTCCAATCACTGCAGGGGTCGAACGCCTGGAGTGAATCGGGAAATTTAGGTCAGGGAAGCCCGGTTGGGTAGAATCACGGAAGGCTGGGGCTTCTCGGAGATGGAGTTTGAATGAAGGAGCAGCGTAAGCTTCCCATCCACCTCTTCTCAGGAAGCTTGGAGGGTAGCCATCCCACTCCACCGATCTGGCAAAGAACCCACCGCCGGGATATGGGCGGATCTCCAACTGTTGGTATCTGTCTCCGTAATCAAAAGGCCTGGTTCTGCGATCCAGCACCCGGGGACTTCCAAAGCAGCACATCCCCACATCTCCCTCTCTGGAACACGTGTACGCTTGCCTGCAGAAAGTAACCGAAATGTTCAAAACCTCCACTGAAGAGTAAAGCCTAATTAGTTGTTCAAGCAGCGATGGAATCAGCAGAAACTGAAATCGTCGTACCCTTTGCGTCTTCCCTTAGCTTTGATGACGTAGTAGCGATTGGATGAGAGAGGATAACCGAGGACTGGAATGAACCAAACCTTGGTGACCGCGTTTGCCTCCTCGTACTGTAAGGAGGAGTGAACCACCTGCACGATCTTGTCGGATGGGAATGGCAGCCTCTTGATTCGGCCGTTCCTCAGTATCCCACAGCAGAAGGAACTCAGATGTGCCTCCGACTCTTCGTCTGAAACAACCAGGTGGCCTGAATATAGATCATCTGGTGATGGCTGCACCGAGAGAGCACCAGGAAAGTTGCGGTAGCGTGAACGTGGCCTTGCTGCATACATATTTAATTCTCTGGTATCCTTCAGTTTTCTCACAAAGAAATGATGAATAAAAAAACGACTAAAATGTTCTGAAAGAGCAAGCAAAGGAATCAACATGAAGTTGATCACAGAGCCATTTGATGTTGAGAAATTTGATCAGCAAGTCTATCTTGTTATTTGTCCTCCGCTTTTTTTTGCCCCTAACAATTAAGTCGTCTGCTTTTAGCCCACTTTTTTCACCTTTTGATCTTGTATCTGTCATTTTTGCTTCTATTCATAATTCATCTGCACTTTACACTTATGAGTCTTTGGTTCAATCAGAAAAGAAAAAGCACTATGTTTTCCAAAGCATAGTTGGTATATTAAAATGAGTTAAAGGGAAGCACTCAAAGTGGATCAAAGCCGCAAGTATACATAATTCTTACAGAGCTAAATTAGGTTCGTATTCACAGCCCAATAAAGAAAGACATGGCGTGTGTCATTACCATAGGACCTGCAGCCTTCTTCAACAGATCCATTAATCTACTAATTAACCAAGTTTGGTATGTTGGGTACTTGCAAAAGGGGTTAATTATCCTGTAACGAGATCGTGGCAGCTTCCACCGCCTAAAGGTCCCAATCCATCCATTGCCATAAATCTGTCCAAATCATTCGTATTTTTCCATCTTAATTGTTTTCACAAGTTCCCAGAGTTGCTTACAGATCAATCCCATTCGTTGGAGAGAGAGAGAGAGATCTTTGTTAAGATATTCTAAAAGTTTTCCCTCTGCACTGGCCGAGGCTCAATTGATTGCTACAATTGCTCCACCACCTGACTTAGTGCGGATTACATTAAATAATTTTAATTCCACTTCGAACAAAGCATTTTGAGGAATAACAAAATATAGAAGGAAATAACTAAAAATGCCAAACGAAAATGTGGGTGGGTATGTGGTGGAGAGATATACCTAAAATAAATTATTACAATTAAGCAAAAGACCAGTTAAATTCTTCCGTTCTTAACATGCTTCTTTCTACAAGTTGTTGCATAAACTGCCTTCATGATATAATTTCGAGACAGCACTAATATTTGAGAAATATTCATAATATATTCTATTGAAAATTATATATAACAAGTAATTAAGAAAGACAGACAAAAACAGAAATTAAGAAAACACAAGAAGAGACTGTATCATAACTGATCTCTACCATTTCGCTAGTAAAAATGTCTAACTCTGAGCTGTAAGAACGCCTGCGCTCCACTAGATATGCACCACCAAGACATATTAGTCATAAGTGTCTTCAATATGTGAAAGTAAAGTCTTGCGCGCATAAAATCATGACTAAAATGTTTGATAAATAATTTAATTTAATAAGTTTTAAAAAAATAATCTATTAAAACTTGAACCTTATTATATCTATTAAAGGGAACATTTTCTCAAGAATGAGAAGTAAATGATAAATCTAAAAAAGAAACACAAAACAAAAACAGGACAATAGTGTTCAATGACATGTAAAATTCAATTAAGGTAGTAAACCCTTCTAGTTGTGAGACTAAAATCGAGAGTTTTCTCATGATTAGAAATATGTCAGTAAAGCAGAAGGGTTTCACAGTAACTGCAATTGATCGCAATAATAAATCGTTAAGTAAACCTTATTTTATCTATCTTTTCTTCTTTTTAGTCCCACCCATATTTCACTTTTTTCATTCTCATTTTTTCTTAATTAATATTCGATACGTATCACGAGCCACCAAACAATGATAGAATTGGTAGCTAGCGGACAGGTGCAGAAGGCTTCCACCCCTGATAAATGTACAAGCGTAACAAAGTGCTGCTGCCCTTTTTGGGGTTTAGGCATAGTGTTCATAATATCAATGACAAAACAACATAAAAGCACGAATTTGCCATAAAAAGATATCCATAACAAAATATCGAAGCAAATAACTAAATATACCTAACGAAAATGTGGGTAAATGATGGAGAGATATACCTAAAATAAATTATTACAATTAAGAAGAACTCTAGAGTAAGAAGAAAATATGACAAATAGACATCTCTAAATACATCGTATTTTGGTAGAGATTTCTAAATTACAAATATTTGATAGATATTTATTCAATATTTAGAAAGTGATTAAAAGATTTAGATATTTTGATCGAAAACTATAGAAAATGGATTATAATCATTGGATCAAGTCAATCACCACTTTCGATTACACGCAGTGACTAATATAAATAATCTTCTATTTTTCCTCATTTGTAACTAACCAATCCGGAAATACAATTCTAGTGTTTTCGCCAAGTTATTTTACTACTAAAAACTTTCTTTTCATCTATCTATCTAAATTTTTCCACTGCCCTTTTCATTTAACGATCTAAATCTTTCCACTTTTTATCCAAAACTAAAGCTAACTTGCTACCCATCAATTGTTAACTTCTCATTTTTACAACTACACTAATAGTGTTTAATTATGATTTAGTTAACAACATTTACTTGACAAAATTCACCTCATTGAGTGACAGATTGGGCATTATCTTGGTCTTATCCTTTGCTTGTTTGGCCTTCTCTAAAGAAAAAGCAAATATGATTAATTTCAAAAAAATGAATTCAACAATTAATCATGAAATTAAACAATTGATTCTTTGATCATATCATAATTACAGAGTTATTATCTCATTGTGTATAAATTAAGAAAATTTAATACGCAAAAAATATAAAGAAGACAAATACTTCATACATTAGAAATGTCCATGAAAGAGAAAATTTTTTAAAAATTATAACAACAAGAATAATAATAAAGAAAAATAAAAAACAAAATGTGGAAATTAAGAAATACTTTGCTTTGCAATATGGCAGCTGTATGACGCACATAGTTATCTTCGTTAACCTTAGTTATCTTAGTTAAGATCTTTCAGGAAACTTAACAATTATACATTCACTAATCAACCAATGAACAAAAATTTAATCTTACTTATCAACCAATGAACAAAAAATTAATCTTCCATTAAATTTACCTTCATTTTGCCTCAAATAAAATTTTGACTATTATTATTGCTTTATATAGCGGAAAATTATTGTAGAATAACATGGTATTTACCAGATAACTTTATTAATTAAAGGCAAATTCCTTCTAACTATGCCAGAATAATAATTGCACCCAAACAGAAAAGTTAAAACTAAATGAACTACAATGGATCTGGTCATATACTATTAAACTACTGCATTATACTTGTTACAGGTTTCAAAATGTCTGTCACAAATCTGTAGATCAAAGTCTATTCGACCCTAGATTGGAAACAGTGTTCTACGTGCGGCAGAAACGTAACTTGCCACTTTTTAATATTTTTTCTTTTATTATTAAATTTTTACTTTTTTCTTATTGTGTTGTTGATTATAGTTAATGTAATTACTATATTCATTACACCTATTTTTTAATTTTGTAACAAATTTAAATTTTCATCAATTATTTTATAACTTGACAATTCTGTAAACACATAAAAAAATTTATAATAAATATAAAATATTACAAGGAACATTAAAATCATATTTTATTTTAATTTATTTTTAATTCTTTTAGAATTGTAGTTAATAAATAAATGGAAGTCAAGCACATTATTCATTGAATAAATAATTTTAGTACAATAATTGAAGTAAATAATTTTAAGTTTTTATGTATTAATTAAGACAATACACTTGAATGTATAAAGAAAAAAAATAAAAAAAAAACAATAAATAAGCAACACTAAATTGAAACTTGTTTCAAAACTAAAATATTACATAAAATTAATAAATATAGAAAAAATAAAATAAAATAATTAAATTAACATATTCAATTAATTATATTTAGCAAGTAATTAAAAAAGAAAGGAAAAAACAGAAATTAAGAATTCAAAAATAAAGAAAAAGAAAAAGCTGAACGTTTCTGCCGGAACTGGTAAGAGACTGTATCAAAGCGGATCTCTTCCGTTTCGGCACTAAAAATGTTTGACTCCGAGCCGTAACAACTCCTGCGCTCCGCTATATATATGCACCACCAAGACACGCCCTTTCTCTGTAGCTCTCATCCCGCCGCTTGCGATCACGGATTATAATGGCCGACAATAGCGTCCGTCCAAAGGTTCTGAAAAACATCAGCCGCCTCATCTCCTCCCTCACCGCCGTCCCGCCGGTCCTAAAACGGAAGAACCTCCCCCCGAACCCAGGACCCCCCAACGACAACGCCACCACCACCGACCCCACCATCAATCTCGACGACACCAAGCTGCTGTTTTCGTCCTTCTCAACCCTAAAGCTGGTGAAATCGACGCTGACACTCCACATGGCGGCAATGGAGCCCATGGCTAATATTGGGCTGTGGGTGATGAACTCGAGGCTGATGGACGACCCACTTCTGAGGAGGTTGGTGTTGGGAGTCACCGAACGAACCTTTTACGATCATTTCTGCGCGGGGAAGGATCTGGATGAGGCGAGCAGGACTGTGCAGAACCTTTGGGACGCTGGAATCAGTGCCATGTTGGATTATGGCTTGGAACACTCTAACGACAACGAATCGTGTGACCGCAATTTGGAGGAGTTTATTCGCTCTATCAATTGGACCAGTTCACTCGGCGACCGACGTGTAAGTCAGTTTCCGCACAATTCTGATTGATCTTGTTTCATGGCAAGTTCCATGTTCATGCATTTGATCTATCTACAATTGAATGGAAATGTTGATGGCGTATGTGTTTTTCCGACGCAGGTTAGCTTTGTGGTGGTGAAGATTACGGCGATCTGTCCGCCTAGTTTGCTTAAGAGAGTAAGTGATCAACTGAGATGGGAGTATCAGGACAAGTCCTTCAATCTTCCATGGAAGCTCAAAACCTTCCCAATTTTTTCCGAATCAAGCCCTCTTTATCACACGCCGACAAGGCCAGAGCCCCTGAACTCAGAAGAAGAGCGAGATCTCCAGTTAGCTTATGGAAGATTGGACAAGATTTGTGAGGACAGCCTAAGAACAAATGTCCCTCTGCTGATTGATGCAGAGGACACATCTATTCAACCTGCAATAGACTATTTCACTTACTCGGCGGCTATAAGGTACAACAGTGATCGTCCCCTAATATTCAACACAATTCAGACTTATTTGCAAGATGCTAAGGAGAGGCTGGTGATGGCAAAGAAAGCTGCAGACGGAATGGGAATGCCTGTGGGGTTTAAGTTGGTGAGGGGTGCGTACATGTCGAGTGAAAAAAAGTTGGCTTGTGATTTGGCGGGCCAGTCTCCGATCCACGAGAGCATCGACGCTACTCATGCTTGTTACAACGAGTGTGCTGATTTTATGCTGGAACAGATCGCTAGTGGCAAGAGTTCAGTCGTCCTAGCAACCCACAACATAGACTCAGGTAAACATGATTCAATGTGCGAAATTGGTTTTCTAGCACAAGGTGTTGATGGTTTTTAAGTACAAGGGCTTTATGAATCTTTGTGGCTACTTGTGTAGGTAAATTAGCAGCTTCTAAAGCAAGTGATCTGGGGATCAAAAAGGATAACCCATATCTCCAATTTGCTCAGCTCTATGGAATGGCAGAAGCACTTTCTTTTGGTCTAAGGAATGCAGGTTTCAAGGTCAGCAAGTACTTGCCGTTTGGCCCAGTTGAGCAAATCATGCCGTATCTTCTCAGAAGGGCTGAAGAAAACAGGGGTCTCTTGTCTACTTCAGCCATTGATAGACTACTAATGAGGTAACCACAGCTCACACTAAGACTCCCTGATATGTTGGTTCATGCAGGCATTCGTGAATTTTGCCATGTGCAGGAAGGAACTGTTAAGGAGATTAAAATCACCAGGCTCTTGACACGTTCAATTTGGACCAACCCGAGGGACTTTCCAACTTCCCGGTTGCTGTTGTGGACGCAATAGAAGTTGGAAGTGCAACAATTTGCCAAGGTTATTGGTCGGTTTGATTGTACATTGATTGTTTCTCTCCCGAGTCTGGTTAATAAACAAGCGCATTGGATATTATCCAATTTCTTCTTAACTACAGAAGAAGCTTTGTTTTATTTCATGTTTGAGAATTTTTCGAATAGATGAATGTATTCCCTCAGTTTTATTTGATCTTTGTCTGTAATTCCAAGGTGGTTGTTTCAATCCTTGCGTTGGAGTCTCGATTACTAAGTCAGAAAGTGCATGTTGATTCCTTCGAGAACAACAGAGAGAGATTTCCAGTCGTTGGCAGAAGAGGCAAAGAGTGAGGATCATGCATTTAATAGATCAAATCCTCTGCTTTTCTCGAACATCTTATGCCACAAAAGAAGCCTGGTAAAGAGGAATGGACATGGACAGTGTCCAGTAAATGAAGTGAATTTTTATGTCACGCGTAAGAGCCCATCCGGAAAACGGATTAACGGAACAGTCGAATGCTTGACAGAACCAAGTACTCCTAAATCTTGATAATAAAACTGAGATGTCAATATCATGCCACTTCAACCTGATCAGCTAAGCAAATTTTTACCTGCTTCTGACGTCATAGTTGGAAATGTCGGGTCAAACAACTGAATAAAATAATTTGAACATAAAGTTTAAAAGAAAATGAAAAATGGTAAAATGCATAGTATAACATGAATTTTTATATTTTTTTATAAGGGTCATGATAATTTACAGCAATATTTTAATTGGCATGATTATATGTTAATATTATAACAAAAGAATATTGTTAGTGGTCGTCATAAATAATTTATGAGTTTACAGACAAGTGGGCATGCAGATCTGGTTTACTCGGTCTTGTTTAATATAATTTACTGTCGTTATTTTTTCATTCTTCGAGTCGAAATTTTTGCATCATTACACACACATATATATGGCTAAAAAAGGAAAATGAAATATATCACAATCACAAGGAATTTAATAACACTTATATATATATATATATATGACTAAAAACAGAAAATGAAATATATCACAATCACAAGAAATTAAAATGGAATTAACAACACGGTTTACTTATATATATATATGACTAAAAAAAGAAAATGAACATATTACAATCACAAAAAATTAATATGGAATTAATAACACGTTTATTTATTTATTATTATTGCTGTCCTGAGCAAAATAGCAATACAGAAAAATAATAAATGGAGAAAACTGGAATGAATTCTTAACAGGAAAGTGGAAACCATCAAGCTCGTAATACTGGCCTTTAAGTAACAATAGAAAACAGACCACCTTTCCTTGATGCCATACTATCAGCTGATGACGATCAAACATGTCCGCCGATTCCATGGTCATACGAACATCAGAAACATAGTTCTTAGCTTAGAGTTTGATAGCCCAGAGGCCCTTGCATTCCATCACTTCTGCTGTCATTTCTTCCCATTAGAGAGGGCATCCAAGGAAACAACTTTACCAGTTCCTTGCTTATAGTACTAGGACTAGTTTGCCTCTCGTTTATACCAAACTTTGCTCTTTCTATGGCTTCCATAATATCTTCCCTTGACACATTTTCAGCCCCTGTATAATTCAGCACAAAGTCAAGTTAGACAAAACAAATCTCATCATAGCATTGTGAAAAAAGAAACGTACAAATAATGGAATCCATGAGAAATTCTCTAGATGGAATGTGAAAATTGATCATTGATGATAGGAGCTCAATTAAATACTTAGCCCTTGATATAGAAGCTTTATTTAGCACTACAGTTCACATCCTTCAACATTAACAGAATGAGGACAAGAACCTGAACCTCTAATTTGACCTGGCACTATAGTATAGTACATGTTCCTGATTCTCCATATCGTGTTTTTCATTATTGAAGGGAGATAAGATGCACAAGGCAAATTACCAAGTTCATGGAATGCAGCAGAGAGAAATACAGAAAAAATATTTAAGCCAGATAACAATTTATCTCACCTCTGCGAGCAGCAAGCAGGGCGGCCTCGTTTACAATGTTTGCAAGATCAGCCCCAACAAAACCTTGGGTAAGAGATGCAACTAGGTTACAAATAAGGCCCATGTCCTCTTCAAGAGGAACTCCTCTCAAATGTATGGCCAGAATCTTTTTCCTCCCATCTTCATCTGGTTCTCCCACATATACTTTTCTCGAGAATCGGCCGGGTCGACAAAGAGCTGGATCCAATGCTTCTGGTCTATTTGTGGCAGCAATAACAACTACATTTATATCTGACTCGAATCCATCCATTTCTGTCAGCAACTAGTAAGTAACAATTATTGTAAGGGGCGAGCTAGTGCCAAAGAGAGAAGATACCATCAATCTATTTAAAGGACCATTCTGACTTGTGGATGTTTGATATTGAATCACAAAGAAATTAAAATGGAACAGCTGGTGCTACCATATTCTCATGATACATTTTCAATTTAAAATATAATATTACCATGATAGCTACATTCGTTCCTGTTCTCTAACTTGAACTAAATGCAGGAAATCTGTTATTTAATTTCTCCGGCTGGAAAGAGTAGAAAGTTGATTTCGTGGAACCTGATGGAATAGGAAGGTTCCTCCCACTATTGTCCTATTAAAATCTGCTGCCATTTCCAGCTTACTTGTATTTTCCACCACTTCATTTTATTTTCAATGATTGCTTTAAGTATATTTTAGTGTTTGTATTCAAAACTTTCAACCATGAATTAGTTTTTGAGCTGATATTCCCATGATGGTGATAACTAGAACACTGAAATACAGTATTACTAGCATCGAAATATTTGCCTACAATGTTTTACCATCATACATATGTCTGCAGCACTAGAATTGTAGTGTAATCTACATTGGGAAAATAAATAACTCATTCTGTTTAAACAGAGAAACAGGTGATAGACCAAAATTTTATTACCAATTGAAACTGAGAATACCTGGTTCAGTGTTTGGTCTCTTTCATCATTGAAACTTCTTCCCCGCTTTCCACCAACCGCATCGAGCTCATCGATGAATATAATTGATGGTGCGTTCTTCCTTGCGACATCGAAAAGGTCTCTTATGCGAGCCGCCCCCCTTCCAACAAATAATTCCACAAATTCACTAGCAGAAACTGAAAAGAATGGAACTCCTGCTTCTCCAGCAACAGCACGGGCCAGTAATGTCTTTCCTGTTCCTGGAGGACCTACGAGCAGTACACCTCTGGGTAACTTGGCCCCTAGCTTACTGTAGTTAATAGCTCCTTGGAGACAACATACTATCTGTTAAGAAAAGAAACAGAATCAGCCCATACTCAAAACAACCTTCTTGAGACGATTTTTCTTCTTAGGAAGATAACTTACCTCCATCAGCTCTACCTTTGCAGCATCAACACCCTCCACGTCTTCAAAACCGACCAATTGATTTCTATGCCTTCTTTTCCTGGCTGGACTATTTGCAGCAGAAAGCTGACGATAAAGAAGCCACATCAAAGGAGTCAAAGGAATCCATAACGTGAGCACTGTGATTAACATACCCCTCATGGACATTAGAACTGATTGAGGCGCTGAGCTATATGAAGTCCCTCTTTCTCTCATCAGACTAAGGAGGTAGCTCTCGTCATGATCAATCTTCCTTGTAGAGAAGTCCCAGTCAGGAGATGATTTCGCAGACTTGGTCAGTTTTGCCAACATATTCTTTCCCTCTGGATTACTTGGTGCAACATCTTCGTTAGAATTTTCATCCAAAACTCTCTCAACAGGAGAATCTACCGCCGCACCACTATCTTTGTCATTCCACGATTTCGTATTATAGTATATGTAGCGAGTACCCTCCTGAAACAAAACCTTGGCGACATTCCCATTTTGAAGGCTCATTATCAGCTCTGAATACGGTACAACTTTCGGAGTCGGTATTGCAGTTATTTTGAGAAACAAGAAACAAAGACCTAATACAACAGAGACGGAAGTGGAAAACGTCACTCTCTTAACATTCTTGCGGAGAAATGTTGCAAGGCCATCCAGCAAAGACCTAATTGAAGCCTTTCTCAATCTTCTTGCCAATAACCTAACCCTAGGACGCAATCTCGGAGAAAACTTCCTTCGTAGTTCAGTGTTTCCTCCCTTAACCAACCGAGTGCCGACATTTAGCTTCTCGTTAACCACTAACTTAGTCTTATTACTACATAACAACCTATGATGAGGTCCATGAGAACAAAAATTCAAAGAAAAGGGATCACAAACAGAGCTAAAGCAGTTATTGGACAATGAATAAGAGGGGGCTTTATGTCTCCCGGAAAGTTTATATTTTCCAACACGAAGATTCAATTTTTCATGGGCAATCAAGAATCCATTATTCCAAGCAAGAGGAAGAGAAGCCATCTTCTTACGAAGAGTAAACAGAAGTTTCCATGAAAACAGCCCGGGATTTGCCTCAATTAACTCAATAAAACAATCAGAATCGAATATCCAATACACTCCCAGAAGTGAAAATTACCTCAGCCTGCCCGAGAAAGGATTGAGTAGCTTGGTTTGTGAGATTGATTCGTAGCTTCAAGAAATGGTTCTCTCCTGAAAGGGGAGATAAGAGCAGCTACGGAATTTCAGCAGATTTTATCCTTGAGTGGGCAGAGCAGCAGTCGATTTTGTGAATGAATCCTTCGGGGGTTGGAACGAAGCGTAGGTCTTAGTACGGTTATACAGCACTGGTCTCATTTTTTGGGCTCAGCTGGGCTCGTGACCATGTTTCTAAATTTATCAATATTCATTATTATTAAAAAATTACAAATTAAATATTTTACTAAATAAAAAATTTATTTATTTTTCTACTCGTATTTATTTTTTTATTACTCTATAAATTTATATACTATCGCATTATCTAATTATTATTACATAATAAATATATATATATAATTTTCTATTTACTTAAATTTTATTGATGAATAATATATCTGAAAGCGTGTATTTTGCTAGAATTAAAATTCTATAGAATTAGCAGCCAAACATAGCCTTGAACTTTTCCTTCTATTTCCCACTTGGATAGCTATTTTATTAAAAAAAATTCCCAAGTTTGAGCAAAGAAAAATCGAAGTTTGCAGTCGTAGATCATGTAATGAGTAGAAATGTCTAACCCGGTGTTGGGTTCGCGCATTAAAATTGAAATTGGAATCGAACGGATTATGAGTTTTTTTCAAAACCACTCAAGTTATTAAAGAATGGATGAAAGTTAGATTCTTGAATATGATCTCAAAATTTGAATTTCAAATACAAACAATCTAAATAGTAATTATAAATTTCGTTTCAATTTCTCGTACTTTTTTACCAAATGCTCCTTAAATATTTTAGTATACAAAATGCTAAAGAGAATAAATAGCCTCCATCATCTCGCGTTCCATGATCTTTCTGATTTTCCTGAATCAAACTGAGTTCATGGGCTTCTTTGGTAGCAATCCAATGAAACACTCCCTCCACTGTTCAACCTTCTTGTGGGCTCATGTTTCATGGACATTAGTTGAATGTGAAGGCCCAAGTCTCTGTTTTATTTGCCGATTATCCAAATACTACTTCATGCAGACCAGATGACTCGTCCTTCATGGCCAAATCTGAGATGATCGTCATGCATTATTGAAATATGAGTATACTATTATTTTAATGCGATTCTAGCATCAAACCAACTCTCAAGTAATAGTTATATCTCACGATTGTGATGAAGTCATGCCATCAAAGTTAAAAAAAGGGACTAGACAGCTAACGGCCTTTCACACATGCTTTTTCTCTTTTTAGAATATTATAACCAAGTCCAAGAATGAACGTTACTGTAACTCAAACAACCTAATGCATGTGTCTTTATAATTGTTTATGCGCCAGAGATATGCCAAACGAATCATACAACCAAATCTATTACGGGCAGAGTCTTTCGTAAAGCAAAAGCGTCTGGGCGAAGCCACGACGGTGGTTGCCCCCCACTAACGCAACAAAGTCCACTAATTTGATGTAATATTTACTTCCTTTTCCAGAAATCACTTTCTCTTCATTATGCCATACATTTTTGGGATGAATCTTTTGACATGTTTTAGAATTTCATTTACAAATATAATTAAATCATGTGACCATCATAGCATTATCGAATATGAGATACTATAAAAGGGATATACGTATCATATGATATTATGATAGTAAAGATCTCCGCTGCCCAAAACTATACAATTTTGATCAAATTATGACTTCTTGGAATTTTGAAGTTTTTTAATTTTTCTGAAACTGACATGTGGTTATATGATATTGATCAATGTAGTTGATTACATTTTAATTTGTAAATGTCTTACCATATATATTATATAATTATTAACTTGTGTAATTTTTCTTTTCATAAAAAACTTAATTAATATTTTATTTGTAAATCACAACGGAATTGTAAATAATGTTGCAACAACGTGTTTTAATTTAAAAGAATATGCAAAACAAAAACACACGGGCCGCATACGCTAACAATAAAAATAAAGTATGGAACACCAAATTTGTTAGCTTGGTTCGGAAATCCTCTCTTACGTCTGCGACACCAAATTATGATAACTTCATTAATTGAACTAAAAAATAATGAAATATAAAGTAAACAACATTAACATCTTTCCATACAAACTCAACACTTTCTCTTAAAGAGAGTGAACAGTTGATGACACTAAAATACCTATATTATATATGTAACTTAATTATTCTTAAACTCAACTCTTAAACATTCGATCAATTTGTATATGAATAAAATTGTTCACTCATTCTAATTTTCACAAGAATAAAAATATCATTTGAGGAAATTAATACCCTCACGACCACTGTTTAAAGTCTTATGTTGTTCCCCACATTTGGAATAACTCCTATTTATAAGAGACAAATTTAGATCTCTTTATTAAGAGTAATTTGATTTCAATTAAGTTTGTTGGAGATAACTGTCAAACTACTATTGTGACATTTGTCTATAACATGCATTAAAAGTTTAAAATATTCAAATTGTTGAAGTTTTAAATAACCTTGATTTCAAATTTATCTATTTTAAGATTTCCATCTCCTCTTCAATTTTATCTTTCATTACTGTAGTCAACCTAGCTATCAACTTTATCAAACCAAAATTTATCTAATCAATCAGCCCTATTCATCATCAAATATTAAAAGTCCAAGTATACTTATATATCAAATGCCATTGGACTTTTAACAAAAAATAGTCGTATATAAATGTATTAACATAATTATGGCAACAGCTTCTCTAATATTTACTTGATGGCGGGACTTTAATAGAAAAAATCAACAGATATACGTCTTAATTCATTAATTAAATAAATAAAACATTACTAAATAAAACTATATGCATAATTATTTATGAAAAAAGTATTGAAATTATATACATTAACAGATATGATTATTGACATGAGTACCACTTTCGCAGGCAATTTAATTCCAATGGAAAGAAGGCAGAGAGCGTACGTACATACAATCAGTTGTAAATATAGATATTATTAAATCTTGTTTAAGATAAGTAATCATCGTTATTTGAACATCAATGACATCTATATTATTTATGATACGCAGAGGCGCGTTGATTGGAGTTGGCCAATTCTGACTGAATACTATTTTTCGACAATTTTAATTTTTTTAATAAATCAAAAAATGTATTGGCTAATTTAGTTGTTTCAGTTATTTCTTTGTTGTTAATTATGAATTCAATGTTTAAATCTTTATAAATATAATCGTACTTAATTTAGTCAGTTAATATTAACTATCAAGTGTTTATAAATTTTAATTGTAATTGTTATTCATAATACATAACAATGAATAACAAATTTTAAATTCTTTTAGTAGCCCATAAACAACCTTAAAGTATAGAAAAAATATATATATTTTAAATTAAATTTAGATTTTTGTAAGTTTTTATTTGTTTGAAAATATGAATTTTGAATTATTTATTTTTTTAACTATACTTCTCAATCCTTTATTGAAAACTAGCTCCATTGCACACTCTATATATGTATATTCTAATATTTAAATATATTGAAATACGTTACATATATATATATATATATATATTTTATAGTATTTATTATTTAGGAAAAAAAATTGTTCTACATATGCACATACTTTTTTATCAATTATCTTAAAATATAAATTAATCATATTTTGAAAAATTTAATAATATAAGTGAATTATTCAAATGAAAAATTATGAAAATAAAACTTAAATCTATTACATTTTAAAAAAATTTAGTAATAAAAAAGGTTTTCAAAAATAAAAATTATATTAGACTATTTCTATAGAATGAAGGAGAAAATTGAAGAGAGAATGAAATAATAAGTAGAAAACAATAAGAAAAGGTATAAAAAATCAAAAAGAAAAATAAGTTTAAAAATGACATTTAGCAAATTAACTTTATGAACTATCCACACTTCGCACTTTCTATAGATTATAAATTAATCTATTATATTTTAAAGGATTTTAGTAAAAAAAATATGTTACCAAAAATATAAAATTATATTAGACAATTTCTATAAAATGAAGGGAAAAAAATGAAGAGAATGAAATATTAAGTAAGAAAACAAAAAGAGAAAGTATTAAAAAATTGAAAAGAAAAATAAGTTTAAAAACGACATTTTAGTACATTAATTTTGATGAATTATTCACCCTTCGCACACTCTACAAAGTAACTATCCACCCTCTACACCTTTCATATATTATAGAAAACACAAAAAGAGAAAATATAGAAATTGAAAAGAGAAATTAGTTTGAAAAAGGCATTTTAGCGAACTAGCATTGGACAATTTCCATAACACGAAGGACAAAAAATGATGAGATAATGAAATAATAAATAAAAAAAAGAGAGAGAGAAAGCATTTAAAATTGAAAAGAAAATTAAGTTTTACAAGGGCATGTTAATAAATTAATTGTAATGAACTATTCACCCTTCATACATTTTATATAACTAATAAAAGTAGCAAACTCTATAGATGTCTAAATTTATACATAAATTATAAAATTTTTGTATTTCAAATAATATATATAATTATTTAAATGTATAAAAAATTCTAAAAAAATCAAAAGAATTTGAAAAGAAAGAAAATTTGGGAAAAAACACAAACAAAAATAATCAATTAAAATAAAATGGTAGAAAAATTAAAGGATTTAAACAAAATTATTTATGTAATTTTTTACTGTACACACTAAATATCTTTTTTTTTAAATACTCTAGTATAAATATGAGTTAAAAGTAGAAAAAAAAAATAAAGAAGGATAAAAAATTGGAAAGAGAGAAAATTTGACAGTAAAATACAAATAAAAATAATTAGTTAGTGGAAAGAGAAATAAAAAAATAAAACAAGTAAAAGAATTTAAAACAAATGGTATATGCGTAATTTTACTTAAAGCAATCAATCAAGATTTTTATTAAAATAATAATATAATATAGATATAAAAAAAATAGAAAGAGAAAGTACAAAAAATTGTAAAAAAAAAAGGTTTAAAAAGGGCATTTTAATAAACCAACTTTAGACAATTTCTATAAAATGAATGAGAAAAATAAATAAAAAACAAAATGAGAAATTATAAAAATTTGAAAAGAAAAATAAATTTTAAAAAACCATTTTAGTACATTAATTTTGATGAACTATCTACTATTCACATATTCTATATATATTATAGATATAGATTTATGGTTGGTTTAGTATATTATTGCCTATTTAAATTCATTTATTGCAAGTGCTATTAAATCCATATGAATTAAAATTTACGATAAATAGTACCAAAACATGAAAGATAAATCGGAACCTGAAAATGAACTATTTTTGTCGATGATGTTCGATTTAAATATTGAATTACCTGTTCTAATCTTTTAATCAAGCACCCTTAAACTACTATAATTTAGAAAAAAAATAACATAAGAAATGTAAAATCTTTAAGAAGAGAAGAATGTTTTATATTCAAAAATCACATCATATTTTCCTTCATATTAAAAGATTAGTTTACGCTCTTCAAAACTCATGTTTTGTTTTTCAAATCATATAAATATATGTATACAATTTTTGTATATTTATCTTGATATTAGAAGTTAGACTGATAACTTATTTTTCGCCTGTTTGTATAAACAACTTTTTTATTTTCTTGTGTATATATATCTGCAAATAAAACACTCAATTTGTTTTTGAATACAAATTAAATGATTTTGGAAAATTTCAATTTGTTTTTGTTACATACTTCTATTTTTATTATTTATTTATTTATTTATTTTTACACGTAAGACTTAACGTTATAATTGATAGCATGCAACAAACTATTTCAGCATTAAAAAAAAAAAAACGGTGTCTGTAAAATCCTTAAAAATATTGTTTAATCTCGATTATTTTTGTTTATCATACGAGCTGAATCATCTTTTTCTCTAATTTTTGAGGATACACAGAAAATCAGACTCGTATTTATATCAACGAAATATGAATCCATAACCTTTTAATTAGGATACAATATTAACGTAATTTTTTATTAAATTTTCTTTAAAACATATTAGACCTAGGATGTGACATGTTTATGCTAATAATTGCAAACTTCGCTATGTTTGTTTCCTATTAAAATTGGGCAAAAATTTTGAGTGATTTGAGGGATGATAAAAATTATATTTGGTTTATAAAATTTAGATGGGTTAAAAAATTATTTATATGTACATATAATATTTAATAATAATTGAACGGTGTGATAGTATATAGGATTATAAGATAATAAAAATGGCATGTGAGTAAAAATATTATAGGATTAAGTGTTGATTTTACAAAGTATAATAATTAAAAAATTATTAATTAGTTATAAAAGATAATAGAAAAAAAAATTAAATATAAATTTAAATAAAATTTATACAGTAAGATATTTTATTCATAAAATTTTAAAACACAACAGCGTAGATTTTGAAACAACCATAGCCTATGGTTTTTCTTCATTTTTTTTTTAATTTTTAATTCCAAAATATTGTTGCTTCGCACGGATAGATTAACGAATGTACTCTGCAGCACGGTTCGGCTTAAGATTGATTTAGGCACGTTGCGTTTGACTCTCTCCCGGTAAAGCAAACAAATGGGCCCAATAATCATGGATACCAGCTCATGATGACTGTGCCATTGGTACTGAATTCTCACCATCTAAATTAAATAATTCAATCCTAAAGTGAGCATCGGTCGGAACTTAAATAATAAATAAGAAACAATAATAAATATAAGAAACGTGCTCCACTTATGCAACAATTTAATTTGACATTAGGAAATAAATAAAATTCAAGAAGGCACAGGGCAGGTCAGAGTGAGCATGTTATCCGAAAACATGATAAAAATTAACATTGTTTAATTAATTTTTGGTACATGGGTTGCATGTCTCAACTTGTAAACTGATTTAGAGAGGTTGATAATACAATACTAACGGACACACAAGTTATATGTGAATTCTGAACCAGAATTTCAGTTGAATCACGATGCGCGTGCAAATAATATTTAAAAACACGCAGGCGATGTTTGATTCCTTATTTCACAAATTAAACATAGTTTACAAATTTTATTTAAATTCAAATATAAAATTTTCACTTACTTATTTTTTATAATTAATTAATATCAAATTAAAACATATTTTAGTAATTTTGTTACTTGTATTGTATATATTTATATTCTATAAACATATATATATTATTATATTATGTTATTAATATTGTATATTAAATATATATAATTTAAAATTTTTCTATATTTTACAACTTAATACTAAAAATAATTTTCTTACTAACGTGAATCATCACAATTTTTCTATCCACCCCAACAACAAGCCAAACGTAGCCGTAATATTTTTGGGATGTCAGTTTCTGATGGCTAAAAAATTGTATGTTTTAGATATAACAAATTAAGAATAGACACTATAAAAATATAAAGAATTATTTTGATAAATAATATATTTGAAATGCGTACATTTTAAGGGGATAGAATTAAAAAGGGGGATTCAACGGAGGCAACTTATTTGCGTTCAATGAATTTGCAGTGGGAACTTCTATGGTACATCTCATTGTAAAGACGCTGTCCGTGTGATAGTTCTAGTATTATGATGTCAGGACTTCCCCGAGTCGACGCGGGCAAAATAAATGAAACATAATCCATTTAAATTATTCTAACCATTACTAAATTCTGCCGCGGAAATGATTGAAAATTTAGCCACACAGTTACATAATTATAAAAATGTTTTTATTTTAAGTTATTTTGTTTTATTTTTCTTATTTTTTTTCCTTCTCTCTTTATGTTGAAGGCCAGTTTAGGCAGAAGAATAAATGGCAAGAAAGAGCCCAGTGGTCAATTGTAGGTGGCTATATTATTGGGTTGTGATTCGTGTGAAGGAGACTGAGTAAGATGATCGTGGACACTTCCAGAGCCACATATGAATCCAGCTATATTTGGACCTATTTTTGTCCCGTACTCTCTTTTGATTATTCTCTTATATTATTATAATAATAATAAAAATAAACTAAAAGGTCTCAATGAGTGAGTGGTGGGGCTGTGACCAAAACCAACTGACTTCAGGTTCCACACAAATTTCCAAGGACGCAACCCAACTCGCGTGTCAAACTTCTGCACTAGTTTGACTTGTCTACGTTGTTTTTTGTCCCATTTCAATTAAAATAAATAAATTCTTTTCTTTTCTTTTCTTTTTTTTTTAAGATTATGTATTTACTCTGCCAAGATTAGAGAATTAGGTAGGTTTAATTAAGAAACGAGTTCTGTTCCCAATCAATGTCTTGATGCGCTTCTCACAGCTCACGCGGCTCGGACGGCAGAGGGGTAGATTTGTCACAGAAAACATTAGCGGCGGAACGAAGCGGAGGGTACTGATGTAATTTCAATCGAAACACGTGGCAAACGCGTCTTCTACTAACTTCATTCGGTTTCCCCTATTTAAGGACCACCTGACCTATTCTCATTTCCTATTTTTTCGCTCCTTCGCATACAGAAGTCCGGAAATCTCTATATCTACCCCTCCATTGCCTCCCTTTCTACGCGTCGAGAGAAGTGTCGATTTGAGGTCTCGTTTTTTTCTTTTCGATCCTCTCCGATACTCGTAGCTTGGATCTGTAAGGTTGTGGCGATACATCGTTAATCTTTTCTCTCGTTCTTGTTTTGAATGTTCTATTTCACTATCGGTTTTTTTTGTTTTAGCGGAATGCTGACGAGATTTTGTTTTAATTATATTTTCAGGATTTGATTGTTGAATATCGCCAAAGAAATTACATCTTGATCGGTCGTTGAAATTCTTCATACATTCATCGTTAGTTTTTTGTGAGTATTTTCAGTTTCTTTTTAACGCTACTTGTTATTTTTCGCCGGCTATTGTTAGGCCTTTAGATACTTAATTGCAGAAACGTTTACATGTGCATGCATTATTTTCCATTTCTTCTGTCGGCTATCGCGATTGAATTGTCCAGTAAAATTATTTGACGATGGTTGAATTTTGTGTAGTCGTATAAAACTGTTTGTGTTCGTTTTTTTCCTTATGGTTGTATTTGATTTGGTTATTCTTTTTTTTTTTTATTTCTATTTGGGGCAACTGTGGACAGGATGCTTTATCCTTTTCTGATTCACCTCCTTTTATAAGGGTTTGCGTTAAATTGGATTAACTTTTGCTGGTAAATGTCGTTTTGGTTTTGTTTTTACATATGCACCAATTTTGCACTACAGCCGGCGAATTGTTTGTTTTATTTGTATTTTAATTGTATATCAAGTAAAAATGACTCTGGGGTTCAAGATTGGGTAACTGTGCATAAATTCGTTGATTTCCTGATAACAATCAAATGGATGCAAAAAAAATTGGTGAGAATTTCTTTGCATGTCTACAGTTCTTCCTAGCCGTCCTTTTACAAATGAGACTTCGACAAGATCGTTTGAGTAGTATTGTTTTCTAATGTTTCTTGCATTTATCGTTTGGCGTTGTTTGCCTTTGCCAGCCACCTCCAAGCTCGATATACTGCTCTTCTGGCCTGTTCTGAATCTTGTTTGATTGTTTATCCAGGAGGAACTGAATGATCTAATGGAGTCAAAGGGTGGCAAGAAGTCTAGCAGTCGTAAATTCTCGTTCTACGAAGCCCCC
Organism: Avicennia marina; assembly: GCA_019155195.1. Taxonomy (NCBI): domain Eukaryota; kingdom Viridiplantae; phylum Streptophyta; class Magnoliopsida; order Lamiales; family Acanthaceae; genus Avicennia; species Avicennia marina. Next base: position 12,039,775 of record CM032765.1, read on the forward strand.
CTTGGTTACAGCATTGAAGACGTTCGGCCACACGGAGGAATCAAGAAATTCAGATCTGCTGCATACTCCAACGTAAGTTCAATCTTTGTTTGTTTCCCTATTCTGTTCAGTTTGTTTAGTTCTGATTTGATCCGGTTAAACCATTAGTCTAATCATTGCCTGTTTACTTCAATGCAGTGCGTTCGAAAGCCATCCTGAGATCTGTCGAATTCTGCACTAGCTATCTTCAGTTTTTCAACAAGTAGCGTCTCAACAATTAAATTCTTCTATCCTCTTTCTTTCTCTTCTTTCTTTGTTACTCTCTCTGCCAACTTCAGTTCATCTAGTTAGCCAGAATGGCCTTGCCACTCTCAGCAATCGGATTTGAAGGTTATGAGAAGAGGCTTGAGATTTCATTCTCTGAGCCTGGGGTATTTTCTGATCCAGGAGGTCGTGGCCTCCGATCACTCTCCAAAGTACAGTTGGATGAGATCTTAGAGCCAGCACAATGCACCATTGTCTCCTCTTTAAAGAACGATGAAGTCGACTCCTATGTCCTCTCAGAGTCCAGTCTCTTTGTGTACCCGTACAAGATAATACTGAAAACATGTGGGACTACTAAACTGCTGCTTTCTATCCCACCCGTCCTTAAATTGGCCAATGCACTTGGACTGAACGTGAGCTCTGTTAGATACACCCGTGGAAGTTTCATATTTCCAGGTGCTCAGCCATTTCCACATCGGAGCTTAACTGAAGAAGTTTCTATTCTTGATAGCCATTTTGCCAAACTTGGTCTGACCAGCAAAGCTTACGAGATGGGTGGCGCTGATGAACATGAGAAATGGCATGTTTATTCTGCTAGTGCCAAGCCAAGGAGTGATTTTGATGCTGTTTATACCCTAGAGATGTGCATGACCAATTTGGACCAGAAGAAGGCCTCTGTATTTTTCAAGAGTCAATCCAGCTCTGCTAGCGTTATGACTGAAGTTTCTGGCATCAGGGATATTCTTCCGGACTCTGAAATATGTGATTTTGAATTTGATCCCTGTGGCTACTCCATGAATGCCATTGAAGGGGGTGCAATCTCTACAATTCATGTCACCCCGGAAGATGGCTTCAGCTATGCCAGTTTTGAGGCCGTTGGCTATGATTTTAAGCAATTGGATTTGAGTTTACTGTTGGAAAGGGTACTGGCTTGCTTCCAGCCGGCCAAGTTTTCTGTGGCTTTGCATGCTTCTGTTGCTGGGAAGCAACTTGATTCTGAGTTCCCACTGGACGTGGAAGGGTATGCCTGTGGAGAAAGGAGCTGTGAGGCGCTTGGCAATGGAGGGTCAATAGTCTACTGTAACTTTACTAACACAAAGGGCTGCGGATCCCCCAGGTCGATTCTGCAATGCTGCTGGAGCGAGAACGAGGACGAGGAGGTTGAGAAGAACTGATTTATTGTCGGGTCTTTAGTGGTTGTCTTCGTTATATATAATAGTAATAATAATCAGAGCGTCTAGCTTATGATGACGTGCTGTTGTTATTTGAGTGTTGGAGAACGAATAAAGTGCCCAAGCTTCTCTCAGTCGTTTGAGCAGGCTTTGTTAACCGAAATATTCTCCATTTACAATGGATCGCTGGATTGTTTAGCGCTATGAATTGTTTTTATTGGAGTTGAAATAGTTGCATTTATTAAATTGGTTGTGCACTTTTGCGGGTCGAGGAAATTCGTATTTACACAACTTTATTGTAACTACCCTTAGTTGAAACGACAGTAATGATCTTAATTTAAGGGCGTTAGATTGGGCAAAGATAAACAATAAGCATAAAGGCTGTTGCGATTCATTCGGCTGGACTGCATAAGAACAAGGATATAGCAAGCAGGTTTTTACTAGACCTTACGTCTTCCAAGTTCAGTCGAGCACGTATAGGCAGCCACCCGAAGAGTAGGGGTCTTAAATAAGACAAAGTTATTTGATTTGAACTTAATTAAGCTGGACAAAATTTTGAAGTTTTAAAATTTTAATTTCAATTTTAATTTGATTTCTCATTTTATAAAATTGAATTTAGCAATATTTGATTATTTATTGGGCTCAAGTTATACTCGATAAAAATTTTAGAATTTAATTGAGTTTGAATTTGAATTTAAACAAGTTTTTAACTCAATTTCTTTACTTAACTTAAATTTTAATTTCATAAAATTAAAAGTAACAGTATTTGATTAATTATTGAATTTAAATTACTGTTTGAATTCGAAGGGTCTAGGGCAAGCAGCCATCCGAAGATGTTTCAATGATTCATTCAAGGTTCTGTGTCGTCCCAATTGATACGTCTCGTCGATAATTCATCTCGACTACGTACGACGTAATATCGCGTGGAGGAATTGACAAGAGAATAGATCGTAAGCAGACAAATGGAATTGAAAGCAAGCAATTCCTGCTTCCATATGTGGAATTAAATAATCGTGATAAAGAAAGTTAATAATCCACCACGCCAGCACGAAAATTTCTTGTGCTGAGTAGATTATTGCCCGAAGATATATCTTCAACTTGTTCTTCCCACGAACGTTTCTCAACTTCTTCTCGTCACTCGGTCAGTCCAACTTCGGAAAAATGGATTAACGTTTTCCCACACTAAAGTTCAGACTCGCGCAGGTCCTCACAGTGCGTATCATCTCACACAGTGACCCCCTTACCAGTTTTCTCAAGCTTTTTCGCACTTGGATTCCACGTTGTGATATCAAGTGTGTCTGTCTCTCTGGCTGGCTCGCCTCATATCATTTCGTCACATCACCTGGTGACAGGGGAAAAACGGTTATTTAAAAAGAAAACAATACGAGATGGGAAAGTTATTTGTGATGAAAAAGCCATAGCAAATCATAAAAGAAAGAAATCCACGAAGGAAGAAAGAGGAAATGGTCGCATAAACTCGCAGCAGAAATCTCCTCAAAAATGTCGGGGTCAAGAGCCCATATTTTTTCTTTGGCATCCCATATCAATAGAACGTCTGAATCGGTCTTCCCTCCAAATAGACAACCCATGTGGATTTATGTGCTTTGGATGCATGAAAATTGGGCGGCCCTGCAACAGGGTCGCATGCCGTACTCAAGAGACACGTGGCGGCCCTTGAGCAGCCCTCAATCCTATATAAACACCAGTGCCGCCATAGCTCCCAATCCTCACCAACAAACAGTGTTAAAACAAAGTTTTGATACACACCCGAAACTTTTTCGTTGTTCATCGCTTACCATATTTTACTATCAGAACATGGATAATTCCAACAACATGAGCTACCAAGCTGGCCAGGCCAAGGGCCAAGCTCAGGTTAGCTTTCACTTCCCATCCAAAAAACACTGTGCTTTTATTTATTTATTTATTTATTTTTCCCTCAATAACATACACATTTGAGACACACAAGCAAACGGCATAGATAATGCACATATACCTGTCGGTCTATGAACATTCTCATATGCTATATTTTGTGTCTTGGATGCAGGAAAAGGGGAGCCAGATGATGGACAAGGCAAGTAATGCTGCACACTCTGCCATGGACTCCATGCAGCAGGTAATCTTAGCTACGTTTGGATGGTTAGTTTCATTAGTAAAGGCTCTTGTTTTTCCTTTATTCCGTTATTTTTTTATAATTAATTGTTTTGCGTTTAGGCTGGGCAACAGGTGCAGGCGAAGGCACAAGGCGCAGCTGACTCTGTGAAGAATGCAACTGGCATGAACAAATGAGGACCTCACTCTTGGTTTTCTCATGCTGTCAGCCGTCTCTGGCTTTGCCATTTTTTCCATTGTTGATTTTGAATTTTTGATTGGTTTTGGATGTTGTTATGGCAATCTTTGATTGCTTGTTTCTGGTTGTCGAGATTCTTTATGTACGTTTATCTTTCTAAGGAAAGAAATGTCTGCCATGACGTTCGTTCTAATCAAATAAATGCAACTTAATGAAATTCATCTCTCTCCTTTTCTTATAATCCGATGGTCTCTTACTTGTCTGCAAAAATGTCCGCAAAAACGAAGTTGTCCACGCTTGCAATTGAAATTGGACAGATGAGCACTTTAATCGCGTGGTCTCCCTCTAACATGAAATATGGATCTGTTATTAATTTATCGGGTCCAATGTCATCCTAAGGTCCACCTTCATTCTGATTGGGTTAATTGTAGAATATTGTGGATCCAACAAATTCGTCCATCAACAATATTTTTGGACTCATCTTAATGAGCCCATAGGCCCAACCCTACCCACAATATAGTATTTGTTTTTTCTGCTCATAACCTTCTTTTTAAAAACATTTCCAAAAAAGATTTTGCATTTCTGCTTCCTTGACCACTATTTTTTTACTTTTACTCATTTTAATGGTTATACATGTTTTTTTTAAATATTAACACTAAGCTTGGGTTTAAGATTTTTAGAGAGAAAAAGAAAATTAAAGAAATTCAAATGTACTACATTGTTAGGTTGAATGGTTTTGCTTTGAAAATAAAAAAATTAAAAGATAGAAAAGTCAAGAGAACAAATTTATAATTTTTGATCATCTAAAAGAGATAATGTGAAAATAAATGAGAAAATAGAAATGATGATGCCCTTGGAGAAAGAGAGTTAAAATCGTTTACGTTTCATTTTTCTTTGTGAGGAAATGATTTTTCTTTATTTAAACTGTATTTGCTCTCAAATTTTTTTCTTCAAGATTTTTCTTATCAACCAAACAACTACAATTATTTTCTCAAGTATTTTTTTTCCTTTTCATCTCCCGGAAAATAATTAATGCCACTAATAACTCAAAATCAATGGCTTTTGTTCTTTATGCAAATTATTATGGGGAAAAATTGATGCAAAAACTTAGAATATAAAAAAGAAAGGAGAATGAGATAAAATGGTTATTTTATTGGATGGTAATTTTGGAAGTAGAGATTGATAGGAAGATTACGGAGAAAAATTAGCATACAACATAACCATTAGCCAATGCTTTTAACTTCAAAAATTTGAAATCCATATGAATCAAAATTAGCATATCAGACATAGCCAATGCCTCTTAGAAATTTTAAAGGCAGTGCTTCAGTCCACCTTGTCTTCGCCAGCTCGACACATTTGAGATAAGCATATAGAAAACGAGTGATCATATCCCTGTCCTGCCCACTTTTGTTATGGTCTTGTTTGTCGCTGTTGCGCCATTGTCATGCATGGACCAATCCCTCTGCCGAGCGAATGGGACGCTTCCGAGAGCAAAACGCCATGACGGCGACCCGACGACGAACCCGGCCATGAGGGATATGCAAACACTGAACATCACAAACCCTAAATTTATCCTGTGAAAATTCTGAATCGGAGCCTTGTGTTTGATGTGTCAATGGAATTAATTAGTTGGTGACCAGAAACAAGTGAAACAGAAGAGACAGGATTCATTCGTTGTCAGGAAGACAAAATGCAATGAAGGCGTGATGATTAGTAACTATTGCACGCCCGGAGAGCGCTCTCCGGGTTTCTGAGGAGCGTGAGAGCAGGAAAAAATGGGGGACCAGAAGTTTGAGAAAATTGGAACTCACTTTGTTACTACTGCAAAGCACATTCTAAGTTGATTGATTAGATTAAGATTCTATTTTTTTCTCAAAAACTGCAGTGGCGTGGTGGGAGGAGCTTTTCGGTCCTTGTCCCTTCTATATTAATTATTAAGAGAAGTCATAATTACACGAAGTTATAAAATGTACAGTTTAGACTCTTAAACAAGAAATATTAACTCTTTTACAAAATAAGTATCTAAAATTGAAGAAGGTGACAAAAAAAAAAACAGAAAATACTACACCCCATACAAAATTTACCTTCTAAAATTTGAAAATTGAATAACATCAATTCTAACAATAACAAGAAGAGTACTTCCAATTAAATGCCTTGCCATGAAGTCCGCAGCTTGGTTGCCTTCCCTTATATATAAAAATTAGTGTTTGGAGATTGCTGTTTTAATTTTTTTTTTAATGTATTACATCAGTATTATGTATTACATGGCTAATGGGTACGTTGGTTCCTTTTCGTGAGTTATAGCCATGGATCAACCAACCCTATTGATTGGTTGAAAAACTGGAAAGGGGTCGGCAATTTTGCAATGCAAATGTGATCAACTTGTGCTTTATGGCCATACCTGACATGCTGTGCACAAATTCCACTTTCTCTAACTTTAGTATTGTTTTTAATAAGTTGCGTGTTTTGTCACTGTGAAGGTCCTTTTTTTGTCTAATGCTATAATTCTTTAACAGTGATACTTTTTTCACAGCGTTCCCGTTGCTTGTCTATGCCAATGGAAGTCTTCTCTTATTGACGAAAGAAGCCTTCACGTTGCAAAAACGTTGTACTCATTCTTATATTCAATTTTCACTTGAATTACTTTATATTTTTTTTACTTTCAGAAAAAAGAATGGAACGGACATTTATAATTTCATTCCCAAACAAAATAATAATTTAGGATTAGAAATGAGTATTCCATAGGGAATCACTATTCCTAGAAAATATGGGATGAGCTATTGTTTTCAAAAGTATGAGCTCACTTATTTCTAATCTATTATGAATAACTTTCTTTTTCCTTTCTCAAAATTTTCTACTAAATTTAATAAAATATGATAAAACCAATCAATTAAAATTTTAAACTTTTTACCATGTCCTAAATATATTAATTATTTTGCATAAATATCATACAAATATATTGTATGTTCTTATCATATATGATAAAATATCATATATTGGACCATATACTAATAAAAGAATCATTTTAAAGTAATATATATATATATATATATATAATGAAAATATATTTTTTTAATATGCTAATTTTGACTATAAAAATATTTTTGTCATATTCAAAATGTTTAATTTTAATCATATATAAAATCAAACAAAAATATCATTACATTTATTTCTCATTCCATGCTTGTACCATAGTGTAATTTATTTCACATCAAACTAGTCTTTGCAGTTTCTCCGAACTTTTACATTAAATATACATAGGAATATCCTGTCCACATGAATACCATTCCACTAGCTTAATTAACTGTGTTTTTGAATATTGATTGATTAACATTATCAAGAAAACGAGGACTATCTCTACCGGATTTATTACACACTAATGAAATAAATTAATGGGATTGTATCCTTTTGGTCCTCCTCATCAAATTCCCCTGTCCCACTGAATGTGTAGGCACATCTTTTTAACCAAATTTTTTTTTAAAAAAAATAAAGAAATAAAACATGGATAAGAAGAAACAAGTCTGCCTGCTTACAATCATAAAAATCAAGTCACGCTCTCCAAATGGGCCTGAATCTAAGCAATATAAATATTCTGCTCCTCATCATGTCACGGAGAGAAGTGGTGAGAGGCGTGGAGGTTGTTAGCTTTACTTTTCGGAAAGTGCTGCTCTTCTTTCACGAGTTTTCTGGACAGCACACACTCATTTTGCCTCCTGTAATAGAAAATAATTATCAAACACTAATCCCCCAGTTTGCCTGAAATAAGGTGGTCACCCAACGTAAATGATTAGGGACGCATCAATTACAGCAGAGCCCAACAAAGATCCCACTACTACTTATGATCTTGTAATCTAGCAAAGTTACTTTCTTTTCTAAAAAGAATGTGCGAGTGTGGGATAATGGTCGTGGGGAGGTGACGTGTCCAAGCCACTTTTATTGAGATTCTAACATTCTTTAAAATATAGATTACACTTTGGGATTTTATTGAGTGGCCAAGCTCAGGGAATGTTGGATTCTCCTCTGTCCTTCGTCATTATAGTACACAGAATTCATGTGTGTATGTATACATGTAGTTATCTGTTCCAGGTAAAATAATAGTATTATGGTTACACAAAATTCAGAGGGACGATGACAAGATTAGTTTATACTTAACTCCAGACTACATATATTTTCATGCGCATAATAAAATGGCTTCATTAACTGGCATGCCCATGTTGGCATTTGATATGTTTTGTCTTGTTTTACTGTGCCCAAAATTTGAAATCTTGGAAAAAGAAAATATTAGAAAAGTGTCTCAATTATTAAAGAAAATACATGATTCACATACACCACCTTTTAGGTCGTGTTTGGTTGAGAGATTTGTCGGGAGAAAGTGTTTAGTAAGAATTGTATTAAATAAGTAATATATTTAGTTATAAAATTTTGATTAGACGAATATTTTAATATTTGAATTTGTGTATTTATATATGTACAATATATATATATATATATATATAGATATACACAGCAACGATTGAGATGTGATAATGAATGAGAATTATGATAATTTTTATGATAATTTTTGAAGTATAAATGTGTGTATAAGTATTTATTTGATTGTAAATATATATAATAATTAAAAAAATAAATAATTAGTTGTACATGTAAAAAGAAAAAATGGACGAATTTGTATTTAGCTAAAATTTGGTGCTACGAACATAGCCTTGGGAAACTTTATCCCATCTTGGGTTAACTTTTTGCCTGTGAAATATTCTTTTCTTGACAAGCGCCTGACCCGTGACAGGCATGCTGGTTTCCTTTATACGGCACAAAAGACCGAGTAGCTTTACGGACTGGCAGACTAAAGAGTTTCGGGCATGGCAACCAAGAACTGAGTTCGGATTTGAGGATTATCACCACACTGAAAAGGTGAGCCCTTGGGAGAGCTTGAACACTGAATAGATTCATCACTAGCAATAAGCATAAGGTCCTTTTGTGATCCATTCATCAATGGGGATGAGCAGATATATGGACGCAGCATGTTGGGCCATCGTATCTCTGTGCTTTTGGGGCTCTACATTCGGATTGCTTTCCCCCAAAGGTGTAAACTTTGAAGGTAACGATCATTCCCAAATGTGAAATTTTTTAACTTCCGAAGTTTTATTCTACTCTGAGCTTCTGGAAGTTTAAAATGAAGGTAACATATCTTGGGTTTTATGTATTCAGTACAAGCTTTAATGGGCATAAAAGCAGGTCTGAGGGATCCCCATGGGGTGCTTGACAATTGGGATGGGAATGCTGTTGATCCATGTAGTTGGACTATGGTCACTTGTTCCTCTGAAAATCTGGTTATTGGCCTGTAAGAATCTAACATTTCTGCTGTAGATTTCCTCGAACTCTGCAGGGGTTCAGATATAATATTTAGTACGTTAATTTGGTTAATAGATTCTGTTGTGCAGAGGGAGCCCTAGTCAGAATTTATCTGGTTCTCTATCACCAAGCATTGGGAATTTAACTAATCTTCAGATAATGTAAGTGTAAAATTTGAAAAATTTCTCGTTCATCTCATGATTAGTTTTGTGTAAGAATCTAGTTTTGATGGATGAGATGTTGCCAGGCTATTGCAGAACAATAACATAACAGGACCAATTCCAGCAGAACTTGGGAGGCTCTCAAAGCTTCAAACACTAGACCTTTCATATAACCTCTTAAGTGGCAGCATTCCTCCTCCTTTAGGGCACTTGAAAAGCCTTAAATACATGTAAATATCAAAGTTCAATCATAATTTTTGGTATAAAGTATCAAAAGAATTGAGTTCGTAGAGAATCTTTTAATCTGACATGATTCATTTTACCGAATCAGGAGGCTCAACAACAACAGTCTCTCTGGAGAGATTCCAATGTCACTAGCTAATATAACACAGCTTTCTCTTGCGTAATTCCCCTTTTCCTATTGCATCAGCTGCCAAATTCATTTTCCCGCATCAAACTATTGTAAATTTCTTTTGTCTGTCAATTTCAGTGACTTGTCTTACAACAACTTGAGTGGCCCTGTGCCAAGATTCCCTTCCAAGACATTCAAGTAAGATGTTACGCCTTCTTGATCTGGTGTGCGTCTGTGCATGTTGTGATGAAAACTTAAATGGTTAAACATCTCTGTTGGACATTTACTTTGATGCAGTATCATTGGAAATCCTCTGATATGTGAGACAGGATCAGAGCCACAGTGTACTGGTGGCATGGGATTGATGCCAATGTCCATGAACTTGAACACTACAGAAAGTATGACAACATTGAGCTAATACCTAATCCTTAGGTTTCAGTTATTGGTTTAGTTTGTCAATTTTTTCTACCTTATCTGTTTGTCCTCATGTTGTCCTACATTCTTTCGATAGCTGCTCTATCTTCTGCCAAACCGAAACATCAAAAGTTAGCCCTTGCCTTTGGAATAAGCCTTGGTTGCATCTGTCTACTTGTGCTCGGATTTGGGCTGATCTTGTGGAGAAGACAGAAGCAAAGGCAACAAAAGTTCTTTGATGTTAATGGTAGAAAAACATTCTTGAAATTCAAATTTTCATAGCAAAAATAAGCCAGCTCAAATCTTGCACTGACATATGTCATTCAAATTTCAGATCGCCAACATGAGGAAGTTTCACTTGGAAACTTGAGGAGGTTTCAGTTAAGGGAACTTCAGCTGGCAACCAATAATTTTAGCAGTAAAAACATCTTAGGCAAGGGCGGTTTTGGAAACGTCTACAGGGGCCATCTGCAAGATGGAACTGCTGTGGCGGTGAAGAGACTGAAAGACGGTAACACAGCAGGTTGTGAGAGACAGTTCCAGACAGAAGTTGAGATGATAAGCTTGGCCGTTCATCGCAACCTCCTTATACTATACGGATTTTGCATGACAGCAACCGAGAAGCTTCTAGTCTACCCGTATATGTCCAATGGAAGTGTTGCTTCGCGTCTCAAAGGTATCTTAACAAATAATATACTTTTTCCAGCAGCAGTGAATTACTCTTCTTGCTTGATCAGGAATGACTATCCTCATTTTCACTTGAACAGCTAAGCCAGTATTGGAGTGGGCTACAAGAAAGCGAATTGCCTTAGGAGCAGCAAGGGGACTATTGTATCTACACGAGCAGTGTGATCCAAAGATTATTCACAGAGATGTCAAGGCAGCAAACATACTTCTTGATGAGTACTGTGAGGCGGTGGTGGGAGATTTCGGGTTGGCGAAACTGTTGGATCACCAGGATTCACACGTTACAACTGCTGTGCGAGGCACCGTGGGCCATATAGCCCCCGAATATCTATCCACGGGGCAGTCTTCTGAGAAGACAGATGTCTTCGGATTTGGAATCCTTCTGCTTGAACTAATCACGGGACAAAGGGCATTACAATTTGGAAAATCGGCTAATCAGAAAGGGACAGTTCTTGATTGGGTAAGCACATGCTTGTCTTCCTCATATGATCAAGTTACATGACTGAATCCATTTAAAAAAGGAGTAACCTCTTCTTATTTATGATCCTAAACTATGTTTCAGGTGAAGAAGCTGCAGCAAGAGAAGAAACTAGAAGATCTTGTTGATAAAGACTTGAAAGGCAACTATGACGGAGTTGAACTGGAGGAGATGGTCCAAGTGGCCCTCTTGTGCACTCAGTATCTTCCCGGACTGAGACCGAAGATGTCCGAAGTCGTTCGGATGCTTGAAGGGGATGGACTTGCGGAGAGATGGGAAGCATCTCAGAGATTAGAATCACACAAGTTCAAAACACAGGAGCTCTCCTTTTCAGAACGATATTCAGACCTCACCGACGACTCCTCGTTACTGGCGCAAGCAATGGAACTCTCAGGTCCAAGGTGAAAACTTGCATTTGTCCATCCCGCAAGTGACACAGAAATCAGAGTACTTCTCGAAGGGGAAGATCACAAATAGTTGAAGGCCTGTATGAGCAAAAACTAAATTTTGTTTATAGATAGTAACAGTGTAGCAAACATCCAAGCTTTGATCTTTCATCATTACGGTTGTACGAGTTGTTGGGATTCTAATAGACAACGAACTGATGGTTTTGTTCTGCACAAAATGATTTGTCATTTGGAATCGGGTGAAGTATCCAAGCTGGGGAATCCAACGATAAAAGAGTAGTTCCTCCCATTTATGTAGAGGCTTGAAACTGTGCCTGGTGTAACGATTTTGTTGAAGCCATTGTTAAAACCTAAATATATTTTCGGGTTAATCCATATGTGCAAACCTGGTGTGTCAACAGGAGTTGTTCCCGCTGCTGCTGCACATCTGATGTGTGACGGCGGAGGCACAGCCCTTCTAATCTAGTTACTAAAACTTATGAACGGCAAAAATATCATTTTTTCCAGCAGATTTCGGGGCGCGTTGTATGTTTGATTGAGGAGAAGGCTGTAGCTTGTAAGTCTCCACTTGTTGTACTTGCAACCATTCAAGAGCTTTATTATAGAAAATCTTAGATTTGGAGCTTGGATGAACTTGCACAATCGATCAACTTATGCTGTTGGACAACCATGTTGTTCGCAGGGACGGATCGATTCATTGTGAAAATAGTCATATGCAGCAATCATAAAAATTAATAATTCTTTTTTATTTTGAAAATAATTAGAGAGATTAAATATTTCACTAGTCAAAAAAAAGTTGCTCCATTTGTAATAATATAAAGTCAAAAATTTATTTTTTCAATGCATCGTATTCTTCTTTTATTTTTGATACTATTGATATTATTAATATTTTTTTAATTTTAATGTTTGTCATGTTATTCATTATTTTCTACTCAACTTTAAAAAATATTATGATTTTACAAAGAAAAATGGATAACTTGATAAACATAGCTATAGCAATAAAGATGAAATGAGTACAAAAGGATCCTTTTGTTTAAGATGAAGAGAGTACAATAAAAATTAAATTTTAATTATCAACTACATAAGCAATTTAGTTTTATACAAAGTGGCGCACAATAAAATTAACTATTATACAAGCCATTAAATTTCCATCAATTTTTCTTTCAATAAGCTTAGTTATTCTCAGCTGACTTTCATATTTAATTGTTTTACAAGCATTATTTTGTCAATTTAATTGTTATAAGCATACTAATAAGAAATGTTGCACGATTAACTCTGTAGAATATAAAATATTGATAAATTTAGCTATACAAGATAAGATGATAAAATATAGTATATGGCATTTGACACACAATTAAAATAATTTATTATCTTTAAATTAATCCAAAATCAAAATTAACAGGTATTAATGAAAAAAAGAATATATTATTGAAATTATTTAAAAGAAATTAGCATCCTCATAAATATGAATACTTTTTGGCAAATAATATATGCATATATTTAATATCTATACCATATAGTGTTGACTCATATTTTGGCTATATAAAATAAAATTACACATTTACTTTTTTAATTGCATATTTTAAAATCATACATTTACTGTTATTTTTAATTCTTTATCATTTTCTATCCTTCATGATTTCCTTTTCTTTTAATTTATCTTTAGTTGTATTTTCTTTTTAAACTTTTCATTTTCAATTTATTTTTATCTTTATTTATGTTCTTATTTTATATATTTTTAAATAATACTAGTTCAATTATTTACAATACAATCAATTTATATTTATAAATAATTTTACACACACATGGTGTGTGTGTCAATTTTACTAGTTATAATTATTTTTTAGTTGTAGTATTTTTTTTTTTTTGAAGGGGCCAAATACTAAAAATTGATTTAATTTATGTAATATACAATATTATATATAATAAATAGTATATCTACACTATATTATTGATAGTTTAGGTCCAATTTAGTTATACGTTGTGAATTTACAATATTACCCTTAATATTATAAATTCATACCATTACCTTTGTGTACATAAAGATAATTACTAGTACATCATTACTACTTTTCTTTACTATTTAGCAATAGTAATACTTTTTAATTGTCTATTCTAAAACCACACAACTATCTTTAGTTATCTTTATTTTTTATTCTTTTAATTTTTTCTTTTAATTTATTATTTTTATTCGTTTTTCTCTTAAAATTTATCAATTTTCAATTTTTTTCATCTTTTATTTTTTCATTTTAAATATTTTTTATACTTTAAGTCTAAATCTATACTTTCGATTGTTAGTTATAAAATTATACAACTATCATTTTTTTTTTAATTTTTCTATACTTTCCTTTTCTCTTTTCTTTTAAAATATTTTTTATTAATTTTTCTTTTTCTTTAAATATTCTGTATATTTTAAATTTTAATAATTTCTTATAATTAAAATATAGTATCCTTATAACTTGTAAATTAATTTACACACTCGTAGAGTGTGCTACTTTTTTTACTAGTTATATTTAGTATTTTTGGATCTGTCCTTGGTTGTCTGGGTTGTGTTGTTTTCTGACTGGTATGTATTACACCAATATTGCACCTTGCGGGGAGACACTGCTTAAATTATTATTTGTAATCTGCATAAATTATTAAGTGTAGGATTTCAATTTAGTTAAAATAAATAATAAATCAAACAGTAGGAGTAGTAGTAATATAATTGGTTTTTAACGTATAATATATATATTTTAACGTATAAAAAATACTCTCCTTCCTTCCCTTTTTTAGCGTATAATATATATATTTTATTATAATTCTTCTTTCATTCTCCTTCCCTAATTTTTATTTATCTTTATTTTTCTAATTGCTTTCCTTTATTATTTTATAAAAAATATATAGAATTTAAATTTAGAAATATTATTAATTAATTAATTAATTTGCAAGATTTTTGCATGTTTAAAAAAGGAGTTTTGGTGGGAATGATTGTTTGAAGAGAATTGCGTTAAAATAAACAATATGTTTAGAAATTTTATTTAAATTAATAGAATTATTTATTTAAATTTTTATATTTTTAATCAAATAATATGATAATATATATAAATAGCACAGAAGAGGGTTTTCAAATATACAGAGAAGCTGACGACAGCTGAGGGCTGCTGAAACACTTGTTAAAAAATATGATGAACAGCTGAAGGAGTGACTGACGGAGATGCACGTCCGTTTCTTTCATTGGGCCCATAAGCCCACGTGATTTGGATTGGCCCGAAATTGAGAACTGCAAAAGTGGTGGCTGAGATTTCCTTCGTCGTCACGGTGTTCCTCGGCTCAATAGCAGCCCCGTCATACAAAACCCACCAGAGCCACCGCTGTTCATTTTCTCTGCCAATATTGGGCCTGCACTTGATTACGAAGCGTTTGTTAGCACTTCATGTCGGAGTAGGCGCATGCAATGTGCATGTGCGTACGATGTTGACAGAACCTTTAAATATTCGATTCTGGAATCCAATTTCCGGTGGCCAATTTGGTGTAATTTAGTAGAAATCAATAATTTGCGAGTACCTCGTCCTCGTTCAATATTAAAATTGAGTTTTCAATTATCAATACGGGCCAATTTAGTGGTAATAATCCTTTTAGTGTATAACGAGCAATTCCATGCACATCAATGTGCATAAAAGTGAGATTTCGAATATAATTGATTATGCATATATATATAATTACGTTTTTATTATATATATGTTTTGAATTATGTGCATGAGCGATTTTCTAATTTATCGCCTAACACGAATTATTTATTAATTACAGAATTTTATCAATAATAATAAAATATAAATTATTATGTCTTAAAAAGTATTAAAATGATATTTCAAAAAAATTTATTAAATGATCAAAAATGATTTAATTTATAAGGCACCCCAGCGTCAATAAACAATTAAATTATTGTCTTTGTATCCCCCAAAAACCTAATTAAACAATTAGTCTCAAGGGCCCCGTCAAGTTTTATACCATCCACAAGTTTATTCCCCTGTTTTTGTCATCCGCTAATTTCTTGCCATCTGTCTTGGTCTAGTGGATTCTGCCACCTCCTTCATTTCTGTACACTCCACACCCATATACTCTCTCCGCTACACTACGAAAACGGAGCAGTTAAATGAGATGTTGAAGGTCGAAAACGATCTCGGAAGAGACACCGGCGGTGCCACAAACAACTGGTTTTCTTGTCAGCGGGTGTGGCTGTGCGAGTCCTGCGAAAGCGCTCCTGCAGCCTTTATGTGCAAGGCCGACGCTGCATCCCTCTGCGCCGCCCGTGATTCCGATATCCACTCTGCCACCCCCCTCGCCCGCCGCTACCACCGCGTCCCCGTTCCGCCGCTTCCCCGAATGCTCTATAGCGAGGATGAATTCTTGACTCGGCACGCAGACGAGACTCTGAATGGGGAGGACGAGGACGAAGCGGCGTCGTGGCTGTTGCTGAACCCCGTGAAGAATGGCGATAACCAAAGAAACGGTGCTGGCACGACGTCCTTTGGCGGAGCGGTGGACGAGTTCCTGGACCTCGACAACTACAATTCATTTCAGTTCAATGATCAGCTGAGCTATCAACAGCAGCATCACAGTGTTCATCAGAACAGCCATGGCGGCGACAGCGTTGTGCCGATCCAGCATCACAAGGGTCAGCTTCAGGAACTTTACTTTCAGTTGGGTTTGCAATATGAGAGCTCCAATACTGGATTCCATTTTCCTGGTTCTATGTCTCAAAATGTAAGTTTCACTCACTGGTTATACGCATTCCTTCGAAATGGCTTTAAACTGAGTTTCGTTGTCTTGAGGTCAGGTCTCCCTTTCCCCAGTGGATGGAGTGATTCCAGAATCAAGGACCAATGAAGTTTCCGTCTTCCACACAAGACCCCCAAAAGGGACCATCGATCTCTTCTCCGGGTCTCACATTCAGATGCCTACTCAACTAACTCCGCTGGACAGAGAGGCCAGGGTGTTGAGGTACAGAGAGAAGAAGAAGACGAGGAAGTTTGAGAAGACAATCAGGTATGCGTCCAGAAAGGCGTATGCAGAAATAAGGCCTAGGATCAAAGGCCGATTTGCCAAGAGAAGAGACGCGGAGGTGGAAGCAGGGCAGATGTTCTCCGCATCTCTGCCATCAGAACCTGCATCCGGCGTCGTTCCAACAATTTAAAGCCCAGTTATGTTTTTGATTCCCAGCAACCAATTATGAAGTTAATGCTAATAATGTTTTCTTGTTGAATTCTCTGCTTATATTGAATTCATGTGTATATATATTTACGTGCATTTGTGATGACAACTGTATTTTGCAAGATCGTTCTTTTGCCATGACAGGAGTATTGGATAATTGAATTTTAATTAACAAGAATTTGTATAAATGTAATTGTAATTTAAATCAAATAAATTTTCGTGGATACAATTCTAACTTAATCCTCTGATTTTTCTTCTAACTTGTACGATTTGAATATTGATTGAGGAATCCAACTGAAATTGAGAGACCTTTTGAGCTTTAATAATTCTTTATGTTGTTCGGAACCTTCAATTACGTTAATTTACTGGTTTAGCACTTTAAATGTGGATCAAAT
Source organism: Avicennia marina (assembly GCA_019155195.1). Lineage (NCBI taxonomy): Eukaryota > Viridiplantae > Streptophyta > Magnoliopsida > Lamiales > Acanthaceae > Avicennia > Avicennia marina. The sequence continues at coordinate 12,056,913 of CM032765.1, forward strand.
ACTAGGATTTAATAAGTTTTTAGAAAGAACGTCTTGAATTTGATAACGAATTCTTTCCAACTTTTTAAAGTTAATGGAGATGATTTAAACTCTTTGAATGTTTTTTCGCTTGAAGTTTTTTTCTTTGATTGGTTGTTATATCCTCTAGTTGCTTGTTGTGCCTCCTTCTTCTCTTGTGTTATTGTTGCTCTTTTTTTGTTTGTTTTGTAGAGGTCACCCCTGTTTATAGGGGTGGAGAGGACTTTGCTATAATGTATAATTGATGACGTAGCGCAAAGTTGGGAATATTTAATTTGACATTACTTCTTTTAATTAGATGATTACAAATTAATTATCGAACAATATTTTCCTTCTAAACTTACAGCGTTTTACACGTGACATGATATGACTAGTCTATCTCGACACTTGTCGCTATTTAAATGGATGATGCTATTTATAATAGAAGTGTTAATTTATTTATTATCTAATTTTGAGAATTATGTTTATTTTAATTTTTAAAATATAAATAATTAATTATTAATATTTTATCACAATAAAATACCACGTGACAACGTCTCATCGGGTAGAAATTTTAATTGTTTATAAATGCTCCCTCAAACTTGTTTAGGGATAATTTAGTTTCGGCGTGGATAAGTTTCGAATCTTCTGGTTTTTTTTTAAATGATTATTATTATTATTATTTATTTTATTTTATTTTATTTTTATTTTTTATTTTTTATTATTATTTTTGTTGGGCCCAAGTGAGCCGGCCCATTTTTCTTCTTTTTTGTTGGACCCAAGTGAGCTGGCCCATTTTTCTTGTTATTATTATTATTATTTTTTCCTTTCTTCTTCGCATCTTTTCTGCAGAACTAGCTTCGTCTCTCGTCGGATTTTCTGCGTCCTTTCCAATCGGCCCAAGTGAGCTGGCCCATTTTTCTTTTTTTTCCTTTTTTTTTTTTTGTTTTTTTCCTTTCTTCTTCGTATCTTTTCTGCAGAACTAGCATCGTCTCTCGTCGGATTTTCTGCGTCCTTTCCAATCGACTGAGATTACGATTCCAGAAACTCCGCCCCTTCTGATTGGGGAGTTTCCATTCAGAGTTGCCGGTCGAGTTATAAATGCTCACCACCCGTTTGCTGCTTCAATCGACTTTGGTCTCTATCTTTCTTGAGTCGAAGACCGTCTCGCTTGCACCAGCGATCTGCTCGTCGTTCTGGATCATCAAGCGGCAGCTAGAGACTCACTCGGTAAGCATCTGATTCTCTTTGAGTTCCGAAGACGGCGCTGGTTTGCATGGGAGCGCCGTCGCCGGCGCGGCCGGTCGCTGCTGGTGGCGGGTTGGGCAGTGATGGCGTTGCTGTTGGTGTGCAGTGGAGTACCGGTCGAGTCGCGGCGGAGGCGCCGCAGGCTGGAGGCGACGCTCGGTGTGCTTCCGCTCACGACACTGCTCGAGGCGTCGGCTGGAGCGGTGGTGCTGGGCAGGCCGCGGCGGAAGTGTCGGCGTCGGCTGGGCGAGCCGTGGCGGAGGCGTTGGCTGGCCGTCGATGGCAGACTTTGAGGGATGCGTTCGGGTAACGAAAATAGACGAATCGGGTGAAAAAAAATGAGGGAGAGACAGCAGATGATTTAAGGTCGTATTTGGCGTTTTTTTTTTTTTGGAAACTAAGGCCGTGTTTGGTTAGGTAAAAACGAAGATGGGCCGGGCAGATTGGGCTGTTGAACCTGGGCCAGATCCGGCCCAGCCGTCACTTTTCCCTCCCTTAAAAAAAAAAAAAAACTGACAATACATATGTATTTTTGAACAATGACAATATATATTATTATTATTATTATTATTATTATTATTATTATTATTATTATTTTATTTTTTATTTTATTTTTAAAAATTATTATTATTGTTATTTATTTATTAAGAATAAAATATTTGTATGTTTTCTTGAAATTTTGGACTTTAGATGTCGGAAACTTTGAAGTTAGGCCTTCAAACTCTAGGACTTGGATTCGGATTTTTCGGGATTTAGACTTTTGGGTTCGGACCCATTGGGTTTCGAATTATTGGACTTCAGTTCAGACTCATTAGGATTTGGATTCTTGGGTTTAGGTTCAGATCCACTGGACTTGGGCTGGTCCCATGGACTTAAGTTGGTCTCTTGGATTTGGATTTGATTCATGGACTTGAGCCCGAACCATGAACTTGAGCTGGTCCTTTGGACTTGTGCCTGAATCATGGACTTGAGCTAGTCTTTTAGACTTGAACTTGAACCATAGACTTGGATTAGATCTCTTGGACTTGGACATGATTAATGGACTTGGGCGGTCCAATGGACTTAGACTTGATCAATGTACTTGGGCTTGATCTATAGAATTGGACTTGAGCTGATCCCTTATACTTGGACTTGAGTTGATCCCTTAGACTTGGACTTGATCCCTCGGACTTAGACATGATACATGGACTTAAGCTAGTCCTTTGGACTTGGGCTTGAACTCCTTTTCAATAGTTAAGTATAGCTTTAGCCCTGTTTCAAACCAATTGAGTCTAATACTCTCTTTTTTTATATATGACACTCCAATTATGACACATTTCAAGAATCATGTTGCACAATCTGGTAAAAAATGTTTGATCGTGCTTGACAATAAAAACCAGCGAGGTGGAGCGAGGCACCTCTTTGGTTGTGCATGCCCCTTTGATTGGTCACTTTGCGGTTTCTTAACTAGGTTGACTGTTTTTAGGTGTGTGTACGAATGGAAGCAACTCGCCTCTTTGGGACAGCCTGACAAGGCATGGACCCTGCAGCCCAACCACCATCAACCTTTTGATGAGGTTGTTCTTTTGCTCACACTCGACCGTCGTATCATTAACGGGGAGGCTAAATGGGGTAGCCAGCTTGACTTGATTGGCGAGTTTTGATACATCCCTTGATATTGGGAATGGTCCGAAGATGTTTTTAGCAGGTGTAAACCCAAGCTGGATGCAGCCAGAATCTTTGGCGCGGTGTACGCTTCGTTGTTTAAGTACGATTGAAGCACAGAGATCATGAAGACCTTTCTTGAAGCCTGGTGCCCTCTCACCAATAGCTTGCTAACCTCATTCGGGAAAATGTCAATATCCCTTTATGACCTACGTTTAATGGCCGGGCTCCCTATTAGAGGAAAGCTTTATGACGAGGTCATCCCAAGTGCTAAGGATCTGGTTGGAGTTGATGGAACAGGTGCGAAGTTTGTTCCCTGCTTGTGTAAATATCTGTTCCATGCTTTCCATAGACTTTGCGGCAAGGTCCCCAAGGGGCAACCTTAAAAAGTGTCAATCGTTGAGCGGATAAAGTTCTAGTGCAAGAAGGCCACAAAATACTCCATCCCTCCTACCGGTAAGGAAAAGAGGACAGCATGCCCCCGATCCACATATAACCCATCTAGGGATATTGATCCCCATGCACATTGGTTAACATCAAAAGAGTCCCTGTTCGGGAGTCTCAACATCAGTGAATGAGCCAAGGAGGAAACGTATATGACAGCCTTTTTGTCATGTTGGCTTTGTGCCTTCGTTCTTCCCAATGAGGATGTTAGGTTCATACGGTTAGATACATTTAAAATGGCCAGGATCATGACTACGGAGTAATATGTGAGCTTTGCAATCCCAATTATGACCTCCATTTACAGTGGTTTGAACATAATTGCTAACTCTTGCCTTCCACCCCGCGAACCTGCAACATTCCTGGTGCAGTATCTTTACGCATGGATCTCTCACTACTTTAGGACCCACTTTCAGGTCTTCAAATGCATGCCGGACTCCAAGATGGTGGTGTATTCTGGGGAGGGATGCGTCAAGTTTTACCACCCAAGCGAGGCCTGAAGGCAAATCCATAAAGGTGAGCAAGCTTGTTGGACTAGCAACATAGTCACCAAAGGCAATGACATCATTTACATAGATAATAATGATGCCGGGGAGCTCGAATGAGATCATTTTGTGGTCATTCGTTCAAGCTACCTAACCTTGAGGTGAGATGATCATTTTGATGTCAATCCTTACAGTCCTCATCGATTCAGCCACCAGTTTGGTTCTTTTCAAGAGGTGCCTGAGTCGCTTGTCCATGATACGAGGCAATGCTCTTTGGAGGATGGCCTTCGCTATTGGTGCTTATGCCTTTTGCTTCGATCCATGGCTAAGGCGCGTTTCCTTCACAACCCCACTTTTACACGGCGATACTTTTTGACCGCCTATAAGAAATGATGGGTCGTTGTCCATGGCAATTTCTTGAAGGAACATGCCACTCGCCTAGTCAACCTTTCACTTGGTGATGCTTTTCCAAGGGATAGTAGTGCTGGTCCACCTGTTGGCGATGCCCAAGACACACGTCTCGTTTTCACTACCATGGCTATTCTGTCGAGCACATCGAAGAGGAAAAAGGTCGTTGAGATCTTAGAGGATATCGATAGTGGCACTATTGACCGTCATTGGAAGAGAACCAAAAGAGATTCAGATTCTTCGGTCCCAAAAGACGGGGGTCTAGACCATGGGCAATCCATTGAGGAATATGTGAGAGAGGTATTTTCCAACTTGCATTTTTTTAATGCAATAACACTTTTATTAATAATGATAACCTAATTGTTATTCATCATTATTGTTGTTTTTAGCTGGTGGAGCATGTTTTTGGGAGTGATGCTAGTGAAGGCTCGCAGGGGTCAACTTGCAAACGTGATTCACTTCCAACTCCCGTTGGCGGCCTAGGTGGCTCGACTTCAAGGGTAGTTGCCAGGGCCACTCCTTCCACTAGGGTTTCTGTCTTTGAGGTCGATAAATTCCTTTATGATTATTAGAAAGAATATCTGGAGAAGTTATGGATCAGCTTACGTGAGCGGATAAAGAAAACTCTAACCAAGTCAATCTCCTTCTTAAATGACAGCGTCTCATTGGTTATTGAGTCAATGAAAAGTTTAGGCCAATTTGACATTTCTCACTTAGAGGCTTCATTGGGCACATTATTCACTAAGGCCACAGCTTATGACGACGCGAGGTCTCAATTAATATAGGATGAAAATCTTGTAATTGAATTTTGATTGTAAAAATTAGTACAAGTGCAATTGCAATTTGAATCAAATGAATTTTTGTGGGCACAATCTCTAACTTAATTCTCTAATTCTTCTTCCAACTTGTACGATTTGAATATTAATTGAGAAATCTGGTTGAAACTGGGAGAGTTTTTAAGCTTTGATCCTCCTTGATGTTGTCCGGAGTCTTCAATGACATTAATCCACTGGTTTAACACCTTGAATGTGGATCAAACGCTAGGCTTTAATGAGTTTAACGCTAGGCTTTAATGAATTTCTAGGAAGAACGCCTTGAATTTGATGACGAAGTCCTTCCAACTTCTTGAAACTGATGGAGAAGATTTAAACTCCTTAAATGCTTTTTCACTTGAAGTCTTCTTATTGCTTCTTCAGTTGGTTGTTGTATACTCTGGTTGCTTGTTGTGCCTCCTTCTTCTCTCGTGTTATTGTTGTTCTTTTTTTGTTTGTAGAGACCACCCCTATTTACAAGAGTGGAGAAAGCTTTGTTGTCTCGTATAATTGATGACACGGGGATGACATGGCGCAACATGATTAGTCGGGAATATTTGATTTGACATTACTTCCTTTAATTAGATGATTGTAAATTAATTATTGAATCAATAATATTCTCCTTTCAAACTTACAGGTTTGACGCATGCCATAATATGAATGACCTATTTCGACACTTGTCACGATTTAAGTGGATGATGCTATTTGTAATAGAAGTATTAATTTATTTATTATCTAATTTTAAGAATTATATTTATTTTAAATCTTAAAATACAAATAATTAATTATTAACATTTTATTACAATAAAAAACCACATGACGTCTTATCGGGCAAAATTCTAATTGCTTACAAGGAGAGTGAGGGTTATGTTTGTTTTTATTTTTAAGTGCGATTTTAAAAATTTTGTGTAAAAATAAAAAAATATAATAATTATAACTTGTATTTTGTTATTAAAAAAATAAAAACAAACATAAAATATCTAGCTTTTCACCCCAATTTTGATAGGAAAAGGTTAACCCTTCGACAAAGTTAAATCCTATGAGTAATTTCCAAATGCCCTGGGCAGAAAGGATTCTACGGTGAAATGGTGCGGACATAACTCCCCCGAGCCGCAATATATAGACCAGGATTGTCACTTTAGAGTTTTCACACCTTCACCTACCGCATCAACCCCATCATCAATTCATCATCATCCTGTGAACACAGCACAGAGGAATGGGAGATATGAAGCCCCACTGGAATAGTCCTCCATATCCTTACCTCTTTGTTGGATTTGGCCTCATGTTTGTACTGATTGCTGCCGCCCTGATGATCCTTGCTTGTTCCCACCGGATGCCGTTTTATCGTCAAACCGATCCCGGCGGAGAAAAGGCGGCGTGTCCACCCACCGCCCCCACCGTCTCCGAGGGCAGTCCCAATATTGCGGTGATCATGGCCGGGGACGAAAACGCAACCCATCTGGCCTTTCCCGTCCCTCCTCCTTCTTGAAGCTTCGACTGTGTTTGCAAAGCCTGATCGATCAGTTCGGGTACACTGTTGTCCATTTTCTGATTGGCAGAGGCTCCTTTTCCTTAGCAGAATTATCCAGAATTAATGTAAATTTTTTTCTCGAGAAAGTTTGTTGTTATTTAAGTACTTTTGTTTCTTTTTTTTCTCTTTTACATTTTTTTAATTTTTTCCATTGTTACATTTATGTACATTTATTTCAAGGAGAGAAAAACCTTCAATTTACATAGTACGCATGATAAATATAATTTTCCTTTGTCATGTAATTAATTTAAATTTGATTGGCGTAATCCAAATTATGGACCAAATAAATGTCGACTTTGACACGGAAATATATGATACCTATTAACTTTTCTCGTAGTTAATTTGGAGTATCTGAATTAATTTTCGGAAATCAAAGCCAATATAGTGTCGTGCGTAGGGGACTTGTTCCTATCTCATGCATAGATCAAAACTATTATTGGGAAAAAAATGTAAAATCCTGAAGTTATAAGTGGATCGTGGGTAGCAGCATGACGACTTAGGATGATTTATGATTTAATTATTTATTTGAGGTTTCTTCTAATTTTATGGCACTTTTCTGCTTTCCAAAAACTGGATAATGGGAGATTAATAAAATTAATGCTGGTAAACTACATATGTACAACTCGAAGCCCCTCCATGCTTCTTTTGTATCTGGTATTGGATACATGCGCACACATCCAGACACATATATTAAGCATCAGATAATATCACTTATCTGACCTATCTAAATTGATCCTTTCAATATGTAACTAACCGATTGGGGTAGTGAGGGGAGTATTGTTCTGCCGCACACATGGGCATAATCGCCACTCATCAATAGGCACGCTCCATGGGTTTGAAAGCAGTGCTCCCAAACTGCCCAGGAGAAATACTTGCAAGGGTGGAGAGTGTGAGTGTGTGGGAGCACACTCTCGGTTGCTCCAAGTCTGATCTGAGCATTTGCGCCAACCATTTGTTTTCGGAACACATCCATGGCATATTCCATAGGTACTCTGCAAAAGCACATACTACTACAAGCCCTTACATGTCATCCAGGCCTATACCACATTACTACATTGAACAGTCAATCACAAACATTAGGTCTGTTACTTGAAAACTAGAAGTTAATTGCAGCAGTTCCCAATCAAAAGCTCTGACTAAATTGGGAGTGCTTCAAGGAGGTCGAAATCATGCGCCAAGAGGATCGCAGGAGAAAGAACGGACGTCCAGAGACTTGTTAAAAGTGGACAATTGGTGGGTGCCCTCACCTAGTATATGCGTCTTTGTAAAAGAAATGGATACATAAACAAGCAGCTAACAAAAAGAATTAAGGAACTGAAGCCAAGACAGACATACAGCTTAGTATGCCAAATTCTCATAAGCAAGTTAAAACCATCGGATCCATAGAAACGTATAACTGACTACACCCTAGTTTCTTCATTTTTGATTCACTCATAACTAGCAGATCAGGAGAAACAGGAGTGGGAGGTATATTATGTTCATTGAAAAAGTAATCAAGAAAACTATAACCCACATGACAAACGTAGCTCCAAAATCAAGAAATTGAACTTTGCAATGATTTGTGGCTAAGATCCAAACGAGTTGGTAAAATGATAGCTGCATATCAGCAAAACAAAAATGAAACACCAAGATCACTACAGGGTAAAATACAAAGGTCAAGAAAGTAAGAGAAACAATTCATAACAAAAGTCTCATAGTTATTGTTTGCAATTGTAAGAATGGCTGCAAATTTGAGAACCAAAAGCAAAATAACATCAAAGGATGACGCCAATATTTTATTTATGAAGATAACAAGATGACTCTTAATTGCCTATCTTTTTAGCAATCTTAAACCACTCGGTATGGAAGGACCCTGGCACATCAACTCTTTCATATGTATGAGCACCAAAGTAGTCTCGTTGAGCTTGAATCAAATTAGCAGGCACTCTCTCCCTTCTGTAAGTGTCAAAATAAGCCAGACTAGCAGACATACCAGGGGTACTGATGCCTGAGTTGATTGCAAGGCACACGACTCTTCTCCAAGCGAACTGCCTTTCCATGATCTCCTGTGCAAACTCTGGGTCCATTAGGAGGTTAGGAAGATCTGCGTTTCTGTCATAAGCCTTCTTAATGCGATCCAAGAATATAGCACGGATAATGCAGCCTCCTTTCCAGATCCTGGCCAGTTCCCCCAACTTCAAATCCCATCCCTTCTCAATGCTCTTTGCACGGATCAGATTCATTCCTTGAGCATAACTACATATTTTAGATGCATATAGAGCTTGCCTTACCTCATCAATCAATTTCTTCTTATCAACTACCTGCTCGGCTAGAATATCATCAAAACCACCAGATTTGAACACTTTGGCAGCGTTGGTTCTTTCCTCCTTTAAACCACTCAGGAATCTTGAATCTAGAGAAGCTTCGATAGTTGGTGCTGCAACTGACAATTCGGCAGCTTGCTGAACAGTCCATTTACCAGTACCCTTCATCCCAGTTTTGTCCAAGACTTTGTCAACCAGATACCCATCTCCCTTGTCATCCTTAATTCCAAAAATATCAGCAGTGATTTCAATCAAGAAGCTAAGAAGCTCGCCCCGGTTCCATTCTGAGAAAACATCTTTGAGTTCCTCGTTTGTCAGTTTTCCAACCGATTTCAGCACATCATAAGCCTCCGCAATAAGCTGCATGTCACCATACTCAATTCCATTATGAATCATCTTAACAAAATTTCCAGATCCTCCTTTTCCTACGTAAGTCACACAGGGACCACTATCAGGAACTTGGGCAGCTACTTTAAGAACAATGTCTTCAATATATTTGTAGGCTTCAAGGGACCCTCCAGGCATCAGAGAAGGTCCATGTCGAGCACCCTCTTCACCACCAGAAACTCCCATGCCAAGGTACAGAAGACCTAATTCAGCCATGGCTTTCTCCCTTCTCTCTGTGTTTTCATACCACTCATTTCCACCATCAATGATACAATCTCCTTTCTCCATGTAAGCAGAGAGTGTTTTGATTGTCTGATCAACAGGAGCCCCCGCCTTGACAAGCATGATGATTACACGAGGTTTCTGGATTGACTTCACAAATGACTCAGGATCATGGAAGCCAAACACCGGAAGATCTCCTTCCTGTTTTGCTCTTTCAATAGTCTCATCAACTTTAGATGTGGTCCGGTTGTAAACAGAAATGGGAAAGCCTTTCTCAGCAATGTTCAGGGCCAGGTTTTGTCCCATCACAGCAAGACCAGCCAGACCTATTCTGGTCAGTTTTGGTGATTGCGCGGCCATCTTTTCTCCTGCCAGTGATCAATTTTAATCACAATGCAATTTCTACCCAGACCTAGTAAATAAGAGACATAAGTGGGCCCAAAAAGAACCAACAAGTTTCAAAATTAAAGTATTTGACCAAATGATAGCAATTAAAGACCAGTAGTGCACTGGCAAATTCTGAATGCTAAACATGGTGCTCGCATTTAATAAGCAGAAATGAATTACAACCAGATCTGTAGATATAATTCAATAATAATAGAAAAATACACAACAGAAGAAAGTATCTTCACTTTTTCTCAAAATCTAGCCATTGGGAAACTCATATCAAGCATGAATCCACAGTGAATCTCAATTGTTTCCACGAACATTCGTTCATAAATTAAGTGATGAGGAAGCACAAGTTATTGTCTATAGCCATTTTGCTGGGAGTCGGATCTATTAGATTGAGGATCACTCACCGAATCTTTTGATGGTACGTACGAAATGAGATCTTCTACGATGCTTAACAAAGAAAAAAATTGAGAAACATGAAAGTTACCAAATTTTGAATTTGATATAATCAGGTCTTGTTTTCACTGTGAAATGTAGATGAGTTCTTATAAAACTATTCTTTTGACAACCTTGGACTTCTTAATTAGAACGCAAAGTTAATTAGAATAATCTAAACAAAAACAGCAACGTGTAATGATGACTTCGCATCAAACAGACAAATTGATTCCAAAACCCTTGACGGGGATTCTGAAAACAGGTCAAACAAAATCAGCAAGATCGCGCCTTTCACGGTGAACCCGCGTCTAAATTGGCGGTGCGTATACGATCAGAAAGAAGAGAATTTTAAAAATGAAGAGAAAAACTAAATAAACGCAAAGAAGCATCAAGAAAGTAGAGAATCAAATCCAACCCAAACGAAAATTTTCGTCTCAACGAAAAATAAACCCAGAAAATTGGAAGAAGCCCAGACCTTGATTTTCGGCTGAGATGAATCTGATTTTGCAAGAGAGAAATCACAGGGTGCCCAGTCCCAGCGCAGCAAAGATCTGGAAATGGAACGCAGACAACTACGTATTATTTATTGTAATTATTCGAAGTGAAAAATGGTAACCGCATCAAGAGAGTTACCCAATATATGCAAATTAAAAAAATAATAATAATAATCCTTGAAGCGTTTCTCTAGCGGGTCAAAATTGGCTACCTGTCCGATATTTGTTCTTGGTAGCAGAGGGGTTGGTGGCTGGGGTTGGTGGGAGAGCCTTTTAATTTTGTCAATTAATGTTTTTGTGCTAAAAAAACCCCTTTCTCAGTATGCCCTTAGCTGGCGGCACTAATTATCTGAACTGTATCATTATTCTCACTGAGTAAAAAGTATGCATTTATTTATAAATTATAAAGTATTACATTTTAAATAATAAAAATGAAAGTACTTAAAATTAGATGTATAAAATATTTGAAATGAAGAAATTATGAAAGTTCAAACGAAATTAAAAAAAATAAAAATAGAGACGGTGCATAAATAAAATAATGAGTTGAAAGAAGCGTGATAAATAAGAAAAGGGTCAAAAGAATTTTAAAAAAGATTTATCGTGCAATTTGATTTTGAGATAATAAAATCATTGTTAACTTAAAAACATAGTGTAGGTAAATAATGTAAGCATTTTTCAGGTTAAGCTTGGTTGGGAATGAAAGCAATGGGCTTTGTTCAGGTCAGACACAAATTATGGTATGGATAAAAATATTTATTTTGTTGATAACTATAATTGAAATTATATATTTTGATGGAATAAAAAATAGTTGTAAATTTGCATCTAAGCAAAACCATGGGAATCTTGTTGGCTACGGAAATTGTGTTCGATTGGAAATTTTTGATGTGATAGAAAGTTTAATTTATTTTATTTGAATTTTTAATATTATATATAAATGATTTAATGATTTAATAATTTGTGTGAATAATTGTATGAATAATTACTAACTTTTATAGAGTGAAAAAATATATATACGTGTGTGTGTGTGTAAATGTAAGTGTATGGAAACATGCATGAATATATTGATTTAATTATAAATAAATATTATAATCGAATTTTGAATTCCTGTCTATTTATATAAGAAATAATAATTTAAATTTAAATTTAAGTAAAATTTTTGTCAATTAATATGTTTGTATTGTATATATTTTTATGTTGTGAAAACCCAATAAAAATTAAGAACCAAATGTAGCCTTAGTGGCTCATTGGACATGTACAGGCCAAAATTTTATTTGTATATTAATCTTGTACGTGTATGTGTAAATTTATTTATGAATTATGAAAACAATAACGGTGGATTCGTGTGAAATTAAAATTGCAGTGTCACGGTTAAGAGATGGAAAGTGAGTGGATTACTGACAGATGGTGAAGGAGGAGGATGACGCATAAATTAAAGGAGCCAACAAGGACGTTATTGAAACTCTCGACTACTTCATTTAACAAAATAAATAAATAAATCATTATTTCATCTGTTTTCAACACTGCACACTCTTAGTGACTAACTGCAACTTTGATGGAGTGAATGAGAGTTAAGGCGAATATTTCAGTTTCTTCTTGGACGGTTTTTCCACTATGTGAGAGAGTTTGTAGAGCCAACGGATTGCAGGGTTAATTTTGTAAATGGATCGCATGACCAAAAACGGTTAATTTGAAGTATTTGCCCATCATATAACGGCAGGGATCGTGGAGATGATTGTATTTTAAATAATAAAAATTATAAATATAATAATATTTATGATGAGAAAAGAAATACAAAATTGAGAGAAAAAAAAAAATAAAACGGTAAACTAAAAGAAACGAGAAAAGGGGGAGCATGGAAAATAAAAAATAAAATTATTGATAGCAGTTAAACTTTATATCGTCCATTCGAAAATCTCGTTTTCATAAGAACAGAGTGTGTGTGTGTGTGTGTGTGTATAGATTAAAAGTATGAAAAAATGTTTAAAAGAAGAAAAATAAAATAAAATTTGAAAAGATATAAAATTAGAGTATTGAGTTAAAAGAAAGTAGAGAAATAAAGTAATAGAAAAAATATTAATTAATAGTGGTTGCATAATTTTATTATGTGCAATTAAAAAAGTCTTACTCTTGTTATAGTATAAATATAAATATATAGTGTAGAAATTAAGTAACAAGTTGGTAGTAATTATATTTGAATGTGTTGACTCTTTTTAATTAATGGTAATTATGTAAATTTATTAGGTAATATTGTAAATTAAATCAAATAAGGTGAAAACACATAGTACGGATATAAATTATTAAATATGTATTTGCATATACTTACAGACATTGATATTTTATGATTGTATTGTAGTGTTAAAATAATATTTAATTTAATTTTATCATCACTATATTCTTCTTATTTTGTACTAAATACATCATGCATAACATTTAAAAGCTCAAAGGCCATACGAGAAAAAGATGAAACGGTAGAAAAAATTAATTAAAAGTGGTTGAGAAATTTTATTACGTACAGTTAAAAAGGCTCACTCTCATTATAATATGAGTACAAATATATAGTACAAAAATAAGTAATGATTTATTAATAATTATATTTGAGTGTGCTTATTCTTTTTAATCAATGGTAATTATAAAAACTTATTAATTAAAGGTAATGTTATAAATTAACAACGCATAATCAAATAAGGTGAAAATATTCATAATACAGTATGAATATAAATTATTAAATATGTAATTTGAAAATCCTTAAAAATGGCCATATTTATTTTTAAATTATAGACTCAAAAAACACACACTTATTATTATACTTTTTAAATTTTATTTCTTTTTCTCTCTTCTTTTTACATAACTTTCAAGGCAAAAATATTTAATAACACATATCAAAATTTAAAAATAAACAAAACCATTTAATAATTGCACTGGAATGTTAAAAAATATCTAATTTAATTATATTCTTCTGATTTTGTTATTAAATATCTCATACATAACATTTAAAAGTTTAAGGGTCGTGAGAGATAGTTATAGGGTGTTAGAGAAAACGTGCGAACTCTTCAAAACACGTAAAGATACGAGAGATCGTTGGCTATTTAAAAATCAATTGAATATTTCTAACATATTTTTAAATATATTATAAGCCATTAAATTTTATATATTTAAAATAATACAAGTATAATTAAATTTCATTGTATTAATAATATTTTGTTAATTTTTTTTCTTAGTATATAAAAAAATTATAAACGACTATAACTATAAATCTTAACAAATTTTTATAAAATGACTTTGTTATTTCAATCCGAAAACTCTATTAACTTGTTTAGAAAATAAAATATACGGGCCTATAAATTTTAAGAATATTTTATAAATTATAAGATCATATAAACTATTAAAAATCAATTTAGAGAAACACCCTCATAAGTGTATTAGACATTTATGTTGTGATATGCACGAGTAATGAACGTATAATCCAGCAAATGTACAAAAGCATATAGTACATATCACACACACAGTGTATGCAGCCAATGCATAATTTATTCAGTGCATTATTTATTATTATTATTATTATTATTTTGAGAGGATAAAGTTTATTAGTAGACCTTTTATTGGACTTTAGAATGCGCAATTGGCTTCAATTACTATAGACTATTTTTCTTCGAATTTAACATTGCTTATTTCAAAAAGTTCTATTTCGTATATTACAAATCTTTCAATTCTATCTATAGATTTTTTATATAAAATTAAAATGACATACACACAGTACCATTATTAATGCACTAATAAAAAGAAAAGGACTTCGATGGCCAAAGAATTTTAAAAGAAGCACAATTGTCTCATTAAATACTTCTTTGTTTGTTGCATACTTGGTAGATAAAAACAAATAGTATCTGTGCTATATAGTGACATTAAGGACCTAATTTTGATTCCTAAATTAAAAATTACCTTTATATCCTTATTTCAATTTCCATTATTCGTTTCTCCTCTTTCTTTTAAAGTTCTTTTATTTGCTCTACTCCCAAACACATACCCCCATCTCCCCGGTGGGCCCTAATTGGGCCTTGCACATATTTCAATGGTGGGCTTGATGTCGACCAAGCCCTCCTTTTGTCACATTGGATCAAATTTTGAGATGGTGAAATGAGCAGAAATATCCATTTGACAAAACTGTATGAACAAAGAGGATTAGAAAGACAAAGGCCACGTTGGGTTGGAAGTTTTGATGGAGAAGGAAAATGGTCAGAATTTTTTGGGATGAAAATTATTTTTGATTATAACATTTGAACATGATACAATTTTTATTTATCTCAAATTATGTAAATATTATATATATATATATATAAAAAATAATGATTAGATAGTAATTAATTTGTAGGATGTGTGTATATATCTACATGTATATTAATGTGCACGTGTGTATCTATATAAGTATTGATTTGATTATGAGTATACGTCATAATTGAATTTTAAATATTTGTATATTTGTGTAAGAGATAAAATGATTTATTTTTGAAATTTAATTGAAGTATATTGGATTAATAAATTTTTGAAGAAATGAAAAGGGATGAAATTTGCAAAACAAGCCGTGTTTACTTGAGACGAGAGTTTATCCATGTCACGAACACATTCCCTCGTTCCCAAACTAGAAAAGAAAATATCAATTGAACTGTATATTACAACATAATTTTAAACTCGAAATTAATACCAATTGCAAGAGTGGCCGAATGTGTGAAGTCCGTGTGCATATTTTCATGTATGTGCATGAATAATATTGGTCATGATGGTGATTTTATGTGTAAGATATTTAATGAGATAATGGCTAAAATTGAATCAAGAGAAAAAAGAAAAAGCTATCAAATGTTTAGGTTTTCCATTTTTGTATGTTTATATGAATGATTTGATCGACAAATGACATGTTTGGGAATTATTCTATTGGCTTTTTTTATGAAGAGAAAAAATATAGTCAGTTTGAATTCATGATCACCAATCAACGAAACGTTGAATTTTCACTCAATAATAATAAGAAACAAGAATTGCAACGACAAGAAGAAAATAAAAATAGAACATCCTCATGAAAGTTCAACTGGTGACAGGTTAGATGGGTGGGTTTAGTTGATGAGTAGATGGTAACAAATGTGTCACCGTTTGACCATTAATTGCTATAATGAATTATTAATTAATTAATTATGATTAAAAATGATTTTAAAACAATAGAATGAATATAAATTTGAAAAACATGTGTAATATTATATTTAGTTATAATTAGTATTAATCTGTATGATTAAACATGAAAAGTAGAATTATAAATTGGAATATTTGATTAACTATATTTGATAAATAAAAAATAAAAAAAACACATAAATGGGAAAAGTTGAATTATAATAAAATATAAAATATTGAAAATGAATATTAAGATTCTGTTTTTATTATTTTTAAATTGTTATGAATTAAATTAATTATATCTATTATTTAAGTTCAAAGCAAGCTTCAATTTTCTTTAATTATGTTAGAATTTAACAAATAATAGGTATAATTCATAGAAATAAAAAAACAGAATTTGAATTAATATTTTTAATTAACTATAATTGTTAACAAGTTTATAATAAAAGATTTCGTAAACACACAATAATATTTTACAATAAATCTGTCTAAATATGTAAAAATATATTATAATGAAATATAAAATGTTGCATATGTATATTAAACTTTTATTTATTTTCTTATCTTTAATTTGTTATGATGGGTGTTTGGCTCATTTCTTCAAGTATGAGATTGTGAGTACTCATACACTACGGATGGATGTGAAAGAAACAACACACACACACAAACAAAAAGGAGTTAAAGTAACAATAAATGATATAATGACAATGATTTTAGGGAATAAAATTCTTGAGTTGACTGCCACGCAAACCTTTGTCATCAAGATTCTCCCTTTGTTGTCACACCACTCTCCTCGGGCTTGGGTGGATTAAGAGGGTGTTTGGCTTAAGTTTATTTCAAATAGTTTATAAAATTATATAATTCATAATATATTTTTAAAATTTATAAGTTTATATATTTTATTTTTAAAATAAGTTTATAAAATAAGATTTTATATAAATTTATAATTATAGTTAATTATAAATTTTTTAAATATAATAATAATAAAAATAAATTAAATATTATCAATATAATGTAATAAAAGATATTTATATTATTTTTAATACATACGATGAAATAACTTATATGATATTTGAAAATAATATGAAAAAATGTAATTCATTTTTAAAGAGTTTATAAATTCCAAAAATTTTATTTTAAAAGTTTATAAGTTCATTTATTAAAAATTTTACCAAACACTTTTAAAGAATTTATAAACTCTAAAAAATATTATAAGATATTTTTGAGAACTTATAAACTTAGCCAAACACCTTCTAAATTTTAAAATTAATATATTGATATTATTATAATAACCACTATTCCTGTTATATATAATAATTAATTAATATGTGTAAAAGGAGTAAAAATAAGGACAAACCTCATTGATTGAAGGGGTTTTTTAACAGTTTACCCTAAAATATACCGAATCGTGGGGGACTTAAAAATTTAACCCAATTTGGTGATGTAGAAGGACGGAAATGCCTATACATTTCCTGATCCTGTTTGGCTCTTTGGTGGCTGTTTGGCCTGGTTTGGCTTGTTGGGTCATGCATATGAGAATCCCTCCAAAAGGCATTATATTTTTTGATCTACCTACTGCATTGATCAATTAATTTTTTTTTATTATTCATTATTAGTATATGTCACCATAAAAAATACTAATAAGATGATGATATACATATAATCAAAATATACACACTAATTATATTTAAAAACTACACTAATTACTTAAAAAAAAAGATAATAGGATTAAATTATAATTAAAATAAAAATAATTCCTTTAATTTACTTTCTTTAACAAATTTTTTTATTAAATTTATGTTATTATATATTATTTTGATAAAGACAGTTTTACGTGATATAAAATTTTGTAAACAAAATTTCAAACCCAATTACTTCATATTAGAATCATTTTCTATGACTTTTAGATTCAATTTTAATTTATTAATTTTTTTCTTTATTAAGTTTCTTTTTTTGTATGTTATACATAATATATTAAATTTATAGAGCAACGAATCAACCATTTTCATGAACTTGATCATGTCTTTTAATTTTGTTGATTTTATTTGTGTGTAATGCACGAAAAAAATTGATTGATGCAGCAGGTGGATCAACAAACCAAACCAGGCCAAATATTTCAGAAATGATGGAAATGTTCCGTTCCGTGATCTAGAATCAGGAAATAATGCAGCTCCACCGTCGCGGAATTGAGTTAAATTTTTAAATCCCCACAATTCGATATATTTAAAAAAAATGAAAATTTTTTTTGGGTAAACTATTAAAAAACCCATCATTGAAGTGGAAACCCTATATTTTTATTTTATTTTTGTATACCGTGATAAATTTGGTTGAATTGTTTTTATTATAAGAAAAATGTTACTTTTTGTTGCATAATGCATATTTTGTAACAATCAGAATGTATATTTATTTAGAATTATTTTTTAAGAGTTTTTTTAATATCTAGTAGAGTAATTAAATTGCTAATTTAATTTGTTAATTTTTAAATTAAATAAATATAAAATCAAATATAACTAAGTACTTAACATTACGCACGAATTAATTGTTGGTTCATAATTTATTTTAGTCAAAATAACATGTACTTTCACTAGTTTATAATTATATGTATACAGTGAATATTAATATTTAATTAAAGTGCGGGATGAGACAGGGTATGTTCCTCTGCCTCATTTAAAAAATGAAATCAAAAAATAAACTTGAAACAACTGCCCATAATCATCATCGTCACGGTCAGCATTTTTATCATTCTAGAAAGTACAACGTGCGAATACTAATCATCATTGATCCTCAATGTTAATTTACAAAAACGACTTCTTCGTTATCTTCATTTCTTTTCGCTTATATATATATATATATGTATGTATATATATTCCTTATTATTTTGTTATCATTTCTTTTTTTTTTTTTTTAACTCTCGTCTTATACAAATTATTTGATGTAATTTTCATTTTGATAACTTATTCTTATTATTAAATATTATAAAAATATAATAAATTTATCGTTTACTATCACTAATAATAAATATGCATATATGTGAAATAAATACTTTCTACTAAATAACAGATTATAAAATAAAATATACATGTAATATTTTTAATGTATTTGTGTGATAAAATAAAATTTTATGCTCAAATAAATAATCTTTGTTTTAATTTATGAGCATGTGTGGCTATATAGGTCTGGGAGTGGGGTTTTGGTAAAAGATAACGTTTGGTGTGGGTTGTTTTATGATGTAAAATATATTTGATAGAGCGATTTTGATATTTTGAAATTTTTTATTTATTTAAATATGTGTATAAAATATATAATAATAATAATTATATAATGTGGCGGTATATAATGATAATAATTAGTTTGCATGATATAAGAATATATAAATCTAAGTATATGTATAAGCATTGTTTGCATTCTTTTCTCCTCTTTTTTCACAGTCAATTTGTTCAAGTGGTAGATTATTTATCTATTCATGTATACGAACACTTACCCGTGGTAAGAATAAAGTGAAGAAACAAGTTGATGCTAAGACCAGCTGTTATTGTTTGATGAATATGATTTCTCGTCAATGTCTATATCAATTTATATCCGATCGCTTATGGTGAGGAAAACTCAAGTCGATATACTACTTGTTATATGTTAATTTTTATTAAAGTAAAAATTTGATAAAACAAATTGTCAAGAAATGGGCCTTGGATTTATTTATTTATTTTAGAAAAGGGCATGAGATTCATGAAACTATGATTTTCGCAATCCAATTATAGCATAACAACGTTCAGAATAAAAGGCAAAGGCTGCCCTTTCGTCTCCCTTGAATGTTGTATCAAAATGAAGACGAGTCATTAAAATTCAATCAAAGAGATATGATTGGATGGGATAAATAATGTAATAGCAGGTGTTGTTAAGGTTCACAGGAGCTTGTTTCGCAACACGATGAATGCATAAAAATTTCTACTGGCATGTTATGCCAAAAATTGTGTGCAATGAACTGCTGAATGCTGAAGAAGGACCAGCCACGAGTAAGGACTCCACCATTTTATGAAAAGAAAATTTTAAATGAGGTAATATATAAATAAGGCCTTTTCTGGAGGCAGTGAAGATTGAAGATTATGAGATCAGCCAAGAACTGTGTTCCTGACTTGCCCAACTCAATGCAATTCAACTGCTCACCTGATGGCACAGAACATAATTTTTAGTTCCAAACTATTTAGGGAGCTCTCAGAAAAAAGTTTGGCCAGTAAGTGATGCATTTGCTGTTTTGCCTTTTTCTTCTTCTTGTTCACACTGAACAGCTGCAGATCGTTGTCAGACTGCAATTCTAGTGGGAGATTATCCGTTTATGGAAATGTTGCAGGGAACTCTAGAACTTTTTTAACCCTTCTGTTTTGATTGCATTTCCAATTATTCTGTAGTTTTCCTTATCTAAATTTGGGCAATCCCTGCCATATTTTGAAGTATCAGAATTGATCATCCAAAAATATCCTGAAGGGCAAGTTTTTAGTTCACGTTTCACGAACTCATTCTGATGTATGAAGCGCGTCCATTAGTGGCTGCATGTGTAAATAAACATTCACTAAGTTGCTGCCAGTTCAACAAAATTATGATGTAGTTCTTGGAAGAATTTCTTCCCAGAAGGTATAAATAGTTGAGCTTCTTGATGCAATCAGTGGATTTACTTAATAAGTTTTTATTCAACCACTACTCTTATCTCATCAAAATTCATACAAAGTAGTTCGACACTGTTTCTTATCAAGTGAGATAACGAAAATGGACAAAGGTGACAAGAGACGACAAAAATCAAAGCATCGTTTCAGCAAGAAATCATGAAATTGAGAAGTTGGTCGAGTACTTATTTAGTTTAGACCAAATCATTGTGGGGTTCATTATCAAGCTCCCTCAGGGTAGGATAAGGACTGTCGAGCTGCATGTGAGTAAGCATTTGACGAAGCTCTGAAGCTTCTTCTTTGAGTTGAGCATTTTCCTGGAGTACTTTATCATGACTCTCTGATACATGGTTCAGCTTGCCTATGAGTTGGTGATTCTCATTTCGGAGCCAGATAACCTGAGACCAAAGCTCATCCAAGTGCTTTTGTTTGCGCATCCGTGATCGTCGTGCAGATTCTCTGTTTGAAATCATTCTTCTTTGCTTCCTCTCATTTATTATGCTTAATTGTTGCTCCTCTGCTTCATCAGAAGTAGAATTGTTGCTGAAGCAAGATGATTGAGGATTGATTGCTTGAACTTGGGTTGTGACTTGTAGTTGGTATAGAGGGTTTGGGAATCTGTTAAAATCATATGCTGGTGTACTCGTACCTGTCATGCCAAAATGGGCAGGGAACTCTACTGGATTTGAAGGAAATAGATAATGAAGATCACTAATCTCACTGGGTTGCATTGTTTAGTGGTTCTGGGTAGAATTTCGGACACAAGATTGTGGAATTTGTTTTCAGGAGATGTCAGGAAGAGGGATGTTGTGGTTGAAGGCGAAGGGAACTAATGGGAAGGGCTGAATTTATAGAGTGGAAAAAGCTGCTGTGGTCCCACATCATGAAATTAGGGCACAGTAGAGTTCCTCTAAGATGACACCACAGGACTATCACGACAAACTTGTCTATGTGCCGATATGGTATCTCTGTCATGCATTTGCGAACATGACATGAGGCTATGTGTCAAAGGGTTAATTGTGCGTACAAGTATGCAATGGTGAGATGTTACATGATTGTATTATGCCATCCTAGATGATGGCATCGAATAATCTTATTGAAATAAAAAAGAATGCTTACATCAGTGTGTTTTGTTTTTGGGAGGGGGGGGAAGAGAGATGGAGACAGAGTATTTATGGGAGGTATAATAATTGATACCGAAAAATGTTGTGGATGGAAAGGGCCCAGGAGAAAATGGGATGAGAAGTCAATTAGAAAATGGTGTTAATTATCGTCTAAAGTAAATGTTTTCTACTATATATTGATTTTTGGCCAGCAATGGGCAGTGACGTAAATGAATGGAGGAAACCAGGTAGGAGATATGGGATGGAAATTCCTTTTTTAAAAGTGGAAAACTTGCAAAAAATAAATTGGTGACTCAACAACCATTATTCTTGAGCCATCTTTAATTAAACTTGATATGCTGTACTTTTTAATTTCATCATAATTCCATGTTAGGGATCAGAACCCCCTGCCTGAACATTGTTGATAGCATGACGCCATGCTTTGGAGAAAGAAATGTTTTAAACGTAATACCTACAACTGAATATCACGCTTTTGATAAGGTCCCTTCAAATATGATTGGCAAGGCATCGAATTGGATAAGTTAGGAGACTACGATTAATTATTAACCTGATAAAAATACCTTATTGCAATATGTTCAAACTTGTAAAGTAGAACCACCTGCATTTCATGCATTATTGGTAAGTTATAAAGCTGGATAATTACAAATGATATGGATAGTTATTAACTCGATCATATTTACTTTTTATGCATCGTAAATGTACGGCCAAACTGCTTTTGTATTGAGTGTGAGTTGTTTAATGGAATTTTCCCTTTGACCTGGATCATGCATGCCTCTTAAACTGAAATTTTCTCAACAAAAAGTGTTCTGCTAAGCTATATTCTTGTCTAACATTGACAATTCTCTGATTTATCTTTTTGACTTAGTAAATCACGCATGTGGAAGATATAATATTTTCACTCGTCTGGACAAATCTTTAGAAAATCGGGCATTTGTTTGCAGCTTGCTGAGTTTGTTATTATTCAGACTTATAGTTGTCAAACTGATGGATCTGTTAAGATGTCCAATAATTGATGATTTTGTGTGGTCATGGCAAACCATTACAACTAAGTCAGTAGCGAAACCCAAACAGGTCAGCGTACATGAAGTTATTTCCTGTCCATATATTAATCAATTTAGTGCTAATCTGAAACCTTCCCCATGTTCTAACCACTCGACTTTCTGATTTTTACACAGTTTGAAAAATCTTGTACGGTTGGTGGTGGAATGGGAAGGTGATGTGAGTGTGTGGATGTACTTCGAAATGCATTCTTCCCACTAAGAAAAAAGGAAAGTAATGCATCATGAAGAATTCTGATGGAGGTAAATGATCTCTCCTACCTATTGGGTCCCGTTGAGTGGCCTCATTCGATAGTCAACAATATCATTAGACAATATTCGACTCCTCTTTCTTTTCTTGTCTCAACTGGTTGCTGCTCTCACTTTTTTCTCTTTTTTTGGTTTTTTCTGCTCCTCCTCTACTATAGTTTTTATTTTCACTGATAAATTTTTTGTGATATTGGGGATTGAGAGGCTGAATATGAATAGTGTGGTTGAATACAAACATAGCTCCACCTTTTTGACTACTACCGTGTGTCAAGTGCTTTTTGGAAGTGCCATTTCCCTCCAGTCAATTTCAGCAACGGCCATTCAGGTTAATTTGGTTTTTAACTTCACCTTGTTTTACTAATCTTAGTATCTCTTTCAGTTTGGTTGCTCAGTTATGTTAATTATTGCTTGTTTACATTTCAGAATCAAGATATCTGTCCTAGCTTTGATTGTAGTAAGTCGAGCATGTTATCTTTGCGATGACATGGTATTGTTGCTGTCAGAATGATTCCAAACTTTAAAAGGAATCATCATCCCCACAAACTTCATCGCCCTTTCTTTTTGACCAAGTGAGAAATCTATTATTTTGAAGGACTAATCTTTAGACTTTAATAGGATGCCCATTATTTCATTTGCTTTTCCGTTCGAAAGCAGCACAAGCATGTTATTGTTCTCTCTCCATAATTAAGGTAGAGCCTTGGAGAGTTTTAGCAGAATTAAACCCCTTATCCCCCGATTAATCTAAATGAATTCCTTGTTTACCCAACTCATTTTGCTCCATTAGTGGTGACTGATGAAATAAGGTACTCTGTTTCATTAGATGGGTTCTCAAGAAGTTACCAGCAAGCGAATATTGAAATTTATCATTTGCCCGCCAAACCCTAACCCAAACGATTGTAAAATGGCAAAAACAATTGATTGTACTTGTTAAAAGGCTCCACTATGATTAATTAATTAATTAGAACTTTCAAGTTAGGGATGGGATGTATTTTCTCCTGTCTTCATCACACAAATTTATTAGTTAAAACATAAGATTTGGAGAAGCAAGATTTCCTTTTCTTCTCCCTATCTTGCCAACAAAATAAACGGGGAGGAAAAGAAAAGGATGTGGTTGGCTGATAAGGGTGCCTTGTTGATGTGAAAAAAGAAATGATCACTTACATATTACCCACTTGAGGCACAATCCCGTGTCAGCATATCTTATCTATCTTTCAAAATTCATGCTCGCATCGCATCATGTAACTTTTATGTTAATGTGTTTTTTGGTGTGAAAAATGTAAGTTGGGAGGCTTTTGGAGAATTGAAATGGCTAGGAATCGCATATATAGGGACAGAGCCCTAAACCAACGGATAGGGTATTGCACGGAGGGGTGCTGGATTGAACATCTGCTTTGCCTCTTTTTAGAATCGAATCAATCTGGTCTTTCCTCATAATGTGAATTGAGGTTGGCAGACTAAGAAAGTGCAAGTGCATGGTGGCTCTTGCTCACTGGGGCCCTTGGGAAACATGCTCGCGTGGGCGTTGGGGTTCACCACCTTTCCCCGAATTGGCTCCCCGTCACGTCAAACCACATGTGTCCACCACACGTCTTGACCATAAATTTAATTGTAGAAAGCAAATATTAGATGGTAAGGGTAAGAGAAAAGATGCGTGTTCAGATGAAACTTTTAAAATGCCTTAATGGAGCATCTTTGACACAGGGCATCGAGGGTCTGAATGATTTTTGGGCACCGAATTTATGATTTTGGGTTTGTGACGTAGAGAAGATAATAATGGACCTTGTTGCGTAGAATAGATAGGGCAAGAACTTTATCAGGTGCTCTAACCCATGATGGGGCTCTCAATTTTGTGGTATTGTCACTTGTTACCATATGTATGCCATTTATGCACCCCACTCAAGTAACCTCTACGAAAGCTTTTCTTACAGGGTGGTGAAGGCAGATGATTTCTAAACAACAATCATGTGTTGAGCCCAATCAGGTTTTTGTCTGAACTCATAGGGTGCATGTGTGGTCAGTTTAGCTTCTCCCCAAATTCTCTTGTGATATTTTTTAATTATTTAAATTTGATGTTGTTTACATGTTGAAGGCAGTGTCTTGTAGCCTAGTTCTAGTTAATTATGTTTTAACTTTTCTTTGTTTTTGTAAAATAGTGACTCGAAGTAAATATTGTTTGTTTAATCTAATTTTGCCTTTAATTTAAATGCTCATGTGGGACAATATTTTGAACCCGATGGGACTAATTGGTTTAACTGATTCGATCGTGGATCAAGTCAATTTTTTGATTTGATCACACCATAAATACTTTTTTGTTCCCCCAAACCGGTGAAGAACAAGTCAAAATCGGTTAAAATTGGTAAAAATCAGTTTTGTGTTTTTTATTAATAAAAATTTAAAAAGCAAATTTCAACCATTTTTTAATAAAAATGAGCAAAATAATTTTTTATGTTTTTTTATCTGTTAAATATTTAATTTGTATATATAATTTTTTCTTTTTATTTTGACTTTTATTTCTCTAATCATCCTTATCTATATATTATTGAGTTATTGAAAATTCTTAAAATATTACATTTTCATATTAATTGACTTGTTTTTATTTTACAAAATATTTTTTTATTTTTTATTTATATTTTTTACTTTAATTTAATTAAGTTTTTTTTATATTTGTTTAATAATTTGCCATTCTTGTTGAATTATTGAATTTTAATGCCACATATAAAACTTATCATTAGGCATATTAATATATCGAATTGAATCTATTTTAATATTACTTTGTATTTGTACATATATATAATATTTTACATAATTTAAAAGAACTGGTTTTTGATAAGTAGCTAAACGAATTAGTGTTCCAATTTAATCATCCATCTAATTTTAAAAGCATTTGATGTGAGGTTGCTTAGAACCAACAAAATTGTATTTCCTTTTAGAATCACGCGTCGTATAAAGTTAAAACAGCGTTATAGATCATTACTCAAGTTGTGTGAAAGACAAAGGAGAAATCTTTTAAATCAGAAAAATGTGTAACTCAACTTGGCCAAACTACAATTATTGAAACATAGTTTGCGTGGGACTGTACTTTAATTTATGTGAAAGTTAAAAATATGTGGGTGTTTGGGCGAATTCCATTTTAACATATTTTCTAAGTTCCTATTTTTATTATCTTATAAACCCATACATTTGATAAAATATTTTTGCAATATTGTCACAACCATAAGATGTTGGATTGTAATTTATAAGATAGTGGATTTCAAGGTGGTTTAGTGTAATAAGATAATTAAGTGTATGGATTATTAGTGATGATGATTTTGTAATTAATCTGAGGAGAATTGAAAAAAAAATGCTATGATTTTGACAATAAGTAGGAATTCTTTAGTTGTAATGACTTAACTTCCAATAACATCATTTTAAGGAAAAAAAAAAAAAAAGCTTATTAATTATTCTCTTTTGTATTTAGCATATATTTGGTGACATCATATGCAAGATGCTTCAAGGAATTCATAATTTGTTGCTTACTCAAAGAGAATTGCCCTCGATTCGTGTATAAATTACGCTCATGCCCTCAATTCGTATATTCCTTGAGAACACGGACAAGAAACGACTTGAAAATCATTCTAAAGCGTATGCCCTTAAAATTATGGTTCTAACTCAATGCAAACACGAAGGTTAAATCCTTATTCTCTATATTTTTATGTTGTGTCAAGAGTTTGGTTATGACAGGACGAAATCATCATCGGTTATCCCTTCTTTACATCCATTTCCTACATAGTATTATAACATGACTGGATCTATTAATGTATGACAATGAGGGCTGCATAATGCCATAGGTGAGTGCTGCATTAGGATTATTTGTCATTGATTCAGTATTCTGCTTACTTATATGGTACATACAAGTTTCTTGATCCCACTAGCGATGTGGGTAGCAGCAAAGGTGCCCGGTTATTTAAAGTAAATAGGCCAATGCTTTTCTTCACTATGATTGGTGCTAACAAAACATTTTGGTAACCTTTATTCTTTATTCCTTTTTTTTGTTTTTGGGTTTTACTTTTCGTGTGTTGATGTTGCTGTTGTTAGAAAGCATTGATCACAATATTAACGGTGCTGGCCTTGTTGTTCCCGACGCGTGTCAACCCATTTTTAAAGAAGTGGGACTTAATTCTTGAATAAAAAATTGAATTTGTTTAAATTTGAATATTTTTATATATAATATTTAATAATGATATATAATATAATATACACGTGTGTGTTTGATAGACAAAAATTCCGAAATTAAATTTAAATAAAATTTGGTTGTAAAATTTTTGTTTTGGCTAAATTTTGATGAGCTTGCAACCCATCAAAATTTGGTCGAGACGAAGCCTAGACTTTTGGCAATGTTTTATTTAGGTTATTATTTCTTGAGCGGTTAGCTTTAATTATATAATTTATTAATATAGATGAATTATCAACTTATTTCATAATTTGGAAAAAGAAAAACTCTTATTTGGCTTTGTTCATTTACGGAATCAATATAAGGGTCTGGCTGAAGAGTTCTTTTTGTACTATATCCCTACTTGAATTTCACTATTCTGAAATTTTTTAAATGTCTTGAGGGGCAAAGTCTTTATTGCCCTCAAGTGGTCAGTGGTTAATGCGCTGTGTTTGGATCTTGTGAATAAGGTCATATAATTGATCTTGGCATTCCAGAAATGACCAGATTCAAAAGGGCGCAATTCATAAACTGTAGATTCCTTTCTTCCCCTAGATATAAACAAACATGCCACATGCTTACGTCATGTAAGGCTATGTTTATTTCCAAATTTCATGCTAAAAAACGCACATCATAATTATTATTTTTTATTTTTATACAATTTGAATTCCCAATAAAGTCATACTTAAAATTGCAAAAAAAAAAAAATTAAAACAAATATAACCTAAATGTTATAATAAAGAGAACAACGCGTGTACAACTTGTTTTTCCTTCTCTTGAATTTGTTATTCTTTTACTTTTGATTTTTTTTTTATCTTATTTTATTTGTTTTCTTCGTTATTCAACCGAGGATGAAGTGGGAAAATGAGAAGTTTCCTTTTGGTTCGTTTCCCTTTTTGTTTTAAGTTTATTATTTTAAGTATTTTTGTTCAGGTATCTTCGTTTTTTATTTTCTGTTTATGCATGTTTATTACCTGCTTTTTCTTTTTGCTGTTTGTTCAATGTATTTTTATCTAATTCTTCAGGTTATTTTTAATTTTTTATAACTTAAAAATTGTAAAAAATAATAAAACCCAAGAATATGAGATATGGAGGTACGTGTATACAATTTATGAAAGTTCATGAAGGAAAAAAAAAAAAAAGGAAGTAAAATTAACAAATGATTCTTAAAGAAATCAAAAAAATTCAGAAACAAAAAGAAAACTCAAAAATAATTTTAAGAAGTATAAAAATATTAGAAATAAAAAAAGAAAATGAAATGAAAATAGAAGAATGAAAAAAATAAAAGGGGAGAGAGGGAAAATGAAATGAACAAAGTAAAAACTGGGAAGAAAAGATGAGAAATAGAGAAAGAAAAAAAAATACACACACACACACACACAGAGATATAAAATTCATACAGAGTGATACTTTTCGCTCTTTCTTAATGAAGAGTTTTACTCTTGAGAGTAGGGTTTAGGGTTTACTAAACTTGCATTCACGTATGTCTAATCCGCAACTTATCCAATTGCAGTAATGGTGATTGTCTGGGGTCAAAAAAACACAACCTCGTAAATGAGGCTTAGTAGCAAAAACAAGACATTCATCACTTGATAAAGTGTGCCAACCCATGTTTACAATGTCATTTCCTTAACCGCCCACACTTGCAAGATGTTGATCCAAAAAGTAAAGTTGGAGGAAACATGAATATATGGGATTACAATGATGGAAATTGAAAGGTCTAGTATGCTAAAATATCGGATTAGGCCTGACTAACAGAGGTGATGTGTACCCTCTTCTGTGGACATCGTTAATGTTGTGGTGCCTTGTCTGTTTATTTGCTTAATTCTTGTTTCATGCCCTGACATTGCAATGATCACGGATTTTGATTTTATTTGTACATATTTTCTTGACATGATAAGAATAAAATCAATTACACTAGAGGGAATGATGAGAGAGATCATCCTTTAAGATAAACATCCCAATTAGATGGTTTATTAGTCATCAATTATAAAACCACAAATGAAAAACGAACCCCTCTTCTACTTGTTTTTGGATCAAATGTAACAGAAGTCTCTGTGGTTATGCTTATTTTAAGTGTTTCACTAATTCAAATCTTCTGTTTTATCATTTAAGAACCCTATTGGTGGCATTGAATTGAATCAACCAGATGTTAACTCTCTGGAGGAAAGATCAGTTGTACAGTTAACAAGTGCCTTAAATAAGATTCAAATAGCCCAGTCCCAAATTTGTATTGGAGGATGAGTGTCAATATTGGAGTCATCTAGACTTTACCATCCAATATATTAAAAGTTCATGCTTTCTGTTTTATAAGTAATCCTTTATCCAGTGCATCTTTTGTATTGTACTGCCATTACTGCCATATATTTTTTAATTAGCTTTACATTTAGTGGTGCTTTATTAGCTTCACCTTCCATTCAGTAAGAATAAGTCGAAATAGATTGACAAATTCAAAAACCATAATGATTGAGGCAATAATCTCAAGTCCCCCACCTTCAAAAAATATCGTAGTCGTAAACTGGCTGGTTGAAACACAGCCACTCGATAGAGCCAAGGCCATAAGAAATAAGGGTTTCTAGTGGATTAAAGTGCTTTGTGTGTGATTGGACACTTTTTAACATAAACCATTTCTAAATGCGATAACTTTCTATTCTGTCCTTTTTCCACGGAACCCGTTTTATTCATCTACAATAAAATAAAACAAATAACACAGGAACCCAATATATATAAATAAAACAAATAACACAGGAACCCAATATATATAAATATATATATGTAGGTATGTATGTCTGTCTCTGTGTGTGTGTGTTTATTATTATATTTTTTTTTCAATTTCATTTTCTTCAAACCTGTGTAGAAGAAAATCATAACTATTTACTCTCTTTTCTTTATTCTATTCCCTCGTCTAGAAACATTAACGGGCCGTTTTCTTGGGCCATCACCTGGAGTGATCAGGCCCATTATTGTTGTTCAAGCTGACTCCGAAAGCAGTTGTGTTGTTCTGTTTCGAATGAGGCTCCAATGCAGCCCACACACACAGAAGGTCTGCTTGGTACAACATCAAAAGAACCCTTTTGTTTATATGTGTCAATCAACCCAAAGTCTCGACACAATTATCTTGTCTCAGCTGAAGCCCATTTCCCCACCTGTTCTGTTTTGTCCTAATTCCAAGAATAATTTTGGGCTTTCCCCCTTATTTGCTTCCTGTTTGCACGCGACACTCCTATTTCTTTGTTGGCCCCTCCCCCACCCACTCTTCTTGTCCTCTTTTCGATATCAACCAATTTAATGTAACATTGATATGCATATACTCAATATGTATTTTGCCAAATAGATGCGAATTTGTTGAAGCAAAAGACTGAATTGGGCAAAATGCTAAAACTGTCTAAAAATTCAAACGAACGGGGAAGCAATGCCTGCCACCTGAATGATAATCACCAGCCATCAACATTTACAAATCACAAGAAAACAAATAAACCTATTCCCACAAGTAAAGATTTGGATCCAAGGCACAAACTTAGATTTGTCTAAATTGTCCCATCCCAATAGACATAAGATGATTCTGCGACTCACAGTCATCTCTACGCTGATCCAACACTATTTTCCGGACTGCCAAACAACCAAAATGAAGGCAATTCCAGAAAAATTGTCCAGCCAACCACCTATTTTCTATCTTCCCATCACTTGTAGCACATTAAGGACCGTTCACATATTCATCACTAATACAATCACATTAAAAACTCAAACACCTACAACAGTGAGCTTCCAAGTAGTCTCAATAATCATGTTCAAGGGATCATTTCAATCTCCTAACATTGTAGATTGCAACATATTCATATACTGAACCATGGATTCCATGAACTTCCTACATAACATCCATATAATAATTTGAAACAACCTCACCACTTTGACATGTAAAGAAACTTTTACATACCAAAATAACGATACACATCTTGTCCCTAAAACCATATCCAAAGGATTGAAAACCATTCAAGGCAGAAGTTCAAAATTATACCTTTCCCTCGCCTCAAAATCATTAGCCAAGTAAGCAGCAATTCCACCACCACCCCTCCCTCCCCTCCTCTTCTCATAATCAGCATCGTCGGTAGGCAACTCATATCTACAAACCGGGCATGTGTTCCTAATGCTAAGCCATGGCAAAATGCAGTCGCCATGGTACAGATGGCAACAAGGCATCCTAATCACCTTCTCCCCGACCGCAAACTCATCTTTACAAACTGCACAAACAAGGGCAGTGTTATTCTTTCCAACTTCATCCTTCGTCAGCACCACTGAGGGCAAATTTTCCACCACAGACTTTGAAGCCGGGGGACTGCCCTTCAAAGCATTCTCATGCTCCATCAACCGCCCGAAAAGGCCATCATTTTCCATGGTAAAGATATAATCTTCTGTAAGGTTGATACGTGGAACTTCATTCACATTGTTTTCATTCTCAAGCTCGAGTGCCCTCCCTAAATTATTCACCGCCAACAGAACTTCCCATTCAACATTCTGCTCCTCCCCAGCTACTTCATCATCAGTTAAGGTTGAATCCTCTTCCGAAGAAGAGGACATATCGGATGAAACGGATATTTCCTCAATTCTATTTATCGCCGAATTCAGATTCTCCCGCTCGTCAAATTGAATTCTCTCACTCACCTCCTCCCATTCAAACTCTTCCCTCTCATTCACCCTACCACGATGGTTATTGTTACCAACTCCATACCTATCATAACTATCATTATCGCTGCTCGTGAATCCTGAATTTACCTCGAATTCCTCAGAATCAGACTCCGAATCCATGTCCACCACCCGAAGACCCATACCCGACCCGAGACCTGGCCCAAAACCGAATTCAGGAGGCGATGCCTCTCCCCGACTGTCGGGCTCCCAAATTGGGTCTTCTGCAAAGCTGGTTTGCCGCGTTTCGAACAGATCTGTCACGAAATTCATCTGCTCGTCGTCTTCTTCGCTTCCGACGAAAAAGCAATTGGGCTCCTCGTACTCGCTTCCGGGGCCATCGTCCTCTGGGTTGAAATCGAACCCGAAATCAAACGAGGTCGCGTAGTCATCAAAGAATGACGAGATTGAATAATTTAATTCGAAATCGAAAACAGAAGGGTTGGGCTGATGGTAGAATTCTTCTTCTCGTCGCCCGGGTTCTTCTTGGAGTGGGCCAGTGGTTGCGCCAACAGGTCTTCTGGTCGACGGCGGCTGGTGGTGGAGATTGGAGACATCCGCCATTGGAGAATTTTTACGGAAGAGAACTGCTCGGAATTTCTTTGATGTGAATTCAAATTGTTGAATTGTGAACAAAATTGGTACTTTCCGTTGGTCTGCTTTGGTAAACGTTCTTTTGAAGTATTGCTACTTACTTGGCGCGTATAAATTAATGCATGAATTATAACTTTATTACATTCTAAATAATAAAAATATTAAACTTAAAATATAAGGAATATTTTAAATAAGAAAGAATATAAAAAGAATTTGAAGAGAGAAAATTTTTGAGAGGAGAATAAATAAAATAGTAAGTTAAAATAAAAATAAAATTAATGATAATTGTGTTGTTTTAAAATGTGAAACTATAAAACTCTACTTTTGGGATAATATAGTATAAATAAAGATTAAAAGTATAAAGAATATTCAATATACGAACAAAGAGAGACATGAAAAGAATTTTAAAAAGATAAGATTTGACAAGAAAAAAAATAAAGATAATAAGATATAAATGAAAAGGAAGAAAGTGAGAAAAATAAAAAAATAATCAAGAATAATTTTGTAAAAGACCGTGTTCACTTTACATCAATTAATTGAGATGAATTATTTTATCAATTTTAATCACATATTCACTTTAATAGACAAAAACCTGTGATATGTGATGAATACATGGTAAAATAATTAAAATAATAACGAGTATAATAAAATAATTTTAAAGAGTCTTTATCATTGAAAATAAATATAGAGCGTGTTTAAAAAATCTTGAATTCTTAATAATATAAATATACATACATAGTGTAGAAAAGAAATAGCAATGAAATAACCACATAGAGTGAGTATGGTTTTTAAATTAAATGTAAAGATATAAATTTATTAGTTAAGGGTAATGTTGTAAATTCACAATACACAATCTAATTAGGTCTAAACTCTTACTAATATAGTATAAATAATTAAAAATAATAGTAATTAATGTTTTTCTACGTGCACTCTTCTGATTCTTTATTTCTCATTTTTTGTTCTTTTATTTGTAATTTTTTTTAAAAAGAAATGAACTATTAATTTCATGGTCTATAATTTAAATGTTGAAATTTATATAAGATTTCTAGACGTTGAGACAAATGGAAACAATAAGCTTTAAAAACAAGCCATACTGCACCAAATTTAAAACCTAAACAATTACTTAGCTCTGAATTTTTCTATATTTGTCAAGCCTGAGTAAATACTTTGGACGATGTCTGAAAATTTAGGTTAATATTACTTGCAAGAAACGATTGCTTGGCTTGCCAATGCATTTGCTCACGACGGCTGATAGTCATCATCATTTATGCAATAAATTATAATTTTTTTTCGTTTATGGGTACAATGCATTCAAGCTTGAGGCCTTGGGTTTGGATTTGATATTGATTTATTTTTGTAATATTTTATTATTATGACTTGTTTACTGATAATTATTGGTCAGTTTAGAATGTAATGTATGCATGATTAATTTATTGAAGAAGCATAAATTAATTAGAAACCAGTTAGCAAATTGTTTTGCCAACTTTAAATAATATTGCCCTCTTAGATTTAAATCAAATTGAAGCCAATTTACCATTTCATTTGATTATGTCATTTCAGCAAAAGTCAGTTTCAAGATGGAAATTAAAGAAAGTGATTAGTTGGAGACATTGACTTCTCACCGTCAAATAGTATGCAACTAACAGTTTGGATTTATTCTTCCATTTTAATTTTTTTCTTAGTGGTGAGAGGTTAGAATTGATTTTGGCCTATGGTGGACTTGGACCCATTAAATTAATAAAAAAAAGACTTAGACCATTGCATTAATTAATGGGTAGGTTGGTTAAGGTTAGGTTAGAGATTAATGGGCAGTTTAAACAAATTTTAATGTTCACTATGTGTATGCTTTGCATGAAAAATAATGCACATAGCATTTTTGCTAAGATTTTACACATTAACCTCTGCCCCTGAGTATTGAATTTGTATTTGTCTCGTTTTTAGTCTGAAACCTATTTAAAGGAACCTGCTGTTTGTTTGCATACAAAATTTAAAGATAGAAAATTTGGTAGGTAAAATTTAGAAACGGTATAAAGAGATAAAAAATTATTTTTTTAATATATCTTATGTTATGACTAATAAATTTTGATGCAAGCAAACTTGCTCCCAATTCTATTATTCCTAACCTATTTAATTTTTTATCAACTAAATATCTTATATTATAAAATTTTTATTTAAATTTAAAATCAAAATTTTCTCTATTATATATAACTAATTAATTATTCTTCAATTATTAAATCTATTTATAATCAAATACATATTTACATACATAAACTCATATATTTATACCCTATAAACATATTACAATCGTGCAATTCAATCAATTATTACATATTGTGTGTGTATGTGTGTGTGAATACTCAATTTCAAAGCATTTTAATTGTTCCCTCTCTTCAAAATTTTACTACCAAACACAATTTTTGATACACATTAAAATCTCCGTTACTTTTTTACCCCATGCAAATCGATAACCAAACGTACCCGTTGAATTTTGAATTCGGAGGAAGATTAATACAACAAGCGATTTTTCTCGGATTCTTCCCCGTGGGATTAAGGAAACAAACACAACCTTTTTTCCACACTAATGAAGTTTCACGGGTGTTTCGCATGGTCAAATGGTGATTAGTGGCTGCTGAATTTGACTTTAAAGACGCGTGGAATTGCTGTTTGCTTTGTTTGGGTCTAATGTGTTTCGATGCATTGCAGGTACATCATACTTTTAAAATTTTATATTTTCTTCTCTTTATTTTTACACAATTTTTAAAATAAAACACTTAAAAATAAACAACAAAATTTGAAAACAAACATAGTCATTCTTTGTACGGTGCTAATTTTCATACTCAAATCACCTAAATCACTCGATATACGCACAAAAATTTTAAATAAATTAATAGTTTTAATACCAATATATTCGAGAGAAAATAAAATAAATAAATTAAAATGTTGAATGATAATAAACTGATTGTAAATTGAGAGAAGAAAGTGAATATTTATGTATGTATGTATGTATGTATATATAAAGAAGGGTACTTTATTAATTATATATTTAAATAACCAAAAGAGACCTCTACTTAAACACAACATAGATTATTGTTATTGTTGTTAAACAAACTATGAAAGAGGATGAATTGATAAAAAGTGAGGAATGGTAATTTTTTTGGCTGCAGCATGTAACCAACTAAAGAAGAAATGTAAGTCTAATGACTATTTTCTGTTAAAGTAAAGGTTATATACACTAGTCCTTATTTTTATTAGAATATTTGAATCTAATAAATGAATTTGAAATAAAATATTCAAATGACTATAAAATAAAAAATTTTAAATTCACAATAATTATTCCAAATATAATATTAAATAAAAAATTAAAACATCTAATTATAAATTTAAAATTCATTCTTTTAAACCCTTCAATCTAAATACCCAACACTAAAATCTTATATCTGACACTCCATACATTATTGTTGATAAAAAGACGATAGTACTCCAAATATGCTTAGTCACGGTCACGTGCGCTTGACTACAGACCAGAACGCATTAATTGGGTTATACTGCTGTAAAAGAAGAATTCCATATATAAATAACATCAACATCTGTTACCTATCTATTTATTGCGAAAGAGTACCCTATAGAAGCTAACTTCGGTAATTTTAATATATCATCTAAAATAACCTTTTAATTAGATATTATTTATGATAATTACTTCTCCTACAACTGCCTTGCGCACTTCAATTAGAGAAATTTAAATGTCTCTCTTTTATTTATTTTTAAACGTTTTAACATTTTTAATATTCCCTCTCCTTTTTAACATTTCCAATTAAATTTTATTTAGTTTATTTATCCTTATCTAGTTTTTCTTTCTATTTTTCTCTCCTTTTTTATATGCATTTTTCTTTTCCATCTTTTACTTTTATAACATTTCTAATTTTTTTTTTGCTAGTTATTAGCTCCAACAAACACATACATCCAAACATGCCCTTCTTTCTTCTGTCAAAATAGAAAGCTGGATGTGGTCCGATGGCCAGTGACTGGGTCACGTGACTGTCAAGGGGATATCACGTGCCTTTGTGTAGCTCAAGCCCCAGTAGGCAAGGCAATCTCCGCCCCGCACCGTTGTTAAAATTCTTTTTATGCCCCTGCTCTATTCCTTGCCATCACTATATTCGCCCCACCTCATTCTCCAGTTCACTTCCTTCACGGTTGTCTTCACAAGTGTTTTTTAAAAGAGGAATTCAAAATTATATTAAAAAAATTTAATTATATTCAATTTCATATTAATGAGAAAAAATCTAATATATTAACATAACACATTTGTCACATTAGTATATTTAACATAATTTAAAAAAACAATATATTAGTCATATGAATATGCTTAATGAGATTAAATTTAATTTTTTAACAAAATAATGAGTGAGTATGAAACAAACAAAGAACCTATATTCAATTTAAAAAATAATAAATGTAAACAAATGAGAGTGTTAAATCTATTTACTGAAAAAAAAAAAGAAATAGAATAATAAATTATTAATTATTTTAAAGTTATAAAAATTAAGAATAAGGACTAAAACGTTTATTGAATTATTATATTACAAAAATAAAAAAATTAAGTAAAAATTATAATTGAAGAAAAATCATTGCGGTGAATTTGATTTTTTTTGACTGTAAATTTTTTATTGTAAAGAAAAATATTAATTTTTGTGATTAGATTCGTATTTAATCAAATTGAAATATACATTCCATCTTAAATAATTCTTTTTAAATTTTTTATTTTAATTTTTATAAAATGAACAGACTAATAATTTAATTGATTAATTTTCAAATTATTAACAAGATGTTATATATAATTAATTTAATATTATAATTTATTATATTTATAATATATATAGGGACTATTGAATAAATGACTACAGACACTCACCTCATTGGAAATGAAACGGAGTGAAGATTAAAAGCAAGACATGGGCAGGAGTGGAAAGAATAATTTTTCTTCTGCAGGCTGAGGGATGGGAGAACTTATCCTTGCCCATCCCCCTCATAAGTTCCGCTAAATACGGACTTTGGCCTATTGGACTTTAGTTGTTTACCATGAAGGCTCGCTCGAGCCATTCGGACATGATTTGGGTTTATTCTTAAGAGTGATGTTCATTTGTGCAAGGAATCACTTTTTTTATTGGGTAGATTTTCATTTATTTTTTTTCTTGGTTGCTTTATAATAAAACTGCACTTAAATTTGTTAAATCAAGCAATTGGTAGAGAAAAATGCATCGAGCATTCATTGGTATTAGTATCATGCAACCAAACTTGTTTTGTAAATAAACAAATACGCCCTTGACCCTTCAGGTGTACATTAATTCACACTACTTAAATTTGATGTAATGTAAAATTATATAATTATTTTAACTACGTTTAAATTTTACTCAACACTTAAAGTAATTCACTGTGATAATGGACTCAAAACTGCACTGCACCATCACGGGGAATCCATTGATTTGATGCACCCATTACCTCTCGTCATCATAGTCTAATACTCTAATCGTTATTGTTACTATTCTTATCATGATACTATCGATCTCATTACATCACAATTAAATAATTAATTAAATAGTAATTAAGCTTGTCTAGGTGATCATGACCAAGTTAATGAGAGGACAAGATGCGTGCCATTTTCCAATTAGAATAAACCAATGAACTTCATTAGAATCAGCTATACAAGTGTTGCGATAGTTTTCACATATATATATATATATATAAAACTGAGACAGCATAAGCAAATATTTTAGCAATTATACATTTGATAGTTAAAAAATAATGACCATTCGTAAGTGACGGTATGGAATCGGTGACATAAATCACGTCTCATTGTTCATCCATAGGCCTTGAGGCCTTGCATGCGTAAGGGGGTAATGGCAGAACATTCTCCACGCACCGACAGGGGACAGGCTTACAAAACAATTCGTACAATTATAAGATAAATAATTTTATTTAAAAAGTTATTATAAAATAATCTGTATATTATTATTTTTTTATAAATAATTTAAAAGATTGTTTGAACTTTGTATTATTGATTGACAAGCCTAAAATATGCAGTTTTTACTAATAATAACAAAAATACTTAGGACGACTCCTAGTTTTTACCGATAATTATTTATTAATAATTACACTTATTTATAATTAAATCAACACATATATACATTCATATTTATACATATTTATAACTTATAAATGCATATTCTATTACATAATTCAATCTTTATAACATATAATATACATATAAAAATACTTAAATTCAAACAACTTAAAATTTTTGTCTATTTGTAATTTTGCTACCTTAACATAATTTTCATATCAATCCAAATATCTATTATTCTCACCAAATAAACAATAAACATACTTGATGCACCTCAAGACTAATTTTGTTGATCATTCTAAAACTGTTCACAATATATAAATAAAAGAAGACAAACAAACACAATTTAACGTAATTCGGTCAAATGTTAAATAGATATTGTATGCTTTATTTGTAAAATACATGCACATATAAAAATGGCACCTATGTCCGTGAAATTGATATTGTGTGCTTTATTTGTAAAATACATGCACATATAAAAAAGTAAAAGGGAAACCTTCATTGACACTGCTACGGAGAATATCTGTTGAGTTCTTCTTTCTTTATACTTATTTGTTTTTTGTCCCCCCTTTTCTTATATATTGAACATTTGTATTTATGGGAATGTCATCCATGTTGGCTTTGTAATCCCTCGTCAGCTACCCAACCTAAGGTAGTTATCCCCTAATTATACTTAAGCCTGATAAACTGAGTGATTAGATGCTTGCTGCCGTAATCTGGTGGACAGAAAGAGTTCATCAATCCATTCCTTTTGTCTTTTTTCGTATATTTTATAATTTTTAGTCCATATCAATACCCAAATGTGATTTTTCCAAGCAATCTCTTGCATTTGGCCTTTAGCTCTCCAATGTTAATTAGCGGCGGCTCTTAATCATTTGCCTACATGAATATCTCTACAACGCAAGTGGAATGTTCACATTTCCTGTTGGCTGTTGGAAGTTCGGCTTATGTTTCGTTGGTGATTTATTTAAATTTGTGTAGACACAGCTGTCATAGTAATAATAATTCAATGGTGCGATGAAATGTAATTATTTATTAATATATAAAGATATATAAATATGAGTATAATGTATGTATATGTATTAGTATAGATTTTATTCCAAATAAAAATAATTGGTTCATTTTGAATACACATATTTATCTATAAGAATAAAAAATAATTTGAATTTAAATTTAAATAAAAGTTTTGGTTAATTGCATGTTTAGATTATGTAAATTTCAATGCAACAGAAATGATTAAAGTTGTAAATCGAAATATTTAATATGTAATAATGATTAGATAACTTAATAATATATAAATTTGTAAAGTAATAAAAAAATGAATGCGAGTAATAAAATTATAAGAATAAATATTGATTTGATTATGATTAGGTATAATGATTAAAAAATTATTATTTAGTTATAAAAGATAAGAGAAAAAATTTTGAATTTGAATTTAAATAAAAAATATATTATAAAATATTTTATTTGTAAGATTTTGACGTGGAGATGAATAATTTGAAGAAAGGAAACAAACATAGCCACAAAGATTTTCGGCAATCTTCGCTCAAAACATTATAGCTAATATTTTCAATGTAGCATGCATTATGTATTTAATGATTTATCGTGCCATGTATGCATAATAATTTATTTTTTGTACATATGTCGCGTTGCGTGACATCTTAAAAAATCATAAATTTTTACTATTGTATTATCTTCACCCATTTCTTTAATTTGTGTACACATAGTAATTAATAATAACAGGAAAATCCTTCGGCCACGTTCGAACCTATTTTTCAATCTTCCACTCCTCTTGTCCAACTACTTCTAAACAAATAATGCAATTTTTTTAAAAATTCAAATTTATTTTTTTATAATTATAAATAATTAATTATTTTTTAATTATTATATTTATTTATAATCAAATTGATACTTGTATATTTATATATATATTTACAGAGGACGACTTGTGGAATTAGAACGGACTGGCGACGGTATGTTGTGAAATTAAGTGAATTGCTGATGACCTGTGGGGCGCCAATAGCTTTTTATCTGAACATAAACCTTCCACGACGGAGAAATTTAAGCACCTTCCCTTTGGTCATGGGAATTTGATGGTCATGAAACTCACCTATGAATACTTTGACTTGATACGGTATTCTATTTTTTGCTCATCTACTTTTGCCGATCAGAGGCAAAATGTACACTGGCTGACAATTGAATTTTCATCTCTGTGTTTTTTAACGGATATTTGTCTTGTAGATAAGTCAAAATTAGAAACTATGATGGGTTGGAGAAAATTAGGATCAACAACAATTGAATTTTTATTGGCTCCTGGATGGTTCTACTTTTGCTGATCAGAGGCTAAATATGAACTGGCTTGACACAAATATGAAATCCAATAAGTTTCTCCTCTCATTTGTATTATGATTTTTATAACCTATAAGATTGCTATATATAACAAAAAGAATCATTATAACTTCCTCGACATTTCAAGTTCTGTCCCTTTGATAAGCAAAATATTGTTTTAGGACTGTTGTGGAAAATTTTGAATTCGGCATTTGAAGATTATACCATCTCTTTGGGGAATTTTACATGGCCAGTAGTTCATAAAGTAAATTTTGTTGCTTCTTTGCGTTTCTACGAGCAACCTGTATCTTTGTGGGCAAGAAATATAGAGCATCACCACTGAACATTATGTTCTTCTGATGGTTAAAGTGTGTATTGCGTTTAAAAGCACGTCATGCATTCAAAATACTAGGCCTAATGTTTGTTTTGATTTTTTGAGTGTGTGTTTTTAAGTGTATTTTTTTTAAAAAATTGTATAAAAATAATAAAAAGAAAGAACAAATTTAAAAAGTGTAATGATTAAGTGTGTGTATTTTTAGATAGAAAAATAAAACCAAACATAGCGTAGAATTTGTTGGCTTTGAGCCCATTATTTTATCATTTAGTAATAATTAAAACAACATTCTAACTGTAATCTTCCTCTAAGAGAAAATAAGGATATCTGTGTTGTTATTTTGTCATCATATCATTTTTCTTCTCAAAGTATAGTAATTACCTCCCAAAAGGGCCCACATTTCTGGGACTTTCTTGGCCCACCAGCCTAATTGTTTGTTGATTGTTCCTGTTGTTGGTGCAGGGATCCATATGGCATCGCCACAAAGAAGGACAAGATCTTATCCATTTTCATGATCGTCCTTGCCGTGCTCTGAAATCTGGTGGCCATATACAGCGATGCCTATGCCTTGTTCAAGAACGGTCCCTTCTGATCGTTAATGATTGCCCTCTATTTGTTAGCCCGAGACTTTTGAGTTATCAGTCTCACGAGCCCTGAAGGTAATCTGAACTAAATTATGTTTGTTCAGATAATTTGGGTTCATGTAATGTGACAAACAGAACATCATGTAATACTCGTGCATTTTTCGAACTAATGTGACTTCCATTTCTCATACCTTGCCCGTGGACTGTCCATAACCTGAATGTACAGATGATGGGTGGATGGAAAGTGAAATGTTTTGGACCTTCCTTCTTAACATTTTAATTAATTTGGTTGTGTTTGTTTGTATTAGACGTTTTGTGGGGTTTCCTCTTAACGATTATCGGAAGGAAAATTCGAATTCTCGCAATTGTCAGAAACTACTTGACAAAAGCGTGGTCTGAGTGTTCCTGAAAACCAAGTGGATGTTGATTTTTATTTTACCTGATCGACACTTGAATTTGAATGTCATATGAGTTGATAATGGGTACAACACATTTCTAAACCATCCAAATTTAAATGTTAGAATATTATTATGATCCAACTTATCCAACTCAAACCTACAAACTATTATATGCTTTTCTATTATTAAACACGCTTTATTAGTTTAGTCAAACGCAAACATGCCCGATCCGAGGCCCACGAGCTCAGTTGAACCCTCCGAATACCGGCCCAAGGTTCGATTGATTTTCATATTTTATGCTTAAAAACATACGTTACAATTATTAAAATTTTCAAATTCTACTTCTTTCTTTTTTCTTTTACACAATTCCTCACTAAAACAAACATAATTAGATTTTGTCTTGACAATGTATTGCATATATCCAAATTGAGGTCCGACCCTTCTAGAAAACAATGTGGAAACTGCTGCAGGCGGCAGCCCATAACTCCAGACGAGTCTTCCCGGTATTCCCCCTTTAACGCCATTTGCTCCACTAATTTATTTTCAAGCGACCATTTTCCTCTTCCCACCAGGGGGATAAAGAAGAAGAAAAGCCCAAATGCCAATGCGAGCTGCATTACAGAATAGGACAGATGTCGATCGGCGAAAAAGATTGAAATGTATAAACGGCACAAGGCACTAGTCGGAGCTAGACAAACGCGGCCTAGGGTTTTTATTTTTATTTTTTTCACGCACGAAGTGCACTTTTTGATTCTGCTAAACTCACACGAGAAGAAATTTGCGATTCTGAGCGCCGGCATTCGGAGTACTGAATTTCCCCATGAGGTAACGCGTCTCAGATTCAGCGTACATTGTTTTAGTTGGTTCTTGACTGGTTTTTTTGCCTGTTTGGTTTGGCATCCAAGGGGCAATATTTTTGCCTTGTGGTTTTTCTGTTTTCATTATTGGATAAAAATAATAATCTTTTAATTTGAAATGTTAGGGTTAACAGTTTTTGGTGACTCTTGTCTTCTGATATGTTTGCTTAATTCGTTCATAAAACTGTGATTTCTAATGAATTGGAGTATTTGATATATAGGGGTTTGCAATTCCTGGCTGAATCTGTGGAATTTTGGTTGGATTATCTGATTTTGTGATAGTAATGATGTCGCCCTTATTTAAAGCCACCAGGAATATGATCCCAAAATTCTATCATCACAAGGCAATGGCACATAACTAGAGCATATCAGATTCTGGAGCAAGATTTGACCTTGAATTGGTGAGAGTAGTGAG
Source organism: Avicennia marina (assembly GCA_019155195.1). NCBI lineage: Eukaryota > Viridiplantae > Streptophyta > Magnoliopsida > Lamiales > Acanthaceae > Avicennia > Avicennia marina. The sequence goes on from CM032765.1 coordinate 12,100,450, forward strand.
TATTCATTCCACCATTGGCATGGGGGAAGCTTCTGAATCTGGGTCTAGAACATTAAGTTCCATACTTGTAAGAAGCAGCTCCTACCGAGAGGAGGAAAATTTTCGTTGGCAGGCAAGTTTTGGGGGTTGTGGGTCAAGGAATACCAGCCCTCTTGGGCGGATGGGGTCAAGGAATACAAGTCCATCTAGACAGAAGGTTATTAAAACCAAACCACGAGGTTTAGATGAAGAAACCTTGGCTACATTTACTAAAACCGTCCAGCCAGATATCCAGATGGAAGATATATGGGCCATGCTACCAGAAGATCTTTTAAATGAAATCTTAGCTAGGGTTCCACCATTCATGATATTTAGGCTCCGCGCTGTTTGTAAGAGATGGAATTCAATTTTGCAAGACAGTAGTTTTTTGAAGTTTCATTCTCAGGTGTCCTCCCATGGGCCTTGTCTGCTGACTTATTGGAAAAACTCACAGACTCCTCAATGCTCGGTATTTAGTTTGCCATTGAAGCAGTGGTTTAGGATTCCGTTTTCATTTCTTCCACACTGGGCTTTCTGGTTGGTTGGTTCTTCAGGGGGTCTTGTATGCTTCTCAGGAATGGATGGCCACACTTTTAAGACGTTAATTTGCAATCCACTGACACAAACTTGGAGGACTTTGCCAAGCATGCACTACAATCAGCAAAGGCAGTTGATTATGGTAGTTGATAGGACGGATCAATCATTTAAAGTTATTGCCTCTAGTGATATATATGGCGACCGGTCTTTGCCAACCGAAGTATATGACTCAAGGCTTGACAAATGGCTGCTTCATCAAACTATGCCTGCTGCGAACCTTTGCTCCTCAAAGATGGCTTTTTGCGACTCAAGGTTGTACTTGGAGACTCTTTCACCACTTGGTTTAATGATGTATCGATTGGATATAGGGCAGTGGGAACATCTACCTGCAAAGTTTCCCCGGTTATTGTTGGATGGATATCTCATAGCTGGAACCCAAAAGCGGTTGTTTCTGGTGGGAAGAATTGGGCTTTATAGCACTCTTCAAAGTATGAGAATATGGGAGCTTGATCATAGTAAGTTTGTGTGGGTTGAAGTAAGCAGGATGCCAGCAAGGTATTTTCGAGCTCTTTTGAGGCTGTCTGCTGAAAGATTTGAATGCTTTGGACAGAATAATTTAATATGTTTCACATCTTGGAACCAAGGAAGGGGTCTTCTCTACGACATGGATAAGAAGGCCTGGTCTTGGATATCTGGATGTGCTCTTCAACCATACAACAGCCAGGTCTGCTTCTATGAGCCAAGATTTGATGCTTCGATCTATTGATCCGACTGCACTTTCTGGTTCAAGGTTTACTGACTTTGGGGGCCCGCCTTAGATATAATCTCCACTATTGTCTTCTTTCCAACCCTAATTTTGAACTATCATACATTGGAAAGCAAGAATCTCAAATCTGGGATACTTGTTTCTTTCATTTCTGCAGCCAAAGATTGGACCTCCATCATCATCAAGGCTCAATTGCTGGAATTGGAAGACATTGTCTGATGGTGTACTGATGGTTAATGCTGTATATTCCACCACCCATATGATATGATGGGTGCTTCTGAAGGTAAAGGATGAATTTGATCATGGTCATGAAAGACGCAATCGTACTGTGCTGTCTGGATGTTCACTGACACAGATCCTGGAAGGACCTATAAAGATGGCCTTTATTATAAACAACTGACTTGAGAAGCCATCGTAATGGTTACACAAAATCTCTTGCTGAAATGCCATTTTTACGTTATTTGATTTCTCTGTCTATATTCCTCGTACAAAAACCATTGAGGCATCTCTATCTTCATCTTTCATTACTCATTACAAGCTGCTGTTGCTACTGATGCAAATACTAATTCTAAGACAAAATGTCTACTATGCTATGCTGCGGTTGCCCATATTATACCTGAATTACAGCTAAATTTTGCACTTAAATCTGTTTCAATTACTGTTTTTTCAGTGGCGAGGTTTTACTTTTCAAGTGCCGATTGGTTTTATGAAGTTGATTAGTATGGAAGTGGATGATATTATATATAATTGTTCTTATACGTATCTATTTATGTTCTTCAGATTCTTTTATTGCTCTGCATATACTTGCTGATTTCTTGTTATTTTTGTGCCTGTCTGTATGGGTCATCGCCCGACATAGATTGTAAGATCATTATGTGTCCTTACGTAATTTATAGGCAACAGGAAATTTGCCTTAAGGTCAAGCTATTTTTAGACAAGCTAATAGGGAAACTATGTGTGATTCACCCCATAATCTACTTTTCTACGTTTTTCTATAAGCATTTTCTGTCTATGTTGTTATATTTGTTTGGTGATGAAAGGGGTACTGTGATAATCTTTGAATGATAACGAAGGAGTTGTTTGTTTGTGGGAAAACATCATATGTAATCCTCTATTTGTTCCTCGTTTGAAGAATATACTAACATGGAAAATCGTCACGTCACATTGACAATTTTGTTTTCCATGTCCAACGTTTTAAGTTGCCTTAACATGTTTGAAACTTCATCTGTAAACATGGAATGATATGTTGAATACCAAAAACGGGAAAATATCTAATATTTCAAATCCCTTTAATTATTATTTTTATCAGACTAACTCAACAAATACAACAAGAATTTATAATTACGGGCGCGGTTCTTATGAATGGGGAAAATCCTATTCTAGTCCTTAGGCCATCGAAAACCTTGATACTTGAATGCCTTCATGGTAGAATACTAGAATCAGTTGGTTGATTTGCAACTTGAAAGCAGAACCTCATCACTAAATATGGGTAGCCTATGGTCGACGATAGGTCCCTAAAATATAAAACCGAAAATTCTTCTTGCTGGGCTCCCACTTTCACCGCCAAGCTTCTCTGCCTTACGTACACATGGAAGGGCAAATGTGTGAACGTGCAATGCATGCCCTTAATGTTTATCCCCTCGAAGACAAAATAGTCACGTTCGTTTGGCTAAAGTTGTTCCAGAGGAAACTCTTTTTTAATCCGATGTCTGTCACAGCCAAGAAAATATTTGGCGGGGACCTGGCATTGGTACTCGGAGTGGTAGTCACTATCCACGTGTCTCTCCCAGCTTGCATAGCACATCAACTCTCACCCTAGTTTCGTACAATAATTGGGGTTATTATTGGTCTTCTTACTATATACAGTTTTTCACACGTCAAGTTGTTTGCGTTAGGGAAGAAGACAGGAGCAATAAAAGCTAAAAGAACGCTGCCCATAGAAGACAGGACCGACACTGAGGCTCACGAACACTGATTTCAAGAGAGGAACCACTTGCAGGCCCTCGTGTCCCAATTACTTGCTTACACGGTTACGCCAAAGCCACCGCTTTTTATACATACTCGTTAAAGTGCAAGTAACTCAAAGCCCAGAAAAAGAAAACCCACCTTCCCACGTTCTTGAAGCTCTTCAATTGATGCTCTTGCTTTCTTTGGGAAATTCTTTTGCCTTGTTAATCAAGCCTCCTTCATTTGTTGGGAAGTGTGGATGCTAATCCCATTGCATTAATGAATCAAGATAGGCTCTAACTATTATGCTTCTAGTTTTTCCAGGAAGGTAACTATCGGATTCAGCGAACTTGCGAACGCAAATGCCAATGTTATTGGGAGAGTCATGAGGGTTGTTGCCCTTCGGAGAATTTTCAAACTGGATGTGAGGAAGTGAAAAATTTCTTTCAAATTAAATGCTCGCATGCATATTAATATGCAGTTTAATTATATATCAACACGTCTGTTTAGTCAGTAAAGTTGCATAGAAGCTGATCTGGCTTCTCAGTTAAGTCTCAACAAAAAGCTGTTTGAAAGGGAATGAAGAACCAAATCTTGCATAAATCTACTAAATCAATTGTTAAAAAATGACAAGATTCCAGTCTAAATGTTGAAAACAGAAGTAACTTTTACAGATCTAAGTTTAGGTATCCAATGGTGACTGATAGTTTTGTCTTGGCCTCACAGTTGATGAACGAATCTCTGACTCTTGAGTTTTGCTCTAATATTGAATGTTTTGTTTGTTAAAAAATGTGTTGTACCAGCATGTTTTCTCCCTCTTTTTCTTTCAGAGATTTGATTTGAGTTAACTAAAGGGTTAGCAGCCCATGGTTGAAGAATAATTACTGCTCTGTAGATAAAATAATCGAAAAAATTGACCTGGAACTTCATGCAAGACTTCCAAGAAAAGTTTGCTGGTGCCTTTTTGACTCTAGCTAGTTTGTTGACAATAACACCTGATAGAAAAATTCATTGATCTGTATTATCTGCATGGATGAACCCTTTAAGGAAGAATGCATGGAATCATTACATCAGACGAAATCTTAGCTCCAAAAATTTGACTTCCCCTGATAACCATTTTTCCAGCCTGTTGCTCTGGTTCTCTTTCAGGCAAGATGTTTGTTATAAGAGCCATGCATGAGACCACCCTTGACCATCCAAATGACAGCCGACGCCTCGTGATTAACATTTGCAGTGTATTAAGCCAATGAAATAATATCATCCATATTAAAACATCCATCTGTTTAGATATGATTTTTCGTCAGTATATAAATGCCATTATTTAAATTTTTGAGTTCTCCGAAGTCCTGTTCGTAGCCAGAAGCTTAATATAAAATATGAAAAGAACAGGCTAGTTGTTGGAACCCTAGTTTTGACTCCGGTTTGAACTCTATAAAAGCCCACATTGTAATTCCCAATCTTCCCTCTTCAGCTATTGAGACAAATTGAAGCCGTTTTCAGGAGGATGTCACAAATGGTGTCTGGAAGTTGCTCAGGATTACTACTGAGGCTTTTAATCACTTTACTTGCGGTAGAGGGATCTAGTGCAAGTGGTTATCAAGGTATGCATTTTCTCTTACCTATAAAGTTATACCTATAACAAAACAGATTTCCAAAAAATTCAATATACATTTTTAGTACTGCTTTTTTTCGTCCTGGTGCTTGCTACAGAAAATACTGGAACGAAGAGAAATCTGCTGAGGGGCAGTAAAATAGGAAAAGCCGGGTCTTCTTACACTGTAAGCCTCAAGGTTACTAATTCTCTTGCCAATTTCTTGATTATGGTAATGATTATCAAGAAAAAGGAAAAGCAGGTTGCTTTTGACGGTACTACTGCTACTACTGCTTATGCTAATGGAAGAAAGATTCTTGGGGGTAGAAAGATGATGGAAGGAATGGATGAAAAGCCATTATATGTTTCTGCAGGTACAAGCTGCCTTGCATAAAGTACTAATTGACTCGTTTAGCAATGAAGGTAGAAACGAACTGTAGTACTATATTGGTGCTCATGAACTTAATACAATTTTTTGTACTTTGATGTAGGAAAGAACAGACCAGCTGATCTTGAGAAATCATTCCCTGAACCAGAGACAGAACGTGATCACATAGATGCCCAGGTAAAATAGATTAGAGGATGAAGGAAAATCAAGATTTTGGCCTCATTTTCTGAATGCTATTTGAGCCTCACACAAGGATCTGCTTTAAAGTGTTCCTCGCTCCTGATTGAAAAACTTCTGTTTCTGTCCCTCTTTGTGCATAGCAAAAAGAGTGTCTGTAATTTTCCACGATATATTTTGCTCACTCCACTCTCAGGACAAGGCTGAGACGTTCAAGCACAAGGCAAATCACATACCTGAAGAGTCTGGAGTTCCAAGTCGGGTAGATAAGCACCAGCATTCCCAAAACCGCTTGTCAGACAATTCTCTTCATCCGAATGCTACACCCGCAAGCTCTGGCGAAGAAAAAGCAGTTGCTAAATATGTTCATTACAGTGCAAATAAGGCATTTCTTGAGGCTGCTGATGAGGTTGCCAACCTGATGCACAAGGACTACAGGGGGTGGAACCGACGGAGGCCACCGATCCACAATCAAGAGCCAAATGATTAAGGATAGATTCAAATGATCAATGTAGTCTATCTACCATAGGAGCTTCACAATTTTGTCCCACAAGTGAAGTCATCCCTAATACAATCTCACCAGTTAGAGTAGTCGCTGTTGTGTTCTGTTCAGTCATTGGCATATTATATACTAGTGGTTAGAAGGAATTTTTCTTTCTTTATCTCCTTCATCTTAACGTCATATCCTATGTAGAAAAAATAATAGTATTGTACATTATACAATACACTTTCTTACTTAAGGTCTTTTCCCCCTTTTTTAATGTCCACAAGTACCGAACTAGTTAATTCATTGGTTAATCAACATATGTCACACAGACATCCAAAGAAAAAGAATGTTGAATGGATAAATGGAAAAAATTATTATTCGAAAGAATTCATTCGGTATAAATATACTGGAAACCAAACCAGCTGAAGCCCTGTGCAAACCCTTCAAACTCGCAAAATCTCTTTGATATTTTTCGAAATGCAACCGAGGAACCATTAAAGCAGTGGGAGGCTATAGTCTTGTCGACACTTTCAGTGAGATGTTAGCCATCCCAGAAGTAGTTCTTGTCAGGGTGTTGGCATGCCTCAAGTTCTGGGATGCAAGAAAAGGTCCCATTCAAGCATGTTTCGCAGCAAGCGCGGCTGGAATCACTCGAGCCTAAAATTTATGACAAAAACGGTATCAATCAAGGAAAAGTTGGTGCTTGAGCATATGTAGTATTGGGAGGCAGATGAGTCTAATTTACCGTATTTACATGGATAGATGACTGCATCGTAAGCAAGCCGGAGAACTTGACCCAAGAACAGAGGATGAGCCTTGAAGGCTAGATGTCAAATTCTGAATCATGGCTGCAAGCTGCTTGTTGAAGATGATTGCTAGCTGGTTGATATCCTCGACGCATTGTCCGGTGCGATTGAAAAGCCTTGTGCTGGAGGGAACACATCCAATTGGTCCTATCTCAAACATGATCACTTTTCTTGCTCCCAACTGGTACAATCGCTGGGCTCATATCATGTTCAAAAATACAACTTCAGATACACATTCACTGTCCATTTAACTTCATCAAGACGGTGTTTAGGTGAGTTTATGATTATGACAAAAAGAAAATAGATAGTCGCCAGCACGTGCATCCGTCTTTGGTAACTGATGAGGTCTTAATGAGTGGACTGGACAAGCAAGCGATTGTAGGAAATCACATGTCCATTGCGCAAATCACTCGCCAACGCTAAAACTACGAACAATGATTATTGAAATAAGTTGTCGTCTTAACGATTATTGTTAGCGTGGGGTATAAAGAAGTCAAAACCAGATTACATAAATTTAGCAAATTATTTTTTCCTTATTACCCAAAAAATCAGGCTATGTTTATTTTAATTTTTTTAATATTTAAAACTCATTCGGCAATTATTATTCTTTTTTAATTTTTTTATCACTCACTTTTACCCTTACACAATCCAAAAAAAAAAAAAAAAAACCGCATGCACCTTAATACTTGAACTAACGTGGCCTTAGCTTATAAGTCTTAAGATGCAATTAATGTTCTTTTTTTGTTGTTATTTGACAATAATTTTTAGATATGCGGAAATTTAGTCACTACTTTGCTATTGGATTAAATTCATGTGATAAATTTGTAAAATCTAGTTTTCTTGAAATTATAAACTATGTTTGTTTCTAATTTTTGATGGGTTTTATACCCATCAAAGGTTATGTGATTTGAACTAGATGTTCAATAAAATTTTTATTTGAATTTAAATTCAAATTATTATATATCTCTTATACATGTATATATGTCTCTATCTCTCTCTTTAAATATTAAAATTTAATCATTACATTTATTAATAATAGTCAAATCAATATCTATGTGTGTGTACTCTCATGGACACACACTAACAACACATGTATATAGTTTAAAATTTAATTATTATTCTTGTAATTGTTATATCATCCAATAAAATACAAATTTGAATAAATCTAAATGTAATCTATTAAAATTTTAGAATGAGACATAATTTTGGTACCAAATAAAATCTCCATAGTTATCCTATTTTGGGTTTTAAGGTTTCTTTTTCTTTCAAAAATTGTCTAAATTAAAAGAGATAAGAATTAAAGTGTGTGCATTATTTTGAGTGGAAGCAAAACACTAGTCCCATCGTTTTGATCGCCCAATAAAATTGCCAACCAAACATAGATATATATATTTATAATTATATTAGTAAAATTTAACCTACAGTCTTTTTGAAAATTCATATTTATAACGCCACGTTCATGTAATGTTGTCAAAATACCATTAATAATTTTAAACTCACATGGAGCACGTAACAAAATAAAGTTCATGATTATTCTCTTGACAAAATGTAAACGAATTTAAATTTTACACGCATGCTTATTCACATCGTTTAACAATAATCTGCAATTTAATCTATTTTATTTCATTTTGTATATATTTTACTTAAATTGTCAATTTTATCATTAACCACTATTTTATGATTCAAACAACATGTGCGAACGGGCACACATACACAAATATTTTAGAAAAAAATGGGACACTTCATATGTGTGTAAATTTATTTATAAATAATAAGGTTACCATATTTTAAATTATAAACTTTATCAAATTAAAATATAAAAAATATTTAAAATAAGAAAAAAAAGAAAGATAATAATTTTTGAAATAGAGAATTTTCAAGAGAGACAGGAATAAAAACAATAAGTTAGAAGAAAAAAGAGGGTAGAAAATAAAAAAATAAAATTAGGTATAATTTTGTAATTATATAATGTCAATCAAAAATTATAGTACAACATTCATAATAATATAATACAGATATGTTAATTTATAATTGCACATGGTACAATAGATTGACATTTAATATGTTCAAGTTATATTGGCTATATTTGTTTTGGACAAAAACATGCATTTAATTATTATATTTTTTAATTTTTATTTTTTTTTATTTTTTTTACTCTTTATAATTCTTAAAATAAAAAAACTTAAAAATATATATTAAAATTTGAAAACAACGTACCAATTACCATCATGCTTATCAAGCAAAGCGTGACTGCCGTCTCACATTTTAGAAAAAAATTCTTCAACCAACTTATGGATCGAGCCAACATTTCTCTTTAATAATCGATTTTTTTAAAAATGAATTGAAGAATATGATATTTGTAGTACTACAATAAGTCTCATGTATAATTTTTATGTGATACTAGAGAATAGTTTTGCATATTTGTAAATATTTGCGGTGAATTAACTAAAAGAATATACAATGTATGTAAAAATTATGTATAGATTTTAGTAAAAGAAAATACAATTCTTATTCAATATCTATTTGTAAAAAGTTTTGAATTTACTCACAAATCTAATCAATCTTCTTTATTAATAACCGAATTTTTAAAAAATAATAGGATCACCGGACACAAAAGAAGGCATTTAATGCTATTTATTAATACCGTGTGGAACTTTGTTGCTTGTCCAATCTTAGAAGAAGAACCCCTTGCCTTGTGTGTTTGACCTTAACAACCTCTATAAAAGTATGATTTGCATTTTTTATATAAAATATACAAGTTATAATTATTATGTTCTTTAAAATTTTCTATATTTTTTACTTTTATATAAATTTTAAAAATATATTTTAAAACTAAAATATATATAGTCGATAGTACTGCTTTAAGTTGCATTTCGCGCCTATTACACTTTAGATATTTTTCTCCCGACATTGCCATTGAAAAAGTCAGTCGCATCAAACCGCTGTAGTAGTAAGATTAATGGGCTAATCTCTATTAAGTAATATTAATACATCCTACTCTCATTTGCGCAATTAATAAAATAATTAATAACAATGTTTTATGTTTAAATGTATACTTCACATAATTTTCACACCATACACATTCAACAATATAATCTATTTAAATAATTCTTTTTGTAATATTCTTAAATTTCACGCCCAATTTTACGTATATGTGGTAACAATGGACATGTTTGGTTCATTATTAGAGTAGGTGGGAAAATTTTAGTGATTTAGGTGGAGAAAAATTCATGCTTGATTTTTAATATTAGGTGGGTAAAAAATTTATTTTTACACGTATTTAAAGCGCAACGATGATTGAATGATGTGGTATATAAGTTTACTGGATATAAAAAATTAATATGAGTAAAAAAATTATAGAGATATGTAAGGATTTAACTGTGAATGACGTAATGTTTGAAAAATAATTAGTTAATTATAAAATAAATTAAGATTAAAATATTAAATTTATACTTGAATAAAATTTATACAATAAAATGTTTGATTTGTAGTAATTTTGAATGATATTGAATAGTTAGAAATAAAGAAGCACACAAAGCTATATTATCATATAGTTAAATGTGGCTTCATGATTTCAGTTTTTATTTTTTGAAATTTATGGACACAGAAAGAGAAAAGAGAAAGAGGAAGAAATAAAATTCAAAATCGCGTGTCCTGTTACATTAAAAATAAAAATAAAGGATTTTTTTTTTTGGATTTTTTGTTTTTGGTTGAAAATGAAAAGTCAGCAAAGAACACTGAATAACAAGCGTAAAATTGAGAAACGTGAAATCCGGCGAAAACCCTACCCAAGGCGGACAAGGCCAGGCCTTCCTGATAAACCCATACCTTTACGGCAAATTTGGCTTTAAGCGGCAGTAACGGATCGACTTTTGTAATTCACATTACCAAAGAAGCAGTATACAAGATAAATGCAAGAAGAAATTCTGTATCAGCAAAAGAGATAAAAGGGCAAAAAGTCTGTCAACCAAAGCTGCATATGTCCATTTCAACGAAAAGCGAGCGTTTCACCAAATTAAAAACCACCGCACTAAAGAGAAATTTGCTGTCCGTCAGCTGACCAGGTCTTCCGCTGCCGATCAAGAATCGGGGTGGTTTTTCTTTGAAATGGGTATGTTTTCTCCATCGAAGTGAAGCCAGTACAAGGGATTTTGTGAGAGTTTCTGGCCTTCTCTTTTGATGTTTGTTTGGAGTAGACTTTCGTGGGTTTACTTAATTTTTACAGTTTTTGGACTCCCAAGCTCAAAACTCTTAATAAGAAGTTTTATGCAGACCCAGTTGGTGAGTTTTTGAAGGGATGTGCCCAAGTTTAATGTTTTTGTTGTTTGCTTTTGTTCTTTTTAATTTTTTTCCTTGTTTGCTTGTACTGACTTGGTAAAGATATTTAAAACCCCTCGTGAGTTTTGATTTCCCTTCTGATGTATTCCTTTTTGAGCGGTTTTTGATTATGCTAAACTGTTCTCTCTCTCTTTTTTTTTTATGGTTTCCCCTGTTATTTATCATTCACGAACTTCTCTGTGATCAGTATTTTTTCTTCTTTTATGAATATTCTGGTTTTAATTATAACATCTGGGTATATAAAATCTTTTACTATGATACTGTTGTAGCCGCTGTAATGCTGTTGAGTTATTGATTGATTGCGATCTTTTCGTTTATAAGCCAATGACTCCATGATGGTTCCTCCAAAGGGTAGGCAAGTGTGACGGTAAACAAAATAGGGGTATAAAAGAGAGAAGAAAAGGAGAAAAGATAAAAATTGTGAAACTTAGAAGCATGATACTGGTTGAAAGGAACAAATTAGTCCTTCGCGACTTACACTCACATTTACATACGGTTGAGGAAAAATTTCTTTCAGTTTGGATTTGTGCAATATTTTTGACTTGAATGTTTGGATGATTACTGGTAGACATGGGAAAACCAGTGTGATGCGATGGAATAAACTGGTAGTCTTGATGTTGATTTCATTTGTTTATTATCGTTATTGATTATGCATATTTGTTCATCTTTATGATGCTTGTATGATCTGCACATGATTTTAATGGGAAATGAGTTCCTTTATTTGAAATTTGTACCTGTGATGCAGATAGTTTGATTTTTTTTTTCAAAGAATTCAAATAATGTAAAAGGACAGGAGAAAAAAATGCCTCAAGACATCAAAGGCTACATGGAGACAGAATATGGTTTGCTAGTGATGATTATGGAGAAGGAATCAGATTTTCTCTCTCACTCACTTTATTGTTGCTAATTGAATTCATCTATGGATGTTACCATTACAAGCTTGGGAATTTTCTATTGCTTTTTGGCAGTTAGATGCATACATTTTATATTTCTCATGTGTAAGAATCTGTTGCAAGGAGGATTCTAGCGATAGCAGAAAAGCACTATCCTGTGTCTCAAGTTAGCATAAAAATGTAGTTGTTACGCTCTTCCCTCTGTTTGTTGTTGTTCATTAATTTATGCTTTTCATGTACAATTACAGTGATCACAAAAAATTTCCTGCGAGATGTTCCTGTTTTCTGATACTGGTAAAGGACCAAAAGATGGTTCATAAAGCTGATTTGGTTATTGGGACTTCTGTTGGCTTGGCTGTGGGTATACTCATAGCATCTCTTGTATTTTTTGGTATTTGTTGGTACAAGAGACGTGCTCGTCTTCGGCGCTGTGCGAACGATCGTTCTACTGCTACCCTTCCAATACGCACTAATGGCTTAGATGCAAGCATTGATTCAAGTGCATCCCTTTCAAATTCTATGGCCATCAAGGGATTAGAGCATTTTGCCCAAAAACCTAAACATTCTTGGTGGAATAGTCATGGCAAAGATCAGTTGGCTTCGGTGTCTGGTATTCAAAGATATGGTTATAAGTATGTAATACAGTTGGATTAGCTTTTGTACTCAATTTATATTTACCTCAAGTGGTGTTCTCCTTGAAGCTTCTCCAATGAAGTATCAAAGCGAATTATGACAACTAGTAGTTGGTGGATGCTGCATGATTGTTTATCAGCTAATTTTGAAGGAAAATAAGATAATCATGCACAAGCAGAATTTGAACTTGCTGATTTAAACAGGAGGGATAGTGGTCAAGGACTGGTAATAGTATAATAATAAAACAATTACTGTTTTTTCTTTCTTCTTCTTCATCTTCTTCTTCTTTTTAAATCTAAGTTTGGGGTCGGAGGTGAGGTTTTGTGGTGGTTGTTGAGAGAATAAGTGCAACGTGGAGGGTGAGCTGGGATTTGCATGCAGATAAGAGACTAGATTTAAACTTGCAATTGGATGGCATCTCCATCTCTGAAAATTGATTTTGAGAGATTGGGCGAGTTTTAATAGTTAGGGATAAAGAGCAAAAAGTTATGTGTGATTGGATGATTTTTATGAGAAAAAACTTAATGATGATGTTTTTGTTGGAAAATGATAGATTTTCTCTGATTTGATAAGTTGACATGTGTGTTTTCAAGAATGATGTGATATGGTGGTGGCATAAAGTATAGTAATGTGTGGAAGTGATTATTGGTGTTATATTTAATAATATTAGGTCAAATGTCAGGTGGTGGTGGTGTAGGAAAAATATATGCGTTGAATGTGGATGTAAAGTAGGGAAAATATTAGGTAGGCCAAAAATATTTTAGAAAATTTTCATAGAATAGTGCAACTGTGCTAATATTTCAGAGAGCACAGTGCCAGATATGCTATGGAGATGGGTGGTCATTTAATTGCACCCTGAATTTTCCATGCTAAATGCTATATGTGGAATCAAGACTTTTCAAACTTGCTGATTGTCTTTCACCTTGTTGGATACACATTATATGTAACATTATTTGTTTCTGTTTGCATATCCAGAGACATTCAGAAGGGTACACACAACTTCACAACTGTTTTGGGTGAGGGTTCATTTGGCCCTGTGTATAAAGCTACATTGCTGACTGGTGAAGTAGTTGCTGTGAAAGTTCTTGCATCAGGTTCGAAACAAGGGGAAAAAGAGTTTCAAACTGAGGTAAATGCTGTTCACTTTGAGAATGAACTCAAGAATAAGTCTATTACACTCCAGTTTTACAATAGATTATATAATATCATATCAATCACCTGATCTTTATTTATTTCTCTCATAAATGCAACTAATATCATATCAATCACCTGAAGAATAAGTCTATTACACTCCAGTGGGCTGCCTGACGGGCTTTGAGTTTGAATGGATAATATCTCATTTCAAAATAGCGTGTGGAGAAGGAAACATTATATCTTTCTCCTATTTTGAAGCAATCTTAGAAACCACATAAAAGAGTGAAAGCAATTCTTAAACGTGCAGTCTAGTTAAATGGAAAATGAAACTATGTCAAAAATCTATATTGCTATTTATTTCTTACAAGTGTTTGTGTGGTGCAGGCTTATGATAAACTTCATCAATATATATTTTTCGTTTATAAGTTCACTTCAGCTTCTTGATGTTTGTTATGTGTTGTCCTTTTCAGGTTTCTCTACTGGCTAGACTGCACCATCGGAATTTGGTTAATTTAGTTGGATATTGTGTAGATAAAGGGCAACGCATGTTGGTTTATGAGTATATGAGCAATGGAAGCTTGGAAAACCATCTATATAGTAAGTCAATGGGTTTAGGTTTCTGGTGTGCTAGTTAGTGTGATTAAGGTTCTGGATACTGAAGAGCAATGTGTTTAGAGTTTAGCAATTCATGCTTCTGGATAAAATTTCCCAGCCATGAAGTTACTGTTATGATAGTAACATATATACTGTAGATATCTGCCACTCCCCGTCCTTAATGGAATTTGGAGCTTTATTTATTGCAAGTTTGCAAAAACAGTAACATAAGTTAGGATATGCAGTCTCCAAATTTTTATATTGAATTTTGTTGATTGGGATATGGTATCAGTAGGAGCCCTAGGCCATATCAGGATTCATTTGGACAAGTGGATGCAGCAAAATGAATATAATATTAACTTCTGTTCTATATTTCTATGCTTAATATGGCTCCCACTGCATTCCCCCTTTTGCTCAAAGGGAAAAAGAGTGCTGAAGGCTAAAATGATGAAGTTGAAGGAACTGCAAGCAGATCTAATCCTTTGCTTATACAAAGCCTGGCTTTTTATAACACGCGCTAAATGTCTTATTTCTTCAAATCCAAATTAGTTAAACATTAATTCTTGTTCTCTTTATCTGGGATTTGATGTAATTCTCTTTATGTGAACATGTTTCTACTAAAAACTTGATGCAAAATTTGAGGTCATTTTCTTGCAGAATGTCGAAGTCACGTGACTATAAATTTTCCATAGCATTTCGGTAATTCATTTACAACATTCTGACATGTTTGTCTTCTAAACCCAATGAAATAACAAGGAATATTTTTTGATTAAGATGGATGAGCCGTGTGAAAGGTCATTGTTATGTACATTTTGAGTTGACTGCTTACTAATTATTTACTGGTTATTTTATTTTTGCATCCTACAGGATTGACTGTTGTTGTCAGGGTCTGGCCAGTTCTTTGTATGAATGTGCTTGATATCTATTATTTCTTAGTTACTTCTCAGTTATTGCTTGTCCATATGTGGGTCACCTAAACTTTTGAATATATTTCTGCCACCACGTTCACCATGAAACTTTTTTGCCTCCTAAACTGTTCTTGCTGTTCTTTCTGATATTTATCAACTTGTCTTCTATATGTGCTTAGATGATGAGGAAAAAGTGTTGAGTTGGGAAGATCGACTTCAAATAGCACTAGACATCTCACATGGCATTGAGTATCTTCATGATGGGGTAGGTTGAATAATATGATAATTAATATAACAACTTCGATTTTTAGGGAACTTATAATTAGAAAAATGTTGGATTCCTTGGAATAGGCAGTGCCTCCTGTGATACATCGAGACTTGAAATCTGCTAACATATTGCTGAATCATTCCATGACAGCAAAGGTGAGCCTACGCATTTAACTTCAATTCTTAAGTCAAATTTATTGTTTGATCAGAGTGTGGCAAGTGAAAATTATTAGTTAGCTGTTGATTTTCTGTCACTTGGCCAATTAAGGCTCCCCATCTGTCCTATCCTGATTATTCATCTAATCCCTTTTAACTAGGTTGCGGATTTTGGGTTATCAAAGGAAGCGGTTTTTGATGGTCACAATTCAGGTCTTAAAGGTACGTACGGGTATATAGATCCAGCATATATATCCACAAACAATTTCACAACAAAAAGCGACATGTTCAGCTTTGGCATTATCCTATTCGAGCTCATCACTGCCATCCACCCTCACCAGAACTTAATGGAATTCATTAATCTTGTAAGACCTATGCATCCATCCATCTTTAGCAATTTTTTGGTAACGAGTCTACCCTATTTTATGTGTTTTGACATCATGTTTCCAATCTTTTCTAAGGCGGCAATGAGTCCAGATGGCGTAGATGAAATAATTGACAAAAAGATTGCAGGAAAATGCAACATAGAAGAAGTGAGACACCTAGCCAAAATTGCCCACGGGTGCTTGCATAGAACCCCCAGAAAGCGACCCTCGATAGGAGAAGCTTCCCGGGCTATTATAAAGATAAAGCAGAGACGCCTAGTTAAAGAAGATACCATGTCGTTTGCGAGAGAGGGTATTTCAAGAGCTGTGAGCCAGATAGAAAGTCAGCAGCTGGAATTGGGAAGAATGCACTGCATCGATGAAAGGCAAAATGAATAATTATGTTATTTTAGGTTCATCTTGTTCTTTTTCCTCTGATGCTGGTTGTCTTAGATCGATCGGGATAATGCTGCTACTCTAATACTTAATGTTATTGGTGTCCCATAGAGTTTTTGCCCCGCATTGAGGATGGCAGTGGTGAATTTCCAAGCAGAGCACGCGGATCAATTCTTACAGTTCTTGAAGTATATATATGTATTCCCTTGTTTTTCCCCTCCTCTGACTTGAGTCTACCAGTTTCTCCTGCTTCAGGATGGTTGAAAAGTCATACGTTTAGTTTTCATTTTTCTTTATTATAGTCTATTTTTAATTTGTTTTCTTCGATAAAACATGTTCATGAATCAAATGTATAGGCTTTTAAAATGTCTAATAATTTCTGACTTGCACACATATTAAATAGATATGATTGTATTAAAATTCTATTATATTCTAATTAAATATTTTAATAAGATATAATTTTTGGGGGATATATTTACATTTAATTTATTGAACTAATATATATTGTTTTTATTTTTGTGATATTTTTATTGTTGCAGTGTAATGTATTTAACTATTAATAGTAATTAAGAATGTTAGAAATTAGATGTAAGTGTTTTTTTCTTAATATTTATTAGTTTATACATTTTTAACGTATCAATTAATATTTGTAACATAATTATTAAGTTTTATGATCGATTGCAATTGAACTATTGGTTGAACTAATAATATTTAAATCGATAAATTTTTTGATTGGTTTGATTTTTAAAACACAAGCAAAAATGTACCCCAAACCTCATTTCAAAAGGGGCAAAAAACCATGCAAATAAATCTGGAGGAGGTTAAATAATGAAAAAAAATCGCGTTTGTAGAAGTAAAATCCCAATATGTAGAGGAAATTGCTAACAATGAAAAAATAAATTTGTAACTTCCTTAGCCTTAATAGTAGAAGCATAAATGGGCAGAAACTCTGCACCGTTGTGAGAATTTCCATCAAATGTTGGGCAGAGTCCACCTTTTTAGTCAGGAGGAGAATCTTTTAATCTGCCCAGCAAAGTTCTGTGGGGGTTTAAAATTTGTACGCCAAAAATTTAAAAAAGAATAATGTATATAATTTTGATGGAACCAAGTGCTCGTCGTCCTTGGCTTTTACATTTGTGTGATTGATAGAGCATCGTACAAGCAGCGTGTCAGATGTCATATCAATCATACGCTGGCTGCCAGACATTCCTGTGGATTGGCGTAAAAGAAATCTTCTTCCTTTGGTCTGTCTGGAATCGTCACACGCTTCTTTGGCCTCCCAATTCGGTTTGCATGGGATTCCTTCACAGAGGACGAGAACTCATCCCAGCTCAACGACCCGTTGTTATACTGGTCTATCAAACCAATCAGAACTCTTTTGTCCAGCTGTATGGTCTTCTTGAAACCCAAATACCTGAAATATGGCGACAAGGAACAAAATTCTTCTCTAAGATACTCTCAGGGCCAAGAAAATGAAGACAGAAAGCCAGGACTCTCATATATTAAGTCACAGAGTATCAATGGCTGCTACCACACACCTACGGTGTCCTTCAACAACTTTAGCCATATTTCCATCGTATGTGGGAACAAAGATATCACTCTCCAAGGAGACAAGATAGTCCAAAGCTGCCATCTGAGACGAATGGTTCCAAAAATACAATAAATCTGACGGTTCCAGCAACGTCTCCTTTTTGACCTATTTCACAAGGCTTGTTCAGCAGTAATTCTCAAAATACACCGCTGTTAAAGGATGCATCCATATGCACTAATTAAGTTCTCTATAAGGATATGTGCAAGCGTGCGAGTGTGTGTGTTCAGATCGAGCATGACTATTTACTGACCAGATTAGGGAATGCCTTGGACAGACTCTTCAATCTCCTTTCTCCACCATATATTTCTCCAGCAGCAATATATATTTGTACATTAGGATCAATACCAAGTGCAGTTAGCACCAGAGCAGTTTCTTCGGGAGTCAAAGGACAGAGACCTTCCTTCCTTTTAAGGTCAGGATCTATGACTTTCTCCTTCCACCAGGGGTTTGCGTATCTAGTTGAATTGGGTTCAGTCAGTAAATGCACAATTAGTCAGAAACATTTACGTCTTTAGAAGAAGGCACCTCACCTCATTGCAGTCAGTTCATTCACCTCCTCAGTGTTGCAGCCTTGTGTACAGCCGGAAAAGGACAACATGTCCATTTCGTACCTAAGATGGAGGACTAGGAAAGGACCTTTCAGTCTCAGCATTCTTACCACTTTCCTACCCAACTCCTCTATTTTGGCAGTAAATCTCAGAGCACCAAAATTTACTTTACAACGTAGCTTCTGAATATCCGGGGGCAGCCCATTATTAGCAAGCCGGGCATCGGTTTTATTCAAATGTACTACTTTATGCTTTTTAAGAAGGGGAAGAATCTGTCAGGGAAAATAACGACATTAATTCACATTAAATTTAGTAACATTTTTATGCAATTCTATCCTATACTGTCTGAAAGAGAAAAAAGTAAATGTAAAAAGGGTTGCCCCCTAACCAACCTGCTGACGGTAGTAAGAAATATTTGACCAACTGACAGGTGGTAACTCATGGAACATTCCAAGTTCAACCCTCCGTTTAAGCCGAGGTGGGAGTTCTTTCAATATCCGCACCTCATCCCTCAAAGACAAAATGAAGTGATCAACGTCGAATATGTCCTGGAAGTCGCTGCCACATGGAACGAAAGAAGTTACTAACAGATTTTGAGTAGTGAAACAGGTTGATTGTGCAAAGTGCGAACAGTTAAGTTAAACTGACCTCGGATCTGCCCAAAACGACGTTTTATCCAGTTCAGGGACAATAAGAGTGCCATTAAGATACCTGGCAATTGCCACCATATCACATATCTGCATACACCTTGAAAAGTCATCACGGGATTCCAAGCACCATTCACATGTAAAACAAATTTAATTATCATAGCAAACCGCAAATAACTCACTGCTGCTCGCATCTGGTTGAGTCCACCATTGCAAGAAACAACAAGATAACCATTGTTCTTGTACACCCCTGAAAGAGAAGGGAACCTTAGTCAATGGTATTTCCATTACCAAACAGTAAATTGAAGCTCGGCATCAAAAGGAATGAAAACTAATATGTAGTTAGCAGCAAAAAGCATTCTTCATCAAAAACAATGGCATACAAAATATCAAATTCTCACGAGCACTTCAAATAGTCCCCACCACGGGGCAACAATAATTTCATGACTTAAACAAAGCTAACTGACAATCCCATGATTCAGATAATCAAACACCAAAACAACTTAAACAAGGAGAAGCATAAGAATCAAAATTAACTTGAGGTGGAGGCTAGAGACTCACTTTTTGGTGGAAACTGCTTTCTTGGTTGAATAGAAGATACATTAGTGGATGTATGCATAATTGGGGGACCGGAACAAGAAGGCCAACTCTTCAACAACCTTGGCCCCCAAACTTCTCCAATGGCCACCAATTGAATGATACACGTCCACAGCAATAACGTAGTGATTGCCCTCAAAGTCCAGAGCTTAATTCTGGCGTGAGACACCCTCAAAAACTTGGTCTCTTGCGCTTCCTCTTTACCCGAGAAATTCATGCCCATATCCCATTGCCCCTCTTTCTCTTCTCTTTTCCTTGTCATCGTCCACTTTCCACGTTTTATACCATCAAAAAGACTTCATTCTACGCTTCACGACCCTTCAATCAATCCGATTTTCACAAGTAAAAACGGTGAAAGACGGGGAAAATGAACACGAAACCAAGATTTTCAATTAAAAAGGTTAAAACTATGGCAGCAATGCATATAGTTCGACAAAACAAACTGTGGGGACTGATCTTGAATAATTGGAGAGTGTCATTGCGCAAAACAGGGCGAATCTAAGTTGTCAATTGCCATTAAATCCATCGCCTCGAAAAATCAAAATGCTAATTAAAACTACAAATTTTTAACCCTGAAAGCAAGCACCCGATGGATTTACATCTCATTAAAACCCAACCCACAATGCGAAACTTCCACCCGACGCACGAGTTTCTGTGGGAATATCACAACAGCAACAAGAATCAAAGAAACGAGGACGAACGGAATAAATGGACGACCAATGGTCAAAACCTCCGAAGACCCTTTTCAAGATTCCGGCTAGCGGCAAACGAGCGATTGATGAAGAAATAGAGAAGGCTTATAAAGAGAGAAAAAACGAAAACTGAAAGTGGCAGCAGTTGCTGTCGGTGCATTGTTGAATTTTGTTGGTTCTTCCTACTTACTAACCCCTACACGGATGAGGATCGGCCCGTACATTATGGGATTATGGTATTGCTTGACGCTGTTTTCCTACGAAAGATCGTATTTTCACAAGAAGATTATATTCAAAGAAAAAAAAAAAGAGATCGGCTTTTTCCTTCGAAATGGAAAGCTAAGATATTTAGGCTTAAATTAGCCAAAGATGTGAAAATTTTAAGGCTAAGTTTGGATACACATTTTACCAATTTCTCGTCAATGAACTTAATTCCAAACATATTATCCATCAGAGTAGTACTTCTAGTCTTTTAATCTTTTAATTTTACCCTACTTAAATATTATTGCGTCAATTTTTCTTTCCACCAAAATTTGCACCTAATTTATTAAAATATAGAACAAGTGCTGACACAAAATACTCCTAAAATTTATGGAAAATGAATATTTGTATGAGATATTATTTTGGCAACAGGAACAGATGGTGGTGATCACGGCTGAGAAAATTTGATGGGATGCAATCAGTGTGTGGTGCACTCACGAGAATGTAGTAGGTGGCATGAATTTCAGAAATTCCTCACCTGCACAGGAGACAAAAACAAATAATAGGGTTCAACCAAACGTTCCACATAAACAAATATGAAATACAATATAAATTTTGGTAAAATTTTTGTTTGGTTGCAAGAAGAATATACGGAGTCCTTTATTTTATCTTATCACATCAAATAGTGTTATAAAGAACTACTTAAATATGAAGGCAAAGAATAAATCAAGATTTTTAAAGTGCAGATAGATTCCGACAATCCCATATGCATGTTTGGTGGGATTAATTAAATCTTTGGGGTCTGAAGATCTGGATTTAATGGTTAGTTGGCTGAATATATAACAAGAAAATTTTGGATGATATATATGAAATTTGTTTTCTTCCAGAATATTAAAAGATCCATTTAATACTGAAAAGGAAAGGGTTCAAAAGATTTGAAATTTAAGACGCAGTTACAAAGACTGTTTTCATAGTAATAATTTCCTTCCATTTATGTTTATGTTATTTATTAATTTATTAGTGTTAAAGCCCATAAATGATATGATGATACTTGTACACAGGGTTCCGAATTTGAAAGTAGTGTTTGATGTTTAATTCATCGTTTTCACTAAAAGATAAATAAATAAAATTTGCAAAATTCACGTTTTACTATTTATTGATATAAAAATTTCCTTGATTTCTTTCAAGACAAACAACTAATCTTCAAATTCCTAATCCATGAATCCTACCATAACACCTTAAGGCAAACAGGATACCCCCAAACTGTCACTTGGTATAGAAAGGCCTTGCACCTTTTTTGGCTAAATCCAGATGTTAGTTGCTTTGTTCAGAAAGAAATATGTGGGAAGTGAGAGAATAATTTCATCTACACCTTGCTGTCCTTTGCACTGGAAAGTTAATAAAGTATTATTCAATTCAGTTAGATTAAAAAAATATATATTTGTATTTTATCAAATTCAAATGTCAACTATGAAAATAATTTTTTCAGATCAAGATTTCAGCTCAATATTGATGTAAGAATCAATTTGAATTCACGTTTAATCTTTATAAAGATGAGGTGAGTAAAATTTTGAGTAGTTGTTGAACTCAAACTACTACTCGAATTTGTCTCATTTAACACCCCCACTTTAATCTCATTGCAGTACTTGTGAGTTGCGACTTATTAATACGGGAGCATTGAGAATTCTTTGGTAAATTTCCTAAATAAAATTGACATGCAAAGTTGTTTGATTACCTAAAAAAGTTAAATTTTTTTACATCAAGTTATGATTAAACTGACTAAAATGGTTTGAACAAACAAAAAAGTCAGTTGGATGTTGATGAGTAGGGAAAAGAAGGTCTTATTTAAGTAATACTCATGAATACACTAATGGTGCTTCAAGATAGTCTATGGAATGTTGAAGTAAGAAATTGTACCAAGTGTGGTCACGTTTTCTTTTTTCTTTTTTTTTCTTTTATATTATTATGACCATTAGTCATCCCAAAAAAAAAAAAGTCAAAGTCGATAATCATAGTTTAAAATTAGGCAAAATGAAGATGTTTAGGTTTAATTGAATTAGTTTTGATTGTTGAGTTAGTGTGATGCTCCCAACTCCACTTATTGCCTTGAAAGCTTTAGCACTCTATTTTTTTTTTTTTCTAGAATAATGCACTGAATATGGATATTATAATTTATTTTTATGAGTGTTAGGTGTGCAGCTGGCACTATTCAGAAAGGAGGCGCACTATCCCAAGATATTGAATAATTTTCTCTCTTCTTTTTTACCTATTTTGTGGCACTATATTAGAAACAGAATCCAATAAATGGATAAAAAAAAAAAACTCACAATTCCTTCTAGGTTGCATTTATCATCTGCCAATATCACATGTCAAGAGTTAAAAAAAAAAGAAAAGAAAAGAAAAGAAAAAGATGACATGTGACTGCTGCAGCTTAGCTGGAGTTGTTGGGTCATGTATCATTTGTTTCCACATCTTATTTACCATTTGAAGGGCAATCAAATACAAGACTTCAAAGAAGGAAAGAGTGTGCAATGCCCAACATAAATGGACTAGACCTTTATTCTTTAAGCTAAAGCATGGCTGATTTGTGGAAGAAAAATCCCATGTTGGGTTACACCTTTAAAGTGTGTGGCATGTGCAAAAACGTATAGACTTGTGAAGACATTGAGTACATAGTTTTGGAGTTTTGGATGATGACAAAAGCCCGTGAATCCCTTCATAGTGTTTGTTATTTTATGGCACACATTGTGCACATTCTACGTTGCTATTCTATTCTACGTATTTTTGCTGTAAATTCTATTATTGAAAGTGAAAATCCCACTATTTATCCTCACTTGTGTGTCTTTTTCCCCGACTACCTATCCAACACATTATCTATCCATAAAGAAGATTTCAATTTTTAATATTAAAGAATATTATAAAATGAACCCAAATAGCCAATTTGTTGTTTCAATTGCTAGGGTAATGTTAGCTGTAAAATGATCATTCCTATGCATGCACATTATTTATATAGGGCATTTACTGTGCAGCATTGTTAATAAATATATAAACATGTGGAGCTCTGGCAGAAATTTAATTGCATGTATCTTTTTTTACTGAAAAGAATTTCATCAAGTGGTTAACTTCCCCCCAAAATTGTATGTTGTCTTGTATTAGTAGAACACGGAAGAGTTCTTAATCCCAAGTTGTATTTGAATATGTACATAACTTGGGCATATTGGAGGTAGAGGAACTTTCCCAGAAGGACTGCAAAGGTTAAATACAGTCATTTGTTTATGGAGACACTCTTTAAAATTTAAAGCTATGTATAAAAGAAGACATGTAGATCTAAGTTGACCCATTTAAAATCACAGAGTTTTTTGGGTAAGGATGGGAATTGAGATTGGGACAGGTGACATAATGGTAAGGTTAGTGGACACTGAAAAGGGAAAATGGTTACAGGGGACAAGTGTGGGTTAAATTAAACTCAAGCTTCAAAGTGTTTTGGCACATGATTGTTTTTTTCTTTTTTTTCGTTCCTTTCACTGCTGCATTTTATTCAGTGGAAAATGACTTTGAAATATATAGTTGAATACTTACACTTCTTCTACACCCATTTGTTTATCCAATGTCAGTTGTCAATCCAAAAGCAAGTCAGAAAATGTAGATGATGATGGCTGAAGGAATAATTCAAGATAAACACAATTGCTAAATCAAGAGGTGACAGAGGGTTTCACTATGTTTTCCCCCCACTAGAAACAGTCTTTTTCACTCTTTGAGTTAACTATTCAAATTTGCAACGATTTAATTTTTTAAAATTTGGACTCAATTTGAATTTGAAATTGAGCAAGAAGATTGAACTTAAAACGATATTCACAATTCGAATTCAAAGTTGTTTGGGATTAATTAAACTTGACTCCAATAGCTTGTACATTTAAGGACTCTTTCGAGTTTAATTAAATTTGACCGAATAGCTTGAATATTTAACACCCTAGAATAAGTATGAGCTTAAATATCATCTCGCAAGAGTTTGCCTTTGTGTGAGCGCTTGTCAGTGTCATCCTTTGGCCGTTAACCTATGGGTGCAACGTGATTTACTGCTGAGATGCTGGACGAATCATAATAATTAATATACAGTTAAGTAATGCTGAGCCTTGTGAATTGTGAACTGTGAAATTGCAATTATCTATTAGTCCCCACAAAGAAGAAGAAGCATTGAATTTTTTTTTTTTTTAATCAAATTTTGTAGATTCTTCGATGCTGTAGGTTTGGGCATGTGAAGTTCTTCCAGGTTTATAATCTTGTCGTCAATCCTTGAAGAAGGTTAGTGTTTTCTAAATTCCTTGTTGGCGCAGTGCTATTTAATTCTTGTGTAGGCTCGAGACTGAAAATTCAGAGAACATTTGAAAGAAGTGGATTCAGGGAGACAGATCCAGCATTCCTCGTTACTAGGAATATGGAAGACTTGGCATTACAATGGTAGATACATCAAAAGAAGCTCCCGGAATACGAAGAGAAGTTGGATGACTACGACGCAATGAACCAGTGGTTCTTCTGTCTTGTCTAGCAAGATCATGATTTACAGGCAGGCCCAGCTGACTTTCGTAGCACTTACCAGTTGGAGAATGCCCTCCTGTAAAGACTAAAAAGGATTATCCATTTCCCTAGACTGGAGTAGGCTTGTGCTTCGCGGGCCTCTTTCCTTCAGCCATAGAATTTCACGGTTTATGGCGTGCTTGTGCACTAAACAATTTATGGCTCTGCATTGTAGGCATCTCTTCTATTGCGCCGATCATAGAAAACCCTAAATTTTCGAGATTCTAAATATAATTTGCGTCATGAGGCACAAAACCTTGCGTTCATCAGCTTGATTCCTTAATTCAATTATTAGAAAAAAATCTTTCTGAGAAATAAAAGGCAATATTTCTTCCTCAAGTCTATTAGGTAGTCATCCCTGGTCATTATTAAAAAAACAAATGAAGAAATGAAGCAACCCAATCTCATTTCCAAAATCTCATCTCGCTGACTAAACGCATCTATACAATAGCAGTTTGTCAAATAATATCCTAGGGAAGGAAAATACAACCACAACAACCTCGATGTCCATTGAAAATTTCTATTGTTTCACCAATCACCAGACATGACTACATCTGCTGCTGCCAAACAACTGCAAAACAGCGGATTGAAACAGTGCTGCCTGCAGCCAGCAAGGCTTGTGGGACAAACACGAGAGTAAGCCAACAGATCAGCTTTTACCCAAATTGATTGAAGCGTTCACAAAGTCCTCACACCTGGTGTATTCGTAACCTAGAACATCGGACAGAGCACCGACAATGTCGAAAGACTCCAGTAAATCAGTGGCTGAATTCATGTCCTCCAGCCATGACAGTAACTCCTTGGAGAATGCCACCAGTTCCTTCACATTCAATAATCTTTCTTTCATCACAACCTCCCAAGCTTCCAACTTCTTGCTTTCGTCTTCCCCTTCTGCCTCCTTAGAGGCACCTGGTATTTGGGCACTGTCCATCACTGAAGATTTTCTGACCTTGAAATAACACTGAAGCTGCTCAATCATGCCAGTGTAAACAAGCATAGGTTGAATGGTTGAAAACAGTTCAGTAGATCCACCAGTATCCGTGGAAGTGCTTCCCGAGTCTGATCTTGAAATGCTGGGCAGATTGGTAGCGCTGCGCTGCGCTGACCGGCCATGCCGCTGCATGTATGCATGATATATTCCACGCTGCAAGAATGCTCGGCGATGCTGCAACCAAGATTCGTAAGATTCTGAGAGGAGTGAGCTCACCATCATGAATTGGACTGTTTCTTCCGTCCCATTAGAAGGCTGTGTCCCAGGAGATGTTGAAATTTTGGATTCTGTCATGGGAGAAGACAAATAAGTTGCAACAGATTTAGCCAGATTACTCCGTTGAGAAGAGTCCTGATCCAAAAGGTGTTGTGCCATCTGTATCATGAAAGGCAAAAACTTTGAGTTGCTTTCTTTTCCACCGCCTCTACAATCTGTGTTGAACGGTGCACCAGTGGCAAACCGAGCTAGCATCTGCAAAATGAAGTAGATTCTTAGCACCGACATATTAAGTGCATCTTTACTTCAGCCAACTCAACAATGTTTAATCAAATATCCAGAATAAGCAGACAAGTTTAAAACGCAAAAACGTTCATATTGTTGACAACAGACCACTGAGAGAATTGTCAAACGAATGCCTCTATGCCAGCAGGGGAAACAATCAAGTGGAAAACAAGGACAAGGGGTAGACTAATGGCTACAAAGAAGAAAAAGAGACATTAACATACCAACACAATGTCATACGTCAACAATCGCAGCCGGCTTCCATCTGCACGCCCCAATGCATTGAGATAGTCCCAGCACTGGTCAACATATCGTACATATTGTCCCATAGGAACAGAGGGCCCTCTCAGGGGAAATAAATTATTGCAGAGAGTTTCATTGTTTCTAAGGGTCGCCCCATCCCATTCTTTCTTTGGATTTCTTAGGGCAGCATCAGCCCTTTTAGCCTCTTGATGGCACTGAAAATGTATGATGTTGAAATGGCTGACAGTTGTATAAACACAATCTCCACGGGGATTTCCTGAGTTTCCGACACCCAAGTTCACACGCTTGCTGTAAGTGTACACACCCAACAGGTCAGTAGGCCTCAGTCGGTAGCCCTCTCGACAAACCATGCAAGCTAGGCCATCTTCCTCCTCTTCAACATCCTCAAAACCTTCAAGGACAGGCCGGGCAACAACAATTCTCTCACCACCATCAGAAGTTAATTCTTGTCGCATCCCAAGTCCCTGTTCATCAGGTGAAGTAGGTTGCTGGTCAGAAGTAAATGAAACAAACCCATTTCCACACAAAGAACAGCCAAATACCTTTAAGTTTGCTTCAAGGCATATCGATTAAATGAACGGGTGAAAATCTTATTGCCATCAAATTATTTTTTCTCAAATGTTTTTCTGCTACATTATCACTTTTATCAGAACTAAGAGGCATTAGCAAAAATAGTTTCACTTATTGATAATTACATCAATTTTGGACAAAATGAAAACAAATACCTGAAGTAACTGTTCTCTTCTCTCCAGAGCTCGACGCCTCATCTCCTCACGTGTTGCACATCGAAGTTGGCAAACTTTTTCTGCCAATAACCCACTATTTGTTCCTTCCTTGTCAGTAAGGGTGTCCAACAAGTTTTCAGCCTTCGCCCCAATCTCATTCTCACCAGAAACACTCTCTAAAGCATGGAGCAAAGGCAAAATTCCTTCCTTGTCAAGACAGCTTTGAGTTGCCAAGTGACCCATTGACAGCCCCCTCAGCATAGAGAGTATAAGGGGAACAGAAGGCAATTTCAAACCAGATACCCACTCTTCAGTCGATTTGAAGCCAGGCTGCCCCATGCATGGAAAACATTCCTTTAAGTGTCTCACAGAAACTCTAGTAATCCCTTTCTCCAATATTATATCCTTCAATCTCTCCCCGCATGAGCTTGTCTTCAGAGATTCTGAGACCCTAACAAAATTCTCCAGAGCAAACTTCTGTCTGGCTGCTTGTTGAGCAATCTTTTCATCTTTAGGATCATCTTCGTAGTGCTTTTGTAACCTATCAAATTCACCCCAATCCCGCAAGTATGGCTCGAAGTGCTGAACAAGAACTTCCATTGCGGCAGGTTGGCCATAAGTCAAGTATGGTAAAATT
The DNA here is from genome assembly GCA_019155195.1 of Avicennia marina. Taxonomy (NCBI): domain Eukaryota; kingdom Viridiplantae; phylum Streptophyta; class Magnoliopsida; order Lamiales; family Acanthaceae; genus Avicennia; species Avicennia marina. The sequence continues at coordinate 12,128,820 of CM032765.1, forward strand.
CTGGCAACCATCTCTGTATTCCTCTGCTGCTTACTTGACTTCTTAAGTGCTGAAGGATGTGATAAGCGTTCCAGAAACATGAGAACTATTTTCTTAGCCTGCTCACTGCTAACGGCATCTTCACTAGACACTGTAAGAACCCCTGGTGTGACACTGATATTGTCACTCTCATTTGCTTCCAAGGTAAGACTCTCCACAATTAAAAGAATACCCTCAGCTGGCTCCATAGCATCCACTGAGAAGGCTCGTCTTGCAGTTTCAAGGAGCAAACCTAAAGCTCCTGATCTTAATAATGCTCTTCGGTTTTCCCTTGTTTTGCAGCAAAGCAATAAAAGATTTAGCACAGCCACCAGTTGCTCTTGGTTTGACTTCAGATCATCTCGTAGACGCTGTTAGGTAAATTCATGATTAAGACACTTCAGAAAATAAAACTCTTAACAAGAATAGGAAAGATAGTACGTGAATCAGAAGAAAATGAAGCACTTTGCAAGCCTCTATCTATTACTCCGATGTTTCCCATTTACTGATTCAACATCCTCATTTAATTAACCAACCATTTTTCAGGGGACAAATGACAAAAAACTCCAGAGTGAACACAGTGAGAATTAAAAGACCAAGTAAGAAAACTATAATGAAAAGCATGCACACCTGAACCATGCTTAAGAGAATTTCCAGACCCCCACATTCCCGAACAGCACCAGTTATTGCAAACTCAACCTCAGGATCTTGAGATTCCTCTCTATCCTCATCCAACTCTTTGATCATAGGCTCTGTAGCTTCACCATCCAAGCCCTGCAATTTGTAGGACACAGCTATGTCAATATAGCAGAAGTGAAACAAAAAATCCATAAAGGTCATGGATAAATTGCACTGCAGAAGAAAGTTCAAAATAAAAATTAACCAGAATATAGAACAAGGTGAATTGCTAAATCACAAACCAATAAAGATTGTAAAAGTCACCTGAAGCCGATAAGTCACTGTCATTGGAGGACAATCTCTGTTGGATGCGGCAGTATTAGAAGACGTAAAAGGTGTTCCAGGAACAGGATTTGAAGATTGACTATTTGATTTCTTCCAAACTTGCTCATAAACCTGAGCAATAGTCAAATCAAGAGAGATAATGTTCCCTGCGACCAACAACTCCATGCCATAATCATCTTCAAGCAGACCCAGGAGGTCCAACTGGTGGCAGATTTTATTTTTTACATCACGCATCAGAGGACCAATCTCAGCACTAGAGTAAGGATTCTTCATTGATCCCCTAATAAATTCCTCCTGGGTATGTGCCTTGTTCAGTGTTAAATGATATACAGGCTCCGGTTTCAATGGACAAATCAAATTGCACAGCTGCTCCAAAATAAACTGTAATACATGAAATTGGGGTTAGAATTAGAACAAAGATGCATGCATTATCAGATCATCACAATCATATTTACTCTTCAAAAATAAAATATATACAGTGCAAAAATTTTGCATGAAGCCACAATTAGAGAAATAACATTTAGACAGAAATTTTCCACAACTGTTCATAGTCAAACAACCAGTGAATAAACTTTTCAATATAACTCTCTCTCTCCACACACTAAAAATGGAAACGAAGATTGGGATTCAGTCCAACCTTACACCAAGAATGGGCATAAGGTTGACAAAACAGCAATGAAATATAGATAATAGCATACCATGGAAGTACGTTTTTTCCTATCCTCTGAATGAATCTGTAAGCCACCAATGCATGCCTGGATGAACTGCCGCTTGTTCTCATTGCTCTCAAGCAGAAGACTATCAAGAAGATCTTTCAAAAGCCGGTTACAGTCACTTATTAATTTTGTCTTTTGCACAATTAATCCCCTGATCACAATGAGAGCCTCTAGAACATCAGATAACAACTGTTCCCGCATGAATCTGCCATCAAAAGAGGAATTGATGTTACTCAATATAAACCAACAAAGTTCTCAATGAAACAAAACCAGCCAACCACTAACCTTGATCTGATATTGGGAACCTCCAAAAATTTGCCAAGGAGCTCTATGAGCTTATGAAGAATAAAACCTTGTGATATATCAATATGTAGGCTTCTCTCTAAAGATTCAACATTATTCACCTCCCTCCTGATTAGCTTACAGATGGCAGCCAACAATCCTCGAACGGTCAAAAATATACGAGCATCCTCTGGATCTATCATTCTAAAAAGTACCTCAAAATATTCTGCTGCATTTTCACCAGCAGAAAGAGTAGCAGGCAACAAAGACATTAGCAAATTTAGCAACCGAAACCGTCTTGATGAACTTTGGCCACAAAGTAAGTTGATTAGCATGCACATCTCAGACCTTATAGATTGTGAACAAGCACTCAGTACAAGTTCAGTAACCCATGAGCCAAGTTCAAATAATTTTAAATCACTTCTAACTACTTTAGAAGTATGCCGCTTCCATCTGAGGGCATATTTCATGGCCAGATAGTCAGATCTCTGAGGACGAGATTTCAGGCCAGCTCTGACCGCTTGAGAAACTTTGTATTGCCGCCTCACAAAATCAAGATACGATGCACCCTTTTCCCACTCGGAATAGCTCAGTAACTGGATATCTTGAGTCTTTGAAGAACCATCCCAATTCTTCTCAAATGAATCTGGCATCGACCTGTTTGCATTCACCCCACCTGACCCAGATTCATATGAGCTGTTTTCATCCTTTACATGTGACAGTGGAGCCAGCTTCCTGTTAACTGGCTCTTTATCCACTGCATCTGGCTTGGGAGGAGTACATGCATGAGATATAATTTTCAGGCAAGGTAGAATAACGTGCTCAGATATAGCAGGATGTTTGGCACCCAGTTTGATTGATTTAAATAACAACTGGAAGACAATCCTTAATCTTGATTCCCAGAAATCATCTGCCAAAGAGCAGACATCTGAAAGCACCATCAATTCCTCCCGTGTTGCCAGAGCAACGTCCATGGAGCGATGATGTTCAAGACAGTAAACAACCTTCTTCTGCAGCAAACTATTCAATTCAGAAACTGCGCTTGCATCAGCCTCAGAGAAGGCACAAAGTGCTGCCCTGGCTTCAACACGTGCTGTTTTTGGGCCTTGATGTATATTATTCTCAAACAACTCACGCAGAATGCCAGAGGTGACAAGTTGCTTCTTAGAATTTGGATGTTTTGATAGCACTTGTAATATCTCAAGACACTGGGTCACAAATGTACTAGCACAGCCATAGCAACTATTTGGAGATCTCAACAAAACAAATCTTGAGGCTGCTGCGAGACTATCAGAATGCTTCTGATGCAAGTAATTCATTAATACCTGTCTGAGACCTTGAAGAGTCTGAACACTTTTACTCACAGAATCAAAGGCTGCTTTGCATTTCTCACCATAAAGTACACCAAGAAGGGCAATTTTACGGTTGATCTTGCAAGAAGGGCCCGGTAAAGATACCATCATCTGCTGCACAGAGTCCTTCTGCTGTGAATCCATATCATTCTCCCCAATGCTTGATACAATCTTCAGTAGAGGCTTTTTAAAGCCCAAAAGCTGCTGATACCGCCTATGAGCATTTTCAGACTCAGATTCTATAGCAGCTAGACCCCTTTTCATATCTTCATCATTTTCCATGCTGTCAAAAGTAAAACTTGGCTTGGCCATAAAATTGAATTCAAAACGACCATATTTACTGTATCCACACTCATTGCACAGAAAGGAGTCCGGATTTTCATAATTAATATTCCGACATTGCCTGCATTGATGGGCATTCTCATGACAGTTGCTACAGATTCCATGTTTGTCAGTGACAGGCCTACTGCAACGAGGACACTGCAATGGTTCAAGGGATAATGCTTGAAGATTTTCATAGAAAGAATCCAGCTCAATCATAAAGTTACATGCAGTTATAGGAATAGGGAAGTCCACTTTCAGCTCTGTTTGATTGAAAGCAAGATGGCATATCTTTGCCCGCTTCCACAAGGACCAATTATTTTTCAACTCTGATAAATCAGCCACAGGCCTGTTGTTATAATAAAGATTCAGCACTTTCACTGACTTGGACTTTCGAGCATCATGAACATTCATGGTCACGCTCTGAATGGTGTAGCTACCAGTGCATTTCACAATGATGCGATTGTCAGTGAACTTCGTTTCTGATTTCAAGCTTTCTAGCTTCATGCGACTATATGGGACCTCAGGTGAACTGCAGGCAACACAAGGCTCACTCTCAAGATAATAACCATCAAATTCCACCAAACCACTCAAAGTGTTGTAAATGCGTGAATTGGGATGGTTGGCCAAAAGCTCATTTTGTGAGTGGAGTGTCTCAAAAATGGAATTAATCACATCAGAAGTCAAGCATTTGTCTATGATTTCAGTATTCTGCTGTTTTAAGCTGCTATCTGGAGATTTTCCAAGCAAGCAGGTGATGAGTTCTGTATACTCAATGACATTCTGACCATACAATGGCAAGTGTTTCACCTTCTGCAAAAGAACAGTTAACATAGCCTCCTTGAATAACTGCTTGCCATGGTGCCAAGCCCCAAGAAGAACACATTTGGCTTCCCCACGCACAGTGCTTGAGTTCCATTCCAACAAAAATGAGTCAATAAATTGGCTCAGGAAATCATCACCACGATCAGTAAAGACATTTAACACCTGTTCCATATCCATGTAAGATTTCTCCACGGGAGATTCACTTGCTTCCTCACCTTTCTTCTTTTTCTTAGAGTCAAGAGATTGTGCCCCAAACTTAGTTGAACTTGTACTTCCATCTCCACCTTCAGCCTTCTGCGAAGTATGATTAGTGTCCTTTCCAGTGTAAAAAGCCAAATTTAAAAGTTTCAGAGTTTGAATGACACATTCTTCCCCAAAAGATAAAACTCCATTCATGAGAAAGGGTAAGACATCACCATGCCTCAAACAATATTTCTGCCAGTTTCTAGGTCTTGCTGCAGACACTTCAGCCATAGTGGTGAGGCATTTTACTATTTTTACACTCCTTTCATAAGAGATTGTGGTTTGAAATCCACCAGACTTATTTATGTGTTTATGAAGCTTCTTAATTTCACTTGAGAACTGCCAAGTGTCTCGAACACTGTAATAATGTGTCTTACTGCCACAAACATGCAGAAACAGCCGCCTTGCATATCTCCTCACAAATGTAGTATGTAGATTGTTGATATAAGTGCAGAGAACATCCTGATACCCATCAAGCTTCAAATCTTTACCAGAAGAAGTCTTGTATGTCTTCTCTTTCTCCCCACCCTTATCAAACTTCTCAGGGCGAACCAAACAGTAAATCAACCGGAAAGTGTTTTCCAGTAATAGTCTGTGGTAGTCTGCAAATAGATCTGAACGGTGTGACTTGGAATATGAATCTGAGAAAAAAGGGGAGAAATTACCAGCTGGAAGCTCTCTCCGCACTGTTAACAGAGCACCACAGCCAGAACCAGGGCTTAATCCATGAGCATCAGCACCAACAGGAGGAGACTTGAAGACATGTACAAGCTGCTGCAGTATGTCCATCAGATAATTAATGAAAACCTGCTGCCTAAGAAAGCCGCAAGCTCTATGCAGACAAGAAGCATAGTCACTTTTTTCTTGGCCATCAGATGTAGATGAACTGGATAATGAAGAGGGGATCTGCATGCTTAATTTGTCCTGTGTATCTGATGTACCCCCAGATTTTGATGCAGTAACATCATTACCTGGTTGGTTCCAGTTACGCAGCATTAGGGTGAAGAACATGAAGACAAGAACAGTGATTTCCCCAAAAGATGAGCGGGCCCGGGCTCCAAAAGGTTTATCAATTTCCATCTCATCTATAAACCATTTTATTAGCTTCTCCAAATTTAAGCTCTCAACCTCTGTGCTGTCAACAAAAGGACCACCTACAGTAGATGACAATCTGTAGAAAAGCTGCATCACAGGAATAGCCTGAACCCCAGTGGTGGTCTCCATCCATCCTTTTAGTTGTTCAAGGAGCTCAGAAAGAAGTAATGAATTGACAGCCCTTTTAGATGCAGAAATAGTAACAGGGTCAACAGCTGACGATGAAAACTCCCCTGACTCGTTAGGTTCTAACTCATGGATTGATGGAGCTGAACCCTGCACATTCACATCAGCAGCAACTGGCAACATTGTTTCACTTAAATCATCAGTAGAAAGGTGAATTTCATTGGCATCTCCACTGAATGTCTCTAATTCAATTGGGATTGCTGTCATTGGATGATCCCTAGAATGTGGCAGAGGAAGTCTTTCTGCATCTAAGACTTCATAACATGCTTCACACAAATCAAAATCAGGACAAACAGTGCAATGCCATCTGCGTCTCAGTATAGGAACAGTAGAGCAACCATCACAACAGTATTGCACAGATGAAGTAATGGCATCTTCTTCTACCATAATCGGATTATTTCCACTCACGGCACCTGTAGCATCAGCACGAAGGGGAACAGCTGTTGTATTCTCCATTACATCATCTGCACCCAACATTGTCTGCTTTGGAAAGGGAACCTGAAGCAATCTAGAAGATACAGCCAAGCTGCAAAAGAGAGAAGAAAATGCATGCGTTGAAGACATTACCCAGAGGTTAAGTTCAAGTTTGCAGCCAATATTAAGCTTACCTGCTGGAAGTTTGAACAGCTTCGTTGTTTGATAAAAGAAGCTTTTTCAATAAAGTAACAGCAGGGGCAACAGATTGCCTTCCAGCATCCTTTCCGTGCAGTGCCAGACACTCTGCATAACAGTAGATTAGTTCTACAGATGACATGACAATGTTGTTCATAGTTTGTGTGTCCAGCTGCTGTACATCCAAAATTCCCCAGAATACTTGCATCAGTCCATCAACTACATCAGAACCTGCAATACATTTGATACACATTTATACACATTAGAACCAAACTAAATTCCTCAAGCGGAAAAAGCTACCCATCATTACATCATTTAACTAGAATTTTAGTCAATCACCCAAAACTAGAAGTGTAATCAGTAAGACCAGTTGCAAGTTCAATCAACAATACCTGCTATATATCATCCTACTTGGAGCATTTATGATCATTTCCAAGAATGCAAATGACAGAGCATATAACTATAGAATATGCGAACAGCAAACCATGCACATGTAACAGGAGCTTAAATTTCTTTATTTAAAAAAATGATTTTTTTTAATGGAACTGCTAAAAGCACAATCTCATGCTCCAGCACCAGCACAAAAGTATCTCAGCTCATACAGAATAAATAGTCAGTGGTCATATTTTCAAGTGAGAATAAGAAGCACTACCATTAGCCTCAAGAAAATTAGCCAAATTTGCCCGTCGATGCAGTGCAATCTTAGAAACTGCACGCATCTGTGCAGTGAACTCCTCAATAATCCACCCTGATGCAAGCTCCCCCATTCGCAGCTTTGACAAAAGTACAACTGTAGATTTCACTACGCCACTAAGACGCATGGCATCCTTAACCTAAGCAAAATTTTTTGAGTTAGCAAGAGAACTCAAGTATGATACAAGTGAAATCATATTAATCATCAATTGTAATAAAAAACCATCAATGATAAGACATGAACAATAAAAGAGCTACAAATGGAAACCCTGAATCTAAAATTAAAGTAGGCTGCAGGAATTACTTGGTAATAGATCTCTCTTCTAGGGAACACGGCCTGAAGAACACGATTGGCAGCAGAGTGTAGCAAAGGCTCCCTGTCACTTTCAAAAATAGATTCCAGCACTTTTGCACATTTAAGGTTATTCTGCTCCAATTTAACTTCTTCAATATTTGCGGATCCCCCTGGTTTACACAATAAATAGATCCTGGACAAGAGCTTGAGGGCATCAGCCACCACCTGCTCCTGCACTGAAGCAGACTGCGCTGCCCGAGTCTTTCTTGCTGAACTTGTGGACCACGAATTACAACCAAGAACTCGAGCTTCCATGTCCAGAATTGCATCCATCTTCTCTTTCCAACCAAATTCATCCTTCACTCGGCCATATACTTCTAAAGAGTCTATTCTGGGTAACGTAGATCCACTGAAGGTTTGGCCAATAGAAATTGTGAATTCTTCATCAGCTAGGAGGGATTCAGCCACAGTGAAAGGTATATCATACCAACATCGCATTCCTTCATCTAATTTTACCACTCTCTGGAAAATAGTAATTTCAGAGGGAATATGGCTTGCTGATGTGTTACCAACATGCAGGCGGAGACCAACCATGACGATATCAGGATTTGAGTTGGACACTGTTATCTGAGAAAGGCAACACAAAGAACCAAAAGTATTCAGTCTGATACCACAGAAGACAAAATCGAGTCATGAATTGGATATCAACATTATACAAGAAAAAACAACTGAACGAATACACTCAAAATGAACACAACTACATAAAACTAATACATACATACTGAACAAGTATGCACATACTTGCCATGCCTGGGACTGTTCCACAAAAATGTGAAGGTTCAATATAAAATTCAATAATGAAATAATTATGCACAAGAGATGGATGAGTTGCCAAAAATAATTTTAAACACAGAAAATACAAAAACTGAAACCTAAGCATGCAGGAATTGCTTTTGCTAGCTGTGCAGAATAAAATGGAAAACAAGCCTCACGGAGTGTTGGGGCAGCCCATTCACCATCTATAAATATACAACATCATCAGCTACAAAAATAAATAGAGATTTTTCAAAAAAACAATCAAGGAACTAATTCTTCTCATTATTTCTGATTCACACTTCATTATTATCTATATGGGCTCAGCCAAAAACACATCCCCAACATGGAAAGAAATGGCTATGTGCATTGAGTCTTTGAAGGAATATGCATTGGTAAACAGTGGAATCATAAAAAGGATACAAGACCAGAACATTAGCAAATTGCAACCAAAAAATAAGGATCCATATGGATATCAATTCAAAAAATTATAGGATATACAAAACGACATCTAAATTGAAAATTAGCAATACCTTGAATCCAGCTGGGTTAGGTCCCTCCAAAAACCCATCTTCAGATGCTAAAGCTTGCTTAGCCCCTTCAGAATCATTATTCCTAATGGCATCCCCACTAAATTTCACATCTGGTGTAATGCAAACAGTTTTCTCAAAGAAGTCAAGTGAAAATTCAGGTTTTGCACCCCCATAAGCTTTATTTTTCAAAATACCAGGACCCAATTTCTTAACTTTTTCAACCATTAGATTTACACTGGTGTCAACCCCAGCCGGAACGTGAGAGTAAATCTGGAGACTTCCATCCTCATGCAAAACAAGACAATGGATCTTGTCTTTTGACAAAGGCCTATAAGCAGTTACCCCAACCAGAGGTGAAGTTGAGCCCCCAAAGTGCCTCAAATTCTGGGCAAGCACTTCATGTTCTGCCAAAGATATGGCAAATATCATATTTGACTTCAGATTAGACTGGCAAACAAATAAACCACTGCCACCCAGTAACTCTTTCCAACGATGCAGACCTGCTGGATGGAGCTTACCATCCAGGTCATTCTCATATACAGCAGACATCTCCACTACAGATGTTACATCTGGATTAAGGCGACCAATCAAGGTACTACCATCTTGATAGGACAGAAAGAGCAACTTGTGAGTAGATGAAAAAAATATCGAGGAACCTTTCGCAGACTGGTCTCTGCCCCCGACTTGAATGACTTCCTTCAAGGACCTGCTCCCAACATTGGCTTTCATCGACAACTCCAACCTGTACAAGCTGCCCGATTCTGATAGGACAATGAGAAACATTCTACAATGCGAAGCCACCAAAAGTGTGGCATCCACAATTGCATCATCAGGCAATGTGATATAGTGCAAAGGACTGATATTGTCTTGAGACAGATCATATATCTTCACAAATTTGTTTGTGACCACCATTAGCTGAACTTGAGAGCCTGGAACCCATTCTAAATGTCTGATATATGCACCTTGGAGAGCAAGTTCAATAGCTAATCGGTCAATCACCTCACCTCGATGATTAATGGTAAGAATCTGGCAATCTTCATACCCTGCTACAACCAAATAATTCTCTACAACTGGATTAAAAAGAAGATGCACAATCTCAAAACGAACAACATTCTTCGAAAGAGGCTTCACATTGGCCTTATCAGCTGTCACAGGAGCAATAGTGGCTTGTCCAATTAGCTGCCCCACATCAAATATGGCCACTTTATCACCTTCCCCAACTGCCAATTGACCTCGAGCACTGACACTTAGTAATGATTTGACAAGAGATCCACTTGTTAAATGAGATTTCAGTTCCTTTGCATTTGAATAATCTGACTTTACCTTCAAATCCAATGATCCACTTTTATATGCCTTCTTCAATTGTAAAAACTCATTACTATAGTGGAGCATTTTGTCTTCATTCAAAGTAACTTTCCTATCTCTAAACATGTTGGAGTCTCTTCTTCTAGTAATAGAAGGCAACAAAGATGAGCAAACTCCTAGCATACGATCTTCAACTTCCAGTTCACTGAGCAGCTCCGACATCCCATCTTGCACCTCTTTTGGAAGGGATAACCTAGCAAAGTTATCCAGGTCGGTAGACGCATCCTCATCAACATCTGAATCTGTATCAGGCAGCTGATCTCCATTCTCTGCAAGAGAGAGAAAAGAATTGAAGTTGCCAGCACCACGTGCAGGCACATTACTGGTGCCAGTGAATTTTCGAGGTTTCAAGCACTGACAACTGCTGCCTCGAACACCTCCTGCACCACAGTCACAGAAAAAACGACTAGAGCGGGAGTAAACAACACGATGACCACGGTGGCAAACTTTTGCGCAAACAGAGCAACAGCCTTTGGAGACTGTAAGGTCACATGTATAACAGAAGTACCAATGCTGCTCCATGAAGTTGCTGCCACTAGATGTAAAGGTACAAACTTTAGATGCCAGGGCCCTCTCACTGTTGCTATCCTCCTCCTCATCCTTATCCAAGCTACCTAATTCGCCATCGGATGTTCCATCATCTTCATCATCATCAACAGAAGTTGCATCACAGTCAACAGATGCTGAACCTCGATTAGCAGATGGAACAAAATCATCAGCATTTTTTCTTGAGCCAAGAGTTCTAGAAGAAAATGAACCTAAACCTGAACTACAGCTAGAAACACTCTTCCCTGAAGACTTTTCAACAGTCCACCCAGGAGAGCCACAATCACTTACAATTGTTGCAAGAAACCCAAAAAGAAACTTTACAGCTTGAAGAAAGTGCTCATCACCAGCCAGCTTCTCTATCAAGAATACAGTCCTCTGCAGCAGTGCCTTGATCAAAATTTCCCCTTTGGAGAGTTGGACAACGAAATTGTAATAACATTTTGCTATATTGAAATCAAACAGTGAAAGTGCATTGTCGAGGGGAAGAAGCATGGCTTGATGTAAATGAAAATGCAGTTCTTGCAACTGGAACTCAGAAGTGGGTGTCAAGAGACACGTAAGAAAGTTCATGGTAGAGTCTCTCAAAGAGACTGAAGTTTCTTGGGCATTGGCGCCACTTGGTGTCTCTGTTACAGATCCCAATAACCTCATTTCCAGCCACTTCATTAGGGAAGCCAAATCCATGCTGACAAACTTTATCTGCAACTTCATTCTAACTTCAGGGTAGCCAGTGGATAAAAGATCAGTAAATAAGTTGAGAACCTTTACATTAACAGATTCAGAAGTGCAGTAATCCAGAGAATCAATAAGAACCAATATATCACCTCTCTGAGAACCATAGAAGTTCTTAATCTCCTCAGAAATATCCTCCATTGAGAGAAAAAATTTGAAAATGACATTTTTGGAAGGATCTTCCTTGAGGTTGTTGGCCATATCCACCATTTTCACTGCTACACCTTCACTGATACTTCTATCAACATCTTTTACCTCATTAATAGTTCGGAGAAAGTCTTCCATGCGCTTCATAATGAATAAGATGCTATAATCAGGTCCATCAGTGCCCATTTTCAAGCTTTGGCATATATCTTTGCATTGCTCCTCAAGGCTTTTGAATACCTTGTCACATTTTATTGTCAAGATTGATTCAAGAATCTCAGTACTTACCTCTTTTTCTTCCCAATTGATCCCTCTAAAATCTTTTACCTTAAGCAATTCACCAAGACAAAAAACAATTCCTTTCATGTTCAGAATGCAGGATGACAAAATTTCATTTGCAGGTAAAAGATGGATAGGAAATCCATGCAACATAATTTCCCAAAAGATTTTAGATCGGACTCCCATAGAAATTTTTTCAATAATTTTGCCCACCTTCAATGAGAGCTCATAAAGAGAGCCCGGCATACATGGCTCAACCCCCATCTTCTCTGCAAATTCATTCTGTACGCTGTTGTCTAAGTCAGCATATTCAAGAAACAAAACAGGAGAAATTTTGCCAGCAGAGTGACATCCATTTTCAAAAATTGAAGCTAAAGCTCTTTGGTAAACCCATAAGCATCTCTTTAACAAAGATGACAACACCTTGATCAGCAGTGCAAATTGATCAGCATTGAAAGAGTTGTAAACAAGACCTTTGGTGAATGTGATAAATTCAACATTCCCAGCAGAGTCTGGCTGTTTGGGACCCACTATTGAGAGAAAATTCTCATTGTTGTAACCCTGGGTGCCTGTACAAAGTAAGGAGAGTACAAAAGAAAGCCAGGACCCACTCCTTAAAAAGTCCCATCCCAGTTCCCCAACATCTTCACACATAAGTGAAACATGCAATTGTTGAAGCAAATTCAGAATAAAATCTGGAATGCAAGTGCACTCATCACCAGTGACATTATGACTTAACAGAGAATGACTAACATAAAGAAAGTTCTTCATATTTAATACATCATGAACCTTGAGACCACTGAAGAGAACTTCCCATTGTCCTGAAGATCCCTCAACTGGAATATCCCAGCAAAGCACGAAAATATACCGTTCAAGAATCAGGTCATCTGTGTTGGCAGCTTTTTGACCATTCCAAAATCCCATAATTCGAGAAAAAGAGGTGCATATCTCCTCCCAGCTCAAGCCTAAGCAATCAGCTCCAGGATAATCTCTACAAAGAGAAGCTGGAAGAGGAGCAATATCAACCAACTGGTCAAACAAAGTTCCGTTTGGAGGCATTTCTTTTGTGCCAATTATGTCCTCTAGCACAATGGCTGGCCAAGATATCAGGTAGTTGGAAGATTTAGGACTGAGTAGCACTGGGACTTCCCTCAATTTGGTTCTGAAATCCGAACGCAGCAAAGATGGGCAAGCACGAGGGTGATATATCATGTGACGAAGTACTAAAATCAACCTTGAAATCAGTAGAGCCCAGCATGATAGCTGCATACTATCCGAATTTGTGGGGGGGATATCAATTGTTTTAATTGATGAAAATATTTTATTTGCCAATAAAACCTTTTCGTCTTCAGATGAAAAATGAAAAGCTATTAGAAGAATCTCAATGTGAAACAGAGATGGAAGTGTTCCAACAATCTCCTCAAGACCAGGACAAATTGAGCAAACTGTTCTTGCCTTCTCCTGGATAAACTTTACAAACATCTGAAAGATTTTGGTCCTCAAGCAAGAACCAGCCAAACCCACTCGGCTCACAAGTATATGAGCAAGCAAAGCAAGCATCTGACCATTGTATACATAAATTCCATTCTCAACCATCAGTATTTTATTGACGACCAACTCTTCAAGAGATCCTGAAAAAGCTCGGAGCATCACAAGTTTCTGCAGCAGTTCAAAGCAAAGTTGATGCACATGTCCAGACTTCTGGTCTTTATGCAGAGTTACAGTATTATCGTCAGCCCTGTCTTCAGAATTGCAACCCTGACAATTAAGTATCGATAGCAAAATATCAATATGGTTGCCATTAAGTTTCTTGCAAGCATCTTCATACATTGGAAAATTCCACTGAGGAGAAAAAACACGAGTTTTCAGAAAATTCATTAATTCAGCTGCTGCCTCAAATGGCATATTGCTGAAGCTTGAAATAGAACTAGCAGCAGCGTTAGATTGTTCACATCCATCAGAACCAATAGAGCGACTACCCTCGGAAAAAAGATCACCAAAAAGTGCTTCATCTTCATGACAAGCAACGGCTTCTGCTTCAGAGATACCAGAAGCTTTTATGCCACTAGAACATGATCTTTCCAATACTGGCCTTAATTTAACACCCTCCGAATGAAGAAAAATTACGAGATGCATGAGATTGTCCAGCCAATTAGCTGGTGGGAATATTATTCCAAATAACTCCCCAACAGTGTTCTTTTTCAATAGAAATATTTTCTCTTTAGAGACATGGCACAAAGAAGAATCAAGCTCTGCATGACTGTAGGTGTGCTCAGTATACAAGTCATCCAACTCAAAAATGTGATCTGACTGATCCTTCATATCTGATATGAGCTTCAGAACAAAAATAACCACCCTAGATGAATAAGCCAGGGGGGGTTTGTGGCTAGCAGCAGATTTATTAAACCTCCAGATATCAGAATCCAAATTGTGCAAGATAGAAGCCGCTGCACATGCTTGGATATTCTGATACACATAATTTTTTCGGAAAATTGCTTGCATTACTTGAAGAAATTCCTCCAACAAGTGCACAGCAAGACTTTCATGACTACTTTCAACAACTGCACTGTTATTTGCAAACTCTACACCAACTCTGAACAAGCCAGTTAAGACATCTATGAACGAAGCAGCAGATTGCAACAACTTATTCTCAGGATCAACACATGAATTGCCTTTTGTAATACTTTCGAGCAACTTGAATATTCTCACACAAGTTGACAATCTTCTCCGCAGATTAAAACAGGCTTGTTTGTCATCACGTGATAAGGAGAGCTCTAAAAGTCTTTTACAGAGTAAAATAAGGCGGTGAATGCATTCCAAATGAACAATAGCCCAATGATGAGAAATATTACAAAACTTATTGATATTGCATGGAAAAGACTGTTCAACCATAACTGGGTTCACAATATCAACTTGTGCAGATTCAGAAATCAGTGCCATTAACAGCTGATCGTCTGCTTCTTGTTCCTGAGAGCACATGGACCCTACCAGAGAAGCAAAGCAAAATCAATATATCAAAGGAGTTACATAATTAAGGCAGTGAAAAAGGATATAACAGACAACCACAAACAAAT
This sequence comes from Avicennia marina, assembly GCA_019155195.1. Classification (NCBI taxonomy): domain Eukaryota; kingdom Viridiplantae; phylum Streptophyta; class Magnoliopsida; order Lamiales; family Acanthaceae; genus Avicennia; species Avicennia marina. The sequence goes on from CM032765.1 coordinate 12,143,910, forward strand.
AATACCTTGAAGCGTGCACCTAACATGATCCTGCCACAGAACAGCATCGTCATTATCAGAAACATCAGGCAACAAGTCTATAGAAGCACTAGGACAGGACTCTGAAGGATCTAACTCCTTATCCACAACATCGACTAGTAACAGCTCCAGTAACTGTAACATAATATTCTGAAAGAGGGGCAGAAGTTAGATAAGAAGCAACTGCCACATCACAGCAAACAATTTCTGTGCAGAAACAGAAAGGATGTAGTAAAACCTTGACTTCGCTGTGGGATAAAAGGCATTAATGATCTAAAACTTCATTCTATCTGTCAAGTGGTGCGTTCTTTGATCTTCACTTTTAAGTTTTGGCCACTTTGACAGAGAGAAACAAGATTTTAGACCACAAATGCCCTCTGTTCTACAAAAAAAATGTCTGGATCGCAAAAAACATAAAACAAAATAAAATAAAAAATAACCAATCTCAAGTCCCTCCAACAACCCCATACTTGGCTTTGGATAAATTAGAATATAAACAACTACTCAAACCTTCCATTACAGAAACAAAGCAACATAGTTTTGTAAAATATTGGAGTGGTTGAGTGAAAACTTTCCACCTTTCACATAATATGTAGGAAAGTGAAAAATATCTAGCTCCAATTGATGTGGCTTAGGAAAGCACCAACTCAATTGTCTCACCAGTGAATATGGTTATGAATGGAAAACTACACATAAACTGTCATGCACACAAAGGAACCTCTATAGCGTCTCTTTGGAGTCAACTCTCATATGCCAAGCGCATGCGTATTACTACTACCCAATCACCCAAAAAAGGAAAAAAGAATGCTCAGAACATGATGCACTTAAGCCAACATTACTCCATTCATAAGGGTTTTATCTGCAACTATAATTTCTAATTACAATGTTAAATTCTATTTGTGGAAAAAATCCCTGAAGATATCAATCACTAATGGCTGAAAATTACATCATAAAAATCAAGTGTCTTTTAAAATAAATAAGCATTGCATAAGAGAATAAATGACTAATCAAATGCAATTGGCAATTGATCTGTGAATTTGTATTTAGCCAGCAGCGAAAATGAAACATAATGTATAGGTGAATTTATTATCAAAACCCAAGCAACCAAAAGAAAATTACAAGTATATTAATTTCAAATTAGAAAATACAATTTACAATGAGACAACAATCACCACCAAGTCTACCAACAGAATGTAAGGGTCACAAAATTATATACAACACGATATTTAGTGAACTAAAATGAGAACAGTCGGAAATATGCATTGAACTACACATAACAAAAACTATAAAATAATAAAGTTAAAGTAAACATGTTCATTCAAGCAGGTAACAAACAAACCTGACTTGAATCATCAGTTTTGCAAATCCATTTCTCCAAATAACACAGCGCAAATTCAATCGACTGCTGGACCACCGCCGCAACCACCGGCTCGATTTGCTCAACTACCACAGACGCAATATCAACCATTCGGTCAGCATAAGTTAAAAATAAGATAAAATAATCATCACCACTAACAACCAAAGGAAAGAAACGTACTCCGTAATGACCGGAAGGATTTTACAACGGCAGTCAACACACAGGCGATGGCATGAATCCGAGCTTGGTCCCAAACCTCCAAACCTAGCTTACCGCCAGTGTTTGAATCCACCGGTCTGACGGATTGCCTGAGAATCGAGTAAAGTTTCTGAAACCCTAGCCTGAGCGCAGACGCCGACACATCGGAGCGTAGCTTCTGAGAAAAATCATCAGACGACAGCGCCGAGACGAGAGCGGCGATCTCCTCGGCCATGACACTCCAGTGAGCGTGAGAGTGCGCGATCAGCAAAAGTTCATCAGATAATTGATCGGAGAGCACTAGCGAGCTATCGCGATTGAAACAGAGAGGGAGGACAGAATTTGCGAGAGAAATTTCGGACAAGGAAAGATGTGCGAAGGAATTTCCTGCTGAGAGGGTTTAAGAAAAAATTTTATAGTGAAAGTGATAGAGATGGATCCGACGCGATTTAGCTTAGCTTCGAAGCTATTTATTTTGAAAAAATAACATTTACTCTGTAGTAATGACATGGATCGGCCAATAGGACGTTAGATTATTTTATTGAAATTACGAAACATTTGCATTAACCGACTTTGATGGCAATGTTGTTTTGGTTCACTGATTTTATATATTTTTTAAATTTATATAAAAATAAAAAATATAATATAATATAATAACTATAATATATATATTTTTAATAAAAATAAAAATAAACATTACCAATTTTTCATTTCCTTTTTCTCTTTTTGTCCTTTTCTTTTACTTAGACTTCGTTTGGAGTTTTTTTTTAATACTTTAAACAAAGTATTAAACTTGCAATTATCAAATATATTATTTAAAATTCAAAATTTTTATTTACATAATTAAAATTTTTAATATAAATTTCAAAATTTTTATTTACATAATTAAAATTTTTAATATAAATTTACATTTATATTTATATATTTTAAAAATTAATTATTATTCTTATATATAATCATATATTTTAATTATTATTGCATATGTTATATATATATAAATAAAAATAAAAATATTATTTATTTTATCAAATTTTATTTTAAATATACTATTTATTCAGAACCCATCCAGTCAAAGCCCCGCTCCCAAACGTTTCTTTCTCTCTCTCTCTTTTTCTTTTTCTCTTCTTTCTTTTTTTTTTTTCTTTTTTTTATCTTTTTATCTTTTTCTCCGTCCAATGGGCTTTTGTCGGATTGAGGCTAGCTCCTTTGACATTTTAGCCGACGGTTCTTCTTGGGCGGAGTCACTAGTAAAGGAGGGACAATGACACGTGTGCGTGTAAATAATTATTTTATATAGTGCATAATTTTATTACTTGTAAAAATATAATAAGAAAAAGCGTTAAAATTCTAAATATATAAAGAAAATGTAAAAAGTGAAAGAAAAACAAGAAGGAAAAAAGATAGTGATAAAAATTAAAAAGAAATAGAAAGGAAATAAGTTAAAGAGAAAAGGTATATAAATGATTGCATTTTTTTGCCATTTATGAAAGGAGGTCTATCCTTAATCAAATTCTTAAATATATCTAAATATTTATATTGACTAATTAATAAATCAAATTAAGTAAAATTAAAATTTTATCTAAACTAAAAATCTTTAATGTAATTTTTAAATATATAAACTGCTTATATAATTTTTTTAAAATAAGTGACAATTCATGCTATATATAAAAGTGTATATGTTTTTGCTAATTGTGAAAAGATCTCAGCTATATCTTTACTTAAATATTCATATTTGTTAATAAATAATGTTAATTAGGCAAAATTAGAATTCTATCTGGACACTCTTTTAGTAGTTAAAAACTAAGTCTTATTTGGCTTAGAGTATTTGAATTTGAGGATATAATTTGAAATAACTTTAAGATAAAAGAACTTGAAATATGCTATAATTAGTAAAATAGAAATAGAAATGACAAATATTAATATAAATAAAGTTACAACAATGAGTTGTAATTTCAAAATAGATTAATAAAAGTTTATGTGTAAAGAAATCACAATTTTTATACCAATCTATTATAAATTCTCTAATAAAGAAATCTTTGACCTCCAGTTTTATTATATATATGATACTTTTATGGACAAAACTATTTTTATTTTAAGAGTTTATTACATTTAGTACAAAGAGAATAGTGACAACAAAAAATAATGTCAAGATGACGGGCTAAAATGTTGAAAAAGACATCTATTAAAATAGAAATTTTTTAGTAATAGGAAATTAATAGAATTTTAATTATAAAAATTACATAGGCAATTTTTTATAAAATAAGTAGAAATTAATAAAATTTATAGAATTCTAAATTATTAAACCTAATTATAATGTTATTTGTTATAAATGTAAATATAAATGAATTTAAATTACAAATATGAATGTAAGCAGAGTTAAAATAATGAGCTATAATTTCAAATAAATAAACAAATTTAAATTATATAAACTATGTATAATTATATTTAAACTAAGTAAAATTTAACGAAATTTATAGAATCATAAATTATTATAAATAGCCATGCTTACATTCTATAAAAACAAAATAGATTTATAAACAGCCATGCTTATCATTTTCTTTTTTTCCTTTTAACTTACTATTTAAACTTATTTTCCTTTCAAAAATTTCCTCTTTCCAAATTTTTTTTATCTTTTTTATTCTTTTATTGTAAATATTTTTTATACTTTTAATTTTTTAAAAATTTATTATATTATTTAATATATAATAATTTTATAATCTATTAACTAAGAACACTCTAAATTTACACACACACACACGTAGAGTGTGCAAATTCTTTCTAGTATAAATTATTTTAATAGTATGGACACTTTTTATTTATTAAAGTATCACTAATCGTTTGATGAAGAAAGAATATCGAACAAGAATTATTCCCAGACAACAAAGCTGTCACAATAGCTAGAAGACGACGACGATCGTGTCCTCCCACACTCCTTTTAAAGTTTTAATTAACAAAACAGGGACATGCATGAACTGAATTTCTTATGATCTTGACGAAGAATTGCATTTCTTTTACCTGATAATTAAGTGCTGCGCTCTTCGTCTCAGGCCCAAACGTGGGATTGTGTTCCAAATCCCCAACTTTAAATTCTTCCACTTCCTTTCAAATTTCATACTATCAAACATATTACTTAACAAAATTTTCATTTAAATTCAAATTTTTGTCATATTACATACATAATTAACTAGTTGCTCTTCAATTATTACGTTTATTAATAATTAAATCAATATATATATATATATATATCATACATGCACTCAAATTTATTTTTATTTATAACTTAAAAACTAATCATTATTCGTATATACTTTCACACCATCTAACTATTATTATACATTTTATATAATATATTCAAATAAATCGAAATTTTCATTTTATTAAAATCTTACAAGTAAACATACTACTTATCCCAATACTAACTCTTACCAAATACTATATGCAACAAAACCCTCTCTGGAACATACAACTCTTACCAAATACCAAATACTATATGCAACAAAACCCTCTCTGGAACATAGCCCGGTTGTTCGGGGGGTGGCTACAGTGAATATCGTTTGCATCGATGAGAGAATAGAACAACTAGTCTATCCATGATTTCCTAATAAATCCATATGCTTATATGTACCAGAATAAGGGTATGGGTTGCACGTGCACGTTACAATAAGGTTTATAGCAGCACTTATTGGTTAACTCTGCAGCTCAGTTGCATGACAGTGGTACATTATTGTGAATTTAAACAAAAAGAAAATTTCTGTAACCTCAAATATTTCAATCAAATGCCGCTTCTGTGTACACTTCAGTGGCTCTTCTAGCGGCTGGAAGCAGAAATGCGCAGCTCATGAGAGGAAGCAACTGTAATCTTGTGTTGATTTTTGTCGTTCAAATTGTCCATTTTTCCGAGGGTAAATTTGTCCTACAGAAATTCAAAATTGTAATGCGCAGCTAATGAGAGCAAGCAATTTGTCCTTCAAATTTTGTGTTGATTTTTCCTTCCCTCAATTGCAACTGGAACCTGCTCCAGCAATTCAATGCAAAGACATGTCAAATGATTAATGCCCAAATGGACATACTGGTTGTATGGGCAAGTGGATTTTGAATCATACATCACACATTGCATACGTTGAACATATCATTTCTTTCATTCCATCCACACTATTAAGAGCCCTCGGCCCATGTTGGAGTGTGAATAGATAGTATTACCCTACTCATACATATATTCATACACATACATTCTTATATACAAAATATATATATATATATATATATATATACTCTACTATACCTAATCAACATTAAACCCATTGGGTATCAATATAGATATGGCTAAAATTTATTATATTGAATCAATTTTGAAATAATGTTTTGTTATGCTTTCTTTCTAAATTTTATCACTTTAACAAATTTCAAAAGCTCAATTGTAACACAAAATTGCTAAAAATCTATTTTAAAATTATTTTATACAAATATATAATAAAATAATTGAGCAATATATTTGATTCATTACTAATATTATGTCATACATTTTATTTTTGTCTTACAAAATTCATATTAAATTAAATGAATATTTTATTTACTTTTGAGAAAAGTTTATCAAAAATAAATGAAACAATAAACTTTAGGAATACATAACAAAAATTAAATTAAATAAAGATTATATTTAAAAAATAAAAATATTTTTAAAAAATATCAAAGCATGTCACATAAATATTAAGTATAAATAGCTGTAACTATTTATTTATATTAGATTTAGAAAAAAAAATAATATTATTTTATTCAAAATATCCATAGACAACAACGGATAAATATTGGATTTAAATTAATACCCTTGGTATAAATAAGTACGGGTAAGAATTCCAATGGGTTTGATAATGAATATAAGTAATATATTTTGAATTGGATATGAGTTTGAGTACGAGTAATGTTTTGTGAGCATGAGTATAGTAATATACATTCACACCTTTAGACCAATGTGCGCTTAATTTTCTATGAATTATGAAGTTTTATAATATTTACTGCTTTGGTTGTTATCACGCCGTCGCTCGGAAAATCCAGAGAAGTGTTTCGAAACCTGCATAGAAAATCAACATGCGAGGTTCTGCGTTCTGTTCCACGCATTTTAATGAATGCAAAACTAAACTACAAATGGGGCCAATATCAGTGTAGAACCATTCAAAGTGGTAGACCCATAAGATTATAAGAACATGCAACACTAGCAACAACGACTCAACACGAAGCCATAAAATGATCACAAGTCAATTCTTAATATTTGTTATTACTGGGCAAATAATGGAAACTGGACAATGAAATCACTGGTCCTTCTTTCCCAAACTCGCCCATCTTTCCTGTTATTCTCAGCAGAAAAGCCAATCGAACTATGAGTGCGTATCCCGTGTCAATTGCTCCGCTGTCTCTCCGCTTCACCGACATTCACGGCCCACAGCAGTAATCCAACTCACCTGGCAGGAGACGCTTCGATTACCTGCGGTTAAACTGCCACTTAAGCATCACACGATGGCACGGAGTGGCTGGGAGACGTATGGCCAAAAACTCTCTTCCTTTTTACAGATACGGGCGTCAGCGCGTCACTTACTGCTGAAGCTCTTGGAGTGAGTTTATTTGTCAAGAAATTCCATTTGTCCGTAGAAGAAGAACGATTAAGTATAATTGTCTCTCCTGCAAGTGGTAGTTCATCGCTATGGGCATATGCTTATATAAATAGAACAGAGAGTATCTCTACTCTTCCTTATTCTCATGGTGGAAATATTGGTGTCCAAGTGGTTGGTCAGAAGTCTCTGGTCTATGTTGATTACGACATCGCACTTAAAAGAATCCACCAAGTGAATATCAAGCAAAATTCTGTTAAAAACCGAAAGCAAACATGATAAAGAAGATATGGGATTCAGGTTTATGATCAGGCTTCAATTCTCTGGGTTGGGTCGCAAGATTGGAGGATCTGGTGATGTGATGTTTACGGTCTTCATTAATAATATGATTGGTCACACTAAAATTGACGTAGCTAAGGAAAGAGATGAAAACAACGTTCTCTGGTACATGGACTGCATAGGACATGTTTTGGATACGAATTTTGAAAGTTGAAAATTTGGTCCGGAAAAATAAGGGAGAGAAATTAAAAAATAATATTTTAATATATAGTATGTTTGAAAAAAAAATATTTAAATAGATGTAAATTTAGGTTCAAACATAGCATAAGAGTGCACTGAGAAGATATTAAACGTGCCGTCTTGATTGTTGTGCTGTCATATGATGAACTCTTAAATGGACATGGAATCCTACCAGCAATTGAAATACTTGCACTATATTTGGTTTTTGAAATTTAAAGAGGAAAATAAAAGAAAATATTAAAAAAAATGATTTTTGTTGTTTGATTAAGAAGGAAACTCATATAGAAAAGAAAATTAAAAGGGAATTATGGTTTAGGGAAAGAAAATTCATTTTCTCACAAAATGATGAGGAAAATGATAGAAAAATTATTTTAACTTTTATTCTTCCTCCAAAAAATTTATTAATTCTATTTCTTTTATTTATTTCTTCATTATTTATTTTTCAAATTATAAAAATTTTCAATTTTAAGTTTTTGTTTCATTTGATTTCTTTCTTCTTTATTTTTCATTTCTTTATTGAAATCTTTTCAATCAAATACTATATTAAATTTTAAATTTCTTTTCTTTTCTTTTATCTATCATTTTCTTTTCCTCTCTAAATTTTTAAAACCAAACACACTTTTAAGTTGAGCAACTCTGACAATAGTCCTGCGAGTCCAAAATAGTGAATAATATATCTTTATGCGTGTAAAACGAGATAATTCAGAAAGTGGGAATTAAAAAGAAGCAGAAGAAAAATAAGAAGCTTATTTATAATTTATAATTTATAATTTATTATTAATCATTATAAAATATCAATATTAATTGAGGACTGATTTAATATTTAACAGTATATAAAAAAACAGGTATTTATTCAAAAAAAATTTTGAAAAAATAATAGGTTCAAAATTTATAAAAGGATATCAATACTCTATTAATATATATTACCAATCCCCAAACTTCCATTGGTCATTTAATAATCCTTAAATTACTCTCTGTGATAAATTTATACTTTATTTTGGCTAAACCTTCAGGAAACTACAGTTTGGTAGTAAAAAGTAAAAAGATTGAAATGCCAGTTTTTTTATTTACTTTTTAGTTTTTCTTCTCCCTTCTTATGTTTTCTCTCTTTCAATCATTTCAATTAAAATTTATTTATTTTTCTCTGAAACTTTTCTTTTTTTTTATCTTATTTTATCTAAATTTTTAATGCATTTTAAAGCATAATGATCATATTTTATTATTTTTAAATATAATAGAATTATATAATTTTAATAAAATTATATAATTCTATTATATTTAAAATAAATGATTTTTCTAAGAGACTAAATTATAAACTAAAATATGCATTCATATAGTTCAAAATATCTGCACAATAAAAATACTAGGAATGAATCAACAAGAAGTTATAAATTCAGATGATGAAGCAACACCAAGAATGAATCAACGCGAGGTAATAAATTTAAAACGTCAACTATTTTTAATATTTGTTGTAGCAGGGCAAGTAATCGAGAGTGGAGAATCAAAGTCATCACCGATAATCGATCACTCTCTCCCAACTTCCCGTCTTTCTGGTGCTTTACAGCAGAAACAAAGCGAACCATGAATCCGTGTCGGCTCTCATTTGCTCTGTTATTCCTTTCCTTCAGTGCAGCCACGGCCCGTCGCAGTTATCCAACTCACTTGACAGGAGACGTCTCGATCGATTGCGGTTCAGCTGCCACTTCTTCGACCCTCAATGGCAGGGAATGGCTGGAAGACGTACAGTCAAAACTACCTTCCTGCCTACGGATACTGCAGGGGTCATCGACCACCTCTACTGCCATCCATAACAAGTTGACCTCTGCTGATAACCCACCCTACCGGACAGCACGAGTCTCTGGCCTCCGATTCTCCAATGCATTTCAAGTAAACCCAGGACAGGAAATTATCCACTTTCACTTTAATCCCACTCCATACGGAGGTTTCAAAGGGTTGAAAGACTTGTTCGCAGTGAAAGCCGGCCTTTTTACCCTGCTCAGTAACTTCAGCGCATTGCTTACTGCTAAAGCTCTTGGCGTGAATTCTTTTGTCAAGGAATTCTGTTAGTACTTACAAGATTATGAACAACTGAATATAATTTTCTCTCCTGCAAGAAGTATAGTCCGTCCACTAAATACATATGCTTTCATAAATGGAATCGAGATTATTTCAGCGCCTTCCAGTCTTCACTTTTCTCATTGTCATGGGGTGGATATTGGAGTCCAAGTGACTGGTCAGAAGTCTCATGTTGATTACAAAACCGCACTTGAAAGAATCCACGGAGTAAATATTAAGCAGAATTATGTTCCATCTGCCGGAGATCTCGACGACACGCTTCCATTGTGGGTAACTCCAAAAGCAAGCACGTTAAAGAATAGCACTTGAAAATACCGGTGGATATGGGATTCAGGTATAGATGGCCATGGATTCCTTGCAAGAATTGAAGTACATAAGTTGAGCAACCCTGAGAACAGCCTTTCCATTCCAAATCCCTTGTCCCCAGCACATGATTCACCGCCCCGGACTATCCAAACATTACTCTTGGTACTCGGCCTCAAAATTGCAATTGCAACTTTTGTAATACCCATAATTTCTCTTGTAAATAGCATTGTTCCCGTGTCGCAAGAAATTTGTGGAGTTAGTGCTGCTAAGGAGGAAAACAAGCCACCAATCAGGGAGAGTCGTCGTTTCTGACTAGTTGAGATCAGATTAGCCACGGGAAATTTTAGTGATGCTAATTTAATTGGGAAAGGTAGATTTGGTAAAGTCACAAGAGTTACAGATAAAGGACAAACCAATGTTGCCGTAAAGAGGTTAAAATCATACTCTAAATCAAAGCGCACGTGGGTTCTTGATAGAGATCGAAACACTTTTTGAACTTGGACATCTAAATCTAGATTACCTAATTGGTTATTGCAATAAGCATGGAGAAATGATTCTTGTTTATGACTGCATGCCTGGTGGAACGCTGGCCGATTATCTTCTCGAACTTCCAAGGGAAAGCATTAATTCTTCTTCTCTCACCTGGAAGCGCCTTGTTACCTGCATTGGAGCTGCTTGTGGACTAGACTATCTTTACACAGCTCATGGGATCATACATCGTGATGTAAAAGCTTTAAATATCCTGCTTGATGAAAATTTTATAGCTAAAGTTTTAGATTTTGGGCTGGTCAAACATGAAAACAAAAGCATGTTGAAAAGTTATGTCAGCGTGAAAGTTAAAGACATAAGGGGGGTACTTAGACCCACACTATATATAATCACTTGTAAATTGGCAAGTGACACTTATGGCTTTGGGGTGGTGTAGTTGGAAATTTTATGTGGAAGACTAGCAGTGGATTTTAGGCTTGTAGAAAACGAGAAGATTTCGACAAAGTGGGTTCAAATGAGGAAGCGTGCATTTCAAAGGATAACATGGGCCAACTAAAAATGACCTTGACCAAGGTATCAAATCCCACAGCTCCTTCAAGAGAAAAATCTAATAGCACAATGGTTAATGCTGATATTTCATCTAGCATAAAAGATGGGAAAAATGCCAAAATGCGTATTAATGCTGAGCTTTCATCTAGAATAAAAGATGGGAAAAGTGCCAAAATTCGTTGGCCATGGGAGGCATTTTGGAAGAGAGTTAAACCGCCAAAGAAAATAAGGCATTTTGGCCACAGGGAAATGCTTATATATCCCGACTCCTATGGAATTTCTTGGTTTAGTAGTACTGACATTCACTATGTTTGTTACCACTTTATAGATCTCCATCTTATCAAATTTTATACAAACAAACATTTTATGTTACATAATTTTCATTCAAATTCAAAATTTTATCTCTCTTATATACATAACTAATTAATTATTTTTCAATCATTACACATATTCACATTCAAATCAATATATATATATACATATATATCTACACAGTTGCTCTCATATTTATATACACTTATACCTTAAAAATTAATTATTGTTCTTATATATTGTCTTATCATCTAATTATCATTATATTATATGTGTGTGTGTAAATGCAAATTCAAATAAATTATACTATTCATTATATTAATTCTAAACATATTACTTATCCCAATATAATTCTCACCAAGCATTATCTCCCAACAAATTAAACCCCCTCCCAAACACAGCCATTATTCTTTTTCTTTTGATGATTTAGTCTAATACAACCTTTTCTTCCTAATGATGCAAAATTAAGATTAGCATTAACTTGACATGCCTAAAATACGTGTATGTTGGAAGAAAACGACCTACGAGAGCAATGGCCTCAAGTTCGAAGAGAGCAAGATTCAGCAGGCAGCAGTGCACGTATGGACGGACTTGATAGTGATGCAGCATATGAATTTGAACGATGGCCCTGCCAGGCTACTGAAATATGGGAATCGTTCTACTACTTTTGCACACTGTGTTGCTTCATATCCTTAGTTTCTATGGAGAGTTTACCACCACCGAACAAGGGGGATCACTGCATTAAGTTGTTAGTATCGTATTTCCGAAGCTCGTGAATACATGATAGAGGCAAGCTATTTTTTTTTCCTGTTGTGCGTGGCTCGCGGGTACAAAGCATGAACGAGGTGCTCCATCAGCTTTCTTACTTACCAGGGCCATGTATACCTCCATTTTAATTCTACAATCTCCTATCATAATCCAACTCAATAAAAGCATAGAATTTTGTATAAACATGGCTAAAATTCAAACAATTCTAACAGACGTGGTAAAAGTTACATATAATAGAAATAAACACAAATGACACAAAATCTCAAAACATTAGCCATTTTCACGTCCAAAACGACACTAAAATAACTCTAATAGAGTTATTACACACCCCATCCTTACGAAACATCATCATTCCTCCGGTTTACAATAGAAACCAATTAAGTCATGCATTTGTTTCTGTTTTTTCCACTATGTATCACTACTTAGAATCTTTCGAATCAAATATTTTATCTTATAAGTTTTATTCAAATTTAATTTTTTTCCTCTTTTTCCTTTTATAACTAATTAATAATTTTTCAATCATTATCTCTATTAACAATCAAATTAACATCTATCCCTGTAATTTTTCTACTTACATTTATTTTTTTATTACATTATAAACCTATATACCATCATATTATTTAATCATTATTATATATAAAATATATATGAAAATAATTTTCTTGTCAATTCAAATCTTACAAACAAAACATAATTTTCATCTCCATTCAAATCACCCAACTTAGTCTTCCTCGTTCTAATTTGAAATCACACATAGCCAAGAAGTTTAGATTCCCTTGCCATCTTTCATTTAACAACCTCTGCCCTTTTTCTTTTGAATAATAATGCTCGAGCAATCAGCAATGCATTGAATGATTTCTTATAAACTTAAAAAATAATATGGGGCTCTTATTTTGTTTATATTCATGATCTATTAACTAACCTCACCGATGTGCACTCCTTTGTCACTTACGATAAATTTTTGGGTGTCAAATAGGATGCTATAAATATTTATGCATCTTTTTGAAATTATTACAAAAACTCATGTTGCAAAATAATATTCACATGAGACCTTGTCTGAATGATGAGCTCCGAATTCTACTCGGCTCTGTTTCTCCAGAATAATCTATCTTCATAAGATTGGCGCTTCTATTTCGTGATTCTTGCATTAGCTGGTAGCCCATGGACACTGATCTCTCCCCCAGTTTAAGTCAGTGTCATCAATGTGGCTTTGCAGAAATTTTGTTGTATCATAATGATCTATCCAACCAGGAAATTTTAAATATTTTGGCAGTGTTTGCTTTCATTCATACACCTAAAAAATACACACTATAATTATTATACTTTTTAAATTTTATCTCTATCTCTCTCTTACTTTTATACACTTTTTCTTAAAAATAAACTTAAAAACACACGCTCAAAAATCAAAATAAACATAACCTTTATGCTTGGTGAAATTTTCCTAATAATAATTGGTTTTCACTAATTACATAGTAAGTTTGTTGACGCTTTAATTAACTAGACTAGAATGGGCTATCCAGAAATTTAACTTGTAAATCAAGATTATCGAAGCTACCAACATATTTCTAATAATTCATGATCCTTGCCAGGTTCAGAATGAAAAACAGCGATAGGAGAAGAAATAGCAAAATGCTTTGTCAACTGTTCCAGTTCCCTAAACGTGGGAATTCAGTGGATCAACTTAGCTTACCGGGCAGGGTTGGGCTTTCATTTTTCTCTGCAACCAATTAGGGGCTCTTCAAATTATGACTTGTTTCATATTAACAGAACTATTTACAAGATAGGCATCTGAAGCTTACTTTCATGTCATTGTTCCTATCATGGATGACAAACACATTTGAATGCAAATTTGATTTATGTATATCTTGCATTTATGTTGTATGCTTCACTGTTCCATTGGGGAGACGGACATGCTTTATCTTCAGCTGTTCAGGGAATGGCACCTTTAAGTCCTATGGCAACATACATGTATCGCTCTCCTCCAAGACCTGTTCCTTATGATGCAGATCCAAGGTATTTTTGCTTGCAACATGATGGACTGGTCTCCAGAAGGGAGAAAGGGTTTAGTCATTTGCATGAGGAAACTCAGCCTCTAAGAACTAGCAAAGTTAATGAAATGAAATAGCCACAGCTTTGGGGAAATCCTGCCGGAAGCATGTGTGAGCACAGGACAGTGCCAGCAGCACCAGATGGAAGTTTGTTGTGATGCTTGGCATGTAACAAGTTACAACTAAAGGTGAAACAGAGAAAATTACAGTTGAAACTTGAAAGCCAAGGCATTCTCAAAGGCTACAGTTAGTGACTGAAAACTAAAACTCAAGTGTGCTTGAAGAACAAAGATGGAACAGAAGGATTGGTGGCCCTTCTTGTAAGAACTGCCCAAAACTCTTCACATGATGTATAGATATGATGAAGAAGCTTCATGAGTTGCAAAGCCCGTTACAATAAATGATGCTTTCTTTGGATGCCAAGTGTGTGGAAGATTGCGGTGACAGCTAAGGGAGTATAATGAGTGATTCATTAAGATATAAGATCTACAATTATTTAAGGTACTATGCCCCCCTCCCCATATTAAAAGAAGAAGAAAACAAAAGCACATATGGCAGAAACAGAAGAGAATAACAAGAGTTTTGATGTCCTTTGTTTTGCTGAGTTGTGGATGATTTGCCCTTAAACTTTTGGTTTCGATGTAACAGGTCCTTGTTTTGCAACTTGGATTCCTAGGTGAGGGCATTTGACGTGCCAACTTGATATATGCCTGGAGTTTTCGGGGATGAAACCATCCACCAAAACACAGAGTAAGAAAGGCAGAAGTTTAAAGCCATTTTTGCGTGCAGCTTGCTTGTATGGTCGATATTGTCCAGCATAACATGGATTTGTGTATATAATTTTCTTCCGTATGTCTCTACCATCATTGAATTTTTCAAGGTTTTAGCTACTGTTTCCATGGGAAAGGGGTCCAAGGCTGAATAAAAGGTTGAGGAAGAGTATACCCGTCATGCCGTGGAATTGAGGACCTCATTTTACCAAACATAATGATGCGGTTGAATAGTTGTAATCTAAAATCATCCATAATTCATAACACACGTATGATGAAGAAAGCAAATATTTATTTAACATTCAAGCAGTTAAACAAGAAAGTAACGCAAGAAATAACAAGCACAATTCCCCAACAAGACCATGTCCTGTTAAGTTCAGTTTAAAACAAATTCAAGGCTAGCTGATGTTTATTTATGACCCATCTATACTATGGCGCACGAAGGATGGACAGTGGCACTCGGTAAAACACGGGGGTGTAATCAATTGTTGATGGGTGATGTCAACTTCTTCTTTACCCTTTCCAAGTGCCCAAACAGTGCCTGGCTGTCTGGAAGATTTTCCTTGATCACAGGCTCCCGTTTGAAATCTAGAGTCCACTGATACAGCCTTGGCAGAGTGTTCGGGGCCAGAACCCGTACCCCTACTAATTCTTCGATGGATTCAAACCACTGGGTAGCGATCCACCCGAACGACAAGTCCAACAATCCGATCCTATCCCCACCAAAAAATTTCTTATCCCCCAGAGCCTGATCTTGAATTATTCTAAGGGTTTCCGCTACTTGATTTGCTGTCTTCTCTTTATCCTCTTCAGAAGACCGAAAGAATGCAAAGAATGTCAGACTCTGCTTATTCACCAAATTTACCTTCTTGTCAGTAATGATTAGTCCAAAGATATAAGAAGGGAAATATTATTCTTGTTCCCGTTAAATTTGAAGCTTATCCTACTGATATGTTGCTCTAGTCAACCATTAACGCGATTTATGTTTTTTTTTTTCTTTTTTTTTATTCAGATGGCATACATGATCGAAATAAACGTTACCTTCTGTTGTCCGAAGTCAATCCAGAAACGTGCCATTGCTCTCTCATAAGGATCTGCAGGGAGTAAGGGGTTCTGATGATCCGGCCATGTTTCCTCGATGTATTCGAGGATCACCGCCGACTCGGCCACCGGCTTTCCGCCGTGAACGAGCACGGGGACCTTCTTGTGAACCGGATTGTACTCCAAAAGGGATGGACTTTTGTTGGAGAGGTCCTCTTCTATGTACTCATACCTCACACCCTTCAGCTCCAGTGCCCATATCACTCTATACACGTAAGGGCTTCCCCAGAAGCCGTGTAGCCTCACTTGGGATTCCTCCGTTGACATCGAGATAGGAAAAACAACTGCAGCGAGTTTAGGTCGAGCTATTTTTCCACTCTGATTCTCATTTTATTTTGTGGTTGTTATTATAATTTCAAGTTGGGACATTTCCAAGAAACCACCGGTACAAATTAAGACGCGGGCCACTTTGAATTGTCCTTCCTTACCCTTTCAGGACCATATTCTGCTGTTTTTCCTCACGGACATAAATGCAAGACAAGGATCGCTATGAGGCTGATAAGTGGAACTATTAACTTTATTCAAAGTGGTTGGTCAACCACTTCTTGAAAGAGAACAGGCAAGTTCCAGGAAAGGGTGCTGGGAATTTCATGTTCAATTTAAAAGATTAACGAGGATGGACTCATAGTAAACACTAAACACCTCTTTAAGGCCATAACTCGCGCTTGGTCAAAGTTAATCTTCCCTTGATCCGTTTTGTATGTGGCAGCAAGTTTAGTGTGCTGTTTTTTTTTTTTTTTTCAATTTGATTATCATTTGATATTTTGTTTGTCATTTCGTAATCTTTAATTCAGCACTCATGAATCACGATTTCACAAGACTTAAGACATTTCAAAAAACAATCTAGTGAGACTATGCAAATCAGAGAAATGCACACATGTACTTATCTATCCGAACCGTAGTATTATGTTAAAAAGGTTGCATAAATTCAAATTACACAACTATCATTATCTGAAGTTTATTCATTTTCCTGTCATTTTATTTTTTATTCTTCTTTTGAATTATCTTTTATTTGTATAATCTATCAATTTTTTCTTTTCAAATTCTTTTGAAGTTTCTTTATTTTAAATATTATCTTACTTTTAATTTTAAATATTTTTATCTTTATTATTTAAAAGATAACAACTTTATAAATTATAAATAAATTGACACGCATGTAGAGTGTGTGATTTTTACCAGTACCATATTATTAAAAGCTTTAGGTTAATTTGATAGAACATTGTGAATGTCCCATATTAACCTTAGTAAATTTATATCATTATTTTTAATTAATTAATAAAACCGAACACAGTCAAGTATAATTACTAATATACTATTATTTCTTTTATATTTTGTATATCTATACCTATATTATTATAGAAATAAAACTTTTAACTACACATGGTGAAATTGCATAACAATCTTTGATTAATTTTTTAAATTTCTCTACCCTTTTCTTTTTCACTTTTTTTAATATATTATAATTATTTGTTTGTCTCTCAAATTTTTCTCTT
Organism: Avicennia marina; assembly: GCA_019155195.1. Lineage (NCBI taxonomy): Eukaryota > Viridiplantae > Streptophyta > Magnoliopsida > Lamiales > Acanthaceae > Avicennia > Avicennia marina. Next base: position 12,161,517 of record CM032765.1, read on the forward strand.
TTCAAAGTATTCTTATATTTTTATTTTTATTTTAAATATTCTTTATACTTTTGATATATTTATAGTATATTATTATGAAAATAGACTTTGATAGTTTTCGAATTTTTGTGTGTTTTTTTAAATATTTTGTCTTGAAAATTGTGTAAAAGTAACAGAAAGAGAGAAATAAAATTTTAAAAATATACTAATTGAATATATATTTTGGGAGTCTTTAATTTGATAACAAACATAGCCAAAGGCTTTTTAGTTGTGCTTATAAAATTACACAACTATTTTAATATTTTTTTATTTTTGCATCCTTTTATTTTTCTATTTTCTTTTCACTTATTGTTTTTATTTATTTTTCTCTCAAACTTTCTACTTTTTCAATTTATTTTTATCTTTTTTATTTTAAATATTCTTTATACTTTTAATTTTATTATTTTTTATTATTTAAAATGCAATAAATTTATAATTTATCAAAAAATTAGCAAATACATAGAATATGCTACTTTTTACCATTCAAAAAGTAAATAAAAATTGGTAGCTTTTTAAAGAATACAATTTGTCACAAACTCAAGCACAACCCAAGAAGTTACCACACAGAGCTACAAGAAGTATCCCCGTTGAATTACCCTTAACCTTTCATTATCACATCCCACTATATTTTTCATAGTGAAATAGATTTGATTAATTTCAAATTGATACCTAAAACTTATTCAAATTTAGAATTTATTCAAAGCAGTCAATCAAGTATTACTTATAAGAGGAAAAAAAGAGACTTCGGGGAAAGAGGGTGTGGTTATTGCATGTTCAACTGAAAATGATTGACTAGCATATTAACTCATAGCATTGTTAAGGAAATAGAAAACCAGCTGTTGAACTAACATGCTGGAATCTGGTGATATGAATTATGAAATGGTAAGGATATAATGAAGTGTTTATCCTGGATCTAATAGCTTGATTGGATTCCTAAGTAATGGCATTTAATGAGACTACTTGATATATTCCTGAAGTCCTTGACGTTGATGAAACCAACCACCAAAACAGAGAATAACAATGAGACTGTAAATCCATTTGTAAATGCAGCTTGCTGAAAATTGATGTCTGTTTTTCAGCGTAACATTCATTTGTGTATATAATTTTCTTCCATGATAACTTTAGCATTATTGAATTTTTTAAAGTTTTTAGCTAGTGGTTTCACGGGAACGAGATCCAAGGCAGAATTAAAGTTTTGATGATGGATTTAACTAGTTCATTTTACCAGATCTAGCAAGCAGTTGTGTCGGCCAAGAAATAATTATAATCTAAAATCGACCAAAGCTCATAACAGACGCATGATGAAGAAAGCAAGTACTTTTTAATTTTTAAGCAGTCAAGAAAGAAAGTAAAACAAGAAATATCGTTGATATGGCACTGATGTGGCAAATGACAAGGTGATGACATGGCAGACGACGCACCAACTTGAAATATGAGTTGGCAATGCTATGGCATCAACTCTCTGTGGAATAAATATTATGTAAGTAATCCATATCATTTTGGAGAGATTATGTGTAATCTTATTTTTTATTTTGTGCATTTGATTTATTGTTTATTAAGTGCCTATGTATAGACAAAAATCAAATTTGTTGACTTGGAATAGTTGACAAGATTTAAAGATTTCATCCAATCTAAATTTGGTGGTAACTAAATCCACAAAAATTAAAAAAAAATTTGGCCAAAATGAAAAATCTGATTGGTGTTAGAAACCCAATTTAGAGCTTGGGTGAGACGAGTTGCAGTTTGAACTTTGACACAGATTTACAGTCATCTGGTTTCGAACACTCAAGAGATTCATTGACATACAAATCTTATAAAGCTTAGAGACTTCAAAAATGCAAGTTGGAGTAATCGAGTGTATGAAGGGTTAGATACATCTATTTCCTGTGATTTGTCGAGTGTGCATTTGCGGATACAAGGTTGAAATGAATGGACATTGACCTTTTTGGAGTCTTTATCTGATGACTTGCCATACCTGATACCTTACAAATATAAGAGAGAATTTTTAAACTACGTTAATGATTTTGCAATTCCAACTTGTTTATTTTCTATTTTATTACTTGATATTTCAAAATAACAAGCTTCATAAAACAATCAAAACCTTCAAATACCGACGACAAGTTCTCAACACAGCCACGTGCTGTGAAGCCCATTGCAAAACAAATTCAGGGCTAGCTGATGATTACTTATTACTGCACCGTATGCCACTTCTAATCAATTCTTGTTGGGCAATGTGCACTTCTCCCTTAGCCTTTCCAAGTGTTCAAACAGTGCCTGGCTGTCTGGAAGATTTTCCTTGATCACAGGCTCCCGTTTGAAATCCAGGGTCCACTGATACAGCCCTGGCAGAGTGTTTGGGTCCAGAATCCGTACTCCGACGAGTTCTTCCGTGGATTCAAACCACTTGGCAGCAATCCACCCGAACATCAGGTCCCCCAATCCGATTCTGTTCCCACCCGAACATGGCTCTCTCTTAAGGATCTGCAGGGAGTAAGGGGTTCTGACGATCCGGCCATGTTTCTTCGATGTACTCGAGGATCACCGCCGACTCGGCCACCGGCTTTCCGCCGTGAACGAGCACGGGGACCTTCTTGTGGACCGGATTTTACTCCAAAAGGGGTGGACTTTTGTTGGGGAGGTCCTCTTCTATTCTATGTACTCATTCCTCACGCCATTCAGTTTTAGTGCCCACGTCACTCTATATACATAAGGGCTTCCCCAGAAGCCATGTAGCCTCATTTAAGATGTGGACCACTTTGAATTGTCCATGTCTTCATTTAAAGTACACGAGGATCGCCGGAACAAAAAATGGTTATTTTATTTTATTTTAAAAAATAAATAAATTATGTCTACATAATATAATCATTGATTATTAAATGCTTCTCTTATGGGATTAAACATAAATCATTTACATCCTTATAGATTGAAAGTTAAACACATTAGCTCCCGGCCATCAAAATTTTAAACATTACAATATGTTAAAACAATATATTTTCTTTTAAACTGTGTTTGTGTTTCATATCTAATCTTGTATATGTTCTTTAGGTGTATACAACACAAATGCAAATGTATATTTTAAAGGACAATTAATTGAAATATATGATAAAAATATAAATTTAAAGTAGATACTTTGAGTTAAAGATACATATAAATATTATACACTTAATTTGGGTGGTGGTGTAATTCTAACAAGATGGTATAGTTGATAATTACACTAACTTGCTGGGGTTCTTTGTAATTAGTTAATTCATTTAAAAGTATAATTTTAAAATATTTAATTGTAGAAAATATGAATGCACTCAAAAAATTATGTGAAAATGTGAAAATTCTTTGTTTTTTCTTCTTTTTAAGTTAGCCTTTAGATATTTTAAATTTTTAAATGAAAAGAATTTTGTGTAAAAGTAGATTTCATATGACATATATGAGACATTGTATGGGAAAATTATGATGATTTAAAATTTATTGTTATATAAATTATGAAGTTATAATCAAGTAACAAAAAAGATTTGTTGATGAGTTAGATAGATTTTTTTGATAGCGTTTGAAATCCAATTACTTAATATGGTTTGTTCACTAAATGAAGAAGTATAAATTTTTGATCGACTTGAAGATTTAAAAGTCTGATGCGAATACAAAGTGTAGAAATTTAATTGGTTCAAGTTTAATGTGAATACATAGTTTAGAAATTTAATTGATTCAAACACTTGATGAATGACTTTGTAGGAGTCAAAAATTATGCACAAGACTTTGGTCGGATTTGAAAACTTTCATACATTAATTATAAATAAGAGGTTATCCTCAAACATAGAGAATAGCTTGAGAAAACTCCAAGACACTAGTCGTGAGAAGGCTAACTAGCTTAATTGATATGCTTATCCGTATAAGAGTTGAAATAAGTGAACTGTATAGTAATAACGCAAATTAACCGTGTAAGGAAAAATTTGATTTAATGGTAATTTAGTTAAGTAGAAAACAGATATGTTTTTGTACCACCTGTGCAACAACCTTGAAGGTGGTGACACCGTACAACAACCTTGAAAAGGTAATTAAATTTGCATGAGTGTCATTCACTTTACTTTACTCTTGAGTGTTATTCACTTTATTCTTTTATTATATTTTAATTGTTATATTAAAATGATCCTAACTTAGTGCGCCATACGCCACTAGCCATCCAACTTAAATATGGTAAAATAAATAGAGATAGCCAGCAACAAAAGCGAAGATTGGAGGACAAAACCAGATTAGGAGAGATCTACAATTACCAACAGCCGATCCCACAATATCTGTACAAATGAATTTAAAAAATTAGGGTCTTATAAATAATGAAGAAAGCATTGTAAAAAGATTATTATGGAATAAAACTTGTCTTTCCTTTTCTTCCCCCTCCTCCCAACCTTTTCTCCTTCTTCCCCATCTCCACTTTTTGTTTGTTACTGCTTTAGTAAGCCATTTCTATGTAGGTAAGACATTGCAACCTCTGTCCTCATGATTAGTCACTCAGAAGCCTCATATCTATTCTAATCTAAAACTTCACCACCACAAGAGGCTCACCAAACGGCGGTTGTCTTAGTCAAGCAGCAAAGCCTGAATAAGAGATTTTGTTCCGATTAAAGTGAAGAGCAAAGGACAGGAAGTAAGGAGAAGCAGGATTCACAACTGTTTCTCCACTGGCCACCGGTAGAAAGGAGGATGACATAGCTTCGGCCAAAGAGAAATAGAAGGAGAGAAGAGAAGGGGACCAGATGGGTTTGGAGGAAGTCTATAGGTCAAGGGCATTAAGTGCCTTGCTATACTCAAAGGACAATATTACCCTGCATGTTTATCAAAAAGGCCTCAGCCACAAGTTCAAACAAATATCTCAACTGCCTGGCTTCTCCACGAAGCTACCTCTACTTAGGCTGGATTTTTGAAGGCCCAACAGGCTTCCTTACATCACACCTGGTATCAGACCCCGGCTCTCGCACCACATTAGCAAAGACTAGATCTCAGTAGATGGTAGAGAAATCCCAAGACAAGCAAATCCAGGAATTGGAAAACAAAGTAGAAAATAGAATGGAAGTAAAATTGAAGGAACTAAGGGAGGAATTCAGCACCTAATAATAGGGAATGCAGCAGAAGGTAGAAAAACCCCAATCGAAGGCAGACAGTAAGATGGATAAGATACTGGCCGTTGTCCAAGTAATGGGGACCAGAATGTCAACGTCTCAAGTGAGTGAAGGATCCGTGTGACTATTTTCCCTGCAAAACTGCATAAAATAGGTATTTTAAAGTGGTATTAGAGTCAAATTACCTGTGAACTTAGTTCAAAGTAAGTGTAATCTTGGTGTGTTTTAAGAACTTGTAGACATAAACACTAAAAAAAGAGGATCCACGTTATACCCCTCACTTCTCAATGGCTACAACTATTTATATTGGAAGGTACAAATGTTTTCATTTATGAAATCTCTAGACGAGAGAACTTGGTGTGTAATTGAAAATGGATAAAAATCTCCAATTGAAAGAAACACCAAAGATGTAGAGGTTGTTAAAAATGTAAAATCATATATCGTTGAAGAAAAGCTAGCTACATCTGAAAATTTAAAAGTAATTAATACAATTTTCATGGACATGGATAAAGATCAATTCAAATTTATATCTACATGTGAGGTAGCAAAAAAAGCTTAGAACATTTTTAAAAATATTTATTAAGGTACAGATGGTGTTCGAACTTCTAAACTTCAAATGTTAGTATCTCAATTTGAAATTTTAAAAATGGGAGAAGATGAGACTTTACTGAATTTAACTAAGAATTGTGCCACATTGCAAATGAAGCCCTTCAATTGGGTAAAAAATATTCTAAAACTAAACTTATGAGAAAACCTTGTGCTCTTTGTCTAAAAGGTTTGCCCTAAAGGTTTCTACTATAAAAGAAGTAAGAGGTGTGAATAATCTTTGCTTTGATAAGCTTGTGGATTCATTACAAATATATGAGATGAATTTAAATTATGGTAAGAATGAAAATGAGTTGGCTTTCCAGTTGAAGAACAATCAAGTTGAATCTCGCAACACTGACGACATTATTATATCCGTAATTAAGGAACTTAAAAGGTTATTATAAAAAAGGAAGTTAAATAAGTTTGGAAATTCATCTAAAAAGACCCCTAAAGATCATGAAGTGTTCCAAAGAGATTGAAAACCATGAGCCCCAACGAAAAGGAATTCAATGTCATGAAGGTGATGGATTTGGTCATGTTCAAGCAAAGTGTGCCAACACTCTCAAAAAGCAAGAAAAGTCCATAAGTATGACCTGAAGTGAAGATGGATCAAAAGAATCGAATGATGACAATGAAACAAGAAATCATATAGCATTTAACTCAATCAGTAGGAAAGCACAGAAAACAACCTACAATGTTACAACATCAATAGTAACAACAGAAGATCAATTGAAGTACAACAGCAATGATAGTGAAATTACTGAAGAGTTGCTATTCACTTATCAATTGATATGTGATAAATTGATGATCACACTTAGAAAATAAAGCACTAAAGGATAAAGTAAAATCTTTAAAAGATGATAAGGTGAAGTTATAGAATGCCTTCAACATTCTAAAAGAAGAGTGCAAAAGGTTTGAAGAGTTATATCATAAAGCTGAAAATACAACAAATGAATATGTTGCTGCACTCGACAAATTAAATTTCAAAAAAGCCAAACTAGATGATGTCTTATCTATAGGAAGGTTTGTAAAAGATTGAATAAGTTTGGGCTTTATAGAGAAGGTAGAAACTAGTATACAAAAAACAAAGGAAATCAAATTTTTGAAAGAAACAACACTACAAAGTCTGATCCAGCAGGTGTTGTGAAGAATTTTGGGAGAAAAAGCAGAAGGAGATCGAAGGAATTCTATTGCTATTGCAAGAAACTAGGTCATCTAGTGGGAAGGTGCTTTGCATTGCTTGAATAAATGCCACGATGGAATAATATTGGCAACATTAAAGATAAAAGAGGTCTCATAAAACAAATCCGAGTCAAAAAATTAGACCTAAAATATTCTATCTCATGTGCATCTCCTAATTATTATTCAAAAGATTCATGGCATGTCAACAATAAAGGTAATAGTCCAAACTACAAAAATTATGCATACAAGCATAGAAAGTTTGGAGAATTTCAAAAGAGTCATATTCAAAGAGGAGCAAACAAAACTTTGTATGCCAAATGTTGCAACAAAAACTTGTCTATGACTTAAAATTATTTGGATCGGATGATGGTTAGAAATCATGTTGGAACAAAGGACAAATAAAAGTACAATGCTGTAACACCATACACAACTATACATACACATTCTAAAGTAAGAACTAATGTTGTTGTTATACTTCTTTATAGTAATACTCCAGTAGATGGAACTAATCCGTCTCATCCATAAAGTATGTTTGGTATACCATTTGTATTTGATTACCCTTTGACAAATTTGTGTCGCAAACAGAAAGAAAAGTCTCAAAGGGAAAGGGGTGTATGATTGTCTAACAAAAAGGGAGTGTGATATTTTTGATTTACAATGTTGTGACTATTGCTAGTAACAACAACCTTAACTTTTTGGACTTTTTTGTAATTAGTCATTGTTGGTAAACTGGTAAATGGAGTACTATGCTGGTGCCTTACCTAGTTTTCCAGACTTCTATGCATTCTAAATTTTTGATTGCCAATTATGTGTTGATCCACAAATGTGTCAAAGGGGAATATTATTACCAAAATTATATTAGCACATTTGTATAGAACTTTTTTTAAGAAAAATCCACTGATTAATAATGTGTAAATAAATTTAGACTTTTAATAGACAAGTACTGAGAACGTGCGTTGCATGTGATTATTGAGATTTATTTAAATTATTTAATATTAATAACATGAAGGATCATGTAAGACATACTGCACATAGATGAGAAAGATATTTTTTTAAAAAAAATATTCGAAGCACTAAACATAATTCTATTCTAAACAAAATCTAATATCATCCATCAATTCTTCTCTTGCTTATTTTTTATATCAGTAGATAATTTCTTCATGACTTTGTTCTTTGGTTTGTGATTGTTTTTCTTTATGAATCTGTCAAGAGTTTGTTCATCATCAATTGAAATGCTGATATTAATGGCTTCTTCGTTCCTTTCTTGATTGATCGCCTATTTTGTTTTTCTTTGTTGTCTTATGAGGTAGTGACAACACAGTTGTCCTTTTAATCACTTTCTTTTCTTTTGGTTTGAAAATTGTAAACATATTTTTCTATTACTTTAGCAACAACATGTATTTTTTCATCTCTATGTTGGCTTTTTTGTTAAGGACAATGAGGAAGCAATGTTCCTTGGATTCTTGAAGGACCTTGCCTCTATAATATTTCAACTTGTGTTTTCCATAAATAAAGATATGAATTAGCATTATATGCATAAGATACTTGTAATTTTAAATGTTTAAAGGAGAAAAAAAAATAAATATAAGAAGTGTTTAAAATTATAAAATCACATTTTTGATTGATGCTAGGTATCCCTGCGACGGACAACCAACAAATATGGTTGCAACCTCATTAAATATTGAAACTTAGCATGAGTATCTTCTTGCTTCACATAGACTAATACTGTTAGCCCCATTATAAATATTTATATTTGCGCAGATCTCCTTTTCCTTCCAAAGAGAAGTACGGCTAGCCCCATTATAAATATAGTCACAAAGATTACTCACTTATTCATTATTCCTAAGGTACAAATCAGAATCACATGACACCTATTCAATTCCATAGTTCTTGATCTCGTCAACTCTTTTTCTCATTTCAACTCAAAATCATCACCAATGTTGCATATAATAATGAAATACTTAATACATAAGGAAGTTACACTAACTCACCTCAAACCAATAAATATTTTAACAACAGTACCTTAACTTTTATACCAAAAAAGAAAAATGTCAAAATGATATGACGATTTATAAATCAGAAGATAGCTTAAAGAAAAGCATTTTTTATACAAAGCCATTGAATAACACACCGAAAGATAGCCATCGAATAACACACCGACAGATTTGCATAAAATTGCTTCAATAAATTTCAATCTTGTCACCTGCAAATCACAGTAAAATATGGCAGCAAATGAAAATATCCACCATTCACAATAGCTCCTTTGATGGAACATATGCAAACAAATAAATATATTAGTAAAGATTTTCAGTTATCACCAGAATCAGAGATTTGTTCATCTAAACCATGCCCTTTTGTCCGTGATCCAACCTCTTGAAAGTGTTCCCGAGAATCAAATAGAATGCTCAAATATGTGTTCCTATTGGTTTGTTTCAGTAGCTTCATATTCTCAAAATATGTAAACCTAGGTATATAACATATATAGCTATATTATGTTATTCATAAAAATGTATATATGTACATTTATAATATTTTTAATTCTTATACACATAGATTGTACTCTGATTTAGTGTGTCTTACTTATATACACATTATGTCATATTTGTTAATAAATCGTTATAAAAATAGACTATAAATCAATCTAATAAGTATTCTTCCATTTAATTAATGCTTCAATAATGCCAAACTTCATTTCTTATCTTTTATTTGAATTAATCATAATGCTTGTTTTTAATAATTTTCAGTGATATATATATATATATATACTCTATTAATTTTATACATACCTCATACTTTAATTTAATAATCTTTTATACTATTTGTTGTAATATTTTTAAAAACAATTTAATCTATAAATTACTAAATAAAATAGTTCATTTCAAAGACCATTTATATTTTACGTAACATAAAAAATCTATTAACAAAGTTTCATTCTATTCAACTACTGTGTACGGATTATATACATATACATGAAATCCTTAGAAGTCTCGATACAACAGAACTGCACTTTTGAGAATATAGGAAAATTCACATCTTTTTTATGAAATGAGCTAAATAAGATTTTGATATGTTTTTTTATTGCTTTAAAAAAAATTCTTCTCTTAAATTAAAATGAAACAATAGATTTTGATTAAAAAAAACACCATGAATATTAGAAATCTATACTTATAAGTCAAATAGCAATGAATATCTTGAAACAAAAATTTCACAAAATTTTTTCTATATGTTCAAAAGTGATATGCTAGAGGCTACTTCATCAACTAAACAACGATGGAATTTGAGGCACATCTCAGCAAAAATCAAGAATAAGTATATGTTGTCCAGAATCTTTGGCCTTCAGACCTAAGAAGATGAGATTTGAAAATCGTATTGTTTTAAAATATATAATAGATCATTTTTATCACTTATGATTATATCTTCAATTTCTTATGAAAAATACATTATTTCTTTTTCATAGGTTGCTAATACCTGATACAAAACATTGTTAGTTCTCTTTGGTAGGTTACGTTCAAGATTTCCTGTTATATGTGTATGGTGTTAGCTTAATAGAAAGAATCAATATTATTAGTTGAATTTATATTACAAGTAATAATTAGGAATGAGCAAATTTAGCACTATTGTTTTTAAAAGTATATTGTTAAAAAATTTACAAGTAAGAGTAATTAATATATTACCTGGTAACTAACTTGACACCAATTGTTGTCAATTTAACCTTTGCTTTCTTGTCCACGCCCTAATACAAAACAAAATATTGGGCATTTTTCATTTATAATTGAGTCAAATTATAGTTTAATAGTACAAATACTTGCAAGCAAAACTTGTTTGCAAACTATGTTTTTAGTCCATGACTTTCCTATGATATTGGTCAAGCCTGGCTTAATTAGCACCTTGGTTGTAGACGTTAAAATTCCTCTTGAGAGAGCAACATATAATTGACCATGAGAAAATACAGATTCTGGCAAATAAACACCAACATTGGGAATTGTTTGTCCTTGTGCTTTGATGATTGTCATGGAAAAGCCAAGTCTTACAGGAAATTATTTTCGCTTAAATTGGAATGGATAATCTTTATGTTCAATTGGTGAAAGCGTTGTTCTTGGAATAAAGACATGCTTTCTAGTATGTTGTCCAAACACAATCTCAGCATCAATTACATTATTTTAAAACTCCCAGCACACCATTTTTGTACCATTACATAAGCCATTTGATAGATCCAAATTTCTTAATAGAATTATTAGACAATTCCTCTTCAACACCAATTTATGAGGAGGTAAGCCATTTGGAGTCAAAGAACTGAGAAAATCCTATTTATAATAGTCATTTGAATCATTAATACCTTCATCAAAACTATTAAATATATTCTCTTCTGGAAACATGTAGAACAATTTTTCATTCACGTTATCAACATGCTCATTTAGCTGCTAACATTGTTTAACTTGTCATGTGATCAACTGAGTGAGCATTTCTATGTAATGATGGAAAGATAGGCCTTATCAATCATTGTATTGACTCTTCTTCATTGTCGTACTCAACAATCATCTCATCAAGAATTTTTATATTACCTTCACTATTAGACGGTTCTTCACCATCCCCCAGTCTAAGTAAAAATTCACAAAATTTTGGATTTGGGTAGCTCTCATATTGTTTGACAAGGTAATCTTCTTTATTTTGCACCACAGATTTGATTTCACCAAACTCGCATAAATGATTTGCTGGACTGTTGCCTTAGGAACAACTGGTAAACCTTGTTTGAAATCTCCACCAAAAACTATAACCTTCCTATTGAAATCTTCACTTCTTCCTGTTATGTCTTTTAACAGCTTATCCACATTTTCAATAGCCCATTATTTAGCCACAAAGGCTTCATCCCATAACAACAACTTTGCTCTACGTAATAGCTAAGCAGCTCCAAATTGCTTAGACCTAGTGCATTCACTTGATTCATTTGCATCAATTGGTATTTTGAAATGTGGGTCTGTTGTTCTCCCCCCTGTCATTATCGTTGTGGCAACTCTAGATGTAGCTGTTGCAATTGCTACTATATTTTGAGATCTAACATGGGCTAATGACGTATGATACAAGAATGTCTTTCCTATTTCACTTGGCCCATCAACAAAAAAATGCCACCCTAATCTTTTTTTTAATACTATCTAAGATCATGGAAAATGCAATATTTTGTTCTTCATTCAAACTAAAATGGGCTGCACAATATTCTATAGATATTTCCATTGACATTTCATCTTGTATCTCTCATGCAAAATCACTATCCATGTTATGCTTTTCCCCATGCTTTCCAAAAAATAATTCACACTTTTCAAAGTTTTGACAACTTGAAATTCTGCTAAAGTGTCTAATTCTCTTTTAAAATCTTCTAACATTGTATCAAAGTACGTATTCGAAAGAATTCTGACATCAACTGGTTGACAATACACTAAAATGACTACAAATAACCTTTGTAACTCATGTGGCATTTGAAGAGTGATTGCCTTGTTCAAACATTCAATGATATTTTGATCTAATTCTAACAGTCCCATTTTTTGTGTAGCTTCTTTGAAAGTAGAGCATTGTTTTCCTTTAACCATTAACAAATCTTGAAAAGATGTTAGCCCTCTAACATGATTCAAGAGCAATCTAAGATAATGTCTTTCTTCTTCAAAAGGATTTGCAGTTTTTATGCATTCAATCACATTTCTTTGCTTTCTTTCTTTCAAACATCGAGCTTTATCCCATACATAGTGCTCTGGAAATTCCTTGTAAAGATATTTTATTGCATTTTCACTTCTAGAACACATTGAAAAATATTATGTCAGCATTGTCTTGGAGACATAATCCAATCCCAAAACATTAGATAGATAAGCTTTGATTTGCTCATCACACATTGTTGATTTGGAAGTTAAAGAGCCAAATCAATAACTACTACTTATATTTCATTCAAATTAAATTTGAAATTTCTCCACATTGCTTTTTGAGCAAAGACCCATCAAGCATCTTCAAATTGTTTAATTTCAGAAATGCAATTTTCATTATCACTTTGGGAAATTTGAATCACCACTCTATCTTGTCCTTTGTCGATATACTTGTACAATTATTTCATTGCTATCACTCTTGAGCATATCTTGACACTTATATACCTTAACAAGAGATATGGATTATAAGGTACCATCTATTGGTTGTTTTGTTGTGCATTGCAAACTTGAATAATTGATCTATTTTTCCTTCTTCTGTATATTGGATAACCATCTTTCTCTTGAATTGTGAGCTCACAGTATGTACATGAATAATGATATTTGCAACATCCATCCAACATACAAGAATTTTTTGGATTCTTAACTCCGCATGATCTAAGCATCATATGTTTTACAACCAATGCACACAACTCATAATTTTCTTGTTCATTCGGCAAATGTATCAAACTGTTCTGTGGCAATGATTTTATACCCAAGCTTCAAGATTATCAACATATGAGCATGTGGCAATCCTCTTTTCTAAAATTCAATCCAAGAACATGTGCACAGCTACCTTTCCAAGTATTTCTTTCTTATATAATTGATTTTCAAATCCTACAATTTTGTTCAAAATATTCTTGAGGTTAAATCTGGTCGGTTTTGTGCTTGTTGCCCATCAAACAAATTTTCTTGTATTTCTTTTGATTCTGGATTGCAAGTCATTGTAATGAAGAGATCATGTTTTCCAAATCTCTATACTAAAGTTAATGCATCTAGATACTTACATCACATATTTCTTCGACCTCCAATAAATGATGCGCATATTTCTTGAACCTCCAATAAATGACGCGGGGAGTATAACTCATTTGCTAACTTTGACAAAACTCAAGTAGATTGCCCTAGATTTCTAATTTGTAGTCAATAGCAATTTTATTCTATACGTCAAAATTTTTGTTGCTCTATCCACCAACAACTGTTAATACAAATAAATTTAAAATAAGCAATAGTTTTTAAAAAATAAAAGAATCACTTTCCTAACTTAAATAAAATTATCGCATGGGTTCTCTCATTATAATAATATATATGTGTATATATGAATGTATGTATTGTAAATTTTAATCTAAATTATTGCATAGGTTCCCTTGTTATAATAAGGAGAACAGGCAAATTCTAGGAAAGGGGTAACCTTTGATTATCATTCCTACTATTTTTTTCTTCGTGCCATAAGTTTGCTACAATAAACTTTTCAACTGAAATTTATTTAAATTTATAATTTACTCAATGTAGTCAATAAATAATTTACGTGCAAGAGGAAAAGAGGAAAGCTCGTGGAAAGGGCATGTGGGAAATTCATGTTCAACTAAAAAAAGGAATGACAAGGATACAAGCAAATTGACAGAATTACACCACTCTGTCCTCATATTTAGAGTAATTATAAAGATCACTCCTCAAGTTTTACGAATTATAGTGACTTTCACTGAGTGTCTTCTCCAACTTACAAATTAGTCCTTCTAGTAAGTAAATTGACGAAAATTGAAGACATCAGCATAAAAATGTCAATTTTACCCTCAATAAATATTTATAATAATTTATATTATGTTAAATAATTAAGTACTTTTAAAATTTGTATATATTTTAAACATTTTATAACAAAAACATACCTCTAACATTTATTTTCATATAATAAAATAATTTATAATTGATAATAAAAAGAGAAAAAAAATTAAGATTTATATTATAATAGCAAAAATTTTATTTTCTAACTCATAAAAATAAATTTAAAATTTCAATTTTAAAATTTCCTAAAATGAAAAATAAAGATGTATATTTTATAAAAATTCAAAATTTGTTATATTATAAAAATTTAAGATTTATATTATAATAGCAAAAATTTTATTTTCTAACTCATAAAAATAAATTTAAAATTTCAATTTTAAAATTTCCTAAAAATGAAAAATAAAGATGTATATTTTATAAAAATTCAAAATTTGTTACTTATTCCAAATATATTATTTGAGTAATAAAAATATATATTTTAAGAATTATATGTCATAAAATAATAATTTAAATTTAATAAAATTTAGAATATCTTCCAATTAAGATATGATAATACATTTTTTGAAATATATAAAGTATTTAAAAAATAAGTTTTATAAAAAATTTAAAAATAAATATTTATATTTTTAACATATAAACCGTGAAAATATAAAGCATATACTTAAAAGGATAAAAAGGTCATTTCACAATTTTCAAAATTTGATTTTTCTATTACGCTTTAATCCTTTGAACAATGGACATTTTGGTCTTTTCATCAATTTTTATAAAACCAAAATTTCTATTTTAATTATACTTTAATCCTTTTGAATTTGGATATTTCGATTATTTCATTAATGTCAACCGAATTTTGGTCAACATAGTCAACATATGAAATGTCATTATAATCTATAAATCTTGAAAGAAAGCATTTGTATTTAATTCAAATGTAAGGGAAGGACAGTATAACAACCCAAATAGAAAGACTCATAGCATAAACTACCACGTCGTGCTTTGTCTAAGTGAAGCTTTCCTTGACCCCTTCGAAACGTGGCAGCGATTTTCCGCTGTCGGCAGGATTTTGCTGAATTGCACAGTTCAAGGGAATTAAAACTGCATGCATAATATAGTTTTTTCCATTCCATGATTCACGGTACATGTGGACAAGCCACCAAATTGGGTAGAATAATAACTTGTGGACTCAATAAAACTGACGACAGTGTAACTTCATCTTCCCGGCAAGGAAACATTCTGAAATTGATTGCCACTCCCAATGTGGCAACTAAACAGTCTGACAGACATGTTTTGGGCATAAGCTTGAGATTCCCATATGTAACACTAAGAATGATGATGAAGAATACCAGAGACAGCACCAACTGAACTCATTTTGAGACACATATGGACGTCTCAAGGACATATAAACTCACCATCAAAGCCCTACTTATTTTGTATAATACATGCTAATGAGAGGGATTTTACCATATCTAAGACGCTGGTTGGTAATTCAAGTGATGACACGAGAAAAATCCAACCGCATCAGTTATTATCGGTTGAGATGGCCAAGGAGCCACGGCGGAATGTGGATTCCGGAGTCTGTTGGCCGTGCTTGACTGCCTTCTTCTTCATATGTATTCCATTTCTGGTATTGGGAACCACCACTGCAAAACCTATGCCAATGCAAACTACCCTACATCAAGATTGTTCAAAATTCACTGCACTCATTGTATTTTAAATCTCAATAAAGAAAATCAAGATTTCAGAGATCTGAAGAAAAGAAGACTAACAATATCAGCATTGTTTCTTAAAAGTACCACAGAAAGATCTGAAACAATGTGTTCTATGTATATGGAGCCAATCATTAATTTTTGAGTGAAAGTAAGAAATAATACCCAATGGTTAGGGCAGGAACATGTAATTCTAGGGGAGGCCGAGGAAATCTGAAGGTGGACAAATCTTGAGGCAAAGCTTCATGTTCCAGCTGTTTGCCCTTCTCTATTTGCCACTTTTCTTTCTCCTTGAGCTGTTCCCACATCGATTGTCTTAGTATATCACATAATCAACAATAACTTCAATCTTGTAGGACAAAAGGAAAAGACTTCATTCCTGTCAACGTAGATTCAACAATGTTCAACTCACCTGGTTAGCTAGTGAGTTGTTCTGATCCTGCAGTGCTCTCTCCTGTCATAGATACCAGAGTTAAAAGGAAGAAAAATATTAAATTTTTCTTGGTGTCATCTATCTTCTGCCAACAGTGTTGTCAAATTCTTATCGCCAAGATTTAGACATGATTTATAAGAGTAGGAGTAAAATACTAAGAGGAATGAATATATATTCTTAATTTCGTTCCAAAATACATGATTAATACAATTTTTTATTAATGATTCCTTCCAATGGATCTACCCATTCCAATTTCACTAGGTATAACCTTCTTTCTTTATTTGCAAAGTTTTTCTACTAGATTAATAAAATATGACACAACTAATTGATTAAAGTTTTGAACTTGTTTTGACATCATAAAAATGTTAATTATTTTGAATATTCATTATACAAACGTATTGCACGTCCTTATCATATATAATGAAATTAATGTGATACATTTGAACATATTAATAAAATTTTTATTTTATAGTAATATATCTAAGTGCATGAACAACATAAAATATATTATATATTTTTTATATTTTGTATAAATATACATACACTATTTATTATGAGGAAGACCTCTAAAATAACCAATCCTTTCAATAAATTTATATACTATATTTTTTAATAAAATTTCTCATATTATAAACAAAGTTCATCTTTTAGCCAAGCGCATATAGTAATTTTCATTTATAAACATAAAGTATTAAATTCAATTTTAATATACATTTTAGAATTATAAATTTTTGAAATTTTAATAAATTTCAATTTTAATTTTATAATATCCATGAAAATACATTAAATTGAAAAAAATTAATGAAACTTTAAGTATGATAATTAATACACTAAAGAATCTTTCAGGATTATATTAATATATAACTATGATTACATGTATATATGTATGTAAATGACATAAAAATTCAACTTTGAAATATATTTTTTTGTTTTAAATTTAATAAAATTTAATTTAATGTTTAGAGGATGTTTAAAATTTTAAATATAGAAAATCATAAAGTTATTTAAAAATAATTAAAATTTTAGTTATAAAATAGAATATTCTAAATGACCACAATAAAAATTTATATATATAATATTGACATAGTTAGTTCGGTCAAAGTTATAATTAAAAGTTATCCTACAACTTTAAGTTAAAATAGTAATAATAAATATTATTTAGTGGAAAATAATAGCTTAACATTATGAAAAATTATCAAAATGATAAATATGTTTTATTTATAAGATATTATTCAAATTGCCTAATTTTTCGAAAAGTCAAAATTATATCATTGTTACAATAATTAAGTTGATATAATTTTGAATTTTGATGTATTGGATATCTAAGGTGCAAATATTTAGAGATCAAATTTTCATAATTCTGATATTTATATATATAGGCTCTATGGGATGAAAAAAATGAAAAAACAAAAAAAAACAAGTGAGAAAGGGATCCAATGAAGATATATAACACAATTGCAAACTTTGGGAGGACTTATCTATTAGATGCTTTATGAAATCGTAAGGACTTAGAATATTTGAATCATGCATGTAATATGTTCAATGAATGAGTGAGATGAAGTTGAAAAATAATGAATCCAGTTCAAAATATTTGTTTTGTAAATTGTGGGATTTTAAGTGAATTAAGCTTAGGAATGATAGTGAATCAAACTAATTGACTGGACTTGTTATGTAGCTTGACTTAAAGTTCAACTTGAGCTCAAATAAAGTTTAGCTTGGATAGTTCACTTAGGTGAGCTCGACTCTACTTCTGTGCTCGTGAAGGGGCTGAACTCACATAAATATAATTTCTCATTATAGACATTACAAGATTTTTTGTAATTGGTCTAGTGGTGTGGCTCTTGCCTAAAATACTTTTCTAGGGTTTGATCCAGAAAGTCTTCCACATTTACTTTTCTACTTTAGTCAAGTGGTACTTTTACATTTGAATGAAGCAAAAGGTAGGAAGATCAATTTTATGATGGTTGTAAGAGGTACAAGATGAGTCAAGCTTTGTCGATTTATTTAAACATAAATTCATGTCAAACATTATCCATATGGATCTTCAACTAGGTGGTATTTCTACGGTTTAATGAAGCAAGAGTTTGCTAGATCAATTTTATACTTGTCAAGAGCACAAGATAAGTCGAGTTGGCCTATCAACCTTGCAAGCTAGTTTGATTAAAGTATGACTTAAACTCCACGTTGTTTGAGTTTGAGTCAAGCCTATTCAAGTTCGAGCTCATTCTTATGTGTTCGAAAGTTCATGAGCTTTTTCTATTTTTTCTTATTTATGT
Source organism: Avicennia marina (assembly GCA_019155195.1). NCBI lineage: Eukaryota > Viridiplantae > Streptophyta > Magnoliopsida > Lamiales > Acanthaceae > Avicennia > Avicennia marina. The sequence continues at coordinate 12,180,321 of CM032765.1, forward strand.
ATTTATTTTTCATGTAAATAGTAATACATGAATATATATTCAAATGATACATTTAATTAGTAACAATAAGTTAATTTATAGCTTTTATTTTATATATGACTTTGTCTACATGTATATTCAATGTTTTATTGTTTGATTTGAATAAATATATTTTAAAATTTAAATTATAAAATTCCTTGTAAAGTTATGAAAAGATTTAAAATTTTAGTTCATGTTAAGATATGTATAATTTCTAAATGAAATTTGGATTTTACAAATTAATATAATTATGAATCTTTTATAAACATATTAGTGTATGATAATTTCATTTATGAATAAATAAGATGTGAGAATTTATTTTATATGTATTTCAAAAATTAAATTTATAAAATTTTCATATATAATTTTGGAATGTTTGTAATCTTGTATATGCATAAAATGATAAATAATCTATATAAGACTTTAAATGTTATAAAGTAATACAATTATGCATCTTTAATATTATTTTACTGTATGGTAATTGTTACACTTATGCATATATTGAATTTTGATGTATACTTTTTTATTTATATTTTATAAAATTTTCAGTGAAATTTTTGAGAACTTTTATTTTTAATTCATACGTATGATATAATATAGCCTACCTTGTAAATGATATAATTAAAATATATTTCAAAAATTTTAGTTAAAATAATAAAAATAAATATAAATTAATGAAAATAATAGCAAAATCTAACAAAAATCTTATCCAAATAATAAATATATATTATTCATAAAATACCATTTAAATTATATAAATGTTTTATATAAATTAAAATTATGTCATTGTTGAATAATTTATGGATGATCTAGAAAAACTATTTTTATCTAGTTACTAAATATTTCGAATGTGTTATTCTGACATTAAACAAAAAAATTTTCAAAATTATTGTGCTAGATTATAAATTTTAAGTTATGTTTCAAAATTTATTATAAATGTTTATTTCCATATAGGTTTAAAATAATGTTTCATGCTCAATATGTATTTTGAATATTCCCTCTTAGTTGAATTTAAAATTTAGTTGAATATTCCCTATATATTGAACCAAATTCAAGCTTAGCACTTATGCATCAAGCTTGAGTTTGAGCTTGAGTTATATACTTACATTTTGAGTGCTCATTTAGGCACATTTGGGCTCATGCTCAAAAAAAAAAAAAAAAAAGAGTGCTTGACGCTTGCCCATAGTTGTTGCTTTCTCTTTTTCGCTTTTTAAATTTTAATGATTTAGTTATTTCTTAATATTGAACTTGTGTTAAGCTCTGAACAATGAGCCTATCGAGCTTGAATAATTTTTCTTTCTGTTTTTAAAAAAAATTAATGATGTAATCGTTTTTATGCCCAAGCTGAAGTCGAGCACTAAAAGAAATAAATCAAGTCTACTTGAACTCGACTTGACTAAACTTAGTAATACCCTTAGTTAAGCCATATCTGGTGGGACAAATGCTGCAATTTTAACTCCAAGGAGGTAAAATTAGATGGATTTATAACCATTCAGAAAAGGTTAGGTAGTGGCCAGAGCTTGTATAAAATTAACTCTTTCGAATTAATAATGGACTCATTAGCCTATATGCCTATATATAAATTTAAATATCAGTCTGTAAGATCTCACTAATCCTCCTGTTGTCTTCAAACTTTCAGTTAAATACTTCTATATGTTGATGGTCTATAACATTTTGGTGTGGCTAATTTGCTGTACTCTCAATGGACTTTTCTCTTTGTATAACTTTTTGAGTTTTACGGATTAATGCATAATTGGCATACACTGAAAAATTAAGAACAGACACGAGATGAATAAATCTTGGCTGAATAATTGCTTCATCTTGTGCGTTAAAACTTGCTTGCTCTCACTTTTAGGTTTCTGTAATCAGTGTTAAACTAGCCAGATGCACAGAATCCAGAATGAGAAAAAAAAGTAATAAGAATAGTTTTATCTTCCCAGAAATTTTATATATTGGAAAAAATATATATTCTAGAACATATAAATGCTTTGTACATGCAAGAGGAAGAAATTGCAAAAAAATGACTGGAAGTACCTTTTTTTGAAGCTCGCTAATGGCCTCATGCATGAGTTGGTTCTACATGTTTCACATAATAACAATCAGTTGAAGGTCATCTATATGAACACCCACACATATATTTCAACCAACATATTAATAATAAGTAGCTCTTAATTAAAGTTACCTTCTTAGTCCGGATTCGCCTCAGAGAAGTGTCAATTTGTTGCTCCAAATTCTGGAGCTCTCTCAGGCTGAGGGGATCTAAATCCTGTCCCTGATAGTTCCTATAGAAAAACAATACAAGTTTGTTTTCCCAAAATTCAGAAGATTGTCAGTTTTATGTTGCCATCACATCATCTGGGGGAAATATATCTTATTTCTTCAGTGCATATCTCGATCAAACATTTATAATATGACCATCATTAAAATTTCATGATATAATGAACTTATGGGATGAAGTCATACGCATAGTGGCTACCATCTTTAGCAGTAGAATGTAATACAGTTTATATATATATATATATATATATATAGACACACACGCATATATTAATTTTTTTTGTAATAATGAATGCCCATTATGTCAAATAGTAAGTGATTTGACTTTAACGCAGCAAAATTTGACACTTAAGCGTAAAAAAGCTAAGGTTAGAATCAAGTCTTGACATGCCCATCTTTTTAACCAGAAAAAATGTTAGAAACAGTTTGCAATCACTAGAAGGTTATATGTACCTCAAATTTCTTTGTAGGAGTTCAAAGCTGGACTTCAGTCTTGGATATTCAAGGGACCAATTTTCCTACACAAGAACCAAATGTTATATGAAAGTCAAGATTAAAATAATGACTCAAAGAATAATTGTAATTTTTGTCCAATATATACAAGCGTTTAGAAAAAAATATCCTTTAATTTTCATCACTAGCAAAAATGTCCTGAATTTTAAAAATTTTGACAATTTCGAGATAAATTTTCAAAGCTCATTGTGGAAGCAACTCATATTCACCTTCTTTTCTAGGTGAAAGTTCAGCTGGAAATTTTGGAGCTACTTTTCCGAAAACATAAAATTTTGAAGAACTTTAGTTTAATTGAAAACAAACTAAGACATGGAACAGGATGATTCTTGGGTTACTATTTCCTATTTTTGACAAGAAAAACACATTCATTATATCTATGGTGTTAAACTATTGTGCTAACAGTGTTAATGCCACATTGTGCCCCATATTTATGAGTTGTCATTATTTTTGGCACAACCTACCAATAAAATGCTGACATGGTAGATTAATTAAACAAGAAAATTCTGTATTTTTTGTAATCTCTGACAGGAAATGTTGCAATATTTTTTGTAATAATATCCGCCAGATCCAAATGGAGATTATTTCGTGCTAACTTTAATTAATTAATATGATCTGGAAAGATTTAATTTGATCAGATTAGATTTAGTCAACTTACCCTATCAAGAAAATATAGAGAATAAGCAAAGTTGACCAAATATTAACTTCACATCTAGCTATTTTTGGTGCACTATCCAAAAGATTTTTGGTTCCTTATGATTCGGAAAGGCTCCTGAAGATTGTCAGATAATTAAAAAGGAAGAATCCAAAAATGTCGAATGACGCGTTGCAACGTGGAAAGAGAAAATTTTTGAAAATTTTCATATCTGTCAACCAGATTTCTCGAAGGAAGTTTCCCAACCTAAAAGGCTGACTACTTCTTCCATATTGTGCATATAATTTCAAGGCTAATTGTGAAAGCAATTCATATTCACCTTCTTTCCCTGATAAAAGTTCAGCTGGAAATTTTGGAGCTATTTTTCCGAAGGCATAAAATTTTGAAGAACTTATTCTAAGTGAAAACAAACTAAGCCTTGGAACAAAATGATTTTTGGGTTACTATTTCGTTTATTTGACAAGAAAGCACATTCATTATATCTATCGAGTTAAAACTTATTGGGCTAACAATATTTGGTTTAAGAATTATATAGAGGAAAAAGAAAGAAAATAATAGAGGAAATAATCTTCATTATTTGGCTGAACATATAAAGGAATTGAAGTATGAATGGAAAATTTTATTTTTGTAATAAAAAAGTAAGGCAAATGAGAAAAAAATAATTTAGCAAGGTCCCGTTCTTCAAAGCAAGGAGTACAAATGAGTCAATTAAGATGGGTAAAAAAAATTTTGGTTCGAGCTTGACTCGTGTATATTTGAGTTATCATCAAGCTTGAATTCAATTCAAGCCCATTAGTTTTTTAAAATTTTTTAAATAATTAATATTTTTATTAAAAATTTGCTAAAATACTTAAAAACTTTATAAAATTGAAAAAATAACAAAGTATTAGTTCAGTTCAATATCTAAAATTACAAAATATAAATTGTTTTGGAAATATAAACCGAATTCAAGCAAAATCTTAAAAATATAAATTAAGCCATTTAAATACAAACTAACCTAATAATTTAATCTAATTATGCATATATTAATATATAAAAAGAATAAATATGAAAATTTTAATTGATTTTATAATGTTATTTTATAGAAAGGCGCATCAAAGATATTTTTTTCTGTAGAACTAAACAACATAAAAAGTCAATAATAATCGTATAGGTGTAATTTTTTTTTAATAAATATAGATATTACTAATCAAAGTATACAATTTTTTATTTTATTTTTCAAAATATTATTTTGAATTGAATTGAAAAGGGACACTTAATTACATGCATTAATTATTAAATAATTCACACAAAAACATTGAGAATGTATTAAAAATTTATTTAAAGATACACAAATATAAATTATAGATATTATACTAAACAATCATTATGTGAAAATAAGAGGGGCACATGATATGTATTGATAGGTATTGATTTTATATATACTTCGCATAATACTAGTAAAAATATCTCTTCATTAACATCTCATACTTACAAATAAAGATCATTCACTTAATGTTTCTTTAATTTTTTACAAATTATTTATTATATATCAATTTGATGGTTATAAATATATTGAATAGATAAAATATTCAAATGATGAAAATATAAAAAAAATTTTAAAAATAAACAAAAAGCTCATGAGCTTACAAGGTTTTGAACATAAATAATTGAGCTCAAACTTGGCTAGGAAAAATTTGAATCGAACTCAAAATAATTTGAATTCGAGTCTAGCTCACCTATCAAGTTCATTAATTGACTTGACTCATCTTGCACCTTTATCGAAAGTGTTTGACACCTTCATTGTTCCCATTTGTTTTGTCATTATTTTTCTTATGTAATTAATAATAAAATAATTTTGTATCTTGTTATTTTAGTTTGTTCATACTTTTATTTCTTCATTAAAATAATGTATCCAAACAAGATGTAGAATGATGATTTTCTTTAAATTTTGTTTCCTTTCTCTAGTATTTTATTGTCCTTACGAAGATCCTTCAACCAAACATAGCGCAAGTGTTGTCCTCAAAATCATTTTTATATCTAGGTATCACATTTAGCTGTATAATTATTTGACAGATTTAATGTGATCACACTCTATTTCTTGATGTCGTATGTACAAATATGCTTCTAATATGATGAATTCTGTTGACGAATTTCAAACATTTCATGCATGATGTTATATAGCATTGTCAAAGTCTGTGTCAACACGTCAACTTGAAGCTTGGTTATGATATTTCTACCAGTAGACTTTTTAGGTTTTATTAAAATCTTTCTCCACCATTAAAAAATTACATCTTCACTTTATACAAATTAACTAGACAAATACTAATGCGACATCTTCCTACTCATGATTTTTGCAGATTATTTACCATCCTAAATTATGAATAACATTAGTACAAATGGCAAAAATCATGAATATGAAACTTCGGTACATAAACTCACCCACATGCAAACATATGGGAGCAAATTGAGTTTAGAACATCAAGAGGAAAATTTAGTTGTAATACCATGGATTGAGAATCCGTGTTAACATTTTTATTGGAGTAGACATGTCGTTCATATCTGTCAATAATTCTTTCCATGCTGCAATATCAAAATCACAAGAACAAATGTGAACATAAATTAAGCGATGAGAAAGAGAGAAAAAACCATTATGTAAGGCACACAGACAAAATGTGCATTTCAAATACAAAAAGAACTTAAAATCCACTGTCCTAAAACAATTTCAGAAAAAAATAATAATAACAATTTGTGTTTGTGGGCTTACAAATATCTCAAAACTTCTTACAGGACAGGCTGGTTAATTTTTATGTATGGGATTATAGGCTCTTTAGAAAATTAAGTTTTTCTTAGGTTATTTTAAAATGTCCTCATCTACATTTGTAAATGATACATGTATCTTTATATTACTAAACCGAATTTATAATCAGCAATGTTTTCAAAACTTGTCATCTTATGAGTTGTTTAGTATTATTTTATTCAAACACTTCAACCACTTATTTTTTAAATACTAGATTATAAGTTTTAAGAGTATTTTATAAACTCGAGGTCCAGAGTCATAAACACTTAAATTTAAGTTTGTTCAACACCCTTAAAAAACTTATAAGTTGTTTTAGAGTTTATAAACTTTTTACAAATATTCCGTAAAAATTATTATTAGTAACAGTACTTATAAGCTAAAAAAGATATTAAAACTTATCAACTTCTCAAGAAAAAATATAAGTTATCCCCTAATTATTTGAAAACATTTTTTGGGCTGTCTCATTATATATTATAAAATCACCTACATAAATCATTAGTTGATGTAAGATATGGAAAATATGTCAGAAAATATTTTGTCTAATTTATAGTAATGGAATCAAACATTGAAACATGCATGTAAATATATATCATCATCTTTAATACACTAAAAAATTATAATTACACATACTTACCAAACTCAACATGTTGTCATAAGTTACTGATATTACTTCATTCATCGCTTTAATAACTTATTTTAAAAAATAAAATTCAAGAGCTTATAAGCACGAAACAATCTTATAAACTTATATAGGGCTCACAATCTCTAAAAAATTAATTTAGTCAAACATATACTTAAATCTCCACCATTACGAAGTAGAAAGCATGTAACAGTTTGTTTTATATAATAAGCAATTTGGTGTAAAATAGTTACAGGTTACACTTTGACCCTGGAAATCAGAAATAATAATGGAAAAGGAACAATTATCTTTGATTTCACGAGTACATATATACCACTCTACGACTGTGATAAGTGGTGATCGTCCATATAGTTAGAACTGACTGATATAAAGTGTTTGTTTTTTCCTTTTTTTCTCTGTACGAGTCACATATGGAGTTACTGAAAAATCAAACGAGTTTCCAACAAAATATGTGCGGACAAGAACGAAAGGTCTAATCATACCCAATTTTTTTAAAAAAGAAAGTCTAAGTTGATCTTCATCATCTTGTACAGGGCTCACTTAGGTAACGAACCAAAATTTGAAACCCATCATATAACCAAAATAAGTGAAAACAGGTAGCTAGAATGACTCAAACCAGCATTAGTGAAGAGTTCTATCTCAGAAAGATCAGAAGTTTCAGTATGTCTCAAATGGGGAAATTAATTGAATCTCCTACCTGTAATCAAAAATGTTTCTACAAACAAATATTCAACACATGGAGTTAGTTGAAATACTGGGGTTTGTATAATGGTACCCGAAATCGGAGGAGTACTCAAACAGCTTCCCTTTGGTAGAGAAAATAATCAAAGCGACATCAGCATCGCACAAGACCGAGATCTCGTGAGCCTTCTTCTGCAAGCCCGATCTCCTCTTGGAGAAGGTAACCTGTCTGCTAATCTTGTCCTCGATCCTCTTCAGCTGAACCTTACCTCTCCCCATATTCTCCTTGCCCTAGATATCAAAATTATTTTTATTACTCAGAACAAAGTCAAGCATGTATCACATAATATACATACATACATATATATATATATATATATACGCGCGCGCGCGCGCGCGGTAGACGCCCCAAAAACCTAAGCTCCTGAGTAGGGTGGCCCTCATTGACGTTTCGCACAAACAACCAACGAAAGGGAAGCAAAGCAGGAGGTGGACCTGAGCTTTTGTCCTCACAATATACGCTGCTTTCTACTTTGGTGAAGTTCGAAGACAGATGATATCTGTTAAAGCGTATGTTCTTTCCTTGTTTTCGATATTCCTTTTCTTTCTCTCTCTGTCTGTAGGATCGTGTGAGCATACATATTATATGCATATACAAATAAAGTGGAAAGCAGAAACCATGGGAAAGTGACAGGAACCGGGGTGCGTTGTCGAGTGGGGATTGGGTGAGGGCGGTGTAGTCATTTTATGTCCGGTAATGGGCCGCAGGTTTTCTGAATTCAAACGTGAAGAAAGTAAGCAAAGCCCTTGACCCACTGTTGTAATTATCGTCTTATTTATATCTGTCCCGCTGTCTCTGCAGACGGCGCTCTGTGGTTCTTCTTCATTCCCTTTGAGGTTTATTAACCCCGACTAATAGGGTGTTTGTGAGAGCTTATTCGTTATAAAATATTTAGAAGTTTATAGTATTTAGTAAATTAAAAAAAAAACTTATAAACTCTCAAAATAAAATATTTGAAGTTTATAAGGTCCTTCAACGTAAGTCAGTTTTTTTAACTTATTTTTAAACATCTTATAAATTATTTCATTGTATATATTAAAAATAATATAAATATATTTAATTACATTATATTTGTAATATACAATATATTTTTATCATCAATATACCAAAAAAAATTATAATTAACTAAATCATAAATTTTAACAAAATCTTATAAAATGACCTTACTAAACACTATATTAGCTTATTTTTAAAATAAGATTTATAAACTTATAAACTCTAAGAACATTTTATAATTTATATGATCATATAAGCTAAAAAAATAAACTTAGCCAAACACCCTCTAACTCTCATTTACTCCCACCGCCAAAGAAAAAACAATATGAATATGAAATTGATTTTGTGAAACTTCACGAATTTTAGATTTTAGGCTATGTTTGGGAGAGCGGTTTTGTTGAGGATGATGTGTGGTGCATGGGATTTGCGTTTGGGTGAGCTGAAGGCTTTGGTACAGAGAATATTGTGGTTCATTTAAATTTGTGTATTTATATATGTATGAAAGATACAATAATAATTAGATAATGTGATATGATATAGAGATAATAATTAATTTTTAATGTACAAATATATATAAATTAATTGTATGTGTGTGTGTGTGTATAGGTATTACTCGTAAACATATATAATGATTTAAAAATAATTAATTTGTTATATGTGTAAACGAACGAAAATTTAAATCTGAATTTGAATTAAACTTTTGGTGAATAATATGTTTAATTGTATAAAATTTGATGGGATGAGGAAAGATTGCAAGTTGTACCGAACACAATGCAAAAGCTATATATATATATAGAATATACCAAACTATGTGTAAGCTGCATTTTTTTTCTTTTTATGGTGAAATAAAAGTGCAAGATCACAAGATACGAACAAGTAAAACTTATTTTCTGAGCATGCAAAATATTTTAATTATAATAATGTAGCAAAACTTGTACAATAAAAATTGCATAGAATTTGTATTGTAATTAATTACTTTAATTACCTGTGCTTAAACTGTGAAATTACACAATCATTCTAAAAAAATAAAGATATTGTAATTGTTGATGAAAAATGAAGAGCCAAAATAATTTTGTTTTCTAAAAGAAAAACATTGTCGCAGAGCAGTCTAATACAATTACGCATGTACCCCTAAAAATTAAGTCAAAAACTAACAGAAAATAATATTAAATAAAGTTAAACAAAAATAAGAATAGATTCAAACAATGTTTCGGTGAATTTATAAACTCCTCAAAATATTTTATAAGATATTTAAAAATTTATAAGATCTTCGTGAGTGTTTGGTAAATGTCTTTATAAAAAAAAATTATAAACTCTATAAATAAGATATTTAGAACTTATAAACTCTTTAAAAATAAATTGATTATTTTTAATTTATTTTTTTACATTTATAAGTTACTTCATTTTATATATATTAAAAATAATCAATAAATTATATTTTATTAATAGTATTTAATTGATCTTCACATTCATTACATAAGAAATTATAATCAATTACAATTATAAATTATAATAAAATTTTATAAAATAAGTTTATTAAATACTATATACACGTATTTTTAAGATAAAATAGTTTATAATTTTTAAAAATATTTTATAAATTACAAAATGTGATAAGTTATAAAAAAATAAGCCTAGCAAAACACATTCTTATTTTTAGATAAATAAGGGATGAAAATGCATGTTACCCGTCAAAAAAGCAAACCCTAAAATAAAAGGTATGTGGCAGTACTAGGATGTGAAAGATTGGGACCAATTTTCACGGAGCACCATGTTGTCGACACGATTACATGTCACCAGGTGCCTCTTTGGTTGTGACACAAATAATTACTGTCACTGTCAAAAAAGGGCCATTCCATTAAATGGCATAACAAAATCACATAAATGTGACGTTTGTGGCTTATTTCTTTCGTATTTTTTTTCACTTCTTTTCAAGTATATAATAATGACCAGCAATTAAATCATTGGTTGAAAACTGTTGAGCTGAAAAGCCGAGGGTGGCTGCAGATTAATAATAATACTTACTATTCCATCAAATTCTTTTTCATCTCAGCAATGGAATAGTGGGCCTCATTCATCGTCTTAGGTAGAGGCAACTGCATGATTATAGTATCCTAGATTCGTACAGCTTGAGCTGTTAAAACGAATTGTTTTCTTCTCAAGTGGTCCTTTTGATGACACTAGGGAACCAAACTCTTTGTTCGTTAATTAAAGCATGATGGCTTAGATTAATCATGGGGACCATCATGTGCTAACCAAGTGGTCCTGTGACGACACTAGAGAACCAAACTCTTTGTTCGTTCACTACAAAAGCATGATGCCCTAGATTAATCTTGGGGGCCATCATGTACTCCAATTTATATTTATGATACTGAGGGACCATAAATCCTTTACGTATTAGCTCCACGTACGAACTTTCGCGAGTCGGAACCAGGATGACATTTATTGGAAAATTAAATTTAAGCACCACATTGGTAGAATGAACAAATCCCAGGTTGCAATAATAAATTTTTATGGTAAATATGTTTCACGAAAGGTAATATCTAGCAGCACGTTCCGCAAATCTTGCACAGAAAATATTCAAAGTCTCCTAAGATCTCTTCTTATCGATATTTGCTCCAAGAAACTGCCCTTATGAACAACGCATGCTTGCATATTTTTTGTTTTTGTTTTTGTTTTTTTTTTTTTATTTTTTGCTTCATTATTAGACAAAAATTGCATGTGGTTTGAAAGGACCAAATTGCCCTTGCAGAATCCTTTACCATGCACTGACTGAAGGGGTAATCTGAATCCCTACCACCAAGTATTGCAGCATATTCTCGTGATGAACGTTGTTGCATTCAGAAGCTGACGTGGGAATGAAGTGGGCTAAGGTCATCAGTCCAAGCTGCATAAAATAATAAGAAAAAAACAAGGTCTAATTATGGAACTCATTTGCCTTTCTTTCAGTCCAGCACTGTGTATTTTTGTGGTGTTGCGAAATTTAGAGGCCAACGAAGATTGCTTTCTAAATATGGTTTCTAACTTTCTATCGTTTACTTGTTCACATGACTGAGTTTCCCTTACACAGATGACTTTCCTCTCAAGTTCTCTTTCTTGGCAAATCCCGACATTTTCTTTTGGGACGAACTTAGCCAATTTTTAGAATTCACTAAGTGCTAATGTAATCTAAATCATGCACATGACACAGATGTGATGCCAAACAAGGGATAAAATGATCATAGTCAATCAAGCATGTGAACTCAAGCGATAGTTCACCATCAATGTCATTTCATGAGGGCACGATAATAGCACATGTAATGATCATCTAAGTCGAAGTGCAACAAGTGTTGAGATATTACTGAATACTTGCAATATGGGCCGATCGAAATTAGGAGTAAACAATAGCATATATCAATTATTGTGTTCTCCGACCCCCACATTTTTCCTTTTTCTTGTTGATTAGCATAACACTGGATGACAGCACTTGTCTTGGTCGTGGAAGACGACTGTCCGAAATTTTTTACCTTTGGGCAACTATAAGTAGGTGGAAAAATAACTAAAAAGATCTTAATATGGGCACTTGAATTAGAAGGATTATTATTTAAGTTGATTAATCATGGACAGAAAAGAACTTCATCGGAACCTACTGACTGGCCCACATAAGGAGTTTGCGGTCTGTAAAAGATGCCCTTGACTCAGAAATAGGATAACTGGGCCCAAAAATGTTGGGCCTACTGAATCGTAATGGACAAACACTTGTTACTTAGCGATTCACCGTCGGCCTAGGCACTCACAAGTGGCCTAGCTCAATTTTTATTACTAATAAAAGTGCCACATATTATGTTCATGTATAATTGAAAAAAAAAAAAAATATATATATATATATATATAATATTTTATTAATTTTAATATATTTTTATAATTTTTAAAATAAATTAATTTTTAAAAAATAAAACTTGTTTTAGAAACATTATGTAAGGTGGAGAGAGTAAAAAGTTTGAAAAGAGAAAAAAATATATTAAAAAAAATCTGAATTAAATATAAAAGGAACAAAATCAATATAGAGAAGGGGGCGTTTTAGTCAGTTAACAATCGACAAGGAAAAGGTATTCATACTAGGCTCCTCTCTCTTAATATGTGGTATAATAATAATTAGTAGAAGTAGCATGATTCATAGTTATTAAAAAAAATTATATTGATTTATTAATTATAAGAAAGTATAATGGTTGAATGTTTGAGAAAAATAATGAGAGAATAAAAATAAATATGTTGTGTGTGTAAGAGATTATGATATAATTAAAATTCATCGGTGAAGAATATAGGGCAGATATAACAAATGAAAGTGTCCAGAAAAAAATAAAAACTAATATATGAAAATGAACATTAACTATACATTAATGACATTTTTATTGTCAAGTTACACTATTATCCTCATGATTAATATATAGTACAGATATATATACAATAACAAGTCTGATATATATAACTCAATAGTCCTAAGTCTCAAGTGGAAAATTTCAATGGTTAATACAAAAACATTTGACTGAATTATTGCTTGTAATACCAAGAAAAAGAAGCCAATATTGACTACCAAACCTTTTGATCCTAAGAAAGACCTTATCTATGACTTCTTCAAGGAAGATCTAATTAATACTGTGCATGCCCCATGACAATTATTAATATTAGGCAGGACTGAAGAAATTTTATTTAAAAACAGTACACCAAAATTAACTACTAACAATCGCCTTGCCAACTGCTGCTGCTACTGCAATCTCTCTCTCTCTCTCTCTCTCTCTCTCTCTCTCTCAACACACACACACACACACACACACACTTACATAAAATGCAATAACATACATGCAGTCTCCTTTCCAGGTTTTCTTATGTGTTAAACAATCTGCGATTCTCAAATTACAAATCACCTACACTCAGAGGCCTATCATAGGGTTTTACCCTACTCATACTATACGCACAAATACTTATATATAAAAAATCTTTAAATACCTATATTTATATATACTCATAACATAATACTTATATCCTATCTAATATAATATAAGATTCATCATTTCAATGAAATCAACTTTATTATAAAATTTTATTATATTTTTAAATTTCTCATTGATATTTAATTTTGTAAACTCAATGTTAATACAAAAGTTTTAAAATCTAGTTTGAAAATTAATTTTTGAAATTTCAATTCAAATATCTTTTAGTTAATTTTTATTCAATTTAATGAAAATATATTTCTGGTCAAAAAAATAATTTTGACTTATCCAGAATGGTTGCTCTTAGTCTAAAATTTTATTCTAATATTATTGCATTTTCTCTAACTCTAAGTCCTATCATCTCACCACACTTTATTACGTCAAGAATCATCACATAGATTTCTTCACAACCCTTAAAGAAAAAAATGTTTCAATCCTAATAGGTTTTCACACTTCTTTATTTTTTCGATAAGTATATCTTTAGTATATAAATAAAAATGTTTTGATTTCAAATATTGTGATTAGTATATCAAGATGACAAAAGAACAGTAACCAAAACGAAAACAAATGGAAAGAGCAAAGCAAATAAAATTTCCAAATTCTTGCTAATTGTTTGAACGGCGATGGTTGCTGTTGTAGATCAGTATCACATGTTTCTCTATCAATAATTACTTTTAGAGATTGGATACCAATTTATTTATCTATCTATTTTTGTATCTCTATACATACATACTCACGTATATGTCTTATGTGTGTACACATACTTTAATATATTCAATTTAATGAAAATATATTCAATTTAATTTTTTGTTAAAAAAATCATACTAACTTGAATTAATATTTTATTTTGTTCTAAGAAATCAAAATTTACCAAATATTAAATAAAATATTGAATTTTAAAAATACATAAAAAATCAATTCTAACAAAATGTAAAATATGCGTGTAAAGAAAAGAAAAATAAAACAAAATATATATTTAAACATATTTGCTTATGAAAACTTATGAAGCCGAGACCGAACACACGATTCATGTTTATTTATTTTTATTATTTGCGAGATCTGATAACGCTCCATATACTGATGCATGTTTCCCACATGAATTTGGGTTGTACGGTAGTTTGGTAATTCATGACAGTACTTTATATCCAGCGACCACAAATTTGTTTCTTTGATCATTCAAAATAACATATGCCGGAAAGACTGAAACCCAGCTGGATAAAACAACTTAGTAAGCATCAAAGAGGAAAGACGTTGAGTTAGATCAGAGATTGTGTATTAAAATAAATTAATAAAGAACATACATGTTAACATCGATTTCACATGGATAAACAAGAACACCTTACAAGTATGATTTGGAATGAAGTAGAAGAGCAATATTAGACACTTCTTTATATGGATTAAATTTAACTTAAATCATCCAAAATTGAATTGTACGTGAGTACTCAAAAAACCTTCAGCATACACAATACAATAATCTATGATGCTTGTAATGCCTCAAATCAAGATAATTTACAACACCCCGTCAGAAATAATTCAATCAGTTGAACACATGCTGTACTAAAGAATGTATACTGGCCGAGAAGCTGAAGGAGTTCTACTAGGGCCACTATTTCAGCATATTTAACCATATTGCAGCCAAGGGTGAGATAGAGAGACCATGCATTTACAGGATCTTCCACTTACGTTCCACTGCAGTTGTAATCATGGATATGCAATATGCAGCACTCAGTGGATATTCGGAGACTGCAAGACAGCATTACTCTATTAGAAAAACTTGAAGAAATATGTGCAGAAGTTCAAAATGTCATAAGGAATCCTTGAAGCAATAAAGTTATACATATTGGAGCTCAAGAGCATATAATTAACATTTGCGCACAACAAATAAAAGCAATCAAAAAAAGCATAAGGTAAGTTGCATCCAAGTTTGTGCAGAAGTAGATGCTAAAGAAAGTAAGAAAAAACTGAAGTGTTGCTTACTTGATATATAATCTTCTACATAGTTTTCATCAATTTTCCCATGGGCCATTGCCCCAACCTGCCGATGGACCATAAAAACCAGATTACCTAGGCTAAATGTACAATGTTGGCGAAGAGGGGGGGAAAAGTGTGCAAAACTTGGACATACCACAAAAACAAGATCGAGTTCGTTGTTAACAGTGCCAACATAGTTGTACACATCAACCAACTTGTCTGAACTGTGCGAGAAGCCTAAATCCAATTCAAACACTTGATAACTTTAGATGCTAACAAATCAATAAATCAGCCAATAAATTAAAATAGTTGCTATAGAAACAAAAACAGTTAACCTATTTTGCGACAATGGATGGGTAAATACTGGGTAACAGGGTTCTTGATGAGGCGCAATAGCTTTTCACCTTTACCAGCTGCAGTAATGTGAAGCTTTTGCAGCAACTGAACTGCAAAGCATTCATAAAAATTATTACACTAAATATCTGTTAACAGTCTTTTGATGGCAATATACATATGCAGTATTTCAATCAGGTTAACCCACCCATGAGACCAGAGAACCGTTTATATGTCCTTGGCATACGAACATGAGGTTTGATATCCAAAAGAAGATCTTGCTGTGTCCTCACATAAAAAGCTTTCAGTCTCCCACTTTTGTTCACACGGCTGTCTAAAATTGTTTGAATTGCCTAAAGACATCACATTCAATTCTATAGTCGTTTAAAACAGGAAAAGACCGCTGAAAAATAATATACAAAAACAAGATTAGTAAGCAAGTTCTGGTTTAAAGCTCCAACCTGAAAAGCAATATCAGGCCGATAATCTGCAGGATTCCGCTTATTTTTCACCAAATAATTGGCATGTTCATCTGAACTCAAAAGCTGATAGGTCTGTAGAAGGACAAAACAACCCAAACAAATCATAACAACATGCAACATTAAACCACAAAATATATTTCCAATTTCCCTCTGTAAAAACAGACCTTCCCAACTTTTGCGATTTCCAGAGACGCCTTTTCCAGAATAAAGATAACCCCTGGTTTATTATAACCTGAATCCACAGGAACAACAGGAATTCCAGGCATTTCATCAATAACTGACTCCAATTTCCTGTCCTTCTCCAATACTGAAATTTCCGCTTTCACTTTCTTTGGTGACGGAGACACAGTGTTTCCGTCCGCTTGCCCGGCTTCTTCTTCCTTATCGTATTTCTCTCCTTTCTTCTTCCTTTTCTGCCCTTTCATCTTGTAAGCTCGCGTCATTTTGCTTCCGCTTCTTCAGCTATAATGCTAAATTACCGTCCACAGAACAAAACATTAAAAAGCATGTCACAGCCCAAAGAAATTTGATGAAAAATTACTGCAACAAAATCTTACACTAGGACAGTTATAGCAAAAGCAAAACCATAAGCATAAGCATTGAGTATTCCTCGTGTTAGGGAATTAAATTACATACCAGGTAGACAGAATCCAGGAGAATCAAACCACGAGTAGAGAAGCTCCGTCGGGTTTAGCAATTTAGGGTTTTAGGCGGATGCCTATTTATTCGGTTCCAGTTAACAACAAATATGTCAATTGGGTCAAGTTAGCCCAGAGCCCACCTTCCCAGGTAAACATAGCCCAAAAGTCCAATGTTTACTCTTTGTTAGGTTAAGGGATCAAGTGAAGAGAAGATAATGATAAAGAAAAAAATAAAAATGAAAAATTCAAAAATAAAATATTTGAATAATAGAAATGAGAGGTTTCTAAATTAATTTCTCTCTCAATTTATTCACCTTTAAGTGGGGAAAATGATTTTTCCTCATTTGTATCATATTTTCCTTCGAGTTTTTTTCCCTTAGCATTTGGTGAAGTTCAAAGGCAAGTGATATCTGTTAAAGCATACGTTCATTCCTTCTTTTCCCCATATATATATATATTTTTCTTTCTTTCTTTCTGTTTGTAGGATCACATAAGCACATGTGTGTGTATTAAATATAATAGACAGCAAAAAACAACTCCACGGCACAATGATCCATGAAGCCCAACTAAAATCAGGAATAGCCCAATTTCGTTTGAGTTTCCACTAGTTCACAAATGCAACAAAATCCTTATGCAATGTTTGGATGCATAAATTTATTGGGATCAAAATTGATGATCTAATTTGCCTAGTTGTTAATGGTGCAGCCTCAGTGCTGTCCATGAAAAATGGCAACCATCTTCAACACTGTGCACTTATAGTGCACCATGGTGTTCTAGAAATTTCTTTTTTCATCTCAAAACTTTTTTTAAAAAAGGAAAAAACCATAAAATACAAAGATTTACTTGAAACTTGTTGAATCTCATTTTTAGATACAAACAAGTGTTAATATACAATGATTGCTTTCCTTTAGTACATGATATTGCTACATTTTGAGGATTTCTTTAAGGGCTTGACCCAAAAACCCAATTCGAATATAACTCGAAATTAACAAGTTTCTGTAAAGCCTTCACAAGTTCAAGTCAACATCGGATTGGATCCGCTAATTCAAAAAAATAAATGAATCAATTTGAAATTATCCAACAGGTTAACTCACAAATTCGTAAACATATTTTAAATAATTTAACAAATATTTATATAAATATCAAAAAACTAATTAAATATAATTAAATAAAAACGACATGCTTTCCTAATTTAGTAAGAAGAAAATTTAGAACTTTTTATTAATCAAATTTTGACATACAAAATATGTTTTAGTAATATTCAATCATTGTGCAAGAAAAATATTTTTTTTTGTTGGTCAATTAATGGGTCAGATTGGGGTTCAAGTCAAAAAATTTAACCCACTAAAATAATCATGATAATTTTTCAAAATTTTTTTTTTTATCTATCTCTTACTTTTATAAACTGAAAAAAAAAAAGACATTTAAAAATACAAACCAACAATATTATGAAATCCAAACCAGATCAACCGATCTCATAAGTTTAACTGAGAGCCTGCCGAATGTCCGGTTCGATATTGAATAAGACCTGCTTCTAATAAAACCACTTAATAAATAATTTATATATATATAACAAGGGTTTGAGTTTTCACGTTTTTACTTCTTGTCGCCGTTCATTCTCCTCCTGCCTCCTGTATTTCACTCTCGTCCAACTTTCTCAAGACATCAAAAAATCCGATTCTTCGAGTTTCACCTATAGTAGTTGACTACGTCAGCACTTCCTTTATAGGTTCAATTCTAATTCTGTGGAAATTCACTTTTGGTGTTTGAGACACGGTGTTTTGTTTGTTTTCCACTTCGTTGTTGAAAAATTGTTGTATTGGTGAAATTTGATTTGGGTATTTGTCTAGTTTAGAATTAGATTATAATTTCTGGGTTTTTGATTCATTCTTCAAATTTTTCGGTTTTTGTCTCCTTCAAATTTTCGGGTACATTAATATTTTTTGGTATAATTCAAACATAGAATTAGATTCTTAAAAAGAAGATATTTTTAATTTTGAAATCACATAAATGTCATTATGAATTATAGTACTCAAACTTTGATAGAATGCCATGAGGTATGGCATGAGAAGAAACAGTGTGTATGTTCAGAATTTTCATGTTGCAAGGCTAATTTGAAGAGGACGTGGGCGGGGCATCACTTGATAAAACCATGACGGAATGCACTAAGAGCCAAGTTTTCTATTGCAGCGTGGGAAACATATTTTGCTATTGCTCTTGCTAAATCTGTATCTTCCAACACCACATCAGAAGAATATATCTGTTGAAAACGAATTGCACAAGCAATATGAAGAACAGAAACGAATAACAATCAGACGGGTGGTTTGTTGTTTTAATTTTCTATGGATATATATATCAATATGTAATGTCCCTGTCACGTCAAATTGGATGGTGCATTTAATGTAGAATGAATTTTTATTCAATTACTTTATGCACAAAAAATTGTGTAAAAATGAATTATAGTACCGTTTATATATATACATAGTATACACTAATTAGTTTTTAACATCGATTAAACTGATGGGACTACTAACTCAATGAACTGGTATCATGCCTAATTCAACCACCAATTTTAGTTTTAAAATATTTCACCCCAAAAAATCAAAAGAAACATAACCATATCAATTTATTTAAAAACTGAGGCCCCCATATCAGGATATTTAATTTTCTTCAATGGTTCAAATATTATTTCGTTTGTACTCTAAAATGATCAGTTTATCAGAGAAATCGATCTTTCAATTTTTAAGTGATAGAGGGGATAAAAATCAAATCATTCATGGCAACTCTAACTAAGAAATTCTACTCTGACGGTATGGAAACCTGGTGAAAGGCAATAAATAAATACATATATAATAGTAATAAAAAGTACATCTGATGCATGCACATAATCATATATTAAAGAATGAATAAATATATTATATAATTTATAAATATCTTAATTGAATTCAAAAATATTTTATATTCTAATCAAGTTCATACTTAAACTTAAATATTTTTTTTAAACTCAATTTAAATTTAACTCAAAATATATCTTGATTTCAAATTTTACAAAATTGAAATGACTAATTTTTAAATAATTATATAATTCGAATTGTTACTCGAGCTCCAATCATTCGCGCCCCTAGTGTAAGATTTTTTACATACAAAGAAACCATCAATATACAAAAAAATTTTACCCTAATATCCACTAGGGTAAAAAATTATTATATCCCGTTAATGTTTTTCATTCAAGATCAATAACTCATCTCACGAGTCAAGTTTTAATCACTTTGCATGGCATTTACGTTGAATGGGCTAGTAATCTTGTGTTACCTAGGTAAGTAATGTACTCCTATTATCACTAATGTGCCTGCCCATGTCGCTCCTAATTACTCCGTGGACCATTATATAGGTAGAGGTACATATATTGTGTTAATGGACGTCCTGGACTTAATGAACATTATATGAAACGTACAATAATTTATGTACATAATATATTACATGAAGTTCTGTGAATGTGAATAATAATTCCAAACCTGAGGGCAATTATGTTAATGGTAGGTGCAACATTGGAATGAAATTTTTATTAAAAAGAAAACACTGAAAATGAGCGGTCCAGAGGCCTATTAGCTCAGTTGGTTGGAGCGTCGTGGTAGTAACGCGAAGGTCCCAGGTTAGAGAGCTGCATGGGCCACTGTTTATCCCGTTCGTGGTTTTTCCTCGCGCTGCACCCTAATTCTTTCAGTAATTGTAATAGCCATCCTTTCATTTTGCCAGCAAATGCAGACTAGAAATGGGCTTCGAGGTGTCAAGCCCAAAAAAGAAACTTTTGTAGGAATTTAATCCTTCGTAGAGCCCAATATATCTTCGGCCTCCATATTTGGGCTTTGCTATACGATAAATACCTAGTTCACGGATGACACGCCTCCATCCCTGTGAAGTGTGCGTGTTACCCAACGAGCTAACAGGAAAAGCGTGGCCGCGGGATGCAACGCGGCGGCGAAGGTGAAAAGGGAGTGAAGAGTCGTCGGAAACATTCGGTTGGGAGCGATGGGAAAGGCTTCCTCCTACAACGGAATTTTCCTTTCCTATTCCTCCCATACCGACAGTTTCCGATCTATCCTCCCCTTTCCTTCGTTTCCTCTCTGCGATTGGTACTAAGCCTTCTAATTATTCCGTCCTTTTTTCCTTTTGTGACTCCTTTTGAAGTGTTAGTAATGATATTAGATTTATTTTAACTGTTAGGGTTCTTCGTAGTATAAATTTCAGAGCTTCTGCAGATTATGCATTCAAAGGCTAGAATAAACCATCAGGTGATATTTCTGTTGGTATTATGTCATTGAATGATGGTGCTCGTATTACTATTAGGAATTTTGGGTTGTTACTTATTTCGGCTGTGGAATACATTTATTGGTATTACAAAGTCAGACTTTCATCCATGCTAGGACTGGCGAAACTTTGTTTTCCCTATCATTAAGTCACCGAATAATTGTGCTGGCATTCCAAGAATCCAAATCTTGCCCCAGAAATAGATCTAGTTTTTTATAGAATTGAATTCCATGTATATATGACAGAGGAGGTGGTTAGTGTTTTGTTTAACCTTTTTTTTTTAAATAATTTATCCACCACTCCCACACCAGACCCAACTATTGCCCTACTGGGGACTTGACAGAGGAGATAGACGGGGAAGAGGATGCACCCACCTTATACAAAGCTAAAACGCATGCTATTTATTTGATGTAGCGCCACTGCTTTTATTGTTTTGTCCTTTTTTCTCCTCACTCGGCTAACTGAGATTCTTTCTTGGATTGACCATCCAAACTGAGGGGGAATTTCCTGTACCTTAATTAAATCCCGGTTTGGTGTTGGGATCTTAGACCCCATTACTAGCACCAATCTTTCTCAATTTGAGGGTTTTATTTGCACAAAAGAGCAACATATTCAGTATCTTCGTTTGCCTCAACCTTATGTTTGGAAAGTTGAATTGAACGTTTTTCTTTTCAACACGGAGTCATTATTTTATAATTCCAAAACCAATTTATACTTTCAATTCGTCAATATGCTCAATTGCTTGTGAGAGTGTGCTGTAAGAATACAGTTTCTAACGTCCATGCGCATTATTGTCTTACTCGGCAGACCTTACGAACGTAGATGGTTGCTATTTTTACTTATGGGAGAAAGGACTCCAAGTTAAGCCCTACATAATTATCAGTTATAACAAACAGGTCTAATTAGCATATTCTGTGCTGATTTGAACATGCGTATTTGATGATGAAATCTTAATGCTCTATTCTGGACTGTGGTTGCCCTGGAGTCTTTCTTATGAACATGAGAAACTCATCTAACCTCTGATTGACTGCTAAAACTCTTCCATGAGAAATTTGTGGTAAGAGAACCCAGAACATCGGGGAGCAAGGAAAGTGAGGTGGCCCTAATTGTCACCAAGCACTTGTGACAATTCTCTCTCTCTCTCTCTCTGTGCGTGCGTATTATTGTATAAAAAGTTGGTATTTAGCAGCTAAATTTAAATTAATCGAGTGGATGTGGTTGATATTAAATCTTTGTTGTTGAAATGGCGCAGAGAGTAACCTTATTATCATCTACACAGTCGCCAGAGCCTGGGGGGCAATTTGATTGCCAAAATTCTTAATTGTGATTTGTTGCTTTCGACTTCAGTAAAGGGTAGAAAGAAGAAGATACTGGATGGATTTTATTTGTTGAAAGTTGGGTCACCATTAAATATTCTGAATAATTGCGGATTTGTCTCTAGCCTTTAATTTTTTTCGCACCCTCTTGTCCCAAGTGACGAAGGAATATGCCAGTATATTCTTGACTCCATTTGGCTTTCATGCACTAAATTTATTTACTTTTTGGCACTCGTTTTGAACTTTAGGATCAAAATCACTTCACTGTCAAAATTGCAAATAGCCGGTGGGCGGTAAATTTCATGGAACCAACTCCAAGTTTGCCTATAGCCATGGACAATTGGCTCTTCTATGCTTCATTTAGTGCCTTGTCTTGATAGTAAAAAACACAAGTAATTACATCTACGGACGAAATGCACGATAAATTTTTACTGGAAGTCCACAACATGACTGGTTATCTATCCTAAATTGTAGTTATGACAACAAAGAATCCAGAAACGTCTATTTCATAAAATCATTAAACCAACACATCATTTGTAGCATTCTATTGGACGTGTCTGGTGACTACAACAAGAAGCTCTCATTTTCTCCACCTGCTCTTCTTAACCATATGAACAAGAAAACATCCTTCCCTTCGCAAATCATCTGCAATCGAATCCTTTTTCACTCCTAAATAATTTTTTCTTGACCACAAATTCTGGGCTAATATGAGTTCTTCGTCTCCACCACAAAAGCTTGATTTGATCTTTTCCCTAGGCTTACCACCATCTTTCACACCAAGTGATGGCCTAAATCCCCAAGAGATGGGATTCAAACTAATCCATCTCTTGCTGACTTGTGCCAAACATGCCTCCTCGGGTAACATTCACCATGCCGATGCCTGCCTCAGGGAAATTTCATAGGTGTCCTCCATCACCGGGGACTCCATGCAGCGGCTGGCCGCCAGGTTTGCCTCAGCGCTGGTGGCCCGGCTTGTTAAGCGCTGGCCTGGCCTTTACAAGGACTTAACCAATGGGGTGCCACTTAGTTGTGATCTTGATCTTGGCCGGTGCCTTTTTGTTTGAAATTTTCCCTGTTTGGACTTTTCCTATGCGATCGCAAAACCGGACATTGATTCAAGCATTGTTCGGGGAACTAGTGTTTTAAAAATCAAATCGGATCGTCCAGTTCGATCGGAAATCAGTCGGTTTTTCTATTCGGTTAAGATATAAAAATAAAAAATATATAAAATTGGTGATAACTGATAAAAATCGATGTGAACCGGTTAAAATCGGTAAAAAAATCGGTTAAAAATCGGTTAAATTGGTTTTATCTAAAAAAAAAAAAGAAATTTTTAGCAATTTTTTTTGAAAAAATTATAAAATAAAATTTCAAACTTTTTTCAAAATTTTCTTACATTTACAATATCTTAATATTAGTTAAATATACAATTTTTATTTTGACTTTTATTTTTAGTAATTTTTATCCTTTTATTTTTATAATCAATATTTTGAAAATTGAATTATTGTATCTTAAAATTAAAATGAGTCATATTAATTAATTTGTTTATTTTTCAAAACTATTTTTTCATTTTTATACTTTTAATCATTTTGAATTTAATATGTTTTTTAATTTGTGTAATAAATTTTTATTTTAGTTGAATTATTTAATTTTTAACATTACATCTAAAATTTATTTTATAGTCTATTTTTATATTAAATAACATTTATTTTGTAAATTATTTTTATAGTAATATATATAATATTATAAAATTAAAATAATCGATTTTTTTCAACGATTCGACCGGTCGGATTAGTAACTCAGTGGCTCAGTAGATTTTTCGATTCAGGCACCAGTTCGGTTTTTAAAACATTGCGGGAACGTGCAATACATGGCATTGATTTGGGCCCTGGTGACCCAAAGTTGTGGGTCCCTTTTATTCGAGGCATAGCAGAAAGGATTGATGGGCCGGATGGGCTAAAAGGGCCTCCTCATTGACATTCAGGTGTGTTGGTCCAAACAACGAGGCCCAAAAGATGTTGGGATCCAGGCTTGCGAAAGGCGCTGAGATTCTAAACGTGTCGTTTCAATTCAACGCAGTAAACATGAAGCCAAGGGAGCTGACCTTGGACATGCTTAACATCAAACCAGGTGAGGCATTAGCACTCACATCAATTTTGACTCTTCATCCCCTACTAGCCGAGGACGATCCCCTCGATGCAACTTTCGGGCTAAGCAAACGCAACGAAGTAAAGGAATGCAAACGGTTGAACGACTTTCTTGAGATGATGAAGTCAATGGGGCCGAAGGCAGTGTTACTAGTCGAGCAGGAGTCGAATCAAAATTCAAGTCGTTTAGTGGATCGAGTGGTCGAAGGGTTGCATTTTTACAGTGCATTATTCGACTCAGTCGACGTTGCCTACGGCGGATTTTCATGCTCGGATCGTACGGCATTAGAAGAAATGTTTGGGAAGGAAATCGAGAACATAGTGGCGGGGGAAGGGGTGGAGAGGGGGGAGAGACATGAAAGGCATGCAAAGTGGTGCATTAGGCTTGCAAGGGCAGGGTTTAGGCCCGCTCGCTTGTGGTACGAAGCGATGGAGGAAGCCCGGCAAGTGGTGGAGGCTCACAGGCCACGGCGGTTCAAGGTGATCAGTGAGAAGGGAAGCTTGATGATATGCTGGCACGAAAGGCCAATTTATGCTGCGTCAGCATGGAATTGTTCTGGCTTCTGATATATCACTCTGCTCTCTCTCGCTTCTGTTTTCTGATTTTGGGTGTACCCTCAGCGCAGTCTTGTCTTGTGTATTTCGTAGATATTAAGCAAACATCTTTAGATACCCTTTGAAACGTTTTTCTTTGAAAATGCTTAGATGGCTGCTTTGATGGATTTTGATGAAATAATGCGTTGGCAGTTTTAAAAAATAGTAACAGAGAGACGATTTCTCAAAGTTATATAAACATGGCCCTTGGTTCCAGAAAAACATTGTAGTTATCAGATTTCCAATTTGCTGCTTTGATGCAGATATATTGTTGGAGAGAGTTGTTTAATTTAATTTAACTCTCCTCTTAGCTTTTTTCATACTTCACATCTTCCCATGTCGCCTTCGAAACTAATTAAGCTTCGTGGTGTTGAATTTCTTTGCAAATATGTCGGCTACTTGATTTGTGGGATTAGTGTATCGATCAAATTAATGTTGGATTAACGAAGTGATATGTACTTCCGAAAAGAACAAAGGGACTTATCAGTCCAGGGCTTGACGAGATGTGAAGGCGTTTCAAAGGCAGACGACGTTAAACAGCCAAATTCTCTCCAAAACTATTTCGATGTTATATGATTCTTATCTTTTTCAGAACAAGGTATCTGTAAATTAGTGCCTCGGTATTAATTAAAATATTTGAATACTGCCGTGGAAAATCTGGAAATTACAGTGTTAAGATATTTTGGCATGATGGTTCAGAATTCTAGCGCCGTTATAATCACGGAATGAAATTAATTATGAGGTGATTAGTAAAATGAAAAAGGCTTATAAAGGAGATATGCTAGAGTCGTACAAAATGTGAAGGTAGTTATTTCATCTAGTTTCAAAAATGGTAAAGTACAGCTTTTGCCATCTTTCGGGGAGGTTTTTCAAGTATCCTCACAAATTAACAAATGAGCATTCACATGAAATTTCCATAAATGTGTTTCGATACCTATCCACTACGTTGCACTTCTTTCTCTGAATAATTGCCAATATTAAAATAAACTCTGCACCTTTTCACCTCCCAAACCAACTTGATATAGTAATTTTATATGGGGATTAAAGGGTCTTTTAATATGTAATTTTAATTTATTAATAATTTTTTTTGAAAAATTATTTTCAAAACTATGCACGTTAATGATTAGATTGAAAATTTTACCAGAAACCCAATATCTTATTTAGAAGAGTTATTTACTAGTCTTGAAATTGACCGAGGCGTCTATTGCTTCGATAACTTAGTTGTTTCTTAAGTTATGTATTTAGTAATTGAATTTACATAGGAGTATGAAAAATTCGATTTTATACAATTTGTGACATGTTGAAAGCAAATAAACAATGAAAATAAATTTATTGTACAAAGAGAACCCTTAGAATTAAGAAAAAAATAGACACATTTTATTTTAACGCTGAACATACAAAAAGAAAAAATGCACGTTTTAGTAACATGTAATTAATAAAATACAATGAATTTTGTTGTGCATTCTCTCTTCACAACACTCCTTATATATACATATATACACATTTTATTTCCTTCACTTCCAATTTTAATTTAAGTTATTTTTAAATTTTATTTCTTTTCTTTATCAATTATACACTATATTTTATGGTAAATTGCCGATTTTGGTTGTAAAATAGAAACTAAAATGTCCATATTGTAATATTTAGTATTTTTATTTGTTTCACTGCTCTGTTTTTCATTTCATTTTTTATTTTTAGTCTTATCGTATATTTTCTATTTAAAAAAATTATTTTTATTATAATTCATCACAATGAATAAAAGTTTATACTTAATGAAGAATTTTCACACGCACAACGTTTGACACTGTTATTGGTTATTATTAAGTGTATGATTTTAATTATAATTATATTTGATCTTAAAAGTGAATTAATAATTTAACTTTAATCTTTTCTCTATTTTGAATCGTTTTTTCTTTTATTCTTGTTTATTTGAAAAAATATTTGATTTTTTTTTCATTTTTACAAAACTTTATTCTCCTATTTTTATTGTTTTTATTCTTAATTGCATTATTATTTTTCTAGATAAGGTAATATAAAGTTAACTTGTATATACTACAAACAAAATAAATTTTATAGGTTATGTTTGAAACTTAATTTTCAACTCAAAATTATTGTCTCATACTTTATAATACCAATCAGACAACTTAACAAATTATTCATTCAAATTTAAATTTAAAATTTTATTATATTATATATACATAACTAATTAATTATTTTTCAATCATTATATCTATAATTTACATTTTAAAATATAATTATTATTCATATATACTATTACATCATCCAATTATTATTATATATTTTATATATAAATTTTAAAAAATCATTATATTCATTTCATTAAAATACCTCTTCCAAACATGCCTGTAATATTTTCAATTTTGCAATTTATAAATTTAAGCACGTAATGTAATCTGGGACGGCTTTTAACAGTCAATCTATACGGCACGATACAGAGGCGCACGTCGCACGCAGGGGGTAGGGTTTTTGCCCTTTTGCCCCTTGCCTTGCTATTTAACGGCTTTCTTTGATGCTTTCTCTTCTCACAGGAACTCTCAAGAAGAAGCACGTCGCCCTCGTCAAGCCTCCGTTTTTCCGAGCCCTCAGCCCAGGCCACCTCCGAGAACCTGATAAACCATTATTTGCCGAAGAGATGGCCAGCACTGATGAGAAAATTACGGATGAAGGAGCCCCAATAGCGGCGCCGTATGATCTCAATGATTTCAACATAGTTAAAGAAGGGGAGGCCGAGATTCTGATGCACGCCAAAAATGAAGTCTTTTATAACAAAGCCCAGGTTTTTTGGAAATCCTGTGTTGTCAGTTAATGCTTACTTTTTTTTTTTCGGTTTTACTTTTAGAAACAGAATATCGTGTTTGGGGGATTAGTAAGTTAGTTATTTGCTACATTCAATTTGACTATAAAGTTGATTCCAGAATTAAAAAAAAAAAGTTGATTTTTTTCCCAAGAAAATGTGAAAATATGCATTGGGTTGGGCAATGTTCTAGTTTTAGAAATTTGAGGATTCAATCAGTTGATATTAGCCTCAAATTTGTTGTAATGCTTAACTTAGTTTTGATTACGGCAGTTATTCTTTTTGAGGGTTCTGAACTTTTGAAATATGATGCCAGGTTAATAACAGAGACGTGTCTATTGCTGTTTTGAGGACATTTATATCAAAGCGCAAGCAAGAACATGAAGCAATGCTGTCCAGGAAGTTGAGAACTGGACACAAGGTCTCAGGGGCTGTTGAGCCAGAAGCTCTTAAAGATATAGTTATGCATGATGAAAAATCTAACGGGGAATGTGAAGTTTCTCAAGAGATATCACAAGATGAATCCTGCAGTATATCTGAAGATCCATTTGCCAATCAAGAGGCGAAAGGCCGCGGAGAACTGAAACCACCTCGAGTTTTGGAGGTTATAAATGGTTTCATGTTATTAACGTGGATATTCCTCTTAGAAATTGCTATGCTATTGGTAAGCATATTTTTATATATCAGTGGCTCACAAATTTTTCTCTTCTTGTTTGATAGGCACTGTCCGCCTCTGGGCTCAGGGCTCTAAGATATGCTCGTGAAGTTGATGGAATTGGTCAAGTTTATGCCCTGGACAATGATAAGAGTAATTTCATGATTCTCATTACAATAATTGTGGAATGGAATACAATGTATGGTGGAGGGCATGTGGTTTTATCCCCTTTTGGATTTGTAAAGTATATATTTCCAATACTTGTTTGTGCTTGCAATTATGTGTGAGCTGGTGCACATGAAGAGGAATATTTTTTTTATTTATATTGTGCTTGTCCCAAGTCCCATGTCATGATCTATATCAAGTAATGCTATTATTATCCCTTCTGCAGCGTGTGTTGAAGCTTGCAGAAAAAACATAAAATTTAATGGCTCTGTGGCATGTTCGAAGGTGGAGCCGCACCTTGCTGATGCCAGAGTTTATATGCTCACTCACCCAAAAGAATTTGATGTGGTATGCATTTTGAAGTCATTATGTGCATGCAGACTTTTATTTTGTATTTCAGATGGACTTATTATGCAAACAGTGCTATGCTGTCTAAAAAGGTGAGGCTGCTAAAATCAGTTATTATTTTAGAACGAAAAGGAAACCTTAACAATCTGTTTGGTTGAGCATGTGAAGCTCTATGGTACAAGCTGGCTAGCATGACAAAACACAAACTGGAGGTACACTATAAATTGTTAACAGAGATGGTTTCACGCTATCCCATTAACTGCATAATCTGGCATTTGGTTGCATTCTAAAGAAGTTGATTTGCCTGCACGTAATGTTGGTGCCATGATCATATGTCCATATCTTACCATTTTACTGTTGTAGAAAGAAAAGCAGAATTCTAATAAGAGATGAGCTCCCAAATACAAAGTGGGAGAATTACAAGACATGCAAAAGTTGGGATCTACCCGTCAAAAATAAAAATAATCACAATCAATTACAATCAATCACGATCAACTAAAGAAGGAAAATGTATTAGTCAAATATTCTAACAACTGTGTACTGGATAATTCACATTTGTTGGTAATATGTCTTTTGGTCTATTTCTACCCATTGAAATCTGGCATTCATTTGTTTTGATATATGTGTTATCATGTGAACTGATATTGCAGGTTGATCTTGATCCTTATGGTTCACCCTCTGTTTTCTTGGACTCTGCTGTTCAATCAGTTGTTGATGGAGGCATATTGATGTGCACAGCAACTGATATGGCAGTGCTCTGTGGGGCCAATGGTGAGGTCTGCTATTCGAAGTAAGATTTAATTTTAGTGGATAGTTTGCATAATCTTTGCTAGCACAGATGGGTTGTTGTTGACTCCACTCTTCTTTTGAACTAGATATGGCTCTTATCCATTGAGGGCCAAATATTGCCACGAGATGGCATTGAGGATGCTTCTAGCATGTATTGAGGTGAGTTGATTTTATGAGGCTCTTTCTGTGAGTAATTGAATATTCAGTCACTAGCTAAAAGATGAACTGATCAAGATACATTGTATAATTGATAATGGCATGTGCCACACCATTGTGCAAAAGTTTTCTAGAACCATTGTGAATAGGGAGGCGAATGTCTTATTGAAGCATGATGCAAAATTATATAAATAAATTAATATATATTATTAATTATTTCCACAAATAAAACAAAAACAAATTTACAAGATAAATAACAAATACAAATATTTTTAACTTTTAGTTTTCTGCAAAACACAAGCAACGCATGAGTCTCTACTTATAAAAGTTAAAATATAAAAAATATGCTTAAACATCATTACAATATTAGTGATTTTCAAAAAATGGCAGCCATAAGAAAAAGGAAGAAATCTCTATGAGCATATAACCATACAAATCTATGTATTTTGATTGTAGATACATTAAATAAAGAAAAAGAAAATTGGAACAAACTAGAAAAATTAATAGAGGAGTGAAGATGGAGAAGGGAGATTGGCATCCCTCAAATAGCAAAACATTGAAGCTTCATTTGATTTCATATCTTCTATGCGGCTTGGTAGAATCAAATTTACCTTTTTAAAAAATCGGGGTTGGCACAAGTTCTGCTCTCAGAAACAGAGGGTACAGTGGATCAGAGAGCAACAAATACACGCACACACATATCGGTTGGACTTGAAAGTGTAATTTATTTCTTACAAACTCATTTTTCCATGACATGCACCCGCAGGTAAAACTTTGTTGGTTTTATTCTTGTAACTTTTATCCTACGTAATGATATTAGAAAATCAAAGAGCTCCTTCTTTCATTTAATTATGTGATATCAGATTTTATTTGTCTCCATCTGAATTTAATATCCTTTTAAATGCAGAGCCATGCAAATCGATACAAGAGATATATAATCCCTCTGCTATCTGTTCAAATGGATTTCTATGTACGGGTTTTTGTTCGTATATACACGTGAGTGTTTCTCTTCCTTAATATCCTTAATTTATATTGTCAGATACCTGGGTTTGTATGACTAGATTGATGAGTGACAAGTGCTTTATTCATTATTCTTTGAATCTGCATGTCTAAATTATTGAATAATTGCTTGCAGTTCTGCTAGTGCAATGAAGAACACTCCTTTAAAGCTCTCATATGTTTATCAATGCACTGGCTGTGATTCATTTCACCTTCAGCCAGTTGGAAGGACTGTCTCAAAGGTGCATTTTCAAATATCCTATGCTTTTAAGATGCATATATGTGTTGGCATTAGTTTATAGCATACAATCATATTTATTGGTCTAGGAATTCTTTGTTTGCAGCACAATGCTGCACGATTTACAAATTTTCAGAGCCTTTTGTCTTTTGTTGCATGTCTTAAAATGCTTGAAGTTGTGCTATTTTGTTTTAATGAAGCACTCTTGTAATAAGCATGTTTGCTGATAGTCCTTCAATTGCCACAAACCTTTGGCTCATTTTTCCTTGTATTTGGCACTAACCTTTGAAAGATGTTGGAAGACTGTGGTTATGGTCTAAGAAATTCCATTTTTAGCAGTTTTAAGGGCAAAAAAAAAAAACTTGGACATCTATACGTGCAAGACCCACAAACTCAACCTTAGAACAGCAGAGTGAATGCTGGAAATCCATTGGCTGTTATATCAGTCTTCTGTCGGTTGTAATATTATTTCAGTCATCAGTTGGTTTGTTTTATTTTCCTCATGTGCTGCACCTGAAAAATAAATGGTGGCAACTTTTTTTATTTAATATGTAAATTGTTTGGGCAGCATAATCAATGTTTTTTTTCTTCATGGGGTAGTTGTCTTATGCCAATGATCTCTTCTAATACATAATACATCTGACCTTTTTTTTAACACCTCTAGAATAAAAGTGTGAGATATCTTCCTGGATTTGGTCCTGTTGTTGCCCAAGACTGCAGTGACTGTGGCAAGAAATACAATATGGGTGGGCCCATATGGTCAGCTCCAATCCATGATATGGAATGGGTGAATTCCATTCTAGCAGATGTAAAGTCTATGAAGGATCGGTATCCTGCTTTTCAACGGATCTCTGCTGTATTAACTACAATTTCAGAGGTATGCTACCTTTTGTCTAATGGAATTTTCAGTTAATTGCTTCATGGCCTGTTTTCAGATAGTATTATCTGGGAATCAATAGGTGTTACATGGCTTGTAATTCTCTGGCACCACATACTGTGGTGGAAACTGAATCTGGTATTGCTAGGTTGGTTAGACTCTGTATGGCCCCAAAAAAAAAATCAGAAAACTCGCTTCAGATAATGATGTTTTTTCAATTGAAAGATACTTCCATTATTCGGGAGTTTTTTGTTAATGACTTGGTAATGATTGTCTATTTGGGAATGATGGATAATTTTTGAAGCCTGACAAACTATCTGTTCCATATTTCTCAGAAAATGCATGATCTTCTCTCTTGTTTGTCCCGCTAGGATTTTAGTCTGTTTTCTTCCAATCCCAATATTTACCAATTGAAAGGAAGTTTTACCTGCATTCTCTATTTGGGTTCTCCATTCAGAGATAGGTTGGGACTAAACATTGATTGTAGGTTGAACTGTTTGGAGAAGTTGCAAAACCTCTACAAAAGGAAAATCAATTTATTTTCAACCTATGCTCCATTTTTGTCAGCAGAGTTTATTCTCTTTGCAGCTATGGTTTCCGATTTGCCTATTTTATTTTGGTAATTGCTAGGGGAGAAAGAGTGTTTGAACAGGTTGTCACTTTATTCTTGTTTGAGAATGGCAATCATTGAAGAAAATGTTATATGCTACATCGCATTTGACTTCTGTGCTCGGATTGTACTCTTACATATTTCTGGTACAACTGCAGGAATTACCAGACGTTCCACTCTTTCTGAGTTTGCACAACCTCTGTGCCACATTAAAATGCACATCTCCTTCTGCTGTGATATTTCGTTCGGCTGTGATTAATGCGGGATATCGTATATCAGGAAGTCATGTAAACCCTCTTGGTTTGAAAACAGATGCTCCTATGGATGTAATTTGGGATATTATGCGCTGCTGGGTAAGCACCATATAGTTCCCTACATGTCCAAAAGCTATGCTTGCTGAGCCTTGTTCTTTTATTGGCCAGCCAAACAAAAATACCTGAGTTTTTAATTTTAAGGAGCCATGCTTGAATATCTGAACTTGATGCTCCTTTGAATTGGGTGAAATTAGGCACTAAGAAGAAAATGCTTGTTATATTCTTTTAGTACATGAATGTCCTCATCTAAGTGGAAGTTCATTTTTTGGTGCCATGACCTGCTTGTTTGGAGAAGTTAGTTTCATTATGTTTCCTTTTCAGCCTAGATAGGCTTAGCGAGAATGTGAACTTCATCTTGTTACCTTGTGAATCGTGTCCTCTAATAGTTGATGGCATTCTCATTCCCAGGTCAAAAATCATCCCGTGAAAGCTCAGCCGGCTGATCAGCCCGGAAGCATAATCCTTGCCAAGGAACCTGTTCTGCAGGTATTGATTTTGGACTAATTTGCTGTTCCTTACTGATTATTTTGTTCACATCAACCCAACTGTAAATGTGATCTTCAATGGTTTTGTTTCCCTGGAATTGTTCCTTGACTTTAGGTTTTACAATTAAAATTTATCCCCGAAGTACAGCTCAATGTTTCATTCGCCTTGTTTACTGGCAGGCTAACTTCGCACGAGCTGTTAGTTCCCTCAGCAAAGCCCAGGCGAAAAAGGTTGCAAGATTTCTTCCCAATCCTGAGAGGCATTGGGGGCCTAAGCTCAAGGCAGGTCGTCAGATTACTAGCAAGCACGTCTCTCTTTTTGGCGCAGACACCGTCAACGGCCTATGTAACGACAAGGAAAGTGATGAGCCAGCAAGCAAGCGTAAGAAGACAGATCCTGTTCCTAATTTATGATAACAGGCCTGCCTTCTTTCAAATGTTGAATGCCCCGGCCCAGCTTGCTGGTATTCTTACGATCGCCGATTGATCTGCTGCATTTCCTTTGCAGGGAGAGCCTAGAATATTGACCAACGCCCCGGTTCAGAACACGATGCAGCATTAAATAGAGAAGGTTTATCGTAAAGGAGCAGTTTCAGTTTTGTGTCCCACCCTTTTTTTCATTTATGTTCTTTATTTGATCTACTTTCTGTTCTCTTTTGTCTGTCTTATAATATGTTCTGCATTTAGACTTATGCTTCTGTTGGATGTATGAAATATTTGCTCAATTTTTTAACATTTGCAGATGCTAGAAGCAGTTGCTCTCAATAGTTGACGTCGTTTACTGTTTGGATCTTACATTTAAGTGGAGGCCAATATCTCCCATTTACCAAATCAACTAGTGTCATTTATTGTTTTATGAAATTCGGGGGAATTATTTTGTAAATCCTACCAAAATCTAGACGAGGAACAAAACGACTCTAACCAAACCTGAACTCTGTATAGAGATGTAAAATTGAAACACGTGGCCTAATTTCTCATTGGAGGAAAACCCAATGTTCATTAAACCTTGACGGGGTTGAGCTCATCCCAGGCTTGAATCCAGGTCTCCATGGCATCAGCAAGCTTCACAAAATAAGGGTCTATATTTCCAAGCTTTTCTTTAACTTGTTTAGCAAGTTCAACGTAACATTTCTGGACAGTGGTTGAATCTTTGGAGAGGTTGGCTGCTTGGAAGAAAGGGATGACCTCTTCTTGCCAGAATATCCCATTGTACTCTTTCTTTAGGTTCACGAAGGGGTTGCTGGCCTTGCTGTGCCAAATATATGGCAGCCCAGTTTTCACCCCCAATCCCAAATGATCACAGATCACCTGAAACAATCAACATTAGAGTAAGTATTCTTCAGTCCTTTTCATAGACTGCATGCAGACAACCACTGTAGAAGCACAATAACATTGAGCTACTAAACTTGTTTCCTCAGTAGAGAGCAATGTAAACAGCCTGGCAAAAATTTGGAAAGGCAAAGACCTCCAGCCACACACACAAAGTGTACCTTGGTGCACCAGCCAGCCCACATGTCATCATATCGTCCAATTGGCTGTCCATCACCCATAAGGCCAAAATACATAGCTGGACCAATGAGATCACGGTCAAATGCCAGATTCATGCCACACATGGGAAAGAGGGTGCCCTTTGGTATTGTCAATACTGCATCCACATACCTAATTTACACACACGACACAGAAATATTAACCTCACTCGGGAACCCCATTTTCACAAAATGTCCAATATAAAGAACAAACACGCGAGGGATTATGTAGCGGAATTTGAATTATGATGTAGTTACTTAGTGTTTCTCTCCAGGGGCTTGACGAGCTGAGTTGGAGCATCATAATCAGGGATGTTCAACCAGAGGCCATGAGAGACGGCCGTCGGCACGCCCTCCCTAAGGCTGAAAGGGTATCCACGCACGAAATCCGTGCCTTCTCTGAAAGGATCATACAGGGTGTTGAAGAAAAGTGGGGTCGACGGGGAAAGCAGATTCTTGATGTGCTGTTCCAGAGCATTGACGAGGTTTCCATCAGGGTCTTTCGCAACCTGTTTCATCATCCATGAACCAGCCTTTCAGCATTAAAAAGACTGTTAAATGCTACAGCTGCATGAATATACAAGTTCACTAACAACTTACAAAGCAGTCGTCATCAATAGTGAAGATGTACTTCTTCTTGGAGACCATATACCCAAAGCATCGGCAGGCGGAGTCCTTGAAGGAAATGCAGGAAGCCTTGGGGCCAAGAATTCGGTTGATGTCGTTGCGATTGTACAGCTCATAATCAAAGCCATCGGGCACCTTGATGGTCTTCGTGGGGTCGCCGTCTTGCACTATGATGATGTGGTACGGCTGCAGGAACGGCCTCCACATCTCCAAGAAGTCAAGGTTTCGGATCGTCGGTATGACGATATCCAGCTCGTCCTTCAGCGGCGGTGGTGCGGTTGCCATGGCGGCCAACGACGGAGGAGGAAATGACGAGAGAGTTAAAATGTAGCTGCAGCGAACAGAAGCTCTGACGAGAAGTACGACGTTATGCGTTCGAAAGAAGACGGGATAACGTTAATATAAGGGTGGGAAAAGTGGAAAACCGCGGGAGCGGAGGGAACGGCACGTGTACGTGGCGGAGGTGCGTCTGAAGGGAGTCCTTTTGTATGGCTGGGGAATTTTTCAACGGCGGCAGTTGACCCGATTTTCAATGGGGTGCCTGTTGCTATTTTTGTTTCCTTGTTTCCTTGTTTGATGGAAAATTTAATTGGATGGTATTAATTTGTTTTTCCTTTGGCAGTTGGCTTATGAGTTATCATGACGCGCTCAATGGATGAAAAAATAATAACAATAAAAAAATAAAAATATTCCATATATTGTATTATTTATAAAAGGAATATTAACGGATAAGTCGACTCTAATTTGAATTTAATAACTACTTAAATTGACTTAATTCAATTCTAAAAAACTATTTAAATTCGATTGAATTCAATTTTTTAGAGTTTAAAATCGAGTTTAAACTTGATCCTAATAATAAAGTGAACTAATTTTTTTTTTTTCAACATTCAAATTTAAGTTTAATCAAACTAAAAACTATTACAAATTTGATCAAGTTGATGTAGAGTAGTTTGATATATTATCTCTCAAGTCTTAACTTCCCATCAATCGTAGAGCTTCTCTTTATTCTTTGCCACCCAACACCCAACAGAGTTTAGATTATTAAATGCATGGTAAACAAAATAGAAAATTTGAATTAAAATAACCATATAAATAAAGTAAACTAGTATGAATTTTAAAAAGCAAAAAGAGATACAATTAACAGTTACACAACTTTTAAAAAAAGTTCTTCACAGCTAATCCACTTAATTTAGCTTTGATAATTTGGAAACCCTTATATGCCCCCATTAATATTGGGTCAACGTATAGAGTAAATTTCATGTTACATCACATAAATCATAACGATTCTTAAATTAGTCCTTAACATTTTGAATAAAGCTGTATTTGTTATCACGGTTGTAGTCGTGCTAGTGAAAAATTGCATCATGTCAACAAAATACCATTATATGATATATAAATATATATTTTTCTATCTTCTGCTTATTGTAATTCATGATATTTTTTCCTATAAATAAATGTATAAAGTTGGAGCGGATCCCGCCTAAAGTTAACCAATGCGATCGAAAAAGCAGTGCCAGAAGACGATATCCCGCCTAAATGACCTGGCTCAAAATTTTCCAGAGAACTTCTCTGCAGCAAGGGTGCAGTTGCAGTGTAGAAGAATGACGCCGATCAACCAGATTCCCAGAAGTTGTGCCACCAAACCTAAGGTTCAGACGGGCAGAATGATCGGTAAAACACCCCCATTAACTGACAATCGTATAGGTTTTGATTTTCCTTTTAGCAGTTTTTCCTTAATAAATTCCATGTTTAATTCTGCTGTTGTCACTCGGAGAGTTTTTAGTGGCTGATTTGTGATCTCATAATATCTGTTCTAAAAGTTGATCGTCCATCCCCCGTTGGTTGGTTGGTTGGTTTCCGTCGGGTTTGAAATAGTTGTTTATTTTTTCTTCGTTTATTTTATATAAACAGAAAATCATTGCATCCTGGCAAGATGAGTTTCGATTCTCTAATGCACGTATTAGCTGATGAAAAATTTTGTACATCCCGCAACGCTACCCTGATCTACTGTGTCAATGTATGTGTATTATTTTTGCCCCCTTTTACATCGCTTCTCGGGTGGTTAGCGAGCGGAAACCCTTATCCGAAATCCGTTAGGTGCTTCAACCCTTGGAAATTTCATTAATTTGTCTCCCCCTACTTCTTCCCATCTGTATCTCGTCACAAAATAATGAAGGAATGTGGAAACCTCGGCCAGTCCGAGTTCCTTCCCAGGGCATTGCCGAGTGCCGCCTCCGAAAATCAAGAAATGGTGCTGATTTTCTAGGCTCTTTCCCTGCATTTTATAACGTCATCGAGTTTGTTTGTTGTTATTACTAGGGAGGGTTGTGAGATGTGAAAATCGTTGATTTAGGATCCGTGATTACGCACCAGCCATCTCCATGGATTGAAGGTGAGCGGATCAGGATAGATGCGTGGATCGTAATTGACCTCCCTCGTGTACACATATATCCTCCATCCCTTGGGAATGGCATATCCTGAAAGTGGAATAAAATAAGAGATAAGCAACAGTGTAGCACTATTTCGGTTTGTGTTTCGGCAAAGAAATAGCGTATGCTAGTAAAAAAACGAAATATAGGCCTCAATCTTGTATCCTTGTCCCAACCTCGTACACTAAGCTCCAATCTAGTTTCTAGTTGAATCAAGGATAACATGGGAAGTTAGATAACATTGATCGATTTCAGCACTTGGAAACAAAGGAATAATCCTAAGTTTCTTGTCAAAATGGCGAGCAGAGATAGAGTCGAGCTCCCTTCTCTCTTTTATCCAAAAGCAGAGACAAAATAATTTGTTCGGGTAGGAGATGGGTCATCTGTGGAATGTCCCGGAATGACAGATTTCCATGTGGGTTGTGAGAGGGTAGGGTCCATATAGAAAAGATAATCTCTTTTTCTATGATTGCTCGGACATGCATATGCGGCTTTTGTGCAATTATGTTATTTTTAAAAATAAGTAATTGTCAAATATATAAAATAATTTGATTACTCGTGCCAATAATTTTTGCTTTTCTGTATGCTGAGAAGGCATAATGAAAGCCGAAAGGAACAGACGATGAAAAGGAATTGTGCACACCATTTATTTCCATATCCGTGGTGGTTTTCCTCAGAACTCCATTCACTATTGTAGCTAGTCTTGATGTCTCGTATATAACCTGCAATGAGAATATAAGCCAACGCCGTTTAGCTAAATATTTCATCACCGTAACTGTTTTATGGAAAAAGCTAGCAATACTTACTGCACGTGTAAAGCGCATGGATTTATAGTCGCTGTAACCAATAGGGTCCTCGGGCGTTTTTCTCTCTCTTATTGCGATGTGTTCTTTCTGAAAAAATTTAACCTAAATTAGAATGTGACGTTCTTGATTGAATCATAATCGTAGTTGATGACTGAAATTTCCACTTACTCTCAATTCTTCAAGTACTTTTGGATGATCATGAAGATACTTGATGGCCATCATAGAAGTAGTTGATACGGTCTCATATCCAGAGTATAAGATTGTGATGATCAAGTCAATCATCTCCTCGTCACTTAGCTTGTATTTATTTTCTTCACCTAATAGGAAGCCAAGCATGTCTTTTTGATTTTCACCAGAGGCTCGTCTCTCTTCTACCAGTCTTCTCAACAAGTTTGTTATGTTTTGCCTTGCCTGTGGTAAAGTGAAGTTGTTAGAAGTCCCCTGAATTATTTTGAGTTTGTCGAAGTGCACAACAAATGGGGTGATATTTACCTGACATCCCCGATGGTAGTTTGTGTTAGGAAGGTTGATAGGGAGTGAAAGAGTCCCTAACACCAATTTGTAGAATTCAGGCATGAATGGTTGAGATATTTCACTAGCTTCATTGCTCGCTATTTGTCTCAACGATGATAGAAACGCCATCTGTACAATATCATCGGTTGTGTTATAGTTGCATCAGAAAGAAGCAGTTATATTACCATATGCGACTCCTCGGTTAAAATTATAAGTTTCTAGTACAAACCTCCTTTGTTTTCTCTTGAATGTCAACAATTTTGTTATTCCAGTTGTTCAGATGGGATCTCACGAAATCATCGATTTTTGGTAAGAGTTGATCTTTAATCATGGTTGGGCTGATAAGAGTAAGCAATGCCCCTCTCATATGCTTGTGGGTTGAACCGTGGACTGCGGCAATGTTGCATTTCCCTAAGATGTCTAACATTGACTGAGGATATCCAGGGACAAGGCCTTTAGCCTCATTCAAAAGTATATATCTGTTTATCTCTGGATCCATTGAAACTATGGTCGGACAGCCCAGTATATGGGATTTGAAAAAACTTCCAAACCTGTTACAGCAACCAAATTTAAGGAAAAATTAGTGAATATTCTGCAGCTATGGACAGAGTTGTTTTATTAACATCCTGAAATTTTGTCCTGAAAATATACTAGAATCTGAAGAACTGTGAGAATAATGATCATGACTGATAGACTGATCAGCACGTGTCGCATAGGTTTCTTTATGCTTTCTAATGAAATAATCGCCTCATTGACCGGCACATTCCTATTAAATTCGAGATTGAAACTATCAGAACCTCAAATTTGCTGATAGAATGATACACACCTTGCTCTCTGGGTTTTCATGAAGCCTGGACCTTGTTTCAGGAACTCAGTAGTCTCTCCAAAAACTGGCCACCCCATAGTGCCGGGGGGCAATCCTTTCTTCCTGTACCTGACCTCATTCCATCTCAGTAAGGAGACACTCAAGATGCAAATGCCCCAAAAGACAAGTAGCATAAAAAGTAAGCCAGCCATTGATTTTTTCTAGAAGCTCCAATTATTACAGGGAGAGGCTATGAGAGATGGAACGGGGGAACTGTCAAAGGTATGGGATTTGCTCTACTTTATACTGGTTGCTTACCAGATCGTGCGGGTGTTTATATAGACCCGAGGAAATTTACGAATATAGAGAGAGGCAGCTGGGTGTGGGTCTAATACGACAAAATCACGGGACCTACTCTTGCAACCTGAAGGAAAATTAATGGTGAAAAAAGGAACTAAATTACATAATTTTTTTTATCCCACACACACTCGCACTCACACTCACACACAATGGAGCAGGGTTTGAAAGCTTTACCTCTCAAACAGGTTGGAGTTCAGACCATTGTTCCACATACATCCCAACTAAATTACAGAATCATAGTAAATTAAATACACATAAAATCGCTTGAGAATTTTTATTTCCCTTACCTTTTCAACAACTCACAAACCTTCATTTTACTGACCGATCATTCATTGAAATTGTAGCTGTAATTATGTATTTAGCTAAGCTTT
This sequence comes from Avicennia marina, assembly GCA_019155195.1. Classification (NCBI taxonomy): domain Eukaryota; kingdom Viridiplantae; phylum Streptophyta; class Magnoliopsida; order Lamiales; family Acanthaceae; genus Avicennia; species Avicennia marina. Next base: position 12,221,588 of record CM032765.1, read on the forward strand.
TGAATGGATGTATGCGGTGTGAAATAAATTATTTTATAGGTATGGCCCTCTAGTACTTTTTAGTCCATTTGTGATGTTGTTCTTAATCATTCGGTTATTTATTTATTCATCTTTTGTTAAAGTTGCTGGGCAGAAAATCTGATGTTAGAAACCTAGAATTATAGGCTGTAGAGGAGCACATGGAGGCCACCGGATTAGAATATTAGCACCGAGACTAAACCGTTGTTCTCGTCCGCCACATGGATATCTGCATGAAATTACAAAAGTCACCTGGGGACATGTTCTTGGTTAGTGAATCTGGGCGTATGAGAGAGACATCTTTGCGAAATAACAGAAGTCGCTTAGGACATATTGATCTTGGACAGACAGGGTATCTTTAGGCTCTACCCCAACTTTAAGTTGGAACAAAGTCATAGTCCGTATCCTATTACTAGATTGAACTCAAAACTGTAGGTTGTAGTTCCCAGTAACTTCCCTCGTGAATTTGACTTTTGGGCTCTTTTCCACTTTTCCTATCTTGTTATCCAGTAGTTCCCCATGTCCTACTCTTGCTCGCATCTCAAAATTCAATGACTTTTTGGAGCCTTGTGCACAGAGAAAACTATTAAAAAACGGAGGAAAGAGCCCTTTTTCTGCAGGTTGATGGCAATCCACTAAGCTTGATTTATTTTCGGAATCTTGTGGGGGAATAGGATAAAAATTTATATTTGTGCCCATCACCATCAATTTGATTGTAGTGTCCCTAGATTTGCCTATCTTAACATGCATATTGAACATCATTCTAATTCCAGTTATGCCCCATGTAGAGTTGGAGACTGATGAGTCCTGGGATACTCAGTCCTCTGTTCTCTCATTGTTATACTCCTGAATACCCTGGAATCAATGTTGATAATTGGCACTCCCGTCGGATTTTTTATGCTTAATAATATTGACTGCTTTGACTATTTTACATGAAACATGGCCTTCATGGGAAATTCTACGAGGGTGTTTGAGGAAGTTATAAGTTGCTCAAAATATTCTATATGATATTTAAAAATTTATAAATTTTTTACAAGTGTTGGGTAATTTTTTTTAATAAAAGAATTTATAAATTTTAAAAATAAAATATTTGAAATATATAAATTTTTTAAAAATAAGTTGATTATTTTTAATTTATTTTAAATATTTTATAATTTATTTTATTTTATATATTAAAAATAATATAAATATTTTTAACTATATTTTATTAATGATATTTAATTTAATTTAATAATTATTACATAAGAAATATAATTAATAATAATTATAAATTTTATAAGTTAATTTTACTGAGCACATGAGTAACTTATTTTTAATATAAAATTTATAAATTTATAAATTTTAAAAATATTTTATAAATTACATGAACTTATAAACTATAAAAAATAAATTTTGCCAAACACTCTTTAAATGATAGAGCACCATCTCCAACGGGGGTAGGGGTGCTGTATGCCATTCATCAGATCATATGAGATCCAAAAATTTTGGTGAACTAATTGTAGTTAAAATGATTCATCTGAAAATTGCACTAAAATTTGGTCACATACAAACACCACGCAAGAGAAGCTAGGCATGCGATTGATATGAACACGATAAAAGTTCTTGCCCAAAGGCCTTATTTACTGAAAATAAGAGAAGAAATAACAAAACATGTAAGAAAGATACGGATGGCTACCATACATATGATTTTGATCAACTGCAAACCGTGTAAATGGTGGTACCACACGCAAAGGCTTATATGCTTGATTAGTCTCGTCAATAGGTAAAATTTGTGAAAGGTTTGTAATATATACTCCTAAGACAGGATTTGTCTTGTAATTTTTGTTTATCTCTTCTCCTCTCATTTTGTTTATTGACTTCTAGCTAATGCCGACGCCGACGCCTTGTCCTAACGTGGCAAAAAAGGTAAGTCGGACAATGACTTGAAGGAAGGCCTGATTCTCGCGGAGATCCATGGAAAGTGATTTGACAGAACTGACAGAGTTCCACTTTTTCACATTTCAAAGCAATTGGTAATCAATCTTCCACTCGTTTTTGAGGTATGTGTTATCTTGGAACTGCATTTATGCCTCTGTAGGGCGAAATTTGCGTTTTCTCAAACCCAATCTGACATTGTTTCAAATCAGTTAAAACAATTTTTGGGAAAAATTTTGTACTCGCGGTACTACTAACGACCCTGTAGTTTGTTGTTAGTAATTAGTCACGAAATAATACGATTGCAAATTAAAGATGATTGATTGTTCAGGCCAACTCGGAATTAGTTGTTTTTAAGTACAAGAAGGTATTGCCGACAAGAATATAAATTAGGGAGGAAAAACCCATGAATAATTTTCACAATCTATTGGAAAATACATAGTGGGGCCGAGAAAAAGATGGTATCTAAAAGCTGTACAGTGAAACTACAGAGAGAATGCACGTAATTGGCCTCCAAACCTTGCATATACAAATACAATAATAATGGAGAGAGAGAGAGAGAGAGATGTCTACCCACACACACACATGCCGAGCTCAACCGGAGACGTTCTTGCCTCGTCAAATGTGTATACACAGTCAAAACTCCAGAGATGCACGAGGGCCTTCATTTTGTTGTTTTCTGTTGTTTTTGTGTCAGTTTGGTGCCTATCCTTGCCTCTCTACTCTATTTTCCTGTTGAATTATTGCATACATTTCTCCATCCCATCTACAATATGACGTATATCTAGTATGCCGTTCTATACATACCTCATGGTCATTTCCATTACCATGGCCATGTCTTTTTAGGTGCGTGCACTCGTGAGAAGTATTTTGGAATCCCAGAAATGTTCTTTTGCTTTTGGTCTGAGAGTTGATGTGTATGTAAATGTCTTGAACGCCAGTAACTGATGATAAAAATCCTTACTACAAGAATGGGTGTCCTGTTCTTGCCTGGTCAATTAATACCTACGTAAATCGCTCATCGCGTCCATTTTGGGAACCCTCCCGATCTAGTTGTTCGTCAGTGAACAATCAAATCTCTTGAAACCTACGCCCTGTTATGGCCATAATTAAATCAATAATTATGGCCAAAGCTGGTAAATAATTGATTCATGTCTCAATCTGCTTAAAAATATGCAGTTTATTACCCTTAGGAGCATAGGCTGGATCTTAGGTAAATATTGGGATCTGCCTCGAACAAATCATAAACTGTCAGTAGTCTATCGCCAACCCACAATTCCAAGTAAATCGTATCAGTCCTTGTTGCCAATTCAAAATATTGATCTGCATGTGGTACGGAATATTGTGAAATTACAGACATAGCGCTTGATTATCATTAATTAATCAATAATAGAAGTTACTGTTTTACTACCTGAATGAGGGATAGGTGTCGGAAAATGGGCCTCCGATGGTTGACTGCACGTGTGGGTGCTGCATCCACGTGCACTCGTTTTCATTCACCGAAAAATCGATTGGTTTTTGTCTCTTTCCCCATCCCACAATTGTTATTATTATTATTATTATTATTGGTCCTCTTACATCTTTGTTCCCAACTCCCCATCAGCGGTCTAACCCAACTTGGACTTTGCTTAGCCATATTTTGCCACGTATCACTATTTTTAACCAATAGGTTACGTTGGCACGTAAGTTCTGATGGTAAAAAGTTTGCCACAAAAAATAACATAAAATAAGAAAGAAAAAAATAAAAATATTATTTTGAAATTTAATATATTTGAAAGCATGATTTTAAAGGTTGAAATTTTGCATCCAAACATAGCCTTTTGCAATCTGGAAATTCCGTTTTAAAAGTAGCATAGACGATAGATCGAAGTATTTTCCCCCAGGAATTCCAAGAAAATTGAGCATATTAAGTCTCATTTAATATCTGATTTCGCTACATATTAGCCTTTGTTTTAGGTATGTTTAATATGCAAATAATGTATAAATCACAAAAACACTTCCATGCTTTTTGTTGATATCAAAGAGAGTGTAATATCATCGCAAAATTGCTTGGTTAAGATTTTTGTCGCAAACCGGAATAATAAAATGGTCTTCAAATACTACCATCTATAGTCATCAGATTGAAGATTTTTGGAACTGACGTGAACCGAGATAGATTCAAAAGATATTCAAACGTCACATAGGCAGAAAGAGTTGAAGTACATGATGTTGATTCCCAATGCATTCAGCTTTCTGTCTTCTTCATCCGATCACATCATTAAATAAAATTAAACGAAGAGGTTAGCTTTGAATGTAGCTTAACTGCTATTTTCTTTAATGCTCCCTTGGCCATTATTGCTGGGTTAACGTAATTTATCACCGCCTAGAATTTACTGTCAAGTTGCAGCCTTTCTCCTTATTCAACTGCCGCTTTCATTTCAAGTCTTTTCACTTGTTATCTACTATTAGCCAAAAGATGCACCAACAGAGTCCTTATACGGCCGTGATATTTCATTGTCGGATAGTATTTTTTTTATTTATAAATTAGTTAATTTAATAAAATTCTCAAGTAATTTAAAATAAGTAAATGTTGATGGAGTTTATCGCGTTGGAAAAAAAAGAAAAGCGGTCTAAGAAACGTGTTTTTTTAGCCAAAATTAGTGTAATTTTTATAGGTTAAGTAAAAGTAAGAAGGGAGGGAGGGGGAAGGGGTGCGAATTTGATGGATTAATATATATGTTTTGATTTTCACAATTTTGTTCATAGAATAACATTTGTTGGCCAAACAGCTTTCCCTCAACGATGAAATAGTAGTTCATGTACAATTAAGTTGTCATTTTCTAATTTCCACCTTGCCAACGATGGAGATATTGCCTTGTTAACTTGGTTTGATGTTACACATTAACAGGCGAGACATATAACAGCTTATCACGAAGAACCCATTTTTATTACCAGTGTTAATTTTGGTAATTCTTGACTAGCCAAATGGAATGAGATATCAAAATCCCATCATCCTTGCCAAGCTGACTGACGATTAGACATTGACTTCGATCAAATGTCCAATCCCTGAGCCCCTCTACCTTTCATAGAGAATGACCATAGACATAGACGGCAAAATAATAGGTTATGTTGGTTTTAATTTTTTAATTATTTGTTTTTACATATATTTTTTTAAAAGTAAATAAAAAATATAAAGATTGTAATGTGTTTTGTGTATGGGTGAAAAATAAAATAAATATAGTAATAATATTAATTAATACATCCACCAAGGTTTTTATTGGTTATATTTATTTTTAAAGTTTAGTCTGTACTTTTTAATATTTTTATGTTATGAATTTTGTAAAAATAAAAGGGATGCATAAAATTTAAAAAATATAATTATTGAATGTATATTTTTAAAAATCAAAATTTAATATCAATTATACACTTGAAAAAATCTACGAGAACAGTGCACTAGAACATTAATACAAAAAACATTGTTTTTATCTTTTTCTCATAAATCACGTTCAATCATACATAAATTTTAATTATTCATCTTAAAAAATTTTCTCATCATTTTTTTCAACATGCAATGTACATAATGAGTTGTTATCCCATCACAACCTAAAAGAAAAGCTAGGAGAAAAATTGAACAAAAATAAAATAAAAGCTTAAATGTTGTCCGGGAGAAGAAGAAACAAGAACAGCAATGGACATGGTATTAGAAATCGCAGTCAAAAAAACGGGAGACAGTGACCTAGAAAAATTCTCTGTATCTTTTCTGAACTTGAAGATCATAGCTATGTATTATTTCTTGGATAGTATCGTAAGATGGTTAAATTATCTAGTATTTAAATGATTTGGACTGAGAGATGGACAATTTGCTCTTGGCTGCTCATGAATTATTAGACCATCTAATTTCATAGTTATACATCATGAACATTGGTTGGAAAGATATATTATGTTGCATGTTGAAACAATTGGAGCATCCCCACTAGATCAAATAATTGGTGAGAAATGTGACAATGATAAAGTGGGAGGGCAGACATCCGTGAAAATCCTATGAATCCATCAATTATGGAGTTTAGCTAATAAGAGAAGAATGATTATAACTCGGATTGATATAACCTTAGTTAAACTCTGTGAGAGACATTCTTGGGATTATAAATCCTATGGGAATATCTCTCACAGAAATCTTTCTGTGACTTCCATTATAAATGCTCAATTTAGTGATATATACGTCCCAGTTGAACTTCTCAAGCTAATTACGACTTTCTAGGATTCTTAACTTTCCGTTTCATGTATACGAGTGTTCTCAGAAGAGTGGCCACAATAGTTAATTGACTAAAATGTGACCGTCTTGAACTCCAAGCATTCATGTTTATCTAGGCGATACTGTGAAAGAGATGCATTATCACGAGAGATACGGTTGCTAAGTTTGTTTAGATTTTAAAATGTTTTTTAAATTTATAAACCGAACTTGGCTAATCAACTAGATAGCTAAACGGACCTATACATACACATACCTTTAGATTATATCCACAGGCTTTGAGGATGTTTCAATATAACCGTATATTTGAAGATGGATTGCTAGCCGGCTCCTTGAAAATTATTTTGTTTCAAGTACTCTCATGCATGTGATAACACTGAAAATGCACTAAAAATCTTATTTTCAGTTATTGGAAACACAATCTCTACCCTGAAATCAAAGAAACTATAATGTAGAAGAAGAAGAAGGGGGAAAAATGATTGATGAAATGACTTTTGGAGATTGAAATCAGCAAGCGAAGGTACAATTATGCGTGCTCCTCCATCCAACATACATTGCTAAAGAATCTTAGCTTTAAGTTGGCTCCACTTTAAAAACGCAATAAGCAGAGAAAGCACCCCACCCCATGTGTGAATAAGGTCCCCCATCACAGTCATTGTTTGATGCCCCTTTTCTATCTGCTGCTTTGTCTTTGTTATCGTTTCTTCCCTATCAGGCTACTTGCTGCTCATACATAATGCACTCACACGTTATTTTCTTTTCTAGCAATCTTTAATATCATCTTTATATTGCCCTTCTACATCCCTATTACCCCACATATTTCAAAAAAGAAGGTGCCAACATGTGATCCGGTGACTGCTTGGCCACAATCAACTTCAAAGTTTTCCCCTCCCGTGGGCCTTATCCGCTCATGTTGGTTTCTTATGTCACATAAACATCCAATGGGGGAAATTTGCACCAACCTATGTTATCCCTCGTTGGAGTAACATAATTTTCATCGTTGGATAAATATGGACAATCAACTCCCAGGCGCACTCGCATTTATCCCCAGCCATATATCTTTCTTTTCCTTTGCATATATACGAGGAAAATAAAAGAAAGAAGTAGCCTATGCTTACTCAGTCTTTATTGATATTTCCTAAAGGATTTAGATGATCATTTCCGATTTTGTATCATTCTCGAGTGATTCACGCAGTTTAGTACTGCTCTACTAAGCATTAAATGCTATTTTTATTTGGGATTTGGCTTAGGCTTTGAACGTCGAGATTGAAATTAATGTAGGCAGTGTCTATACAGAAGCAAAGCATAAACGCACCATACCCTTACATGCGCCTTTATCTGTCTTATCTCTCAGACTCCATCTGACTATGCCTTTTCTGACGTCCGATAAAGTTGGGGGACTCAAAATTCAATGATGTTGTGATAAAAGCTGTCTGTGTGTGTGCGTGTGTGTGTGCGCGCGTGTTGGGGGGTGGGGGAGCGGGTAGGGGTGTGTTTCTAATACTTTGTTTGGATGCAAATTTGCATCTTTTCAAATCAATTCTTTCAAACATGTTAAACATTAAAATAATATTATTTGTTGATTATTTTTTTACTTTTATATTATTTTTAATTTTTTTTTATCAAATTTCCTTCTTTAAAAATTTACATACAGGCATAGGTGCGTAAGCCAGCTATTCCCTATGAATATAGTTCACAACTTTGCATATATAAGAGCCATAACATAAAGTACAATAGAGTTCATATAGCTGATCACTGGATGTTTTGATAATTGAGAGGCCGTATAGTTTTTGTGTGGTTTCCATAACATGGTTTTTAGACACGCATGACAACAGAAAATGGAAAGAAAATGAAAATTAGTTCTTGTGGGTGAATTGTTAGGGGTAAAATCTAGAAGCTATAAGAAAATTAATTTGCACTGTTTGTGGAAATTTAGGTCAAAGAAGCGCGTTTTAGATCTAATATTTTAATATGCATCGGGGAATGCAAAGTGTGAAATGATCTCGGAATAGCAGTCGAATAGGAAAGGAATGTTGGGGTACGCCGAATTAATTTATATTAATTGATTAATTCACAATGCAAATGTCATTATATTCCAGAATCTTAGAGGAAAAACATGAGACAGATGAGTAACGCCCTTGTTTTTTATCTATTAATTGCATATTTTAATTGTGCAAGCACCAATAACGTGAGCCCCATTGACCTCGATCAAAACGAGAAATTGTTATTTATTTTTTCAATACATGCAATTATATATATTTCCCTCCCCAAAAATTAAGTGTACACGAAGGATTATTTTACTTTTGTACTAAACAAAACAAAAGACGTTCTGCGCATATCTTTAATTTTTTTTTTTGTGGCAATTATTCATTGAGTTGTTTTTAAACATATATTAGGATCGGTAGCATGTGTTAGATGCCACAAAATCTACCTAATCACATGCTTCCCACCAATATAAGATAGATTAAATTTTTTTCCCCCAAAAAACCCTTCATTGTAAAAGTCATGCATTTTTTGTAGAACTTGTGTATTATTTGCTCTAATGCAGCGATAGTGACTCTTATTCGACAAAAGTCATGCATTTTTTTCTTTTCAGAAAGTGGGTTCTGGAATAATGCTGCAAATATTTTATGTTACTGTTAAATTAATTAATCCAGTAACCAAAAATAAAAATAAAAAAATTAAGATCAATAAAATAAAAAGAGACAAACTTTGACGGAGGAGACGAGGCTCAAATTTCATAATTGTAAAAATGTTATCCATCACTTCCATTGACAAAAAAAAATTAATATTAGTAATAAGAGATGAGCCCTCAATTGTTTCTGTGCAACCATAGGCACAGAAAATTCTTTCTTTCCCTTCCTAATGATACTTCATCTGAAAGATATCTATCTGTCCCGATAAAAAATTGAAGTAGCAGATACAATAATCCGCCATAATTGGGCTTTTTGCTGAGAGAAAATAAAGCTAATGTGACAATGTATTGCAATTGGGTGAATTACTTATCGGCCCACTAACCAGGTTCGGTAAGGGTATCATTGGTTTAGTTGTGTGGGACCAAGCAAAATCTTTGCACTCTCTATTTCTTCTACTTTTAATATGCAAAAGGAAAATAAAATAAAGTCCACACGTAGTCCAACTCTGCGTTGTGTGCGTCTGTGTTTTGTACTATTATTTTTTAAATTCGGAATCTCTACTTTCGCACCACACTGCGTAATGTTATTATAAATTAATATATCCCCTACATAAAATATTCTACACTAATAGAAGGTAATATTATTATTGTGTAAATGGCCGGATGCCTTGGCTTTTTTGCCCTTAATCGTCAGTCAACTTATGGCGTTTCATTTATTTAATGTTCAGTGTGAAATTTCGACTGATTGGCAATTTGCAAAACCCATTTGAGTTTCATGACATTGTTGAAACATGCTGGTAGAATTTTTGTTCAATTAGATGCTGGCACGTGGCATTTTGTTTATGGTATTAAATATTAATCAAAACCAAAAATTTTATTATTTATGTTCTAAAAATTCAATCAAATATGATTTCTGAATTTTAATAATAAACGAATTAATATTTTTATTATAAATGTAGCTATTTTATTAAATTATGACAAGTGTCAAAAGCCAATCAATCAAATTTTATTGTATGTCATATCATGTAATTTTAAAAGAAAAATACAAATAGAAACACATTAAGCAAGGAGGAATCTTGAAGAAGTCAAGCTCTCTTTCTACTGCAAAGTCGTTTTTGTAATATTTAAAGCGTTCTTTATGGAGGTTCTTCAAATTTTAGCCTTTGTTTCACATTAAAAGTGTTAAACCAATAAATTAATGTTATTTGAAACTCCAATCAATATAAAAAAAAGATCAAATCTTAAAAACTCTTTTAATTTCAGTTGCATTCTGCAAATAGCATTCAAATTATTTTTATAATGTTTAAAGTGTTTTTCAATAAGTTTATTTAATCTCGACGTTTAATTCAAAATTATGATGTCATATCAAGAAATTAATATTTTCTAAAGACTCAGTAAACTTTAAAGAAAATTAAATTTATAAACACTCCAATAAATTACAAGTACACTCAAGTTTTTTAAGTTAAAGGAAGAATTAGATGACTAAATTAAAGAATATAATTCATAGAATTTTATTTGATTTAAATTGTATTTATACTTGTACAAATTTTTTATTTATAAAAATTCAATTATAATAATTTTGTCACACATACATTTTCCTCATTACATATTTCCATTTTTCTTTTGACAAAATAATTTTCTAGTCAGCACAATAGTAGTTGATGCGGCCATTTTCCTTGATCTTCGATGCGATGTCCATTACCGAGAAGTACAGTGCGAACCTGGCTGCAGGAGTAACAAGTCGTCTTTTTCATGCCTCAAACACACTTCATGAATTAGTTCACAAAAACATAGTAACAGCTACGACATTTAGTCAATTAATCCTAGGCAGATGTTTTAAGTTGGGCCCATGAACATGGAGCCCAATTTCATATTCCATGATCTGATGAATTTGAGCCCAAATTAGGCCCCAATTCATATGTACAAAAACCCATATGAGCACCCCGATTTAATCCCTTTCCGTCTTAGTTTATTTCTTTTTCTTCTTAGTTTGCTGTTTTTTTTGGGCACAAACCTCGCATTTAAAAGCTATCCGACGTTTTTCAGTGAAATTATCTCGAAACATGGAAATCAACAATAAAACTGAAAAAAATGACTTACAGCACATGAATTAACGTCCTTGCACCCACACAAAAGCTCCCCGTTTAAGATGTCCGTGGCTTGGAATGCACCTCCTCCTTCACTTCTCTGCACTCATCACCACAAATCCTCGTCATCCTTTCAGAAAAAAGTACCTACTTCTTACGTTTTCTAGTGCATAAACGTTTCAAAAAAACCACACATGCCTTGTAAAAGTCCACTGCCACAAAATTAGCCCACCGATTGCCGGCGGCACCATGACAGGTCTCAACCATGTCGGCGAGCCCGCCGGAGTTCTGCACGCAGGCAATATTCTTAATCGGGACAGAGCTGAAATAGTTTACCAGAACCAAAGATTTGCTGGCGTCGTCGAGTGGTGAAGACTCGGCCCTGTTGAAACACTTCCCCGCCTCCATTCCATCACTCCCATCTGAACAAAATTACATAAATTAGATTGTCAGAATGAAGATGGAATCGTTAAGGGTGACACAGATTATTCTTCTGCTCACATTGATTTTCGACCATATAATTCCACTGGTAAGCAATCCCTTCGCTGCTTTCCTTGGACTTCTTTGAAGTAAATACGAGCAGTCTCTGATTGTTGGCTACCATGTCTTTGACCAGCGGCCAGTCCTGACCGTTTTTAGGCATTTTAGACAGCGGAAACCAGTACTTCATCAGACCAGCGTCGGTGAAAACCTTTGTCAATCCTTTTGGTGTCTCGACATAGTCTTCCAAGATCACTGTCACGATCTCTGATGGATTTCCCGACAGAAATGCTTCGATTTCCTTCAATGTGTCCACGGCGGGTACCTGTTCGTTAATCCATACCACGTGTAACTAAATTCATCGCAGAGTCAACGCGAAGATATGATATTGTATAAGCAACGAAATTGAGAACCATGTTACATACAAATTTGGTGTAATCGTGGCATTGGCCTCCAGATGAATGGCACAACCAAATGTCTCCTTTGAAGTCGTATGTGTCGAGCATGAGGGCACGGACGCCATTCTGCACGATGAATTGACAAAACGACGTGGTTTTTCCTACTGAAATGCAAAGGAAGAAGTTATGAGCTAGATGTGTAGAAGAATGCCAAACAAACATTAAGCTGTTGAGCGACGCTGTCTTCTTGATTTGGGACGGTTAATCTTGGCTTCCCGTCATCTTTTGCGAAAGAGTTGTGGGTCGTCAAGAACGCGTATTTGTTGAATGGTAGAGAATTGTTCTGCATCGTGTCATAAATAATGTTGCTGGTCAAGACCATAGGTGTTGTAGCTCCATACCATTAACATGATGTGAATTTTAACCGGACGTGACTTGCGTCCTACGTGACCAGAGAAAGTTCGTGTATCAACTTATTAATTGGGCTAACCTCTCTCCTTAATAATGTCTTTTTTTTGGCAATAGATTGGAATTAATAATATTTTTCATATTAAAGCGGGTGCATTACTAATGTGGGATCCATGTATAGACTTGGAATCCATGAATAGGCTTTTGAACGATGGATTTGCAAATGTCTCTATGTGCGTGATTTGGACTTTGGAGAATAAGTCCCCCTTGCAAAGTACCTAATGTACACGGGCCTTGGGTAGGGGGGGCATGACTAAAGAAAAGTTTTTGAATTCTCCTTAATAACTGAATTTCTAAAACCTCAACATTTGTGACCTTTCCAAATTGTGTGCAGTAAAAAAAAAAAAAAATTCTTTTAATTTCTTGGACTGTCGTGAAATCTATGCCACCTATTCAATCCACTTTCTGTCCTTCTAGTGATCTAAAAATGGGATTACTCGCACAAGTCAATCGGTTGGGGTAAGTTGAGCAAGAAAATCTGTTGATGGAAAGGTTTAACAGAAAGCCAAAGCAAAAGATAAAAGGATGATGTTTGCCAGAACAGATACCACTATGTAGAACTGCTTGGTGGCCGTTGATCGCACGCATCTGGTGCCCTTGAACCCCACTGCACAAGGCAAGCAGTACAGTCCCTCCCCGCATTCATCATCGCTCGAACATTCTTCCCCCGCCTGTATCAATATTCACCCCATACATGCCTTAAAACACACAGCACAACGTTAACCAGAAAGACGAGCAAATAAAGTAAAGAAGGCGTCGCTGGTTCACCGGAGAAAAAGCTATACCTTGCAGGCTCCATTAGAGCAGGCCGTGCCAGGTCTCAGCAGAAGCAACGCTGTGATTACGGGAAGAAGAACTCCTGTGGCAGCACCGCCCATGGCCCCGGAAATTCTACCAGAAACGCTTGTTCGACGAATCGGGAGATTTCCAGGGTAGAATTTTTGTAATGGCTTTGGTCTGACTAACCGATAAAAATGGATGTTTTATATCGTATGTAGACGGTCGAATAACCAAAGATGGAATTTTGCTACTTTGGTGAGGAATATGTCGGTGTGAAAGTGTCAAAATTACATACAGTCAAAAGGGCAATATGATATTGTTGCAGTCGGCCTTTGATTTGGCATGTATGAAGATATGTGAGGTTGCTAAGATTGCCTTCGCATAATTTTTATTTTATTTTATCTTTTATTTTTAAATAATCGTGGGTTCTAACGTCATTGTCTTGACTAGGTCGGCTTGAATTATGCACAGGTCTTTTTCATGTCATTAACATTAATGTAAGGTACGATTTTTAAGTGTATTTGAATTTTGAAAATATAAGTTATTATCATTTGATTAAAAGTTTCTTTTTATTATAAATTTAAAGTATATCACGTATGTGTTTTATTTTATAATTAATAATATAGAGGAAATCCCATGCGTATGTTTGTGTAATTAGTAAACATTATATAATTTTATCATCGTAATAAAAAAATCAAGATATGTTAATAGACATGCGGAGAAATAAATGATACAAAATAAAGAATAGCGTATACGATTACTTAATAAAATATAGAATCATCTTTTTAAATTGATATGACCCTACAATTTGATGTTCGAAATGGGCAGTTATCCAGAAATTATAGTTGATGGTTACTCCCACGTGGTTAGAGGATAACATAGAGGTGACGTGGCCAAATCCAAAACGTAGCTCACGTTGGGTGATCAACTTGTAGATAAAGGAGTTTGTTTAGGAAGAAAAACATCATCATCTACGACATCACTCGTACTCTCAAAACCCCAAACCGTGAGTTCTTTGCTTATTTGTACAGCTTTGAAATAAAATATTTTATGTAAAAAAATCACTATCCTTAATCTAATAAGCTATAAAATCTCTATTACAAGAAAATCTTTCACCGACATTTTTATTACATATGTGATCATTCCATTTATATGATTAATTTTTATTTAAGAGATGATCATATTTAACACCCAAAAACGTAAATTTATGGTCATCAACTTTGTTATCTATGTTTTAATTCTTCATATTTTGATTTATAAATTTATTATCTGTAACATAATACAATAGAAATATAATAACAGCAATTAAGATATGAAGCTTTATCTTGTAAGTACAAAATATACTATTTCAGCAAAAAAATATTAATAGACCTATGTGAATATAATGTTTTGAAGATATACTGACTAAAGCTAAATTTGAAACATGAGGAAAAAAATGACATGTTAAAAGAAAAAAAAGGATAATTGATGGACATAATAAGTTGAAAAGAATTCTATAAACCAGGTTTCAATCAAGAGACAATTAGAATATCTAGGGCATTAAGTTTAATATAGAGAGAATAACAAATAAAATATAAAATATATAAAATACGCTGTAATAAGAATATTATCACAAAATAAAATAAAACTTAAAATATAATAAATAGAAATCAACTAATAATATTTGATAGTAAGTGTATTCATGGACAGATTGATTTCTTTGAATAATATAACTAAATTTTTATATTTATTCATTTCATAAATTAATATATAATTGGGTTAAAATTTTTAATTAATAAGTATTCACATAGTTTAAATTCATATTTTTAAGTTCTTTAAAATCTATTAATGTTTTCAAATTAATTTTAATTTTATAAATTTAAATATTAAGTTGACCTAATACTATGCGACATGCTTCACTTTTTATATTTCTTTTAAAATTTGTTATCGATTTTTAATAAAAATTTAAAAATTAATGAGCCTGAGCTCAATCAAATTTAAATTCAAAAATATTAGATTTTGAGCTCAAACCCGTATTTTTGGATCTGAATTCAAACCTGAATTAAATCAAATATGATCAAACTTGAGTGCAACATTCTTTCTTCAATTTGACTTCATTTTTACTTAAATCCGACTTGAGCTCGATCGGGGAAGGTCACCCCATGCAAGTTTTTGCTTGAAATATATCCCAAAAATAAAAAACCCAATACTTCATTCACCACGGCCAAATATTTACACTCGAGTCTTGAAGTCAATTAACATAAATTCTAACACTATCATTCCTACATCCCCATCTGCAGACATGTAATTCATTGACATACAATCATTTAAACAACAAATTAAGGAAAAAAACTTTACCAATGTTGTCCCTTAATCAATTCTGCAGAAAACCTGTGCTGCCCTCGTAGGCAAATGAACACAATGGGGCCTATGTTTATTAGCAACCATAGGCGCCCCGGAATTATATTATCAAATTTAATCATATGTTCCTTTTTTTTTAATGAAAAGCGAGAGTCATCTCAGATCAATCAGATTAATGAAAGAGGTCAATCATGCTAACATGGTACGGAAGCAAGAGTCATCTCAAATCAACCATGTTAATCAAAGACGAAGCCATGGAGTGACAGTTGGTCCAGAGGCCTTTGAACTGAAGAAATAAATTGTAAATGGATACAAACAGGCCAATTAAAGACAAAGCCCTCGTCTTTATAATTAATATAAACCAATGATAAAAGAAAATTCCAATATAAAAACTTAAAATAATTAATAGTTAGTTTTGTATAACAATTATAAAATAATCATTCGAAATAGTTTTAATGGTCTCATCTTTGAAAGAGATCATTAAAAGTGAATATAGCTTGAACAAGATAGTTGTCCTCAATATTTGCAAAACAAATCGACGGGACCATTTTTTTTTCTTTTATTTTTTGTAATTGTTACTCCAAAAAATACAGCGTCACAAATTCTCACATGAAATAATTAAAAAGCACATTGAGCTCTTAAGAGGATTCACTCATTGTCGGAGAAGAAGCGGTTGAGGGTCGGCATGATTTCCGGCGGCCGCGTGCGGAGGAACTTGCGGAGCTTGTGCTCTGCGTACTTTTCGCCTTCGTCTGAGTTTTCAAGAACTGGTGTTGCCCGATGAGCTTTGTTCACTCTGCAGCCACCAAACATTATTCAATAAATTCAATTAATTATTATTGATTTGATTTTGTTATATTAATAATAATACTAATAATAATATACTGAATTTTAGTCGCTGGAATAATACATGGTTTATGATGATTACGGAAAAATTCAATTACAGGAGGGGACTTAACCTGACATCAGGATTCATCAGAATATTCCTTGTAAGCTGAAATACGCACATCCCTGTGACAAAACTCATGGCAGCCACAAGAGGGTACACCTGTTTTTTACACATTTATAATTAATTAAATTAAGAACAGTAATTATCCATCAATAATACACACACACATATGTGAAGGCAGATTGCGTAGAAAAATAATGAATATTCAATTGGAGCTCCCTGTTTGTTATTAGATGAATCAAAAGATAAGACTGATTAATTATACATTTTATTTTGATATAATTTAAGTGACCCATCAATGCTAAAAATAAATAAATTAAACTTGTCAAAAATTAACTCAAAGATTGATTGCCGGAAACACCCCGGCCAACTATTTTTTTTTTCAATTTTTAAAAATTACAGCTCAACTCAAAAAAATTCAAATTCGATTTGAAATTTAATTAATTAAACCCGAGTGATAATAACCAAACCAAACTAAAAACATGATTTCAACACAATAAATTTAAATCAATTTATTTACACCCCTTACAGAATAAATCTATAGGAAATTAAGAAAAGACTGCATACCTCAGGTTTCATCCAACGCCCCATTACGAATTCTTGTTTGAGCTTTTCTGTAAAAAAGGATTGTTGAAAGATTAAAGATTTAAGAGAGGTACAGAAATCCTTTACGTGAAATTTCTGTACGAACATCTCCATATTTATACACACTCGTACAAAATTAATTCAGCCAAAGAGTCATAACTGGTGGATTATTCTGGAACATAATATAATGGAATATAGTTTATTTTAGCAATTTCCATGAAAACGGATTGGATGTTGATTGACTTTGCGTACACAACGTGAACTATGGGGCTGTATTTCAGTGTGCTGGGTAGACCTCAATGAGAAAACCAGGTGCTCCAGCCTCTTGTTTTCCACTTTTCTTTTCCTTCTTGTTCAATTTGGAATTTTGGATTGGAACTCTTAAATACTTTAATGTGTCTGAATTATATTGGTTATAATTGCATTCCAATTTTTCAAAATTTTTTATTTTATCAAACCCCACAATTTTCAAACTAATAATCACCTAATAAAATAACCATTTACTTTAAAAAAAAAACCTTTTTCCTTTGTTACTTTATACTATTTCTAGTTAGTTTTCATCCTAACAAAATTTACATACAAACAAAGCCACTAGATTTAGTTATACATTAATGGGTCTGGATTATATAGGGGTTTGATATTAAATTACAGTAACTTACTTTTGCGGTCGTATTTCTTGTGAACCTAATTTGGATCACTCGTACTAAATTAAATGTTTTATTTTGTATCTCACGGGCATAATACGTACAAAATGCGCATATCAATGTATTCATAAAAATAGTGTGTGTGTGTGTGTGTATAAATATAATATCGTAGTTGATGAAACACTAATTAATAATCATTTAACACCAAGAATCCGAGGATCTGGTCAAGCTTTTGCCTACGTACGTAAGTCACATGGCATTTATACAGGTAAACCCTTATGCATTGACAGATGACGAGCTCCGGGGACAATGAAATTTCACTGTTAAGAGGGTCTTTGCATGAGTTTACAAACCCATCAAAACTTTTATAATATTTAGGAATTCATACACCCTTAACAAGTGTTTGATAAATTTTTGTCAAAAATATTTATAAATTTTAAAAATAAAATATTTAAATCTTATAAATTACTTTAAAAAATAAATTAATTTTTTAATTTATTTTGAAACATTTTATAACTTATTTCATTTTATATATAAAAAATGTCGTAAATATTTTTAATTATATTATACTAATAAAATTTAATTCATTTTCATCATTATTACATAAAAATTTTATAATAATTTATAATAATAAATTTTAATAAATTCTTATGAAATGGTTTTTGTTATTTTTATTTAAACACTTTTTAACTTAACTTTAAAATAAAATTTTTGAACTTAGAACTCTAAAATATCTTTAAAATGACAGCTAATGCTGAACTAAGTATCTTACAAATATTTGTGGTTTGGTCACAAAAGCTTGTACTAGGAATAAATCCAAGACCGTGCATGAACTAAATTCAATTTTATACCACCGTTAATTCTAATAATCGGAGCGAGTTAGAACCAACATGGACAATGAAAGCTGGAAAGAAAGAAAGGATAATTTCAACGCATTGCAATCAGCTGTGTATGTCAAGTTCAATTCTATTACGGCAGAGGTCTAAAAACTCTATGACATTAGTAAAGGGAACAAGAAATAGAACGCATTAAAAGCCAATAAGGAACAGCTCGGCAGCATTCACCAACAGTTGGTGCAAGCAGGAACTTTTATATTCCTCTCAAATCTGTGCACCTGAATCATCGATAGGGTTATGCAAAACAGAAGCTGTTGGGGCATTTGAGCTGTTCAACTCTCTCTCTAGCTCCTGATCAAGAGGCAAAACTCACGACGATACGGACAGAAACTTCGTGGTGAGGGAACACTCTTAAACACATGGAAAATGGAATGCCAAAGATAACAGCAGAAAGATCATTAGCATAACCAGGGAGACACTTTTTGGCAAACTGGCATTAGGTAGGTATGGATATGCGTCCGGAGGTGGCATAACACAGTTATCCCCATTAAAGTAGATTCTTCTGGGAAAAGCCCAGCCCTTTTCAAAAGTGAAAGTAGATTTGTCCTTTTGGAATAGAAGCTCCGACTGCACATTACCGGAAGGGCCGGCTTGCATGAGCAAGTCATTGTAGAATTTTACACCCCATAGTATTGCAGTATCATCTATTAGATCATAAAAAATAGAATTAGATTGGCAATTAGTTTTACACCTCTATGCAATCGAAATGGAGGGGTCTATGACGGCAAGAGATAATTCATAGGGAAATAGATACCTTCACTAGTTTCAGATTTGGTTTTTTATTCATGCAGTAAATAAAGAAATATTGTTGTGTTGAAACTGCAAAAGACGAAATGTCAGCTACCCCTTAAAGCACAACTTACTTATATTTTGGTATGGAGTAAGTGGCTTGTAGTTGAAACTGAATATCTGTGTCAGATTGTCAAGGTTGGGGTGTTGGACAACCAAGTTCCATTGTGTATAATTCATCCTGTAATTGAAGTTTGTTATTGTGACTTTGACCCTCCAATACTCCTTGTAATTAAGCTTCACATGCCAGTGCACTCGAATTGGGCACATATGACTGGTGCATTGGACCAAAGGCGCCAAGTTATTAGTCTTTCCATGATCTGAGACGACTGCGGCAAGTTGTGGTGAATCTGGACTGCAAGGACCAAAGAGCAAAAGATATATAAGTAAACAAGAAAAATTTTTATGTGGAAAAGGCAGGATAAATAATGAGAATAAGATTAAAAAGGGAAAAACTCACTCCACACAGCTTCCTGGCTGAGCAAGGTTATTTTGGCATCCACAAGTACAGGTTGGGCAAGGAACAATAGTGTCGTTGTAAAAAGATGAGAGGGAGACACAACAGGTTGGAGTTTTTTGAGCCAGAAACTGCGAATATGTGCATGTGACATTCCATGTCACTGCAAGAAGAGAAGCATTAGAAACAATATCAGTGTAAACAATGAGTACCATTAGGCCAACTTCTGAATGTAAATCAAAACAGGGCAATGCCAACCACTATAAGAAATCATGTCATATGCACATCAATATATATAAGATAAAGCCTCCTGTTCATGCATCCATGGAAAGTCTTTGATTGACAAAGTTATTTAGATGTTTTCTCATCAAATCCAAAAGATATGGATATGGCTGCAAAAATAGAGGTAACTCACTCATTGCTTGCGTCACTCTCCTTTTATCTTGGCTGACAAACTTGGTAGGTTTCACAATTTTTGCAGGTCCACAAGTATAGCCAGGACCTGGTGCTTTCAGGGTGAAATTCTTCGGCACCCTGACTGTTTTGTTGGTGGTTCCAGCAGCACCAACGCTAACTTGGAAAGAGCTCACAGCATTAGCAGGATCTTGCACCCATGAACTAATCACCCCTCCTTTACAACAATTTGCAACCTGTTGGTTGTAAGGAGTTCCAGGCAACAAGTCCACAACTGTTGGATCTTTCTTACAGCAATGAGGAATGTTCCCTTTATATCTGGAACAATCTCCTTGCTCTGTAGTTTGACCTCCCATCATGTTCCAGATCACTTCCTTCTTAGCCCAAGTCCATCCCAAAGTCCAACCCGGTGCTTCAATGTGACGATAATGTTGGAAGTTGAATATTGTCACAACTGCCTGTCCGTTTTCAATACAGAATGAATCAACAATGCAGAGCTATATTATGCAGTGGAAGGGCAAAACCAAATTATCTTGCATGCTGTCTATGCCTTTTCAGATGATCTGAATCCATTTTTTACTGAATTTTGTATATGCTAGTCTTGAAATGATAACAGAAACTGCAACAAATAGGAAACTAGCCTACAATTAAATCAGCTGAACGTGTAAAATTACACCAGTAACAATTTCGGGTTTTGGAATTCAAGACTGATCAGGTAGTCAGACACTACCGTTGGGATAAAACCAGAAAAATAGAGAAGCAAAGCAGAATATGACAATTAAGACAGATAAAACTCACAAGATAGCCGTCCGGTGTCCAACTGATGATATCCCACTTTAGAGTGATATTCCCATTAGGATCAAGCGCATCATAGGCATCTGAAGAAAAATGATGAAAAAGAATGTCTTAAAATTCAATATCGTTATATATTTGTATTTATTAATTGGAATTATGAGCAAAAAGCTTTCAGCAGATTACAGAAGGCCACATAATACCATTTAATCATAAAACACCATAGTAATCCAACTCCGAACTAACAATAAATTAAACGATATGCATTTCCCTAAAATATAATTTCAGAATCCTCAGCTTTTAAGCTAAGCATCAATGACCTAAAATCTTGGATGAGAAAATAATTCATATGAGGGCTCACCAATCTCACTTCCCACGGAAAAGGGCCAACATAACGTACAAGAGAGATGAACACTCTGTGCCCACTTCAATAATCTCTCGTAACATGAAGGAAAACTCAAGCTTCAATTTACATTAAGCTCCCGCTCCATAGTCCGTAACAAAAGTCGAAGCCCACTTCTAGGGTGTTAAAATAAAAATTAAAAAAATAATTTCGGGTTTATTAACTAAAGTAAGCCAATGATGCATCCAGTTGCTACAAGATCCGAACTTCTTGACAAGCTAACCACTCCCATTCAATTAGGCAAACAATTGCATTCAATCTTGACGGAATACAACGCAATCAGAGACCACCAGATCAAATTCATTAACAAGCAAACCTTCAAATCAAAAAAGAAAAAAAGGCCAACGACGAAAAGAAAAGGAAATGACAGAAGAAAAGACAGAGATTGCCTGTTGAAGTAAAGCTGAAGCAAGAAATCAAGAAAAATAGCAGAACGGTAGGAGTTCCGACTCTCAGCCAAGATCTGAAGAAGAGCTCCATTTCTCCGAGTAGAGGACAGAGTTTCTTGATCAGCCACAGCTCTGAAGACCTGCAACTGATGGCAGACTGGACAGAAAAGAGAAAAAAGGGAATACGCTCGGTGGTCGGTCGCTAAGCTTGCTGGACAAGAGCTTAGCTATAAAACGGTCAATTAACCCCGAACCACTCGCTCTAAGATTCTTGCGTAATTTACTGTTTTCTTCGCCTTTCACCTTTTCTTTTCATTTTTCTGCTTTATTGGCATAAGCATGCCTACATAAATCTAATAAAATGGTTCGGGCTTTGTTTGGATGTTGGTATAAATTTTGATAATAAAGGTAAGAGAATAAATTAAGCGATGAAATGATTTGGGCTTTGTTTGGATTTAAAATTTGACACGAAAATGTAAGAATAAAAATAAGTGAGAAATAAATAAAAAATATTATCGTCTGTTCACCTTATTAACCGGTTTATTTCTGAGAAAATATATAACAGTCTCTGTTTAATGGGAGGGGCATTGAATGTTATAAAGTGGATATGACACTTAAGTAACGGCATGCAAAAACAGGGGGAAAGGGACATTTTCCTAAGGAGTTAGATTATCCAGACGATTCTTGTGATCAGTAATTAACACAAGGATGGCGACGCTTGAACGCTACAATGGAAATCTTGACTTCTTTAATTTTTACGCGTGTTGGTAATGCAATTAATTATGACATTTAATTATTCATTTTCATATTTCTTTACTGAAGAACGATAAGTTCATGCACGATTTAAGACAAATTAGGTGGGCAGCTTAGTACCTTAACACTATGTTTTGTTCTTAGAATTTAAGAAGGAAAAAGAAAAGAAAATGTTAAGAAAAATAATTTTGGTTATTTTGTTAAAGAAAATCTTATAGAAAGAAAAAATTAAGGAGAAATTATAATTTAAAGAAAGAAATTACATTTTCATCACAAAATTGAAACGAAAATGGAAAGAAAATTATTTTAACTCCTATTTTTCTTTCAAAAATTCTTCTAATTCTATTTCTTTGAAAAATTTTAATTTTAAATTTTTTATTTAATTTGATTTTTAAATTTTTTTTTATTAAAATGCTTTTCAATCAAATACTATATAGAATTTTAAATTTTTTCATTTTTTTTACTCTATTATTTTTTTTTTCACTCTAAATTCTTAAATCTAAACGCACTCTCAAAAAAAAGCAAGGAAAAATGGAAGAAAAGTTAAATCCATGGACGTGAAGTACTACTGTAACAGCAGATAAGGACACTTGACTTTAGTTTGGAAGTAAATTATAGGAGGAAGGAAATTGGCGAGAAAAGTAAAAGAGAAAAAAATAAAAAGAAATATTTTGTGACGTAATATGTGTGGAATACAGATTTTAATGGAAAGAAAATAATTGTTAATCTGTATTCAAACAAAGCCTTGCATTATTTGATATGGAATAAAAATTGTTTCTAAATTTTTATAGCCATTTTTTTTTCTGTGTCCTTGTTTAAAACAATGCATGGAATGAAAAGGGCAAGGAGGGAACAAAAATGTATTCTTGGGAAAATTTAAATTCCCAACAGGCAGCAAAACTTCTGTAGTAAGCAATGGAGCTAGTGATTGTCATCATAGTTGTCCTCAAATTATAGTTATTGTCATAGTCATTATCCCCACAAATATGATTAAAGTAGCAAAACAAAAATAAATGGTAAGGAGTGAGTTGACAATACGAAAAGAAGACAATTTACTTGGAAAAATATCAAAGGTATTCTTGGAGAAAAATTATGCAATTCCTTATTGGCACCATAGCTTTTGTTGTAAGCAATGCTGCTGGTGATTGTCATCGTCATGGATCTCAATTCGTAGTTATTGTCATTGTCATTATCCCCACAAATATGATTAAAGATGCAAGATAAAAATGAATTTAGTGTCTTTATTACTACATGGATTTCCCCTCCTATATTTGTATTCCTTAAAAAGAGTATACATGAATAATGAAATGCAATTTTGGGTACAATAAAGATGGAAAGAGTAAAAGCAATGGGAGGTCCAGGCACTGGATTATTTCATGGGTGAAGGGCATTGAGGTTGATCATCCCATTTTCTATATTCTAAAATTTTTCATTATTTATAGTACATATAGTATAATATAGTTACCATTTCTTAAATTGTTAATCAGGCATTTTATTGCTTTATATTGAAATTATAATGCCACCATAAAAATTTACAAATTGGATCTGTCTGTATTTATGCAGCATATAACGTTCCACTACAACGTGAGTCCAATAAATGAAGTAATTAGTACCATGATTGTAAGCCTTGTTTCCAAAATTTTCATTCATAAAAAAATATTCTCTTCAAACACATTACTGATCAAAATAATTAATCTCTCTCTCTCTCTCTCTCTCTCTCTCTATATATATATATATATATTATTTTTTTATTTTTATAAAAGTTTTGAATTTTCACACCAATATACCAAACAAATATATACATCAAAAAACAAAAATGTTCTCCTTTCTACGACAGCTTGAAATTTTGCAGGACTAAACTACTTCAATACTCCATAATTAGTAACAAGTTGATAACATGGCAAATAAAATGATTCAAGAGTGTAGGAGGAAGAAAAACATTATTCTGTTTTTTTTAATATGAAAAATAACATTTTAGTGTGCACAGCAGATAATACAGATTATGTGCAATAAATAGACTACTTGTGCAAAAAGGGGAAAAAAAAAAGAAAAAAAGAAAAGAAATTGAGTTATTGAATAATTGAAGTCGGATTCTCAAATAAATTTCTTTCAAATAGAAGTTCCTCCGTTGAAATTTTAATCAAGTGAAGAGGAAATAAAATAGCTCGAGCATATGATAATTGGTAAGTTGAATGCCCATTTAATTGTTTTTAAATTGCAGTATATTAACCAATTAATTAAATTGAGATATAAAATGTAAAAATAAAAAAATAAGTAGATACTTATCATCTCAACTTATCAATATGAAATTTAATCAATCAAATCTTATCAAATTTGCTTTGATTTTTGACACTCCGTCAAACATGAAAAGAACACATCCAAAGGATCAAAATATATTCATCCCTTTTGCTGCATTATAAACATAAATCTAGCGAATAAAAGATATTGACACGTCGTTTAATTTTATCTAATTTAATGAAATCATTTCCTATCAGGTTGATATGCTCCAAACTCTTTTCATTTCCGCCACCACAATTTTCTTCCCAATATATGTGGGCCGTTGGAGTACAGCCCTATTCTCCAGAGTTGATCAATGGCCCAATATTGTTCTAGTTGGGCTACCCGTTAAACTGACCCACGTCGCAATCTACATCAGGCCCATTGCGATGTAAGGGGAATTGTCCGGCGTGACTTGTGCGAGAAGATCACTTTGAATTGTGTTTTTTGAAAATTTTTAAATTCAAGCTCAACTTTATTTGGACAAATTTGCGTTAAAATTTAATGACTAACTATGACTATGTTTGTTTCCACTTTACAAACTACTCAATCCCACTAGAAAATTTTACAAACCAATTATTTTACTATACAAATTTTATGTAGATTCAAATTCAAAATTTTCCTTCTTTTATCTTTTTTAATTTATTAATAAATTATCAATTATTATACTTATTTATAATTAAATCAATACCAATTCTTATAATATTTCTATTCACAATTATTTTTTATTATCTTATAAACTTATATATTATCCATAATTTAATCATTATTATATATTAAATATACATACATACATATAAATAATTTTCCTATCTACCCAAATTTTACAAACTAAACATAATTTTCTTCTCCACTCAAATCATCCAAAAAAATTTTTCTATCCTAATTTGAAAACAAATATAGCCTATCAAACTTGAGCTCAAAGAAGTGGAAAAATAGAACAGAGCTCCTTGACAACCCACATTCATCCAAGAAGTGAGAAGATAATATCGCCGTTGAAGTATACTCTTTTGGGAAAACTCCAACCCTATTCAAAACTGAGAGTAGATTTGTCCTTTCGGAATAGAAGCTCTGACTGCACATTTCCATAAGGGCCGGCTTGCATGAGGACGTCATTGTAGAACTTTACACCCCGTAGCATTGCCGTATCATCTGTTATTTAAAAATAAATTAGGATTAGATTCGTGAGTAGTTTTACACCTCAAGGCAAAACTAGAATCAAGTCTTAGTCATAACCACTAAACGGAAGAGTAAATAGAAGAAATTGCATCGAATGCGGGGTTCTACGAGAAGATGCAGTCAAGGCGCACGTCAAAACTGTGAAAAACGAAATGTCAGCTACTCTTTCAAGCGCAACTTACTTATATTTTGGTGAGGAGTTGGTGGCTTGTAGTTGAAGCCGAATATCTGTGTCAGATTTCCAAGGTTGGGGTGTTGGACGACTAAGTTCCATTGTGCATAATTCGGCCTGTAATTGAAGTTAGGTATCGTGACTTTGACTTCCATTGTGTGTAATTCACCTTGTAATTGAAGTTTGGTAATCTTACTTTGACCCCCCAGTACTCCTTGTAGTTAGGCTTCACATGCCAGTGCACTCGAATTGGGCACATGACTGGTGCATCAATTGGACTAGAGGCGCCGTGCTATTAGTCTTTCCACGATCAGCAAGGTGTGGTGAATCCGGACTGCAAGGAGCAAAATGCAAGAGCAAAACTGATATATGTAAACAAGAATAGTTTGAAAGTGAAAAGGGCACGATAAATATTGAGAATAAGATTCTAAGGGAAAAACTCACTCTACGCTACTTCCCGACTGAGTAAGGTTACTTTGGCGTCCACAAGTACAGGTCGGGCAAGGAACAATGGTGTCACTGTAAAAGGAGGAGAAATGAGACACAACAAGTAGTTTTTTGAGCCAGAAAGAAACTGCGAATATGTGCATATGACAGCCTATGTCAC
This sequence comes from Avicennia marina, assembly GCA_019155195.1. Classification (NCBI taxonomy): domain Eukaryota; kingdom Viridiplantae; phylum Streptophyta; class Magnoliopsida; order Lamiales; family Acanthaceae; genus Avicennia; species Avicennia marina. Next base: position 12,248,242 of record CM032765.1, read on the forward strand.
TGCAAGAAAAGCAGCGCGACAAGGAACCCGAGATTATCATTCTAAAGAATTGAGGACAACAAGCGCAACTTTCCAGATGTAATTCAACACAGCGCACCATCAAGCTCTATGGTGTCTTCTGCACATTATCATGTCCAAGATAAATCCCTCTATTCATGCATTCCCACAAAGTGTTACGACAGACAAAATTATTCAGATGATTTATTATTAAATCCAAAAATCATGGATATGACTGTACAAATAGGGTTGACTTAACTCATTGCTTGCGACATTCTTCTTTCATCTTGGTTGACAAACTTAGTAGGTTTCACGATTTTTAAGGGTCCACAAGTATAGCTAGGACCAGGTGCTTTCAGAGTTAAGTTCTTGGGCAACCTCACAGTTTTATTGTTGGTGCCAGCTGCGCCAAGACTAACGTGGAACGAACTTGCAGCATTAGCCAGATCTTGTGCCCACGAGCTAATCACCCCTCCTTTACAACAATTTGCAATCTGTTGGCTATAGGGAGTTCCAGGCAACAAGTCCACAACTGTTGGATCTTTCTTACAGCAATGAGGAATGTTCCCCTTAAATCTCAAACAATCTCCTTGCTCTGTAGTTTGACCACCCAGCATGCTCCAAATTACTTCCTTACTTTGCCCAAGTCCATCCCAAAGTCCAACCCGCCGCTTGAATGTGATGGTATTGTTGGAAGTTGAATATTGTTACAACAGCCTGTCCATTTTCTATACAGAATGAATCAACTTTGCGGAGCTATATTATGAAGGACAAAACCAAATTCTCTTGCAAGGGCTATCTATGCCTGTGCAGATGATCTGAAATCTGGATGCCGGGACATAAAGGCAGGAATGCCAAAACTTAAAATGACGCTATGAATTTATTAAATGAAATGTACTCAATTATTTACTGAATTTTGTATGTATTAGATTCAAAATGACAGCAGCAACTACAACAAATTGGAAACTGTGCTACAGTTTAGTCATCTGAACAGGTAGAGTTACACACTAACGATTTTGACTGATGGAGTCCTCATATTACCTCCTATGGGATAAAAACAGAAAAACAGAGGCAAAGCACAATATGACAATTAAGACAGATAAAACTTACAACATAGCCATCCGGTGTCCAACTGATGATATTCTCTAACTTTACAGTGATATTCCCATTAGGATCAAGAGGATAGGCTTCTGAAGGAAAATGAAGAAAAAGAAAGTATTAAAATTCTATGTCAATATATAATGTATTCACTAATCGGAATTTTGAGCTCAAAAGCATCCCGCAGAATACATTATAAGGCCGCATTATACCATTTAATCATAAAACACCATAGAAATCCAACTCCGGACTAACAATAATTTAAACGGTATATTTTTGCCCATTTAATACTTTTAGAATCCTCAGTTTTATGCTAAGCAACAATCATCTAAAATCTTGGTTGAGATTTCAAATCAGGACTCACCGATCTTATCTCTCAAGGAAAAGGGCAAACATGCTATACTACCCAAGAAAGATAACACTCTGTGTCCGCTTCAATAATCTCTAGTAACATGTAGGAAAACTCAAGCTTGATTGAATTCAGTTCGCTTTAAACTCCCCCTCCATAGCCCGTAACAAGAGTCGAAGCCCATTTCAAGAGAGTTAAAATAAAAATTAAAACAAAAATTTCAGAATTACTAACTAAAGTGAGTCAATGATGCATCCAATTATTACAAATCCGAACTTCTTGACAGCCAAACCAGCCCCATTCAATTAAGCAAACAATTGCATTCAATCTTGACGGAATATGTACGAATCAGAGCACACCAGACCGAATTCATCGATAAGTAAACCTTCACATCAAGAAAATTTCCAATGACGAAAAGAAAAAGAAATGTCACGAAGAAAAGACAGAGAGATGCATGTTGAAGTAACGCTGAAGCAAGAAATCAAGAAAAATAGCAAAATGGTAGGAGTTGCGACTCTCGGGAAAGATCTGCAGATTATGAGTGGCGGGCCAGAACAAAACATTGCATGAACCAAAGAGTAAAAAAGAAGGAAAAATGGTTAAGTTTGGTTTTAAATTACGCACTATTTATTTTACACTAAAAAATCTTACAAATCAAGAATTTTACTTCATAAATTTTATTTAAATTTAAAATTTTTTCTCTTTTTCTAATAAATTATTTTTTAATTATTATATCTATTTATAATAAAATGAACACCTATCTTTATAATTTTTTTACTTATATTTATATTTTTTTATTACTCTATAAACTTTGTAAGAAATTTGGGTAGAAATATTTTATCTTTGTTATCAATAAGTGATGGGAACTCACTCACACAAAATGGCGGAAAAGTAAAAAAGGTACAAGAATTGGTAATGCAATCCGGTGTTGCCACTTGAGCTCAACTTGCTAAGCATAAGCTTGAGCTCAATCGAGTTTAGGCTTTAGATTTTTCTTTAAAAAAACAAAGAAAAAAAATTCAGCAATGCAAGAAGCATGGATTAAACTTACGGCATCAAGTGTACTGTAGTGTTTTTTAACCACCAAGCCAAACAATGTTTTAGTTTATATTTAAATTTTCAATTATAATAAAGAAATGTATAATAAAATAATATAAATCCTACAATTATGAATTACATCCATGACCTTCTTTTATCTCATCATGAGGGAAGAGAAGCTGACCTCTAAGTTCGGCATTTGTTTAACATAAAAGGAAATATAATTAATATTTATATTATAATCGAACTCGAGTAGCTCGTCGAGCTTTAAGCCCGTACAACTTAGGTTTGAGCTCAAGTCATTGAGATGGGTGAACTGCTCAAAGTCCACTTGAGCTCGGTTGAACTTTAATCGAATTATTTGATCGATTCAAGTTAAGTATCTTGATTGAACCTTAACCCTAGTCAAAATGTTTCTACTAAGCAAATAAAGTAAAGAGCTTACAATAAAATCCTTTACTTGCATTGTTACCCTAATTTTAGGGTTCATAACTAGCTGACAACTAACATGATTGGGGGGTAGCAGAAGAATAAAAATTATTCGAACCCAATTTTGAATTCTAAAAATGTGAACTGTGTATCAGGGTGTCCAACCTAACATAATGAAATCAAAATTGAATCTAAAATTGATAATCTATATGATAGGACGACTGAAATCGATACGCTGAAATTGATTGATACGTCACGATTCACACAATGATCACTCATATTTAATCGATTTAAACATTTTCAACTCCAGAGAAAGTTGAGTGATTGTATAACTTTTAAATTCAATTATCAAGATCTCCTGTCTCAACTAAATGAAATAACTATTTATACTAAACTCTAGTAGGTCCCAATTTAAAAAGCATATATCGTCTAAATTATTAATAAAGTCCAATAATAAATAAATAATAAAAATAAAAATATTAAATAAAATTCGACGGATCCCTAAACCTCGTTATACACCTCCTCTTGAGGGTGAATTGTCCTCAATTTGAGTTTCTATCATTCTGAATTAAATACGAATCCGTGAAAGCTTCTCGATTCTTCATCATCTCACTGAAACTTCAATTCCATCCTTTCATAAATTCTACAATGGGACTCCACTGACGAACCATGTAACAAATTATGAAAAATCACCAATTTTGTGCCTAGATACAGGTATGCAAACTCAAAAAACTAAAAATGTCTTTAATTCTTGTGCAGCACAAATAGATAAAGAATTTTTCAAAGAGTCAAATGGATCAACATACACATGATTCTGTAGAAACTCAATTTCTCATTCTTTTATTAGTTCTTCATTCTTGTGCTCTTCTTCAACTTCCATTTCAAGTTCTATCGATTCTTCCTTTTCAACTTTATTCTCCTCAATTCCTACTAATTATGTTATTTCTTCTTGTTCAATCTGCTCATCAATAATTTCCAAACCTTCATTAGGACTGACATTAACTTCGTGCTGTGTGTCTTTGAATTTTATCTCTTTTTTTACTCTTTTCATGCAAAGATGACATCTTCATGGACGAGCTTTTCTCAACATCCCTGAGTTGATTAAAACCGATATAAGCATCATTATCCTCATTTGGATACTTATTAATTGAATACCCTCTTTGAAAATAATTTAAGTACAATATATCATTATTAGGAATTCGACTAGAGTTTTGCTGCACCGATGACAAATTCGGCCAATCTTTGGTGAATTTCTAGTACAAAGGTGGGTGGGCTCAGGGCGACAGTGTTGCTGAGGGAAAAGTTTGGCCACAAATGATCAAAACGGCAGTGAATTCGACGGCTATCTCATAGCGGTGTTCAGTGGTCAGGTTTTTCATGTTCTTTTTTTTTTTTTTGAAATTTGCCTTTTTTTTTAAATTCTTTTTTTTTTTTTGAATTCTGCTTTCTTTCTTTCTTTTTTTTTCGCTTAATTCAAACCGGATATCAAATTAGAATTAGATATAATTAACTCTGATACCAACTGACGTGATCAGGGGAAAGCGGAAGGATGAAAATTATTCGAACCTAACTCTGAATTTCAAAAATGCAAATCGTATATAAGGGTGCCTGATTTAACGTAATAAAACTAAAAGTGAACCCAAAACTAATAATCGGAATTATAGGACGGTTATAATAGATACGCCGAGATTAATTGATACGTCATGACTCACGTAAAGATCAACTCTATTTAATTGATTTGAACATTTTTAAATTTAAAGAAAGTTGAATGATTGCATAACTCTCAAATTTAATTATCAAAATTTCAAATTCAATTCTCAGCTAACTATTATATTAAACTCTAATAGATCCTAATCTAAAAAATTTATGACTTAAATTATTAATAAAATTTAATAATAAATAAAAAATAAAAATAATAATACTAAATGAAATTTGACAAAACACTAGATCACGTCACAGCCTATTATTGATCTTTGTACAGGTGTACTCCTTTTTGTTGATTTCGGGTTGTGGTCAGCTGTCCGAGAAGATCGGGCCAAATATGTTTGGATAGGTTGACTCCTGCCATCCGTGTCTCTTCGTCGCCATAGCTTTTAGGACTTTTAAACCATATTGTCCGGATAAAATCAAGCTCATTTGCAAACCTTAATTATTTGTTTAGTCATACTAGACTTCTTGTCAAATTAGATTTTTAATCAAGTTAAGTTCTTCAATTAATTTCCATCATAAATAATATATCAATACTTAGTGAACAATACTAACAAACTTATATATTATTACATATTAAGTAAATATATAAAAATAAATTTTTTTTTATTTAAATTTTATAAATTAAATATAATTTTTATCTTTCCTCAAATTACTCAAATTTTCTCAGTACACACTAATTTGGAAACAAACATAGCTAATGTATTCTTGGAAGACATCAATTCCCAATTAGGGGCAATCCTTCTGTTGTGCGTACTAATGCTTGTTAGATGCTATGAAGTGACAGATGGCACAACCTAAAACAAAAGTGACTTCTTAGATAAAATTTCCTAATTGGCCACAGCTTCTGTTGTAAGTATTAGCTAGGGATTGTCATCATCATAGATCTCAATTCATAGTTATTGTCATAGTAATATGTATAAATGTTAGTATATGTGATATAATAATTATTGATTTCATTTTAAATACATGTAATAATTAAAAAAGAAATAATTAATTATATATGTAAAAAAAGAAAAAATTTTGAATTTAAATTTAAATAAAAATTAGTTGAATAATAATGTTTTTAAAATTAGATTGATCATTAAACTAATTACCTTACTAATTCATTAGGTCATTGGACTAGTTTAACTATTTTAAAAAAAATAAGTTGACCCACACACACATGCATGTATTTGTCAGTCGGAAATATATTATTTTAAAAGAAAAATGAAAAAAAGAGTTATAGAATAACTTAAAAATCACACTATTAGTATTTTAATATGGCAATTAAATCATATTGATTGCACCCTAAAAAAATTATTTATGTAAAAATAGATCGCCATTGTATTTAGTATTTATATGATTATTTTTCTTTTATTATATTTTTTGTCATTTGACCACTATAAAAGCTTTGGAAAGAAATTACATTAAAAGATATTAGTCTAATTTTGAAAGATAGGTTGGCATTTGAATCCATAACTAATGCACGAGCAAATGTTGAGATTAAAAAACAATAATTAATGCATGCCCATAATAATGAGCCTTCACTAATTAAAACATAAATGAGCCAAAAACACAGTTGGTCTTCTTCTATTTTTCTTTGCTATTTGAAACTTTTTTTCTCGAACCTGCTAAACCAGTTCTAACTGGTTCACTAGCCAATTCTTTTTGGGTTTTTGATTAAACGTTTGTTTTGCTTATGTTTTTAGGCTTGGAAACGGGGATCGAATTCGATCACTTTGGTTGTAATCGAATGACAATTCATTATTTAGATTACCGTGCACTTTATCTGGAAAGATATGGTAAGAAAAATTTTGACGGGGACGCGAAGTCGACTTCAACTAAGTTTGAGAGGCAGCCTTCATAATTTTCCATCAAAGAATATACTTACACAAGACTGTTTTCTTCTTTTCTTGATCCGCGGCTCCATTTTCCACTGTCTACATTTGTATGGGCATATATCACTCTCCCAAAATTCAACACCATACATCGATTCATTGAGCAGTTAATTCTACAACAGACAACAACTCAAACCGCAGGTGGTGGTTTGGAACCTCGGTACTGGATACAACTCATAATTCAAATCACACGTCCGCCGCCACCCCGCTGGTTTTCGTGTTAGACCCTGACGCGGTCTGAAGAGGCACCGACGATGACTTTTTAGTGGCCGAGTCTTTCACTTTCTGCCGCCGCCGGAAAACCAAGAAACTCACGGCTGCAACCACAGCAGGAACGCCGATGACGCTCCCAGCAGCAGCGTAAATTACAGAACTTTTCTTGTTCCCAGATGGCTTCACGGACGGTGCCGGTGGGGAAGAATCGACATGTTTGTGTTCAGGGTTTGCCGCCGCGAGACTCTGCTTCGAGTCACTGAGTTTGAAGATCTCTAAACCGTTTAATAGGGCACTCGTATATTGTGGCATTCCCTCAAGGTTAGGAGACAAAGAAAGCCGCAGGTCTGGCTTTCCTCGACGGCCATCATCAGGAACATATGTTATGTAGTCTCTGAAGATGGGAATTCCCGTTCCTCCGGTCAAAGCTATAACATCCACTTCAATTTCTGCCGTCCAATTGTCAATTTTAATTGTGAAAACTCTTTGGTTCTGCCCCGTCGCTTCCAGCTGAATCTCGCAGAAATGAAATCTGAGAAGGTAATGAAACCCAGAATCAACGGGAAATGCCCATTCCAGACTTCTGCTGTGATTCGCCATCACTCTAATAGTTGTGTATACTATTTCCGGTGCACTGTACGGCGGGGTTTGGGAAGTGTACTGGATACGATGGCCCTCGTCATGAGGCGTGTAACCAAAGTCCGCGGGGAATATGTACTCATCATCTGGGGACCAAGACCGAAACATGCCGCGGACAGGCCCGCTATCGTCCTTAATTGGAACTTCGGCGCCGCCGACATTTAGCCTGTAAAGTTTCTCCAGGGCCGTGTCGTTCTTGAGCTCATACGACCGGTCCACAAATTTGATGGGAACGTCCCGGAAGTAGAGCTTATCTGGAAGAGAAACAATTTCAATTCCGTTGACGAAAGCAAAAGAGTTAGGATCGGGAGTGAAGGTTAATTCCATTCTCTGATTTCCATGAACATAAATAACGAATTCTTTCATAAAGTAAGGGTTTGTAGGAGATGGGGAATTAAGAAAAGCGCTGAAGTTGCTTAACAAAGTGAACTCGTTGGCGGTGACAGAGAAAAGAGATTGAGAAGTGTTGAGGTCGGAGTAGACGTCTGAGTAGAAGTAAAGGCGGAGGAATTTGTGGCCTGTAGAGACGGGGAAAGAATAGGTGAACTGAGAACGGAAAACACGAGCCGTCCGGTAAGGGACCGAGAAAACGGAGGAATCCATGTGGGAAGCTGTGGATGCCAAAGATATTCTGGCAGCGTTTGGCGGTGAGTATCTTGAACGGTCGTCGTCGCCGTTCCAGCTCCGGCTGTTGCTGTCGTTCAGGTTTGACGATTCACCGCAGTTGAGGAGGATGAAATCGGTGGCGGTGTACGCGGGGGAGGCGGTGGTTGGTGTTCTAGGGAAGAGCAGGGGGAGGAGGAGGAGGAGGGAGACGTAAAGGCCGTGGGAGAGCATTCTTTCAGCGGGGAAGAGATGAGAAGAGGTTTGGAGACGAATGTTGGTACGAATGGAGAAGAGCTATGGCGAAGCTGGGAATCTTCTTGCAGCGAATGGAGTTGCGTGAGTCTATATAAATTGTTTTGTTCGCACAATCTGACTTGGATGAAAACATTAACCTAAAATTACACTCCATTAGTCCAATAAAATTCGCTAGAAAAATATATTTAATGAAGATTCTCGGAGTGTTAAGATAAATTTAATGATTCGAGTTCCGTTAGACTTGAAAATATTTTAAACTTATAAAACTTAACTCGAGTATTACGATGTTTTCCAAAATTAAATTTTCTGTTTGTTTTATGCACAAATTTAGCTTAAAATTTTCTTTAATTACACTGAATATTCTTACTCCATATCTACCGTTCTATTGCTTTTTTCTGTTTCTTTCTTTCTTTTGTTTTTTTTTCCCTGTCCTTTTTGCTCAGTCTTCTTTCGAGGTTTGGTTGCCTGTAACTTGCTAAGCGGAACCAAGGAATGATGCAACTTCTTTAAATTTATTTTAAATTTTGATTATCTACAATACAATAATATAGGGACAGAATAGCAGTTATTAAAATATGATACATTTTATTATAAGGATAAAATATACTATTTGATTGAAAATTCACAAATATATTCATTTGAATATAACATTATAGAAATAAATTTATACTATGAGAAAGAAAATGATATGTTAAAAAAGAAAAATTTATGAAAAATGTTATAAATATGAAAATGCATATACAAGCAAAAAAAAGTTGTAAAAAATATTCAAATTTAATATATAAGTAAATCGCTTTAATATGTATTATGAATATGCTATAATTAGAAATGTATAAAAATATAAAATATAAAAAAATAAAATTAATTTTACAAAAAATACTATAAACCTATAAAATTCGCATTAAAATGTTAAAGAACAATACTTAATGATAAATTTATATGGGTAGATTTATGATAAGTCAGATTATAATTGCATACCAATTTTCTAAATATAAAATGTGAAAAATAAAAAATGAATTAATCTGCAGAAATATAAAATAAATAATTATACTACATAAAAATAATAATCTATATTATAAATACAAATACTCAAATGCAATCATAAAAATAAATTTCAATCAAATAAAACTATAGAAGATAAAATAAATAGTGGTATAAGTAATGTTACAACGAGTTAAGATTTTTAGATAAATTAAGAAATACATCATTTTCATAAACAACTATTGTTATGAAATAAGCAATAGGCTGCAACCTATTGTATATGTGCAAAATTTAACTACTAGTTTAATTAAATATATGATATTTATTTGATATGACTTAATTTTATTTGAAACTTTAATTATATGTAACATAATAGTATAGAGGCAGAAAATATGAAAAAAAATATTGTAAGGATAAAGTATACTATTTTTTTGAAAATTTACAAATATATTCATTTGAATATAATATTACAAAAATAAATTTAAAAAGAAAATAATTTTATGGGATGAGAAATAAAATAATATGTTAAAGAAGAAATATTTATGAAAAATGTTATAAATATGACAATGGACAAACACGCAAGAAAAGTTGTAAAGAGTAATCAAATTTAATATTTAAGGAATTCACTTTAATATATTATAATTATGCTCTAATTAAAAATGTTTTAAAAATATAAAATATAACAAAATAAAAAATAATGTTGAAAAATTAATACAAAACTTAAAAATTAGCATAAAAATTAGAAAGAATAATTTTTAATAATAAATTTAGATTGGTAGATTTATGGCAAGTCATTATAATTACAGACCAATTTTGTAAATATAATCATTGAAAAAATATAAAATAATCTAAGTTGCTGAAATATAAAAATAAACAAATAAATGAATAATTATACTGCATAAAAGTATTGATCAGTCTTATTGATATAGATACTTATTTAAGATATCTAAGTAAAAATTATATTTCTTTAAGAAATAAACTATAATTTTAAAAGAAAAAATCAAATAAATGTTAACTAATTCGAATCCAAAATTTGCTATAAATTTTGTCAAATTAAATTTATTTAGGAAGAATCCAAAATGAATGCATTCATATGGTATTTGTAATAAAAATATCATAAATTTAAATAAGTAAAATGCGCAATGTGAGAATTTGAATAAAGTACAATACATATTTAGTAAAAAAATATTAGTTTATAATAAGTTTAGAGTATGAAAAATGAAATAATATGTTAAAAACGATAAGTTTATAAAATAATGTTATAAATATCAAAGTTCATAAGAATGCAAAATATAAAATATAGCATAATAACATTAATGTTACAAAGTAAATAGTAAAACACTTAAAAACTAGCTTATAAATATTAAAGAATAAAGTTTAATGATAAGTTTATATGAGTAGATTTATAATAAATTGTATTATAATTGCATGAAAATTTTGTACATATGATTTGGGAAAAATATAAAATAAGCTAATGTCTTAAAATATAAAAATAATTATCTATATTGTAAATACTTATTTTAAATATCTAAATAGAGTGTAAATTTTAAGTTAATGGATTCTGTTGCTATAATGAATTATATAAAAATAATTAGACATAAAGTTAAAAGATGTCCTGGGGTGGACATCCAAAAACTTCGAGTCAATTACCTTATTCATGAGAATTTAGGTTTAAACTTGGAAGGGTGTAAGGGGTGTGAGTGGAAAAAAAAGAATTAGTGCTTTAAAAAATTTAAAAATTATATTGTTTTAAATAAGTGTACTTATTATTAATTTTAAACAATTAAAATGTAGAAGCAAGAACTATTTATTTGGATCAATTTATCAATAAAATAATTTAACGCATTTAGTTTAAATTTAATCAATTTAAATATAAAAGTCATTGGAAAAGTAAAGTAGAAAATAGAAGTATGGTCCAATAAGAATAATATTAAAACAATGAATTAAAGTTCTATCTTGAATTTCCCGTGTGGAACTAAGTTGAACAAATTACAGACTAATTAATTTTAATTTAATATATAGTATTCTCTACATATTTTAATTTTTAGATATAGATTTTTTTTTTTTTAATTATGCCATAGCATGAATGTAAAAATTTTGACTTAAAGGTATGTGCTAAGTAATGAAGAAAAGTAATTTTAATTTAAAAATAGTACATGGAGTTATTTAAATATATGAACTTTGAATTTACAATACAAAAAATAATAAAAATAATTCAAAACATATAATGAAATTTTCATATGAGGATGTCATGCAAAGAGTTTGAAAAAATAATTAGATATATATATACACACATATATAAAATTAATTTTAAGTGAATATCATTAATAGAATCATAGTTTTCTAAACATGAATTTTGAACATATAAATATTCTTTCAAGTCAAAAATATTATTAAATTTTTAAAAACCTCACTTTCTCCGCCTATAAAATAAATTTGAATTTTTCTTCGTTCGTTTGTATAAATCAAAATTTAAACAACTTGCAATTACTTTTTTTAAAAAAACTTTATCTACAAGCTTCAAGATAGAAGATAAAAATATACGTATTTTTATTAATTACAATTCCTTCATATAAATTAAAATTTAATAGGGTTTTTATTCATTATTCCACTTAATGGGAAGAAGCAATCAAAAAACAAATTCTTGTTGTTAATATGGTAGTGTGACTAAGTCCAACCGTTAAAAATTTAAATTGTTATATCTCATGTATTTATGTAAATAATTAATCTATTATTAAAGGTAAGATATTAATATTATTATGACAAATACGAAGGCATAAATTAAAAACTCGTCTAACAACCGAGCCTGCTTTTGACAGCAATAAACGCTGATTTATGACAGGTGGGGGACAAAGGGCTCGCTGGTCCACGAAATAGTGGCTGAAACGGCTGGTCAACGAGTATTTAAGAAGGGATGGAGAAAATTGAGGCTGGCCGTTGACTTGGGAGAAAGTTGTGAAATTGCAATGTGATAATTTTGCGGACAATCACAACAAAAGATTGAAAGGGGAAGGAACATACAGGCCCACTGCACTCCAATGATTAGAATTGTGTAAGGCTATGTTTGAAATCTAACTTTTAACTCCAAAATATCCTCCCAAATTTCATATAATCAAATATATTTATAGACACACAAAATTTTATTTACCAATTAAACAATAGTACATTAAAAACACTATGTCAAAATATCAACCAAATAAACTCTATTTATATTTTTAAGAATTTAAACAAATGTAATTTCTTAAATAAGTAAATAGAAAATCGATATTTTAATTGACTAATCAAATGATGTCAAGTGAAAAATCTTATTAGAAGTTTAGGAAATGAAAACTCCGTAAGATTTAGGTTAAATCTTTGGATAAACTTCAACTTGTCATTAGGTTGATGCAACTACATTATATTTCCTACAACTATAAATAAGAGTCATATTCTATAGAAAAAGAAGACAATAGAAAACAAAGTTGAATCAACTACAGACTTGAAGCAGTTAAAGCTCTCTCTTCAGGTTTTCTTTGAGATTTTCAAGAACATTTAAAACGATCTTCATCAAAATAAAAGAATTTGTAACCAAGTTCAAATTGTTCTTTATCAAAAGTATCCAAATCTAACGTTTAATCTAAAATCATGGTGTTAAGCTCGAAAATCAACGTTATTGAATATTTAACAATTCTTAAAGAAGATCAAGTACAAATTCTTTTTTCTTAAAAATTGTTTAAATTCAAGCAAGCATTTTTGAAAGAAGAATCAGAGAATTAAAATTAGAAAATAAAACCTACAAAGTTTAGTTTAATCCAAATTATTTAATCTACACTTTTTTTTGTTATTTAATAATTTTGTCTTAAAAATTTATGGCATACGCAGTGGAATCTCTCTATTTCTCATATCTTCTTACTACACAAGTTTCAAATTTCAAGTAAGTCACCATGGCTAGTAATGAAGAAAAGTCTTCCCAGGTGCTATCGCTAAGGCTGCTACAAAAAGCAGTAATGCTATCACCTGGAGTGTGACAAAAAAGTTAGCATATTTTAAGCCACTCATCTCCACTAAGCTGTCAACAATGCACTTTTCACAAGTGAGGGCAACAAGGATAACTTTACACTTTCAAGTTTTCACTCCAATGCCTTATCTACCTCTAGCATAGCGTCAGTCATGACCACCAACGCCTCAAGTCTAGAGAACCAAATTGCTAAATTAACCAAAGTCATTGAAATGTTTGTTAAATATGTCAAAAAACAAGATTTGAGGATCTCAAAATTGATAGATAAAATTGATAATATTGAAGTTAGCCATGTAGTGAAAAAAGTGCCTGAAATCTATGGTGAGGTTGAAACATCTACTAAACAACCGATCAAAGATCAAAAGAAGTCTACAATCAAAGAATTTCAAAATTCCTCTAATGCCTTGATTCTTATTAATCAACTATAAAAAACATAGAAAGTATTATCAAGAACAAACTTGACGGAAGTACCAAGTGAATCCTGCCATAAGCTAAGCTTTGTTCAACCTAGATGAACAACTCGAAGATATTGGTAGACTATAACCCCCTACTATTGATCTTTGTACAGCAATAAACGCTGATTATGACAGGTGGGGACAAAGGGCACGCTGGTCCACGAAATAGTGGCTGAAACGGCTCGTCAACGAGTATTTAAGAAGGGATGGAGAAAATTGAGGCTGGCCATTGACTTGGGAGAAAGCTGTGAAATTGCAATGTGATAATTGTGCGGACAATCACAACAAAAGATTGAAAAGGGGAAGGAACATAAAGGCCCCACCGCACTCCAATGATTAGAATTGTGTAAGGCTATGTTTGAAATCTAACTTTTAACTCCAAAATATCCTCCCAAATTTTATACAATCAAATATATTTATAAACACACAAAATTTTATTTACCAATTAAACAATAGTACATTAAAAACACGATGTCAAAATATCAACCAAATAAACTCTATTTATATTTTTAAGAATTTAAACAAATGTAATTTCTTAAATAAATAAATAGAAAATCGATATTTTAATTGACTAATCAAATGATATCAAGTGATAAATCTTATTAGAAGTTTAGAAAATGAAAACTCCGTAAGATTTAGGTTAAATCTTTGGATAAACTTCAAATTGTCAAGACCAATAAGACTATGCCATGTCAGTAAGTTGATGCAACCACGTTATCTTTTATACAATTATAAATAAGAGTCATATTGCATAGAAAAAGAAGACAATAGAAAACAAAGTCGAATCAACTAAAGACTTGAAGCAGTTAAAGCTCTCTCTTTAGGTTTTCTTTGAGATTTTCAAGAACATTCAAGACGATCTTCATCAAATTAAAAGAATTCGTAACCAAATTCAAATTGTTCTTTATCAAAAGTCTCCAAATCTAACGTTTAATCTAAAATCATGGTATTAAACTCGAAAATCAACGTTATTGAATATTTAACAATTCTTAAAGAAGATCAAGTACAATTTCTTTTTCTTAAAAATTGTTTAAATTCAAGCAAGCGTTTTTGAAGAAAGAATCAGAGAATTAAAGTTAGAAAATAGAACCTACAAATTTAGTTTAATCCAAATTATTTAATCTACACTTTTTTTTGTTATTTAATAATTTTGTCTTAAAAATTTATAGCATACCCAGTGGAATCTCTCTATCTCTTATATCTTCTTACTACACAAGTTTCAAATTTCAAGTAAGTCACCATGGCTAGCAATGAAGAAAAGTCTTCCCAAGTGCTATCGCTAAGGCTGCTGCAAAAAGCAGTAATGCTATCACCTGGAGTGTGACAAAAAAGTTAGCATATTTTAAGCCACTCATCTCCACTAAGCTGTCAACAACGCAGTTTTCGCAAGTGAAGGCAATAAGGATACCTTTACACTTTCAAGTCTTCACTCCAATGCCTTATCTACCTCTAGCATAACGTCAGTCATGACCACCAACGCCTCAAGTCTAGAGAGCCAAATTGCTAAATTAACCAAAGTCATTGAAAGGTTTGTTAAATATGTCAAAAAAACAAGACTTGAGGATCTCAAGATTGATAAATAAGATCGATAATACTGAAGCTAGCCATGTAGTGGAAAAAGCGCCTGAAATCTATGGTGAGGTTGAAACATCTGCTAAGCAACCGATCAAAGATCGAAAGAAGTCTACAATCAAAGAATTCCAAAATTCCTCTAATGACTTGATTCTTATTAATCAACTAAAAAAAACATAGAAGGTACTGTCAAGAACAAACTTGATGGAGATACCAAGTCAACCCTGACATATGCTAAGCCTTATTCAATCTAGATTAAACAACTTGAAGATGTTGGTAGGTTATCAATCCCCTAAATTCCAACCATTTGATGGGAAAGGAAACCCCAAATAATATGTGGCTCACTTTGTAAAGACATGCAATAATGCTCGAACATATGGAAACCATCTGGTTAAATAGTTCATTCGCTTAAGCCTGGTACTCAAAAATCTAAAAATTGAAATCTAAATGATACGTGCAAGTAAAATTAAGTCTAATACTCAAAAGTTCAAAAAAATTCAAGCCTAAACAATTGGCGTAGGTAAAATTAAACTTAATACTCAAAAAGACCCAAGAATTCAAATCTGGGCGGTGTGGAAAAATTAAACTTGATACTCAAAAGTTCAAAAAAGTTGAAGCTCAATGGTATGGAGGTGCAAAATTAAGTCTAGTATTCAACGCGCGGGCAAATTAAGTTTAATACTCAAAGACCTAAAGATTCAAGTATAAACGGTACGCATAACCAAAATTCAAGCCTAATACTCGTGGACTATAAGTGGGTTCATTGAAAGAAAATGAAAATCTCCACCAAACGTGGCCTTATGCCCAGACTTAAAATACGCGCCCAAACACAGCCTTAAAGCTCTCGATAAAATTTCACCAACACTTCTTTCACCCACAGTCACAGCATTCATCCAGCACCATCCGATCGCCTGAAGCTTGAAGCCGCCACACCACCGTGTCCGCTCGCGTCACCCTCGTCGCGATCCTTCACGTCAAACCCAGCACCGCCCTGCTGGTCCACCGTTTAGCGCCACCACCTCACCGACGGTTCGTCATCTTCCTTAGGCGTTCTGGTGGCCTAGCTCAATGCCGCGCAGAAGGCCCAGAACCTATCAGAACGCGCGGGCCCATCCTCCTTGAATTCGACGAGCCCAGCACTACTGCTCTTTTCCTTCGACCGCCAAACCCGGAGCCCCCACAATCACTGCTCGTCACTGCTCACACGCGTTCGCCACCCTTGAGTGGAGCTCCTCACGCCACTGCTGCTTCTTCGTCAAGAAACAAAAAGCAAAAAAAAAGGAGAACCACGGGCAGCATGGATTGATGGAAGAAGCGTGTTGCCAGCCGTGTTTCCATAGCCCTGGGTGCATGCCATGTCGAAAAAGCATGTGACCAGGTTACCAAACCAAACAGTTTAGTTTATATGAAAGTGGAGTACTTACCAAGAAGAATGAACCAGAAATTTGAGGACTTTATCCCTCTGTATTACACTGATTAAGTCTTCGAGGCTGTTTATATAACGGCCCAGTTGGGTGCTGTGGATCTCAAAGAAAATGTTTCCACCAGGGACAGGATTTTTACGTGGTTATCCAAACTCGAAAGTTGCACTGCTTTTGGGTAATCAAGAAGCTAGAGATAGATATCTAAAATCTACCCTATGTGATTTACAACTCTAAAAGCACAAAGAGTAGAAATTCTTCTTCGATGTGGGCAGGCAGCCCATTGCTTTTGTATCTCATGATTGTAGTGTTTTGAGGACCAAATGCATGTAAAAATGGGTGAACAGAGCTTGGGTGAAATTTGATTTCGGTTCTAGTAAAATTAAATGGATTTAGTGGCTAAAGCCCAAAGTTGATGAAAATAGAGGGGGTGACCCGCTTCCATGATAGACGTTTGGGAAGAAGAAAAGTTGCGGGCCGTCAAGTATAAGTAAGCCCAACACAAGAAAGGAATACGTGAGTTTGGTGGAATTAGGGGTTTAGGGCCTACTTAAAAAAAAAAAAAGAAAAAGGAAAAAAGAAAAAAAATCAAACTTACTCAGTGAAAAGAGACTTTTCCATGAACAAGTCCCTAGAGTGTATTTGTAGATATATAAAATTTTATCTAGAGCGTATTTGTAGATATATAAAATTTTATCTACCAATTAAACAGTGCTATGTGAAAAACAAGATATCAAAATATCAGTCAAATAAACTCTATTTATATTTTTAAGAATTTAAATAAATTTAATTTCTAAATTAAATAAAGAGAAAATTGATATTTTATTTGGTCAATAAAATGATGTCAAGTGACAAAATCTTATTAAAAGTTTAAAAAATAAAAACTCTACGAGATTAAATTTTATAAATTAAATATAATTTTTGTTTCTATTTAAATGACCAAAATTTTCTTCGTCCATGCTAATTTTGAAAACAAACATAGCTAGTATAATCTTGGAAAGACATTAACTCCCAACTGGTAGCAATTCTCATGGCTAGTGATTGTTAGATGATATGAAGTGACGGATGACACTACCTAAAACAAAAAGACATTTCTTGGATAAAATTTCCCATTTGGCCACAGCTTGTGTTATAAGTATTATCTAGTGATTGTCATCATCATAGATCTCAATTCATAGTTATTGTGATAGTCATTATTCTCGTAAATATGGTCAAAGCTGCAAGATAAAAATAAGTGACAGGATACACATGCACTTTGTTTGAGACAGGAGTTTGTTAAAAGACGATATTTAGGGTGAACTCTTTAAGATGGGCAGCGTGTTTGATGATATCATTTTATTATATAAAAATAATAAAATAATGTTATAATATATAAGAATAATGATTTAGATTAGAGAATATAAATATATGTAAATGTTAGTGTATGTGATATAATAAATATTAATTTTATTATAAATATGTATAATGATTTAAAAATAATTAATTAATTATATAAATAAAAGAAAGTTTTAAATTTAAATTTGCATAAAAGTTGATTGAGTAACTTTTTTAAAATTGAATTGACTATTGAACTAATCACTTTATTAGTTTAATGGATTACTGTTTCCACGGATTTAACCATTTTAAAATAATCAGTTGACCCATCCACACACACACACACACACACGTATTTGGCCAGTAGAAAGTATGTATATATGTTTTAATATATATGCATGAATTAATTAAATAAAAATAAAAACAAGTTCTAAATTAAACAAATCATCAAACCTAGCATTACAAATATATTATTGTAAAAGAAAAATGAAAAAAATTTATAGAATAACTTAAAAAACACACTATTAGTATTTTACTATGGCAATTAAATCATATTGATTACACCCTAAAAAAATATTTATGTGAAAACAGATAGTCATTGTGTTTAGTATTTATATGATTATTTTTCTTTTATTATGTTTTCTTGTCATTTGACCACTGTAAAATTTTTGGAAAGAAATTTCATATAAAAGGATATTAGTCCAATTTTCAAAGATAGGTTGGCCTTTGAATTCATAATTAATTCATGAACAAATGTGTCAAAAAACAATAATTAATGTATGTCTATAATAATGAAGCTTCACTAATTACACATAAATGAGCTTGTGTTTGGAATGAAAACTAGACTGGTTCTCACCAAACATAGGATTCATTTCAAACACAACCTTCAATAAACATTGTCCCAATAAAAACCCTTCACCTGAACTTGAAAGTGTGCGATACAACTCGTGCAGAGTCCAAAAACTCGAGTACCTCATCCGCTTGTGGCTGGGGAGCCTAGCAACTGACAATCACATTTTCTACAATTTTGAAATTTTCATGATTTATGGTACACAAATAGTATAATATATTTACCACAACTGATTGTTCCATAAATAGTTAATCGGGCGTTTACTATTTTTTTTTTAAATATCTACAGACAATTAAAATATTTGTCCAATCAAATGTTGTCATGTGTCATTTTATTGTGATAAAATATTAATAGTTAATTATTTATATTTTAGGAATTAAAATAAATATAATCCCTAAAAATAAATAATAAAGAAATTAATATTTTTATTACAAATAGCATCGTCCACTTAAATCGCAACAAGTGGACCAATCATATCACGTCACGTGTCAAGTCTTGTAAATTTGGAAGGAGAATATTGTTGATTTAGCAATTAATTTGTAATCATCCGATTAAAGGAAGCAATGCCAAATTAAATATTCCCGACCAATCAGACTTCGCCACGTCGCTCACTAAATATGGCAGCTAAGCCTCCTCCACCCCTATAAATAGGCGTGACATCTACAAATCAAGGAGGAGAAGAAGAGCCAAAGACAAAAAGGAAGCCAAGAAGAAGAAGAAAGGAAGACACAAATTCTCTCAAGGCACTCAAGAACATTCAAGTAGTTCTTCATTAAATTCAAAGAGTTCGTTCCCAAATTCAAGACGTTCTTCGTCTAATGTCTTCAAATTCAGCGTTTGATCCAAAACCATGGTGCCAAACTCGAAGATCAGCGTTAATTAAAGAATTCTACAAGTTTTAAGGAAAATCAAGCACAAGCTCTTTCCTTGAAGACACTCCAAGTTAAAGTTACATCTTTGAAGGAAGAACAACAACAAATAAGGAGGAAGAAAGAGAAGACACAAATTCTCTTAAAGATACTCAAAAATATTCAAGGCGTTTTTCGTCAAGTTCAAAGAGTTCATCTCTAAAATTCAAGGCTTTCTTCATCAAAAGTCTTCAAATTCAGCGTTTGATCCAAAACCAGGGCGCCAAGCTCGAAGATCAGCGTTAATTGAAGAAATCTACAAGTTTTAAGGAAGATCAAGCATAAGCCCTTTCCTTGAAGATACTTCACATTCAAAATCACATCTTTAGAGGAAGAATCAGATGATCAAGTTAGAGATTGTACCCACAAAGTTCATTTGATTCAAAACACAATTGTACTTCTACAAATTTCATGTTAGTGGAAATACAAATGCAAGAATTTCGTCCTACAGTTTCTGGCACGCCCAGTGGGACGTCCCTACCTCTCATCCATTCTCTCAACAAAAAGCTAATTCAAGAATCTCAAATGGCCAGAGACAAAGCAAAATCATCTAAAGCTACCGCCTCAGATGCCTCTGGAGCTGCTCTTGAAAGAGGTATTGTCACTAGGGGATAAGTAAGGCAGTTAACTTACTCTAAGCCATTTGCCATCCTCGACGTTGCTGAAGAATCACACCACCTAGGCTAAGGGAGCGAAGGCAATAAAAATGGTTCATTTCCTTCCAGCCCTCACCTAGTTACCTCACCCAACTTCAACACTGCTTCAACAATTATAACTGGTGCCTCAAGTCTAGAGGACCAAGTCACTGTATTGACTAGATTGATTGAGGGTCTTGCTAAGCATGTGCAAGAAGAAGACGCCAAAATCTCCAAGTTAATGGAAAAGGTGGAACCTACCGAGGCTAGTCGAGTCGAAGAAAAGCCTCAAGAAGTTCATGATGAAGTTGAGACATCTAAGCAGCCAGACAAAGGAAAGAGGCCTGCTATTGAGGAGTTGTAACCCTCTGCAGATGGCTCCATCCCCTTCGATCAACTAAAAGATTTCATCGAAGGGGCCATTAAAACTAAACTTGAAGAATTGGCCACCAAATCGTTCCTAACTTATGCAAAACCTTACACGACTCAGATTGATGGCCTGAAGATGCCAGCAGGTTATCAACCCCCCAAGTTCCAACCATTCAATGGAATGGGAAATTCAAAGCAGCATATTGCCCATTTCGTCGAGACTTGCAATAACGCCGAAACCTACGGTGACCTCTTTGTCAAGCAATCTGTCCGATCTCTAAAAAAAAATGCCTTTGACTGATACACTGACTTGGAGTTAAAATCCATCGACAGTTGGAAATAGCTGGAGCAAGAATTTCTCAACCGCTTCTACAGCACTAGGCTAACAATTAGTATGATTGAATTTACCCATCACCGAGCTGATGATCGACGTTACAATGGGGCATGAGGTTCTTTCATTCATGAATGGATCATTTGGGTACAACCAAATTCGCATGGCACCAGAGGATGAGGAATTAACGGCCTTTCGTATGCCCAAAGGCATATACTACTACAAGGTGATGCCCTTCGGCCTCAAAAATGCAGGAGCCACGTACCAAAGGGCCATGCAAAAGATCTTCGATGATATGCTTCACAAGAATGTTGAATGCTATGTAGACGATCTTGTGGTCAAGTCGAAAAAGAAGCAAGACCATCTAAACGATCTTAGGAAGGTTTTCGAATGCCTCAGAAGGTACCAGCTGAAGATGAACCCATTAAAATGCGCCTTCAGGATTGCTTCTGGCAAGTTCTTAGGTTTCATTATCTGCCATCGGGGCATTGAGATTGAGCAGGCAAAAATCGATGCCATCTTGAAAAAGCCAAAGCCTCAGAATATCCATGAGCTCAAGAGCTTGCAAGGAAAACTGACGTATATTCGCAGGTTCATCTCAAATCTCACAGGTCGCTGTCAACCATTTAGCAGACTTATGAAAAAGGTTGTTCCATTCGAATGGGACGAACATTGCAAGAAGGCCTTCCAAAATATCAAGTCCTACCTGACAAAATCCCCGGTGTTGGTAGCCCCAGTATCTCACCTTCCTTTGATCCTATATATCGCTGCACAAGAATGCTCAGTGAGAGCCCTACTCGCCCAAGAAAATGACAAAAGGAAGGAAAGTGCCCTTCACTACTTAAGTATGATGATGACACCAAACAAGCTCAAGTACTTGCCAATTGAGAAAATATGTTTGGCGCTGGTCTTCGCCATTCAAAATTAAGGCACTACTTCCAAGCCCATACAATTCATTTGGTGTCCAAGGCTAACCCTTTAAAATATGTCATGACAAAGCCCGTTCTCTCTAACAGACTCGCAAGATGGTACCTGCAATTCCAAGAATTTGAAATTATGTATGTACCACAAGAGGCAGTAAAAGGACAAGCATTGGCTGACTTTCTGGCAGATCATCCTATTCCAGCCGAATGGGACTTGTCTGACAACCTGCCAGAAGAAGCTGCTTTGATCGTCGAAATCACTCCTCCATGGAAGATATATCCATGGAAGATATACTTCGATGGAGGCTCCCATAGGGGCGGAGCTGGTGCAGGGATAGTATTTGTAACACCAGAAGGCGAAGTCCTGCCACACTCATTTACCCTCACTGAAAACTGCTCCAATAGTGTAGCTGAGCACCAAGCTCTGATCATCGGACTCGAGATAGTTGTGGACATCAAGCAACTCCATCTTGAGGTCTATGTTGATTCCAAGTTGGTGATCAACCAGCTGCAGAGAGAATATGAAGTCAAGAAGCCTGAATTGCTTCCGTACTACAACTACGCTACTACACTTATGGTATGGCTTGGATGCGTCACAATTCAGCATACACCGAGAAGCGAAAACAAGCAGGCAGATGCATTGGCTAAGCTTGCCTCCGCTTTGTCCTTACCCGATGCTGAATGTCACATCCCCATATGCAAGAGATGGGTAGTGCCCCCAACACTTGAGGACGAGGAAGAATGGGAAAATTACTTTGTGGAGGTCCTCGACGCGGAAAAAGAAGATTGACGCCAACCATTTGTAAACTATTTAAAATATGAAAAGTTGCCAGACGATCCACCTCAAAAGGTCGATATTCGACGTCGAGCAACCTGCTTCATCTACTTCAAGGGCGTCCTGTATAGACGCTGATTTGATGGAGTATTCCGACGTTGCTTGGGCGATGATGAAACCACTCAAGCTATGGAGGAAGCACACTCTGGGATTTGTTGTGCCCACCAATCTAGACCAAAACTTCACTTCTGGATTAAAAGAATGGGATACCACTGGCCGACAATGGTGAAAGATTGCATGGAGTACGCCCAAAGTTGCCAAGCATGCCAGTACCATGCTAACTTCATTCATCAACCACCTGAGCCATTACATCCAACAGTAGCTTCATGGCCATTTAATGCTTGGAGATTGGATGTTGTTGGACCCATGACAAAGTCATCCGCCGGTCACCTTTACATCCTCGCTACTATTGATTACTTCTTGAAATGGGCAAAGGCAATCCCTCTGAAGGAAGTGAAGAAAGAAAATGTTGCTGACTTTATCCGCATCAACATTATCTACAGGTATGGAGTTCTGCGGTATATCATTATCGAAAATGGGAAGCCATTTGTCAACAGCACCATTGACAAATTATGTCAAAGGTTTGGATTCAAGTAAAGGAAATCCTCGATGTACCATGCTCTAGCCAACGGTCTCGCTCAAGCCTCAACAAGACTCTGTGCAACCTGTTAAAGAAGGTGGTGTCAAAGTCAAAAAGAGACTAGCATGAAAGAATTGGAGAAGCTTTGTGGGCCTACCGAACCACTTTTAGGACGCCTACACAAGCAACTCCTTATGCATTGGTGTACAGGGTTGAAGCTGTTCTCCCCTTAGAGCAACAAATTCCATCGCTGCAGATTGCCATGCAAGAAGGATTGACTGAGGAAAACAACGTCCAATTGCATCTTCAAGAATTGGAAGCACTTGATGAAAAAAGGCTCGATGCACAATAAAGGTTAGAGTGCTATCAAGCTCGCTTATCAAAAGCCTTAAACAAAATGGTGCGGGCCCAATCCTTTCAAGTTAGGGAATTAGTGTTAGCTGTGAGGAGGCCCATTATCATCACTCACCATACTGGAAACAAGTTTACCTCTAAATGGGATGGACCATACGTCGTTCGAGAGGTTTATCCAAATGGTGTCTATAGAATCGTTGATCAAGATGGTGTAAGAGTTGGCCCCATCAATGGTAAATTTCTAAAGAAATATTATCCCTTAAAAAAAAAACTCCTTGATATGAGTATAAATTGTCTGATCAAATTTCAAGTTACTATACTTCTTAATATGAGTTTAAACTATCAAAATTTGTTAAATGAAATCCTCCTTGTCACATGAGTTTAAACTGTAAGTCACTCATGGCCTACAAGAGTATAAATTGTGAACAGCCTTTACTCTTTGCAAGTTTAAGAAAATCTAAACTACATTATGACTTGATCTCATTTTCGAGTACGTAGCCAGCTTAGACATTCTCTAAGTTCAGTCACAAATTTTCAATAAATTATGTCCTGGTGACCACTACTGAGGGCATTTGCCAAAAAAAAAAAGCAGTAAAAAGTGGAGCACAAGATCACATTTTATTAATAAAATCGGGAGTTAACAAAAGGAGTAAAATCCAGGTTAAAAAAAAAATCCTGACAAAAAGCTAAGTGAAAGGGTTCAAGCCCTCTAACTCATTTTTGGCGATCACTAACTCCTCCTCAGTAATACGCAAGGCCTCTGTAGCTCCCTCGTCTGAAGGCTCCACGGATTGTACGATAACTACCTCCCCATGCATCTCTCCAACCTTGGCTGCTGCCTCTCGTAGGAACTCCCTCTGCTGCTCAAGGGGTGAAGACAACTCCAGTTGACGTTTTGTCAGAAGTTCAAGCTGTTCCTCCACACTCTTCAATTCAGCCTCAGAGTGCTCGACTTCTTTGGCCTCCTTGGCTTCCTCGTCTAAGGCCTCCTTGAGCTTGCTATCAACATCTCTCAACTGACGGGCAAGGGCCTTCTTACTGAGCGCCTCGGATGTTGTAGATCTTACTTCATCGTACACCGTGGCTTTAGCAAACAAGTTCTCCAAGAACTCCTCTATGCATGAAACGTTTGCATGTCCAAAATGTTTCATGGACTCAAGGACTAACATGACCTCATCCTTGAGGGAAGAAATAGAGTCAAGCGAGGTGCCCGCTAACCTCTCGTGAAGACTCATCCACAGTTTACAAAGAAACTCCCTCTCGTGACTTTGAAGGAACTTCTCTGCCTCGAACGCCGAAACTGCAATAGGAGGAGATGCTTCCTTACGCCCCTCTAAAAAAGTTTAAGTCTAGTTGGTACACGTGGACTAAGATCAAGCCTAGTACTCAAAGGCCCAAAAGTTTAAGCCTAGCCAGTACGCATGGGCTAAAATCAAGCATGGTACTCGAAGGCCATAAAGTTCAAGCCCACTCGGTACGTGTGGGCTAAAACCAAGCTTGGTACTCGAAGGCTCAAAAGTTCAAGCTTACTCGGTACATGTGGGCTAAAACCAAGCCTGGTACTCGAAAGCCCAAAAGTTCAAGCTTATCCGGTACACGTGGGTTAAGATCAAGCTTGGTACTCGACAGCCCAAAAGTTCAAGCTTAGCCGGTATACGTGGGCTAAAGATCAAGCCTGGTACTCGAAGGCCCAAAAATTCAAGCCGGTACACATGGGTTAAGGTCAAGCTTGGTACGCGAAGGCCCAAAAGTTCAAGCCTACCCGATACATGTGGGCTAAAGATCAAGCCTGATACTCGAAGGCCTAAAAAATTCAAGCCGGTACACGTGAGCTAAGGTCAAGCCTGGTACTCGAAGGCTAAAAAATTCAAAGCCGGTACACGCGAGCTAAGGTCAAGCTTGGTACTTGAAGGCCCAAAAGTTCAAGCATACCCGGTACACGTGGGTTAAAACTAAGTCTGGTACTCGAAGGCCTAAAAGTTCAAGCTTACTCGGTACACGTGGGCCAAAGGTTAAGCATGGTACTTGAAGGCCCAAAAATTCAAGCCGGTACACATGGGCTAAGGTCAAGCCTGGTACTCGAAGGCTCAAAAATTTAAGCCTACCCGTTATACGTGGACTAAAGATCAAGCCTGATACTCGAATGATCAAAAATTCAAGCCTAGCTGGTACACATGGGCTAACGTCAAGCCTGGTACTCAAAGGTTCAAAAGTTCAAACTTGAGTAAAAGGCTCAAAAGTTCAAGCCTACCTAGTACACGTGGGCTAAAGATCAAGTCTGGTACTCGAAGGCCCAAAAAATTCAAGCTGGTATACGTGGGCTAGGGTTAAGTTTGGTATTCAAATGCCCAAAAATTCAAGTCGGTACACGCGGGTTAAGGTCAATCCTAGTACTCGAAGGCCCAAAAGTTCAAGCCTACCCGGTACACGTGGACTAAAGATCAAGCCTGATACTCAAATGTCCAAAAGTTCAAGCATACCCGATACACGTGGGCTAAAGATCAAGTCCGGTACTCCAAATCCCCTGAGTCCAAAGACCAAATAGGTTCAAACCTAAGTTTATGAGTTCAAAATCCAAATGGGTTCAAATCCAAGACTATCAGTCCAAAGCTAAAGGATTCAAATTCAAGTCCAAATCAAAGTCTAAAAGTTTGAAGGCCAATTTCAAAGTTGTGCATGCCTTTAAAAAAAAAAAAAAACACAAACACATACACACACACAACTCCGCACGACCAAACATGGCCTGGCTCTTTCATCTTCGTTCTTCATCAGCCAAACATGGTCTTAAAATAATATTTCTGAAAAAAAAAACGGGGGGACGCCAGCAGCTCTCTCCCGTTTTTTCTTTTACCCAAACTCACACCCAAATTCAACTCTCTCTCTCTCTCTCTCTCGCCTTCCCGCTCTCTGTCTCTCTCTCGTCTTCTCTCTCTCTCCCCCCACCAGCCGCAGCAGTGCCGCCTCCAGCCAACGGCGACGCCAACACGTCTGTCACACACGGTCGCGCCTCTCCAGTGCAGCGCCGCGCGCGTGCCTCTCTAGCGCCACCTGCTCCTCCACCGCGGCCAGCGAACAGCGCCGCTAGCCACCGCAGCCCAGCGCCACCACGACGCGGAGCTCAACCCCGCGGCCAATGCACGGTGCCGCGCAGCGCGGCCGAGCGTCGCGCGCACTCGCCGCAGCCTAGAACCACCGCGACACGCAGCGCCACCACCGTCCGCGCCTCTCCAGCGCCCAACGCCATGCCACCGCCTCGCAGCCGACGCAGCAGAAGTCAGGGAGGAACGGGGTAAGGGCCTTCGAACCGCTGGCTTTGTTCCAGATTAAACAAAAAAAGGGGAGGGATCGTCGGTTTGTTAGCAGGATGGAGTGATTAACTTTACATTTCTATGTGTTCCGTTGCTTTACGCGTGAAGCTTTGGTTTGAGAGTGTTCCGTTACTGGTGAAGTTTTGGCTTGGGAATGGATGGAGATGAAAGCCAAGCGAGCCCTATTTGTAGGCTCTTTACGCTGTAAACAGTAAGGAAACCACCGTAAATCCACTGGGAGGATCCTTGAAAATCAATCTGAGTAATTGTGGGAGATCGCTCGTCGGACAAGCGAGGAAATGAAATCGCAGGAAATCCTCGCGAAGAAAACATTCTGCCAAAAAAAAAAAGAAAGAAAGAAAGAAATAGGCCGACCTGTTTTGGCCCAATAACAAAAAAGAAGAGGAGAGAGAAAATTGGGCTAGCTTATTTAGTTAGGCCCAAACAAACAAAAAGTAATGGGTCGGCTCATTTTGGCTCAAAAAAACAAAAACCAAAAAAAAAAGAAGAAGAAAGAGAGAGAGGAATAAATAAACTACAATTTCGAGACTTATCCACACCGAAATTAATTTTTTTGTAGACAAGTCTCGAGGGGGCATTTGTAGACAATTAAAATATTTGTCCAATCAAATGTTGTCATGTGTCATTTTATTGTGATAAAATATTAATAATTAATTATTTATATTTTAGGAATTAAAATAAATATAATCTCTAAAATTAAATAATAAAGAAATTAATATTTTTATTACAAATAGCATCATCCACTTAAATCGCGACAAGTGGGCCAATCATATCATGCCACGTGTCAAGTCTTGTAAATTTGGAAGGAGAATATTATTGATTTAGCAATTAATTTGCAATCATCCGATTAAAGGAAGCAATGCCAAATCAAATATTCCCGACCAATCAGACTTCGCCACATCGCTCGCTAAATATGATAGCTAAACCTCCTCCACCCGTATAAATAGGGGTGACATCTACAAATCAAGGAGGAGAAGAAGAGCCAAAGACAAAAAGGAAGCCAAGAAGAAGAAGAAAGGAAGACACAAATTCTCTCAAGGCATTCAAGAACATTCAAGGCGTTCTTCATCAAATTCAAAGAGTTCGTCCCCAAATTTAAGACGTTCTTCGTCAAAAGTCTTCAAATTCAGCGTTTGATCCAAAACCAGGGCGCCAAACTCGAAGATCAGCGTTAATTGAAGAAATTTACAAATTTTAAAGAAGATCAAGCACAAGTCCTCTCCTTGAAAACATTCTAAGTTAAAGTCACATCTTTGAAGGAAGAACAACAACAAACAAGGAGGAAGAAAGAGAAGACACAAATTCTCTCAATGATACTCAAGAACATTCAAAGCATTCTTCGTCAAGTTCAAAAAGTTCATCTCCAAAATTCAAGGCGTTCTTCGTCAAAAGTTTTCAAATTTAGCGTTTGATCCAAAACCAGGGCGTCAAGCTCGAAAATCAGCGTTAATTAAAGAAATCTACAAGTTTCAAGAAAGATCAAACATAAGCCATTTCCTTAAAGATACTTCAAATTCAAAATCACATATTTAGAGGAAGAATCAGAGGATCAAATTAGAAATTGTACCCACAAAGCTCGTTTGATTCAAATCAAAATTGTAATTGTACAAATTTCTTTTTAATAGAAATTCAATTCCAATGATTTCATCTTACAATATCAACATTATAATGCAATATTAAAAATTAAAAATGGATCTGCCCAGCGTATTTATACGCCATCGAAGGATCCACTACAGTTAAGCCCAACAAATGAAGTATTATGGTTGTAAGCCCTGTTTTCAAAACTTTTATTTCATAAAAATATATTCTTTACAAAAATATCATTGATCAAAATAAGTCATGTTTATCCTCCCTCCATCTCATTTTTAAGCCATTACCAATTTTTCAAACCAATTTTCATCGTAAAAAAGTGTATTCATCCGAACATAACAACCTTGCGTTTCTATTAAAATTTGAAATTTTAGGGGACTAAACTATTTTAATACTGTATCAGTAACTTGCTGATAACTGTAAAAACAATGAATTTAAGTAGTAGAGGAAGAAAATAAAAATCCTTCCCATATTTTTTGTTAGTTTTAATGAATCAAATCTTACCAAATTTAATTGATTTTCAACACTTCGAGAAAAATGGAAAGGACGACACACGGAAAGAATCAAGATTTGTTCGTCCTTTTGTTGCATTACAAACGTAAACCTAATGATCAAAAAGAAATCAACACAGCCTGGTGTATCGTAAGTGGATCAATGGCCCAAGTTTGCTCCACTTGGGATGCCAATATACCGACTCACACCACATCACACCCATTGGGAATTGGGACGTAAGGGGAATTGCCGGGTGTGACCTGTCCAAGAAGACGACTTTGAATTGTGTCCTTGAAAATTTTTATGATCAAATCCGAACTTATTTATACAAATTTTGTCTATAGATTTATTAACAAACTTTACCTTATTCATGTATAAAAATTAATTAAAGTTTCTCGAATTCATATTAGTTAGATAGAAGTTCCCAAAAATTTCGGGGGAAAGTAGGGAGTAATTTGTGCTTCTTGGCAGGTTGAGCATCTTCTCTGAAAGTGGGTTAATCAGTCTCTATTCGAGGGTGAAAGGTTTTCTCTCAAGCCCTCTGAATGACATGTTCCGAAGTCAACAAAATATCAAGAGAAATATATTGAAAGAATTAGACATTTGTAAATTTATTTTAGAAATCAAATAACGAGGATGGAATTAGATCAGTTAGGTAACAATTGGATGACAATTCATTATTTAGATTACTGCGCACTTTATTATGGAAGATTCGGTTAAAAAAAATAATTTTGAGCTCGAATAGTTGAATTTTATATTGTGATAGAATATTAAGTTTCCTGAAAAAAAATAAAAATATAATAATGATATTTTTTAGTATTGACGTTATGCATTTTTTAGAATAAAATATTGGTAGTGAGTATATACGTGGCTTAATAAATGAACGAGAAATTTTTGACAGATATTTTTTTAACAAAATTAATATAAGCACGGGGAGAGAAAAATGTACAAACCAAAACAGTTTTTTAGAGATTTTTTCAAGAATTTTTTTTTAAAAAAAATCATGAGTTATTGTCACTTAGTTTTGTATATGCTCGAGTTTCATATAATTGGATGCTTTATCTATTCTGAATTCCTTGGCGCGACACTATTCTGGGGTCAGTATTTGGATTCACTGACTTCAAAAATGATCAGTATTTTTCATTTTTTCTGGGCTTGAGAGGCTCAAGCAGATGAATCACATTACAATGATAAAAGATACTTATTAATGATTAAAACATAATTGCCGTTATGAGTATATACTTAAAAAATCTAGACGCGTCCAGACTTTGGGTGCAGAACCCATTCCAGTCCTTAATTTCCACTATATTTCAACTTGTTTGACAGGGACGCGAAGCCGCCTGCATACTTTGCCATCTAAGAATATTCTTACACAGACATTTTTCTTCTTTTCTTGATCCATGGCTCCATTTTTCCTCGTCTACATTTGTATGGGCATATATCATTCTCCATCAAGTCATTGAGCTGATTATTCTACAACAGACAACGCAAACGTTGGGTAGTGCTTTGGAACCTTGTACTTTGTAAAACTCTGAAGGACGCACCATTCAAATCACACGTCCCCACCACCCCAAGAATTGGAGACAATTGTCTGACAGTTAAGGGAAAGGTGATTAATGCATTAACACAAATTACACAACCAGTACTTTGTTGTAACTAGCGATTGACCACAGTCAACGGCCGTGCAACAAAAAGATAAAAAGTTGGTCATGCGTGTCTGTATAAATAAATTAATAATGCAAAGACTTAAAATTAAAAACACACATAATAAATACAATGTCGTGTGAAAAATCGAACGTGTACAAAGAAATAAATACATATAATAAACGTGATGAAATATAAATGGAAAAAAATTACATAGTTTCTAACTAATACAAAAGACAAATCACTATAGCTAACGAAAACTCAACCAATATCATAATTGACAATTTTGTTCATTTCATTCATTTTCGAACTTCACGCAACTTAAAATAACACCATAATCACTTCAGAAAATCCAAATCCAATCCCATGAAAAATAAATTAGGAACAAACTTAAAATACCAACATAATCACGTCAAAGACTCCAAATCCAATCCCATGAGAAACAAATAACTTAGTTAAGAATGTTTAAAACCTCACACATATATAATTTATTATGCTCCATGGAAATCAGTAGCCTGCTTGTTTGAATATAAAGGCCAAGCCTTCCAGAGTGGCATACAACCCATCAAACAAAAAATAAATTAAAAAGAGTCAAAAAAATTTCTTGATCAATGGGAGTCATAAGGAGTCAAACAAATTTTCTTGGTGGACTTGACGTCGCGATGGATGATGGCAAGCTTGGCGCCGGTGTGAAGGTAGTGCAATCCCTTGGCGGCACCCATGCAAATTTGCAGACGTTGCTTCCATGTTAATGGAGGATTTTCCGAATCGTAGAGATGGTCGCGCAAAGTGCCACGCGCCATGTAATCATAGACTAAGATCATCTCCCCATTCTGGTCGCAGTAGCCAATCAATGATAACAAGTGAAGGTGTCTTAGCTTGGACAACATCTCGATTACCATCAGGAATTCGCGAGCCCCTTGACTCGACGACGTATTCAGCCTTCTGACTGCGACGGTGGTGGCACCGTCGTCGATAAACCCGTTGTACACGTTGCCAAATCCACCCTTGCCAATCACAAAATTGCCGTCAAAGTTGCCCGTCGCGGTTTTGATCTCCTCGAGCGAGAAATGTCTGCTCAAGTCAGACGGTAGCGACACGCCGGATCCACTGGTTTTCGTCGTAGAGCCTGACGCGGTCCGAAGAGGCACCCACGATGATTTTGTATTGGCCGAGTCTTTCACTCTCTGCCGCCGTCGGAAAACCAAGAAACTCACTGCTGCAATCACAGCAAGAACGCTAATCACGCTCCCAATAGCGGCGTAAATTACAGAGCTCTTCTGTTTCCCAGATGGCTTCACGGCCGGTGCCGGCGGCGAAGAATCGACAGCTTTAGGTTCAGGGTTTGCCGCCGCAAGACTCTGGTTCGAGTCACTGGGTTTGAAGATCTCTAATCCACTTAATAGTGCACTCGTATATTGTGGCTTTCCCTCAAGGTTTGGAATCAAAGAAAGCCGCAGGTCTCGCTTTCCTCGACGGCCATCATTAGGAACATATGCCATGTAGTCTCTGAAGATGGGAATTCCCGTGCCTCTGGTCAAAGCAATAACGTCCACTTCAATTTCTGCCGTCCGATTGTCTACTTTAATAGTGAAAACTCTTTGGTTCTGCACCGTCACTTCCAGCTGTATCTCGCAGAAATGAAATATGAGAAGGTAATGAAACCCAGAATCAACGGGAAATGCCCATTCCAGACTCATGCTGTGATTCGCCATCACCCCAGAAGTCATGTGTACTATTTCCGGTGCACTGTACGGCGGGTTTTGGGAAGTGTACTGGATTCGACGGCGCTCTTCATGAGGCGCGTAACCAAAGTCCGCGCCGAATATGTAATTATCATCTTGGGACCAGTACCGAAACATGCCGCGGACAGGCCCGCTATCATTCTTAATTTGAACATCGGCGCCGCCGACATTTAGCATGTAAAGTGTATCCGGCGGGTTTTTTTTTTTTTTTAATTTGATAATATTTAGTATAAATAATAATTATTTATTTGAAATGGAGAAATTTTAGATACTACGAATTTAAAAGTTATGGAATCTTTTAATTTTTTTTAAACATGAGAATACTCAAATTAATTCAATAGGAATGATTCTTGTGTAAATCGTATTAATTGATTTTAACGTATTTATTATGATTTTCTTTTCACGCAGTTTATCATTTTTAAGTTTAAATTTAGTTTTAATACGTTGGGTTGGACATTCTTAATGTACAGTTCACATAATTCAATTTGGGTTCAATTAAATTTGTATTCTTCTACGGTCTCTTTTTGATCATACCGGTACAAGAGTTATTTGTATGAAATTTTAAAAAAAATAAAAAAAGAGAATTCAAAAAACAATTCAAAATTTGAAAAAAAAAAGTCAAAAAAAATAGGCGGCGACTGAGAAAAGAGATTGAGAAGTGTTGAGGTTGGAGTAGATGTCTGAGTAGAAGTAAAGGCGGAGGAATTTGTGGCCTGTAGACATGGGGAAGGAATAGGTGAACTGAGAACGGAAAACAGGAGCCGTCAAGTAAGGGACCTGAAAAACAGAGGAGTCCATGTGGGAGGCTTTGGATGCTGAAGATATTCCGGCGGCGTTTGGCGGCGAGTATCTTGAACGGTTGGCGTCGCCGTTCCAGCTCCGGTTGCTGTAGTCGCTTAAGTTTGACGATTCACCGCAGTTGAGGAGGATGAAATCAGTGGCGGTGTAAGAGGGGGAGGCGGCGGTTGGTGTTCTAGGGAAAAGGAGGAGGAGGAGGAGAAGGGTGTTGGGAGTGCGGCGAGTCCGATTACAAACTCTGATTGAACTTTATTGGGCCAGAGGAGAAGCCCAATCAAATTGGGAGCATCACCCATGAACAACGTATGTTGGGCCTGGAGCGGAGCCCAACGAAATCGGGGAGAACCGTTCACGGGCCTGTGCGTGAGCATGTATATAAGTGGGCTTGACACCATGTATTAACCCAAAACCTTAAGGTTGTGAGTTATGGGTCAAGTATCCACTTTATATACAAATCACTTTTCTCTTTTTCTACCAATGTGGGATGTCACTTTTTCTAACTCATATTTGTTTCCTAACAATCTCCCCCTCAAATATGAGTTTCTTCCACTTGCTCCTCCTCAATCAGAAATTTTCTTTCACTTACTCTCCCTTAATCAGAAACTTCTTGAGTATTTCACGGTCTCACCAAGTTGCTCATCAATGCCCTTCAATTCCGTGGGCCTTCCTTCCATGGGGTATGGGCTTCCCATGAGATCTCCGAGCACACTTGCATGCCCATCACTTCCGTGGGCCTTCGATGGGATGGGATATGAACCTCCCATGTGATCACAACCGTCTTCGTACTCGTCCCAAGCTGAACCATCAGCTCTGATACCACTTGTTGGGAGTGCGGTGGGCCCGACTACAAACTCTGATTGAACCTTATTGGGCTAAAGAAGAAGCCCAATCAAATTGGGAGCATCACCCATGAACAACGTATATTGGGCCTGGAGCGGAGCCCAACGAAATCGGGGAGAACCGTTCACGGGCCTGTGCGTGAGCATGTATATAAGTGGGCTTGACACCATGTATTAACCCAAAACCTTAAGGCTGTGAGTTATGGGTCAAGTATCCACTTTATATACAAATCACTTTTCTCTTTTTCTACCAATGTGGGATGCCACTTTTTCTAACTCATATTTGATTCCTAACAAAGGGAAAGGTAAAGGGTGTGGAAGAGCATTCTTTCAGTGGGGAATAGTTGAGAAGAGCTTTGGTGATCAATGTTGCTACGAACGGAGAAGAACTGTGGCGAAGTTGGATGTCTTTTGCAGGGAAACGCCAGGTCAAGTCAATGGAGTTACTTGAGTCAACATGAATTGTTTTATTCGGCGGCCCACCACTCATAATCTCGACTAGGATAAAAAAATTAATCGAAAATTACACTCCATTGGTCCAACAAAATTTGGTAGAAAAATACATTTGACGAAGATTTTGTTCGAGCTTGGAGATTTAATGGATTAAATTCAATTAGATTGGAAAATATTTTAAACTTATAAAACTCAACTTGAGTTTTAATTTTTTTTCAAAATTAAATTTGTTGGTTATTTTATGCTCAAAGAGTTGAATTTAATTAAGCAGTCAAGTCTGAGTTATTATTCAGACTCAAATCAGTTAAATGCCCTATTTGAAATGTCGTAAATTTCACCATCTTATCAGGTAGTTAATAAATTTGATTATGTTTAATTTAGCTAAAATTCTCTTCAAATTACACTGGATATTCTTACGCTGTATCTACCATTCTCTCGCTTTTTTCTCCTTCTGTTTTCCCCTGGCCTTTTTCTTTCGTCTTATCGGGTTTGGTTGCCCGGAACTTGCTAAGTGGGACCACGGAATGATTCTCCCACAAGCTTAGGTCTTTATTGGAAAAATACTACCTCAAAAAGTTTGTCCTGTTGACGTGGCACAACTCTTGAGACCGAGTCCAACGTCATGTCACTACTTACCGGTTTAGTTTTCAAAATTGTGGGTAAAACGAATAAGATACTAGTGCGAAAGATTATTGTTTCATGAAAAGTCTATACCGAAATGTGTTACATTAGCGAAGTCCTGTTTATCTACGATGTTATTAATTAAGACCTGAAGAGCACATCCACTTAAATCAAGTTGGAGTTGGATTGTAGTTGTAGTTGTAGTTAGACATCTTTCTAGACTTCTCCAAAACAAGAATCCTTTCACTGTGCATGGTTAAAAAATGGGGAAGCTGCCCCCTTTAATTTTCCTGAATTTCACAACCATAAATTTCTTCGTGAATTAACCAGAGTATACTGAGCATACCGAACTGATGCGTATCCATTCAGGCATGACTTAGTGGACGAGTCTTTTCATTGAATTATTGGTCCAGCCTGTACGAAGAAAATTCAACACTGCAGTTAAAAGGACAAACTTTAATTGCTTCCTCCCAGCTTCCGCCGCCAGTCATTGTTGGACAAGGCATTACAAAACAAAAACAGTAGTATTGATCGAAACGATGCCTACACGCTCTAACCCAGAATTTTCATCTGGTTTCTCAGAGGCTACGTTTGCTTTCTAATTTGGATAGAAGAAAATTTTGGTTGGTTTGGATGGAATGAAAATTATGTTTAGTTTATAAAATTTAGATAGATTGTGTAATAATATTAAGTGAATGATGTAATAGTGTATAATTTTATAGAATAATAAAAAATAAATATAAGTAGAAAATTTATAAAATTGGTGTTAATTTGATTGTAAATAGATATAATGATTGAAAAAATATTAATTAGTATAGAAATAATAAAAAAATTGATTTAAATTTAAATAAAATTTATATAAAAATATAATTTATTTATAAAACTTTTAACGGCCATCCAATAATTTATAAAATGGAAACAAACCAAGTAAACCCTGCTGTATCAGTCATTTACAGCATAGATATAGCGGAAATCGCGAGTGCACTAGCTGCGGAAATCACGGGGGCACTAGCTGCGCTAATCTCTGATTGCTCATGAAATAATTCTGCTTCAGCGCAGGCAATACTGAACCAGAAATTAGTACAACTGCCCCTGCTCTCTCCCTCCGGAATGAGACTAAGATAAAAGAGGCTATCCGGTGAATATACGCAGGCTTTTCTTTTTGTTTCTTCCTTGTTCAAGAACATTAATTCCCAAACGAATGCTAGATAAATGTATGTTTGTTCTGAAATATAAGTCAATTAGCTTGTACATGTCACAGTAGCTCGTTACAACTTTAATGGAGCGCGGAATGATGCAGTTAATTAAACAACAATCGTCCCGACTATGAAAGTAGCTCTTGTTCCGTTCTTTATGCTTTGGGTGCTCATAAGTCGTAGTTCCACCGGAAAATCTATCTTGACATACATATTATTTTCCTCTCCAAATAAATAACAATAGCCAACACCAGTCGTTCCATCTACTTTTCAAAATCACCCAAGTAACTTACACAGAGCATTATGTAAAATTACCGAAGACAGAGCCACCGAAGGCGGAAGCTAAACAATATATGGATATATGTAAGTGAACCAAGATTGGATAACTGCAGAGAAACAGAAGTACACACACTCGACATCGACTCCATTATTTTATATAATCCAGAAACATCCTTAGACTTCAGGCTGCAGCAGATCGCACGCCCAATTAAACACAAATTACCGACAGACTTGGCGGTAGCCGCAAGGCCGCTTCTTGTAAAACTTGGCTTCTTTCCCGATGCAACTGCTCCGTACTCTGGCATCGCAAGGGGCCGGTCTGTCCTTATTAAAAACACTTTTGTCTATCCTCAGAGGTTTTTGCGCCTGCAGAATCCTTCTGCTTGTATCTGATTCCATCAAGAACTCTGTCTCGTCGTCCGTCAGGCAGTGGGCCATGGATCCGGTGGTGTTGCACTCCGCCACCGCCGCCGAGATCTTGGCTGTGGTGAGACATTCAGCTCTCTGCGTGGCCAGGAATAGGAGGATGAAGGCCAAAAGTGCCTGCTGCGTGGGGTTGATTCCCTTCATTGTCTTGTGTTGGGTCACGGCTCACGCGCATGAATTTATATTTGTAGACCTGCGATTCTGCTGTTGATATAATAAAGAATTTATAAATAATTTAGTGATGTGCTATTTAAATATCAACTTTATTTTTATTTAATTGTAGTAATAACACGAAAACATTTATTTGATGATTTTTATATTAAAAATTACAATGGCTTTATGTAATATATCTGTAAAAAAATGAAAGTTATTTGATGACAAGAAATTATTTGCGTGAACTTGTTAACTAAGATAAAAAAATTTCTTTGAAAAAACTTAAAATAACAAGAAGTTATTACTACGGACATCTTTAATAATACACTAAACAACGAAAAAGTAGCCATTATCATAGTGCAGGTTGTAAATAGGCTTTGTCTGGATCTGGACATTTTTCGGAAATTAGGTTCTAATGAAAAAGGATGTACGTGGCTTTAAAATTTTGTACTGTTCTGATTATAAAAAATATTAAAGATGTTAAATTGTATTTGACTGCTGATTTTTATGTGTGAGTGTTGATATGATATTAAATTAATGTATAAGGTATTTTTATACATCGATAAATACGATTAGAGGTTGTATATATGTTTTATTAGTCATTTGATTTTGGATATTCTTTGAGACGTTGAACAATTCATTAAACTCTACGAAGAGAACAGCGACAGAGAACGGGTTTTTTCATTGTTTATCCCCATTTTCACCCTATTTTTCAAAATAACTCAATTTTAAAACCATTCACCCAAATCTCCTAATTCCACAATTCGGTGATTTTGTTCCATGAAATTGATTTTGAATGAAAAAATAAAAAATAAAAATATATAAACCATCATTTGAGTTCACATAGTTGAATTCTGTGACTTGTATATATACAACATGCATGTCTGTATTGTGCGTGTTGTTGTATTAATAACTTATATAATCAGTAAAAGAACGTTAACTAAAATCCAAAACGTATATTTGCAAATAGAACTAAAATAAATAATTTAGAGAAAAAAATAAATGCATTTAAATTATTCAATTTATCACCAAATAGATTCGTGAAATAGAATTTATACGAGCAACAAGCAATTTAAGTAATGGTCAAAATTACGTATAAAATATATAAGTATGGAAAAATATTTGCTAATTCTATAAAATGTTCTTTTGATTGAGATTGAATTTTAAAATTGAATTATATAATAAAATATTTTCAACAATATTTTATTTCATTAAAAAGTGAAATTATAATGTATATCATTTCCGAGGGAGGGTTGCTTGTTGAAAATGTCAAATTGGAAAATACATTTTATTGGAACATTATATACTATTTGTTAATTTTGAATATTATTTTTATTCGTGTTTAAATGTTATGAAGGTTAAATTATGGTTATAAAGTTAAAAAGGTTATCCTATATGTGTTTTCCGTGTTGACATCGTTAATATAATGACCATGCGAAAAAAATAATCACATAAAAAACTAAAGACAACAATGTGGAGCATGGACTTGACAACAACCAAAAAAATAAAAAATCACATAAAGACATTTATTAATTAATATTATTTCTATCAATAAATATATTTGTGAGAATACTTTTCAAAATTGACATGTCCTATTATTTATCGCTTAGGACATGTCGATATAAGCATTTTATTACACCAACAACAACGGATAACGCCCATACAGGACCACGTTGACAACAATAACCCAAAACCAAATCATATCAAACAAACCCTACCAGACAAGTCCTAAAAGCAAAGGAAGCAAAATCAATTCCGTGATTGGGTTAATAGAATTGACCCATTCTATGAACCCAAATCATGGTTTATGCAATTTTTTTTTCCTTCCAATCTGATTTTGTAATATGAAATTATAGAATTTTTATAGAATTAAGACTTTTTGATAAATAATTTTAAAATTAGAATATTTTGAAAAATAAAATAAAAATGAAAATAAACAATAAAAGACCCAACAGAGAAGCCAGACCACAGTTTATTTTGGATATAAACTGAATATATATGTATTATATATATATATATATATGTTTTGATCGTATAAATTTTTAAAATGATTTTTAAGTTGGGAAAACAAATATTAAATTCCCTTTTAATATATCTAAGGTAGGAAATTAAAGAAGGGGACAAACAATGTTCAGCTGAGTGTCCTCTAGTTGAATTTGAATTTAACTCGAGTTTCATAACTATTTGGTCTTCACTCAAGTTTATAAAATTTAAATTTATGTATAAATTTGAGTCAAATTGTGAGATAGTGTTTGAGAAAACTTTTAGGTTTAATTTCAAACTCAATAAATCGAAAATATTTTTGATTTTAAACAAATTTGAGTGGAATAGCTTATATGATAAAGCCTTACGGGAATGAATGGCCTGATTTCAGTTATTGCGCAATAATTGAATCGGGAGATATGAAAGAAGGTGATAAGCAATGGATGGTCCTAAATTTAACGTGTCGCCGAGCAATAATTGAGTGGGGATAAAAAATGGACAGGCGACGAATGCCACTTGTTTTGGGGTCACAGATGAAAAATATCAAGAGAAAGTGTGCTTGAAGGGAAGTTTATGACTAGTTTCTAATTTTTTGTTGCTGATTTATTTGGGTTTTCTGGGTTTTGGTTATCTCTATAATTAGTAGCGCTCATTGGTGTCGCAGTAGCAATGTTGTTCTGTTAATGAGTTTGTCGATAAATTGGTCAAGTGATTGCTTTTGATCTTGGGAAGTTGTTTATTCTGTGTTGGAGTTTACATTTTTAGTGTGCGTTGGTTAGAAACATGATAATTTTGAAATACTCGTTATAGTATCATAACAGGTTGTGCGGTGGGGAGACCATAATGAAAGAGGAAAGACGATAA
The DNA here is from genome assembly GCA_019155195.1 of Avicennia marina. Taxonomy (NCBI): domain Eukaryota; kingdom Viridiplantae; phylum Streptophyta; class Magnoliopsida; order Lamiales; family Acanthaceae; genus Avicennia; species Avicennia marina. The sequence goes on from CM032765.1 coordinate 12,288,390, forward strand.
AAAATCTATAAATATTTCGCATGACATATCCATGTCTAGGCGAGATATATTATCAAACATAGAGGATATGAATAATACGAAATTAGGATAAGAATTCTATTGGAAAGGAAAGGTAACACTAGCACACAGTCAATTAGGTCTCCAAAAAGATTTTGTGGATATTAGACCATCATAGAAACTTACTGAAGAAGAATCAATACTGGAAAACTTAAAGAGACGTGACAAGAGCTTAGGGTGAGTCGTTGAGGAGTTTTGCGGATTCTTCATTAAAGACTCGTTGAGTTGTTTTAGTTTAGGTAGAAGCGCTCGGTGTCTTTCGTTACTCATTCAATATTTTTCTCGTATTTTGAGTAGGAAGTTGCGTGCTTGGATTTATTTTGAGATAGAAAATTTATTATGCCAGAAATTGAAATTTAGAGAGTTAGGTTGAGGCACCAGACAGATGTGCTTTTGTTGTTGTATTAAATAATCGTAGACTTAAATTGTAAAATAAATTATTGTAAGTGACGTCTTTAGAATTTTTGGTTGTAAAACTCGAACTTTAACAGTGGATCACTTTTGATTTAATGGGGCTCCGCATTCTATTATCGTGGGGCTCTGCACATTGTGTGGTTCCTTCATTATTGCTTGTGGTTGTGTATGTAAATTACAAACATAGGATTCATTCCAAACACAACCTTCAATAAACATGGTTCCCACTCCCAATAAGACCCTTCTCCTGAACTTGAAAGTGCGCAATGGAACTTGTGCAAAGTCCAAAAACTCGAGCACCTCATCCGCTTGTGGCTGGGGAGCCTTGCAATTGACCATCACATTTTCTACCATTTTGAAATTTTCATGATTTATGGTACATATATAGTATAATATATTTACCACAACTGATTGTTCCATAAATAGTTAATCAGGCGTTTACTATTTTTTTTTTAAATATCAACATTGTAATGCAATATTAAAAATTGAAAATGGATCTGCCCAGCGTATTTATACGCCATCGAATGATCCACTACAGTTTAAGCCCAACAAGTGAAGTACTATGATTGTGAGCGCTGTTTTCAAAATTTTTATTTCATAAAAATATATTCTTTACAAAAATATCGTTGATCAAAATAAGTGATGTTTATCCCTCTATCTCATTTTTAAGCCATTACCAATTTTTCAAACCAATTTTTAATGTAAAAAGGTGTATTCATCCAAACATAACAAGCTTCCGTTTCTATTAAAATTTGAAATTTTAGGGGACTAAACTATTGTAATACTATATTAGTAACTTGCTGATAACTGTACCAAATAATGAATTTAAAAAATAATACAGATAAAAAATTAATTTTAAAGAGGGTGGATTGCCCAAATTGTAATGTTATTATCTCTGCAGAGAGAAACTTGCAGAGAAGACTTTCGTATTTCCAGTGCCCAATATTCCCAAAATTTAGCCAATGAAAGCACCAACATTAAATGCCAAAGATGCCCCTATTATGGTGACGAACTGGGTGGAAAAGGAAAACTGGCAACACTAAATACAATTATATAAATATATAAAGATAACGATAGCAAAGAAAAAAAAAACTCAATCGGCAGAAGAAGACACTCTAGAAAACTATCATCCAAATGCAACCAAATAGCATAAACCCTGCTTGTTTGTAAAACTAAAGATGGGAATCATAATATGCATTCTTGAGAAAATATGGAACAATATTCGCGCCATTCAATTTCCAAAGCAATAAAGGAAGCTACTTGAATGAAGCCTGAGCTCCGTCTTTGTCCTGCTATGTCATCCTTCTTTCAACCGCGAAAGGAGGACAGAAATTGGATAAGAAGGCGTTGAGGAAAGATATTTGTCAAGCGCTCATGAATGTGTAAATGGCTCTCTTTTCCCTTGTAATCAGCGTTGTGTGTGGAGAAGAAAAAACTGCAAAGAGAACTGAACATGATAATGGGCATGACGTGTATTTCATTGAAGATTAGCGATGACACAGAAATGTAACTTATGTACAGATTATGTGTTATGTGATAAAAAAGGACAATAAAGAAATTTTACTTTGTGCCCATCAAATTGTAACCTCTAACGGCCGAGGCTTTATGAAAGGGGTATAAATAAATGGAAAAAGGAAGGATTAAAATGATCAATCTCAGCGTCCTTCTGGATTCACGATTTCAGAGAAAACCTCCTGAAGCTTCAGTTTTTCGCTGCCACTGTTGGATGGGCAATCGCTGCTGTGCGACCGAGTCACGGTGTCGCTGGTAGCCGAAAACATTTCCCCCGTCGTGTTGGTTTCTTTATGCCCATGCAACGGAAATGATGGGGTTGGTAAAACGAAGGTGTCTCCGCCATCTGCCTCGCTGCCGCCTTCATGCTCCGCCGCCTCTTGCTGCTGCATTGCGAACTCCAGGCTCCAAACGACGTCGCTCATTGCCGGTCGCTCTATTCCTTTGCCCCTCAGGCACATAATGGCGGTTTCCACGAATTTGGTCAAACACCCTTGAGACTAGGATCAATGATCTGTTCCAGTGTGCCTTTTCGGTAACGAACTTTAGCCCACTCTGCTAAATTTACCTTCTCTGTATAACTCCAGCGAGAACTATGGATAATTCGAGTTTAAGTTTAAAGTAAAGTAGTAACCAAATAGTAAAGACACGAAAAGAAGTATACGTGTAAAATTCTAAATGTTTTAGTTGTCGAGAGATTGATATATGCAATAATTTGTGCTTGGTTAGATCTAGTTTATACAGTTGGTTAAATAAATTGTTATATGTCATATTTTGTAAAAGAGTTTTGGAAGGATTTCAAGTGGATTTTAAAATATTTGAAAGGAACAATCAAGTTTGGACTTTGTTATATTCGAGAAAAGAATAAGCCTATACTGGAAATATATTTTGATGCAAATATGGTAGGTGATGTTGATTCAAAAAAATTTGCTTCTGATTATCTAATAACTTTTGCAATTATTGCTGTGTCTTAGTAAAATAAATTCCAAAAATGTGTTACACTTTTAAGTACAAAAGTAAAACACATTGCACTAACCAAGGTGTGTAAGAAGTTAATTTGATTAAAAAAGTTACTTCAAGTATTAGATAGAGTCAAGAAGAGTATGTCATAAACTATGATAATCAGAAGTTAATTTGGTTAAAAAAATTACTTTAAGAGTTAGATAGAATCAAGAAGAGTATATCATACACTATGATAATCAGAAGTTAATTTGATTAAAAAAATTACTTTAAGAGTTAGATAGAATCAAGAAGAGTATGTCATAAACTATGATAGTTAGAGTGTGATCCACTTAAGTATAAATTCAACATTTTGTTCCGGTCTAAGCATATTGATATTCATTATTATTTGATTTGATAAGCTTTAGAAGAAAAGGAAGTAAGTTTACAAAAAATTCACATCGACAATAATGGAGCTGACATATTAATAAAGGCATTACCTAAAATGAAGACTGATACATGTAAAGAAGTTATTGGATCCATAAAAAACATTAAAAGGAGAGTAATATTAATGTTTGAAGCTATTTATAAACAAAGAGCTGTCCAATAATGGCTCATTTCAACTAAAAAGTGGAAGTCAAAGTGTATGACTAACTGGAGTACATGAAAATTGATGGAAATGAAAAATGTCTCAAAACTTAACCAATAGGGTAAAAGGCTTTCAAATATAAATAAATAATATTTTAGAAGAATTTGACATCAATTCAAACTCAAAAATTCAGAGGACAAGTAAGTGCAAATATTTTTATGTAAAGAGCTTATTATGAAAATTGTTTTAAATAGTTAAAGTTACCCGTAGTCTTGCAATCATTTTCTTTGTTTTTGGTATTTTACGTATTCAAACAGAGAGTATCACATTATTATTAAATTCTTTGATTCGTTTGGGTCCATTTTTCCTCAGTGGCTATGAGGAATACGAGGATGGAGGCCACGGGCAGCTATTGCTCGGGGTTAATTCTGTTCATTGTCTTGTGACTCCCGCGTCCGTACTTGTACCTATGTACCAGCGATTCTGGTGTTGATATAATAAAGAATTCTGGACCCTAGTTTCGACTCAAACATAGGGACTTTATACGAGGATGTTGTGTAGAACAAGAATTAACTTTGCGCATTAATTACGCGAAACCCCATTGGTTATAGTGATAGGTTTGATTGGAGAAAAGCTGACCAAAAGTAAGATTTTAGCCAGGAATGAATTAACTTTTTGCGGATGACAAGAGGCTATCCTATTAATAGTTTTATGATCTTGCCATTTGGGATTATATGATTTGTAATTAATTAAAATTTGTTGCTGCAAGTTTTGTAAATTATGAATGGATTGAGAAACAATTACCTATGCATTAATTTATCAATATTAAGATTTGATTTTTAATGTTTGGTTTAAATGCTTTGTTAAATTAGGCCTTGGTGTTCTCTTATATATTAATTTCTAGGACACTCGTATCTCGGTTGGGGGTGTGACACCCAGTATTTAAAAGAATTATGCTATAAATATAAAAAATGATAGGACATAAATAATAAATTTCAAGATAAGAAAATAATTCAATTTTAAAGAAAAGTCAATATTATATGTATGAAAATAATTACATGTTTTAAAGAGTTGTGTAGGTGTGTGTGTATAAAGATTCAACGTAATATATTAATTGATAAATTTAAAACAAAATCAATATGTCTTCATTTTTTAATATTTTATATAGTAATTAATTAAAAAAATAAATTATTTAATAGCTAAACATAATATTTACTTCCTCACAAAAAAAAGTTGGATTGTAGTTGTAGTTAAACATCTTTCTAGACTTTTCCAAAACAACACTTTTACCGTTTTGGTTAAAAAAAATGGGGAAGCTGCTCCCCTTAATTTCCCTGAATTTCACAACCGTAAATTTCCTAGTGAATTAAGCGAAGTAGTAAATATCTGAGTGTGCAATAGTAGATTCAAGCTCCATTTGCATATCCAACCGATCAATGTTTTAAAAAATTTGATCGAATTGGATAATTAATTGATTATTAATTTGATCGACTCAACTATTTTTTAAAAAAATTAATTATTTTATATTATATATAAATACACGAATAATATTAAATTAATAAAAATATAAAATAAATTAAATTAAATTCAAATTCAAAAATATAATTGTTGAAAATGTTAGTTTGGTAAAAAATAACATAATTAAAATGAGAAACTTTGTTCGTAAAATTCATTATTTAATATTTCAATAACTCAATTAGAATAATATATAGTTAAAAGATAATTAAATAAACTAAAAATAAAAGATAGTTAGTGAAAATTATACATACAAATAATTTTTCATGGGGTAAAAATTTCATGAAACATAAAAAAATATTTTTTTAATTTTTAAATAAGGTGATTTTTAAAATTTTTTATTAATAAAAAACATAAGATCAAGTTTCCTATTTTGACTAGATTCGATTGGTTTCTAATGAGTGAAACGATTTTGTGACGTACTCGGACCGGACCGGACCGGAAAACCAATTTAAAAACCTTGCAACTGGTAAGTATCCATTCGGGCACGAATTAGTTGACAAGTCTTCGCATTGAATTATTGGTGCGGAGAGTAGTCGCCTTTGAGGGCATAGAAAAATCAACACTACCATTAAAAGGACAAACTTTTATTGCTTCCTCACAGCTTATGCTTCCAGCCATCATTGGACAAGGCATTACCAGACACAAATTGATGGAAACGTTCAGGGGACCCTTGCTTTATTGCTATATGCTCCAACTCGGAAATTTCCTCATGTTTACCAATTGCACAGGCTATGTTTCTTAGGAGAAAATTTTGAATGATTTGAGTTTGATGAAAATGACGATTGATTTGTAAAATTTATGTGGATAAAAAAAATTATTTGTATAAATTTATTATGTAATAATGATTGAGTGGTGTAATAGTATATAAATTTATAGAGATTGGTGTTAGATTTGATCGTGGATAAGTATAACGATTAAAAAATTATTATTAAGTTATAAAATATAAGAAAAAAAATTAAGTTTAAATAAAATTTATATGATAAGATATTTGATTTGTAAGATATTTTAAAATATTAATAAATAATTTATAAAATAGAAACAAACATCGTCAACGTTATTGTATCAATACAGTTTATACATACACGTACATAGATATTAATCTCTGATTGATCATGAATTAATTTTGCTTTTATGATAGGCAATACTGGACAAGAAAATATTACAACTGGTACAGCTGTCTCACTCGTAACAGCGATTATCGTGTTTGGTTTTGTTTTAAATATTTATTAAATTAGGTTAAATTGAAAAGAGTGACTCTGAATTTTAGTATTGTTTGGGATAAAAATGTAACAGTGATGCTAAATTGTATTCAACTGGTGAATTTTTAATGTGAAAGTGTGAATATGATATTCAATTAATAAAGTATTTGGCTATATTGATGAATAAGATTAGATGTTGCATACATGTTATATTTGTTGGGAGTGCGGCGGGTCCGACTACAAACTCTGATTGAACCTTATTGGGTCAGAGGAGAAGTCCAATCAAATTGGGAGCATCATCCATGAACAACGTATGTTGGGCCTAAAGCGGAGCCCAACAAGATCGGGAGAATTATTCATGGGCCTGTACATGGACACGTATATAAGTGGCTTGACACCATATATTAACCAAAAACCTTAAGGCTGTAAGTTATGGGTCAAGTATCCACTTTATATACAAGTCACTTTTTCTCTTTTTCTACCAATGTGGGATGCCAATTTTTCTAACTCATATTTGTTTCCCAACAATCTCACCCTTAAATATGAGTTTCTTCCACTTGCTCCCCCTCAATCAGAAATTTTCTTCCACTTGCTCCCCCTCAATCAGAAACCTTTTTTGAGTATCTCACGGTCTCACCAAGTTACTCATCAATGCCCATCAATTCCGTGGGCCTTCCTTCCATGGGGTATGGGCTTCCCATGAGATCTTCGAGCACACTTGTATGTCCATCACTTCCGTGGGCCTTCAATGAGATATGAACCTCCCATGCGATTACCGAGAACCGTCTTCATACTCGTTCCAAGCTGAACCTGGCTCTGATACCACTTGTTGGGAGTGCGGCGGGCTCGACTACAAACTCTTATTGAACCTTATTGAGCCAGAGGAGAAGCCAATCAAATTGGGAGAATCATCCATGAACAACGTATGCTGGACCTAGAGCGGAGCCCAACAAGATCGCGGAGAATTGTTCACGGGCCTGTACATGGACACGTATATAAGTGGACTTGACACCATATATTAACCCAAAACTTTAAGGCTGTGAGTTATGAGCCAAGTATCCATTTTATATACAAGTCACTTTTTCTCTTTTTCTAAGGCTGTGAGTTATGAGCCAAGTATCCACTTTATATACAAGTCACTTTTTCTCTTTTTCTACCAATGCGAGATGTCAATTTTTCTAACTCATATTTGTTTCTCAACAATATTTGTATGTGTAATTATTTGATTTTGCATATAAATTATATATACATAAGATACATTTTCAGGTTTTGTAATTATGTGTACCAAGGGGTACAATCACACCCCCCCCCCCCCCCCCACACACCAAGAATTGGGTACAACTGCCTGACACATAATACATATCACACAACCAGTAATTATAGTAATAATTATAACAAAAAAAAAAAAGGAAGAAGATGGAGAAGGATTAAAATTATCGATTTCAGCGTCCTTCTGGATTCACGATGTCAGAGAAAACCTCCCGAAGCTTCAGTTTTTCACTGCTACTGTTGGATGGCAAATCGCTGCTGTGTGACCAAGTCACGGTGCCGCTGGTAGCCGAAAACATTTCCCCCTCCGTCGTGTTTGTTTCTTTATGCCCAAGCAACCGAAATGACGGGGTCGGTAAGACGAAGGTGTCGCCGCCGTCTGCCTCGCGGCCACCTTCACGCTCCGCCTCCTCTTGCAGCTGCACTGCGAACTCCAGGCTCCAAACGACATCGCTCATTGCCGGTCGCTCTATTCCTTTGTCCCTCAGGCACTTAATGGCGATTTCCACGAATTTGGTCAAACACTCTGGTGCAATTTGACCCTTGAGACTAGGATCAATGATCAGTTCCAGTGTCCCTTTTCGGTAACAATCTTTAGCCCACTCTGCTAAATTCACCTTCTCTCTCGGCAGGCTAGGAATTATCGCCGGCCTAGCACATATGACTTCGAGCAACACCACCCCGAATGAGTAGACGTCGGACTTTTCCGTCAACTGCTGTCGTCTGTAGTACTCAGGATCCACGTATCCAAAGCTGCCCTTCACCACCGTGCTGACGTGGGTGTCGTCCCCTCCTGTGGGCCCTACTTTGGAGAGGCCGAAGTCTGCCATCTTGGCCACCCATTTCTCGTCCAAAAGGATGTTGGTGGACTTCACGTCGCGGTGGATGATGCCACGCTTGGCGCCGGTGTGAAGGTAGTGCAATCCCTTGGCGGCGCCCATGCAAATTTGTAGCCGTTGTTTCCACGTCAGCGGAGAATTATCCGAATCGTAGAGATGGTCGCGCAATGAGCCGTGCGCCATGTAATCATAGACTAAGATCATCTCCCCATTCTCGTCGCAATAGCCAATCAGTGACACTAAGTGAAGGTGCCTTAGCTTGGACAACATCTCGATTTCCGTCAGGAATTCGCGAGCCCCTTGACTCGACGAGGTATTCAGTCTTTTGATTGCGACGGTGGTGGCACCGTTGTCGATGAAACCCTTGTACACGTTGCCAAATCCTCCCTTGCCAATCACTAAATTGTGGTCGAAGTTACCCGTCGCGGTTTTGATCTCCTCGAGCGACAAATGTCTGCACAAGTCAGACGGTAGCGACACGCCGGATCCACTGGTTTTCGTCGTAGAGCCTGAAGCGGTCCGAAGAGGCACCCACGATGACTTTGTAGTGGCCGAGTATTTCTCTCTCTGCCGCCGTCGGAAAACCAAGAAACTCACGGCTGCAACCACAGCAATAACGCCAATCACGCTCCCAATAGCGGCGTAAATTACAGAGCTCTTCTTTTTCCCAGATGGCTTCACGGCCGGTGCCGGCGGCGAAGAATCGACAGCTTTAGGTTCAGGGTTTGCCGCCGCAAGACTCTGGTTCGAGTCACTGAGTTTGAAGATCTCTAATCCGTTTAATAGAGCACTCGTATATTGTGGCTTTCCCTCAAGGTTTGGAATCAAAGAAAGCCGCAGGTCTCGCTTTCCTCGACGGCCATCATCAGGAACATATGCTATGTAGTCTCTGAAGATGGGAATTCCCGTGCCTCCGGCCCAAGCAATAACGTCCACTTCAATTTCTTCCGTCCGATTGTCTACTTTAATAGTGAAAACTCTTTGGTTCTGCACCGTCACTTCCAGCTGAATCTCGCAGAAATGAAATCTGAGAAGGTAATGAAACCCAGCATCTACGGGAAATGCCCATTCCAGACTTATGCTGTGATTCGCCATCACCCTAGAAGTGGTGTATACTATTTCCGGAGCACTGTACGGCGGGGTTTGGGAAGTGTACTGGATTCGACGGCCCTCGTCATGAGGCGTGTAACCAAAGTCCGCGCCGAATATGTAATCATCATCTTGGGACCATTGCCGAAACATGCCGCGGACAGGCCCGCTATCGTCCTTAATTTGAACATCGGCGCCGCCGACATTTAGCCTGTAAAGTGTCTCCAGAGCCGTGTCGTTCTTGAGATCATACAATTCCTCCACAAATTTGATGGGAACGCCCCGGAAGTAGAGCTTATCTGGAAGCGAAACAATTTCAACACCGTTGACGAAAGCAAAAGAGCCAGGATTGGGAGTGAAGGTTAATTCGATTCTCTGATTTCCTTGAACATTGATAACGAATTCTTTCACAAAGTAAGGGTTTTCATTAGAAGAGTTGGAATTGAGAAAAGCACTGAAATTGCTTAACAAAGTGAACTCGTTGGCGGTGACAGAGAAAAGAGATTGAGGAGTGTTGAAGGCGTCGTAGATGTCTGCGTAGAAGTAAAGGCGGAGGAATTTGTGGCCTGTAGAGACGGGGAAAGAATAGGTGAACTGAGAACGAAAAACACGAGCCGTCAAGTAAGGGACCGAATCAACGGAGGAGTGGGAGGCTTTGGATGCTAAAGATATTCCGGCTGCGTTTGGCGGCGAGAATCTTGAACGGTTGGCGTCGCCGTACCAGCTCCGGTTGCTGTCGTCTTTTGAGTTTGACGATTCACCGCAGTTGAGGAGGATGAAATCGATGGCGTTGTAAGAGGGGGGGGCGGCGGTTGGTGTTCTGGGTAAAAGGAGGGGGAGGAGGACGAGGAGAAGGGAAAGGTAAAAGGTGTGGGAGAGCATTCTTTCAGTGGGGAATAGTTGAGAAGAGCTTTGGTGATCAATGTTGGTCCGAATGGAGTAGAGCTGTGGCGAAGTTGGATGTCTTTTGCAGGGAAACGCCAAGTCAAGTCAATGGAGTTACTTGAGTCAACATGAATTGTTTTGTCCGGCGGCCCACCACTCATAATCTCGATTAGGATGAAAAAATTAATCGAAAATTACACGCCATTGGTCCAACAAAATTTGGTGGAAAAATATATTTGACGAAGATTTTGTTCGAGCTTGGAGATTTAATGGATTAAATTCAATTAGATTGGAAAATATTTTAAACTTATAAAACTCAACTTGAGTTTTAATGTTTTTTCAAAATTAAATTTGCTGGTTATTTTATGCTCAAAGGGTTGAGTTTAATTTAAGCAGTCAAGTCTGAGTTATTATTCAAACTCAAATCAGTTAAATGCCCTATTTGAAATGTCGTAAATTTCACCATCTTATCAGGTAGTTAATGAAATTTGATTATGTTTAATTTAGCTAAAATTCTCTTCAAATTACACTGGATATTCTTACTCTGTATCTACCCTTCTCTCGCTTTTTTCTCCTTCTCTTTTCCCCTGGCCTTTTTCTTTCGTCTTATCGGGTTTGGTTGCCCGGAGCTTGCTAAGTGGGACCAAGGAATGATTCTCCCCCAACAATAGGTCTTTATTACTACCTCAAAAAGTTAGTCCTGTTGACGTGGCATAACTCTTGAGACCGAGTCCAACGTCATGTCACTACTTACCGGTTTAGTTTTCAAAATTGTGGGTAAAACGAATAAGATACTAGTGCGAAAGATTATTGTTTCATGAAAAGTCTATACCGAAATGTGTTGCATTGGCGAAGTCCTTTTTATGCCCATTCCAGACTTCTGCTGTGATTCGCCATCACCCTAGAAGTCGTGTATACTATTTCCGCTGTCGCTGCAAACTCCAAATCTGCCGCCGTCAGTCAATCTCAAGCTAGAACGCGACCGCGCAAGGGTAGCCACCCGAAGCCCAATCTGCCACCACCATTGATTTCAGCCAAGGACACTGGAATTAGGTGGAATCTCAATCGAGCCGTCGTCCCACTATCGCATCTCTAGTTATCTCTGATCACAGCAGATTTCGCAGTTTCACCACAAGACTGAATTGGAAATTGATGAAAAGCAGAATAAAAGAACTAATAGAAGTTATAGTAAAAATTGATGAGAATAAAGTTGAGAAGGAAGAATTCATAAAAATTAAAGTGAAAGTTAAGGACAATCGTAAGAATGAATAACAAGTAAAAGATTGGAAGATTGAACTTCTACATAGTCAGGTTTATATGCTTTCCTACTGATATTTCTGTGTTGGAATTGTGGGTAGATAAAATTGAAGTTTAAACAAGATAATGAATAGTTAAAGAGTTTTCAAAAATTGGTGTTAAATCCAAAAGGACACAAGTTCGAATTGAGGATAATTCGCCCTCAAAAAGAGGGTTATGACGCGATTCAGATATCAGTCGAATTTTATTTTAGTATTTATTATTTTTATTTTTATTTGTTAATAGACTTTATTAATAATTTGGTGCCGTACGAACTTTTTAAGTTAGAGTCTGATAGCATTTAGTATAAATAATAGTTATACAGTTGAAATGTAGAGATTTTGAATATTATGAATTTGAAAGTTATGAAACTACTTAATTTATTTGAATTTGAGAATGTTCAAATCGATTTAATAAGGATGATTTTTGTGTAAATCGTAACATATTAATTAATTTCGAAGATTGTGGCATCATATCACGATCATTTATTAATTTTTAAGTTTAATTTTAATTTTAATACATTAGGTTGAACATTGTCGATGCATTATTAACGCGCTCTTGTAATTCAATTTGAATTCGATTAAATTTGTATCCTTCGTCTCCCCCATCTAATCACAGCACAAAAGAGCTAGGAGTTAGGGTTGGGAGTCAAGGTTAATTCGATTCTCTGATTTCCTTGAACATTAATAACGAATTCTTTCGTAAAAAAAGGGTTTGTAGGAGATGGGGAATTAAGAAAAGCGTTGAAGTTGCTTAACAAAGTGAACTTGTTGGCGGTGACTGAGAAAAGAGATTGAGAAGTATTGAGGTCGGAGTAGATGTCTTGAGTAGAAAGTAAAGGCGGAGGAATTTGTGGCCTGTAGACACGGGGAAGGAATAGGTTAACTGAGAACGGAAAACACGAGCCGTCCGGTAAGGGACCGAAAAAACGGAGGAGTCCATGTGGGAGGCTGTAGATGCTAAAGATATTCTGGCGGCGAGCATCTTGAACTGTTGGCGTCGCCGTTCCAGCTCCGATTGTTGCTGTCGTTTATGTTTGACGATTCACCGCAGTTGAGGAGGATGAAATCGGTGGCGGTGTAAGAGGGGGAGGGGGAGGAGGAGGAGGAGGAGAAGGGAGAGGTAAAGGGCGTGGGAGAGCATTCTTTCAGTGGGGAAGAGACGAGAAGAGCTTTGGTGATGAATGTGGGTTCGAATGGAGAAGAGGGATGGCGAAATTAACCGAAAATTACAGTCCATTAGTCCAATAAAATTTGGTAGAAAAATATCTTTAATGAAGATTCTAGGAGTGTTAAGATAAATTTAATGATTTGAATTCCATTAGTCTTGAAAGTATTTTAAACTTATAAAACTAAACTCGAGTATTAAAATTTTTCAAATATTAAATTTGCTGTTTGTTTCATGCTCAAAGAGTTGTGTTTAATTTAAGTAATTGTTAAGTGTGAGTTATTATTCACAAATTTGACTCAATTAATTAAATCCCCTATTTGAAACTGTCGTCAATTTCACCATCTCATCAGGTAGTTAATGAAATTTCATTATATTTAATTTAGCTGAGAGTATTTTCAAATTGCACCGAATACTCTTACTCTATGTCTACCGTTCAATTGCTTTTGTCTCTTTCCTTTTTTCTCTCTTTTTGGGTTTAATAAAAAAAAAAATATTATCATTATAAACAACTATTGTTATGAAATAAGCAATACACTGCAAACTATTTTATATGTGTAAAATTTGACTATAAATTTAATTAAATACATGACATTTATCAGATATGACTTAATTTTATTTAAAACGTTAATTATTTGTAATATAATACTATAGAGGCAGGACAACAATTACTAAGATGTGAAAAAATTATTATAAGGATAAACTATACTCTTTGTTTAAAAATTTACAAATATATTCATTTGAATATAATATTATGAAAATAAATTAAAAAAGAAAATAATTTTATGGGATGAAAAATAAAATGATATGTTAAAAAGAAATATTTATGACAAATGTTAAAAATATGACAATGCACAAACAAGCAGAAAAAGTTGTAAAGAATAATCAAATTTAATATTTAAGTAATTCACTCTAACATATTATATATACGCTCTAATTAAAAATGTAGAAAAATATAAAATATAACACAATAAAAATTAATGTTACAAAATTAATGTAAAACTTAAAAATTAGCAGAAAAATTAGAAAGAATAATGTTTAATAATAAATTCAGATAGGTAGATTTATGGCAAGGCATTATAAGTAAAGACCAATTTTGTAAATATAATTATTGAAAAAATGAAAAATAACCTAAGGTGCTGAAATATAAAAAAAAAATGAATAATTATACTACATAAAAGTAATTATCAGTATTATAAATATAGAAACTTATTTAAAATATCTAAATAGAAATTATATTTCTTTAAGAATAAACTATAGTTTGAAAAGCAAAAGCAAATAGATATTAACTAATTCGACAATTCACTTACAAGTAAATTGCTATAAATTTTTTCAAATTAAATTTATTGATGTCTAATCCAACATGAATGCATTCATATTATATTTGTAATAAGAAAACATTACAAACTTAAATAAGTAAAATGTGCAATATGAGAATTTGAATAAAGAACAATACACATTTAATAAAAAATATTAGTAAATTCATAATAAGAAGAAATTGGGGAATATATTAAAAATAAATCAAAAGGTTAGAAATGCATAAATGAAAAATCATTATATTAAAAGCTATAATTCTGTATGCAAAACTAACATGAATTTGTCCTATATGTAGCTTTATCCATCTTAACTAAATAATTTAATATATAAATAATTGATAAAAATAATTAAGAAAAATTATTTCAATTAGATAGTTAAGAAAATGCATTATGAATTTTAGGAGCAACTATATATTAATAAAGAGGATGACTTGAAAATAATTTAAAGCATGATTTTTTAATTCACTAAAATCTAATGAAGAAAGTTATAGGATGAATCATTGTATAACATCATTATGTAAAACTTTTGAAGACAAAATTTTGTCAAAATATAGTAACACAAACACACACACACACACACACACTTCTTCATTTTTGAAATATTTTCTTTTGAATATGATTGAAAGAAATGTTATATATAATTTTTTGAGTTATCGAATGCTTTCTTTTTAACATTAAGTTGTATGAATAAGTCTCAAGCTAATAATGTTATTTTTTGATTAAAAAGATAATATATACTATTTGTTTGAAAACTTACTAATAGTTCTATTTGGATATAATATTCCTAAAGTGCACTTTAAATATAAATAAGTTTAGAGAATGAAAAATGATATAATAGGTTAAAAATGATAAACTTAAAAAATAATGTTATAAATATCAAAATTCATAAGCATGCAAAATATAAAATATAGAATAGGAACTTAATGTTACAAAGAAAACCAAAAATTACTTAAAACCTTGCTTATAAATATTAAAAAATGAAGTTTAATGATAAGTTTATATGAGTATATTGATAATAAATTTTATTATAATTGCATGAAAAATTTGTAAATATGATTTCAAAAAAATTTTAAAATTAGAATATAAAAATAAATAAATAATTGTAGTATATAAAAATAATTATCTATATTGCAAATACTTATTTTAAATTTTAAAATAGAATGTGGATTTTCCGTCAGTGGATTTCATTACTATAATATATTATATAAAAATGATTAGATAGAAAGTTAAAAGATGTCCCCAAGTGGACACCCAATGATTTCGAGTCAATTACCTCATTCATGGGAATTTGGATTCAAAGTTGGAAAGGTGCGTGTGAGTAGAAAAAGAAAATTAGTGCTTTAAAATTTTTGAAAATTATATGGTTATGAATAAGTATACTTATTATTAATATAAAACCATTAAAATGCAGTAGCAAGAACTTTTTATTGGGATCAATTTATCAATAAAATAATTAAAATATATAGTTTAAATTTAATCAATTTAAACATAAAATCAATTGGAAAAGTAAATTAGAAAGTAGCAATATAATGCAATAAGAACAGTATGAAAACAATAATTTAAAGCTCAATCTTGAATTTAAACAGAACTAAGATGAACAAATTACAAACTAATTGATTTTAATTTAATATATACTATCCTATATGTATTTTAATTTCTGGATATAGATTATTTTTTATTATATCACAGTATAGATGTAAAAATTTTGACTTAAAAGTATGTAATAAGTAACAAAGAAATGTAATTCTAATAAAAAATAGTACAATGAGAGCGAAATGATTCAAATATAATTTAGAAAAGTAATGCAAATATAATGATTCAATCTTTAATTTCAAATATAAAAAGTTATAAAAATAATTCAAAAAAATAATGATTTTTTCTTACGCGTAATGCAAAGAGTTTTAAAAAATAATTAGATATATATACACACACATATATAAAATTAATTTTAAGGGAATATTATTAATAGAGTCATAGTTTTGAATTTTAAGAATACAAATATTCTTTTAAGTCAAAAATATTATTAAATTCTAAAAAATCTTACTTTCTCCATATATAAAATAAATTCTAAAAAATCTCACTTAGTCAAAATTCATTCATATAAGTTAAAATTTAACAGGCCTTTTCCTTATTCATCATTCCACTTAGTTAGAACAAACAATTTCTTATCGTTAATATAGTAGTGTGTCCAACCATTAAAAACTAAAATTACAATATCTCATACATTTATTTAAATAATTAATCTATTATTAAAGGTAGGATATTAATATTATTTGTAATATGATAAACACGAAACAACAAATGAACGAACAGCCCAGTGCCATAACCGAGCCTGCTATTAACAGCAATAAACATCGATTTATGACAGGTGGGGACAAATGGAACCCCAAGGTCTCCGGATAATGATTGGCTGAAACTGCATGCATCCCAAGGATTATTTAAGAAGTGGTGGAGAAAATTGAGGCTGCCTGTTGACATGGGAGAACAAAATGAGACTGCTATCTGATAATTTGTGTGGACAATCAAAACAGATGATTAAAAAGGGAAGCCGCATAAAGGCTGGGGATTTGGGAGACGAAACGCCCACCGCACTGCATTGAAGGGAATTCTAGAAGGCTATGTTTGGTATCTAACTTCCAGCTCTAGAATATTCTTTTAAACTTCATTCAAATTTCCTTTTATTATGAAATATATCATTCAATAATATTTTTATTTAAATTTAACTTTATATTACCTTTCTAGTATGTATATAATTAATTATTTTTCAATCATAATATCAATTTATAATTAAATTAATATTTATGTATATAACATATATATTTATATTTATTTTTGTTTATATCCTATAACATAATCATTCCCTTTATAACTTCAATCATTATTATATGTTATATATATATATATATTCAAATAAATTATAATATTCATCTCATTAAAATATTCTTTCTAAACATACTACTTATCTCAATACAATTCATACCAAACATTATATTCCACAAAAAACCCTCTCCCTAATAGCCTAAGACTTAAGACGATGGACAACTCATTTTAGCATAAGCACAGTGAAGAAGGGTCACGGAAGAAATGTTCTGCAACAAGGTCTTACTGCACTGGAAATATTTGACCAGTAGAAAGCAAAATGGGAAGGTAATGGTTTAAGTCATAAATGAAAACCTCGCTCGAATGATGATCGTAGTTCGATTACGTAGGAAAATTTTGACTGTGCTTAGGATAGATTTCGTGATCCTACGAATAGAATTTGAAAATGTATGTACATACGATATGGATTTTATGCTTTAACCGAACTTGACCGAAACTTTGAATGAATTTACGTGAATAAGTAATGCTCTTGTGACCTTACGTGTATGATTTTTCCTATTAGTGTGGGCGTCGTTTTCATGAATGAGATTAAAAGACATCCGTTGAATTCTGGACCCTAGTTTCGACTCAAACATTGGGACTTTATACGAGGATGTTGTGTAGAATAAGAATTAACTTTGCGCATTAATTACGCGAAACCCCATTGGTTATAGAGAAAGGCTTTAGATTGGAGAAAAACTGATCAAAAGAAAGATTTTAGCCAGGAATGAATTAACTTTTTGCGGATGACAAGAGGCTATCCTATTAATAGTTTTATGATCTTGCCATTTGGGATTGTATGATTTGTAATTAATTAAAATTTGTTGCTGCAAGTTTTGTAAATTATGAATGGATTGAGAAACAATTACCTATGCATTAATTTATCAATATTAAGATTTGATTTTTAATGTTTGGTTTAAATGCTTTGTTAAATTAGGCTTTGGTGTTCTCTTATATATTAATTTCTAGGACACTCGTATCTCTCGGTTGGGGGTGTGACACCCAGTATTTAAAAGAATTATACTATAAATATAAAAAATGATAGGACATAAATAATAAATTTCAAGATAAGAAAATAATTCAATTTTAAAGAAAAGTCAATATTATATGTATGAAAATAATTACATGTTTTAAAGAGTTGTGTAGGTGTGTGTGTGTGTGTAAAGATTCAACGTAATATATTAATTGATAAATTTAAAACAAAATCAATATGTCTTCATTTTTTAATATTTTATATAGTAATTAATAAAAAAATAAATTATTTAATAGCTAAACATAATATTTACTTCCTCACAAAAAAGTTGGATTGTAGTTGTAGTTAAACATCTTTCTAGACTTTTCCAAAACAACACTTTTACCGTTTTGGTTAAAAAAAATGGGGAAGCTGCTCCCCTTAATTTCCCTGAATTTCACAACCTTAAATTTCCAAGTGAATTAAGCGAAGTAGTAAATATCTGAGTGTGAAATAGTAGATTCAAGCTCCATTTGCATATCCAACCGATCAATGTTTTAAAAAATTTGATCGAATTGGATAATTAATTGATTATTAATTTGATCGATTCAACTATTTTTTAAAAAAATTAATTATTTTATATTATATATAAATACACGAATAATATTAAATTAATAAAAATATAAAAGAAAATAAATTAAATTCAAATTCAAAAATATAATTGTTGAAAATGTTAGTTTGGTAAAAAATAACATAATTAAAATGAGAAACTTTGTTCGTAAAATTCATTATTTAATATTTCAATAACTCAATTAGAATAATATATAGTTAAAAGATAATTAAATAAACTAAAAATAAAAGATAGTTAGTGAAAATTATACATACAAATAATTTTTCATGGGGTAAAAATTTCATGAAACATAAAAAAATATTTTTTTAATTTTTAAATAAGGTGATTTTTAAAATTTTTTATTAATAAAAAACATAAGATCAAGTTTCCTATTTTGACTAGATTCGATTGGGTTCTAATGAGTGAAACGATTTTGTGACGTACTCGGACCGGACCGGACCGGAAAACCAATTTAAAAACCTTGCAACTGGTAAGTATCCATTCGGGCACGAATTAGTTGACAAGTCTTCGCATTGAATTATTGGTGCGGAGAGTAGTCGCCTTTGAGGGCATAGAAAAATCAACACTACCATTAAAAGGACAAACTTTTATTGCTTCCTCACAGCTTATGCTTCCAGCCATCATTGGACAAGGCATTACCAGACACAAATTGATGGAAACGTTCAGGGGACCCTTGCTTTATTGCTATATGCTCCAACTCGGAAATTTCCTCATGTTTACCAATTGCACAGGCTATGTTTCTTAGGAGAAAATTTTGAATGATTTGAGTTTGATGAAAATTACGATTGATTTGTAAAATTTATGTGGATAAAAAAAATTATTTGTATAAATTTATTATGTAATAATGATTGAGTGGTGTAATAGTATATAAATTCATAGAATAATAAATTTACAGAGATTGGTGTTAGATTTGATCGTGGATAAGTAGAACGATTAAAAAATTATTATTAAGTTATAAAAGATAAGAAAAAAAATTAAGTTTAAATAAAATTTATATGATAAGATATTTATTTGATTTGTAAGATATTTTAAAATATTAATAAATAATTTATAAAATAGAAACAAACATGGTCAACGTTATTGTATCAATACAGTTTATACATCCATGTACATAGATATTAATCTCTGATTGATCATGAATTAATTCTGCTTTTATGATAGGCAACACTGGACAAGAAAATATTACAACTGGTACAGCTGACTCACTCGTAGCAGCGGTTATCGTGTTTGGTTTTGTTTTAAATATTTATTAAATTAGGTTAAATTGAAAAGAGTGACTCTGAATTTTAGTATTGTTTGGGATAAAAATGTAACAGTGATGCTAAATTGTGTTCAACTGGTGAATTTTTAATGTGAAAGTGTGAATATGATATTAAATTAATAAAGTATTTTGCTATATTGATGAATAAGATTAGATGTTGCATACATGTTATATTTGTATGTGTAATTATTTGGTTTTGCATATAAATTATATATACATAAGATACATTTTCAGTGTAGAAATCTTAAAAATGATTTTTTGTTGAAATACAAATATTAAATTCCCTTTTAAAATACCGAAGACAGGAAATCAAGAGTAGGGGTAGGCAACATCATTAAAGGGTTGGCATGATGAGTTCGACGAGTAATTTTAGTTTGATAATTATTCAGACATCACTTGATTTAATTTCAAATTTTAATTAAACAATTAAGATAGTGTTGAAAAAAATATTAAAATTCAAACTGAGACGTAGGAGTAGATTAATTTGATACCACGATCAAGGGGTACAATCACACGGCCCTCCCACCAAGAATTGGGTACAACTGCCCGACAAATAACACAAATTACACAACCAGTAATTATAGTAATAATTATAACAAAAAAAAAAAGAAGAAGACGAAGAAGGATTAAAATTATCGATTTCAGCGTCCTTCTGGATTCACGATGTCAGAGAAAACCTCCCGAAGCTTCAGTTTTTCACTGCTACTGTTGGATGGCAAATCGCTGCTGTGTGACCAAGTCACAGTGCCGCTGGTAGCCGAAAACATTTCCCCCTCCGTCGTGTTTGTTTCTTTATGCCCAAGCAACCGAAATGACGGGGTCGGTACGACGAAGGTGTCACCGCCATCTGCCTCGCTGCCACCTTCAGGCTCCGCCTCCTCTTGCAGCTGCACTGCGAACTCCAAGCTCCAAACGACATCGCTCATTGCCGGTCGCTCTATTCCTTTGTCCCTCAGGCACTTAATGGCGATTTCCACGAATTTGGTAAAACACTCTGGAGCAATTTGACCCTTGAGACTAGGATCAATGATCTGTTCCAGTGTGCCTTTTCGGTAACAAACTTTAGCCCACTCTGCTAAATTCACCTTCTCTCTCGGTAGGCTAGGAATTATCGCCGGCCTAGCGCATATGACTTCGAGCAACACCACCCCGAATGAGTAGACGTCGGACTTTTCCGTCAACTGCTGTCGTCTGTAGTACTCAGGATCCACGTAACCAAAGCTGCCCTTCACCACCGTGCTGACGTGGGTGTCGTCCCCTCCTGTGGGCCCTACTTTGGAGAGGCCGAAGTCTGACATCTTGGCCACCCATTTCTCGTCCAAAAGGATGTTGGTGGACTTCACGTCGCGGTGGATGATGCCACGCTTGGCGCCGGTGTGAAGGTAGTGCAATCCCTTGGCGGCGCCCATGCAAATTTGTAGCCGTTGTTTCCACGTCAGCGGAGAATTATCCGAATCGTAGAGATGGTCGCGCAAAGAGCCGTGCGCCATGTAATCATAGACTAAGATCATCTCCCCATTCTCGTCGCAGTAGCCAATCAGTGACACTAAGTGAAGGTGCCTTAGCTTGGACAACATCTCGATTTCCGTCAGGAATTCGCGAGCCCCTTGACTCGACGAGGTATTCAGTCTTTTGATTGCGACGGTGGTGGCACCGTTGTCGACGAACCCCTTGTACACGTTGCCAAATCCTCCCTTGCCAATCACAAAATTGTCGTCGAAGTTACCCGTCGAGGTTTTGATCTCCTCGAGCGAGAAATGTCTGCACAAGTCAGACGGTAGCGACACGCCGGATCCACTGGTTTTCGTCGTAGAGCCTGACGCGGTCCGAAGAGGCACCCACGATGACTTTGTAGTGGCCGAGTATTTCTCTCTCTGCCGCCGTCGGAAAACCAAGAAACTCACGGCTGCAACCACAGCAATAGCGCAAATCACACTCCCAATAGCGGCGTAAATTACAAAGCTCTTTTTTTTCCCAGATGGCTTCACGGCCCGTGCCGGCGGCGAAGAATCGACAGCTGGTTCAGGGTTTGCCGCCGCAAGACTCTGGTTCGAGTCACTGAGTTTGAAGATCTCTAATCCGTTTAATAGAGCACTCGTATATTGTGGCTTTCCCTCAAGGTTTGGAATCAAAGAAAGCCGCAGGTCTCGCTTTCCTCGACGGCCATCATCAGGAACATATGCTATGTAGTCTCTGAAGATGGGAATTCCCCTGTCTCCGGCCCAAGCAATAACGTCCACTTCAATTTCTTCCGTCCGATTGTCTACTTTAATAGTGAAAACTCTTTGGTTCTGCACCGTCACTTCCAGCTGAATCTCGCAGAAATGAAATCTGAGAAGGTAATAAAACCCAGAATCTACGGGAAATGCCCATTCCAGACTTATGCTGTGATTCGCCATCACCCTAGAAGTCGTGTATACTATTTCCGGTGCACTGTACGGCGGGGTTTGGGAAGTGTACTGGATTGGACGGCCCTCGTCATGAGGCGTGTAACCAAAGTCCGCGCCGAATATGAAATCATCATCTTGGGACCAGTCCCGAAACATGCCGCGGGCAGGCCCGCTATCGTCCTTAATTTGAACATTGGCGCCGCCGACATTTAGCCTGTAAAGTGTCTCCAGAGCCGTGTCGTTCTTGAGATCATACAATTCGTCCACAAATTTGATGGGAACGCCCCGGAAGTAGAGCTTATCTGGAAGCGAAACAATTTCAACACCGTTGACAAAAGCAAAAGAGCCAGGATTGGGAGTGAAGGTTAATTCGATTCTCTGATTTCCTTGAACATTGATAACGAATTCTTTCATAAAGTAAGGGTTTTCATTAGAAGACTGGGAATTGAGAAAAGCACTGAAATTGCTTAACAAAGTGAACTCGTTGGCGGTGACAGAGAAAAGAGATTGAGAAGTGTTGAGGCCGTTGTACATGTCTGGGTAGAAGTAAAGGCGGAGGAATTTGTGGCCTGTAGAGACGGGGAAAGAATAGTTGAACTGAGAACGGAAAACACGAGCCGTCCAGTAAGGGACCGAATCAACGGAGTGGGAGGCTTTGGATGCCAAAGATATTCTGGCAGCGTTTGGCGGTGAGTATCTTGAACGGTCGTCGTCGCCGTTCCAGCTCCGGCTGTTGCTGTCGTTCTGGTTTGACGATTCACCGCAGTTGAGGAGGATGAAATCGGTGGCCTTGTAAGCGGGGGAGGCGGCGGTTGGTGTTCTAGGGAAGAGCAGGGGGAGAAGGAGAAGCGAAAGGTAAAGGGTGTGGGAGAGCATTCTTTCAGTGGGGAATAGTTGAGAAGAGCTTTGGTGATCAATGTTGGTACGAATGGAGAAGAGCTGTGGCGAAGTTGGATGTCTTTTACAGGGAAACGCCAAGTCAAGTCAATGGAGTTACTTGAGTCAATATGAATTGTTTTGTTCGGCGGCCCACCACTCATAATCCCGACTAGGATGAAAAAATTAATCGAAAATTACACGCCATTGGTCCAACAAAATTTGGTAGAAAAATATATTTGACGAAGATTTTGTTCGAGCTTGGAGATTTAATGGTTTAAATTCAATTAGATTGGAAAATATTTTAAACTTATAAAACTCAACTTGAGTTTTAATGTTTTTTCAAAATTAAATTTGCTGGTTATTTTATGCTCAAAGGGTTGAGTTTAATTTAAGCAGTCAAGTCTGAGTTATTATTCAAACTCAAATCAGTTAAATGCCCTATTTGAAATGTCGTAAATTTCACCATCTTATCAGGTAGTTAATAAATTTGATTATGTTTAATTTAGCTAAAATTCTCTTCAAATTACACTGGATATTCTTACGCTGTATCTACCCTTCTCTCGCTTTTTTCTCCTTCTCTTTTCCCCTGGCCTTTTTCTTTCGTCTTATCGGGTTTGGTTGCCCGGAGCTTGCTAAGTGGGACCACGGAATGATTCTCCCCCAACAATAGGTCTTTATTGGAAAAATACTACCTCAAAAAGTTAGTCCTGTTGACGTGGCATAACTCTTGAGACCGAGTCCAACGTCATGTCACTACTTACCGGTTTAGTTTTCAAAATTGTGGGTAAAACGAATAAGATACTAGTGCGAAAGATTATTGTTTCATGAAAAGTCTATACCGAAATGTTTTACATTAGCGAAG
Organism: Avicennia marina; assembly: GCA_019155195.1. Taxonomy (NCBI): domain Eukaryota; kingdom Viridiplantae; phylum Streptophyta; class Magnoliopsida; order Lamiales; family Acanthaceae; genus Avicennia; species Avicennia marina. Next base: position 12,312,313 of record CM032765.1, read on the forward strand.
TCCTTTTTATCTACGATGTTGTTAATTAAGACCTGAAGTGCACATCCACTTAAATCAAGTTGGAGTTGGATTGTAGTTGTAGTTAAACATCTTTCTAGACTTCTCCAAAACAAGAACCCTTTCACCGTGCATGGTTAAAAAATGGGGAAGCTGCCCCCTTCAATTTTCCTGAATTTCACAACCATAAAATTTCTTAGTGAATTAACCAGAGTACTCCTTTTTTTTTTGGTCCATCGTATGCTGAACATAATTAATGTCAGTAGTAAATATCTGAGTGCAAAATAGTAGATTCAAGCTCCCCTTTGGTATCTGAGTGCAAACCGTATGCCGGACAAGGCATTACAAAACAAAAACAGTAGTATTGATCGAAACGATGCCTACATGCTCAAACCCAGAATTTTCATCTGGTTTCCCAGAGGCTACGTTTGCTTTCTAATTTGGATACGAAGAAAATTTTGGTTGATTCGGATGGGATGAAAATTATGTTTAATTTGTAAATTTAGATGGATAAAAAAATATTTATATATATATTTATTATGTAATAATAATAATTAAATGATGTAATAGTATATAATTTTATAGAATAATAAAAATATATATATAAGTACAAAATTTATAAAAATTGGTGTTAATTTGATTGTAAATAGATATAATGATTGAAAAATTATTAATTAGTATAAAAATAAGAAAAAAATAATTTAAATTTAAATAAAATTTATATAAAACTATAATTTATTTGTAAAATTTTTAACGGCCATCCAATAATTTATAACGTGGAAACAAACAAGTAAACCTTGCTGTATCAGTCATAAGTAACCCCTTATTCTGGTACATTTATAGCATAGATATAGCGGAAATCACGGGGGCACTAGCTGCGCTAATCTCTGATTGCTCATGAGATTGGATATTTGATAAGGGGCACTCCAAGATACTTTGATAAAATATCTCTTTCTGGTGCAACTTAACTATAGTATAGAAAGCCTTAGTTCAGTCAAGCTTTCCTCCTCCTTAGTGTTGGAGGGGTCATAGCTTGAGGTGGGAATACTAGATTGTTGGTGTCGCCATAGCATGTCTAAGTCGGAGATTCTCAACTTTAGAGACCTGAGGAAGAGGTTGTGGACACAACCAATCCACATCCACATGGGTTGCATAGAAAAGGGACGACCGATAGCAGTCCGTAGCGAGGAAAGATGAAGGAAGTGAAAAGCAGCGGGACTGCGAGCTGTTGGAAGGTGTTCAGTCTACGATAGGTTATATGGCCAGGTCCTTTCCCGCAAAGTGGATTGAACTACTATAACTATAGCTTAGCTTATGGTGACTCTAACTCGCGCAAAAAAGGAATGAATCCGGTAGCTTTCTAGTATTTGCTCTATCAATAGGTAGTGCAGGTGGTCTGATGATGGTATAGCCCTTCTGGGCGGGCATTCCCCCCAAGTAGAGATGTTCGTGTTCGCTTTTTGTCTTTCTAAGAGAAGGAAGGAGAGCACTGTCATTGGGAACGGGGATGCCCCACGCACTCCTACCTTTTAAGAGGTAACTATTCATTCTGGAAGCCCAGATGGTATGTGAATTAGAGGCAGTGTTCCACAAATGTCTGGTAATAGCTGCCTTATTCCAATCATGAACTCTCTTGAGGCCAAGCCCTCCTTCCTCTCTCGGGAGGTAGACCACGTCCCAAGCCACCTTGGCAGCCTTAGAGATCCCAACTGCACCATGCCAGAGGAAAGATCTGAGGATCTGGTCAATAACCTTGCACACTTCCTTCGGCAAAATGAAAATGCTACTCCAGTAGACAGTAGCCCTGAATACTGAACAACACTGATCTGATGAGCTGAAGTCTACCCGCATAGGAAAGCCGTTTGCTAGTCCAAGATTCTACCCTTTTGGTAATCTTCTCAATGAGAGGCCTACAGTTTCTGGTTGTGAGTCTAGTGGAAATAAGGGGCACTAGCTGCGCTAATCGCTTATAAGTAACTTACACAGAGCATTATGTAAAATTACCGAAGACAGAGCCACCGAAGGCGGAAGCTAAACAATATATGGATATTTGTAAGTGAACCAAGATTGGATAACTGCAGAGAAACAGAAGTACACACACTCGACATCGACTCCATTATTTTATATAATCCAGAAACATCCTTAAACTTCAGGCCGCAGCAGATCGCACGCCCAATTAAACACAAATTACCGACAGACTTGGCGGTAGCCGCAAGGCCGCTTCTTGTAAAACTTGGCTTCTTTTCCGATGCAACTGCTCCGTACACTGGCATCGCAAGGGGCCGGTCTGTCCTTATTAAGAACACTTTTATCTATCCTCAGAGGTTTTTGCGCCTGCAGAATCCTTCTGCTTGTATCTGTTTCCATCAAGAACTCTGTCTCGTCGTCCGTCAGGCAGTGCGCCATGGATCCGGTGGTGTTGCACTCCGCCACCGCCGCCGCGATCTTGGCAGTGGTGAGACATTCTGCTTTTTGCGTGGCCAGGAATAGGAGGATGAAGGCCAAAAGTGCCGGTTGCGTGGGGTTGATTCCCTCCATTGTTTTTTGTTGGGTCACCGCTCACGCGCATGAATTTATATTTATAGACCTGCGATTCTGCTATTTATATAATAAAGAATCTATAAATAATTTAGTGATGTGCTATTTAAATATCAACTTTATTTTTATTTAATTGTAGTAATAACACGAAAACATTTATTTGATGATTTTTATATTAAAAAATACAATGGCTTTATCTGTAAAAAAAATGAAAGTTGTTTGACGACAAGAAATTATTTGCGTGAACTTATTAACTAAGATAAAAAAATTTCTTTGAATAAACTTAAAATAACAAGAAGTTATTACTACGGACATCTTTAAAAAAACACTAAATAACGAAAAAGTAGCAATTATCATAGTGCAGGTTGTAAATAGGCTTTGTCTGGATCTGGACATTTTTCGGAAATTAGGTTCTAATGAAAAAGGATGTACGTGGCTTTAAAATTTTGTACTGTTCTGATTATAAAAAATATTAAAGATGTTAAATTGTATTTGACTGCTGATTTTTATGTGTGAGTGTTGATATGATATTAAATTAATGTATAAGGTATTTTTATACATCGATAAATACGATTAGAGGTTGTATATATGTTTTATTAGTCATTTGATTTTGGATATTCTTTGAGACGTTGAACAATTCATTAAACTCTACGAAGAGAACAGCGACAGAGAACGGGTTTTTTCATTGTTTATCCCCATTTTCACCCTATTTTTCAAAATAACTCAATTTTAAAACCATTCACCCAAATCTCCTAATTCCACAATTCGGTGATTTTGTTCCATGAAATTGATTTTGAATGAAAAAATAAAAAATAAAAATATATAAACCATCATTTGAGTTCACGTTGAATTCTGTGACTTGTATATATACAACATGCATGTCGTATTGTGCATGTTGTTGTATTAGTAACTTATATAATCAATAGAAGAACGTTAACTAAAATCCAAAATGTATATTTGGGAATTGAATTAAAATAAATAATTTAGAGTAAAAAATAAATACATATAAATTATTAGATTTATCATTGACTAGATTCGTGAAATGGAATTTCTATGAGCAATTTAAGTAATGGGCAAAATTATGTAGAAAATATTTAAATATGAAAAAATATTTGCTAATTCTATAAAATGTTCTTTTGATTGAGATTGAATTTTAAAATTGAATTATATAATAAAATATTTTCAATAATATTTTATTTCATTAATAAGTGAAATTATAATGTAAATCATTTCCGACGGAGGGTTGCTTGTTGAAATTATCGAATTGAAAAATACATTTCATTGGAATATCGTATACTATTTGTTAATTTTGAATATTGTTTTTATTCGTGTTTAAATGTTATGAAGGTCAAATTATGGTTATAAAGTTTAAAAGGTTATCCTATATGTGTTTTTCTTGTTGACATAATTAATATAATGTACTTGCTAAAAAAATAATCACATAAAGACATTTATTAAATTAGTATTATTTCTTTCAATAAATATATTTGTGAGAATATTTTTTAAAATTGACATGTCCTATTATTTATCGCCACATGTCAATATAAGCATTTGATTACACCAACAACGGATAACACACATACAGGACCACATATTGACAACATTAACCCAAAATCAAATCATATCAAACAAACCCTAAAATTGTACCAGACAAGTCCTAAAACCGAAGGAAGCAAAATCAATTCCATGATTTGGGTTAAAGGAAGCAAAATCAATTCCGTGATTTGGGTTAATAGAATTGACCAATTCTATGAACCCAAATCATGGTTTATGCATTTTTTTTTCCTTCCAATCTAATTTTGTGAGATGAAATTATAGAATTTTTATAGAATTGAGACATTTTGATAAATAATTTTAAAATTAGAATATTTTAAAAAATAAGATAAAACTAAAAATAAACAATAAAAAGACCCAACAGCGAAGCCAGACCACAGTTTATTTTGGATATAAACTGAATATATATGTATTATATATATATATATATATGGACAGGCAATGAATGCCACTCTTTTTGGGTCACAGATGAAAAATATCAAGAGAAAGTGTGCTTGAAGGGAAGTTTATGACTAGTTTCTAATTTTTTGTTGCTGATTTATTTGGGTTTTCTGGGTTTTGCTTATCTCTATAATTAGTAGCGCTCATTGGTGTCGCAGTAGCAATGTTGTTCTGTTAATGAGTTTGTCGATAAATTGGTCAAGTGATTGCTTTTGATCTTGGGAAGTTGTTTATTCTGTGTTGGAGTTTACATTTTTAGTGTACGTTGGTTAGAAACATGATAATTTTGAAATACTCGTTATAGTATCATAACAGGTTGTGCGGGGAGACCATAAAGAAAGAGGAAATACGATAAAAAATCTATAAATATTTCGCATGACATATCCATGTCTAGGCGAGATATATTATCAAACATAGAGGATATGAATCATACGAAATTAGGATAAGAATTCTATTGGAAAGGAAAGGTAACACTAGCACACAGTCAGTTAGGTCTCCAAAAAGATTTTGTGGATATTAGACCATCATAGAAAATTACTGAAGAAGAATCAATACTCTGGAAAACTTAAAAAGACGTGACAAGAGCTTAGGGTGAGTCGTTGAGGAGTTTTGCCGATTCTTCATTAAAGACTCATTAAGTTGTTCTAGTATTTTGAGTAGGAAGTTGCGTGCTTGGGTTTATTTTGAGATAGAAAATTTATTATGCCAGAAATTGAAATTTAGAGAGAGTTAGATTGAGGTACTTGACAGATGTGCTTTTATTGTTGTATTAAATAATCGTAAACTTAAATTACAAAATAAATTATTGTAAGTGGCCTTCTTTACCAAATGGTAAAGATAAAAAGAAGTATATGTGTAAAATTCTAAATATTTTAGTTGTCGAGATATTGATATATGCAATAGTTTGTGCTTGACTAGATCTAGTTTATGCAGTTGGCTAAATAAATTGTTATATGTCAAATTTTGTAAAAGAGTTTTGGAAGGCTTTCAAGTGGATTTTAAAATATTCGAAAAGAACAATCAAGTTTGGACTTTGTTATACTCGAGAAAAGAACAAGCCTATACTGGAAATATATTTTGATGCAGACATAGTAGGTGATGTTGATTTAAAAAAATTTACTTCTGATTATCTAATAACTTTTGTAGTTACTGCTGTGTCTTAGTAAAATAAATTCCAAAAATGTGCTACACTTTCAAGTACAAAAGCAAAACACATTGCACTAACCAAGGTGTGTAAGAAGTTAATTTGGTTAAAAAAGTTACTTCAAGAATTAGATAGAACCAAGAAGAGTATGCCATAAACTATGATAGACAGAAGTTAATTTGGTTAAAAAAGTTACTTTAAGAGTTAGATAGAGTCAAGAAGAGTGTCTCATAAATTATGATAGTCAAAGTGTGATCTACTTAAGTATGAATTCAACATTTTATTCCCAGTCCAAGCATACTGATATTCGTTATTATTTGATTTGACAAGCTTTAAAAGAAAAGGCAGTAAATTTACAAAAAATTCACATCGACGATAATGGAGCCAACATATTAATAAAGGCATTACCTAAAATGAAGACTAACACGTGTACAGAAGTTGTTGGATTATAAGGAAATCCATAAGAAACATTAAAAGGGGAGTAATATTAATGTTTGAAACTATTTATAAACAAAGAGTTGCCCAATAGCGGCTCATTTCAACTAAAAAGTGGAAGGTAAAGTGTATGACTAATTGGAGTGCATGAAAATTGATGAAAAGGGACGGTGTTTCAAAACTTAGTCAATAGGGTGAAAGGCTTTCAAATATAAATAAATAATATTTTAGAAGGTTTTGATATCAATTCAAACCAAAAAATTCAAAGGATGAGTAAGTGCAAATATTTTTATGTAAAGAGCTTATTATGAAAATTGTTTTAAATAGTTAAAGTTAGCCGTAGTCTTGCAATCATTTTCTTTGTTTTTGGTATTTTACGTATTCAAATAGAGAGTATCACATTATTATTAAATTCTTTGATTCGTTTGGGTCCATTTTTCCTCAGTGGCTATGAGGAATACGAGGATGGAGGCCACGGGCAGCTATTGCTTGGGGTTAATTCTGTTCATTGTCTAGTGACTCCCGCGTCCGTACTTGTACCTATGTACCAGCGATTCTGGTGTTGATATAATAAAGAATCCATAAATAATTTGATGATGCGTGCTGTGTTAATATCAAATTTATTTTAAATAATGATCCAAAAACATATATATCATGATATGTATATTAAAAAATTATAATGGTTTTATGCTATAGATATATCTATGTTGTATGTATACATTGTGCGAGTGTGTGAAAAAATTGTAAGACATAAAAATCAATGTAAGAAAAAATGAAAGTTATTCTATGGAAACAAATTACATCTTTTGGAACTTATTAATTAGGATAAATAAATTTTGAATAAACTTAAAATAACTTGAAGTAATTACTTCAGACATGTTTAAAAATATATTAAATAACAAAAAGTAGCTGTTAGCATAGTGTGTTGATTATAAAAAGGCTTCGTTTGGATCTGGACATGTTTTTCTGATGTCGTGAAAGTACTCGTTTTAAGGATATAATTGAAACAAACGCAAACGAGTTTGGTTTTGTTTTAAATATTTATTAAATTAGGTTAAAATGAAAAAGGTACGTGTGCCTTTGAATTTTAGTATTGTTTGGGATAAAAATATAATAGTGATGCTAAATTCTATTCAACTGGTGAATTTTTAATGTGTAAGTGTAAGTATGATATTAAATTAATAAAGTATTTTGCTATATTGATAAATACAATTAGATGCTGCTTACATGTTATATTTGTATGTGTAGTTTTTTGGTTTTGAATATAAATTTTATATATAAGATACATTTTGATTGTAGAAATCTTTAAAATGAATTTTTGTTGAAAATGCCTAAGATAGGAAAGGCAGGGATAAGTAACATCAATAAAGTATTTTATATGTTGAGTTTAAAGAGCAATTTATATTTGATAATTATTCAAATATCACTCAATTGAAGATTTTGGAGTTTAAATTCAAACTCAAATTCGAATCAAATAATTAAGATAGTATTAAAAAAATATTAAAGCTCAAACGTAAAAATATTTTAAAATTTGGTTAAACTGAAGTAGAATAACTTGATAGCACAATTGATGGATACAACTCCCCCAACAAACTTCAAATCACGCGCCCCCACCACACCAAGAATTGGAAACAATTCCTTGACAATTACATTTATCCAACAAGTGAAAGAAGATTAACACATAATACAAATTACACGACCAGTAATTATCTCGACGGCCATCATTAGGAACATATGCTATGTAGTCTCTGAAGATGGGAATTCCCGTGCCTCCGTTCAAAGCAATAACGTCCACTTCAATTTCTGCCGTCCGATTGTCTACTTTACTAGTGAAAACTCTTTGGTTGTGCACCGTCACTTCCTGCTGAATCTCGCAGAAATGAAATCTGAGAAGGTAATGAAACCCAGAATCAACGTGAAATGCCCATTCCAGACTTCTGCTGTGGTTCGCCATCACCCTAGAAGTCGTGTATACTATTTCCGCTGTCGCTGCAAACTCCAAATCTGCCGCCGTCAGTCAATCTCCAGCTAGAACACGACCGCGCAAGGGTAGCCACCCGAAGCCCAATCTGCGACCACCATTGATTGAAGCCAAGGACACTGGAATTAGGTGGAATCTCAATCGAGCCGTCGTCACACTATCGCATCTCTAGTTATCTCTGATCACAGCAGATTTCGCAGTGTCACCACAAGACTGAAGCTGTGTGACTGCCAGCGAACTTTCCCCCACCGCACACTCAAGAAGGAGTTTTGGGCTAAGAAAAAATTTTAAAAAATGGGGTTTGTTGGGCCGTTTGGGGGAAAAAAAAGGGGAGACGTTGGACCAGGCTAGAATTTCCTTTGGGCTGGAAGAATTTGAGGAAGAAAAAGGAGGTTCAGTTGGCCACACTAGGCTAGGAGAAATTAAAAATATATAAAATAAAAGAGATTGGCCGTGAGTCATTGGGCTGATGACTGAGCCTTGTTTTAGCCAGATAAGGCTTTGTTTGGTTGCTGAATTTCCTACTTTGCATTAAGGCTTTGTTTGGTTGCTAGGTTTTTGAAAAAAAAAAAGAAATTAGTGGGCAAAAAAATACAAAAGGAGGAAGGCAGAAAAAAGAGGGGGGGGGGGGGGCAGAAAAATAGTGAAAAAATTATGATAAAAAAGAGAGAGAGAGCAAAAAAATACAAAAGTTCAAGAAAAAATTGCAAAAAAAAAAAAAGAGGGTTAAAGGAGAATGTGTGGCAAAAAAAAAAAAAAAAAGGGTTGAAAAATTATGAGGTTAAGTAGCATATTTATCCTTTTATGGCTAGATATCGTACAAGTCAAGTTGAAAATCTCGATGATACTAGATGTATGTGTGAGTCTTTAACTGAAGATTTGAAGACGATGTCTAAAATAATTCAAAAGATGTTTAGAACTAAGGATTAAATAGATGGTTGATTGAAGAGGGTTGAAAAAGCCAGTGAGATGTCTACTATTTATCATGTGCTTGATAATGATTGATTTATTTAAATTGTTTTCAAAGAGGACACTCAATTAGTAAATGTTTAAATGAGGAAGTTGATGCTTACACTAATTTCAGACGACACAGGGATGCTAAGAAACACTCATCAATGAAGATGTCACCTGTGAATAAAGAGATCAGAGAAGAAGTATAATTCAAAGACACGCAACACGAGGATACTAGCAGTCCTAACGATGAATTGGAAATTGATGAAAAGCAGAATAAACAAGAACTAATAGAAGTTATAGTAGAAATTGAGGAGAATAAAGTTGAGAAGGAAGAATTCATAAAAATTAAAGTGAAAGTTAAGGACAACCATAAGAATGAAGAACAAGTAAAAGATTGGAAGATTGAATTTTTACAGAGTCACGTTTATGTGCTTTCCTACTGATATTTCTGTGTTGGAATTGTAGGAAGATAAAATTGAAGTTTAAACAAGATAATGAATAGATAAGGAGCTTCCAGAAATTGGTATTTAATCCAAAAGGACATAAGTTCGAATTGAGGATAATTCGCCCTAAAAAAGAGGATTATGACGCGATTCAGATATCAGTCGAATTTTATTTTAGTATTTATTATTTTATTTTTATTTGTTAATAGAATTTATTAATAATTTGGGCCGTATGAACTTTTTAAGTTAGAGTCTGATAGCATTTAGTATAAATAATAGTTATACAGTTGAAATGTAGAGATTTTGAATATTATGAATTTGAAAGTTATGAAACCACTTAATTTTTTTTGAATTTGAGAATGTTCAAATCAATTTAATAAGAATGATTTTTGTATAAATCATAATATATTAATCAATTTCGAAGATTGTGGCATCATATCACGATCGTTTATTAATTTTTAAGTTTAATTTTAATTTTAATACATTAGGTTAAACATTGTTGATGCATTATTAACGTAATTCAATTTGAATTCAATTAAATTTGTATCCTTCGGCTCCCCCATCTAATCACAGCACAAAAAAGCTGGGAGTTAGGGTTGGGAGTCAAGGTTAATTCGATTCTCTGATTTCCTTGAACATTAATAACGAATTCTTTCGTAAAGAAAGGGTTTGTAGGAGATGGGGAATTAAGAAAAGCGCTGAAGTTGCTTAACAAAGTGAACTTGTTGGCGGTGACTGAGAAAAGAGATTGAGAAGTATTGAGGTCGGAGTAGATGTCTTGAGTAGAAAGTAAAGGCGGAGGAATTTGTGGCCTGTTGACACGGGGAAGGAATAGGTTAACTGAGAACGGAAAACACGAGCCGTCCGGTAAGGGACCGAAAAAACGGAGGAGTCCATGTGGGAGGCTGTAGATGCTAAAGATATTCTGGCGGCGAGCATCTTGAACGGTTGGCGTCGCCGTTCCAGCTCCGGTTGTTGCTGTCGTTTATGTTTGACGATTCACCGCAGTTGAGGAGGATGAAATCGGTGGCGGTGTAAGAGGGGGAGGAGGAGGAGGAGGAGGAGGAAGAGGAGGAGAAGGACGTGGGAGAGCATTCTTTCAGTGGGGAAGAGACGAGAAGAGCTTTGGTGATGAATGTGGGTTCGAATGGAGAAGAGGGATGGCGAAATTAACCGAAAATTACAGTCCATTAGTCCAATAAAATTTGGTAGAAAAATATCTTTAATGAAGATTCTAGGAGTGTTAAGATAAATTTAATGATTTGAATTCCATTAGTCTTGAAAGTATTTTAAACTTATAAAACTAAACTCGAGTATTAAAATTTTTCAAATATTAAATTTGCTGTTTGTTTCATGCTCAAAGAGTTGTGTTTAATTTAAGTAATTGTTAAGTGTGAGTTATTATTCACAAATTTGACTCAATTAATTAAATCCCCTATTTGAAACTGTCGTCAATTTCACCATCTCATCAGGTAGTTAATGAAATTTCATTATATTTAATTTAGCTGAGAGTATTTTCAAATTGCACCGAATATTCTTACTCTATGTCTACCGTTCAATTGCTTTTGTCTCTTTCCTTTTTTCTCTCTTTTTGGGTTTAATAAAAAAAAAATATTATCATTATAAACAACTATTGTTATGAAATAAGCAATACACTGCAAACTATTTTATATGTGTAAAATTTGACTATAAATTTAATTAAATACATGACATTTATCAGATATGACTTAATTTTATTTGAAACGTTAATTATTTGTAATATAATACTATAGAGGCAGGACAACAATTACTAAGATGTGAAAAAATTATTATAAGGATAAACTATACTCTTTGTTTAAAAATTTACAAATATATTCATTTGAATATAATATTACGAAAATAAATTAAAAAAGAAAATAATTTTATGGGATGGAAAATAAAATGATATGTTAAAAAGAAATATTTATGACAAATGTTAAAAATATGACAATGCACAAACAAGCAGAAAAAGTTGTAAAGAATAATCAAATTTAATATTTAAGTAATTCACACTAACATATTATATATACGCTCTAATTAAAAATGTAGAAAAATATAAAATATAACACAATAAAAATTAATGTTACAAAATTAATGTAAAACTTAAAAATTAGCAGAAAAATTAGAAAGAATAATGTTTAATAATAAATTCAGATAGGTAGATTTATGGCAAGGCATTATAAGTAAAGACCAATTTTGTAAATATAATTATTGAAAAAATGAAAAATAACCTAAGGTGCTGAAATATATAAAAAAAAATGAATAATTATACTACATAAAAGTAATTATCAGTATTATAAATATAGAAACTTATTTAAAATATCTAAATAGAAATTATATTTCTTTAAGAATAAACTATAGTTTGAAAAGCAAAAGCAAATAGATATTAACTAATTCGACAATTCACTTACAAGTAAATTGCTATAAATTTTTTCAAATTAAATTTATTGATGTCTAATCCAACATGAATGCATTCATATTATATTTGTAATAAGAAAACATTACAAACTTAAATAAGTAAAATGTGCAATATGAGAATTTGAATAAAGAACAATACACATTTAATAAAAAATATTAGTAAATTCATAATAAGAAGAAATTGGGGAATATATTAAAAATAAATCAAAAGGTTAGAAATGCATAAATGAAAAATCATTATATTAAAAGCTATAATTCTGTATGCAAAACTAACATGAATTTGTCCTATATGTAGCTTTATCCATCTTAACTAAATAATTTAATATATAAATAATTGATAAAAATAATTAAGAAAAATTATTTCAATTAGATAGTTAAGAAAATGCATTATGAATTTTAGGAGCAACTATATATTAATAAAGAGGATGACTTGAAAATAATTTAAAGCATGATTTTTTAATTCACTAAAATCTAATGAAGAAATTTATAGGATGAAACATTGTATAACATCATTATGTAAAACTTTTGAAGACAAAATTTTGTCAAAATATAGTAACACAAACACACACACACACACACACTTCTTCATTTTTGAAATATTTTCTTTTGAATATGATTGAAAGAAATGTTATATATAATTTTTTGAGTTATCAAATGCTTTCTTTTTAACATTAGGTTGTATGAATTAGGCTCAAGCTAATAATGTTATTTTTTGATTAAAAGGATAATATATACTATTTGTTTGAAAACTTACTAATAGTTCTATTTGAATATAATATTCCTAGTGTGCACTTTAAATATAAATAAGTTTAGAGAATGAAAAATGATATAATAGGTTAAAAATGATAAACTTAAAAAATAATGTTATAAATATCAAAATTCATAAGCATGCAAAATATAAAATATAGAATAGGAACTTAATGTTACAAAGAAAACCAAAAAATACTTAAAACCTTGCTTATAAATATTAAAGAATGAAGTTTAATGATAAGTTTATATGAGTATATTGATAATAAATTTTATTATAATTGCATGAAAAATTTGTAAATATGATTTCCAAAAATTGTAAAATTAGAATATAAAAATAAATAAATAATTGTAGTATATAAAAATAATTATCTATATTGCAAATACTTATTTTAAATTTTTAAATAGAATGTGGATTTTCCGTCAGTGGATTTCATTACTATAATATATTATACAAAAATGATTAGATAGAAAGTTAAAAGATGTCCCCAAGTGGACACCCAATGATTTCGAGTCAATTACCTAATTCATGGGAATTTGGATTCAAAGTTGGAAAGGTGCGTGTGAGTAGAAAAAGAAAATTAGTGCTTTAAAATTTTTGAAAATTATATGGTTATGAATAAGTATACTTATTATTAATATAAAACCATTAAAATGCAGTAGCAAGAACTTTTTATTGGGATCAATTTATCAATAAAATAATTAAAATATATAGTTTAAATTTAATCAATTTAAACATAAAATCAATTGGAAAAGTAAATTAGAAAGTAGCAATATAATGCAATAAGAACAGTATGAAAACAATAATTTAAAGTTCAATCTTGAATTCAAACAGAACTAAGATGAACAAATTACAAACTAATTGATTTTAATTTAATATATACTATCCTATATGTATTTTAATTTCTGAATATAGATTATTTTTTATTATATCACAGTATAGATGTAAAAATTTTGACTTAAAAGTATGTAATAAGTAACAAAGAAATGTAATTCTATTAAAAAATAGTACAATGAGAGCGAGATGATTCAAATATAATTTAGAAAGGTAATTGCAAATATAATGATTCAATCTTTAATTTCAAATATAAAAAGTTATAAAAATAATTCAAAAAAATAATGATTTTTTCTTACGCGTAATGCAAAGAGTTTTAAAAAATAATTAGATATATATACACACACATATATAAAATTAATTTTAAGGGAATATTATTAATAGAGTCATAGTTTTGAATTTTAAGAATACAAATATTCTTTTAAGTCAAAAATATTATTAAATTCTAAAAAATCTTACTTTCTCCATATATAAAATAAATTCTAAAAAATCCCACTTAGTCAAAATTCATTCATATAAGTTAAAATTTAACAGGCCTTTTCCTTATTCATCATTCCACTTAGTTAGAACAAACAATTTCTTATCGTTAATATAGTAGTGTGTCCAACCATTAAAAACTAAAATTACAATATCTCATACATTTATTTAAATAATTAATCTATTATTAAAGGTAGGATATTAATATTATTTGTAATATGATAAACACGAAACAACAAATGAACGAACAGCCCAGTGCCATAACCGAGCCTGCTATTAACAGCAATAAACATCGATTTATGACAGGTGGGGACAAATGGAACCCCAAGGTCTCCGGATAATGATTGGCTGAAACTGCATGCATCCCAAGGATTATTTAAGAAGTGGTGGAGAAAATTGAGGCTGCCTGTTGACATGGGAGAACAAAATGAGACTGCTATCTGATAATTTGTGTGGACAATCAAAACAGATGATTAAAAAGGGAAGCCGCATAAAGGCTGGGGATTTGGGAGACGAAACGCCCACCGCACTGCATTGAAGGGAATTCTAGAAGGCTATGTTTGGTATCTAACTTCCAGCTCTAGAATATTCTTTTAAACTTCATTCAAATTTCCTTTTATTATGAAATATATCATTCAATAATATTTTTATTTAAATTTAACTTTATATTACCTTTCTAGTATGTATATAATTAATTATTTTTCAATCATAATATCAATTTATAATTAAATTAATATTTATGTATATAACATATATATTTATATTTATTTTTGTTTATATCTTATAACATAATCATTCCCTTTATAACTTCAATCATTATTATATGTTATATATATATATATATTCAAATAAATTATAATATTCATCTCATTAAAATATTCTTTCTAAACATACTACTTATCTCAATACAATCATACCAAACATTATATTCCACAAAAAACCCTCTCCCTAATAGCCTAAGACTTAAGATGATGAACAACTCATTTTAGCATAAGCACAGTGAAGAAGGGTCGCGGAAGAAATGTTCTGCAACAAGGTCTTACTGCACTGGAAATATTTGACCAGTAGAAAGCAAAATGGGAAGGTAATGGTTTAAGTCATAAATGAAAACCTCGCTCGAATGATGATCGTAGTCCGATTACGTAGGAAATTTTTTACTGTGCTTAGGATAGATTTCGTGATCCTACGAATAGAATTTGAAAATGTATGTACATACGATATGGATTTTAAGCTTTAACCGAACTTGACCGAAACTTTGAATGAATTTACGTGAATAAGTAATGCTCTTGTGACCTTACGTGTATGATTTTTCCTATTAGTGTGGGCGTCGTTTTCATGAATGAGATTAAAAGACATCCGTTGAATTCTGGACCCTAGTTTCGACTCAAACATTGGGACTTTATACGAGGATGTTGTGTAGAATAAGAATTAACTTTGCGCATTAATTACGCGAAACCCCATTGGTTATAGAGAAAGGCTTTAGATTGGAGAAAAACTGATCAAAAGAAAGATTTTAGCCAGGAATGAATTAACTTTTTGCGGATGACAAGAGGCTATCCTATTAATAGTTTTATGATCTTGCCATTTGGGATTGTATGATTTGTAATTAATTAAAATTTGTTGCTGCAAGTTTTGTAAATTATGAATGGATTGAGAAACAATTACCTATGCATTAATTTATCAATATTAAGATTTGATTTTTAATGTTTGGTTTAAATGCTTTGTTAAATTAGGCTTTGGTGTTCTCTTATATATTAATTTCTAGGACACTCGTATCTCTCGGTTGGGGGTGTGACACCCAGTATTTAAAAGAATTATACTATAAATATAAAAAATGATAGGACATAAATAATAAATTTCAAGATAAGAAAATAATTCAATTTTAAAGAAAAGTCAATATTATATGTATGAAAATAATTACATGTTTTAAAGAGTTGTGTAGGTGTGTGTGTGTGTGTAAAGATTCAACGTAATATATTAATTGATAAATTTAAAACAAAATCAATATGTCTTCATTTTTTAATATTTTATATAGTAATTAATTAAAAAAATAAATTATTTAATAGCTAAACATAATATTTACTTCCTCACAAAAAAGTTGGATTGTAGTTGTAGTTAAACATCTTTCTAGACTTTTCCAAAACAACACTTTTACCGTTTTGGTTAAAAAAAATGGGGAAGCTGCTCCCCTTAATTTCCCTGAATTTCACAACCTTAAATTTCCAAGTGAATTAAGCGAAGTAGTAAATATCTGAGTGTGAAATAGTAGATTCAAGCTCCATTTGCATATCCAACCGATCAATGTTTTAAAAAATTTGATCGAATTGGATAATTAATTGATTATTAATTTGATCGACTCAACTATTTTTTAAAAAAATTAATTATTTTATATTATATATAAATACACGAATAATATTAAATTAATAAAAATATAAAAGAAAATAAATTAAATTCAAATTCAAAAATATAATTGTTGAAAATGTTAGTTTGGTAAAAAATAACATAATTAAAATGAGAAACTTTGTTCGTAAAATTCATTATTTAATATTTCAATAACTCAATTAGAATAATATATAGTTAAAAGATAATTAAATAAACTAAAAATAAAAGATAGTTAGTGAAAATTATACATACAAATAATTTTTCATGGGGTAAAAATTTCATGAAACATAAAAAAATATTTTTTTAATTTTTAAATAAGGTGATTTTTAAAATTTTTTATTAATAAAAAACATAAGATCAAGTTTCCTATTTTGACTAGATTCGATTGGTTTCTAATGAGTGAAACGATTTTGTGACGTACTCGGACCGGACCGGACCGGAAAACCAATTTAAAAACCTTGCAACTGGTAAGTATCCATTCGGGCACGAATTAGTTGACAAGTCTTCGCATTGAATTATTGGTGCGGAGAGTAGTCGCCTTTGAGGGCATAGAAAAATCAACACTACCATTAAAAGGACAAACTTTTATTGCTTCCTCACAGCTTATGCTTCCAGCCATCATTGGACAAGGCATTACCAGACACAAATTGATGGAAACGTTCAGGGGACCCTTGCTTTATTGCTATATGCTCCAACTCGGAAATTTCCTCATGTTTACCAATTGCACAGGCTATGTTTCTTAGGAGAAAATTTTGAATGATTTGAGTTTGATGAAAATGACGATTGATTTGTAAAATTTATGTGGATAAAAAAAATTATTTGTATAAATTTATTATGTAATAATGATTGAGTGGTGTAATAGTATATAAATTTATAGAGATTGGTGTTAGATTTGATCGTGGATAAGTATAACGATTAAAAAATTATTATTAAGTTATAAAATATAAGAAAAAAAATTAAGTTTAAATAAAATTTATATGATAAGATATTTGATTTGTAAGATATTTTAAAATATTAATAAATAATTTATAAAATAGAAACAAACATCGTCAACGTTATTGTATCAATACAGTTTATACATCCATGTACATAGATATTAATCTCTGATTGATCATGAATTAATTTTGCTTTTATGATAGGCAATACTGGACAAGAAAATATTACAACTGGTACAGCTGTCTCACTGGTAGCTGCGGTTATCGTGTTTGGTTTTGTTTTAAATATTTATTAAATTAGGTTAAATTGAAAAGAGTGACTCTGAATTTTAGTATTGTTTGGGATAAAAATGTAACAGTGATGCTAAATTGTAATTGTATTCAACTGGTGAATTTTTAATGTGAAAGTGTGAATATGATATTCAATTAATAAAGTATTTTGCTATATTGATGAATAAGATTAGATGTTGTATACATGTTATATTTGTTGGGAGTGCGGCGGGTCCGACTACAAACTCTGATTGAACCTTATTGGGTCAGAGGAGAAGCCCAATCAAATTGGGAGCATTATCCATGAACAACGTATGTTGGGCCTAGAGCGGAGCCCAACAAGATCGAGAGAATTATTCATGGGCCTGTACATGGACACGTATATAAGTGGCTTGACACCATATATTAACCCAAAACCTTAAGGCTGTAAGTTATGGGTCAAGTATCCACTTTATATACAAGTCACTTTTTCTCTTTTTCTATCAATGTGGGATGCCAATTTTTCTAACTCATATTTGTTTCCCAACAATCTCACCCTTAAATATGAGTTTCTTCCACTTGCTTCCCCTCAATCAGAAATTTTCTTCCACTTGCTCCCCCTCAATCAGAAACCTTTTTTGAGTATCTCACGGTCTCACCAAGTTACTCATCAATGTCCATCAATTCCGTGGGCCTTCCTTCCATGGGGTATGGGCTTCCCATGAGATCTTCGATCACACTTGTATGTCCATCACTTCCGTGGGCCTTCAATGAGATATGAACCTCCCATGCGATTACCGAGAACCGTCTTCATACTCGTTCCAAGCTGAACCTGGCTCTGATACCACTTGTTGGGAGTGCGGCGGGCTCGACTACAAACTCTTATTGAACCTTATTGAGCCAGAGGAGAAGCCAATCAAATTGGGAGAATCATCCATGAACAACGTATGCTGGACCTAGAGCGGAGCCCAACAAGATCGCGGAGAATTGTTCACGGGCCTGTACATGGACACGTATATAAGTGGACTTGACACCATATATTAACCCAAAACTTTAAGGCTGTGAGTTATGAGCCAAGTATCCATTTTATATACAAGTCACTTTTTCTCTTTTTCTAAGGCTGTGAGTTATGAGCCAAGTATCCACTTTATATACAAGTCACTTTTTCTCTTTTTCTACCAATGCGAGATGTCAATTTTTCTAACTCATATTTGTTTCTCAACAATATTTGTACGTGTAATTATTTGATTTTGCATATAAATTATATATACATAAGATACATTTTCAGGTTTTGTAATTATGTGTACCAAGGGGTACAATCACACCCCCCCCCCCCCCCACACACCAAGAATTGGGTACAACTGCCTGACACATAATACATATCACACAACCAGTAATTATAGTAATAATTATAACAAAAAAAAAAAAGGAAGAAGATGGAGAAGGATTAAAATTATCGATTTCAGCGTCCTTCTGGATTCACGATGTCAGAGAAAACCTCCCGAAGCTTCAGTTTTTCACTGCTACTGTTGGATGGCAAATCGCTGCTGTGTGACCAAGTCACGGTGCCGCTGGTAGCCGAAAACATTTCCCCCTCCGTCGTGTTTGTTTCTTTATGCCCAAGCAACCGAAATGACGGGGTCGGTAAGACGAAGGTGTCGCCGCCGTCTGCCTCGCGGCCACCTTCACGCTCCGCCTCCTCTTGCAGCTGCACTGCGAACTCCAGGCTCCAAACGACATCGCTCATTGCCGGTCGCTCTATTCCTTTGTCCCTCAGGCACTTAATGGCGATTTCCACGAATTTGGTCAAACACTCTGGTGCAATTTGACCCTTGAGACTAGGATCAATGATCAGTTCCAGTGTCCCTTTTCGGTAACAATCTTTAGCCCACTCTGCTAAATTCACCTTCTCTCTCGGCAGGCTAGGAATTATCGCCGGCCTAGCACATATGACTTCGAGCAACACCACCCCGAATGAGTAGACGTCGGACTTTTCCGTCAACTGCTGTCGTCTGTAGTACTCAGGATCCACGTATCCAAAGCTGCCCTTCACCACCGTGCTGACGTGGGTGTCGTCCCCTCCTGTGGGCCCTACTTTGGAGAGGCCGAAGTCTGACATCTTGGCCACCCATTTCTCGTCCAAAAGGATGTTGGTGGACTTCACGTCGCGGTGGATGATGCCACGCTTGGCGCCGGTGTGAAGGTAGTGCAATCCCTTGGCGGCGCCCATGCAAATTTGTAGCCGTTGTTTCCACGTCAGCGGAGAATTATCCGAATCGTAGAGATGGTCGCGCAATGAGCCGTGCGCCATGTAATCATAGACTAAGATCATCTCCCCATTCTCGTCGCAGTAGCCAATCAGTGACACTAAGTGAAGGTGCCTTAGCTTGGACAACATCTCGATTTCCGTCAGGAATTCGCGAGCCCCTTGACTCGACGAGGTATTCAGTCTTTTGATTGCGACGGTGGTGGCACCGTTGTCGACGAACCCCTTGTACACGTTGCCAAATCCTCCCTTGCCAATCACAAAATTGTCGTCGAAGTTACCCGTCGCGGTTTTGATCTCCTCGAGCGAGAAATGTCTGCACAAGTCAGACGGTAGCGACACGCCGGATCCACTGGTTTTCGTCGTAGAGCCTGAAGCGGTCCGAAGAGGCACCCACGATGACTTTGTAGTGGCCGAGTATTTCTCTCTCTGCCGCCGTCGGAAAACCAAGAAACTCACGGCTGCAACCACAGCAATAACGCCAATCACGCTCCCAATAGCGGCGTAAATTACAGAGCTCTTCTTTTTCCCAGATGGCTTCACGGCCGGTGCCGGCGGCGAAGAATCGACAGCTTTAGGTTCAGGGTTTGCCGCCGCAAGACTCTGGTTCGAGTCACTGAGTTTGAAGATCTCTAATCCGTTTAATAGAGCACTCGTATATTGTGGCTTTCCCTCAAGGTTTGGAATCAAAGAAAGCCGCAGGTCTCGCTTTCCTCGACGGCCATCATCAGGAACATATGCTATGTAGTCTCTGAAGATGGGAATTCCCGTGCCTCCGGCCCAAGCAATAACGTCCACTTCAATTTCTTCCGTCCGATTGTCTACTTTAATAGTGAAAACTCTTTGGTTCTGCACCGTCACTTCCAGCTGAATCTCGCAGAAATGAAATCTGAGAAGGTAATGAAACCCAGAATCTACGGGAAATGTCCATTCCAGACTTATGCTGTGATTCGCCATCACCCTAGAAGTGGTGTATACTTTTTCCGGAGCACTGTACGGTGGGGTTTGGGAAGTGTACTGGATTCGACGGCCCTCGTCATGAGGCGTGTAACCAAAGTCCGCGCCGAATATGCGATTATCATCTTGGGACCAGTACCGAAACATGCCGCTATCGTCCTTAATTTGAACATCGGCGCCGCCCACATTTAGCCTGTGAAGTTTCTCTAGAGCCGTGTCGTTCTTGAGATCATACAATTCGTCCACAAATTTGATGGGAACGCCCCGGAAGTAGAGCTTATCTGGAAGCGAAACAATTTCAACGCCGTTGACAAAAGCAAAAGAGCCAGGATTGGGAGTGAAGGTTAATTCGATTCTCTGATTTCCTTGAACATTGATAACGAATTCTTTCACAAAGTAATTGTTTTCATTAGAAGAGTTGGTATTGAGAAAAGCACTGAAATTGCTTAACAAAGTGAACTCGTTGGCGGTGACAGAGAAAAGAGATTGAGAAGTGTTGCGGCCGTCGTAGATGTCTGCGTAGAAGTGAAGGCGGAGGAATTTGTGGCCTGTAGAGACGGGGAAAGAATAGGTGAACTGAGAACGAAAAACACGAGCCGTCGAGTAAGGGACCGAATCAACGGAGTGGTAGGCTTTGGATGCTGAAGATATTCCGGCTGGCGGCGAGTATCTTGAACCGTTGGCGTCGCCGTTCCAGCTCCGGTTGCTGTAGTCGCTTAAGTTTGACGATTCACCGCAGTTGAGGAGGATGAAATCTGTGGCGGTGTAAGAGGGGGAGGCGGCGGTTGGTGTTCTAGGGAAAAGGAGGAGGAGGAGGAGAAGGGAGAGGTAAAGGGTGTGGGAGAGCATTCTTTCAGTGGGGAATAGTTGAGAAGAGCTTTGGTGATTAATGTTGTCCGAATGGAGAAGAGCTGTGCCGAAGTTGGATGTCTTTTGCAGGGAAACGCCAAGTCAAGTCAATGGAGTTACTTGAGTCAACATGAATTGTTTTGTCCGGCGGCCCACCACTCATAATCTCGACTAGGATGAAAAAATTCATCGAAAATTACACGCCATTGGTCCAACAAAATTTGGTGGAAAAATATATTTGACGAAGATTTTGTTCGAGCTTGGAGATTTAATGGTTTAAATTCAATTAGATTGGAAAATATTTTAAACTTATAAAACTCAACTTGAGTTTTATTTTTTTTCAAAAGTAAATTTGCATGTTATTTTAATGCTCAAATAGTTGAGTTTAATTTAAGCAGTCAAGTCTGAGTTATTATTCAAAATCAAATCAGTTAAATGCCCTATTTGAAATGTCGTAAATTTCACCATCTTATCAGGTAGTTAATGAAATTTGATTATATTTAATTTAGCTAAAATTCTCTTCAAATTACACCGAATATACTTACTCTATATCTATCCTTCTCTAGCTTTTTTCTCCTTCTTTTTTCCCCTGGCCTTTTTCTTTCGTCTTATCGGGTTTGGCTGCCCGCAACGTGCTAAGTTGGACCAAGTAATGTTCTCCCCCAACCTGAGGTTTTTATCGGAAAAATACTACCTCAAAAAGTTTGTCCTGTTGACGTGACACAACTCTTGAGACCGAGTCCAACGTCATGTCACTACTTACCGGTTTAGTTTTCAAAATTGTGGGTAAAACGAATAAGATACTAGTGCGAAAGATTATTGTTTCATGAAAAGTCTATACCGAAATGTGTTACATTAGCGAAGTCCTTTTTATCTACGATGTTGTTAATTAAGACCTGAAGTGCACATCCACTTAAATCAAGTTGGAGTTGGATTGTAGTTGTAGTTAAACATCTTTCTAAACTTCTCCAAAACAAGAACCCTTTCACCGTGCATGGTTAAAAAATGCGGAAGCTGCCCCCTTTAATTTTCCTGAATTTCACAACCATAAAATTTCTTAGTGAATTAACCAGAGTACTCTTTTTTTTTTTGTCCATCGTATGCTGAACATAATTAATGTCAGTAGTAAATATCTGAGTGCAAAATAGTAGATTCAAGCTCCCCTTGCATATCCAACGGATGCGTATCCATTCAGGCACGACTTAGTGGACGAGTCTTTTCATTGAATTATTGGTCCAGCCTGTACGAAGAAAAATCAACACTGCAGTTAAAAGGGCAAGCTTTAATTGCTTCCTCCCAGCTTCTGCCGCCGGCCATTTTTGGACAAGGAATTACAAAACAAAAACAGTAGTATTGATCGGAACGATGCCTACATGCTCAAACCCAGAATTTTCATCTGGTTTCCCAGAGGCTACGTTTGCTTTCTAATTTGGATACGAAGAAAATTTTGGTTGATTCGGATGGGATGGAAATTATGTTTAATTTGTAAATTTAGATGGATAAAAAAAATATTTATATATATATTTATTATGTAATAATAATAATTAAATGATGTAATAGTATATAATTTTATAGAATAAAAAAAAAAAAAATAAGTACAAAATTTATAAAAATTGGTGTTAATTTGATTGTAAATAGATATAATGATTGAAAAATTATAAATTAGTATAAAAATAAGAAAAAAAAATATAAATTTAAATAAAATTTATATAAAACTATAATTTATTTGTAAAATTTTTAACGGCCATCCAATAATTTATAAAATGGAAACAAACCAAGTAAACCTTGCTGTATCAGTCATAAGTAACCCCTTATTCTGGTACATTTATAGCATAGATATAGCGGAAATCACGGGGGCACTAGCTGCGCTAATCTCTGATTGCTCATGAATTAATTCTGCTTCATCACAGGCAATACTGGACCAGAAATTAGTACAACTGCCGCTGCTCTCTCCCTCGGGAATGAGACTAAGATAACAGCGGCTATCGGGTAAATATACGCAGGCTTTTCTTTTTGTTTTTGCCTTGTTCAAGAACATTTATTCCCAAACAAATGCTAGATAAATGTATGTTTGTTCTGAAATATAAGTCAATTAGCTTGTACATGTCACAGTAGCTTGTTACAACTTTAATGGAGTGCGGAATGACGCAGTTAATTAAACAACAATCGTCCCGACTATGTAAGTAGCTCTGGTTCCGTTCTTTATGCTTTGGTTGCTCATAAGTCGTAGTTCCACCGGAAAATTTATCTTGACATACATATTATTTTCCTCTTCAAATAAATAACAATAGCCAACACCAGTCGCTCCATCTACTTCTCAAAATTACCCAAGTAACTTACACTGAGCATTATGTAAAATTACCGAAGACAAAGCCACCGAAGGGGGAAGTTAAACAATATATGGATATATGTAAGTGAACGAAGATTGGATAACTGCAGAGAAACAGAAGTACACACACTCGACATCGACTCCATTATTTTATATAATCCAGAAACATCCTTAAACTTCAGGCTGCAGCAGATCGCACGCCCAATTAAACACAAATTACCGACAGGCTTGGCGGTAGCTGCAAGGCCGCTTTTTGTAAAACTTGGCTTCTTTCCCGATGCAACTGCTCCGTACTCTGGCATCGCAAGGGGCCGGTCTGTCCTTATTAAGAACACTTTTATCTATCCTCAGAGGTTTTTGCGCCTGCAGAATCCTTCTGCTTGTATCTGTTTCCATCAAGAACTCTGTCTCGTCGTCCGTCAGGCAGTGGGCCATGGATCCGGTGGTGTTGCACTCAGCCACCGCCGCCGCGATCTTGGCAGTGGTGAGACATTCAGCTTTTTGCGTGGCCAGGAATAGGAGGATGAAGGCCAAAAGTGCCGGTTGCGTGGGATTGATTCCCTTCATTGTTTTGTGTTGGGTCACCGCTCACGCGCATGAATTTATATTTATAGACCTGCGATTCTGCTATTTATATAATAAAGAATCTATAAATAATTTAGTGATGTGCTATTTAAATATCAACTTTATTTTTATTTAATTGTAGTAATAACACGAAAACATTTATTTGATGATTTTTATATTAAAAAATACAATGGCTTTATCTGTAAAAAAAATGAAAGTTGTTTGACGACAAGAAATTATTTGCGTGAACTTATTAACTAAGATAAAAAAATTTCTTTGAATAAACTTAAAATAACAAGAAGTTATTCCTACGGACATCTTTAAAAATACACTAAATAACGAAAAAGTAGCCATTATCATAGTGCAGGTTGTAAATAGGCTTTGTCTGGATCTGGACATTTTGCGGAAATTAGGTTCGAATGAAAAAGGATGTACGTGGCTTTAAAATTTTGTACTGTTCTGATTATAAAAAATATTAAAGATGTTAAATTGTATTTGACTGCTGATTTTTATGTGTGAGTGTTGATATGATATTAAATTAATGTATAAGGTATTTTTATACATCGATAAATACGATTAGAGGTTGTATATATGTTATATTAGTCATTTGATTTTGGATATTCTTTGAGACGTAGAACAATTCATTAAACTCTACGAAGAGAACAGCGACAGAGAACGGGTTTTTTCATTGTTTATCCCCATTTTCACCCTATTTTTCAAAATAACTCAATTTTAAAACCATTCACCCAAATCTCCTAATTCCGCAATTCGGTGATTTTGTTCCATGAAATTGATTTTGAATGAAAAAATAAAAAATAAAAATATATAAACCATCTTTTGAGTTCACATAGTTGAATTCTGTGACTTGTATATATACAACATGCATGTCGTATTGTGCATGTTGTTGTATTAGTAACTCATATAATCAATAAAAGAACGTTAACTAAAATCCAAAATGTATATTTGGGAATTGAACTAAAATAAATAATTTAGAGTAAAAAATAAATACATATAAATTATCCGACTAGATTCATGAAATGGAATTTCTACGAACGAGCAATTTAAGTAATGGTCAAAATTATGTAGAAAATATTTAAGTACGGAAAAATATTTGCTAATTCTATAAAATGTTCCTTTGATTGAGATTGAATTTTAAAATTGAATTATATAATAAAATATTTTCAATAATATTTCATTTTATTAATAAGTGAAATTATAATGTATATCATTTCCGATGGAGGGTTGCTTGTTAAAATTGTCGAATTGAAAAATACATTTCATTGGAATATTGTATACTATTTGTTAATTTTGAATATTGTTTTTATTCGTGTTTAAATGTTATGAAGGTCAAATTATGGTTATAAAGTTTAAAAGGTTATCCTATATGTGTTTTTCGTGTTGACATAATTAATATAATGTACATGCTAAAAAAAAATCACATAAAGACATTTATTAATTAATATTATTTCTTTCAATAAATATATTTGTGAGAATACTTTTTAAAATTGACATGTCCTATTATTTATCGCTTAGGACATGTCAATATAAGCATTTGATTACACCAACAACGGATAACACACATACAGGACCACATATTGACAACATTAACCCAAAATCAAATCATATTGACCAATTCTATTAACCCAAATCATGGTTTATGCATTTTTTTTCCTTCCAATCTAATTTTGTGAGATGAAATTATAGAATTTTTATAGAATTGAGACATTTTGATAAATAATTTTAAAATTAGAATATTTTGAAAAATAAGATAAAACTAAAAATAAACAATAAAAAGACCCAACAGAGAAGCCAGACCACAGTTTATTTTGGATATAAACTGAATATATATGTATTATATATATATATATATATGTTTTGATTGTAGAAATTTTTAAAATGATTTTTAAGTTGGGAAAACAAATATTAAATTCCCTTTTAATATATCTAAGGTAGGAAATTAAAGAAGGGGACAAACAATGTTCAGCTGAGTGTTCTCTAGTTGAATTTGAATTTAACTTGAGTTTCATAACTATTTGGTCTTTCACTCAAGTTTATAATATTTAAATTTATGTATAAATTTGAGTCAAATTGTGAGATAGTGTTTGAGAAAACTTTTAGGTTTAATTTCAAACTCAATAAATCGAAAATATTTTTGATTTTAAACAAATTTGAGTGGAATAGCTTATATAATAATAAAACCTTACGGGAATGAATGGCCTGATTTCAGTAGTTGCGCAACAATTGAATCGGGAGATATGAAAGTAGGTGATAAGCAATGGATGGTCCTAAATTTAATTTGTCGCCAAGCAATAATTGAGTGGGGATAAAAAATGGACAGGCGACGAATGCCACTTGTTTTGGGTCACAGATGAAAAATATCAAGAGAAAGTGTGCTTGAAGGGAAGTTTATGACTAGTTTCTAATTTTTTGTTGCTGATTTATTTGGGTTTTCTGGGTTTTGGTTTAATTTTTGGTTATCTCTATAATTAGTAGCGCTCATTGGCGTCGCAGTAGCAATGTTGTTCTGTTAATGAGTTTGTCGATAAATTGGTCAAGTGATTGCTTTTGATCTTGGGAAGTTTATTTTGTGTTGGAGTTTACATTTTTAGTGTGCGTTGGTTAGAAACATGATAATTTTGAAATACTCGTTATAGTATCATAGCAGGTTGTGCGGTGTGGAGACCATAATGAAAGAGGAAAGACAATAAAAAATCTATAGAGATTTCGCATGACATATCCATATCCAGACGAGATATATTCTCAAACTTGAGGATATGAATCATATCAAATTAGGATAAGAATTCTATTGGAAAGGAAAGGTAACACTAGCACAGAGTCAGTTAGGTATCCAAAAAGATTTTGTGGATATTTGACCATCAAACTTCCAAGAAAATTACTGAAGAAGAATCAATGCTGGAAAACTTAAAGAGACGTGGCAAGAGCTTAGGGTGAGTCGTTGAGGAGTTTTGCGGGTTCTTCATTAAAGACTCGTTGAGTTGTTTTAGTTTAGGTATAAGCGCTCAGTGTCTTTCGTTACTCATTCAATATTTTTCTCGTGTTTTGAGTAGGAAGTTGCGTGCTTTGGTTTATTTTGAGATAGAAAATTTATTATGCGAGAAATTGAAATTTAGAGAGAGTTAGGTTGAGACACTAGACAGATGTGTTTTTGTTGTTGTATTAATTAGTCATGATCTTAAATTGCGAAATAAATTATTGTAAGCGACGTCTTTACAATTTTTGGTTGTAAAACTTGAACTTTAATAGTGGATCCCTTTTAATTTAATGGGGCTCCATACTCTATTATTGTGGAGCTCTGCACATTGTGTGGTTCCTTCATTATTGCTTGTGGTTGTGTATGTAAAATACAATATTATTGTGGAGCTCTGCACTTTTGATCAAGGTAATTCAAGACTGATAAATATAATTATATCCATTAAAATTTACTAATTCTCATCTCCTATCAAAATCACCAATCATATACTACCTCAGCTTTAAGCACGATTGTGACGAGGAACATGACCGCACGGGGCAGGGCAACACTTGGTCGTTGCTTGGTGTGGATTCTTTTCAGTTTGGCAATGCATAGTTTATTAATTAGTGTGTGGGTAGCTTTGTTTGACTTTAGACTTTTTTTTTTTTAAGGGGGCGTATTCTAAAAATTTTCGGTATGTTTTGTTTCAAGTATAATATTGAAAAAATATATGTTGGTATATTTTGTTTTAAGGATAAAATGTATTTGGTTTTGTTTTAAAAATTTACTAAATTAGGCTAGCATGAAAAAAAAAAAAACAAAGATACATGATGACTCGTGTCGTTTTATGGATCGACAGGTGATTTTTTATATGTAAAAGTGTTTATATAAAATTAAATTAATGAGTGTATAAAGTATTTTTATATATTGATAAACAAGGTTGGATTATATTTATATATATATATATATATATATATTATATTTTATGCGTAACCATTTGCTTTTGAATATGCCTAAGATACCTTTTGACTGCACAAATTTGAAAAATGATTCTGAATTTGAAAAAAATATTTTTTAAATTCACTTTTAAAATACCAAGTGCGAAGTCCATCAGAAGAGGATGGCAACTCATCGCAAATAATTAAAAAAAAAACGAAAAAGTAGATGGGACACTCTATGAATGACACTACTCTACTGGTGCAATAACAGAGTAGGGAGTGAGGTTTGGACAAAGCATGCCCGGTCTTCGGGTCGTTGACTTGAGTATAGGCGTAGTGGGGTTTGCCCAAAGGGTGCCAGGTCTTCAAACCATTGACTGGAGTATGTGGTGTACCAAACCATTCACTATGGGATTTAATTCATTTTTCTGGGTATATCCATCTATTAATTTTATCAAGAATAAATGAATTAAATCCCATAGTGAATGGTTTGGTACACCACATACTCCAGTCAATGGTTCGAATCCAATCACAAAGAACAAATGTTAATATATATTCTTGATAAAATATATTGATGAGTAATAATATCATTCCTTACAAAAATCGATGACTAAACCTGATATTTATCTCTCCTAATTTGAACAGCAAATTGATGAAAGGACAATTCCTAATATTAGGTTGAGCAGTGATGACTTGTTATAGTAGTTGGGATATTATATAAATAGTAATTCTTTCTCAATTGGAAGAATATATGAATTATAAGAGCACTCTTGAACTACAAAAGATTTGCCTTTTTTGTCGAAAATTTTGGTAAAACCCATAATAGATAATTTTTAACAGTTTAGCATGTCTAAACATAATGGACCATTAAACTCCAATAGAACATTTATTTAAATTTAAGCACTAGGCATTACTACACCAATATCCCAATGGAATCACATGCATGGTCTTCCTTACCACCCTAGGAGACTCTGCCCAAAGGTGGTTCAACCGGTTGCCAGAAAAAATTATTAAAAATTTTAATGATTTTATCAATTTGTTCTTTTAATTTGAAAGTTGTAAAAGGTGTGTGTGTGTGTGTGTATAATCCGATGTCTTAATTCAATATGAAGTAAGGAAATGATGAATCCTTTGAGACTACATTCGTCGTTTTTCAAAGACAACTTTAGACGCTCTATTGGATATGCAAGAGGCATGAGCTTGCGTGATCACACAAGGACTTAGTGAAGGAAATTTTTTCAAATATTTGGCCAAGTGAGCTACAAAGGACTTTGATAAGATCTTGTCTTGGGTTGAGAAATATATTAACATTGAAGAAGTATGGTGGGAAAGATCATAGATAGGAAGGTGGCTTGTGATGACAGGAGAATGAGTCCAATCATAAACACTACCACTATGGTAATTGATGAAAAAACCACGGGAAAACTTACATCTCTAAAAATAAGTAGGGAGCATATTTTTGGAGCTTTACAAGATTCTGGCACGATCTAGTGGCCTCGAGGTGTGTCTTTGTGACCAAGAAATTGTGAAGTGATAAATATTGCAAATTCTACAATGAATTTGGCTACACAATTGAAGAATGCTTTAATCTTCAAAAGCAAATAAAAAACTTAATTAAAAGGGAGGTTACTGTAAGAACTCATAGATATGCAAGGAGAAAAGAGTAAGAACTTATAAGCATGATCACCAAAGGATAATCTTAGAGGAAGGACAAAAACAGCCTTGCTAGATAGCAAATGTAGAAAAAACGGTGAAGCTCAGCTTAAGAGAAGTTGAGGAGGCTAGTCTAACCTTCGGACTAGAAGACCTGGTAGATTGCGGGAGCTCAATAGATGTATTAACCCTCATCGTCTTTGAAAAGATGGGACCAGACAGATGATAACACTTGGTTTAATAGCGATTTTTAGTCCTTTACTTGAGAAATTATGTGTTTATTTATGATTTTTTGAGTTAAAATTCTATGGAAAAATGTTATTAGTGCAAAATCATGTTTTTGAGTGAGAATTGATAAAAATCAAGTGAAATTTTGGATTCCTTGTGCAAATAACTACAAAAATCATTTTTTGTGCATGCGAACACTCCGATTGCGGCAAAATTGATGGCTATCATGGAGGAGATAATGGAGATCGTGAAAAGGGATTGCAAAGCGTTTTAGAAATTCTGCAAACAAGCACCACAATCATAGATGTCTAGGCCGCTATTGTGGAGTTTTATAGGGTGATCACAAAATGCAATTTTGGCCAGCTATGTGATTCTTGTGTCCAGAAGCACAATGGCAGTAATAAGACACGCAATGGTGGAAGGCTTGACAGACGCAATGAACTATTTTTAGAGCACTTTTATACGATTTTTGTCTTTTCTTTCATTCTCTGGTGACCCCATATATATGTAACACATGAAAATAAAGAAGCGGGGAGTTCTTTTTCTGGTTTTAAGAGTTCTAAGGGTGGCTACATCTAGGAGAAGAAGAGTAAGAAGGAATTCATTTAATATTAAAGACTACATCCTGCACGTATTCATTTAAAACTCTAGAATAAGATTTGCTTTATCTTTTTCTTTGGTTTTTGAATACTGGATGGTGAATTTTAGCTTGGAGTTTTTGGTTAGTACTATGAGTTGCTAAGTTTTTATTTTAGAACTTTGTGTTAGCGCTTGATTTTTAACGAATGCATGATTTTAATTGGCTTTCTTTGTCCTTGTTATTTGTAATTGTGAGTTTAGTGCTTTTAAGGGTTTGACTACTCTATACTTTGGTTTAGTTAGGGCTCTTCAAAATCATGTGTGTTGGGTTGGATTGTACATGTTCACAATACTATTGATGCTAATAAGTGCTATAGTTTGGAAGTTGGATGCTTGTTTTATTACTTGATGTTCCTCCTTTAATATTTGGATTTTTTGGATAATTTTGCAACGCTAGTGTAGTTTGATGTTGGCGGATTTAGTGTGTGTGTGTGTGTTGGTTGTTGCAGCTTTTGTGATTGGTTGGGTAGTTTTTCCGTTGAGCTTTGCTATGAACTCTTGCCCTGTCCACAGTGCCCACCATGTGTTCGGAAAAAGATGCCGCAATGAACTTCTGTGACCATCTTGATTTTGATGCGGTTGGTTGGTGTGCCTAGCTTATAACCCTACATGTTTGGTTCATATTTTGAAGCATAGGGGTTGAATTGATGGGTTGGTAGCACCCTCAATGCTCATGGCCGATGTGGGTTATCATTTGCATGGTTAAGTTATTGCATTTTTCTTGTGGATATTAACTATATCTATGGGCCGCATTAGGTTGACATGGTTGCTTGCTAATCCACCATACATGCTTGTACTTGGATTCTTGAATAGCGGATGTTCAGTTGTTTGAGCTTATTTTTGTGTGGTATCTTGAATTCTTGTTTAGTGAAGGTTACTTTGTACTTGCATGTTTGATTGACACCCCTAGTTCTTGCATCAGACTTTGTCGAGTGTGAGGTGTCATTGATTTAAAATTGCAAAATTCTTAGGTTGTTGGTTTATTTGTGGTTATGTGTCGTGCATTTTCATTACTTGTCCCTGCTTGGTTAGTTATGAATGATGTGACAGGCATTATTGCGTCATCGGCTCATAGCTTCAAGTGTGGCTTAAGCTTTATTATTGCATTTCATTGACCACATTTTTATTGTAGGAGCTATGAAACGAAGTAGGACTGCAGGCGGCGCTAGTTCTTTGGGTGATAATCTGAGTGAACTCTAGGTGAAGGTTGCTTGTATTAACTTGCTTTACCACAAACTCACTTCATAGTATTTGTGAAGACTTTGGTTTTGTTAGCACACCAATTTTCTATGTTGGCTTTCTACAAGATCAATCAAAGACCATCTTCAATATCTTAAGCTAAACTATTAGCTTCAATACCACTTGTTAGGATTGTGTGTAAGTTTAACTACAAGTTTTGATTAGATCAATTGGTTGAACTTTGGTAGCAAAGCTTAATTAAATCAGGAGCGCTATTCATAGTACTTTGTACGACTAGGAGCTGAGTGTAATCAAACTAGGGAGAACCATCTGCAGGATTGTGCATGAGCATGCAAATAAATGAATCTAATACTATATATCAACTCAACAAATTAAAACTGTAAGTTATGGCTCTAAGTTATATTCATTTATATATAAGTCATCTTTTCTATTTTCTTTTAACGTGGGACAATGATCTCTTGAAGTTATACTTGACATTCTTAACAAAGTTTAATAGTTTACGTATAAAATAACTTTTCAGACATAGTCCAAAATCATCTAACCACTTGTGTGAAAAATAGACGATTAATGGAAAGATTGTAAAAGATAAGCTGCGAAAATCAGTTTAACTAATATGCATTAAGAAATAGTCCTCAATGGTACATTTTAATGGCTTCTTAATTTACATTTCAATTTTGAAGTATTGGATTTGAGTCCTATTGGGAGCGTGCGTGAGTGTTAAAAAAAAAAAAGAAAAACATGCACTGAGGAATAGTGTGCATGCACAATGAAAAATGCATCAATAAATAATATTTTAAAAAAATTAATATTAAATTTATTGATCACAATTACAAAATATCACGTGTGTGTGTGTGTGTATATATATACACACACACATTTCATATGTTATTTGTTTGAGCAAATAAATAAGTGATTCATACAAAAATAGTTTGAAAACATCTCAAGTGTTTGTTTTGATATTTAATCAATATTATGTTTATGAAATAACTTTGTTCTTGTGTCGAGGAGAAAAAATGTTCATTAACATTAATGAAACACATTTTCATTTAGGAAGAGCAAGAGGGGAAAAAATTAAATGAATATTGTTTGCATGGTTGCAAGCCTTTAAACATCTAATTTATAGTTAAAAGAAAAAAGAAAAAGCACGTTTTGATTGATTTTTTGAAATTTGCATTGAAATGTGAAATTAAAAGTTCAGATGATCCGAAAAAGAATTATGACTAATCATTTTTGTGTTGTAGAATTTGTACCATTCACTATGGTTAAAGGAGTTAAGAGTCACTGCCTTTGATCTTTAATAAGTTTTCTAAAATGCTCTCTTTAATGAATTTATTTATAACCACTATCTTTTTTCTTTTAATATTAAAATAAAATAAAAGGCTTATTGGTAAAAATTATATCCTCTTCTTCATTAAAAAAAAAAAAAAAAAAAACCTACCGATAAAAAACAGATATTTTTTAGTTTTTTACTTATTTCTCTTCTAATGTATTTTTACATTTTTACTTTCATACGTTCTCTTTAATCTCCATTTAGTTTTACTTCATTTCTATCTTTTTTTAAAAAAATTTGTATAATTTAAATTCAATATTTATTTATATTGTTATTAAAAAATAGTTTGTATAAGTTATTAATTATCAGTTTCTATGTTGAATCCGATATCGACTTTTTTATCAAACTATATTAAATAATATAGAATATAATCATTCGCGCGTGTAATTTTATCTATACAATATTTTTTTAATTGCTCACTCGATGAATGTGTAGCAACGTTAATGATAATTAAGAGTTTTAAACTTATCCAAAACTGAGGATGGGTAGGATTGTGTTGTATCCATACAATTTTCAGAATCTTCTTTGACATAGGAAGACAAAAATATAATTTTATAGTGACTCAACTAGACTAGTTGATATATCACTGTCATATCCACCGCACCAAACACGATCAATATCATTTTTTAGATGTGCGATGTGTGAGATAGTAGATCCAAAATCCACTTGCATATCCGGCTAATAAATACATCCGGGCATGAATTATTTGACCAGCCTTGGATTGATGGAGCAGATTGGGTTTGCCACTGAGGACAGAGAAAAATCAACTCCAAATAATTGAAGGACGAACATGTATTGCTGCCTCGCATTAGTTGCGCATTTTGCTTCCAGCCACTAGAACAGTAGATAAAATCCCCCATCATTTTTTTTAGTGCCTCCATACATCTACCAATATAAAGTGAATTACGTAATACATATGTTGCAGCTATATATGAATGAAACAGAAGATTTCATGGGTAAAAGGAGCCACTGAAAGTAACGACAGAGAATTATTGATGGAAATGCTTAAGAGACTTTGTTCAGAAAGGAATACTCGAACTCAGAATAAATTTCTTCAGGGTTGCCAATTACTGAGATTTTTTTTAAAAATCTCAATAATGTCGACTGTCATGCAACTTACTTTCAGAACTAACCAATTACACAGCTGCTGTAAACCTTTATTGTAGCATGTATCTGTAACCCTTATTCCGGTACATACATACACACGCGTGTGTGTAGGAATCCTGGGTACACTAACTGTGCCAATCTCTAATTGATGCGAGCGGTAATATAATTACCAATGCTGCTGCTTAAACAAGTGGGCTCTCTCATTTGGGCATGAGACTGAAAACGCAGCACTTCATTATCATGTGAAAAAATGCAATTTTTCGTGATGAACATTAATTTAATCAGATCATGCATGTCACATTAGTTTGTCAATTAAAACATTAAAGGAGTGCGGAGTGTCAACATTTAGTCATACATCATTAGGTAGCTCTTGTGATGCAGCTTTATAAATCTCTATGAACCCCTTTAATCTTCTGTTTCTTCTGCTTCGATTTCTAGGGAATGTTCTTAATCGACATTCTTTTCTCCTCAAATAATTAGCAAGACATGGCATCTGTTTTATCCACTTTCGCAAATTACTTTTTCACCTCTATCTAAAATTACAGAAAAAGAGCAAATCGGAGAGCGAGATTATATGTAGGCACACGCGTATAAATTTATACAACACGAGTAAACAAGTTCAGAATTACATATGAAATAGAAATAAGCAGTCAACATTGATCGCATTGTTGGATACAACCACAGACTTTGATAAACTATTGGCAGCAGTAAATCAAGCACAAATTAAGCACGACTATTGGCCGTTCCGATTGCAGTGATGAGTAAATTCATCGAAACCAGTCACATGTTCATTTCAGAACATGGAGGCAGGCACAGACCGGCAGGTATGGAGGTAGTCGCAGGGCCGCCGGTGATCGAATCCGGGGTTTTCCTTAGCTCCGCAATTGCGGTATACTGGGCCTCGGCAGGCAGCTTTATCTGGCTCGAGTACATTTTTGCCAAGCTTAGGCCCCAGCAGAATCCTTCTGTTCGTTTCCACGTCGTCTGCCAGGCAATGCGCGATTGATCCGTTGGCGCGGCACTCCGTCGCCGCCGGAGCCTTGGCCGTGCTGAGACACTCAGCTTTTTGCACGAGTATGACGAGGAGTACGAGCATGAGGGCCACAAGTGCCCGTTGTTTGGTGTTGTCTCTCATTGGCAATGCATCCTTTATCAATAAACATGCTACAATATATAAACCCTCTTGGTAAGATTTAGACGGACTTTTTGGGTTGGGGTGTTCTAAAAATAATTGCATATTTCACTTTAAGGATAAAAGTGCAAATTACATATGTGTTGGCCTCCCTTGTAAATAATTATTAATTTAGGTTAAAATGATATATATGTGTGTGAGAGAGAGGAAAAAAAAAAAAGATATATTTGACTTTGAAGCTATTTAATATTGCTGTATGAAAACAATGTAAATGTTAAATTATATATGATTTTTCAGCTGGTAAAGATATTAATATATTATTAGATTGATAAACCAGATGAACTGTTTTTATAAATTGATAAACGACGGTTAGATTTTAAATATATATTATAATTCCCTGTGTCGGAATTTAAATTTGAACATAAATTGAGCATATACAACTTACATCTTGATTGTAGAAATTTTAGAAATGAATTAAATGTTGAAAAAACAAATATTAAATCCCCTTTTAAAATTCCCAACTTAGAGATCCAAAAGAAGGGGATAGCAACTCGGGAGAAAGGATAAAAATAATAATGAGGAAAGAAAAACAATAACTGATTTGGGATAAGCAATGAATGGCCCTTACTGAGTCGTTGAGCAATAATTGATTTCCTGTGCATCACCAGTCCAATTCTGATCCACGACGGAGGGATTGGAGTGCACTGTAACCATTGATTTAAACTTGTTTGGATTCCGGGTTTCTGCAAGAAATTGCGTATTTAATGAAATGCTTCAAATAATTTTCCTTCTCAACTTCTTTTCCCGTTTCCACTGTAACCGTGTTTGATTGAAGGAGTTAAAAGAAAAGGATAAAATATTAAGAAAATATTAAAAATTCAAAATTTCATACAATGTTTAGTTGAATAAGTTTCATAAGAAGCAGAAAATATTAAAAAATAAAAACCAGATAAGAATATAAATTTAGAATTATTTTGATTATGCTTTTAAGAAAAATAATATGAAAATCAACGGTGAATATAGAAATAAAGAATGTTTTGAAGAATAAGAGGGAGCCAAATAGATTTCCTTTTATTTTCCTCATAATTTTGTGTGGAAAATAATTTCTTCTATTTGAATAATATTTTTCTTTAAATTTTCTTTTCCTTAACTATCAAACAACTAAAGTTATTTTCTTTTATTTTCCTGTCTCAAGTCCAGGATCTAGACGTAGTACGAAATTCATCAATCAAGACATGAAGACCCCGCATGAAAATTTTTTCCCGATGCATTGAAAATTGTTTTCTGCGTTTCAAGTAGAATGAACAGTTCCCAATTCCCAGACATAATTCTTTCAGTGGTAGTAGTAATTTCTTAATTTTCGACTGGACCATGTACATACTTTTCGCCTATATACTAAACTAGCAATGGGCACATTTATTACATACACAAATTTTTTTTATAAATCATAACGTTTTATGCAATATAAGAAATGTAAACTTATTAAAAATTGACACTGTACTAACAAATTTTTAAAAAATAAAAAGAGCGATAAATGAGTGGATTGAAAAGTATAAAATATACGAGAGAAAAAACATATTAAAAGATAATAAAAAGAAATAAAATA
Organism: Avicennia marina; assembly: GCA_019155195.1. Lineage (NCBI taxonomy): Eukaryota > Viridiplantae > Streptophyta > Magnoliopsida > Lamiales > Acanthaceae > Avicennia > Avicennia marina. The sequence goes on from CM032765.1 coordinate 12,349,630, forward strand.
TAAAATATCAAAATAATGGGATTTATATCATTTTTCGTTGTGACCAAATATTGGCTTATTCTTTAAAAGTCATATCCATAATTTTTGTGAGCGCCTAGCTAGACGTGTTCATAAATAGGAGGTAACTACTTGATAATTTAATCATATTTACTTTAAAAGATAAGATGTAATAAATCATTACGTTTAAATCGGTGTATGTTCCCTTTAATAGGTAAAAGTCGATGAAATGATAATTGCATAAACTTATAAAATAATAAAAGAAAAAATCAAAAATAACACAATAAATTAAACATGAAGAAAATTAACTATGTACGATAAAATGTAACATAGAAAAGAGAACAAATAAAAATTAAGGCTACGAATTCAATTGTTATGTGCAAATCGATGTACGTAATCATTTTGACTATTTAATGTTATCAAATATAATTGTTAAGAATAATTAATTAATGTAATTTTTAGAAATTCAAAATGACCATTTGAATTATAATTTAATAAAATTGAATGTAGCCTAAATACACTTGCATCGTCCGCGAGGCAGAGGGCTTCCCCCTTCTCATCAATTGCCCGCCCTTGCCTCCCACAGACAATCTCCAGGTCTATTGTTCCTAAACTATATACATCTGATTTTATCTAAGCATTCTGAAGCGAAATTGTCACTGCACACACAAATCCCTCAATTATTCCACACACACACACACAACATATCTATAGAAAATTGGGAAGGGCAGAAGAAAAAGAAGAGGAATGCCGCCTGATAATTACACTGTCCCAGACACACAAGATGTTAATTCAGACCGATCTTCTGGCACACGCTTTGCAAAGCTGAAGCCGGAAATTTTAAGATTCATCTCATCGTCTGGAAAATATCGGTGGGGTTGATGTCTTTATGAATTGTTGGCATTGGTCCAGAATCTTTGTGAAGATAAACAAGTCCTTGGGTAATACCCCTTATGATTTTGAAGCGAGTTGGCCAATTGAGCAGATATTGCCGCCCTTCGTTGCCTATATATGTTCTTGGGAGGATTAAATTTCTTATAAATATATGTGCATCTTAATATCAAAATCAGGGAATAGTCAAACGAATTTGGAACAAAAAGTATAAGATTGTATATTTAGCAGTACGCTTTTTATGTTTGCAAATGGAAAAAAAAAACCCAGAAGTATTAACTTCATTGAAGAGCAAAAGAAATGTTTGACGATTGATTGTTTGTTACCAGTAAAGTCCAAAACTGGACATTTCTTGCATGACATCCTGTGACTAAAGCGGAGGCGACCTTTTTATTTTTGTGCATGCAGTAACCAAGTAGCTTGACGATGTTTGGGTGGTGAAGATTGGCTTGTGAAAGAATTTCATTTTTGATGCTCTCGAGGGTGGTGTATGGTGGAAGCCTTTTAACAGCAACGATCTGTCCTGCAGGGAGCACAGCCTGTGGGAAGTAAGTCTGTCAGTGGAAAGCTTGAGAAACTTAAGTTATCATCCTATCTCATTGATGGAAGGAGGAGGGTGGTCCTAAAGAAAGCCTTCACCTTATAAACGGGGAGACTATGCCCACCTAGCCAAACTTTCCTTGAAAGTGAGAATAAATTGTTGGCAGCAGCAATTGTAGCCCAATCGAACCTTGTCGATATTGTGTTTGCATCACAAATTTCTGCATCATACGTTATCTTATTCAGTGTCAATTCATATGATGGCTGCATGCACTCAAGTTTAGACTTGAATGGTGATAAGAGACACTTTGGGAATGTCAAAAATAATATAAATCTTAAAACTGCATTTCTAGGAAAAGTTGTAGCAGACCATTAACAGTGTACAAGTTGGGAATATTTTGGCATTTTCTCTTATTGCTGCATAAATTTGTACCTGCTGATAGTTCATTTTCCTTTGAATGTTCTTGTATCTTTGATGGGTGAACCCTGCTCCAAAATGCATCTCACAGCCAATGGTGTGATGGCCAAGGCCTTTTGGCTTTTATTCTGTATTCTGCACTAGATTCAAGCTTAGAATCAACCACTTCACTGTTAGTTTGTTTTGTCGAAGATGTGAGATTCTGCTTGTCGGTGTTTACCACTTCTGTGTTGGTTTTTTCTCTCAGAGAATGAGTGAAATTCTGCAAATTTACAGAGTCCACCGATTGCCGTGTTATCATCAGAAATGCTTGCCGTCTCATTTGACCCCAAAATTGGTCCATCCATCTGCTGGAGCACAGACTCAAGCACAACTTGAGTCATTGTTGGTAGTTTCTTTGGCTCATTGTGCAAACATTTTTCGGCTACAGCCGCGCAAGCGTTCAGGCTACTTTCTGATATTTCATCCCTCAGACTTGAATCTGCAATCTGATTGAGTTTTCCATTCCTAATGTTTTTTTGAGGCCCACTGGATCAAGAGCAGCTCGTCTTCATCATGCATCGAATCGTGTGCTGGTCTGTCACGTTATGTTTCCAACGGCACCATCCGAAAGCCATATGTGTCACTTTTCCTTGTTAGTTTACCCGAGAGACAATAATTTAAGTCTAAATACCCTATTGTGCTGGAACCTTGTGCTGACGTGGCTTTATTACTTGCTTTTATTGGTCAAGCTAAAATCTGAAGTCTTAGCTCCGAAACATCACGACATATTACTCCATGGCATGTGTGAATACAGTCTAGTCCACGAGCTGCTCCAAAGTAGATATTAAGACGTTGCTTCCAATTGAGACACACAAACGTTCTTGCTTTCACTATGAAATTTACAGCGGAGGTCAGCTAGTGTTTTGTGTGTTAAGGTTTGTATACATTTATACACTAAGAGCCATCCATTTCAAATAACAAGAATAAACCAAAAATTGTAATCAATCAGGTGTAGGGATAGGTATCTCCTTTCTTAGTCAATCAGGTGCAGGGGTAAATGATTCCAATCTTAGCCAAACAAGTATAGAGGTAGGTGCTTTCAAATGTGGCCAATTGGGTCCAAACTTTTAATTATAAATAGATGAGGTTTTAGCAAAATTCTGCATTAGTTTAAATTCAAGAATTGAGTGTGTGAGTATGTGTAAAAAGGAATGTTTCTTGTAAGATTGTTTTTGGAGAGTTCAAATTCCTCCCTTACCTTTATTATTTATTTTCTTTCTTTTGTGTACTATACACACTCAAATATAAAGTGTCACATTTTTAAAAGTTCCTTTCTATTTTTAGAGTCCATTTTTCCCAACACTGTGTTCCAACAGCCATATAGTCATAAACAAGAATCCTTTTTCCATGGACATTGCAATAACTAATTAAGACAACAAGATTAAAATGTTGGAGTCCACAAAGTGTTTCAATTTCTATCAATAACTTGTGCTCACCATGACGAGAGTTTAATTTTAATCTCATATAGCAATAGTAGTTTGCCCATTATCGAAAAAGCCTTTGTAGACTTTACCAAGGCCTCCCCTCCCACAAAAAGTGCATCATTTAAATCTCTTGAGGCTACTTTGATCTCAACTAGTGAAAACGAGAGACAAAGGTAAAGTCAGTCAGCCTTGTTAATGGCTTGTCTTCCATCGTAGTATTGCCAGCTTCATTAATTTCCCACAAATTTATACACAATAATACTCAGTAGAATAATTATGATAACGGTGACAATTGCAGTTGCATTTCTGTGACCAAGAACTAAGAATAAAGTTTCGATGGCGTGGGGTGGTGAATCCTGAGGTGGAGGCAAGGGATTTGAACTGGCAAGTCTATTTTCAGTGTTGCTCAAGTATTTCAAATGCTGCTAGAAGTCCATGTCCATCTATGAGTTCATCAGATGACTCCACAAATATGAGGAGACCTCGTCTAATCTCTTCTTTGTGCCTTCTCATTGATACCCTATAGTCCACATGCAGGGAATGATATTTTCATCTTTTTCTTTTGCTCTGTCAACATTAGTGTGAGCAAGCATATCACTAAGGAGGACTTTAAACATCACATCACCAGACCCAGCAATCTTGTGCGTCAGCTCTGAGAGATGAAGCCTGAATCTCATATCCACTGGTATTCTCCAGTACATATGTTAGCCTTTTGTGTTATCCGCCTCTGACGCATGTTAACAAAAACGCCGGTAGATGGAAGGGAATTCTCCTTCATAGTTTGTTGGTGGATTCTTTCAAGTGCAGTGTCTAATCAGCATAGACCTGAGACTCCTGACCAACAACATGGACTTCAATATCTAGCACATGAAAACAAGAAAGACTGGAGGGCTCTGAATTCATCTCAATTTCATTTGTGAATGCAAAAGTATTTAGTGATGGACTACTACTCGTAGGTGAGAAAAATATTTTCACTTGTTCATCTTCTTGTAAGGACAAACAGAATTCCTTAACAAAAAAATTCACACAAGGAGCTTCGGTAGTAAGGGAGGCCGGCTTTAACATCACCCTGAAACCTCTGCATGGAGTGGAATTAAAGTGAAAGCGGATAATTTCTAACCAGGGTTAACTTGGAACTCGTAGATGAGAGATTCTTGCTGTTCTGCTGGGTAATTCATAAGATCAGCTTGGTATGGATGACGGTAGAGGTGGTTGATGACCCCTGTATCTGTACAAAGGAAGAGAGCTTTGGCCGTACTTCTCCCAGCCATTCCCTGCCATTAAGTGGTAGTTAAATGCAGTTAACCGAAACGCCACCTGCCTGAGGGGGTTGGATTACTGCTCAGGGTTGCGATTGAGACGAAACAGAGAAATAGCAAAGCAATTGAAACTGGGTACAGAAACATGGTTCGACAGGTTTACAAAGTTATAGCCGGTTGAATTTGAGGGTTTGGATTTTAAAACTTTAAAATCATGTGATAACATGCATTCGTCATATGATACGCGCCAACTAAAAACCATCGAAACAAATTAAAAAGAACATATTTTTGCAATCATATTTTATTGAGTGCACTTGTGATTTTTGTGCCGTGGTCTCAAACCCTGAACTCTAATTCATCTGCGTAATTGTTGTGAAACAAATGTCTTTTATACTTTATAAAATACCTTTTTTTAACACAAATTTTTTTAAATTAAAATGACTTTTAACGACAAGAATAGATAGTAAGGGTGGCTATAATGATTTTTCTTTTTGCTTGGATGATGTCATACAAAAATTATTAGATTTTTCATTGCTTAGGACTCTTTTTAAGTATATATTTATATTAAAATACTAGAACACGCTAGTTATGAACTCTATCAGCCTGCTAAAAGATTTTTAGTAATTATTAGTCTATGTACCTTTTAATTATTAAATTTTTTAATAATTGCAATTCATAACTTTCAATTATTAATTTTCATTAATAATTAAGGCCATCTAACCTCTTAATTATTAATATATATTAATAATAAAGGCTTAACAAAATTATATCATTTAACTTAATTAATCTTATCAATTAAATTGTTTCTAATTAATAATCACATTAATTACCGAACATGATTGATATCAAATAATTCCATTCCTATCTTGTCTCTTTAATTTGATTAATGTTATTAATTAAATTAAAGTTTTTATGTATTTCTAATTAATAATCTCATCATGTGTTTACTTCATTTTGTGAGTTATTGTCTGAATGTTCATTTTTCAATGATACATCCATATATATGTATTCTCAGTATCTCATATTTAACAATATGACATGCACTGTACAAATATAAGGTGTACAAGTCATACCGACTCTTTAATACCTTTTAAGATGTATGTGACTCGTAAACTGGTTTTATTAATCGAGTACTAAAACAACTTTGTATTCATACTTACAATTCTTATGAATAAGGCTTCTTACCTCAATTTTATGCACACATGTAATACTTTACGCTATTCAAGATTTACACACAAGAAAACTTGTCATAATATTGATATAAATGAATCAATATTTTACTAATAAATATGAAGTTGTATATATACAATTATAATATTCCTGGTATCACTCATTGAATTTAGGGTTAAACAATGCATCGCTAGCATGACTAAGATAGGAAGGAACAATGGGTGAAATTCATCGAGCAATTTCGATTACTTGCCTAGTAGTGACAAGTATTGGAAATAGTTGTGAAACTTCTTGTGATTTTTTCCCTCAAATTTAAAATTTTTGTTGATACGTCCTTGGTATTGCATGAAATTATTCACCAATCCTTTTCCAGCATTTCATTCTGATTGGTCTGCTGTGAAGTTTTGTAAATACCAAAACGCGTGTAATTTCCAGGACAATTAGTTTCCAAAATGCCAAGAAACAACGAGACGATGATGAAAATATCAAATACATGGATGTTGCCACAGATCCATAGAAGAGAAACAAAAAAACATTTTTAAATTAGAATTGGAACTTGAACCACATTTTTTCACTTCCCCATCTGCAGACTCTAATCTGATCAGCCACATAGAACATCGCTTCTGGCTTCTGCTGCTGTGCACGACTCTGTCATCAATAAATTAACAAATAAGTAAAAACAATCAAGAAGCATAACTCATCGTCTGTGGAGCTGTTTTTTTCTCATATTAATATTCTGAAATATATTGCATGCATAATTTTCTGTAAAATTTATCGTCTATATGGAGTAATTTCATGCCAAAATTATTTTCTTACAGATGTCTGGCTTTGTTAGGTTTCTGTTGTAAACAGAGGAGTGATGGATGTGTTGTGGGGTATGCATAACGCTGCCAATATTACCAGATAAAAGATCAACCCTTCAACCAATAATTACCAGATAAAAGATCACCCCTTCAACCCATCTATCTATGATAGAATGGTCACCAAATTTACTTGATCCTATGTGTCGAGTGCATTACAGGAGTAATATCATGCCAAAATTAAATGCTTGAAACCAACAAATGATATATTGTTGCTTCGTCAGACACATTTACTGATCCTCTCATCTCAGCCCACGCTAATGTACATCGCAGTCTCGTATGCCACAGGAAGCTCTTAATGTTTTATACGAGATAAAAGCTCAAGCATCCTAATTGACATACAAAAGATGTAACAGCTAGATGTTGGACAATAGAAGTTCAGAAATGCGATACTAACAACTCAATGTGGTGATTTCACAGGTTCGGTGGCGGTGAACTCTCCATAAAAACTTAAGCATTTGAAGCAATATACTGTGCAAAACAAGTAGAATAGATCCCAAATTTCAGTAGTGTTGCAGTGTCATCACATCAATCAAATTCATTTGTTGGTTTCCTCACTATCAAGTCCATCCGTACGTGCACTGCTGCCTACTGAATCTTCTTCTTTTCCGACTGGAGGCCATTGCTCTTGTAGGTCCTTTCCGTCCAACATTTCAACCACGGTAGACATATCTGGTCGGTCACGTTGGGTGCACAAGAGGCCAACTCGAATGCATCTCAGAGCTTCTTCCTCAGGAAAGGCACCTTCAAGTGCTTTGTCTATCAGATCTATTGCTTTCCCGTCATTCCACAGCTCCCATGCCTGAAAATCAACAGGACCATATATTTATGGAGCAATCTTGATCCCACGCATGCATTTTATTCTCATACAAAGATACATTGTGCTCATCATCATCATTTCATTTGGCATTGAAATCATTAAGTTAATAAATTTATTATCTGATTTTCGCCATACAAGCAAATGATGAAAGCTCATGATTCTTGCGATCCGACAGAACTGTAATGTAAAACTGAAACCAACTAGTAGATATTTACTTCTGTGTAGTAATATACTAATATTAGATATGATGAATCTTTCTCCAAAGTCATAGTTAGTATCCATAATTTTCAATGCACGAAGTTAGATGTGAATAAATAGGTGAATGGTAGCTCGATGCCTCAATACTAGTTGATATATAATTTAGTTCCCTAAATTACTTACAATGTCAAGTGGCTCACAGGATTCCTCATCATACCACCTCCCACCACTAATGATCTGCAGGACTACGTGTCCAAAGCTATACGTATCTGGTTTTGCTGGCAATGGTAGTCTAATAACGTATTCTGGACAGTAGTAGCCACTGCACAAACAAACGCCTCCATTTATCAAGACGCAAAAACTAAAACAGAGAAATCTGGAAAACGAAGGAGAAAGTCAAGGGAAATGTCTCCAGATAATTACACTGTCCTAGCCGGACATGTCATTAACCCAAATTCAGATTCATCTTCTGGCAAGTGCCTAGCAAAGCTGAAGCCGGAAATTTTAGGATTCATCTCATAGTCCAGTAAAAAGTGGGAGGGCTTGATGTCTCTGTGAACAGTGTTCGTGGTCCCGAATCTCGGTGAAGGTAAACAAGACCTTGGGCAATACCTCTTGTGATTTTGAAACGTGCTGCCCAGTCGAGCGTATGTTGGTGGCCTTTTCTGCCTATATTTATATATATACGTACATGAGAGTATTAAATTTTTTCTAAATAGATGTGTATCTTAATATCAAACGTTGATAAAATTATTAGTGGTTAAGCAAGAAATTTTGAATTAAGAAAGGGTTGACAAGGTACGGACCTATAAACCTAGATAGACAGCCATTTTCCATGAACTCGTGTACCACCGCTATTTCGTCTCTGTGTTTGCAGTAGCCAAGTAGTTTGATGATGTTTTGGTGGTGAAGGGTGGCTAGTCAGAGAATCTCATTTTTTCACATTCTCGGCAGAGGAAGCAAATGAACGCCATTTAACTGCAACTATCTGTCCTGTTGGTAGCACGGCCTGTATATGGAAAACAAAGTTCATTAGGGGAAAGACGGGGAGGAACGGAGGAGTAACTCTAGAAAATGTCACCTTGTAAACGTCACCAAATCTGCCCTCTCCAACTTTGGTTGAAGGAGAGAATTGAACGGTGGCAGCTGCAATTGTAGACCAATCGAACCTCCTCACGTTTGCCTCACGAAAATCTGCACGACATAGATATCTAATTAACTCACATAATGGCCGTATAAATTCAGTTTCAGATTTGATTAGTAATAGAGCGCCTCTTCAGTTCACTGCTCCCGCTTTCCTCTTCCGTCGCGTTGGCTTGTTTATGCCCAAGCAACGGAATCGATGGGGTCGGTGAAACGAAGCAGTCACCACCATGTGCCAGGCAGCTACCTCGACGCTCCGCTGCCTCTTGCAGCTGCATTGCAAACTCGAGGCTCCAAACTACGTCGCTCATTGCTGGTCGCTCAATCCCTTTGTTCCGCAGTTTCCACGAATTTGGTCAAACACTCTGGTGCAATTTGACCCGTAGAGATTAGGATCAATAATTTGTTCCAGTGTCCCATTTCGATAGCAAAATTGGGTCCACTAAGAACTATTGAATCGGTAAAATCGAACGAACCCTAAATCGAACCGACCAGCAAAATTTTGGTAAGCTAAAATTATACTAAATATCGAATCAAAATTTTCACTTCGATTTGAGATGTATCAAATTTTTTTGGATAAATTTTGATAGGATTTTCAATCAATTAAATTTTAACAAAAAAAATTTTAAAACTATAAATTGAATTATTTATCACTAATAATTTTAAAAAATGTATATTAAATAAATTTAAAATAGATTAAAAAAGAAGTAAAAAATATATTAAAAAATAAAAAATAAATATTCGATTCGGTACGAACTCAAATATCAATATCCAACTGAAAATTAAATTTTTAAAAAATGATACAGTGAATATACATACTTAATTTCTATGTTAATTTGCGGTACAGCGGACCATACACAGCCCTAGGGCCAAAGCCACTTCCTCTCTAGGTTGTGCAGTATTTCGTGCTTGCCTAAAACACAACACTTCAAACAACACCACGCCAAGGAGGAGACATCGGACTTATCCGTCAACTGCTGTCGATTGAAATCCTCTGGATCCACGTAACCAACTGTGCCTTTCACCACCGTAGTGACATGGGTTTCGTCGCCTTCTGGCCCTGCTCTTGCTGTGTCCAAACCTGAAATCTGGGCCACCCATTTCTCATCCAGTAGGATGGTGGAGGAATTGACGTCGTCGTGAATAATGGGATGCTTCGCTCCAGTGTGAAGATCATGCAATCCTTTGGCGGCACCCACGCAAATTTGTAGCCGTTGCTTCCACGTTAGTGGATAATGTTCAGAACCGTAGAGATGTTGGCGCTAGGTGCCGTGCGCCATGTAATCATAGACTAAGATCATCTCTACATTCTCGCCGCAGTGCCCAATCAATGACACCAATCAATCATCTCTACATTCTCTACATCTCTAGACAGCGGCCGCATGCGTTATAAGTTTAGACTTGACAAGTAATAGAGTCCTCTTGAGCTTCCCACTCTTTCAAGAAATACATTTTTGGCATGTCAAATATAATATACATCTTAGAATTACATCAGCAGGAAGATTTAGTTAGGAGAAGTCCAAATCGTACGAAGAAGAAGAAGAGGAGCAGCAAAAAAGAAAGAAATGGAGCTAATGGACCATGAACAAAACTGTTGCTGCATAAATTTATACCTGCTATTGTATGTTTATTTCGCTTCGATGGTTTAACTGTCCCAAAATGCTTCGAAGAGCGTAAAGCGTGGTAACCGCAGCCTTTTGGCTCTTTTCCCTTCTTTATTTGCAGAAAAACGCTCGGCATCGACCAGTTCTGGGCGAATCTGCACATTTGTCGAAGCCATTGTTTGCTCTTCTTCTATTACAGACAAATGCTCAGCGTTAACCATCCGGCTGTTAGTTTGTTCATTCAGAGGAGCCGGGGGAATCTCCACATTTGTCGTACCCATTGTTCGTTGCCCTGTGTTATCAGCAGAAGTGCTTGCCATCTCATTTGACTCCAAAATTGGCCCATCTAGCTGTTCAAGCACAGACTCGAGTTGTTGCACAACTTGAGCCATTGTTGGCCGTTTCTTTGGTTCATCACGCAAGCATCTTTCAGCTACAGCCACAAAAGCTTTAAGGCTATTTTCTGAGATTTCATCTCTCAGACTTGAATCTACTATCAGATCTAGGTTTTCCTTACTAATGTTGTCTCGAGCCCAACGGGTCAAGATCTGCTCGTCTTCAACGAGCATTAAATCCACTGCTGGTCTGCCACGTAAAGTTTCCAACAGCACCACTCCAAACCCATATGACTGCCATAGAATCACAATAAAACAGTAAAACAGCGGTGAATTCAAGAATTTCAGGGATGCAAATCGAACGATAAATACAGACTCAACGTGGTAGGATTAGATTGAACTCGATGTAAACGGACACAACTAGCACACCGAATACTGATTGATACATCATGAATCATATGGACCACTCCGAAATTACTTGATTTAAAATTGAAATTCATGAGAAATTAAATGCATAATTTTAGAAAATTTAAAAGGAATTCTAAACTGATTAAAACTCTCTATATGTGTTTTCAACTGAATAACTACTATTTATACTAAATACTATCAGATTTTAATTTAAAAAATAAATATGCTAAATTTATTAATAAAGTCCATTAACAAATAAAAATAAAAATAATAAATATTAAAATAAAATTTAACGGAACTTTTGATCGTGTAACCATATGTATCACTTTTCCTTGTTAGTTTACTAGTGTTGAAGTAAAATGGGTCCAAGTACCCTCTTGTGCCCTTAACTTCTGTGCTGACATGGCTTTCTAACTTGCTTCTATTTTCACATTTGGCCAAGCCGAAGTCTGAAACCTTAGCAATGAAATTTTCATCGAGCCAAATGTTTGAAGCCTTTACATCACGATGTATGATTCCATGGTCCGAGTGAAGATGGTCTAGTCCACGAGCAGCTCCGATACAAATACTAAGGCGTTGCTTCCAGTTGAGAGGAGTAAAGTTACTGTGTTCCCTAGGAAGTTTGTAGAGGTGGTCGGCTAATGTTCCACCCTTCATATAGTCATAAACAAGAATCATTTCTTCATCATCACTGAAATAACCAATTAGAGAAACTAAATTAAAATGTCGGAGTTCGGAAAGTGTTTCGATCTCTATCAGGAACTCGCGTGCACCTTCATTGGAGCACGATTTTAAGCTCTTTACAGCGACAATAGTTTGCTCTTTATCAATAACTCCTTTGTAGACCTTACCAAATCCACCCTTTCCAATTAAATTTGCATCGTAGAAGTCTCTGGTGGCTGATATGATCTCAGAAAGAGAAAAGCGACGACAGGGTCGTTGGGCCTTGACTAATGGCTTGTTATCCTCTTTAGTAGTGCTAACTTCACAAATTTTCTGAGATATGTGAACAATAATATTTACCAAAGAAATTATGATGATTACAACAGCTGCAATTGCATTTCTGTGACCGAGAACCAGCAGTGTTTGGATAGTCCGGGATGGTGAATGCTGTAGACAAGGGAATTGGGCTGGCAAGACTGTTGTCTGGGTTGCTCAACTTGAGTATTTTTCAAATGCTTCAACGAGTCCGGGTCCATGTAAGAGTTCACCATATGACAGCATAGAAATGAAGAGGTCGCGCTTAATATCTTCTTTGTGCCCTCTCATGGTCACCATGTAGTCCATGTACCAAAGACTGTCACTTTAACCTCTTTCTTTGGCAAAGCCAATATTGGCGTGAGCAATCATATCATTGATGAAGACCTTAAACATCACATCACCAGACGCCATAGTCTTGAGCCCCAGTTCCGTGAAATGAAGCCTGATCAAGTACCTGAATCCCATATCCACCGGCATTGTCCAGGTACTATTTTTTATCATGTCTGCTTTCGGTGCTATCCCCCTTCGAAGCATGTCATCAAAATCATCGATAGATCGAACAGAATTCTGCTTGATATTTACTCGGTGGATTCTTTCAAGTGCGGTGTTGTAATCAACATAAACCTGAGACTTCTGACCAACCACTTGGACCCCCATATCCCCACCATGAGAATAAGAAAGTCTGGAGGGGACTGACATAATATAAATTCCACTTATGAAAGCATATGTTTTTAGTGATGGACTGCAACTACTCACGGGAGAGAAAATTATATTCAGTTGCTCATCTTCTTGCAAGTACAGACAGAACTCCTTGACAAAAGAATTCGCGCCAAGAGCTTCAGCAGTAAGCGAAGCACTAAAGTTACTGAGCAGGGTAAAAGGACCAGCTTCAACTTTGAATACGTCCATCAACCCTTTAAAACCTCTGTACGGAGTGGGACTGAAGTGAAAGCGAATAATTTTCTGACCTGGGTTCTCTCGGACAGCGTAGGAGAATCGGGAGCGGGAGATTCTTGCTGTTGTGTAGGGTATTTCATCGGCAGATTTTGACCTCTTATGGATGACTGCGGAGGCGGTTGACGGCCCCTTTATTTGTAGAGAGGGAGAAGTTTCGGTTGCACGTCTCCCAACCAGGCCCTGCCATTGGGTGATGAAGAAGTGCCGGTTGAACCGCAGTCAATCGAAACGCCTCCCGACAGATGGGTTGGATTAGTGCTGAGGATGTGGTCAAGTAAAGAAACAGCAAAGCAATTGAAACGGGATACGGATTCATGGTTCGATTTGCGTTCTGCTGAGAGTAGCAAGAAAGATGGGAGTGTGTGAGTGAATGACGGTGGATATGATAAAAGGATTCGGGGTTAGACTACGGATTTTGAACTTGAATATATGTTTCAGATGGAGTTAGTTTATTAAGTTTTAGATCGAAAAACAATTTTAACTTATTAATGAGTGATTTGGGGAACGTCTTGAGAACCTGACCAGTCATTTCTTGAGCTGGGACACTCAACCAAACATGGCTTCTTAGCGATTGCCTTTAGACGTGATAAAAGGATTTGAACCGATTTTTTTTTTTTTTCTCTCTCTATCAAGTTCCAACATGCTATGTTTGTTTTTATTTTAATAATTGTGTAAAAATAAAGAAATAAAACTTAAAATGCAGAACTAATTAAGTGTGCGTACCTTTTAATAAAAAATGAAATCAAACATAACCGTATTTAGTACATGTATTATTTTGACTAAACATGTCTTGACTCAATATGTAGTGGGGTGGAGTTTTCAAAGGATCATTAAAACTCACGACTTTATTTGGATTCAAATTTAATTAGAAATGAGAATTAGTATAAAAATTAATAAATAATTTTAAAATATGAGAAATATGTTTGAAATTATGTACTTTAATAATAAAATATTATAAAATAAGCATTAAAACATTGCCCATATCTTCCCATACATTCGGATTGAATGGGATATCTTAATATTATTTGTTATATTAATAGTCGATAATTTTATTAATTTATATATCTAATTGCACGTGTAATAATTGAGATATGATGTCTCCTCTTCCTTAAAAAAAAGATTCTCCTCTAATTAAAAAATGCACACACCATCAACTAAATTGCTAAGATTTATTGCTATAACAACGGATAAATATTTAAAATGTAAATTACTTAAATCGACTATTTAAATGATATTAAATATTAACTTGAGCAAGATTTATTCCATCTTTGTGTGTCACTGCCAAATCGCACAAAGCAGCGTGATTAGCTTTAATTCAAAAACCAACGTTCTTGTAATAAATCAATAAAAATATGATTTAAGACGGTCGTCTTAAATTTTATTAATAAAAATATGATTTAAGACGGTCATCTTAAATTTTATTACCAGTCTTTTTTTTATAAATAATAAATTCGATGAAGTTTTTCTCCGTATTTTCCTTTTTACAGGGAGAATATTGTCAATTTGCAGAAACTTGTTATTCTCCCAGAGCCGGTCCATATGCACGTAGACCAGTCAAACCGGTCCACATGTATTGGGGGAAGAGGAGGGTAGGGTTTGTTTGCAGCCTTCCTGTCGCCGCAAGCCGTAGAGGAGTGTTTTCATCGACTGACGGAATTCAACCATGGTCTGCATCTCTCGCTCTCTCTGAATTCATCTTTTTAACGTTTAAACTTTATTGTTCTCGTTTATTTTGTTGTTGAATGTGCAGCCGTCGCACAAGACTTTCATGATTAAGAAGAAGCTGGCGAAGAAGCAGAGGCAGAACAGGCCTATCCCGTACTGGATCCGAATGCGCACCGACAACACCATCCGCTACAACGCCAAGCGCCGCCACTGGCGCCGCACCAAGCTCGGTTTTTAACGTGCTCGGGTTTCAGTTTTTCCTTTTTATTATGCGATGTTTTGTTTACGTCATAAGATAATGGATATCTTTTAAGGAATGATGGAGTGAACGATTGATTATTATGACCTTATATTGTATTTTGTTTGTGTGTTCCAAAATTAAGCCAAAACTTGATTCTAGGATGAGTGGGTCAATTATTTCGGTATTTGTTTTGGAGGTCTATTAAAATGATGCTTCTGTGGTATATGGGATATGCAGTGGACTTTTCAGTGCTCATTGATTAACATAGTTGCTTTGTAAGCTCTACCTGCCTGCTGCTGGCATCCTGAAATTTTCTCTATTTGTGTCCTTAATTGATTATATGCTGTCGGTGGTCACTGTTAGGTTTGATGGATTGAATTTGATGGATTGAACAAATATATATATATATATATATATATATCATTAGTTGAACAAGTTACGATTTCCCCATTGAATATGTGCGATTTTGTAGGATGTACTTAATTTCCAGCAGTTTGAATGTGTCATTAGTATCCACCCCCGCAAAGAGGGAGGAGACAAAAGGGTGTTGAATTTGATATTTGTGGAATGCAAGACGAGTGTAATCAGCATGATTCCTTCATCTGCGTTATACGTAAAATTGTATGTTTGCAACGCTTGCTGGTGCGTGATAGTTGATGGTTGTTGTTTTGGTATTTGCATGTTTCCGTGATTTTTGAATGTCCGTGAGTTATCCTGTGACAGGATGTCTCTGTTAATTGTTCTAATGATCATCCGTAGGTTGGCTTGTTTATTATTTGAAGTGTCTTGCTGTCAAATGTTAATGTCTTTGGTGCATTAAGGTAGTGCTAGTCCGTTGGTTATATTGGAACCCGTTTCTCCAAGAAAGTATTGGAATACTATTGTAATTAGTATTCGGAAAATGATACTGAAATCCACCGTCGAATATTTAGTAGCAAACGTACCCGTTAGAAAAACTCACCTATTCGAGCTCAATTTGAATAAAAGAAAAACTCACCTTTTCAAGCTCCATTTAATAGTATAGGTCAAGCTTGCTCAAACTCCATATGCACAATCTCCAGTTGAGTTGTGGTTGAATTGCTTCAAGTTGTGGAATGGATTGCTTCAGCTTGCCCCAACCTCACTCCTAATCAATATATTAGCACTTGCAGTCAGGTTAGCCACCGTTGAGGAGTCGGAGTGCTGGCAAAGATTTAGATACAAGCACGCGCAGAAGAACTGAGATGCCCCCCGGTTTGGAATTTCAAGGTACAGTCATCACTGGAATAATAAAAGGATTTAGAATCGCGCAACCATGTTAACGTTAATGGATACGATTATGACGCAACATCTTGTTCTGACGACAGGGAACAGTAAAAAATTGACCCTGATAGCCATAGAGAAGCAAAACCTAAACGTCAGGCAACAACTTAGGACCGCATCTGGAAACCATTTTGACACGGCTATTAACATCATTGAGTGTAAAAGAACAAGTATTATTAAAATCTTCACTGAAGAGTCAAATTCTCTGTGTCAGTTCAAATGAAAGCCAAATCCTCCGCAGCAGCATCTCCGATGCGAGTTCGAACTCAGTATGCGAAAAATACCTCTGTGCTATCGGAGGAACCAGGAAATTCTTCAGTTATCATTGTTTACGGAGTCCTCGATATTTCCACTAGAAGTTTGTGAAGTGCTTGAGGCTTGGAGAAAAATGGGGAGTGATCAGCTCCTTTAAGGCGGAATACCCGCTCTGGGGGATTTTTGTTTATCATGCATTCCTGTACAGCAATCGTTATAGCATTGTCTTCCAGAGTTTCTATATAAAACCTTCTCACAGACCCATGGTTTGTTTCGGATAGAGAGAGCTTCTCCAGAACTGGAGAAAAGGGGATTGGCCTCATCGACACAGAAGCCAATGCAACATCCTGAGACAAGAAATTGAAAAGTGAATTAACAAGATAAGAGCTATTAACAGCAATCTAAATGTACATATCCCCGGAGAAAGTGCAAAGGAAGAAGCTGATGGGCTACGCTGCATCATTTATACTCCAAAGAGTTAAAGTCTTGCAAATTTTTTACATCTCTCTCTCTCTCTCCACTTACACTTAAAAGAAAATTTGCCAAATTACAAAGAGGTTTCGTCCAAATCATTCAGGTCACACTATCGAGACTAAACATCGGATGCATGATTTTAGTTCACACTATTAAGGTTATAAACAGCATCTTGCCCCAATCACTTTCAGTCCTATGTTTTTAACTTTTTAAGATTATGCACTCAAAAGGTCATTGAACTTGTAAAAACTGGAGTGATGACATTCAAGGCCACAGTTTATCGATGAATTATAGCTAAATTGCTGCAAGATTCAGTAACCTTGTTGCATGCCGTTTGATTAAGCTAAGAAAAATAAGAATACCGTATTTAAGTTCAGCTATGCAATACCTTGGCAGGACTCTGGTTGAATAGCAAGTCCCTCAAGAGAGATTTGTCAAAATCAATAGCAGTTGGTGACTGATTGTTCCCATTGGCATAAATAAAAACCTGTGCCTGTCGCATTAAATCATATGTTCCCACCTGGAGCAGCACAGGCACAGAAAATAATTCTCTTCAACAATCGGACATTAAATCAACCAACTAATAAAGAAGGCTCGCCCAGACAAACAAAAATGTCAATAAAAGCTCTGAACAATCAACCACCATTAAGAATTGCACAATGAGCTCAAGTTTTGGTGGAAGAATAAGGGCTTAGCCCCAATGAATAAATTCACTTTCCTCTTACCTTTCCCCGTCACCAAGTGAAAAACACAGAATATCAAAATACTGTTAACTACAGCACAATTTCTATGCGATTCAACAGAACGGCGGTATATAACAAACAAAAAGGTAGTTCTATTTGCACATGAAATCCATCAGGTAGAGAACCAACCAGCTAGGAAACCAACCTCTTCAGAGAACATATCGAGGGCATTTTGCCCACCTGTCAACATAGCTGCAGCTAGAAAAACAGCTTTTGAAATTTTAGAAGGAAAAAGCTCCATAGCATATGATATACATGCCCCGCCAAAATCATGTCCTACTAAAATTACCTGCATGCATCAAGGAGACATGTGAGAACAATAATCGTATGTTCATATTCTTGGATGAGAATTAGAAAGATGCATGCAAATGGAAACATAGCTACGAAATAAGTTTCCTGAGAGCCAAGGAAGGAAAAAAATTATGTAAAATGAGGATAAACAAAGCTCCTAAGGTAATGAAATAGTTTTCAGCTGTAGAAAGGAAGACTTAAATGGCAGACAAGTTCAATTAATCAACAGTAAGGAGATGAAGTTAAATAGCTAAAATTATATTTTCATAGTAGGAATCACAAAATTTCGAAGCTCAATTCACAGTTTTCCATGATATAAATAATAAACCTTAAGAATGGAAAAGCATTAACTTGATAAAATGTTATCATTACCCACCATTCTAGCACAAGATGATATGAGATGTGTTTTAGCTGAAGAAAAAAAAAAAAAAATATATATATATATATATAAATGAAATTATTACAGAATTGCAGAAACGAATTCTGAAGACAGCTGACAAGGAAGAACTTGAATGGCACCAATTTTTGATGATCTAAGTAGCTTAGGTAGAAAAAATTCTCATGAAGAAACTCAAAAATATTTCATACTTTACCATCTCAATTTCCAAATCGAAATTCATTTTGAAAAAGGAATATGATTAAAACCAAAAACACGAGAAACTATTTGTAGAACAGAGCTGGAAGCGTAACCTTCTCCCCATCACCGAGCTTTTCCAAAATATCAACCAAGGGCTTCACATATTGGGAAAGACTTTTTATGTTGTTTGAGTCAAACGAATCTATCCCAGAACCAGTCAAGTCAACTGCTGTAACTTTGTATCCAGCTTCTTCCAACAATGCAATAGTTTTATACCAGCACCAAGCACCAAAACCCCCACCATGAACAAGCACAAAATGATTGGTCTCCAGATTGTCAAGCTTGATATCCTGTCACTTAGAAAACTGATTAAATGATAATCCAGAAGGCCAGAACAGACACGGATTTATGATGTAATGGCAAAAAATAAGATGATACAAACTAAAATAGATTAACAGTAGCAAGTGGAACAAATATTGTTTTTAGCTCTTGGAAAGAAATATTAAGATTATAGAAGTAAGGGAAATGTTAGGAATGTTTGAGTTTGGCTCATCCTTTATTTTGTGCAATTTTTTGCATGCTTTTTTTTTGGTTATATGAAGAAAGATCAGAAATTTGCAATAATACAGAAATGGAAAGAAATTGCTTCAAATATCAGAAAACCAATAATGAAAAACCACTTCTCAACAGTATAGAAAATTAACATCTCCTTCTCTCTAGTACCTGTCATCACTACCAACAAGAGAAAATTTTCAAATGGGGCCACTTCAATAACAACCGACTGGAGTCAAAGATTAGCAACTTCAATAATTTAGACAATGAAAATATTCTTCAGCAAGAGATCAGCTATAAGTAGTACATATAATGCTTGAATTGCTGAAGGTCAAATTAACTGCGACAAACTACAAAAAAAGGTTATTATGTCGGATTTTACTATGTAATAGTGAATACAACTAATGCAACGATAGGGAACATAATTCAATTTTGGAGCTCCACCATGCATAGAAAAGGCTGGGGAAAACGTTGTTTTCAGGGATGAGGGATACGTTCGTATTTTCCGAAAGACGACGAAGGAGCATGAGAAAAGAAATTTCTGTTGTCCATAACAATTATCATGCTGAGCCGGGACAGTAACTACTCAAACGCACGCCAGTCGATAATGAACTACAAACTATACAATGCAAACACCAAACTCGAAATGGTGAATGAGCGGAAATGAATACACCACAAACTCCAATAATGCTCTCAACTTTTTAACTTTGCCGACAGTCTTGATTATAGAAAAGGAGGAATCACAGAAAACACAATTCCCAATCTCTTTAATTAACAACTAAAACTCAGCTTAAACATAATAATAGTTCCAAACTTCTATGAACTATTCTTGATTCGCAAAATCATCAACGGGGTTCAACGACCTAAACTTGTAAATCACCAAAAATTTCAACTAAAACACCAAAAAGGTTACTCCATGTTGTACCTGATTAACAAGCTGGTGAGGTTGAAGCAGGGGATCAGTAAGCGACCGCGATCTGGAGCTCGAGCTCCGAGGCAAAGCCTGACTCTTCTTTGAGTTCCCACTCGGGTACCTCAACGACGAGGACCTATCAAACGGCGCGGTTACGCCGCCGTTCTGCAGCTGCTGCTCGAAGAGAGCCACCGCCGCCAGCGCTCGTTCGTTAATCAGGTTCCCCTCCTTCCTGGACGAGGAGGAGCGCATCCTCGTCCAACGATTACTCCCAAGGCCTCCATCCGCCGCCGCCGCCGAGTGACTTGTAATTCGCCTAGACGCTCTTCTCCTCGGCACCGATCTGTCTTCGCGAGAGAAACACAATCCCATACTTCGATCGATAGCAACCTATTTCAGCTCCTATTCAATCATCGCAATCAACTGTGGAGTTGAACGCATGGTGCTGTATATGAACAAACGTATAAGCGCGAGGGTATTCTATCAATTGGAGAAGAAAAGGAAAGGGAAGGTTGTAGCCACGTTACTTAACGAGAACGATGACGAAGGAAACAAAGGAAGGTACCTGCAGAGAAAGCGTGCGGGAGCGAACGCGAGTGCGGTTTAGCCGTTTAGGGGTTATGAGCGTGGGCGCGATTTTTGCCTTTATTTCCAAAATAGCCTCTGTACTTCTAATTTTATATGCCTGTCCTTTGACCTTTTGGCCATAGGAAATGGAAGGTGACGGTGTTGCTGACTCTTGTCGACTTTGCATAAAGCAAAAGCCGAGGGCTATGTTTGTTTCCAAAACAGGACAGAGAAGAAATTTTTGAGTGGTTGGAGTAGAAATTAAAATTATATTTAATTTATAATATTTGAGTTGATAGAAAAATTATCCTATATATATATATTTAATATATAATAATAATTAAATAATTTGATAATATATAAGTTTATTGTATAATAAAAAATAAATGTGAATAGAAAAATTATCGGAATAGATATTGATTTAATTATGAATAAGTATAATAATTAAAAAATTATTAATTAGTTAAAATACATGAGAGAAGAAAATTTTTAAATTTTAATTTGAATAAAATTTATATTGAAAAATCTTTGATTTATAAAATTTTTAAATGGAATTAAATAGTTTGTAACATGAAAACAAACATAGCCAAGTTGTTATGCTTATTAAATAAGGAAATTTCGGGGTTAATAAAAATTAATCCGAGGATTAAATATGCATTTAGGCAAATTGGGTGAGCTTGGGAATTTTAGCAATAAAAAATAATAGCTAATATCAACATATCAAATTACGCATCTCAAACGTTTTGTGTCATGACACGTGTCGTAGTTATTTTATTATCTTCAAAACAAATAATTAAATCATAAGACACTAAATGTTATGCACCACGATCGAGTGTGGCCGACAATTTACTTGTTCGGATTTGTCCCCTCTGGATTAGATTTCATCAATCTTTTCTTTGACTAAAAAGAAGATTCAATTTTGAATTTAATTTGAAAAAGGAATAGGAAAATCACTGGAAACGAAGTCCTAATTCATTTAACTTGTTCAGATTTGGTCCCTTTGGAAGAGATCACATCGATCTTTTATTTGACTAAGAAGAATTTAAATTTGAAATTTTAAACATATTACAGACTTTGCGATCATGAATTATTTTAATTTATTTATCCATGATAAGCCCTTCGAGAGAAAACTAGACTGTGTTTGGATGCATATTTTTCGAAATTTTCCATCCTTTCAAGTATTAACATCTAAATATATTACTTATCAAAAATTAACTTCTAAACAATTACATATTTTGTTGTTTGTCTCTCTTTTACCTTCTCCACGCCAAATTTTCTTTCACAAAGCATGCATCCAAACATGACTTGACTCCAAGCCCTGGAATTTATGTGTGATGGGCAGGAAAATAAATTACAGAATACATTCATTCCGTATAAATAAGTACACGTGTTCACCTAGGGATTGGTAATTCAATTAATAGGTTATTTCAAGCAAATATTTTCTTCTTGCCATATATAAGAAGACAGTTGCCGACGAGGCCCAAATGATGTTAGTTCATAAGAGAAAATATTATTTTAGGAAATACATAATCCTTTTGAGCCCCCCCCAAAAAAAAAACAAACAAATGACAAATTAGGGTAACTGTTTCTTTAAAACCCAGCAATAATACGATATTTTAGATTCGAATCCGAGCAAACAAAAATGTCGATGTTCGCGTGACTCAATGCGAGTTCATTACATTTATTACCCGTTGTAACCCAATAACTATTAAAATCATAGGACATTTATTAATTGCGATATTGAGGTACGATCACATTTAAAAAATCTCCAACCCACCAAACAACCCAAAAAAACACACTCGAAGAAGAAGGGTGGCAGCTGGTTAATGGTCTCATTAATTACGTCAGCTACGATTACTATTTGGTTGGTCTGTGACATAAATTCAGATGGGGAAGAGGGTGGTTTTTTCAGTTTCAAGATTAAATGCAAATTCAATCCCAAATTTTGCCCCTTCCGACTTTTAATATGATGGCTTAATGGAATCATCCCATTCCTGACTTCTCTTGGCTACCTTATATTTAGACTCTCCTATTTGGCACTTAAAAACGTGCTTAGGACAACGTGTCGTACCGGTAGACCTACATTTGGTGTGCCTAAATACACAATAAACAATATTAATATATGCTGACATTATCTCTTGACAAAACATATAGGTTGGCCTAACAGTCCTTTGGACTGCGGAACGGATAACTAATGATGCTTACAAGTTTTAGTGGTCAATATATTTTATAAATAAAAATTTCTTTTATCAAAGCGACACATGTTCCCAAGTAAATATAATTTTTGATGATTATTATTTTTAGTAATTACTATTTTCAATAATTAAGAAAAAGGCACCCACGTCAAAGCTTAGTCCAACTTTTTGCGACGAGCATTAAAATTCGATGTGCGTGTTGTTGGCAAAATTTGATGACATGTCGCTGGCTATCATTCTTGTTTTCTTCCTCTTTGAGTGAAGGTATTGATAACTTGATTGAATTCAATCAAACTCGAAAATATTTGAGTCTGATCAATTTTAAACTCAACTTTTAAATGATTGTGTTGTTTTAGTCTTTAGATTAGGATTTTTAAGTATATTTTTTATAAAAAATTGTGTAAATGTAAAAAAAATTGTAATGATTTTAACTTCAATTTTAGAGTAAAAAAATAAAAACAAGCATAGCCAATATTTTTTGAGCTTGTTGAAAACCAAATTATGTGTGTTAGAAATAAAATTGAATTATATTTGATTTGATTGTATAAACTTATATCTTATGTATGAGATTGTATGTAGTCATTGTAATTAGTTTTGGACATTTGTAAGTAAATGTAATTTTTGACTTGTACTTTATTATCTTTTTTCATTTACTATTCAAATCTTTTAATATTCAAAAGGGCTCAACTTCAACTCAAATTCAAATTTAAGTTTAAATTTTAAAAAAATGGAGTTGCATTGAAATCGAATGATTATCAATTTAAGTTGCTGGACAAAGTCTCATTTTCAAATATACTTTTTTTAAGCTTTTTTTTTATGAAAAAAATTGGGGGATATAATAATTTTCTTCTACATTTTTGTGCGCAAATATATTGTCTCCTCTTCTTGACATATGAATTAAATATAAACAATGTTTTTAAAATTGAACCGAATCGGCCAATTCAGCTGATTTAACTAAGAACTAAGTCATTTGTTTGGTCTAAATATTAAAAGAATCGACTATACATAAAACTGGTTACCTGATTACTTATTTGGTCAAAACATACAACAAAAATACACGCGTACAATCAATAGAAGAAGAATAGCAACTGGGCTTCTCCTATAGCAACTCTTTCTGCTCTTCCTTACATCTATCATCCATCAATTGTGGTTGAAATAATTACCCGCCTCTTCTAACATCATTTTTTTTTTCAAGTAATTTCAGCTTCAAGTTCGTGTATATTTTAAATTAAAAATATTTATTTTATTCTCTTTTTTCTTAACCCAAATATAAATTATTTGCTTGTTGAAAAATAATATATCAAGTTGAAAACCTAAAATCAAGTTAAATATTATCAATCAATTTGTTATGACCAAATTTTACAATTTATTTGTCTCAAAGCTTAAATCGACGGATTGTACGCTTCCTCTTGTTGTAACTTGCAAAGGCTATGTTTGGTTGCAAATTAGAGAAAAAAAGATTAACTGATTTATTTAATATAGAATATATTTTTGTTGTTTTTATTTTTATTTTTTAATCAATTATTATTTTTTATATATAAATTTTATACAAAAATATATTATTGTATACATATATAATTATATTTAAATCTGTTGAATTCGCGGGACCTGAAATTGAATATAAAAGGTTGCCGCTAGTACCGTGGATACTTTGCCATTACAACAAAAATTTAGGATTCTCTTCTCGCGTCATACTAAAATTCTCAGCAATAAAGTAAAAGAGACACGTGCGTGGCACTGAGACATCCAACACTGCGCCAGATTCAATCTTTTTTTGTGTCCAACAGTTAAATTAATTCTTGTAATTAAGTAATCCAGTCAAAGCTTAGGACCACATCATATTAACAATGCATCATTATTATTTCATGCCGACGGAGGAAAATGGGGTGCGTGCTCGTGGTTACGTATTCAGTGCATCGAATCTACAGTTAAATCTTGGTTGAAAATTAGCTTCTGGGTGTCTGAAATGTCGTTATCATTACCAGACGAATAAAGGCACTTTAGTGCTGCATGTTTAATAAGGTGCTTCTCCGGTAAAAGATGCCGTGGTAGTTTCGTTATAGCCTTTATCATTAAAGAAGCTTCCATGAAATTCATTTGTCCTCGTAAATGTTTATGAATTCTCAAGGGATAAACCCAGTCATGATGTATGCTGTACGCAGTCTCGATTATCAAATTTATTAAAAGTATTTGTCAATTTTGTCTTTTATTATATATATATATATATATATATAGAGAGAGAGAGAGAGAGAGAGAGTTTTCCAAACCCGGTTTCGGGTGGATCGGGTTAGATAGGGCTGGGCCGTATTGGTTAAGGTGTCTGGACCAAGCCTTTTGTCGGTCCATATAATATATTGTGCTCTTGGACCACTAATTAACTAAGGCCCAAATATTCGCGCTCCAATTCTTAGCGGAATCACCAAACGCCGTTTCGCCAAAATGCGGACTAGAAAACTCGTAGAGTCTCCGTTTTCATGGAGTAGGTGATCCCGGGGTTTGCTTCTCTATAGCCGAGTCATGAAAGAGATGAAACATATGAGATCCCACTTTACACTGTAATTTCGTACCAAATGGTCTTATTTCACGTCTTAATCTGGGGTTTCTTTAGCTTTGACTTTTGTTTAATGCTGGATTTTACATGGACCCTGCGCTTGGTTTATTGGGTTTTGCATGGACCCTGCAGCAATTTTCAGTTGTCACCGACGGCAATTCTCTTTTTTTTTTTTTTTTGAATTTTTAGGCTTCTTTTCTCTCTCTCTCTCTCTCTCTTTGTGTCTGTCCAAACTTGGCCCAATTTGCAAACTGGCCCAAAACCTGCTTCCAACCCAATTCAACTCTCGACCCAACTAGACTTCTCGGCCCAACTGAATTTATTTTTTTTTCCGTTCGCTGGTGGTGGTGGTGACGCGGCTAGGGTTGTTTTTTTTTGCGACAATGGCGGCGGCGGCTCAGGGCATGACAGTGAGGGGAAAACACTCTACAGAGTCACACGGCCTTTATTTGGCGGTGGCTCGGCGAATCTTGAGGCATCCGGTGAAAGATGAAGGCACGACAGCAATGGCAGTGCAGCTTGAAATTTCTCCCAATTGCGGCGACGTTGGCTTCAATTGATGGTGGCGGTGGATTGAGCTTCGAACGATGATCCTTGGGAGGCTGGATTCTAGCCTGAGATCAGCTGACGGTGGCAGATTGCTGCTACAATTTTCGATTGTCGCCAACGACAATTCTCTCTTTTTTTTCGACTTTTTTTTTAAAACTCTGGATCGTCGTGTATCAAATTAGAATTCGACACAAGCTCACACTGATACCAAACTAACGCGATCAGAATCACGTCGAAACAGCAAGATAATGACGGTGTAATTGAACCCGAATTTGAAAATTTCAAGAACGCAAACCGAACGAAAAACGTCAACCCAACGTGATAGGATTGGATTGAACTCGATATAAACGACCACAATCAGCACACCGAACATTGATTAATACGTCACGAATCACACAGACCACTCCGAAATGATTAGATTTGGGATTGAAATTCCTGAAAAATTGAATGAATAATTCTAGGAAATTTGAAAGGAATGTAAACTGATTAAAACTCTATCTATTTGTTTTCAACTAAATAACTACTATTTATACTAAATACTATCAGATTCTAACTTAAAAAACTCATATGATCTAATTTATTAATAAAATTTATTAACAAATAAAAATAAAAATATTAAATATTAAAATAAAATTCTACAAATTTTTGAATCGCGTCAGTTTCACTGCAGTAATAATATGAAGTGGCTGATGCTAATACCCGGAGGGACAGTATTGAGTCTTCTCATTGAACTTCAAATGAACACGTGCAGATATAGGGCAATGTGGGGCGCAACCAAAGACCTGAAAAGTAAATGGGAAAGCGGTAATTAAGTTTCACAGCCAACTTTACGTTGTTTGGAAAATTCTACTTACTTTTATGCACTACTGACATATCTGTAAGGAATATAACAATATGATTATGGAAATATCCTTCTATGCTCACACTCTGGAAGACAAAATGATAAACAATGAACATAGGGTACAAGCTAAAAAAACAGCAGGCCTCCTATATAAGTGAAACGAAACTAGTCAAATAACAAGAAAAACACATGACCAGTGCATAAAGAGAATATTCTTCTAGTGTATAGCGCATCATTAGTGTATTTGACTGCTGATTTGAAATTTAAACTAGCTTTATTTCCTGAAAACCCCATATAGACATAAACCAAAACTATTTGACGATATTGTCATTCATGGTTACCCAACTAGATGCCTCAAATATTCATCCTCGAAACTGAAGAATTGCTAGGTTCTTTGAATAATTTACCTGAAGAGCAATGGGGGTGGGAACGATGGAAGTTTTTACAATATCCATTTGTAGTCCTGTTGGAGTCTCACTAACAGCAATACTGCATATTCGTATATTTCCTGATGTTAGTTTTTCCGAGGATTGCCATCATCATGTGAGAATACATTCTGGCGAATAACTTATTTAGCTACTTGTGGTTCAACGAAGTGAATTTTCTTCGCACCGAAGGACCAGCTAAGTTTTGGCTATGTTATCCATCGATTGTGGGGCTTGGTCAAGATGTTACGTTTCCAAATTGTGAATTCAACTTTTTTGCTTTGCTGCATTCTCACTCTCGGGAGCATTCAGCACCTATAGAGAACGGACCAGGTTATGAAAAAGAGCGTAGTGGCGGCATTGGCAAATGCAAGGAACCTCGTGGAAGATTGGTACTAAGGAATTCTTATCCTAGAAATCTTAATAAAGTTGTGCCGCTTCCTGTTGTCAGGACATTTAGAGAGGACTGAGATCGAGATTGCTACACCATTTTTAATTCTGCTTTTTTTTTTTTTAATTTTTAATTTTGGGGAAAGTGCCGGGGCATGAAACTTGAACCAAGCATGAAAAATGTGAATATGGAATGTCTTTTTTTTTTTTCTGTTTATATTATATTTTTTTTCTATATGTTAAAATATTTTTATTTTAAAATTATTTATCAAATTAAGCCAATCACGTGCTTTTGAAATCACGAAATTGTAAATAAATTAAAAACTAAAACAAAAATAAAAAAAGAAAAATCTATTTTTCGTGATTTGAGTTTACGGAAATAGTGTCCTTTTATCTATTCTCTGTTTGTCTTGTTAAAATAGACAAAAAAAAAAGTATAATTTATCATGCCACAAAGAATATACTAACAAACATAATGTATCGTCAATATGTGAACGTTTATATTGTATAAATTTAATTAAAATTATTGTATAATTTTTTTATTAATTATTTCATTAAATAATGTAGTATATTATTTTAGAAAATATATTTTCTATACGGCACAAAATATTTTAATTATAGGAGAAATCAAAACTAATTCATTAATAATTATTTTACTAAGCATCTGTCTTATTTGGTAAAAGTTAACTTTGTAAAATCTACTTTAATTAAAATAAATAAAATATAATGCCATTTGATTAAAACAAATAAGACATAATACCATTTACAAGCAAGATACAATATTATTTGATTAAAATAAAAATAAATAAGAAACGAGCAAACAACAAACAAGAGACAATGCAAGAAACAAACAAACAAGCCACAATGTAAGGGCCGCGGATGACGTCACGAAAAATCAATTCTGTAAATTCAAATCACGGTTTGTAATTTTTTTAACGTATTGTTGGGTTTTCTTATTTTTTTTTTTACTACTTCTAGGATGAAATTACAGAATTTTAGAATTTCATTTCAATCATGAAATTGAAACAAATTTATAAATAATTTTAAAATTAAAATATTTTGAAATATGAGATAAAAATTTGATACAAACAATTATAAAACCCATGTCTTGTTAGTCAGAATCTGATTACTTTGTGTCAAGTTTGCACTGGATTTGGAAGTGAGAATTACTATCCTTGTTCTTTCTTGCTGTCACTGACTTAGGGATCTTGAAAACCCTATTCCCTCCACTGGCAATTTGGAGAACACGTCGTCAAGGTCCCATCAGCGACAGAAAGCACTATTACCTTAAATTTCTGTATTCAAATACTTAAAATGGCAATTCAAATTTATATAAGCTCCGCGAATATGTTTTTGATATAAATTTTGTTGGCGATGACTGTTATTGCGAAAATTTAAAAAAGAAATAAAGATGAGAGGAAAAAAGAACAAAAACTATTATTTTGATTAGTAATATATTAAAAAATAAAAAATGTGAAAAATACAAACATGGCCCATGTTGCGGGTCAAATCCGTGCAAATCGTGGGGCCCACGTTCGTGTGAGTGGGGAGCCAGCTTCCTAGTGTCGCCAACCCCTGCACTGATATCACATATTTTAATATTTAATTTGATTTTAATTCAACCACAAACCCCGACTCGAATTTAATTAAAAATTAATCAACTCAGATCAAATTTTTATAAGTTTAGATTAAAATAGATTGATCTCGTAAATTTAAAAAGATAAATAGCTCAATTTTAAATTTTAAGTTACTTAACGAATTAACTTGCAGATTTACGCGAAGGTGAAACTTTAGACCGAATGAAAATATTAAGAAAATAAGCTTCCAAACGTAGCCTAAATCTTTTTTGTCAAAATAATAAAGCGAAAACCCGAAGGACCTCCGGCCCATGTATAAATAACTAAATAAATAAATAAAAGCTCTCACATTTAAAGAAACAAAGAGCGAACCAATGTCTGAAAGCGTTGCTCTAATTTCTCTGCTGTGTCGCCAGTGGCTTTTTTACCAACTCTGTCTCACTGCCATCTTCGCCTCCAAGCTGCGTCATTCCGAAGCCCTCTGTAAGCCTTCTCTGAGCGTTTCTGGATGTGTGTTCGTGCGTCTTTACTATGTACACGTATGTATCAGCCGCCAATCTGAGAATCAAAGTACATTTTTTTTAAATCAAGTCTTAAGCAGACAGCTCTCGATTGTTATCTGTGGGTTTCGCGTATGTTGAATTCTGTGCATGCATAGAGGATTTCTTGCTGCTTTTTTTTTCTTGTTTTTTCCTTCTGTTTAAAAAAATCCTCTCTTTTGTTTGATGTTGTTTTCTCTGAAGACTACGGCGATGTTGTGTTTTTAATTTTTTTTATTTATTTATTCCCTTATTTTGATTTCTTTGAACGGATTGGTTTAAACTTTCTGCTAGGCGAATCTTAAGTTTACACAATAACTCACTGAATATAACGAGAAAAAACTTGCAGTGTTTAGAATTGGTTGATTTAGGAGAATTTGTTTAAATGTTGTTCAGAGGAGGAATTTCTGATAATAACTATTATCTTTGTCCCTGTGATTCTTTATGACATACTGGTTTTTGATGGATTACAAATTCCTCTGGTGTCATTAGTCGTTGGTGATGTTGCCATAATTTTCAGCATCATTTAAATACGAATCTTCTCAGGATTAATTATAGTCACCTATATTGTCTCGATTACCCTCCAAATCGTGGGAGACTTCTTCCTGATGAATATGGTTCTTTACAGTTGCACCAGGTTATTCTGTTTTTTCTGTCTGTAACTAAAAGTTTCATTTATTCCATTTAACATCGTGCTTCTTGATCACGGAAGATTGTGTGCTTATTGTGCTTTAGATAATATTTGTTGGTTCTGAATCGTTTGGAAAAGAATCTCCGTGAGACAGATTTATCTGTGCCGCCACTGGTAGAATTCCCTAAATTGGTTGCAGGGTCAACAGAGAACCTTCCTGAAGTGTATACGGACGACAAATAGAAAAAGCGACAGAAAAACGTCAAGTCAACGAATAAGGACAGAGTCTTAAATATGGACCAGAGGGAGATGGATGCAGGGTCAACAGAAGATCTTGCTGAAGGCAATGTAAATGACGAAAGAAAAGCGATGGGAGAAAGTATCAATAAGGAGGTGGAAAATAAAAATAAAATCTTAAGTGTGGGCCTTGCAAAAGGAATAATAAATTTGCGTTTAACTGATGGAGAAGAAATTGATGGAAAGCTCACTGGAAATGAGCGCACAGCTCAAGAGTCTGAATCTTCCCTTCGAAGGGAAACCTCTTTATCAGATTTAGTGTCTGATAAGGAGAATCTTTCAAACTTGTGTAAAGATAAAGAGACTGCTAAATTATCACATGCTGCCAAGGTTTCAAGTGACAGAGTTTCTTCTGAATTAGGTCAGAATAGGTCTCAGCATCAGTTGGATACCATGAATATCGACGAGAAAGTCTTTACTATTGAAATCCAATGTTGTTCCTGCCCTACTCAAATGGCTAGAGAGAATGCCAGGTTAAATGAGGTAAACCATGAAATTGTTGTTGATGAGGGAACATGTTCAGCTGGAGGCAGGAATGTCTTCTCCACTTGCAATGTTGAGGAGACGCGTCATCTCTCGTCACCTGATGTGAGGGAGGTAGAATGCTTGTCACAGGATTTAGAACAATGTCCAAGGATGGTACCAATTGCTTCAATTAAGAGAATGCTACTTGTCCTTGATGTAAATGGTCTACTTGCAGACATAGTAATGCCAGCTCCAAAAGATTGTAGAGAAGACAAACGCATATTAGGACGAGCAAGTGAGATTTTATATTTGTTAGATAACTTGATGCATAATGTGTGTCTGTTTTTCAATATTAGAACGCCAAATCAGTTAATTAACTCTGATCAAATCATGCATTTTTTTGGTAGTTTTCAGGAGACCATTCTGTGATGATTTTCTGAAGTTCTGCTTTGAGAACTTTGATGTGGCCATATGGTCATCAAGATCCAAGTACACTCGATCTCCATTTCTCTCTTTTCAAATTTTTATCCTCTTCCCTTGTTTTGTTTTCTGTGGGACTTAGATTCAGTTATGTAGCAGTAGCTGTGTTTCTTGGACTTTCTAGAGGTTGCTTTTGTCCTTTTCGTGACTTGTCGTGCTGACCTTGGAACACGTATTTGATGTGCAGGAAAATAATTGATCGAGTTGTTGATTATTTATTTGGAGATCTAAAAGACAAGTTGTTATTTTGTTGGGTAACCTTCCTGCAGGCCTATTTAACTTTTCATAACTAATAATCAACAAATACTCTCATCAGATATTGGAACAGGTCTATATTGTTAACATTGATCCGTTACTTTGTTTCTTCATGCATTTTCAGCAGCCGTCCTCATGCATGTGCTATAGAGCAAGTTAATAATGGAATTTTAATTGATTTAAGTAATATATCTCAAATTTCTTTCTATGCGATCTACATTTATTTCAGATTTATCACAGGTTGGTAAAGATTGCAAACTCTGAAATAACAATTTCCTTGCCATAACAAATTTAGTCACACTGGCAAGTGCAATTAAAATCGGTATTCGTTATTATTTGTTAAATAAACTATATTAATGCATGTTGCAAAAAGATTCATGATTATAGAATCATAATTAGAGGTTGTTCAACTTCTGCAGGCGCTAGATAGTGCTGGAGGTATGTAATTCAATACTATCTTTTTTATGTCTTAGTGAAACAAATCTAATGTGGTCTTGTTGGTAGATTTATTTGATTTCAGTCCCAACCAATTAGGTAGTTCATGGTAAGGAAATTTGCAATGTTATGCAGGACATGGCTCACAGTACACAAACAGGATTCAAGACTCTTGAAAACTGTCACAAGCCTTTGGTTTGCAAGGAGCTGAGGAAAATTTGGGAAAATGATGATCCTGATTTGCCTTGGAAGAAGGGAGATTATGATGAATCAAACACGTTATTGTTGGATGATTCTCCTTACAAGGCCTTACTGAATCCTGTAAGATTTTCCCCCCTTGACATCAGTAATCATGTTTCTGATTCTCTTTTACTTTATTTAGCTTATTATTGCGTGTTCTGACTGTATGTTTTGTTGATTACCTTTTAGTTGCACACTGCAATATTTCCCAACTCCTACCATTATGGGGATAAAAACGACAATTCTTTAGGTAAGATTGTTTTCAATGAATATCGTTCTTGTATATTTGTTTTTGCATTTTTGTTCCTTGTGGTGAATCTTCCCCAGAAATGAACGTTACCTCTCAATGATGTAACTTACACGTATGCATCTATATTGTGAACATTCATCTCCTCTCTCTCTCTTTGCTTTGTTCGCCATAAAAGACTATAAAAAAGATCAAAATATCTCTGTTTTGTATAGCACTATTTAAAAGTAGTTGCCACAAAAGATTTGACATGATCCAGAGATCTATCGAATTTTATTTAATATTTGTTATTTTTATTTTTATCTATTAATGGGCCTTATTAATAATTAGATGGCTTTTTAAATTATAGTCTAATAGGATTTAGTATAACTAGTTATTTTATTCAATTAAAATAACAGACAGATATTTGATATTGAGTTTGAAACTTAGTTTTCTCTAGAATTGAGCATATTCAAATCGATTTAATAAGGGTGATCTTTGTGTGAGTCGTGACGTATCAATTAATTTCGGCGTATCAATTGTGGTTGTCTTATCACATCAATTATCAATTTTTGGTTGAATTTTGGTTCAAGTACATTGGGTCGGGTACTCACAGTTCGCGTTCTTAGGATTCAAAATTGAATTCAATTTATTTTTGTATTCCCTCTGTTCACATAAAGATCACATAGAATACCCAAGGTTCTCTTATTCCTCTTTGCATTCACTTACAAGAGACAGCTCGATAAATGCTGTTAACATTCATTTGTTGAATCAACTTTGGCATAAAAGTTATGCATAACAAACATCCACTTTTTCTTGGTTAATAAAAGGTTGATTGCTTAACTAATGGAAGTTAAACCATTGCAGGCCCTGGAGGAGATCTTCGAGTTTATTTAGAGGGGCTACTGGAATCTGAAAATGTGCAGAAATATGTTGAGCAACACCCATTTGGTCAAAGTGCTATAGATGAAACCAACGTGTTGTGGGACTTCTACTCGGAGGTTCTTCAGGCTATGTCGAACCGACTGTGCTCTACCTAATTTGAGTTCACAGTAAGGGGTTTTACGAGAATGAGAAGCTGTTTCCCTTTGCTTCTTGGTATGTTATCTTTGGGGGATTTGCGAACCTGGAAGAAGCCACTGGCTCAAGTATTATGGTGGAATTAAGCAACTCCAGTATGAGAGATTGATCTTAAGTTCCAATATTTTCTTATAGAAATTGGGAGGTGCGTGGAGCAACGGGGAGTAGACACCCCAGTCCTTTTCCATTTGTTGTTGTAATGAACTTCCAAAGTTAGCCTCATCCCCATTTCAGATCAAGAAACCATTGGTACGAATGAGATCTGTCTATTGATTTGTGAGATTCTTCTGGTTAAAAGTGGGGTTGCTTTGCATGGCCCTTGGATCTTTGACCCAGTGGACTGCTTTCTAGAGGGCCTTTCAGAGAAACCCTTTGTCTGTAGGCTTGTTTATATAATTGTCACAAGTGCTTGATTGCAGTGTGGCACGGGGCAAGGCCACTGGTAAGAAGTTAAGGTTGTCCTTTCTTTCCTCCAATATGTGCTGTGAATGCTCTGTGCTAAAAGCAGAGAGCGGCCGTTGGAATGGAATGGTGAGATTGGGGAGTACGTGTCCCAAAAAGCAGCCCATGAATGGGATGTCATAAAACCAGCTACCTTTGGACCATATGAGAATTGGGTGTACAGCCGAATTAATGAATTTAGTTTGTCGTTGCTTGGTCCATCCATGTCACGGTCTTATTGCCATATATTTATGGAGAAATTGTGCATCAACTTTACACTGGACTTTCTCATTCCCAAATTAGAGTGGCTTTTTTATCCAATAAAAAATTTTAGATAAAAAAAAGAAAATCAACCTTATTTTAAAATGTTGCAGACATAAGGAGGGTAACAATTATAGATTAGAATATGTAATTTTAAGTTTGGAATAAATACTTTTGAAGATTTTTGCTATTTCCTTCTCCATTCTCTACCACTATGGTTGGTTTAAGTATTTCAGGGGGAAAAGAAAAGGAAATGGTAGAGAAAATAATTTTAATTGTTTGGTTGATAAGAAAAAGAAAAGTTGAAGAAAAATATAGTTAAAATAAAAGGAAATTATTTTCCTCACAAAATGATGAGGAACTTGAGAGAAAAACTATTTTAACCTCTCTCCTTTTCAAAAAACCTTTCATTATTTATATTTTTTTGTCTATTCTCAAATTATTTATCTTAAATAATTAAAAAATTATAAATTTCGAGTTTTTTTTTTATCTTGTGTTTCTATTTTTAATTTTTTTTCCTCATGAAAATTATTCCACCAAATAACACATGAGATTTTGATTTTCTTCAATTTTCTTTTCTTTCTCTTTGATATATTTTTTTTCTTTCTAAAATCCTAAAACAGAACACAGCGTAAATTTATCCAAATGATACTCCAGCTGTCGTAATATGACAGCTCTTTATGATTCAATAAAGAGCTTCAGATGGATGTTTGACAAAAGTGAAACTTTATACACAAATGTCCTTGGTGTTTGAGATTCAATAAGATCGTTTAGTTTTAATGTAAATAATAGAGTACTTTTGACAAGAGAATTTTGTTAAAATGAAATCAATTCAGGATGTAATAAGATCAGCAGTAGTAAAAGCGCATGCTGAAGGAATATGACTTGATTTGTGATGAATTTCTAGGACACCAACTTACTATTACCAATCAATGATAATGGGCTCATCCATTAAATACTCATAAAGAATGACTCCAATACACTATTGCTCAATGGCCCTGATGGATCCTTAATGAAGCCTCTTGGTTGATAAAGCTGCATGTGCACCTTCACTCCATTTTACTGCGCATGAATGTAACTGAGCAAAACAAAGAATTATAACCCTTCCAAAAATATACATCACAGTGCAATCGGTCAAACAGTGAGGACTTTGGGGTTGTCCGTGAAACTACACAAACCTAATACATGTACACACTCCCCTAAGCAAATCAAATTTAAAACCTTTTCTAGCAACCAGTGACTTGCAACTCTGGAGAAAGTATGGTACGTTTTCTCTTTCCCTTGTGGGGCTGGTCCTCTGTCATCACCTGCAAGTGCCTGTGCCCTGTCCAAACTCATTGCTTTTGGGGTTGCCATGATTGCTCCTTTCCTGTTTTTCGTCATCATTTTCCCCTTCTTTGCAGGGAGTAGGTTTTGATGCCAGCCACGCAGTGACCTCATTCCTAGTGCAACTGGACAATTCGTGAATTCAGTGGGTAAGATTGTTAATCCTGTGGGTTTTCAAGTTCCAACCTCTCCTTTCGTTTTTCCTTTGGACATTAAGCTTCACTGACTCAGAAGTAGACCTTCATTTTCAAGATTATAGAACGTCAGATGTTTGTATATATTTATTTTTTTTGGTTTGACATGTTGGTTAGTCTTTCAGATCCCAAGGGATCACAGTGCTGAAATCAATGCGGTAGTGAGGTGTTTTAATTTCTAGAGGCTGGAAATGTGCAATATAGACTTGTGATTTGATATTGCACATGATTTGGCAATTTGATTTTGTGAATCGTCCTTCACCTTAGTCCAATTCAATTTAATTTTGTCAACTACCATGGATGCAGTGTAAAATTACACTTTCCAATCCTGAATTATTCATTTGAGTTACTTATATTGCAAGGTCTGTGCTGAATAACCTTTATAAATAAGTAAATACAATTTAAGAACGGGATTATTATTTGTACACTTTGTTTTGCTTCATTAATGACAAGAATGAATTTCCACACTACTAAGTTTACTACGCGACACCTCAAATTAGAGCCAATGGTCTTTCTTTTCACTGCCTGTCTCTCATGTGATTATCTGACATTTTAAATAACACAAATCCCCACACTCAAGTCCATCTGCTTCTATTTATGAACCACTGTATCTTAAACTTTTTATGGCTCAATTTTCCATGTAGAACATGATCACAAGCTTAATTAATTTATAACTAAAAAGATCAAAGAATTAGAGCATGATCTCAATATTGACAAACTAACACTCCCAATAATTTATGCAGGCATGTACATGATTGATATGGTTTTTTTTTGGGGGGGGGGGGGGGGGCATTTGAGTTGGGGTAGAGGGTTTCTTGGAACGTTGTATCAGCTATTGGTTTGATTAAGACAGGCAGGTTGGCCCTTGCCTTGTGAAATTGAGGCAACCCTCATGGGATCTCTTCACTTTATACACATGATCATGGGACCTTCTTTGCAGCCTCAATTTCAATCCTCACCCATCAATTCATTCTTTATAGCTCAATTTCCATCCTCGCCCATCAGTTTATTCATTTCCCTACTCAGGGTGTTATAAAAGTCAAATAACCTTGAAAATGCACCCGGAATTATTATATGTAAATAGGAATGGTGGGCTACAATTATATATGTACTTTGTAGGATCTTCCTGCGAATAGAATCCCAAGTTCTTAATTAGATAGATAATTAATTGAACACCTACCTACGTTTCTTATTATTCATTTTTCCATAAAATCGATTTCAAGAGAAAAAGGAAGACTTTTTTAACCTAAATTGTGATTTGCTTATATAAATCAACACCCCCTGTTAAACTTATTATATGATGGTCATAAATCAAGTGGACAGTGATTGGAAAAACTCATTTATTGCATCAGAGTAATTTGTGGTCTGATAAAGCAGTCTTGGATTCACTCCCGAAGCTGCATATGAAGAGCAAACAAGGATAACCATTATCTGGAGAAAGGTGGCCTTCAATGTATTTTTGGCCAGTGATAATTACTTTTGGAAAACAAATATCATGCATCCACAGTATACTGCATTTTTTGGTTAGGCTGTCAAACACATCAAAGGTTGCAAAGTGAGGTCAATTAGGGGGAAACACATCAAAAAATGGTTTCTTAAATTTCAGACCACAAAGTCGAAATAATTATAAGTAAGTGGTTGCGTGGGACTCCCTTCAAGTTTGGGCACGATTGCTATTAGAAGAAACAAGGAAAAATGAAAACAAAGGCATTAAATGGTGAAGGGTAATAAGCAGACAATTCTTGGCAATATTTGAAGAACTGGGAAAACATAATGTCCCATATTTGGTACAAAGCACAGGCCCAAACAACTATGTCCTTATCATCTTGACCCTCACTTCCGATTACAGCTCTCTTCCTTTCTTGCCTGAATACATTCTAACATGCTACATCTTCTCTCGAAACATCAGCAGTAACAATGCCATATCTCAGTCTAATTAATTACGATTTACTATGTAAAACACAAACTTTCCTTTTCATGATATAACAACATCGCTATTATTGTATTGCAGTAGTTCTAGCATTGCTTTGCACCTATATACATAAAAAAAAAAAAAAAGAAAAGAAAAACATTTGTAAAGCCTTCTCAAAATCAGCAGAAAGCAAAGTATATGAGCTTGATTTGGAAACTGTTCTGCAGCTTTTTCATCACCCAAAATGCTGTTGTCTTCATCATAATTTTCTTTACACTGCATTGTGGTACCAAATTAAGGACCACATCCTGATCATGTGGCTAAAAGTCGGCCACTTACTGACTGTATTGGTTAAACTGACACAGATCTCCCAACTGAAAATAGATTCCACATTATATATAAATCACAGGGCCCAGAAAAATTAATAGACCGACACTCTGGGATCTAGCTAAAGGCCAGAAGTTAGCAGCAACAGAGAGAAAAGGATGGTCTTCTTCCTACTAAACGAACTTCCTGGGAAAAATCAAGCATTGAATAGTTTCAACAACATTGTCCAGAAGTTGCTAATCTTTTTGATAGCAGCAGAGGTAATGTGAGGCAGCAGATTAAATTTCAACCACCCAATAATAACTAGATGCAACCCCTCGGAAAGCTTTTGCCGCAGCATTTATTACTGCCAGCTGATCATGCTTTGCTTTAAACTTGACACAGAGTCATTTGAGAGTGACCTTAACAGTGCCCACCAACCTTGCTATTAAGTATTGACCACCATATGAAAAGTTCCCCAAAGCCAGCCAAGTTACCCTTTCCCAAGATTTGAATTTGTAACTCAAACTATGCGTACATGAATATAAGGAAAATGAAAGTCAAGGTCAGAGTAAATTAATCCAGACAGGTGAATCTGCTAGGAACTAAGATGTAAAACAAGTATTTTTCGGGAAAAATGTTCATGTCGATTTTTGGATGATAGGACAAGAAAACTGTTTAGAAAAGCGGTTTAGACTCAAAAAGGATTGCCAGTGCATCAATCCACTTGCTTACAATTACCTGACAGAGTCCACATGCCCATATGGAGAGGTGGTGGCTCCATAGTCAAGACCCACCCACATTGTATTGTCCACATGGAAATGAAATAAAATGACCAGGGAATCTATACCCCACATTCACACTCCATGGAGAGAGCCAGTCTTATCGAGCCCGCTTGATTTTTAATTAGCTTTGTTTTTCAATTTAAAAAAATACATATAATAAAAAATCAAATGAAATATCAAATAAAATAAGAATTATAAAGACTTAGAAATACAATAAAATAAAATATAAAAACATTTGAAACGCTTGAATTTAGTTTTTAAATTATTTAATATTTTTGTTATTGTACATAAAAAACAAGTTAAGAATTATATGAAATGTTAAATAAAATAAATATACTGCAATGTCAAAAAAACTAATTTTTAATAATTTTTATGTAAAATTACTGAATAATACGCAATAAAAATATTTAACATCAACGTTTTGTTAATATGGTTAAAAATCTGAACAGGTTTCAAATATATTTATTCTAAACATTTGAACCGTCATTATATTTTATTTTAGTTCTAATTATTTGTAGTTTTTATTTTATTTGGTTTTTATTTAATTTTTTATGCGATGCAGTTTGGTATTTCAAAACAAAAAAATGTGTATTAAAGAATTGTTCCTTAAGCTTTAAGAATCTTTATTATATTTAAAAGAATTTCCAAAATTTAAGTTTTACGTATTTATTCATCATAAAACCAGAATCAAATCATTTTTAAAATTTTATAACCATCTTTCTCTCAACCACTTTAAAAGAATATTAAATCACCAGTACTTATCATGTATTTTGTTTTAAAAGTTGTTCTATCCAAAAATGCATTCCAACTTATTTTTTAACTTTAATTCTTTTTCCCCCATTTTTCTCACGAAATTATTTATTAGAAACGAAACATCCTTGCAACTGCACCTTCATTTCCTATCATTCTGTGAGAAATCACAGAGGATTTCTTCCTGGCTTACCCACTGTTTGCGCGTTGACAGTTCTTTAATACGTTGGCAGTGAGTGAGAATTGAGATCTGGGTCCATTTTCCAGTTCTCTTTTCTAATGATCCCTGGTGTCATTTAACAGTCGTAATTGTCGGCCTTCATGGCTGGAATCCAGTAAAGCGATCATTTTGAACCAGTCATAGAACAAATAATTTCCACCTCCCTACGAAGTGCCCTGTCTTCTTCTCCAGTCTTCCTTTAGTCTGCTCAGAGTTAACCACCCAGGTGCAGAAAGATAATTCCTTCAACCTTTTTCTTGACAATAAGCTACTAAACGACCACTTCAATGAAAAATATCTGATGTGTGTATCTTACAAACTCACGGTGCATGTGTATGCATGATCTGATTTTCTTGAATTCTTGTACCAGGTCACTTTCCTGGGTTTAGTTCAAGAAACACCTGCAAAATATTGCAGCCAACAAGAATTAGTGAGAAGGCAGTAAGACAGGAGAAAGCAGAATTACAATTTTGCTCTGTTTTGGCATTGAACATGAAGATGTCTGCAGAGACAATGTCGACTGTAACAGATGAGAAGCAAGATCTGCGGAAGCAGATTGGATGCATGAACGGCATTTTTCAAATATTTGACCGTCACCGTTGCATCACAGGCCGGCGCTTCAGCGGCCACCACCATAAAAGGCTCCTTCAAGGTAATTTTTAGGATTTATTATTCAGATTTAAGCCGCCAAGAAATTCAAGAATTGCACTCATCGTTAAAGAAAAATACCAACTTGTTCTGTTCTGAGGCTTCTGGTTATATTTGATTCATCTCTTCTGGACTTGTGAATGTCATTTTGCGGCGGCGAAGAAAACTGGAAGAGGAAGGCTGTTTTAAGCTGAGAAATATACTAGTGGATACTAAGACCATAATTTATGAGATTATGTATATTTCTGCCGAATGGATAACCAATCAAGTTAGTTTATTGGGAGGAATGATCTGCAATACCTAAAAGACCTGCTACTTTCTTATGAAAAATCTAGAATTTCTCCTAATTACATGAGCTTTAGTTCTTGCCATTAAATCTTTCGTTCTTCTAAGAATAACATTACACAAAAATGTAAAACAAATTGTATATGTTATCTACAGAAATTGACAAGCACAGAAATACCAACAGTGTTTTACCGCCTCAGGAAAATAATTACATTGTATGACATTGTAAGATAAAAGTATTTTCGGAAGGCAATTAGAATCTTCAACTCAAACTCGGTAAATATTAACATTTCCAAATAATTTTAGTCTAGCAAGTACCTTCTATACAGATCATTTCAGAATATGTATGATGACAATTGCAAAAAATAATCATTTATTTATTCACTCACCATTTCGCTAAGAATGCAGCATTTTTGTGTTTTTCAAGGTGGGGAACGCCAACAGGACGCCCAGTATATGAATGCTTTCAAGGTAAGATTGAGCATGTTCCTTTCTCTTGCGGAATGCATTCATTTTACAGTTGCCTCCACCATTAATTAATCTTTTCAGAGATAATTAAATTACCTACCTTTGCAGGAAAAGGGTTCAGAGGTGCAGGAGAGACCAAGAATCTCCACTGAATCCTCCCAAGGGTCCTATTCGTCTTCTACTTGTTCAACGTCTACGTTCTCTTCACTTGATTGTAGTAAAATAGCTCAACCAGAAACACTTTCGCTGAAACAAATAAATGTTCCAGAAAGCCCACGTCAGAACACGGCCACAACAGAAGAGCAGCCTCCTCTGTCGAAGAGCATGCAATCACTTGATCTTCGTCGTATAGTAAAGGACTCAATGTACAGAGAAGCCCGTGGCTTGTCCATCCAATCCCGCACCACTGATGAAAGAAGCAGCACTGCAATGAAGCACATTGACTCTCCCAGGCCTTCGCAGCCGTTCAAACCTGGACAGCCAAAAGCCACAGGTAATGAGAGATCAACTCAAGTTTTTGTTAAGGTCCATGAAGGTACAAAGAACTCCAAGGAAGAGCGACTGTCACTTCCTCGTTTCTCTTATGATGGAAGAGAATCACGAGAGGCAACTAAGTGGGGCATCAAGCATAAAGAACTCCCAAGACTATCATTAGACAGTAAAACAAGTTCGATGAAGTGTTCACCCCACGAAGCAAGAGTGAATTTTCTTGGCCGTGACCAGCATACGGAAATTGAGAACTCCAGCCAACCTCTGACATCCAACCATGAATCTGGGAATCACCATCGATCATCCAGTGTAGTGGCAAAGCTAATGGGCTTGGAGACTCTCTCACATACCATTTCCTCTGATGAGTGTAGGACTCCGACATTGAGGTCAAGCCCAAAGGAAGCTAATCTTTTAACTTCAACAACTGAGAAAAGTAGGGAAAATCAAGTTACTCATTCTCCTCGTGTTCCGCAAAGCAATCCCACCACAACATCACCAAGATTGTGTAATGCCAATTCTGCGAGGAAACAAACTACAAGCTCAAGGTTTCCAATGGAACCAGCTCCATGGAGGGAACAAGATTGTAGCCAAGGTTCTCCGAAAATGACTTCACAGAGTAGGAAAGCTACAACAAATACCCCACATCTATCTTCTTCAGTTTACAGTGAAATTGAGAAGAGGGTGACAGAACTTGAAAGTAGAAAGTCAGGCAAGGATCTCAGAGCTCTTAAACAGAGAGATGATGCAATGGGAAAAACAAGAGAGCGGTTGGAAAACCAAAGCGGAGAGTCAGCAGAATTCATGTTGCCTGGGAGAGGTGGTTTGGAAGACAATTGCGCTGCTCAGAATTTTAAAATGTCAATGCAGAAGAATAAAGAGATTTACCATCAAGTTCCTACTACCAAGAGCCCATGCACACCAAGGCAATTAGGTTCTTCTGTGCTAACTACGAAACCAACCAAAGTGACAGATAAGGTCAATCTTTCCATTTCCACCCAGGTCCCCACAAAGGAAACATCACAACAGCAAAGACTCCAAACTCGGGAACCTAAACATCGCAGAGAAATCTCAGCTTACAGACAAAAAGGAAAAGATCTGCCAACAAGGAACAATAATCTCAAAGACCACAGTCAGCATCTTCCTTCCCCAGATAAGAAGGCAATTTGGCGAACTTCAGAACTGAATAGAACCACAGCAGGCCCTCAATGCATAACTGTAGAAAAATGCACTAGTCCTGGAAGGAGTCTTGGAATGGCAAGTCCAAGATTACAACAGAATCTACGCAGGATTGAAGGGCAATCTGATCCCACCATCCCATTGTCAGACTCACACAATTACAAAAAGCAATGCAGTAAGAAGCTCATAGTAAAAAGTTCCCCAGACAGAAAACGCAAAGTGAAAGCAAAGGAACTACAGATAAATGATGACCAATTTAGTGAGCTTAGTAGTGAAACAAGACATTCAAGTTACCAAGGTGACACAGCTTCTGTCAAATCAGAAAGCAGCCACAGCCAAGTCTCACAGACAGAAACAGAGGTCACAAGCCCAGCTACTTCAACTAATAAAAATGCCAGACACAAAGAGGTAACTAATAAAAATGCTAGACACAAGGAGGTATGTAAAAACAGAGTATATTAGACTATTACACTGTCTTCTTAGCTTTTTACCTCATTAGTTGACAGGTTACCTTTCATGCCCTCAGAAGTTCATGTCAACAAAAACCAACAGAGCAGCAATTGAAATAGCAGCAACCATGCTTGAGCGACCAAGTCCAATATCAGTTCTTGATGATACAATTTATAGTGAAGATTCACCGTCTCCAGTACAAAAGACATCAACAGATTTTCGAGGTATTGCTCTATTACTTAGAATCAGTCTATCATGAACATTT
This sequence comes from Avicennia marina, assembly GCA_019155195.1. Classification (NCBI taxonomy): domain Eukaryota; kingdom Viridiplantae; phylum Streptophyta; class Magnoliopsida; order Lamiales; family Acanthaceae; genus Avicennia; species Avicennia marina. The sequence goes on from CM032765.1 coordinate 12,393,409, forward strand.
AATTCAAACTTATGATACGTTTTTTATTCTGTTTAATAAACCAATATGCCAATTTTTCCTTATATGCTAATATATTCCATCAGCATCATGTGATGACAGTAAAAATATACCACATGAAAATCTGTGATAATTAATATAATCACATAGAAAACGTATCTATATAATTGAAGGATAACCTGAAATTTCAACATGAAAATACTTAAGAGATTGCACCAGTAAAATCTAGCAGCCAAAATAGACAGATAAGACAGCATATAACAGGAAACCAGAACACCAATAAGCGATCCATTTGACTATTTGTCTGCTCAAATGTATATTCTAGACTTGCGAATGCATCAATTTAGTCTTACTAATAATTTGATTGTTTGTCTCAAACTAAATAAAAGATGGGAGTCTAAGTCCTGTGGAAGCAGAATGGGATCTGGAGAATCCAAAACATTCAACAGGGTGCAGACGACCAGATCATGGTTGCAAGTTCATTCAGAAGTTAGATAAAATGAAACACTCAGTTCATGAACTTAGTCTCTCGGATGCTGAACATGATAAAGTCGCTGCACCTCACAAAGCATTAGCTTCCGGAAGCTACAATCCGAATCACAAATATATCAGTAAAGTACTATTGACATCAGGACTCCTCAAAGATTCAATCTTCATCTCAGCTGATCAGCTCCTTCCCTCATGCCATCTGATAAATCCGGATGTGTTCCATGTCCTAGAACAGACAGAGGACATTATAGATTTGAACGGAAAAGTTACTGAAAATAATGATAAGGTGAAGTTAAATAAGAAATTGCAAAGAAAGATTATTTTTGATACGGTAGATGAAATACTGATTCAAAAAATCAGTTCAGGCAGATATACAGTGGGCAATAAAAGTATGAGTCCACAGGGATTGTTGAAAGAAGTATTCCTGGATATGGACCGTCTGTGTAGGATATCAGATTGCAATTTTGATAATGCAGGTGATACAAGGATCAGACTGTTAACTACAGATATGATGTATCAATCAGAAGATTGGGTAGATTACAGGGGTGAGATCCCAGCTTTAGTGCTAGATATCGAACGCCAGATCTTTAAAGACCTGATCAATGAGGTAGTCACAGCTGAAGCTATGGGTCTTCATGATTGGCCAAAGAGGCATTGCAGGCAACTATTTAGCAGGTAGTACTTCCACCTCCCGGTCTTATCAGCATGTAGCTTTCCCTTCTATGTACCATGCATAAAGCAATGTAACTCTTTTATAATCTTTTAGAATAGAAGTATAAAACTTGTTTAGTATTAAACTACTTTCTGTTTTCCTCCATGCTGCTTGAGTACATAAACAAGCGAACAACCTAAATCTATCCTTGTGGGACATCAAGGGCATGAAGTTGATTGTCTTTCCATTTGCCTGGTTCATCAGCAACATTTAGAAATAGTAACTTATATTCCTGAAGTCTTTATACTGGGAAGATGCGACAGATCTTAGAATAATTGGTGTATTCCAGCTAAAACAGCCGTATCTAGTTGATAAATATGCCATGAGGGTTGAGCTGCTCTCGCGCTGTAAGTACAAGAATAACTCAACCTGCTGAAATTTGCCATCAATGCTGCATCCAAGTTCCAATTTCCCCGAATCCAAGCCTCAGAATCTGGGAACTGGGGCAACCAACTAGATATATGTTCATCGGAAGGATATACCTCTGCCCGTGTAAAACTGGCCCAAACTCCTTTCTTTAACAACTTAAAAACCAGAAATCGGATATGCAAACAGGATTTCGTCAGCTTGACCAACATAATAAATAGTGTTCCCAACTACACTGACCCTGAAGTGGCAAACATCCGAAGCACCAGAAAAGCCTTGAACGGTGCCTGAACCATTCAACCCCTGGATCACATGAAACGCATTGCTTTGGGTCTTACTCGCTAAATTAACTCCCCCAATGTACCTGGAATTCACATTCGCCGGGGCATCCAATGCAGACTGCTGAAAGCTCTTGCAAACCCGCAGCATCACATTTTGGCTATGGCCTGGCAAATTCTTCAAATTCGAGACGTCTTTTTCGTCTCAGATTGCTAATTTCTTTCTAAATCGAATAACATTCACTAACACTAGTAATATAATAACCATTATCAAATCACGATCACCCGTCAAGAACTAAACTTCCCCAACACTGCTATCCTATTACCGTAAATCCGAAAAAATATCGCATTTTCACCAGAAGTTCATTGAGCGTACAAAGTTCTAGCAAGAAGGCTATATTCGCTCAGTAGAAAAACCTCAGTAAAACCTCCTCTTTATTTTTCATTTTGGGAGATCAAGCACTGGTGTGCGCATTCATCATCGACGATGGGTGATCACGTTGCGGTTCAATTTTATTTTATTTTTTTGAAAATTTTTTAAATTGAATTGCTATGTACAGTTCCTTATAATTAAAAATTGAAAATTGTGATTTGAAAACCAAAACCAAAGCTACGGTCTTGAGCAGTTTACTACAGCTCGGTACCGTTTGACGAATTACAAATAAATTTAATTTAAATATAAATAATCAAAATAAAATATTTATGTATACAACAAATTAATAGATATCATGCAAGAAATCTCAATATATTAAAATGATCATTCATTAATATTCTTAATAATAGTTAATAGCATTTATAATTCCAATTTAGTTATAACAAATTGATATTATATACATCTAACTTAAAAAACGAGACATTGAATAAATTTACAATACAATGACAATATTACAGCAAAATAATTTTTTATGAATAATAATATAATCCACATTTTATTTGTCTAATAATGAGATACAATAGAAGATAAATATTAATAGACATAGATATCATTCAAATAATTTTACAACAAAAATGAAATAAAGAAACTAATTAAAAATAACAAAAATATGACAAATCAAATGCAAACCTAGAATTAGCTCATATTTTAAATTTTGCCTTCAAAATATATGTTTTTTTATTATTTTTATCTAAAGTTGTTACATAATTTTATTAAAATTTGATAGAATTTGAGATAGATATATATATATTTTATGTAAAAATATCTTTTGTTCCAAAAATAATTATATTAATTCAAAATAACCGAAGCTTTAAATAAAGTTTAATAATCAACCATATCTTATTTAATATAAATATTTAATTTTGTTTATTTTTTATACATATAGGGATGCCGTTTGGTATGGTTTTCGTATGCCACAATCGCCCCCAAACCATAAAACGTGGCTCGGTTTTATTAAAATTTTGAAAGCGTGGTCTATATCTTAAATTTTTAACAACGATGCGGTTGGGGATGGTGTAGGCGATTTGGTTGGTTTTTTATTTTTTTGTATCATCCTAACGGACAGCCAATTCTGACCCAAATTAATTGATGTCGTCAATTGACCCGAATGCGACTTTTTCTTTGAAAATTATCGTTGCTATTAATTGGTTATCATATTCATGAATAGCCATGACGTCTTTTTGTGAAGGCTAAACATTGAACCCAAGAATCGGAGTCGTTTACCCAAATGCGACTTTTCTGTTGAGAATTTGTCATAAATCGCTCGTGAGGTTTCTTAGAAAGCGTAGGTAAATTTTGTTCTTAAAGTAGAAGAAAACCTTGAATAGATGTCTCTTTTTGGAATCACAATAAATATTTGTTTTAGAACGACCTTTTGGATTATAATTTTATCTAACTACATATATTTTATATAACATAATATTTTAAAATTATTTTAATGTATTAACAATTTTATAAAATGGAAGAAAGTACACAAAATTAGAACTATATGTGCTAGGATTGAAGGTGTAATTAAGTATAAAAGAGAAGCAAAACTGATTGTGATTTCCCATTCTAATAATCAGTCCCTTTATAAGCTAATCCTTTCTAAAAGGTATGATTATAATGATACAGCACATTAGTCATATAGCGTAGGTTAAACAATTATCATTGCTCTACAAAATCAGGGGTTTCATAACGTGTCGTGTTGCAACGCATGCATGCATATTCATAAACTTAAAACTTACATCATTCATTTATGTCAAAAACACATGAAAACCAGCAAATATTTACGTCCATTGTTGTATCTGCACCCATCTCATCAGTAAATTCTCATAAGAGTGCTGTATCTATTTTTTATTTTTAGAATTAACTGGAAAAGGAAAAGAAAAATGAAACGGGGTGTTAGTTTTGATGAGCTACAGCCACCTGTGACTAATATCAAGTTCATTGTATGAGAAGCAATGTCGAGTGCATAGATGATACTAAATTTTTGATCACAAGAAATACACCAATTTCTGAGCTTTAGCCTAAGCCAATGTCGAGCGGATCATGATCTTCAATTGGTTCCAAAAATCAAATCGAGGAACAATTGCCTAGCTAAATGTACAATCACGACACATAATGAATGCAGATCCTCGCCGGCGTTAAGATGGCAACTTATCCGGTTTCAAATTTGAGTATGCTAGCATGTAAAGGCAAGTGTCTAAACAGCACATTCAGATTTCAGACATGCAATCTAGAGATCATAATCTGAACCAGTCACATGGTTTTGCAGCATTGACACCCTGTTCCGAAGATCATCCTTCAACATTCGGTACCACTGAAAACACAACTAAGCTACATTGAACAAAGATGTTTTTATCTTCCGGTACTGCAGCAATCAGATATGCATGCAACGTTCATATAAGTGCCAGTGGAAATATATTGATCCCCTTACATTCCAGACTTTTAGCACGCGTGCAGTTTGCACGTCCGTGGCAGTGTAAAAAATTGTTCTCCTAAAGTTACAAAAAGGAACTGAACATCGTACCTGTTATCCGATTTTCAATTAAAGAATTCCTTGCATGTTACCCCAAAGAACGAGCTTTATATCCTTCCATCCTATTCTGCTTTGGTGCTCTGCAGACAGGATAGATAATTTAAAAAGCAATCTCTGAACATCAAAATGAAAAATGAAAATCAATAATATAACGAAAAATAACCATATATATATATGATACTGTGCATTGGCAAACCAGTAAGTTATGTAGTATGGTTCAAGAATAAATGTTACGGCCAATCCCAGAAAAGGGAATGCAAAAAAGGAAACAGAAGTATGTGTAGGTGGCACGTCATTCAGTAACAGTGCAAAAGCAGGAAAATTCAGGCAGATTAAAGAGAAAAATAATAGAGTTCTCACTTTCAGGTAAAAACAGAGACAACAAATTTCACTGTTTAAACCCCTGGTTGTTGACTATCCAACAATCAATGAAAAGAAAAGAACTTAGTTTCCTTAATTGTTATTCCTAATTCAATTGAAATACCAATAGATACATGGTTAAATATAAAAAGTAAAGAGCAAAAATATCATGTGAGTGAAACGTGATTTTATCAAGCCAAACCCAAGATTTTCAGTCCAACCACCCTGAGCAGAAAAATGATAGCAAAATGCAGTTCTAGATTAACCTCAAGGCAATACAATATCTCGAGGTGGTCAGGAAAGACATTTCTCCAGAAGTACAGCCTCACTGGTAAGGCCATATAGCCATGCTCGCATCTTAAATGCCTAGCAAGAGTCAATGTGTTAATGTTTTTAATATGCGATACCTACAAATGCACATATAGGACATGGTCAAACACAGATATATACCAAAATTAACAATTAAACTAAGATCTCTTTTATGAAATGAAGAAGACGGCAGGTTACACTTGAGATTGATGGTCACTACTTAGTGTGCACTCTGGGAGAAGGTTTGGCACTAAAATTACTTAGCACTTTCTATGAACTGGGATACACATGGCACAATGAAAATAAAATTGATATGCCATATTCATATTAAAGGGAAAAAAACTTAGAAAGACAAACTCATCCCTATTGTCAAACTAGACAAATGCCAAACCTGTGTACTTTAAATGCATCTCCATTCAAATTGCTTACCAATTGCCCCTTATTTCGCTTAAAAAACTGACTTGATAGCCTTTCTTTTCTGCACGTATCCACTGAATCTTATTTTCAAAATTTACACTTATTATGCCAAAGATTGTGTCATCCCAAAACTATTTATATTGAGAACTTTAATGCTTTACTATGAAGACTTACAATTAAACAATAAATACACACACACATAAAAGAACATCAATTAACTGCACTAAAAATAGTTGAGAACATTAAAAAGAGAGAGAGACAAATAGATGAAGAGAGAAATGGAGTAAGCGAGAGGACAACCCCAACAAGAAGTGCAACCATCAACTCCTTTGAGATGCCTCTGTTGTGGCTCACTAAATACTAAATTTTGCTATTTCAAATTGTATCATTGCACGACCCCGATACTATGGCAAGACTTGCAAACAACTATGGATTGTAGGTGGAAATTTAAGAGATATACCCTTTGGAGGTAAAGCCAAAAACAGTAAGTAAACAAAAATCCTGTCTTCCAGATGAGGCCGTTCAAGATCTCAACTCCCGCAACCACCATCACTATTAGGGGAAGAACACCTACAACACACAAAAACCTGGATACCAATGACAAAAATAGTACCCCAAAATTTAAATACAACCATGATCCAACCAGCCACAGACATGCCTGCAACAGCTTCTCCATTGAGCTTATATCATTTCAACAGTGAGATCTGTAGCGTGGATGCTATACAATCTTTGGTCCAGCCAGAAGTTATTAATCAACATGTCAAATCAGGAGAGCAATTCGGGAGTGGGAGTAGAGACATGGTAATTCACAGGGATGGAATACTCAGACCATGCCATCAGAACAGGCCTTGCCACAACAGATCCCCATAAATAACGAGCCCTATCAAACTCATACTCAAGTAGACAATGCACCTCCTTATTATTTGTATAACAATAGTTTGATTCAATCTACGTGGCCTGTAAATTCATTGCCCCAAGAAATCCCATACAATTTCAGCTTCTCTACATCAGACGCTAGTCTGTGGAACAACTTAGATGATAAATCAATCCAAACAGAAGCGGATACATCTTCTGTGAATGTTGACGAGCAGCTTAATCTTTCAGACGACAATCCACAGTGAGTATTGAATGCAGCCACATTTAAATCCTACCCCTAGATTCATGGGCAAGATAATATGCACATTTTTTTCCTTTTTGTTTTTCATTTGTAGTGAATGAGATTTAGTTGAATCTCATTTTCCTTGCCATCACTGTGGTAAATAGTTTTATTAGCATATTATCTTCAAATTTTCAGCAGTAAAAAAGATAATTAAGTAAATTAATTAAGGATAAGGAAGACAAAAAGTTATAAACTTGTCCTTAACTGAGAATTAGGTTATGCTGAAATTTTAAAGTTTAAAAAATGAATTTCATCTGAGATGAATATAGCTTGATTTGTAAATAATAGAAGTTCAGGAAATTTAGGTGTCAAACTGAATAGAAATAAGTGGAAACTGCATGACATAATATTCAAGTAAAACAAATTTCACTGGTCTGAGTTCACAAAATTGCGAGCACTATGCAGGAAATTCACTTTGTTAATTATCAATGCTCAGAATCTGAATCCAAGTTTAAAACTTTTAATTTTAAACAGATGAAAAAATATGGAATTAAACATAATCAACGGATTAAGTAAATTTTCCTATCTTTTGAGATTAAGTTCCATGGGCAAACAAAAAAATCAACCCTACTTAAAGACCATTATGTGAAACTCACTACAGAAGTTATGTTTCTTTTTTTTCTTTTTTGTTTCCATTTCAAGCATTATGGTTGCTAAAGCACTTGCAACAATTAAGAAGTAGCATGCAATTGCCTGCGATAGCAAGAAAAACTCAAAATAGAAACAACGAGAAAATTTTCTGTCAGCTAAAGTTTAAAAATTTAAAAGTTTAAGTCAAGAATAAATGCTTTTCAATTGAACGAAGATTGTGAAATTGACTCATCAATGAAGACTTCAGATTGTTGCTCGGTATACAAAAATATTTTGGGTGGAGAGGTTCAAGATGTATGGTTATGTACAATCCTCACCAGAACTCAAGACGGCCATTTTGTTAGCTCTTGATTTTAAGGCTGGTAGCTTATTGTTATCCACGAATCAAAATTCCAATCCACCAACAGTGCCATTTCTGACCCTACCACCACTGAAATGGTTGCTTCCGATTAAGATCAACTAAGCTGATGTCCAATGCATAACTAAACTATCAAACCAAACCTCCATTTACTAGTATTTCTTTTTGAGGGTAATGGCAATATCAGAGCAGAGGAAGAAAGCATGGATAACGAAGATGAGAGTTCCTGTTGCACACATTCTTTCAATCACTGAAAGGAATTTAATCCAAATTTCCACCCCATAATCCATTACCTTCCGCAAAGCCATGCAGGAATATTGAGGTTGTGCAAGACCATTGTTATTATAGACTACGGCAATCAAACTTAATTTTAGGGAGTCACAACAAGGATATAACAAAGAATTTGGTGGTATTCCTACTGATGAGGTTCTTTTTCTCCTTTCTCTAGTTCTATCTCTATGTCCCACAATGTTCTAATGTTCTTTTATCTAGTACATTATTAATGCCCAACATGTGTATTTATATTCCTTTAGCTTTGTTAATCTAATAAATGACAGCAGCGGTTCCTTAAATTTTGACATGGTTACCACCTAACTTCCTAGAAACATGATCTTGGCCATTTCTGCATCTAGCCCACACCCATTCATTAATGAATTGCTTATTTGGTATGCAGACAGCCCCATAAGTTCTTTGGCTCAAGAATTCATCTATAACATCAGATTCGCTACGCCAAATACTTGCTTCTTGAACAAATTAAATTGCCAAAACATAACTTGGAAGCAACAAACTTTCCATATCCCAAATCAACGCCTAATATTACAATGACTGTTCACCAAGAACAACATACGCAGCCATGTCCAACCCTCTCATTAGATTCAGCAAATCCCCTTACTTTGAATCTTCTTCAATCATTCACTACCATCGTTTTAGTAATTAATTAATATGCATGTTCTAACTAACGTGAAGAAGAGTATGAAATAAATATTTAAATTTGCCGCACTCAGAAGACCAAAGACCAGTTGTAAACAGCAAAAGAAAGAAGATTAAATTAAACAAATAGCACAAACTCGCAGGTCCAAGGATTAGGAGGCAACTGCATGAACAGAAACTGATTTGAATCCACATAATTTTAAGTTGTATCGCCCAGTTTCTGCAAAAACAAAGTATATTAGGCCAGAGAATCTCTTGCTCGCTACACCTCGAGGTATAAATTCAGCCATATGCCTTTATTCTTGAGGCATAAAATCCACGGCGAAAATGCGAATTAGCAGTAGATCTGGCCCGTCACCCATCAGAAACTTCTTCGTTCTCCAATTCTGCGCTGCCAGTGGCGGTGCACCGATCGTAATTGAACTCCTACACAGATGATATATTAATCAATTAACAAGCGCACGAAAATTGCCTATTCATCACTAAGAAAACTCAACGAACCGAAAAAAATGGAAAACTAAAGAGAAATACAAAGAAGAACATACCGGAAATTGCTTGCATCCAGAAGATAATCAGCAGTGCGGGCTACAAGATGTGTGTGTAAGTTCTGCGATTTGACATCACACCTTGTGGATGTCCTTGATTTTCAAGCAGGAAAAGAGTCTCGATTACATTGTCCATAATCTGACAGCCATGATCGCCGTAATTAAAGAGATAATCCAATTCGTTAATTGATTGCTCAACGTCTTTAAGGATTATGAGTGATTGGTTGAACTGAGAAGGGGGCCAATTTCATTGGTGAATCCTTTCGACAACAAACCATCAACAATGCATAATATATAATTAATGATCACCGGGAAAGATTTCCTTTATCAAGTTTATGTTCTATTGTTATTATAATTATTAGTAGATTGGAAAAATAGACTAAGTAGCATGGAACTAGGTTTCGATTGTATTATCCAGATTATAATTTTCTATTGTCATTCCACTTCTACTACTTGACACTTTCGGATCTCATTTGTCGGAATGTAATGTTGCAGGACAAGTGTTGTTTGTTTCTTAATTTTTCATCCTCATTTAAAAAAATTATAAATTAAATATTTTTCTATATAAATTTTTTAAAATTTTTTATAATTAATTTATAATTTTTCAATAATTATATCATTCAATTAAATCAAATTCTATAATTTTTTTGTTAACAGTTATTTTTATAACATCTTATAAATTTATATAATACTATATTATCCTATCATTATTTTATATAAAAATAATTTTTTATCAACCTAAACCTAACGTAAAACAAACACATTTGTGACTTCATTCAGTAAATATCATCGTTGTGTCATAATTACTTAATTCGCAAAAGGAAAATGTTAAGATGCTTTTAATTTTTTTATTATATAAAGTTACAAGCTATGCATTTATGGAAGTTGCTTCCGTAGCATAGTGGTAGTGCGTTCGCTTCGTAAGCGAAAGGTCGCGAGTTCGATCCTCGCCGGGAGCTCTCGGTATATGGGTTTGTCCAACAGTACCTCAGAAGTCACGTCCATTTAACAAAAAGGCTGCCCAGTTTTAAATTGTTAGTTTTACATAATAAACTGCTACGTGAAAATTTTATTAAAAATGAAAATTTTGTTTTGTTATAAAATTTTAATGGAATAAAAATTTTAATTTATTTGAGTTTATATAATTATATATACATATATAATGTCTTAATACTTAGATGATATGATATAAAGATGGTAATTTGCCTAAAAACGGGTGTGTGTGTGTGTTTGTGTATACAAGTGTATTAATTTAATTATGAATAAATGTAATGATTATAAATTGAAAATATGCGGACAAATAATAATTTAAATAAAATTTTTATTAAATTCTATATTTAAATTGACAAAAATTTGATATATAGGATGAAAAATTGAAAGTTGGGAAACAGACATTGGTATATATAATTTTTCTGTGTATAGGTCATTAGTTTGCACTATGTTTTGGGAGATGGGTTTTGTTAATAGATCATATTTGTTGCAAGTTGAATTAAAATGAATAGTATATTTAGTTATATGATTTAGAAATTTTAAAAATTTTAATTTATTTGAATATATGTATAAAATATATAAAAATGAGTAGATGATATGAAACTGTATAAAAATAATAATTAGTTTATAAAGTATAAGTATGTATAGACGTGAATGTATGTATGTGTGTATATATGTAGGTATTAATTTGAACATGAGTGAATATAATTATTCAAAAATAATTAATTATATATAATATAAATAACACGGGTATTCGTTGACTAATGACCCAATCCTCATATTTTAGAATTTTGAGGGAATTTTCATTTTCTTAAAAGCTTTTATTGGATAATGCATATCCAAATCTATATATAATAAGAAGATATTTGACCAATTTTGACTAACTAAAGATCAATTCTACTTTTAAGTCTTTTGATTGAAAATGTATAACTACATGTTAAAAGAAATAAAAATTTATATTAACTACAACTTAAAATTTTTATGCATAACCTTTTCAAATAAAAATTATGCAACATTACAATAAATTGCAATTAAAAACTATAAATTACAAAAACAATAAATATAGAAAATGAATAAGAAGACTGTCTTTTTACTAAATGAAAATAAAAAATTAAAAAATCATATAAGATAATTTTTTTTAAAAATAAAAATCATACTATATAGGTTCAATTTTCAAATGAATTTGTTTCTAATAACGTGAGCCATTAAATTTTTTCAAAATTACGATCCATTTATGCAGATATAATAAAAATAATTTTTACAAAAATCTTAAATTTATAAAATTTATAGCTTTTCAATAAGTTAAAATCATTGGATTTGTCAATAAAAATTAAAATTCAATTTTTAATACTTATTGAAATTCCAGATGGTATTAAGATAATTTTTTGAAAAGACTAATATGTATTAATAAATGTGAAATTATTTAAAAGTTAAAATACTTTGAAAAAATAAGGCTCAACAAAAAAATAAAATCATGTTATGGTTTGATACATTTGATTGAGAAAAATATTAGTTTCACATATATTAGCATTAAAGGAAAATATGTAATTTTCAAATTAATTTAATAAAGAAAATAAAAATTAAAAAATATTACAATAAAATGTAATTAAAAATATACATTACAAAATCAAAAAATGCAGAATTATAAATATATTGATTATTATTTTGTTGAATGAAAATATATAACTATAGAAATTCACGCATGATAAATTATTTTATAAAAATACAAATCAAAGTTTATAGTTTAAATGTTCAATTTTAAATAAATTTGTTTTTAATTTGAAAATTTAATATGAGTCACTTAATTTTGATTTTAACAAAAAAATTAAATTTACAAGATTTAAAAAATTCCTACATACTAAAAATTTAAAAAAAAATGAAAGCCAAACTATATAAGTTCAATTTTTTTTTTTAATATGCAAATCTAATATGAATCATTTAATTTTTCAAAAGTTAAAGTTATAAAATATATAATTTTTAAATAAATTAAAATCATTATATTTGTCAATAAAAATTAAATTTCTTTTTTTATTAATCTTTGAAATTTTAAATGATACATTGTTTTATTGAGATAATTGTTTAAAAAGACTAATATGTACTTAGCTATCAGAGCATATTCAATGCCTGTACGCAAAAAAAAAAAGGCCACTTACAATTATAAATATACAAATCACTTATAATATTTAATGTAAAAAATACACATAATAGATGTAGAATAATTGAACATAAATTTCACACACACACACACACACACACATTATATCTGCAATATAATAAAAACTAGCAAACATAATTGATAAAGCAATACTAAGATTTGGAGAAAAAAGAAAAAGATAATTACCCAACAAATAGCTTCTCCACACCCCCCCCCCCCCCCCCCCCCCCCCCCGCGCGCTTAACCAAGACCATTTAAAAATTTCTACTGGTTCTTCAATCTCGATACTGGAATTGTGTCAGAGTTATTCCATACTTTCAAAAATCCAGTTAATATTCTAGATTTTCATTTTCTGGGTATTTATTTGCAAAACCCCCCAAAAAAAAGAAAGTACGAGGTTTGTGGCTGCGGCCAAACAGGGTGTAAGAAAGAATGGAAAGCAACAGTGCATGACAGTTGTGGGCACGAGGTGGTTTCCACGCAGATTTTTGGGGCAATTATGGTTGTCAGCTAAATTTACTAATTTAATCATAACATAATTAATGTGTAATGTATAGTTAATATGCTTTGTGATAACTAAATTTATAGTATAAGAATCAGAGCTTTTATTAAAAAGTATAAATAAATGAATATGAAAATATGTTTTTTAATTACTATCACACACTTACACAATAATTGAATTTAAACTCTTTTAACTTCTCATTTGAGAGGTTGAGATTCCAACCATTGCTTCACACACTTGTATCCTAAATGCATGTGAAAGTATTTGAAAAGTAATGCACATTGTAGAAAACAAAATATAATAGAATAATAATTGAATTATAATCTTGTGATGAAGTCATCGCTCTACAATTGTAATTTAAAATATAAATAGTCACCTATTATAGTTGTTGTCGTAAGCTTTGATTAGAAATGCAGCTTAATTCTTTCTCTTCTCTGGCAATTTGTCATGAGAAGGTGAAGAGTAATCTAAATTTAACTTTTGTATAAAGACTTAAAAAATGATACTTTCAAAAACTCATTTTATACACCACTTTGTATATGCTATGCTACGTATAAAAATAATAAATGCACAAAAATTATCTTATTTTATATTTTCATTGCTTCATTTACAAATATTCTACAATATATGTGGACAATTTATATAATATAAAATAGAAAAAGTGACACCGATTTTTGATAGTTTGAAAAAATTATTTGCATTTTTATTAAATTCAAAAAAATTTTATAGGTTACACTATTAATGATGCATTCAACGTTTTTTTTAATTGTTTATTTATAATGAAATGTTATATCAATTTAGTAATAATTAAATAACAGTTTACACAATTAATGCTATTCACCTATTCGTAGGATTTCTTTACAAAATTTTGACAAACACATTATGCCTTTAATTATTATTTATATTTTATTAATCATTATAATATCTTTTCGTAAAAAAACAACAAGTTAGCCCTCGTTATGAATGTATTTATTATTCAAAATCCAACCAACTTGAAAAATATGTAGTTGTGTTGATTTATAATTTATTTTATATTGTGTTTAACATTGAACATTTATAAACTCATAAAATTATTTATTATAATCTATATAGCAGGTCATATTTTTATGTATAACATTAAGTTTAGTGCAAAAAAACTTTAAAAAAAAATTTCTTTTAAGTAAATTTATTTTAACTGTTCATTGCCCGAAGAAGTACTAGAATATTCACATCTTTAAGAAGATGATATCCTCTATCTGTGAAAAATATGAATATTACTTTTGTAAATATATGAAAAAATATAATTTACTTTGCTAAAAAAGTTATTTCAATTCTATACTAGAAAGTATTATTGGCCATGTTTATAATATTATTTAAATAATAATGATGTGTAATCTTTATTTTGATAGTTATTTGTTTTTTTTAATTCTACAAGCTTAATGTTAAAACTCGACCTTATTGAAATTTAGGCATGAAATTAGTTAGTTCTTAGTATTTGTACTTATTTTTTAAAAAATATTTCAATTATGTTTACATTTACTATATATGTATTCATTAAAATTTTGTAAATTGATGAAATTGCATTTTATTGTACATATATTTGTTAGTAGACATTAAATATTAAATTGTGAGTTTGATTGCTTGCAATTAATTTATCATTTTAGTTGTGTAGAAAATATTCTTTAACTATTACCAATTTTTATTATAATAAAGAACATTTATTTAAAAATTACACACTGACAATAGAAATCAAATATGATTAATCCGTGCGTAAAGTGGATTACACTCTAGTTAGTTATATATGTAAAGGAGAAAGAAAATTTGAATTTGAATTTTAACGGGAGTTTGTTGGTTGGTATGTTTGGCTAGTAAAGTTTGGAGTAAGATTTTGGGGTTGAAACTTGAGTTGCAAACGTAGCAATGAGAAATATTTCTTCCTCTCATACTTGCTGCAGTGCTTCATAGGTCACAAGCCATTGTTGTGAAAATCAAATATTCGGACAATCTAGTGTAATGTTATTACGATATTATTACTCTTGTATAAGATTACAGGCTCCTCAAAACAAATATTCACAATCTAAAATAATAATCACTGTAATCTTTGTGAATATCATCAAGATTTATCTGCTTTAAGTTGAAAATCAAATCTTCATCTAATAATATGAAGGACACCGACGAAACAGTAAATATTAATTATTTGCAATTAACTTTCGGAGACTTGTAACATGCTTGCAATAATCCAATTATTTCCCTCCTAATTATTTTCTTCAAATTCTGTAACTCAAATGTTTAAATTAGTGTGTCATTTTTACTGAGTACTCTTTTGGATGGAACCGTTAGTTTAACAAAATTTTGGAATTTACCACTTAAAATAAAATGATATTAGTGAAAAAAGTATACAATGGTAGTACCAAGTTTGCCTAATATATGTCACTGGAATGAGTTCTATAAATTTAATAGTAATTACATTAGGATCAAATTTATCAATTTTGACAGTGAGTTGGACGCATTTTTATTTGTTTATGAAACATAGAGGTATGGTATTTTTAAATAATAGAAATTTAATTATTTTAAATGAAAAGCATAAACAATATTTAAAATAAGCAGTTAAACAATGATTAAAAATCTTTTGAAAAACAGAGAAAATTTGCGAGAAAATATATATAAAAGTAATAGGTTAAAAGATAACAAAGATAGAAAAAAAAATAAAAGAATTTTAAATAAGAGTAGTTGTGCAATTTCACATTAGGCAACATAAAAATCTTAATTCTTGAGTAATATACTAGTAAATGTTGTACATTCTATGCAAATACAAATTTATTTGAAATTATAAAGTTGTCATGTTTGAATTGATATAAAATTAAATTATTCAAAGTTAAAAATCATAAGGAATATCCAAAATTTAAAATATATAAATATCAAAAGAATTTGAAAAAAAGAACGAATTTGAGAGAAAACCAAACAAAAACAATAAATTAAAAGAGAATTATAAAAAACTAAAAAAAATTAATATAAGGAAATTGAGTGATTTTATATCATGCAAAAATATTTAAAATAAAGAATAATTAAAAGAATTTGAACATGAGAAAATTTGAGAAAGAATTTGAAAGTAAAGACAAAAATATTAATTAAAAGAAAATAAAATAAAAGAAGAAAATATAGTGATAGAAAAATAAATTTTTTAAATAAGAGTAATTATGTTATTTTACAATGTTCTAGAAATCTTTTGAATGATCAACACCTTAACCCACGGTGCTTGCCAAAAATATATAGTATAGATTTGTTCAATGGCAATTCTTTGAATCATTTAAGGCCAAGCTTACTCTAAATAATTAAGTTAAATAAATTATCAAATTTAATCTGTTCTTTATGATTAGTTAAACTTATTGATAAAATAGCTAGTTTGGTACGAAATAACTAAAATAATATATAATTAATCATGTACAATAAATGTGATAAAATAAACCTTTAAAATAATCTCAATAAATCTTAATCTTATCATTTAAAGTGAACATTCCTTGATATATAATGACAACTTAATGGTAACATGTATTTTATAATAGATTATTTACAATTAAATTGTCCGTGTACGCGTCACATATCATTGATAGTAAAAATTTCTAATTAAATTTTATGGCCATAAATTTTTAATCGTAACAACTTATAAATAATTTTTCTTACTATTATTTTTTCTACAATTTTTTTGTCACTAATAAATATATATAACGAGTAACACTCAATATTTTCACTTTATATATATATATATATGTATGTATGTATATATGTTTGTATATGTATATCCTGTCATTAATATTTAACTTTCTTGTAATTAATGGAAACAAATTTATGTACTGCGAAAGTAAAGCAATTAATTAATTAAGTGATTAGTTCTCGTAATGTGAATACAGTTTGTAATCTACATCCTAGCTATATGCCCAAATTACAATTTACGACTTATATTTAGTGTATAAAACGATTCACTTATGATGTTATATTCACGATGCCAATTTTCACTGCTAATTCTTTAATACCCGTGAAATAAAATACAGATTAGATAAATAATTAATTACCTGGAGTTTCCGGTCAAAGCATGTAATTAGACCACACACACACACACACACTCTTCAACACTATATTTTATAACTTTACATATCCTTTATAATAGCTAACTTTGATCATTCTGATAGATTTTCTAAAATTTTCCTCTTAATAAATCTTCCTATACTATTTAATAATTAGTTTGATCTTAAATATAAATGAATCAAAATATCTTTAACTTTTTTCTTTTTCATCTTTATTCTCTCCTTTTTTAGTTAACATTTAGTTTCTTGTTTCCTCGTATATGCTATTACTTCTAATTTTGTTTTCTATCCTTCTAAAAATATATAGTTAATCGATTATATGTTATTATTGAACTAATACATAACATAATAATTTTATGTATTATTATAATTAATAAAATTATATAATTTTTATAATAACTATACACACATATAGAGTGTGCAAGTTTCACTAGTATATACATATTGAAAAAAATCTTATAATTAATAATGAAATATTATGTTTATGATATATTTCAATGAAAAATTCACATGCAATACCATTTTTGTTATTTTAAAAATACATATTTTAAATATTTAATTGAAAACGTTAATCATATATCATTTTTTTGTAAAATTTGAAACCATTTTATAAAGCATAAGTTATGTTCTAAATTCATTTTGTTATTTTCTTCTCATGTTGTTTCAAACTACTATTTCTTTACAAATATATATCTCAAATTATCCTTGCAACTAAATTAGTCGAATGTATATATCTATAACTATTTTATTAATTTTAGTAATCAAATAATTGTAAACATTATTTTTTATTTTTATTAAAATTACAAAATAATTAAATTAAATGCCTTTTAAAATTTCTAAAAATTAGTTAAATTAAGTTAGAATTGAGCTTGACTCAAACTTTATATTGCATTGGGTTCGAAGTGTTCATCACTTATCCATCAACTTGAGCTTGACAAGCCCAATCGGTTGAATCTTGAAAAGGTAAGAGTGTTTAATTTGAACTCAATTTGTTTACACCCTTATGAGTAGCATATACTGGCGTTCATATTAATGTAATTGGTATCAAAATACGTATGAACAAATACATGTTAAATTATTCAAATCAAGTATCCGTAATTGTAATAAATTTTAAATGTGTAGCCACTCTAACAAAAAGTGAAAACTATGTTAGAAAGCAAATTAATTATAATATATTTTCCTCCCATCAAAATATAAATTTCTAAATATATTACCCAACAAATTAACTTCTTCTCCTTTCTTGTCTTTTACTTTTATATTATTTTTAAAGTTTTATGCTAATTTCCATACATCGCATCCAAACAAAGACGAAAAATCTTTCGAAGCTAGAAAGATCAACTTGAAAATCTCAACCCTAAAGAAATTTGGCTTAATTATTAGCTACGCAGGCACACCCACATAGACGACATATAGATACAGCTAATGGGGACCCTCCTACACCTATGACAATTACTCTGCCTGTGGTGCTTCCACATACTTACAGACAAACGTATAAAAAAACCAAACCCTAATTTTACTTTTTGCACCACCATCTAACCTTTGATTTCTGTTCTTTCTACTTTGCTTTGGACCACAAGCTTGTCCTCTTTACTTTTGGATTGCTGGTCGTTCAACATCATTCTGAATTTTGCTAGTTCTCGCCATAGTACTACTTCGTTATATCTTGTGTCAAGATGACGTTGCCACAAACTGTCTTATTCACCTATGAACAAAGGAACCCTTCTTACTTCTTGTGCCTCCACAATTCCCCTAATCAGCAAAGATATTTCTTAACATCTAACGCTAATTTGAAACACCTGCTTGAACCTTCAAGTGACTTACACTATGTTTGGTTCTTGAAATTTAGAGAGAAAAAGAAAAAGAAAATATTGAAGAAAATGATTTTAATTGTTTGGTTAAGAAGAAAAATTCTATGAAATAAAAAAACCTAGAATGAAATTATAGTTTAGAGAAGTAAGGTAAATGGAAGGAAAACTATTTTAATTCTTATTGTTTCCCTCAAAAATTTCACTAATTAATTCTATTTTTTGATTACTTTATTATTTTTTTTTCTCAAATTATAAAAAATTTCGATTTTAAATTTTTGATTGGTTTGATTTCTTTTTTTATAGAATTTCTTTGAACCAAACACTGTATAGAATTTTGAATTTCTTTCACTTTCTTTTATTTTTTCTGTCATTTTCTTTTCTACCCTAAATTCTTAAAACCAAACGCACTGCTAATGTTTCAAGTACACGATCAAGAAAATGGGATTCGACGACAGTCCACATGAAGAAGCTAGGTAGGTCTCCATGCAGCCTTGCTAGCCTGCCTATCCATAGCTTGCTAGGTTTTATTGGTGCTGGCATAGAAATTTTATCAAGTAAAAGGAAGGGGTTGGGTGAATTAGGCATGGGTTTGCATCGTAGAACGAATTAGACAATGATGTAAAAGCTTCAAGATCAAAGGAAACCCCAAGCTCGTGAGTTAATGTGCACATCACTATTAACGCCTGCAATGCACGTTGGCCTGTGCAGCTCAGGACATGTTTCCAGAAAACTTAAACAGAAAGCAAATTACGAGAGTACTGCAATGCTAGACGTGCTCAACAACAGCAATAATGCCAACCTTTACGCTGTCAGCTGACATTATATATAAGCACTCAGTTCACCAATTGTGGTGATAAAAACGAAACTATATATAGACAAAATCTTTAGATATATTTAGGCTCCTTACCAGTTTATGAGCTATACTCATCCAGTTGTCACTGACTGGATCGATTCTGTCTCCTTCTCCCAGAAGCAATTAATTTCCAGAACTGATCGATCAAACATGAAATCATAATGCTCACAAGTACTCATCGGCCAGTTCCCTCCAAATGAAGCTCAGAAGATTCAGTTAAGCTCACCAAATGGCAAGCTTTCTCAGCTTTCCAAGGCTATGCATGTTTAATGGAACCGATCGATCATATGTTGCCTTTGTTTTGCTCGTTCCCGTCATCATTGTCTTGTGAGGGGAGGAGATTGGCAGTGGTGTTGAAATGGATTGACCCGACAGGTTGAGTACTGGAGTCAACAGGTGACGTTAGGGCGGAAGAAGTTGACAATCGTGGACTCTGAAAATCCATTTCTTTCGGATCAAATCCTGTAATCGTGGCAGCGACATGAGGAGGAAGATAGGGCTGTACACTCATTCCAGGCTGATACACAAGAACCTGATGATGAGACCCTGACGGTACAGACGTCGGTACCAGGCCGAAATTGTGCCAATCTTCCGGTTGAGCCGTCAACCCATTGCTTCTCGGAGGGTGTGATAGACTTAAATTTGAAGGATCCCATCTAATAAATGAATTGTATGGAATCGGAGTGTTCAGTAAACTTGACAGTGAAGAGGGATTTTGCCTTGGAAGAAAGCTGTTTTCAGAAACGTGATATGAACTGTAGTTTTCCACGCTAAATCTCCTTTCCTCTTCACTTCTTGCCCAATTAGTCTCCTCTCTGTCAGTGCTTGTTTCTCCTGACACCTCCTTAGATTTTCCCCCCAAAATACCTGATCTGCTGGGATGCCTCAAATTTAAAGAATCGCTCCAGTTAATAGTAGTACTGCCACTAACCTTAAGGCCTTGTTTGTCTGACTGAGAAACCAGCGGCATTGGCTGAAAGCTCCCAGGAGGAATTTGGAGTGGAGGCAATTCGTCAATTTCGTGCTTTGCAGCATTGAGCAGCCAATCCACCACCTTGCTCGGCTGACTCAGCCCTAGACGGTCTTGGAGATCGTATAATTGTATGGCGGTGTTAACGGACAGGCGCACGCGCCGGTCCCTCAGGCCTCTCACGGTGCACACCTTGCTGTGCCTGTCTTTGCCTCCGAACGCTTTGGACACGCGCACGATTCTGGAATCCTTCAACTTGGACCAATTAGACGATGTTGCTGAACTACTGGATGGGCCCTTGAATTTATTGGCACGATCACTTGTGCTGTTATCCTGCCTGGTAAGATCTGTCTCCCTTGGAATCATCTTATGTCGATCACAATCATGCTAAAGCTAGGGGTTTGGATAGTTAATAATTGCCGAAAAACTGATGGTATCGAATCTGTTGAAAACCCTTCTCGTTTGTCTGCATAAACTTCCCCCTTCCAGCTTCTGTTAACAAATTAAATGGAACACATATCGAATTAAGAACAACAATTGAACCACTTTGTGATATTTCTGTTCATGTAATGAATTCAAAGAGAGATCGAGAAATAGAACACATGATGCATCATCAGGAGAGAAGACCAACTAGTCCACTTACATAATGTGCTGTGTTCGCACAAATTGATGTTGAATTTCACCAAGACATCTGCTATATTGTAGCAATTAAAGGATTTGAATCCTTCAACGGAATAGGCAGATTAATATACAGATTTCCCTTCTGTTTCTTATGCAGAAAGGTCAAACTTCTTCCTACAGAATTTAGATAGATCTTTATGAAATCCATATGAATACCTTTTAGAAAGATATAGATAATTTCAAAGGTCTCAAAAGGAACAAACTCAATTCCTCTTACAAGGAATATAAATTAACACAAGAAATGAACTGAGAATTACTTACTATACTTTTCATGAAACTAACATCTTTCTTGCCGATGAATTGGCTCCATATGATTCTGTCTTGTAAGAGAGAAAGTGTAATACCTGGATGTGCCTTTATAATTAACTCAGAAATCAGCCTTGAAAGCCATATTTGATTGCTTCAAAGAGTGAATTCACTTGCATATGGACATATACCTATTATACAAGGTGTGTGAATGGGAAAAAGAAGATGCTGGTCTTCAACCGACCATGCTCCATGGAAAAGAAAGAATGGTGCACATAAGGCCACGTGTACCTCGGCGTCGAATATGCCAGTCAATATCTTATCAAATTCTCTCCCATCCCTACTGCATGCTTTGGCTAACCTGTCAAGGTAAAACTAGTTTTAATTCGGTTTAACAAACAACGTTTACCTTCACTAATGATGAAGCTAAAGGAGAGTAGTATAGGTTGTGCCAATGGGACCATTTCTTCGGCTGCTCATCCACAAAAGTTGGCTTTAATGCTTTATCGACAACCGCGGAAGGCGTTATGGTTGCATTCCTTTCACATGGCTTGACAGATGCACGCCCTCAGCAGCTCAGGGAAGTTGTGTTAAAATCCCCTTGCAAATGTTTTCGGCAATACAACTGAAGTTTTGTGTGCCAAATTCTGTCAGAACTCCGTGCTGAGTGTAGATACATAATCTCAAACATTTTGCAGTTAATTAGCTCAAGATTAGATTTTAATAGCACGCTTCTGAAAAACCGAATGGGTGATTTATGAATTATCCTAGCTATATATATTATTAATTATCAGAATTATTAGAAGCTGGAACCCTAATATTGTGACAGCAATAAAATAAAATAAATAAAACTTAAAGACGTGTTATATCATATGCATCAAGTCTTTTGGACTTCAGTGTGAAAGTTACTTCACCTTGATATTGGCTTATACTGGTGATGAGGGACCAACTGATTTTCCATAAAAGCTCACGAACAGTGCGGGAGGACCACTGCATTTTGCTAGCAGAGGGATTTTCAAAGGTTATATTTCCAATATTTAATTTAATGAACAGTATATTTTCCCAAAGTTTAACTTTTCTTGACATGATCGGATGGAATTCATATTAATTAATTGATCAGCCGTGTTCGAACCTTTCTTCCTGCTTAATGAGAAGAATCTAAAATGTGCCTTGTTGTCATCATCACATGATTTGCTCTTTTGTCTGTAGGATTGACGGCTGCTGACCAAATATCAAGCTTGCATGGTTGATTTGGTGACCACCAGCCAACAAATCAACCAAGTCCAGAAATCAAACCATATATTGATCAGGACAAGATAAAGATGAAACAAACCTACAAAAGATAGACACGACATCATCGACTTTGTTGCCCCAATTTATTACATCTTTAATAATGTGTAATTTAATTGGTATTGATGGCGCAACTGATGGACAGGAAACTCAGTTTGTCATCATTTATTAATTTTCTCGCTGGAAAAAGGTCATATACATAACGCACCCCCACCTAATTTGTAGTCCTCAAAATTAATTGTAAGAGTACTAACAATGTATCATCCGTGATATTTCAAGGGAAGTTACTGTTTTCTCCAAACAAGAAGACAATTCAATGATGTATTCACCAATCCTAAATCACAAATACTAACACATTGTGCTCGTCACCTGACAATGTGTGGCTTCCCTTCCATATTAATTGAATTAAAGTTTCTCGACTAACTTGTAAATCAATTCAATCTTCCTCTGAAATTAATTTTTTTTAGAAATAATTAAAATTCATGATATTTGTGGTATCAAGTTCGATTTCACATGTTGATGTGCAATGGAGATCTCTTGTGGGGTGCTTGGAAGAGGAGTTAGCACATATGATTCATGTGCAAAATTTAGTGAAAGTCTATTTGTACATAATTAGAGTAACCTTTCTCTTTAATTAACGATTTTTTTTAATGGACCCAAAGTGCGACACTATGTCAAGAACCCCAAAACAAAGGCTGTGTTATTCATGTCATTTCATTCATGGTGACGAATGCCACAATTAATAAAATTATAAGAAGAAACGTCCATCCGTCAAATTTTAATTTCATGCATGAGACTTTTTTGGGTTTTTTTTTGTTATTTATACTAATTTTTATCTCATTTTGAAATGATTGATGAATTTGGCCCAATTTCGTGGGATAAAATCACGAAATTGCAATTCCGTATTTCATCCCATGAAATTGAAAAAAAAAATACATAAAAAACCAAAAAAAAGTATAAAAAATAAAAAAAGTTGCATGTTGTGATTTGAGTTCACAGAATTAATTCCGTGAGCTCAAATCACAGAAATCCATTAGTGCTTTGTTTGTTTAGATTGAGTTTTTTCATTATTCGTTTCGAATTTTTATCTTATTTTAAAAAATATTTTCATTTTGAAATTATTTATCAAACTAAAAATTAAAAAGAGACAAAGAAATATAATTATTATATAGCCAAACAAAAGACACTAAATGAATACACGAACAAACAAATATAGGGTAAAATGTATTCATATCAAACATTGCATAAATATATTAAACAAAAAATAGTAAAATTACTTGCATATGAAACTTCTTTATGATCATATGGTGATTAATTCTATTTTTCTCAACAATTTTAATATCTATATCAAACATCCAAATCATACAAATTAAAGTTTGTCAATTTATTATTTATAATTATTATACTTAAATAGAATAATTAACAAAAAAATTATATAATAATTTTAATTAAATTTATTCAACATAAACATTCACGCATCGATAATAAAATATGCTTGTTTATGTATTTTTTTGTTAAATGACAAATTATATTTATTATAGATAAATAGACAATAAACAAGTAGAAATTTTTTTTTATTTTTAAATTTTGTGATTTCAAATTATAGAAATTTGATTTTATAATTTGAAATCACGAAATAGGGTTAGTTTCATACAAAATTACAAAATATGAATATTTCAAAAAAAAAAAAAAAAAAAAAAAAGAGGTTAAACATTAAAGAAGAAGGCTGTTCGAACAAGTCATGAACAGGCAGTGATGAGAATCCCGAGACTAGTTAAAGAAGCAAATGCTGTTAGATTAGAAGAGGTACACAATTTGCATTATTGCCCAAACAATGGTCCCCACAGATCCCAGACGAGGGACTTTGGGTCAGACTTTCAGTGATGCATCCCTTTTAATAGCCTCTTTCTTTGAAGGTGAGTTGAATAATTACACACCCCAACCCTACCCCACTGACCGCCGGGGATCACATAGCCTCCCATTTTATCCACATACATACATACATAACATACATCCGTATTTACATATATATATATATATATATATATATATCAGATGCTCCGATATTCCGTGTCCTATTTTGCTTTAGTGGTCAATCTTTCAACTTAATATATCTTTACTATTCAATTTGAACGTGTTTGAGTGAGACGCGCATGAATATGATATGTATGTACAAACGGATAAGCAATAGCGGTAAAAAAATTTAATGGGACTCTATCATCATCGTAATATGATAACATTTGTATGGATAATGATAAACAGTGAATTTTCCTGCAGTTGCTTACGTATCAACCAGGTTTTTAGCTAGCCTTTGTTTTTACTAGATATATATTAAGTGTAGGCCGTTGATGGATACTAGATTTTAGCCCCTGAAATTAGCTTGTAACTAGTTTATATGATTAATTCATTGTCCATTGTTGTTTAGTATATTTACAAGGAAACTAGAATGGTTACATTTGATTAAATTGGTGGGATGATCAAAAATGCAAAAATAAAAATAAAAAAATGAAATAAAGACGTTTGGATTGACCGCAATTATCAAATACATGAAAGGAAATTACTAGAATAATGTTTCATCCTAATTCAATGCACCGTAATTACCAAATATGCGAAGACGGGATAATTAGGAAAATTATAGAAAAATTAAATGAATAGATTTGAATAAATACGCAGGTAATTAGACATAATCGTGAATCACATCAGTCGTAATTAGACATTTTTATCTGGTAATTAATCTCCTGCCAACCATAAACTAGATCCCGATCAAGGATAGAAGCAAGAACGAAGTGAGTCATGACTTGAAGTGACTTCACGAGCAATATAAAGCGACAAGTACTCTTAATTAAAGCATTATACATAAAGGTACATATTTGAGCCCCCCCCTCCTCCCTTTATTGAGTTGCATGCATGCAGCAATATCGTATGCAGGCTGAAATGTAAGCGTGCTTGTGCACATAAAGTTAGCATGTGAAACCTTTTAATGGATGTCGGGGAGAAAACTAAAATGTCTAATTACGTACACAGAAAAATGAAAATTAAGTGCAACGGAACTCAAATCTCACAATACTAATACTTCTATGGAGTCTAAAATCACAAATTCTATGGATGCTCAATTTCTTCCCAGTTGAATAATGTGCTTCATTTATTATAAATGTTTAGGTAAGTCAAATTTATGCACAAGTAGTAAAAATGTATTTAGGTACCTGTGATAGAGGTTACGGGACTGTACTTAGTCAATAAGTATATTTATGTGCATGAGTTAAATAAAAGTTGGTGAAATGTAACTAATTAAAAAATGTGTCTAAGTTGATAAAGTAACGGGGTTGGTGTGGTCTCAACTCTTGGATCTTTTGCATCTCAACCTACCATTCATGGAAAGAATTAGCATAAATAGGCTTGAAGTTTCATTTATGTTGATCAACAATAACAAAGAAATATAAAGTGTTCAAACATTCCTCACCAACTATTTTAAGTCTTCCTTTTGAAACTATGTTATTGTTGGCCTGATTCCAACATGCCCTTTGGCTTTAATTAGTGAGGAGAATGCTGCCTCATTTGTATTTTTCAATAGGAATAAAAGGTGGACAAGGGGATAAGGTGCAGTCACGTTAATGACTTTCTCTGCCATCTTTTGCATTATTAATTCAGTGGGAGCGTTAAATCGTTTTAACCTCTTGAATTTTACCCTTTTTGTTTGTCTCTTCTATCTTAGCTAGGGTTTGCTCGTCGTTTCCCCTGGCATGAAGATGGATTCATAAACACTGCACCAACAGAAGCAGCAGAAGAAACAGTAGGGATATGACAATTCTGCACGAATTGCTTCCTCATAATGGGATCAGACTAATTTCCTCGCTTCTCAGGGAACCCTAAAATAAATCACATGCCATATATCATTGGCTCTTCGTCTTCTTTTCCTTTAAATCCACAATCCATCCTATGTTAAGAACCCTTTAAATCAATGCAGTTACATTTTCTAGAAGAGATTTTTTTTTTCAACATGATGACTAATATAATTGACCTTATAAATTTCTTCCTTTTTAACCATATATCTTGATTATCAGATTAATTACTAACACTGCTTTTAACTAAGCAGCTACATAGTGCATGTGTGGCCGTGTTTGTGCGTCAGACCATATATATGACGTCGTTATTCACAGAGGCGCACCAAAGATTTGTCTTCTGTAATCTGAACGGTGATACAGATGCTAATGAAGTGTTGATGGTGATAGCTTATCCTCAGAGTCATGCAGTTGAGGGACCCCTAACTGGTTGTGTAATCGTCAATGGGCGTGCAGTCTTGATTCAGTATAATGTAATTTCTACCTACATAAATTCAAAGCTCATTAATTACAAAATTCATCAAATTTGTTCAATTTTGCTTGAATTTATACAGATATTTTAATTTCTCCTAACTCTTTATTTTTGAACCGTTTTTCTAATTTAGTTAGTCTTTTCCAAAATACACTCTAGTGATTTCAAATATCTTTTATATATATCCAGTGAAAAAAAAATAGAACACTGTCAGGTTAATTACATTACCTTTTGGTAGTCAACAAAAATGCAAAATAGTGACCGTGCATAAGTGAAAAGGACTCAAGCGGGTATAGCAACATATACTCACCCAAAACTTTATAGATACATGCTATGGATCATGCACTCGTTTACATACCACTCACTTTTTTTTTTCTTCTTTCAATGTGAGACGAGGACGTTTTTCTAACCCATATATTTGTTCTCACCCATTTTTCTTTGAACTTTCATATGTCTCACTATCTCACAAATAGTTCTTCTATGCTTATCAATTATGTGAGCTTTTCATAGGATCATCAAACATTTTCATATCCATGGGGGCCTTCTATGAGATCTCAACCAAGCCCTATCCTTATTCTTGTTCCACGCCGATACCACTTGTTGGAGCTGTGAGCAGGCCAGGACATGAACCCCCATGGCACATTGCACTCAAGGATTAGGATGTGTGTATGTGTCTAATTAAGGGAGACTACAGACGGATAACAACACCACACGGAAGCTTGTGCTTCCCAGACAGCAGCCCTTTAGCCAAACACTCCACATTGGGTCAGCCACTACTATTTCAGACTGTGCTTCATCATGCGTTCTTATTATCAGCTAAGAAAATAAATGCATCGTACGGAATAGTCAGAAGTCAAGGTAACAGACTTGAGGTGTTTCTGCTCACTTAGCAACAAATGCGAAAGGAATGATAAGATTCTTGAAGGCATGCATGAGGCCTCTCGCCCTCATCAACAAAAGCCCAGCTTCATTTGTCATGTGCAAATATGACAAAAGCCCAGGTACGATTTGCAACTGTCACGCCCTCTTCTTCATCATTATGCATGGGCAATACACGAACCCATCGACTTATAACCTGAGCTTGTCCACTAATTACATGCATCAGCATATACTTAGAAATTAATTATGAAAAAAACCTAAACTCCATTTTAATTAAAATCTGCCCCGTGACATCTTAAATTAGTCCGTAAGAAGAGAGCGTTACAATATATATGCATATTGCTTTCATTTGATACTCACACACATAGATATTGCTCGAGTAAATATTAATTACACCATTTGATATGACATGCTATATTTATATCTTATACGTGAATGCTTTTTTATTCAAAAGGTGTAATTGGTGGCAATTTAAAATGACCATACTTTATTTTTTTATTCATGTACTGCTATCATTTTTAAAATAAAACTAAATTTTTAAATAATCTCAATTTTTTTTAAAAAAAAAATAGCAAATTTATATTTTACACCAAAATTAAATATTTGATATTTTGTATACATATGAAAATACGATAATAAAATATGGTCGTTGCGTTTTTAGTTTTATCTTAATGTTACAGCGTGAAAGTATCGCATTTTAGGAAAAGTTGTCGAGGTTTGTAATTTTTTTTAACTACACGCCCACCCAAGGAGTTCCAACCATTGCTCCAAAGTCCACACCCACCCACTCATTTATAGTGTGATAATTTAGAAATTAAGCCATTAGATTTTTTAGAAAATATAGATTTTTTTTAATCGTTTATAGTCGTTAAATATGGAGGATTTCGTGTCTGTGCTTCTTTCTTTTCAGTGCTGTGATTTTCGTTTTTAGTTGAAGCTTGGTTTTGTGTTTCAGTTAGTAATAATTACTCGCCCTTATTTTGTGTTTATGTTGTTTTCGAGGGTTACTGGAATTTTGCTGTTTGTATATATACGTTCATTGGCCTGTTGATTTCACAAAGCACCGCCCCAAGAATGGTAACATTGCAGCACTTCTCTCTTGCACCGTGACACATTCATGATACGCCCCACCTCGACATTCTCAAATTTCGCTTGTTAAATTATTGATGTTTTATCAGATGCCCCTACTTAATTCTCCATATACACACGGATTTTGGGTTGGATAATCGATTCTTACGCAACAATTAGCAATAAACTTTGCTTCGTTTTCATGTTGTGCTAGAGTAGAAATGATAAAACATGTTTCTTTAGACCACAAGAACTACAAGGCAGAGACAGAAACTGCTGATGCGCAGGATTCTTATTAGGATGGAGTTGTTGTGCTAGTAACTGGCTATTTGACTGGAAAGGATAACCTGAGAAGGAAATTTGCACAAACCTTTTTCTCTTGCAAAGGATACCATATTTTGAATGACCTTCTCAGGTGTGTTGAAGATAGTGAGCCAGAAATTAGCGGAGGGGTAGCTACCGGGGTTGAAACTCCATCCCGTTCTTTAACCCAGGATCCAGGTTGGTTTTATAATTGGTTGTCGTTCCACCATCTATGTTTGTAAGGTTTAACTTTTTTTAGAGCCTTTTCATCATCTCCATGTTGTTTTCCAGAGCTTGCTCCAGTAGTTGATCCTCTCAATGCGAACCATGCAACTTCCCAAGTGGAGGAATTTGAGGTCATTGAGAAGAAAACTGGAGACTCGATGAGATACAGTAGCAGAATTAGTTGCTTCTTCATCCCGAGAAGAAGATGCTCCGAAGAAATCATATGCATCAATAATTAGTTCGCGGACAAAGAAAGGGCCAACCAATGTCTATGTTCCTGCTAACCCAGCAAAACTAGCTTCACCAAAAACAGAGAAGCAACCAGTCAATCCAGCTGCAGAGGCTTCAGGCATTAAAGCGTCGGCCCCTTCTGCACCTCATACTGCACAAGAAAGTAAAGATGCTCTGGCAAAGGTATTATCTTTTCACTGTTTTTTCCATTCTTTAATGTCAGGACAATAACTGCACCTCAACATTTTTTATTAGGAAAAAACTACTCATTTACGAAAGAAGCAAAAACTTCACCAAGATGTTATAACAATTGTCGAATATCTGCACTGCTTTTTTCCATGCTTGGGCTCTTCTTCAAGGACTCTGATCACATGAATTAAATTTTTTACAGTTGATGGTTCGCTCAGTATATATCCGCAATATGCCCCTAAACACTACATTTGCTCAGCTTGAAGCCATATTCAAGAAATTTGGTATCATCAAGCCAAATGTTGTCCAAGTCAGAAGTAATAAGGTTGGTTTTACCACCGGTCATCTTGCTCTGTTTTCCTATATGCTCAGTGTGTGTTAATATAACACCATGTCTCCTTCCTTAGCAGCAACAAGAATTCTGTTTTGGCTTTGTTGAATTTCTAGAATTTGACTCCATCCAGAGGGCCATGAATGTGCGTGCCTTCATATTCTTTTCTTATCTTTGGTTTTCAGACTGCATCATGACACTAGACTTTGAGGTGCCGTTCTCTTGCATGAGTTGTGGGTGGGAGTTCACTCAAATGCTGAAATGTGTCTGTGCTGCAACATGCATGCTTCTCCTCAGGAAGCTTCTCTCTCGTTCCTGGCCTTATTGCAATTTTTCTGTTGCGTTGTTTGCTGCATGGGGTAAGTGCTTTGAAATCTCCATTTCTGCTTTTTCTTCTTATTTTGTACTACAGCTATTACTACATTGCACCAACTTTACAAGTTATGTTGCCTTAGTGTTTAAGATCTTAAAAATAATTTTGAAAGATAAATTAATTTAGTTATCTGTTCGCTAACTTATTTAATGTAATTATTTTTATTTTTTAAATATCCTTACTTCAATTTTTTTTTAAAAAAAATTATATATTTTTTTATTTATTACTTACTCTACCTCACAAATCAATATCTACTATATTATCCCATTCGATATTTATTCAACAAAATTAAATTATTATAAATTATATATACTCTTTTCCACACTTAGTCATATTACAACATTATATTTAATTTTAAATATTATTAAAAATATTAGTGATATCAAACAAAAATATCTTCTAAATAATATATTAAATGAGCCAACTAATTAGAATAGTTTTATTGCACCTGATTGACTGAACCATTTATTCAGAATTTTGATAGTTTAGTATTAAACCCAAGTTTCATGGACTTCTCTCTCTAAGTGAAAAAATAGTATAAAAAATTTTAAAAAAATAGAAAGCAATGCACGTCAAATATTTTTCACATTATCATTTCCATGTATATATTAAAGTCGAAATAGAGCTGAGAATCACTCCAAAATGGGTTGAACATTGACCAAATCAAATCATATCTTCAAAATATTAAGAAAGGTATGGGAAGCTAAAAAATAAAAAATAGGAGTTGATTTGCATCATAAAGGAAAAGTATTCAGCTACAAAACTGCAATATCCATCTACTGGGAGTAACTCCAACAGAATCTGAAGAATATTTTATCTGAATATTTGAAGATATTTTTCAACTAATTCATGCGAATTTTGTGGATGGAAAATATGTGTAAATAGTGTAGAGTCATGATAAATACTTGGGTGTGAAGTTTTTAACAAGTTCTTTTAAGTTAAGACACTTTATATAAACGATATTAATATTAAAAGAAAGTTTGACTTGTTACCTGACAAAGGTTGATTGTTAGAGCGTATCAACTAATTGATATCAAATATACATTTAATTTAGATTGAGTATTAAGGAGATAAGAGCTTGTTAATTTTTTAATGTTATGATGTATTATTTTTTACTTTAATTAATGGATTGATTAATCTAGCCAAGTGTCTCTCAGGCATAAAAAGTGATCTCCAAACGGCCTGTTCTCGTATTTATTTTTGATTATGTTTGTTTTCATTTTAAGTTTTAAAAAATATACATTACAATTATTAAATTTTTTTTATTTTTTTATTTTTTATTTACTTTCACACAATTTTTAAACAATGTACATAAAAACTTATATCTCGAAACGGAAATAAACATGGCCTTTACTTTTCACTCTATGTACATGACAGTGTTATAATGTCTGTTAAAAAATTACTTAGTGAAAGGACAACACACTACCTAAATTTGACTTAAAAGTTGTAACACCTAATCTAACCGTACCTAAACCCTTGATTTAAAATGTTTGGGTAGACATGTATAATGTTTGGGTAAACTTGTATAGCTGAGTAAAATTCAATTAAAATAGATAATGGCAAGAAAGCTCAACAAAAAGGGTACGGTGGGTTCCTAGTTAAGGTGGATTGGAAAATTTTGTGATTTGAGTAAAAAAAAAATTATATTTAACATTTAGATTTGAGTGGATAAAAAGGTTATTTTTATATATGTTAATTTGTAATAATGATTGGAGAATATTATAGTATATAAATTTATAGGGTAATAAAAAATAAATATAAATTAAAAAATTATAAAGATATATGTTGATTTGATTGTAAATATGTATAATATTGAAAAATTATTAGTTAATTATAAAAAAAGAAAAAAAACTTAAATAAAATTTATATAATAAAATGAATAATATATAAAATTTTTAGACAGTGTCAAATGACAAACAGAGCCAATGGTCTCAGAAAACACCATTATGACATTTACTACTGATTTTTGGCCAAGTAATTGCTTACCATCAACTGTCATGGACCAGGTGCGCCAGAAGGCTTCAGCTTCCACAAATCGCAACCAGAACGAGAAACGTATATGCGGCAACTTGCGGCAATACACCCAGTCCACAAAATTGTAACACGTGTGCAATTTCATTTTTGCAATATTTGGATCTTTTAGTGTTTTTGAGTTTTTTTAATCACCACATCTGACCAAGACTCAACCCAAATTAAAAGATTTAGTGCTTTCTTCCTTTTCGATCATAGCATTTCTCTTAACTATAGGGCACGAGCCGAAGTTAAATTAAAAAATAAAGAGGGAAACAGAAGTACTGTTAACTGCCTCTTTCCCTCGTATTTTTGAGGATGTACAAAGCTAATAATATGTTCACCATTTGTAATATTTTAAAATGTGGATTTCTTCTTTTTCTTTCCATTTTTTTCCTATTTTTTTCACTTTTCTTTTGATGGCATCGAAAGACCTACGATGTTTTTCTTGTATTATTTTTTTTTTAACTCAAAACTTCAACGTGAAGATTAAAAAATGTTTAACTAGAAAAAAATAAAATTTTAAAATCCAAAACCCGCCTAGTTTGAAAATTAAATTCATGTAATATAAATAGAAATTTTATTATAATAAACAAATTTGAAGTTGGTTGCCTTCAAAGTTTGTATTTAATTTGTTGTGCAATTAATCCAATAAAATATTTTTTTGTATATGATTTAGTTTGGCAACTTTGCATACGATGCTGATGTTGTAATAATTTTGAGTACACGTATTTGAATTTTGTTGACCGGGTGCATGCTCCTGGTTTTTGTAACTATTACCCCACAACTTGACGGGCGGGGCCCACTTCACTTTTGCCCAAACCCGCCTGATGGATCTATCTTGATGCGGCCCCACCCCATTAGGCCGTCCGTACGGAGTTGGTATCTCCACCCTCAACTCTATTATTGCCACTTTATTTGGTTAATTAATTGTTAATAAGCACCGTTCGTTTAAGCGCCGACTTTAAGAGTCATTAATTTTGGATGGATTTCTATTTGGTAAATTTTTGATCAATTGATTTCATCTTATTTATAATCATCAGTTAAAGATTATTTTGATTTTGAAAAACAAGGATTAATTTCTCAATTGGACGATAAGACAATGATATGATAGTATAAAATCTTTAATCCACTAAAAGAAAATACGGAGGCGAAGGTACTTCGGAAAGACGAAATCAGAGCTCAAATTTAGAGTCGTTTGGATCCTTTGTATTTTAATTGTGGTCGAATTCCATTGCAATTAATAATTCCCTAATTACATCCATATCCCAAATTTCAACACTGTTTACTGAAGTCATCAATAATTTAATTATAAATAAGTCGCTGTATATTCATGAATCATCACAAAATGCAGTAAACGCACCAAGACATCAGATTTAATTTCGCGAGGCAAAGATGCAGAAACTTGCCTTTTGAACCAAAATACTACTGGGTTATTACAATGTTCAAGCAGGAGTTTAAAATCCATAATGTATTCACCTTTCGGTTATTTTGAATTCTTTGGGGAATGAATTTGAATCTCAAAAATAATTAAATTTAAATCCTCCAATACCAAATTTATTCAAACAAATTCAAAACGTTCGGACTACTGATAATTAACAGCAAGTGGGTAGTGAAAATGACTACAAATTAGATCTTTCTTTTTACTTTTCAAATCTGTACGCCTTATTTTGAGGGCCCTGTGGTATAAAAAGCAGTAATCATGCTATAAATAAAGGGTGAATAAATGAGCAAGTTGCATCAATTATTTTTGTTTGGGGTTGAAAAAACTGATGATCTTGATTTGACGACATTGTTTGTTTGATTTACAGTCATGGTGGGGTAAGACAATAATGGGATATTCACCAACTTGTTCCGTGAGTCTCTTTTTCTCCTTTAAAATGTTGAAAACAAAAACACGATATTTTTACTTTGCTGTCTGTCTTCTTCACTGCACTGCATGGTTTTTAATTGTTGCACTATGAATGTCTGATATTTACTTAGTTTATCAAACAACAACATGTTTTTGCATCATACAAATTGCCTGTTAGTTAAAAAGAGTGGGCCCTTTCATCCTATATTGACCAGGAATATATTTTTTTAAAAAATCAGTTTTATTTATTTATTTATTATGAACTCAATTGTGATGACTTGTTATCTAAACAAGATCCTTTTGATGAGATCGTGCATGAGAAATAGAAGTGATGTAAAGTTAATATTTACGAGAGCATACGTTAGAAAGAATCTAATGGTTTATCTCACAGAGATTCATTGAACAGTTTGTGTGATATCCTTCTTCTTTTGGCTATCATCCTTAATTGGTAAATTTAATATCATTACTCTTAATTAAAGTGATCAAGCACACTCAAATATAATTAATAATATAACATTATTGTTTTATATATACTACATTAATTCTATATTATTATTGAAATAAGATTTTCTACAGCACAAAGTAAAATTGCACAATTGTCTTTTTAATTATTTTATTTTCCATATCCTTTTTCTTTGTCCCTTTCTTTTTAACTTCTTAGTTTTATATTTGTTCTTTCTTAATTTTTTCTTTTTAAATTCTTTTTAATCATTATTTAATTTTTATTTTAAATATTTTTATGCTTTTCCTTTAAATAATTGAATTTTTATTTGGTAAAATGTAATGATTTCATAATTTATAATTAAATTTACATAAGCATAGAGTTCGTAATTTTATTTTTATATTATAATTTCTTTTTAATTTGTTTAAGTATTTTAAATGATTAAACGGAGGTAAAAGATGGAAGCCGTATGAAAGAAAAAGCAACCAACTCTATGAGAAATGTGCAACTTTGTGAAGCGACTGATGAGCCTCGCTTTATTCAATCACCAAACACCAAATGACACATAACCATGTGAGCAGCAATCATAGTTCCAACCAATTACTTTCTCCAGCAAATTTATTCAGACAATGAAAAAGCAACTATCATCTTTGGTATGTAATTATCTATTACTTGTAACTGTGGGTCGTTGTAGCGATGCAGACAACCCTGTACGGGAAGAGGCGAAAAGCAATGAGAAGATGACAACATTGGCGTTCTGTTAGAGGTCTCCGGCGGAATGCAGGGATTTGTATAAGTACAGTAAAGCGAAAGTGGTACTGTGATGTGAGCAGTGCAGCGGGAATGTAGGGCTTTTGGCGTGCAGAGGAGTAGGGAGGCTCCCCCTCCACGTTTCGATCCATGACATGCTGTCTGTCTGTCAGCGTCCTTGTTGTTTTAGCACAACAGGCAACGAAGGGGTCCGTGCGGCGGCATCTGCGGTCGGCATTTCATCCTCGCCACCCTAAGCTGTCACGCTCTTGACACTTCGCTCGTCTTTCCTCCTCTCCCTGCATTATGACATTGCACAAGAATCACTCATTTTTTTTAGATTGAAATGCGTACATATGTAACCCTTTTTTTTTTTTTTTTTTTTTTTGCAAGTTTTGTTTTCTTATTTTGATGGGTTTGAAAATAACGGGGGCTGTATGTGAGATGTGACTTTGCTATAATTTTCTCTCGTTGAAATCCACATTCCTTTAACATAAAATATTTTTTTATTACTTTCTTTTTTCTCACTTTTTTTTTCTTAATTTTCTACGCCTAACCTTGTTCCACTATAATTTGCATCCAAAAAAGCAGGAGTTTTGTTGGATACGAAGATTATATCAGGTCGCAAAATTTTATTGAAGATAAAAATTAACATTTGTTTGAATTTGAAGATTTTTGTATATATGACATATAATAATAATAATAATAAAATTGTGTGATAGTATTTAGAGCTTTTAGGATATAAATGTGTGTCTACATGTACGTGTAAGTGTGTGTATATATTGATTTGATTGTAATTAATTATAATGATTGAAATCTAAATAATTATGTGCATGCATATAAGAAAAAAAATTAAATTTGAATTCAAATATAAATTTTGTGTTATAAAATGAGAAGTTAAGCATTTAAAATGTGTTGTTATCCAAAAATATAATAATTTTATTATTATAAATTTAAAATCCATTCTATCTAATCATTTGATTCACATAGGACTTAATACTCTTCAAAATACAATAAAATTCACAAAATTTAAAATTTTCTAATGATTATTAAGATTAAATAAAAAATATTTATGATAATATGAATATTTCCACCTATGTTTGGACGTAAATTATGTGTGTGATGGAAATTTGTGTGAAAATTTAAAAATAAAAAAAAAATAAAAAAGAGAAATAAAGAAAAATTATTTGATGTGTAACATATTTGGGAATATGAATTTGATAGATGAAAATGGTGGGAAATTGTGATACAAATTAGGAGTATTAATAAATCAAGTATTCAACTTGAACTTGATTGAACTTAAACTATTTTGAACTCGAATTTTAAAGATTTTCATGAACCCAATCTTGCTGTCAAATTTAATTTGAAGTTAAACTTCAGTTTAATTAATTCTATACATACAATTGAATTAAATCAAATTCGAATAATCATCAAATTTGAATTGCTATTTAAATTTAACTTATTAAAAAAGAATACATATACTCACTTGATCTCCTTGACCTGTGAAAATAACTCAATCCTCCAAAAAGTCATCAATTTTAAATTATTAATTTTAATCGCAATACAATTGGGTTGGATTCCGAGTTTCTAAAATCAAACAGTTCATTACCCAATCCGCCCCATTACTTACCACTTGTTACAGTGTTTAATTTTTCATAAATCAGTTAATATTAAATCAGGATAAATTTTTAATATAAATTCGACGCTAACGTCCAATTTATTAAAGGCTTATTCACTTATTTGAATAGGATTATAATATAAGATTATGCTCACTTTAAATACTTAGGCTGAATAAATTATTTTATCAAAGTCTAATAACATATTCTTTGTGATAAATAAAAATCTCTTAATTAATATCAAGTCTAGTACAAAATAACTAAATTAAAGAATAATTAATTACATATATCAAATGTGATTAAAAAATAATTAAAAAAAATCTCATGGCCTTTAACCCTATTATTGAAAGTGAATATGTTCCAAGAGATTATTTTGAGTGATAAACTTTTTTACATGTATTAATTAATTTTTAATAATTATATTTAGTAAGGTTGGCTATTTGAGGTGATTATATTTATTTTTCACTATAATTTTATTGTGAAAATTATTCAATTAATAATATAAGATTAAAATGTCAATTTAATAATATATATAATATTAATATTTTGATTATTTAATTATTTATTTTATAATTTTATATCAAATTGTTATTTAATTACGAATTTTAATCAATTAAATATGCAATTAAATTAGATAAAATAATACAATGTCATAAGCTACTAAATTATTACAAATACGGCCTTTCTTGGTTTGCGCGTCCTAACAAAAAGAAAAGTACAGAGACGTGAAAATGCAGGTGCTGAGGGTTGTTAGTGATTACTTAGTAAGAAAATATCTGCGGGTTTCCAGTTTCAACCACGTGGGCGAGCCCCCACTGTTCAGTTCCACCACGTTTCACTTTTACGACGTTTCTACGTTACACGTTCGAGGGCCTTTTCGGTCTTTTCGTAGCTTCCTACGAATGACATTCCTCGCCCTTCTCATCACCTTCGTTGCTCCTCTGTCTCGGCTTACTGGCCAGTTCTGATTTGTAAGTAGACCCAGAAAGGAGCACCTTTGCGTTCTCTCTTGTCTACGAACACATATGAACCGCTGCATCGATGTGCTTTGAGGGCAGACAAGCCTCTCAAGTGTCGTTGGTATTGAGAAAGTTTTGTTTTCGAAACTTTTTCTTTTGGTTCGATGAGCAAGTTTTGAGATCTTTCCCTCACTAAAATTTAATTTTTTTTGTGTGTTTAGTACATTTGTGATGGAGCGAGCTGAAATAAACATAGCAAACTGTAAATTTTCTCTGCGCATGAAGGAGCTTTCAAGAGATCCGCTGCTTAATCTGCAAAGCCGTTGCCCAAACGCATACCAACTGGAAGCAGATAGTGAGGAGATAGAGTTGAGTTTGGGACTCTCGATGAACGGTAGATTCGGAGTGGACCCAAAGACGAAGAAGATCAAACGCTCGTCTTCTGTATCAAACTTGGCTCTTGCCGTGGGGAATGGGAGCAGCCAACAGGCTCCTGGGATGCCTCTTGGGAGGTACGAGCTGCTGGCGAGAGCCCACTCCCTGCCAATTGAGGCGGAGGAGTGGTGCCGCCGCAAAGAGTTCCAGTCCGAGAGGCGCATGGGGGCCAGGAAACAGAGTATGAGGAATCACGAGGACAACTGTTTTCAAGATGTCAATAACGGGAAGAAATCGCATGGAGTTGCTGAAGGAAGTTTGAATGGGTTTGATCAGAACGGAAACGTGACGTCGTCATCGCGAGGACCAACTGGATGTCCAAAGGGCGGCTCATCTGTAGCTTCTGATCATCTGTCTCTGCAGATAAAGGGTACACACTGTTCTTCTTCATCTTTTGTTTAAGAGCTTGAAAAGAAATGTTCTATCCTTTTTCAACCTTTCTGGTGATTGACATTTGACCTTTGCATGTTCATGTTATGTGGTCAGTACAAACTAAACTAATGATGACACTGACACTCGTTGTCTTGATACATAACTTTGTAAGTGTTGCCTTGTTGATTCTTTTGGAAAAATGACAAGGGGCAGAAGACAACACTTATGGGTTCTGATTCTTACATTTATGCTAAATTCTTACGTTTATACTATCTTGTTGATTCTTTTAGGCTGTGGGGAAAGGAGAAACATTTCCATCTAAAAGTTGCTGCTTCTAGTTGCAGTGTAATTTTGCAGTTATAATAATAATATGGAATCTGGTCCAGCTTGCATTTTGTGGGAGACTCTTACTTTTGTTGGAAAAGAGATTTAAAATATTTATCCATACTGGGGACTCCTCACAAGTTCTTGGCTTGCATTTTTGTCCATATTTTAGATTGACTGCCTTTGTAGTAGCGGTATCGCTCATTGTATATGTTTCTTCTGTTTTCGAGTTTTAACTGAGTTCTTTCCTCGTGAATGGAGGATTTTTGCAGCTGTTGTTGCCCGGACAATATTTTGTTTACTTGGCGTCATTAGTTTTTAGCATCTGAGTGTGCATTAGATTTTTAAGTAATTTTCTGCATGCACGCATACTTAACCTAGATTCTGCATCATAATCTCATTTCACACGAGCGTCTAG
This sequence comes from Avicennia marina, assembly GCA_019155195.1. NCBI lineage: Eukaryota > Viridiplantae > Streptophyta > Magnoliopsida > Lamiales > Acanthaceae > Avicennia > Avicennia marina. The sequence goes on from CM032765.1 coordinate 12,433,518, forward strand.
ACATCCTGTGGACAAGGCAAAAAATTCAAAATACGACTATTCTTGCCATAAACTTGTCTCATGATGTTCCATGTACTGGAGAAAGATGTCCACTATTTCATTTATTTTTTTCCATCTCCCATATTGAATATAGCTGTTAGATTTTTCAAATTTTTGATCATAAACCAAACATTTGGGGGTTCTGTTGTAGATTCTTCAGCTTCTTCACCTCTATCTTCCAATGGTACGGTCAGCAGGCGCAGGGGAATCAATTAGTTTGTCTTAAAATCCATGGGGGGCTATGATACAAACTTGAACTGCACAACGCGGGTGCTTGTTCAAGTCAAAAGTTTCAGAATACGATTGTTTTTGTGATTGGTGGCACGAATCGTGCCAAATTCTTAATATAATACGATTTTTCCCTAGCTGCTAATTAACAACTGATATGGCAGCACTTAACTCGCAACACATAGCTTGCAGTAGTCATTCTAGTACAGTATATATGGAAGTGAGTATCGGACCAACTTCGTGTTTTGCAAAGGACTTGTTACCTGAAATAAGCATGTTACTATGCCTTTGAACAGGAGGAAAACTAAATGCTGAGGTTCCACCTTCCAGCCAGTGTTTGCAAGAGCAAGGTGAGCAGGGACCTGCAGCCAGAGCTGCCAGTAGGGATGTTAAGGCCATCAAGGAATTGCCCAGGAATCCCATGCTTGATATGCCCTATGTCACCACGAAGAAATGTGGACCTAATGGTCGCTGCGTAGAGGGATTCCTCTATAGATACAAGAAAGGGGAGGAAGTTATAATCGTGTGCGTTTGCCATGGTATGTTTCTTTCTCCAGCAGAATTTGTGAAGCACGGCGGCCTTGGTGAGGTGGAGCACCCAGTGAAGCACATAGTGGTTAACCCTCATCGTTTCGTATAAACGCCATGTCTGTTAGTCCTTGTGCCCCTTCCTGGTGGAAGAGTTCAGCCGCAGATTCTAGCTTAAGCTTCAGGATTGAACTAAGTGTTTCTGCTACAAGACACAATAAATTAAGTTTTTGCACTTTAACTACGTAGTCTTTTTCTTGTCGGAGGTTGTCAGTTGGAGTGGTCTGTTGTTGTCAGCAAAAATAACTTCAGATTAGAAAGTAACCACAAACTTTCCCTGCGACCGCCTGCCCGCTCTGTTCATGAATCTGAGAGGTTAAATTTCCTCCAAAAATCCCACTCTTTGTTATTACTTTCAAAACCAACAGAAACAAGAAAAGGGTATACATCATGCAAAAAAGATGTCTGCATCCTTCTGCGGGGCATTGGTGACCCCCTAACTGGGAAATGACATGGAAAATGGGGGCAAAGCTACTCTACAATTTACAAGTAAATAAAATCCAATACTTAAAACAGCCCAAGAGGACACCCCCAACAGCACATTTTCCACAAAGTTGCAGGGCAACAAATCTACCTTTCTACGGATTGCTATGTCAACGAGATGAAGGTTCTTTTCTGTAAGGCTCTAACATAATGGAGGTCGAAGTTGCTTTAGCCGTTTAACTACCTGCTTCATTGTGGGCCTGGTAGAAAGAGACTCCACTGTACATACCAGAGCCAAGTGTAATATTTCTACCAAATCATCGCGTGGGCCTGCATCCCACAACCCAGCTGCAAAGAACTCCTTGGCACGGCCATGCCGCAGGAGCATGCTTGCCCAAGCTACAATGTTGAAACCGTTGCCAAAGGAGGAAAATGAGGGATCCAGCACTTTCTTGTCAGAAATCAGCTCAAGTAACACGACACCATAGCTATAGACATCAGCCTTGTCAGAGACGCGGCATGTCATTGCATACTCTGGAGCGACGTACCCAAAAGTTCCAGCCACACCGGTCGTGGCATGAGTTTCTGAAGTCCCAAGAAGCCTAGCTAGCCCAAAATCAGAGAGATATGCGTTGCAGTCCTCATCCAACAGTATATTGCTAGGCTTCACATCGCGATGAAGGACACGAGGCACACACTCATCGTGTAGGTAGGCAAGTGCACACGCAATGTCCAGAGCAATCTTCTGGAGTATCCTCCAATCAGAAGCTCTATTGGACCTTTCCTGTATAAACTTCTCCAGGTTGCCACCGGGCAAATAGTTGTATATAAGGAACATCTCTGTTTCACTGGCGTGGTACCCTATCAAAGTCACAAGGTTCGGATGGCGAAGTCTGCCCACGGTTTTGATCTCAGCATCAAATTGTTGAACGCCTTGGAAGCGTCCCACTGCCAGCCGTTTTATGGCCACTAGGACGCCTGGGGCAATCTCTGCTTTGTATGTTGCCCCAAAACCACCGCTGCCAATGCAGTTGCTGGCGTTAAAACTCCCCGTAGCATGCACCACGGTCTCATATGTGATTGGAACCCCAATGTCAGCAAAGATGATCACGTCCTTCCTAACAGCTCCACTTACTCTGGACCTGGGCTTCCACTTTCTGGTGTAAAAGAAGAGGACAACAAGAGCAATAAGAACTGACACAATAACTGCAGCACATGTCACAGAGGCAATCTCAATTGTGTTGAGGCTACTGTGCCCTCTTTTCCGGCTTGGAGTTGACAATGGAGTAGATGGCACTTTCTGTGCATCACCTATACTTCCTTGATCTGCAGAAGAGAATGTATGGCAATTCAGAGAAGGATTCCCAAGAAAGCTGTTGCATTTTATCATAGGGTTATTCAGGTCCAGCATTCCGGACAAATTATTGAAGGATGCATTCAACACTGACAGAGTGGATATGTTAGCCAAGCCAGTAGGGAACTGCCCAGATAGCTTATTGTTGTCCAGGAGAAGGACCTTCAAGTTCCTCAAATTTGCAAGATCTTTTGGAATTTCACCAGATAGTGAGTTCCAAGATAGCTCAAGATATTCCAGAGAGTGTAGATGCCCCAAGCTTGTAGGGATTGAACCATTTAGATTATTTCCAGCCAAAGAAAGACAGTTGAGATCCTTCATCTGGCCAAGGCTGCTAGGAATTGAGCCTTGGATGGTGTTCCAGCTTAAATTGAGAATAACAAGCGAAACTAGATCGCCAATGCTGGGAGGAAGGCTCCCTGCAATTTGATTATTGGAGGCATCTAGGAGTATCAGAGTCCTGCACATCATGGCGATATCAGTTGGAACTTGACCAGATAACCCATTGTTTGTGACATTAACTATTATACCTCTCGCCTGATCACACTTCTCAAATAAAGATCCAGGAAAGCCTCCAGTAAGCCTGTTTCTTCCAGCAAGAAAGACATAAACTGTTTGATTTCCTAATCTTTCGGGTGCAACAGGCATTGAATGCAGGGTGCCAGTGAAGTTGTTAGAACCAAAGTTATGCAACACCAATAAAGTATCACCATCTCCATAAAACTGCGAATTGGTTTCAATCGCAGTTCTATATCCAAAATATGATGTGTACACAGATGAGGGATCGTAAAGATATAAAGAATCCTTGCGCATAGATTGGATCGGAGCACAGGCATTGTGATTAAATTGGGGAATAGAACCTGACAGATAATTCCCACTGACATCAAACAGAGTCATACAACGAACAGGGATTTTGTCACTGATCTCCCCACTAAGTCTGTTCGAGTTCAGATCGAGGAAATGTAGATTCGTGCAGCTGCTAAGCCCCTTGGAGATTTCCCCAGTGAAATAGTTCTGAGCTAAATTGAGCACCTCCAACTTGTCGCAGGATCCCCAACTAGCAGGAAAGTTTTTGTCCAAAATTGCTCTAGGAGCCCACACCATCCTCAAGCTTGAGAGGCTTGTAATTTCGGATGGAATGGTACCTTCATAAAAATTGTAATCATCAATGGTATAACCTCCTGAACTCGAAACATTTGGAAGAAGATCCCATAAGTTTGACAATACAAGGACAGATAACTTTGTACAATTAGCAAGCTCAGAAGGTATAGGATCACCAAAACCGTTCCTTGACACGTCCAGCACTTCCAGAAGACTCAGCCGACCAAGTTCACCAGGTATTGCCCCCTCCAACGTGTTTGAGTACAGAAGAAGGGTTCTCAACCCTGTACAGTTTGCAATAGTTATTGGAATACTGCCAGCCAAGTAATTCCCCGAAAGATCCAAATGCTCAAGCTTCCCACAATTATTCCCCATCTCAACTGGAATTGTTCCACTGAGTAGGTTATAGGACAAATAAAGCCCCCTCAAATCTTTGAACTGACCTATGAACCCTGGAATCGATCCATTAACTTGATTCCCGGCCAAATTCACAAGCTGAAGCCCCACACAATTGGATAATGAATTAGGGATTTCCCCAAAAATCTTATTGAATCCCAAGTTAAGAACTCTCAAGTTCTTTAACCCGCTAAACCGAGCAGGAAGAAATCCTGAAATCGAATTCCCTTCAAGATCAAGAACCTCAAGCTTCTCCATTCCCCAAATTTCCTCAGGAATTTGACCACTAAGTTCATTGAATGGCAGAGACAAAATCTTAAGCTCACTAAGCATAGCAACAGCCGCAGACAGTTTACCCAAGACTTTAACTTCATTATTGCTACCTAAACAAGGCCTTCTAATTCCAAACCCATAAAGTGGAAATTGAGCCATTCTAGCACAAGACTCAGAATTACCTCCACCAGTAATATTCAAGGCGACGACCCGAGAATCTGAATCACACGAAACCCCAGCCCAGGAGCAGTGGCCCGAGCTTTTCAAATCCCAGCCGCTCAGCACTCCGTAAGGGTCTGAAAGCGACGCCTTCAACTCCAAAAGAGCCGATTTATCCACATCGGAGGCCGAAACTGCGCCGTTCTGAGCTAAAAACAGAACACAGAGGATGATCAACAGCTTAAACGGCTTGTGGAGGTGGTGCCACTTGATAATATGAGAAACACGACCCATTACCAAACACCGAAAAGGGTCGTCAAAAAGCCCCGACTTCTCGTTTTCCCCTCCTCCCTTCAACGAGCATAGAAACCCAAACCCTAGGCCTGATTTGTTCCGCTTGCTTTTATCTTTTGCTATTTTTGTGAATGTCAAGCAGAGTCTCACAAACACAGAGGCACGGGAAAAGGAGAAGAAGAGGAAGGAACAGTAAGTTGTTTTCCTCGTTCCTTCTTCTTTGAGAAAAAAACGCGTTACTGTTCACATTACATTTTTCTTTGTCTTAGCTTTTCTCTTTTAGTCTTTCTCCATAAAATAAATAAATAAATATATAAATAATACTTAAGCTGGACTATTAAGACCACAGAAAAGGACTTAAGACTCGTTATCTCTTCACTAGTCTTTCTTGTTTTTCAACAACGTTATCAATTAACTAATTAATTACCAATAATAACACTAGCCATCATTAATTCAACTGAAAAATCCAAAAATAAAATTTTAAATTACCAATTCACATTTATTATTCGTACCTCTAAAAGGTACTTATCATATTGATGAGAGGCAACTTCGTCTTAATTTCCTATTACCATTTTTTCCTTGTTTCGGAAGGAACGGACCATTAGCCTTCTCCTTTTGGAATTTCGGATCTTGGCGGTCGGGTTACCGTGGGGCCCAGTCGGTGATGGGGACAGTCAACGGAGGCATTAGCCCGTCAACGGCAGCGACGGCTCAAACCCTACAAACTTTTCCGGGCGCTTCACCTTGATGGGCCCGACTAATTTCTTCTCGACGCTGACGTGTGGAGTGGTGGGCGGGCCCACCAGCCACCCAGGGCGTGTTTGGTGAGATGTCTTGATTGTAGAACATTTCCATTCCTAAACTTCCGAAAAAGCCACCTTTTTCTAGAGCCAGACGTGGCCTCTTCTCATCCCTCGGTTTCACCCATCACAGCAATCCTTCACTGCATGACAAAGTTGACAAGTCACCCACACCAATACGTTAGTAAAATTTCATCCCATATCTGGAATATAAAGACCCACCTCACGTATAATCTTACAGAAATGTCTGTGCACTTTTAATTTCTTCAAAATCTATGGAAGATTTTCACCAGCTGGAAAGAAAGGGTCATGTTCTTTAACAATGCCTCCAAGATTTTTAAAAATAATTACGAAACACTAGTGAAAAACTTACCAAACATCTATAAAATATTTTAAAAACCTTATAAATTCAGCCAAGCAACCTTCTTGTATGGCACAAAATGAAAAGGGAATAGTAGAAAAACCCAAAAGAGGACATGCATATTCCTTGTAGCGTGGTTGGAGGAATAATATTAGGTTGACCCGCAACCCACTTAACAAAATAGGCCAACATACTAAAATCAACCCCAACAAGTGTTTGGAATATAGGATAATTATTATCATATTAATATTTATTCACTGATGAATCATATAATTGTTCATACTATCTGAACTTATTACTAATATTACCTTTTCAGTACCCTTAGGCTATCTTTGTTTGCAATTGAGCAATTTAGGTGATTTGAATTGAGATAAAAATTATGTTTAATTTGTAAAATTTAGATGAATAGAAAAATTATTTTTATATATATTAAATATATAATAATTTAATGATATAATAGTATGTATGTTTATAAGTTAATAAAGAAATGAATGTGAGTAAAAAAATTATAGAGATGAACGTTGATTTGATTGTCAATAAATACAATGATTGAAAAAAAAATTATTAATTAGTTATAAAAAATAAGAGAATAAAATTTTAAAATTTAAATTTGAATACAATTTATATCGTGAGATAGTTAGTTTGTAAAATTTTTAAGTGATAATGAATAGTGGTGAAATGGGAAACAAACATAGCCTTATAAAATAATATTTGTGTCTCTTTGAGTAATTGAGAAAGTGTGTGTGAGTACGATTGTTTCTTGGAATTTGAAGGGTGGGTGTTTGTTTGGAGACTGCAAATTGAACAACCCTACTCACCGAAGAAAATTATGTTTATTTTAAACCGTATATTAAAAAACAAAAAAGAAAATCATAGACATATGATTGTTTGGGATTAGTGGTGGTGGGATGGATTTAAGATTATGGATATGACTCAATTGAATTGGATTCGAATTTTAACAAAATTTTGAAATTTAGGTACATTGGTTCAAGTCCTATTAAAATGAATTGGATTCAACCCTGAGAAATTTTTGATCAAAAAAATCTTTTTACTAGATCTCATTTGTATCCATTGAATAATTTTTTAAAAGATAAAAAATAAATATATCTTGACTTTGGGACCAAACACAATCCGAATCCGATCCAATTAAAATATTTATTAGAATAAAAATAACTATTCTTTTGATCCTGAACTCAACCAAATAATATGCCATAGTTTTTCTTCTAATCATTTGACTGCGAGAGGGTAAATTTATTGAAGTATTAGAAATGGTGGGTGAGGATCGCATATTTAATTATGTGCTTTGTATAAACTGAACAGCAAATAATGTGAGAGTCACAACCACCTCTGCAATTGGTCGGCCCATTCATTTGGATATGAGTATCTAATGAGCAGGTGGGGTTTATTATTTAATGACAAAACGTGCACTTGGACAAACTCCGAACCTAAATAGTAACTAAAAGGACAACCTTCTTCCACACACACACACACACACACACACATGTATGTAGACAATTATCTATAAATTATAAAATTTTTGAATTTTAAATCATAAGATAAATTAAAATTTAAAAATATAAAGAATATTTAAAATAAGAAAAGATTGATGATAAAAAATTTGAAAAAAGAGAAAATTTAAGAGAAAAATTAACAAAAATAATACATTAAAAGAAAAAAGAAAGAAAAATAAAACGATAAAAAATAGAAATAATTGAAAATATTTGTGCAATTTCACAAAGTTCAAATAAAAAGTTATACTATTGTAATAATACAAGTATAACTATACATGTTAGTAATTATTATTAAGAATTGTAAGGGTAAAGGAGTAAATTTATTAATTAAAAGTAATATTGTTATTTACAATGCAGACCTGGCCCAGCTTTTAATAACACATTAATTGCGGGTGGAAGATTTTCACACTTTTAACATATTTCGAATGTCTTCGCATCAGGAGATCTTGCCTTGCAGATTGTCTGTAGAATAATGTCCGTAGTGCTTGGAAATAACATGATATAGCAAGAAACATTCATGGGGATTAACAATTCAGCTACAGAAACAAGAGAAATTCTTTTACATGGAGATATATGCCTGTTTGCTTCCTACAAAAAATAGAAGCAGCTACTTCTGAACCCTGGGGGGGAAGTAGTCACTCAAGGATCAGAAAAAGGAACTTATGACTATACAGCAAAAGAAATCTGTCAGGGGAAGAATTATCAGGCAGACTTGATTCATTGTGTACTAAAAGAACAAAGGCTCTACCTTCGAACAATCTGTCCTGAGCTAGACCGCCTATTCAATGAAGCTAAGCTGTACAGGTGGTGGAAAACTAAGCTGGAGATTAGTGAAGCTAAGCAGGTCTTAGAGAAGGTGCACAGCCGGTAATCAACTAAATGTAACCGGTGAAGGATTTAAGCTTAACAGCAGCACCTGTGCCAACAGGAGAAGCAACACCACGTCTTTCTCCTGGAAGCTTTAGGAGTGGCTTTAGGTGCTCGTTCTTGCAGCTGTGGTTCAACATGTTTTCTTGTGATCCAATTCACCGAGCCAGTCTTTTCGCCATCTTGCACCAGTCTGAGATCAAGAAAAGAAATAGGTTTCAAAATATAAGTGTGGGCTCGGTTATTAGCTATCTTATCACCTGAGCAACCAATTTCCCTAATCCTAAGCCAGCAGAATTATGAACAGTATCTTACACTGGGAATGCAAAAGATTGGCTGCTGGCTCTGCTCCCATCCGAAAGGCGAGGGGTGGTTGATGAAGTGTGAGACTCGGGAGGCAAAGCTCCTCCAAGATCAGGTGCACCCGTGACAATAGCTGGAGGAGGAACTGCCTCAGCTGGAGTCCCCTTCGAGATCATTACACGACTATTGAAATCTTCCTTCTCGAGTGTAGAAACGTTTCCAGACTTTGCACCATTTTCTTCTTGTGCCGGTACTTCCATAAGAGGGGGAAGGCTGACAGGGCCACTACTGGATTCATTACATTTGGCTTCTGAAACACTAGGAAAACTGGATTGTGTATTGTGCCATTCATCAAGCCAAAGGAGTTCTGCGGACTTGCCACCGATAATTGCATTTTTTCGGGTGAAACTATTGTTGGACATATGAATGCTGAATAATGACTCATTTGAGGTAATACTCCATTCTGAAGGGTTTGTAGGTTTGCTAGAAAATATGGATGCAGGAATACGATTTGGATCATAGCCGCCAGGCTGTCTCATTGATTGAGATTTTGCTTCCAATCCATTGTTGAAGACGCTCAAATCTGGAGAAGCAGTGGACAGCTCAGGCCATAAGTGCATCTCAATCCCAGCAGGTGGAGATGCACTCATCATGCTCCAGGGAGGTGTCCCATGAGTAATATCTGGTGAGAAAATGTATTCGGGGAAAGATGACATATTTCCATCAAATTTGGGTTTGTCAAAGGAGCCATTAAAGGTGCCTTTTTCACCAGTGTCAGATTCCAATAAAGCACTAGAAGAAGAAGAAGAAGAAGAAGAAGAAGAAGAAGAAGAGGATACAGAAGGAGCAGATGAAAAATCAGTATTCTTTCCTTCCTGAACTGTTTTGTCATCCTCATTCTCAGCCTCAGGCTCTCTCTTTGAATGCTCACTGATCCCTGTCACATGTGTAGGTGGCTCCATCGCTTGCGATCTGATGGCCTCAAATAACTTATTATGACGCTGCAGGTGAAGGGGAAAAAGGACCAGATTAACAATTCTAGAAGGAGAAGTTGCAATGCATTGATCTAATATTCATTTAAAGCCTGTTCTTTATCTCATCTCTGTGTTCTTCCACATAGGTCAGTAACGTTAGGTACTATGCTGGGGAGATGATCCATATCAAGGTTTCATAACATAAGTGGTCTTCTCTTAAATCTATCAAGGACCAATTTAAGCTGCTGTTCGTGAATTATTCACCAAAAAGATAGCAGGATCACTGATCATTCTGATAGGATAACTGTCAATCACAAGGGCGCTAAATCTAATCCAGTTAAAAACATTCCAAAGAGGTACAATCTTTCACAAACAAAATGACAAATGGGATTTGGTTTTCTTGGTAATCAAGATGTCATTAGATTCTGAATTTCGATTGGTTATTTCTTGATTGCAGAACATGGGTTATTGTGTCCTGTTTCGAATGCTAACAGCGTGAATTGTAAGTAAAACTGAAGATCAAAAATGACCAGACATACCTAAATTATGAAACTCAACGGATCAACGGTCCAATTTTAGCATGATATAATATTAAGGTTTCTCCCCTTTTGTCTAGGGGACAAAACCTAGGACAAAATCCAAAGCAATGCGGATCAAGAAAAATTGGATACAGTTGACAATGGAAATTGGGGAAGGTCGAGATAAGAAAAATGGGGGTTGATTCTAGGATTTGTTTTGGGAAGAAAGAACCAGCTCAGAAGGAGGGCCAAGCATCCATTTCGGACTTTATTAGCTTTGATTTGTCACCAAAGATATACGTGTCTCAATATGTCATGTTGAGAAAATAGGTAGACTGACTTTGAATTGCAGCCTAAAGTTTAGGCACTGCAGTCTTTTTCTGTGATTGGTGTTGTGCAGAGAAAAATTATTCAGCCAACTATAAAACTATTTTACCCTATAAAAATAAATGGCCTTAAGGCAGAAGCCAAAACAGCAATTATTCCTTTCATAAAATGAAAAAAGCCCGCAAGAAAATTATCAAAAAATTGACATGGCATCCTTGGCAGGTAGATGCAAGAATGCTACTCGTTTTCTGAATGATGCTTAATTTCAGGACACACATTACAATCAAATTATGAGAAAATGTGATAGGAGAGGGAATGTGATCAAAAAAAATTGAGGTTAAATTTGTTGATTCTTTTCACTTATCTTTGAGCTTATCAAACGGACAATTAATGGAATTACTCGTATGTATGCCAAGCGTTTGTTTTTAATGCTCCTGTGAATGTTAGATATATCTTGAATAGCAGATAAAGTGAAACCTTTGTGAAGTTGATTCAGTTTTCAAGAAACAATAGGATTACATAACCCAATGATAAGTACATTACGTAAACAGAGATCTTAATATTATAAAACCCAATGCATTTCATGCTCTCATGCTTCCTACGGGCCATAAGCAACAACGGGTCATCAGCAATTCTCAATCTGGGGAAAAGGAGTCAATTCCTCAACTAGAATGACTTGAAGCTGCAATGGAAGAAATGTCATCATACATTGCTGTTAACAGAAGAGAACAAAAAGGACCAGAAATTGGTGCCTTGACATCCCGAGGTGATCAAATACTCAAGATTCTTGATGAGGTTGTAATACATTAGGCTGATTAACAGAGGGGGGCAGGAGCTTGCGGCCCTTCCTACTTCTAGCAAGAATTCCTTGGCTTACAGGTGACATCATTCTATCAGTGGGACTGGTGTACCTGCAAGATGAAATTCACCAACCATTTCATCTATGAAAATAACTTCAAAAGCATAAAGACATATATGTGTGCTTAACTTGAATGTCATCTGATGTACCTTTCAGTGAATTTGAATGCCTTGGGGACCATAAGCCGATCGGGCACGCCGTTCTTGCCAGAAGCAGCGATGGGGTTTTGAGATTTCAGATGATTTTCTTGGTTTCGAGGGGGTGTTGTGTTTTGGTCTTCTGCATCAGCTTGGGGGATCTGTGGAGGGGTTTCAACTGTTTTGTCCATCGAGCTGTGCAAGTGACTTGATTCAGCCAAACAGACTTTGACCTCTGTGATGAAGAAATGAAGTGGGATTTAATGGAAGTAAAGACATGGAGAATTGGTACCACTGTTGGAAGTAGCCAGCCATAGGTGACCGTTACGAGGGAGTCCAACGGTCGATTTTCGGTGCCAAAAGGTCATTAAAATGGAAGGTAATGCCAAACCTAACGGCAACATCTTCGTTTTATTGTTTTATGTTTGTGTGAATTTGTAATTAGCTTTCCCTAAGTGTTGGCCGTTGATGATTAGATTAATTATAATTTATCGTGCATTTGTCGAGAATGGGTAACATCAAATATACATTATATCAAATTTGATTAAGAATATATATTATATAAGCGCTAGGGAAAAAGAATGAATACTTTTCCTAATCCCGATTCGTTTGATCTTATCCAATATATAGTCAAAGCCAAATAATTCAACTTCATGGGCTATGTTTGAAAGTTCTAACCCTCTCTCAGAACTTTACACAATTCATTGGACTTTACTAGTATTAAACATATCATGTTATTCAATTTTAATTTCAAATTCTTCATCTTTTACTTGCATAACTAAATAATTATTAGTTAATTATTATACTTATATACAGTCAAATTAATATATATACACACACTGTATGTTTATATTTATATATGTTAAAATTAATCATTATTGATATATACAGGCATAAATTCAAATAAATTATATTATTTATTATATAAAAACTATCTTTTTAAATATGTTGCTTGTCTCATCAACATGTTCTAGACAAATATTACATCTAGCAAAACCCCTCTCCTAAACATGATCATGGTAGCCAATTGACAAATAGTTAATTGTTCATAAGAAAGTCCATTTGACTCAAGAAAAGTATAAGTTGATGGACTTTGATTAGGAAAAACAAAGACGGAAACCCCCACATAATTATACAGAATCATTTGATTTTTAGATATTTTTTCACGCCTACTAAATTAAAAATTTATATCCATTTTTCAAGATATTATGCATAAATCAAGTATGTTATAGCGAATTCTTAAAAAAAAAAATAGTATCTTCTAAACGGAATCTGACAAGTGAGATTTCGAGTAAGTGTTTACATAATCTTCTTTGTCTATGGAAATGATTCATTGAAATAGTGAGCCACCATTAATATTTACACATCTAAGATCACCAAATGTTGGAGAGTGCCTCTGTTCAATCATTTTCCTTTTTCTTGTTGCTGCATATTCTGTTTGTACACATCTTCTCTCTGTTCCCATTGGCCTAGTGTACACCCACTGGCTCGCTTCTAAATGGGCCGTGCTTTGACTTCTTTTTTAGATATCCTTGGCCCATAATAAGGATATAGGCTCTACTACGTCAAGCCCAACTCCATGAAAAGTTTATACCATCCTTTATCAAAATCTTTTTAAGAGAATCGTATTGGTTCGTCGGCCACTCAGATGTTACGGATCAAATATTTAATACTAAAAAATTTTGATTTGAATTGAAATTTAAAATTTTAATTTTTTTATATATAAATAATTAATTATTATAACCATTCACAATTAAATTAATTTGTATATATATATATACCCACATGTACACTCACATTTATATATAAATATACCCTATAAATATATATATATATATATATATATATTATCACATTATTCAATTATTATTATATATATATATATAAATACTCAAATTCAAATAATTTTAAATTTTTATTCTCATCAAAATTTAGCTGTCAAACACGATTTTTGTACCTTTAAACTCTCGATGAATTTCAAGCCCAATCCAAATCAACAACCAACCACATCCTTTGAAATTTCACCGTTTTCTTAAAACATTGCAAAGCACTGCCACATTTTTGAACAAAATGTTGCATATAGTGTGAAGCACTGTTTTCCATTTTTCGCTGTGGGCTGCAAGTTGTAGATCTTCACTGTTGTAGTCTTGTGAGTGGCTTTTGTTATTGAGGTTCTTTGCTCAATCTGCAAAGATCATCATTCATCAGGGTTTGTTTGGGGGTTTGGTCCTATAATTAATCACTGAACACCTTCCTCTGCTCTAACCAATTTGTGCCATTATGTTAATATTAATACAAACTAGGTTTTTTCTTTTTTTTCATTTTCTCTTGTATGTCAGTGCAATGCGATTGCAACGCATAGCTAAAACAGTTTGGGACAAGTTCAAATGATATGAGAAAGGACGACAAACTATATGGTATTTTTTTGTCCTCGTTTTTTAGAGGAGCCTGTACTGGCGAGTACATGCGGGGGATAACAATATTACAATGTCCCTTATATAACTCATGCATGCTCGGGTTTTTTAACTATTTATACTAATTTTTTTAAATTTTTTAAAATATTTTTATTTTAAAATCATTCACCAAATCGAATCGTGGAATTAGAATTCTGTGATTGCATCCCTTGAAATTGCTAAAAAAACAAAACTAGAAAATACAATTCTGTGGCTTCAGTTTACGGACTTATATACTGTTAACGTTTAAAAAGTAAAAAATAAAAACGAAAAGTGATTTGTGTTCACTCCTAATGTATTTTTTAATATTAAAAATTCTTGAATATTAAAAAAAAGTAAAAATTGAAAATTAAAAAGTAAATTTCTTAGATTTTTTTTTAAAAAAATTGGAAAATAAAAATTTGAGAAAAATAAAAAAGAAAAAATATGAAAACAAAAAACAAAGCCTAGAAATTAAATAAAAAAAATCCTTCAAGTTAAAAAATAGAAAAAAAAAATAAAAAATAGATTAAAACCAAGAACACACTTCATGGTTAATGAGAAAACGGTTTTGTGTGAATAAAAAAATTCATAAAACTTTTAAAAATGAAAAATGAAAAATTGATTAAAAAAAGGAAAAATAGAAAATATGGGCATGGAAGAAAGGGAAAAAAAATATTTGCCAATTCTATAAAATATTCTTTTGAACAAAATTGAACTTTGAAATTGGATTATATAATAAAATATAATTAAGATATTTTAAATAATATTCCATTCCATTAATAAGTGAAATTATAATGTTATTGAATGATTTATAGAGATAATATTGTTATTTACATTAAGAAAATTAGTTTGTATTATTTCTGAGTTGAATGTAGGTAGAATGTTTTGTATCAATTCAAACTATCATAAAACTTACTATGATCTGTACATCTTCGTCCAACTAATTCTTTGGGAAATAATACTTGCACATTTTTTGCAACCTAATTCTATCAATGTAAATAACAATATCATCTATATGGAACATTCAAATGTAATCCAATTTCAAAGTTCAATGTAAATAAAAATATTATCCATATCAAACTAATTCTATCAATGTAAATAAAATATTATTTAAAATATTTTAATTATATGTTATCATATAATTCAATTTTAAAGTTCAATTTCATTCAAATGAATATTTTATTAGAATTTACAGATATTTTTTTCTTTTTCCTCCATACCCATGTTTTCTATTTTTCTTTATTATAAATTTTTCATTTTTGGTAATTTTAATGAATTTTTTTATTCATACAAAACCGCATAAAACATGAATTGTGTTCATGGTTGTAATCTATTTTTAATTATTTTTCTATTATTTAACTTTAAGAATGTTTTGTTTAATTTCTAGGCTTTGCTTTATCTTTTCCTATTTTTTTAATTTTCACAAATTTTTATTTTCCAAAATTTTTTAAAAATCTGAGCAGTTTATTTTTTTAATTTTCAGTTTTTACCTTTTTTTAATATTAAAAAATATGTGAATAGTGATTTACTTTTTAAACGTGGATGGTGCTAATTTCATAAACTGAAGCCACGGAATTGCATGAGATTAAGTCACAAAATTAGACTAATTTAGTGAATAATTTTAAAATAGAGATATTTTAAAAAAAAAAAAAAAATTAGTATAGTGAAGTGGTTGAAGGTATCACCCTTCTAGCATAATTGATTTTATTTATATGCTGTGGTTATGCCATTTTTTTCCTTTCTAGAGTTGTATTATGGTTTTGGGATATTAGCTGCTAATACCTTAGAAAGCTACTGAACGAGAGAGTATTGTGCTGGTGATGAATGATGATCTCAAATATGCCCGCCAAGAATCATAACAAATGTTCCATTTAATGGGATGTAGAAAGTTCACACTGTACTGTAATTTAACTAGCTATACATGGGACTGCAATCTCTGGCTGTCATAGATGTTCAGTTTTTCAAATTTCCAACGTTTAATGTACTTTTTGCCCTAAAATATTTTGCAGCCAGAGTTATTTTTAGATTGTGAGACTGGTAGGTCGTGGGGATTTGGCTTTGTAACATACCCATCAAGTGAGGCCGCTTCCAGTGTCATCCAGGCATTTGATGCGCTAAACCACTAGTTGCTTGTCTTATTTAAAGGTTAATTTCTTTTGACCCAAAAAATTCTTGATATTGTTCTAATGAAGATTTTCATCTTAAAATAACTTCTGCTAAACAGTACTGGGGATTGGGAATTGTTGCAGAAATTTCTACGTGCTACGTGACAGATTCTTTAAGCTCCTATTCAACAGGAAATTGATATTGTCTAGCAGCGTTAGGTTTTTCCGACCATGTCTTTGGTTTGGTATGGCTATTTTTGCTGCAATACAAGCTTTGTTGTTATACAATGTTGGCTGAATTGTAACGCATAGTGATGAATCTTTCAGGATCTCCACGGTAGAAGGATTAGGGTGAAGCATGCTGCAGAAAGACCTCGAGGTGGAGGTTTTGGAGGTGGATTTGGTGTTGGTGGTTGTCTCAATTATGGTCAGGGTGGTAACTACGGTGGTGGGGGATATCAAGGTGGTGGTTACCTTGGGGGAGATGGCAACTTTGGTGGAGGTGGTGGGTTTGGTGGCGTTAACAATCACCCTGGCAGTGGAGGGAGCAGCTACGGCCCTCGCGATTCTGTACAAGGTGATGGAAACTATGGTGGGAGTGGAAACAACTACTTTGCTGGTAGCCAAAATGGCTTTACTGGGACAAATGATGAAAGACAGGACTCACAGTGCTGCTGGGAATGAAGATTTTGAAGGAGAACCATTGGATGAAAACAACCGGCACGATGGTGATGAGCCTAATGACCATGCCAAAACAAGGGGCTGAATCATTTCAAACTCGTAGAAATACATTAGATGAGCAGTCCCCTTTCCTTCAAGTGTGAACATAATTTTTTTCCCCTGTTTGTTTCCAGTGACTCCGTGCTTGTATGTTGTGCTTGTAGCTTTCTTGCAGAAAGCTGATTCTGTGGCGAGCCAAATTACACCTTGCATTTATTTTTCGAAGGTTAAACTTGATTTTCAAATTTACAAAATAAGAACGCACAATACAACCATGCGCTTTTAAAGTTCAATCTCTCCTTTTCTCTTACACACATTTCTTTTTCAAAAACAGAAACAGACATTGCCTTAACCTTTCGAGTGGTTTGGTTGAGAGTACGACGGTTTAAAACAAATTTCATATTTTAGTTGTCTCAACTTCTCACATGGTAATTTCATACCCAGAGAGCTGGACAAACCAACATTCTCTAACGTCCTGGCCTAAGACCCCTTCAAATTACATTATTTATACACATACCTTTCGACAAGTAACCTCAAATCATCAAACTGAAAACTAATAATTAGAACAACAATAAAAAGCCATGAGACTAGCTTGCCGATGCATAAATGCAAAAATTTTCCGAAAATTGCATTGATTCATAAATTCTACAATTGATGTACTTCCCAAGCATCAACACCTCAATAAACTGGTGATAACATCAAACGGTAAGAGCCACCATATTAATCACTAGGCAACAGAAAATCATTCCTTCTAACATTGGGTGTGCATGGTCCCATTGTTCGTGGTCTACGATATGATAATGGTACTTAAGACACCCCAGAAAGGTTTTGGCACAGCTTAAACAATTGAATTGTTTTTCAGTGGCTCTTTGCCTGTTTCCTCAAGGTCGTCGTCATCATCGTCATCACCATATTCCATTAGCTTGATTAAAGTATCTATAGCAACATATTTTTAAACAAAGATACCCTCAGTAAAAAAAAAAAAGAACGGAGAACCAGAAAAACGCTTAAAACATGATGAGAATTGTCTTAAATCATGGAAGCAAAGTTCATCCTAGCACAAAGACAGATTTCAGTAATTGAAATAATGCCAGAAAACAAAATTTACCAGGGACAACTTCATGTTTTGACTTTTCCATCCCATTGTTGTCTCTTTGCACTTTAGGAGTCGAGTTAAACTTCGGTGGGGGAGATAGTGGAGTTATACTCCTAGGAGGAGGTGGAGGCATTCCATTAGATGATGGCTTGACAAACTTCTTTGGATCTTGCACAACTGAAACATCTTTTGCACCTACATTTGATGTTAGTTCACGTGGCATTGGAAATTCTGAACCCTGTACATTCTTCTGGGAAAGCATGTACCAAATCCCTCAAGTTAGCAGCAATATGGAGTCACAAATCATGTAATTTGCAAACACTTCATGAAACCATGCCAACCACAACCAAATTTTCTGCCCCAGATTATATAAAGTTGAGCACAAACACAAGAAAGCAATTATTCAAGTTAGAAAGGAATTTGGTTGATATTGAATATATATTGAATGACAAGACAACCAGGACCATACATCTGTAGATTCAATTTATCATTATTTATATTATTATCTATGAATTGTCAGAAAACATGTCTTTCTACACACAACTGACAATTGGGAAAAAGTGTAGCCAAAAGTGGAGAACTTGTGCATTTTAAGCAGAGAATATATACAGAGGACCAAAGAGCAAAGTATCTGGAAAAGAACAAAAAAACTAAAAAAAAAATAATAAAATAAAGAATAAATAAAAGAAATTGAAACAGTAAGCAGCGATCTCTTGCCACCTCCACATTTGAAACCCTGTAAAACATACAAATGTCCAACACAGGTCCAGTATGAGCCGGTTAGCTTCATAGAAGGTCAGTGAAAATACCTGGAATAAGAAGTAATAAACATCAGGAAGAAATATTTAAGCCAATTCTTCACTAATAAAAGAGGGTAACATAGATTCTGCAATCCAATGGTTAAGACTCAAAAGCCCCGCAAATTAAGTTCAACATGCATGAACATGCTGATTAGACAAAATGCGGCTGACAATAAATACTAACAATGTTATCGGCAACAAAAATAGAGGACAGATTACACAGTGGTGGTTAACAGTTAACCACAACCAACTATACAGTGAATAATCACTCTTCTGGCATTTATTATAGACACTGAGCATCAATGTTTTTAAACAGTTGAACTGGGAATGAGTCAGCGGCCCAGTCCGTGTAACCACCAGTTGGCTGCTGCGCCTTTCCCTTTTCAGAAGCAAGTGGAGGACGAGGACTCGGAAGGAAAAGGATCAGGATGGGAGAGGAAAGAAAAAGGACGGGGCAAAACATGGAAATAAGCCAATAAATTGACAAATACAAAATAAAATCAAAGAAAGAAAGAACATGGATGAATACAAGGCAAAAATTTCATTCCATTATAATTTTTTTAAAAAAGTATTCATTACGTTTTTTATCTTTTTATATGATTAATGAAGTAGCCTATGCATAATGAACACGTTATTTAGGAACTAATAGATCAATCATTATATATTTGATTTATTAATTTTTAATAAGGAATCCGTAATTAAATATTTTTTATTTAAATAATGATATTACCTTGAGTTGTATACTAGTTATGCAATTTTAAAATATTTTCAATATTTTTCTAACATTTTTATTAAAACAACATATATGTATATATATTTTAAGCCAGCTTAACTGGTTTCTAGATCTTGGTAAACCAGTGACCTAGTGAACCGATATACACTGGTCTAATTTTAAAAGCATTGCCAAGCATTTCATAATCATGGAACTCTAAGTAAAAACCAACATATTTTTCATGCGACTGTTTTAGAATACTATATTCATCACAATTACAATGTATTCAGTGCTTGAAAACAAAGATCAAAAAAAGGATAGACCAAAAGGATTCACTCAAAGTTGCAATTTCTACGTACTCCCTTCCTCATAAGACTCAGCCATTTTCTTTCTTAATTTCTGGCATAATCAACAAGATAAAAAAGTACATACAGGAATCGATAAAACTATATAAACAGCTATCAATAGTTCAAAAAGGGGGCAATAACCATCCATTCTTCCATATACTGCCAATGACTAAGAGAAAATGCTAACCTGGTTTGGATTTGCTGGCCCTTTTGTAGCAGCAGGTAATTCCTGAAACTTTCGCTTTTGGGAATGCTTATCCTTCACAACAGGAGGCGCCTCTGTTGGTGGATCTGTACTTGCTGCCGTTGTAGCAGGAGCAACTGTAGAAGTGCTAGGAGAAGTTGACTGCCTGAGGGCCATGGCAACTTGTTGCAAAGGTGTGGCTTGCGGGTATATTCCGCCATAGCCAATATAACTTGTTCCACTTGTTAATCCATGAGCATAGCAGGCAGTGTTTGCCTGAGGTAGTCCAGGATTTGACAATCCAGCAGATTGAGAAACTGGAGCCAGAGGCTGAGAGGAAACACTGCTTGGACCAGCCAGAGCAATTGAACTCGAATCACCTACATCGTTCACCTTTGGTGCATTCCCAGGACCCTGGACTCCAGCTTGCAGCTGAGGTGGAGGTGGAACAGCACCATACACCTTACATGAAGATACCCTACACAATGTATATCACGACAAGGCAGTAAGCGATCCACTGAATAGGTTTTGCAGATAGAAATTATGCACACTTATCCATTTAAAAATTTTACAACTGCGGATTCATAGAATGATCAAACATGGTGCTGTATGATTCATGGTCATTTTTTAGACCTTTAGTTTGAGTACAAATACATCCTCTTAAGTAGTATGATATGTGAATTACCGTACAGGACCAAACTGTAGTTAGTTATAGTTAGGCAAGTATGAATGTGTATTCTAAGCAAAGACTTGTCCTGAAATACAAAAAGGCGGACACTGCTCTAATATATATATGACAAAACCTCTAACAAGATATAATATCCAGTGCAGTTAAACTCTAGGTAACGTACGCATTTATGTCTGATGAAAGCTGCACAGCTGAACACAGCCCTTTAGGCTTTATGATTGACACAATCCATGTTTTAGAGCAGCATCAAAGAAACATATTACCTAGAAGCACCACACTCGGCACTAATTGTGTCCAAAAGATGTTCTGCCAGTAGCTTTGCATGTTCAAGACTTTTTGGATCATTACTTGACAACAACAAATGTAATGGTTGTTGAGTTTCTACAAGCAGGGCAACACACAAGATAGGTCATCAATTGATCAGAGCAAAACAAAAAAATAGCGAAAGCTAACAAAATACACTACAATAACAACCTTCAGTCTGTCCATTTTCAGAGTACCCAGAATGCCGTCCTCTTAGTAAAACAGTCGCCCCTGTTTCATTCATAATGTGGTTTACATACTGGTCCTGCATTTACAAAACCCAACCAGCAGCAACACAAAAGAATCTCTCCATATTGCGTGGAGATGTCAGAGAAAGCTTCAAACATTAGAATCTCTTATCTTTGATGTTAGAAAATAAAATCAAGTCATTGAACAACATCTAGCTAAAACATGTATACAACACATACAGGATTGGTAGAATCATAAAAAAAAATTGCATGTGATGGACATCAAATCACTTTATGTCCTATAAGTCTCTCTACTGCATCCATTCTAAACCAAGCATCTGAAGTATGCACATCCTCACATCGAACTCAACTCCCCATTCATAATCCAGCCAAAAACCCCAGAATAAAAGGTCACAGAATAAGAAAATCACTAAAGAAGGAACAAAATCAGAGGCAAAATATTAAGGTAGATCAACGGATTGCTGATAATTTTCAATCAAAAAGTAGTAGACGTCGCTCCCTAACACAGTTATCTACCGATACCCTCCATGCTCCAGGAAAACCAATGGCCAACACCCCACCCAAAATACAAAGTGGCAAGATAAAATCAATAGACAACAAAAGACAGAAATAAAAACAGACAAAAATATGAGGTAAAGTAATATGAGGGAAAGAAAAACTCACACTTGGGCCACGGATACGAGAAGCGACATTCATGCATGGGTCAGCCTCAAATCCCAAAAAGACACAGGTTTGCAATAAATGACCAGCCTAAGCCACAATACTAGTTAAGTTAGTCACAAGATTCACAACTATGCAGCTCTTAGTACCTTCCATTAATCAAATTCACCTTTATTCCACTGCTGACCGTTGCCTGTTTCAGCATTTCTTCCACCATAGCAGCAGCATGATCAACTGCTCTGATTCGTTCGGCGGTTGTTTCCAACTGAATCCAGAGCATAGCTCATGAAACATAAAATAATGTATATCCCAAGGTACACAAAATGAATCGAATACTGAACAGATGTGAAAGGCTCAAAACATGAACCGACACATTGAAAACAAATAACCCAACTGGATCCGCAACATAACACATGAAACATAAAAAAAAAAAAGGTATATCCCAAGGTACACAATATCAAATTGACTGCTGACCAGGTGTGAAATGTTCAAAACAGGGAATTGACATGCACAAAATTAAAATACTTACATGTGCTGCAGCAGATATATGAAGATATAAGGGTCTCTCACCATCAAGTGGTGAATTAGGAGGCAGATATTTACCCCTGTGACATGCATTCGAACAGTGAATCATACAAATGCAACGGGTACAGAGTCCAAAGTATAGTTCATTGGAAACCTACATACCGTGTTATAACCACCGCCCCAGTGCTTTTCTGAATCTGCATCAAACAACTTATCAAAATCCAAACAGGAGAAACATGCAAATTATGCACCATAATGCTGATATTTGTTGTAACCTGATTTTATTAAGGAGCCTTTTGGCTATGAAAACCAAAATATTGAACTTTACCTCTTCCTGTTTTTGGCGCTTTGTAAGCTTATAACGAATAGCAGAATCAGCATCATTTATGACAATTTCTCTTGCTATTAATTCATCTTGGATCTTTGGCTACAAAATAAAATAATAACAAAAAAGCTATGTAAGAGAAAACGTGAGCTAAAAGTCTCAAAAGTGTGTAGTTCCCGGAAGCATAAATCATAATTAAGTTTAACTAGTAACAATGTCAAGAAAGTACCCTCCACCAAATTAAATCAAAAGGGGGCAAGTAGTGCTACTCAGATGGTGCCTAACTGAGTTTTTGAGTTGTTAGATTATATAAGATGGTTTCAATACTACACTTTTATGACATCATCATGTTCACATCTGCTTATCTACTTCTTACAAACTAAATGAGCACTACCAACCAAGTAGCACGAAATTTCAACAAATGAAAGCCAAATGACAAATTTGACTTTCAAAAGCATTTCCTTTTGTGTCATAAGAACGGAATAAAATTACTGGAATAAAGTGTATTGCAATTACAAACAGCACTGCATCAAAAGAGGGAAAGCTCAACAGTGACCAAAACTATCAAACTTTATCACACAAGATAGATTCACATCATGCAAGCACAAAAGACACATCTTTAGAAAAATAAAGAGCCAAAGGGAAAAATAGCCTTGCTTGGACTAGCTTTTGGACAATTGCAGCAGCATGTTGTAGTAAAGGCCCCTGAACCACTTGTAGTGGGGTAGTGCTGGAAGTGGTCAAGGGGATTACAAGCGAGGCACCAGATGCTGAGCAGGCATTAGGCAATGTCATCTGGGCCAAGGGTCCCATGTTTGCCAGTGGGAAAATCCTCTGACCTGCTTCTATTCCGGCAAAAACCAATGACTCATCCGGTTGATCCCACTTTCTCTTTTTTCTGCAAACACCGACTAAAATTGTTAAAATCCATCTCTCATAATTTTATTTAATGTTGGTGGGATTTACTTTAGGTTTGTGGGATGGTGAATGTTAGTAGGCCTGTTACTGATATGGAAAACTAGATTGAAACC
Organism: Avicennia marina; assembly: GCA_019155195.1. NCBI lineage: Eukaryota > Viridiplantae > Streptophyta > Magnoliopsida > Lamiales > Acanthaceae > Avicennia > Avicennia marina. Next base: position 12,457,170 of record CM032765.1, read on the forward strand.
ATAACCTTGAAGACGCCAGCCGCCAGCCACACCAATGGAAATTTTGTTATTAGATTTCAAGTCTGTTATGTTGCCCTATAGACAAAGAGTACATATTTTTCTACTCGGTCAAATTATCCTTTTCTGCATATGGTAAATTTTGCTACAGCAGCAGTGAGATTCTGTCAATCGCTGTAAATTTTGAACTTTTCTGTGATCCGTCAAAGGGGTTTTCCACACTTTCGCATATTTTCCAGAATGAAACTAATTCAATCGGATTCTGAGAGAGAACTATACAAACATCCAACCTGGTCTAACAGAGCAACTGTAAAAATAAAAACTATTGTAAAATTAAGTCAGTCTCTCACAAAATCAAAGCATCAAACCTTTGCTTGGTCGTTGACGAATCGGATTCGGATGAAGAAACCCTAGGGCAACTACTCTCCGTCATTGATTTTGCTCGTTTACCTCTTCAGTCCTTTTTATCCCCGATTAATAGGAATCTTTATATTTCAGATTGAGATTGCGAGGTGTTTGACTCTTCTGTCTGTGAAAATCGTAGAACAATTCGCGGGTACTATGAGGATGGCTTGGGAAAGATTTTGGACACTTGGTTGCCAAGGACATAATTTTGGCCTAGGCAACGGATATGGCTGGCTGAGGCATGTGGTTTGCACGTGCTGATCATCCCCTTCCTATCTTTTTTAATGGGCCTTGGCGAAAATTATTAACATGGGCTGATGCGAGCCACTAGAATTCGTGCAGTTGGACAGTAGCCTACCGAATTGGGCCGAATCTATTTGTATTGTGGTTGGTCAAGCGGACGGCCGCTAACGTAATAATACCAATATTAACTGTCATAATCCCAGATGTTATATAAAAATTTTCTACTTTATAAATAAATTATTTTATATTTTTATATAACAAATAATAATGAAAATATAATTATTCTTTTATAGATACAAAAAAAATTGAAACAATTTTATTGAAATGATAAACAAAGAATAAGTGTCAAGTACATTTAATCAAAGATTAATAAAATTAAAATGCAAATGTAATAAGTTAATTTTTAAAACGGCTGATGTTGTAATTCTGTTTCCGTTAATGCCTTCAGTTTCCCTTTTCGAAATTAAAAAATATTTAATTATTTTTAAATTTTTAATGACTTATTTTTTTGTCATCTTAAGTAAATTGGTCATCAATACATGTATTAAACTTTTCTTAAACATGTTTTTTTATATTTATCTTAAATACATATTGTTACCTTTTTTAGCTCAAAGCTAATTTATACTAAAGTTATGTTCTATGTATTTTATGTTGTTGTTAAAAATTTATTCACGGGAAAATGACACCATTCCATGCTAAATGGTAAATGATTTTATAGCAAAAATAAAAAATAATCCATGATAAAATGGTGGGTTACCTTATCCCCAATCCTGCGAGAGTCTTAGACAGCTAACATCTCTTCGTTCCGCGCTGCTTCCCCGACAGTCTCGCTTCTCTTCTACCTCTGGTACTTCAAGCTCTCTTCCTTGCTTTCCCTTTTTTACTTGAGTAAATTGATTTCGTGGTTTTTATATATGTGTGTGTGCGTGTTTTGCATTTGTCTACTTTTGTTTTTTTCCCCATAAATTCCTTTTCTTTTTTGGTTCTTTCAAAAAGATGCCGTTTTGATTTCGAAGTGCTTCTTCAATGATGTTCCGGTACTGGAGAATGATGTAATTGTTTGATTTCTGTTGGTGGAATTTTGCTCCCTGTCTCCATTCCTGCTGTTTGGAAGTTTTAATTGTTGTTGAACGGAATATGGTGCTGGAAAAATGTTCGAAGAGGCCAAATTCTTATGTTAACTCTTGAAGGGCTGGGAGAAGTAAATAAAGATTTCTGCTTGTTCAATATTTTTAAAAATATTTTTGTGGGTGAGTTTTACAGGGGGAATTGAAGATAATCTTGTCAAATCGTAAGTTTTTCCCTGGAACAAATTTAAAAGAAACACCTGTCTAACAAACTAATAAGGCAATAATTTTGTAATTACAGGGAGCTTTCAAATAGTGGGAAGCAACCCTAGCTGAGCAATGGCATCTCCTGTTGGTGCTTCAATACAGTCCAGGTTACCGATGTATTATAATTATACGGTTTGGCAAAAACATTGCAAGTATGTCCACAGTGTTATTTTCCGAGAATGCGTCTTGATTTTGGTTTTGAAAGTATACCATGTTTTGGCTTCAAATCAGTTACCTGAGGTGCCCTTTTCTCGGGGATGCAAATGGGATTCGTGTTCCCGGGGTCTCCACACCTCGTATTGCTGCAGTGAGAAAGATTGTGGAATGCAAGGAGTCTAGGATTGGGAAGCAACCGATCGCAGTTCCATCTAATGTGACCCTCACAATGGACGGCCAGAATTTTAAAGTTAAAGGCCCTCTAGGGGAGGTTGCTATTACTTATCCGGGGGAAATCAGGCTTGACAAGGAAGAATCTGGAGCTCTCAGGGTGAGAAAGACATTGGAAACAAGAAAAGCCAACCAGATGCATGGTTTATTCAGGTAAGTCTCTTCTTTTTCTTCATTTTATTGATGTCTTCTTTCTGCACTAACTTTTACCTGAAAAGGGTAGTATGAGTGGACTGCAACTTCAAGAACATTTCTACTTCTCTGTTTGTATTCTCACATGAAGCAGCGACTATGAAACTTCATGATATTCTTCATCCATTAATTTAATGACTGGAGAAAGATGACAGAAGCCTCATGTAAATACTGAAGTGTTCTAGATTAATTATTACTGCAGAAGGAAAGGATTTGTGCTTCTTTTATAGGTTAATATGATCTTGTTCTTGAATTGTTTGTCAAAAATGTGAATATGAATGCTGTAATGCATAACCCAATGCACTGCTAAGATTTCTAGATCTTCTTTACTGGTCAAAATATGTTTACATTCTGTTGTCTCTTTCATTTAATTTTTTGTGGTTGGTGGGGATGCGTTTTCTAACTTTTAGATTTGTAATGAAGGATATGGAAAAGATTGGTCCAATTATGCCTATTCCTAATTCTAAATGCAATGGAAGAGTGTAGACACAATGTCTATATAGATATGTTTAAATGCCCTCTTGAGAATATGTTACCCTATTTGGATTCTTTTAACCTTCCCTGACTGTACTACCAAATTTTCTATATGATTATTCTTATTTGGCAACTATTACCAGCTAAACTGTAAGAAAATTGCCACCGAATATTAGATGACATTTTTTGATTCTGTTTGCCTGAGGTTGAGTCAAATAGCTTTCGTTATTAATTTAGTTTTGGTGTCATGGCTAATATTTCCTCCGGCACCAAGAATCAGCCTTTGGCCACCATCTACAACAGGTATATATTGTCTTGGAACAGCCTATTAAAGCCCTAGTCTTAATTTTCTGAGCTGGATGATTTGTGTGCAATAATGTTCCTTCCCGTTATTCCACTTTCTCGAACTATTACCCCAGTTGCTGCCTTTTGCTATAAAAATCAATTGAAATTTTCGAATATGCATAATATTGGTATTGTCTTTTGTATTCCAAGCTGTTTGTTTATTTTCCCGGCCTGAAGAATTTGTTGTTCCGCAATCCTTTCTTATATGGTTGTTGCTTTTTTATTCCTCTCCTCTCTCCTCGTGATTTACAGTTTTTTCTTATTGGAAATATCTTCTCAGGACTCTAATTAATAACATGGTGGTGGGTGTGTCTAAGGGATTTGAAAAGAGACTTCAATTGATAGGCACTGGGTATCGTGCTGCAGTCGAAGGAAAAGACGTAGTTCTAAATCTTGGTTTTTCTCATCCAGTCCGAATGGCGATCCCCGAAGGCCTGCAGGTGAAGGTGGAAGAAAACACAAGAATTGTTGTGAGCGGATATGACAAATCTGAAGTTGGTCAGTTTGCTGCTTCCATCAGGAAGTGGAGGCCTCCAGAGCCATACAAAGGTAAGGGTGTGAAATACGCGGATGAAGTAGTAAGAAGAAAAGAGGGTAAAGCTGGCAAGAAGAAGTAAAACACCTGTTCTGCCAGCATTAACTGTGTTTTCATATGTTGTCTATATATATATGATTTTTGAAGTTGCTTCTGAATATCGACGTTTGCTCTTGCATGACCGGAACAACTAGTTTATTCAATCTGTATCATTCTTTTCGCATCATATCTTATATGTGCCCAGCTTGTTCACTTTGAATGGTTGGGGGTCAACATTTTTATTGGTCTCCAGAGTCAAACATGGCTGCTGCTGTAATTTAGGCCACACCAGATAGTCAATTTTAATGGAACTTCACTCATATGGAATACAAAGGATTTTCCAAGTCTAATCTTATCTACATATGATGTGAAGATCAGGCGAGAGCAGATATTTGGTGCCTGTACTTTCGGATGCCTTGATCAAAACCCTAAACTTGTCCTCATCCATGCTTCCAATGCTCGCTCTGTATTACATAAATTTAATACGGGAACGTGATTCTTTTCTTCAATTTTTTAATATCACTAACATGCCTCGTTGATAATGACTCACTAGTACTAGTGTAATTTGAGAGTGCTCTTTTCCAACTACTTAGATGGTAATCCATCCTTTGTATTATCTATTAAGAGGTTGTTTGGTGAGCTTGCAGTAGATGTTTAAAAATTTTTAAACTCTTTAAAAGTATTTGATAATTTAATAATAAAAAAAAAGGAGCTTATAAACTCTAAATATAAGATATTTGGAGCTTTTTATATTTGTAACTTATAAATTTTTTAAAAATAACTTTGACTATTCTTAATTTATTTTTATATATCTTATAAGTTTTTTTATATAATAAAATTAACACAAATATCATTAAATTATATTTTATTAATAGTATTTAACTTACATTCATCATTATCACATCAAAAAAACTAAAAATCAACTATAATTATAAATTTTAATAAAATCTTATAACAACGATCTTTCCAAATGTTTTGAAATTGGAATAATTTGACAATTTTAAGACAAAAAAAAACTCTAATTTCATCTTAAATTTGGGACTCTCTAATCGAAATTACTTACACACCAGTAATTGGTAAATAAAATGGCCGCTAACATGCCATGTGCTTTCTGCCAAGAAATTCCAAATTTGATCTGTATGTGCTTTTCAGGTGCAAACAAAAAATAAAGTTTCGTGTGTCTTTAAATTATTAAAAAATTTTAATGTCAGGACATTTTATCCGGCACAGAAGTTCAAGTTTAAGGACAAAAATGGCAAATCACAAGACAAAAATTGCTTATAAAAAGAGCTGTGGACACGATGACAAGGTCTGCAAGTTGAAGAAGAAAGAGATGGGAAAACCACACGCGTTACTGGTGCCTTACCCCGCACAAGGTCATGTGATCCCCATGTTGGAGCTCTCGCTCAGGCTGGTGAGCCACGGCATCAAAGTCACCTTTGCAAACACCGAGTTCAATCACCGGCGACTGCAGAAATCGTTGTCGGAGTCTGACGTCAACATACAGCAACTGGTGGACATGGTTTCCATCCCAGACGGAATGGAACCGTGGGAGGACAGAAGTGACATCGGGAGGCTTGCGCAGCTCTTGTTCAAGGTCATGCCTGGGGAGCTGGAGGCGCTTATCGACAGAATCCAGGGAGATAAAATCACGTGCGTTATTGCTGACTGCACCATGGTTGGTGCTCTTGAGGTGGCAGAAAAGTTGAAAATCAGGAGAGCAACCTTCTGCACGGCTTCAGCGGCAGGGCTGGTCTTGTCCTTCAACATCCCAAAGCTAGTAAGTGATGGGGTTATTGACGGGAATGGTGAGTCTTGTTTCATTTGCACTCTTATTCCCTGCATAACTTTTATCTAATAATCGATTTTGCTATGTTCTTTGTCTTGGCCAGATGGGATACTATAGGGTCCTGCAAAAAATAATTTAAGGCCAAGAATAAAATGAAAATCGTTTCTCATCACATTGCAGCACTTACACTAGGCATATTAGCAGCTCCATTCAATCTGACCATTTCACCACCGCGACATCATTATGAAGGATAGCACATGGAATGACTCATCACTGGTTTAATTTAAAATAGATAATCAAATTTTTTTGTTCATGAGATGTAGAAAAAATGATGCAAGTTGAGATTGAAAGATATTAGGAGATTAAGAATTCTCACTGCTTTCTAACTCTACAGACCAGATTCAATTTACTAGGCTTTTTTATTCACATTTTTCCTAATAATAACATGTTCTAAACTTCTTTAACCTCTGAATTTTGAATATGTTACTTTCGCACAATTCACATGGTTTAACAAGTTTACGATCAAGGGTTCGTGACCATGAACCAAAAATAGACCGATTTTATATCAACCTACAATTCAAATTAGTAGAAGTGATGTCTCTTTGCATAACATGGATTTTAAACATTCATGATCAGATGTGAATGAATCGAATTACTTATCCTCGATTTATTAGTGAACTATCTCTTTGAATGATGTTCCGTTAGAAATATTCCTGCTATTGGCTCGTTATCTAATCTTACTAGTTGGTAGTATCTCAGCTATCCTTTTTTCCACCCTATGAATTGTGCAAAATTAGGATACTCTAAGTAGGATACTTCAGAAAATTAAACGCTATGTACCTGATAACAGTACCCCTTGGACAGTTCTTGTAAAAGAAAAGATAATAGGCAGATTAGCAAATGGTCTTGTTATACTGAAATCCTGTTATATCATAAATAGTCCTGTGGATCTAGCAATTTTAACCTCATTCATACCACTACTATTGTCATCATGCAGGAAGACCCTTGGAGAACCAGGTGATTCAGCTATCACCAACCACGCCGGTCATGAACTCTACAAAGCTCTTGTGGTCCTGTGTTGGCGATGAGGCCACACAGAAAATTTTTTTTGGCATATTTGAGAAAATCAACCATGCGGTCAAGATGAACGATTGGCTAATTTGCAACTCATCTCCTGATCTGGAGCCTGGGGCATTTTCCCTGTATACAGATATTGTTGTACCTGTGGGCCCTCTTCTGGCAAGCAACCGGCTAGCAAAATCAGTAGGCCACTTCTGGCCGGAAGATTCTGCCTGCTTGGCATGGCTGGATCAACAGCCACCGGAATCTGTCGTATACATTGCATTCGGTAGCTTCACCGTCTTTGATCAGACGCAGTTTCAGGAACTGGCTGTGGGGCTTGAACTAACCAATAGGCCATTTCTGTGGGTTGTCCGGCAAGACATAACAACTGATACGGACAATGCATATCCGAAAGGCTTCAAAGAGAGAGTACAAAACCGAGGGAGAATGGTGGGTTGGGCGCCTCAACAGCAAGCCTTGTCCCATCCCTCAGTTGCATGCTTTATAAGCCACTGCGGCTGGAATTCCACCATTGAGGGCATATGTAATGGAGTCCCTTTCTTGTGCTGGCCATATTTCTCAGATCAGTTCCTTAACCAGACCTACATTTGTGAGGAGTGGAAGGTTGGATTGGGATTTAGCAAAGATGACAGTGGAATCATCAAAAAAGGAGAAATAAAGGATAAGATTGAACATCTTCTGCGTGATAAAAGCTACAAAGAGAGAGCCCTGAATCTTCGGGCCAAGGTCATGGATAGCGTCACGAGAGGGAGTTCTCATAAGAATTTCCATGCTTTCGTAGAATGGATAAAAGATAACTGAAATCAAACCTTGTGGAACAGGGCTTTCTTTCTGTCTCTTTGTAAGAAAACTATGGGGGACTGTGTGGTTTTAAGGTCAATATAGCTATGCTTATTTGCAAGTTTGAATTATGTCAAACCTCCATTTTTGGTATCGTGTATTTAGACTTAGTGTTTGTAAGTGAATAAACCTTCCAAATAAACAAGTTTCTGACCAAAAGGGAGTTATATTCCACCATGAGCTACCATTAGGAGCATTGTTCACGTTTCAATTATTTAGCTCCTTTTCAGTAAGAATCTTCTTCTTTGATAGTTTAGGCATCCATATTTATCACCAAAAGTAACAGACTACAATAAGTAGTATACCATGTGGACACGAAGAGAGTTGTCTACAATTGAAATATAAATGTAATTGACAAGTCATAAGCATAGATCTACTGACTTGATCAGGTCATTGAAGTTATTGACGATGATTTCCAAAACTTCACGATGTAGACAAGTGCAATGTAAAAGCTTCTGCCATCTCTAATCCTAAACTGGCGTTAGAAACTGACTTTGTATAGCTGGGGCTTTGCAGCTGGCAGAAAAATTCTCCATCAAGAGAGCAGCCTTGTGGCCATCAACCTTGGCGATGTTGGCCTTAATCAGTGCCCCGAGACTAGTTGATGATGGCTTCGTGGACATCCATGGTAAGTAGTGTTTTCTTTTTGTTCCTTAGAACAAGCAGTCAATATTCTGCTGGTTCTTCCCTTTCTTGGTCTCGATCATACAGGTTTATCATTGCCGACAAAATCAAAGATATTAAGACTACGCAAGAAGATATCAGTCATATCACAAGTTGATCACAGTGCCTGCGACATCACACGCATATAATTGTATATATGTGGCTGTGTTCTTCAACAAAGACGTGATTTATTCTATATCTTCTCCAACAGGAACCCCCTTGAAGAACCTTATGATTCAACATTTTAGCTGTGATCCATGCCTGAAATGAGCACTATAACATCTATTTTCTTCGTAATTCATTATATATAGATGCCTACATTAAATATTATTTAGGTAGATTCATTTGATATAATTTGATATAATATTATCCCTATGCATAGCCTACTTTGTATATTTAACAGCATGAACACGCTTTACTAACTCCGTGTAGAAACTTGTTTTTCAATGCTAACTCACTGAAGTAGATGATCTACTTCAGGCCTGCAGATTCTAGTTGCCTGACATGGCGTTATCGTTCGGGAGCTTCATAGCTTCTGAGGCAATTCGGTTCCAAGAATTGGCTTTTTGGTACCGAATTATGACAAAAGCCGTTCCTACGGGTTGCAAGGAAAGGGATTGCTCAAGACATTGTTAGGGCATACCCCGTAGGATTCAAATCAAAGAAAGAGTTGAGACATCATCAAAATTGTAGATTGGGCATGCGCCTCAGTAGCATGCCTTATCTCACCCATGCGTGGCCTGCCTCCTGAGCCATTGTGGTTGAATTTCAACCATGGAGTGTACAACTTTCTCGTTCTGGCCCTTCACGGCTGACCAGTTCCTTGACCAAAGCTACGTACATTGTTGACCATTGGGAAGTTGGATTAGGATTTAAACAAAGATGAAAGTGGCGGAATCAAACAGCTTTTAATCGGTGAAAGCTGTAGAAAAGGGGCATTGAAACTTCCGGGGAAGGCCATGATTGGTGCTCCGACAATTATATCAATAATTTCATAAATTGCTTTAAAGAAATTTTAGTCCCTTAAGTGTTGGATGCTCTATCTTCACACGGGGCTCCAAATCCTCCCTTCCATATGTTGTCTTCCACTTTGATATGTGTCGAATAAATATGTAATTGGGAGAGTGGTTTCGAGAACCCCGTATTTGACAAAAGATATTTTTAAGAATAAAAATGGCTTCGATAATGTAAAACTCGCATCATATTTTGATTCTTTGACGTATAAAACTAATATGTTAAGCTTTTATGTATAATATCTTTCAGTTATTGAAATGGTAATTTATTAAATTTTTAAAATGGTAAAACTATTGCAATGATTTCAGTCCATTGTCTCTTAAGTTTGAAACGCGGACATTTCTCGTGGTCCACAAGAATAATTTTTCAGCAAACCATTATTCTTGTTGAATCACTTTTCTTAATAATAATAATAATAATAATAATAATCTATATCATATTACTAAGTTAATAAGGTCTTTTGATTACACAACGTCAAATTACATATCTACCTTTTTTTATTTTCTTCATCCCTTTTTCCGTTTTCTTTTTCCTTTATTAACTTGTTATTTTTATTTAAGTTTTCTCACTAATTTTCTCCTTTTTCAACTTCTTTTTGTAATTTTTATTTTATTATTTTAAATATTTTTATATTTTTAATTTAAATATTTTTATTTATATTATATAAAAAATAAAAAATTATAATCTATAAACAAATTTATATGAGCATAGAGTGTGACTTAAATTAATAATAAGAAGAGGAAGAATAAGAATAACGCCAAGAAAAATAATAATAACAAAAAGACAAAAACAGAAATAAAAAAAACGGATGGGCATTAGCACACGGTTCATGCAACATCGCATAAGACAACTCAGCAAATAAAATTACACCACTGGAATGAATAAGTCGCACGTTCGACAAATGAAGTTGGCCCGACAACCAAAAAATATAAAATAAATCAAGGGTAAAAGGACAATTCCTTGTTCGTTCGTTTGTTTGTCAGCCCAATGCTGTATTTGTTTTATTCTTAGATGTATGGTTTTAATGTATTTTCTTAGAACTGTGTAAAGATATGAAACAGATAAAAAAAATCAAAAATATATTATAATTTATATTTCTGAGGTGAAAAATGGAAACAAACGTAACCTTACTTTTTTTTCTCTACGAATTTGATGGTCACTCGAATGCATACTTCACGTCGTCTTGTCTCTTCCCTACCCTCACCCTTAGTCACTGTCACTTCTCGTACTTTTTTCCCCTTAATTCTCTGTTTTGAGTTTTCTTCCCCTACGAGAATATTATGGCCTAATTTTTTATTACACAGGTTTAGAGGGTATTTATTTTCTAGGTAAAAGCATAATTTAGAGTTCTTCTATTGTCGTACGTTGGTTCTTTTGCAATTTGTATGTAGTGTATACGTGTGAGTTGCATCATCGACATGACTGCTTGAATGTGATAATAATTGTTGTGTTTGATGTTAAAATTTGGACGCAATGTCAAAATCATTTCTTCGTTTTTTTAAAATATTCTTTTACAGTTCAATGAAATGTCACTCTCAAATAAATTGGCAAACGGTACTTGTGCTGAAATATTAAAAAAATAAATGTAACTTGTACTATAGTGGAGACAAGTTGCATGTAACGTTTCCTTTTTGTTTTGAAAATTGTGTTGGACAAATGAAATTTACCGGTTTTTCGAATGATTCTATGAATAATTCTAGAATAATTTGAATATATATATTGTTGAAGAATTATCAATGACTACTGCATAAAGTTTTGTAACATATCAAAATTGTTAGAAGTTGCAGTCAGTCACTCCAAAAATAAGAATTTGTATTGTAGCAAACACATATTCATTTTATTATTATTTTCTCAATCATAGGTGGAAGTATAAAGGGATATATTAGAATGTAATCATAGGAAATAACGTCACGCTCCACGCGATATCCTTTGTAATATTATTTGACCCGATAGTGGTCCAATAAGACTATTACACGTATGACCTTCTTATCATTTTCCTGATGAAAGGAATAAATTTAAGATTATTAAAAAATTTCCCATTGTTATAACTTAAAATGTCGAGGCCAAGTTTTCATTATATATGTGTGTGTGTGTGTGTGTGTGTAAAATCCCAAATTTTCATCAGTTATAGTCAATATGTTTCTTCGCAACATTACTTTTCAGACGTCTCCCCCTTCCTCGTCAGCACAAATCATACACAGACTTAAAGGGGTCCCACTTCAGTAACCCTTCTTAATACATAATACATTATATATATATATATATATATATATTTATATGCATAGCCCAACCTTCCATAAAAACGGATATAATGTGAAGTCACATTAAGTGCAATACACGTACAAGTCTTACAAATGATTAATTATCATGAATTCTCTTCATAAAACAAATAAACAATATCTAATCTTTCATCTAGTATTTTGGCTATTAAAGTCTTTAATGCTAAGATTTAGAAGAAATCCTTAAGATGTTGATTTCTTTTCAATTGTGTTCACTAAGACACTAACTTTAAAGGAGGGTTGAGGAATCTGATTCGGGATTGCTAAAAGACCTTGATCTTCTACAATTAATTCTCCTTTTAAGTCAACTAGCCAAAAAGCAATATATATATATATATTGAGCGGAGTCTTCTGTTTTTTCATAAATATATGCATATTGGTGGTGGCCCTTTCCATTTGGTAGACTTTTGCTTTTGTACCAGTGAAGAGTTGAACTCAACAAGCCACCAACTCACTCTCAATTGTAAACCAAGCTTTTATTGTTAAGTAATGAAATCTCCATTCCCCATTAGAATTACCAAAGAAAGAAAAAGTTGTGATACCTTTTACTTAATTATATTTGCAATACAAAAAGAATGAATTGACTGCAAAATCCAGCTACTTTCAGATTGAACATCCTAGAATCCGAAGTATATACAAATTTGTAGTAGTTCAAGGTCACACAAACACACTGCAGACATTGATATGTACAGCCAAGTATATAGACCCTTCATACTTCCATTTGTTAATTTAATCAATAGTTTAGCAATGTAGATTCTTAAAAAAATCCTAGGTCGATTAAAGAGTAAGTTTTTAATCAATTGAAATAGGTGAATTGTCTCTCCAAAAAAAAAAATTTTAATGAAGGCCGAACTCCAAACAAATTAGTACCAAAGCAAGTTTTTATGTGAATGTTTGAGAATGCTTGTGAGAAAGCTTACATGGGATATCTAAATAATGAGACCGTGTGTGAGTACTCCATAAGAGCCAATCAACGGCCACGCTAAAGTAAGTGCTTGAGGAGAATTAGTCTAAATGGCGTCACACTGCACAAAAAATTTGTAAATTCTCACTTACCAATTTAAATAAGATATTTTTTGTGCAATCAATCTTTTAAAGACACTTAATTTGTAGAGAACAACTCCTATATTAAAAAAAATCATAATAATATAACAATGCCAGTGTTATATATTAATGGGTAGTGGATTAGAATTGGAATACCGAATAAAAAATGAACGGCGAATCTTGATTTTGGGATCAAGCTAAAAGACAACTTAGGTTCAAATTTTGAATAAAGACGTCATTACACTCCGAATTAATATTTAGTTAATGTTACTGGAAGCAGCACGTGCATAGGCCACACGTGGCTCTCATGCCGGATTAACTGAAATAATCCAGAAAAACCACATCCAAATATGTGACATAATTAAGCTCCACCACTAATTATACAAACATTAATAATTACTATTTAATCAAGAAATGCATTAACTTGAATATTTTATATATTAAATAAAAGGGTAATACAAAAAATAAAAATTAGTGAGATATTTGTCCACCAAGGAAAGGGGGGTCGGAGAGGGCTGGCACTGGATCGGTAGCATGCAGGGAATGTGCAGAACATGGTTTACAATTCATGCTGCTTTACTGTCTCACCTTTGCCACATGCAATCCCTCTCAAAGGTACAATCCTCCTACCCTAATGCATGTGCCCCTCCATGTGCTTTCTTCCTTACTTTCTCTCTCAATAACACTTCCATTTCAGGCTCTTGGCTGTCCCCATTCCCACATTCACATGTGCCCTTTTGGGAGGCCACTACACCACCCTACAACAACTAGCTCGCAACCAGAAAATCAGGCCTTTTATTTTGAGGGGTGAAATGACCTCGATGTCCTCCCTTGGCTTTTTTCACAAAATAATTGGGACGGGCCTTCGCCACCTTGGGAAAAGGTGTCTAGCTAATTCCACGATCATTCTCTTGTCCCATAAATATGCTCTTTCTTTCTTTTGTTGAGCTTTCGAATCATTTAGGCTACCCTTGTTAGGCAATTTTAAAATTTTGGCATTCATTAAACTTTATATTGTTTAACAAAAATTATTTAAATTTAAATTTAATTTTCTATTTTATATATATAATAAATTAATTATTATTCAATCATTATACATATTCATATATTTATGTATATTTATAACTTCAAAACTAATTATGATTTATATATACATTAATTAGATCATTCAATTATTATTATACACACACGTATATATATATTAAAATAAATCAAAATTTCCAACAATCAAAATATCACTCCTTTAAATTAACAATTAGACTAAAAAACAGTTTACTGGTCATAAAGGGGGAGAGAGAAGAACTCCCTGGAATTGTGAAGTGATAATGAATTTCAAGTGGGATATTTTGGGGAATAGAGAAAGAAGGGGTCCTGGGTCTCACATGCGGCATTGCAAGACGCCAGCCTTTATCTGCGTGGTACTCGCAAGTTGTGACTTCTTCCCGCTGGCTTAGCTACAAACCATTTTCACACAGACACAATCCAAAATACCTCGGACCAACTGTCCCTCGCCACGTGGACCCACTGGGGACTGCCAATGCGTGGGCCAATTCAAATTTCCGTTTAATTCTAAATAGGGCAAGCAAAAATATAATTGATATTTGTTGTGGATTGTCATCCTCTGATATTTTTCATTTTTGAATCTTGTATTCTTGTGTAAACAAGTCCCAAATTGTGTTCAGAGAGATGTAATTATGTCACAGTTTGAATAACGTCTACGTACTCAGACTTGTGACCATTTTGGTGATGCCACATATTCATTGCCATAAAATGGAAATATTCCTTAGAAGGATATATTGTACGTGTAACGCCTTTAAATCCCGTGGATTAGTCAAGATAGACTTATCTAAAATGTACTAGTGAATATTCTTACATCAACATATTGATGTTAATTACATCAAAGAATAAGAAATGACGGGCAAAAGCAAGAGAATAATGAAATATGGCGTGTTCCCAATTGGATAAACCTAGGAGTGTTCGGACATATTGGGATGCACTAAAATACCTTATTAAACTCAAGTCTTAGATCTAACCAACTAATCTTAAAAAGAATATTCGGGAAAAAAAACCCTTAAAAAGAATATGTGAACTGAACTTGCGTGTCTTGAGATTGGCCATCATTCTTCCACTTGGTACAAGTGAAATAATCACATGGCATATTTAAATTATTTTTTTATATTTTATTGATAAATTTGTTAGTTTGCGTCAACATCAATAATATGTATGTATGTATGTAGTTAATTTTTAAAAATTGCGCCTAGGTCAAGTGTTATGATAACAACCATATTTATAGCTTAATTAACATAATGTTAAATAGCATTACAATTCATGGTTTGCAAATTTTGAAGTATCGCAACTTCAAATTAACTCAATGAAAGTATAAACCTCTCAACCAGACCATAACAATTAATAACGTATGGCCACAACCAAGATGCCATAAAAGCAAAATTAATTGCTTCACATTCAGATATTTGGAATTAATAGCCAATGCCATTCACTGAAAAATAAAAATAAAAGTAACGAAAAATGTACCCGTAAATGGCATTCGGGTAATTCCACCACAAAGTAGTGGCACAAGTCCATGCCCCCCTTACTTATACCCCTCGCGGAACGCCATTCGCCTTCACCCGTTACCCCGTTCCCGTTTTCCCTCCGCCACCGTCTCCACCGCAATGGGTTTGAAGCCAACAATCCCCCTGTCCTCCGCCGTCTCTAGGCCGAGAAGACGATCGTCATCGAACTCTAAGAGAAGGCTCGGCAAGCCTCAAGCCTGCCACCGCGGGTCCACCCACACTGACGGCGCCGAGTCGGTTTCCGACAAGCTGGAGGCCCTCAGGAGTCTCATTCCCTCCCAAAATGCAGAGATAAGGCCCGAACAGCTGTTTCAAGAAACCGCCGACTACATCGTACTTCTGAAAACTCGGGCCTTTGTTTTGCAGAAATTGGTGGATTTTTACGGGCCTCAACCTCAAGAAAACCCAGATGCTGTATAGCACTGGCTTGGCGTCTTGCTGTTGTCTTCATTGATGAAAGAACCGAAAGGGGAACACTTAACCCTAAAGAAGATGAACGGAAGAAGAAGAAGATGGAGAAGGTGGCAGTTTTTCTACGATTATTAGTTACTTAGCTTTCATGGCACCAATGTACGGTTATCCCATCATAAAACCTAACTAGATTTAGTATAAAGTTTTTTTTAACCTATTTCTTCTTCTCCTTGCCATTGTTCAATTATCTTTCACGAATTCTTGCAGTTACTTTCATCAGTTGTTTATTATTCCATCACTGTTACATAGTAATCAGTTATAGAAAAGCCCATCTTCTTTGTTGGGGGTTGCTTTTTGTTTGAAACAATCAAGAATGGGAACTCGCAACGGAAACCCTTTCAACCCAAAGGGATCACATTAATCAAGGGCTTAAAAATGGTGTCCTAAACATCACTAATGCCAAAAGAACATTTGGGATTTGCATTTCCAGCTTCTCCCTTTTTCTAGCAGTATCTCGCACTTCTGCGAATGATCACATGAAGGACTTAAAAATATGTCCCCGTTTTTTATGACAAGACCATCACTTTCTCAGCCTGCAGCAGCAGCTGCTTTGAGCATGCAGCTGTCACCAGGGATCATAATGATCATATCGAAGAAGAAAGATAGTATATTGGTGCTGTGCTTCCTCCCTTCCCTTTGATGTACCAAAAGGAATGGCGAAGGAAGTTAGGAAGGAGATCCCACTTCTTTGAACTGGCAGCATAAAATTACTGCTCCATCAATTTGGAAGTGGAAGCCATGAAATTAAATAATATGTTTCATTAAAGAGGGAGAGGGAGAGAGGGGGAGATGAATAAAGAGGGCATGGGTAAAACTGAGATGATGTGTGAATGAAACAGAGAGACCGGAGTGCCCCCAGGCCCCATGTGCAAATGAGGCCACATGGCATGTCATGGGTTGGCAGTGACAACCAGTCTGCACTGCCGCTTTCTCCGTTGATTGCATGTGCAACAATTTTGGTAATATCTTTTGTCTCTTCTATGTTTCTCCCTTCCTTCCCACTCTCTTCCTTGTTTTTTGCTTTTCTTTTTTAAATAATAACTCATTCCATCATGACTATTATTTAATCTAATAGTATAAGAACTTTAGTTGAAATTTCATTTCCAAGCGCCGTTACTAATTCTGACTGAATTTGTGGGAGAAAATTATAGACTTGAAGAAGTTAATGCGTCATGACTTATTTCTATTTCACTCTTTAAGGACATTTTTTTTTGTTTCCGATCTATCCGAATTGGGGAAAGCAAAGCATTACACAAATTCAAATGGATTGTCTTGTACTAATATTGTTGACACACACACACACACACACACACACATATATATATATATATATGTGTGTGTGTGTGCCATTTGAATTGTATGTACAAAGTTTTGGGAAAAATTATGACTTCAGATGTATCATCGGAAGTTAGTCCAAAAGTCACAATAAACTTTGAGCTAAGGAATATCCAGCATTACATCATGCCATATCCACATTCAAGATAAAACCGTAAAAAGATTATTTTTATCACACTTGTTAAATTGACTTGTTTGTTCATTTATTTTAATTATTTTGTGCCAAACTTTTGTTTTATCGCTTTTGTCCATGTATGAAACAAAACATGTGATTAGTGTTTTAAAAAATTGATCATGTTGAACCCAATTATTCAAAATGAACATCACTTGACCATAATTTGTTCCATGATTATCCACTTTTCCAATTAGTAATGGAAATGGGTCGAGTTAGTAAGTTTGCGGATCAAGTTGAGGTACAAGTGTTAACGCTAACTCGTCAATTTAAATTTGACCTGTTTATTTTGCGAGTCAATTTTTTTGATTTGAACTTGACCTATTAATTTCACGGATTACACTTAAATCTAACTTGTCAACTTGTGATCGAAAAAAATTATTTTAATCAAAATAAAGTTAAAAATTAATTTTTACACACTACAATTTATTTTTGATTTCAATACTATTATTTCAAAAAGTAATTTGATTCTTTCAAAGTTTGAAATTTTCTACTTTCTTCTCACTTTAAACTTTACTGGATTAAATTTTAGCAAGACTTATATAGTTATATAGATAAAAAAAAGAAAGAAATAAGAAGGAAAAGGAAACAAAGCAATTGAACTTGTATGGTGAGGGTGTGGAGTGTCGAGAGTGCTTAAAATTCTAATGTCCAAAATGAAGAATTGGGTTTAAAAATATAAACATAGGGTTTAGTTTAACATAATATTTAAGTTTGAATTTTCACTTATTTACTATTTTCGTAATTAACTTTATTTAATTAGTTTTTTTTTTATATAGTTAATAATTTAATAAGATTGCAAAATAGAAAATAGTTAATAAAATATTTTAAATATATAAATAAGTTTGCAAGTCAACTCATCAAATAACTTAAAATTGACTTATTTTTATTTTTAAATTTGACCTAATTTTGACCCGCATCTATGAAAGTTTAATCCAAATTCATTAATTTCCTGTTGAATTCAAATTGTGTCAGAAATTGTCACCACTGTTACCAATAACCATTCTCTTCTAAATGACTTTAATTTAAACCCCCAATTTTTTTTTTAAAAAAAAAGTCTATGGCATCCACTTTAACTATGTTGTTCAAGAGATCATGTAAAAGCCATAGAAGTCCTTGGTAATAAATCCTCAATCCACCCACCCACAAAAGAGGAAACAATGGAAAGGAAAAATGGCAATAAAAGCCTTGTTTTAATGTTTCATGAAACCAAAAATTATGAAGCAAATGAGTTGAATGGATGGGATAATAAATTGAACAACAAATAGATAAAGTCAGCATCCTTAGATATATTAGATATTTTCTTATTTTTTTACTCAAATCAAATACGAATTAAAGTCACTTCCCTCTATTCTAGTTTTGATTTATGGACCTCAACTACTGTGGAAACATCAGCATTTTTGCCACGTACATTATTGCATACATAATGCAATTGTAACAAAAAGTTGACTACAAAACTAAGAATTAGGAAGATTATTTATTATCCAATTTGGGCCATCAAAGGTGGGCTTGAGGCTGAACCGCTATTCATGATCATCCACTTTAGCATCCTGTTGGCCTTCGGGTTAGCCCAGCAAAGAAACGAAAGTCCAAAAGATTGAAAATTCCATCTTCCCTTTTTTTATTTTTTAACCCTTTCCATTTCCATTAACAACAGCAAGAGGAGGGCTAATTTCGTATTTTCACTAGTGATGACGTGAGCGATGAGAGCCCCCAAAATCATCTTTTGTCCTATCAGCTAATTATTGTCCTAAATACCCTTTCGTCCATGTGTATATTATACGTATTATTTATTTAATTATTATTTTAAAAAATTAGTTGGGACCCATAATAAACCTTTTTTAGTGTAAATACAAGTGGCGTCCAACCTCAATCGCCCCTCTCTGTTTCGTTTGATAGGGTTTTACTTCTAGATCTTTTCGTTGTAGATTGATCTGCAGACGCGATTCAAGCTCGTGTATAACTGCGCATCGGTTCCGTTTTCGTTTTTTTCCACTGGATTGGTTTTCATTCAGCGTGGTGAATTCCTTGCGGTAAACGTTCTCTTCTTTTCTCCCCCCCTCTCTCTCTTTTTAAAACTTTTTATTTGGATTTAATTTGAGTACCCATTAGGGTTTTAATTCGTCCTCCTCAGCAATCGATTGTGCGTTTGATTTTGAAGGTGTTTTTTCTTTCTCTTCTGGGGTTTCGCTATTGTTTAAGTGACGCTGATGATGGGCTTATTTGCATTTTACTGTTATCTTGGTTATTTAGCTACCTAAGAAATGGGCGCTTGTGATTTTGGTGCGATTGTCGACTTTTGTGTCGTGCTGTTTGATTTCCAAGTTCTGATGGTAATTGTCGAGCTTGGTGTTGCATTGTAGGAGAATTTGATGATAGCGAGAATTGTTGTGATATTAGCATGTTGGAACCTTTCCAAAATGTAATTTTTGTCATAACGCTTCCGTGAAGCGTGTGGTTTAATATGTTGATGACAAAATCACGAATGCTCCAGATGCTTGCTTTAGAAAACATTTCTACTTCGCAATTCAGTGCATAGTGGAGATAAAATTAAATGTGTTTCATCTTGAGATCTTTTCCGCATTTTTAAAGCAATAACATAAAGTTCTCTAGCTTCATTCTAGCAAATATTTTTAGGTTATATTTCTTATTGAAACACATGCTAAATGTTAGGATTTGCATAATTCTGTATGTGTTGCATCTGACTATCAATTGGATTTAGTTTTCAGGAATCGATACATGCTAACGCTGCAAAAAGTTATTGGTTTCAAGAATTTCGCCATCTTTAGTGTTTAATCTTCTTTCAAGATGTCATGCGAGGAAATCCTTAAGGCTGTTTTCCCACTTCTAGAAGGCAGAGACCTAGCAACATGTATGTTGGTTTGTAAGCAGTGGCAAGAGATTGCTCGAGATGATTATTTCTGGAAATGTTTATGTGCAAAGAGATGGCCATCAATCTGCAAGTCTTCTTGCCCGACCGTGTCATATCATAAACTATATAAAGCCTTCTATAGACGCCAACAGACCAGAGCCATTCTCCCACCAAGGCTGTCCTTCGATGACTTGGAGTTTTACATTGACATTTGGACTGAAGAAAAGCTGGCCTTCTCAGAAGTGGTGCCAGGACCTGTTCTCCAGAAGGGAACTTGGACCCCGCCAAATGGAATTTCTGATGCTCTTAAGTTTCACTTGGCTAGTCCAGATTACAAGATGACCTTGCCCATGCAACCAAGGTTTAATATTCCTTTGGGTCAGACCGTTAGTGTCTCTGTGTTTGTTGGTCGAAAGGATTCCAAAAAAATTGCTTGCATTATAAACAAATCTGTTTTTGATTATATAGATCGCTCCACATACCGAGCCCTGGCATTCGACTACCTTGACTTTTCACCTGCACACCCATTTGTGTCTGGTATAAGAGCATGGATCTCCTTGCTTTTCATGGACCATGGTAATGATGGGATCATTGATGTATTTGGGATTGAACTGGATTTCTGTGATGCTGCCACCACCCAGGACCAAATTTTGTGGCTCCTCGACATGCTTGACTGGAAATAAAGTATCACCATATCTCAGACTTTGGCAATCCCAGTGTATGCCTTAAGACCAAAGTTGTCTGTTTGGTATATAGCCATCACTTAGAACGGAGTTTGTATGTATATGCTCTGTGTGTCGACTAGTATTATTGGACAACTTCCCTTATACCCTCTGAATAATTTAATTGTGCAGATATCTGCATTTTTTTATGTGTTCCATAATGGTTTGTCTGTTTGATGTCGTTGGATTGAATGGATTTAGTGGCTTCTTGGTCTAATAATGCAATCAATGGGCAGTTCAACTGGTTGTGGTTGGTTTGTGCTATTTTTCAGGTCCTAATGGCGATCGGCCGTTCCCATGTGTAATCACCAGCTGCCGTAAGCATTTACAACATGACCATTGTAATAGATACATCGCCTTCTTCGTTGGTGTTGGCCCTCAAAAGCAGTTTGGCATTAATAGAGAGGGAACGCTGCTGACGCTATTAATGCAAAACGTCTATTAAGGTTAGATACTAATTAACATATCGTAAAACGTGCGTCCATACGCTGTCTAAATAAGAAACTAAGATTTTGTTTTGTATTGCAGAGGTGTTTTTCAGTTTTTTTTTTTTTAATGAATTGTTTAAAAAAAATTTTAAAAAATAAAATTTAAAAAATATACTAATTGAAATGTGTTTATTTTTTGAGATAAAAGCAAAACAAACATAACCCAAATTTCCTATTTACTGGACAACACTCAGAAAACTGCCTTAGGGATGCTCGTGCATTCCCCACATTTTTTTTAAACAAAAACATCACCATGGGTGAGGGTTGTAACATTGACGCCAGCCTTTATATAAATGGTTCAGAAAAAATGCAATCTAATTTTACAAGGGAATGAAATAGAGAGTGACTCATGAGTATAACTCATTCAGAAAAAAAATATACTAAAAAAGGGAAATTGTGCACTTGTCCCTCTGAAGGTCTGTGCGCACGGAAAATATCAGAAACAAGCTACAGCATAGCATAATTTGATGTAAACACCGGTACTAGGGTTTCAACATGATATATACGCAGAAGTACACGATCATGTTACTGCACCCAGAATCAAAGAAACCATAACCAGTTAAGCACAAAATCGGTTCAGAAGTCAGAACTGGCGTGCTGAATGCCCTGGATGAATTGGCTCACCAGTGAAAGGGTCGAATTTGTAGGGCTCACCAGTGAAAGGATCAAACCTAATTTGCGGTCGAGATGCTTGCCGACCAGGCACAGCTGTAATGTCAGCACCCAAACTTGGACCAAGCCTAGCATAAGACATCGATGCACTGGGTGCTGCCAGGACAGGCGATGGATGACGTTCCTCACTTCTTAACCCAACCCTTTCATAAGCTATAGGTGGACCTTGTATTGCCTCAAAAGGAGTATGGTCTCTTTCGTCCAGCATTCCTGTCCTTGGAATTTGGGTGCTTTGGGATGCAGATCGAGATCGACTTGATAAAAGTACATCCGAACCTTTCTCATCCACTCTCCCTGTTAGTGTTTGACTTGGTAAATGATAATCTAGGAGCCGTGGTGAATAGCGTGATGCATAATTGTCGGACCTGCAAGAAATCAGCTATAAGGTGACATTCTTCATGGCTCATATCACCAAACAGAAAACCAAATACTCCACATCCGTTTATCAGAAAGACCATGCCTATGTGGTTTAGAGGGTTTTCTTTCTTATGAAGAACACGTTGGTTAATTGGAAACAAAAAATACGAATTCTGGATTCCCAAGGCTTGAATAATTCATCTCTTGTCAAATTGGGAGATAAAGATCATCATAGAATCAAGTAACGAGAGTACATGTTCACAAACAGAGTCAAAAACTTTTAAGTTTGATATACATTCTCTTATAAAACAATATCTA
Organism: Avicennia marina; assembly: GCA_019155195.1. Lineage (NCBI taxonomy): Eukaryota > Viridiplantae > Streptophyta > Magnoliopsida > Lamiales > Acanthaceae > Avicennia > Avicennia marina. Next base: position 12,479,813 of record CM032765.1, read on the forward strand.
AACGCCATATCTACCATCTTCAAATGTGTAAGCGCATTAAGAGCCAGAAAAGACAAACCTGGCCACAGTTGAGTGTGAACGAGAAGCAAAAGAACCATCAGCAGGGGGAGACAATCGATGCAAGAAACTGAATAGCTTGGCTTCATTCCGAGAAGTATCCACAACTTTTGGCAAACCAGCTAAGCTTGGACCCGATCCCGTTTTATCAAGTTGCTACATGGGATAAAAATTGCTTAATAGAAAATAAAAGCAGCAAACTTATAAGTAGCCACACAAGCCATAAAGGTCAGGTACATACTTTAGAAATCAGCGAAGCCAGGTATGCTCCCTTATCTAGCAAAGCAGCTCCAGATAACATGAACTACGAAGAAGCAGCAAGGAAAATTTGAAACGTTGAAACTCATAGCAAAGCATCAATTTTTTGATATATGTTCTAGCAAGGAGCAAACAAAATAAAAACATAAAATATCATATATCAGCAAAAACCTGATCCAGGACAGATAAAGCAATAGATTCGGGTAATTCTTTGAGACCACGTAAACTTTTGACATCAATCTGTCAACAAACAAGAACAAAATTACGAAAAATTCAGAGGATGTGCATTTGGAAATATTGATGTAGCTAAACTGATAGCAATTTGCCACGCACATTTGTTCTACTGTAAAGATGCCACAATGAGGAGTCCAGTTTGTCAATTCCCTCAAACGGTAAAATGATGAGCTTGTACACAAACAACTCAGTTTCATACAAATATTCATAATTTGCAAGATAGGAAGCTACTTTGCAAAGGCAAAGGCCAGATGTATGCACCTACATCTATCAAACCAAATCATTGCTTCCAAAATGAAGCAGAAGGATGAGCACTGTGTAAGATGTGAGTGGAGTATATAAACAAATGAAGGAATTTCAAGTTTCACAACACTAGGATGATATGGCTGCAGATGGGAACATAGTAATAAAGGAGACAGATAGAATATTGGAGTGCAATAGCATAGCAACAAAAGAGAGACAAGTTTCTTATGCCGAAGGTCACAGCTACAACTTCAAGACACATTTACGGAACACTACTAGACATCAACAATTTCCAACAGCAGGCATACTTTTTGACAAGAAGTTGGGCACATATTTTTTAATTTCACATAAACTTATTACAATATAGATATCTAGTGTTTCAGGTACTAAATTAACAGAAACTGACTTTTAACAATCTTGGAACTTACATCATATCGGGTAGCAATCCCAAGCCGTAGGATTCGAAGTAAGCGCTCTTTAACAGCTAAAGGCAGTGCAATTACAGCATCCTCATAGGGATCAGCAGATTCCAATTCCTAAAAGACAGAAAAAGTGTGATTTGAAAACAAATAAAAATGATTGAAGGAAAAGACATCATAAATCACTTGGCCCAGGAAAGTGTGGTTTCAAATAAATAAATTATTTCAAAATAAAGGAAAGATAGACTACCATTTAGTACGGAAGAAATAACTCAAACCAAGCAAAAAATTGAATTTCATAAACCAAGAAAGCAAGAAGCACAATGGGAAAAATTGCTGAAAAGAAGTTTTTTTTTTTGAGTCTCTACTAACTAAAAATATTATATCAACGGATGTTTGCACTTAGAACCCCTTCAAAATAGCTAAATTACCAATTCCCCTTTTAACTTCCCAAATCACGGCAAGCCTCCTCTGAAAATATTCAATTTGTATATCCAAACTGAACTTGCACATTCTGCCCTTGGAATGTTATATGTACTTGTAATGTTCATAGAATTGTAGGTGTCCTTGTAATATATACAAATTAAGTTTCATTACTCTAGAAAAATAATTCGAATGCAGTTTTCATCTTCCCTTCCCAAATGATGTAGAAAGTGTTTAGATCTTGAAATGGAAATCCAAAATAAACCCAATTTTTGAAATTTTAAATCAATTTTAAGAAACAGAAGTTGTAAAATGATCATTTTCTTTAGTTATTATGATTATTGTATTGATATTCCAGTTATTTCCGTCAACAAAGAGACAATATTCTAAGTTAATCACAGCAAGCCATAAATGGAGAGACATTATTCTAAGCAAACTGCATTGAACCATAAATGGAGTATTAAATTATAGTTGAAACTACTAATAAATATGATAATTTTGAAAACAAATAATAAATATTTGTTATGTAATTGTAATTCAAGGACCACCCTAGTTTGAAAAATATTTAAATAAAAAGTTTATTTTTAGCTTATGGAGTGTACAGTATTTAAAATTTGTTGAAACAAAAGTTGCATTACAGAGGGGCAATTGTAAATATTACATTTTCAAGAAGGTCTGCCTAATTTCAAAAGTTCAAGAGGAACTGGTAATTTAGCATTTTAAGAGAGAGTTTAGTCATAATTAAACCTAAAATATATGGGCTTCAAATAGGGGCATAATAAGAAGTTCACTCAATTCTTGGATGAAATCAAGGTTTTCTGTCCAAAACCCTAACAAGCAAGCAACTATAAACGCGATTTTTTTAATTTCAAAATACCAAAATGGAAGGTGGTACTTTAGCATTTTAAGATGTGGTCCCCGTACAAATCATGCAACATATACAGAATATTTTCAGATCAACACTCCTAGTACATATTCTGGCCATGTTTTTGCAGACTTTGGGCTCCAATTTTATCATACATACTGTCCCATAAAATTGTATTTCACCATCAACCAACTTATGCTTGTAGAAATCAACAAAAGAACACTAATAGGGCTATAATGATTATATTGAATCCCCTGTTCTGAAATTTGTAGTGTAAGAACCCTCAAAAAAGGAGATAACCTGCTTAACAGAAGATACAGCATTAGAGATGGATTTACCCCCTGGATACGGTAATTATCAGTATTGGACAAAGCAACACCTGATTCCTCCTTCAAAAGTTTGGAATGACCCTGAACAGAAGCTTTACTTTCAGAATTCTCACGAACTCTTTTCTTGTTTTTGTCCATAGGTCTTGCAACTTCTACCTGTTTACAGAGGACAAAGTCAGTGATTTATGTTAACAACTTCTCGTCAAAATAAATTAAGCTTGCCTCCTAATTAATTCACCATAGTCAAAACTATAATCTGAAGAAGGAGAAAACATCAGTTATCAAATTAAAAAACAAAAGCTTCTACTGCAATTTTGAGTACCTGGAGTTTGAGCATTTGACCACCACTAGGTCCTCGAACTGTTTTTTCATTCAATTCCTTGATAGCTCTTTCAAGATCCTACACCGAGAATTAAAAAATAGAGGACAAAACTACCTAACAAGTCAATGAAGTAGGAGAGCAAAAAATATATATCCAAATGCAAAAACAAGGAAACAAAAAAAGGCGAAAATAGGGGGAAAATACAAAATAGAATGGCAAAAAACGAGTCATACTTGAACCAGAAAATAAATAAAAAAGGGAACTTCACAAAGTATACAACCTCCACAATCTTCATTAAAATATGAAGCTATAAACATATGAAGTGAGATAAACAATCGGTGAACACAACTGTGGATCAAAATAGTGCTTGGTTAAACAATGGTATCCGGATTTAACATTCTGACATCAATAAAAAAGAGACACAAACAAACACCATAGAATCTAATATGCAGTGCAGATAACAGAATTGATTTACAGAAATATATTACCTTGCAGAGATGAACAATCTAGAAATGCAAAAATAATAAAATATATTGACACATTTAAATGAACTTACCGTTCTCTCAATAAAATGAACAAACCCAACAGGAGAGCTACGTTTTTTTGATACCACTACTTTCTCCACCTGGAATATGGCTTCAGCATAAGAATTTCATAGAGGACATAACAAACAAGAAAGGTTACCATCAGAGTCAAGGTATGTAAGACCTTGCCAAAAGGCTCAAATAATTGCTTCAAATAATTCTCCTCTGCATCAACAGACAGACCTCTGACAAAGGCTATTTTAACCTGAAAACAAAAAAGAGCAGTGCTACAGCCATGTCTTGAAAAGTTTAATATGCTTATGATATAAAAGATGTTGATTATGAACCTTAGCAAGTTCTTTTGGATCAATGTCAGGCTCCTCCTCTGCCCACTGAACAGACGGGTGCAAATTCCCAAGACGAAAATCTGGTTGAGAGCCCACTCGATGAGCACGTGCAGCGGCCTGTGATTGAGAATTTTGTAGGAAGGTTCAATTTTCTAATAGAAAAGGGATTAGTTTTGGATTTTCTTTAATCAGCCTCTGCATCTGAAGAAATGGTCATAGATACAATGAAAGATTTCATGTTTAAGGCTGACAGAAGACAAGCAAAAGTGCAGGCCAATCAGTTGATGATCACTATTCAGCAGAGGCAATTATTAATTTTGTTCAATTGAGTTGTTGAGAGTATATATCAATCTTATAGATTCCTTCAAAGCTTAGATACTACAATCATCCACTGGTACAGGTTAGGGAGAAAGACACAGGGCCATGACAATGAACAATCTGTCAAGTTCATTATAGATGCTAGATTTTAAGAAGGAAACAGCCATTGGCATAACAAGAATAAGGTAAGCTCAACATAAACAAACTTGGAGATATGGTTTACAGGTCCAGTATGTTAAAGCAATCTTTAGCACTTATGCAAAGCTGTATTATATTGAAATATATGGTAGTGCAATTTTATGAAACACTACGTTCGAATCACTTTTTCGTTTGTTTCAGTTTAGGTTGTTTTGAAAAAGGCCATTTGATAAATTTGATTAGGGAGTTCATGAATGACTGCAATGGGTTTTCAGATGATTCTGTAAATTATCTTTGTTGGGAAGGCCATTTTGAGAAATTGACTGAAATGTGATAAATGTTTGTATTGGGGTTAGGTTAAAAAATAATAATTGTTCACTTGCATCAAATCATGCTTTCGAGGATTGAAAAATGTAAATATAATGATTGAGATTTTTTTATTTTGAAAAAGGTGATTTGAATAATGGGTAAGATGTTTATGAGGGAGATGTTCAGATCACTTGGCGATAAAGAACTTTTGGAGCAGTTTCAGGTCAGGATCATATCATCTGCCCACACATAAAGCATTTGACAGGAAGAGAAGTAATGTTATGATGTTTAGATTTGATACACCTTGGGCTTGGATCAAATTTCTTCATTTTATTTAAAATGACACAAAATCCGTTACTAGTATATTTGCTTATAGAGAAAATTTGTTTCAAATGAACATAGAGATTTTTTGATAAATGAATGAAAGTCATCAATTTTTACAGTTATCAAAGTGAGCCAATTAGAGATTCATATTCAAAATAGAATAAATAAATTTATACATAGGAAGTGGAGGACTTTCGGAGAGATTTAAAAAAAACCTAGGGGAAAATTCTATCTACCATGACTGTATAGCATGAACAGCATTAAATTCAAATTGTTCAGTATAAAGACAAAATTGAAATATGTTGATGTGACGTAGCACACAAACTACATATTGATCTCATCAGTACATTGTGAACTGAGAACTATCCCATGTCCTTCAGTGATTCATAGAAGAGGCAAAACTGGGAATTGCAGTATCATAGAGGAGCTAAATTGGAGACAAGAGAAAGTGGGTGGGAGTACAGAAGAAAGGGTTTGATTATCACATGTATAATAAGTTAAAATGACATTGACTCTTAAATTGATTTATAATGCATCAAATTGAGAAAAAAGGAACAGAGAAATAAGATCGAAACGGGAAACAGGTATTTTATTTTGCAATTTTTCACCAATGAAAATCTTACACTCTAAGGTTTCAATGCCGATTGATGCAAATAATTGCTAGCATTTTATAAAAAAGCAGGAACTGTCAGATGCGCCAATAGTTTAAGATGGAAATTCAGATATACGTGCTGAACAGCTAAACATTTTTTAACAAATCTTCGACTTGATATGTTTCCACTGTGATTCGTAGTAGATCTATTTGCAATCTATAATTCCATTTTCATAAGCAGTAAGAACTGTTTGAATGCTTGTTCTGTAAAAAACAACTGTTGGAACCTCACTTTCCAATATATTAGGGATATAATTTATTATGTATTATGATTTCCAGTAATAAAGGGATCAATAATTGATGCTGGAACTGAGAATCAAAACCACGAACCTGATCTTTTATCCTGTATGATTTCAGATGCAACAGAAGAGTCAATTAAATTAACACCAGACTTTGAAAGAATGATTGCATGAGACTTTTAACTGGAAGAACAAATAAGACCATGCAAAGAAAACTCACAGCATGGGAGGAAAATTTCACAAAAGCAAAACCACGGTTCCGTTGCCTTTGACCTGATGGCATATCTTTAAGCATTGCAAGATCAATGGACAGAATATCTGGGAAAACCTATAGCAAAGGGAAAAAATTGTGAGAAAAGAGCAAATACACAGAGAGGCGGGAGGTAGCAATTGAGCTTCGTTAAATTTTGGTGATAAACTCATCTGGGAAAAAAAGTACCTGGAGCACAATTCTTTCAAATTCATCAGCACTCCATGCTGGAAGAAAGAAGAAAAACACAGTCAAGCATATAAGATACAGTGAACTGGCCGCATTAGAAGACAAACTTGCGTGGAATGAGGAGAAACAAGAGAGACTGAATCAGATGAAAAATTGCAAGAAAAAAGTAATCCATGAATGTGTGTGTGTGTGTGTGTGTGTGTGTGTAAGACCACCATAAATATTAGATTAAACAAGCGACAGGAAAACCAAAAGAGAGAATTTAAGGGTGATAACTTCTCGTACACTCAATTTCATAGACAGCTTGCTACGTGGCACAACTTTCAGTGGTCATACTCAGAATAAGGACACTATAAAGGCAAAGCCATTGCAGAAAATTGAATCCAGAAAAGGCAAGATAATCTCATTAATATTTATCATATAGCAATTACATACATTAGCTAAATAGATATATTACATATCGCTAAGCAGAATATTAGTTGTGCAGCAGTTGAAATGTGAGCTCTCTCACCGGAACCTTAATATCCAGAGAAAAATATTTAGATTAATGAGAAATCATTTGATACATACATACATATACATATATATATATATATATATGATTGATTAATGGAACTACTGATGAGTTTTTTCTAAGATCAATGATAAGGAGACAGATAATTTTCAAAAGTTCAGGGAAATTCATATTAAGGAATTATTTTGGGTATGTCACGCAGTTATGAGTTTGGAAGAAATTTTTTTTCTGAAATTTTTCAGAAGGAGGCATCCAATTACTGACTTTGTTGTTGTATTTAACATTAAATAATAAACTTACGAAGGATTAGCCTAAAAAGAAAAGGCCAAGTGATATCTAAAATAATTAAAATCACACAAACCAAACCTTTGTTAAGGTTTCCAAAGTATAAAGTATCCTGCTCGGTTGATGGGAGAACACCAATCTTCTTTCCATCAATCTGAAAAATGGAAACATGGGGAGATAAACAAAAAAAAAATGGGCGTTGTAGTTTTCATAAATAGACAAAGAAAATAGGGTCCATATTTAAAAAGTAAAAAATGGATCCAGATGTATAAGGTAGATTGTTAAGGATAGTTAAAACATGTATTAATTGTCAATCCAAAGATCAGCCAGCTAAATGTATCTTTAGGCTATAAAGAGTGAAAATACCCCCCCCCCCCGACGGTATCAAGTTCAATGAAATTTTCAAATAATTAGCTTCATTTAGATAGTGCCTTACATGGCAACTCCATCTATCATTCTGCTTTCAATGAAAAAATGATTTGTAGTAGATAGCTAAAGTGCCCAATTCTTCAAAATTAGATCACGCCTGTCTCTCCAGATCAATTAAATTTCAAAATATATATTTTCAAACTCATCCACAGAATATGATTCATTGCAATTAACAACTTTTCAATTAACTACTCCACATTGATTCTTCGAATCATAACCTGAAGTGCAGCGCTTTCAACGAGAGAGGCCCTAAAGGCCTGAAACAATTTAACTTCTAAGACAATGTTCCAAAACAAATTAAGAAAATGCCAAACAACACTTAACAGGAAAGTACAGAAAGGCCTTATCTAGAAATTAGTTAACCATCCAGAAAAGCATTTAAAATTCCATATTCAGTAGAGATTGTAGCATTCAACAGATAAGAATCTCAATACCCTGAGAAATAGAGATATCACATAGATTGGGTGATCATAAGAATTGAGACACTCAAGATAAAACAGTTGTAAATAAGAACACGAGTTAATTTTCCAGTCCTCCACACCACACCCAGCATGGTTTGCAAGAGATGGGTGCAACAAGTCCGATATCAAGTGTTCTCTTTGGTAAATTCTTCCATTAGAGCAGCTTAGTTCAACATGAAAAATTATAAATGTATACATTATGTTGAACAGATAAAGTAACTTTAGCAGTATGAGGTTTAAACAACGAAAGGCAAATTGCATAATTTCTCAAGGATTATTGTCAAGCAAGCCAGAAATTTCATCCAAAGTCCGGACACACTAGATTATGCACGTATTATATTTCAAGGGAGATGCAAACTCATTCCATTTAGGGCAGAACTACATAAAGTGTGTGCAAAATTAGGAGGGGGAAAAATGAGTGAGAGACAAAAAGGTTAGACAGATTAGCTTATTATAAAGTAACTCTACCAGCCAGGCAGGCATTGTCTCATCTAAAGCTAGTTTAATCTTCAATTTGGGAATAAAGCAATCCAGGAAATAATTCTTCTCATCTCCTACAATTCTCAAGCACTGCCGTTTAAGCTAATTTACCCAAAACACAGTAGAATCAAGTCGCACAAGCTTGGCCTAACTCAACTATCAACATTTCTTAAGCTTGAAATATTAATGATCAAAGATATGTTAACCATCCATGATACCAAGGCCTGAGAAGCCTTTTCCCCTCAAGAATGAAAGTTCTGGATAAAATGGTCTAAGATTCAGTTCAAATGAGATCAAGGATAATCACCAACTAAAAAAGGAATACCAAACATCTACAGAAAAGCTTGTTTACAGAACAAGTACCATGACTCATAGTCAAGTTTTTTGAGATCATTAAGACGATGATTAAATTTCAATATTAAGAATCACCATAAGAAAAAAGCAGTCCTAAGAAATTAAAACTGCAAGATTTCACTTATAATTCTCACCAAAACACCAGATTTTTCCCTCAGGGCTCTGGATGCAGCTTCTTTCATTGCAAACCGAACAAAGCAAAATCCCTGCCAAAACTCATTAAAGAAAGAAACAACAATAAGAAAACAGTACCTATGTTCTGGCCTAGTGATACCTTCCCCTTTATTTGGTTGATAGAAATGATGAGCCATTAGAAACAAAAATCATTCAATGAAGCAAATGAGTTGGCATATGAGGTTCACCTTCATATTTCCCTTTTGATCCTTTATCATGCGAATTTCCACAATTTTGCCACAAGAGGAGAATACCTGAGAATGTGCAAATTTTCCAGAGAAAACTTATATAGATATGGCTCAAACATAAAAAGTTTTTTCTTCAGTTGAGGAACATAATGAAAGAAAAGAAGGCGATGGATTCAAGTCACAACTAGACAGCATCACTTTCTTTCCTTGAGGAGGCAAAAAAACATGTAGGCAAACAAAATTTTCAACAGAAACATCTAATTCAACGGAATATCCACAAGTAGAACTGTTGATGGAAATAGCATTTAAGTGTTTTTCAATGGATTAAAAGCACCTTCTCTTGAAAGAGTGTTAACATTTGTAGCAAGCAACCAGAGTTACCAAAATCAATCACTCCCGCAACAATTTTAAATTGGGTTTTCACGAACCTGAATCAAAATGTTATGTTTTAAATGTACATGACTCTGTTCATTTTCCTCATTTAGTTTTTGCATCTTTTAAACATCTCCACATAATTTTTTATAATAAAATGTCCAGTTTCTTCCTTAGTTTCAACTTCACAGACGTCCATCAAAGCCATCAAATTCAACTTTGACTGGTAGCCCAAACTTTATCCCAACAAATTACAGTCTTGTGTCCATTTTAGAAACAACAACAATCTAGCTTGCAAGAGTTTGCATTCTACCACTCAAAACCACTTCAAAAGCCCATTTCTCTTCCATAGTTAGCCTATCGGCCGTTGAGGATTGCAATGAATCCCCTAAAATATAGATTTCAATCAAGAAAACTAAGATAGCCAACAAGAGGCCCAAGGATAGACTATTCACTTAAAAGTCAAATACTTCTTTGCTGCTTTTCTTTGCCCTTTCACAGTTCTTTGCTTCACAGTATGATTTCATCACTGCAAAAATTGTTAGCCTGTCTCATACGCAATCAAAAGAAAAACAACCTCAAGGATTTTCTCTTCTGAAATGCTTCGGGGCAACCCACCAACAAAAACTTCAGTTCCTTTCCCTGCATTCTCTTTTTGCGCTGTAAGGCATCACGTACAATGATAAAATCAATAAAAGTGAACAATGCAGTAAAGTGTTTGTAGAATGAGATTCATAAATCTTGAGTAAAGAGCATACCCTGATCACTAGGATGTTGCTCTGACAATAGACCCATCATCTGTTACAAAAAGTAATCAAATTACTAATTTTACCAAAAATAAATTCTCAGATCCACCAAGGTTAACTTTTTCTCGTATCGTCACCTGAATTATGGCTTTCTGGAAGCCAAAAAAACATAATCTCAAATATACCAAGTTAACCTTTTCCCCTATCGCCATCTCGGATATGGCTTTCTAAAAATTCAGAAACTTGAAACCAACGCAAATAAAGTTTTGCGGAACCGATACAAGTGCAGGAACTTCAACAAAATAACTCGAACCGAAGCCTTAGGAAACATAGAGCGAAAAAATATAAGAAACCTAAAAAACCTCTCTTATATCTCTTCCTTACAGGATCTTGAGCACTCCCTGATCTCAGGCAATATGCTTTCAGCACTGCGAAATTGTTATTACTGTTCAGAACGTTGACTCGACATTTTCTTCTCGAAACGAATGTATTATTTCGGTGTTAGTGTTCGAGGTTGCACAAAATCGAGATAGTAAAAACGAAAAAGACACTTACGCAATCGTGAAATTGGACTCCGCAGAACCCGGGAGTGGAGCCGAATGGAAAACCCTAGGAATGAAGTTTGTGTTCCCGGATTGGGAATTATAACAAATATAAAATTATTTAGTGTTGCACAACGTAATTTATCTCGTTTTAATTATACAGTACAGAATTCTATTTCAGTTCTAATTTTATTTTTTTCATTGCTATTCTTTAATTCTCGTTTTTAAATTTATCTTTATTTGTTTGTTTTTCTTTTTAATTTTCCACTTTCAATTTTTTCATCTTTTTTATTTTCTTTTTAAGCATCTCTTTTGTTTTCATTTTTTAAAAATATGATAAATTTGTGTTTTTGCTGGTCACTGATAAAAAAATATTTGTAAACATACAAAATACATAAATCTTGCTAAATTTCAAAATGAATAAATATGCGTGTTATATATTCTACAATATTTACATAATAAAGACAATGTTTAATATGTGACAAAAACATTATATTTTAATTGAAATACAATGTATGTTGTATAGAATATTAGCATTAAATTGTTCGGTTCAGTAAATTAGTAAATTCATTTATTAATTTTTGACAAAATGAAACATAGAAAGAAAGTTTTAGATGATTAAAGTCGCATGCAGAATAAAAGTAAACAAATAAATTAATTTCGTTCAAATAGAGTATACATATATGAACATATTTGGTCAATTGGATTTTCTTGTTTACTTTGCCTAAAAGAGTTATTAAGGGGACGTTTGGTTAAACTTATTTTTAAGAATTTATTTTTAAACATTTATAAAATGTTTTCAAAGTTCACGAATTGATTTTATTTTAAAAATAAATTAAAAAGTGTTTAATCTTATAAGATTTTATTAAAATTTATAATTATAATTGATTATAATTTTTTGACGTAATAATAATAAAACTAATATAAATACTATTAATAACATAAGATATATAGGCTATTTTAATATATAATATGAAATTACTTATAAAATATTTAAAAATAAATTATGAATAACAAATTTATTTTTAAAAAACTCATAAAGTTCAAACATTTTATTTTTTTTAGCTTATAAACTGTTTTATCAAAATAATTATCTGACGTTCATAAAAAAGTTTATAAGTTACCAAATATCTTATAACATATTTTTTAGGACCAAAACACCCTCTAAGTCAAATTTTGAAACTATACAAAAGTGTATTGAATTTTAACTTTGTGAAGGACCATTTTCAAAAGGAAATTTCATTTCAGTATCTACATTCCTTGCTAACTAGTTGTTGAGAATGAAATTAATAGAAAATTTGTGGGGCTTTTCTTGCCAAGAAAGAAAGTGATGGAAAGAAAACCTAGAAAATGAGTCAATGCTAAACACGAATGATTAAGGTGTTGGGAAGAAGGCTAAACACATAACTTGCAAGGCAAACTGAAGTAATGATCTTGGAATGCCACCCATTACATTACATCTGAAGTTGGGAATGGCAGAGATTGTGGCTCCTGGGATAATTGAGTTACACAAATTACATCAGTTTCATACAAAAACATGAAAGAAATTCATTTTTCCTTCGCAACAGAAGTCTGCAATCAACTTTTCTTGCAGAATCTTTTATCTGCATATTGGAGTTTGGAACAGATAACAGCAAGAGCTAGATAAAGGGAACAACCCAAAAATCTATTCCCTGTCTTGGGTAAAACTTAAACCAAAAATAGAAACATCTTGGGAATATGACATTTGTTAACTCTCAAGGCTATGGCCATGTTTGTTTGCAAATTAGGATGGGGTGTGAAAATTTGGGAGATTTGAGAAGAGATGAAAATTACATTTGATTTGTAAATTTTGAGTAGATAGAAAAATTATATATATATATATATATAAAATAAATAATAATAATTGAAAGACATGATAACATATAAATTTATAAAGTAATAAAAAATAAATGTGAATAGAAAATTTATAGAAATACATGTTGATTTAATTGTCACTATGTATAATAATTAAAAAATTATTAGTAAGTTATAAAAAAAAGAGAGAGAGAAAATATTGAATTTAAATTTTGAATAAAATTGATATAATAAAATGTTTGATTTGTAAGATTTTTAACAAGAAAACAAACATAGTCACTTTGCAGCGGCCTTCTCTTGGGACCTTGCTTGCTTGAAGGCTTTGGCTCGTTACTGAAATTTTTGTTAGGCCTATGATTGCTGGTTGGTCCAAACAATTCACGCATTACAATGTAATGGGAACTGGTAAAACTCCCAAAACGACGCCGTGTTCGTCTCCAGTATTGACAGCACATCTCCATGTGGAAGGCACGGGACTGGGTGGAAGCTAAGATAACTTGTCCAATTAAATTGCCAAAAGAGCATCATATAAACAGTTTATTAGAAACACCAATTAATTTGAATCATACTTCTAGCTTGAATCATACTTCTAGCATGTGGGGAAACAGCTGCACTGCAAGAAGTTTTTCCTGGGCCCATGTCTCCTTGTAAGGCTTGTCAGGAACTTAAAATGCTCGTATTCAAGTACTTGTTAAAGATGATTACTTTGTCCATGAATCTACCATGGATCTACAAATTGATAAACTAGAACTTCAAAACACAAGTTGATTTAAACCCAAGCAACATGCGGAAGTTGGGTTCCATAAAGGGAGAAAAGGAGGAAGGGGAATCACATAAATTTGCTGTTTTGTTTTCTCATACCTATTCGAATAAAATATTCCTCTCCCCTCTGATCAAAAATGGGGAACTCACCTTAGCAACGGCTTAAATACCAAATAGACCAGTGTCATTGTAGTTTGTAATGAAAGCCATCGTGCTTTCTGCTATATCATTGATGCCAACTCTCTGTGCAAGCTGAGAACTGTACTATATCAAAGCCAGCTAATGCATGAAACATTTAAAATCAAAAGCAAACATAATGATTTAGATAAACTATCGCACTGAAATCTAGAAAATACTGGCCCCATATGCTTTCCACCATCGGCATTTTTATGCCAAGAACCCAACACAGGCTGAATGACCATTAAAGCAATTGAATCCGGATCTGTCCAAGAGGCCCCTTGAAAGGCAACCGCAAATTGTGCGAGAGGAATGTCATCATCAACCATCCTAATCTATATCCACAAGACAAGCAATATATATGAGACATGGCTTATGAATACTTCAAGTATTGTTATACCAGTGGATATCAAAAATTCGTTCACATCACATATGCACATACATCCGAGCCTGTAAATATAGCAGGTTCTTTAGCAACCAACTCAGATGTTGTTGTTGGATCTGCTGACAACTTTGTAAATAATTTTTTCACTTGCTCGACAATGTCTTCATGCGTAACTGCACTCGAGGCAGCAACTACCTATAAAAGAAGCCAAAATAAGAGCAAATGAGCAACAACAAAGAAAATCTATAAGGAAATGCAATCATGCAGACAAACTAGCTGGAATATAACAAAAAATATATGCAACTATTGCTGTGACGACCATTCTAGGAGCAGTGTAGTAAGTTGAAATGTATCTACGCAGATGTTCTCTGCCAATTGCCTAGATATTTTTGTGTACTGGAAAGCTGAGGCATGTAGGTGATCAAATATAACTTCTTCTATCTACATTCAGTGAAGAGCAGGAAAAACAGTGAGCATCATAAATCAAATAACTTAGAGAGCTAATAGAGGCATGTTAACAACGAGCTAAATCACGTGGCAACACAAGTTGGTCACAGTGTTTACTTTTACAAAAAAACTCACGTTTATCAGCACGGAAGCAGTGATATGATTTTAAGAAATGTACAGCTGGGATTCATTGAAGAGACACAAAAACATGGCGTCATATAGAACACACCAAAAGAAAATCTAAATTACATCATGTAACATTTTTTTATGAAAAAGAATTAAAGAATTAAGATGATATCATAGTACCTAATTGTCACGCCCTCCCAATTCATTATTCTAATCAGACACAGGACCCAGATTTTCTGCCTCGTAATGCTAAGACCCAAAGCCACAAAAACCCACTTATTAAATTTTATATCTGAAGAAAAACCAAACACAAGTAGAAAGAACCATTATCTATGACATGCATATTTATTTAAAAATACAACCAACTGGATTCCAAATTATAATTATCAAAGAAACATGCCATAACCAAAAGGTAAAAGTTGAAAGTTCAATCAGAGTACCTCCTATGCCTCACCTAAAATTTAATTGAGAGAGAGAGAGAGAGAGAGCAGGAAAAACTTCATATCACCGAAATTCAAGACTGTTTTTCAGCTACTATCTCAATCTCTCATAAGGAAAATCCAAAGAAGTCCTTCAGCTGTAGCTAGATTCTTCTTTAGGTCACACACACGACCCACAATATTTGTCCGTCAAACGTAAATCAATTATCAGACTACAATTTTTACTCATATAAGAATCAAAAACCATCAAAAACACTAAAAAGTTCATCCAACAGAATAACTTAGACTTCAATGACTATACCGCCATCTCACAGGAACCGGGAGCGAAGAAAGGCTTCCAAGGTGGCCATTACTGAAGCCGGCAAGAAAGACATGTTTTGATTAAAAAATTAAAGTCGGGACCTCCAATAAATAAAGTATACCAACCAAACATGCCTCTTGTGATTGTTCTGGAACCAGCCTTTATTTGTACTAATAATTGTCAAAAATTGATATGAAGATTTTTTTTTTTTGTAATTTAATTACATATAAAAGTAAATGAAGTTATTTGATTTAAATTTTACCGTGTGCATAAAAAGTAATGAATTTTTATTTGAATACAAATATGAAATTACACAAAAAATAACATTTTATATTTTTATTATATAATATATGTGAATGTGTGTGAAAAACAAGTAATTTTGATGTCTTGATAATTAAAAAAAAAAAAAACAGAAGTAATTAACTCTATTCAAATATTAAAAGAAATAAAATGAGCTAGATGGTATTAGTCATTTAATTGAGGGGTCTTTTGGCAAAACATTAAAAGGCCGAAAGGCGGTTAGTAAGAGAGATAGAGACTTAATATACAGTACTAAGCAAATTTTGCACACTTTATACGAGTGCATATTCATAAAGAAAAAAAAATATGTAATATCATTAACTATAATAAGATATAAAATTATTATATTATTGAGTAGTTTAATAATAAAATAATATTAATTAATTATATATAATTAGACGAGAAATGAATAAACTAAATTAATAAAAATAAGAGAGATAATTTTTGAAGTAATAGTGATATCTAAATCTATCTTATTTCATTTATATATCGGACCAAATGTGTGTATGTATATAAATTTATTGATAGAAAATGTCAAAGTTAGTTATTACAAGAGTCAAGTCATAATATATAATATAGCATAGATAGAGATTAAATTAGTTATAAAGGTATTTTAAGAAAGTTAATAAAAAACCAAAAGATGTCTTGGCAAAATATAATAGAATAGAGTATCATTTGGAAGGATACAAACGTGTGGGTTAATGTCGTCTCTAAGGAAAATGAGTGAGCATTTTTTGTTTTCTTAAGATACAATCATTTGAATATGCTGTCTGGAAACAAGTCAATGCTCACTTAAGAAACACATAAAATTAGACAAATTAGATTATTAGAAGTATTGTACATTAACTAGAAATCAGTTAGAATCATTAAGGAACTAAACCTTGTGCCACTACAAAGTTAAATATCCAAACATTTTAAAACCTGGCATTGCTTTGTGACGGAATGCCCACCTGGCATTCTTTTTTTTTTTCCTTTTTTCTGTTCTTTTTTTGAAAAATACCAAGTTTTTGACAGAATTTAAAAACCCTTCCCAATCAGTTATTTTTTAAAAATGAAAATAAAAAATAATATTTATTTAAAAATGCCTTTACCAGTTCCCCTCTGGCTCTCAGACTGTATTTTTTCACATCGTCAAAAAAAAATTCTAGAAAATGCCTGAATTAATTGGGCCAACGAACTACCACTGGACCATTAAAATTTCCAAAAGGGGCCAAAGCCCACAAGCAAGGGAAGTCTCGAAAGAGGGCCCCTCCAAATCAGGCCTACAGCTATATAATTGGCAACGGCCGTAGTCATGAAAACCCTAGCGTCGGCCATTGCATCTTCGCAACCCTCATCCCTCGGGGAGGCGATCTATTGAGCTACTGCGCGCGATTCTAGAGCTCCGTATCGATGGCGACTGCTAGAACTGTCAAGGATGTCTCTCCTCATGAGTTCGTCAAATCCTACGCCGCTCACCTCAAGCGCTCCGGCAAGGTGATTATGTTTTACTTGTTCATGCTTCTGTCATTCGCAATGTTTTCTCAGTTTTGACGGGTCATTTATCCGTGGAAAAATGCTGTTTTGATAATGATTTTTGGGGTGGGATATTAAATTGATAGTCTTGTGCCTATCGGAAATTCCTTAGAATAAATTGGACTATTTTTGTGTTGTTTGCTCTTCCTTTTTCCGGATTTACGCTGTGGGGCATTTCTGTAGTGAGTATTTTTGTGGTAGATGTACTCCATTTGAGACAGTGTCTGGAGTGTTGGAAGAAGATGATTGTATAATGTATACATTTTTGTTGTTGAGAATCATGATTATTATTCATTGGTGGTTTGATAATATGAAACTGATGGTAATTGTACGTTTGTCATAATTTGGTCCAATGTTATTGGACGGTGAATAAAATAACTCTATATATCTGCATTTACGTTTGTCTTAATTTAGCGGTATACTCATTATGTTTGATGTGATCAAATAATTTTGTTTTTCCCCATTGTTATTCATTCTGCCAGCACTAGGATACATAAAGCAGAATAATATTTTTAGTTCCTTTAACTTCAAATGTGCTTTATTTCATTTTGTCTAAACAGATGGAGCTTCCCGAGTGGACTGATATTGTGAAGACTGGCGTCCTCAAAGAACTGGCTCCCTATGACCCTGACTGGTACTACATCAGGGCTGGTAATCCTCTTTGTTCCTGGCCATTTTTTTGTTTTTGGCATTTAACCTAACTACCATGGCGTCCCCGTAGTTTTGGTGGTCCATACACGATCTCACATATTACTCTCCGACCTGCTCCATGTTGAAGCTAAATTAGTTTTTGCATACTAGTTTTCAAAGTACAATCTTACTTTGGTATTTCTAAAAAAGCTTATTGTTTCTAGCATAACCTGGTGGGTATATCTTAAGTTATAATATGCTGCAACATAGAATTGCACAAATAAGTTGTTTTCCAATGTTGCAGCTTCCATGGCTAGGAAAATATATTTGAGGGGAGGTCTGGGCGTTGGTGCCTTCAGGAGGATTTATGGTGGGAGCAAGAGAAATGGAAGCCGTCCACCTCATTTTGGCAAAAGCAGTGGGTCTGTTGCTCGGCACATTCTGCAACAGTTGCAGGACATGAGCATTATTGAGTTGGATCCAAGGGGGTGAGTACACAATTTTAACCATCCCAACTAATATTTGTGTGTTTTCATACTTTGTCTCGGAGACCTGTCACATTTTACCAGCTGTGTTTCTTTAATGAAATGATTAGTAAGGGTAGGGAAGCCCGCCTATATTTTGAAGTTTACTCGTGGGTGGCATACTGTATTACTTCCCCTCGACTAAATTTCATCTTTGGATCTGCTGCCTATTCCAACCACTGCTTTTTTTTTCTTACAGTGGAAGAAGAATCACATCCAGTGGCCAGCGGGACCTCGATCAAGTTGCAGGAAGAATTGTTGTAGTTGCAGCATAGATTAAATTTTTAGGTTTGTGCTTTAGCTTGTTGAGAACTTCACAAAAAGAAATCATTGAACAATTTTTGGCTGAAAAACATTTCATGTTTTGATTCTCTAATTTTTGGCTGTTGACGTTTCAATTAGATATAAATTTGGATTATTGAGTTAAATTTTGATAAGAATTATTTACGGGCAATTGATGAGTATTTACTTGCCTGTCTATCGCTCTATTCTTTTTTTTACTCATGGCAGTGGAAGAATAAACTGATGTAAAACCGAAATAAAGCCGCAATAAATGACAAGATAATGTTGAACGAACTTTGTGCTCTTTGTATGTTTTTTCCACTTAAAAGAATGTTTAATCAATAATTTTGATGAGGCGAAAATGGGAAGTTGAAGTAGCAAAGCTGAAATCCATTTTGTTGTCGCTTTCCACATAACAATCGATAAATTTGTGGGAGGCTATTTCTGTTGAATAAATATTTAGGACGCCAGTTTTATAGGTTATATCTATATCTGAATTTTAAAATTAAAAGTTTGATACTTACATGTGAATTTTAAAGGTAAAAAGTTTGATCCATCTGTAAAATTTAGAAATAGAACCGTAATATTTTTTGTATTTAAATTTTAGAAATAGAAGGAATTGTGTAGAAGTTGATTTTGAAGGTTCAAATTTTGCACCCAAACATAGCAGTCACTTTTTAATTAAAATGAAATAAATATGTAAATGTTGCCTCCCAAATCATTCGGCACTCAGTTTTTACTTGGGGTGTTTCAATGGGAAGTTTATTATCCAGAATAATGTTCTTTTATTTCTTTTCTCAAAATGGTACCTTTGAAGGTAACAGTGTAAAATACGGAAATTTTAATTTTTCCAAAATTTTACCAAAAATTCCTCGTCACGTTTGAATGGAGTCCTGAAATTGGTAGTGAGTGTTCCCCAAAATTGCGAGTCTGTCAGGTGTTGAAATAAGGAATGGGCAAAAGTGGGAAATATGATGCTAAGATTCACTCCGCCTTCCATCCATCCACCCACCAACCATGGTTCGGCGCTAGTGCGTGTACAAGTCATCGAAAGACAAGTGGCATTTGATCTTCTTATGTTGCGGTATATGCAGCTTGGGTTCTTTTGGTATGGTGGGGTGCTTCATGGACCTGCATACAAACGAAGCCATTACAACAGTGCTGCTTAGTTTACTAAGCAGGATGTCGAGTAAAGCTATATTTACCTTCTGGGGACGAAGGGCCTGTCGAAATATGGCATTGGCTGAGCTTTGGGAATGAGCTCCTTCCTCAATCTCCGGACTTCTTCTTCTGCTGCCAGCTGCAAGAGTCGACATTCTTTAAAGAATCTAAGATAAGCATATCGCGGTGACACATTCTTTAAAGTACCTTCTGCAGTCTCTCCCTTTCCACCCGGTACTGTTCAATTAGGCTCATTTTCACGGCAACCTTCACAGACGATGAAATGTATCACTTGACGAAGATATTAGGCTCAAGAGGAAAGTTGACCTAGTGGTAAGAAATGCAATGGCACACTTGCGCAAGATCACAACAAAAACATTAAATGCCAAATAATCAGGCAACGGAAACAGCTGCCACTCGGCTCTCTGGGAAGCACCATATATTGGAAGAACATGCTTGGGTAAAAGTTGTTTTAACTTCCCTAGTTGGTTTCTCTACCTTTCTTTGAGGAAAGAATTTGAGAGGGACCATGTATGAAATACCTGATGATCAAATTCAGAGCGCTCCACAGCCCTTGTGTCGCTGTGCAGTACGAGATCAATTGGTCTTGTGCTTTCTTTAACTGGAGGCTTCACCAAACGCTGAGACATAACAAACCAAAGTAACAAAGTTGGTTAATTTAGTAAAATGCATGCAATCGAGATTAAAGCCAAAAACTTTTATATGGGCTGGGAAAAAAACACCTTTTTAACCCGTAAAATTATCTCAAGTACCAAGATTAAAATTAAAGCAAAAATCATATAACTTTAGCCTTCTACCTTCTAAGCTCTCTCTCTCTCTCTCTCTCCACCATGTTCTTAAGGAAGTATTAACATGATAAAAGAAATTTATCCTTCAATTGAAAGGATGAACACAGACTTGCACGACAATTACAAAATTGTATTAAGAAAAGACTACTGGCCATCACAGCTCATTATTTACTCCACAGAAGTTTCCAATGCAGACAAGAAAAATGATTCATTTAAAAACAACGAAACGAAATGACTAAATTGTATAAGGCTTGATCAATAGGAGAGGTAAATTCAAATACTAAAAGCTACCTCTGGGTCATCTGTTGTCCAAGGAAGTCCTTGAGCAATGGGTATCCGCATCTTCCCCTCTTCCTCCATCATATTATGCAATTTTTTCATAAATTCTTCCTCCTTGTATTTTCCTCTTTCCTGCATCGGGAACAATTTTCAAATCACTGTTATTATAAACAACTAAGCTACGATGAGTACCAGAGGTCAACATAGTGGTGAAGTCAGAAAAGTGGTTGGTTATTCTTAGCCCATTCAAGCATCCACTCAGGATTCAAGTAATTTGATAATCACACTCAATCAATCTTAAAGTAGAAGAAAGAGATTCAGCTATATTAACTACTTTTGGTTTGACCATGGGGGGCATTGGCTTTTAATTTGTGACTGAACATCGAAGCGTTCTAGGAAAAAGTAACCTCCAATGAGATAATTTTCTCAACAAAGCCCACTTTTACACAGTCGTTCACGGTATTGATTCTCAAACCAATGGCGACATGAACTCGAACTATATGTGCATTAGACCACTTTGTTAAAGTATAATTGCAATGTCATCCCAAAATCTCCTTCCTACATTGAAATCACTGAACACTACAATGTTATGCATGAATTCAATTTTGGTACGATTAACCTCTGTTCTAAGCATGAAAGGCTTTTGAGATGTTGCTCTCATCTGCTTTTTCTTCCGGTGTCTCCTAGCATGGGCTCCAGATGATTCAGTGCTCTGCAGATGCGAAAACACAGATAAGATCACCAAAAATCCTAAACCATTTGTCTTCAATTATTATTAAAAGTCTCACACTTTGCCTGAGTCTTCGACCACCAGCAAAAGTTTGGCTTGAAATGCTGAAGCTTGAAAGACACAAAATTCAATGAGGATAAAGAAACGTTGAGTTACAAGCAGATACGGATTGGTTACATCAGAATTCAAATATCACCAACCTTCCCTGGCTGCTGTCTAGTGAATAAGAACAAGAATTAAGACCCAAGCTCTCGGATGTCAGGAAGAAATTTGATGGACAAAACGAAGAAGAAATCTGAGACTCTGAAACCTTAGGAGGCTGCTGAAATCCAGGCAATTCCTCAGCTTCTTTGACTTCATCACCCTCCTTTTCCTTAGAATCACCTAATTCCAATGTCGAAAGTTTCTCAAATTCTTTCACCAAATCCATCACCTTCCCAGATCCTGGAATCATGACATTCTCTGTTTCGTCTTCCAACAGCCTATCTCTACTCCTCTTCAAGACCATATCAGTTCTCACCACCACCTCGTCTCGATCATCCTTATTTTCCCACTTATATTTAGACAAGACGTCATGTCCAGCCGTTTTTTCTTCAAATCCTTCGTCAATCTCAGTTTTTATTGGTTCCCTTTCAGCTAACGAGTCAAACTCCTTTATCTTATTAGAAACCTCATCTCCTATTTCGCTGCGATTCTTAAAAAATTCCTCTTGAGAAGCGCGCAAGTTCTCGAAGGCCACGCACAGACACTTGGATTTCCCAATCGCCTTCTTACACTTCTGACAAGCCACAACAGCAGCGGCCGAAGAAATCGCTTCCTCGTTCTTCAATTTCTTCTTTACAATCACGAACTTCCTATGTTGAATCTTCTTCTTCGGCGAAGTTGAAGCCAAGGCCACTTGTCTGGTTTTAGGATTTTTGGGAGCAGATTTTTTCGCGCTCTTTTCAGACTTAATACTCGACGGAGAATTGGAAAACTTCAATCCGGAACTTGATACATTTGGATTGACATTCTCGGAATGTCTTAGGGTTTCATTTGACTTCGATCGGGAGGTTTTCTCCCTAGCGGGGGTAATTGCTCCGACTTCCTTCGTACTTGAATCCATGGCGAAATTCGTCTGAGAATTGGTCTGGAAATCGTCTTTCAGAGGGAAAGAAAATAGCGGAATTTGTTATGGTTTTCAATGTGAGTGATGGATTCATTCATGATTGAGACTCGAGAGAACGTAGGGATTGGAAGAGCTGCGAGATAAAGAAGAACGTTGAGCATTGGATGCCAGGTCTTAACGGCTAGTTTTCTGGCGAACTTTGGAGCGTCGGATTCGGGGTTTGAATATTCACGTGACTTGGGATCGTCGGATTTGCCGTTAATAAAGGCTAACAGGGATTTATTTGCTGAAAAAAACCCAATTTATTAAAATATATTTGGATAATTTATTTGTAAAATTTTGATGCAACAATTTTCTTTTCATTAAAGCGTAAGCTTTCAAACATATTATCCACCAAATAACTCTCTATCTCTTATGCTTTTATACAATTCTTAATTCTTCAAACTAATTGTCTTCTAACCATGATTTACATCCAAAGAAAGCTGATGCCTTTAAGATTATTAATAGCGTGGAGATTAAGCTCCCTTTCAGTTAAATTCATTCATGTACATAAAGGTTATGTTTGATTACATTTTTTAACGTGTGTTTTATGTGAGGTTTCTTCAGAATTGGATAAAAGTAGAAATAAAAAAAGATAAAATTTAAAATATATAAAAATTACAATATATGTTTTTAAATACGAAAAATAAAAAGTAAACATTGCCAAAACTATATGGCATTTTTTCTAAAATTACCAAAACTGTCAAGTATCATGTGATAATATATCACATTTGGTCAAGTGATTGAATATAAATAAGATGTTCACAACTCCATATAGATGGAATATAGTTGTTTATGGCACCGTGCTATGCTACGGTGAATTCAAGTACAAGCTCAGCACCAATTTTATATCATGATATTAAATTATACTAATATACGTACATCAGTCACAATACATGTGCCGAGTGTGTCTTTTAATTCTTGTATTGTAATTTATATTTTAAGAAAATAAAAGATAAAATATTAACACTTTACCATTGTACAGATATTAACATGATAGTTGTGTTTCTACAATAAATGTGGCGTACATGATAATAGTATTTCTTATTATGTAAATCACAATAATAATTATTACTCTACATTACAAAGATTGTCCATGCTCCCAATTTCGTAATTATGGAGTCAAGTTTACCCTTATTTGTCTCCAAGTTGGGTTTCCATATGATAGAATTTGGACCTTCGAGCACGATAGCTTAAAGGGTGAAGAATCACAACTAGCAATGGTGTTGCTTACGGGGACTGGACTCGTACTGACGGACAGCAGGAGTGTGGGCCTGGCGTGTGGGTTCCACGTCACGCGGGGCCCATACCAAAGTATGGATGAGGGTGCAATGTTTTTGGTTTGCACAAGTGTTTCTCTGTTTATGGTTGCTTTTGTTCGAATTTGATGCGAGTCAAATCAATCCTATTGTTGGTCCGTATGATGGATGATTCAATGGATATGTCAAAGATATTATATTATCGACTTTGTTTGGATACGTGTTTTGGCGGAAAAATGATAAGAGACAAAAAAAGAGACAGGTAATACGTATTTAAATGTGTTATTACAACGAGTAATGTGTTTAAAAAAAAATTTTAATCGATAAAAATGATGAAAATTTTGCATCCAAACATAGCCAGTATATTACATCTCATCTCTGTGACATATATTTATATCAATTTAAATCTGAGACATGGATATAAATATTGGCAGTATAAATTTTAAATACAAAACAATTTAAAAACAAACGTTTCAATGTACTATCAACTTTGTAAAATAAAATAAAAAAAACAACTTAAAGTATAAGATAATAACATTTAATATATATAAATACACACACACGTGTATATATATATATAAGAGAAAACTATAAAATTGTTTAACTAGAAGGGCGGTCGAGGAAGAGAGAAGAAAAATAAGAGAAAAAACTTGCAAGGAAGGATATTTTGACTTTTTTTTTTATTAAAGTATATAAACAATTAATAAATATATGAAACTTAATATACCGATATGTCATGACACATGTCCTTAGTTTTTCGTTATTTTTAGTCTAGTAAACCAATTAAATGTTTTTTTTAAATCACGCATAATAAAGATTATTTACATTTATTTTATACGATAGTAATTAGTTTGGATTGTTTTTATTTTCAAAAAGTAAGATCACATATTTTTGGTGTTTGTGTAAATCTTCTATTATTAATTTGGAAACCAATACCTCGCATTCTTAAGATCCCAACTATGTCAATAAATCAATACGACACCAGCAAAGATGTCTCAAGAGTTAAACAACCTAAGTTTCTTCTAAGTTTGTAATTCTCTTCCAATTAACTTTAACTTTATTTGGATTTGGGAATTCAGATAATACAGCTCCAGAGAATGTGTATGAGTTCTCTACATCTCATAAAAAAAATTAAAAAAAAAAAAGCTAAATGGTGCAATTAATTGAATGAAGTATTAAATTGACTATTCATCCTTGTGGACTTGTGGTGTATGCAATTGTTGATTTTTTCCCCCCTTTTATCACCTGACCCTCGCAGATATAATTGGAAAATATTTAAACATGGGATTAAATACGATTGCACCAGTTATCTCATTTTGTTCATTATCATAACACAAGTAATGATGTTTGGGGATGATGTTTCCCTTGAAGCCATATTTTTCCATACAACTGTCTTATTTATCATTCACAATATTCTACATGTGCTTAAAAAGCTAAGGCTATGTTTATTTTTACATTTGAGCAGTGCTTTTAAGTTTTTTCATTTTGAGAATTATATAAAATTAAAAAATATATATATATAATTTAAAAAGTAAAATAATTGAACATTCAATTTTGGACTCACAAAATTGCAAAACAAACATACCCCAATTAATAGCAGATGGCCCGTCCCCCTCTATTGCCATGTTGAAGTTAGGAATTAGGAGAAATAGATCTGTAGTCAATAAATTCTTATAATTTAATAATTCATGTAAAATTTTTTTGGCTTATTCTTTGTTGAATTTATTTAAATGCAATTTGAACGATAAACTAAAAAAACAGGAATCCACTTGATCTGCTCCTTTAGGAATGTTGGTGTGTGGCAGGGTTAATACTAATTTATTTGCAGCGTGCGTAAGGCTTACTTGTTGGCTTTTGGCTAAATAAATTTAACTGGCACTTTATGGTCACAAATAAATTACCCGCGTGCGTGCGTGTGTATTGTCTTATAAATTTACTGATTTTGTCAATACATAAATTATTAATTCCAAGCACGAAGCTAATTTCAGGGTTAAGAATGAAGCTCAGGGTGGGTGGGCTAACAAACCAATTCTGTGATTCAAACAAGTCCAAATCCAACCACCAGCACTTGCCAATATCTAATGGATGGATGGATCCATTGCCGCATTTCAAGCAAGTGCAGTTTGTCTTTTGACAACTGAAGTAACTGACATTTCTTGCGGTCCAACGTCTCTGTCTCATAAAAGACAAAGAAATTACGCACCAAACGCTATTGTTTTCAACTTGAGAGAATATTCTTGTCGCATATTTTGCTGACACAAATTTTTTGAACAGCTTGCATGTAAGTATAAATAAGGGAATATTTGAAATGCACAGTTTGCATCGCCCGTCGATTAAAATTAACCACTGCAATATCCAATTTCCAAACATAGTGCACCATTACACTCAAAACTGCATAAAATATAATATATTTAAGGTCAACAAAATGTATTTTATTTCAGGTCTCTTGGGCTATGTTTGGATTCAAATTAGAATTTATCTAAAATATTTTTTTTCAAATATACTGCGCATTAAATTTCTACTTTTGGTCTATTTTCTTTTGTATTTTTATACTATTCTTAAATTCTCAGCCAAATTTTCATTCTTCTTAAATTGGATCCAAACACAGCCTTAGTGTTTCCCATGTGTCGCATTCTTAACTGCTTGATTGAGAAATTCCCACTGGGCAAAAGGGAAATGCATAGTTTCTTTTCCTTATCTATTTCTATATATTGAGTCTAAGGGCTGTTTTTGGTTTCACAAAGTTTAATTACACAATTAGCCTCAATTACGGAAACCATAAATAATGAACGATGGAGAAAATTATAATTATATTCTTAAGAAAATTGTGCAACTTCTTCCCTAATTTTCACCTACTTCATGTCCCCTCAAAAGTCTAACCACTTAATGGTTATTGGAAGAAGTTTTTTTGGTTGATTCCTTCTCTCAACACATTTCTCTTGATTTTTCTTTTTTTTTACGGTGGAATTAGGCATTTCACCAAATGATTAAATTGATGAACGTGGGTTAGTGAAAATTTTTCAAAGACTAGATATTTGTAATAGCGTCTCGTTTTTCTGCCAAATTTTGAATTTTGACAATGAGAGCAACTCGGTATTCTGTCAAATGTTAAAGGGATGCAGAAGCAAACTTCTAGCATTATATTATTATTTTTACAAGGATTTATTATTGTACAAAATTAATTTACACATCAAATATTTTCATTTTTTATCATCTTCTTCTCATCCAACATACAAATTATATTTATATGTTCTATCAAATTTTATCATTTTTTAAATTCCTTTGATCTTTCATCCTTTTTTATTTTAAATATTTTTTCAAAATATAAAATCCAATGATTTTAATTTTAATTTTAATTTTTAATTTTCTTTCAACTTTTTTCTTTGTGTCTCAAATTTTCTCCTTTCTTTCAAAGTTTCTTTAAATTTTTATTTTATTATTTTAAATATTCTTTATACTTTTAAAAATAAATAAATTTATTTTTATTAATTAAAATACAATGATTATTTGTACTAATTATGATTATTGTTATTATTATCCATCCATGTATAGAAGTATTACAAAATTAACCTTATTTGTTAATATAAAAAAATAAATAAAAGAGTTATTTAAATAAAAATATCACTCTCTAACATTTAAAACAAATGAAAATTGTTACGAAAATGTCTTCCAGCAATTTTATTTCATTTTTATCTTAATATAACTATATATCTCGTATACGTATGAAAAGAATATAATTTTGACTAAAACATTGCAAATCATATTCGTAGTTGTGTATATATATATATATATTTATACATACATCATAATTGTTATTTACACACGAGTATGTATCAATTACTAGTTTATATTATTGCACTTATTCCAGTCAAATAATCTCTGGTCTTGGCTTACTGGGACGACGCCTTAACTCCGGGGCGGTCCGAACCAAACGGTCCTACCCCACCCATAGATTTCGTTAGCGTCCGATTAAGCAAGCACAGCGTACAACTCCGTAGCAGTTATACGTGCTTGATAGCATCCCCCGCCAGTCAAAACCGCGTAGAAAATAACACCATTTCTCTTCCAATTCCCATGCACATCGAATACGGGGGCAATACAGGTATTTCACAAAACAGCTATTCCCTTCTGGTAGGGGTATTACGGTCATTTCACTGACGTCGCCCATGTGGGTGCCAGGGACAAGGACTATATAATGAGCTCCCCGCTCTCTCGTCTTTCGTACAGAAGTTCTTCCATACGTCGTTTGCTCGACGGATCTCTTTTTCTGAAAGAAGCCGGTCGCTTGATCGGAGGTAAATTATTTGGTATTCGAATGAAAACTTCGTTGTTTTTGTGCATGCAGAATCTCTTCATTTTTTTTTCTGCGAGCATGTGAGCAGACATGTGTAGGCAGATGTGGATTTATGCCTCTGTGCGTGTGTACGAGTGTGTGAAATTTTTGGATGTAATTTCTCTGACGATCAATGTTAATTGATTCCTTGCTTTATTTGGCGTTAAATATGTGTTGCTCGAGTCCGATCTGAATCGATGTAATCGGCAATTTACGTGATTTCGACAACATAGCCTGTTTAGCTCATTTAATCTCTCGTTTTACTTTTACTTTTGGTATTGGTGGTTTAATTACCTAAGTTTTATTAGATCTTTGTCAATTTACTGAAGCCTCTGAAATTCGGATTTCTGACTGTTTACGATTTAACTTAAATTGCAAGTGGTGGTTTTTGGGGCCCATTGCACGGAGGCTGCGGGCTGTGCTATGTAATGGATCTAATCAAAATTATTGTGTTTTAGCTACATGAATTACTAAATGGATTAGGAATGTAAGAGTCCGTCAAATTAAGTTGTTTTATTTGGCTTGCACATATTTGATCTTTAGGTTGTGTGGCTGCTCTCATTTTGGTAATCGCGCATGAGATCTGATTTTTAAATCACCTAAACTTTCTCCATCATTTCTTATTATGGATTATGGAGCTCTGGTCAATTGGCTTCCTAGGTCGACATCATGTTCTGGTCATCTGTATAGATAATTGAATTCCATTGAATTTGAAAGAGATTTGCACCCCTACCATGCTGCAATGATGCCATTTTGATGAATGATGGAAATTGTGGAAATATGTAATGTGATGTGATAGGGTCATGTATAATGTCTTGTGAATGTTACTAATGCGTGTGCTTGAGGATTTTCAAATGGATCTGCATTTCTGTTTCTGATGCCTAAATGTATCCTGAATGTAAATGTTGTTCTTTTTGTGTTGCACAGCATGCACTCTAAGAAGTTTGTGCAGGTAATTTGTTTTTTTCGGGGCATCAACACAAGGAAAAAATGGTGAAGATTTGCTGTATTGGAGCAGGCTATGTGGGAGGCCCTACCATGGCCGTAATAGCGCTCAAGTGCCCCTCAATTGAAGTGGCTGTTGTAGATATTTCTGTACCTCGTATCAATGCCTGGAACAGTGATCAGCTTCCCATCTATGAGCCAGGGCTTGATGAGGTTGTGAAGCAGTGCCGAGGCAAGAATCTGTTCTTCAGCACAGATGTGGAGAAGCATGTCTTTGAGGCTGATATAGTGTTTGTGTCAGTCAATACTCCCACCAAGACTCAGGGTCTTGGAGCTGGCAAGGCTGCAGATTTGACGTATTGGGAGAGTGCGGCTCGCATGATTGCTGATGTGTCAAAGTCCGATAAGATTGTGGTTGAGAAGTCTA
The DNA here is from genome assembly GCA_019155195.1 of Avicennia marina. Taxonomy (NCBI): domain Eukaryota; kingdom Viridiplantae; phylum Streptophyta; class Magnoliopsida; order Lamiales; family Acanthaceae; genus Avicennia; species Avicennia marina. Next base: position 12,509,613 of record CM032765.1, read on the forward strand.
CTGTTCCTGTCAAAACAGCTGAGGCCATTGAAAAAATTTTGACACACAACAGCAAGGGAATAAACTACCAAATTCTCTCTAACCCAGAATTTCTTGCTGAGGGAACTGCAATTGAGGATCTTTTTAACCCAGACAGGGTTCTCATTGGAGGCAGGGAAACACCAGAAGGCCTTAAAGCTGTTGAAGCATTGAAAGCTGTTTATGCGCATTGGGTTCCTGAACATTGCATCATTACCACTAATTTATGGTCTGCAGAACTCTCAAAGCTTGCAGCTAATGCATTCCTGGCACAGAGAATCTCATCAGTCAATGCCATGTCTGCTCTCTGCGAGGCCACAGGAGCTGATGTCTCCCAAGTGTCTTATGCTGTTGGTAAGGACACAAGAATTGGTCCCAGGTTCCTTAACGCTAGTGTTGGTTTTGGCGGGTCGTGCTTCCAGAAGGATATTCTGAACTTGGTTTACATTTGTGAGTGCAATGGTCTTCCTGAAGTTGCGGAATACTGGAAGCAAGTCATTAAGATCAATGACTATCAGAAGAGCCGCTTTGTTAACCGGATTGTTTCATCTATGTTCAACACAGTTGCTAACAAGAAAGTTGCCATCCTGGGGTTTGCCTTCAAGAAAGATACTGGTGACACCAGAGAGACTCCTGCTATTGATGTTTGCAAGGGCCTCCTGGGGGACAAGGCCCAGTTGAGCATCTATGATCCTCAGGTCACTGAGGACCATATCCAAAGGGATCTATCACTGAACAAATTTGACTGGGACCATCCCCTTCATCTCCAGCCAATGAGCCCCACCACAGTTAAAAAAGTTCAAACTGTTTGGGATGCCTATGAGGCGACAAGGGATGCGCATGCTGTCTGTGTTCTTACCGAGTGGGATGAATTTAAGAATCTAGATTTCCAGAGGATATATGACAACATGCAGAAACCAGCCTTTATTTTTGATGGAAGGAACATTATGGATGTGAATAAGCTCAGGGAAATTGGTTTTATCGTGTACTCAATTGGCAAGCCCCTCGATGCCTGGCTCAGGGACATGCCTGCTGTTGTTTAAATGCATAAAAATTGATCAAGTACCTTTTGATCTGGCCAAACAAGCTGGCTACTGAGTTTATTCTTTTACCACATTTGTACTTTTTATTTCATTTTAAAATCCTGGATCGGTTTCTAAATTTTTATAATACCCTCGGGTAGTTGGATTGGATTGTCAAATGTTGCTATCTGGGCTAATATTAAAAGCTTGACCTTTTTGTTTCACATTGTATTGATTAAATATTAGTTTTGTTTATTTTGTCTTCTTCAGGGTTCAGGGAATGTCTTTTTGGTTATGATACGACAATATTAGCAGCTATCTTAAATTCCCATTATTTTTGTTGGATGGACGGGGTGCATTATTGCTTCTCGTCCACTGGTGTTGGATGAAACACACTTACTTCTTAGTACATACTTAACCAAAATGGATTATCATTCCCATCTGAACCTGATAGTGGCTTCGACTGTTACTAAAGCGGAAGATGATGATGCGACTTCACTAATCTGCTACCTTCAGTTCTGCGCCTATGTCTTCATAATTTATTTAGTTCCCAGATTTTTTCTTCTCTTTTTGATTTTACTGTTTAGATTCATTCCCTATTGGATGGCAATTTTTTTGGTTGTCGGATACTCCATAGTTTAACATGATTTAATTGGTAGTGTTTCTGAACCTTCGTTACTTCATTATTATATTTGTTGCTAAACTTTGTAATACCCACTTTTGGAAGGAATGTGATCTGAAGTACCGATGAATTTGATTGACTGACAGACGCGAATTCTTCTTCTTTTTTTAATTACAGACATTGATTCATTTGAAGTCAAGTGCCTGTATTTATGCTTCAAATCTTTGTATAAATTTGAGTTGAAGATGGGAGGTTGAGGACAAAACTACCAACAGTCCTCATACATTTGACCTATATTATCAGGAAAATAAGGTTTTTTAATTGTGCAAAATAATTTTTTACAACTAATTTATGTTAAATTATTTTTTCTTTTTACAGTTTTTTCTCTATTTTCATCTTACGTATAATTTATATTTATGTTTTTTGCATTTTTTTTTTGAATTTTAGAATCTTTTGATCTTTCTTTATTTTCTCACATTAAATATCTTTGCACAACCTAAAATCCTATAATATTTTTTTTTATTTTCTATTTTTTATTTTAACTTATTATTTGTATTTATATTTTCCCGTCTTCTCTTTTTCAAATTTTCTTTAATATTCATTTATTTTATTATTTTAAATATTCTATATAGTTTTTAATTTTAAATAATTTTTATTTTTATTATTCTAAATATAAAAACTTTATAATTTATAAATTAATTTGCATACATACAAAATGTGCAACATTTACTACTACTTAATGTTACATTAAACCAGCCCATGCTTTGCCATTGCACCCAATAAACATAAAATAATAGCTGTTGTCACACACTCCATCCGTTTGGTGGAGGGGAAGCATATAAATGACCCTAAAAAATTAACATACAGCTATCCCTATGAAATCACCAGCCACAGAAGGTTTTTCACTTATTTACGTTTTACATAGTTGGCCTTTTAAGAAACATCTGCAATGTTAGTAATCTTACCATTGCACACAGATTAAAATTGAAACTCGCAAGCATGTTCCGGTGAAGCCCAACAAGTCCGGCCTAAAAATGAGTAACGCCACTCCAAACACCACCACAAGGACAACTATAACTTTAAAATTCACGGGTGTACTTCTGTTTGTTGCAAGAACTTCGTGTTGGAAAAATATTATGTATTTCAAAAGTTCATTTTCCATATAGTTTAATTAAGAAATTTTCCGCATATTTTCTAAACCTGTCTTTTCAAAATGTTATATCTTTTTTAATACTTTTTTTAATTTGCTTTATTTGATAATTACGGTTTTTAATACGATTTTTTCTATCGGTCACACTTTTTTAAAAAAGTATCTTTTGAAATCCATTTAAAGAAAAATTTTAGTTCTTTTTCATTTCTTCACTGTCCTAATATCCTCTCTTCAATTCTTTTGGACGGATCACATAATTTGTTGATTCATGAGTCATCTTTTCAATTGAAAAAATGAAGGTTTGTTTAATTTTAGGAGAATATTGTGAATTGATAAAATAATTCCTTAAGTGAAGTACTTTGTACACGACTTAAGTCATTGTTTCTGTTTATTTTCTTATTGATGTTTTTTACAAGATTGTTCGATTACTATTGTGATAGAAATTCCCCTACACTTATGAAAAGATTATTATAGTCAAAATTCCAGGACATAATTAAAGTAGTAACCTAAAGTATTAACTCCATTGTAGAAATCAATGCACTTGCCTTGATTCCTTGCCTCCACGGGTCAATTGAACATTGGCATAAATGGGACACAAGATTTCGTCATAGAATAAAATAATATAATGAAATCTTTATCTGAAATCCACGACACACCTTCTAAGGCCCAATTTCCCTACCAAGCATGAACCATGCAACAAGACACCAAATAATAGTAAAGGCACTTAACTAAAGGATTGCCCCTCAATGCGAAAATTAAACGAAACTTCCAATCAACAACACTCCCTCAAAAGCTGTCTAAGAGATTATTTTCATCAAATATTTCCAATCTTATAGTCGCGTCATACGTTAAAAATGATTAATTATTATTAAAAAACAATCTCTAGACCCTCAAAACCATTGCCCCACTCTCTGGCGTGTACAAAACGCCTGTTTGCTTGGCACCACCAATTAAACCATTCTCTTGCCGTGGAATAGCTTTCAAGATCTGTTGAATAACATAACTGCAAATGGGGAAAATTGCCTCGACTGTTTGACGTCTTCAGCGAGTGAGTGCGGTTCATGTACTCGTGAGAGTGTGGCAAGGCCTCGTGCCATGTCTTCGCTTCCATGCAAGGCTTTCGTCTACTCAATTGAATATTTGGCCGAAGCCACGATCAAGGTTCAAGATTTCTCATGCGTGTGACGCACACACAGAGACTAGCTCCCTTTTTTCTTATTTAATCTTGGGCGAGTAATACATATCACTGCCAAACAGTCCTTAAGTAACCACTCTATATTCACTTGGATGTGAAAATTAATTTGGGCAAGTAGGGAGTTGAAAAGAGAGTCCCGGTGCTTTTTAATCCCTTCTTTTCTGTCGCCAGATCTCGTATTTTTGTTCTGAATTCACGATGGGTTTCCCTTTTATCCCTTGAGGATTTGCTTTCTCAGCGTTGAGATTGCAGCGTCTCAAGAAAGCTCGCCTTTTGCTGATCCGATTCTATGAGTAATCACTCTGCTTGATTGATTTCTTGGGTCTTCTGTTTTCGTTCTCTTGAATTTTGTTTTCATCTGGGCATTTCTCTTTTTTTCTTTCTCGGATTTCATCGAGAGTTTTCTTGCAATGGGAGAAGTCCAAAGACAAGGGTACATATGCAAGATATGCAGCAAAAGTTGCGTTAGTGGGAAGTCATTGGGAGGTCACATGAGGGTCCATTTGGCCCTGATTTCAGCTTCTAAGAGAGCAGCAAAGGAGATAGATGAGATCAAAGTGGAGCTTGAAGGCGGTGATGATCACGACGGCAGTTGTCAACTCAAGGAAAGCTGCAAGAACCAATCCAACAGTGGCTTTCCGGTTGAGGAAAAAATCAAGCATTGCGAGGGCAACGCAGATTTTGGGGAAGGCGATCAGAGCAGCAGCTATGGATTGAGGGAGAATCCGAAGAAATCTTGGAGGATTTCCGATTCCAGACGCGGTGTCTCGAAGATCCGAGCTTCTTGTAAAGAATGCGGTAAGGACTTCTCCTCATTGAGAGCTCTGTCAGGTCACATGAGGAGCCACGCAATCAAGAACAAGAAGGTGCATATGTGCAAGAAATGTGGTAAAGGGTTTGATTCAATGAGGGCTATGTTTGGTCACATGAAGAGTCACTCCGTGAGATCAACGGTTCCTGATGACACTGATGGCAGCTGGTCTGATTTAGATAGTTTGTGCCCAATTCGCCGTAAGAGGTCCAGGATCAGGTATAAGAGTACACCAAATCCTTCTTTGTCCAGTCTGAATGCAGCCACTTCTAATGCTTCTGAGCGTGGAGAGGTGGAGGAGGTGGCTAGGTGCTTGATGATGCTTTCCAGAGGGGTGAGTGATTGGGTGAAGGTTGCTTCAGTTACGGAGTCCTCTGATGATGACTCTGTATACTTTGGAGCTGAATCATCCTGTAAAAGTAAGGATTCTTCTGCAGCTGATGCAGATTCTCTGTGTGAGGGGGATCTGGATATGAAAATGAATTTGTCTACCGGTTCAGCAAATGCATTTGCTGAAAAGAATATGTCTGAATTTGAAGATCTTGGCTCTAGGTTTGCTGCTGAAGATCCGGAAATAGAGGTCAATTTGGATGTTTCTAATGATGGACAGCCTAGTGTTCATAAAATTGTGGAGCCTGAACAGTTGAAAGAATTTGTTGTTGGCTTAGATTGTCTAGATGATTCTAGGTGTTCTGATTATGCCAAATATGCGAAACCGTGTAAGGATCTCTTGGGAGATAATACTAGGAATGAAGCTAGTTTAGAATCCTTCAAGTCCAACTCTTGCAAGAAAGAAAGCTTTCTAGTTCAGGACTCTGGTTTTGGAAAGAACTTTTCTGAAACTGAAACTAAGGAGCTTGAAATCTTGAAGGATTTTGGGAAGAAGCATGGGCGGAAGCGCAGAAGAACCTGTTACAAAGTCTCTGACTCTCAATGTGTTCTACGAGGCAACAACAGTATGCAGGGAAATAGCTCCTCAAGGGATACTAATACTGGCCCGTTTGCTGTTACTGAAGCTGCGTCCAAGCTTGATCAGCTTGACTGCAGTGATAATCTGCTTGAGCAAGAAAGAGCAGATATGGGCGTCGTAAGTGTGAACTCAAGCAAGAGCAAGGAGCACGAATGTCCTATATGCTTCAAGGTTTTTCCTTCAGGTCAAGCTTTGGGTGGTCACAAGAGGGCTCACTACACTGGATCTAATGAAAGCCAAAGCAAGGAATCAGTTGCCAAGAACCAAGAAGTTGCTGATGTTCATAATTTGCTTGATCTTAACTATCCGGCATCAGTTGATGAATGCAGCAAAAGTGACGTTGGACTCAATCTGTGGTTGGGTGACAGAAGAAGCCACGAGCATAAGGCCCTAGTGCTCACTAATTGACAACAAACTCCATTGCAGTCTATCTCCCTGAAGTGTAAGGCATCCAAAAACTGTTCTCTATCATGCAGTGGAAATTAGAAGAAACAAATGATATCATTTGATTAGATTCAATACTGGTTTTTGTTAAAATTTTGCAATTGATGGTTGAAACTTTCCTGTAGAAGACCTATACTTGCAGTCCAGCAAATTGTTTTCCCATTTGATGTATTAGCTTTACTGAGATTGCAGACAATCTATATTCCATTTGACTGTTTCCAACTCCTGAACTTTCATTAGGTGCCATGTAGAGTTGTTTAAACCATGTTGTGCAATTAATAATATGAGCTTGTGGCTCAAAGAGTGATCATCACCACCAATTCTGCTCCAAGAAATGGTTGAAATTTGAATTAATTTGCTAAGTTGCAAGGAAACATGCTTGATGCCCCTCCAAGCAACATCACATTGCATAGTTATGAGCAGAAAGTGGTTGTTTAGTCACCTACCATACAACATAAGCATGATAGCCATCTCACTGCCATGTATGTCTCTTTCCTTCCTTGCTGGATCTTTTCATGGCTACTTCCTTTTCTCTTTTCCTCCTTTAACATTGTCTGGTTGGCAAACAAAAAATTTTGGCTGGCAGACCTGGCACAGGTGTTGGGATCTCTCTTTTCAGCTTTGCCTTCAAAAGTACTTGGAACCTTCTTCTCTTTGAGATGTCAAAAGTAGGGGTTAACCCACTCTGCCCAACTCCATCCAGACTGAAGTTTGGATCTAGGGACCCTTTTAATAATGAAAGGGGAGAAATCTTGAAAGTATTATTTGAAACATTACAAGACAACTTGGATAAAATAAAGAGACTGGCAGGTTGGATTTCACAACCTTTAAATCCAATTGGTGTTTTCAAATTATGCCCTTTTACCATAATGTGTTTGCTGAGTGGTTGGTCGAGCTTTTTCATGGTAGGGCAAGCCCTTTATTGTATATTAGTATTTTACAGAAGATATCTCATGCACTCCATCTTGTGCATTTCATGAATGCAAAAAAAAAAATCAAGGGTAAATAAAAGTGTACAAGGGAGAATAGAATAGTGAGCTAAAAACTTATTTATGTTGACTTCATGCCTGTATAAATTGTTGATTTTCCTAACAACAGTTAAATTACCCCATAAACCCTAGTCTCTAAGCACTACCCAAGGGGCAAACAGACACTTCACTCTCGTGGGGTTAACAACGAAGATTTGGTGTCAATGTGATCTTCTTACTGGTTACTATCAACCAATATAGATATCTTTATTTGCCATAAAGTCTAAAAGACCTTACTTCATGTATTTATATGCTATTTAATCTAATAAATGAGTTCCATTCTATAATTATATTACGTGACCAATTTAAATAACATTATTACGAAAATAATTTGAAAACATACACTTTGTACAAATTTTTATAGTATTTTATACGTAAAACTCATGAATAATTAAATATATTTGTACTTGTATGTAAAATATATGCAAAACAATCATTTAAAAAAGTTAAAAAGAGAGCGTGTGTAGTATTTGCTGCCAACATTTTTAAAGTGTTGATTGCAAATGAAAATTTTATATGACAATACTATTTAGACGTGGCAACAAATGAGTTGTACGTATCAGCACGAAGCCCAGATAGCCCAAATTCATTGGATAACCAACGTTGCTTATCAGAAGCTTAATTAGGGAAGAAGGGCAAAAACGATTGGTCATAATTCCCACCAAATGTCTCAGGTTTTGCCACCGGAAATGGTGTGGTAACAGCGGCGTCCTCCCCCACCATGGACTGCACCAGATGGTCGCAAAGGCAACAAAACCCTAATCCTAGTACTGATTTAACTGTCTGGTACGCCACCGATTACTCTGCCATTACTTCACACAACGTCAATGCCGATTCGTACCAACCACCCTGCATTGATCCACATAACGCATTGGTTCTGCCTCTGCCTCAGCCTCGGCCACCGGGTGTTGATCCGCAGTATCTGCCGCCGCCCGTGAACGTGATATACACGGAGCAAACAGTCAGCTTGGGTCTTCAGCAGAGTGCCGCTAATGCTGCGGGGTCTTATTATCCTGACCCAAACGCGGGTTGGGCGGTTGCTGTCTATCAATTTGGGTCTACTCCTAATGCCAATGCAAGTTTTTTTTTCTTTTCTCTGTCTTTTCTGTGTCTTTTTTTGGGAAAAGTTTCTGGTTCATGCAGTGCGAATAATATGTTTCTTATTCTTTGGCGTTAATGCTGCTTGCAAGGTGTACTTTTCTTTAGGATTTTAGTTCATGATTGATTGGGAGAACTTTGATTGGGTTTTTTCAGTTTGTGTAGTATGCTGACTAGATGGAGATACGTGTAGGCTTCGAATATATGCAGGAGTTTAATATTGACTTAATGTTGCATTGCTGGAAATTTCTGTGTTTAGATACAAAATGATAGGTTGGGATCTTCAGGTGTTACTTGAATTATGTTTGGGAAGGAATTTTATAGCCAGCGAATACAATCATTACCCTTAGTATCCACTAATAAGGAATGGACAATTGAGGTCCCAAAATGTTGGGTCTAAAATATCCAGTTTGGGAAGTTGTTCCTGCTCTTAATATTTGGAGTGGGGAAATCTGAATGGTTTTCATCGATTATTAGTCAATTAATTGCTTGCTTGCTTGCTTGTTGCAGGAAATAATGGATCACTGTTGTTTTCTTGTTAGGCCTGAGATTCTTGTTTTAGGACACTTTCCTAATTTGGTTTTTAAATGATGTGTATCTGGGTACTCGACAAAACAGTTTATTATTATAAAGTTATACATTGATGACATATGCCGTTATTGTAGGTACAATGCAGAAGGCATAACTGTTAGGGAAACCAGGGGATGTTTTCAATACCATCACACTAGTCATTAATTTAGAAAAAATGCGCTGAAGATATGAAAAAGATAATGCCTGTAAGAAAATGTTCTAGATACATGCATTTCCAAAAGAATTGTTAGGACACGCGAATATTTAGCTTAGTCGTTCGAAAAGGTATGCATATGGTCCATGAAAAGTTATATATCATATGTTGGAAAGTGGTGTTGTGAGTTGAGTTGGAATGGATCAATATGTCTAGGAACCAGGGGCTACATGATGGCGTAAGAGTCAATGCAATGTGATATAATTCCTGCTGGTGTTTATGGTTGAATTTGGGCATATAATTCTTTTAAACATATTGCTGCAATCCACATGAGTCAGAAGGTGTTGATCCTAATAATTAAACCAGCTATACCTGCAATGCTTCATTAAAGCATGGGCTGTATTTGGTCATATAACTGTTTTAAGCATATTGCTGTAATTTATATGATCCAAATATTTGAACTTGCTATACCTGCCACACATCATTAGTGCATTTTCTATACACCTGCCTGATTTGTTGCCATAATATCTGTTTTAGTAATTCACTAAACTAACCGATGGTTATTGAGTGGCAGGATTTTTTGTTTTTGTTGATCTATGATGTGCGTATTGATGCATTTTTGAAGTTCATCGTAATGATTTGGGCGGATGTTCAATGCCTTTTCCTTCTGTATTTTTTTTTGTCATCGTCATTGTTGTTGTTTTTAAAAGAAATAGAGGACTGATTTGTTCCTATTTTGGCCACAGGGTGCCACACCTAATCCGGCAATTCAGTCTCAAAGAAGAAACACCGAGAAAAAAGGCCACAAGAAAACAAAGGTCATGCAGTCTGCCTGGTGTGAAGTTTGCAAGATTGGTTGTAACAGCAAGGGTGTTCTAGACCAACACAAATTGGGAAAGAAGCACAAGAAGAATCTTGAAAAATTAAAAGGGACCACAACTACACCTGGACCCAGCATTGTAGCTGCTCCTCCTGCTGTCATTGCTACTTCTCCTGTGACTCTAGCTACTCCTCATGCCATTGTAGCTACTGCTCCTGCCGTTATTTCTGCTCCCCCTCCTGTTGTTGCCACTGTTCCTACCACTTTGGCTGTTTCCCCTGCTGCTATAGCTACTTCTACACCTTTTCCTGTTTCTTCTTTAGCTCCAATAGATAAACCAAGCATTGGAACGGAAGAGAATCCAAACAAGCCCAAAGCTTCGAATGCTCAAAAAAAACAGAAGAAGGCAGCTGCAAGGAACGAAGATTTGGAGACAAAGAGGAGAAAAGTTTTGGAAGGAGGAGCAGCAGCTGATTCTGTGCGTGCATGCAGCATTTGTAATGTGGTGTGCAACAGCGACACTGTTTTTAACTATCACCTTGCTGGTCAAAAACACGCATCGATGATCAAGAAGCACGCATCCCATGCAGGAGTTGTCTCTGCCATGTGAAAGAGGTTGGGGCAGTAGAGACTGAGACTAACCTGTACATTCTCTTTTTCTCACCTGTTCAGGGTTAGTTCTTGTCTATTGCTGTAACCGAAATTTTTCGTATATCTTGATTGAATACATTTATTTTAGGATTTCTAACTCTAGTTCTAATTTAATCTGTATATTCTCAAATTGCTTGTATAAGCTAATTGAATTGTCAATTTAGTCCAAGCCTCATATTCAATTTGCAGATTTTGTGATGTTTGAGCCTAGATTCTGGATAGGAGTTGTAACCCTAAAGCTGGAATGGATGATTTTAATTATTCAGGGGGTTGATAGATGAATATCGCAATACCTACACGGATTGTTTTACCCTTTCAATTTCACATTCTAATCCTCTTGAAATATTTGGTTGATACCCTTTCCTAAATTTCGAAGGTACGGTAGTTCGTGCGGCCTTCTTGCCAAATATATTCTTCAAATTGCGAACACACTGCCGCGGGTCATAGCCTAATTCCATACAAAGTTGCCCTCCTTTAAAAGCAAAATAGCACGAGATTCGGTTGCTACCCGTCTGATGATTTTGTCATTCATGACAACAGATAGGGGAGAAGAGTTTTAACAAACAAGCCCATGTTACGAAGTTATCTATTTTTCTTGAAGACATAGGAATCAGTTTGAGGTCCTTCATGGTTTTTTTTCTCTCTTCTACTCACACACCTAACTCAGGTACGATTTGAACTCATGATCTGGAGATACTAAACATCAAATCACTAGGGTCTCTCTTAAAAGACTCAAGTTCTTTCATGGTTACCACAGTTGTGTGCACGGGCGGCGGATGAACGCACACCTGTGGTAAAAAATCATCCTGAGAACCTCACTGAACCTCTCGACAGGAACAGAAAATTTTGGCCAAAAGTGATTTTAATCTTAATAACACGACCTTTTTTTCTTGATTTTACACCCATTCATGAGCTATGGATTAAGTTAGGACAACAAACGAGAAATAGAAGTGTCTCAGCATGGTTTATTACAGTGCAGCAGTAGCTTATTCTACTTATTTTATTCATCTTCGGTACAGAAGTTCTGAATGAAGTGTTGGGCTTGCTGCTTGGTTGGAGTTATCCCTAGTTGATTTCAAGAGGCTCGATGTTCCATATGTCCTTGGCGTATTCATGGATTGTTCTGTCGCTGCTGAACTTGTGGGAACCTGCTGTATTCATTATGGACATCTGTGTCCATCTCTGCCAAAGCAACAAGTCGAATTAGGATTTCCCACAGAGAAAATGATTAGACTTGTCTGAATTTGATTGAGAAAAGTAATGGGGATTCATGGACTATTTTCCAAAAATTGGCTTCATGAAATGATCAAACACACAATCGCCTCATGCCACTTACCTTTTGATCTCGATAGGCATCATCAACCTTCTCCTGGCATTCAATGTAACTAGGGAAGTCCTTGCCCACAAGAAAATAGTCTGCACGCCCGAACCCTTCGTTCCCTTCCAAGGATCCCATCAATTCATCATAATCATAAGGCCCAAAAGCACCACTTCTCACAAATTTTTTCACTTCTTCAAAACGTTCATCTGGTACAAACTGCAAAAATGAAGGCATTTTATATCACCCAAGCACAAGGTTGAACAACACATGGAGATGTGGGGAGAAGAGTGAAGTTACTTCCAAGGAAAAGTCCTATGAAAACATGTGATCAAGCTACATGACCACATTTTAGGAGCAAATCGCACAGGCCATAGTCTCAAACTCAATAATAAGAAGAAAAGTAAAGTCAGAGACTGAGGGTAGGGAATACAGGGGAGGGCAGACAGCAAAGTCTACCTTGCCTTCAGCTCTTTCTTTCCTGAGTGCTGCTATCTCGTGGGCTTGAGCACCAAAAAGAAAAAAGTTGATCTCTCCCACTTCTTCCCTAATTTCCACATTGGCACCGTCCAAGGTTCCAATCAAGATGCAACCATTCATTGCAAACTTCATGTTGCTGGTTCCACTGGCTTCCATCCCAGCAGTACTGAGGTGTTCATAGAAGCAGGAAGAATGGTCATCAGAACTTAAAATAAGTATCACCACACAATTTGGGGAAAAGAGCAAATTTACGACACCATGCACTATTTTTCAGATTTTGTAGGATAAGCACGGTGCTTCTTGACAGATCAAAACTCACATAAATTAATCAACAAGCGGACTCTGTTTGCCATTGATTATCTACATTTATAACAAAGTGTGGAAATCTAGTAGCTATTGACTATGAAACCCACGTGGAAGTGTACTTATGTTGCAAGTGACATTTTTTAATTTCCCTACATTGTTCATTGCACTAAAAAAATCCATCTCTATAAGGTATCCTGCTGTCGACATAAGAATAATATGAAAATTCCTCAGAATAAAGAAACAATTGGTTGACTTGCAACATGTTCATGGGCATGACAAGGTCACTCATTTCCAAAGAGACATAGGTTCACAAATAACATATTCTAGAATGAGCTTTTTTGTAAGATCCATCTTTTCCACCAAAGTTGTGGCAGCATTAGGGACTGTCTTTTGAATACTTGTATTAATTACAACAAAAGTACAATACCAAAACCTAACATGAGGTTTTTTTAAAAAAAATTAAACACTCAATAATTATTTAAACACTCAATAATTACTTAATTGAGCCGTAAGCCGATAACCACACTATTCAAAATTTTGACCTTTTACTTGTATTTTTCATCATTCATGTTTTTCTAGTGCCTCATTGAAATATTTCCTCAAAACTTGTCTTCACCCCAGCATAAAAAAAAAAAAAAAAGAAAAATTCAAGATATTTTGATTCTGCAGACAAATAGTCATTAGAACCATCACCTTGCACCTATGACCTCAACTTTATATTTGGGGTTAAAAACCAAGCTGTAGGAGTTGGAAACTGGGCCCTGAATGGAATAAGCTAATTTTTACAAGGTTTTCTTGCTCAGCAGCAATGCTAGCGGCAACATAGAGCCCATGTAGCACTGTGCGCCATGGATTTCGATATTAGGCCATTGCAGATCAAAGGTTAGGTTCTGTTGTTATTGCTACAAATGTTGTCAGACCTGAAAAACATGGAATTGATTGGAAAAGCTGATCCCAACGTTGTTGTACACATTTGTCCTTGTTTAAATTTAAGACATAGGTTGTAGATAACAACTTGAATCCTGTTTGGAATCAGACATTTAAGTTAGTATTTTTCTTAGTTTCCTAATAATAAGCATGTTCTTTGTTTAATTGACTGAGTTATCCAATATCTATTCCTGCTATTAAAGGATAAGCTGTTTCATTCTTTTAATTGTTTAGTGATCCAGAAGTGCCATGTTTTTGAGGTGGTATGCAGAGCAGTCCTTAATGTCGTCACAAGCGGCAAGGACGAGTTCTAGTATGAGTTGTGGAAATTTGCTTGTTGAATTTGAATTTCTTAGCGGTTTTTCTTAATGCTAGGGTAAAGTAAAGTTTTAAACAAAGATTCGATGGGGTGGAGACAAACAGGAAGGATGAAGAATACAAGTTGAAAACAAAAGAGAAGTTCTAAATTTTTGAGCAGTGTGGCAATTGCCTTGTTGGAACCACACATTTAAGTTAGTATTTTTCTCAGTTTTCTAATAACGAGCATGTTATGTGTTTAACAGAATGAGTTATTCAATATCTATTCTTGCTGTTAAAGGATAAATTGTTTCATTCTGTTAATTGTTCAGTGATCCAGAGGTGTTATGTTTTAAGGTGGTATGCAAAGCAGTCCTCAGTGTAATCAAAAGCGGAAAGGGAGCGGTTCTAGTATGAGTTGTGGAAATTTGCTTGCTGAATTTGAATTTCTTGGTGGTTTTTTTTTAAAAAATGTTGAGATGAAGGCATGTTTTAAGCAAAGATTTGATGGGGTACAAACAAATAGGAGGGATGAAGAATACGAGTAAAAAACAAAAGATAGGGTCAATCAGCTAATTGGCCCAGGTGAGTAATTATTTGAAGTTATTAGCCCCTAGTTCAAGTGGGCATTACATCTGGTATTTTTCTATTGGATGGGACAGAGGAACAGGTATAATTTTGGGACAAAGAATTTGTGCCACAGGAATTATGCTTCTAATACTTCCAAATTATATGTTTAATTTTACCTGATATGCTGTGAAAGCTCACTTGCAGGAATTAACAATTCAGCAACACTGACATTGTAATCCGGAACAAACACAACCTACAGAGAGATCAAACGAATCACAACCAGGAAAAAAATTGCACAGGTGAGAAAGCATGTCAAGCAAGGCCATAGAAAATTTAAAACAAAACCCAAAGAAACAAATTAGAACCAAATTCCATACCTTCAATAAATCACAAATATCTGGATCATGATTTATTGTAGCCCCAACATCTGTTATGAATTTTACAATCCTCTTGGCTTGCACATACGTGGCAAAAGCTTTTCCGCCAAATATACAAACTCGAGGAACAAACTTTGCTTCCCTTTCAGCTGCAGTCATTTCTTTCATTTTCTTATAGCGATAAACAATGCCCAAGATGTTTAATAGCTGCCGCTTGTATTCATGAATACGTTTTACCTAGAAAAAAATGCAATTTTAGCTCACACTAAGATTACAAATTTTCGTATTATCATGTTGAAGCTGAAAAATAGAATCAGAAAATTCTCTCTGAATATGATAAACAACCTGAATATATGCTCAAGGTCCGCCACCCTAAATGATTCAAAGTTAAAGTTCAGGAAAAGAGATGGAAAAAGGAGAGAAAGGAACCTGGACATCGAACATTGCATCAGGATTAACAGAATAACCAGTTTTCTCTTTGAGGAATGAGGCAACCTTGACCTTGTTGCATCTTTTTGCAGCCCTCCACTCGGTTTGGAGATCCTCGTTATCTGCAAACTGCCAACAATTCCACTCAATGATCAGAGTGCACAAGTGAACCAGACATTTAGAAAAAACACAACAAAACATTATTTTACTGGAGTCGATAAAGTCAATTGAAGACTGAAGTTGCCAACCATCTATTAGCTAGAATGTCGTATACATAGAGATATCATGGAATACCTTCCGCAGTTCGGCTAGTTTCTCAGTTTTCAGGACCCAGTCCTTAGTACCTATCCACTTAGTTATCACCAAACTTAGATCAGGATTGCAGAAATGGATCCATCTTCTAGGTGTTACTCCATTTGTTTTATTCTGGAACTTCTCAGGCCATAACTGGAAAGCGTTTACAGTTTAATGTTAAGGAGAAACCTATCTCTTGAAAAGAGAAAAAAGAAGAGAAGCTTACCAGGAAAAAATCATTGAAGACTTCTTTCTTAACTATTTCACTATGGATCACAGCAACTCCATTGACAGCATGACCACCCACAACACAAAGGTTAGCCATCCGGACCATTTTGGGAGGAACAGAAACTGGTTCTTGATTTTCAGTTTTATTCTCTGCTGGGTCCTCTCCCTCAAGTTCATTTTTATCATTTTTATCAACAGTTGTGTCTACACCGTCAGATTCAACTTCCTCACCAGTCTCATCAATGGAGCTTTCTTCTGGTTTGGCAAGTAAATCCTCAATAGAAGCAGGCAGGTCAAAATTTTCTAAAATTCTCATCGCGACCAATTTTTTTCCCAACATTTCAAGATTTGATGTGCCATATTCTGATATTATATCTTCAATTAGCTGAAAAATATAAGGCAGGCAGACAATAGTCAAGGACAATATTACAAAGAACTTAGGCTTTCACTTTTTCATAGTAAATTTATATTCTTCCACCTGTTCATCAATCATTTCTATGATCTCCACATGCCTTGGAAGTAATCTCTGCATTAGATCATAACTCCATTTCTCCAGGGCCTCAGGCAAAACAGTGTGGTTTGTGTATGCCACAGTTCTGCAAGCCATACCTCATGGATGAGTTAATTAAGAGTTACTAAAAACTGACAAGAAAAACTGTTTTTCTGGCATTTGTTTTACTCTGAGTTCAGATCTTCCCTGTCAGACCGTGCAAGAGGCTTATTTCAAAAGGGGATGTTCAAATTACAGGACTTACTAGTTCAATTACTTAATGACTGATTGCACAAACCATAAATGTAGTTAAAAGCAATCTGACAATTGACAAATGCGGAAAAATTAAAGAAAAGACCAAAAGTGGTAGTGTGCCAATAATAAAAGGGAATTGAACAAGTAGAGAAGAAATTTTACATTGATTTTGTGGTTAAAGGCATGTATGGATAAGTAGAGCAGTTAATAAGATCCAAGCATCAAGGACACGTATCAGATCATGATGAATAACAATATATTTGGACATCAATGCAAGTTACCTTGTCATATGAAAATTTTACTTTCATTCTTATTTTATTTAGTAAAAAAATTATCAGCAGATAATAAAATTACATAAGCAGAAGTACTGATGAAAAACAGTGCAGTGGTCACAAGGTTATATATTCTCTAGGACATGAATTGAGGATTTTGTGCAGCTTCTTACAAAAATTTTACAGCCTTACAAATCAAGCCAGCTCAAGTAAAACCAGCAGACTCAGCAGCTTTGCATTAACCAAGTTAGCAAGGTCTGCTCTGAAAGGATCAATGGTTCAACGGACAGCAAAAAGAACCAACCTATCCAATCACATGTAATTTAATAGGTTTTAATCAGGGGAGATGCAGATGCGCTGATTGGCTGATATGAATGTGCACATATATGGAAAATTTACAGAAATGTTGATTCAAGGCTCATCCACATGATACTTTGGAGAAAACACGCAGCATCCCTTTTCGTGGATAGATATTCCTAATCATCTGTAAGGTACCTCTGTGTAATCCTCCAAGCTTTGCCCCAGTTCAGGCCTTTCAAATCCATCAAAATTCTCATAAGCTCTGGGATACAAAATGTTGGGTGAGTGTCATTCATCTGAACAGCAACTTTATCAGGAAACTCTTCCCATCTCACGTTCCCACCAGATCTCCTCTCAAACTGTGAAATTATGTCTTGCAGAGAAGCAGAGCACAGTGTGTATTGTTGCTTCAGTCGAAGAATCTTTCCCTCCTCTGATTCATCCCCAGGGTAAAGTATATGACAAATCTGATGTAATGGAGATTCACCACACATATTATTCTCACATACACATGTACCCATTATGTATCAAAATCACATGAAAATACTGCAAAATTTAACGGGCAAAAAGACTGCTGAATAATGTTTTAGGTTACATCAAAAAAATAATAATAATAACACCATGTTCATCCTTTATTTTTTGCTTTTTGCCTGAAGAACCTTTTATTACCATTTGCTAACGCTACTAAAAGTATGTAAACCAAACAGTTGCATATAAGCTAAAGTGAGAAATGCCTAACATTTCTTCTTCTATAGGAGCCCCATTACACACCATCTGCAAGTTAATATTTTCACATTTACATAGGGATACTAGTATTTGTGGAAATAAAGAAGTGTTAAACACCAATAGTAATTCAATTAAGAAGTCATACTCGAGGTCCTATTCCCCAGTGGCCAAGGCATCAATCAAGTATACTTGCAGCAGATTAGGACCAAAGAAAGATTCCTTGACTGACATAGAAATAGAAAGTTGGAGAAAGGCATACATAACAGACAGAAACAAGTATATGAATAATAAGCTTACTTTCTCCGCATTTGCTTGGGCCTCACAAGCTTTAGTGTGCTCTCCAGCATTGAATGCACATAAATCAAATCGTTCAGAAGGTACTTTAGTGGACCACAACCTAAGATTGATTGTAGTCTTCGTATTATATCCAGGTATTGGCACATCATACGCAACGGCAACTACATCTTCACCACCAATCCAGTGACTCTTCCCATCTGGTGCCACCACAACTTTTCCACCAAATTTCACAGGATAAGATACATCATTTCTGACAATTTCCCAAGGATTGCCAATCTGAAAGGAGAATATAAGTGTTCAAGAAAATGCTGCCAACTAAAGAATGTAAATAAGAAACAATGAATGAATATGGCATAGAACGATTACTACAAGAACAAGTGTCATTTGCCGTAAATAATATTGAAACAAATGGATCAAACAAGCAAAGCAACTTTTGGTCACATAACAAATGTTGAAAAAATCCGCGTGAAAATGAGATAAAATGAAGAATTTGGAACCGCATACCTCAAGCCAATTTTCAGCAACCTCCATTTGGCCATCCTTGGTAAGTTGTTGCTTAAATAGGCCATATTTGTACCGAAGCCCATAGCCCCACGCTGGATAATTTAATGTGGCCAAAGAGTCCAGAAAACAGGACGCAAGCCGGCCCAAACCGCCATTTCCAAGTGCAGCATCTGGCTCCTGTAAGGACCAGAAATATGATTTAAGGAGCTTATAGAGTTGCAATGTCAAGGTATAGATCAAAGAAGAAGCTTATAGCTCATCATGATAGAAAAAAATGTTGACTTCCACATAGTGCAGCTTCAAAATATCACAATTGGAAGACTCTAACCTGGGTGGCAACGGTTTCCAGAGTGTGACCAAGCTTTTCCAAAGCCTCTGCATACTGACCAGTAAGCTCCAAATTACCTATTGCATTCAATAATGCTCTGCCCTGCAAAGAAATATAAATTGCAACAGTTAAAGAGATTTAGTAATAAAGAGATGTCTAAAATGTATATTTATCCTATAGTACTGCACGTATGAGGTTCGATACTAAAAAAACTAAGAGAGAATTTGAAAAAACCTGTAAAAATTCCATAGACAAATAGTAGGCCTGCTTTACATTCATCTTTTCATAAAGATCAAATGTTGCATTCCAGTTAACAATAAGTGCATCGCGCACGCTTTGCGCTGTAGCAAAGAAAGCTTTGAGGGGTGCAAAGTTATGTGGAGAAAATAATGGCGTGAACTCTGCATGGTGTTTGATGCTTGAGGCAATAGATACGGTGTTGGGAGGGAAAGAATTCAGATCACTTAGAACTCCTGAAATCATCACAAAAACCTTAATTATAGATGCATTTTTAAGATTAAAACAATTGCTCCGACAGAGTCCACGATTCAAATAAGTTTATCATATATGATCACAAATCAAAAACTGGCAGATCACACCACATTGGGATCAAGTAACTAGGAAATTTTCAGTATTTAGTTGCGTCTTAGAGTTAACTTGATAGAAAACAAATTTTTGTCATCAGATCAAAAATGATGAACGATCTCAAACTGATTCTTGTATTTGATAACTGTGCTTTATGAGTTCTTCGTTGATATTAAAATATGACTTGTATGTGCAATTGAAAAAATCAGCACCAACTCCTTAGCCGTCAATTAGGCAACAGATAACTAGAAGAATCGAAAGAAAGCCACTAGATCAGCATGTGATGAATAAAATTGACCTAAAGTCTAATAAAATAATAATGAAAGTACGACCTTCTTCTGCGACCGGATCACGTACGCCATGCTTAGACTCACCAGAGACGCAGCTGGGGCAGAACGACGGCTTTACCCTCTTCAACAAGAATACGTTAGATTTTCGATATTTGGGGGTGTAATTAATCATCCTAGCGTTGGAAGAACTACTCGAGAACGCCACCGCCGTTCCTCCGGTGGATGCAGTCGCCATTTTGCTCCACCGCTGCTCGATCCCTTTTTCTCTCGAAAACTAACACAGACGCGCGCACTCTCTTTCCGTCAGTGATCGCAGTATTCTCTAAAGAAGAAGAAGAGTGAGAAGGAAAACGTTGGGGACAGTGGATGATGAAGTGCGTTGTCTGGTGGCCATAACCGGTAGCCATCAGTATTCATCGAGTCCCGATACACTCACGTGAAGCGATTGCCGTAACCTTAGCTTTAATTGCGGAGATAGGAATCCTCTACGTTCAGGTTTATGAGATTAGCAAATGTACCGAATCTTCGTATGCCACACATTCGGTACACCGTCCTTTTTAAAAACCAGTAAAACTCACACATACGGCAACTGAGCATATTTTATAAAAAACAAATTATATAATTTATTAATTATAATAAAATATAAAATTATAATGTTATCTAGTATTTTAATAATAAAATAAAATTATTCAATTATATATTTTCAAAAAAATATACATAAAAGTAAAGGTAATAAAAACGAAATATTTAAAATGTCAATTAAAAAAGAGAAAAATTTTAAATAATAGTAATGAAGATGAAAAAGAAAAAAATTAAAAGTATTTTAATTAATTTTTAGTGTTGAATATGTATTTTTTAATTTTTTAAAAAATGAGTATTTTAAGAAACATTAAAATGACTTTTGTTAATTATTACAGAAGCTAGAGCTATAATCTATACTAGTTATAAAAAAGTATTTTAAAAATTATTAAAAGACCAAAATTTTAACAACAATATAATAATACACCATTTGACAGATATTTCTTTTTTCATTTTGTCTAATTTTATTGTTATATTTTTTGTAAAATTTGCCTCCAATTTATACAAAGAAAGCCTTGTCGCCACCTCCCAATCACCAGGGCCATATTTACACAGTCCTGGAGCAGGGATTCCCTCTCAAAGACAGCGGTGGCGTGGGGCCTTCCAGATCTCACCTTGTGACTATAAGAGCCCCTGCTCCAGGACTTCCAAATGTCAACTCGAAACCACCACTCATCCCTTGTCGCCACCGCTGCTGCGCTCACTACTCCCCATGCCACCACCATGCTTGGGCCCCACCTCTATTCTGCCAGAACCCACCTCTCCCTGCGTAATTTACGTCAATGCCATTTTCATTTTGGAGAGCGTTGTTTGCTAATGGAGAGACGGACTCAAAGGTTTTTTCTTTCACTGTTTATCTTAAATTTTTATTTTACTTTTAAAAATATTTTTATTTTAAACTCATTTATCAAACTAATCAAATTTCATGAGATGAGATCACAGAATTACAATTCCATTATAAATTAATGACTCAACTCTTCTATACTCTATTTATTTGTGATAAACATAATTTATCACGTAATAAATAAATATAATTTATCATTAATACGTGAATGTTTATGTTGCATGAATTTAATTAAAATTATTAAATAATTTTTTTTGTTAATTATTCCATTAAAGTATAATAACTGTAGATAATAAATTGACAAACTTTAATTTTTATGATTTGGACGTTTGATACAGAAATTAAAATTGTTGAAAAAATAGAATTAGTTACCATATGATCATAAAAAATTTTCATATGTAAATAATTTCGTTATTTATTTAATATTTATACAATATTTTATATAGGTAGATTTTGCCCTTTGTCATATTTGTCTTTTATTATATTTGTTTGTGTATTTTTTATTTAATACATATATGTTTATTTGTCTATTTTTATTACAGAATAAATTATATTTGTTTGTCTAATTCAAAATGGTTAGTTTGATAAATAATTTCAAAATATGTATATTTTTAAAAATAGAATAAAAATTTTAAATAAACAGTGAAAAAATTCAAGTAAATGTTAGCTATGTGAAATCTAAACAAACAATACACTTTTATCACGATTTGTATACTTTTTTTGTTTTTTTATATATTTTTTTGTTTTTTCTTTTGTGGATTAATTCTTTGAGTTCAAATCAAAGCATTAAATTATAAACAAATTTTAAAATTAAGATATTTTTAAAAATAAAATAAAAAATTGATGCAAACGTTTAAAAAAAACACACCCAAACTCAAGCCTCCGACTACTCCTTCGTCGCATCGCCGCTCTGGAGTTAACCATCGGCATTTGCCCCCTCATCCCACTCCATCTAGGATGTCGCTATGCGAACTACCTAAACGGTTTAGGAGATCATTTATGATCCCCCACTCGGTGTAAATTATCATGTAACATGATAATTATAAAAAAGCCACTTCAATTATGACGCTATCTGTCATAAATGAAAAAACTGCCAACTTGCTTCTCAAACATGACGCAATTCGAGTAAAAAGAGTCATATGCTCCAACCGCTTTGTTCTGCGGATTTTCTTTGCTTTTTTTCTTTTTAAAATTTTGCATCTTTGACGTTCTTATGATGTTAATATAGACAGATACATGATATGTGCTTTTTTGTAATGTCTTTTTGATTTGAAAGAGTGGTGATTCAATGATTCGAGATGGAAAAGGCTCGATAAGGAGAGAATTGAGGAACCTGGTTGAAAGAACTGATAAACCAGTCGAGGAACTTGATGAGGAGGTTACCGTAGTTACTGAAAGCCCGGTACTTTTGCAAGACAGCAAGGCATCCAGGGCAGCAACGATCGGGGTTTGGTTGGTGAAACAGCATTATGCGGTTCAGCCCAAAATGAAGACAGAGTGTGGGCTTTGACATTGTGCGATTTTTAGAGGAAAACTGTGGTGACAGCATTAATAAGGATAATTCAGTTAATGTTATGAAAAATCTCAAAGATGATTTTTGTCAAAAAGTTGAAGACAGTGGTGTCTCTTTGAAGGCCGGGGTTGAGGAGGACAATATGTGGTGGAAAATGGAGGTCCCATGCATGCCCAAAGGTAACCTGGGAAGTAAGGTGTGCGGTCAAGATGGAGCTGAAGACTTCGCATTCTCTGCTCCTCCGCCTCCTAAAGATGGAAACAAGAGGAGGTTGACGAAAGGAAGAACTAGCATACTAATGTTTAAATCAGTCACTTTGTCATGCATAATGTCATGGATTATGCAATGTGATTGCCTTTTTGAGCCTTCAGTTTGGTTTCTAAGTAGGGTCTGCAATTGTTGGAAGACAGTAAGGGCGTGCTCACTTTAAGTTAAAGTGACAATGTAAGATAAATTATTTTATCTAATCTAATCAAACGTTCACTTTCGTTGATTAAAGTTTTTGATTAAATAAGAATTTGTTATAAAAACATAAAATTGTCGGATAAATAATCCTACATAAAAATTATGATTAAATAATTAAAATGTTAGATTTATATATATATATATATCATTCAAATTATTATTTTAAATTTAATGGTAAGGTTATAATGAGAAAATAAATGTAATCACTTTAAACAATCAACTTTAATAAATATGATTCACTACAAGAAAACTGGCGAATTGGAACGGTTTTTTGGAACGATTTCTCTGTAAAAGCCGTTCCAAATTGGATTTGGGACAGTTTTGGAATGGTATTTTTTCCGTTCCAAAATGGCACGTTCCTAAGTTTTTGGAACGAGTGCCGAAAGTCGTTCCAGAAATCCGGAACGGCAAGACGAAGCCGTTCCAGAAATTGGGAACGGCAACAAAAATCGTTCCAAATTTGGCACGGTTTTCATAACGTGTTCCAAATACGTACCTAAGCCACAGTTTTTGGATCTGCAATGGGTCAGATTTGGAACAGAAATTTGGAACGGTTTTTTATTGGAACGGTTTGGGGCCGGTTTTGGAACGGAACTTTGGAACGGCTTAGGCACCATTTTTTTTTGCGACAACTTTGGCACGGTTTGTTTTGGAACCGCTTTGGCACGGTTTCATTTGGCACGATTTTGGCACGGTTTTTTGTTGGAACGGCTTTGGCACGGTTTCATTTGGCACGAGTTCGGCACGGTTTTTGTTAGGACCGCTTTGGCACGGTTTTCATTGGAACTGCTTTGGCACGGTTTGTTGGTTTTTTGGCACGGTTTCGTGGCACGATTTTGGCACGGTTTTTTGTTGGAACGGCTTTGGCACGGTTTCATTTGGCACGAGTTCGGCACGGTTTTTGTTATGACCGCTTTGGCACGGTTTTCATTGGAACTGTTTTGGCACAGTTTCAGTTGGCACGACTTTGGCACGGATTTATTTGGCAGGACTTTGGAATAGTTTTTTTTGGCACGACTTTGGGATAACTAATTTAGAGCGACTTTGGCACGATCCTTTTGGAACGACTTCGAGGTAGATATTCTGGAACAATTTTGGCACAGCTATTTTGGAACAGCTGTGGGACGCATTTTTTACAAATGTTTTTTAATTGAGAAGGATCGTTTTGGACGCAGATTCAAATTGTATTATGTATTTTTTTGAAAAAAATCTTATATAATAATTGTCATAAATATTTTTCTCACGCAACCTTCGGCGTCAACTAAAATATAAAAGCATACAACCATTATATTACCCGACAACTAGAAAATAAAATTCAAACTATTCAATCCAAAAATATCAGATGTATTGTAATAATAACATGATATACAGAGGATTATTTAAAACTCTAAGTGACATGGCGTACTAGTCAAGCCTCTCGTCGTCGTTATCATCTGCATCTTGATTCGGGGACCAGGCTGGCTGAATGGGAGCGAAAGCATGAGGGTAGTTTGTGTTAACCCAATTCAATAACTGATTTAATTGTACCTCATTTCGCTCAAGCCTCTCCTCCGCACTCTTCCATTTCTCCTCAGCCATAAGTAATTTCTCTTCAGTTTGGATGTGGGCAGTAATGGATATCGAACCACCTCGATAAATAGTGGATGCTGACGCCGTATCAGCTAGTCGATTGTTTTTATTTTTTTCACACATTTCAACATATGACTCCTGTGCCCACTCATTCTTCATTTGTACCCAATTCTCTTGGGATACCCATGGTGGCTTCGTATCTGAAACCCTTGCGCGATGTAAGTGCTTCCTTAAGAGTTCAGAAGCTTTCTTCTTAAAGTTCTTCTCAATTGCAGTCGAGTCTGCATCGTTCCATGCAAATTCTGCCTGTAATGAATTTTATATTTTTTACACAATCACATGCCAGCTGTATGTTATGTACACATACAACAACTAATGTGGAAACACCACAGGGACATTTAATGTTTACTATGTAGAAATCGCATGCTAGTATATGGCCAAACTTGTGTTCGAACTCTTATTAACACTAGTTTAGTCCACCGCCATTGCATAAACTCGCTAGTTTTCTTGATCTCTACATTTTCATTTAAATCAATACTAAGATTCACTCGGGGATTACAAGGTAAGCAAATTATAATTAATTAGCAAGAAATAAATAAGAAGAACAAACATTACACATTGGTATCCGATGAGTTCAAAGGGCCAGCATGACCTTGAAAGCACATGTGCTGACACAAACACGGTTGAACATATATTAAATCATTCATACAATTGATGGTGTTCAAATAACGCATATAGCCATTGCAGATTACATCCATACATCTATGTGAAATAGTATATATTAATTAAACAGCTCGCCAACAATTTGGAAAACCACCACAGGGGACCAAACATATATGTTCATTTAACTTTGAAAAAGTACACCAACATGTAACACGTTATGTGCATAATTATTACAATTTATGCATTATACAAAAGCAGCCTAGTGCTTGTCTACTAACCTTGAACAGGCGAAACCAGAACTTGCGGATGTCGAGCTCAACATCTTTGAATCTAACCCAAGCACCATTATAGTGGCCAAATATAACCTCTCTTATACAATCAGTTACTTCTTTATATGCACTGTAAAAACAACCTATGTTACGACAAGGCACCACGCATGCATTGATGAGTAAAATATGAAATTTGTATACATACTGGAAGGTTCGCGGGGTTATGTGTATAGGCCCTCCAGTCCTCCAATAAGATGTTTCTGATGGTTGTACATTTGGAGCTACTTCGGCAATAGAGTTTTCTTGTTGGGCACCGGTGGCGAATGAACCACCCTCGAACGGGAGAGGGCTAGGAAGACTATTATGTAGTGGAGATTGTGTTGGTGAGAGTGGCTGTGTTTCAGAGTCTTCTGAAATAGGCCTACGTGCAGCGGAGTTACTTTGATTTATATTGAGCCTTCCACCAATAGATTGTGAATGTTGTCCATATCCCCTTGAATAAGCACCACGTGTCATCTGGGAGTAATTAAATGAATAAGTAATAGTTCCAAATAACATGGGACAGTTATGATTTCAGGAAAAAATTATCATAGTTTACTATCACAGTACCCCCTTCACTCGAAATTAGTTCTATACAAAATATAACCTTCTAAATTATGTCAAACATGATAGATACGAGTAGCCAACACATAAGTTGAAATGCTATTTGGCACGGCTTAACATGTTAACACCAAACAAAAATGGAATGCAACACTATCGGAACATCTTAACAAATGTGCTTCAAGTCAACTGTAATTTTAAACAATATATACACATCATTGTCCACTACATATCTTCTATGTTTTTTGGCCTAAAAATAAATTGAATTTCACTTAGACATTTCATCGAACACTTATCATGCATAATTTATGTAGCAAAAGTTTTGCTAATACATTCTTACACAATCAAACATTTCATTCACAATATACAATCACCACACTAGTTGACTTAATTTAGCACAAACATCATCGAACTACATTAGCACAAACATCATCCAACTCTGTTCCAAGCAGAAAATGCAAAAGACAGTCGACGGAATCCACAGAAATAAAAAGGAGTCTTACCTTGAAACAGTCAGTTTTTTTTTTTATCCTTAACACGAATCAAATATGTGCAATACTTATCTGGGGAGACTTGAGGAATTTATCAGGACAACCGAGCGAGAGAGAATTTTGTCTGAAAAAGTTTTTGAAATGAATGAAATAATGTCCAGCGGGAGATATATTAAACATTTTGGAACGGTTTTGGAATGTCACGTGTAGAAATACCGTTCCAACCCCAAAGAAGGTCCCAACGTTGCCACCGTCGTTGCGACGAGAGAGATGACGGCCCAAATTTTTTTACGGCGTCGCACGATCGTCGCGACGGCCATTCCAGAGGCCACTGGAATGGCCGTGGCACCCTCCGTCGCGGCGGCAGAGCGCGACGGCGACTCCAGCGGCCTCTGGAGACGCCGTCGCGCACGCCGTCGCGACGGAGTGAGGCGACGGCCATTCCAATGACGGCCATTCCAGAGCCTACTGGACTGGCCATCGCGCACGCCGTCGTGACGGAATGAGGCGACGGCCATTCCAGTAGCTTCTGGAATGGCCGTCGCGCTCGCGGTCGCGACGGCCACTCGCGACGGCCGCGGTTATAAGGCGGGGGGGGGCCAAAATCACACAAACACTCACAAATCCACACTCTTTCTCAATTTTCACCAAAATCTTCAATCTTCGTCATTACAATTGTGTTGATCAACAGTGTATCTTTTATTCACGACGTAATTCGTAAGTTTAAATTATTGTAGATCATTGGGCATTATGTTTATTTACTCTCGTGATTGTGGTTTAGTATGAAATTGAATTTTATGTCACGTTTGTATAATTTGTTGCTATATTTGTTGCCCAAAATGTTTAGGTTTGTTTGTTTACATATATGTTTTGGCTTGAAATGTTTTGATTACAACAAATTCATTCGATATTCACTTGCGTATAAGGTGTTCGATGAATTGCCTCTATTGATAATTAGCAATATTGTGCCACTAAACGACATTACAAAACGTAAATGGATGATTGGGAAACTACCGCATTTCATATGTGCTACTTAATGTCTGGATTTGGAGTGATTTGATTGGAATAAAACCATTACTAATTGCATTGCATATAAGGTGTTCGATGAATTGCCAATGTTAATAATTTGTAATTGTTTTCACGTTTATGCTATGTCGTTGTTGAATGTGGATAATTGGGGCACAAATATGACACATTATGTGTATGTTGGCATGTGTAGTGTATGTGAAATGTTGAATAGTTGTAGGTTTTGATAATATGTGATACGGTTTTTTATTCATTCGTAATTATAGATATGATCATTTAATGTGTTATTTTGCAAGACAATGCCACCGAAAAGAACACGAGATGCACCATCATCCAGCTCGGGTGAAAGGAGAATCTTTCTGTCCGACGAAGCAAAGGAAAAATACGAAACTGTCATTAAAAATCGAAGTTTCGTGCCTGAGCGAGGGATAGTTCGAGCTATGCGACACCACCAATTATACCAGTCAACTATTAATGATTTGGGTTGGTGGCAATTCACTCAAGAGCCGGAGCACCCCGCAGTGAAATCTGTGGTTAGAGAGTTTTATTCCAACATGGGGAAAAGGCAAAGTGATCGAGTTTGGGTGCGAGGAGTTAATGTACATTATGATGCAGCCACTATAAACCGCTTGCTGGGAACATCGCATAAGGAACATAGTGCAAGATACAATCAGCTATTGAACTTGTACAACCCACTAGCAGAAATAGCTGGAGAGTTATGTCCAAGTGGAGTCCAGTGGACTGAGCCTTCGGTATGAAGTTCATTTCGGAGTGCTGGGTTAAGTGATGTGGCTCGTACATGGTTCTATTTTTTGGCTGCTCGAGTGCGACCTATAAATCACCATACAAGCATCACCAAAGAGCGAGCCATACTATTATATGCCATCATGAACAGCATATACTTCAATGTTGAATGGGAAATTAGCGAAGGCATATTCAGGTGTTCGAAGATGTCAAGAGAGGCAATGTGGCACCCCCATCTGATCACTGAATTATGCAGGAATGCTGGAGTAGCCATTGAGTCCACGGAGGAGACACTTGCGCCACAGAATGAGATTATTTTTGAACTCCCACCAGAAGCACCAATAGAGACGGAAGGGGAATATGAGGAGCCCCCTGTTATTCGCAACCTCCCACACAGCGCCATGGTATTCGAGGTATGGAACAATTACTTATAAATTTATCAGATCGTATGGATACGGTTGTCGGGCTAATGAGGGAGGAGAGAGAGCATAGAACGCAACAGGATGAGCGCATAGGACGGCTCGAGGCCCAGCTAGCTTCGTTAGATGCTCGACAGGATCATTATTACCATCAGAGTCATCAATATTGGGCCTACGCCACAGCACGAGACGAGGCCATATACGACTACCAGCGCATGATGGCCACTCACAGTGCAGTAGGCCCAATGCCGGCATGGCCGCGTCCATTCAGACCCGTCCCGTATCCTGTACCCCAACAGCCGCACTCTCCTGAGGATTTGGGCCCATCAACGTCTGCAGACCACGGGGCATCGGGAGATGAGGGTGGTGTTTAGTCCAACCTTTTTATATAAAATTCTGTTGAATGATATGGTATTTATAACGAACTTTCATGTATGAACTATTTTCTTGAGTTCTTCTGCGTATAAATATTTGGCATTTATTTTGATATGTAAATGTACAATTTGGAACAAATCCATGGCGACAACCATCAACTTTCTAATAATCATTATTCAACACATATTGATTTCATATACAACAACCACATGATTTGAAGATACGTGATAGGAAAGATTACACATTACATTCTTCTCCAAAATCATCCGATTCACTACCACTAGGTGAGCTATCTGTCGAGGTATCTCTAACACTATCAGTACCTTCGGTACTATAAATATCGGCCTCTATATCCTCGTCTGAATCTACATGCAGTCCATCACCAGAAGGGTCATGCAGAAGCGGAACGTCTAACTGTGTTGACAAGGCACCGCGCATGCATTCATTGTCTGGTTGAAAAGGGACATCACTCCACTTCACTCCCACAGTGCTTCTGGCCTTCGTCTTGCACGCAGCAATCCAATCAACTCTGTTCCTTTTCGAACCCGGGTAGCCTACATAATATACTTGAGTAGCTTGTTGAACGAGCACAAATGGTTCATATGTTTTGTAGATACGTGATAGGTTAACATCAACAAAACCATACATAGGATGTATTTTTTGTCCTGTTACAGGGTCAACCCACTGACACTTGAAGAGTGTAACATACATATTTGGCAAGTTACAGTATTGAAACTCCAATATTTCCTCCAATAGTCCATAAAAATCGTACTCTGTGTCATTGTAGCAGGATGATCGTACGCAAACACCATAGTTCATTGTTGATTTATCTTGGGCATGGTCTATCGTGTGGAACCTAAATCCATTAACAATGCATTCTGAATAGCATGTGACTCGATTTCTCGGCCCGTAGGCTAAGCTTCTCAATAATGGATCACTTATGCTTGTACTTGGATGTAGGATCTGTTTCATGAAACAAATCTAACAATGATATATGCTATATAATGATTAAACTCAATATTAGTGCGTATATGCTTACATATGTTTTAAACCATGGGAGGAAATGCTCAGCTACTATCTTGTCCATGAGGCCATGAGCCTCGTCATACTGGGATACAAACAATCTGCCGACACCACCATATATTAGCTCAGTGCGAAACCATTCAAATGCTATAAAACAATGTTGCTACAGGGTGCGTACCTGTAGATTGGTTCGACCTCGGGACAGTTTAATAAAACATATGTTTCTGCCGCGTGCTTCTCAGGAGTAGTGAGATAACGTGGAGGCATTCGGCGAGATGATCGACTGGGATAATTGAATATGGAAAAAGCAGCAACTGTAGAGGGCACAGCTCGTTGCAGATTACGAACCAGTCTGTTTCTTTTTGATGAAACAGTCGAGTCAAAATAGTATGATGCAAAGGTAGCTATTTCCTCCACAACATATGCTTCACATATTGAAGCTTCAACACGTGCTTTGTTTTTAACTTTCTTTTTCAGGGTTCGAAGGAACCTGTTAGTCAAAATGGTAAAATTACCTTCATCATTATCAACTCATAATTAAACCAATAACATTTGCACAAAAGAGGAGTTACAATCAAACCTTTCGAACGGATACATCCATTTATATTGCACTGGCCCACCAATTCTCGTCTCATATGGCAAATGAATAACCAAGTGTTCCATTGAGTCAAAAAATGATGGTGGGAAAATTTTCTCAAGGCTACAAAGTAAAATTGGGGCCTTCTCCTCCAACTGTTGTAGTTGCGTAACGTTTTGAACAGGTAAGCAAATTTGTTGGAAAAACAAACTTAATTCAGTTAATGCATTCCACACAAAACCCGGCAACAACTCTCTAAATGCAATGGGAAGTAGGCGCTCCATGAACACATGCGCATCGTGGGTCTTCATACCATGTAATTTCAATTCCATCATGTCAACGCACCGACTGATGTTCAAAGCATACCCATCGGGAAATCTTAATTGCATAAGCCACTGAAATATCAACCGTTTCTGATCTCGACTAAGGGTATATGCTGCCTTGGGCTTAGGCCCACCACCTTCTGGTGGAACCGCAATCTCGGCCCGATCACAAAAATTACTCATGTCCTTACGACCATTTAAGGTATCTTTTGTTTTCCCTTTAATATCCATAACTGTGTTGAACACGTTGTCGAACACGTTTTTCTCGATATGCATGACATCAAGATTATGCCGTAACATATTATCCTTCCAATAAGGTAAATCCCACAATATGCTTCTCTTTGTCCATTTATGTTTAGTACCATAACCAGCGACCGTTGATATTGGGTCATCAATGACCCGGGGCAGGCCACATACCCAATCCCATATAAATTCACTTGACATAATAGGAGGTGGGGTGCGG
The DNA here is from genome assembly GCA_019155195.1 of Avicennia marina. Classification (NCBI taxonomy): domain Eukaryota; kingdom Viridiplantae; phylum Streptophyta; class Magnoliopsida; order Lamiales; family Acanthaceae; genus Avicennia; species Avicennia marina. Next base: position 12,541,382 of record CM032765.1, read on the forward strand.
TACTCTAGACATCCACGGCTAAAATTTTTCTTATTCCTCCTATAAGGGTGATCAGGCAATAGAAATCGACGGTGACAATCAAAATAGCTCGGCTTTTTACTATGCATAAGATAAGTCGCCTTAGTGTATTCCATACATACTGGACAGGCTATCAACCCAGCCCAACTCCAACCAGAAATCATAGAATACGCAGGCAAGTCATGAATTGTCCACAATAACACAGCCCTCATATTGAATGTACTATGCCGCGATGCATCATATGTTGGAACGCCTTCATGCCACAACATGAGTAGTTCATCGATCAAAGGTTGTAGGTAGACGTCAATAAGTCTTTTAGAATTTGATGGACCAGGAATCACTAAAGACAAAAACATGTATGGGTTCTTCATACACAAACCTGGCGGAAGATTATATGGTGTCACAATGACGGGCCAAGATGAATATGTCTTACCATACGAACCATGCGGTGCAAATCCATCTGCACATAAACAGAGTCTTACATTGCGTGGCTCAGCTGCAAATTCAGGATGCTTCTCATTAAAACTTTTCCATGCTGCCCATCTGAGGGGTGACACATAGTTCCCTCATCAGTTGTATGTGCTGCATGCCAAATCATCTGATCAGCTGTCACATTTGATGCATACAATCTCTGCAAACGGGGAGTCAAAGGCAAATAATGTAGGCGAGCCAATGGTATCTTTTTTCTATGGTTTTAGGAGCCTGACCTTGCCTTGTATCTAGGTCCCTGACAAAATTTGCAATAATGAAGGTTACTATCAGATTTTCAATATAATATGCAACCACCCAGACAACAATCTATCTTCTGCACAGGAAGTCCCAAATCTCTTATAAGTCGTTTCGTGCTATAATAGTCAGCCGGCATTTTATGGCCACGAGGTAGGACCTCATCAAGCAAACTACATATATCATCAAAGCAACTTTCTGACATGCCATGGTCTGCTTTTATACTCACCATTCTTGCCACAACCGACAATTGAGAAGAATTTTCACATCCGTCATACAAGGGTTCATCTGCCGCATGTAACTCATCCAAGAATTTATTTGTTAGCCCATGAACATCATCAGCTTCAACATGCTCTGTGTCATCAGCTTTGTCACCACCATCATATATTTGATTTGTACCACTACCACTTGCTTCCCACACATATGAGGCACCATGTTGCATTTGTGCATCGTGCAACATCCTTTGCTCCCATTCACTCAATCTCATTTGATAATTGCTTTCGCCTAGGTTGTATTCACTCAATGTGACAGTTGGTTCAACTACATTGGGGTGATTTAAGCATTCGTTCTCACCATGACTAGTCCAATTGAAATAATTCTTCACGAAACCCTTTCTGAGCAAATGTAATGTCACCTCTTCAGGCTCCAATAACTTACTGTTTTTGCAGCGACAACAAGGGCACCTAATTGTAGAACCATCCATATAACTTTCTTGTTTTCTTGCCCATTCAACGAAATCATTGACACCATTCATAAACTCCTCAACCAATCCTCGACGTCCAGGGAGGTTTTTGTTGTACATCCACGCCCTAATATCTCTCAATATTGTGCACTATAAATTTAAATACAAATAAAAGTATAAATTAAATATTTTAAACACAAATAAACACATTTTCACCTAATATCTCTTAACACTGTAGATTTTGAGCCTTAATATTTCTTAACAACATAACAAAAATTTCATCTTCACTACAAGATTCTCATAATCCAATGAGACTATTACAAAACACAATTATAATCTCACGTCACTTATTTCATATTGCGGCACAAGCTAATCGGGATATTCACAGCAAATTAAATACCAAATGTATAAAAAACCTTAACAAATAACAACATTAACCATATATGCCAAAAATTGACGGTTTATTAGCAAAGATATCTTTAAAATTAGAACATTACCTTGGACAATCCTTGAAAAAGCCTCTCTTATCGTTTGAAAATGGCTTGAGGGTGATTTAGATGGGAAATTTGCGTAAATGGGTGCTGGTGAGGTGTAAGAGTATTATATATATATCTGTAATATTGGAACGGTTTTGGAACGGCAATAAATTCCGCTCCAAATTTGAATTTTGAAATTTGGAACGGAAGTTAAAAAGTCGTTCCAGAATTTCCAATTTGGAACGGCATTTAAAAAGCCGTTCCAGATTTTCCAATTTGGAACGGTTACTAAAAGCCGTTCCAGATTTAAAATTTGAAAACAATTCAGGAGCTCAATTTTTGGAACGGCTTTTAAAAAGCCGTTCCAGAATTTCCAATTTGGAACGGCATTTAAAAAGCCGTTCCAGATTTTCCAATTTGGAACGGTTACTAAAAGCCGTTCCACATTTAAAATTTGAAAACAATTCAGGAGCTCAATTTTTGGAACGGTTTATTAGTGCCGTTCCAAATAATGGAACGGCTTTTAGATACCGTTCCAAAAACTGGAACGGCTTCATGATGCCATTCCAAACTGGAACGGCATTACGAAGCGGTTCCAGTTTTGGAACGGCACCAGGAGACCGTTCCAGTTTGTTGGAACGGGTTCGTAATGCCGTTCCAGTTTGGAACGGTTTTAGAACGATTTATTAAACCGTTCCAAATTGGAACGGTTTTAGAACGGGCTTTTCGTATAGTGTCATTTATGTGCCAAATTCGTGTCAAATTTGTCTTATATAGGAACGGTTTTTTGGAACGGCTTAAAAACCGTTCCAATTCGGCAGGTTTCTTGTAGTGATTGTTAATCTATATAAATTTTTTTATTATTTAAAATAATCATTTAAATTATAATATATCCAAAAAAGTGACTATACCGCAACTAAATAAATTGGTGGCAGTCAGGGATCATCACTTCTTTGCTTATTAGTTTCTACTTGTCTTGAGCTCACGTTGTATTTTATTTTCGCCGGCGGCCGTTGCATTGAACCTTTTGGCATCTGCTTCTACTTGAATTTTGGATTCTTCGATTTCGGTTCTCCGTGGACCGGCACGCAGAGCGTATATAAGGAATGCAGCGACACTCATTGTGCAAGAGCAATCATACCATGCGAAGTAACCTTTCCAACGACTGATTCGACCTTCAATAATGACTGCTGAGCATGATCTCTTTTAGGAGCTGGTTGGCTCAACTTAAATTTTACAACTTTCAAAATCAGATAGCTTGTAAGATCTTTTTAGGATGTTGTTATTTTAAAAATAAATTAATAAAATATTTGTTAAGTATTTTATAGAATTTTATTGAGTTTTATAAGTATAGTTGATTATGATTTATTTATATAATAACAACAACAAATAAATTAAATATTATTAATAAAATATAATTAAAAAAATATTTATAATTTTTTTAATACATAAAATAAAATACTATATAAAATATATGAAAATAAATAAAAAATAAATCTCAGCACAAATTATGTCTTAATCAGTGTGAGGTATATCAATTTTCGATTATCTAAGTTTGGTAAAGTCAGTGAATTGCTGGTATCGGTTCATGAACAGTTCTAAGGGTTTGCAAAGTAGGGTTGCGTGGGTGGATATTTAGCTCTTTTCAATCATCTAACCAATTGTAACATGATTTGCTCGAAAAAATAAGAAAGGATATCAAAAAAAAAAATGGAGATTGAACTAATTGATTAAATTGTGAATGGGAATTTGAATGTTCATGGTGAAGGGAATATGTGATTTGAAGAAATAATTTTGGGGGTTAAATTTGAAGAACTAATATGTATGACCCTTGAGTTAATTGATGGCTCGTTGAAATCTTTTAAGAGTTAAATATTTAAAGATTGATATAGTGTTATGGAATTCGATCTATCTTCAAAATATTGATATCCATAGAAGTTGGTTAGTTTGTATGGAGTTCATACAAAATCATTTCTAAAGTTGATGTTAGTAGGGATTCACATTTTTCTTCACTCGTGTGTATACAGTAATCTCCCAAACATTTGTCCCTCTCAAGCACTAATACATGCGCCGACTATCTTCCCCGAGTTGTTACGCATAAGATTATACTTACAATTGACCCATCATCCAAGTCAATTGCAAAGTCCTTGTTCATACACTAACACGCATTACGAAAGCTCTAATATCAAAAATGTCAAAAGAATCCAATCCACCTTCAAAATATTGATATCTCAAGAAAATAATTAACTTGTAAAAAGTTCATAAAGACTATTATTAAAGTTGATGTTAGTAAAGGCTTACACAAAATTTAGTATTGATTTAAATTTGTGTCAATTTTCCATAATGCATTGTTTTAAGCAATGCCATTTAATTTTTTTATACTTTATTGCATGAATACAATCGGTTTCACGCCTTCTTTTACTTCTTGTTTTTTGTTTAAGTTTTTTTTTTTTTTTCTTTTTGACATTGAGGCATGTATGCATCGAGTGACGAATGCTATATTATTATTACACTAATCAATTATTTTTTAATTCATAACAACAATGACTACAGTTGATTCACAGTTTTGATTTCATAAAAACACGCACTCCAAATATTCAATAAAATCAGTTATTATTTTCTGTCTATTTCTTACTTGCTAGAATGTCACTCCTGAACACAAAATTTTCATTGTCTAACAAAATTTTGAAACAGATATGGAGAATATGACTCGTGCAATATTATAAGGCAAATGCATCAACTGCAATATGAAGAAAAAAATAACATGGATTATTTTAATAACCTTTCAAATTTTATATTAAGTCCCAAAATGTATAATAACTTATTTAATCAATACTATTCAGAATTTATAAGATTTTCTTTTGGTTTTTAATAAATTTTCTTATAATATACTCTTTAATAAATTTAATCATAACTAGATTTCTCTATTCTTTGTTGTTATAAACATGTAATAGAGGGTTTAAAGGTAAAAATATGCCTTCATCTATTAAAAAAATTATACTATATATGATATCCATTTTGGATCATTTAACAAATTTTTCTAAACCGTGTTCTTTTAGAACTTAAATTATAGACTTGTCAATTTTTTGAAAAATTAGATAATTTACTGTAAAAAAATATTTTTCTTTCATAAAAAATAATTATTTTAAACTTACATTTAGTTGTTTAGACTTATTTTTATTTTTAAGATATAATCGATCTATACCAATATTTTAAAAATATACTTTATTTAATTAATTTAGTTATGAAATATTCTTTTATTACGTAAACAATGAGTTTGCCAGCTAATTAACTCCAAATCGGTGACTGTCGTCATTGTTTTTGTTTTTTATTATTATTACTATCATTGTGATCATCATCACCTATGTAACTTATATATTTAGATTAAAGGCTTAATTTTAGTTGAACATTGTTAATTTACTATAATACTCTGATTTTAATAATTTATATATTTTCTATTTTTATTATATTTTGATATAATTCTATACATTTTTTAAATATTTATTATATTTGTTTTCTTGATCTCTACATTTTCATTTAAATCAATACTAAGATTCACTCGGGGATTACAAGGTAAGCAAATTATAATTAATTAGCAAGAAATAAATAAGAAGAACAAACATTACACATTGGTATCCGATGAGTTCAAAGGGCCAGCATGACCTTGAAAGCACATGTGCTGACACAAACACAGTTGAACATATATTAAATCATTCATACAATTGATGGTGTCAAATAATGCATATAGCCATTGCAGATTACATCCATACATCTATGTGAAATAGTATATATTAATTAAACAGCTCGCCAACAATTTGGAACACCACCACAGGGGACCAAACATATATGTTCATTTAACTTTGAAACAAGTACACCAACATGTAACACGTTATGTGCATAATGTTCACAATTTATGCATTATACAAAAGCAGCCTAGTGCTTGTCTACTAACCTTGAACAGGCGAAATCAGAACTTGCGGATGTCGAGCTCAACATCTTTGAATCTAACCCAAGCACCATTATAGTGGCCAAATAAACCTCTCTTATACAATCAGTTACTTCTATATGCACTGTAAAAACAACCTATGTTACGACAAGGCACCACGCATGCATTGATGAGTAAAATATGAAATTTGTATACATACAGGAAGGTGCGGGGTTATGTGTATAGGCCCTCCAGTCCTCCAATAAGATGTTTCGATGGTTGTACATTTGGAGCTACTTCGGGAATAGAGTTTTCTTGTTGGGCACCGGTGGCGAATGAACCACCTCGAACGGGAGAGGGCTAGGAAGACTATTATGTAGTGGAGATTGTGTTGGTGAGGGTGGCTGCGTTTCAGAGTCTTCTGAAATAGGCCTACGTGCAGCGGAGTTACTTTGATTTATATTGAGCCTTCCACCAATAGATTGTGAATGTTGTCCATGTCCCCTTGAATAAGCACCACGTGTCATCTAGGAGTAATTAAATGAATAAGTAATAGTTCCAAATAACATGGGACAGTTATGATTTCAGGAAAAAATTATCATAGTTTACTATCACAGTCCATTCACTCGAAATTAGTTCTATACAAAATATAACCTTCTAAATTATATCAAACATGATAGATACGAGTAGCCAACACAGAAGTTGAAATGCTATTTGGCACGGCTTAACATGTTAACACCAAAAAATGGAATGCAACACTATCGGAACATGTTAACAAATGTGCTTCAAGTCAACTGTAATTTTAAACAATATATACACATCATTGTCCACTACATATCTTCTATGTTTTTTGGCCTAAAAATAAATTGAATTTCACTTAGACATTTCATCGAACACTTATCATGCATAATTTATGTAGCAAAATTTTGCTAATACATTCTTACACAATCAAACATATCATTCACAATTACTTACACCACAATAGTTGACTTAATTTAGCGCAAACATCATCGAACTACATTAGCACAAACATCATCCAACATGGCCGAGCAGAAAATGCAAAAGACAGTCGACGGAATCCACAGAAATAAGAATGAGTCTTACCTTGAAACGGTCGGTTTTTTTTTCCTTAACACGAATCAAATATGTGCAATACTTATCTGGGGAGAGTTGACGAATTTCTCTGGACAACCGAGCGAGAGAGATTTTGTCTGAAAAAGTTTTTGAAATGAATGAAATAATGTCCGGCGGGAGATATATTAAACATTTTGGAACGGTTTTGGAATGTCAAGTGTAGAAATACCGTTCCAACCCCAAAGAAGGTCCCAACGTTGCCACCGTCGTTGCGACGAGAGAGATGACGGCCCAAATTTTTTTACGGCGTCGCACGATCGTCGCGACGGCGTGCGCGACGGCGTCTCCAGAGGCTGCTGGAGTCGCCGTCGCGCTCTGCCGTCGCGGCGGGCGAGGGCGACGGGCGAGGCGTCGCCATCCGTCGTGATGGCAGAGCGCGACGGCGACTTCAGCAGCCTCTGGAGACGCCGTCGCGCACGCCGTCGCGACGACGTTACGCGACGGCCATCCCAGAAGCCACGGGAATGGCTGTCGCGCACGCCGTCGCGACGGAATGAGGCGACGGCCATTCCAGTAGCTTCTGGAATGGCCGTCGCGATGGCCGTCGCGACGGAATGAGGCGACAGCCATTCCAGTAGCTACTGGAATGGCCGTCGCGCTTGCCGTCGCGACGGAATGAGACGACGGCCACTCGCGACGGCGAGCGCGACGGCCGCGGTTATAAGGCGGGGGGGGGCAAAAATCACACAAACACTCACAAATCCACACTCTTTCCCAATTTTCACCAAAATCTTCAATCTTCGTCGTTACAATTGTGTTGATCAACAGTGTATCTTTCATTCACGACGTAATTCGTAAGTTTAAATTATTGTACATCATTGGGCATTATGTTTATTTACCCTCGTGATTGTGGTTTAGTATGAAATTGAATTTTATGTCACGTTTGTATACTTTGTTGCTATATTTGTTGCCCAAAATGTTTAGGTTTGTTTGTTTACATATATGTTTTGGCTTGAAATGTTTTGATTACAACAAATTCATTCGATATTCACTTGCGTATAAGGTGTTCGATGAATTGCCTCTATTGATAATTAGCAATATTGTGCCACTAAACGACATTACAAAACGTAAATGGATGATTGGGAAACTACCGCATTTCATATGTGCTACTTAATGTCTGGATTTGGAGTGATTTGATTGGAATAAAACATTACTAATTGCATTGCATATAAGGTGTTCGATGAATTGCCAATGTTAATAATTTGTAATTGTTTTCACGTTTATGCTATGTCGTTGTTGAATGTGGATAATTGGGGCACAAATATGACACATTATGTGTATGTTGGCATGTGTAGTGTATGTGAAATGTTGAATAGTTGTAGGTTTTGATAATATGTGATACGGTTTTTTATTCATTTGTAATTATAGATATGATCATTTAATGTGTTATTTTGCAAGACAATGCCACCGAAAAGAACATGAGATGCACCATCATCCAGCTCGGGTGAAAGGAGAATCTTTCTGTCCGACAAAGCAAAGGAAAAATACGAAACTGTCATTAAAAATTGAAGTTTCGTGCCTGAGCGAGGGATAGTTCGAGCTATGCGACACCACCAATTATACCAGTCAACTATTAATGATTTGGGTTGGTGGCAATTCACTCAAGAGCCGGAGCACCCCGCAGTGAAATCTGTGGTTAGAGAGTTTTATTCCAACATGGGGAAAAGGCAAAGTGATCGAGTGTGGGTGCGAGGAGTGAATGTACATTATGATGCAGCCACTATAAACCGCTTGCTGGGAACACCGCATAAGGAACATAGTGCAAGATACAATCAACTATTGAACTTGTACAACCCACTAGCAGAAATAGCTGGAGAGTTATGTCCAAGTGGAGTCCAGTGGACTGAGCCTTCGGTACGAAGTTCATTTCGGAGTGCTGGGTTAAGTGATGTGGCTCGTACATGGTTCTATTTTTTGGCTGCTCGAGTGCGACCTATAAATCATCATACAAGCATCACCAAAGAGCGAGCTATACTGTTATATGCCATCACGAACAGTATATACTTCAATGTTGGATGGGAAATTAGCGATGGCATATTCAGGTGTTCGAAGATGTCGAGAGAGGCAATGTGGCACCCCCATCTGATCACTGAATTATGCAGGGCTGCTGAAGTAGCTATTGACCCCACAAAGGAGACACTTTCAACACAGAATGAGATTGTTTTTGATCTCCCACCCAATGCGCCAATGGAGCCAACAGGGGAATATGAGGAGCCCCCTGTCCATGGTATTCGAGGTATGGAACAATTACTTATAAATTTGTCAAATCGTATGGATACGGTTGTCGGGCTAATGAGGGAGGAGAGAGAGCATAGAACGCAACAGGATGAGCGCATAGGACGGCTCGAGGCCCAGCTAGCTTCGCTAGATGCTCGACAGGATCATTATTACCATCCGAGTCATCAATATTGGGCCTACGCCACAGCACGAGACGAGGCCATATACGACTACCAGCGCATGATGGCCACTCACAGTGCAGTAGGCCCAATGCCGGCATGGCCGCGTCCATTCAGACCCGTCCCGTATCCTGTACCCCAACAGCCGCACTCTCCTGAGGATTTGGGCCCATCAACGTCTGCAGACCACGGGGCATCGGGAGATGAGGGTGGTGTTTAGTCCAACCTTTTTATATAAAATTCTGTTGAATGATATGGTATTTATAACGAACTTTCATGTATGAACTATTTTCTTGAGTTCTTCTGCGTATAAATATTTGGCATTTATTTTGATATGTAAATGTACAATTTGGAACAAATCCATGGCGACAACCATCAACTTTCTAAAAATCATTATTCAACACATATTGATTTCATATACAACAACCACATGATTTGAAGATACGTGATAGGAAAGATTACACATTACATTCTTCTCCAAAATCATCCGATTCACTACCACTAGGTGAGCTATCTGTCGAGGTATCTCTAACACTATCAGTACCTTCGGTACTATAAATATCGGCCTCTATATCCTCGTCTGAATCTACATGCAGTCCATCACCAGAAGGGTCATGCAGAAGCGGAACGTCTAACTGTGTTGACAAGGCACCGCGCATGCATTCATTGTCTGGTTGAAAAGGGACATCACTCCACTTCACTCCCACAGTGCTTCTGGCCTTCGTCTTGCACGCAGCAATCCAATCAACTCTGTTCCTTTTCGAACCCGGGTAGCCTACATAATATACTTGAGTAGCTTGTTGAACGAGCACAAATGGTTCATATGTTTTGTAGATACGTGATAGGTTAACATCAACAAAACCATACATAGGATGTATTTTTTGTCCTGTTACAGGGTCAACCCACTGACACTTGAAGAGTGTAACATACATATTTGGCAAGTTACAGTATTGAAACTCCAATATTTCCTCCAATAGTCCATAAAAATCGTACTCTGTGTCATTGTAGCAGGATGATCGTACGCAAACACCATAGTTCATTGTTGATTTATCTTGGGCATGGTCTATCGTGTGGAACCTAAATCCATTAACAATGCATTCTGAATAGCATGTGACTCGATTTCTCGGCCCGTAGGCTAAGCTTCTCAATAATGGATCACTTATGCTTGTACTTGGATGTAGGATCTGTTTCATGAAACAAATCTAACAATGATATATGCTATATAATGATTAAACTCAATATTAGTGCGTATATGCTTACATATGTTTTAAACCATGGGAGGAAATGCTCAGCTACTATCTTGTCCATGAGGCCATCAGCCTCGTCATACTGGGATACAAACAATCTGCCGACACCACCATATATTAGCTCAGTGCGAAACCATTCAAATGCTCTAAAACAATGTTGCTACAGGGTGCGTACCTGTAGATTGGTTCGACCTCGGGACAGTTTAATAAAATATATGTTTCTGCCGCGTGCTTCTCAGGAGTAGTGAGATAACGTGGAGGCATTCGGCGAGATGATCGACTGGGATAATTGAATATGGAAAAAGCAGCAACTGTAGAGGGCACAGCTCGTTGCAGATTACGAACCAGTCTGTTTCTTTTTGATGAAACAGTCGAGTCAAAATAGTATGATGCAAAGGTAGCTATTTCCTCCACAACATATGCTTCACATATTGAAGCTTCAACACGTGCTTTGTTTTTAACTTTCTTTTTCAGGGTTCGAAGGAACCTGTTAGTCAAAATGGTAAAATTACCTTCATCATTATCAACTCATAATTAAACCAATAACATTTGCACAAAAGAGGAGTTACAATCAAACCTTTCGAACGGATACATCCATCTATATTGCACTGGCCCACCAATTCTCGTCTCATATGGCAAATGAATAACCAAGTGTTCCATTGAGTCAAAAAATGCTGGTGGGAAAATTTTCTCAAGGCTACAAAGTAAAATTAGGGGCCTTCTCCTCCAACTGTTGTAGTTGCGTAACGTTTTGAACAGGTAAGCAAATTTGTTGGAAAAACAAACTTAATTCAGTTAATGCATTCCACACAAAACCCGGCAACAACTCTCTAAATGCAATGGGAAGTAGGCGCTCCATGAACACATGCGCATCGTGGGTCTTCATACCATGTAATTTCAATTCCATCATGTCAACGCACCGACTGATGTTCAAAGCATACCCATCGGGAAATCTTAATTGCATAAGCCACTGACATATCAACCGTTTCTGATCTCGACTAAGGGTATATGCTGCCTTGGGCTTAGGCCCACCACCTTCTGGTGGAACCGCAATCTCGGCCCGATCACAAAAATTACTCATGTCCTTACGACCATTTAAGGTATCTTTTGTTTTCCCTTTAATATCCATAACTGTGTTGAACACGTTGTCGAACACGTTTTTCTCGATATGCATGACATCAAGATTATGCCGTAACATATTATCCTTCCAATAAGGTAAATCCCACAATATGCTTCTCTTTGTCCATTTATGTTTAGTACCATAACCAGCGACCGTTGATATTGGGTCATCAATGACCCGGGGCAGGCCACATACCCGATCCCATATAAATTCACTTGACATAATAGGAGGTGGGGTGCGGTACTCTAGACGTCCACGGCTAAAATTTTTCTTATTCCTCCTATAAGGGTGATCAGGCAATAGAAATCGACGGTGACAATCAAAATAGCTCGGCTTTTTACTATGCATAAGATAAGTCGCCTTAGTGTATTCCATACATACTGGACAGGCTATCAACCCAGCACAACTCCAACCAGAAATCATAGAATACGCAGGCAAGTCATGAATTGTCCACAATAAAACAGCCCTCATATTAAATGTATTATGCCGCGATGCATCATATGTTGGAACGCCTTCATGCCACAACATGAGTAGTTCATCGATCAAAGGTTGTAGGTAGACGTCAATAAGTCTTTTAGAATTTGATGGACCAGGAATCACTAAAGACAAAAACATGTATGGGTTCTTCATACACAAACCTGGCGGAAGATTATATGGTGTCACAATGACGGGCCAAGATGAATATGTCTTACCATACGAACCATGCGGTGCAAATCCATCTGCACATAAACAGAGTCTTACATTGCGTGGCTCAGCTGCAAATTCAGGATGCTTCTCATTAAAACTTTTCCATGCTGCCCCATCTGAGGGATGACACATAGTTCCCTCATCAGTTGTATGTGCTGCATGTCAAATCATCTGATCAGCTGTCACATTTGATGCATACAATCTCTGCAAACGGGGAGTCAAAGGCAAATAATGTAGGCGAGCCAATGGTATCTTTTTTCTATGGTTTTAGGAGCCTGACCTTGCCTTGTATCTAGGTCCCTGACAAAATTTGCAATAATGAAGGTTACTATCAGATTTTCAATATAATATGCAACCACCCAGACAACAATCTATCTTCTGCACAGGAAGTCCCAAATCTCTTATAAGTCGTTTCGTGCTATAATAGTCAGCCGGCATTTTATGGCCACGAGGTAGGACCTCATCAAGCAAACTACATATATCATCAATGCAACTTTCTGACATGCCATGGTCTGCTTTTATACTCACCATTCTTGCCACAGCCGACAATTGAGAAGAATTTTCACATCCGTCATACAAGGGTTCATCTGCCGCATGTAACACATCCAAGAATTTATTTGTTAGCCCATGAACATCATCAGCTTCAACATGCTCTGTGTCATCAGCTTTGTCACCACCATCATATATTTGATTTGTACCACTACCACTTGCTTCCCACACATATGAGGCACCATGTTGCATTTGTGCATCGTGCAACATCCTTTGCTCCCATTCACTCAATCTCATTTGATAATTGCTTTCGCCTAGGTTGTATTCACTCAATGTGACAGTTGGTTCAACTACATTGGGGTGATTTAAGCATTCGTTCTCACCATGACTAGTCCAATTGAAATAATTCTTCACGAAACCCTTTCTGAGCAAATGTAATGTCACCTCTTCAGGCTCCAATAACTTACTGTTTTTGCAGCGACAACAAGGGCACCTAATTGTAGAACCATCCATATAACTTTCTTGTTTTCTTGCCCATTCAACGAAATCATTGACACCATTCATAAACTCCTCAACCAATCCTCGACGTCCAGGGAGGTTTTTGTTGTACATCCACGCCCTAATATCTCTCAATATTGTGCACTATAAATTTAAATACAAATAAAAGTATAAATTAAATATTTTAAACACAAATAAACACATTTTCGCCTAATATCTCTTAACACTGTAGATTTTGAGCCTTAATATTTCTTAACAACATAACAAAAATTTCATCTTCACTACAAGATTCTCATCATCCAATGAGACTATTACAAAACACAATTATAATCTCACGTCACTTATTTCATATTGCGGCACAAGCTAATCGGGATATTCACAGCAAATTAAATACCAAATGTATAAAAAACCTTAACAAATAACAACATTAACCATATATGCCAAAAATTGACGGTTTATTAGCAAAGATATCTTTAAAATTAGAACATTACCTTGGACAATCCTTGAAAAAGCCTCTCTTATCGTTTGAAAATGGCTTGAGGGTGATTTAGATGGGAAATTTGCGTAAATGGGTGCTGGTGAGGTGTAAGAGTATTATATATATATATCTGTAATATTGGAACGGTTTTGGAACGGCAATAAATTCCGCTCCAAATTTGAATTTTGAAATTTGGAACGGAAGTTAAAAAGCCGTTCCAGAATTTCCAATTTGGATTTTTCCAGATTTGGAACGGTTACTAAAAGCCGTTCCAGATTTAAAATTTGAAAACAATTCAGGAGCTCAATTTTTGGAACGGCTTTTAAAAAGCCGTTCCAGAATTTCCAATTTGGAACGGCATTTAAAAAGCCGTTCCAGATTTTCCAATTTGGAACGGTTACTAAAAGCCGTTCCACATTTAAAATTTGAAAACAATTCAGGAGCTCAATTTTTGGAACGGTTTATTAGTGCCGTTCCAAATAATGGAACGGCTTTTAGATACCGTTCCAAAAAATGGAACGGCTTCATGATGCCGTTCCAAACTGGAACGGCATTACGAAGCCGTTCCAACAAACTGGAACGGCACTCCTAACCCGTTCCAAACTGGAACGGCATTCCAAAGCGGTTCCAGTTTTGGAACGGCACCAGGAGACCGTTCCAGTTTGTTGGAACGGCTTCGTAATGCCGTTCCAGTCTGGAACGATTTATTAAACCGTTCCAAATTGGAACGGTTTTAGAACGGGCTTTTCGTATAGTGTCATTTATGTGCCAAATTCGTGTCAAATTTGTCTTATATAGGAACGGTTTTTTGGAACGGCTTAAAAACCGTTCCAATTCGGCAGGTTTCTTGTAGTGATTGTTAATCTATATAAATTTTTTTATTATTTAAAATAATCATTTAAATTATAATATATCCAAAAAAGTGACTATACCGCAACTAAATAAATTGGTGGCAGTCAGGGATCATCACTTCTTTGCTTATTAGTTTCTACTTGTCTTGAGCTCACGTTGTATTTTATTTTCGCCGGCGGCCGTTGCATTGAACCTTTTGGCATCTGCTTCTACTTGAATTTTGGATTCTTCGATTTCGGTTCTCCGTGGACCGGCACGCAGAGCGTATATAAGGAATGCAGCGACACTCATTGTGCAAGAGCAATCATACCATGCGAAGTAACCTTTCCAACGACTGATTCGACCTTCAATAATGACTGCTGAGCATGATCTCTTTTAGGAGCTGGTTGGCTCAACTTAAATTTTACAACTTTCAAAATCAGATAGCTTGTAAGATCTTTTTAGGATGTTGTTATTTTAAAAATAAATTAATAAAATATTTGTTAAGTATTTTATAGAATTTTATTGAGTTTTATAAGTATAGTTGATTATGATTTATTTATATAATAACAACAACAAATAAATTAAATATTATTAATAAAATATAATTAAAAAAATATTTATAATTTTTTTAATACATAAAATAAAATACTATATAAAATATATGAAAATAAATAAAAAATAAATCTCAGCACAAATTATGTCTTAATCAGTGTGAGGTATATCAATTTTCGATTATCTAAGTTTGGTAAAGTCAGTGAATTGCTGGTATCGGTTCATGAACAGT
This sequence comes from Avicennia marina, assembly GCA_019155195.1. NCBI lineage: Eukaryota > Viridiplantae > Streptophyta > Magnoliopsida > Lamiales > Acanthaceae > Avicennia > Avicennia marina. Next base: position 12,556,876 of record CM032765.1, read on the forward strand.
TCTAAGGGTTTGCAAAGTAGGGTTGCGTGGGTGGATATTTAGCTCTTTTCAATCATCTAACCAATTGTAACATGATTTGCTCGAAAAAATAAGAAAGGATATCAAAAAAAAAAATGGAGATTGAACTAATTGATTAAATTGTGAATGGGAATTTGAATGTTCATGGTGAAGGGAATATGTGATTTGAAGAAATAATTTTGGGGGTTAAATTTGAAGAACTAATATGTATGACCCTTGAGTTAATTGATGGCTCGTTGAAATCTTTTAAGAGTTAAATATTTAAAGATTGATATAGTGTTATGGAATTCGATCTATCTTCAAAATATTGATATCCATAGAAGTTGGTTAGTTTGTATGGAGTTCATACAAAATCATTTCTAAAGTTGATGTTAGTAGGGATTCACATTTTTCTTCACTCGTGTGTATACAGTAATCTCCCAAACATTTGTCCCTCTCAAGCACTAATACATGCGCCGACTATCTTCCCCGAGTTGTTACGCATAAGATTATACTTACAATTGACCCATCATCCAAGTCAATTGCAAAGTCCTTGTTCATACACTAACACGCATTACGAAAGCTCTAATATCAAAAATGTCAAAAGAATCCAATCCACCTTCAAAATATTGATATCTCAAGAAAATAATTAACTTGTAAAAAGTTCATAAAGACTATTATTAAAGTTGATGTTAGTAAAGGCTTACACAAAATTTAGTATTGATTTAAATTTGTGTCAATTTTCCATAATGCATTGTTTTAAGCAATGCCATTTAATTTTTTTATACTTTATTGCATGAATACAATCGGTTTCACGCCTTCTTTTACTTCTTGTTTTTTGTTTAAGTTTTTTTTTTTTTTTCTTTTTGACATTGAGGCATGTATGCATCGAGTGACGAATGCTATATTATTATTACACTAATCAATTATTTTTTAATTCATAACAACAATGACTACAGTTGATTCACAGTTTTGATTTCATAAAAACACGCACTCCAAATATTCAATAAAATCAGTTATTATTTTCTGTCTATTTCTTACTTGCTAGAATGTCACTCCTGAACACAAAATTTTCATTGTCTAACAAAATTTTGAAACAGATATGGAGAATATGACTCGTGCAATATTATAAGGCAAATGCATCAACTGCAATATGAAGAAAAAAATAACATGGATTATTTTAATAACCTTTCAAATTTTATATTAAGTCCCAAAATGTATAATAACTTATTTAATCAATACTATTCAGAATTTATAAGATTTTCTTTTGGTTTTTAATAAATTTTCTTATAATATACTCTTTAATAAATTTAATCATAACTAGATTTCTCTATTCTTTGTTGTTATAAACATGTAATAGAGGGTTTAAAGGTAAAAATATGCCTTCATCTATTAAAAAAATTATACTATATATGATATCCATTTTGGATCATTTAACAAATTTTTCTAAACCGTGTTCTTTTAGAACTTAAATTATAGACTTGTCAATTTTTTGAAAAATTAGATAATTTACTGTAAAAAAATATTTTTCTTTCATAAAAAATAATTATTTTAAACTTACATTTAGTTGTTTAGACTTATTTTTATTTTTAAGATATAATCGATCTATACCAATATTTTAAAAATATACTTTATTTAATTAATTTAGTTATGAAATATTCTTTTATTACGTAAACAATGAGTTTGCCAGCTAATTAACTCCAAATCGGTGACTGTCGTCATTGTTTTTGTTTTTTATTATTATTACTATCATTGTGATCATCATCACCTATGTAACTTATATATTTAGATTAAAGGCTTAATTTTAGTTGAACATTGTTAATTTACTATAATACTCTGATTTTAATAATTTATATATTTTCTATTTTTATTATATTTTGATATAATTCTATACATTTTTTAAATATTTATTATATTTTCAATTCACTCATTACACACACACGTATATATAACTTCTCAAAAATTTTATATACTTTTAAGTTTAAAGTAATTTTATTTTTTATTATAATTATGATAATTAATAAAATTTTATAAATTATAAATATTTTTGCATGCATATTGAATATGCCATTATTATTGGTTATATTATTATGATTTTTGGTCCAATTTAAGTGCCCATTGAAAATTCAAAACACAATCCTTCAAGATGCCAAACAGGTTAAACCTTAATTATCTGTTCTATCTATATTATATTATTATGAAAATAATATTTTTGTTATCTTTTATAAAATTACACAATTATGTTTATTTTAAATTCTTTTATTTTTTATTTTCATTCTCTCAAATTTTATCTCATTTTAAATTCTTTTTTCTTTCTTTATTTTTAATTTTAAATACTTTTACACTCTTAAGTTAAATAATTTTATTTTTATTATTTAAAATAAATTAATTTTATAATTTATAAATAAATTTGTGCATGTGCAATGTTTGCTAATTGTTATCATTATTATATAAAATTGTTAGCGAAAAGTCAAATCGTCTCTGTGTGGCAAAACGCGGTTTGAGCATTTGACTAAAGAAGAGCATTTGACCAAAAAGCTCATTAGCGCAGTGGATCATCACAGAGTAGTGTTTTTTTTTTTTTCATCAGAGTAGTGTTAATGATTGCTGATTTCATTACTACCTTGAATCAAAAAATGCAGCCTAATCACAGATTTGGCCGAACAGCCAATCAGATTTAGGAGACCCATGTAGTTTCTCTCTCTACATTAACTTTATCCGACAGAGAGAGAGGTAGAGATTCAATCACCAGCCATTAATTAATGCATGCAAGCTGTAAAATATAAGAAATTTAGAGTGAAAGCGATGGAAAAAATTCATCATCCTTTGCTAATACATTGATCCCGCCGTGTACATTCAGACTTATTCATTCCTTTGCTCAAATTAATTTTCACGAAATCGAGGAAGTGATTGGAAACCCTAAGTTGAGTGGATTGGGAGGGATTTTTCGGGGGAAATCGCAATGCGATGAGCTGGGGAGAAATCTGGATCGTTAAATAGCTGCGTTATTATCGTCAAAGAACTGTTCGGGCCTTGTTTTTTTGTAATATAGACAGCGGCGGTGCTGATGGTGCTAGCGGTGATTTGTCGATTGTAGGAGGGTAAAAGGGGGGGAGGAGAATAAAAGCGGTGGAGAGGAAGGCGGCTGAGGAAGATGCAGCTGCACTTCTCACCTAGCATGAGAAGTATAACGATAAGCGGCAGTGGAGGAAATGGCAATGGAGGCACTGATCTGATGAAGATCAAGGTCGCGCCTCGTCATATTTCGTACCGCACGCTGTTTCACACCATTCTGATTCTTGCGTTTTTGTTGCCATTTGTTTTCATTCTCACCGCCCTTATCACCCTTGAAGGTGTCAACAAGTGCTCCTCGATTGGTACTTTCCAAGACTTTGCTTTTCCCCTCGGTCTTTGATCCTTATTGTGCTGTTATGATGGTTATGTTTAGGAATCTTTTCCGATATTTGGTTTTTGGATTTCTGAAGTTGTATTGATTGATATGGGATCCGAATTGTATGCTCGGCATCATGTGGCTCATATGGCTAATGCTGTAAATCCCGGTTCTTGCTTTTCTTCTGTGCCTTCTAGTTATACTCTGTTCATTTCTTCATCTGAATATGTTTAATTTGTGCCCAAAAGGTTACAGTTCATATGTGATAACACGTTTCCGAATTTGATTTCTATTGCTTTCAGATTGTTTAGGACGACGGTTGGGACCAAAGCTTCTTGGTAGAAGCAGTGATTCTGGGGTAAATTTCTCTTGTTATTTTTTCAGATGAATTTCATTGATTTATTATATTATCAAATTTCTTAGTGAGATAATTGCTTATATTAACATTGTTATTGTTGCTGTAATGACAGAAGCTGGTCAAGGACTTTGTTAAGATCCTAAATCAAGTGAACTCTGAGAAGGTCCCTGATGGCCTGAAGCTCCCAGACTCTTTTAGTCTGCTTGTGTCTGAAATGAAAAACAACAAGTACAGTTCAAAGGAGTTTGCTTTGATTTTGAAAGGAATGGTGTGTTTGTCTTCACTGACAACTACCTCTCTTCATAGTTTTACTTAGATTTCCGTACTTGTCCACTGGCCTAATGAGTGGTATCACTCTTTCCCAAATTTGTAGTGATAGTGGATTGCAAAAAATATCCGTGTTCTGCTAAGAATTTTCTTTTATGTTCTTGTTATCTTCTAATTTCAAACTTGATTGTTCATGGTGTGTCTATATATATATATATATATATGAACTTTCAGTTACCATGCTGATGTATTATACCAAAACACAAGCAGATAGCACATATTATATTAGATCAGTTGAAGAACAAAATGAGACAGGAATAAAATCTGTTTCCAGCATTTTGAATTAACTCTTTTGATAGGGCCTTTTCTTTGGAACATGCAAGAATTTGATGGATTTAATGATGAAAGGGAATATATTTTCCTTTTATGTCATTGTCATTAACTCCAAAGTACACATCTTACATCATGTTAGCTATATTATACAGCAGCTTTTGGTAAGGGAGAATTAATTCATATCTATTTTACCATGTAATTGAAGGAATACATTTGCCCTTCCACCCAAGTTCCATGCTAATGGCCAAATTGATTTTGCTGTGGTGCTAAGGTGTTTGAGTTGACATTTGAAAGAACTGGAGTTAAAAACCTTTCAATTAAATTCCCGGTTGCTACTCTGTTGACCAAAAGGTTTATTCTCACCAAATTATGTGATATTGATGAAATAGAATGCAAAATTTTCGTGGAAAATAGTAAGGTTTTTTGATATATTTGTTGATGCTGGTAATATCAACATGTATTTATAGCTATAGAAAGGATTTCTTTTGACTTTTGAACAACCCATTTTTTCCCAAATGGGAAGTAATGTATTCACAATCATTTTAACTGGGGTCACTGTTTTCCAGCGCCCTTCTTATTTATTGATGGCTATATACGGAATTATTGTTTTTGATAAGTTTTACTCTATCTAATGCATAAACATAATTAATTTGCATTTCCTTTGTTGAGATGACTATAATTGTCATGTGGCCCGTATTAAGTTCACATTCATTTGGATTTTCCTCAGGGGGGTTCTTCTTCTTCTTCTTCTTCTTCTTTTAATTTGTCTTTCATTCTAACAGATGGAGAGATCTGAAAGGGAATTCAGGGAATCCAAGTTTGCTGAGTTAATGAATAAACACTTTGCAGCTAGTGCCATCCCCAAGGGCATTCACTGCCTTTCGTTGAGGCTGACTGATGAATATTCTTCCAATGCTCATGCTCGCAAGCAGTTACCTTCTCCAGAGTTACTTCCCCTGCTCTCTGACAACTCCTACCACCACTTTGTGTTGTCAACAGATAACATTCTTGCTGCTGCAGTTGTTGTCACGTCCACTGTCCAGTCATCTGCAAACCCGGCAAAGGTTGTCTTCCATGTAATAACTGACAAGAAAACATATGCAGGCATGCATTCGTGGTTTGCCCTAAATCCTTTGCCTCCTGCCATAGTTGAAGTAAAAGGTGTACATCAATTTGATTGTTTAACGAGGGAGAATGTCCCCGTTCTTGAAGCTGTGGAGAGCCACTATGGGATCAGGAATTACTACCATGGAAATCACATTGCCGGGGCCAATCTTAGTGACACAACACCTCGAACATTTGCCTCCAAATTACAGGCTAGGAGCCCCAAGTACATCTCATTGCTCAACCATCTTCGTATATATCTTCCAGAGGTAATCATTTACAATTGAAAACATGCATCGCCTTGTGATGTGGAACTCAGTTTGTGTTGGATTTGTTTTAGGAAACCTTGTGGCAATTGTAGATTAGTACATGGTGCAAGTATCATATATGAAATTGTAGGTATGCTATCAGACAGACTGCAATCTTGCTTCTTCTTCAGTCCTTATTTGTTTTTTAAACTTATATATGTCTAGATGGTGTGAACCTGAGAAACTTGGATAGGCACCAATTAGCATAGGTGATACAATTTTTATGAGCAAATTTTGCATGAGCAAATTAAGATGAATAAGCTTCTTCTCAACTGTTGCACAAAGCTAATCAGCTCTGCAGTTCATGTTGGACAATCTGATCCCTTTGTTGGGCACCTGTCTAGCTAACATTCTTATGGCTTTGATTGTTAGGTTTTCTGGCAAAGTTTTATTCAATTAATTTAACTGGAATTCACTTCATTATCAGTATCCCATCATGCTTGGTATCTTTTTCTTGAGGGGTTCTTGATTTAGAGAGTCTTCCTCTTAATTTCAATGGAACTGATCGATCAATCCATTCAATCCATTATGTAGTTGATAGTAGCCAATCAATGATTAGAGTATGCTTTTGGTGTTTAGTAGAATTTTTTCTTGGCTCATGACGAATGTAATTTCACTTTTGGTCCTATCTGCTTGTGTAATTGACTCCTTGATTATTTATCTGACATTGTCTATTCTCTGTCTAATTTGACTTTTCTTATTCAAGGCTGAGAATAATATTTTATCATGTTTTGCAGCTATTCCCAAACCTTGACAAGGTGGTTTTCCTAGATGATGATATTGTAGTTCAACGAGATTTGTCTCCTCTTTGGGAAATTAACCTTAATGGAAAAGTTAATGGAGCTGTTGAAACTTGTAAAGGTGAAGACGAGTGGGTCATGTCCAAGCGATTTAGGAACTATTTCAACTTCTCACATCCACTTATAGCAAAGAACTTGAACCCTGATGAATGTGCATGGGCATATGGGATGAATATCTTTGACTTGCGTGCATGGAGAAGGACAAATATCAGACATACTTATCACTCCTGGCTTAAGGAGGTATATTAAAATTTGTCATCCTACACAAGTCATTTGTCTTTCTATCTTGGTGACCTTTTTGGCTTTTACTAATTAAATAAAAAGAAAATTGCTTGTGCAAGCAAGGTTCCACATTTCTAGTCAATCTGCAAAAGAAACAGATCTTTTGCTTAGCTTTAAAATTTTATAGTTATGATTACCTTGTAAAGATTCACAATGTTCATAAATGTAGAATCGGTCCTTGTTTGTTTATGTTTGGCCCATTAATAGGTTTAAATTATGTTTGGCTTCCATATATTTGATTTTGTTCTAGTTGAAAACTCATATTATTAGTAACATCAAGTTGTGTTGTATACTATATTTTGTATCATTTCACCTTGTCGGGCTGCTTCTTATACATTGCTTCTATTGTCTCAAGGTTTTTTGGGGAATATGTTCTTTAAAGAAATATATCGTTGTTGAGAAATTGGAAGATTTAAAATTATATTTCCCATGAATTTAGACGTCTTTACACTCAATTGAGTGGTATTACAGAGATAGTGGTGGACTAAAACCTTAATAAAACTAACTTAATCTAGATAGAGATAATTGTTGATAGTCAAGGTCATAATCTAACATTAATGAAAAAATAATTCCCAGTACTAATCACTTTATGTCTACCTTGCTACCCACCCTCATCAGCACACCACATTTCCACCTCCTTGCGATTCCTGACTAATAGTTCAGCTGTTTTCTGAAAACTTGTCCATGGTTCTTTGAGATTTTTCCGAAACTGATATAACCAATTTTAAGCACCTGTGCTTCTTTGCAACATTAAGGATTTCTGGATGACATGAACGGGTGCATTCCAAACAGTGGCAGCAGAATAAACTTAGGAGGCATATTATTACTATTTAAGGATTCTATTGGACATCTAAGGTAAAAATATATCCCTGCTATGGTGGTGTAGGGTATGGCATCATCTTGTTTTCCGGTGAGGGTCTTTTTACCTCTTTCTATTGGACATCTCTCCAAGATTGAAAAAAAAAATTGCCCTTTATGCTCAGGGGCTTTTATATATTTTTCCTTATATTAAGGGAAATTTAGTTTTGCTTCCTGATTTGCATGACACAGATACGATAGACAATTTTTTTCTTTTCCCCAACAGCTAGCTTGATATCATCCAGTCTTTAGTACTGTAGTAGTAACTCTTTAAATAACTGGAGAAAGTCAATTTGATATGTAGTAGATGGAAATCTTGGTTTCTGTTGGGGTTTCACAATGTGGTAGGACTTTGGGTTTTTGGGGAGATGTAATACTAATATGATGAGAATTATTTTCTGTGGCTTAGGTGAGAAATTGTCTCATTCCAAGAGTTATATTTTGGCAATAAATTCATTCCGTCAGCATGACCATGCGACAGATTTTTAACACAATGTTTCTTCTTACTCCCAGTTTTTGTATTCTTGCAGAATCTAAAGTCGAACCTCACACTATGGAAACTTGGAACCCTTCCGCCAGCTTTAATTGCATTTAGGGGTCATGTTCATCCAATTAAATCCTCCTGGCACATGCTTGGATTGGGCTATCAGAAGAAGACCAAAATTGAGAATGTGAAAAAAGCAGCAGTGATTCACTACAATGGCCAATCAAAACCTTGGTTGGAGATTGGTTTTGAGCATCTCCGGCCATTTTGGACCAAGTATGTTAACTACTCTAGTGATTTTATAAGGAATTGCCACATTTTGGAGTAGTAATGAACAACAGATGCAAAGTTGGGAAATGATGGGGCAAAAGTGAGAACCACCGCGGGTTATGCTGAAAGTCTCTCTGGGTGGTAACATTTATCAATGTATCATATGGAAATGGTAAGAGGCTATCTCAGAACATCTTCACCGTGGCAAGATACAAGGCTTGAATTTGCTTGCTGCACCCCCATCCTTGAAAATGAGAATTTTTATTGCTGGGTTGAGAGTGGAGTTCCTTCCTTCACAGCCTGTAATGTAGCATATGATTCGTCGTCTATTTTTGATTGGACCAAGGACATTATGTTTTGGCCTCCGCGTTGGGGTCTCTTGCCTATCCGTGTCTTGGTGCTTAGAAGGGAGTAATAGCATTTGCGTTGACAAATGCTTATTACCGCTTCAAGGGACAGAACCAGGATGCAGGTCCTCAGTATGGCTCCCTCTAACGCCCCATTCGCTGTGCAGACATTCTTTTTCCCTTTGATTTTTGTCCATATTCTATTCAGTTTGTGTTGAGATTATCTTCTTCCATTATTTCCATTTTGCTATCTTTATCGCTATTTTATTCGCTGTATGTCAGGTATGTCTTTTGTATTGGTTCTGAAATATATGTGACGTGAAGGGCTATTCTTTCGTTACAATTTGTTGTTTTTGTTGTCCATTTATTATTTTTATATTTAGTTTTTATTTATTTTTTAAAGGGTCTATGTTGCGTTGAGTTGAGAAGAGGAGTGTGGTTTTGGTTTTTCTTAAAGAAATGATTCTTGTTACAGTGTTCGTCCAGTTGTCAACAAGAAGGCCATTGACAAAGAATTTGATTGATTTGATGTATCATATAGTCTTGCAAGATTCCTAACCACCTCAATAATTGGCCACCATAACTTTGGTGGTTTATTGCTTTACCTTTTTCTTAAGATAAAAATGTAAAAATAAAACTAAGAGTATTTAAATACTCAGTTTAATGGAATTTTCTTATTCAGTAATAACAATAATAATAATAATAAGTTATAAACTCCACTTCTTATGATCTTGTTAGGTAAGATTAGCATGAACATGGGTAAGTTTTGTACTCCTTCCAGAATTTCTGGCGAACGCTAAATGCCAGTGATCAGGCGCATTTGATTTTTTCAAGTATATAATTAAGTGCTTCAAAAAATTTGTTTTCTTCTACCTTATTTTGAGAATTTACAAATCAGAAAATTTTTCTTGCTGAAGCATTCGCAAATCGGTGTACATTCAAAAAATCCGAGAAAAGGAATCTTAATTTTACTGCACAAGAATCCAAATGTCACTATTCACCTTCACTCAAAAATTTTAATAAACAAATATTTTATTTTATAAATTTTATTTAAAATTTAAATTTAAAATTTTCACCCTATCATACTTCATGATTAATTAATTATTTTTTAATTATTATCATTATTCACAATTCAATCAACATTTATCTCTTCAATTCTTCTACTCATACTTATATATTTTAATACTTTATAAATTTATATATTATCACATTATTCAATTATAATTACATATTAAATATATATATATATATTAATCACATTAATTTTTTTAATCTCTTGAATCTTATAAATCAAATTCATATTTAAATCACATCAATTTTACGTGATGCTGTTGTCCAAATAAAATATAAAGGATAAACGAACAAAAAGAAAAGAGCAAGCGGGGCCTCCCAAATTCTGCTACGTGGCTAATTTATCAAACTCCCAGGTAAAAGGAGACAAACGGGGTCAACTATCACAACTGATTGTGCCGGCTAAGGATGGGATGTCAGCTATAATTTTTTTGTTTGCCATGATAAAGATATAATAACAATAATGATGCTGTGACAATGTGCTTTAACGCCTTAATCTGAGAATCTTCTTTTTGGCTTTTTCGTTTTTCTTAACGCCTGCCCTTTAGTAATTAGTTAATAAGCGTTTGATTGGCTGGTAACGTTGCAGCATCTTTTATTATTAGTCTAATAATGCATTTCACTTCTTAGCCCTTGTTGTTCCTTTCGTCCTCTTTCTGTGGCGTGGGTTTTTGTGTTATTCTTCGAAAGGAAAAGAGGAGGGAGCGGACCCCAGATCGAGTAAGTGTGCGTGCCCTTGCAGTATTCTTTTGTATTAACGTACGGTAGGAGGAAGACTGGGTTTTACGGAATTACGGAATCTGGGGAGAGATTAATAGTTTTCTTGAATTTGATTGGGAAGAGATTGAGAAAACAAATAGCTGATGAAAAGGTTAACGGGCCGTCTTAAGGATTGTTGTCTTGGGAAGGGAAATTGCTGGTGAGATTCTACTGTCACTCTCTTTCTCATATGGGCTTAATTTCCATGATTTGAGAGATTTTTTCTTTGCCACTGCCTAATTTTTGGGACGTAGAAATTAGCACCCATCTGGCTTTCACTACATGATAATTGATTGCTCATCTGGGATTTAACTTTGATGTAGCGATTCAAAGACTGTATTTTTATTTAATTTAATATTATGAAACGTATGGATGGCTTTTGCAGAAGAGCCAAGTGAAGATCGTGTTGTTTTTATTGAACTCTATCCTGGAATAGTTTGAAGATGTCTGGAGCACAAGATCAGCAGGAGATCAAGTTTAGGTTGATTGATGGATCAGATATAGGCCCAAGAAACTTTCCTGTGGCTACAACTGTTGGTACCTTGAAAGAGAATATCATAGCTCAGTGGCCTAAAGGTTAGATAAATCTTCAAGTCTCTTTCTGTGAGCCTGTCTTTCCTAGAAGTGTCCTGATTTCTGTCTTTATGGTGCACTTATGATGAAGATAAGTGCGCACTGAGTTATAATCCTGGTGGCGTTGGTGGGGTTCCTGGAATTCTGGTTATATAGTTAGGAAGATATTGGAGTTTATGTAAAGTTTTCTGCTCGCTGTAAAATTCAAAATGCATATTCTTCGCAAAATTAAGCTACTGCCTTATTCGCATAATCCTCTTATTAAGACCTTTGTCTGAAAACTACCAATTTTAAGCATAAAAATCGAGATGAATATTGGACACTTGCAGTTTGGTGGTGTTCCACTCAAAGGTCCAAAATTGTTGACAGTCAATTGAGTCACGGCAAAAGTCAGTCTACAACGTGTAACAACTTGTTGTGAGCATGCGTGCTTGAGACCCAAGAGCAGGGTAACGGCACTAAATGTTATTTTGGTTTGAGGTGGAAAGACTTGCGTAGCATTCCCAGCAGACTACATATCATATGTTACTTTTCAACTTTTCATGCAACTTCCTATCCAGCACAGCCTTCCTCAAAAAAAAGGAGAAAAGAAAAATGAGAAAGAAGGAAAAGGAGAGAATTTCATAAATTCAAACAGTTGAATTGAATATGATGGGAACTAGTTAATTCAGGTGGCGCATACTTCAGAACTTCATCATGTCCTGCAATTTATGATGATGTCTTAGTCTTCTTTGTTTTTGAGATAAGTAAGAGTAGAGAACCGCTACTGTGATTGTATTTTTCGGTTACAGACAACCACTACTGCTGCCTATTCTGCTATTATTCTGTGGTTATGGCTTCTTTTCATGCTAACATATTTATTTAAACAGAGAAAGAAAATGGCCCTCGAACCGTAAAAGACGTAAAATTAATCAGTGGTGGTGGAGTATTAGAGAACAACAGAACTGTCGGGGAATGTAGGAGCCCATTATGTGAGATTCCTGGAGGAGTCGTGACCATGCACGTCATTGTCCAGCCACCACCAACAGAAAAAGGTCTGATTTGATCTTCTTCAGTTCTTCTTAATCCTTAAACAGAAATTGACATCTCGAAGACCTGAACCACGAATGCTCGATCTTCTACATATTTTGACCATCTTTTTAATGTCGCGCTCAGCCTGATTTTACTTGATCATTTTTCATAAATGATATTTCGTTTCACCTGTTTCCATTTCATTGTGGGCATCTTCTTGAAGGAGCTAATCATTTTTCATGGAACAGAAAAGAAATTGCCAAGTGATCCTAACCAGAATAAATGTCTCTGTGTGATATTATGAGACAGCTCCAGAGTCTGGATAGCCATTTATTGCAGGTTGGTTCTCAATTTACTCGAACTGATGCAAGCCAAAACTTGAATTCTCTTACTCTGTTTTCCTCGTTTTGTGCAGATGAAGTTTCTGGGGTCGGTAAAGTCGCTCTGATTTGTAAATTGGTTTGTTTAAGCAAAGCTAGCCTTCAAACGTGCAATCATCATCAAAATCACAACTTGGTCCAGGTCAATGTGTTTTAGTTATCAGTTTCGCGTCCATAAAGCATGTCCTTGTACTTAAATAATAGGGATAAATTACTATATTCATGGCCTTTTCTCCCAAATGGAGACTTCTGCCTGCTTTGAGATTAATCAATTTCTAGTTGCAGAAAAAGGCAATTGGATAGTTTCTGAAGTAATGTTCCGGTTTGGTAGATGACGACTCTCGTATGTATGAACCGTCTCAACAGAATAGTGAAAGAGAGATAGGTAAGCCATGGGTTCATTTGAAATGTAAGTTGATGCCAGATTTGTACCTCCTTGCCGGTGATTTAATTGGAGATCAGTTCTGTTTTCTGTGGGGATTGTTGCTTCAATCTGTACGAGTACTTTTTATTGAGATGGTTGTGCATTAACCCCTCTTAGTCAGGCAACTACTAAAATCTTAGTTGTGACTTTAAGAACAAGGCAATTTCTACCACAAGTTGCAGTGCATATTTATATGGTGTTGGCAGTCGACCTCTCACTAGAGAGGTGTCCTGAGCTCTTTGAGCAATGATTGTGCTTTGTGAGGCGTTCCAAGTAAATATTCTCTTTATAATTTGCCTCCCCTGGAGCTTGCAATTGTAAGGACGCACTAACAGCTAAATGCAAGTGGCCTGAACTTGAAATATCTTGCAAGCACCTTTTAGCTACTACGCACGCGAAAATCAGCACAAAAAGCACCCACTGCTGGGGATCCCACATGACGTCTCCAAACAGCAAGTGCTTTGTCAAAATAGAATTCTGAAAATCACAGCTCAGATTGTAATTGGAGGATATCCAAAAACCCAAACACGGCTGGTTTTCTTATGGTCTGGGTCAGGTGGTGCAAAAAGTTGCATGGCTAACAATGCAACGTAGAAATCCATGTATTTCTGATCAACCTTTGAGTTAATTTTGCAACATTAAAGCCCGAGTTTTGCCATTGGTTTTGAGGTCAACCTCACGCATTTTCACATGTGGTTTTCTAGCCACATCAAGTCTTGCACCTAAGCACAGACCCTGAATGCCAAATACCAACGTTACATTGAGATCCATTTGGTGCGGACTGTAGAGTTTTAAACACCATTGGCTACTTCATCGTGATCATAGCAAATACATGTGCAATTCAGAAAGAAGTACCAAAAGGTCAATTCAGAAATTTGAATTCAAAGTACACTGAATAGTTTCAATAAATAAGAAATTTACTAAATATGTATGTATATTTTGATAAATAGTTGGTTCTTTTTGGGTGGTGTCATGACAATATTACTGTTTTCACTCAAAACGAAAACTCCACTTATTAGCAGAAATTGAACCATATACAAAAGAAGGAAGAATTTTAAGGTAACCAGGATGCTTCTTTCAGTCTGGTCTCAGTTCATTGTGAAGGGTTCAACCAACGAGGAAAAACAATAGTTCTAAGTATCCCAAGTTTCTTGCTATACTAACTCTGTTGTCCATGCCAATACTGATACACATTAATGCAAAATCTTCATCAGAACAATCTCGCAGTCAATAGTTTTGGACGATGGCATAGGGGCCAGTGCAGGAAAAGTTCAATGAAAATTGATAAAGTTTTCAGAACAGATATTAGCAACCCACCTTTAGAACTGGGGAAGTAGCTCAAGTTTACGAGCCTGAAAGAATTTGCAACGACCCTTACCACTTGATTGAATGTCTTCAGTTTTTCTCTTTACTGGCATGAAGCCGACACTAGTTAGCTTCATTTGCCGTTTGCTATTCCTTCCATTGCTATCTTCGTCAGTAGCATCTGCTTCCCTATCACAGTCAGGAATAGAATCTATTCAATTTCAGTGGATATATTTATGCAGGGAACTGCATAAGTTCTGCACTCCAATGATAATGACTTCAAACTTCTATCCATTGATTGTTATCAACACACAAGTCAAAACATTACAAAGTTTTAATGCAATTCACATTGTGCACAAGGTTTTTGTGATAGCATTTAATGGAATAGCAAGACAAATATGCCTGAAGAATTGGTCAATCTGAAAAAATAACAAAAACCATGATAACTTAAAACCAGGAAACGATGGGGAAATGACATTTTCAGTTATTATACAACAGACTAACCATAAAACTTCAACAAAATCTTTGGAATATGCTGTGCATGTTCCCCAACTAAAGCGGACCAATGTTGGGAACCCAAAAACTGACTGCTTATGATCTTCCAGCCAGGCCTTTGTCTGTGGATCTGCAGAATACAGATTGTAATCATCAAAAGAAAATAAACTACATAACCCTAAAAATTGAGAATGCATAAACGAAAAATTACCTCCAGGGTATCCAGAACCAAAGTTCCTATGTAAGTTTTCCACAGTTTCATCAAGCATCCAATCACGCAAAGCTCTATCTCTTGTGACCTGAATGTTAGCATTATTGCTGTGATGCCCCACCATTAAAATACAGTCTTTCATAAATTACAATAATTTAGTGAGTCATGCTCTATCAACTTTAAATAGGCCAATCAAAATTATAAAGTTTTGGGATTGATCGTTAGTTAAGTATGATATTGTGCTGGTCTAACAACAAAAAAAAGAAGAGGGGAAAAGGCAGGTCAGCTTTCCTCCCTTTTCCTTCAGCCAGAGGAGGTAGGCCATCAGCCAGAAACCCCAAATGAGTTAGTGCGTCCTATACGTATATCCAAATCTCTTAATGTAGCAAAGTGCAGAGATAAAAACCCCAAATTTGGGCTTGAGATTTTCTATCCAATAAAACTTGGTACTGCAATACAAAGTCATGTTATTATTTGCAAAATAAATGAAGGATTATATATTACAATCACATATACATTAGCATGCATATTATTGCATACGCACAAAAGAATTTCTATAGGGCCCACTTATGTTGTTGGGTAGCTAATTAATTTTGAACATCAAACATTATACCTAGAACCTAATGGTACAAAGTCATGCTTCTTTCTTGACAGACATACACAGAGAGAGAGAGAGAGAGAGAGAGAGACCATCCATGCAATATCAAAGACAGAGTTACCTTTGCAACAATACTTGCACCACTCACAACAGGATAAAGACTGTCAGCTTTCTTTGCAACGACAAATTTGATATTTGGAAATCTTTCAGAAAGTTTAACTCTATACTTATCTGCATCTCCAACAGTATCCAAATAAACCTGGATCAATAAAAGGCATTCTAAAATATGTAGGTGCTGTTGGAGGGGCCAAACATAAATAGCAAAAGGCAATAAAAAGGTATTCTGCATGTTACATGGTATCTGTTTGTTATATCCTGTAACCCAGACAACATCGAAGTTACAGCCATGCTAAAATCTTCTTGTAGCTTCACATTTTAGTCTGTGAAAATTTTGATCAGCCCAAGAATTGCATGCATGATGGTATTACTTTCTGTAATATCTAAAATATCGGTTGCTTTCCACAAAACCCACACAATTATCCTTTAATCATTTTGTCTCCTTTTGAAGTCATTCTACTAGTTTCATAGGTAACAAAAAGTTCCTGACATAAGAATTTAGCATTCTATTAGCTGAGGGCTTCATGTTCTTGCAGTAGTTAGAGTCGCTAATTACACATTTAACCTTTTGATGCCTTCTTCTGGAGCCATATCATGAGAACACTGAGATTCAAAGACAATTCAGATATCATTCCTAGGTTTCTTCTTTTGCATTTTCTCCTTTAGATTTTACTCAGCTGTGCAACAATCATAAGTTTCAAGCCCAGCCAAGTATTTGATTTTCTAAACTTTCAGGGGACAATACTTAATAAGCCACCAAAACCATCAAGTCCATGAGTCAGCGAACCCCAAGGTTGTCCAACATCTTAAGTCGATATTCTAAATCCCTTGTTACCCACAATGACATAGATTATTCTAGTTTATTATTATTTATTACCACATTCACTACATCAATGTAAAAGGGTTCCATAGTTTCAAAATGTTCCATATATGTAAATAAGATATATAGCAATTTTAAGATCAGTAAGTCATATTCGATTGTCAATATCAATACCAGTCCGCCATTATTCCATTTGGCATTCAAGGTGATAGTTAAGCACTACTCACATTTGTTTGGACTAGTTAGGAGCTTATGGACTATGACAGTAGATTATTTTCTTCCACTAATATGGAATTGTAAAGGCCATATCAAACACAAGGGGTGAAATAACTGCAAATGGAAGAGAAGAATGGTAAACAAAAACAGAAATATCCATGTGTCGAGATAATCTGTCTATTGCTTTTGTTCGCAGCTTATCCTTTGTTAAGAGATAATGATTCTCAAAGACTTTTACCTCAGTTAGAAGAACACCCATGCTCAACACCTTGTTGATGAGGCCAATGGCTGAATCATGCGATATTTCGTTCAGATTTATCTTACTTCTGCAGAGAATTAGAGCCAAAACAACGTAACAAGGATTTTTTCCATAAACTTGTTAAGAGTACAACGTAGTATTGACATTTACTTCTTTAACATTTTTGCCGACAGCTCTCTGGGGTCTATAACATCAACAGCCCATCCAATTGATTCGTCAGCCTTCAAGTTCTCAAATAACTCTTCTCTCTTCTCTTCCTTTAAAGTTTTTGAATCTGTGTCCAGAAGGTTGAAAATTCAGTTGACCAAAATAATGGTCAGAAAAATGCAATTTTAGGCAGTCACAAGCAACTTGCCATGAGTACCTGTGAATTATGAGAAACAGAAATGATAGGAGAGATCATCTCCAATTCCTAAACTATAAGAAGAATGCTGAATTACATATTTTTTAAGTTTAAATGCCAACAACAGCAAATTGGCTAAACTATTAGTGTTTATATATGTGAAGTAGCTCCTCAAACCATAAAAGCATAATATCCAGATTATTTCAGTTTCAGGAATTTGCAATTTAATTAAGTAGAAAACATGCATTGTTCACCAGTTCTCATATAATCCACATAGCATTACACATCAAACCTACCTGAATCAAATGTAAGCAGATTTGAAATATTAGATTATTTCAGAGGAAGGAGAGATATTAGGGATGGGGCATGACAAAGAAACTTCTAAAAAGGGAGATGCTGTGCAGAATGATTCAGTAATACGAGCACATCAAGCCACCTGAGTAGAAAAATATTTCATTATGACAGCTACCACATGCCTCTAAGGCACCCTTACAGCTCAAAATATATGCCTCACTAAAATTCTTAAAGGTTTGTGCTTGACAGATAATAAATAAACTTTTCTAAGAATAAGCACAGTGTAGGCTTTCATGTTCCCATATTATGGCCTTTCACAATCCCAAAGTATGAATACAACATATTGATCCAAAAGATGATGAAATAATGCTCCTGGAATATACCATAATTCAATTACCTCCCTGATAAATAAATAAATAAATAAATATAATTATTGAGAGAAGTCTGAAGTCAGCTTCCAGAAGCTAAAGTCTACCGCTTGAACTTGGATTTCACTATTTATTTCATTTTTCTGTTTTCTTCTATTGCGGGGTGATGGAAAAGGGATTCTCCACACCCGCACTTATAAAATCAAAAGAAAAACGCGAGAAATTTTCACTTACAATGTGATCTAAGTGAAAAGAAAAAGAAAGTACCATCAAGAAGAAGTCCTTCAAATTAAAAAACAGTAAAAGCCCAGCTATAGAGAACGTAAGAATAAGCAAAGGGAAAACCGTCAGTTAACCTGCAAAGTTCAATGCGGAGAGGGTTTTCTGATAGGAGCGTGCACAATACAAGCATCCATAGACCATTGGTCCTGCCAGTAAAGTAAAAGATTTACATCTAAAGCTGCGACAATCCCCTAAGTGCGTGAAAATGGATGTACCTAAAACAGGGCCGCGCCCAGCCTCGTCGATGCCCATTATGCAAGGCTTAGACGCCCATTTTGGCAGCAGTTGCGGCGGCGCCTCTGATCCCATCATTGCGCTTTCCCCAAAGTACACTGTTTCCCGCCGCAGAGGGGGGCTTTTGCGCTCTTCTATGGCATATGAGATTTGCATATATTTTCAGGGCACTACAATTTAAATCATATTTTTTTAAAAAAAAGACTAATTTCTTAAACAAAATAAAAAATAATAGAAAACTAAAAAAAACAAATAAATAAGAAAGAAATACTGTAAATGTAATATTTAAGATAAATAATTTTAAGTAATTACATCATATTTTTAAATTTCGAACATTATTATTAAATATATAGAATTTTCTATCTTACTAAATAATATAGAATTTTAATTTAAAAAACCCTAAAATTGCACAACTTTACTAAATAGCATTTTCTATCTTATTTTAAAAAAATAAAGAATAAGCAAACAACTAATATAGGAACTCTTCGAAACGTTTAGTATAAATAAATCTAAACATTTTTACATTATTCTACTAATAACGTTAAAATTTAAAATGCATTGTGAAAATTTTAAAATTTATATCTTAAATATTTCAATAGTTTTTATATTTTTTATTTACTTAAGTGTTTTTTTTTTATTTATTTCATTTGAAGAGTTATTTTTTATTATAAACTGGTTTGAATTATGAGATGTGTCAGTATTGACATATGTCACAATTTTCCACGTCGACTCTCATTTACTACCAAAGTGCCACGTCTTATCATTATTTTAGGTAAATTATATCTACACCCCACGTAATGCTCAAGTCGCGTTTGGTAAAAGGGTTCTGGTATTGAGAATGAGAATGAAGTTCATAATTTTTGTTTGGATCAATAATATAAAAATTAATATTTAGGATTCATTTTTAAAAATTTAAATTTACCAAATATCAAGTATGATGAAGGATTTTAGATAAAGACTCAAGTTTGATTTCCAATTAACCTATTAAAAACATTTATCTCCTATTAACTTAATAAATTTGTAATATACATACAGCATATGTGTATATATAATCAAGCAAGATGCTTATTTTTAACTTACCCAAATGTAAAATTATCAAATTAGTTTTATTTTTAAAATTCTTTTTTTTTTTTTGTTTTTCTTCCTTTTTTAATGTATTATATTTTTCTTCTTTTATTTTTAAACTTTCTACGGGTTAAAGTTAAAATTAAAATTTTCTCACATTTCATTTTGAAAGAGCTAACAAACCAAAATATCAATTATAATAATGATACGTTTTGTATGTATTAAACCAAACAAATGTATTGAACTAAACGATTCCATTTCAAAGGAAGGTGAATGATTCCCAATTTGAATCTAATTTTAATATGTGAACCATTAGTCTCCTAAACTATCAAAACCTCCTTATAAATTTATTAGTGTCACAATAATGACTCCTGTAGGTTTCGATGAAAAATTACCAAAAATACCTTTAGATCAACTGAGTTGAAAATTTGATCAAACTCATAGACAAAAATACCTTTAGGATAATTGTCAGGGGCATTTTTATAATATCATATTCTAAATTTTTATTTTTTTATTTTTTCCTACAGAAACGTAAAGGTTATGTTTGGAAGGGAGATTTTGGTAGAAAATAATGTTTGATGAAGATTATATTAAAATAAATAATATATTTGATAGTAATATTTTAATATTTTTATTTTATTTAAATATATTTATAAAATATATTATAATAATTAAATAATGTAATAATATATAGGATAATAATTAATTTGTATTGTATAATATATAGATATAAGTACATGCATATACAAATATAGGTATTAATTTGATTATAATTAAGTGATTATACAGGTAAAAGAGATAAACTTAAATTAAAATTTTAATAAAAATTTATTAAATTGTATGTCTTGAAGTATAAAATTAGATAAGATGATTGAGACTGAAGAATGGGCTCCAATCATAGCCGAAGGCATTAAGGTCTTTTTAAGGTATTTCAATTCTCAACGTGGTTTGTTAATTTTGCAAAATAGAAAAAGTTAAGATGTTACCTGACCCAACTATAAATATAACTCACTTTTTATTTAATTATATTATTAGATAATATTTATATTATTATAATCATGGAGAGCGCTTTGTGAAGCCAGGCGCTAGGCTGGAAACACAAGCCCTATTGCCTCTGGGTTTTTCTTCGATTAGCTGCTGCTTTTATTTATTAAACTGTATAATTAATAGTTTGTAGTTAATTTAGTCATAGAATGTAAAGTTAGACCATTACTTTTAAATAACTAAATACATTCAAATATAAATCATTAATACATTATTTCTTTTTTCTATCATAAATCTCAGTTGTACTGTTACTAAAATACTTTTTGTTACATAACGCAAAATTACACAATATTTTTTATTTAAATTTTTATTCTTTTTTCTTACATTCTCTCAAACTTTCTCTGTTTCAAATTTTATATTATTCATTAATTTTTTATTTAAACATTTTTATATCTTTTATTTGAAATAATTTTATTTTTGTTGTTTAAAATTCAATGATTTTTGTAATTTTTAAATAAATTTACATACAATGCAAGTTTATTATTTATCTAATCACAAGGGAGTTAGCAAGATAAATTATTTAATTCGAATTCAAATAGGCTCAATAATATTTTAGAGTTCAGTCGTGTTTAAGCTTGAATTCAAACAATTTTTCGTAAACTCAACTCAACTTCGTTAATTAACTTAATATGTTAATTTTAAATTTTTATAAAAATAAAATGGACAGTGTTCGAATAATTGTCGGATCAAAGCCCTCTTCTTACAAACAAGTGATTTTGTTGAGCAGACGATTCCTTAGACGAGCATAGATTCCTTCTTCGCGTCATTACTTTATTTTGTTTTACTTATAAATCTACTCAGTAATTGAAATGATCTCAATTTACACATGTATGCCTTCTTTTCGTCGTTACTCTTTCACAAAATCATCTTTTTGTTATTATTTTTATTTATTTTCTTAATTTTTGAATATTCTTTTGCGTAAGTAAAAAAATAAATACTAAACAAACTAATATATACTATAAACATCACTCTGTTCGATTTTGAGGTGTAACCCCACAAAAATTTGGGACAGTCTTCTTCATATTTGTGAATGTGATACAAATCCAAGAATCTACACACTCAAGAAATATAATTCCAGAATTAATTAAATCCAAATCCAAACAATCATAAATCACAAGTATATATTAATAAGATTGGAGGTTAGCAATTCCAACTCTTTGGAGCTGAAACAAAACCAAATGTGCAACAGAATACATAATAAGATATGTCCACATATGATAAGCATAGACAAGCACTCCGGAATGTTCTCAGGACATTTTCAAGAAACCAACCAATCAAGAAAATCAACTAAAGCCCAGTAACTGTTTCAAGCCCAAGAAAACAGTATTCAGAAATTTGGACAATTAAAATGCTGGAGCAACTCAGGGAAGACAGCCGACATAGTTCAAACTTGTAACTCATCCTTCTTCCTCTTTCCTTCAGTCTAAAAATCCAAGGGGGAAAAAAGAAACACCGTCCCTAACAATTGGTTTTGAAGCCGCATCAAAGCCACTTGGCATGGGCACACCGTGCAGCGGGGCATCCCATGCTTTTCTAATTCTGGCCTCCACTGAAGATATATTCTTACTTGGAACATTTCAGCAGTATTAGAAAACTAGCTGACGGCCCCATTCTGTTCACAAACTTGCATCATTCTCCTAGAATCAAACTAACTTGTCTGAGACATGATGAGATGTCATTCGCAAATCACTTGAAAGACAGCCTAGGAAGAAGGTTTACTCTCTTGGAGGGAGATGACAGTTTCAAAAGCTCCCACCAGGGCTTTAACTTTGCTCTTCCTGCTTTCAACAAGTTTACTTGCTGTTTCTTCAATGACATTATTGAATAAACCTTGAGCATCTTTCTTGTCCTCCATATCTTGGTGCTTTAAAACAACCTTTTCAGAGGAAATCTCTGCACCATTTGCATTCTCTTTGACTCCAGCCTTTTTCAAGGTTCTCTTCCTCAAGTAACCCTTGCTATCTTCGGCCCCAAGGACCCTTGCCCTTCTAAATTTTAGTCTCCTTGGGCTGTGATTATCTGACTGAAGGTCTACTACCTTCCCAGCCCTGAACTTTAACTTCACAGGGGAGGGATGTTCGCCCTCAGAAACAATCACCCTACTCTTTCTCCGCGTCTCATTATGATTCTCTCCAGCAGGTGTCATGCTGCCAATCTCTAGAGACTCATCAATGTCAGAGATAAATTCGGATGCTTCTCCATCACTGTACTCGACCACTTTATTGTCTTCTCCATCAGATGATGATGATGAAGACTCTGCCTGAGACAATGAATTGGCTGTGGATAGAGATTGAAAGGATGAAATGGCATGGTCATTGGGGATGGGCTCAATGACACTGTTCTCAGATTCTATCTTGATGACATGCAAGGTTTTCTCCGAAACCTTCTCATCATTGGATGTACCAGTCTTAACCCTGCGCTTCCCATTCCTGTCCTTCAAAGGAGACACCATTTTTAAGTTTCCATCTTTTCTTGATTTAGTGGGTGATTTCTTGACGTGAGAGGTCTTAGGGGACAATGAATTAGCAGGACGCCCCAATACTTTCTTTGAGCATGCTCTGGATGCTGTTATATTTTTGCCTGTTCCAGAATCACTGTTTCTTCTTTGTTCCTTTCCCTGGACAACATCTGACTTTCCAAAAGACAATGATGGTTTAACCTTAACGATTTTTAACTTTACCGAAGAGGAATGCTGCTTCGCCGGATAACTGTTATTTTTCTCAGATCTTTGAAATTTACCGACAGTTGAGGAACCTTGTTCTGCTGGAACTGCAACATTTTTAGAAGGAAAGAAGACACTCTTGATAATTTCAGGGGGTTCCGGTGAAGGATTCTTAGCAGATGAAAGCCTGCGCTTTGGCGAAATGGTTTTCTTTTGCCCAGCGGGACAAGTTTTCATATCCGAGGATGTTTTGGGTTTTCGCTGATAAGATTTGGTAGCAGGAGAAGGCAAGTGCTCTAAATGGTTTCCAGCATCTGCTGAAGGTTTGTCCTTAACAACATTAGCCTTATCCAAGGATGTCTTCGGTTTTGGAGAATAGGAATTGGTGTCAGGCAAAGGCTTCAGATAAGGTGAACGGTCTTTGGTGTCTGATGGAGGCTTGTGATTGACCACCTTCTCCTTCTTTTGCACTCCTGAAACTACTGTCTGCACAGTATTCAGCTCATTAGGCAATGGTTTCACATTTCTTCTTCCTACTGGCTCCCTTGCGTTCTCTTCAAATGAATGCTTTATTCCATATTTGCAGAAATCATGGCAAGAACCAGTGGAAGCCCTGAGGTAATGGGGAACCACATTTTGCCTCCTCTTTGCGGAATCTGAGTTTTTAGTAGAATATTCCTCTGCACTGCGTATAGCACGGTAGGAACCAACGGATGCTCTGCGATGCAGGGCAGGAGCGCTGCACATGTTAATTGGAGAAGCTGAACTCTGAGCAGAACCTTTGCCTATGTTTGTGCTGTCCAATTCACTTCCTTCAGGAGCTTCCAGTGAACCAATACATTCTTCAGCCATAAAAATGGACTGGGAAAGAAAATCAGAAAACCTAAAATCCTGAAAAAAAGATGCATACAAATAACTAAGTAGGACTGCATAGCAGACAGGCAGTACAGGACGGAAAAGATTCAAGGAAAACAATATTCCCAGAAATAAGTTATTCTAGATATGAAAGCAGAATAAAGTTTCCATCCATTGATTCTTATAAATTTAATTTTAAATAAGTTGGCAGAACTTCAGAAGGGAGAGAGAGTTGCACAAAGTATGTTAAAACTGTAATTACTGTTTAGATGAACTCAAATATGCATATCCATTTGTGCTATTCATTGCCAACAATACTCCTTCCTGGCAACAATATGAAACTGCTAATTAAACGCAACGCACAAGGGCAAATAAAATGATTGGCATATTATTTCCTTCTAGGAATTGGGCCAGTGAGTCGTGGGTAAGCAAAAGAAACAGAATGTTTGATTGGCTAAAAAACTCCGAGTTAGATGGGAAGAACTAGAAGTTCAATTCAGATATATAAAACCATATGGCAAAAGCTTATGATCCCAACAAAGACAGGCCTTCTGAATCTGGACAATTTCTTAGCATTCACCTACATATAACCTTACCAACATTTTGTAATTATAAGACATCAGATCACAAAACAGACGCGGCTTGCAACTTTTTTAAATCCAAACAACAAAGTACAAAAGAAACGTATATTAATATAGCAACAACAAGAATAATATATTTTAAAATATAAACACAATTTCAGAGTCAAAAATAAAAATGTTGGAACCATGCCTCTTCCTAAAAATTCAAAGTCAAATCAATGGGAAGGCAATTGACAGAAAAACCAACTACAAAATCCATAGATGGACTTGCGAAAGAAGTCATTCAAATAATCAACAACAGAATCAACATTTCAAGAGACAGGAGAGCAAACCCCTACGCCAAAAACGACGGAAAACACAGCCTACAATTGAGACGCAACAGAACACCGGCTCTTGAATGCTGAATCAAAATACAACCTTCCAACGGACCCTAGACATTGAACTGAGGAAAAACAGATACCACAGAATTCACATTCACACGCAAAGAAGACGGTTCTTAAATGCTGTGTTTAATGAGGGGACACTAAATAGGCCCAAGAATCAGCGCACCTTTTTCTCCCTTCCTTTCTTTCTGAATCCCCTTTACCACAAGGTAAAAAGACAAGCGTTAGCAAAGAAACGAATTGTACGAGAAACAGGAATAATATACGTAAGAGCAATTAATATTAAGAAGATAATAAAGAGAAAGAAGCCTACCTTCCCAACCAATTCAAAATAACGATTTTATATTCTAACTCCCATTATGAAATATAAATACGAGACACAGAGATACAAATCGTGCAAGCAACGCCTTTCAGTTTAGGCGAGAAAGCTCGGAGGCGCCAGCCATGGCGGAAGGTGGGAATGAGCTTTGGAAGAAGATCAGCGCCTGGTTTTCTTCGTCAACATGTTTCATGTTCATATTCCCATCTTCGCTTTTTTGTTTTCCGGATTTTTGTATTACATGATATAATTTATGGGCAATTTTTTATTTTTTAATAATCTAGGAAATTGTTAGGCCACCTGAGTGGATATTTAAGGGGCAAAATTGTTTGGTTTCAGTTTTCTGAGTTTTCTTTTTTCCTAAAAAACACAAGAATGGGGAAAACATACAATTTTCTAATCTCTTGTATTAGTGTTGTGCAAAAATGTTTAAATTGTTTTTTTTTTCAATATTAATTATTTTTAAAATGAAATAATATTTTTTAAAATTTTGTTATATTAAAAAAATTTTAAAAGTGAAAAGAAACATGAATTAAATATAAAATAATAAATACGAAAGTATAATAGATAAAAGTTTATGAGAAAGGTGAAACGTGAGGAAAAAAAAAAAACACGAAAATTAAATGGATATTTTGGTTACTGTATTTGAGATTACAGATGATTACTATAACAACCTTCTTACTCATAGATATCCAAAATAAAAGTATTACTTTTATTAAAAATCAAATTATCTAAACGTATGTACGTAAATATTTATACTTAAAAAAAATTAATTATTATATTTATTTACCATCACGTTATTCTATAATTATATGATATTGTATGTATTTAAAAAACACAAACAATCAGATTAAACATACATAATTGTTCTTTTTACATTATCAAAAAATTTAAAAAATAAATAACGCAAAAGGGAAATTTGTATGGTTACGACTTCTATATATAAAAAACAAGTAACATGAAAGTCAAAGGCTGTTTAAACGGAGACGAGTCGAGGCAAGTTACTTTTTTAGTCTATTAATAATTTCACAAATAAAATTTTTAGGTAATTCTTGAGGATATAAGATAAAGTTATTTTAGGATCGAAAATAAATAAAATACCATGACCAAATGGTAGCCTGTTACACCCAAAATTAATGCCATTTTGTACAACACGTGGATATAAGTGTCGAGTGCAGCAATTAGAGAAACCAAGTTATGAAAACATTTGGATAATTTCATGTATATGTGCTGAATGAAACACAAAATCTGACCATGAGTCAATTTTTAGTTGTTAGCACAATAGTATCATAAATACTAGTCACCTTAATTTCTTTAATATTTAAATTATTTACGGCATATTCGACTCTTGTTTTTTCAATTTATTGAATCGAATTTATAAAGGACAAACATGTATACAAATTTTGTGTTTCAAATCAATCTAAATAATTGAGGGTGTCAAATGTATCAAGAAGCTTCCTTAATATTCAACTTTAATGGGCTTTAGCTAAACATAGTATCGGTGAATTGTACGTGGTCGAATTGTCATGCCTCGTCGGCCATACTAATTCCACACTTCTGTATGTCATTTTCCATCTTTGCATCCTAGAAGAAAATATTTTCCCCGTCTCTTTCTATTACCTTTGTATTATTTCTAAATTCACCTATTACATACAATTTTTCACTCCATAAAAATTTGAAACCCCCCCAAAAACGGAACTCTAAATTTACGAAGCATAGACCATGAGTTAGTGAAGTTTGTACCCCGTGAGATCATAATGATGCATAGATTCAAGAATTAGGTTTTGTACTTATGCACCCCAAGTGAAAAGAATGTGTCGTTTGCCACAATCTTAATATTTAATTAATTTTTTACTTTTTTTTAATATAAGATTGTGATATTTATCAGAATTATACACACACTTGGTGCAGATGCACCTAATGCATTTTCGAATGATTCAAGAATTGAACTCAATGAATCTAATTGTGTTAAAGGGTAAATTTTTATTTATTGATTTAGGGAGAAGCATAGGATTCTATTGCCTTCACGGCCTTTTCCCAGACATTATATCAAACTCCTCATGCTTGAGAGAAGTGGAATGTGGTTTGCTAGTGTGATCACATCATGAAAGAAAGAAGAATGGTCACAATCTTGGTAAGTGGCAGGTTGGCTGGGCCTCAAGAGCCCTCTCTCCCGGCCCACACAAGCATACTCGAGTTCGACAGGTTGGTGGATGGTGTTGTCAACCTGCCCTGACCCTCCAACCAGAACAAGAGTTAATCATCCACAAGAAAATGTGCTGGTGCTATAATTGAAACTAAAGGACAGACAACTTATTGCTCTCGTCTTCGCACCACAGATGAAGCAGAATTGCTCCTACACGCTTACTTCCACCCTTTCTGTGATCAAAATTTGTATAACCAACTTGTCATTTGCTGCCTGCTTTCCCTTTAAAGCAAATTGTGAAGTTTTTTATCTAATGACTGAGGAAGAAGAGATTGTTGAGGCATTGAGTCTAGAATTGCCAGATCCTTGTCCTCCTAAAGCATGATTTCATGAGATGTGAAGGCTCAATAACTTAACATGAAAATGATTGGAAGGATATTTTCTGCAAGTATTGCCTTAAGATGGCAATTCATGTGGTAAATTCAGAAACTCGGCTGCCATTATCTCTTCAAATGAAATGTCAAGAAATTGAAGGGAATACTATGGCTCATGAGCATGATATTAAGCACTTAGATGCCATTCAGAGTTTGCAGAGGGCTTGGCATGCTCAGAGCTTCGCCTTTCATATCAAAGTAATATTTCAATGTTTATGAAGACATATGGCGGAGAAATGCCTGTTTCAACTCAATCTTTATCAAAGATAACAAATGAAGGCGTTTCATATTAATAATATATTCATATAACTTGCGCGCCCTTGAATGGTTATAAACACAAACAGGCCATCAGATTCAGTAGCTGATGCAAGGATTTAGACCAATCTCTCCCATTAATGTCAAATTAAAAAGCATGCAGTCAAGTGTAAAGACTATACTAGATGTTTACACAACATTATGTTAATAATTAGCAGCGTACTAGAGCTGCATACAGAACTTACCAGCAGCTCATATTTGAGGTATCATTTCTTACGACCTGGGAAAGTCTTCTTCACAACTGCCACTGATACCAAGAACTGATCAACAGATGATAGGGTCCTCGAGTATATCTGGAGGGAAATAACTGGCAGCCTTTCCCGGGAACCATTTGAAAAAAAGAGACAAAAAAGGGGTGATATATGATGAGTAACATACCAGGTAGAGCGTAAGATGCAATACATTCATGCTTGACGGGCTAGCCGATAAGAAGATTAGCCAAATAGCGTGACTTTAACATGCAGATCGGTTTACATCATATAAACCTCGGATCGTTAAATGGTGATCGAGCTTTTAATTTGAGAATTTAGTCATTCGTATCCCACTTTCAAAACAAGTGGCAGTAATAGTTGAAGAAAAGGTCGTGATATTGCTGTTCGTGGATATGTTCACAGGATGCCTCACGACAAATTCTAATCGAGTCCAAACAACAGTAAATTCAACGTTTCCAGTAGGAGCTGAAATTCTCGAACACACATGCACATTAATAGTAATAACGATAATAAAGGCTAACACGGAGTTCAGGCATCTTGATGTTTATAACAAAACCATAACAAAAAGCTGCATACAATCGGTTCACTCTACATGGTTGGCTACAGCTACCACTATACACCGAAGCTTTTGTTGGCAAAACTGTGGCGCTCCCTAACCAAAACAAATGATGAAAGTAACCACTGGACCAGGCCAATGCAACACATCGAATAAATATTCTTCACACGGAGTTACTGAGGATAATAAGTCTCCTGCACGAGTTAAAGAATTCTTGCCAGTGTAGAATGCCTGACATCCTTCCATGCCAAGGTGGATTTTGCAAGACACCATAAAATTAATGAGAGGATGTCATGCGGTTATCTCCCTCACTAACCAATCCAAGCTCGGATATGCAAAGTACAGAATGAGGAAAGATGGAAGAGCAAAGATGACTGTAATTACTACGTACAGGGCCAAGACAGCTGCACTGGCAGGTATTGCATACAGAATGATGAGGAGAAAAATGATGACCAGCGGGAATTTGGCCGTCAAATGAACAAAGAAAGCGAGGGATTTTTTCAGGGACAAATGCAGTCTCTCGATCACATGATAACTGTCAACCTGATTGCCATCATGAACTGATTCTGATGGTTCAGAACGATGAATGTTACATCCCCTCCTATGAATATTTCCTGCAAAGCTTGCCGTTGCTTTCGTGCTAGATGGCCAAGCTGCTTGATGACCCCCTGAGATGGTGGAATGAGATTTCACTCTATCACCATTCATGCTCTCAAGCATCCAGAGGAGGAAGAAGTTTTTCCGAGGAAATTTCAGATTCCCCCTATAAACTAAGCGCAGTGACAAGAGATTGCACCATGGGCAGGATATAAAGAGTGGGAGCTGAAGAGGTAAAGTAGGAAATTTCACAACTGCCCATTGTAGCCCTAGGATACAGTTTTTGCATAATGTATGTCCACACCACAAAACATAGGGTATGTTTTCAACAAGGTTAAAGGATTCCCAGCATATTGGGCATTCCAGACCCTCCTCTCTGCTAGCAATGGAAGAAACTTCATCATCTGAGCAATCCAATGAATCTCGTGCTGGCTTCAATGCACCATTCTTTGGCCCTGTACTTCCAGCTATACATCTTGATGCAAAATTCCACATCTTGCTCTTGCAACTATAAACCAAACATTTCACCTCCACCACGCAGAGAATTCAGTTCCTAGAAGGTCAAAACAAATAAAAAGTGCGAGTCATAGCCATTGAAAAAAGGAGAACTAGACAGAATCCAGTCCATTCAAATAGGATATCAGCTTCTTACAAGGTTTACACGAATTACTTCACAATATATACAAAATAAAGGTGATTAAAACAAAATTGCGATCCATAATTTTCAATTCAAGCAAAATATTATCACGAGGTTTTGTGGTTTCATTATCTTCTGTTGAAGTATGCAATATAAGAAAGGTTTAAAGAATTCTCCCATCCAGTATTCTTGAAATCAAATCCATGATAAAAAGAAACGGGCCATTTGACATGAAAGAAATGATAACAGATCACAATCCCACTTCTCACAATAGAATTGTGCTATATGAGTTTCTCATTTCTGAAAGCTGAAACTCAAACTCCATTAAAATAGTTACAAGAACCTACATGCAGATTGGAAGAATCACAGGACTTCAGGGTGCTCTTTTCTTTTTGTATATTTATTCATGAAACGAAAACGAAATCAACAGAAAATAAAAGAACTAGACAGCAAGCCTAATGTTTCCTCCCCTCCAATAAGATTCTCTTATTTCTCTCCACAAGTGGTTGTCCCAACTTTGCTCTTCTCTTCTAATTTTTTCTTCGCTGCTTTCCTTCTCTCTTATTTCTAGTTATGGTTTCTTCTCTGTTTGTAGTTCTTTTTCTTCATTTTATTTTTTCTTCTTTTATTCATCTCTCCTGTCCTTCTTTCTAATTTCTTGTACTGGTTCCTTTCTTCCCTGCTTGTAGTTCTTTTACTTTGTTTTCCCCTTCTTGGTTGCTTTTCCCTTTCTTTCCCCCCTTCTAATATTGGAAGATTGCTTAATTTCAAAATTCTTTTGAAAGTTAATAGCTCTTTTACATTTTTTTGGTATAATTTTCTGAACTTATTTTTTAGACATTGAAATTAAAGGCTTAATATATGCATAAATTAGTGTTCAATACTAAAACTTGATTCAGAACACAATTTATTCGTAATATGAGGTCAATACACTTCCATATTTGTCTATTTTCATTTTGTTGAGAATTATTAGTAGTATTAATATTTTATTTATTTATGCAATTTTGTACCGTAATATATGCCAGGGTACACTATTAATTACTACGATGACCATAGAATGCATTACTAGAATTCATAATGATCGTTAAAACAGAAAAGTTGATGAAAATTAGCTTTCAAGGATTTTGTTTGCATTTTCATTTTACCCCACCTGAGAACATAAAAAATGGCAATGGAATGCCCAAACTTTTTCAAACAAAATTTAATTTTATCTAACTTAGCCCAAAACTTCTCATGTGAAGTTCAGGTTCAGAAAACGCGCCATCAACAAAGTCCTGACATAGTAGAAACCCTAATTTTTACAATTATTCGGGATGATTCCTCGTTTATGCATACACAAAAGCTGGTATACATCATAATACATCCTCTAGTATTACTGTCTCATTATTCAAAGACGACAACGGCCAAATTAATTGATTTCAATACCTAAATTCAGTGAACCGACATCTATAAGTCACAGATAAATATAAAAAGTTACACACACAGGGAGAAAAAAAAAATGAAATAAGAACAACGCAAGTTCACCGATCATAAAAAGTAACTCAAATCCGAAGCACAGAATGAAATCCAAAAAAATGAAAAATGAAAAAGAAAACAATACCAGCCCAGCATCTATTATATGAGATCATCAAATTAAAGAAAAACCGAAAAGCGATCGATTTACCAGGAGACCTGAGCAAGATCGGAAGAAGCCGAAGGGACGAGAGAGGAAGATTGTGTGAAAAAGCCGAAATAGATCCTACGATCGTCTCTCTCTCCACTCACGCCGTAGGTTGGAGCTGCGCTTTGGCCACGAGGCCGACCTTCAGTCAATCGAAATCCGGCGTAAGAAATTTCATTTTAAGGAGACACTGAATCCTTTAAATATGTCCTTTAAATTAAATAAATACCACAATATGAAAAAATATGTAATTTATTAAGATAGGACAAAATAATTTTTGATGATTTAACAGCAGAATAAAATTATATCAATTTTTTTGTATAAATGAGAGAAAATAAAAAAGTTTGGCAAGAGAAAAATAAAAAATAAGTGAATTAAATATGAAAAGAATAAGAATAAAAGTAAATATAAAGAAGGGAGGATCATTTTAGTCAGGTTGGTGTTTCGCAACCCAAAGCAGATATTATAGAATAATATCAATAAAAGTTTTATACTCCTCTTGTTCATAAATTTGTTTATAAATCGTATAATCATTACATTTTAAATACACGAATAAATTTATTTTAAATAAATAATAAAAATATTAAAAAATTGAAAAGAGAAAAAAATTAAGAGAGAGCATAAATAAAAATAAGAAAAAAATGATAAAAACTAAAAACTTAAAATAATAATAATTTTTTAATTTTACGTTGTGCAGTTAAAAAACCTTTTATATTATTATAATATAGATGTGGTGTAGAGAGTGCATCATTAGTATTTATAGCAAATTTAGAAATTACGAACTATTACACACACACACACACACACATGTATATATGCATATATAAATTAACCATATAAATGAAAAAATATACAGAATTTTAGAATTTAAATACTGTAAAGTTTTAATTATGATACATCAATATTATTTTAGCTATTATTGAGACCAAGTTAGAAATATTCTCATTAGGATGCAGCATGGGCGTAGGAATTGTATATTTATAAAAATGCTAAACAGGAAATATAAATTTTAATTGAACGCTTTCGATGTTATTCTTTCATTTGTATCCTTGTATAAACGTATTCACAGGTGAGTATATATAGTATGATTTCTAGAATTATGATGAAAATAGGGAGTGGAGCAGATAGAAATACGCTTGCTTATTAATTTTCCTTTTTTTTTTATTAATCTTATTACAATATACAATCTTTCAATTGTTATTCATTAAAATATATTTTATTTTAATATTCTGTGTATGCTTGTAAACAAATTTTTCACAATTTTCATTCCATTAAAAAAAACCAACATATAAATAAAATTTTAGTGTTCTATGTATGTGTAATTTTTTAAAAATTACAAAATTATTTTTTAAATAACAAAAAGAAAAATATTTAAAATTAAAAGTGTAAAAACATTAGAAATGAGAAAATGAGGAAAGTTCAAAAGAAATTGGAAAGAGAAAAAATTTGAGAAATAACACATAAAAATATTAAATTAAAATAAAAATGAGAAATAACATAATAGAAAAATAAAAAAGAATTTTAAATAAGGGTTGTAATTTGATTTTTCACAATCAAATCTTTATTAATTTAATAATATAATATATACGTATACACACGCGCGAGTTGATTGACTTGATCCGCGTGTGTTGACTGTGGACGCGTATAATGATGATGTATTTGGTCGTTGTACTTTGAAAAAAATGGAGGCTTATCAATTTAATATTATAAAATAAGTTATCATTTGCAAATATTTTACATTGAAAGAAGGAACATATATTTGATTGATGCAATGACTAGTTGGAGACGAAACTAGGCAAACAACAGTAACCCTTTTCTCTACGATGGGTGAGACATCATTTTCACTCTCATCCTGGTTACAATGCTTCTGAATTTTTTCCCCACTTAAACACCACAAATTCTTTGTCAAAAATGGAAATGGTTCCCTCGAATTGGCATTTGGGACTGCTGCAACTTTTTGTCTCTTCGAATTTTTGTCCAACGACATAGCACAAATGATTGATTCCTCCTGACTAGTTGTTGTCAACCAGGCCATGCATGGCCATTTGTTTGTCAAATATGTATCTGATAGTGTTCCACATTTGATAATACACAAACGTGTAGTAATCTTTTATTATATATTGAATGTGTTATATGATGTAATAATAGGCCATCAATCTCTGTCAAAAAAAATAAAATTGTGGAGAATTCATCAATAATATAACCTGTAATAGAAAATGGATTGCATGCACCTGATTTGATGGCAAGCACAAACAGTTGCATTTCTGCATTTTGTTGATTCTTGGATCAATATTAGTGGCTTCTGGATTCAACTTGATTGTTCCAAGCAACCATTCACGCACGGCAAGGGAAAAGGAACAACCTGTACGGAAAATAACCTAATAAAAATATTTTCCGCACGCATAATGTTATTTTGTTTCTTAAGTAATCGTTTGGCTGTTTTGGGGTTTCTTAATCTGCTTTTCGTAAGCTACACAGAGACAATTTTCAGTAATTTTATTGCATTGCTTCTTACTCACAGTGGTGAATTTATTTTTCTCATCCTCCGGCTAATCATATTTAAGGATTAGATTATGGTGCGTTTACTCATAGAAGATGTTTGTTCATTGGTCCCAGTGCGCATCTGTGTTTTTCTCATGCTATTTTCTTTTCGCTCATTTCAGAGATTGAAGCAAGATATAAGAACGTTTATTTCAATCTTCTATGAAGAGATTTAGTCTGTTCTTTTGGCTTGCAATCAATTAACCCAAGATAATCTGACAATCCTCATGCAATCTTCCTTGATGCAAAATTTCAGTTTCAAAAGCTTTGGGCTAATAGATTCACGTGTGATTGTTTTCTTTCGTTTTTGGTACTCTTTCCAGGCACAGATAATTGTCAACCTCACGTGGACACTACGTTGCATGTTTTGTGAATTGTCATGGGGTATTTGTTAGGCTGCTACCAAGTATCTACCTAACACATAAAGTGGCATATAACTAGGTTGTCTGTGAAGGGAGATATCTAAGAGTCAGCACCGAGCGGTAGAACTCCCGCTTTGACTCGTGAGAGAGCCACCAAGTAGGTAGAAAGATCGAGTCAGGTAGGTAGACAGAATAGAGTCAGCTGGAGAATTCAGCGGATCAAAGTGCTGTCCTTGATTGTTAATGTGATTTAGGATGTTGTTAATTATGAAATTCTGCTTCATCATCTAATTTGCAACTAATAGTCGAAAAATGACAGTGGAGGGATTATATTCAAATCTCCAAGGATTAACAAAACAGCTTGTATTAGTCTCCCACTCTATTATATGGAACTTCTTGCTCTAAAACCTGTGAATGAAAAGTGAAAGAATCTGTTCTAATCTTGTGCTTTGTCTGACTTCTGCATGTAAGTTTACATGCATACCCTTGAATTATATTCCCAATTCATAATATAGTTTCATAATTTTGTGCAGGTACCTTTTCTCCTGCGCATGACCTTCTCTTAGAGGTTTTAATGGGGTTGCATTTTTCAAAGAACAGGCCAAAGCCTCAAGATTTGAGTTTGAGCGAAATCCAGAATGAGCTAGTCAATTGTCTCTGGAGAAATTATATACGTAACTTGGTGTCAAAAATACGAAGGCGGATGCAACCTTGACATGTCTTATATAACAGATCGAATTTTAGCAATATCATTCCCTGCAGAGCACATGCGAGCTATGTATCGGAATCCTATGTGGCAGGTTAAGTCCGCCTTGGAAATGAGACATTGTGATCACTATAAGGTTAGCATTAGATAATCTGAACCGATGTGATTTACATGTATTTTGTGGGTTGTCCGTCAGTATCTGCTTGATATTTGATTTTTGAACCATTTTACATTAGAATAGTTGCTAGCCATTTTCAGTTTGGAGAAATCTGGTTGCAAATGTTATTCACTTTCTCAAGAACTAGCTTGTTCCTCAAAATCTTACCCCCCTCACTTTCCTTTTACCCTCTGCACTATGCTCAAATCCATAGACTGCTTTAATCCTTTAGTGAATTTTTCCTTTGTCTCGATCTCAAGGCTAACCCGGGCCTCAAAGCCATCAGCAAAATGTGGGCTCCTGTTAAGGAATAGGTTAATTGATTTGGTATGATTTTCAATGATACAGCAACTGAACCCTTTTTGTCTCTTAAATTGAGTTTCATTCAGTCTCTTAAAGTAAATTAGACAAAACATGGGCGCATCCAGAAGGATGCAGAATCAGATGTTCTTTAATGCCATATGTGTTCAAAATACTATGTTTGTTTTTAAAATTTGGTGTGTGTTTTTAATTATTTTTGTTTCGAACATCGTGTAAAAGTAAGAGAGAAAAATAGATAAAATTTAAAAAGTATAATAATTAAGTGTGTGTTTTTAGGTGTACAATTTGAAAACAAACATACCCTTTTGCTTCCATATTCTGGCCTTTGATATAGCCAACAAATTCATAACCTTCTAGGAGTTTTTCACAAAAAAAAAAAAAAAAAAACCCTTCTAGTTTTTTTTCATTTCCTCAGATAACAGAGAAAACATGTCTCTTATTATTGTCTGAGGTACTTTAGTTTTATGGTTGATAGGTCTATAACTTATGCATAGAGCAAGCTTAGGATGCATCTCATTTAATGGACGTGTGGAGAGATATCCCTTTGATGACAATCACGTCCCACCAATATCAATGATCAAGGAATTTTGTGAAGATGTCCACTCTTGGTTATCGGGCAATCCAAAGAATATTGCAGTTGTGCACTGCAGGGTGTGCAAAACTCTCCCATTTCAGCATCTTCTCTATTTTCATTATATTACTTGTGGTTGGACATGATCATTATTTCATTCCAGGTTATTCAATTCAATTTAATTAGCTAGTTCACTTCTTTGCCCGGCTCTTGTGGTATATTAGAAATGGTTAATTATTGTTGCCTTCTGTTTGACTCCGTTGATTTATTGCAGAAGTTCAGCTCAGCGTTCGGAATTTTCTTGAATTATGTTACGTCATGTGCATGTCAATTGGTGTTCATTTGCTTTCCTCTTAACTGTGAGATATCGCCAGTGCCCAAATTCTATTTGTGGCATGATGCCATCCACTTTTGTCTGAACTACAAATGCAGGGAGTTGAATCTGTGTCAGTTTTTAAAAGTTGAAATTTTACCGTAATTACTTCTGAATCATCATGCTAGACAATTTTAAAAGGCTATATTTATGTGTAGGAGGTTGAAAGTTTATCTGCTTTGTACTTTTTGGCAACATAAATTTGCAGGCAGGAAAAGGTCGAACTGGCTTAATGGTATCTTCCTATCTAGTTTATACCGGCATGTCAGCTGAGCAGGCTTTGCGAATGTATGCAAGAAAAACGAACAACCAATAATGGAATAACTCTTCTAGGTACAACTAGGCAGCCACACAGTCTGTGGAACTATTTTGAAGGGTTTCATTTTAAAATCTTGGCAGTTGCAACATCATTTATATGACAGCCAGATATGTTCTTTATCTTGCTGAACTTTCTGGATATCAGTCAAAACTTAGATTTGGTAAAAATTGAAGTATTCCATGTGGATGTCTTGGTTGCTTTTCATTGGAACTGAATACAAATAGCTCGACTTTTTTCTTAAAGGAAGAATTAAACGGCAGTGTTACTTTTGACTATACATTTAGTAGATAAAATAGCAGATGCAAGAAAAAAAAAAGAATTGCATTTTCTACTAAACTACTCAAGATTGGCAGTCCCATTGATCTTCTGTTTTCTCAAGAACTTCACAAAAATTTCTGTAAAGAATATCTGTTGTGTGTCGGGCAGAGAAATCTGAGATACCTTCCTTGAATGCTGGAATGCAGTTCATTTGACTAAATATGAATTGAGATTCTGTAATTTCTGGAGTGTGTTTATTGGCTTACTATGGCTCTGCAGGTCTCAATGGCAAGCCAACTTCGCTGTGTTTCATACTGGGAGAAATTAATTTCTATCACCGAAGGAGCAGATCTCACTCCATACATCAGATTGCCTAAAACATGTAGCAGAGAACTTCAGTACATCTGTCTATATGACTCTGTCAACATAGATCAGATATTTGTTGTAGTTTGAGAGTATAGTGGATCTAATTACAAATTCTGACTGAACCTTATTGGGCTAGAGGAGAAGCCCGAGTGTAGTGGGTCCAATTACAAACTCTGATTGAATCTTATTAGATTAGAGGAGAAGCCCATCAAATTGGGAGCATCACCCATGAACAACGTATGTTGGGCCCGGAATAGAGCCCAACAAAATCGAAGAAAACTGTTCATAAGCTTGTGCGTGGGCATGTATATAAGTGGACTTGACACCATATATTAATCAAAAACTTTAAATCTGTGAGTTATGGGTCAAGTATTCACTTTATATACAAGTCATTTTTCTTTTTTTCTACTAATGTGGGATGCCACTTTTTCTAAGTCATTTTTGTTTCCCAACAATCTCCCCCTCAAATATGAGTTTCTTCCACTTACCCCCCTTCAATCAGAAAATTTCTTCCACTTACTCTCACCATCTTCATACTCGTCCCATACAAACTTTGATTGAACCTTATTGAGTTAGAGGAGAAACTCATTCAAATTGGGAGCATCACCCATGAACAACGTATGTTGAGCCTGTAGCGGAGCCCAACAAAATCGAGGAGAACCGTTCTGGCATGTATATAAGTGGGCTTGACATCATGTATTAATCCAAAACCTTAAGACTGTGAGTTATGAGTCAAATATCCACTTTATATACAAGTCACTTTTCTCTTTTTCTACCAATGTAAAATGCCACTTTTTCTAACTCATTTTTGTTTCCAAACACTCAAGATTTTAGTTTCCATATTGATCGGTTGCTACAAATGTGTACGGTTGCGCTTTCTTTACGCAGATTCCTGGGCAGAGGTACCACCCCCCATTACAGAAGTCTCCCAAGAGTTGTTGCAGACGAATAAAAGATCATGAAAGAAGTAACAAGCCTCGGTGTTACTACTCCTCCGTTGAGAGCAAAGAAGGAAGGAGAGAAGAGGTGGAGCCTCGTTTGGTAGTCCAAATGGACACTGAAAGTTCCATAATCTACCAGAAAACCTGTCTAGGTTGTTATTATGATAAACCTGTGCAAGTAAGAACACTGATAGTATTCCACTATAATCCACATATCCTCGTCATCTCTTACTTTTCCAGAACACAAACCAACTAGCAAATTCACTCACAAGTAATTCCCATTTGTAGCAACACATTTGCTTGGACAGGTAAAGGGTGATGTATGTATACTGTTCTACGAAGAGCTGATTGGAGAGCGTCTCTTCAATGTTTGCTTCAACACGGCCTTCATTACCAGCAGCCTACTGCAGGTACTTGATCTTTACCCAGCATTCGTATCTTTGTCGCGAATTTCACTCTTCATCACTTAACGACACGCACATGTGGATTTGAACATGTTCTTTTTCTCACGAGTGACACCATTCAGTTCTCAGTGAGGGAATTTGACAAAGTTAGGGTAGGTCCATTTGTGGTCCTTCGTTCTGCTTGGAGCTGTTCTTCGGTGCTTCGCACTCTAACTGCTTGATGCCTCCATCAAACGATGAAAGTCGCGTGGATGAGTAATTTCGGAAAAATTGACGAGCAGCTGCAGCTCCATTGTTGTCCTCGCAATAGGTGCAGTGGTTTCGTGTAGGCTACCCGTCCCTGAGTTTTGCCCTGGAACTGTAAGAGAGTTCCATTCTCCCTCAGCTGTCTTCTTGTTGAGTGTAATAATAGCTGTTTACGGACACATACACTTATAGTTGGGAATCATAATCAAGATGTGCTTCCTTGTGTTTCCAGTTTGGTGAAAGCAGACAAAAGTGTTGAACATGCTTTTGATCTAATTTTAGGCTGTACTCAGATTTTGTGTAAAGAAAGGAATACTTCTTATGCAGGAGCTTTGTGTGTTAAAAGGATTCGTGGCCAGTCACTTTATTTTAGGCTCAATCTAGATGAAGTACTGGAAAGTTTTTCTTTCGGACGTTGAAAGAGAAAAATACTTTGTTACAAATTAGACAAAGATGATGGTCTCTCTATGAACGACCATTTTGTATGATTATATGTATTATCAAACCAAATAATCTTTTATCTTACTTTTTTTTCCTCTTATTTTCATATTATTTTTAAGTTTCCATGCTAATTATAATCCCAACTACAATCCAAACCAAGTATTTTTCTCCTCCTTTCTCTCAATTAATTTACATTTTTTTTAAAACTTTTTTCTTTCTCTTTATTTTTTTATAAATTTTCTAACGTAATTTTAAAATTTCAATAATTTTGTTATACTACTCTTGTTTATTTTTTATTTCATGTCATTTGTTTCCACTCTCTATTTTAATATAATTTTATATTTCATCATATTACTAAAATTATACAAGCTATGTCTGCAGGCTAATTTTATTATTTTACACATTAAAACACACATTTCCGAACATGCCGTCTATTAAATTAACTTTTTTTATTTATTTTTCTCTTGTAAATTCTTATATTTTTGTATCAATTTCATTCCACCAAAATTATATACAGTATCATGGTCTATGTTTGTTTTTAAACTATAATGTTTTAATCTCAAGACTTATGTAAAAATAAAATAAAATAAAAATAAAATTTAAAAAATGTAATAATTGAATGTATGTTTAAGCTTCAAAATTTGAAAACAAACAATTTTTATGATTTTAAATACGTATACATAATCCTCCTTAGATTATAAATTATAAAAATAAAGCATAGATATACAATG
Source organism: Avicennia marina (assembly GCA_019155195.1). Lineage (NCBI taxonomy): Eukaryota > Viridiplantae > Streptophyta > Magnoliopsida > Lamiales > Acanthaceae > Avicennia > Avicennia marina. Next base: position 12,597,638 of record CM032765.1, read on the forward strand.
CATTTTAAAATATTTGTATGATAATTTTTTTTAAAAAATTAAGTATAATAAAATTTATTTTTTAAATGTCAAAAATTGATAATGGTAAACCTCCGTTAAAAAAACGTCTAGTATGAGTCCATGAGATGACCCAAATCATTCATAGACTTTGCACATTTCTTTCTTCCGATCCACGCTTGAATAAAACCCTAATTTAAGGACATCGGTTTATCCTATCAAGGCAGTGGATTTGTGCTGTTTCCTTCGAGTATGTCGACCCAAAAACCTTCGAGAACGCCTGCTGAAATCGAGGATATTGTCCTCCGGAAGATATTCCTGGTATCGCTCGTCGATTCCATGGAGAACGACTCTCGAATCGTCTATCTTGAGATGTCCGCAGCCGAGATTCTGAGCGAGGGCAAGGAGCTCAAGTTATCGCGGGAAATCATGGAGAGAATCATAATCGATCGCCTCTCCGGCGACTTCCCGGCCGCGGAGTCTCCATTTCAGTACTTAGTGAATTGCTATCGCCGAGCATATGATGAAGGGAAGAAAATTGCATCGATGAAGGATAGAAACGTGAGATCAGAGATGGAAGACGTGGTCAAACAAGCCAAGAAACTGGTGGTTTCGTACTGTAGGATTCACTTAGGGAATCCTGATATGTTTCTTCCTAATGGGGAGCTGAAAAAATCAAATGTTTCGCCGTTGCTGCCGTTAATTTTTTCCGAGGTTGGAAGTAATCTTGATGGGTTTGGGGGGAGTAGTAGTGGGATTTCATGCCCTCCGGGTTTTCTGGACGACTTCTTTAGGGATGCTGATTACGATTCAATGGAACCAATTTTGAAGCAGTTGTATGAGGATTTGAGAGGGAGTGTCTTGAAGGTTTCCGCGTTGGGGAATTTTCAGCAGCCATTAAGGGCATTGTTGTTGCTGTTGAAGTATCCAGTGGGGGCAAAAGCTTTGGTGAATCATCCATGGTGGATTCCCAAAAGTGTATATTTGAATGGTAGAGTGATTGAGATGACTAGTATATTGGGGCCCTTTTTTCATGTTAGTGCATTGCCCGATCATGATATTTTCAAGAGTGATCCGGATATTGGGTGAGTCAGAAGTTTTTCCCGTCGTTGTTATTCTCGCCATTATGAACTTGCAAGTTCTGATGTTATATCTTGTAATGGTTGTAATTTTACTTTGGCATGTGCTGTAACTAGTTAATTATTTCTTGTAAAAGGTGCTCGATATATTTATGTATGTTGGGTAAATATTTTTATGTTAATGAATGGTTGTTTCTTTTAATGCCAGCAAACAGTGCTTCTCAGAAGCATCTTCTCGCCGGCCAGCTGATCTTTTATCTTCCTTTACGACTATCAAAAGTGTTATGAACAACTTGTATGATGGGCTGTCAGAAGTTCTATTGTCTCTCCTTAAAAACACAAATACTCGAGAAAATGTTCTCGAGTACCTCGGAGAAGTCATCAACAGAAACACTTCAAGGGCACATTTGCAGGTATATTTTCATCTAGTGATGGAAGAAAATGCTTTGGCGTTATTTTACCCTGGTGGACTTAAGAGTAACATTTGAATGCTTCTGATATTCTACTCCATGTTTAACCTTTCATTGCGTGGAATTTGGCTACAGGTTGATCCGTTATCCTGTGCTAGTTCTGGCATGTTTGTAAATCTCAGTGCCGTAATGCTTCGTCTTTGTGAGCCATTCTTGGATGCCAATTTGACAAAAAGGGACAAAATTGATCCTAAATACGTTTTTTATTGTAATCGCCTGGAACTGAGGTAAGAATTATCTCGTGGTTTTTGCTAACCATTTCTCACCTTAATTCTAAAACTTTATATTTCTGGCGACAACTTGTACCAGAGGATTGACTGCTCTACATGCATCATCCGAAGAAGTATCTGAATGGTTTAACAGTAATAGTACAAAAGTTGAAGGCTTATCAGATAATGGTGATGGACAGAACCGGTTGCTACAATCACAGAAAACTACAAGTTGTAGCAGTAATGCTAGTGAACCTTCATTCCTTCAAAATAATAATCCAGCATCCATGAGTAGTGAAAAGGCCAAATATCCATTTATCTGTGAATGCTTCTTCATGACAGCGAGAGTGCTTAACTTGGGTCTGCTAAAAGCATTTTCAGACTTCAAACATCTTGTGCAGGTCGTGCCTCATTGTTAGTTCAAGCAAAGTGATGCATTAGTTTTTCCTTTACTTTTATCTCTCCCTTTCCCTTTCCTTTTGTTTTTGTTTCTTTTGAAATGTCCACTGTCCATCAAAAATATGTTATTCTTCTGTTGTTTGAAGCTATAATATATATCACATGCTTTATTTTCAGGAAATTTCTAGATGTGAAGATGCTTTATCCTCTTTCCAAGCCATGCAAAGTCAAGCACCTTCTCAACAATTGGGGCAAGATATAGCCCGACTTCAAAAAGAGATTGAATCGAACAATCAAGAGAAGTTATGCTATGAAGCACAAATACTAAGGGTACAAAAGTTTGCCTCATGTTGTGTCTCCCTAAATTGAGACTTGATTCTCATAAGATGAAACTCTGTTCATCATCTGTTCTCTAACATTTGATGGCTGGTTCATTTTTAATTGTGATATTTGAAAGATGCCTTGCAAATCTTTCCAGTGGAGCAAAGATAGTTTCCTTCTGCCCTTTAATTTATTAATCAAAGGCTAAGAGCTACTTTATTGATCTGTCATAATTATAAATATAGCCAATTCTGCTATAGTTTGGGAATATGCGTTTTTTGCTGCATTCCTCCTCCTTTCCCTCTTGCTAAATTGTGCCTGTCTTTTTACTCTTTTGTCCTGTAGGATGGGGGAATTCTTCAGCAAGCATTGTCTTACTACCGCTTAATGGTAGTTTGGTTGGTTGGGCTAGTAGGTGGGTTTAAAATGCCTCTACCGCCAACATGCCCAAAAGAATTTGCTTCCATGCCAGAGCATTTTGTGGAAGACACTATGGAGTTGCTAATTTTTTCATCTCGAATTCCTAGAGCTTTAGATGGGATTATGCTGGTATATCAGGAGTTGATTTTTTTCGGGTATCATCTTGTATGCTTGGTAAAACAATATGTTTTGTGTTCATCTTGACAGGACGATTTTATGAACTTCATCATTATGTTCATGGCAAGTCCTGAATACATCAGAAATCCATATTTACGAGCCAAAATGGTTGAAGTCCTTAATTGTTGGATGCCAGAGAGGAGGTATATTTTGATTAACTAAATTACACAATTTATTGCAATTCTTCGTACTTCTTCCTTACTTCTCTGAATGTCCAACATGCTTCTCATCATTTGTGCATACAGTGGCTCAAAGGCAACAGAAACTTTGTTTGAAGGGCATCAGCTATCCCTTGAGTATCTAGTGAGGAATCTTCTGAAGCTTTATGTTGATATTGAATTCACAGGTTCCCACACACAGGTGATTGTTGATAAGGGTTCTTATGACAGCAGTTTATGGGATGCAACCTCTTCATTTAGATATTCTGTTAGATACTTAAATAGAATATTCTTAAGTGTGATGTGGACCATTCAACATAAACATGAAAGTTCTTAACTATTTGACTATTAGTTAGTTAATTCCTTATTATTATTAGTAACGAGTAATAATTTGATGGATAATGTTAGTTTTTGAAGAATTATTAATTTGCTAATTACTATCTTTAGTGAAGTGTAAATTGCTTTTTTGGACTCCTTGGCTCCTCATTATCAAGTTTTCAATGAATATTCTGACAGTAAAAAGGAAAAGGAAAAAAAGATTGCAAAAGTTATGAATTCCATTGAGTTTCCTACACTTGATCGAACAACATTCTTTGAAGAGTTATGGGATGTTAGTAGTTTAAATGAACGAAAAATGACTAGAAAATATGCAAAGTGCTGCATTATATGCTGATTTGAGCTCTGTGACACCTTGTTCAGTTCTATGACAAGTTTAACATCCGTCACAACATTGCCGAACTCCTTGAGTACTTATGGCAGGTTCCTAGTCATCGTGATGTCTGGAGAAAGGTAACTTATCCATATTAACGGTTTTATTCTGGTGCTTGTGCCTTTTTTTTGTTTTATTGAGATCTTACGTATATATACTAAATATTGCACCAGATTGCAAAGGAGGAGGAGAAGGGAGTCTATCTGAACTTTTTGAACTTTTTGATTAATGATAGCATTTATCTGCTAGATGAAAGTCTAAACAAGATTCTTGAACTTAAAGAACTGGAAGCCGAGATGTCTAATACTGTGGAATGGGAGAGAAGACCTGCCCAAGAAAGGCAGGAGAGAACTCGACTGTTCCATTCTCAGGAGAATGTTAGTTCTTTCTTCGTATCTTTTGGTTAGTCATCAGGTTGAAATGCTTATTGAGATGGTAGTCCATTGGTGTATGTAGATTATTAAGATCGATATGAAATTGGCAAATGAAGATGTGAGCATGCTGGCATTTACTTCAGAGCAGATTACAGCTCCTTTTCTCCTACTGGAGATGGTATGTCTAGTCTTTCTGGATGATTTTCAGCTTGTTTTGGATTTGGTCTAAGTTTTTCTGATATAGCTGGTTTATTGAAGGTTGAAAGAGTTGCTAGCATGCTGAATTATTTTTTGCTGCAACTTGTGGGCCCCCAGAGAAAATCTCTTACCTTGAAAGAACCTGAAAAGTATGAGTTTCGACCAAAACTATTGTTAAAGCAGGTACTGAAATACTTCCTTATGCTTACGAATTTTATTGTTGTTATTTACAAGCTCAGAAAGTTTGTTAACAGTGATCTTCCAGTAGTTTTGGTTGGTAAGCAGCTATGCATCAGAGTGTTCTATGTTTTGCAGTGGCAATGTTAGTTTAGACATCCTGGTTTGCATTTGTGCCTATGGTCTGTTGAAAGTTGCACTCTTTACTGGCCACCTTTAATATTATCAACTCTCTCTCCCTAGACGGGTGGGGGGACCAGGGGGGAGGGGTTGATATTTAACAACACTTGCTACAAATTTCAAACTTTGATCATAAGAATGATGAACATGTTAACAAGAAATCTGATGTTGCTATACCATTTTCTTGTATTTGAAGATTGTCAATATATATGTCAACCTGGCTAGAGGAGACAAGGATAATATTTTCCCTGCAGCCATCACAAAGGATGGTCGTTCATACAACGAGCAGGTAAATTTGTGGAATCCTCTTCTTTTAATACTGCTAAAGCATCCTACATGTGGGAAGCATATACATGACCCAATGAGCCAAACAACTTATTTATTATTTTCTCAACCCTTTTTATGTTCGGTGGGGTGGGGTTGCCAGCTATTTGGTGCAGCTGCTGCTGTCTTGAGGAAAATTGGGGAAGATGGTAGGATCATACAAGAGTTTGTTGACCTTGGAGAAAAAGCCAAAGTTGCTGCTTCTGAGGCAATGGACGCTGAAGCTACTCTTGGAGACGTACCAGATGAATTCCTTGACCCAATTCAGGTAAATCTTAATTTTGTTGCTCCTGGTGACAAGCAGTTCTATATGCCACTTCTGTTTGGAGTGAGTTTGTACTAATTTATTTTGGTTTATTTCTTAACATGAGATACTTTCTTGGATTTCAGTACACTATAATGAGGGATCCCGTCATTCTACCTTCATCAAAGGTCATTGTGGATAGACCAGTTATTCAGAGGCATCTTTTAAGTGATGGTGTATGATACTTTTGACCTTTTGTCTTCTTCGTGATTTTATAAAAATGAAGTTAAATTATTGGATGGTTTTTGGAGTAATATTCGACTTATTTCCTTCACGTTTTCTACAAGTAAAAGTTAATTATCTTGTGATTTTGAATCTACAGACAGATCCATTTAATCGGTCTCATCTCACCACGGACATGTTAATACCTCACGTGGAATTGAAGGCTAGAATTGAAGGCTATATAAAGTCCCAGGAATTGAAGAGGCGTGGAAAAGGCTTGAGCATGCAAAGCGCCAAAGACACAATACGGACAACCGATACAACTTCCTTACTTGATTAGAAATTGTATTAAGATTTCCTGATATTTGTATATTAAATCTTGTTATATTTTCTATGACAATGTCTTATTACATTAGATTACGCTGATGGTGGCTTTGTCTTGTCTGAATTGTAGTCTACCTGCCATCCGTAATATGCATTGGGCGTCTTTTTCAAACGTGGTTGTGGAGCAACTGGTTATTCGCTTTCCAAGAAGCTCAATGCTTTGCCCCCTCAACCTACTGTAACATGATAGTTCAATTTGTTAATGAGCGTATCCATCTGGGCATACATTTTCTGCATCTCACATTTGTGTTAAGGGCAAAAAAGCCAAATGCCAATTTTATGTTGCCACTGAAATGTAGGGCGGGCAGCCATGAGGCAGTTGTATCAAATATCAATTTCATGTTCCTCAACTAAGAATGGCATCACCCATCCTGTGTTGTAGTTCCTGTGTCTATCTTCTATATTCCATTGCATTGTATTCCCAGAAAAGAAATATTCAGGTGCAACGCATTCTGAAATGCATCGACAAAGACATGGCAAGGAGCCTCGTACAGATTCAACCATCTAATGAGATAAAATAAGCAACTCACCAAAGTCTTTAGCATTAGAGTTATTATTCAATATCAATTCTTGTAAGTTAGAAGGATCTCGAAAGATTACAAAGAAAATTGTTCTTCTGCCGAATGCTACGGAATCTTGTGTATTTGATGTTTCATTGCCAACCATCGATTTTTGTTTTGATGCTTCCAGCCACTGAGATCATTGGTCTAACATGAGAGCTCGATAAATATTTGGTAAACAATGCAGCTTTTGATTTTCCAAGGTGAATAGGGAGTTCCCCGAAAAATCTTGACATGTTCTTCACCAGAAAGATTCAGTTAGAATTGTATGTACAGACATGCCAGCATACGACACAATGTGAGATTAAAGCAATCATGGATGCATAGGCTCCTTGTGGACATTGAGAGACTGGAGCAGAAAAGATCGTCGTACCTGTGAAAGTCTTCAAAAATGATCTCCCACTCTTCTGCAGCAGGCTATCGGCACGGTCAACAGATGATTGCTTTTTAGAGTTTCAACAGAGGACTGGTTAACTTCCTCTTGGAATATTCTCTGGCAATGTTTATGGTGTTTTTGTTGTGGCGCAGATAAAACTCTGCTAGGAGAATCTGGCGTTCTTCCTGCGTCAGGTCCCCATGGTAACCCTAAACCAACAGAACACCTATGGAGCATTGAGAAATTTGTTTTGAAGTGTGTGCCATCTCAAGACACAAATAACTAAAATTATCGGCAATGAACTGACATTCTTCATCACGTCATGAAAATATGGATCAAACATTTATGACTGAAGTAAGTGCTGAAGGAAAAAGAACAGAAACACAACAATAGCTCTAAGTCGAAGGTAGAAGAGTAGTCATGCAATTCCAGATACATGGCTGGACATTGTTTCACTCTGTGCGTTGGTTACTCCAGATAGGGTCACAATTTTAAACCAGCAACATCAACAGAGTTATCATACAATTCTAAATACATCTTTGGACATTGTTTCACTCTTTGTGTTGGTAATTCCAGAGAATGTCATAATTTTAAAACCGGCAACATCAACATAAAGGACAAATCAAAGTTGACAAGATTAGTAAAGGTACAGAAGTCCATGCAGCCCCCAAAACAAAGGCGTCAAGCCACAGGCCCAGATATCTATATGAAAGCAATTACTGCAGGACATATGACTTTTAAGTGATGAAGTCCATTAACATAGCCAGAGAATACGATTCTCCAGAACAGCAGTCAACACATTATGTTTTCAAGAAATACTTGCTCCAGAGATCACACCCATATAGTTGATGACACTATATTAAACCATCTATAAGAGCAAGAATATTTCTTGGGCAGGTCAGTTTATCAAATTAAGTGGGTTTTACACAGGAAAGGTATTACCAGGCGAGAAGTTCTGTCACAAACAGCTTGGTGCATAAGAAGGCCTGAAGCAACTGAAACATTAAATGAGTCTACCATGCCTCTCATCGGGATACAGCAGTGTAGATCTGACAGATCAAGAGCCTCTTCACTTATCCCCCTGAAAGTGATAACTTCACCACATGACATAATCTAATCTAAAGAACACATCTCAAATTTATGACATGAAATACAAATAAAATAAATTAAAGAACCAATTCTTAGATAGAATTGGTAAGGAAGTTCTTTGACTTGACAACTTCACTTGAATATAATTGTTCAAGACTCCGAACCACATTTTGGTTGCCACATATCAAAAAGCCAATAAGCTGGAGGCTAAAGATATACCTTAATTCATTCCCAACAACTATTGCAGTCGGGCATGACCAGTCAATATCGCAGACAGAGACCTGAACTAATTCCCAACCATGCTATCATGTTAGCTATCTAGATTTCAAAGAACTTCCAAACAGTAAGGGCAAGATAATAATATGGGAATACAGGAAAACAGAAGGGATAAACTTGTTGATACCGCATCCATCCCCAGGTGACTTGTAGCAATTCTATAACCACGTGCTCTCAGAATTCCAAAGCACTCCTTGATGGAACTCCAAATTTCAATATCCAACCATTTCTCTGCTCCCATGCTGACATGACGATTGTCTCGGTACCTAATTTTGGACATGGTACTAAGTTAATTTAACAAAGGCAAAATCCAATAATTATTTTCCAATGGAAAACACATATAAAAGGGAAATGCCCCCTTTCCAGGCATAAGCGATATAAAGTTCATCACTGGCTTTAAGAGAAAACTTATGTTCATTATAGAAAGACTTGCATCACTAAATTCCATTGTCCAATTTGTGCTAGTGTTGCTTCTATTTAATATAATGACTATCAACTAGTGGTTCTGCTTTCAACTAATACTCCACACATGAGCGTCTCAATTCCCAATCCACAACTTAACCCACTTCGAAACAGCTGGGTTTCAAAATATTTTAGCTTCTAACTTGAAGCAATTTCACTTGTTCTAGATCATTCAAGCATCAAAATTCTAGATTATTTCCTATATATTACATATAAGGATTCAATATATAGCATAGACCATTTCAGGCAGTGATGCACCTTCTCGAGCTGTCACACGACACAACATGGACAGACTGAATTCCAAGAGCATCAGCAGATCGTAAAGCAGCAGAGACGTTCCCAAAATCGCTCAATCCCTCAACCACCAAGCACACTGAATAGCTCCTGTTGTTCACTACATTCCTAAACCTCTCCTTCCTCGCATCCATTATATATGGACCCATTGCCTCCAAAACTTCACTACTGCTCAGATACGCACCCCCTGCTTTATATTTGTCCAAATACGGAAACCAACGCTCCCTCTTCCCATCATCTTTAAATTCATTAACACTGCCCAAACGACGTTCCATCTTCATTAACCTTGCAATGTCATCCTTGTCTTTTGCAAGCAATTCTTCCACCGTATCTTTACTTGAATCCTGAGGTGTTTCCAATGTCACATCATGAGGTGCAGTTCCCCCTCCAAAATCCGAATTTTTTAAAGAAATAGCTCCTTCCGCGCGACCATAGCTTCTCGAAATTGAAAATGGCTGTCGAGATTTGGTCCTTAGCCCTATTTTCGTAAAAGGGGTATATAAAAAGCTATAGCAAAACACGTAGAAGCACATAAACACGCTTAAATTTGAAACATGCGAATAGAAATATACCTGAATGAAGTGAAATCAGAGAAGAACGGTGGCGCGGAGCAGTTGAATTTAGGGCACGAGCTCGGAACTCCAGACATGGTAAGGAAGTTCGGTTTAGGGTTTTGCAAGCCCGCATTTGCAGTTGAGGGAGGAGGAACGCCAAGGCAGCGTTTGGCTTTCATTTGCAAATCTTTTTAATTACTTTCAAAATGCAAAAAGTAAAGATTCGACATAATTTGTAACACTTTTTAAAAATATCATAAAATAATTTATACCAGTAAAAGTCAGCACAATTTACGTGTTGGTAAATTTTATAAAGTTATTCTGTTTTAAATAATAAAGGTAAAAAATAATCAAAATTAAAAGTATAAACATATTTAAAATAAGAAAATAAAGGAAGTTTAAAAGGAGAAAATCCTTGAGAAATAATACAAATTAAAATACCAAGTTAGAAAAAATGTAAAAAATAAAAGAACAAAATATGAAACCAGTTTTTATTAAAGATAGTTGTGTAACTTTGTGCAGCAAAAAACTCAGATTTCAAATATTCAAAAACGCATATATTTAAAATCTAATATTACCACTATGTTATATAATACACACACTCACACACACATAATCATTAAACTTATGTTATATTTATGAGCTCATTAATCATATTAAATAAATAAAATTAAATATTTACAATATTTTTATCTCTTAAAAATATTTTGAAATATGAATCAAAATATCTTCCTTATTTCAACTCAGGTCAACATATTTTTGGAAACAAAAACACGCACTTGATGTTCATTACCAAAAAGAACTGCTTAAAATTATTATTTTCTTCTTAGGGGTTTAAAAACTAGGCATCCAAAAAAGACAATAATATTTCTCTGAATTGAATTTCTACCTACATTTTGAACAAATTTATAATTTGGGGTGTCAATTTTTATAATTAAATGTGTTTTTTTTCAAATTTTGTAAAATAGAAAAAATATTAAAATTTAATAAATGTAATAATTGTAATGTATATTTTTGTTTAGAAAATTTGAAAACAACCAAACCCAAAACATTTATACTTAGTGAATCTAAAAAAAATACATGGCAAACACATCACAAACAGGGTGGAGATTAAACGAACATTCAACAAATTGTGGAACGCTAGCAAGTTAAAAGCATTCACTGTAATCTGCATATCCACTCAAGACAAAAATGCCCGACATTTATTACATTCAGTGTGACATAAAGACGGCATAGCACTCAGGCAGATAAAGCCTTCTTAGAAATGAAGTCAAGGGATATCCCATTCTCCTGGAGCCTCTTGTCGAGGTCTGTCGGGCCGAACACAATCCCAGGGGTGAAAACTCCCCCCTTTGGAAGATTCTCACGGTCTTTCAGCACAAGAAGCGCGCACTGAAGCAGAATTATAGGAGTGGCCCCATATCCAACCTCAGGCCCCATCACCCTTGTTACCACTTCAGTGTCAGGTTTCTTTCTTCCCTTTGAAGCTAGGCCACTGTCAGAAAACCCCCGCCCAACGAAAAACATCTTAAAGGAGGCACTCCTCACTTGTTCTTCGGAAGGCCCTTTCTTACTGAACCATCCGAGGCTGAAAAATGAGGGAAATTTCAGGAGAAGCCATCTCCCCATAGAGATTTTGCTCAAGAGCCCAATGGCTATACCGAGTATGATCGCGGGAAGTAAACCGAGTAGCGATTTTGATCCCAGTTTCACACCAAAATGTACTGGCTTGACAGATGTCCAGAAGGCCTCCCTCTTCTTGTGGTTTTCGGCGCTTTCATTAGCACCAGGTAAACCCTGCGGATTTTCTGTCAGAATGGCCAGTGTTCTTCTCACAACAGTAGAATCCGCTGATGGTAACTTTAGACCCCAAAGGCCCAGCTGCTTCTGGTGTTCCATGATGGGTCCCTTGGCAGGTGCAGGTCCAAGAATCTAACATGAACATGCAAGTTTTAAGGAGTGTTGACCATATCTCAGAAGCAAACAAAATGAAAAAGTTGAATTCGTAGAAGCTTTTTACCAGAATGAAGGGACTACTTCACAGCGGTATCACTAATTCACTATGGGATCATTATAAGAGAAGTTGGCTCAGGCCAGTACTGAATGAACATTTCAACTTTACTTCAAACTAAACATGCTGCTGTCGTGTTGTTGTTACTAATGCCAAAATCAATTTACAGAAGAACAAACAAATTAGGAGCAGATTGTTCCATGAGTTCTGAATTAGAAATTCCTCAATCATCTGTTTGCCCTCACGCAAATCAAAAGGTGATTTCATTACAATATAAACAGAGGGCCTAGACAACACCCTTGTATGCAAGATGTCGTTCATTTTCTGTAAATTCACGGACTGCCAAGAAGGAGACCAAGAAAACGAAGAAAATCAACTTTATCAAAAGAGCAGACAGAGAATTATACCTCGGGCCGGGCTCTTTTAGGCCTGGACCTTCTCAACTCCACCAGCTTGTCGGCATTAGCCACCCCAAGAACCGCCGACTCATACGTCCCAAAATTCAAAACGATCTTCTTGTCCGACTCGAAGCTCAAATAGGCCTCCACCCGGTTCGGGACCGAGGACCCGGTCCAGTGCCTGGAGTGATACAGCAAACCGATCTCTGCCGGAACGGAGTCAAACCCGCAAGCGGAAATAACCAGAGAGCCCTTCTCCACCGCCTTTTCGTGGTAAAGCGCCTCCGTCTTTTCCATGAACTCGGGCTCCCCACAAATGTCCAAATAATCGCAGCCCGAATCCACGCACGCCGAAACAACGGGCTGGCCGTAGAGCCGAAACGGGCCGACGCAATTCAATATGATCTTCGCTTGGGCGGCGAGGCGGACAAGCGAGGTGGGATCGGAAGTGTCGGCGGTGAGGAGCGGGATTTGGGGAGGGGAATTCGGACCGGAGGCCCATTTAAGGGCTTCAGACAGTCTGGAGGGGCTTCGGCCGGCTAAGGCGAGGGATTTAAGGGGTGAGTTGGGCGCGTTGAGGAACCTGAGGGTTTCTCGGATCACGTATTTTCCGGTGAAACCCGAGGCACCGAAGATAACGATGTCGTAGGCTTTGGAGCTGGTCTGATTCGTGATATTTTCCGCCATGACTGAAGAGATTTTCAGGATTGGAACTTCTTCGGAGGTCGGGTTAAGGGTTAGGAGGGCGAGACGAAGTTGATGACGAGGCAACGGTTAAAGAATGCGGCACTGCATGCGCATCGTCCAGCTTTGGGAGCTCCGTTTGGTTTGGCGACCCTACGCCCTAGCAGCAGCCAGCCACGAGGCACGGCGCACACTCTCCCGCCCCCTACTATTTTATTCTTGCTGCGGCATTTAATGGATTGTTGGAAATCTGGAATGGTTCGGTGGTGGAGTTGCCCGGCTTCGAGGGACCTTGCCTCTTGTCCATCTTCCAGTTTCCATTCTTAGAAGGCCCTCTGTCTCTGTATGATTGCCTTTTTCTGCTTATAACCTTTCCCTGAAACTTCTGTCCCCACGGGTGCTGAAATTTGGGCTGTCTTTATTTTGTTGTACAAAAATAAAAGATATAACATTTTTAAAATATTGTAATAAATGTAGCTTAATTTGTATAAGGGTTGAGTTTGGAAGAAGGGTTTCGGCGAGGATGATGATTGATAAGAATTATATTAACGTGAGCAACAATGGAAAGTTTTATTTCTCTACCCTTATATGTGTATTCTCTCTTTCATAAGTTGGCAGGCAAATTTAAAATTTAGATGGTTTTAGCAAGTACGATGATTGATAAAGAATTATATTAAAATGATCAACAATGAAAAATTTTATTTCTCTACCCTTATATTTGTAATCTCTCTTACATGGCAGCCAAATTTAAAATCTAGCCACTTGATAGCCTGTTAAACCCAAATTAGGTTATCAATATCGACACAACTACTGAAATTGTCATTTCATGCTTAGCAACACTCGATCTAACAAGGGACATCCCCGGGGGGGGTATGGTGTTGGGTGCAGTTTCAGGTGTCGTGGCAACCTCCCGTGACTTAGATAGTCGACTCAGACATCATGACTTGTTGTCTTGTGTCCATTTTTCAGTGTTGATGGGTTGGGTAATGTTTTCAAGGGCTGAGTTTGGTAGCAGAGAGAGGCCAGTTTCCGAGGTTATTGGCGATCATTCTTCCTCTGCATGTTTGTAAACCTCAGTGGGTCGGTGATTCGGTGGTAATGAGATTAAGTTACAGGGTTGCCACGATTACTCTTCCCACAGTTGGGTGAGTTTGTAATAATCTACTTGACTTCAATTTAATTTTGATCAAATTCGAGTTAAGTTCAAATAGCTTGACTTGTTTACTTGAGTCGAGTCTGAGTATTATTTATGAGAACTCGAAACTCGACAAACTACTCGAAATTGTATGTGTGTATTTATATATTATAAGTACTAAATTATGCATGTGGCTCAGTTGTATTGATCCATTTTAATTACTGCTAAAGATCTCATATTCTACTCTTTCTATGCAGATATTTTTTATTTTTTAATGGAGCTCGACTCAAGCTGACTTCCATGTTGTTCTCATCAAGTCAATCTCACCCCTACCTAGCATTGACCCACACTCTACCTCCATCAATATTCTTATCTTAAGACACTACAATGGTTGAAGTGGTGGGGATGAGGAAGGCTTATCTTGGTGGGGCCAAGGTAAATCACCCTCCCCAATATGTGTCGGGTCCACCATTGATCTGAGCCACAGTGCATGCATTGTTTTATTTCTGTTATATTCCTCCATTTTTCTTATGTTTTGATAATTATGTGGAATCCATCAAGCATTAATGTGTTTGTGGTTGAAAGTAGGCAAAATACACATTACGAAGACGACACCACCACCACCCATAAAGATAATAAAAAAATATTAATAATAACAAAAACAACAATAAGGCCAATGCCTTATTATCACAATACCATTAACTGTTATTAATAATTGAGGATGTTAGTAATACTAATAATACTAATATTATTAAATAATTATGATAATATTATTAACAACAGCAGCCACAATGACCACCACCGCCACAACAATATCAATAAAACAACAACATTATTATTAAACTACATTCATCATTAAATACATATAATTACCTTTTGTATGATCACTATTCTTCCAAGTATAACCACTGCAATTATTAATAATTTAACATATACCCCAAATTTCATCCATTCACATACACATTCCACTATTATACATCCCATTTTTTCCAAACAAAATTACCCACTTTTTTCCAGAAAAGAAAATTGTCCTTAAAAGGAGAGTACATCGGTTCGCAGCCTTAGTCATTATAAGCTAACCAAACACCCTATAAAAATAACTGGGAGTGGGAGAAAATTTTTCATTATTGAGCAACTATTTCAATGGCAAATATAAGTTTGTGCTTCAAGAACTTTGCCCAGGAATGAATTGTGCATTTCGAGTTTGCAAAGTCATCAACGGCAGAAAACCCTGTTTGGTTGTTTTTATCAATTAAAACCTACTAGGATACACACACACAAACTCATTATCCTGTAGTCCATTTTCAAACATGGCTATATATATCAAGAAATGTTCGTTTGGCTCAGATTAAACATATTATAAAGACAGCAATGATCACGTTAAATAATCCATCATCATTATTCTCTAATCTTGAAGAACATATTATAAATTGAAGCTGTGATGCCGACAAGATCAAGATGTAGTGCTCCGCCAAGTATGCCACGGTGGATAGTCTTTTCTGTAACCAAACAGATCAAATGAGCACAACTCAGCAGTCAATTTGTTAAAGCAATCAGATCAAGCTCACATATATAAACCATGAGGAGAAAAACAGTAAAAGAACGCTTTATCTAAAAATGTGCAATCACATTTCTGTCAATTATTTTATCGAACAATTTAGCTGCTTCCCCAATTCGGTCCTGGTTAGGTTAGACCACTATCCAATCCGCCATGAACCCACAAATTGATCCCAAATCAACATATATATCCAGATATAAAAACGTCCATTTGATCACAAATCAACCCTAAACCCCTTTGACAGCCCAACTCAAGACAACATTTCAACCCGAAAGTAATTGACGAACAATGAGTCCCAATATTTTACTGCCTCAAATTCAAATAAATTGGCAAAACTTTATTGAATTGATCAGCTTTGAAATACCCAGAAATAATTGAGATCTAAAGATAGAAGTTGTTATTGATGATTCTGCTGAAAACCCATCAGGATTCTGTCGAAAGATTGAATTTTGCCGAGGAATTAAGAAGCTTGGAGCCCAAAAATACATTCCGCTCGAGACCTTGTGTAATTACACAGGCAACTTTATAAGAATAGGGATCCGAACAGTTTTCCAAACAAGAAGCAAATATTCCAGGGATATTTAGGAAATCCTACTAACTTAGCACTGTTGGGATTCTGGTTTTGCCTTAGATTTCGAGGACGAACCTTCTTTCTTGCTTGTCGCACAAGAAAGAAACTTTAAAAAGTAAGAGGGCTAATTTATGTTTCTGTACAAATGTGGGTGTTGAAGTGTGAACGGATTCTTGTGCTGCTTAAAGTAAATTCATCTGTTTCGCGGAGAGGTATCCCGCATTGTAGACGAAAACTCTTACCAGAGAACACTTCATTTCAAGATTTGATTAGGACATACACACGATTCGATTTCAATAAACAATGGCATCCAGTTAACGCGAAAGAATTGTCTTTTTCTTCTGATATTGTTGGCTGACAATTTTAACATATTGCGGTTCTAACATCCATTTTCGGTTGCTTTCTCCTTATCTGGACCTGTTTTTTCATTTGCTTCCTGCCATTCTGAACCTAATAGTGCTCCTGGAAAAGCCCAAAATTCTATAAAGAGAGCAATCTTTTACATGCCATGCGTTGCTCATTGTTATATTTGCGATGCAAAGAACATGGGAGAATGTAAAGACCAAGAGTGACATTAGAATCATAGTGCTACTGTTCTGATCTGAGTGTACAGTAAATAAACTACACAACAAATTCAGGGAGGAGGAAAACGGCCATATCTTAATGACAAGAAACTTCTGGCCGGTTTACTCTGATAGTTGAATTCAGGAACACATAACATGAACTCTGTCGCTATTTACAGGAATTGATACTAAAGCTCAAGTGTGAAGAGTGTCACTAATGAAACCATTCCCTGAGTTTCACTGCCTATTAATGTAGAGAAAAACGGACACCTCTTGCCTTAACATTTTACCGGAAAAGAAATAATTGCATTAGGGCATCTCTGCCTGGGAAGGCGTCTCGTTCTCTTCCCCCATCCCGTTAGACTTCTGTCCTCAAGTGTAAAAACAGGTTTCTGTGTCGTTGTTGGACCTCCCGAACGCTTCCTTCCCCTACCATTTCTTGTGGAGCTCCGCTGGGCTGAACCTAAATGCCCACTGCTACCTTCAGCTTTCATCAACTCTTCGAATGCCTGAAAATCCTCGGTCACTTCAAGACGTGACAATGTAACCAGACCAGGAAGTATGTCCCTCTGGAAGTCCTTCCATAGCCTCCCCCTCCTTGACTGCCCTCTTCGAGACCTATTTGGCAACGTAGCATTCCCAGTCTCGTCATCAGTTGGATTGTTCGGAACAAGTGGTTCGTATTGATAGTGTTCTGCCTTGGTTTCTTCTATCTTTAATGTCATGTATTCAAAGTAATCCATGCCATCAGGAACGGATTCTTCTTCATCATGGGCTCCAGTCGGATCCAAGGAAGCCTCCACATGAATGCTTGCAATATTGTCACACTGGGAAGAAATTATTTCAGCAAACCAATTGAGACAGCTGCTATCTGCAGCTGCTGGAGGCTCACAAGCACCACTATCTACCAACGTCTCTTTCTCATATGATGAGATGGCAAGTATGGCCTCAGCAGCAACTTTGTCACATTCTTCATAAGTAGATTCCGACTTTCCTGACAGCAAATTTGTTTTCATTGAGTTGTCTTTTTTAGGAGGCGCATCCATTTCAGAATCAATAACTGCAGAAGCTTCCAAGTCTATCTCCGTTGTTGCAATTTTTACTATAGTTGTTGGAAGAGAAGGCGCTGATGGTGGAACCTCCTCGTCCACAGATAAGTTCAGGTCTATGTGATGACTCAAGTCAGATATGCAGTCATTTAATCCTTTCTGCAAACCAAGGTCCTTGTTTTCAAGTTGATTCCGTGGAATATCTTTATCTACTTCAACTTTCCTAGTGCCGTCACCGTCAGCACAATAAGAGTTAAACTTGGAGGGATTGTCTCCGGAATTTAAATCCTCGAAGCTTTGGAGCATATCAGAAATCGGAATGCCAAGGATCTTTTTAGTACCAGTACTCGTCTCATTGAGCTCATTGATCCCACCCTCAGCTATTGGTACAGAAATATCCTTCTTCTGCTTCAAAGCTTGAAAGGTTCCATCACTAATTTCAGTTTTCCTGAAGAAATTCTGAGAACAATTTTGCAAAGAGTCTAGATTCATAAAATAAGGACTCTTCATCCCTTTGCTCAGATCACCATTATCTTGTGAATTTCTAAGAAACCAGGGTAAGCCTCCCTTGGGATTTTCATGGTTATTTTGACCATGGGCAAGTACAGTCTGATGTTGATGAACCAAGTGTTGAAAATTCTGGGAATGTTCAGAATCTTTCTTCAAAACTTCTGCATGCTTTGAGTCCGTGAAATATTTGACAGGATCGCTTTCTGCAACCTTGTTAGGCACTTTGTCTAAGTTTAACCCAATCGCAGAACTTCCCTGCAACCAATTCCCAATCAGATCAGAATGATAGGAAAATTTTCTTTGGTTCGATTCAACTAATGTTCCATTTTTGCCACCGTTTGCATTTGTTCCACCAAGCTCAAGATTTTCCACGAAAGGTTTAGTGATCCACAAGGATGACCTAGAGGAGACAGCACAGCGATTTTCCTGATGATGTCCAATTTTCGTTTCCACTGTAGAAGCCGCATCTGATGGATTATTGTCAATTTCAACTCCAAAAAGTTTCTTTGCCCTCCGAGACACTGAATTTGAAAATTCCTTTCTTTGCTCAACCAGTTGAGTTTGGGAAAATGGTTGGGGAAATGCCAGTGACTTGCCAGAACAAAAGTCTCCAACAGAAGAATGCTTGTCGAATCTCATTTTCTCTGGAAAATGTACTGAGTTACGTAAGTATGAAAGAAGCAAATAAATGAGAGAAGAAAAGTCCAGTGAACATTGAGCCATGTGCTCTCTTAAAACTTGATCAATATAAACTTGGCACTGGAAACCTGACAATTATATCTCATTGCAAAAATATAAATCAGCACTATGCAAAAAGAAGCTTTCATTTGGAAACAATTATCAATGCATGACTACAGAAGCAGAGGTCACATTCATTCCCTTCAATTGACTAGGTAATAGGATAGTGAGAGTGCAATAGAGCAGAAAAATAATGCATAGTAATGGGCCTAAATAAAAATGAAAACTACAGCAAAGTACAGTCAAAATCAAACTAAAGCACAGGTGGAGTTAAAATCATGTAAACTGCAAACAAACATGTGTTATAGGCTTACCGGCATAATCATCAGACAGATGCTCTTTTCTACTCTTTTTGTCCCTCGATCCTGGGACACTCTGAGAACTTCTCCCGTTTATTCCATCCCGGGAAATTTGAAAGAAATCTTTTGTCACGAGATTGCAGGGTGAACTTGAATTTGCAGATACTACTTTTGAGAGCACGAGACCATCAGGAATTCCATCTATTGGTTTGTTTATACATATGTCTCCTCCATGATTGGTTCTATTGGCACACAAATCAAACGTCAAAGCATCAGCATTACATTGAGATGTCTGAACAGCACTAAGAGATAATTTAGTATCTCTATCATATAAGGCCTGATGATTCCTGCTTCCTGAGGTACTTTCAACCCTGGGCAATTTAGAAAACCTTTCTTGCACCTGCTTCTCCATATTACTAGAATATACGTCAGCATGAACTCTGCGGTCGCAGGTCTCTTTTGGGAAAATGCTTCTCCTATACAACCAAGGTTCACAACTGCTCAAAATTCTTGTATCGTGGGTGGGAGGAAAATCGGGTACAACTTTACCGTCCAGAAAAGTGGGAAACTGTTTGCTACCAGTGCCTGATGAGGACACACAGCTTGCCATTGAGTGTAATGAAGAAGAATGAGGGGCATTCCGTGTTCTCTTTGCATCTTCAGGAAGGATGGGAGGGAACAAAAGGCTCGACTGAGACTTTTCTTCCTTGGCAACAGCTTTCTTTATTTCTCTTCTTCTGATCTCGTTCATCAGCTCTTTCTGTCTGTCGTACAGACGGTGCAGTTCTTGAAGCTGAATAGTTAGACATGAAGCAAATAAAGGTTGCAAGTACATAATCAGATTCTCAAGTCCCAGTTCAAGGCTCAGATGAAGGCCAGAAATCTAACATACCTGGTCTCTAAAAATTGATTCATGCTCCAGAATTGTCTGCCTCACTTTCTCTCGGTCATATCCCGAGTAGCCACTTTCAGATTTTGGTGGTACAAACGAGTGGGGATTCTGTCCGTCTTTGGCTGTCTGGTTTTCACAATACAAGGAGCTTATTCCATTGCTTGAGCTTGCCTCAAGATCAATCACAGGATGGAACTCCCTCAAAAATGCATTAGCTTGTATTTTTGTTCCCATTGCTGGAATCAAAAAGAACAAAGGACTACCTTCACCAAAACACTAGTGGAACAATCCAACACTCTAAAGTTAATAAGCTCAAATCTTAACATCAATAACAGTTTAGAAAAATCCTAATAATTTCGATCTAGCTGCTAATTCAGCACAATCATTCATGGAAATAATTCTTTCCCTCCAAATGCTGTCTTAAAGTCGTCAATCCCATCCAAAGTCATGACAGGCACATCATTCATTAAAATGAATGGATCACTCACAATATAACCATCCGTAAAATGCCAATCTATATCCATCAAGAAGTCTGCCATTGCCCTCACCATGAATAAGGAAATACCCTTGTTTTCTGAGACAAGGTTGACCACAAAACTGTTTGCTTAATAGACAAACAATACACTTAATTTCCATAAGAGATGTACAACATCAATTTCATGTATGCCCAAATCCTAAAACACAAACCGTTATCACACTTCCTGAATTTTTTAATTTCACATCTAAGAAACCTTAATTGAGTTAGTGGCAAATTTGGTAATGAGTTGGGCAGTTATTATAAAGTGAACAGAGAGCACATATCGTTGAAAGAATTAAAAGCATAAGCTATCGATTTATGAGAAGAATCCATCCCACAATACAAACCACAACAGAACATCAATAAACATTAAATCTATATATTTTTTCATACATACATATACATGTACAAACGGCACAAGGAAGCAAGAAAAATGGAACTCATAATCAAGTCTCAAGAAAGGAAATCAAAATCGTAAAATACATGACAGCAGAATTACCTCACGCCCAGATTCTTTTTCTGAGTACTCCGTTAAAGCTCCATAAAAACAAATCCAAACTCTAAAAAAATTATCCACAACAGAGCACAAAGCAGAAAGCAACACAGAAATTCACTTTCAAAAGTAGGAATTCTATGCAATAGAAAGGACAAGAATTCAAGGACCCCAGAGAACAAAGCTGGAATCTTTTTTTTTTGCCGTTGAAGAGACCTCAAAAGAAAAAGATCACCTCCACCATTTAAAAGAAAAAAGGAAAGAAAAAGAGAAAAATTAAAATCCAATTCTTGATCAATTAGTACATACACGAGAGGGATAGGGAGAGAGATCCAAGATAAGATCTCTCTGTGAAGAAACACAAACACGAACGAAGAGTGTTTTTGCGAAGAACAATGACTTGAAATTTGTCAACATGTGGACTCACCTCATTCTATGTACTTTTCTTTCTCTCCTGTTTTTAGAATCAATCATTTCTTTTCCATTTGGCCATATGAAAGTCTGATTATCAGTACAGTTGGAAAAGGGGATTAAAAAACTCACAACTACGAAAATATATTATATTCATGGAGATATTCTTTGGTTTTTTGGGAGTGAAAGGCGTGGGTATCTGTTGGGAAATTTATTACATTTTTCAGATTCTGACACCTTCCGAGCTTTTTGGGCTTACATAAATTTTATGTCTTCTTCCTTCACAAATCCAACTCCAAAAACCCCATTATTTTAATTACTTATTCTTCCGTTATCTAAACACGAAAAATCAGATTGTTTTGTATTTCTATTTTGTTACCTAAATAATATTTATTTATTTCCTTAAATCTTGAAATCCTTATTATGAAAGAAAGAACAAAATTATTTTAAGTGTCAACACCAAATGCAAGACTCACCAGTTTCCTAAAAGCATCTAACTGACCTCCTCAACCTGATCTCTGTCCCACGCGCAGGGACGGCGACTGAATGATACTTCTTGCTGCTTCGAAGTAGAAATCAGTCGTACCAACGTTGGCAAGAGGCATCACACGCTCCTGTGTGGAGACTGGGCAAGGATGTCTCTTAGATTGAGTCGTAGAATGGCTGTTACATTAAATTACAACGACCTAAGTGGCTGAGAATAGATATTTATTATTTCATTGCTGATATGGACCTCAAATTTTTATTATCATTAATTCTTATTGGTTGACAAATCAAAATGATGTGTGCGCGCATAAAAATTTTAATTAAGTGTTAATGCAATTTTCTATATAAATATTATATGGTTGGGTTGAATATAAACTATTATTCTTTTACAAAATTTTGTTTCGAGATGTTTTTTTCTTCTGTCTTAAGATACGATGTGTGATGGTTAGATATTAGGAAAAATCATTTTTTCAGTATTTTTTATTTACATAAAATTTATCAACAGCCTATACGTTCTAAATTTGAAAATTACTTTACAAATGAGATCTTCCTTTTTCTTTCAGCTAACACATATTTGCGTCACTTGTGAAGTAATAAAGCATTGAGAGGTGGATTTTCCTACCTACCCTGATTAATAATTTCCAACTTCATTGAAGCAATTAATTAATAAACTATTAACATTTTTTCAGCTTTACCCAAAACATGGACATTAATGAACAATAATGGCTGTTAATGGAAATGGAAGGACTCTATTCTGGCATCCTCCATAGGTAGGCAGTGCTCATAACATCAAATCCCTAAAATACTAAAATTAAAATTTTCCTTCTTAACTTAAAAAAAGCTAGCCGTTGGTGAAAAATTAAATTCGAATTTCAACTTTGGCTGAAAAAGGAAAAGAAGAGTAATTACCCAATATACATAAAACATATGCCAAGATTAATATATAACTCTTTAGGTCGATGGATTATGATAAATATTAATAATCAAAGGTATAGTCTACAGATATAATATTTTATTTTTAAAAAAATAAAAAGTTGAGGGTTTATGATAACCATATAAATAATCGAATGTATGACTGACTGACACGCGTTACAAAGATTGTTGTGGTGCCATAGGAAGAAATTGAACCTGTAATTAAACAACAATTTAAAGCTTTGAATAAAAGACTACAAAATTATTGTGGTCGTCTTTCATGGAGTCAAGAGTTAGATGGGATTCATAAATGGCAAGAAACTGATGGATGGATGGATTGTGGTGTTTGTCCTTTTGTCATTGCATGGGATGGTCCCTTATTCCTTTAAGATTTTCTTGGGCAAACGTTGGTGCAAGATTTGATATCACCCTGTCATGTATACATACATCTGTTATACATCTTCCCCTATCAAGATAAAGGTCATGTATTGGGAGGAGTGTGCAGAGAAATTCAGGCGGGGTACCTTTTTATTTTTATCTCTTTTAGGAAGTACCTATATTTTGATGAATAATTGACTGTTTTTAGCTGTTACAACCCAAGTTTGTCACAATTATTACTCATTGCCTTGTATATATCAATAATGCAAGAGTACATGCTGAAACCATTCATGAAAATAGTCACAGATGGATATAGCTAACAATATTATATAAAATATCAAAGATTAATTTGTGTAATCTAGGAGTCTAGCAAGGAGCTCCCCCACACTAAAAACACTCATTACATTAGTTGTCATCTGTCACCAGTTCATGCAAGTTATTTTTAGATAATTGAAGGTTTTTTACGAGAAGCATTGTTAGAATTCCATCACAAGTACATGAAATGGTTGCATTATGGGGATAGAATAAATCCCTTACAATGCTGCACTTTTGGCCATTTGCAAGTGTTGGCTGTCACGGCAAACACCGGTAACAAGGCCACTCTTTGTTCCATTAATGTGCTGCTTATTAGTCTCTTAAACACTGTGTAATTCCTTGTCAAACGCATATGAACATTAATCTAAATTAATGCTGCTAAACAATGTATTGATCAAGAACGTGTTCAACTATAAGAGCACAGATAGTCTGATTTTTTGCGGTGGATTAAACCCGTTTTCATCAAACACAATTGGAACTAAACCAAACCAAATCCGGATTCTTTGAGATTAAAATATAATCATTTGATAGTACAGCACTCTGACCCCACTTCACCTGGATTTTCATAAATGATGATGGCTTTTGTGGGTTAGGAAAAGTGGGCTTGTCGGTCAGCTTTCGGCAGCAGAGCTGACAGGCTTCAGATCTCCAATATAATCATTTTCCAGATAATCCCAAACTGAAGTGTCTCAATATGTTCAAGTGGAAAATAATTCAGTCCAACCACAAGTTCTAAGGCATAAATTATCAGAAAGTTATAATAATAGAGATATAGAAAAGCACTGTTCGTTGGGGGAAATAAAGATTAAAGAAAGGGTACAGAGAATTGAGCGGATATTGCACGCTTTTGACATAAATATTTCTTGTAAAAGAAACAGACAAGAAAAGCAAGGAAAAAGGCATCAGTATTGGCTTCTAGAGAGGACTACTGACACTAATATTAATTGAGTTTTTCCAAGCTAAATGCGTGCACGTCTAAAATTTAAAATACAATGCATTATCATACTTGAATTTTTAATTTTATTGTATGTGTGTTTTAATTTTATAATTTATTATCTAAAGAAACACATGATGTATGCATAATTATAAATTTTTATATAAATTTATTAATGTAATGGAGTATAAAATTATATTAACTTAGATGGGAAAAAATAATAATAAACATCAACATCATAATCTTAAAAATTGAAGAGCACGAATAATTAATTAAATTTTTAATTTATTAATTATTTTTTACTGAAGTTGGAGCAACTAACCTTGATCATCTTCCAAATATAGTGTCATGATTCCTAACTACATTCGTTTTTAAGCCTGATTATATCTCAACTGCTCTCTCCTGATCATGCCTTCAATACAGGGGAATCATTCAATGAATTTCCTTCAAAATTGAATGATTATTTCTTGAATAAATCTCATGACCAAAATACAGTTTTTGAAGCACATTTTCGCATTCAATAACAATAGAGATGTACAAGTACTGCCATAGCTTTTAACTACTTAGTGTATCTTCTGTTTGTTGAAAATATTAACATATTAGCCAACACAAAAATTCACATGTAACCCAATCAGCAAAATTGATAATTCAGAAATACTAGTTATACATAAATTATATTTACACGGACTTTTCCCATTTTAAGCAGAGGGGCATGGGAATCTCAATTTCTAGGGCCACATCAAGAAATAGGAAATCAAAAGGTAATTTTCTCTAAGGCCCATAGAATCACCAAACTTTTTTTGGGCCCATGATCCCAAGAATTTCCTCGCGAAGCCCAACACTGCCCGCACTCGTAAGCCCAACAACAGTCGGACTGCACGCGGCCACCGTCCAATAACCAGCCCTAATCTCATCGTTCAACAGTGTTCTTTCCCAGGCACAGTACCCATCGAAGAACCTGAAGTCCCCAACTTGAACCGCACCCCTCTTTACCATTTCTGCTGCGCAGCCGACACTCTCCTTTGTTCCGTAATACAAGCCGTTCATCACCTCCTCAAACACCCCACACTTCCCAATTCCATCATTTCCCCGGTCAGCAGAGCTCACCAGGAACAGCCCATCTTCCATCGGCCCCCCGAAGAACAATGGCCGATCTGAAAATGCCCCCGACACTTCCAGTGCCGACGACCGCATTTCTTTGATGGACATCAGCGATGGCCTGTTCAGTATGAGGCCCGTCGGACCGATCGGGCCCGTGGACAGCAACAGGATAACGGTCCGTTCGAAAATGTGGACTCCGTCAAGCTTTTCCGTGGCGATCAGTAAGCAGCCTTTCTCGAGCTCGTGGATGGTGTGTGCCCATTTGTCTCCGATTGCGATTGGAAGAGGCTGGTCCACGGCGGCGTCTGGATCGACTACGGATGAAAGGGACAGATCTTGAGGCGGCAAGATGTGTTCTCTGGCAACTAGCGTTGCTCTGAATGCTCGCCAGTCGGCACTAAGCAGAGGCCTCTCGTCATCTTGTGGCGACGGAGATGCTGAAGCTGGACCTGATTGGCAACCTGTTATTCACAAAAGAATTCAGTAATCATGTTCTTGCGGGTTAAGATGCCAATTATTTTCTCTGATGAGGTAAAAGATTTTTTTAAAAAAATATTTTAACTTTATAGGTATATCAGAGAAGGGAATTACTTACATGCCACAGAAAATGGAGTGCCAAGTTTCCTACTGCGGTACTTCATGGAGTTTTTCTTTTTGTATGTGGGGATGCTTCCTCGGACAGGGGGTAGAGCTTCCATGGTTTTTGTGAAAGAATTCGAGGACAGAAAGCAAGCTTCCATGGTGTTTTCAGTTTTCCTTCTCACTCCACTTGATGGCAGTCTGAAAGGAGAATATGCTGCGCGATCTATGCAGAAAAGCGACTTAAAGGATATGGTATACGACCCAAGGATAAAACCAAATATTGTGCATATAAATAATATGTGGAGGGAGGTTGAGTATGCACCACGAATTGCCCAGGCCCCACAATTCCAAGTTGGAGTTATTCCCACGCGGCTCCCCAGAGACATCTGATGGGTCCCATACCCATGCCAACCCAAGTACGTTAACGCTGAGTACACTGTACACCACAAGGCTATTTTGAGACTGTCTTGGTCCAAGCAAACACTTAGTGGTGGAGGCTATCCGTGGTGAAAGGGTTAGTCCTTTAGGAATGACGTGGCGTGCTATGAGCCAATCATGAAGGATGATGTGTGCTTTAATTTGATAGGGGGTCAGTCTCGGAGATCATTGTATGCGTCAATCGCTTTAATCCGTGACGAAACTTAAGTGATAATTTTACGAAAAAAATTGACTCATAACATCAAATAGAACACCCCAGGCCCCGGTTGCTGGTTAACTTGAGTTTGAGATAAAAATATATTTAATTTATAAAAATTAGATGAATAAAAAAATTTATTTTTATATATATTTAATATATAATAATTTGAACGATGTGATAATATATAAATTTACAAGTAATTAAAATATATGAATATAAGTAAAAAAATTATAAAAATAAGTATTAATTTAATTGTGGATAAATATAATAATTAAAAAATTATTAAATAGATATAAAAGGTGCGAAAGATATAAATTTAAATAAAATTTATAAAATAAAATATTTAATTTATAACATTTTTTTAAAGAGGATGAATTTGGATGTGAGGGTGTGATGCCACAAGTATTCGTGGCATTACGGGATTGGTGGCCTGGATCTTTTCCTGACTTAAGAGGAGAAGATGAATAAGCCTTCTGACAACCAGATGCCCTCTGAGCGCAGCTGTTTTGTTGATAAACCTTTGAGATTGCAGCGGTTTGTTGATAAAGCAGTTTGAATGCAACTTGACTCTGTATTCTTAGGTGTGAGTGCAATTTTTTATTCTGGGTTCTTCTCCCTCAAATCTGTGAGAAAAAGTCCATTATAGCTGCTTAACACCCTCGACGTTTCGAAATGGTGGACAGCTCTCAACCCTGAATATAATTCTTTGACCATTCTGACACGATGACTCGACGTCGACACCCGATGTACGCTCAGACATAGGACTACGCCTGGCCGTGTGGTTTGTGCGACAAAAGTCAAGTTATGATGGGCAACAAACAGTGAGGTCCTATCACAAATTTAATGCAAACTATGTCCAATCAGATACTTAATTGTGCACATTACGCCCAGCAGGCGGCAGGTTTGGTTCCTCGTGTTTAGGTGTGTTTAGGTTTACGCCTTAGGGCATTAACTTTCCAAATTCAAAAATATTTGTTTGCCACAATTCAAAGCCATCGAGTTTCTAGATCAGGATTGTGTCTAGAACACAAGCAATTTTTCTACGTTGTTGACTCGGTCCACGGATTGTCTGGAACATTCCAGTTGGATTTAGCGTACACTTGTGTACATAGCAGTGAAGTCATGAAATTCGTAATTCGACTGTATAGACACCAAATGGCTTTTTGCTTCTGTCTTCTTAATGCAGTCCTGGGTTTGCAAACCTTGCCCAATCTCCTGTCCAAGGATACACTTGACAACATAGGCCAATATCCTGCACGCCAGTTGGCTCTTTAACTTCACTAGTTGATCGAGCATCGTCTCCTCGCACGGCATTATGCATTCGGCAAGCCCCTAAATGGGAACCCCAAGGCCCAAACATGTTCATACATGGCCAGCCCCTGGACCGTGGCATTCCAGGAAACTAAATCTTTTCTCTCTGTTGCATTAAGTTTTCTCCATGCCCTGTTCAGGTTCCCACACTTGCAAGTTGCGACAGATGCTAATCAATACGTTGCTCCCCACCACCACACTTACACCCACCTTTCATTGTAGACTGGTAATGGTAAACTTTCTCCCCCTGAATCCAGCAAACCGGATCCTGCACTTTGGAGATAAAATGCCAACCAAACTCTCATGACCTGGATCCAATCTTGTATCCATTTGATCATAAAGCTCCATGCCTCCAATGCAAGTCCCTTCTCACCATGCATGCCAAGATATAAACATTATCCCTCAACCAAATTCTTCATCCACGTATTATCAAACAACAACTTGGCGATTTCAATTTCATCCAGTATAGTATAACCAAGGAATAATCGTTGAACGTGATACGACATCGCTTGATGGCATTTTCTCAAAGAAATCAAATGCCGCGTTCATTCTCCAGTCTTCACATGCCCACAAAGACTCCTTCCCGCTAACCGGATCTCTCTGAGGCATTTCATCAAACAGATTATCGGCTCTTCAACAGCTCATTAATCACCGAACTATGAGTAAAATCATCCCTCTCCTCCCTTACGTGAAACACCATCTTCACTGCTCTAGCACCCAGCAAACCATACTCAAATTACGCGTCAATAAACTAATAGGGCATGAAGAAATCAAAGTAAAGATTGCGTTTTTCGACCTGGGCATGAAACAGATGCCTGGAGAAGAAAAAGATATGTGTAGCTATCCGTAATATTCCAGACCAGCACGTTCGGCAGAAAACCGAAAAGCTTTATCTGGCCCAGAATTCCAAACATTGGCCTTTACTAACGCGCAGCAGAGATGAGCATTTTGGCTCTGAATTTGATCGAACCCATCAACTGCTAACGTCATTTGGCGGCGGAACGATAAAGCTGTGATGAGCTTAAGTTTCCTATCCATCCACGTCATCTGCGTAATTCTTAAACTAGAACTGGAGTCAAAATCTAAGACCACTAATTCGTAACATGAAATATACACTTTCTTGTGGGCAACCATGATTAAACCAGTTTTTCCCATTTATTTATGTTAAGTAACTTTCTTTTAGGGCTGCGAATGCGTGCTGTGTATGTGGAAGAAGGGATGTTTTCGAAGACTGGTTCAGTATCTGAGGTTAAAATCTCTGCGGAGGTCTGAAAAAATCTTTGCCTGGAGAGCGTTGTCGGACCTCGATCTGGCACGGGATCTGCGTTTTGTAGTGTCTAGTGAAGACAAGTGACCTTGCAAGTGACGATCAGTATCGGCGGTTCTGAGCCGATTGCTATAGTTGTACATTTTTGTTTCGAACAAAATAAAAATAAAAATAAAAATTACAAAAATTACTATTTATTTTTGACTTAAATTCTGAAAATAAACATAATCAATATTTTTTAACAACTAGTTATACATTATGGTTTTATCCATCCATACTATTTAACAACTATTTTTTATTCGAAAAATAAATAAATTAAAATACCTTTACCCTTTTTTCTTCTTCCTCCTTGTTGCTTTTAGAGTATTCATTATAACTCTACCCTTTATAATAACTAACTCAGACTATTTTAATAAAATTTTTGAAACACTGTCCGTTTATACTATTTGATAATTTTTTTATTTTAAACATAAATAAATTAAAATAACTTCAACTTTTTTTTCTTCTTCCTCCTTGTTTCTATTATTTTAAGTCCTCTCTCTTCTTTATTGACATTAGTTTTCTCCTTTCTCATTCTTGAATTACCTTTAGTTTTTTATTTTTTTATTTTTAATATATATATATATATATATGATTAAGTGTGTATATTTTTTTGGTAAAAAAATAAAACCCAAAAAACTCATAATAGTTTTATCTTTTATTATAAATAATGAAATTATATAGTTTTTTTATAAATATATGCACAGACAAAGTCTGCAGGTTTTACCAATGTCATAAAGGCCAATTATCTATATTATATTAGTAAGAGTTTGGAAATAGTTTGATACATTCTAAATTTATAACATATTTTTAATTAAGAAATCCATGCCATTACTTTTAATCAAAAATACCAAACATACACCTTTTAACTGTATATAGTTGAATAAAAATGCAATAATTTTTTAAATTCATAAACAATTTTATACACGCATAAAATATCTAATTTTATTAGTATAAATATACTCTGTGCAACCAAACTAAAACTTTAGCGTTAATGTACAGTATATAGTTATCTGAAACAACACTTTTATGGTAGATTTCTTTGAATACTTACTAATTTTCAGTTACATGTTATTAAAAACGACTGAGAACTTGGGAATTAATTAGCATAAAGTTTTTTTACATCATATATTATCAGAAAAAGACTAACTTCTTAATATATAGTATTTTATTTTTTAGTTCTTTATTTGTTATAAATAATTATAGTTGAAAATACAATCAGAACTAAAAAAGTTACTGTTAGCTAAATTTAGCCGTGAATAATAGAAAAAAAATTATTTAATTCGACTTTACCGAGTGTTTGTCCAGTCCAGTCCAATTCCAATACAATTTGAAATTAAATGTAGTGTAAACTCGATTATTATTTTTTTGTCAATAAAAATTAGACTCAATATTTTCATAAATGAACTAATAATTTTTTTAAAACTTAAATCTTATTTTATTTGTAAAATCAAAGATAAAAATGAAACCGAAAAAATTAAAATATCAAATTTGAGAGAAAGTTGAAAATATATATTAAATTAAAATCAGAGAAGATAATAAAATAAATAAAATTGAAAATATGAAAACGCTATATGTGTGTGTGTGTGTGTGTGTAGTGACCATATGTTTGGCGGCAGCAAGATGCCATTGTAATCTTAATACATAATTAATGTAGATCAGTATTACATAGAAAATCGGATGTCTTTATCAATAAATATTTCTAACAAGTGCTGATAAGTTCAATTCAAGTGCGAATTATTATGGAACCCATAAAAACTATAATGGGATTGAACCAAATCTTAGTACTTAATAAATATTATTTTTGAAGTACAAACAACATACTTAAATGTTTTATGGCAATTGTACGTCAATCTCGCTTCTTTGTAATAAAAAATGTATAGATTTGTATGAGAAATATATATATATATATATATATATATATTCCCATTTGATAGATAAAAAATGATAGATTTAACGGATTGAAATCAAATATTTATTCATTAGTCACCACATTCTCGGGACATCCACGTGACATAATTTAATTGGTGTCATATCTTATCCGCGGTTCGGCACAATCGTATTCGTACCTAATTCCATCACGATGTCTTTTTTCGGCTTTGATTCCATCCACATTGATTAGTTCTAACGTGCACGTCAACTGGAGAAAAACGCTTTGTTCAGCTCAACGACAATAACGGGATTATCATATCAACTTTTTTTTTGGTTTTTGGCATCAAATTTAGAATTTTTATATTCTGTATTCGGTAATTCACTCAACAATAAGATTTTACCAGAGAGCCAAGGTTATGTTTGTTTTGAATTTTTTGTGTACTTTTTTTACGTGTATTAAAAAAAGAGAGAAAGATAGATATAGAATTTAAAATTTTAATAATTATAGTATAAATTTTTGGAGTGAAAGAATGAAAACAAATATAACTACGTTGATTTTTCGATTTCTCTGTTAAGTTTAAAGTAAAAAATGGTTAGAGTCCCCAATAAGCCAAAAAATTATTATTGTATAATTAAAGGAATCATTTATTGATCAGTTTATTTGCACTTTATGATAAAAATTAAAAGTTTATTATTAAAAAGGCAATAATTATTTAACACGGTATTTATTTATTTTTAATTAAAGCCACTATCCGTTTTACGCCTTACGTGTTGAGTGACCTGAGTACAGCTAATTATTCATCCACAAATAGTGACAATTAATCCACTTAGTTATTTTTTATTCTCATGAATAATATTGAAGTGCCATATTTCATAATTTTAACACGTGTTAAACTTTATTAAAATAAATAAATATAGAATAATAATGGAAAACTTTTAAAATTTATTATATGTGCTATATAGTATATAATCATTAAAATATAAAGATGGTTACTATCTACTTTTTCTACATTCAAATTCTATATAGTATAGATTGATAAATATAGATTAATTATGAAAGATTTTTTAAAGAGATCATTGAGATAACAAAATGTCTTATTACTAATATATTGTATGGATAGATAAGTAATCTTCATTATTCTAATAGATTCTTAAAGTGTTCCTCATAATAAATCTAATTATACTTTTTAATGACTCCTTTTACTTTTAAATAAATAAATAAATACATGCAACCACACTATAATAACTAACTTTACTAATTTTAATAAATTTTCAAAATACTCTTTTTAATAGATATTTATGCTATTTAGTAAAAATTTCTAAATAAAAATACCTTTATTTTCCCCCTTTGTACTACTATTTTAAAATTTTCTTTCATTTTTTATTCATTCATCTTCTTATTATCTATCTTTTTCTTTCATTCATTTTGAAAAATATATAATTAAATAAATTTTTTTCTTATTAACTACCACAAAATATAACAATTTCTTGTCATATTATTATTAATAAAATATAAGTATGCAGACTTATAAACTTATCAAGTATGCAAGTTTTACTAATTAAAAAAATGGCATGAGAGGTCAATTCAGGGTTTAGGGCTCGTCATCGTTCTCTTAAGACAGCGTTTGTTAGCACTGCAATATTTTATTTTATGTTTTGACCATCTGTGATAATTTATTAGGAGCGCCCAATCTTACGCGTTAACAATGATAACGTTTATGCATTTTGATATCGTTGTTACCTAACAAATATAAATTCTCCCAAACAACGTCGGATACCGAAAAACAGAGTTGCGTAGAGCGACGAGTTTCACACAACAAACTGCCTCGTCTTCTCCTACGCCCTAATCGTGCCAACCTTACCAAACCCGTACCAAACCCACAACGGTATTTGGAGATATGGAGCTTAGTAATTTCCGAGGTAAATGTTGAACCGGTTTCGGGCGGGAAGCGTCGGTGGGTTGGTTGGGACAAACGACACCTAAAAAAGCCAGGGTTGGTGATTCTACCTACCCCTTTTTCAACTACCGCTCCGCACCCGCACCCGCCCACTGAACATGTCAAATCTTGGTTGAATACCCGGGCACCTTCTCTTCTTTTTCTCCACTCTTCTTTGCTTTTGCCCGACGCATCACCAACCTCTTCTTCTTTGGGCTTGTTATTGTGCCGCCCGTTCTTGTTTGTGTTTGGGATTGGAAAATGGAGGCGAAGATGTTGAGAGCTACCTCTTCCCTTGCGCTTAGCCCCTGCAGTTCATATATTTCGAGGCCCAGTAGCTTGTATGCCCGCCAATCATGGGATAAAGGTTGCAGCTTTCGGTTTCAGAATCCAAGGTTTCCGAAGAATGGTATTATGGCTGTTCAAACTACTGTGGCTACCGTTGGGTACAAAGCTAAAGCCTTTTTTGTTCCTCGGATTCTCCTTTTTTGGTTTTATTTGTCTTGTCGGGCCGTCTGAATTATTCATCATCATTATCTACCTTTTGTTTAATCATTCATGGGTCATAAAGGAGCTTTGTTATTGTTTATTGGGATGACTTGCTGATTCAATGAGCATTTTGTCGAAGAGACTGACACGAATCATTTTGTGTAATGTGTGCAATGTAGAAGAATTATGACGAAGTATGGTGTAAGGGTTTCAATTTCAAGTACCCCCTTTGTCAAATGTTTTGTCTGTCCTTTGTAAAAACTAAAAAAACCGTGTCCTTAATTCGCGTCAGTTTTTATTCTCCTGAATTGTGTTCTTAGAGGTATAACTGACACCTTGAAGGCATGGACAATGTCTTATTGGGTGTACCCGAGTGTCCAACTTTACAAGGTGGCTAGTGTGTGCGTGTCTGTTATTTTTCTCAATTTTCATAATCCCTTTCTTTTCTATATGGGTATGACAAAAATCCAGTGGGTTTAATTAGAGTGGATGCATATCATCTGATGAAAATACATTTTCCAGTTGCTCTGGTATGGTTTATTCATTGCTGGATACAGATCTTCTTAGTTATAGATTGCTATTTTTTTTGAAGCATTGACGTCTTCTTTGCTGACATAATTCCAAGAAATCTTGTGCCTTATCTCATTTGATTTTTGTGGCCAACTAAAACAACCTGTTCTTAATGCAATCCTGTGTTTTTTTCTTTCAGGTCGGCACCAAAACATAGGGTAGATGAGACCGAGAGCTACACCCTTGATGGGATCAGAAACTCCTTGATACGGCAAGAGGATAGCATCATATTCAGTCTAGTGGAGAGAGCTCAATTTTGTTCCAACGAAGAGACATACGACCCCAATGCTTTTGCCATATATGGATTTAATGGCTCTTTGGTTGAGTACATGGTCAAAGAAACTGAAAAGCTTCATGCGAAGGTAATCTCCAAACTCCTTTTCAACCCTAGACTGTTAACAAGACAGCACAACTGATAGGTATTTGATATAGGTTGGAAGATACAAGAGCCCTGATGAGCATCCTTTCTTCCCAGACGACTTACTTCAGCCGCTGTTACCCCCACTGCAGTATCCTCGGGTAGACTATGGACATCTTCTCACTAATTAGCACTGGCAAATCAATCATATCCAATTCAGTCAAACTAATTATAAAAATTAATGCCTATTTCAGTACAAAATAGCATCTATAAACTATGTTTTTTTTTAATAGCAATTATTCACAAAAGCATTGATCATCATTCAAACAACTAAACCAGTAGACCTGTGTGGCCTAATTGTGAGCTGTACTTGTTTCATTTGAATCGTACCGGCTAACTGAAAGTACAATCAATTGAAACGCATATTGAATTGAGTGTTAGTACCAACATTCGCCCTCTATATGTCATCGATTGCATATAAACATTATATTGTTGAAGTTCTAGTAAACTAGAAGCACCTTTTGATTAATGCTACCTGGTATCTTTGCTTTTAGCTTATGTATATGTTTTCTTTTGGCTGGCTTATGAACAATTTAACTCTAAAGAAAGGATCTTTTTGGAACTCTTACAGGTTCTGCATCCTGCAGCAGATTCAATCAATATTAATGTCCAAGTGTGGGATAAATACTTCAAATATCTCCTCCCTCGGTTAGTTAAAGAAGGTGATGATGGTAATTATGGATCAGCTGCCAATTGCGACACAATTTGCTTGCAGGTATATATTGTTTTGAGACACTATCTTAACCTCAATAGGAAACAAAATGAGTTAGCCGACACATTATATGTCACCAAGCTTATGTGGCCTACATGTAATTTCAGTGATCAGATAACATAACCCTTCTTATCTATATCTAGGTTCTGTCAAAGAGAGTTCACTATGGTAAATTTGTAGCTGAAGCAAAGTTTCGTGCGTCCCCTGATGTCTACAAAGCTGCCATTAAAGCGCGAGTAAGCTGATATTGCTAGTTTTTACAGGATGTATGTAATGGTAAAACACAACTTTGTTTCAACTATTCACCAAATATGTTTGCCAATGACTCAGGACAGAGCCCGACTGATGGACTTGCTGACGTATCCAGATGTGGAAGAGGCGATTAAGAAGAGAGTGGAGATGAAAACTCGAAGATGTGGGCAAGAAGTATCTGTCAATGAAGTTGAAGACAGCACCGATCCGGTCTACAAAATAAATCCAAGTCTGGTTGCAGACCTATACGGGGACTGGATCATGCCGCTGACAAAGCAAGTTCAGGTTGAGTATTTATTGAGAAGACTGGATTGACATGAAGGATGAACTATCTTCATAAAAAGATGTCCCACCCTGTTTATATATGGAGACATGCAACTTCCATCACTACAGACTCGCAAAATGTGTCGTGTGATCTTATTACGGTGTCAATAGTTTTCAGATTGCATATAGTGAATCAATGTTCAGGAACCTAAGCTGTCAAGGTGATTGTTAACTGCGTTCTATTTCGAGATTTATGTTTTATTTATGTTTGTTCATGGCTTGATTGATATAGGATAATTGTGCTGAAGGGCACCTTCAATGTTTTTAATATTTGATTCACGGGTGTACACAAATCGCCACTTTTTATGTTTTTAATAAATAATAGTAGTTTATCATTATTAGAACCCATCAGATTCGGGTCTGGTGGTGTGTTTTAACAGTTGTTGTCCGCCGACCTACAACCCGACTACCAACATAATTTGATAACATGCATTGTAATTTTTATATTTGTCTTATATTTTTGGTTTAAGTTATAACTGTGCTTTTTATATTTAGAAATGACTTGTGTACTTGAATGACAATTAACAGTATAGTTATTTAATTTGTTGGTTAATTTTGTTCCTATATCTAATTTTTTATTTTTTGTTCTCAATTATTTTACACTTATGTTCATAGTATTTTAATATTATTATTTTTTTACTTTGATATAATGTGTTTAGATTTTATATTCTAAAATGTTGCAAAGAATTAAGTAGTTAAAAGAGTATTTTTAAAAAAAAATTTCATTGTTAATGTAATTTTTTTTATTGAATTTGTGAAACATTTTAAAAATTATATATGGAATTGATTATGACAGAGAAAGAATTGAATGCAAGATAGATAAAAATAAGTATTGTTGGTTTTGTTTAATTGATATAAATTTTTCTTTTACATAACATACTAGTCAATAAAAAAATTATTATTTTTACACTATGAAAATGTTTTAACTTTACTTTTAGATAATGCGAATAAAATTTGGAAACAACTATAATCTGCATTTTAAACTTTTTGTTAACCTGTCTATATTAAGTTAGGTGAAATTTTTATTATTAAATCACCCTAACTTAATCGTGTACACCCTGAGGTCATAACTTGCATGTGGAAGTGAGTTGAGAATACA
Source organism: Avicennia marina (assembly GCA_019155195.1). Lineage (NCBI taxonomy): Eukaryota > Viridiplantae > Streptophyta > Magnoliopsida > Lamiales > Acanthaceae > Avicennia > Avicennia marina. The sequence goes on from CM032765.1 coordinate 12,634,755, forward strand.
ACGAGCATTTTTAACTTTATTATAAATTACATGTATGATATAATTCTTATACGAAAATAACTATTTTCAAACAAATGTTCATTTGGAAGAGTACACGAACCTTCATTACTTTTTAGTATCATAAGTTTATGTATTACTAATTTGTTAGAAATAAACTCACACTTTTATTTGACCAAATTAACTTTTTATAATATATTATGGTTGTACAATATATAATTATTAAAATATCCATAATTATTTACGCTATTCTTTGTAATACTCCTTCAATTATTATATATCTTATTTAATTCTCTCAATTTATATTTATTCTATATTTTTTATTTCTCAAATTTCTTTCTTTTTTATCATTTTATGAATTATATGAATGGTATAAAATTTATATTTTAAAATTATGACGATTTTATTTATATCCATAGATATTGAGCGTCATTAAATTTTAATTTATTATATTTTTTAGTCCATATCCTCCTTCAATTTTAATTTATTCTAATTTTTCTTATTTTAAATTTCATTCTTGATTTACTATTTTATAAATAATGTAAAATAATATTTATACAATCAAACACACATTTATCTTTTACAAAAATTTTATTCTCACACAAAAAATTATAAATACCACAATTAACATCTATTTTGCGGTTTTCTTTTCTTTCTGTCTTCTCTTTGAATGTTACAACTTTTTCATCTTTGCTCTTTATTCTATATCAATTTTCTTTATAAAAAATTGAAACTATAAGTCATGAGAAAAGATGGATATGCTTTTGCATAGATTAACAAATGATTGTTTTTGTATGAAAGTCTTTTTTTAATTGGTGATTTTCCAATCAATTTAAGTGTTGAAAAAATTGTATTTTTAATGCATAATTATGTAAAAACTTATGATTTAAGAATAATTTTATCATTATAGGTTCATGGTATTTATATATGTATTTCTATTTGTCATGAAAATTAAATTTTGAATAAGAAATTTATTTCTTTTTTTATTTTTTGCATATACCAATCATAGAATACTATATATACTATTTTCATTTATTTTTATATTTATTTTATGTATGCATGCCAACAATGTCCCAAATGTGTTGAAGATCACGGACGGCAGTGTAAGTGAAGGGCTGGGCTCATCAAGGCCTGGGTGAACCTTGCTGCTACAGGCCCAGGTCCATGACTGTCAATTGGTTATTTTGGTTTGGGTTTATTTCGATCCAATCTCAAAATCAGGGTCCACGTAAGTTAACAAAAACAAATTTTTAACATGAATTTTCATTAAAAACGTGTCAGAATTATTAATATGCTAGTAATTTGAGTAGACTCAATGCGTGTGAATATAAATTTTAAATTACAAATGATTATATATATGCATAAAGTTGTGTTTTTTATTATTCAAGTGTTTTATTTTGAATATGTTAGTATAATGATTATTAGCCTTTCTTTATTTTATTTTGAATTTTTTATTTTTATTTTTATTTATAATAATATTATAATTCATAAATAAATTTACACAAGTATAAAGCGTGCAATATTTACCAACGAGGAATTGATTGAGAGCTGGACTGAAACAACAATAATCTTTGGTTGTCCCAACTCATTATTTTGGTAATTTATGATCTACCATCAATATTATAATTACCACCAAAATTCTAGAAAATATCGCATTTTCATTTTGCTGCTCCTCCGACAATTGCAAAAACCAACTTCATAAAATTTTCATTTCTACCGGATAAAAAACACCCAAGTTTTGCTCTAAGATAATATGAAATAATAAAATAAGACCATGTTTATTTTATTGGATGGGATTGCAATTTAAATGATTATTTTAAATAACAAAAAATTGTATTAATTAATTAAACTTTGACAATTGAGTTTTTTTTTTTAATTTAATTATTTAAGGAGATTGTATTAATTTCTATAAAAATAATTCAATAAACAATATATAATTAAAATAACCACTTGAATTAATTATAATTGATTCTTAATACCCTAATTACTTTATGAAAACTCTCACGTAGAACCGTATATCCTAGAATTTTATAATTTTGTGCTAGACCTTTGTGTAATTAAGAATTTTAACCAATAAAAAAACATATAGAATTAACTTCAAGAAAATAATTCATCATACATTACCACTCAAAATAAAAACAAAAGGGCATGTTTATTCTTTTGGACGAGACTTTAATCTAAATAATTATCTTTCAATGATAAAAAAAAAGTTTGTATAGAGTAATTGATCTTTAACAATTATGTTCAATGAATTCAATTATTTAAGATGATTACATTTATTTGTTTACTATAATCTTAGTATGAAAATTATTTAATTAAGAATACTAAGTTAAAATAATTAAAATTAATAAATGTATTTAATTTTTTATACTTTGTTTATTTAATCATAACTCTCGAATAAAATTATTTATCTTTTAATTTTATAATTTAACAGCAAGTGTTTATTTATTTAAGCCTTTAATCAATCAAAATCAAATATCTAATTAAATTATATAAAATAATTTATCTTATAATATCATACAATTGTCAACGTGCTCCAAGTGTCTCATAAATTCAGGTATGGAGGATGAATTTCTCCAAGTCGAAATAAAATTTAATTTCCTTGAAGTGAGAATAACGTTACCGTAGGCATAAGTAGTTGACTTTGCAACTAGCTTGGCACAACATCATTAATTAAGCTATCTACGACTATTTCAAAATTTTGACTTTTGTAATAAACCACAATTGAAATCGCAATGGCTGAGATTTGGATGGATTATTTATTACAGTGTTGAACACATGCATACATACGTACATAAACGTATAAGTACAACGAATACAAATTGGATATTCTTTTAAAAAATTGAAAAAATATAATATCTTCAAAAGTAAAAGAAAGGATAAATGGCATTTCACCCCATATATTGATTAGTTAATATAGTAGTTCTTTATCTACTAAATTTATTTTGTAGTATGTTGCCCACCAACTATATTTTTAGATTAAAATTTTACCTGATTACATTTATTTCTCACTATAATTTTAGTATCAAAATTATTCAATTAATAATATAAGATTAAAATAGTTAAATTTAATGATTATAAATAATTTTTAATACTTTGATTATTTAATCATGATTCTCATATAAAATTATTTATCTTGTAATTTTAAAATTTAATAGTAAATTTTTTTAAATCAAGCTTTTAATCAATTTAAATCAATATTTAATTAAATTAAATAAAATAATATATTTTATATTATTACACAAAGGTGAACATGCCCCAATTGTCTTTTAAATTCAGGAAAGGAGGATGAATTTCATCAATTTCAAATAAAATTTAATTTTCGTTGTACTGCGAATAGGCATAACAAGTTGACTTTTCAATTAAAATTGCACATACGCAATCATTAATTGACCAGCTACCTTCCACTATTTCGAAAATTTGACTTTTTTAAAAACCTCAATTAAAATGGCAATGGCTGAGATTTGGACGGATTTATTTATTATCCCGCTGATTTTTATTTTTATTTTTATTTTTGCTAACGTCCTGCTGAACAATTCAAGATAGCAATTTAAAAAATTCAACCCAGGAAAATTGGATGATTTTTTGGATGTATATTTTAAGTGTATTTTTATTGAAAATTGTGTAAAAAAAATTGAAAAATCATAAAAATGGAGTTTCAATAATTATAATGATTGGAGTTTTCGTTTTGACTTTTTAAAATTTGAAAATAAATATATCCAAATAAGAATACGGTACAAATAAAAATATTAACAAACACATAATATTAACAAACACATCTCCCGCGTACGGACCAACGTCTCCCTGCAACTGCTATATATTGGTCGCTTCCCACTCATTCTGTAGAGTGCGAGGAAATTAGACACATTTGAGAGTTCTTCATTTCCTGTTCGGAAGAGGGAAAAGAAAAGCAAGCAGTATGGAGGGCTCAAGGCTGTTCGTGGCGGTGGTGCTGATGTTCGCGGCGGCGATGCTGCCGGAGGTGGCGGCGAGGCGTTACTTCGTGGGTGGCAGATATGGTTGGACAACAAATGTGGACTACAAAGATTGGGCTCACGGCAAACACTTCTACAAGTGGGATTGGCTCGGTATGCATGCTCTCCTTTTCTGTCACTCCTCTTTTCTGGTTCACTCCTTTCATAAAAATATTGTAAAATTAAAACTCCTAACCTTTCTCCCGCATTTGTCAGTCTTTGAGCACAAAGGGCACCTCATGAGTACTGTTCTTGAGGTGAGCAGGACCGACTACAGGAAATGCAACTGGGATCATCCTCGTCGCAACTGGACAAGTGGCGGTGGGAGGGACGTGGTTCCTCTCAGACGGACAAAGACTTACTATTTCATCAGTGGCAACGGGCTCTGCTCCGAGGGCATGAAAGTGGCAGTTCGCGTGCAAAATCCACCACCTCCACCTGCAGCGTCTTTGACTGGGAACACTGGTTCTGATCCAAGCTTGGTTTCTACTTTTAAGGGCCACGCATTCGCGCCAGATCTTTCGGCCGTTGCAGACATGTGGGATTCATTTCACCTGCGCCTGTAGCCTATCGAGTTCAGTTCTTGCATGAAACAACAGCGCTTGGCTGGCATCAGCTGTGAACAAACATCTGTCTGTCTGTGTATGTTTTCTTTCTGTTCTGTGTTTTCGTTCAAACACCCTTGTTTGACCTGAGTTTACCGACTATAATTATTCAGATCAAGATTGTTGGGGTGTAGCACGTGTTGAAAACTTGTGGTCTGTGCATCAACTTCGGAATAAAACTCTTTGCTATGTTCGTTTCACAATTGTAACCCGTTTTTACTATATTTTCTTATCTTTCCACTTTCTTACTTTTATATTAAAAATAAAAATACCTAAAAATACACTAAAATTTAAAAATAAACAAAGCCTTTATATTTAGAGGAATTAAAAAGTGCTATAATTCCGGCGTGACTAATTTGTTGTGTTTATTTTTTCCGTCTAAAAACTGGGTTCGTTTGCAATTCTGCATGTTTTAGCCTGTCATCCCTCTCTCCATTGATACGTAACTAATACGTGTATTATCTTTCTTTACTATATTATTATTTAAATAATTATTTTTAATTATATAAAATAAATTTACAAAACTAGTCTTTTTGTTAAATATTTTATTCTTTCTATCATTTTCTTGTCTCTTCCTGTCCAACTTACAATTTATATTTACATATTTTCTCACATTTTATCTTTTTTTTATTTTAAATGTATTTTTGTAAAATGTAAAATTATATAGTTTTCTTAATTTAATTTCTTTCTTTTAACTTTTTTGTTTGTTTTTCTCTCAAATTCTCTCTCTCTCTCTCTCTCTCTCTGGTATTTCTTTACTCTTTATACTTTTCAATATTAAATAATTTTATTATTATTAATTAAAATACAATTAATTTTATTTTATAAATAACTTCGTACACCCATTTAGAATACAATTTTACTAGTTTTGTATTATGTTACAATTGCATGAATACATGTTCAATTCATGTTGATATAAAAACAAGGACAGAAGAAATAGAGAAATAAAATGAGATAGAAAATTTTATCTAAATTGGTTTGGGTGCTAAATTAAAAATGAATATACAAAATAAAATAAGACTAAGAGAAAAGTATATGAAATAAATAAATCTAAGGAGGACAATGTAAAAATAAAATGTAAGAAAAAATAAAAATATTTTCATAGTTACACAAAGTATCCATATATTCTTTCTATAAAGTATACTCCATAGATGACGGCGAAGGCTTGATTCCTATTTTAAATTTTGATGGTGACTTTTAAATGGAATATATTAGTTGTACCTTCCAAATCTTTGAATGCGGCACTGGCTAAAATTTATGCAATTAGCTAGTTTTAAAAGATAATTACTATTGAAAAATAAATAATAAAATAGAAAATGAGAGAAAAGACTAAATAATACAAAAAAAAAAAAAAACTCAGCATAGTTTAGTAAATAAACAACATGCAACTATGGTCAAGCCTTATTCTCAACATATAATATTAGTGACAATTGCACATTCAATACTTATGCACTTTTTTGACAGATTATAATTTATTTAATTGTTGCATTCTAAATAATTATTATATTTACTAATATATATGAATTTATTATAAAATTCAAATCGTAGAGAAATGGAAGAAAGACAAAAAAGATAGTGATCAGTTGGAAGGTTTAAAGCTTAAGCGAGCAAAAACAATAAAAATATATTAAAAAGAATACAAAAAGAAAATATTTATGAATAAAACCTATCAAAATAAACATATTATGTAGATTTATTTATTTTTTTTCAATCAAAATCAAGCATTTAAGCTTTTACTTAACATGCATAGTATAGATAAATAAATTTATATGTATGCAGGCTTCGAATACAGTGCCTATATTTGCATGAAGTTTACCTTTCACTTTCATTCGAATTAAAGTTATATTTTCTAAACATGCTAGCAACCAAAGTATCTTCTCTCTCTTACTTTTATTCTATTTACAAAATTTTTTATTAATTTTTACCTTTAATAAATACATGCATCCAATAAAATAAAGTTTTCTTAAGGCTAAGCCCATGCCGTAGCAATGTAATGAATCGTACCTATGTTTTTGTTTAACTTCAGTCAAAAAATACACATAATTTAATTATTATATTTTTTAAATTTTATTTTTTTCTATTTTTTACGTTTATAAAATTTTCAAAAGATGCTTAAAAACTGTAACAAATATAACTTATGTACGGAGCATAAATGTGTTGGGTACTTTAAATAGTGACACATGTTAAATTCTGACTACACCACAAAAAGATAATTAATTATTGTGAAAAACAGGACTCATGTTATTGTCTAATATATACACAAATTGGATAATTTCCCACATATCTTGTAGCGCTCCCCCAACTATGGTTTTAGAATTACATGAAACGCCCCGTTTGGATGTTTCCATCAATTTGCATTGAACCAATTTAATCTTTAGTTGTCAACTCGTAATTTTTGTAATTTTATTATAATGTATCATGATTAAAATTGTTGCTAGACCAAACTACTTGATTTGTTCCGATTGAGTAGTTAAGTTAAAACTCGACTTGAGCTTCGAGTGGCTCGGTTTGCTTTAACAAATCAAACTTGAGTCTATATTTTTAAGTTAGAAAGTTCGTTGATATACTCGTTTCAATGAAACAAAAATTACACCATTTACTCTTCATCAAGTTTCCCAAACCACCTTCCCTTCTTGTTGATTGAGCTTGGTTTGACTTTGAGTTTTGTATAAGTATTTCAACCTTGAGTTTGAAATTTGATTCAAATACTCAACTCAATTTTAAATTTAAATTTTGAAAAATTTCAATCAAATCAAGACCAAGTAATTTACTGTCCTAATCATCGTGATGATTACAATAACCATGAAATTTATAGCAAGATGGTTCAGTTTAAAGCACCCATGTTTTGATCATATATATAAATAATAACAAAAGAGAATTAGAAAAAAGAAAAGAAAAAGAATACAACGCCCTGCCTCGGAGATTCAGCTCCGAATAGAATTTAATTTCTTTGTAGTGAGAAAAATGTATCTACTTGCTGGGGGCATATCTAATTGACTTCATTACAATAGCACCCAATCATTGATTGACAAGCTGTCTTGCGCCCTTTCCAAATTGGCATTTAATATACCTTAAATTTAGATTATAATACTGGATTTATTTCTCCGTCATTTTGTCTGACTGAATATAATTCAATATATTAAATTAACGAATCCAGACAAATCGAGGTTGGATTTTCCTTTAAACTTTTGAAAAAAAAAATCTTCTAAAAAATAGAACATATTGAAAATTAAATAAAAAAAGAAAACGAAAAATGACATTTTATAATCTGAACAGCATTAACCGTTAAAATGGCAGCCTGACTATGAGTTGTCTAGATGCAGTTTGAACTGGTTAATTCTATATTTTATTATTGTCATATTTAAAGTGCGGGTTTTTAATAATAACTTTTTTATGTTAAATGTATAATAGTAAAAAATAACCTTTATCTTCTGTTTTTTAGACATATTTTTTTCTGTAAATTTCTCGTCGTCATCCAATTCGCCATGTGTAACAACTCTTTTCATTTTCTTGATTTTTTTACTCTATTTCGCGTTTGTGCATTTTAAAAGTTTATTTTATTTTATTTAGTAAGAACGATGGTTATATTTATTTTGGTTTTATGTTATGTTTCTTTTGTGTATTTTTCTCTAAAATTATGTAAAAATAAGAAAGTGAAAAAAATAAAATTTAAAATGTACAAAAGCAAGACAAACATAGCCAATGAGATTCTAGCTTCTTCCAGAAAATATTTAATAAGATTATCGTTATTATAAATAGTTACAGGTACTTATTTACTTTATTATTGCATTGTTTTTAAAATATAAATTTGTAATTATTTGTTCATTATTTTATTATTTTTACATTTATAATAAATTATTTGACTGCTCCCAACAAAGGTCTTGTAATATGTTTACAAAGACAAATCCTTTTTATTATTTTTATTATTTTTTATGTACGCAGATCTGCATTCAACCCCTACTCGCACTCCAAGGCCTACTTGCAACTGCTATATATTGTTTGGCTCCGCTCACTTTCTAATGTGCGAGTGCAGACACTTTGAAAGCAGCTCATTTCTTGCTTGGAGGAGGGAAAAGAAAAGGAAGGATGGAGGGCTTAAGACGGCGCATTGGGTTCGTGACGGCGGTGCTAATGTTTGCTGCGACGACGATGCCAGAGGCGGCGGCAAAACGTTACTTAGTGGGTAGCAGAAATGGCTGGTCGTCAAATGTGAACTACACAACTTGGGCTCAGGGCAAGCACTTCTACAATGGGGATTGGCTTTGTATGCTCTCTCTTCTTGTCCTGTCATGTCTGCTCTTTTCCTTGTCTTTATTTTCAAGATTACTTGCTCACTCTACATGGTTGCCGAGTTGATGCTTCTAAATAAGGAAACTCTGAGTAGATGAAAATATTGTTGGCTGTGTCTAATCAAGCGACGTCGTTTTCAGAATGTTGAGTTTATGTGGTTGATATTGGTTCTGGGTTCTTCCTTTGTTCTTTAACGCCTCGATTCTGTAATTACCAGAACTCGTTCTGAGGAGATGATCTTTTTCTTGCTATATATTAGAGCTGTTGTTTTGGCTTTCTTTCTCAGCTGTTTACTTGCTTTAGTATTTAATGCTTTCTTCAATTGTGCTTTGAGCAGTCTTTGTGGGAATTAGTGAAAGCTGTCAGTACTGAGCTTCACTTTCGGTGTATTCTTGGATGGTTATAATATGTGAAGGACTATGAAAGTTCTTGCTTTGTGGACAACACGCATTATGATTCAGCGTTCAAGAGTTTGGGATAATGAAATCTGTTGAATCTTAAAAACCCATGTTCTTATGCATGCTATGCTAAAATTACAGCTAACAGCAACCAAAAGTTTTGACTTACACATGTTACATTACGCATGCTATGCTAACAACTCTTTCTTTTTCATCTCAGATTTTGTGTACAACAGGTACCAAATGAGCGTTCTTCAGGTGAACAAGACTAACTACGAGAAATGCATCTCTGACCATCCACTCCACAACTGGACTACCGGCGCAGGGAGGGACGTGGTTCCCCTCAACGAGACGAAGACTTACTACATCATCAGCGGCAAGGGTTTCTGCTTCGGAGGCATGAAATTGTCGGTTCGTGTGGAAGATCCGCCACCTCCGCCGGCACTTGCGCCTGCGATCAACGGTTCTCCGAGTCTGCTCTCTGCCTTCAGACGCCCTTTATTCATGCCAGCTCTTTTGACCATGGCTGCCGTGTGGGATTCGTTTCTTGTCTTTCTTGCATGAGGTGGCAGCATTTCTTGTCAGTTTGTTTGACCCAACTGTGAAGAAAGTCGAAGATCGAGTGTGTGTGTGTGTGTCTTCTCTGTTTTTCTCAAGGCTTATTGTCTGACGAGACACAACCTGGTTTGACCTGAATATGCAAAATTGCTCATTCAGATCGAGATTGGTTGGGTATGGCAAGAGTTGAAAACTAGCTATAGTTTGTTCAACAACTCTGGAATAAAAATCTTCAATGGGGAATTTGAAATTGCTTGAATTCCGGAAGTGATTGCGCTGATTTATGTTTCAGATGTACAATGTTGGATGACCTGGGAACTGCACCATGTGGTTGCAAAGGCAATCAACGTGACGTGCTAATCTATTTTATCATGTCACTTCTTTTAATAATTAATAAAAACGCTGGATAGCCCAGATTTCGGTGTTAAATTAAATTAAATATTGTAGTATTGGTGCCTTTCAAATGTTTGCATGTGCAAGAGTCGTATACTGCACAGTTTCTGCTTTGTCCAAAATTAATTTCATCGTACATCTGCCATGCCCACGCTCACATGAGTGCTGCAGTGCAGAATACCCATCATGTCCACCTGTTGTATGTATTCAGTATAAAAGGGTAGAGTGCATTGGAAGGATACACGTGGCAACTCACGGTTGGGTGGTATTAGAAAGTTTATTTCAATTGGTACAAGTTTGTTGAGATTAAATATAATTTGTCTGGTTCTGAAAAATATTTTTGTCTTCCACGTCGATGCCACTATTATTGCGCCTTGAAATGAATAATTGGCAACTCCGAGCAAACAAAGGTTAAATGGAGGCTGCAAAGTTGGGCTACCTCATGGGGATTGGATCGATGCAAAATGGATGTAATTAGGCTGCCTGGACTTCTATTTTATGTGCACTAGTTTCGTTCTTGCAGAAACTATTATATTTATTGGTCAGATTTAATGTAAGGGTCGTCAGAATTCCGCTTTAGCCCGCCTGCGCAGTGACATACAGTTGAGGGAATTTCCAAAAAAGAAATTAATCGGAGGTTATTTCAATAATCTACTATTTGTTTCATATAAATCCTAATGGGTATGTTAGGATTTTTTTAGCTAGGGTGGGTGGGAAAATTTTGTTGATTTGAATGGGAAAAAATTTATGGTTGATATTAAGATTTGCTTAGGAAAATTATTATATATATATATATATAATAATGATTAGATGATATGATATTTTATAAATTTGTAAAGTATAAACAATGAATATGAATACAAAAATTATTGGGATAGATATTGATTTGATGGCGAACATATATAATGATAGAAAAATAATTATTTAATTATAAAAAAAATAAAAAAATTTATAAATTTTAATTTGAATAATACTTGTATAAAAAGATATTTGCTCTGTAACGTTTTTGAGCGAATGTGAAGGAGCGAACGAAGCCAACATGTCTCATGAAAAAATAATATATGCCACATGTTCCAGAAAGTCACCTACGTTCGTTTTCAAAATATGCAAATATATATTTAATTATTATATTATTTACATTTTATTTTTTTACATAATTTTTTAAATAAAAATATCTAAAAATACATATCAAAATTAAAAAACAAACAAAGCATTTTTTAGAGCTTAAGTCGAGCAGAAATTATTTGGATTTGGTATCCAGTCAAGAGTTTGACTTGATTAATATAAGTAAATATTTGTTCAATAAATAATGTTATAATGGGCACAGGCCGTGGCGGCTCAACATATATTTTTTTAATTATTAATAATATAATATAATAGAAAGAAATGAGGAGAGGGCGCAAAGCACAGGACACAGATCAAGTTGAAGCTGTTTGGTGCCCACACAAAATAGTGGTGCTAATAAATGTACCAATGATTATATTTATTTTTAGATTTTAATATGTATTTTTAAATATTTTATTTTAAAAATTATATAAAAATAAAATAATTAAATATATTTTTTTAAATCCAAATCTAAAAACAAACAAAGCCGTTATTTCTTTAATTCGGGTAAAGAAATTATTGGCCAAAGGGCGTTTCGCTTGTCAGTTGTAATTAATGCTGCATATAATGCGGTCGTTGGCCAATCAGTGTTAGAGCTGCCTATGGACTCCAACTTGACAACTTGACAACTCGATGGGAGTCTAGCTTGTGGTTTAGTAGATACTTCAGTTGAGAGTACTATTTTTGCAATACGAGACCCTTGCAATATAACGGACTGCGAAGTGCCATTTTCATTTATTTATTATTATTTCTTGTTTTCTTCCTTTTTACTATTTTTTTTTTATTTTTATTCTTTTTGTTTTCTTTTCAATTTTGTGTTTTTTTTTATTATTTCTATGACTTATCTTCACTTATTTAAATTATATCTCAATTTATATTTTAGTTTTTAAATTTTTCTTCTTTCATTTTTTGATCAACTTTTTCAGATTATTTCTTAATTTTTTTAGAGTTTAGGTCATTTATTATTTTTTTGATTTTTTTCTCTTCTTTTCATAAACTTTATTAACTTTATATATATATATATATATATATGCATATTTTCGTATCTAATTAAAGGGGCGTGATATTATATTTTTCATGTTTCATTCTATTTAATTTTTTATTTACGCTTGTGCAAATTTATCCACCTTTTCAAATTATTTTTACTTTCTTTGAATTTATCGTTTATCAACTTTAAAAAATAATAAAATGAAAATCAATCTTTTGAGTTTATTTTAATATATATTTATATATAGTTAATAAGAGTCCACTAAATTTAGAGAAAAAAAATAAAAGATATAATTAAGAAAGAATCTAAATATTAAAAAGAAAAATCTAAAAAAAATAATTTTAAGAACTTGGTAAAAATGTGAAAATAAAAATAAAAACTACATAGATAAATTGAAAAATAATTTGGAAAGTAGAGAAAAAATAAAAATAAAACAAATAAGTCGAAAGACAAAATTAAAAGAAAGATAGTGTAAGAAAATAATAAATGAATTAAGAGAACAATGTTCTTGAGTGTAGCATACGGTAAACCGTGCAGCTTAGCGTTGCTTTCTCCATTAATTAAATCGTCAAAATCTTTGAGGTCAGTCCGAAACCCAATGCATGTCCACTCGAATTTACCATTATTGATGTTAATATCCAAATTTTTAATTTAAAAATTGCATGCATTTGTTTATCATTTTTTTTTATTTAGACATTGACTGATTTTGACTGAAACTTTTTTCCACACGCAAGGAGTGTATTACACTCAATAAAAAGTTGACTTGAAGAATCCGAACTCGCGTAAGCTCAAGACTCAAGAGTAAAGCCAAGCGAGGTTGGATTCGAGATCTATATACAGGGAACCTTTGCTAATATTTTTGAAATAATTTTTTTTTATATATAAATGTAATATGTAATATTTTCGTGCATAATTAAAGTTAAAAAAACATAAATACCAAAAGCTAGGCTTTTGAGTAGTGCTTTTTATCGATGCTTACAAATATATTAAACAATTTTAGTATTTATACATAGAAATAGCTAAAAAATTGGAATTAAAAGAGTAATTGAAGGTGGCCCATGTTTACAGCTATACAGAGTCCAGTGTCTGAAGTGATGTTTCATTAATATATATATATATATATATATATTTATTTATTTATTTTTATTATCATTTTCTTTCTTTCTTTTTTAACTTGTTATATATATCTGTGTTTTCTTTTAAATTGATAATCTTTCTTATTTTCTTGTTTCATGTATTTTTTTCTTTTTAATTTTAAATAATTATATTTCAATTATTTAAAATACATAACTTTATAATTTATAAACTAATTCTCACACACAGAAAATGTTCAACATCTCACTAGTTTTATGCAGACACACACGTAACAGGATAAGATAGTGTATGTTATGTGTATTTGTAGAATGTATATAGAAATGAAAATGTGTAAAATAATTGGTCAACCCCAATATAAAGGTAAGTATGTCGACTTAAAGGGATCCACAGTGTAAAATATTTCATTTTTAGTAATTGATATGAAATGGACTTGTGATAATAGGTTCCCCACTTGTATACGTGTCGCTCAATGCTTCAACTAACTTCAGGAAAGCTAAAACTGTAATACCCCAAACAATCGCCCAATAGTTTAATAAATTAAAAATTAATAATAATTGCGTATAGAGGCGGACAATATATATTATTATATATTATTAGTGTCACGCTGAATTGCGCATTTTCACTGTAGAGATAACATGTTAAATGTATACTACGCTTCCAATATTGTCCCTATATACTTTGGTTACGTTCGTTTTCATCTTTTCTATTCAAAAATTATATATTACGATTATTATATAATTAAATTTTATAAATATCTCTTATTTTTATATATTTTTTAATAAAAATACATTTAAAAATACGTACTAAAAAATGGCCTGTATATATATATTTGTGAGTTTATAACATTATAAAGTCAAGCAATTATTTTTAATTATTTTTATTTTTCTATCATTTTTTAATCTTTTCTTTTAATTAGTTCTTTTTATTTTTTCTCTCAAAATTTATCTGTTTTCAAATTTTTATCATCTTTCATTTTTATTATTTTAATTATTGTTTATACTTAATTAAGTCTAAATCTATACTGTTGATTGTTCGTAACAAAATTTCATGACTATCATTATTTTTTTTAGATTTTCTACAATTTTCACTTTTTAACCTATTGTTTTCTTCTCAATTTTTTTTGCTTTTCTGTTTTTTCACTTTAAGTATTTTTATATTTTTAATTTTAATAATTTTTATAATTAAAATATAATATTTTTATAAGTTATAAATTAATTTACACACTCATATAAAGTGCTAATTTTTACTAAAAAGCGATAGTTGGTTTAGTAATCTCACACGTGTTTCTAAATGCGTCATTCGCCCGCGAACTTGTGAATATATTTTAAATAATTTAATAAATATTTATATAAATATAAAAAATTAATTAAATAAAATTAAATTATAAATATTTTAAAAGTGAAGCCTTAATTTTAAGTTTAACTAAATCTAAAGTCGATATAACAACGAATTTACTATACCTAATAATTAAATATCATTTAAAAACAAATAAATTTAACCATGGATGTAAAGTACCTAATAATATTTTCCTAATGTAGCATAATGAAAATTTAGAACTTTTAGTTAATTAAATTTTGACATACAAAATATATTTTTATAATACTCTATATAAATTTTTTTTTTTAGTAATGGATTGACAGATTAAGTTTGAGTAACTAACCAAATTTGCGAGTTGCTCGTAATATTCAAGCATAACTTAACTCGTCAATTTAACTTGTAGACTTGTTGGCACCCCTACGTGTGGAGGCCCGTGGTGTATATTTGATATACATTATTAGTTTCATGGTGAATTGCGCATATAATGACGTGTTATATGTGTATATATAGCTTCCAATTTTGTCTCTACACAACATATACACACATATATAATTGGTTTTTGCACGTTACGATTTATACAAATTAATATTAATTTCTGACAAAAGATACCCCTTCTTAGTTTACAAAATTGAACCATGACCATCCTTATTCCCCTACTATTTATTATTTAAATTTTTTTAGTGGTAGTATGCAGCTGGTTATGTCGTTGCACGAGGACAGAATAATAAAGATGCATGCATGTGCATTTATATTCCAAGTAGGCTGCATGAGTGGAGCACACCACTTGCACGACCCATACCCGACCCAATTCAAACAAACGGGTCTCACCAATTAGGTTTTGTTTTTCGTCCAACAACACTTAGATGGCTTCAATTGCAAACAACCCCACAATACAAATATTTTTCACGAAATTACTTCATTTATGTCAACATGAGTTGATTGTGTAGTCGATGAATGACGAAAGAATTACCGTCACTCTTGTATCACTAAAACAAAATTACGTAACATTCTAAAAGAACATTTAAGTCTAAACTAATCATCTTTTTCAAATTTTGGGTCTAAAAGCACATTTAGTACTTTTTAAATTTTATTTTATTTTTATAGTTTTATACAATTTTTTGGAAATGAAAATACATAAAAATGACGTTTAAAAACAAACATAGCCCATAATTTTTGACATATAATTAAGATCTGTAACCGCGGGACTTGACTTCAGGAATTTCTTTCACGTTGAAATTAGAGGACCACGTTTTTCCACCGGGGAAGACGAAAAGCAATCAACTCGAACGACGACTGACGGGGAAAGATAGGAAAAAAGTGAACTGCAAGTGGTGCTGATCATTCATTGCGAAAATGTAAACTTTAATTGCCGTGGGCCCAGGATCCCTGCAATTACTGCTTTCACAAGTTGCTCAAATGCTTCTCTCTGTACGCATGTATACACGTACAACTGTGTGCGTGTGTGTCTATATATATAGCGGTTGGAGCAGGTGAGAAGGAGAAGAAGCAGGGGAACGCCTTTTTGAAGGGCAATTGGACAGGTGAGGATATATTTTTGTGGGGGGGAAAGGATTCAGAAAATGGGTGAGACTACCGTCGAAGATGCGGCGGCGGCGGCTCCGAAAGCCAAGCCGACAATCGTGGTGCCTCAAAGAGGTTCGGTGGAGTCAATTTTTACGAACGGGTTGGGTGGCCTCGGGTTCAGCCCGGGTCCGATGACGCTGGTGTCGAGCTTCTTCTCGGATCAGGGCCCGTTTTCTTTCTCCCAGCTCTTAGCTGGTGCCATGGCTTCGCCGATTGCGGCGAAGCAGGGTTTCCAATTGCCTGATGGTTCGGGAAAAGAAGAGAGGGGTGGGAATTCCGCGGATGAGAGGGAGAATAGCGAGACTGATGCTGCAGGGTATAAGCGGAATAGGCCGATGAGTTTGGTGGTGGGTCAGCCGCAGCTGCAGCCAGAGAGCCTGAGCCCGCTGTTCATGATTCCGCCCGGGCTGAGTCCTTCGGGACTGCTTAATTCACCTGGGTTTTTATCGCCACTTCGGGTAGGCTTTCAATTGAAGTAACTATTAACTAGTGAATTTTGATGATAGTGCGCTTAGATTCGGATAATTTGTTGAATTGGATGTTTGGATATGGAATTTTGATGATAGTGCGCTTAGATTTCTGTTTGCCTTATCTACAAACCCCAGAAGGCTTTGCGGATTATGTTCTCACTTAGATTTTTCTGATCTTAGATGGGGGAAATGCATCCATCTTGATGAGTTTAAAGGTGGTATTGTTAACTGTGGTGCGTGGAGTGATTTTCATTTAATTGGATTTACATGCGTCGAAAACAAGAATTGCTCTACCCTAAGTGATTAATAATTGCTTCTTAATTTTCGTGCAGAGCCCTTTCGGAATGTCCCACCAGCAGGCTTTAGCGCACGTTACAGCTCAGGCGGCACTCTCTCAATCTTATGTGCAGGCAGAGCTTCAACATCCTTCTTCTGCAGCTCCTGCAGGGGAACAGCCTCACCATTCATCCTCTGCACCTGCACCCACTGAAACTTTGACACCGCAGCAGACGAACCCAGTGCCTACAGAACCAGAGAATTTGAAGATGGAGTCATCTGAAGTTTCCCAATCTGATAAAAAAGCTGCCTATGTTGCTGGTGAAAAACCGGCTAGCGATGGCTATAACTGGAGGAAATATGGACAGAAGCATGTCAAGGCCAGCGAATGTCCTCGGAGCTACTATAAATGTACACATCTCAACTGTACGGTCAAGAAGAAGGTTGAACGATCTGCTGATGGTCGTGTCTCTGAGATTGTATATAAAGGGCATCACAACCACGACCCACCTCAACCTAATAAACGTGGAAGGGATAGCTGTGCGGTGGATAAAACGATTAATTCCCAGGTGAAGCCTGCTCTTGCCTCCCGGGACCAGACTGAATTAAACACGTTAAATGAAGCTGTGCGTGTTGATACTGAGTCTGTAAATTTCCTGGAAACCAATGGGTCATTCGAGCATCGTCCTTCTGCTAATCACAATGATGAAATGGAAGACAATGTGATTGTATTAGATGACGGTGATGATGATGAACCAGTTGCCAAAAGAAGGTAAATCAATACCATCATATGTTGTTGTTTTCCTGCCCTGCCTCTGTTCACTTGCTCATTGAAAAACATATTCTTCGTGCAGGACCACGGACACTGGGCAGTCCAAGAAAGTTCCGTCACATCAAACTATTACAGAATCGAAGATTGTAGTGCAGACAAGAAGCGAAGTTGATCTTTTGGATGATGGATACAAATGGCGAAAATATGGGCAGAAAGTGGTCAAGGGAAATCCGCATCCAAGGTGTGTCTTGTTATTAATTTAAAAGTGGAATTTGTTGGGTTTTTGCTGATATATCGATTCTTGCTGAAACTTCAGATGAGTTTGATGCACATAGCATAACTAGTCTTAGATTACACGAATGATGAATATGCCCCTCGTTGAATACTTAAAGTTGCCATCAAATTAAGTCCCTGATAACACAGACATCTTTTTGTCTTGGTAAAAATTAGATTGTCACCATGTTTAGAATTAAGAGAAGATAAACACCTGTATGTCGTAAACACTTCATCAAACCTTAAGTCAAAACTTAGTTGTTCTTGAAAATTACAATTTCAGTGGACATCTTCACGGCTGTGTCCTATTTTTAGCAGCTGGAATCACGGTGAGATTGGCTTATGGCTTTCATTTTTCGTAACATACGAGCTTAATTGAAGATGTACGCCTATTGATTCTCCTGCAACAAGAGCTCTTATTTACTGGCAATTCCTGAACCTGCAGCTTCACTTGCAGTCATCTTGCCCCTAGGCTGTATTATTTCCTCCCAACCGTCCCTATTTTGATGAAGGTTACGACTAATGCATTTGGCCGTTTAATGCAGGAGTTACTACCGATGTACGTATGCTGGGTGCACTGTCCGTAAACATGTTGAGAGGTCTTCCGCAGACCCCAAAGCAGTCATTACTACATATGAGGGCAAACACAACCATGAAATCCCAATAGGAAGATACAGTAACCGTGGCACGGCCAATGCCGGTGCTCAGCAATTGAGAGGACAGAAGGTGGGAGCTAACAATCCTTTGGCAAGTAGAGAAATCGATATTGGAAACGACGATCAGATACCCAGGACTCTACATCTCAAGGAAGAACAAATTAACACATGAAAACCATATCGAGGACAACGATGCACAAAAATATGTAGCTTCTCCATATGTGACAGAGTAGAATGCGAAATAAACAGCAAAGACTCGTGATCATCTGATACTTTTCAACGAGTTCCGTGTCTGAGGCACGCAGCAGTAATAGTTGGACTTCTGGCATTGCAGTGAGAATCAAATCAACTGTATTTTCCTTTCGTGTTTACTGGAAAGCATTTTAGGCGTCTGTTCAGTGTTTCACCTGAACTTGGTGTTCGCAATGCCTTGCTGTAATTTTAATCACTTTTTCCTCATTCTTTATTACGAAACTGTGATTAATGTTTTAAGTTTCCCTTTCCCTCTTTTGCCGTGAGTTTCTTGGGCATTAAGACAATTTTATACAGGAAAAAGTGAAGGGAAAAAGATCATTACAGAAAACCGAAGAAACTCTGGTGAAGAATTTTGATTGCCAAGAGCACTTCAGCTGCCAATTTCAGATTAGAAAAATGTTGAGGCTATATTTGTTTTTATTTTTGGACTTAAAATACACATATTATAATTATTATATTTTTTTAAAATTTTATTGTATCTTTTTAAGTTTCACACATTTTTTTTTTTAAAAAAATACATTTTAAAGTGCATATTAAAAAGTGAAAACAAACATGACCTCAAGATTTTGCGTACAATGTACAATCATGAAATGTTGTGAGATCTGTATTGAGATATGCAGTGGTTTTGATATTTTAAAAATTTTATTTTATTTAAATATATGTATAAAATATATGATGATAATTAATTTTTATAATACAACTATATAAATATAAGTACATGCGTGTATAAAATTCATGAGAAGCTTAGGGAAACCGTTTTTGTACTTTTAATAAATTTCGAAAATTACCCCTCTTCAATGAAATCAATTAATTAATCTAAAATTAATTTTAGAAAATGGTAGAAATTGGATAGAAAAGGGTAAATGATTATTGAGCCGAAAAGATATAAGATGAAACGTGTGGACCCAACACATGTTAGTGCACTTGCAACTTCAACTACCTTTTTTACTTATGTTGGTTTTACCTCAATTTTTTTCTCTCTCTCTTTTTATATAAATTGCCTACGATAATTTCAATTTTTAATAACTTAATTTTATTATGGAAATTTTAAAATCTGATAGGCTCAAGTTTTATTCTCATTAATAAAAATTTATCTACTCAATATGTGGAATTTTTTCTAAATGATTAATTATGAAATATATATATATATATATATAACATATATTTCAAAATATTTATTTACTAAAAACAATTTATAGCCAAGAAGTTATGTTTTAAACTAAAATGCACACACGTCTAAACGTGCCTCAGTAGCTATTATTACGATTGTGTATAAATATAATATTAAAAAAAATTAATTAATTATATACATAAGATAAAAGAAACCGTGAGTTTGAATAAAAAATTTGTCAAACAGAACATTAAAAGTAAGATTGGATAATTGGGTGAAGGTCGAAAGTTGAGTTCCGAATATTAGCCTAAGAATCTCCCAACAGCAGCTTTATTCGTTTTTTAAGGTTTCTTTACTGTAAGTTATGAAATCAGTATCTTTCTTGTTGGATGTACAGATCAATTAACGTACTGATTCACTTTTCCTAACAGATTATTTCAGGGTATGTTAGCTGCAGACTCTACTTCCATACATAGTTTGCATGCATTTAGCTAGCTCAGACCAACATTTCTTGATCACTATTTACGAATTCCCGTTGATGCTCTTAACTGCTTGTCTTATTACTTCATAAATGCTCTAACTCCTCGGCGTATTACTTCATAAACTATTTGGCTAATAGCTAACTTAAGAGAATAACAATCAACAAACAAGGCTACTCTCCGTTCTTTCTTTTTAAGCACTACTTTAAACTTTGTTTCTATTAAACTATTCTTAAATGTTGTAAGAATATTTTAAGCAATTAATTCGGGGTGGGGGTTTCGCCCTCTTAGGTGAGGACATATTTGAGGATAACCAAAATTTGCTCAGCCAAGAAGCCCCACCTAAACCCTTAACATATTCTTAAATTTGACAAAATTTTCTTTGCCGACACAATTCCATCCATGGCATGAATTTTACTAGGAAATTAAAATTACTAGAAAGCACTTTTTATAGCGAGGAACATGAATTTCTAGGAATTCCCTTTTGAATTTGAGAAATGCAAAACAACAATACGGATACAAATAAAGTATATAAAATCATTGAAAAAAATTGAAAAAGAGAGAGAACCATTCAATGAAGAGAAAAAACGCAAAAGAAGCGGAATTCTCAGTTCGACATAAAAGAGTACCCAGTACAAGGCTCGAACAAAATCCAGTGGAAAAATTCAAGCAAAAAACGGTTCAAAATTGGATGTTGGAAAATTTTTCCTCATTTTTTCTGACAAAAATATTCAAATAACACAGAACAGGAAAATCGTAGAGATGAAAACAGAAACGCACACATTATTGCTCGCTTCATTTCTCAAAAGTTGAAATTGAAGCAATCAATCCAAACTGAAAGAGGTGAAAAAACAACATACAAGGCAAAATATAGGGCAATCCTCTCGCTTGTTGGCTGCAAAACTAAGGCAGCAAAGCGGCCATGGAGTCCCCGATTAAATTAATGTGCGCCGATCGCACAAAAGTGCGCCACGATGTAATCAGAAACCTCTCCCGTGGAATACCACGCCACCCCTTCTTTCGCGGGGGAAGCGCTCGGCCTACGGCAGTCCTTTGCCTCTCCGCTGTTCTGCATCGATTTATACGGGCACGCTAGGGTTGTTCTCTGAATTGCGTTTCCACAATTGCTCCCGTTCTTTTACTTATTGACACATCTACCCTCTGGGATGTGACTTTTGACTTGCTTAACAAATTAGGCTTACTTTAGCCTACTTTAGGAATGGGTGTTTTGACTATGAACAATGTTCAGAAACAGTGTATGAGAATAAATACTATATTTAAAATAAAAATTTGATAAAATAAATGATATTATTTATTTAAATTTTTTTATTTATAAATATATAAAATATATAATAATATTTGAATGATGTGATAATATATAAAAATAATAATTAGTTTATAAAGTCTAAATATATATAAATGTGAAAGTATATGCGAGTATAAACAGTATCTTATTTAATTATGAATAAGTATAATGATTAAAAATTAATTAATTAATTAATTATATGTAAAAGAAGAAAATTTTAAATTTAAATTTAAATAAAATTTTTGTTGAATGTTTGATAATGTCAAATTTGGAGGGTCAGTGGAGTTGGAAAGGAGTTCTAAACATAGCTTTAAGTTGAATAGCTTTATTATGTATAATATGTTAATAATAAAATTATTTAAAAATTAAAAGATACTAAATATTAAAAAATTCAAAAGCGAGATGAAGAAGAAAAATTAGAGATAAAAAATAAAGAAGACCTCAAAAATAAATAAGTTGAAGAGAAGAACCTAGAAGAAGAAAAATGAAACTGAATAAAAAGACATTACTGTAAATTAACCTTATGCCAATTATTAGGATTACTCTAAAAATCAAATGCATTATATAGCACAGATACTAATGCAAATTATTTAGATATATTATTATATTATAAAATTAAAATTTTAAAGGTAATGAAAAAGAAAATCAAAGGAGACAAATTAGAATTGAGAAGAAAGAATGGAAGGGAGAGGAGAGAAAAATAAGAATAAGACATATCATGAAAAAATTTTCATATCATATGAAGGTTTCGTTTGAATGTAAATTGTTGTCCGGAGGTAAATTGAAATGAAAACATAAAGGTCATTGTCAAAGTAAGAGAAAAATTTTAAAAAAATATTGTTATGTTTGATAATATGTTTAGGAGTATAATTTTTGTTATAAGAATAAAATTTACACAAATCTGCATTCAAACATAGCCAAAGAGTCCCCACTATTATAAAATTTTAAAAATAATAATGCAAACAATCAAGTGATGTCTTCTTGTCCAAAAAGAATTTTACTCAGAAAGATTTTAGTAGTTTGAAGACAGCAGATAGAATGAGAGATTTAAGCAAAGAATAGGACTACTCCAAATAGAATCTTATATAAAAATAACAGGAAAAAAAAGAGTCTTTTTTCTCCCTTTAAATATCATTCGATTTTATTCTCATTTGATGCAGACACCAAGAATCAATGTGGATAAAAACTTTACATCCCATAGCGTTGGTGGAAATGAAAATTAAAAGAAGTAGTAACCAGGTTCAAATGAAAATTAATGACGTCAACACATTATTGAATCAGCATCAAATCAATGTTGTTACACATTAGTGGACTCGATGGTTTTACTTGATCTACCACATCCGGGCTGGCTTGGGGACTGCACGGACCTGGAACAGAAGCACATCTGAGTCTGGTTAACTCTTTCTTGCATGTTGGCACACAGCCCATCAGTCCTCATCCAGCCTGACAATTGTGGATACTTGCCCGTGGTTGACAAAATCAATCTTGTTCAGTCTCACACAGCAAAGTACTCTCTCTGGTAGTTCTTCTGGCTTCTGTGCCTGTGCCATTGCATTGAGTTGCATGCCAAAGTCAATTTAACCTATCAACAAAGCCTAATTCCAGTGGTTCATTGGAACCCTTCTTTTGGCCACTTCTTCACAGCGCATAAAATGAAAATATTGGGTACCTGAATTGTCAATCCCAGATCCAGTATTCCAGTCACCAAACGCTCTCTGAATGCTTCGAGTCCCTTTCTTGCTATGTAGCTGAAGCGATGAATGTCGAGATCAATTTCAAAGTAGTTGGGCCCCTGTAAAGAAAAAGGATGGTGTCACAATCTATATCATGTTTATTAATAACAGTATTCTTCACAACTATGGACATGAATTTTAGCAGTGAGAAGACAATCACCACCAGCAATTCGCATTTGTCATTAAGGATTCAACCACCAAATCGGCATTAAAGAAGCAAATATTTGTACAAATAGGACACAAGAGTTCTCTATTTTACCACCGAATAAGAAGAAAAATGAAAATATTATATGAAAATGCAAGATTCATAGATTCACTGAATTACAGAAACAATTTTGTACACTGCAGAGGCCTACATCAGTAGAAAATGCTTCACCTTATAAAACTCATGCTGAGGGCGGGAAAGAACTGGTTTTTCATTGTATGCTTGCAAAAGTTTTCTTTCAGTAGAACTTGAGACGAGATCATCTGGATTAACAACACCAACCATAATTTTTAACCTTTCTCTAAAAGGAACCGTAGATTCCTTAGCAAATCCTTTAATTTTTTCCACATCATCCTCAACAAATCTCTGCACCAGAAAGATTGCTTTCAGTAAACAGCATGGTGGTAAATTACAGTAGAACCCATATAATCGCTGCAACTCAGTTCATCCTTTCTCCATTCCAATTTTAGTGGTATAGATTAATGCATATGATTCAACAAGTCGGATAAAAATACATCCCATGCCGCAAATAGGATACAGAAAACAGGTCTAATAGTTGAATTTGCCGATAGCCCACAACTTGGTTTTACTGGCAACCAAAAATTTGATATAGAAATTAGTAGGTTGTTCCCACTTACCTCTTTGAGCCTTGAAAAAGTAAATTGTCTCTCCCCAGATTTTATTTTTTACCTATTTTAGAGTGTGAAATACCTCCAAGATTTTGCAAGCAGCTCTAGCGTTGCAAATTACTGGTCAAACTAGAATCCAAGAATTATTACCTTGATGCTGTCTTGGAATTGGGGAGATATGTCTTTCTCAAAATTCTCAGAAAGTTTAAAATACAGTACAAGGTTCAAGCCCTCCCCGTCACTTTCACCAAGAAACATGGGTGCTGGATAAGTGGGCAGCTGCCACAACACAAATAAATTGGACAGGCCATTGTCATATGATATATTTATGACTGGTAGAAGGCCACAGCGCAATACATTTATGACAAATTTGAGATATGTGAATAGGGTAGACAATTAACTACCTGAATGTTAACAATTAGCAGTTGTGGCACGTTCCCATCAGCATTTAGAGAAGGTAACTCAAGGTGTTGTGCAATATGGTTAATCTTTCTTTGAGATGCAAATAAATCTGCACCAATTGGAGTGTAAGGAGAGACGTTTGGTGCAGGGGATTTCTTCTTATCTCTGCAACACTAAGTTGTTAGGGAATTGACAATGCTAAAGCACAATGTGCGCTACCAGAATAGATTGAAATATTTTCGTGGATAACAGATAGGGCTGTCAGCATACTTAAAGTAGTTGTCTCCACGTAGCTTAAAGGTTGAGGGCTCAATCTCAGACCAAGTTCCAGCAATTGGCTTCTTCTCAGTGCAACAAGGAATCATTAGCCCAGCTCTGGGACGATAAAGATACTTTGTTGATGTACCTGTATTGATCAATATTATTTCAAAGTTCCCAAAGAGGGGGTGAATTTAATGCAACAGGGATTTGTTTTAGTACGTAAGGTTACCTAGAAGATACTCACAAATTTCATTTGATTCTTCTCCATCAACAGATTTCCTCTTGAAAGAGAGCCGAATAACAGCAGATTTCCATTTTTGAGATTGTGGGCCTGTACTTAATGCACTGTTGATCTTATCATTGAAACTTATGGAAGGAACCAACCGGGGTATGATGGACTTCAAAAAGTTCTCAGGAGTTTTCTCCTCGTGATCATTTCTGCCATCGTTCCCTCCGTTAAAACTCACATAGGCCCTATCTAAGTTTTTCTTCTTCTTTGCTCCAGACTCATCACTCCTCACTAAATCTGGAAGTTCTTTTCCTTGGGTTGGTGCTAACATAAATCCATTTGGCTCCTTGACTGTGTCTTTGCTCAAGAATTCTGTTTTGCCATGATCAATCTTGAGATATTTTTCATGGTATTCTTTGAGATTACCCTTGCTATCCACTCTCTGCAATGAAGTTTCATACTGAAGCACTTGTCCGTTTGAAATGTTGGGGAAAAAATCTGCAGAAGAAATAGAGGAAGCACTAGGTAAGCTGCTGCCCTATTCAAAGTTTGTTACAAGAGTATAACTTGTTTAATCAAGTAGCTTAATTGATAAAAGCATCAAAATGGGGCCATCTAGGTTTCCTGTTGTTTATTAGACATGTTCTGTGTTTTTGTTGGCTACCCATAATAAGAGGGCAAGTCCCTTGTGAGTGTTGAGCAATCAAGCATGCACATAGACAAAAGAATTAAAAGTTAACTGAGATTTTGATAGGAGTCCATTTTTCATCAAATATCGGACACACTACCTAAAAGACTTTAGATAAATTTTAGCTCCGTATCAATAGGAAGAAATATGCTCCAGCAAATCATTGCATGAAAATCCCACATCCAGAAGCAAACTGTTTACTCAAGTAATAGATAAATTGTTCTTTGGTTTTAAATGGCTTTTTGCAGCATTTGATCCATACAGAGTTCACATGCTTGGTATCTGATAAAGTGCATGTCTCATACAAGTTAGTTGTCCGTGACAAGTTCTGTAACAGGACTTAAGATTCATACAGCAAATAAACTATTTAAGAAAGAACATGAAACAAAAAATTATTTCTAGGACCATACACAGTTACAAGTATAGAATCCTGACTATGGCATGCATCAATTTCCGTTAGCATGGATATTTAGAGGATTAATAACAGCAACAACAAAATCACAGCAAAGAGGTAGCTAATTATAACTAGGTATATTTTTACTCCTGATACATGAAAGCTAGATCTGCAATTCATTCTTATAGATTAGAACCCATTAAATTTTTCATATGCATAGTGAAAAGGAATTCAATCTAAAATCAGGAAAGCAATAAATATATTTTCACAGAACCAAACAAACACGAATACGTAAATTAATAACTGCAACCTTGAGTGGCCAAAAATTAATTGCGAAAGAAAAGAATGTGAAGGTGAAACATGATGTTCTTTACCTCCATAGACACTACTAAAGTCATCGTCTGAGTCAGACTCTAGTATGCTAAGTGTGTCAAACCATGCATCTTCTTCGCAAATTCCTGTAAGCACAAAAATATCTTTGTCATTTCAAAAGGTCCAGCTAATGGTCCCTAGTTAATGAAGCATGAAAATTTGCTTCAAATTCATCGCCTACTACCTGAACAAGTTTATAAGCTTGTAAGAACAAAACAACTATCTCGCAAAGAAAGAAGTAGATGAGAATGTGACAAAAGATTGAAATTCTGAGATCCATTTTCCTTGACAAACCACACATTCAGAAAACATCACGCCAAATAGAAAACATTCATACATACTTCATAATGTAATTTAAAGGAGGTTTTGCTTTCCTAGTATCATCTCATTTATTAGCCTACATGGTATTATTCATGCCAATTTCCATGAGAAGATAAATACACACTATTAGCATCAATGTGGCT
Organism: Avicennia marina; assembly: GCA_019155195.1. NCBI lineage: Eukaryota > Viridiplantae > Streptophyta > Magnoliopsida > Lamiales > Acanthaceae > Avicennia > Avicennia marina. Next base: position 12,662,033 of record CM032765.1, read on the forward strand.
ATGGTGCCATTGCAGCAGAGTAAGATGGAATATGGAGACCTCAGATTTTGCTTTCCTAACAGAGTATTGTCTCATTTCATTGCCACATAGTATTATTCATGGCAATTTCTATGAGAAGATAGATATACAGCATTAGCATCAATTGGCTACGGTGCCATTGCAACTGAGTAAGATGGAATATGAAGTTGGAGACCTCAGATTTTGCTTTCCTAATAGTGCATTGCCTCATGTCATTGCCCACATGGTATTATTTATGGCAATTTTTACCAGAAGATAAAATACACCATTAGCATCAATTTTGCTATGGTGCCATTGCAATTGAGTAAGATCGAATGTGAAATTGGAGACCTCATATTTCCTGCAGGTGGCAGTTATATGGACAAACTCACCAGCAAAATCTGCAACTCGAGCTCCTGCATCGCTGTTCCTTTTTCTGCTTCCATCCACAACTGAATTCAGATGGTGCTTTTTGGAGCGACCTCTGTGCTTCCTCCTTGCTTTAACAATTTTTAATGGTTTACTTCCTTTAGCTGGTGATGATACACATGCCCCCATTATGACTACTCAGTCTCTGAATCTCTGCAATGGAACGTAAGACTTTACTCATAGTTTCTGAAAGTTAATTTCCAAAACATCAAGTATCCATTATTAATTTCAAAGTAATAAATTTTAAAATGCAATAAGTTGTCAGATCCAAAAGGGGGGAATTACCAAAAAGTATTTAAGTTGCAAAATAGTTTCCTAAATGGGATTGTATAATATAATTGTACTAAATAAGAAAGAAAATTCCCTTAACTGGCAATATGATGTCCATTAAAACCGAGAAGCGTCCTAATAACAGGTCAGAAGAGACATCCATCCCATTTAATTTTCTTACATGGTCCAGTTTACATCACTAGAAAATATAATTTTGTATCCTGACATTCTGGATTATAATGGGCACAACTTACCGTGATTCTAAGAATGCGGCGTGTGGCTGCAGCTAGTCATGTCCACTGTTCCGATGGTTTATGAAAGTAAGAATCCTGCAGAATCTTTTCAGCTCAAAGATTCAAAAATTGAAAGCTTCACTTCACCTTGGAACGTGTCCTAGACATCAAGTATGCAAAACAATTCTTGAGTTGAATCAGAGAGAGGGTGCAAATAAATAACTAGGATCTCATGTATGAAAACAGTGTAATGCCAAGAGACCAATTTTCAGCAGAACAGTTGATATTTTGAAAGATATACAGAAAATAATAAAGTCAAACAGCTCCATCTGATCACACAAATCAAGACCACAAAACATAAAACTTGAAAGAACATGTTACAGGCATCATGATCCAGACTGGCCTTCCGTTCATTATGTTCTCAAAGTGCAGACAAAATAAAAGGAGAGGGGAAAGGGAAGGGGAAGGAGATGACCTTGCACTTTCATATATCAATTGAGCAAAAAAGATATGAAATGATAGAAAAAGAAGAAGATGATCCATATGGGTCCCAATCAAACAGGCAATAGAGGACAAATCGGGGAAAAGGTTCAAGGACAAATATGTGGGTTTGCCTCTGGTTTGATGGAATACATACAGACGACAAACAAAAGTGATGGTCATTATCAAGAACATTTAAAATAACACCAGACAGGCTGAGACAAACCCGCTTTTCATTTCAGACAAGAAACAGAATAAGTCAGATGTGATGCACTATTGCCTAAAGATAAAAGAACAAAACCAATGCAAACGGCCATACGGAGAGAGGTATATTCTAACCAAAGAAAACCTATTTAACATCACCATCAACAAAACCGAAACAATGAAAAGAACGAATCTTTCACCAAAAATTTCTCGAAAATGTAACCGATCATAATTAAAACAACACCACAACCACCAGAAAAACAATCTCAACTGAAAACTCAATCATAAGAACAGATACATTGTACAAGCACGCACGCGCACGTGTCTGTCCGTGTGCCTGTGCATCGACGGAGAAGGGACCTGGAAAAAGGGCTTTTGGGCGGAGAGGACGAAGTGGGTCCGACGGTGCCGGATCCGATTTGCAATTCCAGAACCCCTTCTTCTTTTTTTCCCAGCAGCGGTTCCTCTTTTAAGTTATTTTCCCTGTTTCTTCTCATAGAGCTTCACTCCCTAATGCGAATACCAATACATGACTCAGAGGAGAGAAGGGGACACGGGACGAAGGCAGCGGCACTTTGTCATGGCTAATTATTGCACTTTCCCACTTATTTCTCGCTATTATGGCTGGTGGGAATAAATTTATCATATTTTTTATTTGTTTATAAAAAAAATGTCAGACTTTTCCCTTCTCTTCCATTTTTTCCCCCACTCTACATTAGAATAAAATAGCATTAGTAGTTTGGGGGTTAACTGAGATTACGATTTAGAAAATTGGATTAAATAAAAGTTTCTTTTAAGAGAAAAAGAGGACTACGTTTGGTGCAATCTCCACTAATAAAGATCATTTAAGTGAACTGAACTTGTCGTATAATCTCGAACATTTCAAAGTGAGTTACAAACAAAGGACGACTGTTCCTTTATATGATTGATGTGTGATCCATTATTCGCTTCTGAACGCTTTTTTGATTGCTCTTATCTTATACATGCGTGGAGTTTTTGGTCAATCGATTGGTCAGCATGAAAAGGCACATAATAAAGAAAATATTAATTACTTTCATGTGCGACACAATCAGGAATATACCTTTGCTTGAAGCAACCAATTTGTACCCGTATCTTTAATATAAAATGTACATCCAATTTAACATAGGTAACACATATTTCAGAGGATATCTCTCTAGAAAAAAATTTTCCCATTCATTTTCTTTTATAAAGTTTCACTTTCTCCCTTATTTTTTACTACTAATTTGTCCTTCTCTTTCCCCCCACACTGTTCAAAGTTGAAAAAGGCAACCAAAAAAAAAGCCATTGTCCATATCGTCATTGCAGAACAGATCAAAGAAACTACAGACAATTCGATGGATCTCGCAAGCTGTACGAATTTCTGCTGTCCAACCATCGCGCGATTCGTGTCTGCTTGCGCTTTTGCATCTTCCCTGTTTCATGTCTAACTTGTGTCTTATCATGCATCACTCTCCTCAAAAAAATTTACAGCGCTGAAATTTTATGAAAGAAGAAAGACCGATTAGATGAGAGAAGGGGTAATTTCTTAATATGAAGCTTGCAAGACATAATTGCTGCCAAAATTAGATCAACATGTGAGTTTGCGCCACATCTTTGGCTTGGCGGCTGAATAGTTTAGTTTATTCTTTTCATTTGTTGATATTTATCGATTTTCAAAAATACAATAATTCAACGTGTATTTTTTAAATTAATAATTTGAATACCTTGTCCGGTGACGCGTTTGGAATCTCTCTTTTCACCCTTGGTTAATTATTGATTGGTATTTGACTAGTAATTGATTGATATTTGTCTCTTTCACTAGTAAATGTCACCAGTTACTATAATAATAATAATATCATCATCATCATCATCAAGCGTGTACAAAACCGTGTCATGTCAAACTCAAAGCTGAAGGCCTGATTGTTCTGTAGTTTGGCAGTGTCGTGTTCTTTCACATCAAAGTACTGTTTGTTTGCTTAAGATGTCCTTTTGATATATTAAATCAACAATTAAAGTTATTTAATGAAAAGGGCAAAACCTAATGTCAAGTATAAACCAAGTGGTTGGTACTTTGTTATACAATTTTACTTTTTCTCAATTAATCCGATGAATTTTCAAATTTGATTACCTTTAGCCTTTAGGGTGCAATTGATTCGGTCATCGCCCCGCGTTAATTTATTTCAGTCTTTGACTTATTTTGGCCATTTACTTCAATAATTTAATATGTCCTAGTTAAAAAATATGATAAAAAATAATTTTCTTTTTAGTATGTTATTAAACAATAGTCTAAAATAAATAATAAATATCAAAACTACCAAAGTGACCTTACATCAAGGTTTTTAAATTTGGATTGAACTAGGCAGTTCCGGTCCAGATATATTATAAGATTATATCACTATCTGATCTGATCTGTTGGGAATCGGTCAATCTTGTAAAAATTAGTTTTGTATTTTTTAATTAATAAAAAATTTAAAAAATTATTCTATTTAAAATAAAAAATAAATAAACTATTTTTTATTTTTTATAAAATTTTTACTAACTATTTTTTATTTTTAGTTTTATTTAATATTTTTTAACTATATATTATTCTCATTGAGTTATTGAAATATTAAATATTGAATCTTACAATGAAATTTTCTCATATCAATTATGTTATTTTTTTATCAAACTAAAATTTTTAACATTTTTATTTTTGAATTTGAATTTAATTTAGTTTCTTTTATATCTTTATAATATTTATTATTTTTATTGAATTATTAAATTTCAATATTATATTTAAAACTTATCATTTAGTATATTAATAAATGGACTTAAATTTATTTTGTAAAATAATTTAATATTATTACGTTTATATATATATAATATTATATATACAGTATAAAATGATCAATTTTTTTTAAAATGATGATTATCTAATTTGATATCCGATTTTAGAAACATTGCTATACGTATGCTTGATTAGTACCGTTGCATGAAATTCGGATTACGTGTATATATATAATATTATATATACAGTATAAAATAATCAATTTTTTTAAAAATAATGATTATCTAATTTGATATCCGATTTTAAAAACATTGCCATACGTATGCTTGATTAGTATCGTTGCATGGAATTCAGGGAGCGTAAAGAATCTCGATCGGTATTTTTCAAAAATAATAAATAAAATAAATAAATTCAAAAGATATATTTAGCGGCGAGTTTCGAGTCGTCATATATAATAAGCAAAATCGAGGATGTGTGCGTCAGTCGCGTCATTCAATTATCTCTCTCTCGGACAACGATAGAAGCAGAGCAGGCAATTTCCTCCATGATATCAGATACTTCACCTTTTCCAGTGGTTCGAATTGTATGTGCATATGCGCCAGTTTTCAGGCAAACACCAATGGCGAGGAATCAACTTCGTTTCCGTCAAAACAAGTGAAAAACGGAAAGCGGATGTATTCTGAGGCCCGCGATTTTGTTCGTCTCAATAATTGCGTCCACCTTCCTTAATTCTTCCACACTTTACTATGCTTCCATTTCTGTGACTGTGTAACCTTGCCGATTAATTCGTCGTCGTTGTTGTTGTTGTTGTTGTTGTTTATTTTAAAATCTCGTTGCAGCAACTATGCCAGTTAATTAAGCTCTGAGTGAAAATGTAATGAAATCATTTAGCTGAGCTGAAACTTCGGCGCTTCGCGCTCAGCATCATCATCTCCTCGGCTTGCATTGGAGGTGTGCGTCAACCCATATACACGGCACTGGCACTCCATCAAATATTTTCTGTAGACCGCGGCTGTTTTTCTTCTCTTTTCCCCTACAAGCTATTAGATAGCGCCTCCGCGGTTTCAGGATTTTGCTCCGAAGTGTCGTCGCGTTGATTCTGTGTGAGTTTCTTCGTCGTAATTTATGTGTATTTGGTGGTATATTGGAGAGTCTATTCCTTTGGAGCTGAATGTTTTGTGCATGGCTTTGAAGAGACGAGTTTTATTTAATTTGTTTCTTTTCGAGTTTGAACGTCGGTATTGGGGACGATTGGTACGAGATTACGAAGTTTTATTGCATCTGCTATCAGTGATCAATGTCTTAATGTTTCTGATTTGTATTGGTGGGTTCCTTTTGCTACTGTCTGTTATTCGTCTGATGTATAACTAAGTTTTTGAGAATTGTTACAGAAGCTCATCACGTTCTGCTATCAATTTTAATACACATATTGAGACAATGCTTTGAAATGCAATATTTATCTAATGCCATTATGTATGGTGCCTCGTTTTAATTATCTGGAATGTATATGTTTTATTTAGGACTACAGATGGATCAATCCAAGATGACATCAGGGACTCGTTTTTATGGAACTACAACCTTGGAAAGACTCTTGGGATTGGTTCATTTGGTAAAGTTAAATTTGCTGAACATGCATTGACAGGGCACAAAGTTGCTGTCAAGATCCTTAACCGTAAGAAAATAAAGAACATGAATATCGAAGAACAAGGTTGGTCAAATTTATAAAAAAGATCCTTGGCAGTGCCTGTTTCTTTTTAGATTGTGATGTTTCTGCCTTTGTGCACCAATAATATAATCCATGATTTATGTACACATTCATGTTATAATATCTGCTTGTTTTCACTCGGTGATAATCCACACAGTTTTACTTATTGTAGCTGTAATACATTTTATAAGGTTGCAAATAATAGATTTTTGCTGCAATATGTTCTCAATGTAAAGCACAAAAGGCATCTGAGGCTAAACATACCAAGTTCCAAAAAACATAATTTCTTTAAGACTTCATCTAATCATGTCTAGTTGTTCTAGTGACAGCTGAATCTATGTTTGTGTCCTTGTGGAGCTTCTGTTTCCGGTGCTGCAAAATTTAGATGGATCAACCTTAGGTGCTTCTCTGAATTTCTTTAAGAGGGTGTTGCTCCTTGCAGTGAGAAGAGAAATCAAAATTTTTAGATTCTTTATGCATCCCCACATCATACATCTGTATGAGGTTGTGGAGACACTATCTGACATATATATTGTGATGGAGTATGTGAAGTCTGGTGAGTTATTTGATTACATAGTGGAGATAGGTAGGTTACATTAGGATGAAGCACGCTTGTTCTTTCAACCGTTAGGATGCATTTTTTGGGTAAAATTCTCTAATTGACATTTTTTTTAATCTAAATTGAGTTAGTGATGCTGATCACTGCAGATAATATCTGGAGGGCAGTAATGCCGTGGGAATATGGTGGTTCACAGAGACTTGAAGCCAGAAAACTTGCTTTTAGATTCTAAAAGAATGTGACGATTGCTGATTTTGGTTAGAGTAAAATAATCTGTGACGGTCATTTTCTGAAGACAAGTTGTGGAAGCCCCAATTATGCTGCCGCCGAGGTACTCTTTGAATATAACAACAGTGATCATGAGCTATACATGTACTTAAAATGTAACGAAAATGTGAATCAAGGTTATTTTTAGAGTTACAGAACAAGCATTATTGAAAGAATTTAAAATATATTTTGTTGACAGGTTGCATCTGGTAAATTGTATGCTGGGCCTGACGTGGGTTTATGGAGCTGTGGTGTTATTCTCTATGCACTTCTCTGTGGCACCCTTCCCTTCGATGATGAAAACATCCTGAATTTGTTTAAGAAAATTAAGGTATGTTCGTATTAAGTTATGTCAATCCTGTATTGCAAGTTAAGGTGACAAAATTGAGTCAAAATCACTGCATGGATTTTCTACATCATAATTATTTCATGATTGTTCAACTCTACAACTTTAGGCTTTTATAGGACATAAGTGCACTAGTTGGAGCAATCTAAGGGTTCTCAAGACGTGATTGCTAGTACAGGTGAGCTCTGAACTGCAGATTAGATCTTGATGAATTGAGTGTCTTAATTAATTAATTCATTCATAATTTAGAACAAGCTTAACTTGCCAAATTTGAACCAAGTTAAGAACCTGTATAAATTTGAAATCTTATGGAGCTTACAGGTCAGGGTATTATAACAATGGCTTATTTCATCCCGAAGCTGAATCAATTAAATTCTTAACAAGGTAGCTCCATCGATTCAGCTGCTTCAGAATACTGTTGTAGAACACTTACAACTTTTAAGACCTATTGACAGCATTAGTAGCCATCTTTTAAAAGGAAAGGATGACTTTCATTATATTTGAATTACTTCAAGTTGTTCTGTCGAATTTGTTCCCACGGTGGAATTTACATTTATCTGCTTGTGCAAGAGATTTGATTCCCAGGACGCTTATAGTTGATTCTGTGAATCAAATGACTATTCCTGCAATTCGGTCACACCCCTGGTTCCAAGCTCATCTTGCGTGGTATTTGGCTGTGCGATCACCAGACACATCACAGCAAGCCAACAAGGTTGTGGAACTTGCAGAGCAATACCTATACATCTATATGTGATGCATGAAGTCCCCAACGTATGTAGGAACATAATAATATGTGACTAAACAATTTTGAATATCTGTTGCAGTTCTTAGGTTATGTATCTGGTGGTTATCTGGTGTTAGAGTTTTCCTTTTTATCTATCTTCTTTTTCCCTTCTCGGAAATATATCCCTCATATAGTTATCCTTCCTCATCATAATTTAGCATATTACTTAATGTAATTCTAGTGGCGGGAACCATTCCTATGCTTAAATTTGTAAAAACTCTTGCAGATTGATGAAGAGATTCTACAGGAAGTGGATAAGAAGGAATTTGACAGGATTTCCCTTGATGATTCCCTTCGAAACAGAGCTCAAAATGAGGTAAATTTTTTTATTGTCAAGTTAATATTGATATGAAAGATTTCTTATTGCTTGGCTTGTTGTTCAGGGTACCATTACATACTATTTCTTGCTGGACAATCAGTTTCGTGTTTGCAATGGGTACCTTGGATCTGAATTTTAGGAGACTATGGTACGGTTTTTTGTTTCATTTCCATAAATAAACCTATTGTCTTCTCTTACTCAACCATTGTCAGAACATTGAAGGTTCTGTTTTGAGCTTCATGTGTCATCTTGGGTCGTTCACATTTTGTGTTTTCAACATTTCTGCCAACTAATGTGTTTTTGGAAATCCTTCTATATGTAGGAATATGTGCTTAATCAGATGAATCCAAGTGAAAGTGTATCATCTCCTCGTGAGATGATGACAGAAGTTCTGAATGCTCTGCAAGAACTGAATGTTCACTGGAAAAAGATTGGGCCTTACTTACAACATGAAATCCAGATGGGCTCCTGGCAACCCTGGTCACCAAAAGGAATGCTGAACAATTCTATGAACGATAGTAATGATTTTGGAGACAAATCTGCTATTATTGAGAATGGTTTCAGTATCAGTCCCCACAATATGGTGGAGTTCGAACTGCAGGTAATATGATAATGCATTTTATTTTCAATGTTGAGAATAAGTAGTTAAGGAATATGCTGATACATAGTGTTGGCATTTATCATAATATTTGAAAGAGATGTCCAGGAGGATTTGAACTATATTACAACCACAATAATGTAATGTTCACTTGTCTTTACCCTAGAGATTTGTTCCTTTTCTTTGATCTTGGATACTTGAAAATGAAACTCTGATGTAACCTGTGGCCAAGTTAAATATGTGCATTTTGAAACTAACTAGATTTTGCATTGTTTGAGAGCCATGTAATAACTCGGGTTTGCTTCACAATGTAGTAGAGATCAACAGTTTTGATGATCACTTACCCTCTGTTATTTGTAATTCTGCTACCTTCCCATCATCAAGAAGATGCTCTTCTCTATATTGAATACTAAATCATTTGGGTGCCAGTCATTATATATTGGATCCCACTAAACTATTGCTCGTTGGCTTGATTAGTTTTGTTTCAGCTTTACAAAACTCGCCAAGACATGTATTTGCCTGATCTGCAGAGAGTTCAAGGGCCTCAGTTACCGTTTCTTAATCTTTGTTCTGCCTTCCTTGCTCAGGTTCACGTACTCTGAAATTAGATTTCTACTTCAAAATTCTCTGATCTGCATTGCAAGTTAAAAGTTGAAGTTGGAAATAATTTTCTTGCAACCTAAAAGATGAATCTCCTCCTTAGAGATGAATGTTGTGCCAAGCCAATTGTTTAGTCAACTCACTCGGTGTTGGCTTCTGCACAAGTTCTCACTTGGCATTTTATGGTTTTCAATTCTCATAGCTAGTATCAGAACTGTAAAATTGATCCATGATTTGTATGATATTGAAGAGTTTCTTCAACTCTCATATACTGATAGCTATTATGAGCAACTGTATACTCAATACAAAATTATCTCACACCGCTGCCACTACTGTGTTAGTAGAATTTGTATTGTGTATCTTGTTAGTTAAATCTATCTCTTGGTGTTGCTATTGGCAGGAAAAAAGAACTGTGAAATGTCATTTGTATTTCAATTTAGATTTATTGCTGTTTCTCTGACAGTGACCGATTTCCATGGTCAGCCATGTAATCAGCCAGTTAATTAACAGAGCACGGAGGAGGAAGATCAATGGAGCTCCGGAGGGACAATTCTCCATCACAATTTGACAAATTCTCGTCCTCACCGTTGTTGACCTTTTCCTGCTCAAGGTCGTCGTTCATCATTGTCATCTCTTCTCGGTTCAACTTACAAGCATTCCTGAGCCTGGTTAGCTGTTCAGACCCGTCAGATTGCCCTGTCTTGACAAGGCACTCGGCGATCCCATTGAAGGCATATGAAGAAGCAGAAAACTTCCTCTCGTAGTTCATCCTCTTCATTGCTTCGCTCAACATCAAGGGTTCATCCTCTTGCACTACTGGTTTTGAGATCTCCTCAGCAACGTCAAAAGGTGAATATTCAATGGACGACCACCGGAATTCATCCACAAACCGGAAGTCCACAGCTTCAAGGCAAGTAGTATTCTCTTCCTCAATCTGATCATTCTCCATTTCCAATTCACTGGAAACCTGAATTAAATCACTGGGCTGTGTTCCCCGTGCTGGAAATTATTATCTGCTCGTGTTATTGATGAGTCGAAGCTGGAGCATGCGAAATCATTAGTGTTGATCAGGCTGGTGTTTTCCATGGAATAATCCTCATCAGGGTCATTCAGAAAATCAGTGAAATGCGGTTCAGAGAAATCAGGGATTTCATCTGTGTATTCCATCGCCTGTTTTTGATCAACAGACGGCATCATAGAAGATGCGGATGATGAAGCACAAGTGGAATTAGAGTTGGCAGCTAAGGCATTGTTTCTTGCCTTAATCCTGCTGAGAAGAAGGTTTGTAATCTTTGAAGGGAGAGCTGGAGAAGAAGAAGAATTCGGTGAACAAGGCCAGAAATTAGTTCTTGTATTAGCCCCACGAAGCAGACAGACCGCCTCGTCGTAGGCCCTGGCAGCCTCCTCAGCGGTGTCAAAAGTCCCTAACCACACTCTTATCTTCTGTATGGTATCCTTTATCTCCGTCACCCACCGCCCCGACGGTCTCTGTCGAACCCCCACGAACCGCTTCCGGGCTCGTCTAACAACCCCTAGTGCCACCGCGGCTGCTGCTTCCTTCACCATCTCGTTCCAGGCTGAAGCATTTCCTCCTCCAGGGTTAAGTTCTTCACGATCATTCACTCCCTCTCCAGCTTTTCTTTTCCTTGCCATTTTTCTAGCCCAGGGGTTTGTTGTTATTGCTTAACCTGTGTTCCCTGGCTGAGTGTTGATTGTGTGTGTTGATGTGAGGGAATGGTTGGGCCCTAACATGCAGCAAAGGGAAGATCATGCCTAAGAGGAAATGGTCTTCTTTTGTTTGTTGAGACTCTTTTGTTGCTTATAATTTTAGGTTCATTTTGGACAAATGGAAAATCTCTATTATTCCAGAGACAAGATGTTGGGAAAACTATTTAATTTAGATGAATTCTTTTAATAATCATTCAGTGTATATTACGTGCTTTGAGCTGGGCAACGAGTGCAAGTTTCTTGTTTCCTCTTACTAAATAAAGCTGATTTTATTAGTGCAAAATAAAAATGCACTTGGAAGACGCTTCCTGCTTCATTGCTGTTTCATTTCCTTAACTCTTATTAATTTCATCATTAAATCAAACAAAATCCTCAAGTCTGAAGCCCTCAACTTGTATTTTTCTTCTCTGTCTGCGAGACAAATAATAAGATTACGTCTTTATTTTAACGCAGAAGGCATAGAAGTCATCCATTCTCGAAAAGGACTCGCTGCATCCTTTTCATGGCAATAGTAAAAAACTGAAGAAACAAACATGAGTTGATATCAGGGGGATATTTTTCCTTTTCTTTTTATCAGGAGCATCTATTGACTGATTACAGCCTACTTACCACAGACTACTTTTCACCATTTACGAAGCCCCTCAAGCAATAAATATCTAGCGAGACTCAGCACGAATAAATTAAAGCATCTTAAGATGACATTGTGTAATACAATATTAAAATCGTTCGATACACACTACTAGTACTATAAAAATCTTACAGTAAAAGGTATCATCTCTAGAAATAAATGTAATCAACACATTCCCTGATACATTTTTTTCCATTACACAAAATGGGTTTCTTTCCCCGAAATCATGCCTATAGATATTGTTTAGTTTCATTGGAGATGCCCTAGAGTAAATACCAAAAATCAATTCTAAAGTTTTGAATGGGTCTTCGTACATCACACAATGTAATCGAAGATCGGTATAAGAGAGAAAAAAGATTAATCCTAATACACATGAGTTAAAACCAGGGTAATACCCCGTCGACGTTGACCTTTTTGCACAGAAGCCATTCCACAACTGAGAAATGAGAACTCCACCGGTCATTTTGTCGTTGCTGGTTAAAGTCCGGGATACCCATTTTCCCAAAGTCGGGATGTTGACAGGCAGGACAATCAAATTGTGACAATTGTTCTTGTGACATTGCTCTAAAATTTTATTAATATATTTCTTTAGATTTGATGTCAGCCAAAAAGTTCAGTGATAGTGACATTTCCAGCTCCGCACGCTCCTGTAACTCCCACTTTATTTAAATATTCTTTCTTTCCAAAGTGGGAAGTTGTACCAAACAATGTATCGGCGTCTAAATATATATATATATAATTATTTTTTATCGTTTTTTTTACTTTTATTTAATTTTAAAAATATAAATATTTAAAGACAGACATTAAATTTTAAAAATAAACAAAGTAACTTGAACACTGAGTATTCCTGTTCGTTTCGACAAAGTAGAAATGCAGTATTGTAAATCTATGAGCTATATTTGTCATTAAATTTGAACATGTATTTTTGAATATTTTTATTTTAAAAATTATATATAAAAAAAAAAATTACAAGTACAATAATTATATATATATATATATATAAATATTTTTTATAAACATGACAATGATTAAGGCATTTATAAGCTACCTGATCATCATTAATCAGGCTGCATTTTGTTGGGTTATCTTTAATGTATGATGTGTGTCTTGTGTTTTTTAATTTGAAGTAAAAGTAAAGGAAGGATGCAATGGCAAGTGGCGTGCGTGAGGGCGCCTGATGCATACAAAACTGGCATAAGCAAAAGGAAGACGTTAATGGTGTATTCTTATTGCTCCACGTGGAGGTTTAACACAAAACCAGTGGTCTTCTTCCCTCGAACACGCATATACGCAAATATACAGATTATTATTTATTATAAGCTCAAAGGATGGACTGGGAAATAAAGTCTCCCATGTAACTTTCACATAGACTTCCCCCTAGCTTTGATGACTTAGGAGCACACGCCATTCGTAAACTATCAAGAAAACTCGGAAGGGCATGGCTGGCAAGAATGGAAGAAAATAAGAATACGATGAATATTGAGATAGAATAAAAAAAAAAATGATATGAACAACGTATGAGTTATCTTACGACTCGTTTGTATAAGAAATGACAAAAAGAACGAAGTTATTATTCAAAATTTTATCTCAATAATTAGCAAATAAAAATGAATATCTCAATATTAAGAAATTACTTATAATGATAAAATCCTTCTTAAATAATAATTTTTATATAATTGTGTATTAAAAATTTAATCAATACTTATATTTTTTAAAACTTAAACTGGTTGACAAAAATTAACTCTAAAAATTAAAAAAAACTCACACAAATAAAATCATTTATTTACTAATCCAAAATCATCTTCATTTTTTTTTCATAACACAGAATTTTAATTTTTTTTACAAAAAAACTGATATAACATAAATAAAGACGAAAAAAACATGTTGCTCAAAAAGAAGATAGAAGCAAAAAACTATAAATGTAATTATAACTATGATAGATATGAATTTTTTTTCTTGGCACAAAAAATTTATAAGGAGAAAATGTGTACTTAAATGTATAAATATTATTTTATGTTAGTTATAAAATAAATAAAAAGAATAAAACATGAAATGGAAAAAACTACAACAAATTAAAATTGAAAGACATTATGCATATAAATAAAATAATAATAATAATAATAATTTTTACTTATAAATTTTATCCCATTTATTCAATTCATAAGATGATAAAACAGAAATTTTTTTTGAAAAATAGAAAATATAGAATAAATTTAAAAAATTAAATGAAATAAATAAAAATTGTGAGAATATAATGAAAAAAGAATACATAAATAATTAAGAGTATTTTAATAATAATATGTTGTATTACCATAAGAGTTATTTTGTCAAATAAAAGTATAAATTTATTCCTAACATATTAATATTACGTAAATCTATGGTGCTAAAGAAAACGATGATTCCCATAATATTTATAATCAACATTCATTTGGGAATGGTTATTCTTGTGTAAAAATTATACTAGTCATGCAATTTGTAATAAGCTTGAGAATGCTCATTCTATTCACAATTTATTCTCGCATATCAGGCATATCTTAAATGTTATGACAAGGGTTTCCTCAGATAATGCAAACATAATTTAACGTAGATATAGAGATGACACAACGGAAGTCATGGACAAGCATCAAATGTTAAGTTCCAAAAGACTACAAGCATGTCTATGCACACAAACCCATCTCCAGAATGGGTTACACTTATGATAAAATCTTTTCTGAGGTATCTGTCAAAGATGCTACCAAATAATTACAGCCAATAGTTTGCTAGTGAAATGGGACATAATTTACGTTGTCCAGACACCTATTGCACAACAATATGCACAACACCTAGACCTAGTTGATAAATTATGGTAAAATTGACTCAAATCTTTTATCGTATTTCAAAGTAGGAACATTTACAGTTCACAAATATTGACATTCAACAGTAAAAGATATGCTAGCTCATTCCAGCAATATAACATTCTTACACCTAGCTCATTCCTGACTTTCAAATACATACCGTACGCGAGCAGCGTTTGCATTCTGCTTTGCGTTTGGTTCAGCCATGCTATAAATCTGAAAGTTCACAGATGCTGAGTCATTTAAACGAACAATGGCAGAGGCACTATCACAACTGAAAAATATCTATCTGATTACCGAAACCAAGGAATCAGCAGCTTGCTGCCATCACTTGGCATCACGCAGGAGAGGAGTGCTGCTACTTTCACTGGTTTCAGTATATCTCACTGGTTTCATTGCAGGATCTTGATATGCAGTGGCAAGTTTATCATAGAAAGAAGATAAAGTGGGATCACTTTGATCTAGCCTATCCTTGTTTATCAAGCACTGCATCATAACAATAAATGGTTGAAGGGTACTCAATGAACAAACTGTCAAGAAATTTAAAGGAGCAGACGGCTATTTTGATTGAGCAATGCTACATAACATTTCTTAACTTATCAGTGATCAGCCCTTTGTCACCACCCTCTTAAACTTTGGCAGCACTCAGCTCACTTGGATGAAATTAATAATTATTAGTTTATTGCAGCACATGGGGGTCAAAAATTTTCAGTGAAGGTGAAATTCCCTAGTTTCTATATGCACTTACAGAATTTGATTTACTAGAGGTGGCTACAAGTGAATCAGAAAGCATACCTACTTAAAAGTTAAGGTCTCGGTTTAGATAGCCTTTCCTTAGTTCTATAAGTCTGGTGCAATTCAGCAAGGATATAAACAAATATTTTTTTATTCACATGATTGATGAGTTTTTTCATTTTCATAGGCCAGTTTATAGAACATAAGCACGAATTGAGACCACTGACTTCTTAGCTACTTAGAAGTCAGCTGTAGATATTTGGTGAAACTCATATTTCAAAGAGACTGGGCATATCAACACCACAGCCAAGTGCTTCCACATGGCAGACTAGCAGTAATCTATAATTTGACTTTAATTTGTTCCTGAACAGGGAAGGGGCAAGAGATTGAAGATGATCAAATGACAAACTATTAGAATCCATTTACAGCATGTCACATAATGAAACTAGATCAAAAAACTTCAAATAATAGGTTAATCTATGATGGCAATGTACCTCTGCAGGATAACCTTTGAAACTAGGTAAGAATCGTCGCCGGCAATAACTATGGAATATCAGAGTGAGAATTGGAAGAGGAATTGTTAGACTTGAAGCTAATGGAACTTTCTTCAGACCAAATATCCCAATGGCAATAATATGCATCAATACTAAGGAAAATATTGTTGCGTCGTGCACTACAGGCCAAAATTTTCCACCGGTTTCAAACTTGGGTTCATAAACATTCAATAGCTGCTCCAACAAGAAAATTAGACCAAATCAAGCATCTTTAGTAGACCAGAATATGTGAAAAATTCAAAAGAAATATTGCTGGATGGCATAGTTTGAAAGTCAAGTTTTAAGCCTAGTCAAAATAGAATATCTACAAAATATACATGCTGATAATTTTAAGTTGCAAGAATGAACATGAGGACAATCAGCTCACCTGGTTACGGTAGATGATATACGCAATGCAATAGTAAACCAAGAGGAAAGGCAAAATTAGGGGCGCCAGAAAGAAGTACGTTATGCCAAGAAGGTTGAAGAAAAGAATCCTGGGAATTTCCCGGTGATAAGGGTTTGATGGGACCTCAAGTTCGTCATCAGAATTGCAACATAAACTTCCTTTCAGATACTTCCAAAAGAGGTGCTTTAGCCGGAAAAGTTCTGAAGCAAATGTTTTGGTCCATCCAGATGTTACAACATATGCAATAAAGAATGAAGCCTGAAAAAATGAAAAATCAAAATATTTATTTCGTGAATCTATAATTTCTAGAAATGTGTCTTGAATGAGTGCCAGAGGAAGGTCAAAATGCTTCGGATTAATTTCACCCTATAGGAGTAACAAATGAAATAATGTCACCCAATCTTTTTCTAACTTTTGAAAGAATCAGATAACTATCCCTGGAGTTGAGCAACAAAGAAACAGAGTCCACAATTTTCATTTTCTCACTTCACGTTCATTATTAAATCCCTGGCATTTGAACTAACAACATTCTCATTTGAAAAGAAAAATACCACAGAAAATTTATTGGTTTATTCAACATTGTACTGAACCACTAAATTATTAACTGAGGCCTAGCTTTTACTGTCTGATAGCAACAAACCAACTGTTGCAATCATATAGCTCTTATAAGTATGTAAATTTATAAAAGTTTTACCCCTATAAGTTCAATTAGCACTCACATATATTCATCAATAGGCCTGATAGGAAGTCGAACTCTCAAAAAAAAAATAGATCTCAATTTATTAAAAAAAAAGAAAAAAACTTTTCAGTATTGTAGGAATCAAACTTGAGACCTCCCAAACATTCATCAAAAGACCTACCACCAAACAAAATGCTTATTTGAGTGGTTTTTTTAAGTTTTAAATATGAGAAAGAAATGAGGAATAAAATACTACACTTTAAAGCTGCCCAGATTTCGAACTTGTAACCAATCCTATTTTAGCAATAATCATACCATCAAACCCAATCCCCATTTGGCCACTTTTTTTAACATGAGTTTGTATTTATTACATTAAAGTTGAGCAGCTTGACAGTTGTCGAGCCTACAAAAACCGTGTTCAGACTTAAGTTGTTAACATGAGTCAAGATTTGACCATGTTGGTCAGTCTATAATCAACCTTATTCATGATCATTCACAGATATAAATAAACAACCAAATGTGCATTCCCATGAGATGAAATTGTTTCCAGTGCAATTTATTAAACAGAACAGACACATTTGAAGTAGGATCATAAAATTCTGGAGAATCTTTTGACCAAACAAATAGAGCTTCAAAGAACTTAAACGTCAGAGGAAGAAGAAAAATGTACCATTGTTCACAGAAGCGACAAATACTATAGATGTGCTATTGGCTGTTTTTATACTTCGGAAAGCCAATTAATCATCCACTTGTTTCCTCTCTCTTGAAAAAGGGTCATCGAGGCACCATAAAAATATCAAAGCCACAGACCTCTTATATGAAAGAAAAGAACTCCGAATATACATGAACATGATTAGAAGAGTAAGAGAAGGAGAGATGAGCATACTTGTCCAGGAACGGCTACAGCTAATAGTTCAGGAATTCCTTTGGGCTCCAGTAAAACATCAACCATGTATAGTGCTGATCCTGATAGCACATTTGCGAAGAATATGTTCCATATAGTGAACCACAAGACTTTAATGCATGCACTTTTCTCAATCTGACTGAGTGCAATGTACCCTTGTATAGAGGAAAGCACAATCATAACAGGTGGTACTAAAGATAAAAACATCTCAAGAATAAGACTTGGAAGATATCCTGTAATCACTTGGCTGACAATTTTCCTGCACGGTGTGTAAAATATAAAATTTTTAAGTTCATAAAGATGCCATTGTTTTCACAATCAAATTTCTGAAAATAGAGATATATAGTTCAGATCCATGTTTAGTATATTATTCATTTTGAACATAAAATACCACCTGGTTATGAGAATTGCTGACAGAGAAAGAAACTTACAGAGTTAATATGCCTTTCAAAAAGGGCAGCCAGGTTTCCAACTGAGCCAAATTAGTAAGACCTTGCACAAAGAGAACAGGTACAAGGAACAGAACAGTGATTAAGATACATGCAAAAAAAACAGCGATGCTCCACATCCACCTTCGAATAAATGAAGAAGAAAAGAAGGGCCAATATACGTCTTGGGGATCAGGAGCTTGCTCAGTAAGCCATTCAGTGGGTTTAACCCCTTGCTGCACGTGTGAAGCTATTGCAGCACTAAACCGAGACTTGAAAGATACAAATGCAGCCGGAACTTCCTAATAAGAGAATGAATGAATTATAGAGAAAATAATAAAGCGCCACATGGTATCCCAAGTCATAATTTGTAATGTGCATATTAACCAAGAGAATAAATAAGACCACCCATCATCAACATGAGCTTTATAAAGTAACACCTCATCATAAACAGCAGATTGTTTGAATTTGCAATACAAACCATATAAGAGCAAGACTTTGACTGTGCATAAAAAGTGAATTTTTTGTTCTTTATATATGCCCCTACATAATTAAATTAATGTGCCCAATAAAGAAAATGAAACAACTTGAAGGGCTTTTCTGTGTTTGATACCTTCCCCTTTGCAATTAACTTTATCAGCTATAAAATGCACAGTTCTATTGATTCATCAAGATTACAATTGCCGCAGAAAATCTTACAACAGGGTATTTTTTCACGTTAATATGTGCAGAATCACATCTGTTATTTAATTTTAAACGCTGTACCTAGATCTTCAAGACTTCAACTTCTTTGAGTAGCAAAAATTTGTTTTCAAATAGATCTCATATCCCCATCACAAAATCACATTACCAAAGCCAGTTATAAGCATTGCAACCTGTCCCTCCTGTGCATGCAGTGACATCATATTTCTCATTTTATGTGACGAAAGGTTTAGTCCTGTCATTATGGTTCTAGAAGAAATTTGTTCTTACATTCTCATGTTTTGTCGAGCTATATTCTATATCTCTAGCCATTTCCATTATTCCATCAAGCGAGTAATGCCACCCCAGCTTCCAGTCGATAGGACTACAAGTAAGAAAGGATATTTTAATATGTGATATTTGAAACAACTAATCTAAAATTCAGAAATGCCATACATTGATCCCAAGCTACTCCAATTGAAACCAATTGAATTTCATATTCCTGTTTCTTAACTTCTAGATTACACAACACTTGGCAAGCCTTTGGTTATAAGATGATGCTATCACTAAAACGACCTTGTCCTAAAGATTGAAGTCTCCGGGCTTAAATCACTCTGGCACATCTAACACTATTAGTCCGTTTCCAAACAAATTAATCAACTGTGATAAACAAGATAAAACAAAATACTTTTTGAATCTTCACGAGAACACCCATAAATATATGCAAATATCATTACCTTTCCAGCAATAGAAGATCGCTCTGTCCTCACATTCCCTTCCATGTCCTCAAGCTTCTTCTCATAATGATCTATAAGGTCAACTTTCTGTCCA
Source organism: Avicennia marina (assembly GCA_019155195.1). Lineage (NCBI taxonomy): Eukaryota > Viridiplantae > Streptophyta > Magnoliopsida > Lamiales > Acanthaceae > Avicennia > Avicennia marina. The sequence goes on from CM032765.1 coordinate 12,681,981, forward strand.
AAGACACCCCGCTTGAATCTTTCTTGAGGATTTTTTTTGGATTTCAAGTGAACAAGCCTTTTATACGCATTGTTTGCCTCATTCTAGAAAGAGCATCGAGGACATTTCAGAAACCAAACAAAATAAAGGAAAACAATGAGTGTTATATTGCATTGAAGTACCAAGAACGGAACCTGCAACTCAATTTTCTAACTCATGAATTTTGATGCAGTGGCCATGGTTATTTCCTGGTTTTCTCCCCTCGTAAGTTTATAAGCGTAACTAAACTACCTTTTAAACATTGACATGCATCTGACTCATATAATGTGAGCCAAAATAGACATTAAAATTGTAACTAATATAATGGTTAGATATATCAAAAAAAAAATTATGATAACAATGCATGAAAAGTACAGGTATGATTTGTCGAGAAAGCAATGCAATTGGCTCCTAACAGTTAGCATGTTGTAGATGGAAATTCAAATGAAAGAAGAATAAAAGATGTCAAGAAGAAAAGATTAATTGACAAAAAATCTTCCAAAACAAGGTTGATTAAACTGTTAGCTTCACGCTATGCTTACAATTAGGCCTTTGAGTTTGCTTGTCCGACGAACCACAGAATGGGAAAGATAGGTAGAAGGATAATATTCACTGAAAAAGCTCTCAACACTTTCACTGATACTCCTGCCAGAAGTGGCAGGGATACTTCGAACTAAAACAGTGAACTGGTTCGGCTGAGGTTTTGAAGAATAGAAGAAAGCAATCCTTTTGGAGGCAAGATAGTCGTATTCCTGCAGAACGAAGAATTATTTAAGGCATGTTAACTTTTCAACCAACTAGGATGGAAAATCTCCCATGACAGATATGGCAATGAAATACTTACAAAGTAAAGAAGATAGCAGACAACAGCTGTGAAAATATACACAGCAGAGAAGTGTATCCACAACCTTTGAGAATCATAAATGAAGTGTGTTACTTTTAGTGTTAAATAAAAAGTTAATAATTATTAAAATTTAACTCAATCATGCACATATGCCTAAATAAAGCTGTAAAATGGTTTGAGCAACTCAAGTTAAGCTAGTAATGAGTGTCACCTTATTCTACGAACATACAACTGTGCAGGAAGCCACAAACTAACAAGCTGAACATACAAGGGAAAGCCAGAAAAATTCAACTAGAAATGGAAAAATGGAGTCTTCCAAGAACCAAAATCTGAGGATGCATGGACAGAGGGGAATATATACATGTACATGCATGTAGATTATATCATGCAGAGGACAAGTAGAAATGCATGATCAAAGATCTTATTGAGTTTGGTTCTGCTGTCCTCCCAAGTGCACAAGGTAAATGTATACAGACTTTAAAACTACAGAACATTGCCTTCATCTTATACAAACACCAAAATCATTGCTGTAAAATTAAATTCAAGTTCAATATAGTATGAGCAGCAACCTGTTAGACCCGTCGTCAACATTTGAAATGCTGAATGTTTCCAACGACTTGTTTGGTAAGCCAGTAAAATCAATATTTAACTGATTACCCATATAATTGAATGGCAGAAGAATGAAAATTCCGACAATACCCGCAAATCTAAACACTCTCAGCCTGAAAAACCAAGAAAGAAGATACATAAGTTGGGCTGGGTAATCTGCGTAAAAAATAACTATAAATTGCCATAAAACAACTAAGGTTCTAGACAATCGACTCAATTTAATTCATAACAGTAAGTTCTTATAAATCAAGGATTTAAACTATATGATAATTTCAAAATCAAATCTAATTTTCCAAGCTCACTGCAAAAGCTTTCAGAAGTAACCATTGCTTTAAACTGGTGGCATAGGAGGGATGTTATCATCCCTCACTAGCAATAACAAACTTCAAAGGATTCAACATCATGGAATGAATATCTTGCATAATACTTGAAAGTGTATATTTTGCAGATGTTATTTTCCAGTCATGTATAAAAGTAAATCTGCTTTGCTAGTAGTGGTATGCTGCATCCGATTGCCAAAAATTACCGGTTTGACAAAGAAGCACTCCTCAATTCAAACACATGTCAGTAAATTATTTCTCTACAGATATATGACCAGTTGACAGCAATTAATTGCCATGAATAATACAAAATTATATATTATATAGATTCTAAAATTCATATTAAATTTTCTTTATGTACCAACCCGAAGGTAATAATGCGCACAAACACTACAGCGTCCAATCCAGAATTTGACAAAAGTTCATCTTCAGATGGCCACCATGCTCTTTTCACCCATTTGACATAGGACAGTAACCTTCTCAGACTGAAGTCATCTTCCTCTTGGAATTCCCCTTTGGCAACCAAGCGAGGTACATAAAGGTCGGCATAGCTCGACCGGTTTCTCAGTACAGAATAAAGGATGAAAAAAAGAAAACAAAGGGCAACATTTATTCCCACAGAAGTTAAAAGAGCAGAAAGAATCATTCCTTCAAACTCTCAAAGTGGCTTCTTTACTTCAATGACTGCCAACACCAACTAGTCGACTGAAACTTCAGCTAATTAACAGGTAATGAAGCAGATATGCTGCAACAAGCACGTAGCTGTAATAATTTTCAGAAAGTTACCAAAAATATACCAAAAAAGAAAAACGGTAAATATAGATAGCCTAAGCAAAGTTTTAAAAACCAAAAGGAAAAATCTTTACTCTCCTTCTTTTTCACTTAACTCAAAACAGAAACTTTAAACTTGTAATTTGGTACTCAATATTTGATTCAGTCCATACTCTACTCAAAGATGGTCAACGAATCAAAAGAAAACATTACACGATTTCAGATAATAATTTCTGGTTCAATTGTTTGCTAAACAAAGGTGACACTGTTGCCTAAAAAATGAAAGGAACCTTATCCTAAAAATAAATCATATATTGCAAGTAGCACTGGCATAGCAGGAAATCGTGCGTTTCGTATAATCGTACGTAAAAAGAAAAACAGAAAAGGTCTAGCACTTGCCTCCATAATTGTAAGAGGCCGCACCGATTCCGATCAGAATGAGGCTAACTGAAACCAAAACCTAATCTAGAAAAAAAGCAGATTGATCAGAGGAAAGTCTTCAGAAATATATTTAGAGAAAAAACAAAAATAAAAATCAAACCCTTCGTGGCAAAATGGAAGTTGAAGAAGACGAACTGGGAAACGTGAAAGTGGACTTAGTTTCTGAGCTGAAAGCGGGTGGATCAAAGGATCACGAAAGCGTGTTGCAACAACGCTAAAATCGCAACAGTGAGGACGACTCTTTATTCTCAAAAAAAAACTCTTTGTTTTCTATTAATAATTGATAATAAATTTAGGAATTGTAAATAACACATAGTTACAACTACATAAATTTCATTAAGGCAATTAAATATTTACGTCGAAGTAAATATATAAATATAATCTATGATTTTGAAATTGTTTTGTAACATTAATATTGAGTTTATACTTTTATTTTGATAAATCAATTTTATCTTTTTATTTCAACAATATTTTCAGCCATTTAAAAAAAGTTCATTTCATTCTTCCACCTCTACGTTATGGACAGCACCCGGTCGGTGATGTTTGGTTGACCAAGTCCGGCGAATATTATTGCGTGCAAAATGTATCCTCCTTTGACGATACCAGTGTATGTTTTATATTATATTATTAAATTAATAAAGAATTTAATTATACAAAATTAAATTACCCAAATATTCTTATTTAAATTTTTATATTTTTATGTCCTTTTATCTTTTACTTTTATTTTAAATCATTGTTTTTATTTATATTCTCTCTCAAATTTTTTCTTTTCAAATTCTTTTAAATTTTCTTTATTTTCTTATTTTAAATATTTTTTATGCTTTTAATTTTAAATATTTTTATTTTAATTATTTAAAATAAAAAAATTTATAATTTATAAATAAATTACGTGTGCAGCTTTTACTAGTGTATATAATTGCACTTAATTCAACACAAATTATTTGACCAACGAATATCCTCCTTTCATACTAAATTAAAGCCATCCTTTTATTGAAAATGGCTTCTCTTGTAATTATATAGTTAAAAAAGGTGAATGAAAAATAAAAATAAAAAAATAATTGCGCCAAAAAAGAAATAAAAAGAATACTTCAATAAGTGGTCATCTGACTACATGAGATGAGATAGACTGACAGATATTGCCAGTATATTAGAATAGTTTTCCCTGTGTTTGTAAATAATTATGAACAATGTAAAATATATAAAATTATTCATATTGAATTTATCCGATGTAAAGAAAATTTAATTTTTTGTAATAAATTAATCTCACTTAAATAATTTCTCATGCGCAAGAGTCCGTACTAATTTTCTACGGTATGTCTAAATAATTTAGTTATCTAAGAGATATTAAATAGTCATATCAACGTAAATGTTATACTTAATAAATTATTGTTCACAATATTAAAAAATACACAAATAAAATTTACAAATTTAACATACTATACCACGTATTTATGAATACCCAGACTTATCCTAAAATTAAATTAAAAACTAGAAGAAAAAAAAAAAACATCTAACGACATTTTAAAAATATTTTTGAAATCTCAAAATAAACTTTTATATGCAAAAGAAGTTGAGAAAATATTGTTTTATTAAAAAACCAAAAAACGAAAAAGCTCCACTAACTTTCAATGGAAAACATCCTAAATATTAACTTTATGTCAACATTTTAATAGTTTATGGTTTTTAAAAATGCACTATTTTAATTATGGACTTTCTTATTGTAGAAACTATCGAATTGAGTTTTTTTGATATTGCTTTTGAAATTTTGTGAATTGATACATTATTTAAGTTAATTATTTTATGTAATATGTATACCATATACCATATATTAAGTTAATAGGATTTTATGGTGACAAAATATAAAATTAAATAATTATTTTTATTTTAAATTTTAAATTTTTTATTACCATTTTCTTATTCTCCTTTTTTTTAACTATTTATTTTAATTTATGTTTTCTCTCAAAATTTCTCTCATTTTTTTATTTTTTTAATGCTTCTTTTATTTTTATGTTAAAAATATTTTATATTTTTATTTTTTAAATAATTTTATTTATATTACTTAAAATGTAATAATTTTATAATTTATAAATAATTTTACATATGGCGTAATATTCTGCTAGTATTATATTATTTTAAGTAAACAATTCAAATATTGTATGTATATGATCTTAAGAATAAAGTATTAATAACAATAGTGATTGTTCAAAGTGACGTGGGTTCAATAAAGTATTAATTAACAATAGTCATTTGTAATCGTCTCTGATCAACATCCCCAATGTGGATTCTAACTGGGAAGGACAAATTATTTAATCCAAAGCTCCGTCGCACTGTAATCTGTCGTCAAAAGTCATCAGAGTAGGCTTTCTTATGAAATGGCCAATGGTGTGCGCCACTCCGTCCTCACTGGCCCGCCATTGCCGAGCCTTGATGAGATCATGTGCTCGGCACTCATATCTGGATGTGGGGCAGAAGCTGCACGCCACCACCATCACTACCGGTCTCCTAAACCTCCCAAGATTATATATCCGCAACGTTATTCTGCACATGTACGCTGCCTGCGGCGATGTAATATCGGCACGCAAACTGTTCGAGGAAATTCACATCACTCATAAAGACACGGTTGACTGGACCACGCTCATGGATAGTTATAGTCACGTTGGTTCACCCATGGATGCCCTCAGTTTATTTGTTGTTATGCGAAGATTGGGGGTTTTGATCGACGATATCACATTGGTTTCTGTTTTCAGTACTTGCGCAAAGGTGGGAAACAGTGCCCTTGGGATTCAAGGGCATGCGTGTATGATAAAAATGGGTTTGAATTTTTGCGTCAAAGCGCAGAATGCTGCTATGGATGTGTACGTTAAGTGTGGGCTAATGGGCGATGCTAAGACGTTGTTTTATGAAATGACTGCAAGAAATGTTGTTTCCTGGACTGTGCTACTATGGGGTGTGGTGAAATGGGAAGGATTTAAAAACGGGAAGAAATTGTTTGATGAAATGCCCCAGAAGAATGAGATAGCATGGACCATAATGATCGCAAGGCATGTCGAGAATGGATTCACTGGGGAGGCTTTTAGGCTTCTGACTGAAATGATGTCTGATTTTGGATCCCACTTGAATTCTGCTTCCCTTGCCTCGTTGCTGTCAGCTTGTACGCAGTCGGGTGATGTTGTAATGGGTAAATGGGTGCATTCATATGCCCTCAGAGCTGGAATAGACGCCTCAGTGGACATTAAATTTGGAACTGCTTTGCTCGATATGTATGCAAAATGTGGTCGGATAAATAATGCTATTAGGGTGTTCGAATGTATCCATTCAAGGAATGTTGTTACGTGGAATGCCATGCTTGGTGGCTTGGCAATGCATGGAAAAGGTGCCATGGTTTTGAATATGTTCGATCAGATGTTAGAAGAGGTCAAACCAAACGATGTGACTTTCACAGCCGTCTTAAGTGCTTGCAGCCACTCCGGATTAGTTGATGAGGGCAGAGAGTTGTTCTATGGCCTTGAAAATGTGTATGGCGTAACTCCTTCAATGGAAAACTACGCATGCATGGTTGATCTCCTGGGCCGGGCCGGCCATTTAGAAGAAGCTGAGGCTGTGATACGAGGAATGCCTATGAGACCAAATGAGGTCGTGTTGGGGTCTCTTTTAGGTGCCTGCTGTGTTCACAGAATGCATGAGCTGGGCGAACGCCTCGTACAAGATCTAGCTCAAATGTATCCACGCAACACAGATCATCATATCTTGCTGTCAAACATGTATGCTTTGTCAGGGAATTCGAAGAAAGCCAACTCTTTCCGCATGGATCTTAGAGAGAAAGGAATCCGGAAAGTTCCTGGAATCAGTACCATGTATGTCAATGGACAAATTCACCAGTTTAGTGCAGGGGAGAAGACACATCCTCGGATTGATGAGATATACTTGATGTTGGATGAGATGATTCGGAAATTAAAATTGGCCGGTTATGTACCGGACACCACCTCCCAGATCCTATCTGGTGGTGGTGTTGCTGGAGATGATGTCAATGACCAAGAGGAAAGGGAGAGAGCATTGCTGTCTCATAGTGAGAAGTTGGCTGTTTGTTTTGGTTTGATTAGCACAAAAGCCGGCACGCCTCTTCATATTTTTAAGAACTTGCGAATATGCAGAGATTGTCATTCTGCAATGAAGCTAGTGTCCAAAGTCTACGATAGGGAAATAGTTATCAGAGATCGCAATCGTTTTCACTCGTTTCAGTATGGATCCTGTTCTTGTTCTGATTACTGGTGACAAGGATTCAATGCATAATACCATGCTGTCGGCTGTAGCATTTCATTTTGTAATAATTATGCTTACAGATTCCATCATTAGTGCTGGAGTGTGCTTCCTGTTTTGGTTGCTTTAATGCTGTTGGATCGAGTCCATGCTGCACCGGAACACCATCACGTTATTTTTTCCTAAACTATACTATTAATTAATTATACTACATTTTAAATTAATTAATTACACTAAATAATAATTTAAAAATAACAAAATGTGCAAAATTTTGGTAAGCATGTTTAGTATCTTATATTTTATTATAATTAATATTAATTGGTATGATTAGAAAGGAAAAAAAAAGAGAATTATGAATTGAGATATTTGATTAACTATAACTGATAACAAATCAAAAATAAAGAACATAAATGCATAAGAATAAATTATAATAAAAATTTATAAATTCATAAAAATGAATTATAATGAAATATAAAATATTTCAAATGTACCTCATGACTCTGTTTACTTATTATTTTTAATTTTTTATTAATTATAATTAGTTATATCTGTTATTTAAGTTTTGGAACTAGTTTCAATTTTCTTTGATTTTTTTATAATTTAAAAAATAGTAGGTATAATTAATAAAAATAAAAATAAAATATCTCTGATTAATAACAGATTAAAAATAAAAATTGCATAAATACACACCAATAATTTAAAATCAAACTGTATAAATATGTAAAAATAAAGCACAATGGAATAAAAATATTGCATATGTATGTTAAAATTTTCTTTATTTTATTATCTTTAAATTATAATCAAGTAAGTAATAATGTAATTAAGTGCAGTTGATTAATGAGATGGTGAAAAGTGCTAAGTCTCCCCCGGTTTACGCGAAGGAAGTAAAGCGTGTCTTGCTCCCAATCCCAACATTGAACGACCGGACGGATCCAACTCGGGGTAAAATGGAAAAACAAGTAAACAATGTTATAAGTAAATGTAAAACGACCATACGGCCGGCCGGGGATGTAGCTCAAATGGTAGAGCGCTCGCTTTGCATGCGAGAGGCACGGGGTTCGATCCCCCGCATCTCCAAACCTTTTTCAACTCAGCCGATTTCCAAATTCCCTCCCTCCCTATTTCTACTTTTATTTTTAAATTATCCAACCTCTAAAAATACACGTTCAATTATTATATTTCTTTTTTATATTCTTCTCTCTTATTTTTATACAATTTTTAAAATAAAAACACTTAAAAATATACAATATAATTATAAAACAAACAAAATCCTAATGATTTTCTTTTTCTTATTTGCATATTTAGTCATTTTTATCTTTATGACGTTATTTGAATCCTGACGAAGGCTGTGCTCGGAACAGCACTTCTTTCATAAAAAATGGCCCAAAATATTGTTAGAAAGAAAAAATGTGTTCTCACATAAATTTTTTTGCTCCCAGAAATACAAATCTGTCCTCCCCTAACCCCACATGGCCAACCCGCTCCGACTCGTCTGTTCACCTGACCAACTTTTCCCTATCCCAATAATAAATAATAATCATAATAACAATGACAATTAAAATCAAAATAGTGGTAAATGGTAATACTAAAATTAACAATGAAAATAATAGTTGGGACATAAAAATAGTAGCAATAGTAATAATAATAACAACAATGATGAAGAAACTAACAACTATTTTAATAACAATAACATCAGTACAAATAATCATACTAAAATATTTATTAACTCATTTAAACTCCAACTATCATTACTTTATTATGTCATATATCATATCAATATCTTATTATAAATAAAATATCACATTACAACATATTCATTACCACTATATATTAACATAATCATTATAGTTGTCATTGGATGGCACTTATACTGCTAAAAACTTATTTTTTGAGATTTGAAAGTGTTGGGTTTTTTGAATAAATAGTAATAAACTGTTTGTGATTGAACGAATTTTTTGAAAAAAAAAATATAATGACGATGTTTTGTAAAAAATAATAATGATATATGTTTGATTTAATAGAAAAGAGGACAACGGCTGCAAAAAGAGGATTTAGGGTCAATAAGCACATGAGCAGGCGTAGAGAGGGGGTGGAGAAACAAATTTTGGAAAAAATTTATACAAAACCGTGTTTGTTTCTCTTTTTTCACAAAGCACAGGGACAAAAACCATTTATTGTAGAGATGACATGTCAGGCAATCATAGCCTATGTTTTTTTTTTCCCTCGTAACCACTCATCCAAACACATCAAAACATTGCCCATTTATTCCCACAAAAAATTTCTCACTTTTGCTTCCAAATAAAATTTTCTGGAACAAAGCATTCAGCAGCCTAATTCCACACAGTGCCTCCTCCTTGGGTGTCCCTAAGAAAACTGAAGAAAAGATTTCTGCCAGGCATCCACAGTATCTCATAAATATTCCAACTTTTCAATCAGATCATATACTCCCAAGCTCATGCTAAAACTTTTGATCTTTCCCTCTTAAATGCACTGTAGTCCGCAATCAAGCTGCCATTAACCTTGTCTTTCATGTTCTCCACCAGCCTCTTAAGAACCTATTCAGAAAAGCAGAGCCGAACAAGTTACTCGGGGAACAAAGAAAACCAAAGAAAAGAAAATACTCAGGACAGGGCAAGGAGAGGTGGAAGGTGCAGATGTCTAACCGAGTCCGCAACGTCTCGGCGAATATCTTCAGGAACCAATGCAAGCACATCAGGGAGGACGAAGCTCATGCTCATCTGAAGTTGCCCTTTCAGCCTGCTCCTTGGCCCGCGCCTATTGGGATACAGAGCTCCTTTTACACCAAGTGAAAATTGAGATGGCTTCAGCACGTCGTCTAGTCCACGGAGTTGCCATCTCACCTGGGATGAATATGACAATGGTTTGTAATCGATGCTACACATGTTGAGGCCAAGTGCAGGGAATGCTTGTGCAATTTACTTACGATGTCAAGCTCAAGAACCCTTGAAATATCTGGAGGAACTCCAGGTGGGTATCCCATCCCGCCAGATTTACAACTTAACCTCATGTCAATCACTGGAGACACAGTGAGAAATAGGAATTGTAGCGGGAGCATGTGAACTCTCCACTCCTCCTGCATCCAACTAATACCGAATGAAAAACATAACAGAGACAAATCAATGGTCAGTGCAGGTTTTCCGGGAGAACTCTATCATCAAATGCCATCCCCACGAGGCACAAAGCTGGTACTAACGTTTCACTTCACTAGACTGGCTAAGAAGTCAACATAACACGCATTTCTCCCACAAGAAAACTCACTGGTTGGCCTGGCTCAAGATTTAAAACAATTGACTTATTGAATCCTAAGGAAGCCAAACGGAAGCATACAGTGAGATATGGTATGCATACCCTTCATCGCTGTTCCTGTTCTCAAGTTTCCAAGTTCAGTTACAATCTATTGAATTTCCAAGACCACAGTTTCAGTACATGGGACAAATTAATTTGCTGCGATCTGCTATTGGTAAAGGAGAACGCCAAAAGTAAAGGGCAGGAAAACGGTAGAAAGTAAGAAATAAGGAGGACATATAACCTCATTGAGTTGCTGGCTCCTACGTTTATCCGGAAAGATGGCTTTAAAAACCCTCGGTTTATCTTCCAAATACTGATCAAATGAAGCCTGCTCATTGCCAATTCAGATTCTAATTTAAACGGGAGAAATTGCAAATATGAGAGATTGAAAGGACAGGGAACCGGTGTAAGAACAAATTACCCCAGGAATTTCGTCGAGAGGCATGTCAGTGGAAATTCTGGAAGAGTAAGTTGATGGATTCGCCATGCGAGCTTCTACCGTCGGTAGCCGCAATTTTTTTTCCACCCTAAAGACATTGCATTGCCATTTCACCCTCAGCTTAAAAGGGTTCCTCTTGAAATGGGATGCTCCACCAGGTAAGTGGGCGTTGCGACACGACGGCGCCGCCGCAACCCCGTTCATTGTGGGCTTGTGTTTTCTTAGTCCCCCAAGTCAAAAAAAATAAAAAATGGTGAGGCGGCAAAGAAGGCGAGGATAAAAGTAGTGGCAATCAAGTGGGGGACAACCATATCCATATTTTGCTGTGCTTGGCTGGTAACTAATGGTTGAGAACGTAACAGGTGGCGCAAGATCTACTAAAGGACTAACCATTTCAGTGCTCGATATTGGTTAAAGAAAGTGGTCTGCAAATGCTCAACGCAGAATAAGACCAATTACAAACTTCGTTATGTAATTGACCTCAACTCTCCTTATGTATCAGTTCTCTGCCCCATGCAACATGCTTTGAGGGTGAACAATATGCCCCGTTGTTTGAACCAAAGTCAAAAAAAATGCGAGATTGGTCTACCCCTAGATTGTGTAACTGTAAATCGCCAAGAAAAAAAACGCAATACAGATGCTTCAAGAAATTGCAAAAAAGGAATGGAAGAAGAAATACAAAATGGGTTTTAGGGCCAGGGTGTAATATTGCCCACAAATGAAGTTAACACTATTTTCTGCCCACACTCTCAGCAAGCACTGCAAAGTGCAAATCCTTCTTTAATGCGGATCAAAAGGGACAAAATCCCATCTCTTACACTGATGGTGACAATCATTAATTTTAACTATACCACACTATTAATTAAATATAATGTACTATTACTAATTTAATTACAATTAATTTTAATTTAGAAATAATAAATTAAACAAATTTTTTATAAACGTATATAATATTTTATATTTTATTATAATTAATATTAATTGGTATAATTAAGAAGAAAAAAAGACTTGTGAATTGAGATACTTGATTAACCATATTGATAACAAACTAAAAATAAAAAATGAACAAATGCATAAAAATAAATTAGAATAAAATATAAAATATTACAAATGTACATTAAGATTCTGTTTATTTATTATTTTTAAAAATTTTATTAATTATAATTAGTTATATTTATTATTTAAGTTTTAGAACAAGTTTCAATTTCTTTAATGGTCTTAAAATTTAGCAAATAATAGGTATAATTAATGAAAATTAAAAACAGAATTTTTGAATTAAAAATATTTAACTATAATTAATAACAAATTAAAATATAAATACATAAACAAATACAAATAATTTATAATAAAACTGTACAAATACCTAAAATAAAGTATAATGAAAAATAAAATGTTGAGTATTAGAATTTTGTTTATTTTATTATTTTTAAATTATTATGAAGTGCATTTAATCAATTAAAAATGTGGTATAATTAATTAATAGTACGATTTAGAAAAAAGTCATTCCACCATATACACGGTTTCCAGCAGCATCGACTAGACCACAGCCAATGCCCAATAATACCCCCAATGTACTTGCCGACACGCCACACAATTGGCGTAAACTAGTAATACATCTCAGATCTAAGGGCATTTAGCTTAGGGGACTTTTGAAGTACTCACACCACATAAACGCCCTCAATAGTCGACACTTCCACATTCACGCGGACGCGAAGAACGACAAATTAGCCAGTCAATAAAAATGTCGTACTTCCCGAAAGGCCACACCGGCGACGAGGTCGACGACTTCGACGAGTACGATCCCACCCCTTACGGCGGCGGATACGACATCCACTTGACCTACGGCCGGCCCCTCTCCCCTTCTGAGGAGACCTGCTACCCCAACACCTCCGACTCCCTCGACTTTGACTACGACCGCCCCCAATATACTTCTTACGCCGAGCCCTGCGCCTACGCTGACGATGTCTTGGAAAACGAGTACAATAGCTATGCCCGCCCCAAGCCCCGACCTGCCCCGTCTCCTTATGGGGGCCCACCGTCGTCCGAGCCTGGATTTGGTTACGACGGGCCCAGGCCCGACTGTGGGTTTCAGCCCGGGATAAATCGCCCCGGCGGCAGGTACGGGGAAGAGGGTGAGTATGGATCAGGTGGTGGATTCGGATATGGCGGGAGGACTGAATATGGTAGGCCGGAGCCTGAGTATGGATCTGGTTACGGCCGGAGGCCGGAGTACGAGATGCCCGGGTCCGAGTATGGGAGGCCCGAGCCTGAATTCGGGTCTGGCTATGGGAGGAGGCCCGAATACGAACAGCCGCCTCCAGAGTATGGATCCGGGCATGGCTACGGGAGGAGGCCGGAATCCGAATACGGATCCGGGTATGGACATGAGTATGGATCTGGTGGGTATGGGAGGAAGACTGGATATGGGGAAGAGGAGAGTGGCGGCGGTTATGGGTATAATCCCAGGCCCGAGAGAAGTGAGTGTGGAGAGTACGAAAGGCCCAGCTATGGGAGGCCCGAGGAGGATTATTACAGGAAGCCCAGCCATGAGAGGCGTGATGATGATGATGATGAGGGCTATGGTCGGAAGGAATACGTGAGCTCTTCTTCCATTCTTGCTTATTACTCTTCCTTTTTTCTCATAATCAAGATTTATTTATGCTTTGCCGTTTATGGTTGTCGGTTTTATTAGTTGGCTGCTTATCATTAATTTTTAAATCGCAAGTCGCCCATTAGGACAATAACTTGCTAGATTATGTGGTAAAACTTATAGGATACTGATGTTTCAACTGCTAAACAGTAAGTATGAACCGTTGGCAGGGAGACAGCTATGGTGAGGGGGAGCACCGCCATAAGCACCACCACCATCACCACCACCACTTCAAGCACTATGACGATTAATCAGCATGTGCGCTGTACTCTGAACAACCGGATCGTGCTACATTCCGATGCCTAAATAAAATAGTTGGCATGGTTCTTTAAGTTGGTGTTTTGTTTGTGAGTGTTCTAAGCATACTGGGCTTTACCCTTGTGCACAAAATAAAAGAGTAAAAACTTGAATGGCCTGTGTTGACCTGTCCTTGTCTGTGAATTGTTGTACTTCATTATGTTGAAGACGGTATATATCTTAAATGTGTGGCCGTTGCTCGAGTCTGTCTTTATGTTTGCTTATCTTGTGTATCCCATTGTTGCATGCTTGCCTGCTTGAGGGCAGTTCTCTTCTCAAAACCATGGGTTGTGTATGAAGTGGGGAGATGAATTACTGTGCCTTATCTTTACTGCCTTCTGAAGAATATGTTGCATTGGCTTGAAAATTTTGATCTTTGCCTGGCGATACGTTAAAGCATAGGATGGAGACAGGAAGCGTGGCACTTGGATCTTGGTTAAATGCAACCTGTGATGCTATTTTATCTCAAATATTTCCTGCCGATTCAATGAAATTTTTTGGTTGTGGTTGCATTGTACGATGGTCATTGTTCTGTTCCAATCATGTTATCTGCATTTTTATATGTAGTTTCAAATTGTAGTGGCATAAAAAGTCTCGGAAATAATCGCCGAAGTTTCTTTGATTGACCAACCAAGAATCATGATGTAGCAACGACTGACGATCCGAACTAGAAATTACTAGTTTGGCAAATTGATTCAAACAACGTTGTTCTCCAAATTCAAGCTGCTCCAGAAGACATCGGAGAATACAGTCGATCACAAATTTGAGGCGTTAATCCGTGCGATAATTTGACGCGTATAAGAACACGAGTGCAGGGTTAGTCAGAGCGGAGTGTGGATACGTTCTCCTCGTGGTCAAGTTTTTTATACTATTAAAATTTGCTTACACCATGCATTATAAAATCATTGTATTTTAATAAATAAAAATAAAATTATTTAATTTTAAAAAATTTGAAGAATATTAAAAATCATAAAATAAAAAATATCAAGGAAAATTGAAAAAAAAATAAAGGGAATATTTGAGAGAAAACAAAATAAAAAAGTTAAAAGAAAAAAAATCAAAAATTATGTCATTTTATATGTTTAGAAAAATTAAAATAAAAAATAATGAAGGTTCAAGAGAAATCTAAAAATATAAAATTTTGAATGAAAAGAGAGAAGAAAATAATAAAAAGGATAAAAATATTAGACATAAAGTTTTTTATATATATATTTATTTTATACACTCATAAATTTTTATTAAAATAATCATATAATATAGATAAATAAGTCTTGCGGTAGGTCGCTTTATGGGTAGGTAAAAACTAAGTGATAGAATTTTCAAGATTGGAATGTCTCCGAAGCAAAATAATCAAGAAGAAAGGGGAAAAGATAAATGGTTCAAATATGAAAATCCAATGTCAGATGTTCGTTTGCGTAAGTTCGTTTTGTTTGGATGCCAGCGTGAAAAGCTTTTGCGTAAATTAAAAATGATGTAAACAGGAGGAAGACGTAAATTTATTTTTTAATAAACGTGTTTGAAAATGTCTATTTTAATATGAATAAGACAAAAATTAGGCAAATAAGTATACAAACATAGCCATTGGACAAATGCAGACAATTCATGGGCTTCGTCTATTCCAATGGATAAAAATTCCATTCATCTAACGCAACCCAACGAAAACCGTCATCAATCACAGGTAGCTAAAAACCAAGAACCAAAGAAAATAAAATAAAATAAAAACACAAAACACAACAATAAAAAACAATAGATAAAAAAACTTCAACTCCTTTGTGAACAAAATAACTTTTGCTAGACAAGATATTATTAATTTTATTATACTTATCAGTGTTATTATTTTATTTTATATCTATAATTAAAAATACGATATTTTTAATTAACGAAACATTATTTTAGAATATTAAATTAAATATTATATTTTGTGTTTATATGTATCTTTACAGGTAATATATGCACGTGAATAAATATGTTACATACTTGGCCTACATTTTAATTATATTACAAATAAAATAAGATGTTTTGTATGTATATATATATATATATGTATAAATATATATACGTATATTTTTAGTTTTAGGTGAGTTTATAGAATATGCGTGTTCTTTAATTTTACCCATAATATTTTTATTTTTCATTTATTTAATAATATATAATATTTGTAATGTCTAAAAATTAATAAGATTATTCTAGTCATGTTAAAATAATTCATTTCTAATTTAATTAGAGTGGATGAAGTAGAGTGAGGTGGAATGAATGTTTCTTGTTGTTTTAAGGATATACAATGATTTTATAAAGTTGTAGAAACGTGACTGAATTTAAAATTGGTCATTTTATTGCTAACTCGTAACATATATCGATCATTGAAAATGAAAGTTACCACTATTCTTGGTCAACTATATTTTTAGCCGTATTCATTCTTTTCCAACATGCATCTGTAAATTTTGTATATATTTTGTCACTGTACTTCCTCAATCTTCGTTTAATTAATTTTTTAAAATTTTAAATTATTCTAATTCTTTTGGAAATTTTTAAATTTTATGTTTAAAATATTATTATTTTTATATATATAAACGGAGATGAGTGTGACTTTTATCGCAACTATATATGACACGTGGGTGGTGTGTTGGCCAAGTTGACTGGTTTTGACCAAAATTTTCAATTCACTGAGTTTTCAATTTTAATTTTTTATTATTACTAATTATCAAAATAAAAGTTTTTTTAGAATTTAATGTTTTTCCTGATTAATTCTTAAAATTTATCCTAGTGATTCGGGAAATATTTTTGATTTTTCATAGTATGACGTTCAATTAGTGCAATTATATAGCATTAATTTTATGTTTATATGCATTTGTTTTTATCTATAGAATATTATTTATAACAATAGCAAGTTGATTACAATCATTAGATTTCAATTAAATTTCTTGATTTTCGAAATTTTAATTTTTTATCGATAATAATCTGATTGATTATGTTGTAATCATATGGCAGCTGTCTTGAGATTATCTACATCTATATAAAATATCTATAAATACTAGTCAGAATACATGAAACTCATTTTTCTTACCTTGTTAAACTAATGAAAAATATAATACAAAGAGTTTACTGGTAAAAATATACCCTGTCATTCTTAATAGAAATTAAATATTTTAAACTTATATTTAGTTTAGGCATTTTTTATTTATTGTTTTTAAGAAGCCTCTGCGAATATAATTAATGTGTACCAATAACATAAAAAAAAATCAAATAATTTATTAACAAAATACATTTATTGTATATGCATTAATTACACAAATGACATTTATTTACTGTCGACCCCAGTAATCTAATATTTTTTCATTTTTTTAAAAATATATTATTGGTTGGTACTTAATTTAGTATATTAAATATATATAATTAAATTTATTAAATTTAAGTATTATTACACCATCTTAATCCCGAAACCACAAAATTCAAGGCAAAATAATTTAAAAAAGAATCCTAAAACATGTGAAGTTCAAATAACCATTTTCCTAAATATTTTCCACAAACGTGTTTTTTTTTTTTTATTTTATCCTGTTCGTTTTAATAGAAATTTTCTCAACGTTGTAGTAATTTGGGAATAATCTTTTAATTTGGTTTTGAATAATCTAAAATCTTAACCAATTTCTAAAAAGTTTTTTCGTATTTTACTACGAGGTTCTATTTGTTTTTTTTTTAATGTCTTTTTAATTATTGTTATAACTTCACTCAAGGCCTTTTCCATTTTTAGGAGCACTGGAATATCAATGTTAATTATATTCTAAAGAAATGATGAGATATTCAATTATCATTATTGTTAGTTGTTGTAGTAATAATGGGGCAGGAAGTTGGGTACACCTACAAGTACCAAAATTTTTAAATTGAATTTAATTATGATCTTTATTAATAAAAATACAGTACGATGATAGGCATTCATTTAAAATGACTTGATTGAAAATGTTCAAATTAAATCAAACTAATAAACATAATATTTATAATTTATTCTCAGCAACATTTGCAAACACTGTGCAGACGATATCAACTTTCATCTAATTTGTTGACAATCAAGACAATCTTACCTAATTATTGTGTGTGTGTATGTGCGTAGAGATACATACAATAACACAAATTCCATGGGATAAAAATTAATAAACAATCATACGCATAAAAATTAAACTAGTAAAATTGGGATGCTGTGCCAAATTATTTATAAATTATAAAATTATTATATTTTAAATAATGAAAAATATTATTTAAATTTATAAGTATAAATAATATTTGAATAAAAAAAAAGGATGAAAAGAAATCAAAAGGCAAGAAAATTTAAGAGAAACACAAATACAAAAATATTAGAAAATAGTGAGATATAAGATAGAAAAATAAAAGAATTTGAAGCAACGTTACATGCGAAAATTTATTCTGTGTAACCAACATACCAAATACTTAATAGTACCGTACAGATAACAAGAAGTAATTTAATGATATTATAAAATTGTTGCGATAATTTACAATAAATAATATACAAACATTGAATTTATATTATTTAAATTTTGACATGCACACAAAAAAGTTTACATCATTGTTTTTCTAAAAATAAAAATACAAAATTATATTAAAAATAACATTTTACATGTTTATTGCATAACATGTGTAATGAAAAAATTAATATTGCCTGTTGATAATTAAAAATAAATTACAAAAGGATTTAAAAAATATAAAAGTCTTTATTTCTTCATTCAGATGTGGAAAGAAATATAATGAGCTATAATGAAAAAAAAAAAAATCTAAGATAATTATAGTAAGGACAGCAAATGCGTAGGTGTCAATCTTTAAGTTTATGTTTGTTTTCAAATTAAGATTAGGACGAAAATTAAAGTAATTTGAGTCAATATAAAAATTATGTTATTATTATTTATGTATATATATATATATTTAATGTATTACAATAATTAAATGATATGATATTAGATATGTTTATAGGATAATAAAAAATATAATTGAGTAGGAAATTTATAAGGATATGTGTTAGTTTGATTATGAATAATTATAATAATAAAAAAATTATTAATTAATTATAAAATATATAAAATAATTTAAATTTAAATTTAAATAAAATTTGTATAGTTTAATGGTTGGTTTGTAATATTTTTTAATGAAGAAAAATAATTGATAAAATATGAACAAACGTAGCCTAAGGCGGGTCCTTTGACCTTGTCCGGGTGCTAGGGTTTAGGGTTATAGTCACATTCTGCTATTTTCTTTTTTAATTTTTTTTAGTTATTTTAATATATCGTTAAATATAATTAATGTAATTTCTTTCTATTAATTACACTTGTTATTTTAATTTTATAACAAAATTGAATTTTCTTTAATCATTTTATAACTTAACAATTGTACAAACATAATTATAATAAATATAATAATATTACAAGAATATATTAAAATATTTTTTATTTTAATTTATTATTATTTGTTAATAATTGTAGTTAATTCGTACTTATACATAGTAGTCAAATATGTGATCTTATTGAATAAATAATTTTAGTACATTAATATTATCAAGTAAAAATTTTAAATTTTTTTTATATTAATTTTGACAATATATTTTAATGTATGAATTGGTTAAAAAAATACACTAATTAAGTAATATTAAATTGAAACTTTTTTTAAAATTAAAATAACAGATAAAATTAATAAATATAAAAAAAATAAAATAAAATAATTTGAATTAAATTTTTAGTTAATTATCATTAATTAAAAAAAGTAATAGTAAATTTAAAAAAAACAAAAAGAAATGGCGGGACGTGACAAATGTCACGTCCTGCCGCACCGGGAATGGTCCAACAGACCCCTAAGGCGTAACAACAGCTACTCTAATTGAAAGCAATGTACGGCACAGACCGACAGAAGTAGAGTTGTCTCTTTATACCGTAAATTCCGCTCATCGCGTTTCTTTTCTCCAACATTTGACTTCATCGACCGGCTTACATTTTGATGCCAATCGCCACTAAATATGCCAGGACATCAAAGATTTTTCGCTGAGAGAGACTGAGTTGACTACATTCCGTCAGAAGTCAGACATCCTCTGGAATCAAGCCCTAATCCTCGGATTCAGTTTGAAATCGGTCGTCTCTCACAAGGCCCAGGGCGAAGATGAAGTTCGGGAAGGAGTTAACTGCCCAGATGGTGCAGGAATGGCAGGAAGCATACATGGATTACAACAGTCTCAAGAAAGTGCTGAAAGATCTGATGATATCCTGGCAGCGGAACTCGATATCATCGTCCTTACCCGGGGGCGTTGAGGCCCGTTCACGGTCCCTGAGGCGGGGGCTGACCATGTACAGGATGTTCAGCGGGCTAATGGGCCGAGATGGCAGCTTCAATGGCACTCTGAGGAAGAACGACGAAGATGTGATAATGGTGAGTGCGGTGGGGGAGGAGGGCTCGGAGCATTGTTACCAAACCGTTTTCCTAAGACCGCCGGAGGACGGCGAAGGATGCGAGCAGCTGTTCTTTGCGAAACTGGACGAGGAATTCAATAAGGTGGTCAAGTTTTACAAGGCAAAGGTGCAGGAAGTGAAGGCAGAGGCGGAGAAGCTGAGCAAACAGATGGACGCGCTCATTGCTTTGAGGGTCATGGTTGACAAGCCCTGTTTGGAGCAGAAAGCCGATCCACAAATGAGGGCTGCATCGGCTAGTGGAAACTCGTCTCCTCCGACTGTCGTTGCGTCCGTGAATGGGGTTGAGCAAGGTAAGGTAGAATTAGAAAGAACACCCTCCTCCACCCAACTCCCTACTCTCTTTTATTATTATTATTTTTATTGGCTTTGTTGGTTTTGGGGTCTTGAGCTAAAGGGAATTGCTAAATATGGCTGATGCACATGGAAATGGGTTCAGGTGTTGGGGGTTGGGACAGAAACATCTTGAGGCGAACCCAAAAATCAAAAACCCTATTCTCGTATAAAATGTTGAATGTTAAAGGAACTTGAGCAATGTTAAATTCTACGATTTGTGAAAATGTTGTGCCCAATTTCGCGGAAAAGATCTTCATTGCCGTTGTTTTTTTGTATGAAATCGCGGTAAAATTGTGCATAGGTTTTTTCCTTCTAAAATTCTTATGTCTGTTCAGTGTCTAGTTTTCTGTGAACTGTGGGAGATAGAGAGCTGTTAAATTAGTGGTAAAAAGGAGTCGCTGTTTCAAAATTAATTGCGCTTCCTCCTCAGAAATATTGTTCTGTTTTCTAATGTTAAAGGAGGACGTCGTGTGGATGTAATCCAAGAGGTTGAGATGAGCAGTGAAGGCACTTCAAGGGGTGAAGTGTCGAAAGCTGAGAAAAAAAGGAAGCGCGCTAAAAGTTTCAGGCCAGCTTCTTTGGAAGTTTTGGATCATGTAAAGATCCATGTTGGTCCTGAGACTCCACTCTCGACTATAAGGAACTTTGTCATGAGTTCGGAATCTGATCTATCATTCAGCCGGCGGGAGCTGGAGGAAGCAGAAGAAAAATTGAGGCGGGCCTTCATTGAATTCCACCACCAGCTTCACCTTCTGAAAAACTTCTGGTAAAGAAATCTTTTCATTTTTATAGCGACACATTTTTCCTTTTGTTATGGAAATAGACTGAGGTAGTGATGATGCATTGTGTTCCAGTTTCTTGAACATGCTTGCATGCTCCAAGATAATGAAGAAATACGACAAGGTAGCACACTGTTCCTATTCAGTTTTTGCTTCCTTGTGTTTTTGCTCCTCATCTCGTCTGCATTATCAACTTATCTTTTTGCAGATTACCTCAAGGAGTGCTTCAAGGGTTTATTTGGACATGGTTGACAAATCTTATCTTGGTTCCTCGAATGAGGTTGGTATTGTCAGACAGGGTGTTAGACTCTATGAAGTTCGAGATTCAAGGTAGTTAGCCTTATTCTTTTGCTTATCTTGTTTCCCAGGTGAACAAGCTCATTGAAAAACTAGAAGCCACCTTCATTAAGCATTTTGCAAATGGTAATCACAGAAAAGGAATGAAATATTTGAGGCCAGGGCGTAAAAAGGAGAGGCACAGAACTACATTTTTCCTTGGTAAGCATACGTATAGAGGAGAGAGTCGGTTCTTGCAACAACCTGAAGATATGTAGCATGTAATATATGTTGCACGAAAGAATAAGAAACATATTGGAATTGGTCCTAAGATTTTAGATGGTAGTTAGAATGGGGAAGTTAGAAGAAGCAGCTAAATTCTCTGTGATAGATATTGAAATTCTTTGAATAATTTTGGTGTAGTGATTGATTAAGGCAATAAATTTCCACCTGCAGGACTATTTACTGGTTGCTCAGTAGCTCTGATTGCTGCTGTTGTGGTCACTGTGCGTGCACGGAATCTTCTTAATCATGAGGGAAGAAAGCTGTACATGGACAATATATTTCCACTCTACAGGTGTCACTTATCCACTTTCAACAATACTCTGAAATTGCAAAGCCTTTTCTTTGTTCATCAATGAAATTAGTGAATCAAGACATTTGACTTCAAAATACCACCCAACATGTAATTTTCATTGGTGCAGCTTGTTTGGATTAGTTGTCCTTCACATGCTCATGTATGGTACAAACACATACCTATGGAGGCGATACCGGGTGAACTATCCCTTCATATTTGGTTTTAAACCAGGAACAGAATTAGGCTTTAGAGAAGTCTTCCTGGTTGCTTCTGTCCTTTCAGTACTTATGTTAGCTGCTGTGCTTTCGAACCTGGACATGGAGATGGATCCAGGAACACAAAGTTATGAAGCACTAACAGAATTGGTTCCACTTGGCCTGGTCATTGTAAGTTTGCAGGCAGCTGTTCCTTCTCCACTAAGAACATGCAAGATAAGAATTACCTGGTCTCATTCCATGGTTCAAACAAACGTTCCCTGTCAAGTCCCTGTAGTTGGATAATCGTCTTTTAATTTTAAACCTTCTGATGTTCATTTGCAGGTTCTGCTTCTTATAACCTTCTGTCCTTTCAACATACTCCACCGTTCAAGCCGATTCTTTCTCCTTGGATGTGCTTGGCGCTGTCTTTGTGCTCCACTTTACAAGGTATCTATTTTTATAGGGTTCTAAAGAGCAGACAAATACAGCCACACTGAAATACTTACCTTAACATCATGTCTACACTGGCTGCCTTCGTAGGTTACTCTACCAGATTTCTTCTTGGCGGATCAGTTAACAAGCCAGGTGCAATGTTATTACCATGATTACTGAGTCAAATCTTAACAAAGAAATGTATCAATGCTGTCCAAACTCCGTACTGTTAACTGAAAAAACAATATTGGCAATTCCTACAGACCTATTTCTTTATGTATATCTCAGGTTCAAGCTTTCAGAAGTCTGCAATTTTACATCTGCTACTACGGGTGGGGTGACTTCTTGAAGAGATCACACAAGTGCCTTGACAGTGACGTCTATGAAGGTCTATACATTTTCGTTGCCATCATTCCTTTCTGGGCGCGGTTCCTTCAGGTAACACTAACATGTGTGGATTGACACACATTTCCTGTTGATTCCTCTCCGTTTCCAACTGACATCCTAACCAGTGATTGCTCCAATAAACTCAGTGCCTCCGCCGGTTGTTTGAGGAGAAAGATTCAGCGCAATTGCGCAACTGCCTGAAGTACATGTCAACTATTGTTGCCCTTGTGATGAGGACAATATACGATCTCCGGAAAGGAACATTTTTGAAAATCTTGGCTGCCTCAACCTCGGGAATTACCACGATCTACAGCACATACTGGGACATAGTGATAGACTGGGGTCTTCTCAGAAAGGACTCCAAGAATCCATGGCTGAGAGACAAGCTGTTGATATCAAACAGGGCTGTGTATTTTGCAGCCATAGTGAGTCCTTTTTCCTTCTTCTGTCAACTACCTCCATGCGGTCACTGCATGGCATGCTATAATTTAATCATACGCGAGTGACATGAATTGCAGGTGGTGAACATCCTTCTGAGACTAGTGTGGATGCAGTCGGTTTTTGATTTCAACGTGTCATTTCTCCACAGGAAAGCCATGATTGCAGTTGTGGCCAGCTTGGAGATACTCCGCCGTGGCATTTGGAACTTCTTCAGGTAATTAATTAAGCATGATGATGATTCATATTCATATTCATAATTCAATGGCTTGGGCATTGGGCTTCTTGATGTTGAAGTGGGGGTGTGCTTGAAATATGGCCAGGGTGGAGAACGAGCACTTCAACAACGTTGGGAAATATCGAGCATTCAAAACGGTGCCGCTGCCATTTCATTACCAAGGTGAAAAGAGAATGTGACACAACAGTATTTTTGTCTGCGAAGGTTTTGTAATATTTTCCTTCTTTCTGCCTTGATTATTTATATTCCTGAAGGACAACAAATGTGGGGAAATCTGTGGCTGGGGATTCTCATTGTGTGCGCGCTGAATGTGACAAAATTACTTGATATTATTATTATTATTATTATTGTTGATTTTTTAAACAATAATAATTAATTATTAATTAATAAAATATTGATTTACTTTTAAGTTGATTATATTGATAACTCATATGGTGTTGGTTTTCATATACATGTTAAATATTAAATTATTTTGCATGAACAGTAAAAATATTGAGTGTGTATGGACTTGACAGAAAGAATCTTAAGTCAAATAAATCACTAAATTAAAACAATACTGTAAAAAGAAAAACAATTAAAGCATGAATATGTATAAAAGGAAAATTTCCAATGCGTTATAATACTTTTAACAAGTATTTATTAATTTTTTTGTTTTTTATATGATTGCATAAGAACCAATAAACAAATTAATACATATTTAATTTCTTTTTTTGAGAAAACTTTCTTTTATTTTTAAAAATGATTAATTAATTGTATGTTTTTTTACTCAAATAATGATTTTATATTGATTCATATACAAATTAGTTATGCAATATCAAAATATTGTCATTTTCTTCCTAATTGAATAGGTTCTCTGTATGCTATTTAATTTTACATTGTACATAAACACGCAATTTTATTAAAAGAAATTTATGTATGATTTTAGGTATTCTCTTAATTTACATTTATGCGATTACATTTCTACATGTTTAAAAAATATTGAGGATGCCAATAAGTTGTAACTCAAACATTAAGTTTTAAAAGCCATACATATTTTTTTTATATATGCTAGTGATAATTTTATTAACAATAATAGTAGTTAAGAAAAAGGAAGTGTTATGTTTTTTATTTTTTTGAAACTTTTATCCACTCATGCATCTAATCCACACACATGTTAACCTATAACTTGACGGTTGAAATAATGAACACAAAAATATTAAAGTGTATCTATGGGACATAGGAATTGTTATTAAGGTCAATGGTTTTGTTCAAGTGATATCATGACTGTCAGTAATATGCAATAAACAAAAAAAATAAAAGGAAAAGAGGTGCTCTTATTTCTCCATCAGCTAATATATAAAATACAAGGTCTAAAATTGCTTCGACTTTGTCTCTAATTTAATCATCGATCAAAATTACTAAAAAAAAAATTATAAATCAAATATCTTATTTTATAAATTTTATTTAAATTTTAAATTTTCCTTCTTGTAATTAGGAGACAATTTTATCCGAAGTGATAGCAAAGCATTCCATTTCATACGCAACATCTCATACTACAACATGAATCGTTGCAATCTATATATTTTCTCCGAAAAGTAAATAGGTAGTCATTGTAAACATATGTCCAACATGTTAATTACATTCTATTGCACCATTTATCTTGACCCATTTCCAGAATTCAGCAACCGGATGTGCAGACGGAGGCACGCTCTAGAGGGGTGTCTGTTTAGTATAGTGAGATCACGTATGGGTAAAAATATCTTCATTGGGGAGAAGAGACATCTCCGTTTCCATCCTCTACACGGTGCAAGTTGTCTGAAGGATTGCAAGGTGGGTTTCCTGCTGCTGTTACACCACCTGTGCCGCTGTTATCTTGGTTCCCAACGACGTATGACATGGATGACGGATTATATGCAGAGCTCGGCCCTCTTAGGCCTTGCGCGAACTAATCTTGTCAGGGGTTCGGTTCAGAAGAAAGGCTGGTAGAAGGCGAGCTGAATAAAAGGTTTGCTCAGCCGTGCCCCAGTTCGTTTATCCTATTTCTTCAAAATCTTAGTAAGACCTAATAAAAAATGCACAAAGATGTCTCAACATCAATAATCAAGCTGGTTGCAAGGGAAATCAGCCATTAAGTGCCTATGTCGACCCACCTCAGTGAATACAGGGAAAGGACACAGGAAGTAGCTTCTTTACCTTCGAAGTTAAGGGAGCTATAGCTTTTCAGAAGAACCATCCATCTCTCCGTGAATGGCAACACAGTTCCTGCGAATCTCCATATCTTCACTAAATTCAGTCTCCGCGGCATAAGCTTCATCGCGGCTTATCCTCTCCTTCATTCTCTCGATTCTTTCGAGACAACAGCAGATGACGAAGATCAAAAACCATGTTGAAACTATAAACTGGCATCCATGCAAGTAATTCTTCTTTTTCCACGACAACCAGGTAAAAACAAAAAGAACAAACCAATAACCTCCAGACTTCAAGATTTGAATCCCCATGTAATTATAACCATACCAGAAATTTGAAATGCAAGGCAGTGGTGGATCATCTTCCCTCATTGACAAAGGGAGTGCGCGAATAATTTTGAAAATTGATCCTTCATATCGGCGACTCGAATTCATTTTCCTTTGGACTAGATAAGCCTATAAATATTCATAATTGCTATCTAGTCTTGCAAAGACTACTTTTTCAATTACAAGACATGAAAACTTCATTCAACAAAATACTATTTGGTGTCTGTTTTGTTCCTGGAGTACCTCTGGTTCTTAAAAATATTAAGACCCTGCATAACTGAATGGAATGGAGGATGTCGGTAATCTTATGTTCCAATGATCTTAGCGACTTAACAGTTTCAATGAAACAGCTGACACAAAGTTACATCTACTTGAAACTTGAGGTAGCTTAATATCGCCAACTCCATCTATCTCAAAACTCCTCCCCCCCCCTCTATTAGGGTCCAGTTTGTCTTTCGCCATCAAAATATCACTCTTCTTCACATACATGAAGTGATCGAGCACATGAATGGAACTTCAGCTTTGGGTCTGTAGGCTCTTTCAAATTGAAATCATCACATTAACAAAACAAGAGGGCTATATAACACTCCTGGTGGAACTGAAAATGAAATTTAGTAGCTATAACTTTCTACTTTAAGGCTCATAATCTTATATGTTAAGTACAATTACTCATGTTTCTCTCAACCAATACCCTGTCACGTCATCTTAAGAGCAAAACAAAAAATTTCCTCTAGCAGAAATCCAACTCAATCCTACTTTATCATTTTAAGCGACACTATACCTCTTCCTTCACGGCTTATAAACTCGAGAAAGGGACAAAAAGAGCCTGATGCTATCCGAGTTTCAGAATCAGTAAAATTTCAATCTTTTCTTCCTGACCTCATGCACACACCTAGCTACCCAAAAAACAAATATATATATATATATATATATGAACATAATTCCGTCTCTCTCTCTCTCTCTCTCTCTCTCTCTCTCTGGGTTTCAGTCAAGAAGGATAAAATGTCATTTGTTCTTGATTTTAAAATTACGAGTTTTTCTTATTTTTTTAACATATGTGATGCTCATATTTGTGGCGTTGACTTCACCAACCACATGATGAGTTAGAACTTAGAAGAAGCTTTGCTCAAGTGATTGAATATATCTATAGACACATAAATTTTGATGTTCAATTAAATTATGCCATGTGGAAAATATGGTATAAAATATTAATTAAATAAATCTTATGTATATTTTAGGAATTTAAATAAACATAATTTTTAAAATAAATAAATAGAAAATTGATATTTTAGTTGACCAATCAAACACTAACAAGTAACGAAATCCTATCAGAAGTTGGAGAGACGAAGACTCTATGAGATTAAACTTATCTATTAAGTGACTAGATAGAATCTAAATTGTTACAGCCAATAGGATTGCATCACATCATGTAGCTACTCTATCTCTCTTCTAACTATAAATTGTGGTCAAACTCCATGAAAAAAAAAAAGTCAGAGAGATGAAGCAATTAAGACTAGAAGTAATGAAAGGTCTCCAAATTCTCTTTAAAATTATCAAAAACATTCAAACTGTTTTTCATTAAATTTAATAAGTTTGTTATCAAGTTCAATGCGATTTTTGTCAAATTCCAAAAATTTATCACATTTTTTCATTAAATTTAAAAAGTTTGTCGCCAAGTTCTAGGAGTTTTTCGTCAAATTCAAAAAGTTCATCACATTCTTCAGTAAATTCAATGAAGTTCGTCATCAAATTCAAAATATTTTTCATCAAAATCTTAAAATCTAGCGTTTGATCCAAAATCACATTACTAAACCCAAAGATCAACGTGATCGAAGATTTGACAACCTTAAAGGGAAATCAAGCATAAGGCTTTTTCTTAAAAATTATTCAAATTTTAAGCAAAGCATCTTGAAGGAAAAATTAGAAAATAAAATCCACAGAAATTTAATTTGATCAAAATTTAATTGATCTTGTGTTGATTTTCTTGTTATTCAAGAATTTTGTGGGTACTAGAAAATCGGTACAAGATCAAATAAATTTGGATCAAATTGAATTTTTATGAGTTATATTCTCTAACTCCATTTCTCTAATTCTTTTTTTAAAAACACTTTATTTAAATTTTGAACAATTTTCAAGGAAAGGACTTATGTTTGATCTACCTTGATGATTGTTAAATCTTCAATAACGCTGATATTCGATTAGCATCGCGATTTCGGATCAAACATTGCATTTGGAGATTTTAATGAAGAACGTTTTGAATTTGATAACAAACTTTCTTGAATTTAATGAAGAATGCCTTAAACTTGGTGATTAACTTTTTGAATTTGATAAAAAACATGACGAACTTTTTCAATTTGATGAAAAGTACTTTGAACTTGATGATGAATTTCTTAAATTTGATGAAAAATACTTTGAATGTTCTTGAGAATTTCAAAAAAACTTTTCTTTAGCAGTTTCAACTATCTAACTTCTTTTTTTTTTTTCATGAAGTTTAGTACCTATTTATAATTAGATAAGAAATATAATAACTGTATCATCTTACGGACATGACGCAATCCTATTAACTATAACAACTTGGATCCAATCAAACCGCTTAATGGATAGGCTCAATCTTATAGAATTTTCATCTCTTTTGACAAGATTTTACCACTTATCGCTATTTAATTGATCGATTGAAATATTAATTAATTATTTATTTATTTAGATTTCTCAAAAATATATAGAATTTATTTAATTAATATTTTGTACCATATTTTCTACATGTCATAATTTAATTGGATACCAAAGTTTATGTGTCTACAATATTTTCTAATAGCGAATTGACACATCAAAGTGTTCTTATCGAAGAATCCATATTCAAATCAAACCAAAGTTCAATTGATCAATTTTATAACGGGGAAATAGAAATTTCAACTTAAAAAAAAAAAGCAGAAAACGAAAGAAGGTGCGGGAATAAATTAGACACGCTGGCAGTAATTTAAACACAAAAAATGGTGAAGAACCTGGAAGCGCATAATCAACTCCTCCTCCTTTCCGACGAAGAAGTCGTTGAACTTTCTCAATTCCTCGTAGAGAATTGCCACGAACCACACCTGAAGCTCCGGCAAAGGCAGCAGCGGAGCAGCCGCATCTCCGTCGTCCTCGGCTGTGGCCTGTATGTTCTTAAGCGGCTTTTTTAAGCGCTTGTAGCGCAAAAACTTGTCCCTCCATTGCAGTAGGGCTCTTTCCAAGTGAGCACTAAATTCTTTGTTGAACTTCATATGTTTTCCGACGCTCAATTTCTCTTTCAGGGGATAACCTTTTTTGGTTTTTCTGAGAAAAAATAGGAATGGGGGAAGGAATAAAACGTGGAAAAATTTTTCGAGGAGAACTTAACTTTCGGAATCTAACCTGATCTTAGTGGGACAGCCATACCTCCTTCAATTTATAGAAATTGCTTCCCCACACCCACACACTCAACTTTGCCGGCCATTGGCGGAGGGGAAGAAATCAACAAATTAACAAATTGCGGGTCAAAATCTGAGGAAGAAAGCAACAAAAACCTGTATAGTAATTGTAAAGAATATCCTTGAAGGGCATTAGGGATGGAAGGGAATATTCCATGAAACCGATCGAAACTAAAACATCATCAATCTATTCCTTCTCGCTGAATTCACAATTTTCTTTATTCATTCGTCTCCAAAGTGTCTCGAAACGAAATGATAGAATAAGAAAATGATATAAAATTGCAGCAAAGAGAAATGGATGAAAACTAGGTTGGTTCAAATAGACATTCGACGAAGAATTGGTCAATCATCGCTATATGTTAAATATTAATGATGCAACTACAGGAATTCACAAGAAAATCCAAGAATAAGATATAATCGTCACGTATCATCAAAAATGATATAAATATTAGTCAGAAACAAAGACGAACTCAGCAGATTCCAAGTAAGATTCCAGGGACGAAAGTCGTGGCTAAAATCACGAGACGGTCGTATGAATGCTTGGGAGAATACTCTGCAGGAATAGCGTTTAAGTGCAGGCAGGCATTTTTTATTAACTGGTGATGAAAATTAATAAATAAATGAATAATATTATTCATTCCATATCAGCTGAAATTTTGACCTTATCATCGCTTCTCTACTAGCTGCGGTTTGTGGGTTACGCTGCTCCCAAGAGATTTCTTCTCGGCGGATCAGTTGACAAAACTGTTCGATGTTACCTTCATTGTAGCCGCAAAGGAATTCCACACTATTTACTGAAAAAAAAAGACAACATTACCAATTCCAGTAGGTCCATTTCAGGTTAAGTTTGCAATCTTACGGCTGCTACTGCTGGGGTGGGGTGGGAGGTGTCCAGACAGCGATGTCCATGAAATTTTGTATATTGTTGTTGCCATTTGGTTGGAAATTTTGACGACATTATCTTGGTAATGGATGGAAGGAAACACCAGAATAAAATTATATTTAACAAAATTTTGTATAAAATAATAATTATATAAAATAAATTGCAACAGTATTTGAATTCAATACTTTTTTTCTTGGATTACACTATAAATTCTCTCCAGACTCTGTTGAAGATTACCTTAACAGAGACTCATATGTTCTCTCCAAAGTCACTGAGTCTTCTACACTTAAATGATCAGACCCCCTATCTATACTAGTTCTTTGTAGGAATGAGATGCTAAGATCAATTTGTTAGAATTAATTGCCACTTACATCAATTCATTTATTTCCCAACCTATCCACTAATTTAGACAAGTTTGTTAACAAGACCTAACAATGTTTAAGTAAATGGGTTTGGTCTTTTAAGTGAACTTGGATTTGCAAAAATATTCTCCATAAGACATTTTTCCAACTCATCTTTCCGTTCTGGTTGCTGCGTAATTAACATGTCTGGGTTCACACAAATTTCCTGTTAAATCTTCCCCATGTTTCCAAATGACAAATTAAGCGTTAATTGCTCCTAATAAACTCTCAGAGTCTTGGCCGGTTGTTTGAGTACAAAGATTCAATGCAAGGGCTTAATAGTTGAATGCCTCAAAGTACTTGCCAACTCTTTGTGTTGTGATGAGGACAGAGTATGATCTCAGGAGTGTACTTTGGGGGCCGTACTGAGTACACGACATCCAATTCCATCAAAAAGAAAATTTTGTTTGGATAATTGAAAGGGTTCTCTCGAGTTGCATTTGTTGAAGTGACACCTTGACTCTCAGTATCATGCAAGAAAGAGGCTAAGGTTGGTCTTATCCCTCCATCAAGTCACAATAGAAATATGAGCCTAAGTAAAATCCCTTCTCAATTATAGGAGTAGTAGCGCTACTTGTAGCAAAGCAATCAATATGAAGCTCTCTCTCTCCCTTCCACGACCAAATCCTCCATAAACAACATACGACGCTAGAAATATGAACATCAATACTTATCCAATATATATTCAGAAAAATAAAAATACCCGCCGCCAGTGCAGATAAAGAGTTGAACGTGTTGCATTACATCATTCTGCACTACTTATTTAAATATATTCCAGGGATTTAGCTACTACTTTGCGACAGTAGCAGGTCCCAGAGGAAGAGTGTGTGCGCGTGTGTCTAATTTATAGTATAGGTAATCACAGAGCATAGAATTTTATTTGCGAGAAAGAGGCATGTTCATTTACATCTTCTAAACGGTGCAATTCAATGAAGAGTGGCGAGGTGAGTTTTCTGCTGTCAACCGCCTGTGCTGTCATTATCTTGGCTCCCAAATATGTACGACAAAGATAAAGGATTATAAGTAGAGCTAGCCCTTCTCAGGCCCTGTATAGCACTTATTGCAGCAACGGTGCTCAGGTATATCTCTACAGTTTCTTCCCCAAGCCGCGATGTTGATATGTCAGCACTTGTTGCAGTCGCTTGACCTTCCTGGGGAAACAGGTACTTCAGATTTGCCTCACACTCACGAACTAATCTTGACAGCAGTTCAGTTGTGAAGAAAGGCTGGTAAAAGGCTAGTTGAATAAATGGCAGACTCAACCGTGCCCCAGTTCGTTTATCGTATTTCTTCAGAATCTTGATAAGACCTAATAAAAGATGCAGAAGTTACTTCAACAGTAACAATAAAACTACTTATATGAGAAATCTCCTTATAAGATGGTAAGAAAGCCTTCAAGTTTGAAACCTCAAGAAACAAGTGAAGAATATAATAACCTTCTTAACAACCCACAATTCCATCTCAATGGATACACAAAAGGGAATTAGGAATCAGCTTTTTTACCTACAAAGTTAAGGGAGCTATAGTTTTTCAGAAGAACCATTTCTCCATGAATCAAAACCCAGTCCTTGCGTATTGCCATTATATCTTCACTAAATTCGGACTCTGAGGCAAGCACTCCATCGCGACTTGACCTCTGCTTCACTACATCAGTTCTTTCCTTGAGTGCCTACAGCCACAACAGACGAAAAAAATCAAAAACCATGTTGGTACTTGAAATGGGTTCCTGTGCAAATGATGCTTTTCCATGACAACCAGAAAAAAAAGAAAGATTACATCAGTAACCTCCAGGCTTCAAGAGCAAAGTCCCCATCTAATTATTATGATACCAGAAATTTGAAATGCAATGCACTAGTGGATCGATTTCCTACAAACAAAGGGTTGCATGTATGGTATTGAAAAGCTCATGACTTCCACTAATTAGATACTAGTTAGCCTGGCTCACTCATGCAGGATGAATGCATTTGAAAATTGACCCTTCTCGTAAGTGACACGAATTCATCGGCCTACTGCAGCAACCTGTCAATTTACCAGAAACTTAACAGAACATGAGATATGCCATAATATTTTTCATTGCTAGTTTTTTTAACAAGACTATTTTCTCAATCATCAAAATACTATTTGGTGTCTATTTTGCTCCCGGAGTACCACTGGTTTGGCAAAACAATCAAGACCTTGCACAACTGAATGGACTATGTCAAAATTTTTAACAGGCTCTCAACCATTATATTGGTCAGAGAGACTAACAGTTGCAATGTAACAGCTGATACTAAGCCATCCATTTAAAATGTGAAGTAGCAAAATTTCCAACTTCATCCATCTCAGAACTCTCACTCTCTATTTGAGTCCAGTTTCTGTCTTTGGCTATCAAGCACCCCAAAGAAACTCAAGCTTTGGGTCTGTAGGCTCTTTGAAAGTGAAATCATTACATCAAAAAAGCAAGAAAGCTATGGATTTCTTCTGGTGGAACTGAAAAAGAAATTTTAGCTATATTTTTTTCTTTTTTTGGAGCATCAACATACTACGATATTTCCAAAACTACTTTTTAATTATTAACTATATTGGCACATTTGGACTCCATTTACCGAATTCTGGTCAGGTCGAATAAACAAATCCAGTGAAAGAATATGCCTCGAAGATCCTTTAAACCATCCAACTTTAAGACATTAAAACTTACATGTTAAGTACTATAATTGATGTTTCTCACCCCGTACTCTGTCACATCACCTCAAGAGCAAAACAACACCAAAAAGACTCCCGTCTCATGTCATATATCTAACTTAGTCCTCCACATTACCATTGTAAGCAACATGATACCCCTTCCTTCATTGCCTTTAAATCTGAAATAAGAATCATCTTGCAGGGTTCAATTTCTTGGTTCAGAAAAAGTTCGGCGGCTTCTACGTTGATAAGAAGAAAAGACCGGTGCGTGCTATCCAGTTTCACAATCAGTGAAGTCTTAACTATTTTCTGCCTAAATCCCATGCACACACGTAGCTACCCAAAAAGCACATACATATAAACATAATTCCACCATTTTGCGTGTGTGTCTGTGCGATGTTGGTTCGAGTCATGAGGAGAACAAGTCATTTGTTGATCTTACAAAATTGAAATAATTGTTTTGCATTACATACAATGCTTACATTTCTTACTTTAACTTCACCAGCAAAACATATCATGATGACTTTGAATCTACCTTGCTTGTTTAAGCGATCGACAATTTACTTTAAGTGGCGAATCAAAATGTTTTTGTCGAGAATCCAACTTCAAATCGGACCAATGCTTAATATATAAAAAATTCATAACAAGGAACTGAAAACCTCAGGGGGAAAAAAGGAAAACACAAAAAAGGGCGCATGAATAAATTTGACACTCCAGCAGTTAAAGAGAAAAAAGAGAAGAACCCGGAAGCGTATAACGAACTCCTCCTCCTTCTCGACGTAGAAGTCGTCGAACTTTTTCAATTCTTGGCAGAGGATTGCCACAAACCGTACCTGAAGCTCTGGCAACGGCAGCACCGAAGCAGCCGCATCTCCGTCGTCTGCGGCGGCCGACGGAATATTCTTAAGCAGCTTCTTCAAGAGCTTGTAGCACAAGAACTTGCCCCTCCATTCCGGTAGGGTTTTCTGTAAGTGAGAAGTAAATTCTTTGCCGAACTTCATATATTTTCCGATGCTCAATTTCTTCTCGAATGTTGAGAGGAAAATTGCTTTATTGTGTAGTAGAGAATGAATAGGAACGGGAAAGGAATAAAACGTGGGCAAATTTTCCGGGAGGATTTGCTTTTGGAGTCCAATCTGATCCTACGATGTTGGGACTGCCATATTACATTCTATTCATACAAAATGTCTCCCACACACACACACACACAAGAAAATAATAGATTGGTGTCTCTGTATTGATGGGGGGGACGAGACGAAATCAAACATTTAACAAGAAGGGCCAAAAACATGAAAAAGGAAGCAACAAAAACCTAGAAATTGTAAAGGATTATACTTGAATGGCATTCGGAAGGAGGAGAATATGCGAAGCTAAAGCCGAGTTAGATAATTCATCATTTGGCAGGATTTACGATATTGTTTTTGTTACCGAGTTGTTGAAACAACATTATTTTAGCGAAAGAAAGACACAATAAACAATTATTTGAAAGTGTAGTGAAAGGGATGTGCTAATCTGAATTGGTCTTTGCATCGCCATAGATGCACACATTTTGGGTTGGCCGGTAAGACTTGACTTGTCAACTTGCGACGAGAAGAGCAACTCTGACTGAGCGATCGCCTCACATTTTGATAAACTCTGTTATTATAAATCGTTATGAAACAGAATTCGGCATATTCCGAGTACAGATTCCATGGACGAAGTTAATGGCTGAAATCTGGAGGTGAATATATTGAAGAATTTTCTTCAGGAAATGCGGTCTTTGTTAGTTCATCTTCGGTCTTTGTTAGTTCATCTTTATGTCGAAGATGCATTCAATGTGTTGTGCACATCTCTCCTATCCCAAGCAAAATCCCTGTTGGATTTCTTTTTCCTTTTTATTTTCTTTTACTTTTGTCTTTCACTGCATAATAATTTTGGCTTTTCCCTCCAACATTCCCAGCATATGTTGCACCTGCGAAGCTGGCAGAGAGCGCACTACACTGCTTTCTTCGTCCGCGCTTACAATACACTGCTTTCTTCGTCCGCGCTTACAATACACTGCTTTGATATCCTTTTCAAAACATATCCTCAAAATATCAATTTTTTATCTCTCTTTTTTATTTTTACACTATTTTTAAATTTCAACATAACTCCAGCTCTCTATATCCTATTAATAATTATATCGAGGAAAAAAAATCAAGTTCGTAATACGATCCATGTAATGCCTTTGAGGTTAGACAAAGAAAAGTAGGCGTTACTCGGTAGAGCATAGCTCACCTCTTATCAAGGTTTTTCATCCTTTCAGTCTGTTGACACTTCTGCTGGTAATGTTCAAGGTACTGAAAGAAAGATACCAAAACAACAAATAATACCCTTGATGGATCATTCATTTTCTGATCCTTGAATCAAATACGGAGTTCTCATTTCATGTTCGACAACAATTGACGAAAAAGAAAGAAATAGAAAACAAAATAATAATCAGCAGCAGCAGGTCAGACGCTCTATATGGTTTCCAGAGCCTGAAGAATGTCAGACTTCAAGTCTTCAAAGTCCTCCACTCCAAAGCTGAAGCGAACCAAGTTGTCCATTATACCATATTTTTGCCTGTCTGACGGGGAAAGATCCCTGTTTTCAAAGTCATATTCAGTGCCATAGCAAGTGTTAAAGTTACCAACAATATCTGATGAAATACTACACTTCACACACTATGGGCTTTGTAATTGCACGCACCAGTAAGACATTACAGCAGGTTGATCGATAATACTCTCACAGCCTCCAAAGGAGGGAGCTATGTATGCAATTTTCAGTGCATCAACAAATTTGACAGTGGTAAGCAGGTCTCCATCAATCTGTTCAATTCAACCATTA
Source organism: Avicennia marina (assembly GCA_019155195.1). Lineage (NCBI taxonomy): Eukaryota > Viridiplantae > Streptophyta > Magnoliopsida > Lamiales > Acanthaceae > Avicennia > Avicennia marina. Next base: position 12,718,781 of record CM032765.1, read on the forward strand.
CACTTTTTCAGAGGAACAGCTTAATCCACGAACTAGCAAAATGATGCTAGCTGTGACTTCATAAATACCGACCTCAAAACTAGCAACACCTCCAAAACCATTCATTTGCTTCTTAGCAAGTTGATGCTCCGGATGACTAGCCAGGCCAGGATAATATACACGCCTAATCTGCAATACATGTCAGACAAAACTTCACTTGGCACCGTACATCATCATCATCGTAATTTAAATTCGCTTCTACAAAAGTAGAATAAATTGTGAAGCCATCGAGTACCTTGGGATGTGCCTCTAAAATCTCGGCCATCCTTTGTGCTGTTGAGTTCTGTTGCTGTACACGAAGATGCAGCGTCTTCATGCCTCTGATGAGAAGATATGCAGCATTCTGATCATGAAAAGGTAAAATTAACCAGGCTCAGGACAAATCTATAGCTACAATATTTGAAAAGTAACTCAAAATACTAGGTGCTTTGAGCTTAATTATTACTCTTATTTACAAAATGCTACAAGCTAGATAATTTTCAGTAATGAAGACTCACAGGATTGAGAGTACCACCGAGAATATGATGCAAGTTGCGAACGGCAGAAATCAACTTCTCAGGGCCGCTTATAGATCCTGCGAGAACCTGAACAGCAAATGAATTGATTGAATACTGAGACAAGTACTACTGGTAATCTTAATGCTGTCTAACCCAACATACATCATTGTGGCCCCCTATGTATTTAGTTGCTGAGTTTATAACAATATCAGCGCCAAGAGCCAGGGCCTTCTGGTTAAGAGGAGTAGCAAAAGTACCATCTATGCACACCAGGGCTCCTTTGTCATGGCAAAGCTTTGACACCCGCTCAATGTCAACACATCTCAAGAAGGGATTTGTTGGAGACTCTGTAAAGAAAAGACTGACCTGCAAGAAGGGATATGTGCTCCACTCAACAAGCAATCTACTAAGAACAGCAAACAACAACCAGAATAACAAATCAAATAAGAAAATTTCTATCAACACTAACATTATTCTTCTCCAATGCAGACTCCAGACCTCCAACATCTGCAGGATCAATGACAGTTGCCTGCATTTGTGTTATCATGGAAAGTAAGAAGTTTCTTGAATCTCAACTTGGGCGGAAATGTTCATTGTGCATTGTACACCTATCATGAAGAAAATCATGTTTATTCACTTAACTTCATCTTTTCTTGTTGCCGTTTGCTTTATTTTAACTCAATCATGTATTTGTTTAATGGATAGATGTGGCAATGAAAACCAATGATGCACAACTTGTTTCTTATCAATGAAATAGTGATAAACAAATGCCTTTTTCGATGACAGGTAACTATGAATGCTTTTCCAAAGGAACCAGAGAACTTAATGGGGACAGAAAGATCATACAGTGATCCCCATCTTGGGCAGGATGGTCTCAATGAATATCCGAGTCTTCCTGTAGCAGTCAGTGGTGGTCACTAAATGCCCGCCCGCAGGGACCAGTGACATCAACAAGACAGTGCTGGCGCACATTCCAGAAGCCATCAATATTGTAGATTCGGCCCCTTCCAGTGCACTGGTGCAATTTCAAGAGACAAGATGCAGCTGCCAGTCACCATCTAATTTTTGCATTAAAGAAGAGAAAAGAAAAGCTAGGGTCAAACTTACCTTATCTTCTCCTCAGCAACCACAGTAGTGTAATTCCCATACCGTCCATATTCAAAACTTGCACGCCTTTTTTCCTGCCATCAGAAAAAGGAAACCCTGATTTCTCACATCCACCTCCATTTGCCTGGTGAACACAAAGTGTTTTGCTCATACTGGTAATAATACGATTTGTCTAGCAAATCACAATTCTGGTTCCGATTTTGAGCAGGGCTAAACAAGCTCAGGTTGTAACAAGTAATTTCAAAATAGAATAGTCCTTGACTAGCCTTAGGTTTGATTCGTATAAATGGAATAAACTTTTTATGCATCAATCCAGTTCCAACAAATTTATACTAATTTTGTTGCAAGTAAAGCCATTTAACACATCGAAAATTTCTCATGCTCTGCCCAGGACGAGGTAATTATCACGGGACAACTGAATATACCTTGAAATCAATGAGATCGGCCGTTTTGTTGAAAAAATAAGCAGATGTATTAACTACTGGAGTAGTTATTGCATCAGTTACGATGCCGCGACCCAATCTTTCACCTGGCCAAATCAATCAAATCCGAATTTTAGCTGAAAAATTGAAAAGACACTTTAAAAATTGAAAATCAATCAAATCAATGAAACAAATGCCAGAAAAAAAAACTCAGAAAAGAGACTTTAAAAATTGAAAATCATAACTCTCTTAGCAGTAAGTAATAGCTAATAACAATTTGCCACGCCATTTAAAATCATAATTCCTCGTCGTGCAGAAATAAGCTATATCAAATTTCCATATATTACCGGTTCAAAAACTGGGAAACGAAGAATTATATGACTTAGGATCAACATATTTCTGCTACAGTTGTAAGTTCAAAACGTCATCTTACTCAGCAATTTTTTGTTTAGACAATTACAACCCCTAAAAACAGGACTCATTTTCCCAATATATGTATAGATATATGGCACACGCACATACAGGTACGGCCTTAAAATCAAAAATTCATTGAGAATGGAATTTGTAAAAGTAACAGCAAAATCAGAATTTGTTGACTAAAAACAATATTAATCAGTTAACGACATACCAGCATGAACTGCAACGCTGCCATCTAAATTTAAAAAAGAAGCATATTTGAAAGGAGGCAAATCCTCAAGCTGTACATTTTCGGGATTATCACAACACGGATCCTCAGCCGTGACGACAACCTCTTCGACACCGGTCTCGACCTCAACCGACGCGATGGCGGCTGCGGCCGCGTCGACGGCCTTAGCCGCCGGCGTGAAGCTCGCGGCGCGTTGGTCGTTTGACCACGAAGCCGCCGCCACCTGAGCCACACCGATGTTGCTGCAGTTTCTCCGAGCCTTGTTGCTCAGCTGCCTCACGAAACTCGGCGGGAATTTCAATATTAGCGAAGACAGGCCTTGCGCCCCGGAGGCGCTGCGAAGAATCGCCGATTGGGACTTGCCGTAGAATCCGGCGCGTCCAGCTGAAGGAATCTCGGGAGGGATGAAATCGGGATCTGAGCGGCATTCAAAGGACGGAAAGGCCCTGGCGAAGCTGGAGGAGACGGCCATCGGAGGTAGGGTTTGCAAACGAGGGATTAGAAATGAAAGGTGGAGGAGAGTTCAGAAAATTAGGCCACCCCCAACTCCCTGCGCCTGGAAAGAGAGCATGCGAGTTGGTGGCGCTGTCGTTTTATAACAGCGTTTACCGCGAAGCATGCCATCATTGTGACTGATTAAGTGCATGCATTTGACTTATTCGTGGTTTTGATTGCTCCTGTCGCGATTCATTCCTATCCGCTGGAAGACGTGGGCGGCAGGCCGCCGTCATCCGGTAAAACTCACAATCAAAATCTGATTTTGATACATAGAGAGTGTTTGGGCGAGCTTCCCAGTATTTGATAAATTTTTTAAATATATATATATATATATATAGTTTTAAAAATAAAATATTTATAATTTATAATTTTTTTAAAAATAAGTTAAATATTTTATAAATTACTTCATTTTATATATTAAAATTAACATAAATATCATTCAATTACATTTTATTCAAAACCTAATGAGATTGAAAAATTTAAAAGAATGAATTTTAAATTCATAATAATGAATCTTTTGTATTTGTTTAAATTACAAACATTTTGAACTGTGATTTTAATAAGTAAAGTAAATTTAAAATTTCTTTTATATTAAAGCTACTTCAAATTCTTTCTTTAAATACTTTCTTTAAATTCAAATTAATCAGATGGAACTTTATAATATTTAATTTATTTTTATTATTATTATATTAAAAAAATATAATCAATTATAATTATAAATTTTAATAAAATGATATTACCAAACTCCTTTTTGCTTATTTTTTAAATACAATCTATAAACTTATAAACTTTAAAATATTTTATAAGTTACATAGTCTTGTAAGTTATTAACAATAGACTAAAGCTAGACACACTCTTAATAATGTATTTAGGTTTAGAAGGGCTTTGTTTGTTTACTAATTTAACACAATTAATTGCTATTTAAAAATTTTATAAATTAAATATATTACTATACAAATTTTCAGCAAAATTTTCTCCCTCTTATCTTTTATAATTAATTAATATTTTTTAATCTATTTACAATCAAATCAACGTCTATTTTTATAATTTTTTTTAATATTTATATTTTTATGCCTTATAAATTTATACAATATTACATAATCCAATCGTTATTATCTATTAAATATATATATATATATATATATAAAGGTAATTTTCCTACACACCCGAATTTTATAAATCAAACATAAATTTTCTTTCAATTCAAATCACAAAAAATTTCCACTCATCCTAATATATGAAACCAAACATACCCAAGATTTCAACAAATTTGAAAAATTAATTTGACTAAAATGTGGGTATTTTATTATTCAAACTCTAACATTAACTGAAGAATAATTTGTAACGTTCTTGTTATAGATGAAACCCTTTAACTAAGAGTTGGATGAATTAATACGATGATGCTGAATTTTATTTTTTTTTTAAATGAAGTTTATAGATTATGTGATTGCAATACAAACCATACTCTAAATTGGACATAATTTTTGTACTCGACTTATTCATTTCAAAAAGTTGTGGGCTTTATGTTTGTTGGCTTGTCCTACAAGAGGGATTGGAATTGGATTGCAATTGCAATTCACAAAACAATCACATTTGAATGAGAAGAATTACTTCGAAGCAGTTAAAATCTAGTGACATTGGTGTTAGATTGTGGTGATAGAATGTTGATGTAATTAATTAGTATAACAATTTGATTATCAATACGTGGTGGAGATGGTCCAATTGATTGGTAAAGAAAGAAGTTAGAAACTACTGCTGGTAAAGAGCATGCCATATCTCCAATACAGGGCTGGGAATTGGCGTTTGCATTAGAGGTGAAGATGGTCAGACAAGTTCTTTTTCCTTTTCTTTTTTCTGGTAAAATATTATTATCTATGCATTTGTGATGGTGTGATGTTCTCATCTTATAAAAGGATTTAAAATATCTGGGTTATGTTTGGAACCCATCTTTCAGCCTCAAAACAATATTTTAAACTTCATATTACTAAACGTATAATTCAACATTGTCATGCTAATTCCAATTCAAAATTTACCCATTTCATATATCTTTTTTCATCATTACACATATTCACAATTAAATTAGTACATATATATCACATATATACTCACATTTATTTTTATTTATGCCCCTATAACATAATCATTATAGCTATCACATGATTTAATCACTATTATATATTTTATACATATATTCAAATAAATTATACGATTCATCTAATTAAAATGTTCTTTCTAAATATACTACTCATCTCAGCACAACTCTCACCAGACACACTATCCTGCCAAAACTCCTCTCCCAAACATTTCCTTGGCATTACTTTTGGGAATATTATTTCAAATGGGCCAATTATTATTTAGTCCAAATAAGCTACTAAGTTGTATTTGATTTGGAAAATTTGTAATCCCTAATGCACTGGTAAAAATAAAATAAAAATAGGTAACGAATGAGATGTTATAAGATATCTCACGATTAGTTAGTATGCAATAGGTACGAAGAAAGGAATGTAACGATATGTTCATTTGATATTATATGTAATTGAAACTGAACATTGCGAATGTGGCAAAATTATTTTTATAGTAAAAATTAATATTCATTTAAAAATTATAATTGCAATTTTAGCAAAGATCAAATCTAAAGCCTAATTCTTTTTTTCTAATAATAATCACATTTTAGCATAAAAATTGATATACAACATATATAATAATGCATAACATAAAAATATATGATTTATCTTGCTTGGTTGTTCTATACACACACACATAACTACAATACAAAATTTTATTTAAATTTAAATTTAAAAATTTTCCCCTCTTATCTTTTTTAATCATTATATCTATTCATAATTAAATCAACACTTATTCCTATAATTTTCTTACTCATATTTATTTTTTATTACTTTATATACCCATATATTATTACACCATTTAATTATTATGATATATAAATATATATAAAAATAATTTTTCTACTCATCTAAATCTTACAAACGCAATATAATTTTTATTCCTACTCAAATCACCTCAATTTTCCTCTTATCCTAATTCAGAAATAAACAAAGCCAACATTTCTTTGTAGTTCGAGTATATAAAAATATAATTATATAAAAGAAAATGACATTAGTCACGCGGCGGTGGGTGTGCCATGGTAGAGATAGGAGTGTATGACAAAATTCTTCAATAACAAGAAATTTAATATTTGATCGAATAATTTGAATTAACTTGAATTTTTGTGAGTCATACTCTCTAACTTTAGTCCTCTAATTCTTCATTTGAGAATGTTTGGCTTAAAGCTCGAATAATCTTCAAGGAAAGGGCTTAGGTTTGATCTTCCTCGAGGGTTGTTAGTTTTTCACCAACATTGATCTTTAGATTTAGCACAACGATCTTGGATCAAATACTAAATTTAGGGACTTTGATGAAGAATACCTTAAATTTTGGTTACGAACTCTTTGAATCTGGTTAAGAACACGATGAACTTCCTTGAATTTGGTGAAGAATACGACGAACTTCTTAGAATTTGGTGAAGAACACAATGAACTTCTTTAAATTTGGCGAAGAACATAACAAATTTCTTGAATTTGGGAAAGAACATGACGAACTTCTTTAAATTTGACGAAAAACACTTTGAATGTTCTTGAAAATTCCAGGGAGGATTTGGGGAATTTTAAGTCTTCTGCTGCTTCACTTTTTAGATTTCTGTCCCCTTTCTATAGAGTTTGATCGCTATTTATAGTTGCAAGAGAGATAGAGTGGCTGCATCAGCCTGTTGACGTGGTTTAATTTTATTGGCCGTTAGAGTTTGTACTCTACTCAATAATTTAATAGAGTTTTTATTGTTTGGACTTTTAATAGGATTCTGCCATTTAGAATCTTCATCCTTTAGACTTCTAGTAGTATTCTACCACTTACCGTCATTTGATTGGCCGATAACAAATATTAATCATTTATTTATTTTTTGTATTTATTTAAATTTCTAAATAAATAGATTGATTTAATTAATATTTTAATGTCATATTTTCCACTTGGCATTATTTAATTGAACATTAAATTTTAATGTGTCTACAAATGCCCCATCGAGATTTGTTCATAAAAACTTTATTTTATATGAATAAGTCTCGAAATTATGCCCTTCTTCTTTGTTTCTCTTTGTTTGGCCCATGAGGGGAACAAGGACCCGTTCAACTTTGATTGTATACTTCTTGTATATGCCTTCGTTAGCTTCCCACATTCCGGTTGTGGCCCATCACCTGGACCCTTTGCCATCTCATCCTAACGAATGTTCAAAGAGTACTATCATAGTGTAATCTCCAGGAAATTGTTTCCATGATGCATCTTCTTCCATTAATGGCTAAGTTGCTTTTGACACATAAGAGTTTTCTTTTGTAAGTTTTCTTAATTCTTGAATTAAAAAAAAAAAAAATTGGTTTCAACTTACAGCAAGATTAAAAAGGAATGTAGCATACTTTTTAACTGTTGTGAAACGTTCATATTTATTTTTCTCTGAAAAAAATCATTGTCTCATAAGAAAAAGGATAGTGTTGAGATTGCTTTCAGAAGTTCTCAAGTTCACATGACTCAACTCTAAAACTACAAACATTTGTGTCATGTCTATTTTTTGGACTTTTGGAGTCCACGAGAATTCCTAAGAGATTCCCATTTATCTTATTGCTAGGTGTGTGCAATCATATTAGATGTTTAGGATTTCCTTTGTTCTTTTATTGTCTATATAAGAAAGGACTTATGTATTGTCCGATAGACTGGTTCCATTTTTTTCTTTTTAAATCTTCTAGTTTTTGAAGCTATTTTTTATCATGTTAACTAAACACTAAGATTTTTACAAAATATGCTGTGCAAATGTTACTACATTACATAAGAAAATTTTAAGTATCGGAACAATGATCCTTTTGACGTGGCCTCTTCATTTTTGGGCATACGAGACTGTCCTCCCTTGATTGTTTTTGAATTATTTTGAACTGGGATAAGTTGTCCCATTGTTTGTAGTAGCCTGTGCCACCTTGTGATTTTCATTCAATACGTTGAAGACAGATGTGCAACAAGAAGCCCACTCTGACAGTAAAGCCCAGGTCCAAAGTTATCCCATGAAGACTGGAAAGTCCATGAGACACAATGGGCTTCTTATTGAGGTAACACAAAAAAGCCCAGTCCAAGAAGTTTCCAGAGGAAAGGGCTTCTCTCATACTGCACCTATAAATACGGCAGCCTCTCAATCGCCATTACTTCCACTCTCAGGTTACCCGCCGCCGCAACTCATCACGGTCCGCTCACATGTACTGATGCAAGCAGTTTGAATACAAGTAAGACAGTGATAAGATGTACAGTTGATGCATCCTTAGATTTAGTCATGGTAGGGAGGGATTGCACAGTACTGAGGCTCTGTGGAGATAAAAAAAATAGTTACGCAGGAGCCTAATCTTAATGTGCAGAAATTGACGATGTTGGGAAGCGCTTTGCAGCCTAAATATTGAGATATTTTTGCTGCCTGTAAAGCCCGAATATTTTTCTGTCTCAATTTCCCTTTCTTGTGTCCATTTTTAGTTTCAATTTTTTCTCTTTCTGAAAGTTTTTGAAGAGCGTCTTGCTTCGTGTTTTTCTGCTAAGGAGGAGGAAAGGGAAGGGAAAGGGAAAGGATTCAGTCTATATTATGTATTCATTTCTGTTGTTAATTAAATCCAAGATCCGAAGAAAAGAAAAAACAAACGAGAAAAAAAATAATAATGAAGACAAAAGGATGGCTATCATGCATCCATATTCAAATCAAAATTTTCAAAGATGTCTTGTATTAAAATAATATATTTTAATTTTTTACTTTTACATTATTTTAAAATTTTTATATTAAATTTTCACCTTCAGAATTTAGTTACAAACAAAGCTGGTGGGTATGAATTGAAACAAATCCAGCCTGGGCATCTTCTCGAGCTTGCATGATTCAGGCTTTTTATTCCATGCGATTTAGTTCCAATAATTGTTAATATGTGGAGGTCGTTCGAGATGACTAGTAGAATATTGCTCGCATTAATTTGAATTAATTAATAAAATTAAATTTTAAAAATTTATTCATATTCAAATTTGACTTTGATTAAATTTGAAAATATTCGTCTAATAGAATTTATTGTCAAATAATTTATTTTATTAATAGTTTTATTGTTATTTTGGTTAACACTATGTACAATTATAAGTGGTGTTTCTTCCAAACACGGAGGTTATAAGCTATCACTTTACATGACTTTAAATAGTAAAAATATGTATTTTGTTGTTATAAAAGATAGTCATGGTTGGAAGTTGTTTGAACTCATTTGATTTGTTTTGATCTTGGCTTGAAATTAGAAGCTCAAAATTAGTTTTGAATCACGTTCAAGCTTGATTATTTAAATAAAAAATAATAAGAAATTATTTAGATTTGAAACCAAGCTCTAGTTTTACATATGAAAGAAGAATGAGACATCATTTATACTCAAGCCCACTTGTTTAAGTTTTAAAATGTAAGCCACAACACTAACACATCTATGGTCTCATTTAATTATATTAAATGTAAGCCACAACACTAACACATCTGTAGTCTCATATAATTATATTTAATGTAAGCTGCAACACTAATACATCTATAGTCTCATATATTTATATTTTTAAATAATCAAGCAGAATATTTTAAGTAGGTGAGAGTATATTGAGATTCTAATCCCCAACTTCGAACTTTACAGAAGTCCAGGACACAATATTGTTGTATATACAAATTTATGTTTAAATGAGTTGATCCACCAACACCCTCGTACGTGAAGATCAATTTCACTTAATCCTTTACATGATTATGTAGATATGAAGAAACAAATATGGTTCCCACCTGCAAAAAAATCAACTAGTAATTAGACAAAGAATATGCATCATAACAAACGCCAAGGAAGGGAGGCTACGCAAAGTTGATTTGAAAAGTTTGCGTGAATTCAAGTTCCATAAAAATTTGGTGACATGAGGACTTCTAATTTCGAATGATAGAACGTTAAGGAAGGGCCTGCATGATTTATGCCATCTTTTTGGTTGAATCTTAATCATGATATCTAAATAATTTATTCATTTATTAATGAATTATTAAAGAACCGTTACAAAACCGAATTTGGGTGGGCAAAAGACACTTCGTTGACTTGTATTCTCTTATGCTTTGTGGGGAAACATTTATGCCATTAAACGTGTAGCCCTCTTCACTATTTTTAGGTAACTTTGCTATAGATTATGATAAACTCCATTCATCGAGAAACACGAGATTAAGATTTGAGATAATGACAGACAGATTGGTTTATTTTTTGGGTGAGATTTGTAGAATTTTATAATTTCTGTTTCCAAATTTCAGAGAAGAATTGAAAAAACAGAAGAAAAAGAGAAACCAACTTGGGAGACTTCAATTTAAGACACAAATTGAGAAGAATTGAAAGCCGTCTGAGAAAATGGCTGAAGTGGGCCTCCTCATAATGAATTGGATGAATCCATGACGAATTGACGGGCATGTGATCCAATTAGTCCTCGGAGTAAATTCTTATGACACACACACACTGACTTAAAAAAGACAGCATTTAACGAATTGACGGCATGCGATCCAAGCATTGGATCTTTCTGACCAGAAATGTGGCTGATATTTTGCTCTAGTGTACTCCTCATACAGCCTGGCTTCATAAATGATTCAGTTAATGCAAGAGGAAAACAGTGCACCGTTACTGAATTTTCTTGCCCAGGGCTACGGTCCGCATCTGTTTTAGGCTGTCCTTTCTTGGAATACTTGTGGTTTGGATCCAATTTGCATTTATCTAAACTCTTTATTTTATTTTACACGTTACACACAGTAAAATATTACTTTTTATTATATAATTCTTAAGTTTCCATATTAAAATTTCATCTTTCAAAATCTAGATCAAACTAACAGCGTGTGTATTTTGCAGATGTATTTGAACCCACATTTTTGGTACAGAGTTTGTCGAATGTATTGGTACACGGAAGGAGACACCTTGCAAGGAAACTCGAAGAAGGGGCTGTTAGCACATGCGTTGGGACTGTCAATTTCTAGATCCAAATCTAATATAAAATTAAAGGGTTTAAGTTAAATTTTTATCCGTGCAGATTAGAATTGGATCGAATCCGCAAACTCAAAACAAAAACAAATGGGTCAATTTTAGGTTACTCAATGAATTGACTCAAATCTATTTATATATTTAAAATAATTTAATAAATATTTTATTAACTTTTTTTTATTTTGTAATTTTTTAAGTTATTGACTATCTAAGTAGAAAGTTAATTACTAAAATAATAAATATGTGAAAATTAAAATTTAAATGAAGTTAAATTAAACCATATGTCTATACTCTCAAATTCAATTTTCCATTTTGACCATCAAAATTCACGGCACTGTTCACGTTCTACGTTCTGCACCTTCGCTCAAACGAGTTTGACGACTTTGTTTCCTTTTCCTTCTTATTTTTTTTCTTTTTTTTTATTTTCAAGATTATGTATGGTTTATTGAAACTTAATTCATCTAAACATATAAAATGACAAAAAAAAAAGTATAAAATTTTAAGCTTTGAGTGCATTTAAAATTACTTTTCGAAGTGATAGTATTGAAAATATAAGTAAAATTGTAGCGTGTAAAAATCTATTTTTAAGTTTATTTTAGTCTTTTTTTTTTTTTTTGGTTATGAGTTGATAGGTTAATTTAAGTGACTCATGAAATTAGCTAGTTATGTTTGAGTTAGAAAAATCGACCTGCAAAAATGAACGAGTAAAGTTTGAATTTTTGGATTTGTGTATAATATTCGTATCTCAACCTGTCTTACTAACTCGACCTAGTGTCAATCCTAACATATGTGATCTTATTCATAAAGTTTTGGAGAACGAAATTGATGCATAGGTGTGTACTTAAGAGAAGCAAAGTGTTGTGTGATCACAACGCACACATGTGAATATATATGGGTTTTGAATAGAGAGAATATGAACTCCCGTTGACACCAACTAATTTTGAGAATAGTCCTGCACTTACATATGTGTGGATCATCCCTCTCTGAATACTGGTGCGAGTAATTCTTGCGTGTGATCGGGGCAACCAAGTTTTTCTCTCTAATGTTTTGTTGATTTCAAACTGGGAATACACTATTTGGGAATTGGATGATCGGAGACATTGTACATGGACTCCTCCAAGTAACTTGGAGATTTGACGACTACCAAACAAACGAGAGCACTTAAAAGCGTCATTCAAGATTTAAAATCACCAAAGACATCAAACGGTGGCCAGAATTTATTGTGAAACATAAATAGCCCATCTCTTATTAAATGCCATCTTTGTATGGTTAATCTATATATATATATATATATGTGTGTGTGTGTGTGTGTGTGTGTGTGTGTCATATTAAATGCCAAATCACATATCTATATTTATATATACGCTGTCTATTTTCCTTTTTCTTTCTTTTTTTAACAGTCCCCACACCGTGTATATGTGAAAAGAGGTTATGCTTGTTTTTTAATTTTGGATGCATGGGTTTAAATGTTTTTTATTTTAAAAATTGTGTAAAAATAAAAATAAATTTTTAAAATTGCAAAACACAAACAGTGATAGTTACTAGACGAAGGGTGTAGTAATAATTTGAATTCATTAGTTGAAGGAGATCAGTACAATTGCCTTTAATGGGATATGATGTTTGGCGAGAGTTATTTGAAATGAGTAATATATTTGATTATAAAATTTTAATATTTTAAAAAGTTTAAGTTACGTTTATTTTTAAATTTTACACTCTAAAAACATACATTCAGTCATTATATTTTTTAAATTTGATTTTACTCTTTTACTTTTATACAATTTTCTAAATAAAAATACCAAAAACACACATTAAAATTAGAATACAAACATAGTCTTAGTTTATATAAATACATATATAAAATATATGATAATGATTAGATGATATGATAATATATAATAATTAGTTTGTAGAATATACATATAGATATGAGTATATGTATGTATAGGTATATGTATTCATTTGATTATAAATATATATAATAATTATAAAACAATTAATTATATATATATATATATATTTGAATTTAATTTTTTTAAAAAAATTATTGAATTGTATATTTAAAAATATAAAATGGAAAATACGTTGAGAGTGAAGAAAGGGTTCGAACATAACTGATCTACTCGTCGTCCGCACAATAATTGAATATCAGAAAAGGACTACGAGGTAATTTCGAGGCTGGAATCACTAGGGCAAAGGTGACGGGTGACAGTAGCGTGCGTTACCCTTCACTCGTCTTTGACCTTATTGAAGACTTCATTTCTACGCTACTGATTTTCAAAATTCACTATTTAAATCACCTTTTCAGAAATAGGAAAAAAAAAAAAGAAAGAAACGAACACACACACACATATATAAATATAAAATTGAAGTCACAAATTATGGGATGAAGATATTATTGTTATTAAAAATAAATCAAGATTTAATTGCTGTGGATGAAAACTGACGAGAGGATAGGGACCATGACCATGTAACGTGTTTCCCATTGTTCAATACACGTTGTGAGCACCCCTGAGTTGGTATTCTCTTACGGGCAAAAATAAAAGCAACCTGTTAATTTGGCGTCGTTCCGAGTCAAGTCCTAGGATGATTGTTGTTGAAATATCACATGCCCTCTTAGCCAATTGTCTTCACAAATTAGCCGTCACCAGAGGAAAACCACTTTCCTCGTTTTCTTGATTTGATTTCACTTTATTAATCGGCACTTCACAGTTGCAAAGTTGATAGAATTGAATTATTCTATTCAAATTTGATTAGAATCAAAAATATTTTCACACCTTATCAACCATAAGTTCAAATTTTAAATATTTTCTCGAGTTTAAATTGAACTTGAATTTAGTCTTTATAAAAATTGAGTTGAACCAAATTTGATTAACCTACGTATTTTTCGACCTAACGACAATTATTGTCATTCTTCTCTTGGATTTTCATCTATTTTGTTTTAGTGAATAGGTTGGTTCCAAGGTTTCATACTCGTCAAACATAAAACGCCTGCATCTCGTTGAACTCGTGATTCCTGCTTAATGAAGATAATTGAGATGGTGATTCGGACACCTTTAGGAAAAGGGCTTTTTTGCATAATAATTTGGGACAAACAAATCTGTCCGATGTGAGACTAGTAGATTGTTGTTGGGTTAGCTTTAAATGTTGATTATCAACTGATAAAATCTAATTTATAGCGGGCTGGTATGCTTACATGTTATAATATTAGTTGTTCGTGAGTCCCTGTTCCTTCTTTTCCCCCCAATTTTTATTTTGTTTTTTGTGTTTAAACTCGTCTTACAACTGTGATTCAAATTATTAAAAAATAATAAAAGCGTGCAAAGATTGACACTCGTTGTAAGAAATTGAAGTATTGCACAAATTTAAAAATATTGCCGTGGCCAGAAATTCCTAATTTCTTCTTCTTCTTCTTTTCACAAGTAATGTTTGGTGGGCTTAGGACAATCACTGAGATTCAGTTCACGACTACGGAGTTGAGCAAAACTGCCAACGATTATGAACTGTGTAAGAAAAGCAAGAAAATATTCAAGAACGTGCATGTAACGGTGCTGCCTTTATTGTTTTCAAGATTGTGACATGCAACTAAATGCAATAAATTTTGTCCCTCACAATTAATTCGCCCGAATTTGTTTTTAGTTGCTATGGCCGATTGATTGGGTAAAAGGAATTTTAGGACAAGAAGGAGCTTTTGTTTAATGGTTAAAATTGCGGGTTTTAAATTCTTTATGAGAAATTTTGAATTCACGTCGGGAAGGGGTTTTTGTTTGAGGATATGTTTGGTAGGAATTTTATTGAGACGAGTCATATTTTTAAAATGAATATTTTAATTAAGTGAATAGTATGATTTGTTTAAATATACATTTTAAAGATATATTAATAATTGAATGATTTAATAATATATAGAAATAATAATTATGTTTTTGAGTGTAAATAAAATAAATGTGAATATATGTGTGATATATATAAATATTAATTTAATTGTTAATAAATGTAATAATTAAAAAATAATTAATTAATTATACAGAAAATAGTAAAAAAATTTAAATTTAAATTTAAATAAATATTTTATTAAATTATATATTTGATAGTATGAAATTTGTGAGAACATCTTTTGAGTTGAAAATTGAGTTCCAAACATGACCACTATGGAGTTACTTATTTCCAGTATGGATGAGTTTATATGTCTTCATTTTCTGTAAATTATTAATCATACATATATATATCAATAACTATAAATGGTGTAATGAATATTTTCCTTGCGACTCTTATGCTCATTAATTTAACATTTCTAGAGAGATTTTAAAACACAATTGGAATCATTACAAGATGACATTACTGAAGATTCATTACATCGGAAATAACTTAAATGGAGCTGCTGAGGATTTTTCGAAGATGATGGAAAAGAAACGAGAAAAGATTACATGATTTGGAGGGGTCACTGCTGGACCTCAACGGCAATGGCGATGCAGTCGTCTCAAAATATTGGCGAATCAGAAGGCGAGGAATTCACCAGATTCAGAATGCTGTTCCAGTAATTCTTGTCATCTTCGCAACAATCGCTCCCGCCGCCGTCTCCGCCACTCCCGCTGCCGTTATCCGAGTCTCCGCCGTCATCTGAGAAACGTTGGTCGCCCGAGGCAGTACTCAGCAAGAGGTCCGTAAACTTTTCGACGAAATTCCCACAAGGAACATGTTCGACGGAGTTCCTTGTGGCAGACTCCAAGGCCCATGCTGACGGAAGAGACGTCTCCTGCAGTCTCGACGGGAACGGAATCGGACTCCCGATCCCGTCTCTGTACTCCGGAAGATTTTTCCACTCCTCTTCAACTCCGCCGTCGCATGATACTGATGAATTCCCGAAGAACTCAACTAAAGCGGCGGACGGGCTCTCGCCCACTCCCGCGGCGGAGCTAAGCGTCGACGTCGGCGATTCCAGGTCGCCCACGATTACCGCCGCCGAGACGCCGCCACTGGCACCAGCAGCTTCTCTCGTCTTTTGCCAACCGCCGCCACTCCACGCCTTAAGCACGTCGAGACACCTGGGTGGGCCAACGGGCTTGTGGAGCTGGCTCGAAGTGGACGCAACTTCGGCAGTCTGTGTCTGCTTGCATACATTCCGCTTGTTAAAATGCCAACACGACAATCAATTAACTTAACTGATATAATTCAGATAAATAATCGGGATCAGATACCACCTGAAAGGAAGAAGACGAGGAGCAGCGGAGTTTCGACTGCCTGACCAGTCTGGCCTCAGCTTCGAGCCGAGCACTCTCCCATTGAGCCATGTGGCTGAGATTAGCAGCGTCCTTGGATTGGCCATCACTGGACAACAGGGCATCGTTTTTGGGCTTGTGGGTTACCGGATCGATACCCATCTTGGCCAACCTTTTCTTGAGATGGGTGTTCCAATAATTCTTGATTTCGTTGTCTGTCCTTTTGGGCAGATGAGTGGATATGGCCGACCACCTGGGAATCAGACAATGGAAACGACACTGGTTCAATGATCAGTTCAAGAAAGAGACCAAGACATCCTTGCTACTTGTCCGTAGTGTTCAGCAAACAGAAGGGGACAACTATGTTGAGTCGAAGAAAATTACAAAAGTTGTCACGGGGTTGTCAGTTAATTGCTAGTCTGATTTCCAGCATATTCTTGTTTAAGATGTTAGCTGCGGGGCAATAAAACAACTATGAAGCGACTGTGCTCGGTGGAGAGTAAATGCTGGCTGTTACTCGTCGAAACCCTGAACTAAACTTACATTTATGAGCGAGGCAAAAGAAGTTACTAAAAGAGGTAAATTGACACGATGAGGAAACCATGCAGCAGAAGGATCAAATCAAGGTTGGTGGAAAATTCCAGCCTTAAAAACACACGAAAAATGCCCACTGCAAGTTCTAAGAACACCAAAAAAGTTTCCGTAAGTATATTTCATTACCTGTTTCCTAGAAGAGCATGGAGCTGAATGATTGTTTGCTCTTCTTGTAAACTGAATTTGCCCCTTTTAATATCAGGTCTCAAGTAGTTAGTCCACCTTAATCTGCAACTCTTGCCACATCTCTGCAGCCCTGTCATCAAACAAATTAATCTTTCTCACAAATTTGCTGCAAAACTAAAAACCTCGACGCGAAAACTTCAAAAAGAAAAAAAAAAAAAAAAAAAAAAAAAAAAAAAAAAACAAAGAAAAATCACCAGCTTTGGCAGGCAAGGCACGCCAGCTTCCATGGCCATGTTCATCAATATAAGCCAAGAGCTTGTTATCCTCTTCAGGCGTCCATGGCCCCTTCTTCAACCCAATCTTATCGCAACACGGAGCCCTACCCATTCCTGAAATTGACGAAGAGACGAAATTCCTGGTTCTGCTACAAAGTCGTGTACGTGGGAAAGAGAAAATAGACTAATAATTACGTACGCCAATTGTTGAAGTGGAGTGGAGTGGAGTGTGGAGTAGCAGCAGTAAATAGGGCGAGAGAAGGAGGTGAGGTCAGAGGTGGGGAAGAAAGCTGGGCGACACAGACGGGATGGAGGTAATAATAAATGCCCTTTCTCTTCTGACGACGAGAAAAGAGAGAAACGGGCGTGGAAATGCTGTGTCACACAAGTGCCCTTTTCAGCTAGCTAGCAATCCAAGGAAAAATTTATGAAAACCTTTTCACCACCCAACGCCTTGGTAAAGTTTAAATAGCCTCCAACTCATTTATTGGACGTGCTATCTGAATTTGTTCTCGGCTAGTCGGCTGGGGTTTCGCACTCATTCATTGTGTTCATTTCATTGCTTAATAATTTGAATGTGCGCAGTGATATATATAATAAGAAAAGAGGCACAATAATTGCCCCAAGCAATGAATACTTGTTCGTGGACAGCTGCGCATTTACATACGTGTTGCGACGACGACAATAATTATTACCAAATAATTCAGACGACTCCGTAATAATCTTGTCTTTTTGGCTTACGTCTTGCCATAGGTTGAGATAATTTCAGACAAAGACGACGTTTTAATGTTGCTAAATTACCGAGTTGGACTAGGACGCCGTCCTTTTTAACCTTAAAGAAGCAAAAAGAAGAGCACACACGATGCAGGTCTATATTGCCAAAAAATTTAAAACAACACGTGTGTTATCTCATCTTCTACGTGCAAAGACGTATGCGTTTTAAAGGATTGTTTGGAAGGCCTGTACAGACAAGGAAAGTTTAATAAAGGAGTGGGCAAGCCATGTGCAGTCTTGCAGACAAGTTTTACTCTGCATGTGCAAACTTTGGTTAGGCCCATCATGAGAGGGCCACGCCTAATTTTTAGTTTTGGGGGAGTGGACTTTTTGGGTTTGCATCAAGGGGTTAATTTCACAGCTAAAAAGAATTTGAATATTAGATATGCCCAAGCATGGGGAAAAAGAGTAAGTTGGCGTTTGATCCTCACCCTCAAATCAAATTCATAATCATTCATATTATTCATTTTGTGTGTGTGTGTGTGTGTATTTGTTCAATCATAGAAGGCGTGGTAGTATTGTACTTGATGTTTGGTTAGCCATCTCTTTCGCAGTGAGATATAAAAATTTTTTAGTTTAACATTGACATGTATAAAGTTAAAATATAGAGAATTGAATATAAATCTTGTATATGTAAATTATTTATAAGTGATATTTTTATAAATGATAATATATTATGAAATTATTATATTACAATTTAATGGAAAGTCTTATCTATTTATAGATTATAAAAACCGTAAAAGTAAATATATATTGACATTATATCATTATGCTCAAGGACTGCTTTATGTTGCCATATGTGTATTTCTAAAACCAATCCCTACTTAAGAAAGTAAAAAATACAATAAACTATAAATAAAACAATAATTTTACTTTGTAGGAAATTATAACTTCTACCTTCTTCTTCTCCCTAAAATTGTAACCCGTTTTGCGTGTAACTTCTCCTCTCAAATTGTAACTTGTTTTATAAAATTCTCTATTCTAATCGCTATTTTTGTTTTCCCCTAAATTATAACTCTTTTCCCTTTAAAAAAAACTTCACATGAAATGTTGAGATATCAAAATTAAATTACACGCACAAAATATTTCTTGGTTTTTCTTAAGTTTACTTTGCATGTATTTATGTATATAATTACGTTTTTTTTTTTTTTTTCATTTTCGCATCCTCGATGTGTGTTACATAATATATATTAAGGTTAAGGAATTCTTTTCAGGCTATCAATTATGTAATTTAAATTGTCTTTAATTTTTTTATACATGTATATCAATCACCGGGCTGAATTTTAATTTATTCTGTTTTTAAGTTTATTTGTTATTTTATTTTATAAATAATATTAAATTTGTATTTAAAACATACTATTAATTTATTTATATAATTATGCGTCTTCATCAAGTGTGTCTTTTATCGTTACTACATAATAATGTTGATATAACAAATGACAATACGTTTTTCTTTTCTTTTAATTTGTGGCGAACTTCACCTCCATTATTAAATATTTGATCATCCCTTCACACGCTAACTCATTTCATTTGCTTCTTTTTCTGTCATGATGCACGTGTATAAGTATTATTGGACTTGTTCATCTATCTCTTATTTTGAAGTAAACACTTTTTGAGGAGGAAATTTTGGTCTTATTTAACGAACACACTAGTGTTACGTTCATTGAAAGAAAAAGAAGAATTTCAAAACAATTTGTAAAATGGTTCGTTTTTCATTTTTACAATCAATTCGTATGGATGAATTGGCCTATCGCGTCTAGTTGTGTGTTCAATTTCTTGTGGAATGCTTTTTCTTTCTTTCTTCTTTCTTTCCATATCACAAAGATATTTTCACACACACACACACACACACACACAAGTTTAGATATATAAATTTGTTTATGAGTTGACTGTATATATATATATATATATTTACTTCTCAAATAATTGAATTAGCTTCGTGCCAGTGCGTAACACAAGGGATGGCCTTGGAAGTCCAAGAGGCGAAGGCAAACGACGTATTTAGTTATGTGGGGCTATGGAGATGTATTGTGCATCCACATTAACAAATTTGATAGAATGGGAAAGACAAAAATGGGCCCACAAAGCAAACAGGCTTTAAAGACTAAGGAGTTGAACTGGGAAGGACGAATGGGGCCTCCCACCTTAAATGATTCGGCCATTAGTATGGTCCAACACTGTCTTAACTTCCCTTATTGAACACCTCCTGCTTTGTCAGAATTTTGTTCCACGTCACCCGTGCATCCATCCATCCATTCATTCATTTATCCCCAAATTGAATTCCTTAGTCTGATTGATATTTTTTACCTTATACATTTCGCCATTGATACGCTTTATAAGTTTTACCCTTTTCTTATTTCTCCTATTAGAATAATAAGAAGTCATTGGCCAAGCTAGAATTAGGATCATACGTTATGCACCAAATTTCATGTTATAGGGCGTGTATTTGTGCGTATTGTTTCATCGAAAGACTTACATACACATGCATCACAAGATGCTTAGTACATAACATACCAAGTACAATATAACATAAACCGACCAAACCCAACTCCATTCGTCTGTCTTTGAGACAGTATTCAGACTTCTTTTGATTGAATGATTTAGATATGAAAAAGGGATTTGAAATAAAGAATATAAAATGATTTCAAACAAAAGAAATTTCAAGATCCTCTAAAAATAGTAAAAATATAGTTTAAATAAAAATTAAATAATTTGAAATTCATTTTAAAATAAGATTATCCAAACAAGTGCTGTGGGTTTGAAACGCAGTTGTTCAAACCCTCAAATCTAAATGAATCCTAAGGTTTTTTTTAATCTATGAATGGATATGAAGTCCTTGATTAAGGATGAGATAAGAAACCATAGTTTGCAAAATGATTGAAAAAAAAGTAGATTATTGGCTTCGGGTCATGAAGTTGTTAATGCGCGGGCCAGCATGCCAATGTAATGAAACGCCTAAAAATCCACGCAAAGCGACATCCCACGTGTTTATAGCTAAGACTGGAAAATTGATGCATCCAACAGATTTAGAAACAAATTTAACACCTTCAAAGTAGGCAGTCTAAGGCAATTTAGCATTTAATGATACTTAAGTAACTAAAATTTAAGATAAATTTATTTAATTATCCCCACTTTCGTTTCCGCTATTCATAAACCATTTCGGTGCACGTGAAGTGTGCATTGAGATGCAATGCATGTGTAGTGTTTCAATTAAGTCTCAAGCCAATGAGATGGTGTTCAAATGGTTCCTACCAGCGTGGTGATAGCAGAGTTTACAATTACATAATTTCTTCATTGTGTTAATTAAACGCAATATCAAGATGATTATTGATTATATTTCGTTAGTGGTTTAATATGACTTGCTGGTACGATGGATGATGCAAGGGAATTACTTCTTTCTCATTAAATTCGAACAAAATTATCCTTCCTCACGTACGTGCATGCAGCCTCTAAATTCGAGAAGCCCAGAGTTCGTAAAAGAGAGACTTTGAGCTTATGATACTCCTATATTCTGTCCTCACGTAATTCAAATGTCACGTTTCAAATTGTCTTTAAAATCAGTTATTAAAATAAAAGATTAGTCTGCTATATATATTGACATGTTTCACAAATTAGACAAAAAATAACAGTCGTCCTATATATATATATATATCAATTAGAGACTGTTATCGAACCAACTTATAAGTTGAGTCCATATTTCTCCACACAATCACTAATTTTATTTAGAGACGGATTGAAGTATGTGACACAAAGTCCAATCTAAGTGAAATTGATCGCTTGAGGTAGTCCATTATCTGAACTGATCTATTACAATTTGCAAACTACACCTTTCTCACTAAATGGAAAAAACCCAGCCCTTTTACGTTGGAGCTGAGGTCCAAAACAAGAATTTTCGCCAACTGCAGGATCATCATGTCTTGTCAGAACTTTAATGGCTTGGGAATGGCAGTAATTTGATCCATTGATTCAGTGGAAAGGCTCCAAAGTATTTGTGTGTGTATTTTTGCTTCATTTTGTTTTTCATTCTTACGTATACAAAATGAATTCTCCCCTCTCTAAAAATAATAAATGATGAATTAGTTTTTTCTGAATTTTGTTCCATTATATTATGTGTACTTCTTGATCAATCTTTTTCTCTACCTGTCAGGTTACTTTCTGCAAGTATGGTAAACGCCAGTAAAGACACTAAAATCATTTAAAAAATGTACCCCCACACAAAATAAATAAATGTTTAAGATTGAAGCGCTAATCAGAGTCATAAAGCAGGACCAAGTCAATAAATTAATTAAACATATAACCACCAAAGTTCAATTTAAAGTGGTAAACCTTTCGGAGCTAATAGTCAGATCAATTTCACATGGAAAACATTAGTTCCAAAATCATCACAGCAACGTCAACATTTAATTAATCTTGTATTTTTTTATCTCTGTTATTACAAAGAGAGATTGATACAAAGGACTACATATTTAGAAAAGTTCAGTTGAAACCGAAGTAAAAGGCAATATACACGTCTTAATTTAGTGTCGTTTTAAATTTGATCCTCCTCTGCATGCAGCCATCAACTAGGATTATTTCATAGTCATCGTCCTGTATTTCTTCGTTGTCCCATTCACATCTCCTTTCCGAAGATAAAAAATATTTTTTTGTTAAAAAGGAAAACATAAGATTAAAGAAATAAAAAAACAAAAACAAAATAAAGATAATTAAACAATTTAGTCTTAAACATAAAAAATTAGCATAAGCCTCTATCGTTAGTAATATATGTTATCTATATAATTAGATAATACAAATAATGAGTGACAGTGGGAATCATATTATATGACAAAAGTAACCTCAAACTTTTAATAACATCATCATCATCATCATTAACAACAACAACAATAATGACAATAATAATAATCATATTGCAAACTACAAAATTTTTAATGGATAACTACATATATTTTTTGTACTAGTTTGACTTGTATAAAGCATGTGTTTGGCATGGAACTTAATTTGGGCTGAGCCGAGCTATTTGCCTTGGTTTAATAATTTGATCAAAATTTGATTCAAATTCGATTTTGATGATTTTAAGTTTAGTTTGAGTAACTCAACTTATTCATATGAGATGAGCTTGAACATATTTAGTATAGGCTCGAATACTCATCCATTTACGTGAATTGGAATGCGTGTATATATATTTGCTATAGTATTTACACAATAAAGGATGTAGCCTAGCGGGCGGGCACATTAAATGGTTGCTAGGTGGGTGCAATTATGATCGTTTTAGAGCAAAATTTTTGTATTTTTTATTCTTTCTTTCCTTTGTATAATTAAAAGTTAAAAAATAATCAAATTATTGTTAAGCTTTGATGGTGTGTATCTTGTAGTTTAGATGGAAGGTTATAGGTTTAAGTATTGGTTACTATAAAATTTATTTATTATTTTATTTTTAATTTTCAAGACAAATTTAATTAAATTTAAACTTGAATTGAGCTCAAACTTAAGCGTTCAATTTGAACTATTTTAGCATCGAGTTGAACTCTAGTTGCAAGTTAGTTGAGTTAAGTCGACTCAACGACACCTCTAAACTTAACCTCATACGGGGTGACGGAGGAAGGGATGGCGGCCAATTGAACATTGGAGGAGTTGGGCTCCAACCATTTGTCTTCATGAATCATTACAAATGGGCTGTGGACCAAACATGTTTGTTGCTAATATAGTGTGACGCGTACACGCCTACATCTTGTGTTTATCTTGTTCTTACATTACTCATTTTTAATAAAAGATTTCAAATTTATAGAGTTATGTTTATTTTTAAATTTTAGTGTGTGTTGTTATATATTTTTATTTTAAAAATCATGTAAAAATAAGAGATAGGGAAATGAATAAAATTTTAAAAATATAATATATTAAGTGTGTATTTTTTGAGTTGAAAATTAGAAAACAAACATAGCCTATGATATTTGTACAACTCAAGTATTGTAATATTACCTGCCTACTTCTGATTCGTCCAGTTTTTGAAATGTTTTCGGCCTATCAATTGGTTGTTTGCTTCGCCCTAATCAAATTGCGCCTTGTGGCAATAGCCATTACTTTTTTATTCTACTCTACTCACAATTATAATTCATGATGGATTTGATATGTAATAAAAAATTATTGTAATCAAAACGTACGGGAAATCGAGGGACACGTAACCGGACGGGTCCCTTTTAACGTAACAATTGTAGGACCCATCCCAATTATGATGAAGAACACTGATTGTGTTTGTTTTAAATACACAAAATTTAAAACAAACATAAAAATGTGGTATAAAAATAATTGAGTGAAAGAAATAGAAAGTATTATTTTTAAAAGAGTATGTTTAGATAATTAAATTTCGAAGAGCTTAAAATGATGTAAAATTTGCATCCCAACATAGCCATTAAAGTTTGTTAATTTTACGGCAAATTTTTCCTAATCAAAAACAGGTAATTCAATAAGCCTTCAGACATTTAATTTTGAACACTGAGAAATATACATTCAAGCTAAGTAGTCAGCAATCAGCATTGGAGGAAACTTTTTCTTTTTTAAGTGATTTTGTCTTGAAAATTACGAGTAGAAATAAGATGTAAATTTTAAAAAGTATAATAATTGAGCGTCTGATTTTTTGTGGTCAAAATTACAAAACAAACATAGTCTTATTATACGCAACCACTACATAGGAAAGAAACAGAAAAAAACTATTTTGAAAATTAGCGATTGATTCTCGTTGTGGCAAGCTGAGTTGAAAACTTGACAAGTTCAAAGTATGTAGAAGTTAAAAACATTTTTTTCTGGTAACACAACTTTTTCTTTCTTATTATTACCACTAATTAAAAATAAACTTTATTTTTTCCTTTACTTCAAATTTTAATTTTTTATAAATGTTATGATTGAAGTAAAAGTAAAATCTTTTGCTAAACACTCCCTATTATCTCATAGTGACTGTAAAAGCTTACAAGGGACTAGACAAGGATTTACCAACTGGATTGACTTAATAACAATCTCTTTGTCACAGAACTGAATTCAGAAACCTATACACAGAGAACAATCTGCACCTAGAATTTTACCAGACGAGACATTTTTGATAGTTTTCTGCTGCCTCAAACTGTGCCAACAGCCCACTTCCAAAATTCAGTAATTCCACGAGTATTCAAGCTCCAACGGAAGAGAAGAAAGAATTGGAAATTCTTGACTCTCACAAGGCCTAAATTTCACTTCCCTGCAGGACATGTCAGAACACACACCTTGTAAGAAATCTGTTTTAGCATTGTCCTCCATCAAAATCCGCTCTGTTGATCGATCTTGCATCAGAACAGAATCCGGGCGATCCGAATTCTCTGAGCATGGGATAATTCGAGATGAAAACATTGAACTCTTACTGCAATTGTCGGGGAAAATAGAAGGAAAGGCAGAGAAGCCACGGTTCTTTGAAGAAGAACAGAATTCGTCAACTAGTTTACCTCTACTGATTGTATGTATTTCATCAGATGAAAAGTCCATCAACGACCGCGAACCAGCACCGCAATTTGTGCTCCCCGCAAGCCCTGAGACGTGCACCTTTTTCCCTCCCGAGCTCTTCTTAAAGACCCTGCAGATTACCCATCCAGGCTGCAGATTTAAGCAAAATACATCAGCAAGCAAGCAAAAATCAATTGATGGAGGAAGAACAGGGGAAGTTGTTCACCCTGGCGGTTCTGGGGAGGCTGTGCATGGAATGCTTGCCTTCTAATCTGTATTCATGCATGACCCAATTAGTCCTTTCCCCTCTAGGAGCCCTCCCTCTGTAGAAAACCAAGGTTTTCTTCATTCCAACCAAGCTCTTGTCCCCGAAGATCTCCTTGTCCTTTCCAGTTGCCTTCCAGTATCCCGCATCAGTAGCTCTGTTGGTCCTCATACCCGTTGGATACTTCCAGTCTTTCACACAGAAAAAGTACCACTCTTTTTCTCCCATCTTCGCCTTCCCTTCAATTTCAAAATTCAAAACAGACAATAGATTCAGATAACATAGTAATTTCAGGTTCATTCAAATAAAAGTGAACACAGCATGTGATACTGTTAGTCACTCACATGGTAAATCCCAAGGTTCAACCCTTTGGAGGTCAACCTCTCCTATGGCTTTTGTGCGGAAGCTTCTGTCGACTACTTTGGGAGAGAGGTAATGAGTTATGAGCTCTTCATCGGTCGGGTGGAACCGAAAACCGGGTGGCAATTCTATTGCTTCATCATTTGCATCAAATCCCATGAATTTCTCCATTCTTTCACCTCCTTCCCAGCTCTGTGTACCAATTATTAAACAAGAAAAAAAAAAAACAGTTTGTAAAAGACAACGCTTTCTTGGACTGAATAGTTTGCCAGAAAAACCAGAGCCCTGAGTGAAAATGTTAAAGTTCGTATAAGACATGGGATGCAAATTCAGGTGAGCGTCTATGCAGAATCCTAATGATTATATAGGCAATTTGTGCTGGAGAGAGAGAGAGAGAGAGAGAGAGGCGGGGGGGGGGGGGGGGGGCGCGGGGGTGGTCTTTTAACAGAATGATTGAGGCTATGTTCGTTTCCCTTTTTCACACTACTTGTTACCGTTTAAAAAATTTAGGAACTAAGACATTTTATTATACAAACTTTGTTTAAAATCAAATTTATTTTTTTATTTTTTATAATTAATTAATAATTTTTTAATTATTATAATTAAATTAACGCATATTTTTATAAATTTTTTATTCACATTTATTCTTTTATCATCCTATAATACTATTATATCGTTAAATCATCATTACATATTAAGTGTATATAAAAATATTTTTTTTATTCATTCAAATTTTACAAACCAAATATAATTTTCATCTCTTTCAAATCACTCAAAATTTTCGTCTCCGCCCTGGCTAGGAAACAAACATAGCCCGACAGGTTTTTATAACAATATGAAAGTGGATATCAGACTCTTTGGCTGGGCTGTCTCTGCCACCCTTGAATCCTCCCCTTTTAGCTTTTTCTGCCGTTACCATTTGTCACCTCGTCTTTGGATTTTAGCTTATCAGCTTCCTAATACACACACACATATTTAAAGAGCTCAGGTTTCACAAATTTCAATTTTTAACACTTATCTATATTTTATTGGCTCAATTAAAATCGGACTGGCAGCAGTAGTCAGAAATGTAATCTTTATTATTGGTAAGATAGGAATTCAATATACAGCTGAAAATATAGCAAGTCCAGTTGGTTGCATCTGTTTAGCCAAAGCCATCAACTTGCAAGGTTGCAATTTATGCGTGCAAACTAACTTCACAAGATCCAACTTGTCTTCAAGTGGGCATGGAATGAAACAAAGACACCAAAAAATGCTGAAGTTGTTGTCTCAAATTGTTCTCACTCTCGTTCATTCACAACTTCACCACTAAGGACCCGAACAATTTCTGTTAGGGATTTGCTAATGCAAAATTCTTGTATGCTATTAAATGGCTCTAACAATGTAGAATCAAGTTAAGTACTTTGTTTATGCGTCCAACTAGAATTGAATCAAATCATTGGTTAATTAAGGGGAAAAAATAGGCTATGTTTGTTTTTATTTTTCATGCTAAAAAACATACACTATAATTATTACATTTTTTAAAATTTCTCTCTCTAACTCTTTTTACTTAATTTCTAAGAAAAATAAACTTAAAAACACATATTCAAAAATCAAACATAGATCTTAATAGTGGAAAGTCACAATGTTGTGAATAAAAGATACGCCGTGATGTTTGGCAAATTCCATTCAACAGTTTTAGTTGTATCCGACCTTGTTTACATTATATAAGCACTTGTGTGTTCAACTTGATCTGTATATTAAATGCTTTAATTGCTTTTACAGGAGGAAATGATTAATTTAATTAGGCCCTTAATTATGTTGCTAACTTGTGAAACTGCTTATGCTTTGAATATTATTGCAGAGTATTAGAGGCATGAAAGTTAAAACGGGCATTTAGAGTGCCAGAGATACTAATAGATTATTAAGTATACTTGCCAGCAAAGTTAAGTAGAATATCAATAATACGAAAAATAACAAACTAAATCATCTTTGGTCAACTTATCAAGGCCTGTAGACATCTAAGGGTTTTACACACACACACACACACACACACACACACACACACACACACACACACACATATATATATATATATATATATATAGAATTATTAGTTATTTTGATAAATAAAATGTTCGGAATGAAATATATCTAAAGAAGCAAACTTGCATCCAAATATGGCGTCAACTCTTGGAAATTCCATTTAATATATTTCATTATCAACTTACAAATTTAGTTCTCCGGTGTTGTACTGTATAGTCAAATGAACTATAATTAATTCTTGTTTTATAGACTGTTATCACATACAAATTAAATTATGTTGTTTCTTTACATGAGCTAATTATGTAGACCAACAGACATGAGCTAATTATGTAGACCAACAGAATTTCATGGAGTCTTGGCGCTTACAACTTGAACAATTTTAACAGTTTCTGGAGTCAACTAATTGGCTGCGGTAGAACTTTTTTCATGTAAGGAACTAAATTCTATTGTCAAGTTTGCTCGTTTTGTCTTTACCATGCCTAGTATATAGTTCCGTTACACTATATATATGTGTGTGTGTGTGTGTGTGTGTGTGTGTAATAGGAATAAACTGATTAACAAAGTAAAAACTAATTA
This sequence comes from Avicennia marina, assembly GCA_019155195.1. Taxonomy (NCBI): domain Eukaryota; kingdom Viridiplantae; phylum Streptophyta; class Magnoliopsida; order Lamiales; family Acanthaceae; genus Avicennia; species Avicennia marina. The sequence continues at coordinate 12,747,734 of CM032765.1, forward strand.
CATGACAAATCACGATCAATCCAATCTTGAGAAAATCAATTATTTAAGAAAAAGACTAATTGATTTGAGATGAGAACATCGTATTCTTGTTGCTCATCCCATGTAAGGTACTTACAATTATGTGTTCCGCTCTTCAAGGGTTTAGTTGTGTTAGCCCTCTTAATAGGCTCTTTTTAAACGAACATAATTTCTGGTCTGATATTATTTTTTATTAGTATAATTTTAAAAAATTGAATAAAGATCACCCGTTATATCAATCGGAGTAAAAAACCCTTATGATGTTGGATGAAATCATCGCAGGCTGTTGTCTAATCTTTGATCGGTCAGTTGGGACACTGGATTAAGAGAAAAATGGTCTGCCCTTAGCTTTTGCTTAACAAACACAACCTTATTGACTGATTACTTTGACGGATTCAGGCATGGATCCACGACAGGAAGCAGCCACGCGTCATACTCAGACAATTAAATGCAAAGTCACATGCTTAACTCACAAACTCTAGTTAGGCTAATCATATTTGTTTAATGCGATGATCAATTTTTGTTTACTAGGTTTTGTTGAAATTTGAATTCAAATGGCAAAGGCTATGTTCGGATGCAAGTTTTAAGAACTTTTTCCTCATCAAAATTTATACTTTCAAACATACTATTAATAAAATGATTATTTTTGTTTATTTTTTTTTTTTCATATTTTTACAATATTCCTAAATTTTGACTCTAATGTTCTTTTTTTGCCATAATTCACATCAAACAAAGCCCAAAACTTTTCCAACTACAGTTCAGAGTTTTGGCCTCCAGCGGAAAGCCTCAAAGCCCTCTATTCGAAGACTTTTTTCGTTGAAGATGGGACAAAGATTGAACATCATCTGCCATTCCATGTATGAAGAAACCACTTGTTAGAATTGGGATGATAATTTGGGTGATCGTAATAAAAATTATATTTAATTTATAAAATTTTAATAGATTGAAAAATTATTTATATATATATTAAATAGATAATAATGATTGGATGATATAATAGTATATAAATTTATAATATAATAAAAAATAGATGTGAATTAAAAAATTTTAAAATAAATATTAATTTAATTATGAATAAATATAATAATTAAAAAATTATTAATTAATTATAAAAAATAAAAATTTAAATTTAAATTTAAATTTAAATTTAAATAAAATTTATATAAAAAAATATTTAATTTGTAAGAATTCAAACCAACATTGAACTCTTGCTTTATTCTGATAAGATAAATACAAGCTGTAATTTCAAGACACGTGGCCTACCTTTTTAATAATAAAAATTATTTTTTAGTAATGTAATTATAACATACACATATCCCGAGTCAACGCAAGTCATACACTAAATGATCAGAAAAACCACCGCTTCCAAAAGCTCCATCTTACACCAACGCTCCTCTCTGTGGCGCAACTGCACAAACCTCCGAGCCCTGCAGCAAATCCACGCTTGCATGATCGTCGATGGTTTCAACAGAGACCGTGCTGCTCTCAAAGAACTCATTTACGCCGCGGCGATAGCCGTCCAAACTACCATTCACTATGCCTGCCAAATGTTCGACCGAATTCTTGAACCGGACCTCTTCATGTGGAACACCATGCTTAGGGGCTCAGCTCAGAGCACCAAGCCTGAACTGGCCATTTCACTCTACTCGAAGATGGACAAGCTTTTTATTAGACCTGATCACTACACGTTTCCTTTTGTACTTAAGGCGTGCACGAGGCTTTCTTGGGTTAGCATGGGTAGCGTGATACATGGGAAAGTAGCAAAACGTGGATTTGAGTGGAATAAATTCGCTAGGAATTCCCTTATTTACTTTCACGCGAATTGTGGAGAAATAAGGGTAGCGAGTTTGCTGTTTGACGACTTTGCCAGGGAAGATGTCGTGGCTTGGTCTGCTTTGACTGCAGGATACGCGAGGAGGGGAGATTTGCTTGTGGCTAGGTGGCTATTTGATGAAATGCCGGTGAAGGATTTAGTTTCTTGGAATGTTATGATCACGGGTTACGTGAAGCAAGGCAACATGGAGTGTGCGAGTGAGTTGTTTGATTTGGTCCCTAAAAGAGATGTTGTGACATGGAACGCAATGATATCTGGTTACGTGCTTAAGGGGGAGCATAGAAAGGCATTGGAGATGTATGAGGAGATGAGGAGAGCAGGGGAGTATCCTGACGAAGTGACAATGTTGAGCCTTTTGTCAGCGTGTGCAAACTCAGGGGATCTAGATATGGGAGAGAAGATTCATTTCTCCATTATGGAGATGGAAGAGGGGGTCCTGAGCATTTTTATTGGGAATGCACTTATTGACATGTACGCCAAATGCGGGAACATCCAGAAGGCACTCGATGTGTTTCACTGCATGAGGGAGAAGGATGAGACTTCATGGAACTCTATAATTGTGGGACTGGCTTTTAGTGGTTACATGGACAAGTCTATTTCACTGTTTGAAGATATGAGGACAACGAAGTTTAGGCCCAATGAGATTACATTCGTTGGGTTATTGATTGCTTGTAGTCATGCTGGGAGAGTGGATGAGGGTCGTGCTTACTTCAACTTGATGAAGAGTGCATATAATATTCAGCCAAATCTAAAGCACTACGGGTGCATGGTAGATTTGTTTGGGCGGGTAGGGATGTTGGATGAAGCGTTTGAGTTCATTGAGTCAATGGAGTTCAAACCAAATGCCATTATCTGGAGAACCTTACTTGGAGCTTGTCGAATTCACTGTAATGTTGAGCTGGGGAGACATGCCAATGAGCAGCTGCTCAAATTGAGACAAGATGAAAGTGGTGACTATGTGTTGTTGTCGAACATATATGCTTCAAGTGGTGAGTGGTGTGGAGTAGAAAATGTGAGGACATTGATGGGTGAAAGTGGGGTGAAAAAAGAACCTGGGTTTAGCTTGGTTGATAAAGAAAATGATGAACTCTTAGGCTTTTTGCTAGGTTCATAATGCTCATATGCTTGCGGAACTCCGGAGATCTATGTATATTCTGTACGTTATCAGATTGATGCAGACTTCCATTTGTTGACTAATTTCTAAGCTTATGAACTGCCTAATATCATGTGCTACATTGGATGTATGTAGGCACAGAGACTGTATGAATTTTTTTTTTATATCAATAACAATGGATTTAGTCCTTCTCCAACGGAGTACATGTGTAAAATATGACATTGTGCAGTAGCTAGCCTTAGATAAAGAACATAGAATTAATATGACCAAATGACAGACAAATCATTAGACAAACAGATAGTAAATACTTGTAGCAGGTCACACTTGGTGAACATTCTTCCTGCCGCCTTAATCTCGAGACAGGGCAACAGCTGACAGCAATATCAACAGCATAAGCAGGAGAATTCCAATGTAGGATCCAACCAGAGAGCCGGAGACTCGATCGCAAAAGGAGTTGTGTCGGTGACAAATAGCAAACCAGTTCCCCTGAACATTGCCCTTGTTGGCTAAGTGCACGATGGCAGCCGCCGCAGAAGCCCCAGCCGTCAAAAGGGCCAGCATTATCTTCACCAATTCAAACTCATTTTGTTAGTGGAATAATGATTTTGATTATATCAATTAAAGATTTTTCCCTACAAGTTTATTCTGTGTATGTGTGTACGTGTGTGTGTTCTTGGTAAGGTTTTGTTAAGAAATCGATTTTCAAACTAACTTTGAGATGAAAGCCGTAAAGTAAGACATCATTACCATGTCCAGTACGATCAGCACACTCCTAGTCACTTTGGCACCACTCTTCAGGATGTGGAACACCGAAAACACGAGTGAAAGAACCAGGTACGCACATGTTATAGCATTTGAAAGCACATAGAACCTGTCGCAGCACATTTACAATTTGCATCGTAACAAGCTTTTTTCTTGTATAAATGAATTAAGCGAAAGGTTTTGAAAGCTGATCAGACTCACGAGAAAGTCGGAAGATCGCCACGGAATTGACGCTCGAATCTAATGAAATGAAGCATTTGCTTAGTTGCTCCCACGGCAATGGCACTTCCCAAGGTAGCTATGGCAGCAACTATTCTCATGACGAAATCAAGTTTTGATATCCCTCTGTTAGGGGGAGTTTCCGGAGCATCCTCCTGAGGTACCTGCTCAGTCACCTCACCGGCTTCTTGCTCTTTTCCCTTCATTTTCTCACAATGAAAATGTCCTCAGCTCCTTGCTTGTATGCTAGTTTCAAATGAATTGAGTCGAATGTGTTGGGTGCTGGAGGAGGAGGGATGCCTGCTTCCAATTTATACACGATATAGTTTGTGCAAGTTTCCACTAAGCAGTCAAAGGGTATGCATGCAGGATGGTAGGCATGTTCTGACATTGTTTGGTGTCAAAAAGGATGAGCAGTTCCAAGAGCAAAAACTTAGGAGATGTTTGAATTGTTGTCTCTCTTTTTGCACGATTGTGTTTGACTACTCCTAGCCTTGTACGGTATTTTGACGCCATGACAAGTTTGGCCCAAAAACAGAAATGAGTTGCAGGAGATAGAGCCGCTTTCAACAAAAAGAATTGTAAACCCTAAAATGGTTGTTTGATCTTGGTTGTATTGTTTTATGTGGAGGAAATTAATGTTTTTAATTCGTAGTTACTGACAATATGTTTCTTCAGAAAGTCTAAATTCATTTGACTGCTTAAACAAGAAACAACACTAGTTCGATTGTTGCACAACTACACAGCTTTAGTCGTGAAATATTTGTGTTTTAGTATTTGAAATAAACATTTATATATATGATGGATAATTAATCAAATATGGGAAGAGCAGTGAAGAATTATGTTTATATATATATATATATATATATATATTGTTTTGTTTGACCTTTTCAGGGTAGAAAAAGATATTAAAAAAAGTGAATAATTGGTAGTCTACCCGAAGTCTATACGGCGTTATTGATAATTGGACATGACCTGCGGCTCTACTTAGGACTTAATGAAAGACCTAAAGTGGCTTCGACCCTAACTTCCCAACCCTTTCCGCCTCAAAACTTTGCTATCCTGCCTGCATTTTAGTTAGTTACAAAGTTTTGACTTCTCGTTATTGCTATCATTTTGACCATTATCTGTGTATTAAGGATGACGTAGGACCACATTGTAAAAGTGGACCGATTGAAACTTTTTGAACCTCATTATAATACCCAATGCGCACGTTTTATGCTAATAATAGCTTTGTGTGTTTGATTGGGCTTGGCCATATAGCCAACCCTATGGATTTATTGGGCTGGAGTTGGGCTTACGATTCCAATGCGACCCTACCCAGACTCGGCCCAACTATTAAATTCATTTAATGAATAAGAAAAACCTACGACTGACTGCCAGATGAGAACAACAACCGTTTGAACCGATCAGACTACGGATTTATCCAAAAAAAGATAAAAGGTTTGAGGAAGACGTAAAAATCCAAGTAGCAATAAAAAGAGTAAAAGTAGATAAAATGACAGTTGAATTATTAAACTAAATGAACCAATCAAGATTCGTGAAAATCAAACAGTGTAAATTGATAAATTAATAGATCTTTAAATTCTAATTTTCTTCTTTTTAATTCGTTTTTTATTTTTCTTTATTATAATTTATCTTCGATTTGTTTTCATCGGTAAAAAAATTCATAGATTAAGCAAATTGTCTTTTAAATTATCCAATAATTTTTGACTTAGACACGTATTGAATATATATGCTTGTATTAAAATTCTATTATATTTTATTATTTAATAAAATATAGTTTTTTTTATATATTTATATATTTTATTTATTGAATTAATATTTATTGTTTTTATTGTCGTGGTATTTTTTTTTTTTGTGTTAGTGTAATATTTTTAACTATTAATAGTAATTAAAATGTTTGAAATTAAATTTAAATATTTTTCTTAATATATACTATTTTATACATTTTTATCATCTTAATTAATATTTATAATATAAATATTACGTCATCAATTAACAACTTCGAATCACCAGTGGAAGCAATAGATAAATTTTTGGATTTGATAACTGTTTTGACGAGACATTAAACTATTGCCACCTCACAGAGAACAAAGTACACTTACATGTAACCGACGACCGGTTTTAACACAACAATGCCCTCTAAATAATCTTGGCAGTAACGGGAAGCAACGGTTCGACGCAAACAATTTTCTCGACCACAAATTAAACATAAACCAAACACACGCACGCACACACATAGAGAGAGAACGAGACAAACACACAGGCGATGAGCAGCGCCGCGCCACTATCAATGGCGGCGCGAGAGCGTCACGGCCGCCATCAAAATCAGAAGAACGAGAATGAGTATCCCTCCGAACGACCCGATCAGAGAGCCCGAAGTTCTCTCGCAGAAAGAATTGTACTGCTGACAGATGGCGAACCAGTTGGTCTGAGAATTGCCCTTGTGTGCCAAGTATACAATGGCCGCCGCCGCCGAAGCTGCTGCCGTCAAAAGCGCCAGCACTCCCTTCACGTATAATTCCCATTTCAGATATTTTTACTCCAGAATACGTATAACAGTGTAGACGAATTAGAAGAAAATAAGGTTTTATAGTAAGGAGTACAACTAAAATTCCCGTTACCGCATCGAAGAAGATCAAGACCACCCTGCTGTTCTGTGCCCCGCTCCTCACGATGTGGAAGATGGATAGAGCCAGAGAGAGTAATAAGTAGGCACTCACGATAGCATTCGCCACGACGAAAAACCTGCAGAGATTCAGGACTCTCTCGTCTGTATATGTCTATCCATACAGAACAGATTGAAAAAGAATGATACGTATGCATGGTCTTAATTTCTTTATGTTAGCCGTTTAAAGAGAAGATGCATGCACTTACGTGAACGTTGGGAGATCATCGTATTCGGCTCTGAACCTGATGAACTGTGTGAAAAAGGGAAGTGCTTCTTCGGTTGTTCCCATGGCAATTGCGCTTGCCATGGTCGCAACAATTGCAACGATTCTGAGAATTAAGTCCAGCACCGCAACTCCCCGGTTCGCCCCCGCTTTCAGGGCCGCACCGGACTCCTTCGCTCCGAGCTCAGGCCCAGCCATTATATTTGAACAGACCACAAATTAAGAATGTTAGTATAATATACAAGATACGACAGAAACGGGTCGAGCAGTCTGAGAGTTTACTTAGCAGCGATGGCGACAACAGCGGGTAGGGAAGGGGGATTTATATGGTTTGAGGGAACAGTACTATGATTGTAAGATATTGGTTTAAGGCAGAATCTCGTGTATTTGGTGCATTATTTACTAGGTAAATTAGTTGGCGAAGGGTCATCCTATGAATTAAGTCTACCTGCCATACTTGCTCTAATATCACCCGTTTTCTTTTTTATTCTCATATATCTATGAACCATAGTTAGCAGAAAAGGAGAGCCGAGACCACCTTTAGACTATGCTTGGTTTTAATATTTTAGAAAGGAAAAGAAAATATTAGAGAAAAGTAAAAGAAAATTAAAGAAATTCAAAATCTCATGAGTTGTTTGGTAGAATAATTTTTATGAGGAAAAGAAAATGATTAAAAATAGAATAAAATAAAATAAAAACTCAAATTTTATAATTTTTTGATTATTTAAGAGAAATAATTTGATAGCAGATGAGAAAAATAGAAATAATAAAATTTTTTAGAGAAGAAGAGATGGTTAAAATAGTTTTTCTCTCATTTTCTTCAACATTTTACGAGGAATGATTTTTCTTTGCTCTAATTACATCTTCTCCCAATTTTTCTTCTTCTTCTCATTTTCCTTATCAACTAAACAACTAAAATTATTTTCTCTACCATTTTCTTTTCTTTTCCCTCCCAAAATCCTTGAACCAAACATAGTGTAAATGTGTAACACAAAGGGATGCATTCCTCATCACCTGAAAAGCTAATCCACTTTTAATCAATACATGAACCTGAGTCTTCCAGTTGCTCTGATGGCAATGCAGTTAGAAAGCAACCTGTCTACTAAATCCATTACTGGTGTGGAGGATATGTATATCTGAGCTAGCTTTTGAGAGGATCATAATCGTTTGTTTATTTAATCCATATGAAGTTTTCTATACACAAGTGGAAGTGAGTGTCGTTCGAAAATTCCAGTAGCAAGGAAGTAACTAATCCATTCAAATAATGGACAAGTGGAGAGGACAACGTATGTCTGAGCTGGTCTCCGTGTTCAAGGCAATCAGGCAATGCACAGAATGAAGGCAATCAATATTGAATTCCTATGTGCGTGAGTTCAGGGATGCAATGTATGCTTCTAATGTATAAATTTATATGGAGTTAATTACCTAGTTTTTCTGTGCTTTGTACGCATATATAAGTCTGTAATATTGAAAACCAAATACAAAAGTTCTCTGGACATTATAGGTTGCGTAAAACAAACATAAGATTTCAATTTGGTACTGAGTTTGAATTTCTAGAATACCCTTGCTGTTTCAAACGTGGGTGACGAGTTGGGTGTTATATCCATAATCATTCATGCACGTACACATGAATTGTTCGTGATGGGGAGAGAGTTTCATTTTCATGAATAATTGAAACCCTGAAATGACAATGTACAAATATGTACGTGCGTGACAGAGAGAGGTTGAGTAAGAAACATTATCGCCTATTTTCATTATTCATTCACGCTTAATACATTATGATCATGAAAAATTTCGCATAATGAAACAAAAATCTGCTGCCTTCGTGAGAAAGGCTCTCATTTCCTGGTACAAACATATATTTTAATCTCTGCTTATTTTAAAGAGTAGGAAGATTTCTCATAACGTAATTGAATCCCCACTTATTCGTGCACTTGATCAGGCCATAGCAGTTATTTGCCAAGCAGCACAAAAGAAAGTAAGCTATACTGAGTTCGAAGTGTTGGGAATCAAGCCTGCGATTCCATTGTATCCCATTCGTATTATTCAAAGTGTACTTGGATGTGTTAAAATGAGATTCATAGGGCCAAAGGGCCAAACTTGTCGGGGAACGAAAGCATCATTGAGCTCATTTGACTTGAAAAAATTTATTCGCTTTCAAGATTACGAAGTTGTATTATTTTGAGTTTTCAAGGCATCGGATCTGCTTGGATTGTTATTATTATTTGTATCATATTATTGTATGATTCTTATTGGCCATGGCAAAACTCAAACGAAATTTGCTCGGATAAACATGCTCATTAGGCACGACACGAAATTCTAGCAAAAAGCCAAAGGCCATAAACTGGCTCTTCAAGTAATAAAATTAATCATGCATCCACATTACTAGCAAGTTGCGTTTGATATTAAAATATATCAATGGTGAGTTAATATCAAAAATGACTATAAATTTTAGAAATACATAAGCACTTATCGACGAATAGCCTTTGGAGAAAAAAATTAGCATTACAAACTTCCCACGCATGTCCCGCGAACGAACCAAGTTCACTAAGATTAATTTCCCCTCCATGTTTGGTATGACAGGTATAAAGTGTTGTCAGAGAAATAATACAAGTAAAAATCAATTTACGAAATCTACTTTTGATAAATACACTTTGAACGGACTTCACAAAAGCTGCCATTGGCTGGAAACTCTAATTATTTTGTTTTTCTTGTCGCATTTTTTCTTAACTTCTTCAACTTCCCAAACATTATTTAATTCAATTCATTCAAAAACCCAAGCAGCCATTCTAGATTGTCATCTCTCCAAAAAACTAAAAACCCAGAAACCCATAGACGAGCTGTTTCGTGCTGTTTCAAGACCACCCTTTTTTGCCTTTTGCTCCTGCCTTTATCGTTAACCACCTTTGATTCAAACTCACGATGATATAATTCATCAGAATTATCAAGCACGGACATGATGGATACATTGCAACATGGAAAAAAATTGTAGCAAAAATGAGAGGACTCTATTCTGAGGGGACGACATATAAATAGCTATTTTACATATACAAACAACTAAAATTAAAAATGCCTTAATAAAGATCTAATGGAGGACAATTGTAATATAATATCCATCCAAATGCAAGAGCTAAAGCTTCATAACAAAAAATGCAGATACCACTTGCATATTTTCGTGCCTGGAGCTAACAGATGACCAAGGATGAAATAAACATATCAAATATATCACAAGTTTCAAATTCAATATAACTGAGTGGGAAGTACTCAAAAATTTCCTTCAAACCCTACATCAAACACTTACTACAAGAATGAGCAAAATACTATACAAGGTATCAGCATAACATAATAAATCAAATTAAGCACAACTTTTTGAACAATCCATCAACGTAAGACTTCAGCTTCAAACACTGCCCAGCTAAAAGCAGAGTAGACACCATCTCAAAAACTGAGATATTCCTGTAAAACAGGACTGAGCATGCACGTATGCCGTACATGCAAAAACATGAACATTCCAACTCATGACATTACCGCATCGAAAGAGGGGCTAGATGCAGAGAACACAATATAACATGTTCTAACAAGAAACCTAACAAATGCATTTATATATATTTATATATGAGAGAGAGAGGGAGAGAGAGAGAGCTTTTAGGCACGCGCAATGCAGTGCCACAAACGTAGCATGAATATTTTGGATTTGCATGTACCATCGCAATAGCCACATCATGCATAAAAACTGCAATCAGCATGTATGCATATGAAAGACACAAACCAATGATATAAGCCCAAGTTACCTATTGCCATCACAGTCCAGCCACAATCTGTTAAATAAAAAAAACAGACATGGATGTTATTGATTAGAATTATAGTAATTGAAACCATAATTGTGTAAATATACATACATACACATATATAATTCATGAAGCAAGCCTACCAACAGATCCAAGTACAGTGTTGAACTGCTGGTGTCCCACCATGCACACCATTGATATTTAACTCCTACACAGCCCAAAATATGAAGATGGTTACATTTCTTTTTTGCTAATAAAACTTTAGGAAGATACCAGAAAATTGATTCAATTCCAGCAAGTGCCAACCAACCTGATCTTGATCCGTCTGATCAGCCATTACAACAGAGCTCCCCAGCCAACAGCACAATTTCTCACCTCAGGAATTAACATCTTGAGAATAATATTGATCAAGCAACCATTATCATAAAAATTCGATGCTGATTGCCAATCACTTCAAAACAAAAAAGTTCCCAAATGTTTTAAATGTTCAATTTCAAAAATCAAACAGTTATCAATATGAAGATCCAAAATTCATGAAATCATACTAATAAACAAAAGCTCACAAGTTATTTCTATACCCAAAAAAAATAACAATGCCCATGGAAACAGCAAACACATTAAGATAAAGGTGCAATAAAATGAGACATCAACATTAATAATGTGCAATATTGACTCCATACAAAAGAAAATGCACAATCACTTTTACACAGCCGGGAACTAAATAATTAAGGCAACAGGTTCTTGGGAACACTACATATTAAGCTTGGAAAAATATGGTATCAGGACATGGCATTTTCAGTGGGTAAAATCTTCAGATATTGGTCCTCCTAAAGGAGCATCAAGGTGTGGGCCCTCAGTTTTTCCAAACCCTGATCATCTGGTCTTCAGGTTTAGGCTGGTGGCTTCATCAAAATAGGCGAAAGGCTGACTTCAGGCTTCAGATATCTCAGCTGTTATGTTGGGAAGGGAAAGTAAACAGAGGCAAGAGAATATCATCAGTCATATTGGGACATAGGCGTGGCAATCACAACAAATTGTCAAAAATTTAGTATGAGCTGGTACTTCCTAGTAGAGATGAGCAGCGATGAAGTTGGAAGTATGGACTGAAATGATGAAAAGAAGTATAAATTGATGCCAGTATCGTGGTCTACCTGTAATTTAATAACCTCCTCTAGTAGTCATAGGATCTCCCACGTGAAACAGGGTTACGCCCAGATAACCTGGTATAGGCAGCTGACAATCAGGGCTACGAAGAATGTATAATAGCTCATATAAGGTACCACTATAGTGTGAGATATTGAATTGTGTAAGCCTTCCCCATTGACAAAAGGAAATGCTATTAAGCACACTAATAGGGCAAGTGGAAAGCACAATCAAATGAGTCCAATATATAAGGTCAAACAGAGGCGTGAAGTCCAACCAAACAATAACCTCTAGGGTTGAAGGTTTAGAAAAATCACCAAAACTCAGGAAGTATTCGAGCATATATAAATAAGGCGAAGAAATAATGCAGAGGCAATATGCTCATTACTCCTTACACCTGATACAATCTCCAAAGAATCACACTAAACAAGTGGCAGTGAGATCTTACCCAGAACCAGCCGAGCGCCCAGATGAATGACTTCCATAAACGCCATAAGCAGAGCTAGCGCTGCCACTCTGCAAATGGAATTAAAATAAAATCACACCAGAATGAAGCCATACTTACAGATCAACATACATTTTGATTCTTTACTTTTAATTAACAAAATAAAAATCAAAATAAAATCGATTTCACCTGCAGACCACCAAAACCACCATAGGCATCCAGAGAAGGCAAATCAGTAGAACCACCATAACCACCAGAGTAAGAATACCCACGCCCACGGCTCTTCGAATCTCTACTTTCATATTTCAAGCTATCTGAACCATCTGTTGACATCGGAAGATATGGGAGAACGGGTAGAAATGTAGGCAGAGCACCCTCCTTTTCAAAAAGATTAGCCCTCAATCGAGAAGTCACTTGAATAAGAGCCTCTTTGGCAATGTCAAGGTCTCCAGAAATCTGGTGTAAGCATAAAATCATGGTTCAAAGTCCAAATATCTTAAGGGCTTCCTTTCCAACAATTTAAATTAATGTATTTTATATTAATGTAAAGGCTTCCTTTGCCTACATTCAAATGGGTATATTTCCCATGTCCTGCAGGGGAGATATGGCTTGATTCTCACTTCTTGCAGGATAGGGGAGACATATCTTATTTGGATCATAAATCCATCTCTCATACTCTATTTATCATTTTTAACACTTCAGATCTAAACAATGATGAGGATTGAACGCACTAAGCACTAGTATTAAATTCCAACAGAAAATCTTAGAGGGATCAAATTCTTTGACATTTTAACAAAACATAGCAGCCATTCATTAAATGAAGGAGATCTAAGCTAATGCCAGTTATGGCTTAATAATTCAAACTTTCAAAAAATATTAGATGATTTGATATATTACCTGCACCATCTCATCATCTTCAGATGCAACTTTAGGCAGGTTTTCTTTTGACAGTATGCGGATATTGGCCTTGGTGACCTTTCTCATCTCCGAAATTATGGACCCACCTTTTCCAATAAGGCAGCCAATTCGAGAAGTAGGAACAAGTAACCGTGTGGTAAATGAAACAAGACCAGAATCTCTTTCAACTTTCTCACTGCACCTAGGCTGCAAGCGCAGAGCTGCATCAATTGCCGCAGAAAAGGTATCTTCGAAGATCTGACAACCAATATAGTGGAATTTCCAATTACAAAGAAAATAAGAAAAATTAAGAGGAAAAACTTAGTGTGTCCAATCAAAAGATCAATCCTTACTTAACAGAGAAATGTTACCTCTTTTGCAGAGATAGAAATCACACAATCATCCCCCTCAGCTGCTGAACTGTCTACTTTAATAACTGCTCCAGACTCTTGCCTTATTTGATTAATTATCATGCCACCCTTTCCAATGACACCTCCAATATTAGCAGTTGGACAGACCAAACGAAGGGAGAATTCTTTTGAAGATGCTTCATTCCTTGACGCAGAGTAGAGAGACCTTGGCCAGTCCGCACCCTCACCCTTATATCCCCCATAGGGCCCTACAAGTGGAGTTAATCCCATGATTGGAGCTCCAGCAGTTGCACCCAAAACTGAACTACCAGAAGGGTATATGTTAGGAACAGAAGAGGAGAGCAGATGCTGAGACCGAGATGGGTTATCATGAAGCCGAGATGCAATCTGATAAAGAGCCTGCTTCACCACAGAAGAATCACCGGATATCTGACCCAGAAAGCAGACCAAAAATAAAATCACCAAAGTTTAGAAATCCGTAAACTACACAAGCAGACATTCAAATACATATTCAAACCACAAATTAAAACCATTGAAGTATTCATAAAGAACTGAAAGAAATGGCAAATAATTGAAAGTCTAATCATATAAGCATCACTGAATGTCAGATAATTCTAAATTAAGTATGATCACAATGCCTATAAAAAATGAGATTCAAGGAATAGAAGAAAAGAAAATGGGTCAATAAGAACAAAAATACATGCAAGGTTAGAAGATTTGGCTCAACAAAGGCATCATCAACACCTGTACAAGTTCATCTGAACTCAATGCACAAGTTGGCAGATGGTCATCCTTTACAATGCGAATCTGTGCCCCAGTTTCGCTGCGAATGCCTTGAACTATCTGTCCACCCTTTCCAATGATACAGCCAATCTGATCAGATGGTACTAGAAGCCGAACAGTAACTTGTGGCATTTCTTCTGAGTCCTCCTCTATTTCAGTGTCATCAGCAACAATTCTATCATGGACTTTGAAAAGGGCCTCTTGAGCAGGACAAATACAGCCATCAGCACCTTCAAAATCATTGGTTTCCTCACTGCTACTGTGAATAGTTACAACACGTTCTTCGCATCCTGGCACAGACTCACCAATCCTGATCTTTGATTTTGTGTCTAATCTTAGTTGCTTGACAATCTCCCCTCCCCTTCCAATGATGCTTCCAATCTTCTTTCCAGGGCACAAGTATCGGTAAACGGTATCATCAGGCCCAATAGAAAATTGGTCTTTATCACTTCCAGAATTTCTTCTTTTGTTTCCCCCACTTTCAGAGTACTCAGACTGAGAATGAGATCGTTTGCCATAGTTACTTCGCTGACCAGCCATTCTGAAATGATAAATGACAATCTGCAAAACAAAAAATAAAAGAATACTGAAAACCACATGAATCAATTAGTTAAGAAGCAAATCAAAGGCAGGATTTGAAAATTTTAATTTCGGTATGAGAACATTGGAAATGAAAAATTAACTCTCGTGTGATCCCCCCCTTCCATTCATATTCCCAAAAGGCATTCACATCTTCAAATATATTTTTTTGAATGGTTTAAAATCATGCACGCTAAATATGGCAGAATAGGTACGGGAAGTTAAAGTAACAATTCTACTCGAGAACTTACAAGGCTATCACAGTTCTACGTAAATGCAATATGTAACTAAGTCCAATGGATAGATAAGGCATCAAGAGCATAAAACAGTACCACCAACACGCATCAAACTTGAATCATAAATACTCGTAAAAGAACTACTCAATAAAGCTATTTTAGCACGCTCAGGGCGTTTTGATTACCTGGCTGTATTACAACACGAAACACATATATCTCACGAATAAAAACGTGTAAATGTTAAAAAAATCACCATATGCCCACAAGGCTACAGTGACTTCAACGTCAGGTAAAACACGTACACAAACACACAGATAAGCAGATTGTACAATTAGAATGAATTCAAAACCAACTCCTTTTTTCAATAATGATCTAAAATTTTACAATTAATGGGATCTTCATACCAATTCACTACTCAATTATCTTAATTATAAAACAACAGTTACCTAAGAATAACAAAAATGATTGAAAGAAGAGAGAGAGGCGAAAACATGCAAGATCCGAGTTTGACATACCAATACATCGCAGAAACATGTTACGGAAAGTAAATTCGCGGGTGAAAAATTGGATCTAGAAATCAAAGAAGGGGTTCCATCTGTGTTTCGTATACGAGATTAATCGATAGAGGGCTAGATGTGGTCACGGGTAATAGAGTATAACCGATGAAAATTTTACCTTGTAGACGAACTTCTTGAGAGTTGAATCTCGCGAGCAGAGAGAGAAAATATTTTGTGAATTGCAGATGACAGAAGTGTCCGCAATCGTAAGCAATGATGCTAATATGGCATCTAGGGTTTTTGACCCCCGACGGTATTCAGCGGTGATACGATTTTGCTTTGTTATGCAGTTTATATTCCCAAAAATATCAATTCCAACTAAGCAAAATATCAATGTACATATTTATAATATATTCTCCATCCTCGTACGAAATATCATTGGTCCCATCATTACACAATATATTTTTTAAACAAAAATATTACAGATCAAATATAATTTGATATTTATATTTCTAAAAAATACCAAAAACTCAAGAAGAAAATCATGGATTAGAGCCTATTTAATATAATTTCAAAAAAAATTGCATAAACAAATGCCCACACAATTTTTGACATATTTAAAACATTCTAAAACTTATATATAAACTATTCAACATGACATATTCTAATTATATATTGGCGAATATCATATTCAATTTGAAAAAAAAGAACTTTTGATTAATTAAAAATTTAATATAATATATTTAAATTGTATAATAACTATTATTATTTAATACACATAATAAAATAATTCATCAAAAATAATCATTTTCTTAGCTTATGTATTTAAAGTAAACGTGACGTAATGATAAGATCCAACCATCACCAGGTTATATCTATCGTCACGTCTGGCAGTTTTCCGAATTCTCCATTCTTTCCCTAAAATAATAAGTGGTTGAATTTTTTGTTCCTGCTTTCATTTTTTTATAAGACATATTTATTGTTTTCTTAATTTATTTGCAAAAAATACTCCAGTGATTGCACTTGAATAAAGATGCGGAATTTTATTTGTTTATGTCAATAACGGCAAGCAGTGAATCACCACTAAAAACGCTTGTATTAATTGAGAGCTTGAACTAGGACTGTATTAGCAAATAGCAATAGCGTACGTCCTACAATTGTGTAAAGAATAATATATGTGTGTGTGTGTGTGTGTGTGTTTATTTATATAATAAATTTTTATAGTAATTTATGATAAATAATACAAAAATATCAATATTAATTTATTCAAATTTTAGTATACATCTGAAAAATACATCACGATTTTTTTTAATACAAGTATAAAAATTACACTATAATTAACATTATATCTTTATTATATAATATGTGTGTCACAATGACAATAACCTCAATTTTGATAATTAAAAATAAATTAGCATGATATTAAAAAGAAAAAGTCATTGATTCTCAATTCAATTTTGAAAAGAAAATATAATAAATTGATTGGTATTTGTTTCAGACTACGGGAATATAATTTTTAGAATATTAAAAAATATAAGATAATTATTATAGGCGTATATTAGTTGTGGGAGGTATTTTAGGTAAATTGCTAAAATACCAATTGGGAGTTTAGCAATAATTCATCTCTATAAATATATTCACATAGTACTATTATATGTATAGTTTCGCATTCTTGTGAAACTATAATATAAATGTACTCAGACGTCTGTTCTACTTATTATTCCTCCAAAGTAAAATGTTGGGACTTGGGACAATTGGAGAAAAGTAGAATTATTGATTCTAACTAGAGGACTCTGAATCCACTATTTCCATATAATAACTTAATTGACTCAATATAGGTTTATAATTAATTGCTAAGCTTAAGTAATAAATTAGAGAAATATTATGGTTATCCAGTAAAATTTTTGTATTTCAACTTATCATGCTTTTCTGAAATATGTTAATCATTATATAATTTTTACAATTTTAACCGGAATTTGATTGTCTTTTGCTTTATTAAGAGAAGTTTGGCATTTGTTTAAGTTGATTGAACTCATCTTAACAATAAAAGAATTTCCAACTCAAATTTAATTCGGTTAAACTGACGTTAAGAATAAAAAATTACATTTTGTTGATAAAACATAATTTAAAAGAACTGCAATCACAAAAAATGTATAATTGCATTTGAAATTAATTAAATAATTTAACAGTACGGAATTAAAATTTGATCAGATTTTCTCTACAATCAGGAAAGTTGGCATAATACGCAAGCACGATCATATGGGTCAATTTAAAATTGAAGATGTAAAAATTACAATTGTAATTTCAAATTAATGATGTTCATAAATTGCACTTTTTATGTTATGTGGGTTATTTATTATTATAAAACTAGAAAAATAAAGACGATACTTCACATTCCAATTAAAAGATGATTATGGTTCCTTCCTTAAATTTATAATTAAAATTTAGCAAGAGACATATCATGAAAGTATAACATACCATTAACCAAACCCTAGCTAAGATGTGTGACAAATTTTAAGTATAGGACGGCATATTTAATATTTCTTAAAAGTTACCTATAAATTTAGATACTATATAAATTATTGTCCATACTTGTAAAAAATTGTAGTGAATACATGTTTTTCCTTATAGTTTTACTAACATATGTATTAAATATAACCTTTTTAGTAATAGTAATGGAAAGTGTAAGTAAAAACACAAAATCGTCGTTATTACAATATTTATGCTTTAGAAATCGTAATCAATTTTTTTTTTGGGCCACGGTTGACCAAGTTACGCAAGCAAAAGCACCGCTAATGTTCTAATGCCTATACTTTGCACCTTTTTACAACACTTTTGCTCGTGTAGAAAAAAAAAACCTATTGCTTATAGTAAGCCTCCGTTTGAATGTAAATTATATTGGTAAAAAATTTGATACAAAGACTTATAAATTATTTAAAGTAAAAAAAAAGATATAAATGAAAAGAGTTATTTTATTTAATTGCGTGTCTTCAAGAATATATGTTGACGGATGCAAGTTTGCATACAAACTTTTTTTTTTTTTTGGCTATTGCTCTTAGCCATACTTTAGGCACCTTAGGATGTGGACGTAGGTCAATTTTTGTAAAAAAATAAAATAAAATAAAATAAAATATATTTATTAATTTGATAGAAGTAAAACAAACATAAAAGTTTATTTTTTAAGTTAGAATGTGCTAGCTAAAATAAATCATTTTACTTCTAGCCAACATGGAAGAAAAACAAACATAAAGGTAATAAATTTGTATTATTTTTGGAATCAATTAGTACAAAATTTTCAATGTTTGAGTATCATTCTAAAGAGTGTTAAAAATGCATGTTTTATGTGCAAAAATTTAAAAATGTCGTCAAAGAAAAGAAAGGATTTTTTGGGCATATATGAATTCTTTAGAGAGTGTGAATGTTGATAAGATAAAAATTGGTGAATAAATTAATCCAAACATAACCATAACTATTTTTGATATAAAATACACAATTTTCTCTCTCTTTTTTTTAGGGATAAAGGTTTTGTTTGAAGGTAATGTTTAGGAAAAGATGGGCCGAGATCTGTGCTATGTTTGGAAAGAAAGGCTTTTGATACAATGAAAAATACTATTTATTTGAATTATTTATTTATATATATATAATATAATAATAATAATAATTAAATAATGTAATAGTATATTAATATAATAATTAATTATATATATATGTGTGTGTTTGTGTGTGTAAGAGATAAATTTTAAATTTAAATTTAAATTTAAACATAAGTTTTGTTGAATAATTCGTTGGTAGCCAGAGAGCAAAGTTTGATGGCACTGCGGCGTTTGTAAAAGGTGTCCAAACATGGCCGGTTTTCTATTTTGACCAGTTCTATCTGCATTTCCCACTGTATCTGGTTCACTGGAATTCTCTCAATAGGTAAATTTGTTTCTTACAGTTTTAATTTCAGATACCTCCTCTGACTTTCGGATTTCATGCGTTTTGAGTTAAAATATCTCGTTTCTAAAACCCGATGTAATATAAAAACATGATAGGGGCATCTATATGACTTCTTAAAATTTGAACTTCTCAATTAACGTATGGCTCGATTATCACAACTTGATCACTATATTTGAACGATATCACATTGCCAGGTTCCTCTCTGAAGAACACCCTTTTATGACATCCTTAAGGTTCTGTAACTCATATTGAGAAATCTAGACCGCAAATGCTTCCTAATTTTCTGGCAAAATCTCCTTAGAAATCAATACCTTTTCATGTTAGTAGGGAAAGTTTCTACAGAAACTTAGATAAATTAGTTGCTTTGACTAATTTGAAGCCATAGAACATTGTTAATGGAGGACTTTTTTCGAGTCTAATAGCGACCATATTCACCGACTCAATTGCTTAGTGGTATTGGAGGAAATCTGACTTGTGGTGGCTTAATCCATACAAATGCAGAGTAATTAGTTGATATCTTATTCTTAGATTCTGGCCTGATTTGAGTTATGAAAGTTTTTTAGTTTTGTGCGAATCTGGTCCTGAAAAATTTTCTATTAGTCAACAGAAAATCGAGTTTTCATTGAGAGAACTGGAACTGGATGTATTGAAGAATTCCTGTTGGTGGATTGGCTATTAGCAAGTTATGGCTGGCCTTTTTCTTCCATGGTGGCTCGTAGTTTTTATTTTAACATTATATGATATATATCCGCTCTGTTTCATCTTATTTTGGTTATTCGAACTGTGTCCCCTTTAACATGCTACTGACAAGTACTTTCTTCTTGCCTACTTCTGCAGGAATTATACGAATACTTATCTTACTTTTAATCCAATTCCAGTGGAGATTTTTCTCTAGGTGCATTTCGGGATTGACAACATTTGCTACCTTTGGGTTTTGGGCAAGCATCGATGACATGTTTTTCCCAGCCTGCTGTAGGTCCTAATGGGATGAAAAAGGAATTGAGAGCAATGTGCTACTTGCTTGCTTATTAAGAACATGCAATGTCCCATCACAGTGCATGTTATTCTCACGGCAATGGATCTGTCTTATTATTCTTTCTTTCATGCCCATTTCAGGTGAAACATATTCATGCATCTGGTGCTGCTTTTGATATAGGTACTCTCTACATGTGGAACTGTCCAAAGGTTGCAATATTTGAGAAGAATGGCGGAACTCAGGCATTAATCCAGCATCCAGGTAAGTTACTTGCAAACTGCGTGACCTTCAATTCCCACTTAATGGAAGGGAAATAAGAAAAAAAAAAAAGATGAACTAAGTGCAAAAATATTTGGAAAGTGAAAGACGGAATACAAAATATGGTATCTAGTTTGGATGTGTGTCTTTTAGTATAATATGCACTGAATTCTGTCAACTTGTTCATTTTTTGATTTTGATGGGGTAAATGAGTCACCTTCCATAGTTTGTCGGGTTCTATTCCTTTCCGGCTGAGCTGAAGGAACTTCTGTCTCACCATTCTGGGGAACATAGATGGATTTAGTTGCAGAAAACATAGCTTGACACTTCCATATGTCATTCTTAGATTCGTGTATAGGCCTTTATGGACCCTGAACAGAGTGTCCGATGCTTTGATATTCTAAGGTATAATGATGCCATTCTGGCATTTGTTTCCCCAACAACAATGCTAGCTTTGAGAATAAGTATATTGGGTTACAGAGTTTCTAGTTTGGCTGTATTCTGTCATCATTAAATTACAGCCATGTTCCACTTTTGTTCTCTTAGTCTTATCATTTAAGAGAGATTAGAAAACTTTTCGTTCTTGCAAACTATAGCAATATACATCTTTACTTCCACTGAAGATCCTTTTTTCCTTGGAGTTACTTTCAAAACAATTTTTTCTTACTATAATTGTAACAGTTTGCCAAATCAGTTTACTATTTGCATGTTTTACCTTTTTTGGGTGTTTCTTTTGGGCGTTATGAACTGATCCATTAATTGTTTTGATTATAGATATTACAGCTGCTGCTGCTGCCAAAGATGCTTAGAGGGTCACTGCATCTGTGGTAGGGATCATCCATTATGCTCTGGTCTGGCCATACTGATTTCAACGTAAAGGCATACAAGTGTTCTTTGAGAAAGATTTTTGACATCAACAACGACAGGAAAATTGAAGAGCACTTCTGCAACCGCAAAATGTAGTTACTAGAAAAAGTGCTCGCTCCGTTAGGTGTATGCTTCTTGGCGGTTGTGTACTGTTCAGTTGATGGTTCTTCTTTTCAGAACTAACTGATTATGCACGTGTGTTGCAGGCTTACAGGGACAAAAGCAGAGATTATATTATCCCTGCACGTTTGCTCTGCAGCAAACTTCTGGATTAATTCCTGCCACTGATGCAGGATGGCAGAACCCTCCAGCTGCTTCAGCAGTTCGTGAGGTTGGTTACACTTTTGGTGTCGTCGCACAGGTCCAAGCTTATGTGCGCTCATGGGACCCAGCCATGCCAGCAAGCAGACCAACCTCTGTGTCTGTAGTGTAGAACGTTTTCTGGTCAAGCACATGCTTCAGCCCCCCTCAACCCACCCACATTGCACATGGGATCCCTCGGATAACAGGTGCTCAGCCTTGCATCAACCAAATGTGCTTCCTGATGGGGTTTCACCACCTAGTCATCCCCCTTATTATGGTTCTTGAGTTGCATTGTTTACTTGCACAATTACTATGATTGTCTGAAGTTGAGTCTTAAGCGCATAGTTGTTTATGGAATGCAGCTTCTAATTGATAACATTTATTTGTTGCATATTGAATTTTAGATTTCACAAGTAATGAGCACTGCCAAAAGATTATCTGGCCTACAAAACTTAAATATTTCACTAACAATCTGACCTTTCCCCCTGAGGCGGAGGGAGAAAGGGTGTAGAAGAAAATGCTTGATTTCACAAGCGTGCTTCTACACGAAAATAGTTACTCATTTTATTACAGAAACGAGTTGAAAGGGATCTCACTACAATTTATGGTCCACTGTCGGAAAATTTGGACGAGGCATGTGGGTTGGCCCACGGAACGAAATTGTGTTATTGAAGTCATTTCTAATTTTATATACTCTCAGCTGAAATTTCTCCGCAAATTATTGGCGAAAATGTGGTGTTCAGAAATTTGATGATGTTTACATATTTCAGTTGGTCAAAAGGACAGTGATGCTTTCGCAATATTGCATAATTTACCAAATAGAGCAATACAGAGCTGGATTCAGTTATTGCTTTCCCAATTGGATGACAGCCCAAACTGCTCTTGCAATAACTTCTGAACTAGCGTGCTTCCATTCATACTGCTTTCCAAGGCACCAGAATTTCATGCTTTACTAATATTATTTTTCAATGGGAACAAGATCCGGATTTATTTTCTTGGGTCCACTCTTATCTTAATTTTCAATGGAAATAAAGAAAAGCTTTTTGAGAAATAGAAGTGGTTTTCATGTTATGTAGTTTGGAATTCTTGGCTCTTGAATAAATATTTTTCTTTTTCAGGATCTAGAGGGGGTAGCAGGACTTTCCCAGTTTTCTGTTTTTTCCTCTACAATTTTTGAACTACAATGATAAGATGCTGCTTGAATACATTTTTTATGCCCCTATCAAAAATATTCATAATGCATTTCTTTACAAACTGGAATAGCAGCGATTGGACACCAAAATCCCTCAAAGAGACCTTCATCTGTCCCTTTTGGTGGTTTTCATCTTTACATATCCTGGTCATGCCTTACCTAACTGGAATATAAACGTGCAATACATGAACACACATATAAATAAACTATATTTGAAATTCAATTATTTAATATTGCACCCACACCAATGTCTAAATGATGGTTGGTGTTAGAACCAACTCCTATGGGACTAGTACTTTAGGACCTGGATCTACGGATAGGCCATACGGACTTAATACAACAATCTGACGTTGAAATTTTTATGTCTGAGAAAGCAAAATCATTATATTCACCCCCATTGTTTTAACTGAATGTCGAATAAATCTCGAATCAAGTATATACTTTAAGCTTTTGGCGGAGTTTTAAAATTGAGCTCTTCTGATATTGTAAAAACACGAAAAGGCATTTCAACGAATTGGTACGTATGAACGTGGCAGGATAAACTCTATTACGTACGACCTTGATGAATTTAAGGAATTCTCCAATTTCGACTTTGGAATCACTGGGTTGTCGTATTTGTTCCTTAACACGCACTTGCTACTAATTCAGAAGGAAAAAAAGTTAAAAGCCTAATCATGTGGTGGTCTGCTACACGTCGCCTTCTCTGCACCCCTAGAGTATTTACTTAAATACATAGAAAGAAATCCAGAAGTCTTATGCAAACAAATGCTGTAACCAATTTGTCATAGTCCCCTTTAATGGCCAGTGCTCCTGTTTGCCTACGACTCCATATCCATGTGACAGACACCTCCAAATTCTGCAGACGATAACCTTATTACAATTTACAACACATCCTCTTTAATTTCTCTCGTGGTATTCTTCCTAAAGAAAAGTACGTCAATCAAAAGCAACTTGCCTGGATAAAAGAAATGTTACCATAAAAAAAAATTATACGCAGTAAAGGAAAATTAATTCCTGATTAGCAAGCCTTTCTTTTTTTGGAACCCCACATGTTTACTGGTCAAAGAACGTAAGACAATCCACAATTCCTGCTAATCTTGAACTGTACCAGTTGTATAAAGTAGTTGTCAATTATCACTGCCTACTTAATTAAATCTTGAAAAATTTGAGAAATAAATAGCGTCTTTGAAGGTTTTTATCGATCTTGCCAAAAGTATACGGGCTGCATTGAAACAACGTAAATAAACCTGTATTTACTGAGACTGTGGGAATTTAATTTGCATCGTATGGCTATAAAGTTCTGTTGGCAGTCCTTTGGACCCGATTTATAGTATCTATTAAAGGGGAAGCTACTTGTAGTCTGCTCTGATCATTGTTTTAATACTGTCTTTTGCACCGCCAAATATTTATGTAAATATAAAGTTATAATGCTGATTCATAAAGGGTTCGATTCTACAAAATTCAATGCCAAAAATTATTGCATAATCAACCTGAGCAGAAATCACAAGACTCTCAACTTTGTGCAGTATTATTGCCATTGGGTAGAGAAGAGAAGTGATGGTTTGCGTTTGAAGAGTCAGTTTAATAATTTCCATCAATGCGCAGCTACCGCGTTGTTTGATGGAAAACAAATCCCTGACCCGATTGTTTCCATACCATACGATTTAAGATTTCATCACGTCAAAATAAAATAACCTATACAGCCAGAAGGCCACTCATCAGTTTTCCATGGCCCCATGCAGCAGATGAAGCTCATAGATGTCAACTTCAACATCTGTCCTACACTTTTTACACCCACAACAGCCCCCTCTGAGCCCTCTTATTTATTCCCACCAACACTGCATTCACTTCCTCACATCTCTTGCAGCAGATCCCTTTATCTAATTAGTTGTCACTACTGTTTGTGTCTTGGATGGTGCTCAAAGTTCCCACTTTAAGCGCCTTTTAATCTGTTCTTTTTCTTCTCATTTGGGGCAGGGAAAATGGCTGCTTTCGCACTTTTCTTAGTCGGGTTTTTATCAGTAGTGACATCTACATATGGATATTATGGAGGCTGGATTAATGCTCACGCCACCTTCTACGGTGGAGTTGATGCCTCTGGAACAATGGGCATGTGACCCACACGTGCGTTTTGGTTCTCCATATAAATGTGTGTGTGTGTGTGTGTGTTTTCTTTTAATTCTCTATAAACATCTGCTCTTGTTTCTTCTTTTGCAAAGGCGGGGCTTGTGGGTATGGAAATCTGTACAGTCAGGGCTATGGGATTGCCACGGCGGCTCTGAGCACAGCACTCTTCAACAATGGCTTGAGCTGCGGAGTTTGCTTTTCGCTGGTGTGCACGCACGATCCGCAGTGGCGCCTTTGAGGCTCGATCATCGTCGCCGCCACCAACTTCTGCCCGCCAAGAGGCAGGTGCGATCCTCCCAACCACCACCTTGATCTCTTTCGGCCTGTTTTCCTGCGCATAGCGCAATACACGGCCGGCATTGTGCCTATCCTCTACAGAAGGTGATCCGTTATACCTACCATAGAACTTCATCACCCATGATATGAAATTGTGACCGATGAAGTGCTCGTGTCTTGCTGTGCAGAGTGCCCTGCAGGAGAAGACGAGGCATCAGGTTCACCATCAACGGGCACTCCTACTTCAATCTGGTCCTGATAACCAACGTAGGAGGTGCCGGCGACGTACACGCTGTGTACATTAGAGGGTCAAGGACTGCCTGGCAGCCAATGTCGAGGAACTGGGGACAAAATTGGCAGAGCAACTCTTACCTGAACGGACAAAGCCTTTCTTTTAAGGTCACCGCGAGCGATGGCCGAAGTGCCGTCTCTTTCAACGTTGCCCCACCTGGCTGGTCATTTGGCCAGACATTTTCTACAGGTCAATTCCGCTAGGAACCATGGCTGAGTTCTGCATCCAGATAATACAACCACAACTAGCCATGTCATTGTATACCTAAATTGGCACTGAATTATTTATATTCTAGTTTAGAGGGTTCATTCTGAAGGATCATTGCCCTTAATTGTGGGAGAAAAAAGGAATTGCAACCTCCGCTGCGGGGCTCTGAAGCTATCCTTCTTATGCCTCAATCCATGGAGGAGTTGCCCTTTGTATAAGCAAACTTTCCCATCAGATAAAGCTTCAAAAATGTCCCCCTGTGCAAAAGAACTCAGTACAATCAATTCACCGGCACGTGCCCTATAAAATTCTTATTTTATAACTTCTTATATTTCGCCATTAAGCTACATGCCCCTATTACAACTCACCTTCTGCTACTAACCAACTTTACATCGACCCAAAGTCCAACTACCTATTAACAGAAAGAGAACTCGGGTGACTAATTGAGGGGTTTGTGACAGCCACAGCAGCGTCCTTGCACCCAAACAGCACAAAGTGTGCAGAAGTTTGAGTGAATCCCGAATTTAATGGCAACGAGTGGCGGAGGGGACGACGGGTCGCCATTAGTAGGAAAACATTTATAATTGGGGCAGAGCAAACGTCTGGTGTTATATGAGCTGTTTGATTTCTGCAGGAATTTGTAGGCCTTCCATTGATAACAACAGTTGCAAACGATCGTCTTCGCGCATGCAACCGACAACATTTTTACGACTTCCTGCAGCCTATTCGAGAACTATTTATTAGCTTACGGCCTTATCCTACATCGATCTTATCATCTCAGACAACCTGCCTTCTATGTGTATAAATAAATGCGTGCCTGTATATATATGTGCACCGTCCTTGGATATTGACTAAAAAGCCCTTTAAAAAGGTGTATATAATTTTTAATTTTTACGCGTTTGTTTTTGGTTTGAAATTGTGTAAAAATTAAAAATAATTTTTTTTAAAATATAATAATTATAGTATTTATTTTAAAATAAAAAATGGAAAACAAATGCCGCCTTCGTTTTCTAGGTCCCGCATGTACCAAAAAGAAAAAAAAGGTCATTATTTAAAAAAAATGTGGGAGCAACTAAGGTTGTTTTTGGTTGGTGATTTTGTTCGGCGGTTAAAATGATAGAGATTTTTTTGGATATTAAAATATATATTTAATTATAAAATTTAGGTTTGATTAAATTTTGTATGTATATAATATAATAATAATAATTGAATGATGACAAAAATAATTATTTTTTTTAATTGTGTAGCCATATAGAAATGTGAGTAGATGTGTGTGTGTGTGTGTGTGTGTGTTTATTTATTTATTTAATGATTTGATAGTTAATAAATGTGATAATTGAATTTTTAATTTTTTAAAATGCATAAAAGAGAAGAAATAATTTAAATTTGAATATAATAATTGTACAATATTTTAACCTTTGATACGATATTTTCCTCATCAAGGAATCGAATCAAATCTTGTAAAGAAACCGTTAGGTGGGTTTGGGATGTTGTGCTGAAAGGGATTTTGTTGCCCAGTTAAGCACAAATTTAAACTGGGCTTACTTTTTGAAATTCAATACAAAAAACAATCTGGGCCCAATTTATTTGAAAGCCTGTCTTTGTGGCAGAATCGTCAAATGCTGCAGCCCAACAGACCAAGCCCGTATCTCTTGGCCCTGAGCCGATTCTGGTAGAGGCATACCAGCCCAAAACCTTTAAGTTTTAGTGGTTCTGTCTGTTTCGTGTCCGAAACAAGTGAGATCAATTTTATAATATGTTCATATTTATTAAAATCCAACAATTTCCTTATTAATTAAATAGTCACTAGACAAATAATTGTCCGTCACGCTCGGTAAGTGTTTAAGGATAACCAAATTTCAAGTATCAAAATATATGCGCACAACAAACTAAAGACTAGATCAAAAAAATCGTAATTGTGTTTTGTGCTATCATCATAGTGTGGTCCTGATCCTTGATGAAGATGGATGTCATTAGTTATATATTTTGAGTTATGCCTTTTTGATTTGAAATTTAAAAAGAAAACTGAGTCATGGCTGCTACGGAAAGTGGGAGCAGGGGCAAGCAAATATGGCAGCAAGAATTTTTCCATTCTGAAGATTGATCAGAATTTGACCAATTGTTTATGGTGGACGTTGTGAATGAAGATGATGAGAAACGTCAATCTGAAAGAAGGAACTGACATGGATCAACCGATTTCACCATATATCTGCTTATTATTATTACTTCAGTTATTCAGTTTAGGTCAAAGTGTCAGTAAAGACCCTAATCCCAATTCCATGTTAATAGTGTTCGTGCAAGTAAAGCAACCTCCTGCACCGCTCTGGACCACTTCCCTCACCTTGCCTGCCCTGTTTCAATGCACCAAAAATTTTCAAGAGTCTACTCATCTATTAGTTGAGGACTGCCTGTAGCTACCTAATAGCCCCAATCACAAAATCAGTGGAGGACCGTTTAATACATTTTTATCTAATTATATTTTGTTTATATCAAATAAAAAAAACAAAACTAAAATGAGGGTTCAGTTATATATGTAATTCATTAGCCCAAGCTAACAATTGGTTAATTATCAGTTAAAAGTCTATAAGTACTCTTTCTCCCTATCATCAGGTGTGCACTGTGCCATGCTATGTTTAATTACACATGTGATTCCTCTGAGCATAATAGATAGACTTGAAGAGTTAGCATGAGATTAGGATGAGATCCAAATAGTTAGTTTACAATTATGACAGATGCGGTGATTAAACATTAAAATAATTATATACCTAACTTAACTAGCTTTTAATCTCTTCCCTTTATCTGAGCTGAATCTGCCTCTGGGTCTTTTAATATTCATTCAACACCTTTGTTATACTTATTTTGTCTCCTGAAACTCACTTAAGCATTGAGATGACCCTTGGTTTAGTAGGGTTCTTTTCAAAGAAACACTACAATAGTATATTATGCACTAATACTGCTTCATCTAAAGATCATTTTGCATGACACAATGATACACATCACCATTTTACTTTGGCCGTGTTCAATTTCTTCCAATTTGTGACTATATTGGGCAAGCAAGGTTTCATGGCCCTCACCCGGAAGCTCAATTACTCGGAAGTGACAAGTGAGGAGAGAATTTTAATTTGCCTATGCAATAAAACACCGGTGTAGGAGCCGAAAATGTGTGATGAGCTGCACCTATTTTTGGCCTAATGAAATGTTTGGCTGATGAGATGGGCCTTTACAGCATTTATGGAGGTTGAGAATAAGTCAAATTAGGGGTCATGGACACTGACCCTATATCAGTGCTGAAGCCTGCAGGCCCTCCCTACTGGCAGATATGGAGATGAGTAAATAATGTGGATTTCTGTGGAAAAACAAACACCTTTTTTTCCTGCTAATTCTTCGAAGAACTTCCCGTGTTCTTAAATCTCTTTTTAACCCTTTGCCCTTTATTGACCGCCAACTCCTCGTTTTTCTTACCTCATTTTCTTAATTTTCCCCCCTATCCTTTCTTCTTCGTGTATATCTCCATGCAGCGCCAGGATTCCGTCAACCAAGAAAATTATGGTGGCTCCACCGGCCCCTGCCGTCACAACTCCCTGGTGGATAGAATAATGCGCCCCATGATATCAATGGGGTTTTCTGCAAACGCTTTCGAAGATCTGCAGTTAAAGTCTGCAGAAAGAGGCCTTGCACGCATGGGTTTCTCCTTGACGAACGGCTGCATTAAGCTCTGCGAGAGTTGCAGCTATAACGGCCAAGAAGGAGTCTGTAATAATGCCGCAACGGAAGCCGCCAGCAGCACAAACTTAAAGAAAAATGGAGAAAACCCTAGCGGAAGTTGCAGGACGATGGATAACGGGCAGACAAAATTTTGTGCTAGGGGACACTGGAAGCCTTCCGAGGATGCAAAGCTCAGGGAACTCGTAGCAGTGTACGGTCCACAGAACTGGAACTTGATAGCTGAAAAACTGGAAGGAAGATCGGGTATGGGTGTATCTCTTACAGTTCTTTTATCCTGAAAAACAGAAGTTGACTGCTAATGACTAACCTTGTCCTGTGCTGGAATCTTTGAAGGCAAAAGTTGTAGATTGAGGTGGTACAACCAACTGGACCCAAAGATCAACAAACAAGCGTTCACACAAGAAGAAGAGGAGAGACTAATGGAGGCTCACAGAGTGTACGGCAACAAATGGGCATTGATTTCCAGGATCTTTCCAGGGCGGACGGACAACGCAGTGAAGAACCACTGGCATGTCTTGATGGCCAGGAAGTACAGAGAGCAATCAAAATCCTACAAGAAGAGAAAACTGATCGCAACGACTGCTCAGTCAACTTTCGAAAGAGGATCAGTGGAGCAAAATCACAATGAGGAACAGGTTTTAGGGTACAATTACAACCACTTTGTTGGAGGTATTTCGGGCGTAAATCTATGTTCTGGTTAGTTTCTCTAGTCCCTTGTTTCTTCACTTTGGCAGCATCGTATCTTCAATTTTTCGTCTGGTTTTCCTATTTCGTCACCATGCTGACGGCACTCGGCAAAAGTACGTTCCCCTTTCCGCCGCCCTAGTTAAACAGAAAATCAGGAAAAGTGTTTCTCAGACAAAATACTGCTCAATTCATCGCATTTCTAAAGCTGTCACGTACTCTCTCATAGCCAGAGGCTGATATGGCAATACTTTAACTCTTCTTATTCAGCCTTTTACGTCTCCCAAATTGATACTATCCGTAGAAGAATGATACCCGATATATGTTTCCCGTCAAGGTGACTGTCTGCCCAATTTGAAGCATCACTGTACGATTTGGTTTTCATTCTTTACTACCCTAAAAATGCACAGGGTGCGACAACTGGAGTGGGTCTTCGAATCCGACAAGAGAAATGGAGGAGTCAAGGAACAGTATCCTGCATGTTTCACAATTGTCGTGCTCTTCCTTTGCCGCTCCCATATCGCCATCTCCGTCGGCCGCTCGTGATCGGTACCATGACTCGCCTGATTTCGTTCAGACCGCTGAAGCACCTACGTTTATAGATTTTCTTGGAGTCGGAGCAATTTGATGGACCGAAAAGTCTGCTGTGACGTTTCAGGGGGAGAAGATGATCTTCCATATGAGGTTTTAGATGTTTAGATGTAATAATGGGTGCATTTCTAAGGAACTCAGCACTCGCATTTCAGTTTCGTGATCATCTCTAAATTCCATCAGTACTTTACTTTTCCTGCTCGAAGGTATCCCGAAATTCTTACGCAGATATGGATTTGCCAAAGTCACCATTTTTTCTTACAGCAACTGAATTTTGTTTCAGTCATGTATTAATTGATATAACAAAGGAAAATAATTAAACATGTGGAAAATTATAATTTTCATGAACACTTCGTTCAGCCCCAATACTTTTTCTAGACAATTCTATAACAATTTTACAGCATTATCAATGTAATATTGGCAGCAAGATTTGTTAGCAAGAAACAATATTAGGTACACATCAACGGGTTTTTTCACGGACTTGTAGAATGGATGAAGAGACCCTTACTTTACTCCATTTTCTGAGCAGAATATTAGCTGAGAGTGTCCACACAACTTACGTGAGGAATGAGCAGAGGAGTAGAGAGTTCTGCTGTGTCTGCAAAATATGCCCACATCTTCGGTAGTTTGCCTGGTTCATGGTGACAAAGGACAATGCAAGCTGTTTTCGTTTTTCTCTTTCATCCATTCATTCAACATGATCAATAACCTGTCAAGAACATGAAAGTGAAAATTCTGTTTATAAGTCGCGTCCACGCTAATTCATTTTTTGTTTAAGAAGTTAACGCTGTGCTTGGATAGCACCCTACCTGTACAGTAATTGCCTTTCTTGCTGTGTACTCCCGAAAGGGCCTTTTGGATGGTTGCATGAGAAATTTCTGAAGAAACTTGTGGTCATACAAAACCTATAACCCAAGCCCCCCTCACCCTAGTCTGTAGCCATGAATGAAGCCATTCACCTGCCCCGCCAGATGTGCAAAGCCTATTACTATTAAATGTTAATAATAATAATAATAATATTTGTTATTAAATATTATTCTTATCATTATCGTTATGAATAATATTTGTTGTTGTTGTTCTAACTTTATTATCATTATCTTTCTTACGGCCATAATGGTCTTAATATTATTACCATTTTTATTATGGTTGGTGTTAAAATTAACAACAATGAATACCACTTTATTGACCAACTCTATTTTCTCTAACTTTCACTTCACATCACTCACCCGATTATATATATATATGTATGTATGCTCGTCACATCAAACATTTGCCTTTTCCTTACACAAAACATCATCATTAAGTTTTTCGTAAATCTCTTCCAAACGCATACTTTCTCTTATTATTTACTCTCAAAAATTCATTTATTCAATTCTCACAGAATTATTTTTGTTGAGATGAATACGCCATCCAATCACAACCTAATTTTATTTTTATCATAAATAAAGTAATTCTAGACTGAAGCATAAATACATTGATCTGTATCCCAGTGCTGCCTTGGGAGAGTTCATTTATACCTACAAAGTTACACATCCTATATGTATGTAAATTTATTTGTGAATCATAAAAGTATTTATATTTTAAATAATAAAAATATAATTGTTTAGAATTAAAGGTATAATAATATTTAATTAAGAAAATATAGAATTATCACAAAAAATTGAAAAGAGAGGGAGAATTTAAGGAAAAATACATAGAAAAAAAAGAAGTTAAAAAGAAAAAGAGAACGCAAATGTTAAATAAAATAAAAAAAATTTTAAAATAAGAATAGTTGTGCAATTTCTCGTCGTGTAACAGAACAGTTCCGTTTCAATTCCAATAAAGATACTTTTGTTGTCTATTTTTGTGTTCAACACAGGTTTTCCCCTGATTTTAGGAAAAGAAACTCAAAAAGAAACAATGTCAGAATTAACAATTTTTTTCTCCTATCCGTCAATCGTCCTTCGTCAAGACACTATTAGTGAAGCAAATCAACATTGAAAATAGGTTGGGACGAAATAACTGGAGGATCATTGTAGTGGCAGTAGCGCAGCGAGGAGTTAAAGAGTATGAGGCTAATCATGCACTGTGACGTTTATTTCTTGTCTTTGATTTCTTGGTGGACTTAAAAGGAGAGGACAGCGCCCAGCAGCCCCACCAGGAGGGTCTGTACTCCCTGAGCTAGAAAAGGTAAATCCACACTCAACCAAGGGAGCTACAAAGCACATTGAGGCAGAGAGGCTAGAAGCAACGTTCCAAGAGGCACCCAGCATCGTCACGTGAAGAGGGCCCAAACATCTAACTCGTGATCCTCAATCGAAGAATATGTCTCCTCAACCTTCTTTTCAGGCCCCCAGCTTGCGGCATAAGCTGCTGTAATGCCACTGTGGTGTAAAATCCTTTCATTTGAAAGCACAATTTCTAAATCAACTTTCCGCAGCTTTTACATTCATGAAAAATTGTTCGGATCAGAGTCTAACTCATATGGCCAGAAATAAAAGAAGCAGTTCCAATAAAACTCGTTTTATTCCCCACTTATTTTGCCGCATGTGGACTTTGTTACACAACCTCGCTATCTTCCAACTCTCTGTATTTCATATATTTATGTACAATAACTGAAAAAACTAACAGAAACCGTACGAATCCTACCAAATAGTAGCATCTACTTGCTTATCTATGCAAGAGAACTCTCCTCACCATTCACTTTCAAGGAAATGCGCGCAAAGTTCGTAATCGATCAGCTTATGCGTTCTCATGGAAGCTTAATGACCTGGACAATGCTGCTGGATTGGCTTGTAATACAGTGGAGGCTTCTGGAACATGAGTCTTTTCATCGCTCTTTGATTGGGTTTGGAACGCCTTGAAAAGACTACGGCCACCGTTGGAAGAATCAACTTTGTCATTCTTTATACCCAATGTTACCCATATGGAACTCTTGGCAGCTTCTCCAGGGTCATCAATTCTCAATGTTTTTGGAACCCGCAGACATTTCTCAGAATTATTCTCTTTCACTGTCTCCTCCTTTGTGCCAGCAGTTTTCCGATTGTTATCATCCCTTGAATGCTTCCCAAGAGTTGGGGAATTGGGACCGGAACTTGGGGGTGTATGGGTCTGCTGTGCAGTTGGTCTTGGAGGGATAACCGAAGGAACATTCCAAGCGCCAGGTATGGCACAACCCCAGTAAGGTTGTGCTGTAGAAATGAATGGCACAGGAAAACTAACAGGGCCAAAAGTAGGTGGAGATACAGGGGAATTCCACAGGTAAGGCCAGGGGGCTCCCAGAAAGTAGGGCACCGGCGGAGGGAAGGCGTGACAGTTTGGCATCAATGAAGGCAATGCAGTCTTATCTGATCCATCCTTCGAACTTGCAGCACTGATGGAGGATCTATTTGAGCTATCATCTTCACTCTCTTTACTTCCATTAGAAACTGAAATGCCTAGTTCTTCAGGGCTACGGAACCCATTTCTAGAGTTATTTCCAATTGTTTTGTCAACAATGTTCAAAACCGATGCCATGGATTCACGGAGGTGCGAATCTGAGCTGAAGGTGAGGAGATTGCCATTGGGGTTCAGAGCAGGGTGGTGAATTCCATTTGGGAGATCCACTCGGGCAGTCTGCAGAGCTTCAGGAACAGTTAGATGACGAAGTTGGGAAGTAGAGTTCTTGTTCTTACGGCGACCTGCACCAACAGGCACATTCCTCATGGTCCCTCCAGCAGTCCAGTATCTCTGGCAATTCTTGCAGAAATGCCTTGGTTGGTTGACATTGTAATTGTTGAAATAACAAAACTTTGTGTCCATGCTATTGCAGCGAGGGCATGGAAGTATCTTGTCGGGCTTCTTAAGGGTTTTCTCCTGTGAGTTACTTGTCTCAATTTGGTCTTCTTCAGGCTTTGACATTTTCGCTGACGCAACATCATTATCAGCAGAAGGTACATTGGAATCCTCAACTATTGGTGGGGTTGAGTTCGAATCTTTTAACTCCCCTGATGTCAAAGATCGGGCTAGATCTTCCTCTTTAGAATGATCTTGTTTAGGCCCCGAAAGACTCTGCGTGCAAACAAATCGTGCATGAGAGAGCAAAAATCAACAGGTCAAACTCACAACACATTAGTTTCAGGATTCCATGGTGACGGAGTTTAAGCTCAACTGGAGGGATGAGTTGGCATGCCCTATAAAACTAGCAATATCACATATTCCTACAGCCCTTTTGCAAACTAATCCCAAAAAGTATTAAGCATAAGAAAACTGCTTAATAGGTGCCAACAGCCAAACTAGGATGCTATGGTAATAGATCAAATGACTTAGCACAGAACGCCCCTATAATCAAATGGCTGAAAATATGTTCTTTTATCATATTTGGTTAACTTTTTTCTAGCTAATTACAGCTATGTTTTATACTTGACATTTCCACACAGAAGCAGCCAACTTATTAAGCCACAAAACTTGATAATTCATGTACAAATATTTGTATAAATTTTGAACTTCTACAAGAAGAATAATACGAAATGTCTTCAACTAAACTCAAACCATATCAGAAGACAATAAAAAGGACACGTAAGCCACCATCCACCTGAAACCAGAAATAACATGGATTTAACTATTCAGGAGGGTCATATAAGAACCACTATGACTGATTCTAAAGTTTTCTCCGAACTTGAATTCCAAGTCAACCATGCTCTGTAAGATAATAATTCTGCACAACACCGACTACAACTCCCATCAATTCAATTCACAGAAAAAGCCCAGTAAGTCGGTTTTCCAAAACAGATAAAAATCTAACACATTAAGATCAAAAATCCCTTTTGTCAGTGTCTTTAAATGAGGTTCAAACTACTAGTCAAGCATGAGACCACAGGATCTGAGTGAATACCCGCAGCTTACTTAGATCAAAATCAAAGATGGACTTAAAAGAACAACCAAGTAATTCATAATACCAAATCGACCAGACAGCAGAGACACATGAGGCCCAACTTCCAGGACTCTTGAAAATAAATAAATAAATAAAGGAGTATAAAATACTGCTCGTTCTTGAACTCGACGGACCATAACGAAATCGTCACAACAATCCGCGTACGCGATAAAACAAAAAACGCCATTAATCCACATACACAACATGCCTTTTATTCCTGGATTGAAAATATTAAAACGACTACAGTAGCTCAAGAGCAAAACTTTTATTTCAATTTTACCCAAGACAAACTACGCAACCTCTTTGTTATTTTCACCTTTTACATTCCGTTTCGTCTTTAAAGCCCTAAATCAAAAAATCAAGCCAGAGGTAATAATACCCAAAGTCCAGAAATTTCGAAAAGCTACCAAAACCAAGGTTGACACACTATATGTCGCACAACAAGAATCAAAGGATTGTCCTCTAGCCTCATGAAGTAATTCATTTCAATTCGTATACCTTCTGCGTTTCTTGCCCGTAAGCATCCCCATACAAATTGCTATCTTCAAGCATGGAATCAGAAGAACAGGAGGGATCCTGGTTCGAGCTATCCTCTCCGGCAGTCCCGCAAGACTGAGCCGCGGTGGGTCCATCACTTCCTTCCGCCCCCGTAAAAGCGTCCGGCAGTTCAATGGTTTTGCCAAAAAGCTTTATCTTGGGGTCCTTCATCTCAGGCATTTTTGCCTTTATATCTGTCCGACCACCCCTTCACTCTCTTTTTATCCAAAAGACACAGCACTGCAAATAAAAGAAATAGGAAAGAAAAGAAAACAGAAAACAAACCCTCGTGAGATGGGATTTAGGAGATCTGCCGGCACACGCACTGAGTGTGTAGCTGAGTGTGAATTTCCTTAATTTGGGCTTTTGGAGGCTGTGATGATGAATGATGGATGAAGAATGATGCCTTTAGGACAACGTGCGAGGGATGTGTTCAGAGAAGGCTACTTGTTGGGTGCCACGTCAGAAAAGGAAGTGAATTCTCAGCCACAAGTTCTATGTGGCCGTGAGATCTTCTCTGTCTCTTTTGCATTCTTTTTGTTTTCTTTTGATTCTTTTGTGCTAAAAGTGGACTCACCCTTTAATCTGACTCAGCACTTTTATCCAATTTACTTTTCTTCACCTTTTTTAACCCTGTCTTCTGTTTTTATTCCCCCCTCTGGCCCCCAGTTTCCCTGGTGGCCTTTTTCTGACAGAGTACCCATACTTTTTTCAGTCTTTTGATTTTTTCTCCGTATTCTTTTTATGGGTTTTGCAGATTAGTCATGCCATGTGTCATGTAATATTGTAAAATAAAAATATAATTTATTATTATAATTATCATGTGACAAGTGTCCATTCAGTCGTAGAACAGGCCCACTTGGCAATTGACATGCGTAAACCACTTGTCTGAAAACTAGCAACGGCATTTAGGTTGTAGGGATTGAGAAACAAGAAACTAGCTTTGATGGGTCGTGTGGTTTTGCATCTCCCGCATGTATCTATGTGCCTCAACTTGCACTTCCCAGTGGGAGGGAGTTTTGAGCACTGCTTCTTGCTTATGGTCCACCGGAATAAATACCGGAGGCGTTTCAAGTGATCGTTATTTTTATTACATACAGATCATAAGCTTTTTATTATTCTTGTAGTTCTTTCGGTTTAAGTGCGATTTCTTGCTTTAATTTGGAACCACATGTCCTTGATGCGGTTTCAATCTCTGTTTCCCATTATATATGCACGACCAGGAATAAAGCTAAGTAAAACTAAACACGCCCCAGGATAGGATTAGCCTCAAACTGCAATATTTTTATATGCTTGCTTTAATTAACCAACCACTCTTATTCGACCAGACAATCCTGCGGTTGGATAGATGGTCTGCTTGAGATATAAAAAGTTTTTGAGATTAAGTGAGAAAAAATGGATAAATTTTTTTAGAGATATAAAACATAAAAAATAAGATACTGTATATAAATGATTGATATTTAAAAAATAATATAATAATGGCAGTAACGTGATAGGTGATTATTAATAAAAAGATTGTATTTATGTAATAGGTGATAAAAGAACGATAAAAGAAAAAGAAGAGATGGTAAAAGAAGAGAGAGCATTAGGGGGATCTTGATACGGATGATAAGTAAATAATATTTAGTGTGGTGAAGAAAAATATGATAAAGGGAATAATGAAAATTTTACCGAATAGGGAAGTGTTTATAGAAAAAATATATATTAAAAAAAATCGGACAAAAGCCCCCATCCAATCACAACTCTATCTATATTATGCGTATTTATATTCTCTTGGAAATGACGGGATATGCTGAAAGCCTCAGGCTTTTACAAGTTAGTCCAAGCAATAAGGAGTATTAACATTTCTAGCATCATCGTTATATTACCTTAATGATACGCAGGTGTTTTCTTGTTTGGTTCTCCATTTTATACTATTTACTCCCACTAAAAATTTTTTATAAAACAATCACAAATTTTATTCAAAATTTAAATTTAAATTTCTCATTCTCTATAACTAATTAATTATTTTTTAATTATTATACTTATATACAATCAAATCAATATTATTTATATTCATATATATATATATATATATATTTTAATACCTCATAAATCTATATACTATTACACTATTTATTAATCATTATATATTACATATATATATATATATATTAATATAATTTTTTTATTTGCTCAAATCTTACAAATTAAAAATAATTTAAATTTCCATTTAAATTTTCTTCCCATCCTTACTAGCTAGCAATACGTAGCCAGTATTTTTAACATTTTAATAAGCTTAGTGCATGACATTTCACAATCTCGCGACACGTGGCGTGTATTGGAAAATATATAATTGAAATTCTAAGTGGCTCTCTTAATGCCCATCTAACTCTAATCATGATTTATTATTAAATAATAATACTCGTTATCGTCTTCGCAAGAAAAATACAAATTACACGTGTAACATTTCTGACCATGTTTATTTGTGCGAGTAGTCTATGTAGCATCATTTTAGTTCCTATTGGTCCTGCCTTTTTGCGTGTTGAGTTTTTGTTATTCCGATCAAGTATCTTGATTATTTTAGTATTATTGTTATTATCTTTGTTAAGCCCAAGTGTTTTCCGTTTCATATTAAACTTGTGGATGTTTAGCCCATTGGGCTCTGGTACTTGCATTTAATTATTTGTAATGTATCAATTAGGCCACAACCTATTTTATGAAGTCTCGAAGCCCACAAGCATATGTCAAGACGTGTTTGAATCCATGAAAATTTAAAGTAATGTTTTCTCCTAAAATTTTAATGTACTTAATTACTCATGGGAATTTATATTGTGGTATTGCTGAAGCATTAAACTGAAAATATAGATATAGTCAAAATTTCATATTAACGTTTTCTCATTTTTTTCTCACTGTGTCCATATTTTTTCCCATTATGTTATAGCTGTAAAGCACTAAAATTAATTAGAATTTAATGTTAAGATAAGAATAAGATTGGAAATTTTCCTTTTGTAGATTCATCCAGGAATTCTTTTGTGGTTAGTTTGAAGATTTAAATGCTTTTGACTGTTTGTATTAATGGAAAATAAAAATATTTTTCCCCATCCTATGTTGGTCTACTTATGAGCCTAGACCACGTGTTTGTTGCCATTAAGTAATAAATCATAGGTTCATTGTTTACTCAACCGGGCAGCCTATTGAATATATTTATTGCATTGTTCCCCAGAAAAAATAATTTTTTTTTTCTGTGAAGAGCGAATTCATTGACGGAGTCTTTCTAAATCTGTTTTGCTACTGTCAAGAATATGTCGTTGCCCAAGATAAGAATATGTTTTATCTTGCAGAACGACTGCTTTGTAGATGCCACATTTAGTGTAATTATACCAATTAATAAGATTGTAATATTTGCACTAGATGATAAAAACTGTGACAAATATTATAATTTTAATATTTAATAATTTTTTTATATTTTATAATATTTATTATAATTTTAAACACCAATACTTAATACAAATACATCAAGTACATGACTGGACAGGGCCATTACTGAGAGCCAACGCCACATGCTTGGATCCTGATTTTTAGTGAGAAAACTATTAAAAAATTCAATCATATGGTACATTTTTTAAATTTTATGATTTTCTTGATAATTCAGGATCTTCACAATCACTAGAGCCTCTGGTGTAGTCGCCAACTCATGGCAGTCTCCACCAAACTGCATTGGCAAATCATTTAATCAGTCAGACATCACATTAATGTTCAGCCCACGTATGGCCCATGCAATAAACAACAACCAGCCCACAAAACTCCGAGAAAAAGCGTTCCCCGCAGCGTGTGCGAACCTCCGTCTCCGAAGTTCCATTCTTGTGAAGGAACCTCATCCGATTATGACAAGTAACCGATGGATTGATATGCATAAAAGCAGTGTGGACCTAGTGACTTCTGCTTTTATGGCTTCGTAGTCCTTCCTTGTCCGTCTGTACTTCCCACAACATATAACCCTCTGTGAAGCCGGCCAAGAATCCATAGTGCATGCCTTCATATCTCAATATTTCCTTCTTCTGTAGACTTTGATTTAATAGAACTGGACGGTTTGAGCTGTTTGGGCATTCACGGCGGCCATCGACAATTCTCGATCCTCAGGTACCCGGAAATCAAATCTGTTCCCCTATTCTCGATTTATCTGGAAACTTATTATGGGAATCCTGCGTCTGATTTTTTCGGTGGATTCTCGTTAAAGCTTCAATCTTCTGATCTCTTGGGTTCAATTCCGATCCAAATGGTCTGTTTCGATAGTTCAATTTCGGTTGAGCAGCATCTAGAGATGGCCAAATCTTTGAATTCCGCCGACCCTTGTTCGAAACGGAAGCAAATTAATCAGTTCCACAAGAACCAAAGGGCTTCGAATGCTCCCAATCACTTGAACTTTCCGGCTTGCGAGCAATCTCTCTATGCCATAATCGATTTGGTACTCTTGATTGCTGTGATTGGTGCATGTGGGGTTTTGCTCTACCCTTACGCCAGGATTGTAGCCCACAAGACGGTCGAACTTGGCGAAGAAGTGGTGGACGTGGTGAGTGAGGAAATCCTCCGTGCCCCTACGGTTTTTGGTTGCTTAGGGCTCAGCATTCTGTTCTCTGCGATGGCACTCGTGGCGATCATAGACTGTACCGACAGGCGATGTGGTAAAACAGGTTGCCAGGGCCTTCGTGCAGCGGCTGAATTTCACATTCAACTGGAGACGGAGGAGAGTGTCAAGATGTTGACTTGCCTAGAAAAAAATGCGTTGGGGAAGGAGCTGTTAGAATTGCCCCGCGATCACTGTAAGGAGTTGGAGGCTGAGCTCAAGAAGGTGGCACCACCTAATGGAAGCGCTATTCTGGTTTTCAGAGCAAGGTGTGGATGTTCTGTTGGCATAATGGAGGTTCCAGGGCCTCGGAAATCTCGAAAGGTTAAAAATTAACGTCAGTTTGATGGATCGCATTTAGTTTCTCTGTGTAGGAATATATTTGATGCTGAAGTTAGGCGTACAGATATGAGCAGATCCCTCGAGAGGTTATCATTTGGATATGCTCATTAGGCTTATGGGAATAAGTTATCAGAACTATATGCATGTGAATTTGAATGATATATTTATCTGATCCCTCTGTTTTCTGGCTTTGTCATTCTAAAACCATTTTTATGCACTGTGACTGTTGAAAAAGATTGTATCTTCTTGTGCTCTTCCTCCACCTTATATTTGGATAATTTTTAATTTCAGAACATGATTTCCCCTGAAACCTCGACCTGCACTTTGATGTTTCTATAAAGTAGAAGTTTTGTGCACTAAGGTTGGACCTTTACGTGTGGGCATTAAATCTTGAACAAATCAATGCTTTTGGTTAATTTCGTGAGACTCAAGGCTACTGTATAAATTTTGACACTTTCGGCTTTATGGTCTGTTTACCTTTAAAATGTCATCAGGAGATGCACGGTTTCTATGACATCTTTTCAAGCTTCCTTCTGGGGTCCATATTTTACATGTCAATCCGCTCAACCTTTGGCCTAATTCTGCTTTTGCTATTTGTCCTCAGCTGCTAAGCTTGAACCTCTATTTCTTAGAAGGATCCGTTGGATCAGATGCCGACAGCGATGCGCATGAATTATTTGTGATGTGTTTTGATGAAGCTAATTGAATGCTTTGGGCTTTTGATTTATTAACTCGAAGGTTCACTCTGTGTTACTTTTCTCATTTGCTTTCTTTGAGAACCTGGCAGTGTCATTAAATCTCACATACAAATTATGAGCCTTAAGACTATCACTTAAACATATACTGCTGCTAAAATTTGAGCTAATTGGATCCGAAAGTTTGGTAGTGGATGCTGCTTTAATTGATGGTGTTGTAAAGCTGCTTGCGGTTGAGTTCGTAGCTGCCTAACCCGTGAAAACACTTTTTAGCCTAACAACACAGGCCGTTGGTTGGTTTTCTGAGACTGCTAGGGGCATTCACGGCCACTAAATAATATTGTATTAAATCCTTGTGTGTCTGTTCTTGCTTGTCAATGAGATTGGGCCGGTGGCCGATGTGGACTTGTAAACATGAAGTCAGGTCAACGTTTTTATTTAACGACCGCCGTCAGTTCATTTTATTTTTCCTTCTAGGAAATGGTCGGGATGGAAACGAACAGGCAGCGGGGTGGAGACGCTTCTCCCACCTCCTATTTCATTGTCAAAACCCTTCTCCACTCTTGTTCCATTTCCAGTTCTGATTCTCCCCAATTGCTCTGTGGGGAAAAAAATTTAATTTAACTTTAATTTATTAATAATATTTAAAAAAAATCATTATTTAACATTTAATATAACTAATTTTAATTTATAATTTATTTTAATTAAAACAATAGATATTTGTTAGTTTATGATTTATTTTAATTAAATAATATATATATATATATAATAAATATAATCATTTTTATTATTTAATTAATGTGAGAGTATGGGAAGGGGAATGGTTATTCCATCTCTAGCCCAATTTAGACATGAGGGGGAAACCTCCCCTCACCCTACTCCTGTCCTGACTTGATATTCGCTTCATTTGTCTGTACGAGGTGGGTGCTTACAGTCACCAGCCTCCATTACTATCTATCAAACTCTCAAAATTGAGTACAGGACATGATAATACTATTGAGACTTTCATCACAATAATACTTGAGTCAACATGTATCAAATACGTGTAAACCAAATCACTTGAAAAAAAAAACTTAATATAAATCCATTCCTTACACTAAAAACAGATAATCCCAAATATCATTATTACAATAGAAGCATTTAATTATTACATTGCTTATTTTTCAATACAATAAATGATAAGGATGACATTTATGATCATCAATTTTCAAGTGTGACATCTATCAACCCGTGACATTCTCTTTATAATCATCATTTATATTAGAAAATTTAAACTTGTGAGCGAAATTGTTCAATAATGGGTTCACATTTTCCTTTATGGGAAGTGAACATAATCAAAAGTATTTGCAAAGCATTTAAAACAATTTTGGAAATAAAACACAGTATTGAAATAAACATATATTTAACTCATTAACTTATTGATCGTATACTTGTAATTTGAACATTCGTGCATCATTGCACGGATAATCAGCTGAACCCACCATGAGCCTTACCCTTCAACCACGATTAAGTGGTATCCCAATCTACTTTTTGATTGCTAAGATTACGTGGTCTATCATCTTCACCCACCGTGAGCCTTAGTTATCAAACCCAACTAAGTGATAGTCCAATTTACTATTTCAATAGAATCATATACAATTGTTAACTGCGCTCACTGTTAACCTTAGTTTTCAACTCCGACTAGGTGGTATCTCGATTTATCCTTTTAATTAATAGGGTTGGAACTAATGAATATTCTCAATACGTATATACATTCTTTTGTAAACTTTCAATTTCAAAAAGGAATTCCATCCAATCAACATTTTCGAACAAAATTTAATATACTTACATTCAAAAACATTTCAA
This sequence comes from Avicennia marina, assembly GCA_019155195.1. Taxonomy (NCBI): domain Eukaryota; kingdom Viridiplantae; phylum Streptophyta; class Magnoliopsida; order Lamiales; family Acanthaceae; genus Avicennia; species Avicennia marina. The sequence continues at coordinate 12,791,671 of CM032765.1, forward strand.
ATAAAATATTGATATAATCATGTTACATCCAAACCATTTGGTAAGAGAATTTTCATAAGCGTATACATAGAATTTAATCATGGAAGTAATAGAATTTCAAGAAATTCATAATTAAAATCAAAACTTTTCATAATGACGTGACATATATATGTATATTTATCTTTTGCATAATGAAACGATTGAAAATACACATGACAAAAATTTCTTTAAATAGTGATAAAATTTTCAGAAAGGCAAACATAAAAATTTTAGGATAAACCCACTTACCTAAAATTAGGTCGCTTACATAGAGAGTCATTCGGTTTCAATCTCTTGTCTTCCTATTCCATTAAAATAAAACTAATTTAATCCCAATTTAATAGACAAATTAATTTCATTTATGCATCCTAAGTGTGCAAGTTATGCAATAATTATTTTTTATTTTGATATTAAAAATTATACTATCCTTAGATTAAATTTCTCAAATTGGGAACATTTCTCTCCTTAATTTATGTGATCCATTATTCCTAAAATTCTTAGGTGTCTAATTGAAACTTATGGTGATTAAGAATGGGCTAATAGATTGAAAATACCGAGAAAATCTAAACTGGTTATTTCTATAATTCAGACTTACAATCAGCTTATAAAAAATAAACTGTACTAATCTAAGCATACTTTTGTTATGATTTATATGTGGTTGGAAAACTCTATGAGGTTAGTTTAATACGCAACAAATATTGATTGATTTGGAACTTTTAACAGAAAGTTAAAGTCTAAAATTAAATCTAGTAGTCCAAAAGCTGTTATTCAATCAACTTAAAAAATTAAATTGTATTGATCTAGACAGAAGTTTGTAGTAATCTATACATGGTTGAAAAGCTCTACAATCTTGTTTTATATGCAACAAACTTTTTTAAATTTGGGGCTTTCTATAGAAAGTTATGACTTTTACACTAACGTCATGTAAAATTGAATCTACATGCACAGTATGCCTCACTTGTTCTTTCTTGCTTCGTCTTTCATCTTTTCTTTGGAAAAAAACTCGATCCCCTCTAAATCCTGAACCCCTTATTACAACGGAATTAATCTTCTTTGAGGTATATCTAACGATTCCATAGATTTCTCATGAAATTCCATCAGCTTGGTTGCGAATATCAATCTATGTTAGAGGTTATATCTACAATAAATTCAACCGTAAGTTGTTAGAGGTTTTATCTATCCACGGCAGGTTTCTTAAGATTACAAAATAATAATAATAATAATAATAATCTATGATTATGAATTCAATCCTGCTTTAACAATAACCTAAATGTTCTTGCCTATATACATCCTTTTACATTTACTCATGCTTTTCTCTTCTATTTCCATGAACATGCTCATTACGTGACTACAAGATTCCTTCACACATGCTAATACATATGTATATATACTAAACATTTAAGGATATTCTTATGTAGTCTAGACATAAGGGCGAGAGGGAGTCCAGATGTTTACCTTTTGCAAGGGTTTCGTAAGTTTGTTTGCTTCTCTTTTGCTGCAAGCGTCGTCCTCCTGTAACCTTCCCTTCTCTTCTTAGTCAGCCGGTTTCTCTTCTTCACCAATCGCCCAAGACTTGGAGAATCGGAGGGTAACGTAGGTTTGGATTCTCAAAAGTGCCTTGCCGGATTTTTCCTTTTTCTCCTTTCACACGTTACTAGTCTCCAGTGAAGAAGGGTGAAATTTGTTTCCTCACATCCTTTCTTTTCTTCTTCTTTCTCAGTCCCTCTTTTTCTTCTTTCACGATGGAGAATGCAAGAATGGGTGTTGGGGTTATGTTTTGGATACACGTTGATTATCATGCACCCTCCCAATTGCCACTTTTAATTTCTCCTTCACTTCCCAAGCTTAGTCAACAGCTTTAATGGCTGTGTTGACCCAGGAGGTCCCCGCCCCGCCGGTCCTAGGAAAGAGACAAGCTGCTACGTCCCTTGACTTTTCACGGAACAGCAGCAGCTCTTATCTTACTTTATATATATTTGAAAAATCCAGACATTGCACGATCCCTATCTCCAAACATGGAATTAGCTCTTGTGCTGATGGTTATGCACCTTTCCAATCATTTTAGAATATACTGAGTTGCTTTACAACCTATTATAGCCACACAAATTTTATCTATTAATTAAATAATGTCGCGTGAAAAATATGACATTAAAATATTAAATCAATTTTATTTATTTAAAAATTTAAATAAATACAATTCTTAAAATAAATAATATTTTTATCGATCAATCAAATGGTAGTAAGTGGTAGAATTCTGTTAGAAGTTCAAGGAATAAAGACTGTAAGTGGTAGAATCCTGTAAGAAGTTTGAGAGATGAAAATTCTATTCAATTGTTGGATAGGGTCTAAATTCGAACGGCTAATGAAATTGTGTCATATCAGTAGGCTGATGTAGCCATTTTGTCTCTCTTATAGTTTTAAATATGGGTCAAATGTCATAGAAAAGGAGACAAGTCAGAAAGTGAAACAACTAAAGACTTGAAACTCCCCAAATTCTTTCTAGAATTTCCAAGAACATTCAAAGTGTTCTCTAAATTCAAAAAAGTTCGCTGTATTCATCGCCAAATTTAAAGAAGTTCATTGTATTTTTCATCAAATTCAAAAAAGTTCAAAATGTTTAAAGAAGTTCGCTTTGTTTTTCACTGAAGTTCATCATGTTTTTCACCAAATCAAGGAATTTGTCATCAAATTCAAAGTGTTCTTCATCAAAGTCCCTAAATCCAACATTTGATCTAAGATCGTGGTGTTAAACTCGAATATCGATGTTGCTGAGGACTTAACAACCATCAAGTACGAGTCCTTTCCTTGAAGATTGTTCAAGTTTCAAGCCAAGCATTTTTGAAGAAAGAATTAGAGGATTAAAGTTAGAGAGTAGAACACACAAAACTCAATTTAATTCAAATTATTCGATCTCACACCCAATTTTCTTGTCATGCAAGAATTTTATCTTACAGATATCTGGCACGCCCAGTGGGACACATCTATCTCTCATCACTTCCTTTGCCAATCTAAACAAGTAATAATGACGATTAACCCATCAAATTTAAAAGAGCAAATTACTATACTGACTAAAGTTATCGAAGGATTTGCTAAGCATATTCAGGAGCAAATTTCTAGGTTGACGGATAATTTAGACAATGCTAATGCCAGCAAGGTTCTAAAGAAAGCATCCAAAGTTCATGATGAGGTCGAGATATCTGCCAAGCAATCGGATGATAACCAAAAGAAGCCTGTAGTTGAGGAGCTTCAAATTTCCTCTGATAGTTAATCTCTATTCATCAATTGAAGGACTTCATTGAAGAAACTATCAAAAGCAAGCTTGATAGAGGCACCAAGTCAATATTAACATACTCCAAGCCTTACTCTGCAAGGATTGATAGCTTGAAGATGCCGATAGACTACCAATTGCCTAAATTCCAACAGTTTGATAGTAAAGGAAATCCAAAACAACATGTCGCCCACTTCATCGAAACATGTAATGATGCTGACACTTATGGTGGTCAACTTGTTAAGCAATTTGTTTAATCATTAAAAGAAAATGTCTTTAAATGGTACACAGATCTGGAGCCTGGGTCCATTGATAATTGGGAGCAATTCAAGTAAGAGTTCCTCAATCGCTTCTATAGTACTTAAAGGACTATCAATACGATCGAACTTACAAACATTTGCCAATAGAAAGATGAGCCTATCATCGATTATATCAACCGTTGGAGAAATCCAAGTCTAAATTGCAAAGATAGACTTTCAAAGACATCTTCAATTGAAATGTTTATCAAGAAATGAATTAGGGTATAAGATACATCCTTCAAGGAATTCAGTCCAAAACATTTGAAGAGTTGGCCATACATGCTCATAATATGGAGTTGAGCATAACTGCCAGTGGAATCAATGGTATACTTGTCCAAAAGTTTCAAGATTAAAGATATAAAGAGAGTAAATCTTTCACTGAAATGTCAAATAAAGAATTCATGGCAATACGCGCCAAATCTGTTTAAACACAAGAAAACAAATAAATTGGTAAGGAATAGGAAAGCCCTTTTGAGACCTAGAAAATCATCTTTGAAGGAGATACAAGTTAAAACCTACGATTTTCTTGACTCAGATGTCTTTAGGATATTTGATGATCTATTTAAAGCCAATCTCATCGAACTCTCTGAAATGAAGCGACTTGAAGTTAAAAAGAGTGATGATCTTAAGTACTGCAAGTATCATAGTCTAGTTGGTTACCCTATCCACGATTGCTTTATATTTAAATAAAAGATCATGCAGCTAGCTCTCCAAAGAAAAATTACACTTGAAGAAAGTGTAAATGTCAATCTTGTTATCTTCGACTACTAAAAATAGGCTAACACGGTTGGCAGTCATCAAAAGCTTTAGCCCACTCAAGAAATAGAAGTGTTGAAAAGTAAATTGGAGTCATTAAAAAGCCAAGAAATGCATTTGCAAGGCATCAAATCTTATAAAAAAACGAGGATCCTTGAAGTAAAAAACAAAAAAACAAAAAATTCAAATTCAAAGACTCCTTGACATTAGGATAAACTGTCTGATCAGAGCCAAAGACTCCTTGACATAAGAATAAATTGTCTTTAAATGTTCAAATTTAAATGCTCTTTGACGCGAGTTGAAACCGTCTACAAATATTCAAATTCAAGAATTTTTTGACACGAGTTGAAACTGTTGACAAATGTTTGAAGGCTCCTTGACATGAGTTGAAACTGTCTACAAATGTTTAAATTCAAATGTTCCTTGACGCGAGTTGAAACTGTCTACAAATATTTAAATTCAAATGTTCCTTGACACGAGTTGAAACTGTTTGCAACTGTTCAAGTTCAAGGCACTTTGACATGAGTTGAAACTATTTATAAATGTTTAAGTTCCAAGGCTCTTTGACAAGAGTTGAAACTGTCTACAAATGTTCAAGTTTAAAGCTCCTTGACACGAGTTGAAACTGTCTACAAATGTTCAAGTCTAAAGACTCCTTGAAACGAGTTAAAACTGTCTACAAATGTTCAAATTCAAAAACTCTTTATATTGAAATTATCTATAAATGTTCAAATTCGAAGGTTCCTTGACACGAGTTATACTATATCCAAATGTTCAAATTCAAAAGCTCCTTGACGCAAGTTGAAATTATCTCCAAATATTTAAATTCAAAAGCTACTTAACACAAATTGAAACTATCTACAAATGTTCAAATTCAAATGCTCCTTAACGTGAGTTGAATCCGTTTACAAATGTTCAAATTCAAAAGTTCCTTGATATAAGTCAAAACTGTCTCTAAATGTTCAAATTCAAAGGCTACTTGACGGGAGTTGAAACAGTTTACAAATGTTCAAATTTAAAGGCTCTTTGACACGAGTTGACACTATCTCTAAACGTTCAAATTCAAAGGCTCTTTGACACGAGTTGAAACTGTCTCCAAATGTTCAAAGATTCTTTGACACAAGTTGAAACTATTCACAAAGACTTAAATGCCCAAAAGTTCAAATCTAATTGGTACACGTAAGTTAAAAATTAAGCTTGATAAGGCTTAAAAATTCAAAAAAAGGTGAAAAGTATGTATAGCAAAGTTGAAAAAAATTTGCATCCAAAAACAGCATTTTTTCCCAGCCCAGGAACTGCTCCAAACACGGTCTTGTTTCTTTCTCTTCTCCAAAAAAAAAAAAAACTACTCCAAACACGGCTGGCCTTGTTTTTTCTTCTCCGCCAGAATGAAAGCCGCGCCCAAACACAGCCTTGTTGCTTCCTTTTTTTCTCCCTGATAAACTCTGCACCAGCGCATCTACTCCTCTGGCTACTGAAGTCTCGCCACTACAGCGACCGCGTTTGCACCGCCGGACGCCCGCACAGACCATCAACCAGCCATCGCACAGCGTTGCTGTCACTGGAACCCCGGCTGCCTTCACCACGGGTCCACCATTCAGCGCCAGCCATTCCAACAACCGCACTCGACCTCATCACTAGTCACCCGTTGCAACGCCATCGGAGGGCCAACGCCCCTAAGCCTGTCGGAAAGCCGTGCCATCAGAGGACTAGTAGCTTGCCTAGCTGCTTAAAACACTTGCACGAATTCCGCGCCCTACACCATGACAAAACCAATAGTAGTCCAAACTCATACCATCACGACAATGGAGACGTTGGTTTAGGGAAAGAAACGACTCCCACCATCACAGCTTCATCACACGACATCCTGCCCGTCAACATTACGTTCGATGATTGAGCTATGGGCGGAGGCGGCGGAAGCGACAGTCAATGCAACGGATGACCTAAAAAAAGGGAAGAAAGGAAGAGAAAGCAAAAAGGGACTCACACTCCGCCATTCGATGTTGGCAGATAACCTTTGATGGAACTCCGTCGACAACAAAGCAGAAACAAGCTATCACCACTCGGAGAAACTAAAATCCCATGCAGAAGCAGGACACTGTCCGTCTCTAGCAAATATTAATAGAGGTGGTGGCATGAAAAAGGGGGAGAGTTGCAATTCATAAAGATGACTATAAACACTAGAGTTGTGTTACCCCGGGATAACCAAAACTATGGTGTTGATATGCATTCAAAACAATCTCCAACTATAGAAGGAAAGCAAATTAACCCGTTATCTGCTACATGGGCCATCGGACGACAAAGTCTTACAAGACTCGGCGGGCTTCTTGCACAAAATAAGTTAAGAAGCCTACGAGATTTTGGCCCATCTCATCCAAAAAAAGAGAAAATTTTGAGACTCATTCATTTAAAAAAAAAAAAGTTTTCATGAACAAGTTTCGATGGGGTATTTGTAGACACACAAATTTTGTCTACCAATTAAATAATACCATGTGGAAAATCTGACATTAAAATAATAAATCAATTTTTATTTATTTAGAAATTTAAATAAATATAATTTTTAAATAATTAATTAATTAATTAATATTTTTATCGGCCAATCAAATGGTAGGAAATGACAGAATCCTATTAAAAGTCTAAAGGTTGACAACTCTAAGTGGCAGAAACTTGTTAGAAGTTTAAGAAATGAAGACTTTATTAAATTGTTGGATATGGTCCAAACTCTGACGGCCAATGAAATCATGCCACGTCAGCAGGTTGATGCAGCCACTCTATTTCTCCTACAACTATAAATAGGAGTCAAACCCTATAGAAAAGGGGATAGAAGTAAGAAAGTAAAGTAGGTAAAGATTTGAAACTTTTTAAATTCTCTTTGAAATTCCACAGAACATTCAAAGTGTTATTCACCAAATTCAAAGAAATTCGCCATGTTATTCACCAAATTCAAAGAAGTTCACCGTGTTTTTTGCCAAATACAAAGAAGTTTGTTGTGTTCTTTTTCAAATTCAAAGAAGTTTGTCGTATTATTCGCCAAGTTCAAAAGAAGTTCATCGCGTTTTTCATCAAATTCAAAGAATTTTATCATGTTCTTCACCAAATTCAAGGAGTTCATTATCAAATTCAAGTCGTTCTTCGTCAAAGTCCCTAAATCCAAGATTTGATCCAAAATTATAGTGTTAAATCCGAATATTAGTGTTGTTAAGGACCTAACAATCCTCAAAAAATATCAAACATGAGTCATTTCCTTAAAAATTGTTTAAATTTCAAGTTAAGTATTCTTAAATGAAGAATCAGAGGATTAAAGTTAAAGAGTAGAACACACAAAACTCTATTTGATTCAAATTATTAGATCTCATATCAATTTTTCTTGTTATTCAATAATTTTTTCCAACACCTATTTAGAGGGTTCAAAAATTTGTCCAAAGGAAACTATTGAGAAACAGGAGCGGTGTTTCCTGTTTCCTGGGGAACGTTGATCATCCTCGTGTTTGTGAAGCATGATTTGGACTGAAAGGTGGACGGTTTTGCAATTGCCGACGCAAACCACGTGAAACACGAAACCATGGTGAAGTGTATTAAGTTCGATGCTTATCATGTCACGTAACGCGCTTGCCCTAGGGATTCAGTCCTGATTAATGAACGACGGACCATTTTTGAATTTTGGGCAACAGTGGAAAGAGGAAATATCGATATTCCACTCCCAAACAAAAGCGGAAAGGACGCTTTCACCAACTTGATGGACCCACGACGGTAACGGACAGACTATGCTATTTTTTTCAATTACGTTTGTTTGTAATTTTGACAGTTAAAAGACACGTTCACTTATTATATTTCTTTAAATTTTTTTTTTATTTTTTATTTTATCAAAACAAAATACTTAAAAATATATACTAAAATTTAAAAACAAATATAGCATTTTTATCTTTTTTGGTGTATCATCTATGAATTTCATTTGGTAAATACACTAACGACTCAAATTGAATAAGAGGCTGGGCGGAGCTGAACTTTGAGTTTTGACAATAGATGAAAACAACACGTAGTTAAGTGGGTGTGTTGAATTGATTGTATACCATACTTGTAACCTGATTTGACAACAATGATCCTATTTTCGCGAATAAGTTACCAAATTTAAAATTGCTCCAAATTTAGTTTGTCGTGAATGTCTCTTTATTACAATATTTAATATTTTTAGATAATAGATTTTTCTTCAATTAAGAAAAGTCAAGCCAAGCTTCTTCTGGGATTGGTGTAAACAGGCTAAGATTCTTCGATAACCTAAATAAGGGTGATTAAATTACGTATTACTTAATGGTTACGAATATTTTTGCATTGAACATAGTAAAACATGCTGAGTCATTAAACAAAAAATAAATCAAAATAAACAGAAGAACAAGGGGAATTTGCACTTCTTTCCTTTTCTGAGCGAAGAACTTCTTCTTCATTAGAAAAGTTGTTCACTTGTTTGCATATTCACAACAAAGACTTGCACCTCCTCGGCTATCTAATTAAACTGAATTAAAAATAGAAAAGAAAAAAATTGCTATCAAATAAATCACGAAACTTTCAAACAAAAATAAATAAATAAATACATTCAATTACTGTCATCAATCTCCATGTCCTGAGCTGGCAACTCATCATTGCCATCATCGGCCGCGTCATCATGTCCGCTTTCCATATCTTCTTCAACGTCATCGTCACGACCCGTATCCATGTCCGAATCCGAATCCGAACCCGATCCCCTTCTCCCCCGGGCAAAAAACACATGAATCCTCCACCCTCCTCTCTCATGGCTTTCCCTTTTCTCCTCCACCGGCATACTGAACCGACACACTGGGCACGACCCGTGTATCCCCAACCACTTATCGATACAACCCGAGTGAAACTTGTGCCTACAAGGCATCTCTTTGACTTCCGCTTCGCCGTTGACTTCGTACTCCGATAAGCAAATCGCGCACTCCAAACCTGGTTCGGAAATCTGGACCAGTGGCAGTGATTCGATCGACGCCTTAGACGCCGGCAAGTGGCCTTCTTTCGACAAAATTTCTCGGAGGACAGATTCGATGTCCAGGGAGCCTTCTACGAGGGTTATGGATCTGGTGGCCTGGTGGACGAACACCGCCACCTCGCGCGGGGAGGAGTCGTTGGCGTCCACCATGCCGAGGATCCAGGGGAGGAGGAGGGCGGTGGCTCCCCTCGTGCTTAGCTCCTCCAGGGATGGCGGCGGCGGTCGGGAATCTGATGAAGCCATTTATTAGTCTTTACCTTGTTCGCTTCTCTTTAAAACCTTGGCAGAAAAGAAAAAAGAAAGTAGTATTAGGAGTAAAACTGGCCGTGGGAAAACGGCTATATATTCAAGGGTGGAAGAATCTAGACATTAGTGCCCAATTCGTTTACTGATTTGTGGTTTTGGTTTTAGATTTTTTTCTATAATTATTATAACTTCGTTATAATGATAACAATAAAATAATAAATAAAATCAACTTTGACTGTCTACTCGCAAGATGTTTTAGTCAAATCCGCGTCCGGAAGATAATCGGGTGGCTAATTTTAAATTAAATTAGATTTGAAAGATTTCAATATGCTTACTTACATGATGAGTTCATTAGACGATTAGTGCATACCTTTTTTTTCTTTTTCTTTTTCTTTTTCTTTTTTTGTTATAAAAGAAGACACTGACTGCAAAAGAAGTGACATTGTACTTTCTGCTGCAATTATTGAAATTCCTGAAGAAGATGTCTGGCAAGTTCACAAGATATTTTTTTAAGTTTATAATTTTCAAATTTATGCATTTCAGTAAATTAACATAAAACATTGATGAATTTTATGAGATGAAGAATAATATTTTTTATTGTAACAATCATAAAAAAAAGTTGCATTATTTTTATACAAAATAAAATTATTTATAAGATAATATAAAATAAGCTTGAGAGACTGCTTTTTTTTCAACAACAGTATAAGTTGTACTTATAATTCATTTTAAAAATTAATTATAAAAACATTAGAATAAATTGCAAGTTATTAACACATTTTCAAATATGTTACAAAGAGTTCACATAATCAATCAAAAATCTTAAAACTAAATTTTGACAAAAATATATATATAACGTAGTTATTTTTTATAATTTGGTTGCTGACTGCTTGATAGTATATAGTTCCGCATAAATATTTTTAATAGGTCAAAAAACGAAATCATCCGTATCCAAAAAAAACATACAATGAAATTCCATATAGCTTTATTCTTGTTGTTGAATTTCTTAGTTACTTGTTTTTATTGGGTGAGAAATTATCAAATTTGACCAATCAAGATTTGATCCTTTATATAAAATTATGTATTTAATCAAGATCATTATCATGTAAGTAGAGTTTATTGTGGATTACACGTGATGTGGTAAGTGCCAGCTGGGGTTGTGGTGGATATTGGCTTCTGTGGTTGTGACTGCCAAGTGGGCTTTGTCGTGGACAAGCTAGCTTCCACAATGCCTGCCTATCTCCGCCTTCCGACAATCGACTTGTCTTGCTGCGTAGTTCATTCATCACAAACTAAAATCAACGGATGAAGTAATCCTAAAACCATAAAATAAGATTCGATAATTCTTAAGCAGTTTAATCGAATTCAAACATATGATTAGCTAAGTTCTTGTGAACTTTTCTTTTCTTGAAATTGGAAATCAAGAACATAAGAAAGATATGTTAAGGCCACCATTTTGCATTTGGCTTTAACGTTGTTTCTTTTCGGTCTCATTATTCCTCTTTTTCTTTCTTTATTTTTAATGAATGATATAAAATTTAGGCTATATTCGAGCACAAACTTTTATTTCTATTTTATTAAAAACACATTGTCCAAATATATCATTAATTCTCTTTCCTCATCTTACCTATACATTATTTTTAAATTTATTTCAATTTTCTTCTCAACAAATACATGCATCCAAACATATATATATACTAGTGATAAATGAGCATGTAAAATTTAAATTATAATCTATTGTGTAAATACATATATCCTATTTGTATAATATAAATGTTTTAAATTACATCATTTATAAACTTTATTTTATCCTATATCACACAATATCGTGATTCGGCCTCTACTTTGATAAAACCTATAAGTTTGATATTCAGCTATTGTTTTTTTTTTTTCCTTTTTTTTTTTATCTAACTTGCACATCCATTTACACTCACACACACTTTTAATGACATTCAAATTCAAAACCTCAAATTTAAATCATTGGACAAAAAATGAAAAAAAAAAAAAAAAACAACAACAATTGAAGTGTTCCTTGAGGACTACTATTCTGCTACTATCAATTTGTCCTACCATTGTCTATTTTATGCATGGAAATTAGACGGTTCCGTTATCTGGCCACTGCCGGGGCTAAGAAATTGTACCGATGATATTTGTGTTTTGTTTTTTTGGATTTTTGGACGCCGAGATTGTAATGAGTATTTTTGGATCTTATTAGGGTAAGTAAGAACATTTTGGTGATTTAGACGGGCAGAAAATTTATGTTTAATATTAGATTATAAAAGAAAGGGAAATTTAAATTATATATATAGTTAATATGTAATAATGATTAAATGATGTAATAGTATATATATTTATAGAGTATTAATACATATGAGTACAAAAATTAAAAGGATAAGTATTGATTGAATTGTAAATAAGTATATAATTGAGAAATAATTAGTTATTTATAAAGGTAAAAGAAAAAAAATTGAATAAAATTTGTAAAATATGATATTTGGTTCACAAGATTTTTATGTGAGAGCGAATGGTGATTAATAAGACACCAAACACAGCCAATAATTTCCTCAATTAATGAGAATTTTATTTACCTGGTTCCCTTTTTATTATTTTTCATCCACATTATCTGGAAAGTGCAAAACTCGAGTCACTGTTCATCTCATATTAGTTGCCGCAAGACGCAGGTTTTAATATTCCATCTCATGACATGTAATGCGATTTTTGAAAATAGCAAATCATAATTATCATTTGACACGGTGTTAAAAATTTTACGCACCTGATATAATATATTTGCTTCAAGTATAGTATTTAATAAACCAGAATGTCAATAATCAGACTTAGTCTATACTATTATATTATTACCAACGGCCTTTATTTGATCTTTTAATGATTTTTAAAATATATTCTTCATGATTTATTATTTACTCTCCATTACTATGTATTATAGCACTTATGTTTATAACTATTATTCACTCTAGTCAATTTAAAAAATTTCTTAAAACATCTATCTTAGTAAATCTATTTGCATTATTTAATAACTAGTTTTAGTCTTAAATATAAATGAATTAAAATATCTTTAATTTTTTAATTTTCCTATTCATTTCTATTATTTTAAATTATTTGTCTTTTTAAATTAAGATTTAGTATTTTCTTGCCTCGTCTTTTAGTTACCCCTATTTTTTTTTTTTGGTATTATCTTTTTGAAAAATATATAATTAAATAGTTTTTTTTTATTATTGAGCTACCAAAAAATATAATAATATTATAATTTAATTAGCAAAATTATGTAATATTTTTGTAAGCAACTACTCAAGTTTTATTAGTATTCAATTATTTATGGCCTGCCTTAGAGAAGAGGGCCCGTGATTAGTTAGTTTTTATTGGTCGTTCCAAATCTTCCAAATCTTTTTGTTGAACAAAAATAAAATAAAATAAAAAGACTTGTGGCGAAACATAATTTCGAATTGAAATGCCTGGAAAATTTCATTTAATGGGATGAAGCGTCGCGGACTCTGAAGTCTGGCGTTCTGTCACTATCTAAATTTTGATGCTCCCAAAGAATCGTCAAGCCTAAACTGGTTTCAGACAGCGGGCCCACTTCGCCGGAGCACGTCATCGTGATGGTATGGTCCGATTTCGGTTTTCAACGGTCTCTGAGGTCCACCCGCCAAATCCTTTCAACAGTAATTCAACTCCGTAACCCCGCAAGCATATTTGTCTCTCTTAGACACTCGCTCTTCCATAAAACAACTCTTCCAGATTCATGCCCAGGTCGTGTTGTCTGTCTTCTATCGCAATTCCTGTATTGCGGAGAAAATCGTCCACTTTTGTACTTCCGATTCACCTACGGCAAGGCATTCGTTTGACTTAATGAGTTATGGTCGCGCTGTTCTTAATTCCAGCGAAAACTTGGAACGTTGTTCCTGGAACAAAGTGATACGTGCCTACTCCAATTCTGACTCCAGTTCGCGAAGAGATGCGATGTGGGCTTTCCTCGATATGCGGCGCCTGGGAGTTAGACCCAATGAGCATACTTTCCCTTTCCTCTTCAAGGCGTGCGCTTCGTTTTTGGGCTTGAACGAGGGGCGACAGATTCATGGGGATGTAATCAAGCATGGTTTCCGTTTCAACGTGTATGTTCAGAATACTCTGATTCATCTGTACGGGTCGTGTAAGAAGTTATTGGATTCGTACAAAGTGTTCGACGAAATGACATATCGAACTGTTGTGTCCTGGAACTCGATAATATCGGCTCACGTAGAGTGTTCTTGGTTGTACGATTCTATTCAGCTCTTTGCTAAGATGAGGAACAGTGGGTTTGAGCCAGACGAGACTACCATGGTGATCGTCCTGTCTGCTTGTGCAGAGCTTGGAAACTTGAGCCTCGGAAAATGGGTCCATTCTCAAGTGATTGAGAAAGGCATCGTTGTGAATCGTCAGCTGGGCACTGCTCTTGTCGACATGTACGGGAAATGTGGAGATGTGAATTATGCAAGTTCAGTTTTTGACAGGATGGTTTACCGAAATGTGTGGACTTGGAGCGCAATGATTCTTGGGTATGCACAACATGGGTTTGCTAGATATGCTCTTGAACTGTTCAAAGAGATGAGAAATCATCCGATCAAACCTAATCACGTGACTTTTCTTGGAGTTCTTTGTGCTTGCAGCTATGCTGGACTGGTGGAGGATGGCCAAAATTATTTCAAACAGATGGAGCAATTGTATGGGATAAAGCCCATGATGGCACATTTTGGTGCTATGGTTGATATCTTGGGTCGTGCTGGTCGTCTTAAAGAAGCATACGGTTTTGTAAAGAACATGCCCGTTGAAGCCGATGCCGTTGTTTGGAGGGCATTGCTGAGTGCTTGCAGCATTCATGACGTTAAAGACTACACTGGCCTGGGCGAGAAGGTGAGGCAGAAGCTAATTGAACTTGAGCCGAAAAGGAGTGGAAACCTTGTGATGCTTGCAAACAACTATGCCGAAGTGGGTCTGTGGGAGAAGGCGGAGCATTTGAGGAGCAGAATGAGAAACAGAGGGTTGAAGAAGATAGCTGGGGAGAGTTGTGTGGAGGTGGGTGGGTCTATCTTTCGGTTCCTTTCTGGAGATTATTCTTGTACTGCGTGCGCAGATATCTTCTTGTTGCTGGAGACGCTAAATTTACATGCAAAGACGATTAAATTGGAATGAACTTTCTTTTGCCTATGTTTTTTCCTTAAGTGATGCTCTGCCCTTCAATGAGCAGTGTCTAATGCTTTATCTTTTATTTATTTATTTAAATTTTTTTTTTTACGGTTCTCATGAAATTTCCATATGTTGTGGGTATTATGTGGGCCTAACAACTTTTCATCTTGTCAGAGTCGGGCCAGGTGTTATGAGCCTAATTAGTTGGGTTGGGTTTTCTCGAGATCGGCAGTGGCGTTACTAGTGAAGCCTCAGTTCAGGAGAAAAGGCAGAATGCAAGTTGTTAGAGTGCAGCTAAGGCGTGTCAATGAAATAGGTTACTCAATTTCGAATTTGATTAGAGTCGCAATATTTTTGAGTTAAATTAAACATAAACTTAAATATTTTTAATGCAATTTCACTGCTTAACTCAAATTCTAAATTATTTTTAAATTTTACTAGTCTTAAACAAGTAAAATTCAAGTGATAAGTGATTGTCGAGTTTAAGTTATTATTTGGCCTCGATTTAGTAACACTCTTTATATTTTCATGTTTTGGCATTCTTAAAATTTTTAAAATATAAACTTCAAGCAAACAGCATTTAAAAATTAACTTACTGTTTTCTTATGTTAGTTAAAATATACTATATTGTTTAAACCACGGGCATTTTGTTAAATTTTATATACAGAATCTTCTTTTCAAGCTTTTGGAGATTAAATCTAATAGAATGGATCAACTTTCGACCATTAAGTGGAAAAGTTATATTTGACTTTGTTAATCAAAGTTATAAATAGAGTACAAAACAATTTCAAATGCGATTGAAGATATTGGCATGTGTTCTAGCTTCATGCAACTCATGCCAATTAAAATTGATGCGATTTTCATCTAGATATGTGTTAATCATCCAAGTATTATATAAATAAATTGGATGAAAAGAAACAGAGAGATTTTGCATGGCTATATGCGGCAGATGATGAATGCTAGCAATGGAGAGAGAAACGATTTCCTTCTGCTCTTTCATGTAACTATATATAGATATTACATTACATACTTTAATAATTTTTTTGTTCTAAAATATATGCGGTTTTTGTGTGAATATGTGGCTTTCTTTGGTCCACATTACAACTCTTCTAACATGAGATCATGTCGAGATAATGATCTATATTAAATTGTCTTTTAACTTGTTTTAATTTTGCTTCAAATTGGGTATCCAAATGAATTAGTTTTAATTCCAAAGTGAAATAATAATAAGCGTTAGAGCTATAAGCAAATATCATGATGCAAATCAGAGAAAATCCATAAGCCAATAGATATGTTAGGCGAGGTTAATCATCAAGATTTGGTAGCAATCCAAGTCAGTCATAAAAATTTAACAACTTATAATTAATTAACAAATTTAACAGGTTAGTCATAAAGACTTCCTAACTTATAAGTAAGTAATCCACCTGGTCAATCATCAATACCTATCAACTTATAATCAGAGAAGAACATTAGGTTTAGTAGGGTAATGAATGACCTTTGTAATTAAGTGTGTGGTAACTATTGACACAATTCTTGGTAATTGGAAGTCTAACGACCCTTAGCTCATTGGGCATTATGTAGGTCAGTAATTGCGTGTCTTGTAATTATTGGCTCATTTGAGCAATATGTAACTTGATAATTAGATATCTTGTAATCCTTAACACATCTTTGAACAATGTGTAACTTGTAACTCTTAGCACATCTTTGAGCAAAATAGCTCGGTAATTGAATTTCTTGTGACCTTTGATATACTTTTGAGTAATATGTAGCTCAGTAATAGAATATTTTCTAACCCTCGACATATCTTTGAGCAATACGTAGCTCATTACTTAGGTGTCTTGTGACCAATGGTATACTTTGAGCAATATATAATTAGATATTAAGTGTCTTGTGACTCTTGACACATTGCAGCAACATTTAGCTATGTATTCAAGTGTCTGGTGACCTTTAGCATATTTGAGCAATATGTAGCTCGATTTTCAAAACAACTTTGAGTGATATGTAGTTCAATTGGGATGATGAATGATCTCTTGAGTACTTTCAAGTAATATTTAGATTAGTTCATAAAGACTTTTCACAAGGCTATCCATCTTAGTACTCTTATCAGTCAAGCACATTTGACTTTAGAGTTCTTAAGGAATTTGGTGCATTGATACTAATATGATCACACCTGTGAACACCTAATACTGCATAGATGGTTTCTCCAACACATATATAAGAAGATGGTTGTGAACTCTTAATTAAGACCACCAAACTTGAAAGGACAAAAACACTCTAAAATCCCCCTGGTGCTTATGTGAAATAGAGCAAGCAAGACAGCTTTCACGTGTGTTAGTGAAGAGAGACTCAAAAATCTATCATACCCGAACTACCCACCATTGTCATCGACATGCAAAACCAAAGCGGGTTAGCTTCAAGTTGATGTCTCATATTATCATTCGTAGACTTGGGCTAGAGTGGTTGAGTTGGGATTTGTCAGGATAGCCCAGAAAATTTACAGATTCAATAATAAGGATGTGATAAATATCATAATTTTAATATTTAATTAATTTATTATTTTTAATGTATGATTATGATTTAAGTTACAATGTTAAACACCTAATTTAAATACATCAAGCGCATTTTTGAATAAACAATTTTTCCAAATAATAAACTCTTGTCCCAGCTTCCATTAGAAGCATGTGTGATGTGATCTTATCCAATGAAACATAAACGACAACACACGCAGGAGATATTAAAACGATTTTGGTTGCTCGCAAAGTTTTGTGTTGTTTAAGGGATTTTAGTAGTGTTTGTTTTATATATTCTTCCGAGTTTTTAAGTGTATTTTTTAAAAAATTATGTAAAAATAAAAGAGAGATATAGAAAATTTTTGAAAAATATATTATTTATAAATAGTGTGTGTTTTATAATGATAAAAATGAAAACATAGCCTAGCCCTCCCAATATTGGTTTTGAAGGAATTATTTTCATTTGAAGATCAAAGGGGAGTGTTACGTGGTGAAAATTTTACAAGTGTTCCTGCTTAATGCCAGTGGTGAAAATTTTACAAGTGTTCCAGGTTAATGCCAGTAGGAATCTTATAAGAGAATATTCCCCTCCTTGAGATGGTTTTTCCAGACCACCGTCCCCAAGACATTTCGATGACAGGTCTTCCAGCTCAATACCATAAAAACATAGACTTAATTTAGTCCAACTTTCGTATAAATATAAAAATTATTTCATGATTTTTGTTTATATTAAAATACAAAAATTACACTACAATTAACATTGTATTTTACAATATGAGTGTGAATGTGCATGAAAACGATAAATAATGTTGATGTTTTTAATAATTAAAAATGAAAGGACTTGATATTAAAAAAACCAAACGGTATTGACACTCATTCAAGTTTGATGAGTTGATTGGTGTTAATTAATTGAGACAACAAACGTATAATTGATAAAATATTAGAATATGAAAGACAGTTATCATGGGAGTAAATTAATTATAAAGGGTATTTAAGAAAATTTATTAGGAGACCAACTGAGAATTTAGAAATAATATAATAATATGGATATATTAAGTTTTCAATCTCTTTTAACAACTTACTTTTGCTCTTATAATATTTTACCAAATGAACCCCTCCATTAATTAACTAATACGAACTAACTCTATATTTCTTTTCAAACTTGAATAGAGAGCTAATTACTTTTATTTCTTAATCTTTTGCCATTTCACTTTTAATTACTTACGCAGCAAAGTTAGTTATTGTTTGAAACATATTCACATAATAACATGTTAATTTTATATTTGAATTTAAATGAAAAAAATTACGATATAAACATTTTGTACTTATATGAAAGATTAAATAAAATAAATTTAATTATATATGTATAAAATATATCTTAAATTACAATAAAAATTTTATCATATCAATAAGTTAACCTTTTATTTCACTTTATTTGTGTGCAAAATTGCTAGTTTCTATTTGACATTGCTCATATTTCAACTCAAACAAATAACATATATCCGGACATGCCCCCTCACCTCCTGACATATATATTTAAGTATCCATATATGAAATGCAAAACATAGAAATGCACGGGTAGATCAGTCTATTCAGTCCTTTATTCTTCGTTCATTTTGAGTCACCAGATGGTCAGATATACTGACACATCCCAGTGCTGCACTGGTAGATGTCTCCAAAATCTGCAGTACAGGGCAATGTTATGCATTTAATCTCTTAGAAGTTTTGGATTATCTGTACCAGAGATGTGTAAGTGCCAATAACAAATATAATAAGCCCCATTGTGACTGCCAAAACGATGGCTACCAATTCAGCACCAATCCGCCTATAACATCCTGAAATCTTCAAGTAGCAGAAGCATGGAAGCAGTATCGAAGCCGACACACTCAGAAATGCTCCCACCAGCGACATGAGCGACCCAAAAAAGGGTATGGTCTGGGCTACAACGACACTGCTGCCAACCAAGATAGTCCTTATGAATAAACTGTAGGGTCTTTTCACGCAATAAGAACGAAAACGACTTTCAATCACGTCTACGATTGGCTTTAGCATGAGTGCATATTTGGATAGAGGGTTTATTAGAGCGGTGTAGATGACCACTTTAGAGCTTAACTTGTCCGTTGGAAGGTTCAACGTTATCTGGGACAGTAAGTCCGAACCAAACATCAGATACCCCAGAATTGCCATTGATACATATGTAAATGTACAGAACACGAAGCAGAGCAGCAGAACCTGGAAAGAAGGAAAAAAAACGTCAAACTTTTGAACTCTAGGTCAACTTTGCTAATCACATCAGATTTAGTTGGTTCAAAGATCTTAATTTACCGAGGAGAATCGTGTTTGGTTTCTCATTGAGCTGTACAGCGTGGGGAAGACTGGATGGGCACAGTAACAGAAGGCGTATAAGCTGAAAGCTGTGGGCAGTCCACTCCAATTCAGAAGCACTCCCTTTTGATGAAACCCGATGCCATCAGCGGACACGCCTGACCACAAAACCGAGCCAAGCATGACCACAGAAGCCAAAATTCCGGTGGCAGATACATACGAGAGAGTGGTCATGTTATCTATCCAAACAGTGGGCACCATGACGAGGGCTACCAGCAGAACAATACCTTGGCGTCCGCCGATTGGGATACCACAAACGTTGATCTCCAAATTCGGAAACAAGTTGTGCAAATTGTCACCTTCCAGTATAAGAAAACCTGTGGCAACCACGAAAAGCTCTAGATTCATGAAAACTTGGACAAGTAGTCTTCCTTTCGCCCCAAATGCCTTGTCACCAATATCGGGATAGCTTCTTATGCAGGGATCGATTTGCATGCATCTTTTGATCAACAAACCTGTGTAGAAGGTCGTGCCCGCAATAAGGAACAGAAGTATTAAGCTTAACCACCCTCCAGATGATAATGCGTACGCAACCGACAGGATTCCAACCCCTGAAACAAGTCATATGGTTCAAGCTTTAGTTGATTAATCTACGCATGATTCTGTGAGAGATCCACGACGAGACATATGTAACAGACCTGACAGGGCGTTTACTCCGTTGAAAGTAGTCCTGAAAAACGAGGTTGTTCCGGAGAAGTTGAGACTGGAAGGCTCGACAGCCTTAGCCTTTTCCGCGTCGTAGAATTCGTGCTTGTCTGCATCCTTATTGAGCAGGAGAGGAACGGTGACAGAATGCCCGCCGTCTTGTTGTTCGGCTTGCATCTTGTTATTGTTTTACTTCAAAATTGAGGAACCAAAAGGAGTATGCTTGTCTTGCTTCGAGATCAAAGACACATAAGGCTAAGAAGATGGTTTCTGATGTGCACCAGTATCGTGGTGCCTACTTATATAGCTGGCAGTGATGGTATGCTTTCGCTCCCATCCGAATAATACATGCATGACCATTTCTATTATCACACTTTAAATTTTTACTTTTATATAATTTTAAAAAAAATACACTTATAAACTACACAATTAAAAATTCAATACAAATATAAACCGTATTTCATTCTCGAAGTGACGCTATTTCGTCCCTTTTTAAGAAGAAGCACAACACTCCCTTCTCGTCCCTGGTTTACGTTTTATTATATTATTATTTTATTTTTCACACGATGAGGTCCACCTCGCAAATGCAAAAGTAGGAAGTGGAAGTCGTCTTGTAGAGAAGGGCTGCGGCTAGATCGTTAGGACGCGTGTCTTCCCACGATGGTTGTTGATTTGAGTGCGCTGAGACTTCGATGGTCGAGATAATTATTGTTAATACTTGTAAGAGATGAGTAAGTGGAAAAATTTTATATTTGAATATATGTATACATATGTGACATATAATAATAATTAAATAATAAAATAATATATAAATTTATAAAATATAAATATAATAAATGTGATTATATATGTGCATATAATTATTAATTTAATTATAAATATATTAAAAAATATATATTTAGTTACCTGTACATGTAAAAAGACTTGTTTGATTATGCACCTGAAATTATCTGAGCGCCGCAAAACATGACACTTTCCATGTTCTACATTTTCTTTTTTTATTGATTTTTTAATTTATCATTAATAATATTAATTAAGGGTGTTAATTTTTATTTTGGTTTTTATATTTTTAGGCTGTGTTTGGGAAGGGAGTTTTGTTGGGAGATGATGTTTTTCGAAAATTGTGTTAAAATAAATAGTATGTTTAGAAATAATATTTTTTATGCGATGAATATTATAATTTATTTAAATTTTTTTATTTATATATGTATTAAATATATGATAATTGTTGAAGATGCGATAGTATATAGAGATAATGATTGCTTTTTAGAGTATAAATATAAATAAATGTGAGAGCTAGCATGTGTGTGTGTATGTATGTATTGATTTGTTTGTGAATATATGTAATAATTGAAAAATAATTAGTTAATTATAAATGTAAGAGAGAAAAATTTTAAATTTGAATTTGAAAGAAAATTTTGTGGCGTTAGATGTTTGGTTGTATGAGATTTAATGAGTTGAGGAATGATGGAAAATTGACAAACATAGCCTTATCTTATTATCAATTTACAGTTAATTAAAAGTTTTAATTTAAAAACATTTTTTATTTTTTTGATTCAATTAACTATACCCCTATTATTTAAGTCTTAAAACAAGTTTTAATTTTCTTTAATTATTTTATGGCTTAAAAAATCAATCAGATGGCACTTGGTTTGCACACTCTATTGAAGTTGCCAAAACTTAACCTTGAGTTATTTAACTATAATTTATAACAAAATAAGAACAAAAACAAAACATGATTTTAATATATTTTTACTATATTTTTTGCTTTATTATTATTATTTGTTTTTATACATTTATATCTTTATTAAGTTATAAAATCATTAAAGATAATTGAAACCTGTTCTAAAACTTAAATAATATTTGTAATTAAAAGATAAAAAATAAAACAAGAAAAATATAATTTTCAATTTAAAAATTGAATTAACTACAATTAATAATAAATATAAAAAGCATAAATTAAAATAAAAATTGAATTTAAAACTAAAATCCCTAGTTTATTATGATTAATGATATATTAAGTCCATTTAATTAGAGTGAAAATAATGAGGAACGATGAAAACAAACCAACCTAAAGTAATTCCATCAATGAATGCAAGACTCACCTACCAAGAACGAAAAGCAAGTTTAGTTTCCATTTTTAGAGGTGAAAAATAGCGTGTTGTTTTAAAAATATGTACTGTCAATTTGTGTTAATCAAATTACGAGAATTCAGTTCAAACATTGAATTTTCGTAATGTATAGATCGATATTATAAATTAAGAATTAGTTATGAAAATATAAATTATTTAAAAAATTAAATTAGATCTTGCATATATACATTAAAAACATTAAAAAGAAAACCAGATTACAAAATCTAATTAAAAAAGCTAACAACCGGGTTACCAAAAAAAATGACTTTAAAACCGATTTTTTAAATCTGATTTAAGACAATAAATTATTATTTTTTAGAGAGAAATGAGTTATTAACTTCTAGAAAACAAATTGGCCATGTTTGTTTTTATTTTTCCTACCACAAAATATACAATATAATCATTATACTTTTATAATTTTTTCTTTATCACACTCATACTTCTACACAATTTTCTAAAAAATTACATCTAAAAACACACACCAAAAAATAAAAGAAATACAACCAATACTTTTAGCAGTTTTAAAATCAATTTAAAGTAATAAAATTCATTAGACCTGAGAATGGGGCTCAAGTTCAAGCAAATTAAATATATATATATATATATGTATGTATGTATATGTATATATATATATACATCTATATTGGTTGTCTTTGTCTAAATTAAGTTTTAGTAATAAAATTTTATTTATTTATATTTGCGGAAAAACTATATTGCATAATCTATTTCTCATTATTTAATTTGTTTCTTTTATATGCATGTAGGTATAATCTAATTTTAAAAACTTTTTTAACATTTAGGAATTCCATAAGTGGTTTTTGTTTTATAATGTATATATGTATACATCAACTGGATTTTGGTTATATGATTTAGCAGAAATTGAAAATATTTTTTAAAATATTTTTTTAATATTGATTATATTAATTCATAATAATAAAATTAATCCTCTTTCCTAAGCAATCAAAAGTTTCATTTTTGCCACTTGGTTGGAACTTTTATTTCACCAATTTGTTGAATGTTAAATGGGGGTGACAATTGAGTCGGGTTGCAAGTTGGCAGATTGAATTGTAACACAAGCATTATACGTAAATTTTCAATCTAAACTTAATTTATTTATTTTCAGGCCAATTTTGTTGAACAAACTTGACCCATTAATTTCGCAAGTCGCCTAAACAACCTGTTAACCCATAATTAAAAAATGAAACAATTTATTTTGATTAAAATAAACTTAGAGATAGATTTTACACTTACAAATTTAACACAAACAATCAATTACTAAACCCAAATATGATCCAAACTCTTATGATTAAAAGTGATTAAAATATGTAACCCAATATAGTCATTAGGGTGATACTACTAAATTTTAAATCTGTGTAAATCCTCTTTCTTGATGGACTTACGTCTAAATAATGTTGGGCCTTTATCAATAATTGTGACATTTAGTTGATTGGTTAATGGCATGCTTGCTGCAAACTAATTGCGTTAAAGTTTGTAGTACTCAATTGGCATGTGTAGGAGAATTGAACTTCTTTCATGTGAAAATTGATGCGTGAATTTTTGAAAACATCTTTACATTTAGGGTTTAGTTTAACATGTATGCTTAAGTTTCTACATATTTACTATTTTAACCTTTAATTTTAGTTAATTAGTTAACTATTTATATAATTAATAATTTAAGATGATTAAAAATAAAAAAATTAGTTAATATAATATAATATTTATTAAATTATTTTAAATAGATAAATGATTTAGCGGATTTGCAAGTCAACTCATATATTTAAGTCAACACATGGGATCCCTACTCTTGGTAAAATGTAGGGGACATGTTCTAATACCACAAATGTCATAAGTTCTAATATATCCCAATAAAAATGGTTACTAAGAAGGAATGTTAGCCTGATTTACAAGTTGACTCTTAAACTTTTTCTAGGTTAATAGGTCATTAGTTTTACTAATTTTAACCTGATTACACTAGTTTCAGTTAGTAACGGTTCTTTTCTATAACTAACTTAAACACTTGATCAGTTCGTGAATGAATCATCTAATCAGGGCTCTAATCAATTTTGAAAACATTGATTATTTTCATATTATATATAATATATTCACTCTAGGACTAGGTTTTAAAAATTATGATCACTACAACTGTAATTGGACGAAACTTTGTCTAAACATAAGGTATTATTCAACATTTTTAAAATTAGATCATTTATCAAATTGAAAAACTAATTGGGTTACTAGTTCACTAATTCAACCAATGACCCAATTTTCAAAAAACTAATTGTTTTAAATGATATGTAATGTTATGTATACACATATAATAATATTAAAACAATATTATAAAATTAATTCATCTTCATCAACTAATATATCATATGATATGTTTTAGATGTAACATTAAAAATTTAATAATTCAACAAGAATAAAAAAGATATTATCAAAATGTAAAAGAAACTAAATTAAATTAAAAGAAAAATATAAATATTGAAAAAGAGTTTTGGAAAATAGAAACAACAATATTAATAGAAAATTTTTGATTTTAAGATGCAATATTTAAATTTTCAACACTTAATTAGAGTAATATACATATAAAAATAATAAAATAAATACATGTCAAAAATAGATGGTAAAAAAAATTATATATATTTATAAATTGTTTATGAGGTAAAAATGAGATTATAAGAAAATAATTGAATTTTTACCAATGAAAAATAAAAACTGATTTTGATCGAGTTTTTTTGGGTTAGCACTGGTTCAAATGACTAGCCAGTTCTTAAGTGTAATCAGATTGAAAAACTGACATACTCTTGGTGGAACCGATTGAACTGACCTATCTAATTTGTTCTCGATCGAACTAATTGAACTGACCTCTGTTTCTGGTTTTGAAAACCTTGGTGTTATTCACTATTCACTCCAAGAACAATACTTTGTTAGTTTGATTAAAAATCTTAAAAAAAATGAATTAGCCATAAATTTGTGATCTTATTTGGTCAAACGGATCTCACCTCGCACTTCGATGTGACTACATTAATTTTTGGTAAAGTAGTTTTCCACGAACGTTTCATCCACTAATTAATCAAAATATTTATCCACACTATCAATATTTTATTTAAATAATGTATTGCCATATTAGTTGTAACTGAAATTGTGATGAACATATTTGTGGCACAACCTTCTCCGTTAATTGGTATTCAAATCAATTTGGACTTCTATTTGAGAACAATGACCTAATTAGATTTGGATTAAATCATGATCAACTAGTTTTGGACTTGTGCCATCATAAGAAACTCAGTAGAAGTAGGATGTATAGAAGAATATGATTAGACGAAATTATGATGTGCTGAATTATGATTAGTCCAAATGATAAAAGGATATATATCAACAAAGTGTACTTATCACTAGACTATCCTAGTCTATTGCAATTAATGTTGCGACACTATTAAGAGATTCAGGATATCCAACTGTATTGGAGATAATGATTATTTACAAGACTTTAGATTAATTTAAAGACTCTTACCCACTAAATATAAACACTCTAGTATTCTAAATATAGAGAACAATGAAGAGAAGTCTTAGAAACCTAACTTTGAGAGTTTTAGCTCTCATAAACACTACCCTTACTTTTGTAAGTTGAAAAATGAGTGAACAACTTAATTGATACACAAACCGGCCGTGTGTGTGAACAACCTAATTGATACACAAGTTAGCCGTATGAGTGAGTATTGGGTCTATGGATAGATAAATTAAATAAAAATAAGAGAGTTTTAGTGGTGTCAACAGTATAACTATTTTGGAAAAGATACCCGAGTTTGTGTGAATGACCAGCGATTTGATTATATTGATATTCACTATATTTTGGTTGTTATAATGAATTAATCCTAACTTATTTTCTGTAAACGTACGAGTGGATCTTTGAATTGGCTAAACAAATATTAGTGTTCCATTTATATTATTAGTTTATAACTATGCGAGCAAATCCCGCAAAATTGTTTGTTGTGTTGCAATTGTTGTCACGACATGGTCACTGCAATTTTCAATAGTCACCCTTATCTTTGGGAGTGAGAAACTTTCAACGGGTGTACTATCTTTTATTCTTTTTCATATATTTTATATATTAATATTTTGATTGCACTACTACTCTATCAATAATAATAATAAAAAAAACATTATCATCATTTTTTTTCGAACAATTCATTCAATCACCCTTAAATTACAATTATTCACTTTCAATTTTTCCATTATATTACTCTAGATAAAATTTATGGTAAAGAGTTGTCGTCTTATGTGGTCTAAATTGCCTTCGATTATGTGCGCAAGTAATTTGTGATCGTGATGGCGATGTGTTGACTAGGCCAAGAATTAGAAGCCCGGCCCGCTTGTCTTCAAGTTGATATCAAACAGACTCTTCTTCCTGCATTGTTTACTGCACACTTCTTATTTCTCTCAGTTACAAAACCTAGAATGACTTCCAAATATTACTTTTAAAGGATATAAGTGGAATGTTCTAAACAACGCGTGCAAGTTTTTTTTGTAACAAAAATTATAAATTTTAATATGATCTCAAGATGGATCGTAATATGATGAACGTGACCCACCCTAATTATAACAATCTATATTTTGAATGCAATTCCGACCCATAAATTCCGATTTAGTATTGTCACTGCGGTTCGAAACCTTCAACTTCGAAATGAACACACTTCTTAATCCAACTCTTAGCTTTCATTAGTTTAGAAACAATAAAAGTAATTTCATTCCTCCGACAAACCTGATTTCTTTTCATCTATTCATATATTATTAATTTTTAAAGTACTGTTGTTCTAATCAGTCCTATTTATACGATATGTGCTTATCCAACTCAATCATTAGTCTTCGGAGAGGATTACGTAACCCTGCTGCACGCATAAAGTTGGGTCTTGTGGAAGAACCCCTATGATCCTGCAGTTGTCGTATTCTAAACTGAAAGAGTGATGAGGAATTGTCGTATCAGGTGGCCCAAGTATGTTTTTTTTGGGTAAGAGTTGGGTCAGATTGGTGGAGTTGGGTTTTGATATAATAGCCCAGAAAGTCTTGAGAGGTTCTGGGAAAAAACAAACTTTTGTCCGAGCTTCCATTCGAAAGATGCGACCTTATCCAGAGTGGAGGGAAAGTAACAGACTTGTAAAAGGGAAACATCCTTGACCAATGAAAAATGAAAGACACACACACATAGATATTTGTATCAGATGAAATGCATTTGTGAAAAAAGACGTTTTGAGTTGTTCTAGTTGTGGGAAATCCCATTGGCTTTGATGGAGTATGATTAATTTAAAAATTGCCCACGGAAAAAAATTAGGACATATAAGCCCACCTCAACTACTTGTAATCTTCTAATATTTTAAATTGTTCGGGGGAAAAAAAACACTAAAATATTGGAAGTGAAAATTCCATCATTGCCGCTTCGGTGTCCACATATAATGTAGATGGCATGCGGGCCACTCCAAGTAAATGCCGAGGTAGATCAGTCTATTCAGTCCGTTACTCTTTATCATCCATTTTGAGTCACCGGATAGTCAAATATACCTACACTTCATTTTTAGATAGTCTAAAAAATCTGCAGTACACGGCAATATTATGGATCCAACCTCTAGAGGTCTAGGATTATCTGAACCAAAGATGTGTAAGTGCCAACAACAAGTATGATAAGCCCCATTGTGACTGCCAAAACGATGGCTACCAATTCAACACCAATCCGCCTATAACATCCTGAAATCTTCAGGTAACAGAAGCATGGAAGCAGTATCGAAGCTGTCACACTAAGAAATGCTCCCACAAGCGACATGAGCGACCCAAAAAAGGGTATGGTTAGGGCCACAACGACGCTGCTGCCGACCAAGGAAGTTCTTATGAATAAATTGTAGTACCTTTTCTCGCAATAAGACCGGAAACTACTTTCAATCACGTCCACAATTGGCTTTAGCATCAGTGCGTATTTCGCTATAGGGTTGATTAGGGCAGTGTAGATGGCCACTTTAGAGCTTAACTTGTCCGTTGGAAGGTTCAGCGTTATCTGGGACTGTAACTCGGAACCAAACATCAGATACCCCAGGACTGCCATTGATACGTAAGTCACTGTACAGAAAACGAAGCACAGGAGCAGAACCTGGAAGCAGAAAACAGACAAACAAAGGTCAACCTTCGAACTCTAGGTCAAAGTAAGTAATCACATCAGATGGTTGAAGGATCTTAATTTACCAAGGAGAATCGTGTCTGATTTCTCATTGAGCTGTACAGTGTAGGGAAAACTGGGTGTGCACAGTAACAGAAGGCATATAAGCTGAAAGCTGTTGGCAGTCCACTCCAATTCAGAAGCACTCCCTTTTGATGAAACCCGATGCCATCAGCCGACACGCCCGCCCACAAAATCGAGCCAAGTATGACAATAGAAGCTAAAACTCCTGTGGCCGACACATACGAAAGAGTGGTCATGTTTTTGATCCAAACAGTTGGCACCATGACGAGGGCTACGAGGAGAATGATACTCTTGCGTCCGCCGATTGCGATACCACACGCGTTGATAGCCACGTTCGGAAACAAGTCATGCAAATTGTCACCTGCCAGCATAAGGAAACCAGTGGCGACCATGTAAAGTTCTAGATACATGAAAACAGAGACAAGTAGTCTTCCTTTCGTCCCAAACGCCTTATCACCAATATCGGGGTAGCTTCTTATGTAGGGATCGATTTCCATGCATCTTTTGATCAACAAGCCTGTGTAGAAGGTCGTGCCCGCAATAATGAACAGAAGTGTCAAGCTTAACCACCCTCCAGATGATAATGCGTACGGAACGGACAGAATCCCAACCCCTGAAATATATTACATTGTACACGCTTTAGTTGATTAATCTACACATAATTATGTAAGAGAGCCACGACGAGAGAAACTGAGAGATAACGCGCAGACCTGACAGGGCGTTTAGTCCGTTGAAAGTAGTCGTGAAAAACGACGTCGTTCCGGAGAAGTTGAGACTGGTAGGCTCAACTGCCTTAGCCTTTTCCACGTCGTAGAATTCATGCTCGTCTGCGTCGCTATGGAGCAGGAATGGAACGGTAACAGAAAGCCCTCCTTCTTGTTCGGCCTGCATTTTGTTTTTCTGACTTCAAAATTGAAGACCCAAAAGGAGTTTGTTTTTCTTACTTAACGACTAATTAAAGACAATAAAAAGCTGACAAAGAAAGCTTCTGATACGCATCAGTAACTTGATGCCCGCTGCTTATATAGCCAGCTGGTTCCAAACATGGAATAGCTCACGTTTTTCACTCTCGAAGTGACGCTTTTTCTTCCACTTTTCAACAAAGGAACACAATACACACTCCGTTCTTTTCCTAGGTCCATGGTTTGTCATATTATTTAGCGTTTCATGCGACGAGGTCCGTACTCACAAACGCGAAAAAGATGGAAACTGGGGTCCTTGAGAAAAAGGACAGTAGATCAACTAGGTCCTATCCAACCGTCTGGCTGCTATAATTTATCTAAACGCGTGTCACGTGGGCTTTCCCTCACTTGAAGCAATTTTTTTCCGTTTAAAATGTTTTTTTTTTTTTAAAAATAGAACATATATGTATAAATTAAAATATAAATAAACAAGGAAAATCAGATTATGAAATATAATTAAAAAAATAAACCCTGGATTTTAAAAAAGATTACTGTAGCCCATTTTTAAAATCTGATTCTACACTTTAAATTATTAACTTTTAGAAAACAACAATATTTTTAGTAATTTTGCAATTAAGTTATAATATTAGAATTTATTGGAGTTGGGGGGAATGGTGCTTAAGTTCAACCCCACTTGGCATCCTTAAAGAGTTTTTTTTGGGTTCAATTCTTATTTTGCCTTATCTCCCTTCTGATCAAGTATCACTCAAATTAATAATATGTTTATTCTACAATGTGTTGGAGAACAACACCAACAAGAATTGTTGGGTTATTATTGTTGGCAAGTTGGACGTCAAATTTTTTTTTTTAAGTGGGACGCTTTTTAAAGTATAATTTTATGGTTTTTGTATTCGGTGTCATAATATTCTAATGTATTTCTTTTAGTAGAATAATGTTTCGTGTAGTTGTTTTTATTTTGATTAGTGAAAAACAAATCGAATATCTATTTGTTTTGAATCTCAAGTAAATGTTCAAATTTGAATATTTGTGAACTAGTTACTCTCGCTCACTTGATCAGGACATTCTTTAACTCTACTATAATTTTATTTGATAAGCCTAATATTTTACTTATCGATTAAGAATTATTTTTTTCAATTAACTTGTTATCAAAATATTTTTGAACACAGACAAAATGTTCAAAACTCTTTTTTTGTTTAAGTTTCTTAAAACAAATTTGCCAAACATTTTTTTTTTTCACTTTAAAGCCAAATTTTTAATGGTTCAAGAATGACTTGCAAACGCCTTAACAATCGAAGGACAAGGTTTCGAATGGCTGCGCGACGTGCGTGTGTGTCAATTGCTGTATCTAAGCTGACAATCTGGCCAAGGATAAGGTTTCAATTTCTAAAGATGGTCAGAAGTCCTATGATTGTGTGGTTCCGATATTTGGGAGATATGATATTTTCACTTTTAAAAGTTTCGTCTTTTGTAAACAATATGAAAATAATGAATTATATATTTGACTTGTCTGTTTTTACGTATTTTTAAAAATAAAAAAATTAATATACCAATTAAATGCTTTAACATGAATTTTTTTGTGCAAGTGAGTATTTATAATATTATATAATAATTAATTACATAATTTTATATAAGAATAATATTGAACTTTAAAGTAAATATGTATGTATGCATGTATAAAAAAAAGAAAAAAAAATATTTTAAGATTATAAATTTAAATTAAATTTTTTATTTTTATATACTCTATTACGTTTGGAATTCTAAGCATCGTTTTAATGCCATCAAAACACATATATTTCAAATATACCATCAATCAGAATAGCCCTTTTTTTATATTTTTTATTTTTACACTATTTTAAATTTTCAAAACCTATAATTTTAATTCTCGAAAAAATTCAAATCCAATTACTTAAGATTTAAAACAAGAATTAAACGTTTCACGAGTTGAACTGAATCGGGAATAATCCATCACATCACTCCCGTATAAATAATTTGAAAATTTAAAACACATGTTTGTCAAAAACCCGTGTTCAAATTCGACAACCGACCATGTCAGAAATTTTTAGTTTTTCAAATTTGACCTTGAACGATGTGCATTTCAACTTATTCTACTTCAAATGTTATACACATAACCAAATCGAAAACCAAATTCGAAAGAATCATCTGCATTGTGCCAAAATGTTTGAACACGTGAGAAATTTTTGTGAATACGTAAACCAAGGCGAATTGAAAAATATTTAAATTCTTATGAGGGAAAACTGGGAATGAATGGAAATTGATAGAATAATTAAATTAATTACATCATAATAATTTTTATATATTTCAATTCTTACTGTTCAACATCCCAATGTTATCAGACAATATAATTAAGATAGATCAAGGTAGCAACTCTATATCTTGTAAAACATAAAATAATATTTATATAAAAATAATTTGTAGTAAACTTAATAAAAACCCTAATCGATAGGGACGCATAAAAAATGGATGTAGTCCCAACTCCCAAAAGCCCACTAAGCAACTACCCCACATTATCTCAATTGACTAAACAATAGTTGAGAGATACTATTTTTTTCAAAAGAATTATGAACAAACGAGAAGTCTTTGAGAATATGTAAACCTAGGGGCATTCGAAAGTACTTAAAATTCTTATGAGGAAAAAATGGGAATGAATGGAAACTGACATCATAATTAAATAAACTACATCGTAATAATTTGCACATATATATTCCAAGTCTTACTACTCAACAGACTAATTTTGTCGGACAAAATAAGATAGATAAAAGGATAATAAATAATGTTTGAGGTGACCAACGAAACGCACATGGAATTTTATTTCAAAAATAAAGATAAAAGATACGTGGGTACTCAAATTGTAAAAATCATGGTTACTTTAAGCGGTTTGGTTACTTCATTAAGAACGTCACGCTTAAGACATAGCAACTAGTACACAGGCATCAATTTGTATCACATGAATGTCTTAAATGGGACAGTTGAACCATCAAAGATTACCGTCTAGGAGGATTTGCTGATAGGGTCAACATGAATGAGAAAAATG
Organism: Avicennia marina; assembly: GCA_019155195.1. Classification (NCBI taxonomy): domain Eukaryota; kingdom Viridiplantae; phylum Streptophyta; class Magnoliopsida; order Lamiales; family Acanthaceae; genus Avicennia; species Avicennia marina. The sequence continues at coordinate 12,824,314 of CM032765.1, forward strand.
TTTGAATTTTAATTGGTAAATAATATTAATCAAATGGGTATTCACCGCCCGTCTCATCAGTCATATTTATACTTCCAGTCTGTTTGTTTCATGCATTTTGCCAAATAAAAACACTAGGATAAAATGGAAAGAAAAATGAAAAAAATTCTAACTTAAGATTTGTTAGGTTGTTTAGGCAAAAAATGAGAAAACTAAATTTATTCTGTAACATTTGTTATTTGGTGGTTATAAAATTTGTGATTGGGAGAACAAATTGAGGGAGACGTGAGAGATTCAGATAAAAATGTGAAAAGTGAATAACCCGTGGCTTTTTAATTGATTTCCTTTCTTTTTCTTTGCACTTTTTTGACAAAAAACTTATATTTCCCATTAATAATGGGCATTTCCTTCATATTTTCAGTTAATTGATATTTTTTTTTTTGTTAATCAAACATCCATTGTAATTTTTCTTCCTATTTGGTTTCCTACTAATTAAATCCGTGAACCAAACAAAATGTTAAGGGCATGCATCGGTAGAGCTACTCCACCATCCCATATTTTGGGGGAGAACATATTCATTCAAATGCCAACTACTGTTGGGCCCCCTTTTAACAAAATCAATACATGATTACTCCATCGAGAAACCCAACAGTATCAAAACTATCAAATATAAATATTGATCCACAACGATGGCACGATGGAAATGTCAGAAGATCAGCCACATATCGTTGGATAAAAGAAGTACAATCCATCGAGCAAGTTCGCGTTGAACATCAGATAAAAGAGCCACTAATCCTCAGATAGGAAGCAAATAGAAAAAGAAAATAAAATATGAGCAATAAAAACACCAAATTTAATGTGTTCCATCCTATATTGAGCTACATCTATAGGATAAGTTCTAAAATTATTTTTTTACTAATTAAACAGTAATGGTACAAGAGAGAATTTTCTAGAAACCTTCTAGAGACACAATCTTAAAATACCCAAACAAAAACCTTACTATTTTACTCACAAGAAAATTTCTCACAATTTTTTTTTTCTCTCACTCTAATAATCTTTTCAAAACTTCACTTCTTCTCAAAACAACTTGCCCATACCATGTCTTATATTTGCAAATGACTTAAACTTCCATGTATACAAGAGGAGGCTATATTAGTCATGAATGAAGGTTGAGGTCCTCTTCGATGACCACCTACCCTAGCTATATCTTTAATTTTTTTAAAATTAATGTGTGTGGGCTCCACCTATTTAAGATGGGCTCACTACAACTCTCTTCCTCCTCCGGAGACTCCACCAATCTTGTTGCCAATCAACCATATTCAAAATTTTCCTTTAAAAGAATCTTGGTCAACATGTTTAACCCATTTTCACCAGTGTCAATTTGCTCAAATTGCAATAGTTTTTTCTCCGACAAGCCTCATATAATGATATCTCACATGTGTATATTTTGATCTAGAGTGAAATGAGGAGCTCTTCCCATGGTGAATGGCACTTTGACTGTTATAGAATAACTTGTACCTTGATTGTTGGAAACCACGTTCATTTAAGAACTTTTTCATCTATAACTTCTTACAAACTTTGATTGCTACAATAAATTCCGCTTTAGTTGTTGAAAGAGCAACACATTTTTGCAATATTGATTGTCATAACACAGCTCCCCATGCAATTGAAATCAAGTAGTCAGACTTAGAGTTTCTCAAGTCAACTATATCTACATCTGTGTAACCAACCAATAAAGGTTTTCCATCTCCTAAACAAAGACTCATTTTGGAGGTTCCTTATAGCAATCTAAAAATCTATTTTACTAAAACCCAATGTTCCTTATTAGGATCTGAAAGGAACTCTTACTACTACAGCTAAGTGAGCAATATCAAGCCGTATACATACCATGGCATACATTAAATATGCAATGGTCGAAACATAGGGAACACTGTCCATTTCCACCTTTTGTTTATTTGTAGGAGGACATTGTTTGGAACTTAGTTTAAAATAGTTAGCAAGAGGATAACTAACTGTTTTAGCTTTGGACATGTTAAACCTTTGAAGTACTTTCTCAATGTACTTTTGTGACAACCACAACTTCTTGACATCCCTATCTCTAGTTATCTTAATGCCAATAATTTGCTTTGCTAACCTCAAGTCCTTCATGACAAAAGACTTGCTTAATTGTTTTTCCAGGCTATTAATCCTTAACAGATTTTTTCTAATATTCAACATATTGTCCACATAGAGTAAAAGGATAATGAAGTCACCTTCATCTTTACAAACACATAGTGGTTTGATGTAGTCTTCTTGTAGCCTTACTCCCCCATTACCGACCTAAACTTCTTATACCATTGTCATGGTACCTATTCAAGCTATACAAACTTTTGTACATTTTATAGACATGGTCTTCTTTTCCTTTTTCCTCAAAACCCTTTCGCTACTCCATGTATATCTCTTACTCCAAATCACCATGAAGGAAAGCAATCTTCACATCCATTTGCTCAATTTCCAATTTAAGACTTGTTGCTAACCACAGCACTGTACAAATGGATGTCATCTTCACCACAAGCGAAAAACTCTCATTAAAATCTATCCTTTTCCTTTGACTAAATCCTTTGTAACTAATTTGGCTTTGAATCGTGGTTGGGAACAGTGTTCATCTTGCTCTTTCCTGAATACCCAACTCAAGGCCCTCTTGCCTTTTGGCAATTTCACCAGTTCTAAGCTTTTGTTTTCATGCAAGACTTTATTTTATCTTGCATGGCCTTAATCCAAACTTTCTTGTATTCATCATCCATGACTTCTTCAAAATTTTCTAGGTCTCCCTCATTAGTCAATAATACATATTAATTTTCAAAATATCTAGTAAAGCATTGTCGGACTCTTATGAATTTTCTTATCATTAAAGAACAAAGGATGTAGACGAGTCAAACTCAAGTCGAGCTCGAGTTCAACTGTAAAAAACTAAGCTCATTCAAGCTTGAACTCAAAAATTTTCAAGCCCAAATTGAGTCGAGTCCGAGCTCAAACTCGAGCTCATTTGATGCGATCCAGGGATCCATCAAATTTTATTTTAGTATTTTTTTAATTTTAGTTTTATTTGTTAACGGGCTTTATTAATAAATTGGGCCTATAGGCTTTTTAGGTTAGAGTCTGATAAGATTTAGTATAAATAGTAGTTATTCAATTGAAAACACAGACACATTACATACAGAGTTTTAATCAATTCAGGTTTCTTTCCAATTTCTCGTGGATTTCAATCCCAAATCGAGTCATTCCAGAATGGTCCGTGTGAAACTGACGTGATCAGAATCACGACGGAAGCAACGGTGTAATCGAACCCGAATTCGAGAATCTCAGGAACGCAAACCAAGCGAAGAACGCCGACCCAACATGGTAGGATTAGATTGAACTCGATGTAAACGACTACAATCAGCATACTGAATATAGATTGATACGTAACGAATCAGACGGACCACTGCGAAATGACTCGATTTGGGATAGGAATTCACGAGAAATTGAATGCACAATTTCAAGGAATTTGAAAAGAAACCTAAATTGATTAAAAACTCTGTCTGTAATATGTCTGTGTTTTCAACTGAATAACTACTATTTATACTAAATCCTATCAGACTCTAACCTAAAAAGCCCATAGGCCCAATTTATTAATAAAATCCATTAACAAATAAAACTAAAATTAAAAAATACTAAAATAAAATTCAACGGATCTCTGAATTGCGTCATATCCCTCATCTTGAGGGTGAATTGTTCTTAATTCGTGCAAGTTTTGTAGTGAGAAAAAGCCCGTGGGACCACAACTCGTGCGAAAGGTGCATGAGAAGAGGTCGAAGTTGTGTCCTCCTGGATCAAACACGAATTTTTAGAAGCTCCTTCACTCTTCATCGTCTCGCTGAAACTTTAGCTTCATCTTCCCATGAGTCCAACACAGAAATATCAACAACAAACCATATAAAGGAATATAAAAAAACACTGAAGACTTATCCGGATATGCGTATGTAGTCTCTGCAGATAAAAATATCTTCAACTCTTATGTAGTACATTTGGACAGAGCATCTGCCAGATGGTCAAATAGATCAACGTACACATAACTCTGTAAAAGTTTAGTCTCCCAATCTTTTACTTGTTTTTCATTCTTATGGCTATCCTTAACTTCCATTTTAATTCTCATGGCTTCTTCCATCTCAACTATATCCTTTTCACTTTCTACTAGTTCTATTATTTCTTTTTGTCCACTTTTCTCCTCAATTCTCATATGTGTGCTAATAATGCTATTATCTCCAAATTGTACTTTTTCCGGTGGCATTTTCTTTGCAATTCTCACTTCAGTCAAAGATGGCATCATTATGGATGGACTTTTCTTCTCTCCCATAACTTTGCTAATGCCAATATGAGCATCAACTTTCTCGTTTCAATATTCACTCATGCTTTCACTCATATGACCTAATTTTTTGTGCCATAACTTAACAACAGTATCATTCTCCACTATATTTCAACATTTTGAGAAAGCTTTGCCTTCATAACTTACAATTTCATATACCTTTTTCCTTTAGTCATTACTATTGATCTTTTGGTGAGCTTCCACTGGTCATTGAAGAAGGTATTGCAAAAATCTTCATCATCCAACCTACTTGTTGAGATCAAATCAAACGCATATCTGGAATATATCTAACATCCTTTAGGACTAATTGTATACCATTCTTTGTTTTCAAACAAACATCTCCCATAATATTTGACATCTCCCATACTTGCAACTATTGACATATTTTCATTTCTCATCCTTAATACACTAAAATCTCTTAGTGTATATGATGAAAAAAATTCCTTTTGCGATGTAGCGTGAATGGTAGCACCACTGTTAATCACCCAACTAATTTTATGGATTGCAAGATTAATAGTATCTTTTTTATAGATGAGGATGAAATTATCGGCTACACTAGTTTGATCATCACTACTACTTTTGTCCTTTTCTTTGCTTTTATTTTTACTCCACTCACTTTTGAGCTTCGAATAAAATTTCTTGATATGTCCTTTCTTCTTACAGTAATGACACTTGACATTGGCATATTTGTTCAATCTTCCTCTACTCATGTTGCTTCACTTTAGACCTCTGAACTGGCTCTTACTCTTGGAACTTATTATAAGGACTTCTTATTGAGATGACAAAACAGCACGTGACCTTCATCTCATTCTTTCGTTTAGGACTTCACTTTTGACAAATTCCATTTTAACAACACCATTTGGTGCAGAATTTTTTAACTAAATTTTCAAAGTCTCCCATGTTTCTACTAAAGAAGCCAGTATAAAAAAAGCAAGTACCTCATCATCAACTTTTATACCTCTGCTTGATAATTGTTCAACATTCCCTTGTAGATCATTTAGGTGATCTGCCATTGATATACCTTCTCGGTATTTCATTTGGACCGATTTTGTTAAATGAAATAGTTTATCATTGCCAGTCTTTGAAGTGTACAACTTCTCTAGTTTGTTCCTTAGGGTCTATGCAGTAGTCACATTACAAATACGGTTATACAAATTATCTTTGGCAAATTGTTGAATAAAACCACACACTTGTTCATACTCAAATTCTCATTCCTCATCTAACTTGCCCTAGAGTGTATATGTGCTAACCAGGGGAAAATGCATTTTTATCACAAAAGAAAGGTCCTTCATTTTACTTTTTCATATGTGATAGTTGGCGCCATTTAAAATAATTATTTTGTTCATCTTTGCTTCCATGGCCCTATCAAATACCCAGAGTCCGGTTGGCTCAGATACCAATTGCTTAGCCCACTAATAACAATATCAACACACGATTACTTCATTGAGAAATTTGATAGTGTCAAAATTAACAAATATGAATATTGATCCACAATGATCGCACAACAGAAACATTAGATTAGTCATAGAACTTTAGGCAAAAGAGTCACTATCAGTCGAGCAAGTTAGCCATTGAAAGTTAGGCAAAAGAGCCACCAATTGTTGGGCAAGAAGCAAATAGAAAAAGAAAATAAAATATGAGAAATAAAAACACCAAATTTAACATAGTTTACCTATATTGGGCCACGTACACAGGACAAATTCTAAAATTGTTTTCCACTAATTAAACAGTACGTATACAAGAGAGAAAATTCTCTTAAAACTTTCCAGAGATAATTTCAAAACAGTAACACACAAATACTTTCCAAAACATCCAAACAAAAGTCTCATTGTCTTACAAGAAAATTTCAAAATTTTCTTTTTTCTCTCACTCTAATAATCTTTTCAGAACTTCACTTCATCTCAAAACAATTTGTCAATGGTAGAGGCTGAGGTCCTCGTTCATTGGTGTCCATGGATGACCACTTACCCCTTTTCAACTTTATTTTTAAAATGTTAATGTGTGTAGACTACACCAATTTAGGAGGAAGTTAATACAACTATTACTACAATAATGAAATAACTAGCCTTTTATTTTACTAAATATTCGCGTGTTTGGTGTTGTATTTTATTTTATTTTATTTTATTTTTGCCGGTGGAAAGACAGCATAGGATCCAAGAAAATTTGACAATTCCTGATGATTTAGAAGACCACGGTTGCTTATTAATCAAAAGATTTGATCTGTAATTCCTTATTAGATCATAATCAACACACACATAGATGATGAGTAGGGTTGACATATAATTGTTAACGGGGATGATGATAAGGCTAGAACAAAATTATGTGAAATTTCGATATTAGTCTCTACAGTTTAATGCCTTAAATCTCGACTAGTTGTTTCCTTGACTAAATTATAAGAGTCTACCCTAATTTCCTCTTACCATCCATTCCACCCATAATTTGATAAATGACAGTTGATTGATAGTATCGCTTCCATTTTTGTTTGTTTTAACAGTATTTTAAGTTGATTTATTCAAGTAATTAATGAGAATGACAGAACATACACGAGATATTGCAACCTGTATCGTTGTCTCAGCTCATGATGTACTGACAATAAATTCAGCAAATTAGCTACCCTACCCATCTTAATCAATTCAATTTAATTTGTAGTCTTAATTCTAGAGTATAAGTTAAATTGACAGCATAGTTGTGAAGCAGAAAAATAAAAAATCACAAACACACGTGTTCATGTTTGAATCATTTTTTGATAAAAAGAGAGCAGTTTAATAGTTAACACGAGACTTTGAGGGAAGTTTAGAACAATCTTATAGCACAGTTAATTAGCAACTAAATATACGCCACCTGCTCCCATATAAAAGCAAGTTCTCCTAGCTGGTGATCCGTATTGGCTTGCATAATAATTAATTATTAAATTAGGGTTGTTTACATCCATGCTAGACACTCTTTTCTTTTCATTAATTAATTTGTAGTCATATCAATTGAATAAAATATCCTTACGCTTCAAACAAAAACAAATAGTGAAGCTACGTGGGTCACAAATAGAAAACTCAATTCAAATCATCCGTCTCACGGGACATATGGACCCACAATTTTGTACTCATCCTAACATTGTCGTGCAAGAGCGTTTTATTGAATCGGCGACGTCGCCTAAATTTTTTTCAATTATTTGCCAAAGTAATTGCTGATCGCGATCGAGACGTGTTAATTCGGCAAAAAAACTTCAAAAAGCCAAGTAGACTTTCAACTAAGCACGTTTCCGTCTCCCACTCTTTCCTAAGTGCTTCTCTTAATCATAAACGTGTATATATTCCCTATCATTTGGTGTAGAATCTACACAAGATTGAAGCCATAATAATTTTGACACGTTCGACGTGTTTTCATGTCTTCTTGTCTGGAAAACTCACATCTTGCAAGGCTGTTTTGCTGCGGAATGAACATGCGGATGAGCTTCGGATAAAGATCCAAAATACGCTCACATGCTGACATAGTCATTTAAAACTTTTTCAGAACTACAGTTCATACATTTTAAGGGATACTTTTAGAGTCCTTGAGATCCTAAATTTCATTTTAAATAATTTCAGGAACATAAATGGATTTTGTCTGTCTTACATTCTTTTTTGCTGTGTTTGGGAGAAGGGTATTTGTTGAAAATAATGTTTGATAGGAGTTATGTTGAAATAAATAATATGTTTAAAATGAATATTTTAATGAGATGAATAACATGATTTATTTAAATATATGTATAAAAAATATAATAATGATTGGATAATGTAATAGTATATAGAAATAATGATTATATTTTAAAGTGTAAATAAAAATAAATGTAAATATATGTATGAGATATATATATATATATATAGGTATTAATTTGATTATTAATAGATATAATAATTAAAAAATAATTAGTTATTATATGTATAAGAGAGAGAAAATTTAAATTTAAATTTAAATAAATATTTTATTGAATTGTATATTTAATACTAGAGAATTTGAAAGAATATGTTTAAGTTGAAAATTAAGTTACAAACATGACCTTTGGAAGCTTGTGTGTCTAAAATTCATGCCAAGTATCATACTGAATGGGATGGCCTGAACATTCCATTTTCCCTGCCACGCATTTTTATTAATTGAGTAGATAACTGAGTCTTATCCACAGAGAAGGGGGGTTTACTCTCGAAGCTGCTTCAACCGTCTCATCATAATATATTTGAAAGTTTATAAATTTTTTAAAATATTTTATAATTATTTAAATAAAATAATATATAAATTTCTAAATAAAATATTTAAAATTTATAAATTCATTGAAAATAGATAAACATTTCTGTTTTTTTATTTGAGATTATAAACTATTTACGAAAAAAATTTATCTAATATATGTGAGAAATTTATAAATTTTAAAACATATTATAAAATATTTTCATGAGCTTATAAGTTCACTTTGTACATCCTTTTATTATATAAAAATGATACAAATATTCTTAATTATATCATATTAATGATATTTGATTTATTTATTTTTATTATTTACACCAAAAAACCTATAGCTATAAATTTTGACAATTTTATTTAATAATTAATTTTCTTATTTTTATCTAAACACTTTGACGACTAATTTTTAAAATAAAATTTATTAATCTATAAACTCCAAACATAAGTCATAAGCTATGTAATCTATAATCACTTAACAATAATCTCACCTCAAAATATCTCAAGGTGAGGTGAAAGCATTTGAAAAGGCTATAGTTACAGCAACACCAGCATTATCCTACCAAATGCCGAATGATCTCCAGCAGGGCTACATAAGTGCCAACAACGAGAACAAGAATACCTATCAACACAATGCACCATGTGGATATAGATTCGAGCCCAAATCTCCGATAAAGGCCTGAGATCTTCAAGAAGCACAAGCATGGAAGAATGACCGAAGCTGTTACGCTCAAAAATGCACCAACAAGTGACATGAGATATCCGAAGAAGGGAATGGTCAGGGCCACAATGATGGTGCTTAGAACCAAACATGTCCGGATCAACATGCCAAGCCCTTTACCGTGGTACGATGGGAGACGGCCTTCAAGAGCACTTACAATTGGAGTCATCATCAAAGCATATTTAGCTAATGGATTTACAAGGGTGGTGTAAATCGCCACTTTGGAGCTGAGTTTGTTGGTCTGAAGGTTCAAAGTTATTTGAGACTCTATCGTTGAACCAAACATGAGGTACCCCAAAACTGCCATGGATGCATAGCTCATCGTGCAGACGAGAAAGCAAACAAGCAAGACCTGCATTTACAGTCAAATTCGGGGTAATTTTAATCATCGATGACAAAAACAGAAGATAACTTTCTCAATTCATTGATTGTACTACCTTAGAGAACTTCTTTTGGTTTCTCATTGAAGTGTACAATGTGGGAAAAACAGGATGAGCACAATAACAGAAGGCGTACAGGCTAATAGCAGTGGGAATTCCTTTAGGATTCAAAAATGTGCCCTTCTCATGAAATCCAATGCCATCGAATACGCCAGCCCACAAAATGGAACCAATCAGTATAAAAGAAGCCATGACTCCAGTGGCAGAAATGTAAGAAAGAATGCTCATATTTTCTAACCAAACGGTAGGCAGCAGAATGAGGCCAACAATAAAAACAAAGGCTTGTTTTCCGCCTATCATAACACCGCCAATTTCATATTCCGCATTTGGAAATAAGCCATGTAAATTGTCTCCCTCCAGGATCAAGAAACCCGTCGCCACCAAATACAGTTCAACATTCATTGCTACGGATACAAATGCCCTTCCTGTGGCTCCAAATGCTCTAGCACCAATGTCCGGGTAACTTCTTATGTTCTGGTCCATATCCATGCATCTTTGGATTAATAATCCAGTGTAGAAAGTACAGCCAGCAATAAGGAAAAAGAATACCAAGCTGAACCATCCCCCTGATGACAGTGCATATGGTATTGACAATATCCCAACACCTGAGGAACCAAGAACAATAATTAGTACAGATTTTTCCATTTTTTTCATCTAGTTTTGCTTGAAAAGAAAAAATGGTTCATGACTACACGGTTTTTGGAGCTACCAATGACCCATATTTTGAATAAACATTCATGGCCAACGAATAGCATATGTTTGGAGGAGGAATAGAGAAATAATCTATTTTTTTATTTTTATTTGATGCTTTCGTTCAAAGAACATGATGATCGTTGGATTGGCATGCCTCGTTTCTCACACAAATTGTGTTAGGTGAGATCAATTAAAGGAGATGGACGAGTTGATCATCAGAACAGGATAAGTGTTAATGCTTAGGGCTGTATTTATTGAGAAAGACAACATGTTGATCAGGACGCTTTGATACCAGGTGCATGCATAGAGGCAAAGTTCAACTTGGAGGCTCTATATTCAATCAAACACAATTTAAATAATCATGTCGATTGAACACTTCTTTTCCTTTTATTATTTATAGCACAGTATATTCAACGCTTTACTCAATTATTAATTTACACCAATTTAGAAGATGCCAAACCTTTTTTGTCTTTAAAAATGGATCCACCTTCTTGTTGGAACCCTGTTGATTTTCCAAATCTATCTACTCAAAACTTTTCAGCAACTGTTTTTGAGTTAATAGCAAAAGAATGGCACCTTCCACTTTTCTCAAACTTTTTGTCATTCGAACCAAATATTAGATCATTCGGGATATTAGGAGCACAGTTTATCATTTATTAACAATACAACTACAAAGTAGTATGTATATATGAAAAGGGCAGTAATGTGCAGAGCCCAATTCCCATGTTAGAAGTGTTCATTATCTCCCCGAAATATTATATACACACATACACATATTAAAAAATGGTTTGTTAATAAGGTGGTGATTTTTGTCAACCTGTTTTGATTAGTTTCTGAAACAATAGTAGGTATTTGCGAATAAGGTCGCCTGGGCAATGGCCATGAGTCAGAAATAGGAGATAAATAGATAAGTGGTAAAGCACACAAATTCAAACAAAATTGATAATCAATTATTGAGCCTATGTCCCCAATCACCATCATCATTGGGAAGAGAAAAACCGTGCAAGGCTGTCGAGAAATTGCCGTGAAAGCATACACGCAGATTTATGCATTGAGCCATAATTTCTTAGAAAACTAAAAGGAAGGATGAAAATACGGAACAAAGAAAAACCTGATAAAGCATTGAGGCCGTTGAAGCAGGTCTTGAAGAAAGACGTAGTGCCCGAAAGAGGATGCTGATGGCTGGCAGACTCAGAGCGACGACCATCGCTACTGCCGACCAAGAGTGGCACTACGACATCTGGGCAGCCATTATCTGCTTGGGTTTTCATTAGAAAGATTTCCAGTGGGCTGCGGCGTGAACTTTCTCTCCGCGTGGCTTTATCGAACACGCAGGAATGGCGTATTTGTAGATTAGGGCAGATTAGTTGCCAACAACGCGCATGTTTTCATTCCTCCGAGAATACATGTTTGTGGTTTCCCTTTCGTACTCTTGTGACCGCCGAAGGAAAGGGTTCATTCGACCATTCCAGGTGTTTTTTTTTAAATCTGATTTTTTATATATTGTTAATTTTAGTTAATGTAATTTTTGTTTTTATTTTAATTTGTTGTTACTAATTACACTTATTATTTAAATTTCAGAACAAGTTTTAATTTTTTAAATTTATATAACCTAACAATTGTATGATAAAATATAAAACACTGCAAAAAGCGTATTAAAATCATTTTTTATTTTATTTTATTTTATTTTATTTTTGCTAGTAATTGGAGTTAATTAATATTCAAATATATGAATGGGAGTCATACATATGATTTTTATTGAATAAATAATTTTGGCAAAGTTGAAGTAAAAAATCCTTAAGCTTTTATATATTAATTGAGACAATACATTTTAATGCATAAGAAAAAAAATTGGTAAAAAATATTCACAAATTAAACTTGTTTTAAAATTTAAATAATATGTGCAATTAGTAAAAAATAAAAAGTAAAATAAAAACCGAAATTACATAAACTAAAACTAACAATATATTAAAAAGCCAAAAATAAAAATAAAAAAGGAGGCCGAAATGATCGAGAAGGACCCCTGCGGTCTACCAAATCATTATCTCTGAAGGGCGCGTTTCGCTCGTGGGAGTGGAAGAAGGGTAACTTCGTACAAATCAAAGATCATATTATATTCATATTGGCGCCGGTTTCCGTTCTTAAATGAAGAATAAAAAATGAATTAAATAAAAATTAGCAAGTGAATTAAATAAATAAAAATTAAGGGAGTAAAGTAAATAAATAACATGTAAGGAAGGTACAACTAAATATACTTATTTTCTTAATATGTAGTTTAAATATTAATAGTAGTGGCATATTCATGTGTCCACTTAAATTTATAAAATATAAACTAGAATATTTTTTAAAATTATTTTATGTATAGTGTGTATAAATTTATCACTATACTCACTCGTGTATCCAAATATGAAATAAAATAACAAGACTTCAAAAAAAAAAAAAAGACAGAGAGAGGGAAAAGCAAGATAATGCAGGAGAAATGATGAAAATAGAATTCATATTATAAAATTGAAAAAGATTAATTTCATCACCATCTCAGTATATAACATAGAAAAGATTATTAATTTGATTATTATCTAAAACAATAGAATTTCAAAAACAAAATAATCCGTTGAATTCCATCAGGAAATTCAAATAAAATTTTCAATTTATTTTGTGGCAGCTCTGTAGTCCATATAATTTATTCTTCCATCCATTCATCAAAGTGGTAACGTAAGGACAGCATCAAAGTTTCCCCTTTCCCACTTTATGGCGCGAAGAGAAAACCATGCAAAAATACGTGAAGTCCAGTAGCCATTTGCCGTGCTGATTTATTAAAGCGCGCCCTTCAAAAGGCTACGTTTGGATGCAAATTTTTATACAACAAATTTTATTCGTCAAAATATACTACCAAATAAAATCACACTTGTTTATATTTTCTTTCATTTATTTTTAAACTATGTTTCCGTGTCAATTTTATACCAACACAATTTGCATTAAACAAACCCTTCGCGGCTGTTACCAAATTAAGATTAGTACATTTGTACATAACTCTATCTATTATTGATTTTTAAATCAGTCAGACTTCTAATTGATGATCACAAATTAATCTAATATAATTGATGAGTTACATGAATTTAGGTTACCAAAAGTGACAAATGTGGACGTCTGAAGGATATATACAGTGCTGAAAGCTGATTGGATAAAATCTTTAATGGATATGTATGAAGAGGTTGTACTTATCCTTAAACCATGCTCCGATGCAACAGGGACTAGGAGTTTCTATGCTGCGCGACTTTGTAATAACGATTGCTTATTTACAAGACTTTGTATAGATGTAAGAACTATTATGCATGTAAATACCACAATATTTTCAAATATCCTAAGCATTCAAAGAAGCCCCCAATTCTTTAACCGTGGAGTGCTAAAATTTTTGAATTTTGTTCTTTATTTTTGTGAGAATCAAAGTGAATGAACAACATAATGATAGTACAAATTAACAGTGTAAGAAAATTTTAAAGTTATGAATAGTTATATCAAGTATAAAACAAGAGTGTGTTGATACATGTAGCCATGCAGTCATTTTAAGAGGAGAGTGTGAAGTTTGTGTGAAAAGTGTGAGTACTATTCACTTTACTTTTTTACTATATTTTATTTGTTACAATAGAGTAATGTTAATTTGATAATATAGAAGCGAATTTCTAAATTTCGTAAACATTGATGTTTTATATCTGTTTTTATTATTGCAGGTGGTATGCGTGCGTATGGTGTGTAAAGATGTTTTGCTGAACTACTCAAATTAGATACTTTTGTTGCAATGTAGTTGGAACATCAATGTATCTGTAACATTAACAGTGCAAAATTTTCGGTGGCAAAAGTCTGTGCCTCCGTTGATGTATCTCTAATCCCGAAAAAGCAACGCAGGAAAGTTTTAGGTCACGCCCGTTAGTCATTTTTTCATGGATTGGTGATATAAATTTGCATTGATCAAGGATAAAAGTATAAATTTATATTGTATAATCAAAATAGTATCAAAATTTTCACAATACCGTATAATTTCTTTTTTATAATTTTATAGACGGTCATATGCCTCGAACTATATAATGCTAGACTTAAGGTGATGTGGTACGGTAAATTGACATCATACTATCTTCATTTCCGTTTATTTTATTCCCGCTTTAGTTGCTGCATTTCTTCGGCTTGAAGATTCCCGATTTCTTTTGCAACAATTTCAGTAATTATTGCTACCATGATTGGGCCAACTTTAGTTGTCTGAGTCACGCATTTTAATTTCTTAATTAGAGTAGGTGCAGGTCCAATTTAATTTCGTAAACGAGGTTGGTGCCCGTCCATTTTAATTTCTTAGATGAGCAGGGGCACGTCGGTTGATTTCTACCACACAATGATAAAAAAAAAAGAAGGAACATAATTAAATATTAAAATTGTGGTCCTTACTAATCGTCATTTGTATTTTTGCCTTTTACAGCACTACACCGCTCCATGCTGGAGTATTCACTCTTCCCAACCCGGAGCACAAATATAGGCCTCACCGCACACTTCTGAACCAAACAGTGGGCAAGCCGGCTTGGAGCAGCGCGTCCGTGAACTATGGCAGCGACGCGTCTCTGTCCGCCTCTGGCCATTTCTGACTTCATAGCCCACATACAATAAATGCACTAATTGATTGTAAAATCAATCATAATTTTAATATTTAATTATTTTTTAATTTATAACATTTACGCATGTATCAAATCCATCTTAAAATAGACCCAACAATGACAGAAAAAACTCTAGCAATTTAATTTCTACTATTCTCCAATCATTTATGGTTATAATTCAAATACAATTTATTCAGTTGGCTCACGGACATGCCAATGAGATTGCACCCACTGGGGACATCCGCTCATACCAGATACTAAATGTGCAGGCCACGTGCCTCGGCCCCAGGGGACCTCAGCTGATTTATATCAAGGGATGGACCCTTTCGATCCCATGGACTGGCTGTGGACCTTTTGACATGTAGTAAACTTTAGGACGTATATTAAATTAACATAATTTATAAAAGGTATAAAAGTAAATAAATAAATCATATAGAAATCCTTAAAATGTTTAAGATACATGAATTTAATTTTATTTTTTATTTTATTTTTAAAAAATAAATAAATATTATAGAAACTATTGAAATATTTAGACCAATAAATTTAAGTATTTTGTAACATGTTTTAATTTTTAACCTCATCATTAAAAATTAATTATTTTCTTGTAAATGTAGTTACTTTATTCATCTATTATTTTTATATAAAATATAAGATTACTAGACATAACAATATTTTTATTAAATAACATTTTTTATTTTATTTATAAAAAAACAAGAAACCTTAAATCTGAACAAGTTGTCATCAAATATGTAATTTTGTATTATGAAACTAAAAAGAATAAGTATATTAGTTTATATAACAAGACGGGGGCAAAACACTTAATAGTATGATATTGATAACAAAAGAGAAAGTACTCTATGCAAAAGAAATGCTATGCTGAAAAATACGACTTCATGCAAATGCTCTGGGCAGGCCTGCAATTTGGTTACAGTGGACGTTTCAAATGGTGAACTTTATTGTACAATTTTGTTTCTGTGTTTTTTTTTCTAATAAAAGAGTACACGAAAAATAAACCCTGCGTAAATAAAGGGTATCAGCCCAAAGTAACAACTAGTAGTGTGCTCCTTAACCCTGTAATTGAATTTGGGCCTTTGAGAAGAAGCCCATTTTCTATGATTACTATTGTGCCGGGCGACTATTAAAAACTCAAACTGCACGATCGCCGCCCCAGTTGAAAATTTGATTTATTTGTTGTATACTGGGAATTTTTAATTATACAAAGCATTGCTCGTGTGGAAATTTATTTAAGCGAAAGATGTGTTCCGCATTAGTAATATTTGAAAAAGTAATTGCGTACCTTAAAGGTACTTTTCGCGAATCAGTCCAGTTGTTAAAAATGATAAATAAGTGATTAAATTAATCTGAAATGAATTGGGCCACAAATAAATAAAAAAAAAATTTCTTCGATGACATATCTGGAGATATTTGACCGACCACGGGAATTTATAATGGGTAGATTTCCATGACGAGGAAATATTCAAGACAAAGGCTTCACACGTCATTCGACTATTTTCATAGTTAAAACATCCCAAACAATGAGGTACAAAACAACATGGACTATTTTTCTCATGGTGGTTCGCAATACAAAATAGGAATGGGCCCTGTGGTGATTAAGTTAATGTAGGACGAGTCATCATACACCAAATCAAGATTAACTTCTCCTTGCAAGTTGACATAATAAAAATACTTGGACGTGCTAGCGGCTTATTATTTTTACTGCATTATTGCCTGTTTGATGTTAATTATAGCAAGTGCAAGCGTTTAGAAAATTTAATGTGGTAATGGAAGAACTAAAAGTCACTGATTTATTCCTTACTAGGCTCGTTAAATAAAAGTGAACCTGCATTCTGGAGGACTATGTTTGGAAGGGATCTTTGGGTTGCAAGTGGCGTTCAGTGATAATTGTGTCGAGATAAGTAATATATTTTAAATTTATTTATTTATAAATATATAAAATATATTATAGTGATTAAATAGCGCGATAATATATAAGGATAATGATAACTTCGTAGAACATAAATATGTATAAATGAAAGGATATGAGGATATTAATTTAATTATTAATAGTTATAATAATTAATTGATTATATATATATAATAAAAAATAAAAATAAAATTATTATTGAATGATATATTTAATAATATTAAATCTAATGGGTTAGCAGGATTTGAATGGGATCGCAATCATGGGGGAATGAAGTAGGCGTGGGCCTATTCACTTTGTGGGATTAGCCCTCATTAATTAATTTATCTGGATGCTAAATCACCAACATGCTGAATAGATAATCCAGTCTAATAGGTTTGATAAAATAATTCCAATTACTTGACTCGTTTGATATTTTACTTAAAAACATTTTTTCCCCAAACTTGTTGATCAAATGACTCTTATCCCAGATAATCCAATTCAATGTCTTCAAATTTGCTTTGTACTTTCATCTCAGCTACACTATGCTGCTCTCTCCCAGTATGCTCAAAAAATTCACCATTGATAGAACATGTCATTATTTATAATTATTCATGCATCTATATGACATTATTGAAGAAAATTTTTTTTATAGTTACACAACTTCTATTATTTTTATTTTTTATTTTTTCTACCCATTTCTCTGTTCCTTTCTTTTAATTCATTATTTTATTTTGTGTTCTCTTTCAAATCTTCTTTTTTTTTTTATTTGATCTTTCTTTATTTTCTTATTTCAAATATTTTTAATACTTTTAATTTATGCCATAGTATCAAGGATGAGGCTTTTCAATTGTACCGTGTGAAATTTACAACTATTCTTATTTTAAAATTTTTAAATTTCTATCACCAGTGTTTAATTTTTTGTAACATCTAAAATTAAGTATAATTTTGTATTATTAATAAGTGTTGCAAAAGAATTCATCTAACTTACAATAGTTTAGTTTTGTTGGATAGATATCAATTGAAATTGTATAATAATTATTACGCCATTGATTCGTGTGAAGGGAGGAGTGTGAATATAAATAAAAAATACATAGTTTTAATAAAATTTTGAAGTAAAGATATTTAAAAAAGAAAATAATCACATTAAACAATCTAATGTAATAAACACATAACTAAATTATCCTATATTTTAATCTATATTAATAAACATAATATCATATTCTAGAATTAAGTTGTCTTCCCTATAATTCTTAAGGCATTAATCAGGTGAACAAAGCCAATGACTACTGTATAATATCTATAGCTTTAGCTGACGTTTCCATTTCAGCTCATTTATTCGGTCAGTTTGTGATGTGATTTAAGCCCACTCCCATAGCTTTGGTAGGAACCAAATTTTTAAACAGAAAATTTAACATGAAAATTAAAAAATAATATAAAAATAAAAAAGGAAATAAAAAATATTATTTTTATATGTAGTATGTTTTAAAGAATGATTTTGGTGATGCAATTATGCATATTTGCATCCAACACAGCCCATATATTTCTCATACATCTAATTTGTTGCAGTAGTTTTGAGAACTCAGAATGACACTTGACGTGTGCGGGTAACAATACTATTTTGTTTTTATTTAGAGTTAATGTTAACTTGTTAGGTTGCCAGTGCATCATAATTTGTTCTAGAAATTGATTTTTTATGGTGAAACGGCGAAGAAAAATTCTTTTCGGTTAGTAGTAAATTTAAGGTACGATTAGATGGGTCCTACAATTCAGAACACCATGATGAAAATTTGTTATACAATAATAATTGTTGTTTGATGTGTAAGACTTGTTAGATGTGTTGTCTAGAAAAAAAAGTATTGATAATTGAAAATATTATTAATTTTATTAATAAAAATATTATTATTATTATTTTGTCATTATTATTGTTGTTATCATTATAGCCTAGTTGTAGCAGGTGTTACAAATTAACAAAAAGAAGAGAATGGCGTCATGGTAGCTATAATGGAGGGAAGTATTTTTAAGAATGAATTTTTTTAAAAAAAGATTTAGAAATAAGAATTAACATAATATTTTGTAAGAGAATGGCAAATTTTTAAAAAATAACACTGCGATTGGATAACATGCTATATCTCATTACTTATTTCTATCAGAAAATTTCTTTAAAAAATGGCAACATTTTTCTTGATTTCGGAAATTTTTTCAGAGAAAACTACATCGTATTTTGTTTCCTTTGAAATAACTGATTGACTACAAATTTAGCAAATTCTTCATCGGAAAATTATGAGAACTCCATCAACACATGACCCTCATCCTGATTTGTTGAACTAGATCCATTGTCCCGCAGTTTTTTTCACATCTGCTTAAGTCTCCATTGCATTCAATGTGGAGTTCGATTTTTACATCTTTGTGTTGCTGTCACTATTGCTCGATATCTCCACCTGAAGTAGCTCTGCAATTTTTGTGGCGGATGATGCTCTAGAGTGATGGCCGTTTTTGTCGCCGTCCCTTGATGTGTCGCTACTGCCACCTTTGAATGTAGGCAGTAGTTAATGAAATGGTGGAAATCATGACAAGGCTTCAACAGGATGGATAGGTTGTGTTGATGCGGAGAGGAGTTGATGGTGTTACATTTTGCTCCACCATCTTCCACCACTAGAGCTTCAAACTGGTGGCCCCATAGGCGCTGATCGACAGAGAGTACATTCAATTTGGCTCTCAAACCATAGCTATCTCTGCATTTACCTTTCCTATTGTAATTATTGCTCTTGAACGCGTTCTCGGTTGCACGCTGTTGTTGACTTCGCGGTGGTTATTTTGGAACAAAACTTGTATGGCTATGATGATGAACAGCGTGTGTCATGGTAAAGGTTTTGAAATTGAGCATGACATATCTTGGTAGGCGACCAGTGTGGTTTGCAGCCATGGCGTTGATGCCTTTTCCTTTCATGTGTCTTACCATCCCAATCTGAGCCACAAAATTCAAGTTTTGTGTTTTGTAATTGTAATTGTGGTATGGTAGTACACCGATAGGTGTTTTCTAAGTTGGTGCGGGGGTTTGTTGGTGGCTGTGGTGGGTGGCTATGGCGGTTTTCCTCCCAGTGCCAGTTGAATATTGCAAGTTTTGTGTTGCTAAATTTGGCTCTATTTGGCCATAGAATGATTAGTAGCTTAATGATGTTACAATGATGTATAGTGTGTTAATTATGTGCTACTGAAAGTTTTGCTGTTTTGTTTTTAGCATGCAGGTGGTGTCAGCAAAATTATTAGGATGGAAAGGGCAACTAGTAGTATTAGAGCTAAAGATTGAGTAGCAATGTTTGAAAAGAAGGTTGGTCGCGTAGTGTTAAGGTAGGATTGAGTGATCAATATATGTGTAATATGGAATAGTCGACAGCACAGTTTGTGCATTGTATGTATGTTTCTTTGTTCATTTGTGCAATTATTGTATATGTAAAGCAAATATAGCAAGATATGTTTGCTAATAGCTGTGGATTATATTCAAATCTGGCACTGTAGATTGACAGCTTTACATGTCCTTGTTTCGGCTTTAAATATAAGCATTTTCATATGTTTCCTTACACTTAGGCTCACTCACGCCATCTATTGTACTTTCTATTGGAGTTATGCTTTGGTTGGATTTATTGCAACGAGGTAGTTTGTTGTCTATCTATTTAAGGTTGAAGGTATGTCATACTATTACTACCCAACAGTCTGCCCAAGGCTATGGGTAGGGTCCTATTTTGGGTTATTAATAGGGCAATCTTCAAATGGGAATAGAATGCAAATATCTGTATAGATGCATGACATTGTGGCTATATGTTGTGTTGGTTTTTTTATATGATTCTAGGTTGATGTTCTTTTCTTAGCTTTTGAACGACACTATATTTGCATGTCTACATTAGTACTGATAATTTATTTGTACCCTAGTTTTTTAACTAGTAAAGTGTGTGCTTTTTATTTGTTTGGTATTCCATTATATTATGGCTTTATATTTCATAACTTATTTGCATTTAGTTAGTAGTTATGAAAGTACGTAGTTGTGGATTAATTACATATTGCAATAGTAAGAGTCTACTCATAAAATGTAAGCTACGTGAATATTCAGAACCATTCTAACCATAATCTTCAAATCAACTCGAATGAAATGCTTTTACGCTTAGGAAGTTGGAAATAGCATAAAGTTGAGGAAAAATATAAAATTAACGATAAAGGGATCTTAAATTGGGGGACATTAGAATATTTATTAACCAATAAAATTAATAAAAGTTGTTAAGATAAAAGTGATAAAATAATGCATTTGAGTGAAATAAAAATCTATCATGAAATAGATTAAAAAACTAAAGGGACATGACAAATGGTTGAAATTTGAAAATACTACAGAACTATGGCAAATTAAGAAATTAATTACCAAAAACATAACAACTTGAGTGCAGAATAAACATTTGAATGTGTAACGAACATTTAACATGTAAATATATAGTGTACTTAAGTACTATTTTACAATAATTGTTTCAACGAATAACTAGAAATTTTATGAAGTGTATTAATTCTATGACTATATTATAACAAGGAATTGTAAAAAATAATAAGACATGTTCTGAAAATAAAAATATATAATAACAGTTAAGTTATTTGCAAAATTAATTGTCTATTTTTATGCAAGTAAATCATATTCAAAATCTAAACTAAATGTAAATATTAAGAAAAATTGTATAACTAACTTCGTCAAAACTAATCTAAATATTGTATTACGAAGTGCCATAGCTATCTTGTCATAAGTAACGTCATTTTCATGAAATAATTATTAAACCTAGGATTCAATTTGCAATGGTTTTTTTTTTCCATTTTTTCGTTGCACAAAAATTTTAAGTAATTTTCTAATTAAATTTTTAATAAAATGAAACTATAAACTTTTGAATTTATCTCACATTATAGTTACCTAAATTAATTACCCCTTGTTTCCAATATCATAGTTTTTATTTTAACATGTACATAAATTTTTAATTTAATTTCGTAAATGCCCTTTACATTTTTAAATAATTTTTAACCTTTCAAACACGTTTTTTTATTGTACTTCACTTGTGTTTTGCAAAATAAAATATATTTAAATTCTAAATTAATGTTGTTGTTTAATCTTTGAAGCAATTTTCTATAATTTGTGACATTTTTAATTGTATAGTTTTAGTCACCTTTTTGCTAACTCTAAAATTAAACTTTTATAATCTACAATGCATTTTTTATTAACTTAATTCTTTTCATATTACAGAGGTTATGAATTGTCATTAATATGTGAATTAATTTCTATTTTGACTTGTTAATCGTTTTTAAATTGAGTGTTTTTTTACTTTTTAATTATTTTAATCCATATGTTAATAACTATTGTAACCTTATAATTATTTTTAATCAATATGCTATTTCAGAACACATTGAATAGTCAGTAGTCCAGGGTTGTTCGTAAAAGGTTTACAATAATTAGTGGATCGGGCATTACAAGGTAGATGACTTGCAGTATAATTTACGTGACTTATTCACTAACATAAATGCGTGTGTTTATGACTAGTAAATCATTATTTAAGCACGATTAGAACTTAGTTGGTATTACCCACTTTTGTTGCATGTATTTAATGGTCCATCGTGTGTTTTGGAGCATACATGTCGTTGTCTCAAACTTACAGTACTTAAACAAGTGAGAGGTTTGACGACACACACTGGCTTGCCCAAAACATCAATGCATTTATTGACATAATATATGCCGAGGTACAGTGTGGCAATTTAGTACAAATAACTTTTATTGCATCAAAATAGAATGACATAATGATTCAAATGTGTGTGGCACTGGGGTACAACTATACAACTAAACAATTGATTGAAAAGTTTAATAGAATGAAGACAACGTAGAAGAGATGCTACCAACTATTAAATTCTAAGATCGGGTTTGGGTGGCACAACAAGCGTGACATGGTCATTGACACAGACGAAGTGTGGCGTATATGGTTGGCAGTAAGTTTAATATATTCTATCCTAAGTCATATATAGTAGTGCAATCGAAGGTTTTTTATTCATATTATAATCTCATGATTTTTACCATTTGTAGGCAAACCTAGGTTATGCTAAGTTGCGAGAGAAGGGTCTCCTAAGGTACAGTAACCTAAGAGACATATTTAGGCGTCATATTGCAATTGGTAAGGTGGCACGTGGATCTACGCAACCTCCAACTCCACTGCAAGTTTAGCGTCTCCATGATGAGGAGTTAGGTGAAGCTGAAATTAGGACTAACTGCAAATGATGCTCCACAATCCTCCTATTATGGTTTTCAATTATCCAGTGGTCACAAGTGCACTAACACTGTTTCCAGTCGTGTGAGCTTTGTAGTCATAGGAAAGGACAAACTAGATGGTTGCATCACAAAATGACCCAACTAGTGTTACAACCGTTGAGATGTATGTTGGTGCATTGGAGGAGATGGATGATTTACAAAAGGAGACATATTTCAAAGCTCTGAGCATGTTTGAGGATCTAACTTGTCGCTGCATTTTTCTTGCCCGCTTAGCTCATAAGAGACTTACGTACTTATAGAGATTAGGTTAAGATGGATGGTCGTATTTGAAATTATATTAGCTGCAGGACTTCGTAGTATGATGTAACTTAATTTTCAATAGTGTTGTTTTAAACTCAATTCCAAACCCACATTGACTAGCAAAGTTCCCATTTGACAAATCCATTTAGGATTCATATTTTGGTAATCAATAATTTAACTTAGGGGGTATATTTGAATATTTCAATGATAAGTTTACATGTGAGAAACAAAATATGAGTTGAAGATATCCATTTGGCAATCTAGTAAGATACTACATGATATGCATTTCACATGTATAATAATGTAATTATATTTGATAGGAAAAAAGTTAACTAGAGGCAAATATTAGGAAATCACTAAGGTAGTCTAGAATTTGTAATGGCAATTCAAACATATATGCTTGCTTAAATGAAAATTAAGTATATTACATCATAAACCTGTAGACGCTTACTTCTAAATTGCTAGCATACAATCTCACTATGTGTTAAATTTTCTTAGGATATGGGTCATCACGTTGTTGAGCCTCATGACATTGATATCGATGATGATGTTGTAGACAATATTGCCGATGACATCAGCAACAATGTTATGGGATCAAGCAATAGTGCGTGGGCCCATTTGAATCGAGGGATCCAAAACTTTGCAATTTTCTACCATGAGGGTGCCTCGTGGTTGTTCTCAAACATGTTTAAACATCCTTTTCAAGACTCCCAATTTCATGACCTTGACCGGTTAAATAAATTACTCTTAGTTATGACGATCGATTCTCTGATGCTCTCCGCATTACGAAGCCAATGTTTCACTTGTTGTACAAGAAGGTCGTGCAAACAGGTTATTTACCATAACAAGATACGGTTTATCTATTATCGAAAGAGTTTGTGGCCATCTTCCATTAGCACCAAGATGTTGTCGAGTGGTTTTACCGTTCACCAAAGACTATTAACCATCACGTGCACATGGTGTCTAAGGCATGGCACACTATGGCTGTAGAGTATATTCAGCCACCAAACATAGACGTAGTGCCTAAGCAAATTCTTGTCACCCTCATTGGTACCCTTACTTCAAGGTTAATAATAAACATATTTCAAGCACGAAACAATAGCATCTTTCCCTTGACACACAATTTTTTTTTCTATCAATGTGTTGCAGGACCATCTAAGGCCATTGACGGAACACATGTGCCTGCTTGGGTGCCAACGGTCATGGCCTCGTCATATTGAAATGAAAAGGGTATACTTAGCCAAAAAAAAATGGCAGCATGTGACTTCAACATGAAGTTTACTTGGACACCTATGATTCCTTTGTTAACTTGCAGTCTTACCTTTTCTGATTGGCAGGGAAGTACTATATTGTCGACACGGGATACGCAAATATTCTTGGATTCCTAACACCCTATCGAAGGGAGTGCTATCACATCCCTAGGTAGTGTGGTGTCAGTTGAAATCCCAGCACAGTAAGAGAAGTTTCAACAGACGACCTTTATTTGTTTGCAACCACATCAAGTTGTGCTTCAGTGTGTTGAAGATGTGATTCCTTATTCTAAGAGGACTCGTGCCAAACTATGGCCTAAATTCTCAAGCTGATTTTGTAATTGAAATGTGTATTACCTACAATTTTGTAATAACACACTACAATGACAATCATTTTCTGCACGAGATAGCTGGCCTTAACTGAGTTGACAATGATCTGTAGGCATCGGAAGCTCGACAAGAGGAAGAAGAAGTCCCCCAATTAGATTTGCCTAATGACGCCATATGAGCAGGGAACCTCATGAGAGACCAAATGGCACAAAAAACTTGGGATGGCCAATGGGACTGATATTGCATAATAACTTTTGGTTTAACGTGTTGCATTCTACAGTGAATATATTATTTATAACCATTTCTGTTGTATATTGGATGGTGTATGGTGTGTGGCATGTATGCACTATTTTCCGTTTGAACTGTGTGTACACTTTTTGCTTAAATCCGTAATTATCGCATACACTATATTGGCCTCATGTTTCAAGGAATTTGTTGAGAACAAGCTTCAATTTATTTTATTATGTTAGAATGGATTCAAATGTAGATTCATAAATCAAACAAGCAATATACAATAAATACGAGTGCATAATTATGGACGTAAATTTATGTAACTTAGAACTCAATTGCTATGCAAGTGCTAGACATTTACATTTAAAATCCATCACTAAAAACTTTACATATAACAAACATAATTATATTTTTACTTAACTAATCTTATTTTTAATAAATAAAAGTATGTAAATGAGGATATAAATGTACTTAATGAATTTGCATTTCAAAAATTGAAATGTTTGAAATTCCTATACAATTTGCACATTCCAATTTGAATGTAAACATCAACTTAAAGAGTAACAACCCACAACTAGAGGAACGTGCCATCCAAAAGGAACCCATGCTATCTCCCCGCAATGCCTAATAGGGACCAGTGGGATGTCCTCGAGGAGGCTGCCCTAATCAATGCACTTATTGATATTTGGATGGAGCGCCCACACTTCAACATGACGTATGACGCCGACATGTACCTAATTGGTGTAGGCCTTGCCAGACAGCTCACACAACAGTTCGGGCGTGAGTTCACTATCTTTCAGGTGATGTCACGGCTAGCCCACTTTCAGGCCCGTTATGCTTGATTCCTCTATTTTTCGGAATAACCCAGTGTGATTTATGATGTACAGACCTATATGTCTCAAGTGGGCTGTGCATATTGGGCAGAAGGTTGATAGGTAAGTAATTTACAAATTGTATCAAATTTTTTTTCAAACATCTCTCGATTAACACTTTCACAAATTACACTATATATCATAACCTAATTTCATTCATGTATGACATACTTCACAAAGGCCATGACACTAGAGAGAATGGCGCATTGTAGGAAAGTCATTGTATGGTATACTGCATACACTCTTCTCAGCCTCAACACTTCCACAGGGTACCCCTAAGCCAGAGGGAGATGATCCCCCTAGTGAGTTGATTGTCATATCTGATTCTGACATGGAATCAGGCTAGCAAAATTCTCCCACACATGTGCAACTCCTTCCACCACATGATGTCATTAACATTGAGTCATCACATGAGACATTTGATGTTGCCTTATCATCTGTTCTTCATTCTCAAGATTCGTGGGAGGCTGCGGTGCAGCAACAACAACACAATTCTAGGAGTCGGGAGGGGAGGGCATTGAATAGGAGAGCATACTAGATAGTACGTCGCGGTGGCCAAACTAGAGACGTAGATCTAGATAGTTGCAATTCCACTGAGTGGCCATGCATGCTACGAGTGCTACCCTAACTTATTACATGATGCTACCCATTTCTGTCTTCTGCTCATGTCTGTGTGTGTATTTGCTTTATCATGTACTTCTACATTTGGACTTATATTTTAATGATTTGCTTGTTATACTTGCTCATGTATGTGATATTTGTCTTATCATGTACTTCTATAGTTAGATTTACGTTCTCATGATTTGCTTATCTGAAAATCTTCTGCTCATGTATCTGTGTGTATTTGTCTTATCATGTAATTCTACAGTTGGACTTATGTTCTCATAATTTCCTTTCTATGAGAATTCTCCAAACTATTTATCTTAATCAAATGACACTTATTATGACATCTTCTTTTGTGCTTATTGAGTATGTAATTTAAATATGAAAAGGCAACCTGCTTTAAAGAAATACCATAGACATAGCCGTTTAGTATTAAATGAAGTTAATACCTACAAAAACAAGTCCTTAGTAATAACAATGATTACAATACTAAGTAGTAGCTATAATAATAACTAGTCAAAATTGCACACTATATGTGTGTGCTTGTTTGTTAAAAAATTATTCATTATATCAATTAAATTTGAAAATAAATGTATTTTTATTTTAATCACATTTTAAGTATGAAAATAAAATTTTTATAAATTAACTTTCATTTATAAGTTTGACAAAACGATTTTATGTTAAAAGAAAATAGAAAAAATTGAAATAAAAATTAAGAGAGAATAGAAAACAACTAAGGATAATTTAGTGATAACAACAATTACAACTACTATAAAAATAATTCTCATAATTAATGTAATACTAAAATAATAATAAAATAATAAAAATGATAATATTAATAAAAATAAAAATATAAACAACAATGTAGTACTTTTATCACAGGATGATTATTAATAATAACAATTGTGACAATAACAATATTATTATAATCATAATAATGATAATAAAAATATAATTCTAATTAATGTTAGAAATAACAACAACAATAACAATAACACCGAATAAAACAATAACAATAAACTAATAACAATTATAACAACAATAACAGTAATAATAATAATAATAATAATAATAATAATAATAATAGTAGTAGTAGTAGTAAAAATAATAGTAGTAATAATAATAATAACAGCAACAATAATAATAAAATTAAAATATTAACCAATAAAATAAATAATAATAAGCATAAAAAATATTAATTTATGATTAACTCCAACATATTTACTATACACTCATAATTACCTCTCACAATATTAACATTTTCTAAACATAACTACCTATTATATTCCTATAATTATTATATTATCTCATAAATACCATTTATTTACAAAAAACAAAATTCCTATTTTTCTATTCGTTTTCTTTTTAAAAAAAAAATCACTTTTTTTTTATTTTTTTATTTTTTTATTTTTTCCTAAAACGACGGCCTATCCAATCGCAAGCTAAGAGTCTCTCTCTCCCCCTCGTTTTTTTTTTTTTTTTTTTGACTTTTTCTTGCCTG
This sequence comes from Avicennia marina, assembly GCA_019155195.1. Classification (NCBI taxonomy): domain Eukaryota; kingdom Viridiplantae; phylum Streptophyta; class Magnoliopsida; order Lamiales; family Acanthaceae; genus Avicennia; species Avicennia marina. Next base: position 12,852,644 of record CM032765.1, read on the forward strand.
TCTTCTGGTCGTTGCTGACTCCTTGTGAAGTTCGTGTCTTGAAACAGATTAAATAAATTCCAGGAAAATTACGAGGGAAAATGCGTAGCCTATCTTTATTTTTTAACTTTGGTACGTATTTTTAGATTTTTTTTTTTAAGAATAAGAAAAAAAATAAAATTTAATAAATATAATAATTTAGTATGATACAAACACAGGATGCGTATAAGTTTGTGGGGGCAACCGGCTAATGTGAGCCTTTTCCCGGGCTCTTTCAGCGTATAATATAATTAGAAAGCTGCGTTGAAACTTTCGTGTGTGCCCTGATCTTGTCTAGTTTTCTTGTTTCTTGAATTTTAGGGTCAGCCAGGTTGTTGTTTGAAATGAAAATGGAGAGCAGCCAGCAGAGTTTGAGTGATGCGACCAGCTCAGGTGGGCTAGTGGCCGCAGAAAACCCCAATATTGGCGTGCCTCTGGTTAGCTGCATCTGGATGTACTTCAAAGAGAGTTACCCTCCTCGTTTTCTGAAAAAGGTAAAGCGTACAGTTCTCTTCTCTCTTGACTTTCAAGCTATTGAAACATTAACCACAGAACTTGAGCATGAATGCGTTCGTTGACGCATGTAGTCACAGGGTTGACTTTTTTCTTCAGATTTCCGTTCAGGGTTTGAGAAGCTCTAATTGTTCTCTCCTCTTTATTACGAATTAATCCATACAAAAAATGTTATGCTTCTTTTCTTCAAGTGATATAGCATAGAAATCGAGCTTGATGTCATCCAAACTGGCCGGAAACGCTTGCGCTTGCTTCTAATTCAGCCTAGTTGCTAATCGAGAGACTGTTTGAGGTTTATACAAACAGGTGATTGCGGAAGTAGTTGCGACGTACCTGTTGGTGTTTGTGACCTGTGGCTCGGCGGCTCTTAGTGCCAGCGACGAAAGCAAGGTGTCGAGGCTTGCAGCATCTGTGGCAGGCGGCCTCATCGTCACCGTCATGATCTATGCCGTTGGCCACATCTCCGGTGCTCATATGAACCCTGCCGTCACCCTTGCTTTTGCAGCCGTCAGGCATTTTCCCTGGAATCAGGTCATTACTCGTTATATTATTATTATTTTCTCTCCTTGGATATGCATACCATGTATCTTGTGCTTGTGATGGATCGTTGCTACTGTTTTGCCTATTAGAAGGATTAATAAACAGTCACTAATTAATTTTGTTTGCATCAAGTAAGTTAATCAAGATTGGAAGAAAATTGATTCCAGATGAATACAGAAAAACGTCTGACAGTGAGCGACCATACGTTTCAACATCAAGCAAAACCCTTTATTGATGTTTGGCCCCACAAAAGCACAATAGAAACATCTGCGGATGTGAATCGACTCATTCACAGATAGTGAAGAGAGAGAGAGAGAGAGCAGATTGAAAAGGACAACACACGTAGTTGCATATATAGCATGTGTGGCTGGCCGATCTTATTGATGAGATCAAATGGAGATGAGTGACTCCTGTCTGCTTAGTTTAGGTCTGGAGCAATGTTTGTGTGGACAGTATATTCTATGACTCCAATAATTCCAACTCTTTTCATCAATGGATAAACCAGAATATGCGTTACTTGAACAATAGCAACAACAATAAAATGTTCATGTGAGGCGCATATAATTGGCTTATTTTCACCACAAGCTTTAGAGCAATGTAATCAACACTCACTAGACATGGCAGATTAATATTGAGTGAAACTGCAGGTACCATGTTATGCGGCAGCACAGCTGACAGGGGCTACCAGCGCCGGGTTCACTCTACGTGTTCTATTGCACCCCATAAAACATGTTGGCACGACGTCTCCTTCGGGAAGCGACATTCAGGCCTTAGTCATGGAAATAGTTGTGACATTTTCCATGATGTTCATCACCTCTGCAGTGGCAACTGATACCAAAGCCGTAAGAACAGCAGCTGCCACATCAATGATATATTCATATGTTTCTTCATCTCGTCTCTGCCATCCGGGAAAATATAATCATAAAAAATATTAAATACTTACAACGATTTTACCTTTTAATTTCCTTTCACTGTTCTTTTGCCGGACATGCATTTCTTCAGATAGGGGAGCTTGCAGGGATAGCAGTGGGTTCTGCAGTATGCATCACTTCAATCTTAGCCGGGTAAGTAAACACCACGAAATAATAACCAGAACATGTCCTCAAGCAGAATTAACAGAATTTCTGGTGACTTTCCAGGCCAATATCAGGGGGATCCATGAATCCTGCGAGGACAATAGGGCCTGCAATAGCTAGTAGTTACTACAAGGGTATCTGGGTGTACGTGATTGGACCTGTTAGCGGAACATTACTGGGAGCATGGTCCTATAGTTTCATCCGTCTTTCGGACAAGCCAGCCCACGCTTTGACATCCCATACATCGTCGTTCAGACTTCGCTGCATGAGGAGCAATGGTCAACAAACATCAGCAAACGATAATCTTAACCGGGTGTGAGGTGTGGTATCGATTCCAGGGACAGTCCAACCTGACCAAGGACAGTGTAGAAAATGTAGAGCTTGCATAATCATGTTGCAGCGACATGTACATTTTCAGGCAGCAACCGTTGTCTGATGGAACCGTAGAGACATATCTACCATGCACGTAGCCATTAGTCGCAGCTGTATCGTGTAATATGGAAAGCCTGGAGAAAATCCACTTAAGATCATAAACAATACATATTAGGATTGGCCTGTTGCTTGATGCGAAACGTGACATGGGTTTGCTTGATGAGCAACAATTGTATTTCTCCTAGCCTTCCGTAGCAAACTAGTGAATAATTCCTGGAAGGCCATCATTAAATTTGCTTTTAAATTGAGGCTGAACAGGAAATTCAGCGATAAGACAGGACCACATTGACCAAACCAGCTGACAAGATTAACTATTTCCCTCAAACGTCGGAGCGCAAGAAGAAAATCCTCTAAATGTGCCAATCAAGTTTCACGCTAGACAGCAGAAAATCAGTACAACAAATTTAAAGCCTAAGGCTTTGTTCATTTTTTAATTTTAATATGTGTTTTCAAGCGTTCTGTAAAAATTATGTAACAATAAAAAAAAGATAAAATTAAAAAATAATAATAATTTAATACGTATTTTTAAATCCATAATTTAATAACATAACTTAAATAACCAAACGAGAAAACCAAGAAGCGACAGTAAAGCCGGAGTTAGCATAAGAGCGAAACTCCGACGCAACAGGGAGAGGACCACTTTTGCCTATCATGAATCGGCAATAAAGGAGTTGACATTAGATTCGTATAAAGTATGGAAGTGTTGGTTGAAAATGCAAGTCACTGATAACTTCTCCCCGCTCTCGAAAACGGTAAAAGTTGGACAGGCTTCAAGGAGTGTCAAAGTGAATTGACGTGTTTACAGTAGGAACCGATGTTGATCAGAAAGCACTAACCCCACGGGAAGCATATGTGCCGAAGAGAAGAGGAAAAATGAAAAATTTGTTCCTAGCATTCCCTATCACATCCAGAAAGGGAACCTGGCAAAAACATTATACATGATATTTTCAATAAAATACTAAATGATCCATCTGAGGGAGTGGCATGGTCTCAACTTCATATTAATGGTCAACTATTTCACATGGTACATGCAACTCTCAATTGTTAGCTGAAAACTTAGGAAGCCTGATCCCAAACAACAAAGCTTCCTGGATTGATAGTAATACTCTTGGTGCAATTATTCGTTTTATAGATTCCAACAAGTCGATCAGCCAACTCAAACATGTTATTCCGGAGGCTGCATATTGAACAAAAACAGATGAAAAACATCGTAAGTCTCATTTACATGAAGGCAAATCTCATGACAAATGGTTGCTCAAAACCCACCTTATGATGATAAATTGGGCATCCTTGGTACGGTCTTTTACATAATGCCCCACAATAGAAACATTCTTGAAATCTACCAGACAAATGAAAACGCGGGGATAGCCAAAACAGAAGGTTAAAATAAGGAGAAACAATTGAACAAGATCCAAGGGGCATACCTAAAGCAGCATCAATCTCATCCATCACATAAAGTGGAGTGGGTTTGTAATGGTGCAGGGCAAATACCAGGGCTAACGAGCTGAGGGTCTGGAATATCACCATTTCAAAAACAGGATCCAAGAGAACACGAGGTAACCATTTCAGATGCCACAAAGTTATTACAGAAAAGTAAATGCTATTGGATGAACAAGAAGCTGTCAAGTATATACCTTTTCACCGCCTGACAAGTTGGCAATATTCTTCCAGCTCTTTTTGGGCGGTCTGACACTAAAGACGACACCTTCAGAGAATGGATCCAAGGAGTCTACCAACTCAAGTTCTGCGTCGCCTCCCAGTGTAATCATCTGTTCAAGAACATAAACTTGCTTTGTGAAAACGAGCATGGTATTACATCAATGCAATGGGCAGAAATAAAAAAAAAATTTCACCATTATTCCCTATTTCAGCCAGAAAGTATAACAAGGAAAAGACAAGCAATGTTTAATATAGCAGACAAAATAAAAAAGTTCAAATACACATCAAATTCCGAGCATCCATCAAAAGTGCAATAGAAACAAGAACTTATATTCCCTACTTTAGTACTAGCATGTAGCTTCAATTCTACCCACTAGAAGTTAAATATACCAACAGGTTTAGTGCAGATAATCAAAAGATTGAAGGATCTATATATCTATACACATATATCACAGCAATTTTCACAAGCAGGAAACACCAGCTTCAGCAAGAGTTAGACTAAGGAAGATTCAGATTAATATCATGCTAAACCTGATACATCTCTTTCAATTTCAATGAAATTGTGTTAAAACCGGCCATGAACTCATCTAACCTGGAACAATCGTAGACAATATAATATTAGTAGATCAGAGGAGAAGATAAGAAAGTGTAATTATATAAAAAGAAAAAACATCAAAGATTCACCACCTCCTCTTCCTCCATTCTTCATATTGCTTCTTCATATCATCACGTTGTTGAGTAACTAAATTAAGATCTGCAACTCGCTCATTGTACAAGCACACCTTTTGACGGTACCTAATAAAATTCTAATATTGTTATCTCAAAAAATTTAATAAAACTAAATATTAGTATGGAAACATTAAACAATGGAGTGTGCTAAGGTAACATGTACTACTGGTTATAGATCACAAAAAACACATGCATACTCTGAGATTGAGTCAAGATTAGGATTCATGTCCTTCAGTTGAGCTTCAAGAAGTGCCACCATCTCCAGAGCCCTTTTAAGTTCACATGTTTCACCAAGAGTTACATCTGCCAGTACTGTTTGAAGTTTCTCAGGATCCACCAAATCCTTCTGAATTCTGTTCCATTTAAAAAAAGGTGACCAAGAGCAGCAGCATTAGCAATACACGGGGATGAGAAAATAGCACATATGGTATAAGTGCATGGAATCTGAAGCATCATTCTAAAAGCTGGAATATAAACAGGACAAAGTGCTCACTGCTCCAAGTGCTTCACGAGAGCAAATTGCAGATCATCAAGCTTTTTCTTGTAACCCTTTCCCTTAATTTCCATCTCTTTATAGGCTTTCTTCCTATCTTGTAATTTGTAGTCAGCGTCAACCTGCGCATTTAATTATATTAGCATTAAAATAGATGACGAAGATAAAGACAAAAAAATGTCAGTGAATCCGACCTCAGATGCCCGCAACTCATCTACAATTTTCTTCAATTTTTCATAGTCAGATTTTGCCTGATCCAAGACATCTTTGTGTTGATCAATTAACTACAAACACAAAACTACCTCAGTAAGTCATTCAGGTGATTTTGGTTACATACATAAGGAAGAATCAATATACATGAGCACATGACAAACGCATAAACGTGGACACTAACCTCCTGTGTTTTCTTATAATTCTCCTGAACAGTGAAGGCTTTCTGCTCGATTTCTTTGAATGTAGAATGTAACTTCTCTTTTTCCTCCATGAGACGTTCTTTCTCATTTTTGGACTCTTCTATCGCCTTTGTTAATTTCTTAATCATTTTCAGACCCGTTTCTATTTGAACTTTACGTCGATTTATCTCAGTGCTATTCTTATCAATATCCTGACAAATTGATTGGATGAATCAAAGTATTTGTTCAGAAAACTCTATATCATTCCATTTCCTCCATTGTGAGATTAAATCATACTTACAGATTGAATTTTGTTGACTGCAGAGTTTTGCTTTTTCAGTCTCTCTCCACCAGCATTCTCTATTTTATTCTGAAGCTCCAAAGCCTACAAAAATAACAAACCTTAAATGATAGAATACCTTCCAATTCATATCTGTAACTCAGTTTTAAACTGCCTGCAATTAAAGATCTGAAAAAAGTGAGTACTTTATTACTATCTGTTTTTGAAAGTAAATGGCCACATTATGAAAAACAATATTAGTGGAATTCAAGAAAAGGAAATACAGGCACTTGATCAAGGGCAGGGGAAATAATTAAGTGGCTACTGAATCCAACAAGGTAATGTAGAAGGAACTATCGGATGTGTGAGGACAAACTAGACGGCATAAAGAGGTCAAAATTAAACCTTCTCCTTCAGGTGTTTTGACCCATGCATAAGCCTGTCTATTTCTTTCTCTTCAGCCAAAATGATTTTCTCCAGTTCCTTCAGCCTATCCACCTCATCCTTTGTTGGCTTAGAAGCAGCCTTGAGGGAATCTAGCTGTTTTTCTAAATCAACTATCAGCAACTTTAGACTCTCTATCTGCCACAAATATGTAGTTTGACATAACTGAATACTACAACAAAGCGAATGAATGAAAAGGGGAAAGGTAATGATCTTCAATGTATAAACCACCTCCTTTTGGCTTTTTGCTAACTCGATCTCCAGAGGTGAAATTGCTTTATCTGAATCTTGGTTATGTTTCACCGCATCAGCTAATTGGTTCCGTATGACACTCAGCCTTTCAACCAATTCAGACAGCTCCTTTTCAGCATTTGCAACTGCTTCTCCAGAGACACTGGCAGCACGAATAGATGTCCCCATTTTACCTCCACGTGGCTTACTCCCGCCACCAGTCATAGTACCAGACTTTTCAAATAAAGCACCATCTAGTGTTACAACACGCCAGAATTCTTTCTTTCCACCACCATAAGCAATGCGGGTTGCCTGTAAGTTAGAGTGATTATTAAGATATGCTGCAATCATTGGATCCCAAAGCACTTTATGATACAGTCTACAGGATTACTTGTATTCCAAATAATCATTTAAGAAAAGCTTTTCAGGAAACTACAGAACACCAACTTAAATTTTCTGTGAAGTTGAGAGTTCCAGGTTTCTGTGGGACTGATATCAACTTTTTTTGCATTGGTATTTCATTTCAAGAAAACTAAAGAACACCTCAAATGGTACTTCCTTACAATTAACATCAACAAGACAGATTTGATCCAAGGAAAAGGCACTATGTGTTACTTTTGATTTAAGGACTTACTTGATCAATATCTTTAGCTAAAATTGTGTTCCCTAGTGCTGCAAAGAAAGCAAGTTTCATCCTCTCATCCTGAACCTTGATCAAATCAAACAGCCTCGAAACGCCTTCTGGTGTATCAATCTTTTCCTTCATTCTAGGTAAATGATTAGCTTGTTTCTCCTGCAAGGAATCAGCCACATCATTTTTAGCATTTGCAAAGAATGTTTTCCGCATTCTTCTAAAACTTTACACAGCCAAATGCAAACTTAACAAGCTTAACCTGCAGAAAATAATTCTAAGACTACTACTCAAAAATTCTAGTAGCTTCAGTCGGATAGGACTTCCAGTATTAAAGCATCAAAACAACCTCATATCCGCTTTATCTGACTGAAGCAAATGAAAAATCAAATAGGTAGCTGACAGTCAAACAAGATGGCTTGGTATTTTTGGATTTAAAAGGGGATTAATTTTATTAGTAAATGGTTATTTGATTATTTTGTTCGCTTAACATACTGCGGTAACGAAGTTACCCCTGTTATGTTTAATCATGGGTGTTGCAAGTGCTACAGACTCTTGAAACTTAGATAAATTATGCTGGAAATGGCAATAGTTTAACCATCCATATACCAGAATCATGAAAGTAGCGACACCAAGGTTTTGGCCACGAAGTAACTCAACACATGCTTGTGCTGCAGCAGTTGTTTCCACAACAATATAATCAAGTCCTGGACATGCGGTTGATATAGCAATATCGTATTTTACTGCAGGGAGAAGTAATGGATTATTAGAAAACTACAACCAAGCATGTTGAAATTAAAACCTCAATATAATATTACCAATGAGAAAAACACTTTATTAAAAATTTGCATACATGATCAGTGGGAAAAATATACCAAACACAGGGTTGTTTACATTCAGAACAAAAATTCACTTATTGACTAAATATTGGTCTACCACTTCGACAGAAGTATAGCAGTCAAGAATCATGGATGAGCAGTTCAACTTAGCAATGGAATAATAAACTGCCCTCGGCCAAAGATACGCTAAAACAGAAAGGTGGTAGAAACACATGATTCAACAAAGATAAATTCATTGATTCTCTAAAGCAGTGACTAGAATCTCATCTCTCTGCATGTCAACAATTCTTCTGTACAGAAAGCAGAATGCAAGGATACCTGATTTGCTATTCTGCCAAATCAATGGAATTGACTTTTCGATACTAAGATGCTGTGGTACCATGCATAGAGAAAATGAAAGAATGCCAGAATGGGATCAATTGCTAGCAAAAGTACCCCAAAAAGAAGTTCACAACAAAGAGAAACATCGTGAATAAATAAAATGTTTAGAATTTCTTATGAAGTGGAATATTGTAAAACATGCACAAAAGTTAAATCATTCTTAGGAGAGTTCTATAAAGCAAAGACCGAATTAAATGTCTCTGAAGGTTGGAGATGTTAAAACAGCCTCTTGGTTAAGCCTAGATTCACAACACTAAATAAACTCTCAAGAATAAAACATTACAAGGTAAAACACCACACATCCAGAACAAAGATAGACATGAATGAATTTAACAAAAAAATGAGTATCACTGGAAGGAAAAAGCTGCAGTCTAGTGTAAAGGGGCTAATATGCATTAATTCAGCGTATCTCTTTATTGTGCCCTCAGAGAATGCTTGTATTACCAAGAGAAAGCTGTAATCTCATAATATATAAGAGCTTATGTTATAACTTAAGACACTTCAGCATGCACACAGACATGTGTTCACCATCAATGGCTCCTAGGTCTCCCATTCTGCCATAAATTCCAGGTATGGTATTTGATTCCTTGGCTCGAAGTATTGCTTTTATGACTGATCCCTGGTTCTTTTCAGACTCCATGACCGATAACAGTTCTGCAACCTTTTGTCTTGCAGCCTGTTCTAGGGGAATTAGCTTCTCTTGTTCTTCAAGACATGCCTGCAATAGCTCAAGGAGCACCAGGAATTTTATTGTTAAAGATATTAGAAAGCACAAAAACAAACTATCATCATGAAAGCTTACTTGCTCCATTTCATGAGCTTCGGATGCTTCAACTTTGAGCTTCTCTAGCTTATTTTGAACATCCTTCACACTTGCAGTCTTTGTCCCGATTCTCTTGTGCAGTTCACTAATTTGTTTCTGTGCATCATCATAGGCAGCACAACCTTCTTCATGCTGTAACATGGATGATCAACATTCACCAAGGATGGATAAAGAAATCCAACTACTAAACACACACACTCCAAAAATGCAAATAAAATTTCTAAACAAGAATCACATGGCCACACTTCACAATACTTCACAACACTGATGACCCCATTGGCAGTAAATGATTGCATCATCCACCAAAAAGCCACACAATGTCTGCTACCAGGATGCTTTGCAAATAGGATAATAATAACATGGACATTTAGAATGACATTTAGCTTGTTCCTGTTATTCTCTCTGATGTCAACAGGGTTTGAATAGGAGATTTCAAAGAATTTGACCCATTTAAAGTAGTCAATATAATAAAATACGGAGATTATTAAAAAGAAAATATAAGTACGGAAGAAAAATAGTTAAATCACAGTAAGTAGTCACAATAACTTATTGTTCGAAAGGGCTTCATTGTATTACCAACCTCACCTTTTCAATCAGAAGTTTTTTTTCAGCTGTAGCAACCTCAAGCTTTCCTTTGTGTTCAATCAATTGTTTTTCCCATGGTTCTAGTTCAGCACGAGTGTCAGCAAGCTCACTACGGAAAACTTCGGTTTCAGCTGTTTGCAACAAAATAAGCAGCAAGTCATAAATATCTTACGCATCAATAACAACCCTACTATTATCATTCAGCATAATCAAATGACTAAAACTTAAAGAATTAACAGTGCCTTTCCAATTGCCACCATTGCACCATAAGAATTACATCAATTTCACGATAACCACTTTCTAAGTTGTATCCAAATAGAGTTGCAGATTTAATATTGTCAAGGAAAAGATGCTATAACATCTAGAACCACATATGTGACAATGCTCAGGTCATATTTTCATGAACACATGCGAGGTACAGAGACCAACTGCATAATATCAAGAGCAATTCAATAATCCCTGAGCAACAATGAGATGTATTTCAGAGTAAATATATAGATTAGGCATCATGATTAAAGTTTTTTCATGGCTACCTTTAGAGTTTTCTTTAATTTCTTCCAAGATCTTCTCCTCATCCACCAAATGTTTCTGTAGCTTAGGAATGTCTTCCTCAAGCTGAGGAATCAAATTGGTAGAGTCCTCACTTTCTTTGGTGAGATCAGCAATTTTGGTTGAATCCTGAAGTGTTTACAAAGGATGAATTATGTGAAGCAAGAATGATTAGAAAGTAATAATAAAGGAAAATGCATAATATAATTAATACAGGCTATTTTTCCACGAGTCCTGCCTTTTCAAGTTTATCATCAAGCTTTTTGATCTTTTGTTTCAAATGCTTAAAATCTTCTCGATGTTTCAAGTCCAGCCTTTCAAATTCCTTAAACTCATCCTTGCAATGCCTGAGTTCGCTATCCAGTTCCTAGTATCAATAACAATAAGTCAAATAAAGTCATTTCAAAAATAGCAATTTTCAAGAAAGTGGCATTGTCAATAAAAAATTGAAAGAAAAAGCACATATATGCTTAAAGAGTATAGAAAATTAAGAAAAAAAAAGTTAATTGCAAACCTCTTGGGTTTTCATATACTTCACATGCAAAGCTTCTAGTTCTTTCAAAGTATTGGTATTTTGCTGAATTTTCTCCCTGTAAAATGAAGTTAAGCAATTTTCAGCTGAACTCTGATTCACTATACAAAACTTATATAAGTCCAACTAAGATCACCTTTCAATCTTCACATTCTCTTCAAGGTTCGAAACAGTTGCCTGTAGTTCCGACATTTCAGTAACATTTTTTTCAGAAGCTAACTTGGTAGCTTTCTCTTGCCATTGTATTAATGACAATTCCTTAAGCATGTACTCTTCTGCTTTGTTCTTGACACCCTGGAAAAACAAGCAATATGAATGTAAAATTAAAGAAACTCAAATCATAAATTAATGCTAGGTCAGAGCTGCTGTTAAACCACACCTCCAAGCTCTCTTTTTCTTTCTCAGCTAACTTAACCATTTGAACCACACCAGATCTCTTTTCATTAAGCTCTTCCAGCCTAAAGGGTTGAAGAGTTAGAGAACATCCAAATTGATAATACATGCTGCTTCCTATAGAATAATAAACTTCGGTGTACAAGCCAATATATGTTTATTGTTCGGCAGACAAGTAATGATATTAATTATATTGAGATGGTGCACTTCCGGAAACCAATAAAGATATCCAGTTCGCTTATACAGGAGGAAAATTTTACACAAAATTGATTTTGCATCAAACAGACACTATTATCAGTTCAAAAAGAAATAACCAGGAGCATTGCTTAAATCCTATACATGCAAATTGAACAAGTAGTAATATCTGCATATTCCTTTTGCAGAGTGGCAAAAACACTCCATCAATAAAATGAGCAATTAAAAATGACAGTCATTGATATTCAAGTGCAGGAAAGCAACATGTGGCTCTCCAGGACATCACCCATATCTTACTGTTTAAACGATTCATCAATCTTCTCCACATATTTGTTAGTTCCAATTATGTCCTCAAGATATTCTAGAAAGCCTTCATCATGAGGCCCCTGTGCCTTTGGCTTCATCAGTGAAATTTGCTCCACTTCACCCTGAACAAAGCAGAAACTTTAGCATCCAAACAACAAACATAAAACTTGTGTCTACTAATATGTCCTGACTACTATGTCCTGAACCAGATAAAAGGAAAGTGCATAATTTGAACCTGAAGAATTAAAAAGCGGTTGTTATCCAAGTCAACACCTTTCCCTCTCAACAACTTGGTGACCTCTGTAAAGTTACTCGCTCTATCGTTGATATAATACTTCGAGGAATTATCCCGAAATGCAACACGTGTGATAATAAAATCACTTCCTGGGACAACTTCGTAAGCCCCATCATCCTGCAACCAAGTATCAGTTGGTAATGACAACAATAAGAAAAAAAACATAATATGAACCTAAGAAAGTGCGAATTAAGAGAGTATACCAAATCAATAATCTCCTGAAAGTGAACTGAAACACCAGCACTATCCAAATTTTGATGATTGGTGGAGCTGTGAATAAGCTCTGACACTTTATTGAGTCTCATCTGCACGTTCAGTAAACCCATAATGATATCATTTATTCAATGCAAGATAGTTTTATAAACTAGTTTCCAGGTCCTATTACAGAGAAAATAAAGAATTCTCGTGCCACACTTGGGAGCGACCGAGAGAGAGCGGAAGGATAACTGAAGAAAAATTACCTGTTTGGCTCGCTTTCCGAAAACGAAAAGCATCGCATCGATGACGTTACTCTTCCCGCTACCATTAGGACCGACGACCGCCGAGAAACTCTAAACATCAATAAAAAACTCCAGGTCACAAACTCTAAACTATTACTAACGAGACAATAAGTCCAGCGACACAATAAGCCAGACGCCCCACTGTTCCGTTCTCCAGAGTCGCTAAAATCGTCAACAGAAAGAATCAAAAGAAAAGCGAAAAGCCCTAACCTTGTGAAAAGGGCCAACGCGCTGTTCGCCCGCATAGGATTTGAAATTTCTCATCACCATCTCCTTAATAAATAACCTAGGAGGTCGGCTTGCCGGGGGAGTTGACTCGGTGACGAAGTCACCGGTGGCTGCAGCCGATTCCATCTCTACTCCCATAGTCGGTGAGTTAGGAGCGCTTGCCTATCGTTGATTGGGTTGTCCTGATCCCCCTCTGAGATACTTCACAAATCATCAGCAGTTCTCCAACGCGAAAGAATTTTGAAACGGTGGGAATATTTGGGCGGGAAAATAAACTTTCGTTGCGAATTTGACTGGGTCAGTCAGGGTAATCATCATTTGGGCCCAACTTTCGAAAATGGGCCACCAGACCTGTACCTTGCAGATTTTGGGTTCGAAAGCCCTTAAACACAAGTTTGATTTGTTTTATGTTTGTCCAACTGCAGCCCGTTGGGAAATTGCTCGTGTGCTTACATATTACATTAATTTTTTTAAAAAATGTCGAGCGATTTGTGATGAACTCCGTAAATCAGTTCAAATTCGCTCAGTGACGCGATTATGATCATCACTTTTGAAACTTGGATCCAAGGGCACAAGGCTCATTTGATCCCACAGTTGGTGAATTGCAACACGTCAATATCTAAATAATACTCGAAATTAAAAAAATAAAAAGTTTTCCAAATGAAATAAAAAGTAATAAAAGCCAAAAGGGCAATAAATCGGTAATAATATAAAAATTTTGCGATGTATAAGATAAATAAATTGAAGTATTTTCATAGTATGTTTTAATTTTAAACTTTATTAATAAATTTTAATTTTAATTTTTAGCGCGTACAGTTGTTTATTTATCTATTATTTTTTTATAAAAATAAAAAAGTATAAAAAATTATACCACCTTACTAGATAGCATTTGCTTACTTTATTTTCAAAACAAGTATATATAAATAAATACTTCACACACTCTTGACATGTCTAGCACAAATAAATCTAAACATTTTCATAGCGTTTTATCAATATGGTTAAAAATTTCAACATATTATAGAAATTTTAAAATTTATTTATCGTAACTTTCAAAAATTTGTAAATTATATATTCATTTATTTATCTGTTTTTTCACCTTTTAGCATTTTTTATTTCATTTAAAAGCTACTTCTCTTAATTTTGAAAATAATTTGGATTGTGACAAAACATGGCACGATCTCAAACGCCTTATGCATTTCATAAGATTGAGGCAACCATGGACTTTGATGTTATGTCAAGATCATGCCACGTAAACCAGAATCCACTATGGCCGTATTCAATTTATTGATTAAATTAAATAAATTATTTTATTAAATTTAATAAATATTTTTATAATAAATTAAAATTTTTGATAAAAAAAATTAAATACAAAATAATTAAAATAATAAATAGTTAATTCTACAAAATAATCTTAACGAATCTTAATTTTAAACATAACCTATTAAGCTCAATTGGGTCATGCCCGGCCCAGACACTACTCTATGGCCTACCGGAATTCAAGATAGTTGTGGTAGGGCAAAAGAGTAAATACGAATTTCAACCGGATCGCTTCATTCTTATGCTTGCTTATTTTGGAATCTTCTGTAAATAAAATTACTTTTTTCCCCACTATGTCCGGTCTGTAAGCCATCTTCGTTGTCTGTGCAGCAGAGAAAGGAGATGCCTCACTCAGCTAATTCCCGCTTTGGGAGACCTAAAAGCGTTTTGCAGGACGCAGAGAAAAACGCATTCCTCTTTTTAGCAAATGCAATTTTGGTTGTGAATTGCAGTTTAAATGGACATTGTATCCTCATCATTATATTTTCTTTCTATTTGTCTCTTGGGATGAATCACAGTTCGTCTTTGTAGTAGATGTGGAGTCTACCCAGGATGCAGCTCACTGATTTCCAACGCTTTGTCTGATTCAGACACAAGATCGGATTTCATAAATAGATATATATCAGCCCTCAGCCAACTCACATTCCAGGCAAAACCCAATGGGGTGGCATAACGCTTACAATGTCCGAGTGCTAAGAAGTAATGCATATTTCTGACACAGGCAACAAAAAAACAACAAGAGATAAAAGACCAAACACGGATCTCCCACTGGTTAGCACTAATGCAGAGGCCGCAGGGTCGAGAGACATTCAAGGGCACTTGGGGCCTCCTTCCTTGGTCTTCCAGTTATTGTAGCAAGGGCAGACAGCTTTGTTGCCGTAGTAGCCAGGGGGCACGCACAGGCACTTCCTGCAGCACTTTTGACAGAAGAACATGCAGGGCTTGTGGTATTGGGTCTTGCCGCATCTCCTCGAGCATTGCGAGGGGCACTCTGGTCATTTCAATTCGGGAAAAATGGAAAATATCAGCGACCCACACATTTTGTTTGACCGGTGGTCAAAGGTTTCGAAAGGCCTGTTTTCTGACAAGGTTTAAACCACCTTTCACTTGGTAACACGAGGCATGATTTAATTTCATTTTCAAGTTCCACGATTAATTAATGCCTGTATACTTTCTGATAGAATGCAAAATTTCAGGTGAGATCTCAAAGCAGGAGAAGAGCAAACAGCTAAACACTTACGGAAGCTCTTGAGGCTGCCAGGACCATATCGGCTCTGCAATTCACAGGGACAAATGGAAAAACAAAAGATCAAGACATCTCTCACAACATAAACCAAGAATATTCACGAATTCCAAGTAGAACTCTAACCTTGTTCAACTGATACCCCCACTGAGATGCCACGACCTGAGATGCAAAAGATGGCACAAATTATAAAAAATAAAAAATAAAAGTGAGAAACCTTAACATTTTTGGCACACATCATCTCGTTATTAGAGGTCAAGAAAAAACCAACACCACTCACGGGCATCTGCAGCATGGACATGGCGACGAGTGCTGCCAGCACAAGGGCAAAGAACTTGGCCATTTCTTCTGCCAACGAAAGAAGCAAATGCCCCTCTAAAACAATCCGTTAAATGAGAGTAAAAATAGAGCTAACAAGCTGGGGAAGCAAGAAGAGGCTTGTTTTTGCCGGGGGCTTTGTGGGGGCCTATAAATAGAGGTTACGGGGCTTGATTGACGTTGGTATGTCCCACCTGGCCACCTGTCCTGCACACAATATGGCAGTGGTTGAAGGCTGTGCCACACCCATGTTATCAGAGTTCACATGCTTCGCACTCGGCGGCATCTGTCTTGCTGCATTATTGATTGCTCCATTCACTTCTTTATTGTCATTCTCCTTTTCCCATTCTGTTGCTTTCGGCCTAGTTTCTATTTGAGGCAGGAGCTGAAGCTTCAGGTTGATGGAAATGGATATTCTACTTATAGTCCACGTAGATACTAATCAAGGAATGTAACGTTGGAGGCAATTACAACCAGAACCAGTGTTAGTGCATTCGATTTATTTCTGTCTAATCCAAAAATACCCTTCAAAGGTCAAAAGCTCCACTTAATCCTGTCAAATTCCCCAACTAAACTGGGCTGCATAATTATTTCTCATTTTCAACACTTCCCAGAATTGTCTATGGCATCAATACACGGGTTATGTTCGGAAGGATAGTTTTGGTAGAAGATCATATTTGATAAAAGTTGTATTAAAATGAATAATATATTTGATTATAAAATTTTAATTTATTTAAATATATGTATAAAAATTATTACAGTAACGAGATGACATGATAACATATAGATTTTGCTATTCATTTTGAATATGTAAATATATATAAATATGAGTGTAACTATGTATAGGTTTAGGTAATTATTTGATTGTAAATAAGTATATGATTAAAAAATAATTAATTAGTTATAAATATAAAAAAAATATATTTAAATTTAAATTTAAAAGAAAATTTTATTGATTTTACAGTGTTAATTTGATAAGATATGGTTAAAAGGGAAAAGAGAGACGTTTGCCGGGCCAGTCGCCACCCTTTGCCGACCTTTTATGGATAAAAGGGAAAGAGAGAAAAACGCACATGGATGCGATGATGGGCGATTCTTTAGCAGCTATGGGCAACGCGAGGGTGTGAAAGTGGATACGTAAACCACGAAACGCCCATGTGGAAAATTGGTTAAGGGAGTTGTGGGGAGGGACCCATTTCAATTTAAAAGTCAAAGTGGGTCTAATATTTATGGAAAATGGCAGGCAAGAGTAATGATTAATTGTTTAGGAAGCAGCTTGATTTCAATGGATTCCAATGTCGAGAGGCAAAAGGTTGAATGAAGAGACGAAACCAAATGCATATATACATGTGCCCTGCACATGAACGCCAACCTGCTTTGACAAAAGCGAGTTCTCCGTGCTGTAACACCCATCCTTTGCGTTTCTTTTGTCTAGGGTACACGTCCATGTCCTTTCCCAATTACTTGAATTAATCCCGACCTGTTCCAAAAATTTCACACCGACTTCGACGAGTTGGATGACACGTAATTCCCCAACTGAGATTTTTGAAAATACTTGAAAAATGCGCACAGAAATTTCTTTAAAAAGCACAATTTTAAGTGGTAAATCATAGTGCAAGCAGAAGCCACAGCCCTCTATACTGAACGGGCCCGATCCAATAATAAGACCGTGTATTTACTGGGCCTTCGGGGTCAATGGACTTTCGTTAAGAGTTCTGAGTTTTGCTACAAATGAAAAGTGAAGAGCAGATGACACCAATTCTACAACATAAGTATATCGAAAACTAAAGTTTTTGGTCTATGAGTTCACCTTTTTTGTCTTTCTTTCTTTTCATTTTTCTTTAATATAGATACATTTCGATGAATTTTTTTTGCTCAATTCTACAACATAAGTACTTACAAAACTAGAGTTTTAGGTCTGTAAGTTCATCTTTCTTTCCCCCTTTTGTTCTTTTCATTTTTGTTTAACATGAATACAGTTGGATGACTTGCAATCCAAAGATGCAAGACAAGTGGCCCCACTGTACGGCGCAACAAGTCTATAAGCATTTCTTCAATTTGAATGTAATACATAGGTCAAGACCGATGTTTTTAAGCTCGGACAGACCAACCAGTTCAATCGGTTTAACTGGAACCGACTATCTGTCTAATCCAAATGTAAAAAGAACCGGTTATATAATATAACCAGTTAATATTTTTGGTCAAAGTTGAGTGCCTTTTTCTTCTCATTCTTGGCCGGCACCACAGAGAACTCAAAATTCAAAAATCAATCGTGCACCACAGAACTTAGAACTGGAGGACTAGGGTTTCTTTCTTTCACTCTTTCTTGCATCAATCATCTTCGGAAGTCGCCCAAATCACAATTTGCCTTTACTAGCATTATTTTTTTCCCTGGTGGTGTCAGCCCTAAACTCTTCTATAGGTTAGATTGAAAGTATTAATTTTGCCCTCTTTTTAGTTCAACTATTTGCATTTAACTCACATTTCATTTCTTGTTTTCTTTTCTTTTTCATTCACCAGAGTCATAGCTTGAAATGCAATGATAACAGTGAGTTTGAACCGTTGATAGTTTACTAGTGTGTTTTATCCCTCGAGTAGGGTCTGGGTGTCTTGATGGTTTAATTTCCTTCGTATGGTTAATGTATATTTGTCAGTCTCTATTTATGACTTCGATTTTATAACGCTTTGCATTTCTACTTAATTCTTTGGCCTGAAAGCTCTAAGAAGATTATTTTACTTGTAGCAACAGTAATATTGGAGATTTGCATTAAGTTTGGTTCAAGAATCTTATCAAGGAAAAGAAAACACTAGGTTGAAGGGAAGTAAAAAACATATGGAACTCTAATTTTGTTTGCTTTATGTATTTTAATGAAAAAAATAAAAATATTAAAGTATTAAGAGGTAAAATTAAAGGAATACAAACTCAGAAAAATAACAACAAAATGGCTACGAAGAAGGACTGTATGAATGCTTTGGAGAATAAGGCCAAATTTGATTCTATCTCATTTTGCTAGGTCTCCAAGCATATTATATTTCCTTCAATTTTTCACTTGATGTTTTTTCATAGTAATTGAATATCCAGATTGTTTGCACTAAACATCTTTTTTCTTTGTAGCATCAAAATTCATACCGCTATTGTAATGTCCATTTTTTATTGAATGGTATGATTATTTGGAGTACAATTATCTTTTTCACTAATAACTTTTAATTTCTTAGTAGTTTTGTTTAGTTCGACTATTTGCAGTTAACATGATGTTCAGTTCAACTACAGAATTTCACAAAAGGCCAACTGGCTTTCCTTTTCAAAACAAAACTACAATGAAATTATGTGTTTAATTCTATGTTTAATTTTTAGATGTTTTAATTGATAGTTTTAATTTATACATTTTTTTACTGTCCAATAATAACTTAACATACATATTTTATTTTGTAATCAGATGGAAGGTACAAACTCTTATTCTATACTAAATGAGTCTCAATCTATTAGTGATGGAAAAGAACAATCATGTGAGAGTAATTCAAGACAAAAGAAAAACATAGCATGGAGGTACATCTCTAAGGAAACGAATGCTAAAGGAAGTAAATCTTTTACTTGTGAGTTTTGCTTATCTATATTCAAAGGTGAAGATATTAATCGCATGAAGCAACATTTAGCTGGAGAAAAAGAAAATGTTGTGAGCTGCAAGAAAATTCCACCAGATGTTCGATTTATGTTCAAAGAATTTTTGAAGGAAAATAGTGAAAAGGCAAAAGATAGGCAGCGAGATAACATAGAAATTGATAAATTTGCAGTTGGTGCAAATCTGCATGATGATAGAGATGATGACATTCATAATATTTCACATCCACCAACTCAAAAAGTATCACTTCAAAGAAAACATCACAATGTTGAGCAATTGACATCATCAAACAAAAGAAAAGTAACACTTGGACTAGAGAATTTCTTCAAAAATAGTACTTATGATTATTCTCAACCCACTATAAAAGTTTCTCTGTAAAGTACAGAAAATAGTATGATAGTGATATGTTGATTGCATTGTGGTTTTATGATACATGTATACCTTTAAATGCTTGCAATTCTCCGTATTTTCAAATTGTCATGAGTAAAGTTGCTTCAATGGGTCATGAATACACTGTACTTAGTTATCATGCTTTGTGAGTTGGTCTTGTGAATGATGCTAAAAAACAAGTTGAGCTTATTGTTAATTCTTTTAAGAATAAGTGGAAAGAAACGGGATGTACAATAATGGGTGATGGATAGAGACATTCTAAACAAAGGCCATTAGTTAATTTCTTAATTTATTGTGTCAGTGGAATCTCATTTTTAAAATCTGTTGGCTATCCGAAATTAAGGCAAATGCTGAAAATTTATGCAATTTATTTGCTGAAATTATGGAGATAGTTGATCTAAGTAATATGGTTCATATTATCACGAACAATGTAAGCAATTATAAAGTAGCTGATGAATCACTTTCTAATAGGTATCACACTATATGTTGGTCACCTTGTGCAGCTCATTGTATTAATTTGATTATGAAAAACATTTGTGAATTGCCTAATGTTGAAGATTTATCTATTCTTGCTTAAAGAGTGACATGTTTTATTTATAATCACAAATGGCTTCTCAATTGGTTGAGAAAAAGAGAAGGATAGAAAGAAATTATTCGACCTGGATATACTCATTTTGTAACTATTTTTATTGCACTAAAAAGTTTAAATGATCATAAAGAGGACTTGCAAGCAATGGTAGTCTCTCATGATTTCAAGAAATGTTTGAAAATGAATATTGCAAGACAAGTTAAGCAAATTGTTTTAAGTGAAACATTTTGAAACAATTCAATTATTGTTGCGGGAATTATAGCTCCACTTCTATGTTTGTTGCATATTTGTAATTCTAATGAGAAACTAGCATTGGGTTATGTGTATGAAGGCATGTATAGAACAAGAAAGCGTATCAAAGAATTCTTTAGAAATAAAAAAAAGACTCTATCAGCAATACATTGACATTATTGATACAAGACGGGATAAAATATTGAGAAGAAATTTGCATGCTGCTGTATATTTTTTAAACCCAACTTTTGAGTATGAGAAAAAAAAATTTTGTGCAAATTTAGAAGTTGTGAGTGGATTTGTCGGACTACATTAATACAAGAGTTGATAGTAGAAAGATTAAAACCTAGAATGAAATATCTTTATATCGACATAGATTGAAGAGTTTTGCTAGACTAACTGTATTGAGCATTGCTAAATCAACTCGCCTTGGTAAGCTTTAAAATAAAGAATTATATCTTTTTGTACTATAATTTGCATTACTTTTTATATTCTTATTTAACTTCTTAATAATTTTATCTTTCTAAATGACTGGTAGAAATTGTTTGAAATTGATGCTCCATATTTACAGAAGTTGGCTATTAGAATATTAAGTCAAACAGTTTCTTCTGAATGTGAGCGTAATTGGAGTGTCTTTAAATGTATTCACACTATTAGGAGAAATAAACTAGAACATCAGAGATTAAGTGATTTTGTTTATGTGCATTATATAACTTGCGTTTACTTTATTCTCGTATGCCTAATTAACAAATTTCCTAATTTAGTGTTTCCTTCTTTTTCCTTTTTTTATTTGTTCTAAGGTTAAATATAATAAAAGATATTATGGCCTTGTAGATTATGAGTGCATAGATAAAACAAAATTTTGGATTGTAAAAGAAAATCCTCCAAGTAAACTCAAGTACGATGATTTAGAAAACATATTTAAAGAACAATTACCAAGAATTGGATAAGGGTCTAACTCAAAACCATTTATAAGTTTACTTAAAACTATTTGTCTTTCTTTTTTTCTTTTTATAATTTTCATTTATAATAATTTAATGTTGATTTTTTTTTAATATTAAGAGAAGAAACAGATACTTTTATGATTGAAGACATTAATGTTGAAAATTTTGATCCTCAAGATGATGATGGTGATAGCAATAATAATGGTGTTGAAGAAAATAATTGGAATTGAATTCAAATTTAAAATTGATTATGCTTATGTTTTTGTAATTTGAATGACATTGTTTCTTTAACTTTTTTTAATATTTAAGGTTGATTGTGACTATGTTTTAGTAATTTGAATAATATTATTATTTTAATTTTCTTTTAATATTTATCACTATATCATGTATTATCATGTATTTATCAAATTAAATTGAATGATTTATTTAATGTCAAATGTACTCGTGTTATTACTTTTTGTTTTTCAATCAATTACTTTCTATATAAAAAATTTATACAAAAACATATTATTATATACATTAACAGACATTCACACGCACACACGCAAAGAGAAATATATATGGCTATATATATATATATAATTATATTTATATTCCAAGTCAATTACTTTTTTAAAATCAGTTAAACTGATTTAATTAATAACCCGGTAAACTATTCGATTCGATCACCGATCCATCCAAGTTTGAAAACATTGGTCAAGATGGGTTCAGTCAGGATACCCGTGTCACTGTGAACCCAAAGTAAGCTAACTTAGAATGCCAAAAAATTGGTTAATTTACAACTTGCATACATCTAGAACGGGTAAGAAGAGCATTGGCAGCAGAGGAAAAAGGGAAGAAACAAGCCAAAATTAATAGCACTAACTAGTGAATAATTCAGACTCATCTAATTTCTTCTTCCATCTTCAATTATATCTCAGAAGCTGCAATAGCAAAGACTGTGTCTCCCATTAAGCAACCAAGTTAATTGGTAACATGAATCTTAAGCTCCAGCTCCATTACTTAATTGGAGAGTCATTTTTATGTTCATGGCTGCCAATTCTGCTGCTAAATATCTGAAGACATATGGCATTGCAACAGTCTCCATCCCTTTACTAGTCTGGCAGGCAACGCAGGTAACCTTCTTGGGTGGCCTGCCAGGCGGTAGATCTCTTCCAATCATATTCTGCACTGCTCTTTTGTGTGACTGGATGAGTGATGTCGTCAAGAGGCTTCCGCAAAGGGAGCACACATCGGCAATGTGATGATCAGAACTTGTGTGGAGCCTATCGTGTAACAGATAGGCGGCTCCATGAGCCAACAGGGAATCCCGTTCCATTTCTCCAAAGCGGATACCACCACCACGCTTTCTACCTTTGATAGGTTGCCTGGTGACCTGATCCACTGTTCCAGTAGAACGGACCTGCAAACAATTGAAGGCAATTACGTTTTAGTGTGTCCATCTAGTAGGAAAGGGATGCAAGAAATTTGGGATGGTGAGATGGAGTAGAGCAAAACCTAGCACCTGAAATTTATCTGAAACCATATGCCTGAGACGTTGATAGTACACTGGCCCGATGAATATCTCACATGTCAGTTCTGTCCCATAAACACCACTGTACAATACCTCCACACCATGGTAATTGAATCCACGTTCAACTAACATAGAACCAAGTTCATCTACAAGTGATCTAGAGTCAGATTCAGATACCACAGAATTCTTCTTCACAGAGCTGGAAAATGGTGTAGCATCAACAAAATTTCCATGCAAAGCACCTCCCTACAATCACACATCAATCATGCCACAGAATCAATAGGCTTTTTAACAACTAAAAGGCATTACTTGAACCAGTGATCAAGAATAACCCTTTCTCAACTGTTTACAGGAACTTGCAGTTCACTTTCACCTTTAGATTTTGCAGGTTTATTTTGTTATGACTACCAAATGTTTACTTTTAAATAAAAATTATATTTTTTAAACCTGCTCTTCAAGCTCTTTTATTTTCTTTAGCTTTGGTACTGATATAGATAAATCGAAACACTTACCACAAATATGTACAAATTTAGAATAGACTTCCTGTGTGAAGAAAAGGGCCTTTTATATTCTAACTCTATATGATATAAAAGGTGGAACTCATATTAACATTAAACCTAGGGAAGAGGGACAGCTAGGCTCAAATGAATTCACATAAATAAATAAGATACAGGACTTTGTAATTAACATTTCAGGTCACCTCAACAAGTACTGAAATATAAGAATCACCTATCCAACCAGATATGACAATGGGAAAGACGTGTCAAGTGGCAAACTGCCTACAGATATAAATTTTCTTCTCTCTTTGGGTCCTCAGAACCATACATGCACGTTCTTTAAAGTTCAGTTCTTAACCTAGTGGGTCCAAATGACTGATGCTTTTTCTGTTGCATGGTTGATGGTGTCAATGCCTGAGACATCTATAAATAACAAGTAAAGCTGAACAATTGAAATCCTTCATAGAAGTGAATTGACTTCACATGCATTATTTTAATTTCGTTGGCTTTACTTAAAAAAGGCAATGGACCTATTTAGGAAAAAAATCGAACAACAATACAGTTATGCTTTCTGATCAAACCTTAGCAGCGATGGATTCTAAAAGCATTGCAATTGTCATCCGAGAAGGGAATGCGTGAGGATTGATAATAAGATCTGGCCGCATTCCAGTAGCACCTGAAAATGGCATATCAATATCTGGCCATAACTGAGAACAAACACCCTTTTGACCATGTCTGCTACTAAATTTATCCCCAATAATTGGATTTCTAGGATGCCTAAAGCGAATGTTCGCCTGCATAAGGACAATTAAATAGAAACAGCTATAATTATTGTTGAGAAATAAATAAAAATTACAACACGAGTGAATACAAGAACTGGAAATAAAACTAGAGGACTAGTAGCAATAAACTGGAATCCTAATAAACTAATCTAAAAACATCATAATAGATATCAAAAAATCCTAATCTTAATATAGAGTTTCATTCTAATTCTACTTCTTCCGACAATTTTAAGGACAGGGACCAGGGAAAAAATAATAGTTTGGGACACGTACTAGTTGAAAATTAAGGACGCTTAAATGGATGCATTGATTTTACAGAATATTACAACTGAAAAGAAAAATAACACAAAGGCATTATTCCATTTTTACATTCTGAAAGAAAAGCAAAATAGCAGACAGTCCAAGAAGGCTATTACTGATACTGGATCCAAAATCTTTAGGCAACTGACCATAAAAACATTGTAAGTGGCACACAATCCTCATTTAGTATCAGGTTGAACAGAATAGAGACACAAAGACTATATCAATCAATTCTGTCCCCCCCCCCCCCCCCCCCCCCCCCTCTCTCCATATATATCTTTGTATTTTTCATTTTCTTTTATGCCCCGATTGTGGAGGGACGTGAAGTGATAGAGATTAAGGGAAAGCAGGAAAGGATCATGCAATTGTGGTCCACTTTTCCTCCACCTTTGAATGGGTAAAAGAGGAAGGAAATCAGGGAAAATACCAAACTAACCTTCACCAAAATACGTAAAACTAAATAGATAATCACAATGTTACATAAAAGGCATAAAGTAATCTTTTCATCCTTCCCACTAGCACAAACTATTCCTTCCCAATCTTTTTCAAGATTCAATGTCCAGAAGCATACCAAACCCAGCCAATCCCCCTTCATCTGCATAAACCATAACATAATATATATAAAGTAACAAAGACAGACCCAATCTTAACTAAGCTGCCATTGAGGTGAAATGCCTTCATCTAAGGGAAAACAACTGCATGGTAAGCATACTGAATTAGGGAAACAGAACTATAACCCTTAGTGTTAAATTCTGAATTCACTGGCAATGAAGATAGAATATACATGAGTATGCAGCAGATTTATGGTTTTGGCAACTAATGGGAAAACTATTGAAATGCATTTGGATCTTCTTATGTAAGCAGCAAATGAGAAATTCAACAAAATTAATGCGGTCACATAGTACCTACTTTCTTTTGAGATACTGTAACATTATATAATGTGAAATAACAAGGATATAAACAGATCAGAACAGGTTCTGAAGATACATAAAAACTATAAGGCCACAAATTAATACATCGGATGTACAATTTTACGTCTTTACCTTTTGTATATGCCTTTTACTTTTAACATCAACGGCAACATAATCAACATAGACAGGTTCTGAACCTTTTAACTTGGTTGTTGTTACTTTACTTGTAATTTCGTTGTAAACGCTACAATATGGATCATTGGGGCTTATCCTCTGAAACATGGTAATTGAAAAGTCGTTAACATCATTTAATTATAGGATGGGGCGGGGGAGGCATATACAAAAATAAGTATATAGCCATAAATATGCATGTGTTTGAAATACCTGCCCAACATAAGGGAGCCCATCAGAATCAATCAAATTATGAATGGACTTATCCAAATTACTTCTACCAAATGATCTTTGATTGCGATCAGACTTGATGTTTTGTTCACTCAAGTCAATTGTTTCCGTCTGCAAAGAGGACTTCAACAATTTAGAATGACTAGGTACCTTTCAGTGGTTGTCTCTGTGTGCAGTTGTGTATGCAAGCAATACATGCAGTTAAAACTTATATTATATAATGGGTAAATGGTTACCCTAGAAGAAACTATAACACGTTAGAAGACTCCACATAGGAACCCAGTGGTATTAAGTGATCTAAATTTCGTCACATATAATAACCATCAGCAGCTACTGAAGCACGTTAGATCTGTGTGAACAGACATACTTCATTTCACTTTAAGCTCCATTTACACCTTCTGGGAACTTATGAAATTTCGATGGAAATTCAGTAAAAATAAGTTAAGCGTAGAATTTTGCCTCGGAAACTATGTAAACCTAAATTATAGGTCAAAATTTAGATAATCAAAATGAAATTTAACACCATGTAGATCTATTCTTAATAACTTCAAATTAACAGGACCACATTTTAAGCAAAACCTAGATATTACTTTCACCGTTCACGAAAATGTTTCATTCAGGGGAAAAATATGAAGAAGAAGAAAAGTGAAGACAAAAATACATGAGACAACATATGGAACTGTACAACTGAGCAGCATAAAGCAATGGATAAGGAGTACAAAGTACACAACAGACAATATTAAACAAACATGAACTGTCCAACAAGATCATCTGGGCAGTACATTCGAAACAAAAATTGCATTCCAAAGTCTAAATAAAAGAACAAGTGGAGTAGCAGCTAGACCTGGTAAATGTATCCACGGCACATGCCACGATCCACAGATGATTTATTTAATACCATGGCATCCTCCATATCATATCTGCAATGCATGAAGAAAATTCATGAAACCAAAATCAGAGAGATTATCAAGACAACAGAGAAGTGCTGGATTATTACCCTGAATATGCTAAAACTGCTACGATTGCATTAGTTCCCAGTGGATAGTCATCAATATTGTATTTTTCATATGCCTTTGTGCGCACAATTGGGGTCTGTGGAGTCTGCAAAAGCCCTTCAATTAAAAAAGTACATGGGAAAAGTGAAACTGAAGCGTAGGAATACTGTTTAACACCAACTGCAATAAATGGGATTGCTGGATCTCCTAGAGGTCCCATACATGCCAACTAATTAGGTCACGGGATTGAATTAATTGAGGACGGGAGGGGGGGGAACCTTGATAAAGAAACAGCAATATAGAGCAAATAAAAAATCAAGTTGTAGAAGTTATCCTTAAAAAGTTTGCTAGTAAATTCCATGTTGGTTTATAGAAAGAATGGATTGCATGATACCAAATATTTGGAATGTTTCAAGCTTAGCATTTATGCCAGAGTCCGTTTATGGTTGGCTTTCATGAGCATAATAAAATATAACACTACCTGAGTCAAACTCAAGGCTACATTTACCCGTTTATATGATGCCCCAAATAAGGACCATTTTTATATATAGAAACACTGTTTTCCTCAGAACTGTCTCACTTAAACCAATAATCACACACAACTATCAACCACTACCATTTACAGCAGTAAACTCTCTCTGTAATTGTTTGATTTTAGGTATTGATAAGGCCAAGATTTGGGTTTTCAGAATATCTTTATTTTTTAAAATATGCTAGATTTATGCTATTTACCTGGCATTCTAGAAAATATGAACAACTGTCCTGAGTTAAAAAGATGCTTCAGTCCTTAAGGTTCATATTTCTTATCAGTCTAGAAAATACCAAATCAAAAAGGAAATCCTTTTCAAAAGTCAAATGATCAGAAGAAACTACATTTGGAGAAACTTTTGAACCAACAGTTTCAAAGACAAAAAATGAGTAAGACTAACCTGAAGATGATAGAGCTTCTGATCAGCTCGAGAATTTGAAGCATGACAAGAGAAACCCATTGTTTGCTTTCCCATCTATTACAAGATGACGGTGAGAAAAGTCAAATTCCTCTCCACTGGGGGTCCAGGCACATACATATTACGAGGATATATCATTACCTGACACTGATACATATTACGAGGACTCTGATTATGGTCAGACCATGGTGTAAGATTAGCAACAACACTCAATATTCCAGTTGGATGAAGTTCTTCATGGGTGGCAGGAAATGCATCTCTCCTTCCTCCATCTCCACCATCAGGACAACTTATTTCCATGTAGACCTATATATGTGATATTTGAGTGAGTATGTGTGTGTGATAAGCTCTCAAAAACTTGATGGTAGTTAATGCAAGCAAGAAATATATATTCTCATTTCACATAGAAATATATACACAATGCAATGTCTGAAATGTCATGCCAACCTGCTCAAAAGGCCCAATGAGCTCAATATTGGTGCTCTCTTCAGGAGGTATCAGGATATTTCTCACAGGTCGAACAAATCTCGAGGCAGATGTAAACAGGTGTAATCCAGGGTATGCGCCACTCATGCTCAGAGGAATATAACCAACTTCAAGATCTTCAGGTATCTGATAGATATAGAACAATGATAAATATTAAGTCAAGGTCAAATTCTTTAAATTTTTTATGAACAAAGTACAGATAACAGCCCACCGCAGGAGTTGCAGAAACCTTCAACTTCCGCAGGTGAAAAACAGCTTTTTCAACAATATCAACTGCAATAGAACCTACAACACGACCATCTAGAACAACTTGAAGAACTTCAGGGGGGCCTGCTTGCACAAGCTTGGGTAATGATGGAGTCATTCCAATGCTCACAAGAACATTTAAAATTGACTTCCGAACCTCAAGGAAGTCTTTTACTTTGCCCTCCGAATCATAATATGATGTTATCCCTGCCAACCATATATAAATGTTATTAGTTCAAGTTTTTCTCTCAAAAGAACACCCGAAACAGCAGATGCACGGATACCTTGAAGATTGATATTGGTTCTTCTATAATGACATCTTGCAATGTTTCAACAGCTTTTATCAAATGTACTTTGCACCTGATTTTATTTATTTATTTTGCATATGTCACAACAAACTAGAACTATAAAATATGGAAACAGTCCTTTTAAATAAATACATGATTAACAGATTCTTACAATTCATCTTTGACCTAAAATCCACATAATATCTTTTTCTCCACAACACTCCTGCCTCCAATTTCAAATGCATGCAGGCCACACCAGCAATTTCCTTAACATGACTAGTTTCCATCATCACTAAATACGACTTTGAGTGGGCATTCAACATCCTGAGCCATTAATCTTGGAGGGAAACAAGAGGAAAGGAAACTTAATAAAGAAAACATGCCCCAAATTCTAAGACAACTTTTAGAACAGTAATATACATTGAATGTGTTCGTGCAATTATTTTAAATTTTTACAGCTATATTTCCTCCTTCACATCACATGTTCTAACATCACCATCTGCTTATAAATATTTACAGAGGAAAACAATAAAATTCTAAGACAAATTCTTACGACAAGAAGAAGTCATATGGTTTAGCAGCCCACAAGGCTCCCCATCAGGCGTGTGAACAGGACAAAGAAATCCCCAAGATCTGTGAAGAAGTAAATAAATAAATAACTTGGCAATGGAAAATTTGAAAGGAAATAAAGAGGAATAGAAAGAAAATAACAACATGGTATAAGCAAATATTCAATTACTTCAGACAAAGTTAATCAAAACATACTCAGGCAACAACTTCCGTACACTTGTGGTGCGAAGACCAGCAAATGAAGCACCTCGATGGACAGCTCGAAAGTGTGAAATGAAACGCAGGAAATTTAGTCTCTCAGCCTGAACAGTCATCCCAGCTCTCTAGCAACCGCACATGCCAACCAAAACCAAAAGAAAATATCAACCGAATAAGTTGTTTTATAGCATGTCCTTCCAAATAGGACACTGTATATTCCAACAGTACATCCAACACATGTGGTATCTTAACGTGTATAGGTCATCACTGTAAGTAATAATTAAGGAGAATATCACTAGTTCATTACCTGCTGCAAATCTAAACCTGATTGTGTAACTAATCTTCCCGTCTTCAACAAATTCTCAATAGCTGCACCAATTTGCCGTGGAGAATTTTTTTCAATAACTTTCTTTACATCAGCCACTGACATTCACCAGAACGAAGCACTAAAAATGTCAAGATACCTAGATGCAAAAACTTGATACAAGACATTTTCCCAGAACTTCAAGCATAAGAGTTCAGTCATTAGGATTTGCATCTGATCCCTGATGTGAACCTAAACTGGGGTGATATAAATTTATATCGCAAAATTCTAATGCATAAATTTCATGTCATCCGCATTTTGAAGAACTTGATGATTAGACATGAAAATGGCAGTAAGCATGCAAATGGATGAGTCGCTGATCCAGAGAAAGATCTTTAAAAATCATGAAGGAATTTATAGGATAGGATCTGTGGATCATCTACTCCGAAGCAGGCTCATTCTTCGATATAACTGCTAGCATGCAGTGTATCAACCAAGAAAAAGATATATAAGAAACAAAAAAAGAATGATGCATGACCACGAAAAGGTGTCGCTAAACTCACAGCACCAAAGCTAAGCTAATCCTGTTGGTGTTAGATATCACACAACCTCAAAACCTTCACTTAAAGCTATACCACACAGTGACTTAACAGCGGATGCAGCTGTCTACACTAACAAATTCCTTGGGCCATGCAAAAGAGTTTCCCACAGTGACTTAAGGTATTTCACAGTAAGAAACACAGCTAACCAAAATTAGAATTTAGGGTATTGAGAGTTGAAAAGTATAACAGCCATTACAGGAACAATCAAAGGCTTTATATTTCTGTTGAGAACTAAATTAATTTTCCCTGTTAATAAAATCATCCCAACACTCAATTTATAAAGTGGAATTACATGGAAATAGAAATAACATCAAACTCTTATCACTTAGAATCCTACCAATCAACACATTTTAGTAGATAGGTACAATATTATCTAAACTAATCTAAGTAACTAATTTAGACAATGATAACGGATAATAATAATTGACATTTACATTCTCATTTAACTCCAACATTTTCAATAAAAAGGAATTTCACCACCGACAAAGCAAATAAACCTAATAAGTCATTTCTAAAGAACCACAGAAAATTAAAAAGGAAATCATAGAATAAACTATATCACTACCTCATAACCAAAGGAAAATAAATCAAGCTAAAATACAAACATATAGTAGAGCATACCACTGCTGAAATCAAACTTCTTTGTTCTATTATCAACTTCATCTTGAAGAGCCCGTTTCGCCTTGAACAACCAATCTTGTAATTTTTCCTGCAATATAACAAGCAATTCTCACCAATATAACGCAAAAGATATTGATAACACTCCACACATAATGCCAGAATCAAATGAATTAGTTAGAAATATATGGCCACTTGTATGACCACTCCACAAGCAATTAATTAAGACATTATGCAAGAGCAACCTTCCGCCTAACTGAGATATATCAGTCACAATTAAACCTGTCTAGTTTATACTCTAGGCACAATAAGAGACCAGGATAAAGCAACAATTACTGAAAGAGAGCTTCCCAGGAAAGACAACTTTAGAGGCAAATTGCAGTTATCAAACACAAATTGAATGATAAGGCGTGCAGTTTATTCAACATTATCACAAAAATCAATTTGTCAAAATTAATACAGAATTCAAATTTCTGACCTTAACTGCAATAGTATCAGGCCCTGCATTTTTTTTCTAAGTGACTAGCTTAATTCTCCAATTGCATATCTAAAGATAGGACGACTGCATATCCAAGGATACCAGAATAGACAATCCTTGTCACAAGAAGGTAGTTATCCCAACAAAAAACAGTAACATTCACAGTTACAAAATAGAATAGCTCTGTGAGCAGCACTCAGTGGGTATTAGTAGCAGTGATGCAAGTTATTTCATCCATTGGTTTTACGCCACACATTGATTTCCGGAAAATAACAGTGTCTTCATATACAGTTGGAATTGTGAGGTAGATTTATGATCCCATATAATAAGCCACACTACGATACACAAGCAATGCAGGTAGGATAATGAAAAAATCACCAATAAACAGGTATCCAATATTACATGTACATGACTTATCCAAACCAAGCATCTTCATAGTAATGCCAAATTTCGTACCTTGAGATATATAGTTATTAAGTGTCCAGGCAATAAAACTTCTTGATTTTGTAAAGAATCTGGGTTGTCTGGTACTGATGTCTGGTCTACAAGAGAAAACAGCTTCTGCAGCATGAAGCTAAAATGACATTTGAATCAGTTACTAATAGAGCAACAGAGATGTATTTATGTCAATGTTATAAAAGGGATTGTCTAGGGTAGGGATAGTGAAAATGGGGTGGGGGATAAATTTTTCCCCCACATTAAATGAGCTCCATTCCCCGTCCCAATTCCCACATTAGTTAAATTAATACATACATACATACATACATATATTTGTATTATTCTAATTTATACTATATTTTTAAGAAAATAAGTTATATAATATACAGTTATATAATTATTCTCATTTTACATTCTTTTATTTATATTATTCTAATTTACTTTTATTTGTATTTTCTCTTTGATTTTCTCTTTAAACTTTTATATATTTCTTTATTTTTATGCTTTAAATAATTCTATAGTTTAATATTAAATAAATTTAATTGAATTATTTAAAATATAATGAATTAATAATTTGTAAATACCTTTGCACATACAAAGAGTGTGTGAGATTTATTAGTTTGAATAAATTACAAATTAACATTTAGTTACATTTAATGTTTAATAATTAATTTTTTATATTATCTTGTATTTGATTAATTTGAAAATTAATTCTATTATTTGATCATGATGATACAAAAAAATTGTTTGCTCATATACTTTAACGATTTTCATATTTATATAAAGAAGATCAATTTTTTAAAAATTAATTTAAAAAATAGATAATTTTCTTCCCTCAGTGGGGCACCTGCAAGGAATTGGAGCAAGAGCAGAGGGTGGGGCAAGGGTTGGGGGAAGTATTTGGTGATGGGGCCGGGAACAAGGGAGCAATCCCCCGTCCCACCCCTGCTCTATTGCCATCTCTAGTCTAGGAGTGCCTTTGGGCACATAAGGTGGGCACAGGCCCAACTCTATGAGGCAATGGAGGAAGGCATTTAGCCTCAGGGATGTGCACTGCACAGAGATGCTAATGCCTAGGGCACTCGGGATGTTGCCTTTTGCGCCCCAAATTACCTCTAACCTTATGCCCTCATAATTTGGCGAGGGAAAAAAAAAAAGAACTAAATCATTTAAATTTAAGATAAGCAATTATTTCAAATTGAATTTACTAAACCAAGTTAAAATGATTGGTAAATAATAATGTGAAACTCATTTCAACCATTTGTTGCTTCTATACTTATCCATAGTCCTTTTCCTTTTCATCTGTGTTCTCAACCCCCTTTTCAGAAAAATTTATTCTCTTTTATGCCACTAATCGTACATTATAAAATTCGTCATATAACTATTTCTTTCAAAGTTGGAAACATTTTGTGGAGTATTTATCAAATTCTTCTGATTTTTAAAACTTTCATAATTTTTAGTATATAAAATATCAAAACGCCTCACCTCAAGCCTTAGCCTATTAAAACATTTATTTATGTGAAATTCGTAGAAATCATGGAAAATACCGCACAGATAGCTACTATCAGATAAAAAAAAATTAAAGTATCAATAAGGAATAAAAAAAAATAATAATTAGAGCACTAACATGAGTAGATTGAACTTGTCAATATTGTCATCTAGATGGACAAATATGTAATCTCTTAACACAGCTTCAGCGACCTGCAAAAAGCAAAGAAGTACAAATGAGAAAGATTGTGAAAATCACACACTGGCTCCCATGCAACAAAAAATATATGCTTGTTTTCCAACCAAATCCTCTCACTAAGTAAATACAAGGCTGAAATTGTTTCAAGATATGCTGAGAGACGTGTCAGCTATAGTGTAACTCAAAGCAGTGGTTTAAAGGGGATGGAAGATTCAGGAGCTATGTTGCACAAGCCGTCACATTGGCATAATTTGCATAAAGGACTCGAACTTACAACATCATAGCTCTCTTTTTCCAGCCCCACCATGAGAGGTTGGAAATGTTCCCCTGAAAACAAGAAGATCCAGTGAATGATCAACAGCATATGCAAAGCAAAAGAAACTGAGAATCAGTGGCACCTTACCAATATGTTGTAGACACTGAGCATGGGTATAAAGAGACAAGTTCTGGGGTTCATCCAAAATAATTTTAGCTCTTTCACCAACAAGTTGAGTGCCCACAGATCCCTTTACCCCATCATATTTTTCATTATAGCAGCATGTTAAGCTTGCATAGATTTCATGATCAGTTGTCTCGGTCAAAGCCTACATAGAGGGGAGAGTTAAAAAAGGATAGAGGCAGCTATGAGTAAATTTTGCCTCAAAAGGAACTCTAGAGCACAGTCTTTGTCATCAATCTTGCCCATGCCAGTAATTTCACTACCAAGAAGACTAAAATGCAAATTGTTGCACTTTGTATCAGTCATAGACTAATCCAACATCCTTCTAGATTCTTCAAAACCCTAAGCCCATCTATAACACTTCCGAAGTTTTTTCCCACAAAAATATATTCAAGAAGGAATTCTTTAACAAAGTACTATCAATCTTAAACTTTGTTTCCATACTGATACAACACCAATTACCTATCGATGATCAATTATACCAATAGAGAACACACCTA
Source organism: Avicennia marina (assembly GCA_019155195.1). NCBI lineage: Eukaryota > Viridiplantae > Streptophyta > Magnoliopsida > Lamiales > Acanthaceae > Avicennia > Avicennia marina. The sequence goes on from CM032765.1 coordinate 12,887,560, forward strand.
ACATTTTGGCACATTCACAATTGTAGAAAACATGTATAACCATGAGAAACCTTCAAGGCTTGGGAGCATTTTACAATTATCATCTAAGGAGACAAGAAACATCATGGTACCTTTAATATGATTCCAACAGGAAGCAAATATTCCCTCCCTTGTATCCTGGAAGAGGGACAAAATGAGTTTTTTCATGAGTTGAGTATAGATGTCAAAATTTTCTAAGAATTGAAATCCTCACCAGAATCCTAGCCTTGCACTCCCATTATTAAGATAGTACAATTTGACTGTAACTGCTGACTGATCCTCCCTAACACATCTGAATATTCAAGACCACAAGAAATTGTTATTTCAAAACTAAGTTAATACAAGTAACATTTCTGCCATGTCAAATAAGAAGGAAGAGCTTTTTAAGAATGAAAGTTTCAGGCCAAGTTTAAGTGGCTTCTAATATTGCACTCGAAATTCCTCTTTTGACACATGAGCACAAACAAATTAAAAATAAAAAATAAAAGCAGCAGAAGATGCTAGTTCACTTTTAATATTTTCAGACAAAACATATAGCCGGACAGATGTCTCTTGTATTCACCTAGTATATAAAAAAAGCATAACGTTAACAATTAACCAAAGTTTCAACTTAAGGAAACCCAGTAACCTTGATCATTAAGTAAAAATCCACAAGAAAGAACATTAATCTTTCATGAAGAACACCTGTGCCGATCAAGTTTTACAACACATGATATTCATGCTAAAGCATGGAGGATTGTAAGGAACAATTCAGCATTTAGGTATCACAATACACATGACATGTAAGATATTTGATTTTTGCACCTTGAAGTTAACACAAATAACCCAAACAGATAGATGTGCGTGTGGAAAAGAAATAGAACCTTATGACTACAGCTTTATCAGTATAACCTTCACGTCGTTCACGAAATGAGTTCCGCACCATGCTCATTGGCTAGACAATAACAGATGCAGGTGAATGAACAATGAGAAGAAAAAGTGAGTTACTTCATTTTATTTAAATCACTACATGAATGCATACGATGATCAACTGAAAAATGGTCTACTCAAAGCCTCTATTCTTTCTTGATGAGATCCTGGGGTTAATGTTCATCATTACAAAAGAATGTACTTACATAGTTTCTTTTTGGTAATATAAGAAGCCGAATAACTCTCTCAAGCCCATTCGTGATGAAGTACCTGAAAGATGTATTATGTGAGCATGAAAAATGAAGCAAATGTCAAATAACCTCTGGAGATAAATTGTCGAGGGGGACACGAGGGAGGGATTAACATACTGACCCCCCCATTTCTGAAGGCTCTTCTTTATGTAGAACTAATTTTTTGGGATTATTTGCAGCTTTAAGATGACAGAGTTTGGACTGCATACAAAAGAAAAAACGATTTCAGTTAAGCAAAACCAAGAATATAAACAAATTGAATAAACATGACCTTGGCTGGATCCTCTAACCAAAAACACCAATATAGAAACGGCTTCTCTCTAATTCCTATTTACTTCTGTTATTCTAGTAATCTTAATGAGAATCATGCTGCTGTTATTGTTCCAATAATCTTTTCTCAGTATTCATGATCACTATTTTCAAACAGGAAAATGAAACTCCCAAGAGCTCCTGGGTACTCCCTAGGACAAAAGAAGGGTTATTTTATATTTCTTTCTTTCATAGTTATCCTTATGAATTAACGGGAGAAATGCAACCTGTAAACCCAGCGTGGGGCATGGAAGGGATTCCATCATATTCATATATAGTAAAGGGTTTAAAATAAACCAACACTATATTGAGACAATAAATTGAATATCTGTTTTTTTTCTAGGAAATTCTATTTACTTTCCAGTTATAGAGAACAACCGTTATCCAATCCATTGCTCCTTAGTCAAAATCCTTTAAACTTTCAGCATTCTTGATTTCAGCAGAAGAATTTCCCATACGAGGTTTTCCGAAGTTGTTTCAGAGACGAGACTTAACTCCCTTGTTTTCCACACAGAGCACATCGCCTATATTCCGCAATTGTATGAGGACTTAATCAGATTTGGAGAGCTTAAGTCAAAAAATTCTCAAAATTAAGCATATGTTGTAAGCTCAGTTTAAAAGATTACAAATTTAGAACAGTAACTCTACCATCCATTTTTAGGTTTTAAGTAGTCAACTGTTATTTGATAACAACTAGTTCTGACCAACAAAAGATTAAGCACGAAATCTGTCAAAGGTGACAACCAGCCGCTTAGGCACCAGAAAGTGCACAAACCAATCCAACAGTAGAGAATGTGCCGAATGACTGCATGTTTAATAAGACTATTAATTCGATTTAACAAACCATTCCACTTCGAAATAAATTTAGTGGATCAAATATTACATCAATTACCTTCAACATGATAGGGAACTGCCCAAAACTAATTTTTTCTCTGACAGGAACTCCACCTTCGTACTGGAATGTCAAGTCAGCCATGAACTTCCCAGCATATGTGAGCTTTGCTTGTCTACACTGCTCAGCCACAAGTAAAAATTCCATTAATCTCCTGCCGGATTCAGCTATAAATTTGAGTTTATTCCCTAAGAATGTACCTCAAAAGGGTATAAAGCATCGGCCATGGTTCTGGAAAAGCGTTCTTTTTGAGGAGGATATATTTCAGGATTTTCTAACCACAGTATATCATGGGTTAAGAATTAACCTTTAATCAAACCAAGCTTAAAGTATAACAAGTTATAAAAAGAGCTAAAAACACCTGAACAGCTAGTTTTAGCTTGAAAAATCAAATTATCAACGCTGTCAATAAGTACACACTAACCAAATTCATCAAAATAAAAAGGATATTCCTAAGCTTTAATTTGGAAAAAGAGTCCAAAACTTCTACAGGCTTGATGTTCATCAACATCGTCTCCAGGCCATACTCGATCATGTGGTCAAATGAATCGATATGGTGTCTGAACAGCTCCCGTAATGCTTCATAGTCCTTCTCCGCCAGGTGCGGCCGCCACATGCTCCCTACTTTCTTTGTCTCTGGTTCCGCAGTCTCCTCCCCCAACGCCATTGACATATAGATTTCGGAGGAAGGGGGGTCCTTGTGCACCAGAATTAAGAGGGAAGAAAGGGAGACTTACACGTAGGCTACCCGGTTATTAGGGTTTATGCAGGAGAGGGTTTGCGCGTGGTGGCGTATCTGGACATGTAACTCCCCTCTAAGATTGTCCGAAATACCAGAAAAACGTGCCCGGAAATTTCTTTTTGAAGCACGATTTTAAGTCGTTAAATGGCTTGGGTTGCACAAAACCAACAGGCCTCTATGATGAATGGGCCGTTCTGATAATAAGACCGCCCGATTATTGGGCCTACTGGGTCCATGGACTTCAGCTAAGGAACCTTTAGTTAGCTTTAAAAGATCAAAACTGAAAAGCGAATAGCAATTTGTAGAAAGCCGTCTTCTTCTATATTTCAATTTTATAGCATAGGTAATATAATTTTTTTAAAAAAATATATACTATATTAAATGCCGTAAAAAATTCGACCAGATGCATAATTTACCACAAAATCTAAGTTTCATTTGTAGAATTGTCTTTGGATTTTCCTTCAATATACAAAAGTGGAAGAAGAGAAAAAAAAAAAAAAACAAAGAAAGAGAAATTAACAAAATAATCCTATAATTTTAGAGTTTTATCGTGAATAATAAAGGGCAGATATGAGATTTTGAGCAGGAGAAATAATTCTTACAAATGATGTAAGAGTAAAATTATGCTTGATTGTGACTTAAGAAATAAAATCAATTACAACAAATGTTTGATACACACACGCAGAGAGAGAGAGATATATATATATACATATATATACATATATATATATAACAAATAATAGCAATGACAATAAATAGTATAGATAGATAAGCATGATAAATTCAATTCATTGATAATTGTGGAACCATTCGACGTTGCTTCACCACCCACTCCACTATGACCACGTATGAATTTGGACAGGTGCGTCCATCCAAGAATTTCACGTCACGTAATTTTTCTTATCTCAAAGTTAGAAATTGGGTTGGCGGAATAGTAAAATGTGTCCCATAAGAACTTATTTTCGAGGCATTGTCATGGACTAGCGTGGGTCTTGAAATTAAATCGTTGAATAATAGAAGTCTAATCAAGCATAGTTTAGGACGTTGATGTCCAACATCATTTCAAGATTTGCACTGTTAAGCATTAATTATCCTATCTTATGTTGACTTAAGATTGTTATGGGCCTAATTAGATTGAAAAATGCGTGGAATCATTAAACCTAAATTCAGAAAACAGAATGTATTCGTGACAAATGACCACTAATTAATTTGCATTAGATGACAAAAATTATTTCACATCACACACCGATATAAACCATGGGGCTGGATGAGTTTAATCAAAACAAGTTGTTAATATACTGTCCGCTGTCAAATCGTTGGGAGGAGATAATAATGTAATGGTTGCAACCTTCGACATGACGTGATATCAATTCATTTCATATTTAATTATTACATTAGTTCGTCAATAATTATTATTCTGATAACAGCTGGCATAACTTGCGATGGATATTCTAATAAAAAATAGGACATTATTAAAGATTCGACCCAAAGTCGTAAAATAATGAGTCATGCCTTCAAATACATGATGATTTTTGAAATTTGATAGGTGAATTTTGTATAACCCACACAAGTTGCCAAGTAATGGGCAATCAGTTGTGGGATTTTGTGATGTAATCGCTGTACAAAGGTGGGCACTGAGCATATTTGTACTAATAATTAGGGTATTAATTGTCCCCTTTAGGTTAATTTTATTTTTAAAATATTATTTTGCTTATATTAATTATTTGGAACAAATTCTTGACCAAAAAAAATTTGAAAATAGAAACCATTAATTAACGCATTTCGCAGAGTTATTAAATTATTAAACATAATATTCCAGTTGGGCAATTAAATTCATTGAACTACACAGACTTAAATAATCAATTCATGGCAATATATAATATTTATTCAGATGCTCATTAAGATTATCAAGGTAATTAAGGTTGCAGCTAAACTTAGAACTTCAAATTGTGAATGGGACTTATCCGAACCATATTCGAAGAGTGTAAGGTAACACTTAACCGATCCTTTCTACTGCAATAGTCCAAGTTACCGATTTAGAGAGAGTTTGACTAAATTTATTTTTAAAATTTTATAAGATTTTGTAACTTAAAATGTTTTTAGTTATAAAAATAAATAAGCTAAAAAGTGTTTAAATAAAAATAATAAGATTGTTTCAGAAATTTTTATTAAAATTTATAATTGTTTGTGGTTATAATTTTTTAGTATAACAATGATAAAAATATATTAAAGTCATTTTTATACACAAAATAAAATAGCTTGTAAGATATGTTAAAACAAAACTAACTTATTAGCTATTTTGGCCAAAAAAAAAAAGAAAAACTCAACAAACAGAATTTATCAACTTAATTATCAAAAACATCTTTACCCAAACACCAAGAGCCCTGTTAATCTTACCATCCTGTGATGAACCCTGCAGACACATTGTAACAGGTTTCTAGGTCTCTTAGCCGACATTAGCTAGTGGTGTTGTGCTTGGTTTCACGCAACACAAATATCCCCCGAATCACAAACTGAAAAAAATATTTCCACGGGCAGTGGGGTGACTTCTCAAATTGGCAGGGATTGAGGAGGACAAGCATGAGTAATAAAACTACAAAAACTGCGAGATATGGCGTAATTTTTGTTGAAAAATGTGCCTCCGCCGAACGAGACTGCATGAGTAATGTGTTTGCAATAAGATGGAATTTTTGTTAAAAAAAATTGTTTGGTAAGAATTATATTTAAATAAATAATATATTCAAAAAAAAGATTTTGACGTGAAGAATCGAATAATTTGTTTAAGAATGTATATATAAGATATATAATAACATTTGATAACGTGATAGTGTATAGGAATAATAATTAAATTTAATAGTATAAATAAAAATAATTATAAGTATATATGTATTAATTTAATTGAAAATAAGTGTGATGAAAAGGAAATAATTAATTAGTTATATATATAAAAGAAGAAAATTTTTAATTAAAATTTAGATGAAAATTTTATTAAATTTCATCTTTGGTTGGGTGATGTTTCAATTCCACTCCACTTTCATTCCCAAACGAGGGCTCTGAAAAATCAAGGTGCCAAGTCGAAGCTGACCCAGAAAAAAAATGGGAATTATTGTGATAACTATTTATTAAATTACTGTGAATTTATTTCGAGGACCAGACGTTGAAACTTCACAGCTAGTTTTAATGACCCGGATTTGCTGATACCTAATAGAAGATATTGGGCAGTCGAGGCTTGGAATTTCCAGGGTTTTGCATGGATGTTAATTTTGCTGGTATAAAATTTAGCATAAAAAATAAAATATGGTGTACAAATAAAGAAAAGTAAAAAAAATATTTTAATGAGTAATGTGTCTGGCAAAAAAAAATATTTTAATAAATTAACATTGCATTTATGTTTGGATGCAAATTTCCATTCATCCAAATCATTCCATCGAAAACATATCATAAATAAAAATATTACATTTTATCCATCTTTTTATATTTTTACACAATTTTTAACTTTTCGTGTCAAACTTTAATCCTTTAAAGTTGGTATCAAAACATCCATGATTCGTTCCTTTGTCCCGTTAAATCTATCATTCTTGAATGTATCCCACCTGTGTTTTTCTTTTTTCCAAAATTTGAAAGTTCAACATCCATCAAACAAACATCACATTAAAAAAATTAGAGAATGAAAAATGGCGTTTCCAAGTGTTTAATTAATTTTATAACTTAAAAAAATATTTCATAAAACATTTCAACAAGTGTAAAAGCTCACCTACAGAATTTCTCCTCAAACCTGAGTTTTGAAATAATAACTGTTCTAAACTTTTCATTAAAATTTATAATTATTGTTCTTATTTTTAAGTATTAGCTCCATTTTGTTGACCTTCGTATAACTCACACCCTAAACAAAAATAATAGACTGCGGCAGGAAGAAGAGGACCAAAAATAATTAAAAAAAATACACGTGGTGGAGCATAGGGATGTTTTTGGAGGACGTGGCCGCAATTTGAAGCAGGGCTAGAAGAGTTAAAACACATTTATTTAATGTCTGGTGGGTTTCGTGCATTAAACTCCAAAATAACTTTCTGCACGGATCAAACAGGGATCAAACAAAACGGACCACCGCCTCGCTCATCTTACATCTTAACTAACAGTAGAACGATGGATTTTGTTCGAAATAAAATTTTATTGGCCACGTTTGTTTTACAATTATCTAATACTCAAAAATATATATTTAATTATTATTTATCTTTTTTTTATCTCTTTTATTTCTTACTTTCACACAATTTAAAAAAAAAAACAATTAAAAACACAGAAAAATTTTAAAAAACAAACAAAGCCATTGGTTTTGAAAACCATTTTACAGAACAAACATACAAAAATCACAAAGTTTTAAATTTAAATTCAGATTTAAAAAAATAGATATATAAAATTCAATAATTATAGATATTAACAACTAAATCTTTACTATTTTCATCCTCTCAAACTAAATCAACAAACAAATTGTTTAATTGTGTTATTCAGGCATAACAGCACCGACCCAAAGTTCAATGATGGCATCCGACAAAAGTACTTTTAAATCTGGGGGTCCTCATTAATGCGCGAACATGACTTTTTTATATTTTAAAAATTTTAATTTATTTAAATATATATATAATATATAATAATAATTAAATATTTTGATAATATATAAAAATAATTATTAATTTTTATGACATAAATATATAAAAATATGAGTGTATGTATAGATTGATTTATTATAAATAAATTTAATAATTAAATAATAATTAGTTAAATATATATAATTAAATTTAAATTTAAAAATTTATTTGTTATATTATATATTTTGAAATGTAAACTTAGATAAGATGTTGAAAAATAAAGGGTGGGTTCTGGGAACAAACAACTGAACAAGAGACGCAAATAATTGTTACAATGACCAACACCATAAACAGCACTTCAATGGTTAGGTTGGTTGGAAAATTGGTGAGAATTATGTTAAAATATATAACATATTTAGAAAGAAATTTTAATAGATAAATAATATAATTTAATTAATTTTATTTATATATGTATATATAATATAGTCGTGATTAGAAAATGTGAAGTAAATATGAATAATTATTAATTTTTAAAATATAAATATATAAATATGTATAAGAATTAAAAAATAATTAAATTTAAATTTAAATTTAAATAAAAATTTTATTAATTTGTATATTTATAAAGGTAATGTTTGATAGAGTGGTTAAAAATAGATAACGTTTAGTTCTAATCATTAAAATTTATATTTTTAAGCATACAATTCAATAAAAGAATACTTTTGTTTTTTTTTTCTTGTGCGTTTATACCAATCTCCTTCTGGTGTCAAAATTTCTCAACTCCACAATTTACATCCAAAGTTTCAAATTAAAAATTTTAAAATATTAGTCCAAATGTTCAACAAATGAACGATGAAAGCTGCAATAGCTCCATCAACTTCATCGTATGGAAGCGGAGTGCTCGGAACTCGAACCAACGTTTTGCTGAGAAGAGCGATGGACAGGTGGCGGAAAGGAAGAGAAGCGTGTGTCACTGTATTGGGCCATCTGGGGATATGATGGGGTTTAAATCATTTGGGAGGGATGTCCAAAAGAAAAGTGAAATTGGGTGGTAACCGTAAAAAGCAGGGGTCATGACTCATGAGACATGACCCAACTTTGACAAATTAGTAACTGTGGCAGACCTGCAAAGCGTCCCTTGTCTTTTATTCACGTCAGTCAATCTGGGGCAGAAAATTGCATCTCACACGCAAACTAGTACTTAACTCCCTTGCTTGCTTTATTGTTACATTTTCTTAATTAATGATTGCTTGCGCAAGTTGATGAATCTTTAAACTGTATTAAGTTTGACTAAAATATTTAAAACGTTGTTCACTTGACCTGTTGACGTGTACTAGTTTAATTTTTTTTTTGGGACACGACAAGCTTGAAGTTCAAACATTTCTTTTATTACTGATTTTCCGATGAAATGGGTTTTAAGAATTTGGGTCACTTGCGATTTACCTGCAACAAATTCCAAAATCATGTGTCATTTATTATTCATGTATTTATATTTTTAATGGATATATATAAAATATGAATGAAGAAGTTTGAAAGTCAAAATGGTATGGTCTGTACATCATTGAAAAGACATTTACCTCAGGTCATGGTACAATTATAAAACATGAAATGATAAAAAGATAAATCATGGTCAAATTCAAGATGAAAGGAAGTCGTCGAGGTAGAAGGCAGCAGCAGTATTCACAAGAAGTCACATGACGAAGCATCTGATGGAGGGGTCAGATGGCCATTACAACCACCGAGTTAACCACCGATTAGCTTACAACTCCGGTTAAAAACTAGAAAAACAACTGGTTAGGAAGCAGATCCACAAAGCCGAGAGATTTTTCTTGTCTACAGTCGCACGTCGTCGTCGTCGTCGTCGTCTATCGTCTCTCAAGCCATAACCATACTCTCTCCACATTACTTCTTTCCTGACTCTCCTGTACCCTCGTGGCTAAAAGGTCTTCCTTTACCTTCAAAACCTTAACTCGCACTCGAACTACGTACTGTTAATTACAAACCACAGGAATTAGGGACCAATACAAAATCTAGGATTAAACTCTTGGATGTCTCAGTGGCCATGGAGTTGGGCAATTCCAGAGTCAAAACCGCTGAAGCCGAAGCCGAGACTCCCTCCAGAGTGCAACCCGCAAAACGCGCCTCTTTGACCAACGGCGTCTTGAAGCGCCACGCTCCACTGCACCACCACCACCCCGTCGTGGTCACCTACAAGGAATGCCTGAAAAACCATGCCGCCAGCGTCGGCGGCCACGCCGTCGACGGCTGCGGAGAATTCATGCTGTCGCCTACCTCCAATCCCGCCGAGCCCACCACGCTCAAATGTGCTGCGTGCGGATGCCACCGCAACTTCCATCGCCGTGAGCCCGATGAACCACCGCTGCCGCCGCCGCCCAGTTCCGCTCCAGCACTCGGGTACCAATCCCACCATCGCCACCACCCGCCGCCACCTCCTCGCGGCAACGGCGGTAGCAGCCCGAATAATTCTCCGTCGCCTCCCCCGATCTCTTCGTCGTACTACCCATCGGCGCCACACATGTTACTCGCTCTCAGCCATGGCTTGTCGGGCCCACCTCCTGAAACCAATATTCCAGTATCCGCCGCCACTAACGCTGCTTCCACGCCCATGTTCAACTCCAGCAAACGGAAACGCTTCCGGACGAAGTTTACCCAGAGTCAGAAGGATAAAATGCTGGAATTTGCCGAGAGAGTTGGGTGGAAAATGCAGAAGACAGACGACAGTGTCATAAATGAGTTCTGCAATGAAATTGGAGTGGACAGAGGGGTCTTGAAAGTGTGGATGCATAACAACAAGAACACTGCTGGTAAAAAGGATCAGCCTCTTCCGCCTCATTTATCTAGCAATGCCACTGGAATCTCCACTCCGCCGCCGGCCACCACTAAGGGAAATGGCATGGATTATGGCGATACTGGCGCCGCTGCCTACCGAGCCCCGCACGAGGGACAAAGCGACATTAAACCAAGTGTTCGCGGTCAAGAAACTGGTGAACTTCACGATCATAATAATACTGATGCTCATGCTCTTGGTACTCATGGCACTACTTCTGTTTGATCTTTTGATGGGAGACGAAGGATTACACAAGTGCTGGTAGCTAGAAAGGAAAAGGGAAATAAAAGGGGCAACAGAAGGACACCAATTCCTAGTTTTATAATTCTGCTTATTTAATTTTTCTCTTCTCTTAATCTTAGTTTAATTAGTTGTGATAATGTGACTCACAGAGCCAACGATCAAACCTTCTGAGTTCAATGGAAAATAGAGGAATGGTTGAATGTGCAAAATTCTATTTGTTTATTTTTCATTTTGTCTGCAGTTTTCTTGCGCCCATCACGATTAGTTAATATCCCAGTTTTCTCCGTGCAGTATTCTGGATGCATTCTGATGGGCTTGTTAATAGAAGACCGGATAAGAAATTTTAATTTAAACAAAAAATAGATTCCTAAGAGCTTAATTTAATGGGTTAGAATTGCTTTAGATGTCATTTCATCTTTTATTCTGACATGATCTCATACCTTTATCTCGTGCTTTTAATACTTATCCCAGCATGGCGAATCCCCATAAGCAGGATGCCATAATTGCTAGTTTTCAGTATTAGCATTTCCTAACGTAATAATACTTCTATTAATTGCATATAGCTAATTAATGAGTCCGTGACTTTTATAGCTAATTAATGAGTCCGTGACTTTCTTTTTTTATGTGATCTATGCTCTCCAGCTTTGGAAGTGGATTAAGATTTGTTACCTATATTATGTATTTTTGGTGGGATTAATTTAGTCATTAATAATGTAGTTATCCCATTAGCTGGGGGTAAGGTAAGAGAAAATCGGCCAAGTAACCTCAAGTCTATTCAAATTTATAAAAATACAACTTTGCTTTTAAGGTAAGCAGAGATGAATGGTAGTCCTAAATAAATTATTGGTTTAGTGGTAGGAGTAGGGCGAGGAAAGGGCCGTGTCTTGTCCATCATGGGTGTTGCTTGTTAAGAGAAATTGGGTAAGTGGTGAAGTCAGTAATCTTGTTTTCTTCGAGGGGTGCAACTCATCTCGAGGATGACGCTAAGTTGACAGTCATCCAAGGACCTAAAGCATGGGTGAGTTCTCTCATTGAGAGAGAGAGGGGGGGGGGGGTGGGGAGTAGGACAATGGGTACATATATGGCTTGATTTCATATATTCATGTTACTTTTCTTATAATATTAAATTATTATATATAGTTTATACACAATATATATAATATTGGCAGCTTGATTGACACACGATTGACAAATCATTATTGCAATTTCTTTAATTGTCCCCGGTCATAACACGAATCATTGTTTCTTCACCCCCTGGAATTAATCATGGTAAACCCTGGCGAACTTAATAAATTTTAATTTCTTTTTGAAACCCTTCGATCACGCAACATGTCCAACGATTATATTTTCCAGATAAGAAATTGGTCGGCCTCGTATTCACTCTCCTATTAAATAGATCTTTGACAACACCGAATTACAAAATACTGATGATACATAAAATCATTAAAAAAATATTATTACAAATTTGCAATTGGGGGGGTGCTATTTAGGCTCTTGCGTTTGAACGCGTGACAGTTTTTTGGCCTTATTAGGAGAGCAAATCAACGATGGGGTCGTGGGGATGGCTGGTAACTTTGAGAAATATGTTTTCGGACATGCAAAATTAAATGCGATAGTGAGGGGTCAGAGGTAAAGCCATCAATTTAATTAACTTCAAAAATGCAAAACATAAGGTCTGTTATCTTGATTTGGAATTTAGATTGAGGCTATGATGTAGAGGCAGGTCATTGAAGAATAATTAGTAATTCATTACAGAATTTCGGCTTCTATTAATTTTATCCTCTATTATTCACCCTAGCTAAACATTGGAACCACCCTAATTCGTTACAGGAAAAACAATATATGAATACATATTTATATTATATATACAACGTAATTAAACATGGAATTTACTTAGTTGCTAAAGGCGACGGATATGTAACGGCAATTAATTGTCTGGTTAAGTTGTCTTAAAAGCAATTTAGTAGAAAACTCCAACGTAAGTTTTCAAATTCCGTCGAGTTGGTCACGTTTGTGTTGGTATTGTATTTTACTAGCAATATTCTGTCCCATCTTTGATTTAGAATTATTGATTGTATCTAATGATTTGTTGACAATTATGTTAAATTAAATCATTTTGATGTATCAAATGACGTTTAACGGTTGACTTTTTTATTTTAAAAGGACGCAAGTAAAAGCTCATTGATTTGGTCTTCATTATATCATGACATGAACAAAGTTAATATCAGAGTATTCTGTCTTAGAATTTAAGGAATAAAAGCCTAATATGAATTTAATCAATCAATAACATCAACTCCAGGGATTTAGTTCCGATTTTTCTAAACTAATTCTCTTCAAACTATAGCAAATATTCCTTAAAAATAATTTTCAAATACTCAAATAATTTTTATCAAATACGCGCACGAAATATGTGACGGTACATTGTGTTTGAAACAAGAGATTTCCAGACAACTACGGACGCAACCCTCGTTTTGGATCTAACAGGACCACCTCGTCGTTCTCACCATAACGATACTGCACAGATTAGTTTCTCTGCATTTTTCCCGAATTCTCTCAACTGGTCCCTCCTTTATTCAAAAAATTACGATACCCTCGCCCACCTCACCGCTACTGTAAAACATGCACCAAAAATCTGATAATCATAGCATATTTTTTGGAGGAGGATATTATGAAAACGAAGGTAGCTAAAATTTTGTCTATGGAGTTAGGGTGGGGATGAAGATGACGCTGATTTCTCCCAAATAAATCTTATTTTATATATAACAGACTGTTGAAAGGTCAGGCCACGTTAATGGTTCCAGTAAATCATACTCTTAAGAGTATTGCAGTGCACTCACAATACTAAAAGAGTGGCATGCGTCTCCTCCCTTGTATTTTATTGTTTATTTCTCAATCTCCTTTTCTATTCTTTTTTTTTTTTTTTCATTCTCTTGTTTTCTCCACTTCTTTATATTATTTTTTAATTTATCTATTTATATTTTTGGTTTTTTCTTATATTTTATTTCTAAAATTATTTTTAAATTTCTTTATTTTTCTATTTTCTTTTCATTTCTATGTTTTTAAACTTTTATTTTTTGTGTTTTCTAATTTCTGTGTTCGTACTTTTATTTGTTTCTTAATATTTTTCCATTTTCATGAACTCATTTTAATTGGGTGTATATATTTATATTTGATTTTTTTATGTTATTCATTTTTAAATGTGTTTCAATTGTAATTTTTTAAAATATTGAATAAAAATAATTTTAAAAAGTTAAAAATACAGAAAATAAAACATTAATTCGAAGTAGTGAAAAACTCATGTAAAAATGAAAAAATAGAAGACATTAAGAAAGTATAAAATAAAAGTAGAAGAAAGAAAAAAAGGTTAAAATTGAAGGGAAATGAAATGCGTCATTTTCTAGTGTAGTACCCTTCAGAGTATGATCCACTGAAACCAAATTAATGCCTTTTCCCCACATATATAATTTTTATATTATGATAAATTGCTATTTGATACGTATTTTCGTGGAAGAGGGTCATTTTCCTCAAATACTTCCACAACGTGAAATCTTGTATCAAAATTCGAACTTTTTTTCTCAAAATTTTTTGATTATTTTAACTTTGATTGTACGCAAGCTTTATTGCAAACTAAAGCTGGTATAAAATTTTCGAAATAATAAAAAATTATTTTAATGCAACCCTTCAAACTTGTTAAAGCAAATTACAGTCGTTTGTTCAAGATGAATCATGAACGGGGCGACAGTGACTGGCAGCTTGAGGAATTATTGCGTCTTTTTCATCGGCGTTTGCCCCTTGCCTTTTCAATTCCCATTTTAATTAATTATTATTAGGCATAACTACACAAAATCTAGAACGAAATGAGGAATTTCATAAGGACAAGGAAAAAAAAAAAAAAAAATAAATTTGTGTTGAGCGATCTAGTTTAGGTCCTGAAAAGTAGGTGATTGTACAATAACAACCAAAATTACTGCTGTTATTCAAGTTCAATTTTCATGAAGTTGTATGGATCATTTAAAAATGGGTCTAATAAAGTTAAATAAATCATTACGGCCATGTTTGGAAGAGGGGTTGTTGGTAGAGATAATATTTGATAAAAGATAGTTTCGTTTAAAAAAATATTTTGATACAATAAATAATATAATTTATTTAAATATATATAATATATAATAATAATTATATGATTTGATATCATCGTATAGATAATAATTATATTTTTTAAAATATAAATAAAAAATATAAATATATATATATATATATAAATTTACTGATTTTTTTTTTTTTTACATTCACCCATCCATTAACTTAGTGAATTTGAACCTTTAACATTTTTCTTAGGGGAATTCAAATCATTAAGTTATACACATATATTATATAAATATTAATTTAATTATTAATAAATATAATAATTAAAAAAATTAAGTAATTATATGTCAAACCTAACCACTGTAATCTGCACTTTCTCTGTTGTCTTTTGACATATATCACGAATTCAAGAGAAAGTATCATTTGTCGAACGTTTGTGCCCAACACATGCCTTAAATAAAGGAAAAGGTGAAAAACAGGACATATGGCGGTGCGGGCATTTGAACTTGTTGGGCCATTTTGTAATGATGACGTGGCATTCCACCAGTTCCACTTAGCTCTTGACACATGGGCATTGCGTCATCATCAAAGCTCGAGATTGACAGTTGTAACTTGCGCTCCATTCCCAGATTAGGTTTGGAATTTGGGTCCATTTGCTTGCAACTTCGTAGGTCTAAAAGGGGTGGGACAATGGCCCTTACCCAAATTTTGTACAAACTTTTTTTTTGTCACGGAGGAGTTTGGGCTTCGAACTTCACTGCCGTGCCCCTAACCCTAACCCTCACCCATGAATAATTGGAAACGAGGCCATGATTCTTTGCTTTTTGCTTTTCAGTGTTTATTAGACTAGCCCTTTTAATTTCCACAGCGTAGGGAGTGATCCATAAATGTTTGTGCTATGTTTCATTTGCAGTTTTCAACAATACAAATATTTTCTTAAATATTATATTTTTAAATGTTATATTTTTTTACTTTTACAAAATTTATGAGACAAAACACTCAAAAATATATTTTCAAATCTAAAAACAAGCATAGCCTTCGTAATTCTCATACTACAAGGAAAATAAAGATGCGTATTTTCTTTTTGGGAGGTGGCATTTAATTAATGATATACTCTCATGCAATGTCGGGGCTATAGCTTGCATGAAAATGGCTTCTTAACATAAATAGAAAAAAGGTTGTAGCATGATGCGTTGCTCTCATATGCCACACACACACATATATTTTCCTTTAGACCCTTTTACGTGACCAATTTCTTGCCACTAACTGGAAGAATGCACTTTTTATGTATATTTTCATGTGGTTTTGGCGATCATTTCAGAACAATGGACTTTTGGGGGTTTATATTTTCTTTTATTGAGAATCAAACGGACACTGATTACATGTGTTTTGGTTGAGTTTAGGAAAAAAATTGTCATTTTTCTTGATTTAAGAAAGAGACATTTCCTGGCAAAGTAATATGCCTATAGTGTAAGTTAAAGCGTTCCCCTCCCCTATTATAGTGTTGTCATTCCTTAAGGTGTTGATATGATTAGTCATCAGACGATTTTGTAACATGGCATTTGCAAGACTAATTATATAAAAATGGCATTTTAAAATTAGAACAATTTACATACAATTCAGTTTAAAAACTAGACTAATACCAATATATATATATATATATATTAGTCTTACTGTTGAATCAATGTTTCAGCATGAAGGTAACGGACAATTATTGACAACCAAAAGCCTAAGGACGAATTGATCTTTTTAGTAACTAAAAAATAAATATTGATTTAATTTATTATCATTTTTGCATTTATTGAGGAATCGACGCTAAAAATACAAAACAAAATTATAAAGGCCGTGATTTAAAAAACTGGTGTCTATTATTTTTTTCATACGAGACAAGCTGGGTCTTCACTGTGTCATGTACTATGTTTTAAGTAGTGCTAGGGCTGTCAAATGTCATCCCAGCCCACGGGCTGGCAGTCCCATGTTGCCCGGGAAGGCCCAAAGCCACTGCCTTTTAACTTTAATTAGTCTTAAATTCAATTAATCAATTGTTTAATGTATCGCTTAGGAAAAGCTTATTAACATGGCATACGTGCTTCAAATACACGCCTTCCAGTTAACCAAAAATATACCTAATTAATTTTGTTCATTTAGCGTTGAATTATAGCCTAATGCATGCCAGAAGCAGATAATAATTCTAGTGGCTGCTCTTCTTGCATTAATTCTTGTTCTATGACAGAATCTAAACAGCTAATTACTTTGTCAAATATTACGCGGAAAAATAAATTCGTTGCCAAATGTTATTCCTCAACAGGATCAAGACATGCTCCACAAAAAATTATTTTACAGCAAAGTACACCTTACATGTTCTCGAATTTGTTCGAGACCTCTCCTTATAGTGCTCTTACACTCGTCTCCCCTTTGATACTTATATTTTGGCCACGACAGATCGCCTCTCTTACACTCCAAAACAATGAAAATTCGAGGTTATGGATTTGACATGTACCCGAATACAATTAACGTATACCTAAAGGTTTGCTCCCCTCCATACTCTATACCTAACCAGCTGATGAGAACACCTTTGTTGCTCTTATCCATGGGCACATGAGAGTAAATGGATGATGGTTTTGGAGGGGCATAATTCTGAGCCATGTTGCCTTCCTTTTTCTGCGTTGCCAGGAATGTGATCTCATTGTCTCGTTAATGTTTCAAGTTCCACCAAAATTTACACGCCAGCATAAACTGCCCTTATTAGTGGATGTGTTGGGTTTGATTAGTGGATGGCAACTCAATTTTATTTAACTTTTTGGTGTACTCCATCTTGATTTTGTTCTAGTCTTAGGTTATTTATGGTTGTTTGATGGCTTATTATAGTTTAACTATCCCTTCTTTGCAACACAAGTGAACTGCCCTTGTTAGGCCACGTTCAAAAACACAGAAGAAGAACTAATTAAGTCAAGGACTTTTCTTTAGTCGTCCCATGGGATCTTTACCAGTCAGCTCCAATGTCCCATCCAAACTAGCTAAAGAGAAGCATTAGCTGAGCTTAAGATTGTAATATTTGCAGGGCTTTTAAGTTTCACAGATACTGATTTGTATTTCTTAGCTGTAATTTAGCCAGGGGTCAAAGCCTATTATCCCGATGATTAAATTCAGTTCATTTTTGTCCTAAAGCAAAGGCGTAACAGTGCCAGGATTAGCTCACAACAGAAGCACTGATGATAATTCGTAATAAAGGATTTTATCTCTTTAACAAATTATATATTATAATGAAGGCACTCCAACAATATTCCTTCAACAAATTAAGGAAGAATAATCTCCTTCCCTCTTCTTTCTGTTCTTTCTTGCTCTTTTGAATTTGTTAGGCAGCTGCATATATTTTCATCAAGTGAACATGTCCAAATTCACAACATCGGGCAAAGTTAGTTCCACAAAAACTCCATCGAAGAAATTGTGCTCAAATATTGTAAAAAATTAAGTAAATAACATGGAAACGAAAATATTGTACATAAAATCACTAAAATTAGGCGTTACTTGTCTTTGAGGATATATAAGACACTGAATACATTTTACAAGTAAAATAAAACCCAAGAATATACGTTTTCAGGAAAGCTCATGGTCAACTTTATATGGCAAAGGATTCAAATACAAGAGCAATTGGGGAAAAAAAGGGAAGAAGAAGAAGAAAAAGAAATTACAAGCAGTATTCTTTCCATGCATTTCAGACAACACACAGCATACATACATGATTTAACTCTCCAAACTTGAATCATGGCCTTTATTGGATTTACAGCTCGTCAATCTTCTTCAAACCATGCATAGAGTTAGAATCTCGACCGTACGATTATCTCATTTCAAACAAAGAAGCAAACCAACAACAAAGGCCTAATTCTTGCATCACAATAACTGAGGCACCCATTCACCAAACTTACACACACGACCCACGCGCGCACTCTACTTTACCAGTTGTCGATCTGATCATAGCCTATGTGGTGTCTGAAGTGGAAGATGAGTCATCACAGGCCACCTCGGTCTCCTCCTCCCTCCTGTGAAAGTTCCGGTGGCAGCCGCAGGCGGCGCACGTCAGGGCGCCGCTGGTTCCCTCCTCCCCACCTGGCATGAATTCCCTGCACCCGTCCACAACGTATCCTCCTACATTCGCAGCGTAATTCCTTTGGCACTCAGCGTATCTCACAGTTCTCACCGTGGACGATGAATTGGCTGAGTTTCTTGAGAAGTTTTCGTTTCTCTTCAAGACCACTTGACGTTTCCTCATCTCACTGTTTTGATCAAGGATAATTAGATTCTAAAGAGAAAGGTGAAGTTAATTAGACAAGACGCCAAGAATGTGGAAGAGAAAGCAGAAGGTGGGTTGAGAGGAAGAGCTAGTTATTTTTGGTGCAGGGCCAAACCCTAACCCTAGTAGGCTCTATTTATACAACCACAGTATCCTTTTATCTGTGTGGAACTAATGATTTAATTGTTTAACTGTTTGAATTGTTAGAAACAAAATGAAGCACATTTAATTTTCTACACTTATTCAATATTACATTCAACTACGTGACAATCTCAATTGACCAAATTCAATGAATTTTTCCCTTTTAGGAATCTTCCGTTTTAGATTAAACAACTTTATTTCAAACTTTAAATCACTAACCAAAGATGAATTACTTCTTTATTCAACTAATAATATATCACCTAATTTGATGCCATCAACATCGATTCTTTCCCTAATTTTCTTCCTCTTATTATAATCAAAGCAGGTTTTGATCACAAAGCTTAATTAAAATGTGTTATCTATTGCATTTATGTTATGACTGATAATAGTGGAAGACAAATCCCTTTCACAGTGGTGCCATACAGTGCTAACATGTACTTTTTATCCCTGAACTGAAGATGGTAAATCTTTGTGGAAATGGTGGTTGTGAATTGACGGCGCAACTTCCCAACAGCTAATTAGCTTACAAGGGAAAGGTATTATTAGCTCTTGTCCGACGCAGAACCCTTCATTATGATTGAGCTTTCGTTGTTGATTAGGCCCATAAGACCATTGATTAGTTTTTTGAGAAATAACCAGCTAACGTGGCCTCAAAACCTAATATTCTGTGGCCCCTATATATGCATACATACATATATGCATATTTATGTTTTTTAGTAAAGCTAAAGGATTACTTGATTATGGAGGAATATACGGTGGATTTAATAACTAAACCAGCCAAAAGATTGTGGACAACCCTCTGTCTTCTAGCCTTTTTGTTTATTCGCATGAAGAGTTTCGTTAACTCAATAAAATAGAACTATTTAAGCACACCCACCAATTCATCCATTAAGACAACAATGTCTTTCATCTCACCTAAAATTAACTTCCACACGCACGGAATAAGTCAATTACACGATTCTCTCGTCAGAAATCTGGTTTCCACTGTTAATTTTCGTAGACTAGTCTGGAGGCGAAGCTACTGTCTTTTAATATTATTGATGCATAATTAGTGGAATTTTGATAATATTTATCTCTGTGGCGATTATTTGTCAGGTTACTATTGTGATGCAATTAAACGAATAGAATTTTTATATAGGGAATAAATTTATAAAAAATTGAAATAGTAACTTGGTTGTGGGTAGATATCTATACATAATACGATCCAATATATATGATATTTCCTCTTCAACTATGGCCCTTCGTACACGTATGTTTCTCTTTAAATTGTCTTCCAGTTTTGCGAGTAAAACAGATACGTGACTTCTTCAATTCCCTCCCAGCCGATGTGTGATTGACTGCACCTTTCACTCGGGCATTAAAAAGTCAGGCAAGTGTTTTGATGTCACAAATAAAATAAATAAATAAATAAAAGTGTTTATAAAGTAATTTGCTTGATTTGACCTAAATTAGGTTTAAAATATTTTAAGGTTATTTTTGGAAATGAGATTTTGGTAAGAGATAAGGTTTGATGAGAATTATATTGAAATGAGTAATATATTTCATTGTAAGATTTCTTATATTAAGAGAATTTTAATTTATTTAAATATACGTATAAAATATTTGATAATGATTGTATAATATGATAGTATATAGAAATAATTATTAATTTTTAGAATATAAATATATATAAATGCGAGCTTATATATGTATAGATATATATGTATTGATTTAAAAAAAAGGTTTTGTTTGATTGTATGTTTAAAAGTGTAAAGTTATATAAGATATTTAGAGCTAAAGAGTGGATTCCAAACATAGCCTTAATCGGATCTTAAAATTTACACTTCTTTTTCAAAACTAATTTTTGCTATTTCACTCAAGTTTAAATTTAAGTTTGATCTATACAAAATTGAGTTAAATAAAATTTTAGTAGTTAAACAGATTGAGTTGCTACTTGAACTCAAACATTCTCCCCTAAAGCCCTCAGTAAGTCCACCAAATGCCAACCCGATTGTTTCAAACCAAAAAAAAAAACAGACAAATCCATTATTACGACTTGTGAAGGGGAGAAATTTTTAATTAAGCAGTCTGTTTGGTAATTAAAACATGGTTTAAGGCAAGTTATGTCTAGGGCTGAATTTTTGTGTGCATCAACTCCTTGATCTTCGCTTTTCATGCATCTAATGGTATGTTCCAAGCCCCAGCATCTGCACTTACCAAACCCAGCCAGTCTCAACATTCAACAAAAAGGAATCCAAATACTAATCTGCGTTTGAAATAAGAATCTTTAGAAGTCATTTAACCTCATCTTGGTGCGAATATTAATTGTAAATTTTGAAGATGGAGCCCAATTTTGATGACCTAACTAAGCGATTATAAGTTCAGAATAAAACTATAAATTTCTATTCAAACTCAGCATATATAATTCATACCAATCAATATCAAGATATTCGAACTTGTTTAATTAATAATTTAAGTTCTTGGTCAACATTCCTAGCCCACCACATAATTACATATTGAAAAATATTTAAACCACGTGCGTACAATGCTCTTCTTTCTTTCTTCCATTTTTCTCTGTCTCTCTTATATATTTACTTTTTACCACAATTCTCCTAAAACATTATCAAACGTGTTTCATATCCTAATTGAAAAATTTCTCCCTCTGCTTTGTTTTAAAATTTATTTCTCTTCTTTTAGACTCTGATTGATCATTTTTGTGTTATTTGAACTTCAAAGAATTAGCTTGCATATAAGAACTAGTTTCAAATTGAAAACGAGATAGCCAAATATGATGAGTATGTAAGGAGCGCAATAACCACTTTATTTCAAAATTCTTTTTTTTTTTTTTTTTAAATGAAGTTTGAACAGTTCCGCCTAACTTGTCCATCTTTACTATATATGTTAGATGAGGTCATTAATGATATTTTACTAAAGAACCAATAGACTTGGTTAATCTCTTTTTCTAAAATGAGAATTCGTAATTTCTCTATCTTGACTTTTTTATTTTATTTATCATCGTAATTAGTATGTGTATTTACACGTATTCCCCAATTTTTTTTAAGCACATACAATGAGTATGCTTTAATTATTAGTATTGAATATAGTACGTAAAACATCAACTATGATTTTAATCCTTCAACAATCTTGAATTATTAATCGATAAAGTAAATATAGTACATCTAAGTCACCGCCCTAATAATTTGTTTTGATCATCATCAGGGCTAATTGCCTCGGCTGCTGCTGCCAAATCTTCTCATCCACTTGAGAATATTGAACAAATAACAGCAAACAAATAATTGCCATGTCATTTCTGTCTTCTGTTTCTTTCCAAATTTTTACTCATCGGGTAAATTCATTCACTTATTGCAGCCCTTCATTATTCCATGGATAGTATAATTATGCAAGAGCCCAGGTTCAGTGATCAGTCCTGTGCCCTATTTTATCCAATACGTGGGCACCACTCAACAGAATCTTTACAGTACTAATTAATTTGACGTTTCCTCTTTGTTCAAAGAATTTGTTTAAACAGGAACAACGTAAAACAAAACAAAACAACATCTTTTTTTTTTTTTTCTTGAATGAAGTCGCGCGTTCATGCCAACATTATGTTATGATTTGAGAGAAAATGTATAACACTCTCAGAAATAGCATTCATACGAGACGAGTGCTGGCTATTGTTTTGCTCTATGGCATTTAATTTTAGTAGAACGGATGTTCCACAATTTGAGGCTTTTAGCTATTAACTACATGAGTGTAATGTTGTTGCAGGCAATTAAAATGTTTGTCCAATCAAATATCCCCACGTGGTATTTTATTATGATAAATGTTAATAATTAATTATTTATATTTTAGGAATTAAAATAAATATAATTCTTAAAATTAAATAATAAATAAATTAATAGTTTTATCACAAATAGCATCGCCCACTTAAATCGCGACAAGTGGACCAATCATGTCACGTTATGTGTCAAATCCTGTAAGTTTGGAAGGAGAATATTGTTGATTTAGTAATTAATTTGCAGTTATTCAATTAAAGTAAGTAATGTTAAATCAAATATTCCCAACCAATCAGATTTCGCCATGTCGCTCGCCAAAATATGGCAGCTAAGCCTCATCCACCCCTATAAATAGGTATGGCACCTACAAATCAAAGGAGACGACAACAAGAGCCAAAATAACAACGAAGAATGAAGTTGAAGAAAGAGCAACCAACAACTAAGCAACAAAGAACAACAAGAGCTAAAGAAAGAGCAATAAGCAACCAGCGACAGCAGCAACAAGAATTCTTTAAAGAAAAGGACTTCAAGTGAAGAAACATTTAAGGAGGAATTCAAATCCTCTTTACCAACTTCAAGAAATTTAAAGAAGTTCGTCATCAAATTCAAGGCATTCTTCACATAAATTTATCAAATCTTGGCATTTGATCCACATTCAAAGTGCTAAACCAGTGGATTAACGTTATTGAAAGTTCTGGACAATATCAAGGAAGATCAAAGCTCCCTTAGTTGCAGCCGGATTCTTCAATCAAACATTCAAGTCAAGAATTCTTGAAAGAAGAATTAGAGGATTAAGTTATAGATTGTATCCACAAAGTTCATTTGATTTAAAATATAATTGTACTTGTACAAATTCTTGTTAATAAAAATTCAATTGTAAGAATTTCGTCCTACAGTTGTGCTAGTGAGTAGTCTTCTTGTCAAGCATTCAGCCTCAGTTCAACCCAAAATTAGAAATTGATTAATCAATCGTTATTGAACTAATAACTCGTACACATTCAAAAGTATAAATATTTTAAGTTATATGCATGTGTATTTATTTTATAATTTATCGTCTAACAAAATTGTCTAGTTTGAACATAATTGTATTAATGACATCAAAATGTCAATTTTTATGATTAAAAATTTATATAAAATGATAGAAAAATTTTAAAAGAAAAATTAAAATAAGTAGAAATAAAGTAAATGATACTTAATACGAAAGGATAAAAGGACAAAACATGAAAAAAAGTGAGGAAAATTTAAAGAAAAAGACATGCATTTTAGTATTTTTTTTTCTTAATCTAAGTAGCAAAATGTAATTAGTCATAATAAAATGTATGAATTTATATTTATTAATGAAGCCATTTAGAAAATCTATTAATTAGAATGATTAGAGGTAGTCACTATAAGATATCATGCTTTAAAATACAGTATAGATGACATAAATATTCATTTAGATAGAACTTAAACTGAAATATCTTAAATATGGAGTGCTGGATTTTCTCAACTAAATAATTAAGATAAAATACTGTAGAGCGCGACCAGTCCATTTCAATGTAACTAGTAAAATCGTCACACTTTATGCATATTATTCTTTATAAATAGTAAAAGAATTGTCTTTTAAATTATAGAAATAATATTTCTTAAAGTATAAAAATATTTAAGATAAGAAAATAAAGAAAGATGAGAAGAAGCCGTAAATGAAAAGTTTGGAAAGAAAACAAAATAAAAAGTAAATTAAAAGAAAAGGGAGCTATAAAGAATAGAAAATGACAGAAGAATTTTTTTTTAAAAAAAAAGTGAATTTACATTGTGGAACTAATAAAGTCAAATATTTAATTCTAGTTTGTGTGACCAAAATGGACTCAAATGCCTAATAAGATATTATAGATTAAGTAAAGAAAACAACGTGGTCCAGATGAACGTACCTTTTTATCATCAATTAATACAGTGATAATAGATATTGGAATATGCTCGGACTGGAAATAAGATTAGGACTAGTAGTGGCATTTAGTTGGTAGCAAATGACATTAATGGCTTCCTTCACATTTTTTTTTTTGTCAAATCAAGAAAATTGGTGAAGAGACAAACGCATTAACAAAAATTTCCATGGTTTGTGTGACCATTAATTCCTAAACATCAACTCAGTTTGGATTAAATAAGGTTTGATGGGGACTTAAAGGAAAGCAATATCACTGTGCTTTGTGGAAAGAAAGTGAAAGATGTGGCACTTTGCTTCTCAACAACCCAACCCAACCCATCCCATCCATTTAAAGATTATCTATCAAATCTTTGGGGACCATTAACAGATACAGCATCTTGGACTACCCGTTTGAATCTTAGGATAAATTCTCATTTCCATGCCACTAAACATGACGATGATTAAAATGGTCTTGGTTGTCCAAATGCCTAGGTTAATGCAGAAAATTGGTGTTGATTGATGCAATTTGACAACTGGACGCAGGATTGTTTTCCTGGAAATCTAAGAACAGATGGGAACGCTTCTGGTGTAGGTAATTGCTTAATTTATTCCAGATTGTGTGGGAAAGTACGTTCACGAAACTGAAAGTTGCATAGACACCACACACACTTTGAGAAAATAATTTACTTTAGTTATTTATAGTCATGCTCATAATAATCTCTTCATAGGTAATATTTTATAGCCGTCTATAAAATAGGCTTTGGGTTTAAATTTTACCCATGTGTGAGCTTCGGTATGTTTTGTTGTAGTTGTTAGTTATCATTATAAGAATTTACTCTTGCATGTTACTTTTTCATCCATTATTATTTGACAGCTTATTTTTCTAATTCTTTCGTGATATGGTATCCATCAAAGTTGAAGTCCAATGGTACAACTACAATTTTCTGGCATATGGAAACGATGGGCTTCACATTTTAAGTGTTGGGTTGTAAGCCCACAAAGTCCAAATATATGTGTCTGAGGATTCCATCATACAATGGAAAGGGCTTCATAATTAAAGTGTTGGGCTATAAGCCCACTAAATCCAAAACTATATGTTAGATGTATATCTAAAACAGATTCCACAGATCGACACAAAGAAGGTCAAGGTTATCAGCAGACAAATAAAGCCCATTATATATCTAAGAACCTACGATTTAAAAATTTTTTTTGATAAGATGAATAATATAATTTATTTGAATATATATATACATTAATTATATAATAATAATTTAATGAAATGATAGTATATAAAAATAATGATAAAAGTATAAATAAAAATAGATATGAATATATGTGTAATATGTATGGGTGTTGATTTAATTGTTAATAAATGTAATCATTGAAAAATAATTAATTAATTATATTTATAAAAAAAGAAAAAATTAAATTTAAATTTTCATAAAAATTTTGTTAAATAGTATACTTGATAACTTAGCATTTGAAATGATTTTTTAGAATTCAAAGCTAGCTTCTAAATCTAATTTAAGGAGGTATTTGGATTGAAGGTAGGATTTAAAATTCATAATAATGAATCTATATCATCTGTTTGCTGGTGTGACTTGTGAGTAAATATTCAAGTGAAGCACGTGCACGAGGTTATTGGCTTACAAATGGAAGGCGAGGCCGACGACAGAGGAGGGAGCACATGGCGGTCGGCACCGCGTCTTTCCATCGTGTACGGACGGTGGACTGCCATTGGCTGATTTGAAACAGTAGCTTATGGTCCCCATCCATGTGACAGTAACACATGAAGTATGAACCTATTTCTCTCTCCTCTTTACACACACACCCACGTACGTATGTAAGTACGTTTTCAAAGCCGTTATGCTATCTCCTAATTTTCTTATTTTTACTTTGCAGCGGAAGAAGCTAAAGGGAACTATTGCAAGATTTTTGATTTCTACAGTCAAAAATGAATTTTCCAACACGGATAATGGACACTGCTTCGGATCCTTATATTTTATTAATCTTTTGCATTTTATAATCAACTTTTGAGGTCCAAAAAATAGTTTTATGGTTATTTAGTGCTTTCGTGCATGATAACCGAAATTGGAAATATATATATATAGAGAGAGAGAGAGAGAGAGAGAGAGCCAGCAGAAATTAATTCTAACTTTTTCATTTTTCTCTCTCAAAATCTATCGTGAATTTGAACGTGATCTCTACCTTATTTCCTTAAAATTTAGTTTAAGAAATTACAAGGGATGCGGTGTAATCATAAGCAGTGCGACAATTGTAAAGAAATTAATAAAGTAGGATGTTATTCGTGCGGTGGCAATTAGTCAGAAGTGTACCTTTGATATTTGATGGCACTGTTATTAAAGTGCAATGTGAGAGACAAACATGAACTGGAGTTATCTTGCATCTAATGACTTAAAACACTTCTGCAACAATGGACAAAGGCCACCTTTGTACATTTGGTATGGAACAATGGATCTTTGTTTATTTTTCTCAAAAATCAAGGAGAGAGTGCTGGCGTCTTTGTTAAATCATGTGTGACATTGCCTAATTAAATAAATTTACTGGCGACATGAAGAAAACTAATTGACGTACGCAACGATTAATGTTGGTAAGGAAGTGAAATTTGTCACACGGCGCCGTCGTTTGTTCTTTCAAAGAGAGGGGGGAGGGGGGGGGGGGGGTGGGGGGAGAGATTTTTTGGAAAAATTCCAAGCTTTGGAATGCCATTTGCAATTACATTCCGTGGCTTCTTTTAAAGTGGAAATTAATATTTTTTTTTCCATTTTTGGGGGAAAACAAGCTAAGCTTTGACGAAAAAAATATAAAAATAACTCTAAAATATACATTGCTGTAAAATCATTAATTCTACGTTGAAAGATGATCAACAATTTACACCTACCTTTCATGACTTTCCAGGGGCAAAGTGAAGAAAAAAAAAATTCTTATTGTCAGAGCTTGGCTAGAGTAGAACCAAAAAATTAACATCCGTGAATATTAAAGAACATAACAATAATACTTCAAAATTGAAAATTCCGGGTTGTCACCAAATGTGCAGTCTGTCAAACAAATCGATCATCAAGCAACCGACTCTCTCTCTATCATCGTTAAGGGGGATTTGACACTGGCATGAAACAAGCCAGGAGAAGTGGATCTTGAAAATTCATCAGAATTTGATAATTCAAAAGTCTCAAAGCCGAGTAAGGTTTCATGAAATGGTTCAGATAAATCAGTCCCGGGAATCGGAGTTTCTTCACTACAAACGGAATCCAGATTCATGGCGTTCACATTTGATGAATCTTGAGTACTCAAACACTTCGACTCTTCAGATTCAGGTGCTGTACTTTTCATCCTTTCTTCCAGGTGTCTTGCTATGTTCTCGGTGCTGGATGCATAGGAAATTGCCAGGCGGCCAGGTTTTGTGATAAAATCAAAGCAGCCAATGGATGACGTCAGCTACTCGGACAAATGGTTCGTGTTTTCGAATGATAGCGCGTCGTGAAAGGTTTGTTTGGCCACGCCAATATCAGCCTGGAGTCGCCTCTCCCTCTGCCCTCTAGATATCAAGTGCGAATTCGAGGAACATCCTTTGTCAGTGCTGCATTTATCACTCGACCCGTTTTGCAACCTTTTAAGCTTCTTCTTGAAATGGGTATTCCAGTAGTTTTTGATGTCATTATCTGTTCTTTCGGGAAGATAAGAAGCTATGATGGCCCATCTGCAAAGAAGGTTGAGTGTAGGATATGAAGCTTTAATTTTGCAGTCATTAATACTGAACCCAACACCTCCAATTGAATTGAAACTTCTTTTAGAAGAGATGCAAGAAAGCTTTACTTGTTGCCTAAAAGGGATTGTAACTGAATGATCATCTTCTCTTCGTGATCAGTGAAGCTCCCCCTTCTAATTCCAGGTCGGAGATGGTTAGTCCACCTCAGCCTGCAACTCTTGCTACATCTCCTCAGCCCTGGAAAAGGAACACAAATAGACTCAGCAGCACCGGACACCAAAAAAGATTTACATCATTTTCCGCCTTTAGAGTATGCTCATGCACTATATATATATATATATATATATATATTTCTCTTATTCTTTGCGGGAGAACATTAATAAGAAAGAAAATTAAGGCAACTGAACAGCCTGAATTTAAAAGAAAAGGGTAAATAAAGGTCACCTGTACTTGAGGGGACTGCTCTCCAATTTCCAGGGCCGTGTTCTTGCACATACGACACTAACATCATATCTTCTTCAGGAGTCCATGGCCCTTTCTTCACTCCAAAGTTATCACTGCAAGGCGGCCTGCCCATCTCCCTTTCTTGATGTCTACGCTCACCTCCCTCTGATAGCTAACTAATTCTTCTTGATCTGGAGGTAAGCTTTAGTTTTTCGTTGAACCAGCTGACACAGTGTTCTTAACTCTTGAGGGCGAAGGCTACTTGTTTGATATGAATATATATAGACAAAAGATTAGTGTATACTGTGCAGTGTTTCTCTTTCTCGCTGAATTATGACGCTGACATTAATTGAAAGAAGGACCAAAAGGAAACTTCCGGACTCTCCCCATCGTTATTGCCTGTGCTGCGGCCTGCAGCTGGATCAACTGACGTTTCCCGTTGAAGTAGAATGTATTTGAATTGCGTTATCTTTCTATGGAAAAATTCATACAACATCAACTTTGATTATATTAAAAGAAAATTTAAAAAAAAAAACATTCATTCTCGCACGCGCACACACAGAGCATTATAAAAGATAATGAATCCGGGTGCAGATTTCATTTTGAGAGGGTGATTATATATTAATATTATATTATTAATTGTTTGAGTTCATAGTTATGAAAGTTTCATAACGTAAAATAACAAATTTACCATATTTTAATTGTTGACACTTTTATCCATATTTTAATTTTTTTAATCTTTTATATCCTTAATTTCTCCCTAATGGCCTAATCTTTGGATTCATCCTTGTTTATCTTTTTGCAATTTCTCAATTTTAATTTCTTTTCATTTGTCTTAATTTTATTATTTAAAATATTTTTAATTATGAATAATATTATTTTTATTATTTAAAATATAATAATTTTATAATTTTTAAATAATTTTATAGCCTATTACACAGATCCACAACCACGCGTTGGACTGGTGATGAATGGTGTATGTTGGGGCTAAATAAATGAGGAACTTGGAAGGGGGCCTCCTTTCTTCCGTCAAGCAAATTAAATTATCAACTAAGATTTTCCAGCAGGCCTATTTATGCTATTGCCATTTGCCACCCCAACTAAATAAGTTCAAGAAATATTAAAGCTTCAAAAGAGTTTCATTAATTGCCAGAAACAAGAGACATTAGTTCCATTTGAAATCCTCTGTTGCATTTTGGTCTCTATTTCATATGTTCTTGTATCCTCATCAATGCATATAACAAAAAATTTGAGTTGGTAGAAATGAAGAGAAAAAAATAACAAATTTCATATAGGCTGTTATAGTTATATTCATCGAAGGGACTTTTCATTATTCATTATTCTTAGAAGAAACAGCCGTGTATATACATATATAGTCTATCAATTTTCTTTTCTATACATATGTCAAACTCAGAATTAATGCATATAATTACATTTTACATATTAAAAAACTATCAAATACCAAAAGTTGTATTTGGATACGCTCCTGCGTTTAAACCTATGAATTCTCAATTATGAAATCTGGAAAGGTACTTGCAATTTGAGTATAAAGCGCAGGCTCAAGTTTACTATTGAACAATAATAATATGAGGAATATTTGAAAAGCAAATCTTCTTCAGCCACTTGCGAGGAATCCGAGGTACATCAATGATGATTTATCCATGATATTATTAAGGATCATTAAAACCCCTGATCAAGGAAAATTCTGTCACCAGTGTCTTGTGAGGACTAATTAGTATTTTCTAGGGCATTGTTCAATTTCCTATCAACATCTTTAGGATTATTTTTTTGAATGATAAATTAATTATAGAATAATTTAATAATGAATTCACTAAATTAATTGTTAATGTGATTTTTTTTACTTTTCATAAAATATTCTTATTTTAAAATTTTTAAAAACTATATATCTTTTATGTATTGCTTACATGCCCTCACAAATCAATGTAGTAATATCTACTATATAATTCAATTTGCAATTTATTCAAAAAAGTTAAATTATTGTAAATTATATTTTTTTTTCTGCACTTATTTATATCATAAAATTATGTTTAATTTTAAATGTTATAAAAATATTAGTGATAATTATATTAAGGGACAAAATTGTTTTCTACATAAAATAACGAATCAGTCAAATAATTAAGATTGTTTTATCACACCTAGTGAGGTGGATTATTTTTTCAAAATTTTGGTAATTTAACACCACACCCACGCTTTATCGGAGTCTTTATCTCTCCAAGCAAATAATTGATTAGTATAGATAAATTAATTAATCAAGTACAGTCATCCCAAGTGAGCAAGTCCTTAGTATACTAAGTCACGTGGCAAAATCTGAGAACTTTAACTAGTTACATTTTTTTTTTTTGCATTTTTTGTTTTTAAATATAAAAAATATATTAAATAAAAATTTACTAGAAATATTAAATAAAATATAACTAATACAAGGTAAAAAGTAGTTTTTAATAATTTCATTTTTTTATATAGAAATGCTACATACATTAAACATATATATGGAACAAAAAAAATTTAATATTAATTTTTTTCACGTGGTTGAAAATTTATCCACGTGTGAATTTATTTATGTTAAACATCTCAAATATTTTCATATTTTCTTTTGTTTCTAATTATTTGTAATTTTTATTTTTTTTGGTGCCTTATTTTTTTTATATGATGAATTTTTTATATTTTGAAGAAATACTTTATTCATTATTTAATATTTTGCCACGTGGAACTGAAGACCAGTCCCGTTGGACAGCTACCAGGGCCTGGGCCCTGACCTATACTAAGAAAGAGCCCTGTCCTGAAGATCCAAGGAAACCCAACATGAATTGGGCCTACATTAGTTTTCATTGGGCCTCCTGAAGTGAAATAATGACCCAACTACTGAGACACCAAATTCCAAGAGCAGAAATTGATGTCCCTCAACACACCCTGCAAGAAAACAGAAGGAAAGAATCCCACGGATTTGATTCTGAAGTTCCATCAAATTTCAAATCTGCCAGCGTGGTCACACTGACCATAAGTTCGAGATTCATATTGACATACATCCATATGAAAATAAGATCAAACGTTGGAAGTCGGGTTGCGATGTCGTATTGTAGAGAAGACCACACGTTACGTTGTTGAATAATTAGACTATCAAATTCCGACTTTCCGAATGGGTTAGAGACAAGTATATTGTTTTGAAGATTCAAAAAGGCGTCGGTGTACGATGCACGGGCGTGAAGTCAGCCAATCAACGATAGCCAGCGAGCAGCCGAAGGAGCTTTGTCCGATTCCCAATTTTCTATGAGAAAGAACGAACAAAGAAATTGACAGAGACGTTTGTCGCGCTTATTTTTCTATTCCTTACATAGCCCAAAATCTTGACTTTGGCGCTCGCTTGCATTTTTGCAAAAAGCGTGTAAAATATTACCAAAATCAACGCCAACACGGTGATGAAGGCCTCGTTGAAAAGGTAAGCGTGTGTTTCTGTGCAGTGGCTTTTCGTTCCCTCGATTTTGCATGACCAAAATGATATAATAAAAGCAATATGGGCCA
Source organism: Avicennia marina (assembly GCA_019155195.1). NCBI lineage: Eukaryota > Viridiplantae > Streptophyta > Magnoliopsida > Lamiales > Acanthaceae > Avicennia > Avicennia marina. Next base: position 12,920,236 of record CM032765.1, read on the forward strand.
TGACATAGACATAGGTATAGTGGAAGGGGTAGAATTCCACTGGGGTAGAATTCCACTGGCCGTTATGAAAATGAGAATTTGACGAGAAACTTTCTTTCGGGCTTAAATTTCCCACCTAAATTTTCGTGAATGAGATACTACATTGTATACAAATGTATTGGATATTTGTAAGGAATTGTTCAACGTTCTAACTCGACACTGGGGTTATCTGCACAAAGATCCACGCGTCTAAAAATTATAGATACCTTCCTCGGGTGGACATTGGACATTATAGGTTTTCCCCTAGGTTACTTAATTTTTAAGTGAAAGGATAATTGAAGGGATATTTTTGTAATTTTCTGAATGTAAAAACGTTTTGTGTATACAAGTTTAACCTAAGAAGGCGTTGTAATTATCTTTACTGGGGATTTTGAACGTGCATGTGCAAGTATAATAATTTGAGCATATTCATACCACATGCCTAAAAATATCTTAAAAATAATTACATTTTAGAATAAAGTAATTACATTAATATAATCTGACAAAGTTTGATATAAAAATTGTTTGATACGTACAAATTCAATTTAACAATTATATGCAAAATAAAATTGCAAGTGGCTCATGGAAATCAGTCATCAATAGTTAGTTTTTTTTAAGTAGTTATCTTTAAGGATAGGATAGTTGAAGAATGAAATTATAATAATGAACTTGTTATTTAAAAAATTTGTTGATACAATATAAGGCTAGTTTCATAAGACTACTTAAGGTGACCAAATTTAAATTTTATGGGTAGGATATTTTATTAAAATGCATAGATTTGTAATTATAACATGTGTTATAATTTGTTAAATCTTTTTCATGTTTTAGTGTATTTTTAAGTATAGTTTTTTAAAAATTATGAAAAAGTAATAGATGAAACAAAAATAAAATTTTAAAAAATATAACAATTATATTTTGCATTTTTGTATAAAAAAATGAAAACAGATATATCAATTACATACATCCTAATTATAAATAGTTATTTTCAAAAATCACAATACGTATTATGAATTTTAAATACTGGAGTGCATTCACAACAAGTGCACTAACGTAAAGTGATTTGATTTGATGTGATTGCTATTTAGCAAATTTCCATTAGATTTTGAATTTAACAAGATTTAAGTTACAATTTCAAAATCAAAACAAACTGACTGATAATTATGAGCCTCACAATTAATAAGCTTTTTCAATGCTTTGGTCATTGAATGCAAAAATCAAAACCGCGTGACAGCCAAAAAGCTGTAGTAATCCATCGTTATTGTGATTATCCACGAAAGGGTAATATATAATGGAAACAGTGACTATGTTTGGTTCGTCATCGGAGTGGCAGAAAAATTTTTATGATTTGAGTGAACAAAAAAATTATGTCTTTTAAGTAATAAGTCATAAAAGCGAGGAAAATTTTAACTTAGTCTCCGTGATTTAGATTTCCCTTTCTTTCACACAGAAGAACAATTAGGTTACGCGTTGCCATTAGAGCCACCGCCGCATGGATGAGTGGCAAGCAATTATGTTTACGTTCAAAACATAATTATGACACCTTAAATTAAATAAGGGACAGAATAACACAGCGGGTTGGTGGAAACCAAAAATGTGGTTGGGGCTCTGTCAATCAAAGAGTCAGCAAATTTATTATGAATGTAGGGGACGGACTATACCTGCACTACCACAGTCAGGAGTCGACATATCACATTATCAAAAAGATACTGTATTAAAAGAAAAAAAATTAATACTCAGACAAACGTGTGACTTCAAATCTTCCAGAATGTGTTCCTTAAAGCCAGTGACAATTTTTTGATTTTTGGAGAAGTATTGTGAAGGGTTCATTTGTGTTTTTGAGAGGAAGAAGGGTGCATGAAGTCCTTGCAAGTTGCAGAAAGGCCCCATCCTTTTTCTTGGTTAGAAAAACAAAAATATATTATCATTAAAAAAATTTTAGGGAAAAATGAATTACATGGCCCCCCCACATTAATTTTCTCCGACTTTCGACTGCTGTGTGTCCAGAAATTCTATTTGTTAATTATCTATCATTTTCACCTCTCTCTCTCTCTCAATCTATCTCGTATGAAGCGCACAAGCCGGCCTCTCAGTTCTTATCTCTGACAAGCTCTGCCGAGAAATCCTTCAGTTTCGCGTTCCCCGCCCCCATTTGGACTATGATTTTCATGCGTGAATCATGTAAGAGACGAGAAAATTTCATTAAGGGAAGCGAAGGGAATGAACCTCCAGTCCCAGTCGTTGGCAGGTAACTATCTCTCCCCTCGACTCTTGTTTCCAAATCTAATCACCTCCGAAGTTCTCCAGTTAGGTCGGATTTCAACTTCTTCTGAGTCAGATTTATTTTTCAAAATCGTGGGATTGTTATGTTTGACGCCAAGTCGGTCTTCGTTTGACAGGTGCCGAGTCCATTCTCTCTTTGAAATATTCAGAGGAACTATAAATTCCCTCACCTGCATTTCCCCTGTTTCCTTGCTTCCAACTGAATTCACAGGCTTCACCGACTTGATGTTTCTTTCTGCACGCGGTTTTGTTCGGACATCTTTTCAGTTTTCTCAACATGGCCGGTTCGAATTCTAGGTTTCTCCGCCAAAAACTAATTCATTTGATTCACTCTGTCTCCATTTATCTGCGACTATTCTTCAGTTTCATCGCGTCCTGCATTTTCAGGTTTAAACATCCTTAATCACTTTTTTTTATAAATGATTACATTTTCATTCCTCGCTTTGATGATTTGTTTTTGGTTGCCCGCAGGCTGCGAGGAGATTGCAGCAGTTCATTTAACCAGAACGATGAGAAAGTAAATTCTCTTGAAGCAGAGCCTGAGATATTGCCAGAGGATAAAGCTGAGAACGATATGACGGAATTTAGAAATTTTGATGACGACGGTGACGAAGAAGAGAAACCAGAGGTATATTTGAAATTCAAGTTTCCTACTTATGAAGAGTTTACCCAAAGCCAGAAAGCAACAGGTAATAATTTATTGAACCCTGATGTGGTGCCTTCCGCAAGTGGTAGCAAATACGATAGTTTCCTATCACGAAGAAGCTTTATTAGCGGTTTTATTGAGGACGTGGAGACGCTTTCTGTGAAAGAAATTGATGATACCAATGGAAGAGGCGACTCATTGGAAGAGAAAAGGGGTTTTTCGGACAAAAATTCTGAGAAAGGAAAAGACATTTTGGTGAGTGATGGAGAGGCAAAGGAGAAACGTGAGGCGAAGGAATGTACGGAGGAATCAGAGGAAAAGGCACAAACAGTTGAGGAGGAGGATGGACTTCAGGCAGATGACGAGTTTCTCGATGAATCTGTGGGTAGTGATTCTGATTGGGAGTCCACAAGTCATGAGCATATGCCTTCTGCGATGAAACGTTCGGTGGATTATTCATACAGCGATGGTTTCTCGTCAGATGGATTTTGGGGAGGAGAATCGGACATTGACAGTGAGAACGAGAAGATGGAAACAGGGAGGGAATTGTCATCAGCATTCCATGAAAATCAGAACTTACCTGAGTATTACGACGATGAAGAACGCGATCTTATGACAGATCTCAAGAAATTAGACCCACAGCATGCTGGTGGACCGGATTCGGACTTTTTGTGCGAGGAAGACTTTGAGGATTTAGACGATGTAACTGATGCTGAATTTTCTACGACAGCTGATAAGGCAACGAACGAGGGAGATCATTCGGAAAAAACTGAATCGGAGGACTCGTCGACGTTTGATTCAGAGGATGCAAACGGATTGGAGTCCTTGTGGGAACATCAAGAATTGGTGGAGCAGTTGCACATGGAACTCAGAAAGGTAAGGGCGACAGGTCTGCCCACCATTCTAGAAGATTCCGAGTCACCTAAGATAATGGACGACTTGAAGCCCTGGAAAATTGACGAATTCCAGCGTGAAGATTGTATGGGCGAGCTTCACAAATTCTACAAGAGCTACAGAGAGAGAATGCGCAAATTGGACATCATCAACTACCAGAAGATGTATGCCATGGGTTAGTCCAGTATTCCATGTCCCTTGATTTTTAAATTCCTTTTAGTGAAGTTTTGTGTTTGCATTCATATCTTGATTAAATATTCAAGCAACGATCTTTTTGCTGGCCTCTTTCCGATTAGTAGGTGCGCTAAAGTTTGTTGCTTTTTCACAAGGATCGGACACTGAGTAGGTGTGTGCTAAGATGAAAGGTTTTTAAACATTGGTAGTCTTGAAGAAAGGACCCACGAGATCTGGTTTGTTGGGTTGTTCAGAAACAGAAAAAACATGAGACCTTGTCCTGTTACGGGTACAAGGCATGAGGAGGATGAGGGGAAGGCCGAGCTTGCGTACCGAGGTGGGCAGTGAATGGGTGGTTTGTTTATTAATGAGGCATTGAAAGTCAGTACTGCGTCCAACGAATAGTTCATTTCTTTCCTTCAGATCCATTATTGGTCGTCTTAGCGGGAGTTGGGAAAGTGTAATAAATGAGAATAGCTAAATCTAACAAAATTTAATGCAACCCCTGCTGTTTCCAAGAGTCAACGGATCCATCTGGGTTAGGAAGTCAGACGGAGCCATTCCAATGCCCAATACATGTCTGCCTGAATAACTTTGACTAATTATAACAGGATTTTGACTAGTCTCCCTAGACCCTAATGGCTAACTGCAACTCGAGTCCCTGAATGTAATTTGTTGTGACTGCATGCGGTTTGGTTTGTCCGGTTGACTCGCCAATGAAAATAAATTAGGTGATTGATTTAATTAATTTTTTTAATTTTACAAAATATTTAATTTTGATTTTTGTTATAATTTTAAATATTCGATATTTTTATGACTTTAGTATTTTTATCAAATAACGTCTGCAAGAGCTGTAGACTCAATTCGACTGGTTCTAGTAACCCCCATTCTCTCGAAGAATGACAAAGAAGGGCACTTTCTAGGCGGCCTTTTTATGTTTTTTGTCCCTCTCAAGACAGCGATCATGCCCTTGTACTTATTGCAGGTTTTTTGCAATTAAGGGATCCTCTTCAATTTATGTCAAAGCAAAAAACTTCGGCTCCAACACTGAAGTCTCTCCTGTCACAAAATCTTCCGCTATTCAGGAACAAAATCCATGGCAGTGATCCAATGAAGAAGTTCATGGAGGAATTGAAGGGCGACCTTGAAGTGGTGTACGTAGGACATATGTGCCTTTCTTGGGAATTTTTGCATTGGCAGTACGAGAAAGCCTTGGACCTGTGGGATTCCGATCCCCGTGGAGTCCGCCGGTACAATGGGGTTGCTGGTGAGTTTCAACAGTTTCAAGTACTCTTGCAGAGATTCATAGAAGACGAGCCATTTCAAGGGCCAAGAATGCAAAATTATGTCAAGACTCGGTGCCTTACGCGCAATCTTCTCCAAGTTCCCGTCATAAGAGGTGGAGACACAATCTTAATTCCTAATCTTTTTTCTGATGCAACTTGATAGAGCAATTTTGTCGTACAGTACCATGTAACAATTGGTGTAAAATTAATGGCAGAGGACAGCTCGAAAGACAAAAGGAAGGGCTGGAAAAAAGACACAGATGATTATGCTATAACAAGTGACATGGTAGTGGAGATTGTGGAAGAGTCGATACGAATATTTTGGCGATTCGTTCGCGCCGACAGGGATTGCAACTCTTCAGCAATGAGTAGCAACAAGAAGATAATGCCTGAGCTTCCCTGTCCTGAAGACCATAAGTTACTAGTGGAGACCAAAAAAATACTTCAAAAGGTTGGTTGCTCTTTAGAATCCAATTTTTCATATAAGCAGTGAAATGTTGTTCTAAACGACTAACATGCTTTGCTGCGTTGGAATGCAGAAGGAGAGGAAGCTCCGGGATCTTTTAAAGAGTGAAAATTGCGTTTTGAGGAAATTCAGACGGCGTAGGGAAGACGACGATTCGGATCCTGTTCTTTACTTCTTCGCTCAAGTAGATATGAAATTAGTGTGTAGGGTTTTGAACATGTCAAAAATTACAAGAGATCAACTGATTTGGTGTCATGACAAGTTAAGTAGAATTAGTCTTGTAGGCAGGAAAATATATGTAGAACCCGCGCTCTTGCTCTTTCCATCTTAACTTTGAATTTGTTTGTTTTCATATTTTTCTTTTAAAATTATAATATTTTTTAAATATTATTTTTATACTCTCTTATTTTTATAATTTTTTTAAGAAACACACGCTTAAAAATACACTTAAAACGTGAAAACAAACGTAGCCATTTGTCATGACGTTTTTCTTACCGAAGCCTACCATCTTACTGGAAACCCAATTAATGTCGATCAAATTTTGTACTAGAAAATTGTGTATGTATGCGGTTGGAGCAGTTGATGTAACTTGCAATCGACCATCTTCCGGCTTCGATTTAGTACACACCCCTTGTGAAACGTCGTCCCAAGATTTGGTCGGGTAATATCTTTGATGGATCATTCGGCCCAAAACAAAAACCCTGATCAATTTAGGTTTTTCATATTTGTAAGAAATTTCTAATTATTTAATTATCTTTCTTTTAATTAGCATATAATTTCTTTTTTCATAAGTATGCACACACATATATTGGACAAGTTTTACCAGGGTAAAAGACGAGGCCAAGGAAGTTTTGATTGAACATCAACATTGTCCCAAGAACTCAAAAGTCTGGCTTGGAATGTCATCAATTTATTTAAAAAATAAATTAATAAATACCTATTTGTGTAATAATTGTCTGATAATAGTTAATTTATTATAACTTATTAATTGATCGTGTTGGCTCAAAAGTAGTTTTGAATGTAGGGATTTCAAATAAGTTGCATTGGTTATGGATCGAGTCAATATAACTAAGTTTAAAGCAAGAAAAAGATAATCAATCTTTCATTTTTGGTGAGCGTTTAAATTATGGATTAGTCAAGAATTTTCCGAAAAGGAAATCATTTAATAATTTATTCAAGAGATGTGAAGTAATTATTGAAACAAACTTTGTCTTTTATGTTGGATCCATTTGTGCCTAACTTAAAATTAAAATCGATGGTGTCCAACTCAACGGAACATGCAATTGTGATGAAAGAAGGCTTTGCACGGATCAGTTCTAATCATGCCCCGTGCATTTACCACTTACTAGGTTTATCCGAACTTTGTCGGTGGAAGAGCAAAAAAATGTGAAGAAGGTTAAACTTGCCAAAGCTAAGTTTCCAATTAGATTATGATTGCAGAACTAAATCTTGGGAGTTAACGTAGATTTTGCTATTTCAACAGGTGTAGTCCCATCACTGTAGTAAAGATGTCTGAACGATTAGAGAAATTGATACATCTACCTTTCCCATTTTAATTGTTCAAATATGCTGACAATGGTTTTTATGTAAAGTCAAATGAATAAATGACGCAAAATTTAAGGTGTTGCAGACAAGTGTATTGGCTCTTGCATGCTAACCACAGCTAAGTGTTATTGCTGCAATTTTCTCACTACTCAAGGAACCTAAGCAACATGGAAGAAGAACGAAAAAATGCATGTCAAGAGTGGGATTCGAACCCACGCCCTTTCGGACCAGTACCTGAAACTGGCGCCTTAGACCGCTCGGCCATCTTGACTTCTTGTTCAACGATTTGATCTTAGAAATATTTTTTAAAACCATCAGACTTGCCACACCCATGCATTCTTGCACGTCGCCGTTTCCACAATCTTGGAATAGTCGAAATCTTGACGTTTGAGTTTACAATGAATTCGATTCAATCCAGATAAGTAAGTGGATGCGTGGCCTTTTTATCTGTTGACTGATTTGTAGACACTCACCACCTTTTTTTATTCAATTTGCTCCAGATAACATGATGCTTTGTTATGTAAATATTTCACAATATGTAGAATAAGATTGTTCTGACCTTGAGCCAACGGCACACCAGTGGAGGACTGTACAGCGACGGTGAGTGCAAAAATAGATTTTGATACAAGCTCTGCTTGCTGAGAAGAAAACTGGAAGGGAAACCAATGCACCTAGTTGATAATTGGACTGTCAACTATGTATAACAACACTTGTTTGTGGAGTAAGTAGTTGACGATATTTCACTAGGACTAATGGGAGAATCCCATGATAGATTGGGCCTCGAAGAGTTCGGTACAACTGATGGCAAGCTGAATGGAAATACCATCGATCTGAGGTTTACCCACCGGTCTTGGATGTTGGAGGCGCTTTGGTTCTTCCTAAAGCCAACTTGCTCGCTTTCCCCGTTTATGCTTGCCCGCACTGTTTCTGACGAATTGACCGAGTAGCCATTGAACTGCTGCTGTGGGCCTTCAAAGTCGATGGACTCCGAAGTCTTACAGGCTTCACCGGCTGATGCAGGGGACAGACTGAAAAGCATGGCAGTAAGATCAACTGTGCTCCTGTTGCTCGAGCCCGAGACGTCTTCAGGCGGCGAGAACACAAGGTTTCCAGGTAAGTAGTCCCCATTGGCAGACGTAAAGATGGATGGTTTGCCAGTCATTGAAGCAATAGTTTTGTACGAAGGAACATTAAGAGCAGAGAAATTTGCTAGGTGAAAATCATTTTCAGTGGTTGAAGAGACGTTCTCTTGGTCAAACTGAGGGTGATGTGCAGGGCGGGTAAAAGCATCAGGCGACGTCGTTTCAGCCAATGACCCTGCCCTCGAGTGAGTGAGAGCCCTGTGTGCCATGGGACTAGTCTTCTTGAAAATCTTGCATATGGCCCATGAGTCCTGCAGCCACAACAGAGAAAGCATTACCGCAAGTCAAATAAAGAATAGTTTCTTTCAGCATGGCAGCAGTGCAAGTAAGAAATTGACAGGGACTTACAGCAGGTGGAAGATTCTTGTCCAAGATCCTTTTGGGCGGTGCTCCATCTGTGGCGGAAGGAAGTCGGAATTCATGCATCATCCAGTCGGTTTTTATGCCTCTGGCAGCTCTGCCTCTGTAGAACACCAGAGACTTTTTCAAGCCGATGCATTTAGTTCCAGATGAGGAGTATATAGGCCTGTCGGTTCCTGTGGCTTTCCAGAAACCAGATCCTGTCACCCGATTAGGCCTCGTGCTGTTTCTGTATTTGCGATCCCTGGGACAGTAGAAGTAACATTCCTTCTCCCCAGTGGTTGACAGCTCTGTTTGAAATCAAGAAAAGTGGTAGGTTTACAAGATTGACATGTCAAAGTCTTCTTTTGAAGGCTTATTGCTTGCATCATGAAGCAGAAGTTCATCCCTTCAAGTAGATGATGAAATATAATAACCAAAAAACCGATGAACTAGTGACAGCAAATGGTGATTATGATTGCAGCAGTCGAAGATTATAGTTAATAGCGTCTTACTAGGAAGGTCCCATGGGTCATATTTGTAAATATCCACTTGCTTGATCAGCTCAATTGGAAGCGGCCGCTGCTGAAGTTTCCTCTTGAGATAGAACCCCACTAGTTCTTCGTCCGTCGGATGAAAACGGAAGCCTGGCAACATGAAATCGTCAATGCTCTTCTCTGCATCATTCTTTTCGTCCATTATTTGTAGTTCCTCAGAAGGGTTTCTTCCCTCCACGGTTTGGGCAACCTTTCTGGATGACTATTGTACAGAAACTGTGACAATGAAGATAACTTAAGAGTTAGTGAGGGGTTGAGCTTTTAAGCACAGGTCGTCTCCCTTGAAAACAGCAGCCATAACAATGTGTTTTTAAGTCCAGATTTGTGATCTCTATGGGAATTCAAGATTGATTTTGGTGCATGGGGATATGTTTTTGGCAGTTCCCATGCTCTTAGATTGGATGCTTCTTCTTGCATCTTATTGCGATCAAGACTAGAAGACAGCGCAACCTTGTCAGTGCCATTAGTTTGTATTGGTGTTTGAACAATATCTTGTCAGCCATGCACAAAGCTTCATTGAACTTGTAAAATCTGAGTGGACCTTTGAATATATTATAGTTTTAAGATCATTGGATCCGCAAAACTAGTTTCTATTCCATTCCTTGAAGAGCTTCCAGTCCTTCATTCTTTGCGCCACGTGCATACGAACACGTGCCCTGCAGGGTGGATGTCTACAACACAATGGAGATTCCTTGAACCATACTTAATGATGTAGAAAATCGAAGTTGACTCTTGCATGGGCAAGCTCTTCCCCATATTTCTTACTTTTAAGTTATTGTCTTAAAAGACAAATAAGACACGTAAATACGTACAAGAAACAGTATACAGCTTTAGGTCAAAAATATTAGTTACTAAGTGGATTCAGTTGGCAAAGTAATTGTAATTAGGCCGAGCGCGAGAATAGTCTGGCATTAGAGTTAGGCAAGCTGTTTTATCTAAGTTCCTATGCGCGAGAATCGCAAATTTTCCTGATTTTAAGGACACTTCGTTTCGATGAGTCGTAAGTGGCAATGCCACATGCCACGAATTTAGAAACAACGAGTTTCGATCTCATTTACGTTTGTAATTGAATTGTGTCACTGATCGGCCTTTTAAAATTAGTTAATTGAGAATTATCATTTGATTACTCTTAATTTGGTCCTTGTAGGAGTATTTTTATTATCATATATATATATATAATAACAATACGAAGCTTTGCCCTCCTCTCCTTTCGGTCCTTTTTCTGGTGTGGTGAAAGAACCATGTCTGGTCGAAGGCCAACAAGCAATGATGCCAAGGGCAAAAGGGGAATACTCGACGATTGGAGGAAACCCGTGTCCTGGTCTTCTCGATCCTATACCCGATGTTTTGATTTTTAATAGAAAAAAATACATCAAATAAAAAACTAAATGTGATAACGAATGAAATAAAATTTACAAATAATTAAAAATAAAATAAAATATAAAAACATTTAAAATGCTTAGAACAAAAAATATATACATGTTTAATTTTTTACTCACACTAAAAAATTGATTATAATTTTTTGTGGCACAGATATATCTAATTTGGAACTCAATTTTTAATTTTAAAATATCCTTTCAAATTTCATATTATTAGACATGCTATTTAACAATATTTCATTCAAATTTAAATTTAATTTTTTTTTTCTCTTGTATATAATTAATTAATTATTATATTTAATTATAATCAAATTAATATTTATATATATATATATATATTATACATATACTTACATATATATATATATTATACATATACTTACATTTATATTTATTTATACTTGTAATATAATCATTATTTTTATAAACTATTACATCTTTCAACTATTATTATAGATTTTACATATATATTTAAATAAATTATATTATTTATTTTATTAAAATATTTATTTTAAATATACGTATCAACTCAACACCTGTCTAACAAAAATTCCACTCCCATAACTTTGTTGCGTACGCAATCCCGCGCCTGAGGGTAAAAATACTGTTCAAACCCTGTCTTTGACCGACAGCATTATAATTTCTTTCTATTAACTTTTCACGGGTTTCATTTGACGTGATTAAAAAAAAAAAAACACGTGTTTGGAAAGGGTGTTTTGGTCATGAGAATATAGTGAAAGTTGTATATATTTAAAAAGAAAATTTAATTGGATGTTTAATATTATTTATTTAAATATATAAAATGTATAATAATTGTTACATGTGTGTCTATGTATATATATAAATATTCATTTAATTATAAATAAATATAATAATTAAAAAATAATTAATTAATTATAAATAAAAAAAATTTAAAATGTCAGTGGTTTACGTGGGTTCGAAAGAGGCCTCGTGGCGATGGTGCAATCAAAACGCTGTTTAAGAATAAGTAGAAAACAACGATTGTATATAGTGCAATAACTATAGGCCGGAATTCTGGAGGAGGAACTGTAGGATCACTGGCTCAGTGGCGTCTTGTAACATAATAGCAAGGGACATCAGTAAAGCTGAAGCCGAAGTTGACAATGAGCTGCTGTAAAATCCATATTTCATTACTGAGGTAAGCACTAAAAAAATGGAATGAAGGAAGAGTACGTTATATATAGAGTAGAGTGGTTCATATTGAGCGAGCCCGAGCGTGATGGAATTAATGACACAAACAAATCTAATGTGAACAGCATCACAGAACCTTCACTTCTATACACACCTATCCACACGAAATAGGGTTAACTTCCACAGGAATCAAACTTGCCATACAAATTGCACACGCGTATCAATCCAAGAGGGCGGTCGGTTACCCAATTAATGGTTTAACTGCTCGCCTCTTGCATTAATTCTTATATAATTTATTAAATAATTAAAGCATCTAATATCAATTATATAAACTACCCAATAAGTAAATTCATTATTAACTTTCAAAAAAATGTAAATTAATTATTAATGCACATGGGCCTAAGTGTGAATTCTTGGTCATCAGTCATATCTATTCGGCGCGTCATCGCGAAACAATTATTGGGTTTCGTAAACCCATGTGGCCCAACAGACAGATTGGCCACGAACATGTGTTAGAAAATGGGCCAATCCACTTTTGAATTACAAGTGGATAACAAGTAACCGGGCCCAATACCTACGCTTCGTCACATCAAGATGGTACAATGCTGTATTGCGAATTTTTAGCATCAACTTACCTATCAGAAGGCGTTTGTTTGTTGCACACAAATGAGTTATTATCTGAATCTGAAAAATGCGGCATCCTAATATTTGATTACCTAATTTATATTCGGCCCAAAGAAGGTACCATTGCTATGACAGACAATTACAGTTATGCATATTCAGAAAAAAAAAAAGAAAAAATAAAATAAAATAAAATGTTGCAGAATACACATCAATGGCTGGCCAACATCTTCAGGATTTCATCCCCTTCTTTTCTTCCAAAATGATGGGCAACTCCAAGGTTTGGTTGCTCCGCTGAATCTTTAGAAGCACTTTGCCCCCTACATTATACTCATCCAGTGTTTTGTACAGTTCTGCTCTGCTCCTTACCTGTAGTTGAATTTTGAGTGATAACGATATGCATCAGCACCAGGGTTGCGCGTGAAAACAATTACATGAAAACAGGGGGACTGGAATGAGAGAGGTTACAGGTTTGCCATCCACTGCCAAAATGATGTCCCCAAGCACAATATTACCAGCAAAACCCCTTGTAGTGGGTAGAAGCCCAGCCTTAGCTGCTAAACTATCTCCAGGAACCTATAGCAGTGCAGACGAGGTAATAAGAAGGATTTTGTTTTCCTAGTCAAAATCAAATTATTGGTACTGATATAACAACATTAGCATATTGATGAACATAGGACACCTGCAGAATTAAAGCTCCATTTCGAACATTGAGTTGATTTGCAATAAGATCCGGCGCAATTTCAACATTTAAACCAGCTCGAACAGCCTGAAATGTAGAAAGCATTACATACATAGTAAAATCTCAAACCAGAACAACATAATCAGGATACAGTTCCCCCCCCCCCCCCCCCACCTGCCCATCCACCCAGATAACAGAAGGTTTTAATCATATTCTGTTTAAACTGGTGCACCACAGTTCACTGTTTTACACAAATTTTACTCACTTGAAGGTACAACAAAGGATCCAACTACATAAAATTCATACTAGATAAGCAAAGACCACTCAGTAAGATCGTTTCAGCTAGAAATTTGTAATTGTTTTCGACACAGCCAAACTTAAGAACCACTGAAGCAATAAACACTGGATATACAAAGATGCCGTGTCTGAATAAAGCTGAATGGCACTTCAAAAGTAAAAATGTACTTTCCCAAACTGGATAAGCTGAGGCACTATCTTTACTACAGTTGTTGATGGGATTGCAAACCCTACACCAGCCGATGTCCCTGTTTTTCATACCATAGGAAAAATGATTTTACTTGAGTTAGATGGACGGCATTTTAGTAAAAGACTAACACATCCATAGTCAGTTAAGAACCAGTGAAAAGATGTGCTTATTTCTATAGCTCATCATCAAAAGTAATTTGTGTATTCTCTCCAGTTTATATGATTCAAACATGCAACCTGCATTGTACATACATAAAAAGGAGAAACTCACCTGTCTGAGTAAATATTGCAGTGTTAATCCCAATCAAGTTTCCTTTGGAATCCAATAAAGGGCCTCCACTGTAGCATGATGGATATGAGATTTGGTGATAAAGGGAGAAGGCATTGATAATAAGTTTTTGAGGTCATGGTTGATCTAAGTTATCGAGGTCAAACCTGTTTCCAGGATTGATCGCAGCATCAGTTTGAATACCTCCACCTATTGTAACACCAGTTTGACTATTTATGTCTCTGTTCAGACCACTAATGACACCAACCGTGAGGGTGTGATCAAAACCAAAAGGATTTCCAATTGCTAAGCACTGCTGACCCACCTTTAGAAAAGAAGATGGGCCAACCTTCATTGGTTTCAACAGCTCCTTTGGAGCTTCAACCTGGTATTGAGAGACAAACAAATCAACGATTAAAAAGCCCGCATCATGTACTTCAGATCAATTTCTACACTAGAAAGCTCCTGTAAAAATTCTATCCTGGTTCCAAATTTTGTTCCAAGTGCAAATAAAGCATGTCTTTTAGAATCACTTCTGTGATGCAGAAGGTGCACAAAAACTTCAAATTCGACTCTATGAAAATTAAAAGATAAGGGCGTTTCAAATTTCCTTGGAATGAGAACAAGCAATTTATAAGACTACTGGCTCGTTATCTCAAACATAGTATGTTGCTTTAATGTCTCCAGTGTATATGAGCATGCCAGCACAAGGAGATTGGCTTGCATCTATCATATGGACAAAAGTTTGGCAAATCAGTCTTGCAAAATTTTGATGATCCAAAACAGCTTAACTTTCATGCCAAAAAAAATAATGGTCTTTAAGCATGTGATCGTTGAGATTATTGACTAGCATTGGTAAGTCAGTTATGAAAACTTCAAGCAGCCACTACGATAAAGTAACCAGAGTGTTAAAAATTTTGATGATCCGAAACAGCTTAACTTTCATGCCAAAAAATATAATGGTCTTTGAGGATATGATGGTTGAGATTATTAACTAGCATTAGTAACTCAGCTATGAAAACTTCAAGCAGCCATTATGATAAAGTAATCAGAGTGGTTAAAAACTGGGTAAGTCACGTGTTAATGTAGTACAGAACAAATAAAAAAGGCAAACCCCATGGATTGAGCAAACTTAGATAGTACATTAACCTTCAAGACAGCGAGATCCTTCGCTCGATCAGCACCAACTAACGTACCCTCAAAGTTCTTTTGTACCCTTCACATAAAGGAAAGGGAGAAAATTAGCAGCAAGCAAAATGTAAGAGATACCATTTACTTGTATTACAATACAGAGTGAAAAGACATTAATAATTAAAAGAACTGGGAAACAAGAAATTTCAGGTCTTACCCTTCAGAAGCTAGAATATTGACACGGGCAACAACTTGGCCACCGCTTGGATTTTTTGAAAGAGAATTTCCAATAACTGGTCAATTTTGCACAGAGTTAATCCAAAACAATGGTATCCACATAAAAAATACAATTATCTAAAAAATCAAGCATCCATAATTATAGTCCACTGAATTATTATGGCAAATTAGAGGACCACTTAAAATCGTGGACATCAGTTAAAACTATAAGCAAAAATTGGAAAAGAATTGCAATCAGAGCTCCAGATTCTCCATGGAATTCATATTATCTGAGCACAGAAGCTCATAGAGAATAAGCAGAGTAACGTTTTAACCAAACAGAACCATCCAATACTGTGTAGTAGCAGTGCAACATTTGTTTTCACTCAGACAAATATGCATACCGTGATAATTTGTTACAATGTGACCCTGCTCATCCCAGACAACTCCTGAGCCATTTCCTTCAGGAACCTATACATAATAATCACTTTCTCTTTTATAAAGAGGAGGAGAAAATGTGTAGTGTAGTGCAGTGCAGTTGCGGTAAAGTGAGGAGCATATTAATCTGCAGAAATTGAAAAAGAAACAATAAATTATTTTATCATGTCAGAGACAAGAAAATGCCAGACCTCAACCGCACCGGTAATATTGAGTTGTGGCCGTAAAGTTACATCAAATATGTTGACAACAGAGTAAGTATTCTCCTCAAAGAGCTTGACAATTCTTTCCTGCCAAGTACACACTAATCAATTCACCTGCCATGGAAAGTTTGAGAATTTATAAATAGTAATTGGAAAGGCGAGCAGATTGAAAATGCATTGTCAAAGGTTAATTTGCAAATTGTGAGGATAGATGACCTCAGACGGGAAAAGTGCAGCAGCAGAGGAAACTGGAGGAGTGACTTGTTCAATTGTCAATGATGGGTCTCCTAATGCATATGCTGCAATATGCCTATCATATGAGCACTTCACTATTACATCCAAAGTCGTCAATTAATTAGTAAATCTTCCCTTGAATTGAGGATTAGAGGAGGAAAGTCACAAGGAACAGAAAAACACAATTTTTTTGAAACAAAAAAGATGATAGACTTTCCATCCGTATAAATAACACGAACCAGTTTTTGAAAAAGATCACTGCAGGGATATAAAGACGGAAGCAAAGCAAGGCCGGAAACATGCGAACCTGAAAAATACCTTGAAGGAAGGAAATAAAAGTAACACGTGCACATTAACAAACGGGTAAAAAATGTTCTGCGCGTAGTCAATGGGAAATTATCCTGCACAAAATCTGGCTCCACGATACCATCAATATCGTCTTTATCATCACCCCTGCAAGGAGCACCCATTTTGACGAACAGCCTAGTTAATTTGAGCCGGTGAATTAATATGCTAAGTGTACGAGTATAGGAGCTCGTCACCATGGAGTAGAAGGCGGAACCGCAAGACGAGATACGACATCGCAACAGAGCTTGCGCCGTCCTAGAAATGGTAGAGCTTTGGTGGAGATTAAATTGGACTTAACAGTGTCTACGTGAGTTTTGAGAGGCGGAATTGCAGAGCAACTGCAAGCTACTATCGCTTGCATCACGATATCCTTCTCTCGAAAAAATGAAAAGGGATGTGCTACGGATGGTTAGTCGAATACTCAGATATGGAGTTGGAATTGGTGGTGCAGAGATGCTGAGAATGTGCAGAGCAAAAGGCAGTGGTTGGTTGCAATTGTATTCTATCTTCCCCATTCCTTTTTATTGGTGAAGTTAAAGAGAGCGAGGCAACCAGTACATACATCTCATGAAGCATAGAGCCTGTCAACATGGGCTTGTCACTAGTGGGGCCGTTTTTGGGCTAGATAGTCCTAAGAATGTGCAGGCCTACCCTTCCTAGTTGAGATTTGGGCCACAAGTCCAAACAAAAGATTGGGCTAAATTTGTAAGTCTGGTTTCAGCGGACCCGGATACCGGACTGCTGCATTCTATGTCCATAAAATTCATACGAGGATGAGGTAGACCTAATTGAACTACAATTTATGCACATAAGACAAAATTCTACTCGACGCGTTCTTGTAATGACTCTATGAATTATATGACGTAGATTAAACAGACCAAATTTTATTTTTTAAATGAAAATTTAGTCCCCTTATACCATAAAAATCGAATTCTCCAGTCTCCACCGGCTAACTGAATTCGGTCTCCCCTTCATACGTCTGCAAGTTATCTCCTTTCTCAATGGCATTGTAAATTAACTTGTATCAGGCCAAAGCCTTTAACCACTCCTGATGTCATTATTTGGTATCCAATCACACCTTCACGACTGTAAATTCTCATGAAACGCCCACATATACTCCACCCAACACACTCACAAACACCTCATTACTAGTTTCGACTACATTTCGGCATACGTTCAATATGAAAGGAGTGGCTGTGGTTTTCCCGGGGGTCCTGGCGGGGAAGCCCGGGGAGGCCGTTTCGTGTGACGACGTGCAGAGCTCTCTGTCGCCGTGTCTGCCGTACCTCACTCAAGGCGGCGAGCCTAGCGATTCGTGCTGTGGCAGCGTGAAGGGCGTGTCGGGCAGTCTCCAATCCTCGCAGGACTGGCAAGCCGCGTGTAACTGCATAAAGTCCGCCGCCTCCAGCTACAACGAGCAGCCGGACGCCGCGCGCATCCAACCTTCCTGGGAAATGCGGCGTTTCGCTCGGCGTTAGCGTTTGTCCAACTATAGACTGTAGCCAGTACGCTCGTTCATTCAGAACCCTTTGATCTTTAGCAGTACTTTTGATTATCTTATCATCACAGTAACTTTCTTTCCCTTGTTTTTTTTTTTTTTAAATTCTTGTGGAGGTTTTCTTAAAATGGGATATTTCTTCATGATTGAAGAAATAAATAGATTGAGGGAAAGCTTTTGCTGCAGGCTTCTGCATGGGTTGTAGTATTGTCTGTATATGCTGCGGCTGGCATGCTTTTGTACGTATAATATATATAGCTGTCTGTGGTAGGAGCTTCCCGTCGTTTGTTGTTGGTCCACTCCTTGGAGTTCATCAGGGGCGCGCTTTGTCACGTGTAAAATAAAACCAGATTTCTTAGATCCTTTCATATATCTTGCTTTTCTCCTCCTTACCATAATTCCATACTGGAACAGAAACCCTAAATTCTAACCAATTAGTAACATAGGCATACCAAGTCCACACAGATCCGGCTTGCTAATCAAGCAAAATTAAGGAGATGTTAAAATCACATAAACTTTTGAAGAATCAATCAAAAACGCTAGTGTCCCACCAACGTCTGATTGGTATGTGAATATTTATCAAAATAATTAAAAACAAAATAAAAATGTGATCTCTTAAATTTATTTTCACAAAACGGATTTGATTGCCAATCAACTTTTGTCGTCCAAACAATTGAAGTTGATATTCATGTATATTCGACCAAATCTCTCTTTGACAGCCGATGTTTTTGATTTTGTCGTTGTGTTGTCTCAACCGTGCAATTTTCTTCAAGATTCTGAATTTCCTGATATGTTGGATCCTAGCTTTTCCTGTTGCTTTTCGTATGTTAGATTCTGAATTTTCTTTTCCTAGCTTTTCCCATACCTTCACCACCCAACCTCCGAGCTGTACTTTTTTGTGGACCTGTTTGGAAGCCCTTCTAAATTATTATTATGTTTTTCAAATCCCTGTTTATTGCATTGAAACCTGCTTGTACAACTTTTAGCAACGATATCATGCGTAGTTGAGGAGAGGACCCATCTCTCTCATTGTTGATATCACTGATAAAAATAGGGCTGACTTCTGTTTCCGATACAACAGTTTGAAGTGTGTCTGTTTCTTCTGTGCCGTGTGCGTTATCATTTGCTTTTTGGGCGTGTTTTTCTCATTCGTGATGCACGATATTATGAATTTTTTTACTGGTGATTATTTAACTCTTGTCGGATGGCTAATTAGTGAGAAGAGGACGCGGCAGACGAAGAAGCTGGCAATGGCAAGCATGACGAATGAATTCCATCAGCCCCTCCTGTTTCATTTATTTTTTAAGTTCTTTTTAATTTCAACTGAAAATTACTTTTAGACTTTGCTTCCTTCAAAATATTTGACCATAACAGAAATTACTCATGATGGACAAAAACCTTTGGCTGCTGCCAGAGAGGCCATATATCTGTTTCCTTAAATGATATAGCTTTATGTTCTATCCAGTCTACTCGTTGTGTCCTTGTTGCACGGTTTGGATCCCTTCAGAGTTCAGAAGTTGATACCTGCTGCTAGAAATTCACATATTCACTTGCATCGAATTAAAAGATGAATGAGGCACAGATTTTGTAACAAGCATAAGACGAAAAGAAAGAGAAATGACAAATTGCCATCCAAGCTTGCTATTAAGAAAGTCCAGAACAAGAATAACGATTCCTTCTGATTTTATCATCATCATCATCTACAAAATACAGCAATCAGATTCCAAAACCGATACATGGAACTGACTCAGTTTCATGTCTCATCTGCTGATTTTCGAATGCCAGATCTGCCTGTACAACTTTCCCAAACTTCAACAATATTAGTCTGTTTGGTAAGAATATGAGATGGCCATGAATCAGAAGAGGAAGGGTAACGGGGTTGTGGTCTGCTCACACTTGACAGACCCTTGGCCATATTTATCTCTGATAATGGGCCAGGGTAACCCTGAGATTCATGCTGTAGTGGCATGAAGAATACAGGACAACTGACAGACGTGGAATCTGCTGCATGGGCAACTAGAGGAAATGCAACATGAGCTTCTGATTGTTGATCCGTAGCATTGGGCTGGGATTGAGAAGCATCTATGCTTGAACCATTAGTTTTCTCATCGATTTCTCTCTTCAGCCTCTTGATTTCAGCATCAAGAACACAAGTTTCCTCTAGGAGCTCATTCTTCTCCACTGTAACCTGTCAAACAATAATCACACAATAAAGACTGTTCAACATACAGGTTTCAACTACATATGAATAATTCAAAATGCCAAATTTAAAGAACATTGCCAGCCAGTCACCATTGAAATGTATTTTGAATGATTTTGTAATTATCCAAATCCTTAACTGGGCCATAGTTCTAGAGAGTCCAGTTATTTTGAATAAATGAAACCCAAGAAGGAAGCATAAACCACAGACGATTTAGTAATAAATCAAAACATTAACAAGTAGTGCCATTCATGCTGGCCATTATTTAGCAATAACTTCTAAGCCAAACACGTAACAAGTGCTCAAATTACAATATAAAAATGGCATTTAGGGAGCTTACATAATTAGATTCTGACAAAAGAGTTGCGTTCTCCTCCTTCAGATTGTCCACCTGAGTTTGCAATTCTCCAAATAGCCGAATTGTCTCTCTCAGTATAGAAGCCTTTCCATTGTCTGGATGATCTAGATCTGTATAGTCAAATAACCATCTAGCATCAGCTATTTTCACACAAAATAGCCAGTCAAACTCAATTTGTTTTTTATGCAAAACTATGATAACGTCTCAACCGGATGGCACAGCATACCAAGTGTTTGGCCTAGGTCCAAAAATAATTCATTCATGTGGTCTCGTTTCAACTTTTCCCTTGCAGCTTTATGTATTTTTTTTGAAACTTTACCAGGACCCCTTCTGCTGGAATCTGGCCTGTGTAGTCAAGACAAGCGGCTTGTCAAGCACATTTTAAATTGAAGAAGTGCAAGAGTGGATGCATATGGAATCATGCAATCTAAATCAAACTCGGAAGTTAACTATCTGGAAATAGAAACAATGCAAGCATTTAGCAGTATAATATGGCAGGGTTGCATTTCCTGCTTTTGATCTCCATCTAAAAAGACATGAAGGTGGGTTCATTCAAAAGCACTGCCGCGAACGAACTTCTCCTCTCAATTATTTTGGTGTGCTTTATGCATATTACATAACATTTACATAGGGATATCCTTTCGATTTTGGGATCCCACGAACTCCCAGTAACACTACCACATTGAACTTATTTCCAAAGCGTAAATGGGCTTGAAGGAGCAGTGCGTATCTTCTTTTTCCTTTCTTTTTCTTTATTTTCCTTCAGTTGAAGTCTTGCAGAATCTTATATCGTATATGCTCACACAATTAATCAAACTAATACGCAAAAATGCTAATTCGTAACGACGAGAATATTTGGGGATGCAAATTACCATGAAACACACGCTTACTGCCAATCAAAATTCAATTACGGAGCAACAAGGAAAGCAATTAAATGTACCAATTCAAGAATAATGATCACACAATTAAAGAAGAAAAATAACAATTAGAATAACAAAACCAACCTCGTAGATGCCTCGACAGGACCACCCACCAGATCAGCCCCTTCAGAACCCATTCTCGAAAACCTACAGATGAATAAAATCAGCCCCCTTCAAATCAACAAGAAAAAGAAACGACTTTCCCAGTAATGAGCAAAGAACAGATGAAATCCGTAGCATAGAAACCGCTAAACTCAAGTGCAGACTAAGAGCACACCTTAATAGTTGCACGATTGTACCAATAACAAGGAAGAACAATTGAATCGGATGACTGAATTTGTATCTGTCTGAAGGAAGGCGGGCGGGTTCGGCTGACACGCGCCGGCGTGTGGCCAGCATCCGCCTGGAACAGGCGTTTCTGAACACGTCACGCGGTCCAATGACAGTACAATTACTATCATGCCCGCGTCAGCCTCTCGACTCTCCGCGGCTGTTCTTCCGTGACTTATCGAATGATTGGGAGGGCGAATTGTCATTTCGAAGTTTTGTGGACAAATGACGTCGTGTGGCATTGTTTGGTGGAGTAAAGAAGCCACGTGCCCCAAATATTTTTCGTCTTCAAAATATTAAATTTTAGATAAAAACACATAATTTAAAATGCCCGATTACATTCTCCAGCGTAAAGGTATCCCAGAGGGACAAGTTTCATTTTTTTTAGATAAATAAATATAAATGCTTATCCATAAAGTAAAGCGTCTATTGCCTCAGCCTTCACGTCGCAATTAAGCTAATGCTAGAAATGGTAGGCGTCGTACACGATTAATCAATGACTTATTAAACTTCAATATTAATAATTTTGACATAATGAATTTTTAAGTATGACATGGTTTATCAGAATAGTTATTTTTTACTAACCATTTTTTGAATAACAACAGCACATTAATATAAATATATATTAAACTTTCAAATAAGTGTATTAGCAATATTTGCCTATCTGGAAAGGTAATGCAAATTGTGTTGGCAGAGAAACTTGTCACGAAAAAATGTAAAAGTAAGAAAAAAAAATAAAAAATAATTATTATTTTATTAAATAGTATGTTTTTAAGTATAAATTTTAGTGAGATAAAAATCAATACATATTTACATACGAACATAGCCACAGCAATTATCCTAATACTAGTAATTTTGACAGTGCCTAAATTTATATAATATAAAATCAAAAACAATTGCTTATTTTATTCATTCATAGTATATATTAGTTAATTTAAATATTTATTTTAAATTTATCAAAAAATAATTAGTTATTTTTGAATGTAAGATAAAGGAATTTTTAATTTTAATTTACATAAAAAATTATGTTGAGTAGTATGTTTGGCAACATAAAATTTATTATGTTAAGTAGTATGTTTGGTAATATAAAATTTATTTCTGTTCAAATTTGATACCATACTTTAACTTAAAATTTTAAATTTTATAAAGTCCTTTCCGCTCGTATGAATCCGTTTCTAAGCGAGGCAATTTCTTTAAACTCATATTTAGTTCTGAATATCTGCGATTAGTTGGAATGATTGTACGTTAAACCCAATCAATGAAGTGCTTGGGGTCCGACCAATTTTCGGGTCCAAGCCTATATGCCATGTCAAATATCCGACCCGTTTTCATCAAAGTGCCCGGAAGAGATTTGGACTGCAGCTGCGGTTTCATACGAGTCCTCAAAATCACCACATGTCGTATACCGGTCAACACGGGAATGCCCTTCTTTCTTGCCTACTACACGTGTCCCAACCTCCCATCAAAGCCCGCAACTCCCACTGGAACCTTTCCCCGACCTATTCCCCACACATCACCACTTCTTGTGCTCTTCAGTTTTCACACTCATTTTCCGTATATATACCACGCACCCTTGAAGCATTTCTAACTTGTATTCTCTTGGGCCTGGCTGGCGTATTTCATATAGTCAGTCAGAATGAATGGTTCTGAGAAACGTAGGGTACTTCCTTCAAGGGAATATTCAGGCAATGGGTCTTCGCCAGAGGGGGAGCCGTCGCGGTCGGTGGTAGATAAATGTAAAGGGATGCAGGCCCATAGCCAGGTTCTGAGGATCAGAGAAGAGGACTCGCATCTGGGGGAAGACATTGGGGAGGGCAGTTTGAGTCTGAAAGACAAATTTGGTGCTGCGCAGTTCATGCTTTTCTCCAAGCCCACGTTGCCGGCTTCCCCTCTTGGCGGCAACACTGGTCACTGAATCTCAATCCAGGTACGTATAAGATTGCAATTTTAAGAATCCCAAAGCCTCATATAAAGACGGAAAACTCCTTTAAGCTGTCCAAGGACAGGTGCTGAAACTGTTACTTCATCAGATTCACACTTATCTCGGCAAATTCTATTGCGAATGCATAGGTATTGATGATCTGAGTTAGTTTCTTCTTTTACTGGTAAATCGGAGTGAATATATAAACCGTCTGTCGACGCCGAGAAACCTGTTAAGATACACGTGAAACCGTGAGGTCAGACTCAGGTTAGGTGATTTATTGCTGCCATCCCCGTGAATCTGAAGTTGGTGTTTACTTATAGAACTGTACTTTATGAGAGACAGTAACTCACGCAAGAAAACGTAGGGCGCCTACCTAATAAAGAAGCGTGAAGACATTGTCCATTTCATGGTTACTTCCCACGCCTAGGGGCAACATCTCCTTCTTCTCCCACCACCACTACAAGGTCGATTTTGGGTTGACTCCATTTAGATTGTGTTTGGTTTTAGAAAATTAGGGTAGGAAGAAAAATGATTGAGAAGGGAATAGAAGATGAAAGAAATTCAAAATTTTGTAACATGTTTGGTTGAAAATTTTTTGAATAAGGAAAGGAAACTTGAAGTTGAATTTTTTTTTTTTATAATTTAAGAAAAAATAATAAATAAATAAACAAATAAAATAGAATTGGTGAAATTTTCGAAGTAACAACAGAAGCAGGAGCAGAATAAATTTTCTTTCTCTAAACCCTCTAGTTAAGATAGCCCTTTCTTAACCAAAAAATTAAAATCATTTTTGTTAATATTTTCTTTTTTTTTTCCTTTTCCTTTCTGAATTCCAAGACCCAAACGTAGTTTTTGCTGTCTAATATTCTGATTTGTGCAGGAGTGCACGTGAGCAGTTTTCCAGAGGCATGTCCAAGGGGGAGCTTTGCTGTTTTGACTTGGGCATCTGCATCACTTCGACTCCGTTGATGTCGTGTAAAGAAGTGTTGGAGGGGGTACAGATTTAGGCGAAATCCACGACAATCATAAACTGTTTTCTTGTACCAAAAACCAAATAAAATCTTATAATTCCCTTGTAACGCTGTCATGAGCAACACATCTCTGGCTTGTTCATTTACTCCAGCTGTGCCAGATACCAAGAACCAACAGTTTTCTGTGTATACTAATTTGAAAATAGCTGATGATCATGTGGCATGAAACTATTTGGTTTGCACCGGGTCACTTTGTATCTATATCTATATATACTGTGGGAGATATATATACTATATAAAAACTATGAATCTTTTTGCTAATTGTGAAAAGACAATTATATCCTTCATTAAATGTTTATATTTATTAATAAATAAGGTTAATTAATTTGGTAAAAGGGAGTTTATTTAAGATAGAAACCTTTTAGTAGAAGGGAACAGGAAGAATTTTAAATCATGTAGACTACAAATATAACTATTCACAAAAGAAGTAAACGTTTTATAAATCCTAGATCAATAAAGCTAATTATATCGTTATTTAACACATATAAATATAAATTAGATTAAATCACTAATATCAATATGAATAAATTTACAATAATGAGCTATAATCTCAAATAAAGAAATAAATTCTACGTGCAAAGAAATCACTATACTTACTCTAAAAATCTCAAAACAAGAGAATTTTTGACCGCCCATTTTATTAACTGTTGCGCACTCACGTACCCTATGTTCGGAACTAGTTCTTCAATTTTTATTATCTTGTAATATTTTATACTTTCAAACATATAATTTAATAAAATTTTCTTTCAAATTTAAGTTTACAATTTTCTTTACTTACATATACAACTAAATAATTATATTTCAATCATTACATTTTCTTACAATTAAATCAATACTTATGTATATATATATATATATATAAATATACACATACATACATTTACTTTTATATATATTTACACCAAAAAAATTAATAATTATCCCTATATACTATAATATCATCTAATTAAAATAATATATTATATAAATATATTTAAATAAATTAAAATTTTAAAATATAAAAAATTTTACAACCAAACATACAACTCATTCAATACAACTTTCTCCAAACATCATCTCCTACCAAAACCACCCTTCCAAATATGACCTTAATGAGCATCATATGTTCCAAATAAAATAATAAAATAATATGCTGAAAAAATTATAGAAGCCAGTTTCAAATAAATGCATAACAAAATATATTGCTTTGAGAAATAAACCTAAATTAAAAAAAATAGAAAATGAATATTAAATAATAAGAATAAATTTGCAAATAAAATGCTACAAATTTTACTAAATCAAAGGTGCTTACAAAAAACCAAATTAAATGCATTTATGTCAGCCATACAAATGCCACAAAATATAAAAAATAACATATAGAATACTAAAATTTGATCATAAAGATAGCAAATATTTAATAAAATTTATTAAAACCATATTGGTGTGATATTTTGAAATAAATTTAAAAATAAATATGAAAAATATAAAATGAAATTTACTATCGCATGGACCAAAAATATTTTATAATAAAATTTAATGTTTATATTTCGGAAGATAATGAAATGAGAAATTGAGAAAATATAGGTGATATTAAAATAAATAGCTATATTTAATATCTATGCAAACAATATAGAATTGTGAATAATATAATTCTATAACTCTATAGTATAATCCAAATTATTTTAATAGTAAGTTCACTTTTTATTTAAAGTATTGTAATATGATTAATCCAAAGGCTAAATTTTAAAATTTTAATTTTATTAGTTTTTATTTAATTTATTAATCTATTTTTAAAAGTTAGACATTAATATCATTTGTTGCATTGTAAACACAACAATATAAATTGTTGAAACAAGCAAATACCAACTAAATATTAAATGATATTTTATTTTAACTGTCTAAACTTTTGGATTAGACGGTCAATTAATATAATATAAAGCAAACCAAAAAATGTTCATGAGTTGAAATCCCAACCTCTTAAGTTTGTTTTTATTTCAAATCCCAACCTCTTAAGTTTGTTTTTATTTCAAATCCCAACCCGCTTAAGTTTGTTTTATTTCAAACCCAGCTGCTTAAGTTTGTTTTTATTTTTAGACGTGTTTTTTTTGTATTTTTTTTAAATTATGTAAAAATAAAAAAAAATTAATTATTAAAAAATATTTTTAAGGTGAAAAAAAATGAAAATAAACATAGTAGATCACGACTCCAATTTTCAACCGCAATGTATCACCAAAAGATAAAAACATAAGAATATCACCTACACATGAGAGGTTGTATTGAAATTATTAAATATTAAATGATACTTCTTTTTAAAATCTTATTTTTTTTAAATGTGATTGTTATTAATTATATAATTATGAAATTTCAATGCAAAACGAAGAAAAAGAAAAAATACGATATAATTTGAATTAAATATTCAACTGTTGCTTAAGACATTTATAAAAAGCTCTAATATACTTTTTTTGCATAACTAAAAAATAAATTCAAATTTTAGGAAAATAATTAATTGTATATAATAGTAAATAAATAATAAACTTATGTAATCAACAGATATTATTTATATTAAAATACTTGCCTTACAGGTGTAAAGCATATAATATTTTCTAGTCTTACTGAAATTAACAAACATGACCCCAATGAAACCCCACGGTTATAACAAAATAGGGATTACATATGAGTCGCAAATGCATGTATTTATTTGGCTCATTCAGTTATTCATTTTCCAGTTCTGGTCTATTTAATACCAAACAGAAATTTTAACAGTGTGCTTAGGTTTCAGGAATTTAGGCCGGGAAGGAAAATGATAGCGAAATAGAAAGAAAATGAAAGAAATCTAAAATTCTATGTAGTATTTGATTAAAAAGATTTCAATAAAAAAAAATTAAACAAACTAAAAAATTAAATCAAACAAAAATTTAAAATTAAAATTTTTAATATGATGAAATTTTTGAAGAAACAAAAATAAGAATTCAAATAATTTCTTTCCATTTTCCTCGCTATTTTGTGATAAAAATAAAAATTTCCTTCTTTAAATTATAATTTACCTCTAATTTTCTTTCTTATAAGTTTTTTCTTTTTAACTAAACAAGTAAAATTATTTTTCTTAACATTATTTTTTCTTTTTCTTCCTAAATTCCTGTAACCAAAAATAGTGTAAGAGAGACAACCGATAGAGTCTATTGGCTGCATAAGCTATCACATGTACTCGTCATTGTCATCATCTTCTCCTTCTGCGCACTCTGCCCCAACTTCCTCGTAGTCCTTCTCCAGAGCAGCCAAGTCCTCCCGAGCCTCAGAGAACTCTCCTTCCTCCATTCCTTCACCAACGTACCAATGCACAAACGCACGCTTTGCATACATCAAGTCAAACTTGTGATCAATTCTGGAGAACACCTCAGCAACGCTGGTGGAGTTGGAAATCATACAGACGGCCCTCTGCGCTTTAGCAAGGTCACCTCCGGGCACAACAGTTGGCGGCTGGTAATTGATGCCTCATTTAAAACCTGTTGGGCACCAGTCCACAAACTGAATAGTCCTCTTGGTCTTGATTGTGGCAACAGCAGCATTGACGTCCTTGGGGACGGCATCGCCCCTGTACATCAAACAGCAAGCCATGTATTTTCCATGCCGTGGATCACATTTAACCATCATGGATGATGGCTCAAACGCAGAGTTGGTGATTTCAGAAACAGATGATTGCTCATGGAAGGCCCTCTCAGCCGATATGACAGGAGCGTATGATGAAAGCATGAAGTGAATCCTTGGATATGGAACCAGGTTGGTTTGGAATTCGTTGACATCCACGTTCAATGCCCCATCAAATCTCAGAGAAGCCGTCAAAGAAGAAATCACCTAGAAATTTTATCAAACAAGATCAATCACAATGCCCCACCAACCTCATAGAAAGATTGAACTTCCTATCAGAAATACATACCTGAGAAATGAGCCTGTTGAGATTGGTGTAAGTGGGCCTCTCAATGTCAAGTGATTTGCGGCAAATGTCATAGATAGCCTCATTGTCTAGAAGCACAGCGACATCAGTGTGTTCCAGAAGAGAATGAGTCGACAGCACAGAATTGTATGGCTCGACAACAGCAGTGGAAACCTGGGGGGAAGGGTAAATGGTGAAACCCAACTTCGATGTTTTACCATAATCGACAGAAAGCCTCTCGAGCAAAAGAGATCCAAGCCCGGATCCAGTACCACCACCCACAGCGTGAAATACCAGAAAGCCCTGCAGGCCAGTACAATTATCAGCGAGCTTACGAATCCTGTCGAGGCAGAGATCCACGATTTCTTTGCCAATGGTGTAATGGCCTCTGGAAAAGTTGTTGGCAGCATCTTCCTTGCCACTGATGAGTTGTTCTGGGTGGAATAGCTGGCGATAAGCGCCACTGCGCACCTCATCAATCACAGTGGGTTCCAAATCTAGAAATACCGCCCGGGGGACGTGTTTTCCCGCTCCAGTTTCGCTAAAGAATGTGTTGAATGCATCATCACCACCTCCAACGGTGTGATCTGACAACATTTGCCCATCAGGCTGTCAGAAATGCCAATTAAATGTTAGAAGGAGAAATGACCTGAAAATATCCCTAAATCAGGAAAAAGATGTTACGGATGACCAAATAATGGCACTACATTTTGATCAACAGACAACAAAAAACAGAATCAACGAAAGAAGTTTCCCTCACATTCTTATATGCAACCGATCAGCAGCGAAATGTAATTAAATAAATATGTCAACTGGATTCAATACAAATCAATCAAGTAATTGAACAAACAAAAACAAAAAAAAAAGTCGAAATAGTTCTAGATCAGATAAAAGTATTGTAAACAAAATCAAATCATTAGAATAGGGATATAAAACCTTAAAAAAGGAGATAATATAGATGTAAACAAACCCGAATGCCGTGCTCAAGGCAGTAAAGCTCCCAACAGGCATTGCCGAACTGGATCCCGGCCTGTCCAATGTGGATCGAAATGCACTCTCTCATTTTCGCCTCCCCCCTTTTTTTGGCAGAGATCAAATTCTTTATGGGATTTTGATCTGAGAAAGGAGGGGAAATACCTAAAAAGACATCTCTGGATGAAATTTTCCGGAGCCATCGGGTAAATGAATTTGTGGTGAAAATATTTATAACCGATTGGTGGGAAAAGAACGGGTAATTTGGCCCGCTCTTTCTCTGTCTCTCTCTCTCAAGCTAAGGTTCAGGTTTGGTTGAAATTCGAACTATTTTACAGGTGACTCGGAACGGTTATCGTTCAGTTTATAATTTGAATTTTGGTGGTGGAGGGAAAACCCGTTTCCCGTATCCGGAGCAGCCGTATATGGGTAACGGATCCTGACATTCTGGGCTGAATCCACTTCTTGGATTTTGGGAATGGGCCCAAAACTATGGGCTCATCCGTTTCTGCCTTAGATCTTACGTGGGAACTGCAACAATGATGGCCTTTCTTCTAATAGTCGAGTTAGTGTGTCAATATAACTATTTAAATTTGTCTTAATTAAATTTTGTAAAATCCAAATTCTCAACGGGATTGAACTCAAAAAGTTTTTAAAGTTTGAGTTCGAGTCCATTTAAATTCAAATTTTGAACTTAATCGACGTTTAAGTAGTTTGATTGATTAATACTCTTAATTACCAATATTTGTTTGCATCTCCCCCTACTTCTATATTATGATTTTTCTCAAGTGGTCAAATTTGGAGGAGAAAAAAAATGGATTGTTATTGTTTTAATACAGATATTTTCTTTCCAAGAAATGGTATACCTTTTGAGACTAATAAATTTCCTATTTTTAACATCTGTAACTTTGCTACTTGTAGTTCAATCCAGTCAACTTCAACCAACGAGTTGACTCATGAGCAAGTTGAAATTTTCTTTCCATATGCACATTTTAGTGGCAAACTCTACCAACCAACTTTCATGAGTTCCAGTAAGTGCTCTGTCCCTAGAATAATTGGAGATCCAAATGCCAATAATGAAAACATAGATATCTTGTGAGATTGCATAAATGCAACTTTACTAAAAGTTTTTTCGACTTACTTTTAGTAGTGTGGCCCTGCAGAAAATAAAGAGGCAAACTGATCCTACAAATTAATGAGTGTTTGGTGAAGTGTCAAAAAGAAGTCTATTTGATGTTCATCACTCGCAAAGCTCATCTCCAATTACTAGGACTAGTGACTACTCATGCATACTCATGAAATTTCCCATTTTTTGTGTCCTACATGTCAAAAGATATACCTGAATTCAGGACCTTTATCATTTCCCACTACCAATTTGGAACAATCTTTTTGAGGAATATAAGGTGAGCCCAAGTAGAAATGATAAGTTATAGTCAGCGTCGTTTGGACTATGTCAAGAGTCGCATTATGAATTTTCTTGCATTTGAGACTGTGATCCTTTGAGATCTACATACATATCCATCATCAAATGAATAGAATCAATCTTTTCTAGTGGGGTTTGATGTTTCATACTGTTAATAAATCAATCAAACTCGTTTAAATTCAAAAGTGTCTCGCATTTCATCAAACTTGCTTTTAAATTTTGAAATCTTTTTTGAATCCAATATCACTGCACAACTCAAATTTGAACTCAAATTCAACTTTTATAAAATTGAATTGAGCTGAATTTGAATAGTTATCGAGCCCATACTCTTAATCACTAAAAACCCTAAAAAATCTTGAGTTTACATGATACAAGTTAATTTAATAAGCACCTCATCTTTTAATTTCTGAAATTGCGACATTTCTTCTCAGTTCCAGTGAACAAGCAAATTAGAACTGCGCTGAAACTTGAATGATACATCAACTAGTGTCAGAGGGAAAGGAGGCACGCCAAGCAATCATGTCATTGCCAACTTTGAGAGTTCGTAGTAGACCAAAACTAGTTTGTGGATTTCTGTATCCATAATTGTACCATGCTTGTGAGCACAATGGATATGGTTGGAAAGCGCATAAACAAGACGATGTTTTGTTTGTAAATTTTAATATCTGTTTTTAGGTGTTTTGTCCCCATAATTCTATAAAAATATAAGAGAAAATAAAATAAAATTTAAAAAATATAATTACTATGCTTTTGGATCTATATTTGAAAACAAACGTAGTTCCGTTGTCAATAAAGTTGTTGCTAGCTAGACATGGCATGGCCAGGGCGACTTCAAAAATGTGGTCCATTTGTGTAATCTTTAATCTTCTTCCCATTAATGCACATCTGGCTTTCAACTTTTTTATTGCAATCGATATTAAAGTTTATTGTGCTTGTTCGTGGGCTTGTTCACCAGCTTTTCTTGCCATTTCTTCATCTCTTTGGATAAGGACGTATCCCGTGTTGTGGTCTATGGGGACAAATGCATGTATACACAAATTAAAGTGGCACATTAAACATTCAAAACCACCATGTTTATTGTGTACATAATAAAAAAAAAAAATCAGAAATTTCACCCATATACTTCACCAATGTTAGGATTAAGTTGCATGTCGTACGTAATATTGTCAGCCTGAGGAGATCCCTAATTAAGTTATCCCAAATATAAGAGGAATGAAGTTTGAATAATTAGGGTTTTGTGTTAGAATTCTGGATGAAGGTTCATTTCCATGGGAGCTGATTGCAGACGACTAGAAAATGCAAGGCTAACAAAATGATTAAATTGGGGCTAAATACATAATATAATCTGGAGCATCCACTGTCCCCAAAAGCAGGTACAACACCACCAAAGCCACTTCATTTGTTCCATTAAGATTAATTAAGGCTGTGGCAATCCAAGTACAATCTGCTGGTTTGCTGTCAAAGGATTGTTTATTATTAGCAGACCATTAGGGCCTGATTTGTGACCATAATTTGACTTTATTACCTATCTTTCTGCTGTTAAATTAATCGAAATTAATTTTTAATGAGATTGCTGAGTGTGTGGTCCGTTGAACGGCCGCCCTCATTTTCTGAATCTTTTCACACTCATAACTGAATAAATTAAGCCTCGTATATGTTATTTTATGAAAATAAACAAACAAACAAATAAATAAGGCTAGAAACCCATTGGAGAAGCAAGACAGGGTTAGGGTGTATACATGTGTCATAATCCCACAAAATGCGTTGGCGATTATTTGAATCCACACATCATTAGTGTGATAATGTTCAGCAATTGAACACTGAGTGCAACTTTTTTGGTGCTTTATGTTAATTTTCTCTTTCCAACGGCAGAACTGAGGTCCAATAATCAAGAATTTGTGATCAAAGAAAAGGTAATAGTAATCCACTTAAAAAATAGTTTTTTGTATTTAGTACATATCTCGATAGTGAATAAATATAATTTATTTTATAAATTTGAATGCGTTTATATCATGAACGAATGAGTATTTGATGGAGCAAGAACGAACTTAAGTTAAAACAATTAATTCACATAATTTTAGAAACCATCTAAACGCCATGAGATGCAATATGCATTCCTCTCTTCGTGATTTTATAAATTGATCACAAATTAGACTATAATGACATTCTTTTTGGTACCCTGATTGCCCCCTTGGGGAATCCTCCTGCCCTTAATTAATTAATCATCTAGCAGTTTATGAATATGATTTTGTTACAATATTATTCTTCCCAAGAAATACGATGCTGCCCAACCACTCTAGTATCTAGGTTATAGCACAATTCTTACTGTAAAGGTATAGTTGGTAGATGGTCCTCAAAAGGTTCACTAGCTACAAAAATATTGGGGGAAAATGGGAAGAGCATGGTCCAACAGGGCTTGATCTATATTGTAGCATGAATATTGCCATGCAATGGTGTGATCAAGGGAAGGGATCAATACCGTGGGCGAACGATGCATGCCCACTGTTGTCACAGACATCTAATTGAAAAAGTTAATTGCATTTTTGTGATTAATCTATAGTAGCCTAGTTGCGCCGGAAATGACGTCGTTGTTCCGATTGATTAAGACAATTCTTTTGGCGTTCAAGCTCGAGCTTATGTAATAAAGTTTAAAGACTCAATTGCCACATTTGTATGAGAAGCTTAAGAGGATGTGATTGGTGGATGTAAATTTGAAGAGTCTAAAAAACATAGTTAGATTAATATTTTGTATTAGAGCAAGACTTCAGAGTTAGAATCTCAAGAAACTAATTATTTTATTTTATTTTTATTCTATCTCATGCATGCTTCAATTACACACAGTACACACTACACGCAGCCATATATTTAGATATGTTTTTATTTATTTATTCATTTTTATTATTTATATATGTGAGTAGCGTTCATAAAATTTGAGCATTGTCATCCACTGCCTTATTGTTCTTATTGGATGCGTCAGTACTTCCACCCATATCTATTTCTGCCATTACCAAGTTAATTAGCTGAGCTAGATTTGGAGTGTTCTGCGGACACCGTCGGATGGAAACCACTGGAAACCCTTTTCCGGTATGATCTTAATCATGCATGCTTTTAGGTAATAGAAACTAATAATTTATCCAGTCTACTCTCAAGTGTCATCGTATCTTGTAGCCGGACAGTCCCACAAGCAAAGAAATCTGGGTCCGAGTATTTTGTGGAGTCGTGATCAATTCACCCACTCTTAACATTTGTGAGATTCTCTTTTAAAAAATTTTAAAGTATATTTGGATGTATGTGTTTGTTGTGATGAAAGTTGTGGAAAAAAATTAAAAATAGTTTAAAAAATGAGAGAGAGAGAGAGAGTAGAAAATGTTATTTAGATGGATGGAATGTTTGGAGAATGTATTATTATAGGATGAAAAGAAGTAGCAAATTGTGTTCCAAACAGTTTCTCTATCTTTGTCTGTTGGTCTAGTTGTATTCAAAGCTCTCATATATATTAATAGAATCCAAACCTATCTAAAATACTTGTATGGTCATCCATGGATTGAGTAATATCAAGGAAGTTAGAAAAAATTAGTAGTCAAGATTAATTATATTATTCATTATAAAAATAAATTATTTATAAAGTATAAAAAGTGCATAATTAAATATAGATAATTCAACCGAGACTTCAGGATTATATATCTAAAATTAATAATTAATTCTTTCAGAAGATAAATAGAAAATTGAATTAATTAATTGAAAATTTATAAATATAAATATTAGTTTAATAATACAACAATCAATAAAACAAACAACAACACATATATACAAAGTTATAATAATGAGCTAAAAGATAAAATAAAATGAAAATATTACATATATATAATATAACTATTTTAATAAAATATCATTATTTTAAAAATATCTAAAATGAGCAAACTCTTAACTATCCATACGTTTAAATACGTGAAATCGTACATACAATTATTCTATTTTGAAATTTAATTATCTACATAAAATATTGTTGATATAAATCTTCAAGTTGAAAAGATAAAATATATATTTTAATAAAAATTTGTCAGTAGATCAGTATGAGTATAATATTATAAAAATAAAATTATGTTTAAAAATATAAAGGCCCAAATGTAGTATAAGAGAGAAAAGGGACAGTTAAAAAGGAAAATTGCTTGAAATATGTGAGAAATAGCAATAGAATATAAAAATGTTGCAACAAATAATCAAATTTAATATTTCAGAGATTAATTTTAATTTATTACAAATACACTAATAAACACAATATAAAAAATAAAAAATATAATGTATTGAGAGTAATATTATAAAAATTATAAAGCACAAAAGAAAAAAATAGATAGTAAAGAATAATATTTGATAGTAGTAAGCGCATAGGCATACCAATTTAGAAATATAAACTATATTGTAATTGCATACCAATTTTTATGAAATAAAGTCTAGAAAATAAATATGAATAATCCACCTAAAATCCTCACTAATAAAATATCATAAATTTTGTCAAGTCAAAGTTTATTATTAGCAACTCAAAACAAATCATTTCATATAAATAAATTTTAACATTTCCTTTTTACAAGAGTAAAAAAGTAATTGTACTCAAATTTAAGGATTAAAATTATATTATCAATCATTTCCTAGTAGAATATTTTATGACATATTTTCTTCATTTATGGAATATATTTTTGCAAGTTATCAAAATATATCAATCCTAAATTAAGAATTGTTGATACAGAATTAACAAAAAACAATGAGACTAAAATAATTAAGACAATGCATTAAAAATTCAAGGAAGTAATATATATTCAGAAAGGTTACTCTCTCTCTCTCTCTCTCCCCCTTTAAATAGAAATAAATTAATTATTTTTCAATAATTAAACTTATTTATAATCAAATCAATACTTATATATAACACATATATACTTACATTTATTTTTATTTATACTTTATAGCATAATTATTATTCATATAAACTATCACATCATCTAGTCATTATTATTATATTTTATATTTATATTTAAATAAATTATACTATTCATCTCATTAAAATATTTATTTCAAATATACTACTCAATTCAATACAGCTTCTACCAAATATTATATCCAATAAAAACCCCTTTACAAAAAGAGAATCAAGAGAACATAAGCAAAACAAGATTTCTTCAATTATGCAACTTTTTCTATTTAATATGAGTTGAAAGTAATTTTAATAAATTTAAGAAAAATATACTTTACATGATTAATCATTGTATAATGTTTTTATTGAAATATTTGAATTTATAATTTCATGGTTTATAAAATTTTTGAAACTTTTCTTTATACAAATATTGTGATATCTAACAATTAGGTGACTAGTTATTAAAATATGATTGACTAAATAAATAAGTGAAACACAATTTAAAACGACCATTCATCACATATACAATATTTTGTTTAAAATATTGAATATATGATCTCTTGATTTATAAAATATTTTCAACTTTGACTCGTACAATACTGACACTTAACATTGAGACGACAAGTTATAATGATATAATTGAACAATTAAAAAATTTTTAAAAAAGAACGAATTCTTCGATAATTTGGTCAAAATTATTAACATAGGTGAGCAGACCCCCTGAAAACATGTGTGTGTGTGTGTGATGATATGATAAATTGACTAAAATATGATGTTGTATTTGGTGATACTTTGGTGGTTTGGCACCAAATATTTCACGAGTGAGGTATTATTAAAATCTAAGTGGATACATGGGTGCTAAATTAGCAAAGTTTATGTACATAAAAATAAAGTATGATCAAAATTTATAAGTTAAAATAATTAAAATTTAACTTGAACATTATTATTGTAAAACCTCATAAGGTAAAGTAAAATTATTTTAAGTGTATTGAATAATTCAGAAAATTAGTCTAAAACCAACCAATTCAAAAATATTAGATATTGAAAAATAAAACTATTAAAATAGAAACCTTTAAGTTGAATTTCTATATAAAAATGAATAAAAAAGTTTCTAAGCTACTAAATTAATTTATTTTAAAATGGAATGACCTTGATACATTATTAGTTTTTAATGTTGCGTAAATTATTTTTATTATGTTCTAGAGATGCAGAACAGATAATAAATACAATGCATATATTCAGATCAAAAGTTCCATATGCTAAGTAATAAAAGATAGTTTTAATTTGTTTTATGTAATTATAATATTATGTAATATAAGGTTTTTTAAAAATATGAACCACGAATGTGGATTGCAAAGAATATTATAAAAGTTATCCCAATGAAAATAGTGACATTTGTATATAACAATGTAATATAAAACATTAATGTGTTAAAAATAATTAGATATATATGATTTAGTTTTAATTAACACACTTAATTGTGGTCTTTAATTTTTAAAATGTGAATTTTGAAATTACGAACATGTTTTTGAAATTAAAAATATGAATTCAATTATCTTACTTATAAATAATTATTATTGAAAATAGGTATATATTTGTTTTTTCTCATGTACTTGGATAAATAACTATTACTATAATATTTTATATTAATTTTATTGACTTCATTAAATTGCTTCCAGGTAAATATATGACATCAAATAAATATTTTTATTAATCAAATTTATTTGTTCAAATTAAAATTTAAATAACTTTTTTCTTTAATATTTTTACTTACTTAAAAGATAAGATCAAAAATTAACTTACTACTCAAAGTGTTGCAATTTGAGTTAATCCTAATATTAAAATTTTAAAATACAATTTCTTATTACTAATTAATATTTTTGAAATACGACATTAATATTATTTGGCACTTGATAAATATAATAAGATAAATATATAACCCAATATTAAATAACTACGCTGTCAGAAGCAATAAAAAAAAAAAGGTAAAAGCTCATAGCAATTAAAATGAATACAAGAAAATAAGTTAATTTTCCAACCGAAAAGGTATAATATAATTGAATTAAATAATCACCTATTTTAACATAAATATATATATATATATATATCTATCTATATATATATATATAAAGATATTCTAAGTATACATTAATTTGCTAGATAATTATAGCAATAAACCTCAAAATTTTTTAAATAGATTTTTAATTGAATATAATAGTCAATTCATAATAATATTATTTGATTTGAAAAATATAATATTTAACTCAGAATACTTACTCTTGGTGTGAAGCACATCTTTATTTCTAGTAAAAATAAAACAATATTAATCACACATCACACACACACACACACACACACATATATATATACACATAAATATAAATATATCCGCAGACTGGAACGCTTCATCAATAAATAAGTGCAAAATGTGGACGTTATCTACAACGTACTGTCATTAATCACTCGAGCGACTAAAATTAACCAATCACGTCCACTATTTTCAATTAGAAAATCTAGAGCTAAAATCAAGGAAATCATTTCTGCTTCCTTATACTGAATCATTGTGTTTGTTATTTACCTATTAAAAAAAAAAAAAAGAAAAAAAAATAGCAAGTGGGAGGATTTTGAAGAAGTAGGAGTTTGAATATTAATTTGTGTTTGGTAGAAACGGAAAATAATGATACTGGTGAAAGAAAATGGGGAAGCAGTAGCTTCCAAATAGAACGACTGTAGAATCATCACATTGAACCTCACTTCTGTGTGTACCAGTCTGCCTACTTTGTTAGCTCATCCATTTGAACCAAGAAAATTGAAATAACATAAAAGAAAACAGAAGAAGAAAAGATGAACTAGTTTTAGATAACATCACCTTTTTTTCACTTGCTTTGTTTGTGCAAAGTACAATGAATTTGTATTTTATTGTTATTGTTTTCTTATGTTTTGGAACCAACAATCTATGTTTGGATGCAAATTTAGGATGATTTGGTACCCATCAAAATATTCACTTTCAAATATATTATTTATTACAGTAACATTTTTTTTTATTTATTTCTCGCTTGTATTTTTCATTAGTTTTAAAAAAATTATGAAATAACTTTTTTCTCTAAAAAAAATTACATCCAACAAAAGCGAGTTTTTTCTAAATAATGGGACAGTGAACGTACGGTTAAATGTGAAATAGGATAACCCAACTATTCAAATTCAAAAAATAATATTGAGTAAAAGATAAAATGAATTATAGTATATGAAGGTCTAGGAGATTTATGCCTCATGCGCATATAGCAAGTACTTTCTGGACGAAAAGGGGTATAGTAGAGAAGGGCAGAGTCGATATTTCACGTAACATGGCCGGGACTTTTTTATTACAAACCCAGGGTTAATTCTAATCTAAAATGCCCAAACTACCCCTTTCGTTCTATAAGTAGCCTCACTCTACACTTCACAACCACACACGCGCGCACTTCCTCTTCTCTTGTACTCACGGTACACTAACCTCGCCTCACTCGCTCGTTCCCTCTCTGTCCGTTTGACTCACTAGTCTTACTGGGACTTTGAATTTCCTCCCATTTTCCTACTCTTTCCGGCTGCTCCACGTTTAAGCCCTCTAACTGAACCCATTAATTATCAAGCTCCCTTAAGTGTCAACTCACTGCACATCGATACCCAACATTCTTATTTTTTTAGATCTTCTGTTCTTCAAGAATCTCGTGATCCTTCCACCATACGTTGAAAATGGGAAAACCCAGCAGAAATGTGACCAAGCAGCACTCACTTATAATCAACACTTGATATTTTTCCTGCGCTTGAGGTGGGTTCGCCGACAGTAATCGAAAGCTCTCTGCTTCTCCTGTTTTTCCATCCCCTCCAACTTTAAAAACTCCACCTTGTTCTCTGGGAAAAATGGCGGAGGCAGCTGACGGGAAAGCAACGCCGGAGTCGGACAAAAAGAAAGAGCAAAGCCTGCCGTTCTATCAGCTGTTCTCATTTGCAGATAAGTACGACTATATCTTGATGATATCCGGCAGCCTCGGGGCCATCATTCATGGGTCTTCCATGCCCGTTTTCTTTTTGCTCTTTGGTCAAATGGTCAATGGTTTTGGCAAAAACCAGATGGATTTGCACAAGATGACACAGGAAGTTGCCAAGGTTCGCTTTCTTGAATCATTCTCTAGATCCGTTCTATCTTATTTTTGCAGTCATAAATAGATCTGACAGTTCGTGTTTGACATTTTTGATGCAGTATGCTCTGTATTTCGTGTATCTTGGATTGGTAGTGTGCTTTTCATCCTACGCAGGTGGGTCTCGTGATCGGTGTTTTTTTTTTCCTTTGCTTACTTGTTTCTTAATTTTATTTCCGGCATTTTTCCTTATAGTTGCAGAAAACGTAATAAATGCAGTAATCTTTCTGCAATACTGTAAAATGAGTCTTTGATATTATTTCTTTTTTTCAACTCAGTTCACTGCGGGATCGCTCGCATGTGGTCCGTGGACCGTCTCTGCCTTGATCCTGCTCACCTGTCATATTTCTGAAACCATTTTCCTATTTTGTATTATCTCATCACGCATCTCCATGAATGCTGATACTTCAGAATTTAATACCGACCTCTCTAGACTTGGATCTTTTTCACCAAATTTTATTATTTATATGTTTATACACTCTTTTTTATTCTTACTCTTGGGACATAGAACTCTTAAACATATTATTTTCTCTTTGGGGGGCGACAGAAATTGCATGTTGGATGTACACTGGGGAGAGGCAGGCGGGCACGTTGAGGAAGAAGTATCTGGAGGCGGTATTGAAACAGGACGTGGGATTCTTTGATACGGATGCAAGAACAGGGGATGTTGTTTTCAGTGTCTCCACGGATACTCTGCTTGTGCAAGATGCCATCAGTGAGAAGGTTATCTTTTTATTTTTCTGTCTGAGCTGTGACCCTCGTCATTTTCACTTTCTCACACACGGAGAAGCACTTTTTACACGGGGTATGAACTTTCACTGTGCTTGCGAAAGGTAAGACGTGTAATCTACTATGGCACTAATTTTTCGGTAAAGAAGGAACGTTCATCATTCAAAGGAGCTTTGGTGGCCATTAATGCGGGCCCTGTGTGGAAAGTTATCGCTTCTCAATTTGTAGCTCATGTTAGCAAAACCTGATAACCTTTACTGCTGCCTTTTTGTGCACTGCTAGTTGGTTTCCAAAATTTCGGTTCACTTTAATGCTACTGTGGACCTTAGGACTAATTTGGATGTGTAAAGGCTTCTGATTTTGCTTTATCTCATATGCTTTCTTTTTTATTCGTATTTGATGATTTTTTTGGGGATTCTAGGTTGGTAATTTCATTCATTATCTTTCAACATTCTTGGCGGGGCTGGTGGTTGGTTTTGTGTCAGCATGGAGGCTGGCTTTGCTCAGTGTGGCTGTAATCCCTGGAATTGCCTTTGCTGGGGGTTTATACGCTTATACTCTAACCGGGCTCACCTCCAAAAGCCGGGACTCCTATGCTAGTGCCGGTATTATTGCTGAGCAGGTGAGCTTGGGCAGAATGATTGCTTTTTGTTTCTTTAATTATCACATGGATAACTTTGTATCGCAGTGTGAGAATATCATTATTTAGAAGTGAGGTTCACTACAGCACGAGGAGTGCTCTATAGACACTACTATCTACCAATGATGTTGGCAGCTGTTAAGTCTCTTTGCTTCTGGTTTTAATTCCACTTTTCTTGGTTTGGGTTTAACTAGTCTCCCTCTCCTGGAATGTTTAGGCTTTTATCATGAATTGCACAATTTTCACAGTTCACCCTTCTTGGCTGACACCCTTTTCTGTTAATGCAGTCAATTGCACAAGTCAGGACAGTTTACTCATATGTTGGCGAGACCAAAGCCCTCAATGCCTATTCTGATTTGATACAGAATACATTAAAGCTGGGATACAAGGCCGGAATGGCTAAAGGGCTGGGATTAGGATGTACTTATGGTATAGCGTGCATGTCATGGGCTCTTGTTTTCTGGTATGCCGGTGTTTTTATCAGAAATGGACAGACTGATGGTGGCAAGGCATTCACTGCTATATTCTCTGCCATTGTTGGTGGCATGTAAGATATAATGCTAACATTTTTCCTCTCAATTTTTGATCCGATAAATAAGGGGAAAATAAAGGGTTCTAATTCTTTGATTTCTACAGGAGCTTGGGTCAGTCATTTTCTAATCTTGGCGCATTCAGCAAAGGTAAAGCTGCTGGATACAAGTTAATGGAAGTAATCAAGCAAAAACCAACCATAGTTCAAGATGCATCAACAGATTTAAAGTGCCTGACCGATGTCAATGGAAACATTGAGTTCAAAAATGTGACTTTTAGCTACCCATCTAGACCTGATGTCCTCATCTTCAGAGAATTTTCCATTTTCTTCCCTGCTGGAAAAACAGTTGCAGTAGTTGGTGGTAGTGGTTCAGGAAAAAGCACCGTTGTCTCCTTGATAGAAAGATTTTACGATCCTAACCACGGTAAATTCGAAAGCTTTTCACTCTGACTGATTACAAAAGAGATGATTTAAACTAAAGGTACTTGATTTTTCTCAAAATGAACAGGAGAAATATTGCTAGACAATGTTGACATCAAGACACTGCAGCTGAGATGGTTGCGCAATCAAATCGGTTTGGTGAACCAAGAGCCTGCACTCTTTGCCACCACAATACTCGAGAACATCATCTATGGAAAGCCTGATGCAATCATGGCAGAAGTGGAAGCTGCTGCCTCTGCTGCTAATGCCCATAGCTTCATCACTTCGCTTCCGAATGGTTACAACACTCAGGTTTGATTTTGTTGGCAAACTCCTCATCATTTTAGATTTGAGTGTTCTCCATCTATGAATGCGGATGCTTTCTGAAATTAAATTGACCAAAATACTAAGTGTTAGCATGTGAGTTCCACATACTTTGAGGCTTAATAAATGTCTTTCAATTTGAATTCAGGTTGGAGAACGTGGTGTCCAACTCTCTGGTGGCCAGAAACAGAGAATAGCAATTGCAAGGGCTATGCTAAAGGACCCCAAGATTCTTCTTCTTGATGAGGCGACTAGTGCACTGGACGCAGGCTCAGAGAGCGTTGTTCAGGAGGCCTTGGATCGGCTGATGGTTGGGAGAACTACAGTAGTTGTAGCGCACCGTCTGTCAACAATAAGAAATGTTGATTGCATTGCAGTTATACAACAAGGACTGGTTGCTGAAACAGGAACACACGAAGAACTAATTGCCAAAGCCGGTGCTTATGCATCCCTAATCAGGTTCCAGGAAATGGCAGGGAACAGGGATTTTTCAAATTCTTCCACTCGGCGCACACGCTCATCACGTCTGAGCCATTCATTGTCTACAAAGTCTCTTAGCCTGCGTTCTGGGAGTTTAAGAAACTTGAGCTACTCTTACAGCACAGGTGCTGATGGTCGCCTGGAGATGATATCAAACGCAGAAACTGAAAGAAAAAATCCAGCCCCAGTTGGTTACTTCTGTCGGCTGCTTAAATTAAACGCTCCTGAGTGGCCTTATTCAATCGCCGGAGCCATAGGGTCTGTTCTTTCTGGGTTCATTGGGCCAACATTTGCCATCGTGATGAGTAACATGATCGAGGTATTCTACTACAGAAATCCTGCTGCCATGGAACGCAAAACAAAGGAGTTTGTTTTCATTTACATAGGAGCTGGTCTTTATGCTGTTGTTGCATACTTGATTCAGCACTACTTCTTCAGTATCATGGGCGAGAATCTTACTACAAGAGTTAGAAGGATGATGCTTGCAGGTATACAGTTTCTTCTTGTGGCATTTTGCCTCGGCAGTTCCAACCCCATGAACACATCACATAATGCACAAAATTTTAATTAAGTCCTTTGACAAGTAATGCCAATTAATTTTTCACCAATTTCAGCAATTTTGAGGAATGAAGTTGGATGGTTCGACGAGGAGGAGAACAATTCAAGCCTCCTTGCTGCCCGGTTAGCTACCGATGCCGCGGATGTAAAAGCTGCCATCGCTGAGAGGATATCAGTGATTCTGCAAAACATGACTTCTCTTCTCACTTCT
This sequence comes from Avicennia marina, assembly GCA_019155195.1. NCBI lineage: Eukaryota > Viridiplantae > Streptophyta > Magnoliopsida > Lamiales > Acanthaceae > Avicennia > Avicennia marina. The sequence continues at coordinate 12,964,285 of CM032765.1, forward strand.
TTCATAGTCGCCTTCGTAATTGAATGGAGGGTTTCGCTGCTCATACTGGGAACCTTCCCTCTTCTAGTCCTAGCAAACTTCGCTCAGGTAAGACCCTCAAATCTTCACAAAAACAAATGGCATTTACTAAATAATAATAGCATGAACGGTGTTGGAAATTATGCTCCCCCGGGGCAAGGGCATCTTGGTAATTGCGTGGAATGTTGTCTGATTAAATTAGTAAAAGTTTGAATATCGGTCTAACGGAATCCAAGTTCACTGTTTTCCTGGCAATAGAAGACAAATAGTGTAAATACAACAGGGAACCAGGTGCTCCGCACGTGCTTTCTTTAAATCTGCTGCGTCTCCTGGAATCTCTCGTATTGTGAACTGAGCGTAAAAGAAATAATATATGTATCTGTGTAAGCATGTTACACAGCCTTGAGGAAGAGTTACCGTTCTTCAACTACTAAGGCACCAGTAGGGGTTGTTATATCACGGTTAACTCTTATTGTTCATGTTTCACCATTACCTTTACTGTTTTGGGATAAGCTGAACCTTTTCAACTTGCTCTGCCAATGCATGGCAGTGAGCGCCAGTCTTGTGTCTGATATTTCTGAGACCCAAGTTAACGCTCCAGTGGCAGGGTTTGAATATGGGTGGCCTGGGCTGACTGCAAAATTTACTATCATACAGTCGCACTACGTATTTCACGCTAGAGTTGCCAGAGATTCTCAACCCGTGATTCTTTTGTGCATGATCATGTCGAGATAATATCTCTTTGCTTTTCCGTTTTTTTATCCTCTATTATTTTCGTGGTAATTATATTTTGTCTTTCAATGTTTTTTTTTTTTTTTTTTGTTTTTCACGTGTGATCAACTTTTGCTTATGAAATGAAAGAGTTCATTCATGCCTTGTGCAGCAGTGCCCTGACAATTTTGTATCTCTTGATTGCCACAGCAACTCTCCCTAAAAGGATTTGCAGGAGACACGGCCAAGGCGCATGCGAAAACCAGCATGATTGCAGGGGAAGGAGTGAGCAATATTAGAACTGTAGCAGCATTCAACGCCCAGCAAAAAGTCCTTTCTTTGTTCTCCGAACAACTCCGTATGCCCCAGCGTCGGAGTCTCCGCCGCAGCCAATGCTCAGGCTTCCTGTTTGGCCTCTCCCAGCTTGCACTTTACACATCCGAAGCTCTCATTCTTTGGTATGGTGCCCACCTCGTCAGCAAAAGCCTCTCCACGTTCTCGAAGGTCATCAAGGTGTTTGTAGTCTTAGTTATCACCGCAAACTCGGTTGCCGAAACCGTAAGCCTTGCTCCGGAAATAATCAGGGGTGGAGAAGCTGTCGGCTCTGTGTTCTCAATTCTTGACCGCTCCACAAGGATAGATCCTGACGACCCTGAAGCGGAGCCTGTTGAATCAATTCGTGGCGAGATTGAGCTACGCCATGTTGACTTTGCGTACCCATCGCGTCCGGATGTCATGGTGTTTAAGGACCTCAACTTAAGAATCCGAGCGGGGCAGAGCCAAGCGCTAGTTGGTGCGAGTGGGTCAGGGAAGAGTTCTGTAATAGCACTGATAGAGAGGTTTTATGACCCTATGGGAGGGAAAGTCATGATCGATGGAAAAGACATCAGGAGATTAAACTTGAAGTCTCTTCGGCTCAAAATAGGTCTGGTGCAGCAAGAGCCTGCGCTTTTTGCAGCAAGCATTCTCGACAACATTGCCTATGGGAAAGACGGGGCGACCGAAGCCGAGGTAATTGAAGCAGCGAGAGCGGCAAACGTGCACACGTTTGTCAGTGGATTGCCGGATGGATACAAAACCCTGGTTGGTGAAAGAGGCGTTCAGCTCTCTGGAGGACAAAAACAGCGAATTGCGATTGCACGAGCTGTTCTCAAGGACCCGTCCATCCTTCTGCTCGACGAGGCCACCAGTGCTCTGGACGCGGAGTCAGAATGCGTGCTACAAGAAGCACTTGAAAGGCTTATGAGAGGCAGAACCACCGTTCTCATAGCCCACCGTCTATCCACCATCCGAGGGGTAGACAGCATTGGTGTGGTTCAAGATGGCCGCATCGTGGAACAAGGCAGCCATGGCGACCTAATTAGCAGGCCGGATGGTGCATATTCGAGGCTCCTGCAGCTACAGCACCAACGCATATGAGAAAACAATTATGGGGCCTATTAGCCGCTGCTTTCATTTATTTTTGTAGATAATTTGCATATGATGACTGCATTGTGATCTAAAAATATGAATGCTAGTTTTTTGGCTACCTTTTCTTTAGCATTTTGTGAGCCCAATTACTTTTGAACCAAGGAGAAAGCAGAAGGCCACAACCCATCTTTCCATGATGGAGGCATTTTTCTTGCTCAGCTATCCTCTCTTTTCCCCATTGCATGTGCATGTGCTTATTCCTTTTCTTGTTCAGTTTCTGGAAACCGAGCCACTTTCTTCATATTGGGGCGTGGTTCAGACGCTTCCCTTTCCAATTAAAAGGCATATGAATCTGGACCACATGGGTTGAATCATTAATTATTGTAGCAAAAACAAAGAACATGGTAGGTTAATCATTGTATAGAAAAGTTTCCAAGGGGGAGCTCAATCAAGTTAATCATTGTATAGGAAATTTTCCAAGGAGGGGCCTCAAGCAAGGATGTTTCTTCCTTCGTGGAAAGAATTACCCCACAGTGATAATCCTGCCATCTCCATGTTCTATACTAAAGTGAGTGCCACCACGAGATACAGTAAAAAGTGTGCATTTTTTCCAAAAGCAACAGACAATGCTGACAGTTTCCCAGCGATACAAGTAACTGCAGTCATCAGAAAGGAGGATACCACATGTGAGTACTTGCAATGCATTGAAAGGCACCAATCAGACCAGTCCTTTATGTGAGTTGTGGCTTCCTGCAAGAGCCAGTGAAAAGGAAAGAGAAAAGCTACGGCAGGAAACAGCAGCGCTGAGGCATGGAGTTTCAGAAATACTAAAGATGGTCTGCCATTCTGAAGCAATGGGTTGGAAATCAAGAGGAAGTCTAGGGCCCAATGGCCCACAAGAATTTCTGGCTAAAGCAGACGGATTGGTTGGATATTACATCTGTGAACAGGCAATAATTGAAGCTCATATTGAATGCCTTCAGCTTTTATTTTCACATTTTAGCAACACGGTTGGAAGTTCAGAGAGCACCAGGCTAAGTTTCATGCCTATCAAATTCCCTGTACACATTTTGCATTGCAGCCAAAAAAGCCAGAGCAGGTTGGAAGCATAGCTGTGTAGCGAATGTAATGATTAGTAGTTTGGTAGCTAAACATGTTCACACTAGATATCTATATGGAGGAGTAGGGACAAACTCCACATGGTTTGAATGTGAAAAGTTGGGCTTCCATGCCCAATCCCTGTTTGGCCCTTTCTTCTGCACTCACTCGGTGGTGGGGCCTTTTCCGGAAAAAGGTGGGTTTTCCTCATATATTGCAGAGTCGCGTCTCAGCAATGGTGACGGTGATGCAACCAAGTGAACGAATCGACATGTTTTGACTGTTTGGTGGTCATAGATTGGCCTCCGTTTCTGAATCTTCCTGTTCATTTTGTTTCCCGTACTGCCCTCCTGCTGTGGTGTTTGACAGATGGACCTTCCTTCTGTGCCATAACTGATTGATTCTTAATGACATTTAATTGTGCATCTGTAAGAAAGGAGCCTGCTAATCCCTTTAATATCACGACTCATGAGCGCTACGTTGCAGTTTCCTTATGTCGAAGTAAATTTCAGACGCATCGAAGATCGGGGGGAGTTGTAAACTGGAGAAGCACGTGTCCACGGACATGATGAAAGCACTGGTCTGGGTTCACAGTTTCTTGGGCTGTCAAGAGGAGCAAAACTGACTTCGAGCTGTGGACTTTGTGAAGAATTAGACATCACAGAGGTACCCAAATGGGCTTATCTTTGAATCAGCAATGATTGGGCTTTTTTGTTTCAGACGAAGAAACATTCTGAACCAATCAATTGCAAATAACTGGTTCCATTACTTATTTTGATTTCATAGCGAACGTCTCAATCTCGACTTAGCTGACACTATCCAGGATCTATGTGGTGTCAACTAAGCTCACAAGCTTTTTAAAATATTGTATGAAATTAATGACAATTTTATATATTTATCAAAAGTGTGTGATCACATGGGTAATATTTGAAATTTATAAACTCTTTCTCCAATAAAATAAAATAATAATAATAATAAACTTATTAGTAAAATATACATGACTAATTATTTTAATTTACACACCAAAACAAGCTAGAGTTATACAATTCTTATCAATGCCACTATCTTTTTTGTTTTTCCCATCGTTGCTACGTATATTAGAGGAAACATTCTTGAATTTTGCTTTCACGTGTCTGAGTATAATATGCACTTGTACTCTATTTTATATCCCTTCACGATATTCCACCATATGAAAAGATATTATTTGAAACAAATAAAAGGACTAGAATGTGTGTTAATGAATTGCTTTTTCCTCGTTGAAATACGTGGTGCTTGTTAAACTTCGAAGATGTGTTGGTTGATTTTTTCTTTTTCTCCTGCTGGGTGTCTTTTTCGTCAATAATTTTGGGTCACGAGCTGCAGGGACACTTTGTAAGATCTCATGAACATGTTTAAGATTCATGTCTAAAATGGCCCATATATTAAATGCAGGACTTGGACCCACATGACCCAAACTTGGATGGTCGATGTGGATAAGAGGTAACAATAGTAAATAAGGTAGTGCAAGGAAAGCATGCAAAAATAGAATGTATCTATCCACTAATTAATATGTTGTGAAGTTTTGAATTTTATTAATATTGATTAATTATTATTGCAAAACAACTTAATAATATGGTTTTTTTCTAGGTTATAAAATTTCCCGTAAGTGAAAAAAAATATTTAGAGGGTGTTTAGGTGAGCTTATAAGTTTTAAAATATATGTTTAGGAATTTATAAACCCCTCATAAATGTTTGGTTTTTTTTTTTTTTTTGATAAATGATTTTATAAACTTTAAAAATAAAATATTTGAAACATATAAGTTCATTACAAATAAATTAATTGTTTCAACTCATTGTTATATATCTTATAAATTATTTTATTTTATATATTAAAAATAATGTAAATATTTTGAAATTACATTTTATTAATAATATTTAATCTATCTTCATTATATTTACATAGAAATATTATAATCAAATATAATAATAAATTTCAACAAAATTTTAAAAGATGATCTTACCTATTATCTTATGTTTAAAATAAGATCTACAAGTTTATATTAAACTAGTTGTAGTGCTTTTGTCTTTCACCAACCATTTCTTCTTCTTTTTTTTTTTTTTTTTCTTTCTCCCTTCTTTAAGCGTTTCCAAGTATTTTTATCTCCTTCAGAGTTGTTGAGTAAACATATGAATTTATTGAATTAATTGACCAATTTCCATACAACAAGCCCGCTGGAAATTGTTAAATTATATAGGAAGGGGTATATGTAGAATAACGTCATGAAATGAGTTATATCTACTTATAATAACAATAAATATACAATGTATAATAGTGGTCAATGCATGTGCATAATTAAATAAATAAATATATAATATTTTTAAAAATAAATTTTCTGTAAAGCATAAAATAGGATAAAATTAAAAAAATTAAAAAAGAAAAATTAAAATAAGTGAATTTGATAGAGGAAATTGGAAAAAAAAATACAAGTTAAAATTGAATGAATAAAATAAGATAAATGAAAATTGAATTGAGAAATAAAGAGGGTGTTTGAGTGAGCTTATAAACTCCTTAAAATATTTTATAAGGTGTTTGAGTCACCTCATAAATTCTTAAAAAGTATTAGACAAGTTTTTTTGTGAATAAGCTTATAAATTTAAAAAATAAGATGTTTGGAACTTATAAAATTCTAAAAAATAAATTATTTTTTTTTTACTTATTTTAGGATATTTTATAAGTTACTTTATTATGTATATAAAAAATGACATAAACATTCTTAATTATATTATATTAATGACATTTAGTTTATTTTATCATTATTACACTAAATAATTTTAATCATCTTTAATTATAAATTTTAATAAAATCTTATAAGACGATCTTATTATTTTTATCGAAACACTTTTTTAGTTTATTTTTAAAATAAGATTAGTGATTCAATAATAAAAAAAATCACTTAATTGTATATTTTCCAAAATTATAGTAAGAAAAAAAATTAGAGGCAATAATAAGATGGAGAAAGAAGAAATAAAATGTTAATTAAAAAGAGAGAGAGAAATAATTTAAAATAATAGTAATGAAGAGGAAAAAATAAATAAAGGTATCTCAGTTCATTTATATTTAAGACTAAAAGTAGTTATCATATAATAAAAATAGATTTATTAAAAAATATATTAAAATGTTCAAAGTTAAATACTATAAGGAGCAGAGCTATAATATAATATGTTTGCTTTTTGAATGTGTGCTTTAGGTGTGTTTTTCTAAAATCTTGAAAAAGCAGGAGGTGGACAGAGAGAAAAAAAATTTTCAAAAGTAATAATTCTAGTGTGTGTTATGTAGTCGGAAAAAAATGAAAACAAAAGTATAAATATAGATTAGTGAAGAAGACACATTTGATGTCATAGTACACATGAGTTTAGATCGATTTTTCAAGAGTACGAATCAAAATGGTTAAATTCGAAGAACAAAAAAAATTCTAGCTGAATCCATGTCATCCACGGTTGGCTTGTAAAACCCATTTACAAATTTAAAGTAATATAACAAATATATAAAAAAAAATTCAATGGAATTCTTATTTTATCTTTAATCTTCCTAAAAAATACTTTTTAACTAGTAAAGCCTAATCTTCTAATACTTATTGCCACGGCACACATTACCCCCTCTTTTTTACACTTTACAATTGACTGTTTTTTTCTTCTACACTCAATAGCAGTAATTGGCCATTTGCCAAAACAACGGATTTAACACCCACAAAATCATTTATGCCTTAGTTTTCTCTACTTTTAACATTCTCCTCACTTTCGTTCCCTTATTTGATGCTCAAGTACAAGTTCATTATCCTGTTCAACTTATCAACCAACACCATTGAAGTGTCAATACTAAAAGAGTTTAGAGCACACATTTCTCTCTCCTCTCTCTCTCTCTCTCTCTCTCTCTCTCTCCCCCTCCCCCCCCCCTTTTGTCCATTTTGACAAGGTAACACTCCCTATTTTCTATTAAATTATTTTTGTCACAAATTAGCTAATAAAATTTAAGTGAAGTTTCTTACAAAAAAAAAAAAGTTGGTTGAATTTAAATTGACAATTTTATCCATTCTCAACTCAGATCTAATCAATTTGTGACACGATTTGATTGCCACCTGACTAGATATATATATGTGCAGTTTAATAATAAGGTAGCATAGTAGATAGGGGAAAACAAAATGCCACGTGTCTTGTCGTGGGTGGAGGGAGAGGCATGTGGCATATGATTTATGAGGAGGAACTTTGGCCGAGTCTCGTGGTGATGTCTGTAACAAGGAAGAAAACCATTAATTGAGGGACTAGAGTCTACCCATTTTTGGTTGGACTCATTTAATTCAATACCTCTCATGTGTCTATCACGTGATCACTTTCCAATATGATTAATTGTCACTTTACACGCACTTTTTAGTCTTTAATAACAACTACCTTAACAAACATTACTTTAATAACTGCATGTGCTCTCCTTGATTATCGTTTTTATGGCCTCACATTAACAATAGTAGGCTAGATAGACAAATTTACCCCGCCCAATACAGATAGCTAACACGTGTAAACAGTAAGTTAGCCACCTGTTTAGTATATAATTTTTACTAATGCTTCGGAGTTCATTGAGGCAATTAATCCTGCAGGGGACCATGTGAGTAAACCTCAAAAAAGTCAATTAACGTAGCAAGGAGGGCAGCATGTATTGCTCTAACGTGTGATGCAGAAATATATGAAGCATTTGTCACGAGATATTGCAGTGATGGATAGTTAGCAAGAAGTGATAATTGTCCAATGATCACATGATCTTGTGTGTTGAGACAGGCACATTAAGGCCCACCTTGTTAGTACAATTACTAGCACAATACATGTAATTTTTAAAGCCAAGTGCCCCACATCGGCAACATAGAAAATTTTTAATCAATAATCTTTTTATGTACAATATCCTCAGTGCTAATTAGCTTCCACCTTCGATTCTGTCGCTTGGAGAATTATTTCACACAAAGTATCATTTTTAAGAGTTGAGAATAGTATGTGAATCATTTATAGCAAGCAAATTCAGCATTAGTGAATATGGAAGTCGATTGAGACACCCATGGTTCATTCAATCATGTCATTAATAATTAAAATTAATTTAATATGCAGCTGGATCAGTGTGTGCGCGATATATGAAGTATCCGCGTGTATCATACTATGCACATAGTGGTAGAGATAGATGAGCCAGTGTGTATTTATGTATTTGTTTCTTTTATTGTAATGCGTTTATTATTAGTTACATTCCAAAAGTTTCAGTGTCAAACATGATATTTTAGTTATAGTTTTTATTGAATATATATCTGATATAAGAAATTTTGAAAAATTGTGATAAAGTACGATTAAAATTTGTGAACCCAAATGCAAATCAATAGATCAACAAAACTCAGCCTGAAACCCTAAACTATGCGCTTTTCTAAGATAATTATATAATTACAATTGAAATTTTTTTTTTTTTGAGTTATATAAGCATTACTTTAAAGAGAATTTGAAAAGGGAAAACAAATAACAAAAATGAAAAGAAAAAGTATTTGAATGTTCTGTTATAAGTAGGAGAAACGTTGGAGAGAGAGAGAGAGAGAGAGAGAGGAAGGCGAATTCACTGCTATAATAGAAAATTATTTTTCCAATAAAAATGCGATAAAAGTGAAAAAGGAAAATAAACAAAAGTACGTAAGTCACTCATTTTTCATAATTGTATTCTTGTTGTCACATGTTGGTCGAATTTTCTTCTCAATTACAATTTTTTTATATAATGACGAAAAAATATTCTCTAGTAAATTCCATTTCCGCATTATTTCTCCTCAACAACCAAAAAAGTTTAGACTATGTTTGTTTTATTTTTTTCATATTCAAAAATACACACTGCAATTATTATACTTTTTAAATTTTATCCCTATCTCTCTTTTACTTTAATACATTTCTAAAGAAAAATACATATAAAAACATACATCAAGAAATCAAAACAAACATAACCTTAGATTTTCTTTGGTGTTTTCATTCAGTTCCTTTAGTCCTAGTATTTTCCTCTCCTTCGCAAAATTCGTCAACCAAAATAGAGTGTTAATTTCACAACGACTTTAGATATCTTATAATCGGATCATTAAAATTGTTATGCATGCAGGCATCTCTTTCCTTATGTTTGAATTATTTATCATACACAACAAGAATATCCCGTAGTCCTATTTCTGATTAATCTTTTTCATTGTTCAACAGAAAAAAAAAATCAAAAAGAAAAAAAAAAAAAAACCCTAACCCGTGCTTTTCCGCAGTGTAATTGTCCTCTACGGACATCACACATCTGTGTCTTGGATATTGTGGTCTCTCTTGAATCCCCCTTTCCTCCGATCCCTTCGTGTCGTCCATTCCAACTTTATGACGCCCTACCCCCACCCCACAACCCCAGTCAACATTTAGCAATTCTCTGTGTGTGTGTGTGTGTGTGTGTCTATATATATAAATATAAATATATATATATATATCTACTTTTGTCTTCCCCTCACTACTAATACTAATTCAAACTTCAGAACTTTTCTCTCAAGTCTTCCTTTCAGTTTCACAGCTCACGCAGCTTGTCTTTCTCTTTCTGCATTAAACCCACCCACTAAACTGTTAATTTAGACGTCATAAAGAAAGAGAGTACAAACGCCATACATATTTTAAGGATGTCTTCTGGGAGGAGGTCGAGGCAGACGTCAACAGCTGGTACTTCCAGGATAACAGATGAGCAGATCACTAATCTCTTGTCCAAACTGCACGAACTTCTTCCTGAAATTCGCAACAACAGAGGTTCCAGCAGGGTACTGTGAATACATTCACTCACATATTTACGCACATATAACATAAATCTTCAACTTTCCCTGCAATATGATTCTAATTGATACAATACTAGTGCTTTCTCCGTACATGTACATAAATTCGTATGTTTTTGAAGGGACCAAACGGGATAATGTGTGACTTTGCGATTTAACATTGATCTTACGCATCTGAAAAATAAAAAATAGTGGGATTGCATTATTGGACAATAATTCATGTAATGTAAGTTGAGTGCAGTACCTTGACATTTTCTTGTAAGGCTAAATTTCCTGAGTATCTGGATGGTCCAAATTCAATAATTTGTCTTCACTTCAAGTCATAGTCATCCGGGCCGTGAAGGAAAGAAAATGTTATAATTGTACACAGCATGAATTCCTTAATGTTTGATACTTGAGAGAGACGTGTTTATTTTTGTGGAGCCTAATTTAGGAACAAGTTGTGCTTAGGACAACGCATTTCTGCTGCTATGCATACTCATGGCCCTGACACCCAAATTGCATGTTACCATCGGCTAACAACAAAGATGGAGTCTGTGACAATTGCGGTGTGCCTATAATTATAATACATTCTGCGGAAATTAATCTGACATGAAAAACAATGCATGTAATTAATTATGAGCATACTTCTCTTTGATGACGACAATTATGCGTATCGAGTTGCTGCAGGCGTCTGCAAGTAAGGTGCTTCAGGAGACTTGCAACTACATCAGAAACTTGCACAAAGAGGTCGATGATCTGAGTGACAGGCTGTCGAATCTGCTGTCTACCATAGATGCTGACAGCCCCGAGGCTGCGATAATTAGGAGTTTAATCTAACTAATGATTATGGACTAAATAATAAAGAGCTGTATTATCAGCGCCTATATATATGTGTGTATGCAGCGTCTTTCTAGTACGTGGCCTTCTGGTCTTTATCAGTCAAGTACCTTAATGCGTTGATTAGTAGTTATAAGATATATTAAGTGTCCTTCTCCAGGAGACTGCTATAATTAGTTAAGAAGCATGTAATGATTAGTAAAAATTATCAATCGAGTTTATGTGTTTCAATTCGTTTCATATTTTTCATTTGTGTTGGTTTCCAAGGAGGATATAATATCAGACATTAAGGTATCGGCAACCGTTGAATTATTGCATGAAAAGTTTTGGCTACGTTGTGGTTCCAAACTACACACAATTCATTCTCGCTTAAAAATATTATAAATTAAATATTTTATGTTACATCTCAAAACCTAATGTTATGGCATGACAATAATTGCGAACAAACTCAACAGATATTAGAACCAACATATATCATAACACTCTAAACCAATGTTATCATTGGCAATAAACCAAAGGATAAACAATGAAACATCCACTATAATATCCAAATTCTCATAAGCAACGAAAAGAAAAATGCTTAACTAATACATTAGAAATTGTTTTGTTTGAATAACGATGACAATGAAACTAGCAATGTAAACTACATCCTTGGTCTTGAATCTACCAGCACCTTTTTGGATCCTCTTCATTGGGTACATCTGTAAAGACATTAGCTAAAAGTGGTAAGCGACGAGTCGTCTAAAAAATGATACCTCTTGCCATTTTTCTTTTTAAAAAGATATGAGCAGAAACTTAAAAAAAAAAAGAAATACTTTGCATAGAACATTTTTTTAAGAAACAAATAGGTTAAATCACAATTAAAATAGTTCGCAACAAGTCTCAATATTTCACATACATTCTAGATTGTCATGTCGTTCACATAATTCACATATCCATTTTCTTAGCCTACTTACGGTAATATATACTTCGTGTGTAATTTTTACTAATTAAGGTCTTAGTCTATAATTGCGATTAAGGAGTATCAAAATCTCAACCTACAATTCTGGTTGAGTGTGTTAGAATCCCGACCAATAAACCCGATTGAGTGGAGTAGAATTCCAACCAATCACCCTGGTTGAGTGGGGTAGAATTACTTATTTATACTATTGTTAGTATCACATGAGAGGCTCTTATATTTATCATATGTATTTCGATTTCAAACATATTCAATTTAAAACAATTCATTTCCAAATACTCACATCCGGATTTTTAATAGAAGGTAAACATTTAAGTTTCACAAAAATCAACATGTTAAGTTCATGTTTTTGTAAAATAGGAAAAACTTTTGAAAATAATTTTAATCAGGAAATAGAAATTTCAATATGTCACAAAACAATTCGAAAGCAATTGTAAAAGCTAGTAGTGAGTAACCACTTATCTGTTTCTTAATTCTGCAGTTTAACAGCTTCCTTAGCTGTTAAGTCTTGATTTCTACAAAATATAGCGTTTGAAGGCGAGAAAATTTCTGTAGGGAAGCTAGAGGACTGTTGGTCTTGGTAGGGTGGAAAGTAGGGTTTTTGTCTCTTAAAATATATTATTATACCCTAGGTTTGATGAGGAGTCCTTGGGATATCAAATTCCTTCATTTTAAGCCTAAAAATCAAATAGTAATTTCTTAATTTCCCCTATAATATTCACCCAAATTTTTGAAGTTTTAAAACTTTATTTTCTTGCCTCCAATGCATGGTGTCTTCCCTTCCTTAACTACTTAATTATATGGCAAAATTTTAATTAGCCTGAGATATTGATATTTATTTTCATACTTACTTTCTTTATTTCTCAAAAATTACACACGAAAATTCTCAATAAAATAATAAGGTGGAGGCTTAAATTATTTACTTAAGCATTTGCAAATAAAAATTTAATAAAAAATTCAGTTAAGTAGTTTTCAAAATTCGATAAGATTTGACTAGCTTAATAGTGTGTACTTTGCCTTCCATGTGTACTTAATATTATCCAAATAAATTCATACAAAATCAAATTAATAATAAGGCTAGTAATTAAAGAAATCACTCAACACAATTATTTCTATGACCATTATTGTATTCCAAAAATCCAAAGTATTACATTCTTCTCCCCTTACAAAAGGTTTTATCATCAAAACTTGCATTCACTTACTTTAGTATTAAGTTGGGGTGTCGATTTCATGATTCCTCATTTTGTTCTTAGAGTGGCTATCCTAAAAGGTTATCTTAGCACTTCAGGCTTATGTTCCAATTCCTTACATAGGCACACATAAAATACTGTAATTGGGCAAGCCTCAAGACTAATGATTTGAAATTTCTCATCCTTCGTATTTAACCTTGAGGGCATTATCTCGTTTTCACTATGCCATTCTGAATTTTTGTCTTTACACTTCTAGTTCCTTTTACTCTTGTTGAAGTTGCACTTATCTGATGGCATGCTAGATCTCTGCATTTCTCATGCCACGAGGTTACATTCTAACTAGTATCGAATTTTACCACTATTAATAACTCATTGCGCACAATCACGCAATTACTCAATCTCATGGTACGTGCTTTAACAATTTATGTCCCTTAGGTTAAGTCCTAAGTTAAACCATCCTATACTTTTCAGGGTTGATTCTTAAATTCGATCTAATTCTAGGAGGTTGTGGAGCTTAGGTTCAGTCTAATCCTTTACTTAAAGTCAAGAACCTATACTTATTCTATTTCTTAGGTATTCACACATGCTCAAGATCAAGAATCTAGGCTTTGTCTAAGTTTTTAACATCATATAATATAACTCATAATCAAGTCCTAGACTCATTCTAACCCTTTAATCAATATCTTAGGTGCATATAAGATCGCACCTTTCCAACTTCACACTTTATGTCTTAATGGTTTAAGTTCTTTTACTTATGACACTTTCCTAACTTATTGGCTCTTCCTTTTATCCATGCCAAAATGCCCTAACTAAGTTAGTGCCTGATTAATATTGCTTATCCTTTATGCTTTATGAGTCTAGATACGAATTTTATGCTGAACCTAAATCTTAGATATCGTTCATGCTTAAGGTCACAATCAGGCTCCATTTAACTCTCAACTATTGCATTTGTTCATATTTAAGTGTCTAAGCTCTTAACTAAATCCTTATTTGAGGTTGAAAACCTCTGTTTGATTTATATCTTAGATGCCGTACTTGTTTAAGATCAAGAACCTATATTTTGTCTGATCCTTTGATTAATATCCCTTTTGCACATGGAATCTCAACCTTCAGACCTAGGCTTCATGCCGTAATAGTTCAAGTCCCTATGATCAACATCTTAGTTTAGGTGTCTTGTGTGTTTAAGATCATAGCCCATGCTCTATTCATACTTTACGTCATAGGGATACTTTGTGTCATAGGGTTAGATTAAACAAATCACTAATCAACAATTGTCCCAGATGTACATGTAGTAATGACCCACAATCCCAATGACTTACATTTTCGTACTTAAGGTTAAAGTTGGGTTAGAATCATGTCTTGTGAGTCTAAATCATATCTTACATGTTTAAATTTAGATCACCCATATCCTTAAAATCAAGTCTAAGCTCTGATGGGCGTCTTATGCATCTAGTGTCAAATCCTAAGCTCTAATGAACATCTTGCACGTCAAATATCAAAACCTAGGCTCTGGTAAGCATCTTATACGTCAAGAATCAAAACTTATGCTTTGATAAATATCTTATGTGTCCATAGTCAAACCTATGTTCTATACCACTTTTGTCATGCCCCAAAACTTAAGGTCATGATATGTAAGTACTTGCGAATAATTTTAGTGGAATATCATAGTAATCTAAGCCAGTGGTGTTATTCGCAATAAACCAAAAGATAAGCAATGTTACATTCACTATAATATTCAAATTCCTATACGTAGCGAAAAGAAAAATGCCTAACTATTATATCAGAAATTGTCTTGATGAATAACAATGGCAATGGAACTAAAGCAATGTAAACTAGATCCTTAGCCTTGAATTTACCAACTCCATGTTTGATCCCCATTGTTGGTTATCTCTGCAAAGACGTTAGCTAAAAGTAATGAGCGATAAGTTGCTTAGTAAATAGTACCTTCTGTGGTTTTTCTTTTTCATAGGATGTAAGTGGAAAGAGGACAAAAAGTAATACTTTGTGTAGAACATTTTTTTTAAGAAGCAGCTAGGTTAAATCACATTCAAAATAGTTTGCAACAATTCCTAATATTTTACATATATTCCAGATCATCATGCTGTTCACATAATTCACATATTCATTTCTTTAGCCTACTTATAGTAATGCATATTTCGTGTGTAATTTTCATTGATTAAAGCCTCAGTTTATAATCTTCACTAAGGAAAATCAAAATTTCAACTTATAATCGTAATTGAGTAAGTTAAAATCTTAACTAGTAACTCTGATTGAATTGGTCAAAATCCCAATTAATAACCCTGATTAAGTGGGGTAGAATCCCAACTAATCACCCTGGTTGAGTGGGACAAAATTAGTTACTTATACTATTGTTGATATCAGATGAGAGGTTTTCATATTTATCATAAGTATTTCGATTTCCAACATATTTAGTTCAAAATAATTCACTTGCAAATATTCACATTCAAATTTTCAAAAAATAAGAAACATTTAAGTTTCACAAAATCAATATGTGAAGTTCATGTCTTTATAAAACAAGAAAAAATTTTGAAAATAAGTTTAATCAGAAAGTAGAAATTTCAATATGTCACAAAATAATTTCAAAAATAATTGTAAAAGTTGACAGGAAGTAACCACTTAATCGTTTCTTAATTCAGCGTTACAGCCTCCTCAGTTGTCGTTTTTCACTATTTTTTATTTAACTAAATTTTTTCATGTTAAAGTTAAACATGCCCAAAACTTGCTAGTCTCTTTAAATGACAAAAACCCTTTCTTTGATATTATAGCATCATTGGCCTTAGCCTAACATAGACAATATCTATTTCCCACTGCAGACAACATCAAAAAATAAATTTTTCTTAAAAAAATTCACTTGGTCACTAATCTTTTTTGCCTACTTTTAACTTAATTCCTTTCGTTTACATCGAATCAGATTGTCAGTCTAAATCATTTCATTTTGTGTTACAAAATTGGAGGTCATCTTACAACCAAACACGACACGACATGAGTGCGACTTCGGTTCCGTTCGTTGTCATGCAATCAATGATACAAAGGTTAACCCTTAATACAAAAGGTGTTTGCAATTGATAAAGATTGGTGTATGATTAATCCCACATACAAAACTGCACCCCAACAGGGGATAGAAAGGGACGCTGCGTTCTGGATTAAACTCGTGTCTTAATCATAAACGCCATCTTCATTCTAATAGGTAGGATTAGAGTTCAAAATAATTATTTTAATTAATATAATTATTTTAAATTATTTATAATATAATTTAATTATATTATACGAAGTCTCTAATTAAATAAAATTTTTATTTTAAAAAATAAATATTATATTAATTTATATAAAATTATTTATTCATTCTAATACTTTAAAGTGGACATAACAAGATGCATTCATAATTATCCTAATAATAATGAAGGGGAGGGGGGTCACTAACCCATCACTGTTTTAAAACTGCATTAACCAGTGATTAGGACAACTCAAACATTTGCCTGTAGTGCATATTTGCAGTGGTCACCTGAATACACGACATCAAATCTTCTAATCCGTCCTTTTTTTTCTTAATTCCAATAAAATGTGGACACCTAAGACCAACAATCACGGCTGCTGGATTCACTTCAAAGTAATTTGCATGATTATTGTCCATTAACTTGACTAGGGATTCCGATTGACAAGCTTTAAAGTCAAAATTAATTATCTTGTCCTATGTGTGTGTGTGTGTGTGTATATATATATATTGAATTTATTATTCTTCTTGTATATGAGTTATAAAATTGGGCTTTTTTTTGTGAAGAGTCGGGTAAACTATCAGCCCTTCCATCTTTTAATGGGCTGAGTCCATTGATGCAAAGAATTCAAGGCTGGTCCAAAAATGCCATTACGTAGTTGATTTAATCAGTTAGAGCCCAACGAAAATTTGATAATCTGGAGAACTAATCAATAAATTGGATCATGCAAAACTTCATAGTTTGCTAAGAAACATGTAATCAAATGAAATCCAACTTACTTAACAACATAGTAACTATTATTAGTTATTCTTCTTACAATATAAATTAATATTTTTCCCAGTAATTAATGGCTGAGAGAAGTTTGTTTGAAATTTAAATTAATTTAGAGAGTGTTTGTATAAAGTTATTTTTAAAAGTTTATAAAATTGTGTAACTTGTAACATATTTTTGAAATATAAATTCATAGATTTTATTTTAAAAATAAGTTAAAAAATATTTAAATAAAAATAATAAGATCATTCTATAAAATTTTATTTAAATTTATAATTATAAATTATTATAATTTTTTGACATAATAATGATAAATATAAACTAAATGTCATTGACATAACATGATTAAGAATATTTATGTTATTTTTTATATATAGAACGAAGTATAAAAGTTAACTTATTATTATTAAAGACTTAAGCTTCATCCATCTTATTTTTTAAATTTATACTCTTTTAATAAAAAATTTTATCAAACATTTTTTTAAAAAATTTAATATTTTATAGGATGTTGAAGTTTTGGTGCTCTTTATGAAGTGAATCAAACGGGCGAACAGCTGCTAGAATTCCCCCCGCAGCAGCATGCCGTTGAGCCTAAACACGAGTCGGCGAGATGGGATTGGTTAAATTCGAGATCACAATCACGTGAGAAGCACGTGATTTTGCGGGCAGATGGTCAGATTGTGCTGTGCAGTCACAGTATCGCGGACAGTAATCTTTCTTGTCTGTTTAGCTCAACCGTGGTCTGTATTCCACGGCCGTTCCAATTTCTTCTTAGAAAAAGAAGGTATGCGATACTTATCCTCCCTTGCTTAATCCTCAACTGCTTTTGAACCATAGAGAAACTTCCGCCTATTCTTCTATTTTCTGTATTGTTTCTTGTTGACAATGTTAATGTTTATGCCCAGGAGTTGTTATGGATGATCTGAAGAAACAAATATTAGCTGCTTAATGATTGATTTTTTTCCATCTGGGTTGGGGCAATCTGTTCTCCCCGTTCTAAGAAAGTGTGTTGCTCTGCAGTTGCTTTGGATTTGTAGAACCCATTCTTGCAATACTTGTTCTTGGAACGATATTTAAAAATATATTTGCTATATAACTACTGACTTTTGAATTTATTTGCAATGTTATTTGAGTAGGATAAGAAAACCTTTTTTCTTGTTGATCCAATAAGGGAGCAAGTGTATAAATTGGTGTGCGTTCTGGGTAAATGGAAAACGTGTGGATGCAATTTGGTATTTTTAAAGTGGAATAATGATAAGAGACTGGCCTTTTGGCACAACTTGCGTTGAGTCACGATATGGCGCTACAACATGTTTGGGGTTGCATGTCCTCTTTTTTGAATGCTAGTTGGTGTATAAATTTTCTCTGCAACCATGGTTTCTGAACCCTAATTTTACTATTGTTATTTTTTCCTTAAACTTATCAACTTAAACTGTGGTATTCGGAACTACTTTTTGAATGGTTTCCAAATTACAGAAGGAAAACGTCTTCACATTATTTGTTAATTATCTTTCTGTATGATAATGGCCTCGTCTTCGCTCGACAAGTTTATTAAATCAGCGGATGGATGGTCTTTCTTTGCTCTGGCGACTTCAGTTAATTGTAGTTCATTTGTTTTCTAATAGATTGACTCTCAAAAGAAAGGAAGCGTCGAGTGTAAATGGAGGATTTCGAGGGTAGATTTATGGTAGAAGTCACTGGGCTTTCACCAGAAACAAGTTGGGAAGACGTGTATCAGTTCTTCCTTAACTGTGGCAATATTAGACACTTAGAAATCACCAGGTAGCTTAGTTGTTGTCTCATTCTGTGGTAGCAAACACTTTTCTGTAAGACTATTGGCTTTGAACTGTATATTAATCTTTTCTATGTGGATATTTTTAGGCATGCTTATCATCTGAAATGGAGTCACAAGAGCTCACATTTTACAAATAAGCTAATTTACTTTGTTTTGAAAATGCCTTTTCTATTCAAGGGAACAACATTGAAGGCCTCAGTACTATGCTCTTGTAGTGAAGAATTTTTCCTAGTGTTGTTTAACTTAGGCACCTATTACAAAATAAAGGTATTTTGTTGTGCATGGCAGGGTAAGTGCTGAAAATTCTATTGCACATGTTGAATTTAAGGAAGCTTATTCCGTGAAAATTGCTCTCTTTCTCAGTGTAAGTCTCAGTATGCTCTGTTACAACAAAAACTTTAGTTTTGGTGTCATTGTTTTATATATTTTTGATTAACAGATGTTTCTCACAAACTTTTCTTGTGCTATTAGAGTTATCATGTGCAAAGTGTCTAGTCTTAATATAATTTAAACTATTTTCATATGCAACTACACAAATATGAGCTTCATGTGTTCTGGAATTCTTGCTATTAAGTTTAGAAGCCAACTTTATGTATGAATAGGGGTGTTTTGGAACCAACATACTCTTTTCCTCTTTTTCTTGTACTAGTCAGTGCTCAATTTTTTCTTGCATTTAATTTTTGAAATTGATCAAATGATATTTTAATTAAATACTAGCATTTTTTTTGTTACGTCTAACTTGGTAGTAGACCTGTTCATGACGAGACCATCCAAAATCCGGCATCTCGACGCTTTTGATGTTAATAATTTATTGAATTACTGAGAGGAATATGATTCCATGGTAATTCTACCTTTAGTAGCCATCTCAGACGGACAAGATGGATATAATCATGCTTGGGATAGAGAGCAGTGTCTGTATCACTTCTGTGAGCAATCTCAAGAATTTCATTAATGCTGTCTGTTTATGTTTCTCACAGCAAACTACAGCTTCACACACTTTCAAGCAAAACTTATCCTTGTCTTGTTATGGTAATTCCTTTGTTAACTTGATTGCAGGGATCTGAGATTGCTGGGCAGACAATAACTGTATTTAGTTGTGGAACTTGTTACATTGATCCATCTCCATATCTTGTTGATTTTGAGGAGGCAGGCAGTGGAAGTAGCATGGTGGTATGCATTAGTATAATTTTAGTAGTTGATTAGATGTTGATTACATGAAATTCTGCTACTCTGGCTTCATATTGTCTCCAAATGAAGAATCAAACATGGAGGTTAGTTATGCTGTGAGCATTGTGGAAAACATTTACTGGAAATCAATCAAATTTAAATTGCTTCAGCTTAAACCTTCTCCGGTATCATTTCCAGGTTACTGATATGCCTCTATTGATGGCTATTGATCTTGCGTGTCCACTGGTCTAAGATAGAATCATAATGCTTTTATAATCAGTGGTCATGAAGTGTATATATTTATTTCAAACACAGAGAAACATTTACAAGTAACTTGATTGAAAATTAATGGAAAATCACAACTTGGGACTTGGTGTAATGTTCATAACGTAGAGGTTGAGGATGTGCTGAAAACAGTGACTTACTTTTATCATTTTGCAATTTATACGCGCTAGAAAATTTTATTATCTTACATTTTTGTGTTATCGTATGTATGTGAGGGTTGTGGGATCTTACACTTCATTGTAGGCCACACACTCTGACAAATTTGTTTCCTCTCCCGGAGAAGCTGTGACAGTGGTGCAACAAGTAGTGCAATCCATGATTGTGAAGGGTTATGTGTTGAGTAAAGATGCATTCTCGAAAGCCAAAGCTTTTGATGAGTCCCGTCAAGTTTCATCTACTGCAGCTGCCAAGGTTGCAGAGTTAAGCAAAAATATCGGTCTCACTGATAAAATCCATTCAGGAGTGGAAGCTGTAAGATCTGTGGATGAAAAGTACCACGTTTCCGAGACAACTAAGTCAGTGGCATCATACACGGGGAAAACAGCTGTGGCTGCTACTAGTGCTGTAGTGAACAGCAGATATTTTGCCAAAGGGGCTCTCTGGTTTTCAGGTGTTTTGGATCGTGCATCTAAGGCTGCTGCGGACTTAGGTACCAGAGGTGTCCAAAAGTGATGGCCATGGACAGAAGTCTCTCTTGGCCTGTTCTATACTGGAAAAGACTCACAATAGTGCATTGCCCCTACAGTATTTCTTAGACGATTGCATGTTCAGTTGTGACTTGCCATTAGCTGATCTCTTCTCAGCTTTTGGGGTTATTTTGGACTGTCACTGTATTCCAATTATGTAAGTTTTAGATAAGATTTTTCTGATTGGTCTGTTTTGCCTGTGTTTCTATTATTTGGAGATATTTTGAAGACTTGTGGCAAGTTTAATTCCTGTAGTAGTTCTCAACTTCTGCGTTTGGGACAGTGGTACCTTGAATATGACATTGTGCCAACAAGCGCATTTAATGCCTAGTTGTGGATCAGTTATGAGATTATGCACCCGATACTTTAAATCATTATTTGTATTATGATATTTAAAAATAACCATTTGTACAGTGTGTCATAATTTAAAACACTTAAATGTATTTGTACAAAGTACAAAGTCTCATGGATCGTGAAGATGGAGTTGGAAAACAAAAATAAAAATTGTTTTCATCAAAAGCTCCATAAGGCTGCATGGTTGAAAAATGAAAGCCACATGAATCTCATAAAGAGACAACTGCCTCGTTACTTGTTATGCTGGCTCCTGTTTCGTGAGTAACAACAAACTCTGATCGAAGGAGGTTGATGAAATCACTCCAAGCATTCATCTTTTAGTGCTTTTTCTAATGTTCAAGCATCCACATGTTCATGGTTCATAATCAAAATAACACATGCATTCTTTTGAAGAGGCAGGGATGGACGAAATTTAGAGAAGCCAACCGGTTTGTCACACATGATCTGTTGTGTTGTACCACTGTGTTCCCTAGCGGCTTGACGTTTTCTTGATTTCAACCGAAACGGACAAATTGGAGGCCCGTTTTAGGTACAGGTCTGATATGAGGGAGCGGTATCATAAAGATGATCATTCAATTCATGCAACTGCCATCATCTCTCCTGCTCCGTGAACTCTGCAACCATACATTTATGGCCTCGAATTCACAGCTCCATGCAGCACTCGGCTTCGGTGCAGCTTACCAGATCGACAACCAACTTAGTCTTGTGGTATTAATGGGACAATTTTCAAGTTGGTGAAAACGTGGAAGTTTGATGCAAGAAATGTGGCAGATGACTTTCTTGAATTCCCTTTTGAGTTCTTGAGAAGGGATGGATTGCCACTTAAACATGCACATGAAAGCCTACGAGCAACTCCGGTGGTACAATGATGTCGTTGGTTGCTGGTATTGCACCTGGTGCGAGGGTAATATGCTATATTCTTTTAGACTTGTTTATTTTGAAGACAGAATAAATTGATCTTATGTTCACATTAAAATATAGAATAGCTCAGTCGTTAGATTGAAGTATTTTATCAAACATTTTGTTAACTAATACCAAATCCATATTTTATAATCGGCTATTATTACCTAAAATAAATATTTGATTACTCCTGGTAAATCTGAAAGGCCAATTTAATTTCTTTAATTGACGTCAGCTGCACCCAATATTTAAGAAACAGAAAGTAGCTGGTCATCATGAATTTAGGGGGTAAAAGAACAGAAAAGATAAAAGCAGTCGGCCCACAAACAGCGTAACAATAATGAATGTGCCTACCACAACTGGAAACGGAGTATAAACTAACAAAGATTAGTCATTAAATTATTTTTTCCAACAAGGCAACAACCAGATTTTCATGCTTTCCACTTACAATTTCAACTTTGGCATTCTGGTTCTGGAGACCTTTGTTTATTAAGAGGTTCAAAAACACTACTTTCTTTTTGGAGCTAACATGTCTTGCAAGCAATATTCTCAGTGAAATGCCCGACTTGTCTAATGATTTTTTATGACAACATAACCTCTGGAACTTGGGACAACATAGAGAGATAGAGCTCCATCAATATCCCATTTTCGGTTAATGAGACCTCATCCCAAAGTCCTTGACCAAAGGAGCCACGACAGTGATAACTTGATTTGGGACATGAATCTAAAGGATTTCAAACAAGTCTACGGTGCTGAAAATAAGGAACAAATGCTGCTTCTTTCTGCATGCACTCATTTTACAGAAGATAAATAAGTACACCCATCAAAGGAACTCTGCAGGAAAACAAGTATACATGCTTCTTATCTTATCTGGAAAATGAAAATAGGACAACAAGAATTGCATTGGTACTGATAAGCTTCAGCATCTGACAGGTTGGGAAGTGAAGAACCTGTCAATGGCACAGCCTTCGCAACTGATCTCTTCTGCACTTTCTTCCGAAAGTGTAATAGGCATAACTATCAAAACTGTCCGCTGTACAACAAACATCTCACAAGAAGAAAACCAAAAATCCAAAAGGGGAAAACCCAGCTTGATAATTAGATCTTAGTCAAAACATATCGGACACCGGACAAGTCCATTTTCATTGCAATCAGGACATCTCTGAAAACCATATTCATGCTCACATTCATCATACTCTTCTTCATCATAATCTCCCTCGTAGTATATCTTACAACTTCCTGAACATGTCTCACAGGGCACAAATCTAATATCCCCACATGCTTCACAAACATTACACGGTCCGCCACCTCCTCCGGCATCATCTGCCAATTCACAACTTTCCACTATCTTCTCAAGCTTTCCCTCTTCGTTCAACCGCCGTATTTCCTCAGCGCCACCAATACATTTCTTCCCAACAAAAACAATAGGCAAGCCTCTGCCACCAAACCC
Organism: Avicennia marina; assembly: GCA_019155195.1. NCBI lineage: Eukaryota > Viridiplantae > Streptophyta > Magnoliopsida > Lamiales > Acanthaceae > Avicennia > Avicennia marina. Next base: position 12,987,957 of record CM032765.1, read on the forward strand.
CTGTCCCAATAATTCCTTTAGTTCATCCTTGAATCCGGAATGCATCGATACATCTCTCTCATCAACCTTAACTCCCAATCCCTTTAGAATCACTCTGACATGACAGCAATCCTCATATGTCTTCCTCACACCTCTTAGGCTAGTAAAATACACAATTAACTTGTCCGTGCGGGGCACAATCTTGTTCATTGAGACAACACCGCCGTTGGCATCTTTCTCATTCGCTACTTCCAATGTGCCATCCTTGCTGGCTAATGCCGGCTGTTTTTCACCATCCACTGGCTTGAGGTGAAATGGATTGGCCGGCGGAAGCTCCTCGAGCGTTTTCCTGAATGCGGCGATCACCTCAGGATCAAATTCAGACACTATAGATGTGGCATTGGAATTGGAATTGGAATTGGAATTGGAATTTGAGTAAGTATCAGGCAGGTCTAAACATGACAGCTTAGACGATGCATCGCCATTTTCTTTAGCTTTCGGGGTTTGTTGATCATCCGTGGAAGGTAAACTGGAATGGCTAGGCACGTGAAAAGAGAAGCTACGCAAATGATGAACCGGCCTAACAGGGCTAGCGTCTTCAAGACCCTCCATCATCTCCCAAGCATTGATCGTCTCAGGCTCTCCTGGAGGCGTTCTAATCGGCGTTTTGGGGACAACTTTTGGGATTTTCTCGTTCATCATTCTAGACCATGCCTTGATCTCAATCATGCCCATCGCAAATTCCTCTTTAGCAGAATTTGCCCCGTCATGTGCCCCATTTCCAAACGAGGCCTTAACCTCTACAACGCTCGGATTCACCGGAGCCTGACCCTTGCCTTTGTCTTCCACAACATGATTGTGAATCTGCGGATCAAGCTTCAAAGAACCCAATGTGGATGAAGTTAGAGACACCACATGATAGCTGTCCCCTGATCTTTGAGGTCGATGGTGCACGTGCATCGAGTAGCTCCGCCTCACCGGAGAATAGGGTGCCCGACAATTCCGGCACACTTTTTCTTTCGACGACGCACAACCCATTATCAGAGAAAACCAAAGGAACAGCCCCACAACAACAAGATTCAAGGCGAGATGAAGACAGATCAAAAGATCCGAACTTTACATAAAGTTGCCCATGTGAAGAGAGGGGGTGTGCAGTTAAGGAACATTCTTATTTGAATGAGCTGGCTATGTAATGGATTTGTTAGAGCCTCCAATAACCTCGACAACTAAAAAGGAAAAAAACTTAAATAAATTGGAACTGTTGAGGCAACGGGGATTTTTAAGCCTGCATTTCAAAATTCAAAGATCAAGAAAGAAAAATAAACAAATTTATTGGTAGAATGGCTTAGTGCAATGTGAGAGAGAAAGAGGTATGGAAATGGGTTAGGGCAGAATTAACGATAATGGAAGAAATGTCAAAGAAACGACAACAGATGATGATTCAAATCGTCATATTAGAAACTTGAATAAGAGAAACTGAAAACACCAGAAAGTCAAAACAAGAAGGCAAGGAAGAAAAGAACCCTTTTAGCAGCTTCTTCCTTTCTCCTTCCCCCGTTATTTTTTTTTCTCCTCGACTGTCTGTCTCTCTAGAAAGACGCGAAATGGGAACAATGATGAAATGGAGGTAGATTCAAAGGACCCTTCCACCAATGTGTATGACGAGCGGCGCACAACAAATAGGAAAAAAACAAAACCTTGGACAGGGGCATGGAATGTTTGCTTTTACATGGGTGGGTAACTAATAGCAGTGTGCGATTAAAGTATTATGGAAAAGAATTATGTGGCAGAAAGGGATTGGGAGGACGATTCGGATAATGCGGGAGTGTGAGTGCTTGAATGGCTCAAACTTCGCAAAATGTACGTTTTAGTGGACGCGCGCAAACAGTGCAAGACCAGCTCCAAGTTGTCCTACTTTATCTTCCATGAGATTATATTCTTGTGGCGACAAAAGTTTTGAAGTGGATTGGGGATGGAGGGGAGGCACTGAGGTGAAGGAGAGGTTTTATGGCAAATTCTAAGTGGTAAAAATCAATGCTAGAACTACATTTTTTAGGGGATGTTTGGTAGAGTGTAGTGTTAGAAAAAAGTTGAGATGTCAAATTCATTTTTCAGACAGTGCCTTGGCTTATACTTCCCGACAACGTTTGATCACTAAATGCAGAAAAAAATAGCATTACAATCGAATCATTTGGAGGCTTATTATTATTATTATTATTATTTTAATACGTTAGGTTGGGTTGCCGATTCATGTTATATCATATATTAAAACAGGTACAATTACAATAGCCCAAAAAAAATTAAAGAAGGAGACGATAATTTGTTAACGCAATTAGAAAATAAACTTCCTATATTTGCAGGGCGTGGACCAGAAAATTATCCACCAATTTTCAAGTGTTAATAAGATAATACCACTAGCAAATCACTTGTATTTATCAAAATCACTTTGAAATCTACTTGTCTTCGTATTTTATTTTATTTTTTTTTCTGCATGAATCAATAATCCCTTTTGTTAAAGCTCCAATATTAATGTGAGTGCCGCCTCCCAAGACTTTAAAAAAATCAGCACTTTCATGGGTGGATGAAATTTGGAGAAAAACATTATAATTCACTCCATAAATGTATGAAGTTTTTGCCTGTGTCTCTTTTGATTTAATGATGCATGCTTGAGTTCTTTGTTTTCTCTCTAGAATGATCCTTCACTCGAGTAGTTGTATTCGTGCACCAACGACTTTATTAGGGGGTCGTCAAGTAAGGTTTATTCTAAGTTGATCTATGTTGCAACGTATTTTCCATATAATTTCATCAAAAAGTATTCCAAGAGTCCATCACAATATAGGTAATGTTTGTTTTTAAATTTTGCCGTCCAAAAACAGAATACTCAATTATTATAATTTTTAAATTTTATCTTTTTACTTTTACATGATTATCGAGATATAAATATTTAAAAATATATATTAAAATTTGCATACAAACATAGTATATCTACCTGGACTCTTAATTATGAAAAGTTTTCTACATAATTATTATTGTAAAAAATCTATATAAAAAATCACGTCTACTTGTATCTTGAAAGCAGTCGCAACATTAATATTTCCACATAATCCAAATGGTGTTCTGCCAAGCAACGACAATATCAAATTTGTGACACTATTATGGACTGTGTTTATGCACAATTTTTTCCAATTAAAATTTATAATTTTCAATATACTACCTTATAAAATGACGCCTTTTATTTTTTTTATCTGTTACTTTTATATTATTTCTAAGGTTTTTGTACAATTTTTTCTTCTCGTCATAATTTACATCCAAACAAAGCCGTTTTTAGAGTGCATGTCTTGAAATGAAGCGAAAACAGCTATGCGTGTTTGGGGATTTGGAAGGGTTTCATCCTTTTCATATTTCCATAATCCTAACATATATTTTATCAGAATTTTGATTTAAATTATTCCATTTTTTACATATACCCAAATATTCAAAATCTAATAATTATATATATTCACAATTAAATTAATATCTATACGTATTCACACATATACTCACGTATACATACCATGAAAATTAATCATTTTCTTCATATATTATCACACAGTCTAACATTATTATATTTTTTATATAAATATAACTATGCAAATTAATTCAAATATATGGATATTTTTATTCTACCAAAATTTTTCAATCAAATATAATATTCATTTCCTACAAAATCACCGCCAGTTTTATCCCATTCTAAATCTCCAACCAAACACAACCAACGAAATTAAGTGAAATAAATTATTGAGTGATGCAAATGGTTCCCCGTTTGAGATCATGTGAAGGCTCGAAAAATGTACGCAAAAGATAAATCGTGGTGTCGGAATGTCAAATCTGTTGAAGTGCGCCAAAATCTGATTGGCCAACGAGATCTGTGCTCACCGCTCAACCAATCCCCTTCTTTTTTCCCATTTTCTTGATAATGATGGATGACGCTAAATCAGACAAACAAAATACATGAAGAGGTAATTTTCTTTCTTTTTAATTTGTTTTTTTCTACTCATTGTTTTTCAAATTTTTGTAAAGATTATTATAAGCCAAGACAATAATACATTTAGATAAAGCGTAGAAGTATTTATTGGGTCACCTTGTTTTTCTTTCATTTTATCAATCAAATTATGTAAAGCTATATTAATTGAATATTTGTAAAATTGACGATCTCAGACCTTTTTAAATTAAATCAAAATTTAGGTTCGTAATTGATGACCGTAAGATTGACAAAAAAAAAATGTAGTATTTTAATTGAAAGTGGACAAAACAACACGATTTTTAAATAATAAGTAACATTTATAATATATATACGTATAGAGACACACACACGCACGCACACATCAAATAATGTTAAAAAATTACGACCCACAAGAGTTGTACCCTAAAATATAAATATAGTTAAATTATAAAATCCAGATGCAAGTGCCACGCCTCCGAACATATTTCACGTGGCTGGGAGATGGTCTCGGAATTTATCAACTCGAGGTCGTGGAATGCCATGCATTGTCGTCACGTAGTTCACTAGGTAAATCTCATTTATAATCAAATTTTGAACAAATAAATTGGAATTACTTTCCTTAAATAATTTATAATTAGAGATAGCGTCAGCATAATTGAGGTCTGAGCAATGAAATAATTAGTTACCCTCCTACCTATAAACTAAACCAGCATTGCAAATGGGAGTTGAAGTCCCCAATAGGAAGATAAATTGGGATGCGTGACAAGTATATTTTTACGTGGACATAAATAAATAAAAGACATTAAGCCTCTGTTTTTATTTTATTCAGTGCAATATTCATAAATTCGAGGCGATTTCAACGATCTTCACAAACATTGAGAAGATTTTTTTTGTATTTTTTTTGCTCTTTTTGGATGCAAATTTTCGAGAATTTTCCTACCATTAAAATTTACATTTTCAAACATATTATTCTATAAAATCATCCTTCATTTTGATTTACTCTTACAGTATTTTTAAATTCTCGTGCTAATTTTTTTCTTAAGCAGAATTTGCCTTAGACCAAAGCCTTTATTCTTCCCTCATCACATCTGGCTACTTGTATTTTAACTACGTTTTATGTTTCTTTTTTGTTACTCTCGAGGATTACTTTTCTTTTCCTTATTTCAAAAGTCACAACTCACTGTCACTTTTCTCGAGAAACAATTATCAAAATATGTACATTAGGTTAAAGGATACGTCAACTGACCAACTAGCTGAACGTGGAATTAATTAGAAATCATTAAATTAAATATACTCAGAACCTATTTATTCACTTGATCCAATTTTGATCCTCAGCAATAGCAACAATAATAATAATAATTCATATAGCTGGAAGTGGGAACGTGAGTGTGCCTTCTATAATGGGAATTCATGCCCTCCACCAATCTTTGATCAATGTCCTGATCTGTAATTTGAAAAATTATTAAGTATTTAGAAGGGTCTCTTCTGAATTTTAATATAAATGCTGGAGGAGGAAGAGCTGTTTGGTTGGTCCACACCCTAAATATTTCACCGTTGAAATTTGTCATGTTTTATGCTCGTCTTCCAATCATTGCTAATAAAAGTACGATATCCCAATGGAATTGAGCGACAAAGCGAAGGCTGTTGGATGCGCAACTTTTAACCTCTACTTATCCCAAAAAGCTTTATACAATTTTACATACTACTCAAACAAAATTTTTATAATTTAAATTTTCTATCCCGTATATAATTAATTATTATTATTTTTTAAGTACTGTACTTATTCATAATCAAACTAGTATATATATATACACACACACTCATGTCAATAAGTATTTATACTTTGAAAACTAATTAACAACCAAATATATTGTTCATCATAAAACAACTCTTACCACATATCATCATCCTCCAAAAAGACCCCTCTCCCAAACATAAACAAAGATGCATAAATACAGAATATTAGAATTAACTCCTAAATGGATTAGGCTAGATTTTTAGGGAAAAAATGGCATCCGTTCGTCTCATGAAGATGATATATTTGATTTGTTTTTGCAAAAAAATCAAAATTTCAGACACTTTCTTCCAAATTTAATTTTAACTATGATTTTTTGAAGTTAAAATAAAATAGTTATTAACGAAGGGAAGCATTTATAACAGCCACATAACCACTCTAAAGATCCGCGTGTATGTTGACTAATAAATGGCACAAAAAAGGTTTATTTCTATTTTCTAACGAGATGCCATAAAAAGGGTATTTTTATCTTTTTTTTTTTTTTAAAGTTTTCATCTGCTTTTAACTTAAATTTTTTATTTTATAGAAAAAATTATTCATGCATTGTTAGTGTATATATATATACTTCAAAAGCTATGGCGTGCATTTCTTTACAACAAAATTAATCTGAAAATTAGTCTATTACCAAAAACTGTTATAATTTTTTAGACCCCAGTTCACAGTTCTACTCAGTTTTGTGCCCCCAAATTCATCATTTAGGCCTCACGGTGTTAATACCCTACATTTATGCTTAGATCGTGGAGAACTTGAAAATGATTTTTCTTCATCTATTACTTATGTATTTGTTCCCTTTGCCTACGATAATGCTTCTAGTGCATTGTTATTTTCGATTTTTGTCTATTATCATTAATCGATGCTTCATAAGTATAATTTAAATCTCAAGCATCAAAAACAATGATCTACATGAATGGTGACGATGGTAGGACATCCCAACTTTACATTCCGACTATTGAAATGATATTTTTTAAAAAATACAAATTAGAAGTACAAAAAACCATTAGTTGATTTTTAGTTTTACATTGTTCTTTTGTTAAAAATGAGAGGCAGGTCTTTTGTTTCCCCTTCTAAGAATTTTGAAATTTACTCAATGTGTTTTATGTCAAGCAAGTGGATTAATTTCAGGAAAAAAAGAGAGAGTGAGTATACTCTAAAATTCGAGTGTCTTTGTTCATGCAGATATAACATCACATGCCCCAAACTAATTTCTTTCGATGCAAGTTTTGGTCAAAGTAAAAATTAACATAGAAGTTTAGAAATAATATAAAAGTAATAAAGTAAAATAGATAAAAAGAGTTATTCCATTTCATTTGAAAGTGTAAATTTCTTTTATGTTTGAAAATATTGGAATTACAAGTGAGCCCTACTTAAATTTTTGGCTAAACATGTTGGGCTTGACGGCGAATTTCAACCAAAGTGGTGAGTAATAGGTAAGTCTAACTTTAAGTTTTAATTAAACTTATTGAGCTTGACGACGAAGTCCAAATACATTGAAAATAGTGTTCATGGACATTTGTTAGGCCTAAAGTGGATTGGGGTCCAATCAAATTAAGGTAGATCTCGTATATAAGTGTATATATATATAAATATAGAGGTAAATTTGATATTATATATTAATTTAAAATTTTAAAATTATAAATTATAAGTTAAGTATCTATTTATATACAAGTTATTTTTAATTTGTCCTTCTAACGTGGGGCAATTGGTTTTTCCTAACCCATATCTGCTTCCACCAGAAACGTGTAAATTTAGTTAGGAAAAAGAATTCTTAAAATTTACTCCTCAAACATTGCAGCGGCCCGTTGGTATTTTAAAGCAATGAACTTGATAATTTTTCATGAAGCAGTAATGAGTACGAGCGCTAGGAGATAAGACCAAAGACTAATATAGCTGTCTCATTCATGTATATTGTATTACAAAGGTCCGTTTGGTGACAACCACTTTCTTTTTGTAGTTACCAAACGGGGAATAGTCCGCAGCAATTGAATTGCATGTTCATATTTTCCAAGAGTAGAGATCTACATATATCCCCACATGAGCCATAGTGCATACATTAACGAGTCAAAGAGAGAGTAATAATCTTTTCATGTAAGAAAAGTTAGCTTGCAAATGTACAGAGAAAAGGGTTCTTACTTGGGGAAATATCCAGTCCATTAGGGTTGACACTCTTTCCCAACAAATATCATCTAAGACAATATTGATCATATCCATAAGCCTTGCCCTTGTGCGATGTGGGAGGATGACATGATAAAGATATGTATAACTACACCAACGTTTTAAAAATCATACCACTCATCAAACTGAAAATTTATCAGTTTAAGAGTTTCTAATTTAGCCAATAGTTCAGCCATATTCGAACCAATGATGTAATGTTTATATTATAAATATTAATTAATGTATGAAAAATACATAATATAATTAATATTAAGAAAAAATACTGAATTTAATTTTAAGCATTATTATTATTATTATTATTGATAGTTAAATTTATTTCACTAATTCAATAAAGTGCCTTAAATATAAAAAAATTAAATATTAATTCAACAAATAAATGTAAAAATATACAAAAAAAATATCTTATCAGAATATTTAATCAAAATATAGTATAACTTTAATAACATCTTATGTATTTAACATGTGTTGAAGTAAAAAATTATTGAATAATTTGAAAGATAATTTATTTGATTCATATAAACTTTTTTATAAAGAAAAACAAATCGAAGATAAATTACAATATAAAAATAGATATTAAATTAAGAAGAAGAAAATTAAAATTTAAAAGTCTATTTGTTTATTAATTTAGATAGTTCGATTTTCATGATTTATGATTATTTTATTTAGTTTAGTAGTTCAATAGTAGTCTTTTCTGATTTTACTAAATTTAATTCCATTTTAATATTTAGATCCCATCCAAACTTTTTTTCTTTTAATCGATTGATTTAACTATCTAATTGGGTCCGTTTTTTAGAACACTAGTCGGGACATTGCGGTTGGTGTATCTCAGATGAGTGGTTGATTATGGGTTGTGGACTGTCATGTCATGTCATGATCCACTAGTACTGAGTCTCATGTACGTACCAGGTAGGGCTTCAGCCCAAAGACAGAGCTGGGCATCAAGAAATCAAAATCACATCATTTCAGCAGAGTATTCATTTGGACAGTGCTTTTGGATTTTTTGACTGTCTTGATTCCACTTGCTTTAAGGCCGAAACCATGCGCAGAAGGTACACAAAATATCAGTGCATCGAATTTTTTGGAGATTAAACGCTCACAATTTTATTTTCTTTTCTATTTTCCATTTTTAATTTTTCCCTTATTCCTTCTTCATTTTTTTGTATTCTAGTTAATTAAAGAGAAATATTAGATGTTTGTCCTATACCTCTTTTCACTTCTAGTGTTGGTAACTGTTTATACTATTTACTAACTATTTATTGAATATTTTATTACTTCATTTACATTCAAACAACATTATTGTGTATCCCTAAATTTTAATTTATTATATTGTCTTCTTTCAATCTCATTTTTAATTTTAATTTATTAACTTTTGTCTTTATTAAATCTATTTCTTTGTCCAAAATGATATAAATTTATATTTCAAAAAATATTTATTTAATTATTTACATGCGCCAAATGTGCAATGTATAGTTTTTTTTTTAAATTCCAACATAGATAATTTTATTATATTTTACTTTTTGTTTTGCACTAGTTGACTCAATCATGATAATTAAATCTTATTAATGAACAAAATTCATCGAAACATATCAACAACATTATTGTGTATCCCTAAATTTAATTAAAATTGCATTAATTATAAAATAAAATTTTAAGCATTAATTCTCTTATCACAATACACTCCGTAAATTTTATAAAATTACTTCAATTGAAAATTGTATATTTATTGATTAAAAATTTTTTTATAGATAAATTTATGATGAATTAAAATTTATAATAAATTTTTTATTTGCTGATCAATAAATGTAATTATTTTTTATTAATTTTTTTCTAAAAATTTCAATAAAATTTTATACAATTGCTCACAATACTTTATTTTAATAATTGTTTGGTTTCTTAGTGGACCTAACTCCTGTAAATTTTTATTCGAATTTCTTCATATACTCATTTAATTTTCAACTAAAATGTGATCATAATAAAATAAGTTTTATTTTTAATTAATCGTAATAGATTAAAATATTACTGATTACCAAAAGTAGGCAACCTTAAAAAAAATTGATTGGATCCAAACCCGACTTGGAATCTGAGCGTATTAATTAGACGCAAAAATAAGTACTCATTAGGTTTGGGTCGAGTCTCATCAATTTAAATAATAATTGTTTTGGGTCTCCGTTGAGCTGGATAACAGCTCTCGCCGCCCTTAAAATTGTTGAATCTTGCTTCTCTTGACAATTGACAAATTGAATTGATTTGGTAGAATTCTATCTCCCTCTCCTTGAACTCAGAGTTTCACAACAACAACAACACATATTTTTGTCTAATTATTTAAACAGAATATATTAATTGCAGATATTGACTGTGCTCCGTAACAATATTACCAAGGGAGATGAATGAGTATAAAATTGCATGATAAATTTAAGTTTTGAACTATAATCACGTATATCTTGATTAGGCACATAAGTATTCAAATAATAAATAAATATCCCTGAATATAAATGACCATATCGAGGAGCAGTGGTTGAGAGAAGGAAAGCTGAAGAGGCATTATTTATTGGGAAAAGGCACATGGGAAGAGGGCAGCATGTGATGGAGAAGAAGATGCACAGACGAAGGAGCTATAAAAGAAAAACATGGAGACACCCCACATATATATATATATATATATGTGTGTGTGTGTGTGTGTGTGTGTATGCATATATACAACCACAAAACATTCCAACTAAGTATCCCATGTGAAGATTCCCTCATATTTAGGCCACACCATGGTGGAGCTGCTGCCCAATCTTTTCCATACCCTCACCTTCACAACAGCACACAAACACACACATAGTAAATAACACTTCATACACATTTGGGTGTATACATTTTATGTCCCCATAATGTTTATAGCTAGGTCAACTACTTAATTATGTGTATTGGCCAATGACACACGACCCCATATTTCTGGTTATGCGTGTGTGTTTGTGAGAGAGAGAGAGAGAGAGAGAGATCTATCCATATTAATAATAATTTGTATGACCAAAGATGCTTTTATTTTTCCCATTCAATTATCCCCATATTAATTACGAAAGTCTGCAAGAATAAACAAATTCACTCACATGGGTGAGACATTCATATGAGGTTAATATCATTTCAAATTCAAGTTTGGGTAACATTAGGTTTCACCCACCTCTCTTAGGTTTGCTTTCTTAAGGAATGGTGGCATTGGACATCTTGGCATGCTTTCTTTCATCCCCCATCTTTTGCCTAACACCATTTCTATCTTTATCGTTTAGTTGAAAATGGTGAAAGGTAACAGGCATCTGTATAGGGAAACTGAAGAGCATAGCTTTCTATGCTGGAAGTAAAAATTAAATTCTTCCCCTAGGGCTACCTTTTTCTAAATTGTGTCACAATTTACTCCATTTTATGCTCCGCGTTATATTCCGAGTTCCACATTTATATAGATATTAGGTCCTCAATTTAATTTCAGCTCTTTTCTGGCACATTTAACACAATCTCATTGCTTTGGTCAAGAATCAGTAGGGATATTTAAAGTAATTTGTGTGTTCTCCCATATTTGATTGGCAAAACATTTTAGCATTTTCTAGTAATCATCATCTCTGCTTTTGAATGTGATGCAATATATGCTGATGTATTCATTTAATTATTTCTACTAGAAATCATGTTTTGCATATGGTTTATTAAATTGAAAATGGAAAATGAGTGTTGATCTCAACATATTAATTACCTCAAAACCAGAAAATATAGTGTGTTTTCTTACAAAATAAAAGAGGAGCTTTTATAAATGTGTATGTACGTATATGCGTGGGACAGTGGTAAGTTGATTTTAACTTGATTGTAATATCCTATAATCATTATTCTAATATTAAATAAAATAATATATATATATATATATATATAAAGAATTACACTAATAATGTCGAAATAAATTTAATATAAAGAATTACACTAATAATGTCGAAATAAATTTACACGTCAATTGTAGATATTCCATTGAATTTCTCTAATAATTAGTTTCACCCCAGGTTTAGCAATAGATAATAATAAAATACTAACTTAAAGTATAAATAATTCAGACAAAAATAATAAAAACCCATCAAAGTAAACGATGAAGTTGAAAGGTGCTTGAAAACGAAAATGGTACTTTATTTACGCTTTAGAATCATATTTTCTATGCTATTCTGTCCATTTCCAATGAAACAAATGGATCAATCAAGAATTAATTACCTCACAAAAATTTTTTTAAAAAAATTGCTGAAAGGTTATAACACTAAGTAGGAAAGGTCCGAGGAGTACAATAAATTTAATAATCCACAAACAAATTTTTAAGATGAAAAAAAAAGAAAATGAAAAAGATAACAATAACTTTGTCATTGCGGCAGGTAAACCTAGCCGGAATCTTATGAGCAATAAACAACGCCTCATCTTCTCTCTCTCTCTCTCTCTCTCTCCCCCTCATTTTCTGTCTCCATACAGATTATCGCTGGATTCCAGTCTCGCCACCCATGTTCCTATAGCTAAGTCTCTCTCCGTGGACTCTATAATTTTCTCCATCAAAATTCAATTCAAACAGACACATACTGTGTGAAAGTACTTAATTAAGCTTTCACCTTTTGATGCTTGAATTTCTACTATGGCCTTTGTCCCAACTGCAACAGAAACCATGTTCAGAAACCATGAAGACAGCCGTTTTCCTTCATCTTCTCCCCAAGATTTTCACGGTATGTTCTCTGACAAATTATTAAACTGACGGTAATCTAAGTAACATATAGGGTTTTTCTGTTAACCTTCTCTTTACTTCTAATACTTGGAAAATGTGTAATAATGGTGCAGCTGTTTCCGAGTTCTTGATGAGGAGATCCATGCCGTCATTTTCAGGGATGGATCGGGCCGAAGAACTGCAGCCTGACGACGACATGTCGGACGACGGTTCGCAAATGCTCCGGGAGAAAAAGAGGAGGCTGAACCTGGACCAGGTGAAGGCACTGGAAAAGAGCTTCGAATTAGGTAACAGGCTGGAGCCCGAGAGGAAAATGCAGCTGGCTCGGGCTCTGGGCCTCCAGCCCCGACAGATTGCCATATGGTTTCAAAATAGGAGGGCCCGGTGGAAGACTAAGCAACTGGAGAAGGACTATGACGCGCTGAAGAGGCAGTTTGAGGCACTCAAAGCTGATAATGACGCCCTCAAGTCTCAGAACAAGGAGCTTCAAACACAGGTATAATGTAGACATATTAATTTATTAGGATTACAATAATAACATTTTCTTCAATCTGCTAGGTATTTTAGGATTTTAGGGTAATGCTTCACTATATTAACTGAAGATAAATTAGGTTTCCTTCGGAATCTTGAATCCTAATTACGTCACCTTGAATCTTGGGAATCGGGTCAAGTCTTCAGAACTCATTACAACATTAACAATTCCCTCACTTCGTAATTTCTGGTTCTGATCTGATTAATTGTTGCAGTTAATGGCTCTGAAAAGTAGGGTATCAACGGCATCTGGGCCAGTCAACTTGAACGGCAAAGAGAATGAGGGCTCTTGGAGCAATGGAAGTGAGAACAGTTGTGACGTCAACCTGAACATAACAGCGTCAACAGACAGCACATTGTATCCTCACCATCGAATTCAATCCAACGAAAACGCCGCAGCAGCTGCCATATTCCCCGCCGCAGCCGTCGGTCTAACAGAACTCCTCCACGGCTCATCAGGGACAGATCATGCTGCCGGCTCCGTCTCCAACGACGGCTTCTGCAACATGTTTCCCGGCGGCGCCGTTGAAGAAAACCAGGATTTCTGGCGGTGGTCCGAGCAACAAAATTTCCATTAAATGATCCATCGGAAACCAAATTAAGCTGACGGGGACAAGTACTCTCTTACCAACTTCATCCGGCCAGGTGTAATCCAGATACTGTGCGCAGGGGAAAGGCCAAATGAAATTGCTACAATTTGTTAGTAAGCCTGAACATAATGGGACCTGGATGGCTCCTGATTAAATAAAAAAACTATGGGATTCCGCATTTCTTTCATTATTTTTTTCCTTTTGTGCTGCCACACTTATATCGTTACATGAATGTTTTTTCTTTTGATTTCTTGTTATACATATTTCGGGGGCCCCTGTCCCATTGTCAGAAAAATGTTAGTATGATTATTGTATGATCATAACATGATCTCATGAATATAAACATAATAAGAACGATGCACGTTACATGCAAAAATAATATAATCTCTGGCAGCCAGTGGGTGTCCTACTCTGGCATGGCCCATAATGTGCATAGAGAATCAAGATTCTCTCCATCTCTCTCAGACCCAGTATTTCGACTTTCCAAATGTCCAACTCAATCGAGTCATCATTTTGTTTAACCACACAAAGCAAGAATTATGAGTAATTTTGAATTAAGAAAACTTTAGGAAGGTTCCAATGAAGATGCAGATATATATTCGTTCGATAATTATACGGATGACAATATGCTTGCCAGGGAATCATGAATAAAGAAAAACAAGGATTCGAAGCACGACTTCCAAGAGGGAAGAGGCCAATTAGTTAAGACCTTAAATGGGAAACGGAAGAAAAACAGCTCCTTTCCATCCTGCACCCGGTGTATCGGGTGTGAATATCTTTGGACTGACGCTGTGACACATGTTCAAATCTAAAATTAAAAAAACTTTTAAATTAACAAAAAAAAAGTACAAAAATAAATTGTACAAAATAAATAGATAAATAAAACAGAAATCTTTACAATGTTTAAGATACAGAAATTTAAATATCTTCATAGTATTTTAATATTTAAAATTTATTTTAGATCCTTTTTAATGTGTGTGTGTGTGTGTGTATATTTGTTTTATTCACCTATTATGTTAATATGAAAAATATAAAATTATTAAAATTATAGCACTTTACCTAATAATATTTTTATTTTATTTTTTAAAAATATTAAATATAATATAGAAACCATTAAAATATTTAAGATAAATAAATCTAAGTACTTTTGTAGTATTTTTTAATTTTTAACTTCATTAAAAAAATTAATTTTATTTTTTTGTGTATATAGTTATTTTATTCATTCATTATTTTTATACAAAAATATAAAATTACTAAACATTACTATATTATTATTAAATAGACATTTTAATTTTATTTATAGAAAAATTAGAAAATTTTAGATTTGAATTAAAAGATCCACACCCACTGTATATCACCGGATAGGGTGTAGGATTGCATGGACCGAAATACAGAGGCACAAGGGTATATAGTTTCGGGGGTTCCTTCTTATTATCATTCGCTGTGTTTGTTTTTAAATTTATAATTATCAATAAACACTTCAAAATTTTACAAACTAAATATTTTATCAAATAAATTTTCTTCAAATTCAAATTTAAAATTTTACCTCTTATCTTCTATAATTAGCTAATAATTTTTCAATTATTATACTTACCCACGATCAAATCAACATCTATGCTTATATTTTTCTTATTTATATTTATTT
Source organism: Avicennia marina (assembly GCA_019155195.1). Classification (NCBI taxonomy): domain Eukaryota; kingdom Viridiplantae; phylum Streptophyta; class Magnoliopsida; order Lamiales; family Acanthaceae; genus Avicennia; species Avicennia marina. The sequence continues at coordinate 13,003,371 of CM032765.1, forward strand.
TTTATTATCCTATATATATATACACATCTAATTATTATTACATATTAAATATATATATATAAATAATTTTTCTACTCTTTCAAATCTTATAAACCAAATATAATTTTTATCCGTACTCAAATAACCCAAATCTTAGTTTCCTTATGTTTTTTTCCTTGCTCGAGTTTGGGACTGCAACCTGTCTGCCAACAACAGGAGAAATTAACGCAGTCATATTGCTCGAAATTCATTCATGTGGAACCCCACTCTTGTCCTGCATATAATTTTAGGTCTAATTGTATTATAACAGCAGTGATTAGTAGGCAAGTTGAATTCCGGATACTGATTAGGAGGAAAAGAATTAAATTCGAAACTCAATTTAAAGGAATTACAAGATTTACTTAAAAGTCAAAAGTAAGATCCAAAAGATAAAAAAACAAAAAAAAAAAGAAAGAAAAAGAGAAAAGAGCGTAAACAAATTCAAATAAATTTCTTCTGTGATAATATCACGGTCCTTCGTTGAATTCAACATTTTTGGTTAACCACATATTTCCTGCCTTTCTTTGTACTTTTCAGGCACAGAGTCAGTGGGATATGGGAGACTAACCCCTCTCACTTTTGTCAAATTCCTTGACTTCGTCTGATTCAAATAGGTAAAGGAATACAGAAGAGAGGGCATTCTATTGGTCCACCTAAGGCAGCCAAGCCCACTTCTTTTTGGAGACTTGTTAAGTATGATCAAACGGACATAATGCTTTATACTTTTTTGGTATTTAATAGGCAAACGAAGAAAATGCGTTGTTAATTCAGACTCGACAGGATTTGATATGTCATTACTTGGGCCTTGGTGGTTTGTAGCTAAAATCCCAAATGAAGTACTAGGCCAGGTAATGGGCCATTTCTTCTAAATTTCTTTCCAGGCCCATGATAGTATTTAGAGTCCACTGATAGGCCCATTAACTAGAATGAAACCCATAATAACATTCAAATATATTTTCGTTTTTCGTGCGTATTCTTTTAAGTGTATTTTTTTAATTTAAATTTAAAAAAAAAAGATAAAGAAAAGTGAAAATTTTTCTTACCCATATCAGATTATGTGTAAAAATATAATGGTTGATTTGTGTATCTAGATTTTTAAAAATTATAAACAAGTATGGCAACCCATAAAGCCACGGTGGTTACTTGTTTTTTTAATCTAATGTTGATTCATGAGTAGCAAGTTTTCTCACTTTAAAGTTTCCATATTCTTACACTAACCAAACAATAAACAAATAAATAAAAAGTCACTCTCATAAACTCAAGCCATGTAGTAAAATACTTCACTCATAGTAAAAACTAAGCACTGCATCGACATTTTTAAAACTTGAATGTAATATTTTTGGTCCATTTTCGTGGTGCGTACAATAGCATGGTTTGAAAAAAATTACTAGTGTGTCAGATGTTGTATTATGAGACGTTTGTTCAAATTTAAACTCGAAAATCCAGCCAAAGAGAAAAGAAACATGGAAAATTAAAGTTAATTCTAAAAAGAATAAAAAGGAGCACACCACACTTAACAAGTCCCCATCCATGACCACAATTCGCAAAACTTTCCACCATCCATGTTTGGAAAGGGAAAAAAACTAATCCAATGGCAAAATCCCATTAAAAAAATAAGTTTATATTGTTATAGTTTTTGATAGTTTATCTTTTTTCTTTTACTTTTATAAAATTAAAAATATTCATAAAAAATAGTACACCCAATTAAGGTTACGTTCATTTTAAATTTTAAGTGTATATTTTCAATATTAATATATTTTTAAAAATCATGTAAAATAAAAAAAATTAAAAATATAATAATTAAAGTTCGTATATTATTTAAGTAGAAAACTGAAAAAAATTAAAAAATATATAATAAGAACACTATGTTCATATTCCTCCTGTTACGGCCTTCAGCCGTTCAGCGTTCTAGTTTCCCTCTCAAATCTCTATCTAATCCATCTCACTTCTTTTCACGAAAAAAACGCACGTTTCTGTCTCCTCCCGCCTGTCTATCCTATACACGCACTCTCACACACTATACACTAAGCTAACTTTTGTTCCTTTGTTTGACCTCGAGAACGTGTGGTGTCCCAGCGCCTCTTTGTTTTCAATTCAAAAAGCCATGTTCTTGAGTTCTTACAGTGGGCTCATTGATTTGCCATTTGAATGTGTGTTGTGTGCCTGTGAAACGGAGAACTGTGTGTTGCGTTGCTCAATGCGCATTCTTTAAAGCTTTTGCGTTTCGTATGTGTACATTGAGCTTTAGTTCGCACTTCATTATTTTGCATGCTCCCAATCTCTTCACTTGCTGCCCTTTCTTTATGAGAAAGATCCCGTGGATTCCATTTTTAAGCCGTCTTTCAAATTAAGTCATCCGGGCTTGGGTTGTTTTTGCCTCCTTGATTTGGTTTTTCATTAAAGGTTTAATCTTTCTTTCTTTATTTATTAATGAAGTTCGTTAAAGGAAGTTTCGTTAGAGATTCATTTTTCTTAACCCCTTGTTGTCTTATCTGATTAGTTTGGTATCTTTGGATTAGGGAGTCCCCCATTTAAACCAACAAACTTAAGCCAAAAAATCCAAGAAAAGAATCTTGGGTGATGGCCAAGTGAAGAAAGGAACGATTTTGATGCATTGAGGGCTCATTCTTTGGTTTATGGCATCTTAGTTCCAGGATTTTGGGGAAGATGGGGCTGGGTCCGGTAGCTATAAACGGGGGCACTATGGTGGCGAGCAATTCAATGTCAAGGGTAAGGCCTGTAAGGAGAAGAATACTCAACGATATTAATGAAGATGACGGTGGGGAGAGTCGATGTTGGATTAAGTTGAGACTTTTTGGAAGCTGCTTGGCTACAAGGTCCGATGTTGATAGCACTATTAGTGACTCTAGCTCACAATATGGTAAAGGAAACAATGTCTTTCAGCAATTTTCAATTTACAGTACCTTTTTCTAATAATTTGTATTCCGTGGTTGTTTTTTCCTTTTATTATGCACTCATGCAAATTGTATGACGTTGCAATTATTTGATCAACCCATCTATATGAAGTCAATTAAGTTTTTTGGATGGAGAATGTGCTAGAAATTTCAGTTGTAGTTCTTGTTGCATCTGTACGTACAGTTAGGCGTTAAGGGTGTGCTTCTTGATGTTGTAATTTGGCATGGTGATGTATTCTCCTTTGTTGGATTGGATTGTTTACTTTTTTGGATCTCTTCAGAACATAGCGCACTTAATGGTACTTTCCAACTGGGTATCTGGAGGTTGTTTTTCTCTCAATAATCATTATTTCATAATTTTAACTTTCGTGTTGCTGTCTATCCGATCATCTATGTTCTCACTCAATATGGGGGGTGTGTGTGGTAAATTTACACTTGTTCTGTCATGGTGGTTGATTCCTTGTTCCAGTTTTGTTTAAAGACATTAAATTTTTAATAATGAGATTAAGTGCAATTTACACGGTCAATTCCATTTTCCTTCAGTTTATTTTTGATTTCTGAAGTTAACAAGAATATTGTAGAATATAAATTGATGCGTTTCTGAGATTCAGCTAGCAGCATTATTATGTTGAAAGTGCAAGGATGAAATCCAAATAATAGGATAAACCAGAACTAGGATTCATTCCTAGTGGAATAAAACTTTCACCACGAGGCATTGTGTTGTTCCATGTGACTTCATTATGTAGTTTGCCCTCCATTTAGATCTTCTAATTCCACAAGAACACATTATGAGTGGGTTTTCTTATTGAAAGCTCTTATGGTACAGAGTTGTTTGGTTCACTGCTAACTGATTAAGCAGAATCCTATTGTATTATGAAAAAAAATAGTTTTACTATTATGGAACTGATTTTCTTTCTTTGAGGGCCTTCCCATATTTATCTTCAAAACTTACAGAATTGCATTCTAATTATCTGTAATGAAGTTTGAAGAAAGACAAACTTTCATATGCATGACGAAAGACATATGGTTTCTACTCTGTTCTCTTCACTTTTGGGGTCCTAATCTGTTTTCCTTCTTTCTTAATATGAAGACTATTATGTTGAAACTATGACTTTTATCCCTACTCCAGAAGAATGTCAGAAACCTTAAAAAAAGTCAGAAAATAGTAAACAACACGTAGGTAAGAGGTTGACAGTGCAATTAGTTTATTCGAACAGTTAAGAAATAAAGGTCAACAAGTTAATTCAAGAGAGAGATCTTAATATTTCTACATATGCAGTAGGATGTTCAGAAAATAATCAGCTCGTTCAGTCAAATGACTCCACTGCATAAACGCTTTTCTTAACAAAATGCTTTGACCTGCTTCTTGAGAAATGTCTGTAAACATATGAATTTAAGAATTTTGTCCTACAATGTCAAGTATCAAAAACTGGTGAGATATTGGTTTGAATTCTCAAAGTTTGGCAGACGCTGGATTTGGGTTTTGCAAATATAGGGGACATATAAATGGAGAAAAAACACAATTCTTTCTGTTGTTAGGCCGAATACTGCATAGATCCTCTACATTCACGCATAAATATACTTGCAAATGAGAACCAACTTAACTTTCTCTATTCTGGTTTAAAATAAGATTTAATTAAAGTTGCAGCTTGATCTCTAGCTTGTAAGATGAATCCTGGTTTTATTTTTCATCTTACCTTTGACTTCTGCATCTGCTGGAGCAGTTTGGTTACAAAGCTTTCTATTTTTAATGTACACAATCATTTTCTAATTTAAACTGTTAAACTTCTAGCAGCAGAAATCTTTTGCAAGAAGCACTGGCATTTACTGCCATCTTTATAACTGGTGTTCTAAATGATATAGTTACATTATTCGTCTGTTTATCATTAGCAGCAGAAAGTAAATCAACAAATGACACAAGTATAGGCCAACCAATTGCTCCAGTTATATCATCTTCAACAACCAGCAATGCAGAAAGTGTTTCATCAACTCCTAAAACAGGAGAAGAATTAAAAATAGCTTCACAGCTACGAAAGTTCACTTATAATGAATTGAGACTGGCTACAAGGAATTTTAGGCCAGACGGTCTCCTTGGAGAGGGTGGCTTTGGATGTGTTTTTAAGGGTTGGATCAATGAGAAGAGTAGCACACCAGTTAAACCTGGCACAGGGCTTACTGTTGCAGTCAAAACTCTAAATCATGAGGGCCTTCAAGGCCACAGAGAGTGGCTGGTATGATGTCACATAGTTTTGGCCTTTATTTGTTTCTGAATTAATTGACTCAAATTCATAAATTTACTTATGACTTATTATCACATTTCAGGCTGAAGTAAATTATCTAGGTGAGCTCATCCATCCACATTTGGTTAAATTGATTGGGTATTGCATAGAGGACAATCAAAGGCTCCTAGTCTATGAATTCATGGCTAGGGGAAGCTTGGAGAATCACTTGTTCAGGAGTATGTATTTAAGTGCTTATGCACCAATATCTGCTTTTCTCTGTGCTGAGTGTGCTGTGTGCGTGTGGTTTTGCTAATGATTTAGTCTATATTGTCTGAGCTACAGGATCGCTGCCTCTTCCTTGGTCCACAAGGATGAAAATTGCACTGACTGCAGCGAAGGGGCTTGCATTTCTTCATGAAGAAGCAGAGAGACCAGTTATATACCGGGATTTCAAAACTTCTAACATTCTGCTAGATGCCGTATGGTGCATGAAATCCTGTGATGTGATATTATTGTATGCTTATATGTCTTTATTCTCAAAACCTTTCATTTATTGCTGGTGATCTAGGATTACAATGCAAAGCTATCTGATTTTGGGCTTGCCAAGGATGGTCCTGAGGGCGATAAAACGCATGTAACAACTCGTGTGATGGGAACACAAGGCTATGCTGCACCAGAGTATGTCATGACAGGTATACGCTTATCCTAAATGCAGTGCATGAATTGTTTGTCATTTCTTTTCGCTTATTGTTTCTGGTCATGATTATAAGGATCCCAATATGTGAAGGGCTTGAAGAAAAAAAATGCAAAAAGATTGAATTGTGATTACATTAGATGTTGTGGTACTGCTCACATAGCCCCCAAAGCTTAAATCTTTTAAGATTCTTCATTCATCAACAAGCTTGACACATTACATGTTATGCCAGGGCATCTAACAACTAAGAGTGATGTTTATAGTTTTGGAGTGGTTTTGCTTGAACTGTTGACTGGACAAAAATCCATGGATAAAAGCCGACCAAACGGCGAACACAACTTGGTGGAATGGGCAAGACCGTACCTCGGAGAGCGGAGAAGATTCTATAGGCTAATTGATCCTCGTCTTGAGGGTCGCTTCTCAATCACAGGTGCTCAACAGGCTGTTCGGTTGGCTGCACAATGCCTTAACCGGGAGGCAAAAATCAGACCTGCGATGAGTGAAGTTGTTGAGGCCCTGATGCCACTGCCTAATATGAAGGACATGGCGTGTTCCTCATCCTATTTCCAGGCCATAAATGCTGCTCGCGCTGGCATCAAGATGAATGCTAGAAATGGAAGGTTGCAGCCAGCTGGGAGCCCTTACACGCCCAACCGTAATCATGGGTCTCCGTATCATCATATTCAACCCTTCTGGACACCGATGGCTAACAAATCATAACTGGAACTTTGGTTGCTGTCGTTCTTTCCTCATCAGATCCTTTTGTCTCACATGATTGCTTCTCTCTCATATTTGTTATCATCAGCTGAATATTTATAACAGATGAGCTTTACTTCAGATGCGGCCAGTTGCAGAGCTGAGCAACTTTCTCCACTCTTTTTTTCGATTGTTCTGTAAACGCTGAAATGCTAAGATAAATGGGAAGAATGAAAGAGTTGGTTGTCTTGTCTATAGACTCTTTCGACATGGAAATGATGACTTGAGAACGACACATGCTATAATACCAACGATTTTCGGCACATCACGGTTGCCATTGCCGTAATATTATCTTTCTTTATTCATATTCAGTACCAGTAACTTGGCTGGCAAGCATGGATCAATATTTTGCAGGAACTCTATATCATGCGCAGACTTTCCCAATATTTCTAGACAAGTGACTTAGCAGAGAGATTGTGCGATGGAGCAATTTCGGGATTGTATTATTACATGTCAAACGTCAAGAACCACGGCGCAGAAAACTGAGATCCGTGGAGATCATTATACAATGATTATTGAACATGCAAACATGGATCTCTGGCTGCGTATTCCCTAGCACCTACACTCTAAAAACACCGTCCGTATTCATTAGCTGGAGCATTGATATTGAATGGAGCGGCAGGGGAAGAGGCTGTGCGCAAATAAGAAATTCTCGTGACACTGGTTTCATGGACGGCCGAGATTTTGGGCCGGAGCGCAGGCAAGACAGTGCTACCGCGACACTGCGAACCACGTCCTGAGCCACTTCTTGGTCCGCCGGACGGAGTGGCCTCACATCAAACAGATCCTGGAGCATTAAGTTCTGCACAGGTTCTTGAGAGTTCATGGACGAAAGAAATCGCCCAGGATGACTTCCAAAAACGGTTTCCAATGCCACCACACCAAGCTATAGACTTCTGTAACAACCAGGGTGTTTGCTAGCTCTGTTTCTCAACAAGTTGATACGCAACAAAATCAATCAGGATTTACACATCATATCACGTGTTCATGTTTGCGAAGAAATTAGAAGAACAGCACCATTCTGAGTTTATGTATATTCCAGGGGCCATATACCCGCAAGTCCCAACAACCAACGTTTGATTGGACGAATCAGGATCCAACAATCTGGCCATGCCAAAAGCAGATGAAGAAGGCTTCAAGCTTTGAATTCAAGAGCACGTTGTTGGAGGAAACGTCTCTGTACCCATAACCGAAGGTGTAGCATCATTCTTTCCCTGACATGTTCGTATAACAATGGCAGCGCGGCAGGCAGGCAACCGAAGGAGTGAGCATTGCCGCAGGGCGCAGGCAAGGGTGGATTTAAATGCGGCGGCGCAGCAAACTCATCTCCATATTAATTGAATACCATGCTTATATAATATACATATAAATATATGTTGCATAATTAAAATAACTTATAAATCAACAATTAATTACATGTAATTTAAATATGTTAATTGTATATATAATTTTGTATTTGATTAATTTAAAAATTAGTTGATATAATTAGTAACTCAATCACTCTACTAAAAATTAAACGAAGCAACCATATAAAAAGAATTAATTGTAAATAAATGCACATTTTAATTATGATGATATATACATTTTTATCTCAAAAACTAATATTTTTTCTAATATTAAAAATTTACAAATATGACAAAACTAATTAAATTTGAATATTTATTTATTGAAATTTTTTATTTATATATTGTAGTTATTATTATAAATTGGGTAATATATTTACTTCGTTGTGTTTATCATATGATAAACTCTATTAATGTCTTACTTTAACAAATAGTTCATTAAATTTTAAAAAAAGCTAATAAAAATTTAATTTTCTGTTTCAACTTTAAGAGTTTTAATAATAAATTAATTTTTAGTAGTATATTTTAATTAAGTAAAAATAATGATTAAGCAAACTTGCACTTAATTTTAATTTTTATTATTAAATTTTTAATGATAAGAAGATCATTTGGTCCTATATTTCATCTTAAATATACCGATCTTTAAAAAAGGAAAATTTGCGAAATTTTATTTATTTTCTATCTATTAGGTAATAGAGTTATGAAATCAATGTTTTCCAACTAATTCTTAGTTATTTTTACAAATACAATTACGCGATTATAATTTAGTTAAATTTATAATTTTTTAAACAATTTAGGATTTTGTTAATTTTCTTAATTACAGTTACATTTTAACTTATTTAAAATTTTATCACCTAAAAATTTCTATTTTACATAATTTTAAAATAACTATATAAATAGTTTGAATATGTTGGGATTTTATCAATTTTCTGCTAAAGATTTCTGTTTTACCTAATTTAAAAATCACAATATAAGAAGTTTGAATATGTAGAGATCCTATCAATTTTCTGTTGCTAAAAGATATATATTAATTTAAAATCTGTATATCGCACTTGTAAATCAATTATTATAGACATAATAAAAGTATTATTTGTAATAATAGTATTAAAAAAATTAATTCTCAAATTAAGTTTTTTTGGATCTGGGATGAGGATTGGGCAGGACAGATTTTATACGCATAGCACGTGTACAAGTTTGGGAATCTGAATTTTTCAGTCCACGGAAACCATTATTATTCATAATTTCCCCAAAATTGTTCCCATAGAAATTTACCGAACCCGTGATTTCCTTTGAGCATGGCAAGCCTCTGCCAATTGTGTTATGTACCACATTGTATTTATTTCACATTTGTCTTTATTTATTCTTGCTTTATGCATCAATTGTGAATAAATTTTGATATAAATGTCTTAATGATCAATATAATTATTTGATTAAAGTTTAGCCACAACACCCCCAATAATATAAAATTATATGAAAGATCACATAAAGTGTCGGAATATTTAATGGTAATTGATTATTTTAATATAATAAATATTACTGATAGAAATTTTAATCATCTTAAAATAATTGATTAGAATAAAATATTAAAATCCTCCTAACCTGTCCATAGGAATCAAGAATTTTTTTTAATAATTTTATTATAAAGTTTCCATAAAATCTTATTGAATTAAAATTTAGGATATAAGCAATTTTTACGTCATTGGATTTGTGTCATATGTCTTACATCGGTAAAATTTAGCCCATTTTAAATGTCATTCAAGTTTTGAGCCTTGCACATCAAGTATTAGAGTGATTATTGCTTGTGACATCCCTCGTGCTCTACAGGATGTTATACCATTAGTTGTTGAAACTCAACAAATTTATAAACATAATCAAGAAATTCCACAAGATATTGAAAATATAGTAGATTTGATTGTTTAAGAACTACATAAAAATATTAAATGATAGTTGAATAACTCTCCCCTGGTGAGAATGTAAATACAACATTAAGAATATATACTAGGAAAACAAACTGACAATATCTAGTGATTATATAGTGTATTTGCAAGAATGTCTAATATTGGAGTAAAAAATAATCCTAATTTGTTTTTACAAGCCATAAGTTCTAGAGAATCAGACTTATGGTACAATTCTATGAAAGAGAAAATGGAGTCCATGAAGCATAACAATATTTGGGATCTTGTTAAGTTGTCTAAAGGAGTAAAACACATTGGATGCAAATAGGTCTTTAAAATTAAGAAAAACTCATTAGACAACACTGTGTAATAGGAGGTAAGACTCGTTGCTAAGGGATTCACTCAAAGGAAAGGAATCAACTACACAAAGCGTTCTCTCGTGCATTTAAGAAAGATTCCCTTCGCATAATCATGGTATTAGTTACATATTTTGATTTGGAGTTGTAACTAATAGATGTGAAAATGGCATTCCTTAATGGCAACATAAAAGAAGAGGTTTACGTGACACAATTTGAGACTTCTCCTCTAATGGTGGTGAGCAATTGGTCTGTAAGTTTAATAAATTTTTGTATGAGTTGAAATAAGCCTCATGTCAATGGTATTTAAAATTCAACAGTTTTATCTTATTATTTAGTTTTGAAGAGAATATTGTGGATGAGTGAATATATCATAAGGTTAGTTAGAGTAAAATTTGTTTTCTTATCCTATACGTTGATAACATATTACTTGCAACTAATGATAAATAAAAGCTATATGAGGTGAACTTATTCCTTTCTAAAAATTTTGAAATAAAGAATATAGGTGATGCATCTTATGTCATTGGTCTTAAAATACATCAAGATAAATCCCATAAGATTTTGGGACTATCTCAAGAAACCTATATCAATGAAATTTTCAAGAGATTTTGCATGAAGGATTGTTTACCAAGTGTAGATCCTATTGAAAAGGATGACAAGCTTAGTTTGGATCAATACCTTCACAATGACTTGAAAAGGGAATAGAAGAAAAACATTCCTTATACTTCCATAGTTGGAAGCCTAATGTGTTGGGACGATATCAAGGTAACCTAGATTTTGACCATTAGATAGCTACTAAAAGAGTGATGTAGTACTTGCAAACACCAAAAATTACATTCTCATATATGGACAAATTGACACTTTAAAAGTACTTGGGTACTCTGATGTGGATTATGCTAGTTGTGTTGATTCATAAAAATCAACATCAAGGTAAATTTTCATGTTTGTCGATGGAGCTGTATTATGGAAGAGTGCTAAGCAAATTTTAATTGCTCCCTCCACTACAGAAGCTAAACTTCTGTCTTGTTTTTAGGCCACATTGCATGGTATATAGTTGAGAAGATCATGTCTGAGCTTAAGTTGTGGATTCCATTTTCCAACCTATAAAGATTTATCATGACAATTCAATTGTTATATTTTTAGCTAAAAACAACAAAAGTGGAAGTCAATCTAAGCATATCAACAGTAAATTCTTAGCTATAAGGAAGTGGGTTAAAGAAAAAAAAATTGTTGAGTAAACCAACATTGAATTGATGAGATTGCAGATCCCTTGACAAAAGACATGCTACTAATGAAATTTAGAGATTTTGACGTGAATATGGGATTAAATCCCAATATATAATATTCATTATTGCATAAATGAAACACTAGTTTTATATGATTTTCTCATATTTTGTGCAAGTTTTGGTTTTGAGAAGGATTGTATATTTGGACCTTGAATAAATGTAAAATTTATTCATAAAGTAAAGTTACCATAAAATTTGAAAATATTGCATTATAATGCATGGAAGTTGGTGCTCACATAACAAAGAATTTATCACTATGATTCATGTATTATATTTTCTGTAACGTTAAGCTTGGATTAATGTTACCAAGTTGACTATTGGACAAAGTGAGAGAATGTTAGAATATATACATATTCATAACGTTGTCTAACATTTGGATAGAAATTGAAAGGTTTTAAACTCCTAAAAATGAGTCTAACAAATCTAAAATATAAAAGAATTCTTGTGGTGGTTGGATTTAGATAAGCTAACATACATTTTGATAGAGTTTGAATGTACAAAACTCAATTTTGAATAACCACAAATTCAATTTATGTAGATCGAGTTTGATGGGAATTCATTTATATAAAAGAGGCTTAGGCATTAAGGTCTCTATGCTCAAATCTCGTACACATATACCATCAAAGTAAAATTGAAGAGTATTGAAGATTTTGCTATGTTTGGAGTAAAAAAGAACCGTAGCAACTGATGGCAACATATTTGGGCAATAGCTAGAGGTAAATTTTGATCTTTTTTTTTTTTTTTGTTGTAACAATGTTTATTTGCTACTTTAATGTCAAACAAGCACTTTGTATCACACTATCTTATTCACCAAAACAAAAAGAAAAAAAGAAAGAAAGAAGAACACCACCACTTGTTCACTGTTTATGGTCATAAATCTCTCTTGGCTGTCCCCCAGCCCAATTCATCCTAGCGCCTCTTAGACAAAGAACTTAATGCTAGAATTAATCTGAACGGATAGTACTTTTATTATGGCTGTAACAATCGATTAACAAGTTTGATGTTGTAGCCAATTGGCTTCAACATCTATATTGAATAGACTGTAAGATCTATGTAGACTATATTTATTCAATTTTGTTTCTTGTAATGAATTTGGTTTTGTAATATTTTGTGAGTTTTGATTGTTAGCAAAAATATTAATTTTTGTGACAAAAATGCACGATTCATCTCACAATTAAAATGTATATTTATTTAAAATCAATTCTTTTTATATGGGTGTTTCTTTTAATTTTTAGTATACTGTTCAAATAACTCATTTTCGAATTAATGAAATATGAAATTGTATATCCAATTAATCGTTAAAAATTTCCAATGATTAATTGCAACTTTATTATTTATTTTAACCAAATAACTTATATTTACATTTGTATAATATAAATAATTATCCATACTATTTAATTACTATGGACTATGGAGATGGGGCGGGCGAAATCTGGTCTACTCCGCAGGAAAAATCCGCTTCTGCCCTCGCCTCTCCCAGTTCCGACTTCATTTCGGCAAGTGCCTGCCACCTTGTCATCACCATACCAACTTGTTTTCTAGAGGGAATCATGCTATACCTTTGTTATGGGCAAACCCTTTGGTAAAGAACTATTTCCACATCTATATGTGGATAGTTTTGAATATTATTACACACAAAGGGTAGTTTAATAACTTATTTTTTATATGTAGTGTTTGTAGTGATTGTAGATGTGTCATATTTCTTTATTTGAAAGGCTAAAAGAACCACTAAGGCTACGTTTGACCCCCTTTTCAATATGTACTTGCCTTGTTAAATTTTACGTTACTAAATATTTTATTCAACGATTTAAATTTAAATTTAAATTTTTATTTATTTATATAACTAATTGTTTTTTAATGATCGTATTTATTTATAATCTAAACAATACTTCTATATGTACACACTCACATTTATATGCGTTAGTAAAGTACATGTGTGTTGCATGTGAACAAAAAGTAATTATTTTGTTTTATTCTTTAAACAGACTTAATTGCATATGCATTCCCTACAAAATAATCTAGGTTATGTTTGTTTTGGTTTTTGATTGTATGTTTTTAGGTGTATTTTTTGAAAATTGTGTAAAATTAAGAAAGAAAAAGATTTTTTTTAAAAAGTATAATAATTGAAATGTGTGTATTTTTTGGGTAAAAATGAAACCAAACATAACTGTAATTTCTAATTCTACATCTCTTTCTTCTGAAATTATAAATAGCTGTTTTAAGAGATCACACATAAAACATTTAGAGCATGATTGGTGTGATAGAATAAAAGAGAAATAGAATGGACATTACTAATTTTATTCTTGAACATATGATAGGTACAAAGTTATATGAAGAGTTACAATTCCATTAAGAATCACTATTGCTAAAGTCACGGATTAGTTATTTATTCCAAATTATGAGCTTACCTTTTCCCAATCTATTAGGAATCTCCTTTCACTTTTGTCAATTTTTCTAATAAATTTAATAAAATATGATATGGCTAATGGGTAAGGTTTTAAACTTGTTGCCATGTCATAAAAATATTTTATTTTACACTATTAAAATACGTTTATTAATTTTTATTTTTAATGTATATGTTTTTACATATCAACAAATATATACATATGTATTATAATAATAATTATTAAATAATTAATACGTGAAAATATGAAACTATATAGATTGCACAAATACACACAAAATTAAATATATTCATATGTATTACCAATATATATTATCTTATCATTAATTATAATATAACTAAAACACATGCTAAATATGTAAAATATTTATTCATATTTTGGTATCCACACACAAACACCTGTAAAAAAAAATATAATTTAACACAATCTATATTAAATTAAATTTTTCAATAATATAAATATTTTCAAAGAAAGTGCATGTTGGTATACTAAATAAATAAATGTAAAATAATGGATGTGTGTGTGTGTGCGCGCGCATATTATCACAAATGTTTAGTATATTATGTATAAAGGCAATTAATATAATTATATCAATTCAATAGTTACTTTAAATATAATAAATATCAATATAAAGTTAGAAATAAAAACTATATAAATATTTATTTTACAATAAACAAGTTATTATCAATTATATATGTCTGTTCTATTATCTACTATAGATATAACTATATAAGTTTTATACACAATATAAACATTGCAATACGGTGTTGTTGTATCAATATTAGATATTAATTAAACATCTTAATATATATAATCATATTAAAAAATATATAATAATTAATTTTATATGTCGAAATAATGTTGTTTTGATTTAAAAATTAATTTTTAATTCATATTTTTTATTTTTAATTATCATTCATAAATATAAAATAAAATAATAAAATAAAAAGTTTATTAATTTCTTAGTCCCAATACCATCTCTTATGCATACCAAACATGGTATATGTTAAAATATCTCATTCCTTTTCTAATTTCATTTCATTTTTAAATTCATTTCATTTCTATCTCATTCCATTCTTAAATCTTTGTAGAATGAAATTCAACATATTAGAACCCGATCAAGCTTTTAAACATTACAACATGTTCAAGTAGAATGTTTTCTTTCAAATTGTATTATACTTCATATTTAGTACTGCATAAAATCTTCGGGTGCACACAATGCAAATGCAAAAGCATATTTTAAAGGACAAATAAATCCATTTGTAAATTGCAATCTGTGATTATAATATAAATTTAAAGTAGATACTTCAAGTTAAAAATATATATAAATACCATAAATTTAAAGGGGGGTGTTTTGTAATTTTAAAAGAAGGAGGTATGGTTGATAATTGCACTAACTTATAGGGAAGTCTCTACAATTATTACTTTTTAAAAGATTTTTAAAAATATTAAATTGCAGAAAATATGAATACATTCAAATATAAACTAAAATAAAAGAAATAATTTGTAGATATTATTATATCTATTACTTTGTTTAATTATTAAGATTTTCTATATCTTAAACATTATTTACAAGATTTTCAAAACACATTCGTGGCCTCACATCACAGACGTGAGCAAAAGGAGAGTGACAACCAATTGAAGTCCTTGTGATAGGCACTTATGCCTATGACTGGATAGTTATATTGGAGAAATGCATGAACATTTTTCCTATTGGCTGTATTGATAGTTTCTGAATCAATTTTTTTCTATGCTTTTGCATTGGCACCACTTGAGCAGACCCTTTTTTTTGCTTTCTGATTTTACCGCATGATGGAATTATTAATAGATTTTTTTTAATCTTATGTCATGCAGTTCATATTTTGCTAACGAATTTAGAGGGTGTTTGAATGAGTTTATGAGTGTTTTTCAAACATGTTATAAGATATTTGAGAGATTATAAGTTTTTTATGAGTATTATGTAAGTTTTTTAATAAAAGAGTTTATAAAGACCCTTAAATTACTCTTTTATCAATAGTATTTAAGTCATTTGCATTATTATTATATTGAAAAAATTATAATTAGCTATAATTATAAAATTTAATAAAATTTTATAAAATGATCTTATCAAATATTTTAAAATTATTTTTAAAATAAAATTTATAAACTTATAAATTTTAAAAATATGTTATAAGTTATATCATCTTACAAGCTTTTAAAACTAATCTTGGCCAAACACCCCCTTAGACAATGTTATCAGAGCTACAGTAAATTTTTTAATAAAAAATTTTATAAATACCCTTAAATTACTTTTTTATCAATAGTATTAAGTTATCAATGTTGTCAGAGCTACAGGATGTCTGCCTCTTCGTTGGTGCATAAGTGTGAAAATTGCACTGACTACAGCGAAGGGGCTTGCATTTCTTCACGAAGAAGCAGAAATTAAGACCAGACATATATCGGGATTTCGAAACTTCTAACATCCTGGTAGATGCGTTATGGTGCTCGAAATACTGTGGTGTGATGTATGCTTATTTTACCTAATTCTCGAAGCCTTTCATTTATTACTGTGTGTCCGGGACAACGCGAAGCTATCCGATTTTGGACTTGCCAAGGATGATCCTGAGGGACATAGAGCACATATAACAACTCGTGTGATGGGAACACATGGCTTTGCTGCTCCAGAGTATGCCATGACAGGTATGCTTGTCCTAAATGTTGTGCCTGTCAATTTTTTCCTCTTTATGTATGTAGTGATTATCTGCATCTCAATATGTGAAAAGCACATGAAGAGAAAATTGTTAAAAGTTTGAATTATGATGACATTAGATATTGTAATACTGCTCCTATAGCGCCTCAAGCTTGAATCTTTTAAGATTTTTCATTCATCGAAGCTTGACACTTTCATATGTCATATACCATGACATCAGACAACTAAGGGTGATGTCAATAGTTTTGGGATGGTTTTGCTTGAACTGTTGATTGGACAAAAGTCCACGGACAAAAGGCAACCAAATGGTGAGCACAGCTTGGGTGAAATGGGCAAGACCATACCTCGGAGAGTGAAGAAGATTCTATAGGCTAATTGATCCTCGCCTCGGGGGTCACTTCACAATCAAAGGTGCTCAACAGGCTGTTCAGTTGGCCGGCCGTTGCCTTAAGCGGGAGGCAAAAATTAGACTTGCAGTGAGTGAAGTTGTTGAGGCCCTGATGCCACTGCCTAATTTGAAGGACATGGCATGCTCCTCATTCTATTTCCAGGCCATAAATGCTGCTCGTGATGGCATCAAGATGAATGCTAGAAATGCAGAGTTGCAGCCAGCTGGGAGCCCTAGCACGCCTAACCGATGGCTAACAAATCATGCGTGGAACTTCGATTGTTGTTGTTCTCTCTTCATCAGATCCTTTGGTGTCACATGATTGGTTCTCTCCCATATTTGTTATTATCAGCTGAATATTTAAAACAGATGAGTTTTACTTCAGATGCGGCCAGTTGCAGAGCGGAGCAACTTTCTACACTCTTTTTCTCGATTGTTTTGTAAACGTTGTAGTGCTAAGATAAATTGTAAGAATGAAAGAGTTGGTAGTCTTGTCTATAGACTATTTCGACATGAAAATGATGACGTGAGAACGACACATGCCATCGTTTCTTGGCATTGGGCTAATAAGAATGATTTTCTGTACATCACAGTTACCATTGATGTAATATTATTTTTCTGTATTCATATTCAGTATCAGTAACTTGGCTGGCATGCATTAATCAATATTTTTCATGAACTCTATATCATGCGTAGACTTTCGCCAAATGTCTAGACAAGTGACTCAATAGACAGAGATTATGTGATGGAGCAATTTCGGGACTGTATTATTACATTTCAAACGTCAAGAAACAGGGTACAGAAAACTGAGCTCCATGGACATTATTATACAAAGACTATTGAACACTTAAACATGAATCTCTAGCCACATATTCTATAGCACTTACACACTAAAAACACCGTCCCAATTCATTAGCTGGAGCATTGATATCTCTAGCCACATATTCTATAGCACTTACACACTAAAAACACCGTCCCAATTCATTAGCTGGAGCATTGATATTGAATGGAGCGGCCGGGGAAGAGGCGGTGCGCAAATAAGAAATTCTTGTGACACTTGTTTCAGGGACGGCCGAGATTTTGGGTCGGAGCTCAGGCAAGACAGTGCTGTTGCGACAATGCGAACCACCTCCTGAGCCACTTCTAGGTCCGCCGGACGTGGTAGCCTCGCATCTAACAGATCCTGGAGCATTAAGTTCTGCACAGGTTCTTGAGAGTTCATGGACGAAAGAAATCCCCCAGGATGACCTCCAAAAATAGTTTCCAATGCCACTACACCAAAGCTATAAACATCGCACTTCTCTGTAACAACCATGGTGTAGGCTAGCTCTGTTTCAATTAGTTGATAAGCAGCAAAATGAATCAGGAGTTAAATATCATATAATATGAATTTTCTAAGAAATTAGAAGAACAGCACCATTCTGAGTTCGTGCATATACCTGGAGCAATATAACCGTACGTCCCAACAACCAGCGTTTGATTGGACGAACCAGGATCCAACAATCTGGCCGTGCCAAAATCAGATAAGAAGGCTTCAAGCCTCGAATTCAAGAGCACGTTGTTGGAGGAAACGTCTCTGTGTAGAATTGGACGGTCGCAATCGTGGTGCATGTAAGATAATGCATGGGCAATGGCCTTCACCACATTCAGTCTCTTGATCCAATTCAGTTCCACGGCCTCACTTTCATCCCTCAGCATGCAAAACAGGCTTCCTCTCTCCATGTAATCGTAGATGAGAAACATGCAGCGCCTGTGCAGACAGAAACCAAAGAGCTTCACTATGTTTTTGTGCCTTAGTTTGGACAACACCTGGGCCTCGTTCCTGAAACACCTGTCGTAAGTTGAATTCTCTCCTTCCATTGTGTGAAGCTTTTTAAGAGCAACAACTTTTCCGTTGGGCAATTCTGCCTTGTAAACGCTTCCATAGCCTCCAGTCCCGATGCAGTGGCTTATGTCAAAGTCTCGAGTCGCTTCAATGATGTCTTCATATGCAATCTTTCCATCGTAATTCCATATCCTGAATATGTCTCCATGCTTAGTATCAACTTCAAGGGACATGCTGCTTGCTTTCTTTGCTTTGATGCAATAACCGAACAATAGGCATCCTCCAAAAACTGTCAAGGCAAAGCATAGCACAACGGGAAGAATAATTCTTATGTAGAACTTCTGATGGGATCTTCCATCTGGAGTGTTAGGACAAGCAGGAGAATCTGTGTAGTAGTGACTTAACAAATGATTGGGAAGAAATGAGCTTCTAGGAAATTTACACCAGATTTTGAGTGGAATTGAACCCTCCAAAGAATTGTCGCAAAGTCTCAAGAATGAGAGGTTAGCCAGGTCTCCTATCTCAGTTGGTATTGGCCCAGCAAGCCGATTTGAAGAAAGATCAATAGCTTCGAGATCAGACAACCGCCCAAGTTCGCGGGGGATGGCGCCGTGTATCTGGTTGTTTGAGAAGTTCAGCGAGGTCAGCCTTCTCAGGTTCCCAACTTGACTCTGGATGCCACCACTGATTTGGTTTGAGTCAAGGAGTAGGGAACTCAAATTTTGCAGTAGATAAACGGAGCTAGGGATTGTGCCAGTGATTTTGTTAAATCCAAGGTCGAGAAGGAATAGCTTTCTTAGATTTCCTACGCTTGCTGGAATTGAGCCGGCGATGTAATTATTGGAGAGTCTCAGCCTCTCCAACTTAGTTAACTGGCTTATGGTTGGAGGGATTGGACCAACAAGTTGGTTTTGTCCGAGGTTCAGATGACGTAGATTTGTCAGATTCCCTGTTCCTGCTGGGATTGAACCGTGGATTGTATTCCATCTCATCTGCAATGTCTTCAAATGAGTTAGCTGGCTTAAGCTTGAAGGAATTGGACCAGCAATACTGTTTTCTGCAAGATCCAGGTGAACAAGATTTGTCAGGTTTCCTATCTCCTCCGGTATTGAGCCTTGGAGTTGATTCCATCTCAGGTGCAGTGTCTTCAGTTTAGTTAGTTGGCACAAGATTGAAGGGATTTGGCCAATTACTTTGTTATCTCCAAGGTCCAGATGATATATATTTGTTAGATTCTGTAATCCAGCTGGCAGTGAACCATGGATTTTATTTGATTTCAACCAGAGTCTCTTCAGACTGGTTAACTGGGTTAAGCTCGAAGGAATTTCGCCGAAAATGCTGTTTCCTCCGAGGTCAAGATCAACCAGCTTTGATAGATTGCCTATGTCTTTGGGAATTGAACCAGTGATTTGATTCCCACAGAACCTCAAAGACTCCAAGCTGGTTAATTGACAGATGGCGACAGGAATTGGGCCGGCTATTTGGTTCTCTTCAAGGTCAAGGTTCACCAGATCTGCTAGATTTCCTATCTCCTTTGGAATTGAGCAAGTCAAGTTATTTCCAGACAGTGACAAATGTTTCAATCTTGTTAACTGGCCCAAGCTTGAAGGGAGACGATCACTAATGGAGTTGAAACTCAAGACCAAAGTTCCTAAACGCGTCAGGTTTCCAATCCCAGGCGGAATGGAACCCTGAAGCTTGTTGAAAGAAACGTCAAGTGCCTCCAGTTTCGTGAGATTCCCAAGAGAACGAGGCAACTCACCAGTCAGAGAATTGATAGACAGATTGAGATAAGTCAGATCTGACAGGACGCCTATCTGAGATGGGATGCTTCCACCGAACCCACTTCTGACTATATGAAGTGTGGCTAAGTGAGGAAATGCGAGCACATTTAAGCTGTGGAACGAAGCTTGGTGCATGTAATGGTTGCTTTCCAGGGCTATCCCGATCACCTGTCCAGCAGGGTTGCAACTGATTCCAGGCCACTTGCAGTGATCCCACGATGGATTTCCTGATGAGTAGCCATTACCCCACCAGCCACTGGAAATCAGTGCTTGAGCTTCCAAATCAACGGCAGGTGATGCCAGTATCATTACAAGTATGCTGCTTGTGATAGCAAAGCGTAGAGCCAGAGTGGAGTTAGCCATCAAGTCGTTCAAGTGCCTTGTTGCCACAAATCTAGAACCAATGACACTGCTATTTGGTAAGGACCCCGTGTGTCCCAAATAAAGGCGTAAGGATTAATCATAAAACCCTTTGAAGTGGTTTGCAGAGTTGGGGTTGTTCATTTAATATACTCTCCCTTTTTTTTTTTTAACTAATAAAAGGAATAAAATAAAATTAAGTTTACAATGTGAAAATGCGCTGATAAAAATATCACAGCGTAAGTAGTTTATACCTAATTCTAAAAATAACATTCTTGTAATTTCATAAGGATGATACGGTTAATACTTGAAAAACTAACTCTTACAAAAAGTGGCAATTGATCTTGAAATTATCATAAAATAGTACGTTAATAATAGTCAAAAATCATGGTTTTCATAAAAAATTTACACTGTTAATAAGTGTGTATAGATATATAAAGATATATGTGTGTGTGTGTGTGTGTGTTTGTATGCATGCATTCATGTAACGTGTTATTTTATTAATTAATTTAGATAAGATCTTAGAAATGATTTTCGTTTTAAAATAAAATGGTGATATTTTAAAATATTTACAAACTTTGATAAATACTGATTTTTATAGATAGTATATCTTGTATTTACATCAAGTAATAACATGACAATTTTACTATTTAATTAATTTTTTAAGTTTTCTAATGCAAGATTATGACATTTGAATGCACATTTTCTAATAGATCATAAATACAGTGGTTAGCATCTTGGGTGGGCCGACGGTCAGCAGTCAAGTCATCCTCGCCCCATGGTTCACGCCGGGAATGGGTGGGTCGACGCTTAGCAGTCAAGTCATCCTTGGCCCATGGTTCACGCTGTGTAGGTAATACGTCTTCTTTAATGCACATGAAAATCTGGCCAGCACTTTGCAGTTTCACCGTCAGTTGTGTCGCAATTTTCAAACTAAAACCCCATGCACAGTTAACTACATAGACGACAGATATATTCTGAACAACAACAATGCGCCCATCACTTTCCCCCCAACAGCAAAATCTAACAAGAGTTGACATTCAAGACCGTGACCAGTCCCAATTCACCACTAATTCTACAAGGCTCCATGTGGGAGGGAATGGCAGTTTGGGCGAATGTACTTCACCAAGCCAGCATTCAACTATTACTCCTGCTGTCATTTCTCAACAATGAACTCTTCGATTTCAATCCCAGTGTGCCGAGCACCTCCCTGCACCCTCAGCAAAACTTTGTCGCCCACTTTCAGGGAGGTCACTGGGATTGCAGTATGTTGATGTCCCGCTGCAATGGAAACAGAAAGATCATATGCAGTGAAGGACAAAATGCTTTTAACGAGGTTCAGTTTGAATAGGATTTACCTCCAAGGGACGAGACTAAGGCAACTGTTTCAGCATTCTGCAGAAGAATGCTGTAACAATTTCGATCGTCCTGATTTATCTGCAATGACATCAAGATGTGCCCATTAGTCCAAGAGCAACTCCCCTTCAAGCATGATTCAAAGCTCGACTATTAATACGAAATTAAAAGAAAGAATAAAGAAAGGCCTTCTTGCAACCCCTAGGAGGATGTACACAGTATAAGTGACAGAAGAATCTAGGGAAATTTCAAAACCAATAGTATGTTGTTGCAGGTTCGATTGTCTTATTCTATCATAAATTTTAGCAATAAACCTTTGCCTCAACAAGGATTAACTGTCGAGTCTCTATCTTCAGACGACCAACGATGGCCGTTCGCTGCAGCCCACTATGGTCAACAACAACTATCTCTTTCCCTGCTTTTAATTCTGAAAGGTAGCTAGTCTTCCCCCCAGGAACAGCAACATAGGCATGCACTGGACCCTGTATATACATCCAAGGGACCATATTACTACAGCACTCGTACATTTAATCTAACATGATATGATCAAACATGACTCAATTTCCGAGACTGGGAAATTAAACATCCAAACATAACCTTTGGGGAATAACTAATAAAACAGAATTCATTAGATGGACAAAATAATGAACAAAACAATGCCAAGCTCCGAATGTTGTTAGGATTATCGTTATTCCTCCATTCACTATCTGGGATTATCTCTGAAGACAAATTTGTAGCACATGATATTGTATGTTAGGATCAATACCTCCTTACAATTATTTTTTATGCATCATCATCAAGGCCCCAGGACCTTTTGTTAAGGCAAACAAAGAGAAAATTATCCAATGGAATGGTTGAATCACAATATAATGGCATCTGATTTGGACTGTAGATGTATGCTTACTGTATACTTCTCCTTCTCAGTTATATGCCATTTAGAAATTAATGTAATAGATGATAAAAAATGGATCAATCCTATGATAGTCATTTCAACAATAATGCCTCTTTATCTCCTATAAATAAATTTAATGGCAAAACTGCTTCAATGTTGTTGTACTTACCCTAACACTGACCCCCGTAAATAAAAACTCACCGCATTGACCCGAAAAGGCCTGCTAGAAATGTAATTTGTCTCTAAGCATTCCGAATGAACAAGGAAGAGCCCTCTTGCAAAGGATCCAACCTTTGGAAAAAGCATATAATTAGTTATTTGCAATTTTAAATAGCAAGAGATCTATGCTAGACTTATAAAAAGAGGACAATGGATTATGAGTGTAACCAGAAGGCCTTCACCAGGTTTCATTAGGCTGCATAGATCCACACACACACGGTCTCCCATTCCAACCATTTGAACTTAGTTACTATGGCTTTTGTCAATTCCAAAAGACTGCCCTCATTGTTTCTTCTGTCTAGATAAGCCTGAAGATACATACATTATAAGGTCCACCAACTCCAAAAAGGAAATATAAGCTGCACTATGAAGCTGTTACCTTCAGCTCAAGGATGGCTTCAACATCCTCAGTTTTCAAAACCACACCACCCAAACCCTGCTCCAAGGCCTACTAGAGTATATATAGCAAGTAAACAAGATGTAGAACCAAGAGCGAGAACCAAATAGTATCCAAAGCCATTATGGCCTTGGGAAAGTTTATCCTTTGTAAGATATATTCCAATAAAAGTAACTACCTCAAGAAATATTTGAGCTTCACATGGTGTCTTTGAGATGGCAAAGATTGTTTTTTGTGTGCCTTGAATAGCTGCAACAATATTTTCAGCTGGTATCACCTAGAAGACACATTTAGGAGTCAAGGTCTGAACAGAGTTATGTGAAACATATCAACTCAGAACACAACCTCATGAGATACAAATAGGTAATACATGAAAAAGCTATATTTGAAAGTAGGCAAAACAAGTGACAAGTCAACGCTTATATAAATGAAGGTACCCTAATATATCAAAGATAAGAAACTCATCAAGAGAGCAATTGACAGAGAATTTTGGAGTCACAAGGGTATATGTTGCTTCAACAAAATTACAAAGAAATCTTTGAACTTAAACATGTGATAGGAAATTTGGTAGAACTCAAAATGCACATATCATAATTCATAACTCAAGGATTGTCAACCCCACCAACCTAAGTTCCACGTAGACACAAAGGAGAATTATCCATCTTTAGTTGCATTTAATACAAAATTTAACTTTAATTTGCATTTGAGTGCATTATTATCCAACATATCTGAACACCTATGGAAACACACAGACAATGCCGTTGGGCCAAAATTTCAAATACCTGCCAGTCCATAAGATTAACAACAATATTTTCCGCTTGATCATTCAAGGATTGGAGCTTCTCCAATTGCTCAGGCGAAGAAATCTCAAAGAAAGTGGCTATTTTGACATGCTCACCATCAAAGAGCCCTCCTTCCTCAATGAAGAGGGGAAAGAATGACGCCAAAGCTGCAACATTTCACAATACAACTACAATGAATATTATTAAAATTTTCCATGCCGCACCCCTTCCTTTAACCCTCTCCCCACCCAAAAGAATGGGGAAAAATCAATCCATTATCCCACCATCCAATTGCTTATGCACCCATACTATGCATAAATGTGTAACTCAATCTCAATAATGTACACACTTTAATCTCATTAAAAGTAAACCCATCCAGCAAATTAGAAGCATTTGTATAATTTTTTCGAAAGAACATTTTTACTCAATTGTGAACATAAAATAAGACACACTACACATACAAAGACAGCAAAAGAATCTCTGTCAATGAATGTGAAATATTAACACCATCTCGATCCTAAAATAAAATTTACGCATCAACACGGTACAAGGACAGTGTGTGCTTACAGGACCACTCAGCGGCAAGCTCACGCCGTTGGGAGTGAAAGATAAAAGTATTCCAGCCCCTTTCGACAGCGGCAGTCATCACCTCTTTCTTCTCCGTCCATACCCAAACTCGCTTCTTTTGAGACTTCAAAGAAGAGCTAAACGCGCACATTGATTTTGCAGCAACGGAGTTGTATTGAAGCCGGGTTCTCTCTTTATCGTGAAGCGGAGAATTGGTCAATCTGCAACTTCCCAATTCGCCTACGAATGTTCGTCAAACTGTCACATTGATGTTCAATCGACTGAATAAACGTAATTTTGATATGAACCCACGTCAAATTCTTTGAAGAATTACGACGAGTTGAATGCAAGAAGGATCAGAAATGAACCTTTAACGGTGAATTGGCGCACAGAAGCTGAGGGCAACAGTCTAGCCATTTTTGAGTGTTGTTGGATATGGCAAACCAAACTAAATTAAATTATATTTTTGTTATACAATTTATGTATATTAAGGGGTATGAATTTTGGTTCAAATTATTAAGTTATTTTTTTTCTTACTTTTTAATCATATATTTTAATTTTTTTCTCTCTATCGAAATTTGATATTTTTCTTCCACCTCGCTTCTAATTTCTTTTTTTTTTCAAATACTATATTTATACATGGATTCAGATCCTACGACGTTTAAGAATAGGTGTAATCGGATTTTTTCTTTTAAAAAATTTTAAAAAATAATTTTAATTTATAAATAACTTTGTTTTTGTTATTAAAATTTTAAAATTCAATAAATTTATTTTTATTACAATTAATAAAATTAATTAATTTTTTAAATAAATATACACGGTGGAGAGTGTTTACTATATTCAAGAATTAACGGGCCAAGAAGGATTAGTGGACAACATTTACGTTAGGTGGGCTATTAACACATGACTTGGCACATAAATGCTCTCTTCAAATCCAATCTATAATATAGAAGCAGAAGATAATGGCTAATGTTTGGTTTCATCGATAATAATAATAACTAGTAAACAGAGGACACTCGAATGCATGAGCAAAAAATTGAAAAAACACATATAAATACTTACCCATGAAAATTATTTGAATAAGATTAAATATATATTACAATTTCAATAAAATGAACATAGAAAAATATCAAATGCACCATAAAATTTACAGTTAAAGCCATTCTTAGATTGCTAAATGTTATAGCATCTAAAAATCTTATGTGAACTTGTAATATAAATATTTAAATAATGTATGAGTACGGAAATTAACACCATCAAAGCTAAACACATAAAAAAACATATTACAATGAAAAACTAAATATAAAATAAAATTACCTTTTAGAGAGTCTAAGAATCCTTAATTCTTAAAGAGTAGTCAGCCATGCAAAGTGTAGCAAAAATTCCTCTCATTTTTATTTTTACACAAATTTTAAAAAATACATCTAAAAATCAAATTTTAACTGCAGTCGTGTCTTATTAAAGCGTTTTATTTTCTTCCTGGTAATTAGAAGAGTTGGTTTTCTTTATATACATCAGTTGTTGGCAAATGTATGATTTACCTCAATAACTTGGCCTTTCAACAAAACAAGGCACACGTCTAAAATCACTACTAAAAAATAAATTATTCAACTATATTTTGTGGATTAACAATAATCGAAATTATTCATATACTGACGTAGAAACGGTTCTTCACGATATCATTCGCCCATAAGGGAAAAAAAAAGTATAGCATGATTCCTACAAGAAATGTCCGCAGCCCAGTCTACAAGTTTGCAATTTGCAAATCTGAATTTTCCAATCCTTGCAAAACCATTCTTTATAATTTCCACAAGGATTAAATGATACAATTTGCAAAGCTGTTTGTAAAGTGAATGAGGTTTAATAAACCTCAAAATCATTATTTCTCATATTGATAAAATGCACTATGGAGCAGCCGGTGGCACAAATTTTCCGTGCCCAGCACATCCTCTCACAGTGTGGCTGCTGGGCCAGAACCAGCATCAGAACACGAGCTTTGAAATTTTGACAGGTTATATAAAAAATTTTGCCACCAATCTCCTGTCCGATAGCAGACAAAACAAGAGATCTGGGGTATGCAGAACAACTGGGATTGATATTTTTAGCTTGAAGAGCACTCTTAACACATCAAATTTTCTTTGCTCTTCAACAGTCACTTTCGGATATTGCAAAACGTTCGTTGTTGGGAGTACGCTGGTTCCATGTTGGTTCCACTGGTATTGCCAGAATTGTTCATTGAAGTGTTGGCCGAGAAACTTCTAATTGCCTCTCATTTGTTTAACTGTTCAAGTAAAAGCATCAATATGAGTAACTTGTACATAACATGTCGAGAACTGATTAATTAGAAGAAGAAAACTCACAGCAGCAGCAGCAGATATGTCTCCCCCCTTGGAACAATGTACGAAAGAGTTTCCAGCATTATCAGCGGGCCAAAGTCCATGCAACACAAATTTCTGGGGATCACACGTTTTTGATCGAGCAAAATGTGTTTGGTCATGTGAACACTAGTTGTATGTGACTATAACGGCTCGAAGCATTAAATGTGACAGATGCAGAGCAGTAAGATAAGAGAAGAAAGGGAGGATTATGAGATGATTACATTTTTTAGGATTAAAGTGCGGTAATCATAAGATGTATTGGTAATAATAATATATGTGGGCATTGGTTGTGTGGTTCCAAGGGATGCTTGGGGATATCATGCAACAACATTAACCAAGGGATGTCCGAGGATTATACAACATTATATTAATGTTGCTGTTAAAGATGATCAAACATAGATTTTCCAAAATATATTATTCCCTTAAAAAAGGAATAGGGCAGCTACTTTTCTTAGGCTATTTTAACCAGTGGCATGTGAATAATTATGGGAGAGCAAATAATCATGTGGGAAACTTCATTTATTAGAAAATTGTTGGACTAGTGAAAAACATGCTAGAGTGAGTAAAGAGAGAGAGTATTTTTCCACTAGTGATGATTCAGCCAGACTTTTGAAGTTAACAGGCTCAAAATTAAGGCGTTCTACAAATGGCAGCTTCATTCCCAACTCATTCAATGCGGAAAAGAATTTCCAAACAGAAATTGTATAACAAATCATTATTGCTTGAAATTGCCGTCCCTTGCAATACGTATTTATTGATGAAATTATGCAAAGATGCCTATCTCAAGTTTCAAGAAAGGAGCCACAGTTCTCTTTATCTTCTGTTTATCTCATTTCTTTGTCGAAAACGCGATCAGCATGCAGTGTTCGTACGTCTTCCCCGGAGCAACAATCTGGGAAGGGAAATTGGGATGATTCACAGAATCAGGAAACCCTTGAGTCTCCAAGCACAAAGCTGCATGAGCTTTGTAAACACATCCGCCTTTCCCCTTCACGTTATCGATGGAGTTGCCAGTATACAGCTGCACGCCAGGAGCATTAGCCGACACCTTCATCACTCTTCCGGACTTCTTGTTATAAACCACAGCTACTGGCTTCATCTTTGGTCCCTTGGGACCATCCACCACGTAATTGATATCATAACCCCTGGAACCCTTGGGAAGTTCTTTTATCGGGCCTTTGATCACGTGGGGTTCGAGGAAATCGTAAGGCGTACCCTGGACAGGGATGATTTTGCCGGTGGGGATGAGTTTTGCATCCACTGGTGTGATGTGGGAGGCAAACATCTGCAGCTCGTCCGAGAGTATATTCCCACTGTCATGGCCAGCAAGGTTCCAGTAGCTGTGCTGGGCAAGGTTCACTGGTGTGGCCTTGTTCAGGGCTTTTGCCTTCATTGTTACACTCAGTTTGTATGGTTTGATAAGAGCATACGTCACGGTGGTCACAACATCACCGGGAAACCCTGCGTATGACACCAGAACATTAAAGCTTATGTGGCTCAGATGTCCAAGAAACCAGTTTTCAGTAGTCAATATAATGACAGAACAACGCCCATCATAGGAGGGGTGGGATTAGGTGGCAGAACCCCACCAATTTGGACAATAACTTGGTGGGCTGGGAGCACAAACAAATTAAGGAGAAACATGGAAAGGATATATGTAAGTAAATTTGAAATTATATATTAAACTAAATTTTAAGACTATTAGTAATGCGTTATGCATCTCTTTATATCTTTTTCTCTGTATGCTCCAATATGGAACAATAACTTCTTTTTTATTCGTACTTGATCATAATAATGGTACGAAAGGAGGAAAACTTTTTGATGGTTTCAGGGGCACATGTGATACCTTCTTCTCCATCTGCACTGTGATATGATAATGTAATGTAGGGAGATGGACCATATTTCTGGTGCTTTTTCACCCTCCAAGCCACTTGGCTGAATCCTTTATTACCACCTGCATGCAAAGTAGACATTGATAGAAACTGTGGAAGAGGTGACTCAAGAAAATTAACAGGGAAAATAAAGCAAAGAAACTACCATGGAGCATGTTAGTCCCCTCATTAGCATCAAGCTTATAGGTAGTGCCATTAAGGGTAAATTTGGCACCACCAATGCGGTTGGCTACCCTACCAACAATGGCTCCAAAGTAAGAAGTGTCATTCTGCAGTCAATGGCATTTATGTCAATTGCTTGTTAATCATTCTCTTTAAAATGAATTTTTTTTTAAAAAAAAAAGGGTTAGTTATATCCACAACACTTTGAAGTTTGACATAATTAAAAATATGATCAGTTAAGATTTGATGTGTATTTCGAATATATACTTCTTTGTTTAGATCGAAAATTGATTTTAATTATACCGTCGGACTTTTTTCTATCAATGGCAAATCAAAATAATTGATGTTAGATTAAATAAGATATGAGACATTAGGTTTATATTGATAAAGATTCAATGGTTAAGAATATTACAAAAACATTAGGCCGCGATTGGCCCGTGTCTATTTCTCCAATTTTTATATCTTGGAAAATTTTGATTTTGAGGAGATAAGGAAAAACTTGCGGAAAAAAAAGGGAAAAAATCTTCGACTAGCATATTTGACTTATTCTATCCACCTTCATTTTATTCTTAATATTATTAACTTGTTATTTAAATTATTTGATAATTTAAAATTTTAAATTAGTAAAATTATTAATAAATATTATTTACTATTTAAATTAATAAATTATATAAGTTATTTATTTAATATTGAAATTAATAATATTTAAATATTAATGTTACTAAATGATTTAATATTATTAACCTGTTTTTTAAATTATTTGATAATTTAAAATTTTAAATCAGTAATATTATTAATAAATATTATTTAATATTTAAATTAATAAATTATTTAAGTTATTAATATTAATATTATCAATTTTTTACATTATTATTTTAAATTATTACCTTATTCATTTAATATTTAAATAAATAAATTATTATTTAAGTTACGTATATTAATATTACTATTTAAATTAATATTTTATTTACGTTATTTAAATATTAACATTATTACATTATTTAATATTATTAAATTTGTAAATTGTTAATTTAAATTATTACCTTATTTATTTAATATTTCAATTATTTAATAATTTGGTATTAAATTATGTAATTTAGTATAATTCAATAATATATTAAATTTGTCAATAATTTAATTAACAAAGTAATGATGATGACGACGACGATGATAAGAAATAAACACAACAATCACAATATAGATAATAATAATGATTGCAATTATAATAATAATAATTTAAATAATACAAATACTAAGACTTATGATAATAATCATACCAATAATTATGATTAGTTTAATTATAAGTCTAATATTTATAATAATAATACAATAATATATAATAACAATAATATTAGCATTAACCACTATATTACTAAAATAAATATTAACAACATTACCAACAATTATATAATTTTTAATAATATCTTATATATATATATATATACACACAAAAATATATATAACTACCAATCACATCAATTACACTTTTTAATAAATAATTATCTACCACATCACATTAATCATTATATTATCTTACAAATACTATCCATTCACACAATTCCTTCTTTTCTCTATCTCATTTCTCTTAAAAAAAATTTCTCACTGTTTTTGAAAAAAAAAATTCTCTAAAACAAAGTTCCCATCCAATCACAGGCTTAATATTTGTTTTCAAATTTTACACTCAAAAACGAATCATTACACTTTTTAAATTTTATTTCTATATCTCCTTTACTTTTACACAATTATCAATAAAATTACATTTTAAAACATAACAAAAAACTCAAAAAAACATTTAATCTTTTTGTCCTCTTTTATTTATTCCAGATATCTTTGCTATAAAATAGGATTAGGCTCATGTGAAAAGGTTATTTTTCATAATTCTGGATTTAGCATAATTACCACCAATCATGGGAACTTCTGCTAAAACTTTAGAGACCTCATTCTTCCACTTAAAGAGGAATTTTTAGTTATTATTTTAAACTAGATTGGTAGAGATCTGTAATTGAATTCCAAAAGTAAAACCAGTGGCATAATTCGTGTTCTGACACAAAGTCAAGGCTTAGTGGGGAAAAGGAGAAGGAAAATTAAAAAAAAAGGGAGGAGTCAGGATTCTCTACATAATACCTAACACAATGCACAAAGTCCAAGGTAACATCACGTTGACCGTGTAATTACAAATTCAAATAAAATAATAGATTTTAAGCCAACTTTGAATTAAATGATTGAGCTTATTTTATCATAGCTGTAGGATAAACAAATAAATATTTACCAACAAAGAAAAAAGAATAAAATAAAATAAAAGGACAATCAAAGGCAATCTACTGATCTAAATAATCAGTGGATTCACAATGAACTGCCTATCAGTGCTTTTACAATTTGACTCCACCTATCGGTTTGACCAAGAATATATATATATATATATATGTAAAGTTACGTAGTAAGAGTGAAAACCGGTTGCCGCAATAAAGATAAATATTTAACAATATCAACATAATGAATGGGGTTTATTATGAATTATTAAAATGTTTTACAATTTGTGTTGTTTAAAATTTTCAAATTCCTGTATTAATGCGAAAACTTCGAATAAATTAATGATTCAACCAACAACTGCATTTTTACGCAGGCATATCCATATACTATGATAAAGACAATGCGGAAAGTGCGTGCATTGCGTATTTATTACTGATGTTTAAAATAGGTTGTATTGGTTAAATCAATGACTCAATAAAATTATTGGGCTTCAAAAAAAATTGAGTACACTAAATTAAAAGGAAGAAAATGAAAATAAAGACAGCGTCTATTTTTTTCCAACCCTTATCCGCTCACTAGTCTTCAGTCCTACGTCAGTTTCAAAATTGAAAACGCTGTCGTGTTCCGAAGAATGATGACAAAAGGGGCAAGTGGACGCTCGAGACTTGATAACCTTCTACTGATGTTTAACGACCATAACTCTTCTAAGTTAACACGATTTCACACATATCTGGGTAAATGTTTGTTTCTTGATTTCCCCAAGCAAAAAGGTTATGTTTGGAAGGGGGTTTTTTCGCAGGAGATAATATTTGGTCTAATTTGTATTAAATGTAAAATATATTTCGTTCTAAAATTTGTCATACTTTATCGAAGTATATTATAAGAATTATATATAATTATCAATTTATAAAGCATAGACCTATATAAATATAAGGATATGTATATATAGATATGAATATTGATTTGGTTATAAATAGATGTAACAGTTAAAAAGAATAATTAGAGAGTTTAGAATGGGTTCCAAACATAGCCTTACAAAAGCTACTGCTCATGTCTCCAGGGGTTTCTTCAGGTCGTAAATGAGAGAGAAAAGGGGAGGATAGGGATAACATATAAATCAAATGAATGAATCTGAACTGAAAAAACCAAACTTTAGAACAGAAACAACAGATTGTTCTTGAAGAAAGAAGCCATTACCATGTACTCTTTGATTGTATCATATCCAAGAACAACATCAGCTAACTTTCCTGCAAAATCAACAAATTGCTTGCTTGCTTACCTCAGACAGCTAAATCACCGACAGAAAGCATTTCATAAGGAGGAGGCAGAGAAGAACCGACCATTCTTGTCAGGAAGAACAACGGATACGATCCTTGCGCCATAGTTGGTGACCTTTACAGAGAAATCACCTTTCTTGATTTCATATATCCCAAGCCCATTTTCGGAACCATTGGCAAAAATCCCAAATGCCAAGACAATGAAACAAGACAACACGGTAACCTTAAACATGTCTCTGCAGGTTCTTAAGAGAGAAGAACTGCTGTCTGCTTTCAGGCTTTCCTGAAATTCTTGATTCAGAGCTCTAAGCCTTTACCAGACTCAGCATATGAATGAATCGTCACTCCACAGTCCTCCGAAACGAATCCAATTAATGAGAGTAGGGGGACTAAGAAAAATGACGATGGTGAGTTGGGAAGACTTTGGGTGAGGACAA
Organism: Avicennia marina; assembly: GCA_019155195.1. Classification (NCBI taxonomy): domain Eukaryota; kingdom Viridiplantae; phylum Streptophyta; class Magnoliopsida; order Lamiales; family Acanthaceae; genus Avicennia; species Avicennia marina. Next base: position 13,036,916 of record CM032765.1, read on the forward strand.
GCGGTCAAGTAATTAATTTCGGTTTCTTAATTTAAGAAATAGCCGGTTGTTTTGACTCGTCGAATGCTGTGTTCTGGAAGGGGCCACTAGTCTACAGCTTGCACGCAATTAAGGGTAAGATCAGATCTGCCCTGTTTTGCCAAATCGACAACGTGCAGACTTTCTGTTCTTTTTGTTTTATGTGGGAGATGGGAAGTAAAGTTACAAAGATGCATCTCTTCTGCAAGTCTGTAATGGACTGCAAGTGTAGTGGGCTTTCTGAAGAGCACATTACACGGGCACTTGAGCACTTGGGCGTGGGACCCATCTCTAGATAACAAATTGGTCATTACAATCTGGCCTTTTTTTTTTGGTATATTGCTAGTGGCTTGTGCTTTGTCTGGAGAGTAATTTGAAAATGTAATTACAAGGTTTTAACAATTTCCCGACTTTTGTCCTCAAAAACACATTTGGATTGCACACCAGCCCGGTCCAATTACGAAGGTATCACACAGGCCTCAAAACAGACTTGACCCAAATCATGTTTGGACTACCTAAAGTTGGGCCCACTTTCGGAGACCAACACCCCTGAAAAAACACGTACTTGGGCAAAACAAAAGTAATTAGTAGACTTTTCACTTTTCCCCATTCTTTCTATTATTTTTTCTTTAATTTTCCTTCCACACAAATGTTGACTTTGCATCTTGCTATAGCCGCCCTTTTGTTTCAATACGTGTTTATCAAATAATTTATATCATCGGGATAATTTTGGTGGTTACGATATCAAAAATATTACCAAGTGTGATTGAAAATTCTGCGGATTTTTTTTCGCTTCAATGACTGTACTTAGACCTTTACAAAGTTGAATTAAGTAGAATGAGCTCGAGGTGCTACCCAACTAGCTAACACACACAAATTCTCGTCTTCGCCGACAATTTCCTACATTTATTTTTGTTACAACAATAATTTCCTACATATGGAATTCTTCAACCAGCGAACGCATGCTTTACGCTGATATCCGACTTTGACAACAAGTATATTACTAATAAACGAATTTAATCCCGAATTATTTACTATAAGAAACCAAATTAAACTTTTCTTGATATGTGAAAAGATTTGGCGTGTGGGTTCCAACGTGCTTAAGCCAGAGCATTGTATGTTATAATCAATGTACCAAAATTTGAGCCACAATAAACTAGGGCCATAAACCCAAATGTGCACTCCACGACGACCTAAGTTGAATTTTGATATTGAAACAAACTTAAACAGCCACAGCCAATGAATGGAGGCTGAAAAGAGAATACGATCATATATAAAATAATATCTACGACACATCATAGCTCCAAAAGTTACGGTATCTTCTTCCTGTTGCGTATTTGACTGCAGTTTTCTGGTCAATTAAGGCATCCAACAGGTTCTAGCAAACTCACAACTAAAAGCTTATAAATTCCAGCATCCGATCCGGATAATGCACCAAAATACATAGATCATCAGAGGACGTGCTTAGTAACTCTCGCATTGCCATGGAGCACAATCCTACGTACAACTGCAGCTTTATCCTCTTAATTTTACTTCTTTGTCTGGGCAGCTCGGCCATATCCATCAGCTTCGGACATGTAAGCCCTCTCTCTCCCTCTATCTCTCTCTACATCACTTCTTTTTGGGATATAATCATATGCATTCAGGAGTTCATGCACACGCCATTCCGCGGGGTTGAGGACACGCCTCGTGAATGATTTGATTCAATTTGTCTACTGCAGGGGTCTGAAATGCAAAATCAGCATTCTGGAAATTGGTTAAACCATGGCGGTGACATACATAACCGCAGATACGCTGAAGGAGAAACCAGGATTAGCCCTTCAACTGCTTCGCGGCTACGTCTCAAGTGGAAGTTCTACACAGGGGGAGACATTAGTGCCACGCCTGCAATCTTTGACGGGACTGTTTATTTCCCGAGCTGGAATGGATACATCTATGCAGTGAAAGCAGCGGACGGCTCCCTGGTGTGGAAAAAGAACTTGCATGCGCTAACCGGCCTGAACGCAACCATATCATTAACAAATGATACCAATATAATTTCCAGAACAACTCCAACGGTCGCCGAGGATAAGCTAATCATACCGATATATGGACCGGCTTATGCTGTTGCGGTTAAACGTGCGACAGGTCAACTTATCTGGAAAAGACAGCTCGACAGGCATCCATATGCTCGTATCACCATGTCTGGGACGTATTATAGGAAGTAAGTTTCTCTAAGTCTTCAGTTTTCTCCCCATATCTTGCTCAATGGTGATCAGAACATTGTTTTGGTTCTTCATTAGTAGAAAAAACAAAAGCCAAAGAAAAGAAATATTACCTGGAATTAACTCCCTATAAAGTGGACTAATTTGATCGCCATTTAGTTTGGAGATAGTAATAGTGTATTCACTTTCTCAACAGGGCTCTCTATGTGGGCGTATCTTCCCTAGAAGAACTCTCCAGCATTGAAGACTGCTGCACATTCCGTGGAAGCTTTGTCAAGTTAGATATCCAAACAGGCGCTATTTTGTGGCAAACATATATGCTGCCTGACAACAACGGGGAGAGGGGAGGATATGCCGGAGCAGCACTGTGGGGAAGCAGCCCTTCCATCGACGCAAGAAGAAACCACGTGTATATTGCCACCGGGAACCTGTACTCGGTGCCTCAGAGTGTAGAAGAATGTCAAGTAGCGCAAGATAATCAGACTGTGCCCACCCATCCAGAAGAGTGCATACCGCCAGACATCCACTTTGACTCGATGCTAGCTCTGGACTTGAACTCGGGTGAGATCAAGTGGTACAGACAGCTTGGAGGATATGATGTCTGGTTCTTAGCATGCAGTGACCCCTCCACCCCCAACTGCCCCCGTGGCCCAAACCCGGACGCAGATTTCGGCGAGGCGCCAATGATGCTGACCGTTAATGTAAACAGAACTAAACTAGACATTGCTGTAGCCGTCCAGAAAAGCGGATTTGCATGGGCCCTGGATCGAAGTAATGGGAACTTGGTCTGGTCAACTGTAAGTTTGTGTTACAGACTCGATTGTTCAGGGCATGTTGAAGAACTAGAAAATTCCTCATAGATAAAGGTTCATTGATGCAGGAGGCTGGGCCAGGAGGCATTCTAGGAGGAGGTACCTGGGGAGCAGCCACGGACACCAGGAGGGTCTACACCAACATAGCCAACAGCGAACATCGGAATTTCACTCTCTTGCCATCTAACAAAGTCACAACTGGAGGGGGCTGGGTTGCCATGGATCCTGGAACAGGCAGAATCTTGTGGTCAACTGCTGTTCCATACAATGCCACAACCAATCCGGTGACCATTGCCAACGGCGTGCTCTTTGCAAGCTCAACGTACGCAACAGGACCAGTGTACGCCATCAACGCCGCGACTGGGAAAATACTGTGGTCGTACGAGACAGGAGCGACGGTATACGGCGGCTTCTCAGTAAGCAAAGGATGCGCATACGTGGGGCATGGATACCGCCATTTTATGCCTGCATTCACAGCAGGAAACTACCTCTTTGCCTTCTGCGTTTATTAGCCTATACTTGGCATGGTTTCTGCACTACTGTGTAAAATGGAAGTACCAGAAGCAAAATGGAAAGTGGAAACTTACCTCTGAATGAATAAAATCTGCCTTATTACTGACCTGACTTTGTTTGCCTAGACAATCACACCCAGGTTTGTTTCCATTTTTCTTGTTGTGCCGTATTTTTTAAAAAATTATATAAAAATAAAAAATTTTAAAAATATAATGAATACGTTTTATAAAACCAGAAGAGAAAACCGCCGCCGCCTTCACTCCTTCCAGAAGAGAAGCTTTTAGAATTATTATTAAAATGTACATTAATTTCCTTTATGTCGAAAGAATGGATTTTTAAAGTTTACTATTTATCGTAATAACAATTTGTGTGCAAGAAACGCTTACTTTTCAATTGGTTTATTCGTTACTATCGCAATTAATACAGAGACAAAATGTTATTATTTTTCACGTAGCTAAAGATAAGAGACTTTTAAATTTATACTTTACTGAGTGATGACTCGATATGGCGGAAATTTTTTTTTTTTAAAAAAAGTGAAATTAAATGCATATCCAAATTATATATTTAACGTATTATCAGAATAACAGGAATTTATCGATATACCTCGTTTAGCAGGGTTTCATTTATCTAATTTTAATATTTTTATTTATGAAGAATATAAAAACTTACCAATTGGTAGTATCTAAAAACATCTAATTTTTTTTTATTGTGATGTATAAAGCGTAGAAAATATATTGTATCTATTACGGGTTATAATTTTAACAATTCCTTCTCACTCAATTCATTTTTTAACTTCGGGTATCTAGTTACTTATTTATTTCTAGTACCATTTTGCTAATTGTCTTAGGATTGAAAATTAACAATTTTAAATCCATAATAAGTATTTGTTGTGCTTTTATGAACGTCTATGCCATATTTCTCAGGCAATATCAGTTAATAATTTTCTTATCTTCTCTCTTTATGACTTATGAGAGGGCCAAGTAATGCAATTAAAGCGAATTAATGAATTTAAGATAGGATTATTTCTTATTGGAAACATTTTTCAATTATTTTAAGTAAAGTCAGAGAGAATGAGTGCGAGTGCCGAATGCCATAGAGCATTAATTGTTGGGGACAGATCATAATTGTAATAAAATTCAAGAACTTCTAAAATAGCTCCTACAAAGCTTAGATGTCTGCATGGGACAGTTGGAATTGAAAATTAAATATTATTCGAGACAGGCTTTGTCTGCAGTGAAATAATTTTGCTAGAAATTAGAATTGGATTGGTTAGTACCTAATTGAATATCTCCAAACTCCAGGTCAGAAGTGCAACATCTTACAACTTGAAAGCTTATTGTTAATTCCAACTTCTGTGTATGTTTGGGATGAAATGGAGTAAAATTTAGATTTGTTTAAATTTTTTCTTCATATGTATATATAAAATGTATAATAACGTTAAATCATGTGATAATATGTAAGTTGAATATCAGATATTGGTCTACCATCAAAAATATTACTCTTTAATACATATTTCTTACACTTGTTAAAGTTCATGATTTTATTATGTTATATTGTATTTTTCATACTCTATAAGTTTATATTTTTTTTATATTTATAATATATAAAAATTAATTACTTAGATACTAAATTCAATATTCATTCCAACACTTTTTGCTTTTACATTTTTATGCAACTTCTAACTCATTATATCCCTTCATATAATTATCATTTTTTTAGCTTGTTATTTTTTCTTTCATACTAAAAATTTATGTTTCCAATTTCTAAATATATTTTATAATGTCTGGATATTAGATGCCATTATTATGTAGCCAATGTCTTCAAACAAATTTATTATCATTTAGAAATATAATTATACTCTTTCGTATACAGTATCCATAATTCATAATTATAAATAACTATACAATTAATTTTAAAAAATCAAATTCTATTAAACTTTTGAATTTTACATAATTTATAAATTACTATACAAATAGTTTAAATAAGAGTTGGATTCTATTAGCTTCCATAACTAAAGCGTTCGAATTTGTTGTACTTAATTAACGTTATTTGTCTAAAGATATAAGCATCATTAAGCACATAAATGTTTTTGAATAATATACCCGAGAAGTACACATTTTTATACACAGTATTCAAAATTTATTAAAAAAAGAGATTAGAAAATGTAACAAAAATTTTATCAAGAAGAATAGAATAATAATTTTTATTGCAAGTATTTGGTGTTTATTCAATTACAAATTTCATTGTGACAAATTATAATAACGTCTCCTGTTAGGTAATCATAAATCCTGAATCACCCAACTCTATACCTGTTGCTAAAAACATTCCAAGCCAAGAACTTCCATTGCTTCAAATATTAATAAACCAAATCTAAATCAATTAAATTAAGAAATATTTTTTGAGTTACTAAATTCAAATTTCAATTTTATTTTTTTTTCGCTTCAATGACTGTACTTAGACCTTTACAAAGTTGAATTAAGTAGAACGAGCTCGAGGTGCTACCCAACTAGCTAACGCACATGAATTCTCGTCTTCGCCCACAATTTCCTACATTTATTTTTGTTACAACAATAATTTCCTACATATGGAATTCTTCAACCAGCAAACGCATGCTTTACGCTGATATCCGACTTTGACAACAAGTATATTACTAGTAAACGAATTTAATCCCGGAATTATTTACTATAAGAAACCAAATTAAACTTTTCTTGATATGTGAAAGGATTTGGTGTGTGGGTTCCAACGTGCTTAAGCCAGAGCATTGTATGTTATAATAAATGTGCCAAAATTTGTGCCACAATAAACTGGGGCCATAAACCCAATTGTGCACTCCACAACGACCTAGAAGTTGAATTTTGATATTGAAACAAAGTTAAACAGCCACAGCCAACGAATGGAGGCTGAAAAGAGGATATGATCATATATAAAATAATATCTACGGCACATCATACCTCCAAAAAGTTACGGTATCTTCTTCCTGTTGCGTATTTGACTGCAGTTTTCTGGTCAATTAAGGCATCCAACAAGTTCTAGCAAACTCACAACTAAAAGCTTATAAATTCCAGCATCCGATCGGGTTAATGCACCAAAATACATAGATCATCAGAGGACGTGCTTAGTAACTCTCCCATTGCCATGGAGCACAATCCTACGTACAACTGCAGCTTTATCCTCTTATTTTTACTTCTTTGTCTGGGCAGCTCGTGCATATCCATCAGCTTCGGACATGCAAGCCCTCTCTCTCTCTCTCTCTCTCTCTCTCTACATCTCCTTTTTTTTGGATATAATCATATGCATTCAGGAGTCTCATGCACACGCCATTCCGCGGGGTTGAGGACACGCCTCGTGAATGATTTGATTCAATTTGTCTACTGCAGGAGCCTGAAATGCAGATACGCTGAAAATGGAGATAACACGATATTATTTTTTTTCCTATAACTAAAGATAAGAGAATTTTAAAATTTATACTTTATTGAGTGATAATTAACGTGATATGGTGGAAACTAAAAATGAAATTAAGTACATATCGAAATTAAATATTTAAGATATTTTCAGAATAATAGGGACTTTTATTACACCTCGTTAACAGAATTACATATATCTAATTTTAATATTTTTATTCATTAAGAATATAAAAACTTACTGATTCGTTGTATCTAGTTAACAGCATCTATTTTTTCTTGATAGGGTGTAACAAAAGTAGAAAACATAGAAAATATATCGTATCTATTATGCGGGTTATAATTTTAAAAACCTCTTCTCACTATAATTTTGTTCTGTGTTTGTTTCTGCGTTTGATTCTTGAAATACAATTTCTTGATTTCAACACACACACACACACACTTATTTGTTTCTAGTACTATTTTGTTACTTGTATTGGGATTGAAAATTTTAAAAATTTTAAATCCGCAATAAGTATTTATTGTGCTTATGTGAACAATGATTTCAATCATCAGGATAAATTTCAGATCAACTTCAGATACATCAATTTAAATCCAGACATTAAAAATATCGTGTGTAATTGTTTTTTTCATGATATGAGAAAAATACATTGTTGAAAATATGACCGTTGCCATTTTTATTCATTCCCAAAGTCGTGTTTACATTCCCGAAGTCGTGTTTACATTCCCAAAGTCATATTTACATTCCCGAAGTCGTGTTTACATTCCCGAAGTTGTGTTTACATTCCCGAAGTCATATTTACATTCCCGAAGTGGTGTTTACATTCCCAAAGTCGTGTTTACATTCCCGAAGTGGTGTTTTGCTGTGTATATATATACATGTTCTTTTACTGTAGGTAGGTTTCAATTTTTCTGGGACGATTTCGAATCGTCTGTGTAAACATATATTGATTTATGCTTTTCTTACATGGTATCAGAGCCAGTTTTCAGTGTTCCTTTCTTTTAACGAAGTTTCAGCAGATTTCGTTATTTGGGGTTTGGGCGTCGATTCTTGTTAGATCGTTCGTCCACACTCATTATCGAGGCTTAGACCTCTGTTTTACTGTGTAATCGGTACCCTTTCTGTTCGGGGGTGTTCCTGTCGGGTCACCTTGTCTCGGCAGAATTGTTGGTTCCAGTTTGGGCGTCGATTCTTCTTAGATCGTTCGTCCACGATCATTGTCGAGGCTTAGACCTCTGACTTACCGTGTTGGGCGTCGATTCTTGTTGGATCGTTCGTTCACGCTCATTATCGAGGTTTAGACCTTTGACTTACCGTGTAATCGGTTCCCTTTCTGTTCGGCGGTGTTCCTGTCCGTCACCTTGTCTCGGCAAATTGTTGGCTTCGGTTATCGGGCCATTGTTTAACCTTTATATCTCTTATAGACTGTTTGTTTTCTGGCCATCAGGCCTATCCTTTAAAGAAGAACCTTGTAGTTTCGGGGTTTTCTATACTTTATTCCCGATGCAAGACGTTACATCCACTTCGGGATTAGATGGATCAATATCTAGTCCCACGACAAATATTACATTTAATCCTATGGATCCTTTGAATCCTTATAGGATCGAAAGCGGTGATAGTCCCATGATGACACTGGTGACTGATACACTGACCACTGAAAATTATGTTTGCTGGTCAAGGAATGTTAAGCGGGCTCTCCGAGCCAAGAATAAATTGGGATTCATCACAGGTCAAATTCCCAAACCAAGTTCAGTTGTTGATCCTGCATATGATTTGTGGGAAAGATGTAATGACATGGTCATATCATGGTTATTAAATTCAATATCACCTTCCATCAAAGCCAGTCTGATGTTTGTTGACAATGCAAGAGAACTGTGGGATGAGTTGCACAGTCGACTGTCTCAACACAATGCCACTCGTATCTTTCAATTGAGGAAAGAGTTGGCAAGCCTGAAGCAAGGAGCAGACACAGTCATGATTTATTATGGCAAGCTCAAGAGCATCTGGGATGAGCTGTTAGTTTATGACGAACAGCCAAAATGCACTTGTGGGCAACTACGCATTCTCGGAGAAAGATATCAAAGAGACTGCGTGATGCAGTTTCTAATGGGGCTGAATGATGTGTATTCACCTGCTAGAGATCAAATCCTCATGATGGATCCCGTTCCCTCGGTGAACAGGGTTTTTGGGATGATTCAACAACAAGAAAAGCAGCACTTTGTTGCAGATGGTAATCCCGAAGGAGATTTGATGGCTATGGCACTTCAAAAGGTTAAGGTTAATCAGAAGCAGGCAGCAAGGAAGGACAAGCCCTTCTGTTCCCACTGCAAAATCTCGGGACACTCATTGAGCAGATGTTTTAAGGCAGGGAATGCACAACCCATGAAGTGCACCCATTGCAACATGAATGGACATACCGTAGATAAATGCTACAAGCTCAAAGGTTTTCCCCCATGACACAAATTTTATCATAAAACCACTACTGATAACATTATTGCCTCCAATGTTTCAGCACAGGTACCCGAGGACAGTCGAGAAGATAAATGCCCTTTCACCAAGGGGCAAATCCAAGAGCTATTCCAGTGGTTCAACAGTGAAAAGACTAGAGAAAGGCTCAAGGAACCCCAGGGTGATAAACCCAGGGAGCCTACACACTGCCTCAATGTTTCGGGTAAGTATTCTAATTTGGAACATGATTTTGAGAATATAAATAAGAAAGAGAATTGTTTATGGGTATTAGACACTGGTGCCACGAATCATATGACTTGTGATAAATCGCTTTTTAGCGATGACTGGATCCCATGTATGTATAGGGTTACTTTGCCAAATGGACAAACTGTAAATGCCACTGCAATAGGCAGTGTTCGTTTGTCCAAAGATATTTTACTTAAAAACGTTCTTTTCTTACCCTCCTTTCATTTTAACTTGGTGTCGGTTAGAAAATTAATGATTGATATTAATTGTCGCGTAGTTTTCATGACTGACACGTGTTTCATTCAGGACCAAGTTTCTTGGAAGACACTTGGTGAGGGAAAGGTAAGAAAAGGCCTTTATTGCTTCCATCAAAAACCAAACCACAATAATGACTGCCCAAGGAACACCACTTGTTCCATGGCAGCACAAACGACAAATTCTTTCACTCTTTGGCATCATAGATTAGGTCATCCATCTAATGATAAGTTGATACAAATGCATAAAACTCAAAATTTCCCTTCTTTTTCTGGTTGCAAGTCGAATCCTTGCACCACCTGTCACTTTGCCAAACAACATAGGCTTCCCTTCCAAGACAGTTCACATTGCACTTCAAAGCCTTTTGAGTTAGTGCACTGTGACCTATGGGGGCCTTACAGTGAAGCCTCGCATCATGGCAGCAGATATTTCCTAACTATAGTCGATGATTTTTCTAGATGCACTTGGGTCTACATTTTAAAATACAAAACCGAAGTTCCTAGCATTTTTGAAAACTTTTATAAAATGATTCTTAATCAATTTTGTTGCAACATTAAAATGATCAGAACTGATCACGGTACTGAATTCAACCTTAACCTTTTCTGTCAACAAAATGGAATTATTCATCAAAAATCTTGTGTTCAGACCCCACAACAAAATGGAGTTGTTGAAAGAAAACACCAACACCTACTCAATGTAGCTAGAGCACTGAAATTCCAATCGCACTTACCCATTGAGTACTGGAGTGAGTGCATATTGACTGCTGCCTACATTATCAATAGGTTACCTACTCCTGTTCTTAACAACAAAACTCCTTTTGAAATTCTCTTCCAAACTAAACCCTCCTATGATCACATGAAAGTTTTTGGTTGCTTATGCTTTTGCGCCACGCTCAAGGAAGGAAGAAACAAATTTGATCCTAGAGCAAAAAGGTGCATTTTCTTGGGATATCCCTTTGGCATAAAAGGTTACAAGTTGCTCGAACTAGAAACCAATCAAATAATTGTGTCAAGAAATGTAATCTTCTATGAAGATATCTTTCCTTATGAGGAGATCAACAAGAATCTCGATTCTAATAACACAGCTTCTTTTAAAGGCTATGAGAACACTCTTCCAACATCAGAAACCATTCGTGAGGATGAAATCACCTTATTCCCCACTCCAGAAAATCACAACGAATCGAATCTATCACCTGCAAAAGCAGAATCCAATGATAAACAAGGTGAATTGACAAGTGAGACATCACTTGAAGAAATTTCACCAGAACCAAAAAGATCAACTAAGAAGAAAAATCTACCCAAATATCTAAATGATTACTATTGCCAACAAGTTTCTGGCTCTAATTCTGGGAATAAAATTATTCAAGAGCCAAACAATTATAATGATGCTTCCCAAGTCTCAGAATGGTGTGAAGCCATGAACGAAGAATTAAAAGCCTTAGAGGAAAATAAGACTTGGACTATTACTGATTTACCGCTAGGAAAGAAGACTATAGGATGTAAGTATGTTTATAAAATTAAATACAAATCGGATGGATCCATTGACAGATTTAAAGCTAGATTGGTGGCAAAAGGATACACCCAAGAATATGGGTTGGATTATCAAGAGACCTTTTCTCCTGTAGCTAAAATTACCACAGTTCGAATAATATTGGCAATTGCTGTTAAAATGAATTGGTATTTAGAACAATTAGATGTAAACAATGCATTCTTGCACGGAAACTTAGAAGAAGATATCTACATGATAAAGCCTCCAGGGTACAACAAAGGAAGAAAACATCAAGTTTGTAAACTGAACAAAAGTATTTATGGACTCAAACAAGCCTCTAGACAATGGAACCAAACCTTTTGTGCTGCGGTTAAGAATTTTGGCTTTGATCAAAGTAAGGCTGATTATAGTCTTTTTACAATGAACAAATCAAACTCTTTTACTGCTATTGTGGTCTATGTTGATGACATTATTGTTACTGGGAATAATTCTACTGTTATTAAGAAATTAAAAACTTACCTGAATGATGTCTTCAAAATAAAGGATATTGGGAATCTATCGTATTTTTTAGGAATTGAATTGATTAAAACTCAGGAAGGAATACATCTGTCGCAAAGGAATTACATCCTAGACATACTAGCTGATTGTGAAATGACAAATTGTAAAACATCTAAGGTTCCAATGGAACAAAACATTAAGTTAAGCAAATATGATGGAGAACCCATACCTGATCCCTCTGTGTATCGAAGGTTAATTGGAAGATTATTATACCTAACGATTACTAGACCTGATATCGCTTTCCCAGTGCATACATTAAGTCAATTCATGGAAGCTCCTACCGATATACATCTAAAAGCTGCCTACAAAGTCCTACGATACTTGAAACTGACAATGGGACAAGGTATTCACTTGTTCGCAGACTCTGATTTTCAACTAACAGGCTTTTGTGATGCAGATTGGGGTTCATGCCCTGACACGCGAAGATCTGTAACAGGTTATTGTGTTATGTTCGGTAAATCCTTAATCTCTTGGAGATCCAAGAAACAGTCATTGGTCTCAAAATCTTCTGCGGAGGCGGAATACAGGTCCATTGCCACACTTTGCACTGAACTAATTTGGATTAAATTTGTTTTGGAGGCCTTGCAGGTACATCATAATGATCCCGTAAAAGTCTACTGCGATAGTCAAGCAGCGCTACATATCGCCTCTAATCCTGTTTTCCATGAAAGAACGAAGCACATCGAGCTAGATTGTCACCTTGTACGAGATTTAGTTCAAGCCAAAAGGATTGAGACTAAACATGTTGGAAGCCAATCTCAGGTGGCAGACATATTCACGAAGTCCTTACCAGCAGGAGTAATGAAGAATCACCTCGACAAGATGGGAGTGATCAATTTATCACCTCCATCTTGAGGGAGGGTGTTGAAAATATGACCGTTGCCATTTTTATTCATTCCCAAAGTCGTGTTTACATTCCCGAAGTCGTGTTTACATTCCCAAAGTCATATTTACATTCCCGAAGTGGTGTTTACATTCCCAAAGTGGTGTTTTGCTGTGTATATATATACATGTTCTTTTACTGTAGGTAGGTTTCAATTTTTCTGGGACGATTTCGAATCGTCTGTGTAAACATATATTGATTTATGCTTTTCTTACATACATGGAGAAGTACACATTTTTCATGTAACATTTTAAAATTATTAGAGCATGTACCAATATTTTAATCAAGAAGAATAGAATAAATAATTCTTTGTCGCAATTATATTGTGGCCATTCATTGTTGTGGCCCCAATGATGCTGCCCGCATATGTCTACGGGACCATGATAGACATGGTTGTGGCTACCCAGAAAAGCGGGTTCGCGTGGGTGCCGAAAAGAAATAATGACACCATGGTGTGGTCTACTGTGAGTCTTGCGAATTGAGTTCACCGTTTCTCCGTTTTCTGCACCTGTTGATGAACAACGTTTCGACAACTTCTGGTAAATGAAAACATGTTTCATGGGTAGGCTGGTCCTGGAAATATCGCGGGAGGAGGCTCATGGGGAGCAGCCACAGACACCCAAAAGATCTACGCCAACATTGCCAGCGGCAATGGGCAGAGTTCCACTCTCTTGCCATCCAAAGAGGTCACTGCTGGAGGAAGATGGGTGGCAATGAATCCATCCTTCACAGCACCAACTTGCCTCTTCGGGTTCTGTATTAACTCAACTCGGCCAAGGTTTCTCCAATGGAAGGATGCTTAGAGAAATCCAATTATATTCACCGTTACAGATATGTATAAACCGCGGAACAATTGTCCTGCATAACCAGAAAAAGCAGGTCCCGTGGCTCTAAACAACAAGAACTATTGTGTTCAAGGTGTTCAAGATACGAGATTAATTTTGAAGGTTATGCATAGCTCATCTCATCCGCATCTCTAACAGAAAACCCACACGATACACATATCCATATGTAATGGCTCTGAATCAGTATATCAAGTAGCTTCGGTGCTATTCAAACCCTGAACTCGACAAGCACTGCGAGCATCAATATCCTTTGATGTTCTCCATGACGAGCAAGAAAAACCCAAAGAAAGGTCTCAATTCAACGAAGGTAAATAACAAACATGGGCAGCTCACCATGTTTAGAGAAACATAAATGAAATTGTGAAGTGCGGAGAGTAATTTTCACATAAGTAACGCATCTATGACTATACATTTTTTTGTTCAAATCCTCGGTACTAAAGAAACACAAGCAAAGGCAACTTTATATCAGATAACTATGACTTGTGATGTACCCTTTCATCCTTCACAAGAAAATTTTGCACAAGAACCAAACCAAATTTCGTGGCTACATAGCCTCCAAGACATCCCAGATGAGCAGACTGCCAGACTCTCATCTCCTCCACCCAGGCTGAACGACTTTTTCTGCAATGTGATGCATCAACACATACAAGATTCAGAATGGCCAATTAATATTTCTGCACTCAGATTTTAAGTACAAGCCATATCCTAAACAAAAAGGCATATCCATGCAAAAAGAGGAACAATAATCAACCAATTAGTGAAAAGTCAGGTTTATTTTCGCTGACATAATCAAATATTTTCGTTGGCACCCAATAAGGAGGACACACTACGCCAAGAATAAGAGTGAAAATGTAGTTTCAAATGATACAAGTAGAGAGAAAAAGGAGCCAGTATTGAAAGAGTTGGCAGTTGGCAAAAGCAGAGACGGCAAATTACACAAAATACCAAAATTACTATGCTTACCATCACTTGAGGATGTCAATAATCCATTAATCTTTCTGCCACCCTTCCCATTAGCTTGCACATGCTTCTGCAACCTGGGTGACGATGAGCTCAATTTGCCATTGGTGGAAGCTGGCAGAGAATGGCGGCGGATAACACCATGTTCAGTTCCATCTTCATCAAATTTAGAAGATCCTTGAGCTCTAAGCTTGGCCTTAGCAGATTCTGTGGCTGCCATATAACTTGGCAATCTTCGGGATTTCTGCGAGATATTTTCAGGAGACTCCTGCATAGCTGGAAGGGATCTCCTCTTCTGGATTTTGTGATTTTCCTCGCCATTCTGTTCTTCCTTACAGCTCAATTCCTTATCCAAAGTTAAAGAACACTCTGTCTTCAAACCATTTTTCAAGGAATGAATCTCAACTGCCGGATGATTTTTAAGTGTCACATCAACTGGCTCATCCATTGTTGTTTTCAAAGGAGCTTTAAGCAAATCCAGTTTATCAACTACAATATCTGAATCAGCCAGATTTTCAGAAGTAACTAATTCCAGCTTGGAAACATCAGGAGGTGCATAATTAGTTGCTACTTCGACACTCTGAAGCGGCTGCACCTTCTCATTTTCTGTCTCTGATTTCTTCTCAGATGCTGCCAATGAAGAAATCTTTCTCAAGTTGCATTTAACCCTTTCAAGTTCATTTTGTGGTTGTTCTTGCACCAACTCTGTCTGATTACTTGTAACTTTCCTTGTGATGCGCTTGGTCTTATCCATTTCAAAAGAAGCTAAAACACCGTTTTCTCCATTTGCGACAGCTGAAACCTTTCGGATGGTTCTTTTTGATTTTCCAGCTTCAGGCTCAAGTACTTGTGCGCCACCCTGCTTTTTCTGAGACATCTTCGTGATTCTTTTGGTCGGTGCAGGTGTTTTCCAAAAGTGAGTTACCGACCAACGCTCAAGCCAGTTCCAGGCTGAATTTGGCTCGGCCAAATCATATTGAAAACTCAGGGGCGTGGCAGTTGGCACCGTAACAAGAAGCTAAACAAGCAACAAAGTATGTTATAAGATCCTTAATTAAAGGAAGCATTTAAAGAATTTCCAAAACAATTAAACAGTCAAAGTAACAAAAAATTTCAAAGTGTAAAGAGCAGAAAGAAGATTTTAGCACTTCACGATGGTGGGGAAAATAAAATTCAACCTTGTGGACAAAGGCATTTGTTGCTAGCTTTTCTGACCCAAAAAATGAGTTTGCTCCAATGTCCACCTGCTTAGGAAAATAAAAAATGAGGAACTGATCTTAGGATATATACTGTTAAGCAACGCTAAAGTTAACAGAAGCATTCTTAGCAGAAGTAAGGACCAGAGTAGTGAGATATTTAATGATAAATACATGCGCGCGTGTATGGGAATTAATTATATTCATCATAGAATTAGAAAGAATGAGAGTTGAATTTAAGCCAAAAGAGGCACCAATGCTAAGATAAGAAACGAGATAGGAACACCTACTGAGACAGAAAGGTTCCATATCATAACATGATACAAGCAAATGAGGATCTGGACTAGTTAACAAACACCAAGGATGATAAAGCCAGAATCTTTAGAAACAGGTTATTGAAAATTAATGATTAAGTGCGGCTAAATATATAAAAGTAATTAATTAGTTCCCACTCAACACTCGACAACTCTGAGCTCACAGGGAAGCGAATAAATAAATCAAAACTGAAAGTACAAAAGTACAGAAGCAACAAAAAAGATTTCAAGGTTCTAAATTGAATAACAGATAAAGCAAGGCTGCTAGATCTATAAAGATGTAAATCAAAGTCATCTGAGGCTCTCTCACATAATACTTTTTACACTTCAGCACTAGCATCTGAGTTCTAACCTTTTGTCCACGAGCCAATGCCTGCAACTTAACAATCGCCTGCATGCAACACAAAGTGGCAACAGCCTGTCTCCTAACCAGATGCCCACGAATAAGAGCTTGCAGCCTTATGATACCCTTAAGAGCCCGAAAAGCGCGACGAGCCTGTGCACATTTTTCAAAGAACCATCACAACACACAAAGACTCTAGGAAAAAGCCACACATGTGTAGATGAAAAATCAAATGGAAGTAATGAGGTAAGGAAAAAACTATATGAAGAAGAAAGCTGTAAAACTAAGTAACATAGTCAATATCCAATGCTAGAAAATGTTACCAAGTATCCCTTAAAGGCTGCTTGTGCTTTTGTTGCAGCCTGCTCCTGCTTACTTATCTCAGCATCACTGACTTGAAGAGATGCATTATTGCTAAGTGAATTTGCACCTTGATTCACATGTGATAAATTAATGACATCACATGGAGTGCCAGATGCTCCCTTCTCAAGCTCCAAGGTTTCCACACCTCTCTCGGTTAACTGACATGGATCTGATATCACAGGGGAATTTGTAGGTAGATCCTCCACTGGTGTCTTCAGAGAAGTCTTATCAGGTGTAGCCTTCTTCATACATAATAAAATTTGTAATCAGAATATGGGTATTTACAGCACATTAGAAAATTATGGCAGAATATAAATCACAACTAAAAGCTAATAGAATATTCAGAAAGTTGGTCGCAAATAAATTTCCCTAAATCAAGGGGCTTAAAGCCCATAGCGCCAGCATTTTCAGTCCAGTTGCTGCCAAATTTACATTACGAAAAACACAGAAAGGACCCAGCTCTAAAAATGCATTTCAAAACGATCACATTAAACCACAACAAACCAAAAAGGACAGAATACGTGGGTGGTAAATTGCAGAATTGGAACTTTGACTAAAAGCAACCCTTGTTCATTGGCGGTTCTATACATCTACAAATATTTGTAAGAATCTAGTCAGTATGGCAAAGATGAGTAATAATTTTCAAAAACCAGGAAAATGAGGGTTATTTTCATGATATGGAACTAAATCAAACCCCAAACTTTACCAAAGCAACAAGATAGAAAATGAATCACACTAATAGCTAGCCAACGAAATTCTTACCTTGGATGAATTAGATTTGGAATGCTTCTTTCCAAAGAGTACGGTCTTGATCCACTTGCCTGCCGACTTCCCCATAGTAGTCCTGCCACTAGAAACAATGGTTACTCAATTTAACCCCGCGCTTTCCCAAAAGAAAAATACATTATTAAGTTTCCACGAAAAAGTAGACGAACGTAGAAACTAAGACTAGAAAACAAAGACGCAAAAAACTGTTTCACAATTAAACACGACCAAATTTTATACCAACATCAGAAAAATAAGACCTTCTTAACTTGGTCCTTCGGGAATACGGAAAGGAAAGGAGAGAACTCAAATTTATACGAACCCATGTTGACAACGTTCAGAAATCAAGAAAGAAGAGCACAACAACGACCAGAGGCACTCAGAAAGAACCAAACTTATCACTCCCACGGTGACTTACCCCGTTGTTCAAAGACAGAATTCAAGCAATTTTCTACTGAAGATAAATAGAAGAAAGACGAGTATTAGAATACAAACCGTCAGAAGCTAAAAACTTGAAGAAACGGTCATCTCCAGACAAACAAAACGAGAAACACGGAGAAAGTTCCTGAAGTAATAACAATCAGAAATTCAGCAAGATCTGCACTCCACAACTATGTACGCTAATGCGGAGGAGCTCAAATTACATAAACTGAAGTGGGTTTTTGTGCAATGTGGTTCAGATCTACGACTTTCTGTACCTGAATAGAAGGACGGGGGAGGGAGGGGGTTCGTCCGCTTGGCACAAGATTCCCAAGCTACAAATTTCTTGAAAAGCCTAAAAATTCAAAAATTAAAGAGAGAACAAATCGTAGAGGAACATAAAGATGAAAGGAAAAATCTTTGCAGAGAAGATATAAATGCAGGAAATTTGAAGTGAAGGGATTGATTGAGATGGAAGTTAATAGCAAGATAAAAAGGTGACAAAGGCCCATGTATACCTTGCTAGTGAATTAGTTTCCTGCACCCATGGCAACAGGAATGGACCCCTCCTTGCCCCACTCTCAACTCAGTGCTGCCTTTTTTTCACTGCTCTTCGAATGCTCTCTCTCTCTCTCTCTCTCTCTCTAGCACTGGAACCACAGAAATTCCGAGACGATAATAAAATACAGCAGAGTTTGCTAATTCATGAGATTCTTGGCAAGATTGCAGTATTGAAATTTGAACACAAAACGATGGCGAATTTTTGCCATCATGTCTAGAAAATCAACAATTTGGCAATTTGCTCGAGTAATAATTGCTGACAATCTGTACTTTTCACGGATTTTCAATTCAGGAATTTGCTTACAAAAAGGGAAATTGCCTACAACAATACTTGTGTTTATTAGGGAGGATATCTCCAAATTCACAACTATGTGTGTGTGTATATTTCCAACATGCTATTAATACGAGCAGGGTTTTTTATTTTTTTATTCTATTTTATATCACAATTTAACAAATTATCCTATTTATGAATAAGTTGTAAAAGTAATCAATCTCGTCGTTCTAAACGGCGAGATGACGTCATCTCACCGTTTGGAACGGCGAGATAAACTTTTTTTAAAAAAGTTAAACAATATTTCGTATTTCTCGTCGTTCTAACGGTGAGATGATGTCATAATATGTTATAATAAATTAATATAAATATAAATTATTATATTTTTATTTGAAATAACAAAATTTATTTAAATAAAAGAATTTTATTTCAATAAATTAAGTTTTAAATTATAATATTATATAATACTTTTTGAGTGTTTTATGTTTAGACATTTCCGTTGCAATAATAATTTATTGAAATTTGAAATTATTATGATTTTATTTAAAAGGAAAAATTTATTTACATAATAGATTAAAAGATGTATTATAACTTTTCAATCAAATTATATGACGTAATTATAATAAAATTAATATAAATGCCAATAAAATTGAAAATTTTAAATACATATAAGAAATAATATTAAATACTACACATTATTCTCATCATCATCCCTTACGTAGACCGCGAGATGACGTCATAATATGTTATAATAAATTAATATAAATATTAATTATTATATTTTTATTTGAAATAAGAAAATTTATTTAAATAAAAGAATTTTATTTCAATAAATTGAGTTTTAAATTATAATCTTGTATATTACTTTTTGAGTGTTTTATTTTTATTATAATATTGTATATTACTTTTTTGAGTGTTTTATAGAACGACGAGATATACCTCGTAAGTTGAGCCAATCTTGTCATTTCAAACAGCGAGATTATCTTAGAAGTTGAGTTTCGTGAGTTGGGCCAGACTCGGTCTCGCCCAATCAGACTTTATCTCGCCGTTTTGAACGGCGAGATACGCCGTATTTCGGATCAATTAATACGAATACATAAAAAAAGTTTATCTCGCCGTTTCGAACGACGAGATTGGTTAATTTTATAACTTTTATGTAAATGGGGTAATTTGTTAAATTGTAATATAAAATAGAATAAAAAAGTAAAAAACCCAATACGAGCACGAGCTAGTTTGGGAAAAGGGTGTTTGTGGGAGATGATATTTGATAGAAATAGGATTGTATTGGAATGATTGACATTTTTTTAAGGAATATTTTAATAAGACGGTAAAGTAAAATTTGAATATATTGAATAATATAATAATATATATAGAAAATAATTAATTTTTAGATTATAAATAAAAATATATATGAGTATATATGTATTAATTTGATTATAAATAAATATAATTATTAAAAAATAATTAATTATATATATGTGTGTGCGCGCGTGTGTTGTGAAAGATGAAAATTTTTAAATTTAAATTTAAATGAAAAACTAAATAGTAAAAATTTGAAATGATGATTTGGAGAGTAAAATTGGGTTCCAAACACAGCGAATGTCCTAAAGTAAAATTAGTTTCGTCACGGTTTTATTGAAATGTTTTTTAATCCTTGCATTTAGTCCATTAATTAACCTGACACGAATTGCATTTAAACTATGTCTTATTTGTTAATTTTCATGGCAGATTAATTAATAATTTAATCAATTAGCAATTAACGAGGACCACAAGTACCCTTTCATATAAATATACATTCATTAGAATCTATTTTACTGTTATTTGTACCCTAATATTAAATTATCCCACCATTTTTTTTAATCTTACAGCAATTTGTATCCAAACAGTCATATTTTTCGAAATTTAAATGAGAGGGCTATGTTTGGATACAGTTTCTTCAATTTGTCTACCATCTAAATTTACAATTTAAAATATATTATTCAACAAAATAATTTTTTATCTCTTTTTTTTCTTTTAATTTTACAGTTTACGTGTCTCTTTTAATTTTACACTTTATGTCAATTTTCTCAATCGCAACTTGCATCCGAACCAGAAAATAATTCTCAACCAAACTTGGACCACTCACTAGATAACATTCTATTTACATTCAAGCTCATTAAAATATGAAATTAAAAAAAAAAAAAGAAAGTAAGTTCGAATACAATAAAAAGAAAAGTAAATATTATTTTATCTGGTCCCACTCTGGGGGATTAGCTCCAACCCACCAATTCATTTATCATCGTGTTTACTAATTAATTAATCATTTGTAACCTATACACGACCCTAAGCCAATTTTCTCAACGCCATTTGTCTATTTGTTAATTTTCAAATTTTAATATATAATTTTAAATATTTTTATTTATATAAAAATTAAAATATAATAATTAAATACGTAATTTTAGGAACTATAACTCCAAAAATATCAAACGGCAGTAAGAACATAAAAGGTCAATTAAACCGGAACGAGGTCCAGCAAAGCTATAATGAAGAGAGAAGGACAACCATTACAGCCCATGTGAAAGCGACCGCCGATTGGATGCGTATTCGTGAAACCACCGACAGATCGGGCATTCAATGCAACAACCTCAATACATGAACATGCAGTACACGTCGTTTTCATTAAGGTGACAGCGCACTCGCACAGCACATGATGTACGCATTTGTGGGCACGGAGCGAAACCCGTCAAGGGGCATCAACTACTGTCATGATGAAAAGGGTCTACTGATCGAGCACCGTGGAAAATTAGAATTTTACTATTAAATTCAAATTTAGTAGACAAAATTTGCGAATTCTAATGGATAAGGTCTCTCTGGTTTAACATGTAAGTGACACAGCCTAACGGGCACTCTTACGAAAGCAGCTTAAAACAGGTCGAGTCCTTAAATTGATGTAATTTGTCATGTTCTGTTCATGATCTCATGCATAATGTAAGATTAAAAGCTCAACGTATTGGTGTCGAATATGTAATTTTCTGGACATTTTTTAATACATCCAACTTATGACTAATAACCTAATAATTAGATTCTTCTAAAAAGCACCTTTTTAGGCGTACAAACTAGCTCGCCCGCAAATTAATGTCATGTTGCCCTAACAGATAAAATAAGATTAGTGACAAGCACCTAGATTTCAAGCTGGCTTATTGAACTAATAATTGCATTTAGAAAGTCAACGCAGTATCCTCTCCAGGGGACAACACGGGTAGAGAGTAGGGCTGAGTTTGGACTAAGGGTGTAATTGAGTAGCTTAGTCAAAAACTTGACTTGCATTCGATTTTATAGAGTTTGAGATTAGCTTGAATATATATTATGCAAGTCCATCCTCGTGAAGTTATTTGAACTTGAAAATTTATGTATAGTATAAGATTTATGTAAATACGCTTGTAGCCTAACGGTCAGTAATATTTTTAATTAATATGAGCATTGTATTATTAAGAGTTCAAAATTTATTTGCCACAAATCGTTGTTGTTTTTTTTTTAATTTTTAAGTCAAATTCAATTAAACTCGAATTTATACTTGAGGGTCCGACTCGAGTTCAAGTTTAAGTTATTGTTTTTTTTTTTATTATTTTCAAGTCAAATTCAATTAATTTGAACTTAAGTTCAAATGCTTCATTGAGTCCAAATTTAAGAAATTGTTTTTTTTTTTTAAAAAAATTCAAATCAAATTCTAACCTGAATTGAGATGTTCGACTTGAGCTCAAGTTTGAACTTCTTGATTTTCTATCAAGTCAAGCTCAAGCATACGCAGACCTCTACAATTTTAACAAGTAAATTTAATAATGAAATCTCACTTGCCAAATAGGAAGCCAAAGGAATCTCTGCGCCTCTCCGTGCAATATGATACAAAGCACATTTCTGAACATAAATCATGGGAGCCTCAGAAAATTTAAGATCAAGAGTCGCTCGATATTTCACATTCCCTGAAAATGAGCACTGAACACATTCATAGCAGTGTTCTTACCAAGATTCACTAATGTAGCAATTGTAATAAAACAAATATTCAAGAAAGGAACTCGCGATCCCTGGCTTGGATATGTACTACTGTGATGATGTGATCTCCTGCCTTGCAGCCTTTGAAAATATTAGATCATTATTGTAACTGGAGAAGCCAACACAAGTTGTCCGAAGAAAGGGAAAGCTGGACTGAAGCACAAACAAAAAATTTCGAACATTAGTAAAGTTAATGGGCTAACGCAGCGTTTAGGTCTTTGATTTTCGTGGAAAACAAGAAGGGTCAAGGACTGGAGGACAAAAGCAGCATCATTTGAAAGGGAAAAATAGTAGTTAGTATTTTCTTCCCTAAAATCCAAGAAAATTCTATTTTATTAAGCAAGCTAATCTCATTACTATCAACTTAATAAAATAATTTATATAAATTAATCATTTAGAGTAAACATAGTCTTAGGGGGTATAAAGATCCCTTTTCAATTTTAATTTATGTTATTTTTCTTTTATTATTTAATAAAATTTTATAAATGATATAGAATTTATATTTGAAAAACTATAGTTTTTTTTTAGGTGCACAAAAGTTGAGTATTTCTCAAATTTAATTTATTAATTTTTAATATTTTAAAGTTTTTATTTTATAAATAATATAAAATTAGCAATTTATGTGCACTATATAGGCGTGGGAATAAATTTTAAAATATAATTATTATGTATGCATATACAACTGTGTGTTCATTATACCAAATTTTGAATCATGCGCATGAGTTTTTTTTTAATTTTGTAACTTATTATTTTAAAAATACTTTATTTAAATACATTAAGCTTATATAATTTATTAATGATAATAAAATATAAATTATTTTTTTTAAATTTATTAAAAGTGTATATGAAATGAGATTAGGTCTCAAACAAAATTAGAAAAGAAGAAATAAATTAATCAGAATTTAATTAGAAATTATAAAAAGTGAAAATATAAAAAAGTATTAAAAATTAAAAAAAATTTAAAACAGAGTTAATTTAATTTTATATTTGAAATACTGATAAGTAGTTATTATAGAGGTTATTAGCAATACCAAATGTCATGTAGATTTATTGAAAGTGCATTTAGAAAAATATATTATATTATAAAAATAGTTATTTTAGAAGTCTCCCCTACAATATGCAATATATAGTATAGAAGTATAGATATTACATGTTTATTTATTTACTTATATAATTATTCTCAAGTTGATAATTGGTTTATCTGTCGATATTAATATTTTTGGCGATTACTTTTCTAGTTATGCGACTTTAGTCCTAACAAAGGTAAGGGAAAGATAACGAGAATAGTCTAGCCACAGGCCCAACCGCACAACGTTTTTTCTTCAAAATTGGGCAAACATAAACCCTAACTTAAACCACCCATCCGCTGAGTTCACTTCCCAGAATGACTTCTTTATGCCGAGCGTCAAAAATCCGACGATCCCACAGAATTTCCTTCAATATTTTGTCCAATTATTGTAGAGTTAGCGGATTAGATTCAACTCCTCATTTGAATTCGTTTGTGGGTTGGACTCAAAGTGCGTCTTTCGCGTCGCATTTTAGGGAAGATCCAAGCATAGACTTGAGTCAATACCCTTCCGACAAAATTCGCAACTTCTCGATTATTGCGCATGTCGACCACGGAAAGTCAACCCTCGCCGACCGGCTTTTGGAGATCACCGGGACTATTAGGAAAGGCCATGGGCAGCCCCAGTATTTGGATAAATTACAGGTGCTTGATTATTTTATGAATAATAAGTGTTTTCTCTGCTTTTGGTTTGGGAAGTGAACCCCATTGTTATATGTTGTTGGTTTTGCTGTGTAAGACATGCATGTTTAGTGGGCTGATTGAACAGGAACGAACAATGCTAGAACTTGATTTTGTATTTTGATTGAAGTTACGTAGACGTGGAGCTCCTCGTAACTGCTTGATAATTTTCACTGGGAAACCGTCTATGGGAAATTGAAGATTAGATGGAACATTTTCATTTTATTTTGTTTTATCTTTAAGAAGATCAAAATGCAAGTTCAGCAAGTTTTAAGAGGCCTTTTAGGATAATTGAAGAAATTGTACGTGATTTTTGGCGCTCAACAGCTGATAACAGTTTTAGCACACATTTCACCTTACAGGAATCAATGGATCTCTATCTTTAGAAATTTGATCATGACCATTGATGTTGTGTTGTTGAGCTGAAGTTACATGACAAAATACATGAATAACTGAATTCTATTCTACGTAGGAATGTATTTTGTAATATCTATGCACATTGATGACTTATGTTTTGGGACTATTTCTGTTGTCTTAGGTAGAGAGGGAAAGGGGAATAACTGTTAAGGCTCAGACAGCGACCATGTTTCATCAGCACAAGTTCCTTGGTACCAACACAAATTTCTTGCTGAACCTGATTGACACACCTGGACATGTGGATTTCAGCTATGAAGTCTCAAGATCCTTGGCTGCTTGCCAGGGTGTCCTTCTTGTTGTTGATGCAGCTCAAGGTGTCCAGGCACAGACAGTTGCAAACTTCTATCTTGCTTTTGAAGCAAACCTCACTATTATTCCTGTCATTAACAAAATTGATCAGCCAACAGCTGACCCAGATCGTGTTAAAGAACAGCTGAAATCTACTTTTGATCTTGATCCAAGTGATGCTCTTTTAACATCAGCCAAGACAGGCCAAGGTCTTGAGCAGGTCCTTCCTGCTGTTATTGAGCGAATTCCTCCTCCCCCTGGGGAGAGTAGTTCACCTGTACGCATGCTTTTACTGGATTCTTACTATGATGAGTATAAAGGAGTTATCTGCCATGTAGCTGTTGTTGATGGGGCTCTGCGGAAGGGTGAAAAAGTCTCCTCTGCTGCAACTGGTCAATCTTATGAAGTTTTAGATGTTGGAATTATGCACCCAGAACTGACCCAGACTGGAGTCCTCTTAACCGGGCAAGTGGGCTACATTGTCACAGGTATGCGGTCAACTAAAGAGGCTCGTGTTGGAGATACTCTTTATCACGCTAGAAGCATTGTTGAACCACTTCCAGGTAAAGTATCCCCATGTTTACGATGGATATGCCTCATGTTTTTATACTTAGGCAGCAAAGTTTGTTCACAAAATTTTAATGTGGGTTTGTAGATGTATTTTCTTGAACATTAGTAAAAGTAAGAGAGAGATAGAAATTTGAAGATATAATGATTGAAGTGTGTCTGTATTTTTTTGTGAAAAAATGAAGCCAAACATAGCCAAAAAGTTTATGTATAATTTTTGTTGGTCAAATTTTGATTGACTTACTCTGGTTGCATGTAACAACTTTTATTTCAATTTCATACCTGTAACGTGCTTACTTCAATTCTTCTGGTTCTTGATGATGAAAGGTTTCAAGCCAGTAAAACACATGGTATTTTCTGGTCTATATCCTGCTGATGGATCTGATTTTGAATCACTTAATCATGCCATTGAAAGATTAACTTGCAATGATGCTAGTGTATGTGTTACAAAGGAGAGTAGCACAGCACTTGGCTTGGGTTTCAGGTAAGGATAAACTGCAG
Source organism: Avicennia marina (assembly GCA_019155195.1). Classification (NCBI taxonomy): domain Eukaryota; kingdom Viridiplantae; phylum Streptophyta; class Magnoliopsida; order Lamiales; family Acanthaceae; genus Avicennia; species Avicennia marina. The sequence goes on from CM032765.1 coordinate 13,063,330, forward strand.
CTATTGCTAAAACCCAACACTTCTGTTTTGATGATTTCTAGCATCCAACAGATGCGGTTTCTTGGGCTTGCTTCACATGGATGTTTTTCATCAGCGGCTTGAACAGGTAAATTCCATTGTTGCAATGGCTTTTCTTGAAAAGCGAAGCAATGAGAGAGATTTGATTTTCATATTAAGTTTTTATATTGTGGTGGCTATTCAAATTCATTTTTGTGAAAAAGAATAAAGTCTACAACTGCGAGAAAAATGAAAAACTAGCTGCCATATGTTAACTAATTTTACATATTTATTTCTATCTAGCACATGATGTAGTTCCACCAGTGCCTTCTGTAGAAGGTTACTTTTTTCATTTAGATTACTACATTAATTATCATTTAATTATGCTCTTAAAAATAGGAACATGGAGCTCATGTGATTTCTACAGTTCCTACTGTGCCGTATATCTTTGAGTATTCAGATGGGAGGTATGTGACTTATTTTCCAGTATTGTGATTTAATTTCTATGTTATGCTTTAAATAAAAACTGATGGTTTTATCTGTTTCTTGTAGCAAAATACATATTCAGAATCCTGCTATGATGCCTTCAAATCCTAAACAACGGGTAACGGCTTGTTGGGAACCTACTGTAATAGCTACAATTATAATTCCTAGTGAGTAAGCTCTCAAGCTCTATTTTGTCCTAACTAATTCTTTTCTGGATGTTTAAAAGAAAGCTTTTCTAACCTTCAGAATGCAATTATTGAAAAACACTAAACATGTTTACTGCCATTGGTTCATTGTTTGAAGGTATGTGGGCTCCATCATCACCCTTTGTTCTGAACGACGAGGTGAGCAGTTGGAATACTCATTTATCGACAGGTAAACATTGCCAATATGATAAGTACATGTTTTCAACAATTTTTTACTTTTCATGTGTGACCAAAGAGTGATCAAAAATACACTGGAGGGGTCCTTCTAGGCTATACTAAACAATGATTTAACAAATACGAGAGTGCTTGACAGAAGAGCTGATTGTGAAGTTAATCTAAGCAGAGTGTTATATTTGATGTTCCTGTGTATACATTGCTATTGTGGATATTTTATAGTTAGTTCTTTGTTTCATATGCAGCCAAAGAGCTCTCATGAAGTATCGATTGCCATTGAGGGAAATTGTTGTTGACTTCTACAATGAACTGAAGAGTATAACTTCAGGATATGCATCATTTGATTATGAGGAAGCGGAGTAAGTTTGATTATTCTCGTCTCCAATTACTCACTCTCAAATATACGCATACTTGCATTGGCTGTCAGACACATATTTCTACCCGTCGGCTGCAATCCCTGCATTGAGTTGAATGTCAATGGGTACCATGAGTAAATGGTATAATGAATTCTTAACAGTTATCAGGTCTCTGACATGGTGAAACTTGATATCCTGTTAAATGGACAACCGGTTGATGCTATGGCAACTATAGTTCATAGACTGAAGGCACAACGTGTTGGTCGTGAACTCGTGGAGAAGCTGAAGAAGTTCATAGACAGGTGTGGTTCAATCATTTTTCATTCTTTATTATTTTTTGTTAGCATGTGCCGACTATTTTAATATAATCTTGAACAGGCAAATGTTTGAAATAACCATACAAGCTGCTATTGGATCAAAGGTCATTGCCAGGGAAACGTAAGTTTTCTCCACAACTTAAATACCTTTGTGCCAAATTTGGACTTTATTGTGAACAACAATCCTTGTATGGCTTCTCTGTTTGATTTCAGCCGTTGACAAGAACTTGACTCATGCTATGTGCTCTATTTTCAAAATCACACTTTAATGTATCATTGAAATACCCACAAATTACACGGGATGTATGCTTCCAAGTTCCAGGGTGCCGTACTCAGTCTCCTGTTCTTACAATTATTTTCCCTTACTTTTTCTCATTTGTTTGCTTCTGCTAATCAAATAAAATAAATAGATAGGTGATAGAACCCATTGGTTTAATTCCAATTCAAAATAAAATCAAGGAACCACATACACAATGTGGGTGTTGACTGTATCGTTCTTAGATGCAGGGATGGCATATAGTTAAACTATTTGCACTTTTGGGATGTGTCATCGTCTCTGTTCGCATTTTTTCAGGGTTTCAGCCATGAGGAAAAATGTTCTTGCCAAGTGTTATGGAGGCGATGTTACAAGGAAGAAGAAATTGTTGGAAAAGCAAAAAGAAGGAAAGAAGCGCATGAAACGTGTAGGCTCTGTTGATATACCCCAGGAGGCTTTTCGTCAGCTACTCAAGGGTTCATAAAATGGTGTGTGAATTATGCGCTTCCAGTTGTTGTGCCAACTGAGGTTTTTGCTTTTCTAGTAGTTACTTTGAATTGGCTGTGAGTAGGAAGTAGCTGATGACAGGATACGAGCAAAAATGAACTTAAACAGTATTTCATTGTTTATTTTCCAAATAATTTAAGATTTTTTACCTCGTATTCTTTGTTCAAACATGGTCTACACTTTTAAGGTTTTGTATGATTGACATAACATTTTGATTTTGACATACCGGTCGGTAAATTATGGATCTGAGCGATTATCCTTTTTGCTTGATCTTCAGCAACATTAATTGTTTTTGTCTCTGAAATTGGAGCCAAATTAACACAGAGCAGCTTGTGTTACATGCCACATGTGGAGTATCTGAAGATTATTTTGTTTTGAAAAATAATTATTTTACAATTTGAAGCAAACAAATTAAGAAAAAGTTTGGAACGTCTCACAACTTGCAAGTCGTTGGCAACTCTGTCCTTGTCTAAAAAAATCTATTTGCGTAATCAATCATAAAATGCACATCCATAAAGCTGATGGAACTCTGCCAATTGATCCCATCGCTAGGCTTAAAAATAACAGTTGTTGGAGTTAAAAACTCCCAATGCTCATCGAAAACCAAATATCTCACGTTGGCTTGGGCACAGCTGTCTCAATGTTAAATACCCCACTAGGTTTATGGTTTAGGGTTTGACTTGAAAACTGGAGTGCCACGCTTTGTCTGTACATGCAGACTGCCGGTCTCAAGTTTGAATTCCATGTGTGGATGGTATCATAAATAAATCAAACCTCGATGCCATCGGTGGACCAGATGATATTCTGTGCACATCATATCTGAAACCCGGTGACAAGTTTGTGTTCAATTTTTAGTTTTGACATGCAGTCAGTACTTATATATAAATACATGCCAAATATTGAATCCGGGGCTTCTTAAATATGAATCCCTGGAAGGAAACCAGTACATCATGCTTTGTAAGAACTAAGAAAATAAATGGGAAATCATGATCTTCCCTGGTACAATATCCCAAAAACCCACATTTGTTTTTGCTCTTTGATTTTCCACAGCAGACAGCAAGCCATTCAGATAGAACCGCTAATGGAGTTTGAATTCAAAGACGACAATTTGTTCAACTGTTCTTAGCATTTAAAGTAAGCTGATTAGAACCTGTAGCCGGTATATGCTCACCCCACTTCAAGTTCTGATCAAGGTTTTCCCCTTCGTCATTATTCACTTTTCCAGCACCTCCATTAGCAGCCATTGCTGAAATTGCAGCTGCTATTACTGATTGAAAACTTGGATCGGTTTTAATCGCGTTGGTCAATGTCTCCGTTAGAGCCTGTTTGGAGGAAGCTTGGTTTAGCTTTTCCAACTGGGGTTTATATTTTTGCTCTTGGATGGGCTCTCCAGGCAGCAAAGAATATTGGTGACCACTGTCGTAGGAAAATCTGCCATAAGAGAACCCTCCATTGCCCGATCCCGTTGGTATCATGCTGGAATCCACAGAAGAAAAGCTTAGATCTGTTGCCGATGCCCTAGCATTTGTTGAGTACAGGCTGAAACCACCGTGTGTGGTGGAGAGGTTGGGGGTGAGGTCTAGAGTTATCGTGGGAAAGGGAGTTGATGAAGAGTTGGGCAAAAGATTATAAGGCTGTGTTCTGGAGTTATCGAAGGGATGGAGAGTTGATCCAAAAGGGTAGGTTGGTGGAGCTCCGGTGGCCGGTGCCTGAGAAGTAGAAGATCCAGAGAGTAGCATGGAAGCTGCCGCAGAGGTGGTGGCGGCCATTGCGGTGGCTGAGACGGGCAGAGGGTGGTTGTGAGTGCCTTCATAGGTAGTGATCAAAATCGACATGTCGTGCACCCATCTCTGCACCTGAAATTGTAATGAAAATGGAGCAATGGTTGGCGTTTTAGCATCCATTGAAGCCCTGAAACTTTAGCAAGTTCTTAAACCGTATGTGTATATATTGACGCACTACAGTCACCTGTTTCTTGACAGGGCATGATGGGGAAACTGTGCAGCGATAGTATGCCCGTGGACACGGATTCCCCTTTGCAATTTTCTGCCCATATTTTCTCCACTGGCACCCATCATTCATCTGCATTATAACAATTAAGTTCCTTATTCGATTCAATATAAATCCAAAATCACAAGACAATCAAAAAGAAATAAGCTAGATTTGCTTACAGTTGGGGTGTCGCATCTTGCTCTCACACAAACCCTTGCCTTCTTGACGCCAGTCTGAGGAAATTCATCATCTCCACTTCTCTGTGTCTTCAACACTCTACTTGGCGGCCATTTTTCTCCTGCCTTATCATCCCCTTTACATTCGTCAATTTTAGTACTGAAGCCATCATCAGCTTTCAAGCCTCTAAGATTGTAGCCCAGTCCGAGTTCAAGTTCACGGTCTTCAGCGGTGACTTTGCTGGAACCACCCACAACATGAATGCCTTCCTTTTTGTGTCCATCTGGGCTCGTCCCTAGGCGAAGACATACAAGATGTTGTTCTTCTCGATCGTCGGGATAGCTTCCTGCCCCGTTAATGGTGGGACTTGGGCTTCCACTTTTGTTGGAATCTTGTTGAAATATGTCGTTGAACTTCATTTGCAGAGCCTTGTAATCCTTCTCGATTTGTTTGATTAGGGTTTTCAGTCTCTTGTTCTCTTCCATGACTCCTGACATCTCTGATTTAGTCGATTCAACTTCATCTCCCTGCAGGAAGGTTATAGGGTTTAATTAACACATGGCCTGAAAATCATCTGATCAGAAACTGACAGATTTTGCCGAGGGATCAGACCACAATAACAATAATGCCAGAAAAAGTGAAAAAAAATTCGAATCATCTTACAATACCTTTACGATGGCATCTCCGCTGTCCCTGCAAGTTCCATTTCTGTTCATTTTCTCATCATCGACATCACAGCCAATCCCTTCTTCCATCGCTGTCTCTGTCGTCTCTAACTGCCACTTCCCGACCCTTCTAATTTGCAAGAATTTGTACACTTCCAAATGTAGTGTTGCTATATCCTTACGCAATAGGTCCTTTCCTTTTCTTCCTCTGATCAATAATGTTTTGTTAGTCAAATCTAAGTCCACATGTTTAGGATGTTCTAAACAAACACGAACGCAGAGACTTCGAATTGCCAATTGCATGCCCGCGTAGTTCAGATCAGCATTTTTAATGCCACATGGAGTTGAAAATTAGGGAAGATCTCTTTCATTAATTGCATTAAATTATTACGTGACAGAAGAGGTTGTGGACTTAGGCAGCCAAGAGCGGGTAATACGGTCGTCGTGGGTCGGTCCAATGCTTAATTAATATGATATTATTGCATTATTACCAAAGATTGAAAAACAATAGCTAACAGTTGTGATAATGTAAATATATATATATATATATATATATCTGTGTGTGTGTGCGTGCGTGCGTGCGCGCGCGTATTTATATGAAATACCTTGCTTGAAATTAAAATTTATTTTACATTCTTAATTACGATATCTGACCTTTGATTTTTCAACAATGGGATCCATACTTTGGGAAATGGTTTGTTCTGTTGAAATTAGCCAATCTCACTCACACACACATATATACAAGTTCTGTCGGAGAATTAAGTTTCTTTCTGCATTTCAATCTCCTGTTTCGGTTTATGAATTATTGAAGGATCACCAGATGTTTGCATGCGTGCGCATAATCCTAAGCTTAAGTATTTGAATTTGTAAAAAATATTTGAAAAAAACAGAATTTCAAATGAGTTCAAATAGAAAAAATTTGAAATTCACCATAATTGCAAGAAATATAGTTTAAACTAAGAACCAATTGATTTGAAATACTGTATTATCCATATGTGATAATTTGTTAATGTTCATTTGCGCAAATTCTCTCATCTAAATGCACTCTTAAATATTTATATCTAAATGAACACTTAATTAAAGTGAAAGGAAAAAAAGAAGAAGATAATTTTATTAAATTGTGAACTTTGACGATCTCATTATTGAAGATGGAGGGATCTCATTAATTACCAATAAATATAAGACTAGAGTAAGTTCTAGAAATTGAAGACCACGAATATTCTTATGCTTTGAACGGCTCTCTCTCTCTCTCCGATTTAATCTGAAAAGGAGGACGACAGTGCTTTCCTTAAAAACTTCCCCCTTTAATAAGTGTTGAATGTGGACTGTCAACACCTGATCAAATTGTAACTAATATATGACACAATATACTTTTATATTTTCCTTTTCTTATGATTTTTCAAACTTTTCTTTCATTATTTTTTCTTATTCACGTCAGAAATATTGAACAATACGCCTTGAAAATTCAAGAGACTTGCTAGTTGCAAAAATTATATGCTGATTAGATTACTTGGTTTGGCTGCCTACCACAAGACTACAATCATTTTATACAATTTTATGTAAAAACCCTACACTTAATGAATGTATAACCAACTTTTGCTTTAAATATTGATAAGAACCAAGACCCAAAACTTCCAAGTTCTCCACCAAAAAAAGGAAAACTCTCATTTTTTAGTTGGGGTAAGTTATGTATCTTTCTAGGACGTTGCCAGTAGGTGCCCACCTCCATGGCATTTGAAAATGGATTAAAGTTTTTCTTAGGTATTTCATATATACTTAACTAAACCATATTAATCTTAATGTCACCAATCACTTTGATTACGTTGAGTACGTGCGAGTCTAATCATAAATGCTGATTACGGTTTACATAAATGTGTATGATCTTGTGTTTGACATTACATCTTAACCAAAACTTTAAAATTTTAAGTAATGAATTCACTTATATAGAGATTGTCTTTTCTACTTTTTAGTGTGGAATAAGAACACTAACTCTTCCTTGGACTCAACATATGGGTGGAGGCCGTAGTGTGATAAATGCATATGAATGATAATAAATTAATTTAAAAGATGCAAAAATTTTTACAGTATGGAGACTTTGAGGACAAGTTGGGACTAATTTATTACTTTCCAGTCAAATATCTTAGGTAAGGGGTTTGAGTGACCTTTGGAAAACTGAGATTTCAGTCGTATTATATGGTGAATGATTGAATTAATTGCAGCAAGATTTGTTCAGTGAAGAAACAAGGGAGATCATTGACCTAATTAAACTTAGTTTAATGGTGACAGCCATCTTCAGTCACATCTAAGATTTTTTTAATGTCGTTTAAATTTGACTCTTTATATGCTGGCGTAGACACACAAGTCTAAATTATGAATTTGGTTTTGTTTGTATAGAATTCCATACGAGGAAAATAAGCAAATTTTAAGACATTCTGCCGATCCAAGGCAAAATTTGGCAAATGTGTCTATATACAATGCACCATACATGTGACAATAAAAATGGCAACTTATTACCCTATGCGGGTTCTCCTAATAAAGATTGCGCCTAAAGTAAAATATGAATAATTTTGGTTTTGTCTTGTAATAGTTTGTTTTTTTTTTTTTTTTTTTTTTTTTTTTATGTTGAGATCAAAGCACTAGCTGAACTTAATTATATGTGTGTGTGTATTTAAACATCTTACATAAAAAAAATGATATTTTTTTTCACTGAAAATGGAGGAAGAATTAGTGGGCCATGAGTGATTGATATTTAAATTCGAATTAATAGTTGGTGATTGAGGTTAATGTACCATCTTCTAAATCATAAAGTCTACCTTAAAATATAAAAAAAAGATTCCCTAACTTCCCACGACAACAATTTAGGTTACAATGCCAAGATAAGATGAGGGAATCTTGGATTCCCGTTGAGCAATATCGTAGACATTTTGTGGGCAGTAGCAGCTGTATTGTTCATAGAGTGGGAATAAGAAATTCCAGCGTCATGATCTAACTAACCTGTCTGCCCCGACAAATTATTAAACTGTCAGGTGATCTCGAGTTAAGATCGGCTAGCCCATTAAAGAAATGGACAATATTAAACATAAAGAGCCCATGTTAAAGATTTAATTTGTCCATGGCACAACTCGTCCACGTTTGGCCCACTAAAACAAGTTGTCCTATGAATTTTATGTCCGTGGTTTTTTTGAAAGATTTAAATCTAGCGATACAATTGAAAATCTAAAAAACAAGACAACAATTTAGTGTCAACAGTAGTAATTTTCCGTAAACAATTAGAATAAAAAATTAACGAAACACCCACAGACTGTAACTCGGAACATTAAGGTTACGATTGGACGGACACTTCGTTCCAGAGAATATTTTTTCTTAAGAAAAAGTTAAACATTTTTTTTTTGAGTGAAATGAGATATAGAAAGGAGGGTGTTGTGTGTGAATGGATGATATTTGAAAGATAATGTGATTATTACAGTAATGTGATAATTAGTTATTTGTGTGTTGATATATATTTTAGTGGTGATAGAAAATTATATAATTTTTAGTTATGTTGTTAATATTTATTTTATTAATATTATTATTATTGTTGTTGTTATATTATTATAAGTACTTGTCTTATAATTAAAATAATCATTATTATTAGTTCATTGGTATTATTTTTCAGAATAGTAACATTATTATTGTTTTTATTTCTATTAATGATATTATTAGTAATATTATCATCGTTATTACTGTAAGTATTAGTATTATCATTATTATCATTAATGTTATTATTATGAGTAATATCTTAGCCGTTGAAGAGTCGAGGGAGGAGCAACTACAACGGCATCGATTTTCTGTACTACCTCCCGTTGCCAAGCCAGGGCGCCAACCAAATTGCAACTCCGTTAGCCGAAACAATGGATGATAGAGGAAGACCTACCGAGCCGTCTCGACACCAACGTAGCCCAATAAGCCCCTCGACGAATCTCACCATCGACGGCATACATGTTTGCTCCGTTTCCTTCGATAGCAGTGGCGACCAAAGTCGGGAGCAACGGGACGTTAATAGAAGGCCGACGGAGGTGCCAAAAAAATGGCCAAAATGGAGGTCATACAAAAGATCCAACCATGACAAGTGTATATATGTCTAGAAGGACAAGTTTTGTGCCGTGTTCCAGGGACAAAACAGGGTTAGGACCGATGGTCGCGAGGGGAATAGATGAGATAGAGAAAAAGGTGGCACGCACCTAGGGAATGGAAAGATAGAGAGAGAAGATAAGAAACGCATCACGTAGGTGATTAATTTCCAATGAGATGAATGAAAAAGCATGAGCCAAATCCTACAAATTTTCTCGAAATATGACCAGTTTGGGCCAGATATCAAAAATGAACTTCCTTAGAAAAGAAAAACAGGGAACAGAAAAGGAAAATAAGAAAAGAAATGCAGTCCAATCGCAGGCTAATGGTCTGAAAATTTTAATCAAGATACTTGGATTTGTTACGTTAGGGGTTTCAATTGATTCGATCTTTTGCAAGAAATGACTAGGAATAGGGTTTTCTCTTATTATTATTATTCTGTAAAAGCTTAATTCCGAATGAAGGGAGGCGGTACTGCAACTCGTGTTCCTCAAGTTGATTTAGTTTTATTTACATGACGACAAAGAAAAGGGAAGGAGAAGGAACAACGCTGGCTCCTAATTCTCCTGATACGAAGGCAAATGACACAGAAGAAAGAAGAAGAAGAAGAAGAAACAAGTAGAATTAAAGAAATAAACAAACAGTTCCTACGCTAATCCTACAGTGCAACAACGGTTGAGTGTTAACGTCGCTCTCTCTCTCTCTCTCTTCTCATGCAAACTCCGCTTCCGCTCCTCCGAGGAATCATCTCCTACTTATCTTCGGTCCGCAGTACGAGGCTCCAACCACCGACAACTCCTTCGGTTCCTCCCTCTCCTGCAGCCACGCATACCCTTCCTTCTCTTCGTCGCCCACCCATCCCGCGTTCACCACTGTACACAAGTTTACACAAGAATCAGAAATGTGTGTTGCATTAGTTAAAAAAGGAAAGTCACCTTCCCTAAAGGAAACATGTTCTATACCAAGAAAGAGTTTCCATTCATACTATATATAAGCAGATGAAGGAATTGGACCAATACTGACAGTATACTGCCCTGCCCACAGTTGAAGTGTTGGATGGTCGAGTAACAACAGTAAAAGCCCATACTGGAAAATTTGCGTCTTACCTGAGAAATGGGAAATTGGGAACTCATGGTAGTATTGACAATGGCGACCTTCAGCATCACAGTACGGAGGGCCGAGCACATCCAGCACGGCGCACGCAGTCTTGGCAGTGAAGCAGTGCATGTTCCCACCATAAGCTGGGTACAGAATGGATGTGCTGCAAGGCGCGGTGAACTCTGAATTCACCTTCAGCTTCGCCAGACGTACTCCATGGGAACCTGCATCGGCAAACAAAACCAATATAGACGATCAACAATCAGGCACATGACCATAGTTGATGGGCAGGGGAGGGCTTTTGCAGTGCATCTCCGTGACTTACTCTTTAAACCCGTAGGATTTGTAGCTGCGTCATCGGTGTTCTTATCCACGTCACCCAGCCAGTCGTACGACTTGATATGCATCGTTCCGAAGAGAAGTTTGCTGAAAACTGTCATTCCGGGATGGTTGTGGAGCGGAATGACACTTGTAGGCGGCAGGCAGAAGATTCCAATCTGTGGACAGACATTAGCCATTTAAGAATAAAGATTGCAAAAACGGAAATTCCGGATTGGGGAGATTGGTTTGGCTTGGGATCGGAGGAAGAAAGCAGGACACGTACCGAGAATTTTTCACAGTCGTGGAGATGAAGATAAGTTATGGTAGGAGCACGTTCACTGCCGAAGAACGGCATGTTTGGCCGTAGCCCGACATCTGCTTGAGTCATCCCATCTGCGTAGTCAACAATTTCTCAACAAAGTTGGAAAGATTCAAAGCAGATAAAATAAAACACCTGACAAAGAAACGCCTGGAGGGTTTTACAAACTAACGAAAACTGAATAAATTATTCAAATTTAAAACTTTAAATAATATTATTATATCTTTTGAGATGGAGGAAGCAGTTAATAACATGTCGACGGCATTGGGAACAGGAGAGGAAAATTTTCCTCGGAAATGCTTGAGGTTTGCAATAGCATTGTCGATTTCTGACAACAACAGCCACCAAAATTTTTAGGTTTCAAAATTCAAATAATTCCAAGGCACGTGGCACACTGAACAATGTACAGCACAGGAGGCAAGATCCAAAAACATGATCCGATCCCCAGACCCCAACAAAGGTTGCCATCAAATTCTTAACAGAAAAGGCCAAAACATCCGAAACTAATCGGAGTGCAATTGTCAGAAATTCAGGTACCATCCCCATAAGAACGACAGTCCTGCTTGCAGAGTTTAAACCTTGAAATACCTACATAAGCCCAGGTGGCCTAGCCTAGCATTGACCCAATGAATCAAGCATTCCACAAGAATTAGAACAAGGAGAAGGGAAAGGATTGATTTAGTACCCAAAACAGCTGCAAGGTTTTCAACTTTGTCAGGGGAGGGAACAATGCCAGAGCCACAATCAGCGAACACATCCTTGCAAGTCTCGTAAAGCCTTTGAACCGGCGACATTTTCTTCTGCCTCCTCTTGTTCTTCTTCGACTCATTACTCACCTTACCTTTTCCGCCACTCCCATTCTGATTTATGCCCATTTGCATCCCAAAAATTTCAAGAAGTCTTGGCAGCGATGATGAAATGCAGAGTAGCAAAACGGAAAATGACAGAAACAAAATTCGAGACGTACGGCTAAAATCACATTGAGGAAACGTAAAATTCTTATCCGGGTCCAGCAGGAAAAAGGCCCAAGAAGATAAAAGGAAATGGGCAGGAATGTTTTTACCATATAAAGAACAGGTGAATTCCAGAAACTGGGGAAACAGAGCGTCTCCTGTTCTGTATAATTGGACTCTCGACGTGATACCTTTAGTTCTAATGCTACAGTAAAAAAACTACGTTCTTTATAGGGGATCGGTGAAAAGACTGATAAAGATGCAATTTTGCGACCCCTCCCTGCAAGTGTGCGTATCTGTTATGTATAAATGGAAGATCAAGGTTGAGGGATGGGGAGTGGGTGGGCTGTAAGTGTAAATCTCTCAATATATATATATAGACACCATTGGTTGGGAAGAGCTGAAACGAAAACCGTGGGCCTCTATTAAAACTTTCCTGTGGGCTGTTTAGACGAGCGGAGTTTTTCGTTTTCCTTAGATTTGTTTGGTGTTTTGTCCATTTTGCCCTTTTCACATTGTCCCTTTAAGATGACTTTGCCAAATTTTGCCTTTCTAATTCTATCTTTTCCAGTGTTGGACCGGTAAGTCAAGATGAATTTAGAAAGAAATCAGGCATGAAATAAGAAGAACAATTCTTCGTTAAACGTATCGAAATGGAAAGAATATCTGAAACGTTTGTTGAATTTGGATAAAGGAGGCAAAAACAATGTAGATAGCTACATAACAGCACAGAAGAGAGAGCTGGAAGCAACTAGAAAACTGTAACCAATTTTGTGTACACACAAATCATTTTTTTAGATGTATCATACATGAAAATATCGCTTCTTATATATTTCTTTATTTTATTTTTACATTATATTTTCGTGCCCAAACTTTTATCCCATTAAATTGGATCTAAACATAAGAGTAAAAATGAATAGATATGCATTAAGGTACTGCGAAGGCAAGAAAAATATAAGAAATAAAAATAAACATAAAAATATTATAATAAATTAGATCTAAACCAATTGTAATGTTTGAAGAGACCATCGATAGTTACATTTATAAGTCGACATCATATTTCACCACAAAATTTTGGGACATTAATTTTATGAACAATTACCAATTAAATACCATTCTCTCTTTTAATATTCTTCTTTCATATTCTTTTAGATATGGACAACTTGACTATTTTCTAATATATATGTGTATATTTGCATTTATGTAAGCATTTTTATGCTTTTAAGGAGTATGATGCATAATAATATTGGATTATAGCTCGGACAGAACTTCAAAGTATTTTGACAGAGACACATATTCGGAAGGATTAAAAATAAAACAGAACTGCAATATATGATCATACCATTTTGTCAATATATTTAAATTATTTTGCTTTGTTAAATATGAAAATATAATTTCTTTTCTGAAGTGAATGTAACACACACAAACACCTACATATACGGTCTGGAAACAAATATACGAGGAAATAAGTTAAATAATATCTTATTTTGGTGGGGTGCCCGCGAACTAAAAATCATGGGCACAACATTCGAGTGACGAAAACTTCTAAAAATCATCGAAAATGAAATATATAGATGCTAGAATTGTCACGTGGAATTCACATGCATTACGATTCATGGGAGACGCATCACGTTACAATCAAGTGTTCAGACGTGCTGAAGTTAAAGTTCATTTCATCTATAATATACCAGCATGGAAGGTAGTTTTATTGTACTTGAACATAACAAAGTTAGGTACATTAATATTTAATAATTCATTTGATTTATCATAACTTAAAAAAAGAAAAAAAAAACACACACACACACACACACACACACTATATATATATATCGTTCTAATTCGAAAACTATTTATTATTTGTCTATATATAAATATATATGTATATACTTCCGCCCAAACATATCCTGTCAAAAAAAAAAAATCTCTTACTAATAACATGACTGATTTAGTAGTTATAATTAGCGAGCCACTAAGCAAGGAGAAAGTGGTAAATTAACAAAAATAAAATACGCCCCTGAGGAATACTGGACCAGCTGGTCCATCTTAATACCAGGGGCAGCCACAATTAATTACATGCATTAAAATCAAATTACATGAGAGAACTACGTTTACAAAGTTTTCACCACCCAAATTCAAGTGGTAATATAATGGTTAGGTTTGGAGTGGGAGTCACGATAAAAATAAATAACATATTTAATTGTAAGGTTTTAATATTAAAAAAATTTAATTTATTTAAATATGTGTATAAAATATACGATGATGATTGGATAATATGATAGTATATAAGAATAATAATTAATTTATAAAGTGTAAATATACATAAATGTGAGTGTATATTTGTATAGATATATATATATTAATTTGATTATAAATAGATATAATAATTATAAAATAATTAATTTGTTATAATTATAAGGAAAAAAAATTTAATTTAAATTTTAAAAAATGTTTTGATAAATTATACGTGTGAAAGTGTAAATTGGACAAGATGTTGAAAGTTGAAGAATAGGTACAGACATAGGCAAGCAAATAAGTTCGGTCGATTTATTTGTACTCATCGTACCAAACATCGTTAACTTCATCGCTACCCGTGTTTGGAATTTACTGCTAATACACCTACTAATCTCGTGATCGTCATGTCTCTGGCATCCAAACAAATGTTTGTACATCTGTGATCTGATTGTAAAGATGGTGGGAATCCAAGAATGGCTGCTCAGATGTACTTCATGGCATAATGAATGAATTAAATTAAATGAAATATATATTATTGTGAGACAGTCAAATATCAACGTGAGTATAAGATTTGAATGTATAATCTTTTGTTGAATAAAGGGTTTTCGATGTCTACTTTAATTTTACAAGTAGACTTCGCTGGCATCGACGAAGTTTAACGAAATCCATGTCTGAATGGATTTGTGGAATATAATAATCAAGTAAAAGATGTGATTTTGTGTTAAATAAATGAAGATGAATAACATATTTGAAAGAGGTTTTTGATTATTAGCGTAGAATATTTGGCGTAGAAAATATTTTTCTAAGTCTCTGTGATCGGAAAGGTTTCGTCCAAATTTGAAGTTGGCGATCACTTCATACGTGTACCATCAGGACTCGTCCTGACTAAGAATGTCGTCATGTTTGATGTCATAATTTTGTAGAAAAAAAAAAAGGATAAAAACAAAGAAAATTAAAAAAAAAACCATATATCTTAAGGTCATTTAAATTAAAGATCTAAATAAAAGATATTGAAAAATAAAGATTGACTGTTTAAGAAAAGATAACAAGGAAATGGAAGCAAATTAAGAAGTGATAAATATTTTATAAAGCGTTTTTCTTTTAATCCCCTTAACTTTTTGTTTTAGTAACCAAACAATGCCAAAAACAAAAAGGATAAAGGATAAAGAAAACTTAATTTATTTCTTTCAATGTATTATATTTGTTAGACTGTGGATTGCAAAGGGTTTAACTGTGTGCCATTACAACTGCTGACAAAAGTTAGACGGTTTTTGCATATTAATTATTGTCATTATTATCATTAAGACATTACAAAAATAACAAGTTGCAAGTCCATAATAAGTATAAAATCTCGAACCAACTTTTTGTTGCAGCTGTCATTCGACTCTTGAACAAATGGTTATGTTATATTTATTTTCTCTACCGAAAGCCCATTTGTGAATTTAAAAAGGGACAGCTTCCAGTTTCCGTGCTTGTATTCCTAATAAATTAATAAATAAAATGTGAGATGAATAGAGACAGCATTGCGGGTGATGGGTTGAATTTTGTGCACAGCCCAAGTGTAGAACGAAAGGGCAATCCTTTATGTTTATTTAATATTTTTTAAAAAAAAAATTTGAGGTGTGAATGGATTAGATGTGGGATGGTAGGGGCAATGTTTCTTTCTTTCTTTTTCTCTATCTCATTTTTTTTTTTTTTTTTTTGAGTTTCACGAAACTTGTCTAATTCATTCAATATTATGAAGACGACGAAAATTAGCCTCGTATTGCAAATTATTTTTGACAAATTTAGGCCATGTTTGTTTCCTATAAGAGTGGAGATGAGAATTGGAATAATTTAAGTGGAAATAAAAATTATATTTAGTTTGTAAAATTTAGTGGATAGCAAAATTATTTATATATATATAAAATATGCAATAATAATTTAATGCTGTAATAACATATAAGTTTATAAGGTAATAAAAAAATGAATGTGAAGAGAAAAATTA
Source organism: Avicennia marina (assembly GCA_019155195.1). Classification (NCBI taxonomy): domain Eukaryota; kingdom Viridiplantae; phylum Streptophyta; class Magnoliopsida; order Lamiales; family Acanthaceae; genus Avicennia; species Avicennia marina. Next base: position 13,079,483 of record CM032765.1, read on the forward strand.
TAGAGATAGGTGTTGATTTGATTATAAATAAATATAATGATTGAAAAATTATTAATTAGTTATACATGTAAAAGAGGAAAAATTTTAAATTTGAATTTGAAAAAAATTTGTATGATAATGTTTAATTTAGAAGATTTTTAAGTGGCGATGAATAATAATAAAATGGGAAACAAACATAGCCTTAGTCATTTATTTCGTTCATTGTTAATGTTGAAATGAAAAAAGCACATAATAATTGTATGATTTGTCAAAATAATACAGACGTGACCTTGCGGATGACATGGCCTCAGCCTCTCAGGAGTTTACAAAAGTAAAAAAGCTTATTTTACATAAAATATTTATCCAACAACAAAAAGAAATTAAAATATTTAAAAATTATTTATTCAAAAAATGAAAAATAAATAAAATATTTTTTACTACGTATTAAATAATATTTTATTATTTAAAACTAATCAAACCTGAAATTTAAAATAAAAATATTTTTTACAAAAAATAGTGTACTTGAAAATAATCTTTTCAAATTGAAGTGTACTTGAAATAGTGTCGATAATAAGTTTAGCTATTTTTTATTTTAAAAACGTTCAAAATTATGTGAAAGACTGTATACTAGAAAAATAAAAATATATAGAAAATGACAGAAATATTTTAAATAAGTTAAATGGATTAACTTTCTAAATTTTCAATTTTTTATATATATTTAAACATATACTAATTCGAGATTATATATTTATTACTTACATAAATTGTTTCACATATTATAAAATTTATAAGAAAAAGAAATTAAAAGATTCTTTAGAAGTTGAGTTTTCTAAAATGAAAAAATAGTTGAAATTATTTTCTACACTATTTTAATAAAATTTTTAAAAATATTTTTTTATTTCTACCCTTTCTAATATTTTTTCGAATTATTTCAAATATATTTACCTCTATTTTTTAAATCTGCTAGACAGAGGCTACGTCATCCCTAAAGCCATGTCATCATCATTTTAACGATCGCGATCTCACATACATTGTCCATTTCAATGTACGGATGGAATCAAGGACCAAATGTGGTGCATGTTAAAAAGGACCAAATGCGTTAAAAAAGCTTAGGCTATGTTTGGAACCTATCTTTCAATTTCAAAAAAAATATTTCAAATTTCACATTACCAAACATATAATTTAACAACATTTTCATTCTAATTCTAATACAAAAATTTTTCTCTCATATATATAACTAATCAATTATTTTTCAATCATTCCATCTATTCACAATCAAAGTAATACCTATATATATAGATATATCACATATATATTCATATTTATATTTATTTATAATCATTATTCTTATAAATTATTACATCATTTAATCATTATTATATATTTTAAACAAATATTCAAATAAATTATTCTATTCATCTCATTAAAACATTCTCTTTAAACATACTATTCATCTCAATACAACTCCTACCGAACATCCTATCCAATCAAAACCACTCTCTCAAACATAGCCTTAAAATTTGAGACTAATTTAGTTTTCCTCATAACGTGTGAACATTAAACAAATTGGACCATTCTCGCGATCAAAAAAAATCACTAAAAACGCAACTCTGCCCATTGTAAGGGAATGGTTGAACTTTGTGCACATTGGATGATGCCAAGAGAAAGCAATGGCAACCCTTTTCGTTTATATCAATAAACAAAATACAGGATCCTTATCATTTCGCACAAGACACAGAATCACACGCGCATACATATTTTCATATATTTATTATGAAAAAAAATGTAGGATGGAGGAGGGTAGTCAATGTAGCCTCATATTGTGGAAATGTACACTCAACTTGGTATTTAGCTGCTGTTCAGAAAACCCTTTTGTTTTTTCTGTCATGCATATGTAGTAATGACAAAACTAACTAAGCACATAATTTCATTACTTTGGATTAATTAACACGTATACCACCAGTTCTATTACAACGAAACCAGATGAAATGAGACACCGAGTGGTTTCAATAAGATATTTTATGAAAATTTGTGCCGAATCAGATATAAATTGAAATTCACAGGACACATACATGCAAGACGCAAGTTAAGTTGATCAAGGCGAATCTCGGAGACGTGATTTTTCTCTTTAGTTTATTAAAGCAAAAGCCTTCATGGTAGTTTACAACTTTACCGTTTGCGGTAAAAGGAGACATATCTTTATCTACCCAAGATATACTCGGAATAATATGGCCTTGCTGTTTTTATTTTTATTTTTTTTGCTGTCTTTATTTATATATTGATTGAACTTTACTGACATGCTCCGGTAATGTAAATAAACATTTTTCCCTCTACCTAAAAAATCACAATACTTATTGCAAGTTGAAGAAGTAGCCCAAATACCATTCACATATATATATGTATGCATGTATATGAAGATCGGACATACCAAAATATGAAAACGGAACGGGAACGTTCGTTCCAAAGTCACTGAATGGATAAGAGACTGATCCATGTTATGACGGGCAGAAATTTTACTTCTTCCATTGTGTAATTACTGTTGACCATATAGTGTGGGTGGGTGCGAGATGCGATTTTAAAGCAAAACTCCGTTCATTAGATAGAGAAAATCATGGAGAAGATCACCAAGATCTTGTGATTTGTTAAGGATTGTGACTATTTATACATTAAGAGTCACCCATTTAAACCAACAAGAATAAGTTAAAGATTATGACCAATCAGGTACAAGGGTAAGTGCTTTCAAACTTGACCAATCACGTGCAACGTAAGTGTCTCTATTCTTGGCCAATCAGGTGCAGGGATAGGTGCCTCCAAACATGGTCAATCGAATGCAAAGCTTTCAATTATAAACAGAGAAGGTTTTGGCAAGCCTCTGCGTTAATTCAAGTTCAAGAATTGAGGCGTGAATGAGTGTAAAAAGGAGTGTTTCTTGTGAAGTTGTTTTGAGAGAGTTCAAGTTTCTTCCTTACCTTTGTTGTTTGTTTTCTTTCTTTTGTATGTTATACACACTCAAATATAAAGTGTAACATTTTTAAAAATTTCTTTCTATTTTTAGAATCTATTTCTCCCAACATGATCCACTGCAAATTTATTCCAATTGCAAGAGGTATGGGTTCCTAATCTCTTGCTCTCTCAATCTCACGTAAGCAAAAGATGAACCATAATGGAACTGCATCCAACAAAGATCACCGATAAATCAATTTTCCATTGCAGAATGTTGAACAGAGAGATGGTAAACCTTAATCTCTAATCAGGTTACTTTCTCTTGAATGTGAAACCGCCCATTTCAGTGTCATGGCTAGCCACCTTATCCAACAATAGAAATACGCAAAAACCTTTCCAAATGGGGTCGTGCATCCTCATTAATTAACAAAAACAAATATCCGTCAATCGTACTTTTGACAATTACTAAGGCTGTCCCAAACATTGGGTGGATCTACATTGCCCTTCCTTCCGTGTTTCATATCAAGCCCAAACTACTAAATAAATGGTAAAAGCCATTTATAAATTATATGAAATTCCAACAATTCAAAACACAACTAGTTTGCAAAAATTTTTCCCATTGAACTTCTGATTTCTATACCTGCTTCTTTCATTCAATTAGACAGAAAATATTGGGAGTGGCAAAGTCCTCCAGATACTGTGTTTCCAACAGCTTTTTTATCTATATATTTTTTAGGTGAACAATTCACTCCCCCAAAGCCACAGAAAATAAGGTTCATTCAAGTTCATGTGCTATCTTTATTGAATTTCAGTTGCTAAAATTTTTCAGCGACTGTTGTGGGAGATGATGCCTTGTTGAGATAATCACTTTATTGCATTTTGCGTAACTAAACATAATTACAATAAAGAAACAAACTAGAAAATAAAAATATGACCTCTTCATAAAAGACACGACTTCATGCATACCAGCACCTGATCTCTATCCTCGCAAACAGCAAGCTCCTCATGACGGATATCTGTCCAACAATTGCGCCATTCGTGACAGGAAAAGGAGCTCCAACAAATCATGCATGTTAGTGCAATAGAATGGCATACAAAGAACTAGCACCAAAGCCCTTACAGTAAGCCAAATTTAGAATATAACTTCCTACATCATCTCGAGTAAGTTCAGTGCCAATAATGGAGATTGAAAAGCAATGAAAGGACAAGGTACCTATTATCCACTTACGTACAGTGATATTTTATGACAGCAAGAAAATCTGTTTATTGTGTCTGCCTCAAATGCGAGAAGGTGCGGTTGTTAGAGAAAAACTGTATTTTAATTGAAAAATAAACGGAACTTCCAAACGGTGCAAAATGATCACTTACCTGACAAAACTCGTAGAAATTCTCAAGGAATGCCTTGTAGAGAGTGTCAACAAGCACGAGTGTGTAAAGCTCCCTTATATTCTAAGCTACTGTCAAAGTAGCAATGCTGCAGAAATGAATGGCAAATTCATAAAGTTGTTATTAGTTCAGATATCAGCCCAAATATTTTCTTGCGATACAGTACCTATTAAATAGACATTCCCAAAGATGGCATTTCTCCAGCAATTCTTGAACATCTCGCTCATGCAAAGTTCCAGCGATTATTGGCACAACATTATCGATCATGTGGATTGAGTTCCCAGCAGAAAATCACTACTGGCAAGGTTCTTGGTAAACAAAAGGAGATGGTATCCCCAAAACAAATAGAAAGCTACCACAAACAACTTGGCAGACCTAATTGTTTTTGCTCAAAAATAATTCAACAATTCATTTCGAAGAGCCCTACCTTTAATTAACAACAAAATGTAACAAAAAGGTATACAAAAGAAGTTTTTGATCTTATTATGTTCAAATAAATCTTGCCCAGGAGTCCACATTACACTGACATAAGCAACTTTTGTTATTGCATTAAATCACAGTTATGCATTTTTTTCCTACTCCTTTTTCGATCTACTGCGACATGATTTTCAATCATTCACATACTTCAAAAAAGCCTTGCATTCAACTTGATTTCTTTGTCCTAACAGGAGCTACTTGCGATCAAAAAGCTGCTAGTTTCTCCTCCTTCCAGCATATTACAGAAAACATTGTAACCGGTGACCGATAAAAGCATTTGTCAAACCTTAAAAGACATACCAATTGGTTTCACCTATATGTTTTGTATCTTAACTGCTTTGCTACAAATAGATTAACTGAACCTAGTTGACTCAAATTGCGTGGGTCTATACATATAATAGGCCAATCAAGTAAACGTTGATATTGATTGCCAAAGAGAGATTTATGTTAGGCCTTTCACTAGTAACAAATATTAATATTCGTCTCATTATCGAATACTCCCACAAAGCCAAACTTTAAAAAGATTAAGATACTTTTCAACAATAGTTATATAGTAGAAACATCAAAGAAAGATAAGTCACAATTCGATAGGCAAAAGAGCTACAGTTCGTCAGGCAGGTTAGCCACAGAGCATCGAGTAAAAAAGTCAGTTGACCGCTGGGCAATAAGTGAGTAAATAATAAAAAAATGCAAGCAATAAATAATTGCAAAACAATTTTAATATAGTTCACCCTTTCACAATCCATGGAATAGGTTCCTAAATTATTATACTACTAAATAAGTTGAAGTACAAAAGCGGGACTTTCTAAAAACTTGTTAGAGACAATACAATAAATGAGTTAAAACCAAAATAGTGGCATTCAAATGTTTCCCTAAAACACCCCTAAACAAATCCTTATTATTTTGTTATTCATAAGAAAGCTCTGATAATTTTCTTTTATCTCTTCCACTCTAATAATTTTCCAACACACCAAAATAGCTTCACACTATTATTTGCAAAGCCTCAACTCTCTCATCTTGCTCCACAATCAACTTCCCATCATTGCCAGCACAATCATCGACTCATTCTCTCCTCAATGTATATAGAAGGTTAGGCAGTGCATTATTATTGCATCGTCTATCCTTTTCCAAACCATTTTTTTAATTTTATTATGTGGGCCCCATTAGAGGGACCCACAACAAATCTCTCACTCCTGATAAATGGAGCACACATTAGAACTATTGCTAACTTTTGGCATTGTCCAATTGGATATCATCTCAATTGCTGGTGAGAAAATCTTGTTAAAGTTTATTCCTTTGCTTTAACGAAATTTCTTGACAACTTTCTTAACTTTAAATTGTGGTTGGAAGCTATGTTCATCTCGATTGAACATTCACATATTCATTAACTTCTTAGTAACTTCATTAGCTCAAAACTTTTTATGCAAGAACTTCTTGCACAATTTTCTTGGTGTTCATCTACTGAAGCTTATGCAAAGCTTGTTAATCCTTCTCATTAGTCAATGACATATATTGATCTTTAAGATATCTAGTAGAGTGTTGTTGGATTGTAGTAAATCTTCTTATTATTGGAGAAACCCCTTGAATTGGCTATTGATTATGAACACCACACTCATCAGAATCCTCTAATACATGAATATCTCTATCACCCATCTTTAGATGATCATCTTTAACATTATCTCCAAATTATATACCATTATTGGAGGAATCACCTACAGTTCTATTGAACTGTTGTCAAATTTGGAAGTAATTTCTTGAGGTTTCTCGAGATACTCAATACTCTGATCTTCCACAAACACAGCATCATGAATCCTAGCGAGTCTCCTTTGTACTATATCATAAAATCTATAGTCAAATTGATCTTGGCCATGGCCGATCAACACACACTATCACGTCTTGGGTGTTATATTGAAGACAAACACGTGGTGAACGTTTCAACACACGAGCAACCATTTAAATTGCCTCACCCTAAAACACTTTTGACAACTTTACATATGAGAGTAAATATTTAACTCTCTTCATCAAAGTCCCATTCAGCCTCTCAACCAAACCCATTCAACTGTAGTATATTCAAAGGTGTTGTTTAATGTCGAATCCCATGCTCCTTATAATAAGTATGAAAAGGTCCACTGTACTCTCCATTATTGTATATTCAAACATGCTTCACCCCTTTACCAGTTTGCCTCTCCACCAAGGTTAAAAATTGCTTGAAAGCTTCTAGCACCTAGTCTTTAGACTTTAGAAGGTAAATTCACGTCTTCCGAGAATGGTCATTAATGAATGTCATAAAAAACTAAGATCCGCCAAGTGACTTTGACGTTGGCCCGTAGAGATTTGGGTATATTAGATCCAACACATTCTTTATTTTGAAAGGAGAGGAACTCTTGAAAGTAACTCAACTTTGCTTTCTTGCTAAACAATCAGTACACTTCTTCGAATAAACTTGATCCAATTCAAGTAGCATATTCTTTCTCGCCAAATGAGTCATGCTCTTCTCACTTATATGACTTAATCGTTTGTGCCACAACTCGATAGTGCTATCATTCTCCACCGTATTCACTGTATCTTGCCAGAGCTTAACTTGCATAAGGTACAACTTCATGTATCTTTTCCCTCTAAGCACTACTATTGATCGTTTGTTAAGCTTTCACTGGTCATTAAGGAAGGAGTTGGAGAACCTTCATCATCTAACTTGCCTATTGAAATCAAACTCAGGTCTGACATCCTTTGGGACTAATTGTGAACCATTCACTATCTTCAAACACACATCTTTTATAACTAAAACTTTTGAAAAATTCTCATTTCCCATCCTCACCAAACCAAAATCTCTAGATGTATAGATGAGAAGAACACCTTTTGAGATATCTCATAAATGGTAGCACCGCTATCAATTATCCAATTGGTTTCTTGAGTAGCAAAATTGACAACATTGTTATCATAGACGAGGTTGAATCCATCAACAACAGTTGTCTGTTCATCGTCACTGCTCTCCTCTATTTGGTCTTGACACCTAATTTTCTTTTGGTTACTTTTGAATTTTTGACAAAATCTTTGTATATGACCCATTTTCTTGCAGTAATGGCACTCAACTTTAGCATATTTATTTGACCTTCTTTTACTGCTATCCTTTAGTTGTAGGCCTTTTGACTAACATTTCCCTTCAAATTTGCAAATAGGACATCCTATTGTGATGAAAAAGAACCTTGTGATCTCTTCGTTCAAAACTTCACTTTAGACAAATTTCATGCTCACCATGCCATTTGGTGCAAAATTCGTGAGCGACTCATAGTCTCCCATGACTCTGGCAGGGAGGCTAGCACCAACAAAACAAGTACCTTACAGTCAAAATTTATGCCCATTCTTGACAACTACTTCACAACTCTTTGCAAATCATTTAGATAATCTACCATACATGTACACTCCTGGTAGTTCATTTGGACTAATTTTGCCAAACAAAACAATTTTTTGTTACAGGTTTTGGAGTTATACAACTCCTTCAACTTGTTTCAAAATGTTCATGCGTGAGTCTCATTACAAATGTGGTTATACACATTATTCTTGAAAAATTGTCAAATAAAATCACACAACTGCTCATGCCCAAATTCTCATTCCTCGTTTGACTTGCCCTCCGATTTAGCATCACAAAAAGTAAATGCATTTTTATCACATACAGGAGGTCCCTCATTTTACTCCTCTATGTGTAGTAATTTATGTTATTCAAATTGATTATTTTGCTCGTTCTCACTTTCGTGGCTCTCAACTAGATATCAAAGTTCTTATTCCAACTGTTGGGTCCTCATTTGTAACAAATATCAATATTCGATCTCATAACTAAATTCCCTAACAAAACCAAATTCCAAAAAAATTGAGATACATGTCAACAATAGTTGCAAAGCAAAAACAATAAAGAAAGATAAGCTAGAATTTGTCGAGTAAAAGAATATAGTTAGTCAGATAAGTTAGCCATAGAGCATTGGATAAAAGAGCCGTTGACCACCGCAACAAGCAAGTAAACAATAAACAAATACAAGCAATAACTTTAACGTGGTTCACCACTCAATGGGCTACGTCCTCGAGATAGGCTCTGAAATTGTTCTACTGTTAAACAAGTAGGATTACAAGAGATGGACTACTTTAGAAACCTTCCACAGACACTGCATCAAACAAGTTAAAATCAAAATAGTGATAGTCAAGTATTTTCCAAAACGACCCCCAAACAAATTCTCACTATTTTGTTACTCATAAAAAAAATTTCACAAATTTTTTTTAATTTGCTACTCATTGTAACAATTTCTCAACACATTAAAATGACATTGTACAATTATTTGTAGAGCCTCAATTCTCACACCACAATAATCTATTCGTCATTAGCCACATAATCATCAACTTGTTCTCTTCTCTACATATAGATGAGGTTATGCGATGCATCATTATTGCACCGAATATCTCCTTCTAATCATTTTTTAAATTTTTTTATTATGTAGGTCCCATTGGAGGGATCAACGACAATTTACGCATGTGATATACCCCGAAAAGTTGATAAAGGCGCAGTGGCTTGTGTTAACATGTGCTTGTACTCATGAACTAGTTTAAGGGTGCATTTCTCCACCATTGTTGTGTGCAATGGAAAGGGCTTTTCAATTCAATAAGACAACCAAGAAGAATTATAATTTGGACAACTATATTAAGCACCAAATAAGAAACTAGTAATGCTTCATGTCTTCCTATAGACTTGAAAATTCTGAATTTATGAAAGCAACAATATCCACTACACAAATCCACTCATCACGAGTGGAGTCTTTATGAGATGTTAATGAACAAGACGTATTTCCATTTATTGATCAAGTAGAATCTATAGTATTGGCTTTACTAGATAGAATGCAGTTATCAACTCAACAAGACAGAATTACTTCTTGGATTTTTGGTTCATTCCTTTTATTTAGTCTAAATTGTTAAATGTGTGGTAGGCTCAACTATTAGTTCTGATTGGACTTGTTAGACCATTGGTGAAGCCTAACTAAATTGAGAGCATCCAACACTTACTTTGCAAGAGGTGGAGCTTGGGGAGAGCTACCTATAAGCTTGCGCACATGAGTATGTACATAAGTGAGTTTGATACCATATTAATCAAAATTTTAAGTTTATAAGTTATAAGTCAAGTATCTACGTATATACAAATTTATCAAATCAATTTGTCATTGAGACTTGGATAGTATGGTTGATATAAAGATGCAAGTGCACAACTATCATAAGCAAATAATATAGTGAGACTTAGAGTGTCGAATCCATAAGAAGGTTAAATGGCGTGTGTTGATTTGTCTATGTATACATTAGTTAAGTCATTTATTTTACAACAATGATTTTGAAAAGTTTATGAAATAAATTTGTTATGCAACTGGAAATTAAAAAAAATGCACAAGTTTTTGAAGATTATCAATTAATCTTAAATGTCTAGGTTCTTGTATAATAATATGACATGTCCATATTCAACATATGTTAATTATCAATTTAATTGAATTTATTACAAAAAAGTACATAATATCCTAATTTCACTTCCGTTAATTATAGAAATATCATGTTTATGATTGTTTCATGGATTATAGAAATTTGCTTCCATTAATATTCTATAATCATCATCACATCATAATAATTAGCCAAATTTTTAAGTATTCAAACCACGATGATGACAAATAATAATTTAAGGACACTTGATCATAGATTGAAATAGACTTAAATTACATTAATAATACAAGTCCTTAGATTATAATTTAGTTCTACAATTCCAAAGAGTACTCCATAATAATACAAGAACTACCCATTTTTAAACTAGGAAACGCATAGAATTCAAGAGTAAAAATGCTTAGTCTTGTATTCAATGGCGTGATGACGGTGGATTCTTTGATTCTTTCTTCACTTTTTTCTTCAAAAGCCCTTTCTTCTCTTTTTATTTTCTTTTCTTGGAGATGTTCTCTTTTTTCTATCAAACCTTTCTTTTTTATATCTCTCTTTTTCTTCATAAGAATTTCAAATAAAACTATTACCAATAACTCATGCTCTTCCTATGTAATCATTGTATGACTCCATGACATCTTATGTGATAAAGCATCTAAACAGCATATTCAGAGTATAAATTTTCCTTTGTTAATGCACTCTTCATGTAGTCGCATGACAATAGCTTGCCGACCATACGACCACATGTCGATTGCATGAATTTGACTCTTTTTAATACGAGCATTCTATAATGCTGTATCTACAAAGCATGAATTCTAACTTCTCTAATACTTTTTTCATGCAGTTTTAGTATCTTAATATTGTGAAAAACCTTTTTCATGCAGTTTTAGTACTTTAATATCGTGAAAAATCCTTCGCACCTCAAAAATTTCGTCTTAAGTGGATAATTTGTTTTCATAAAATAATATATGACACACATTTCTTGAAGTTATCACAGTACAACACTGAAAGCTCTTTTATCCATATCGAATCCAAATTTTGATTCTTGACCCAATCAATCGAAAACTCTTTTTTTTATAACCCACCTTGCGTACAGAAATCTACTCTTTCAATTGGATTCTCTCATTACAGAGGCCCTCAATGCGCAAATTAGACCCTAGAATCCTTGTCTGAAAGAGATTATAATATGGACCGTTGAAAGTTTTGTGTTTTACGTCATTCATTTGATAGCTGATGATTGGCATAAACTCAGGCATGTTAAACTTGACAGTACCCATTGAATCCACGTGCCCCTGATTTATGGGGAGGGTGCCGATTCTTCAAAGGTCATATTGGTTCCTCGTTCGCCGTCTCAATTACATTAGCAGCAGGTCCAAATCGCACTCTTCTTATTCCTTCTTCCCCGTTTACTTTTTTGGCGTTCATCTACATCTTTTGAAGGATGAAGAAGCATGTTTAACTGATAAAACTAGTTTATACAAAGGGAACTTCGTGTGTCTTTGACGCGGAACAATTTATAACAGAATCTGAAGATAATGAATTGGTTTGTCTACTGTCGCTGTTAATTAACAACGAGAATGTTAGGAGATTAATACCGAAATGAATGGCGGCACCCTGTGTGCATTGGATGGCTCTAGGCGGAGAATCCTTCAAAGAGCACACTACCTATTTGCTTAAATTACTCTATAAACAAGTTTTACATACAGCTTGATGTAATATACACGCACGATTCAATTTCTTTTATTTTGTATTCAATATATCTCTGAAATTTAGTACACGGACCACGAGTTACCCCAATCAAATAAGAAGAGCAAAGTGTTTTTAAAGTATATAAATGCTCTTCATCTTTATAGACACGATGAGAAATATGACATCTACTCGTTGGTAGTAGATAGTGCCCATTTCTGTAGTGCTCCCAAACATGTCTGGACAATCATAGTCTAAAGGGATTTGTCCTTGCAACTCAATCCCGTGGCCGTTGGAAGATGCTACAAATGGGATATCTTCAACTCCATCACTAAAGATCCCTGCACATTCATTGTCACTGGCCCCCAGTGTCATGTTTTTCGGGTTTTGGCTGTCAACTTCTTCTTCCGAAAGTGTATCTTCTCAACGAGTTCTCTAAATACAGAAGACCGGAGGAGTAGGCCTAGAGCTGTTGGCGAAGACTTGCTACACAGCGTAATCGGGAATTTGGTAGCAAACGTTTCTTGCAGGTTGTCTGCACTAAAAGCTTGTCTTTTTGAGGGGGAAACAGATTCCTCTCCTGTAAGGTAAGGGGATGACAGTGCTGGAATATCCGTGCATGGTCTTGCTTCTTGTGCAGGAACTGAAATGTTTGTTCCTGGCTTCAACCATCTGATGCATGTGCTCAAGTCAAAGTTGGTGACAGCATGGATCCCTCTATATTCTATAACCGCAATGTCATAAGAACGAGCTGCCTCCTCTTGTGTACCTGTAAACAAGTTGTCAACTTCACTACCACCCGGAAATTGCTTTCTTATACTACTCCGGAAGCTGCCAATTGGTTGCAGATTACTTACTGTAAGTTCCAAGGTAGAGGTACTTATTTCCGAACACCCTTCCTATCCTTGCTTCCCATCTTCCATTATGATGGTGTCTGCAATTTTTTTTCCAATGACATGTTAGGTTATATTCAACAATGTTCAATCAGGAAACAAGTTTTTATAAGATTGGTGATATACCTTGCAACTCCTCTATACTTTGAAACCCCTCTCGAAAAGCCACTACTTTTTCTACAGAATGATAAAATGAGACATTAGTGCTTCATACATACTGAGTAATGCATCCCTATAGACACAACACGATACAGAGTTAATAAGAAGATTTGAAACTATCATACCTTCTCAGTGAAGCTAGATGCTCTTCTTTTGAGAGAGTCTGCATAATCTCAATTTCAGTCTCATAATCAGAGATCTGCAGAAAATGCCAATCAATTTGGTAAGAATCAGGGGTTTGCATGGAAACGGAGAAACTTGTTTTACAGACATAATTGTTGATAATCATACAGGAAAATTGGTAAAAGTCGATGTTCCCCAATATTTAAGTGCTGCTAAGTCATAGGCCCTTGCTGCGGCTTCTTCATCATCACAAGCCCCTGAAGAATTTCGATAGAAAGATTGGCCCCTGTTTATATCTTGAATAAGGCCTTAAAAACCTTAAAAAAGAGAACTGATTTTTATTGAACTGTGGGGCAGAAATGCACTCACCAAGATAAACTGTCCATTTTCAATTCCCACCCTGGAGAAGAGGCCATGAAAGAAATACGAAGTTTCATGTGAGCTGATGTTCATCCAATCAAGTAACAGGAAGAATAAGAAGAGAGGGGAATATCTGTGCACGATACCTTGTGTTCCCTTTTTCTTCTGAGTAACATTCCATGAGAGTTTGTCCCACTCAGCCCACGAAACCTTGAACTCCTTTTCACAGTTGTTGGCTCAGATGCTGGATCACCTTTCTGATTTATTGCTTGTTTCTGAGCCTGTTGACCATCGCAACTGACAGTCGCGGTCAAATCCCTTCTTCTGCGCTTAACACGCCTCACTTCAGGCGTCCCATTGATCATCCTCTCACAGTGGCTTGCAAGGTTCTCTTCATTCTTCACCATTGTCATTGCCATATTCAGTTTGTCTTCCTTGATTGTTTGCTCTACTTTCCCTTCAATCCTTTTTTTTCACTTCCCGTTCCTGTTTGTCTAGCCTTTTTCTGAATTCAATCTCAACTCTCGTGTGTGCATACGTGGAGCTCATTATTCTTTTGGGCTCACTATTCTTTGTCTGTAGTTGTTGCATTGGCTTTGAAAGAAGACAGGAATGGCGATGACAACAAGAACTATGGTGAAGCTGGCACAAAGTCATATACCCTTGTACTGCCTGCCAGCCACAGGGGCCAATGGTATGGACACGTATTATTTATTGTTGGACTGTGTCCCACCCACAGGAACCAAGAGCGGGACTTCATAATTTTGAAATTGCTTGAATTCATCCTGCTTTGCTTCTAAATAGATGAGGTTTAGGGGTCAATTCTTTCTTGTCAACCACTAGAAAAATACAAGTCAAGACTGGTGAATGGGGAACTGGGGATCATAAATCCTCATGACCTAAGTCCATCTCAACATCCTTCATAATTCATCTGTTACTTCTGTGGATATTTTAGATATCCTTGTATAAGCTAAGACATGTTTAAAGAATCAGGAAATTGCCTTAGACATAATTCATGGTGCACTTCTTGCAAATTTACCTCAGCCCATGAAAAATAATTAGTTAATTTGACGATTCTTGTAAATGCATCCATATTTAATGAATAGTATTATGGCAGCAACCACAGTAATTTTTCCAGAAAAATCAACCTCAATTTGTAGCACAAGTGAAGGGTATAATCCAGATTTCTTGAAATTTCTGTTCCTTATTTTAATATAAAATCACTATCAATAAGTATTTAGAAATTTGAATGGAATTGAGAGGGCGTAAGATAAGGTCATAATTGAGCATTTTCTTGGATGTTTTATAATATTCTAATTTATTTGCCGGTTGCTAATCAAATAATTATGCTTTCATTCAATATTTTGCTTCTAAGCCTAAGGCGAAATTGAAGAAAACACGGCGATGTTAACTATGGGAATCAACTCATGTAATATTCTTCCTCAGTACAGTTTTTCAAGAATCGGAACCTTTGCACTCATTAAAAAAATAAATAAGCAAAAGCAGTTGTTAGTGTGTAAAACATAAAATGCTGACAGCCTATAAGCCGCATGTTTTCTTCACTTGTCATACAGAAAGCCGGCAATTTGGACCGAGAATGTCCTATTGGGCTTTCTTTCAATGCGGACTGGCCCACTTGGATAAACGAGAGCAATGAAAAAGATTGTTGAGCCTAATAGGTGAATCCAGTATAAACCACGTGACTGTCTCGTGCCCCTCCCCCTGCCAGTCGTTATTTCTACCGCGAACGATCCAAACTTCCTTTCCCGCCGCCACACAGTGCGCACTGCGCAGCCCTCTCCCTGCACATTTTGTATAAGCCAGGCGCTCCTCCGCTCGGTTCTGTTTCTCCAACTCACATTTGCAACGGCGGATGCTCACTTGTTCAACAGTATCTCTCTCGGCTGCCGTCGGGTGCCGTCGGGCAGCCGTAAGTACGTTTATTTTTAAATTATGTGTTACAGCTTTCTGTTTTTTTCCCCCTTTTTCTTTCGCAGTATGTTTGCTTCAAGACTTTTAAATGGGGGGAGAAGCGTAAAATTTAAAAAATATATATAATTTGGCCTCGGTTAATGACTAAAATGCTAACGAATAGAACATCTCTGTTCTTCACATCCATTCATTCGTTGTTTTTTTAACAAAAATAAAAAATAAAAATTGTATTTTGATTGTTTCTTTAGTTCATTTTTAATATATTTACTACATATGAGATTTTGAAAATTTGTAATTTTTAATATATTTACTACATATGAGATTTTGAAAATTTATAATTTTTAATATATTTACTACATATGAGATTTTGAAAATTTATAATTTTTCTTTCTGTTTTTCTAGTATTTTTCTTTTACTTGCTAAAATCTTATGCTAGACTTCTGTGGTTTGAAGCAATAAATCTGGCCATCGAAATAGCAGAATCTATACTTTTATCTCGTTCAATCTTAATCGTTATTCTAGGATTTTGAGTGGATCTTTCGTAGATTTTGGTTCGGTATTCACAGCGCTAATAAAAATTTTGTCTTTTTTTTACCATTCCTTGATTTACGGAAAGTGCACTTTCAACATTAGGGTTTCAATTTTGTGTATGAATTTTTAGGTAAAATTTGGTCACATTGAGGCTTTTCAGCTTGATTTTGAGGTGTATTATTTTGTCATATGAAGGATTCGATCTGCTAGCGAACTTTATCTTTCTGCTACAAATTGTATAAGTTTCAAGGGTTTGCATTCTTTATTTAATGAAAAAGAAGCGAGAGAAAGAAAAGAAGGTGGTTTTTTCAGTTGATTTCTGCTTACCTTTGTGGGCTTATCTTATTAAAGCATTTGAGGCACATATGCATCCCAGGATAAAGATTGCCTGACGCCTAAAATTTTGGGCCTTTTATTTTCTTTGAAGAAACACTGTTCAAAATTTTATACTGCATCTTGTAGAATCCCGGGCAACTCAAATTTCATTCAGGTGGGGTTCTATGGAAGAAATAAGGAGGGGTCATAAAGCTATGGTAATGCATTATACACTTCAGTGTTGAAGCAGTTCCTTTTCTCCAGAAGAATCCCCTCGGCCCTCATCAAAATGGTTTCTTCCTTGAATTAGCCAGCACTGAACAAAAGGTAGAACTACCGCAACTCTTTCTAAACAATCAACAGAATGTTGTTATTTTTCCTTCTTGTAATTAATTCTGAGTATAATTAATTGTAATCATCTATATCAAGCACTGGTATCTGTGAATTTATTGTCTTGAACATTATTACTCCATGAACGTCTCTTGTTTAATTTCTTTAGAAGAAAACAAGCCACGGACGTGTAATAATATTGCACACTGACACAGCTGATTTTTTTCATTTCTTCATATTATGCATCATATGCATAAATGAATGTTCAACGCTGGTCATACATGTTTGTTTTATATCCTGCCCAGGCATGCTCTGTAAAATTTCAATTAGCATGGTTTCCTCTCCCTACATTTAAGGACTCCTGTGAATCTCGTGAGTTGGTGGACTTGTCGCCCTGGAGCTGGTTTAATTTTCCCCAGTGCTTGATATGTGGCCGCTCCATTGGGATTGCCAGACGGAATGAAATAGGCTCCATTAAGGAAGACATCACCGTTTGATGCCCATGTCCATTTCCGCCACTTGTGCTCTGGGGCATGAACCCTGTGGGTCACCTGCACAAACACCAAAGCAAGAATATTTTGTTTTGGTTAGAAAATGAAAAGCTTTTTCATACATAATTCATACCAGTATACGGGCCGTGCTTTGACCTGTTTCTTGCCTTTAAGATGAGGTGCAATGTATCGGTTCCCTTGGCTTATGATGGTGGCATTGTGGCTACCACCTATGGCATACATTTGCCAACCTGTGTAGTCGTTGTTCACCAAGTGGAAGAATCCACGGCGGCACCTTGGCATCCTCTGTACCAAATGCCTCCCAAAACGATTGAATGCAACTGTCACTTGCGTTTTTCTATCAATCACATCAATGTCCCTCCCACCAAAGAGCATGACCTGCATCCATCCAGCCCTTATCAGTCTTATTCATTTTTCATTTCATAAAAGAGACTAAAATTTTGTTGATCGTTCCAGGTAGTCAAAAAAAGGTGGGGTAAGTTTTACCTTGTCGTGGTGGGCAAAGTGGCAGTTGGATATTGTTATGGCTGTAGAACCCATGACAACATCAATGAGGCCATCATCACCTCTAGACAAGGTCAGATGATCAATCCATATGTTGTGAGACCCATAAATGCTAATGGCATCTCCATCTGCAGCCGTTCTGAACCCAAAATGGCTGACGGAGTCCCTGATCATGCCACCAGGGGACGCCACAATTTTTCTTATTATTATGTTGGAAATGATAATGTTATGAACATATTGGATGGTGATACCCGCGCCCCCAATTATCCTCACCCGTGCCCCGCGCCCATCGATGGTTTTGTCACTTGTCAGGATCAGCTCCTCGTTTAGCCTTATTTTCATGCTACGGGAGAAGATAATCCAGAGGGGGCCTGACTGGATCACAGCATGACGCAAGGTTCCAGGCTTTGGGTTCACCATGTCATTGTCCGATGCATCTGTCACCACATAGATGGGGCCATTCTTTCCACCGGTAACACCAGCACCGAATCCTTGGGCACATTTTGCGTACCTCTGACGGTTCTTGGCCCAATTAGGATCGCACCTCCAGCACCTGTCAATAGGGTTGGTGGCAATGCATGGACCCCTGTATTTTCTTCCCAACTTCCTCCTGGTCCCGTTACTTGGAGCTGTTTCGTTCAGGGAGTGTTCCAGGGCCCTGGAAACATAATGTGAAATCATAAAAATCATGATGGGAATGAGTAAAGATTCCAGGACCTGGATAACATGATTCGATCACAAATATCAGGAAAAAGGATGTAAAAAATCACAGTGCCGCTGGAAACAGAACAGGAAATCACATGTGGGAAAGATGAGCCAAGGGTACACACAAACGGACTCACTCAAGCGCTTTTTGGTTGAATTCAGTGATGACAGCTGCTGGATTTGGCGTGTAGGCTTTGAGGATGCGCTCTCTGGCCAAGGCAGCTTGTTTTCGCCACCAAATATGGTCAGAGTCCGTTGCCATTATTAGTGTGGGGATCAATGCAGCAAAGATGAAGAGATGAAGGGTATAGATCTTCTCCATTTCTCTGGATTGATTGTCGGGACAAGTGACGGGTTAAAATACCTTTGGGAATATAGGAGAGGAACAGTGGAAATTAAGTTGGCCCGGGGCAGAACCCGCATGACCCTCTCCCTAGGTCAAACTGGGAGGAAGATAAAAATTATGCTGGCATGGAAATGCGAATTGTGCATGTCTTTAAATGGTGTGTGGAATATGAAGAGCGCCAAATGGGGAGAATCCCCTGGCTCAAATATGAATGCATTCCCGGTATGTCTCTCCTCCTCAGCCTTGATATTTGTGGTATTTAAATGCTACGCAAATGTATGATCCCGAATTAATTTACCTCACTGAACGACCAAAATTATCTGATTGTATTGTTACATCCTGACTGCTTTTTAATAATTTTGAGATGATAGGATAAAAACAGTCTTAAAATCTTTTCCTTTGTTTAGAAATATTTGAACCTTTTATGTTTAAAAAATAATATCTGAATCTCATCAGATATTAGCGTTAAGGTGACGTGGTTGATCGTTTCCCGTGGAGTTTTGTCCCAATATATTCTACTAAAACCGGGACATTTTACATGATTTGCCCTTTCGTTAGTTTTGTTCTGGGGGCAGTGACCTGTGTGCATCCCCAAAATTTGATACTCTTATTCTGCACAGTTTGTTCTGTCGGTTAATTGCATGAAAACGAGTAAGTGGGGATTCAGCAAAAGGAGGATATATATAGCTTTAGTTGGCGGACAGAATATAACACAACGCGTTTATAGATGATATGCGGAATATGTGAAATCAAAGAATCCACGACTCACTGCCACCAACAGGAATATAAATAATTACGAAATCGGGACAACAGAATCTCGATAGAAGAGTTGTGAGAATTTTTCATTCCTGCATTTTCCTCAAGCCCCCAATACAAATAATGATAGAATTATACATACATACATACATATATATATATATATATATATTATTTAACTTCAAACAAAATATCATTATCCTTAAAGGTTTTACCCAAGATTCCTAGCTTAGGGATTCGAATCATTTGTCTTTCTTTTTTCTTTTTCCTTATAAAAAACCTTTCATATAGGAGTTAATTTTTTTAAAAAATATTTATTAAATGAAACGTTGGGTATTATTTATTTTACATTTAAAATTAGAAAATGTAGCCAGGAAAGGGGTAGCTCCCCAACCCCTCAACTCTCCTGCCATTACAAAAAAACCAAAGGAGGCTTGAAACAAAATCGTACGTTGGTTAGCTTTCTAATGACCACCTTTCCGAAAGTAGAACGAATGTAAGATTAGCTAATTAAGAATGATTAAAGCAGAGAAAAGCTGGTCGGACATACCAAGTTAAGACAGAGGTTCCAAGTATAATTTGGACTCAATTATTCCTTTCTTCTAGTATGTATGTTAACGCACGGGAATCTACGTATGCAAAAATAATTATGCATGAGTAGTGCCAATCACTATAAGCCCATGTCAAAGCAGTAGTTTATGTACTTCGTCGGATAATTTTTTTTACCATAATTTAGCCACTTAAATGTTGTGTAGCCATTCATCTTATTTCTCTCTTCACATTAAGAAGCCCGAAGTTTCGTTTACTGACTGCAATACAAATTTTTGGTAGCAAAATAGTTCTGCGAGCAGCTATAATTCTCTTGATGCACAAAAGATAAGTTATCCATATATTTGTGAATACGAACAAAGAAATCAAGAACGATAAATTTCTTTAAAAAAAAAGAAGAACAAAATGCGGAGAGATATGAAAATGCGCCCATCTTTCCAACTGTCTGGCCAGAACTACCTTGTTTCGAGGGTAACATATTACACCAGCCTATTCTAATAAATTTTGCTACATTTATTTCATTTCAGGGGTAGGGTTGGATCACAACAAAAGGAGTTTTAAACTTTTTCTTGCCAATTTTGAAACTTTGGAAAGCAATTCCCAACAACACTTATTCTCACACTTTAATCTTATGCAGAAAAAGTTCTTTCTTCACTGTAGTTACTGCTCAAGATTTCACTTGCTTCCCTCGCAATGCACTTCTTTATTCCTCCATTGTTATTCCCAGGAAAAAACCTGCCACAAATTATCAAGATAAATAACCATTCGGGTGAATTAACAGCTTGAACTGACAAAAGGAAATAACAAGCATCTAATGAGTTTTGGCAATAAAAAATGAAATCCACTGATGATTAAAAGATAATAGACAAGAACACAAAGAATAACAACTTGAAAATTACTTATTGATCACTACAACCTGTTGCCGACAAAAAAGATTACTAGCTATAACTGTTTTAACAATAAGTAATACCAAGGGGAATGCTCACCAAATAAGAATTTTTCTTTAACCTTTATTCTCACATAGGCCTATGTTCTAGTTTAATAGGCTCTAGACCAGTATGGAAAAAAGAACATAACCACAAGAAAAATACGCTAGAATCAATTTTTTGTATCAGGATATGGCAGTGAACTGTTAACCAATTCAATCAAACTTCAAAGAAGCTCCACCTAACGATTAATGATACCAATAAGAAATTAATATCTAACAAGAAACTAGTCCTGAAGATGTATGTGAAAGCAAACGAGGAATATTCTCTCAAAAGGGGTAATCTCCCACTTTTTCCTTCAATAATCAGGCACCCAATCAAAAAGCATATAAAGCCTCATCACAGAAGTCTCTGAAATGTGAGAAGCCAACAATTTGCTTCCATCTAATTATAGCCATGATAACCCTAACTGATGTATTTCATGTTATTTTTGCAATTATCCCCCTGTATGTTGCCATGATTGCAGCCTATCTGTCTATAAAATGGTGGAAGCTTTTTACACCAGATCAATGTGCAGGTGTAAACAAGTTTGTTGCAAATTTTTCAATTCCCCTTCTATCCTTCCAAGTGATCTCATCAAACAATCCCTACAAAATGAACCTGAAACTTGTATCTGCTGATTTCCTCCAAAAACTTCTTGCTTTCTTCATCCTGGTAGTAATTGCGAAAATAAGATCCAGAGGAAGCCTGAGCTGGGTCATAACAGGTCTTTCCTTGTCTACATTGCCTAATACATTAATCTTAGGAATCCCACTGATTAGTGCAATGTATGGGGAAGAAGCATCTAAACTCCTGGCCCAGATAGTTGTGCTACAAAGTTTAATTTGGTACAACCTGCAGTTAGTTCTATTTGAGATTGATGCCACACAGAAGTCGATCGATGTGATATCACCATCAGAAGTAACAGGTACGCACAGAGAATTTGTGCTCAGAAGAAGTTCTGGTTTTTACACTCATCTAGCTTCTATACCACATTTCTTTCAAGATTTGTAGGTTGAAGAATGTAAAATGTTAAGTAGCCGTTTATATTTATTTCTTCACAGAAAAAGGTATCTATTATTGAGCCCTATTATGTTGAGCTTTGGTTCTCTCACATATACAGATTGAAACCCAAATAATCACACCTATAGCATTTCTGTGTATCTACATCTTTTCTGACGAATTTCATTTCTGATTTCTGACACTGAAACCTTCATTTTAAGCCAAGTAAGTAATTACAAAACAAGAAAAGAAGCATAAATCTAAAAATGTGAGATACAACTATCACAAAAATATTTGATATAGCTTTTATTAAGCAGAAAACCAAACCCCATGGAAGTTTCTTGACCGGATGTTGTAGTGAGACTTAGCAATTGTCACCCCAATTATTTCACCAAGCAACCCAATATCGTGTGCCTTCTGAAAAAGTGTGGTCCTTCAGAGTGCTAACCAGCTCTACAGCTGCATGACTGTGCGCTACCCATATCAACAAAAGCCGAACCCCTCCCAGGTATTACCAGCTATATTAGTGGTTCTTTTACTTTCCCCAATGTATAAATCCTGTTCTTACCAAAGCACCTTTTTTAGTTACAATATAAGCACATGGAGAAGACTAGTTAAGAACTACAGCAATGGTATAGCCCCATACAATTCGAAGAAATCAGATTGGTGGAATTAGCTACTTATTCTTCATTTTCAATTTTAAGGTCTGAACTGAAACAATTCATTGCTAATTGAATGTCATGAAAAACTGAATAAATTACATGTTTCCTATTTTTTCCCCTATTTTTTCATAATTTAGAAACTGCAAGCTTTCTCTTTGAAGCAGAGCTTGAAGTTCAACATGGGCCAGAATCAATAGATGGAACCAAAGACGATGGAAGAACAAAAAATCAGAGGAAAAGGAAAATTAGAATCATTCTTTCAACAGTAGGAAAAAAGCTCATCAGAAATCCCAATACTCATGCCACCTTGGCAGGCCTTATATGGGCAAGCATACACTTCAGGTAATATAAATGTGGTGCCTTATATATAGTGTTGTCAACAGTTAGTTAACAAAGTTGGCTGTACCAACTTATAAAAGTGGGACTCGACAGCTTAAGTGGTAACTTGGCTTAGTTTGAAAAATACCACAGGATCAATGAGAATACCATGAAGGATAAGTCCAAGCATGCGCATAAACTAAATGGTTGCCGCTTGACAATAAAAAATTACAATTTCCGGATTGGTTGTAAAGAAGTGAAGTTCACTTTATTAGCACTGGAAAGTTTGAATCACTAACACAGATTAACAATTTACCCAATGAAAAAATAGGCCAAAGTAGATTGTTCTTAAGCACCAGACCGACTCATGGCTGGCAGGCCTCCATTGTGAGACTAATGACAATATACCATAATGTTGTAGTCAGTGAAAAAAATTCCTTCACCAAATATCATTTATAAATTCTGAGCCTCACATCGTTGCTGCAAAATGTGCAGGTTGTCAGTTAAATTGCCCAGTGTAATTGAAAATTCAGTAACACTATTGTCAGATGGAGGACTTGGAATGGCCATGTTCAGCTTAGGTATACTTTAAAGTTGCATTTGATTCAGATGCATTTTATGTACATTTAAAGGAAATTCCTTCAATCAGTTCCATTTATCACTTCAATAGGCCTCTTTATGGCATCACAAGCACAAGTGATTGCCTGTGGTACCCAGAAAGCGGTTTTGGCCATGGCCATGAAGTTTCTGGCAGGACCATCTCTCATGGCTGTGCCCTCAATTTCGCTTGGATTAAGAGGAAAACTGCTCAAAGTGGCAATCGTGCAGGTGCATAAGTAGCACTCCCTTATCTGGATAAGTACTATTTATGTATTATTCTTTACTCATGTTCACTAATGTAGACCACTGTTATGCAGGCAGCTCTGCCTCAAGGAATTGTTCCATTTGTATTTGCCAAGGAGTACAATCTGCATCCAGACATACTGAGCACAGGGTAATTCATAACTCCATTACTGTTGAAGTTCGCGGAAAGCTATATATATTTCAAAACTGTTCCTTTTTTCGTGTCTGTAGGGTTATATTTGGTTTGGTCATAGCAGTTCCCATTGGGTTAGCATATTACTTCCTGCTGGGTTTATAAAGAAGGGTATTTCCGGCAACAGGAAATGATTATCCAAATTCAGGAAAAGAATAACAGTAGATGAAATATTATCATAACTGTTGGTAGCTGTTTTTCTTTTGGCTGATTGCTGTAATATAGCTTTTACGTTAATTAGCTACCAACAAATATACATAAACACTGCTTAAGTAAGGAATTGATGATAAAGCAAAGGCAGGGATTTGAGAGAAGGACATATAACCTGTCAATGTTAGATGGAAGTACAAGCTGCTCTAAACTTTCCTCGAGTGTCATTGATGCATTCAGTTTGCTGTTGTCACACTATGAAAATGTGATTTGTTATCGCATTTGCATTTACATTCTAAAGAAACGCCATTCATGCAATAGATTCAACCTAAATATTATTAAAACATACAGTCTCGAGGCTGCGGAACTGTGCTTCACAAAGATTCCATTCCAAATCAGGCCAAATTAGCTGCAAATTGTTTAAGCTCGTACTGGTTTTTTCGAACATAGCCGGGGATTTAAATTAAAACCAGTAAAACTACGCCCATATTCTGTAGTCACAAGTCTGTGTAATCAGCAGCTAGCACATTAAAGAGAAAAAAAGAATGTGCATAAAAGTGCCCTAAATGGTCAAAGAACAAATGCATACATCAAATTGCGCATCAAAGATTAAGGCATCTATAAGCTGGTAAGATGCAATATATGAAGCTAAACGGCAGGATATTGCACAATGTCAGTGAATCCGAAGGTAACTAACTTGTCATACAAATTCTCATTCCAAAGGAGAAAGCCGGAGAGAACAGTGACTCTTCACGAGCTGCAGAGAACCGGATCGAATTGAACTGACCCACTCCACGTCAGTTCTATAATATAGTTGTTACTCTTCACCTTTCGTTCCCGCCCCTGAAGTCGCGTTTGTCTTGCTTCAGCTAAGCTAATGAAATCGCATTTGTTATATATAGATTCATTGATATTATTATTATTATTATTTCTAGGTCAGATAAATGCAAGATTTGTACATACGTATATGCATGGGACGGAGATTCGGTGAAATCTCTGGTTTGGTTGGAATTCCAATTTCTTGAGGAACAATTTTTACGGCAGACTTGTTACCAAAGAAAAATCAGTAAAACCTCAAATCCGAGTCTACGCATCCCTTAATCCCTAAAATACACCTCAGAGATAACTCTACTCTGCATTCCAACAAGCAACAGCGTATGACGCGAGAATGATTAGGGCTTTGTCGCTATTTATTTCACGTTCACGCTGTCTTTTCGTCATTTCCTTCCCTTAGCTCCTGAGATTTTAGATTTCTTTGTTTTAAGTTACGGCATCATGGGCAATGGTCTGGGTCTTTCCTCCCATATTGGCAAAACTGCACGAGGTTTGTAATTCAAATTATTTCGTCTCTTTGTTTTTACGCTATCATTTCCCCTTTTTATTTGTTTTAATTAATAATTCATTTTATTTTTGATATTCTTGTGGGGTGGAAATGGATCTTCTGTACAAGGATTTTCAGAGCGACCAGAAGTTCAGAGTCACCACGTCTCTCCCAACGGAGTTGTAAGTTACTTTTGCGAATCTGATGTGTGTGTGTGTGTGTGTAACTGGAACTCTGGTATAGAGATTGAAATTTTGAAGTAGTTTATGAACAATTTTAGCTGGATAATACGTGAATAACTGTGTTGATGTAGAGGTTTTACTCTGTGTTTTTGGTTTTGAGTTATGGAGGATGCCTGGAGGCCGGTGAAGGTTCTTTGTTTTCTCTTATATGCATTTTAAATGCGTGCCAATTGCCAAAACAGGCATTTGTTTAGATACTCGTAATAAATGAGAACTTTGAGGCACATACGTGAGTAGTTTTGTTGCATTTGTGGTGTGTGCATTTTTAATAATTATATTCATATGTTTATTCCGTATTCATTCTATTTGATTTTTTCTTTGGGATTTGGATTGTTTTTGGAGCTTTTACTGGGTTTGCATCCCTGTATTAAGTTTCTGGTAATATGTACTATACTTTTTTTAACTTATTTGGCAAAGTTGGATTTTGGAAATGTTGTAAGGCGATTATCATTTGTTTCTCTAAAGTAATCCATGGCCCTTGCTGATTAATTTTTGGAGTAAAATATATTACATTTGAGAATTGGTTTTCTAGGGTTATAGTTGGTGTAATGGTTTTCACTTACCTACATTTCATTAAAGTGGGGATTTATTGAGTTGAGTTGAAATCAAATAATTTGTTATTCAAACTTAACTTATTGTTATTAAAACTTGGATCAAGCTGGAATATTTAATGAAAAACCAATTAAATCATTAAATTCAAAAGAAATAAAATAAAAAGAAGCATGACAAAATTTAAACTTGTGATCTCTTGCTTCTTAATCATGAACATACTATTTAACCAATCACTCAACTTGATAATATTTAATGTGATCTTATCTAATTAAATTAATCAAGATAAAGAGAAAAGAGAAACATTTTAAGTATCTAACATAGAACTATAAGCATTCTAAGACCATTTTAACTGCTGTGTGCTCTCTGCCACTAAATCTCATGGATTACATTTTTTAATGTCTTCAATTTTGAAAAAAAAATTTCTCCCGAGGCCAAGGAGAATTGAGAGCAATTTTCTTGTTAATTTAACTGATTTATAAAGCCAAGCCGGCTCTTTACCTGACAATCTTAAGCTTTAAAGTTCCTGTCTGGAAAGGTAAGAAACTCTCTACCTCTTTAGTGTACCACATTTTGGGTTCCCGTCTTAAGTCTTTCAATACTTGTATCCTTTGGTGTAAGCTTTGGACTCACATATTTTCTGCAATCAATGACATTGTGATTCAGTCATTATCACATCTAAAAATGTTGTCTCGACGTCGCCACTCTTCACCATCCAAAATCCAAATGGGCAGAGCTACAATCCCTAAGAGAAGGGGTCCAATTGCCAATTGCTTCACCCAATGCCCTCCTTTCTCGCCGACCCATAATTTGATGGATTTTCCCATCTCTTGTGCATCTAAGAAGATGATGCCAATATTATCATACTAAAATGAGATTCAGGTACAAACAAATGACACAATTGGGCACTTCAGTGCCCTTGAATGTTTTAGTCTACGGATCAAATCCTACAATGATACAAGACCTCGCGTCTTAAATCACCTGCCATCCAATAATAAATCTTCTTTAGGCACTCGTTGTCAATAAGTGTGCCAAAATCAACGTCACCGGGGGTGAATACGCGAAGTATAGTTATATAAAAATTAGTAACGTAAATACAGAAGGATGAATTATATATCCTCTTGATTCGGAAATTTTGAAGCTTCCTTACACAGTCCAGCTCCAGCATGAATTTACTGAACACATTTGGTGGCGTTATAGTATTTTCCTTCTGCATTTAACATGGTCCTAAGTTTTTACAGTCGGTCTTTGGAAGGGCATCGAGGCAATGGGTCTTGAATAGAAATCAGTTACATGGGTGCATCCATACCCGTTTCCTTCCTTGGATCCGTAGAGGAAAGCAAAACCGACGGCTTCTAAAGCGCCGGCCGCCGACTCATCCGGCCCGCCGCCCCAATGAAATATGGGCTTTGTTTATGGAGTTGCCTTCGTTAATGGACGATACAGAGAGCAGTAGATTTTTTGGCGACATTTTGATGGCCACGCAAGTTCAAAGAGCCGGCTTTCTACGAGATACATGACTTCCCAGCGTCCAGACGATTTCGTCGCTCTGTGTTTCAATTCCTGAGACCCTCTTTTACAAGATGGGTTGGGGTTGTGATAAGATGAGGGTTGGGAGTTTGAAATGCAGGCGATGCCAGCATTTTCATATGAGCTTGACAACTAATTTATCAACCTCTATTTGCTACTTGAAATTCTCCTAGCCTTTACCATTTTGACTCTAGTTCCAGTAATTGTTTTATGGCACGTACATATGACGTGGGAAGATTGGTGTGCAAGCAAGGGTTGTAAAGAATGGCATTTCAAATTCTCTTTAGCATTTGTTTTATTGCATCATAGGCTGCCTTGCTTTGTGGGGACTAACAAACTGTAACAGTTAAAATAGACAGAAAGCGGTACCGGCGGTATTATTGCTCCAACGGTTTGATAATCACAGGTGGCCACAATAGACGCAACTTAAAATGGACTCAAAAGCAATACCAAGGCAGGATTTAAAAGCAGGAACGTAAGGAGAGAAGGGAGCCATATATTACGACATACAAGTAGGGACTGAGTACTGACCGGTCGATCTACAACACCCACTCAGGCCATTACGATTCAAAAATTTTGCCTTTTTACACAACAGCCCACCTCTCGTCAGAAAGGAGACAAGTTCCCATCTCCTGTTCACCGAGGAAGCATGCAAGCCACAACCGACAAGCATGGATGACTTCATCAACAGACATAACAGCCATTCAAACTGTGTATGATTGCTGAATCGTATCTATGTCCAGATTCTTCATTTTAATAACAGATTCAACGTGGCCTTTCAGAGTCTGCAGCTCTCTCAGCCTGCAAATGTAAAGGGAACTTTAAGCATATGGTGGCTTCTATGAACTGGAAACTATATTTTGACCTTGTTAACGATGATTACGTGTGAAAAAAGCAAATTAAAATGACATTTATTTTCTACCTTGCCATTTCAGCTCGACGTTTCGCCTCTTCAGCTATCTGATTAAGTTCATTGTAGTTGCCACGTTCATTAAATTGTGTCTCAGGTGGATGAAGCCCGTGGAGAGTTCTTTGCGCATGTGCCCACTTGAGTTCACGATCTTCCTTGCCAAAATCCTTTTTCCTTGTAAATGCAATCTGTGCAACATGGAACATCACAAAAAATGGTTAAAAGAAACCCTCACAAATCTACCTAGCAAATGCGTTTTTTTCTTCATACCCTTTGCTCAAAAACAAGATCCCAAGCCTTTCCGCTCAATGCATATCTGATGAAGAATTTGATGAAATCAAGTGGGAAATAGAATATGATATTATAAAGCCATATAACCCCCGCCCAGCCCCAACCTATCCCTTCTATAGCAGCAAAACTCCAGTTTGCATAAACTGCAATCAGGGTAGCAACCTGCCATCAGATAAAAAGGGAGGTATGAGCGAGGTACTTGAAAGAGTTCAGTAAAAGAATCAAAGGGGGGTGGTGTTTCAGGGTATTTCACTTACAAGCTGAGCAACAATGAAAGCCATTGAGAGCAGAAGCCCAGGGCGCTCGACAAAAGACCAGCTTCTAGACCTTGTAACAAAGATGAGAGCCTGGCTGATTATACTCACTTGCAAGTATATTGCAGATGCAAGCATTCTGAAGTTACGGATGTCTGTTTTCTCAAGCGACTTAACACCAAATGTCCTCTGTAGGTTAAGAGACAAGTGCAACAAAAAGCAGTTACTATAGTTCTTTTGTTTTCTCCACCTAATCAGAAGGTAAAGGCGCAGATAAGTAGATAGGCACATCTGCAAGGTATGCTAAGACATTACAAGACAATGATGAAAAGAAAATCGTTCTTCCAAAACACAATAAGCAAATGTTAGTTTGTAGTGAGTACACATGCACGTGGATGAAAATGTCTTCCATAGGCTCTTTCTGTTGTGGAAACACAATGGACAGACAATAATTAAGGTGGCAGTATATGAGAGAACTTTCCAAACATAGCAACTAGGTTTAGATATTAGAAACACTCACAGGGAAGAAATCGGTATCATATGCTGCCCAGAAGAAAATAACTGTCATCATTGCTAAGTAACCTCCAAGAACAATTCCTGTAGTGAAAATCTCAGCTAGCTTCCAGCTGTCTGGCAAAGGAGATGGTTTCACCCGATCCTTTGATATTGTCATGATGGTACCTGTAAGCCACATTAAAACAAATATATATATATCACCAAAGTACCACATAAGAAAAATTATCATCATAGTAGCCAATACTTCCACAGTCACTACACTAATATTTTTCTTTAATCAAAGTTACTCCAAGCAACACAGGCCAGAAACACTCACCATCATTTAGTATAGCAATTATCAGAACCATAAATGGTGGAAAGTCAAACTTCCATATGAGGGCAAGCAACATAAACCCAAGCTGTAAAAATTGCAAATTACATAATCAGTGGGCATATAAAACAAAATTAAGATGTCAGATGCCATACTCGTATCATAGTAATTATGTGCTTTGCATTATGCAATAAGTAAACACCTCTTGCAGGCTTACCACTATACGTATTGTGATGGAAACAGCATATATCTGCATGTTTTGAGAAACTGTCAGTATAATGAACCTCCTACCAGAGCAGGGGCAGAGAAATTCTACAGAGTATGTGAGGAGAGTAAAAATTACAAAGTCATGATAATAACACAAGCGATATCTACAACCACAGGAAGATTTCTTGATGTTTATAACAGCATAAGACAATATGACAAAGGTTTGGCTGGGAATCAGCGACAGCAAATGTCATTTATGACAAAATTGAATCTCTCTTATTTCAATTCTTATGAAGTAAAAAAGCTTTTCTGAATAAATCCTAATTGAAAAAGGATTCGTTTATTCTGCACATGAACACAAAGATGATGGCAATATGCATAACAAAAAGCATAGTCTAGCAGCTACACCCCACACACACATTTTGAACAGTACCAAGAAAAGTGTTTTCATATCCGGCCTTCTCTGGTTGGATGTTGTCAAGACTTACCGTATAATTTTTCATCCTTTGGAAGATTGCTCTACTAGTGAGCACGGCACTGATGATAACACTTAGACCAGGTTCAGTCAGTACAATGTCAGATGCACCTCGAGCAGCATCAGTTGCATCAGCAACAGCTATACCAATGTCAGCCTTCTTGAGAGCAGGGGCATCATTTACCCCATCACCCGTCATTCCACATATATGTTTTCGAGCTTGCAATCGCTTGACAATCTCATACTTGTGTTCTGAATATGACAGTAATTACAAAAGAACTAATAAATCATATGTAAAAATGGGAAAAAAAATGGAAATACTGATAACAGTAATAACAATTAATAACTGCTAAATAAGGATGTTTGGTAGAACTGATTGATGGACAAACATGACAACCACTTCAGAAGACAGAGATGCAGTGTGTTTGGGTCTTACCCTCTGGTTAACAGGAGTTACATTGTATAAGCATGTAAAAGATTGCAGTGGTAGATATGAATGAAAAGAGCTAATTATACCAGGGAAAACACCAGCAAAGCCATCAGCCTTTTCAATTAACTCATCAACAGGCAAAGCAGCAATGGACTCATCTTTGTCATGTCCTAATAAAGAAGATGAAGGATACATGTTGGTTCCCATTCCCAAACGACGCCCTGTTTCCTTTCCTATTGCTAGCTGATCACCTGACATATATTAGGAGAAGTCATGGACATGAAACAAAAGGGAAGTCACATGTGGAATAGATGTAATATCTGGTGATACAGAAGTTTCAAAATAAAAGTTAACTAGGAATTCTAGTGAGAACCAAGGAATAATTTTTGACATTAGGAAATGGAGCACTGATCTGCTTGGGAACTGCTTCAGAAAAACTAAATACCATGAAATACATTAACAGGTTAGCAAACTATTTTTCACCTAGACCTTTTTAAAAGAAAATTAGTGATGGCCACATCAAAAGGTACCAATTTGTATCAGTGCCAGTAATCTCATTTTGGAGGTTAACAAGGTGCTCATATTTACGATTGCCCCAGAATGCAATCAACCTATTCTTTTTCCATGATTAAGAAATCAAAGTACTCAAGTATCTATCAGAAAAGCACTCAAGTATCCATGTAAATAAAGCATGCCCTGACAAAGCAAAGTCTATTGCATAAGATGAACCTTACTCCAGATATATACTGAGTCACACATTTCTCCGGAATTTCAGAATCGCCTTTTTCTTGGAATTTCTTTCGAGAATAGGATGAAAATAACATCCCTAAAATTAATATGGTGAAAAAGCCCTAAACTATTGTAAGCACTAATCAGCTCTTTCTTCAGCAATGCCAAAAGACAAGAGGCATAGAATTTAAACAAGCAAATTGAAACAGTAACAGGCTAAAGAAAACATAATACAAAGGTGAGTTCATCAGTAATATTAAAATCCTATGTTTGAAATTGATCAAGTTAATTAAACTTAATTTCCAGATTCATTTCAGCTCTACATAACCAAGTAGTTTACCAAAATAGAAGCACCAAGCACCTTAGCCAAGACATGCTCACCAGTAATCATTTTAACATTTACACCTAGATTCAGGGCCCTTCTAATAGTCTCAGCACTGTCATGCCTTGGAGGATCAAAAAGAGGCATAAGTCCTATAAATTTCCATGGACCTCCTGAACTCTCCTTCCTCCCATCAGGAACTTCCTGTAGAACAATAAGGCCATTGGCAACTGAAAATAAGTTCCACCATACATCTGGCTTTGATATCATAGTTTGTCATGCAGACTAACAACTAATGCCTTCAATATTGTAGTTCGTACTACAGCCTACCAACCAACGAGAAAAACACATCACCTGGTATGCTACAGCAAGTGATCTTAATCCACGGTCTGCAAATTTATCAATGACAGAATGAACTCTACGCTCTATCTCAGATCTGTTGTATGCAAGATTTAATATCTGGAAATCGAATATGTAACTGATCAGGAAAACTACTTGGGCAACTCAGCAACATTCAGTTACTAGAAATTTGACATACCTGTTCGGGGGCACCTTTGCTGACTCGATGCATTTTGCCTTCATTATCAATGTATGTCAAAGCTGTGCGCTTATCAGTTGGATTGAACGGCAAGAAATGAATTTCTTGAACTCCAGCCCTTGCCTTTTGTTTGAATATGGTGTACAGTGAAAATTCAAAACAAATTATGTAAGATGGCAAACTGAAAGAGATGTAAAGTGTCTCCCAACTATTAAGTTCATAATATCAACTGCTGAGAATTATCATGCAATTTTGCAAGACAAACTAAAAAAAATAAAAGGTAAAAGATGAGATGAAAGGCAAGATACCTCTTTGGGATCACCCAGCATCCCCACTATTGCAGCATCAATGGCATCTTGGTTTTCCAACCGAGAAGCCCGAGCAGCCATTAAGACAACAGTATCTGCATCCACTCCTTTAGTGAAGATCTACAGTTACATGTTTAGAGTTAAAACAGGATGGATGGCTGAATTCAGTTAAATATACCAACGACAGACTATTTTATTGACCTCAATAAGACTTTTGTCAACACTTAGTTTGTTCAGTGTCAACGTTCCAGTTTTGTCACTGCAAAGCACATCCATACCAGCCATTTCTTCTATGGCTGTCATTCTTTTAGTGATGGCTCCCTGAGAAATTATCAATGAAATTATACAAGTCACGTAAAACTATACTTTGAGGATGCCAGTTTCAGCTAAAACATTATAGAATTCTACCTGCTGAGACAAACGATGCGAACCAATTGCCATTG
This sequence comes from Avicennia marina, assembly GCA_019155195.1. Lineage (NCBI taxonomy): Eukaryota > Viridiplantae > Streptophyta > Magnoliopsida > Lamiales > Acanthaceae > Avicennia > Avicennia marina. Next base: position 13,112,928 of record CM032765.1, read on the forward strand.
TAACAGACAATACTGTTGGCATTGCAATTGGAATTCCTCCAATCAGAAGCACAAGCAAATTATCAATTCCTGGACGATATTCACGGTGTTGAATAGGGTACATTACTATGATCTCAATAACCATTCCCAAAGCAATTGAACATATGCAGAAATTCCCAATTGCAGTCAAGACCTTCAAAGTACACAAGAAAGCTTTTTGTGAGTGAACAGAATATTATTTCAAATATCGAGAGTAGAGAAGGGCGTTATTAAACAAGAAAAATATAATATAAAGCAATTCAATAAATGAAGTCATTGTTTACTTAGCATACTCTCACCTTTTGAAAATGTCCCACTTGATTAGTGGAGTCTACTAAGTGAGCAGCTTTGCCAAAGAAAGTATGAACGCCTGTTGCAATGACTAATGCCTCAATCTCCCCTTGTTTGACAGTAGAACCTGAGTATACACCATCTCCGGGGCATTTTGTCACTGGAAGGGATTCCCCTGTTAGAGCAGACTGCAAATGACAACATGAAAAATAGTTCTGAGCTCAATGTATGATTCGAAAAAAGGCAAAAAAATGGCACAAAGCAGATAGTCCAATTCAAGATAAATGTTAATAACAAGGGGACCTGGTCTATCTTTAGTGGATCACCCTCAAGTAGACGAGCATCAGCTGGAATAATATCGCCCAACTTTATACTAATTATGTCACCAGGAACAAGAATAGCCGCTTCTTCCTCCTGCCAGTGGCCGTCTCGAAGAACCTAAAGAAATATTTACTAGGTATAAAATCTTGTCCATCAAAAAATGCATGTAGATAATTACACAATGTGCTCGGCAGCTGAAGTGAGCCATGCACCTTGGCTTTGGGTGCAAGACGAGCCATGAGAGCAGCAGCAGCATTCCCAGCGTTGTTCTCCTCTATGAAACTTATGGTTGAGTTTATTACAAGAAGAGTGATGATTCCAACGAAATCCTGCCAATCTGGTGGTTTCCCCTGCAAAAGAAATATCATAAATGTAAGTAAAAAATATTGAAAAAAGGATCACTTCATTCCCACCTGTATTTCCCGAAGGACGAAAAAAAAAATCATCGAATTGTTGGCAGCGATCGACTAAGATTGTTGAATGGACACCTCCGATTTTGTCTTAGTTGCCCAGATAAAAAAGAGATTAATTTGTTGCACTAATGTCATCTATAAGCACAGAAGGCTCAGTAAGGTGTTTTGGCGGGGTGGTGGGACTTGGATAGCATGAAACTATAAAAGAAATACTGCAGTTAAGAGAGAGTGTCATAGGAACTAACTCCTCCATTAGCGAGCGCTATGGCCATTAGTGCCGCAGCTTCCATCACCCATGAGAGAGGATTCCACATAAAACCTAAGAACTTCAGAATCTTACTCTCCTGCAATTTTCCATTAATTTCCACCCCAAAAAAAATATCATAAGCAAACACAGAAGAAAGCAAAAGGAAAAATACTACTTAAAAACAAAATAGAAAAATCTCACCTCCTTTTCCTCAAGCTTGTTCGGACCAAAAATTTCTAGCCTTCTGTTAGCATCCTGAGACGAAAGACCCTCTCTCTTGCACCTCAAATTCTCAAACACTTCTTCTATCGGAATATTCTCCTACAGAGAAATCGAACTCGAATTCAATGAAAATACAGAGAAAATTTCCACGCAAAAACAGACGAAAAACACAGCAACGCGCAAAACAAAGCATAAACGGTGGCCAAAAATTCCGTAAAAGAAAACTTACCAAATCAACCGCCTCTTTCTTGAGAGCCTCCATCGCATCATCCTTCGCCGCCATCTCTACGAAAGCACGCAGGGCACGGAGTCACTCCTTGGTTAAATTTCTCGCGTAAGCTCAAACAACTACGTGAGTTCCAACATGTGATACAAACATATATATACATACATAATACATATTAAAATATGAGAAAATTTCCATCGAAAGAAGGTGAAGGAACAAAGCTCACCGAAGAAATTAAATTAGTTGCGTACAGCAGCGGTATATTGCACTGATACACAGAGTGGTTGGGAACGAAAATGTGCTACACACTCCCATCAGCTTATCTGCTAGCATATATGGAATTCATCTCATACAGGCCACGCTCTTTGGACGGCGCGTGAGTGAGAAAGGTCGGACGAATTTCGAATGTGCCACAGATGGCGTACGTTACTCGAACGCAGTAGCTGAACCTGCCTGCGAAGATCATGTACTTGACGGGTACAATTTGGTGGGGCCAAGTTTATATTTGCTGTTGAGGACTCGGGTTTGTGTAAATTACCAAACATCGATGGTTTTGTTCTTTAGGTTTAGATTTCCTACAGAGGCTTAAAAAATCGTGGCTTTGTTTGTGACAGAATTTTAACGAGCTTGAAGCTTATTGAAATTATAACAAAATTTAAATTCTCTTTTTCTTAAATACCCAAATATATATATATATATATATATTTAAAATTCAATGGTGCAAATTAATGTTGTACCATATTTAATATATTTATACTTGAAAAAGTCTGTATTATCATCTCATCCAATTGCCAATCATTGTTATATTCAGATTTGTATAAATACTCAAATTCAAAACAAGTTCAAATTTTTATTCCCATCAAAATTTCAGGTCTAAATATAATTTGTATACTCAATAAAATTTTCATTATTTTTATCTCTATGAGAATATGCAAACAAATATTGCCAACACGACATGAGTTTTGGATTTTCGTTTTCATTTTTTCTTTTTTGGGGGATCCTATGGCACATATTGATTATACAAAAAAAATATATATATATTAATATTCTAGTGAACCAATCAATTGGAAAATCTCTTGTTGGAAATATATATTTTCCCGATTTTTTTTCGCAGGAACAGCTGAGAGATTTTATTACAAAAGGCAATTTAAATGTATTACAAAGCTTGATTCTGGTGGAATTTTTGGAGTTACAACTAAGGTATGTGAGTGCGCTGTTGTATCCTATCACAATGTTGTCCTTACCTACCTTTGAAAATTGAAATTGAAACCAAGAATTGATGGCCACCTACTCACTATTTTGCTCATTTATTGGATCGATATATTTAGAGCGTGTTTGGACGATACACTATTTCTACGTAGATGAACTATCGTCTATTATTCTCTTTAAGGAAATGATTAGTTAGTTAGTTCTTGTTTGGAGAAAAAAGTTCAAAATTTTCCTCTTTCCATATATGTAAATCCATTCTATTTCAAAATTTCCCAAAAAAAAAAAAAAAAAAGAAAAATCACTCCATTCATTAAATTACATATATACTTACTGTTAATAGTTTATTCAAATAATATTTCATGTTAGTACTAAAACACATGTTTAATAATATCTCACATCACGCAGCAATCATTATTTTCTTATGGAAATATTATTATTCTTTTTTTTTTTTCACAAAATTCATCAAATTGAACTCAAATTTCAATTGTTTACTATTAAAGTTTTCTTCCCCAGCATATCTCCCAAAATCAAAGACATGGTATAGAGATGACACTTAGAGGGAGGGTGTTTAAGTGAATTTATAAATTTTTTAAAATATTTTATAAAATATTTGAGAGTGTTTTATAATTTTTTTGATAAAAGAATTTATAAATTTTTAAAATAAGATATTTAGAGTTTTTAAATTCTTTACAAATAAATTAATTGTTCTCAATTTATTTTAAATGTTTCATAAACTACTTCATTTTATATTAAAAATAAAATAAATATCTATAAATTATATTTTATTGATAGTATTTAAGTTATTTTATTATTATTATTATATTAAAAATTGTAATTAACTATAATTACAAGTTTCAATGAGCTTTTATAAGATTTTTAACTTATTTTTGAAATAAAATCTATTAATTCATAAATTTTAAAAATATTTTATAAGTTAATTAATCTTACAAGCTTTGAGAAAATAAGTTCAGCCAGACACCCTCTAATCACAAGCTTATACGTGTTTCTTAAATTTACACGTATGAGAATAATATTTATTTATTTATACTTTAATAATATTTCAGTATAACTAATTTTTATTAAGATAGAAGTAGATGTACTGTGATACAATAATGTAACAATCTACGGACAATCATTGCAAGACTTCACGCAGCCAGGGTTAGTCATCGCTATGTAGTGTACATGTGTACATGCGTCGTGGCTTTACTTCTGATCCATCTTAGATTCACTTTTCATACACTTTGCTCTGAACACGCAGGCTTTATTTTGTAATACTATCAAATATGTAATTTAATAATTTTTTTAAATTTAAATTTAAAAATTTCTTCAATTACATATATATATATATATATATACATAATTAATTATTTTTTAATTATTATATTTACTTATAATCAAATCAATATTTATATCTACATATTTATACACTCACATTTATCTATATTTATATCTTAAAAATTAATAATTATTTTTATATATTATTACATTATACAATTATTATCATATATTTTATATATATATTTATATATCTATATTTAAATAAATTAAAATTTTCAAAATTCTATAACTAAACATATTACTTTTTCAACAAAATTTTCACCAAACATCGTCTTCAACCAAAACCTCTTCCAAACGCAACCACAATGAACTGGTTCAATCAATAATTGATGAAACAAAGAAAAACAAATGAATTAAACATTGACGGGACACATGAAATTAGCAAGTGCATTTGTCAAACTTTTCAAAGTTTGACTTCCTCTGCGTTCTAATAAATGAAATTTACGGGGTATATTTTTAAGTGTGTTTTTTTTTTAATTTTATAAAAAAAAATTAAAAATTTAAATTCTAAAATGATTGGAACATGTCGAAAATTTGAAAGCAAGCATAGGGTTTTGTAAGGATCCAAGTGGTGGGCTTATTTAACGAACAATTATGATTAAAATCAAGGTGTCTCTGTTTTATTTTTCTGAGTGTATATTTTATGTGTAATTTTTTAAAAAAATTTATAAAAAATAAAATTAAAATTGCAATGACTGAACTCGTAAATACCAATTAATTTGTTGATTTTTTCCATTTTTTGTTTTTCCCTTTTGGGAGGATTATCGAGCAGCTTTTGTAAATACCCTTTTGCTTTTTTGGGAGGATTATTGAGGAAAGTGATTGCTGACGAGGACAAAAATACTGTTGCAAAGGCAGCAGCCGCTGGGACCATCGAAAGTTGGTCAAGAGGTTATGGTTGGGGCTACTGTCGTCTTTTGACTTTCTTGATTTTATCTCTAAAGTTGGGTGGCAGGTGACGTACGGATTTGTCCTTTTAAGTGAAGCAAACAGCGTCGTTTCGCTTGAAGAAATCCCGTCCGTCCGTGTGTCCGAAGGATTCTCTGCTGACACATAGTTCCATCACAATATTGTGTTTTTTTTTTTTTGTCTTTTTCTGTTTACATTCTGCAGCTCTATTGCCACGTGTTTTGCGTAACTTTGAGAGTCGTAATTAGTGGTCCAAGCCTAAAGCTAAGTGTTTTGGCCTTTATCCCTTTTTACGTTATAATAACAGGGAACAATGTGACACGCAACGTGTGTAAATTTGTACAAAAATTATACTATTTTATTAATTATAATAAATTATAATAAAAACAATATTAATTCAAAATAGGAGCGCATGAAGAAAAAAAATAGAGAGAGCAAATTGAAATTTGTAAAAAAAAAAAAACAAAAAAAGAGTTACATTAAAAGAAATTTGAGAAAGAAAAAATAAAACGTATTCAAATAAGAGTATTACAGTAATTTAATATTATACAAATAAATTTATATATCTTGTCTTAATATATAGTTTAGAATGTAAGATAGAGAAAAGAGTGGAAAACAATTGAAAAAAATAGAATAAATTAAAATTAAGAAGTGAATAAGATGATCATAATGAAAAAAAAAATGGTAATATTTGAAGAATTAAAGGTGTTTGTGTAATGTTGTAGGGTGCGTTAATTCGTTGCTAACTTAATATATAATAACAAATGATTGCCAAGAACCCCTCATATTAATGAGGCTTTGAATGGGTTGTGATTTCGATGGATTCAAATCATCTGTTACAAAAAAATTTTTGTCACTCTGTCTCATTCAATGTACAATTACCAAACAAATTAATATACACGCAGTAAGTGTGGATTAATGGACGTATGGAGATGGAGAATTTATTGAGACAGAGGATTTATATGCTAGTTTTGTCAAAAAAGAAAGTGGATTTAATTTTTAGGAGTAAGACAGGGCAGAAAAATATAAAAGGATTTAATTTGTAGGAGTAAGATCGGGCTGAAAAATATATAAAATAAGTACAAATGGTTACAACGTTTTTTTCATGAAATTTAATGCGAAGTGGCACCATAAAATGTCTTGTAGAGTTATAATAATGTCATGTCCACATATGATCGAAACAAACTATGCATATAATATGCTTTTTTTTTTTTTTTCATTTGTTTGCAGATAAATAAAAATTAAATGGTGTGCAAATGCAATCTCAGTAGTACCAAATGGAGTAAAATATAGTTAGTTTCATTCTGAAAACAGTGAAAAAAAAAATGGAAACAAAAGTTAGAGAAATTGAAACTCACCAGCACTTAAAAAAATTAAACTTCAAGGTTTGCCAATTATATCAACGTCACAGTAAGTCTTTATCCGTTAGATTGGCTGTTACGTCAAATATAATAGATTAATCAAAAACATCAATAACCATGATCTTTAAAAAATTATAAAGTATGATAAAAGTAAGCTAATACTACATATGGGTGGAAATTAAATTCATATTTTCCCTTTTATATAAATGATTTTGGAGTGTCAAACTTACAGCCAACACAAAACTCCTCATTAGCACATTAAGTTTGTTATCAAATTAGAGTTTAGGTAGATTCAAATGATTGTCAAGTCTAACTGAATTTGAGTCGACTAATTTAATTATCTGATGCCCCACTAATTAAGGGTAGCTGATTCAGCTTTCTAATGAACTCATTGAGCACTACCATTGTGCTCTTATCCACAATAATGTAGTAGGCTTAGTGCTTCGTGGAATATTAATTGTATCATTCATTGTTTTATAATGACAAATACCAGCATTATGAAATCACTTTATTTTAATTCTAAATGCAATTCGTTATTTGATAATTAGATTACAATTGCAGCAGTCCTTTTTTTTTTAATTTAAATCTTGTAAATAGCCATCTATATTGAAAGTGAAAATGAATTTTGTGACACAATAAATCTACAAGGTGGAGAGGGTCTTGTTGCATTTGGACGACACAATTTTTTTGGTTTTTTACATAAAATCATTTTTCTAAGAATATTTGGCGCATTTCTCTTCCATCAACGTTGAACTCTAAATTTCAAATTCTAATAATGTCATTTTCATATCTCTAAACAAAAATGCGTATCATATGATGTGACTTTATTATAATAACGATGAACTAAGATGTTAAAGGTTCATTGGTTCGTGATATATTTGTATCAAAACTGATAATTTATAATAATCACACAATCAACAAAAATACAGAATAATGCCTCCACTTTGAGAGGATCAGAACCAGAACCATACCTGCTGATTGCATATGTCCGACTTCTGATACGAATCTTGTCTTGTTAAACAATTATAGTGCCAACTAATAGGAGTGAACAGGAAACGATGACAAGAATTTGAAACCCAAAATAAAAAGTCAAGGATAGCACCTAACGCTTGGGACAGAAAATGCAGCTCTGGGACAATTAATTGGACTTTAATTTCGAGAGAGATTTTGTATATAATTGTTGTCCAAACGGAAGGAAATAATTGAGGAACTCAGTCAGTTACGTATTTGACTGTGTTGCTTGCTGAATAAATTATTACGTTTCTTTCCAAATGTGTTAGTTTAACAACTTTAATTATGTTTCTTGGCCTTGACTATGTGGACCGTAAAATTTCAGATTCATCCCTCGGATACTCTTCAGTCTCGTATCCATCGTTTGCTCTAAATCAATTTTGGAAATTGGAAATTGATCTTATCTACCATTTTCACGTGCACGTAAAGTTCAAGGCCAAATTCCGAACACTACTGACTCCTTTAATGTATCAAATCATGACCAATTTCCCTTCACAACTGATTTAATAGTGATATATTTTTAAAAGACAACTACCTGATTTTTGTTTTGTAATAAGAATGTAACTCAGACCACCCAATGGCCAAAATGTAAGCGTATAAATTGTGCCTAATTCAAATGCATTGAATATTTTATTAACATGTAACTTGAAGTATCAAAATATGACTTATATCATATTTAGACTACGCGTAAAATCTCATAGACTCATTAACGGCGCCTTATTCTCGTTTTTTTTTTGTTTGGTCTCTTGATTTGGGTTTCAGATGAGGCATAGTAAATAGCCAATTAAGCCTTCCAGAGAACGTGGCTGGGATTCGTGACCCTGTGAAATTTTGACAAATACTAGTCAAAATCTAATAGATGGACCACCATTCTGGATTTGCTTTCGACGCAACGTTTCGTGTGGAGAGTTTGGTGCCATTTGTAAGAAACGACTGGACGGAAATAGAGAATGAGATGAGCATTGGGCAGTTTGAAATGTTCCATAAAGGGGTTGGAGAAGCAAAATAAAATTCAATCATCAAGTGTTTTCCCTATCAGTCACCATCAAGGAGTAAAAGACGAAACTTCCTACCGATGGGGACGGACCACCCCACCCCCAAAAAAATGTTAATAAAACTTCCAAAAAAATGCTTATATATCATTTATACTATAATCAACAACAATATCAATCCTTAACTTCGCGTAATATCTGTAGTGAGATCTTTCTGACGCCACAACGATGTAAACTTTCGCTATAATGACTTCGCAAACAATCTTTAAAAAAAGTGTACAATTACAAAAAATCTATTGAGTACAGTGTGTGAAGCAAGGTATGAGTTCTAAATGGAACAGTGTATGGATGGTCCACAGAAGTTTTCTCAGGAACCATAATATGAAACACCTATTCTTTAATGCTGACCAGAGAATGTACAACTACGAAACAAGGGCCCATAAAAGATTTTGTTGGGCTGGCTTGTTATGCATCCAGTGGCCTGCTTGAAATACATGCCTAGAAGGCTAAGACCAAGAGCCCCTAATTTGTATTATCATGGAACTTCTTTAAATTAAAATGAATGAATGAATGAACAAAGAAGCGTAATTACGGTAAGAAATGGATAAAGGAAAATCACAAGGTGGGCCTTGCCTTGATTCTTTTTAGATAGCTCCTGAAAAGGGTTGTTGGGCTTGAAAGGAAGGATGATGGGAAGTGGCCTTAGGAGTCATCGGTTGGTGTTTGGATGCTTGTGAAAGGGCCACAGATTGACAAGTCGTTCTAAAACTGCAGCACTTTTGGAGAAGTAGCCAGAGAATCCCTGAGGAATTGTGGGAGGGGGGAAATCTTCTGCCGGCATTGCAAATTGACGAATCATCTTCTCCATCATCTCTAACGTTAGGCATGATCCTACTTCTTGCAGCCTCTCGGGACCCATTATTGGTAACGTGTGCTCCTGATGCAACGAAGCGGCGTCACTGTCGTTTGCCTGCCAACATGAACAAAAATAGTTGACTCAAGGAGGAGCTTGAAAAATCATTTTATATCTCCCTTGTCTGTATGTTAGCTAGACAATATAAACATAGCAATGACAGAGAAAAATGCATGCATGAGATGCTTGACTATGAATTATACTTATAATGACACAACTGAACTGATTTTACTTTTATAGTAAATTCTCCAGAGTAGCTAACTACCCACACCACTATTGACAGTAAATCAGTAATCCATTACATGAAAAGCATGAAAATTAGTCTCGGTTTAAGGTTACCTCCAAAGGGGATAAATCTGCACCTCGGCTAAATGTCAACTCTATGCGGAATCTTTTCGGATCTTCCAAAGCCACCTGCATTCAATTATAATTGCTAATTGAGCTAGTAAAGTGTTAAGCAAAGCATTGCTAATGAGCGGCAGCAAATACAAAAGCTCTATTCAGTTACAGTTTCTTAACAGAAATCCATGAGAGAGGAAATCCAGGTTCTATTTCATGTTTGACACACACATGTTCTAAAAGTAATGCCCTAAATTTCAAATTAAAATTTGTCAGCTTATGCAGTGGCATGTGATCATGAACGATTAGAACATGAGGCAAAGGAATGTTTGCTGTCAGTATCCATGCAGCAGTTTGCACTGCATAGAGCTATAAGGTTTAATAATCCAGCTTAACAGTTCATACCTTGAGGTCTACTTATAATTTGACATCTTACATCCGTTCAAAGGATTCAAATGTTCCAATTCTCCTCTTGGTCAGAGTCACCATTCTATACAATCCACTTACAGTAAAAGAATTTCCTTGGGAATGAGAGGCAAACTTTTTGAGGGCATACATAATGCAGCGAAATGAAATGTGGTCATGGGTTAGAATTCAATGCAGAAATCGTGGATCTGACTGTGAAAACAAAACACGGAGTACATACAGATCCATAAAAACTAAAATACATTTTCCAGACATGGGAAAACATTATAGTACAAGTACCAACCTCCGTGTTTTCAAAAAACCTCATTACAATGTAACTCATGTAATCAAGCTCTTTTGTCCTATTCAAGCGCTCCAAAGCATTATCACATACAAGGCTTGGTTCTCCCTGGAGAGATTCATCCAGGTTGCAATAGCGAAGAACGTTCATCAAGGAATGGATATGGGATTCCTGTCATTTAAAAACATGCAACATATATAATTTAGATAGAAGAATGAAAACTTATTCAGACGCTTCATAAAGTCTAAACTTCTTGATGAATGCTCATCAAGGAACACAACTGGAAAAACAAATATCCAGAAATACTTCTTTGCAGTCTCTGAATCCATAATTATTAAAAAACCTATGCCAACAAATGTCATACCCCAAACGATAACAATACTGAGTTGGAACCATGAAAATTATCACACCTGTTTATCAGGCCCCATTGGTATCAAATCACAAATCCCACCTTATATAGTCCCAACTTTTGTTCTACCTTAGTTTATGCATCCATATGCATCAAGACTCATTTCTATTAAATGCACTTCAGACATAAAGACTTTCAAGGGAATTAAATGCATTCAGTGCGCTGAATTTGATTCAAGACATACAGTTCCTGCCAAGAAATCACATTTCCCATATAAATGTGTAATTATGGATCCTACTACAGAAGAATACCCATCTTTCCCCGTTATATGCAATACAGAGTCAATGAAGAAATTGAGAAACACCTCAGAAGGGCAGAAAACAGATGCACCTATTGGCGAAAATGCCAAGAAATCAAATGATGAGAATTACTCACCGAAGTAAAGTATAGCCGTGTTCGCACGTGTCTTTCTGGTGTTTTCACATTCGCATACCTAATGGGAATAAGAAAACATGAATTGGAAGAAATATTTCTGCTTACAACATTTTAAATTTTAGATGTGCAATAGTGTGAGAAGAAGGAAAGGGCTACTATAATATTTACTTAGGGTCCAGACGATATTTAGTTTCTTTGTCATCGTCATCATCTTGATCCATTGACTTCTCACTGGCAAAACTACCTTTCCGTGTATACTCAAGCTTACTATGAAACTTGGAAAGATAATCTGTATCATCTCTTCCATTACGAGGGACTGCTGAATTATGATCCTGGTTACTCTTCAATTCTGCTACGCTTATTGCTTCTTCACGTGTGTTCCTCAGATCAATCAAAATCTTTCCCAACAACCGGCGAGCAATCTGAAAATTTGTAGGATAAGGTTTCAAATATGAAAAATTGATTTCCTTGCAGAACTATAGCATTTTTAACTTCTAAGATCCATGCAGAACAATTAATTAAAGAAGCAAACCTAGCACCCCATAGAAAACCCAAAGAAAATAGCAATATGATAAAAGTGAGTTTATGGTTAACTATTACAACAGCAGTTAGCCTACCTTAGATCCTATCTTCAATTTTTGCTTTGGATTGATTCCATACTCATTAGGAATGACACCATCTGCAAGTAACTGAAGAACAAAAAGTCACATAACCGCAACTTTGAAATTTTAGCTTCTTATGCCAAAAATATATGCCCTTGCATTCATAGTAAAAACAAAAGAGGGCCACCAGGAAAAAATTCATAGCTTTATTCCTTTTTGAAGGTACGGGCACTTAGAGACCACAGGAAGAGGCAAGACAAAGGAGAAGAATTTATTTACAGCCTAAAGATTGCAAGCATTTAAGGAATTGGTTCTTTCATACCTGAGCTACTTTGAAAAGTTCACTTAAGCCTTTTATATTTAAATGCGCGTTGTGCAAGAGATCGTATCTGTCATATAGAGGCATGAGATTATGGAAAAATAATAGAGCCAGACAAAATTTAATGCACATTACGACTACATAAAAAATGAAATGCACGTTCCTTACTTGCAAGAGTCATAAACATCAGGAATTTGTTTTATATCAAACCGCCTGCAATTAGTGTACATATAAGTTAAATTTCCAAAACATCAGTATATCAACCGAGCCACATAGAAAATGATGAATTGCAGAAATTTTGTTCATGGAAACGGCAAAAGAATAGAAGGAAAATGTTCAGAAAAAACTTACTCTTTGCGTTCATTATACAAATCTCTCTCAAGTTTTCGCCAACGAGCAAGCATTAGAAGGAATCCCTCGCTACCGCAAGGTAAGCCGGCAGCAATGCGGTCAACATCTATATTTGTTTTACCAAGTGCTTTAGCTTGATCATATGGAGGAATTACATCATAGGAACTTGTCTCTGCAAGCTTCTCATCTTCATCCTTAGCTAAAAGTTTTACTTGCTCAGTAACCTTCTTTGTTAACTCCACCTAACGGTGATTTACAAGTAAAAATTTTAAGTCCAAAGAAATAATAAATGGAAGCTTGCTTAATACAGGAAATGCAAGCTTGTGAAAGCAGGATAATTTCGCATGTGCAAAGGGAAAAAGTAGTGGCAAGGGAAGATGCCACTTATCTCATAAATGTTAGCACTTACTTAATAGAAAGTTAGCAGCTTACCAATTTGGGTAGTAGTTCAGATGCATTCGGAGGAACGCCAGCCCCATCTACCATCCAAGGCTTGTCTGGCAGGCTATTACTAGGAATAGTTTTATTTCTAGAAGTTATAATCTCATTTAGCCTGGCCTGGGGGAAGGCAAAACAAAAATTTGAACATAAATTTTCAATGAATCTTCGAATTTATGGAAGTTTATGCATCCAAGACTTAGAAGTTCTGAGATCTAAAACTTCTCAATATCTCTTATATTGATTGAAATAATGATAATACAAAACAAGAAACTGATGTGATTAAAACATTAACTTTGAATTGCTCTACTATGAATACGTACAATTAGTAAGATATTAACCTAATGTGCATTCAAAGGATTAAAAAATATTGAATGCAATGCAACTCATCTATTTCCTGAAGAAATTTTACATCAAAATGAACTCTTTAGTACCACAGCATGCACACACGCATGTAAGCAAGCATGTGTGTGTTCACTTGGACATAGTCTCAATAGTTCCCTGCCCCCATAAACGCAAGAAAAGCCCAGTTCTTTAGCTTATATTTTCCAACTTCACAAACATTATACAAAAGCAAAAGGCAGGCCATATAGTAAACCTTAGCTTTGTCCATCTCTGAACTGGCATTTTCAAGCCCATCCAACATGGAAGAGTCCTTGCTAACGAGTGACACCTTAATCGCATGGAAGATATAAGAAAATATAAGAGTGAATACTCGTAGAAAACAAAACAACAAAAAGAGACATTACTGTTACCCACCAAGATAGGTGTCAATTGTCCTTCCAAATCAAGAAGACCTTTAGCAAAAGCTGCTGCTGACATCTGTCAATACGTAAAGAATAATAAAAGTAAAGAATCATGAATAAACAGATGTTAGAATTAAATAGAGCTTGAGATAGATGTTGAAGCATAACCTGCACACGGCCTTCATCAGAGCTGTATATTTTTAAGTCATGACGATATGTGCTGTGGAGGCGAAGCAGGCCAGTACCTTCACCTGAGATGGAAAACATCAAAAAACTTGAGACAAAGCAGCAAGCAATTACATATAGCTCCCAATTTACCCAGATGGAATAAGCTGCCAGAACTAGGCAGCACAAGCTATTGACACCTAATTGCTAACCTGGATAAATATTGTTCCGAAAATACCTTCCCAGTTCTTCGGCCTGCCAAGAATTAGATGAGTAAAGTGCAGCATGAAATAAATTTTTTCATAGCATAAACTGTTTGTACACACTGCATAGTTTTTTAAGTAATGGAAATTATAGGTCCAATTATTTAGGACCAAAAATTCATAGAGTAAACCTGCATGTAGAATGCAGAACTGGATTTTTCACCTGCTTTCTGCCAGCATGAGTAAGAACACCACCGTATTTGAGAACCATCAGGGCCTCAATTGGCCTTTCTTCTTCCCCTTCGCCATTATCTTTTGCAACTTTTATCCATTTCAATGGCTTAAGTTGAACCTTCCTATAAATTCCAGAGAAATGCCCCCCCTGGATACCATTGCATTAATGAACACTATAAACATACCCAAGAGATTCCCATGGAAATCACTGTAGCCTAATAGAATAAGGAATAATATTTCCAATTAAAGTAAATTTGCGGTTAGATGAAAGAAATCAACACTGAAAAGAATTTGGTTTAAGCAATAAGAATTGAAATTACAGGAAAAAGCACATGGATGCATTTTGGATATTGGGGATTGAGGTTTTTAAATGAAAAATGGGCAATCCAACTCTACAGAATGTTTTACTGTGTTCTTATCTTTCAGGGTTGGAGGTTGGGATGGTAAGGTTGCCACAAGAGCATGTGGTTAGATCTAAAGCTCACTTAAGAATGCTTCAGATTCCGCGAAAGATGAACTGGAGGACTTGCCAAAATCTCCTACCGTCAAACTCACACATTTGAAAGTTACAAGACATCTTGATAAGACAGAGAATCTGCTCCCAGTAATATGGTTAGGAAGGCATTGATGTCAACTCAGTAACATGACCAACAATAATAGTCCAGAACTAAAGGCCTAATTGGGAAAATTCTTCTCTAGATTCAGATAATATTTCCAAATAATATAATGGATTGGGCAGCAACTTTCAAAGTTACAGGTTAATTTGGTGGATCTGCCATGCTCCTCACTTTTGTTTAGCTTTAAACAAACAGGAAGAGCTTAGAAATCCAGACTTCACTATGCTAAAATGACTTAAAGGTAAAATTTATTAAACAAACAATAAAAAGAGAGTATTTGACATTTGATATACAAACAACATTATTAAACGTACCTCCTCAAGCACAGCCTTCACTTGACGAAGCTTTTCAGCATGCTCAATGTCTTCGGTTTCACTATCACTCTCTCGATCAGATCTGGGTAATAATTTTATCAGTAATCTAGAGCAGCGATTATCTTCTTTTTATCTTTTAATTACAGCTTAGCATTCTCCAAAAATTTATGAGGGTGAAGTAGAAGGTAAAAACAAAACACACAATTATCTGAAAGTTTTTCAACATGTTTGCACATGATGAAGTATGATTCATGATTCCAAATACTGCCTAGCCAGTGGAATCAAGAGTTGGCTTGGTTGATTACCAATATGAAATGTTTACACTATAAAAGTGTACAGAGCACTTCGCTCTAGCTGTTGCAGCCCATAACACTTGGAAGGAAAGAAAAAGAATTTTTCAGCATAAAAGCAAGCCGTATTCAAATGTCTTTAGGAGAACTTAATATCAGCAAGTACTGAAACTTTTTTTTTTTCTGAGACATTCCAAAGTTCAAACAGAACCAGGTATTGAGTGTGTTTTGGAGTATATTCAGAAACTTTTCCACTCTGAGGAAGACTAGCTGTCATCCTCTGAGAGCCAACTTGTGCTCCTAAATGTTTTCTTCTGCCATCAAAGATGTCCAGAAGCAAGATTTCATCAGCTTTGCATATTCTTTGTACTTGTATCAAGAAGAAATAACACTATGACATAATCTAAGGACAGAAGCTGACAGGAATTTCTATTAATAGGCTCAAGGAAAAACGAATCCTTCTCCGGAATACGTAAGTTAACATATTGTAAGGAATGTCCTTATTAACGTTAAAACAATTAAACAAACGCTACTGGATCATTCTACAGTGCGTAATAGACAGTTCATTTACATAATTATGCCCCCAAAAATCAGAAACAACAAAACTCAAACAATTTCATTTTTTGGCATCTCTTAATTTTTTCAGTCCAACCTAAACCCTAGACCCCAGATCTCAGAATCGTCCCGCCGTGTGAATCTAATGATATTTTTGCAACATAAAAAGAGGATATGGATTTTAGAGATTCAAACATGAAGCAATGAATGCAATGCGATGAGTTAGCATCTTCAATATAAACCAATAGAATTATCTAGCACAGCTTCCACAGCAATTTGGCTTCTTCATTAACAATGACCAGACAATAAAATTCAAGTGAAGATAAATTGGGAAATCAAATAGAAGAAACCGTTGACTGGCCGCATTTCATCTTTTTCTATTGTACCTTCTTAATAATTTTTCATTATTCATTAACAATGACCAGACAATATAATTCAGGTGAAGATAAATTGGGAAATCAAATAGAAGAAACTGTTGACTGGCTGCATTTCATCTTTTTCGATTGTACTGTCTTAATAGTTTTTCATTATTATTTGTGAAACAAAGTTATAGCTCTCCATCTCCAATAATGTTAAAAACAGTGGTGAAACAAGATTTCTTTGGCTATGTTTGGGTTCCCTTTTCCTTCTCAATAAAATATACACACTTTGAACATGCTAAACTTCAAAAATAACGTTTTTTCCCCTTACTTTTACACCATTTAAGTGGATGCCCTCTTCAGATTGAAAAACTAAATTCACTTTATTATTTGCATTTTAAATATGACAGGCTGGTAAATTTATTATTCAGGAAGTAAATCAAGGTACCATACAACTCGCAAGATTTTAGTCAACCTGGATCACTGATGATACTAGGAACATAAAGAGAAATAAAATTAGACTGCCCTCAGAAATTAAATTAAAACATCCTCACAAACCTAGTACGAGGTACTAAAATTCGTGTTGCATCCAAAAGATCTTGCAATTGAACAGCACTTTTCAGTTTTGTCTGCAGAAGACCATAAAAGAAGGTTACAAGGAAAAGAGGTGTAGTTCCAGATATTGATGAAAATCAACAAATGAGGGTTGCATGGAAGAACTTGTAAACACCTCTGCTCTAGGCCGCCCCCCATTATATTTCAACATCAAATTTAAAAGCCTTTCCTCAGTAACTTTCAACTTCACTTTCTGCTTTGGTGTTCTATCACCACTGTCAAAAAGAATAATTTCTCGACTGAGATTAAATGTAAAATTGAATATTGGCAGGAACAATATGACGTATCTTACTGCCGAATAATGGCAATCACACAACGTAGCTCTTCTGATTGCCCAAAGGTCCCAATTATTCCACTTCCCTGACGTGTTAGGCCTTCAGATGGCTGAACTGGCTCATTGACCTTCCATGGTAAGGTTGGAGGAATTGTTGCAGAAAGATAAGGTGCTTTTGCTTCAAGAAACATTTTCCTCAAAACGCAAGCAGCATCATCATAATATCTGCATTTAATAAATAATAATCAGTGACATTCAGAACAAAGAACAGAGAAGTCTCTGAGTGGAAGAAGATGAAGAAACTACAATCATGAAAAAAAGGAAATAAAAGTGTTTAGAAGACAATCAATTATTCTGGATCACCATTCAACTAGCTTGTAAAGTCTCACAGCCAGAGTCAATAAACCAAAATAGAGACCAAAAAAAGGACACCATACAAAATAGATGTCAGAACAGGAACAAAATATCTTTCTAAAAATAATCCCTGTCAAATTGCATCCGCCAACTCCTAATGAAATCCTAACAATCAATGAGAAAAAAATAGCAAAAATAAAAACAATTGATAAAAATATTACTTGTAGGAGTTTTTAACGAAGCTCCATCCATTGACATCGCAAACATAGGAACGCCCCTCACAGCGCAAGAGATCAAAGCCACAAACCTAAAATAACAACAGGAAAACATCAACTGTACACTGAAAAATGTTGCTGTGGGCTTTTTTCTAGAAAGTTTGCCTGATTCTATTACATGCATCCTCCAAGGAAACTCAATGTATTGAATACAAAAATCTATAACATAATTTTAGATGTAGGCTCACAAATGACGACCTACACCCTATCACAAAATTATAATTACACTGTATGGTTCGAGGATATGAATGAGTAAATTAATTTTTGACAAAAAGAGCACATCCAAAGTAAGATATTTACTTACAGATTGCCTAAATGCAATGCAAACCTCTCTAGCCATTTCCTTCTCAATAGGAGTAAGCAGAACAGGATATCTGACCTGCAAACAGGGAAAACATGAAGCAAATGGACACAAATGAATCCTTTGACAGTGAACAGAGAAAATTGAATTAATGAGTTCGACACTCAGCACTTTGATCAATGTATGCTGGTTAATGATGTCAGCCTTTATTTCATAATTAAATGAAAAGGAAATTATTTGTACACAACTTGAGAAGAGAAGAAGCAGGAAATTTCAGCTGGACTATATATTCAGTGTACCTTAAATGTGAAAAAGTAGAAAGGAAAACATGAATAAAAACCCATCAATCTTTGTGTTATATGGAGGCTCCACCACCAATAGACATCACAGGAATGAAAAATTGATCTTTTATATTTTTGTTTTCTATGGGTACATATGCAAAGCCAGAAAGCCAAGGAGACAGATATCATCCCTGTCACCCATACCCAAGATAGAAAAATGCAGCAAATTATTCACTAATTCATATATTCAGATCTCAACATAAATAACATGAAATACAAAAATCAGTTGGTTCATTAAAATCCCCAGTGGAATAAAATCACACAAATACATAAAATAATGATAAAGTTCTTGGAATATTTATATTAGAAGCACTTACTTCTTTACCATCAGGATTTCTCATAACAACGCCATCAACCACAGGAGATTTCCTTGCCTCGGCATGTGCATACTCAGGGCCTACTGTGTACACCTAAGATATAAGAAAACCTTAAAATTATTTCTTGACCAAATTTATGAGTGTTATTCCTACACACAGTTCTAAATGGTACCAAGGCAACAGGATCAAATATATTTTTTTATATATAATCATATATACATACATTAGTCTAAAAAATATTTTTCGACCCCCCTTCTGTGTCATACTTATTTTTTACCCCTACTATAGCAAGGAAGGGGGCATGTACATTAAAGGAAGTTGACTAGGAAAAGGACACTGAGGACAAACTTATTACAGAAACCATACCCCATAATCAAACATGTACTACAAGGAATCAAAACATCTATTTATGTTGCTGACCATTTATGGATGTTCAGTAAGAAATCAATGCCACATAACAATGCAAAGGAAGAACTTCTGCAGGAAGTCAGGAACAAGTAAATTTCTGGTAGGTTTGGTAAAGATCCCATAGAATTGCTTATAGAAAACCTAGCGAGAAAATTTTTTAGTGAGAAATTTTTTATGATTTTCTCTAATTTACAGGAAAGTCAACAAAAAAGCTAAAAGTTGAAGATAAAAATATTACTTGAATAGTCAAATAATAGATTCACAATGTGGTCACCCTCATTCTGAGCACTCAACTACGTTCAGAAATAAGAAAAAAAGCCAGCCTAATTTCCAGAAAGTAAATATATGCGTACTATAAAATGCATATCATTCAATTCTCAAAAAAATTCTCAAATAACAAAATGAAGCAAAAACTTCAAAATAACCACAATCATCATTTATAAATTTATTATAGATTCCAAAAGTCCTCATACGATAATAAATAGAGAGTCTGGCACCAATAACTTCCATGACTTTTGGTACATCAGGAATTTGCAAGAATTTGTATCTTAAATGTTACAATTTCATGAGGATTCACTCATTGAAATCCCAAAGCATGGATTAGACAACCTTCACATCTGTTCCCCCAGTGGGCATAAATTCCTCATATATGTAAGACCCTTCACGTCTCACTCTTCTGACCTCTGGATGAAATTCACTTGAGCGATTACCAAACTGAGAAAAGATGATAAAATAGTTACAAACAATGTAGAGCCTAGAAATAGAACCCAGGATGGTAAGATATTGCTGTGCTAACAAATGCACAGATAATTCATATCCTGAAACCGATCAAATAATAACCAAGACAACTAGTTTTAAATTTACTTTCGCAGAATATGAGCATTTTAATTAATGATTATGAAAAGAATTAGTGGATATTATCAAAGAATTATAAACAACATTTGCTGACCAAATGAATCATTTGATTTGAACTGATCAAGTCTACTTTTTTAAAAGCAACTTAAACAGTGTAATTGAAAATAGGCCTAAAAAGATAGGTAAAGTTAACAAGTAAAATCCGAGGATGATGAACTATACTACCCAGTGGCACATACACACTCACTAAGAGAACTTGCGGTTTACATGGAGGAAAAGAATAATTGAGTTCAAAATAGATATAATTTTCCACAATATTCACATGAAGTTACATCTAAATAGTAATGCCTTCGCATCCATGGCCTTTCCTGAAGTTATAAAGTAACCAAGATGAATCAACCACATAAGTCTTGGAAAGGTTGGTTTTTCATGAGTTTTACTGGAGTAATGCCATCAAGCAGACAGCTGTTTGGATAATACCGGTAGGAAGGGCACTTCTATGCAGGCACCAAAAATTGCCATTACAAGTTAATCCTAGAGTCGTCGTTGCCAAAAAGAAAAGAAAAGAAAAAGAAAACGAAAAAGCAAACAAAAAAAAAAAGAATTCAGATGCCAATCTGTGACAAGCAAGCAGGAACACTCCACAGGCATTGTTGCCATAAGTTGGAAGTGAAAATGCAATCTTCTTATATCTGAAGGAGAGCAATACAAATCAATACACCACCTCATCTCCTCATCTAACAACATAAACTTACAAGGGCAACAAAAAAAAAATTGGACTGAAAAAATAAGTCAAACAATTTATTGAATAAAAGCTTTGCAGGAAGGCTTTTCTTTGTACCCAATACTTTCAGAAAGCAACAGCAAAAGTACCCAAAAACATGTCTCAAACATGACAATGAAGATCAAAAAATGCAAAATTATACAATCCACAAGGACAAGATCTAAAATGAATTTTTAAACTTAAAATATTTATTAAAGCTCTTACCTTACGAAACAATTCCTTCATTCCCCCACCAGCTGAACTGGGATAATATATCATTATACTGTGATCATCACCTTCACAAAACAGATAGTTGGCAAGGACGTCTAAGATAAAATGTAAAAAGCATAGAATATCAACAGTTCCAGCATCATATTCTCCTTCTCTTTCTTATTTCCTTTTTAGGATAAGACTTTAAAGATCACTGGCCTTTAACATTTTAATTAATTGTGCACTATACTAGCTATCACAGATATTCCAACTTTATTAGTAGGTATGTCATGCCCCATCAGCTCAACAACTGGCAGAGAAGGAAAAGAAGCTGATATCCTAATAGAGGAATGTGAAAGAAGTTATTCATTGGAGAAAATTGTATGCAACTATGCATTTATTTTAGCATATGACTGGAAAAGTCTGGAGCACACTTAACTCATTAAAGCAACCGTCCAATCAACATCTATCTATTCCTCAGACAGCCAACAGCACAATATATGTTTAAGAAAAGATCTTGATAGTAATACAGATTTAGCAATCTAGCAAGAAATTCTGACAAGAGATGTTCAGTGTTGTAAATACCAAGTACTTAATTCAGTTCTAACTAAGAGCAAATTTTACCATGAACAGGCTTCTCCACAAAAGGCTTCCAGAAGCGATTGCCATGGACTTCCACAAAATCTTCCTCCTCCAAAAAATAATCTAGCTCTTGATTAGGGAAATCCCTGTTAACTAAGGCATAACTTGGAACAGGGATTCCAAACATTTCAAGCCTCTGTCATCAAATAAACCACCCCAACATTACCACCAAAACAATCTCACTGACCCCCCAAAAAACATGTTAATAGGAAAAGGATTACATTTCTAGAAAGGAAACAAAGTATAAAATATTTTATACAAGTAATAGAAGGGAAAAAAAACGGCATAACTTAAACTATACATGCTTTTGACCAATCATAAGAAAAAATTGAATTTTAAGATGAATAACTGCAAAGCCAATAAGAAAAAATTACTCATAGATTACCTACTTGAATACATACTTTTTAAGATAGAGAATAATTAATGATAAGAGATATACTTCTTATTGATTAATGCTAAAAATAAAGGTAATAATGATGAACCACAAGTGTGATAAATGGTAATTCAAATTTAAGAACTTACGAAGCCAAAATAGACAGGAAACTGGATTGGCAGGAAAGAGATAAAACTGAAATTTAGTTTATAAGAAGGCAAAATAGAAAATGGCCAATAAGACGGCAATCAAACTCAATTTTTCATTGCATCAAACATGAAGAAACATGAAAGACTTACTTCCCTCAAGAACAACACAAAATAACTTGAAAAGTAAAGTTATCCCTGTTCAAATGAAGTTACACTTCCTTTTCCCCTCACTGAACCAAAACAAAGCCTTTTTATTTAAGTAATGCTGGGTTGCTATGAATAAAGAGTTAAGCAAATGAAACAAAAGTTAGAGTACACTGTGAGTAGATACATGCATATATCTCTCTAATTTTGAAAAAACTCAGAGATTCAAACCTCATAAACTTTCCTTCGATCGTGAAGAAGATGTTGTTGGCCCAATTCATTTACAAGGAAAGGCCTACAAACCAAAAAATGGTAGAAGAGCCATAACGATATATTATTTAAAAAACCGCAGAAGTAAGATCATCTTCCCCAATAAATTGGGGGGAAGAACAAAAAAAAAACAACAGGCTTCCTCTCATGCAACATGTATTTTCCAGGAAGGAAATGACAGCTCGGGAAAATATGCTAAAATAGACATGCTTCTTTACACAGCCATGTGGCAAAGTCAGCCTTAGCAGTTCTTAAGTAACCCAGGGGACACCCTAACATCTCATACATGAGGCGTTGGTTTCAAATTTATTGTGTATGCGAATAAAAAATGCACCTTAGAAGTCCTTAAAATCTAATATCTTACATGTTTGGTGCATCCTAATTAACAACAAAACAACAAACAGATATTGAAGCATTAAGATTCTGATCAACTGTGGTGCTTCTTTGATGTTTCCTTAAAGGTTGAAGCTGTGAGATCTACATAGTCCACAAAGAATGCTACATTGAGAAAATTATTCGATGACAATGGGCATAATATGGTCATGCTACTGTCATAAAGGCAAAAAGGAGAACTCTGCTAGCATGCCAACTGTCGCTTGTGAAGTGAAAGGTATGCCCCCTCCTTTACCATCGTCTTCTCTAAATTTTTAGTGAAAAAACAAAAAATTGATGCCCAACTATAATCAGTTCCATTTAGATATTGAGTACTGAAAACCACATGAGCTCAAAGGGTGAATATGAATGTGACATGCATGAAACCATGAGACAGTGAATTTAAGAAAGAGCTAATTGAGGTCCAAGAACTTGATGATAATGACACTGATTACATGCAGCCATGACAATAGAAGGCAAGAGAAGGACAAGTGAAGGGGCAATGAGTAAAAAAACCACACAACATGCGCTGGCAATGTGGATATGCCTAAAGTCAAATTCATGAACATCATATACACACAATGCTGCAACATCTTTATCTGCCTCAGTTGCTGAATCATAATACATAATAAGCACATCCTAAGGAACTTATGAGCCAAACTTCGCCCAAGATATCTTCAACTCTTTTTCCATAAAAAAAAGCGTGCTACATTTTTGCATGTACACAAAAAAGGAAAGAAATCAACAGAATATCTCTATCTTATTCAAAAGTTGTCAAGGGAACTGAAATTTTAAACCCTTAGATATCCATATATAAGAAATAGTGAAATCGAAAAAAGAATATTAGCCGAAGGTTAGAATGTGCTCATGGGAAGAAGAATAAAAACAATGTGTATGCTTACTTTCTAAGTGCAGCATATGCTTCAGCCTTCTCCAGTGGATACCCAGTGGAATAGAAGGCAATCAAGCAGTCACATATAGGCCAGCTGCAGTTTTAACACCAATATTATTAATACTCCAAGCACTAGTACACAGTCAATCTATGCGAATTATAAATTTCTTGAGAAGAATGAGAATAACTGCAAACTAGCACAAAACTGCCACAAACTAAATCTTATTACAGAAAAATTAAAATTCACCTCTCAATAGGCTCTTCAAGGATTACCTTGTCACCAAAATGCACAATCTACAACCATATCAAAATAAAATAGTCATGATAAAAATCAATAAAATGAGTAAACAAAAATTAACTGCTATATTTTCACTTATCATTATTACAATGAATCTTATTTTTTGTTGTACAGAATCATTCATTTAGTTCATTTTAATGAATTTCATTGGCAGAATTCATTAATCTTGGCCACGAAATAATTACCTCAAATTCTCCAAAGGCCTGGAGTCTTTCCAAAATTTGTAACATCGGTCCAGAAAAGGACTGAAAGGAGTCAAGAAACCAAGAAAAACGCAAAAGAAAGATAGAACAAACGAGTTGAAATCAGAAATCATCGACACTATTCCAACCAATGGTGCATGGTTGTTGCGAGGTGAAGATCTGAAGACAAAAAGAAACAGAACCTCGGAGCCGCATTTCACCTTCTTTTCCATAACGCACACTCCAATCGTTATTTTCTTGCGTAAACCTTCCCCCTCACCCTCCATTTCTAACCGAAAATCCGAACACCACTGCTCCACTTCTCAATCTCTTCCGCACTGTACAACAACTCAAGACATATTATAAGCCGCACCTACATTCATTCACATATACGCATAGAAGCACGCCGTCGCAGATACATTGGCGGTAAAAGATTAAGAAAGCGAGGAATAAGCACCAGTTTGTTACCTCAGATGCAAGAATTTCGGAACGGCATGGAAATACGCGAACATACGCCACGGCACGCTTCAATCACGAGAAAGTGTAGAAGAGACTAGAGAGACAGGGCGTCGGCTCCAGAGCAGCCGAAAAACGCGAAGATTGACGATAACGCGGTTCTTATGTTCAAATAATGTCGCGCAATCTGTATGGATTAAATGAAAAACGAATCAAACTGCAACACAGATTAAATGAAAGACGAATCAAACTGCAGAATCTGAAACGTCAGAGTTTCAAAACGTTTTTAATCACGTTTTATATTAATTTATAGAGCGCCATGGTTTTGGAGGTTCTCTGGAGTCTGGATTCATGAATTTGTTGAATATACGACGCAAAAAGATAGTGCCGAAGGTGGGTCAGTGGAAGGGGACAGTTTACGGATTAATGATGGCTTTAATATTTTGTCATTGCATGTTCCGTCCTAATTTTGTAGGGGTTAAAAACAGTAAAAGTAATGCGGATTATTCTATTTATTATACTTAAAATATATGTTGAAATTTTGAAATATCATATCTTTGATTTAAATAGCAAGGTAGATTTTTCTAAAAAGAAACACTTTTTTTTTTCTATTTTAGATAATAATTTGATCTGAAGACATTTTAAAAAAATTAACAGTTTAGTATTAAAAAAAGAAAGGGGTTAATTATTAATTACATAGAAATTATTGATTATCCCGTTTTCCTTTGTACAGTTTACAAGTATATTCAAGATGATATGAAAAAAATAAAATTCTAAACCCTAATCCCTAGTTTCAAATTTTTTAAACATTACAAAGATTATAAGAAGATTAAACAAAATGATTGTGTTTGTTTGGGTTTTTAGATATGTACTTTTAAGAATATTTTTTCAAATATTGAATAAAAGAGAGGGAAAAAGAAATAAAATTAAATATATATATATATATGTATATATATAATGAATAAAGTGTATGCATTATTTTGAACGGAAGCAAAAAGAACGTAGTTTTATATTTAGCATTACATGTAATTCAGGTAGGAGGATATGTTATATATTTTTAAATTAAAAATATATCAATAAACGACAATATTAAATTAGATATTTAAAGTTGAAAAATAAATACATATTATTAACCTAAAAGGGATGTTTTTATAATTTTTTTAATAAAGGTGTATAATTGACAATTACGCTGAAGCGCAAGAATGTCTTTGTCGTAATTAGCCTTTTCCTATAAAAAATTTAATGTCATATAAATTTTGACATTGATGATCCAGGCGTACTGCAAAAATCTTCCGTTTTTGAAATCATGATCGAAATTATTCGTTTCTGAAAATAACTTTATTCATTGTGGAAAAATACTGTCTAAATGAATTGTATGCGTGTATTGCAGGGCCAATTGCTGATAAAGAGCACAATAAAAAATTAATAAAGCTACAAGATTGTAACTGATCACTTCAAAATTGATAATCAATCAAGTAAACTATTAGATGGGAGATGATAAGTGATTATTTTAGAGATTAGAAGAAATACAAATTTTATATGTCATATAATATAAGAAGACAGATTTAATTTTGTCCATTATATTTGCAAATTCCATCTAACGTATACCTAAACTCTTAATATTGACACTCTCAAAATAATCACTTACAAGCTAAGTGTTATCATGATTTCCTTGAGTTCACAATTGAAATTATTAACCACTTGAAATAGATCTACTAAATCAATTCCAACATAACGAAGGGTAATCCCAATATTGCCATCACCGCCATGGTTTCTTGATAAAGAAATCATGGGATTCTGCAGATCGAATGCCATGATCATGAAACTCATATCCTTCATTTACTGAAAAAAGACTCTCCTTGTAATAATAAGGCCAAAATAGGTTATAACCACCTCCTCTCTTCTCAAACGGGACATTCCTTCTTGTACTAGAATATATGTCATACAGTATCAAATCCCAACCAATTAGCAAGAAAATCCCGCTGCTCTTCCAAAAGCCAAGTAGGTTTTGGAACTTGAAAGAAGGGTCCAAACTTGCCATTTTTGTCCAACACCCTTTTTCCTTCATAACCCATACGTCAATAAAATGGCACTCACCATCTCCATAACTAGAAAACAAGCCAAGTGACCCATTACATATGTGCATATCTATCGTCCCCTTTCTCACAGAATGTGGCATCTCTATTTCTTGGAACACCTCATTGTGCATGTCCATTGCAAGAACAACATGTTTGTCCGTGTATATGTTGCTCTTGTACCAATGGTAATATCCATTCAAGAACGTATTCCCGTGTCGAGTTTGTGCAAGACTCTCATCGCGATTGAGGGCAGCCTCGTCGTGGAAGCATCTCCAAGAATTTGCCCTTGATGTGTAGACAGCGAAGAGGGGTGGACCGTATGGGTCGTTACAATGAATCAAAACAACCTTAAATTCATTCGTTAGAGGATCTATTCCGAATCCAACTTCAGTTCTTTGGAAGAATTTGGGCTGACTGGTGGGGAGCACCCTCAATCTTCTAGTTGCCATGTTCCATAGAGCCACTTGAAAATTAACACTACGCACGCAAAATATGCCCTTGCATGGGCCATTTAGGGACCAAATAACATGAGGGACTTGGGATCGTTTGGGAGTGTCGTATGTTTCCAATGATTCGTTTTGGAATATGGCAAAAGTGTTGTCTTCAGGATCAAATGGCTTCTTTGTCGGCACGTAGTGACAAGTGTAAACAAGGAGACGAGTGTGATTGCTTTCATGATGAAAATGCCTGTTCATGAAACAAGGGCTTCTAATGATGGTAAGCCATTGTTTGCAGACTGACTGAAACCGGAGCAGTGATTGCACGGGCAACCTCAGTAGGATCTCAATTATCTGATCCTCTGGGAGAGGACATTGGTTACTAATAGCATCCATATGTATACACACACCAGCATGCTTTAATTTACGTAATATTATATTGGTTCACGAGAATTTGTTATAAACATGTTCGGACATAGCAAGAGTGAGCCATGTGTCTTGTCCAGCTGATCCGTGGGGTTGTATGGTGATAGACAGGCTGAGCCCAAGTCCAGTGCCTAAGTGCACGTGTTGAATTTGTGGTGCACCGACGTTTTTATGGCCTGTTTGACCGAGGTACAAGATGTAGATGTCAAAAGTATACGTGTTGAATTTACGGTGCGCCGAGCATCCTATGTTGTGTTTGACGGACGTACAAGACGGAAATGTCAAAGTCGCGTTGAAGGGCAAATTTTCCTTTTTAAGTACAGAATTGCAAGTTGAAGTGCTCATCTTATATGTTAATTAGGTCCAGAGTATTATTGCGATAAGACCAATATGGTATTCCAAATGCGAATGTGTGTGTGTGTGTGTATTAAAATAAAAAAATAATAGTTTACAAATTTGTATCTTCATGCTTGAATATTTATAATATTAAAAATATTCTATTTCTCTATTTTTTTCGATATTTATTGTAAGAGTAAATTAGTGCGTAAATTAATATTGAGATCTTAGGACCAGACTCATGAAAGAAAAAAAAAAAAATCCCTGATGTATAAGAAATAGAGGAGAAATGAATTAGAACAAGGAACTAATTCAATTGAGCAGCCTTGTACAGGCGGAAGTGAAAAAGACTTAAATTATGTCACGTTGAAATAAGAAATTAATGTGGGTGAACCATCGAAAATCATAAGTTCAGAGCAATTTTTGCACTGAGGCGATTATGTATTCATCGAATTTTATTTAATGTTTATTATTTTTATTTTTATTTATTATTAGACTTTATTTATAAATTTAGCCACATGAACTTTTTTAAATTAGGACCTAATAGATTTTAGTAAAAAAAATATTTTATTCAGTTAAAACAAGAAATTTTTGATATATTGAATTAAGAGTTTTGAAACTATTCAATTTTTTCTGCATTTGAGAATGTTCAAATTGATTCAATAAGAGTGATTTATGTGTGAATTGTGACATATTAATCAATCTTAGAGTATCAATTGTAACCGTCCTATTATCCTAATTATCAGTTTTTGGATTTATTTTTTATTTCATTATGTTATATTAGACATTTTAATACACGGTTCACATTTGTAGAATTCAATTTAAATTCAATTTAATTTTTTTTTCTTCCGTTGCCTCCATCTGATCATGTTACACTCTTTCTCTAGCATCTCAAAATATTTAATATAAATTATTAAATTTGAAAATTAAATATCCAAAATATTAAGGCGTAATATTTTTATTAAAAATTCACATTAGAACAATGTTGGGATAAAGGAATTTGGGAATAAAAAGAAGAGAAAATGTTTGGAAAAAACTTATTTTAGGGGCTTGATTAATAAAGATAACGTCAAACAAAAGAAATCTTAAAAGCAAATATAGTTTAAAAGAGGAAACCACACTTTAGGAGAAAGCTACCTCACAAGAGAAGCTAATTTATTTCTCTCACACTCTCCAAAACATTGATTATTTTTATTTTTTCCATTCATTTTCATAAGTAATTTCTTTAACAATAAAAATTATTAAATATTGTATCATGATACTGGAAATTTAATTGCCTTCGTCAATCTTTGCAGAAATTTGTTAGCCAATTGCTGGTGGTTGTCAATGATGAGTCAGCGAATCTCAATTACAAATGTTAATTTAAACTTTAAGAAAAATATATACTTGTTAAGAAAAAAAAAAGGGGCTAAAGTTTTCTGAGTAACACCCCATTTTTACACATTATTGAACTCGCAAGCGTGCAACTTGATAATACTGCACAAACAAATATACAATATATTTATATTAGACCTATAACGGTTTGCCAGTGTCTTGAGCAGCGGTTAGATCAGACACAGATCTGTTTAGGTATCAGTGGGATATTGTAATAGGATCAGGACAAAGATTGTCTTTCTAATTTCAAAAACCGTGCATATGATCTGGTCTCAGAACTGACTAATTATCAAGTGGGATTTGAGCTGCTAGCCAGACATCCTTCTGATCTGTCTTTTGGTTGTTAATTTATGTTGAAAAGGCATAGTTTAACAAAATGTAGATTGGCATTTGAAATTTGTCTGTGAAACTGGAGTCATTTCTGCTACAAATATGTATAAAAAAGATGATTTGTACCAATTAGAATATCATTGGGATTGCCAGTGGGCTGCGCCAAGAAGCTGTTCGTGACGGCTGATCCGATCAAGTGTATAATAAAATCTATTTTGAGATCTAAATTTGAATTAGTATAAATTAATCAATACATTACAATTTTTTTTTAAATAAATTGAAGTGGAATAATTAGATTTGAAACAAGAAAATTCATAATTTTCTTCCGTACATCTCTTAGAAAGTTATCCAAAACCAAAGGCTGTGTTTGGACGTGAATTTTGGTGGAGAGGAAAGTTGATGCGAAAATTTACAAATAATGTAAAAGAGATTAAAAAAAAGGAAAATTTTGATGATTATTATGCATTGAAACGTATATTCGAATGGGATAAGAATAATTGAAAATTTTTACCCAAACATAGCAAAAACTTTTAAATGGAAAGTACTAGTTCGACATTACTAGAAACAACTTCTGTCAAACGCAATTTAATGAATTTAATGAATACCCATACATAAATAACTTAAAAGCTTCCATCAATGGGACATTATTAATTTTAGCAACTCGTCTTACTCATACGAATAGAATCATAAAAGAAATATTGATTCAGTTTTTATTATTTGTTTGCCCCTTTTTTTGCTTAAATAATATCCTAATAGATAAGAGAAGAAGTTTTCGGATTGGTGGTTGCTTCAACCGACTAATCCAGCAGCAATGCTGTGAATGGATGGGATGTCCACACATGCAGCCATTTATTATAGATAATTTATTATGAAAATGATTTCCTTTTAATCCCATTTTCTAGTTTTTAATGGTTTTGTTGGTAGAAGTAATGTGTTAGTTCAAGTTTAAAATGGCTGAAAATTCTGTTTATTTTTCACCATCTTGTGGAAGACACCAACTAGCTGTCTGCTTATTGTCATCTTTTAATGTTTGTCATCCATCATCACAAAATTTTACTACCATAACACAGCCACTTATCCATTATGTTAGTTAAGTAAATCGACTGTTAAAGATTTCACCTTTTGAAGCTTATTTTAGTATAATGACCACTACACTAACATCAGGACACAACAGAAATTAATCTACTTAACTTAGAATTCAATTTGAAATTCACTTGCTAAGGTTGCGTTTTTTTTTTTTTTTTTTGGAAAAAATGATAGGTTATATATTAAAAATTATTCTCAAATTGTATATTCTAAGTACAGCCAGTACATCATTCATTATATAAAGTAATTAAAATACTAAATATAAACAAGAGAAACGCCTGTTATAAAAATATATTAATAATTTATGTTAGTGAAATTAGAATCCATAACCTCGTAGATCACAAGAGCCTCAACCTTGCCACATTATATTTTTCATTAATTAACCTTTTGAGTAGGAATCCAAGTTTGACTGAGTCAATCAAAAAATTAAAATAATAAACCATCTATGATCATATCAACTTACTCAAACTCGACACGTATATATTTTAACTAAAATTGTTTAAAGCTGTATTTATATCATAATTTAGTCAAACTCAAATAAAATTTTAAAACTTCCATTTATATTAAAATTAAATTTAAACAATGCCTATTTTCTATTTACATCTTTATTTTCACTTTACAGAAAAAGGGGGAAAATACGAAAGTACAAACAACGGTTTTATACTTTTATTGGTCTATGTGTCATAGAAAATGTCGGCTTCTTTACGGGCAATACTTGCCCAGTCCCGGAGCAGGGCTCCCTCATGCGTGAGTGCGGCGTACCTTGTATCCTCGTGGGAGTCCCTGCTCCGGGACCGTGTAAGTATAAATTACCGTCTAGGTCTTCCAGTTTCGCGTACGTATACGCCGGTGGTCCCCACGTATTTTGTCCCTAACCTGTTCGAGGAAGACAACGTCGCGCTGGAGAGAGATGATGTTTTGGACGCAGAAACCAACTCAACCCATTCGCCCACTCCATTGGGCCTCCCAAATCTCGCAGCACCCCGCAAAACCCACATTTCAAATTTGAATGCCATTTCAACTCACCCGTGCTTACTTGGCGCCCTCGTCTCTCTCGCCTTCCTTTGACCGCCTCGGCGTCTCCAAATTAATGAAACACCACTCGACCAATCCCATTCTCCCTTCCACCCTATATAAGTGACAACGGCCCTTTTCTCATTCCGTCATTTCAGCAAGCACTTTTCTGCCGATATTTTATCCAATCATGAGCAAACCTTTTGAGACTCGCTCAAAAACCGACCCCATTTCTCGCCAGGTCAGTTTCCATGACCTCAGCATCAATAACAGTCCCAGCATTGATTTCGGTTCCAGTACCATCACTGGGTCCGATGCTACTAGCGCGGGCAGTAGTGCTAAATTAAGCGACGGAGCTTTCGTGGATAAGCAAGTAGATATCGAGAATGTTGGGCTGAATTTGGGTGAGTGTGTGGAGAGTGACGAGAGTAGTTTAAGTTCGGCTAGTTATTGGAACGGCGCAGATGGAGATGAAGCTAGTTTTAGGAGTGTTTGCCACTCAAAACCTCATAAGGGGAAAGACACGCGTTGGGACGCTATACAGTGTGTGCTGGGCAGAGATGGGGAGCTGGGTTTGGGCCACTTTAGGCTTCTGAAGAAGTTGGGATTTGGCGATATTGGGAGTGTTTATCTTGCGGAGTTGAGGAGCACGGGATGCCTTTTTGCTATGAAAGTAATGGACAAAGCGATGTTGGTCACTAGAAAGAAAGTGGCGAGGGCTCAAACTGAGAGAGGCATCTTGGGCTTGTTGGATCATCCCTTCCTTCCTACTCTTTATTCGCATATTGCAACGGAGAAGTTCTCGTGTCTGCTAATGGAGTTTTGCAGCGGCGGGGACTTGCATTTGCTTAGGCAGCGTGAGCCGGGCAGGCATTTCTCAGAACATGCAGCAAGGTCAGCATTTGGTTTTCATTCTTTTGAGTCAATTGTATTTCACAACAACTTAACGTATATGCTTTTGTTACCATTCTAACTGTGATGCAAAACTAGAACGTGAACGAATTTTTTTCAAAACTCTAGTAACCCTTTGGTGGAGTGATGATACTGACTGTGTAGTTGGAAATTCTTTTATTTTAGGCTAATGGTGGAAGGCAGAATATTTCAGGATTATTATTGATCTTATCAGCACCAATATAATTATGTTTAGCACTTATTGTTGGTGTTGTGTTATGACTGATATTCATTAGACCACCATGAATTCTTTGCTTGTAGATATTTAAATTATAGTGCATGTGAAGTAAGTGCTATTTTCATGTAGCACATGTCATTGAATTAATTACCGTGCCACCAATCTAAAGAGTGAGCATTGTTGATATAATTTACTGTGGTTTTATTTTATATGTTTTGTTTTGTTTGATAGGTTCTACGTTTCAGAAGTGCTGCTTGCCCTCGAGTACCTACACATGATGGGAGTGGTGTACAGGGACTTGAAACCTGAAAATGTCTTGGTGAGGGAAGATGGCCATATCATGCTCTCCGATTTTGACTTATCACTGAGATGCTCTGTGAGTCCCACACTGGTTGCATCCAGTGATGGCCCATCTTGCACAACTTCTTCCTATTGCATCCAGCCATCATGCGTTGATCCAGCAGGCAAATTGCCTGCTTGTGCACAGCCTTCTTGCTTCCAACCATCTTGCTTTAAGCCACGTCTTTTCAGCTCAAAAGCCGTGAAAGCGAGAGGCGAAAAAGCAGCTTTCCCCAGCTTGGATTCTCTTCCGGTGCTCGTGGCAGAGCCAACCGCTGCACGATCGATGTCCTTTGTTGGTACGCACGAGTATTTAGCCCCTGAAATCATCAGCGGGGATGGTCATGGCAGTGCAGTTGACTGGTGGACATTTGGTATTTTCTTGTATGAATTGCTTCATGGAAAGACTCCCTTTAAAGGTAACAGTAACAGAGAGACATTGTTTAACATTGTCGGACAGCCCCTGAAATTCCCTGAGGGCTCTGCAATTAGCTTTGCAGCAAAGGATCTGATTAAAGGTTTGCTTGCAAAGGACCCTCAGGAGAGATTAGGATTCAAGAGAGGGGCCACTGAGATAAAGCAGCATTCTTTCTTTGAGAGTGTAAACTGGGCTCTCATTCGGAGCACGCCCCCTCCTCATATTCCTCAGCCAGTTGATCTTGCATTGCTTAATCGGACATTGAAGTCATCCTTGCAGACAAATCCTAAGGGTGGTACAAGTTCAGAAAGTTCATCTGGGCCGTACTTGGATTTTGAATTTTTCTAAACTAATTTAGCTGAACTATTTTATCAGTATGTTGGGTTTTAATGTCTGTTGTATTTATATTTTATTAATTCAATAAAATATCTCTCCACAGGACTTGTTTCTTCCTCTTTTTCCTTTCAATCCCAATGTAATTTGCAAACCAATTCACTTGTGAGAAAGGCCTTCGATCAGATAGGAATGAGTTACAGTTTGTAATTGTAATCATTCGGTTGGGCGAGACAGATGCAGAGAAGCACGCCATTGCATGGGTTATCATGAGTTTCAAGTAACATCTGAATCCTGATTCCTGAGGTGGCCACTTCAAGATTCTTGGTTGCTTTTTCAGCAATTTTTGAAGAGTTTTTTTCCCAGAAAATCTGATAGACCCTGTAATATGTAGTTGCTTTTTATCTGCTGATTCCTGAAAAAACAAATTGATTGAGACAAATCATTGTACCCACATAAACACAAGGCGTCAACGTCAATGGGAATTCGCGTCTTCCATACAGTGCTTTAATCTTTGGGAATTCACTAGCTTGATGATGTAGCTCTAGGTAATAAAACTCATAGGATATAGGGAAAAAGAAGCAAGTTTATCAACTGGGTTTTACTGTTTATTTTTTCCAGACCAATACTACTTTTGAACCAACAGAAAATTCTACGTCAGAAAAGGAATTGGCGTTTTTTGATAACGTCATGAGTGGTTGGAACATATCTCCATCAGCATGGACATTCCAACCACCAGATGTACCAATCGAAATTGACATTTCTTACTTTCCAGTACCATATATTTACCATCGCATTGCATGTGCTTAAGCCTTCTAAATGGTGCACCTAGTATATAAGTAAGAAATGTTTAATTACATGATAACATGTTATGAAATAAGTATTCAGTAACAATTATGTTCAATTTATTATTTACAAGGTTTATGCATTCTGATTTCCAATTTTTTGACTTGAGTTACTCTACTTGTGATTTTAACTCACAAGAATTTACAAAAGAATGGTGAAGGGAAGTAAGGTAAAGGAAACAGTAGTACAACTACAAATAGAGTAGACAAAAAGTACTTTGATCATCAAGTATATATTTTCATCTCACACTGATTAGAGAAAAGTTTTTATACTAATTAGTATAATAATCTTTTATAAATTGATAAAACTCATGACAAAATAATATATGAGCAAAATTGATGTGTGAGGGTTTGGGAAAATCTATCTAAAAAGAACCCATGCAATCAATTTTAAAATAAAACTCGTGTGTGTGAGTTCAGAGTAAATGCCACATTGCACGAGTGGAGGAGAATAAAACTCTCCCATCCAACGTTGGTTAGGAAGGAGTGGGTTCTCGATGGACTAATTGGCTCTTCAAGTATTCGATTTCAAAAATCGAATTGAGTCATAACTATACCTTATGCATAACATGTAAGATGGTACAGGAAAAGTTTAGTACAAGGTCTAGCTCCAATTATATGTGTCGACTTGATCTGTTTTTTGTTTTTGATGGCAAAGCTAAGAAAGTGAATGTTGGGTGTGTATGGCAAACGAAGTTGTACTCATGGCGTTGATGTTGTCCGTGCAGTCTTGATGAACTTGGCGATGGAGATGAGATTTTTATCCAGTCAAGTCACTCGTCTGTATGTCGGTGGACTCTTACCGTTAATATGCCAAGCCACGACAAGTTGCTCCTAACTTCAGCTTAACACTCAGCGTCGTGACCAGACTTGGATTATTGATTCATGTCAAGAAATAAAAAGAAAGAAAAAAGAAGAAGAATTTGAGTTACTGAAATGAAAAAAAGAAAAAAGAAAAAAATAAAAGAGCATTTTTTAATGTCTAATAATATTAACGAAAGCCCTGCAAT
This sequence comes from Avicennia marina, assembly GCA_019155195.1. Lineage (NCBI taxonomy): Eukaryota > Viridiplantae > Streptophyta > Magnoliopsida > Lamiales > Acanthaceae > Avicennia > Avicennia marina. Next base: position 13,149,067 of record CM032765.1, read on the forward strand.
GGCACTTGTAATCAAGCTGTGGATTCCAATTGGCTTCCTCCTGGCATGTCTACGTGTCGTCGTCTCCCTCTGTTTAAGGGTCACCATCAAGGTAACCCATCACAGACTCCCGGTCCTAAAATCCTTAGTTGTCTGCCCTTGCACCCGTTGCGGTTGCTATCCAAGATGACTGTTTGTCCTCAAAATTGGCCACTATTTTTCCTATTCTATGATGGAATTTTCTTGAATTTAACCTACTACTCGTCGGTTATTTTTTGGCGTTGGAATTGAAATAATCGTAGAGGCTATGTTTCGAAGAGGGGTAATGTTTGGTGAGAGGAATTTAACCTAACACTCGAATGGTAATGATTGGTAATAATTGTGTTAAGACGTAATATATAATTTTAATGTTTTAAATTTATTTATTTATTTAAATATATATAATATATAATTTATGATGTGATAATATATAAAAATAATAATTATTTAATAAGATATAAGTATATATAAATATGAATATATATTTGTATATATATAAGTATTAATTTAATTAGAAATAATCGTAATAATAAAATAATAATTAATGAGTTAATGACTGATATTTTAAATTTAAATTTAAATAAAAATTTTATTTAATAATTTATTTAGTAATACGAATGAGAATTGGGATACCATGACTTGACATTGCGATTGAGCGCAGCTAACTCTGACTCTGTGAAGGATGATTCCAAACTCTTGTAATGAAACACAGGCTATGTTTGATCCAATTTTTCATCAATTTAAATTATTTTTTAAAAAATATTAAATATTAAAATATTATTATTATTATTTTTTTATTTTTACCCACTCTTAAATTTTTATGTCAAATTGTCATCGTCCTCATTTTAGATACGAGCATAAACGTCCATTAGTTGATATACGCACGTGGATAAGTTTCATTTGTTTGATGTGAACAAACACACACACACACACACACACAAGCAGTATGTATTTTTTAACATATATTTTTTCAAAAAATACTTAAAAGTAAGCAAAAGAAAAAATTAAAATGTATATGTGTGTGTGTGTATAATAACCGACGTGTATATTATTTTTGATGGTAATAAAATAACACAGTTCGGGCTCACTAACCCTACATTTCACCATTTTTTTTAGCCAAAAGTAGTTTAAATAATATTTAATAGACCATTGTTTTTGGCAGATTACGATAATCACGCATTTCAACTTTTGGACTCAACACATGCCGAATAGTTAATGAATATATTTCTCTTTATTTTGCACCTTCAAATCCGTGAGCAAAGAGACTTCGAGAAAAGAAGGTAATCCAATGAAATCCCCCAAAATCCAGTGGGCGACCCCTGTAAGAACATCCCCATGGAATTCCATTTGTCAACGATTTAAAAACAACCGTAGGATTGCAGAGACGAGGACGAAGTCTAAGTCTAGTTTGCCGAATTTCTACACAATAATATAAAAGGCCCACCAAGATTTTGTCTCCCACCTACGGAGAAGAAGAAGAAGAGTGATTTTGAGAGAAGGAAAAAAAAAAAAAAAAACCAAAAACTGTATAATTGTCTTACCCTTTGATGGACCCAAGATTCATTCTTTTGGCATCTCTTTGTTTTCTAGTTCAATCATGCCATGCGTATGTGATCACTCTCCTTGTATTTGTCTCTTTAATTAGAGGAAGGGAAGAATGTTGACAGTGGCTGATTTGTTTGTTTGTGGTTTTTTTTTTTTTTTTTTTGTTGGTTTACATTAGAAGAGAACAAGTGATTAAATTGACAACCGGTGCTTCTTCGGCTCCCTTCGATCCAACTCGGGTCACTCAAATCTCTTGGAGTCCCAGGTTTTGATTATAAATCTTTTGGTCTACTTGAATATTAAGATCTATCGGTACATTTATGTGGAATTTTTTTATTTTCGTCTGATAGATAATGATATGTGTTTTTGGTGGTCTTTGGCATTGTTAGGGCCTTTCTGTACAGAGGATTTTTGACTGATAAGGAGTGTGATCATCTCATCGCTGTGGTCAGCCTATTTTTCCATTTCTTGCGCCCTTGAATGATTTTCGTCATTACTCTGCTTATCTGTATTTCTGATTGGTTTGTTGGGAATCAAGAAACACAAGATACGCTGTTTAGTAATGTTGTCTGTATGGTGAAATTCTCTGAGCAGGCCAAAGATAAGCTGGAGAAATCTATGGTGGCTGACAACGAATCTGGCAAGAGTATAGAGAGTGAAGTACGAACGAGTTCTGGCACGTTTCTTAGCAAGGCTCAGGTTGGGAGAATTGGATAATATGTTGTGATGATTTTTAACAATTTGAATGTGATAGCACCAATTAACAGAATGCGTGGTTCGTGGTGATGGAGTCATGTTTTGCTTAGCTGCAATTGCGTGTATGTTCAGGTTGCATGTGCGATTTATGTTTGCACCATAAAATGTTTCCATACTTATAATGTTGTTGAGATGTTGGTTCATGTCATTTTCTGGGAAAAAAGTTATGGTACCTGTTTCTGGTTGTGCTTGTGATGCATATGTATAGATTAGGCAAAGGCAGTTACGGTGGTCTAGTGCTTGAAAGTCCTTGTCCCCTCATGTTTGATTGTCTTGTGGTGCTACTTTGACAACTTAGGTTTATTTTGTTATTTAAAACCTATACGAATGGTGGCTGTCTGTGCTGCTCACATGACATGCATACTTTTGGCAGTACTGAAAGTGGTTGTTGAGAAAATTTTAAATAATTATTATGTTTCAGTAAAAAATGTGGATGCTTAATCCTGATTTTTTTTTTCTTCATTGAAGGATGAAATAGTAGCTGGTATTGAGGCAAGAATTGCTGCGTGGACTTTCCTTCCTATAGGTACTATGTGACGACTTTGATGTTTTGTAACATATCATCGTTCTTGTAAGACTTCTTATTGTTCCTATAAATCTGTTACATAGAGAATGGGGAGGCTATTCAGATTTTGCACTATGAAAACGGCCAAAAATATGATCCACATTTTGATTATTTTCAAGACAAGTATAATCAACAATTGGGTGGGCACCGTGTGGCTACCGTGCTTATGTATTTGTCAAATGTTGGGCGAGGTGGAGAAACAGTTTTCCCAGATTCAGAGGTAAGTTCTGACTTCTGAATTTTCTTTTCTTTGTTCTTCGTTCCTATGCACACTTAACATTGATCTATTGTTCATTGAAATACCTACTGTGAATGCAGGCGAAACAGAGACAACCAAAGGGCGATGACTGGTCTGAGTGCGCTAAACAAGGCTATGCAGGTAAATGTGATTCAACAGTGTCATGTCTGTGTATTTTGCCTCATCTGGAGATAATTTTCAATTGTAATAAAATGATCAAGATCGGTAAAGGTGCTGATAAATTTAAAAAAACTCCAAGAGAGATGGTCTAAAAAACACTAATTTTTTCTATTTGGCACTTCCTTTGGCTTGAGGGTCGATGAAATTCCATAATCTTTATTAATTTAAATCTAACAAAATCGTGGTTATGTGTTCTGAAATCGTCGTTTTTATTGGACATGGGATTTTCTATATATTGAAATTTTGTGGCACTTTAATTCGAGGGAGATGGCTACACATGGGAAATGAGAAGCTCTGCTTTTTGATTTTGGGGTGCCATAATTTCTCAACCGATATCTCACTAGCTCTTTTTTGACAGTGAAACCAAGGAAGGGCGACGCTCTGTTGTTCTTCAGTCTTCATCCCAATGCAACTACGGATCCTGCAAGCTTGCATGGGAGCTGTCCGGTGATTGAAGGCGAGAAGTGGTCTGCAACCAAGTGGATTCATGTGAGGTCTTTTGTGAGGACTTCGTCGGATTGTTTAGATGATAATCCGAACTGCCCTGTTTGGGCTCTTAAAGGGGAGTGTGAAAAGAACGCTCTGTACATGGTTGGCTCTGAGGATAGCGTGGGCAATTGTAGGAAGAGCTGCAAAGTCTGCTCATCTTAGCAGGCATTTCTCCGCCCTAATATCTTAAAGGGAACATGTTTAGTTGTGGATGAAAGAGGTATTTGTATTGGTCATTGTAATGCAATTATCTAGTCGAACGTGTTCATGAACAATAAAACAAAGAAGTTAGCATTGAATATAATAATTAACGACCCCAATATCGACCTGGAGGTGGATTGGACCATGTTCTATTTGTTTTCTGAAGCCTCGTTTTATTTATATATGACTTCACATGGCAGTTACATGTATGTATGTCTACTATGTATTGGTAAAAATATAGAATTACGTGTACTTAATACACTTCTACAGTGTATTGGTCAAAATATAGAGTTACACGTACATGCGTGTTGGTTAAAAATACGGAAAGAGAGAGGAGGTGGGGTGGAGTTCTTGTCTAAAAATATAAACCAATTCCAAGGGGCTTATTTTGTCCTCTGCAGTTTGATTGTACCTCTTAAACGCCATTTCCATGCAGGGCACACTCGACAACTTGAATTTGCACATATTTTTGGAGCCAGGCCTCTCTCTCTCTGTGCGTGAGAGAGAGAGGGAGGGAAGGATGAAGGAAGGGAGGGGGATTGCATGTTATTTTTCATGTCACGTCAAAAAGTTCTCTTTTTTCTGATTCTTTGATAAACATCATGCAATTGTTGTTAAATCGGAGCTAAGTTACATGCATTTCATGCTCTCGCACTTGTTAAATGCCTCGGCCTTCAAATTATCAACGCCCCTCGCCGAGAAATCACATCATCATTACATCAAACACGAACTCTGTGGTCCGATGGGGAGGCCGCCGTGCTGTGACAAAGCCAACGTGAAGAGAGGCCCGTGGACGGCCGAGGAAGACGCCAAAATACTTGCATATGTGGCCAGCCATGGAATCGGCAACTGGACCTTAGTACCCCAGAAAGCAGGTACAGTGCTCATCCCTGTCCCAAACTCACAAACCGATCTTTGTCAACATATAGACAAGTAAAATCCATGCATTCGGTTTTGTTCCACGAGTTCCGGGTAGGCCTTAACAGGTGCGGGAAGAGCTGCAGACTGAGATGGACTAATTATCTTCGGCCTGATCTCAAACACGACAACTTCGCTCCTGAGGAGGAAGAGTGCATTTTGGAACTCCATAAGACCATCGGTAGCAGGTAGACCTACAAATCTATTTTGCTCTACACCTGTAGAGAATTGATCTGTGAATAAACTGAGCAACACTGATTGATTCATTCCATATTGCAGGTGGTCTCTGATAGCAAAACGTCTGCCGGGGAGAACAGACAATGATGTCAAGAACTACTGGAACACCAAACTCAAGAAAAAGCTGACTAAAATGGGCATTGATCCAGTGACTCACAAGCCCTTCTCCCAGCTTTTCAGTGAATACGGAAAGATCAGTGGCCTTCCAGGCTCCAGGAGCAGAAACCCTTTCCTCCAGAATTCCCCGGGCAGTGATGGATCCGTTTGGAAACCGGAAAACAGTAGACAGAAGACTGAGAAAGCAGGATATGATCTGTTGAGTGAAAATAGTTCACTGGAAGCTGCTACTCAGTTCCAAGTCGTTAACCAGGAGATTGTTCAACTACCTTTTTCCAGTGAGGTCTCTCCTGGTGATACATTTTCGTCCCCAAATGGAGTCACGCGCTTTGGCTGCGGACCATCTCACTCGCGTGAGGTTCCAACGGTGCCTTCTTCTCACTTCCTATGCAACGAATACATTTTGGGAGATCCGTTACCCTCCGCGGATCAAATGACAGAATGCAAATATGTTGCACTGCAAGAAGAGGCCGGAGCTGTGTGCGATGGTGATTCGAGTGGACGTTTCTTGGATGGAGGTGACGGATACAGGGAAATCAGAATGTCCGGACATGAAAATTTAACTGGAGTTGTGGAGAAATGCCCTTCAGGTGCTGTTTCTTCTGATGCTGCAGACTCATTTGTGGAGGCCATCTTGGCTCATGACAACGAAATGCGACTTCAGTTTCCTTGTATTTTGGATGAAAGTTATGATTACTAGGCTTGTGATTGTGCTGCTGGCGATGTCCCTGATATGGAGTAACTTTCTTATGTTTGTGATACTCAAGTTCAGTGATCATCAGGGAAGATTGGGCTGTTTAATGTAGAACAGCAGAAATTTGGGTTGCCATGTTGATTTAGAGAAACTCAACTTTGTCGTGATCAACTGATTATTCCTATTTAGTAGTTTTTATTGTTGTGTCTCCCCTCCTCCTTTCAGAATAATTAAATAAAGGCATAACATTTATAAGCTTTTCTTTTCTTTTGTTTTTTTTTTGAATATTCAAAGGACAAAATGAAGCAATTGTATTGACTTGATATTAGTTAAAATTAAATGAAATTCAATTGGGTATGCTTTCCATCCTAGAAAGAACAAATTGGCATGTTGAGTCATGGTTGAAGCCTTGCTGATCGAGTGAAACAAAAAGGGAAGACAAGAGCAGTGTGCCAAACAACAGTTGAGTTGGTTGCACAGGCACACAATACGACAGAGGCTAGAAAATAAGAAAAAAACAGTATATGATCCTATGAGCTCATGGCCAAGAACACAAAAGCACCGATCATGTGTTTTTTCTCTAAAAGAAGGCATGAGTCTTTGACCATGAAAGAATGTTTCTCATATTAATTTATTACAATCTCAGAAGCGCCGTACACTCAGATATCAGCACTGTACAATTGTACAGAAAACTGATGCTATGGAATTTTGGCCATTGAGAAATACAAGAAAAACTTGACCCGTTTATAGGGAGAAGGGACAAACAGACTCAATTTCAGGGTTTCATTAGTCCAAGTCCTTGGCAAGTGTTGTGTTCCCTTCCTCAGAATCTAAGTTGGTAATAGTTAGCATAGTCAATTTCCTTCAATCTCAGACAGCATAGCATACACTCAGGCAGATCTTCTGCCTTGTTTCCCTGCATCGCGTTGCACCAATAGAAATGAAAACTGGAGTTTCAAGTGAAGTTCAGTCTGATCAGGACCAACTCTAGTGTAATATCTACCTGAATTGGCGGACCATAGTCGAAGGCACAATGCTTAATCCTGTCGTAAAATGTTTCAAAACTTTCTGTGCAATGTAACTGAACCTGTGGATATCCAAGTCGATTTCAACGTAATTTTCTCCCTCCAAAGTTCTGCTTGATCAACTCTCTTGGTCAGGAAAAGCACAGTTACACATATTGTAGCTCAAACCAGACATCTTATCCAAATCTCTGTTGCACCTATATATGTACTCGCATAAGTACAGTGAAAACGTTCTACTCAACTGAAATCTGGCCACAATTTTATTCTAGTAATAGGCTAACATAAATTAGAGCTAAACTGAACATGTGTAGCACCAAAAGAGACATGGAAGAAAGATCACTAAGAAATTTAAATAATGAGCTGTTTTCACATGCTTCAGAGAGAGACATGAATCACTATTAAGAAAATGCACCTTCGGTAAAAAGAATGCACAAGCAAACACTTCAACATTCGAATTTCAGATAATTACCAAGTAGAACTCATGCTGAGGACGTGACAGACTGGGCTTCTCATTGTACTCCTGCACAAGCTTCCTCTCAGCAGTGCTTAATTGAAGGCCCTCATAGTTCACCACTCGCCCTAGGATCTTTAATCTTTCTTTGCAGGGAGCATTAGTATCCATTGGAAAGCCTTTGATCTTCTCAGTCTCATTGGCAATTATCCTCTGATTTGTAATTACACCAAATTTATTTTGCAATGTAAAAATATTGCCGGCATGGGAAAGTTTGTCCACAGATGAAAGAGAAGTTACAATTCAAAGTCAGACAGGCTTCCTTCTTACCTTTATATTTTCTCGGAAGTGAACTGGAAGGTCTTCTGAATAATTTTCTGAAAGCTTGAAATAGAAAACAAAACTTGTTCCTGCTCCATCATGTTCGTTTTGAAAGATTGTGGCGGGGTAGAGTGGAATCTAATGTGGTGAAAGGAGGCAAAAATTAGCAGTCCACAAAATGCACTTATTTTCTAATCCACGTAGGATGCCATAGTTACTTTGCTATGACAATGTCGTTTAATGAGAAACAGGTAAATTCACCACTAATATCAGTTTTTAGCAAGAAGCAACGTACCTGAAGGTTCACAACAAGCATGGGAGGGACTTCTCTTGGTGAATCAACAGTAGGGAGTTCTACAAAATGGGCAACATGATCAATTTTGTGAGGAGATAAGAAAATATCCACTCCAAAAGGAATGTATGCAGCACAATTTGGAGCAAATTTTTTCTTTTTATCTCTGTCAAACACAGAGAAGAAATAAGCTTGTACACTTTGCTGTATCAGATTAACTAAATTAAATGACTTTACCCAAAAGGTGATAGTGTCAAAAATATAAGATAAAAATTTTGAATGCCGCAACTAAGAAAAAGAGTGGACAAAACACACTATGCTCTCACCTTGTACAGCTTCGTCAACGGAATTTAAAGGTATTTGACTCAATTTGTGACCATGATTCTGACAGTTTCTTCTCCAATGGAGAACGCATAACTTGAGAACCAGCTATTGGTTTTTGTATAATGGTCTTTGCTGTTAAAAGGGATAATAATGAGAAAAAAGACAAAAGAAAAACGGTAATGGAGAAACATGTTCAAAGGAATAAGACAATAAGGTCAATAGGTAGATCAAAATGCCAACTCAATCCATCTTTTAGCTCAAAAGAAGCTGAAAATTAGACATCTTGACAAAATGCAAGTCAAAGAACCAAACAGTCACATAGAATTGGATTTTCATGTCCTTCTCTCCATTTGAATGACGGAGTAAATGGGGATTTCTTCCTCAGACTTGGACCTCCTGGAATTGGCGACTTTCTCTTCTCATCTGAAGACTCATCACAAGCAAGACAAGGGAGTAAGGCATTTGATATAAATCCCCAACTGTGCCCTTCTCCCATCTCATTCCTGATGGGATTTTCGCCCTCGTCTTGAGGATCAGCAGAGTTTCAGCTGAGAATCACTCCCATGTATCAAATTGTTTGCAAACCTTGGAGTTACAACATTAGATAGGGATCCAGCTTGAGATACTTTTGTAAGTATTCAAAGTTACACAATGCATATAACATATGTACTAAAGAGCATTAATCTACTTTCTGAAGGTCCGCAAAATGCTGAATCACTAACCATCTTGCACACTGTAAAATTCGTCTTCACTGTCAGAATCAGTCACTGAATCAGGGTCAAACCATGACTCACTATTTCCTATTCAAACCACAGAAATCAACAAAGATTAAATAATCAAAGAGAAAAAAGGCGGCGTTGCTCAACAGATCCTTAAAATCATCAAATAAAGGTAAGATCATCAAGAACCTACATTTATATTCTTAGAAAGAGTATTGAGGAGCGACAAGAATATCAGTAGGTTACTTAATTTTCTTTTCCAACGCAAAAGAAAATAGCACTGTATCATAACCCCTAAATCTCTTCAAAGAATCTAAAGCACAACTAAAGCAAATATACAAGAAAACATACATTTCAGGGACTGCTTCCTTTCAGCTGTCCAACGTTGTATCAATCAACTAAAACTAAAGCATCTAAGAAACAACACTTGGTTCTTGCATGTTGTACGTAAAAACCCCAGCAAGCACACAACAAAATGTACATAAACATCCCAAAACCCCCCACAAGAAGCCAAAATAGAATAAATAGAGAAATCAGAGCCAAAATGTAACCTTGAAATGCAGGATTACTGTAAGAAAGATCGTTCTGATTAGAGGGCTCGACCCGGTTTCTAGTAGTAGCAGAATGGGCTCTTTTCGCTCTTCTTGTCGTCCGCTTATTGTCGCGCTTCTTCTGCACCTTCAATTTGCCTTTGATTCCCACGCACCCTATGGGCTTGGACCCACATGTCCCCATCCTCTCTATTCCACCAGCCGATTACAAATATCCGAAGAACTTCTAATGAAGACCTGGGAAGTCGATTTCCTTCACGTGTGTATATGTAATATATGGATATATGTGGGTGGTAGTTGCATGCAGCTCCAGTTCTGAATTCAACAAAAATGGGGTCCCAGAGAAACGGTGCCCGGGCTTAACTTCATTGAATTCCTAGTCTTGAGCATCGTCCAAAGAAAAATATCCAGAAAAAGGGAATCGCAGTAAGAGGCCTTATCATTGGTCAACGAAAGCGCCTCATTGTTGACCTATTAAATCTGCCTGCGTGCGCACTTTTTCCTCCTTGCCACGTATGTCGTAATAAGCATTAAAATAACTACTTTTATTTTATTTTTTTGGTCAGATTTTTGCTTCTTTTTCTTCTTTTTCCAAACCCCACTCGACTTTTTGAGTTATTGAGTCAATATTCTCATGGTTATGTTTTTCTTTTCTGTTGAAAAAGGGAAAGCGTCAATCTCTGCTTGATTGTTTGAGCTCCACTAATTTATTATTCGTATTTTTTAAAAAATATCTAAAGGAGCAATTTCTTGAAAGTAATCTTTTATTTAAAACACGATAGATAACATACTGAATTAAAATTTCTATATTTTTTTCAATTTAAAGTCAAATATGAATCTACAATATAAAGAGGTTGGATCAATGCATCCTTTGGCTTATTTAAAATAAACAAATAAACAAGGTGGGCATGGTGGGAAAGCGTGTTTCAGAATGTAGCTGGGCTGAATCGGGCACGGTGGCCTCCACGATCCTGTCGTAAAAGCGTGTGGACAATGCAATGCGTGTTGTGGGTAGGGTTGAGTTTGAACTGTTACTCAATTTAGGTCAAATTGGAACTCGATTTTCACTAAATTTAAGTTTAACTTGAACTTTAATATGCATTATGTTAACTCGATATTTGTCAAATTATTCCAGTTTGAAACTTTAACATATATTATGTGAGTTCGATATTTGTCAAATTACTCTCGAGTATTTTACATTCGACACTATAAATATTGAATGTTGTCAGTTACAGTCGAAAACCCAACATTCGACACTGTGAATGATTATTGGTATTATTGCTTCTCCATCTCGCAAGTTAAATAATAATTCTTTTTATTTAAATTATTAATTACATTATTAAGTGGTTGTTTGCTTTCCACAGATGATATTTTGGACGTGTTATCTCATAAAAGCCGGCCTAATTCAAAGCGACATTTCTTGCGTAGAGCTGTCAGTAGGTCACATTCTGCACAAACTTGATCCAACTTCCAAAACTCGAATTCGAGATTATTAAAAAATAATTATAATAATTAGCAGATCCTGTCTGAGATGTGAAAACTGTTCGGTTAGGAAAATTAAATTAAGGACGGGATAAGTGACAACATCAGTTCCCATTCCAAAAATTCCTTAATAGTATGAGCCCATAGATGTGGCCCAAATAATCTGGTGCCGGACAGCCCAAGAAAAGCCCAAACTACCATAACTGAAAAACATCATGAAAACTCTTGCAAACGGAAACTTAGCGACTAGCATTGAACCAGAAAATATGGCGATTCCACCATCTTCTCTGCACTTTGCCGGTAGTGGTTTGTTTCACCAAAATCCCCATTTTCTAGTATTGCGCCCCAAGCCCACCTGCGGCATCAGCCACCGGCCATTCGTTATCACCCTTTCTTACAGTAAGTCATTGCAATTCCCCTAATTTTCAATTATTTGTAATTTTTTTGAATCAACCTGAAAGAGCTATAAGAGAAAGCAACCCCCTTTTGTCTGTTTTGGTGATACATCAGAACCCGAGAACCGAATTGTTGATAATGCCAACAAGCGAAAGTTACTGGAACAGTATGGTTTTAATCCTGATGAGTCCTTATCGAAACCCTCTTCGAAGGTCACACTTTTTCCTCACGAGCATGCTTGATGTTAGAGAGAGAGAGAGAGAAATATAGGTGTTTTCAGTTGGGGGTTGAGGTTTACAGTTTTTGTCGTTTTGAATGCAGATAAAGCGGAGAAGAGAACAGGGGAATACTGGAATGAGAAGACACACGCTTTTGGAGGAGACTAAGCCGCCTCGGGAAACTCACAAGTTACTTCAGGTTTGGGATATATTTTGGAGTTACTCTCTCCTTTATTTTTCAGCTCACTTAACCGAGAAATGATACATTTCGAACTGATGGTAATTGTATATTTGTTTAACATATAAGTATTTTTTATTCTAATTCTTAGGCTCCAATTTTTCAGTACAGAAAATCATGTAATTATCTAAACATAAGGTAAGAGTAATGAGAAGGCTTCTAGGGAAAGGGGGGCTGTAATAAAATCTATTTGGAAGCTTTGCTTGTGCATTTTGAGACTAGAGAATCATTTTGTTGCCATTTTGGGAGGCTAGTCTGATTTTAATATGCTTTAGGTATTGTTTATGTGCAAATTTCAGTATGATACCTGAAAAGTGTGCCCCATATCTTGTACTCTCCGTCTGAAGAATACAATGCACAGTTGCATTACTTTATAAATTTCAGGAGATCGAATCAGATTTTGCAGTTCTGATGATAAAATTAGCTTCAGAAATAAGAGCGAGACAAAAAAGTTAATTTAGAAATGGATTTAATGTAGACCTTAATGGCTATTTAGGTTCTTGGAGGAACAGCTCGTAGGAAAAAGTTGCTCTCACCAAAAGGTATGGACGTGCGGCCTATGATGGAAGTTGTAAAGGGAGCTGCTTTTGGCATTTTGCAGGTATATTCTATTCCTATTTTTGAATGCAGTTTGACCTATGTGAATTATGAGAGACATTTCACTTATTCTTTAATTGCATTGAAACTAATATCAAGCACGAGGCTAAATAGCTAACACATTTAAACCGTCACAAAATAGGCAGCTGGTGGCTGTCCACAGTCTCTGAGGCCTGGGCGCTGGTTAGACTTGTATAGTGGTACAGGATCTGTTGGTATTGAAGCTATCAGTAGAGGATGCTCTGAGGTGCATTTTTTACTATTCTTTTTTGTTCTATGGCTTAGAATAGAGCTTGTGTTGATTATTTTATTTTTCTGAATAGTTTTTATCACAAATTGTGGTACACCAAACAATACCGTGTAACGTTCTTTTTCCTGAGACCCAGCTTGGATTTGAAGTTCTTTAATATGCTTCTTGATTGTGCTTATAGAAATATTTTCTGGTTAACTTATGATTTTTAGGTCCACTTCGTGGAGATGGATCCTTCGGTTGTCTCGGACGTGCTGCAGCCAAATTTGGAATCAACAAGTTTTCTTGATGTGTCAGTTATACACACTGTCCGCGTCGAAACCTTCCTGAAAAATGCAGAACGATTTGTAGGTGATTATATTCTTTCTTTGGTGTCTCACCTACATGATTGAGCAGGGATGTGAAGTCCTCTGTTCACACAGAATTATGCATCTCATAGTATATATATTTATACAAAGAAGCAGCCATGCATACTGAACATCAATTAAAAGTGTCAAAGAATCTTCTCGTGGCCAATAGCTTTTTCAAATGTCTTTTGATTGGTCAATGTTTACGTAGTTACTTGAGACGGTTGGTAAAAAGAAATTGTAGAACATCTTACATCTAAAAAGAGAACATCTGTTTAAGTATGAGACAGGGCTTTATTGAGTTAGTTTGAGTTTCAGGACTTATGTTTTCCTAATAATTGATCACTTGTATATCAATGTACAAATCTTTGCATGTATGCCACTGAATTACAAGGAGATACTGTTCTATTATTAGCTGTGAAGTGGATAACAAAGGATTTAATTAGACAGCAGACAACTATATTGTGCTTATCATTTGCTGCAGTCTACAGTCTACACTCTGTATTTTCATGCCACCATGCTTGAGTAGGATTCTTACGCATTACGATCTGATTGTTATAGGTAAAGGTGGAGTGTTTGATTACATAAGTGCTACTCCTCCATATATGCTGGTAGATTATGCAGAGCTGATGGATCATGTTTCTAATTCAACAGTTGTTGGGGAGAATACCTTTATAGTAAGTTGGAATTTGATTTCTTGCTGGACGCCATGTTTATCTCCTACTCCTTAATTGTTTATCTTACTTCTTCAGGTAGTTGAGTATCCTTTGAGGACCAATATGTTAGATTCATGTGCTTCCTTGGTAAAGGTATTGCTTCACCACTTTTTCAATACTCACACTGAGATATGATATTTGTTTTTTTATGTATTTCCTGCCTATGTTCAGAGACTTCCCACTTTGTGTAAAAATTTGTGATGTATTCTTGGTCTATGTTAACAGAAAGTCTTTTTGTTTAATTCTGCAGATAGCTGATCGCCGTTTTGGTAGAACGCATCTGGCAATATATGGACCAAGGTGGGCTCGAAAGAAAAGTTGATCGGAAACGTGACCGTTATTTCTAAACAGAACTGGGAACATTTCCGTGGTCAAAATTCTGATCTTTTCTGAAGCTTGTAATTTATGTAATACCATGTTGCTACCAATGGAAATGTGAGTTGAGCTCTCTGTCAATGAGTAGCATGGATCAACTGCCTGCTTACGATATCTGTTTTTCAGATGTGGAATGCCAATTCAATCTTCCAGATTCAAAATTTGGCATAGGGAGTGCTTCAAATGGAAGTTGATGAAATCTAGTTGTCTGACGGTTTTATGTCAAATAGCCACATACTTGAACATTGCTCTAATCTATATATATACATTTCATTGTCTCCCTGTGGTTCTTGTATAATTGAATCTACAAGCTGTAATTTGAGCCTGTATGATTTGCATGGTGTTAGTATTTAAACGGAATTGAACAACATTAAGGAAATAATTCCATTCATGATCTGTTAAGTTCATTTTTCACCATGTTCTTGTCCCTATCAATGCTATTGTATGTGCGAGACCAACTTACATGAGTGGAGCTTCAACTTTGGCTTTCAAGACATGATAAACTTAGAATTCGGGATTCTGACTGTTCACTATTTCTTGGATGCCTCGAGACAAATGTTATAAAGCTGAACTAAAAGAGGGATGAATTTTGTTTGGGCATGGTCATATATGGACCCATGTTTTTGACAAATCTTGTTCTTATCCATCGTGTTTTCTTACCTCTATCTGCCTTGTGGCCGCTTTTTGGCTTGTGTTATACCTTGGACGATACCTTGAGTACCATCTCAGGAACTTCTTTTTGATATCCATATAGTCGACGAAAATTGACGTGTGATGCTGAGAAACCTGTAATGTGTACTTGCAGTTTTTCCCGTTCAGAATGATTTTGGGTGGCGTGTTGGATAATGTCAGTGTTGTAATGGATTTGAAATCTTTTCCCACTTAACTCAAATTCATATGATATTGGAGTTAGAAATTGTGCTCAAAATCACTCCATAAAACTATTCTCTCCAGGCATGTGCAGCTCAGGTTTCTCAACTTTCATGTTTGATGCCATTTCTGCTACGCGACTTATCTCTGTACATGATCTGAAGCTGAATTCTCACTCATGCTATACATAGTTCAAGGCCATTCTGTAGATAAGGCAAAGGTTGAAGCATTTCTGACGGATAATATTGTCTTCGTTAAATGCAAAGCCGTCGATTTAAAAATTTGGCTGAAAATTCTGCTTTCTGTCACGTGTGGTCTGGTGTTATCATTACTATTAAGTCGACATTTATTTTGTGAATAAGGATCATTTCAACTGCCACACAAGTCATGCAAAGTTCAAGATTAGTGATGGCCACCTTAAAAAATAATTCTGTGCTTCATGGTAAGTAATATTTTATTTTTAAATTATATTTTCATTAACATGTACGACAGAAGCTAGACAGAACTGGGGTATGAATTGTGTAAACTGTAAGTAATGTGTCTAAAATACTCACTGTATCTTATTATATTCTCCGCTCTTACCAGGCAGGCTGTCACTTTGATTATTACCTTTCTATCCACCAGAATATAAATACATTTGGCACAAGACCCGAAGTTTTTTCTTTAGACTGAGGATATGCAAGAAATAGGAATAGTAGTGAGGTCCCATTATAATTTGCCATAAAATGAACACGCCACAAAAATAAAGGGGGAAGGTCTGGGGGTGGACCAATGGATGAAAAGCAATTGGGAGGCCCCAACTTTAACAGTATATTTTCTTGATAACATCACAACTTCGCTAACTTACTTCTTCTCTGCTTGAGCCCATATGAACTGCCCTCTTCTCTCAACCAGTCAGCCAGCCCTTTTCTCTTCCCCTTGTTAAGGCACTCTACTGAAGAGTCTTGGTTTTTGTCTTGCTTATGGTAGTCATTTATACCACCATAAGACCTTCTATACATTTCAGATCAGGTGGGTTTTGAGTGTCATCCATAACGATGGGTACTAGTAGAAAAGCTGTGGGGGCTGCTGCTTTGTCAGTTAGTTTTCTCTGGTTCTTGCTTGTTGTGAGTTCAGCAGACTGGAACAGTAGAAGGGATGCCATTGCAATTCCATCAATCAGAAGTGTCCAGTCTTTGAGACCAACAGAATCTGAGAAGCATGGCCTTCATCATAATATCAACATCAATTGTGTCAGCAAGAGAAGAGTACCCAACGGACCTGATCCTATCCACAACAGGTACAGCCAATATATTTTTCACTCAACTCTGTGACATAAATTAAAATCTCCTTGTTTCAAGCGTATGGGATCATGATTTCACAAATCTAAAATTTGGGTTTCTTGCACAGGAGAATAGGGAGTTCTCAACTACCACCGACATAAGCCTAATCCTACTACAAGGGTGAAGAAGGTGCAGCACAGTACCACACATAGTTGAGGTGATTTAGCTGAAATAGCGTACAAACCTCCATTCTAAGCATATATATATATAGTGTGTGTGTGTGTGTGTGTGAAGAAATTGTATGAAATTTTAAGTCCATGTAATATGACTCCTGTGTCTTGGAATAACCCAAAAATTTGCAGCTTTCTGGAGGAGTCCCATCAGAATATTTGCTTGTCTTTCCCTTTAACTTAAAAGAATGATTCTTGAATTTTGCTTTGCATGTAAAAGATATACTTAGAAAAGATGATGGAGTGCGCTCTCCTCAGAAACAGTTGTTCGCAGGAGACTCTTTAAGTTCTAACTAGTTAATAGTATTTGAAAAAGGGGATTGTACATTTTATCTTAATCGTTTGTACCTCTTTAACATGTAATGTTATTGTGATTGAGAAGTCTTGATAGGTACGTACTCCGAGGTTGAGTAAAATTTCACAGCTTTTGTTGTAAGCGTGTTCATGCAATAAAGGGTTGTTGTCTTCACCTTTTGTTTAGGATTGATATGTCTTTTTGTCAAAATGGTCTCTGTTCCCCTAATAAAGCAAGGATGCAAATAAAGGGGCTCTTCTTTTCAAAATCATTGGCCTTCAATCTTGGCAAGTGACATTAGTGTGGCTTACTAGTGCCTGAAATTTAGGTTGTCTAGCATTTAGTATGCACATCAGTTAAGTGAAGGAAGATTGTATGCTTTGTAAGTTGATGCGCTTCTACAGTCTATAGAATTTGAATAAAGTATTTCTGTAGGTCGGTTGAAATATAGAGAAGTAGTCATTAAGTTAATTTAAGAAAATCAGTGACGGTGGAAAAAAGAAGGGCTACTGCATATTCCCTTTTCCCAGTTATACTTTGTCTTTTTTGCTTCTTTTCTAAGAGTGATTTTGAATGTTTCAAGAAAAAAGGTTTAAAAGCGAAACGAGATTCAAACACGAGGTGGGCTCCTGTTTCTTGTTGCATGGGGGGGTCGATGCACCCAAACCCCACGTCCCCCATTTTTATTTATCTGTTTTTCTTGATTTATTATTATTTTATTTTTTTCGTTATCGTATTCTTCGATATTATGAACGATTGAAGTTAGACAGAGTTTGTCTTGATGTTACCATAAAGTGAACCCCAGAAGAGGGGCGCGTGACTGTATTCTAAAAGACTTTTACATGTTTGCCAACGCAATTGTAAATTTGACATCAAACCCCCAGCCTGTTATTCCTGACAGAAGAAGGCGCGAGTCGCAGAATTTTTAATTGGTATTTTTATTTTATTTCAATACATTTGCTTTTGGGTGATGGTTGGGAAAAAATTATTTCACACACCTCGTACGGTATTTCTGGTAAACAAGCAAGCAGTTGACAGGTCATCTTTGTGGACAAATAGAAACATTTAAGTTGAATATCGGCATTCATGACTACCAGTGGGAGACTTTGCCACCTTAGAAGTCACCGTTGTGAATATTTCATGGGCTTTTGATTCCCCATCACTAATTTTGACGGGAACCTCGTAAACTGTTAACTAAGTCTGTGTCGCGAAGCAACTTTCACTTTTGCCCAACGCTTTTATCTCTTTATCTTACTGTTTTTAAATTTATGCGTTAATTTTCTTTTCCACTAAAATCTGTATCCAAACATAGCCTACGGGAAAGGCTACCTCTTGTGATCACAGTCCCTACGTTGCCACTCTATGTCGCTGTCTATAACATAACATCTAGAGTTTATCTTCAAAGTTTATTTATTAAAATGTCTTTTTTCTTTAAAATTTCTTTTGTCAGCTTTTAATATTTTCTCTTTTTTTTTAAAAAAAAACTATTTATCTTGTTGTCTCCTCATTTTTTCTCTCTCTCATTTTACAACAATTACGCAATATCATTTTTATTTTTGATAACTTTTAATATTAAAATTTAATAGATTTAAGTTTTGTTATCATAATTTTCATTTTAATAATTTATTTTTATTATCAAAATTTTAAAAATATTATTAACTTCATTATCATTAAAAAAATAATAATAAATGTGTAGAGCAAATAATGTTTACCGAATAATAAATTACAAAGGAAGCCGTAAATGTAAAGTATTTTAATATATTTTGTGATAAAAATATTATATTTCATCACCAAAGCAAATAATTAATATTATAAACCACACGAAGTAGATTTTGTTACGAGTTTCAAACAAGAAGATATAGTTTACGATGATGACAAGTTACCACAAGGCTACTATATCCAGCAAAAATGGAATGCTTCACGGTGGACCATCTCTTGCTTCTGCTCCTGTCAAAACGGGTTTCTGAAACAACAAGGGAAATTCATCGGACTGTTCGGAGAAACCATGTTCCTCACCCATGTGTTTGAGTGCCTCATAAGCTTGGTACATAGACCACCTATCCTTGGGCTGAGAAACAACACAATTGCAGGCGATTCTCAAGAACCTCACTATGGCCTCATCATCGCCTTTACCATATAACTCCTTATCAATAGCATCTTCTATTCGACCAGCACCGTTGAGCCGATTAGTCCAGTCCACTATACTGCCATTAGACACTCCATCGCCAGTGCTCACATCAAGAGGTTTCAGTCCAGTTGCCAGCTCAAGAAGCACCACTCCGAAACTGTAAGAATCCCCTTTCGGGGAAGCAACCATCGTGCTCGAGCACTCCGGAGCAACGTATCCAATTTCGCATAAATCACCATAGACAAAGCTACTCTCATTAGATTCTGAAGAAGCAAGGAGTCTTGCCAAGCCAAAATCCATTATCCTAGCATCAAAGTCCTCATCAAGCAGAACAACATTCGAGCTGATACGCTGGTGCAAGATCGGAGGGTGACAGCCATGGCGAAGCCAGGCCAGCCCTCTTGCCGCTCCCAACGCAATCCTAAACCTAGTCGGCCAATCCAAGACATCGTTGTTGCCACTCAACAGGGATCGAAGAGTCCCATTGGACAAATGCTTGTAAACCAACAACTTCTCGTCCTCCACCAAGCAAAATCCCAGTAGGGGCACCAAATTCGGATGCCTCAGCTGCCCCAACCTGTTCATCTCCATCCCAAACTGTTTCTCCCCCATCTGACAAGCACTCAACCGCTTAACAGCAAGCGCCGACCCATCCGGCAGAACGGCCTTGTACGTCGTCCCTGTCCTGCTCGAGACCACAACATTCTCCCTGCTGAAATCATCCGTCGCCGCCAACAAGTCAGCCAACTTAACCTTGACAAGGGGCTTCTGAAACAAGACGACTTGTGTAAGCTTGCAAGCCCGCAATGTCTCCACCCAGCTAGCTCCATCTTCTCTTCTGCCAATCCCCTTTCGTCCTCTCTTGCTGAACTTACTCGGCCTAACAGAGTAAAACCACCACAAACCAAATGCCAGCAACAGCGAAGCCGCAGCGCCGAAAACCCCTGCAGCTATGATGATCACCAGATTCTTCTTACTCAATCCACCACATTTACCCAACGACCCGCCGCAAAGCCCGCTATTGCCACCGAGGTCGAGCTGCAAATCGTGCCTGAACGACGGGACTCTCCCGGATAAATCGTTATTCGCGGCGGAGAAATTTTTCAACCTCCCCAAATTCGAAAGCTGGTACGGGATAGTTCCGGACAACTTGTTATCATCCAAGCTCAAGTTATTCAAATACGAGCAATTAGCAAGATCCTGCGGTATCTGACCGGTCAAATTATTTTGCGACAAATCCAGGGTTACCAAATACGGGAGCCAAGCGCAGATTTGCGTAGGGATCATACCGAAGAGAGAGTTCGCACGGAGGTTTAGGGTTTGCAGGCCGTGGCAAAACTGAAGGGAATCCGGAATAGTCCCCTCGAGACTGAATTCCCGGAGCTCCAAACCGATAATCCGGTTTTCTTGGTCGTTCCAGCACGTAACCCCAGAAAACGTGCACAGGAAACCCTTGGTTGTGTTGGAAAAATCCCAGGAATCTAGCCTGCCGTCCGGGTCAGTTAACGACTTCTTCACTGCTTGCAGGCACCTGACATCATCTTCGGCAAAGGAAAAAGGGAACGGCAGGGAGAGCAACAGTAGAGAAGCGAAGAGGGATCCGGTGAGCAGAAGGCAGCGACTCATCGTTGGGTGGTGGTAGAGCTCGCGTGGGGTAATGGAAAATGGAGCGTCAGCGCGGAGACGAATGAATATTCAGTCCCTCCAGTGGGTTGATTTCTGAGCATTCTTTTCGGTGAAATAGAATGAATCGAAGCGGGTTGTGATAATGACACAGTAATCGACCCGTTTTTCGGCAGGCTCTTGTCTTCGAGCGACGGAAAAAAACGAAAAGAGAAATTTCGAGTTTGACCGGGCGGGTGGGGAAGACGACGACCCCTGTCCACGAACTGTGGCTTCGTACACATTGCACTGCTCTTTCTTTTTTCACTGTTTTGCGCCTAAATTAAATCTCTCCGTCGTTGCAACTGCTTTGTTACCGAGAGCACGAGAACGCATTAATTGTAGATGATTGAAGTCTTCCCGTATATTTCACCACACACCCAATTCGGACTTATTTACACATTTCACTCTTCTTTCTCAATTTATAAGTAAATAAAATTTATTTATAAAATATATTGTTAAATGATTTTTATAATTATGCAAGTAAATTGATTGTGCCGTGTGCTCCCCCAATGCTAAAAATAATACCCAATATTGTTGCACACTCAATGCACTTACATGAATATTTCAAATATATTTTTTGTTACAAATTCTTTTATATAAATATAAATGTTTTTAAGCTATTGTATTGATTGTTTGATAATGAGAAAAAATAAAAAATTAAATTAAAATAAGAATGTGTGTGTGTGTGCTGAACGTTTGGGAAGGATGATGAGGATATAAGACAAAATATATAAAAAATAAAAGTTTTGAAAGAATAGTGAGATATTAAACTATAAAGGATTGAGATATAATAAATTGAAGTTGATAGTGAATAAAATAAAAAGAATACATACAAATGAAAGTTCGGGAAGAAAATAAAAATTAAGAGAAGAGATGGAGTTAAATATATATTAAAAGTATTTTAGCCTTTATATTTTGAGATCGAAAAGTAGCTATTCTATTGTACTTAATATAGTGGGTAAAATATATGTGCATTATTGCGCACGGGTAAATTATATTTATTTTATTTTTTAAAAAGATAAATTTTAAAATTATTTAATTACAAAAGCTGTGAACACGTTAAAAGCTTCTTCTTTTTCTTCTTTTTTTTTTACTTATTAAAGGCTTTTGTATCTCAATCAGTATTTACAAAAATATTTTTAATATCATGTCTATTTATTGACAATTACATTTTTGGGCTAAAGGCTTAAAGCTATCTCCATACAAATACTTGTCTATAATAATAATAATAATTTTTAATTTAATTTTAAAAAAGTTACTGAATTTAATTTTTTGTGAAATGTTACTGAATTTAAAGGTACATTTTTTATTATCTTTCAAAAAGAAAAAGAAAAAATGTTAACATGAAAAAGCCGTTATTACATTTTTAATATTTAATATTAGATATAATTAAATTGTAGTACCCTACACCTTAAATACGTACTAATGTTTACTTCAAATCATGTTATAGAGTGAAAACTTGTGTGGGTGAAAAGTAAGATTTTGTAAAATAATTTGAAAATATACGAAAGATTATGTGGCATGCATCGTACACAGACACATACGTCATTAGATATAAAATTGAGAATTTTGTAATCACGAAGCTCTTACATTATATCACGTGAGTTTGTATATTGATTAATTCAAATAATTCTAAAACCCTTAATAAAATCTTTTATTTATTATAAGATATATGGTTAGGAAGATTTTGAAATCTAAGTTTATGTGAAATTAATTTTATTTGAAAAATCAAAATATTTAAAAAGTTATACTAAAAAGAAGAAAAAGAAAAATTTTAAATACGAAAAGTCACTATTACATTTGTAATACATAATACTAAATACAATCAAGCTACAGTATCGTGCAGCTAATTTAAACTGAATTTTTTTAGATATTTTTGTAATTTAAAGAAATTATTATCGCAATTCATACTCTACAACACAAATTTTTAATTGGATTATAAGGTATTTTAATTATAATGATAATTTTACTTATTTAAACTAAATTAAATATTTTCACTAATTATCAGTTAAAAAATTTAATAATTATACAGCGTGTAATTTATTTGACCAAAATACTCGTTACATTAAATTAATAAAAAACTAGCATCCAAACATTAGTAAAGGTCAAAACGATTTTAAGCGTGTCCCAGGGCATACGCTCGGCACTGTCATTCCTGCCGTGTAGAATGGATAACGGAATTAGTCATTTTTCCACGCCAGAGAATATATTATCATAACTGAAAATTACACGTGGAATATGACATTGCATGTAGTCAATTGATGCACGTCAACCATGTGAAAACGGAAAATTAACCAGCCTTATCTGAATTATTAGATCCACACGACAATTGGATCGGTCACACAACATTACTATTTCCTTTCCTTTTTTTTTTTTTTGTTTTTTACATAAATAAAATGCTGCCAATTTTTTTAGAGGATTTTGAATGTAGATATTTAGAGGTGTTGGGTTGAACTTATAAGTTTTAAAAAATTTTTTACAAAATATTTGATGATTTGTAAATTTTTTACTAGTGTTTGATAATTTTTTAATAACAAAATTTATAAATTTTAAAATAAGATATTCGAAACTTTTACGTTCTTTACAAAAAATTGGTTTATTTTATTTTATTTTTAAATATTATGTAAGTTATTTTATTTTATATATTAAAATATTTTAAATATCTATAAATTATATTTTACTACTAGTTTTTAAGTTATTGTTATTATTATTATTATATTAAAAAATTATAATTATTTAAAATTATAAATTTCAATAAAATCTTATAATATAATCTTTTCAAACATTTGTTAGTTATTGTCAAAAAAAATTTATAAAGTTCTGAACTCTAAAAATAACTTATGCTATGTACAAACTCTTAAATAAGCTTAACCAAACACCCTCTTAGTCTCTTATTATTATAAATCTTTGTAAGTTTAAATAGAATTAGATTCCAACGGAGTATATGATCAAATGGAATTCTGCCACGGGAACTGATATTCATTTGACCTAATCGTAGCGGATCGAGGAGCCCAACCCATTTAACAGTCGGGCTTTTTCTTTGATACGAGCCCGTACGACTACGTGTCGGGTCACAAAGCCGAATTTCAAAATTTTTATGTACCGGTCGCGCCTTCCAAATCGATTCTTCGCGCTCAAACGACATCGCAACAGTGTGACACTCCAATCACACGGCGCCGTGTTAGGAAAGGCCCATAGCCCACCCAACGGTAATTAAAAGTCGAGAATAGGGCTGTTATGGTCAAATGCGCATTTCAACAAACTCGCTGCTCCCGGCAAGTCCACTCCAAGGTTCCATTCTTCGTCGAACGATTGCCGATCTGAAACTATGACAGAACCAGAGGTAAGCACGCGAAATCATCTGAATAATCCGATTGTCCAAGCCTATTATTTGTTTGATTCAGTTGTTTGGTGCAGAAAATTGAGGCGCTGAAGAGGGCATATGCGGAAATGATACTCAATACGACGAAGGAGGCCGCGGCTCGCGTAATGGAGGCGGAATTAAGAGCTCAGCGGCTGGAGCAGAGTCTGGTTTCCACAAAAGAAGAAGCCGCTCGAATGCTTCTTCGTTTGAAACAAATGATGGATGTAAAGGTAATGTTATAAACTTGTGCTCTCGTAAATTTGTTCAGTTAGTTATAAATACTGTCTTTACATTCATTTGAATTTGTAATTCAGTTCTTTTAAGGGTTTATATTATCATCGATTAATTGGGTAATTTAATCCATCAAGGTGGATGCTTTTAATATTGTTATATTGTGCTATCCTAATTTTCTTCTAGAACTAAGTTGCCCGAAACAGCCTTTATATAGCTCTTTGTTCAAAATGTACTGAGATATTAATGTGGTTAAGCATTTGGTTCCGCGAGTAGATTTAAATGGGTATCTTTTTTCAAAATTTAGGGATTGTGGAAAGAATTTAGGTTCTCCAATAATCTTGCAAGTGTTCACTATTATATATAATCATATCGCCACTCTGCTATGTGAGACCTTACCAAAAAATATAAGTAGTAGGATGAATGCCGATCTCATTATCTGCATGACACTTACCCGTGTTCAAGTAGTTACAGCATCAAGAGCTCTAAGCAGGATTGCTCTCAGCTAGTGGAATTTGAGAGGTTCATGCAGATTGGACCTGTTGAGGAAGCCTAGCATTTGGACGAATGCAAAACACTTTGGAATACTAATGATTTCGATTGCCTCTTGTACTTGGAACTGATTCTCAAAAACATTGTATTTGTTATCTCCGTTTGAAGATTGTGAGTTGCGGTTGATATAGAAAGTAATTGACTTGGTTCTGGTTGCAGAGTAAGGAAGCAGCCATTACATCACTTAATCAACAGAGGAAGGTTAATGAGCTTGAATCTCAGCTAGATGAAGCAGAAGGGATTATATTAGACCTTAGAGTGGAACTGAACCGGGCACTGGAGCAACTGGATGTGTTGAAGGACAAAAAACTTCCTTCCACGATACCAAATGATTATGCACAAGTATCTAGTATGACGCCAAATGGCACACATTATGGCTGTGAGCTCGTCACATCGTCCTTGAGTCTTGGACCTGACATTAGAAGCACTGATGGCAATAATTCATGTTTGGACTGGAGTACAATTGACCATACGTGTTGCAATCCAGGCGTTAGGTTAAATTCTGAATGTGTTATGGACCAAATAAAAGAGCCTGAGCTGTTCAGGAATGGATGTACACAGAGACTTTGTGCAACCGAGACAAGCTCCATGCAGGAGGGGTTCCCCGTTGGAGGAAAAGCAAAACCTTGCAATTATTCAATCAATATTGAGGCTGCCAATTCTATTGGAAATACTTCTGTCTCAGAAGAAAAAGTGCAACATGGGGAAAATGAAGCTGTTTCTGTAGTCCGTAGAAGCAATAGAAAAAGAAAACTCAAGTTGTGGGATGATGTTATGATGGCATGTGGATTGCGTCGCTCATTTGAATACAAGAAACCTCGGCAGACTTGCTGACATCTTTAATGACTAGCAAAGTAAAAAGAAATGTGTAAAATTTGGTGAGGATCAGTTTCTAGCAGAACATACTCAAATTGTGCAGAGGCTTGATGGTGTTCAGAAGGCTTCTATATGCTGGATCTCCACCTGAGAACTTGGCGTAGATTTATGTGGTGGCAAAACAGGAAATCAGGAATAGCTGGCTACACGTTTGAATTGACTAGTTCATCAAGAATTTGTTTGTGAATTGTGATGTCAAAGGTAGGACTGCAACTAAAGCGTCTAACCTTTGACATGCCGATGGAAAATAAACTCTTTAAATCAGTTCAGCAGCTAAGGGAAGTGGAAATCCATGATTTACCCCGAAAAAAGTTCTTCACTTGGATAACACTTATTTATCATTATATTGCCCATTTCACCTTAAAATATCTTGTCTTTTTTTTTTTTTTTTTGGGGGGGGGGGGGGAAGAGGTGGGTGTGGTTCATTAAGCAAAATAATGTGCTGGAGCTTGTACGCAAGCTCCGTTTTCCTGAGAATGTCATTTGATAACAATATATCTAAGCTTGCTCTTGCTTCCAAGCTATGTCGCCAACTTACCAAGCAGGACGTCTTTCCCCATTCACACACTACGATATGTAGACCCAACTTACCAAGTACACTTTCTTCCTTAATATGAAGCTTGCCGGACAGTGTCGAGAACAGATTTTCTTGATACAGCAAACATTGTTCAACACAGCAAACCTGAACTTGGTTAGCTTTGGTGGTATATTATGCTAAATGTTTCCTCAGACACAGTCGGCAAACAATAATCAATAATTCTCACGTCCATTGCTAACTATTTGTTAAGATCCAAGACAAGAGTCAGTTAAGCTGCAGTAGAATCTAAGTATATCGACAACCGAGTTTCTGAAATTTATCCAACATTTTTGATCCCAAGACTTTTCAGGGAAAGTAGTAAAGTGGGGAAGTAAAAGAGAGGGGTTATGTGGGCACAGTTGGCAACACCGGCGTGCATTATTGTCCTCAGACTCCGCAAAACACTGCACCCTTTCTCTGTGAAGTCAGCTTCCAAATTCCACCAAAGGGCATATCTGGTCTTGAGTGATTGAAAAGAATACCCACAATTTGTCCCATCACACCTTCTCAGATCGCTACCACCTATAATTTTCCATGATGACTTTTGCTAAGCAAAAATATGGGATTATATCAAAATAGTTTCCTGAAAACCAGGCGAATGTACTGCACACTATCATTGAATGATAGCTTTTCATTTTTCATCGTTGTAGCAAATTTATCAATTTTTTCTTCAATTTCGAAATTTTCGTTTACTAATGATCACAAATTGTTTAATTACTAACAGATGAGGCAGTGCAGTAAAGAGGAGAGAGTTTTGTGGTGTTGTATCATTTGTAATCAAACTAAGGGGAAAGTGAGAGTGTCACCACTTGAATATAGGCACTGTTAACAAGTGAAAAGCTGGTGCAAGCCTCAAATCCGAAGGCTTAAATTGGCAGCAATGATAAGGTTGTACACAGATACTGCTGCTACATAACTAGAATGTTTGGTTGTCCGTCACGTCCTCTGATCATTACACCTCTCTTACTGCCCATTTCTTTTTGTCCCCCCATACGGGCACACTACCCTGTGACCGGCCAAAGTATCGTATTTCATCTGATATGCTCTTCTCTATAAAAAGCCCTGGCATTGCTTGCTCTCTTAGCATGCCCAAATGTTTTTGTTACAATCAAATTTTCGGGCTTAGAGAGAACTGTGTTTTGATGGCTGGGGACGATAACGGAGAAGATCAATTGAAAGCAGTGTACTTTGCAGCTGGGATGGCTGCTTTCATGGCGTTCATTGAACGTGCAGTTGTGGTGTCTGTATTCATGCACTGGCGCGTGTGGGCGTTCCTCGTGTTGAACCTCTTGCTCTTAGCCATACTCTTCACTTCTAAATCCCAAACCCCACCAATTGATGTTGATCAAGAAGATTGTGCGGAGTTTGAAGGGATGAAAACGAGTCCAGAAAATAATAGTCCACAGGTTTCAACACATGTTGGTGGGGAGGTCGAGAAGTTACAGGAGAGCGGAGGTGATGCGGAGAAGGAAAGAAACAAGGATGAAGAAGATGTAGGAAAGAAAGAAGATGACGATGTACTTTCTAATGAGGAATTGAACCAGAGAGTGGAGGCCTTCATTGCCATGTTTAGGCAGCATTTGGTTTCTGATGCTAAAGAGTAATTGGCCTACAGTTTCAAAGCCAAGCCTTCATCCATGACTTTAACTAAGTGCATTCTCTTCCATGCATCTCTCCCTCACAATGTGTTAAGAGTGTAATGATAAGTGAAGGGACCAGATGAATATTAGAGTAATTGTCTTCCTAAGTAGTGCCTTGTCAGCTTGTTATGTGGTTGGGCATCGTGGTGGCCCTTCCAAGTCAAAACATCTCTTTCTTGAATTTGAACTTGATATGTTTGGAGGGGAAATTTGAATGGGATCCCCATCATGAGCACAATTCCACTTTTCTTGTGAAAATTAGTTGGGGTTTCTATTCTGATGAATATGGAATTGACCAATTATGCTGCACATTGCAATAGAATATTGTAATAGTTGAATTTTACGCGAAAAATAAATAAATAAATAGAACTACAATCATTACCGTGGTTAATCATGAAAACTTGTCGCTTCATGCTAAATGAGCAGCATTAGGCTAGAGTCGTCTTTAATTACAAGGAAGATGGATGTGCAAAGTGAGATTACATATGAATCTGGAAATTAAGTTCACCAATTAAGAGAAACAATTACACTTTTGTAGATGCTTAACACTAAATTATTAAGTTAATAAGAATTTTTGGTTGTATAAAATCAAATTATACAACTACCCTTGTTTAAAATTCTTTTCATTTTTCTATTCTTTTATTTCTCATTTTATTTGCGTTTACTCTGAAATATTTTCTCTTTCAACTTCCCCCAAACTTTCTTTAAGTTTTTATATTAAACATCTTTTTATACTTTTAATTTTAAATATTATTATTATTATTATTATTATTTAAAGTAAAATAACCTGATAATTTATAAATAAAATTTGCTTACACACATCAACAAATTCATAGGCTCACACCGATTAAACGAATTTGGCTCAACAAATCCATGAATTGCATTTACTGGCTTTTGCCTTCTTGTTAATCATTTGGAAATAGTACTGCATCTTTCTTTTCCATTAGGATAAATGAATGATGTTCAGACACGTTGTAAGAGACAAAAAGTGAACATAATCAAGCACAGAAGAGAATTTGGGATCAGTTATTAATCATAAAACCAAGTCTAGGAACAGAGCTCCTTTAAATTGAAATTCCATTTTGAAGATACCTATTGCAGATTTTTACTTGCTTTTCATTTGAGCTCTCAAATCACAAGAAAGGAAAAATGCAAATCAATTGCACCTTTTCACAATAGCTGTCTGGCTTACAATTGGCTGACATTTGAACTTGCACTAATGTACAATATTAGTATTTTCAACTTCGGTTTTCTGAGGAATTAGTGCAAAAATAAAATGTGTGTGTTAAGATTGATGATTATGGACATGTAGAAATGACGCTGCGTTTTGTTATGATATTTTGATGTACCAAAAAGTACATTTATAAGAATTGAATAGTATTTTATTAAATTTTATAGGATTAAAAGGCACACTATTACCGTAGTAATTTATATCAAATTAAAATAGGTTGAGTTTTGTGTGCAACAGGTTTGGAAATATATTAGAATAAGTGTGAAGTGGGCATTGTAAGCCAGGCAAACACTAGAACTCCCTTCCGTCCATACGTCACTAACACACTGGTTTCTCATTTTTAAAATCCAAAGTTATTCTGAAGTGGAGGTTTGCTGAACTGCTTTGTTTGAAGTAAATTTTGAAGGTAAAAAATTTAGTATGAAAATTAAAAACTGTGCGAAAGTAGAAGACAAAGCAGGAAAAAGAAAGGGATAAAAAAAATAATATTTTGATGTATAGTATATTTGAAATAATTGATTTTGATGGATGCGTTTTATACTTTCTGTGGTAAAAACAAATCATGATTCAGTTGTTGATTCTATTGACGAGAGATTATCAGAACTTGAAATCATTGTTATTCATTAACCCAGTAAAGGCCAATGCTAAAATTTTTTATCGGGTTCGTAGAGTGGGATTTACAGGCTCGTTTCAAGATTCTTTCCAAGTTATTATGTCTCAAATATGAAAAAAAAAATATCGCGATGGGGCAATATGTTTTACGCAAAATAAGCATGGGGAAATACATTACTACATTGATAAGTATTCTGAAGGGCTATTCACATAAAATTATTAAGTTACATGAAATTCATCACACCCCAACACAACAAAGTTACATTATACATGTAATTTGCAAAGTGGACAAACTGTTTGGTTGGAAAACTCTTAGTATAAGTTTAAAGTTTCTTATTATGTGGCTTATGTTATAATTTTTCACCGAGATAAAGAGAGAGGGCTAGTGGTCAAGGGTATCTTCCTTACAGAAAGCTCCACACAAGAAGTACGTGATAAGCACCTGCAATAATCAAGCCATGACGAAACCATGGGAAGTCCTAATTTTGGCTCTAGGTTCCACCTAATTTTCGTCAAATATATGCCGTCACCCGTGACCTCTCTATGATCTCTGACTGTTGATTACCACGTCATTCAGCCACAGGTTATCAATGCTTATTTTCTCTTGTCTCTTTGGTAATCTCCGTGCAGCCATAGCTTACATGAAAGAAAGGCCAATTTGTTCGAGGTAAAGTGGGAGGACCGACAGGCCACGGCGCAGAAACGTACGGCGTTCTATCGTGAAAGCCATGGGAGGCCTAGTGGGCCCTTTTCACTTGGTCATTGCTCTGTGATTGGAGGATGGATTATTCCTTTTTCATGCGCTGTCAAGAAAAGAAAGCGCCGCAGCTGGAGAGGACAGGACAGGAGTAAGTTGGACTTCAAGAAAATGTTCACGAATCAATCTAACAAGTACCGAAAAATACGTCATGCCATCTAAAATTTTAATTTTCTTAATAATACGAAAAAGGTTAGCTTGAGATATCACTATAAATTTGATAGTTGGACTATTGGCGAAACACTAGCCACGTATAAATTATTCACACGATCTCATGGCCTGGATTTTGAGTCAGGCAAGTGTAGTGCATGGACTTATGTGTAAAATAACACAAGGTTTTGATTCTTTAATTCGCCATCCATTCCCAAAAAGTGTAGGTCAGCAACATTTTGAAAATAGACTAGCAAGAGACCTTGGCTCTATTTTCAAGGAATGGGATATATCAACTTTGAATTTTTTAAATCTATATATGTAGATACTTTAATTATAAACAACAGAACGAGGCATTCTAATCTTATGACGGAATCTGCTCCCTTGCAAAGCAGTCAAATATTCTGGTTTGGAGATTATACCTAAAAGACAACTTAGCAAGGCAGTCAATAACAGAACAAGAATGGAGGGCATTGCAGGGTTTAGAACATGGAGGCATATTCCAGGGTTAGAAAGAGGGAAACGTGGAGGGAAACATAGAATTTGCACCCCAGTTACAAGTATTCTTCCTACAACATCAACAGATGTCACAGTGGAATTCCAAGAAGAGAAGGAGAGAAGCAAAGAACTCCAGCATTGTAAATTTATCATGTCTAGTTTCTTCGGGACATTTGATTCTATTTGAGTCACCAATTGGCCTTAATTGCAAGCGTCTTTGCTAACAACTTATGCAATCTTATTAGATGCACATGTTCAACTTCAGGTAATTTATTCTGCAAAAAGGTTGACAGAAACTTTTAGATTAAGAGGATAAAACTAACCTGGAATAGCCTTCCTAGGAAAATATACAGGGTACAATAAGGGGTGAGACACCTATCCAAAATTTTCCAGTCATTGGTCAGTATCAGCACTTTCTTCTGCTCAGGTTGTAGTAACATCTGCAAACACGAGGTGTCCCGTGGTCCCAACCACCTTCCTCACCAAAACGCCAAGTAAAACTGTAGTTCTTCTAGTGTAGGATGAAATTATTTAGTTCGATTGCTAATTCTCCCGTCTCTGAGAAAGGCATACTACTTGATCAAATTCCTAAATTCTGATGTAAATCGCAGCAGATAAATGAATGGGCTAGGGCAGAGGCTCCATCCACATAGATGATGCGTAAGCTTCACCAACTAAATAGCAGAATTATGCATCTGATAGAAGAAGAATGATGCATTTACTTATATCTCTTTAGTGATACTGAAAAACTTGACACGTCTCCATCCCAGCCATGAAAGAAAAAGAATTGAAGAACATGTGGAGGAAAAACAAAATGGAAAACTTCATGCATGCTGAAAGCAAATCGCACCATTTATCTAATGTCAGGATTCTAAATTGGACAGATAGCTAAAACAAGTTACTGTTTTGCTCATGTGAGGCCAGAGGAGCTCTACCCATCTATGTCTGTCAAAACATCCACATGAACAAGTATATAATCAGGTAAAAGCAACTCAAGTCAACTGTGAAATACAGCATTCTATATTGCCTCGAACATCAGAACGTTTTAGTTACTCCGTTGACCTCTATATTGACCTCTATATTGACATTATTAACCAAGCTAAGATTAAGAAGTCTGAATCCACTGGAAATACTTAAAAGATTTCAGTTTTTGTCAATTCTCCAAAGAATTTTACCAATTTCCTCTGAATTATCTTTATGACAGCTAGGACATATAAATCTCTTCTGCAGCTCATCACCAAGAGCAGCACACTTTTTCTCCAGATCAGGTATCTGCTTGTTTCCAGTGAAGGAATACAGATGGTCTACAAATACAAGTTTCATGCTAACGCAAAGCCAGTCAACACAAAAGAAGTATGACAACTAATATCATCTGACTTAATAAGGAATTGAAGCAGGAAGTATCTAATTTCTGAAGAGAAATCAAGAGAGAAAAACTAGAATTCTATAGCTTCACCAGAAAATGAATGGGGATCACAAAAGTTACAGAGAATTACAACCATAAAAAAAGATTAGTTGCATATTTGTTTCTCCTCTTTCTTTATTACTTTATTTATTTATTAACTTCTTTGTTTTTTGGCCCCCAATTCCCTTCAGTTCTTGAAAATCAGGCTATACGAAGTTTTGGACTATTTAGGGTACCTGCAGCCTCAGATAGACAATTGAATACCTTTGCAGAGAAAATAAAGAATCGGCAATAATTTTTCAGAAAAGTAAAATGACCAGGCAAAAATTATGCATGCATGTATTTACATTGTACTCCTGAATCAAGCCACCGAAATCCAATTTTCATCTGTAAGGATTCAAGAAGGGTTTTAGCTGACTAACTCTTTTAGTTAAGGGCCTAGGATAAGCTCAAGGAAGTGTTTGCAGAGTATAGTTTCAATTCCATCATTGGAGGAACTCTCTCAAAACACTTTCTGTGAAACTTTTTGAGGGATTTCCTGTTTATATCCTGATTCAGTGATTAAGATATCTCAAAGGATATCTACTCAACTCTTGCAGCTCCATGCTTTCTTTCATAACTGACTCCAGCAGTGACGCTCTCTTTTCTAGATCAATCAGCTCTTGCTGAAGCTAAACATATGCCAGAAGTTCTTCAGTTTATTTAGAAAAGTTAACTATTCACGTTTCTGCAGACAAGTTAAGTAGTTCTTTGTGGCAATATATCTTATTACATGACCAGACATTACAACTAGTAAGCAACAAGCATTCCACCAGGGTGGTTGAGTCTCAAGATGAACTCTCACCTGATCATGAATTGCCTTTTCAGTTGCATATTGTTGCTCTTCCTGATTTGTATGCAAGATTATTTTGGCAAGTCCTTTCTCTAGAGCTGTTTTGGCTTGTTCAGCATCTTGCTCATCGACACTTAAGGAGGCTGTTTTTAATGAGTCTAATAATAACTTAGCAGTAAATAATTACTACATGAGATGAGGACATGCAAGCCTCAGAATCACTTTTGCGTCCAAGCTATTGTGAAGGTAAAACATAAAAACACAACTCAATTAAAGAAGAAAGAAATAATAAATGGATAAGAAATACTAGTACTAATAAAGATCTCCCTAATGCAATCAACATCAAGGATTACTTTCTAATCTTCCATAAATCAAGTCACTCATGAGGATTAAACTTAACAGGCTCCTAAAATTTTGATTTGATAAAACTGATGTACAGAATGGAATTTATCTTAACTCACATGCGCATTGTTGAACAAATAATACATACCACCATTAAGTGTTTCTTCAGAGCAATTCTCCGCATTGGAACTGGACGCTAGCAGCTCTTGGAATTTCCTGTGAACCAGACAATATGAATAAATTTACAATATTTTGAACAGACTACCCTGAATCCAGATTAGCTGGAGGCAACCAGATTAGTTGTTCTACATCATTCTGATGAGATGCATGAAATCAACCAATCTGTTTTATCACCGTAACCAAGTACTTGACATAACAGAGCACAGCATAAAATTGGCCTTATAGAAAAGAAAATTTCAGACAAACACAATCCCCAGTTTTAAAATGTGAAATCACCAAATTCAAAAGCTTGGCTTTAAATTAAAAGAATATCTCTATGGGGAGGCAACAAAACCCAATCAATGATAAACAAAACAGAGTAGGCCTACCTTATCTGTGCGTTCAGCTCAAGCATTTTTTCAATAAATCCATCTCTGTCAAAACAAGAGTAAATAAATTTAAATGCAAGTTTGACAGCACAGTTTCAGTTGTAAGAAATAGTTTACAGTGAAATAAATGAAATATATATATATATACATACCGCAAGGAATTTTCTTCGCTCTTCCCGTCATTGTAGCCAGATTCACCAAAATCAAAGTTAAAAAGAGATGAAAAAAAATAAAATCCATCGCTCCATATGAAGGTGCAAAGGATTCGAACGACTGTCCATGCATTCACAAAGCAGTAGAATACACCTTGAGACCAGCCAATTCAGAGTCAAGTTTTGATATCTCATTGTTCGTAAGAGCAATCCTCGCCTAAAAATTCAAGCAACAAAGTCAAATAAAAAGAGACATAATCTCGTTATATAGGGATGAAAATTATCTGTGAAATTCCATTTCCTACTGACTAATCACATTCGGGAGAAATCTTAGAACAGTATGACAGATCCCGAGAAAAATAACCTAATAGCCGCATTTCCGCCCAATATAATACGAACACTAAAAACATAAAACGCAATTCTAGAAAAAATAACGAAAATTCGAGAAAATTAACCTCAAGCGCTTGAATCGAAGCTTCATTCATGGATAACTCAACTTCATATCCCTTGAGCTCTTGCTCCGCGGTCTCCTTATCACGTTTTGCTTCTTCCAGCTCTCTGTTTGATGTTTCCAGCTCAGACATTAGTCCTTCGATTCGTTTTTTCTGATTCAAAATTCTCCGCTCTGCAATTTGTAACCAAGAATGTGGAAAAAAAAGCCATATCAACTCTGAAATCTTTCGGCAAGGAAACATAAAATCAACAATGTAATGCGAGTGTGTCTTGGATTTACCTCCTTGAGATTTTTCAGAAGTATAGTCACGAATTAGAGTCAGGAGTTGCTTCTGAGAATCGCTTCCCGCCATCTAGCTCGCGGTGACCCTGTTTGTTTCTAAAAGTTTTGAACCGTTGAAACAGGACGCCGAGCCATCTACCCACACTTATAACGGTTGGCGACAGAATCTTGACCGCACGATTTAGGCGTTTAAATGTTAAGTGAAAATTAGCGGTCAGTAACGCCCGTTTATCTGCTGTCAATGCGATCAAGCAATTCATTTTAATTTTATTACCCATACACTTTAAGAAAAAGGGGTTTGATAAACGCGTAATGTATGTTTGGTTTGTTTTAATATTTTGGTGAATTGTGGGAGAAAATTTTATATTTAATTTGCGAAATTTGGGTGGTATAGATTTATAAAAATAGATATTGATTTAAGTGTAAATAAATATTATAATTAAAAAATTATTATCTAATTATAAAAGATAATAAAGAAAAAAATTAAATTTAAATAAAATTTATACAACAAGATGCTTAATTTATAAGGATTTTTAGTGAAAATAAATAGTAATAAATAAGGAAACAATCATAGCCATATCAACAATACAACAAATGATAAATCCTCAGTGAGAAATTAATTTTGAGGTTTAGTGATCTCTTAAAATTCATATTAACTAATAAATATATTTTGAACCAATGTCCTACTCAATAAAATCTGTAAATTTAT
Organism: Avicennia marina; assembly: GCA_019155195.1. Classification (NCBI taxonomy): domain Eukaryota; kingdom Viridiplantae; phylum Streptophyta; class Magnoliopsida; order Lamiales; family Acanthaceae; genus Avicennia; species Avicennia marina. The sequence continues at coordinate 13,184,989 of CM032765.1, forward strand.
TTAAGTATTAAAATTAAAAAAAAATTAAAGATACAAGAAAGAAATTCAAATTTAAGTCCCACAAGCATGAAAATTCTTGAATATCTTGTATTAGTATAAAATTTGTATAAAGGCCCAGTGGGAGGAAAAGACCTGCCCACAATCGATTCTATGAGTAATTCGCCAATGAGAGTCACAAAAGCCCACACATTAACGTTTTTGAAGGGTTGGATCCTCATTCACTCGGCCCAACAAGTTTCTAGAAGTGGGACGGCCCAATAGAGAAATCCATCCACAATAGGTATATTCAATTAATCTGTCCATCGGGCCCATGCTTGAGCCCGAGAATATTCCGGTCGAGTACGTCTGTAAAACCCACGAGGGCAAACGGCATTAGTGAACCACAAAATGATTTTCTCATGTAAATCCTTAAAAAAAACTTGTCACCAAAGCTCTGATCTAACAAATTTTCTATAGCTGCTAGCTATAAGGTTTTTTTCTGGGTAAATAATAAAGGCAGGGGTGAAATAAAAAGTAAAATGGAGCAAACCAAAAAAAAAAAAAAAAAAAGTGTGAGTAACTGAGGACAGCTTTGAGAGTTTGTGGGCTGAGGGCAATGTGAGAGAGTGGTCCCTTTCCCATCCAGAGCTAGCAATCTTAAAGCAAACGCAGGAGACATTCCAACATGAATGAACTGTGGTTCATTATTAAATATATTGTCGAGACTTGTGGTTCACTGACATATATTGTTAGTAAAATAGCTATCAAGAATTGGTCGTTTCCCACTCATGGACACGCCCATTCAACAAGCAACTGATAATGCTGCCTGCCCGAGTGGATTTGGGAATATCACCTGGGACTCACGTCTTTGAACTACCCATGACAAAGTTCATTATACTATTATTCTATTCAATTATGTCAATTTTTGCTTTTGCTTTTCTGTGATCAGAAAAGAAAAAGGAACCCCCTTTGTGATTTTTTACATTCCATTCTCCATGTAGTTGAGAGATTATTGCAACCCACTAAGGCTTGATGGAACTGACAAGTAGTTGGATGAAATTGACATTAGTGAAAGCCATTGTGTTATGTACTTACATATATCGATTCTTGCTTACTTTTTCGTTTTCTTTTTCGTTTTTTCCCCTGCGTGTGTTTTAAGTTGTCGATGAAGTTGATTCCAGAATAAAGTTACTTGATATATCGGAAGAGAAAAAAGGTTGTTGATGAAAATTATTCCAGAATAAAGTTACTTGATCGTGAGCAAAAATGTTGCATCATAATGGCATTATATGGTTGGGGCAATTGATTTATTATACGACGCGTGCTATTACTTTAAGCGACGAGAGGCACGCATTCTGCCCCCCAACACAAATAATATAGATGCACATTCGGTAAGTGTACATTTTATTTAAAATATGATATTTTTTTTGTCACCCATAAACTTTTATTTTTATTATAAAAATACGTTGAAATATATTACGTGTGTGTGCGTGTGTAATTTCATAATTTATTATTTTACATATGTTATGTACTTCTGTGATTTTTATGTTAATAATAATAAAAACATATTTTTTTAATTTAAAAATTTATGATAAAAATTAAGTGAACAAAAATTAAAATTATATTAGATATTTTGTATAAGATGGGAGAGAAAAAAATCGAGGAGATAACAAAGCAAGTAAAAAAAGAAAATATATATAAAAAAAAAAAGGAAAGAAATAAAAATAAAGGACGGGGGATATTTTAGTAAATTAATGTTTAGATTCAAAAGTTGGTTGCTACTTGCCCCTTGTATTCAACTAGCATTGTGCGCTGGTCGGTTGCATAAATATTAAAATATATTTTTGAATAAGAACTGCATTTTATATAAGTAATATTTTTAAGATTAATTTATTATATAATTAAAATAAAAACTAAAAGGAATAATAAAATTGGAAGAAGAAAATATATGAATTAAATTTAATTGATAAAAGTGTTAAAAGAAAATATAATAAACAAAAGTTCGTGGAGAAAAGTGCAAATTGTGGCACATATGCTCATTGCATAAAGTTTAAAATTGTCAAGCACGGTATATGTGTGATTAGAAAAACCAAAAAAACAAATTATATTTATAGCAATTTGGGTAAATTAAATTATTAAAAGCACTCTCTCTCTCTCTCGCACACATGCGTCTACAGTTGTAGAGTTGAATACAAATATGGAGCTGTAAGTCCCCCAGAGCGTGGTGGCAGGCACATTTCATTATCAAACACGTGGAGCGTGCTTATCACCATAATTAATAGTAACGTCGAATTCTCCGAGTCGCGTGTCGTGGATAAGGTACAGTGCACTCGACCTGCATCTGAACATTATGAGGGAAACGTTCATCGTAATTACCATTCAAGGGACAAGGGTTTTCTATTGCTTTGGTTAACCCGCCATCGGAATGGCATTAATAATGTATGTTTCTCGCCTTTCAAAAAATAAAACGTGACTTAAAATTTCTACTATATAATTCAATTCACAATTTAATTAAATAATTCTTCACATCAGCGTACACTTAGGTTGTGTTTGGAACCTGACTTTCAATTTCCAAATAACTTATTAAATTTCACATTGTCTACTAATGTAATTTAACAATATTTTCATTTAAATTTAAATTTAAATTTTTTCTCTTTTTTATATATAATTAAATAATTATTTTTTAATTATTACACCTATTAGTTCTGACTCGATGCTGCAACACTAAGTATTGTTGTGAACTTGTTGTGTTAGAACACCAATGTACACAAACAGAACTCGAGCAATTGATAACATAGTTCAAAGCCAACCTTTTACATTTGCGAGACATTTACTTAGGTAAAGAATATCATTGTGTCAAATTCAACAAGAGTATATCAAAGTTTCAAGAGAAATATTCCATTGATCAAATCTCTTTGGTGTCAACTCTCTCACACACTTACAAGCAACTTTCTTTGCCTAAGTGTTCCACTGACCAAACTCCCTGGTTCTAACTAGATTGACAAAGACATATTTGCACTATTCTCTCGTTTGCTTACTTTTTTTTCCACTTAATTTAACATGTACAATAATCATCACTACTTAAGAGACAAAGTTCTCACTCTATTCACTTACCAAGTAAGCTTCAAGGGTCCAAGTCGTCAAATAAAGCCTTCTAACTTTAAACTCATTACATGTCAATGTCTTCTATTCATTTTGGATGAGAATCTCTAAGAAATTCACAATAATTTTGAACTACATCGTTTCCTGTCAAGTCTCTGCATTCTGGTGTTGCAATACTAGTGTTGACTTTTCTTGTAAGTAAAATATACTTTCTATCTTTAAGCAGGTCTGACAACAGTCCCCAAGATTACATGGTTTTTCTTATTTCAACAGATAGGATCAGCTAATTCAATGTTATATATGGACATTTGACTTGAGCAAATTAACTCACAATGATTGTGAATGAAATTCCAGCCAAAACTTTGCATTCCAACTTGGTTAATACTTTACGTACTTAGGCTTCTTCTAAACATTTTGGTGCTACAACACTGCTAACTAGTTTACCTACTTGGCACCACATCATTGCATCAATGTATCATCTGCTGTTATGCTGATGCCATGTCATCACCACGTCAGCGCCATGTGTTACAATATATATTCATAATCAAATCAATATCTTTATATATCACATACATATGCACATTTATTTTTATTTATATCTTATAACACAATCATTATCTTTATAAATAACTATATCATTCAATTATTATTATATACTTTATATATATTCAAATGAATTATACTATTCATCCTATTAAGACATTTTTTTCAAATATACTTCTTATATCAAAATAATTCCTAACAAATATTGTATCCAACTAGAAACCCTATCACAAACATAGCCTTTATTGTGTATGGTTAGAGAAGTTTATATTGTATAAAATTGATGTTGCTCGAAAGGTATTGTTGGTTGTGATATTTAGTGGGTGTTTGTCTAAGCTTATTTTTAAAATCTTATAAGTCATGTATTTATAAAATATTTTAAATATTTAAAAATTTATACATCTTATTTTAAAAATAAGTTAAAAAGTGTTAGTATAAAAAACCGATAGAATCGTTTTATAAGTGTCACACCACCAATCTACGGTTACAACATGACAATACCCACGAAACAAATATCTTAGCAGATACCAAAGTCTAAATATCAAATAATTAATCCATAATTTTCTATTTATTGCAAAATACGAGTCTATTATGTTGCAGTAAAAAATGAAATAAACCTAAAATATTACATAAGCTAGTCTTGGTTGTTTGGCAAAATTTAAAACTCATCTCTTGTCTTCCCTTGCTTTACTATTACTTCCTCATTAGTGTCATTTGTAAAAGGAGCTTGGAAAACATGAACAACTAATCGCCCAAGAAGTGATTTGCTTGCCTTTTGTCATAATGTGAACGTAGTACGAATATTTACCAAATTTACATATTCATTTGGAAATTTGTATGGAAGTAAACAGAAAAAAATTTAAACATGTATTGTAACACATATTTGATTTCACTTGCATGTTCTTTTGGTATATCCAGAAACTTAAATAGTTCATGTATCATTCACTGATTTAGACCTTCATTTTTTACTCTAGTCAAAGGGGGTCACATGCAACATTCTGATTGTCTCAATTTATTAACCTAATTAAGATAGTAATGTATCATTACCTATAATTCCAATTGAGTGAGTTACTTGACTCAATTTTTTACCCTGATTGAGAGAGTAGTATATCTCACCTATAACTTGATGAGTAGGCAAAACTAGTTCTTACACTATTATTTAGTTCTTAAGAGCATCATATTCAATTTTTCAATATTTCACAATTAACATGTCTAGTGCAGTTTAAATATGAACATGTGGTGCTAGTTCACATTCAAAGTATTTTTAAAATAAGGTAATTTGAGTACCAATTCATATAAATTGAATAGGAAAATCTTTTGCAAAATATTATGAAATAAATTTTCAGTAAAAATATAAAATTTTCGGGAAAACATTTGTTTGAAAAGAAGTTATAAAATTGACAAGATGTTCTACTTACCTAATATTAGCTTTACGACTCAATTTGTTCACTGATTAATGACTCTTGATTTTTTATTCAATTAGAATGATTTCTTATTTGATTCTAATTCAGTCCGAAATTCGATTCCTACATTTATTTTAATGCAACCTTATGGTTCATTTCGACTTCTTCTCGGATTTTAATGTACCTATTGAAAAGGTTTTTTTATACAAGGTTCACTTGATTGACTAACATTCTTTATATCTTGTTAGGTTCTAATCCACATTTTTACACATGTTTTAGTTTTAAAATTGGTGAATCTAGGTATTAAATACATGGAAATAAGTTTCTATCTATTTTCCAAGTTTTGAGACCACAAAAACATCTCTCATGACTGCAAAAAATGGTTCCATGGCTACATGATGAACCACAGTGCACTTTGGCTAGCATTGCGCTTAAATTCGCAATTGTGACTAGCACATCTGCGACTATGAATGTGGTCTGCAATTGCGTTGTTGGCCACGGTGCATATTGTCTCCTACCATGCTTAGTCTTCACAACAGTGAAGTAAGGCCTCGCGACTTAGATGGCTGTTACAGTGCATTCTACCTAGCACCGTTACCTATTTCACATTCATAGATGTGTGCACCGCAGTTGTGAGGACACGCCTCTCACTCGTGGGGGTGACTGTGAAGCTATGCCAGCTTGTGGGTAAGGCGTTATTTGGTTCGAGTTTTATTGCCTACACGATTTTGATCACTTTACTCTATGATTATACGTGTTTTACAAGTTTTGGGTTTCTTTTCATAAATATTAGGCATAAAATTGTAACTTTACAATTTACCAAAAAAATTTGAAAGAAAATGCAGGAATTTCCAAGAATTAACTTGCTTTACCCACTCTATATCTTTCGTCAATATTCTTGTGCATAACTTACACTAACATAATTTTGTTGATATTCTACCAACCCAAACTATGTGTGTAGCCTATACAAATTCATATATTATGTTTCTAAACGTGTGGATTAAAATTTTCTAGGATCATGCATGGAATCTAAAGAGTTGGTGCTAGAAAATTATTTCAAGTTTCTTGTGTTTTGTGCCAAAAAATTGCGCACACTCTCGCTCTCTCTCGCTGCCCGCCAATCTCTCTTGGGTTGGAAGGGTTTTTGTGTTCTTCTACGTTCTAATGTGATATGTGTGTGTGTGGTTGTAATAGGGTACATTATGTGTTTAAATAAATATTGGACTTCTTTATTTTTGGAATTAGATAGCCCCAAATCTCTACAGGATTATTCTACGCCAGTTTTCTTATTTCATCCTTTTATGGATATGGAAAGATGCCTTCTTACAAATCTATTAAATTTGGGAAGGTTTGACTTATACGAACATGTGCATATCTCCTTTCATAGTCAATTATAATCACCATAATAATTTTACACGAAAAATAATAAATAAATAGACAAATAAATAAATCATCCGCAAAAAATTTGCTATTATGATTATTATTATTGCCCAAAACTTTTGAGTATTATAATAAGATTTGATAGAAATTTATCATTATAAATTATTAAAAAAATTTTTGGTGTAATAGTTATAAAAATGGACTAAATATCATTAATATAATATAGTTAAGAATATTTATGGGTTTGTTTGGTTCCTTATTAGGGTGGGTAGGAAAAATGTTGGATTTGTTTGTTCCGTAATTTAACATTATTCATCACCATATAAAAATATTAAAAATCGAACATTTTATCATAAGAATTTTATTTAAATTCAAATTCAAAATTTTTCCTTTTTATAATTAACTAATAATTTTTTAATCATTTTTGTTCTATTCACAATCAATTCAACATTTATTCCTATAATTTTTTTACTCATGTTCATATTTTATACTTTATAAACCTACATATTATCACATTATCCAATCATTATTATATAGTAAATATCTATAAAAAGAAATTTTCTATTAAGCCAAATCTTACAAACTAAACATAAATTTTCCTTTAACTTAAATTACTAAAATTTCCTTACCCACCACAAGAAGTAACCAAATATACCTTTTGGTGATTTGAGTGGGAGGAAAATTCATGTTTGATATTAAGATTTGGGTGGGATGGAAATATATTCTTATATAGATATTTAATATGTAATCATGATTGAATGATGTGATAATATAAAGGTTTATAAGTATAAAAAATTGAATTTGAGTAGAAGCATTATAAAAATTGATGCTGATTTGATTATAAATAAGTATAACAATTAAAAAATAATTAATTTGTTACAAAAGGTAAGACAAGAAAATTTTTGAATTTGAGTAAAATTTATATGATAAGATGTTTGATCTATAAAATTTTAGAGTGAGAATGAATAGTTCCAAATAAGAACCTAAACAAAACCTATGTCATTTTTATACAAAATGAAATAACTTATAAGATATTTTAAAATAAGTTAAGAAAAACTATTTTTAAAGAATTTATAAACTCAAAACATTTTAATTTTTGAACTTAAAAGTTCTTTTGGGAAAAAATTACCAAATAATTTGTAAGAACTTATAAATTTTCAAACATTCTATAAGATATTTTGAAAATTTTATAAACTCACCTAAACATCCTCTCACCCCTACGTGTATACAGATTTGTTGAGAATCAATCTCACAAAAATGAATGGGAAAATAAAAAAAGATACGAATTATTTTTAACAAGTTTAGATGAGAATGAGCTACATGCTCGAGAGTGACTGACAAGAATTTTATTATTATGAAGTACAATTATGATACAAAACTCAGTCGATACAAAATTATACACGTACTAAACAATCAGACTGGATCCATATTAGTTTTTATTATGAGGCAGGTACGACAAGATTCATGCTTTAATTTTATTTATTTATTTATTTTTATATCTTTTGTGTGGCCTGTTCCTTTTTGTAACATACTGGAAGCGCACTTGAGGAAGCCTATTCTAACATCCTCTCATGACACTCGAGTGAACTAATCTAATTTGGCACTTTGAAGCCTCACCCTTGTGTCCTATTTACACATCAACTTTTACCTTTAAACGTCGCCGTAAGTGGGATTCCACGTTGTTTAGTCAAATGTTTATAAAACAAATTACTTACACATCGACTTTTACCTTTAGACGTTGTTGAAAGTGGGATTCCTCATTGTAGTCAAATCTTACGTTAATAAATTGCAATTTATTTATTTTATACTATAGCCCCCGTATAACGACAAAATTAACCTGCAAATTTTAATATTCAAAAGCGACGGTGACATTTTCTGCAACCAATGGCGGAGTTGATTAGTCCACATTTTACCACAAAAGCCCGACAATGGGCACTAAGTGGGGTTGGTTTCCATCAACTAGGCAATAGTTCTTCAATTTTCGTGAATATAATCATAAGACAATGACTGCCCACCTCCGGTGGCATTCTTCACTGACAACTCATCTCAGGTGTGGTTTTGATGAGAGGATTTTAAGTTGCAGAAAGTGTTTTGAGGAAAAGATTTTAGATAAAAGAAATTTTAAATCTACGTCAATCACTAAAAATATAATTTTAAAAGAGAAGTTAGGATTTAAAATTTTTTGTCATTCAAATAAATATGATGGATTTATTTTTATAGATTTAAAATCATTCTCTTTAAATCCATTAATTCAAAATGCAACCTTAAATTGAACTAAAACAAATTCTCTTTAGAGTGATAACGAAATACCAATAATGCTATTGAATGGGACGCTCATCTTTGAAAATTAATTTTGAAAGATTAGGTAAGATTTTATTTTTGAAGATAAATACTTAAAAAATCTGGTGCTATTGAACGTATTATGTTAAAAAATAAAAAACTTAAATTGCAAGACAGTTTAGAGAGTCATTTTATTTGATAAATTGTTGTATATTTTTGTAAAAACAATATGATATGTCAATTGAATAAAATATTATTAGCATGATCTGATATATTGATTAAATAAATTATTGTAAGTAAGTGGAATAGAAAGGGCAAAAAACAATATAAAATTTTATTGTGTCAAACATGTTTGCTACTCAAGCACATATGATCAAAGTTTCACACACGCATATGGATCTGACACTGCTCAGTTTGCCGATTAATATTAGTTCGCCAGTTTATGTAATGGTCAATATGTTGGACACGCTACGGTTCTACAAAATGATTAATTTTCTAAGAAAAGAAGACAACATTAATAAAGACCAAATGTGTATTTACAGCTCTAATTTCTTTTGGAAATAAAATAAAATCCTAGGGCCAGCGAAAAGGAAAGTGATGAATTCGCCTTGTTTGATTCCCCTTTCGCATCAACGTTCAACTTTGTATGCACTGTACTTAGTGTATTTGTATTAAATAATAAAATTATAACAAATGTTATAATTTTAATATTTAATAAATTATTTATATTTTTTTGATATAAAATTTATTATAATTTCAAACTCGATGTAAATACATTTCCTAAACGTTCGAATAGATCAACGGAGATGATTTCCGAAATGCTGGCACGCATGGGAGGCTTCATTGCCTAGCTAGCTAGCTAGGTTTGGTGTTTATGCCTTTTTATGGCTTTCTGTAGCATCTTTAATCCAGTTAAAGTGCCTGAGATGGCCCATTGCATCCATGGTGTGAGACATTAATGCCCCTTGCACCACTTATTGGAATGCCACGTGTAAATCAATTTCATTACTTACATGTGCTGTCATATCCAGGCAATCAGGTCCATCATCAATTTCGGTCGCTCATATTTGCTGGCTCAAGGGACTTGCAGTGATCAAGAGCAACAATAAGGCTAGGGTTCCTTACGTATGTTCAACATTATTGTTCCTTTGAAGACAATTTGATCCGGGAGTAACATCTGGGCGTTCTTTTTCAGAATGATTGACATTACACTCAATAATTCATGCTTGAGATAATCTTTGAAACAACTAGATAATAAAACAAAAACATAATTTAATGGGGTCCAAGTTGAGAATTTGCCGGTTTAGTGGAGATTGGTTCGGATTCAATTGACCAAAAGAATAATTGGGTGATGACTTGTTTAAAATACTCGTGCCTTAAGATTATAATTTTGGAGATGGCTTGAATTTGACATAAAATCAATGCCTATGTTTGGATGTAAATTTGTCTCCAACAAATTCATTTCTCGGAAACATAACTCATATCAAAATATTTTTTTTATCACTTTCTTTCTTATTTTTATATTATTTTTAAATTTTTATGTCAAATTTTATTCCTTCAAAATTTGGATACGAACAAAGACAATACATTCGGATTGAAACTTCGTTGATTTCGGTAAACAATGGAGAGGACTGGATTTACTCCAAAAAAACAAATAGGTTAGATTCAATTAACAAGTTGTTCAGAATACATCTGTAACGTGTGCCAGTGCAATCTCATTGCAATCCTGAATAATGCTAGCATATATATGTTTGTAATGACCAAATTGTGGAGACATTTCAATTAGTGCACAAGCATGTAATGCATTTGAAGTTTTCATTAGTCATGATAGATAACAAACATATATTACATAGAACTCATAAAAAAAAAAACCATGATTGTTGCTATAGGGTAAGTTGGATGGAGTGTCATAATTTCAATCAGTAAAATTATTATTCCAACGCATTCTTTTAATCAATTCACACGTAGACTAACAAGCAAAAAGTAAATATAATGGGACAAGATATGTTTACGCAATTCGAAGCCTTCAGCAGTGCTTTTCCAAGAAACAATGCTATCAAGTTTTGCTTTTTGCTAAATCATGAAACAAGATTAGTTTCAGTAAAAAAACATCCTCCAGTAATGCTTTTCTAATCATCCACATTGCCTTTCCAATTAGCATCACTAAAACTAACTAGATTGAGATTAGAGTTTTTGAGTACCATAGTCCAAGGTCCAAGGTTGAGTTAATGTAGCGAACAATCCTCTTAATTACACTTAAGCGACTCTCTTTGGGTGCTGATTGAAAGTGTGCACAAACTCCTATACCGCAACACATGTTTGGTCTACTTGCTTTAAGATAGAGTAGGCTACGTATAATGTTTTTTGTACACGTTGGGATCGATTGGAAGTTTAGTACCATCCTTTGACAACCTAGTCTGGACAAACATCAGTGTTTCAACACCACGGGAGTTTTTTCAGCCCAATATTTTTACAATTCACTTGGCATATTTACTTTGGAATATGAATACACCATAATTGCATTACTTCACTTGCAAGCCCAAAAAATAATTTAGTTTTCATACCATACTCATTTCAAACACTTTTTTTCATGAGGCTTACAAATTTAACCACAAGTTGTTGAGAGGTAGATCTAAAAGACTATATCATCCACATAAATTTGTGCCATAAGATTGTTGGTGTTGAAACGCTACAGGAATAGTGTATTATCCGCTTCCCCTCTCACATATCTTTCCTTCAAAAGGTATTTTGCAAGCCTTCCATAGCAAGCTCTTGGAACTTTTTTAAGTCCATGGAGTGCCTTTTTCAATCTATAAACATGATGGGGAATGTTTGAACCTTTAAAGCCCTTAGGTTCTTCAACATATACCTCTTCATGAATAATTCCATTCAATAATACATTTTTTATATTAATTTGGTATAGTTTGCAGTAAAGGTTGTATGAGATAGCAATGAGTAGCCTAATTTTTACAACAAATCGATTTTTAGTAACTAAGGAACTAAATACCACATCGCAAAGTGTTGGCCATGAATCATTGGAATATACATGAATGACTCAATTTGTACTTGAACTTGGTGCAATAACTCGCACTCAAACAACAAGCAAGAATGGGAAGAGAATATTCTCTCAAGTGTTCATTCAATTACCAAAAGGTTTTACACAACAACAATTGAATGTATTTATAGATATAAGACATTAACTAGGGGCTTAGGGAATGGAAAATGATGAAACACCTTTCAAAAAATGGCTCCAACGACCAAAATTCAAAAATAATTCAAATTTTGGTCTTCCAACTACATCACAATCGATTTAGGCCTAAACCGAATTAATTGCTCTGCCTCCGCATGACTTGTCACGTGCACTGGATTTGAAATTGCTTAACATCACGATCGATCATGTACCTGGCAATCGTAATTAAGAAACCCTTCCTCTTTGCCCTTAGGTCAATCATGTTCATTTAGCTCGATTGGGCTCCCACACAATTGCAAAGTCAAAAATGCTTGAATGTCAACCTGGCTTGTCCAAATCGATCTAGGATGGTTTGGATCACAATTCCAAATTTCCTTGGTTTTTGGACCTCCCAAGTTAGAGTTTGTTGCCAATTTCTATCATTTGGCTCCCTAATCATGTACTTAAATCCTCTAAACACCCAATTAAGTATAAAACATGTGAGCGACTCCTTGAGTTTGTAGGCCTTTAATCTCGTGACGGGTTTGGATGGCAATTTAAAGGGGTTCTTGGCCTTTGAAGTCCACATTAATCACCTTTTGCTTCAAACTTACTAGTGGGTTGACGGTCGATGAAGCACTGGCTTCTAAAGACATGAAAATACCTAATGTTAGGTTTGCTTCCTTTCAACGATTCATAGGGAGTTTTATAAAACTTTGGATCGACAATTACACCATTAATGATGTAGCATGCTGTATTTACAACCCCACCTACCATGTTTGACTCATTTTTTTGGTGTTTAGCATTACTCAAACCATTTCATGTATAGACTGGTTATTCCTCTTCACAACCCTGTTTTGTTGGGGTGTTTTTAGTGCAAAAAACTAATGTGCAATTTGATTTTCAGAACAAAATTCATCAAACATCTAATTCTTAAACTCACATCCATAGTCACATTGTCTCTCCGCTATTTTGCCTCGATTTCCTTTTTTCTTTGGTTTGAAGTTGAGGATATAACCTTTTAAAAGTGTTGAAAGCCTCTAACTTCTTCTGAGGAAATCAACATAAGCATATCGTGTAGAGTCATCAACACACACAAAAACATATTTCTTACCTCCTCGATTTGCAACATCAATTGGCCCCACCAAATCCATGTGTAATAATTCCAAAGCTCTACTGGTACATAGATGTCACAATATCAAATGAGATTTCCTGTGCTATTATACTTGCTAACACAGACCACACACACCTCTCTTTCTTTCTTTATATTAGGATAAGCATTCCTCTAACTACTCTAGCTCTGGAGATCCTCATTAAGTCATGGTAATGGAGGTGGCCTAACCTTTTGTGCAAAATCTTGCTCACATTCACATTTGTTCCAAGGCATGTTGTAGCATCATTCAGGAAGTTGTAGTTAATCGATAATCACCTTCCAATTAGCACTTAGTTGTTCTTTTCATCATAAACAAATATTTGTCAATGATAAATCTAACATGCAGGTTCTGATCACACAATTGGCTGATGCTAAGCAAGTTGGCCTTCAAACCTTCAATATAAAGTATATCCTTCAATTTTGGCATCCCTTTGACATAGAGTACGCCTTGACCAATTACTTTACCTCTTTTTCTATCTCCAAATGTTACATGACCCTCTCCCAAGCTTGTATACTTGGTTAAGTTTAACTTTTCTTTCCTTTGTCATGAATTTCTTGAGTTTTTTTGCCACCATAACTACTTCACCATTGAGGTTGGAATTCTTTTCCTCCGTGTTGCTTCTTTTGATTTGCAGCAACATCTCCTTCTACTCTTTGGCTGGAACCATGTTTATTTCGAACATTTTTAGCGAGCCCATTAACTCATCCAATCTCATTTTCTCCACATCCTAAGCCTCCCCTATGGCCACCACCTTTGCAAAGAAATGTTTTAAGAGAGTACATAAAGTCTTTCAAGCTAGCTTGGCTTTTAAGTACCTTTTTTTGAGTTGGTATGCCTAATTAGTTATGTCCTAAAGTTTCCCATTTAATATGGCAATCATCTCGTCCTTATTCATTCTCAAATTTTCAAACTGTGAGGTAAGCATTTGGAGTTTAGAAATATGGACAAAACCTTCGTGGATATTTTACAAAATATCCCATGTTTCCTTCGCTATTTCGCACGTGGAAATTAATTTAAATTACTCCTTATTGACTCCGGTGAAAATGGTGTTGATTGCCTTTATATTACTAAGCATAGTTTTCTCTTCTTCGAGCGTCCAAACACTTACATCCTTGACAACATTCCTACTATCATTCTTAATCATGGGTACTGCCCATCCATCAATAATAGAGCTCCAAACCTTCTTGGCCAAGGATTTAATGAAAGGCCACATCTTAGCTTTTCACTATGAGTAATTTGTCCCATCCAATAGTGAAAGCTGTGTGACTGAAGCACCTTCTTTTATGCTAATGGTCGAACCTCCAATTCTAGTATCTCACTTGCTAGCAACTAAGATCAAAAAGGGTGACGTGACTTTGATACCGCCTATAGGGTAGGTTGGATCTAGTGTTGCAATTTCAAGTTAAACTATGCTTAGTGATGTTGTAATTGTAGTGCATTATTTTAAACCAGATATTATAACATCAATTTGCATGTAGACTGAAAAGTGAAAAGTAAACATAAAGTGACAAGATATGTTTACGCAGTTTGGAGCCTTCGACCACTCCTACATTTGCGGTGCATTCGCCTATATTAAAGCAATCCATTATCTCAAATGATTACAACCAAATATAATCAAACACAAGTCCCTTAATCAAGTCCACTCATGAATCCAATACGTTGGTGTACTCCCATACTTTCTCTAGGTGAAATGTTTAGGTAAAAACTCATTTTGACCTCAACTTACACGTTGAATGGAAGTGTACAATATATAAGGACTTGTAAATACTCATTACAATAATGACAGAAACATGAACGTGGGTATTTCTCTCACTTTTAGCTCTGTAATCTCTCAAGAGAAGGCATACCGAAGCTTGCACTAATTCAACCATTGTTAATCTTCATATGTTAGCTCTAAGAAATATGAAAGTATAAACTGCAAAATCATCCAAATCTCCACTAGTCTAGAATTTGTCCAAGCCTGCAGCTGTTATTGGAGTCTCGGCTACAATATCCATTCCTGCATATTGATCTTACTTGTTTGGTAGATTTTCTCCTTTTTAGTACTATCATATTTTTATTTGACTTGTAAAAATATGATCAGATTTTTCCTTACCTTGCACGGTTATTATAAATAGTTTTTCATCAAATTTGGACTTCACTAATTTAAGCAAAGGTCAACATTTTTCATTTCTATTGTTAGGACCCGAGTGGTGGCGTTGCTGCACGAACACTTCTTCTTCATGCAAGACAACAAAGAACAGTGGGTTGGGGGATTGAGGGGTAGGGAGAAAACAACAGCTCCCTGATCTAAACAGTCCCTCCCATTTTCCCTGCATCGTTTTCTTCGTATACTTGTAGGTCATAAGTAAAGTGGATAAACAGAACTTGCTACTTTTTCTAGCAATTTTTGTGACCTTTTCGTGTCATTCTTGGCTTCCCTTATTTTCCATATTTGGAGATACATTTTTCTTGGGTGGAATGGAAAAATCAATAATGGGTGAGAGTGGGTGGTCTTGGCAGAATGATGTGAAATCGTAAGAGACGTGCAATTAATAAAGATCTTAAAGACTTGAGAAGCTCTTAGTCTTGCATTTTTATTAAATTTTTTAAAATGTACTTTTACATTTTAAATAATTTATTTTTATAATATATTACATCCGATAAAAAATACAACTCACAAATAATTCTGCACATGCATACGGGTTGCCAATAGTGTACCAATTACATCGATCCTCCAAAACAAAACTTTTTTCATAAAGATTTTCCATTGAGTAAAATCTTGAAACTAAATCCTTAGGGACACACAAAATTCAAATGCATTGCTGTTTTGTGAAAACTAGTAGTTGTACAGTGTTTCAAGTAGTGCTCTTAAGCTGGAATTTCCATATATACATACATAAATATATATATATATATAATGCATTAAAGTGATCAACTTTTTCAAAAAAAAATCTCTCTCTAACTGAAATTTTTCTGCAGGATAATAAGTTTTATAATAAAATAGATGTGAATGCAACTATGGATTGTTCTGTTTAGCCAACTGGTATACCAACCAAAAGATTCCATTAATAAATAAGCAATTAAAATGCGAGACAGAACTTTCCAATCATCCTTGGAAACGGAACTATGTAGGCTGGCAACTCAGAGATTGAATATTTCAAACCATAATGGTTTTTACTATATAGTTTGAGTTTTAATTAATTAGGTTGGAAGAATTAAACACAGGTGTTCTCACATACATAGTTTTGCAAAATAAATGGCAGTTCGTCACATAACCTCATAATTGATAGCACAGCTGTATTATTACGATTTTGAAGCTACTTTAGTAGCAAAATTAAATTTACATATTGTTTCTATTCCACGCGCAACTTTAATTATAACATATAAATTTACATTGTTACTCTTCATTAGAAAATGTGAACTTACACTGTTCGTCTATTGATTTAGAGGGGAGGGGTTGCTTTTGGTATTCACGCGTTAATTGATCAAATGCCTTTCCTTCCTTTATATTTATTGTTTTCTTTTTCTTTTTATATTCAATCCATTTTATTTCTTTAAATTTGTTTTCTCTGCAAATTTTTTACTCTCTCATTTTATTCATAATTTCTAATATAGTATTAATTTTTAATTATACACACATGATATATGTGCCACTTTTACCGGTTGCAGTTGTAGCTTACCAAGACTTTTATTTATATCTTCATCAGATTTATGTTTGCTGTTTTTAATATAACATCACGGTTCGGAGCATCCACAATTATGACAATTAAATGACATGGATAACAGCAAATCTTAACGAATTCGGAAGATAAACTTAATTACTCCATACTTCAAAACCCAAAGTTCTGAAAATATTGTTTCATTTTTTCACCAAAAATATACATATTTAATTATTATACTTTTTGAATTTTCTTTGTTTTTCATTATTACTTTTACACAATTTTCAATAAACATATATCTAAAAACATGCATTTAAAAATCAAAATAAATATACTCATTATTTTTTTCATTGAAGAATATAATGAATTTATTTAGTTTATAAATGGTGATAATTCATTTTATTCAAAATAAAAATATAAACTACGATAAAATACAGTGCCTATGTTTGTTTTGCTTCATACACTTCAAGAACATACACTATAATCATTACACATTTTAAATTTAATCTCACTTTTTCTTACTTTTATAAACTTTTTTAAAAAAAACACCAAAAAAACACACCCATTTAAAAATATAAACAAACATAATCAGTATTATCTTGGATAAGGTAATCTAAGAACATAAAAATGTATTATTCGTTGTTTTATTAGAAACTTATCCAAAAATTCATACTCTTAAGTATTCAACAAAATTTTCTTCATCCTCGGTGAAGAAAGAAAATACGTTTACAAAGTGACATAAACTGTGATATGACACGTGGATTATAAAAGTTCAATAAAGTTTCTACGCATGTGAGTGAATACTTTTCTTATCGCACGATGGACTTTAAATTCAAGTTGAAGTTTTCTAGCCAACTCTTTCTCCGTCCCGTTGCATTGTATAAGAATATACCAAAAATAATAATAATATAATGAAAAACGAATCTAAAACTAAAATTTAGAATCATGGTAGATTTTGGTGGTGTAGTGAATCATTGATCTGATATTTAATTATTATATCCAATCTTGAAATTATAAAGAATTTGTTTAAGTCCTATAATTTGACCAACACAATATATACATACATACATATATATATATATATATTGTAAGAATAATTGACCATAGATGCAAAAATATTTAGGTTATGTTTGTTTTAACTTTCTTGTGTGTTTTTAAGTGTAATTTTATTAAAAATTGTGTTTTTGAGTGTGAAATTTGAAAACAAACAAAGCCCTACACTTGTTAAACTAATATAATTTTATCACTAAGATAAATTAATACAATCACTATGCTTGGTTAAATATTTTCATTATTTTACATATATTTATAATTTAAAAATAAATCATTATTATTACGTGCCATCACGTTATCTAATAATTATATATGTGTGTGTGTCTGTGTGAATTCAACCAAATTAAAATATGTATTTCCATCAAAATTTCCAACCAAACATAATTCTACTTTTTCATCCTCATAAATAGCGAGTCAAACATAGCCAATATACATGTATCTATTAATTATCTCGACTTCATCTAAATCGCCAGCCGAACAAAATTAACTCGCTGGCAAATGAATTTGTAGGCTGTGTCTGGTCTTCTGTCCCTACAAACAATTGTCCATACTTCATTCATTACATTTTTAAAACATTTATTTATTATTTTTTAAAACTTTCATACAACTTTTAAAAAATGCACTTAAAAGGGCTTGCTTGGAAAACTCAAACAAACGTAGCCGAAGATTTTAGGGAGAAGATGAACTAAACCAAAAGGGTGAGAACCAATGAAGAAGTGGCAGAAAGCAAAGCGAAGCAAGCGGTGGAAGCAGTGCATGGGCTGTGGATGGCGTCGTTCACGAAGCGACTTAAATTCCGCGAACTACGACACTGGCCACGACAATTAATTCCACGGGAAAACAAAACACTACAGCAATTAAAAGATGAGTGACGAACGTGAGGGATGGGTGAGGGGGTCTAAAATATTTTTTATTCTTTACAACCTTCAAATTAGTCCTTTAATGTCGTGCAAATTAAAAAAAAAAATTAATATAACACCAAAACAAATACTAAAAATTCACGTTATAACTTGAACGCTATCAAAGTGATAAATGGTACAAAAGCAATTGAAATCTATTGATGCGCAAATTGGAAGAGAATTAATAGATACTGAGTAGTCAGTTGCCAAAATTTTCACTTTGCTTTTAATCCAATTATCCAAAGGTATAGCCATATAAGTATTCCATAAACAGAAGAAGTGCATTTTAGTTCATGTCACTCAAAGAAAGAAGAAAAATGGAAAAAGGGTACATCCACTCTGGCCAGGATTCCCTCATAGTTTTCCGTGACCTTATAATTTTAAATATTTTATTTCTTTTCCAAAAGCTTTATATTTTTTTATTTGTTATTTTGCATTTTATATTTTACACGTGTATTTTGGCAAACATGCGTCGGATACGTTTATTTTCCTAGTAACTAAGTCGGAAACGGTTTAACATTAACGGCACAAAAGTCCACTTTGATAGCATGACGTAAGAGAATAGCTCAGCCCGATTGGTGTGGCCAATAAGCTGTCCCTTCCAATTCTATGCTTCATTGCCCTGGATGGTTTATATTTTTTTATTGACCATATTAACTGCTTAAAAACAGAGGGCACGTACGGTTGGAAGAGTTGTTTTGATGATAAATGATATTTGTAAGTAATAGTACGTTTATAACGAATATTTGATAAAACGGAAGATACTGTTTACTTGAATTTATTTATTTATAAATATATAAAATATATCATAATGATTAAATGATGTAATAGTGTGTAAAAATAATATTTAGTTTACAGAATACAAATATATATAAATGTGATAGTATGTGTGTATATATAGGTATTGATTTTATTGTAAATATGTGTAATAATTAATTAATTAATTATATATATAATATGAAAATTTTAAATTTAAATTTGAATAAAATTTTTGTTGAATAATATATTTAATTGCATTAAATTTGGTGGGCTATTGGGATTTGAAAGGGGGTTCCAAACATGGCCAGAAGTATCTCAATATAATATTAATTTTACGAATTTAATAGTGATGAAAATTGAATGTAAGTTATCTTCATTAATTATTAGTTAACATTGCAACAGCGATGACTCCATGATATACGTTTACATAGTCACTTAATGCAGGTGATTAAAAAAATTTCATGAATAATTGTATATACGTAGACTGATTTTGCAAATCAATGAAAAGACGTACATTAGGAGCAACCTTATCTGTCACGTATGAATGAATAATTAAAAAATTCATGTAATACACCTCACTCCAGATGGGACTAGAACTTAGTTAATATCTTCGTGCCCAAACAGGCCAAGAATGGTTATAAAGAATTAATCAACCTGAGTTAATCAAATATAATATAAATTAGAGGTCAAATTTACTTTATTTTATTTTTAAATGAAAAAATGAATATCATCTGTGAACCTTAAACGACATCGTCGTCACTAATGACGTACGGCTTTAAAGATTAAAGAGTCAACCGCCAACTCCCCACGTGTAACTTCGACATTCGCGAAAGGTTTATCAACCGCATAATGAAACATATTCCAAAAATACGACACTGCGCATAAATACACATTAGCGATGATAATTATTTGAACCAAATAAGTGATGAAAATAATATAATAATCAAGCATCAAGTCGCACGTTGGTCTCTTTCATTCCCAGCCATTCTATTTTTTTTTTTTTTTCATTTTTCGCTTAAATCCTTCTTCCCTCGATATAAATACACCCACTGCTCGCCATTGCTGAGGCGCAGAAGTTGTCGTTCCAAAGCACTGTGTGAAACGACAAAACTATTGCGGCAGTACCGCCTTGGGATTTTACTGTCGTTCTGTAGGGGTGGAAAGGGAAACTAGGGGTATTACTGACATGGAGCAGAGTAAAAAGAGGGAGAAAAACAGTGGTGGTATTGTTTCTTTTGGGTCGATCTTCATGCATGCGGATGGTTGGGATGTGTTGTTGACGGGCCTGGGATTGCTTGGTGCATTTGGTGATGGGATTTCCATGCCGGTGACGCTGTTAGTTACCAGCAAGCTCATGAACAGTTTTGGGAGCTCTCAACTTTCGATGGCTGATAATTTTACTCACAGCGTCAACAAGGTCAACTCGTCTCCAATATGCACATTTTTGTTGTTTGTTAATTTGTGTTTGTTCTTGGGTTTTGACTTCCAATGTTGTTTCAGATTGGGGGAGGGAGATGATTATGGTTTGTCAGTAATTCTGGGCAAAATATGCTTTGTTTTCACTTTTTCTGGGCTAATGTCTCGTCATGTGGGACTAATCCCTGTTCCCTAGTTGGCACTTGGCAGACTTTTTTTGTATAATTGTTCTGCTTTTTTTCCTATCGTTTCATAGTCAGAACCTGAAAAGACGTTATTTTGTTTTATTCCTTTATTTTATCTTTTATTTTTCATGATCCTCTGGTTGATTTCGCGTTGTATAATTTTCGTCGGGTATTTGTAGGCTGCTTGGGAGAGAGGTTTTGTTAATACAGTGTTTGACAAGAATTTCGTTGAATTAAGCAGTACATTTAATTTTTTTTTAATAGAATAAAAAGTATAATTTTTAAATATATAATAATTATTAATAATATAATAAATATAATAATTATATTATAGATGAGTATATATATAAATATTGATTTGATTAAAATAATTAAAAAATAATTATTTTAAATTTGAATGAAAATGTAAATGTTTTGATTGTATAAATGGAATTAGTCTTCCGAGGGCTGACTGAATATTTCTGTCGTCTTGGGTTTCAGAATGCTTTAGTTCTTTGCTACATGGCTTGCGTGCAATGGGCTGCTTGCTTTCTAGGTAGGTGTTTTCCATGCTTGTATGTAGAAAGGAAAACTTCTGATTTCATTTTCATTTGAGATGGTTTAGGAACATCTTGGAATCTGGCCAACTTGATCAATTTCTTGCCTGTTCTATTTGGTTTCTTCAGAGGGATATTGTTTTACAAGAACAGCAGAGAGACAAGCTTCAAGATTAAGGACAAGATATTTGAAAGCTGTAATGAGGCAAGATGTTGGCTACTTCGATTTGCATGTAACCAGCACGGCTGAGGTCATCGAAAGTGTCTCCAGTGACAGTCTAGTAATCCAAGACGTCATTAGTGAAAAGGTTGATGTATTCATTCTAGTTTCTACATAACCGTTTCTTACACTATTTTTGATAGAAAAGGAGTTGAAACTGCATTTGTTGTTCCACAACATTTTGTCCCGTAATAGTTCATTTAGAATGTTGGGTCTCTAACATTCTTGCTGTCACCCACAGGTTCCGGTTTTTGTGATGAACCTCTCAACTTTCTTCGGATCCTATGTGGTGGCATTCATAATGTTGTGGAGATTAGCAATTGTGGGGTTTCCATTCATAGTATTTCTTTTGATACCAGGTTTGATGTATGGGAGGGCTTTGATGAGCATTGCAAGAAAAATCAGGGATGAGTACAGTAAAGCCGGTGTAATAGTGGAACAGGCCCTTTCTTCTGTCCGAACGGTTTATTCTTTTGTCAGCGAGAGCAAGACTATTGCCGCATACTCCGCTGCTCTTCAGGGAACTGTGAAATTGGGATTGAGGCAAGGCTTAGCCAAAGGTCTGGCCATTGGCAGTAATGGGGTTGTCTTTGCAATATGGTCTTTCCTGTCTTATTATGGTAGTAGATTGGTCATGTACCATGGAGCCGAAGGAGGCACTGTCTTTGCTGTTGGAGCAGCAATTTCCATTGGTGGACTGTAAGGATCTTCTCCTCGTAACTGGATTTCGTAGTCATTTGACTTCTTGTTGTTTATTCTTATTAGGCATGTACCCATCCTAGTGAATTATCCTATGGTGTTCCATCCAATACTTAGTTGATATTTTCTTGGTTGAACAGAGCACTGGGTTCCGGTTTATCCAACCTTAAATACTTCTCTGAAGCAAGGGCGGCAGCAGAACGCATAAAGGAGGTCATTGAAAGAGTCCCCAGAATCGATTCGGACAGTCTAGATGGCCAAATACTACATACGGTGTCTGGAGAAGTTGAGCTCAGACGTGTCGAATTTGCCTACCCGTCGAGGCCCGAGTGCATAATATTTGAAGATTTCAATCTGACAATTCCAGCAGGAAACACACTGGCATTAGTTGGGGGAAGTGGATCAGGAAAGTCAACAGTGGTTGCTTTGTTGCAAAGATTTTATGATCCACTTGGTGGTGAAATTCTCCTTGATGGTGTGGCTATTGATAAATTGCAACTCAAGTGGCTAAGGTCACAAATGGGATTAGTTAGTCAGGAGCCAGCCCTCTTTGCTACCTCAATTAAGGAAAACATACTTTTTGGCAAAGAAGATGCATCTATGCGAGAGGTTATGGAGGCCGCCAAAGCTTCTAATGCTCATAACTTCATCAGTCAGCTACCTCAAGGTTATGACACTCAGGTAATTAGTGTGGCTTGCTCTCTAGCACTTTGCTTTTTTGTCCTTATTTATCCCACTAAAGTGTAACACTAAATATTTTGAACTCATAGTTTCAACTTTTCAAATTATGATGTCTATTCACTAAGAAGAGTTAAGATCATGGTGGGCTTATTTTGTTTTCACCATTACGAGTTAAGTCACTGTCCCTACGCGTAGGGTGCACTGTTTTTTCACCTCCCCTCTGATTCTAAAATTAAATTCTTCCGGCGTATAAACGAAAGAAATAATTTAAAATTCAGGGCATGAACAAGAATATAATGATGCTCTTCTTGTCATCCTTGAAAAAAAGGATTTATTACTATTATTATGACGATTTCTGATCCGAGTGGTAAATTTAATTCATGAAAGAGCCTTGTTGGACATACTGTGTTCGGATGCTATGCTGTGTGCTTCCGGGTTATCTGAATGGAACAGCTTGACAAGGGACAACCATTATTTGAGGTTGAAAACTTGTTCGGATGTTATGCTGTGTGCTTCCGGGTTATCTGAATGGAACAGCTTGACAAGTGACAACCATTATTTGACGTTGAAAACTTGTTCCGATGTTATGCTGTGTGCTTCCGGGTTATCTGAATGGAATAGCTTGACAAGCGACAACCATTATTTGACGTTGAAAACTGCTTCTTGTATTTTTATGCACTATATAGACGACTTTCTCCAAGCTTTATAATGTTCTTGGAATGGAACCACACCAAGTCTTCTCATCCACCTTCTAATTAAAACTAATAATCGGTGCATGATCCATGCCCTTGACCCAATGCTGACATGAGGTGCACGACTTCCACAATTTGTGCGTTACACCTTCTCCAGATGACTCTCTTCATTTCATTATTTAGCTGCAGCTTTTGGATACCATAAACCGCTTTAAGGATCAGTGTGCCAGAGATGAGCACATTTTTTGCACCTCATTTATTTAATCTTCTAGTTAATAATATAATTAACTAAAGTCAATTACGCTATATGCTGCCTGTTATGTTTGACAGTTTCATACTAAAATTTTAGACTGCTTTGTTTGATGCCTATGTGCAATAATTGACAAAATAGCTGCTCGCGGTAACATGAAAATATGTCTACATTGCAGGTCGGGGAGAGAGGAGTACAGATGTCTGGAGGCCAGAAGCAGAGGATAGCAATAGCTAGAGCCATAATCAAGGCACCAAAAATTCTCCTACTTGATGAGGCCACCAGTGCTTTGGACTCTGAATCTGAGAGAGTAGTCCAAGAAGCTCTTGACAAGGCGGCGGTGGGCCTCACCACCATCGTCATAGCTCATCGACTTTCCACCATCCGCAATGCTGACCTCATTGCCGTGGTCCAAAATGGCCAGGTCATGGAGATTGGTTCGCATGATGAGCTTATTGAACATGATCGTGGCCTGTACACTTCACTTGTTCGTCTCCAACAAACTGAGAAAACCAAAGAACCTGCCGGTCCTTACGGCGTTGGACCATCGTCCGTTACAACCAATGAAATCCCTAGCACGAGTAGCAGAAGGCTTTCGATAGTCAGCAGGTCTAGTTCAGCTAACGCAGCTGCAGCGAGCCGCGGCCTAGACAAGGAAATTGTGTCTCATGATCAAGTGTCTCCGACACCTTCATTTAGGAGATTGTTGGCCATGAATTCGCCGGAATGGAAGCAAGCAACGTTGGGGTCCATAAGTGCAATACTGTTTGGTGCTATTCAGCCAGTATATGCATTTGCTATGGGATCAGTGATATCTGTTTATTTTCTACCAGATCATAGCCTAATCAAGGAAAGGATAAAAATATATGCATTGAGTTTTCTTGGGTTGGCAATATTCTCGCTCTTGATCAATATTTGTCAGCACTACAATTTCGCTGCAATGGGAGAGAATTTGACCAAGAGAATACGAGAAAGGATGCTGTCAAAAATGCTCACATTTGAAGTTGCATGGTTCGATCAGGATGAGAATGCTACCGGAGCAGTATGCTCTAGACTAGCCAAAGATGCCAATGTGGTATGTCAACTAACCATGCTTTAATCATGGATTAATAATTCTTCAGCGAAGCAACTCTAGACTGATGTTCTGCTGTACATCTATGTGATTTTCCTATAGCCAATTACCTTTTATTACTTTTGTGCTGCTTTTTAGTCTACTCACATGTTGATATTTAACACAGGTGAGGTCTCTGGTGGGTGATCGGATGGCACTACTCATCCAGACAGTCTCTGCAGTAACAATCGCTGGCACCATGGGCCTTGCTATTGCCTGGAAGCTTGCATTAGTAATGATAGCCGTGCAACCCCTAATCATAGTATCCTACTATTTGAAGCGCGTCCTGCTCAAAAATATGTCAAAGAAGGCTATTAAAGCTCAAGATGAAAGTAGCAAGATTGCAGCCGAAGCTGTCTCCAATCTTCGAACTGTGACAGCTTTTTCTTCTCAATCCCGGATTCTCAAAATGCTAGAGAAAGCCCAGGAAGGGCCTCGAAGAGAAAGCATACGACAGTCGTGGTATGCAGGCATTGGGCTTGGGACATCCCAAAGTCTCATGACATGCACTTGGGCCTTGGATTTTTGGTACGGTGGCAAACTCATAGCAGAAGGCTTCATCGGCGCCAAGGCGCTATTTCAAACTTTCATGATTCTGGTGAGCACAGGCCGTGTCGTAGCCGATGCTGGCACTATGACTAATGACCTGGCAAAAGGTGCTGATGCAGTAGGATCAGTTTTTGCTGTTTTGGATCGGTATTCCTTGATTGAACCAGAAGATCCAGATGGTGAGAAGCCAGATAGGTTGACAGGCCATGTTGAGCTGCATGACGTTGATTTTGCCTATCCTGCTAGACCCAATACAATGATCTTTCAAGGCTTTTCCATTGACATTGAGGCAGGAAAATCTACTGCACTGGTAGGTCAAAGTGGATCTGGAAAATCAACCATAATAGGCCTGATCGAAAGGTTTTATGATCCACTTAGAGGAGTGGTGAAAGTTGATGGACGAGACATTAAGTCATATCACCTGAGGTCACTGAGGAAGCACATTGCACTAGTTAGTCAAGAGCCCACGTTGTTTGCAGGTACCATACGCCAAAATATCACTTACGGAGCATCAGAAGATATTGATGAGGCTGAGGTCATCGAGGCATCCAAGGCTGCAAATGCACATGATTTCATCGCCGGACTGAAGGATGGCTACGACACTTTCAGTGGAGACCGAGGGCTGCAGCTATCCGGTGGCCAGAAGCAGAGAATCGCAATTGCTCGTGCCATACTGAAGAATCCTGCAATTTTGTTACTAGATGAGGCGACAAGTGCGTTGGACACGCAATCGGAGAAGTTGGTACAAGAAGCACTTGAGAGGGTGATGGTGGGAAGGACAAGTGTTGTTGTAGCACACAGGCTGAGTACCATACAAAATTGTGACACAATTGCTGTTCTGGACAAGGGAAAAGTAGTTGAAAGGGGGACTCACTCTTCATTGCTGGCCAAAGGGCCAAAGGGAGCATATTATTCACTTGTTAGTCTTCAGAGGACGCCCAGCAACACTCAGACAATCAACTAATGCTTAAAGGTGTCTTAGGCCTTTAACTTCTGAGATTCTAATGATTTTGGGGCCATTTAACTTTTATTTTTTGCTATTTTTGAACAAGAAAGAAGTGAATGTAACATGTATCTACTCTGTGAAATGGATCTATTTTGATTTCCTGGTATATGCGAAAATGTACGGAAAGAAGTTTTCTGTTTACATATACAGATTAAGTCTCTTTCAATTACGTACGTAGGGCTGCAACATTGACTTCTGAAGCAACAATGTATGAATCTCAGAAACTTGCAGATTTTTTTTACACTTCTGATTTTTTTCTGTTCCCTTACATTATACTCCGTAAAATAGTTAAAGAAAGAGAAATCAGGGCATTGTTAACCATCATGTTAACCGTAGTACTTCAATTTACTAAATAAAAAACAAAAAATCAATCAATAAAACAATTTGAAAAAATCTCAAAATTTTAAAATATCCAGAATTCGACCAAAATTTCATGATCTTAGTCCCTATAGTAGAATATATAGATTCTTGTTGCATGATACTCAGCCTTCGTGAGCGCTAACCTCCGATAACATGTACAAGACAAAATGCTCATCAAACTCGTGCTTGCTACGGACATCCTTAAACTGATGCCCACATAATTAATTATTCAACCTGCATGCTTCTCCAACTATAGTCGCTTTATACGCAGTAAATTTTCCTTATATATGTTACTGCTGCTACTTAAAGTTGCTCACATCGCAAGCTTTCGTTTCCCCTTTTATTTACAGAGGATGGCCACCAGCGATAGCTAAAACAAGGCATCACTTCTCGATAATGGGAAAAATGCGGCAGCATTTGAGAAGAAAATGCGTGGTTTGTTGGGGCGCATTTACATGTTTTGCTGATGGTTATGACATGGCGCCGATGATTCTGGGTTTTCTGGGCTCCGTAGGAGACGGAATTGGAGCGCCTTTGATACTGTTTCTGTACAGCAGGCTGGTGAACACCATTGGCAGTGCAAATACTTCTCCCGCCTCCAGTTTTATTCCCCACATCACACAGGTTTGTGCCCTAAAGCAGAAAGAAAATATTCATGCCCTATCTGGTTTCTTGGTTGCCAGAGTTGCTGATTGTTTGGCTATGTTTGTTTTATTTTTAACACAATAAAATATACGTTTAAACCATTGCACTTTTTATTTTTATTTTTATTTTTTGTACTTATTTTTTTAAAAAATACACTGAAAAATACTAAAAAAAATGAAAACAAACCCAGCCTTTGTATTTTGTGTAAACAATAGATGACATAAATCACTGTAAGAAAGTAAGAAACCATGCTATTGGGAAAGTAAATCAGACGGAAAGCAAGTTACTTGGCGATTATAAGTGTGCATTTGGCAACGAATGCGAACTTAGTTTTACTTTACATTGATCTAAAAGGTGTTTGTCTTTGACTAAACCTGTATTTAATAATCTATAAGGTTACATAATTTACAGGACATTCTTTGACTTTATAAATTTACACATCTTACTTTTAAAAATAAATTAATAAAATATTTAGACAAAATAATATAGTCCTTTTATAAGATTTTATTAAGATTTATAATTATTATTAATTATAATTTTTTGATATAATCATATTTAAAATAAATTAACATCATCAAAATAATGTAATTGTATATATTCATGCTATTTTTAATATACATAATAGAGTATCTTATAAAGCCAAATTATTTTTAAAGGCTTTTATATATTCCAAATATTTTATTTTGAAAAATTATAAGTTATTTTATTAAAAAATTATTAAACTTATAAAATGTTTAAGAGCTTATTAGTTACTCAAAAGTATTTGGTAATTTTTTTAATAAAATAGTTTATATTTATCAGTATTTTGAGTTTGTAAGCTCTTAAAAAATAAGTTAGTTTTTCTCAATTTATTTTCAAATATTTTATTAACTATTTTGCTATATATATATATATATTCAAAATATTATAAATATCTTCAATTACATTATTTAGTAAAATTTAGTTTATTTTTATAATTATTATATCAAAAAATTGTAATTAACTACAATTATAAATTTCCACAAAAATTTAACAGGACACTGTTTTCTGTTAAAAATTCCTTGCTTTATTGGTTTAATAATGTTAAAAATATCAAATAGTAACGCTGATTCCAATCGACTTAAGTACGAACTTCGAACATTTACTCTCACTCAAAAAAATAATTTGGTTAAAATAATTGCAGTTTTGCGTCGCTCGGACAATATGATCAGCAAAGAAACTAGCTGACTTCGATATGTCTTTTGGAGAATTTAACAGATAGAAACAAACAAAAGCTAGTAAGAGTATCTTTTTTATTAAGGCACAAGCCAGACACTCCAAAAATTATTCTCCAACAGAGCAGGGAAGATGCTCTCAACATGGCTTTATTTGAACATTTTGAATCCTATATCAAATCGGCATGCTATTTTATTTAAAAATATTTGTTAAAGTAGAACATTTTGCCAATCACTTGCCAACTTGAGCAGTCACAAAGAAAGGAAACTAGAATATTTGGTCGAAGTGGCAGCTATTTTGTTTTAATGTACTTAGTCACGAGGACGGAGCAAACTAGATTAGCTGAAAGATGATTATCGATTCAATAACGTAAGGTACTCCTGCTTTTTCAAGGTAAAAAGGGATAGAGAAAATGTTTCGAACTAATGTTCAAGTACCAAAGATAAGCGCTGAAGTAATCTATGCTATACTCCTAGAAAAAGACCTTCAAATAATAGGATACTTGTACCTGAAACTGATAGATATGGATAGATGGAGAATATTTAGAGACATGAAACAACTCCCTCTGAAGAACTAGACAAAATAGCCCGTAACTTCCAGAGAAAGAATGCCTCCTCACAAAGGGGTTGCAGTGACCAAATCGAGTGACTTTACCAAAAACACTAATCTCCGCAAAGTCGTAAGACCATGTTATAATTTTGATTTACTAATTCTTTTCCTTATTTTTCTAATCAAGTTTTTTACTACCGTCCAATCTACCTAAAAGGAAAAGGCCCAAGTAAGAGATGGTCAGGAACGGACTGAAATAGAGTTCAAATTTTGCGCCTAATCTTTCTAACATGAAAAATATACAGATGCACTCATATTATGCTGCCAACTGATTTGTTATGTATATTTGGTTACAGAATATGTTGCTTCTCTGTTACTTGGCCTGCGGACAATGGGTTTCTTGTTTCCTTGGTCAGTGTCATTTGCCACATTTAGGATTTTCATTCCCTTTAATGATACATGTGATCTTGATTCGTTCATTTTTTCAAAATTCTACAGAGGGATATTGCTGGACAAGAACTTCTGAGAGACAAACTTCAAGACTTAAGGATTCAGTATTTGAAAGCAGTGCTGAGGCGAGATATGTGCTGCTTTGATGTCCATGTCTCCAGCGTAGTTGAAGTCATTGCTAGTGTCTCCAGCAACAGCCTCGGCATTCAACAAGTCGTCGGTGAAAATGTTCGATACTTAGTACTGATCAAACACAATCTTCTCTATTAATTGAGAATGCAATAATGGTGTTCAATATCTAGTCAAGCAAATCGCAGTTTTCGTGATGGACTTATCAACTTTCGTTGGGAGCTACGTTATTCCATTCTTGATGCTTTGGAAGCTAGCACTTGTGGGGTTCCCATTTGTACTCTTACTAGTCATACCAGGCTTGATTTATGGAAGAACAGTCATGAGCGTGGGAAAAAAGCTTAGGGATGAGTACACTAAAGCTGGCACCATAGTAGAGTGGGCAGTTTCTTCCATCCAAACGGTCTATTCATTTTTTGGGGAGAATAAGGCTATTGCTAACTATTTAGAGGCTCTTCAGGCCACCGTAAGATTAGGGCTAAGGCAAGGCTTGGCAAAGGGTCTAGCCATTGGTAGACACGGTGTGACATTTGCAATTTGGGTGTCCATCTCTTACCATGGAAGCAGATTGGTCCTGTATCATGGTGCTCGGGGAGGCACTAGCTTTGCAGTTGGTGCTACCATGGTTTTCGGGTGGATTGTAAGAATCTCTACTTTTTGTTGGAGGTAGAAATATCATGTTTATGTGACTAACTAAACATGCGCTATGCTCTTTTGTTGAACAGAGCATTTGGCTCTAGGTTGTCCAACATCAAGTACTTCTCAGAAGCAAGTGCAGCCGGAGAATGCATGATTGAAGTCATAGAGTTCCAAAAATAGACTTAGACAATGTGGAAGGCCAGATACTGGAAACTGTGTTTGGAGAAATTAAATTCAATCGCGTTGCATTTGCTTACCCCTCGAGGTCTGACACCGTCATTTTTGAAGATTTTGATCCAAGAGTCCCGGTAGGAAAGACAGTGGCATTGGTTGGTAGCGGCAATGAATCTGGGAAGTCAACAGTAATTGCTTTATTGTAGAGGTTTAATAACCCCATTAGTGGTGAAATCCACCTTGATGGGGTGGCTATTGATAAGTTGGAGCTTAGGAGGTCAAGGTCACAGATAGGACTAGGGAGTCAGGAGCCTGCAATGTTTGCAACCTCAATTAAAGAGAACATACTTTTTGGCAAAGAAGATGCATCTATGGAAGAAGTTATTGAAGCTGCCAATGCATATAACTTCATCAGTCAGTTGCTAAGAGGTTATGATGCTCAGGTTGATATTTAGCTCCACTGCTCAATTTCTTTCTTATAATTTAAGGCATGTATGTGTAGTCCAAGACAGCAATGTGTCCGAACATGTGGGAGAAAGGGGAACATAGTTATCTGAAGGACAGAAGCAAAGAATAACAATAGCAAGGGCCACAATCAAGAAACCTGAGATTCTCTTGCTGGTTGAGGCCTCCAGTGATCTGGACTCAGAATCAGAGCGGATCGTCCAAGAAGCTCTGGACCAGGCAACCATTGGGCACACCACCATCATTATGGCTTACCGTCTCTCGACCATTTGAAATGCTGACGTCATAATGGTTCTCCAAGATGGACAAATTAAGGAGAGCGGCTCACACGATCATCTCGTGGCTGATGAAAATGGTGTATACGCTTCAATAGTCCGCCTCCAACAAAATGATAAGATCAAGAAGCAGCTGATGCTGATGACATCAATGTTTCATCTGCAAATAATTTAAACGCTGACATTCACAGCATAAGTAGTAGAAGGTACCAATTCGGCTAACTCAGCTGCACCAGGCCAACATATGGAGCCAACAATTGTTTTCACTATTAGTCAAGTATTTCCAGCTCCTTCATTCAGAAGATTGCTAGCCATGAATTTGCCCGAGTGGAGACAAGCAACATTTAGGTGCATATGTAGGTGCAGTTCAGCCTGTTTATGCATTTGCATTGGGGTCAGTGGTTTTTGCCTATCTCTCACCGGACCACGGCGAAATTAAACGAGACAAGAAAATATGCCCTGATTTTTTGGGGCTAGCAGCGTTGTCCCACTTCATCAATATGGTCCAGCATTACAATTTTGCGGCCACGGGAGAATACTTCACAAAGAAAGTCCGGGAGAGGATGCTGTCAAAAATGCTTACTTTTGAAATATGTTGGTTTGATCAGAACGAAAATTCCACCGGCGCAGTTTGGTCTAGACTAGCAGAAGTTGCTAGCGTGGTACGTTTGCTAACCATGCTTCCTCACAAATTAAATGTGATTTGCATTTATATTTATTCTATTACATCATTGCATATTTATCTGCACAATCAAGCTCCTTTTCCGAATTATATTCTCAAGTTGGTGTCTTTTACTATTCAGAATATAAATAG
The DNA here is from genome assembly GCA_019155195.1 of Avicennia marina. Taxonomy (NCBI): domain Eukaryota; kingdom Viridiplantae; phylum Streptophyta; class Magnoliopsida; order Lamiales; family Acanthaceae; genus Avicennia; species Avicennia marina. The sequence goes on from CM032765.1 coordinate 13,217,390, forward strand.
GCTCAAGACATCCAGGCGGGGAAATCAATGGCGTTGGTAGGACAAAGTGGGTTTGGGAAACCAACCATTATAGCCTTGATCCAACGGTTCTACGATCCAACCGAAGGCCGGGCGATAATCGACGGCCGGGATATCAAGTCGTACAACCTAAGGTCGCTGAGAAAGTACATCGCACTCGTCAGTCGTCAGCCAGGAGCCCTCGCTTATCGCCGGCCTACACGTCAGAATATGACACCAGCGAAGCAGAGCTCATTGAAGCAGCCAAGGCAACAAATGCACACGATTCATCACGGCCCGCGGGTTTACAGGACAGTTACGACGCGTTCTGCGGCAACAGGGGGCTGCAGTTGTCCGGCGGGCAGAAGCAGAGGATCGCCATTGCCCGTGCCATACTGAAGAACCCGGTGATCATCTAGCTGCTGGACGAGGCGAGGTGGTGCACAGACTGAGTACCATACAGGATTGCGACACCATTGCCCCTTTGACAACAAGAAAGCGGTAGAAATGGGGAGTCATTCGTCGGCATTGGCTAATAGGCCAAGTGGTGCGTACCATTCTCTGCTCAGCCTTCAGACAATTGCGCTGCCCACCAACGTCTGAATTAAGATACTTATGGTTATGTTTGGATCCACTTTTCATCAACCTAAATCATATATTTTGCAAAATTTCACTTTTTATCTATTTTTTTTTTTCTTATTTTTGCACTATTCTTAGGTTTTGTGCCAAGTATTCATCCTCCTAGATTTGAATCCAAACGTAATATCGCATTTTTTTTCACGCGGATATAAATTAATGTGGCTTCCTTTCTCTAGTATATGTGATCAAATGGTTAAAATTGACAATTTTCTTGCGCTGACGTGAGGGTAATGGCTCACAAGCCGAACTGAGCTTTACCCGACAAAGGGAGAGCCCGTAACAACATTGGACATTATGTGGAACTGAGAGCGCAACTGACTACACATATTGAAAAGGTTACACAATATCTCAAGCCCCATATATTTGGGTTGGTGGCCCAGAGTCCCTTTTCCCAAGTATCAACAATTACATGCCCAGAAGATGAGAAGCAAGAGAGAGAGAGAGAGAGAGAGAGAGAGGTTAGCTAAATTTCAACCGTGTTTGGTGTGCGTCTTTGGTATCTTTGTTTATAATAAAAAAAAAAAAAAAAAGTGAGCTAATAATTTTCACTGACCCCAAAATCATTACTCTAGTTACCCAGTAACTAACACATATCCCTTTCTTACCTAATCCATAGCTAATAAATCTTGGGAGGCGTCTCTAATCAATGCTTAACATTTACACATCCCACGTGTTGCATTTATACCGTGAATTAATGACATGAAACTAGTTATTTTGCACACTCGTGAACAAATTATTTTTAAAATAATAAAAAATTATAAATAGTTTAATGATAGATACTATGTTAATAATAAGTTTATCTTATTTAATTTAATAATATTATGACAAATTTACATCATGAAATTTTATATTTAAATATAATTTAAAAATCATGATAGTTTTATCTTGGTCTATTTTTTTATATATAGTATATCCACATAATTAAGCAAGTGTTTGGGAAAAAAAATTAAAAAAGAAACAAAAATATATAAAAATCCGCGTATACAAAATAAAAATTATTTGATGAGAATAAACTATTTTCTTAAGCTTTCTTGATATGTATTAATTAAGATGAAAAGAAATTTTGAAAAAAACACTTGAAATAAATAAAATTAATACTCAAAACATATTCAAAAAAATACTAAATGATCAAAATTTAATTATTATTGCGATTCACGCTTAATATATAGTATATACGGAAAAAAAAAAAAGGAAAAGTTATACATACATTCACAATGAAAAAGTCATCAAGCGATTAAAAAAACAAACTTCCTTCACTTTGATGTCCTATTTTATTTTCTTTAGATTATGATTAAACCGTTATATGTTTAAATAAAAAGTTTATTCTTTCGACATGTTTTTTTATTAATAATGGCATAATACTCTAACCATTGAAATTTCTCCATCAACCCTAGAATCATCATATTCCAACACAAAAGTTATCATGTTGCAATTAAAAAGCCTCACTTCCTCATTTCTTCTCTTACATGTTTGCTTGTTGTATGCGTTTTATTTTTCATTTGATTAAAAATTTATTCAATTAAACAAAAAAACTTGAAAAATTGCAGAAGCTTCAAGCAAGTTGGGCTCGTGCAAATTTCTTGACCCATCAAAGTAAATCAGAGCCCAAAACCACATCGGACCACTGTCTGAAAATTGAAAAGCCCAAAAGAAATCACCTCCGTTACTAAAAATGCCCACTCTAGTTTTCGAAATTTCGCCGTATAGAAAATGCGGAGGTTCACGTAATAATAGCAATTCCCTGTTTCACATAAAACTCCACTAAGCCAACATTTTTCTCTCGCATTTACCTCTTCCTTTGGTCTCTTTTGGGACTTAATTCGTTTTGTTACGAACTGGCGAGGAGCAGTCGAAAGAGGAGAAAAGATTTATCGAAATATCCGAGTAGAGTTTGATCTGGTCGGTTATTGTTAGATTAGATCTGTTATCATCTTTTCCCTATTTCTTAAGGGTGGAGATTTTACAGGTCAGTTCTTCTCTTTTCTTTTCTTTTTTTTAAAAAAATTAACTGAAAACATCAGAGACAATGTTTTAGCCGTAGTATTTGAATTCGTTTATGTTGTTTTTCTTGTGGTGTTTTGTTTGTATTGTTAACGTTGGGAGTTGACGTTTGTGTACAGAGATGAAGCGTCTACGGGATGAGGTGTACATGAGCCCTCAATTTAAGCGGCCGTTTAGTTCTTCTTCTTCTCGCGGGGAACCGTAAGCCCTTGTTTCAGTTTACACGTCTGGAATTCGTTTAATATTGACTGATTTACTTGCGTTCGTTGTCTGATGTCGTGTTGTTATTATAATTTTTTATTCTGCTTTTGGAGTCGCCGTGTAGTATTTCTTGTGAAGAGAGTGGTTTTGTGATTCAACTGTGAGCTATTGAACTTGATCTGATAAAATCATTTGTTCATGGACGTGTCCGAGTGGTTTTTGTCATGCATCAAGCATCTGGTAGGTGGCCTCCTTAGGAGTGGTTGCAGAAATCGAAAGGGGGAGGAAACAAGAATTAGGTTAAAATATTGTGGCGAATAGGGCTACATGTTACTGGGATCGTAGGGAAAAGAAAATTTGGATCTTTATGCGATGCTCTACCTTTTCTTCGTTTGCTTTTGTGAATCTCTCTGGTGATTAAGGAGGGGTTGGGTCTGATGGGTTTGAGAAGGTTGTCAATGGACCAACCAAGCCTATCAGTCGTATTTCGGCTGTCTTGATATGAGGTCTTTTTTTGAAATTGTAGTTGGTATTGACATTAATGATCTTGTAAAAACTTGTTAAGGTGGTAAATATTTGCAATTCGGGTCTGACATTTTTTTTTTGAAAAGGTTAGGGCAATAATTAGTTTGAACTTTTTGCACGTAATTCATAGCTGTTGTTCCAGTTTGAATTATTTGAATTGTTTTGAGCTTGACTTGAACTTTTGTTTTCTCATTGTAATATAAAGGTATGGGCCATCACCTGCTCCAGTGAGCAATGGGGGTGGAGTTGGAGGTGGAATTGGAGGTGGAGGTGCAGGTGGTGGAGGAGGAGGTGCTGCTGGCGGTGGTGGTAGTATTAATGGTAGCGGTACTGGAGTTGGTGGCAATGGTACAGGTGTTGCTGCTGGTAGTACACAAAAGCTCACTACCAATGATGCGTTGAGCTATTTGAAGCAGGTTAAGGACATGTTCCAGGATCAAAGGGAAAAATATGATAGGTTTCTTGATGTCATGAAAGATTTCAAGGCTCAAAGGTTAGTAAATTCTTGTTTTTTTCTTTTTTTGGAGTGGGGAGCATGGGGAGTGCATGATCGACCTGTATAATTGAGAGATGAATGGAAATAATTCCTTGTGACTCTACTCTTCTCTTGGCAGAATCGATACTGCTGGTGTCATAGGGAGGGTGAAGGAATTGTTTAAAGGGCACCCTAATCTCATCCTTGGGTTTAACACATTCTTGCCTAAGGGTTATGAAATTACCCTCTCTGAGGAGGAAGAGGCTCCACCAAAAAGGACAGTCGAGTTTGAAGAGGCTATCAGTTTTGTCAATAAAATTAAGGTGGTTATCTTTTGTATGGTGATGAAAGGTTTTGATTTTAGTTTCTGAGGAAGTCCAATAACAAAGAATATGTTCTTTGCATTGTTCACCTGCAGAAACGTTTTCAAAATGATGACCATGTTTACAAATCATTCCTAGACATCTTAAATATGTACCGGAAAGAACACAAGGGCATAACTGAGGTCTACCAAGAGGTATGCATCTCTTCTTTAATCAAAATTAAATTTTTTTCCATTCTGAAATATTAAATTTTATTTTTTTGCAGGTTGCGGCACTTTTTCGTGACCATACAGATCTTCTTGAAGAGTTCACCCGATTTTTGCCAGATACTTCAGCTACTGCTTCAGCTCCTCATGCATCTTTTGGTCATCATTCTTTTCACCGATCTGATGATAGGAGCTCTGCTTTGCCCTCGATGCGGCAGTCTCACGGCGATAAGGTTCTTGCTCTACGTTTATATATATTGTGCAGCCCTTACTGATTTGCTGCTTGCATGTAAATATTTTATGTCCTACAAATTTTTAGCAACGGCTGCGGAGGGACAGGGTCATCGACCCCAATCGAGAAAGAGATTTTAGTGTTGAGCGTCCGGATATGGATGATGACAAAACAGGTCTGAAGTTGCACAAGGAGCAAAAGAAGCATATCGAAAAGGAAAACCGGGATAGGAGAATCCATGATCAGGATGACAGAGATCCTGACACTGAGAACAATGGAGACATAAACATGCATCGGCTTTCTGACAAAAGGAAACCAGCTCGGAAAATTGGAGACTTTGGGGCAAATTCAAATTTGGCCTCTTATGATGATAAAGACGCACTGAAAAGTGAGTTAAGAAGTGACTATGTTTTTCAGTGCTGACGCAGGAAAGCTGTTTAATTTACTTTGCTAGCAATTACCACTTTGCACCACAAAAATGATAGCCTTCCCCTTCCCTTGCCCCCACCCCCACCCCCTTTTTCAATTTTTGTGAAGTTGGTTTTTTAAGCAGAGTAATTTCATAGTGGGTAGAATGATATATGGTTTCCACTTTTTAACATTTAGTTCTGGTTTATCTTGCCAGGTATGTACAGCTATGAGTTCTCTTTTTGTGAAAAGGTTAAAGAGAGATTACGTAGTGCAGATGATTATCAGGCTTTCCTAAAATGCCTTAACATTTACAGTACAGAGATCATTAATAGAAAGGAACTGCAGAGCTTGGTACGAACATGATTCTTTCTATTAGCACTATCTACTATTCACTTGGTACCTGCTAGCTTGGCTTTAAAAAAAAATAAGGAAATTACACTCATTTGTGTAATTTTCTTTCAAATATTTTTCACTAATGTGCTCTCTGATAGTTTCTGTATCCAATTCTTATTTATGCTTCCAGTTGCCTTATTGCATACTCTTGTCCTAATGTAACATTTTGTTTCATTTGCTAAGCTGGTCTTCTGGACATTGCTATCCCAGTGTTCGCAATGAGTTTGCGCTTTTTTAAAAAAATGAGTATTGGTGTGAAAAATGTTCCTTTATGTGGTTATTATGTTCTGTTTCAGGTTGCTGATTTAATTGGAAAGCATCCAGATCTTATAGAGGGTTTCAATGAATTTCTGGAGCGCTGTGAGAGAATTGGTAGTATTTAATTTTTGCTTGGTAAATGTTTAATTTCTGATCAAATTGTTCCATTTCTAACCAAATGGCTATTCTTCAGATGGATTTCTAGCTGGTGTGATGGGCAAAAGTATGCAATTTCCCCACTGCATGTTATTCTTAGTATAAGAAATTTTTCTTTTTGGTGCCATTTGAAGAGCTATTTTATATTCCTGACTTAGTGACTACCCCGTGATGCCTAATCTGATTCATATGTTTCATTAATAACAGAAACATTATGGAATGAAGGGAATTCTTCAAAAGCTGTGAGAATAGATGAAAAAGAGAGAGAACAAAAGCGTGACGTGGAAGGAGGGAAGGAGAAGGATAGGCACAATTTGAAATACTGGGGAAAGTCCATTCAGGAACTTGACCTTTCTGACTGCCAACGTTGCACTCCTAGTTACCGGTTGCTACCCGATGATGTAAGAATTCTTGATGGATGCCTTGGAAAACATTGGCAGCAAGCATTCGTTTTGTAATCTTAAAATCAATTGTCATGGGTTTGTCCTTGCAGTATCCAATTGCTTCAGCTAGCCAGAGGTCAGAGCTTGGTGCTCTAGTTCTAAACGATCATTGGGTCTCTGTGACATCTGGTAGTGAAGATTACTCTTTTAAACACATGAGGAGAAATCAATATGAAGAAAGCCTATTTAGATGTGAAGATGATAGGTATAGAACCTTGTCCATTTTTAACAGTTCATACTCATGCACAACAGCATGGTGGTTGTAAATGTGCAAAAGGATAACCCATGGTATTTTTTCTTTAATTCTTTACTAAATACGTTTTAATGCTGGCTCATGAACTGTCAACACTCATGTAAATTTGCATAAGAATGGCACGTTGGATCATTGTGCGATAGTCATATTCAGATGTTGTTTTTTTTAATGTCGATCTTCTAATTTTCTGCATTATGAATTTCTTAAGAGTATTCTCAAGTGGATATTATAAGCTTTTGCCAATTGTATATCTTTTTGGATTCAGATTTGAGCTAGACATGTTGTTGGAGTCCGTCAGTTCAACGGCCAAGGTAACTGAGGAACTCTTGAACCACATTACTAATAACTCAATTGGTTCAGATAGTCCCATGCGGATTGAGGACCATTTCACAGGTTTGTAATGATGGAATTCTTTGTTAATAATTATGCTGATGCTCTTTATTGTCTTCTTTTCCAGAAATATTATGCATATGTACTGATGCATACGTTTATTTCTCTTATTTGGTATAGCTCTCAATTTAAGATGCATTGAACGCCTATATGGTGACCATGGGCTTGATGTTATTGAAATTTTGCGGAAAAACCCATCTCTGGCTTTGCCTGTTATCCTAACACGTCTAAAGCAAAAGCAGGAGGAATGGACTAAGTGTCGTTCAGATTTTAACAAAGTTTGGGCTGACATATATTCAAGGAACCATTACAAGTCTCTTGACCATCGCAGCTTCTATTTCAAGCAACAAGATTCAAAGAACTTGAGCACAAAATGTAAGTTGTTCATGTTATATGTGATGTGGCTATATCCATGCCTCTGATCATGTGCACGGCTCTAAGATTTTCTGATATCTTTTGAGTGAGAATTTATTTGTCAGAAACAACCAACATCTATTTTTAGTTTCATTTGATTGTTTATTAGATGAGACTTATCGTCTGTTTGTTTTTCTGATTTCTCTTTTTTCTTTTCTCTGCTTTAATCACTTGACCTCTGTCATCAGTCATTGAAGTTGGTACCTGGAGGAATTCTTGTTTTCAGTCACATCTCTCTCTATCTCTCGCACGTGCGCACGCTTGCCCACACTCCCTCCCTCCCCCCATTGGCACTTTTCTTTTTATGAAAAATAATCTATTATCATCTGATGATCTCCTACTGCATCTCCACCAATTTGTTCTTCAAGACTTCTCTTTATTTTAATTCTTCTTTCAAACAAATGCCACTTGAATTTGTTTTCACTACCATAAAAGTCACCCTTGACGACCGATGAGGTACCAATGGTTGCACTGAATTTATCTCTTATTTCTCATGTTCTTTCATGCTTTCCATGTACAGCCCTAGTAACAGAAATCAAAGAAAGCAAGGAGAAAAGGCTGAAAGAGGATGACATACTTCTCAGTATTGCTTCTGGAAGTAGGCATTCTATTATTCCAAACCTTGAATTTGCATATGCTGATGTTGACATTCATGAAGATGTCTTTAAGATTATCAAGTATTCTTGTGAGGAGATCTGCTCAACAAAAGACCAATTGAATAAAGTTTTGAGGTTCTGGACAACATTTCTTGAGCCGATGTTGGGCATTCATTCCCGACTGACTGGTTCGGAAAATGCTGAAGATAATGGTGCCTCTAGATCTCAAACACTGAAAAATACCACATCAAGCATAACAGAAAATGAAAGCAGGCCCAATGCTGATGCTGATGCTACAAACTTGAAGCAAGCTAAGGCTAACTGCAATGGTGATTCTAATACATCGCCCCAACGAGTGAATTTCAGTGGGAATGGCTTCGTGAATGCAGATGCCTTGGCCAAAGAAGGACTAACTGTGGCACCTGGTGAAAGATTAGCCAACCCTGATGTGGCTGTTACTTCAGGCCCAGATTCTAACCAAGGTATGCATTTAGGGGAAGCAGTGAAGTTTCATTTGTGAAGATTCATTTTAATATTTTCTTTTGGCTTACTGGCAATGCCATTATTTGCATCTACTTTCATTTACATTAGTGTTGATTTTTGCTTTAATTTAAGTGTCCTTTTCATAATTGTGGAAAGTGTTTTAAATTGAAGGGCGTGGAACAAATTCTTCTCGAATAAGCAGTGGTCCAATTGAGGAAGGCAATGAGGCCAAGCCTAATCCTGAAGATATGGTTTCCTCAGAGGTATGAGTCCATGCATTTGGCTTGACTTGTAGAATTAAATTTTTAGCTGCAGTAGGCATGTGTTTTACAAGATTCACTATTTTCTCATTCTGCTTCCACCTTCTCTTTTTTCTTCATTGTTTTAGTTTTTTTTTTTTTTTTCTTTTTTAGGTTTTTATCATTGTGTATGTGTTTTGTTTTGGAGGTGGTTGGAAATGGCAATTTTGTGGATTCCTTAACTGTGAATCAGGTATAACCTTTTCCCTTATTTGCAACAGGGTGGGGAGACATCGGGATTGAATCAATTGGCAAACGGAGAGTTTGCAGAAGGATCTAGACTTTCTGAATATAACAAGGATTTGATTGATCCTTGTAAAAATGAGAAAGAAGAGGGTGAGCTGTCCCCTAATGGAGATTTTGAAGATAATTTTGGTGCCTATCACGACAGCACTTCACAATCCTTGCCTGAGAAAACTCATGGAAATGAAGGGGTGGCAAGTCAAATTGGGAACCCCGAAGAGATTTGTGTGGATACTGCAGCAGAAAATGATGTAGATGCTGATGATGAGGACAGTGAGAATATTTCTGAGGCTGGAGAAGATGTTTCTGGCAGTGAGTCTGCTGCTGACGAGTGTTCACGGGAAGAGAATGAGGAAGAGGAAGATGGAGAGCATGATGACCTTGATGGTAAAGCCGAGAGTGAGGGTGAAGCTGAGAATGCCAGTGAAGCTCACTACAATGGTGGAGATGGTTCATCAATGCCACAATCTGAACGGTTTTCGCTGACTTGTAAGCCTTTGTCAAAGCATGTGGCTTCCCCATTAGTGGGTGATAAGAAAAAGGCTCTACGGGTTTTTTATGGAAATGACACCTTTTACGTGCTTTTTAGGCTGCATCAGGTAAACTTTATGGTAGCCTTTTTTATTGGCATGTCTATCTGTTGTTCTTATTCTAGTGGCAGTTCTTTTAGAAAATGTCCCCACATCATAATCTAGTGTGTGGAAATGATACCAACTTCATGAATTGAGGAAAGATGTTTCAATGTAATGATGCATGATTTTCTCTTCCTTGCTTCCAGACGCTCTGTGAGAGAATATCATTTGCCAAGGTGAATTTGGTATCTGGTGAATCAAAATGGAGAACCACAAAAGATGCTGGTTCTGATCCATATGCTAGGTGATTTACTTGCATAATTTAGTTTCTTTGCATCTTGGACCCTATGATGCTTTCTGTTGACTTTGCGTAACATGTTAACCACAGGTTCATGAGTGCACTGTTTAGTTTACTTGATGGATCATCTGATAATTCAAAATTTGAAGATGATTGCCGATCTTTGATTGGTAACCAGTCGTACACACTATTCACTTTGGATAAGTTGATATATAAGTTGGTCAAACAGGTAATCTTCCTAATAATTTGTTATACCTTCTAAGTATCTCAGTTTCAATTGACATTATCTGGTTCATTTCTTCTGGCAGCTCCAAACTGTTTCAACTGATGAGGTGGACTGTAAGCTGATTCAGTTGTATGAATATGAAAAATCTAGGAAGGCTGAGAAGTTTGTTGATTCAGTTTATTATGAAAATGTCCATGTCCTCCTGCATGATGAGAACATATACCGGCTTGAATGTGTAGGCTTCATTTGAAAATTTTCTTCTATTGCTACATTCATTTATGTCATGTTGTTCAATAATGCCTGGTTGGATGTTAAGTTTGTTTCCATGTTGGTTGTAGACATCTAACCCTACCCGCTTGGCTATCCAATTGATGGATGATGGAAATGAGAAGTCTGAAGTAGTTGCTGTGTCAGTAGATCCTAATTTTTCAGCCTATCTTCACAATGATTATCTTTCGGTAGTTCATGGAAAAAAGGAGTTGTCGGCAGTTATGCTTAAGAGGTACTGTTTATAAGTTCCAATCTCATGACTCAAAACACAAAAATGACTTTCTTATTTTACAGAAAGGGTTAAAATCTTCAGGTTTACACTTCAATGTTACCTGACTGGAAAGATGAGGAAATATAATCTGGAGGGACATGGCATATCATTTAACTTGTTTTGTAGACACTCATGTACTACTTTTTGGACAGTATGAACATGCACAAACCTGAATTTTGTTGAAAAATTACCAGTCATGAGCTACAAGAATCACTGTGATTATTGATATGAATATGTACCTACCTGCAGTCTGTAATTGCTTGTTGTGACATCTATTTATTGTAATCACAAGATGGTGCTATGGCTAGAATGACATGCGAGACAAGTTGATGTCTAGTGCAATTAGAAATATTCCTGTTTAGATGTTGGGGAAAATATTTTTCTTTCCTGCTATTTTTTCAATACTAAAGACTAGTCATCGGCCATCATATGGATGGGAAAAGGTTCAAGGAATTTACCCATTTACTTGTTATATTTTATTCTTTTTCTGATCTCAATATTTCTGAATTATTAATTTAAAAAGGTTAGGTTGGTGTATTTCACTGCTTGATCTACTTGTAATACATGCAGGAATATGTGCAAGTATTGTAGCTTAGACGAATGCACAGCTCATTATATGGCTACAGAAAATGTTCTGATCATGAATGGATTGGAATGTAAGATGGCAGCTTCCTCGTCAAAGGTATAATTCTTGGGACTGAGCTTTGATTTAGTGTATTATCTTATACCAAATTCTATCTTGATTAATCCTTTATTGGAATATGTAGTTTTGGGGATCACACCCTTTGCTAGAGTCAATATTCATGAATCTAGTATTATATAACAATCTAGTTTTATATGTGTTAAATGATATATTCTTACTGAGTTTTGCAGTTGCTTGTTAATCTCGATGGTTTGCCGTTGCCCATTTTACACAAGTGACATTCTCCTTGCCAAATTGATTCTGTCTGTTTGCAATTCATTACTTGGTTTGTTTGCCTAATACTAAGGCTAATTTGGTTGGCTTTTACTTGGTTCTTTTCTTCTAAATTTGAATCACTGTAACTTGTGGCATTATTTGCTCAAAATTTGAAAGCTATGTGAGATTCACACACAGGATGAGCATCTCGTCATTTTTCAATTGAAAGTGACTACCTGTGCAATGCTAGAGCAAGAGACCCACGAAGGAGAAACATGGGTTGCAGAGTCTAATAGATTGCATCTTGGGCCTTTTATTTTCTTGAAAATTTCCTCTGATCAGAAATTTGGTTTCAGATTTCATATGTTCTAGACACGGAGGACTACTTTATTCGTCTGGGACGGAAAAGAGACCGATCAGCGGAGAGATCCTGGTGCAGTTACCAGCTGAGGGTGCAACGATTTCACCAGTTTCTGGCTGCCTCTATGACCTAGTTCTCTCTGTGAACTGTGATGCCGCGAGGTTTATATAAAAGATGCATTCTTTTTCCCTACTTTTTCTGACTTGTAGATTAGACTAAAACGCTATGACACCTTGCCTTCCTGTGGCAGATTTCACTCTGGGAAATTGCTCCTGCAATTATTGTGTTTACTTTGGGCTAATCAAGTAACCATATGGGAGCAGCGGCTTGCTTCTGCATGAATCGTGTCTTGAGATTAGGCAGCGCCGCAGCTCTGTACATAGTGAGGCTTGGCCCCAAATGTTGATTTGTAGAGTCTTGTTTTCATTTGATTGTATCACTCTTGTTGGGCAAAAGTAGGCCTTGCCTTCGTTTCTTTGGTTAATAGATTTCTTGCGTCTGGCTGGCTGTGTTGTATTTCAGCTAAATGATATCAGAGATAACCATAATGGGAATGGGAGAGGGTGAAATAGAATAGCATTAGTTGGCATCCAACGTCTGAACATCTTGTCTTTATTTACTATGTATAGAGTTATCTTACCAATTCATGTGTTTCATCCCTCTCGTGTTACTAGTGTGGTTAAATGTGTCGTGAAGCGAGGGAGCCCCTTTGTTTTCAAATTTCGTATTTGCAGTTTCATTATAAGTTTCTTGTTTTGAACAATGTTCTGGAACCTTGATAAGGCAGGTTGGTCCAGTCGATTTTTACTGGAACTGATTAAGTGTTCATTGATTATTTATTTATTTATTTATTTTATGGTGGAGGAGAAAACAAGAAACCAGCAAAACAGGATAGATGAGTGGAAAATGCCAAAATAAGGAAAGCAACCCAAGGGGGGAAAAGGAAAGAGGATGCTTTTTCTATATAATTGTTTCAGTAAATCTTTATCACATCTTGCGCGTTTACGAGTGATGGTATAATTAGTTGGGCTTAATAAATTATTCAATTAGTTATCTAAGAATTAAAAGAATGAATTGTTGTTCAGTTATTTTTTAAAATTTTTCATTAAATCAACATGCAAATGCATATTTTGTATGTTAGGGTCAATCAATTTTTTTTTTAATTTAGGTAATGTTGATTGGACTAATGACACAAGGCAATTATTTGATTTTATTATTAGTCCTGTTTTTAAAATATTAATTTAGAATACTAGTGGATAAACTCTTCATCATAAATTTTTAGTTTTTAGACGAAGTGCAGCACACGGTTTAAGAATGAGACGAGTCCCCCGTTATGGGGAAGTTGCAGTAAAATGTGAAAAGCGTCGCATTTTGAGTTTTTTTGTTTAATGCGTTATCTACTATATTTTTTTATTTTTTTAATCAGTTTTTAATTTATCAATTCTTTTTTAGTAAAAAAATAAAAAAGAACATAAAGCAAAAATGTTTAGTAATTTTATTTATTGAATTTCAAATACATACATGCATATATATGTATGTGTGTCTATATTTATACACACACACACACACATGTATATTTGTTTGTTGATATCATCTCTCTTCGATTTAACATATAAAATGTTAGTAGCAAATACTTAGTGATAAGAAATGGAACATCAGCATATTTTTCTTTCTTTTTTTATGATTAGTTTTACAAATTTAATATAATTCAATATTGATTAAAATTCAAATATAAATAATGAAGATGGGAATCGAAATAACAAAAGATTCTCTTTGAATTTATTTCATATATTCTTTAGATATATTAAATAATAGTATGTTATTAAACAAAAAAATTATTACAAAGTTTTGAATTAATGTTTGTACTTCAAAAACTCTGACTTTGTATGTTTTTAAATGTTTATGTTTTAAAAATTATGTAAAAATAAAAGAAGGAAAGAGATAAATTCGAACAAACATAGCCTTATATTTTAAATAATTGATGTGGAGCATTGTTTGGGTCTCAAAAAATTGTACAATCAATCATCCAAAACAAGCGATCGCAGTAAAGGCAACACAAGCAAGATCAATCATAAAAAAGACAAAGATAGATCTCCGGAAACCAAGGTCATGTTTGTTTATATTTTTAAGTGTGTCTGTGTGGTTTCTTTTTTCTGTGTATTCTTCTGAAAAATATATAAAAGTTAAAAATAAATAAATAAAATTTAAAATATGTAGTGATTGTAATTTGTATTTTTGGATTGGTAGGAAGCAAAACAAACATGGCCCAAGTTTTTAAAATATCTATTTGGTGTCAATAATATCAACCAAGGGTCAAGATCAATGGCACCAAACTTGAGATACAAAAATTCAACGCGAGTTTATTTCCCTAATTTCTTCTGATTCTTGTCATTAGGTAATTAACGATTACTAATGAATATTTACAATTAGTTTTGGATAGGAATATTAATTTTCTTGGTAGAATTAGAATTTATTCAAATTGTTTTTCCTAGTAAAGACTAAAATCCTTTATGAATTAGACTCTACAACTACGAATTGGGCATATTCTTGAATGATTTGTCAGCTTATAATATTATTCTGCTCATGAATTCGTGTATTTTATCTTGAATGTGCTTCAATCCTTCTTTGTTTGCGTGTTGCGCCTAAGCAAGAAAAGCTACCCACAAACTGACTACAGCACCCCCAGTCAGCTCCCTTTCACTTGGGATTGGATCCAATCTTTCCTAAACGAAGAATGTCTTTGCTTCAGGCAATTTATTTGAGTATCTTCCCGAGAACTCATCATCGTTGTCTCAACTGTGCTAATGGCTTCCAGTTCAAGAGAAGACAGACAGAAAGACACCACAGTGAACCAATTAGGCAAACAGAGGGGGGGGGGGGGGATACCTCATGTGTGTTGCCCTCATCACCACAATTTGATCAAAAAAATTTAATGCTCTCAATCGTTGTCTATATTTATTGACGATTGAACTGTCAACCATAAAATTTGAAATTAAAGAATAAAATAGATAGAAATAATCAAAAAGCGACAGCTGCAGTCGGCACGTGTGACCGGGTCTTACTCACTCGTTGTTATCGACACGCATCTAGAAAAAATCAACCCATGAATATTAGATACAGATTTATATATATATTTTTTCCGGGTTCCAGTTGAATTCCATTTGGACTCCCAATGGGGTCGAATTTTCCATCGCAGACCTTTCTCAAAAGATGGACTCAAATTCCGAAAGCTTGCATTTCAATCACAAATACGTGTATACGTAGCTCCGTACGTATATTCTACGTAATGCATATGTGGACTGAGGGTTAGGGTTCCTGGCGTTCTGCCACCCCCAAAATGTTTTTATTTCCTGCGTACGGCAACGTCGTTTCCATGCCGCTAGAATATTCAATCACGGAAACTGCATTTCGGGACTTAGCTCGCCATTCTTGTACTGCATATTCAATCAAATATGTAATGATGAACCGACAACTTGGATGCCTCGTACGCGTCACGTGGTCGCATGTGGTCAATGATGCCCGAACAAACGACATTTAAGCAGGTTTCTCGAACCCATCAGCCGCCGAGGAGTTAATTGTAAATTTGTAATGGGGGAATGTTCGAAAAAATTCCCAACGCCCTATTTCGTTTGAACCTTCCCTCGCGTGTCATCAGGTCACTGAAAACGCGTTTTTACGCAGCCTTTCACACCAAATTCACTCCTACTTCGTGCCCATATATATATATATATACTTTCTTAACATTTGCCCCTCAAACGACTCCTGTCCCTTCTTCTTCTTCTTCTTCAAGTCACGCTGAGAGCCAGTCGTGATATATGATGATTTGCCCCGTCAGGGAATCGTTCATCTCACTAACAACACTTGCCCTTCTTCTTTCTTCTGCTAACGCGATTCGGTTACTTCCGCAGACTTTAACAGATGCTACCAATCTGCAATCCGAATACAACGAAGCCCCCCATTATGTGAATGGAAACCAATGCGAGAATACAGTAAAGCAAAGCTCAATCTCTCTGCGTGATCCATCCTTTGTTCACGTGGCGATGACGCTTGATTTCAGGTACTTAAGGGGTTTAATTGCATCGGTCCATTCAATTCTCAAGAACGCCGCCTGCCCCGGAAACATATACTTCCACTTCATAACGCCCAGCTCCGCTTCCTCTGAGCTCACCAGTATTGTGAGATCCACCTTTCCAAGTTTGTCTTTCAAGGTTTACCCTTTCAAGAATGAGGGGAGAGTCAAGCAGCTAATATCTTATTCCATACGTCCAGCTCTGGAGGAACCTCTGAACTACGCAAGAATTTACCTGTCTGGGATTGTTGATCCAAGCGTTAGCCGCGTGGTTTACGTAGATTCTGATACAATAGTCGTCGATGATATCCGGGAACTGTGGTCGACTACTTTAACCGGTTCCAGAGTGATCGGAGCACCCGAGTATTGCCACGCAAATTTCACCGGCTACTTCAAGGATGAGTTCTGGGCCGACCCGAATCTTTCGAGGGCTTTTAAGGGGAAGACGCCCTGTTATTTCAACACAGGGGTGATGGTGATAGATTTGGAGGGTTGGAGAGGAGGAGATTACACCAAGAAAATCGAGGGATGGATGGAGGTACAGAAACAGAAGAGGATATACGAGTTGGGGTCTCTGCCGCCGTTTATGCTGGTGTTTGGGGGAGAGATAGAGGGGATTGATCACAGGTGGAATCAACACGGGCTTGGTGGGGACAACGTGGTGAATAGCTGCCGGAGTTTGCATCGGGGCCGGGTCAGTTTGATGCATTGGAGTGGGAAGGGGAAGCCATGGGTGAGGTTGGATGAGGGCAGGCCGTGCCCTGTGGATGATCTCTGGGCATCTTATGATCTGCACAGAGGGCAGAGGTCTTGAGAGCAGCATTAGCAGAAGTAAATATGGGGTAGCTGCTGGTTTTGTTTCGTTTGCTGTGAGATTATACATTTGTTTAATTCTTTTGTAAATGAAAATGCGAAGATAACATGACGCTGAGAAACGAGACTGTATGTAGTGTTGAGGAGAACGGGGGATGATTTTGAGGATCCCTTGTGCGAAGAACCAAGCTTTTTTTTTCACAATATTTGGTATATTCTAGGAACGATTGAAAATGAGATTACATTTGTTATTATTATCGTAGAGAATAGGATATGGGACTTAAATTTGGAGGAGTTAGATATGCAATTTGGATCCGTAAGAAACAGAACTTAGTTCTCCATTTGCCAAGGAACGAATGATAATCTTGTAAAAATACATTTACTACATTGATAATGAACCTAATCTTAGTATTGTTTGTTTTGACTTTTAAGAGTGTTTTTAAGTTTTGATGTGCGAAAATAAAAAATAAAATAACATTTAAAAAAGTATAATAATCAAAATCTGTATTATTTTATTTAAAAAATAAACATGACCATTACATTTCTTTCAAACATTTGCTGCATACGTGATGCTGCCAACACATTTTTTTATTGTACTTTTATGCTGGACGGCTAAGAAAACGAGTGTCATTTGTTCTAATCATTTAGAATGTCACCATAAAGATTTGACTGATACACGCGTTGCACTGAAAGTATCTGCTACATACTTTTCCACAGTTATAAATGTTTCATTCCAACAACCAACGAGGGATTTACGCGTCCAAACCTAGTCACTTAAAAAATAAATAAATAAATAAAACCAAAAATAAATGCCATAATCCTACATTGAATTGGAGAAGAAATACATCACATACAAGTGTTCAACCCAGTTTACCATTACTCGGTGTTTAAGTCCACCCGTCGGTTTAGGTAGCTGGGAACCTTCTGAATCATCCAAGAACCAGTAACAGCACTACTCTCAATTCACCCACACCAACACAAACAATCTGAGAGCTGCCAAGCCAGGACCATATCCACATGAACCAATCTAATGTCTTTAGTAATTTGGCACGTACAATACAAGGGCTGGGGCTTGGGCATGGAACTGAAAGGTTCATAATCCATAAACTTGGGGGACCTATCACTGTGAGCTCAGTTAGCAAAGGAGAAGAGGCATTACAAAATGTTGTTCTAGTGACATAATCCTTCGGAATCTCACGCGTCATTGGATAGGGTAATACAAATATATATTTATTTGAATTATTTTGGATAAACAAGAGTATTAATTAAAACATAAGTAAAATGACAAGATGGGTAAGAGAAGAAAATATATTCATCTTTGTACTTCCTTCACTTACAACAGACCAACAACACAACTTAGATGCAACCTGTTCTCCAACCCTCTCAAATGATGGCCCAGTAACATGCACCTGCCAAAACGCAAGGCACTTTATTTACAATCCAGCTAGATTTTTTTTCTTTATTTTCTCTTGGGGGAAAAAAACTACTAATAAAATGGAAAAAAAGAAGAGATAGATTTAAAATTTGGTATTTTTTAGTATTTGATACCAAATATACAGCAAAAAGCTCACATAGCATATATTACGAAAGAATGAGAAAAACAATAGCAGAAGTAAAACCAAGGGAAAGATATAATCACACGGACCAGAAAAGAAGCTTGGCCAAATAATCCCGTGAAGTGCCGATGGTATGACAAATTTCATGATCTTTGTCTTGAAAGTTTGGCATGCTGCTTAAAGCCAAATCCCCCGCATAATCAGAGGTGGCCTCATCTTTGAAAAATCTCTGCAGTATACTTTGAGCAAGTTCGTGAATAATTTCTTCCACCTCAGGTGATGATGGCCTAGATAGCTCACTGACCTAAAGTAAAAAATCCATACCATGTTCAACAAAGAAGATCAAGATATCAAAACCCAAACTAAAGGGACATTTAAAATGTATCATGTCAGGGTATTACCATGTTAGATTCCAAGGACCTTAAGTACTCCAGCAGATTGTTATTGCTCTTTCTCATCTGCTCCATTTGAAAATTTTCCCCGCTCCGGGTATCAAGCTCCTAAGAGGACATAAAGTGAGAAGCAATGAATATAAATACTAAGAGTGAAACCACACGACAATTCACATAGCATAATGCTAGCAGGGAACCACACACCAATGTTTAAAGGGGAATAGTCAAGTCTAATCTATTCTCCCCTGCACCTAAGAGAAGAAAATACAACTCATTTAAATGATAAGTTTCAAGCTTAAACTTAAAGAAACTAGCATAGTTGCTACAAGCACAAGCCAGTAATCATGTATGAAGTCAAACTAAATAATTTAGTTAACCGACATGAATTCACGATGCATACCTATAACATATCCAAGTAGTCTGAACATGTGGAGCTTGTATAACTTAATAGACACACACGTATATATTTCACCAATAAAATCACTCACCTGCTTAGCAGCCAACAATTCCGATTCTAAATGTTGAATGTATTCTAATGCTTCTGGAGACAAATCATGGAAATTTCGAAGATTCATTGTCTCCGATTCCTCAAGACACCCTCCAACTCCACCACCATCATCTTTTTTATCTCCCCCACCATCATATTCGTCCCACCTCAACTCTAGGGCCTCTTTTTTATCCTCAGAATCACTCCTTCTGGGACTATCAGGCGACATATCAAAGTTCCTCATCAGTGAAATCCTATATTCTGCATTCCATAATGTATACCTAGGAAGAAAAATAAATAAATGAGTTCATTAACATTACGCAGCGGGACACACCAAATCGAATGTCCTGCAGTAAGGGGGTGGTGATCTTTTAACTAATTTATGATGTCAATTCCTTCAAAAGTTCAGTAGTACAAAAATTTCAAATACTAATATAAATCATGCCGTTTATTATTGCTCAAAATATTTCTCCAAACAAATTAACGATATTGATGCATAAGCTTATGATTACCCAGTGACTATAGAGGAGACTATGAGAAGACTGAGGGGGTCTTTCGGAACCCTAACGGTGACAGAAAACTGATCGGAGGGCAAAAGTCCAAGCATCGTAGAAATCGTCTGCTTCATGGAATCCTTCGCAGAATCCGAAACCCCCTTCGAGATAACCGAATTGTCGAGAGGCTCAATTCTCTTCAGCATATTGGCTATGACGGAGAATTCGCGCCCGAAACCGGATTTTCTGGTCGAAACAAACTCGTCAGAGACTCCACCGCCGTCGACGCCTGAAATCAAGCAGCTGACTGTGGAGCGTTTCTTGGGGCCTGCGGGGAGCAAGTGGCGGATAAGCAGGTGTTGGGACAGAAGCGGCAGAGAGGTGGGTTTGGGCGACAATTCGGCGGCGCGTGACATGAGTACCGCCCTCGCCGCTGCTGAGCCAGCCATCCACCAACAATTTGCTTCCAATTAATTTCGAATCTTAGCGGCTTCCGGCGGAGTAGAAGCTCCCTCGGGTTGAGCCTTGGCGGAGATTTCTCTGATTCCCTTCTTGTAATCTGCGCCACGAGTCACAACGCCACCAATTTGTTGATTTTGCTAGGGAGCGTGCTGACGCACTCCCTCTTCCATTTAATTACACATTCGCCACCGCGGTGACGTCACTCCACTTGAGTGGGACTTTGGCAGTCTTTTTGTTATTAATTTATTAATTTTTAATTAAAACAAAGTCACTTGTTATATGTGTACGTATTTTTTTATTTTATTAAAATTTAGTTTATTTTATTCTATTTCATCATTTCATAACTTTTTTATTTTTAATGTTCTCTTGATTTGATTTATTTTATTTACCTTTTTTTATTTTTTTCTTATTTTATAAAGTACATTAATTTCGTTACATATAAATGTTTTAATTATTTAAATAATTATATACATGTGTTCCAGTTCGCTTCCTGTTAGGGGTTTTAATTAAGAAATAAATATTTAAACACGAGGCTGATAACATGACTTTATACACGTTTAAAGCAAAAAAAGAATTTTAAATGAACTTATATATTAAATCGCGTGTTAACGTCTGTTTCAGACAATCAATTTTCTAAAGATGGGCTGAGGCATGCCATTGTTTATTTACTTTGCTAATTTATAATCAAGTCAGCCTCTCGCAATTATTTGGCTTAATGACACCAATCTCCTTGTAAATTAGGAATAATTACATATTATATTCCTTCTCTTTCCATGTTACAAAGATTTCCTCTTCACGTTTCATGTATTTAATTTTTTTTTCCTTATCTATTAGGATGTCGGGTGAAAAACTAATCATGTCACTAAAAAAAAAAAAAAAATTGAAATTTACACTTGACATTTAAGTCTAATTTTTTTACTTTTATACATCAAATTTTAAAATATTCTGTTCCTAATACATTAAATTTTTAAACCAGTCAACTAAAGTCAGTGTTTGAGCCTAATTTTTAAATTATTGTCCAAAAACTAGAATTTAGGTAGCACACAAAAGCATTAGTTAAATTTTTCTGATATAATCAATTTCTATCCTAAATTCTAATTGAAAGGAAAATGATGTAAATATTTGAAACATGGATGGATGGATGTTTTTGTAACATAGGTGGAGTGTTTTTATTCGGTGCCAGCGATTTATTAACTATTTTTGTAGTTCAAAATGTTACAATTTAGACTCATTTATATTATCTAGATATACAATCTACTGAAACTATTATGAATTATTTATTTATGAGTGGAGTAAGTTCCTTTATTTTGATTTCTGATTTCTCTTTGCTATATGGTTAATTTGATGGAGAGACGTATATCCAAAAAAAAAAAAAATGATACAACTTGTAATATTACTAACTCTTATAAGATGTTGCTTAATTAATTCTAGTTTTTTTTGCATGTGTACGCATTAATCTTCATAAATTGGCAAATAATAAATAATAAAATGTGTATTTTAAAGGTAAAATTTTAGAAATAATGTAAATTACGAAAGAAAGAGAAAAAGAAAACAGCTTTAATGAATAGTGTAGTTGAATATGTGTAGTTCGATAAGGTAGAAATAAAATTAAATGATAAATAAAGACAACGATAATATTCAACTTAATCTAGCGTGTCATTTATTTGTTTATAAATTTTAAATTTACCATATTTTAATTATAAAAAAGTATTAAATTTAAAAGCATAAATGATATTAAAATAAGAGAAACAATAAAAATTTAATAAGACAGAAAATTTGAAAGAAAAACAAATAAAACTACCAAGTTAAAGAAAAATAAAACAATAGAAAAATCTTACTTTTGTATTAATACAGCATAAAAAAAATTAAAAGAATAGATAATGTTTAAAATAAAAACAAAGAAAGATAAAGTGATCTAAAAAAATTTAGAGAAAGAACTAATATAAATAATAAGTTAACAAAGAGATAAAAATAAAAAATAGAAAAAAAAATTAATTAAGAATTGTTGTATAATTTTACAATGTAAAATTAAGAAATCTACTTTTGTAATAATATAAGTATAAATAGATAGTACAGAAAAGAAATAACAATATATTAATCATTAATTTGAGTGTATATTATTCTTTTAATTAATGACAGTGGCGTAAATGTATTAATTAATAGTTGTGTTGTAACTTATACAGTCCAATTAGGATAAAACTCTTAGTAATATAATAATATAAAAAATTTGGCACGTTTTTTTTTATTTAGAACTAGAAAAATTATACATTCTACGTGTGTATAAATTTATTTAGTAAAGTAATTGTATTTTAAATAAAAGGAAAGATATTTTTAAGTTAAAAGTATAAAAATATTTCAAATAAGGAAATAAAGAATGATAAAAAGTTTGAAAAAGAAATGGAGAAAAAAAATGATAAAAAAATAAATGAATTTAAAATAATAATAATTATATAATTTTATATTGCATAACAAGAGAATTCTTAGTCTAGAAATAGAATAGTAGAGATATAATATACAAAAATAACAGTATGTTAATAATTATATTCGAGTGTGTTTATTTACTTAATTAAGGATAACAGTATAAATATACTAATTAAGTTAATATTATACATTGACAATATATAACCGTACTGGCTACAAAAACCACCAGCCAACCTGATTTTCGATCTGCCTTTTAAAGTCTCGAGCAAGTTGGTGCAAAAGTTTTAACTTAATCGCCAACAATTTAAGGAAATATAGGCATTAAAATATTAAACTTTTTATTCAAATTGATTAAATTTCAAAATGTTTTGAGCTTAATTAAATTTGAACTCAAACTTGAACTTTAAAAAATTTTAAGCCCGAGCTTGCAATTTTAATATAAGTTCAATCATGTTCAAATAGTTGTCAAATTCGATTAGAAATGTTGTTTGAACGAGCTTATAAATTTTTTAAAACATTTTATAATATGTTGAAAGTTTATAATATTTTTAATATATTTGGTTATGTTTTTAATAAAATAGATTATAAGGCCTCAAAAATAAAATATTTAAAATTTTTAAATTTTTTAAAAATAAATTAATTTTTTTCTAATTTAGAGAGTGTTTAAATAAACTTATAGTTTCCTCAAAATAATTTATAAAATGTTTTAAAACTTATAAGTTACTAAAATGTGTTTAGTAATTTTTTTGATAAAAAAGTTTATAAGCTTAAAAAATGAGATGTTTGGAGTTTATAAACTCTTTAAAAATAAGTTATTTATTCCCAATTCATTTCAAACTATTTAAGTTACTTCTTTTTAGATATTAAAAATAGTGTAAATATCTTTAAATTATATTTTATTAACAGTATTTAAGTTAGTTTGATTATTATTATATTAAAAAAACTATAATCAAGTATAATTATAAATTTTCTATAAAATCTTATAAGATAATCTTATCAAATACTTTTAACTTATTTTTAAAATAAGATTTACGAATTTATAAATTTTAAAATCATCTTATAACTTATAAGCCATAAGATCTAAAAAACTTTTACAAATAAACTTAGCTAAACACCTTATTATTTTCAAACAAGTTATAAATTATTTCATTATATATTGAAAAATGGTACAAATATTTTCTATTATGCTATATTAACGACATTCAGTTGATATTTATAATCATTACATTAAAAAAATTATAATTAATTATAATTATAAATTTTAACAAAATTTTTTAAACACTTTATTAATTTATTTTTAAAATAAAATAAAATAAATGAACTTATAAATTTTAAAAAATATTTTATAAATTTTATAATCCTACGAACTCTTAAAACAAACTCTGTCCCACGCCCTCACTAATCAAACTCGGCTCAATTTTACTGTTCACTGAGAACATAAGGCTAAAACAGATTTTAGGGTCCAATCTGGGTCCATTTAATAAGATCTTGATGTTTGTCCTTGTGGCCTATTGGGCAAATTCATCCGCAGTCAAATTTCTTAAGACATTGGCTATGCTTCTTTTATAATTATGCACTATAAAAATATAAATTTAATTATTATTTTTATTTTATTTCTTTCTCTCTTATTTTTTTATACAGTTGTGTCAAAACAAACACACTTAAATATATACATTAAAATTTAAAAACAAACAAAGCAATTGTATTGTTTACAAATTATGGAAGATAAAAATATATACTTATTCGTTATATTTTTTAAATTTTATTTATTTTAATTTTTTTATTTTTATATAATTTTTAAAATAAAAATATGTAAAAATACACGTAAAAATTTCAAAATAAAACATCGACCAATTTTCTGCAAAATTCTATATCATGATAATGAACCAAATCACAATTTCTTCTTACGCCCATGCAATATTTTTGACGACTTTTACAATGTATTTCCATAATTTATGTGATGACCAAGTCTGCTATCCGTGTCTTGAAATAGAAATGTCAAATTTTCAATGGCTGGTGTTTATTTGAAATGTCTGTCAGAAGGACAAACAAAACAGAACACTCTCGCCGAAAACAGTATAGTCAGAGTTGGGCGAGCGGCCGCTGCGTGAACGTTTCACACGTGAAACGGCAGTGCGACTATAAATAAGCGCCAACGTTGAAAATCAGAAACCCTGCATTTTTTATTCGGTTTATTCTCCAGCCCTCAAAAATACTCGTCGGCTAACTGCTCCTCGAAGGGGACCTCCCTCCGTTCATTCACCCGTTTAATTCTCCTTCAACTGACGGTTATGGCTTCGTCGTCCTCTTTCAAGCGATGGATCAGGCCCGAGGTTCGTACCTAGATCTTCCCCTTCTCTGTATTTTTTTTATTCCTTGTACGGTTCTTCGGTGAGTTGACCACATCTGATTTCCTTTTTTCTTTGCTTGCGTGATTAGGTGTTTCCTTTGTTCGCGGCCGTTGGAGTGGCCGTCGGAATCTGTGGAATGCAACTGGTCCGCAACATCTGCACTAACCCTGAAGTCAGGTATTTTAACTAATTATCTGTAGCACCGTCCTTTTGCTTTTGCAGTTTTTGGCTAGGTTAAGTGCATGTGTTTTCTGGAGATGGACTTGCCGTAATGCTAGTAGAGGGGTATTTTTGGACAGAACATCCAGTTATTTCTGTCTTCTTGTTGTCAATGTCAATTTAATAATTGTTTGAATATTATTCTAATTTTTTAAAATTTGAAATTAAATTAAAATTAAAATTAAGTAATAACATTAAATTAAAAAATTAATTAAATTTAAATTTAATCTTAATTAAATTTCAAAATATTGTCAAATCAGATAACTTACCGTATTAACAATCTTACATGTAGTGTGTACGTTTACATAACTGCAATGTAAAGTCAGAAAACAATAGATTTAGAGGCTATATATTAATGGGACAGAAATAAAGTGACATATTAATAGAATACGATTTCAATCCTGCATATTCATAATTATCAACTAGTGCAGTTTACTTGTGTAAAAAAAACTTTAAAAATTATAAAGTTATTATATTATAAAAATAAAATTAAATCATAGATTAAAAATATAAAAATATTTAAAACAATAAATTAAAGAAACGTCAAAGGAAAATTGACAAATATTTGAGAGCTAAAATAAATAAAAATAAGTTTAAAAAATTGGGAGAAAAAAGATATAAAAATAAAAGAAGTTAAAGTAAATGTATTTGTGTAATTTCACGTTGTATAATAAAAAAAATTTGTACCTTTAATAATATAGTAGAAATAGTATAGACAAAAAAACAAAAAAGAAGGTTTTTTAATTCTTCTTTGGATACTTGTGTTTCTTAATCCTGCCATGTTCTTGGTGTTGGGTTTTAATTTATGTAATAAAATGGCTCATAATTTTCTTTGCTATTTCACTGCACTACACAGGACAAAATTATGAAATCTAAATGCATATTTGAGGGCTTAAAATGTTTTATTTTCTCCTACAAATAATAATTGTTGGAGACAATTCCCATGACGGGGTGGTCCTTGCATTCCAAGTGAGATTGTCTCTGGGTAAGACACCCATATTCGGTTGGTTGAAAAACAATTTTTAGATTAAAAGGATATTTAGGTGAGTTCATTAGTTATTTAAAATATCTTATAAGATGTTTTGAAATTTATAAAGTTTTTAAAAGTATTCAATAAAATTTTTAATAAAATAGCTTATGAGTTTTCAAAATAAAATGAATGAAATTTATAAACTTCTTAAAAATAAGTTAACTTTTCTTAATTTATTTTTCTTAGAAGTTACTTCTTTATGTATATTTAAAAATACATAAATATCTTAAATTACATTGTATTAATAATATTTAATTTATTTTTATCATTATTACATTAAAATTTTAATTAATTATAATTATAAATTTTTATAAAATCTTATAAGATGCTTTTATCTGAATACTTTATTACTTTATTTTAAAAATAAGATATATGAAATTATAAGCTCTAAAAATATTTTATATATTACATAATTTTATTAACTATTTAAAATAAACTTAGCCAAACACCATGTGTTATAAATGATAACATTCTTATTTAGTGATTAGATTTTTAACAAAGACGGAGCGTGACATTCATTGGAACACTATCTGACTTCAAAAGTGGGAGTTGGACATGTGCCTTAGTGCTTGGGTGAGTGGACGTGTGACTCATAGTGGGTGAAGATTGTATACATATGTAAGTACGTATAGTGTAAGTGATATATTCAAACAAAAGAGACAGATCATAAGGGGAGGCGCCAATTTTGCATATTGAGAAATATATTTTGACCGTATGCATGTCGCTACTTCTTCCTCAGCACATTCATAAGAAGAGAGGGGATCTCCCATTCTATGACTGGCAAGGAGAGTTCAGGCATCAGAACAGGAGCTAGACCTCTCCATGAATCTAAGCGAGACATACATTTGTCTGAACCAAGTCGGTTGATGGCTCCTATCCGCCTCCTGCTGAGCTTCTTTCCTTTTCTTTTTGATGCAATAAGCTGCGGATTCCGCGAACGTCTGAGAGGCAATAAGACAAGACAATTCACTGAATGGTTGTTGGCTCCACCGGAGAAGTATTAAACCAACAAAACGTGTAACTGCTTGGGCATTGAGTGTTGTTAAGCGAAGGTCCTATAATTAAAAAAATAAAATAAAATTGTGGGTTTAAGGTCAGTCTGGCAAATCATGCATATGGTGTAAAGGCATCGGTTGTTTATGGGGCGATGTGATACAAAAATTATTAGTTATTTTCAGAAAAATGTGTTGGTTTCCTATGTCTAGTATTAATTGATTTATTGGTAACAAAATACCCCTCCGAGTCCTGTGATTCTAGGCGACGAGTGAGTCGGGGAAAGTAGTGATCTCAGTCCATTTCTGAAGCATTTTCCTTGACAGGGACTTAGAGAGTGAAGAGTGAAAGGGAAAAGAATCACGATATCAATCATTCATCATATTGCCTTATATAGAGTCATAATCAGATTCCTTTTTATTTTCAGCGTTAATTTCCAACGTGAATGATGAACTTATATATCTGTATTTGTGGAATGTAGGGTGACTAAGGAGAACAGGGCAGCTGGCGTGTTGGATAACCATGCGGAAGGGCAGAATTATGCTGAACACTCTCTCAGGAAGTTTGTTCGCAACAGGGCTCCAGAAATCATGCCATCCATTAATAGCTTCTTCACTGATCCAAAATATTGATACGCTAATCTCTGCAGTTGTTGCGAAACAATACGATTGGTTGCAAATGCGCTTTTTGTCTCTGATTGAGCCCAAGCACATGGGTATTCTATCTCAAATAAGTTTGAACGAGTACATTGATTCGAAGTTCTGACGAACAATTCACGGATTCCATGATTTTTTGGCAGATGTTGCCCCTTCGTTCCCGGAAATGTTTTTTGAACTCATACGTATTTTTTATCTACTGACCATTGTTATTTAAACAATAAATGCCCAGAAACAATATTACCAACATCAAACGCAAAACAGATTTTGTATTAATCTAGAGATGATGTTACGACCATGCTGTTCAATCACAGTAGCCAAACTAAAACCGCTCACAAGGTGAATGATTTTGTAAAAAATTCCCATTACAACGCATTTTCATCCAGTACAGTAAAAAAAAAAAAAAAAAAGAAACTGCTTCTATCTAGGAGAGACTAGGAGATGAGATGCCAAAGACTAGAAGAATTATAAGATACTGAAAATGTCACAAAATTTTGCCATTAAATACATGCTTGAAAGCGTTAGATCTGTATTTAGGAATAACACACGCATGAAAGCCAAGGACGAGATACTTAAATATGAATAAGCACGAGCACGAAAGAAAACTGAAATGAGGCCACCACAATCACACATCTCTTTCTCCCAAGTTTACAGGACAACTGAAAATTGTCTTCAATCATGCCCTAGAGAACCAGAATAAATATGGTTTCTCTTTTCGTTTCAACAGCTAAAAGAACCTGAATTCTATTGGCCAGCCGTAGTAACCTCTTGCCACTCCCCATCGACTGCTTCCTTCCATAGGGTGACGTTATTGTCGCCAGATGCCACAGCCAGTAAATTTCCAGTTAGAGACCATGACACCCTCCAAACAGGAGTCTTAAAGTCCTTCAAAACTTTACCCACCCATTGGTCGCCATCCTTTGCCACGGTCCATATAACAACTGTACCATCCTGAGAAGCACTTGCAATAGTAGACTTTGGAAGTCCCAAATTTGGTGCCCAAGCAACATCTCTCACCCAATCAGAATGCATTTGAAGGGCAGGGAAGCAGTCCCTTTTCCAGTGACCATTATATAGCTTCCAGATCTTCACTGTGTTATCACAGCCACCAGAAGCCAGCTTCGGGGCAGGTTCCAGTACCCCAGAACCAACTAACACACCTGGGGCCATTGAATGGGCCCATGAGACTGAGGTCACCCCAACAGGGTGTGCTTGCTCAATTTTTGAAGTGTCCCAGCCACCATCTGGTCGAGATGTATATACTGAAATGTTTCCATCAGAAGAACCACAAGCAAAGCATAATCCTAACTCATGAGGAGCCCAGGCAATGGAATTGACAGAAGACTTGTGATCAGTGAAAACATGAAATTGGGACCACTCGTTCTGATTCCCTTCCTTCCAGATGATGACTTTACCATCATAAGAACAGGAAGCAAGAACTGAGCCAAACTTTGGGTGTGCCCAAGCTACCTGCCACACTGGACCTTGATGGCCACTCAAAGTAGTCAGATGCTGAGAAGTAGAGTTGTTGCTGATGCCAATAATTTTTATAGTAGCGTCAGACGAAGCTGTTGCCACGCGTTTTCCATAGTAATCCATGGACACATCATGAACAACGTCATTGTGACCAGTTTCTATCTTCTGTGCAGGCATCTTTTCTAGTTGGTTGCAGATTAAATACCCTGAAATTGCTGTATGGTTTTCAGATTCAGCTCCTGTAACATTCAATTCAAATGCATAAAAGCATAGAGCCACTCATCATTCAAGCTTCACAAGAAGCCCTTACTAATTCCAATTACCATCAACTCTTATTTAACTACCAAATTAATCGATCATCTAAAAAAATAGCATTCTGTGAGGCTAAAAGAAAATCTATTTCTGCAGTTAGGATCTCAAAAGGGGACAAATCAAAATTGAACTAAATGGCCTCCGTAACGGTCAAGGTAACCTCAACTTTTAACTAAATTTGAACCATTTTCTTTGTTCCACATTCAGAAACTCACAAATTTAAGTTTAGAGTTAATCAGATGATTCCCCACTAAAAGTAACCGGTGCTAAAAAGTTAAATATCAATATAAAGATCGACTATTTCAATCTATAGTATACTCGTTAGAACATGTAAATTCCACACAAGAAACACGAATTCACATCAGCACGATCTGGAAGAAATGTAAAAGACATGACACCTAAAGGCAGACGATATGGATCTAAAACCTCCGTAAATCCCAGATCTCAAGATTACAAATGAAAGTTCGTAAACCAATAAACAGGAACTTCCCTAAATTTATCAAAAGACAGAATACATTCCCATGAATCGTGAATAATGCTTTTACCAGACAATAGACTCAGATGGCTTCAGGCGGCGCTTGCAGAACGCCAGAGCGGGGCTTGCGTATTGAATGAGGGTGCGTTTGGTTACTACGACAATCCTATCCCGACTGAGTTTTCTGTATCCTTGGGCCTTGGCCCAAAAGGTGGACTGTTCATCATGAATCCCGACGACTCTTGGCCCAAAATGCAAGCAAGATAATCGTGTTTAAACGAAATTGCTGTAAACTAGTAATTTTCGTACACTCTATACGCATGCATCTAAAGTTGAAAATATAAACTAATATTATAATTAATTTTTTTTAAATTTTTCTTGTATAAATATTTTGATAAAAATAATATGTTTAATTAAAATTTAAAATTATGTTAAAAAAATCGTGAATGTGAAAGAGAGAGAAGTTAGAATAAAATGCACGACAAACAAAAAGTAAATTAACAAAAAAAAGAGAGAGAGAGAGAAAATAAAATACAAAGGAAATTATGAATTTAAATAATATATTTTTATAACTAAAGTAGTCATTATAATTGCCTCTTGAAAATATTTTGTGTGTGTGTATGCATATGTAATGAATATAATAGAATAGTAAATATGCATGGAATGCTTTGGTGCATTTTCTGTTCATGGCAGCAAATGAGAAAAAAGTTCCATGGCACTAATTTTTTTTTTTGTTTTTTTGGCCTATCTTCCTAAATTTTCATATCAAATTTTCTAACTCCAAAATTTACAACAAACATAAACTACTTCAGCCTGGAGGATTTGAGAAAAACAATAAGAGAATGGCCTCAATAATATCCCTGCTACTATGGTCATTTCTATTGCGCTAATATGCTATTAATCATAAGTAATGAAACTCCTATAAACCATAAAAATATTAATGGAAGTATATTATTATTTAATATAAGGAGATAACTGAGTTTAAAGAGGCTTTGAAGACATCTCCAATGGAGTCCATGCAGAAAGGTGAAGGTTTGCGGTTCTATTTTTTTTAGGGAGTTCAAATTCCAGCTTTTCTAAGTAAACTTTAAAAAACAATATATTAGATTTAAAATCCAAAAATAAAGTAGTTAATTTGGTTTTTGTTTGGAAACTAGTTTTATTGAGAAATGAAAATTGGATTGATATTTGAAAGTCAAGTGTGTTTAAAGAAATAAGAACAAAACCAGGTAAAAAGTAGGCTAATATGCATTACTTAATTTCATGCGTTCTTGAATTTACATGTATTTTTATTAAAAAGTAGGTTAATATGCATTCTAGAATTTGACGTAAATTTTAATTAAAAAATACAATTGAACTATATTTAATACAAAATATGTTTTATTCATATAATTTTATTTAAAAATTAGTTTTTTCAATTTTCACTCAAGGATTGCGTGAAAATACTAGTGTTGCATTATTAAGCCTTTTATATGTGTTTTAAAGTACACACTCAGTGGCTACACTTCAATTTTTTTAAGCGTTTTTCAGATATATCTTTTATATCATTTAATAAAATATTGAAATAAATTCAAGAAAATAAAATTATATTTATCAAATGTTGCTTTTGTCACGTCCACATTTTTATATCACTTCATAGATGTGTGTGAATGCACTGTGGAATAAAAATATTTGTAACAATTTCAATAAAATTTTATATTTTTATTTAAATATAAAGTATCTCAATATGAATTCTCTACATTTATATTGAAATTAGGCAATTTAAGTTTGATACTTGTACAGTATTTACTGTTAAATTATTTATAAAAAATTATTATATTAAAAATATTTTATTTAAATTTTACATGTACAAAATCACTAACCATTAGTATTACCTTATGATTCAAAATAGCAAGAGGGGAACTGTTGTATTTTTTCCCCTAGCAAGAAGCAAAACTAGATTCAAGGGTAGCAAGTCTCACAATTTTTTACTTGATTTTTTTTTTTTTTTTGACCTTTTTTCCCCTTATATCACGCTCACAAATTGACAACATTTTATTAACCCAAACTCTTTGATGTGAGTTTATAAATAATTCAAAGATGGCTTTAGTGAAAATTGGATAGAAACTCTTTCCCAACAAATTCTTCTGATGTATCTTTTGTAGGTTAATGAAATTTATAGGTGTGAAAATTCCCTCAATTTGATACTATTTTTCGATTGTTAACATTGTATGTAGAGACTACTCATAACTAGTAAAGTTGATGCATAAATAATAATTATTTAATTTATCTATATTAAAATTTATTTAAATATTAATCTTATACTCGTGCAAGAAAAATATTATAATTATGAAAAAAGAACAAAAAAATAAAAAAGCTTTATCTTTATTAAGTTAATATATATATATATATATAATTTTGCACTTTTAGGACCAAACTCTTAATACATGTACATATAGATGTAAAAAAATTTATTGCAAAAAGATTTTCCTTTCACCTCGCAAACCCGAGCTACTAGACTTAAAACCAAGTCCAACTACTACTTTTAAGTTGTATAGGCTATGTTTGGTTGCTTATTTGGATTAGAATTGAAAATGATGAAAATCTTGTAAGATATGAAAATTGTCTTTGGTACTAAAATTTTGACAAAAATAAAAATTTAAATTTGTTTGAAATTGGGTACATATATAATATGCGATAATTATTGAATGATGTTATAGTATATAAAATTTATAGAATATATATATATATAAGTGTGAGTATATATGTGTAAATATATATATATATATTAATTTAATTATAAATAAATATAATGATTGAATCTTAAATAATTATACACAATATAGATAAAATTAAATTTAAATAAAAATAAAAATTTTACATTGTAAAATATTCGTTTTGGTAGAATGTAGTATGTGAAGCGGTCTCAACTATAGTATACCTAATACTTAGTCAAACTCTGGCCAAGGGTCATTTGTCTCTCTTAATCATTGTTTATAATTAATTAAACTCTTCTTAGCCCTTAATAAAATAAGAAGCAAGTGGATTACCATTTACTATTGTCAGAGAATTGACTGTTGTATACGCACCCTCTTCAATTTCACTTTCATCTTACCAATCCAGCACAATGTTAGTGTAATTAACGGGACTATCAGACGATTGTGGGAGGCTTGTGCAAAATTGAGAAAACTGAAGGGTGGAATATGCAAATAACCACGTCAAATACGATAAAGGTTCAGAGTGGTTTTCCAGTCGGGAGGCGGACTTTACTGCCAGAGCGAGACTCAGACCCAAAAGCTTTTCCCAATTTACAAGATCAAAGTAAACGGCGGATCGGTTTCCGCCGCCATGCCGTTCTCCTCCCGACGGGGCGCCGGTGGATGGGCGCGATCACTCCTTCCTTCCACCAAACCTGCCATCAAACAACCCCGGAAGCCACGGAAGCGCACCGCCGCAGCCTTCCGTGACTTCATCGTATCAAATTTTTTTGCTATTGGCGTCTGCTTCACCTTCATGTTTTTCATTTTCATCCTCTTTCGCTCCACTGCTGTCCCGAAACCTGCCCAGCTCCACCCCTCCACATCCCGGGTCCGTTCCACCCGGCCGCGCAGACCCTCTGTGCACAGGTCTCCTAACGAGACCGTTTTGGCAGCCGATGTGGATATTACGACGAAACAGCTCTATGATAAGATCCAGTTCTCGGATGAGGATGGTGGGCCGTGGAAGCAGGGATGGCGCGTCAGTTACAAAGGAAATGAGTGGGACGCAGAGAAATTGAAGGTTTTTGTGGTGCCTCATTCGCATAATGATCCTGGATGGAAGCTTACTGTTGAGGAGTATTATGATAAGCAGTCTAGGCACATTCTTGATACTATTGTTGAAACGCTGTCAAAGGTTAAATTTCTTCCTTGATTAAGCTCTAGATTTAATTTTTGTTGTCAATTTGAAGTTGTTAATACGGGATCAGTTTTTTGAGTTCAATTCTGTTGCTGCTAGCTTTTTTATACCTTATTATATCCTTAGCCTCTAGAATAGGATGATACAGTTTTACTAGGGTTGCTTTCGAGCCATATTATTAGAAGACG
Organism: Avicennia marina; assembly: GCA_019155195.1. Taxonomy (NCBI): domain Eukaryota; kingdom Viridiplantae; phylum Streptophyta; class Magnoliopsida; order Lamiales; family Acanthaceae; genus Avicennia; species Avicennia marina. Next base: position 13,251,494 of record CM032765.1, read on the forward strand.
AATATGAATTCTTACTGGTGTTGAAGGCCTTAACAGTATTAATGATATCTCATTTTGATACATCAAATTGAATTAATGAAACTATGACACTTAAATTATAGTTGGTTGATATTTTAGCATTAATCTTAATGAACCCTGTTTAAAACTTAAACTTCTTTTAGGAAATCTTACTGTTTTGGCTTTTGTTGTATAAATCTTATTGGTTGTAACTGAACGTAGGATAATCGGCGAAAATTTATATGGGAAGAAATGTCTTATTTAGAGAGATGGTGGAGGGATGCTTCACCCGTGAAAAGAGAATCCTTCATCAATTTAGTGCGGAATGGGCAGCTGGAAATTGTTGGAGGTGGATGGGTGATGAATGACGAGGTAATGTTAATTCCTTGGTCATTGTTAACATTGATCGGCTCTTGCATCTCTCATTGCTATTACATCGGTATATTGATATTTCATAAAATTTACTATTTCTGTTTAGGGATTACAGAACTATGATTGATGTTCCACCCCCATATGTTAACTGCATTCTTTGTAATAATTGCTTTATTATTCCCTTGATAGATTTCTCACCATTTTAGGTGTAATCTCATTACTACATTCATGAATATTTCCGGTCACTGTTCCATTCACTACATAGAAGAAACTGTTCTGTTTTTTTTTTTAATTCATTTTTGTAATTTTTTATTGTTTATGCCTAAATGGCCTGATATTTTGATTCTCCATTGTAGAGTGGCCCAATCTTATTGATTATTTGATCTATCTTTCTGCAGGCTAATTCACATTATTTTGCTATCATTGAGCAGGTAAATATGTAATTTTGTTGATTGTTTTTTAGTTGAATATATTTATATTTATTAAACTCACTGGAATTTTCTGTAAGGTGGGCCATCTAGGTTTCCATTGAATATAAATTACTTTACTCTATGAGTATCTCCAGTCACATGTCTGGGGTCTGCTATAACTTTAATTGCATCAGTTCCTCCATTCTTATAGTACTCTACTAAATGAAACTCTCAAACATAAACAACTATGAATGTTAGTTCTACTTGGTTGTATATTTTGCATCAATGTGAACCACATCTCAGTACTGTAATTGCTTCCTGTTCACATGGTTTTGCAAAATTCCTCTGTTACGTTAGTTTTTGCATGTTTGATATCGTAAAATAGAATGTGTATTCATGAGACATGGTATTGGTCCCAACCTATTGTTTAACACGGACATTTGCTTCAATATTAGCTCAAATAGTTTTGGATTTTCATATTTATCTCATCTTATCCAATTCATCATATATGAGCCACTCTATGAATAATGTTGATGTGGAAACAACTCTGTTTTCTATTCAATTATGTATGTATGCACTTGCTTTTTTTGTTGGTTATGGTAGAGAAGTTTGATTTTGTGCGACACTTGTTAGTTTTATGTCTGTGACACAAGCATCTCTTTGCTCTATCATATATTTCATGCTGCATGCTTCAGATCACAGAAGGAAACATGTGGTTAAATGAAACTGTTGGAGTTATTCCCAGAAACTCTTGGGCAATTGATCCATTTGGCTATTCATCCACCATGGCATATCTTTTCCGTCGTATGGGTTTTGAGAACATGCTTATACAGAGAACACATTATGAGTTGAAGAAGGAATTGGCATGGCATAAGAATTTGGAGTACGTATGGAGGCAGAGCTGGGATATTGAGGAAACAACTGATATCTTCGTCCACATGATGCCCTTCTATTCTTATGATATCCCACACACTTGTGGACCAGAGCCTGCTGTTTGTTGCCAGTTTGACTTTGCTCGGATGCAAGGATTTACTTATGAGAGATGTCCCTGGGGAGAACATCCTGTGGAGACTAATCAAGAAAATGTGAAGGAGAGGGCACTTAAACTATTTGATCAGTATCGGAAGAAATCAACACTTTACCGAACAAATACACTTCTTGTTCCCCTTGGTGATGATTTCCGCTATGTCAGTGTTGATGAAGCTGAAGCTCAGTTCAGAAATTATCAACTGCTATTTGATTATATCAATTCTGATCCTAGCTTGAATGCTGAAGCTAAATTTGGTACTTTGGATGACTATTTCCATGCCCTGCGTGATGAGGCTGACAGAATGAAGTATTCACTGACTGGTGAAATTGGCTCTAGCGAGATTGGAGGCTTCCCTTCTTTATCAGGCGACTTCTTTACATATGCTGATAGAAATCGAGATTATTGGAGTGGCTATTATGTCTCCAGGCCTTTCTTCAAGGCTGTTGACCGTGTGCTGGAGCAAACACTTCGGGCTGCAGAAATGATGATGTCTTTTCTGTTAGGATCCTGTCAGAAAGGACAATGTGAGAAGTTGCCCACTAGTTTTTCATACAAGTTGATATCTGCTAGACGGAACTTAGCTCTGTTTCAACACCATGATGGTGTGACTGGGACAGCTAAGGATCATGTAGTTGAAGACTATGGCTCACGGATGCATATGGCTTTAGAAGACTTGAAAATTTTTATGTCCAAGGCCTTTGAAGTTTTGCTAGGAATTCGCCATGAGAGAAATGATCAGATTACTGCTAATTTTGAAGCAGCACAAACAAGATCTAGATTTGATGTTCAACCCATCCATAAAGCTATTAGTGCTCGTGAAGGAACTGTGCAGACTGTGGTACTTTTGAACCCACTGGAGCAAACAAGAAATGAGGTAGTGATGGTGGTTGTTGAAAGACCTGATGTTACAGTTCTGGACTTGAACTGGACATGTGTTAAGAGTCAGATCTCTCCTGAACTGCGCCATGATAGAAAAAACGCATTTACTGGAAGACACCGGCTTTATTGGAAAGCTTCTGTTCCTGCAATGGGATTACAGACTTATTATGTGGCTAATGGATTTGTGGGATGTGAGAAGGCCAATCCAGCAAATCTGAGAATCTTTACTCCATCTGAGAAACTTTCTTGCCCTGCCCGTTATTCTTGCTCTAATTTAGAAAGTGACACAGTTGAAATCAGCAATCAACATCATACACTCACCTTTAATGTAAGTCATGGCCTGTTGCAGAGAATAAGTCATAAGGATGGTAACACGAATGTTATTGATGAAGAAATAAGCATGTACTCTAGCACTGAGAGTGGAGCATACCTTTTCAAACCAGAGGGAGATGCTGAGCCCATCACCCAATCTGGTGGCGTAATGGTAATATCTGAGGGCCATTTGGTGCAAGAAGTTTACTCATATCCGAAGACAGCATGGCAGAAAACTCCAATCTCCCTTAGCACTCGTATATATAACGGCGAAAGTTCCATACAGGAATTTGTCATCGAAAAAGAGTATCATGTTGAGCTTCTAGGGCATGAGTTTAATGATAGAGAACTGATAGTTAGATATAGAACAGATGTTGATAACAAGAGAATCTTTTACTCTGATCTGAATGGCTTCCAGATGAGCCGTAGGGAAACTTATGACAAGATACCTGTGCAGGGTAATTACTATCCAATGCCTTCTCTGGCATTTATGCAAGGCTCAAGTGGAGAGCGCTTCTCAGTTCATTCTAGGCAGTCTTTGGGTGTGGCTAGCTTAAAAAATGGCTGGTTGGAGATCATGCTTGATCGTCGACTAGTAAGAGATGACGGACGTGGTCTGGGACAGGGAGTAATGGATAACCATCCCATGAATGTGCTTTTTCACGTCACAGTGGAGTCTAACATTTCATCTTCCATCAATCCCAGTCTGAATCCTCACCCTCTGAGTCCCTCTCTTTTCTCGCATCTGGTTGGTGCTCACTTGAACTACCCAATGCACATATTTATTGCTAAAAATGCTGAATCAATATCGGTACAGCCACCCCCTAGATCCTTCTCTCCCTTGAAGGCGTCCTTGCCGTGTGATTTGCACATCGTGAACTTTAAGGTTCCTCAACCTTCGAAATATTCTCAGCAACCCACAGGTGAGCCCAGATTTGCTCTCATTGTGCAAAGGCGGCACTGGGACACTTCATATTGTCGAAAGGGCAGATCACAATGTTCAACTATGGCTGATGAACCAATCAATCTGTTTGACATGTTCAAGGAGATTGCTGTCTCAAATGCAAAACCCACATCTATTAATCTTCTACATGAAGATGTTGATATGCTTGGCTATAACGAGCGTTTTGGAGTTGGTGCTTGGGAGGGACGCATCTTTATCTCTCCCATGGAGGTACAGGCTTACAAATTGCAATTGCGGCCTCGAGAACAATCCACTGCTTACTATTAACTATCGATCTCCCGATGTTGATTGGGAGGGGCTATAGTCTTATGGTAACATTTTGCAGCGTGTTTCTTGAGAGGAACGGGTTCCCAAATGGTGAAGTTTCGCCCATGTTAAAGATATTGCAACACAAGACCCTGGAATTTTGTAGATATAGTTGGCATGTGCATCAGAAGGCTCGGAGAACCTCTTTGGGCACGATCCCACTGTTCCGTGAAGAAAGAGCTTTACTTGACACCATGCAGAGCTGTGGTAATATGATATAGCATCATTGCACTGTTATGACTTAGTTATGTCATCCTTCAGCTGAAAGTTTTAAATATATTAAGTTATTAAGAAATGCTATAGAGACACTGCAGAAACAATCCCTCCGAACAAGTACTGCTAACCATTCTCTCATGATGACTTCTTCCTGTGTGATCACACACGTTGAGTCATCCTTGTTGCTGTCCTAGTGGCGGGTATAATTCCCCTCTACTGAAGCAAGAAAGGGAAGAAGAGAACAAAACTTTCATTCTTATTAAATGGGTAGGTATCTCTCCAGTGATCAAATTGTTAACATAAGCAAAAAGATAGCTGGTACGAGGGGCAAACGCAAGTGGCCGTTGCCTTCGCAGACAGGTAGGATACATCTTAATAATAATTCACGATGTCTGAAAAAATTGGATTAATTTATACTTGTCGCTGGAAAATACAGTTTCAAAAACAAATGTAAGCATCAAGCAATCATCTCTTTAGATGTAGACTTGGCTAATTAAACTGAACCCGCATTTCCATACAATTTTACTGTTACGCTTTTGGTCTCAGTTAGCTTCACAGGATGATCTCTTCCTGCACGCTTAAGTTGAGCATCTTATTTGGAAGAACTATGCTGTTAATCACGACCACCTCGTCTTCAACAACCACTGATTCCCCTGCATCATAGACGATTTGTTCATCTCTCTTTCTTAGCCTACAGAAATTTGGGTGCAGAGCATAAAAATTCAAAGTGGCATACCCAAAATGGTTATCCCCAGTTTTGTGTTGTAGTCTCCATCTGCCTGGATAAGAGATACAACCATTTAGCTTCTACGAGGCAAAATGCCCATATTTTCGCTAAAGCAGGCCAATGACTTTCGTACAACCGAGTACTAGACTACCAAAAGACTCGGCAGAATGAAATTGAACTTCAGTTTCTATATTCAGTTTTACAACAAAATAATCAGAACTTGGGAAGTAAACCCTACTAGCAATCAGAATGATAGTTATCACATAATTTCATTTGCCATCAATCCACTAATTCCTAAAAATCTTTTGATGCATTTACTAGCTATTTGGAAAAGTGGAAGTGTTTATTCAGCTTTCCATGAATTTAAGGTTCGGAGTATGTGTTCGCTAAAAAAATTCAACAACTCTACCTGGACTCGAGACCATCTCCCAAGAGATGACTTCCACCCAACAATCGCATGCATAATGACAGCATTATCCTGTGTAAGAGAAACATTTAAGATTCTGTATCTGTTGGACTGATGCTATGAACTTTTCCCTGGGCTAACATACCTTGATTTCTACGTCATCTAACACGATACAATTCATTAACCTTACACCAGTAGCAACACGAACATTTGCTGATATTGATACGTTAGGTCCAACCTGCTTGATTCAAAAGCAAGACTAATAAAGTGGTGTGGTAATTATTTGTAATGTAGAATTACTCCAAGAAAGTTTGTGCATATGATGAACAATTTGTGAAGTAGCAGCAAAAAATGAGATTTTACAAATATTTTGCATGAAAAGTAGGCTGCAGAGAATTCTGAAAGAATGTCAACATTCTCCTTCTCCCTTTATTATCAGCACAGCAGATTATTCCTGAAGATACAGGATTCCAAATTATACATATTACCTTTGCAGTTGGATGTACTTTTGCTGATGGATGAATGTAGACATCTCCAACAACTGTAGCATTCCTTTTCCCATCGCCACTTGCCAGCAGATGGGGAGAGCTATATCGGAGTTGGGCAAGATACAAAGCAGAACATTTGATAGACATTCTGATAAATTAGATAGGTTAGTGGTGATGGTCCAAGTTTCAACATGCAGAAAAGAAGAGGACTTTACATTGATCAAGAAGTAACCTACCCTGGGGTCTTGATTTGTTCCCAAAAATCCATGGTCTCATATGTATATAATTGCTTCTTACCAGCAAGAGGTGACAAAATGTCCTGGTCCAACCTAACAAATTCTGTAGGAAGAGACCTAAATGAAAGACTATCAATGAGGTGATTCAAGGGAAGCAGGAATTCAAGCTTAAATACACATACAAACAAAACACAAGAGTGCTTGAAATCAAGCACTGAAGATTGTATGCTACTCTGTCCCAGTGATAGTACATTATAAGGTTGTGTCTAAGTGTGTTATGTATAAGAGAATTTACATGAGAAGTCTACCTTGTCACCAATTGCTGGGATACATAGCTAGATGCTTGACTCATATCAGCTGCAATTAACAAAAATAGAATACAAAAATCAATAAGGATGTACTATTCTCGAGTGGCCAGTAAAGGTATGCTGAACACACAACTGTCAGCCAAACTGATATTATGTTCTAGATCATGGATTTGAAAACAATGATCCAGTAACAGAGTTAAGTGATAATTTTGAAACAAAATTATTCAAATTACTGCATGTCTCACCTCCCGACAGAGAGAAGTATCTGGGTAGATATCAAACACAGCCTGGACACTAGTTTTGGTAAAATAATTTTAACACATGGCCATCCATGCCATTCTTACTAATTTACTAACATACATGACATGTAACAAAAGGGGTATAAAATCAGACAATCATTCTAAGATTAAGAAGCCATTATATCAGTGTAACAAAATGTGTAAGTCCTTAAACCAGAACCAATTGTTCAAAAAATTTAACATTTACAATTTACAATTGATTGAAGAAGAAACTGCTGTCAAATTGGCATGACTCCATTAAAAAGATTGTTCCCAGATATTGAGCATTCTTCTTGAAGGGCTCATAAAATTAGTTATTTTATGAAATGTCAAATTGGTTATATTATGCAATGTCACTAACCTCTGTCTTCCCTAAGCAGATATACATCCTGGATGACACTAAAGATTTTTGGCGTGAAGATGTAAACACCACAGTTAATCAGATCACTCACCTGTAATTGGGTAAAGAGAGAAGTATAAGGATAAGATCAAAATGGAAGCACTAGTCAGCTTCTAAACTGGAGGTATATTTGCATCTTTACTTGTTATACATACAAAAGTCTCAGGTTTCTCAGTGTAATGTAACAGTTCTTTGGTGATTGGATCTGCGACTAATTCACCGAACTGGTTGGCTGATTCAGCAGAAACCTGCATAAGTACATTCGAAGAGAGAATTTCACAGAGGAAAATTACGTTGGGAAACAAAATAAATAGCTAGTTGATATAGCATTTTCATGGAAAAGTGCCAGGATGAGCCCTATTTTCTGTTGCAATATGCCAGCACAGAAACAGAGAAAACTTTTTGCAAGGGAACTTACTTTAATAACTAGCAAGGTGCCAATCCCACCATACATTTTATGGCCCTCTGAATGACAGCATGAAGTGATGTAAGATAATTCCAGAAATGGGATTAGTAATTAAAAATCAGTTCCAGAAACAGGATTAGTAATTAAGAATCAGTCAGGACGCGAAAGCAAGATGAAGAAGATAACTTAGAGCCATTCAGTTGACATCTTTAAGAGCATAACAACAACAGAAGTGCTGAAGCTAATGTCGAAGTTGATGATTACCTAACATGTTAATCAGTGGAAAGTTGCAGCAAACATCAAAATTCAACAGAATAATTTGTGACTGCATAAAACAAAAGCGTCAAATTTAATTTGGGATGTAACCAGAGGAAAGCTACCGTGTCGTGTACGGGTGATTGGTTGGGATATAACAAAGACACCAGAAAACAATGAGAAAGTAGATGCTTAATCAATGCTTCTGCGAAGTGCAAAATTATAGATCAAGCACACAGTTTCACAAATCATAGGCGCTTTGAATTTCAGCTTTATAGTAGACTTATACGACTAGGGGAGGAAAGCATAGATGTAACTATGGTTTTACTGGGAATTGTTTAACAATTGAAACCAGTGACCCGTACAGGGGATTCCTCCATGATTTGATCTCTGAAGTAATACAGGCTCCCTGCTGAACCACGGGGCTTATCTTCTTTCAAATATCTGAAAATTGAAAAATCCGACCATAGAAACAGCCAACACAAGTATCAGTACGATAGAACTTGTAACTGGAGGGAATAAAAAAACATGAAAAAATCAAACAAAACCGCATATGAAAAGGAAAAACAACGACTAGCTTCACCTGACAGGAACTCTGAGCTCATTAGATACGGAAGAGACGTATAATGCAAATTCTCGCTCCTCATAGAACCCAATAAGAAAAATTTGCACCAGGTTGGGCACCTGCAAGTCAGCAACTATCAATGCCAAAACAATTCTTGAATCTCCTAATCACTGTGTTACAAGCCGAACGCCAAAATAGTATTACAAAACAGAGTAACATTCATCATCTCATGCAAAGATTCCGCCTTTAATACAAACAAAGCAAATTCCCAAGCTTTTAAATTAATCTAACGAAAATTTACATTAAAGTTACGAAAAAAAACGAAAATATGAAGCAAACCCTTTTGCAAGCGGAAATGGGGTGATGAACCATGGGCTGACCAGCGAGGGGAAACAGAGGCTTTGGGGTATTAAAAGAAAGGGGCCTAAATCGAGTCCCTGAAGAAAATCACGATACAAGATAGGGAAAATTGTGAATTAATGATCAAAATTGTTTGAATACAAAGAAATTGACGAAAAGAAATAACAAAGGAGAGAGCATTCGAACCTTTCGTCGGCCCACCGACCAAGATAACTGCAATCACCTTCTCCTCCGCGCTCTCCATTTTTCCCGTTGACAGGAGTAGATCAAAATTCTCTCTTGAACCCTAAAACTGCAGGGTTTAGGTTAGCCGTTTTGATTTAATTGAAATTTAAAAAAACAAATTAATGCGCAGAGCACTTTTTAGAATACTCATTGTTGCCTTGCGTTACTTAAAAAACATGTCACTTTTTCTCTTTTTACTTATTTGTATTTTTATTTGTGTGTGTTCAAAATTTAATTATTATTTATATCTAAAATGAAGTCATTAAAAATGCATATATCTACACACAAAAATATTTATACATTTCTATGTACATATTTAAGCTTTAATTATTACCGTTACATAATAATACATTATTAACTATCCACTCATAATTTATTTATAGTTTACAAAAGAGAATCACTTGCATGATATTTGCAATTTTTTATTTTCTATAAAATAGATGAGAACTAAAATCAAACATATAGAACTTCGTATGCTCATTTTTCGTTATTTTTGAATACAAAGCAAATACAAACAAATTGTTTGTTGTGTCTCAAAACATTCTAAAATAAAATATTTAAAAGCTTACAAAAAATTTTTTTTAATAAATTTCCAAGATTGTGAAGACCCTTTTTCTTTCTTCATGGAAAAATTCTTCGTTGCTGTTCAAAATTATTTTCTCTCCCGATATATTATTTCATTATAAATAAATTAGCGAAAGCCACACGAATTACTTATAAAATATATAATTTAGTTAATTATGACAACTTATAAAATTTTATTTTTAAAATTTAAAGTATAAATTTTTTAAAATAAATAAAATATAATAAATATCAAAAGAAAATGAAAGGGAGAAAAAGCGTGAAAAAATAAATAAAAATAATTTAAGAATTGAGAATTAAAGTAAGACTTATGTATAACTAGAAAATTTAAAGAATTTAATAAATTAACAAAAAATGCACATGGATCAAATGATAATATACTTTCATGCACAATATGAAACCACAGTTAACTCAACAAATAAATAAAATAAAATAAAATAACCGAAGTTTTCTAACTCAGTTGTGCTAATCTCATCAAAATTACATTTTGTATAATCACACCCTAGCAAAAGGTTACATGTCAGAGTGACAGCACCCAACGTAAAAACAAAGAATTTGTGAGCAAGTTTCAGGCCTAAATCTTCTTGTTGTTACACTTTTTCAGGGAGAACGACTGAATTTGTTGTCCTCTGATCCGTTCCATGCAAAAATTCGAGGATGAAAGTCGCAAAAATGGGAAGTGCACTCTACTGATCTGTCCCATGCTTCAATTTCTGCCTACTGTTCACACAAGTGAAGCACCCACGGAGAAAGTTGATCTATGGTTCATGGCTTCACTCCATTTCCACAACTCCAAAGAATAAAATTCCACTTAAGCACAGCTTGAAAACCGGGAAATTATTCCAAAATTTGAGTACACTAATATGAAAATACTTAGACTAGAAGAAAAGCTTAATTCAGCGACTGCTCTCATTCCTCAAAACCAGGGACTGTTGAAGCGCACAAACTTCACAAAAGAAGCATTAATTTTTTATATTTTCAGCATTGCTAATACCGTGGTTATTTGCGTTGCACTTTCATCTACAATTATAAACATGTGTGCAATTAGCACAAAATAAACCTTTCATCACGCAAAGTTCTGCCGAAGCCAAATAATAACTTTACAGTTTCAGGTTTGCTGAGCACGAGTTATATACTAATAACCTCTTCCTAGAATAATTATATCAACAGTGGAGTGCCTCTTGCCCGTGCTTCAGTTCTTCATGGCATCTTATAAACTTATCTAATATTATGTTGATTCCTTTGGCTACATGCAATCCTAATGTTTTCTACTGGAATCTTTACTCAGGAATATTGAAGAAATAAAAATCTAAATAATGAATGAAACACACGAAAGAGAAAAAAACTGAAGTGACTTATCTTACCAGAACAGCTTTCCTGCATGCCAATGTTCAACTCCAGCTGGACGTAAAAATAGAGTTCTCCAGCTGAACGCATTAATTATATGGGTTCTTAGAAAGTTAGAATTCATTTCTTCAAGTAGCATCGACACGTTCAAATTGCACTGCCAAATCCTCGATTGCAGCATCATGTAAAATATGGGATACTTGTCTTCTTACGGAAGTTTTATCAGTGTCTGCCTAGACATGAACATGGATGATCCCTACAATATCTGTGTTAGTGAAGCTCCAGACATGCAGATTCTGAACGCTAAATACTCCCTTCAGCTTCATCACATCATTTAGAGCTTCCAGGAGATCTTGCTCGCAAGACCTAGGAACTCTTTGCGGCAAAATTTCTGCAGAATTTCTGAGTAATGGTATCACAGACGACACAATGAGGGCAGACATAAATATTGAGGTGGGCAACAAGCCATCACTTGTACATTATAAATAGGGTTGAAATAACAACTCGGATGCTTCCCACGGTGTCTGCCAAAACATGCAAAAATATGCCTTGCCATATTGTGGTCTATGTGGTGTTGATGATGCTTCGCGTCTCTTCTCCTTTTCCCAAAAGTTGGTCAGTATGATGATTAAGTAATATTTTTATAAAGAAAATTTTGATAGAATGAATAGTTTGATTTATTTAAATTTGTATATTTATATATATTTAAAATATATAATAAAGATTGATTAATTTAATAGCATATAAGAATAGTAACTAGTTTTTATGGTATAAATACATATATGTGCTAATAAAATTTACATACTCTAGGCATTTGCGGTTTTATTAATAAATTATAAAATTATTATTATATTAATTAATAAAAATGAAAATTCTTCATATTTAAAAGAATAAATAATATTTCAAATAATATAATTTTTAAAAATTTTAAAAGACCTAAAAAAAAGATATTATTTGAGAAAATACAAATAAAAAAGCTAAAAAAGAAAAATTAAAATAAGAAAACTATAAGATTTTACATTGTGAAAAATATTTAAAAGAAAAAATGATGAAAGATTAAAACGAATTTAAAAATAATAAAATTTGAGCAAACATATAACTATAAGTCGCATGAAAAGAGAGAAAAATGATAAAAAGACTAAATGTACTTAAAATAAGGATAATTGTGCTTGTGAAATCTAGAATTATTATTGAAATAATAATACAGCATAAATGTATATAAATATATGCGTGTGTATTGATTTGATTATAAATAAATATAATAATTTGAATTTGAATAAAATTTGAATAGTATAAAGTTTAGAAAGTGGGTTCCAAGCATCACCTTCATGTAGTGAAGAAGGATGTGAGTGGACAACCATTTAAACGGTATCGATCCATTTATTCGCAAATATCAATCTATTTGTTTGGTTTTTTGGAAAAATTTACACGAAAATTCACAAAATATTTTTACCCTAGTTTACCTTTCTCTATTCCTCACCTACCAATAATATTTCGTTTAACCAACATATCTCTTCATTCACACAGAAAACTATACTAAAAATATTTTATTAAATCTAACACATAACATCATTCTTAATTACAAACATATTATAATAATAATATTTTATTTGACTACTATATCACATTATTTTTACAAATACAATAACCACTAATCACATAAACAACTTTTGTGCACTATCCTACAAAAATATCACCATCATTATATATATATATTCTCAAAACTCATCCACTCACACTAAACCTTTTACTATTTACCCAAGAATTAAATCTTACACAGCCTCTCAAAATCAGTTTTTAGGGGTGGACATCTCCTTCAATTGCAAGTTTAGTCCCACGATTCACAACATACAAAACCACTCACGCACACACTAATGGAAGGAGCACACTTGATATGCATACAAATAATCTAACATACCATAAAAATCCGAGATATTAAACCCTTTATCCATAGTCAAACAATATCCAATGTCACACGATCCAAGGATCCATTGGATTTTATTTTAACATTTATTATTTTTAGTATTTATTTGTTAATGAGTTTTATTAATAAATTAGACCATATGAGTTTTTAGGTTAGAATCTGATAGTATTTAGTATAAATAATAATTATTCAATTAAAAACAGATTCAGACAGACAGAATTTTAATCAGTTTAAAATTCCTTTCAAATTCCCTGAAATTGTTCATTCAATTTTTCATGGATTTCAATCCCAAATCTAGTCATTCCAAAGTGGTTCGTATGATTCGTGATGTATCAATTAGTGTTCAGTGTACTAATTGTGGCCGTTTACATCAAGTTCAATCTATCCTACTACGTTGGGCCGGCGTTCTTCACTCGGTTTGCGTTCCTAGGATTTTCAGATTCGGGTTCGATTACACTGTTGCTATCTTGCTGTTTCGACGTGATTTTGATCGCGTTAGTTTAGTATCAGAGCGAGCTTGTGTCGAATTCTAATGTGATACACGGTTCAGAGTTTTTTTTAAAAAAGAAAAGGTCGAAAATCAAAAAAAAAAGAAAGAAAAATTAGCTGCCGGCTGAGAAATTGCAACCGCAATTCCACCACCGTTTCAGTCGATTCACGGCTGCAACCCTTACCAAGAGCGACGTCGCCGTGAGCCCATTCGATCCTGCCCTAAATCGCCACCGAAGGAGGAGCGAATTGGCCGAGAACCGCAGCAACGCCACATGAGTCTCGCCTGAAAAATTCACGCGCGCCTCACCCGAATTTGCCACCCATCGCCACCTTCAACACCTCCCCAAGCCTCACCAACGCTGGGCCAATCAATTTTGGCCACTGTCGTGGGCGTACACTGGCGAAATCAATTGGCGCATCTTCACTACTGTCAATCGAGAATTTAAAAAAAAAAAATTATTCGGTTGTGCCGAGGAGTAAAGTTGGGTCAAGAAGTTGAAGTGGGTTGGAAGTAGGATTTGGGTCAGAGTGTGATTGGGTTAGAATCGGGCCACCCAAAAAAAAAGGAGAGAATAGAAAAAAAAAATAATACAAAGTGTGAGGAAAAAATTTAGAAAAAAAAATGCCAAAAAGTAGTGGAAGAGAAAAATAAAAGTGAAAAAAAATATATTATAGAGAGGAGCGAAATCTATTTGTATTTATTTTACAAGATGTCGATTGATCACACATATTACAAGGAGCTAATGTTTTACTAAATCCAAAAGTTGTCCAGAGTTGTGGATAAAATGTAGAATTGTCTTGTTAGGGACAACTGTACTTTGAGATATGAGAAGACAAGAGATAGACATCCATCGTTAAGGCACTATTGTGGCAAATATTATGGATCGAATGTGAATGAGTACAACGAGATATCTAAGGTATCGGAATCTGATATTGAAAATCAATTTTGGTTGTGTTTTAATTACTTTCAATGTGGGCAAAGCATGAGTGAATGTCGAACGATGAAGTTAATGCTTATATTGGCATTAACAAAGTTATGGAAGAGAAGAAAAGCCCATCCATAAAGATGCCATCTTTAACTGAAGTGAAGATTGTAAAGAAAATGCACCAGAGGAAGTACAAAATGAAGATAATGGCAATATTAGCACACATCTGGGAATTGAGGTAAAAAGTGAACAAAAAGAAATAACAGAATCAGTAGAAACTGAAAAGGATAGAGTTGAGATGGAAGAAGTCATATAAATTAAAGTGGAAGTTGATGACAGCCAAAATAATGAAGAATAAGTAAAAGATTAGGAAATCAAATTTCAACAGAGTCACGTGTACGTTGATCCATTTGACCATCTAGCAGATGCTCTGTCTAATTGTACTACACAAGAGTTGAAGATACTTTTATCTGCAGAGACTACATACGCATATTCGGATAAGTCGTCAATGTTTTTTTATAGTCCTTTATATGGTTTGTTGCTGATATTTTTGTGTTGAGCTTATGAGAAGATGAATCTGAAGTTTTAGCGAGACAATGGAAGAGTTAAGGAGCTTCCAGAGATTCGTGTTTGATCCAGGAGGACACAAATTCAAATTGAGGATAATTTACCCTCAAGAGGAGGGGTATAATGTGATTCAAGGATCCGTCGGATTTTATTTTAGTATTTATTATTTTTATTTTTTATTTGTTAATGAACTTTATTAATAAATTGGGTCATACTGGCTTTTAAGTTAAAGACTGATAGTATTTAGTATAAATAGTAATTATTCAGTTGAAAACAGATTCAGATAGATAGAGTTTTAATCAATTCAGAATTCCTTTCAAATTTCTTGGAATTGTTCATTCAATTTCTCGTAAATTTCAATCCTAAGTCGAGTCATTCCAGAGTGGTCCGTGTGATTCGTTTATTGTTCAGTATGCTGATTGTAGCCATTTACATCGTGTTCAATTCAATCCTACCACGTTGGGTTGACGTTCTTCACTCGGTTTGCGTCTCTGGAATTCTCGAATTCGAATTCGATTACACTGTTGTTATCTTGCTGTTTCGATGTGATTCTGATCGCGTCACAATGTAGTGAACCAATACACATAAAAAGAAGAGTTAACTCGACAATAATAATCCAAAAATTCGAGGAATATTTAAACCTTACATTCTTTCACAACAGAAGTATCTCTGTCATCTTTGCTGTCTTAAAAAGTTCACCTTCAAATCACAAAACATTGCAAAAAATTTGATACACTAACAAATTCCTACACATATCAAATTTATATCCAAACGTCAAAATAAATTAACTTCAATAATACACACCAAAAAAACCACCAAAATGAATAAAATATAAGAGACACGAAAACCTGGGTTACACGTGATGGAACTTATTCTTCAATTATGTGTAGATTTTCAAGGGTAAACATGGAAACCACATGACACTTTTAACTATTTAATAATGTCACAAACATGGTTATTGAGAAGTTTATAGAGTGAATAAAAAGAGAGATAAAAAGTCACTGACAGTGGAGAAAGAAAGAGATGACATTAAGTTCAAAGAAAATTTGTAAAATGAATTAAAAGAAAGGAATCGACTGATCCTGGAGAAAGACGAGAGAATAAGGCAGAAGGAAGTTAATCGACACTTTTAAAAAATGAAATTATAATTTTTCGACTTATTCTATTAACGGTAATTTTGTAATTAAACTCGTGGAACCAAAGATTGGCCTTTAACCATAATTATATATATATATATATATATATAGTGTGTGTGTGTGTGTGTGTGTGTGTGTGCGTGCGCGCTAAGTGACCATTCGTTTGTAAATTGTAGGATGATTATTGATTGTTATTTAGAAATGACGTAAAAACAATTTAATCTGAGAACTAATAAGTTAATAAATTAACCTCTTTGCTACAAATATTTATGAACCCAATATTCTAATGAGCAACGTTGAGCTATATTTATGTTTTCAAACAACAGTAATAGCAACAATAATAAAAATAATAATATCCTATAGTATTAGTAGTTTAAGACTAATTTAGCCGCACATCATCAGTCTATATAACTCTTAATTAGTAAATTCATTATATAATTACCATTAATTAAAAATATCAAATACACTCAAATATAGTTACCGATGTAGTATTTTTTTTTGTATTTTATTTTCACTCTTCTTCTCTAATGTTTATTTATTTAATTATCTTCCCTCAATTTTAGTTCATTAAATTTTTATTTTTTTCAATTTTCTTCTAGTTTAAATTTATTATATTTTTTCTTTTTCTTGAGTTTCTTTTTTTTATTATTTTATTAATAACTCAAAATTTTATATTTACGAAATATTATTAATTTATATAAATGCACACACACAATTGCACAATATGTTATTGCTAAAATATCTTTAATTCTTTAGATATTAACTTTTCACTCTATCCCCTCAAATTTTATTTATTTTAGTCATTTTCAATTCTAATTTATTATTATTTTTATTTTTGTATTTTATTTATTGTATATTCTTCACACTATTAGATTTAAGGACTTAATTTTAGTTTTACGCTAAAAAATTATTGCAGTGATCTTTTTAGTATAATTTTATATCAGTAATAGTTAAGGCTTGTTCTATAATTTTGAAAATAAAGCCATGATTTGATGGCCCTCATGTAAATAAGTTTGGCACAATGCGGCCTGAATTATTGTTATATTTGCACCACTTTTGTGAAATTTTATTAAATATTTTTTGTCCTACTCAACATTATTCTGTTCTTATCCTCCCACTCAACTCTTATATTTATTTTCCCTACACTAACCTACACTAGTTGTCCCTCGTATCATTAAATATATTACAAATGACCTTTTTAATCCTATTTTATGTCAATTTCACAAACAGCATGACAACCCAACATATCAAACAACATGCAACCTATTACTTCCTACAAAAATCCCTACGAGAAAAGAATCAATCCTCTCTTATTACTTCTAATGTGTGTTTATATTCAGTCAATATATAAGGGTAAAGTTTAAACCGTCCACTCATGCTAGTTCAATTGGTAAAATGAAAATTTTGGTAAAGTAAAATTACATACTAAATATCAAACTGAAAATTTTTTGAGTTAGTTTCGGTACAATTTTGATAAACCAAATTTTAGTAAAAAAAGCTAAAAAAATTATAAATTAAATTCTTTATCATTAATTCATACTAAATCATGTGTGAGAGATCTTGTACTAATTGCTCTTGGTCTCAACATTAATTTTTTAAAATACCATTATTTAAATTGATTTTTTTAAAAATCATTTTCTTGCATTTTTGATAGGCTATGGTTTGGATCAAGCCTCCTGACCACTGTAAATATCAAACTTATATGACATAGTTTTGGATTATTTTATTGTTTCTAAGAAATTTCTATCAATGTAATCAAATTAAATTATATCAATCAACATAAACATGCATGTTTTGTTCAAATAATTTATTTATAAATTATTTTTAACCGCAAACAACAGGAGTGTACCAAAACATTGACATACACACGCGCACACATAGCCATAAGGGAGATGGGGTAAATCCGGCGGACATGTCTGGAGACAAGTGAAGTGAAGAAGGACTAAGCAAACGAGTTGCTATACGATGAATTGAAAAATTGGGGTCAAAACATGTCACGTGGTGCTCTGAAAACAAGAGGGGGAGAATTCTGAATTGCCTTTTAGAGTGAAAAAATATTGAGAATTATTTCAATGGAAGAAGACAATTTGGACTGCAGATGTAACCCGATCGAGGGCGAACCATGTCAAATTTGAAGTCATTTATTTTTGTCGGTATTCGGCATTACTTCCTTCTTACCGACCTCTTGTCCATCATTTCCCGCTGTGCCATATTCGGGGTGCCATTAATTAATTGTTCATCAAGTGATTAACGATGATTCTTCGTAGATGGCTGCTGGAGTTGTTTGTTGTTACGTACACGCAGTACGACAATGAGTAGACAAGCAACAACCAAAAGGTGAATTAATTATTATAGTAGTATTTTTCCCGAAAGCACCAAGGCAAGTGAAGCATATACCTGTGAGGGACCCGACACATGCGACTTGTTCAATTTGGTGGGTAAGGTTAAGGTCCAAATGCCCTTTTTTTGGTAGATAAATTAATTATATGATAATTTAATGTTATATTTATTAATATGAATTAGAATATAATATATTGGAAAGCATCACTATCAATCAGTCTCATTCAACAAGCTTTTCTTTTCTCTGAACATTCATTTTAAATCCAATAATGGAGGGGTCAAAAGGAAAGAAAGAAGGTGATTTCCCTGTCACAAACCCACCGCACAAAAATCAGAACGAGAATGTTGTCGTGTACGTCTAAGATGCAGATGGCGCTCGAACACATGCCACGTATCACATTTTTAACACAAAACATTAACACAATGTAATTGATTATTCTTTTTTAAAAATATATATGACACATAACATGAGATTAAACACTCTGGGGCCAAAGAACGACGTGATAAAGCAAATGCAACATGGCAAAGATACAAGATCGGATTTGTGGTCATTTTGTGGCAACCTTTATGGGATCACATCTATGCCATGCATCGATCCACCATTGCTTACAACCCATGCACAGAGAGAGCGACACTTTTCTCAATGTTTTTGATATTTCGGTTTGGGAAAACACATATAAAGATGGGTTTTCCAACCTTTCTTCCTCTTTTCAAGGTAAGTGGTCTATGACTATGTTCGACTTTTTCTAAAGACAAACAAAGATTATCTTCTTAGCTGTAAGTGCTCCATCGCCCACTGCATGGCAATTTCTGATTCATTCATGCGACAGGGATTGATCTGAAGATTAAAGTGTTTGGTCAGTTGTATGGCTATAAAATAAAAAACTCTTATCTCCAGTCTTATTATATGATTAATTAAGCTTCAACAAATTTACTTAGGGTAAGAGGTTTCCGCGGTGGCACTATTACAAATGACCTGAAGATCACCAGTTTCATGAGCAACTGGCCTATATCAGTTGACGAATTTAACGAAGTGGAAGCGTTTTCCTTGTGAGCTTATGTCGGTTGTTTGCACGCGATCTGTTAGCGTGAGTGGCTACAAACACGACTCTTGCAGGTTTCCCCCGCGCTTGAAACGAGGATGGTGGGGTGGGGAAGATTGGTCTTGTAACGGAAAGATTCTTTAAAAGATTTCTGTAATAATAATCTGCTCTTCTTTCAGAGAACAACTCGGAAATCTTTATGGGGCAACCTATCTGCTGATGTGGGCAAGAGAGCCTCTGGTCTGCCAAAATGAATACTGTGATTCTTTCCAAAAGTTACAACCCTCCAGAACCCTATTAGGAGTATTTTCCGAACGTAAAATACGGAGTAACAACGTAAGAGTTGGTCTTTGTCACTAAAATAAAATCAACGTACATATTTTGTTTGTGAGAAACAAATCCCTTTTTTTATCATGACACACTGATTATCATAAAGACAACCAAGGCTTCGTGAAAGCATAACAAGAAAGATGCCTCTCAATAATTGGGGGATAACATTGTATAAGAGTATTTGTAATGCAAGTTCCATAGTGCGAGGGGCAATTTCAAGAACTTCGTTTGGATGCAACCTATTTATAATTTTCGTCTCATCAAAACTTGAGTGGGTTAAAATAAGTAAAAATTGAAGACCGGGTTGAAGCCGGTTCAATGAAGAAATGGAAGAAACAGAGGAATGAAGAAAACCGTTTAACTTTTGCTTGCTTGAGTTAATGAGGGCACTAATCGTTGTTTTAAATGGTAGTTAATTTTCATTGACCTTGAAATTTGTTTGTGTCTATTATAGAAGCAAATATTAACACACCTTTGAAATTTAGAATAATATATTTTAGAGTGATATTTTTGAAAAATATAATGAAAAAATAAAATATCTAAAAATTGTTCTCTCTCCTATGTGTCCAAAAATTACGATATATTGATTGACATTTAAAAGACAAAATTTAATTTCACATTCCAAAAAATTTATTTGGTTGTTGATCACCTTAGACCCTTAAGAATATTAAAAATATGATTATGCTATGATAGATTTTGTAATGAATTTGTAATGCAACCGTATAAATACTAAATACAATCTCCACTTATTTTTACATAGATAATATTTTTGAGGATGTAATCGACATGATTTAATTATCATATTCAAATACTAATAGTGTGATTATTAAGTCATTTTATAATTTTTATTTTTCTTTTGAAATGACGATTTGTTATGTAGGATTTGATGATTTTCTTAATTTAAAACAGGCTTATTTGGTATTTCAAAAATAATATATCGACTGGACCAATAATTCAATGAACTAAGATGATCGAATGGATGCAGTTATACAAACTAACAAAACAATCATTTTTATCTTTGCATCTTTGTTTCTTTTACGTTCTTCACTCACTGCCTCCCCATAATATTTATGTGTTAAGATATTTGGTTTATAAAATGACTATGAATGGTGAAAATTAGGAAACAAACATAACCATTACAATCATTGAACTTTTTTAAATTTTATATTTTTTTTCTTTTACTTTTACACAATTCTTAAAAAAATGTACTTAAAAACATAAATTAAAATTAAAATATGAAAACAAACATAGCCCAGCTTTCTTTTATTTAACGCTTCAACTCTTACAAGCGCATTACTTCTTTTGTTGTAAGAAAAAAAAAGTGTGACAACTAATAAAATAACAAAAAACCCATGAATTTAATCCAACAGGCTGCTCAAAAGTGGAAGACTAAAGTTGATTTTGTACGCTCTAATTGTAGAATTATATGCAATATGATAAGGTGGATTAGTGATTGTCGAGTGTCCCATTAATCCCAAAAGCTAAAACAAAATGGTGTTGGCTTTAAAACAGAAAGCCATAGGTGGACAAAAGAGAGTGGCATTCTTGTCTGATGGGGTGATTTAAGGCTCTGAGAGTTTTTATCACCTGCAACAATTCCCTCAAAATCGAACTAGCTACAATCTTTAATTTCTGTCATTCATTAATTTTGGCCGTAACCATTTTCTTTTGTCCTTCCTTCTGTCTTTCGTTTGCTGTTTTTTTTCTGCCATGTCTGGAGAACAGATATCCAAGCGTCTCAACAAACCGTGTATTCTCCTTATAGGTAAGTAAGTCTTTGCGTCTGCGTGTGCAGACTCGCTCTTCTTCAAGATTTCGGAATTTCTGATGTTGAACTGCTACAGTGATTGCTGGGATGGAGAGATTTGCGTTCAAAGGGGTGGCTTCGAATCTGGTGACTTATCTGACGGACGAAATGAAGATGAGCAATTCGTCGGCTGCGAAATTTGTCAACAGTTGGGTGGGATTTACGTCGATGCTGCCGTTGTTAGTGGCGACGCTGGCGGACTCTTTCTGGGACAGATATTCCACCATATTAGCGTCTTCTCTGCTCTATGCTGCGGTGAGTTAATTCATACAATTTCACACGTATTTGTTAGCCCTTCTTCTGCTGCCAAATCCTGTTCATACCTGTTGTGTTTCCATCATCCCACGCTCTAAGAAAGTAGACATTTAACATTACTTTTGTTCGTGATTTGGGAGGATTTTAGTGGAAATCTACATGCAGATCATGTAATGGTTGTGATGGAGCCCAACTCACCATCCACTTAATTACAAGAAGAGTAATGTAATATGCCTATTTTTTTCCACCCTGACACGAGGGGGTGATGTGACAAGTAGTTTAGATATTACTACTGTTATGGACAGTGTTATTAAAACTGGATCGGATCGGCCGGTTGAATCGGTTCGATCGATCGATTTTCCAGTCCGATTAAGGTATAAAAATAAAATATGTATAAAACTAACGAAGAACCGATCAAAACAGGTCAAAAACGGGTCAAAAACGGCTTGAACCGGTCAAAATTGACTAAAAATCGATTTTATCTAAAAAATTTAAAAAAAAAAAAAGAATTTTTTAGCAATTTTTTTTAAAAAATTACAAAATAAATTTTTAAACTTTTTTCAAAATTTTGTTACATTTACAACTCTTTGATATTAGTTAAATATACAATTTTTATTTTGACTTTTGTTTTTAATAATTTTTATCCTTTTATTTTTCTAATTAATATTTTGAAAATTAAATTATTGTATCTTAAAATTAAAATGGATCATATTAATTAATCTGTTTATTTTTCAAAACTATTTTTTCAATTTTATACTTTTAATCATTTTAAATTTAATATGTTTTTTAATTTGTGTAATAAATTTTTATTTTAGTTAAATTATTTAATTTTTAACATTACATCTAGAATTTATTTTATAATTTATTGTTATATTGGATTAAATTTATTTTGTAAATTATTTTTATAGTAATATATATAATATTATATAATTAAAATAATCGATTTTTTCAACGGTTCAACCGATCGGACCAGTGACCCAGTAAATTTTCCAATTCAGTCACCGATCCGGTTTTTAAAACATTGGTTATGGCCACTACATCAATTAAATTATATCGATTTAGATTATACAATCCGATTCTCTTTTGAATTTCTATCATGTTTTAGTTATGTTTGTGATGCATATATTATAAAACATTGAATCTTGACACTTGTACATCGTTGTTCATCAGGGGCTTTTGGCTTTGACATCATCGGCAGTGGGGTGGCCTTGGAGTTCAAGAAACAAATTGGGTTCGATTACATCCCTGTCGTGCTCTCTGTTTATGATTTCTATAGGCCTTGGGGGTTATAACCCTTCATTACAAGCGTTTGGGGCAGAGCAGCTTGAACAAGACGATGAATTAATGCCACGTGCTAATGAAAACGACCATAACTCGGGCAAGAAGAGCCTGTTTTTCCAATGGTGGTACTTCGGCGTGTGTTGTGGCAGCCTCTTAGGCGTCTCAGTCATGTCGTATGTTCAAGACAACTTGGGTTGGGGACTAGGATTCGCGGTTCCCACCCTTTCGATGATAACGTCGGTTGTCATGTTCTTGTGCGGTAGCCGTCAGTACGTGCACAAGCAAAGCAGGACAGCTGATGGCACGTCCTTCGGAGACATTGTCCAAGCAATCAAATCAAGTGTGTCTAAGTTGATCAGTCGAAGAAAGAGTCCGTCAAGCAGTACAGAACATAACGTTGTGGAGTTAGAGTAAAGCCTTTATACGCTTTGATGCAAAGCTTCGTTCTTCATCATATGCTGCTTAATGATGATTTGATTTGATTTCATTTACAGACTTCAGGACAAACCACTTTGCACTCAGGACCAAGAGTATGAGACACCGGGCTGCGGGAATAATAGTCCTGAAGAATGCTTGCATCCTATCAAGGCTGCAAAGGTAGTATTGCGCCTGTTGCCTGTTTGGGTGACGCTTCTAATGTTCGCAGTGATATTTCAACAGCCCGCGACGTTTTTCACCAAACAAGGCATGACAATGAAGAGGAACATAGGAAGCAAGTTCAAGATCCCACCAGCAGCACTCCAGAGCGCAATCACTCTCTCGATAATCATCCTGATGCCTTGGTACGACACCGTCTTCGTCCCCCTCGCACGCGCATTCACACGCAACGAGAAGGGCGTCAGCGTGATGCAGAGGATGGGCATTGGGATGTTCCTCTCGGTCATAGCCATGATAATTGCGGCCGTAACGGAAAGGAGGCGGCTCGAGACGAGCCAACATGCTCAAGACGTGTCGCTGAGCATCTTTTGGCTGCTTCCTCAGTACGTACTGTTGGGGATTTCCGATATCTTCACGGTCGTGGGGATGCAAGAATTCTTCTACTCTGAAGTTCCGATGAGGATGAGAACGATGGGGATAGCTTTGTACACGAGTGTGTTTGGCGTGGGGAGCTTCTTGGGCGCGATCCTGATTTCGGTCATTGAGTATTCGACTGGGAAACAGGAGAATTGGTTCTCTGATGACATGACCGAAGCTCGACTGGACAAGTATTACTGGTTTCTAGCGTTGTCGAGTGGTGTAAGCTTCCTGGCTTTTGTCACGTTCAGTAGATTTTTCAGATGTAGAGCTTCACAATAATGTTCCTGAAAGGGCACTGCTCCGATGTAAATAATGCATGTTCCTGGCTTCAAAAGATGTCTGCTGCCCACCTGTCAGGGCACACCTTAATTTGATTGTATACATCATTTGAATCAAATAAAGTCATATTATCAGGGGCGCAAACGAGATGAACTCGAGATTTAACCCCAATAAATCAACTTCAAAATTTTAAGCTCAAACATAACTCATACCAAAATTGAGTTAAGCTCGAGTTCAAGTTTAAAAAAATTAAACTCAATTGAATTTTAGTTCAGAAATTTTTCCAACTCAAATCGAATCAAATTCGAGTTCATTATTTTTTATTTTTAGAATAAAAGATACACTTTAAAGAATTTATTATCTTCAATTTTGTGAAAAATGAAATATTATTTGGTATTAAATAACATTAAAGTTTGTAAATATTATAATTTTTCTACTGATATTAAAACAAATAATTTATGTTAATATTTATTAATTAATGTAATAATGTAGTCTAATTACATATATATTAATTTATAAAATGAATAAATATAAAATTTTAATTAATTTTATTATGTTATTTTTTTATTTAAATGATCAAAAGTATATATATGTATATATTAGAATGAAATTGTATGAGAAGTTAAAAATAATTGAATATGTACACATACATTTTTCAAATTAGATACGGGGGATAAATTAGTTCACATAATATTGTTAAATATATCCCATTATTAATATAAAATAATTAAGTATTTATTGCAAGTAATTTTAATATGTTATATATTATTTATAATATATTAATTTTATAATTATAAAGTATATTTAAATGTATAAATTTTTTATAAATAAAAATAAAAAAATAAAAAAAAAAACTCAAAAACTTTCAAACAAAAAAAATTAACCTCAAGCTCGACTCAACAAAAATTTGAGTTCGACTCTAATTTGAATCAAATTTAAAGCAATTTGAGTTTGAATAGAGCCATCTTAAAGTTGACTTATCCTATTCACAAACCCACGCCACTCATTTTGCATCCCTGCTGTCCTCAATGCCTCAATTCCTAGCAGGACTTGATATGGCAATTATGTAATAATGATTTGGACCATGGGTTCTTGACCCAACAAAGAGGATGTCTGATGAAGTTTATTTTAAATAATTTATAAAATATATTTAGAATTTATAAAATTATATATTTTAATTTTAAAATAAATTAATAAAATTTTTAAATATAGATATTTTATAAAATTTTATAAAAATTTATTATTATAATTAATTATAATTTTTTAATATAATAGTAAACAATTAAATTAAATATCAATAATATAATATAATATAATTTAAAATATTTGTACCATTTTCGATATATATATATATATATATATAAATTTATAAAATATTTAAAAATAAGTTTAAGATATGTCAATTTTATTTTTGAGAAATTTAAGATCCAAACATTTTATTTCTCTTCAAAATATCAAATAAAATATTTTAAAAAACTTATAAATCTCTATCTCCGAGTTCAACTGGACACTAGTTTTTGAAATAATTTTAGTCAGGTTGAACGGGGTAGGTGTTAATTTCCTAGATTTAGGGTTATGGATGTCACTAACGTTGGATAGTTGACAACGTTTTGAATCAAGGGCAGGTGTGTTTAGTAAGGTCAAATTGGGCTTATTAAAACAGTGTGCGTATAGCCGTATGTATACATACATAGTGCTTAGGTTTTTATCAACGTAAAATTTGGTTCACAACCAAGGCTACACTTGGATGTCTGCTATGCACATTTCTTTCTACATCAAAATCTGTACTTTCAAATGTACAGTCTAGTGGAATAATAATTTTTACTTCTTAAACAATGTATTTTTAAACTGTTTATAAATTTTTGGATCAATTTTCCTAGCATCATAGTCTGCATCCAAACAGAGCCCAAAATTGAAGTCAACGTATTCCGTGGTCTCATGTGACATGCAAATCAATAAAATATTGTTTAAAAGGATAAAATTAAAAAAAGAAAAAATAATCCCTCTAAACGCGTGGCCCAATCATTGGGTTGCCTCTCATCTTCTTTTTGCAGTCTTCACCCGATGGCAGAAGCCAGAAGACAACTATGAAAATTGAAGGGTTCCTTTATTGCTCTGTTTTTGCATCGTTTCTTGTTTTGGGATTCTTCCCGGAATCCGCGAATGGGCGGCAATTGTTGATATCACGGACCAGGCCTCGCCCTGAGGATGCCGCGGCATTTGCTCGGTGGTTGGTTTCTCAAAGTTCATGGGGAGTCCTCAGGTAACGCCATCCTCTGTCCTTTCTCGTTCCTTAAGTTTAAAGTCAATAATATGTGAACAAAATAAGAAACACGTGTTTGACTCTCTTAGGATGATCTTTTGTTTTGTGATTTTGAGTTCCCTAAAAAAAAAACTGTTGGTACTGCTTGTTCTTGATTTTTTCTTTGTGTGTTGATGTTATTATTTTGGGGGGTTAATCACGGGGCTGACAATTTGAAAGAACTTGCGAGTTACTTCAGACTCTTAGTTTATGCTTCATATCGTTTGAATCAATGTACTGAAAACTAGGGACGCTAGGAGATTTTAATCTAATAATTTATTTTTATTTTTATTCTTTTATAATAAAAACAAATATTCTTTTTTCTTTCTCCCCATGTATTCCGATTGATGCCTCTTTGTTAGGTTGTTTATTAGCTAGTCCATGCCTCTGATTATTTTATCCGAACTTTGCAACTATGGTATATGTCCTAGAGGCTTGAATTTCTAACTACTGAGATATTGTCTAATAGCCTAGTGTTATACCTGAAGCTGATATGACCCTTTCAATTTGCAGCACAATATCCAGCGACTGGGGAGGTGCACCATTTGGGTATGTCTTATTTGAAACCAAACCCTTATAAAATGCTTTCCTGATTGCAAATAGAACCTTGTCAGGTTTTCATTTTGAATGTCTTGTGTATTTGAGTAAATTACAATGTTGAGGACGCTGTTATCTTTTAGTGCCTTTTCAGAGCAGCAATCTTACTGGTCAGTTTGTGACTTGAAGAAACTACAACACCTACTTCCAATATCAATTGGAAGAAATAATTGGCTAATTCATAGAATGATGAATGCCTCTAGTCATGTATGATCAATCGATTATATACCTGTAGGAATTCAGTAGTTTCCCTCGGTCTTATTTGTGGCATTGCTTTCTGGTGTTTATATGCATAGGTTAAGGAATCAGTGCTAATCTAACATCATCCACATTGTCAATTATGATTCCAAATTTCTCTATATTATGGACTAAGCCTTTAATTTTCTTGTGCTTGTCTTCTTTCTTTGCCAGGCTTGGTTTCTGGAGTTATAATATTCTACATGTTGTTGTGCATTAATAATATGAATCCTTTGCAGGAATGTGGTTTCATTTAGTGATGGCTTGCCTGAGAAAGGAAAGGGCATTCCCTACTTCTACCTGACTACCCTTGATCCAACGGCAAATTATGCTTTGAAAGATCAGAGATCTTCCTTCACAATAAGTGAATATAGCCTAGGAACTTGTGGCAAAAAAGATCCTGAGAATCCTGCCTGTGCAAAAATTACGCTTGTAGGGAAGGTGACTACTTAATTTACTGAATGACACAAGATCTTCCTTCACAATAAGTGTATATGATGTAGGAACTTGTGTCAAGAAAGATCCTCAGAACTCCATTATTGCAAAAATTACACCTGTGGGAAAAGTTGTTCCTCAATTTATTTAATTTTACTGAAGGCTAGAGCATCCATACCTTCACAAGTGTTTGCATCTCTTCAGAATTGTGCATGCATGCTTGTGCTTCTTTCTTTGAAATATACTTGGATTCCACTAAAATTATGCTGGTTTGTAAAAGTAGATTTGAACATGGCACATCTTATAGTTGATAATACGGACATCAAGTGTTCATGGATAAAATTAGTATCTTTTTCACAAACTTATGTGTTTTAACTCTTATCATTGTGCCTCTCAATTTCAAGCAATTCAAGTGAAATTTTTTTTTAATGTTTATGACTTAATAAAGCCAGAAACTTTATTGTGATTGTCTTCTTGCCTTGGTCCTTCAACGTTATTCTTCAACCATAAGTTTTTGAATTATTCAAGGTTCTCGTTTGAGAATTTGTTGGGTTGGGGTTTTGCCAATTTTCTTACTTTAATTATTCTTCACGTTGGATCTTAGATTCTCAAGGTTCTTGTGACAGGATTTTTGTTGGAACAAGAATTCTATCAATCAGATTTATAAATTCCATAACATTTGAAGAATAACCTTGGATAAACTTCTAAGACCCCCTTTTGATTTGTATCAATTGAGCTAAACTTCAGCAGTTACAATTTGCTCGTTTTTTTTTTTTTTTCATGTAATTTACTTTTGGGTATTGACTTCTGCTTTGGTTTTAATTGGAAAAGTAAGGCTATGCTCGTTTCCAAATTAGAATAGGGAGGAAAATTTGAGTGATTTGAGTAGGATGAAAATTATTTTTGGTTTTTAAGATTTGGATAGGTAGAAAAACTATTTATATATATATTTTTTATATGTTATAATGATTGAATGATGTAATATTATATATGCTTATAAGGTAATAAAAAATGAATTTGAGTAGGAAAGTTATAAGAATAGGTGTTGATTTGATTGTGAATGGGTATAATGATTAAAAAATTATTAGTTAGTTATAAAAGATAAGAGAGAAAATTTTTAATTTAAATTTTAATAAATTTTATATCGTAAGGTGTTTGATTTGTAAGATTTTTAAGTAGGGATGAATAGTTGTTAAAATGAAAACAAACATAGCCTAAAACTTACAGGCACCAGGCCTCAATTTCTGTTAATTAATTATCGGACTTATGCCTTCAAATAGCATTGACCAGGGCTACCCTGTTTGTTACATTAGTCTGTCCACTGATAAAATGGGTATAATTTGCATTTCGTTGTTGAAACTTCAGTTAAAGTTACTGAAGAGAAGTTCTGATGAAGCTGAATTTGCTCGAACTGCATTGTTCACAAAACACCCTGAGATGAAAGGTAAGTGAGTGTCTCTGGAGATAAGTACAAGTGTTTTTGTGCCATTCTGTGATGTGTCAGTCGATGCTATTTTCCAGCACCTTACCCTAAATTTGGTATTTTGTGCAATTTGCTATCAGTATCTTCATTAGACTCATGCTTTGAAATGTTGCAGGCTGGCCTAAAAGTCACAACTTCATGGTCTTCAAATTAGACATTGAAAACATATTTTTGATCAATTGGTTTGGCGGTCCTAAGCCTCTCACTGTGGAACAATACCTCCATGCTGAAATGTGAGTTCCTGGCATAATAGCTACAACATTACGTGAAGCTTTTTCCTGAACCCAATGTAATCATCACTCAAAATGAAATGAAAAATGTATGCCCTTATAATTTTTATTTTTTTTCTCTCACCTATTGTCATTTGTTTACAAGCGGGACTGCTTGTCATCCACAGGAGTCATCCTACTTACATTGTGGACGCAAGTGCTTGATCACTGTCCATTCTGTTTCATTATGTGATATTATCAACAGAAGAGTTACACGCATTCGCCTCATGCATCATTCGCCTCATGTATCAGTTGATCTCATGTAAATATCAACATGTTCCAGCAATTGATTGGAGAAAGAACACAAATAACCATGTTGCATATGTAAACTATCATTGAATGGTATGATCGGGGTGCTTCTGGTTAATGTTGTAAGTCCAGTGTTGCATCTACGTTGGCATAGATACTGTTCAGAAGATATATAATGAAAATATTCGGTCTGCACGAAAACCTTAGCACCACTGCTGTAGTTAATTACATGCTTTAATATTTTTGGTTCTTTCTTAACTTACGACACGGTACCCGAACTTGCTGAAATAAACCTTGCTACTTGGTCACCAGGTCTAGAAATTTTTGGCAGGCAACCACTTATTCCCTTGGGCATGAAATAATGATCATTTTATGCATGATTCCACATAGTTTCTGTTCGGAGGTGGGGCCGACAGTTGCCGGTAATTATGCTAATTCTTGGTGAAGCCTGGCCTGGTAGTTCTTAAATATCATCCAATGGGCTGAATGATGTTAACAATTTGAGATGGATTCATTCCTGCAAACATGTTACGAGAAAACTGTTTCAGCGTACGTATGCAAACTGCTGAATGAATTCACGTTGTGGGGAACACCGCGTGGCGATTGCCTTTTTGTCATTTCCAGCTATGAGAACTGTTCTCACGTTCTCTATGGTAGTTCGGGTCAGGAATCTGTAACATTACCGTCTTTCTTCCGGGTAAACCCTGGGCAAGTGGGCCCTCAACCTCTAGCTCTCTTACGGGGAGGATGTCATAGAGTTACTTTCACGCATTTGACTCGAAATTGTGCACGTACTTTGAAGGGGAGAATGGGTACGTTGGGGAGGGGATTTTTGTGGGTTTTTTTATTTTTTTATTCTATTTTTTTTATAATTTAACAAATTACCTCATTTACGGGGAATTTGTGAAATTAACTAATCTCGCCGTTCCAAACCGTAAGATGACATCAGATGCCGTCATTTCGCCGTTTAGAACGGCGAGATACACTTTTTTTCAAAAAAATAAATAATATTTCGTATTTCTCTTCGTATAATGGGGAGAAATATGAATGACGTCAGCTCGCCGTTTTGAACGGCGAGATGACGTCATAGTATGTTATAATAAATTAATATAAATATAAATTATTATATTTTTTTTTTGAAATAAGAAAATTTATTTAAATAAAAGAATTTTATTTCAATAAATTAAGTTTTAAATTATAATCTTATATAATACTTTTTGAGTGTTTTATGTTTAAATATTCACGTTGCAATTATTTAAAAGGAAAAATTTATTTACATAATAGCTTAAAAGATGTGTTATAACTTTTAAATGAAATTATATGATGTAATTATAATAAAATCAATATAAATGCCAATAAAATTGAAAATTTTGAATACATATAAGAGATAATATTAAATACTATACGTCATCTTTATCCTCATCCCTCAAATGACTACCGGTGCCACAGTGTGTTGATTGTTTGGTACGATGTCCTCTCTGTGGTATTGGATTTTTTTGAGGATTGTGCAAAGTATGAGGCTGTTGAGCTTCCATACTTATAGAGTCCTGTTAGAGTGGCACTGGGGATCCATGGTATTGTCAAGGCTACTTCTGTGAAGTGTACGCATGAAGGGGGTGTAATGAGACTCTGAAAATACTGTGTATAGAGAATCGGCTTGTGGTGTATATGGAGAGTGGATGTTCTGATATAGTGGTTGAGGTACATATATATCTGCCAGATCTACAGTGCTAGGACCTGGTACCTCATGCTGATATGATGTGCCAGGAATTGATACATCATGGTGATAAGGTGTGCAACGTCCTGGAGTGGAATGTGCAAAGGCAATGTCATCCATCTAGTAGTATGGTGGAAAATCTCGCTGGACTCGCTGTTGTGATAGTCGCTCGACACTATTGACAATTTGTTGATTATATCTACCAGAACGTAGTTGTTGCATCTGCTGTGCCTGCAATCAACTATTTGCATATTGCTGAATAATATACACAGAGACATTCACACACACACACACACATGTATATATGCAAATATAAAAGCGTACCACGTGCAGGAAATAAATGACGTGGCCAGGCTGATATCCATAATGTACAAATATATGCCCAGGAGTGATAAATCGGCACATAACTCGATAGTACTACTCGAAATAGTCTCGTGACACCTGTGTATCTGGAAAGATGGGGCCCCTTATGATATGATTGTCGCTAGCCATTTCTCGAATGTATGCAGCGTGGTGATGAGCCCAATTAGTTTCTGGACGCCCGCACCTGTGCTCGTTATATAGTGCATCCTGAGCCCGTGGTGGATCATTAGGAATGCCTTGTGACATTCTAAATTGCCTCAATACCCAATCAATATGGTGCATCTCAATAATCTCATAGCAGATGAGTGGACCACAGAACGTCCACAGTTGTCAGCCACAATGGTCGAGTAGCATCTCATACGCATCGCTAGGGTAAGGCCGCCACTGAAACTGAAATGAAACATGTAATGTTATATGGAACTGGTTGTATACAAGATGCAATATACATGGTCTAGAGTTTGGTATCCATATTTAATATAACAAAAGCTACTCGTACTTGAGACTCTACCTCTCGGTATAATGTATCACGTATTATGCAGATAAAATGAGATGCATTTGACGTGTTACTCCTCCTTGACTTGGTCCAGCTATATACATGTGAAAATCATAAAGAAAACTAAATATAATAGTTGCACAATAGCATAACAAGACATGTAATTTTATAAGACATACCGTCCTAAGGGTGCAGCTAGTAATTGCATGTCCCTAAGCACAGTGAATAGGCCAGTGTAAAGGCCACGACACGGGTATGTGGGCCCAACCTCGAGATCCTAATCCAGGTCTATATCTGTAAAAGTTCTAGTGGATCAGTAATCGTCTGCCTACCTCGTATACACGCGGAGCACAATTCTCGATATAAATATGCCAATGCCGCACTCCCCCAACTATATGGTTGAGTCCTACTCACATCCTCTAACATGTGAAGGTATAATAGCTTCACTCGATCCCCAGATGAATCAGGAAAAATTCTGCATCCCAATAACAATAACACGTAATAGCGAGTGTATCGAGTCACGTCATCATCTATACTATCAACAGTCAGGTCCGATGTCGAACCTCCCGAAGTAAGACTGAGCGGGGTATGGTAGCACGACTGAATGCATCTGTAGAGGGTGTAAATCCCAAATACTCCAAACGATACTCTTGCCAAACACTTATGGCCCAACGCTCGTCAAACCCTGTAATTGGGGCACTTGCCACTGGGAGCTACCATATTAACACTACATCTTCCAATCTAATGGTAGCCTCATTAGTCACAAGATGAAAGGTGTGAGTTTCACGGCGCCACCTCTCAATTATTGCTGTAATCAGGTGCCAATCAAGTGCTACATGTCTACACTTATACACTTCATAGAAACCTAGTCGATGCAGCAAAATAACGACCCGATCATCAAAATCAGGAATCTTGCCTAGTGCCCTGGTCTGGTGTTGTAGTTGAAGCGTAGTGTCTGTCTCCTAACCACATAGCCTCCGACCTATGGTTATACTGTAGGTATAGCAAACTCAGATCAAATGGGCCCGGATTAGCTCTTATAGTCATGGTGAAAAAGTCTTGTATGACAACCTGTGCATTAATTAAACACCAAATTAACAACAATATGTACATAAACATGAAAAATAACATTTAAACGCATACAAAATATGTAATCACAAAATTTGAAAAAATAACATTCACACATAATATTTAAAAGTATACAAAAATAACTACATAGGCACAAAGACTACTTCCGTGTTTAGCTGCTAAAAATATAAAATTTACAGACACATGTGAAACTAACGAGAACGATTGGAGAATGAAGGCATGTCTAAATCCTGCAATCGACATTGGGCCTGTTGCAGCGATTGCTGTCAAGCCCGATATTGTGGCCAGTCCATTTCATTTGGTATTCGACACGACGGGGCCCTCCCAACCCTACGAATTATACGCCTGTGAGGGTTGTGGACCAACTCGAATGGTGGATCATCCTAATAATCCTCGGCTTAAACAGGATTGAATCTCCCTTCATATGTCTGTACATAGCTACCAATGGAAAAGTATGGCATCACTAGCCGTTTTAGGATTGACACCATATTTTCTACTGATAGCTATTGCGTGTGAGCATGAAATTCTGCATAATAACCACTTCTTGCATATGCAATCCCTACTGCATAGTTCCATAGCGTGTACATTTCCTCCGCCTCTTCCTAGATCTTGTGCTACGATTACTCGTCCCGACTGTGCATTTCGATCATATAGCTGCACTAAATGCCGGACATATTTGTGCTCTACCCTTGCATACGTCTTTGCAGGCCAAGTGGGCCACTCATCCCCCCTGCCATCTTAACTTCACTCTCCATTAATCTCTACCTAAATTTAGCGACGGCCCAATCAAATGTCATTTGCACAATCGAACATATTGGCAACCGCCATATTCCCTTCGTTACCCCATTAATACTTTCTGATATGTTAGTTGTCAACACACCATGTCTCCAGCCTCCATCAAAGGATAAAGCCCATTTTTCTTTATCAATTGCTTGCAAGTAGTTGTAGACTTCCAAATTAATTTGCTTTATATGATCTAGAGTTTGAAGAAAATTTTTCTCTTAGTTCTCAGCACCTACTCTCCAGCATTGATCACGCAGGTGTCGAGATTTGAAAGCTTTTAAAATGTTTACACACAAATGTCGAAGACAAAATTGGTGTTGTCCTTTTGGGGCCTTGAAAGCATTGATGTTCTTGACGGCAGAAAGAAGCCCAGGATGTCTATCGGATACAAGACAATTATATGCTTTGCCACAGATAATATGTCGCTCCAACATCTGCAAAAACCAACCCTATGATTCTGTATTTTCTTCATCTACTAAGGCATAAGCAAGAGGTAACATTTGCTGATTGGCATTAATAGTAACTGTAATCAATAACTTATGACGATACTTCGTGTATAAGTGCGTGCCATCTACACTAATCGCCGGCCTGCAATGCTGGTATCTATCGATGCAAGGTTTGAAAGCCCAAAATAAATAACATAGCATCATCCTATTTGGCATCCTGGTGTCAATGTGTCTTCACTCGACAACAATGCCTGGGTTCCATTTTTGTAGTGCTTTCATATAGGCAGACAACTTCTTCACTGAGTCTTCCCACGTGCTGTACACATTCTCAAT
Organism: Avicennia marina; assembly: GCA_019155195.1. Lineage (NCBI taxonomy): Eukaryota > Viridiplantae > Streptophyta > Magnoliopsida > Lamiales > Acanthaceae > Avicennia > Avicennia marina. Next base: position 13,286,756 of record CM032765.1, read on the forward strand.
GGCTCGTTTCAAGCTATACCATGCCTTTGCATAATTAATCTCATGACCGTACCGATCTTTGACAAGTTGTACAATATTTTTTATCTCAATAGTAGGGTTTTCAAGAACTAACCTTATGAGAATTGCAGCAACCATGTTTTTATCTAAATTTGTGTGATCCATCCTTAGGTCTCCCAGGAGACAAGTGTGGGTTGTGTTGTATCTAGTTATCTTCCACAACCCCATTTTCTACCTTAAAGAAGCCATAAGGTGCTAGTCAGGTTCATCAACTGTAGTATGTCTACATTTAACCTTCCACATTCTGGGCGTACTTTTCACCACATGGTACTCTCACTTTGCATGTCTCACGGAGTAATCCTTCACAGCGGCTTGGACATGACCTTTGCTCTTAAACACCATGTCCAAATAAAGCTCTCCTTTGTGCTCGTCATAGTACGTGCTCCGTCTACCACTTGGATTTTCAATACTGTCAGCTGTTATTTCTGGCTCTGCCAGTGAGAAGAAGGGTACAAACGAATATAATGGCACCATCGGTGGTTCTGTCCTATGTTCAGGTATAGTTGAAGAGTGCATTGGCATGGTGCTCGCTCGCTCTAACACACGTCTCTGGTATGCATTGGCTGATAGGTCAGCATCTGATACTGTTAATACCTGCTGCATTGAATTGATATCGACTGCATCATTATCTTCTTCATCCTCATCATCTCCCTCATCTCCATAATCTCTATCATTGATGTCAGATGTTGATCGATATACATATTGCTCATGAGCATCACAAAGCATCTTGCCTGCATCATCCATACCAACCCTACCTCCATATTCTGATTCAAAATGTGATGCCTGTGTGTTAAGATCATGTAACATGTCACACTCCTGATTTACCATATGAGTCAACGTTTCAATGACTAAGAGCACACTACTACTCTGTCGAGTTCCAAAGAATGATTGGTGGGAGGTTTGACCTGTTTCTCCCTCCACACGTGGCACACTATACTGATTGTCACAGTCTCTCCGTTTTATTTCGATGTACAGATCTAAAGACAGGACTTGATTGATCGGATTAAACAAAAATTACAAATTTACGTCATTCTCAATCCCTAGTAGGACCACATCATGTCCCCCAAATGCATCTCTTAACACAAATTTTGTTTTCAAATGAATGATATAATGATTTCGATCCACTTCAGTCAAATTATACACCATTGTCTCCAATTAAACAAAAGTCGTACTATGACGTATGCTTTGTAAATAACGAGGAATAATGTTGTAATTTATGTCGTTCGAATTTTGCACAATAGAACCCCCCTAATATAGTACAATCTGAATATCACCCTCAAATGTCATATCTTCAAAATAAACAAAATACATGCATGATGCAATTAAATATAAACGTCACATCCATAATAAGATCCATAATAAGAATTTAATGTATTTTAAGTAAATATTTTATCACTCATCCTATATTCTTATTTGATAAATTGGTTAAATTGATAAAAGATTTATAAGTGGGTTCCATTTGTTAAATTGGAAAATTAATTAGAATAACTACATTAAAAACCTTCATTTTTTTCATTCATCTAATATTCTTAAATTTTATGTATTAAATATTTAAGTAAACAATTTTTATTCATCTAATATTATTATAAAATTTTCAAATTTATTTGATTGTCCCTATTTACACTACAATTAATATGATATGAAAAATTAGTAACTAATGACAAACTACAGCTTGTCCCACAACATAAGAATTTTGTTTTGAATCTAAATATAACAAAATATGAACACGCACCTCAGAAATCAATTCTGATAATACGCTTTGTTTGTTTTCAAAAATTTTAATTGGAGTTTCTTGCAATACACAAACACATCTGTTAGCAATTAAGGCTGAAAAATCAAAATACCCAAATTGAAAAACAAACTGTAAAAATTAAGACTAAAAAATCAAAACACTCAAACTTAAAACAGACTTGTTCTGCCAACATTCAACAAAAATCCGTTGGGAAGAAATCTGTTCAGGCGTTCGGGCGTGTTCGGCCGTCAAAGTTATCTCCGTCATGGGGAAGGGAAGAAATTCGTCACGAGGAAGGGAAGAAATTCATCACGAGGAAGGGAAGAATTCGCCGCGGAAGAAAGTGGAACGGTGGAGTTTGAAATCGTCGCAAGGAAGATGATGAACAGCGATAGGCCATGTTTGGGTAAATGAAAGTTATCTCGCTGTTTCAAACAGTGAAACTTGTGAGCTGGACCAATCAGAGGCTATCCTGCCATTTCAAATGGCGGGATATACATCGTAAATTAGGCCTAATCTTGCCATTTCAAACAGCGAGGCTCGTGAGCTAGCCCAATCAGAGGTTATCTCACCATTTCAAACGGCAAGATATACCTCGAAAGTTGAGCCTCGTGGGCTGGGCCATCAGACTTTATCTCGCCGTTTGGAACACCGAGATACGCCGTATTTTGGACCAATTAATGTGAATATAGACGAAACATTATTTAAATTTTTTGAAAAAAAATTTATTCCGCTGTTGCAAACGGAGAGGTGACGTCATCTCGCCGTTTGCAACAGCGAGATTGATTAATTTTATAAATTTCTCGTAAATAAGGTAATTTGTTAAATTATAAAAAAAATTAAAATACAAAAATAAAAAAAACCCGATTTTTGTTGGGAGAAAGTTTTGTAACATAAAATATTTGGTTTCACGGAATTTGATGGCATGAAAACAAAAAAAGATTGACAGGTGGGGAACAAACATAGCCGATGTGTGAAGCTTACACGCCGTAGGAAATTACCTTGTCAACAGCCTATATTTGTCCTTTTCGCCGTGTGGTCATCTTTTTCATTTGATAATTATGGAACACTTGTAATTTTGACTCACTTTATAGTTGTGTTTAATTTCATATAACATAAATTTAAAAGTAATTATTTAATTTAATTAATCGTAAAATATATTTTACCCATTTAAAAGAAAATTATTTATAACAAAAAATAATCTTATCATTATTAAGGTGTAGAAGTGTGTGTGTGTGTTTATTTATATTTTGTACCACCCATTAATGTCAAACTCTTAATAATATTGTATGGATATTAATATTTATCAATTTAGTACATTCGGCATGCTTCTCATTGGAGGGGAGATGCACACTTCTTTTTGCAGATTTTTCATATGTTTAAATTAATTGGTTAGTTGTCAAAAGCAGTATAAATAAACCTTCTATTGCAGGGTGTTTTCCTCAATCTTTGCAAGTGGAAAACACTAAGAATATGTCCAATTTTCGGAATTTAGAGTGGAAAAAAAAATGATAGGGAAAGCAAAAGAAAATAAAAGCAATTTAAAATTTTATATTATCTTTGGTTGAAAGGATTTCAATAAAGAAAAAAAATTAAGAAAAAAGAAATAAAATCAAACAAAAATTTAAAAATAATTTTTTTTTTATAATTTGAGAAAAATAATCAAGAAATAAATAAAAGAAATAAAATTGGTGAAATTTTTGAAAGAAGAATTAGAATTAAAATAATTTTCCTTCTATTTTCCACATTATTTTGTGAGGAAAATGAAATTTCCTTTATTAAACTATAATTTTTTTTATAATTTTCTTTTTCATAAAATTTTTCTTCTTACCAAACAATCAAAATCATTTTCATTTAACATTTTCTTTTCTTTTTCTCTCCATATTTCAATAGCCAAACGCAGTGTAAAAGCAAATGTACTCATGGATATGCACTGGATGACGACCTATCCTCGGATCAATGTGTCATTTACATATCTCTTTCTAAAAAATTGTAATACCTATTTTTTCAAAAAAAATTATTCACACAATTTTATAGCTTGCTGTCAAATCATTCACTTGCCTTTTTTATTTTCCTACGTTACCTCCATTAACAACAACAATAATAAAATAAACAATATAAATAATATGAGAATTAATTATCGACTCAATTCAGTGAATGACATATAGAACCACTATCAATATTTTATTCAAAAATCAATATAATGACTTTTCACATTGCAAAACAACTATTATTTCAATTATACATCTTTATTATTGTTATGTTTTTCTTATAAAACTCATCCAACTACAAATAAAATTAAGTTTACTATATTTTACCCCAAAAAAAGTTTCGTAAATCAATTTTTCAAGCAATGTTGTAATTTGATCGGAGCACACGCTTTCAAAATTTCAACCTTATTTTCAAAATGGGCTTTCACCAACATTAGCACCCAATTTTTCTGCGAGACGCTTTTATTTCACATCTAGAAGAAGAAATGAAAAAGTGCATTTTTTTTTTCAAAACGAAGTATCCATTTAACTTGATCAGATAATTTTGGATTCTTTGATTCAAACACTGTCCCAGGGAACATATTTTCGAACGTTCTGATCCAAACACAGGCTGTTTTATTGTTAAGCAAACAAAAAGCTCATGTAATAATACTGTTGTTTGATGTATCTTTCCATTGACGAAAGTAGAGTCCGTGAGCACAGAAATGAATGAGAACTCTTTTGACGCTGAAATTGAGGAGTGTTTGCATGGTGCGCAGCACATTGCACCCTCTGCTATTCTTTGCAGGTCAAGCGCGACCCCGAATATCGTACTTAGGCACAATCAGAAAGAAACCCTATGGTTAGTATTATCATCATCGTGTATGATATCCATTTTTAAAATTATTCATATTTTTCCATGCATCAAACGCATTCCAAATATATTTCAGGTTGTTCGAACGAAAAATAAATTCTTTATTTTTTAAGAATTTGATGTTTACTTGACATTTTCAATGTATATGGTGGCTATGTTTGTTTCTCCATTTTTTCCTATTTACATCCATTCAAAATTTCACAAATCAAACATCTTATTTTATAAGTTTTTATTCAAATTCAAATATTAAAAATTTTCCTATGTTACCTTTTCTTGTAAATAATTAATTATTTTCAATTGTTTTTATTCATAATTAAATTAATACATATAGATAGACACACGTGCACTCACATTTATATATATATATATATATATGTATGTATATATTTATTTGTTTATGCCATATAAACACTTATATACTATCACATTATCCGATTATTGTTATATATTAAATATATATATAAAAAATACTCACACGCACTCATACCAATTTAAATTTTCATGCCATCTTACATTTTACTATCAAACATAATTCTCTGATCCACCCAATAAGTAACCAATTAAACAGAGTCTATGTGATTCCTTTTTCAATACCATGGACAATAAAATTTTAAAAAGTTTATAAAAATGTCTCCTTTACATTTATTTAAAACATGTCATTTCAATAATTATACTTACCCTAAAGAAGCATGCCTTCATTTCGGGATGTTCAAATTTGTGCAAATGAATGAATAACCGTTGTAAAGAATTTGAATGTAATATCTCGTGATCAGTTCATATAAAATCCACTTTGTAACTCTAACAAGTTCACATAAAGTGAAGAAAAAATGAAGAAACTTTACCAAAGGATGGTGCTGCGGAGCAATGCAACGACGTGAACCCCAACAACTCTATTCTAATGAAAGGGAGTTCCCAGCGATGCCAATTATATTTCTGCCACAATGTCCCCTTCCAGCTTATAATCAATATATATATATATATATATATATCTATATCATGGTAGATAGAGTAAGAAAGAAAATATATGAGACGAAAGAAAAGAAAAGGAGAAAGAGACTGCACGAAAACACCATTGTGACGTGTTTTTTGTATTTTAATGTTTTCCTTTTTGTCAGCCAATCTTTTGCACACATTCTACATTGATCATTCAGCGCCAGAGCCCACGAGCATTCATCATTTCATATCATATCATGCGGCCTGCGGTGCCACCACCTCTTCCTCACCCATTCCCCTCCCACCCTATTCAAAGCAGCCATTATTATGCCCACAATCGCGCTGGCCCTCCAACAAAGCTGCCGTCATCATTGTCTGAGAAGAAAAGAAAGATCAAAGGGGGTGTTCGTTTGTCAGCTACTAATGATGCCGACGAAGAAGACGGGGAGAAGTGGCAATTAGTTGGAGAGTTTTTCGAAAAAGAAAAGGGCCCTCGCTTCACTTTATTTTCAAGGCTTCGATGATCATCCTAACGCTCAAAGTGATCAACTTTTTACTTCCTTTTGTTTCTTCGTGGGGAATCAAGCATCATGGTCCGATCTCTTGCTAGGTAACCTTTTCGGGTCCTAGGAAAGTCTGCCTTTCTTTTGCTTCCCGAAAGGTGATTCATGTAATAGATCTTAATTGGGTTAGTAGATTTGAGAAGCAATAATATCAGGGTTTTGCTGAAGAAGCCTAAAGAAGCTTTAGATCATTGGTATCACTGTGAGTTTGAAGCGTCTTTGCCTGAAGCTTCGCTAGTTCCATCTTAATCAGCTAGTGTTTGTTTGGATTTTGTGCGTTTGTACTACATATTGTACGGATCTATATATTGACTGTTATGTTCTGCTTGTATAAAATGGAAAGCTTGTTCTTCTTATTGTCTGCGTTTATTAGGGTTTGCAAACTTTTGGGCTTAGGGTTTGATCTTAGTTGTCTTATTTTCTTGGATATGCTTCCACAGTCACTTATTGATCCTGATTGCACATTTTTTGGCCGTCTGAAAACATCATTTTGCGCTTGTCTTTTTCTTCAATCAAGATCCAGACTACAGTGATCATTCATCTTCTCTGCTCCTTTCCCTACTCCCTTTTCTTTGCTCCAGATTCATTCAATAATTTCTTATTGTAGATGTAGAAAGTGAGACTAGTGATTAAAACACGTGTCTGAGAGCTAGCAATATTTAAATATTCACGGACGGAACATGTAACTTCTGGAGACGTTGGGTTTTCAATTATTAATTTGATGAATTTATGCTAGGAATGTAACTGTAGTCATGGCAAATCACTGAGGCTATGTTTCTTTCTTTTACATGAATTATTTATCATCATTTAAAAATTTTACAAATCAAACATTTTATCATACAAATTTTATTTAAATTTAAATTCACAATTTCTCCTCTTATCATTTATAACTAATATTTTTTAATTATTATATATATTCACACTCAAATTAATATTTATTCTTATAATTTTTTAACTCACATTCATTTTATATTACTTTATAAATTTATATAATATTACATCATTCAATCATTCTTACTTATTAAATATACTAAAAATATTTTTTCTACTCAAATCTTACAAATCAAACGTTCTTTTCATCTCCACTTAAATCATCTAAACTTTTTTCTCCCATCTTAATTAGGAAACAAACATAGCCTAATTAATTTGTTTATTATTTCCTCCGGAGCTCATGCACATATTGTCAAAGTGCGTGTACTATATATGAAGTATAGTTTATGTGTTAGTTTTATGCTCCCATTTAAGTGCAAGGAAAAGGTGACGCACAGAATTTATTATTGGGACACCGACCACATTAGATGCATGTTATGTTAAATGGTTCTTGTAAATATTTATGCATATACTATAATAGCATTGTTTAAGGTCATTTGTAATAAAAATTCCATTACATAGAAAATAACTCTCTCTCCTACTCTTTAATATATTGGTATAATGTGAATTTTCTTTTTCAAAAGTAATATCAGAGCATCTAATGATCTTCAAGTCATGAGGAAAAAAAAACGCAAAAAGGTAGAGAGAGGAAAAAAACCAACGTAGAATAGAAGATAGTTGGTGTTTGGTGTTGCTCTAGGTCTATAGATTTAATATATGCTAAGTTTCGATATATATTTTTATGTGTTGAAATCTCCTCATTTGTTAAAAAGAAAGACTTGTTGAGGGACTTAACACTCGTTGAGAGCCTTTCGGGTATTAAGGTATTTGAGCTTGTGATAAGAGAAGCCTTTTAAGAAAGTATTGTTTCTAGGTCTAATGGAGAAAGTTGTCGAGAGATAAGTGAAGACAAGAAGAGTCTTCAAAGTGATAAGAAAAGTAGCTTACATGTAAGATATATGGGTTGAGAAGATATGCTCGTGAAGTGATATATAAGTTGTGTTTTAGGGTTAAGAATTTAAATCTAATGACGGAATGATTTTTTTGACACTATGACCACTAAAAGTGTGGACAAAGCGCCTCATAGCAAGGAGAAAGAAGACCAAATTTTGGATTCTGTTAGCACAATTTTAAGGGGGACGTGTTGTAAGATTAAACTTAATTTGATGGATATTTGATAAATAAATTAATGAATATTGTTAATGTATTAGTTTATGGTCATGTTTATGTATTAAAAAAGGGAAAGCATAAAGTTAAAAACAAATTTATGTACTAAATTAGGTGCATATTTCATTTTGCCTGTAATTGAATCTTTTGAAGTCTTTTGGAATAAGAAATCTATTATATAAAATGACTTTCTTTACTACTCTCTAATATTTGTAAGTTGTGTGATCTTTTCATTCTGTGTTGTCCAACAACATTGGTATTAGAACTTCAAGATCATGAGGCCATGAGGAGAACAAGGGATAAAAAAAGAAAAAAAAAATATTGATAGGATGAAAATATATAAAAGAGAGTAGAAGATTGTTGTTGTTCCAGGTTTATGGATTTACTTTATATTGAGAGTAGAAGATGGTTGTTATTTCCAGTTAATAGATTTATATTATGTTAAGAGTTTGGTTGTTCGTTTTTAGTGTTGGTATCTTTAGGTTTTGTTAAAAGGAGAAATTTCCTGAGAGAGACTTCTGAGTGTTGAGGGTTAAGATCCCTTTGGAAAAGCTATCTTCACGTTTTACGAAGTAGCTCATAGCTGAGAAAAAATCACTATGAAGAGAAACAAGAGGTGCTTTTAACAATCAAGAATCGGAAGAGCTTGATTGAGGGTTGATTAATACCAAGATTATAAAATGTATGAACGAAAAGTTGAGAGATAATGATGCTCCATAGTTAAGGAAATGTTACTTGACCTGAAGAGAATTAAAGTGAAATTAAGGGATGAATATTAAACTATATATATATATATATATATAATATGTATATAGCACGAGTGTGTGTCGAGAAACTCTTAATTCGATTAGGCTGCTTCTGCATTTGTTGAATTTATCTTAAATTACGTATTTATTTTTCAAAGGAGGGCTTCAACTGATGTGCGACCACTGTTGGGATGAAATTCCAGCCAATACATATAGTACGTATTTCTCTGGTGAGAAAGTGCGAGTCATGGATTTTTACCATGTAAATCATATTCATAATCGTGGATGGGACAATATATGGAGCCTGTCAATGGCTTATGATCAACATTTAGTCTGGACGGAGAATGTTTCCTGTTCTGGGTGAGGCAGGCAAGGGACGAACGGATCGATGATGCTGATTTTCTGTCAATCCGATTCTGTAAACTAAATATAATTGTCCATGCTAACTTTGATCCCACAAAAGGTAACCCCGGTGTTGTTTTCCTTGCGGCGTAATTAGTATGGAGGAAGTACGAATTCTCATCTCGTTCTTATTCTTACGATTACGATTAGTGTGATTAAATATTAAAAAATCATTATTAATTGGGAAAAAATATTTTTAGAAGAAAGAATATTCATTTCTCCTCAACCTTATGAGTTTACTCATTTCTATTATGAATAATTTATATTTTATATTATTAAAATAATTTTATTAATGTTTAGATTTATAAGATTTATATCAACAAATATTATGCATTATTAATAAATATATAAAATATAAAAATGGCATATATGAAAATATATATATATATATATATATTACACAAGTATACCTAAAATTAAATATATACATAGGTATTAATAATATATATTATCTTATTTTTATTTATAATATAATTAAGATATATGCTAAATATATAAAATATTTATTCATATTTATGCATCCAATAAAAGTACTAAATTAATTTTTAGCAACAATAAAAATAGTTTTAAATATAGCATATGTTGGTATACTTAATAAATAAACATAATATAATAAAAATGTGTGTGTGTGTGTGTGTCATAAATGTTTAGTATATTACTTGTCAATGTAGCTAATATACTAATATCAATTGAATATTTTCCTTTTTCATTTAATAAATATCTATATAAAGTTAAAAATAAAACTATAGAAATATTTATTTTACAATAATTAAATTAAAGATTAATTATAAATATTCATTCGAGTACCTGCTATGTATATAAATATATAGTTTTTGTATGTAGTATAAATATTAAATATTTATTATATACCTAAATATATATGTTGTCATATAACAACAAATATAATAATTAATTAAATATTTTCAAATAATGTCCATTTTATTAAAAAAATATTTATCTTTAATTCATGATATTTATTTTCAATTATCATTCTTAAATATCAAATAAAATAATAAAAGATAATTTCATTCCATTTTTACTCTTAATGCCATTTTGTGCATACCAATTGAGGATATATTAAATCATCTCATTCCTTTCCTATTTTCGTTCTATTTTTAAATTCATTCTATTCTTACTTTATTTCATTTATGCATACCATATGATGGGTATGCTTGTTTCTGCATTGTCTACTATTTATCATCACTTAAAAATCTTACAACCAAACATTTTATCATAAAAATTTATTCAAGTTCAATTCAAATTCTAAATTTTCTCTCTTATTTTTATAACTGACTAATAATTTTTCAATCATTAAATATATTTACAATTAAATTAACATCTATCACTATAATTTATTATTCTATAAATTTATACACTATTACATTATCCAATAATTATTTCATATTAAATGTATATAAAAATAATTTTTCTACTCGACCAAATCTTCCAAACCGAACACAAATTTTCATCTCACTTAAATCACCAAAATTTTCCTACCCACCAACCAAATCATACAAACCTAACACAAATTTTCATCTCATTTACATCACCAAAATTTCCCCACCCACCACCCAAATCACAAGCCAAACATTGCATATCATTTATGTAAATCACAAAGGTAACTTGTATACGTGGCTTGCCATTTTCAAAGGTATAAAATCACAAAGGATATTTTTTTAGTTAGGATGTGCATAATTTGAGAAACTGATTAATCGAATTGAAATTAAAATTTCAGTATATATTAAATTCAATTTGATATTCGAGAGGATAATGTCTAAAATTTTGATTTTAGTTCAATTTGTTATATTGTAGTGAACTAATTGGCGTAAATTACAAATATACAATTATCATAACCAAGTAATATAGAGTGAGTGTAAGTATCGATTTCTACAGGGAGGTTTTTGTATGTCTATTGACATATCTAATTAAATATTAGTTAAGTCTACCAATTTAAATTGATGATTATCCAAGAAAATAGATGAAGAAATTCAAAGACAACAAGTGAGGTTCTTCCAAGTATGATCAAATAGATAATCTTCTTCAATTTCAAATGAATATAGGTCCTTGAATTAAAGATGTTTACCTACTTCAATTCTTATTAATCATCAATTTAATTGCATTACAACAATTAATAAGCCAAAATCCATTAATACACCCTCTCAAGTTATATTGACATTCAATTAGACATTAATTAAACATGTTGATCGATCAATTCCAATGAATCAATTTTGAATTAGCAATTGGTTCATATAAATTCCTAAATTTCACTCCTGTTATTCTTTAAGAATTCATGTTATGATTAACTTTAAGTTCATAAGATTTTACTTCCATTAATCTCTTAATTTTTTACCAAGAATTGGCTAGATTCTTAAAAATAAAATGAAGTAACTATAATGTAATACAAAGACAATTAATTATCAATTTGAAATAGGATAGATCATTTGCATTAATGCAAGTCTTTAGATATAGAAATTCAACCAAACATCATTCTAATTAAATACAAGTTCACAAAATATTTATTCCAAAACTCAACCAAAATACAATAAGATGTAAAAATGAATTACTTATTCTAGCTGAATTTTGAATGTTGTCAGAAAATCTTGCATTCCTTTATATCTTTGTCTCGTTTCCTTTAAATTTCTTCTTTCCTTTTTCTCTTGTAATGTATCTTCCTCCATTCTATGGTCTTTTCTCTAGTCTTCCCATTTCTCTTCTTCTTTTATACAGTCTTTTCTTCAGTTTTCTTTTAAAATGCTCAATCAATTGTACAAATAACTATTCACACATCTAATGTGGCCACATGATAACCACACCAAGACAGTATCAAAAAACATCATGACAGCATTAATTTACAATACTATCACTTTCGTAATGGGATTGCATTGCAATAACATCAAGACAACATTAAGATTATATGAAAATGTCATGTTCTATTGCCCTCAAGTGCGGCCACATTACAACAACGTTATACTACAGATACAATAATATTCATTTTTTAAGTGCAACCCTTGAGCACATTTAAATCAAATAATTTTTAAATTGTAAAATCTAACTAAATTGAGCACAATTAACATTTAAGACAAGCAAAAATTTAATCTAAGTTAATCATAATAAACTCTAAATTCTAGAGTTATCATGAACCTAATGCTAAATTTTATTTTTATTTTATTATTAATATTATCATTTTTATTGGCATTGTAATTTTGTTATTGTTATTGTCATTTTTATTTTTATTTTTCTATTAATATGGTCATTTTTATTTTTATTCTTCCTTTTAACTTTCATTCTTTCATTTTTTTGATTTGTAAATAGAATTTGATAACCAAAATGAGGGAGCAAATTAAATCAATCAAAATCATTTTGGTAATATACCGAATTAAACCGAAAATTTCGATTCGTACTCAAAGTTTAGTTCAATTCGATATTTGGTCAACAAATGAACTCCCGTAGCTGCAGCATATGGATATGAGGGTAGAAAGTCTATGCAAAACAGCCATGTCAATGCATGCAGACATAAGCCCATTGGATGATCCATCTTTGTCTGTATCGAAGGAATATTGGGCTCAAGATCGGAGTACCGTCTAGATTATATGGGCTGAGTTGGGCCTGATAATAAGCCCAAATTTTCCCCGAGGCGCTTGAAGGAGTGGCTCTGTGATTTCGTCCGCCGATATTCTCAACGAGTGGTGCTCGACCTCGCCACCTAGAAATTAATTAATTCACCCAATATCACGTTTCGTTTCGAAATCCAAGAGAGAAGGGATCCTCAAATTTACGTGCATAAAGCAGTGACCGTCGGCGGCTGCAAAAAGTCAAAAGTTTCAGCGATGAGAGCTCTTCAAGCTTCCACCTCTTACTGCGTCGGCTTCGGCTTTCCATCCGTCGCTCCGACGCCCGTGTGTTGGCGTCAGCGCCGACGCGTCGTAGCTGAAGGTAACTTCATTCTTGACCCAAATCACTGAATTTGCTTTCTACGTATTTCCGTTTGTTTTTGCTAATAGCAGCAGTGGCAAGATGAGTTTGAAATGATTGTGCGCAATTGTAGTTGAGCCAACGGAGAAATCGATAGAAATAATGAGGAAATTTTCGGAGCAATATGCTCGTAGGTCCGGCACGTATTTCTGTGTCGATAAATGCGTCACCTCTGTTGTCATCAAGGTACTTATTTCGTTACTGAATTTTCTTTTCCTTTCTTAATCGGTTTTAACTGGAAATTGAATTTGTTCCGCAAATGAATGGTGCGTGTATGATAAAAAATACTGATCGAACTTGCATTCTGGAGAATTCCACACCGCAAAATCTGGCGTTTTTACACTCTATTGAAAGGTTCTTTTAAGTAAAAGTTTCTACGATTTAGTTGCCGGTTCATTAGCTCTTTGCCGATTATTGCTCAGTTAAATGAAATGATAATTGCAAACAATTGCCTCTCCATTTTCTTTTAATTATTAGTCTGCACGCATTTGTGTGTGTAAAAAGTTCGACATCTGCAATTCCATATCTTTGCGGAGTTTAGTGTCCACTGACGAACTTGAGCAGATTGTTCAATCCACTTATGAGTTTGACTAGAGAGCAATCCAGTTTCTCGTATTGTATGTTCATTTTTATTTTTTATTTTGCATTTTAATCAGTTTTAATTTACGCATTTATCTGTATAACCAATTCCTATGTGAAATATCTACTGACTTGGATAATTTGTGTTTGATGATGTGTTACCTTTGTGCTTACAGGGATTGGCAGAACACAAGGATACATTGGGCGCACCCCTCTGCCCTTGTAGGTAATTAATTATCCAGTCCCGATGAATGCTCATCAGTCAACTCAGAAAATATACGTCTCTTGATTTGATGGACAGTATATGCTTGGCCCTATTTTATTCCAAAGGTAATTGTCAAAATGCAATGCGGCAAGATATTTTTTCATCACTTGTATTCCAGGCACTATGATGATAAAGATGCCGAGGCACAGCAGGGATTTTGGAACTGCCCTTGTGTTCCTATGAGAGAAAGGTGAAGTCAAATATTGAAGCTGTTTCGTGTTGTTCTTCTCTTCTCATTATTTTGAATGTGTACATTAATTCTTGTATTAAAAAATTCCTTTTATTTTAAAATTTTAACCATACACTCAATCATGGAAGGATAAGACAAATTACATATTTGGTGTTGAAATGCTAATACTATGGGATTGGAGAGCATTGTGCTTAGAAGCAGGATAGTTTTTAATCTGTTGAGCCTGTAAACCCACGACCCGCTGGCCCTTCTGAGACTTGACATCCTCTCCAAAGGACTGAATATCGGTGATGAAATAACTTTTAATGGTTAGTAGCAACAATATTTGGTGTCCTGTTTTCTTTTTCCTTGGGCATTAGAAACAACTTTGGAATTCATATAAAGGATGATCTAGTATTTGCTGTCAATACCCATCCAGGAGGTTGAATTAGCCAAGTCGTTGAAAACTTGCAGACCATTTCTTCTTTCTATTGTTTGTTTTTAGCTTGTAATATCATTAGACATCACATTCTAGTTTTGACTGTAGCTATAAGTTTCAGGTGCAAAATATTTATTATAGAATGAGAATGGCTGATCAAGTCACTTTATGTCCTAGTAAGATGCAGTCCACACATTACAGTTTGACATAAGATGATCTGTTGTGTAATCTAATTGTTTCAAACTGCTCATGCCATCGTTGTTTAAATTGTTATACACTTACTTGCCTAGCTTAATTTAGAATTCTATTATTATTTTGATTTGCATGAACCTTTCCCATATAAAGTTTGTTGTTTTTTTTTTAGTTTCATTGGTTGGTAATTGTAGTTGGATTTTGGGTTTCAGTTACCTTCCGTGTCCTAATCATGCTGTTGTATTGGCAGGAAGGAATGCCACTGCATGCTTTTTCTCACCCCTGATAATGATTTTGCTGGCCAGGAACAGGTAACAATATATGGAATGTTTTCTTGTTTTGTCTAGGGGTCTGAACCTCAAAATTTCCAAAAATATTTGTTGTGGAATTGGATGCCCTATCACTTGAAGTTCTCAGTTGCAACGTTTGTGAAGCTGCGTCATTTCCTTCTCTTGTCTTCATTAAATAAGCCTATACTGGATAACGACTAAATGCCTTTGGATTCTCGACAGTAGCATACTCCTGTCTTAACTTTTCTGTTCGTTGCCTAATTATTGGGACCGCCCTCTACACTGCAGGTCATTTCCTCGGAGGAAATCAGAGAAACAACTGCTAATATGTGATGCTTTCTCTCGTGTTTTCTGCTTTGACGAGTAGAGACCGTGGAATGTACATATCTATCGTGATCAACAAATATAATTTTGTTGTCCCGCGTACCATATAAGCAACGGCATCCTGCGTTTTACACACTTAATTGTTACATCTTTCTTGATCATGCCTGCTCCATTCAATATGCGAATTGGATTTTAACAATGTTCTTCTATCCATTGGCGTCGTTGTTGCTCAATAATGGAGTTTAAAACGCTGGAGAGTTGCGTGTGATCTTGCTGATTTATTTATTCATCACTCCTCGGGCTTTTGTCAAATTTTTGTTGTATGTGATTTTCTTAATCTTGTGTTTGGTGAGGCAATGGCATCCAAACAAGGCGTTAGCTGGTTTATGATATCCTATTGAATAAGCTCAGCCCATGGCGATATTATGGCTATGCTCAGAAGTTAAAAAATATATATTTAATTATTATATTTTAAAATTTTATTTTACTTTTTATTTTTATATAATTTTTAAAATAAAAATATTTAAAAATTCATATTAAAATTTGAAAGAAAATATAACCTCTGTATCTGACCTATAAGCACATGGGTCAATTGAATGGGTACGTGAACTGGTCATCTTCCGGTCGGATATTGTCCCAACCTACGTTCTGTTGTCAAATTTCAATTTGGTCGTAGATCCGTAATTTTGCGAGTTATTTATTTATATTATTGTGGAAGAGTCTATGAATTAAATTGATTGGGAATGCTACCTGAAAATACAAAATTTTTGCACGCTCTATGCGCACTTGAATTTATATAATATAAAATTAAAAACAATTCTTCAGCATATTGTAGTAAATAAGTTTATTTAAATATTTATTTTTCACTTATGCAAAAAATATTATAAATTGAAAACTAAAGAGAAAAAGTAAAAACAATAACATAAAAAGGATACTTTATCATTATTCAATTGAAAATTAATATATATATGTAAATTTACTGATCGTAGCAAATATTCTAGAAATCAAATCCTTAATATATAATAAGATATAAACGAGATTTTGTCACAGCCTCATATGCGTTTGGCGTTAGTGTTTATGAGTAGTGTAAAGATTAACAAGGGATTATATTTAGTTTGTTTGTTTTCGTATATGCTGGTATTTAATATTATATATGATTGAAATTAATTTTTAAAGTAGAAATATTTATAAGTAGAGGCAATGGTAATTGTTTGTGTATATAAAATATTGTAGAAAATTATTTATGCACCGCAGTAAATCCTTAAGCAGGGGAGAAAAAAATTAAAAAATAAGCGCGAAAATTTCTCTGCAAAACGTACGATCCCTCTTTTACCTTTGCTCGTCCAGCGGTTCTGATTTAAAGTTGTCGGAGCGACTGAGAAGTCGTCACATGGCGACGCCCCAAGTCACCATTACTCTCGGTCGCTCTGGGCAGGTGCGTCTTCTTTTCCGTGTTCATTGTCTAGGGCTACGAATTTACCGATTTTGCCTTTGTTTTGTGATACAATCTTAAGTTGTTCAGCTAAAACTAGGTGACGATTTTCACTCTTTTGTAAATGCAGCTAACTTTTTGGGTGTTATTGTGTTTTGATGCGTAGAAAGTGGTGAAGGAATCGTGGGGAAACTCTGATGGCGGTCGTGCTAATGCTCCAGCGCCATCCGGAAGCAAAAGATCGTTGACGGAGTCTTTTGGGGGCAGTGCCGATCATGCGTTTGGTCATAACAAAAGGTGGAGAATGCCTTCCTGCTTTTCTGTTGACATTCAACTTAAATTTTACTCTGCTTCACCCGTAGGTACTATGCTTGACTTGAGTGCTAACTTTTCGGATTTTTGAAGGAGAAGATAACTGCTTTTTTGCATAATTTTGCGGGTTTTTTCTCAGGATGAGAGAGGATGTGAGTGCAAGGAGCTATGGATACAGCAGCAACACCGATGGTAGTTGTTGATTTCTTAGACTTGTGGTTTGTGACTGTATTGATTCTAGTAGGAAATTGCTTTGGCAACATTATCCTTGTTTATTTTCCTCCCCTCTTCATCTTTGGATTTTATGGCAGCAGAATCCCGCATAGGTTCTAAAGATCTCCGTTTGAAACTATTGCGCAAGGGAATTTCTAGGCGCATAGAGCTCGAGAATGAGCGTAAGACGAAGGAACTACATGAGAAAGTGTCAAGAGCTATTAGGTCTTTTGAGTCACCTGACCAGGGCCTCTTGGGAAATGTACCATTTTATACTTCTCAGAGTTCAAATGGAGTAAGATCAAGATCAGAATATCTACTTGTGAAATCTTCTGGTGGGATTTCTACCCCCAGAAGTTCTACGGATAAGCTGACACGGGTACCATTGATGACGCCAGTAGATGCTTCAAGAACAGGTCATGTTCTACTGAGTGGTCACTCGGACTCTTCTAGGCGAAAGGTGCCTAATCCCACCACCTCAAGACGTCCTCTGAATTCTGACAAGCTTATTACAGGGCTTGCTCCCCCCACCGGGGGCATTTCCAGATCTCCTTATACTGTATGAATCCATTCTCTCTTACGTATCCTACATTTTCTGCTAGTGAGGTATTCTTGCTGAATAAGTGGTTAGAAGCTTAGATATTTTAACCGTCCAAGTGACTCTTGACTTGGGTGTCCCAGTATAAATCAGGAAAACTTTGACATACTACTGTTATAACCTAATTTGGCAAGAAGTCCAACGTTATAAACAAGGCATGAAATTATCCTGATAAAGAAAGACTCGTGGACACGAATTTGGCAAACACTTGTGGCTTCTGTTTTGCTGTGCATGATTGTCTGCTCTATCATGTGTTTAGCATATGTTATGCGCAGAAACTATGGTGGGATGGCATGTTTGTTTTTCTTCTAATAAAAAATTATTTCTGAACAGAAGCTTTGTCTAGGAGTAAAATATGACTTCAAAGCAAGCCAGATTTAATTACTAAGACCTGTAGAGTGATGTTCTTACACAAGACAATTATTATCCTCCAGTACAACTGGTGCGCACTAATGAATTTGTACTCAAAAATGACCTTGTAATTCTTGATGGCATCTCCATTGGATACACAAAGAACAATGTAATCCCCTGCACAGTTTTGTTGAGTCCAGCTCCTGGGATTTGGCTAGCGGAACTTATTATTTAAACTCTTTTTAACAATTCAATAATATTACCTTCAAGTTTGCAACAAATTTATTTCTATGCCTATCAGTGCTCTTTTTATTTATATTATTCTCTCGTGTGTTCCTCAGGATGGCCAGCCTCTCACAGTGAATAGCCTTTTGCATTCTCTTGGGTTGGTAAAATACTCCATCAATTTTCAAGCTGAAGAGGTGCGTAGCTTTGATATATAGGAAAATAACACCCAGATGACAGGTTCTTTTTTTTAGTTTCAATTGGTTTGTTGATTTCGGTGAGGAAAACTTTTGAGATTAACCATATGTGAAATATCTTGATTAATTCTGCTATATTTATTCCATCCTGGTCTGTATATGGCAACATTCTGATGAACAATGCGTGAGTAGCTGAAAACTAGGGAAAAAATAAATTCCATGCATATGGCTATGAAGACTGAAGCCTCATAACTTTATTTGATGTGGATGCAACACATATTCACCAATAGAACTCTGCTTTTGCAACTTAAAAAATCTCCTTTTGCTTTGATTTTTTTGTTAAGAACGGTTGGTAAACCATCCTTGAGCTTGCTTTGTGATAGCATGGTGTGCCAACCAAAATAAGACAAAATTGAAAGTCTTAAGATAGATTCTGGCGAGTAGCATGCATAATCCATAAGTCCTTAACCAATGTATCATTAATCTAGCCAATTTCATGTGGAAGAGGGTACGGGTAAGATGCATTCACTAGTTGATTTCTAGGTCCCAATTATCTCGCCTAATGTTATATATTCTTTTTACTCATTCTTCTTAGTGCTTGTAAGGAAGCAGTTGGACCAAAAGTGCAGTGCACATCCATTAATTTGGCCTTCACTATGTGAAAGGGAAACTAAAATCAAGTTTTGACCTAAAAAGCAATGACACATGCAACATAATTAAAAAATAAAAATGAGACATGAAAATTTTAACATGAAAGTTTGCTGCTTTTGTCCTGCAGATAGATATGGTCGCATTGAAGCAAATGGGGGACAGAGACCTGAAGGAGTTGGGAATACCACTGGTATAGTTTATTCTTACCTGTAGATTGATGATCTTATTGGACATTCTGGGTGAATCTTGTGTTCTGGTTAAGAGAACTAGCATGTTAGATTTAAACGTTGGAAGACTTGTTGCTCGGCATTTGAACAGGACCACTAACTTGTTACAAGCCAGAGCAGTAGAATTATATGACAAAAATGAAAATGTAAAAGGAAAAATGTCTTAATGATTGAAAGTTCCTTCTAAGAAGATTCAAATTACTCTTTGTCAGGATATGATGTCCACTAATTGAATAAAACCTTTAACTTGTGGACTCCTGATGGCTTCCTACCTCCCACCATCACCTACTTCCCAACCCTTAAAAATGAAAACCAACGAACAGAGTTAACTTGAGTTCCTTTCATTTGCAGGGACCAAGGAAGAAGATACTACTTGCTCTACAGGCTAGGACAAGGCAACCTGTAATTCAAACCCATGGTAACTACTTGCGATAGGCAGGTGCCAGGTCATGTAAGTATGAAACCATGAGTTGTTTGTATCTGTGTATGATTTGGATGATTGACTAAGAAATTTGTGCTGTTGCTGTATCATAAATGCAATAAACTTTCTGTTAGTACAAAGCCCAAGTAACACGTCATTAGAAGCAAACAGGATTTGTTAGTAAATTGATGGTTATTTTAGAGCACAAGTTGTGTGAATTCTCGAAAAAGAGTTAAAACCGTATAACGCGGGGTCAATATATCAATCATCATATTTCACGAGTAATGATGAACAGACAACACCAAATCAAGAGATTATTGTAGCTGATCGCGAATTAGAGATCCTATCATATACTTCCACTGTCGGTGTTCGATCAGCATGGCTGTGATCCAGCATAACAACAGTTTTCCAGTACCTGTAGTTCTGTTCCTTCCATTAAATCCAGGTTGAAACTGATTCACATTTACAGATTTCTGTAAATTTAATATATAGGGGTGGTATTGTTTTTCAGCTTCTATTTTGAAACTAACCAACGACTTCTGTCACATGTTTACATTTTAAGATGTATGTTTTGAAATATATTTTTTCGAGAATTATGTAGAAATAAAGTAAAAAGTGTGGTTAAATTTATACTTATGCTAGCAAAGATGGGGTGCACCTACCTGAATAACTGCAAAGATCCAAACTCACCACAAAATTTGTGTTTAATTCTTTTAATCAATAGCTATGCGTTTATTTTGAAAAAGGATGCTCGTAAACTTGGTAAGTGAACACGATGTTCCAGAATACAAATCGTTATGATTTTGCTAGTGGAGAAGACTTTAATCGTGTGGCATAATTGGAAGCTTTTATGATGCCACCGAATTCAACCAATCAGTTTGTCCCTATTTCGAAATTTTGTCATTATTGCCCAATGAGTTGGCAACGCAGATGTTGCATTCATTTCTTGACATAGGAGAATGGCGCTGCTCCCTGCAACGGAAACAAAAGTCAAACCATGCAATTAATGTCAGCTTCCAAGTGCGTGTGAGTACAGAAAAGACTACGACTAGTGAAATCAAATTGATAGAAGAATTTGAATTAAACAAAATAAAAGAAGAAAAATTCAAATTGTTTTAAACAAAAGAAATATCAAAATCACCACGATTATTAAAAATATAGTTCAAAATGTGAACTAAAGTATTTGAAATGTATTGTGAAATAAAATTATCCATACAAGTGTGAAGATTTGTTGGCTATGTTTGTTTTTATTTTACAAACTATTCATTCTCAATTAAAAATTTTATCGTATAAATTTTATTTAAATTTAAATTTAATTTTTTTTATTTTTTCTAACTAACTAATAATTTTTTAAAGATTATATTTATTCATAACTAAATTAATACTTATTTTTATAATTTTTTTAATTACATTTATTTTTTGATTATTTTATAAATTTATATACTATAACATCATTCAATCATTATTACATATTAAATATATATATAAATAATTTTTATATACACCTAAATTTTATAAAATTAAACATAATTTTTATTTCTATTTAAATCACTCAAATTTTCCTCCCATACCTTAATTTGAGAACAAACATCGCCGTTATTTTTCAGCCAAGGGAAAATGTACGATAAATTCACCAGCTCCAGATCTTGCACTAGGGTTTGCTGATCTTCCAGCCTGCATCTTAAATTTAGTCATCTGCAGGAAGTACTAAGATTCTTTGACATGCCAGAAATTGAAACTAGTGTCCGGTGGAGGGATGACTTGTGAGGATGTAAGGGATGATCTTGCAGCAGATTTACAGCCTCAGGACAAAAATATGTAATTTTATGTTTACTTGCGTGTTTGGGCGGTTAAAATGAAACCTAATTATTCTTCTTGAGTCCCCAAACTCATGACTAGTGAAACCTCAAGTCCAGTGGTAACTGGCAAATTGCCATGCTATCAAATTACTTGCACAAAATAAGGTAAATAATTGACATTATACTCCTAAGATAGGGAAGGATTCCTGGCATATTGGTTAAAAGCATATGGCTATGTTCGGGATAGTGGTTTTTGTTAGATAAAATGTTTGGTAAGAGTTATGTTTAAATGATTAGTATGTTTAAAAAAAAAATTTTAACAGGATGAATAGTATAATTTATTTGAATATATGTATAAAATATATATAATAATGATTAGATGATGTGATAGTTTATGAAGATAATGATTATATTATAATATATAAATAAATATAAATATAAATATATATATATATATATGATATATATATAAGTATTGAGTTGATTGTGAATAAATATAGTGATTAAAAAATAATTAATTAATTTTATATATTAAAAAAATATTTAAATTTAAATTTGAATAAAAATAGCCTGAATTTTAACAACCGGAAGTTTGAGAGATTATGCGTCGAAACGAGGGTCAAAGTTCCAAACATAACCACAAGACTAACGAAAATCCAAGAGCTGAAGAGATAGCTTGACCTTCTCGTTTAACCCGAAATTTCATCGGTCCCTGTTACCCCAGCACACAGCCCAATAAGTGAAAAAAGAAAAAAAAGAAAAAACAACACAATAACCACATGAACTAAATATTTTCTTTATTATGCTCCTTCAGTCTCGTTGTAGATGATACATTGAAACAAAAATTACGACTGATACAGCTAAATGCATAATACCATCTCCCAACATTTATTTCAACCCTATCTTGAAACACAGCAAATTCCTGAAGCAAAAATAGTTGGATTAACCTCAAATCATCTTAATTTCTTGAACTATCCCTTAGTATGCTGACCCATGAAGTTCCCAGCTTCGCCACACCAATAAACGGAAGCAACCAGAAAGAAAATAGCGTCATTGTCATTTTCAGTTGTTGAATTCATCACACCTGCGCCTAACCTCGCCTCTCCTTCCGGTCTTCACACCATAAACGCTCAACTTCTCCATTGCTCTGGCAAATGCCTGAAAGAATGCATTCTGGTCCCTGGAGTAGAGCTCCACGTAACCTCTAGTTCTCGGGTCCGAGCTCAGGGCGTGGTCCGACGACAGAAGGCCCAGACCCTTCCGCACGTTGCTGTAGTACGCGTTGTCGAACTTGTTCGGAGTGATTACGTCATTAAACACCGACAGTGTTGGATTTTTCTGGTAGTCCGCGCAGGCGCTTCTCAAGGACTTGGCGAATGCGGGGTAGTATGCTGGATCGGACTGCGATGTTCTGCTGTAATTGTACAAGATGGAGCTGAATTCTTTGCAATGTGAGAAACCGATGGTGTGGGCCCCGGACAGGGCCACCATTTCCTGGGCGGAAAATCCTCTGGACTGGAACATTTGGATTATCCGACTCATCGTCGTCGTGGGCCGCGGGATGTTACCCTCGACGTCGGATGCCCGGGAAGTTAAGGAATCTTTCCGGCCCAACTGTACGGTGTAAAATGGGCCGCCCATCATGACCACCAGATTGCGAGTGGCGACGGCCAGGATGTCAGCGCACGAAACGACGCCGGGGCAGGCCAGCTCGATGGAGGTCTTGGCGCGTACGACGACGTCGAAGCCGTCGCCGGGGAGCGATAAGTTAATGTCGGCGTCGCGCTCTGCTTTGTTGAAGCGATTGGAGGAGACGAGGACGGAGGCGTCGCAGCCGCCGATGAAGCAGTCGTGGAAAAACAGACGGAGAGCCGCGGCGGCGGTGGTGGGGGACGAGATCTGCTTGTTGGTAGTGGTGTCCTGCACGATCTGCTCAAATCGAGGGCAGGACTTGCGGTAATAGTTGGTGGTGAGGCGCGGGCGCCGCTGGGAGTACGCGGTGGGGCTGAGGAGGAGGACAGAGAGCGTTAGCAGCAAAAGCAACGGCCTGGCCATGAATGCGAGATCTTAGCGGCTGTCAAATGCTGCTAGCAGTGTCAGAAAGCTTTAATCTTTGATCTTTGTGTGTGCTAAGTAGGTTTAAGAAGAGATAAGAGACAGCGCCGTGGCGTTCGGAGAAGGAGGGTTCTACTGGGCAGGGTGTAGACTGTAGAATTCAGTGGATTTCCGCCATGGATTCAGGGCAGGCGGTGATGTTTTTAAACTCCATCTGCGCCAGTCTGTTTTTGCACCAATGACGGGATGGGAATGGGTGGAAGTGGGGCCCGCGATTCGTCGTATCGGGCAACCTCGTGGTCTTAAGTTTTTTTTCATTTCTTGATTGATTTGATACTTGCAACTATGCTTTGTAATAAAATGAGGATTTAGGGATGCGAGATAGGAATCGTGTGAATGGCCCCACAGTAATTATAGACAATTATTAGACCATGTTTGCTCTACCCTCTTTTTATTTCTAAACATTCTATTAAGCTTAGATAACTAAGCGTGTTACTCTAAATTTCTTTTAAATTTAAATTTAAATTTTATCTTTATTATATATATATATAACTAATTTCAATCATTACATCTATTAATCACCTAATCAATATTTTATATTCTGATATACACTCACATTTATATATACATGTATATATATATTTATATGTTGAAAATTAATAATTATTTTATATATTATCACATCTTCAAATCCTTATTATGTATGTATATATATTCAAAAAATTAAAATTGAATAAGGTGCATTGAGGATAAAAGGCAAACACTTCTCAAGTTCAAAGATGAACTTGTTATAATTATTTTATTAATATTGTTCTTTTATTTATTTGTGTATATTAGGGTTTCGGATTCGCACATTATGTATATCCTTGAGAATGGTTTTTCGTTGCTTAAATTAGAGGATCACCAACCAGACATTTATTGCTGTAATTCCATGTCGTTGATGAATTATGTAAAGTCACACTCATAATAAACAGTTTAATGCTCCATATAATCTATGTATGCATCGATCTAAAGCCCTCTAGAGAGGGAAGTGGATCCCAGTGAAATTATATGATGATAAAATTCAATCCTCCAATTTTTATTTGATTTGTGTAAGAAGGGCGGATAATCGTTCCAAAAAGAGAAAAATAGAAATGAAAAGAAAAATTAGAGAAAAAGGATGCTTGGCAATGTCATTTGGGCCATTAGCCCAAATATTGGGCTATAAGATGAACATGGGCCAAGAATGAAAGCTTGTTTGGGCCCCCAGGAGGGCAGAAAAGTGGAGCCTGAATCCATTCATGCTAGGCTATCGCTTCAATAATTAACGAAGGGGTCTCTACCTAAGCATAATTCTGATAATGATTCCTCATGAAATCAGCCAAGGGCGAGTTATCTAAATTCCCTATTACTGAACAATACTCCTCCCACCATTGCATGAAGCTGCTTCGCGGCAAGAACACCTCGGGTGAAACTGCAAAATTCTTTACCAAATTCATCACATAACTTCCAAATCCAATCAGACTATCCCTTGATGACCATTTTTGCTCCGAACTGCTTTGGTCATCCTTCAATACCCTGCATGAAATAATGGCTTCCTCTACATGTGCCCAGAAGCAAGAATCCTCAGTCAGGCTGCAGGCCTTATTCCTTTCTTTGCCACCTTCAACCGGCCTATCATCAGCAAACCATTTCTCCAGGAGCACATAATGCTGAGATCTTCCGCGGTTGACATAATCTCTATTGCCTTTCTGGTAGTAATCTGCAATGTCAAGTGGCTCCACAAGTCGCCTGTAGTTTGTCCCTCCATAGAGCCAGCGCTTCCGGAAACTAGCTTCCTCTTTTTGGGGTTTTTTCTCGGCTTCACTAACCATTCCCTTCCAATAATTTGTCAGGATCCTGTGGCGTTTGATGATCTCTTGTCTGGTTTTGATCTGTTTCCTGCCTCCTGATTCCCTGTTTTTGTAGCTATCATAGTATCCTCCCTCATCCTTTGACATCTTCTTGTACCACTCAAGATATGCCATGCATACTTTTCTGTCTGTCAGCTTCTTGTTTGGATCAAACATATACCTCTTGCCTGTTAGAAAGTTTTTGATCCTTTGTTCAACAGTTTCTGCAAGTGAGTTCCAATCTCTGGCTTCCAGTGGTCCAAGTCCAATTGCTGTTAGCTGCACCATGATTCCGGCCTGCAGATTCGTTAGCGAGTTTTCCACTGAGGAAACCACCCTGCAGATTGAATTATGCGTGAGTTTCTTCAAAACCGGCCTATAATCTGTAATCTGAAGGCTACTTTGCTGATGAGGAGTCCCAACAGAGATTGATCCTGTTGTCATCAACAGCTGCAGTATTGATTCTGGCTCCTCAAAACAAGCACTGCCTGAATCTGAGCAAAGGAGAAATGTGCCAAAGGGCATGTAAGTGCAAGTTTGGCGAGATGAACCACCAGACATGCCGTTGATCTGTGACATGAAAAGATGGGGAACAATATCTTTGTTCGAGACCACGTGCAAGAAGCTTGAATTCCATGTTGGTCGTTCTGACATCGCCTTTTGGAAAGATGCATCGCCAAGAAGGGGTGATCCAAAGGTGATGCAAAGGGGGGGCTTGGTGGTTGCTGGCTGCATGCTGTCAAGTAGCCATAATGTAAAGAGAGATGCAATTGAGCCTCCCAAATAGTCTCCAGTAATGATCAGAGGACTTGGACCACCAAGCTTCATTGGAGATCACAAGTAACTCAGCAAAAGGAAAAGGATAACTGCTTAAATTATAAGCTAAAATTCCAAAGAGTATCTTGATAACATCTTCAGAATGCATGTAAATAAGATGTTTATTCCTAAAGCAGCAACTCTTTTAAGAGATATATTCCATTTTTGTACTTTGTAACATTTAAGAATAAGGACCGTCCAATTAGGCATTTCCACTAAAATGGAGATGAACATGATAATTATGCAAGTCTCCTCGCAATTATGGAAACCAAATCACAAAAACTATATTCACCTTCAAACGAATTGACATAATTGAGACAGTACGAATTGGAGAAGTCATTTTCAGGATTTTCCTTGACAAACCTCCCAAGCATAAAACAAATACCTGGCTTCTCAGATGAGTCAACTCATCAAGGAGGGAGGCGAAAATGGATACCGCAGCCCTGTGAATGGCGAAGGATGGGTTGACTTGGGTGCCCAAAAAATCAAACAAATTGAATGACCCCTTGAGTTCTTCTGACGAAACCAAATCTGGGCCTTGTGCTTGAAGATGGCTTATTGTGCCTTGAGGCGACGACACAAAAGCTATTATGATGCTGTTTGGAGGGTAGGAAAGTTTTTTCCACCTAACAGAAGAAAGGACTGAATCGTAAGGACACAAGTCTCTGTGAGCATCTGAAATGGCGTCCCACGAACGGCTGAGCAGACCCGAGTTTACCAGCAAATCCGAGAGCTCCAATCCGCTGCTGAACCTGCAACAGAAAGGGCAAGTGTAAAAAGATTCTGTGGCAGATAATTAATCTCCTGGAGATGGGGGGATTGGAAAAGAAGCTTCGTAACTCACAAGGAATGCTGTTCCATCTGAATCCCTCGAGTCTCCTTTCTGGCAAGGTGAAGAAAATTTCTACAGTAGCAGAGAATTCAACACGAAATCAAGGTCGCCTACGGATTCTGTAAAGACTAAAGAGAGGCATCAGCCAGGCGAGGGCGAGATGGGGAACTGTGTAGTGGAAGGAAAACGAGACGGCGAGTTAGTCAACGAATTTCATGCGCGTTAAAACAGCGTATCGAACGAAACTTGCGTATTGTGAGAGCCTAGAGGATCCTCCGAATTACACAGCCATTCTCCTAGAAGCATCATTTCATATTTGAGGAGATTTACACTGCGGTGGCTTTGATTCAACTCAACAAACCTTCCACCGCACGACCTATCACCAAAAGGGGGAGAAGGGAAATGAACTTAGACACAAAATAGAGCGTATAGGTCGGCTCATTTTGAGTTTGAGATTGATTTTTGCATGGGCCCATTATTATCCGTCGGTAAAGGGCAAATATCCATTTTGAAATTCCTTTTTCTTGATTTTTTTACCGTGACGGACAACCAGAGAGGCCTTGCTAATCTGACGAAGGCAAGAAGCCCTAATTTCAGATCTCGTGGCAACAACGAAAATAGATAATAATGCAGCTCGCAGAGGGACAGAGATACATTCAAATGCCAACTACAGTCAAGATGCCTTAAACATAACAACCCTGACAAATAATGTAAAGATAGAAATTGGCCACCACACCCTCCTGACTAAGAAAATTGGGAGGGGGTGGGGTGGGGTAGGTGTACAAATTTCATGATCAGAAAAAGAGCAAGGGTTGAGGTTGCAGAACGAATCGGATCACATGTGTTTCTTGGCTAGACGCTTAGATGCAGGCTGCATGTCCATGGTGTATATGCTTGTGAGAGTGTAAAGCAATATAACAAAGACGACTTGGGCGCTCATGATTCCAAAATGGCTAATGCTGTTGCCGATTTCCATCCAGCTTCCTGTATTTTGGACCTGTGACACACAACAGCGTTGCTCAAACATTAGTGTTAAGGAAGCTGATGTTCTCCTCCACCTATTAAACAAACCAATAAACGACAACTGCCTTTAGTTTGATTGCATGCTCCAGATACCATACTTCCATTGGAGATTAGAGTTTAATCTGAGTCTTCTAGAAAATGGTAAACGTGTTAAAAGGACCACATTTGGAGACTCGGAAAATTTACACGCGAATTTCTTGGCAAGACTTTATTATGTACAAAAATCAAATGACATATTCAGCTTTCCAGGAGTATTTCAGAGAGAGCCTACATGCATATGCGGTCTGTTTGTGTGATAATATTGAATCAGAACCAAAAATATCCAGTCGACCGAGTGGAAAACATACCAGGAAGAAGAAGTGAATTGTCATGACATCTGAACAAATTATGACAAGAAAATAGCACCCCAACAGTGGAACTCTGATCAGTCTGGCAATTGCAGTAAATGCACATCTGCAATTGGTTTTGAAATCCACAGAATTAGTTCAGGCAAAATTGGAAGCAACTGAATTCTGGATCATCTTTGGAATAGGGACACAGTCACAACTGGAGCTGTTATTCATTATTTCTCAACAAATTTAACATAAAAGAAAAAGAAAATGACTTTCTTGGTTTCCTTAATGGAAATTGCTAATAGTCAAGAATTATGTATTTTACAATTACAAGATCACAATAATTTACATAATTAGTTATTGCGATTATCTTGGATTTAGTATGATTTTACATAATATCTTTTTCTTTTTACCCATGCTTAATTTACTTACATACATAGATGATTTTTGTAATATTAACTTTCATAGAAATAATATAATTGAATCTTTTGGACATTTAAGCAAATTAATTTTCTACATAAGCAGTGACTGAAGTAACTACTTACATGACAAGCAAAAATGGTATCAATAATTTGAAAATAAGAAGGGCTGCCATCAGAAATGGCTGCAACCAATAGCAAATAAATTTCAGTTAGTACCAGAGATAAAGCATAGAAAAATAATACATATTTAGTTTACTCACACTGAAGATTGTGATGAATCGATAAACAGAAGATATCTCAAAACTTGCAATACTAGCAAAGTTACCAGTCCCAAAGAATGCAATGTTGAAGAAGACCATCTGCAAACAGAATAACATTTGAGGCACATGAACAGTTTATGAACTCTTGAATATCTGAAGTGCAAAGTGAAGTGAAAGATTTTGGGAATTATATATAGAAGCAAACATATAGACTAGAAATTAAATTATACAACCAACGCAGCTCCATGAATAAAAGGAAAAGGGAAAAGAGAAAAAGTTGAATAAACATCTCTAGTAAGGTAATGACATGAGTTCGAAAACTTAAGTTTAGAACTATCTCAAAAAGTTTGAGTCATTTGTGATTCAAAGGTGCTGATAGAAAAATATATTATAACATTGGATATATAGCTGGTGAATGATCGTGTATTCCTTTCATTTCCATACATACACATGCAGACAAGACAAAGTAAATTGTTCTTCCGATTAATGAATTCAATTTAATTAAGGATAATATAACTAGTGAAATTACTCACAAATGCTAGTGGAATTCGCAAATCAGATAACTGCAAGCATCTATCATTGCTTTCCAAAAACAGGTTATCCTCCATAGCCGTCATAGAACCTGATTTGTTCATCTTACTTAAATGGAGATAAGCATTTTCAAAGAGTATCCATGCCATAAGTGCAAGAGCAAGAGCACAGTAGAATACAGCTTCATATCTGCATGAATTTCACAAGAAAGCAAATCACATGAATGTCCATAAAACTCTTGATTTTGTTGCAAGTCACCAGTTCACGTATCAGAAGTACCCAATTGACAGAAGAAGGAACGCAGGCGCAAAACCAAGATATATGGAAGTCAGCCTAGACAAGAGACCTGTTGCTGAAAAAAGTGGGAGGACCATTGATATGCCTAAAGAATAAACAAATTCTGTTAGTACAGATTGAAGCCGTAATATATACCACGAATGAGAATTTAATTCCTTGTAAGTCATTACACACAGAAACTCCTATTTTAATAGCTCAAACACTGCGATTTATTTCCCTTTGGGAATCCAATGGGGATTGGATTCCCAAAGCAGGGCAAAGAAAGGGGCATGGTGCCTGAGCAGGCAACAGAGGCACCGGAAGAAATTCTATTCAAACTCCTGCATATTTTAGGAAATTGGACTCGTGAAAAATACTCCTTCATTTGAGTATTAAAATTATACTTCTATTGATACATAAACTAAGATCCTTTAATGGAACTCTAAATTGGTGGAGACAATCAATCATAAGAAGCAAATATTATTTCCGAATGCAATAATAAGTATGGTAGCAGCCGAATTTAGAAAGCAAGTAATATAAAAAGAAAAGAGCATCAATAATGAAGTAATGTTAGAAGAGGGGGTATGAAGCTGCCTTTTTATAGTGTTTTGCATAATATGAATTTGAGACTTCGTCAGACTAGAAGAATACTAGGGCTATTTTGGGTGCTATCTTTCCTATTTTTTCATCCTATCAAAATACACACTCCAAACATGCGAACCACAAAATCTCTGTCTCTCTTACATTTATACCATTCTAGATTTTCAGACCTTAAAAACATAGTTTTCAACTCCCAACAATATTTACATCAAAACAAAGTGTCAATTTCCTTCTTTCTATTTCCGACAAGAAAAGAAAAGGCAGCCAAAATAATCTCTAAACAAGCAACATACATGAAATTGGATGAAGCTCCGGATTCGGTACTGTAGAATGGTAGATTAAAAGTGATGGCATAGAATTTATCAGAATATGAAAAATGTCAGATCATTAATATAGGACAGTGAGTTATGCTATTTATTGAACAAATCTTAAGTCAGTCTCGAGGTTTTCCAACTACAAATATTATAAAAACATCAATAGCAAAAAGGGAATAAAGATATGCAATTGATAGAGCCAAAAGCATCAGATACAACTAAACAAATCAGACGAAAGAGCCAAAGCAATACCAGCAAGTGACCAATTTATCACTTGGTGTAATGCAAGCAATTCTTGTTTTTCTGTTCTACGAGATGTTGATAAAGATACCATAACTGACGAGAAAACAACCAACAGGGCCTATTATATTGCAGAAAAAGTTTAAAATTAGATATACAGAATACCACTGAAGGCAAATTGAATAGATCTATCATATAAACACCTGAAAAAGGAAAAGCGTGTCAAATTTGGATTCTTTCAGTTCCTGAGTAAGACCAGACCAATATTTACCATCTCCTGCATTCATATCCAGATATTTTGCCGCTCCTCCAATTATTACAATCATAAATCCACTTGAAATTCTACAAAAGGAAATGTAGCAATCACAAAGTTAGTAAAAAAAACACAGTGTTACTCATTACCGAATTCAGATATACAAATGACTGTGAAAATCAACCTATGAATCGATATGTAAATAAGAAATTTTAAGGAAGGTAATTCACACATTGCTGCAATCAAGTGTCTAGGTTAAGACAATAAAGGGTAAGCATGATCTCTCGTTCCAAATCGATTTCCAGTGAATACTGTAGAACTCCAGCTAGTATTATAAATTGATCTGAGTGAATATGCATGCAATGGAGTTTAAATTCACAATTGCTCCACTTGCTTCACAAAAAATTTAATTAGCTTGCTGAGGACAGCTCAACAAGCTAGAAAAGATATCACTTCCCAATGAGAGCATCATAAATTTTATAACACAATCACGTGTGCTTGAAGGCAATATACTGGTGAGAAAAATTTTATTTGAGAATAAAATAAAACAAGAACTTACACTAGTTTAGTATAATCTGGAATTTCAGCAGGCATCAAAGTAAAAATAGATAAAAACCAACATGCTAGCCATATAAAAACTGGTATTCCTGAGTTGCACGACATTGTGTAAAGAAGATAAACTGAAGTGATAACCCCAGCAAGCAAGAAAACCCAAGTATAAATCTGCCTATCCATGAAGCTTCTCACCTGCATAAATTAGAATAGAATAAAGCAACTCAAATGAGATTCAATGTGCTCAGAGCATCTTGGATGCTTGAAGAATTAATATCAGATAATGCCACATACCAGGATTTCAAGGATGAACACTGATACAATAAATGCAGCCACAAATTTGAAAAAATAGCTAATTTCTTTCTCAAGCATGTACCTCCATAATGCTTTTAGAAACTGATACTCACAGCAGATTTGGACCCAAAGAAATATTGTCACTGCAAAATATGCATGATAGAGAGGAGGAGAATGTTCCACAAGCAGTATAACACACAGCAATCCCATCAGTAGACATCCGGAGACGTAGAACTGTCATGGGAGAGCAAAGTAACTAATTGAACAGAAACAGAAGAATGTTACATTAGCTCAGTTAGTTTCACTACCTTCACTGTGTTTGTCCTCACATAAATTGATTGGTACTTTCTGAAAAATATTCCAGGTAATGCAGTATAAGATTGCAAGACATGGACTATCAGATAGATCATCCATCCAAGATAGCCAAGAGAAATTACTGCCATCAGCGTAAACCAATCATAAGTTTGAAAATAATGAAGCCCCTGCAGTGCCAAGCTTCGAAGATTTTCTGATAGCTTCTTCGCAGCCTCATAGTCCCTGACAGATAATAGGTGCTCAATTTGATCCAGGACCACATTATAAGTGGCCAACGGTTTAAAAGGCTTGAACCACAACGTGTTTGACTGCTTTAATTCTTATCATATAATCAAGGAAACTGTTGATAAATAATCAATCTTTCGCAAGCATTCTCTAAAGCATTATATGAGAAAGCAACAAGGAGCTACATAAAATAGTAGCAACAACAGCGGTAGTAGTAGTAGTCATCAAAATTTTTTACATATGAAAGGCAGCAGAGCAGTCAAATGCACCGCCCCAGGAGGGAAAGAACATGTGCTAAACAGACAGATTCTTTGCCTTTGAAGAAAAAATCAGGAGCATCAAACTGCCCAAATTAGATCTCAGAAGCTGAGGGGGGGGGGGGGGGTGGAGGTCAAGTTTCTGTGCGAAAACTGAAATGGAAAGTTCAATGCAAAATTTAGGAAATGAACACATTTGTCTAGGATAAGATGTCTCTGTATAAAGGATACGTGATTTCCGAAGAAACTGATTGAGAATCTGTTTAGTGTTAGCCAGTAGAGCCTCAACTTCTTCCACCTGATAAACACAATATTTCACCTCTTCACTACAGTCAATATATAAATAAATAATTTGTGTACTTATATAGTTTAATTTTCATATGAAAAGACAAATCCCATGGCTCAAGTGTTTATGAAATCATCAGAGGAATATCTTAATTGCTGCCTTACCTCACTAAAATTAACAAATCCAAGTGGCAAATTTCCAACTGAATTAACAGGGCATGGCAAACCTAAAAGAGTTGACTGTCAAAAGTTCCAATAAAATTATTAAGTATACAGAGGGAGGCATTGTCAGGTAGAAGCAAAATTTGCACTAGTTGATAAGTTGTCCAACCATCAGAGGAGCAATATCAGCTTGATTGACATCCAGTCTCTCCAAGTCATCAAGACCCCACTCCAATGGCGAATGAATGTCATGAACATGCTCATCAACAAAGCGAACGGGATTATCATGATGGTGGCTCTCAGAAATTGGCACAGGTTGTCGAACGCCAGCACCCCAAACAACAAGTGGAGTGTCAGTGTTTGAGGGATGTCCATCTCCATGGCTTCCTATCAAGAAACAGCAGCTATCACCATGTTAAGGCTTAAATAGCAAAAAAAATTTCAGCCCAGCATGCAACTAGCTTCCAACAGAAACTTAGGATTGAATATAGGCATGATCAACCTTTGTCACTCATCCCATGATCGGCAGTAAAAACATATGTTGTCAAATTGTCATCGAAGTAATTCTGAACAAGATTATAAACTCTTTCAGCAATATGATCAACAACCTTCACATTATTGAGATAGATGGGTGAATATGGCCGATGAGCATGGCCATTTGAATCACAACCAAGCAGATGCAGAAATATGACAAGATTATCTTGTTGAAGAAGCTGC
Source organism: Avicennia marina (assembly GCA_019155195.1). Lineage (NCBI taxonomy): Eukaryota > Viridiplantae > Streptophyta > Magnoliopsida > Lamiales > Acanthaceae > Avicennia > Avicennia marina. Next base: position 13,321,358 of record CM032765.1, read on the forward strand.
TTCAACTTTGCATCTTCATTAGACCTGTTCAAAAGGCTCTGAAATTGATCTAGCGACCATTCATCCAAAAATGAAGCATCTGCATGAACAAGATAAAAAATCAAAGCAACAATCTCTAACTTACAGGTTCAAGCTAAGAGAAAAAGGAACAAACCGGTCGCAAAATCTTCATAATCATGCGGATAATGGTACCATGTGCTATGCTTCAAGGCACCACAAAATATGGGAATGATATCTGGGCTGCCAAATGCAAATGTATGCCGGCTTCTATTAAAAACCGAATCAAACTCAACTGGATTCGCTTTCCACCCTAAAATGGCAAGGTGCCCAGGAGTAAATTGGTAAATAAAAATGTAACCTATACATATCAAGATAATAACAACAGTACACATTAAAAGAACTTGTGGTTGAGTAGAGAATTGGAGCCGTCTATGCTGATCTTTTGGTCTTAATAGAGGCTTCTATTTGCATCGAGTGGATCTTTTAATGGGACAGTGATTTTGTGAGAGTTTCTTGTTTATCTTGATGTTTTCTCTTATGTTAACAATTTACTCTACCAAGAACAGATTTAGCAAGAGAAATTTCATCTATGCACATGCTAGCATTAACTTAAATGCTTGACATATTAAGTACCTTTAGTAACAGCACTAGGATCTTCATAAAAACCAGCAATAATAGCAACATGTCCAGGCCTAGATTCCGTTGGAGGGCGCGCATGCGATACTCCCCAGCGACCGCGTTCTTTAATCACACTCCTCAAAAACGGCGCCCTATAATTGCCATCTGAATCGGGCTCAAAAAACTTGTCTGCCCTTAAACCATCCGCTACAATCAGAACATCATGCACTTGTCAAGTCAATTCATCAAACACGTTGTGTGAATTGCAATCTAGGGAAAACAAACGTCGGTTACCAATAAGGAGCAGAAGGCGTTTTGCGGGGGCGGAGAACCGCGGTTTGACGGGCTCCATGCCGTGGACAATTGGGCTTTTGAAAAAAATATCGAAAATGCTGAGCATGTACACTGCGTGGAGTATTACTCCGAGGATTACCAGCCATTTTTCTCGTCTTTTCAGAAACTGAGCTCGACGCCTAAGAATGCTTGCCTCTGACGACCTGATGTGATTTCTCACGCCTAGAATACCGCCGCCTCCCCTCATTCTTGTTCAAAATTGGATCTTTAGGCCGAGCAAAACGAAAATGGCATCTGGATCTACGTGATAAATTTCTTCATCATGATAACTTAAACCTGGGCTAATTGTCGCGCATCCAAAGAGAATTAAATAATTAAATAAAATACGGCGGCGACTTTTTGGGTATCGGGTCGTCGAATCCGGGCTCTGTTCAAAGTCCAATGCCGTTGAGCCGCCAAAGGTGCAGCTCCCGTATCTTGGCCTGCAAATAACCTTGCAAGTCTTATTTGTTGTCCATAAAAACACTCATTTGTTTTTTACGGACTACTGTATAAACAATTAACCCTCTAATAAAGCTCGAGGAGATGAGAAACTCTTTGTTAGTATGCTTTTATTCTTTTTCACAAAAATTACATATTCATTAATTTTTTTAAAAAAATAATAAACAAATTGGTGGTCAAACATATGATGACTAGAGAGCTTTGTAACAAGTACATGAGAATAATTCAAACTCCTCAAAATTCAACCCATCAAATTTCAAATATTTCATTTGCCATGTTCCCTCTTGGATATAATGGCACGGTAATGATGAATTTTATGGAAGGATAGCACTCTGGGTTTATTACAGATCGATGCACAATTAAACAAGTGATAATTAAGTACACCAGCTTTAGTATTTCCGCCAGATCACTTCGTGGGATTGACAGATAACTACTGCCGCCTTTTATTCACCATGCGTAAGAAGCTTGAAAAAACTATTTAATGTTGAAGAAAAACATTGCCGCAACAACAAATCCGAACAGAGTCTGGAGTGAAGCCATTCGCCCCATTGCAGCATCCTTTGGGACATTTCCAGCTACTGGGCTTGGGGCTGGTGCCCATGCGTCGGAGCTTGCCGCCAAAGCTGTCAAGACTACCCAAATGACCACCATAACAGTAATTCTACTGCCATCCATTTTTTCTTTCCGATCAACAAACTAAATGGGAATATATATGTGTATGAATTTCTTGGCAATATGGCGTGTTATGTCCTACACATATAGGGATTAATCTTAGTGCTGTTTATCGAAAACGTTTTCTGTACATGTCAGAAGGATGATTTCTCTGTCTTGATTCTTCGATGTTCTGAGCATTTGATGATAAGTACAGCTGACAGAGAGATTAATGGCCGGAAACCACCTGAAAGTAACTTGCTGCCAGTATGGAGTGTTGGCTATGTCAACCAAATGTTTCATTGGCCCATGTTTTTGTTTGTACCTTCTGTGATAAAGCATGAATCTGACCTTTTAATTTAATGGAATTATAGGTATAATTTTATTTGATTTGTTGGGAAGCATACAATATAAGATGGAGGGAAATTAGTTCGGTATTTCGTTATACATCATATTATTCAACTCAATGCTACTTGGTACGTAAAAGCTTTAATAAATTCTCCAAATTCGTTCCTGATGGCACAACAAAGCCCATAAACGAAGAAATCGCTGGGAAGGAATTTGCTAATTTCAATGTCTATGTCTCTTTTTTATCTCCTAAAAGTCACACAGAGTCTAGACAAGATTATTCATTGACAATATAGCATCGACATGATTACTTGAAATTAGATCCCTTCTTAAGAGACAGTAGCCATGCCTTTGTAGAATCCACGTAATTGTTTGGGTCATCAATTAATTGATTCTTCGATGCCACATCAATATTCAGCGCGACAGTGAAACCAGTCGAGTAATGGTCATCACATGCAACAAGAAGCCTCTGCGGCAAAATAATGTATTAAGCAGTACAATGTTAGGCCAGTCTTTGAAAAAATTACCGCCGGTCTTCAAGGTTAGATATAGTCTCCATTTTTTCATCCACCCGGGAAAACCAGATAAGTCTATGAGTAGAATTATTAGAGATGAAGTATAACATAATTCATTCACCCAGATCCACCTGAATGGAATAAACAGCCATTTTTTTAATTATGAACAATATATCAAGTTCCAATATTACTTATAACAATCAACTCATCAAATATTTATCATGTGAAAAAATCTTTATTATGAACTGCACTGCCGCTGGATCATATTTATACATCAGTTCTGTATGACAACAACAATATTGTGTCTGTATGTATAATTATTGTCAAAATTGAAAATCATAATTTTTATAATTATTAGGAGCATTTGATTATTGGTTTTATTACATGACTGATTGATATAATGTACATAAACAAGGAACAGTTAAAGCATCGCGATGAAGTAGAAGCCAGGTAGAGGAATGTGTGGGTGTGTCTACACAAAAAGATCATTTCAGGGGCATCGAACCAGTTTGCCGTGGATCATCACTTTATCCCAGTGGCTGCACTTCACGCGTCCAGGAACGCATCTGGTCTTGGCACAGCAGGTAATACAAGTGTTCACGCAGGGCCTCTTGGGGCCCAGTGGCTTGCAGTATGATTGGCGCATGCCCTTACAACCTGCATTGGTGCCAATTAAGCACAATTACTTCACTAAGAAATTCTACTCAATGGAGATTATGTAAAAGAAGGATTCTTGTATATTTGTCTTGCTGTACATGCCTTGTGTGGCTGGACGTGATAGATCAGCTGGAGTTGGCTTCACTGGGGCTGCATGAAGATCAGGTGCTTTCAGAGCATCTGCTGGAGGCATGGGTGCAGCAGTGCAAAGAGGCGATTTTTCGCAACTGATAGATCAGGCGCTGCTAGTAAATACAAAGAGGTGCCTTCTTTGAAGCATCTGCAGAGGGCTTCACCTGGTCATTAGCCTCAGCTTCAGCCACTGTTTTGTGACCATGACCGTGCTGCAATTCAGAGTGGGAGGGTACCATTTGTGTTACCAAGAGCGCGAGTGCTAATCGAAAGATCGCCGATCTCACAACCATTTTCGATTACCGAAGCGTATAAGAAACTAGATGAGTAAGACCTCAGCTCTCCTGCAAAGATTCCAATGGACAAAAGGCTGGTATTAGTGAGATTGTTAGCGGAATTTTTTCAGCGGAAATAATAAGAAAATCTGTTGTCCTGTACAGGGGTAGTCCATCAAGTGCCTGGTTTCTCAGAGAATGTGATACACGTAGATCATGAGTGTTGGATGACTGATCACCAATTCCCGTAGCGTTAATGAATGCAAATTTCACGATATTTGTGTGACCTGGACGTCTACTTGTTTCAACACTCCAAGCAAAGCAAACTCACCCTGGAGTGAAACTTTTTCAACTGACATTTCTCATTCTTCTGCCTCACCAAACACAAATGAAATGGTTGAACGAACTGATTCATTATCTGTACAAGAGACCATGTTAAACGCAACTCATCAAACCTTAGTATAAATAACGATGTTAGGATTTGAGCAGATTAGCTTACAACTAGCATACAGAGCAACAGAGTTGGAAGAAACACTGTCTCTTCGTATAAGTCCCACAAGAATTTGAAGTGCCAAACTCAAGCTTAAGAATGAGGCTCGTGTCTTGCTGCGTTCTTTCTGTTGTTCTTTCTTTTCTCATTCCTGTTATTGTTCTTGTTTCTTTTGTTCTTCTGCTGTCTCTTTTTTTTTTTTAGTCATGGATGGAGGCATCACTCCGCTATCAATCCATGTGTAACTAGGGTGCTTCTAATAATTCCAGAGCGGTGGTTTCTTGGTGAAGCCACTACCCTTTACCCAATTCCAGAATTGGGTTGTAACCCTAATGAAAGTATTAAACTAGGAAGCCAAGTTTAAAGGAAATGTCTTGTTGCCTTTAGTCAGTTCTTTTATGTTCCTCAGATGCAATCGGATTTTTTTAGTATGACAGGAGCAGCAAATCATGTAGACATCTAACGCTGCTTAAAATATGCCAGACAACAAAGATATCACCAAGGTTTGGCCGATGATCAACTTTAACGCACCGTCACACATGGCCATTTAGTCGAACGACTTCCAGATAGTACAGGTGGCAGCACAAAAACAGGACAGCAGAGAGTGCAACTTTTTACAAAGCAATCAACAGTGAACAAACTAAAAAAACTACTTGTTGCTATCTACACACAAAAATATATAAATCACACGAAGAAAAATGGAGGATTTTGTCCCCTTTAAGAAGATGAATAGTCATATTTGGAGAGAGAAGGAACGTTTACTAATTTTCTTTTTTATGGCTTGATTGAGTAAGAAATCTTTCTTCCCTTTCTCTAGGCATACACCTATATATGTATATATACACACAGACACACACACACATACATATACTATAATATTTTTTTAACCAAACAAATGTGTAGTGTTCTGCTTGACCACGTAACCTTCTCTAATTCACAACACTGCCTCCTAACTTGAATTTTGCTTATCCCTTAAATATATTTTGGTGTTTCCTTCATTGCTTCCTCTCTTCCTTCCGAATACTTGTTATTGAATGTGGGGTTTAATTTGGCTCTCTTGCTTAGCCCTTTATAGCATACGTATCCATGTCCGCATAATTGTTTGTTTGGGTCATTTGATCATTCACAACAGCTGCCTTCTCCACAGCATCTAACCACACAAGCCAGCACGTACGCCGCTAGATATCTTCCACAACTGATCTTCGATTACATTATTATTTTAGACTAATAATGATCATAGAGGTTTGGTTGATAGCCGCATGGCAGGAGAAGAAATAAGATTACTACGTCTCTTCTGGAATTTAAGTTGCCGCTGCAAGCGCTGGATTTATTACATCAACCTAGAGGCCTTCACCTGGCCGTGAGCCGCGGCTTCGACCGCCGTTTCGCCGTCATCACCCTGCTGCAGCAACTCATACGAATATCGGATTGTTATTAGATCTGATTATTCGCTGTATTTTTTAGGAAAAGAGAGATTGATGAAATGAACGATGAACTGACATGACATTGACAAATCACATTTAATAATTATTCGATTAAAAGTGGTACAGGCGTGCGTCAGTAAATTTATTTATAAATTATAAAATTATTATATTTTAAAATATAAAGAATATTTTGAAATGAAAAAGAAGTATAAAAAATTAAAAATAAAGAAAAATAAAAAAAATAAATTAATAGAACAAAAAACGAAAAGTATTGAAAATTAGCAATTACAAAATTAATGACAGTTGTGTAATTTTACAACGTGTAATAAAAAAAAAGTCTTACTTCTATAAGAATTCAATCTAGATATAGGTTAAAGGTGTAAAAAATAAATAAAAAGGATAAATGAACAGAATTCGCAAAAAAAGGAAATTTGATAGGAATAAATAAAAATAATGAATTAAACAAAAAGGGCAAAAAAAAAATGGGTAGATAAATAAAAAATAATTAGAGATAATTGTGTTATTTTATAATGTCTTACTTTAAAAATGTGTGTGTGTGTGTGTGTGTGTGTTACAGAAAATAAGTAATGGTATATATGTTAGTAATTATATTTGAGAATGTTTTTATAATTAAGAGTAATAATGTAAATTTATTAATTAAATTTAATATTGTAAATTAATAATGTAGAAACTCCCCAAACTATCAACCAGGCCAAAAAGGAAAATTAGGAAAATGACAAGGAAAATAAACAATGACCTCCTACCCGTGAGATAAGATGATATAAAAAAATATTTAGTTCGGTATATCAATATTTTTCTACCTAATTTATGTGTTGGGAACTTTTTGTTTTCTAATTTATGGAAATGATAATGTTCAGTTTGAAATCTTTATTGGTAAGATTTATAGGCTATGTTTTTAAATTTTTGTGTATATTTTTTAAATATTTTTATTTTGATAATTATGTAAAAGTTAAAAAAAGATATACAATTTAAAAATATAACGATTGAATTTATGTTTTTAAGTCCAAAATTTAAAAATAAACATAACTATAATTTTTATCCAATCTCATGAGATTTTATAATTTAATTCTTCTAAATAAGTTCTTTCCTCAAAAACATTTATTTTGTTAGAGGTTTTTGCATATGCAAACTAAAATGATCAAATCTCCAACAATGTTTTAAATGTTTTATAAAGGGACCGAAATTAGGGGTAAAAAAAGTTTGGATTGGACCTAATATCCAAAATTAAAATAAATCGGATAAAATCATAGTTGACTAAATAGACCTACGAAAATTCATGAAAATTGAATGGATCAAATCAATATGCGCGCGCATATATATATATATATATATATATCAAATTTTAAATCTTAATTTTTTCTCTTTCTTAATTCAATTTTCATTTTGGATAATATATTTTATTTTTGATTTGTTTTATTTTATAAAAAAATTATAAATCAAATGAATTATTGTTTAAAATATCCAATAATTTTTAGGTTAGACACATATAAATAACCTTATAAAAATTCTACTGTATTTTGATAAGATATTCTCATATTTTTATTTATTAGATCTGTATTTATGTTTTTATTTTTAAGGTATTTTTATTGTATTAAACTAGTATATTTAACTATTAATAATAATATAAAATGTATAAAATTAAATTCGAATACTCTTTTAATATTTATTACTTTCTGCATTTTTTGACATTTTAATCAATATTTATAATATAAACATAACAACATTTCAAGCGACCACTGACTCTTAAATCCATAAATTTTGCGATTCAATGATCAATTTTTTAAACATTGATCCCAAAACAGTTTCTTATTCAAACAAGGCTTTATAGCCCCAAATTAGCTCAATTTGTCACGCTGCAAACCCTTTCCGCTTCCGTCTGCCCCCTCACCGCAGCCCACTAAGCTGCCGGTCGAGTAAGACGCACGGACCAGCGTGCATTCTTCATTTCCGGCTACTCTAGCCTGTTCTTCTGCCGTGACTCCAGCAGCTTGCTCTCACTCAGCCCAGCAGCACTGCACGAAGCCGCCGGCCGCACGAGTTCTGTCTCCACCACGCAGCTGCGCCTCCTCCTCCAGTTGCTCGTGGGCCCTGGAAGAAGCAGGTAGGAGGGCAACGGAGGAAGAATACTCTATTTTGGGCTGTGACGCCTCTTTCTTTGGGCTGACTCACAACGTTTTCTTTCTGGGCTGTTTCTGTCATTTTTTGCCGGAACTATGTTTTTTGATTCCTACTATTTGGGCAGAAGTATAGATCTTGTTTGGGTTCTCTGAATGTTGGGTTGCAAGTATTAAACGGGTTTTTGGTTCGGCACTTGGGCTGTTTAAATGGGCTCGTAAGAAAGGGAAAAAAGTTGGTTTCTTTCTTACTTTATTGGGTCAGTCATCTAATTTGGGCTCTTAATCACTACACTCTAATTGTTAAGATGTTTAGGGCTAAGAAGGAGAGAGAGAGAGAGAGAGAGAGAGAAAAGAGGAAAAAAAGAAAAATTGCGTCTCTCAAGTTGTTGAGTTAATTGTTCTTTGATTGGCTGTGTCATTTGTCGGAACGCCAATATGGAATTTATTGGAGTGTGACACTTGTTACATCCATAAATGAATACGAATGACGCGTATCTCTCACTTGTCACCAATGAAGTAGTTGGTATTTTCAACTGTCAAGCTGATTCCTTACTATACAGATAAATTATGATCGACATTAAATGACGTGTCTGTTGGCCTTTTAACTTTTCATTTTGGAATTCAAGGGTCCGCTTGATTCCTTTATACACTTTTGTTGTGGATGTAGAAATGATCAACTTGCCTAATATCAATGACAAGTCTGCATTAACTATCGTCAAGTTTCGAGTTTAAATTGGACACTTTAGGAAGATTTACCCTGTTCAATGAGATTGTTAAAGGACATTCAAAAATATTTATTTTGATGCATTAAATATTTTGTCATCTAATTTATGTGTAAGGCATCTTCTGTATTCTAATCTACAGAAATAGTAACAAGTTAATTTTTCAAATCTGTATTTGATATCTTTTGTAACTTTTACCTATCCTTAATCATGGGATTTTCATGAATGAAATACAATTTTAATTTTTTAATTCTTCTCACATCACCAAAATCCGTAAATGTGGACGTGTCATTTGTGTTACCTTGAGCACGAGAGCTGAGAGAAAGTTAACACCAATTTCAGAGCCATTTTCGACTACTCAAGCGTATAAGAAACTGGATGGACGACACCTTAATTTTCCTGCAAATGCACAGGAAGATTCGGATGGACAAAGGGCTGGTATCAGTGGGATTGGTCTGCGGAATTTTTTCACCAGAAATAATAACGAAATCTGTTGTCCAGTGCAGAGGATGTCCATTAATTAGCCGGTTTGTTAGAGAATGTAACACAAGCAGATCGCGTGTGGTGGTGTATGACCGATCACCCATTCCGTCGCGTTAATGAATGCAGATTTCATGACATTTGTGTGGCCTCGGCGTCGACTTGTTCGACACTCCAAGCAAAAACGTTTCATTTTTGCCTGCCCACCTAGTGCATCTGTTTCAACACTTTCTTTTGCATGGCGGAACGCAATTGGCCTAGTTGTACCATCTAGTTCATTAACGCAGCAAAGTTCATGATGTTAAAACGCAACTCATCAGACCATGTATAAATACATGATGTCAGGATACGAGAACTTACAACTAGCATACAGAGCAACAACGTTCTCAGAAACACGGTCAGTTCCACAAGATTTTGAAGTGCCAAACTCAAACTTAAGAATGAGGCCCGTGTCTTGCTGTGCTCTCTTGGTTGTTCTCGGTCTTCTTATTCCTTCTCTTGTTCTTGTTGTATTTGTTCTTTTGTTGTCTCTTTTACTTTTTTAGTTATAGATGGAGGTATCACACCGCTATCAATCCATGGGTAACTAGGGTACTTCTAATAATTCCAGAGCAGTGGTTTCTTCGTGAAGCCACTGCCCTATACTCAATTCCAGAATTTGAGTTGTAAGCCTTATGAAAGTATCAAACTAAGAAACCAAGTTTAAAGGAACGAGTCTAGCTGCCTTCGATCGATTCTTTAAGTTTTTCACATGTAATTTGATTTGTTTTGCATGAAAAAAATGTCTCGGGAGTAGCAAATCACGTAGGAATCGAACACTGCTTAAACCTAGCTGATGATCTACTTCAACGCAGCATCATTCGAATCAGTATCTAGTCGAATAACTCCCACACAGCACAAATGGTAGATGAGAACTAAATTAAGCGTACGACTACTGAGAGGATGTCTAGATATATTCATCAAAACTAAAAATAGGATTGCAAAGGATACAACTTTGTGCAAATAATCAGCAGTGGAGTAACTAAAAAACTACTGGCGATGGTTATGGTGCACCCTGCCACATGCAAATTCTCAAACTTTGGGCAAGAAAAATAGACGCTTTTTACCAGGACCCACAATGGGCGTTGGGACCAAATGATATCTTCATTGTCTTGGAAGCTCAAATGCAACGTTTGCAACTTGAAGCCTGCGCTTTGCATTCTCTCAACCAAATTTGAAGCCACCCCCGTAGCCTGTACAGTTGTTTGCTTTGTCAGCTACAAAAAGAAAAACTCCAGATCTACTATGTATGCATCCAGTAGTAGCTACTGATGCCTATTATAGAATAGAAGATCCACAAACAGGAAAAGAATATGGATATATCAATTTTATGTTTTTCTTATCCCCTCAACAACTATGTTTCCAACCTTCTTCATGTTGTACTAGGCTGCCACCTCCGGATAGACAGTAAATCAGGGGCATGCAGCATTGAAAGATATTATCAAAAGGAAACAAAAATTCAGAGCTCACATCCTGCCCGGACCACTTTCATTAATATCCATTTAAAGTGGTAAATAAAAAGAAAACTTATGAAATGGCTCTTGCCACTTCATTTCCACATAAATTGTTTGTTTCTAGATGGGAAGGTATAATAAATATGATATAAAATGTAGAAATGAAAATCACCTCTACACTTGCAATGCCCTCAAGTACTTGTACTTTGAGATCTACTATGCCTTCTATTTCCCGCAAATACTTGAGATGCCAACATAGATCACAGTGTATGGACAAAATAATTTATTTGCAACTTGCAAACAACTATAAATTATAGTATACCCTTGGAAACAACATCATCAGCCCTTGACATGAAGTAGGGCAAATTAGCTGGGTAAAGTTTCACTATCGGTATCGTGAGATAACCAGTTCATATGATTGTTTTAAGCATACACTTCCCCGCATCTATATACTTCCATGCATTTTGCAGAGAATCAAGAATCGATTTGCAACAAGAAAGAAGAGCAGAACATATATGCTTTGTTTGTTTTTGAATTTTGATACGTGTTTTTAAGTATTTTTATCTTAAAAATTATATAAAAATAAGAATGAAAAAAATAAAATTTAAAAAATATAATAATTAAGTGTGTATTGAAAACGAACACAGCCACGGCCTTTTCTGATAATGTTTGGAGAAAAAATTCCCTTACGCGTTTAATGTTATTTTTGCTATATTTTTGCAATAAGCATTGATACAATCTTCCATAAAATTATCTCAAAACTCACATCAAACTACAGATTTCACATTTTGAGATATTAATTCAACCTTGACATCGTGTCCCAAATGATAAAAAGAGTAAAAATTCCTCAAGTTATTAAGCCAAGTAGAGGAACAACTCCAAAGCCTTGGTAACCGCAGGAACAGCGGAGTGGGACATTGTTCCTTCAGCCTATACATTTCAAAACAGGCGCTCATCTAAACAATTCTCCGAAGACAAACTACCACCGGAAAAGATACAATGAGCACGTCAGAAGGTGAGAGTGCAACAGAAAGAGTCTGATCGGGTGTACCGGTGGCCAGCGACGGTGGTTTTGTTTCTTGTTCCGGGACGAGGAATTGTTCTTCCTGCGCAACAGCCCTCACTTTTTTGGACCCTAAAAACTGTGCTTGTTGAACCTCACAGGTGATGCAAAGCAAGAAATGGTGGAATTCTTGAATTGGCTTCGAAATTCACCGCGAGAGGGTTGGAATTGAAGTGGGCTCAGAGCAAAAGATGGACAAGACGAGACAGAAAGGAGAAATGGTTCGCGTAAGAGAGAATGCAGGGCCGGAAGCCATTGCTGCCGATCCGTGAGTTGTTTTCCGGAGCAATGATTTTCTCATCCAATCCAAGTCGCATTTTTGGCTTTTCACTTTTTCATTTACGTATTTACTCTTCAAGAACCATCGCGAAAGGGAAAAAATGCCCGCTTTCATTTGTTACGAGATTGCAATTAATCTTAATAAAGAACAAATGCAGTAATTTTATTTCAAGAAAAATTCACGTTAGGTTTTCATTGTCAGAAGTCCTTTGGGTCGGAATATGTATTGGTAAAACTTCCGTTTTTTTGGCTTTTTCTTTCTGGTAGCCATGCTCCGCAACAGTCGGGTCAGGCTTATTGTAATGCAGAGGCGGTAGTTTTCTGTATAAAATCGTGCTGCCAGAGTTGATCAGACCACCAACATCTAAAGCTGGTGATTCCTAGTTCATACTCATCTTCTTCGGAATAACTAACATGATAAAAGCAGCTCGTGACTGGGAAAATCTTCATTAAACCACACATAAATAGGAGAATACACCTACATTTTAGATTTATATTAACTTCTAACTCCAATTTCTTAACAGAGTTTTGCTACACAACATTTTCCTGATAACTTATCTACACTTTGCACCAGAAACGCAGAACCAAAGGCTGGGCGTCGTTCTTTCAAGAACCAATAACTAGCAAGCAATCCAATCCTCAGAGCATCTTGGTCATTGTTTCACGTCACATTCCACTTGAATTTCACCAGCTGCACAACCATTTCATCATGTGAGTTTTTAGATACAAACACGAAGGGGTAAAATATCACAATTTGAAAATATAGGTATTACTCTTTAGGTGTATTCCTAGGTTCGCTTGGGCATCAGCTTCTGTGTTGTGCTCCTGACAACAATTTAAAAGGGGGTGGAACATGCAATAAAATGATCACATGCTTGCAATGCATGACAAACACAAGCACCAACTTAAATTAGTGTATAAACCCTTAACTTGTATACTTAAATCCAATATGTCCTACCTGAGAGCCTGAACTCAGCATATAGCAATGGAATATTTGTTTCTCAAACAATTGCACTTAATTACGCATTTTGTTTAAGCAATTGCACGTTTCTACTTACTCTTTCAACATGGAAAATCTGAAAAGACAAAAATTGATCCTTGAGCTCTTTCGCGACCTTACATAATTCAGTCATGTTTTGAGTCTTTGTCCTCCATAGACCCTGAACCTATCAATCAGATAAAGTAATCAGCAAAATTAATGACTCGTATCAAGACTAGGGTAATAAACAGTAAAATCACAACATTATACCACCTTAGAAGGGAAGAACTGCTTCGGGGGCCTATGACTGATGGTGAATAACATTACTCTTCCCATAGTATTAAGAGAGAGCCATTTCTACTAGCTCCCCACAAAGTTAATTACCAAGTATATTTTCTGTTCTATTCCTATCTTCCAGAGAATTTGTTAGAATATTTAAAATATTTAATTTGACATTTTAAATATTTTATGACGTAGTATAAGTTTAAAATATCTTCTTTTCTATTTCATAGGACTAGTATTGATGTTTATTTTGGTGTTATATCTAGTATTTTTTTACTAGTCTCATACTATAAATTGGGTCAAGTCTCAAGTAACAAGAGATGCTTCAATTCATCTAATCATTCCAACACTATTTTCCTCTTTTTTGGCAAGAAGAAATAAAGTAGAAACATAACCAAGTGAGAACAAGTTGAACAATAAGTAATAATACAATACCTGCATACAAACAAGTTTAGAGTCTCCTTGAACACGTATATGTTTGAACCCTTTTTGAAGAGCATATTTTAGTCCTAAAATAACACCTCGATATTCTGCAACATTATTAGTCGCGATACCCACACCTTCACGCAGTCGGAAAACCTAGCATAAAATGTTAATGTTTTAAGTTAACAGAAACATGGAGAACAAGTATTACAGAAATAGTGATGTTCAAGGATCCAAGTCATCATAGACATTCAGCAGAGTAATTGGTTATGTTCAATGGCGAAAGTTATGGCTCAGCTTCAACCTCAATTGGGGATAGTTGCACTAAATAATAAAAACAAATCTAGAGATAAAGGATGGTAGCATGCCTGTAAGCTAAGCACAGCATAACATAACATAAAAGAAAAGCATCACTAATACAGAGGTGGCAAGCAAGAATGGATCACCATGCTTCCATCTGCTGCCCGCAGCACAGCCCCTGCACCAGCTTGCCCAGGGTTTCCTTTCGAAGCCCCATCAAACTCGAGAATACATGAACACTGTACATGAACGGAGAAGTCAAAGTGTGAAATATGTGTACAGCCATCAAATTAGACACCAACACACACATACACAAACAAATATATATATACACACAGACACACAAGAGTGGTAAAGGAAGATGTATGAACTTATGCCAACAGAAAGGAAATCTACAACATGGTACAACTTATTCAATGGTTACATATCAAGAGCCAAGGAAAGGGTATTGAGACAAAAATATTGCCAAAACCTTCCATACTGGGATGTCCAAAGATCTTTCCTTTTATATTAGTTTGTCAAAGGATTATGTGTTTAAGACCTGGAAGCACATATTTGATTGATGCAAAGAGTATTAGTGCATGTATTCTGTAATACGTTTAAGATGGAATCGAAGCACTACATCAACCAAGACAATCAGTGCAATCCAGTCCTTACCACTCAGGCAAGAGTAAAAACATGTATGTGAATGATATATCACTGTTTATAGAATAAAATTAACATGAGAAAGTAGCTTACGCAATAAGAAGAAATTGGAGGAACTTGGAGGAAATTATCTAACTTGGCATGCTTTAGCTGAGATGGAACTGATCCAACAACCTCCTGAGGAAAAAGTGATCAAAAGTCAAGTTAAAATCTAAAACTTCCTTGCTGGAGTCATGCCAATGAAGACAACTTAGAAGAATCAAAGTATCGTAATTGGCAACTCCCACATTAAGCACATCACCTGTGGCCTCTTCTCAGAGTAATTCTTTCCAGCCGATTTATCTTTGGAAGAATTAGGTTCCTGCATAGAACAACTCAATCATGCCTATATCATGTAAAAAATCTTGTCCAATATGCATTATTGTTCTTATGCTTGCAGGCTGCCAAGCTCTTGGGCACACACAATAGAATGAATAGATTTGAAATATCTAAAATCATTCAATTTTTACATAAATATTCAGAACCTAACCCGAAAAGGACAATTGACAAGTTGGCCAAAAAGATCATCTTGCACAGCACTGGCACCAATACAATAAATAGCATTCTTGAGTCCATGACATGATAGATAGTCTTCAGCTTCTTTAGACAAACCGTACCCTTTAAACACACTCAAAGAAGGATCATTTACCTACAAGAAAAAAGATGTATATAAAAATCAACAGTGATGTCATTCGACATATTTTTATAACCTTCAAAAAGATATTGCAAAAAGAATAATAAATATTTTCACAAACATTAACATATCAAGCGTATATTTAAATTTATAGTTGTGAAGCAAAATAGCCTAATTAGTAGTATACAATTCCCCAAGGCTTATCCAGGGGAAAGCGTTTGCTTAGCAAACTATTAATAGAAAAAGGAAATACTATCCACATTTGGCAACCACCAAAAAATACACCAAAAACCAAAATTATTAAAAATATTTGACTAAAACCATTAGTTTTGCCCTAAAGATTGAAATCTGCCCATTCTAGCAGGGCTACCAGCGTCTGAACCCCATATCTGAGTTCAAGCAACATATATCATAGCCGCCAACTTAAATACAAATTGAAAAGGTTAATTACAGTCGGCATTGAGAACGTTAATAATCCTAATTACTAAAATTTCACCTCCACGTAAGTAGGACTCTTTTAACCAATTAGAAGTCCTCCTAAAGCCTCCTAATGCCAAAAATTGAAACGTTAGGTAAACTCACGTGCATTTCCAATTGCAAAAGAAACTAAAAATAGTGGATAAAGATTCATCCCACAAACCTAGAAAATTCTTACATGTGGAATAGTTTCGCACAAAAATAATAGCAGACAGAAGTCGAATGGAAAATGGGTTTTAAAAAATTGAAGAGAGAATTACAGAAGATCGAAGAGTGGATTGAAGGTCACTTATGCTCTTATACACCCCGACGGCATCCCCCCTTCGTACAACATAAAAAGCATCCTTCTCATCCCCCATCTTTCTCCGTGCTTTAGAACTTCAGAGACTGCAATATTTCCAACGAAAAAATTATTAATAATCAACGAACAACTCAAAACCAACGCTAGGAATGGCATAGTTTAATCCTTTCCGTAACCAGCACGAAAATTAATTCAAAACCCTAATTCGCATCAACAAAAAATTAAACATAAATATTTAAAAAAAAAAAAAAAGGTTTACGAATATGAATATTAATTAGGCCAAAAATCATTTTTCCAATTAGAAAAATTTAAACGGATAACCAGAAAACAGAGAATTTTAAAAATTGAAAAATGAGAACAGAAAAGGACAACAGAGAGAGGAAAGGCACGACCTCTGATCCTCGAGACTCACCGCAGCGTCAAGACTCAAGAGTAAGGCTGAGAGTGATTTGTGACAAGCAGATTGAGACGTTGTTGTATGTATGGGCCTCTTGGCGGGAAAGTTGCAAATAGCGTCTTTTTTAAGCCCAACCCATATGAATGGAACCCGACAATTTTTGGGTCCAACAGATACTTTAATCAAACCCTACACTGATCTTTCAATGAGTTCTTTTTATTCAAGAGAATATCATGAATGATATGAGACACTGATGGCTCTTGTAATTCATACAAGTGAAAACAGGCAACATTTGAGGAGAAGCAAAAATTGCAAGCCCTAAGCAATCCACTAGGGTTCTTCTCTTGAAAGCACACGGAAGTTTAATCTGCAATTCCTGACTAGCAGTGAGACTGTGGGCTGTTTATGAAATTGCCCCGTCCGATTCAAAAAAGGAGGAGCCCGAATCCTGCTAGAGTTTGTATGTCTATACCATTTACAATGTAAAGAGGCCACCCATAGAGTTTTAATCTGGTTGGTACAGTGTGTTTTTACAAGTTTAGTTCCAATTATATAATTATTACAGGTTAAATTAGTATTTTCAATATATAATTAATAATAAATAACTTCCTTACATATGAAATATTGAACTTACGAGTATTATATAATTAGTAATAAATAACTTCCCTTAAATATATAGTTTGTATTATATAATTTTATACATAACACACGCAATGATTGTAATCCGTATGAAATTGAGGATGGATCAAGTTTACCTATGATATCTTGTTCAAATTCCCTTGTGCAACGAGATTCCTATGGATTTGTCTCCTTTTTCAACTTTAAACTTGATCATCAGAGAATAAAAAATAATATTGTTCGTTTCCACTTTAAGAGCGAAATCAAGCAATCAAGACAATTCTTTTTGATGATCCGTAGTTCATTTAGTAATAACAGTATATCATGTAACGTGAACTGGTGACCAGAATAAATGATAAGCAATTATCTCTATGAATCTCCTTCTGGTAGTTAGCCCTTGATAGTTAGTCTCTCTCCTTTCCTTACTTGTAAGCTTTCTCAGCTTTCTCTTTAATGGTAGTTCTTAGGGTTTATAGCACATTAGACTAGATAAGAATATATTAGATCTTTTTGTTGCTCCATATAAGTAGTTAGTTCAAAGGATAGTTTCTAGTGATCGTAGGGGTAGCCACAGTTTGGGAACCACTAGTTCCAATTCCAAGAAAATGAAGAACTAAAGTGATTTTGGTTCTAATTCTAAAACCAACGATTTCAGTTTTAGTTTCAGTTTTTGAATAATTCCAGTTCCAATGGTTCTAATTCCGGTTCTTAAATAGTTCCAACTACGATTCTTTATAGTTTTAGTTCTATATAATTATATTTAATTAATTATTCTTGTAAATTTTAATATAAAAATAATATGGCAATACATTTATATTTTTATCTAAATGTAAAATGCAAAAAATTTAAAAAAAAATATTTTGTTTTTAAATTTTATTTTATTTATATATATATATAACCGAAATCATCCAGTGAATATTTAGAATTGAACCAATATTCACTAGATGGTTTCGGCTCTGATTCTGCCACAGTCTAGTCCGATCCGGTCTGGTTACCGGTTTTAATTGTAACTTTGGCCATGCCCAGCACTAGCCCATGCCCTGCCTCCCTTAAATTGAATTACCATCCCCTTTTCCCTCTTACTGCACAATAATTAATTAAAAAAACCATTGCTTTAAACCTTAATGTAAATTAAAGAAAATAATTTAATCCCTGTACATGTAATGTTGTAAAGCAGGGCTCGCATGGCATTGTTATGGAGGTTGGATGGTTATGCGGATGGATCCCATCCACCGACCAATGCATAGAATAGTTCATTCGTGCGCTCTACTCAACACCATTTTCTTAACAGAAAATAGAGTTTGGAGACGGCTGCATCTGACCATTGTTCCCGTCCAAACTTCCATGACATTTAGCGACTGTTCTTGGATGTACCAATAGTTTGCCCTTATAACACGTATATATAAAAAAAAAAAAACCAGTAACCACAGGTTATCAGTACTACTTATCTGCAAAAACACTTGAATCATTAACATTAATTATCAGCAAAAAGCACACTGCAACAATAGCCACGTTTCTGTACTTGTTAGTGGGTGCAGCTTCGTCATAGCAACAGCATCACGCAACTGCTTTAACAATTTCTTCTTCTTTGTTTGCATAATCAGCAGAAAAGACAGACTATAATGTGATTAGGGCATACAAAAGTGGTACCATAACAGCACCAGTTCGGGCTGCAAATGAAGGCAATGAACGCCAAGCTTTCAGCTGCAGGCAGCATGACAATTCTGAGTAAGAAATGGATGTGAGCATATGCCTAGAGGGAGTTCCTTAAGGATTAAGTAAGACAAAATGAAATCTGCACAGAAGCACTTATCATCGAATTTCTCATATACTGCGGAACTGAAGTTTCAGACGAGAAAAATATTAATGGCAAACGACAACTTGATTGAGAAAAATTTAATAATTCCAATCCAAGAATTCGAGAAGTTGGTAATATACAAAACGAGAACTGGTATTCTTAATTCTATCCTCGACCGATTAGCAGAATTATCCAACTGACAGCCACAACATAATTACCAATTATATGACCTAAGCCTCTCTCTCAGAACATTCATCAAACAGTTTGCACCCGAACCATCAAACTTACACGCACCCTCTCGCATGGGCTAAGATTGGCCATTTAAACATCAAAATTCAATCTTTCCACCATCAGACGCCTTCGGATATCCATTGTACTCCAATTTCACGTTCATACTAGCACAAATAACCCTGAACTTAAGCCTCAACGAATCCATCATATCAGAAACAGACTCGTCTTCCGGTTCATAAATTGGATACTTTTGAAGCAATTCGTTCATCTGCTTGATAGATTTCTGAATTCTGGCCGAGATAAAATTCGGGTCAACCCGAATTGCCGAGTTCCAGACATCGACGCAACCTCTGTAGAAACCCAATTCCTCGCCCACTTCGAATCCGGTTTTCAGACCGACTTGGTGGCCCTCCTCTTTTCCCGAAATAAGGCCGTCCGCGTAGCCCTCGTCATAGCCTTCTTTAAAGTGGGTTTCTTCCAGATTTAAAGAGGATTCGAAGATGTCTCCAATGGAGTCCATGCGGCAGAAAGGTGCGGGAGGTTTGTGTTTAATGACGAATTTCGTTATTCGTATGTAATCTTCCTTCGTTAAATAGCTCGACAGAGATTTCTTCTTTCCTTTTGCTAAAATAAATTTCTGATTTTACAAGGTCATTTACTCCTTTCCTCGGATTTTAATGTGCCCAGGAGGTATCTTTATAAACCCTAGACAGATCTTTTAATACATTTTTCATTGCTTATGATAATAACGCAAGAATGGAACGATGATTCCGAAGTCATTCTTCTTTCTACTATTAATATATAATTAGATATTGAAAAATAATTATTTATGATTAGATATTAAAGAATCTATCATTCTATATTTTTAAAAATAAAAAATATCTATTTCATTTCGGCGTCTATAAGTTAACTCATCTTAAAATGATTTATATTTTACACTATTAAAATAATTTTATTAAATTTTAAATTGATAAGATACGCATTATTAATAGATAAATTAAATATGAAAATATCATATGTAAATATATATATATATATATGTTACACAAATATACTTAATATTATTATATGCATATGTATTAATAATATATACATATTATCTTACTTTTATCTATAATATAATTAAGATATATGCTAAATCTATAAAATATTTATTCATATCTATGTATTCAATAAAAGTACTAAATTAATTTTTAATAATAATAAAAATATTTTTAAATATAGCACATATCAGTATGTTTAATAAACAAACACAATATAATGGGGTATGTGTGCGCAGGTGTCATAAATGTTTAATATATTACTATTGAATATTTACTTTTTTTTTTACATAGTGAATATCTATATAAAGTTAAAAATAAAATTATATAAATATTTATTTTACTATAAACAATTTAAAGATTAATTATACATATTTGTTCAAATACATACTATGTATATAAATATATAATTTTTGTATGTAAAATAAATATTGTTTAGTTGTATAAATATTAAATATTTATTATAAATATATAAAAATATATATAATAATTAATTAAATATTTTCAAATAATGTCTTTTTTATTAAAAATATTTATCTTTAATTCATTATAATTATTTTTAATTATTATTCTTAAACATAAAATAAAATAATAAAATGAAAATTTCATTCTTAATGCCATTTTTTACATATTAAACAATGATATAGTAAATTATCTCATTCGTTTTCTTAATTTTATTTCATTCGTAAATTTATTTCGTTCTTATTTTATTCAATTTATGCATATCAATCATAATTTAAGGGTCTTGATTAATTTATTCACCTATAATCTATTTCCATGCATATTTTATGCGTGAGCATATAAAATTTTGAATATAATTTATCATGTAAATAAATAGATATTATTTATATTATATAAGTATTTTAAATTACATTTCAAGTGTTTTTATTCTATAATTTATTATTTAGTAAGAATTATATATTAATGATAATAAATATAAATTATTATACAACTAATTCATTTTGATAATAAACGTAAATTATTTAAAATTCTAAAAAGTATTAAAAATTTGTGTGATAAAATGAAATAGAAAGAAACTTGAGAAAGCAAAAATAAAAAGAATTCAAGCAAATCACATTTTAATTAAGAATGATAAAAACAAAAGAGAAGAGATAAATAAAATTATATATTGAATTGTTGAGTTCCATGATTCCAAAATAAATAAATAAAATTCAACATATATATTTCAAACAAACATCAATTATATAAGTTTGTCCCCTGTAATGGGTGCTTTATGCTCGGCAATGCCCTCTTAATTTAAGAAACTAACATTGTTGACATTATGTGTTGGTAAGAGAGAAGCTATATGATTACATCTTATTTAAGGAAGAGAGTTGCATACATAAATAACGACAGGCTCGTAATTCTGTACATAACATATCCTCAAGCTAGACTTGTGAATCGAATTATAGATTGCACACTGACTGAAGTTGAGCTGAAGGCATACAATGGAACCTATGCACGACGGAATACTTGTGAATCAAATTATATAATCGTACAAATTAATGTCAAAGGCATGAGAATGAGCAGAGCCCTGGAATGATTTTTGATTGGATGTAAATTTTGAAGGTGAAAATTTGATAGTAATAGCATAAAATTAAGAGAAAAATAAAGATAAAAAGTGTTATTTTAACATATAATGTGTTTGAAAAGATTAATTTTATTGAATGCAAATTTGCATCCACACATGGTCTTAGCCATACAAATTTGTAGTTGTTTTAAGCTGAATGCTGGGGTATGTTTGGTGTCTTATTAAAGTGGGTAAAAAAAATTAATGACTTGAATAAGAGAAAAACTTATATTTGGTTTGTAAGGTTAGAGCGGGTAGAAAAATTATTTTGTACATCTTTAACATGTAATAATGATTAAATGTGTATAAATTTATAGGGTAATGAAAAAATAAATATGAGAAGGTTATAAGATATGTGTTGATTTGATTGTGAATGAATATAATTATTGAAAAATTATTAGTCAATTATAAAAGGTAAGAAATGGATAATTTTTAATTTATATTTAAATAAAATTTGTGTGGTAAGATGTTTAAATTTGTAAGATTTTTAAATGGGAATAAATAGTAAATAATAAAGAGACGACGAACGTAGCATTGGTGTCCAACGAATAAAATAAGACGATTAAATGGGCTGTAAAGTAGTTGATACATTTGATTTGAGCAGAGGATGGCCAAGCGAAGCTTTCTGAGGAGATATATGTACGTTTGTTTTCGTTTTGACACAAGTTATTTTATGTCTATCTTTTCAGAAAATATGTAAACTTAAGAAAAGAATAAAAAATTAAAAAGTATAATAATTATAATATACATTTTAGGAGTGGCAAAAACTGTAAACAAACATGGCCAGCTAATTTGAGGGCAAGATCGGTGGGGAGTTGAGACAGTGGCAATTATGGATGAAGCCCACCATCAATTTTATTTTATTTGTATAATCAGTAATATATGTCATATCAGATCAGCTCATCTATAAAAAATGAAATTGTTTAAGTTGACAAGTTTGCTTCTCCTCCCCACGGACCAGAAAGGAAGAAAGAGCAGTTAGATTGGCCGACAAAACGCACATATTCAATTATTAAATTTTATAATTTTGATATTTTAAAACAAACATTAAAATCTAAAAGCAAACTTAGTTTTGTAACCTCGTTGAATTAAGATTCCCAAAAATCCGAGTAAAATAAATAAAATAAAATAGGCCAGTTAGGATTGTCTATCCCATGACAAAGCCGTGAAAAGCATCATGCCACAAGACATGCCGAGCACACTTAACCAATCCATCCGTGTTACAGCTATATTTCTTCATCGTGCAGCTTCTCACTTAGGCACCAATCCATACGTGTTACAGCTACATTTCTTCATCGTGCAGCCTCTCTCCCTCTCTCTCTATCACCCAGACTCACAGACACAAGACAGAACAATGAAATCAGCGCCACCCTTCAGAGAAAAACACCAAAACCCTTTCCTCAAGAAAGAGAGGTCTCACTTCTTGGCCGGTACAGCTTCCCTTTTCTTCTACTCAACATGTCTGACTCTAATCATCCTTTTCTGCCTTCACCTCCTTTACTATCCTCGGAGCGCCAAATACGCTCTCCACACTCGGACACAGGAATACAATCAAACCAGCAGCATTTTCACTCGACCCAAAAAAGGTAAATTTCCATCCTCGCCTTTGATTAATCCATTTTAATTCCCTTTATAAGTAATTTTCTGCTTTTCACCTTTTGCTCTCTGCGGCAGATAGGGAAAACTGCAATTTATTCCAAGGGCGGTGGATTCCGGACGCGAGAGGGTCTCTGTACACGAATTACAGCTGCACAACGATTCCATTCTTGAGGAACTGCTTCCTCCACGGCAGAAAGGACACGGATTTTCTTCGCTGGAGATGGAAACCAGACCAATGCCGACTCCCCCGTTTCAGGCCGGAATCCTTCCTCTCCGCTCTCCAGGGCAAGACCATGGCTTTCGTAGGCGATTCAATGGCCCGGAATCAAATGGAGTCGCTTCTCTGTCTCCTATCGACGGTCAGTCCCCATGATTTAAGCCCTTTTTCTTCAAAAATCAATATGAGAGATTAGGGCATAATTAATTAATTAATGCACTGAGATGGGACGCTTGGAAGTGGTCTAATACTTGGAATATTCAACTTTACATCGACATTGGCGTCTTTTTTGACTGAAAACGGTAACTTGGCGTGCCTGCTTTCCATACGCTTGTCGATGGGCTACTGATTTATGCGATGAAATTGGAATAAAGAAAGGAAGTAGATTAAATGTGAAGCGGCGAATTCAACGGCCCACGGGAAGCACTCACGCATAAAGGAGGTCCGCTTCTATGATTCTCCTACTTAATTGTGGGCGTGATTTGGTGTGGGCAAGGCCGTAAGGTGTCTTGGTTCATGTGTTTTGTCATTGCCCTCAATTATTATTCTCTCGTGCGCAGTTCCTGCAAATAACGACCTGGCATAGATGGCAATAAATAAAAAAATCAAGAGCTTTTCTTGAGATTGGAAGAAGGTTATTCATCAAGTGGCCAATGTTTTTGTTTTAGTTCTATGTATGAAATACAAGAAGATTGCAATAGCATCAGAGCAGAGCAAATTTTAGGGCGTATGAAGACTCTGATTTTATTACTATTAACCCACTACATATTTCTTCTGCTAACTTAATTTCTCTTTTTATTTCATTTTAAATTTTAATAATATTTAATTCATCTACTTATTATTATTATATTTATTATATATTTTAATTTTTGAAGTACATATAATCAATATGCCTCAATTGTTATTATTAAGATTTTGAATGAACTTTGATTACATAATATAAATTTACAATATTTCAATTAATTAATGCACTATTTAGATTTCTATTAAATGTTAAATTACAATATTATCCTTATTTTCTTTATTTTTTATTTTCTCTCATTAACCTTATTTTTTTAACAGTTTTTCTCTTTTATCTCAATAAAATTTTGATTTTATTTGTTTTTCAATTCTCACCACTAATTTGTTCTCTTTCTTTTATAACATTTTTAGGTAATCTCAATTTATAACTATTTTTATTATTATTATTATTAATTGAATTCTAAAAAATATAATGATTTTATTTTTATACAACTAGCAAGTTCAATTAATTATTTAATAAATATTTGTGCAATTTTTATTAATTATTTACGTTATTTATACAACATTTATGACCCCATTTGACTTTCGCAATAGATACATTTATCATCGTCTTCTTCAGTCTGCTTCGCTTTCACTTCACGCGATGTCCATAATGATTCAAAGCTTGAAGGCGGTCTTGTGTCGTTGTAGGTTGAAAGGCCCAAAGCAACAGAGAAAGATTCCGAAGACCGATTCACGACCTGGGAATTTCCCGAACATAATTTCACGCTAATGGCACTCTGGTCACAGTTCCTCGTCGGCTCCACTGAACGAGTGATCAACGGCTCCGCCACCGGCGGCTTCGACTTGCACCTCGACAAAATTGATAGCAGCTGGTCGGAGAAACTACCCTCCGTTGATTACGCAATATTCTCCGACGCTCACTGGTTCTTCCGGCAAAACTATTTATACGAGGGAGGCAAGCTCATCGGCTGCGTCTACTGCCAGGCGCCGAACGTGACGGACCTCGGGCCGGGACTGGCCATCAGAAAGTCATTTCGGGCTGCATTCAGTGCAGTCAATAAATGCGAGAAGTGCAGGAAGATTTTCGCTTTGCTGCGGACGTATTCTCCTTCGCATTTCGAGAACGGGACTTGGAACACCGGAGGGGGCTGCAATCGAACTCAGCCGTTAGGGCGGCAAGAGGTTAACAGGGATGGGTCTGATTGGGAGTACAGGAAAATCCAAGTGGAGGAAATTGAAATTGCGAGACGTGCGGGGGAGGCAAGTGGGAATGAGTTTGAAATACTTGATGTTACAGAAATGATGTTGATGAGGGCCGACGGGCATCCTGGTTTGCACTGGGGAAACAGGTGGATGAAGGGTTACAGTGATTGCATCCACTGGTGCCTGCCGGGCCCCGTCGATGCGTGGAACGAACTGCTGTTCGAGTTGATTAGGAGACGTAATGCGGTGGCATGACGAGAAATGTGATTTTGATGGGATGAAAATATGGGAAAGTAGAAAACATCGGCTTTCTTGTACCATTTCCCTTGATTGATTTGGGTTGTATGTGTGAATGAATTGTGTTTATAAACATTCAAATTCGTAGAAGAAAAAAATGAAAGCATCAAGTTGGAGTATGTGTTCTAAGGTAGCTTTGGATGGTGGATATGGTAAAATATGATGTCCTAAAAGTGAAATTAATGGGCTAGTTTTTAAATAAAAAGGCAACTGGTAAAGAAGTTCGAAATGGGTCCATCATGATTAGGATGTTGGGATCCTGTAATTGTTAGCCAGGAAACCTGGTCAACAGGACATTCAGATTATGAAATAAAACTAGACCTGATTATTGGCGAGATCAAAACTATAAAGATACCCACCATGATTGGTCCAATCCACATGTTTATAGGGCATTTGAATGGACTGTCCAATGGCGTCAAGTATTAGGCTTCCTCCCTTCCAGTCCTTGACCTAAGTCACACAGCTTGGAAAAATCACTTACTACCCACCCTCCCAACCTCCCCCATCATTCAAGTTCAACCAAATCAAGTCAAAATACAGTTATTGTACGACGGCATTGTCCTTGAATCACAAATCAAATGGTGTATCCAAACATGCAAACAAGGAAATTAAACTTAAAAAAAAAAAGGATTTCCAAACATCAATCCCATTTGAAACTATGCCCGACAACAAAACTCCCACCCATCAAAATGGAGGATAATATGCTTCCAAACAAAGCCTGTATAAGGCTGACAGTAATCCTAGCTCACTCCTAAAAATTGTAAAGGTGTTGTAACTAATGTTGCAATATGATTTGGTTTGAGTGATTTTGCAGAAAACAATCATGCAAATTGCATGTATACACACCAATAATAATAGTAATAAATAGGGAACATCAAATTTGCTAGTACAATTTAGAGGTCCACTTCTATGTTTACAAACATCGAGTTTGGATAATTTCACTATACAAAAAATAGAGAAAAATAAGATAAATAACACACGCCTCTTGCACACAAGTTCTAAAACTTTTTCCAAGGTAGCCGAACAGTTAAATGCATTAGAACTCTCCAATTTTATATTTAACTTAACTACACTTAGAATTAATTCTCTCACGCTCAACTACTTTGTGTATCAACAATATTTGTTTATACACTTCAAATCTCACAAAAGTACGAATAATTATTCAAGTTGTCTAGCACTCTTATGGTTAGTGTTTAGAGTCTTCAAAAGTTGCACTCCACGTCTGAGGACAATCTCCTATATATAGTTGACGGGAGTTTTCAAGTCTATCTAAACACTTCTAGATAACCACAAGTTTCAACAAAGTTGCATAGTCTTGAGTTTCATAGTAATTTTATAACATTAGTTAGAACAATATAGTGTAGTTTGGAGATAGGCATAATTTCTCAATGCATATCCATTAAGTGTTTGACCCAATTAAATTTCTACACATCATATTTGCATAGACTTCAAATCTTTAAGTTTTTCACGAATATCTACTTCTTTATCTAGCCAACAAACCATATAAAGTAGTTAAAATCTAAGCATTATTCATTAAACTCTGCCCAATTCAAAGTCAATCATCAAAAAACATCAAAAGTTTAAGTTTGTTAAAATATTATTAATTGTTGAAGTTTGTTCAAAAAGATTGTGTAAAAATGTGACAAGATAACAGCTTCAAATGTTCCAGTTCCACAAAACGACTATTTAGATACCATACAACAAAGAAATACGTTTATTCACTCAAATGCCCAATCGTATAAAACAAGTGTATTGATGATCGGGCAATTATTCGTGGACGATGGATAGGATTAACTTCAGTTGGGAAGACGAAGATAAAGAGGGACGGGATTGCGTGGTTGGGGCGGCGCATCCCAGACGGAGAATGCACTGGCGGAGTTGATCCACTTGTGGCTCATCTCCGGGTAGTGCCTATCCAGCACATCTTTCAGGGTTTCTGTAGTGTTCACCCATTCCAGTCCTATCTTCGTGTATGCTTCTTCATTGAAATTAGCAGTGAAAAATCTGTCTGCCTCCAACCTCCTGGTAGCCATCAGAAGGAAAATGATAAATGCGGTCTCGCTGATGGCGAAGCCTTGGATCTTCTTTTCCGCCAATAGGCCCACTAGTATGTCGAGCTCCTCGACGTCGTCGCCGTATACCTGGCGGAGGGTTTCCACGGCTTCTTCGTCGTCTGTTAAATCTTCCCATTTGGAGATAGGGATCAGCAGCATGGCTCTTCGGAAATCGTTGTATCTGGCGATGCTCCTCTCTCGGTCCCTGTAAACTGCCCCCACACATGTCAATTTCCATCCTTATTTTTCTCGACCCACTAATTTAATCGTTTGAATTAGTAATTACAATTCATTATTTTCTTGACGTGACACGAATAATAATAATAATAATAATAAAACACGGTTAAATGTATACTCCTTAGTTTTAATTGTAGCGTGTGTCGCATATTTAGATTGGCGCTTTTTGTATTGTAATCAAATTTGAGTTTTGATATGATTCTTAAATTTTAATTCCTACAGTAATAACCCAAATAAGAATTATAGGAATTATTCTAATTCCCAACTCCAAAACCTGCCACTTAAATTTGTCATTTTACATTGTATAAATAAAATAAACCTAAACACGCATTGACAGCATAAATAAGATAATATAAAGAAACTTACTCTCGAGAGCAGCAAGGTCGACAGGTTCGGCGCGATCGGTGCCGTCAACATTTTGGGGAATGAGGTTCCTAAGCCAGGCAGGATAATTCCAAAGCTCGAGCGCACCGCAGGCTTGGTGGCCCATGGACACCATTTGCCTCGTGAACCCAATTCTGGACAGATTCTCTGACCCTTGCGCACCAATCATTTCAGCCATGTCAATTCTGTAATTTCATTGAATATTATAATTAATCAATATTTCATGGTCCTCTAGTCAGCTCTTCTCACGAGGTGTCGTTGTTGCTCGTCGCTATTAACGAGTGACAAATCGAACTTGATAACTATACAAGTTTTGCTCGTCTCAAATTGGTGGAACTCGATTGGAGTTCCATTCAGGCATCTAGATTAAGTGTCAAAAGTTCGTGTTCAAACGGATTTAGCTTTCTCCACAAAGTATACCCAAAGTGAAAAATAATTTCTTTTCGTGAACTCATCCTTAATAAGGATGTCCTCGGCAGCTTAATTAATATGATGTTAGTCAAACACGATAAGTAATTTTCCAATTGTTTTCAGCAAAACACATTTTAAGTTTTTCCTTGAAAGATTTCGAGCAACAAAACGAACCAATGCCAAATGAAAACAAGACGACAGCAATCGAACGTTGAAGTGAAAAGATTGTACGTACTCTTTATCCAAGGGTGGAGATTTATTTGGTCCAGGCGCAGCATCGATATTTCGGAGGAGAAGTTTATCTGGTAGGAGAGGGTGCATCCTGTACACGCTGACGAATTCTTCGGTCAACGAATACGGTACTCCATGATCAATCGGTTTGTTTGATCCCACAATACCACTTAAGAAAGCTACTCCAGAATGTCCAAATCTGTCTTTAATCTTCTTTCCTAGCAAGCCGTACCTATGTATATAAATCACAAAACCAACCAAGGATGCCGATGTCAAAATAATGCGCAGATAACCCAGATTCTTGACTCTCTTGAAGAAGCCCGTACATGTGCTTTCATGCAGAGGACTTTAATGTTCTGTGTTCTTTCCCACCTTTTTTTTTTTTTAATTTGTTTTTAACAAGTTAAAAGTTTGAGTGTATGACTTGCAGGGGTGACTTTTTACCAGTTGCCACGCATTCCAGCAAGTAGCATGTCCGTCTTAAGAAGCTCAACAGTCCAATCAATGGTGTGGATTTTGGCAATGACAGCTGCAGTCACCAGCCTCGCGTGACGGTACAGTTCCTCGTCTTCCATTTTTGGGTATTCCCTCTGCAATTTGTACGCACAGAAACAAACTTGTAAACCGACAATCAGTTTGTATGATAACTTTCAGGGCTTCAAGATACGTGTGTGTGTGTGTTAGGGTTGGGATACCTTAAGTGCATCACAGACTGCATTGTGTTCCTTGACAAAGAGGGCTTGCAACGCTGAAAGACCAGCCCATATGTTGCGAACATCGCCCGACAAGACAATCCCTTCTTCGTTTACAGGAAGCAGCCCATCTCCCGAAATCTTCAGCTTCCCATCTTCGAATGTTCTTATTTTCTGCGACGTTTTCTTGTCGTTGCCGTATATCGCACTTCCATCCCTTCACATCAGGAATATCAAGTTGCTTTAGAATTTCTTTTCCCCTTATCAAGCATAGATAGTTTGAACATATGTTCCACATCCAAATCTGTCTGTTTATACTTTATGGGGGCATTCTAAAATAAATTCTTCCACTTCAGAAAAGGAAAACAAAAGTTCCCCACGTTTAATGCCAAGATTGCATATTCGTAAATTTTAACCACTGCTGTTGAGGTGATGATGCAAAAAGGCACTACTACGACGAGCTAAATGTTTTGTTTTGTGACTCAGAGTAATATTAATTATAGTTGTAATTAATAAGAGACATTGTGAGGTTGATCGGTGGTGGATTCAATGATTTAAAACCGCATAGATAAAACTGCAATTTTAAGAAACTTATTGTCTTACTTACAAAATTTAACAAAAACTGGAACTAATGATGGCACTAATTAACCTTTTAATCAGTAAATATAACACCTTTCAAGTGACATTAATGAAACATATTAATTATGTGAATACTTATTGTATAACACCTTCCAAGTGACATTAATGAAACGTATTAATTATGTGAATACTTATTGTTTAACATGATAATTTAATCCAATTATGTATATAGCAGCTTATAAACTGATTATATAAAAAATTTAATTAATTTTATAATGTCATTTTTATATTTAGTGGATTGAAACATCATTTTTTAGATTGAAATTATATAAGAAATTAATAATAATGGTATGTGAGTGCACGAGTATTTTTCTAACTAGATATAGAGCCTATATTAATTCACATAATATTGCCGAATATATTCCATTATTATTGTAACGTAATTAAATATTCACTACATATAATTTTAATATATTTTACAATATTTATTTGACGGCTTTGAATTAAAGTATGTTTAAAAGTACAAAATATTTGGTAAATATAAATATAAAAATATTTACAAAATTAAAAAAGCTTACAAGCCGGCTTTCGGCTTTTGAGCAATAGAAAAAAAGATTGAACCCAAGTTCCCCTTAATAAAGATTCGCATTAAGCTTTTATTAAGTTGGCTCGTTAAACTTAAAGCTGAGTCTGACTGATTTTTAACCCTGCGCGAGAAGTATTCTAAAAGACTTAATTTTGCAGTCATAGCAAAGGGGAAGACGAACAATCTTACCACCAGGGTGTCCTTCGGTTCAAATACCCAGTCCTGATTCCACTGTCGCCCTCATTAGTTTGAATCTCTTTGGTTCTGTAGAACTTGAAGGACTTGAGAGGGCACTGGCTTTCAACCTCTTCTGGTGCAGCCAGTTCAATCTGGCATATCAACATAAAGTCATCATCGTTTCATTAATGGTAGCTCAACTACATAGATAGAGAACATTATAATATTACCAAGTAGATGAACAACTAATTAGTCGTGCTTTATATTAATTTGAAAGCGAACGACTACAACGACAACGATCGTGGTGGTGGGACAATCGCAATAGTATAAACTTGGTACTTTTCGGAATTTTCCTTGAGCATATATATTTGTGCGTGCGTGTGCGTGTGTGTGTATTTTATAGATATACCTGTTCATCAGTATTCTCGACGTGATCAACCCAATCGTGTATCATGAACTGAATCCAGGAGGCAGCTATCATGTTGAACTGCTTTCCTGTGTCGATTAAATTCTTGCGCGCCAGGAGCTTCGTCGCCACCACCATGGGATCTGGCCGAGTTAGCTGCAAATAAATTATATGCAGTACTCGTAAGAAATTAATCTGATGACAAATTAAAGAACAAAAATCACAGTACAAATGCGCCTAATACTGCAGTTAATCATCAAGAAATTCACGCATATTGCATGTGTACGTACAGTGTTGGTTTGCTGAACAGGAAGGACGTTCCTCCCGAAAAAGGACCCTTCTTTCCCACCTCCTTCGTCGAAAATCGGGTCAGCTGTTCTGACGGGGAAATCCGCCGGGTGAGACCGTGTGCCCCCCGGCTGTTTTCCAACGTTGAACAAGTTGTACTGTTGGTGAAGACGCCGGCGGACAGCTAGGTATATCAACCCCATCAGCACTGGGAGACGGTGCCATTTACCCACCTTGTCCACGGAATGAACAATCTGCAAGCAAGAAAACAAGACGCGTGATCTACAAACCATGTTCCTAATTGAAAAGATAATATAATCAAAGAAGAGAAGTAAGGTCATGGAGGAAAGCTGTGAGACTGTTTGTCCAAGAGGCTTACGAGGAAGAGAAATGTGTCGACAAGAGACATTCTTTGGACAGCTTCATGAAAGTCTCTGTGGATGAAAATGTACAAGGGTCGGAGCAAGATGTTTTTGAGAGATGCCATAACCTTATCAGACTCTAATTAATTCAGCCTTCCAGTATGTACTGCGACCTGTACGTGATTATGAACACTAACAATATGTGATGAGACCTTCATATACACATCACATATAAGGGGAGTGGATGAAGGATCCTAGATGATAAATGGATGAATAATCAAATTAAGGCAGCATTGGACTGAGTCCTGGATCCGTTGCGTTGACTGGTAATGCATGGAAGCTGCCCCAGCAGGACCACTTGCATTAATCCCTGACATGAAAAGTAATCCCGGTGTGACTCCCACTCCTTCAACATGTGCTTGCAATATTAAAAGGCAACTAGTGATGATGATCGGGCAATTATCCGTGGATGAGGATTAATTAACTTCGTCCACACGAAAGTCTGAAGATAAAGAGGGGTGGGATTGTCCACTTGTAGCGGCGCATTCCAGGCAGGGAATGCACTGGTCAAGCTGATCCATTTGTTGATCATCTCTGGTTTGAGCCTTTCAGACGCGAAGACTTCACCCATTCAAATCCGGCTGCAGGAAATATAAATTCAAATTAGTCAAAACACACATTTAAAGTCGAGTTTAAAATTCGTATGGAATAGTTATTGTTTAAGGGAGAACTAAACTTATATAAATTAAGTTATTGAAGTTAATCAAATGTTAAGTCTCAATGATTTTACTATTAATTAATTTAACAAAATATAGTATAAAATAATTTAACCTAATAAATGTTCTAAAATAATACAAACATATACACTCATTTAATATACTCATTATTATCATACCTTATAATTTATATTTGTAAATATAATCTTAAATTATTTTATAATTAATTTATCTTTTAAAATAATCTTTAAAATTTTAATCTTATTAATCAAAATGGACTAAGTCGTTGGTGTTGGGTTTTTAGAATAGAATTTCTAGGCGTCTATAGGCAATTTTGGAAGCGATCATATATTAATAAAGTAGGAACTGGTATTTTGGTACAAAGCGGACCCCTGACAAGTGTATACGTGGAAGAAATGAATACTACTTTGACTTATCCATACCTATAATTTGTTTTTTTTTTTTTTTTTTTTTTTTTGGTGATTGTCCATTTTATGAATGAGACAAAAGAGAGGAGTGAGAAGATGAATGGTGAGCTGTTTTGTTGTATTCAGGTGCGAAACAAATTGTTAAAAAAAGTATCGACGACCTGGTAACGAAGAAGATTTATTGCGTAACGCAAGAAAGAAAGATGAGAGACTCTAAACTCTAATGCATACATGAAAAAAAAAATCCTCAAGTGGGTATCGTATATTAAAGCGAAAACCGCATTACATTTAGTATTGTTAATTTTATTGCTGGTATCGTATTTCTTGTTATTCGCTCAGTGGTTTTGTGACTGTTTTGCCGTGGTTTACCATTTTTTTTCGCTATGAGGGCATTTGAATTTTAATTGATTTTAAATTTAACTTTGTCGATTGTTCGGATAGGAGCTTGAAATTTGATATTTGTTACCAAGAGAAAGTAGTCATGCATTCATATAACAAGGCTGGGCACACCGTGCTTCAAATTTTCCTGGACGATTATTTAGATACCACGGAATAAACTACATCAATTCTCTCACAAGTCCAATCGTCCAAAACTTGTGCGTAAATTATTCGTAGATGTTGGGTATAAATAAGTTCAGCTGGGAAGACGGAGATAAAGAGGGACGGGATTGCGTGGTTGGGGGGGCGCGTCCCAGACGGAGAATGCACTGGCGGAGTTGATCCACTTGTGGTTCATCTCCGGGTAGTGCCTGTCCAGCACATCTTTCAGGGTTTCTGTAGTGTTCACCCATTCCAGTCCTATCTTCGTGTATGCTTCCTCGTTGAAATTAGCAGTGAAAAATCTGTCTGCCTCCAACCTCCTGGTAGCCATCAGAAGGAAAATGATAAATGCAGTCTCGCTGATGGCGAAGCCTTGGATCTTCTTTTCCGCCAATAGGCCCACTAGTATGTCGAGCTCCTCGACGTCGTCGCCGTATACCTGGCGGAGGGTTTCCACGGCTTCTTCGTCGTCTGTTAAATCTTCCCATTTGGAGATAGGGATCAGCAGCATGGCTCTTCGGAAATCGTTGTATCTGGCGATGCTCCTCTCTCGATCCCTGTAAACTGCACCCACACATGTCAATTTCCATCCTTATTTTTCTGGACCCACTAATTTAATCGTTTGAATTAGTAATAACAATTCATTATTTTCTTGACGTGACACGAATAATAATAATAAAAAAAGAAACAAGGTTAAATGTATACTCCTTAGTTTCAATTGTAGCGTGTGTCGCATATTTAGATTAGCGCTTTTTGTATTGTAATCAAATTTGAGTTTTGGTATGATTCTTAAATTTTAATTCCTACAGCAATAATCCAAATAAGAATTTTAGGAATTATTCTAATTCCCAACTCCAAAACCTGCCACTTAAATTTGTCATTTTACATTGTATAAATAAAATAAACCTAAACACGCATTGACAGCATAAATAAGATAATATAAAGAAACTTACTCTCGAGAGCAGCAAGGTCGACAGGTTCGGCGCGATCGGTGCCGTCAACATTTTGGGGAATGAGGTTCCTAAGCCAGGCAGGATAATTCCAAAGCTCGAGCGCACCGCAGGCTTGGTGGCCCATGGACACCATTTGCCTCGTGAACCCAATTCTGGACAGATTCTCTGACCCTTGCGCACCAATCATTTCAGCCATGTCAATTCTGTAATTTCATTGAATATTATAATTAATCAATATTTCATGGTCCTCTAGTCAGCTCTTCTCACGAGGTGTCGTTGTTGCTCGTCGCTATTAACGAGTGACAAATCGAACTTGATAACTATACAAGTTTTGCTCGTCTCAAATTGGTGGAACTCGATTGGAGTTCCATTCAGGCATCTAGATTAAGTGTCAAAAGTTCGTGTTCAAACGGATTTAGCTTTCTCCACAAAGTATACCCAAAGTGAAAAATAATTTCTTTTCGTGAACTCATCCTTAATAAGGATGTCCACGGCAGCTTAATTAATATGATGTTAGTCAAACACGATAAGTAATTTTCCAATTGTTTTCAGCAAAACACATTTTAAGTTTTTCCTTGAAAGATTTCGAGCAACAAAACGAACCAATGCCAAATGAAAACATGACGACAGCAATCGAACGTTGAAGTGAAAAGATTGTACGTACTCTTTATCCAAGGGTGGAGATTTATTTGGTCCAGGTGCAGCATCGATATTTCTGAGGAGAAGTTTATCTGGTAGGAGAGGGTGCATCCTGTACACGCTGACGAATTCTTCGGTCAACGAATACGGTACTCCATGATCAATCGGTTTGTTTGATCCCACAATACCACTTAACGAAGCTACTCCAGAATGTCCAAATCTGTCTTTAATCTTCTTTCCCAGCAAGCCGTACCTATGTATATAAATCACAAAACCAACCAAGGATGCCGATGTCAAAATAATGCGCAGATAACCCAGATTCTTGACTCTCTTGAAGAAGCCCATACATGTGCTTTAATGCAGAGGACTTTAATGTTCTGTTCTTTCCCACCTTTTTTTTTTTTAATTTGTTTTTAACAAGTTAAAAGTTTGAGTGTATGACTTGCAGGGGTGACTTTTTACCAGTTGGCACGCATTCCAGCAAGTAGCATGTCCGTCTTAAGAAGCTCAACAGTCCAATCAATGGTGTGGATTTTGGCAATGACAGCTGCAGTCACCAACCTCGCGTGACGGTACAGTTCCTCGTCTTCCATTTTTGGGTATGCCCTCTGCAATTTGTACGCACGGAAACAAACTTGTAAACCGATAATCAGTTTGTATGATAACTTTCAGGGCTTCAAGATACGTGTGTGTGTGTGTGTGTTAGGGCTGGGATACCTTAAGTGCATCACAGACTGCATTGTGTTCCTTGACAAAGAGGGCTTGCAACGCTAAAAGACCAGCCCATACGTTGCGAACTTCGCCAGATAAGACAGTCCCTTCTTCGTTTACAGGAAGCAGCCCATCCCTCGAAATCTTCAGCTTCCCATCTTTGAATGTTCTTATTTTCTGCGAGGTTTTTTCGTCGCTGCCATATATCGCACTTCCGTCCCTTCCCCAGGAATTTAGAGTTGCTTTAGAATATTTTTACCTTTATCTATCATCGATAGTTTGAGTATATGTTCCATATTTAATTATCTTTTTATGGGGGCATTCTAAAATAAATTCTTCTCTTTAAAAAAAAAAAGAAATAAAAAAAGGGTCCACACATTTAAACTCAAGAAAGTATATTTGTAAATTTTAGCCACTACTGTTGAGGTAATGATGCAAAGCCACTGCACTACTCTTGAGTATGAGGAACTAAATGTTTAATTTTGAGACTTAGAGTAATATTGATTATAATTGTAATTAATAACAGACCTTTGTGAGGTAGAACGGTGGTGGATTCAATGATTTAAACCCGCATAGACCTGACGATGTGGCCACTCTATGTATTCCTAGGAAGTTATCCTAAAAATTTTAAGTTCGAGTTTGTGCTTTAAAAGAAAAAAGTTTTATCGAATTCAAATTCAATTTTTTTAAAACTAGCTTGAACTAATTAATTTTTTATTTGTAAATAAAAATACAATTTTACGATATTTATATTGTCTTACTCTAAAAATTTTACCGAGAGTGGAACTAATAATGGTGCTAATTAACCTTATAATTTGTAAATATAACAACTTTTAAATGACATTAATAAATCACATTAATTATGGGAATACTTATTATTTAACATGATAATTTAATCTAATTATGTATATATCAACTTATACAATGATTAGATATAAAAATTTTAATTGTTTTTATTAAATCGTTTTTGTATTTCAGTGGATTGAGACAGAATTTTTTAGAATGAAATTATATAAGAAGTTAACAATAATGATATATGGGTGCATAAATATTTTTTAATTAGATATAGAGCTTACATTAGTTCATATAAAATTGCTAAAAATATTTAATTATTACTATTATATAATTAAGTATTTACAACCTTTAATTTTAATATATTATACATTATTTATTGTATATTAATTTGATGGCTTTAAATTACAGTATCTTTAAAAGTATAAAATATTTGATAAATAAAAATATAAAAATAATTACAAAAGGTACTACGCTTACAAGTCTCATTGGCTTTTGAAAAAAGAAAATTGAAGTCAACCTCAGTTCAATAAAGATTTAAATTGAGTTTTCGTTGAGTTGGCTCGATAAGTTTAACAAGTGAACTTTGGACCCCTGTACAAAAAGGTACTATAGAAGACTTAATTTAGCAGTCGTGACAAGAGAACAGATGAACAATCTTACCACCAGGGTGTCCTTCGGTTCAAATACCCAGTCTTGATTCCACTGTCGCCATTGTTAGTCTGGATCCCTTTGGTTCTGTAGAACTTGAAGGACTTCAGAGGGCACTGGCCTTCAACCCCTTCTGGTGCTGTCAGTTCAATCTGGCATATCAACACAAAGTCATCATCGATTCATTAATGCTAACCCTGCTATATAGATAGAGAACATTAATATTATCATGAACAACTAATTAGTTCTGTTTCAATTTTACATATTAATCATCGAGCATAACTCTCACCGAACGTCATCTCCTCTCCAGCCACCCCCTTCCAAACATAACCAATTGGTATTTGGTACTTTCGGAATTTTCCTAGAGCGAATATACGTATATATTATCTACATATACCTGCTCATCAGTATTCTCGATGTGATCGACCCAATCATGTATCATGAACTGAATCCAGGAAGCAGCTATCATGTTGAGCTGTTTCCCTGTATCGATTAAACTCCTGCGCGCCAGGAGCTTCGTCGCCACCAACATGGGATCTGGCCGAGTTAGCTGCAAATCAATTATATGCAATACTCGTAAGAAATTAATCTAATGGCAAATGGAAGAACAAGAATCACAGTGCAAATGAACCTAATACTGTGTTAATCGTCAAGAAGTGCAAGTATATTGCACGCGTACGTACAGTGTTGGTTTGGTGAACAGTAAGGATGTTCCTCCCGAAAAAGGACCCTTCCTTCCCACCTCCTTCATCAAACATCGGGTTCGCTGTTCTGACGGGGAAATCCGCCGGGTGAAACCGTGTTCCCACCGTCTTTTTTCCAACGTTGAACAAATTGTACTGCTGGTGAAGACGCCGGCGGACAGCTAGGTATATCAACCCCAACAGCACTGGGAGACGGTGCCATTGTCCCACCTTGTCCACGGAATGAATAATCTGCAAGCAAGAAAACAAGACGCGTGATCTACAAATCATATTCCTAATTAAAAAGATATATAATATAATCAAAGAAGAGAAGTGATGTCATGGAGGAATGCTGTGAAGACTGTTTGTCCGAGAGGCTTACGAGGAAGAGAAATGCGTCGATGAGAGACATTTTCCGGACAACTTCATGAAAGTCTCTGTGGATGAAAATGTGCAAGGGTCGGAGCAAGATGTTTTTGAGAGATGTCATAATCATTGAAAAATCATAAACGGAAACATATTTTGTTGTGACCTAAAAATTTTCTTGATTTCGTTTCCTGTTCATATACATGCCTTCTTCTTGTAGGCGAGGCCCTTTTATACATGATTACAGTACTTTTATACATTATATGTTACACGAGTGACCTCTATATCAGGAGGTGCAATTATTTTAGGGTAAGGATTGGCTTCAGGGACAGGGAAGTCGAAGATAAAGAGGGATGGGATTGTGCGGCTGTACGTGGTGTCGCATCCCAGACAGAGAATGCACCGGTCGACCCGATCCACTTGTGGGTCATCTCTGTCTAGTGCCTATCGAATGCATCTTTCTTCGTTTTGTAGTGTTCAACTATTCCAATCCTCTGCGGGTAGCTTCATTATTCAACCATTGCAGCCCTCTGCGGGTAGCTTCATTAAAGACTGCATTCAACCATTGCAGTCCTCTGCGGGTAGCTTCATTAAAATCTGTTTGAAAACTGCCAGCCGACAGGTTGTTGCAAACACAAATTTCACGTTGGATACTCAAAATCATATTTAATGTCTCGTAGAAAATTCATATATAATAGTTATTGGTTTAGAGTTTTAGCTTTGAGTTTCTACGTGTCTGTCAAAGGTTATATTTGTTTTCAAATGTTTTTAAATATTTTTATATTAAAATTATGTAAAAGTATGAAAAAAGATAAAATTTTAAAAATGAAATGATTAAGTACGTATTTTTTTTTAAGTTAAAATTTGAAAACAAAGTAACATGAAATAAGTTTTTGACTATCAACTTTTAAAAATTGTTTGGTAATTTTATGTTTTATTTATGAATAAGAATAATTGTCTATTACAACATTATGGTATTAGAGTCATAGCAAAAAGAAAAAAGAGAGAGAATAGAGAAGATGAACGGTGGATGGTTTTCCTTTCAATTTTTAAAACTCGCCAAAAAAAATTAAGATAATTGGTATCTCCTTATGAAAACGTTGTTAGGATCACAAGATGTGAGGGAAAAAATTGTTGAAAAGGGATATGGTTGACCTAGCAACCAAGAAGACGTATCTCCAGTTAAGAAGGATGCTTTGCGTTGGGTTTGGAAGAAAGATTAGCAAGTCTGGGCTGTAATTCATATGTGAAAAAACAATTTCTTAGCTTGTCCATGAACATAGCACACAGAAGAGCAAATCACGTAAATTTCGTGTTGCATTTTTATTGTTCACATTTAAGTTCTTGTTTATTCGTCGTATGGCAATTTGTAACTCTTTTATTCAACGGTAAATGACTAACTTTTTTAATGTTTCACCGTACACTTGTTAATCGACATTAGAGATTTGAGTTGTTTGGTTTAAAATTTAACTTCGTAGGAGTGTTCGGAAACGAGAACCAAATTTGATAGTTGTTTCAGCGCAACCAACATGTACATCCAAGAGTAGTCATGCATTCATATAACAAGTCAGAACTGAACTGTGCCTCAAATTTTCCACCATGACTTTTGAGATACCATATGGGATAAACTACATTTATTCTCTCACATGTCCAGTAGTCCAAAACAAGTGCATTGATGATTGAGCAATTATTCGTGAATGAGGAATAAGATTAAATTCGGTTGGGAAGACGAAGATCAAGAGGGATGAGATTGCGTGGTTGGGGCGGCGCGTCCCAGACAGAGAATGCACCGGCCGGCGGAGTTGATCCAATTGGGGCTGATCTCAGGGAAGTGCCTATCCAACGCATCTTTCAGGGTTTCTGCAGTTGTGTGAAACCTTTCCAGTTCTGTCTTCGGGCATGCTTCTTCAGTGAAATCAGTGTTGAAGTATCTGTCAGCCTGCATCAGAAGGAAAACGA
This sequence comes from Avicennia marina, assembly GCA_019155195.1. Taxonomy (NCBI): domain Eukaryota; kingdom Viridiplantae; phylum Streptophyta; class Magnoliopsida; order Lamiales; family Acanthaceae; genus Avicennia; species Avicennia marina. The sequence goes on from CM032765.1 coordinate 13,362,077, forward strand.
CAAAAGCAGTCTCGCCGATGGCAAAGCCATTGATCGTCGCCGTTCACCTGGCAAAGGGTTTCGAGAGCTCCTTTATCATTTGTTAGATCTTCCCATTTGGAGACGGGGATCAGCAGTAGGGCTTTTCGGCTCCCTCTGTCCCTGTAAACTGCACCCATGGATGTAAATTTCCATCATCATTTCTTTGGTCTGAGTAATTCAATTCACCATGCACCCACCGATGGTTTATATATATACATTAAATATATAATATGATAAACAAAGTCACTCTCCAGAGCTGCCAGGTCAACTGGACTGGGGCCTACAGACACCATTGGCCTAGTGAACCCAAATCTGGACAAGTTCTCTGAGCCTTGCGCACCAATCATCTCCGCCATATCAATTCTGTAATTTCATGGAATATCTTCATCAATCATCCATAATCAACTTTCAAGTGTCCTTAGTTTTCTTTTCTGCCTTTTTGAGATAGTTATCAATTATTATCATTATTGTTTTTCTTTTCTAAAAGCCTATTGGACGTTGGCATCGCTATGGTTCCATTTGGAATCGAGAATCAAATCGCACCGATTGTGTTGGATCCGGAATTGGAATTGAGACCGAAATCGTGCAAGAAACATGCATAATGGCTTTGATTATAGAAACTTCACAAAATAAAGAATTACTTTTTTTTTTTGGTAGTCAGCGATAATTGCATGTACAACTAGCATGACGTGTCGAGTAGTTGCTAAAACGAACTGTCACAAAAATAAATAAAAAAAAGAATTAAATTATAGAGAACTTATCATTGCATACTTTGGTGAAAAACATTCTTATATAAAAGATAAATTAATAGTCTGTGGAGATCGTGCGGGTTATGGACACATGAACAAAAATGTAAATAAGACGTAATAATGTTGTCTTTTTAAGGTCGACTTATATGTAATTGAAAAGAAACAAAGAAAAAAAATTAAAAAAAAGTATTAAACTAAATTTAGAATCAAAAATCCAATTTCAAATTAAAATCTAAAATTCTAATTTCAAAATTGGATTTCGAAATTTCTGTTTCAAACCGATACTCATATTTTAAATCAAATTATAATGCTTATTTTACATCTTTAAATTTTTTAATTAACTATTATTTATGATTTTAAATATATTTTAAAAATTACTAAACTTACACTAGCTAATTATATTTATAATATTTAAAATATAACAAAACAAAGCATTGGGAAAAAAAAATAGAATTTTAACAAGGTCAGACCTAATTTTTGAAGTTCGATTTTAAAAATCAAAAGTTGGGTTTCTGTTTGGTTGTGAAAGGAAATTTTTAGAATTTGGTTCGAATCCAAATTCTCAAAGTTTAGTTTACATTAATTAATTAATTATTTTCAAACAGCATGAATTTTACAAATGAATAGTTATCTGTAAAAATTTAAATAAATAAGCCTACAAGATATGTCTCTATATACATACATACACAGCAATCAAGCATGAATGTCGTAATAGATTTTAATGGACTTTAAATCTTATCTTTTAAAACCAAACAAACTGAGTATGGGATGGGACGTTAGAAAGAGAGGTAAGCCTGGAGGTGCGTAAATGATCGTGACGAGTCAACTTCCCAAAGGCACAACACACTCTCGCATAGATATAATCATTTGAGTGGAGAAAAAATGTGACTGTTTTGCACAGCACAAATGAATTTACCAATTTGTGAATCGAGTTAATCTTGTTCTTTAGTACTCGATTTTGAGAGAACGGGTTAAAACCTAACACATACAATGGTAAAGAGAGCACGATAGGCCATTGTGCCAAACTTCAAGATTGCATGCCTACGTACGTATCTATGTATGCGCAGACACAGTTTTAAGTACCACAAAGACACCTAATTTTGGTAACTTACAGAACTCCTCATTGAATTCCCCCATTTCGTTTTGTGCTGCGATCAGAAACCTGTGAAAGGAGATGAGAGGAGAGCGAGCAGCATGCACCTATGCTTTCAGGTGTATTTTTAAAAAAGATAAAAAATTTAAAAAATATAGTAATTGTAGCATGTGTGTGGAAAACAAGCACAGCCCATTAGGTGGAATTCCTTGGGTGAGGCCCACTGCGTTTGTTCGCATTTCTGTTTCTTTGTCTCTATTATATTTACATAAATTTAAATTTTCACACAATTAAAAAAATAAAACAAACAAGGACTGTGAACCAAAAAAAAATACAAAATAATGAATAGCTCAGGAATAATGAACCGTACAGGAAAATTTGTTATCATTATAGAGGAAACACATACTTTTAAATCTTAAATCCTTTAGTGATGGCTAGACTTGACGGAGCACTGAAAAAATCCAATAACTCGATTCCAAGAATATTTAAAAAAAAAAAAAATAGTAGTCAGGAGATGGATCTTTTATTCTTAATAATTTTTATAGAATAGTCCAATTTTAAACCAGCCACAGTATAAATTTCCAATCTCAACAATATGAGCTTTTCTTTCAGAACATTCATCGAACAGCTTATACCAAACGACATGACGAGAACCGCTCTCCAGTGCCGCTTAAAAATCAAAATTCAATCTTTTCATCCCGAGATGCCTTTGGCGGTCCATCGTACCCCAACTTTCACATCTACACTAACAGAAATAATCCCAAACTTGAGATTCAATGCATGAGTTCAACCATATTTCTTTATTATCCTTTTAAACCAGGCAAAAAATGCATGCCATCATTCAGATGAACGCAGTTTGGCCTGCAAGCGAACGCCAACCCTTCAGATGAAGGCTGCGCGACAACCCCAAGTGAAAAAGGGACGTAAACACACACCCAGAGAGAGTTTCTCAGATCACCAAGTCAGGTAAAATGGTTTCTGAATGTCTTACAATAGGGCACGGACCGCCATGGGGTTATATGGAAATTAGTTGGTGGGGTTGGGTTCGGACATGAAAAGAGCGCCATCTCTATTTGGCAAGGTGCACATGAACATGTTAAGTAAAGGACATTAAACTCATTAGGCTGGTAATGGAAATTCATTTCAAATAATTTTCATTACATATACGGAGACACTTGCATATGTCGATTGAACTGTATGAATCCAGAATTAGCAAAAACGATATCTGCAGACAATTCAGAAACCTGCAGAGTAAAATAGGACGCTCATGTTGAATCGTGTGTTGCCAATAAGCTTATATTACTTGGGCTCAGTGTTATTCCATTATTTTTAAAGCTCGTCAAGGTCGACCCTTAATTTGGGTGCGAGGTAATTAATAAGACTGCAAGTTCCTTGACTGAACAGAGACAAATTTCAAACTGCGGAATATTGCCGCTAATTCATTTACAAGCTCTGAACAACTATACATCGATCCTTCCACCTCAACAAGTGAAGAGGAGTATACATACATATAGTACCAATTTTTCTCAATAATTTTCTGGGTATACATGTGTGTGTGTGTGTGTGTGTGTTATATTCTAATAATAATTGGGTACTGATAATTTGTCTACACATGGTCGTTTCCAAGCTTCGAGCATATTTAATCATGTACGGTACGTTAGTTGGGATTTGTAGCTCTGCAGCAAAGGATGCTTTTGGGGCGTGCAAGACTCCAAGTCCTCAGTTTCTGTATCTAACTCCTCTTTTGCTTTGCCCCATATAACCGTATAGAATCCAATCACTATAATTGCTGCTCCAATGATGCTGCAAAACGGTTTGACCGTGGAAAAAATTATTGATCACTCACACAAACTACGCCATTGTTGGATTGGTGTTTTGGAGTGTAATAAAGTACCTTCCCAGATAAAGAATGTCACCCAGGATGATGACTCCCATGGCTGCAGCTATGGCGATCGACAGTGGCTTAAACATAGCCACGTAGACCGGCCCCCTCAAGTGCAACACCCAGGTATGAACAACATTATTTACACAACACTCGAAAGTTCCCTGTGAATCAATCATATTAGACTGGGGAAGATAAACAATAGGTGACAGATTATGAGTGTAATGCGTTGCGCAAACACTTCTTCGCTTACCGAGCATAACATGGAGGCCAAAGCAACATTAGGTCTGATTCTCCATTTGCTGGAATCTGGTTCTGCGAAGCAACCTACAACAGCAGCCATGATGCTCACGAAAGAGGTGTAGAAGAACACTACTGTGAATTCTGCAGGGTATTCCTTCATAATATGCGTCTGCATGCAAGTCACACGCAGCAAAAGCATTTGGGACACAAGAATTAACAGAGTGATATTCGTCAACTGTACTATGGCGAATGAGACGGGGTGTGTGTCACCTGAATAATGTACCATACGGGCACCAGAAAATACTCGACCGCGAGAAACAGACTGCCAATCATCCAGTTTGATTGTGGCGAGTGAAGTGATTGATGCAGTGAAACAGGTGACGAGGGAGGAGCAGTATTGATGCTTGGACCTTTATAAAGTGTCACGACAAGTGCTCCCAACATAGAGACAACGGTTCCAACAACTTTAGCCTGGGTGCTGGTGCTCGATAATGCAACCTTTTCCATCCTGCACAAATAAACAATCCCATCCAATTTCAACAAGACTCCCCTTACACGGTAATAAACTTTTAAATTGTAGCACTGAGCCGCATGAAAACTTCCAATGCTACATTGTTAGCCCATATTCCTCTATTACCCTGTTTCTGCCACTGATATTTGGACAAGCTCTGTTATACTTGATTCACTTATGTTTTAAGTCAGTGCCAGAACACCGTTTAGAATGATCAAACCAGGATGTAATTGGGTAAGGATCAATCCTCATAATCAGTGAGATGAACTTGACGTGACCAAAAAAAGCAAAATTGCATCTGGGAGCTTTTATACGAAGCCCATCCAACAATCCTAGTCGTGTTCTCTGTCTTTTTATTTGAGTTTTATTCCTTACCTACAGAGTTCAGGTTGATATGCAAGGCCCCGTCTAGACACCATCTGACAAGCAGATCAAGTCGAATCTTAATAAAAGACAAGTGGGGGTTACCACAGAAAGCCGCATCAGTTAGCGCTTGCTTCGACTTGCCGCATTAATATCAAATAAAAAAAGGCGCTCGTAAAAGTTGTGCAATACGCAACGCAAAGTCAAAAGGATAGAAGACAAAAAAGACGGCGACCAAATCGAGAAAAAAGAAAAAGGCTGAAAGTGGGGAAGTAAAGTGGAAGAACCTGAAAATGACGGCAAGAACGAAAGTAAAAGCCGGAGCCAGGTTGCTCATGGCGGAAGCAAGAGTCGGAGAGGCGTAATTGATCCCCGTGTATCCCGCTAGCTGCGATGCATACCTAAAAACACGCCGATCGATTCAATTGCTTTGACGTGAAAGTGTAGCCCATCACACAAGAAACGATCTCACCAATAAATCGAAACACACTCGCTCACCCGACGGCTGCGAGGACGAATATCTTGAGCAGTATGGAGAAATTCAACGAAGGCAGCGCCCCTGATCTGCCGCGGTGCAGACAGATTGATTTACCAGAGACTCGTCAAAATATTATTCAATTAAACAAGAAAATCTAATCGTCGGAAGCGAAGTAATAACTTAAGCGTGGAAGATTAAACGTTTCTCGGTACTATTCATTTGGGTCTCGAGAGGGGGGACGGACCTGCGGGAGAAGAAAGGGGAGGGAAGGAGAACAACGGCGGCGACGGCGTAGGCGTAGACAAGGAAGACGTGGCGGCTCAAGCCGCGGCGCGTGGCCAGCTTGAAGAGAGTGTTGAGGCCTACGTTGGTGCACTCCATGGCCACCAGGGCCATGAATGGAAGCACCTCTCTGTAGCAGTACCTCCTCGTACCCACGGCTCCACCTCCTGCCATATTTCCCGTTATCTCTCTCTTCTCTCTGTCACCCTCGCGTTGCTGGCACACGAAGTATTTAAGGAGAGTTTCTTCTGATTGCTGTAAAAAGGGGAAGCGTATACTGTGGCGTGGGGACAGCCAAGGGGAAGTGCGTCAGGACTGGGAAAAATATCCCCCAATAAAGTATTCCATTTCAGTGGAACAATGCTCATTAATTCTTGCTTTTAAAATTAGATCAGAAACTTAGGCGATGGTTGTATTATTTTTGACGTGTTCTTAGGCGGTTTCTTTTTTAAGAATGGTATAAAATTAATAGATAGATAAAGAATAAAATTAAAATTTATGATAATTATAATGTATATTTTTTATAAAAAATAAAAATAAACATAACCTTATTATTAATAAATCTCAGTTCAACAACATACATATATAAATAAATTTATATTGTCATTCAAAATATTATGTGTTTGTAAAATTATTTATAAATTATAAAATTATTTTATTTTAAATAAAATAAATTATTTAAATTGAAACATAAAACTATTTAAAATAATGAAATAAAGAAAAATAAAAAAAATTAAAAAAATTGAGAAAAAATTAATTAAAAAAATTAAGTTAAAAGAAAAGAGACAAAGAAAGAATTAAAAATAAAAAAAATTAAAATTAAAATAATTGAATAATTTGATATTGTGTAATTAAAACTCTTTATTAATTTGGAAATATTGTATAGATAAGTTAAAAGAATGAGTAAAAGTAAACGAAAAAATAGATAGAGAAATAAAAAGAATAAAAGTAAAAGTAAGTATATAACATGAGGTGGGGCAGCTAAGAATCTTATTGAATTAATAATATAATATAAGTAGATGATATTCACAAAGACACATTCATATTTTTAAAACTTACAAATCTTACATCATCAATTTGTACGGAGTTCAATTTTATTATTGTATCGTAAATTTGTGTAAAGTTCAAACAAAATGCATTTATTATTCGACGAAATTTTGAAAATTTTCAATACTAAAAATTTAGAAATATTTTTATTATTCATTATATTATAAATTAGTTTAATGAGTTATCTAACTCAATCAAAATAATATATATTATTAAATAAATCAAAGTAGAAATAAAAAATAAGAAATGAAAATAATATACTAATCAATATTTAGATATATTAAAATCGTTTGAAAATTTATAAGATTGCTTTACTTTTTCATGAAATAAATGGTTAAATTTTTTTTTTAATTTTATTGAAAAAAAATTAAAAAAACCAATTTTACTTGGTTTTGGCCAACTTTTGTCCGTTTTATTTAATTCACATCGGTTTTATTCAATTCGCACCATTTTTTTAAATATGTATCCGGTTTTTTAAGTTTATCTAGACTAGTGAATCGGCTTTCAATGAACCGAGTGATTTGATTTAATTTTCAAAACATTATCTCTAACAGGTGACATGCATAAGTTCACTTAATGCATGAACATTAATTCATATTGTTGTTTTCAATTTTGCTCTGTTTGGTACAGCAAAATCTTCGCGTTTCAATAATTCATTGTAGTATACTAAAAATAGAATAAACCATCTTTAATTTTAAATGTTAAATCTATTTAATTGTAGTAAATTGGGATTTGGCAGGCACAATCCGCGTTGAGTCCACACCCTCTCCACCAATAGCAGCACGACAACTACACCCAGCATAGGCGGATGTAAGCGAATGAGTTGGATTGAATAGACGTAACGTTTGAAATTAAATAAATTATATTTTTGGATTTGCTATTCGGCTCTATGCAAATGAACCAATTTTTTGGATATGTTAAATAAATCCACAGGCGATTGCTTGGACGCAAAGCCAATCTCTACCCGAACCAAAATGTAACGCCAATGACGTCAGTGTTAATTATTCGTCCGTTAGTGCCCAATAATTAACGTGAATTATATATATGCCGGAGAAAGTGACCTGTAACGGCCACTACTTTTTCTATTTGCCACACAATTTGACGATCAGGAATTTAAATTTTACTTGCGAGAAACCTTGATAGAAACAGAATTATTCCATGTTCAGCTCTCCACAAATTCCTGGTCTTCTCCAAAGATTGAAGGTGGCTGCGTTGCTATGGACCTGCATGGCCCTTTAAGAGGGGTTCACTTGAACTGGGCAGAGATTCCACGTCACAGCCTTCAGGTTTGTCGCCATTCTGATCCTCTTTCGTCTTCCCCCATACGACGGCGAAAAAGCCCGTAGTTATAACTATGGATCCAACGATACTGCAAGTTAAATCAGGAAATGTCATTTCAACATCATCGGATTCCAAGGTGCTCGCAATCGTGTGAAATTAGGCAAGAATTACCAGCCAAGATGGAGACTCTCGCCAAGTAGAATTACACTCATGAAAGCTGCAATGGCAATGGTCATTGGCAAGAAGAGTGCCACGTAAACAGGGCCCCCTTAAGGTGTAAAACCCACGTGTGAACCAGGATGCCGAATCCTGCCCCAAGTGTTCCCTGATTAAAAAGAACAATCGAAATTGTCTTCAATGTATGCGGTAGTTTGCATGACACAATATGCTTTTATTATTGTCAAAAAAATCAAAAAGATAAACCGGACATTGGCTGTCCACTCTCAGTTTGTGAAAGTAACTTTGATTTATTTATGTACTTAAAAATCAATCAAAACTAAGTTCCAAACATTCCTTTAATTCCTGCTGCCTACCGCATAGAGAATGGAGACCAGGCGCACGTCTGGCTTCACTTTCCACGCATTAAGATTTGGTTCTCTGATCAGACAATCAACCAGAGATAAGACGGTGCAAGACAAACTGTAGAAAAAAACCAGCACCATTTCTGCAGGGTAGTCCTTGATCACTTTTGCCTGCCCAGTTAATTCGTTCACGCATGTAGTAAGAATTTTGATTTTTTAAGCAGATAGAGTGCTAAATTGGCACAACAAACAAGCGGCTAGTGTCTAAGAGTTTGGAGTACCTGAAAAATGTACCAAATAGAGGTCGATCCTTAATTTGGGTGCGAGGTAATTAATAAGACTGCAAGTTCCTTGACTGAACAGAGACAAATTTCAAACTGCGGAATATTGCCGCTAATTAATTTACAAGCTCTGAACAACTATACATCGATCCTTCCACCTCAACAAGTGAAGAGGAGTATACATACATATAATACCAATTTTTCTCCATAATTTTCTGGGTATACATATGTGTGTGTGTGTGTGTGTGTGTATTATATTCTAACAATAATTGGGTACTAATAATTTGTCTACACAGGCTCGTTTCCAAGCTTTGAGCATATTTAATCAACTACGGTACGTTGGTTGGGATTTGTAGCTCTGCAGCAAAGGATGCTTTTGGGGCGTGCAAGACTCCAAGTCCTCGGTTTCTGTATCTAACTCCTCTTTTGCTTTGCCCCATATAACCGTGTAGAATCCAATCACTATAATTGCTGCTCCAATGATGCTGCAGAACGGTTCGACCGTGGAAAAAATTATTGATCACTCACACAAACTACGCCATTGTTGTAGTGGTGTTTTGGAGTGTAATAAAGTACCTTCCCAGATAAAGAGTGTCACCCAGGATGATGACTCCCATGGCTGCAGCTATGGCGATCGACAGTGGCTTAAACATAGCCACGTAGACCGGCCCCCTCAAGTGCAACACCCAGGTATGAACAACATTATTTACACAACACGCGAAAGTTCCCTGTGAATCAATCATATTAGACTGGGGAAGATAAACAATAGGTGACAGATTATGAGTGCAATGCGTTGCGCAAACACTTCTTCGCTTACCGAGCATAACATGGAGGCCAAAGCAACATTAGGTCTGATTCTCCATTTGCTGGAATCTGGTTCTGCGAAGCAACCTACAACAGCAGCCATGATGCTCACGAAAGAGGTGTAGAAGAACACTACTGTGAATTCTGCAGGGTATTCCTTCATAATATGCGTCTGCATGCAAGTCACACGCAACAAAAGCATTTGGGACACAAGAATTAACAGAGTGATATTCGTCAACTGTACCATGGCGAATGAGACGGGGTGTGTGTCACCTGAATAATGTACCATACGGGCACCAGAAAATACTCGACCGCGAGAAACAGACTGCCAATCATCCAGTTTGATTGTGGCGAGTGAAGTGATTGATGCAGTGAAACAGGTGACGAGGGAGGAGCAGTATTGATGCTTGGACCTTTATAAAGTGTCACGACAAGTGCTCCCAACATAGAGACAACGGTTCCAGCAACTTTAGCCCGAGTGCTGGTGCTTGATAATGCAACCTTTTCCATCCTGCACAAATAAACAATCCCATCCAATTTCAACAAGACTCCCCTTACAAGGTAATAAACTTTTAAATTGTGGCACTGAGCCGCATGAAATCTTCCAATGCTACATTGTTAGCCCTAATTCCTCTATTACCCTGTTTCTGCCACTGATATTTGGACAAGCTCTGTTATACTTGATTCACTTATGTTTTAAGTCAGTGCCAGAACACCGTTTAGAATGATCAAACCAGGATGTAATTGGGTAAGGATCAATCCGCATAATCAGATAGATGAACTTGACGTGACCAACAAAAGCAAAATTGCATCTGGGAGCTTTTATACGAAGCCCATCCAACAAACCTAGTCGTGTTCTTTGTCTTTTTATTTGAGTTTCATTCCTTACTTACAGAGTTCAGGTTGATATGCAAGGCCCCGTCTAGACACCATCTGACAAGCAGATCAAGTCGAATCTTAATAAAAGACAAGTGGGGGTTACCAAAGAAAGCCGTATCAGTTAGTGCTTGCTTCGACTTGCCGCATTAACATCAAATTAAAAAAGGTGTAAGAAAAGCATAAATCAATATATGTTTACACAGACGATTCGAAATCGTCCCATAAAAATTGAAAACCTCCTACAGTAAAAGAACATGTATATATATACACAGCAAAACACCACTTCGGGAATGTAAACACGACTTTGGGAATGTAAACACGACTTCGGGAATGTAAATATGACTTCGGAAATGTAAACACGATTTCGGGAATGTAAACACGACTTCGAGAATGTAAATAGGACTTCGGGAATGTAAACACGACTTCGGGAATGTAAACACGACTTTGGGAATGAATAAAAATGGCAACGGTCATATTTTCAACACCCCCCCTCAAGATGGAGGTGATAAATTGATCACTCCCATCTTGTCGAGGTGATTCTTCATTACTCCTGCTGGTAAGGACTTCGTGAATATGTCTGCCACCTGAGATTGGCTTCCAACATGTTTAGTCTCAATCCTTTTGGTTTGAACTAAATCTCGTACAAGGTGACAATCTAGCTCGATGTGCTTCGTTCTTTCATGGAAAACAGGATTAGAGGCGATATGTAGCGCTGCTTGACTATCGCAGTAGACTTTTACGGGATCATTATGATGTACCTGCAAGGCCTCCAAAACAAATTTAATCCAAATTAGTTCAGTGCAAAGTGTGGCAATGGACCTGTATTCCGCCTCCGCAGAAGATTTTGAGACCAATGACTGTTTCTTGGATCTCCAAGAGATCAAGGATTTACCGAACATAACGCAATAACCTGTTACAGATCTTCGCGTGTCAGGGCATGAACCCCAATCTGCATCACAAAAGCCTGTTAGTTGAAAATCAGAGTCTGCGAACAAGTGAATACCTTGTCCCATTGTCAGTTTCAAGTATCGTAGGACTTTGTAGGCAGCTTTTAGATGTATATCGGTAGGAGCTTCCATGAATTGACTTAATGTATGCACTGGGAAAGCGATATCAGGTCTAGTAATCGTTAGGTATAATAATCTTCCAATTAACCTTCGATACACAAAGGGATCAGGTATGGGTTCTCCATCATATTTGCTTAACTTAATGTTTTGTTCCATTGGAACCTTAGATGTTTTACAATTTGTCATTTCACAATCAGCTAGTATGTCTAGAATGTAATTCCTTTGCGACAGATGTATTCCTTCCTGAGTTTTAATTAATTCAATTCCTAAAAAATACGATAGATTCCCAATATCCTTTATTTTGAAGACATCATTCAGGTAAGTTTTTAATTTCTTAATAACAGTAGAATTATTCCCAGTAACAATAATGTCATCAACATAGACCACAATAGCAGTAAAAGAGTTTGATTTGTTCATTGTAAAAAGACTATAATCAGCCTTACTTTGATCAAAGCCAAAATTCTTAACCGCAGCACAAAAGGTTTGGTTCCATTGTCTAGAGGCTTGTTTGAGTCCATAAATACTTTTGTTCAGTTTACAAACTTGATGTTTTCTTCCTTTGTTGTACCCTGGAGGCTTTATCATGTAGATATCTTCTTCTAAGTTTCCGTGCAAGAATGCATTGTTTACATCTAATTGTTCTAAATACCAATTCATTTTAACAGCAATTGCCAATATTATTCGAACTGTGGTAATTTTAGCTACAGGAGAAAAGGTCTCTTGATAATCCAACCCATATTCTTGGGTGTATCCTTTTGCCACCAATCTAGCTTTAAATCTGTCAATGGATCCATCCGGTTTGTATTTAATTTTATAAACATACTTACATCCTATAGCCTTCTTTCCTGGCGGTAAATCAGTAATAGTCCAAGTCTTATTTTCCTCTAAGGCTTTTAATTCTTTGTTCATGGCTTCACACCATTCTGAGACTTGAGAAGCATCATTATAATTGTTTGGCTCTTGAATAATTTTATTCCCAGAATTAGAGTCAGAAACTTGTTGGCAATAGTAATCATTTAGATATTTGGGTAGATTTTTCTTCCTAGTTGACCTTTTTGGTTCTGGTGAAGTTTCTCCAAGTGATGTCTCACTTGTCAATTCACCTAGTTTATCATTGGATTCTGCTTTTGCAGGTGATAGATTCGATTCGTTGTGATTTTCTGGAGTGGGGAATAAGGTGATTTCATCCTCACGAATGGTTTCTGATGTTGGAGGAGTGTTCTCATAGCCTTTAAAAGAAGCTGTGTTATTAGAATCGAGATTCTTGTTGATCTCCTCATAAGGAAAGATATCTTCATAGAAGATTACATTTCTTGACACAATTATTTGATTGGTTTCTAGTTCGAGCAACTTGTAACCTTTTATGCCAAAGGGATATCCCAAGAAAATGCACCTTTTTTGCTCTAGGATCAAATTTGTTTCTTCCTTCCTTGAGCGTGGCGCAAAAGCATAAGCAACCAAAAACTTTCATGTGATCATAGGAGGGTTTAGTTTGGAAGAGAATTTCAAAAGGAGTTTTGTTGTTAAGAACAGGAGTAGGTAACCTATTGATAATGTAGGCAGCAGTCAATATGCACTCACTCCAGTACTCAATGGGTAAGTGCGATTGGAATTTCAGTGCCCTAGCTACATTGAGTAGGTGTTGATGTTTTCTTTCAACAACTCCATTTTGTTGTGGGGTCTGAACACAAGATTTTTGATGAATAATTCCATTTTGTTGACAGAAAAGGTTAAGGTTGAATTCAGTACTGTGATCAGTTCTGATCATTTTAATGTTGCAACAAAATTGATTAAGAATCATTTTATAAAAGTTTTCAAAAATGCTAGGAACTTCGGTTTTGTATTTTAAAATGTAGACCCAAGTGCATCTAGAAAAATCATCGACTATAGTTAGGAAATATCTGCTGCCATGATGCGAGGCTTCACTGTAAGGCCCCCATAGGTCACAGTGCACTAACTCAAAAGGCTTTGAAAGTGCAATGTGAACTGTCTTGGAAGGGAAGCCTATGTTGTTTGGCAAAGTGACAGGTGGTGCAAGGATTCGACTTGCAACCAGAAAAAGAAGGGAAATTTTGAGTTTTATGCATTTGTATCAACTTATCATTAGATGGATGACCTAATCTATGATGCCAAAGAGTGAAAGAATTTGTCGTTTGTGCTGCCATGGAACAAGTGGTGTTCCTTGGGCAGTCATTATTGTGGTTTGGTTTTTGATGGAAGCAATAAAGGCCCTTTCTTACCTTTCCCTCACCAAGTGTCTTCCAAGAAACTTGGTCCTGAATGAAACACTTGTCAGTCATGAAAACTACGCGACAATTAATATCAATCATTAATTTTCTAACCGACACCAAGTTAAAATGAAAGGAGGGTAAGAAAAGAACGTTTTTAAGTAAAATATCTTTGGACAAACGAACACTGCCTATTGCAGTGGCATTTACAGTTTGTCCATTTGGCAAAGTAACCCTATACATACATGGGATCCAGTCATCACTAAAAAACGATTTATCACAAGTCATATGATTCGTGGCACCAGTGTCTAATACCCATAAACAATTCTCTTTCTTATTTATATTCTCAAAATCATGTTCCAAATTAGAATACTTACCCGAAACATTGAGGCAGTGTGTAGGCTCCCTGGGTTTATCACCCTGGGGTTCCTTGAGCCTTTCTCTAGTCTTTTCACTGTTGAACCACTGGAATAGCTCTTGGATTTGCCCCTTGGTGAAAGGGCATTTATCTTCTCGACTGTCCTCGGGTACCTGTGCTGAAACATTGGAGGCAATAATGTTATCAGTAGTGGTTTTATGATAAAATTTGTGTCCTGGGGGAAAACCTTTGAGCTTGTAGCATTTATCTACAGTATGTCCATTCATGTTGCAATGGGTGCACTTCATGGGTTGTGCATTCCCTGCCTTGAAACATCTGCTCAATGAGTGTCCCGAGATTTTGCAGTGGGAACAGAAGGGCTTGTCCTTCCTTGCTGCCTGCTTCTGATTAACCTTGACCTTTTGAAGTGCCATAGCCATCAAATCTCCTTCGGGATTACCATCTGCAACAAAGTGTTGCTTTTCTTGTTGTTGAATCATCCCAAAAACCCTGTTCACCGAGGGAACGGGATCCATCATGAGGATTTGATCTCTAGCAGGTGAATACACATCATTCAGCCCCATTAGAAACTGCATCACGCAGTCTCTTTGATATCTTTCTCCGAGAATGCGTAGTTGCCCACAAGTGCATTTTGACTGTTCGTCATAAACTAACAGCTCATCCCAGATGCTCTTGAGCTTGCCATAATAAATCATGACTGTGTCTGCTCCTTGCTTCAAGCTTGCCAACTCTTTCCTCAATTGAAAGATACGAGTGGCATTGTGTTGAGTCAGTCGACTGTGCAACTCATCCCACAGTTCTCTTGCATTGTCAACAAACATCAGACTGGCTTTGATGGAAGGTGATATTGAATTTAATAACCATGATATGACCATGTCATTACATCTTTCCCACAGATCATATGTAGGGTCAACAACTGAACTTGGGTTGGGAATTTGACCTGTGATGAATCCCAATTTATTCTTGGCTCGGAGAGCCCGCTTAACATTCCTTGACCAGCAAACATAATTTTCAGTGGTCAGTGTATCAGTCACCAGTGTCATCATGGGACTATCACTGCTTTCGATCCTATAAGGATTCAAAGGATCCATAGGATTAAATGTAATATTTGTCGTGGGACTAGACATTGATCCATCTAATCCCGAAGTGGATGTAACGTCTTGCATCGGGAATAAAGTGTAGAAAACCCCGAAACTACAAGGTTCTTCTTTAAAGGATAGGCCTGATGGCCAGAAAACAAACAGTCTATAAGAGATATAAAGGTTAAACAATGGCCCGATAACCGAAGCCAACAATTTACCGAGACAAGGTGACGGACAGGAACACCGCCGAACAGAAAGGGAACCGATTACACAGTAAGTCAAAGGTCTAAACCTCGATAATGAGCGTGAACGAACGATCCAACAAGAATCGACGCCCAACACGGTAAGTGAGAGGTCTAAGCCTCGACAATGATCGTGGACGAACGATCTAAGAAGAATCGACGCCCAAATTGGAACCAACAGTTCTGCCGAGACAAGGTGACCCGACAGGAACACCCCCGAACAGAAAGGGTACCGATTACACAGTAAAACAGAGGTCTAAGCCTCGACAATGAGTGTGGACGAACGATCTAACAAGAATCGACGCCCAAACCCCAAATAACGAAATCTGCTGAAACTTCGTCAAAAGAAAGGAACACTGAAAACTGGCTCTGATACCATGTAAGAAAAGCATAAATCAATATATGTTTACACAGACGATTCGAAATCGTCCCATAAAAATTGAAAACCTCCTACAGTAAAAGAACATGTATATATATACACAGCAAAACACCACTTCGGGAATGTAAACACGACTTTGGGAATGTAAATACGACTTTGGGAATGTAAATATGACTTCGGAAATGTAAACACAATTTCGGGAATGTAAATAGGACTTCGGAAATGTAAACACGAATTCGGAAATATAAACACGACTTTGGGAATGAATAAAAATGTCAACGGTCATATTTTCGACAAAAGGCGCTCGTAAAAGTTGTGCAATACGCAACGCAAGGGAAAAAGGATAGAAGACAAAAAAGACGGCAACCAAATCGAGAAAAAAAAAAGGCTGAAAGTGGGGAAGTAAAGTGGAAGAACCTGAAAATGACGGCAAGAACGAAAGTAAAAGCCGGAGCCAGGTTGCTCATGGCAGAAGCAAGGGTCGGAGAGGCGTAATTGATCCCCGTGTATCCCGCTAGCTGCGATGCATACCTAACAAACACGCCGATCAATTCAATTGCTTTGACGTGAAAGTGTAGCCCATCACACAAGAAACGATCGCACTAATAGATCGAAACACACTCGCTCACCCGACGGCTGCGAGGACAAATATCTTGAGCAGTATGGAGAAATTCAACGAAGGCAGCGCCCTTGATCTGCCACGGTGCAGACAGATTGATTTACCAGAGACTCGTCAAAATATTATTCAATTAAACAAGAAAATCTAATCGTCGGAAGCGAAGTAATAACTTAAGCGTGGAAGATTAAACGTTTCTCGGTACTATTCATTTGGGTCTCGAGGAGGGGGACGGACCTGCGGGAGAAGAAAGGCGAGGGAAGGAGAACAACGGCGGCCACGGCGTAGGCGTAGACAAGGAAGACGTGGCGGCTCAAGCCGCGGCGCGTGGCCAGCTTGAAGAGAGTGTTGAGGCCTACGTTGGTGCACTCCATGGCCACCAGGGCCATGAATGGAAGCACCTCTCTGTAGCAGTACCTCCTCGTACCCACGGCTCCGCCTCCTGCCATATATCTCGTTATCTCTCTCTTCTCTCTGTCACTCTCGCGTTGCTGGCACACGAAGAATTTAAGGAGTGTTTCTTCTGATTGCTGCGAATACTGTGGAGTGGGCACAGTCAAGGGGAAGTGCGTCAGGACTTGGAAAAAAATCCCCCAGTAAAGTATTCCATTTCAGTGGAACAATGCTCTTTAATTCTTGCTTTTAAAATTAGATCAGAAACTTAGGCGATGGTTGTATTATTTTTGACGTGTTCTTAGGCGGTTTCTTTTTTAAGAATAGTATTAAATTAATAGATAGATAAAGTAATAATTTATAATTTATAATAATTATAATGTAGTATTTTTATAAAAAAATAAAAATAAACATAACCTTATTATTAATAAATCTCAGTTCAACAACATATATATATATATATATATATATAAATTTACATTGTCATAAAAAAATTATACACTTTATGCGTATATAAAATTATTTATAAATTACAAAATTATTTTATTTTAAATAAAAATAAATTATTTAAATTGAAACATAAAACTGTTTAAAATAATGAAATAAAGAATAATCAAAAATATTTTAAAAAAGAAAATTTGAGAGAAAAGTTAAAAGAAAAGAGAGGAAAAAAGGATTAAAAATTAAAAAATTTTAATATTGTGTAATTAAAACTCTTTATTTATTAATTTGAGAATGTAGTATAGATAAGTTAAAAGAAAGCGAAAAAGTAAAGGGAAAAATGGATAGATAAATAAAAAGAATAAAAGTAAAAGTAATTATATAACGTGAGGTTGTGCAGCTAAGAATTTTATTGAATTAATAACATAATTCAGGTGAATGATATTCACAAAGACACATTTATATTTCTAAAACTTACAAATCTTACATCATCAATTTGTACGGAGTTCAATCGATGCTTTTATTATTGCATCGTAAATTTATGTAAAGTTCAAACAGAATGCATTTATTATTTGACGAAATTTTGAAAAATTTAAATAACAAAAATTTAGAAATATTTTTATTATTCATTATATTATAAATTAGTTTAACGAGTTATCTAACTCAATCAAAATAACAAATATTATTTAATAAATCAAAGTCCAAATAAAAAATAAGAAATGAAAATAATATACTAATCAATATTTAGATATATTAAAATCGTTAGAAAATTTATAAGATTGCTTTAATTTTTCAAGAAATAAATGGTTAAAATTTGTTTTTTAAATTTTATTGAAAAAAGATTAAAAAAACCAATTTTACTTGGTTTTGCCCAACTTTTGTCCGTTTTATTTAATTCACATCGGTTTTATTCAATTCGCACCATTTTTTTTAAATATGTGTCCGGTTTTTTAAGTTTATCTAGACTAGTGAATCGGTTTTCAATGAACCGAGTGATTTGATTTAATTTTCAATACAATATCTCTAACAAGTGACATGCATAAGTTCACTTAATGCATGAATATTAATTCATATTGTTGTTTTCAATTTTACTCTGTTTGGTTCAGCAAAATCTTCGCGTTTCAATAAATCATTGTGGCATCCTAAAAATAGAATAAACTATCTTTAATTTTAAATGTTAAATCTATTTAATTGTAGTAAATTGGGATTTGGCAGGCACAATCCGCTTTGAGTGCACACGTGACATGTCACCCTCTCCACCAATAGCAGCGCGACAACTACACCCAGTATAGGCGGATCTTTGTGCTTCTTTTCGTGACCTGAAAATCCGTCGACTATGTCTTTATTTTACTTGTACGTATTCTTAACTCATATCAAATAATAATTTTATTGTTCGTGTATCGAGTGGCAGCGCAACCAGACATCTCCATTTTTTGAGCTCACACAATTAGTAAATAAAAATAAATCCTTGTAACAAATTTAATTAGTTAGATTTAATATGTTGAATTGACAACATTCTATTTTAGCCTCAAACTATTTGTCTTTCGCCTTTCATAATTCTCATGGTATAAAGATACTTCAATTACTAAATTCAATTCATTGAATTCAATCTACTAAATTAAATATCAATCAAATCAATCTTTTAAACCTCATATAAACTTATATACATATTTTTTCCTTTTTTATTTTTTATTTCGTCATCATTCTAATCCAGTGTTGAACAAGGGCCGTTAAAGCGAATGAGTTGGATTGAAAAGATGTAATGTTTGAAATTAAATAAATTATATTTTTGGATTTGCTATTCGGCCGTATGCAAATGAACCAATTTTCTGGATATGTTAAATAAATCCACAGTCGATTGCTTGGACGCAAGAGCAATCTCTGCCTAAACCAAAATGTAGCTCCAATCATGTCAGTGTTAATTATTCGTCCTTTAGTGACCAATAATTAACGTGAATTATATATGACGGAGAAAGTGACCTGGAACGGCCACTACTTTTTCTATTTGTTTAAATTTCACTTGCAAGAAACCTTAATAGAAACAGAATTATTCCATGTTCAGCTCTCCACAACTTCCTGGTCTTCTCCGAAGATCGAAGGTGGCTGCGTTGCTATGGACCTGCATGTCCCTTTAAGAGGGGGTCACTTGAACTGGGCAGAGATTCCACGTCACAGCCTTCAGGTTTGTCGCCATTCTGATCCTCTTTCGTCTTCCCCCATACGACGGCGAAAAAGCCCGTAGTTATAACTATGGATCCAACGATACTGCAAGTTAAATCAGGAAATGTCATTTCAACATCATCGGATTCCAAGGTGCTTGCAATCGTGCGAAATTAGGCAAGAATTACCAGCCAAGATAGAGACTCTCGCCAAGGAGAATTACACTCATGAAAGCTGCAATGGCAATGGTCATTGGCAAGAAGAGTGCCACGTAAACAGGGCCCTTAAGGTGTAAAACCCACGTGTGAACCAGGATGCCGAATCCTGCCCCAAGTGTTCCCTGATTAAAAAGAACAATCGAAATTGTCTTCAATGTATGCGGTAGTTTGCATGACACAATATGCTTTTATTATTGTCAAAAAAATCAAAAAGATAAACCGGACATTGGCTGTCCCTCTCAGTTTGTGAAAGTAACTTTGATTTATTTATGTACTTAAAAATCGATCAAAACTAAGTTCCAAACATTCCTTTAATTCCTGCTGCTTACCGCATAGAGAATGGAGACCAGGCGCACGTCTGGCTTCACTTTCCACGCATTAAGATTTGGTTCTCTGATCAGACAATCAACCAGAGATAAGACGGTGCAAGACAAACTGTAGAAAAAAACCAGCACCATTTCTGCAGGGTAGTCCTTGATCACTTTTGCCTGCCCAGTTAATTCGTTCATGCATGTAGTAGGAATTTTGATTTTTTAAGCAGATAGAGTGCTAAATTGGCACAACAAACAAGCGGCTAGTGTGTATGAGTTTGGAGTACCTGAAAAATGTACCAAATAGAGGTCAAGATATACTGAGCTGCGAAGGCTGCACCGGCTGCGGTCCAATCCGGCTCAGCAGAACCTTGGCGCAATGAATAATTGGAAGGCTGGGGCGATTGACTGGCGTGGCCCCTTATGACGCCAGGGCCCTTGAAGAGCACGACGACAAGTGCACCAGCAATTGACAGCACTGTGCCGATGATCTTGGCCTGGCTACCTATGCTTCTTAATTCTATCTTCTCCATCCTAATATTTATACGGGAACAGATTCTAGATTGATTAATACTGCTTGCCGGATTAAAATAAAAGTGGGTTTGTTTCTTTATTTTGGGTTGGCTTCTTTTTATTGCTAAACTGAATTCGTTTCGCATGAATGAATGCTTATGCACCGCAGCTGTCCACCACATGTCAAGACAATTTCGAGTCTTTTATGATGTTCAAATTGTATAATTTGGGAGATATTTATGGACTGGAATAGCATGCTAGTTGGATCTGAGTCGCTATAAAATGAAAGCATGAAGTTCATAATATATATTCAGAGGGGAGGCCACGTAACATTCATTAAGAGGCTGTTTGGACGATGAGATTTGAGTATTTGAAAATTTTTGGATAAAACACCTTATAAACTTTAAAAATTAGATGTTTAAAACTTATGAACTCTATAAAAATAAGTCTATTATTTTTAATTTATTTTTAAATATTTTATAAACTACTTCATTTTATATATAAAATAGTATAAATATCTTTAAATTATATTTTATTCATACAATTTATTTTATTTTTATCTTTGTTATACTAAAAAATTATAACCAATTATAATTATAAATTTCAACAAAAACATATAAAATGGCCTGGTTATTTTCATTCAAACGTTTATTAGCTTATTTTTAAAATAAGACTTATAAATTTATAAATTCTAAAAATTTCATAGAAGCAAACACGCCTATGAGTTACCAAAAAATAAGTTTAAACAAACAACTTCTAAATAAGTAGTTTTTGTATAAAAGTAAAAGAAAAATATAAAAATTTAAAAACTGTGACGAGTATAGCACATGCTTTTTTAGAACCAAAAATGAAAACAAACCTAGCCAATAGTCAAGGGTAGTAAGAAGATAAGAAAAGGAAAAGGGACCTCAAGAGTACTGCAAGAATGAAAGTAGCAGCTGGGGTAAGATTGCTCATGGCTGAAGCTAGAGTTGGATTGCTCAAAGCCAGGCCTATGTTTCCAAGGTATTGCCCTGTATACCTGCAACCCAACACACCATATCAAACAAGTCAATCACGCATAAGCCTGGTGCACAAACAGCAAGGAAATTTTCTACAATCACGCACCCTATAGCCCCGAGCAAGAAAATTTTGAATACAAGGCCAACGGTGAGTGCCGGAAGCTGCCTCTTCCTGCAACACCGTACGCACTCATGTGTAAGAGCGAGCAACAGAGCATTAAACTGTATTATAATTAGTTCAATTGGACGAATGAAATGAACTAACCTGTGGAATACGTAGGAAAGAAGGATGAGAACGAGAGCAGAAAGGGCGTAAGAATAGAGCATGAAAATGTGGAAACTCAAACCCTTTGAGACCGCGGCTTTGTAAACGGTGCTGCTGCCTACGGTTGTACATTCAGCCACCACCATGGCCACAAACGGAAGCACTTCCCGATAACAGTAGTTTCTCGCCCTTGCCATCTCCCTCATTGTGCCAGGGATGCCGATGCTGCAGGATTTCGTCGAAATGTGTTTTATGGGAATTTACTTGGGCTTCGTTCCAGATATCATTACATATATAGGCTAACGTTTAAATACATTTTTTAAAATGCCCTTCTCAAAAAAATAATTTCCATTGTTTTGATTTTAAATATAAATAAATCAAGAAAGCCTTTAATTTTTTATTTTTCCTTTTAATTACTATTATTTCAAAGTATCTCTTTCCTCTTAATATGATAATCTTGTATTTTATTATAATTAATAAAATTATATATTTTTTTACAATTATGTACAGATATAGGGTGTACAAGTTTTATCAGTATGTATATTATCACTTCATATTTCGCTATTTACATTATTGACCTCACAATATGGTTTTGATATATTTTTAAATATATATCAAGTAGTGTTTGAATTAAAGGATTCAAAATTAATTATATATATATATCGAACGTGTTTCAATCGACAATTTCAAGTTATAGTGGAGTTCAACACATTTAAGACTCCTAATTTAAATAATTTATCATTGGAAAATTATCGCATATAGTAATTATATTCTGATTTGATTTTGTAAATTATAGATAAGAGAAGTGTAGCATACTCGAATAATAATATATGAATTTATCGTTGGCCCCCATGTCAAAAAAAGGAAAATAGAGACGGGCTTTGCTTTGCTGAAAGACATGCTCGAGTTTCACGAGGTCCATGTTCATTAATTTTCACGATCAAAAGAACTATCACATATTGGAACTGTTATGTATATTATATTAATCGGGGACTTATCCATTTAACTTTAAGGTGGCCGGCTTTGATTCGAGACAAGTGATTCCTCAAATTTATGGAGGAACCTTGGCAATAATGGAATGCAGTAAGTATTTAATACCTTTTAACGTTTGTCTTCATTTTATTTTAATATTATCGAAATTATAATTAGGATTACTGTCTTAAACAGCATGTAAAACTTTCATTGACACCATATTATTTCCTTTATACTGCTGTTTTTATACTTTCTGGTCTTAAAGAAAAATTTTCATCGACCACCTTTATTAGTAACTAGTAAAAGTTACGAATTTCTTTATAAATAATAATTTTGTTTTATTTTTTTTAAAACAAACTGTTCTGGACTTCATTGTTATATTTATATAAATAATTTCCTTCCAATTCTTCTGAAAAGACGAAATGGAGAAAAATGTGTTTTTCTTCCAACATCTTTCAACATCCAACCATATACATGATAGGTGTAAAGTTACAAGTACACAATTATCGTAATCAAGTAATATAGAGTGAGTAAGAGTGTCAAATACACAAGGAGGTCGAATTAATGTCTATTAATGTGTCTAAATGTATATTAATTAGGTCAATTAGATTAAATGTAACATAATTAAGCCAACAGCATAAAAGAAAATTACCAAATAAGAAAGTTCAAGAAAATAAGATTAAACATTGGAACTTCTCAATATGAGATAAAATCTAGGTAATTATGTTGTAATATGTCATATTTGTTCAATTTTCATTAATTATCAATTTAATTGTTATTGTTACGATTGCTAGTCTCAAAATTTCCAATACATCCTTCCAGACTTTTTTGAAATTTCAACTAAAATGTTAAGCATGCACCATGTGCCCGCCCATCTAACCCCGAGTGAGTATAAATCTCTATATCTAACAATGTTGTCCACATAAATTCATCAATTTCACTTCAATTATTCTTAAAGAATTTATATTTGTGATTGAAAGTTTATTTAGATAAATTCGCTTCCATTAATTTTCCCAAAACCACAAAGTCAACTAAGAATATGCCAAGTTCTTTGAAGCATTATGTATATCAATCATAAATAATAAAACAACGACAATTAAACAAAAATAATCAATGATCACAAATACAAATACAAATTCTTAAAATATAATATTTAGCCTACCATTGGCGCATGCATAAACAGTTCAACGCAAAAGCTACAAATCTCACAACACAAACTAAAATATAAAGATAAGGAAAATAAAGCTTATTATAGTTTATACTTGGTGTTTAACAGTGAATCTCCAATGTTTATCTAACTTTTGTTGAATTTCTTCTTATTTTCCAAAGCTTTCTCCTTGGTTTCTTCTTTTTTTTTTTTCCTTTTTGTTCTCCTTCTTTGCACCTACCAGCGCCCCCTTTTTTTCTTCCAAGCTTTTTTTTATATCCCTATTTTTCTACATACAAAATTTCAAATTGAACTATTTCCGTTGCCTCATGGTCTTAACTAAACTATGGTTTTATGTGAAGATGAATAGAAGTTTCTATGCTTCTCCAGTTATTAAATAATTCTAGCTAGCAAAATAGTTTTGTTTGTTTGCTTGTTTTCTTTCTTTCTTTCTTTCTTTTTTTCAACATTTTCATCAAATTTTAATCTAAGGGATGCATATGTTCTAATTTGTCATTTTGGTTAAAGCACTTACATTTCACCTTAAATGAAGTTGAAACAAGGTTCGAGATAAGATTACCTTCTAAAGTATCAAGTCCAATCCTTAGCCTAAAGTTCTCAAATTGTATCATTTCATAAGCACTAAGTGATGTGCTCTAAAATAGAGAGTCTATGCTATCTACTACGACCAACAAAATCATAGTTTTATACTTTATATCATTGCAACATGTTTCTTGTCATCTCACTATTGTCATTTACCAAATGACAAACAAAGTGCAACACAACGCTCATACGAGAACCATCAATTCGGACAACACTTGTTTTGTTAAATTACTTCAGCATAAATAATTAAAAACACAAAACACAACCATCACATAATATTCATAATATGATTATAATTAATTGATATCCGTGCCCCAATTAAACAGCAAAACATTTTCTCACCACACACTTTTTTAATTGCATTGTTCTCAATGTAAAGCAAAACGGAAGGGAGGAAAGAGCAAATACTGCCCTGGGCTAATGAAGTGGAGTACCCTTTTTAGTGATATTGCAGTGTATGGTTGCATGCAAATCGCACCAAAAACATGCTTTTTGATGTTGTTCAATACATGGCATACATGACCTACATCCATCTACACACCTTTGAGATTTTGTAATGTTTTAATCTGGTCATTTATGCCTATTTTCCTACAAGATATTTATCTATGTTCATAAAATATCAGAAATTCACCGTAAGAATAGTCAAGTAACCAAAATAAGTTTTTCAAAGTAATAAAAAAAAAAAAGAAAATATTGAAATCTCAGGTTGTCTCCCGAGAAGCGCTA
This sequence comes from Avicennia marina, assembly GCA_019155195.1. NCBI lineage: Eukaryota > Viridiplantae > Streptophyta > Magnoliopsida > Lamiales > Acanthaceae > Avicennia > Avicennia marina. The sequence goes on from CM032765.1 coordinate 13,387,255, forward strand.
CATTATTTGTTAATAGCTAGACGTAATAATCCTCAATCAAGCACTTGTAAATAAATTAGAACCATTCTTCGCAATTCGTGCCCCGTAGAATTCTAAAATTCAACACCCATGCATGAACTATGTTAACAAAAAATAACATTTCATCCGTATTCTTGTCAAGCATGAGTTATTAGCATAAGGCATTCAAATTTGAGTTACACACAAATAGTACTCTAGGTTGGTATACAATAATCACTTGATCTACTGCTTTGTATTGATCAACAGGGAAAAATTCAGTTTGACATACTAATTAATTAGGAATCAATGAGAAATGATCACAAATACTATTAAACAAATTATCAATAAAAAAATCATTCATGGCGAAAGAAGAAAAACATCTCCCTATTTCCTCAGTTTATTTGGTTAGTAGAGCATTTAACTTATGTAAGGTGGAATTACATGCTTGCACAAGGCACTCTAACTCTGTGGTATCAAGCTTTCTCTTCTGATTAATCACTTCCTTCAAAAATTTTGCATAATGTACCTTTTGAGTTAAAGCCTTTACAAAGGAATCAATTAAAATTAGTTTCTCAAAAACACAATTGAATTAAAAAAATTTCACTGTTAATATTATAAGAGGGAGTTTGTGGAATTAAAAGTGAAAAAGCATAAGGCGCAAGTGGCTTAAGTTTCTCCCATCTTTGTAATTCTCTTTTTTCCTTCAATTGTTGCATTAGTTTAGTGGTTATTATATATGTCTTTTTAACTTCTTCTTGCTCTTTTGCTTGGAATGGTTCCTGTGAATCTTTAATGACAGCATCCACATACTCCATTGAAGACAACTTAATCTGGCCTGAAGTTGATATATGACTTTTTTCAACATTTGTCTTCTTTACTTACTCCACATGATCTTTCGAACTCTAGTTGAATCCTTGGTTTTTTTGAAACATTGATTTCCCTATTGCCCATCACCACCAATATCATTAAGTGAGCAGTTTATAAAGCTTTCATCGTTTCTTTAACTACTTCCTTACTACATCCTCTTGAGTTTGGCTTCCTTGTAATTTTACAGTCATATCCCTTACAAATTGGCCTACTTGTTACTCTGAGACCTTCAAAGAAACTTGTTGATTCTGAAAGGTGGCATCGGTTCTTTTTACGTACTCTTCAATTTTAGTCACATATTCTTTGGTGGATTTGGTCAAACTCTCTTCTAAATCTTCCAATGACAATTTTCTGTTTGATTAATTAATCTCAGTACTTGTTTCCATCAACACTTTGTTTTGCATATAGGTTAAGATATTTAGTCTTGTAGTGTAATATGAGTACTTGGGATCATTTTTGGTACCATATCCTCTATGAAGTGCTTTGTTAATAAGGTGTAGATCCCATCGATAGTTCCACCATATACTAATTGTCATCTCAAGTGTTGCATTGATGGCTTTTCCACTTGCGATGTGTGCAAGCATGAATTATAATGATTGGAACTCACGAAAGTCTACTTCTAGTGCAACTAATTCAATGCTCTTGAGAGAAGTTCAAAGCATACTATTCTCCACAATGTTGGTACACTTGCATGGAAGATATCTTAACATAAGATTTCACATGTTCCACTTGCGATGCATTACTCTTCTCAAAAAATTTATTTACATTGTTTTGATTTTAAATATAAATAAATCAAAAAAACCTTTAATTTTTGACCTTTTCCCCTTAATTCTCTTTTTAACTAACATTTATAGTTTTTTTCCTCATCTTTTTAATTTTTTTTAATTTTTTTGGTTCTATCTTTTAAAAATATATAATTAATTAATTTTATTTTATTTTTGAACTTCTACAAATATGATAATTTTATGTTTTATTATAATTAATAAAATTATATATTTTTATAAGTATGTACAGATATAGAGTATACAAGTTTTATTAGTATGTATATCATCACTTCATATTTCGCTATTTACATTATTGACCCCCAAATATCACAATATTTTTTTGATATATTTTAGAATATATATATCAAGTAGTGTTTGAATTAAAGGATTCAAAATTAATTATAAATTGAACTTGTTTCAATAGACAATTTGAAGTTATAGTGGAGTTCAACACATTGAAGGCTCCTCATTTAAATAATTTATTTTGCGAAAATTATCGCATATAGTAATTAAATTCAGATTTTGTAAATTATAGGTAAGAGAAGTGTAGCATACTCGAATAATAATAAAAGAATTTATCGTTGGCCCGTATTTCTAAAAAACGAAGATAGGGATGGGCATTGCTTTGCTGAAGGACAGGCTCGAGTTTCACGAGGTTCCTGTTCATTAATTTTCACAATCGAAAGAACTATAAAATATTCGAGAGAAAGGATAGCTCTAATTTATGGAAGGAACCTTTGCAATAATGGAATGCAATAAATATTTAATACCTTCCACCGTTTGTCTTCATTTTATTTTAATATTATCGAAATTATAATTTGGATTACTGTCTTAAACAGCATATAAAACTTTCATTGACACCATATTATTTCCTTTATACTGGTGTTTTTATACTTTCTGGTCTTAAAGAAAATTTTTCATCGATCAGTTTTATTAGTAACTAGTAAAAGTTACGAACTTATTTATAAATTATAAATTTATTTTATGTTAAAGAAACTGTTCTAGAATTCATTCTTATATTTGTACAAATAATTTCCTTCCAATTCTTCTTAAAAGACGAAATGGAGAAAATTGTGTTTTTCTTTCAACATTTTTCAACATCCAATCATATACACCTTCAGACAGATATGGTCACATACATAGACCATAAAAATAAGCATCTCATAAGGAGGGAATACATGCAAACATCCACTGCCCGATGAAATTCCACATACCTACTATACATATATACTTTACAATGATATATCTTTTTCATCACAGGGGCTGTCCAGCCGATGCATTGTCCTGGACTGAAACAATGTAGTGCTTCAGAAGAGGAACTTTCCCATTACTAGAAGATGATTCTCCAATGCAACCTTCGGCTGATACATCAAAGTTCTCTTCTTTGATTTTTCCCCACATCACCGTGTAGAATCCTATGGATATAATGAAGGATCCCAAGACGCTGTAATAATCACCAAATCAACTTGTTACTTCTTCACTCTTGTATCACTTATCCAACTGGAAAAAAGAGGTAAAGACTTGGACCAGCAACAACTCACCATCCAAGATAGATATTGTCACCAAGCAAAATGACACCCAAAATGGCTGCAATGGCAATGGACAATGGCTTGAACATTGCTACATAAACAGGCCCTTTCACGTGTAAACCCCACGTGTGGACAATGGTACCGAATGCTGTCCCCATCATTCCCTAATTTATAACCAAACAATTACTAAAAACTCGAACACTAGAAAAGTTGACAGTAGTCAATGGCGAGTGAGGGGTCTCACTGAGTACAAGATTGCTGACAAATTTATCCCAAAGGGCACTTTCCAAGCACTCGAATTCGGTTCGGAGACAATGCCCACTGGTAGAGATAGCATGAAGGAGGACACGTTGTACCAGAAGACCAGTACGAATTCTGCCGGATACTCCTTCACGAACTTAGCCTGCAGAGGCATGCATGCATGCACCATTCATGATTTCAAATTTGCTGGATAATTTCTCCATTATGTTTATTTACCTGGAGAATATCCCATATGGAGAGTAGAACGTAGGCGGCTGTTAACAGGCCTCCTCCAACAATCCAATTTGCCTGCTGAGTGGACGTGTCACGAAACACAGATGACAGATAGGATAATCGTGAAAGCTCGTGGTTTGTGGTGATCACCAAAGGGCCCTCATACAGCACCACCACCAATGCGCCTGCTATTGACACAAGTGTGCCTGTGATCTTGGCTTGGCTGCTCAGGCTTCTCAGTTTTAGCTTTTCCATCCTGAGTGCCACAAAATTGCATGAACAAATTAATGACAAGATTTTCTGATGATGTGTTTAGTCCCTTTTTTCCTGTATCTACCATTATTTTGTCGACTTATTTTTTGGCACTAGCGTATATAAACCACATTGTTTGCACCAGATGCAGAATTACCAATAATTTGGCATTAAGTTGAGAATGCTAAAATATTTTGATGATGATAATATAATAATACTGATATTTTAATTAAATAAATTAAGCGAAACAAGTTAAAAGGTCTTAAACGATGGTCTTGAAGTTCGCGGATAAATATAGTAGTGCTTTATTATCAAATATAATTATAAAGGCTATCTCATATTTACACTCAGATATTATAATTATGATATTTTTAAATTTTTATCTATTTTTTTATTATTTTTATATAATTTTCAAAAAAATACACACGAAAAGACAAAAACGAACATAGCCTTGTCATTCTTATACTTCAAAATATCCTGCAACACGTCACCTAGTCAGACTTTGTATTTACACCAACCGCTGAACTCCTAAACCTCTAGGCCATGGTTATGTTGGGAATCAAGCATTCGAACTTCAAAATATCCTCACAATTCGTATTATTAAATATATTATTAAATAATATTTTTATTTAAAATTAAATTTAAAAAAAATCATATATATATATATATATATATATATTTAACTATAATTAAATTTATTTACAATTAAATTAATATATATAACACGAGGTACTCACATTTATTTTTATGTATATATTAAAAACTTAATCATTATTCTTATATACTAACAAATATTTTAATTATTATTATATTATATATATATTTAAATAAATTATATTATTTATCCCATTACAAATTTTTTTCAAACCAATTACTTATTTTAATATACACTTATCAAAACATTGCGCCCATCAAAGACCCTCTCCCAAGTATACGCATAGAAATCTCCTCGATTATAGATTGGCCCTACAGGCTGTAAATGCATTACCAACCCTGATAATTTAGAATATAAAACTTGAAAGATCCAGGGGTGAAATATTCATCATCTTATCATCAAATAATAATAACAATAATTAACAGGACACCTGGCAACCCTTTGTCTAGAGCAATTTTTTTAAGACTATGTTTGGGAGAGAAGTTTTGATTGGATATAATATTTGATAAGAATTGTATTAAAATAAGTAATATAATTAAAAAATATTTTAATAAAATTAATAGTACAACTTTTCTGAATATATATGTATAATTTATAATAATAATTAAATGATATGATAATTTATAAAAATAATAATTATATTATAAATATAAATAAAAATATATATGAATATATATATATGATATGTGTATTGATTTAATTATGAATAGATTTAAAAATAAAAAAAATTAATTAATTATATATAAAAAAATAAAATTTTAACTTTAAATTTAACTAAAAATATTATTATATAGTAATAAATTTAATAGTGTAAAGCTTAAGAGTTTGTTTTGGAATTAAGAGGGGGTTCCAAAACATAACCTAAAAGATCAAGGTTATAATTGTCAAATGCGACGGAGGTAGGTCCCAATAACAATAATGGTGGCCCATCGACAGGATCACTGCTACCGCCACTCACATAGGTGTGGAGTCAGTGGAACCTACACCATGGCTTGGGAAGCAGAGCTCCTGAACTGTTCAAGTATTGCTCCGCCCAAAACGAGTGGGATTTATCACTTTGACGGATGGGGTACAAAAAAGAGTGAGCAGAGTATGAAAAGCGACAAAAGATAATTTAAATAAAATTAAGGACCTGAAGAGAGTGGCGAGAAAGAAAGTGGTAGCCGGATTGAGATTGCTCATGGCAGAAGACATGGTCGGATTGCTGAGCTCGATTCCTTTATACCCACAAGACTGCGACACAAATCTGCACCACCCCACCATCAACAACAGAATCGCACAACCACAGATAAAGCCCAGCAGTATATATATATTATCAAAGATTCATTTCCTCACCCGATAACCCCAAGAAGAAAAAACCTGGCGAAGACGCCAACAGTAAACGGAGGAAGCGGTGTTTTCCTTCAAACCCAGATTAAAACAATGTGAAAAAAAATAATTTGAATGAAAACATAATAAACCATGATACGCGAGAAGAAGAGGAAGAAGAAGATGGTGGGGATGATGAGGCAGACCTGTGGCAGAAGTAGGCAAGTGGGAGGGTGACAAGGGCAGAAATGGCGTATGAGTAGGACATGAAGACATGGTAGCTCAGACCCTTTTCGATGGCGGCTTTGTAGAAGATGGTCACTCCCACGGTGGTGCACTCCGCCGTCACCGTCGCCACTGCCGGAAGCACCTCCCGGTGGAAGTAATAATGTCCTTCAGCCATCTTTTTTATTTACGTTTTTCCTTTTTTTTCTGCTTTTGGAATTTAATATATAGCATAGAGGTGGCACTGCTTTAAATCGCAGCATACTGTAACGCCCAAGACCTATTCACTCACGTCACGTCACGTCCCGTAGCGTTACCAAAAATGTGGATTTTCCAAAAATGTATACACTACTTGAGAAATGTGGATTTACCAAAAACATACTTGAAAGTTGTCACGTGTGGAAAATTCACTTCACAGCCAGGAATCTGAGGAAAATTTTGATGGGTTGAGCAAGATAAAAATTATATTTTGTTTTTATAATTCGAATTGGTAAAAAAGTTATTTTTATTTTTATATATAGTTAATATATAATAATTATTGAATGATGTAATAGTGTATAAATTTATAAGGTAATAAAACAATGAATATAAGTAAAAAAATTATAAAGATATGTATTGATTTAATTGTAAATAGATATAATGATTGGTAAATTATTAAGTAACTATAAAAGATAAAAATAAAAATTTAAAATTTAAAAAATTTCATATGTTAATATGTTTGATTTATAAAATTTTTTCGTATCAGATGTATAATTTTTTAAAAGGGAAACATGCATGGCCACTGCTTTTAGATGCCTCTCTCCTGTAACAATTTGATGGAAATAAAATCAATCATGCAGGTGACTGAATCAAACAAATAAATAACCTTTCAAGAATAACTATTGACACTCATATTACTGTTTTGCCCCTATCTTATACGTCTGATTCTTAATTAGTATTTCTGTGACGTCGTAATTAACATATGCTATATACGAAACTCCAAAGTATGGGACAGTCAATTTCTCCAACGTCAGATAGTTTTATATATACTAGCGATTCCACACAAAACTTAATAAAAATGCTTTTAATATAATAAAAAAATTACAAATGATTTAATGATAAATGCTACATAAATGAGCAATAATTATTTTTAATATAATAAAAAATGTATAAATGATTAAAATGGCTAAAAAATAGTTATTAATACATGTTTTTAAAGCTATTAAATGGAGCAAAGATAGGTACGAGGTGAAAAGTGGAATAAGTGGAATGGTTTTATGTATTTAATATGGTGTGGATTATAAGTGATTGATATTGATTGAAGATAAAGGAAATAAATCACCAAACCAGCCAATAAATTTGATAGTGGCGGATATGATATTATCTTGTATGATGAAGACACCTCCCAAGCTACTACTCGTTGCCCTTGTTTTTTCTTTTCCTCCTTATTTCAGTTTATGATGAAGAAGTGCAATTACCTAAACAATTGAATATAAACATTAATTAATTAATTATATCGTGGATGAGTTTGCGATCATTACTTCATTAATTAATTAGTTCTATGCCATAAAGATGCAAAGAATATTTTCTTATTTTTAATTTATACAAAATTTAAGTAGAGCAATGAAGAGTTTTTTTGGTTATGAATGATTATTCCTGTTTTTATTTTATGGCTAGGAGGGCAACAAGAAGAAACTAATAAATCAAAATGCTCACATAAAACTATAAAAGCAGTCTTTCTACTATTCTCATCTCACTCATGAATAATATTAATACTTAGTTAATATCCGAAAAATAAGCTACTTTTAGGATTTTTTGAGAAGTTCTGATACCAATTTAATTGCATGAAGCTTATTTCCATCTTGTTCGACTCTCTTTCTTTTTGAAAAAAAAAAAAAAAAATTGTTCACAGCACGGATTGGTAAGTAGAAGACTGGTAGACGTACAATCATACTTTTCCTCTCGTGTACAAATAATGGTAAGACTTAATTAGAAGACATACTATGCAGCCGACGCTAGTTTTAGCTCACAAAAAAATATTAACTTCAGTTAATCAACCACCTTATTATCGCCTAATGACATCGTCTTTTACAATCAATATTCTCATGTGACATGGTAATCCGTCATTTCATCACTGATTTGAGAGGAAGGGAAAGAAGCTTAATCATTCAACGAATCAAACAATAGAGAAAACTACAAAAACAATTAATCTTTGGTTTGATAGTTGAAGAGTTTGTTACAAGAATTACTCAGAGATTACTTGTTCAAATCCATAATTATCCATTAGTTGTTGAAAGGGACATCACACCCAACTTCACACTTTTCTTTTTCTTTTCCCCTTTATTTTTTTCTTGTATTAGAAAAATCGAAATTATTCGGCAAGCAGAGAATGTAAGTTTAAAGAGAGAATGTAACTTTTGTTTGATATTAATTAAAGAAAAGTTTTTCATTCTACTTACAAATTAAGTAAATTAATTAGAGAAAAGTTTTTCAATTCTACTTACAAATTAAGTAAATCACGCTCTAGAAATCGATTATGTGGTCGGCTATAAAGTGGACCCTCGGGCTTTCTTAAAAGGCAACAGATTTAAAAGGGACTGGTTATGACCTTATCTTCACTTTACATTTAATGCATTCACAATGGACTCATTTAATATCTATGACAATCAATTGGGCGCTACGAGATTGGTTGTCAAAAGTAAATTTATAAAATTATTTTTATTAATTTAATATAAAAACTATTTATTTATAAATTTAAATTTTTAGTAATTTTAATAAAGAACGGAGTTCTAAGAAATATCCAGTTAGAGATAGGGGTGATTCTAAAATTATCCACTTTTTCTCTCTACATACGTTCTCTCCAATTCTACTATACACTACTAAAGTTTCAAAACATATTTATCTGTAGTGTTTATGTTCAATGGTAAAATTAATTTGCCCCTTTTAAAATTTAATTATATTCAATTATTACTATTTTTATTATTTTATTTATACATATATTCTTGTGTGTGTGTGTGTGTGTATTTTGCTCGTTGAGTGTGACTAATGGCTAGTTTATTTTTATGAATATGACGTGGTTGTCTTGGCATAAATGATTATAAGACGTGACACGTAACCGTTTCTAATGGGGCGCGCACGAGTCAACGCATGCCGGATGCAATCATAGAGAGACCATTTTGGCAAGAAGAATTTTGGCAATTTGTAAATTCCAAACCCTTATAACTTAAATTTTCATTTTTCTCCATTAATTGGATCAGAGAGATGAATTTGTTGAAACTATGTTTGGATCCAAATTTTAAAGGGTAAAAATTTGACATAAAAATTTAATAATAGTGTAAGAAAGAGAAAAAAAATAAAAAAGTGATATTTTAATACATGATAGATTTAGAATAAATTATTTAGATAGGTGTAAATTTGGAACCAAACATATAAGAAAGCGAAAATAGAAAAATTGTTTTATTTCCTAATTTAGAACGTTCAATTTCTTTTTGTCAATTGTATTATATGACACACACACACAAACACATAATGACTCACATATATGATTCATGAAGAAACACTAATTAACTAATCATATCAATAAAATGAATCACCAACAATTAAAAAATGGGATGAAATCATGGACATCATAGGAAGGCATTTACTTCAAATTTGCCAACAACTTAAAATTACTGATGTTGAATGGCTTAGGTTTGACGTCCAATGCACTAAAATTATGTGATTGAATGTTATAGTTACTTCGTAAGTACATGTATAAAGTATTTACCATTACCAAACCATATTAATGAATTAAATTTGAGTTATTAAATATTTGATCACCGTCCCAACGAAGGAGACGGAGAAAAGAAACCCAACAATTAAAAAAAGCCCCTCTGCCCCAATTTCCGCAGGAAAAATTTGGACATGATTCGGCATTTTCAATTGTTTAAAATCAACATATTAATCATTACAATTATAGTTACTACTCAAGGAAGGCACACAGATAATTCAGATTGTTGCCCCAAAATATTATTTTTGAAAAAATAATCGAAAAGAATGGGTTATATATTTATTTAAAAAAGATACATGCCATTAGACCGAGCAAGGTGGAAAAGGACGTAGCTCCTCCACCATCGATTAAATAGACAGGTCTTATCTTTTAAGCCATGCATCCAATTTGGAGTTGATTCAAACTGCAGATGATCGAAGAGTATGGTTTTCTTTCTCTGAATTAATAATAATGGATATTATTGCGAAACCAATATCCTGCCTGCAAGTATTGAAACATATCTCAGCCCGTAGGGTCACGTGTGACATTTAGATAGAGTAAAAATTGATTGGTTATTGTCAAGTTATGTGACATGTATAATATAATAAAACACCCAATATAATTATATCAATACATCATTTATTAAATTATTTGTGTGTACATACATACATATACATATGCATACATACATATATAAATATATATATATATATTATGACGTCAATTCTGGGGTCCCATGGGAAAGCCCCACTCCCTACAGGAGAATTTATGACGTGAGCGCTTAAAATTACTTGCAGACACGCTTGTGTACTACTAAAATTTTCATTTTCCATAGGTTTGTTAATTTATTTATAAATTATAAAATAATTATATTTTCATTAATAAAAATAAAACTACTTAATATTAAGAAGTATAAAGAATATTTAAAATAATAAAATAAAGAAATGTTGAGAGAATTTAGGAAAAGAAAAAATTTGAGAGAAAAGACAAATAAAAAATTTTAAAAAAGTAAAAAACTTGAAAAATAAAATAATAAAATCATGTGATTTAACATTGTGCAAAAGAATATTTAAAATAAAAAATAATAAAAAATTATAAGAATTTAAAAAATGATGAAATTTGAGAAAACATATAAATATAAATTGTAATTTGGATAATAAAAAAGAAGAAAATGATAGGTGAAAAGAAGTATTTAATGTAAGAGTAATTGTATAAATTTATTTTGTAGAATAAAAAATTCTTATTGAAATAATAATAATAATAAGTAAAAGCAACATACTCTTTGTGTGTATAAATTTATTTATAAATTATAAAATTATTATATTTTAAGTAATATAAATAAAATTATTATATAATTTAAAAATTAGAAGTATGAAAAATATTTACAATAAAAAATGAAGAAACATCAAAAAAATTGGATTTGAGAGAAAATTTAAAAGAAAACATAAATTAAAATCGAAAATTAAAAAGAAGAGAGGGGAAAAATTATAAAAGAGATCAAAGAATTTAAAGTAATGATAATTATATAATTTTGTATCATATTATCACAAAATTTTATTAACTTAATAATATAATATAGTACAGTATAGATAAACAAACATAGTCTGCTCTAACATATCAAAGAAAATGCCTCATCAAATAAATACTCTCGTCATGGTTTCTTGAAGGAAGCAAGTAACATCTCATAAGTCACAAAATAAACAAACATCAAATTTAAAAGATGAGCCACCTAAACTTTGTTTTGCATCCCTGTGAATTTGCATAATATATGGGTATGCAAATTTCTTTATAAATTATAAAATTATTGAATTTTAATAATAGACACATAATTATTTAGAATTAAGGGTATAAAAATATTTAAAACTAAAAACAAATAATAATAAAAAATTTAAAAAGAGATAAAATTTCAGAAAATATATATAAAAATAAGAAGTTACAAATTAAGTGAAAAAGAAAATTATAGAAAAAATAAAAGAATTTTAAAAAACAATATTATATTAGTAATTATATTTAAGTATGTTTGGTCACCTTAATAGAAAATTCTAATATCTATAAAAATACAATAGAAATATAGTATGTAAAAGATAATGGTATATTAGTAATTTGTTATATTTAAGTACGTTCATTATTTTTCATAAAAGAAAAATGGCGTAAATTCATTTATTATAAAGATACTATTATAAATTTATAATACGCAATCAAATTAAGCCTAAACACTCAATAATATAGAATAAATTCTATGTGTATAACAATTTAATGATTCAAAGTTGTGATAAGATAATTGTGTAGTCTTGGTATATTTACTTGAATTTTGACAAGAAAAATGGACGTACCCTTTTGCAAATAACTAAAATCTGAGAATTCCTGGACCCAGACCTCTTCGAAAATTTCGTAACATGAACTTATAAAATTATCTTTTTTACCCGTGGTTAATTAGGCATCTTCTGTGACCTAATCTTTTTGGGGGCACAGAGACATGTCTTGCTTTTATTAATTCACGCAGCAACTGGTTTGATAAACCAATGGAAGTTTATCGTCTACGCTAGTTCAGCAAATACCCATTAAAAATATATTGCTTATAATTACATTGAAGCAAAGCTCCGCATGTTAATGGCAGGTTTTGTGCTAATTTAGATTATTTTTCTAATCGGAACGCACACATGTAATTTGCACCAAAATAAGAACTATTTTTTAATTATTTTTCTCATTCCTGCACTCAACTCACACACACCACTTTATGATTGAGATAATAAATATTAAACTATTAGAATATCCACACAGAAGTAAAGAGGGCATTTTTGATAGGTAATATATTTCCAAGTGCAGATTTTGATGAAAACAACTGAGTGTGACATACATCCAAACATAGTCCAAGAAATTCACGAAAATGAACAATATTTGAGAAATAATTATAAAAAAAAAAACTCGTCTAGAAGCTTTGTTCCAATAATTGCTCTTCTTTTCACACATCCATTTTGCACTTCCGCTATATCTTCCTTTTCCCCATATCAAAATTTTTGGATTTTTTCTCTAGTTTTATTTTTATAACAATTTGATCTTTGATGTGGTCAGTGACCAATGAACTACCTATCATGCAGTTATTTACGTTACGGAATTTGCACTATCATAACTATATCAATGATCTATCGTCTTTCATTAAAAACGACACATCAAAATTCTTCCTAATCCTTAGTCCCATTAAATATTAATCCTTACGAACCTACCCTACTACTCATATTACATTTATATAAAAAATTACATATAAATAAATAGAATTAAATAAAATAACAAAATGTCTAGTACAATGTTGTGAGGAGACCTTGCGTCTTGGGGCATGTTCCTGTATGATAAACCAAAATTGTTGAGCCACAAAAGTCGCATGCGTTGAAAGGGAAAACAGAATTAAATCGTGTTTCTTATTTACACTCCATCTTCCTTCTTTACTCAAGAGCAATTTGTCAACTTGTTCTCCGCACTTGTGGCCAACAACTGTCCCAACGATATTATTTATTACAACAAGTATCCATTATTAGTTCAATAAAACTAGTCCTAAAATTCAGTCGAAAGAACTAAAAAGTCTGATTATTAATAATTAATTCAGATTGATTTGAATTCTAGTGTACCGTGCATCACATTTTTTTAAAGTGGATTGATTTTTACACTTTACATAACTACATATATATTAATCAATTTTTAATAAAAAAATAAATAATATTGAACGATTATCTCTTGCTTTTGAAAGTATCACGGACCCATTATAAAAATAGTAACAATCATTTGACATATTGCATGAGCATCTGCTCGCTGACCAATTTGTATTTCGAATTAAATTTGTATCCATGTTTAATTGATTACTTTTCTGTTGGCAATATGAGTGTAATAATTTTCTCCTCAGATAATTTGTAAGGGAAAAACTATGTCACGGCAAGTGTTAAGAAATAATCATACATTGGAAAGCATAAACAAAATTTATAAAACTTCTATTGATCTGTATCTTCGTTAATTTTGGTAGCAGCTCTTTCATTTCATGATTACTAATCAGAGTTTAGCTATACTTCCAAACATATTTTTTTGACAGAATTACATCGAAGAGAGATGACAAATTTTTCATTCATACCATTATACAGCCCATCTAGGACTTGGGCCTTTTAATGCTTCCGAAGCATATGAGGTTAATATTTGGGCTGACAAGCAAATGTCTGTGTCTCTTAACGAGGGAAGTGGAAACATATAGAGTTGTCCCATTTGATCATGATGGGATAAGGACACTTGCCTTCAATCACATCATAGATAACTAGTAATGACTTAATGACGAAATAACTAATGGTGATTGATGGGGATATCTAAAGTATTGATAATTATTTAAAAATAGTAAATTTTGAGAATGATGAGTACTACAAACATTGAAAGTGCTTTGTAATTTGTGTTTCTTCATTAAGAAGAAATTCTAATTTATAAGACGTATTAACTGTTATAGTTTATCATTACCATTCTACTACTACTAGATTAGCCTTTCAAACTAAAGACGAGGGGGTTGTTGGGCTAAGTTATAAATCTTCTCACAATATCATCACACATCAATGACAAACAAGTATTAAACGGCCATGAAGAATAAGAGTTAAGGAGTAAGTAGCATTATGACTTTCAAGATCCAATCTTTCCCCTCTAGAGATGGTCTCAATGGAGATGCTGCTAACAATGGTTGTAAGGAGTTCTTCACAAACGCCATAGACACCCATTCGACATTTTGTCTTTCAAGGAGGTTTGTTTCTTTTCTTTTTTTTCTTTTTTTCACTGTTCATCACCATTTAAAAATTTTACAAACAAAAGTTCGTACTATACAAATGTTATTTAAATTTAAAACTTTTCCTCTCTTATTCTTTATAACTGACTAATAATTGTTTAATTGTTATATCTATTAACAATCAACTCAACACCAATATTTATAATTTTTTTACTCACGTTTATTTTTTTATTATTTTATAAGCATATATATTATCACATTATTTAATCATTATTATATATTAAATATATAAAAAATATTTTTTTTACCCATCTAAATTTTATAAACCAAGCATAGGCTAGATTTGTTTTCATTTTGAGGATCTGTTTTTAAGCGTATTTTCTTAAAACTTACATAAAAGTAAAAGAGATAGAGAGAAAATTTTTAAAATATAATAATTTTAGTATATGTAATTTTAGTGAAAAATGAATGCAAACATAACCATAATTTTCATTTTCATTCAAATTATCCAAATTGTTGTCTCTATTCTAATTAGAAAACAACCATTGTCTTTGAGGGCATTGCATGATTCGTGGAGTCTTTCGATACTGACTTGTTTATAGATTTCTCATCAAACAGTTGCTGATTAACGTCAAGTCCTTCATTCCCTTGTCCGCCAATCTCTAATAGAAAGAACTAAAGTTTGGGCCAATCTCTAGACTCACACACACACAATGGTTTTTTTTAAAAAAAAATAAATTTATTTTTTTTATTTTTCAAAATAACTCTTACGAGGAGTTTGATTCTTCTCAACTACAATACCTCTACACATTACCAAATTTACAATTGAAATTATGATTCAACTCAATCATGTACTATGAATGTACTATGACACTTCCCACTTATATGCCACATTTTTCATATTGTTCGTTAATATTTTCTCCCGATTGTATTATATGAAAAGGATGTAGACTGTACAATCATGACTCTAACTAATAGTTGACACCAAAGTAAGCCATGACATTAGATACGTCAACTAGGATGCGACACTAAGAGTTATTTATATTATTATACTTTTAAGGCATATTTTGTGTAGTTACTCATTTTTTCCATTACTTATATGCATTAATTACATGTTTATTTGAATTTAATTACTTTTATATTTTCCTACCATTAAACTATAATTTCTATTGTATATTGTTAGTTGTTACTTATACCCTCGTTATTTTGGTGTTTGTGAAATTTTTTTACATGCAGTGTAAAATTATAACAGCACAACATTTTTCATAAGATATTAATATGAATTTACATACTTCAACTAATAATAAAACATAACTTTACTTCTAAAAAAATCTTAATTAATTTGTAAATTATGTTATTTTCCCAAAAAATCAACAATCATTATATAAATATAATTATATAACTCTTATTTCAAATGTCACTTACATATTTACAACCCTAAATTATAAAGAACTGTAAAATATTTAAAACCCTAATCTATAAAAAAACCATAAACCATATAAAAAGTCATAAATTACATAAGAACCCTACTAAATGATAAATCACATACTTTTATACATATTTTGTATACTTGACCATTTTTCCATCGCTTATATGTACTGCTTATATCTTTAAATGAAATTAATTCTATTATGTCAAAATTATATTTCCTTCGATAAATGACTTCAATGATTAATTTCATATATCACTACAATTATATTTAAAAAGAAAAAATAGAATCATAATAAGGCTTTTTATTTACAAAATTAATGACTATTACAAAAATATAATTATCAAAATTTTAATTTAAAATTTTATTTAAATATTAAATATTATAAAACAACCAAAAAAAAAATCCTAACAATTATTATTCAATTATATATCTAAATTATTAATAAATTACTTTTTTTTAAATCAACACCCTGCCATTTCGTCGGTTAGCAGATAATGACATGGCAGGCCATGTCATGCCATGCATGGCAAATGAGAATTTAAAAAATATATATTTTGTTGGCTGCATTCCATCGCTTAATAGGGCAGAATGGTACATTTTAAAAAACTTATTTGTATCCGATTATTTTGAAAAACACAAAAAACAATTTATTTATTTTAAACCCCCCCCCCCCCGCCCCCCCACCACACGCAACGCCCTGTCTACAACAGTGGTAGGAGCGTATAATTTTCTATTTCCACACCGACGAAAATTGATTTCCAAGCATGTAATAGCGATGGCTGATTCTTGTGCAAGGAAATTTATTACAGCGAAGGAAAAAGGGTAAAAGCGCGTGGAGGAGCGATTCTTCCACCCGCTGTAAATTGTGCGGAGAAGAGGCAAATCCGGCCGCCAGCCCCTTTTACCACACAAGAAGTGGTGTCTTTTTGCCCAAGCTATAACTCAAGTTGCAAAACGAGAAACCACGTTATCATCACCGCCCCCGCACGCGTGATTGAGACCAATTTCTTTGAAACAGCAAAAGCAAAGAGCACAACGCGTCGACACCTTTCGATCATTCTCCATTATCTGTCTATTCTCTTTCTCTTCCCGTACTGTAATATTATCTCTACTTTTTCTTCATCTTCGCCACGCCCAGCACGCCCCCCCTTTAAATTCATCTTTATTGGGCACTGGACCCGCTCCTGATCTACTCTTCCTATTCTTTTTTTCTAATTCTTCGTTAGATAAGTATGCTCTGTTAATGTTGATCTCCTTTTTCAGCATTTTAAAGGTAGTTATTTTATGTCTTGGGTGTGTCGAGTTTTTGTACCACGAGGAGAGATTGAAATACTGTGGTGGTATTTTGTCTAATGGTGATGTGATTTCTTATGGATTTTCCTTTACCAATTCATGATTGTCTGCTTGGTGGATTTTTTTTCTGTTGTATGGAATTTTTTTAATTCAGTTGGATTTGTTTTATTTTATTTTTTGGTATGGAGCAAAAACTGTTGTACTTGTTGGAAGGCGATGGGATGACAGAATGTAACTTTGTACTTGTTTGGGATTAATTTTATTTCCTAAGTAGCCAAGACAGTGCAGAACGTGCTAACAAGAAATACGAAGTGTTAATGATTTGGAGTGCCCTCTGTACTCTTTGAACAGAACTTATCATCTGTAGATGACACTGCATTGTATGCTGGAGATTGTTTTTCTCCGTTATTTTCAGTTCTTTCATCAGGTGGTCGTGAAATACCATTATAACTCTGTAATTGCGCTTGCTTGTTTCTTAGGCCGTTCACCTGTTGCCCTTTCGACAAAATGTCTTCTCCCAGCAAGAGGCGAGATATGGATGTCATGAAACTGTAAGGGTCTCTTGATTAATGCCCTCCACCTTATTTCCAGCTGGTTTGAAAATAAATGGATTTCATACACAAATGGAACATTCATAAATTATAAGGGTCATTGTGGCATATCCAGGAGATCGGAGCTATTGTTTGAAGTCTCTAACTTCTACTTTTTTGCAGAATGATGAGTGACTACACTGTGGAGCCTATAAATGATGGCATCAATGAGTTCAATGTGGAATTTCATGGTCCAAAAGAAAGTAATGTTACCGCAGCTTTGACTCAATCGGCTCTATTATATGTTGCTTATTTTCCTGCTTGCCTTTCACATGTGCTGGTGGATAAAATTAGTGCTTTAATTTGAGTGTTGTTTTGGAAGTGCTCATGATAGTTGAATCTCTATCCAAGATATTTACTGTGACCACTTTCTTGCCTAAGTTATAACAATCCGTAACATGCTTTCGGCTGTACTTAGTAATTAGACCATGAAGTATATGCATTTTCTGTTTCAAATTATTATAGATTAGAGTCAGACCAATTATAAAAGTTTGTTTGGTCCAGAGGGAACTCTAGAATCTAAATATCTATGGGTTTGCACTTGACGTTCTTTGTCCTGTAATCTTTGACAAAGGGGACCGGCTATTATTCTTTTTGTCTTCATGAAGAGAAGATATGCCGAGCAAGCTTTTCATTTTTTCTTGAATGACAAGCTCAATCGTAACATTTGGTCCCTGGTTCAATGAATTTCTCTCCCATCTTGTAGAACTACTTTGTTTCTTACTAATTATTAGTTCTTGATGCAGATTCATATATCATGCCAATGTTTCTTTAGAAATTGATTTTGAGTTCTGGCAATTCTACTGAATTGCACTTGAAGAGATTATTTTATAGGCTGCTGTTTCACTTCATGCATATGCCAGTGTGGATCCTCATGCTTGACAGATGGCTCTAATACTGCAAAACTATAAATTTGGTGTTTCTGTATCGTATATTATTATGTTAAAATTTGCTCTGTTTTGTACTTTTCTGCTGGCCTACAAATGGCTTTCATTTCACAGATGGCCATGATTCATGAGATTGTTCTTTTAACTGCCCCCATGGTTGCAGGTCCTTATGAAGGTGGAGTTTGGAAAGTTCGTGTAGAACTCCCGGATGCTTATCCTTACAAGTCTCCTTCAATTGGTTTTATCAACAAAATTTTCCATCCAAATGTTGATGAGCTGTAAGTTATGAAGGCCTTATATTGCAACTGCTACATGAGAATATGACTTTTCATCTTCGGAATTAGGATCTCCTCACCAAGAATTTAACTTAAGCTGCATTTAAATGTTTGGAAGAAACATTCAGTAACCTTCCCAGTGATTCTCTGTAACTCACTATACTACTGGTTTTGCCTATGTAGGCAATACCTCTTACTTGATCTGTATATCTTATTAGACCATTGTTGGGTATTTAATTATTTGGTGTTAATTTTGAGTGTTTTACATTAGTTTATCATGCTTATCAATTTCTGCCTTTCGGATCATAGGTCTGGTTCTGTGTGCTTGGATGTCATTAACCAGTCATGGAGTCCAATGTTTGGTAAGTATTGCAATTCTCGTGAGAATGGTTGTCGCCTTCAGCGTCTCTTTTAGATGGTGTGCTTTCTGTTATAAGGAAACTGCTTTTCGTGTGACGGGTGCGTAAATTGCAATAGTCGTAAATTTGTCCTTTTTGCCCCCCATTTGTTTGTGTTTTTGTTTTTCCAGTTTCTAAGTCTTTATAGAACTTAGAAAAAATAGAGAGGCTTCGATAGTGCTTCAAAATTCGTTCTTTTTGTTCTGACCCATGCAAGAAAAGAGTTTTATGATTTTGCAAAAGTATGGATGATGGCATTTTGTTGATTATGAGCTTTTCTGAGAATATAATTATGTATCTTACATTGCTGTGACGAGTTTTTATTAATATGCAGATCTGATGAATGTATTTGAAGTTTTTCTCCCACAACTTTTACTCTATCCAAACCCATCGGATCCACTGAATGGGGATGCTGCATCTCTTATGATGAAAGATAAGGCACAATATGAGCAAAAAGTGAGAGGTGAGTTATATTTCTTCTCTCTTTAATCTGAGATTTGAATTGCACCTACACTATATTACAAAAAGGAACTGAGAAGAAAGGAAGCAAGGAAATGTGAATGAAAAGTGGGAAACAGATTAATTGCAGAGATGAAAAGCAACAAGAGAATTGGTTTTGGATTGGAATATGAGATGTTTGGAGATAGTGAGTAGACTGTAAACGAGAGGGAGGCCAATTCCCTGACACCTCTTTTCTTGTGTGAATCAGAGTATTGTGAGCGTTACGCAAAGAAGGAGCACATTGATAATAACATAACAGATGAAAGTGAGAACGATGTCAGCGATGATGAAGCTTTCAGTGATGGGAGGAGTGACAGTGATGATGAAGTTGCAGGGCGTGCTGATCCATAGGCACTGATAAGAAAGCAAAATACTGTTTATTTGTTGCTTTTATTATGAATGTTTATTGTCATGTGAATTAGGACTAGAAGACAACTTTAGGGAATTGGTATTATGAAATCCGTGTAACAGATTCAATTTCCATTCTAGTTACTAGTGAAGTAAACAGCTAATAGAAGTAATATGTGCGCAATCAGGCCAATATATTTACCGGTTGGTGGCTTGTCAACTCTCTTTGAATGGCATCAAGAGACATATGAATACTCTAAATCTGCCTGCGCGATTCAGGTGAACTTGTTCAAATTTGGAGCTTTTGGTTTCATATGCAGAAGGCTTATTTGGCTTTATAGGGATTTTAAACTTCCTTGGATAATTTTAATTTCTCTACAAGCTGATTGTTCTTTATAACTAATTACTCTTTTGAATTTAATTTAGTTTGAATTCAAGTTTTGAAATTCTTTTTCTAGTTCGACTGAAAATGTTATGAGTCTAATCTGTCTCCAAAATCGTGGGTATTCTAAGGTTGGTTGTCTGCATATGATTAATATTAGACTGTTTTTAAGATTGATGTTAGTTCGCACTCTCCCTATTCAAAACTTGTGCCCGTTCTCTTGCTCGCATTGTGATTTCCACGGTATTTGTTTGTGTCAACCAAGAATGTTTGCATTGACCTCTTTATTCAATAGGATCCCACTGGCGTTGAGTTATTATGTAAGCGGTCTTCTTTAAGCACTGGCGCATTGTTCAAGTTCTAATATCAAAAGTATCATGACGTTTGAGATTTAAATTTGAGTTTGAGTTTAAATTTTACAAAATTGAGTCAAGTTTGTGTAGTTGAGCTTGATTTACTATTTGATTCAATTTGATGCATTTTAAAAGATTATATTGGCTTTGTTTGGATGCAAATTATGATGGATTGAAAAATTAGTACAAAAACTTACAAACAACATAAAATTAATGCAAATTTGTACAAGAATTTGTCCTGAGCTAATGTTTTTCATCCAAACTGCCGTTTATGTGCTCTAAGATAGGAGGCGCGATGCCCTAGCCATCCTAAATATCAACTATAATAACAACTGTTCTTAATCATACAATATTCTTGAATGGACTGGTTGATTATTTCGGCAATGTTGGCTTTCTTTTTCATATTCAAAAAAGACATATTGTAATAATTATATTTTTAAAAATTTATTTCTTTTTTCCTCTTATTTTTACACAATTTTTTTTAAAAAAATATATTTAAAAACACATAAGTAAAAAACAAAACAAACACTGCCTTCAACTTTGCCAATGAAGGACACAGACAAACATATCAAGGACGTCAGTCTCATAATTTCAGTCGAGAATTCAAGAATCATTCAACTGAGATCGACACCATCAACACAGCATAAACCCGTATCCGGGGGGCCGGCGCACAAATTCCATGGTCGACTGTATCTTGGTCTGGACAGACTATCTGGAATTTGTCAATGCACCCACAAGGATACAATGCCCTCATTGCAAACTCCGCCAACCAGCATTATAAACCAATGATATATGGCTGTACTTTGAGGTTTCCTCCAGCTCACTTGCTATCCTCCAGCTTTTTGAGCCTTCGTAATTTATTTGTATCCTTCCAGAACCTGCATTTCTGATACCAGCATCTAGTATGAAGCTAATCCCCGTCTGGGCATGGATGATTTTCCTGGTTCTCCTCCTTCACTCAGCAAAATCTGAGCTGGCATCAGTGGCTGAAGAGTCAGGACAGGCACAGGTTCCTCCACCCAACCCAGAAAATGGCGGCTTTTCAAGAGATCAGATTCTCATGTTCTCCGGCTATGTTCTGATAGGTTTAGCCGTTTTGGTTATCATCCTTCTCTGTCTCTGCAAAAGGCGAAAGACAAAAGATGAGGAACTCAATGCTGACAATAAGGTCGCATCGGTTGATGACAGCATGACCAAGCCTCGTTTCTCAACAGTGGAGTTGGAGACTGGAGGGGTGAGCAAACCGGACTTTTCTACTGCATCAGGCAGAAGTGGACAGGTTTCTGCATCGCTGATGGTTCTCACGAGCCAGGAGGCGAATGGACTGAAATTCGAGGACTTGCTCAAGGCCCCGGCTGAGCTGCTCGGAAGAGGAAAACATAGTAGTGTTTTCAAGGTTGCTAGTGATGCTCAGGGAATGACTCTTGCTGTGAAGAGGATCAAGGACTGGGCGATATCGAGCAGTGAGTTCAAGCAGAGAATGAGGAGGCTGAACCAAGTGAAGCATCCCAATGTTCTGCCAGCCATCGCATACTATAGCTCCAGACAGGGGAAACTCCTGGTCTATGGATATCAGCAGACTGGGAGCCTTTTCAGTCTAATCCATTCTCAGGGTAATAATTTCTACTCGAAGTCTTTTTATGTTCAATTTGGATCACATCTGCATTCTTTTGGCATTTTTCATGCAACGATTGTTAATCTTTGTGGGTATAACTTTTGTTTGGATTACCAGACCCTCTGATTTTTGGATCTTTATCTATATAACACTCAATGCTAAATAATAAATGGCAAATTGATAGTCTGATATAAATTTAGGAAACCAAAAGAGCCGACCATTCTTTTACTGGAGCAGCAGACTTTCAGTTGCAGCTACAATAGCCGATGCCTTAGCCTTCATGCATGAAGAGTTTCAATATGACAGTATACCTCATGGCAACCTGAAATCCTCCAACATTTTGCTAAAAAGGAACATGGAGCCATGCATTAGTGAGTATGGACTGATGATTGAGGAAAATCAGGACCAGCAGCCTGTTGCTGCTAATGGTTTCCTCCAAGCAGCCCAAGAAGACTATAAGGCCCCCTTCAAGGCAGATACTTATACATTCGGTGTAATTCTTTTAGAACTGTCGACGGGCAGAATGGTTCTGAACGATGGACAAGATCTTGCGAGTTGGGTTCTTGCAGTGGTTAGCGAAGAATGGACGGTGGAGGTGTTCGACAAGAACTTGATCCATGAGGGGGCGAGCGAGGAGAGGATGGTTAATGTGTTACAAATTGCGATCAAATGCGTTAACAAGTCCCCTGAGGCGAGGCCTAACATGAAACAGGTGGCCTTGGCAATTACCACGATAAGGGAGGATGAAGAGCGATCCATGGACGTCTCTGAGCTATCTACAACCAGATCTTTCATTGATGTATAGGAGAAAGATCACATCAGATTTGCATAGCAGCAAAATGAATGCCAATTTTTTTTTTTTTTTTATCTGCTTATACAGTAGAACCCTTACTAAGTAGTAGAGTCTAATGCAGCCTTAGTCTGGCACTGCACCTGCATGTGGCAGGAATAATCATGGATTTTCTTTTTGCTTATGAATAATCTGTACTTATTAAGATTGTAATACTATGAATAATTCTGTTGGATAGAACTTTGTGAAATTCCAAACTCACTACGTGTCTGCATTAGGACATCTGCGTTTTGTGACTTTTTGTATTGAAAGGTAAAGGACAGAGAAAAGGAAGTGTAACCATACCTACTTTAGGGCAGTTGGCCCTTTCAACGTTGAAAGAATCCTGTAATTGGCCTGGTCGGCTGAAATTGTTTTATGTGGTGGTGGGACTTGAATATCAATTTCCTAGTTTCCAAAATGTCACTTTTGAATACCTAATAGCAGATGCGTTGAGTGACACATGGCAACTTTTGCAAGAGCAAAATACAATGTACACTCTCTCTTGTGACTAAAAAAATTCAGTGGTGGTGAAGAATTTCATCCCCACGACAAATAAAATGATCCATTAACCAAACTAACAAAGCCCAACAAAAATGTACACTACTGCAAAGGATAACATAGTCCTGGCACTAGCCAATAATATGAGGTTTTTGAAATTTCCATGCAATGTATGGTCAATTGTTATTTATGGTGGGATTTGACGTTTGTGATATGCAACGTTTGGTGCCTTAATTGAAGTGGTTGTTAGATGGACCATTTGAAATTGACAATAATGCCCATTCCTTAGTGTTGATGCATTATCATAAATGGGATTAAGATATGATTTTTTTTTTATAAATAAAATAGTTATTTTCAAAATGTTGATCATTAAAAAAAAAAAAAAACAATGGCTTAAATTCATCCAAAATTCACAAAATTTCTCAAAAGTATAGCAAATCCACTAAATGCTCAGAAGGCATTTTTGGTAAAATGGTCAAATCTATAGCTACATTCATTTATATTGCTTGACTTTAACCTGTCCTGAGGACATCCTAATGGAAAATTGTGCCCAAGCTTTATTTGTTTATTTATATATTTTTGACTAAGTGAACTCCAATTTAACACAAAACTCATCTCTAAAGTTATGTTTTTAGAATCTGGCGGAGATAGAATTAGATATCGTATCGGCTCATTAATTTAATCACGTTTAAAAATTAGTTATTATTTATTAGATATATTATTTCAATAAAAAAATTTAAAAATATGTTAATACTATTTTAAAATTGCATAATTGATTTGTGTACTAATCAATGTATAATTATTATTTCATGAAAAATATATAATTAATTAATTAATTTGGAAAGTCAAACAAATTAAATATATAATAATTAATTTATTAGTTCTTCATTAATAACTTATTCATTATGTATAAATTAAGTATATAATCATATACAAAGACAAAAAATAATAAATATTTATTAAACAATTATTATGGTATAATATATTTTTTTTACATTTTAATTTTTATTTCTTTTTTTTTTTGGGTTATATTTCAATCTACTTTTCATTTTTTCCATCTCTCCTCTATTTCCTTTTTTTCCTTTCCTTCCTTTTTCTCTTCTTCTCTTAAAAAAAAAAGAAAATAGAAAATAGAAAATAAAAAAATTCAAAGCCGTCGGCCATCTAGACCGGACCGGCCAATAGGCCTATTCCCAGTCAACCCGGTCGGACAAGCCGGGCGGCCGGGTTTAACAACATTGCTCCGAAGTGTATGAAATGACTAGGGTTAGTAAAGTCTTGTGTATATTTGTGGGTTCATTCGTTTCTAGTGACCTAATTCCTCGTACCATTTCTGTTCTCCTCCTTTGCGCACAACCAACGTTGTTGCTTGTTATCCCATATTTACAGCTAATTGCTTTTATATTAGAGATTATGGAGACGAGTTTTCTTACGTTTAATCCTTCCAATCCACATGTTAATATGACCTACGAAACAAGCTACGTGTTATAACTGCACCAGCATTCAAGAAAGCGTTACATAAGCATGCCAAGAAGAACATATATGAGTCGTATAAAAAAAAAAAAAGACAAATTAATCAAATTATACAAAATTAGTAAAAGTTGCACCGCGCGTGTGTCTAAATTTATATATAAATTATAATGTTATTATATTTTAAATAATAGATATAAAATTATTCAAAAAGTATAAAAAATTTTCAAAGTAAAAATAAAAAAATTAAAGGCATTTGAAGAGAGAGAGAAATTGACAGAAAATGTACAAAATAAAAAGTTAAAGGGAAAGGCTGGAAAAAATGAAAGAAATTAAATACGGGCAATTGTGTAATTTTTCATTGTTTATCTTAAAAATCTTATTTTTAAAATAATATGGATAAATATAAGTTAAAAATAGAAAAATAACAAAATAGAGAAAGATAAAAAAAGATTCCGAAAGAGAGAAAACTTGATTGTACAGTAAAATAAAAGTAATTTGTTAGTGGAATAAAGATAAAAGGATAGAAAAAGTAGAAGAATTTAAAATAAAGGTATTTATGTGATTTTATTTTGATCAACCAAAAAGGTTATTAAAATTAGATATAATTATTTTTTATGCTGACCTTGGGAATTACCAAAATTATTCTAATATATTTCAATAAATAAGACTAGTGAGTTACGAATTACATAATTGTGAACAAGTATGTTTGGCAGGGATTAGACTACCGTAAATTACCAACTCTCTGTTTGGATGCAAATTATCTCTAATTTTTCTTCCAGGAAAATTTCTATTTTCAAATATCTTTTTACGTCTTTTCTTCTATTATTTTGAAGGTACCATTTTGATATTATATCATCTCAAAACTACTCAAAATATCTTTAAATATAAGATATGCCAAACAACCCTTTAACAAATTAGAAATAAAAGGATTCTGAAAATCAGAAAATTTCAACATTTGAAAAATTCCATATTGATAGGTGCATTCACTATTCTTAGGTTAAACTCATTCATTAAGGCTTTTAAATTCGATATAAATTGATTTAGCCTTCAGGGGGAGAAGCAAATTCTCAAAAGAAATTTACTTCTTGAGTAACCGCAATGTCAGCCCACATGAGTTGCCTTTGTAATGAATTCACTCACCCAAGGCCCACGTTCCATTGCCATAAGATAAGGCGCCGAGTTGGTGAAATGTTGACCACGACAAGCCACGAGCTTCAACGGCGCGTGTGCTTCAGTCTAATGGCTGTTGAATATTTTCGCTTTTTACCTATTTATATTGTTTATTTTTAACAAACAAAATTGAAAGCGTTGTCTTTTCTGTCACACTTTATCGTTCACTTTGGCTTCTAATGGTTTCTCCCCTGTTTGAAGTGCAAAATACAGCCGTCTCTTTCAGTATAATAGCCCATATGCACCCTCTGTATTTTGCTTTGGCACATACTTGCTTGATGGTTGGTAAACAAATATAGATTCTAAAATCTTGGGTTGTATATCCGTATACCATATTTGTTTTCTGGTGGGAGAGCGTTCGGTGTTTTCCTATTAAACTTCTTCCTTTCTTAGTAAAACACAAACGGGCCGTGAGATTCCAAAACAAAAGCTGTGTCTTTAGGGTTTTGCTGCTGCTGTAAGAAGGGGTCCATGTTTATTATACCTTGACGGGCTTCCATCTTTGTATCAAGGTGGGTAAATACTCAATCGTTAAAGTTACTGGTGTCGTTATCTTTTCGTATTATTGATGAACAGTAAGTGGTTTTGGGCTTTGCCATCCGAAAGCGAATAGAAATTGTTACTTTATTAGCTATCGACTGCTGCTGTACCCTTCTAACATTGCTTTGTTTTTTGCAAAAATTGGAGGTGTGAAAGATAAGATTTTTGGGTTGTTCCGCTTGTGGGAAATTTGTTTCTGGTGGTTTAAGCATTGCTGGGTTGTTCTGTGAGAGTGGAAGAGGAAAAAATATACTAGGGGATGGTTATTTGATTTTATTTTTTTTTTTTGTTCAGAAAATGATTGGGCATAGTTTATACGTTTCTTGAGATGGTTTGTCCAATAGCAGAAATGCGAGGGCAGAGATGGATATCTGGGCATAGCCATGCCCATTTGAAAATGTCCTGGATTCAGCATCAAATCAATCAAAAAGATGGGCTCTTGGCAAATGCCCCTCCTCTTATGCCTTCACCACCTTCTCCATATGGTGTTGGCACTAATTTTCATGAAGAATCAAGCCCTTCCCCACCTTCATCTGGAGCAAAAATCAGTCCTGCTGTTCTTTTCATTATAGTGATTTTAGCTGTTCTTTTTTTCATATCTGGTCTCCTCCACCTGCTTGTTAGATTTCTTACCAAGAACCCATCATCCTCTCAGTCGGATAGAAATTTGGAACCTTCTGGCTCTGAAGCCCTTCAGAGGCAGTTGCAGCAGCTCTTTCATTTACATGACTCTGGTTTAGATCAAGATTTTATAGATGCTTTGCCCGTTTTTACGTATAAGGAGGTAGTTGGTCCGAAGGAGCCCTTCGATTGTGCTGTTTGTTTGTGTGAATTCTCAGAGGCTGACCAACTGAGATTGCTTCCCATGTGTAGCCATGCTTTTCATATCAACTGCATAGATACTTGGCTCTTGTCAAATTCGACATGCCCACTTTGTAGGGGGACTCTATTCAATCCCGAATTCTCAATTGAAAACCCCATTTTCGATTATGACGATTTTAGGGAAGGAGATGGATGCCCCAATTATGGAGAGAATGGATCCTCTATTGCTCAGAAGAGAGTGGAAATTGAGGAAGTTGCAGCAGAAAGGGGGGTTTTCCCAGTCAGACTTGGGAAATTCCAGAAAATGAATGAAGCGGATGAGGGGGAAGCAGGAGGGGAGACTAGCAGTAGTAATTTGGACGCTAGAAGGTGTTTCTCAATGGGTTCTTATCAATATGTAGTATGTGACGCGAACCTCAGTGTGGCATTAAGCCAAGAGCGAGCTGGACATGATCCAAAGCTTGTTAAAGGAACAGAAAAATCATGTAATGATTCAGTTGATGGGAATGCAGAAGGAAAGAAGATATGCATCAGTGCAAAGACTGATAGTTATTCTGTTTCCAAGATTTGGTTGTGGTCAAAAAAGGGGAAATTCGCAAGTTCTTCAAATTCCCACTTGGAGAATTCTTCTCCTCCCAACCTGGACTTGCCATGGATGCATGGAACAGAAGGCATCTGAAGGGTACCATACTTTTTTTTTTTTTTTTGATTTGTCATCTGTGGCTTGATAACAATTATACTGTGCTGGCTTCCTGTTGTTCTGGAATTTCACTTCCCTGATTGAAAAGAGTAAAAAGAATTTGGCCATAGTTGGTGACATGGTGTAGCTATATAATTGATGCATGAATGGCTCCTTGTCAGTTTCAGCGTTTTCTGTTTTGCCTTTGCTTCATGCTCGACCGTTTCAGTGCTTGGTTGGTTCAATCAGCATATGTGCATATTTTGATTCTTCTTTTTGGATGGACCTTTGGTATATTGTGAAGAAAACTCCTTGCATGCTCGACATGACTGAATTAACTTATTCAGCACATCCCATCATCGGTGCCCGCCAAGTCACTCAACAATTATTTTAAGCTTGATTAAGTAGTTTTCGTGTCTTAGGATACTAGAGCAGTGAGCAGTAGAAGGAACGATGGTTTTACAACGGGCACATACTAAATGAATTGAAATGTCTCAACTCCATCAAGAATTGAAAATCTTTTACCAACATTGGCACTGATTGTGCATTTTCTCGTGGCAAGTTTTGTGCATTGAATCAGTTCGAAGGATTGTAAATGTTTACTACGTGTCGAGGAGTGTTGAAATCTCGTGTGAAAAGTTTAGGGGGTTCATCAAATTTTTCAAGATACGCCGTGGCTTAGACTTAGTCATTCATGAGCTTAGAGCAGGTAGCAAGTAGCTTTATGAGTATCTTATTTTAGTTGTTTATTCTTTTTCCTCTCTTTTTAATTTTTAAATCAAATGATTGTTTCACACTTTACCATCCTTTTGTTAGCCCTTTTTGGATGGTGTGAGCACACTTTTTTGTGCATGGGTTGCTTTCTCGTTGATTGGGACTGTGGTGGGGATCCATGAAATGAAAGGGGTGTGAGGGAAATTTTATTGTGATGAGAGCTTTGATGTATTCAAACCTTGTTTGTGGTCACTTTGCGATAGGCCCATGTTGGTATCCCCCATGTCACCTTTTGTTTCCACTTGATTGGAAACTTGCCAAGATGGTTTTCCTTTAGTTTGTTTCTTTCCTTTATTTATTTATTTGGGGATCCGATGGAGTAAATTGACAATGACACGTTGCTTGTCAACCTAACTTCTAATGTAGATTTTTGCACAAACCAAGCATGTTCCTCTTATACATCCCTTGTTTTTGATCTTCATCACATTTCGTGGTTATATGCTTAGTTTGATTAGATTAGTTGGACTTGGATTTCCTCATTTTAGAATTAGATAACTTGTTCATATTTTTCTTCGTTTCTTTTTGAGTTTTGATTCCTTTTGTGAAAGGGAGTAATACTTTTTGTCTCATACTTGCATTCTGATATTTGAATGTACTCCACCTTGGTCATCTATACACGGGTTGGGGATCGGCTCTTAACCTCTTACCCTTAGGGTGTTTTTGGTTAAAAAAAAAAAAAGGGAACAAAAACTAACTTTTAATGCTCTATGGTTTTGAGATCAGTATGCTGCGGTTAGACCTTTGTCATAAGATAAGCAGTAAAAATTGGGAGTGTGGGAAGACAACTAGTCCTCTTTGTGTTTGTTTAAAAATCTGCAGCAAGCGGTGTTCCTGATTCGTGTATTTATTAGGCTTGGCAGATTTTGATGCCTAAGAGTGTCATTTGTGTGTCAGAAAAGATATGATTTAGGTAAAGAGGATGTAGGGCAGTAGGAAAAGAAGTGAAAAGGCTTCCGCAGACGCTAACCAGCTTCTTCATCATCAAACAAGAATCTAAGACGTAATTCTGTTTCTGTCAAAGAACTCAATTCTGGTTACTACGAACCTGTGCTCAGATCCAGGTCGTTGACGGGTGATTGTAGTTCAAGTAGTTGTGCTAACATACGTACTGAGAGGTGGTGGATTCAAACTCCATTGGCCGCTATCCCACGGATAGATAAATAAATAAACCACTTTGCCAATTCATGGTGAACCCATGCAATGATGTTTACAATTTACTTGTTGCTAAATGGGCTTCCAATAAGCTTCAATTTTCCACTTCGCCATGCATACTAGCAGCAGCAACTCAATCTTAATCTTGATAATTATTTAAATTTTGTATAATTCAATAGTGTAAAATTCAAATTCAATTTAAAGTTGAATTAAAACATGAGATTGGGTTTCAAAAATTGTTTAAATACATATTTGAGTTTAATTAGACTAAAAATTATAATTGAATTTAATTGAATTCAAACTTGATTTATTTACCCCCCTGATGCACACGTGCACATACATGGAGAAATCAGTGAAAATTCAGCTTTAGATATAGTACTCAAGGGTGAAGGGATTATTACTATAGGCACTAATATGTGTGTGTGTGTGTGTGTGTGTTGACCATGGCAGTCATGCGTTGTTGACTTATTGTCAGCTTCCTTTAGTGCCCATGATCAAATTCTATGACAAAAGTGACCTCTAATATCAGAAAATAACGATGTTCGCAGTTCGGGATTGGGCCATTTTGGCCCATACGCATCTTATGAAATCCTCAACCCAATCTTATCACATTGGAAATACCTTTTATGATATATTTATTTTGAGTGATTATGTAGAATAAATTATTTTATCTATCCTAATCTATATTCTATATTATTAAAAGTTTGTGCTTAATTTTATTTCACATTATAAATTTATAAATTAACTTTAATTTATAAATTTACAGCATTATCCCTAGACTTTCAAATCTAATTACTAATATTGAAAATTTACAGCATTACAGCATTATCCCTATTTCTTTTTTGTATTATTCTATATTACATTATTAAAGTTTAAGCCTAATTTAATTTTGTATTCTAAGTTTACAAAATTACCTTTTATTAATAAATTCAACTACTACCTTCACTATTTCAAATATAAGTACTAACATATCCATATTTCTTTTATATTGTATATATTTCTATAGTTATATTATTCCCTATATATATTGTTAAGTTAATTAGTTCTTTTAATTGCACAATGTCAAATTATATAATTAATCTTATTTTAAATTCTTATATATTGTTTTCTTTCTTTTTCTTTTCATTTACAATAATTTAATAATTTATAAATAAAGTTGCATATTCTAAATTTGCACACAAAGAGAGTATGTAATTTTTACTAGTCATTATTAAAGCCTTTTTGATAAAAAAAAATGGTCAGGTATAAAATCATAAAATTATAAAATAAATAATTTTACTTAAAAATCATGATAAAATAAAGAAGAAGTTAAAATTAAATAATTTAAAACACTATTTTAATCTAATATTATTGAATAAATAATTTACATACCATGGTTATGATAAGAAAATAAACATAGTAACCTTGAATAATTGCGTATACTAGATATGGTTGTAAGGATTTATTAATGTATGTAATTTTTTTTCATTTAAAACAATTCTTTAAATTATAATCCAATCATGCAAAAAAGAATATGCAGTTAAATGATGCTTTTTGGATATTAGGCACTTGAAATTTTTAAATTAAATACATGTTTCACTGAAGATGCATAAGAGCAACATGTTTTCTACAAATTCTAAATAAAGGAATTGTGGCTTTCTAGATGACATGGTTCACTATAAAAGGAAGTCAAAAACGTAAATCGTTGCGATGCTGCTCTGGTTTCTTCTACGGAGTTAGGAATTTGTCATCAAAATCAACCTAAAATATTGCTCGAAAGTATGTGCCTCAAATGACAAACAAAACTAGATACAGATTGGTTTACATTTTATCCTTTGTTTCTGCTCATAAAAATAATAGTGATTATCTAAAGCCAACATCATCCAACACTTACTGCTTACCAACAAAACAATTAAAAATAAATCAAAATTATCATCCTAAATTCGGTCTCCACAATGTACATGAGCAAAATACTGTTTTTAGAATAATAACACGTCGAACAAGTGCTTGCGCAACTTATTTTTATTCCCATAAACTAAAAGGATGAAACTTTTCCTTAAAGCAAAGAAAAAAATCGTGAAAATAAATTTATCGACATTTGCCTGTTCAACCAAAATTATCGAAAAAAGAAAAAATTATTATGGAGCTTTTTTTTTTTTTCATAAGATTAACTAATTAACAAAATAATGTAATGTAAGCAAATAAGTATATGAACGCACCGCCGTCGATCAATTGAGTGAAAACGACCACGTTTCATCGTGCATTACTCTGGGCAGTACAGGCGTCTCCTTCACGTGTCCGCTTTCAACGGGCCGTTCATCGCCCGGATCGCCGCGTAGCACGACGAGAAGTCCGGGAAAATCAGGTCGACCTCAATTCGTCGTGTTGCCCACAGCCATCATCGAAGTTGAGGAAATAACTCAAAGCGTCGTACTGGAATCTTGGCGGCCTGGGCTTGCTGGTGCTCCTGTTGAAGCGGCGAATGTACGTCTTCCACTTGGGTCCGGCGACGAGTTCGGACCATTCCCTCAATTTCTTCAACGCACCTATCCCTTTCTCTCCTCAACTCCAACGAACAGTACTCTCCTGTTGTTCTGTACCCGAGATTGAAATGCGCTCCCAATGATCGGACCGACAGGATTTGAAGCAGGGGAAATTCAAAGAGAAGCAGCACGAACGGCTGAAGAAGGCGGCCTCTTGTAAATCATCGGCAGCATCTTCGTCTATAGGGGGCAATTCAGCGGTAGAGTGCGCCATCAATTAATTAACCGGAAAGGAGAGAGGATGAAATTAGGGGTCGGGTAGGAGCAGAAGATGAAGGTGTTAATTCTTCCCCGCCAAAACCTGATTTAGGGTTTGCTTCGCCATTAACACTGGCCCTCTGCAAACCCAACCTCCCTTCCGTCCTACTTCTCTCTGATTTTTGCATGTGCAACGGCGAAAAAGAGTGAACGCTGGGGAAGGGATACCGGGAGAAACCGGTAACTTCGCGGTTTTTATATATTTTTACGTATATGTATATGTATACACACATACACTGGTAAACGGAGCGTGTACAAAAAATAAAAAAGATACGTATAAATACTTACCCGTGAAAATTATTTGAATAAGATTGAATCTACATTACAATTTCAATTAAACGAACAATGAAAAGTATCAAGTACACCATAAAAGCATGCATATAAAATTTCATGTGAACTTGTAATATAAATATTTAAATCATATATGAATACCGAAATTAAAACCATCAAAGCCAAACACATAAAAACTCATATTAAAATGAAGAAACAAATATAAAATAAAATTACCTTTCAGAGGGTCAAAGAATCCTTGATTCTTAACGAGTTGTCAGTAAACTGCAGTAAGAATTTCATAGGTCATATTTCATTTTTCTACTTCTTTCCCATTTTTCTAATCATAATTATTTAAAAAAAGAAAGAAATATAAAAAGTGAACACGCGGTGGTTAAAATAAAATGTCTGATGTGGCCTCATAAGGATTGAGAGAGGGAGAGACATGGTAATTAAAACTCAAGTGACAGTAATTTATACAAATAATTTTAATAATTTTTTCTTCCATTTTAAATGAAATTACAAAGTTATTTATGTAATTACACTATTTACAATCAAAATTATATTTGCCTAGTACTTGTAGACTTTATAAATAGTGACAGATAGATATATGCTAGGTTTGTTCTGCGATTTTAATTATTATATATATTTTTAAAATTTAATTTATACTATTATTGTAAAAAAAATACTTAAAAAAACACTCAAATTTAAAAACAAATATAAACATAATCTGTCCACAACTGTGAAACATTGCTGTCAGTTGCCAGGTGGACAAGGTCAATTAGGTTTAAACTTTACGGTCGGGTTGGGGTGTGCTTGGTTTGTGTTTTTTTCTTCTCTCCCTCTTCTTTTCTTTTCCTTTTTTTTTTCTTTTTTTCTTTTTTCTAATTTGAGGTTGGAAACAAAAATAAAATGTCCAACGGATAAAGTTAATTCTAATGTAAATATACAAGTTACACTGATGCTGTGCAACGGTGTATGCACGTATATTTAAAATATATTTTTTAATATGACGTAATTTTGTTGCTTATATTGTATTTAATGCGCATACGTGAATATTTAAAGAGTAATTTATAAGTATTAATTAAATTTACATAGCACAAAGTTTAATATTATTTTAAGATATCATTAATTTTATGAAGTAAAAGGAATGATAAAAAAACATTAGAATAGTAAGATTGAAAAATATACACTGAAGTGTAAATTAGATAAAATTGTTGCACGGGAAAAGACGTGGGAGAACTTAGAAGAGAAAATTAGTGGAGAAAAACTGCCCATTAATCGTGTAAAAATTTAATTACTGTAAAAAATTCACTCTTAATAGATATTGTCAATTCAAATCCACATTATCTCTCTCTCTCTCTCTCTCTCTCTCTCTCTCATTGGCCTTTTGCGAAAGCTGGTGGCAAGTGTTAGGTGATTTTAACTTATTATTTTAATATATAATGCAAATTGAGGGATTGACAAGTGACCTAATTTTAAAACAAATCAAAGCATAAAAAGGGAAACTCTTAACAAATTAAACAAAACATGAACGGATCAGTAGATCCCATTACAAAACAAGGGTGCCACTCATCCCCCTTTTTAAGGGTCGTACGTGCTAAATCATATATAAGAATCTGTATGATTGATGGTTGGTGCTTGCACTATATGTGTGGGTGGTTTTATTTAATTATTGGCAGGCCCGTTACTTAAACATGGATTTGGACAATAATTAACATGCAAACTATAATTTTTGTAATATTTTCCCCCCGTTTTTTTTATAATTTTTTTTAAGGGAATCACTTAAGTAGGATGACAACGCGGATTAATTATTTTGGGCATGATTCCCCCCGTTATCAGATTATCATAGCTATGTTCGGTTTGTTACCGAGGTCCATAGAAAAATGTTAGTGATTTAGGTAGCTAAGAAATTACATTTGATATTAAGTTGTAAAAAGAAGAACTTGATGCGATAGAATGTTAGTTTATAAACTATAACTATATATATATATATATATATATATGAATACAAGTAAAAAGAAAATATAGAGATATGGGTGTACTGATTTGGTTTTATAAAGTTATAAAAATAAAAAATAATTAGTTAGTGATATTATGTAAAAGATAGAAAAATTTAAATTTAAAAAAATTTATAAAATAAAATGATTAACTTATAAAATTATCGAATGTAAGTAAATAGTTTAAAATGAGGAAATAAAAACATCCCATGTTGTAGTATACTGATGAATTGTTCACCTCATATATTGGCAATTTAAGAGTTAAGAGAAAAACAATTGGTTTGTCTTTTATGAATTAAAAATTTTCCTTCGCGACAAGACAATTCCTTTCTCCTCCAGAAGAAAACTTGTCATTGATGTGCCAAGGCAAAAGAAGGGAAAGAAAAGACAAACAAATATATTGGTGTAGGCTGAGGAAAATTCCAGAAAAATAGAGTATATATCAATTAAGAGCGAGCAGGCTTCGCGTGAAAGAAACCTTTGCCAATTGCGACGCCAATCCTTCAATAGTTTCCATGTTGACAAGCACAAGCCATTCCAATTACCTCATTGCCGACGTAATCCACCACGCACTGCTCTTCGACTTTCACTCTACGTATAGTTCACATTATTATACGTACGTGAAAAAAATTATGGGAGAGATATAATTAGGTTACAATCCACGTAATTAATATTATTCATTCAGTTTGGCCATGTTTGTTTCCCAATTAAGATGAGGAAGAAAATTTTGAGTAATTTGAGTAGAGATATATATAAAATTATGTTTGGTTTGCAATGCAAGATTTAAGAGGATAGGGAAATTACTTTTGTATATATTTTAATATATAATAATTATTGAATAATGTGGTAGTATATAAATTTATAAAGTAATACAAAAAATGAATTTGAGTAGGAAAATAATTTGACAGTGAATAGATATAATGATTGAAAAATTATTAGTTAGTTATAAAAAATAAAGTTGAGCAAAATTTAAATTTGAATTTGAATAAAATTTGTATGGTAAGATGTTTAGTCTGTAAAGATTTTTAAATGGCGATAAACTGTAAAAAGTTTGAAAACATGGACTTTGCCATTCAGGTCTACGTACATACAAAATTTTCCAAATTTAGCTTCTGAGCCTCTATGATCTACTAATGGCACATATATATATATATTTTTTATAAATTGAAGTGTTGGTTAGCAGAGTTCAATCAATTAGGTATCAAGCAGTCACTGTAACTATATTCTTTTATTTTGTCATTTACCACTCGCACCTTCTCAAATAATAATGAAGTTTAAACCATCAAAATTATTAATAAGTGGAACATGCGTTTGAATCTCATTAACACGAGTATTCCATTTTCTAATTTTAATATTTAGACCTTCGTATTATTTAAAAAATACAACTGGTTGTACTTACAGATAATGTCTAACACGTATGCTAATCGTTAACTTTGATTAAAGTTTAAGTTCACTAAAGTTTTTCCACATAATTTAATTGCATGTTACCTCATGCAGACGTGTTTGAATGGAACACTTTTGTTCGATTCTCCCAAGTCAAACAAGCACATAGCTCAACCCTTCACACTATATATATAGGCCCCAAGCTTCAAGTTATCAACTTCTTCACAAATGGTTCCCTTTCGGAACAAGCTTTGATATTTAAAAGCTTATTATTCCCAATTTGAAAAAGAGATTATTTCATGGCCGGAAACCACCCAAAATATCTCCTCTCCCTCTTGATTCTTTACATGTTTTTTGCTTCCATTCTGTCACGCCCTGTCCCAGTTGATATTCACAGTCACCAGTGGCCACCTCCTCCTCCTGTCCAGGCCGACGAGGCTCATCGGTATCGCGACGAATTCGTGACACGCCGAGTTAGTACCAGGAATTCTGGTCCGAGCCCTGGGGAAGGACATTCAAATAGTAATAGTTCTCACCATTGATAGGAGTGCTTGACCACACCAGGTGATCCTCAGTGTAGCTTTTGATATTTCTTCATTTTTTCGGAAGCCGATCATATTCTTGCAGTGTACGCTTGTTCTTTCAATTTTGTATATTTTTTTTGGAAATTTTTATGTTAATTAAATCTTTCGGAAAAGATTGATGTAATATGGCTCCACTCTATGGAGGGTTGGTAGCGAAATGGTTGCCAGCTTGAGTTCTTTGGTGGCTTGTTGAGCAATGGACAATGCTTGCAAGGAATAAAAGACCCTTGCATGTGGAAATTCCTTTCCCCATTTTCTATTTTTTTTTTTTTTTTGTATTAAAAGATGCCAGCAGCATCGATTTCTTAATTTGCTACAACGCTATCATGAGATATTATTACTGTGCAACTTCTTCCCAGCTTACGTGAAAGACCCAAAATCATTATTGTGCGGGTACATGTGTTTTTGTTCTGTCGTTATATTTTAATTTGGTTAACGCCCAGAGTAGGTTGTTGAGGGCCCAAAGAGGCTTGGACTTGTCCCGTAATTTTCCTCGCCAATTGGCCTAACCGGACGTTAATTTATCCCAACAGGCGCTGCTGATAGGTCTTGTGGGTCTACACTCGAAAAACAATATGCTAAGCGCTTGAAATCATAACGAACATCGCAAGTTTATAAAAATAAAAAATTAATTAAATAATCAAATTATGTCATCACTTAATATATTTTTAATTGGTGAAGCATTTACAAGAACTTGCCACGTAGCAAGAGTATTCCAAGCATGTCCAGATAGCCTATGTTTGATTCCTTGTTTTGCATTATTTATCTCTCATTTAAAATTTTATAAATAAAATATCTTAACTTATAAATTTTATTTGAATTTAAATTTAAAATTTTCTCCTCTTATGTTTTATAATTAACTAAATATTTTTTAATCATTATATTTATTTATAATTAATTCAACATCTATCTCTATAATTTTATTACTCAGAATCATAAATATTTATACCTTATGAATATATATACTATTAATTCATCCAATCATTATAACATATATATATATATATATATGTGTGTGTGTGTGTGTGTGTGCGCGTGTGTGTGATTTTCTTATTCACTCAAACTTTAATACTGAACATATTTTTTATACTCACCTAAATCAAACAAATTTTCCTACCCACTCTAATAAAGAACTAAACATTGCCTACTGGATGCTTAAAGGATGCACAATAAAAATAATTTTCCTCTTATCAAAATCTACACATACCACCTAATAAAATTATCATTTTTATGTTTTTGTTTTTCATATTTTTATACTATTTCTAAATTTTTACACCAATATTCTTTCCTCACAATAATTTGCATCCAAACTAAACCTTGACTTTTCAGTAATAGTGTGAATGAAATGGTGGAAAAGACTTAATTTTCCCTATGCTAAATTTTTTAGTCTCTAGACTTAAACACTCTAAGGTTTGTGATTCCATTCGGACTGTACCACTTGTCTACTACGGATAAACTCAATTTCAATGATAAGAAAAGATTGGTTATTTTATCTAATATAATAAAATATTTATTTTAATTAATTAAAAGAGTTCACAATAAAATCAAAAAATTATATAATACATAATTCGAATTATGATTAAGTAATTAAAACGATAGAAATTACTATACATTATTTAAATTACTATTTTAATTTTACATTATTAATTGAATAATTTTTTAAGATTGTAATAAAACAATAAATATAATAATATTAAATAGTCAACTTTATTATTAAAGATTAATTAGTTTATACAAATTATTTTATCACTCGATGTAATTTTTTTAATTATATTCCCATCTAAATAAGTGGACAAGCTAGGTGAGAAAACTACATTTGACTTTTTAAAGCCCCGAATTTTGATAGTTCAACCCCACCCAACCACGCTTAACCTTAGTTAATCCGTCTGAAGTTATATTAACACACAGTGTGCCGCCAACGGAGTTCGGTCATCACCCAAAAATGGAGAACTCAAGATATTGTTGGGGTTCTTATGCGAAGATTTCCACGTGGCATTGGACAAGAACACACGGTACATGACCACCGTTCTATTCTAGAAGCCTGAAATGGATTGACATGATCTGCATAGATAAACTCATTATACAATCTTACCCTGTTCCTTCTTTTTGTACGTCATTTTGGAGATAGCCGCCTTTTTAGATTGTCATTCCACGGGAAAACGCAGCTTGGTTATATATTATATAGCCTTAAGCCCTTTAAAATTTGTTTCAGGAAGCATCTTTCCATCAATCAACGTCGTATTCATTTTCTTTGTTAATATTATAATTTAAAAAATTATTTTAAATGATAAAAAAAAATTGTATGAATTATTTAATTTTTAATAACTATATTTATTAAAGTTAACTATTTAAGTGATTATATTTATTTTTTTATTATAATTTTACTAAAAATATTATTTAATTAATAATATTAAAATTAAAATAATAATTTAAATAATTCATATGTAATTCTTAACTTCTTAATTATTTAATCATAGTTTTCATATGAGATTATTTATCCTACAAATTTATAATTTAATAATAAGCTTTTATTTATTCAAAGACTTTAATCAATTAAAGTAAATATTTGATCAAGTTGGATAAAATAATTTATTCTAAATTATCACTCAAAATAAGCGTGCTCCAATTTTATGATTTAATAATGAGTCCTTATTTAATTAAGAATTTTAATTAAGTTGAATAAAATAATATATCTTATATTATCACTCAAAGTAAATATATCTCCATTAAACAGTCTTTTTTTAATCAAAAATTTTAATTAATTAAAGTAAATATTTAATTAAGTTAAATAAAAAAATTTATCTTATATTATCGCTCATGAATATACTCTAATTTTATGATTCAATGACGGACCTAATTTAATGAAGAACTTTAATCAATCGAGTAAACATGTTCGGAAAGAATTGACAGGAAGGCTACTCAGGTGGGAAATCTTTCTTCACAAAAGTAAAATTGGATATCCGAAGAACTTTGTGATCAGAGAACAATCACTTCAGACCAACTTCTATACATTCACACCTATTTCATATCGTCAAAAGCTAATACATACACATCAATAGCCATACGAGTAACTCATGTAATTATATGATCTCGACCTGATATTCTGATTGTTGTGGATTGGATCTCCGAAGTCAACAGCTTTGATGACCATTGCCTCTCGCCGTCCTTCCTGTTCTTGGACTGCTCCAAACACGATTTCATTCGTTTCACCGTTTTGCTGCTCATAGTAAGTCCGAGGGCTGGTGGCCTGGTGCTTCTGATGGTGCTGCAGCTGCTGCGCGTGGCGCTGTGGTGGTTGGTGATAGTCACCATTCCATCCACCGTAGTGGGATTGGCTTGGCTTGAATTGCCTGGTCTTCTCCATGTCCTTGGTCATGTGAGGGTAGCTTTTTCTTGGCGTAGGTTCTCTGGTCTCAAGTGGCGGAGGCTCATCTTCATGTGGGATTACAAAGCTCTCTTGCACGGGCCAAGTGTTGCCGTGTCGGGAAGGGTGGTGATAATGCTGCTGCATGTAAGGATGGATTGGCTTTTTTCTGAAACCTGAGAACAATCCACAGATAATCTCGACTATGGAGGAGCCGGTGTAGATGAAAAGCCTTCCCAATGAGCTAAATAAGCCCTCTTCTTCTTTGTCGTCTTCAGTAGGAATCAGAGGAGGCCGGACAGATTTTGGGGGAGGCGTCTGATACGGTGCAGGTGGCATGCCCTTTACACTAGCCCTTGGTTCCTGGAAGAAGTGGCCAACAGGAAGCACCAAGAAATCCTCGTTTAGTCAGCTTCACAAAAGTAATTCAACTTCTTACGTTGGACTTGGCTACAAACTTACAGAGTTGTACGAAAGAATGGAGCCAATACGACGTTGTAACAAGGCAAGCATGTAGCCAAAGAAACAAGCTCCAGCAAGCATTGCTATGCCTGAAATGATAATAAAAAAGACTTGATGGGAATATGAAATTAAGGCAATGGGAAGAAGATGGAATAATTTTTTTGTTCTACCTAAATGAACATTGCTGTCATCCTGATGCGAACAATCTTCTTCATGGAGTTGGATCTCCCGAATTGCCTGATTCCCTCGGTCTACGACCAAAAGAGAGCAGCTATTTCCAATGTAGACCACATCGAAATCATCTGAAAACTTGGCATCTTCACTTGGGCCATCGACATGCCCTCCTCCTCGGCCCAACTTTCCACCTGCAATTGTAACAACTCCTGCACAAAGAAAAACACAAATGTCTGCATCCAGGCAAGAGACTAAGATTCCTTCAAGTTGACAAATATGTTGGGAGTAGATGACTAGAAGTGTTGTTTGGGAATATAATAGTTGTAATTTTTATTGACTTACTAACCAGTATCAGTTATCTTTCTGATCGCCATATTCCTTGCGTCTGCAACATATACGTTTCCACTATCATCTACAGCAAGTCCTTTTGGGTGGTTCAATCTTGCTTCTCTTAGCTTCCCATCCACATGACCAGTGTACCCCTCAGCTGATCCAGCAACCAACTTAGGTCTGCTATCTGTGGTCAGCCGAGCATTATTGTAATCCATTCAACTCATTGAAACAAGTGTACGTAGAAAGAAAAGCTGCATCACACCTAGTTATTCTTTCACAGAGCCATCCCAAGCAACTAAAATTTTTCGTTAAGAAAATGATATGGGTAATTTAGCTGCAATCCACTCATTGGCATCAAGTGAAATAAAAACTACAATAGAAGAACGGACTAAGAGGGTTGCAGTTGGATTCAAAGAGATTTGAGCAAATCCGCAAATCTAGATAGCAAGTTTTAATAATGTCTCCAGTGTCACATAATCTCATGCCATTGTTTTATTTAATTGCAGTCATCCATGGAGCATAGTAACTTTGAATTACATTTTGACTATTGATCAAAGAGAGAAGCACGCATCCCCGAATCTAAGAGCCGCGACAGAAAAAAACCAAAGGTTTAATTTAAACTTGTAATTCAAGCTTGCAAACTTGCCAAGTTAAGCCCCACGAACTGAACTTTTCCCTGTATATAGATGCAACGTGTTTAGGTCAGCAAAAGCCAAAAAATAGCCCTGAAATGAATCTAAAAAGGTATAAAGCAGTGGGGTAACCCACTATGACCAAACTTGTTCGGGGAGGAGAGGTACCAAAGACTCACAAATTTTGAAATTAGAGAATCAAATCCAGAGAAAAAGATTTACAGAACCCACGAAAAGAACCTTCTGAGCAAAAGCAAGTCCAGAACCTTATGACTTAAAGTACTTGTAAACAACACAAAATATTAAGAGTGATCTCCACGAAAGGAATTTAAAGAAACTGGTAGCGAGCACATCAACAACTGAGGTGAGTCGTAAGTTGTTGCACAAAGCTTTTTGGTGTTCACATTCATCACATTCAACTCAAAGATGGCAACTATATTGCAAATACGAGCAGAATTTATGCAAGATTATATTCATTAGTCATCGAGAATAATCATAAATGAATCAAGAATAGAGTCCGGCAACTCACATCTAGACGAAGGAGTAGAGATCTTGTAAATGTTGCTGTTCTCAGAGTCCAAGACCATGATATCTCCAGCTGCTGAGACCTCCACTGAGTAGGGTTCAATCCCGAGCTTGCTTCCATCAAACACTGTTTCAACTATGTACCCACCTTCAAATTTGATCATTGAACGGCTGGAGACAGCTGAAACCAACAGACCTCATTAATCAATTGACTTCAATCAAAGCACCCAGACAAAAAACAGAGGAATTCTCGAAAATGTGGGTTAATGGAATAACCTGTACCGGTTTTGGTGGTTGGTTTCAGTGACCACAACCTCTTGAGAAATGGAAAGAGCACATTTGTGACCATCCCACCAACAACTTCTGGATATGAACGAAAAGACAAAATTCTCAAGAAATTAAATCTAACATCAAGAAAAAGTCAGTGCTAGGAGAATTTCAAAGAACATGTAATGTAATGGGTATCATATAAATATGCACTCACTTGCAGCGGGTGATGCAGAAACTGAGGAGAAGCCAGCAAGAAAAATCACAATAAACACAAGAAGAATGGTGTGATTTCTTCCCATTGTTCCTATTTGACTACGCAAACGACCGAAAACAACAATAGTATTTCAAGAAATTGCTGAGTGTAAGCTCAACGTTCCTGCCCTCTTTTATACACTGAAAATATTTAACACACTGTACTTTCGATGGGTAGTAAACTAAAGAGGCCTGGGGGAGGGGGGGGGGGGGGGGGCAGTGCAAAAGCGAAAAGTGGTTTAGTAGTAAAATTGAAGGGAGCTCTGTTCAAGGTAACAAAAGCAAAGGAATTGATAAATAAAGAAAAGAAAGATGAGACTACTAAACTCAAGTGCACTTTAAAGCTGAGCACATATGCTGTTTTGTTTTGTCTTAACAGCACAAAACAACTGTGTCTGAATCCTTGGTCTTGTCAGATGGGAGTGTGATGACTCGTGTAGCAGGGCAGCCTTTGATTGCGGCCAAGGAGCAAATCGAGAGGATTGGATCAAGCTTAAGAAAGAGCAGATAACATTGGAATGTACATTATATAATTTGGTTGTCTCTTTGTAGACAAATCCCTCAATCCTGCGGGGTTCCATTCGGGTTTAGACGAATAATTGCTCTTTTTCTATCTTTTGGTCAAAACTAGACTGATGTTTAAATACTTGTACCATACATCTCAAAAATAAATTAAATTTGCATCAAAAATCTCGACATATCTGTATTAATATTAAATAAAAAAAGTGCTGAGGTGTACGTAGGAGTTCACTGTAATTTCTAGATAGGTTGGCGTTGTGGATCTGTATAAATGAGCAACAAGAAGTGGTCTAGGGTGAAACTCACCGTAAATGTCACCAAAAAGTTTTCCCATCTTCTTTGGCAATGCATCCCTTTCAGTGAACACGAAAATGCCCAAAAGAGGTAACAATTCCCTCTCTCTTTATTAGAATTGCACACTCACACATCTATTTATTGAATACATATGTGGTTCATCTGTGCATTTTAAGGCAGACCTATTTACTTCATCTTAACTCTCTTCCTGTGCAGGATGTTAGCTATCATTTACATGAGCGTAAATCAACCAACAGTCGGATACAGAAACAATTACACATTGTAAATCATTCCCACCTCTAATGTCGATGCACGAGGAAAACTCAAAGCATACGTTGGTGCCCTCGAGTTCCTTCGCAAGAAATCGTATC
Source organism: Avicennia marina (assembly GCA_019155195.1). Taxonomy (NCBI): domain Eukaryota; kingdom Viridiplantae; phylum Streptophyta; class Magnoliopsida; order Lamiales; family Acanthaceae; genus Avicennia; species Avicennia marina. The sequence continues at coordinate 13,432,024 of CM032765.1, forward strand.
CCACATCGATGGCAACTCTCTTGATCAAACTTGAACCCGTCTTAGCTTTCACATAGCAGTGGGCTAGTATGAACGCCATTCCTGCTTCCCTTGCTTCCATCAGTTCCTGCAACTCTGCTCGTGTCTCTCTGTTAATTTGTGGGCTTTCCGGGGCAAGGAACCTAACTCCTCTCCTTGGGACCTCTGGTGAACTGACTTCTCTTGGCTCTCTTAAGCTTGTTGCTTCGGACAATTCTTCATCCTCACCCCAAGTCTTGACACCATTCGCGTGTGTAGATGTCGTCCCAATGACGGCCATCTTCTCTTCATTCTCAAGATTGTTAAAAGTGCCGCTGCATTCTGACCCCGCTGACCGAATAAACTCTGCTATACTGCGTATGAGATCCTCTTCAAACTCCACATCATTCATAAGAGTGTCGAAGTATCCATAACGTGCTATGCATCGATAAACTCTGTGTTCTTTTGGCCCAATTCTTCCCACCAAGTATCTCTCCTCTGGTCTCACATGAGGCACGGGAACATATTTGATGCAGAACAACACGAGAACCTGATGGAAAGCAGGTAGATTCGTTATGAAATGGGTGAAGATGGCAGGAATTCCAGAGACAAGTTCTGTATGCATTAGGCCAATGCCCGGGACACGGACGATCCCGAGGCTTGGACTGCCCAAGCCTAGGAGCCAATCGACAGAGACTTTGTTCTGAACATCAAACTCGTACTTCTTCAACGTGCCGTAATGCCAGAAGTACATTATAACCAGAAAGATGAAAGAAAGGGCAACCGGGACCCAAGCCCCTTCAAGGAACTTGATCAGAGAAGCTGAGAAGTAGAGTGCTTCAATGGAACCAAAGAACAATATGAAGCATGTGGCTAGAAGGACACTTCTGTTCCAGCATAATATAATGACAAGAGACATAAGGCATGTCGTCACCAACATAACGGTTATGACCACAAGACCTGCTCCAGCAAAAAGGGAAAATGAGACAGTGAGTGCAGTTGTACTTAACCAGGTTAAAGGTGCTGCTGAGGCATTGCTAATAGGAAAAACTAGACTTCCTTGAAACATGTCATGAGGTAAAACAGAATTCTCCAATTTACATGGATGAAAGAATAACTACAATCGCCATACTTCACCAATGCAATGGCAGAGAAAGATAAAAAAAAAGGGGAACCGATGCAAGTCATACCACAGTTACCTAAACATACAGAATTAGCTCTAGAGGTTACCTGACGCATTACTAATGTGTTTTGTGTTCCTAAAGCCAACAGTAACAGCCAAACAGAGTAGCATCAATGTCCAGTTGATTTCTGGGATGTAAATTTGCCCACATATTTTAGACGATGTATGTATTATTTTGACCCTCGGAAAGCAACCTAATGCACAACACTGCCTGATTATGGAAAAGGTCCCCGTAATGATAGCTTGGCTTCCCACCACTGCAGCAAGTATAGCAATTGCAAGAACTGGCCATCGGATCTTTTCTGCAACAATAAAAGGAAAAAGAATCAAAATCAGACTGATGGCTGTGTTAATTTTATTTTAAGTCTAAACCTCACAAAATAAAACTAAAGTTCAAATAGATTATATCCAATACCAGGCACCGAGACGTAGAATCCGATCCTGTAGTCACTCTCAATAATGTGATGTTTGGAAAGATAAGCAGCTTGTCCCATATAGGCCAGGATTAAGGATGGATAGACAACAAAGCTAAAGGCTATCTGCAGTGGACCGGCTTTCAGTTATAAACAAACTTTCAGAATGTTGTGCGAGAGCTCATTGATATGTAGCATGAAGTGAAGCATCAGCTAATTATACACAATAACCAAGAAATGTGATCCAAATGTGATGCACACAAATATCATAAATAAAGTTTTATGCTTGAATCAAAATCTTGGTTTTTTACTGAAGAACTAAAATTTACCTTGATGGATAACTGCGAAAAGTGTCCAAGATCAGCAAACATAGCCTCCGAACCTGCATTCATACTTCATTTAGTGGCAACTAAGCATCTACTTGAGTACAGAAACCACATAGCAGACCATAAGCTCTTAGACCTGTTATACATAACAAAATCCCTCCCAAGGACATCCAGCCTGCTCTTCGGGTCTTATTCAAAAATATATACATGTAATAAGGTGAAAGTGCCTTGTAAACATGGGGGTTCCAGTGAAAGATATTGTATACTCCAATCGAGCTGATGCAAAAAAGCCAAGTTATCACTATTGGTGCAAAGAGATATCCTAGTCGGTGGGTCCCGTAATGTTGCAGCCAAAATAAGAACACCAATATTATGCAAGCAACTGGAAGTTCTACATCTGCAGAGCGTGTAAAATTCGATCAGAATTATTTGACAACAATATTCTAATATTAGGAGAAAATTCTGCAGGATTGGCTAAAGGTATCAACATTGAGCTGAAACCATCAGGATTCAGTACACATGAATTTCACATATAGAAATGCTTCGGTAACTCATAGAATAAAAGCAGCGTAGAGGCTACATGGTCATGAATATAATAGTAAAGCTAATATCAATAGGACATGAGCAAATTGTGTATGCACAAACTATTGATCCTTGAACAGATATGCTTACAATAACTACAGAAATATGACACGAGGAGTTAGTGTGGTTTTGGAGGAAAATCTTTCCATTTTTGAAAATAAAGCCTTGTTTTGGGACGCCCTCGAAGCAACAAAATTTGGGACAAAGGGAATATATCATAGCTAAGTTTAGTTAAACTCTTACATTAAAATCTTCATCGTAAAAATATGTATCTTTATACGTACAAAATCACAATTAATTTTTTCTTCTCACTGTTATATAAGATTAACATGATTTTCTTCAATGCAAATAACTACAATTTTTGACATCTTGTTTAACTTGACATAAATACTACTCACAATTTACATGGAATGCATTCGAGTTCTGTCCTGCAATTTCTTCTTATATGATTATCGTATCTTGTGGCCATGTGTTTGCATTGTAATTCATGTCACTGTACGAAGTAGAATGCAAAATAGGTGCTTGCCCAACGCCCATTACTGTATCCTGGTGTTCACTTTAAACAATGTTCTAGTCACAAAATAAAGTCGTCGTCATCTGAAGATGACGACTCATCTTTATTGCTTTTTTCCCCATTTTCATAAATGTTTTACTGTACAGCAGTGCAATGTTATCCACAAAAATCTTATGATAGAAGCATAATTCTTTTTACTTCAAGTTGCATGGCCCTTTGTGATGATACCCACATATCTACCGCAATCAGGCAAGATGTGACATTACTTTAAACAGATAATAAGGATTTGACTTTGATTTAAGCAGAAACTTTGTCCTAGAAAAAGAACGGTCCCCCGGTTTCGCATTTCCATGAAAATTTGGTAAATTTTCATTGTTCGATGAACTACATGTCCACGGAATAAAATGACCTGTTAGGTTCAATTCAATGCACTAACATAACTAAAAAATCATACGGTAGAGTCTCCTCCTTAAGTCCAAACTCTATCTCAATCTCAATTCTCCTTTAATATTTAACTATGCCACAACTCGGGCAATTCACGTCATTCAACATATAAACATTGCAAAATCCTAAAAAGAATCAAACTGGCAAGCAAAAGACAAAAGAGAGGGCCTGCAAGAAATTGGCTTTTTAAGGATTTCCTTTGGCATTTGTAGAGAAAAGATGAAAAGAAAGTGAAAATGTCAACAGCTGAATTTGAAAAGTGCTATTATGATTCTTCAGGTCTACTCAACCAGAAGATCTGGTAGATAACCAAATTTCTTGACTTATGAATGACAAACAGCCCATACTTGTTCAAAGCAGAGAAGAATAATCCCAACATGAATGAATATGAACAATTCTATGGAAGAGAACAGACTCACATTGGTGATGATGTTTTGACACAACAAGCTCTAATCCTGAAACTGCAGAAAAAACTGCAAAGACAAGCAAAACACAAATCTCAGTTCAAATCTGCAGCATAAAACGATCAACTCAAATTTTCAATCCATACCGGAAATCGCGGGAGTAAGAACTCCATCCCCAATCACCATACAAGTCCCAAGCAAAGCCAAAGTAAGCAGCATCCTCTGCAGCACTCTGTGCTTCTCCAACAAGCGTCTCAATCTCAAACCAAGGCCCCTATTACCAGATGCAACTACATCTTTCTTGTACTCATGTAATTCCTCATCAGCAAGCTGCCCATTAGGCAAAGTGCTCACCCTCGCATGGCGGCACAGCAAAGAATACAAGGCAAAAGTCCCCCCTTCTCCATTATCATCAGCTCTAAGAACTATGAACACATACTTAAGCAGGGGAATCAAAGTTAAAGTCCAGAAAACAAAAGATAAAACTCCAAATATTTCCTCATTAGTTTCTGAATGTTGAATATCCTCTGCAAAAGTACTCTTGTAGACATACAAAGGGGAGGTACTTAAATCCCCATATACAACACCCAAACTCTGATAAGCCAATGTCAATATAGTCCTCCAGGATTCTCTCTGCCAAGAAACAAAACACAATCCAATAGTACTAACTATCTGAAAAACTAACTAAAAGCACAGATTTTTCGGGTGCAAAGGTTTCACCTTTAGAGAATGGTCCGGTCTCCAGCCTTCAATATCCATCACAGGCCTTCTCAAAATAATGGGAATATCATTCCTTGGCTAATATCTGAAAATTATTAACAGCCCCTTCGAGCAAACAATAAAATTAGCCTTTTTTGCCAGCCAGAACACTCCAAGAAAACCAGAAACGTACTTTCCTAGAAAGAAAACACACACAAGGAGCAATCTTCGGAGAGAAACATAAGGATAGTGTCAGAGGATGAACCACTGAAGCAAAGCCAGTGGGAAATTGTGCTCTAGAATATTTTCTAGCATATTGTCTCTGAAACATATGTAATGTACGATACCGAACTATACGACTGACTAAAATAATTTAATAATCAAAATATGCTTGCTAATCGCTGGCCGTCTGTTGAAAATATATACTTTCAAAAGATCAAGAAAGCCACTCCATTGGACAAACAAATTACTTGATAAATGATGACAAAGAAAAACCGTCGAAAAGAAACGTGCGAGAAAAGGGACTGTGAATAGTGAAGTTTGTAAGATAATGGGGGAGGTTTCGGTTCTCTAAACCTGCTTCACTTGTCTGTTTGTATTTTTGTTCGGGTTCTATGTAATAGAATATACTGAGTTGGGGAGGAGCAGTGAGCTTCTATATCTTCTTCTGTGCTAGAAATGCTACTTTGGCTACACTTCTTGTATGTGGACTCTTGAATGTGTTTGTGCGGTTGAAGAATGGGAGGTGGGTAGGCGCGGAGTACACGAGTCGGCTGCCATTAATTCGTAAACTTTGGCCTCGACTATGAACGCAACGTGGCACGATAAATGAACGCACTCCACTCATTAAAGCAGAGTGGTTTGACTCAGTATAGGACCGATAGTAATGAACATTTATTTTGTTTTGAAACAAAAAAGGAGGCATTTATTTTTTTTAGTGATCTTTTTTCTTAATTCTTGTTTTTCTTTTTTCACTTCAATTGTGATTGTATGAACTTTTTTCTTCTCATGCGTGTGTGATATGCTTATCTGTGTTTGGATGCAAATTTGTATCAGTTTATCCTTATCAAAATTTATAATTTTAAATATAGCCTAAACAAATTTTTTAATCTCTCTCACACTTGCATGCTATTAAAAGGTACCTTAAAAAGTAAATTATTTCATCAAAGTTAAGGTTTTACTTCCATCCTGATTAGCAATACATGCAAATAAAAAATGAAAATTAGCAATTCAAATTTAGGGTTGAAACATTATTAATCGGTAACATCAATGGATACATTGTTTTGGGCAATGTGTGTTAGCTAAGTTTTAATTTATTCATGATCCATTAAATTTTATATGATCAAATATACTATTTAATAAAATTCAAATTTAAAATCAAAAATTTTCCTTTTACTTATATATATAATTATTATTTTTATATACTATCACATCATTTAATCATAATCATATATTCTATAAATACATAAATTTAAACAAATAATTTTATCTATTCCATAAAATCATTCATTCTAAACATATTATAATACATTTCCATCCAAACAACATTCCCACTAGAAACCCTTCTCCCGAACATGGTTTGCTTTTTCTTCTTCCTCGTTTTAATTTTTGAACAGTCAAAAACGCCTCTGTTGTTGGAATGCAAATTTAACATGATTTATCAAAGCTAAATACGTGTTGAAATTACAATTAATCGTGTTGTTGAATTATATCGACTTGATTGACAAAACCCTTTTGCCGCCTTCATGTTTTTCTAATTTTATTTCCCTCTACGACTGACAAAATAAAAACGTGCATGAAATCAATTTGGACTTGGCAGAATAAGAACGATATGAAGAACTGAAAAAGGGTCACCTATGCTTGGATGTCAATGTGATATTATTTTTTTTCTCGTTAAAATCTGCACTGGTAAACATATTAACTATTAAAATTATTCATTTTATTTCTTTTTTTTGTTTTTGCCTTCTACACTATTTCTGTATTTGTATGCCAACTTTTCTCTCCGACAACAATTAGATTCAAACAAAGCCTTGAATTTATGGGTCCATCTTTTTGAATTTTCATGTTGCACTAGAAATTGAATATTTTGAGCACCTTACCTACTATTTTTACGTTTGATGTATAATATGTGAGATAAGAAGAAAAATGAATTAAAGATTTCAAAGGGGTCATTGTTTTCATTCATGAGTTTGCTACCCCACTCGAAATAGTACAATTAATTAATTTACAATAATCAATTAAATATTATCCAAAGCCAAAGGAAAGGCTACAAATATAATAATCGGTTGAACAACTTCAGAAAAAAAATGATAGATAAATAAATTACGTGCGTAAGTAAGTCCAAAGATGAGATGAGATAATTAACCAGTTTATGATACTGCTACCATCCCTTAAAATTTTTTTTTTTAATGATAAGATTAAGAGGTGAAAGCAAAGTAGGGATCAAAACGATCAGGTCAGCAAAACTTCTGCCCACTGCTGCAAATTTATAGCTATCGTAAAACTGTTGGAAATAAATTTCAATATTTTCTCATATATTAAAACTATTTCCAATATTTCATTTTAATTAATTTGTCTATGTGAAATGTTGTTTATTTAAGTTTAGTGATGCATTATTGTCGTGGTTTTAGTAGTTTTACACCCACACATACACAAATTGACCTTTACATTTTTGTACGTTCTGATTATCTTTAAATTTATTGCAATGCTTTATGGGTTTTTTTGTGGTACTTTTAATTTTTTGTAATCGTTTAATTCTATGGTCTAACGTTTATTCATCGGTCATACCAAAATATGTGTGTGTGTGTGTGTGTATTACTTTGAAATTTTAGAGATTACTTGAATATTTTGATTAAATGACCATAAATTGCCAATAAGCCTTCTCGTCGTCGATGAAACATTGATGTAAGCATGAAGAATTTTATGTCTGAGTTATGATCATTTGAGAAGATGGGTGTAAACACATAAAATTAAAAAGCAAGAAAGAAAGAAATTAAAATATGAATTAAATAATTTTATTTTAGAATTTTAAATCAAATACACTTTTCTTAATAAATAATTAATCAACTAAATTGTCCAAATCAAATGGTAACAAATGTCACAACCTAGTGAGAAGACAATAAATGATCGAAATAGCCAATCAGAAGGCGACAAGTGGTGCAGTCTAGTAAGGGGCCAACGGTGGAAAAGGCACTTAAAGTCCCCAGCGGGGCCAAGATGTCTACCAAACAACTGGCTAATGACCAAGGGGAGTCTGTAGCCAAAGAACTTCAGATGTCCTCGGACGGCTTGATCTCTATCGATCAACTCAAAAACTTCATCGAAGGCAACATTAAGAACAAGCTCGAAGGAGGCATTAAGTCAACTCTAACATAAGCCAAGTCTTACTCGACAAGGATCGACGGCCTGAAAATACCAACGGACTATCAGCCTCCTAAATTTCAGCAATTCGATGGCAGAGGAAACCCAAAACAGCACGTGACACACTTTGTAGAAACATGCAACGACGCCGGGACATACGGAGATATTCTGGTCAAACAGTTCGTCCGCTTATTAAAAGGAAACGCATTCGATAGGTACACTGACCTTGAACCCAGGGCCATCGATAACTGGGAAGAATTGGAGTATAAGTTCCTCAACTGCTTCTACAGTATAAGGCAGACAGTTAGCACGATCAAACTCACCAATGCCCGCCAGTGAAAAGAGGAGCCAATCATTTACTACATCAATCGGTGGAGAAATCTAAGTCTAAACTGTAAAGATAGACTTTCCTAGACTTTGGGCATCGAAATGTGCATACAAGAAATGCACTGGGGGCTACAGTACATCCTCCAAGAGATCTGGTCTAAAACTTTTGAAGAACTGGCCACATGAGCCCACAATATGGAACTGAGCATTGCTGCAAGTGGTATCGGTGAGCAAAGAATCAACCGGATGCTAGTCAACGGCGGCTCAGCAGTTAACATCCTACCACTACAAACACTAAGAGAAATAGGGATCTCGACGGATGAGCTTTCAAATAGACACCTGAAGATCTAGGGATTTAATCAGAGGGGGGTGGGGGCAAAGAGCCTTAAGCACCTTGAGATTGAACCTGCTCATAGATGACATGGAATCAACCACCTTATTTCATGTTATTGACGCTAGGACTTCATACAATCTACTGCTCGGTCGGCCATGGCTCTACGAGAACGATGTAGTCCCTTCCACTTGGCACCAATGCTTCAAATATTACCACAATGGTATCGTTAAAAGCGTCCATGGTGATTGCAAGTCATTCACCGAAGTTGAATCCTGCTTTGCCGATGCAAAATATTACTTGGATAAAACCAAGTATCCGGAGGCTAACAGCTCCCAGCAAAATGACAAGATGGGAGGTGCTCCGGTGAAGACAGCCAACAAAGTGCGTTCCAAGTACCATCCAAGTAAGGCACCGGAAATTCATGATGCTTTAAGGGGCTTGACCCTACTTGTAACTCAAGTTGACAGCAGCACACTTACCCAACTGCCCGAAGACATCGTAAAGGAACGCTCTCAGGCTCGAGAACTGAGGACTACAAAAGGCTTCAACCCCGAGGCATACAAACTCCTCGTCAAGGCGGGATACAATCCGCAAGAAGAGTCGCCATTGGGAAACTCCCACAAAAGCTTGTGAATCAAAACCCACAGGCCTGACTCGCGTCCGAATAGCCAAAAGGTCTTGTGCGTATCGCCATAAGAAGAGCTTCTACTAACAACACCATAGTAAAGGACTGCTCTTCAGAAGTTGAAAAGAAGCTAACGCGAGTATCAGCTTTCAAAAGATTTGGCTCGCCCCAGAAGCCAAAATGCTAAAAAATAAAGAATAGAGCTGCTGAGGCACCAATGCAGGAGGAGAAGCTCCACAACCGAATCCCCTCCCACATGAAAAGGAAGACGGACTTGGTCGTGTCATGTGGCAGAGTCCTCAAAGCCAAATTTCAAATGGTCGTCTTTACCAAAGCTTAAACTGAAGAAGACGGTGATAGAGAAAATGTGGGTTCATTCAACCATATAACTGTGAACGAAGAAGAACCTATTGAGGAGGATGCTGAAGTCGCATTGTATCAAATGGAAGCAGGCACCAAGTCCACAATGAACGAATTAAGAGAAATAAATATGGGGAACGACAATGACTCTCGTCCCATCTACATCAGTGCCTTACTAAAAAATGAAGAGGTCGGGGAGTATGTAGGGTTGTTAAAGGAATTCAGGGATGTCTTTGCCTGATCATACAAAGAAATGCCTGGCCTGAACCCAAAAGTAGTGGTGCATCGCATGGCAGTATAAAAGGCGGCCCGCCCCGTCAAGCAAGAGCAACGTTGATTCCTACTCGAGCTCCTTCCACAAATTGAGGCTGAAGTCAACAAATTGATTGAAGCCGAATTCATCCGAGAAGTTAAGTATCCCATATGGATCTCAACGGTAAGAAAGAAGAATGGGCAAATTCGAGTCTGCATCGACTTTAGAGATCTCAACGAAGCATGTCCCAATAATGACTTCCCTCTGCCCATCACGGAGCTCATGATTGATCCCACCACAGGGCACGAGGACGGATTATTCGGGTACAACCAAATATGAATGGCACCCGAAGATGAAGAACTCAAGGCTTTCGCACCCCTAAAGGCATATACTGCTACAAGATTATGCCATTCGGCCTTAAAAACGCTGAAGCAATATACCAAAAAGCCATGCAGGAAATATTCGACGACATGCTACACAAGAATGTTGAATGCTACGTCAACAATCTCATAGTAAAGTCAAAGAAACGAGGAGACCGTCTGCATGACTTAAAGAAAGTCTTCGAACGCCTGAGAAGATACCAACTGAGGATGAACCCCTTGAAATGCGCATTTGGGCACATTTAGGGTCTCCTCTGGTAAATTCCTAGGCTTTGTTGTTCGCCACCGAGGCATCGAAATTGAACAAGCAAAAATCGATGCCATCCTGAAGATGCCAGAGCCTCGAAACCTCCACGAGCTCAAAAACTTGCAAAGAAAATTGGCTTATATCCAGATATTCATCTCCAACTTGGCAGGCCGCTGCCAACCTTTTAGCAGCCTTATGAAGAAAGCCGTCCCTTTTGAATGGGACGAGTCCTGTCAAAATGCCCTTCAAACCATCAAGTCCTATCTAACAAAACCTCCAGTGTTGGCAGCCCCAATGATTGGCCGCCCGTTGATCTTGTACGTCGCCGCACAGGAATGCTCGGTGGAAGCTCTATTAGTGCAAAAAAACGATGAAAAGAAAGAGAATGTCTTGTATTACCTCAGCAAAATGATGACAGCAAATGAGCTAAAGTACTCACCAATAGAAAAGATATGTCTGGCGCTTGTCTTTGCTATCCAAAAGTTGAGACACTACTTCCAGGCTCACACGATTCATCTAATGTCAAAAGCAAATCCGTTAAAGTACGTTATGTCAAGGTTTGTCCTCTCCAATAAGCTTGCGAGATGGTACCTTCAATTCCAACAGTTCGAGATCATATACGTCGATAAAAGCAGTGAAAGGACAAGCTTTGGTAGATTTCTTAGCAGACCACCCTATCCCAACTGAGTGGGATCTCTCCGATGACATACCTAACGAGGACGCCCTGCTGATTGAAGTCACCCATCCATGGAAGATATACTTCGATGAAGCCTCCCACATAGAAGAAGCCAGTGCTGGGGTAGTATTCGTAACATCCGAAGGCGAAATCCTGCCCCGTTCGTTTACTCTTGTGGAAAAGTGCTCAAACAATGTGGCTGAGTACCAAGCCTTAATCCTCGGACTCGAGATCGCTATAAGTATCAAGCAGCTACACCTTGAAGTCTTCGGGGATTCTCGGCTAGTGGTCAACCAACTTCTGGGAGAATATGAAGTTAAAAAGCCCGAGTTGCTTCCATACCATAACTATACCCGTAAGATCATGAGTTGGCTCAAGAACGTCACGATCACGATTAGGCATGTGCCAAGAAATGAAAACAAACAAGCTGACGCGTTGGCTAAGCTTGCCTCCTTATTATCATTGCTTGACGTAAAGTACCAGGTACTCATATGCAAAAAATAGGTAGCGCCACCAACACTTGAGGATGAGGAGGACGAAGAAAGTTGCCTCGTAGTGATGGAGTGTGAAAGAGTTCATCTCCAAATTCAAGACGTTCTTCGTCAAAGATCTTCAAATTTAGTGTTCAATATGAAATCAGGACACCAAGCTCGAAAATCTGCATTAATTGAAGAAATCCACGAGTTTCAAGAAAGATCAAGCACAAGCCCTTTCTTTGAAGACACTCCAAATTAAAGTTACATCTTTGGAGGAAGAATTAGATGACTGAATTAGAGAAAAGAGCCCATACAAAATTCATTTAATTCAAGTTGTAATTAATTTATATAAATTTGTTGTTAGTAAAAATTTAATCGCAAGATTTTGTCCTACAATGGGGTTTTATATTGAAACTATAATCAATTTGTTATAGCATGCACGTAGAGAGGCGAGCATGTTTTTGAGACAGCAACAAGTGCTATATATTATTTCATCTATCTTGTTCAATGTATTTCAATCTTATTATATTGTTTATTTTCATAACCCATAACTTGTGTTTATATCGCAGTTTGATATGATTAATTCAACATAAACGAGATAATATGGACAATAATCTATGCTACATTATTTAAAGTTTGGCTCCAATTTAGTTTTGTATTATAAATTTACAATATTACCATTATTAACAAATTTGCATCAGTATTCTTGTTACTTTAAATATAATTACTAACGTATCATTAATACTTTTCTATACTATATATTGATACCTATATTATAATACAAGGGAAATTTTTAACTGTATAATATAAAATTACGCAATTATTTTTAGTTTATATCATTTTCTATTTCTCTTTTCTTTAACATATTATTTCTATTAGTTTTTCTCTCGAATTTTCTCTCTTTTCAAAAATTTTAATCTTTAAAATTTTCTTATTTTAAATATTCTTTATATATTAGATTTTAATAATTTTTATCATTTAAAATACAATAATTCTATTACATATAAATAATTTTACACATATGCAGAGTATGCCACGTTTACTATTTTAAATTAAAATCGTGTGATTTGTGATCACGTATTTTAAAGATAGCAACTACTAACTAATATGCGATTTTGTGTGATTAATATTCAATTGATATTGTTTAAAAGGTTGATAGGAGTAAAATGAGTGTGTTATATGTGCCAAAATATAAAAATAATGTAAAAGTAAAAAAAAAGAAAAGAAAGAAATGTGTTGATTTTTACTAGTAATATATTTAAAATGTAGTAGTGTGTAGACTTATAAGGTATTGATATACATAAATGTGAGTAGAAAAATCATAAAGATAAGTGTTAATTTGATTGTAAATATATATATATATATATATAATAATTGAAAATTAATTAATTAATTATAAAATATAAGGGAGAAAAAATTTTATATTTGAACTTGAATAAAATTTGTAAACTAAGAGTCTTAGTTTGTAAGATTTTTTTAGTAGGGTTAAATCGCAGTTAATTAGAAACCAAACATAGCCTAGAGATGCATGAAAACTTGTGAAAAAGACAATTATTTGCTATAAAAGAAAGATATTTAAAAAATTATTTTGTCATTTTTATTGATTTTTTTAGATCTGTAGAATATACTCTGGGAATGGCCGTTTAAGATAAAATCTTGACCTTTAAAAAGAGATTTGGTGATATTTATATTAATACATTTACACGTCGTGAGTGCAACATGAAAATAAATAGAAAAAGGATGAAAATGAAAATAAAAGCCATTACTATTTATCGTTCCTGTGAAGGCAAAATTGATTCAAAAACTAGACTAAACTTGTCGTTTTAACCATTAATATAGGTAACACGTGGCGGCCTTTACTCATGAAACTTAATGCTGTCTTTTTCACTGTTGATTTTTTATTTTTTTTCTTTATTTTGACTGCTCTTGAATTATTCTAATCCATCGTCGAACTCCAAGAATGAGCTATATTATAAGTGCTTAAGTGATTATTAAATAAAATCGTACCCTAAACCCTGAAACAGTTTTGATCTACGAGATGATGAAATATTGTATTTGATGTAAATTTACGAATGCTTCATTATTTAACAAATGCCACATTTTTTAATAAAAACATTATCTTTATTTACGATATTAACGACTTGTGTTATGCAATGGAACAGCCGATGCTTTTGCATCAAAGTAAAGCATATCCTGGACTGATGTGAAGCTTCATCTACTAAATTTAATGCAAATAATATACCTAAATTTGTTTAATGTAATTTCTATCATTATATCTTATGGATTTAGCCCTTTCAAGGCATTTTGTCCCTTTTTACTCCCAAAGAAAAATATATAAAATAAAAATAAAGCATTAGAAGAGACCGAAGGTGAAGGATTGGCACGCATCATTACTTATTTATTATTATTATTATTATTATTATTATTAAATAAAAACAATAGAAGATATCTAATCCTCAAAATTATTTATTTGATTAATATATAAAATATAAACTCACAATATGTAGCAGATCGTCTAAGGGGTTGAGCTTCTCTATAATATCTGGAGTTTGTTCTTATTTTAGCTGGAAAAGAAATGGGATTGAAAAATTATCAAATTGTGTCGCGTATAAAATTTGACAAATCATAATTAATCTCGACTGTCATTAATTATGGATGATGACAAATTAAGGCGAACATTTCTTTTTCAAATTTGATAAATTTCCAACTTGACTCGCCCCCAACTAAATTCAACTAATTCACACTTAAATTTGACTTTTCAGAATTTCTTTCAACTCCATTCATTTAACAATTAAATTAAATTTTAATAAAACTTCAAAGTCGAAAGAATCTTAAATAAGAAAATCAAAATTATAGGATTATCAAAAGCAAATATATCTAATAAAAACATAGGGTCAATTAATTATGATTCAGATCTAATACATTAGGCTGTGTTTGTTTTCAAATTATAGATCTAAAATACAATCTTAATTATTACATTTTTTAAATTTTATCTTTATTTTTTCTCTATTTTTACACAATTCTTAAAATCAAAATATTTAAAAATAAAAACAAACAAAGCCCCGCTCAACTTAATCAAACATGCATATAGAATATTTCAATGGCATATTCTTTTGATGTTTGTGTACGAAAAACCCCCATATATTCATAAAAAAAAAATAATAATTTGTGTTATAACGTTGAAACATGTGAAAAAGGGCATTAAGTCCACATATCAGTTATCATCCGAGTCACAGCCTTCTTTCTGCTTATCATCACTGTGGGCCCAAAGTGATCCGGTCCCCTCAACATCTGATGCACATTTTACTTTCAACACCCACTGATTTTTTGTTTTTGTTTTATTTAATTAATGGATCTTTATTCAATATATGAAAATTTTATCAAAATAATTTGTAAGACTGCTTCAGTTATTTGCCTTCTGGACTGTGGCAGATAAACATTAAAAGTCCATTCATATTCACAGATAAGAGCTGCAACAATCTGTTTTTATATCGAGCATTCATGAAAACTATATTTAGTTTACTGTATTAAAGTATATTCACATCAATCTTACACTATAAATCAATTTAATTTGAATTAAGAGTCTATAATAAAACTGAAGCAAGTTTGATATTTCTTTACCAAAATATGGATAGATAAATTAATTTATTTTGAATTAAAAGTCTATAATAAAACACAAGTTCGATATTACTTTACCAAAATATGGATAGATATGTCTAATAAAACAATTCAAATTGATTGGCTTATTTGATTTTTTATTCAAAAGATGTTTTTTTTTTTCTCAATTATTAATTTACACCTTCAGCCCAATTTAGTGTAAATGAATTTATTTCACACTTTTGCCCAGTTCAATGTAAGCAAATTTATGTTTTTGAAATTACTAGATTCAAGTTACTTTTATAATTTAGAATCTGAGCTAAAATTCTACTCGTTTACAATCTATAAACTTTTTTAGTATTTTTGGATTATGATTATCACTAATTTTTTATAATATTTAAAATTAAATATAATTTTTTGATGCTAATAAGTGTGAAAAAGAATTAAATGTAATTAATAATAATTTAATTTTTTTTGGGTGAATATGAAATTAATTTGTATATTAGATATTACATCGATTTATGCAAAGGGAGTGTAAATGGTAAATAAAGGATAAATTTTTTTCAGAAAATTTATGTAAAGGTATTTAAAAAGAATAATTGCATTGAACAATCAAACTTACTAAACACACTATTAAATTATTCTATATTTTAAATCATATTGGTAAATATAATATTAAATTACTCTTCATTTATTCATCTTTCAAAATTAACTTTAGGGCCTTAATGCCAAGTGAACCAGCCCAAATTGAGCTTAACTGTTGGGCTTCCTGAAAGAGGCAGCCCATAGTTCAGAAAATACAATGGGCCCAAACAAACAGCCAGCCGTGAAATCCCCGACTGTCCCGCGTTCCCTCGTACTTCCAACGGTCACTAACGATTCCACAACAGCCTCCCCGGTTACCCATTACTCGGAAGTTCAGCTTTGATTGATTTTCCAGGGCCCTTTCTTAATTCAAAGATTTCTATCGGGTGCGATAGAGCAAGAACCCTTGAAATTCCAGGACACAAAGGAGATCAAGCGGAGAGTCGAAGGGAATCGGGCTCCGCCATGGAAGATGAATAGGCTATTCAGCAGTCCGGCATCCCACCTTTGCCATTTCGGGCGACACATAACCCAACACCACCCTACGGCCGCCGCAGACGAGGTCAATTCCCTCAGCATACTATGGCACTACCAGATCCTCGATCCCAACAGCGACATCGTCAATCACTGGAACCACATATTCCTGATCACCTGTTTGATATCTCTCTTCATCGACCCGCTCTATTTTTACCTCCCGTATGTCCTCGAGAGCGACGCTTGTATGAGCAGCGACAGCCGGGCCTCCCTCTTGATCACATATTTTCGAACATTCGCTGATGTCTTCTACGTTCTCCATATTTTGATGAAGTTCCGAACGGCGTTCGTGGCTCCTAGTTCCCGGGTTTTCGGCCACGGGGAGCTCGTCATGGATCCTCACCAAATCAAAATGAGATATCTCAAGTCGGATTTTATTATCGATCTAACCGCCGCGCTTCCCTTGCCTCAGGTAAATCTAACGTGGGATCCCTCATTCATGCTTTCCCTTAATGGGATTTTCCAGATTCTAAGCATGTGCAACTATTATATGCTTGGTGGGCTTTAGATCAGCTAAATGTGTGAAATTTCACAGTCGACCAATATAACACATAGAACGACGACGTCTGACCTGTAAAATGGTTAACATCATCGGACACAGTTTCTGGTGACTGCCTACACTGATACTGTAACTTGTGCATAGATTATGCAACATGCTAGATAATTGAGCATATGCCCCGTACGGCTTCCAACAAATAGTTTTTTTTCTTGCAGATTGTCATCTGGTATGTAATTCCAGCAACGAGATCGGAAGGAACTGGTCATTCCAACAATACGCTTGCGCTTATTGTCCTCATCCAATATATTCCTCGACTGTTCGTAATATTTCCCTTGAATCAGCGGATAATAAAAACCACCGGTTTTATTGCTAAGACTGCTTGGGCAGGAACTGCGTATAATTTGCTTTTATTCTTGCTAGCCAGCCATGTGAGTACCTGCGCACAACTTGTCTTACACATGATTATTGTACATTCATGAACTCTGTCAGCTCTGAATAGCAAATCATGTCCACTCTTATAGGTATTAGGAGCTTCATGGTATCTGGCATCTATAGGGCGTCAGCACTCTTGCTGGGAACAGAGATGTGCTGATGAATTTGATAAAACCCCACCTTGTAAATTGCCATATCTTGATTGTCTGAGTTCACAAAAGGACAGTCTTGAAAGGAAGTCTTGGTTGAATATGACACGCGTGCTTTCTCGTTGCGACGCGAAGAATGATGATTCCGATTTCAAGTTCGGGATATTTGCGGATGCTTTCACGAGCGAAGTCGCTACTTCAGTTTTCGTTCACAAGTATCTTTACAGCCTCTGGTGGGGCTTAAGAAATTTGAGGTGTGTTCATCTATGAGAAATTGTTGTCTTGTGTTTTTGCAGCTTCCGTTATTTTGTTCTTTCCACTTCTCTTGGCGACTGATACTGATTAATGAATTAGTCTGTCATTGGGCGCTGATGTATATTTCATGCTTAATTCTTGCTAATGTTGCTTATTACTGTGTTTCCAGTTCATATGGACAAAATTTGAACACAAGCAGATATATTGGTGAGACAACATTCTGCATTGTTTTGTGCATTTCTGGTCTGGTTCTATTTGCACATCTGATGGGCAATATACAGGTAATTATCAACATCTTCTCAATTAGGTTTCTCTTGATCACAGTATTGTAAAATAATGATAATAATCTGTATCTTTCTTTCTTGAGTGAAGACTTACATGCAATCACTGACTGTGAAACTTGAAGAGTGGAGAATTAAGAAAAGGGACACAGAGGAATGGATGAGGCATCGCCAGCTGCCTCCGGACTTGCAAGAACGTGTCCGTAGATTCAATCAATATAAATGGCTTACTACGCGAGGAGTAAACGAAGAAGATATTTTAAAGTCATTGCCTCTGGACCTTCGTCGTGAGATTCAGAGGCATCTATGTCTTAACCTTGTTCGCAGAGTACGCCCATATTTCTGTCTCTTGTGCAGTTCATCATACAAGCACTGGACTTCCTATCATTCTGAACTTTATGCATTATGGAACAGGTTCCATTCTTTGCGCAGATGGATGACCAACTCCTTGACGCCATATGTGAACGCCTGGTTTCCTCCTTGAGTACTGAAGGCAGCTACATTGTTCGAGAAGGTGATCCAGTGAATGAGATGCTGTTCATCATCAGGGGACAGATGGAGAGCTCCACAACAAACGGAGGACGTTCTGGTTTCTTTAACTCCATAACCCTGAGACCAGGTGACTTCTGCGGGGAGGAACTACTGACATGGGCTTTAGTGCCAAGTTCATCTTTAAACCTGCCATCCTCCACTCGAACTGTCAAAACTCTTACTGAAGTCGACGCTTTTGCACTTCGTGCTGAAGACCTTAAATTTGTCGCCCTTCAATTCAAGCGCCTTCACAGCATGAAGCTCCAGCATGCATTCAGGTACTATTCCCACCAGTGGAGGACTTGGGCTGCTTGCTTTATACAAGCAGCGTGGAGAAGGTATAAGAAGAAGAAGTTGGCAAAGAAGTTGGCTCTACAGGAGAACTTCTATGATCCGGGCCCTGAAGGTTTATATAGTGATGATGAGGAAGACAGTGAATATTCAGATGACGAAGATGGCGACTGTCCATCAGGTGAGGGTAATGCTCAGAATCTTGGAGCCACATTTTTGGCTTCTAAGTTTGCTGCAAACACGAGAAGGGGAGCCTTTCAGAGGAATCAGGTGGCTGAAACTGCATCTTCCAGCTTAAAGATGCCTAAATTGTTTAAGCCAAATGAACCAGATTTCTCTGAAGAAGTTTAGTTAGGGCACCACAGATGATCAGAAGGAAAAGAAGTAGGTTGATGATCTGCTCTGTAAGGTTACTCTAACTGATATATTCAGTGTTGTAAATTTGCTAGAGGCCAAGATAGATAAATTTTGCATTAGGTCTTTAGCGTTTACCAGTTCAGTCACACTTTCTTGCCTACAATCCACATCAAGGGAGGGGTATCATCCTGTCTTAGTTAATGTACAGCATTACACACCAATTGTGCATTTATCTACAAATCTATAAGCATTCATCATGCAGAATGAGGCATATGTTATTCCAGAGCTTCCAGATAAAGATTCTTTGGGAAGTGCCCTATGGCTCCTTTGATTATATCATTCTTCTTTTTCCTGATTCTTAAATTAATTTTCTTTGAATGTACAGATGTATCTCTTTTGGCTACTAGCAATATGCTTTCCCTCCTTTCCATGGCTTGTTTTACCCTTATATGACTGCTGGGCTAACGTAATTGAGAATCTATATTAGTAGATGAAGGGCTCTTGCCAGGATAATGTGAGCTTAAATATCCCACAAAGACAGATGCTTTAATACATCTTGTTGTAGACACATAAAATAAATAAATAAATAAATAAATATCACATAAAATTAAATAAAGAAATTAAAATATGAATTAAATAATTTTATTTTGGAATTTTAAAACAAATACACTTTTCTTAATAAATAATTAATCAATCAAAATTGTTCAAATCAAATGGCGACAAATGGCACAATCCGGTAAGAAGGCAATAAATGATCAAGAATGCCAATCAGAAAGCGACAAGTGGCGCAGTCCAACAAGAGGCCAACAACCCCAGTTAATCAGAACGCTCCACGTTAGCGGGTTTGGTGGCTACATTATCTTTCCTACAACTATAAATAGGGGTCAAAACCCTACAACAAAGGACAAAAAACAACAAGCCAAGGAGAAGAAGAGAAGACACAAAATCCTCTTAAGGCGTTCAAGAACATTCAAGGCGTTCTTCGTCAAGTTTAAAGAGTTCATCTCCAAATTCAAGGCGTTCTTCGTCAACGGTCTTCAAATTTAACGTTCGATCCGACATCAGGGCGCCAAGCTCGAAGATCAGCGTTAATTGGAGAAATCAACAAATTTCAAGGAAGATCAAGCACAAGCCCTTCTTTTGAAGATACTCCAAATTAAAGCCACAGCTTCGATCCTAAACTCGAATTCAAGGCGTTCTTCGTCAACGATCTTCAAATTCAACGTTCGATCCGACATCAGGGCGCCAAGCTCGAAGATCAGCGTTAATTGGAGAAATCAACAAATTCAAGGAAGATCAAGCACAAGCCCTTCTCTTGAAGATACTCCAAATTAAAGCCACAGCTTCGATCCTAAACCCAAATTCAAGGCGTTCTTCGTCAACGGTCTTCAAATTCAACGTTCGATCCGACATCAGGGCGTCAAGCTCGAAGATCAGCGTTAATTGAAGAAATTTACAAGTTTCAAGGAAGATCAAGCACAAGCCCTTTCCTTGAAGACATCTCAAGTTGAAATCACATCTTTGGAGGAAGAATCAGAGGACTAAATTAGAGAACAGAGCCCGCATCAAATTCATTTGATTCAAGTTGTAATCGATTTGTACAAATTTCTTGTTAGTGAAATCCGAGAGCAAGATTTTGTCCTACACTTGTCTTGTGAGATTCTCCGTTCCTGAGTGTTTTTAGTTGAGGAACTGCCTAAACAGTTAATTTGTATCCTATGGCTCCCAAGGGAGAAGAAGGTAAAATGACACTATGAACATGTTAAGAGAAACTGATAGATCATATGAAAAGATTACTACAGTTGAATTTGAACATAAGAATTAATTCAATTCACTATTGTACTTTGGATCAATCTGGTGAGATATTAGGTGTGGTTGCTTCATCCTCACTGATATGCCAAAAGCCTACTCTAATTTTCCTATAACTAGCGTAATGGATGGTCGCTGTCGTATATGCCCCGTGCATAATAGAGCCAGCTCAAACCTGAGCCGAAAGGCTTCTGCTGAATACTCTCCTTGAAGGTTTGGATCGGCAAATTTCACCATACTTCCATTTTCCATAACAGATTTTGCCTGTTGACAGAGAAGAGATATGTTAACACTAGGAAATGGACAAGAAAACAGCTATGGGATGGGGATTACTATTTTGTCCAACGGCCTAGGTTTCTCCAAATCCATATTGATAACCTTCCTCCCCGAGAGAATCTGAAGAAGTACCACTCCAGAGCTAGAAATATCACTTGCTGCACTCACTTCGCGGTTGCTTCGGTACTCAGGATCAACATATACAAGGGTACCTCTCACTTCTGAACTCACACAGGATTCCTCAAGATTCATTACCTTGGACAGACCTAAGTCTGAAAGCTTAGCTTCAAAGTTTGTACCCAGGATATTGTTGGCTGTGAATAGCAAGAATCTTTTTTCAGTTTTTCTATATAATTTGGTTGCATGCTTTCTAAGACATTCACATTTTTCTGAAATGAAATAGTATGTGAAAATTGCATTGAAGCAAACATAAAGTTCAGTATTGGAGTAGACCTGGAGATCCCGGTGGGCAATGCGTCCTTGAGGAAATGTATGGAGAAACCTTAATCCTTGAGCACAGCCAAGTGCAATCTCAAGTCTTTGAATCTATGAAACAACTTTATCTTCCCTGCTTTTTGTGAATTAGGTTCCTCGCTTAAGTAAAGCAGTGGTGTCAATTTCAAATGCATATGGTGTAATAATGCATACGTTAAGCCACTCAGAAAGGTTCCCAGTGGGACAAAGTTCATATACAAGGAAGCATTCACTCCCATTTTCACAATAGCCCAACAGAGCTACCGGGTTTGGGTGCCTGATATGCAGTAGGCTTTTCATTTCTCTGAGAAAAGGATCAACACATCCATCATTTGTGATTTTCTTGATTGCAACATGCTGATTACTGGACAAGACTCCTCTGTACTCCTTTCCTGATACCGAGAATGTATGATAAGGTAAGCAAAAAATCTGGAATGAATATGTCATAAAGCAGCTAGCATACCTGATGTCCCTTCGCCAATGAAGTTGGATTCAAGTAGATTGCTTGTGGCAGCATACACCTCCTCGATTGATATTTCAGCAGTGCAGACTCCCTTGATATTGTAGATAACGCAGGTTTCCATGCAGGAACATTACATAATGCGGGTCTCCAAGCTGGAAAGGTAATAACAGAAAGTCATGAATGATTCACTCCCTAAGTTTCTTACATTATGAACCACATATAGGGACATGCCATCCTTTTCAACTGGTGTTATTGGGCTTTTCCTTCTTTTTGACAAGATTAATATAGAGAAGAATGCTGCCACCATAAGTCCCAGGATGCCTCCAATCAATAAGCACAATCCTGTACACAGAAGGATATGGACAAGCTCAAACAAAGAGACCATGAATGCGAAATCTGTACATCAAGCAGGGTTGCGTATTTGGAGAACTCACCTGGTCCAATTTTCTTCCTTCTCTTATGCTCTTTAGCTTCAAAATCTGCAAGAACCAAACTTTTGAGTGATGATCAGACAACCTAGAACTGCTGCTAAAAATTTTGTATGGAGCAAAGGTCTGCTTGAGTTGCTTGCCTTTGTTAATTCTCTGGCTTGCTAGGCAACTGTAAAGTTTACGTCAATGTAACTAAAACTGCAAAACTACACACTTGAGAGTCTATGTTCATAGCTTTGTTGTTGCCACTGTGAATCTGCTGTATTTCATCCCAGCCTCTCAATCAGGAGGCACACGATTCACCCCATTCATCAGCAGGATTCACTCCACACACACTTAACTTGTAACTTTTGAAGTTCATTTCCCAATTCACTATAAACATCACCAGTTGAGAAATCTGAGAAGCCTCCGCCACCAGCCCTTAGCTTCTCCATTCCACAACCTGAAACTAGTGCCTCATTAGTCCTCTTCTGGCTCCAGCATTTCCTTTGCTCACTTAAATCCCCAAAAGCCTTCCCTGTTTGATTTGCTCTGAACGCCAAGGCATAAAGATAATCACAAAGCACTCCACCTGAGCAATTTTCATTCAGTAAACCTCCCCAGTAGCCATCCTCACAAGTGGAGCCAACAGGCGAGGACGAGGTTTCGCCATTAAGGAAGCAACCAAAAGAGACTGCAACGTTCACTTTGTTCATCAAGAACAGGCAGAAGTATACTGCAGAACTGATAGCTTTAAATCCTTTCCACTTGCAAATAAATGGCACGTGTGGATTATTCATACTGCCTGATTCTTCAGCTGAGAAAGAAAGAAGACTTGAGGTCCATGAGACTTCCACTGGAGAGACTGAATGAGGAGTTTGATATGCTCTAAATTTCTTACAACTAGTTATGATTATGTCCGTCAGTTGGAACTTTTACCCTGAAATTGTTATATCAAGTAAATATTTTGATTGTTAATGTCACTGAACTGAAACGTTGGATCGCCTTCACTGACAAAAACTCGGACGCACCCCTCAAAGAAAAATGAAAAGGGACGCCAGCTGGCTCGTGTGTATCTCTTCTTTTGTCTCTTCGTGTAGTTGCAGGCCATAGCAAACAGAGAATTTTTCTTGACACTGAGAAGAATGCCGTTGCTGAAAAAGGTATATCTCTCGTACTCTCCACTTCAATATTTTGCATTTGTGGAAAACTTCAGTGTCGCCGTGGCTTCAATTCTTACGGCCCGCTCGACGCCGCATTCCCGGGTGCAACAGATTTTGCCATATGGCAAAATCTCAAGCATTAATCAATTATATTTTTTATTTTTTGATTTTAAACATAAAAAATATATTTAAATAAAAATTTATATAATATATTAAGCAAAATAAAAAATAATATAAGATAAAAGTATAGTTTTTTATAATTTTGCTTTTATATAAAAATGCTATATAAAATTATATATATGCAACAAAAATATTTAACACTAATTTGTTTCATGTGATTAAGAATTTAAGTATGTGCGAATTCAAATATTTTGTACATTTTATTTTTTCTTTGATTATTTGTAATTTTCATTTTATTTGATGTCTTATTAATTTTTTTTATTTAATGCATCTTTCATATTTTAAAAAATAATCAATTGATAGCTTAAAATGTTATCATGTGTAATGTTACACATGGTAAAATCTGCCGCAAGCAACTGGTGTACCGAGGTCGTGAAGACTACAGCGTAGGTAGTTTCTATTGTTTTTTTCAACCGTGAACCCTGAGCCCGAATTGGTGGTTCTAGAAAGAATGCAAACTTATCGTAATCTAGAGATCGTCACCATTTTCGAAAGGTTAGTCTGGCAAGCCAACTTTGTTCTAAACTCTGTTAGGTGACACGCAATATACCAAACATGCAATTTTCAGCATAATTTTATCATCACATACCCTTTTCGTCATTTCAATTTTCCTGCTCTCACAGTGTTCGACAAAATGACAGAGCGGAGGTTACAATTTTTCTGTCCTTTTTCTCTGACCAGATTCAACAATGTACGGCTGGGATGAAAAGCATCCTTAACACCCTCTGGGTACCGCCAAAAGATGCGCCAGACATTTGAGGACCTGAGTACAGACTGTCTTGTTGAATGATACCACTGCTGAAATCCTCAACATGTGGTGATAATCTATACTATATCTATTACTATAGGCCCCGCAAAAGTTTATAATTGTATAATATAAAATTATATACTTATTTTTATTTTTTATTTTTTTATCATTTTTCTTTTTTTTTTAAACTAATTATTTTAATTTACATTTTTTCAAATTTCTTTTCATTTCAAATTCTTTGGATACTTCTTTATATTATCATAAATATCCTTTATGGACTTAATTTTTAAATAATTTTATTTATATTTCTTAAATTCAATAGTTATATAATTTTTAAATAAATTTATATACACCTAAAAGTGTGTTACTTTTACTAATTATTAAAAATTTGAGATTAATTTAATTACATATTATAAATTTATAAAATTACCTTTAATTAATAAATTCACTCCAGTGCCTTTAACTAAATGGCCATACTTATTCAATTATCCAAATATAAATACTAATATGCAATTAGCTTTTTTTCTATTATATTATTATATTAAGAACTTATTTATTACATAATTGCTATTTTATTTATAAATCTTTTTTGTTCTCTATTAAATTTATAACCTATTGTTTTTATATGAATTCTCTTTCTCAATTTTTTTTTCTTTCCAAATTCTTTTCTATCATTTTTTATTGTTTATTTTGAATATGCTTTATATTTAATTTTAAATATTTTTATTTTTTATTTAATATATAATAATTTTATAATTTATAAATAAATTTATAAAGAGTGTAATTTTACTAATTATTATTATTCTTTCCGTTCACTTGAAGTATCATCATTAAAATTTTGAAGAAATTGTATATATTTAACAGCGACGTATTAAAAAAAAAAAAACAAATTAATAGTTGCCGCAGACCGGCAGACGTGACGTTCCGCGTAAATTTGGTGTTTCTAAAAATAAATAAATAAATAAATGTGTGAAAAAGAAATTCACAAGCACTGAAACCTTCCATTCAAACTCTAACAGTATTCAGACCGAACCTAATCCACACACAGAGGGTATGTGAGCTTGGCTGCATTTCAATTTCCCAAAGATAAAAATGCTTTACTTAATAATGCAGTTTATTTTCAAAATAGAAATTTCGTGAGGTTGAGATTTCGGGTTTACACATCATAATTTTTATTATTTATTGATGATTATCAAGATGATAATTGTAAAAATTAATGTACAGATATTGGTGGGGATCACTTAGAGTTAGATAAAAATTGCATATTAAAACCCAACCCAAACCATTCAGTGTAGACACTTAAAGGGGCGGCTTTGGTTTGATAATTTATAAGATTTTAAAGTAATTTTTGCTCTAAATTTCACTTATTTATTAGCATAATTGAAATTCTCATTCGTGGGATTATTTTATTGTTTCACGAAAACACCTTTAAAATGAATTTATATCTTTTTACCTTGATAAAGTCGTGGAAAAATCATTTCGATGTGATGTCTGTTTACTGCAAAAATAAATTGCCAAAATGGGTAATCTAGAATTAATAATCAATCTTTGAACACTGGTGATACCTTAATTTAACTTTTTGTGGAAGTCTAGTCAATATTAGTTAAGTGTTTAGTCTTGTATGGTTACACTAAATAAATTTACTTATATATCTATCTTCAATATAATAATGATAAAATTATAATTTTTTGTCATTATTTATTTCCTATTCTCTTTCTTTTTACTTCTTTTTATAATTATAACAGTTTTTACACAGTCTATACTATATAATTAAAATTTAGAAGTAAATTTACATATATACTACTCTTCAACTCAATAATGACAAAGTCTTCATTTTTTTGTCATTATTTTTCTTTTTATTTTTACTTCTTTTTAAATGTTTTCCTGTTCGCCATTTATCATTTTTTTATTTTTACATTATTTTTAAGTTCTCGTGTCAAATTTTGGTCATTCGTACTCTTGATCCAAACGTTCTATGTCCTAGGCACGTAATGTTTGATGCTTTCTGCCTCTAAAACTTTTGGTGCTTAATGGGACTTTGAGGGCTCTCACTGTAATAGTGGTCCGAAAAAGCCAATTCCCATGCCCCATTTTATGTCTTTTTTTTCAATATGCTAATTCTAATGGTTTTGTTTGGATCCCACTCTCAATTTCAAAATAATCTCTCAAATTTTACACTGCTAAATATACCATTCAATAATATTTTCATCTAAATTTAAATTTAAATTTCTCTTTCATATTTATACCTAATTAATTATTTTTACAATTATAACATCTATTTAAAATTAAATCAAGACTTATATACATCGTATGTATACTTACATTTATTTTTATTTATATCCTATATCATAATTATTATTCTTATAAACTATCACATCATTCAATTATTATATATATATTTTTTTAAATAAATTATATTATTTATTCTGTTAAAATATTCTTTTTAAACATATTACTTATCTCGACACAATTTTTACTAAATATTATATCCTGCAAAAAAACCTTCTCCCAAACATAGCCAACAGGAGCAAGAAAAAAAAAATTGTTGTGACTTGTGCAGAATTGCAGTGTCTTAAAAATAAAACATTTAGCCTTGAAAAACGTTTCTTAACTTTTAGAGAAACATTCGATATTTTTGTTTTTTAATTTAAATGTGTGTTTATATATATATATATATATTTATTATCATTATTATTTTTTCATAATTGTGTAAAATGAAATCGAGAGATAATTTTAAAATATATTGACGGAAGTGTGTACATTATTTTAAGGTGAGTGAAACCGGATGTAACTATTAAGTTCTAAGATATGTGATCTGCGTGTCTTGCAGAGTACAGAGTGTGAGGTGTTTGGCTAAACTCATTTTCAACGGTGAGATGTTTTTAGAATTTATAAATTTATAGATTTTACTTTAAAAAAGAAAGTTAAAAAATATTTGGATAAAAATAATAAAATCATCTTATAATATTTTTTTAAAATTTATAATTATAGTTAATTACAACTTTTTTTAATAATAATACAAATAAATTAAATGTCATTAATATAATATAATTGAATTTACTTATGTCGTTTTTTATATATATAATGAAGTAACATATAAAATATCTGAAAATAAATTAGAAAAATCTAACTTATTTTTAAAGAGTTTATAAACTTGCAAATATTCTATTTTAAGAATTTATAAGCTACTTTATCAAACCATTTACTAAATATTTTTGAATAACTTATAAATTATCATGTTTTGAGTAGTTTATAAGCGCATCCAAACACCTCTACACAGTGAATGATACAATTTTGGTACAATTGAAATCATAAACATATGTGCTAATTGTTTATGATTACGCCTGTATATAATTTTCAGTTATTGTTGCAGTCCTTTTGGTGTTTCTATTATTTTATATGTATAAACCATAAAACTCAGTTTTTCCAAATTAATTCTTATTTGTCTTTGAAATATTATACTTTTGAAGGATGCCATAAAATAATTGACAAAACTACTATCTTAATCATCAATTCGTAATAACGAGGTAATTATATAGAAAAATTAATTTTGTTAATGCTGAGGTTAAAATAAATCAGCAAACCCTTAAGCAATGGAAGCCCTTATTAGCCATTTGAAGGATAAAGAATGACATAACTGTTATTAACTCTCCTTTATTTTGGCTACACGTCAAAATACCAACCAATCGTGTTTTAGAAATTGAGAAACTATAACTAAAACTAGAAAAATCGTATATTTGCATGCTGTTATTATATAATTGTTGAGGGAGCAAAAATTGAAATCATAAAAAATAAATACTAAACTTTATTTAACGTAAAAATCAAATTTTTTTTACATGGGTTTAAATAAACATATAATATATTAATATTATATTATTCTAGTAAACTAAATATGAATTATTCATATTAAAAGAAAAACACAGACAATAATATTTTAAAATATGATAGTTTTAACCAAAGAAAAAGGTTGAAAGATGACCCTTATGAAGAAGTTCCTCTACAATCAAACATGTAAATAAATTTCGCTCTAATAATTTGATTTGTTGTCATAAAAACCAATTGAATGATGCATCCTTTTTTAATTTTAATTTCACAAGTCTAACAAACAAAACACCATTAGTAAAGTTTTTACTCACTGAAACTAATGTACAAATTGTATTTATCATATTTTGTTTTTAAACAATAAAGTTTTTGATAAGAGAGAAAATAAGAAGTCTAAAAGAAAGCAAATGAATAAGCATAAAAATTAATATATTATTGTTTATTCGATATAATTAGTTATATTTATTTAAATTGGTCATTTTGGTCCTAGTAATGTAATTGTGTACTTATTTGTACTTACATAAGTAAAAATTTCTTTATTCGTCATTTGATTTTTAAATAAATTATGTCAGATTTATTGACATATTTGGTTGCAGAGGAATTTTTTCTTAAAGATTCATTTCTGATTTCTTCTCTCTCTTTTTTTAAATAAACCTTAAGCCTCTGTTCTAGATTTATGTTTATTATAAATTAGTAATTTTGGCACATTAAAAATGTGTACTTAAAATTATACAATACAAAATCAAACATAATCATTTATTACAGAAATTATATAATATAATCTCTTAAAGGCAGAGTTTATTACAGAAATTTCAGTTGCGCAATGTTGAAACCAGTATCCTAATCACAACCCTTCCTCATGGAGTCATGGTGACAGAACGAAGAAGGTGAAGCGTATTATATCCTTCAAACAAGTGGCAGTGCGCTATTCGCTGGAACAGTTGGCAGCCGACTGGCCTCTTATACTAATTACTTGAGCTCAGAGCCGTTGATTTGCTTTTGTCCGTGTGTTTCATTGATGACTTGGTTCAAAGCACGCCACGAAGAGCCGCCGTCTGCCATGGCGTTCCTGGCTGCTGCAGCTACCTCCCTCACCCGCTCCCTCAATTCTTTCCCCTTTTCGCCCTCCATCAGTTCTATTACCGTCTCCTTCAAGCTCTCCCCAGTAACAAATCCCTTCGGGGATCCATCCACTGTATTGACCCTTGAACCGACTTTAATCTCCTCCGCCACCATCTTTGCGTTGAGGTGTTGTTCAGCCATCATTGGCCACGCCAGAATGGGGACTTCTGCACATATTCCCTCCAGGACTGAGTTCCAGCCACAGTGACTAAGGAAGCCCTTTACTGTTGGATGTTCAAGAATTGCTCCCTGATCAACCCATTCTCTTACTAAGATTCCTCTTTCTCTTACCTTGTCTTCAAAGCCACCACTTAGTTCTGCTTCACTCTTCCCGACCACCCATAAGAAGCTAACTTTTGACTGTTCTAAGCCGAGAGCTATTTCACGCAACTGTTTCGGTGATACCCTCGCTTGAGACCCAAAGGCGACATAGAGGACTTGGCGGCCCTGGGTCAACTTTTGGTCAAGCCACTGCATCCACTTGGGCTTGTGGCTTGGCGAGACCTCTACTTTTGGTGGTCGTGCCAGGCAGAGGGGCCCGATACTCCATATTTTGGGCTGGTTTTTGTCGTTCACATAGTCAGCATACCGTTTCTCAAGTTCATAGAAGCTGTTCACCAGAAAGCCATAGCTACCCGCAGTTGCTTTGACCGACTCAGTGACAAAATCTAAGTAAGGTCCTCGTGGATCTCGTTTATCAAACGGCTCGTCAAAGTCATTCCTGCTAAGCTTGATCCAGGGAAAATCAATGAGGGTAAAGGGCTCGTCGTTTGACTCGTGTAATGACAGCAAGCCATTCACGAGTGCATCAATGTTAAGTGCCATGGCATAGTAGCTCATGCCATAGAAGCTAAGCCGTGGGATGCCAAACCGTGATGCTGATTCTAGCGTCCAGTGCAGAAAGCCATCTGACACAATGCAGCTGACACGTGAATGAATATTCTCAAGTGCTTCCTCGAACGAGGGTTGCATCAGTTTTATGCCGTTGACGAAGGGAAGAAAGAGAGACATGGATTGAAGTTTGTCGGTGCTTTCAATTCCCTGTGGGATGCCAGGTATGTTGTCAGGGAAGGGCAGGTCGACGATGGAGACATCATCAACTCCTGAAAGAAAGTGAGAAATGAATGGATGGTTTGCCGGGGTAGTGAAGATGGTAACGACTACGCCGCGGTCTACAAGCAGCTGGGCTAGGTGGAGGAGTGGAACTGTGTGTCCTTTGGACAAGAAAGGAAACAGAACAACATGAGGATTGGTCGACATGGAAGCAGGAAGAGGATGATCCATTCTTCTCTCTTGCCTGTATTGGGTCGTTAAATAAACATGTAACTTGGGGAGTAATTGTAACTACCTCCTTTTTCTTATTTTTTTGCGCATCGTTCCAGATTAGAAAAAGGAAATTTTTTAACAACGCGTATCCTATTTCTCAATTATATTTCACAATCAAAAAACAGAATCCTGCAAATTTTTGTAACGTTCATTGATGAAAATTTTCAAAGGAAAAATCATGCTTATTTTTGTTTACCATCTTTTCATCACAAAATATATACTTAATTTTTTTTTTTTTTAAACTTCTCGCTTACTCAATTTTATGGGATTCTCATACAGAAAAGAATAAAAGAAATGATAGCCAATAAAAGTTGCCTTCGATCACGGTACGCGTCTTTTTCTACAATAAATGTGAAACACAATATTGACCAAAATTTAAAAAGACCAATGAGAGTTAGACACGATCAAGCATTCAACGTCCGAGAATGCTTACCGGTTATCCGCCAATGTGGACTTCCTGAAGCTTCTAGATCTTGGTGGGTTTAATTCTATCTTCGGCTGTTTGACGCTTTCTAACTTTGAAACTTGTGGCGCTCAACAGAACTGTACAACAATATCAGGACGTTAAGGATTCTTTCCTACCGAATTGTCCTCCCATGCTCCCAGTCCGTGTCTGAAATATTTCAGTACGTTAGTTATTCACGTGGCCCTCGTTAATAAGTATGACGTGGTATATTGCATTGTTTGGTTGTGCAATTAAAGATGACACAGTTTAAGTCAAAAAAATTGGGTGGTTAGGTGAGGAAGAGTGTCGTGGTGGAGCACACGATGCATGTTCGGAAAGCCGTATATGCTGCTCAACATTTATTTCCCGGGGGGAACAGGCTTTTGCATCAGTGTTGCCCTACGAACCAAATCGGTTCTTATCTTTCAATTCTGTTCAATGTCATTGATTGTCGTGGCTTTAATTTTATTTGCTTTTTCTAGCAAAAATATTGAGTAATTTTATTAAGATGCCCTTCTATAATACTTACTCACCGACAAACAAAAATGAAAAAGAATGAAGAAATGAAAAAACTCTTTGGTCCCTTTTGTTTTTATCAACAATTTTAACTTTGTTCATATGATTTTTTTAAAAAAATTTATAATATTGATAACAGTATATTTGGCTTTGTTTGGTACCTTATTTGGAAGGCAATTTAAGTGGAGGAGATTCAGTGGATAGAAAAATTATATTTTGGAGTAAGATGCAAAAGGAAGGAAAAACTTATGAGTACTTTTGTATATATTTAATTTGTAATAATGATTAAATGATGTAATTGTGTATATATATACATATATATATATATATTTATAAGTTATAAATTTATATTAATGTGAGTGTGTATATATAGGAATTTGATTTGATAATAAATAAACGTAATAATTGTAAAAATAATTAATTAGTTATAAAAGATAAAAGAAAGAAAATTTTGAATTTGAATAAAAATTTATAGGTTAAGATGTTTGGTCAATAAAATTCTGAGTGAGTGTGAATAGTGTGAGATGGAGAAACAAATGTAGCCTTTATTTCTTAAAAAAAAAAAAATCACGTGACTTTGTTATACAAATGGAATACATTACTACATGAATTTCACTATTTATAATAACTTTCACGATTGTTTTGGTTAAATTAATATTTCACAAAAACATACAATTTATTCACTTAACATTCTAGTTTTTAATTGTAATTTTATTTCACAATTAAAATTGATATATATAATCTTGCACTCCAACTAAAAAAACCACACACCAAAGCGAAATAAAATTTATACACTTAATTACATCTATTTTCTTTCTTAATTTTTAATGTGCAAATACAATTGATGCAGATTTGTCCTATGATAGAAGAATTACACACTCACAAAATGAATCAATTCATTCCATATCTTCGATTTTTAAGTTGTCGTCACCACCATCCTCCGATGATAATGTAGCATAAAATTGATGGGGTTGCTATTGTGAGGAATGCACGCAGATTATTACTAGGCGTAGGGTGGATAGAGTTGTGTGGTGGTGGAGATTACCACTAGACTTGACAAATTTAGGAATGACAGCAGATTGAGTTTGCAAGTTTACGTTCTAATTGAGATATGAGTATTATACTTAATCTGTTAATTTGAATTGACTCATTTATTTTCTTTCATGGGTTAAATTTAACTTGACGGACTAATTTTGCAAGTCATTTGAATATATCCTACCAATAAAAAAAAAATATATATATATATATATATATATATTTACTTTATGAAGATTAAGTATTACCAAAAAACAAATTTTGTATGCTAAAGTTTGATTACTCAAAAATTCTAAATCTTTATCATACTCTTAAGAAAGTATTATCAATCATTTTACATCAATAATTAAATTTATTTATTTTTAAATAATGTTTAATTGTTAATATTAGATTAGATTTTTTAGGTTTAGTTTAACTAATATTAAGGGTTTGAATTTTTAAATATTTACTACTTTATTATTTAATTTTATTTAATTAATTTTTATTTTCTATTTATATATTATTAAATTATTTTAAATATATTTGTGGGTTCACAGGTCAATCGTTAATAACTTGAAATTGACCGATTTTTTTTTTTAGATTCACAAGTTTAACCGTTAATAACTTGAAATTGACCGATTTTTTTTTTTAGATTCACAAGTTTGACCAATATCGACCCGTACCTGCTAAGGCTATACTAAAACTCATTAATTTCGTATTAGGTTCAAATTGTGTTTCTAATTCATGTTAGAAATTGCCATTCCTACTCAAACTCAACCTGCACTCAATGAAATTACGCTAAGAGCGCGCAAAATGAAAATCCCAACAAGAAGTTAATCAATTCTTTTCGTTTTCATTTTTAAACGTAAAGGCTACGTCTGTTTTACAATTATCTACTATTCAAAAAAATATATTTAATTATTATTATTATTCTTTTTTTATTTATTCTTTCTTTTACTTTTACACAATTCATGAGATAAAAACACTTAAAAACATACATTAAAATTTAAAAGCAAACAAAGCCAAAAATTTTATTAAAATAAAAAATTAAATAAAGCATCAGCTAAAATAAAATTTTCAAACGATTAGAAATAAAATAAAATAAAATTTAAAAACCCTTGAAATGTTCACTTTCAAATTTTCAATTAGTTAGTTTTTTAAGTATAAAAAAAATTATATATTATATGAAGTAAATATAATAAAAAAATACTATATGGTAAAACAATGTATTTATTTTAATGTTAATATAAAAAGAGTTGATAATTGAGCAACTATATTTGTCAAAAGTTTTGATATTTTATGTTATTTCAAGTTAGAATTAAATTTTTATTTGATGTTTCATTACATTTTTTATTTAATGGTTTTTTATAATTTAAAATCAAAAAATAATCAATTGAAAAATTCTGGTTTTGCCATGTATAACAATGGTTACTTATGGTAAAATCTGTCGCATCTCCTGTATACGTCACCAAGTGTGGTGTGGAGAAGGCCATGTCTTATAGAATGCATATTTGTTCTGGTGTTGTGTATATATCTATTGGATTACTAGGATTGCACTTCATATAATCTCTAAAAAGCAGAATTTAATTATTACAAAAATATGAGACTAATATCCTTAAAACTATTCAGTTTGGTGAACAGAATAAAATGCAGAACCCCAAGCATATTATTACCTTCAACCAGCCACTACCTACAGCATTACGGGTATAATCGAGTCAAGTCAAATTCAAGTAACATCTTACTTAAGTTCAACAACTCGATGAAATTCTCATGTACGCGAGCTCGAATAAAAACTATTAAGCTCAAGCTTGAATTCTACCCAATCTCAACAAGATTTTTCAGCATAAGGAAGGTCGCTCATTGCTAAATGGGCTTGAATGCGGCATTTGGGCTAGCGTTGGATTGGGAAATGTGGGGAGGGATAAAGAATTTATGATTAAATTTTAAAAAGATTACTAAACTGCTATTGACGTGATCAGAAAACACAATAGAAATAGAAAATAAGGAACGGTGTAATCGAACTCAACCCAAGAATTTCAAAGACACAAACTGAATGTTAACACCAAAAGTTGAATGATACGTTACAAATCACATGAATTACTTTAGAATGACTTGATTTGAGAAGATAGAAATTTACAAAAAATTGGACACACAACTTCAAGGAATTAGGAAAGAATCCTTAATTAATCAAACTAATGAACTCTAATGCTATTTATAAGTCGCATTAAGAACCTTAACCTATCTAGGATTATGTTTTAATGAGTCCTAATCCATCTAGGATTATATTTTAATGGACTTACTTGCACTTGACCCAATATTAAAATATTCTAAAAATAAAATAAAATAAAAATAAATAGTTAATTCCCTTGATCATTAGCTTTTGTGTCATCAACCTAATACAAAATATTCACTAGATGCTTCTTTTTGGGTTCTTTGAATTTATATCCACACATGATATCCTCTGGAATTTTGTGAACAAATGTGTTAATTGCTTCCTTAACTCTTTTTGCACGCACCCTAGTAATTGGCCCAACTAGAACCTCTAAAAGATCCTTTTTGTCATGTAGGGCGTTTACGTCATTCTCCTCCTCTTGAAAAAGAACTTTCCTCAATTTAGTATATTGTTTATTTCCTATATCAAACAAACTCAAATAAAAAATATTAAAAGTTGTGATAATTCCATACTTACCTAGAAACTCTAATTTATAAGCATTATTGTTGATTCCCTCCAAAACTTTGAATGGCCCATCTTTTCGAGATATCAATTTAAACTTTCTTTATTTGGGAAACCTCTCCTTACTCATATGAATCCATACTCATTCTTTAGGTTCAAACATTACCTTCTTTCTTCTTGCTGCACGTATTGTTGGTTCTTCTTCTCAATGTTTTACTTAACTTACTCATGCATTTGCTTTACATACTCAGTTCGCTTCCTGTCCTCTAAACTCAAGTGTACATTGTTAGGCAATGGTAACAAATTTAACGAGGTTAGCTGATTAAAAACATACACAACTTCAAATGAAGACATGTTAATAGTGGAGTAAATAGCCCTATTATAAGCAAATTCTATGTGTGGCAAACTTTCTTTCCAATTCTTAATATTTTTCCTAATAACAACATATAATAATATAGTGAGTGTTCTATTAACAGTCTCAATTTGCCCATCAGTTTGAAGATGACATATTGTAGAAAATATCAATTTAGCCCCCCCAACTTAGGCCATAGCGTTCTCTAGAAGTAGTTCAAAAATTTAACACATGATTAGAAACTATAATCCTAGGCACGCTATGTAAACGAACCACCTCTCTAAAGAATAAATAAGCTATGTGCTAAGTGGTATTAGTTTTATGGTACACAATAAAATGAGTCATTTTAGAAATCTATCTACAACAATGAAGATAGCATCTTTGTCATTCCTAAACCTAGGTAGACCTAAGATAAAATCCATAGAAATATCAATATAAGAAATACTAGGAACAGGTAAAGAGTGATGCATATCATGAGGTTAGCTACGGGACTTAACTTCTTTACACCGTATACATTTTTTCACAGTTCATTCCACATTCTCCTTTCAATTCCAGCTAATAAAAGTGCTCTTGCAAAATTAATATTGTTTTAGTGATGCCAAAGTATTCCATTAACCCTCCATAATGAGCCTTTCTAATGAACAACTCTTGCAATGAACATCGTAGAATACATAATTTATTAATATAAAACAAATAACCTTTATATCTAAAGTATTCGTCATGAGCACATTTTTAATTAGTGCATAACCTTGGCCTAAATCAGAGTCTCCTCCATAGAGTTCTTTAATATGCTCAAACTTTAATAATCTTGTACCTAGCGTGCTTAATAAGGTGTACCTATAGGATAAAATGTCAGCAAACACATTTTTTATACGTCTCTTATACTTGATAATATAGGAAAATGTGTCGGTGAAAGAAATTTACTTAGTATGCCGTTTGCTAAACTTTCTTTGGCCCTTCACATACTTCAATGATTTTTGATCCGCATGAACTACAAACTCCTTTACCCTCAAGCAGTGTTGCCAAGTCTCTAGTGCTCGCACCAAGGAATACAATTTTTTGTCATATGTCATATAATTCAATGTAGTACCATTGAGCTTTTCACTGAAGTAGAAGATGGGTTTCTTCTCTTGCATCAAGACTACTCCAATACCTACACCAAAAGTATCACATTCAATCTCAAATGTCTTATTAAAATCAGGTAAAGAAAGTAAAGGAGCATATGTAAGCTTATATTTCAGAGTATCAAAAGCCCGTTGTTAAGCTTCTTCCCACTTGAACTTCTCATTTTTCTTGATTATGGAGGTAAGGGAAGTAGCAATAGTGTTAAAATCCTGTACAAAATGCTTGTACAAACCAACCAACCTATGGAAGCTCCTTACTTCAGATATTGACGTAGGAGTTGGCCACTCCTATATAGCTTTCACCATGCTGTCATCTACCTATATTCCCGGTGCACTAACGACAAATCTTAAGAAGACACAGTGGTTAGTATAAAAGGTTCATTTCTCATTGTAAAACATCAAGCACATTGTGTATATGCTCAATATGTTCAGCTAATGTTTGGCTATACACTAATATGTCATCAAAATAGACTACAATAAATTTATCAATAAATACACGCAAAACATGATTCATCAGATGCATGAATGTACTAAAAGAATTAGTAAGTCCAAATGGCATCATAAGCCATTCATACAATTCAAATTTTATTTTAAAAGTTGTTTTCCACTCGTCACCCGCACAAATTTTAATTTGATGATATCTACTTTTAAGATTTATTTTACAAAATATAGAAGTACCATATAAATCATCGTGTAAGTCATCTAAATAAGGTATGGGATGACGATACTTTACCACAATAGTATTAGCAGCTCTATAATCCACACACATGCTCCATTATTCGTTTTTCTTCGGCACAAGTAACACTGAAATGGCACATAGGCTCATGCTCTCTCGGACCCAACACTTACTCATCAACTCCTCCTCCTGTCTTTGGATTTCTCGAGTTCTTCTATGTTGGTTCTATAAGTTGGCTTGTTTGGTATGAATGTCCCTGGAACAAAATCCATCGGTGTTCTATCCCTCGAATCGGCGACAATCCATTGGGAATCTCCTCTAGAAACACGTCAGCATATTTCTACAACACAGACAGTATAACAAAGGGAGGGAAGATATGATATCATTAGATATATAATATGACTCCTTATAAATTAAAATACGAAAGATCTCTCAGCATTCAGTACTAGTCTCACATCCCTCACAGAAGTTAACATACACTCTTTCTTTTCCTTTCATCTCTCCTCTCTTTTTTGTTCTTTTTCTCTTAATCCTTCTTTTCTTTTCTTCTTCCTCTCTAGCTCTAACTTAAATTGTTTTTGCATGTACAACCGATCCTCATATACTTGCTTCAGAGTCAATGGAACTAATGTAACCTTTTTACCATGGAACTTGAAGGAATATTAATTGGTCAGCCTATTATATATCACCTGTCGATCAAACTGCCAAGACCTACCAAGTAAGATATGACAAGCTAGCATGAGCACTACATCACATGTCCCTTGATCCTCATACGTACTTATCTTAAAGCTCACCAACACTTGTTTCATCACTTTAATTTTTTCATTGTTATTAAGCCATTACAACTTATATGGCCTGGGATAATCCTCCACAGGCAAGGTCAATTTCTCAACTAACATCGTGTTAGCCATGTTCACACAACTCCTTCCATCCACTATCAAGTTGCACGTCTTTTCATTAATCGAGCATCGAGCATGGAAAAAATTCTCCATTTGTGCTTCATCTATCTTCTCCTTCACTTAAATACTCAATGCTTCCATCACCACCAAATTAATTCCACCTCTTTCATCAGATGGAACTTTCTCTAATGGTGGCATGCCATATTCACTATCATGTTTATTATCAGTCACAATATCTCCAGCCTTTATCAGCAATATAGTTCTCTTGTTGGGACACTACATACCAATGTGCCCCCCACCATAACACTTAAAGCACAAAATATTCTTGTTTCGTATGCCAGATGAACTAGAAGGGACATGAGTTTTTACTTTAGGTACTTTCACTTTAGGTGCAATCCTAACCTTCATGGCGCTCGTCATGGGTGTTTTGTTTTCCTTTCTAGGGAAGGGTCTGTCAGATGTGTTAGGTTGATATGTAGACTCATCCCTCTTGTTCAACTACCCATTTACCTTAATTGCCTTTTGCACCATTTCTTCTAACTCCACGTAATGCTAAAACTCTACCACATCAGCTATATCCTAGTGCAACCCATTCAAAATACGTGACATGGTAGCCTCCCTATCTTCCACGACATTTGCTCGGATCATGGCCATCTCGAGTTCTTTATAACAATGCTCCGCGCTCCGATTACCCTATGTCAACATTTGCAATTACTAGTAAAAATCTCGGTGGTAATGATTAGACACAAATCTCTTCCTCAGGATTGTTTTCAACTCTATCCATATATAAATTGGTCATTCTCCAACTCTCCTCCTACTAGTGTATAGTTGATCCCATCATATAATAGTATAGTTTGTAAACTTTACTACCACCAACTTAACCTTTGGCGCTCCGAATAGCGGTGATAGTAAAAAATCAGCTCTACCTTCCTATCCCACTCAAGATAAGTGTGGGAGTGAATCGCCCTTGAAAAGGAGGTAGCTACAATCTCACCCCCTTGGGTACTTCATCATTCACATTATCTCTCCGTCGATGTCTCCTAGATGCATTGTTATAATCATATTAATCATCATCTTCATTTGATACATACTCTTCCTCATAGCCATGCCAATCCTGTCTCACTCACCTGAAAGGGTACCCATTCCTGTCCTTGGTCCGGACTTATCTAGGCACTAGGCTATCTCTACGCTCAATTAGCCTAGGCACTGAGCTGTCTCTGTCTCGTGATGTAGTCTGAAATGCTTCCACACTTCAATCAATTTTGCATATCTATCATTCTATCCTGCATGCCCTTTATCCTTCTGCTAAACTTCTTCATCTCCCCAGTGAGAAATTCAAACATAAATTGAGTTTCATCAGGGTTATTACCTTAACCCGAGTAATAACTAATCATCTAAATAATTTGAGCTAAAAATAAAGATATAAATAAATAAATTTAAAAAACAGACCTCACCAATAATCTCACTATGTTTACACTCTCAAATATAGGTTCTCAGTCACTCGTTTCTTATCTTCACTCATGTATCACACCATACTCCAAAATAACCTTACAAATATCAATTTCTTATGTCCTCCTTGTGTGATTCAGAAGTGATCTTAGTACTTCAAGTGACGTACAACAGGGACACGGTATAATGATGTGGAACTACAAATGGGTATGAATTGAACAATTTGTTAAAACCAGCACAATGGGCCAATATAAAATCAAAAAGAAAAAAAATCAGGCCTTCCCCTTTTTTTCTTCTTTTTTTCTCTTCTCTGCTTCTTTTTTTTTTTTTTCAAAAATCAACAACCAAAAAGGGCCTTAGCTGGAATAGAAATTCAGCAACCAAACAACCCCTTATCAGGCCCAATAGGTAATGAGCCCAAGGAAGAAAAAAAAAACTTCTGACCTAGAATTAGCCCAAAGTTTTTGGCCCAACAACTCTTCTCCTCTCTGTTTTTTTTTTTTTTAAAGACTCTTCTTGCCTAGATTTCGATGTCTCTAACCCAAATAACCCTTTCGGCCCAAGCTAATACTTGGCCCAACCTAATTCAATTTTTTATTTTTATTTCCTTAGTTGAAAGCTCAATGAAGGTTTTTGCAAGACAGTGACAATGCTTGAAAGCTCAATGAAGGTTTTTGCAAGACAGTGACAATGCTTGAGGAATGGCGAGGACGAGCTGTGCTAAGGGTGCCTCAAGCGAAGAATGGGTGGAGATCTCGAAGGGCAATTGAATTTTGGTGGTAGTGGCAGTACAGCTTTCTCAGTGGGAAAAAATGCACTGCTCCGGTGATGGTTCTAATCATTGGATGACGAGGTAGAGGCGCTGGGTTCTCAGTAGAAACTGAATGGCGGCTTTGATTTTGGCTTGCAAGCAGTGGCGATAACCTAAAGAGGATATCATCACCGTAACATGTGTCTAGTAATTGACATAACCGTAACCTCTAAAGGATCCTCTTTGTCAAGCAAGACATCCACATCAATTCTCGAGTTGAATACTCAACATATTAAGTAAAAATGAACGATGCTCAAGCTCAACTTGATAAAATAAATCAAGCTTGCTCGAGCTCGACTTACTCAAGCTCTAAGCTCACCCCTACACTGAATAATTCTCAAATAATTAGAAATAAAATAAAATAAAATTTAAAAACCTTTTGAAATGTTCACTTTCAGCTTTTAAATGTGTTAGTTTTTTTAAATATAGAAAGAAATTATATATTATATGAAGTTCTAAATAAAATAAAAAACACAATGTGGTAAAACAATACATTTTTTATAATTTTTATATAAAAGTAGTTGATAAACTATATTTATCAAAAATTTTGATATTTTATATTATTTCAAGTTAGTTTTAATTTTTTATTTAATGTTTCATTACATATTTTATTTAATGTGTTTTTTATTATTTAAAATCAAAAAATAAGCACTTGAAAAATTTAGGTTTTGCCATGCATAACGATGATTGACTATGATAAAATCTGTTGCCTGTGTGTATTTTACCAGGTGCGGTGTCAATAAGACCATGTCTCGGAGAATGCGTATTTATAATTGTACTAGTTTTGTTTATGTATCTTTTGAATTACTTGGATTGCACTTCGTATGATTAATCTCTTAAAAGCAGAATTTATTACAGAAATATGAGACAAATATCCTTAAAAGTATTCAATTTGGTGACCGGAATAGCTACGTTTGTTTCCCTCCCTTAACATTCATATAATTCATTAAAATATTACTACTATATTTGAAACATTATGGTTCGTCTCTCAATGTTTTTTTAAATTTTATAATTAAACATTTAACACAACAAAATTTCTTTTTAAGTTTAAATTTAAAATTTTATTCTCTTATATATATATGTAAATAATTAATTATTTTTTAATTATTATACCTATTCACAATCAAATCAATATCTATATTTATATACACATACACTGACATGTATATATTTATACCTTATAAACTAATAATTATCTCTACGTATTATTATATCATTCAATTATTAAAATATATACATATAAATACATAAATTTAAATAAATAATACTATTTATTATATCGAACTTTACATCCAAACATACACTTATTTTAACACATCCCTCACCAAACATAAAGTCATCACCAACGTCCCTTCCAAACCCAGTAAATAAAACGAAGAAGCCCAAGCATAAATATTATCACCTTCAAGCAGCCAGCATTAATGTTTTTAAAACCGGACCGGACCGACCGGTTCGACCGGGAATCGGCCGGTTTTCCGGTCTGGGTTAAGGTGTAAAAATAAAATATTATACAACCGGTCAAAAACCGGTCAAAAAAGATAAAAAACCGGTCAAAATCGATTTGAACCGGTTAAAATGGCTAAAAACCGGTTTTATCTAAAAAATTAAAAAAAAAAAAGAAATTTTTAGCAATTTTTTTTAAAAATTACAAAATAAATTTTTAGACTTTTTTCAAATTTTTCTTACATTTACAATCCTTAATATTAGTTAAATATACAATTTTTATTTTAAATTTTATTTTTAATAATTTTTATCCTTTTATTTTTCTAATTAATATTTTGAAAATTGAATTATTGTATCTTAAAATTAAAATGGATTATATTAATTAATCTGTTTATTTTTCAAAATTATTTTTTCAATTTTATACTTTTAATCATTTTGAATTTAATATATTTTTTAATTTGTGTAATAATTTTTATTTTAGTCAAATTATTTAATTTTTAACATTACATCTAAAATTTATTTTATATTCTATTGTTATATTAGATTATATTTATTTTGTAAATTATTTTTATAGTAATATATATAATATTATATAATTAAAATAATCAATTTTTTCATCAACCGATCGGACCAGTGACCAACCGATCGGACCAGTGACCAGTGACCCAAAATTTTTCGGTTCAGTCACCGTTCCAATTTTAAAAACATTGGCCAGCAGTGTGCTACTCACAGAATAAATTTGTAGTCAGCCAAATAACATTTGGCCACTTCTTTTAGTTGCGCTCAGAACCGTTGATTTGCTTTCGTCGATGCACCTCATCGATGAGTTGGTTCAAAGCACGCCACGAGGAGCCACCGTCTGCCATGGCTTTCTTGGCTGCCGCAGCTAGCTCCTTCACCCGCTCCCTCAATTCTCTCCCTTTTAAGCCCTCCATCAGTTCTGTTACCGTCTCCTTCAAGCTCTCCCCAGTAACAAATCCCTTTGGAGATCCATCCACTGTATTAACCCTTAAACAGACTTTAATCTCCTCCGCCAGCATCTTTGCGTTGAGGTATTGGTCTGCCATCATCGGCCATGCCAGAATGGGAGCTTCTGCGCATATTCCCTCC
This sequence comes from Avicennia marina, assembly GCA_019155195.1. Lineage (NCBI taxonomy): Eukaryota > Viridiplantae > Streptophyta > Magnoliopsida > Lamiales > Acanthaceae > Avicennia > Avicennia marina. The sequence goes on from CM032765.1 coordinate 13,475,441, forward strand.
AGGACCGAGTTCCAGCCACAGTGACTAAGGAAGCCCTGTACTGCCGAATGTTCAAGAATCTGTTTCTGATCAACCCATTCTCTTACTAAGATTCCTCTTTCACTTACCTTGTCTTCAAAGCCGTCACTAACAAGTTCTGCTTCACTCTTCTTGACCACCCATAAGAAGCAAACTTTTGCCTCATCCAAGCCAAGAGCTATTTCACGTAATTGTGTGGGCGATACACTCGCTTGAGACCCAAAGGCGACATAGAGGACTGGGCGGCCCTGGGTCAACTTCTGGTCAAGCCACTGCATCCACTTGGACTTGTGGTTCGGCGAAATGTCTGCTTTTGGTGGTTGAGCCAGGCAGAGGGGCCCGATACTCCATGTTTTAGGCTGCATTTTGTGGTTCGCATGGTCAGCGAACCTTTTCTCAAATTCGTAGAAGCTGTTTACCAGCAAACCATAGCTATTTGCAGTTGCTTTGGTCGTCTCGAGGATGAAATCCAAGCGAGGTCCTCGTGGATCTCGTTTATCAAACGGCTCGTCAAAGTCATTCCTGGTAAGCTTGATCCACGGAAATTCAACGAGAGTAAAGGGCTCGTCGTTTGAGTCGTGTAACGATAGCAAGCCATTCGCGACTGCATCACCGTAAACTGCCATGGTATAGTAGTTCATGCCATAGAAGCTAAGCCGCGGGATGCCAAACCGCGACGCTAACTCCAGCGTCCAGTACAGAAAGCCGTCTGATACGATGCAGCTGACACGTGAATGAATATTCTCAAGTGCTTCCTCGAACGAGGGTTGCATCAGTTTTATGCCGTTGACGAAGGAACAGAAGAGAGACATGGACGGAAGTCTGTCGGTGCTTTCGATTCCCTGTGGGATGCCAGGTATGTTCTCAGGGAAGGGCAGGTCGACGATGGAGACATCAACTCCTGAAAGAAAGTGAGAAATGAATGAATGGTTTGCCGGGGTAGTGAAGATGGTAACAACTACGCCGCGGTCTACAAGCAGCGGGGCTAGGTGGAGGAGTGGAATTGTGTGTCCTTTGGACATGAAAGGAAACAGAACTATGTGAGGTTTGGACATGGAAGAAGGACGAGGAGGATTCTCATTCTTTTGTCATGCCCGCTTTCTTTCCTTGGGTCTTTAAATACTCATTCTTTGGCCTTGCGCACTTTCTTTCCCTGGGTCTTTAGATACTCATGCTTTGGTCATGCCTCTATTCTTTCCTTTGGGTCTTTAAATATTCGTTCTTTGTCTTGCTTGTATTCTTCCCTCCCGTCGGTGGAGGTCACATGCATCGAGTGAGGGGATTTTGACACGTGTTTATTCTCTTTTTTATGTTTATTTTTTATTTTATGTAATTATTGTTTTTATTAATGACATTTGTTATCCAATTTTATAACAAATTTAAATTTTCTTCAACTATTCTACAACTTAACAATTATATAAAAACAAAAAATAAAATAAAATATATTATATTACAAGAGTAAAATCACATTTTGTTTTATTTTATTTTTTATTTGTTAAAAATTGTAGTTAATTATTATCAACACATACGATAGAAGTCAAATGTATAATCTTATTGAATAAATAATTTTAGTGTATTAATCTTATTGAATTTTTATGTATTAATTAAGAAAATACAAGCATACGTGGGGAATGCGTTTACATCGCCAAAAGGAAAACAGAACGCGACACGTAAGGAAACGAAGAGATAGAAAGAGAGTAAAGAAACAATAAAAATATATCCGAGATAATTTCGGACACATAATGCATTTAGACAGCATCTCACATAAATGAAAAAGTGAAAAACGAACAGCCATCCAATCGCAGGGCAGGTTGCTACAGCTGTAGAGCACATGATGCGTATTCTGAATTTGTAGACTTCAATAATACCCCTAAAATAGGCGACCATAGTTGTCGCTGTCACCATCAGCCAGAATCCGCACGGCCACAAAGTAAATAGGCCAGACTAAAGTGAAGTACTCGGAAGGCCCAAGTCTTTCCGCACACCCGATGTGGGTCCTGCTGATGGGCTCCACCCACATGCGACAGGGGAGTTTCGAAATGACTAATGAGACGAGTGACCGCCACCGCACAAAAAAGACAAGAACGGGGTATCAAAGTGGGGCCAGAACCGAGGTGGTAAAAGAGGTTTTCTTTGCTTTTAAATGGGACGGTGGATGATGAATCTATTCCCACTCTATTTCGATATTAATTAAATAATATATAAATATATATATTATTTAATTAAAATAAATTATGTTAAATACTAAATAATTCAAATTTATATATAAGTTTAAGTTTGATTAATTTAAAAATTAATTCACTAAATTAGTAATTGAATCGCTCTACTTAAAATTAAAAGAAAATTTTTTATAAAAAAATATTTTTTGAATAAATATATATTTTACTTGTGATAAAATATATTCTTTCTCACAAAATAAATATATTTTTTATTGTAAAAATTCATGAAATATGAAAAGTCAAATTAATTATAATAAACAAAAGTATAAAAAATTTATTTTAAGATTGAAGTGTATTTTTTATTCTACTAAATTAGTTAATCAATTATTATAAATATAAGAAAATATTTTTATTATCAATAAATTAAATTTAAAATTTTTTATTCTCAACAAAGCACCTACAAGAAAATTCAAACGAGTGATGGGATGGAATGGAACAAATGAAGATAGGGGATGAGAGAAAGCGGTGGACGCTTTTGACAACGTGGCCTTGTTATTACTAAGGGAGCCCGTGTTGAAGGAATTAATGGGCCTACAAATGAGGCACAAAATAGGTTGGTGCCAGCTAGGCCCAACCCAACCTGGGGTATTTCCCAATGTATCTTTGGTGGAATCTCCATCTGTGTCTTGGTATGTATACATTGCTTTTCAACAATTTAATTCTTATATTTATTAATCTATGTCTCTCTTTTTGTTCAATTAAAAAAAAAAAAAACTAAAAACACACTTAAAAAGACTGAAACAAACGTAGCCGAACGTTCGCCTTCTCATACGCATATTTATATACAGAATTATTGGAACAAAAGATGTGCCATTCTGTTTTGAAATAAATAGATGTCTCCAAGCGATGTGCTATTTTAATTACACGCACACATTAGCGTTACCTACTTCTCGACCGATCCACTCATTACATAAGAAGACTGAAAACATAGCTTGTAAATTGCACCAATGCACGCCCCACCTGGTTTCAAGGTGCAAATCATTCCGTTCCACTGATCCCAGAATCAACCGCTCTCTCACTTGGATTCCAAGTTTCTCTTGTTTGGCTGTCCGCAGACACAGCCCCACTGGATTCAACAGCTTCCATGGTTTGCTTCAATCCCACTTCCGCACCATTACAGCGGTCAGAATCAGCATACTCACTCTGTCCTGCTTCAGCCCCTGCAATCTGAATTTCAATCCCAATTCCAGAACTATTGGTCTCTGCTATTTGGCCAGGTTCTGACGTTTGTGCATCCCTAAGCTCAACCCCACTTACACTAAGGCTATTGCTTTCGTCTCCACAGAGTGATCCACTCTTCACAAGATCAGCACCAGCTCTGCAAATGGGGCATATGGGAGTCCTCAGAAGCCATAAATCCACGCACTCGGCGTGAAAGCTGTGGTTGCAAGAAGGCAAAAGCCTGCACTTTTCCCCAACCCTGTAGCTCTCCAGGCAAACCGCGCAATCGGAAGGAGGGCTAGTGCCCTTCTCCTTGGCCTTGAAATCAAAGGAGGGCAACTTTTCAATGTCTTCTTGTGACATGCTTGTGCTCCCAAGTCTGCCCCTTTCCACCATGGAGACATTGTTGTCCCCAAACCCTCTTCCCAGAGTCCTCCCAACTATACACACATGGATCAGGACTAAAACCCCAATTCCCATAAAAAGCAGAATCACCGAGATCACTATTGCCATCACTATGACCTGTGTCGCAATGCCTAAAACATCTTTCGCCATCTTGAATGATAATCCATAATTATCTAACAAACCCCTTTCAAGTCCACGATCTCACTCGATCATGATCCAAAGCTGAGATGAAATCCATTGATCAAGAAAGTAGCGAGATATAATGAAGTCCGGAGGGGTCCACAATGCTAAGCTGCGATCGATGGGTGGAATTCTGCTGATGTACGAAGAATGTCTTTCGGGAAGGTTTTATGTAGAAACTAATGCAGCAGAAGCAGCTAAACCAATAGCGCATTTGGTGCTAGTAATTTAACTAATAGTTCAAATTCCTGGTGGGGATTGGGATGGACCATTTTGTGGAGTGGGTGGAGAGAGAACGAATTCATTATGGTTGCAAAGTAGAGATTAGAAACTTTTTACCTCCTTTTTCTTCTCTCCCGTCTTTATGTCTACGAATTACGTCAGATGATTTGGCAGCAATCCATGGGCGTATGGGATTAACGTTAGCGGACAATCCTCTGTGATGTGTACTTTCTGTTTACATTTTTTAGTTAATTTCAATGGCCATTGAACTCTTCCATTGTAAATGACTGAAGCTTGAAAATGTATATAGTCGTTAGTCATGTGCGTGAACTTAATTTGAGTTGTAAAATGCTAAATTTGAGTCACGGTTGAGACTGTCTGCACTAATCCGATTTCATTGGTTGTAACTTTTGATCCCTAAACAGTACAAATATTGTGTGATATAGTGATGCATATGTCTGTTTACTTATAGACGGGAAAAAAAGATGTACATGGGACATATAAACGTACCTTAAAGTGCCCACACCAAAAGAAGAGATGAATGCGTGCCTTCACAGCATTTAACTAAATTTGCAACATTTACATTAATTCGAGAGGGACCTGGATGCAAATTGCGGACCGGCATCATAATTTGTGGGTCAATGATAATTATTACGGATATCGTACTTCTTATTCTCTTCTCATGTTTATGGGCTGCACATATTCTACCGTAAGAAAAGATCAGAACAAACTAAACATCGTTACAACTTTTAACCAGATTTCCAAAAGGTTTGATGCCACAGGCATGCGAACACGACATAGAAGAACTAGGAACAAATAGTTAATTCATTATCGGATGGATTGTAGGGTCTGTGGCTCACTTATCTGCTTCAATCGCCTTACTCAAACATCTCAAACTTTAATCGTATATACAACTGTAAAATTGTGGATCCAAGACAAGGGACATGGGAAAAGAATATATCACTCACTAAAACCCCTTCACAGAGCTGCTGCTTTCGCTACGAACCCAAAACAAGTCCCTCCCGAGCAACATTGGTCACGCGAAGGACAGCTTGAGCACTCAGCGGAGAGAGATTTGATTGGCAGAAATGTTCCCAGGAAACTATAGCGGGATCATCAGATGGAGCAGTTGGCTCTCGGACATGCAATTTTTCATATATTGATTGCAATTCCAACAAAAGTGTACGTGCTGCATCCCTAGACTCAGGAAGCTGGTCACTGAGCTGAGACGCACCTACTTGGATCAGTTTGTCAATACCAAATGCCTCAATTTCATCAGCTCCCTGCAAGGATACAAAGTTCATTAAACTTTCTTAATGAAAGGACAAGCGAGAATGGAAAATGAAGCCATTGACAGCATCCTCAGCAGTTTTTGTACACACACATGCACATACACAGAGTGATCCTCACAGCACTATTCCAGTCAGGTTAATCTTAAACTGGAAACTGAAAGCCCTTGAAATAAGTTAAAAACAGAAGAAACAACTTGTAAAGATACGAAAAGACAGAATAAATTGGGCATCAAATATAAGACAGCTTACCATTCGTGGCACGCTCCAAGAAATGCACATAGATGCCTTTGCTCGAATTCGAGGATTTCTGTTCTTAATATGAGGTTGCAGTTTGGGCAACAATAGAAGAGGTGAAACCGAGCTAGTCAGAGCTATTAAAGCACTTTCAGCTGCCTCACAAACAAATTTCTTGTCTTGTGAAGATTTGAGCAGCAGTTGAACAAGCTAAACAAGGAAAGATTGTAATTGAAACACAGAAAGGGACAAATATATCTGAAAATGAAAAAAAAAATAAAGCCTAACATAAAAGCAATAGTTTAGTTTGCAATGAACATATTACCAGCGGATCCAATGAATCAATAATGTCATCATTATACACTTTGAAAATGTCAGCAGAAGCCATAATTGCTGTTTTACAAAGAGCACTTCTTGGATTCTTCAAGGATTTCACTATTAAGGGCATCACGTCACTCCTATTTATCAGAGTTAGGAGTCATTAAGCAGGAAATTCACCACTGACCGGAAAAATAATGTGATTACACATGTTATTTTGTAAAATACTAAGTAAAAGCTGACACTTACAACATGCTAACAATGGATTCCTTGTGAAATATAGACAATCTGCGAACATTGTTGAGTGCATCACACACGGAAACCCAGTCTTTGGAGCTTAGTCCTGACAAGAGTGTCTAGAAACAAGAATGACAGTGATGAATAAAAAATTTTATAAAGTTTTTATAAGGGTATCATCATGAACTGAAACACTGAAGCTAGCATTTCACATCAAACATCACCGGGAAAAGTTGGCAGAACATTTATGGAATGGAAAAGAGAGCATTCCTACCTTCACACAATTCTCCACGTCTTCAACATCCTTCAAATTCTCAGATTCAATGTACTCTAATTCTGAATTTGCCACCTCTACTCCAGAATTTTTTGTACTATCTTTCTCAATAGGCTGATCAACCAAGGAGGCCATCTTTTTCTCTAGCTTTTCTTCAATCCTTTCCTCCACAGTTTTAACAAGAAGTTTTGTTGAGTTTCCATTAGCAGAGCTTCCATTTATCCTCTCAGACTCAGGTATTTTATTAACATCCCTGAGAGCTACATCCGACATAGTGGAAAATATAGTTACCTGAAACAAGATAAATAAGAAAAATAGTTACATAACTAATCTAAAAAAAGTTTACATGTATGCCAAGGGACGAGCTAGCCAAAGCTGAAATGGGAGTGGTTAGAGTTTAATACAGGGCATAGCCCATAAAGATCCCACAGGACCGAAATTTTGGAATTTTGTGACTTGAAAATGTGACAAAGTCCCAAAAATCAGTCACAGTGTCAACAACTAAAATCAACAGTTAACGCTTATAAATTATTCTTTTTTAGGACATAATGTGAAGCATTGGATTTTGTAAATGTAATTATTTTAAGAAAAAGCATATACACATTAAACAAGCTTCCTTTTCAACACAAATAATGAGACCAAAGGTTTTTTCAGTTTCAAGGAATTAAAATGGCTTAGTTAGAAACAAGATAAGTTTTTTTCTCTTTCCAATCTTTTCTGTTCTGATAAGAAAGCACCCTTGGTTCAGTTTGGTAGAACATGGGTCACCAAATCCATCAGGGTTTAAATCCTACAGAATGTATTTCTTCTATGAAAATCGAATTAGAAAAAAAGGATTCAGTCACTAGCTCAGTAACATCCTGGAGAACAAAGAACAAAGCAGGAGAAATATTTTTCTAGCCATAAATCTTGATCTCGACAAATGAATTTCCTAAGTTCCAAAATAAACACTTCTATGAGCTAGACAATTTTTCTGCCACTTTAGGGGAGCAAAATTTGCAATGTAAATCCCAGTTCTTTGTTGGTTATATATTAAATAACCATGCTAAAAAGTGAGTAACTAGGCAATACAGAAACTAATGCAACCAACAACATTTAATTGAGCGAATGTTAGCCCCTTCGCGTCCAAGTTTGTCTTTTTAGCAACATTCAAAATGCAAGAACATTCAGATCTATATCCAATACAATACCAACAAGAAAACTCATTGTCTCACAAACACAATGTAGCTGTAGATGTTCCATCTGTCACACTGTAATAAGAATCCTGAATTTGATCAAACAATAGCATTGATAGAACACTTTGAACTAAATATACAGGCAATTAAGACGCGAAGGCATATTTTTCATGCGACATTAAATCACAATTAATTCAATAACACTGCCATTAATCTATTGATGATATACTGAAAGTCATACGACGCCATATGAAATCTTTTCAAAACGCCATATGAAATCTTTTCAAAAATGTTGCTCGCTAACCTATGTTTCATTCTGTCTAGTATACATGGTCACGTATCATCTTTCCATCCCTAACCGCCACATAATAAAACAGTCTCAATAACCTGGTTCCCTAACTGATATTGAATAACGAATATAAACTTTCTACTGATATCAAATTTAAAAGATCTGGGCAGACTCAACCACCAGAACAGAAAATATATATTTGTGCATAATGACTATGGAAAAACTTACCACAACAAAAATGAGTTTGGCAAATGTTCTTCCCTCGCGTCTCAACAGATCATAACAATTATGGATCACTCAAACAAAATAAAAAGGAAAAAAAAAAAGAAACGCAGATTAACCGAGTCATGAACGATCAAATCGGTGACGTTAAGAAATCCATTTCCAAAAAATCAGAAAAGCCTAATACTGAGTATTAAAATAAAAAAATAAAAAAACAGAAAAAGGAATCAAGTACAGCACAGAGAATGTACCAAAGAAATCGTCAAATGGACATATATAATGACTCAAAACTCAAGCAGAAACGAAGTAAGATCTCGTCCACTCACTATCCTTTTAAATTCAAAACCGACAATCACAACCTCAATCGAGCATATTCGCATTTCATTGACACGAATTTCAGTTAACATAAACAGAGTAGTGAAATTACCACGAGCCGAAGCAATCGAGGAAGAGGCAACGGGATAACGGTGAATTCGTTTACTGCGAAACGAAACTAGTGAATGTGTGAAATGCATCAGTAGAACAACACAATATATATAAAAAGAAAATGAAAAATATAAAAAATAAAAACAATTAGGTAAAACGTGTAAAATAAGGGGGGGAAATGTAAATGGCGGGCGCAGTAAAAATTGACGGCGCGTTTTCCTGCCCGAACTTAGGCCGTCAGGGGGGGGTAAATGGGTAATTACAACCGCCTTACAGCGGGGCAGACATGTGAAATTCTGCATATATCCCTAGGCATTCTCCAAATGTCAAACATGTTCAACTTTTGGTAAGTGTTTTGTCATTTTGTATTTATAAAAGCAATTAAACAGCGAAAGGTATTAATTAGACTTCAGAGGTTCAAATTTTGAACTCACAAGACCCAATTCTTAATTGAATTAATGCAACTGTTTCGTCACGTTCTTTTATGTACGGATTAATAGAATTAACACACTTTTTTTGTGCGTGTTTGAATTTTAAATGATTAAATTTATTTGATTTATATTTGATATAAATTTATTCTGTAGAGATTTCTATATTTATCTAAAAACGAAATGATATAATTAAGAAATGAAATTAAAGAGAAAAGGAAAAACATTAAAAAAAGTGAAAGAAAAATAATTCTTAGCCGTTATTGATTTGAAGAAGAAAAATTTAGTTAATATACTTTTGTCTACTAGTTGTGCACAATAAATGATAAAATGGGAAAATTAATGAGATTGTACTTATTTTATTTTATCTTATTTTATATATTTGATTATAAATAAATAGTGCGGATAAATTTGTTATGTTAAAAATGTATTAGTTCAAATATTACAATAATTATTATATTTTTATTTATATGTTTATATATATTTTTTAAAAAAAATCTAATAAATGTTTTGTATTGATATGATAGTATCATATTTTGTATATATGCAAGATACTTGAGTGGTATATATAATTTACATTACAAATTGTCAAGATAATATATATTTAATTTGTTTGTTGTACAATAAAGATTTATGCAGCTTTTACGACTCATAATAATTTAAAAATAATTCATTCTAGATTTATAATGAATAAAGTCATTGGAATGCAGTGAAAATAATATTTTCATCTTTGAGAATAATGGTCTGAAGAAAAAACAAAAAAAAGATGAGTTTATATCACAGATTATACCCATCATAGTAGTAATTGGAAAGACTATTTGACTCCAAACATGGCGTTGGATCATTTAATTGATGAATTAATTGAATGTGTATTATATATAGAAGTCTTTGAACGAATCATTAGGCATTAATTATATCAATCAAACGAGTGAGTTGTCCAATAATTTAAATAATCTTTCTTACCATATTGTAAGGAAATATAATTAAAAATTTATTAAAATAAATGGTTATATTTAGGAAACTCGAGAAGTTATTTTTCAACCAAAAAAAATATGTGGATAATACTATTGTCATTTTAGGGAGCCATACTAGAAGTCAATGACAATTTAGTCAGATATTAATTACTGTATATCATGGAACGAAAATTTTATGTCACGAGTGTATCGAATCGAAATTTTAGAGTATGTTTGGTTATTAGGGTGGAGAGAAAAATTTTGGTAATTCAAGTGAGAGAAAATTTTATATTTGATTTATAAGATTTGATAAAGTAAAATATATATGTATATAATATATAATAATAATTACATAATATGATAATATATAACTTTATAGGAAAATAAAAAATAAATATAAGTAAGGAAATTATAAGGATAAATGTTAATTTGATTGTAAATAAGTATAATAAATAAAAAATTATTTAGTTGTAAAAAGTAAAAAGGTGGAAAATTTTGAATTTAAATTTAAATAAACTTGATATGGTAAGAAGTTTGATTTATAAGATTCTTGAGTGGTAGTGAATAGTTGATAACGCGAAAACAAACAAAGCCTTATCGTTCTGGACATTTTGTATACAGCTGTCTGCGCTATGACTGTACTAGCAAAATAAAGTGGACTAACTGAATGGATGGGAAATGCCAATGTGTGTTGGGATTGGGCTCGCCCAATTGGAGATAGGAGCCCAGTTACCATTACAAGTATTGGAACACAGTTCAATTGCCAACTTGGGTCGGCCCAATGCTTGACACCAAGAAGTTTGTGCATCACGAAGCAGGCATCCTTGGAGCACACCAGTCCAGCAGTCAAAGCATGCATGCAACAATCGTGGAGCCCTTGCTCCGTTTCTAACAACAGAATGCAAGATTTCCTTCTGCCACTCTTCCATCTACTGTGTTGCTTACATTCTCAGACCTCCCCTTTGTGTTTAGGAAGATGTGTTGTTTGGGTGTAAATTATGGTGAGGAGAAAAACTGAGACGAAACTTAAAAATAGCATACAAGTAGGAAATAAAAAGGAGACGAAAAATATATTTTGTTGGATGATGTGTTTTCAAGTGTAAATTTTGATCGGACTAAAGTGAAAGCAAATTTGCATTTAGACAAACTCTTACTTACAAACTACATGTTCATTGGAAAAATAAAAAATGAAAATTACAATTTACCAAGAAAGGTGAAGATGGAGGACATGATCAAGCTCGGGGATCCAGATTGCAAGTGGAAAGTACAGGTCGTCGGAATTAGCTCTTAGCCGCTGCTAGTATAAACTCACATTGACTACAATTTGCGAGATTATGAATCGGTACAAATCCATTAAACTGACGCATGTTATAATCATAATTGACATTAAAAATGACTGATTATTTTTAAATAACGTGACATTTTTAACTTATACGCAGTTATTTTTTAATGATGCGATACATGTCATTCGAAGCAACAGATGCAACTACTCCCTCAATTTGACATTGATTAACAACATTATTCATTGCATGCCAATCAAGTCAAAAATATCCATTATAGAGTACGGTATGGTAGACTTGGTCTCACACGGTCGCAGTCGACGATCGATGTGATAGATAGATGCCAATTGTTAATAATATGTGGACATTATCGCATGATCCAGATTGCGCGTGGGTAGATTGGAAGTGGTTATTTAATCTTTCTTTATATCATTCCATTTTTTTTATTATTTGCTGATAAATTGGGTGTGGGGAGTTTAATGGTGGGATGGAAGTGGAAACGCGTGTTCTATGGATATTGTTTATTGATGTAGTGGTAGTACGTGACGTGGGTTTCGGACAGCCACATGAAAATTGTTCCGACTTTTCCAAGTCACATCTGTAGTATCCCCCTCTGCATTGTTTTTAACCCGGCCCGGCCGGTCCGACCTGGAATCAGCTGGCCGGTCGGGCGGGTTGGCGGGCGGGTCTGAATTTATTATTATTATTATTTATTTAATTTTTTTTTTGAGAAGAAGAAGAGAAAAAAGGGGTAAGGGGAAGGAAGAAGAAGAGGAGAAGAAGAGAAAAAGGAGAGAAATGAAAAAAAGAAAGGGAAGGAAAAAAAAAGAAATAGAGGAGGGATAAAAAAAAAATAGAAATAAATAATTAGATGAAAATATAACAAAAATAAAAAATAAACAAATAAATAAAAATAAAATATATAAAAGAAAAAATGCTATACCATAACAATTTTTTAAATGAGCATTTATTATTTTTTTTGTCTTTGTATATGATTAGATACTTATTTTATATATAATAAATAAGTTATTAAGAACTAATAAATCAATTATTACATATTTAATTTGTTTGAATTTTAAAAATAATTAATTAATTATATATTTTTTATTCAAATAATAATTTTACATTGATTATTAATATTCAAATTAGTTACACAATTTTAAAATATTATTAACATATTTTTTAAAATTTGTCTATTAAAACATATATAATAATAATAATAATAATAATTGATCGATTTTTAAATTTGATTGAAATGGTTGAATTAGTGAAGTGATATGATGTACAATTTCATATCTAGTCCGGTTCGGAAAACATCTCTGATCTCTTCACAAAGTAAAAAATATGTGATCTCTAGTCCGGTGCAATTGGTGTTATTGAACAGGGGCATATTAGCCATTGCATTTTTGAAACAGACTTGTCGCCTGTCAAATAAATTTAATGCCAACTTTCAAAAAAAATAAGAATTAAGTTTCTTGGGACACAATTTATTTCTATCTCTTGTGGAGATGAAACAATTTAGAAACTTTTACCGTCAAATATATGAATTTCACGTCATTCATAAAATGTCTAGCCAATTAAGAGGATGTTTGCGCAAACTGTAAAGTTTATTTTAAAAAAATTGAATATACTGCCTCCAGTTAATTGTGAATAATATTTATACTATGTATTAATGTTAAGGCACATTTGACGTGCAAAACATATTATTTTTATTCTTTTTTTTTACTTTGTTTCTCAAGTATTTTGTTTCATGTTTTCTTTACCATCGTTTTGTTTTTGTCCTATTTTTTAAGCTCTTAATATTTTTTAAAAATTTACATACTTTTATTTATATTATTAAAAATCATTTGTATGTATTACTAATTATCAAATATATATATATATATATATGTGTGTGTGTGTGTATGTTTATGTATTTGTCAAGCTTGATCTATATTTATAATGAAGTATATTTCAATTATACCAATTAATATAAAATTATTTTTATTTATATAATTTTATGTATAAAATGTTATTTTAAATTATACATGTACTGAATGTGCGGAAACACAAGCTAAAAATTATGTAATCTTATGTAGTCAAATGATTCAATTTTTTTTTTTTTTGGCATTGCTACCCCTAAAAAACCATAACTACTCGCATTTGCAAAACCTTATCATCTTATAAGTTATTGAAGATTATTTTCTTTAAATATTCTGGTAATTTATTTTTAAAAAAATTGATACTTACAAACTCTGTAAACTACTCAAAATGAATTTAGCCCAGCCCCTTCCAAATATTTGAAGCAACGAAGGGGAAAATGGGTCGTGGACATGTGGGTGGTGAACTATACGAGACACCGAGGCTCAAAGCCACGCGTAGTTCTTGCAATTTCACGTCTCATGATTTTTAACTTTTGTCTCGTTGCTGAGAATTTGCCTGCCCAATTGAAAGATGAATGGGATTGTGCAAAGTCAGTGGATTCAATCAAATGACGATGTATATCAATTTTTTCTGCACTGTTGATGGTGCATTGTGATGGATATTGATGTTGATGTTCGTTGTATGTAATTCACTCTTTCTAGAAACAATGACGGCTAAATTATATATTTAATGGAATGTTTTTTATTTTTTAGTTCAAGTCTTGACTCTTGAAAGGGTTGTGTTTGACAAGGATCTCACCTTTAGATCTCAGCCACGTATAACGAACTATTGTGATTCTCTTTATTATTTCCCTCAATTAGAGTATTTTCATGTCCTTCAAACCTTTACCACCATGAACAAATAAAACATGAGTTGTACTCTGGAATTCATATTGTATTTTCGGAAGGATTTAAACTTCTAATTCCAAATTATAATTACAATCGCCTATGCAAGGAGAATGCCACTAAAATACGTATTATTTTGATCCTAAGAACCCAAATGCCCCAATATTTTGTTTGTTTCTCTGGTATACCTTTAACCCTAAACACATTCATATCCATATGTAAGTGTGCATGCAACAGCTGATTTTCAGTTCTTTTTCGTGTCCTATTGAAATGTGATAATAATTTGATTAAATTCTTTAAAGTGAATTTATATCGACATTCAATTACTAAAGTTAAGTGAGATGAAAATGAAAAGTAAGACCTTTCCATCATGAGATATTACACACAAATCTACGAAGTGTCAGTTTTGTTCTTACTTTTTTTAGGGCATGTGTGTTTTGATTTTTCAATATGTGTTTTTAAATATATATTTTTTAAAATTATGTAAAAGTAATAAAAAGAAAGAGATAATGTTTTAAAAATGTAATGATTAAATTTGAGAGATAAAAGCAAAATAAACATATCTTTTATTATTCATACATAAGGGACACTGAAGCGGTGACTCGGAACACACCACTGCAACAACTTATAACTTATCTTATAGGGCAGGTTTCATCCATAACTTCCCCGCATCATTACAAAGACAAACGGTAAAAACACTCATCACGGTATATTATTTCAGGCAACCTAGGAACTTATTCACGCAACGGACACGCTTATCTAATTCAAGGCCAGATACACCAGCCAATCGGTTCTTCCTCCTCCTCCACGACCGCGAACACATCCGAAAAATACCCCCGCCCGTCATCGTCGCCCTCTTCTGCAGCCACACAGCCGGGATACTCATTGCTCGGAAAGTAAGAGTCTCCAGTGTCGAGATCAAACCGAGTATTGTCATCATCCAAGACTGCGCTGCCGTTGCTGTCGGTGCTGAGGCGGTCTTCCACCTTCGGAGGCGCGTCCGCCGCGGGGAGCGGATCAGATATTCGACTAGGTTCTCCAGTTGGTTCTTTGGGCTGCAGCTTCTCGGTCAAGGCAAGCAGCTGCATTGGAGAACGCCAAAAATTAACCCTTAATGCAGGGCACATCTATCTAAATAAAGAAAATTTGTCCCTTAAACTCAGTCCGACTAAATGTTATGGACTTGCGGTAATTTAGGAACTAGGAAGTTGTATTCTTCTTTTGTGGGTACTGACGAAAATCCATCTTCTCATCAAGTGGGGTTAGGACAGATGCTGTTTTACGTGACTGTGGTGGGAATAAAATGGTCGACAGTGACAGATGTGTCATATTATAGCTGAGAACGAATCTTATTGGTAGACCTGGCCCGGCAGGTCCCGATCGTCCCTTGGTTGGGCGGCCCAGGTGTTGACAAGAATACCATTAAAATCAGATCCAAACCACAACTTTCCCTTCCAATATCCATTTCTGACACCTTAAAATTTCATTATCCCGCAACCCCTTCCCCAACTAAGAGAACATGATGAAAATTTGCTACAGTTGATTTTTATCACTCCATAAATTGAAAATAACGACGGGATACATACATACATACATATATATATATATTGATAGTATGCATGATATAGGAGGCTATGGCGAAGATTCTTCACTACTTAATAAATCATATTTTATGAGTACCAGACTGCACTTGCAGCTTGCGTAAAAAGTTTTGATTTGTATTTTTTCATTTGGAATTATAGTAGAGGGTAATGTACAAACGTCGTGCCATTTTAAAATCAAAATTTGAATACATTATTTCTGGAACAGTCATTTGAATATCACCAATCCAGGGATGGAAGATGACAAGACACACATAAAACAAAGCCAACAGTATCTGCAGATTAAAGACTAGGGTAACCCGCAAAGAAACTGTTACAAGTAACTCATCAATTCTTCATAATTTTAACTTCTCTGGTTTCGGATAATTAGAGTAAGGTTAGAGATAAAGATATATACAGCATTGATCATACGTACAGATCATCCATTCAAGAATAAAACTAATCAAATTAATTAAAAATAATTTAATAAAACAGCAAGGCTAGTTAATTACTAAATCTGTAAGGACTATGCTATTGATTTTTACCTCAGTTTTGAGTTTTTCATTTTCCTCGAGAATGGAGTCGTATTCAGAAACAAGCGAGTCGTAGGAGGATTTGAGCTGATCATAATCCTTCTCGAGCTGCTTGGTCTTCCACCGTGCACGGCGGTTCTGGAACCAAACCGCCACCTGCCTCGGCGGCAAGCCCAGCTCCTTAGCCAGATGCGTCTTGCGCTGTGGCTCCAACTTGTTCTCGGCTTCAAAGCTCTTCTCCAGCAAGTGCAACTGAAACGAAACGTCGTCCAACCCCAGGTATACATGAATTCATGGTTAGGATTCTGAAGGAAGTCGATTCTGATATTGATGCTTGAGTGGAAAATATAGGCTGTTTATTTGGTAATTTTTATCTCAAAAGGAGTTCTTTGGATGCGTGATGACGTATGGTGATTCTCTTTTACAGGAAAAAAACTAATGAACACTGAAAATGAAAATAATAGGGATGTCAACGGACCTGCTCGGGAGTGAGACGGCGTTTCTTTTCCGGCAGTTGCTCGTCGAAATATTCTTCATCATACAGTTCTTCCGGCGCTCTGAAAAAGGGTCTCTTCTTGGACGTTTCCTCCATGTCTATCATCAATCTCGCTCCTAATGATGTTAAAATGTTCAAAACCCAGAAATTCTTGTCCAACACCATACAATGAAAATTTTCACTTAGATGAATAGTTAGTTTACACTCAGACAGGTCTTCGTCAACTACAAGCAAGTAGTATGAACATGTTCCCAAAATATTTATTTGCAAATATCTACAAATCACATGTCAGAGGAACCAAGGAAAACCCACAAGGCAGCACGCGAAAGCAATGCTGAGATAACATGAAATACCTCGAAAACCGGGGCCACCGTTGCCAAGAAACAACATGTTGCCGTAGCAAGAGGGGTCAAAGAAAATTCGATCGGATTCCATTTCTCTATTGAGATCTCCGGCGAGAGTATATCAATCCGTCCAGAGACACAGAAGCAGGTGTATGTATATATAATTTCGTCTGAAACTCTAATACAGAGTAACGAATATCTTCCTACGTAATATGATATTAACCCTCAGAGGTTCTTGCAATAGTACTAGAGTTTATGTTTAGAATAGCATTAGCTTATGGCGGAAGAAGCTGGAGCACCAAAGCAACCTCGCCGGAGTTCCCAACGGGAAGATACAAAATCCCATCATGCGAAGCACCACCACTTTTCCCAGCTCCCGTGATTGACTCTCACTTTCGTTTCCGCCAGGAAAGCCAATTTCAGGCTAGATCGGAGGAGTGGGGGAGGCGGGCGCAGCGCCTTGATCTACGGGAATTTGACGGTGAAGGAGGATGGACGCTGGCGAGGACTATTTGGTAATTTTACGGTGTTAAGATTCTTCGATGGCTGGTCTTTTGCATCCCAAGTTGATAAGGAGGTGCCACGGAGTTTTATACTGGTTTATCTTTGTGGAGATTACTGTTGTACCCAAGTGGACTTTGGAATATTGTGTGATGGCGCGGAGGTGATTGGTCAGGGGTGATTCGGGAAATTCGCTGGATGATTTAATTGGGCGTGACTAACTTTCGCAGGGGGTGCGTGGAACGAATCTGGGCCGTTGATGAAGTGTAGAGTGTGGGGGATGGAAAGTTGCCATTCTCCATGGTCGGCGAGTCGGTCCTGCTACAGTGCTACACTGTTTCTTCGTTGTCAACGTTATCTTTCATCTTCTTATTAAAAAGAAAGATATATCTATACGGAGACACGCATATTTGTCGCCCCAGAAGTTCATCATGGCCGGGACCGACCAAACATGGTTGCAAATTTGCGACCTCTAAAATAAATTTTTGTAAATATATTAATTATTAAAATGATAGTTTTTATTTCTTTTTTCTATTATTTTTATATTATTCTTAAATTTTTTATCAAACTTTCTATTTCTAAAATTTACGTGCAAACATTTCTAATCTCTTTAATTGATTAAATTTTCAAATAGACCTTACTGAATGGTGAATATAAGGACGTCCACCTCGCTTCTTTGATGCAATAACATGTGTCTAAGTAGGGAAATCTTGTTTAGGGTCGTATAGCTGCAATCAGTTTAATTTTATTTAATCTGAATCTTGTTGTGAAATAGTGAATATAAAATATTCTAACATCAAATATTTTACAAATTCCAAACACAAGGTAAACTTACACGCACACACAACACATCTATTAAATAATTTTATTTTTTTTTCATAGTGTGCAGCTGTCAGCGGGCATACAGATACCGCACCGCCAGGTAAATTATTTGAATAATAGGTTAATTAATGTGAATTTCACAATCCAAAAAAATAAAATAAAATAAAAACGAGGAAAAAAATAGTATGTAGTAGGATCATCTGAGTCTAAATGCTTTAAACTTTTCTGATAAATAAGAAAAGGTTGATTTTTAATCAGTGAATGCTACAATATTTAAACACACATGTTAATTTTTTGCACTATGTTTGGAACCCACTTTTCAATCCCAACACTTTCTCTCCAAATCACATTATACCAAACATATTACTTAATTAAATTTTCATTTAAATTCAAATATTTCATCTCTTACACATAAAATTAACTAATTATTCTTTAATCATCATACATATTCACAATTAAATAAATATCTATATATTATTCATATATTCACTTTTATATTTATTTATAATTTAAAAACTAATCATTTTATATTTATATATATACTATCACATCATCTAATCATTATTATAAATTTTATATAATATATTCAAATAAATTAAAATTTTCATTTTATTAAAATTTTACAATCTAAGTATAACTCATCCAACGCAATTCTTATTATAAATTATTCTTAACAAAAATCCCTCTCCCAAATATAGCCTTAAGATCCAACAGCACTTGCGGAGCCGCAGGAGAACCACACACTGAGGGACCCAGAGAATCAATCTTCTTCTTCAATCTTTTCTTTTTTCTTCTTTTTTGAAACTATTTTTAGTGAGATTTACGTGGCGATCTTTTCAAGTGGACTAAGTGCGTATCACAACCATCCAAGAATTAACCGTATATTGTTAAACTACATTTGCATTTTTCTGATTTTCAAATTCATTAAAAAAATTAATCTTCATTATTTAATCTGCTTTTTTTTTTTTCTTTTTACAATTTTCACAAGATTCATATTCACATCTTGCTTGTTCTTTTTCGCTTATTACGTTCAACGATCCACTTTTCTGTTAAATGTGCAAGATTACATGTATTTGTGTAATTCACATCCATGATAACAATCCACAAGAAGATGAATCAATACAGGTGTCATTGGCATTGACGCGGGCGTGGTGAGTCATTCTTGCTCAAGTGAAAACATCTATGTCATGCACATATAGAGGACAGACTAGTGGGATTAGTCTCAATATAGTAATTTCATGCAAGAGCAAATCTCTCATTAGTTGAAGAATAGAAAATTCCTTATTAAACTATTTTACGGTCCACTTGCCATGTGTTCGACAGTTGTTGCCAAATCAAACATTTTTTTGTCAATGTTTTTCAATGAATCAAAGTTTGAAGAATACCCTAGAAGGAATTTTTTCCAACGTAACATGGAAATATACTTCTCCTTAAAACATAACGAACTCATCGCCTTTAATTAGCGGAAAAGGCAATTAAAAGGGAGATTCGGTGCTTGAAAAAGGTATTTGTTGGCCTTAAATTATCTTCTATAATCAAAGCATCCTCCGTAAAGATTAATGGAATCAAGGGGACAGCCTACCTATCTTGTTTTAATGTCTTACAACGCATTGAACTCCTATCAAGAATCCCTTTGTTAATTATATTCATATTAGGAATATATATATATATATATATATATAGGGGTAAAAATTCTTATTCGTTACAAGGTCAAGTTCTTGAACTTGAATGCTGTATATTCCAATAATTAGGTACTTGGTTTATTTTCACCAAAAACAAAATGTACAAATGTGATTCCATAAAAAATGAAATTGAGACACCTAGCCAGCAATCCCATATACGCATGAAGGGAAAAAATGAAAATTATTTCTCGTTGATCAATGATTTTGGCTTTTCAATCAATCCATTGGTAGAAAGGAGAGAGCGAGTGGAGCCAATAACTGATTTTTAACTTTTGTTTTATATTTATATGTTTATATGATTTTGTGGGGTTGGCGAGCTAAGAGGGTTGGATTGGGACACGATTTAGAAATCATTCAAGAATTGGAAGTATTAAGAGAATTCTTATAAAAAACATCAGAAAACGATGCCAGTATAAATTAGTTTCTTTATCAGGTAAATCAAATCCGTATTCAACTAAGAAAGGTTATAGGCCCGTGAATAATAGTAATAACAACAACAATAATAAATAATTTGAACTGGAGGTAGTTGATCCCCATAAATTTTATTTTGATTCTTCTTAGTATTTTGTGTGTGTTACTATGATTCATCAGGATGTAAGTGGTAATGTATTGCAAGTTACTATAAACTCACATGTACAATAGAAAATTAAAATAAACATCAAAAAATTTTTCATATAGTTCGAAAATAATTCTTTTATGTCTACAGAGTCTCGCCCAAAAAGTTGTACTAATAATAATACAACTTTTATTTGGATAACTGGAAACTACTAGTATAGATTATACTCATTTTACTCGAACTTTATTTGGTATCAATTTGTTGACATGTTTTTATTCTAATTTCCTTAGTTAGTAAATCCATTGACGCCACTTTGCCAATACATCCTATTGGCCTCACCTACCACTACTAATCGGTGTTTCTTCACTTCTACTCGTTAGTGGATTTTGTGGTGGATGGATGGAACTAGTAATGAATTAGGTCTACATGATATTTTTCTTCTTAAAGGATATGAATAATGGAATGCGTGAACTTCTTAAATGATAATCAATTGAACATATATTTTGCCATATAATCCGTGGAGTTCTCCTACGAGTGAATAATGTCTCTCTCAATAAAATCCACTTAAGTTGGCATCTAAAAGCATCCGCTCATTAGCCTTCTAAAGTTGAAAAACTTACTTCAAGAAATTCGACTGTAAATCTTGAAAATGTTCTAAAATAATACTTTTCAAATTAGATCATTAGTTGCATCATTTTTGAGATTACTTCCTTCCTAGATATCTTGCAGCTCTAACAATCTTTTCATTTAGAATTATAAATATGCTAGAGATCAAGTCAGATATAGACTGATTTGATTTAGATAAGAAAAAGTTAAGATATGGTCAACCATCCAAATTCTTTGTATCTTTTGATTAAAAAAAAAGTCAACCATATCCAAATTAAATTGATAAAATTCATTCAAATTATCTTAAATAAGTTAAATTAATATTCTGTAATCATTATTTGCAAGAAACAAATCGTTTGATTGATCTAAATAAATTTAATAGATACTGTGTCAGTTCGTGCTACAACATCTTTTGTAATAAGTTATTGAAAAATTATAATCTCCTTATAAAATTGATTTGTAATATTAGTGTCATATTGATAAATTGTGCTAAAAATAATGACAATTTATCAAAATTGGCACTAACATTTTGTGATGGATATTTAAATCAAAACAATATCTTCGAAATATTAAGGTGAGAGTGTGGGCCTTCTTTAAATAAGTTAAATAAGATTCTGGACGCTGTGGAAATGTAATAGTAGCTCAAAATAATGGAGCACAACTTTAATATCGGTGAATTTCGAGTGTCAATTTATGAACCAAGCATTTTGTAGATCTACGCAATCCTATAGTGGAGGAGTATGTTTCAGATAAAATCCTACAAAATATATATAATTTTGGTGACCAATTAACTTCGGTTATGTCTGTTTACTTATTAGAAAATAAATTTGTGTAGGAAAATTATCAATATATATATTGATTTGATTATAAATAAATATAATATAATGATTGAAAAATAACAGTTAATTATAAAAGATGAAATAAAAAAAATGTAAATTTAAATTTGAATAAATTTTGCGTGAAACATGTTTAGTTTGTAAAATTTTTTATAATAATAAATGGTAGTTAATAAGTAAACAAACAAAGCCTTCGTTTTCAATTCCTTGTATGCTAAGGTAATTAAAAGTGTTACTGGAGGTATCATTTCAACTCCATCACCCCCCAACCCACCTTGCCCTTCTGACAAAAAAGGGAAAGGCCAAAAGAAAATTTGGCTTTGAAAGATTCAAAAACTTTAATTCATTAATACTGGTTGAGCCTGGAGACTTTCGATAAAGGTAAGGTGTAGGATGAAAGCTTAAAACTCCATGAAAACTAAGGGGTTCTAAAGATGAGAAAAATGGCTGAAGAACCTGAGAGAGAGAGAGAGATAGATAACAATGATGCCTTTTGTGAAGGATATATTCGTGCTGGTGGGATTGGAAGTAGGAAACTGGGTGCTACTTTGCCTGTCTTTTTGGTTGTGAAGCTGATACTGTGACTTTGCTCTTGTTTTCTTGTGTCGATTTCGTTCAAGCCTCCAGTTCCCTCCTTTGGGACACGCGATGTCACAATAATATTCTTGGAAGAATTTCAGCGTATTTTCTGAAAGTTTAATGTCATTTTAGGTGCCGAAATTCTGATTATTATTATTATTATTGTGTTGGCGCTTGAGATGTTGGGTGGGTGTGAAATGGTTCTTGGATGACGACTCGAGGCTGTCTTTATCTTTTTCATTTTAATATACGTAGAAGGTAAGTGGCCGACGTCTTCTAATTATTATTTTTGTTACTATTACTATTTGAAAAACAGAAAGTAAATATATTTATCGATCAACAGGTCACGCGATCATGCTTACGAAAATATTTTCTTCTGAGTTTTTCTTTCTTTCTTTTTTTATCAATTTGACTTGTTATATCAAATTTGAGCAATCATATTTTTTAACAAATGAAAAAAAAAAATTGACAATGTACTAGTAAATTCGATGCCCTCTATTTGTGTGTAAAATTATGTATAAATTATAAATTTTCTATACTTTAAATAATAAAAATAAAATTATTTTCAAATTTAAATATAGCAATATTTAAAATAATAAAATAAAAAAGATGAAAAAATTGAAAGAAAAAACATTGCAAAAAAAAAAAAAGTATAAACATAAAATTAAATGAAAAGGGAGACATATAAAAAAAAAGAACAAAAGAATTTTAAAAAAGGATAAATGTGTAATTTTGTATTTTGTAATCAAAAGGAACAAATATATAATTTTACTTTATATAACTAAAATAGATTTAAACTCTTAATAGTATAGTATAATAATATGTATATGTTAATTTTTCAGTTAACGGAGAAGAAGCTAGAGATCCTTCGTAAGGGACGCTTGCACTGCTTTGTGGAACAAAATCTGAAGCAACAAATACGGTGGAGTAAATTAAACTATATTTACACGTCCTCGTTGAAATGCTCCTGTCTGCTGTAAGAAACAAACGACTTGAATATGTGCACATATGTTTGTTTACATTTTTTTCGCCTCTAAAACGGCTATAATTATTACACTAGGGGACAAATTTTCTGTATAATAATAAAAAAATTGTATAAAATTAAATTAATTAAATCAAACCGAACTTTGTGGATATGAATTTTTAATTCTAATTCTCTAATTTTTCTTTTAATTTTAAAATTTTGAGAGTTTTGACAATATTTTGAAATGATTGGTTGACTTAATTTTCTTTTAAAGTGATTTGACCACAATAAATCATTGATTTGTGGAGTTTGGTGCCGCAGACACGTATCAAATGCATAATTTAGAGAAGTACCGTGACGCACGTTTTGAATTTTACTTAAACAATATAGAATTCTCTCAAAAATACAATTTAGAATTTAAGAAAATTTTTAAGAAAATAGTTTGTGTTTGATTTTCTTTTAAAATTTTTGGATATTGAGTGAATGTTGATATCCTGGTTTAGTATCATAACTTTAGATCAAACGCTCAAATTTGAAAAATTTTCATAAAGAACATTTTGAATTTGATGATAAATAATTTTTTTTGAATTTTTAAAAGAATTTGTGGAGAGACTTGATAGAACTTCTTGAACTTCAACTCTTTTGAGCCTTGTCCATTAAATTTAAATCTTATTTATAACTGTAAGAGGGATGATTTAGTTGTATCAACTTACTTATGTAATGCGATTTTATTGACCATCGTAATTTGAACTTTATCAAAGAATTTAACCGATAAGCTTGATTTTGCAAGAGTCTTCATCTCTCATGCATTTAAAAAGATTTTGCCATTTGGAACCATTTGATTAATAGTTTAAAATATCAATTATTTTTTTATTTATTTTAGAAATTATATTTATTTAAATTCTAAAATATAAATATAATTTATTTAATTAATGTTTTGCTTCATATTTGCACATGGTGCAATTTGATTGGATGCAAAATTTACACATCTACAACACTTTTTAAAATTTTTTTGTTTCCTTTTTTACTTTTACACATTTTTTAATAAAATTACACCTAAAAACTAAAAGAAAACAATATATAGGCTGTTTAATTATCCAAAAATAAAAATAATACAATAACAGTAAAAAATTGCATGCTTTATGTGTGCGTGCAAATTTAGACTGTTCAACTTTGTTTATAAATGATCAAATTGTTATATTTTTAATAACATAATAAAATTATTTAAAAATTAAAAGTTTTCAAAAAATTGACAATAAAAGAATAAAAAAGGATAAAAAAAAGAATTTGAAAGGAGCGAAAATTCGAGAGAAAATATAAATTAAAATAGTAAGCTAAACGAAAAAAGTGATAGAAGAAATAAAAATATTTAAATAAAAATAATTATATAATTTTATACTATATAACAAAAATTTCTTATTAATTTAATACTATAATATAGATATAGACAATGTTCGGCCCAAAACTCTTCGAGGAAGCACCCACAATTTATGTTATATGAAGGATTACGGGCCTTAGTATGCTATCTGCGTGACTAAATGCACGATGGTAATCTTCTATGTTGGATCTATTTAAATAATCAATTGGTTTCATCAGACCCAAGCATAATCACCTGTCCAAACTTGACAGAACTTCATCACTCACGACCATTCCATAACCCAATCGAAAAATATATCTGTGTGTGTGTATCTATACATATATCTATATTTTATTTTTTTTTTCCAAACCGAAAAGACACATATCAACCATTCACCTGATTTCGAGGTGATATATCATTTCGAGTCCCAATCAGGGTTTTTCCCAGATAAACTAATAAATTCCATACACAAAAGTAATTATTTCCAAATAAATTTTGTGGGTTGCCATTGTCATCTAATTTGACATCAAAGCCCAGACAACAAAGAGAATGAAGCCTCTCGAACTCACTAAACCGACGCCTCACATATATTTCTTGTGGGCAACCGTGGGTTGGGAAACACGAGTATCCGTTACTGCTCTCTCGCCTGAATTCTTAAGGGGACAAGAAGACACAGCTTGATTACATGTTGCAATAATGTCAAATTACAACTCGACACGCCTTAATTTGCAGTTGAAGGAAAAAAGGAAAACTAGTCTCACCTCGCTACTTCTTAGGCTAGACCTAGATTTCTTGTTTCATATACTCCACTGCCCTAAAAACAGAAGGCATTGATCGTCTATATAAATTTTTTTATATAAAAAAAGTAACTGTAAATTTATAAATACATTTAAAAGATGAAGTGTACAAAAATTACGAATAAATTATAATTATTTTTATAAATATTAGTATAATTGTTACATAGTTTGAGTTATCAAAAAAGATTTATATTAATAAAAATCACACACTATATGCGTATGAATTATGAAGTTTTTGCATTGTTAATAATATACACACACACTTATGAAAAAAAAAGTAAAAGAAGTTTGAATATAAATGAAAGAAGTTTATATTGAAAAAAATATGTTAAAATATTGATGCACCCACATCGGATATGCTAGTAAAGAATTGAGGGTAGTTTAGTAAATGTATATATAATGCAACATAACTCCATATCTTGATCAAAATTTTTAAAAGTAAACATATGATTTTAAAATATTGATCAAGATATGGAATTGAAATTTTAATAAATTAAACTAAGTGATAATTATACTGATCTCCATAAAATAATTATTATTTATTCATATTTTTGTTTATTTCATTTTGAATGTATTTATTAATTTATGGTTAAATATTATTCACATGCAAAGTCCATGCCCTTTTCTATATATTAATTATCATGCGTACATTGAAGCATTGAAACCAACCTTTGTTTTTTAATTGTCACACGGTGTTCAGATTCATTAGTTTTTCTTGAATTGATGTACATAGATATATTGAAATTTTTATTCATATGGTCGAACATTTTGGAGAATATTCAAAACCAAAATGCACTAAGCTGTACTGAATATTAATAATCATGATATCCTCTTGCTAACCTCGTTCGTTTTATATGCATTTCAATGTTTATGTATTATGTTCAAATGCATGCTGCATGAGTTTTACTGGTTGATGAATTTGCTTTATTTATTTTGTGTTCACTAAGATATCATCTGTGACACATCACTTTGATCCTCATGAATACCCCTAAACACAAAGGACGAAAATTGAAGGCACAAGAATTGATCATAGCATTTCCCTCTAGCTATATTTTTGAATGAATGGAATTGAAAATCATCCACCAAATCAAAACAGGAACAGTGACAAGGAGTAGGTGTTAGAAGTAAGAGTCATGAAGTAAGGAGATGAAAAAGGGCTCCAATTCGTGATTCACCAGAAAGTTAAGTCCACTGTAGAGTGGTCTTTCCCACAGAAAACCTTTACTCATTACGTTCATCACCTCGCACTTGCTTTAGTGACCTGTCTTGACTCGAAACATTTCAGCTCAATGTTTGTTTAAAAAGATACATTGTAATGATGTCAGATGGGATTTGGTGGGGTGGTGGCGTGGGACACCGATTCATGCCAACTACACACGCACTTTCCGTAATTTTCATTTGCCTCTTTTATGTCAATTCGTTAATAATTTGTTTTTACAATTAAAGATAAATATTGATTCTTTCGATAAATAATTTGTTTAAACCATTCAAAAAAATTTATTTATAAAAATAATTCTAAATTCTATAAAAAAAAATAGAATTTAGTCAAAGCATGTCCTTCGGTTTGGTCACAATGACCAGGCTATTGTTATATATTAGAATGTAACCCGCAAAAAATAATCGTATATAATTTTTGTTGTTAGTGTGTAATTTTTTAAATAAATTATTTTTACTTATAATAAATATTATTAATAGTTAAAAAATATTTTCTACACAACTATGGTATGAATTAATTAAAAAACTATCGAATTCTCTAATTAACATTCACTGTATACTAACAAATGCATGTAAAATAAAATACAATTTCCTCATTGTACAAAAATTTAATGGATATATATATACGGTAAATGTAAACATAATCGAAATCCATAGACATATACAAACATTTTTCTTTTCTGTTATATGTAGATTTATAAATTTCCTATGTATATATTGTAGAATATTCTTAAATGACGAAACATAAATTGTACATTTATTGCACTTCTAAACAATATGACATATGCAAAGTTGTGTATAAAATAACTTTTTAAATTTTTTTTTTAATATTTGTACAAAGTTACGCTTCAAATCGTTATTTACTTTCTTACAATGTATTGTCAGTGAAAAAAAAGTCAAATTCGACTACATTTCCATTAAAACTTACGGTAATAATTGTAGTGACATAAATGACTTATGACTCATTGACTTAATATTAAAATAATTATTCACATTTCAAATTATAACTATAGATCAATGCTTTTGTCACCAAATTATAACTCGATTGCTATGTCGACGTGTTTTGTTTTCTTTGTTATAATTCAATTAATAAAATATCTTAAAAATAAAGAATGACTTAACAAAAAATTTAAAATTTATTACACTAAGATATATTTGATAAAATGAATTATAGTTTTAGGATTGTAAATTTTATCAAAGTGATTAGGAATTAAATAATTTGTGTGAATAATAGATATATTTTAAAAGTTCAAAATAAGCTTATAATTAGTTTATGATAGATTTAGGAAAAACATAAATTATTATTGTATTTATCTTTATTATTTTTACATAAATATTTACTTTTAAAAAATTTGTAATAATAGCATTTACATAGTAATATATTTTATATTTTAATAAATAAAATATTTTTAAAAAATAAAAAATAATTTAACAAAATTTTAAAAGCCCATTACACTAAGACATGTCTCTCTCTCTCTCTCTCTCTCTCTCTCTCTCTATATATATATATATATAAATATATAGTATAGATTAGACAATATTTTAGCTTTAAAAGCTATAAAAGTGTGTTTATTATTGAATTAATATTGCATTTTATTATTAATAAAACATTTTGAAAAATATTAAATGCATCATTAATAGTCCAACCAATAGAAATTTTTTTAACTTAAGAAAAAAAACTCAAAATTCTAGAAATGGATATGGATATAGATATGGATTATCCAATAAAAATATTTTTAAGAAAATCAAAATTCCTCTAAAATTATAAGATTTGAGAATTTGGTCAAAATTGTGTGAATTGGTCAAATGACACCCTTCCTATTATATATTATATATGATTATATTGATTAGATAATATTTTTAACTTTAAAAGCTATAAAAGTATGTTTATTACTGAATTATTATTACATTTCATTATTAATAAAACATTTTGAAAAACATTAAATGCATCATTAATAGTCCAACCAATAAAAAAAATTAACTTAATAAAAGAACTCATAATTCTAGATATGGATATATATATATATGCATTATCCAGTAAAAATATTTTTAAGAAAATCAAAATACCTCTAAAATCATGAGATTTGAGAACTTGGTCAAAATTGTATGAATTGGTCATAGAACACCTTTGCTATTATATATTATTAGAGTGTACCCCATACTATGCACGATTAATCATATATAATTTTTATTATTAGTGAGTAATTTTTTAAATAAATTACTTTTTACTTGTAACAAAAATTGTTAATAGCTAAAAAATATTTTATGCACTACGTATAATTAAAAAACAATCACATTCTCTAATTAACATTCACTATATACAAACAAATGTATGTAAAATAAAATGCAATTTCCTCATTGTACATAATAGATATAAACATAATTGAAATCCATAGACATAACAAATATATATTTTTAAAACTATTAAAATATAAACATCATCTTTTCTATTATACATAGATATACAGATTATCTATATATATAGTAGAAGTTTCATAATTCATAATTGGGGCAATGAAAACATAAATTGTGCGTTTATTACACTTCTACACAGTATGGTATATACAAAATTGTGTATAAGATAATTTTTTTAAATTATATCTTTTTGAATATTTGTACAAAGGTTAAGTTTTAAGTTGCTATTTATCTTCTCATAAAGTATTATCAAGGAAGAGGAAGTTAATTAGATTACATTTTGCAAGAGCTCAGGATAATAATTGTAGTAATAAAGGTGACTAGAGTTCACCAAGTTAATTAACATTAAAATGATTATCTACTTTTCAAATTATAATTATAGATTTATGTCCCGTCACCAAACAATATGCTGGTGTGTTTTGTTTCATTCGATGTGTTATAACTTTCAATAATTTTACATTTATTTATACATATTAACAGATTTTTTAAAAATTTATTTTAATCAGATAATGTGTCTTGTAGAATTTCTAAGTACTAACAAATAAAATTAATTTATAATTAATTTAATTTATTTAAAATTGTATATTTTACAATTAATATTACTGTCAAAATTAGTTTCATTATATAAGCATAGATAGATTGTAATTTTGAAAAAATTAGATATATTTGAAAAGTTTAAAATAAGCTCATATATAGTTTATGATACATTTAGGAAAAATGCCAATTATTATTGTATTTCTCTTTATTATGTTAAATAAATAGTTATTTAAAAAATTTTTAATAACAGCATTGACTAAATTAGTAATATGATTATATTTTAAATAATAAAATTTTTAAAAATAAAAAATAATTCAATAAAAATTTACAAGGCCATTACACTAAAAAGTATTTAATAATTTGAGTTGCAATTTTAAATTATAATTTCTATCAACTATTATTTGCATGCAAACTATAGTTATTTCTTTATTGTTCTCTCTCTCTCTCTCTCTCTCTCTCTCTGTATATATATATATATATTTATTATATTGATTAGATAATATTTTTAGCTTTAAACGCTATAAAAGTGTGTTTATTATTGAAATAATACTATATTTCATTATTAATAAAATATTTTGAAAAACATTAAATGCATTATTAATAGTCCAACCAATAAAAAAAAATTAACTTAATAAAAAACTCAAAATTCTAGATATGAATGGATATAAATATAGATATGCATTATCCAAAAAACTATCTTTAAAAAAATCAAAATTCCTCCAAAATTATGAGATTTGAGAATTTGGTCAAAATTATATGAATCGGTGGAATGACACCATTGCTATTATATATTTTTAGATTTAAAAGCTATAAAAGTGTATTTATTAATGAATTAATATTGCTTTACATTATTAATAAAATATTTTAAAAAACATTAAATGCATCATTAATAGTCCAATCAATAGAAAATTTTTAACTTGATAAAAAAACTCAAAATTCTAGATATGAATGGATATGGATATAGATATGCATTATCCAACAATTTTTTTTAAGAAAATCAAAATTTCTTCAAAATTATGAGATTTTAGAATTTGGTTAAAATTGTATGAACTATATATTTGTATGAATTTATATTATACTAATTAGACAATATTTTTTGCTTTAAAATCTATAAAAGTGTGTTTATTATATATATGGATTTACAATTTACATTTGCTCATCAACAAATCTTCTAGAATTTACATATATGGACTGACAATTTACATATCTAGAATTATTGGATAATGCATATCTATATCCATATCCATTCAAATCTATAAAAGTGTGTTTATTATATACAACTATATATTTGTATGAATTTTGTATTAATTAAATAATTTGTATGAATAATAGATATATTTGAAAAGTTTAAAATAAGCTCATATATAATTTATGATACATTTATGAAAAATATCAATTATTATTATATTTCTCATA
Organism: Avicennia marina; assembly: GCA_019155195.1. Classification (NCBI taxonomy): domain Eukaryota; kingdom Viridiplantae; phylum Streptophyta; class Magnoliopsida; order Lamiales; family Acanthaceae; genus Avicennia; species Avicennia marina. The sequence continues at coordinate 13,506,757 of CM032765.1, forward strand.
TTTCCCTTGCTATTTTATATTATATACATGATTATAGTGATTAGACAATATTTTTTGCTTTAAAATCTATAAAATTGTGTTTATTACTGAATTAATATTTCATTTCAATATTAATAAAACATTTTGAAAAACATTAAATGCATCATTAATAGTTAAACCAATATAAATTTTTTAACCTAATTAAAAAAAAAACACAAAATTTTAGATATGAATGGATATAAATATAGATATGCACTATCCAATAAAAATATTTTTTTAAAAATTAAAATTCCTCCAAAATTACGAGATTTTAAAATTTGGTCTAAATTGTATGAATTGGTCAAATGACACCATTGCTATTATATATTATATTAGAGTGTAGCCCATGCTATGCACAGATTAATCATACATAATTTTCTTTATCAATGTGTAATTTTTTAAATAAATTATTTTTGCTTATAATAAAAATTATTAATAGTTAAAAAAATATTTTCTACACAACTGTAGTGATAAATTAATTAATAAACAATCGAATTCTCTAATTAACATTCACTATATACAAACAAATGCATGTAAAATAAAATACAATTTCCTCATTGTACAAAAATTTAATAGATATATATGTGGTAGATGTAAACATAATTTAAATCCATAGACATATACAAACATTTTTTTCAAGTTATTAAAATATAAACATCACTTTTTTCTATTATATGTAAATTTGTAGATTGCCCATATATATTATAGAAGACTCATAAATGATGAAATGTAATTGTGCATTTATTGCACTTCTACACAATATGATACACACAAATTGTGTATACACTAACTTTTTCAAACTATCTTTTTTGAAAATTTTCATTAAAGTTAAGTTTCAAATCACTATTTGCATTCTTACATGGTATTGTTAGTGAAAAAAAGTTGAATTTAACTACATTTCCATCAAATCTCATGGTAACAATTGTGGTGCAAAGGTGATTTGAAAGTTTATTAAATTAATATTAAAATGATTGCTTACATTTTGAAATTATAATTATAAACCGATGCTCTCATCACCAAACCATAAATCAATCCCTATGCTAGTGTGTTTTGTTTCCTTTAGTATGTTTTAATTTTCAATAGTTTCATATTTATTTATATATATATTAGATTTTTCAAAAAATTATCTTAATCAAATAATATATCCTTTAGAATTTCTAAAAACTAATAAATAAAGTTAATTTCTAATGACGAATACAATGATTTTAATTTATTTAAAAATTTAAAATTACTGTCAAAATTAATTTTATTATATATGCACAGATAAATTGTAAATTTTGAAAAATTAAATAACTCAAATTAGACTTGCTTATTAAAAACAAATTTATTCAAAAGTTGAACTTATATAGTTTGGTTTTCATTTTTAAAAATTTTTATTATGTATAAATTTTTTAAATTGTAAATTGTATAAATTTAAGATTTGTTTTTGAAATTTTATTATTATATATGCACGAAAAATCATCATTTTTGAAAAAAATTAGATGACTCATTAAGTTTTCATAGAAGAAATAAATTTATTTAAAAATTGACCTTATAACCTATAATTTTGATTTGTATTTTATAAAATAATTTATTGTGTCTGAATTTTCAAAATTACATATTTTCATTCTACAAAATAACAACCAAATTATTTATTTTTCTGCATTTTTTGGTTTTTGTGATGTATGTTTTTAATTGCAATTCACCGTAATATTTTCTAATTTTTATCTTCTTTATTAAATTAGCATAGAAATTTACATATTTGCCTTTAATGTTATTACATGTAAAACTAATATTTTACTCAATCGAACCCATCAAACTCGATTGTTCTTCTATTGTGCTTTATTTATTTCAAAGTGTTTTAATTTAAATATTTCTGCATTTATTGATGCATGTCAATCTTTTCAAAAAATTACCTTAACCAAATAATATGCTATTTAGCATATCAAAAACTATTAAATAAAGAATTTTAATTTCTATTGAAAAATTCAATGATTTTAACTTATTTAAAAAATATAAATTTTTTAATTTTAAGAATTTTTCAAAATTAGTTTTGTTATATATGGTTGGATAGATTTTAGTTTTTGAACAATTAAATGACTCATTTCATATTAAAGATAAATTTAGTTAAAAATTGGACTTATATAGTGTCATTTTCATTTTTTTAAAAAAGTTATAGCATTTATGAAGTTTTTAAATTGAAATTTTTTTTAAATTTAAGATTTTTATCAAAATTATTTTTATTATACATGCATAGATAGATCATAATTTTGAAAAAAATTAATGACTCATATTTATTAGAAATAAATTTATTTAAAAATTGAACTTATATATTATGGTTTTTTTAAAAATATTTTGCATGTTTTTTAATTTTTATTTTTTTATTCAATTAAATGAAAATCACTTTAATTGTTTTTCTGCATTCATTGTTTTGTGACGTATATTTTTCAATTGCATTTTTTTGTAATATTTTCTAATTCTATTTGAAAAAGTTATGCATAAAAAATTAAAGTTATAATTAATATGGACCTTTATTTCTTTTAACATGTGTTTTTGCATTTTTAAATCAAAAGGCTTAAAATATACAAATATTATGAAAATTAAACTTTGGTATAACAATTTAATTGAAAGGTGTAAAATAAAATTAATAAAGAAAATTTATCTTAAAAAATAAAAAGGAATAAGTAAAAGAGTAAAAGATAAGGAAGATAATACAAGACCAAAAAAAAAAAAAGAGCGAGAGCATGCAACATAGTATGCTAATTTCTATTTTATATATAAATAATTAAGAATTAAATAATTTGTGTAATTAATAGATATATTTGAAAAGTTCAAAATATGCTCATATTCAATTTATGATTGATTGAGAAAAAAAATATCAATTTGTATTTTACTTTTATACATAGAGTTACTTTTCACATGTTTTAAATAATAGATTTGATTAAGTTAGTAATATTTTTTATAATTCAATTAATAAAATATTCTTAAAATAAAGAATTTGCCGACAAAAAATTTAATCCCATTACACTAGACATATTAGATATATTGAATTATAATTTTAGGATTGTAAATTCCATCAAAATGATTAGTAATTAAATAATTTATATGAATAATATATATATTTTAAAAGATAAGCTCAAATTTAGTCTATGATAGATTTAAGAAAAATATCAATTATTATTGTATTTCTCTTTATTATTTTAACATAAATAATTACTTTTAAAATTTTTTTAATAATAGCATTTACTAAATTGCTAATATATTTTATATTTTAAATAATAAAATACTTTCAAAAAATAAAAAATAATTTGACAAAAATTTGAAAGCTCATTACCCTAAGACATATCTAATAATTTGAATTTTAATTTTAAAATAACAGTTTATATCAACTATTATTTGGACACAAATTATAGTTGTTTCTTTGTTGTTCTCTCTCTGCTCTCTCTCTCTCTATATGTATACATATTATTGATTAGACAATATTTTTAACCTTAAAATCTATAAAAGCGTGTCTATTACAAATTACTATTGCATTTCATTGTTAATAAAACATTTTAAAAAACATTAAATGCATCATTAATGGTCTAACCAATAGAAAATTTTTAACTTAATAAAAAGACTCAAAATTCTAGATATGGATACACACACACACACACACACACATTATCTAATCAAAATATTTTTTTAAAAATGAATTTTTTTCCAAAATTATGTGATTTGAAAAATTGGTCAAAACTACTTGAATTAGTTAAAAGATAACTTTACTATTATATATAATTAGAGTGTAATCCGTGCCATGCACATGCGCAATGGAGGATTAAAGGCTCGTGTGCATGTCTATGAGTAGACATTTACTCTCTAAACAAGAAAAGAAAAATAAAAGAAAGTCCAACGAATCAAAATAAAATTTTGATTTGATTATTTTTAAGGCAAGAAATAAAGTCGAGACTCCTTTCTACGTGATTTAATAATAGCAACTTTCCATGGATTACCTACCGTGTTATTTCACCATAATCTATTCCCTTACCCGCACGCAAAGATCAACAATGGCATTCAAAGAGAATAATTTCATTGCCGAATGCTCGATGGTTATGTTTGTGTTTGGAACTCAATTTTTAACTTACATTCATTTTTTCAAATTTCACACAACCAATTATATAATCGACGAAACTTTCATTTAAATATTTAAATTTAAATTTTCTTTATTTTATATATATAACTAACTAATTATTTTTAAATTATTGTATTTATTAACAATCAAACTAATACTTCTTTGTATATATTACACACATTCATATCTATTTCAATCTACACTTTAAAATATAATTATTATTTTTATATTATATATATATATATTAAAATAAATTACATTATCTAATTTTTTTTAAATATGTCACTCATCTTGTTTTATCTTTTAATATAATTTTAAAAATAAAATATTTAAAAATACACGATCAAAAGTTGTGGGCCATTGCAACCGTCAGAGCGCACCACCATTGCAGCTGTCGCTTGTCACCATCGCTTTTCTCTGTCTGAAATGATCACCACGACCCAAATTTTAGCCCTTGTTTATTTTCTTTTTTTATTTTATGAAATTGCAAAACTGTAACAGGGTAAATGAATAGCATGAATGCCTTGTGGGGTTGAGAATATATATATATATATATAGATAGATAGATAGATAGATGGTTGGTGGCATTGTGAATTCAGATGATTTTTTCTATGATTTCTAATTCTTCCCAAGCAAAATTGGCTCCCAATGCACTTTGCCAATTCCCCACGCTTGTTTACTTTGTTGGTCTAATAAATGTCAACTAATCAATTATCTTTAATTAAATTAAACAAGGAAAATATAGGAATCTAAAGGCAATGTTTGTTTTTATTTTTTTAGACTTAAAAAATACATTATAATTATTAATTTTTTTAAAATTTATTTATTTATTTATCTTAATTTTACACATTGTCTAATAACATACTTAAAAAAACACACACACTTAAAGGACAAAGCAAACATTGCCTAGACACTCGATCAAAGTAGTAAAAACGGATCCAACAACTTTTGTACTGTTACATACATATATGTTGTAGTAAATATACACTTCTGTCCTACCCGTGCCCCAACACTTTCTCAATATTATTTTGTCCTATGTTTTCTTTATCGTGCATTTTATTTGAATCTGTATCTTATCCGATATCTTATCCACATACAACAATATTATCCACATACAACAATATCATCCTCCTTATAAATGAATGCCCAATTTTTCATAAAAAATTAATATTTATTTTGATTAAACATATATTTTTCACTAATTGTTTTTGTTGTTGTTATTATTATTTTTATTAAACATATAAAATGTGTTTTTAACTTCTTATTTATTTCTGTTATCAAGACACTCAAGTTATGCATCTTTTTTCACACACACTCACACGTTACGCAATCTATTTTTATTCAACATATTAAATTCTTCTTATTAATTCAATTCATGTTTGCAAGTCCCCAAACGTAGAAATTAAAAAAGTAAATGTTTAGTTTAAGATACTTAATTAAATGTATTGATTAGGTTACCATTAACTTACCTAAACGTCTTGATTTTTAACATTCAATAATCTATTATGAGCAAACCAAGATATATTTTTTGCAAAAGATAAGATGTGAAATATATTATTTCGTAAATAAAACTATTTTGATTATATTAAATCTTGAAACCAAATTAGGAAGACAATCCATTAAGATTTAACAAAAAATAAACTAACAAAATAAACTTATATAATAATTTTATCTTACTAACAAGATAATAAACTTGTCATTCAAAAATATTGATCAAAATATAGATAATCTTAATAATTAATATAAGTGATAATCATACTAAGATCTGTAACATAATTATAGTTTATTCTTATTTTTTGTATATTTTATTTTAAATGCATCTAAATATTTTAAAAATTATTAAAATACATTAAATATTTCTTTTTCTAGTTATTAAATACCATACCTACCGAGGGCTTGCATTCCGTTCGAATTGACTTGAATACCAAATATGCATACCGAATGTTGAATTGAGATTTTCGAATTGGTTGAGTAATTTACTAAAATTTTTTGGTATATTCAGTTCTTTGTTTTGATACAATTGAATTTCAATTTAAAAATAAATAAGTTTAAATTTAAAATTATAAATTTTAATTATATAAGTTATAAATAAATGTTAAATATTTTTATTTTAATATTTCATATTTTTAGTTTTAATTTTTTTTAAGATGAAAAATGTATTTATCATAATAAAATATTTTTGTTTAACGAATACCAGATAATAATACAAAATTTTCAAAATTAAATATAGAAATCAAAAAAATGAAATCATTGATATATACAAATAAATTCAAGCAAAAAATAACTAAATAAATGATAAATATTCAAGAATTAAAATAAAATTTGATATTTAATTCAATATAGTTTACCGCATCCGATTATCAAAACTAAACCGAAAACTAAAATTTTAAAAAAACACCTCCAATGCCTGAAAATCCAAGCTGGGTAGTAATTGTACATTTTTAGGCGTGGAGTCAAAAACATGCTGTCGGGTGAGATGAACTTTATCTGACGCAATCCAATTTGGATTATAATCCCCGAAAAGATAAATAATTAAATAAATGTAATTAATTACTCGAAAGGTATTCATTTATCCATTAATTAATATATTAAATTTAATTACACCAAACCTAGTCCGGCTTGAAGATTTCCCATATGTTAAACTAGTTGCTCGGATTTGTAGCGGGCAATCCGATTCTGTTAGATTGTTGGCTCATCAAACACTCAACTTTTTCTCTGCGTGCATGTGTATATATATCCCACGCCCTTTGTTTCGGGGTTACACTTTTGTCTTCGCTTATCCAACTCTCCTCTCTCTCAATTCCTCTCTTAGATCTCACGGTTGAGTCTGAAAGAGGATTGATTTGTGTTGTTGTGAAGATGCAGGGGCAAGGGCTCGCTCGCTTTATCATTGGCATCATTGGTTTGTACTTCATGCTTTTGTAGTTATTCTGCAAACAGTAAACTCTGTTCGCGAGTTGCTTGTGTGCGTGCGTGAAGAAGGCAGGCATGGAATGATGTTTGTTGTGATTCTGATCTAGTTTTCTGTTTCTTTAACGGAATTTTGAGTTGCGATTATTGATTAGTTTTCGTGTGTTCCTCAGTCTGTTTTCACTTGCGATCTTCCGTGTATTTTTATGTGTTATTGATGCGTAGAAGGTTGGATTCCAGATTTCTTTCTTCTCCTTAATTTCTAGGACAATATATACTTTCTTCTTCTTTTTTTTTTTAAAAAATAAGTTAAGACTGTTAGGAATTTGTTATTTACCTGATTACCAGAAAACCCTTATTACATGCTCTCTTTTATTTTTTCAATAACAGAATCCTTTTTATCGCATGTAAATTGACGAAAATTACATATTTAAAGAAGGTAAAATTGATTTCAGAGTTTTAACATGCTTTTGGTTAGTATTTCCTAATAATCATGTATTTGTTTGTCAGCTTTCAGTTAGACAACTTGACGTAATTCCTTTTTGAATTGTTTCACAGGGAATGTCATCTCAGGCTTGCTGTTCCTCTCGCCATCGTAATATTTTCTTGTCTCTGTCTCCTTAATTTTACGCTAAGTCCTCTTTTTAATCTGCAACAATATCTTGTCATACATTATTTTATTCATTATTTTGTATCGAAATATATTGACGTTTTATTCATATATAGTCCAACATTTTGGAGAATTTGCAAGAAGAAAAGCACTGAGGAGTTCCATCCGTATCCGTACTTGGCTTGTGTGATGAACTGTTCTCTCTGGATCTTCTACGGTTTACCAGTGGTTCACCCTGACAGCACCCTTGTGGTTACGATCAATTCCGCCGGACTTTTCCTAGAGTTGTGTTATCTCACCATTTTCTTCTGCTTCACCAGCAAGAAGTACAGGGTAAGTGATTTAAGGAATTTAAGCACTCTGTCTTAATTTTGTTAGACAGATTCTTTGATAATTTGCTGGCTCTAGAAGTTCTTTTTGTGTGTATTAACTGAATTTCGTATGCCACTTTTGTCTTAAACCGTGAAGAAGGCCGCGTGTACTGTACTTCAATACTTCTGCAATACCATCAAAGGATATTCATATAGTTTGTTCGTCATGAAGTGGTTTGACAATCATCTCACATTTGTTTTTTGATTTGGAATTAATATTTGTTCATAACTGTTGGAGTATTAAACTTGATTCATGAATGTTAAAAGAAGAATTTGAATAATGATACATAAATTATTAAAGTATATGAATTACATAAATACAGTTTATGTATTCGTTTCGTTGTTAAGGAAGTACATTATATAGAATTATTTCATCTTCTGTTTCTCTAATATTCTCTAATACTGTTGTATCATGTGAATTTTGTTTTCCAACAACTGTATCAGGGAGTCATAGTCCTTTTCCTATTGGCTGAGGCTGCATTGCTCGCTGTTATCGTGGTGGTCACGCTCCTATGCTTCCACACGCATACCACAAGGTCCATGTTCATCGGGATTATCTGTGTTGTTTTTGGAATTATTATGTACGGCTCTCCTCTGTCCATCCTTGTAAGTACAAATAAAAACCATTACATGGTAGATTGTTTTTCAATCTCAACATCCAATTCATTCTGACTGTTTGATTGCACATTAACAACAGAGAAAAGTCATAATGACGAAGAGTGCAGAATTCTTGCCATTCTGGCTTTGCCTTGCCGGTTTCTGCAATGGGGTTGTATGGTTCATCTATGCCACCCTCAAGTCCTTTGACCCTTATATTGCTGTAAGTTAGTTAGTTGTACGAGTCATTATGTTTTTTGGTTTCTTCAATTGCTTGTCTTCTGTGGTTCTGAAAGTTGTAATTTTAATGTGCTGTGATTTGTGTAGAGTGGAAATGGGATTGGAGCATTATTGGGTCTAATTCAACTGATTGTTTACACTTACTACTCATTGAGAGGGGAAAGAAGTTCAGTGAAAAGCGATGTGAAGCCAGGTGAACTGCAGCTCCAGAGTGCCCCCACTAATAAGCCCCCACCCGTATGATGGAAGCACACCTTGTTTTGTTTTGCAGTTCTTTCGGAGAGTCCACTTTGAATTTTGCATTTCCTAGACTAGGGTTTTTTCTTTTCTTTTCTTTTTGGAATTTGTACATCCAGTAGGATATTTGGGAACAATCAATTGCATTTCGTACTGATATGACCCTGGTTCGTGGTAAACTGAAGAGTTTTCTAATAAGATATCCTCATATTCTTGGAACGTGACACATTATTTTGATCCTAAAACTTGGATCAGACAATATATTTTCGACTCTAAACATAATAGTAAAATTTCTGCTGTATTTCATGGTGGCTAACTAAGATGGTTCAACTGAATGACTGGGCAATTGAAGTAAAAATTTCACAAATATATAATATTAGTTTTTTTATTGAATTCAACGTCAATATTTATTTCATAGTATTTTATGTTACACTAAAATATCAAATCGTAATATTGATTATAAAAAGTATTTATTAGGAAAAGAGATAAAATACAGAAAATTTGTAACTTGTGCAAAATTTTATGATTAAATTTTAATTACTTTAATCCTCAAACAATTGGTAGATCAAGAAAATGAGTAAAGGAAACAAAGAAAAAGATATTGACCAATGCTTAGTTAATATGCCAATGATTTCAAATCTTTTGGCTTATGATATAGGCTATGTAAGTTTTTCTTCGTACATCTAAAAAATATACGTTATAATCATTGTATATATTTTTTTTTTTTTTTATGTTTACATAGTTTTCTAAAAATATACAAAAAAACACACCTAAAAATATACACCAACATAACCAAAAATTTTATCTTAAATTTTCTAAGCGGAAATCAAAATTTTTAAAGCACAATCAATGAAAAACTACACCATAAGAAAATAGTTGAACAAAGATACATACAATAGTAATAAAGTTAAGATATTTTTCGACTTAATTGTAGAACTGTTTTCATCATGGTATTTATATGCTTTCCCTCAATTTCCCAATGATAAACGTATTCTTTATGTTTGTGTAGAATATAAAAATAAAAATTTTTATTATAAAAAATAAGCCCTAAATTTGGTGATGAAACATCCTATATATATATATATATATATATATTCTGAGGATATAGATAAAACATAGAATAAAAATAGAATATATATTTTCAATAGAATAAAAATAGAAAGAGTATTTTATACCGTTTATCGTTAGCTTAATGATATAGACAAAATTTTCGTTTTCAAATAGTTAATAATGGAACCAATTAAAGTTATTATTAGTTATTTCGTCAGACAATTTTTCATTGTTTAACAAATTAATTAATGAGTTTAATTGAATAGCGCATATTTTAAGCATATCAATAAATGACAGGTTTTTAATATAATAATTTTTTTAAGCCTAATATAATCAAAATTCAAATCTTAAAATATCAGTATTAGATCAAATTTTCATAATTTGACAACAGAATCCCTCATATTCCGTTACTACAATATATTTAATAGATATGTGGATTTTTAAAAGATAATGAGTCCGGATTGGTCGAGTTGATCGAGTTTTAGTTGGGCCAATATTGTTGGGCTCTGAAGTGTGCAGCACAATGAAATATGGCCCATTACGGTCTATTTAGTATGGATCACAACTTCAGGGCCAGAGTATATTCTTAAAGGGATTCAGCCCAGATTCAGTCCAAAACAGTTTACTCGGTAGCTATACTAAAGTCAAATCCAGCTTATGTTCAAACTCTGGTCCAATAGTTAAAGCCCAAACGGCTTTCACGGCCGACAGGTGAGAATCATAGCTGGATTTAAAGATCATCTTATCCAGAGTGTGAGGTTGACTGAAAGCAAAATTCATTTCTTCACCTACTCAGTGGATCGGGCTCGCTTATTTTCTAGAGTTTCTTCCCCCACGAAACCTTATCTACCTCCCAACAGCTATTTTCTATTACACACAAGATTTTGATGTTGCCATCTTTCTGCTGAAACTGTTGCCAGTTTTTCACCAATGGCAGTTGTTATTTCGTGTCAGCAGTATTCTTCTGCACAGTTTAGAGTGACCCGGAAAATATCTGGCCAGAAGCTCCCATCTAAGTGCATCAAACTCTCATCTTTCCTTAATGCCTCCACTCAGCAGTTTAAACCCTTGCGCTCCTCAGAAAAATCAAACTCATTTGAGCCCACAGATCAACAGGCGAGTTCTCCTTTGTTGCTTTCCGCTTTCCAACAATTTCCTGTTCTTGTTTTGAATTTTGTGGCCAGATCAGTGTACTTGATTGATTTGATTTAAAATTTTTCCCTGAGTTTTTGTTTTGATTTTCCGTTTTGCCAAAGCTGACAAAATTATTTATGCTCCGAACAGAGAGATTGGTTCTCATCGCTAAAGAAAAGCACGATTTCTATTGCATTGGCAGTTGGGTTGGTGACCAGCTTTCCTGCTGTGGGGTGCTTGGGGCAGGCCAATGCTGCCGCCATGGCTCCAGCATTGCCAGATGTTTCAGTTTTGATTTCAGGGCCACCAATTAAGGATCCCGGTGCATTGTTGAGAAATGCATTGCCTATTGACAATAAGGCTATAAGGGAAGTTCAGAAACCGCTTGAGGACATCACAGAGAGTCTAAAGATTTCAGGCCTCAAAGCTCTTGATTCTGCGGAAAGGGTGAGGTTACCCTCTTGTTTTTCTGGTATTTTTGGTAGTTTCCTATTGTAAATGGATTATTTCTGCAATGTTTTAATAGTTGTTTTCATTTTGCCTTTCCATGAGCTGTAGAATGTCAGGCAGGCGTCAAGGGCTCTCAAGCAAGGCAGAACCTTAATTGTTGGAGGTCTGGCTAAGTCTAAGGTTGATGATGGGATTGAATTGCTCAACAAACTAGAATCAGGGCTGGAAGAGCTTCAAAAGATTGTGGAGGACAGGAACCGTGACGCAGTAGTGCCGAAACAGAAGGAGCTGCTTAATTATGTTGGAGGGTGAGTACAGACAAATCTTGATATCCTAAAAACCATCCATTTGTTGTCTCACAAAGAAGGCTGCTATGTTCCATACAAGAGTTAAAGAATTATACACAGTAGATGCATATGAAATCTCAGTAGAGATAAGGGAAGACTTTTGCAAAGCAAGCTGATTGAATCACTGATAATTCATCTTGCCAAGGGTGCGCTTTAGATTGAGAAATTCTAAACCAAGATAGCAACATCTTGATTTTGACAAATTTTGAGGTAGTCCGGCCATAAGTCAAAGTTAACAGGGCCTTTTGCTGTTATAACTGAAAGTCGCTTATCATGTTGGTTTGTGCCATTGATCAAGTAAGTGTGTCAAACAGATAGCTCTAGTATGAGTTGGGTACGGTGAGAAAAGCTAACGATTAAATAATGGACAGACAAAGTACTTATAAGAGATGACGTTGACCAGGATCTTCATCTGTTTTTTCTAAATTCGTTATAGTTTTCTAGGATGGGGAGAACTTAAAAGGATTTTAGTTCTCCTAAAATGTTCAATTCTCATTTAAGCCCTTGTCATGCACTGCAGCTGAGATCTTCGTGGGGCATTGGGTTTCTGCAGTGTTGAAGAGGACATGGTGGATGGCTTTCCATACGAAGTGCCTGAAGAATTCAAAAACATGCCCTTGCTAAAGGGGAGAGCAACTGTGGACATGAAGGTGAAGGTAAAGGACAATCCGAACCTGAGTGAATGTGTATTCCGCATTGTCTTGGATGGTTATAATGCCCCTGTAACTGCTGGCAATTTTGTGGATTTGGTGCAAAGGCATTTCTATGATGGCATGGAGATCCAGAGAGGCGAGTATTCTTGTAGAAGGTTTCTTTAATAAATTATGCAAAGCTTCCTCGTGGTAACTTAAGTGTAGTTGAATTGTTGGAGTGATATTTTGATGATGCTTATAGAGTGTAATGTTGTTTCTTCACCAGCGGATGGCTTTGTAGTCCAAACAGGAGATCCGCAAGGTCCTGCTGAGGGCTTTATTGACCCTAGTACTGAAAAAACGCGTACCATACCTCTGGAAATTATGGTGATTGGAGAGAAGGCACCCTTCTATGGACAAACTCTGGAAGTAAGTCTGTAATCACCAACAAAAACAAGCTTATCCCACAGCCCTTATTTAGAATTATGTGAATTTCATTTACTCCCCAAAGTTGATGCAAGTCATGTCCCTGGGCAGGAGCTCGGTCTATACAAGGCTCAAACTAGGCTACCCTTCAATGCCTTTGGAACCATGGCCATGGCTCGAGATGTAAGATTCCAAACATTATGAGAGCGGATATTGTGGCATTGTTGTTCCTCTGTTAGGAATGCTCACTGAAAATGTTAGTTTTTACAACAGGAATTTGAGAATAATTCTGCCTCAAGCCAGATATTTTGGCTATTGAAAGAAAGTGAACTAACCCCCAGCAATGCCAACATATTGGATGGCCGATACGCGGTATTTGGTTATGTCACAGAAAATGAAGATCTTTTGGCAGACCTCAAGGTTGGAGATATTATTGAGTCAATTCAAGTTGTAGCAGGCTTGGATAATCTTGTCAATCCAAGCTACAAGATTGCTGGTTAGATTCCCAGTTCTGGTTATTGGTTTACTAATTCGAATAATCTCCTGATTAGTTGAGGTATCTCATGGAAGAGTGAGACTTCTAAATTGTTGTTTTCAATAAAATGTTATTATTTTGTATCAGAGTTTAATAACTGAGTTGCAGTTTAAGCGGCAAAAATGTAACATTTACTGCTAACTGTGCCAAAATTTGACCTCAGTCTTGTAGTGCAATATGAATTATCGGAAACAGTTTTCCTGATTTGCGATAGACCAAGAGATGTCTACTTCAAACCTGATCTTTCTACATATGTTTAGTAATTTCATGCAAGGAGCAGCTAAAACGTTGAAATTACAGCAAATAATATAATTTAGAAAATTCCAAAACTAATGGATACTAATTTGCATTGAGCTTCAAAGATTTGAAATTCAATGCATGAATTGTCTTGTTAAACATGACCGTGGTATTGTAAAACTTCCAGAAGTTGGAATAAACTTCAGTACCCTTGACAAGCTGGAACTACATCTCAAGGTCCTCGATACCTGCGGAAGCAGAAACAACCTTGAGACTGGTCAAGTGGAATCATACCCCCTCCCCTTGATGTGTCGATGGCTTCCAACATGGAAACAACCTCATCCATCTCAGGCCTCTTGTCAGAATTGGCATCCCAGCACCGTTTCATTACATTGGCTAGAGAGCTTGGACAACATCGAGGTATCTCTGGCCTTACATTCTGCCATTCAAGGATAAAATTTTCAACACTTCACACTTTCCATATAATTTGTATCACTTTCACACAAAACATACTTGACATAGTAGAGAAAACAGAATTCATGCTATGTACAAGATGAAGCATTTACAAGAACATGACATTACACAACAGAGTGGCAGTGCAAAAATGCGTTTCCACATGCATTTGAGTGTCCTATGAGAAGAAAAGAGTGATTTTTTCTCCTCAGATTTGTCTTACCTGGTGTACTACAGCTGAAGTCAATTCTGAGAAACTGAGGTCTGGATATGGCATGTCACAGCAATATATCTCCCACAAGCAAATGCCAAAACTGTATACATCACATTTTCTATTGTAAGGTTTACCATCAAGGACCTGCAATACATTGGACATAGTAAGTTCCTAGCTAGAAGACAATGAATGAATATTCTTGATAAAAGGACGATAGCATCACCACAATTTCTTAGATGCGGCTTTCATGCAGTTGAACCTTGAAAGCTCAAATAAATACCTCAGGTGCCATGTAACCAAGGGTTCCTGTCTCGCCAGTCATCTCGTTTGGATTGGATGCCTCAACACGTGCAACCCCAAAATCAGCAATTTTTACTGTTCGATTCCTCTCAAGAAGCATGTTCTCCGTTTTCACATCTCTGTGGACAATCTTTCTGGAATGAAGATAGCTTAACCTATAGAATTTAGGCAAATGATTTCAGTGATTATCTTGGACTGATGTAATATCAATTTACAAATGCTGTATTGCACCACCAAGCAAATAATCACAAATGCCACAACTGATGTTGAAACATAGATCATATTACTGAATTCCATAAAATTGAATTTGAAGTTTACCCTCGTGCGAGATCCAAAGCTAGTTGAATGACAACTTTGAAAGCAAGTTTCTTCCTTCGGTTTTTTATGAGGAAACTTTTAAGGGTGCCTCCAGGTAGATATTCAACTACAACACAACAAACATGTTGTGGCATGCTGAAATGACCGTTATCTTTCTGTATGTTCAGCTCTGATGCATTGATTGTGGCCCCTATGAACTGCAATGGTGATTCAGCAGAGGCGAGAAGTTAACCTTAAAAATATTCTTAATCCCAAAAACTATTCATCTTGCAGCAACACGAGTTTCGAAATTCAAAATTCAATTAGAATCCCAAACAAGTTAATTTTAACAACAGTTATCTTCTTTGTTAAATAGCCTCCATTTTGTTTCTAGTACATTAGATACAAGATAATCTTAGAACATAAAAATATAAATGTTGACATGCCATCATCCCAATAAGATGAAAAAAGGGGAAACTTCTTAATTTATGAACAGATTTGCATCACAAGATAAAGCATATACCAAAGACTAAAATATTTTTAGTAGCAGAAGGTTACCTTGGTTACATTAGGATGATCAAGTTTGTGCCATACAGAAATTTCTTGGGCAAAAGCTGCTCTAGTTGAAGCTACTTCAGCCTGTGTCCTGTGGCCTTCTTCTCCCCAGTCTAGAAGTTTTACTAAAGAGAGGGAGAAAAAAAAAAAAAAAGAACGGCGGTCAATGGCGCAAAATTTATATATCATTTACAGAATTTAAACCTTGACCTCACACAGGAAAACAAGAAAGGAGACGGGCTCCATATTGATCGGTAGAGGAAAAACAAAAAAATTTGGCATGACATTGAACTGCCGGCCACAACTTCACTTATCATCTGCTCAGAAGGAAAAGAGCATAAAATGCAGCAGCAGCACAAAAGCGTGGCTCACCACGAAAAACTAAACACTAGCTTCGTCCACACAGTCTATCTTTGCTGATAAATAAGAACAATCAAGTGGACTCAGTGATGCACAGAAAATGTAAAATCAACTTGGAAGTATCAAGAATCACTCTCCCATCTACTAGCGGCCAATCTTGCAACCATCTCTAGTGAAACATGCATGCCATCATTCTCAGTAAGACAGATGACCAAAAATAAATAAATACCAAGACAAAACAACCGCCCTACATATTAGCTTCATGACCTTACAGAAACACAATTCCAGGTAGAAGGCCAAATAAACTTCAAGTAGTGGTATTTGCGACACCTTTACAAAAGCAACCCAAGTAGCATAACTCACTATGAAATTCTTTTCTCCAAACTAACGAGAACCCAACATCAATTTCAAAGCCATTGACATATAATATAGATATCACTACATAAACAAGAACTCAAGTTCAACAATCCGTATAAAGCAGGCCCATGGGGTCTGGACAAACAAGCCATTACTAGCATCCAGAAATTTATCCATGCATTCCACATAACCCCTCAAAATAAATAAATGAATAAAGAAGCTAAAATTATGAAAACACCTGCAACATCTTGTCCATCATAAATGCCGCGATGAACGGTACCAAAAGTGCCACGTGCTATGACAGATTTGATTACAAGCTTTGAGGGGTCGATTTCCCACTCGTGCCTCGCCGGAGTCTCCCTCATTTCTTCCTCTTGTGGTTGTTTTCCGCCATTTCCGAGCTTTTCCTTTTCTAAAGTCAGAACCCTGGTGAGATGGCGGTGGAGCTGTTCATCTAGGCTCTTCAGATCTATTTGATCTGCCCGCACAAACCCACCATCTCCGCCGCGAATGTCTTCCCTCATTTCCGGTCACGCGCCACCGCCAATGCGACGTGCGCAGAGATTTTCTTTGCTGAATGATTAAGTGAAGGGAAAAGGGTAGAAAAACAGGAGCAACTGTCGCTCTCCGTGGGAAGTTTAATCAGTTGGAATTTGGGCTAATATTATTAGAGAGAGTTGTCAGTCAGATTAACTGTACATGTGAAGCGATGGCATTTTGTTTTATTTTTTTATCATTGATTGTCATATGCAGATAACCAGAGGTGGGAAATTAAACAGGGGACACCCAAACAGTAACACAAGTACAAAGTATTACACTTTTGTCCTTTTCAATTTATATTGCCAAAAATATTCGTATTCTAACATCGAGATTAAGCGCCAGATTTTAAATCAAAACCAGCTCTTGCGGAGTCGTAACATCGTTCTATTTGTTTTTGAAACGCCAATCACAGAATTTTGGATGTGCACTATTCATATGCTCTCAAGATTCTCGAATTAAAGTAGGGATTTTGACCATGGAAAGGAAGCCCTTGACGAGGGAATCAGTCTTGTCAGGGCTTCAAATCATCAATATTCCATAACCCCATGACCCATGCCTCTCTCCAACATCCAACAGTCAAGAAAAGAACTAGAATTGAGGTTATAGAGACACGATAATGGGAATGAGGAAGGCCATATCCAGTGCACAATTAATGCTAATTGCTTTGTTTTAGAGCAAATTATGCCACAGGCCACAATTAAATGCGCTGGAGAATCAAGACTGGCCTGGGCTGAGTTGACCCCCGACCCGGTGAGGGGATTTTGACACCTGTTCGCATCTTTACTCCTAAGTGGTCTATTAGACCCTGCGGCATCTTTTCATTTTCATTTTTTTTTATTTCTGCTTTATTTTTTTCTTGATGTGCGGTTAATTATGTTTAATATAATTATGGTTTTTATTAATGACATTTATTATTTAATTTTATAACAAGTTTAAATTTTCTTTAATTATTCTATAACTTAACAAGTACATAAATACAGAAAAATAAATATAATAAAATAGATTATATTACAAGAGCATATTAATATCACTTTTATTTTAATTTATTTTTATTTGTTAACAATTGTTGTTAATTATTATGAGAGTCAAACATATAATCTCATTGAATGTATAATTTTGGTACATTAACTTAAACAATAAAGTAAAATTTTTAGGTTTTTATATATTAATCGAGAAAATACACTAATTAATGAGTCCAAATTGAAACTTATTCTAAACCTCAAATAATAAGTAAAATTAATAAATATAAAAACGTAACTATAAATTAAAATATTCAATTAACCATAATCAATACACAAAAAAAAAAGGCAGAAACGATGCTGCTTATCGAATTAATAAAATGACATCGTAAACGCAAAAACCACTCTTCTAGACAGTCTATGCTACCTACCAATTACCATCGACAGATCCTTCAAGGATATCATGTAACTCTTAAATCGGCGCTCTTCACAATCACATTGCATCAATAGTTCAATAAGCTCCACATTAGGACTTTAAGGATAAATTAAAATACCCGTTTTAAGTAAATAAAACAGACTCTAATATTAACGTACATCTAAAGTCAAGCATTTTCAAACATCATCAAACTACGAGCAAAGGAACCCGTCATGATGCATGTGTGTGGCAAATAGGTATACATTGTCAACCTTTGAACAAAGCCCTCTACATGTTAATCAACACTTCCAACTAACAATGCAATTACAGGCGAGCAAACGTGATATAAGCACATACCAATTCAAAATGCACTTGCCGGTATACATTAGGACACAATAAACATATATGTATGAATCGAGGTATCTTCTACCGGGTATTAAGTGTATGCTATCCTAGGCGGAGCTTCTTCATGTAATACGGGAGGGCAAGACAAAATGCAACGGGCACGATGGAGCAATTTATGTCCGCCGCTTTCTCTTCTCTGGTGTTGCATGTACTTGTGCTTTGATCCCATAAGTCTTCAATTGAAAATTCTCAAAAGCCTCAGAAATCACTCCAACCTGCAAGAGCACAGAAAATTTGCATTAACATATACAACTTGGCAGCAACAAGAATTAACTATTTTCAGCAGCTAATTCAAAATACCAGTTCAGGTTTTTTGGCGTACACTCGCACAATCATGTCTTGGTAAGATGCTGGAAGCAAGTGGCTGATGCGGTCATCAGAAACAGAGAACCTTTCCTCACTATCATAATCCTGAAACCACACAAGGAAAACAATGCCAAACGTAGCAGAAACGAGTTAAATTGGGAACGGATTAAATGGGTCAGAATACCTAAACTACTTTAAAAGTGGGACACAGGATTTATACCTTGAAAAACTTGATGCTGGAAGAAGGAATACATGCAAAAAAGAGAGATTAGTATAGTCAGTCAAGTATAATGGCCAATTTTGCATAAGGACAGGGATGAGTAGCTTTAATGACCAAGGCAATTACTTTTCAAGAGGGTTATGCCTCCCATGAGACAAATCAATCCGGACATTGCTAACCACAACATCCTCTTCTCTTAGTGTCACTCCACCATTTTTCTACAAAATCAGCAATTATTTTATTCCCATTGAGAACACATAGCCTTCCCCAGGCAAAGAAGAAGCTTAAAAGGCACATAAGTTATCTCCGAAAATATGCACAGAGTACGACTACCTGTGAACAAACAATATCTTGTGCTGTGACTTTCTTAAAATTCTCCAATTTGTCCTTCGGAACAGCATACTCATTGCAAAACTGCAAAAACAAAATTGATGTGAGTGTACCATCTTTCATGGGACACTTCTGAAGTAGAGAACAATAAATATGAATTCACATATTTCAAAATCATGTAAAGACCTGATACAAATCTCTCCTGCGAATGCGAAGGATCAAATCCCTCGATTCCTTTAGTTCTTGGTCTGGAGCTGTCTCAATGGTCTTCATTATAGTGTCATCTAACTATACCAATAAAGAAAACCTCAATAATGCACTGAAAAGTCAGAAGTTATTTCAATGGTACAAATAGGAGAGTTCCCAACCTTCCAAAATTGTGAAGGATCCTGTATGTAAGATGCTATCTGAAGATAATTGTTCGCACTCACTAAGGCATCTACAACCATTAGCTCTATGGCCTGAAAAATTAACAAATTATCAGTGACATTCTTTTATGCATATATATAAAAATTTGTTAGTGAATCTCCACGTTGTGTTTGCCTCTGTGTGCAAAAGCAGACTAAGAGATGAAAATTGAAAGAATAATACAATTTAGTCCTGCTTTAAGTATGCACTAATAAACCGCAGAACCGAACATTATACTGGTCCATACCTTTACTTTTGCATGAGTATAGACAGTTCTGTACAAATCAGCACGGGTGGCAAACATCTTGTGGATGGTCAGATCTGCAATTTATACACAATAAAAAGGCACAGAAAACTAAATAGAAGAGTAAGCTCAGCTTTGTCATTCAGATACTTACAATCTTTGGCACGGTAACATATCTCATCTCCCATAATCCTCATGCTCTCCATTAATCTGAGAATCATTCAAGAAATCTGATTGTACTTAGTAATTCTTGCCCAGGTTGTTGTTAAGTGTGCCAGAGAACTGAATCATGTAGAGAAATTTGAAATAACCTTTGAAACTGAAAGTTGCACCCTAAACCACAAGCTCGGCAATCGCGGGCAATGTAATCAAACCTACACCACAGTCAACATAAAAGAACCAAAAGAAAAAAGTAGTAAAAGTAGCCAGGAAAGGCTGACGATCAAAGAGAAAAGTTGAAGTAATTTACTTATCAACATCAATGCCATTTCGACCATTTGCCACAATATCATATAGAAAACGCTTTTCCCTTGTGCTCTAGAGAGTAGATAAAATCACATATTCAATCTGTAGCGTAAGATCTGACATACAATAATGCTGCAATATTAACAATAAAATAAAAATCATCACAATGTTTACAGATAAGACTTGCTTTGACTGTAGCATATTTGGAACTTGCTAGAATCATTTCCTGGAAACAAGTCAAAAATGGAAAGAAATAATTTCAGAGCTTAGAAGTGTAAGACTTACTCAAGAAAGAACATCACATATATTAGAAAATGAAACCATATCTTAGGATAAGCCCAGCAAAAATTTGCATGAAGTGTCAAGTAAAAATAACACCAAGGAACAAATTTTGAGTAGAAACATTACGCAAACATCATTCATATTATCATTTCTAGCACAACTAGTTACATGATTCTATCAAACTAAAGGTGTCAAGATTTGCAATGGCAAAGGGCAAATACTTTCCTGGAGACTAATCCATTATAGATCATATCAAAATAAATACTAACTACTGTGTAAAGAGACTACTATTCATGCAGGTATAACACCAAGGAATGAATTTTAAGTAAACCCCATGACTCCATCAAACAATTAGCAGGCATGCCTCCTTTATGCAAACCTCATTTATAATATGATTTCTAGCACAATTAGTTACATGACTCCATCAAACAAAAGCTGTCAAAATTCAGCAGGCATGCCTCCTTCATATCGTTGCAAATAGAAAAAATATAAACTGTATATACTAGCAGGTAAACTTTCTTTGCAACAGAAGACAGATAAAATCGAATTACAAGTAGATTTTTTATGTCAGTTAAGATATTAAGTACACAGTTTTGTTTAATACCATGCACAAAACAAGATCCTTAGAAGATAAACCTAACACGCACCTGATGTGTTAGCAGAAATCAATACTCCAAAGAACCTATTATATAAGTTCTCTGATCATGTTAGAACACAAAATGTTGTATTAACAATTCCAAAGAACGAAAAAAATGCAAGCACGATTCACAAACTAAACCTACCAACAATGAATATTAGGAACAAATTGTTATACAGATTTGCTAATGAAAAATAAGAGAATGTTACATCCTGAAGCCTTATAATTATACTTTGGTAGGAACAATATTCTAAAAGGACTATGAAAATTAATAATTCAATATATTGTCAGACAACAAAACCTCTCTTGAAGGGGTAGACAATTTCAACATATAGGATCAGACATTTAGACCCCTCTAGAGTATGGCAAAACATTAACAATTGAGGATGTAACTTGGATAAAGAAACAGAAATCAACCTAAAAATTTGCCTATACAGAAATCAACCTAAAAATTTGTCTATCAGCAAATCACTATCAATAACCACATCTGATTGACGTTGACATTTCAGTAGAATAAAGTACAGCAGTAACTAAGGACTATCCGATTGCACAGCTTGTTGAGAAAAAGATGAAGTATTGAACAGAAAGATTTTCCAGAGTCTTATACTTGAGTGTCAAAATCAAGAAGGTTGAAGATTAATAATTTGGTGCAATAATGGAAGTCCTTATGGGTTCTGAAAAATATCTGACAGAAGATTATATGTGCCATCAAACAATCATACATCTAACTCTCAGAAGACTTGTAGAAATTATTCTAACTTATTTCTAATACTCTTTCTATCATTTTTGGATTATTTGGTTTGGCCTTGTGTGGGCAAACTGGGTTTTGAAATTTTCTTGCATCTGTTTACTTTGTTACATTTTACTTAATTGTATCTATGGATGCTCAATTAGCTAATATTGTTTCAAACTTTTAAAATTTTCAAGTCTAATTTAGAACTTTTGTGAGCTGAAGGGGCATTCAAGTAATCCTTGAGCTCAAGTTGAATGTAATTAATAGTATCTGCTTCATAATCTAGTGAACTTTGTAAGTCCTTAACTCCAAAAGTTAAGATCGCTCAAAGTCACCTAATCCTAGTGCACCAACATACCAAAAGCTGCATTTTCTAATCCTAGTGTTTTTTAGAAAGTTTATCTCATCCTTTTGACAATACTTGGGACCAACAGTAAAGCACTAACATCAACTCACCTTGACTTTTTTCATGGTCTCAACATCTATGTCGATATGATGCTCATCAACAATATATTCCACCATATCTACAGACATTTGTTCATGAGACCTGTAAACATTTTTATCACAGTTAAACAAGTATTTTGAAACAGAAAATGAGGCTTACTAAAAAGCACAAAACACAATATTGACAAGAAAATAAAAGAAACTCAAGTTAGGAGTATACGATATTAACAGCTCTAGTGGCAAAAAGGTCGCCTCCGATGAAAAATCCAAATTAGCAGATTTGAACTTACCATGCATATATCTCATTGCATTTGTGTTTGTGTGATTACGGTGTAGAGTCAAGAGGGAAAGGTAAAAAGTAGAATTCAGAAGAACACATAATCTAGCTCAACAAAAGAATTGTTTATTATAAAAAGTAACTTATGAAATGGAAGTATGCATTCATCAACTGAAAAGCTCAACAATATTACCATTCTGACCCCTTAAGAACCTCAGGAAGAAATTCACGTTCAAATAAATGACTAAAAGGTCCGTGACCTATGTCATGCAAAAGCCCTGCCAATTAGCATAGAATATGGTCAATATCACAGAGAGTGCAGATGGATAATTTTATTTCTAAATTTTACTCTACAGAACCTGCAAGTTTCACAGTTTGCATGTCAAAGCGATCAATACCAAGCTCTAGTCCCTGTAAAAGGCAAAATGTTCAAAAAAGCAAACACTAGAACTTCACTTTATCTATCAGTGAACATTTTCTGCAAATCCCATACTTGTTGGGTCTTCAGTTTATGAACAGCTTCTCCTGCAAGCCAATAAACTCCAAGAGAATGTTCAAATCTAGAATGTACTGCCCCTGGATAAACCATGTGTGCCACCCCTGAAAATTTATAAGAACTTAAAATAAATTAATCAATGCCAGCAGAAGCCTGAAAAATTAATGGGAAACTAAGGCAACCACAGGTTACTTTAAGCCCAGAATGTGCTTCAGGTACCACAAATAAGGCTTCCGGAATGAGTTTTGAAGGATACAGATTCCGAGAAGTAGCAATGACAAGGGTTGAAGCCTATGAACGTACTAGCAATTTCCATTGCCAAGTATCAAATTCAAGCACAAGAAACAATATGTGGAAGCTTGTTGTAAGACATGGCTGTCAATTTCTAGGAGATTAAAATGTTCACTGAATGCATATTATTTTTATTATATTGAATTAAATGGCAAAGATTAATTAGCTAATTCCCTCATCAGGTGCTTAATCTAAATTGTTATGATATTAGATATCTTTTCTTTATAGTCACCCAAACAACATAAGTAGCATTGCTGGAAAAACACTAAAAATGAGGGCAATTATTTATTAGTGCAGTCAAAACCAAAGAACGAAGGTGCTCAAAGTATCAATCAAAACTAATTTTCTACATTAACTTCTGTATTGCACAAGTTCACAGTGTAAGTGTCCGGAGAAATGCCAAGACCTTGCTATGCATTTCCTCAGAATTAGCAACCAAAAATCTTCAAATATAGTGACCTAATGTTCTTTTGATGAAATTTATCAAAACATTTAGATAGTTACTTTGTAAATAACCAAAATATTCTAACACTTAGTCTAATGTAAATGACAAAAAGATCATATTGTAGCTATTGGTGAATGCATCATTGAGGGAAAAAAGTGTACTTACCAAGTTGTTTAAGATCGCGCAGCCTGTCATAAGGCAAAGGTCATATTAGAATTTCAATCACAACATCCACTTCGACAGTGATGCAAAAATCCTAATAAAAGATTACATGAAAGGACAAAAGCAGCCAAAATACTATGTTTACCTCTGAAACTGCTCGGTGTCGATGAATTTCAGGAAGAGCTGCAAGTAATTAAATAATTGTTCAATTGATTTGCATCAACATAAAACTTGCGTGCATTTCTTAGTTTGCAAGAAAAGGCACTAGTCTCTGAAAACAAGTAAAGCAACTAATACCTTTCCACAATATAATCAAAGTTTTAAAAACATATATACAACAGAATTAGCAATGTTTGTGAAAAGTTAATAATATTGTGTTACAAATATCTGCCCGTGCAACACATAAAAGAACTTTCGATTCTTAAGCGGGAAACGATTAAAATAAAAAACTCATACTAAAAACACTTAAATAAACTCATAACTTCATTAAGGGGGAAATTTTAATCCAGTTGCGATCGATTTTAAGTACTATATAACATGAAAATAAATCCAAAGGACCGAGAACCAAAGATAAGATAAGAAAGACGAAAAAAACAAGGACACAAGAAAAAAGGGGAAAAAGCAAGAGAACGTTACCGGATCGAGATAAATGCTTCCATGGACATTGTCGTGGACGTGCTTGGAGTATCTCAGATCTTGAGAGCACACGAAACTGTGATTTGATGGGAATGCAAAGTCGTCATCGCAAAACGCCCCCATTCCCTTGCTTCTGCTGCGGCTCCCCAACGCCCAAGGCCCTATTGAAATAACAAAGAAGCAGCAGAATGTCTGCTAATAGAAACTACAATTCTCCAACGGTCGAATGACTTTGTGGCTTATACAAAGGACAGATGCCGTGACGGCGTTATCTACCGTTTGTTCGCTAGGGGAGAGAGAAAAGGAGATGAGGGTTTTACTGCAGGAATGTGGGAAAGGAACGTGGAGAATATGTGCTCCGGCAGTGCCGCCAACAGAGCGCGTGTCCGTTGGACGCCCTCGTTTTTTTTTTTTTTTTTGTTGTTTATTTATTTTAATTGAATTGTGCATTTGGAACTTGAGTGTATCATCAATAATATTAAAATAATAATCGATATATTTGACTTGTTTATCTTGAAGGGTGGAATTTATTATAGATATTAATTCATATTAAAATATAATTGGGCGATTCTCTTATATATATATGTATGTATGTATATATAAAATTATAATTGATGATAGAATGATTTGATTTTTACATACTGTACTTGATTTTTTTAAATTAAAAATATATAGGTGGATTGTATAGGATTTTAATTTAAAATGAAAATAATTAGTTAATTATTAAAATTTTATTATACGTACATGTATATAAAATAAATTTTGATGTGCTGCATTATTTTTTAAGTGTTTAAAAGTAACCATTGAATAAAATGAAAAATAAATTACTCGTTCACGCACGCTACAAAAATGTTACCCACCAAAAATAACTTTTTTATTCCTTTTTCTCTCTTATTGGTATACTAATCACAAAATTTTACACTTAAAACGCACCTTTTTAACCTCCCAACAAAATTTACATATAAACAAAGTCCTCCTGGCTTTGGCACAAGTTTGATATTGCTTTTGAACTTCCAATTCTTGTGAAATTAAAAAATTATTTAAAAAATATCACTATTAGTTGACGTTTGACTTCTTGATAGCGCTTATGACTTCTTGTTTGTGTCGTACAATTGAAAGCATCTTCAATTGCTACATGATTGTGTCACAAAACGACATATTCATCTTCACTACACATTACACCCTCAGTTGCAAGCCCAGCCCACCGTCTCTAGTTACAGAAGTCCCATGAGCAAGCCAGGCCCAAAGCTTACCCACGAGAATCCAACTCTTGATTGGCATATTTACAGGGTTTTCAGCAACTGCCGGAGATGATGATAACTTCATTGCCAGGGGTTGAAGAGTAGAGAAATGTCAGTTTGGAGCTTGATCCTTCTGCCATCAATTGCATTTGCTCAATTCAGTCATCATGCTTCATCAGTTTCTGCAAACGGCATGGTATAAAAGCCTATTTCGGCTATAAATGTCAAGTACTCTAGTGGCCTTCCTCATTTTGTGCACTGACAATTGCTGCTTCTGTTCGCATGCAGACAATGCGCAAACAATAGAGAGCTTGACACTTCATTATATTTCGATGGAAATTCGAGCAGAGAAAGGCTTTGAAGCTGTTTATGCATGCTGCGAGGGGAGAGAGCTTATAGAAGAAGGTGAGATTGGCAGTGGCTGCCACAAAGAAAGAATTGTAAACAATGAAGTAAGGGAAGTGGCTGAAGGAACAGATGAAATAAAAATTCCAGCAAGCCGTGCAGCTGCAGATGGAATTTTCAAAGTACAGGTTTCATTGTAGGGCATTGATTGGATATTTTGCTCTGAGCACTCGCGTAGCAGCAATATAACATCACCAGCACCACAATTTTCACAAGAAATTGATGTCTCAACAACTAGTACTAACATGGGTTTATGATGTCAAATAAGCAATTTAGTTGCCCATCATTGGAGCAAAACAGCTAAAGTGTCAGGCAATTGAAAACAATAGAACTATGTCTCAAAATTCAACGTTTTATCACCAATGAGTATGATGACTAATCCACCTTAAAATCTCAATTTGTAAAAAGTTATTTGCCTAAGAAAATATCTATAGGACCCAAGTGAATGTAGAAAGCAAAGTGCATCAAACAACAAAAATGGCAGCCATTTATGCCATCTTATATTTAACATGAACGGCTATATAGAATTTCAAAGGAAAAAGTAGAACAAGACCGCATTCTACCAACAATACAGCCATTTTGATGTTAAAATTATTTTCATGATGAAATTATCTGTGATGAGAGTCTTCTCCAGAATCTGGGTCGTTGAGGATTCCAAATGGTCCTGCTATAGTGGTGTTGCAAACCCTGATAACACTCAAAAAGGAAAAGAAAAAGAACATGCTTCATCATCCAAACTTTGAACACGGCAAGGCAATTGTACATCTATTTTGCATGCATTGCTGTGATGTCAATTTGTCAGACACAGAATGTGAAGAAAACCATCATTGACAGGTCTATAGCTAATGCATCTTTCACTATATCCACTCCTGATTTACTTCAATAGCTTTCTATGACCCATCAACAGTAACAATCATGGAATTCAGCCAATACCAAACAAAACACAGTCTTGGAGACCACTCATTTGGATTAGACTCAGATGTGAACACAGGAATAAACAAGGCTTCAAGCAGCAGATCAAATAAAACCTAGAACCTTGATTTTATTTATTGATTACTGCCAATTTTCATGAACTTCTGAAAGTAAGTTTAGGCATCTTGCAGTTTTGCCACAAGCCATTAAACATATTTTCGACATGCAAAGAATGATCGGAAATCAGCTAGACTTTAGTTAGTGTGATTGAATCATTAAAGACAAAAATTCAAAGAGGTGAAAAGCTATGCATCGAAATCAAAAGCTCAAATCCATTCCTCCCACTCAATATAATCATTGAAAATTTTGGATCCTTGTGACGGCTCAAAATAAAGAAACTCACATGCTATTCATGCGATAAAGTTAAAAGATTAGATCCATTTCAAAAACTAATAATTTACCCATAGCATTGGCAAGTGACCTAGACAGGCAACAATGTCATACAAGTGTAACTTCAAACTTTTACAAACATCCTACTCATAAAAATCACGGAGGCGAAACTAAAACAAGATCTTTCTACTTTTACAATTCAAAACTGGCACACTAAATTGTAAACACAGAGTGGAACGATGGTAGAATGAAACCAAAGCAGTGAAAAGAGGAAACTGCGAAAAGAATGACAAACCTTCAGAAAGAAAACCCCAGCGTCCAACTTTGGAAGAAAGCATTGACTTTAGCAATGCTGATGCAGTCACTGAATGCAGAGGTATCAATGACTCTCCACACCCTAGCTCCACTGGCAGCCTAAGCATTCGACAATCCCAAGTTCATCTTATTTACAAAAAACCATTGATGAGAAATTTACCAATAAATTTAACTGTAGCATTTTCAGGTGAACCTGGAGGAGAAGAAGGGGCGGTGGCGAGGTGACAGACGGGGGATGGGGGGTGCGAGCCCGGTGAGCCTTGATGGTCCGGCGGCAACGGTACACGATGACTGTCCTCGACACAAGAAGGCCTTTGCGTGGTTGGATGATCGTTGAACGAGATTTCTAGCACAATTGGACGCCATTTCTGGCTGTTTATTCAGAACCTGTGTACACTTAAACCCTAGGAAGATATTGCGACGGATGGGTCAGCCAGCGGGGTCTGGCCTTAATGGGTTATGGGCCTTTCCAGTTCGTCAGTAAATGGATCGGGCCAGTAGCAGCATCAATTGTAACTCGAATGACAACTTAAATTTAAAAATTACTTGAATATTATTGATTTTAATTTTGTAAAATTCAAAATCAATTCTTATACAATAAGATTGAATTTTAAAAAATTATTTAAATTTAAATTTGAAATCTATCGAATTTCAAATATTGTCAAACTTAATTGATTTCGAGTTAAGTAATTTGTTTTATTAACACCGTACACAACAGAATAAGAGTTGTCAATGAAATTATTTATTTTTTAATTTTTAACCAAATTCGGTGTGAAATATAACCTTTTAAGAATCTAACATGCAAGTGAGACACTAGGATCAATTTTTATTCGAGTTCAAATTTAATTGTGTGTGCCCAAAAGTAAACATTTAATTGAAGAAAATTCAGATAAGTTGAATAAATTTCAGTATTTTGTTACGATGGTATAAATTGGGTATAATTTCTTTTAAAGTAGAAATTTCAGTCCAATTTTCAAACTTCTTCTCTATGAATAAAGTTGACATTATAAAACTGTAGTTATAAATCATTCTCTCAAAACTTGCTTACAGTGCAGTGATCTAAAGCAAGTATTATATTAATTGGTAATAGACGGACTAAAAATACAGTACAGAATTTTCCGTTGATCCCCGGTTGTTGCAAGTATAACATTTGTCTCTGTGTAGGCAACCAACGCCGGTTTAGATTATATACGATCTGTCTGGTCACGCCAGAAGCAACTTGCTTTGCAATGCTGATCATCAACTACAGAGAGAGATCTTTCCGCACGGGACATCAAGAGATTCTTTCTAGACCTGAATATTCTCACGTGCCGCACAAACGACCAGAATCATCACCTGACCAATCTCCTAATATAAAATCCCCATTTTTTAAAAAAATTTTCTGCTCGGTTCATTTAATTGGTGGAGGATGGCCCCTAATTTCTCACTTTTCCACAACATTGACCAATTCATATTCAATCAGCGAGAGGTTATTGTCTTCTTTGACACTGAAGCGGGCTGGTTCAGTCACTTCTACGCGTCCCCTTTATACACGGCAGGCCTCATTGAACCCTTGAACATGTCAATTTTGGCATTTCTTAGAATTATGGTAGCGTTGGGCTCCATCATGTCCACTGCATGGCAGAATCTCATGTAAAAATCATCCAAGTTCTCCAAGAAAAAGAACGAAACAGCAATTTCAAATTAAACACGACAAAACCAGACTTTCCCACACACACTGCTGAATAAATGATGCCAAATATATCTCAGGGAAGTTGAAATGTCTGAATGCTTCCCACAAAAGAATGTTCAAGTGTGCAAGCCAGTGTGGCTCCCTTTATCTACCTATATTTTTATAGCTAAAGTAAGCGAGCGCGCGCGCACGATTTCACAGCAAAACGCCGGGGCTCACTCTGATTCGAAAGTAAACGACTTGCAAATAAGAATTAATTCAGGACAAACAGGATAGCGCAGCCATTGGAAAATCAAATCATCCGCTCAATACCTTGCTCATATCTTGCAGTAAAAATGATGGTTCCAGTTTCGTCTCCCACCAGACACTCAGCAATTCGCATTTGGCGAACTTGTGCCCCATCTGGTCTGCGCTTTTGCAGTACCATCTTGGCATTGACAACCTTTACTCCAAGATTGTGGTACCAGGGCAAAGCTGATCGACCTCTGTGAAAGCTGGCTTCCTCTTAGCTGTTTTCGTTTTAGCCATTTGAGAAGAACCTACAACACAGACACTGTATCAGTAAGTCCTAAAACAGAGTGTAGCTAATGGATATTTCAGACTGGCTGGCAAGAGCAAGAATGTCAAATCTTTCCTTTTTAAAATTTTGAGCTAAACAACTGTCATCAAAGGATTACAAATTATCAGATTCAAATATCACCAATTTCATAATTTTTAAATGGTTCGATTGGATTGACATCGTTCAAGAAACAACTCCACGCCAACTAGAGAAATTCAAGGTCTCTTCAGGGAAATGAGAACTTGTACGAAATGATAGAGCCAGGGATCTGAGGCTTCCCAGTGTTATCCGAAACTAAATCACTAATCATCATTAAAAGCGAAACAAATAAAAGAATTAATTCGCAAGAGCAAATATAGTAATCACCATCGACCAAAATACACATCGCCAAGAAAATGTCGACTAAAAATTCTTTCAATGATATAAACCATTTATCCAACTTGTACGCTAGATACCTCGAAGGAAAATGATAAGCTAGGAACAAAAATTAACATAAACAAGAGATCGCAGAAACAAAAAATCAAACCCCGAATCGTAAATCAAAATCACAGAATTATATCAAAAACTATTCTTCAGAATGTATTAACACACAGATCATATTATCGAAAACGACGGATTACCTTCTATAACTAGGATTTTTCTTACAGCGATTTGCCTCTTTTTGTGTTCTCCTTTTGCAGAGGCGGTTTAATGATGCTTCGTGAAGCGAACGTCGATAAATCGGCTGTGCCGTTGATCTTCCATATTTTCTCCTCAACCGTCGATGTTTAGAACACCGGCACTGCCCTTTGCATTCAAACCGTAAGTTTCGGTTATTCCAGTGAGCTAAGGTCTGGCAGCCTGCAGGCCAAACAACGAATCGCCTGCTTTGGGAGATGCAGATATGGCGCTTACCCGTGTAATTTATTGACGATAGACGTTCGCAATGTACCAGCATCGCCAACAAAGTAATCTTAAACCAAAACACACACACACACACACACACACATATATATTTCGAATTTAAGGGGGAGGCGATTTCCCATTTCCTGCAACCACCACATGATCAAAGATGAGTTTGGTTTCTTGTTTGAATAGTTGGTACAAAGGCTGAAGGCTAAAAGCCTGAAAAAGGCTTTACATTGAGTCGCCAATTTGTTTCGATGTATAATTTATCATTCATGGACGTTGATAAGATCCATCCATTTAACAACACCTTAGGATGGCATAGCCTTACATTTATAAGGACGATAAGGGTATCTCTTTCATTTTCTTCATCTTTTGCATTGTAAGAATAGGCTAAAAAATTGATATGATTCAACCTCAAACCCATCTAAATGTAGCAGAGTGGAGTTCAAGAATTGATATATATTCTTATCGTCGATATAACTTCTTCAATGCTAACATTTTGAACTCATGAACACATCATAGGTCATATCTTCTGAACAAAGACATGATTTATAGTGGTGGAATAATCGTCTGACGATATGGCTTAATTTAACTAGTTGATAATATTGGATTTAACATTATCTTCCTTTAACTGCCACGTTTGATTTTATACAATTGAATTGTCAAAAAATATCAATACTTGCCTTCCACAGTTTAGAAAAATATGACCTAACTGTCAAATTTGTGAGAGTTTATATTAAATTGTATTTATATTAAAATATCAATTATTTATTTTTATAAATTGTACTTAATTAAATTCCTAAATCTCTAATTAATACTTAATACAAATAATGTCACGCATCATTATTTTATTTAGACATAAATTTTTAAGTGTTCATATATACAATCATACATTTGGTGACACTATAACAAAAAATTTCATACTTGTAAATTTTTAAATCATCAGCTTTTATTTTAAAATAAGCCGCTTTGTCTCTTAAAATTTAAGGGTCGATCAAATCTTTTGCAAGTACTAAATAAGCTTTACAAATTAATTCCAGAGGCCAGAGGATTTTCTCTCCAACCCCAACATTCATTATTATTATTGTTTTTAGACATTTAAGGTCTGCTATTCTTGCGTCAAGTCTCCTTTTCTTTTTTTTTTTTTTCATTTCTTCTATCTTGTATTATTAGAACACATACTACATCAATCTAGCAAAACATGTTGGTATTTTGTAATTTTGTGTAGGAGCTTGTGATCTGTCTTATGAGACTCTTATTATCTCTCAAGCAAGAATTCTATTAGTATTACGTTGACTGTTGAACGAATTTGATCAAAAATTACTGAAATCAATTTTTTATTTATTACTTATATAATGGTTGAGCATTCTTCAAAAACATTTTTGGTTGTCAGAAGCTTAATTACGAAAATAGACTTAATTTTTTAATGTAGAGAAACAAAAAGAGCGTTTAATTAGGAAAAATACAGCTTTTAAAGTAACCGTCAAGAAAACCTGCCCTTAAACAGTTTAATTAAAACCTTAAAGAATATGCTATTTGTAGTTGTTGGAATCATCCTTTTTAGTGTGGATTTATAAGGTCATTTCATAGATTGAGTCACGTTTGTTTACAAGTAAGTGTTAAATATCATTAGTTGTTTTCTTGAAGTAATTTTATTTTCTTTCAAGTAGCATTTCTTTATGCTCATCAAATTACTCATAAATTAGAAACATAGTCTTCAAGCTCTTTGCTTTTACAAGAGTATCATTTTGAAGAAACAATGAATACTCGAAATTTGTAAAAGGTTCCACTTCTATATATTTATTTCTGTCCATTTTTTGATATTTTTCTTTTTATTCCAAACTTATTATTTTTATTCTCATTTTGTCCTTTCTGTCCTATTTCTATATAATTGTTTGATACAATTTAAAGTTTTGATAACTTATTATTACTATATGAAAAAAATAAAATATAAGATATTTATGTTTTATTATCATTAATAGAAAATTAAATACACACATAAAATATGCACTTTTTCCTAATTTTTAAATAAAAAAAAATATATAATATTATATTTAGAATTAAATTGGATACGCATGCATAGATATCTAGTTTAAATGCAATATCAAAACATTTTAAAACTAAATAAAATCTAGCAAGCAGTAATAACACATCAGCCCACACAGTTTACCAATCAGATAGTTGCCTATTAGCACTCCAAATAATGAAGTTTATTCACCATAAACGTGCGCCACTTGGTTCCCGCAAATGCCATTCAATGGGGGCATTTCAGTGGCCGCTATCTCCTTCATTTCAACGTCTACTGAGATGCGCTGTGATGGCAGATCAAGTGTGCAAGTCGAGCGCCATAGACGAGGAAACCATCCTCAGAAGGGAGTGCTGCTTCGGCTTCGATGGACAAGGCTGGTGGACGACAATTTGGTCCTCAATTTTTGGGCTTCGATGTGTTTTAGAACGGGGACAAGGTTAGGCTTGGAATTGGGTTTAGAATTAGAAGATAATCCCCGACAATTACACGGTATATTCTGTGATCAAGTTAAAAAAAAAAAAGGGTTGAGAAGATGGCACTGTTAAACCGCACAAAGACGAATATTCAAAGCCCCAAAACCGAAAAAGAGAAACATAAAAATATAAATCCCACCACCCCACCGTCCATTCGCTTTCGACTGAAACCAGACTCGGAAAAAAAAGTTGCAAATAGTCGCAACACTTCTCGTTTGAAACAAATCTTCGCACGGAATTGAAATTTGAAAATAATGGAGGAAAACCAAAATGCACCACTGACGTCCTCCGCCCCTGATTCGGTTTCCCCTCCACGGAATGTTAAGATTCCCGGCTCCTCTCCGCCTCACCCCAGGCAAAACAGTGGAGAGCACAGCTTTGTCTCGCCGCCGCAGGGTTCGCCCGCCGGCAGCTACTCTTCTCCACTTGACTCCAAGCAGAGCAGTGGAGGACACATCTCGCTCTCGCCGCAGGTGAGTTTGGGTTCACTGGGAAACTCACCTGCGTGTTTGTCACCTGCCTCCGATCATATCACTATCAATCCCAGTCGTGGGCCCTCACCACAAAACGAAAAGCCTCCCTCGGTGAAAAACGAAAAGCTTCCCTCGCCGGAAACCGGAAAGCTTCCCCTGGCGTTGGTGAGCAGAGACGTGTTTACGGAGCCCATGGAGAATAGGGTCGTGTTGGAGGATCCTGCGGTGGTGGGGAACGGGGTTGCGTTGGAGGAGACTAAGGAGGTGGTGGCCAAGACCGATACAGGTGGCGCAGTGGTGGAGGGTGGCCGGCGGAGGTTTAGGTCGTCTTTGTCGATATTGAAGAGAACTAAAAGAGAGAAGGTGGTGACAAGAGCTACGCTGGGGTTCCGGGTCTTGGGGTCCTTGTGTTGCTTGGTCTCAGTTTCAGTGATGGCTGCTGATAGAAATCAAGGCTGGGCTCTTGACTCTTTTTATCGTTACAAAGAATTCCGGTAAAACGATTACATTATCTCCAAACCAGTACAGCTAGGATTGTCAATTGAAATGAATGGAATTTCAATGTGAATTTGAATAGGAGTATTTTTCAGTTGACATGAGCTTCAATTTAGTTGGAATCTTCCCTAATTTCGTTGTAGGATGCTATTGTCTTTTTAATTTGAAATGGGGATTTCGCAGGTACTGTATGTCCGTGAATGCGATGGGATTTCTGTACTCGGGAGCTCAGGCCGTTGATTCGTCCTATAATATGGCCACCGGAAAGTATACTGCACATCATCAACAGCAACTCCGGCGTTACTTTGATTTTGCAATTGATCAGGCAAGTTAGTAATATGTCACTATACTGCTGGATAATTTTAAGAGTGCACTAATGTTAACAGTATCTGGAGAAATTTACCATTTCTTTTTGTTGAATCCTATCTGCTTCTTTATTGTAATAGCTTGCAAATAACATTTGATTGCTCAGGACCGCACTTAAAGATATTACTTTTCATTTGTTATGTTGCTGCATCCTGTTATAATAGTCATCATGAGCTATGATCCATTATAACAGAAACAAAAAAAAACAACAAAGTCAATGGCATGTTTGATCATTAGAATTGCCACAAGTTGTTAAGTGTCGCTAATGGTGAAAAGAACATCAAAAGAATGCTTAAATAGAGAGTTCAGTGGAGTAAATGGAATGAAGGCTTTAATTGTGTGATAGCAACAGTTCATATTTGCATATCCTGAGGTTGAAACGATGTTAACACGATTGTTTTCCAGCTGAATTCATCTTCTGGTCATGTCTAAAATGGTAATCTGTAGTGTATTGGGGGCCTCATTTTGGTGAGCGCTTTATGGAATAAGATGTGGAATGGTATAACCAAGGGACCATCTGTTTCTGGAACTACTTTTTTTGGCCTACTATCTGTTCTTTTCCTCCCACTGGTCAGCTTACTTCACCAGTCTGTCCTTTAGCATTTTCATTTTGGAGAATAACACAGAAATTACTGGCACCAGCACTTTGAAGAAAGTATTCCTGTTTTTTGTGAGCCAATGGGGAATTTTGTAGCGTGATAAAAGATGAGATGGAAAAGAAAAAGATAGGGAATCCATTCACCGCCCGAATCTGTCGTCTTCAATGCCTATGTTGGATTTTCTTTTAAAGTATGAGTCTCACCTTCCGTGCTGACTCTCAGTAGCTTTATTTCTTTTTATTTATATTATTCTTTGTTTTCAATGCACCGCTTGCTTTGCAGACATTAGGACTAATTTGTTGCTCTAAATTCATTACCGTGCTGGTTAACCTGCTGGATCTGGAGTCTATACAGTGAGAAACAAAAATACGCTAACAGGCGAATGACTTGTATTATGGTCCTACATTGGTACACAAAAGACCGTTACAAAATATTTCTGATTAATATGTGGTTTGGAAATGTAAGACACCCCAACCTATTTACAGTTTTGCATACCTTGGAAAAGTATTGACAGGATGACTTACTGATTGAGCCTTTAATTTAATTAGCACGGGTTTCAGTATTATCTCTAAAACTTCTAACATCATGTTGCCCATACCCTCTTGTTGTTTGGATTTTTCTCATTACTCAGTGCGATTCAGTGCATCTGAAGGAGTTTACTACATTGATTATGGATGACGTTTGTGGTTGCAGATAATTGCTTATCTTCTGATATCAGCCTCTTCATCAGCTGCCATTCGGGTTGATGACTGGCAATCCAATTGGGGAAAGGACAGCTTTCCTCATATAGCAACTGCTTCCATGTCAATGTCTTTCCTCGCATTTGTTGCCCTAGCTTGTAGTTCTCTCATATCGGGCTATGCGCTCTGCACATCCAAATCGTTGTAGTTTCAAGTTCCTTCTGATCATCGTTTGCCTCCCACCTCCAGAGCTACAAAAATTTGTTGCAGTACAGAACTTACTCATGCGGATCGTCTTATTTGTCCTTACATATTCAGTATCTTGATATATCCTTTGGATAATATGTGTGAAGCATGGGATTTTCATTGAACAAACATGTAATTGAGTTGCAATATGACTTGGAACTCTGAGCATTGGTGATCCAGCTTTCAAAAGTGTGCAAGAAAACCTGGGCTTTCCTGTATTGCAACTTTCTAAAGAGAGAAGCACTGTACTGTGTTTCCTGTTTCTAATGCATGAAAGTTTCAGAAGCTTTTGTTTCAACATCTGTTTCATTCTTTCCTCCAAACCCACGTACTGGAATCTGCAATTGTGAGGGGTGAATTTAACTAACCCAGCATGGTTGTAAGTCTACATATGGAAGCAAACTTCCAATCGAATAATTTTAAGAGGTCTACCGAATTTCATCGCTTTAAATTCTTCACTTTGAATTAAAGGCCCCCCAATTCTTTTTTAATTGAACACACGCATAGAGTAGGGGTTTTTTTTAACTGTTTATATTAATTTTTTATCTCATTTTTCAAAATATCTTAATTTTAAAATGGTTGATGCGGAATTGCAATTCTATAATTTCATCCAACAAAACTGAAAAAAAAAAAAAATAAAAATATATATATATATATATATATATATAAAGAAAAAAAAGTATAACAAAATAAAAAAGTTGTAATGCCATGATTTGAGTTCACAACATGCAACTTAGTTCTAGAGCTCTGTTTGTTTAGATTCAATTTTTTCACTGTTTATCTCAAATTTTTATCTTATTTTTTAAAATATATTCATTTTAAAATTATTTATCAAATTAAACATTTAGAAATAGACAAATAAATATAATTATTATATAACAAAAAATATACAAACAACCATAACAAAGGACAAACATGATATAAGGTAAAAAATATATATATATATATATATATTAAACATTGCATAAATATATTAAAAATATAATGAAATTACTTGCATATAAAATTTTTTTATTATCATATGGTGATTAATTTTATTTTTCTTTACAATTTTAATTTTTAAATCAAACATCCAAATTATAGAAACTAAAAATTGTCAATTTATTATTCACAATTATTATATTTTAATGGAATAATTGACAAAAAAATTATGTAATAATTTCATTAAATTTATTCAACATAAACATTCACATATTAATGATAAATTATGCTTATTTGTGTATTTTTTGTTACATGACAACTTATATTTGTTACAAACAAATAGATAATAGAGTAATTATAATTTTTTTTCATTTTTAATTTTGTGATTCCAAATTACATTGGAATCACGGAATTGAATTAATTTCATGAATAATTTTAAAATATTAATATTTTAAAAAATAAAAAAATTTAAGTTAAACAATAAAAAAAAAAAGCCTATAGAGTGTGTCAATTTATTAGTACCAATAATATTGCTCCACACTTCAGTTTACATAATTAATGATTACGATATATTCTATCCGTGTATAAAATATAATTTGTCATATGCACAGTGTCTTTTGTTATATAAATATCTTGAATTTTGAGGCATGTTTATTTTATTTTATAATTAAATTGTTTCACATATGTATTCTATTTGATAATTTATCACCTAATAAAAACTGTCCATTTTAGATACAATAAAATTATAAATCATTAAAAAATCTAATTGCATTAGAGATATTTACACAGAATGAGACAAAAAGAAAAACGTTCAAGGAAGCAGCAAATTAAAAAATTATAATAAATAAAATTTAGGCGGAAAAAATGAAAAGAAATAAAATATAAAAGGAATGAGAAAAATAAAAAATAAATAAATAAAAGATTAGTATTTTCACTTTAAGATCAAATAAAAAAGTCTACCAGTCTTGAGCCGAAGCTCTGCCCTTAGAGTGTGGTTTTCTGGTTTATGGTGCCTGAATCGCATATTTGATCTGTCATTATGGTGCTTTTCGATAGAAGTTGAAACGACAGAGATCGCAGGCATTGCCTTTTCTGAAATAGTACGTCACTGGATGCAAATACAAGTGGTTTGCTTCGTCTTTCTGCATTTTTGCAATTATTTATTGGGTAATTTACTGATTACGTCGAGTGCACATTCCGAGTCGATATTATCATCTTCATTTGTTTCCACGCATCCATTGAGTGTGCGTTTGGTATGTATTATCGTTTGGTAAACATGTCACTCTCACAAAAGAAACTGGAAATGAAGGGAGAATAAGCTACTTTTTTGAGGTGCAGCTCCTCTTAGGTTTGGAGTAACAAAGTAAATTTAGGAAATTTTACATTTTATATACGCATCTGATGGACAAACATAACTTAGGTTGTTCAGATTCTTGCATACATATCAACTAAAATGTAAAAATCCAAAAACATGATCTGTAAATGCACAAGATGATTGGTTGTGCCTCCAAATGCTGTACTTGTTGAACATTTACTAGCTCTTTTAACAGAACTTATATTTTGAAAAACTTGTAGGATATCTCTGTAATGAAATTATATTACTAGCGGATCTTGCTGCGCTTGTACCGATGCAATGAATTTCTTGGTACTGGAAAGGCCAGTGTAAACAATATTGCGGAACGCCCACCGCAGTTCATCTGCAGTGCCCCACTCTGGAGGAACTGTGTTGCAAGCATTTAAGCTTCACGGTCTATATATGTACTAAATAATTTAGAATAACTAATATCAATTATTTCTAATACATGATCAAGTTTTTCAATTTTTTTTTTTTTTGGTATAACTGTTATTTTCAGGTACATACTTCAGAGAAGTAATTTAGAACATACAAATATTAGTTACATTATAGTAACTTCTGATACTACATGTGAACCCATTGGATTAGACCTAATTGAAACTGCATTAGTAACTACATAGGCATATTCCATTGGGTAACTTCCATGTTTCACTGTTATGATAATACCATACTGGCCACGTCAGAGGGCCTCTCATTCGATATTTATGCCTCTGAATGTCTCAGAATTCTTCCTCACTTGCCACTGTATTTGTCCAAGCACCAACAATAATAATCAGACCTTGATAACTCCAGCATCTTTTCTGGACTCATTCTCTCAAGCTCACTTTGTCGCCTTGAGGCAAAGTTGTTCCTATTTTTTGAATCTGAAGCCATAGGGTAATCTTCTACCTTATGTGCTTGTGATCTCATTCTCTTATACAACCTCATTGTTGCAACACAGTCTTCATAGGGATCTTGTATGCCAGTTTGAATGTCGTAACTGCATGTAAAGAATATTAACAATCTCTGATTTATTTAAAGTCATTTGACAAACTATGAACCAGTACTGCTCTTGCTAGTTTCAACATCATATCTACACGTATAGTTCGCGTACAACATATTGACTGCCAACAATCTATATCAAGTGACAAAATCTGGAGTTAAAATTTACATTTACTTACCCAAGATATGCTTTTGTTAAATATTTCAGTGAGTTGCTGAGCTTGCTTGTTTTCATCAATGGAGGATATTTTGCAGTATCCCTGTAGAAAAAGTTAACATCACAGTTAATAATCTTAATTATTTGAGGTGCCATTTGAAATTTTTTCCCTTGAATGCAGAAACTCCGAAAGCTTAATTTTTGAATCAGAAAAAGATTTTCAGCTGAAAGAGCTTGCCTAATCAAGATCATGGGATACTCCATTTCCAAGCATTTCAGATTATGATCTAATCCATGGCCTACAAGGATCCGAGCTTTTCCACCCCTAGAACGGATCTGCCATATCGGTTCACCGTTGCATAAGTAGTCCTGTATCTTTCTCTGAACTTTCTTAAGTGGCATTGCATCCCTCAAAAATTCTGGTCGTATTCCTGTTGTTTCATACCTTACAACAATTTGAAGAATTTTAGTTTTAGTTGGAATTTATTGATTGACATAAACCTATGTATTTCTAGAATAAGCTAGTTACCTGTAATTGGTGACTGGAAGGTGCGGCTTAACATATGTCTGAAATATCATCTTTTCATACTCATCAACAAGGCAGACCCTTGCGCAAAGATCCAAGGAGCCATCACTACCGCCGCCCACCATTTTGCAAGCAAGCGAAACCACTTTTTCTCTGCTGTTATCAATCCTTAACTCATCTTGAATGCCCAAGTTGGCCATTCGATATGGCACACCCTAATCCAATCAAGAGTTAAGTTATGTGGACGTTACACAAAGAGGAGAATGTATGTCAGGTACTCTACTTCAAGTTTGATTGTCTTTACATTATTTCCACGTGAAAATTGGCATTTCTCCCTGTGGACCTGAAGAGCATAGCGGCTACTGTGGATAGTTAAACAAAGATCGCATCCTCGTTCCTTGAATATCCTTTCACATTCAGCCTTCGGCAGAGGTCCTTGTAGAGGAAACCATTTATGTTAAAATCTGAAACTTGAGTGATGCATGACGTAATATTATTTCAAGAAGACTGGAGATAACCTATGAGATGCTCTCTTAGTGATTCAAATGAACGGCAATGCTTTTGACAAATTCCACACTTAGGTTCATGATTTGAATGATACGACAGCCTCATATGTTCAACCAGATGCTCCATTTTGTTAAACTGTCTGTAGCATGCAGCACATTTGTTCCTGATCATCAAATAATAACCATTTGTCATCAAAGTAGTTGTGCCTATTAAGGCAATACTATTATATGCAACGCACTGACAGCATATTTGGTGGCTGTCATTGTATTAAATAAAAAATGTACCTCAGATTCTCTGAAGCCTTGTTTCTGTTGTCCATGATGACTGATCGTAGTCTTGCTCAACTGGAACTCAAATTGGGAGCTTGGAGCACTAGGGAAGAAATGAAAACTTGAAGGTATTTATATTTGCTGTTGGGCTGGTGTTTTTTGCCTACGTGGTTTTGAAAGATTCGTCAAGGTCATGAGTTAAGTGAGTTGTGGTGTCATTCTCTAAAATCTACTTGCTAGACACGAAACATTCGTGGCAATCCAAATTCTTTCGGACCCACATTTTTGGCCACTAGAATATTTCCATGCTACCATATCCCGTCATCTCCACCCTCCTCCACATTTGGAGTTTTGACAACTTGACTTTTATTGTACCTGTACATATGTTCTGTGTTTGCCAATCATTTGTTTTTTAATCTTTGCTTATATGGTGGAATTTCTGCGAATAGCACCGTTAGCAATTAGAGAAATCTGTTACCTGCAGTGGTTATGCAACTTTAT
The DNA here is from genome assembly GCA_019155195.1 of Avicennia marina. Taxonomy (NCBI): domain Eukaryota; kingdom Viridiplantae; phylum Streptophyta; class Magnoliopsida; order Lamiales; family Acanthaceae; genus Avicennia; species Avicennia marina. The sequence continues at coordinate 13,548,831 of CM032765.1, forward strand.
ATGTTCATTGCAAGGTGGAATAAAAAAATTAACAGTTGTTTCGTGAATTTGGTTGATTATATGCTGCATTCTTGATTACACAAAAGGTGTGTAAAACCATGCAAGTCTTGATGTTATGTGCAGGTTTCCATAACAATAAAGATAAGGCATAATATGATAATTGTGCTGCGCAATCTATCAGCATGCTTTGAAATTTCATATGCTTTCCAATTGTTTTGGCTGTTTGAAGCACGAGTACGAAACAGTGCATGTGCACTTCATACAAGTTCCATTCTTCTTCACATTTGTATCTTTTACAGTGTCCAGTCCTGCAGCAAGGAAGGGTGAAATCCAATGAAGTTGAATGCTCCTGCCCTTTCCCCTCACAGCACGAGAATGACAGTCCTCACCAAGTATGGGAGGACTATCTTTTGACTGAGGTAGGACCAGTCTACCCAGAGACTCAATGGACAAGATACCATTGTAATATAAAGAATTTGGACCACCTCCATTTCTTTGTTCCTGCCATCACCCCTTCTGGAATGTCAAACCATATGTTTTGTATTCGGCATTAGGTGAAGTTACAAAGACCTAAGCGATTCCTGCATTACTGATTCCATTTTTCAACATAAAACTAATTTACAGACGTATCTCTACCTGTTTGTCTGTCGTATTATGTCAAAATCATGGAGAATAACATTGTGAATGCCTTAATTGCTTACCCACGTTCTGGTAATCTGTTCTTACCGTTCGTTTAGGTCATAAATAAGCAAGTTCAAGCTACACCGTAAGTGTTGTGCAGTCGTTCTCCCAATTCTTGATTCCTATAGTTGGCAGTGCACTTGCGTGGATAAACTAATGAAGATTCATGTTCTTAATTTGTAGTATTTAGTTTTATAGTTGACACGTGTATACTTAAGGAAACCTAGTCTCGCTTCGGAGACCCAGATGGGAAGTGACTGTATTTGCGTTGAATCATCTGAATATGCGAAGTGGAGGGACCAAAAATAAAATAAAATTAGGTGGCGTAAAGTTTGTGTTCTTTACGCAGCATCCGTGAAGGCATCTTCTCCTCTGCTTTTGCTCCAACACTGAAAAAAGGTGGGGGAAAAAAAGATAGAAAGGAGCACAAAGGAAGCATTTGATTCTTCAAACTTCAAAGTGGTCAAAAAGAGAGAGACAGATAGCCACGTGTCTGGACAAATACGTGCTCTGGTAGGGACCCAAAATTTATGGCAAATTGTCTAATTTTTGAACCACGGCCGGGATATGCACGTATCCCGTAAGATTTTCTTGGAATCTTTGTTTATATCTAAATTAGTGGGAGTTTGTGCTTCTGTTGAGATTGAGCATGTGTTTAAATTCAGAATCGTCCTTCCACTTTGGTCCAAAGAAAAATGGAACCGTGTCAAATGCCTTTAGATCATTTACCCAAGAAATCTGAACATTATTGGTCTAAATTTTCCCTTTTCTTCGCTCTTTTGCAGTAGTAAATATAAAAATAAGAATCACGGTATGGAATTTGCCTTCATGCTCACAGGCAACACCACGAGATGTTTTGGTGTGTGGAGACAGATTGGAACAAAAAAATTTTGAAGTAGAAATTATCTTTTTTTCACTGTTTGAGCGGTTGAGCCAACTTCGGAGTTCGCAATAATAGTAATAATGAACTTCGTTTGATGATGTAATATTAATAGAGATAATCCCATAAAAACGGCAGTCCTGTGCTAATAATTGACCCCCTTTTGCCTTTTTGTTCCCCCGTCGTTTGGCAGAAGTAAACAAAGTGACCGAATAATGGTCAACTATTCATGGATGGAGACATGGCCAATCAGTTGGAAAATTATTCGGTCATTCTTTTGACCAACTTGCTTTTCACTGTTCTGTGTCCACCTGTCAAAGTCAAAAGTCAAAACAAATAATGTTCTCACTTTCCCGATGGAGTACATGCTCTCATTAAAACGAGGGAACGCTAAGAGATCGACGAGAGATAAGGAATACTTCTAAAAATATACAACTTAAATGTATGACATTTTTAGTTATATTGTTTGTCATTTTACACACATGCGCGTGCATCCACACACATATTAATATTTAAAGTTAAATTATTATTTTTATTCATAATTAAATTATGGTCTTCATACAAATACATAAAACCTAATGATTCTTATCACAAAATTCAATCATATATAGTATAATATTATATACAAGTTCACCAATTCACTAATTCCAAAAGACACAAAACAACCATTTGGGAATTCGGGTTTGGAGTTTATTAACAACTCAAGTTTTAAAAAAAAAGTATAGATTGAAGAATTTTATCATTTGGGATTTTTCCTACCAAACCTTGGGAACTAATCTCCCCTAGATTTTTGTTTTCCACTCATGCGACGTGTGCAGCAACATTTTAGATTCCGTGTATTTGCAGTTTCACTTGATGCATTATCCATTAAAAACTGAAAGTTCATGCTCAAATTTTTAAGGTGGGTTTAAACTTGAGTTATGGAAATTCGACTGAAATTTGATTAATTTGCAGTCTATCCTTTTAGGCCTTTTCCGAATTTTCTACTTAATCCTCCCTACCAGACAGAAAAGCCGATGGTTTCTCTGTTGGTTATATAAGGGTTTTTTTATTCCCCAACAGGCCAGGGTATTGCTAGTTTTTATTGCCGCACACTAGGATCTTGCAAGGTCTTAAACAAGAAGTCTTCCAGCTATATTATAATCAATCTTGTCTGTGATTGGTTTGTTTATTACGTTTGGTGTGTGCTTAGGCAGTTGATCACAATTAAATCATGGACAACTGATTCTCTAGTCTCCAACCAACTAATATTTTATGAGAATTGAGTATTTATTCTTGCATTTCCTTAGCGTCTGCGCTTATCGACAACCCGATTGAGATATTAAGAATTATCAAAAATAATTGGAAGTAGTAGGCTATTTATTATAATATTATTAAGAGGTTGGGCGTAATTTAGTTCTACACTGTAGGTTATGCTTATTTTACTCTTTAGGGGTGTGATTTTAATTGTATTTTTATTGAAAATTATATAAAAATAAAAAAGAGATGCTTTTAAACAGAAGATATGTAAACAAACACACTCTAATATTTAAGTTTATACCATTAGCCTTGTACACTACTCAAATATAATCATTACTATTTTTTTACATTATATGGTTATGTATATTTTAAATGATTAAGTTAAATAAACTATTTTATCTAATTTAATCATATATATTTTTATGATGGATAAAAGTCGTTGATTATTATCAAATTCAATATAAAATAATTAAAATGAGGATAATTAATCCTACACATCAAATGTAATTAAATAATCCTTTAAAATAATTTTAATGTGCTTTTGTCACATCCTTGAAAGTAAATATGTTCTATATCTATGGCAATACGATTTAATTGCAAATTAAAAAATCCCAAAAATCATCTTTAATTATTTTTTATTTTTTATCCTTTTTATCTTTTCTCTTAGTTTGTTGTTTTTATTTGTTTTTCTCACAAAATTTATCTATTTTCTAGTTTTTATCTTAGATTTTTCTTATTTTAATTATTTTTATACTTTGAGTCTAAATCTATACTTTTGATTGTTTGTTACAAAATTACAAGACTATCATTAACTTTATTTTTTATTTTCCATTTTTTTCCTTACTTTAAATACTAATTATATTTTTAATATTAATAATTTTTACGATTTTAACACAATATTTTTATAAATTATAAATTAATTTACACATTCAAAAAAGTGTGCTATTTTTATTAATATTATATAATTAAGTTAGCAATGCTTTTTTTGTTACATGAAGTTAAATTACACTACTACCCTTACTTTAATTTTTATTTTTCTATTATTTTTCTTTCTCCTTTTAACTTCTCATTTCGTTTATTTATTCTCTCAAATTTTCTCTTTTTCCAAACTCTTTTGATCGTTCTTTATTTTATTAATTTAATTTTTCAAATTAATTCTTTCATGCATAATTATACAAATAAAATAATAATATTATTTAAATGTAAATTTTACATTGTTTATGGAATAACAAGAAATCGAAAAAAAGATAAATAAAATAATTGAATTTGAGAGAATAAATAAATATACAATAACTAAAATTAAGGGAAAAGAAATTGAGAGTAAGAATGTAAAAAGACAATATAAAAAAAATAAAAATATTACAGTAATTTAACATCTCATAACAAAAAGAGATCTATATCTTTTATATATAGTCTATATATAGATATATAACATAGGGAAAATATCATAGTATAGTAGTAGTTATATTTGAACACTTCAATGTTACGATCAAAAGTGTAAATTTATAAATTAAAAATAATATTATAAAGTCACAATATACAAATCAAATTAATTTTAAACTCTTGATAATACAGGGTCTGTGTATACAGGCCAATAGGGGATTGATATCTAATATTATATTAGTCATGTTTCTAGTTTCTTCAATCCATTTCTTTGGATAAACAATGTATTCTGCAGCACATATAATAGATTATTAAAATGCTAATACCAACTCCCATTAGATGAAAGTCAATGATAATTTGGATAAGATTTCCAAGACCAACCTATGTCTTGATGCTAGCCTTAATTTTGTGTCCGTTGGTTTAGGGGAATAATTAACTTTGGGCCCCACGGATTAGGAATCAAAGTCGGGTTCAAGAGGTTACACCTCCGAATGTGCTGTGGTTGTGATAATCCTATTGGCTAGTATTTGGTACCAATGATTATTTCCCTGCTACAAAATAGTGTTGGCGGAACTGCTATTTTGGTCACATTATGGAGACTTGCCTTTTCCATTATATTAAAAAATAATTATCGGAAGGAGAATGATACTTTGTTTATAAAAAAAAAAAAAAAAACAGCGGAATATTTACTTCTGAGATGAATGTCGACACTATGGAGGTATTTTTAGTTCTTTAAAATTAATTACTTTAATGGTGTTGTAGAAAATTAATTAAGAAATAAAAATCTTATTATATTTTTCCTGTGATTATAACCACCCTTCATTTTTTTATACAATAATGATAACCCTTTTTGCAATACAAATTAAAAAAAAAAAAAAAAAACTGATCAAATCTTATATTCAAAAAATGGTCTTTTTTCCTTTGTCTCTCATAATACGTAATATAAAATAATATATGCCACAAATTTATATTGATGGACAAAGGGACAAGAAAAAATACTGGACAAAGAATTTTACAAGAGAAGAAAAAAGTACAAAAGACACAAGCTTTAATATAATATGCGACTTTGGCAAAGGCATGGGCTGAAGATGGCAAGTCTTCTTCATGCTTTTACATTCCAGCTTATATGTGCACCCCACCAACACACACAAAATCACGTTCACATCATCATAATATAATATATACACCTAATAATTTAACCATTTTGTCTTCCTAAATTTGTCAAAGTTTCCAATTACTTGATTGATTCCCAATCGTCAGCTCAGTGTGATTATCTGTGCATTGATTCCCGACTGTCCAATTCTGCCCTTGCACACGTCTTCAAAGTTCAAACCAACCACCCCTCCTTCGGTCTTAATGGTCTCTGCCATCAACCTATGTATACACAAGCATGCAGAGAACGTGAACAAGATAAACAAAAGGTGGGGATGCATAAAGACGTGATCTTTAACTTATAAGCAATCTTTGCTCGACGGATATCAAGGTATGATCCTCTGTTTCTCTGTGTCATGAAAATCTTGAGTCACATTGATTCATTTGTGTTTTCAATGATGCATTGAGTATTATATGTGGTACTCATTTCTTTGGTGTTCTAGTGAAAAGGTTGTAAATACACGTGAATATTTTTTGCATTTATAGGCAATAGCAAGAGAATCCAAGATTGCATTGATCGATCCATTCATTTTGTTGGGAAACAAATATGAGTTAGAAAAAGTTACATCCCACATTGGTAGAAAAAGAGAAAAGTGACTTGTATATAAAGTGGATACTTGACCCATAACTCACAGCCTTAAGGTTTTGGGTTAATATATGGTGTCAAGCCCACTTATATACGTGTCCACGTACAGGCCCGTGAACGGTTCTCCCCGATCTTGTTGGGCTCCGCTCCAGGCCCAACATACGTTGTTCATGGGTGATGCTCCCAATTTGATTGGGCTTCTCCTCTGGCCCAATAAGGTTCAATCAGAGTTTGTAGTCGGGCCCGCCGCACTCCCAACAAGTGGTATCAGAGCTGATGGTTCAGCTTGGGACGAGTATGAAGACGGTTGTGATCACATGGGAGGTTCATATCCCATCGAAGGCCCACGGAAGTGATGGGCATGCAAGTGTGCTCGGAGATCTCATGGGAAGCCCATACCCCATGGAAGGAAGGCCCACGGAATTGAAGGGCATTGATGAGCAACTTGGTGAGACCGTGAGATACTCAAGAAGTTTCTGATTAAGGGGGAGCAAGTGGAAGAAAATTTCTGATTGAGGGGGAGCAAGTGGAAGAAACTCATATTTGAGGGGGAGATTGTTGGGAAACAAATATGAGTTAGAAAAAGTTACATCCCACATTGGTAGAAAAAGAGAAAAGTGACTTGTATATAAAGTGGATACTTGACCCATAACTCACAGCCTTAAGGTTTTGGGTTAATATATGGTGTCAAGCCCACTTATATACGTGTCCACGTACAGGCCCATGAACGGTTCTCCCCGATCTTGTTGGGCTCCGCTCCAGGCCCAACATACGTTGTTCATGGGTGATGCTCTCAATTTGATTGGGTTTCTACTCTGGCCCAATAAGGTTCAATCAGAGTTTGTAGTCGGGCCCGCCGCACTCCCAACACATTTCAATGCCTGAATACGTTGTGGAGGGATTAAATGGTGAGAATTATTTCCAAGAGCAAGGACATTATGTTCCTTGTGGAGAATTTTCCCCGATAGGTCTCCAAGAAGTCCGTTGTTGAGCACACACAGTCCACCCTTGACCACACCAAGTCCTCAGAGTGACTCCCTCGATGGGGTGGCTGACAACTCAATCGAGCAATTGTATAAAACTGTGTGTGGGATGCAGGGCTCAGATCAGTCACCGTCAAGGCGTAGTTCTCTATCATGTGGTGAAGAGTCAAGAATTGATTCAGAGCTGCCGTTCCTTGTTGGAGGAGATGATGGAGTGGTGGAGATCACAAAGGAGGCTGTGACTGTGCATAATGAGGACATAAAACTCCTGAGGAGAAGAATGTGTCTGTGCATGCAAGTGAGGTCCATACTGCTGTAAACAAGTCTATCTCACCACCAAAGGCGAACACGCATCCTCCATTGAAGTTGGACACGGTGGCCTCCCCAAGGGCTACCTTAGGAAGCAAAACTTTGAATGGGAGGCCAAGCACCAAGAAACAGTTGGGTGCAGTTTCTGCTTCCTCCATGAAAGATGAGAAGAGCCCTCCTCTAGGAGGGGCTAAATGGCAGAATGGAGCAGAGGAAGACCATGGCGAAGCAGCATATCTAGGACCATATCTACTCAAGTAGGCGCGGGATGTTATAATATCAGGCGACAATTATCAAAAGGCTCTTGCATTGGCTCTCCGGGCAATGAAATCTTATGATATTTCATCAAGTGCAAAGCCTAATTTAGATTATGTCATGTGTCTGCACGTTGTGTCAGCATTATACTGCAGTCTTGGGCGGTACGCTCAGGCGATTCCTGTTCTTGAGAGATCAATTGACATTCCAGTGATGGAATTAGGCCAGAGTCATGCTCTCGCTAAATTTGCAGGATGCATGCAGCTGGATGATATTTATGCAATGCTTGGGCAGACTGAGAATTCCGCACTGTCTTACACTGCAGGTTTAGAGATTCAACGGCAAGTCCTGGGAGAAGATGGCCCTCAGTTCGGTGAGACTTGCAGATATCTGGCTGAAGCCCGTGTCCAAGCTAGACAATTTGATGAGGCTGAGAAGCTCTGTCTGTTGGCCCGTGACATCCATAAACAGAATGGTTCATCAGCTCCTCCGGAGGAAGCTGCAGATAGGAGACTTCTGGGACATAGCTGTGATTCTAAAGCAGATCATGGCATTGCACTTGAGCTTTATGTTCTTGCAAGAATGGCCATGGCCGCCAATGGCCAGCATGCAGATGTGGCAGCCGTAGATTGCAACATCGGTGATGCGTACTTGTCTTTGGCAAGGTTCGACGAGGCTATTTTTGCCTATCAGAAAGCCCTCAATATGTTTAAGTCAAGTAAAGGAGAGAATCATCCATCAGTTGCTTCGGTCTTTGTACATTTGGCTAACTTGTACAACAAGACAGGACAATTCAGTGAATCCAAATCTCACTGTGAAAATGCTCTTAGAACTTATTCCAAGCTGATACCTGGAAGCCCACCAGAGGAGATTGCCAGCGATTTATTGGACATTTCCGCTATCTATGCGTCTCTGAAAGAACCTGAACTTGCCCTGCAGTTGCTGCAAAAGGCCATAGAAGCATATGGCAATGTACCTGGACAGCAAAGCATAATTGCTGGAATAGAAGCTCAAATGGGAGCCTTGTACTATATTTTGGGAAGCTATTCTGAGTCTCACAAGTCCCTGAAGAATGTCACATTAAAGTTCCGCTCAACGGGAGAAGAACTCTGCCCTTTTGGTATTGTTCTGAATCAGATGGGCCTTGCCTGTGTTCAACTTTTCTTGATAAATGAGGCTGCTGATCTGTTTGAAGAAGCGAGGGCTCTTCTGAAGGCAGAATATGGACCACGCCATGCTGAAACCTTGTTAGTTTGCAGTAATCTTGCAGGAACATATGATGCAGTGGGCAGGTAACTGCTGGTAATTGACCTGTATTTTGATGCATTAGATTTAGATAGTAAGATTACTGGATTAAATGCATGAGTCTTTGGATCACTGTGTGCAGGACTGCAGATGCAATTAAAATCTTGGAATATGTTGTTGAGATGAGAGAGGAGAAGCCAGGAAGTGGGAACCCTGATGTGGAAGACGAGAAACACAGACTGGTTTAGTTACTAGGAGCAGGAATGGTCAGGACTGGAAAATCAACATCACTGGAAGCACTGGCTGTCAATAATTCTCACACTATTATACCTCTTGATGTTGAGGTGTCATAGAAGTACTTAGATGTTCTTTCTTTTTCATTCCTTTTATGTTCTCTTCAAATGTACAATTTGCTTAGACAAGCTTTCTTGTTGTTGGGTTGCCTTACATCCACTAGAATTACAGTCTCAAGATAGATTCACACCAGATGCATGTGATTTTCCAGGTAAATAATATTCATGGCTGTTTGTATACTGGCATGTTAAAATTTGAATTCTCAAGCCATTTGTATTCAACATGCCATAACAATAAATTGTAATTTTTCTTTTTGTTAGTTCAATGCACCGCCCAGAAACTTTTCCAGGGGTTTTTCAGACTGCATTACAACTTGGGAAGGAGAAAAAAAATCAGTAAAAATGGACATCTGACTCTCGTGCCCAGATGCATCAATCGATCCAAGATGGTTAAAAATACATGGAAAAAAAATGGCAGGGAAATGTAACCAAAAATGAGCTCGTGCCTTGAATGTTTTGTCTCGAAGGAGTTGGTCCATGAAAGTTTAGAAGAATAAAGGAAGTAAAGCTTTACCAGAGGATTGGTACTACCTGGATGGATATGTCGAGCCCGTCCAGTTGCAAGTAAAGAGACTCTTGAAATGAATCTCACCACCTAACAGCTCAAAAAGACATAAAACAGGTCTCACGAGTATCATTAAGGCAAAGTTATGTGAACAATATGAGTCAATTCACTTTTTTTACCTCGTGTCTCTGCGTTCAAAGTGTCAAAACCAAGACAAACAGCCTGAGAACCATCCTGCAACTCTACGAGTTCTTCTTATAACGAAGGTAAGTAATTGTCTTTAAAAACGAAGCTTTGTTTAAACCATGCTCCCTTTTATACATTGCTTCAAGTTTCTTCCACAAAATATCAGCCTTTATTTTTTTAGAAACTTAATTAAAAATATTTTGATCAATCCAAACACAAATTTGGCCTACTGTTCTTCTGTGCTTCTTTTTCCGCTCGACATCGGATTTACCTTTAGGTTTTACAGCGTCTCCAAGCACTGAATTCCACAGGTCTCGTATGATCAAGTGGTCCTCCATTCAAGGCTTCCAAATTGCATAATTGCTAGGATTCATCGTGATCATGGTGTCGGTTGATTCCTCCATTACTCCTCAAATCAAAATATCAAAACTGTGCTCTGATACCACTTGTTGGAGTTGTGGTAAACCCAACGACAACCTCTGATTGAACTTTATTGAGCTAGAAGAAACCCAACCCAATCGGGAGTATCACCCATCAACAACATCTGTTGAGCCTGGAGTGTAAACAACGAAATCGGGGAGAACCGTCAATGGGCATATACGTACGCATATACATAAGTGGGCTTGACACCATGTATTAATCCAAAACCTTAAGATTGTAAGTCATGGGTCAAGGATCCCCTTATATATAGGTTACTTTTTTCTTTCTTCTTTGAATGTGGGATTCCACTTTTTGTAAGTTATATTAGTTTTCCAACAATCTTCCCCTCAAATATGAGTTTCTTCCACTTCCTTCCCCTCAATCAAAAACTTTCTGAATATCTCATGATCTCACCAAGTTACTCATCCATACTTATCAATTCCATTGGCCTTCCTTCTATAGGTTATGGACCTCTCATGTGATCTTCGAGCACACTTCTATGCTCATCACTTCCATGGACCTTCTATGGGATATGAACTTCCAATGCGATCACTGAGCACCGTCTTTATACTTGTCCCAATCTGAACCATCAGCTTTGATACCACTTATTTTTCTAAAATTGTGATTGGCCATGAAGGAATCAAATTTTTTTTACCACTGCCTTGGGGCTTGCTTTTAGTCCATAAAGGCTTTTCTTAAGTCGACATATTAAATTTTCTTTACCTTTCACTTGAAAGCATTTTGGTTACTCTATAAAAATTTTTTCTTCAAGTTCTCCATTTAAGAATGTTGTTTTCACATCAAGCTATTCTATTTCTAAGTCCAGACTTGCAGGTAATCCAAGGACACTTAGATAGAATTTATTTTCACAACAAGAGAAAAGATTTCATCAAAATCAATGCTAGATTTTTTTTTTAAAAGCTTTTAACTACTAACCTTGCCTTGTACCTTGGTTGAGAACTCCCTTCAATCGTCTTTAGTTTGAATACCCATTTGTTTTTTAGTACCTTTATTTATAGAGGTAAACTTATCAAATCATAAGTCTGATTTTTATGAATGGACTTCATTTCTTCTTCCATCGCCTTCTACTATTCTTTGCTATCTTTATCATCCATTGCTTCTTCCAAAGACTCCAATTTACTATCTTCTATCAGCATTAAGTATTCAGTTGGATTATATCTTTCTTCTGTGTTTTCCTATGGGACTTCAACTCCCTGTTAAACTTGCTGGGAGGAAGGATCATTTACTGGAATTTCTTTAGTAGTCCTGTTCTTTTTTTTTTTCTTTACATATTCAATAGTTTGATTTTCAAAGAAAATAACATCCTGGCTTCTTATTATTATTTTTCATTAGGGACCCACAATCTATATCCAAATTCTTTACGCTCATATTCCAGAAAGATGCAATCTCTTGATTTAAAATCAAGTTTATTCCTTTCATCCTTTGGAATATGAACAAATGCCCCACACCTAAAGACTTTTAAATACTGTAAATTGATAGACTTATCGGACTATATCTTTTCTGAAACATCTTCATTCAAAGGAACTAAAGGCGAAAGATTGATCAAATCAACAGCTGTTCTCATAGCCTCTCCCCAAAACGAATTTGACAGCTTTGCATGTAATAGCATAGCTCGAATTCTTTCAGTAATGGTCCAATTCATTCTTTCAACAACGCTGTTTTACTGTGGGGTTTTTGGAACGGTCTTCCTCAATCAAATCCCATGGCTATTACAATATTTTTCAAACAGCCCTTAACATTCTCCAACAGTATTAGCCCGAACACATTTTAATTTAAGGCTCATTTCTCTTTCAACCCTTCTATGAAAATTTTTAAAAGAATTCAAAACTTGTTCTTTTGATTTTAATGCATAGGACCAACTTTTCTAAAAAAAATCATCAATAAAAGTCACTAACTATGAAGCACCACTAAGAGTTCTTTCATTTATTTGACAAACATCAATGTGTACAAGCTCAATAGGTTTTTCTTTCCTTATAGGGGGATAATTTTTGAAAGTAATTCTTTATTGTTTCCCTTTTACATAGTCGGTACAAAGTATGAAATCTAATTTTTTAAATTTTGACAAATAATTATTTTTAGTTAAAATTGATATACCTTTTTCACTCATATGTCCAAACCTTTTGTGCCACAACTCTATTGATAATTCCATTACTGCACAAACATTACTATCAATTTTTACATTAATAATGTAAAGGATATTTACATTTTTCCCTTTGACAATAATCAAATTGCCCTTTGTTAACTTTCAAATTCCACCAATAAAATGACTAGAAAATCTTTCATTGTCCAACTTTCTCGTAGAAATTAAATTTAGCCTCAGATCCGGTACATACCTTACATCTTTCAACTTTAATTTGCATCCCAAGGCAGTAGTTATCAAAACATCATCAAAACTATGAATTTTACAGATGTCATTATCACCCATTTTTACAAAGCCATTTTTTACAAGATGATAAGAAGAGAAGAACTCTTTATGTAGAGTAACATGGTAAGAAGCTCATAAGTCAATCACCAAGAGTAATTTTGAAAGGTAAAATTTAAGAAATTTTCATCACTTATAATTATCATATCTCTATCTAAAGTTATGACTATTGTTTTATCGAGTATATTTTCTTACTTCTTTTGCTCCTTTAAAATTCTATTTCCAATTCTAATAATCTCTTTTGATGTGCACTTTCTTTTTACAATAAAAGCATTCAACAGACTTACCTCTTGAATGTCTTCTTCCTCAATTTAGTTCTTGACTTTGACTTCGTCCACATCTTCCATGTCTTTCAGAAACCAAGGCCTGATTTCAACTTCTTATCCAAGCTATTTCCTCCTTATTTCTTCATTAAACAAGGCTTCCTACACTATATCTGAAGGTCAAAACTTTGTTTAGAGTAGAGTTAGAAATAATAACAAATAAGGTTTCTCAACTATCGGGTAATGAACTGAACAACAAAAAAGCTTAAACATAATCATCCAAATTTAATTTCAAGGTTGTACAATGATTAATTAACCCTTGAAAATCATTTAAATACTTCAACATACTCGAGTTCTCCTTATAACGAAAGCGAATAATTTTCTTTAATAAATAAATTTTGTTTAAACCATGTTTCCTTTCATATATTGCTTCAAGTTTTTTCCACAAAATATCAGCCCTTATTTCTTTAGAAACGTGATTAAAAACACTTTGATCAATCTAAGCACGAATTTGGTCTACCGTTTTTCTATGCATCATTTCTCATTCGGCATCGGACTTACCTTCGAGTTTTGCAGCATCTCCAAGCACTGGATCTCACATGTCTCGTATGATCAATTAGTCCTCCATTCAAGGCTTCCAAATAGCATAGCTGTTGGGATTCAACTTGATCATAGGATCAGTTGATTCCTCCATCACTCCTCAAATTAAAATATCAAAACTGTGAATTTGATGACACTTGTTAGAGGTGTGGCAAACTCAATTACAAATTCTGATAAAACATTGTTAGGCCAAGAAAAGCCCAATACAATCGAGAGCATCACCTATAAATATCTATTAAGTCTGGAGCGTAACCCAATAAAATTAGGAAGAATCGTCCATATACTTACACATGTGCATGTATATAAATAAATTTAACAATATATATTAACTCAAAATTTTAAAATTATAAGTTATATAATCAAGGATCCTCCTGCTCTTTCTTCTTTCAAGGGAAAATTTCACTTTCTATTGCTTATATTCATTTACCAACATAAATTAACTGGAGCAAATGCCCGCAACAAGCATAAGAGGGCCTTCACAAGTGGGTTGGGGCTGTGTGTCCCGGGCCCAGATGCGACAGTCTTGCAGATCTTCTGTCTTCCGAAGCCACGTCATCGTCTTGCGATAACGAGTCCCGCATTTTTTCTCCCCATTTTCCTTGAAGTTTACTATTTAGAAAAATCGCAGTAAATTGGGGGAGGGAAACTGGCTGTCCGCCGCGGTGCAACCGCCACCTTCACACATGGTGCTGGTTCCGCCGCTCTTCGGTTTCCCTCCTCTGTCCGCCCGCACTAGGTTCCAACAATTGCCCGTCCTTCGCTTCGACTAAGATCTCTTCCTATTCTTGTCTTCTTATATTTCTCGCAGCATCTGGATAGCATGCTGACACATTTATTGTATTCCACATCTTTGAATTTAATATCAGGCCGATTTCCTACCATCTTCATGTAAGCTGCCTTCATGTATGCCATTCCTTTACCCTTCCCCCGCTGCACGCTTTCGAAAGTTCAATAAACAGCTTGATATTTGATTGATTGAACCACCACCGCTTCAGTTCGTTAATCATGTTTTCTGTCGTGCGCACGGCTCAGTTATCAAGGGGCGGATCTCAACTTTCCGACGCTGACGCCAAATAAAGAGCATCGAGCTGGGGGCATTGATATTGAAAATATTCATTATTGTCAAATTCTGTTGGAAGTTAAGAGTCGTTAGCAATGTTAAAATTTTTCGACTTCCCGTAGAACAAATGAGGACCTCTTCAATTTGGAATGACTGTATGATTTTGCAGATCCAATCATTACTCGACGGTTCCAAATCCAAATGTCCTGCGTAAAGATTTCAGCACTTCGGAGATGGGCCGTCCATTGATTTGGGCCCAGAACAGTAATGCCCCCAAATCGCAGAGAATTCTAGACCCTTTCGGGCCTGATAATCACTGCAATTAATAAGCCTATCGCGGAAGTCACTCATCGCTTAGCAGAGTAAGTCGAAAAAATGGCTGCTCTCGCTTCCGGGTGCTTCTATTCCCCTCCGAAGTTCCCACTCTCTTACTCTTCCACTCCCCTCCCCAAATGTTGGCTCACAAAATCGCTGCTCCCCGCTAATCGCCGTAATTTGATTGGTCCGATCGTCGTTTCCGCTTTTCGCAAGAAACTTACTCTTACTTCGGAGCTAGTGGAGGGAGATTCCTCGCACAACGGCTTCAAAAGGCTTGTGGATTCAGTTTTTGTGCTCTGCGCGTCAATCACGTTATCAGCATCGGTGTTCGTTACTGATGTTGATTCTGCGTCGGCTTTTGTAGTTAGCCCGCCGAGGAAGCTACAGTCCGAAGAACTTGCTACAGTTCGCCTTTTTCAAGATAACACTCCTTCTGTTGTCTACATTACTAATCTCGGAGCCAAGTACTAACTTTTAACTTGAATTTTTGAGCGCTTCTTTATCATTTTCCTGTTCTAACGGAATGCAAGAATTAATACCCTATTTTTACTTTGAGGGTTGCTGTGGTATGTTCAGGCAGGACGCGTTTACGTTGGATTTGTTTGAGGTGCCTCAAGGATCGGGATCAGGATTCGTGTGGGACGCGGATGGTCACATTGTCACAAATTATCATGTTATTCGTGGTGCATCTGATCTCAGGTATTTTAATCTTTTTTATTTTCTGTTATTAAAATTAAATTATCGTGTAATTATTCTTTTACTTCTTTTTCCTCATGTGCTAGTGAATACTCCATGATCACGCGTGGGCTTCTCTACTAAAATTCATTCCGCTGCACAAATATTTTGTAATTAGTACAATTACCAGTGAAGTTTTACTTTCCTGATTTAAGCAAAAGGAAACCACCATGATCCCATCCTTGTCGGCCAAAATTTTTTGAACCACATCATGTAAGTTCTGTGTGTAATAATTACGTGGACCAAAGTGTCATTAGATGTTATGCAGTTGAAAGCCCCTCTGTATCGTGTTCGATTACTTTATGAAATTTATTTTGTTAGTTATCTCACTCTAGTGTGTTTTATCATTATTCCATTTTGTATGGCCAGAACAAGATCGGAATGATTATTTAGGGGGAAAATTGAGTTCTGTTTTATGGATTAAAATGTGATAGATAATAGCCTTGATTCTTCAGTGATAATCCAATCCATAAACAACGTTATGCTTGAAGCTGATAGATTTCGAGAAATAATAATAAGAGGTTAATGAGAAGATTGATGATTCATGCTCAAGCTGTAATATCAAAGTCAAAAGCTAGACACCTTGCTCGACTATTTGGAAAGAGCTCTCTGTTACATTTTGTGGTTAATAGTATATTGGTGGCGCATAGGGTCACTTTGGCAGACCAAAGCATATATGATGCAAAAGTTATTGGGTTTGATCTGGATAAAGATGTTGCCGTGCTACGTATTGATGCGCCCAAGGACCAGTTGAGACCAATACCAATTGGCACATCAGCTGACTTGCTTGTTGGTCAAAAAGTATATGCAATTGGAAATCCTGTAAGTACTGGGATACTATCTGTTGTGTTTTCAAAATTATTTGCATTTATTTCACTCTTAATGAATGCATCACGAGAATGAGAGCTTAATGTAGTTCTACTGGGTCAAATGCACTAGACTCGTTAATATTATGTATAACATCATTCACATTTGAATGACGTATCTTTGTTTTGATGCACATTTCTTTACAGTTTGGGCTTGACCACACACTTACAACTGGTGTCATCAGGTATTATATTTATGTTTTTTACTTAATATTTTCAAAATTTATGTTATATTATTAATTATTTGTGGATTATTATGTTTCTTATAAAGCATAATTGATGTGTACTGCAGCTTTACAAGTTTTTTGGTTTGGAAGAAAAAAATCAATGTAGCATAATGTAATGTTGAAACTGTAACCACAACTCTTGCTATACTTTTAATTTTGGATTTAATATATGATAGATAGATGATCAATACATATGCATAAAGGGCTTTCTGTCAGGATTCCCTCTGTTATTGGTTCATCAAAGTATAAAGGTGATAATGGTACATTGCACAAACTAGCATTCCCTGCGTTTTCTTCTGCCTTGGTATTATGGGTCACAGATTCAAGTTTGTTGTAGTGGGCTTCAGAGGGAAATCAATTCAGCTGCAACTGGTCGTCCAATTCTGGATGTCATCCAAACTGATGCTGCAATTAATCCTGGTAATAGCGGAGGGCCACTTCTTGATAGCTCAGGGAACCTCATCGGCATAAATACAGCCATATTCTCTCCTTCGGGTGCTTCATCTGGTGTTGGATTCTCAATTCCAGTAGACACTGTAAGTAAATAGTTCAATATATAAAACTCCGGCTACTGCTATATTGGAGGAACTTTCATAAGCTAATCAATGTTTCCCTTTCAGATGAGATTATTAGATTTTCTTTTATGTCCAGGTAAGTGGCATTGTTGATCAACTGGTAAGGTTCGGAAAAGTCACCAGACCAGTTTTAGGGATTAAGTTTGCACCTGATCAATCAGTGGAGCAACTGGGGGTTAGTGGGGTTCTTGTCCTGGATGCTCCTTCGAATGGGCCGGCAGGCAAAGCAGTATGTTTTTGTGCCTCTCTACTCTTTCAGTGGATGCCCCATTTGGCTTAAATTTTAATGAATTTTTCATTTTGCTGCAAGCATATTAAATATTGAAAATCCATATTTTGTTGCCACCAATTGATCGCCACTCTTGGCCCTCCAGGGTCTTAAACCAACCAAACGTGATGCCTTTGGCAGACTCCTGTTGGGTGACATAATTACATCTATTAACGGGAAGAAGATCTCGAATGGCAGTGATTTGTATAGAATCCTCGATCAATGTAACGTGGGCGATAAGGTCAGTGATTTGTGGTTAACTGTCATTCTATGACAACATACATTACTGCTATTGAATGGTGCTGGACAAGAATACCCATTTGAGTTTTAATTGTTCTGGCGTACAGGTTATCGTGGAAGTGCTACGTGGTGATCACCTAGAAAAGATTCCAGTAATACTAGAACCAAAGCCCGACGAAACCTGATGTAAACTTTGATGATTGTATCCCAGTGTTACTGTAAGTGCCTATTGTTTTCTGTATCAATACAAACTAGTCCGGCAGTGTGACCTTTGTATGATAAAGCACTCCAGTGTTCAGATTTTTGCTTTCATCATTGTGTTTTCTGACCATAAATCAGTCCGGTGTTTCAATTCACGACGCAGAAAGCAATTTGTGGGCAACCCAAAAATTAGTCCGTTGTTGACATCCCAAATCCCAAATAATAATAATTGAGCCACCTCATGTTTATATATCTAATTCATTGGTGCACCGTGCTTGAATTGATTTTGCAGTTGCCCTAATAGTTTCGTTTTAATGCATTTTGATGAGGGTATATCGTTACTGTAACAAATTCCACGAGAATTGTGCACGGAAACGTTCTCTGGTTGTGTAGTTTATATGCTCAATAACCCGTTATTTATCAATGTTACAATTATTGCACTTGAATGGCTATTGACAAGGGCGTGTGCATTCTTGTGAACCATTTGTAGTGACGCAATGATAGAAGTGAGAAACAAACTTGTTTGTTGGAACTTAGGCCGAGCATTGACTTCCAACCCAGATGCACGCGAATATATAATAAGAGGAAAATTGTTGTTTTGGCATGAGGGAGAAGATGAAGGCAATTAATGATACGGACTCAAACATGGCCCTTTCAGTTGATGGAAGATTTTCACAGAAGTATAGGTTTAGTTACTGTCAGGTAATAATTACAGAGAACCCGAATATTTCTGCAGAATGGCTTCTTAGCCATGTCCCTACATGAGCTTCCAGTGCAGTATTGTGGCCACATCTTTTACCTATCAAAGCCAACCAAAAATAGAAAAATGCCCCCAATGAATACACAAACGCACTTGAAATCTGAACTCTTATGACATAAAATAGAAGGCTTCTAGTCATTGTACAACAACAAAAGGGAGCGGAGCGAGTCACCGTCGATCCTCCGTACATTTACTTATATTATTCTCTGTCTCATTTTAAGGGGAAAATACAACACAGATCGTCTGACCATCAGAAAGGGGTTAGGGAACACAGAAAAGGTCACCTAATGGTTTCAGGTTCATACAGAGAGAGACGGAGAGAGGCCAAACTCCAGCCCCCACAGCTCAAAACTTCCCTTGACAAAATCATAATAACCCCCCTTGAGAGCAAGAGTCTTCTTCACCAGCCCGTCTCTAACAAATGGATATGACAGCAGGTTTCCAAGTGAAACATTCACTGCCTCCTGTTGCAGTTGGCAAACACTTAACACAGTCAATATTCAGCACAAAACACTATATACAATGAAACAGCAGTTAATTGCAGAAAACTTTTAACCTTTTCACATTGTGCACACTGATCAGCAAAAGGGGTACCGTCTCCGCAGTCGGCCAGCACCTTTGTCTTGGCAGGTAAACAGATTTTCACCCAGTCCTCAATGAAGTCACTGAACAGCTCAACCACATAGCACAATTAGTTTTACTTTATATAGAACAACAAGTGAGTTACTTTTGAATTTTTTAAGAACATAGAAAGCTTAAATACGTGGAGGAAGATCCATCATATGGGAATGACATGAGCCCCTTTATTCCTCCACAAGAACTGTGCCCAATCACTACAATTTCCTGCACCTGTAAAATGTTTCTTTTCCATGTCAATTTCAAATCCATACACTGTTGTAAGTTTCAAACTTGTAAGAACCCCGTTTGGCTGAGATAGAAGCCCTCTTTCACCTTTAGGTACAGTACAGCAAACTCAATAGCAGCCCCAACTCCACAGTACTTGGTCTGTTGCAGCAGAAATATTTGAATTTTCACAAACTGAAGATTAGGAACACTCATTAATCATCAACAGAGTAACAAAAGATTGGACCTTATCGTATGGAGGAACCATGTTAGCAATGTTCCGGACCATGAAGGCTTCCCCTGGTTGCAAGTCCAGCACATGCGACGGACACACCCTCGAGTCCGAACACGCAAACACCATATACTGTCCACACACAAGTGCTCAGACCAATGCAACAGATGTCCAAAAAATCCACCCACTCACACGCACACGTGTTTGTTTGTGTGTGTGTGTATTCCATGGCTTTTGCGTATGAAATTCGGTACCTTAGGGCTCTGGCCTCGGGCGAGTTCACCGTACAAAGCTGGATTTATCCTGAATCACACGGACAACAGATGTTTGAATCGTTTCAAATCCACCATTATTCTCCTTTTTAGGAGATCTGAAATCCGAAACACGCATTTTCGTTTGAAATTGACGTACTCGTATTTCTCTCTTTTGAACTGGATGAATCCAGTTTTCAACCTCTCGACGGACTCCGAGACGGGGGCGACGCCGTCAGCTGTTTTCAGCTCCGCCGTTATTTCATCAATTTTTGCGGCTGCCACCGGTCCAAGCTCTCCTTTCTCACTGCATCAAATCTTCATATAATGCTAATATTCTAATCTGATAATGCTAATATGAAATCGGGCAGAAGAGGTTTGCCTTAAAAAATAAAAAACAGAAAGCTTGAGGGGTTTTTCCCAATTTATTATTTCATAGGGGTTAAATTGTAATTAACCCTAATGTTTTATTACAAAATTCAAGCACACGTTTGTCTTATAATTTAGCAAACCTCAGCAGCTTCTGGAGTGCAGCAATGGCTTCCTCGTACGAGTCCTTCCCCATCTCTTCTCTCTGCAATTTCTCAATACATTTTCAAAAGGCAAAAAAACTCATCGTATAAATAAAAAAACATATAGGCTTAAGAGTACATTGTACATAGTATAATAATATCTTCTGCAAGCGTAATAAACAATATACACACACACACACACGCTTCACGCACCTAAATATAACGATATTTAGACAATGCCACGTATTGTGGCTGTGCATGCTCTCACAGTCTCGTAATTAAAGTATTCATGTGAACATGTCACCAAACAAGGTGCAAGTGGCGTCATCTTCAGCATTAACTTAATACAGAGCCAACAATTTGCTGCTATGACATGCCACGTGTCATGAAACTACGTATAAATAGAACAACCAATTTACTATGCTTTCGCTAAAAATAGATAAGAGAAACGGTCATGCAGGCGATACCAGGAGGGGGTGGATGACGGGTGCCCGAGCAGCGAAAACGGGCTCGTTTCTGATGAGGCTGGGCGGAGCGGCGGAGGATGAGGGGAGCCTGGCGGTGGCGGTGGGCCGGAACGCGACACTGGAACGGGCGGAGCTGATGATGTGGGAGGCGAGGCAGCCGTTGATGGTCGACATTTGCGCAATGGACCCAAATAATTGAGGCTCTTTATATTGACGACACTTAATGCCTTCCCTCCCACTCTGAAAGGCCTCGGAGGCGAGGAAGTGTGAACCAACCATGGACGTGCATGCATGGGATAATGAAAGCGAAAGCTGGGCCAAGCCAACCACAGCTTCTACATTTCCCTGTGGATCAGGTTTGTATGTTGAGAATTCAATTTTGGGCCTCAAACTTTTCTTTTTTACGCAAATAATTTCGTGCCAAACTGGAATGTGAAAGTTGGGGATATTTATGTAATGAAAACAGCGATTAATTACGTTAATATTTGCACTCGTACGTTGGTGGCTAGGTCGTTTGCCTCTCTTAGCGTTCTAGACATTTTTGGGCACTTTTGCGTAATGCGTGCAGTGATAATGGCTATTGCACGTGTCACTTTAAATATATTTTGAGGCAATTTTTGAACTCCCTTTTCATACCTTCCAAGATTCATTAAACTTTACACTATCGTGCATATTACTCGATAAAATTTTAATTTTAATTTAAATTTAAAGTTTCTTTTTATACTAATTAATAATTTTTCAATAATAATTGAATTAATGTCTATATATATATGTGTGTGTATAGCCATATACTCAAATTTATATTCATTTATATTTTAAAAATTAATCATTGTCTATATATATTATTATTTTATATCCAATTACTATTATTTATTCTATACATGTGTAGGAACACAAATTTAAATAAATAATACTATTTATGTCATTAAAAACTTTATTCCAAACATACAGTTCTTACAGAATCAACTCCCATCAAACGTAGCCTAAGTTTTCTACCTTTCTTAATTTTATTGAGATGTGATAATTTGGTCAAACTTCATCAGTATAATCAAATGAGAGGTGCGATACTTGTTTTAATGCATGACGACATTGACAAATCTAGACTCACATATTCGTACATTTCAAAGAGGATGGTATATATAGTATAGACATATATAAAATATTATATTATTTATTAATAAATAATACAAATCTATGTATATATATGAAACGAAAAGGGTAGAAAGGCCACGTATGAATCGAGAGATGAGTTTGTGAAGCAGAAAGGGATATGAAAATATGCGGTGGATCGACTAATGCAAGGGATGTGAGGAGTAGACGATAAAAGGATAAGGCCCTATCACTAAAACTTGGTTCCAGTGCTGCTTCACATCTCTGCATTATCTTTGTAGTAATAGAACTTCATTCTCAATGCTTTTGTAGGAGATATTGAGACTATGGTGTGGACATTTTAATGGTTGAATGGCCCCTTCACTTTGTCTGTAATCTACAATTTTATAAATAAATTACATGTAACCTTTTTTGTGGTGTGTGTGCCCACGAGATTTAGAAATGACCTCTTCTATATGCAATTGGAATCTCTCTTTGGCCTTCCAGAATTAAGAGCTCCATTCTGATCTGCGCATGTTGTCTTGAACTGCGCATGTGATCACAAGCCAAGTAAGAGGAAAATAAATTAAAAAGAGAAGAGAAATAGATTAATTGGCACTAACCCAACTACTTCTTTTTCGTTGCTCAAGATTGCCTGGTTCATCATAGCATATATACATATAGGCAGGACCTTGTGTGTGTTAATTTACACTTGGAAGATGTAAAGCCCAAGACTGCACCAAGTTGACAACGTACTCTTTTTCAGTAAGGGGATTTTTCTTAACAACAAAATGGGTTCGGATGCAAGTCATTAATAAGCCAATCTGCACAATGATGCATCATCTTGTAGAGCATCAAGGTTCGAAGAGAAATTCAATGGTGAGAAAGAGGTGTAAGTTGGTGCAGTGATGGAGCTGAAATTGTGGGCCTCGTATTTCAAAGCCTCGGGCGTTAGTAGTTATGTGAACATTGTGATGACATCCTCTCAACATTCTTGCGACCGATGATACCCGAAATTACCAATCTGCCCCCAGTCCCTCGAGGTTAATTGTCAGCCTGTGAAATCCACCAACCGCTTTCAAAAATTTATAACGCTAGTCTGGAAATTCATCGTCCGTTGATGAAACTTAAAATTAGAGCTTAAAATTGAAAATAGAGATGGGTTCAGAAGATGTGACCACGGACAACACAATAATAATAAAACATTGAAAAATGTATTATTATTAATTTAAAACGAGATTTAAAAAAAAAAAAGAAAAGAAAGAAAGAAAACGACAAACCAAATCTGAAAATAAACCGAGTATCCAAATGACAAACCTGATTTCGTGGTTCGGTTGTGGATTGATAACAGCTCCCTCTCGAGATAGTTGGAACGTATTAGAACAGATTTTGCTTCTGTACAAAATACGTGGAATACAGCATTGAGATTTTACAAAAATACATTTGATGGATTACATGTTGCGTGCAAGCAATAATCTCGACTATGATTTACGATTGATTTTTTGTAAAGCATTAAATTATCGTTCCTGTACATAAAATACGTGTAGGCACCTTTGTCATTGAAGTAGATGAACTTCATGGAACAACAAGAACAGAAAGAATTGTGCTTTCTCACTTCCATCAAACAAGTACGAATAGCTACGTACATTACATTTTCAAGTGTAGAGCCAGTGTGACATGTTCATTGTTGCAACATATAAATACAGAGAGAAAGAAATCTACAGGTTACAAACAGGGAACAAATAAATGGTTGATGAAAAACCTGCCTTCGTCAATTTCCAGAAGTTGTGATCACAACTGGGAAGCAAAAAGACCATTACTTGGGGGCCAGTCTTATTGGGCAGACAGAGAAAGCAACGCATCGAGCGGCTTTTGCCAACATAAAGCGTTCGTTTTCGGTCAATGGCCTCTCGATGACCCTCACAATGTTTGCATCCTGATACATAGCAGAGTCCAAGAATAATCATCAGTCAACACTGATGCCAGACTAATACAAAACAACTGCAATTTTTTACTTCTATGTCGGTTACATTCTTGATATGAAAGTTGTGCGTGCGCAGGGAAAAAATTTCAGAGATGGATAACTTTCTCCTCGTTCATTAATGGCTTAGAACTACCATTCTTTCCTCATGGGTTTAAATTATTGTACCTTCTTTTGCTGTTGAATTGAAGGCTTCACGCTGGCAACATCGCCAACCACAATCACATTGTTAATATTCCCCCTGTCATCCCTTTCAGTCGGTGATGCTGCTGAATGCCTCCAATCCCCATTAACAATATATTTGTAGTAGTACCTGCCACCAATAATTATTCTTCCAAATTATGGAACTTCATAACAATAGAGTTCATCAGACAACGCTAAATATTGACATAATATTGCTATATTGAAGCAAAAGCCAAAAGTTAAATATGGTTTCCAATTTTTTTTAAAGTTTTCTTTTGAAAGAAATATTAATTTCATTCACTTTTAAAAGCTTTGAGATAGGAATAGACAACCCAATTTTTTCAAAGAATAGAAGAAATTCAGTGATTCTGATAGTGAACCTATTTGGTCCCTTTTACAGTTCAATGAAGTGGAAATACAAGTCTTCTCCCCCAAGACTGAGCAACAATATTCTTCCACAGTAAGAAATTTGACAAGCCTGAGATAGGATACTAAATAACAGAATCCGGTATACTTACTTCCCCTGAGGAAGTCTAACTTCAACTTCAAATCTTGGGCCTCCCTTATGAACTGCCTTGATTGGCTCCTTCCAGCTCCCAGTAAAATCTCCCACCAGATATACGTCTTCTCCCTGAAATCATAAGATGGTCCTAAGACAAGAAGATTGAGATAATTTATTTGTGTGTGGCTGCATTGCCAGTTGATCAACTGTCGGCAGTTAAAGACCTCTGTTCTCAAGGGGTAGTAAGCCTAACATTCTCACCTCATGTCCATTCCACACAAAGGTCACAGCATGGGTCGAAGGTCCATCATGTCCACCACTTTCAACCATGGCTATGAGATCCCATGTTGCCCAGGCAATTGCTGGTCTGCATATAACATCTTTATTTAAGTCATGGCTATAAAGTAAGGAGAATCTAACCCGTAGGTTGGCATAGATTCACTGTGTATTTTTGATTAACATCCCTACCAGTAGAGCACCCACCCCCACAGAGTACAGGCACATTGTGCTTGAAGTTTGAGCTCGCTAGGCAAAAGCAAACATAACAAACTTGACTATAGGAATTAGAATACCTTTCAGGTTTGCATGAATGCAACCCAGTAATGAAATTGTAAGCTGCATGAAGGGAAGTATCAGTCATCCAGTGAAGATATGCAATCACACAAGCAGGTGACCGATCAAACCCAGTTGTGCATGTAACATAAACACGATGATTCTTTTTAAGCAAACGTAGCAGAAGACCCACACAGAAGGGCAGTTTCTTTCTCATGTCAAAAGAATCAGCATCCCTGAAATTGGAAAATGATATGTATAACAGTCACTGAAAGCACAGGAGAAACTGAACAGGCAACATCTCCCAAAACTACCAAAAATGGAATAGTATCTATCCATTAGTTAATTATTTACCTGCTCACTGATACTATTAAGAGGGCGTTTGAGTGAGCTTATAAGCTCTTAAGAATAACTTATAAGATGTTTAGGAGTTTAAGTATTTGATAATTTTTTTGATAAAAAAACTTATAAGCTCTAAAGATAAAATGTTATGGGCCTATTGGGCTACAGACTACTGGAATAAGACTGTAACTGGGCCGCCAACATTACAGGCTATAAACTTCTACTAGGCTAGAGCCTTCATCATTGCTGACCTGATAAGCCACCAGATTCTAAAATAACGACTTGTTTGGTGGTTGAATTTCTTGTTTAATTAAGGCTTTATTTGGTTGCTGAGTTTTGAAGGAAAAAATTACAAAAGTGTGAGAAAAAAAATTGAAAAAATTGTAAGAAAAAAGAGAGTAAATACAAACAAGGTGCGAGGAAAATAGTGGAAAAGTGTGAAAAAAGGATTGAGAAGAGAGAGAGAGAGAGAGAACAAAAGAAAACAAGAGTGAAAAAAATATTAGAGAGAGAGAGGAATCTGTTTGAATTTATTTATATAGAATGTTGATTGATCACACATATTACAAGGAGCTAATGTTTGACAAAATCCATAAGTTGTCTAGAGTTATGGATAAAATACAGCATTGTTTGGATAGGATAAAGTCTTGAACTATAGCCAGAGACAGTCGTACCTTGAGACGAGAGAAGACGGGGAATACATATACACCTTCTTCGAGACATTCCTTTTGTGAGTATTATAGATTGAATGAGAATGAATACGACGAGACATCCAAAGTGTCAAATTCTTATGTCGATCTTAATTATTATTTAACTACTTTCAACGTAGACATAGCATGAGTAAATGTCAAAATAACGAAATTGATGTTCATATTGACATTAGCAAAATTATAGGAGATAAGAAAAATCCACCAGTAGAGATTTCATCTTTGTTTGAAGTGAAAATTACAGAGTAAATGCCATTAGAGGAAATATAACATGAAAACAGCTCTAGTATCCATTTGAAGATTGAGGAGGAAAAAATCGCAAAAGAAGAAATAACAAAGTTAACAGAAATTGAGGAGAATAAAGTTAAAACAGAAGAATTTATAGAAATAGAAGTGGAAGTCGATGACGAGCATAAAAATAAAGAACTAGTAAAAGAATGGAAACTCGAGCTTAATCATGTGTATGTTGATCCATTTGACTATTCGACAAATTATTAGTCAATTTGTGCTACACAAGAGTTAAAGATTTTTCTTACTACAAAGGCTACTTATGCATATCCGGTTAAGTCATTGGTGATTGTCCATGTTCTTCTATATGGTTCCCTACTAATCTTTATATGCTGGGCTTATAGGAAGATGAAACTAAAGTTTAAGCAAAATGCTAAAGAATTAAGAAGCTTTCAGAGATTCGTGTTAGATTTAAAAGGATACGAGCTCGAATTGAGGATAATTCACCCTCAAGAGGAGGGGTATGATGCAGTCTAGGGATCCGACGAATTTCATTTAACATTGTTATTTTTATTTTTTATTTATTATTGGGATTTCTTAATAATTTGGACCATATAGACTTTTTCGATTAGGACCCCATAGGATTTAGTATAAATAATTATTTTATTAAATTGATATGGAAAGATTTTTTTATAATAAATTTGAGAGTTATGAGATTACTCAACTTTCTCTAGAATTAAGAATGTTAGAATCAATTCAACAGAGTGATCCTTATGTGAGTCGTAACATATCAATCGATTTCAGTGTATCGATAGTAGCCATCCTATCACGCCGATTATCTAATTTTGAGTTCAACTTTGATTTCATTACATTGGGTCGAACACTTTAATAAAATGATTCATATTCTTGAAATTTAATTTGGGTTCAATTCATTTTCATTCTTCCGTTGCACTTCCTCTGATCGCATCACCTTCAAAATAAGCTTAGCCAAACACCCTCCAAATAAGATGATACGTCGGAATAAATTTTTAAACAGAAAATGATAACAGGCAACAGCGATTAATATCAACTTGTTTTAGGAAGCAAAACTCCTATTACCTTATTGGATAGTTAATCATAAGGACATTAAACTTTTGGCAAGATTCATTGATTGAATTCGAATCAATTCCCCAATTTGCAGCTTCAGTAGTACTCTGGAAATTCAGTACAGCAGTGACTCCCTGATGCAGGTATTGCAAAGTGTTTTTAGCTACCCCAGAACAAAAACTTTCAGTTGCACTTCCCCTTGTTGAAAGAAATTTCAAATACAGATTTTCTGATAACTTTTGACGAGGAATGCCAATCTCAATTGCATTCCTTAGATGCATTTAGCAAACTTCAAGCAGATAACCAGGATGGCATAGTAGACTCAATACACATGCGGTATCAAGTCAAAAAATATAAAATTCCAAAAGCAAGCAGTAGTAAATGACATAGAGGCATGACTCTTACGGCAGAGGTAGACAAAGTCTCTACATCTTCTGTCTGAATACATGACCCAACATAAATTTGCTCCGTAATCTATCAAAATAAAGTAAAACCATCAGAAGGATGAATTTTAATAGTTGTCAAAATCCATGAAAAACCACAAATTTAAGATAACAGCTATCATGGCACACACAAATATAAGTGTGTGCATGTAAAATCATATTAAGTATTAGGATGTATACATAAAAGACCTTTGAACTGAGGAGACACATGTTACTAGGCTTAATTTTATCCTGATGTTATATACTAATATGCAGGTGAGCATGTGTTTGTGGCGAAAAACACAGTTTCCAATTACAAATTCCAATCAGAAAACCATAGTAAATTTTAAAAGGTGTTATGCTAACTAATTACTGTATGTAGCCATTAATTCCTATTCAATTAAGGACACATGCAGAAGCACATTATAACAATACAGTCTGGGTGCAGGCACATAGAAAATGTTCTTTTGAGTAACTTGAATTAGCATTTACAAAAGTTGCATGCTTTTTTTACAAAATTATTTGAACTTGAAAAGGAAATTTTCTGTTAAAAACTAAAAGATTGAAAAACCAGTACTCAATATATATGTGTGTGTGTGCATGGCTTTTACTCTCAAGTCTCCTTATTTCTTCTCTATCATCTTTGACATAGTTGATACTTTCACAAACTCTAAGAAACTGGACAATAGATAACATAGTTCTCAGACAACAAATCATAGATCCAGGCATGATGACTGAAATAGCTCAAATGCACACCTTACTATAGCGTATACCAAGAGAATGATTATAATAGAGCTCCCCCTTTGAACGTTCCACTGCCTTCACATACTCCTCTAGTGGGAAGCTCCCATGTGCCCATTCAGCATCTCCAGACACTTCCTCAGTGAAAATGGTAACAAGAGGACTAAAAGGTAGAGCAGGAGTATTTCTAACCATTTGTTGTTGGCCATTCTTGATCTGATCATTTAAATTCTTCCACCCTTGGGAAGTCAAAAATTTTGGGCAAAAGATCACAAACCCAGAGTTTCCACTACTCCCACTGGATGCCCGCAAGTTTGATGGCAGTATACTTCTATTCCAAGTGGCAATGGGAACACGGCCTCGATTAAATAATATATCAAGATCATTCATAAGATAGAGTTGATGGATGGGAAAAGGCCAGAAGGGTCTCTCAAGTACAAGGCTACAAGAACCCGATTTCTCTTTGGTAAGACTCCTGCATATGGTAGCAAATAAAGTGAGAGAATAATTATGAG
Source organism: Avicennia marina (assembly GCA_019155195.1). Taxonomy (NCBI): domain Eukaryota; kingdom Viridiplantae; phylum Streptophyta; class Magnoliopsida; order Lamiales; family Acanthaceae; genus Avicennia; species Avicennia marina. The sequence goes on from CM032765.1 coordinate 13,578,217, forward strand.
GAATCATTCTCAGGATACAATGTTTCCACCGCAACAGCCATTTTCTACATATAAAAGAGCAGTACTGCCACGATAGTTTAACAAATCTTCATAATTATTTTTCCTGCTAAACAAAAATGTGGTTCATACTCAGCATCTCCGTAGTCCTTGATTTCAACAAGCCTCCCTCCAGACGATTCACCAGCCTTCTTCAAAGTATCCCCCACCATGATTATTCTGGATTTTTCAGCGTTGCCCTACATTATCACTTTTTCAAATTAATAAATGAAATCGACACCTGATGGCACGGTAAGCAGTGATCCAAATTACTTTATGTTTCCACCATCTTAACAATACGTCACTCCTTTAAACAACAACATGATACTTCAGTCGTTTCACAGATGAGACTACAAAGTGAAATAATCTGACATTTTAGTAGCGCATCATTCACCCATTATCAATTCAAAATAATGTTTTAATTAATTTAACCAATTAGTTCTTCATCACACTGGAAAATGTGTCAAGTTCGCAAGAGCAGGATAATTAATAATTATAAGTAATACTTTAAAGCATTAGAAAGCGAGGAGATTTATAGATTATTTGCGGAAAAAGAAGTACCCCTTTCTGAAGCGCATGCACAAACACTTTTCCGTCAAGCGAGAGAGCGAAACGGATGCCGAGAGGTTTATCCAGCGTCACCAAGTACTCGTTCAAATTCATCTTAAATTCGGTGGAGGACCTCGCGAAAACTCTGGAATTCCTTCCATTCGTCAGCTGCTTCCTCTCCTTCACGTTTCCAGTCTTCAAATCCAAGCATCTGCCCCAAAAGGAGGACCGAATTGCAACATAACTCTTCTGCAACTTCTTCTCCGCCCAATAGAAGCTGGCGGCGAACGTCAACTGATCGAAGCCACTGCAATTCGAGGACTGCAGAGAACACATCTCGAGCACGCTGAAAAGCAGTGAATGGTGATCCACAAAATCTCAGTAACTTTCTCCAACCAGATAGTTTACAATTTTACCGACAAAGGTTCAGATATGCGTGCGGGAAGCATATCCTAGCCCGTGCCGTGGGATTGGAGCCTCTTTTCCTGGAGATTGGAGAACGGAAAGAGGGTGGCGGAAAGTCCACGTGACAGCCCAGCCGATCTTTTCTTCCCTTGCCACATGCGTTTTGTTTACTTCATTTGGTTTTACTGCCACGTCACTACCGAAAAGATCTCTCTCTACGAACTTCTTACATTAATAATTCAATCAAAAGAGGATACTTCAAAAAATTGTTTGAAAGCATGAATTATTTTTAATTAATATTTCAAAAAACTCGCGATAATTACCTCCAGAACAGCTACATTGTTGGGCCGAAAGCCCAATCCAGTTTGTGAGCTTCAACAATTACGTTGTGGCCCATGTAGTCGTGAACCAGACAGGAAAAATGCCCAGCAACTTACCAACATCATGAATTTTGTTAACCATAAAAGCAATAAATTCCTTGTTGAGGACACTAAATTGTCATTAATGATGAGTCCCACTTCACAATAAAGCTAGGGCATCCATAAAAGCAATAAATTCCTTGTTGAGCACACTAAATTGTCTTTAATGATGAGTCCCACTTCACATTAAAGCTAGGACATCCAACGTTTTCAACGTTTACTTTGCCTTCAAAAAGAGAAATAATCACACCTCTTAATTCACCTTTTTTTTTTCTATTTTGTTAAACCTTTTAATTTATATTAACATTCCATTATCGTTGGGTACCCCCATCACCCTAATTCTAATTACATTAAATTTGTAAATTGCAAATCATTATACCATTAGTTATATGATAAACACTATTGTGGTCTGTATAAGTAGATAAACAATTATATTTTAGGATTTTAATTCATTAACTCTAGATTACAAGATGTCAATCTCACCATTAAGTAAATATCTATGCTATATTATTAAGTTGGCAAGGTTGATTTTTGGTTACACAATGTTAAATTACTTAAATACTTTTAATTTTTTTATATATTACCTTTCTCTATTCTCTTTCACTGATAATATATGTTAAGACAAGAGACATAAATTTAATAATAAATTATTATAATGTATTTATTTAATTTCTTTATTTCCCTATTTTGTTATTATAACTCAACATTTTCTTATATTTTCTATAATTTTCAATTCATGCTTTTTATTTTTTAAAAACAAATTCATGTGCTCTTAATTTTAAATTAATATTATTTTTATTATAATTTGTTATAACAAAGAAAATAATATAATTTAGATAAAAATTTGCACACACATTGAATGTGCCATCCTTACTTGTTTCATTGAATGAGAATAAAGATATGTGCTCAATATTGAAGGAGTTACTTCAAGTTTCAATCAGTTAATTATGAACAATGTTTCCCCAAAGTGTAATGCATCACACAAGAAATGTATAATGCATCACATAACTCGGTCTCCTCATGCTTCCTGTCTGCCTGCTTTGTTTTTATTACCAGCACAATATAACCAAAACCCAACTTTCTCTGAAGGAATCCACCCACAGAAAATGCCCCAACCTGCTCTAAAAGGCGTCAATTATATATTTTCTGCCACTCGGATAGTTGGCCAATATGTATCATATTATCACACACAAATATCTCAAACTATAGTCATCAATAAATGAGGAATCCTTTCAAACATCAGCAACGGTGATACCCCACCTGCCTCTGCAATTATTAAGAACTACATTTATATATATATTCCAAGCTGAACTAGTAGATATACTTACATCAACCTGCTCCGGAGGAGTGGAAATAAATTAATGCTCTGCCAAAAGAATACATATATATTCCATAAAAGATGAATCATCAGCACCAACCACTCAAGACAACTTTTCTCACCATAGAAATGTTTGATGTCGTTTACCACAAAATCCCAACAATCAATTGGGCCAATCCTCATAAAGAGTCTTAAGGGAGTAGAGTGGAGGAGCAGAGACTTCTTGACAAATATTGGGTCTTGCCGTTCATATTTTCTGTCATGGAACTTACCATTGCTCTCTTACCAAACCCGCACAGTACACACATTGAACGGTTATTATTTGGTTATTTGGATAGATGTTGGTAATTGTGTGTTCCAACTTTTTAATGCCAAGTGTTGCATCTGTGAAATATTCCTGATATTTGTTGAGGTTCGAGGGAGTCGATAATTAATATTTAATACGTATGTGGGTGTGAGAGAGGTATAGTTTATGAGGTGTAAATGAACATGTATTTATTTAAAAAAAGACATAATTCTTCATTTTTTTTAGTATTACAAATAAAAAGAGGACAAAAATTGTTCTTTATTTCTTGCTCTTGGGGAGCGACAATCATGCCACGGATATTCAATTATTTTTTGAAAATTGTGAACGTGTCAGTTATTACATGTAAATTCAATTTTTTTTATATACTGTGATTGTTTCAATTGTATAGCACACGCAAAATACGCAACATGATTGCATGCATGGGACAGAGGGACGCATGAAAATTTTAGAGAGGAGCATTTGAACTAGCATGGCGGATTGGCGGTTCATGATTAATTCAATGAAAGGAATGAAACAAAACCTTTGCTTGAATTAAATGACCGAAATTGCATAAAGCAATTAGAATATAACAATGTTTTTTAAATGACTCAGACAGTAAAAGAATTGGATATCCTCATGCAACAACCTAGAATTGTCCAAACACATGTGATGGAAGTAGAAAATTTTGATCCCATGGATGAGCTTCTAATTTCTCTTCACAATTTTAATTTTTTTAATTTCTTATAATTTAAATTTTTCTTATCACATTAATTCAAACTATATTACATCTTGGTGTGGTTTACACGGTACACCGTTGAAACCGAAGGCATTGCAAATTTGCGGTGTCCTTAGTTTGAAAAAGAAATAACGACAGATCAATCAGTAGAAAGCAGATAAAGCAGAAAGTGCAAGATTCTTAATTAACGTAATAAGAAGAAGAAGTATAACATGACGGTCGATTCTTCTAGTTTAGTCTAGAAGTGCGGGAAACTTCTATCCAGGCCGTTGACATTAACGAAAAACCCCAAGGCTACTTGCCTGTAGGGTAGATACGATTTCTTCTTATCCCCCTGCTTCGCCGCCCTGTTCCGTATGTACAGCGCTTCGTGCGCCGACGGGGACCCCGGGGCGCCGCCCGAAGGGGAGCCGCGGACTGTCTTTCCCTTGGCCTTTTTTGGAGCTTTGCTAGACGGTTTTTCTTCCCGCTTTTTTGGAGTCAAAAAAACGAAGCTGTCCTTCCCCTCACTATTGCTCCTCCGAAGCAAATCGCTAAACTTCCACCGCTTCGACGCGGATCCGGTGGACTTGCTCTTCTTACATCTGCTCGGAGACGGCTGATAGACCGGTTTCGGCCGCCACACGCAGTACGTACGAGCAGGGACGTCCTCCAGTTCATCATCTTCGGACGACGAACACGACGGAGGATTGTCGAGCTCGCGATCTTTGATTAGAAGTTTGCTTAACGGAACGGTAATACTCGATTCCAGCTGCTTGTTCTCGCTGCTTTGGCTGAATTCTCCGCTATTTAGCAAAAGATTACGGTTGAATACTGGGAAAGCACGTCCAGTGTGGCCGTCGCAGACCAATTTCTCGGCCGAAACATCGTCATCTATCCGCACAAGAGCAAACTCGAAATCCTCGTCGCCGCCGTTGTTCGAGTTCTCCCCGGCCACTTTTACGGCGGTTTCCGCTAATCCGTTGGACGAATAGCTGCTAAAGCTGGGACACGTGTATGCATCTCCTTGGCTGCTGTCCATCGTGTACGTATATACAAGTATCGTATATGCATATACTGAGAGAGAAGCAAACAGAGGAATTGGGATTCAAGGGCAGGGATGGGGGCTGAGAGGGGGCATTCGAGCGGTCTCTTATTTATATACGCGGGCTTCGGATTAGAGAAAAGGTAATTAGGTAAATCATTAAATAATAATAAATAAATAATTAGCAAATTAAGTTTACGGTAAGTGCTGTTAGTTGAAATTTGGAAACCTCCTGGAATAAGAAATCTCTTTTAAGAGTCTACTTCAATTTAGTATAATTTTAAATTAGCGTTGAAATTTTATAATCTGTTTTATTTTTTATTTTTCTTATTATAAAGGATGAAAGTATTATCACAAAAACAAGTTCTATTTTTGAAATACTTTTATATATAAGGCCAATAAAATTTGAGAAAGCAAATAATTATGATTCGTTTGTTTTCGTTTTTTATAAAATAAAAATAACACACATTTTAATTATTATTTTTTTATTTTTCTTATAAAATAAAGGCCGTTAAAATAATAAACGAGGGGGGAAAAGAAAAGGCAAAAATCTTAAAATAATAAAAGGGGTAAGAGGAGGAGAGTGGTGTGTTGGCAAGACTGAGACGGTCAGTTTACACGTGGGCTTCCAGAACCGTTTTATGATTTATGCCATGTCTTTAACTTCAACGCACCCACTTTGGACAGCTAAACTTGTCTTAACAACAGTGAAATCACACCAACGGAGAACATTCATCAAGTAATAATGCGTATGTCATCAGTATTCCTATTTCAAAATTTGCAAATTCCAATATACCATCACAATCCTAAAGACATGTTTAAACGAAAAGGCCAACTTTTAAGTGGAAAAAAAGGGTTGAATTAGTCTAAGAAAATCCATTAATTGATGGCGCACTCAATTGAAAAAGCAGCCAGGTTTTTATTGGACGTGGAAAAATTGAACGTTTTCTAGAAGGACTGAGGCATAGGAGAGTAACAAATGTAAAATCACACCAACGACGTTGATGCCGTGACTTGTAGAAAACCTTCTTCATAAACTGTTCATTAATTTGTAGTTTATTATTTGTCATGGCTTGCCTTTTTTAATGCTTCCTGCAAAGGACTGATATTTGATTAATAAGATTTAAGACAAGATATACGAGATTCTTCTTTAATCACGTTCAAATATTTACTTGGCAACTTTGACTGCATACTTCTCTTTATTATGATTATTGTTTTGTTGGTCTCTCTCTGAACAAGATCCAGTCATGTGTTATCATATTATTATTATTATTTAAATATGCAGTACAAAATGAAACAGAGATACTTTAACCACTGGAATCAAGAAAAAAATACGGGTGTCAACATCTGGCAAATACACAGGCTTAAGCTTGGGACAACCACCATACTTGGGTATTCCTTTATAATAACCCGTAACTTGTTTAACATGCAATGAAATGAATCATAGCTGTCACGTTGATATGTATTTTACTGTAACACATTGCAGTTTCATGATTCCACTTGATACGTCACTCTAGTTCTTAAAAACCAACCCACATGTAAGTCAACTTTAGGGCAGCTTCTACGTACCATAAATTTTTAGTTGAACGAATGAAACCTAACTTAGATACATAATACCCCCACATAATTCAACTAGAACCAAACTGATCAAGAAACCAATTAAAGCTACAGACACGAGTCTTCAACTTGTTCGAGTCATGCAAGAACTACATTGTATAATATTAGTTCGATATTAATTTGTTACAACCCACACTTAGAACTCCAACCCATGATATATATTTTGAACAAACCTAATTATTTATTCAATAACAATACGACATGAAGATGACATTAATATCTCACTAAAGACGACTCCGCACTCTTGACTTACAACGAACTTTTGTTATAATGAAAATATTCTGACTAGATATAGTAGTGGCCCATGATTTCAAGCTTCAACCATGCCTTGCACCCACTTGTAGCAAGAAAGTTCTTTCCACCAGCACTTAAAAATAAGAACCCGTCACTATGCTTTGCTTCTCTCTTTTCCAATTAAGATTGACAAATAGAAGCATGATCTTGTGTCAAAGGTTTGGGTAGTAATTTATGAGGAAGGTGCAGTCTACCATGGTTGGTGCAGCGAGAAAAACGTAAACGAGGATGTCAGGATTTCTCATCTGTAAGAATATACATACATGTAGCTATCTTTCAGTCAACACTACCTTCTATACTACGAATCTGTCTGTTACCAGTGGACTAACTGCGCGGGGAATTCACCACTTTGAATCCCAACAACTTTCTCAACGAGTCTAGCAAACATAATATGACACTCTATGGTTTACTTAGTAATGAATCTTCCTCTCTCAATTTACCTATCTTGTCTGGCGACTCCCTACGAGTTTCCACGGCTGAGCCTTCTTCTAGTCTCCTTCTTTGAATAATGTCATGAATCATAGGATTGAATTGTGTCTGGAATGCCCTGTACAAGATGTATGGTAGCAGAGTGGATATCACCACGAGAAGAGTCTCCAGCCAGAAGAAAGGACATGGGGCGCAGGCATCCACGAGAACCTGGTACGCTGTCGTGGATATTATAGGCGAGATAGAACCGTAGATCACCAAAAATGCATACCAGAAGGCGATACTGCCCCAGATGAAGAAGTGTTGGATCCAAGTAAAGTAGTTAATGGATAGTGCTATTTGGCAGTTCACGGTCCAGACCACGCATGAGTACATCATAACCCCGAGTACTTCATAATCAAGCACATGGCCGTCTCTACGGAAGGCTTGAAGTAGGGCAGAGTTGGTTGTGAAAAAGAAGATAATTATGGAACTAATGATGCCATTCAACATCCAGCCAAGAATGCGTGGCCAACTGAATAGAACGTTACGCACTCCCTCTTGGTATAATACGGGATTCTGTAAAGCGTGCAAAATGGAGTTGTTTTCTTATATCCAGCTAAAATAAGGGTGTGAGGTGTCTAGTTGTTTACCTTCAGACAAAGTCGTGCAGAAACGTCCTGATCAAAAACACCAAGGGCAATCACGGGAAGTGAAGTGAAGAACACATTGTAGAATGACATATACCAATCGTTATAGGCAGGTTGGCCAGAGAAGGAAGCACGAGCCTCGAACCAGAAGAGGGTGAAACCAAATGCAATGTTCTTGTAAAAGAAATAGCATATCTGCAATAATACAGGAGATACACCAAAACATCAACTAAGTAAACATTATTATGCACAAGTCTTACTTAAGTGCAAAATATATTGAGTTACACTCGAATTGAAATGCAAATTTCTGTACCGTATGCGAACATGCATTAGTAAAATTGTGTATCAAAAAGGGGCCAAACCAAGCAGCAACTGCATACCATCATAGATATTCGCCTGTAGCACCAGTGGCCATGAACCAACAACAGGCGTTCTAGAAACCGGAACTGTGCTATGGAAAAGTCGCTTGACATTGCAGCCTAAATAAAATTTACCAGAACATCGCAAATAAGAAATATATTAACTAACGGAAACATGTGATTAGATGGAATATTACACCCTGGACTGGTATCTTCATAGTCTTGCAGAAGAGCTGGCAAGATATATGACTGCTTATGCAAGTCCAGTAGCGATATTTTTTGCCAACCAGACCGTAAAAATAACTAAATAAACAAAACTGATAAGTGGAAAGAAAAAGTCACGGAAAATAAGAAAAATGGGGGACATATGAACAGCAGATACAAAGGGTGCATGAGATAGTTAATCTAATTGTGCATGCGGCATCACAAATGTTTTGCCACTTAAAAATTTGTAGTTAGTTTTCCCACTTCCCTTCTGATTCCTGTCTTCGTTTTCAACATAAGGTAGAAAACTGTGCTACTTCTAATGCAAACTGACCAATGTGACTTGCACAGGAAAACTGAGCGTACGAAATCTGATCATATTAATTTCCAACTATGACAAAGTATGTTATGCAAGATAAATATCGACCAATCCAACCTTCAAATCAACAGGATTCAATTTTGCTATATCCTAGAGAAGCTATCAGAGAATTTTGACCAAAAAGAGAAGTTGATATCACCTGCATGCCTTCAACGCCACTGATGCCAACTCCAATATCAGCTTCTTGAAGCATGCCTACATCATTTGCTCCATCACCAATTGCTAGTGTAATCCTGCCCGTTCCTTTTTTAACCAATCTCGTAACCTGAATATCTTCAACAGTACCATTGCATTATTTTGCTTCCAGGAAGTCCAAAATTTCATAAGACAAAAGGAAAATAAAATCTAATATATATAAAGAAGCATAATGATAACACGTACAAGTGCTTTCTGTTTAGGTGTGGACCGACAACATATAACCGATACACAATTAGTTGCAAGATCCAAAAATGAATCCTCCAGATTTTTCCTCAGTGCAAAAGACAATGACTTGCCATCAATTATCAAACCAAAGGAAACAGAGTGTCCGTCAGATGAGCTCAACTGCAATTTGCCCTCTCTAATTTGATTTGAAACGCTTGCACTTGAAGCCTAACATGGCCATACCCATTAAAAATATAATTTTAAATTGACTGTCATGGTGAGATATAGGACCAGTACCTTTGCAACAGCCTCCTTGTCTCCTCGTTTTTCCAGATCACTAATTTCTGCAGAGTCTAAAGTAATTACAATTTGCTTCATGTTCTCTCTCAGTAAGCTACAAGCATACCTACAGAATATGTAGTACTATAATGATCAAACAATATTGCATTATTATGACTGCAACAATGAAAGCAGAACCAGAAAAGCAACCAGGATGGTTACTCTTACCCAATATTTATCGCTGTCTCCATTTTGTCACCTGTTATAACCCAAATTTTGATTCCAGCATTTTCGAGTTTTTGAATGCATTCGGGAACCTGCAAAGTACAAACAAGAAAAGACTAGAGAAGCGTTCCCTTCATACTAAATGAGATGAAAGGACAACAAAAAGAACAAGCAATATGAAATGATATTATGATATTGACCCCTTTTTGTAGCTTGTCCTCAACGGCTGTAGCACCAAGGAGAATCAAGTCCCTTTCAATCTTATCAGCAGCTGCCTCTACCAACGCATCTCTCTCGGCACTTACAGATGTCTGAGCCTTCAGAAACTCCTCTTCCCATGTCCTGAACTCTTTCTCACTAAGTTCACAGTATGCAACTACTAAAGTTCTTAAACCTGCCTCGGCATATTTTTTCATATGATCCACTGTTATAGATGCAAAATCTGGTGTATCTTTTGATAGCCTTTCAAACATTACACTGCACAGAGCATACAACTAGTAAAGGGAAGTAAAGACTCACATCATGTCTCAACTATATCCAAAACATTTTATACAACTTCAGAGTCAGGGAGATACCTGTCTGCGCCCTTGCAGAGGAGTAGCAACTGATTTTCAACATTCTTTACAATCACAGACATTCTTTTCCGAGCACTACTGAACTCCAAAACATGAAGAAGTGTATATGATCTGGAATAAGTAACACCAAACAAAGTTGAGGTAATGAAACTATTTGCCCTCACTTTAACATGACTTAAGAATGCAAAACAAAGAATTTCCAACACAAATGAGCAGGTGAACGTTCATAGAGAGTGCACCTGTCAACTTTTTTGCCACTTTTATGATCTAATTCATGCAAAGAGATGCTAGTTTGAGTTCTTTCAAAGAATTCAAACCCAAGCTCCCGTGCAGCAATGACAAAGGCAGCTTCGTCTGGCGACTCAGCTTCATAGTTAATTTCACCTGTTTCTTGATTGACCTCAGGAATGGCTGTATGGCAGAGCGCTAACACCCTAAAGAATTTCTGAATTATATCTGCATGAGGTTCATGTACCCAATTACCATTCATAATCCGATAATCGTTGAAGTTGAAACCTTTAATTGATTTTCCCAAGGCTATGCCATCATCATTAGGCCTTTCTGTATTGGAAGAAATAATTTCAGAGTCACAGTTTGCATCTCCTTTCCTCTTTGCAAGTGCTCTCTCTACTTCTGTCATACCATGACCATACGCTACTCCACCTATTGAGCATTTAACGAAATCCATGGAGTTACACGTCAGGGTACCAGTTTTATCAGAAAGAATAGCATCTACCTGACCAAGTTCCTCATTCAAATTAGAAGTCCTTGCATGTGCTGGCTTGTCTGTTTCCTCATAATACATATCCCGGTCACGATTAATGAATATACTCTGTAAGACTTTTACCATCTCGATAGATACATACAAGGATATAGGTATCAAATATCCATACAACATAAGCCCAGTGAGGAAATGAAAAAATGCAGCCAGTGCTGATCTTTTCGGATCATAAAACACAGTTGTATGGTCTGGTCGGAGATACCACCTCCTTAACTTTTCATCATCTATGTCTTTCTCAGTATTGATTCCAAAAAAGAAAGACCCCAGGAAAGATATTGAGATCAACATACTAAATAGAACATAAATTATTTTATCCAACTTTCGCTCAATCTTGCTCCTCTTAGAAGGAGGATCTGTAGCATTCTGCATAACTTTAGTGTCATCACCAGTAAAGATAACCACGCCATAAACATACTCAGTATTTCGTAATTTAGAATCTCTTAAGAGAAGTTGTTGCAGAGAAAGGGGATATTGCTGACCATCACAGTCCAGAGTTCCGATGAATGTATAAAGATCCTCATTTGGGTCCTCGCACTTGATAACTGCCTTAAATTGTTGAAAGGAATTATCATCTTGCAGCAAGGATGTAACATCTAAAGCATGCTTCACCTTTAGATTAGTCTCTCCATCTAGATTTGTAGTTTCAACATAACAAATTCCATCCTCATAGCAGGACGAAAGAAGAAGAAGATCTGCGGGAAAATATTCATCCTTGCAAACTCTTACAAGATCTCCAACTCTTAACTCCTTCCACCTGGTATCTCGAAAATTTTCCTGTCTATCATAAACTTTAACCTTCCTATTATTAGCTTCTATATCCTGAAAAAGAATTCATTAAATCAGAATCCATCCCTAGTATTAAGTTACTAAACCCAAAAAAATGGAAAGAAGAAGCAAAAAGATAAACATAACTGCTAAGGACAGTGAACAACATAGCAGCCCATGCCATGGCTATTTCTGAAACAATATGCAAAACGCACTGCTAAATGAATTGCCAATGACATCACTTCATGTGTCCTAAAGAACTAGGAATTAGGGCAAGTGAAAAGGCTAAACAAAAAGTGTCGACGAGAAATTCAATAACAGATACGTCTGGCAAAGTCAAAGGTTAATCATCAAAATGAATAAGGAGGTTAAAATCACTTTAAAGTAAATGCTGATCTCAACAAGAAGCACATTGAAGTATTTAATCTTTGGCAGCTATAGGACAGCTGGATTTCTGAGCGAAAAAAGGAACAAATAGAAGAAAACCGCTTAGAGGATTGAAAAGAGCAAAAAAAAAAATAATACTAAAATAAAGAGGTGCATCAACATTGCTAAATCAAAGTGCGGTCTGTGATGCTATGTACAGATAGCAATTATCAGAAACACTGCTGGTCATCCCAAAACTTTCTGAATTATACCATGCCAACTCGGCGGTGAAAGAGTCTGCAAGAAACATTAGGCTCTCCACCCTCAAGATGGGATCCATATTGTAGGGAAATTCAATAAGAGGAAGCTAAATGCATCGGCCTTCCTAAACTTGATCTGAATCCAAATAGTTCATCATTCAACGGCAATTGTTATCAGGGAAAACACAAGGACATTGTTCAACCAGGATGTCCAGTTTCATTAGCTTCCTTACTTGATTTGAGGCTATATTTCAGAATCTGAAAATTTTTCTTATGCTTCACTGTTCTCGACCAACAAAAAATAATTGCTCAAGGCAAGGGAGCATTCCAGACCAAAATGATCAATAAAGGATCACAAAAATAACAGAAATACACATGCTCAGAGAACCGAAAAAAAATTAAAGGTAAACCTGCTTCCTACGCCTCCAATCTTCCACCGCTTCCTTGGCCATTGTCGCTCCGATCACCACAATCAAAGGCGCAAGAATACTAGAAGCAGTGTATGGTGCCAGCGGACTAAAAGATACACACGCTACCACAAGAAAGTATAAATTTGCAACCCTCCTAAACTGCTCGAACAAGGATTTGGGAATGAAATTAAACGCAGTGTACTTGGTAGTTGAAACATAATTACTTCGGTACCTAAGCACAAGCTGCTCGGGGCTATCAGGATCATTACAATACACAATCCTCGAAAATCCCCTCTGTCCAATTTGACTGTGTTCCTCTCCAAAAGAAGACCTAAAACAAGAAAATGAATATAGCCTACTAAAACGAATCCGTTCTCTGCTAGGATCAGACATTTTCCCAACGCAACACCTTTTCACACTTTCATTCTCTTTTCTCTCTCCACCAAATGCTTGAATGAACCAAAAATTTACACATCAAATCAATCAATACATCAACAAAGACACCAATGGTACAACACGGATCAATTAATCTAAGAGTTGGATACGCCAAGAGATAGCTCGTCCGCTAATGAGCTGTCACGAATGTCCGCAGGGTGGAAGAAAGCAAAGTATCACAAGAAGAAAAGAGCTTCCATCCTTGATCCAAAAGAGAGAAAATCTAAACAAACATACAGCCAAGCTGAGCTGTGAAAGTAAACCTCACAGAACCCTAAACCTCAAGCTCCCGACCGAAAATTCTTTACTTTGGCAGCAAGTTCCAGAGATTTCTTCCTTCGGCCATTGGCGTACGCACAAGAAAGAGCATATACATACAACTCTGCGCGTATATACACACGCTCGTAGGGGCGAGAGAGAAGTGTAGAAGCTCGCGCTGGTTTCCGCGCGTAATGGATAGATAGATAGCAAATGCGAGCACTAGCTCGGTGTGGCTGCTGCCATAAGAGCTCCGTCAAGAAGCAGAATACAGATAGGGAAAGGCGGAGAGGTGGATCGGGTGAAGGGTTAGTGGTAGATCGGTTGGGCTAATTAATGTAATCATTATTATCAGTTGCCAAGAACAAATATATATCGCGTTGACCGCTTGACTCAGTAAATGTTCTGCCTCTCGCATTTATCTGTGAGTTGTGATCATCCTCTGAGTCAGGATTTCGTTCTGGCAACAATGGCGCTAGATTTTTTAGTTAATTATGGTATTTCATTAATTGCGCCAAAGTGCATTCAAAATGAAACTGATTTAAAGTAAAAAGTACAAAGAAAAAATAAACGCTTCGTTTGGATGCAAACCTGACACCTTCAACATCAACGCTTTCAACCAAATAATTCCTTTTTTCCTCTTTTTCCCTTACTTCTACCTTTAAACTATCCTTAAATTTTCATGTCAAAATTTCAACTTTCAAAATCTACGCATAAAATAGATTGAAAAATATAGAAAGTATGAGTAAAAAAATTATAAAATTACATTAAAAGGGATGTAGAAGAAATGAAAGTTGGAAAATAATTCAAATAAAGGTTTGTTTTTGTAACGGCACAAGTATGTGTATGTATTATAAAAAATAAGTAATGATATATTAGTGTAGAAGAAAAATAGATATTGTGACGGCTAATGTGTGTAATTTTATTGTAAAATATTTAAAACAAGCATTAGTTTTTTTTCCACCTCTCTTCGTGTTAGTTGTTGATTTGCTTGAAAAGCTCCAACCAATTAATTAAAACGGTACGTGTGTCGGCCAAATCCTTCACTGGTTTATAACATCATCTTTATAAGAAAAAATAATTATCTATTGTAATAATAATTTAATACTATAATCCACGTAGTTTATCGTCAAACTTTAGGAGAAGAATAAAAACGTCAAAGTAAATATATAAAATCGTTCGAGTCAGCATAGTATCACATCGAAGGAGGTGAAAAGAAAAAGAAACTGGGCAGGAACATGTACACACGTATACGCCGGTATCAATTTTATGTTTTGACACGTTCTCAAGGATTTATCAAATTTTATTTAATATTTATTATTATTTTTTTATTTATTAATAATTTAGATCATATAGATTTGTTATATTAGAGCATAATAAAATTTAGTATAAATAATTCAATTCAAAAGATAGATCTTTAATATTAAATTTGAAAGTTATGAAATTATTCAACTTTCTTTAAAATTGAGAATATTCAAATCGATTCAATAAGAGTGATTTTTGTGTGGGTCGCGATGTATCAATCGATCTCAAATTTGGGTTCATATTTTGTTTCATTACGTTGAGTTGAGCACTCTGATGTACAGTTCGTATTTTTAAAATTTAATTTGAATTTAATTTAATTTTTATTCTTTCAATGTCCTCCTCCTAATCATGTCGTGTTTGCATTTATCTCATAATTTATTATAAAAATATCATATATTAAAATATTACTTTTTATTTATTTATTTCTCAAATTGTTAAATTATTCTTATATTTTCGTGTTAAATTTTCTTCCTTCAAAATTTAAATCCAAATATAGACCACGTGTACATGTTTATCAAAAAAATAATTTATTTTATTAATTATAATAAAATAAATTTATTATATTTTTACAATTTCAATAGTAAAAAAAAATTATTTATAAATTAAAATTATACAAAATTTTTATAAAAAATAGAAAAAATAAATTATATATATGAGTAAGGAAGAGAAAAAAAAAAGAACAATCTTTATATGCATAAAGGAGAAAAAAATTGAAAATTAAGATTAATGAAATAAAATAAAAATAAAGATAATGAAGATAATTTGGTAATTTAGTATTAAATACAAAAAGTTAGTTATTACAAATCCATTTGACTCAACGAAGGGATACGTCAAATTTTATTTTAATATGTATTATTTTTATTTTTATCTATTAATAAACTTTATTAAAAAGTTGAGCTATATGATTTTTTTTTTTTGAATCTAATAAGATTTAATATAAATAGTAATTTCATTCAATTCAAACACATAAATCCTGATATTTTTAAATTTAAGAATCATAAAATCACTCAATTTTATTTACATATTAGAATATTTCAATCAATTCAACAAAATTAATCCCTGAATGGGTTGAAATACATCATTCGATCTCGATGTATAGATTATGGCCATCTTATCACGTCGATTATCAATTTTTAAGTTTTTTTAAGTTTCAATACGTTAGATCGAACATTTCAATGTGCGGTTCATGTTATTAAAATTAATTCGGATTCAATTTAATTTTTATTATTCGCTCCCTTCGTATGATCATGTCACTGTCCCATTTACTAATATAGCTAAACAGTATATATTAAAGGTAATAATGCAAAATTGCGTTGTGCAATTAAAGTTCAAATTATTGATAATAACAGTCGAAGGTCATTCATGCTTCAAAAATTAAAATATACATAATGAAATATAATGACAAAAAATAAGTTAATTAAATATTATTAAAATTTAAGATGAAGTAAAAAAGAAATTAAGTCAGTGAAAGATAGACTGCGAGTCGATGGAAAATTTGGAAAATAGAGAATGTCATAAAAGCAATTATAATTAAGAAAGTATTTTAAGAATTACATTATATGACCAATTACGCCCTTCTCATCCTACAATAGTACAGGTATAGCAATTTTCTAATGAAATACAGCTCCTTATTTATGCGGGGATTTAAAATAACAAATTTGTAAAATTCATAACCATTTAATCTTTAAACCAGCTTCGTTTTTATTTTAATTAATAATATAAATGAACGACACGTACCTCGTTTATACATGCTACATACTACATATAGATACATCGCATACGTAAGTAGAGACAACGTGGGACAGAGTCGGCGTCCTCCTTGTCCCGAAAGTCATGATCAGTCACGACGACCACGTGGCCGCGTGGCGCGATCTCGACCATCCAAAGTTCACAGATGGAGTTCGGACAAAGCGGGAAAATGCCGATGAATCTGTAAGACTGCCAGTCTGTAACTACTAAAGTCTTGTTTGATTATTTAATAATTTTTAAATAATATAATTTATATTATATATTATTAAGTTTATGATCCTATAAATAACTAGTTTTTGTTTTTTAATATTGTTTCAATTATATCCCTATTTTTAGTTAATATATATTACATTTTAAACCCACACTTTTAATATCTTAATGATTTATCAAACAAGCCCCTATTTTTTAATTAAATAACTCACTTTTTTTAATTCGAAGTTAGAGCTAATGATGTTTATTTTTATCGGTTTCTAATTCATTCTTAGTTGTCAAAATACAAATTATTTATTTTTTCACATGCAGTCCCACATCATATATAATAAGAATATAAAAAATATTTTTTTACTGCAACTTTATATTTATATTTAAATTAGAAATTATAATCTATACCTTCCCTGTTCACATTAAATGTTTATTACGAAATAAATTCAATATTTGTATATTACGTATTTCAAGTCATTATGAAAATTCTATTCTATCAATTAATTAATTAATTTTATTATTATTATTTTTTACACACATTCATTGTCCAAGATTATTGGGATTTATTTGAAAATGTTGGCACTCGGTGCTTAAAATTGTTATAAATCTTATAATTTTATATTTAAAAAATATTAAATATTAAAATTATAATATTTATTATACACAATCTCATGTGCAAATATCTAAGATTATCGGAAACAAATGACGGTCAGAAGGCACTGTGGTGACGGTACTACACTCTCTGAGTAGACTCATCTTCGGAATTGGGACCTCGGATTAGGGAGCAGTAGGGCGTCGTATGCGCCCAAGGGGCCGTGGATAGTACGAAACTGATAGGACGCCAATAATTGGGGTAGGTCGTGAGTCACAAGTCCGGATAGTGGCAGACAAGGTGGGCCGTTGCCGTTGGGCCGCCGGTTTAAAGTTTTGTTTAGTTAAAGATTAAGGCTGGCCACGTGCTGGTGGGCCCAACCTGTCATTGCCACGTGGCCCATCTCTGTAGAAAAATAAAAATACATGCCCACGTGGAATCATTTCAATCCAGGGCTAACACAAACTTGCACATTTCTTACTTCCTTTTTGGTTTCATCTCCTTTTTCTTAAACATATTTTGTCCTGTTTTCTTAATTTTCAATTTTAACTTTTAGTGTCTGTTTTATTTGTTGATAGGCATGGGCCTCGATGTCCTTCAAACGCATGGCATCCACGTCATTAGGAAGTTTCCTAGTTTTCGTAATTGGACAGAGTCGTTACACTGATTAGACGAGCCAAGTTGAAATTAAATGATTCGATAAATTTAGAATTCCCATCACTAAGTTTGGTTCTTTAATTTCGTTGTCAATGCTCGCAACAGAACACATGTTACAGGATTTTTTTTAAAAAAACAATGCATTAGCTTAAAATATCATTTTAAAATTCAGTGTTAATCATTTGATTATGCTTTATACCAGCTAAAATCAAAATTGTGATTCTGCCCAATATCGTAATTGCCTACCATATGTTCTAACGTGGCTACATAATAACGCCACTAGTTTTTCCGCAACTTGGAGTCGGAACATAAAATAAATTAAGTTGAAAGACAAATAATAATAAAATGTAGAAAATAAAAGTTATTTTTAAAATTACGTATTTGACGACAAAAATCAAATAAGAGTCTCAACTTTAATAAATAGTATAGGTGTTTATACATTTGACATGACTGAATAACGCATAATAGGAGCTTTTTTTAAAAAATAAAAAATAATAAAAAGAGATTTGGGATGGCTACTTGTTGAACGTCAACTGTTAACCAAATGGGTGAGAACAGTAAACCAGAAGGACAACCCACGGGTGACATTTTGTAAAATGATACGTACTAAATTTTTGAAAACAAGCCATTACTTTTTATCATTTAATGAGATAATTAATGTTGGAAAAACATAGAATATTTCAAATGATTTTATGACGTTGGAAAACCAGAAGACTTTTCATACACTCTTTAGTGACTTATTTTTGGGCCCTTAGGTATGTGGGCCAACTCAATTTTTGTTTTGGGCTACAACAAGTCATTATTCCGAGAAATTTTATTAAAGTCAAAGTCTTCATTCGTTAAAGTCACTATGTTTGGGAGAGAAGTTTTGTCACAGAAAAAATAGGTAATACATTTTGTTGTATAATTTTGATATTTTAAATTTTTTAATTTATTTACATATATAAATAAAATATATAAAAACTAACAAAAAATAGCACACCTTATAAATGTGTAAATTAAATTATAATTTATAAAAATTTGTACGATAATCATATAAATATTATTAAAATAAAAAATATAAGTGATATTTAAAGTAAGAAAAATTGAGAGAAAACTAAATAAAATAATAATTTAAAATCAAATAGAAAATGAATACTGTAAAAAATAAAATATAAAATTAATGATAATCGTGTAATTTTGTAACAAACAATCAAAGGTATGTTTGGACTCTGAGTATAAAAATAATAAATATAAGAAAAGTAAATGACAAAAAATTGAAAATAGATCAATGATAATTTTGTTATTTTATAATATGCAATTAAAAAATCTTACTATAAATAATATAGAAAAGTAGTAATGACGTGTTAGTAATTATATTTGAGTTTGTAAGGATACCGGTGTAAACTTATTTATCAAGACTAATATTATAAATTTACAATATAGAAACTAATTAGATTCAAATTCTTAATAATATAATATAGTTGATTAAATATTATGATGATATATGAAAATAATGATCAATTTATAGAGTACAAAATAAATAAATGTAAGAGTGTGCGTCTCTATATATATATTATGAATATATTATGAAGTATTTGTTTTAATATTTATATACTAGATTTCTGTATAAATTGAGACTTTTTTTTTTTCAATAATAAAGAACGGTTCAATTCTTCTTGACAAATTATATATGTAAAATATGAAAAATTTGAATTTAAATATAAATGAAAATTTGTTAAGTAATATATCTGGGTCAGTAGAGTTTAAAGAGAAGTTAAAGAGGGTAAAAATTGTGTTCACTAATGTCCAGACTAACTGTCGAACGTTTCTTCTTCAATTGTTCATCAGATTTTAATGTCTCTCAACACATTCTTTCCATTATATAAATCTTAGACATCTGTCTTTAGCACGGATAGAGATTGATTTAAACCTTCTTCTCCATCATCCTTAAAGATCTCATCTTTCTTCAAACTATATTCCCATGCATTCTTCTTCTGAAATTTTTTATGTTATGGGTCGTTTCCCAATTTAGTGATTTTTGGATTTTCTTCTCTATAAAAATATAGAGTTGTTTAATCAGGAGAAGTATTTCATACTGTCGAAATTATTTCTAGAGACAATGCAAATTGCAAATCGACTTCAGATGCCAAATCCAATGTTTTGCTTTGATTTGATACTATGTTTCCCCAATGAACAATACTTATTATCGTATATAAAGTATACACCAGGTGCATAATTTGGTGAATTTCACTGGCTTGACATGCCACGCTTGTCGTCCTATCACACTTGTCCAAATTTTCCAAACGATCAACACCTACCTTGCAATGTTCTCTCCATGCTCCCATAGGCTACGTTTGTAGGAGGGGTTTTTGTCAAAGAATACGTTACGTTTGGTTTGGTTTGGATAAGCTGTACGTTTGTAAGAAAAAATTTAATGGGATGAATATTATAATTTATTTAAATATATATATATATATATATAATATATAATAATAATTGATTAATGTGATAATATATAAAAATAATGATTATATTTTAAAGTTTAAATGAAAATAAATGCAAGTACATATATCAATGTTGATTTAATTATTAATAGATGTGATAATTGAAAAATAATTAGTGTGTTATATATATATAAGAAAAAAATTGAATTTAAATTTCAATGAAAGTTTAATTTAAGTAATATGTTTAATAATTTAATGTTGGAGATGATTTTTTAGAATTGAAATTTGGGTCATAATTTACAAAGATTACCATAAAATTTGGGGTCAATATTTGTGCATGTCTGGACTGGGGGTTCTTAAGCCTGACGTAAGACCCACACCATGTGAATATTGAGAATCTCCACGCGTGCGAAAGTGTCGGTCAAATTTTGGACATACTTCTCAGAGGTCACATTGGTCAGTTGAGCGCCAAAAAAGTAGTCCCCTTGCTATTCAAAGATGTCTAATTGTTGTGTACAAGCAACAGTTCGAGATTTTGGTTGCAATTGCTTGATTATTCAAGTGAACGCGAAACACGTTTGGCATTGTTAATTTACAAAAATTATCCATTTGCTTGGGTTTTTAGGAAATTTTTTTTTTTAAGAAGTGTTGCCCTATTTTTTGCTCTATGCTGCTCTGTCTCAATCCCGAACTTACTCATAATAATTTATTTAATTAACAAATTATATTATTCTTGTAAGTATATCATGCCGACAATATTTTTTTATTTAAACTAACGTATGGAATCATTCTTACAAATTTATCATACTAGTAATACTTTATTCAATCACAATATCACACTATTCTTAAGAATACATATAATATCTTACGAAAACACTGATATTATTAGGACTGTGCACGATTTGGTACATCGATCGAACTATGTTGAAATCGAAATTTCGGTATGTATCGAATATCAAATTAAAAATTAAATTCGATATTTGGTATATTATTTTTTCATAATTTAGTTTTCGATTCGGTATCGATTTCATATGCTATACCGGAATCGAATACCGATTTTTTTATTTTAAAATTTTTTAAATATTTTTTTATTGAAATTCAATTTATCAAAAAATATACCAAAACCAATCGAAAAAACATTAAATACATAAGAAACTGAATCGAAAATTTTAGTTTGATATTTGACAACGTGATTTTATTTTACCAAAATTTCAACAAGTTTGGTTCGATTTTATTGATTAAACAGCCCTAATCATTATGCATTCATAAAATTCGTTTAATCACATCAGACCTTTTGCGATTTTCTCTCTAAAAATTTGAATTTCACCAAATCTCTTAAATTTAATCTTTGGAAATGGACATCTTATCTTTCGTAAGACGGTGCTTGTTCTTTTTTTGGGACTTTCCAGGTGTGTTGTGAATGATGTTGCGTTGACAATTGAACCACACGGAAGTTACGTTTGTTTTCAATTGTTTACGTGTATTTTTATATATTTTTATTTGAAAAATTATATAAAAATTTAAAATTTTAAAAATATAATGATTAAATATATATTTTTAAATTTAAATTTTGAAAACAAAGGCTACCGTTTGTTTTTTAATTAT
Source organism: Avicennia marina (assembly GCA_019155195.1). NCBI lineage: Eukaryota > Viridiplantae > Streptophyta > Magnoliopsida > Lamiales > Acanthaceae > Avicennia > Avicennia marina. The sequence continues at coordinate 13,600,153 of CM032765.1, forward strand.
AGACTCTACTGTTACATACTTAATTATTATTTTTTAATTTTTAATTTTAAATAATTTTTAAGATAAAGATATCTAAAATTATACGATAAAATTCGAAATTTAACAACGCCACAGTCAAAATTAAAGTGACTTACCAGCTTTTTTGGTTGGGTACAATCGTACAAACATCATACTTTCCAAATTTGAATTTAATGAGAACAGGAAAAGAAAAAGGAAAAAAGCATAAAATAAAGTATGAATTGATAGCCTTTGAAGTATGGGTACCATTTTGCCCTCAATGCTCACGCATTGCTTTTTTAGCGGCCAGTTTGGGTGTATTATTTTGTGTGAAATAATATTTTCCTGTATTTGAGAATTAATTAATCATAAAATTGGCATTATTTTGTTACGCGTGGCTCGTGCGTCTAGAACACATGCTTCTTGATATTACATGATTCTATAGAGACGAGACCTACCGAAAAACACGATTTGAATCTACATATGAAATTAAGTTTGTTTGAACTCTGTGGTGTTTGGGAGAGAAGTTTTGTTGTATATGATATTTGATAAGAATTCTGTTGAAATAAGTAATATATTTAAAAAGAATATTTTAACATTATATGTAGTATAATTTATTTGATTATGTGTATGAAATATATAATAATAATTAAATGATGTGATAATTTTAAAAAATAATGATTATATTACCTGATATAAATAAAAATAAATGTAAATTTGTATATGACATATGTGCGTGTGTTTGTATTGATTTGATTATGAATAAATTTAATAATTTTAAAAGTAATTAGTTAATTATATATATGAAAGAGATGTATAATTTGTATTTAAATAAAAATATTATTGAATTTTGTGTTTGGTAGCATGGAGTTTGAGAATATATTTTGAAATCGAAAGTTGGATTCCAAATATAACCTATGGGTTTTAATAAAAATAATTCCAACGAATTCCAAACATAACTCAATCTCAACTCGACGCATTTTTTACAATATTATCTTTGATTAATACATTTATATTATTTCTTTTGCTATACCTCTACTACATTATTATAAATTAAGAATTTGTTGTCATACGACTTGACATTACACTATTATTCTTATTCCAAATTCTTTCTGTTTTGAATTTTTTTAAAACTTCATGTTTTTATATTCGTCTCTCTCAAATTTTTTCGTTTTCAAATTTTATCTTTCTTTAGTTTTTTATTTTAAATATTTTTATACTTTTAATTTTAAATTTTTTTATTTTTTATTTAAAATATAATAAATTTACACATGAGGGTAATTTTATAGTTTCAAATCACGTGCACTTTAATGAATGATATAAGATATATTATTTTATTCAATCCAATCAAATATTTATTCTAAATAATTAAAACTCTTAATTAAATAAGAGTTTGTAGTTAAATTATAAAATTATATGATAAATAATTTTATATTAAAAATATAATTAAATAATCAAATAATTGTGAATTATATAAATTGTTAAAAATTAATTAATTTATACAATTTTTTTTATTATTTAAAATAAAATTTTAAATTATAAATCTGTCAACGACAGCGAACATGATCTTAACTTTAGGTAATGTCCACGACCCACTGGCCGAACCGACCCATCAGTATGTAATAGCTTCTAGAATCTAGACAAGGTATCCACCTAAGCAGCCGCCCCGCCCCCCCCCCCCCCCCCCCCCCCCCCCCGGGTGCATCCCATTCGCCCTTCAACGCCTCGGCGCAGTCTTAAAAATCCTGAGCCAAGCTGCTGAGCATTTTCCTGCTAATTAACTATTAATTATTATATAAATAAATTATAAGGCGAAAGGCAACACACATAATAAAAAATTGACAAATTTACATCCCAACCGTTCTCAGATTTTATTTCCTGTCACGACGTCTTTCAAATTACCTAAAGAAAAAATTGATTTTTTATTGGAAGAAACAAAATGAAAACAAGTATTTGTAAAACAAAATTTTTATTTTCAGTCTTTTATGACTTATTTAATTCGGGCGGGCCTCTTCGGAGGCAGCCACATATATATAGTAGTATGGCCCCATTAATAAGCGTACGAGCCGAGGCGCTTCTTATACGTGGACGGTGAGCCTCCGCTTATTTTACCAAATTCGAAAGCCTAAGCGCACCATTGCCTCATAGACTTAGAGTACGAGCTGGCCGTAGTTGCTGACGAGCGGCAATGGGGATTGTGAGATTAGAGGAGACGCCGAAGGCGGAGCTCGAGGATTTCCGCCGGATGCTGCTATCCTGCGCCGCGGTGCACCGGCAGAAGGACGACGACGATGGATTTTTCAGGCGACAGAGGAATGAGTTGCCGGCGGGAAACTGGGACCTACTGGACAGGATGGTTTGCGTCACCAGCGGCGTATCCTACCTCGGAATCGCTATTGTGAACCAGCTCCTGTTCAACGGTTACTCTGTTCGGATCATCGTTGATAATGAAGGTGCGTTTGTGGAATTTCTCCTTGATTCTGAATTAGATTGATATTGTCATAATGTTAACTATTTATCGTTAACTTAAATAAAAAGGTTTTTGAATGAGTTCATCAATCATACTTCGATCTTTTCTTTTTTTTTTTTTTTGAGAAAGTAAACCATCTCTGTGGCTTACGCATTCATTTTTTTCCCCAACTTTACAGTATTTTTTTAATTTGATTTTTCGAGTTCTCTTGAGCTGTGCTTTTTGATCTATTTTTTGAATTTTGGCTGTAGTTCCCATTAATTAGATGTTGAAACTTGACAACTGTTTCCAGTGGCCAATCTGTTGAGATTTCCTTTCATCATCGGTTTCTATCTTTCTTTTTCCCCCTTAAAGAGAATAACGATGAGACGCCATTAAAAGTGCTCATGTGCAATTACGAAGGGAAGAAACAGCCTCTTCGATTCTGGCAGTAAGTGCGAAAGAAGCATCACCGACGATACTTGGCAGCGATAAATTTAGACATCTTTTGTTGATCGAAGACAAGATGCGATTGCGCATAATTTGCCACAGTCCAAATATTAAATTTTATTTTGGAATCCACTTTCAGTTCCAAAACGTCGACTCACACTTTACAAACTGTACCTGCACAACATATAATTTAACTATATTTTTATTTAAATTTAAAATTATTATTTTTATATATATTTAGTTAATTATTTTTAATTATTATATTTATTTATAATTAAATCAATATTTATATATACCTTATACATATTCATATTTATTTATATTTTATAATATAATTATTATCTTTATAAACATTATATTATTATATATTATATATATATTTAAATAAATTATATTATTTATTAATTTTTTAAAAATATATTATTCATAATTTCTATCTAACAAAAGCCCCTATACCGAACATAGCCATTGCTATGTTTTTTTTTTTTTAAGGTTGCTTGAAGTATTATATATATATATATATATGACTTTGTAAATCATATATCTATTTATTACATTATACCTTACCAATAATTTAAATAAAATTTTATTATAATGTTAAATACAAAAAGGCACCTTAAGATTGTGGTCTCATGACCTCGTGGATCGCGAGACCTCTATTCATATTCATTGATTTGATACGATGGTTGATTTTTTGGTTTTAAATTTTTTCCAGGTTATCATCAGCAAGGAATTGATTATATTTATAGCCACGTCATATGCAATTATTTTTTTCAATTTTGCAATCGCAGTAGGGCATGATTACATAGGCACGATCAGTGACTGGCCACCTTAATTATTTGTGGTTCCAGTGGGGTTTCCTACTGGCGTGGCTGCATTAATATTCTGTTTTATGATTCAGTAATCAACGACCCCACACAGTCCACAATATATTTTTCTTTCTTGTACAACAGTGGTAATTCGATGTTTAAGTGCCTCACCGTTCAATTATTGATTTAACGGGCATAGTAAATTTGGGTGTTTGGACCTCTTGCACTGAAGATGTATTTGGTATGGAACTAATGGCATTGAGTTGGAACTGCAGAAGACGTTGAAAAGCTGAGGGAAATGGAAATTTCTGGTGAAATGAGACTGAACAATAACTTTCTTGAAGTGGTCATGGCCAAGCTCACTGATGCTGAAAGCCTGGCTGATGCCTTTGATGGTTGCCATAGTGTTTTTCACACCGCTGCATTTGTGGACCCCGCTGGACTATCTGGTTACTCTGTGAGTGATTTTCCTTTAACTTGGCCAGTACTTCGCCTAGTGTATATATATGAAATGACTTGATGATCTACTGCCTCATTAATGAAAAGCAAGAAGCTAGTTGAATTGGACCTGACATCTAGTGGCCGCTAATAGTTGTCTAAGATGAAGAAAATCGTTTAAAGTTCATTTGGTTTAAGCTGATTGTTTTACTTGAACTACCTTATCCGTCAATGTGATTTAGAACACGTGGCTAATTACTTGATAAGGATTTTGCCGTTGATGAATTATGTGGCAACGGATTATGTGTGGGCTGTTTCTAAGTTACGTAGGCGTATATACGCCAGAAAGCAAGGTTGGTTGGTGACAGACGACAAGATGATAAAGACTGTGCCATTACAAAAGTGTATTTTATGTGTTACTCTTTAGGCAGCCAAGCTGCTTGACATGGCTTCATCAGGGAGATAGTGTGCTTTCTTTTTACAAGCATAATTAGTGGGCAACTTGACAGGTTTTATCTGTTTCAAAGTGTCTATAGTTAAAGTCTTTTAGATACTGCATTCTATGCAAATTCACTACATGGTAAGATTATACAAGTTAAGGTCTTAATATTTAATTTTTTTTTACTTTTTTCCATAGAAAATTCTGACATTTTGCACGACTTTAAACCCTCAATACAAATACACTAGGTGCATTTTTGAATGAACATTTACTGCACATGATCCTATCTGTTCACGCATAAATTGTATGTTGATGGTCGGAATACAGAACTTCTGTCCATGGCAATCTGCTGTTATTGCTGTTTTCTTCCAAGTACCTTGGCTGTCTTTCATTAAGATTATGGTTATTGGAATGTTTCTGGCCACATGAATGACCAAAGTATGCCAATTAAAGACATTTGCAAAAGTAATCTCGTCATGATATCATACCATCATTTTTCCGATTCTGCAACTGATTCATGCAAGCCTGGTTTTTTTTTTTCTTAAAAAAAATTATTAACTCACTTGCCAAATTTACATTTCTGTAGAAAGCCATGGTCAATGTCGAGGTGAACGCAAGCAAGAATGTAATAAAGGCATGTGGAGTTTCACCTTCTGTTAGACACTGTGTGCTCACCTCCTCGCTTTTGACATGTATTTGGCAAGATGACTCTCTAGATGAAGAAGCATCACGGCTAATTGACCACAAGTGCTGGAGTGATGAGTCTATCTGCATAAAGAAAAAGGTATAATTCATGGTAAATAAAAGCTAATATTTGACCACACCGTCTTACAGGGAGTTCATCTCTTGCACACAATAAATTGGCCTGACATAAAATTGGTTGCTAATTTGTTCCTAAAATCCGCAGCTGTGGTATGCTTTGGGGAAGCTGAGGGCAGAAAAGGCAGCGTGGGAGATCGCCAAGGAGAGTGGCCTGAAGCTCGCCACCATCTGTTCAGGACTCATCACAGGCCAGGATTTCTACCAGAGAAGTCCAACCTCCACTATTGCTTATCTTAAAGGAATTCAAGAGATGTATACGTATGGTACGCTGGCAACTGTTGACATAAGCCAATTAGCAAAGGCGCATGTTCGTGTCTTTGAGGAGATGAAGAAGACCGCGTCTGGTAGGTACATTTGCTTCGATCAAGTGATAAAGAGTGAAGACAAGATAGAGACGCTGGCTCGTGAGACGGGCATAAATGCGAGCTCCATAACAGGGGGTGCCTCGTGCAGTAACAGGCCTCAATTTGAACTCTCAAATGCAAAGCTTGCCCGGTTAATGTGGAGGACACAAAGGTGTCAGAACGGATGATGAAGTAGTGGCTACAGAAAATTTTGTCTTGGGCATTTCAATCAAGCTTTTGAGCTTTGGTAAGCGTGACTTTCAGGACTGCTTGAACAGCGTGTATTGTGAATGTAGGAGTGCAAAACTGCTAATCAATCAGTACTGGTGATTCAGAATTGAGCCTCTATTTCTGCTCCAAACACGAAATTTCTCTCCAGTTTAGTTTCATTGACTGTCGCGGGAAGCAGACTCTCCGGGCCTTGTTCTGGACTGGAGGCCCACGTGACAGGCATTTGGGTCATTCGGCTACAATAAAGCGACCCTTTTGTGTGCGTTTTTTGTAATAACATCTGAAGCCTTGAGATCGATGTTAGCTCTAGATCCTAACACACTAAAAATACAAAAAATTGATGACCTTCTTTTAATAAAATCTCTAGGCTATGTTTGTTTTCAAATTAGGGTGAGGAGGAAAATTAAAGTGATTTGAATGGGGATGAAAATTATATTTAGTTTGTAAAATTTGAATAGATAAAAATATTATTTAAAAATATATATTTAATGTGTAATAATAATTAAATGTATCGATAGTATATAGGCTTATAAAGTAAAAAAATGAATACAAATAAGAAAATTACAGAGATTAGTGTTAATTTGATTGTGAATAGTCATAATGATTGAAAAATAATTAGTTAGTTATAAAAAATAAGAGATGGATAAATTTTAATTTGAATATGAATAAAATTTATAGGTAAAATAATTAATTTATAAGATTTTTAAGTAAAAATAAATGGTGTACAATTTGCAACCCAACGTGGCCCTAGTAATTGCAATTGAACGTGACACGTCATTGATCTACCGGGTAAACAATCACCACCACAAAGTGCTATTTTTCATAATAGGCTCACGTTCGCGAGCCCACAACCATGTTAAGGGAAAAGGAGCTTGGTTGGTGAGGGAAAGGGTTGGCCTCAGCAGCCGGGACATCTTTCGACCATGAATTAATAAACTCTTATCACATGTTACCATCAATTACAGCCCACACTACAATAATTCTAAATAAATTTCCATCTCTCTGTCTAGCATATATGCGCTTGTTTACTTAGAATTATTGAATTTGCTTAATTAATTTATTTATACTAATTATATATTTATTTAGAAAGAGAAGATCTATGTATTAAATAATCAAAATCTTAGATAAATTCTCTATCCCATTAGATGTGACGAAACAATCTTAATTAGTTGACACATTTGAGAATTTATCTAAAAGATATTTTTGTCATTCAACATGATAATAATTAATATTTTTTTATAATATTTAAAATTAAATATAATTTTTTGATATTTATAAGTATGGAAAAAAAATAAATATAAGTTACAATAATTTAGTTTTGTTGAATAAATATCAAATGAAATTATATAGTAAATATTATTTCATTAATTTGTGAAAAAAAAAAACATATATAGTTTTTTAAAAAATTGAAGTGGGAGTATTTTTGAAAAACAAAAGTAGTCAATTAAACAATCTAACTTAACAAATATATCATGAAGTTATTATATTGATTAACTTATTATTCAAAAATAATCATTGGGATTTTAATCATATCAATTAAAGTTAATATGTCCACTGAGTTTACTGTCTTAACTCGTCAATATTAAAAAAAAAAAAAAAAGGCAAATGATTTGCTGTAGTCATGATTTAGAAATAATTAGAATATTGCTTTAAACGGCACAACTCGCTGCTCAGTTAAACGAAGAGGAAGAATGTATACGCACTCACCCACACATACACATCACATATGCCTATATACACACACACAGGACGCAAATACTATACAAATCGAATAGGTAAAGAAGACCCAACGTAGGTGGTCTTGATATTCCCAAGAAAGATCCAGAAGCCTCTCCGAGTTTCGTTTTTTCCCAAAACGAAGAGGCTGTGACAGACAGGAATTCTGAAGGGGCAACCTGCGATACATGTGAGGTATGTCCGAATGATCTCTTCATCATGCATAAAGACGTATTGCGCGAGTATAATCATCTTTCTTCTCCTATTGATCCATTTACTGAATTATCAGTACAATTGGTAGGCTGTAGATCCATTCACTGTATTGTCATTACAATTTTTTTCCCCATCTGTGTCCCCTTTTCCACCTTCTCAGAGGAAATGAGATAGTAATTACAGAGTGTATATGCCATTAAAACGTAATGATGCGAAGTACATTAGCTAGGATCGACATTTAATATTCCAAGCAATTATTTCAGTATTTTAAGTTACTTTGTTATGGTAGTTTATTGATTTGAATGTATCCTTCTTGTGGAGGTTTTTGAGGAATGATTGAATTCATTTCCACTGCATTAACCCATCAAAAGAGATCGAACATGTTAGTGGGTAGCACATTGACAGTATCTCTTAGGCAGGAAAAAAAACCTAATAATAATAATAATCACAAGAAGAATGTAGATTTTTGCAAAGTTTGATTTTTTTCTAAATGGTCTGAATATTTGGAAACAAATAATGTTATTGAAGATTAAACGTTCACAAAGCTTGATTAGTAATGCATTTTGGAGCTGTGGATTTACTGCTAATTTTTCCTGACTTTTAGGGTGCATTTAAATTTGTGGATTTGAAATGATAGATTTAAAATTCATAATAATAAATAAATTATATTTGTTTGGATAACAATAAATTTCAAATACTTTAATTCTCCTTTTAAATTATAATTTTAGTAATTAGATTGGATTTGAAATTCTTTTTATTTGGAATAATTTAAAATCCTTCTATTTAAATCTTTTCTACAAATTCAAATCCTCTCACCCTCCTTAGTTCATAGAAATGTAATTAAACAGTAGTGACAATGTTGGTGAAGATGACGAGCATGATGATTAGTACGTACAATTTTTTTGAATAAAATTAATTAGAAAGATTAAATTTGCACTTTATTTTGATATTTACATTAACAAAAGATTAATAGTTAAAAACTAGTCGCGTCGTAACAATAGCATTTAGATACTTGTGGACCTCAAAACAAATTAACAACATTTAATTTTAGATATGAAGAACACTGTTAAATATTAATTAAATGTTTAGTCGGAATCAAAAATTGTTAAAAAAGTCTAGTGTGAGGAAGTGGGCAGCTAGCCCTGCAAGAGTACAAAAGGGATGTTAATAAAGTAGGTTATTTGATTCGAATTCAATTAAATTTGATAATATTTTGTAGTTTAATTGAATTTAAATTTAAATTTAAATAAAAATAAAAATTTTAAGTACAATCTTATTAATTAAAGTAATTAATTTTAATTTAATTTTAAATTTTATAAAATTAAAATGAGTAATATTTAAATAATTATCAAGCTGGAACTCTGCAATTAACACCTTATGGCCAGATTTAACTCTATAGGTAAACACCCCATGTGGAATCTCCACGTTCTCTTTGTAAGTTGTTTTATTTTATTTTATTCTATCTCTTTTCTTCTGCCTTCTTTTGGCTCCTATCCCATAAAATATAACCCTACAATCAAAGCATAGATTTTAAAACATACACATGGTTGGGTTGAACGTGTGGAATCTTGAGGTATTAATTAACCTCTTTTTAACTTGAACACACGTTATTGTATCCTGAGATCAGAACTTAATCTTTCCAAATCCATTATTAATGAACATAGGTTAAGTGTGGAGCTCATTTAATTTAACCTCCTAACTTAGATTCACCCAAAAATATAAAAGATATTCAAAAACGATTGGTGTCTCCTCAAACTTGATTGATTGTTTGAAGGTAGTGTAGAAGACAATGTCTAACACTTAATCCATTTTATGTATCTTTGGTAGGCGGAGTCATAGTTTCATTCGAATCAAAAACTAAACTAGGTCCGAATCGTATTGAAATCGGAACCATAAATTGTGCATAATGGTTTCAATTCTGTTTTTGAAACCATAAGAAAATAAAAAAATTATATACTATAATATATAATACATACAGCATATGTATAGTATTATATATATATAAAATAATATATTAATTATATTAATATTATGTAGTTAAATGATATTATATATATTTTTTCATGCTCAAAGTGTTTGCTAATTAAACATACAATGTATTTTATATAATTTGTATTGTTTATTCTTTACTTCATGGAATAATAGTATAATCGAAAAATTATTTTCTTCATTTTTTACATTTTATATTTGTTAAAAGTTTTAAATAATTTGTCGCGATATTTTTGTATTAATAATTAAATATATTGTATAAAACTAAAACTTAAAAGATCTAGAACTAGAACCATAGAAGAGCTAAAACTAGAACCTTAGTTCCAAAATTTGAATTGAAACTATTAGTTCCAAAATCAAAATCATTGCAAGACCTAGTTTTGATTCTTCATTTTTTTTTTGAATCAAGACCACTGGTTCCATCACTGTGCTATCCTTTGGTTTCGAATAGTATATAGATTGCTGAGGTAAAATCGGGATTGGATGTTGAAATTAAGCTTGGGGAGAAGGAGAACAATATCTATATTATATTATTATTTCAATAAGATCCTTTATTAAAATTCTTCTACTTCTTTTATCATTTTTTCTCTTTTTGACGAACTAATTACTTTTATGAAATATTTTGCTGTCAAATTTTCTCATTTTCTAATCTTTTATTATTCTTTCTTTTGTTATTTTTTTTACCTTTTAACTTATATCAATACTATATAATTTGAAAAAAAAGATTTTTAGGGTGCATAATTAGAAATTATACAATTAACTTTATTTGAATTCTATTATTTCTTACCCTTTTCTTTTAATTTATTATTTTCATTTGTGCCTCCTCTCAAATTCTTTCTTTCAAATAATTTTTGCCTTTTTATTTTGAAATAAATTTTTATACCTTTTAAATAATTTTATATTTATTATTTAAAATAATATAACTCCATAATTTATACATATGAATTTGCTCACTTATCCAGTGTGGGACTTTCTTTGATTAACTCTTATGGATTTCCGTGTGATCCTAAAAAATACTTGTGCTCTCCCTCGGAAAAAGAGACAATTAAAAATTATTCGTGTACAATTTGCATTTAAATAACATGCTTAAAATATTGGGAAAGTTTTCCTTCAAACATATAGTGACAATTTGACGCAAAATTTATGCTCAATAGATGCACATTAAAAAAGTCTTCTAGTTTTATGTATGTTTATTTCTTTAATGCAACTTTTTTCGAAAATATTCCTTCATTGTAATCTCAATTTCCGTGAAGTCAGACGCAAAAAAGTGTGTGCGCGTGATCCTTAGAATAGGTTATGGAATCATTTCTAGCATTTTCAAGAACATCTGTACGTGTGTGCTGAATTTATAAAATCAAGAAATGATATAATATATAAAAAATATATGTTAGTTATATATTTAAATATTCTTCAACTAAGTAAGAAAAAGTGATCCAAATTATGAACGTGGAAATTTTGGGAAAAAAAAACTTAAAAATAATTTAAAATAGAAAAAAAATATTATTTTAATATGTTATAAGTACAAAAGAATTTATTTGAAAAGCTAATCATTTGGATCCAAATATTCTTTAGTTACTCAACAAGTGAGTAATACACACACACACACACACACATATATGGGGCATTCTACTGCAGCTTTTACTCCTGTGATAGTGTGTAGGCTACGCATAGCATGCTGTCATGTTAACTCATGACCGCAATAATGGAAATGCTTCTTTCTTTTCCATCGACAAACTAGAAACAGCTTGCAAAAGAAATGAAGTGGTGAACAGATACACACGCGCGCGCACATACAGTTCAATTCAATTTATTCTTATTCTGTAAGGTAGAAGCAAGGGTGTTAAAAAGCTAAGTTGAAGTAGCACGTGAGTTGAGCAACAAGATTAAGTTTAAAAAGTTATTTTTAAGTTAAAATTTGAGAGTTACAAGACTCTAAAATAATGTTAAATTTAATTAAATTTGAGTTGAGTAACTTGCATTACTAAAACCCTATGTACAAAAGTTTTATCTAGTTTAGGGCTAAGATTGAACCAAACTAATCAATTTGATTCGATTAGTTAGTTCAGTTGAGTTCAAACATATATTTTATAGGCCCGATGTTTATCGAGCTCAAAATTCTATATATATATATATATATGTATATTATGCTATACGATATACATAGATATACTTTTTAAACTAGTCAGAAGTTCATAAAATTTTTAATGTTTTAATAAATCGAGTCTACAGAGACTTCTCACTGCCGGACAAGTCAGTTTTGTGTACCCGTCTACCCATGTAGTACAGGTGAATTTGTCCAGGCGGTGCGTGCATGCTCTTATAGTGCGGGTGGGCCTCCCCGCTTTTCCCTTTTCTTTTCGTCAAAACTTCCGACGCTCAGCGACGCTATACACATGAATCTCTGTGCCTTTGGAATTACCACACAATTGCATGAAACAAACGCCATTTCTTGTACGTCAAAGCACGTAATAGTTACCAAAACCAAACTGCACAATGCCAATTGCCACATCCGAAAATATTATTTGATTAGATTATTCATATAACCAATGGAATTAAATAATTCAGTTCAAGACGCTGTCACCTGACAGTCACCCCTAACGGCATCCGTTAATTTTTTTTCACCTTTACATTTCTACAGACACCTTGTTCTCATGTGCGGAAATGGATAATTGTCTGTACGATGTGCGTGAGAGGGTTTTATGCACCGTCCTGCTTTGCCGATTGCGCTTATAAAAGGGATTCCGCTTCTTGTATGGACAACACCTGCAGCCGTGCCGCATTCGATCGAGAAAACCCCAGATGGACGGTCGGAATCCGTCTCCTGCTTCGTCGTCGTCCGGCGCTGCCGTGGGGAAGCAATGCTGCCGATTCCACAGTCACGCGCTGGAGGAAGAGGGCGGGGATCAGGTGGCGTGCACAGGGAAGTCGTGCCAGTCCTGCACCGCGGGTGTGATCGCCGACTGCGTGGCGGTGTGCTGCTGCCCCTGCGCGCTCGTGAACATCTTCGCTTTGGCGTTTCTCAAGCTGCCGTGGGCGGTGGCGAGCAAATGCCTCGGCGGCCGGAGGAAGAAGAGCCGGCGGGGGATGCTGGAAGGGAAGAGGAAATGCTACAGGGAGGACAGAGACGGCCTTTCGGAAAAGGAAAGAGGACAAGCCCGGAAATTGGAAATCGCATTATCATCCCCTGCAGCTGCTGGGATTGGTGAAGAAGAGCCGAATGACAATTTTAGTGCGGAGTTTAAGGCAGAAGAGACATGGTTACAGCTGCATGGGGTTGGTCACTTGGGCTTCGGTAGGGTATCTTTTACTGGAATTCCCTTTCATGACAAGGGCAATTAAGGGAATTCTCCTTTTTAAAATTTTTTACCGTCGTCAAGGTAAGTACCATGAAATGTTGCGTGTGCCCATTGTGACGTGGATGAGTGGAACCTGTGAAAGGCTTACCCCTTCTCTTCTGTTTCCACGCTCGTTGGCTCAAGAAGGCCCATGGCCTTTTTGCGAAATGTCTATTTCACCCTTGGGCTTGCGAAGTTGGGCTGTTTTAGATGTGGAATTTGTTTCTCAGTCTCTTTGTAGGGCAGTGCTTCCATGTAAATTGAAATAAAGTAACTGCTTATAATTTGTACTTCTACAAATTAATCTTGGAGGTTAAAGGTTTCTCATCCCCCTTTTCAACTCTTTTCACAAAATCCATCAAGCATGTCACGATATGTATCATGATTTTTTGAAATAGTTAATTATAATGTTAACATGTGTTAAAATATCACGTGTCATAATTATAGCTACTAAGTGCATTTACTTACACGGGTGCACAATCTCAAATAACAATGTATTAATGACACACTCGACAGCGCACCGGACAATTTAGCCTATGCTTGGAAGAGGGGTTTTGTTGGAATACGATGTTTGGAAGAAGTTGTTATAGGATAAGTAGTGTATTTGATTGTGAAATTTGATGTTTTTAAAAATTTTGATGCATTTGAAAAATATTTAAAATATATAATAATAACTAAATGATATGATAGTATATATAAATAATGATTAATTTATATAGTATAAATATACATATGTGTGCGCGCACACGTGTATACATAGGTATTAATAATAGATATAATAATTAAAGAATAACTAATTAATTAAAATTTTAAATTGAACTTGAACGAAGAATTTGTCAAGTGATATTTAGAAAGTTTGATAGATTCTTTGATGTGTAAAGTAGGCTTCCAAACAGAGCCTTGAAGTACTAATTAAACACCTTTTACTATGTTTAGAAGAGAGCTTTTAGTTAGAGATAATGTTTTATAGGAATTATATTGAAATGAGAGTATATTTGGAAAGAATATTTTGATAAGATGAATAGTATAATTTGTTTGAATATATGTATTAAAAATATAATAATAATTGGATAATGTGATAGTATATAGAGATAATAAATATGTTTTAAAGTGTAAATAAAAAATATGAATATATGTATGATATATATATATATATATATTATATGTATTGATTTAATTGTTAATAAGTGTAATGATTGAAAAATAATTAGTTAATTATATATATAAGAAAAGAAAATTTTGAATTTAAATTTGAATAAATATTTTATTGAATTGTAGGTTTAGTAACGTAAAATATAAGATAATAATTTTGAATTGAAAATTAGGGTACAAAACTTAACCTTTCTGATTCACTATTTGTTTATGGCAGTATGAAGTTTGCATGGAAACTAGAGCCAAAGCTGTCTTGCACACTGTCAAAGACCATCCCCCATTGTTGCTTATAACTTACAAATTTGAAGAGTCAACCGGAATAATAAAGGGATGCTCAAATATTTGTGCCCTCGCGAGATCTGCAATTCCTTTTCGATTTTTATGATTTTATTTCCCTTCCCCAAAATTCATTAAGATGCTCCACAAGTTCATACATGTGCAAGTAGCATCTTTCCCCATGATATTTTAGATCCATCTGATGAGGTCTGGTGCAGGCAATTTTACTGTCGTTTTATTACGAGAATTGGTTTGAATGAAGGTCAATTTTAGCCCCTTTTTTACGGCATTCAAAAATTATTTTATTTAATTTAAATATTATATTTCGGGTAAACAAACTCGAGCTCGATATTACTTGCATGACTTCGAGTTTAAACTCGAGGTTTATTTTTAGTTTTTTGAACACGAGCACCTGTGCTTATTTAAGAAAAATAAAAAATTCGAATTTAAGTTTAACTTGGGTCGTAAACTTGAGATAAATAAATAAATAAACAATCATGACGCTGAAATTGTTAAATGAAATTAAATTTTCCCCACTTTATTAAATTATTAATAATTCCAATCGAATAAATGGCCAAATTTGCAAGTTATAATTTTCCACTCGTGTTCAGTGTTAGTCTGATCAGATAGAATAATCATGATTATATTTTTGTTGACTCCTTAAACCACAGTCGTTGCCATTACCCTATTTGGGGTTAAACAATTGCCTAATTCTTGATCACGACATTTGTGGCATTACATTAGCACAGCATTGTGTTGTCTCTCTGCCACAACTTAACAAATTAAAAGCCACACTGAATCATAATGTTGACTCCAGCTGGTTGACCACCTTTTTAATTAATTTTATGCCATTAACATTAAATATCACAAGCAGACAGCATGACTGTTATGTAGTCTTAAGAGGCACATTTGCTTGATTTAGTTAATTTACTACTTTGTTCATGTGTTGTGATTGTGCTTAGTTGTGACTCACATGTCCTGCCCTCTTTTGAGGGATAATCATAAAAAGGATAGATATGTTCATGAAAATTGTATTTGGGTTTTTTTTAATACATTCAAAATTACGATTATGAAAATTTTTATGATTTATGAACGCATATTATAATATAATAAAATATAGTGTGTTTTCAGTATTGATACAGAAAGAGAAGTTTACAATAATTAGGACACTTTCAAAATTAAAAAAGAAAGTCACGAGTAGGGTTGACAGGTTTGGGCAAAAGTGAAGGTCCCTTCTAGTTTACTAAATTAAACAATTAGAAAAAGTTTATGAGGAAAAACAACAAAGTTAATTTGACCCAGATAACAGTCATCAAGCAAACTATTAGGGGACGCATGGAAAGCAACTCGTGGCTATGGGAGTTTGGGCCACGCGTGTAATAATTTCAAAATATTTGATAAGATTTATGAGAGAAATTGCAAGTTTGACAAGTTTTTAATTAAAGAATTTGTAGACTGTGAAAACAAAATGCGTAAGTATTTTTTAATATAAGTCATCCTCATTTTGTTGAAATATTTTATAGATTACTTTATTTTATATGATAAATTAACGTTTATATATTTGATTACTTAGTATTGACAACATCGTTTATCTACACTATTTATGAATGTTTGCAGTCAATTGAGTAATTGACATGGTTGACATTAAATATATTTTCGTATATAACTCCTAAGTCAATAATGGCCATATTTTCTTTTTCATCGTTATTTTTTATTTCTTTTATAATTATGATAATTTTGCATTCGTATTAAAATAAACTAATATATAATTAAATAAATATTTTTAATTTCATATTATATAATCGTAAGCGCATGTAGTAAGTGTGTCAAAATAATTACTTGTGTGTGCGCGTGTATTGTTGCACTAAAAAAATTATAACCATATACATTTCTAACATCTGGAAACAATTTATAAATTATGGAATATTATTTAGTCAAATGCATTATTATTGTGGTTTAAATCTAAGATTTAATAATTTATAATACTCAAAATTATTGGCTATGTGTGTTTGCTTACAAATTTTCCAAAAATAAAAGAAATGTTTCAACCATTACATTATTAAATCTCTTCATTTTCTCTATTTTATTTTTATACAATTCAAAAAATACCTACAACAACGCGCGCTTGAACGTGTAAACAAAGAAATTCATTTACAATTTTAACATAATAATACAAATATTTCAATTATTATTCTTTTTAAAATTTATATCCTTTTCCTTTTATTTTAACACAACTTTCAAAAAGAACAAAGATCACAACTAAAAATAAAAACAAACACAACCATTATAATGTTCACGACTTGTTAAAGATCAATTTAACCAAACAAATTAGGTTAATTACACATCTAAAAAATTATAAAGAAATGAAAAAATGAGTGGAAGATAATCCTCATGTGTCGCCCCACCATCCATGAAAGTTGTATATACGAGCTGGAGGGACATTTTTCGTATCTTTTGAAATCCACGTTATAATACAGGATAAAAAGGCCAAAATAAGTGATTTAAACCCGTATAAGAAGAAGAATGATTCTTAAATCCCTTTCACTCTCATGTCTAGAAGGAAAAACAACAAATTCCAATCTAATTTATTTAATTGATTAGTTAACATGTTGGTTAATGAGGACTCTCTACTAGATGTTATTCCCATGACTTTGGGGGTATTCATGTTTAGCATGTTGCTCACTCTGATTGAGATTTTTAGAGACGATTTTGTTTGTAATTTAGTAGAAGAAATTTAAGACACTCTTAAAATAATACAGCAAGTGTCACAACTAAATAAATAGCTCTAGAAGTATATATATATATATAAACTCAAAATGAAAGACATGATCTTGTTATCAAGGGCAATGCAATTATTCCCGAAGTTAGCAAATGGAGTATTTAACCCTGACAAATCAATCTCTAACAGCAAAGATGCCCAAAGGCTGCAAATCCAGGTGTAAAGGTTTGCAACATTTCAAGAAATTGTAACACATGCCGTGCACTCCCTTTCAATTTAAATCATAAAGAACTAACAAGATTGTATGCTAGTGTTTGCATATCAATCATGCTTTCCCCTTCGATAATTGGTTAAGTTCTTGATATATATTTTGCTAAGGAATTTATGGCATGATTGATATGCAGTAACCATTTACGTTATTTTTATTCATAAGATTAATAAGATTAGGTATTAGAAAATTATCATTTTATTGGAAATCAATATTCTAAAAAATAAGAAATATCTATTCCTCCTCGGCTTCATAAGTTTACTCATTCATACATTATTAGGAATGACTTGTATTTTATACTATTAAAATAATTTTATTAATTTTTAGATTTACAAGATTTATATCAACAAATATTATTCATTATTAAGAAATAAATTAAATAAAAAAATTTCTTATATATATATATATATATTATACAAGTATACCTAAATTTAAATTTATAAATATGTATTAATAATATGTATATATTATCTTATTTTTATTTAGAATATAATTAAGATATATGCTAGATATGTTTATTCATATTTATGCATCCAATAAAAGTCTTAAATTAATTTTTAGAATCAGTAAAATTATATAGCATATTTTGGTGTGGTTAATAAATAAACATAATATAATGGAAATATGTATAAATACACACACACACACACACACACACACATGTCATAAATATTTAGTATATTACTCGTAAAGGCAGCTAGTATAATAATATAAATTGGATATTTACCTTTCTCATTTAATGAATATCTCTATAAAGTTAAAAATAAAATTGTATAAATATTTATTTTAGAATAAAAAAATTAAAGATTAATTATACATATTCATTTAAGTACTTGCTATGTATATAAATATATAATTTTGGTATGCAGTATAAATATTGTATATTTGTATAAATATTGAAGATTTGTTATATATCTAAATATAGATAGTCTTATAACCAAATAATAATAATTAATTAAATATTTTCAAATATTGTCCTTTTACAAAAAAATATGCATCTTTAATTCATTATATTTATTTTTAGTTATCAATTTTAAATATAAAATAAAATAATAAAATGACAACTTCATTCTATTCTTATTTCTAATGTTATTTTTGTGTATACCTAACAAGGAATATAATAATTTATCTCGTTCCTTTCCTAGTTTCATTTATTTTTTAAATTCATTTCATGTCCATTTTATTCCATTTATGTATATCAATAACCACCTTAAGATTTCTTTAGGTGGGATTGAGAAACCACTTTAGAGCTCTACATGCATTAGGTATTCTAATACGAGGGCATATTACTCATAAATTTGAAAATTAGATTAGACAAATTATTTTACCAAAACTAATTAATTATTTTTTGAACAAATTAAAGTTAACGATAATATAAAAATCCTGTACCAGATAATTAATATGTTGGATAAATAATGCAATTAACTGATAAAAATGATATCTTAAAATAATGTATTTGAATCGATGAAAAGGGAACATGCTTCCAATATTATGTTCGATCCAACACATGTCCAAAATATCAGCTGAAACGAATACATTTAATCCACGTTCATGTCTAGCCCTTTTCACACGTATGGTGTATGCGTGCGGCATTGCTGACAAATAAATCTCATGGAATAACTGATAAAAGTTAGGCCCAATTTGTAACCCGAAAATCGGACGGCATGTTCTGTGGGCCTACGAGTCACGTCACAAGACGCTCCAGTAGATGAACACCGCCCCTTTCTCCTTTGTTTGGCAGTGTATCAAAATTGAATCTGAACGCAAAACCCAAAAACGAGATCATTTTTGCCATCACTTTTTTCCTTGCTTTCATCTAATTGATACGCCATGTCAATTTTAACGGAGTAAAAAATTACACATTTTAAATGTGAAAAATTAAAAAATGTTTAAAAATAAAAGAAAAAGAATTATTTTTAAAAGTTATCATGTTTACAACTATATTTTTAACGAGATAAATAGTGATTAAGGATAATGTTTCCTTTTAGGGCAATATTTGAGATTATTTTTTCTTTATTTAGAATGTACGTCTAAAATATACTATTTATTAAAATAATTATTTATTTTTATTTTTTATTACTTTTATATTAATTTTCACACTTAAAACTTATTTCTTTTCATAATATCAGATTTAAATAAAGAAGTCTTTATTTGTATAGATTGGTTGATTATCTTTTAAATGAAATGAAATTAGCGATCACACGAACACGCACACACGCACAGACATTAATTCGATGAAGATCAAACCATAATATAAACGCTAAAAACTCATCAAAACAAAAACTCCCACACGAGCTTTCGCATCCCTCATATTTTACGTAACCAAACACGCCCTTAAGCGAGTTAATTATTGAAGCTGAAAAAATACATCCGGACATCCGGCTTGTATTTTATACGCTCGAGGCTCGGGCAAAGGAGTTGCTGAGCGGAAAGGACGGTGACTCGGATCTGACTCGGTGAGTGGCGATGGCGACGGATAACGGCGATCCGACTCGGATAATGGTGGCGGTGAACGAGTCGACGATCAAGGGCTACCCACACGCGTCGATAAGCAGTAGAGGAGCGTTCGAATGGACTGTCAAGAAAATCATTCGCTCTAATACTTCTGGTTTCAAACTTCTTTTCCTTCATGTTCAAGTACCGGATGAAGATGGTATAAGAAACTCAAATTAAGCGTTGATTTTCTTTCACAATTTTTTCGAGTTTAACTTTTCGTACTCCTGATTGTGGCGGTGACTATTTTAATTTTTGCTGTTTTTTCATGAGTTCTCGATGTAATATATATATATATATATATATATATAGCATTTGACTAGGCATTGATTTCCTCTGGTAAGTTTAGTCTTTGGAGCAGATGCTAGAAATGAAGGATTTTTTCTTTGGTGTGTGGATATTTGTTTGTGTTTCTGGACTGATTTTATTTCGAAAAACTGATTAAATTTTCGGTAACATGGATAAATCGATCGACACGCTGCGTGCGCGTGTGTGTGTAAGAGAGAGAGAGAGAGAGAGAGAGTGGTAATGTGTGCCGCCAGTTCATTTTTGTTTCTTGGAGGTTATTCTATCTCCTTCCCAAATTTATGCTTGCATATTAGTTTGAATTTCGCTACAGCTTTGAGATTATTCTGGATTGGGAATATCTGGTGCACTGCGGCATGTTTTGATATGTGCCTAATTCTCTGTATTTTTTCTATAGATCATTATTAATGATGTGTCATGGTACTTTGTCCTTACAATCAAATGCTACGGTATGAGATTTCACTGTAATGGGCTACAAACCTTGAAATAATACTTTTGGCCCATGTATATTTTGGTCTCTGCTTAATCCTGTTTTGAATATTTGATGCTTCATCTATATGATCGGTGGAGAATGCTAAATTCCCCCGTTTTGTTCAGGTTTTGATGACATGGACAGCATTTATGCTTCTCCAGATGATTTCAAGAGTGTGAAACACAGAGACAAAATAAGGGGGCTGCATCTATTAGAGTACTTTGTGAACAAGTGCCATGAAATTGGGGTATAAAATCTTGCCACTTCAAGCCTGCCCTCTTTGATATAAACATGCTCACATGTGTTGGGCTTTGCAACTTTGTCATCGTCCTTAGCAACCAATTTGGCCAGTCAGCTTTTCTCAACATTTCTTGGTTTCTGAAGTACCTCTAATAAATTACAATCATGTTTGCAGGTTGCCTGTGAAGCATGGATTAAGAAAGGCGATCCTAAAGATGTCGTCTGCCATGAGGTAAAACGGATCCAACCAGATTTTCTCGTAGTCGGAAGCAGGGGTCTTGGTCCTTTCCAAAAGTAAGCATATATAAGATTTTATTTTGTATATCAACTGCTTTAGGTCAGTCTATTGCTTTTATAAAACACTTGGTTTGAGAAGTGGATCATTTTACAAGATGATTGTTAAAAAAAGGAGAAAAGTATAGAACAATGGGGCTTGTTCATGATTCTGCTAAATGGGCATCACTGAGAATTCTAGAGGAGATTTCATTGAGGGAGCGATGAAATTTCGGATAAACATTGCAGGGTTTTCGTTGGAACTGTGAGCGACTTCTGCACAAAGCATGCAGAATGCCCTGTCATTGCAATCAAGCGCAGTGCAGATCAGACTCCTCAAGACCCTGTTGATGACTGATTGATTCTACGACACTGTTGTTCCTAAAGCCTATTTATTTCAATGTAAAAGGGCATCACTCTCTAGCCTCACCTCATGATGTTTGGATAGTTGTTTGGCGCTTTGCATTTAACGCAATCCCTTGTTAAAACCCTAGGCTATGTTTGTTTTCATTTTTTCAACCAAAAAATCACTCTTTAATTATTATACATTTTAAATATTATCTTTATCTCTCTTATTTTTATACATGTTTTTCAAGAAAAATACACATCAAAAAATCAAAACAAACTTAGCCCTACTTTTATTAGCAATCTGGAACGACACTGCATTAAGTGCGGAATCATATTCTATTGTTTAACGTTTCTTCTGCACCTCCCTTTGTAGATGAATTACAGCCATTACTGTAAATGCATGTCGTGCATGGAGTGTGACACTAGCGGAATCTGCTAGCATGTGGGATTTGTTATGACCAACAACCAAATTCTTATTATAGAAGCTACTTGGAGATGGCAACTCAACTCCCAGACAGAATAATCAACATTGGCACCATTTTTGACTTGTTAACTGTCTACAAGAAAATCTAGTATCCAGTCATATCCATTTAGCTTTGTTTATTAATTTTATTTATTACTATAACCTAGGTAGTTCATTAGTATGGAGGTCATGTTAGACGATGACCTTTTCCCCCTAGCACCTTCGCTATTTTTAAAAACCAAATGTGAGAAAATCAGACGTCACAATCATGCGCGTTCAGGCTTCTGCTGCACAAAAATGTGACTTACAAAAGAGAAGCCAATGATTCAGACATCAACCAAATGCAAAGGAAAAGGCAATTATCTCATGACCGAACAAAATGTCGTGCCTAAAGCGCGAGTGGCGCCAATAAGAATAATCTGCCAAACAGAACATACTGCAGATAAATGGGACGCAAGTGATAAATTTTGAAGACATCCAGAGTCAACAATATACTCTCTTTTCGATTAAGCATCTCCAAGAAACTTAACTGATGGCCTAAAAACCGTTCAGGCTAACTGATAAAGAGGGTTGGAGTTGAATTGTGTAGGGGGACTATAATGAGCAAAGTAGGATGTCCGATCCAATAGCCTCAGACTACTAAACTATAACACCACTGGTTGTACTATTAATATCATACATGATTCCTGAATAAGAAGAAAATGAACAAGGAACAGCAGCTGTCCTCGCAAAGAAAGATGCTACTTCATACATGAGGATTTCTCGGCCATGACTTGTACCTTCTCACTCACTGTTTCTACATTTTCCAAGAGATTTTTCATCTCATCCTTCAAACCAGATTTTTCCTTGAGCGAAAATTTGGAATGGTAATTTTCCAGAATCGCCGTCATTATATCAAGTTTTTGCCTGATGACTTGAACATCCCACAAAGAATCATCTGAAGCTGGTTGGGAAGAGCGTGGTGGTTCATCATGAGCCCGCCTACGAGAAAATATTTTTGAATGAGAAGCACTGGACTTTGTGCCTGCTGGAGAATGCTGCAACCAATAGTTAACAACATTCTCAGCACCAAATGGTCTCTGACTTATTGATGACTTAAAGGCAGCTTCAGCATCAGAATCTTTCATATAGACAATCCGGGCAGAGTGAGAATCTGTCATCAAATGCGTTTCCTTTTCGTTGAGGCTCCCAAACTTGGAGAACAGCCTCACAATTTCCTCCTCTGATGGCAAAGGGAATTCAGGTGCAAATGTCAGAAAAAAGCAGGACGAAGCATTTTCCTCTAATTTCTTTGAATTACTTCTCCCATGAGAAATTTCAGTAGCTCTCTTGGACCTTGATGCATTTGCCTTTCTTGCAGTTTTCTGCTCTTCATGAGTTCTCTTTGCAGCTTTGTCCTTTTCGCTGGCGAGGTCGTGCTCTTGATTTGCTTGCCGAGAGGGTAATGATTTTCTCTTCCTGCCGGTTTTACAATTTTGATATACTTTATAGTCCAGTCCATGTAAGTAGGTCGAACTTCTTAGTGCAGAAACAAATGCCCAGACCATATCAAGAGAACCCTTCTTGCTCAAGTAACGAGAGTCAACAGCAGCAAACCGGATATCCACCAGCAATTCATCTATAGGTACATTCACATCAGATACAGCAAAAGTTAATTTATCGTTCCTCTCTACAGTCCGAGGACTGGCTTTAACAGATGTATCAAGCACTTTCAGATGGCCATTAGTCATTTTTTCATCACATGACTTATCAACAATCTTTGAAACAGCGGCAGATGCACAAAGGTCTCCAGAAGCCTCCACGATGTGCTCTCCCACCTGATCTACCTTAGGAATTTTATCAGATTCTTTCTGCATCTTAAAGTTTGAATTTCCCATCCTCCACCCAGGACTTGTATAAGGAGGACATAAGTACTTACTCTTCTTCCTTTCCCTTGGTGACAATCCCATTTCTGCTTCCTCATTGGCATCAATAAAAGTATTTTCAGCAGCACAAACCTCAATTTTCTTAGGTTTTCCTGACAAAGTACCACTTAGATCATCCCCAGTACCACTGGTAGTTGATATTTTAGGTGATTCAAAAAACCCTACCTTTCTCTTCTTACCCATCTTCACTGTTGAAGAAGCCACTAGTGTACGACCTTTCTCTACTTCTCCATCATTACTTTTCTTCCTTTTCTTGGAGGATGTGGACTTCCCAACACCTTTGCCATCTTTGATGGTGGTTCCCTCCTGACTTTTTGGATTGGCATTAGTCTTTTCTCCCATAAGCTCAGCAACACTTTTTTGTTTCCTCCTATGATAAATTTTATCATCTGACAAGGCCTGGGACTTTGTGGCATTAACTGTGGGTGAACAAAACAACTCATCTTCCAGAGGCCCCAGGATAGGGACTTCAATTGGAACACTAAAATCATTAGAAACCTCATTCGAAGTTTTATTGTTGTCTTCCATGCCTTCAATATGAAGGGGTTCACAGTATATAGGCAACGGATGACAACCTTCGGCACGATAGAGTGCAGAGATCAAGCTTCTCACAATTGCAAACTCTAACACACTATCGACAGAAACAGCCTTTGCAAAGTGCATCACTTCTGAAAGGATATCAGTGGGCTTATATTGAGGCACAGAAAGCCGACGAATATCCACCTCTGGTGCAGGAATTCCTGCTTTGACTCCAGCATTTGACACCAGCGGCCTAGCAAGGCCGTCTCTTTTATCCAATGGTACACACCTACAAGTCATTTCAGACTCCAAAAGTCTACCAATCTCATCAACAGCCCTCCATATAGCATTGTTAAAGCTCTTAGAATTACTATCCACTGACATCTCTTTGAAGTTCTCCAAAAAGGGTTTCAACTGTGAAGGCAGGCACCAAGAGCAAGAGCCATCCCCAAAGAAGGCTACAAGGAGACGACCCTCTTGGCGATGTTTCATGGCAAACTCTGAGGCATCTCTTAGATCATAAACCTGCCCAGGCCACCACGGATGAGACTTAATTTTACCCCAAACGAAATCCCCCACACGAAACCCATGTTCCCAATCCTCCAACTTCTCACCATTTCCCTGTTCACATCCCTCAACACCTGGATTTAAAGATTTTCTCCCAGTTACATTCATTTTCTTACAATCACTAGCCCTGCTTCCTCCATTATCCGTGCAAGAACCCTCTCTATCTTGGATCTTTTCATCCCTCACAGGAACACCGCCACAATAGCCAACAACGCCGGCCCTGACATCATTCCTCTGAACTAAGTCACGTGAACCACCATTCAACTCGCGGCTCAAATCCCCGATTCCGGTTTTCTCTTTCTCCATTTTACCTAAGCAGTTATTGCTATCAAAAGTAGATTCTTCAACGGTTTCAGTCTCAACAATTCGGTTCGTAACATTAACAGCAGCAGCAGCAGACCCATCGTCTTGCTTCTCGTCAGAATCCCAATTCCGCTTTTCTATAGAACCAGAGCCGCCTTTAAGATTGTCAGAATTATCAGCAAGAATTTTTGACGCAGCTAAAATATCTTCCAGACCAGCCATATATATGTATATGAAGAAGAACAAATTCCCTAATATTTTCTTCTTGAACGATTTCACCGAAAGCTTCGGTTATCAACAACTGAAACATCAAAAGAGAAAGGACACACATTAAATAACTGAACCGTTAAATATCAACTGACAGGAAAAAGTCAACCACAAACTCCTGTAGGGCATTTCGCTTAAACCCCCCGAACGAGCACGAAAACAAGGAAACGCGCCACACCCTGACAACTATTGCGGCAAACATTTGAATTAGAAAAGCCAAAAATATAATAAACAACAAGTGCCAGTTTCTCTATAGCATTTCGCTCACAGCCAATTAATAATAAACAAAACCGAAAAAAAAAAAATCCAATCCCTACATGAAGTATAGAAAACAACAAAAATAACTGAAGAGTATAGAAAATACCAGAAACACAACAATTCTTCTACTCAACTAAAACGTCGTCAGTTTCCTCAGGAAGCATCTCCTTCAACATTATACCGGCCGAGGCAGAACTTTTCCGAAGTGCCTCTCAGAAATTAGGGTTTGAGATATTAATGATTCAGAGCTGCAGCGTAATAGAGCGTATCTCTTTTCTAAAAGAGTAATAATTACCGAATATAAATGCTGAGCTGAAAGTACCCTTTTCCAGGCGGTGACGTTTCCTTCGCAACTGTGATTTGAAATGTTTCAAAGGTTTCTCATGCTACTCTCGAGAATACAATATTTGAGAATACTCGCGGCCTCTCGGGTGGATTTGTAAAATCGTGAATCTGGAGTCCGGACGTGGGAGGGCGACCGAGCGAGTGGCTTGGACGCAGATTCGGCGGAGGGTTGTCTGACAACGAAAGTTGAACTTTGGGAGGCTGTGACTTACAGTTGTCAGTTCACGTTTTCAAGGGGGTCCAGGAAAGGAAGGGGCTTTTCCCAGTTATTTCTAATGATATTTGCATTTTTATTATAACTAGAAAAAATTATAAAATATATGTTAAAAGTATATATTTGTATAGCTGTTTCATTTTTTGAATTAGAGTCAATATATTTATTTAGTTGTGCTTATCATATCGTATAACAAATAATTCTATTCTTTTACTTTTAAAAAAAATTAATAAGTTAAATAAAACTAATAAAAATGTAAATTTTAAATTTTAACATCACAAGTTTCATAGATAAATATCTTTTAATTAAATAAAAATAATAATTAAGGCGAATATCATTTAAATTTTGATTTTTATAATAAATTTTTAGTTATAAGAAAATAATTTGATTATGTATATCACCTTAAATTCATTAAGTGAAGTAAAAAATAAATAAAGAACAAATTATTCAAATTTTGAGTTGCACAAATAAATGTGAAAAATACATATAAATTTATTATAATAATAATTATTTATAATCTAGAGATTTGATTTGAAATGATTTTAGAATTTGATAACTTATACATTGAAATACATTTGTATTAGTAAAAATTTTATTCTAACGGTGAGAATCAACTTAATGATATTTAATCAAAATAAATTCAAAACTCTATTATATTAAAAAAAAAGAAATACTTTTTATATTTATTGTAGAATTTGTAATTTTATATAACATTACAGTGGAGTGAATTTAATCAAAATTATTTTATCTTATGATTTAACGTATTGACCCTTTAATCCATATACTTATGTGTGCTTACTACTTTGTGGATTCTAAGGCAGTATAATAAAATATAATTTATATAATAATAAAAATTAATAATTTATAAAAAAACAATTTATATCAAAATAAAATTATTTGAACTTCATAAATAATTTAATGAAAAATTAAAATTATTCTTTTAACTCTTAATTGAAAATAAATTTTCGATTATCTTATTATAGTATAAACATTCTCTTTTTCAATTTTATTTATCAATATATATTTTATTTTTAAATTGATACACTAAAAACAATAATTTATTAATTACTTAAATAGATTTATTGAAATAAAAATTATCATACCGTTAATATTTTAGAACATACTTTGAAATTCTATAATTAAATTATTCATAATTATTCTCTATTATTTCACATTGATTTTTAACAAAATTACTTATATCGATTTTAATTATATTGAATTTCAAATTATCATTTCGGCACCTTCTTACATATAAACATTTAAAATTCTTAAATAAATTTTGTCCATGCATCACTAAATTTGATTTCATTTTTTTATCTTTGTTTTCTTAATCCAAAATATTACATCAATATGGTATTTAATCAATATTTTAAAAATAATTTTGATCATTATGATTTTAATTTTCATAATTTATGAGTTAAGGATATTGATTCTTTAATCTATAATTTATTTATTTAAGATCTTAGCACATTATTGAATCATATTTTGTTTCTATTTGTTTTATATGGTAGTTTGTAAAAATATAATTAACAATAAAATAAATATAATAATATTCAAAGAATTATCACATATTTTATAAAAATAATAGCCAAATATTGATTTTTTGATCTAGATATTTTATGATATATTATTATAAGAATAGAGGTCTTTATAATATTTTTTGATAATATTGATAGTTAAAAATTCATTCATTTCAAATATTTTATAATATATACAAAATTTATTTATTCAAAATTTTATTTTATTATTATAACTTTATTAATGTTGCAGTCTGTCTTTTCGTTCATATTTTCATTCAATTGATATTTACACTTACAATTTTTTACAATTCATTTTATTTTATGTTTATTTTGTGATATAATTATGATATTGATATTTTTTAGTGAATTAGGATGTGATTAGATGGACACAGGACACTCGATTTTCGATAAATTATTTGAGAAAAAGTGAAAAAAGAAGTGAGAATTCTTTTTAAAAAAGAAATGAGATATGGAATATAGGATATCGTTTATCAATAGATTATGTATTATAATGTAATAATTGTAAAACTGTGACAAATAATTTCATAGTAAGATATTAAAAGTATATAAATTTGTGTTTGAATGAATTAAATAAATTTTGTGTGATTGATATTATTAGCATTGTTTTCATCATCATCATCATCATCATTGTTTTCATCATCATCATCATCATCATCATCATCACTGTTATTAATTCGTCTTGTTGTTTTCTTAATTATTATCTATAAAGCAGAATAATTGTTCAAATGAAACTGTTATTAATAAATAAGTTTAACATAATAAAATCTAGTTGTTAGCCTAATTAGACAAACAAAAAGGCACATGACCAAAACATAATTTGTCTGTCGTGACTCTTTTCGTTCCTTCTCCACTCGAAAGCTTAACAGGCTGGTTTGTGTTCATTTAACACTTTATTGAAGATGTTAATCAATCTACAATCGCAAGTGCTCGAAAAACCAGACTCGACGAAGAAACCACTGCCAAGTACTAAAATGTCACCTCCAAGCACCGTAAACAGAAGCATCGTTTACCATCGCTACTTTCCTTCACGCCTATTCCAAGTCCTGAATTGTACGAAGCCTTGCTTTCTCGTCTACCATCCATCAATGGAGGCCTGCAACTTAATGAGCATAATCACTTGTATGCAACCCCTTCAATATGGAGCTCCAAGTGTAAGGAAAACATTTCTTTTGAAAAATTCTGCATCAAATAATGAAGAAATCTGATTTTTATGAATTTACAAGCTGTGTTATTTAATTAACTAATTTGATATCTATATTGATAATTTTATTTCATATTTATTTATTTTTTATTCATTGGTTATATAGTTATGGGGTCAATACCCTCCAACAAATTCCTTTTTATTTTTCTAAATAAAATTATGTTGTTATAAGTTAGTTTATTATAAATTTAGATTCATAAATAATTTTTCCAAATTAGGAATTTTTTTAATTTTTAATTATACGTAATTTATAAATAACTTAAAATTTTATTAATGTCTACTATTTAGATATTTCTATTTTACACAACTTAGATATAATTGTACAACCTTTTTGAATATGTCGTGATTATATCAATATTTTACTATCAGAATACATATTAATTAAATATTCCATTAAGTTCTTACTACTAAAATATTCCTATTTTATATAATTTAAAGATAATTACAAAAATAATTTAGATATATTAGAACTTAATTAATCTTCTACTATTAAAAGATAAATATTTTAAATAAAAAATTATATAACCTTGTTTACTATAACAAATATAGATATTTAATTACAGATATACATGTCACTTAATAATTGACAAAACTATTCTTATATTTTTTCATAGTATAGATGATGAAGTTGAAAAGTGCATTTTTTTATCCAATTTATTATGTCAATGTGGAACACTACACCATGGCTCGTGCCCTGAGAAAATAACATGAATTTTAAATAACATTATTTATTTATTTTATTTCCGTAACGTTATGGGGAAGGGGTGTTCAAAAAGAATTAACCAAAATTTTCGCTTATATTGTACTAATTAAATATTATGCGCAGAGTGCATGCGACGGCTGTGAAGACTTGGGTTTGGATTGGGAGAGGTACGACTGAGGTCATTTTGTTGAGAGATTGGGCTGGGGTTGCAGCTTGGTCTCAGCGTTTTTTAGCTGACGGGTTTCTTTGGGCCCAGCACATGATTATTATTGGAGCCCAAAAAAAAGAAATGAATAATGAATATAATAACAAAAAGACCAAAATGGGGCATTCCGAGAATCGAACTCGGGACCTCTCGCACCCAAAGCGAGAATCATACCACTAGACCAAATGCCCGTGTGGTGAGCTTTCGTACATTTTTTGTTTTTAGTGTCGTAGTCTTGGCTGGGATCTATAAAAGTGGTCTCTAACTTGATTCTAGCTTGGCAACGTGGGATCATTAGACGTGCATATCAAGATTACGCTAGTCTGTTGGGCAATTCTAAGTTCTTTCATGTTCTAAATAAATTGCTTTAGGCAAATTCTTCCAGAATGGATTGAGCATGAGTTATGCAGTTTGCTTTTGGAACCTGATTTGTGAGAATTCAATCAGGATTAGGCCTCACATATATATAGTACGCGCGCGCCATGAGTGGATCATGGGATTAACAAATTTGAATATATATGAGAGGTGAAAACGAATGCTCTCACTCTCAGCCTTTTTCCGCCTCAAGCCAAATTATGTTTGTATATGAGGAGTGTCGGATCTCACTGCCCTATAAATGCTACAACATTTGGCATTGCATCATATCATCACGATTCGTGAACATGAAAGTTCCCAAAGACGCCAATACAACAGTTCACCACCTTCTGCGCCTTCTACCATACCAGTATGCAAAGGCTGCTATTGATGCGGCAACAATAACTCCAGCAGTTGCATGCCAAGCATATAATGGTCTCTCCAGTATCATACTAGAATCACACCCGACATCAGTTGGTGGCGAAGATGGAGGTTTCTGGCTCATGGACAAGGCAAATCCCAAGCCCTGCCTCTCAACCTCAGCTAAGTCTTCTATTTTAGGTTTAAGCCTCGCAGCCTGGGCTATGGCCTCGTACTGTTCTTTAGTTCCACCCTCAAGGAAAGACCCAACAAGTTGGCCCTTATGTATCCAGTAGGCTCCGAAGGTGTTTCCAGAGAAATCACCAAAGTGGACAACTTCCCCTGCATTGTCCCCATAAAACTGCCAAGACAGTGTGAAGACTCTGGAGTAGAAGAAGGGCAGGTAATCAAATTCACCAGTTTTTTCAGGTCCCATGATTGCAGCAACTGCATGCCTAGCCGACTTTCTTGCAGAATCAACATGTTCTAGCCTCCGTGTTTCTCCAATAATTTTGACTGGAAAGGCAGCGACATCTCCAACTGCAAAGACCGAACTGTTGCTTGATTGCATTTTGCCATTCACTTTGATTCCTCCCTTCTCCAAGGTCAGTTGACCTTCAAACAAACTAGTGTTTGGACGAATCCCAATCCCGATCACAACCATATTTGCTGGAAGTTTGCTTCCATCTCGAAGATTAACAGCTGTGACCTGCAAGAGAAGTTGTTGATCTAACTGATTGCAGCACGTGCAGGCCGAATATTTGCAACATAGTAAAAATTCTTCATCATGACAGCTAGAAACCACTAACCATGAGTTCATTTGTCAATCTTTACAGGTCTTAGTTCTGTTAATTGGGTAATAATCATATAGGTGCCTGTGAGATTGTTTCTAAAATTGCAGTAGCTAGTTCACAGCCAAACTCGAAGTGTTCATAACCGGGTTCATAGTTTTCAGGCAAGTGATTATGCTCTTCAGCAACAATCATCATTAATTAATTGCAGTGCATCAGCACAAAGAATATAGTCACGATTCCATGTAGATGAAAATTTTACCCTTCCATCTGAGTTAAAATCAAAAGATGTCAGCACTGTTCCTTTGATAAACTGCACTCCTTTGGACTGGTAAAATTCTTCATAGTATCTAGCAATCTTGGGGGTAAATAATCGAGCCACTGCAGAAACCAAATAGACCAAATAAATTGCAAATGAAAGTTATAAACGAAGTCCACAATTAGAGCAACAAGTTTTCTGGATTGAAACTGGTGATGAATGCAAGTGACCGAGACAAATGGAGGGAGGGAAAAGTAACATCACAATCTATTTCTCTATATAATTGTATTTTATCATATTAAATTTCATGACGGTTTGACCACATATAGAAGTTAAAGCATGGAAATGGAAATAAAGACATAATAGAATTACTCACTGCAGTGTGCCTCTGGAAAAACCATTGTCACATTCAATTTGTTTATCACTAAAGATGCTGCACATTCCATTCCTATATAGCCGCCACCAATAACAACAGCATTTCCACCAGTACAAGATTGCATCACACTTACAAGTCTGTCTGCATCAGCCAAATCTCGCAAATAACACACATTCGCTGCATCTGATCCATTTACTCCAAACTCTTCAAGCTTCAAGGCCTGTAAATGATGCACAATCCAATCAGAGTCATAAAATTTTATTCTTTCAATTATGTGAACTGCTGAGGCCACATTTATTGAACTTGGGCATTAACTTTAAAGTTGGTCCAAGATACATGACCATGAAGTCAACAATGACATGGAGTTTATTAGATTAAAGTGATTGAAATTGGACAGCCAAGAACATGCTATTCTTCAGGAATTCTTTAACAATCTGAGACACCACTTCATTTAGGGGGAAATGTATGTGACTTCCCAGGCTTGAAAACCCTAAAATATGCCTTATTCTTGACCAAGTAAAGCAGGGACCTTATGATAGAACAGCATGAGGCTCAAAAGCAAAACAGGCAGAAGACCATGTAATTTTCTTTCAATCTTTAGGGGGAAATCAATCCCCAGAAACTATTTATCAAGACACAAAAAGATAAAACTGCCTATCAATCACAACAATATCAGCATATGGAAATATCCTCAGTTCAGTACCCGAGCACCAGTTGCAACAATGAGATACTTGTAGCTTATGGTTTCTCCTGTTGCAGTTACCAATGCCTTTCGCCTCACATCAGCAGACTTAACTCGAGTCCCAAGAATCAATTCAATTCCTAAAGAATTACATTTAAAGTAAATCACAGCAAAGTAAGAGTTCAGCATAAAAAAAATTTGTTTTCAAACCAGTTTAGTAAATGCTGAACACAAAAGATAGTTTTACCAGCCTGTGCCTATCCCAGACTAATAGAAGAAGCACGTGTCCTGTGGGAGGTCATCTTATTAATATTTCATTTATTAATGGAAGTAACCAACTTAGAAAGAGTGTTCCATGAAATATGCCCTTCCAAATATTATTAAGATTGTGGAACCCAAGAACCATCACCTTGGGGTTGGATGCAAAGGTAATGACTTCAATCCTCATATAAAAATAAGAGCAGATTCAAGACTTATCACCTTCACATTTGAATCAGATTCTAGAATTATGATTAGGGGAATGAGCTGCAAATCAAGCCACAAGTTATTCCAAAACCATGAATCTGAAGCTCTTCACTGTTGAATCTCTTGTTCAACTATAAAGCTGTAATTCTAGTAATAGACTATAAACATCCTCAAACAGATGCTTGCCTTTCATATCAAGTTTTGTGGCTTGCACTGTTAATGAAGAAATGCCAAATTACAAGACTTAAAATCCAACAAAAACACTAACCTAAATAATACTTTCACACATTTTAAAATTGTTTTCAGATAATACTCATTGGTGTCGTTTAAAAAACTAGTTTAGGTCAAGAGCCTCTTATCCAATAAGCTCATTTGTCAAAAAGGCTGTCATTTATTCAAATGAAAAGTCCTAAAACAAGTATATTGCTAAAAGAAAATTACCATGTTCTTTATACCATTTTGGAGCCATTCTTTCCTCATTGGTACCCACACAACAGTGAAATGAAGGGAGGCGTGCAGCTCCTGCACGCAACAATATATACTGATATTAAATCATATAGAATATAAACTCCTCATTCTCACATATACAATTGGCAAGGCTGATACTAACTTCACATGCACATCCCAGACAGAGAGTAGATGCAAATGTATCATGAAAGGTGATCGATGTACACCTTTGAAATTCTTAAGACAAAAATATCAAAGATTAAATGCAATAGCAAACTGTTTTTCATAGCAAGAGTCAAGGAAATAATTTTTCATTACGGGCGCAACATAATGCTTTCAAAATCAAATATATCAATAAGCTAAAAGTTGAAAAATCACCGAGGCTTTAACCACTCTCTGATTCTATGTCAAATCACGAGTTAAAGTATGCATGTGTGTGTGTATTAAAATTGCCAGCAAACCATCAATTCCCCCTTTATTTTCATAACAGATGCCCATATTTTGCATTCATACTAGGCACAAGGTAAACATAGATAATAACACATCTACAGGTAGTTACAAAATGTTTTTTAACCAATAACAACAGATAAATCTAACAAACAAAACATGGTTTTCTAGGAAGTCAACTTTAAGCATTGCATTCCAAACTCATGGGGGATGTGAATTGTAA
Source organism: Avicennia marina (assembly GCA_019155195.1). Taxonomy (NCBI): domain Eukaryota; kingdom Viridiplantae; phylum Streptophyta; class Magnoliopsida; order Lamiales; family Acanthaceae; genus Avicennia; species Avicennia marina. The sequence continues at coordinate 13,634,847 of CM032765.1, forward strand.
GATTATTGAACCTTCAATTATACCAAGGAGAAACATTATAATTTCAGGGTGTTGATCAGTATTTATGCATGAAAGGAATTTGCCACAACTTGCCGATCTAGGAATCATGAGGGAATAAATACCTTCTGGAAGTAAATAACCTTTGCTTAATGCAGGCCTTTCATAGGGTGCGACCTGCATAAGACATGACAAAATAAACAGCATATAAGATGAATAAAGAAATCACTCAAACCTTTATAATACATACAGATACAACTTGCAATTTACTATTAGCCACACTCATCTTACCTCAAAATAAAAGTACACTTTTGGAGAGCATATTTGGTCTCTCAAACCATGAAACAAGAGTGATAATGCAATATGCATATGGCTGTAAAAGAACCTTGCTTGGGATGCAGTAAAAGTACATATTTGATCTCATGCTTGATGAGGAAAAAATAAATAGTTTTTGATTGCAGATGTTTTAGAGTCAAAATATAAATTATTGATACACACTCAATTCTTTTTCTACATAATTTTTCTTTTTTCAGAATGTAAGCCTTGGAACTATACGCTATAGCCACAATAATTCTAACATCCTCAAACAGGACCTACACACTTTAACTTTTGCACGGTAGAAGTTCTCAAAGCTGTAACAGGGTACGGCTTTCTAGTCAAGGAAATAACATATGCAAGCCAGAGAAAATTGCTGAGGAAGTATTAAATGGTTCTGAAAATATAAAGGGTTAATCTGGATCATCCAAGACTATTAACAGAAGACTAAAGAATCCCTCCATACAAAGTTTATAAGGAAAAAAAACAACTAATTTCGGCTCTCCGAAGCCGGAACTAAATGACATATACTTAATTCAAATTGCATCTTCAAATTCCAGCTGATGCAAGCCTCAAATTCCATACGAATAAATACTACTTTCAGACGCACACCCAAATGGTAAAAGCAATACCATTGGCATTGGCAGCAATTACGTGCAGGAAACAATTAACTAACAGGGATTCGACAATCGGGAACTGCACATACATAACAACACATACAAATACATCCACATATAGAACAGAACGAGAGGAGAGAAAGGCTACAGGTTCTTCGGAGATGATGCAAAGTTCGCCATGAGAGACACCTCTCTTGACAAATTCATGGGCGGCGTAGCCAGCTGCAACTCCACCTCCTACTACCACATACACAAACGCCCTCCCCATCTGCGGCTTCAATCCACCACCCCTGCCCCCCTCGCTCAATTTATATATTAGCTTCTAGGAATTGTATACATAGAATATGAGCTTACTTTCTCTCTCCCCCAAGAAAGAAGAAAACTATAAAGAATTTCTCCTTCCTACAGAGTTGAGCCACCTCCTCAGGATTGACCCACGTACCAAGTAACTACCACTTTGATTATGATACCTCTCTCTCTCTCTCTACATTTTTCACCCTTTTCTCTCACTTTGCGTTCCTTCAAATAAAATTTTGGATAAAAATATACGTGTACTATATTGAAAACATGGGGGAAAATGGGATTGCGATGGGTCTAAAAATAGGGTTCATAAATGCTCAATCCCTTCAATCGCACATCAAGATGTACATTTGGGGTTCTGCCTTGAATTTTGCTTGTGAATTTATGGTTTTGCCCTTGGATTCGGTGGGCTTTTCTCCAAGCGAAGTTGGTGGACGAGCAATCACGTGGCTAACACTCGTAATTAATAAATATTATATTCTCAGTATATGATATCTTGGCCGTGCTTAATTTGAACGACAGTGCAGCAAGAATTATTTTATTTTAGTTAATTAAAATCTTTAATGAAATAAAAGTCTAAGTATAACTTTATAAAATTATAAGATAAATAATTTAATTTAATAACCCAGATAAAATAATTAAAATATTACATTTCTTTTATAATAATTCAATATACTGTTATGATCTCATATTATTAATTGAATTATTTGTATATTAAAGTTGTAATAACAAATAATTATAATTATCTTAAATACTCATTTAATTAATTCATGTAAACTCTTTATATTTTAAAATAATTTTTTAGATTATAATTACTTCCTCTAAAACGAATATAGCCCCAATATAATTGTACACCGGAGAATGGAAATGCAAATCTTGATTTTGTTCATAAATTTGCATGCAAAAATTATTCTTTTGAAGTTAGTGATTTAATGTCGTTACTTCAAATTAAATAAAATTTACATAAAGATTATTAAAAAGATACAATCTCGTGTTAAGGTAAAACAAACTTGAAACAGACGTGGATGTGAAGATTTAGGTTTGATTATGGGCTCCATTGAGTTGTGGGACCCAGATGATGGGATGGGCCAATCATCGGCCTCCCGGAATTTTGATTTGGATTGGGTTGGAAGAGTGATCATCATGTATTTCTGGATGAGGCCTTTAATCTCTACCACTCCATAATTTTTTATATTTTTCATATTATTATCCTTTTCAATTTTTTTTTTGTTCGCAATCCAGAAATTAAATTAGATTAAATTTAACCTATTTTTTGAGGGGTTATTTCGTTGGTGAATGAGAAATTTTGTTTTGTAGCTACCCCATGGCATGGCAGTGTAAGATGGGAAAATCTCAGAATTTTCATATTTTGGGAAACGAGATAAATCTATAATCTAATGAATTTAACAGATATTAATAGGCGCAAGATAGACATTGAAAAATGTTATATTTCGGACAGAATTTTTGTATAAAATTTTATATTTTTATAAAATTTAATATATTCTCGTAATCTTGTGCTTGAAAGTGGTGATTAGTTAGTGATGTTATCATGAAAACCGCAAAACTATTGGAGAAAAAGTTCCACTCTAGGAATAACTAATTATTTTCAAATATTTCATGTAAAACTTAAGAATAATTTTTTAACAGAAAGAGATAACATGAATGAGATGAATAGTTACCTACTAGCATTTATGCATGCTTGTTCAGGGTGCTGTTTAAAAATTATCATACTAATAAAATATATTTTATTTTGATTAATGTAATTCAATTACATTATTTGATCAAAATTTTGCATAAATTTAAGAAGATATTGATAATTAATAAGGTATCTACAATATAAAATTATACGAAATACTTAAAAGAAAATCAAAGAGAAGCCAACTGAAGATTAGATAATTATGAAGTAAACATAAAACAAGTTAAAAGATATTTGATAAATAAATAAAAGTTTTAAAATAAAAATTTATAAATGATATTGAAAAGGAAATATATATATGTGTGTGTGTGTATTTATATTTTAAGTCTTTATATTTAAAAGATTAAGGCAATTATAATACCATCTTCGTATTTCCTACACAGTATAGATTTAATAAGACTTGCAGGGTTAGCATTCAAAATCTCATCCTCGATTGCTCGGCGATGGAGTTAAGGATCACAAATGTCGTTAGCCCATCGGGAGTAAAGGCCCACTACATTATAAGTGGAAACCCAAAGTAGTTTCCGACACCAAACAAGGCATGAATGGAAGCGCATTGCTTTTTTGGGCCCGCATTGGAATTCAGAGTCATGTCTCTCCAAATATACACAGTATGTATTTATATTTTATACATACACTAATTTTTTCCATTTTTTTTATTTCTTTAATACATAAAAGTATAGTTTAGTTTATTTTCTTGAAGGAATAGAAGTAACTGACATGGCTGAATTGAAAAACAAGTGTTTCCAATGAAGTCATTCGAACGCGCCACGTGATTCTTTATTTATCTTTCACGTGGTGTCCCTTCGTGTGTTTTTTGCTAGCTAACATCTCTGCATATTCGTTGTGATTGTAATTACACAATTATTTTATAGATAAAAATATACCATCGCAGAAGATGGATAAAAAGTATTGAAAAAATTACACAAGATGGATCAAATATAATAGGAAGTTGATATTCTAATAATACCAATTATGGTTTACTGGGGGTATTTTTAAAAAAATAATTAGATGACCAAAAACGGTTTCTGTGAACACTTCATTCATTCTTGAATAGCATAGAAGTGTAGTTAGATATAGGTTTTTTCACTTGAAAGACGTGACGGAAAAACGAGTGGCTAAAATTTGAGGTTTTTTTCTTTCGTGTATGCGATATTTTGACGGAATGATTTGAGTCTATATTTCTAATTGAAGAAACGATTAATCATATCTTCTTGGTATACATTGAAGATAGCATGCAAGTAAAATTTATATACAATCTTCAATCACATTATAAATTTAATGGGAAGAAATTTACACAATCACTTAACTGAATATGGGTTAGTATTGCGATCTTCCATAAAAATATTTCTTGATCAGGAGAAATGAGTATGATCACTTTAATATAATTATAGAAGAAAAGTAAAAATCTCATGCTTTATGTGCATGCAACTTTTTTATAAAATGCAAAATTATTTTATTTTAAGTAGTTAAGAAAAAAGTATTTAAAATAAAAAATAAAGAAATTTCAAAAGAATTTGAGAATAGAAAAAATTCGAGAATAAATATAATAAATTTAAAGAAAGTGACGAATAAAAGAATAGAAAAAGAAAAAGGATTTTAAATAAAAATATTTGTGTAATTTAATTTTATATAATTTAATTTTTTATTAATTTAATAATATAGTACAGGTTATCAGTTTGCCCGTTGGAGGAGGTAAATATGTCCAAACGTGCAGCTAAAAACTTCAAAAATAACTCTATGCCCATCTTCCCGCGTGCCCACTTATCCCTAATTCAATTTGGAATCTATTCTCGCAAAAATCTTTCAAACCATTCCGACCGTGTTCACTATCGATGATTAGACAAGATAGATTATTATATCTATATTAATCATATATTTTTTTTGTTTGATTAAAGTCTTTGAAAATAGCCTAGTATAGAATTACAAATTTCTACCATTTATAATTCTAGTTGAAGGCTATAACAAAATAATCTGGATTTCATAATTTTTTTTAATTTATTCAAAAGACTATTTTGACATTACATGATCAATTTAATTATTAATTTGCACAATAAGGTTATACTGGGAAACTAAATATAATCATTTTAAATAATCAAATGATTGTGTAAGAATAATTAATCCTTACAAATATTTTTGTCCTGCAAAATAATATTTTAAATTATATTCTAATTCTACAAAGTGAACAAGACGTTCGCTAAATCATCATAATCCATGATATGATATGCCTTAACCATCTCATTTTACACACACACAACATACACTAGATACACATAGGCTATCTTGGGGGAGAGGTTTTTGTTGGAGATAATGTTTGTTAGGAATTGTATTGAGATAAATAATATGCTTGGAAAGAATGTTTTGATGAGACAAATAATGTGATTTGTTTGAATATATGTATTAAACATATAATAATAATAAAACAATGTAATAGTATATAGGTATAATGATTATATTTTAAGGTGTAAATAAAAATAGATATTAGTATATGTATGCTATATATCTGTATGTTGATTCAATTGTTAATAAGCATAATCATCAAAAAATAATTAGTTAGTTATATATATAAAAGAGAGATTTTGAAATTAAATTTTGAGAAATGTTTTATTAAATTGTTTGGTTAGCTGTTTAAAGTTTAAAATGATATGTTAGAGTTGAAAATTAGGTTCCAAACATAACCATAGTAAATCATCCTATAATTACACACAAACAAACAAATCACAAATCTACATGCAACAATGAGCTCGTGTGTTCCATACTCCTGCAAAGATGCATACAGTGCTTGCACAGGCACCTAAATAGCACACGCTTAATACTAAAAACTGTTGAGGCATAATTATAACCTTTTAAATTTTCTTAACACCAAAAACGACAGCTTTCCTTGTTGATTGATTAAGACACTAGCTACTTTGGGTCATATATAATTTACAAAGGGACGTTACTCTGAGTCGGGTGGTGAGAATCAATGAAGTGTAATACTAACAAGTCAATCGGAGCCAAAACCCATTAAGGATTACGCCTCGAATGATTGTGTTGCGAGGATCAAAATCGGTCATTACGTTGATTTTGGACATGACTAATTGGCTAATTTTACGTGTACCGTATACCTATTCTATATTATTAACAAGAATTTTTAGCCACATATAAAATTAAATTACACAACAATTCCATTTAAAATTATTTGTATTTTTTCTATCATTTATTTTTCGCTTTTCTTTTAACTTATTTTCTATGTGTGTTCTCTCTCAAAAATTTCTCCTTTCAAATTCTCTAGAAGTTTCTTTATTTTTTTTACTTTAAATGGTTTTTATATTTTAATTTTAAATGTTACATTATTTAAAATAGAATAAATTTGTATACACATAGGTGTGCAACTTTTATATCCAAAAGCCGTGCCCACTAATTAGCAGCTGATTTGATGCAATAATGATCACTAATTGGATTAACACTAGCATCACGCAAAAAAAACATAAAAAAAATTTAACAGTTGTGGTTATCAATTCCAATATTTTAATTAATATCACACAATAGTTAAACATGCAGTATGTAAAAATATATAAACTTCATATTCATATATATATATTTTTATATAACCATCACGTTACATGTTGACACTCAATTGAAGAAATAAGAATCAAAGAAGGCCATTAAGTACAATATATAAGTAAGTTAGGGTTTAGGGTTGGCGAGTATTTTGGGCCTTCAGCATTAACTAATCGTCATTAGTAAATTGCAATCGTCCATGCTCCAAACATTTTCATTTGATTCAGTGAGAAAAAATTCCATATTTCCTGCGTTAAAGGAAGTTGAAGCGTAGGGATGATCAACTGCGTAATCCGCAGGGCCACAACCGGAGGATATCTGGCTTGTGCTGGCTTGATCAGTGCTATTACTCTGGTCTGCAGTTTGTCCTGTCAAGTTATTTTCAGTTTGCTTCATGCGCTTTGGATTCGAGTCCTCCAGTAATTCTTTATTTCGTTGTCTGTTGTTCCAGGCAGATGCTTTACAATTCTTGACCATCTACATTTGATTTGAGGCCTGAATATGCCATGTAACCCGAAATACAAAATTAGTGGGGTTTTAATTGAGCTTACGTAAGTTCAGATGTCAAAATTAGATTCGATTGATTAACTCGGCCAAAAAATACAAAATATATTTTACAAATCTTTTAAAAAATCTCATAAATCATAGATAATAATTGTAATAAGATCTTTTTAAATAAACTTATAACCACCTTCTCGAAAATCACAAACAGTTGATTTTGTCGTCTATTTATGTGTTTATGTATATAATATGCGCACATTCTTGGTTTCGAGTAACCATGGGATGATCAATGCACTAATCAAGTCTTCATTAAATACTTTAATTACAATATCGAAAAATTTGCTCTTAATTAATATTTCAAAAATTTACAGGAAGCTTAAAATCTAGCCAGGTACATTGTGATTACTTACATGAGTCAATTTCCCAAACAATTTAGTGGCTGGTTGATAAAGTTTGACATTATTTTACTGCAGATCGTGTTACTAATATTCATCTTCTCGTCCGATTCATATTTTTTTATTTCTGTGCTCTCAAATTACTTTCATGTGAACATATATAAGATTAGAACAACATAAAAAAGAAGGATAATCTCAAAACTTGGAATTAACAACTATTCACATTGACCTCCCACACAGCACACACAATCAAGTCCAATAAAAATGTTGCCTGGAAATCAATCGTGTCAATAACAAGCATCAATATATTTCCTTTAAGCATTGGCCACAATTACTAGCTTAATTATAATCAATGCCCTTTCTTCCATTGCCTTATAGATTTCCGAAATAAGAAATGGCCTTTATGAGCATTCCCTTTCACACTCTTCCAAAAACGAAGAAAAAGTTAAATGGGATTATGAGAATTTAAGCACTGCTTGATTACTTGTGAAGTTATAAAGCTAAGGGTCGTACATTAACATGTTAATATTTGCTTAGTGAATTCCTGACCACAAGCCCGATTTGTGGCCTTAAAAGAGAGTCGGGTGGACCTCCTCCACCATTAAAGTTTAACTAAAGCCACAAATTTTATATATAGCAACATGCGCAAAGCACTAATGGGTGCTTTCTATGTCGTTTTGCATGAGTTAATCGTTCATCACTAATTCATTTTAGATTAGATTTAAATAAGGCTTTGCATCCAAACAACTCTTGCTAGCTTATTAAAGGAATTTCGCATGTGATTGGCAATTGTGCTTATAGATTAATGCATGCATGTTCTTTAATTAGCTTTCTGCTGAAAATGAGATATTTATAAAATTTGTTTGTATTAGAACGCTAGCTGAGGGCCTAAGACATCTGCCATTTTATACATCATGCATGAATGAATGTTTAGACCAAGCTATTCCACTTGATTCAGTGAGTGGTTCGGTCAAGCACATTTGACAAAGTTTGAGCTCGTCGAGTTACTTAAGTTTGAATGTGTATACATATATAATTTGAAATAAGAGTTAAATAAGAATGCTTGTGGCCTAACGATCAACAATATTTTTTAGTAAAAACAAACACTGCATAATCATGGGTTTGAATCTGTTGTAGTGCAATAACCAAGTTTGATTTTAGCTTAGACATATCTTGTGCAAGCATGAAATTCGTCAAAATACTTGAGCTTGAATGTGTATAAATATAATTTATGTTGTAAGATTTATATAATAATACTTGTAATTTAGAGATCAACAACATTTTTAGTGAAACTAAACAAATACATGATGGTGGGTTCAACTCTATTGTAATGCAATTTTTGTGTTTTTTGTTTTTTCATTCCTTCTTATAATTAAAAGTAAAAATAATTACATCATTGATTGGCTTCAATGGTGAAAGTTTTTTGGTGTAAATGTGAGGCCACAAGTTCGAGTTTATTTGCTTTTTTTTTTTAATTTTTGAGTTGAACTCAAATTTGAGGTTGAGCTTGGATACTCGACTTGTGCTCGAGATCAAGTTCTTTAATTTTCTATCAAGTCAAACTTGAGTAGCATGATTTATTTGGAAGAATCACAAGTTCCTTGATTTTTTATCAAGTCAAGCTCGAACAGTATGATTTATCTTGAAAAATCATAATTTAAAACGCACACACATTTAATTATATATATGGTGCAAGCATAAACTATTCTCATAACTCTTTTGGATATTCATATTAATATTTATCCCTCATGATTTGTAACTTTTATCTTTAATAATGTACATAGTGACAGCAGTTTTGCCCTAGGATTTGGAAGTTAAGCAAATGCTTTTTTTTAAGAAATTAATAAGACATACGAGAGGTAGGTGAGATTTGAGAAGTGACTTAACGTTTGTGAAGGCTGTTGCCTGCAGTGCAACTTTTTAAGGTTCTTTCAATTTTAACTAGAAATCGGGTTTTCATGGCTTAGAGTTAAAGAGATCGATGGTTATGCACTAAAATTCTTCAATTAGTGCTGTAACAACAAATATTCGTTATTCCCATCTCGAAAGAAAGCCGGGAAAATAATATAGTTGTGTAAACATGCTATGAAACACTGCCGCAAATAGGATGAATTAATAAAGAGATTTGGCATATGGCTAATTTACTGAAAATACATTTTACGTGGTATGGTAATTGTTGTTATAAGACGTGTTCTGGCAGTTCGAACAATCATCCTCAAGTTTTCATAGATAGAAAGATTATTTTTATCATGCTGGCCGATTTTTCGGATATTCTTAGAATCATTTTTCATGGCAAATAATAATGAAAAATCTTTATATGAAAGTTATGATATCATCTGAATTAAACTTATCTTCATGATAAAAATCCTTGAAGATTTGGAGATGTATTTGGGCATCGAAGCAAACGGTAATTCAAAGGAAAAAATGTGTTATTACAAATTACGATCAGATTTTCTTGTACAATTTTGAAGCGGACATCATATCATCATGCCTACGTAATAGAATGGTTGCTCGTGATGTTTGGTGAGAATAATGAGGGGATATATAAGAGTGCACTCGCTTAACAAAGAACCATCCAAATTTCATTATTCTAACACGAGATTGGATTAAATTTCTGACGGATGAGCACGCACTAACGTTCAATCTTGATCAAAATAGATTGTTGATTTATGTGAAGATAGGAGGAATTTGCTGCTAAAAGGATTTCAACTACAATTGCATTTAGTTAAGCATAAATTCAAACAAACGAAGAAATTAAACACAAACACCATCCCCAAGTATTAGTTTTTATACTTTTAATTCCTGTAGTGATTTGTGTCAATGTCTCGACAAACTTTTTCAAAGTAAACGTCTCTAGATGAATTTCAAATTTGGCCTATGTTGGAAAAATTAAATATCAATTGCGTTCGAAATTATACGGAAATGGATGGTAGTATGTAACTGATAGCAACTCATAAATTAATATTTTAAAATTTTAAGTCGATGTATCATATCATATCATGAATATACTTATTCATTTGATTCAATTCAAGATATTTCTATAGATATTCTCTTTGATTCAATCGGGTTTTGGGGTCTTGGTGCCGCCATGGTGAGCAAGAAAATGTTAGCTGTGCGACTCCTAGAAAAGCCTACATAATTGACAGATTAGATAGAGTCAGGGCTGCTTGAGAGAGCCTAAAAATTAATGACTTTGGTTGAGTTATGAAACGCTCCGAATGGGGCTGCATGCTCCAAATGAACTCATAATTTCGAGGGAGCAGCAAACTTAAAATTTGAATGACTCACACTTGGTCGGAATGATTGTCGGGAAAAATCAGGCATTAGTTATCCAAAATCAAAAGAATACAAAATGCATAAGACCACGGATGTAATATTATAAGAACATGTTTACTTTACAAGATTAGAATTAATAGGTAATTTTATATGAATTAATATTACATTCACTTTAAAGGATAACAAGTCCTTAATTAATTAAAAATCCTGGATAATACAATTAAGGTACACAATAGATTATCCTATCTAACACATGCGATGAAATAATCCATTCAAATAATTCTTTTTGAGATGTTGTCTTCGTGAATATGTTAAACTTATTTGTCGACTAATTTATTCATGGAAGTTGCTACACTTTAGACTCCACCACTTGTCCTGATAGATTTCGACAGAGCTTATAGTTTGGGCTAGTTGCTTCGACCATGAATTCCCTTTGTTTTTGAATTGTCATTACAAATAAATAGAATTGTAAACATTTAAAAATATTTTTTCTTCTACTTTTGTGTCTTGAGTTCACGATGGCGCGTATTTTCAATTCATCGGTAAGTTTTAGTTTTGTTACTTCATTATTATAGTCTATATCATTTTATTAGATTTTGTTTATGCTTAAATAGAAGAGAACATCTCTACTAAATGGGTGCAGTTGCATTATAAGATAAAGTAATATCTTTTAATAAATGGCACGTATTAATATTTTTGTTTTCATAATCAGATACAATGAACATCAATATTTGAATATTACCTTAATTGCTTAATATGATTAACCCGATTCATCTAATTTTACGCTTCTTTTTTATTATAGAGAGGGATTATTGTAATTGATTGACATAAATATTCTTGTAATAAAATATAATTAATAATCAATAAGAATGAAACTATTAACTATTCTTGTAAATATGTATGATATATTATTCAAAGGATTAGATTTTGTTTGTCAATTGAGCTAAGATATATAATCTTTTTCCTCTCTATTCTCCAACCACAGTTTCATTTATTTTATTTTATACTTTTCTTTGCTCAATTTTTTTATCAAATCGTATTCAATATGAATTTAAAATTTAAATTGTTTTATTTTTTATTCCAAACTTCTTAAAAACATAATATTTTTATTAGTGATTAAACGTGCACTCGGCACATGCACATTATTATGTACATAATATTTCATAATGTTTATAAAATAAACGACAAAAAAAGTTAAACAAAGAGAAAAATTAGAGTGAATTATAATTGTGAGAAAATTAAAAGAAAAATATAATAAATTAAAATTAAAATACAGCTAATGTTGTGCATGTTAAATATAAATATTATACTATTTATAAAATTCATAAAACAACTGAACAAATAACTAAATTTAAAATTAAAATATATTAAAATTAAAAATGAAAAATTTTAATAAATAATAAAAAATATATAATATATAAATTTATAAATTTTTAATAATTATATATTACAAAACTAAAATTACAAAAGTATTTTTATAACTCATAAAATAATATAATTTGTAAATAATTATGCACACACATAAAATATTTCTATAAAAGAATATGCTTCACAGCTCATCACAAATCAGATTTGATAAGATATTTTAGATCGTACAATTCAAAAAGTAATTTATGAAAAGACAAAGATAAATAACATGTTCACTTTGAAGAATGGTACAGAATTCACGCTACTTGCTGTTGCCATCTAAGCTTTATTTCCTTAATCCACGGCTGCCAAGTTAAATCTGCCCACTAAATTAATTTTAATTCCGTTATTCATTTAGCTATTAAAATTAAATAAAGTAGTCATGTAATTGTTTCTCCACTTGGCGCGTAGGTGTAATTGATTTATTTACTGGAGCATTACAAATGCCCAAGCAGCCATAGCTGCTAGGTGCTTGGAGGAATCTCTTTTTCCCTCACTTTCTTCCCTCCTCTCCAGAAAATTTATGCACTCACCATTTATTTCTTATGACATGTCTGATTTATTTATCTCCTTGTGATTTATGTAGGTATGTATGTTTTCTGCATGTTAGATTGTTTTTTATTTTTTGTATGTTTAGTTTGTGATTTACCTGTTTTATACTTGTTGAATTAATCTAAATCTGTTGGTGTTTTTCGCCGTTGTGTTTGGAATTTTTTTTTTTTGTTGAAAGGAGAAAGTACATTGACTGCTTGGTTTGAGGCTGGCTCAAGGTAGGATTGCTACGGAGCGTTACTCGTAGTCGTGAGGTTGTTCTTTGTGAGGATCATCATGTTATTCTCTGGTCCGTCGGTTTTTTATTTCCACGAGAATTTGTTTGCTCTCTGTCTTGTGATTTTCCTTCTCTTTCACTTTAATGAGTGGGCGACCATGAAAGGCTGGAGTGTTAAATTTCGCGCGTGGAATGTCATTCTAATGGCTGGGGTGAAATTAATAGGGAATGCCTTAGGCTCTAGTTTTAAGGAATTGTGGTGGATTTGGTGGTGAATTTGTAGAAGTCAAGTTGATTTAACACTATGGATTATATAGCTGGCATAACGATGCCAGCCATTTCTCTGAGTAGGTTGAATCCGTTGTGAAGAATCTCAGAATCAAGTGTTTTGCAGTTTTGTTCCTGCTATTGGCGGCAAGCGTCATCTGGGAACAATTGTTGATTATTTCTAATGCCTATCATAGAAACATTTGTTGTATTTTTTTCTTTTTAAATTGGTTATGTTGTCCGATATATTTCAACTAAAGATGACACGTGCACTTTATGTCTCACTATTAAAAGGCTTGGCTACCGTCTATTGGTTTTATAAATTTGAGCCTGACCTCGATTGCGTGACATTGAACAGGTCTGGTTGCTTTGCTTCGTGAAACTTGGGGCTGGGGAGAAATGGTTGTTTTTCCTTTTCTCGTTGCCTGTGATTTTGGATTACCATGTGTGGATTTTCTTCTATTAGTGGTGAGATATTGATGATTTTTGGTTTCATTTGTTTTACATGTGCCTGTGCATCCACAGGACGAAAATGCCTCCGGAGAGGAGAGTGCTAATGTTGATTGGACAACAGACGATGAATTGGAAATTCTTAGAGAAACAGGGACATCTTTTCCTCAGAGTCTAACAACTGACGGTATAGAAGTTACTGCTGGAAATGGGGAGGTAAAAGCTAAATATGTTAATATTGATGGCTTATACTTAGCAATTATCAGTGCCTATACAAAACTAAATGTTCGTCTGGGTTACTTTTGTTCAACTGGTTTCAACTTTTGTAGATTATGTAATGATTATGAGTCTATATGACTCCATAACTTCTTTTTTGCAGGAAAAACATGTAATGTTGACTTTATTTTTATCCCAGTATAAATATTCATAAATGTTAGAGAATTTTTTAGAATATTTCAAATATCTATTAGAATATTTGGTTTGATATCAAGGATATTTTGTTCCCTAAAATAAGTTTAAGAATATTTTGTTTCCTAATTTTTAGAATTAGATATATGTTAAGATATTTTCTATTTTCAATATGCTAAGAGAAACTGGAATTTCTGTATTAATTGGGAAGAAGACTTAAAAGAAGAAAAAGAAGATTGAAGAGGAGATTGCTGGTTTAATTTCAGGTAACATGCAGCAAATCTTTAACCATGTGATAATCAATATTAGAATTTCAAAATGTTTATTCACATCTTATTATCCTCTTAAAACACTGAGCAGTCAGCTTTCTTTCTTAGGGATGATGGAAAGTTAGATTATTGATTTTTGCACCATAACATTTCCTCTGGCTCCTGCAAAAGGAACCCTGAGTTTCAGTCTTTAACACTCTTATGGTCTTCAAGCACCTTTTGTTTTGAATTATTGATTGATAAACTAGCTCCTTATTCTACATGAAGGCATGCTCATCTGTTGGCGTGTCCCATTCCAAGTTGATCAAGCAGTTTGTTGGGATGGGGTTCTCTGAAAAATTGGTCATAAAGGCCATCGAGGAAAATGGTACGTACAGTAATTAAAATTGGACAAACTCACAATTAGTTTGATGGGATAACAATAATCTCTAATGTTATCTGAATATCATGCAGGAGAAGATACAGAATTAATATTAAATGCCCTCCTAACATATTCTGTGAGTAAATCTTCATATTTCTCACAAGCATATTTTGTGATACATGCATTTTCTTCTTGATCAAGATATTTTCTCCAATACTTGTTGCTTCATGTGACATGTTTTCTCCAATACTTCTTCTTAATAAAGATGTTTTCTCCAATATGTTATCTTGAATGATACATTTAGGATGGTGTTGATTCATAGTGCTATTATGACTGACGTGTGAAATGCATGATATCTATAAGCTTTTCTGCTTCTCTTGCAAGAATTCTAGTGACTATTTGTAGTCTAAATTTTGTTTTTCAGAATCCTGAAGACAGTCCTCAGCAGCGATTAAGCTTTAGTTCTGGCCAGAGCTCTTCAGATTACGATGAGACCTTTCTGGATGATATTTCTGGCATCAATAGCTGGTCTGAAAACAAAACAGTAGTATGTGATGCTTGATCAATTCTCTCATTCATCACATTCTTCTGTTATATCTTCAGGCAAACAAAGATTGGGACAATATTTCAAGCACTTTAAAGCTTATTGCACTCTTTATTGATTTATGTCTTATCTAAACTTTGTGAGACAATTTTTAACTTGTACTGACAAAGTGTCAGCTTAAGTTTCTTTCAATTGCATCTTATAATAATAATGACCATAAGCTGTTATTCACATATTCTGCATCTATTTCAAGAGGCTTGGATGCACATGCACTAGACAACATCACTTAGATTTGTTCGCCCTCCTATTATGTGATAACCAATTGTCTAGTGCACTGGCAGTTATCTCCAAAAAGCTTCAAATCATTTTCTTGCCACCTAAATGAAGGGTGAGTCAGTTAGTAATTTTTTGTTTAATGACGATGCTAGTTTGTTAAATTTTTGATTTATGTACGGTCATATGCAATCAATCTCAGTAATTTGTTGTGTGAAGAAATTAGGAACTTGTATCCAATGATCTAAAAATACGGAAATTGTCCACTCATGTATTTTTTTATAGTAATCTAGAATCCATGTCTACCAATGTGTTGGTTGCTTGCCAGTTTTCCTGGTGTCATTTTTTTTCACTCATGTAGGCTATATTCTACATGTTTAGCAAAATGCTACTGTATGTCTACACTAACTATTTATATTTGATAATAAAAGTCTAAGCTAGCATATTATGATTATCTAAAGGCTGTTTACTCCTTGTGACTTTTAGAGTTGGATATATTTCCTTGTAGGATGGTGTTGCTTCCATGTCTGAAAAGCATAAAATGCTGTTATCTATGGCAAATACAGGATCTTTATCAGATGAGGAGCAAAAAATGCTGATATCCTTAGCTGATATGGGATACACCATCAAAGAGGCATCACTTGCTATGGAGAGATGTGGTGTGTGAATTGCCCACTAATTGTAGCGTATCTTTTGTGATGCAATTTTTGATTTAGTTATTATATGGTGTACATTTTGCTTTTACTGTGTCACTTTATGAATTTTGTTATCTAGTTTCTCCAAATTTTATGTTGTGGAAATTGCGGGAGTTGTGGTTGTGACATTATACTTTTCAATTTGATGTACTCAATATTTCCCTGCGGCTGTTGAACAAGTTTTGAACTACATTTAGGGAGCATTTCTAGATAAAAAGGTGTTCTTTGGATGATATTCTTAAGAATACTTGTAATTAGTTGTAACCGTATGTTTTCCTCATCTTACATGTGGGATATTTATTTAATGTTATTTTTATTGAAATTGATTCAAGAGTGATTGTATATGAGTATTATTTTTAATGTGTCAATTATTGTGGTGTTGACAATTAATCTTATTCTCTAGTCTCGTTACTATCAGTATCCAGCAATACTCTATGCATATGTTATAAATATTCTGTAAACCAACATATTCTCTATCACATCATTTGCAGGTCCCAAAGCCTCAACCGCTGTTTTAATAGATTTTATATGTGCTGCTCGAGTAGCAGAAAAAGACTGTTATCTGCATGTGGATGATTTGAAGGTTAACTTTCTCTTTATTTATGCAGTGTGTATTTTTTAATCACTGGAAGAAAAAGAAGCTGATTGTTTTAGATGTAATATTTCAACCTCAGTTAATTATTATAGAATTGTAACACGCTTTTTGTGTTGTATTTACAGCAAAAGCATGTTGCCAATGGAAATGACAAAAACAATAAGCGGAAGTTATGTGAGATGTATGAAGGGGAAAATGTCATGGAGGAAGAGCCAATACGTCATCCTAACCCAATGATAGGGTATGGAGTGCCCTCTCAACAGTTTGAAAATACTCACCGTTATCTCCCCAAAGAGACAAGAGATCCGCCCTATTTTTATTATGAAAATGTTGCCTTTGCTCCCAAGGGAGTGTGGGACACCATATCTCGATTTCTTTATGATATTGAACCTGAGTTTGTCGATTCAAAATACTTTTCTGCTACTGCAAGGAAAAGAGGCTATGTTCATAATCTGCCTATCGAAAATAGATTCCCTCTACTTCCCCTCCCTCTTACTATCCATCAAGCATTTCCTTTGACAAGGAAGTGGTGGCCCCCGTGGGATAAAAGAGATAAGCTCAATTGCATACAAACTGCTATTGCGAGTGCAAAACTGACAGAGAGAATCCGTAGTGCTGTGGAGCGGTATGATGGTAACCCTCCCGAATCAGTGCAAAAATATGTTCTTGAACAGTGCCGCAAGTGGAATTTAGTTTGGGTAGGGAAGAACAAGGTCGCCCCTCTAGAGCCTGATGAAATGGAAATGCTATTGGGTTTTCCAAAGAACCACACTAGGGGAGGTGGCATAAGTAGGACTGACAGATATAAATCCCTTGGTAACTCTTTCCAGGTCAGAATTTATTCCAGTTTTTGTTTTCTAACAAAAATCAAACCTTTCTTGATGCTATTTATCTTGTGGAATTCAATATATTTATTTTTATTCAATTTGTTTGAGTTAGGTCAACACGGTGGCTTACCATCTATCTGTATTGAAGAACATTTACCCAAATGGCATGAACATATTATCTCTTTTCTCTGGAATTGGTGGCGGAGAAGTTGCACTTCATCGACTTGGCGTTAAATTGAAGAATGTGGTTTCCGTTGAAAAGTCGAAAGTGAACAGAGACATAGTTAGGAGTTGGTGGGAACAAACCAATCAGAGAGGAAATCTAATCGACTTCGATGATATTCAACAGCTAGATAGCCAGAAATTGTTGACAATTCTGAATTCTCTAGGTCATTTCGATCTCATAATTGGTGGAAGCCCTTGCAACAATCTTGCAGGTAGTAACAGGGTAAGTAGGGACGGTTTGGAGGGCAAGGAATCGTCACTTTTCTTTGAATATGTTCGCGTATTGGAATTTGTCAGGTCCTATAGTGGGTAGACCAATGTTTTTTCAATCAAAATCACATTACTTTGGTACTTTGAATAAATATTATTAAGATAGTTTTTCCTAGTTATTGATTTTCCTCTTTTTGGCTGTTTGTTTAGCCCTATTTCTTTTATCCCTAGACGGTCTTCCTTTATTAGTAGGTTTTTTAATTTATTCAAAAGCTCTATTTATTCTAGTGTGAATGTTAGACAAGTCTATATTCCTTGCTTTTAGTAGGATTCCTTACGAGCGGTGCTTGCGCACTCATTTTTCAAATTACACATATGGGATTATGTATGCAAATTCATTTTTAAACTCCACATAGAAGGTCACACTTTAGGTATCATATGAAATTCACTCTAAAATATTAGAAATGTTGCATGTTCTAATTTGTTTTTAAAAAATTGATCACTAAAGAGATAGATTGTCACAAATCATTAGTGGCATAAACTTTTCTTGATCAAGTTTGTGGGATTGGTTCCATGAGAAAACAATAAATACTTGTTGAAAAGATGTAGGTGTAAGGTTTGCAGAAAATAATAGTTTAGTTTGTGAGTGGCTCCTCCCTCAAACACAAGGGGGACTCCACTTGTAGTTGCATGTATGTGGAAGCAAACACTCCCAAGGCAGTCGTACATAGTGCACTTAGTTCAAATATATCAGTGATTAGATCGTGACAATGTCACAATTTAATATTTAGTTAATTTTTTGCATATTGTAATATGTATTATAGTTTTAAGCATAATTTTAAGCACTCAACGTGAATATACAGGTACATAATTGAATGGATCCTCCCTCGCTTCAAAGTCGGTGCAAGTATTTTCCAAGTTTTGCCGGCGGTGTGACGTGCCATAAAGTGATAATTAATTATTTGAGGCTGCGATCATTTCGAGAGTCAAAACTCAGTGTCAGCACTGCTTTTGTGAATTGTGATTATGTCAATACATGGATACAATTGATTACCCATTAACGTTCAGGTTAGATTGCCAACTCAATTTTTTGGAGGCTCCCTTCTGTCGTGGAATGAAACATATGAGGTAAATGGTGTAAAAGAAGAACTGGTCAAAGTCAAAACAATCTGTCGAATAATTTGCAATCTCAATATAAGTCCATACTTTTAGTGGAGTAGTTTAAAATATTCATAGTTTCGTAAAGCAATTGTCAAAGTAGCAGGATCTGGATTACTTTACAAATGTACTTCTAATTTGACAATAAAGAGTGCATGATGATATTGAAAAAGATGAAACGCTATGTATAGGATGAGATATCCCAATATATCATCCACCAATGAATTTGTAACGTATGCATGAAAGGAGCGAACGAAGGCCACGTTCCATCAAAATGTAAGCTTAAAAACATGAGAGAAATACAACAACCTCGATCATAATTTCCATTTTTTTAAAATTTAGAAAAGAAACAATGAAGCTTGACTGTCACCCTCCACCCTGCTTCGTTACCATCAGATTGGCATCCAACATCAACGGTCATTATTTATTTTATTAAACACCAAAGCCCATGCCCTTCGTTTTAACCTCACACTAACAAAGCCACATATGATCAATCCTCACAACTTATACTTCCCTTCTCCCCTGCTTCCCCCATCTCTCTCACCCCTCAAGTGTGTGTGTTGGTATGTCTATATCTGCATGGATGTTGATACAGTTGACAGAGAGAATCATCATCTTAATTCTTA
Organism: Avicennia marina; assembly: GCA_019155195.1. Taxonomy (NCBI): domain Eukaryota; kingdom Viridiplantae; phylum Streptophyta; class Magnoliopsida; order Lamiales; family Acanthaceae; genus Avicennia; species Avicennia marina. The sequence goes on from CM032765.1 coordinate 13,654,571, forward strand.
GGATGCTCAAATATTGCACATGCGATTTGATTTGCAGAGCGAGATGGATTTCATGGAAATGCTCTCGTGTGTTAGAGATTTAACTAGCAAATAAACAGTAACACAACGAGAAAAAAGGATCAAAATTCACCTCAAGTCATGCTCAAAAATTGTTGTAATCAGTTGCTATAGTTTTTTAATCCTAAACAAACTAAAATCTTTCGCACCCTTCCGTCTCACTTTGAGGTATACGTGTACCCTTTATATAGCATCAAATTCAACTTACATGACTTTGATATCCAAATACATGTTGGCTTGTCGAAATTCAATAACTTTTAAGAGTTGTAGTTTGAGGCCTTTTAATTTCAATCCAAACAACCACGTCATGGATGTGTGTATATCCTACCAATGTATGGATACATTTTGAGTTTCTTCGCAGCTTCAATGCAGTGCTTGCGCGGGATATATATTCTTCTTGTAGGCTTCAAAGCTAATGTAGGATGTTCACTTTATGATAACTCAATGACTCAAATTTTCAACATCTCCCTCCATGTGGAACTGGGTAGTAGGATTTATTTTAGGGGAATCGATGAAAATATTTTTCTAATTTTTTATTGCATGATGAAGAAATTTTCAACATCTCCCTCTATGTGGAACTAGCTAGTAGGATTTATTTAGGGGAATCGATTAAAATATTTTTCTAATTTTTGATTGCATGACGAATATATCAATGAAATAAATGGACAAATTGATAGAACATTTCATGATTATTATATAATCTTACGCTGTCTTCCTTCGCATCTTCTTGAAAAGCCTAGAGGAAGAAAACTTCTCGAGTTCCAAATGAAATGAAAATTAAATTTAAAAATGAAATATTCGATTTGTAAATTAAATTTAACTACTCATAAAATTTTTAATCTTAATATTATAGTCTAAATAAAAAATAGACTAAGTTTGGTTCCAATTTAATTATTCACCACCATTAAAAAATCTTACAAACCTCTTATCTTACAAATTTATTCAAATTTAAATATTTATTGATTTTATCTATTATAACTAATTAATTGTTTTTCAATCATTATATGTATCTACAATTAAATCAACACATATCTATATAATTTTCTTATTCACATTCATATATTTTAATATCTTAAAAATCTATATACTATCACATCATCCAATTATTATTACATTTTAACTATATATAATTTGAAAAAAAATTCCTTGTTTCAGTTTAACATTAAACATAATTTTAATTTCTATTTAAATCATCCAAAATTTTCTGTCCATCTTCACAAGAAAACAAACACAGCCTAAATGTCAATACATTTTTTTCGCAAGCATTTTAATTGCGGGTGGTAGTCAAACTTGCTCATGGATATCTATACATGTGTGTTATTTTAGTGGAGAAGTCGTTGAAGATTTTGTATTTGCTTCTTTTGCATTTATTTATTGTATTTATTTTAGGTAATAAATATATCGGTTATGTTTGGAAGGGACTTTTGGTGGAAGATGAAGTTTGGTATGATTTGTATTAGAATAAATAATACGTACAGTTGTAAGATTTAGATATTTAAAAATTTTAATTTATTTAAATATATTTATAATATTATAATGATTAGATGATTTAATGGTATATAAAGATAATTATTAATTCTTAAAGTATAAATATATGTATTGATTTGATTATAAATGAATATAATGAGTGAAAAATAAATAATTAGTTATAAAAGTAAAAGAGATAAAAATTTAATTTTGAATTTAAATTTTTTTTTGTTAATCGTATATTTAAAAATATAATTAAATAAAAGGTTTAATGATTAAAAATAGGTTCCAAGCATAGCCATAACAAAGGAGCAAATAACAAAAAGAAAGTATTGGGAAACTTCCAAGAAAACATTTCAAAAACAGCCAATGGCACAAATTCCACGAGCAGCGATAATACAAATAAATAATAATGAATTATTTATTTTTTAAAGCCGCCCCATCCGTTACTTTTACATGTTATATATAATTATTTTATAATAAATTATTTTTAATTTCTGTCACTGCAAACTTAACTGTTTCCTCTATTGTTGTTAAATCTAATATTAACAAAATAAAGAGGTGATTTGTAGATCTAACTTGATCTGCACTGAATTTGAAATTCCAACTGTGAATAGAGAAAAAATAAATAAATAAATAAATAGACAATTTATTGTCTACGGATCTTTGTTTGCAACCTAATTAGTTGCAATTCCCAACCCGTTGGAAATTTTTATCAACTAAATATTTTATCTTACAAATTTTTTTATTAAGTTAAAATCTAAAATTTTAATTTATTACAATTATATAAATAATTAATTATTTTTCAACTATTACAAGTATTCACAATTAAATCAATGTGTGTGTATGTGTGTGTGTGTGTGTGTATATATATATATATATATTTATTCCCTACAAATTTGTTATGCCATCATTGTTACATTTTATATACATTAAAAACCTAACATTCAAATAATTATATATTTTTTCTCATTAAAATTTTATTACGAAAAAATATTTTTATACCCATCAAATACCTTTATTTTCGGCTCCATCCAAATCAAGAACCTTAACATAACCAGCATGATATGAAATTTTATTACAATATTATGATAATGAACTGATAAAAGACACTTAGATTCCATAATTATCTTATGGCAATCAACCGAATGATAATTCTTGGGCATTTAATGTGAAAACGTATAGACTCGGCTGGCTACCACAAAATACATATTACACTTACTCAAATTTTTTTAAATGTTATTTCTACCACTCTCTTATATTTACATAACATTAAAAAAATACACTTAGAAACAAATTTAATTATAAAAAAATATATCTTATTTTTATTTACAAATTTTAATAAGTGTTTTTTAGAATTACTTTTTAAATTTGTATAAAAATAGAAGAAGAAGAGAAAATATTTAGAAGATTATTCTTAGAGTGTGCACTTTTAAAAGTAATCAAAAACTTGGAAAAGTTTTAATAGACTATGGTTGTTATTGAATCGATCTCTATACTTGTTCAAATATTCTTTTGTTTCAATTTTATAAAATTTGAAATTAAATTAAAAATTGAGTCGAATAATAAAATTGAATTTAAGAGATTTATATAAATATAAATTCAAGCTTGATTAACCTTAAAAAATTATCGAACTTAGAGGGTGTTTGGTATTCAAAATATTTTATAAGATATTTTGAAATTTATAAAGTCTTTAAAATGGAATGTTTTGATAATTAATTATAATTATAAATTTAAATAATTTTTTATAAGATGTTATATTCAAATATTTTATAAGTTTATTTTAAGAACAAAATGTTTAATTTTTTAAATTCTAAAAACATGAATGTTGTTTGTTTTCAAATTTTGACTTATGTTTTTAAATATTTTTTAAAATTATATAAAAATAAAAAATTTAAAATATAATAATTAAATTTGTATCCCCAGAGTTTATAATTTGGACAGCAATGCCCTTAGAGCCCAGACAAACTAGACCAGCCGCGAGGTTCATCTGATTTGATGGTTTATGATTCTCGGGAGTTCCCCTGCTTCAATCAACGGATGGCATCCAGTCGTTTCAATGCACGTGTAGCGTCACATCCATTTTTGATTGTTTTACTGAGAAACTGGACAAACTCGAAGCCGAATGGTCCTCTTCTTCCAATCCGAGCTACCCCTGTGGCTTTCTCGCATTCACAGTGATGCTGCCCAAACCGGACGAAAAATTCGTTTCCTGTTCGTTGTTTCTGTAGCTCATCGTCCGTGTTTTATAGCCGGGTTTCTTTTCTACGATCCTGTAAGTTGTTCTTGTTCTGCAAATTAGCGGGCCGCCTGATTTTGGCGTTGTTTCATGCGTATGATTGGATTCGTGGCGGCTTATGCGTGATTCTTTTTTTTTTTTTTTTGTTTGTGGAGCTTGTTGATTATTTTAACGATTGTAGATGGCCTGGCGAACTGTCTTTGGCCCTTCAATTTTGCCGTCACTGAATGAACCGTTTCGGCGTTGATACTCGGTATCTGTAACAGGATGCAGCTGCTATGGAATGGCGATCCTACTGCTTTGAGTTATTGGTTGAATTGGAGAGTGTTCCTGTGTGCAATAGGGGTGTTCGCATCCATGCTTATGGCGTCATTTTTGATCTGGAAATACGAACATTCGGAATATTCACAATCTGATGGAAGGAGCACACCGCGAGACAGCTCGTGGAAGCCTTGTCTAAAAGAAATTAACCCTATCTTTTTGTTGTTCTGTCGGATAATCGCGTTCTGTCTGCTTGTCGTAGCTCTGAGTTTCGATATTGCTATTCACGGCGTTAAATTATTTTACTATTATACACAGTAAGTCATTCTGTTTCCATTAGAGGAACTAATGCAATCAGGAACTAAGGCCTTGCTAGAGGAACCCTAGCATTTCCTAAGGCAGCTTAACTAACAGCAGACAGAATAAATGGGATGAATTAAGCTAACAGCATCTTAGGTGTCAATATTTGAAGCATCTTCTTGTTAATTATTCTTTTTTTTAATTAACTTCAGGGCATCTCTCTGAATGTTTCAAATTACAGGTTTTTGACTTTTGTTTTTGTGCTTCCTGCAGGTGGACTTTCACATTGGTCACCATATACTTTGGGGTATGGTTTGTGGTTCTGTTCTGAGCTAAAGTAGAGATGATGGATCCATGAGAGTGGTGTTACTGTGTTCAACTTTTGTGTTGTGCTTGGCCGACCTTCCAAATGCACAAAAATATTCATCTCATTTATCTCGTCGTATCTTATGCTCTCTCGGTTCATTTTGCAGCTTGGATCATTGTTGTCCATGCATGGATGCTTCCAACATCTCAAAAGGAATAGTAGAAATAAGAGCTACTCATCAGAAGATAAAAGGAATAGTAGAAATAAGAGCTACTCATCAGAAGATATGGAGCGAGGTTTAAACGCTCCCCTAGCACATGAAGTGAATGGAAATGGAGCGAAATTATTAGAAAGGCTGGAGTATCCTGGACAATCCCATGCTCTACTAACGTCTGCCTTCTGGGATTATCTGTTTCAAGTTTTATTCCAGGTATATTATATACTCCGCTGCTAATTCCAATTTGGATTGTTGTACACCTGTGATTAAGCACATGAAATTCATTAGTTGTGCTTTGGATTTGATTTTGTGAAATTCACTTCTTTGTCTTTTTGTTGTTTAAATGCTTTTTTCTTCTTCTTCTGAAGCTATTGATTGTATACCGGTCAACCTTGGCCTTATGTAGGCTCCTAATTTGAGACAAAGATGCTATTTCTGAACATAATATGGTAAATAAGCTTATTTTGTGATTTTCTTTTCATTCGGGCTGTCTTTAAAAATTTCTCTTGTGAGCTTGTATACTTGGTCAGTCTGCAATTTTGGTATAATGTTGTCACTTCATGAAGGTGCATTGTTATTCATAAAATTGTGCTCAAAATCTTAGTACCAGTACAGCATTTATTTGGTTATATTGTGAAAGTCTTCAACAAGTTAATACTATTGATACTTTTGCACGAACAGATGACAGCAGGGGCGGTAACTCTCACAGATATTGTTTACTGGTCTGTTATATTCCCGTCTATGACCCTCAGAGATTATGAGATGAATTTTGTAAGTTTTTATCTGCTATATAATCTCTGTTCTTGACCATGATTTTACTTATTGTTAAGTCATCAAGAACGCAGGCTTTATTGTTTCGCATAATTGTGACTGCACTGTGCTAATACAGAATTGTATTTTTCCTTTAGTTATGAAACTGTATACTTGCTTCTATTCTAGAAAAATGTGGGCGTTGAATCTGTTTTGATGAGAACTTACTACCTGGTTTACTTTTTAAATCCAGACTCTAAATTGACAGGGCCCTGTTTTTGTAAACAATGTTGGATTATTGTTAGCCTTGGAAACTTCTTGATTGCTTCTTTTTGCCGTGGGTGGCAGATGCATAAGCATACATATTTCTAGTGTTGATCTCATACTTTTACATTTGACTATGTAGGTTCTATAAGTCCATGGAGACCATTATTTGCATCTATATTATAGTTTATATCTTGTCCAGCTTTCAATAGCTATTCGGAGTGCCTAGTAATTTAGCAGCCCTAATCTTTAACTGCTGTTACACTGTTGTTTTTTGGTCAAAACTTATCGTTTTCCAGCAGCACCTAAAGCCTTATAATAACTTCTGATTATCAATGTAACAGAGAATTATTTATGACATAGTAAATTTAGGTTCGGCCAGTCACATATTCTTGTCCTGTATAGTCATAAGCTAATCTGGATGCCATCGTCCAAATGCTGACTCCATGCATACCTTATATTTTAATTCTTTTGTTCCACCGTTTGAATTTAAGAAATTTGTCTTCTTCCTTTGATTAGTTGACTGTTGTAACACACTCGCTTAACGCCATCTTGCTTCTTGGGGATACAGCTTTAAATTGTCTGGTGAGCTGCGGATGCACAACCTTTGCTTTTTTTTTCTTAGTTCTTTTCACAATTGATTCATTCATTTGGTTTAAAAATAATCTTTGAATTTTGATCTCAGCCATTCCCATGGTTCCGGATTTCTTTCTTCATTATGTGGACGGGTATTTATGTCATCTTCCAGTGGACAGTTCATGCCTGTGTGACAATTTGGTAATTGTTGTTCATATTGAGTTTATTATTTTCAGTGAAAAGATATCTTGCTGATGACTTTTGTGTTATAGGTGGCCATATCCTTTTCTTGACTTGTCAGTACCTCATGCTCCAGCATGGTAAGCTATTAAATAAATCTTTCTGGAATCAAGTAAATATACCTTGAGTTTTCCCTCGTGCATCAAGACAATCCTCCACTTGCTAAGCAGAAATATGGTAGAGCCCTTATAAATAGTAATGCTGCTTCTTTGAATGAGAATAGTATTGATAAAGATAATAAAGAGGATAGCTAACAAAATTGCAAAAGTACAGGAAGGAAAATGAAACTAAAATGAAATAATATAAATAGCATTATAATCTTGATACTGCTGTTGGTAGTATCTAAGGACCTGTTTCCTATACCGTAATGTATTCACAGGTATTTGATGGTGGCACTAATGCATCTTCCATGCTATGGTTTGTTTCTGTTGATTGTCAAAGTAAAACATCTGATACTATCCAGATGGTTCCCTCATTCATATCAATAAGAGCTGGGAGACCAGGAAAATGTGTCTCCTGTTTCTTGTAATGTCACAACTCATCAAGAATTCTCCCTTGAAGGAGGATAAACGATATTGGATTTGGGCACTTTGGAGGAAAGCTTGGGGAAGGTATTGTTGCGGACAGCTGCAACAAGATAGGTCAATCACTTGCACAAGATCAAATAGCTATACTCATTTGTGATTTGTTTAATTGGAGGAAAAAGAACTGTCATGTGGGCTGTTAAAATTCATATTTATACTTCATTGATGCCCTCTGAAACAAAAGAAGAAACAAGAATAATTTTTTCTGGTTTTCATGTTAAAATTCATATTTGTGTTTTTTTCCTCTTAACTTTCTATAGCAATATAATAGATTACAAACGTTATAAAGCATGGTCTATTATTTATTCTAAATTCAAAGTATATGTTTGAAGTTATATCACTTTATATGGTTAAATAGCCACATTTTTTGGTTTAATGAATGGTGCTTCCTATGACAATTAAAAGTTTGCCCATTCAATAGTATTTGACCTTCAAAGACTACCAAATGATATGCATTTTCATGTCGAAGTATCGCAAGTATGTCCACTTCGAGGGTATTTAAGTGGGTGTTTGAAGTAGTAAAATTTTAATTTTCTTAGGGCTTACGCTGGAAAATTTTTCATTAAATAAATATACACAGATTTAATTTTATTTATCATCAATATTTTCAAAATGAATACAAATTTTTTTCTTGAAGCAACAAAAAAATGTCTAAGCCAAAATATAAAACATTTTAAAGTTATATACATGTATTTGCCAATTATAAAAAATTAATCACTATTCAATGAACATAAAAAATATTGAATATATACGTATAAACATGCTCAACTACATACGTACATATACACATATATATATAATAAGTACTATTCTAATAACAATCAATATAATATATGTTATATATACACTTATGTATAAAAATTACATCAATAATGCATCTAAGATGAATTTTCTCTTCTAAGAACACACACACACACACACACACAAAACAAATAGAACGTGAAACTCATTGTTGCAATTATTTTAAAACACTCAATTCTAAAAACACGCGTAATATACTAAAATACAAAAATACAAGAACCGAACAAAGCCATGAACTTCGTTACAGGCAGTATCTCAATCCAACTCCCAATCTCTGGGACGAAGCTCAACTAAAAGCGGTTGAATTTCTGCCATTATTCTTTCACACGCTTTCTCATATCGCATTTCAGGGCTAGAATTATTATTTATTAATCCTTGACGTTTTATTGCGGTTGACAAAGAGCCATAAATGTTCTTACCAGCCGAAAAAATGCACCTCAGCTCACGCGCCTACCAAATTATTTCTTTTTGTATCCCATCAGACACGCAGCGCGTTCAAACGCACGACGAACACAGTGTAATGCAGTAATGGCCGTGCTTTGGAAACACGCAGTTGTGTCTTCCCCCTCTCCTCTGCTATTCAACCGCTCCAATTATGCTTCGGGTTTTTCTTTCTTTACTCCGTACACGCGGCATTCGTCTCTGAGGAGATCATCTCTCCGAACTGATTCTCATCGCCCCCGTCTTCGGCTTCCCATTTCTTCCCCCAAAGAGGTAATGTAAAACAAAATCTGTATATTGGTATTATTTTTAGTTTTTTTGTTTGTTTGACTTCTCTGGGGCTTGTCAGCTACTGCAGTGCCTGCTGAACAAGGACGACTTGATTGAAGAGGAAGCAGAGGGATCGCTTGATTTCTTACTAGGTGATGGCGGAGAGGCCGTAATCAGTGCTTTTCTTGTTCTCCTCAGGGCCAAAGGAGAAACCTTTGAAGAAGTAAATCATCACTTTTTATTGGCTTTCTACGCTTTTGATATTTCTTGATTGTTTATTACTTTGTTGTTCACTGCAATGTAGATTGTGGGACTGGCCAGGGGTATGATGAAACGATGTCGGAAGGTTGAAGGGTTGGAAAATGTGGTGGATATAGTAGGGACCGGTAGTGCTGGCGCCAACACAGTGAACATCTCCACAGGTGCTGCTATTCTTGCAGCCGCTTGCGGAGCTAAAGTTGCTAAGGTAATAGCTCTTGATCAATGTGATAATTGAAGTGTAATGTTTTTCAGAATAAAATTGTGAAGGAAAGCATATCTGTTCTGCTCATTTCTGTTTGTGACAGCAAGGGAACAGGTCGAGCTCTTCCGCTTGTGGGAGTGCGGATGTTCTGGAAGCATTGGGTGCGGCCATTGATGTGGAGCCGGAGGTTGGTCTGTCTTGAGCATTTAATACCATTGATTCTTTAGTAGTCATGACTGTGATGGTGAGGCTTAGGAAAGTATTAGGTTTGCAGTTTTATGTGTTGATAGATGTTAGTTGACTTCTACAACTGGAAATTAATCTATGATCATTTCTTCATGTCTTGTACGATTTCACAAATTATGTTTTTATTTGACTGGGAAGATACCATAGATAATCCAGAGGAGCATATAGCCTTGAAATACTTTATACATGCATTAGACTGTTGGTGTGTATGCATTGTAAGTGACAGTATCTGTGTTCCTTCAAATTAGGGAGTGAGGACATGTGTGGAAGAAGTCGGAATTGGATTTATGATGTCTCCAAACTATCATCCGGCGATGAAGACCTTTGCTCCTGTGCGGAGAAAGCTTGGGGTGAAGACCGTATTTAACATCCTGGGTCCCATGTTAAATCCAGCTCGAGCACCTTTTTCCGTAGTCGGGGTCTACAAAGAAGACATCGTAAGTAGTCTTTCTTCAAAAAGGAGTTGTACGTAGCTGCTCCTGAGAACTGCTTAGCTCAGATTACCAGTACATTCTTGGTGATCCTGTGATATTTCACCAAGGCATTGTTCCTTCTCGCGTTTCATTATTTCACTCGGTTAAATGTGAAACACTAACATGCTTTATAACTGCATCAGAATTGGGATTTAACATCCATGCATGGGGAGGGGAAGAAAAAGCTTTGTACTAACGGTGTGTGGAGATGAGTAGATCTGAATTGCATAAGATTGTCGTCTAATCTGTGCTGGTTTAAGTGCTCAGATTTCTTTCTTTGTGTACTTTTAGTCTTTTACATATAGCATTGAATTAACTATTAATCTTTAATTGACTTTGTCATTGAAAATGACCCTATTGTTACCTGATTTTGGTTTCTATGCATTCAGATTTATTGGTTATGTGGACTTGTGTAGCACCAAAAATAGAGCTTGCAGCTAGTTTAAGATAGATAAACAATGTCATCTGATTTTTTGATAAGATGATATCTTAGATTCTTATCTGTTTCCTGAAAATTAACTGATGACCTACTCGGATAGGTGAGTAAGATGGCCAAAGCACTACAAAGATATGGAATGAAAAGATCACTGGTTGTTCATTCCGAGGGCTTAGATGAAATGAGTCCACTTGGTAAGATACACTCTCTTGTATATTTTCATTGTCTTCTCTCATAACTCCTTTCTTCTCATTTTTTTCTTCAGTTTTTATGAATCCTGATGGAATAGAGCTTTTGATTTTATTAGGACCAGGGCTGGTTCTTGATGTTACGCCTGAAAAGATTGAGAAATTTTCTTTTGATCCATGTAAGAATTTTTCACTCTCTTTTTTTGCTGAAGTATATATATCATATACTTTACAAAATTTGCAAGTTTTAACCTTGTTATTCTTTCTTATTCTTCATGATACTCTGTAAACTGTTGTTAAAACAAAGGTCAAATAAAGTTCTTATTCAGATAATCCCTGCTCATTAAGCGACTTCTGTTTCTAACAAGATGACTATACGAAGAGTTCCAAGTCTAACAGTTTATGCAGCCTGCACAAAAATTTGTTTTTCCCATATATTATCCCCGCGAGAGTCAACGAGCTTGTGCAATCCGTCGCTAGAAGCAGCTAAACTCTTGCATCCGTTATCAGAAAATTGCCTACAAGTGCGCCACTCTGAATCCATGCAACTAGCAATGCATATTTCATGAGATTGCTACTTCCTATGAGCTTTTATATGCTTTGTAGATTTCTTGTTTCTATTTAATTATGAGGTCTTTTGGGAATGAATCTCAATCTCTGTCCTTTCCTTGTATTTGCAGTATATTTTGGTATTCCTCGCTGCTCCTTAGAAGATCTGCAAGGGGGAGGTCCAAAATTTAATGCTGAGGTGCTAAGGCGCGTGCTGTCTGGTGAGGAAGGAGCCATTGCAGATGCATTTGTAAGTCAAACGATTTTCTTAGCACTAATTATTAAAGTATGCCAAGGAGGTATCTGCACGAGACTCCAGCCTTGCCTAGATTCATAATCTTTATAGTTTCTTAACTCTTAATACAAGAACCTAGGCAACACATATCTAACAGGTATGCTCGGATGTAAGTTAAGCTCACAGAAGCCCCTCTTCAGGTCTTAAATGCAGCTGCAGCATTGTTTGTCAGTGGGCATGTCCACAACCTGGCCGAAGGAATAGCTCTAGCACGCGAAACACACCAGTCGGGGAAAGCTCTCCATACTCTTGACTGCTGGACTAATGTCTCGAATGTGAGTTTCGTTTCACCTGGTTGTCTCCCTTCACATGAAATAGCATCTTGCCTCTTATTTCCCTTCTGCAACTTCTGTAGAAGATGAGACGAGCTGAAGTTCTTCACAGAAGAAGCCAGAGTTACTGTTGAGCTCAGTTTGTGTTCAAGATGCCATGAAGGGGAAAGACATGAGAAATTTAGTGCCTAAAATCTGATGCTTTGGCTTCAGTGTTAGAGATATGTACAATAAGAAAAGAAATTATTCAAAATTGGCATTGGTTGCTGATATCACCTGGTGCTGCAACGTGGGCCAAACTCCTGGACCCTTGAAATCATATACATTCTGTGGCAAGATGTTCTTCACCCAGAGGCATTTCTCTCAGTACAAAATGGGCTCCAAATAGGGATCACACGACAACAGCTGAAATGTGTCTCAAGTATGCCATTTTCATACTCAAAATAATGATGAATTTTTTAGGGTTATTATGCTACTGGACTATTCTTGAATTTACAGATTTAACTTAAGCATAAAACAGCTATCATAAGAAAATGGACTTCAAGCGTTGTGCCTGTTTGTACTGCAAATTCTATCTCAGGGAAGAAGTTTATTCTATTATTCTATCTAACTTAGAGGCAAAATCAAAATTTACCTCTATAGTATTAGACAACCTGTTATTAGATAAAAATTTAAACAAATTTATGCACAAGCCCTCAAATACCAAACTCATCAATTATCATTCACATAAAAATTCAGATTCAAATTTTATAAAATGGATCAAAGGTCAAACTCGTGAGAGTAAACATTATAAAAAATTAAAATTAAAGTACTAAGATTATTTTTGTTGTATTAAAAAAAATGTTATGAAACCTTTCCCTATTTATATATTATAGTCTCACACTATAGACGTAATCTCATACTTTTTTAAAATTATCTTATTACATGTTTGAAAAATTTTACAATAATGAATAGTGTTTGATAAAATTTTTGAAAAAGAGCTTATGAAAATAAGATTTACTGTCTTATAAAACGCAGAAATTTATAGAATATTTTAAAATAAAATTACTGAAACACCCTCTTAATCAAGAGTCGGCTGTCAAGGTAGATAGAGTCTAAAGCATTTAATTTTAATTTGATATTAAAACTTACTAGTGTTATTGGATGGCGGAGTTGGTGATTAAAAAATTGAGATTATGTTTGTTTTGTAATTATGCACCTTCTACAAATATAAATTTAATTATTATTATTTTTTATTTTTATCTTTTATTTTTACATAATTTTTAAAATTAAATATTTTATATTTTATATCATTTTTTACTTTTAAAGTGTAATGATTAAAATGTCCTCAACATTTATTTAATATTAACCCCTTCTTATTTGCAAAACTTTTATTTAGTGTGTATATAAATATATATTATTTTTAATATATCATTTTTTATTTTATTTTTTAAAATTTCATTTATTATTTTTTTATACTTTTTCTTCATTAAAGTCAATTTATCCTTTTATTTTCTTTCAATTTGATTATTACTTGTTTTAATTTTAGTGTATTTTTTTCTTGAATCTTCAATATAATTAAATAATTTTAAAGATATTCTATAAAAAATAAATGATATTAAAATATATCTTTTAAATATTTATATGCATGAACGATGCTAATGTGCGCTATGATATGTACATATAAAATTTATATTTAAATATTTTCTGATTGCACGGACAACGAAATGGGCGGTGTAGCGGCAACACACCCGGCGCGACGCACCTGATCCCAATCTCACGCCCCTTAAACCCTAAACCCCCAGCGCCTCTCTCTCCCTCTCCTCATGGCACCAGTGGCTGGTAGGGCCAATCCTCTTCTCTTAACGATACCATGGCGGCGAATCAGACTCCGCACAATCTGCGGCGGGCGCATTGTCCAAGCACCACCGTCGTCATCCGCTCAATCACCTGCCACCGACTCCGACCCTATAGTAGCAGGAAAGAAAGTTTTCGAGACGTTCTCCGAAGAATTTGAAATCGGATCGCGAAAAATGATGCTGGAAACTGGTAAAGTGGCGCGATTTGCTAATGGTGCCGTTGTTTTGGCTATGGAACAGACAAAAGTGCTGTCCACTGTTACCTCTGCCAAGAGTGATGGCGCTCGTGATTTCTTGCCCCTCACCGTAGGTCTTTTTCTTCACACACACATACGCACATAAAATAGACTAGTCACTTCAGCGTATACGTATTTTGTTGGTGCCATCTACTCTGTTCAATTTACTTTTACGACATTGGTTGTTGTTTATCGTTCATTAAGGCAATTATGTTAATTGACTTTTTGCGTCTTCTTTTGGTGTGATTGCTCTATTTGGTTTAGTTGAATTTGCATTCCTGCCGTTTTTTGTTCATTAAGCTTGTCAGTGTCCTTTTGGATAACAATTTCCAGGTTTATAATGCTAATTACTTATTGTAGGTTTTCAAATGAGAGCAAATTATCTGCAGAAACAAATAGGGATAGATAAATAATTTATCTACTTGTTTAGGTCTTGGTAGCTTTTGAGAATATCTATCCGCTTGCATTTGATTTTGGCGATGAGATTTATGGGCATGGGTGACGAAAATCTTATCTTGCAAAGTGTCTCATCTAGTGTTGAAGTTGTAACTTGCTATTCTCTAACTAGAATAGATAAAATTACGTAATTGATTTTTCCTTTATGTGTGATTGAATATTGTGTTTGACAACTTGGTTCCTGTAATCTTTTATGGTAGGTAATGTAGGGAAACCATGCTTCTAGTTATAGTTAATGTATTATTTTGTGTTTCTGCTAGGTTGACTATCAGGAGAAACAGTTTGCTCAGGGTGTGATTCCTAACACATACATGCGGAGGGAGGGTGCTCCAAAAGAACGTGAACTCCTATGTGGTCGTCTTATTGATCGGCCTATAAGACCCCTTTTTCCACCTGGATTTTACCATGAGGTCCAGGTACAATAGTAATTCAGGATATCTGTTAAACCCTTTACTTTTTGGCCTGCTCTCCTGATGTTTCTCAGCCTAGTTTCTTTTCCCCAGGTCTTGGCAAGTGTCCTCTCATCTGATGGGAAACAAGATCCAGATGTAATGGCAGCCAATGCTGCGTCTGCTGCTCTCATGTTATCTGATATTCCCTGGGGCGGTCCCATTGGAGTAATACGTGTAGGGAGGATTTCTAATCAATTTATTGTTAATCCCAGTATGGATGAGGTATTTCAAAGCTTTCATCTGTTAATAACAGTATTTTTCTATAGTGTTTGGGGAGTTTGTGAGGATATTTCCTTGTCCATTGCTATTTTTCATAAACTACATTTATTCGAAGTTTAAGGTTTGATGCCTTTTTTCGTTGGTGTTATTGCCAAATCAACCGGTGTAAGTTCCACCACTCTTGCTGAAGCTTGTAATAAAGAAAGGAGAACTATTGTTCTGGGTTATTTGCAATTGGTGATTCATCACATGATTAAGCCATGATTTGTTTTGGCCAATGCTGGCCTCATAATATGACTTGTGGTGCTCCATTAATAATAAAAACTAAGCAGTATCACAGCTTTCAGCCAAAATTAATCAGTAAATCTGCCATTAGCAGTACTGGGTTTTGATAGTTTGTTGAGTTATAAATAGGTAGAGGGAAGGATAAATTGCGTAAAGGTCTTCAAGGACATAACTAAGGAAACTGTCCTCATATGGGTGATCTTGGCCTTTTTGTCTTGTTGAATTTAAAAAGACTTAGAAGAGAAACAATTACATACAAGAACATAACAAGGTTCACCCATTATGCCTTTATCCAGGGACAAATATCTAAAGGATAAACAATAATATTCTCTCATGATTGGATAATACAATCACCTATTTATATAGGTGAGTAATGTGATAAACAAATATAGTATTACGTAAAATGACATAAAATCAATGTACAAGTCCATACTTAGTCTAGATATCTATGTACAATGTGTATGAACTAATGTTAATATATGGAAAATAGTTCTTTTATTATTGTAATATTACAAACATGACAAGCAATCAATAATTGATTCTAACATTTTCCCTTAACTTGAACATAGGAATCCTCACGAAGTGTTTGACTTGGACTATGAAGACTTTGAAGATTGTAAATGTTGACAGGTAGGTGTCATAGGGGGGACTATCAGCAGTTGTTGTAAGACGATAGTGTTGAGAGCCCTCATAGGATAGGCATAATGACACAATTAGTAGGGGCCCTTTATACTACCAAGCTAATAGCTTGTCATGTGAGCCTCCCACTATGGTCATAAGGTCAAAGGCAATATTTAGGCTGACTATGGTAAAGTGACAATCAGGCATTAAGCAGTAATCAATTAGGTGTTTGCATCCAAGTTTTTGTTAAGGAGGTGACAATGTGACAGTGAGATAATTTTCGTGAGGTGACTTTTATGCTATTGTCTTAGTTGTTGTATGGTGACATTTGACAGCTATCCTAAAGTGACAGTAAGATATCACAAGGCAACAATCATAGTCAGGTCATTGTCGAAAGCAAAATAGAAGCGAGGTCAACCTACCTTGATATCATTTTGAATCTAAAAAAGAGTGTAGAGAAACAATTAAATACAAGACTATAATGTGGTTTGGCTACTAGGTCTACGCCTATGGACAAATACCTAAAGGGCTAAACTGTTATTTTTCTTTTAATTTGATAGTCATCATGTGATAACTACGGAATAATACTATATAAAATTATATCGATGTATCTAATTATATTTATTCTAGGTATTTAGGTACAATGAATTTTTGTAAGAAAAGTTGATATTTTATTGTCAACATCCCTCAACCTCGTTCTAATCAAATTCAAAATCCTTGGGTTCAAGGCCTTGTATATGTAAAAATAGCTATGCTGTAAAGAAATTATGTGATGTTGTATGATTTGTATGCATTTCTTATGGATGTTTTGCAGCTCAATCTGAGTGATCTGAACTTGGTTTATGCATGCACAAGAGACAAAACTTTGATGATAGATGTGCAAGCACGAGAAATATCAGAAAAAGACTTGGAAGCTGCTCTGAGATTGGCTCATCCTGAAGTGAGCTTTTGTGCTTCGTGTTGGTTAATACTGACTTGTTCAGGATGCTTATCTTTGATTCTTTAGGCAGTTAAATATCTTGAGCCTCAAATAAGGCTAGCGGCCAAGGCTGGAAAGCAGAAACAGGAATATAAATTATCTATGGTGTCTGAGGGAACATACGAAAAAATCAGGAGTTTGGCTGAAGCTCCAGTTGAAGCTGTGTTCACTGACCCTACATATGGCAAGGTTCACTACATACAAAACAAAATTCTGATTATCATTCATGTATCTTATTGTCATTCTACTGCAGAATTTTAGTCATGTAGATTTTATTAATGCTGCCAGATGTATTTTGTCTGTGTTTTGTTTTTGTGCAGTTTGAAAGGGGAGAAGCCTTGGATAATATAACACAGGATGTGAGGAAAACACTTGAGGAAGAATGTGATGAGGAAGGGCTCAAAGTTCTCTCAAAAACAGTAGATACTGTGCGCAAAAAGGTATTTATCCTCAGAAAAATAGTTATGTGTCGAGACCCCTACATCTCTACCCATCTCTCTTTATGAAGGGGGAGGAAAAATTGAAGAATACCTATGAACATACAAAGTTATCTATTTGGTTGTTCAAAGTTATATCCCAAATGCTTGTAGAAGAGAAGGGATTTGCACTTTCAAATATGGAAAAGAAAATTATTCTTTTAGACATGGATAGCATCTTCCAGTTAACATGGAGAAAAATGATGATTACTTGGTTTGTGATCCAATATCCAGGGCTCTGGGTTTGGGTCATTTTTAATAACCAAATTCGTTCTCTTTATTTTGTTCTTGATGTTTTGTTGAAGTTGGAATAATAACTTGTTCGATTTTCTGATCATCTCAGGTTGTTCGCAGAAGGATAATTGGTGAAGGACTTAGAGTTGATGGAAGACGCCTTGATGAAGTTAGGCCTCTGTATTGTGAAGCTGGTAATTTGCCTGTATTACATGGTTCATCAATCTTTTCTCGTGGAGATACTCAGGTCAGTTATTGCTCTGCTTAGGCATAGAGACTAGAGAGTCTATTGACTGAACATGATGACAGCTGATGTTTTGAACACTTTCATTTGAGGTGCTTACTGTTGGGTTATAAATTTGTTGATTACAGGTTCTTTGTACTGTAACCCTTGGAGCGCCTGGGGAGGCTCAGCGTCTAGAATCTTTGGTTGGTCCTCCAACCAAGAGATTCATGCTTCACTATAGTTTTCCTCCATTCTGCATCAATGAAGTTGGCAAACGAGTTGGCCTAAATAGACGAGAAGTTGGGCATGGTGAGCTACTATTGCTTAGATGGTGATATGATTATCTAAGAAGTAGTTATTCTGCATTTACAATAAAAATTTTCTGGGTAAAGAAGTTTTTGGCATAAAATGGTTTTCTCAGCAACTGTCTTTTGATTTCCAAATTCTTGTCCTACATTCACAACTCATAGTACTCTAAGAGTAACATTTTGCTTACGCTGGTTTGACAGGCACTCTTGCTGAGAAAGCTCTACTTGCTGTATTACCTCCTGAAGATGAATGCCTGTACACTGTACGCGTCAATGCAGAAGTCATGGCATCTGATGGTTCTACATCAATGGCATCTGTTTGTGCAGGTTGCCTTCTCATAGCTATGTTCTTGCCGTAAGATTCATTATCTTCTAAATCTGGCTGTGGTCTGGACTGTTCCTTGGCGAAGAGTCTCTTCTCACTGGGCATTGCATCCAGCTCTCGATATTCCATATGTGATAATTTCCTAAAATAATTCATTCTGAATCCCGAGGTGCATTTATGTTTGTAGGCAGCATGGCTTTAATGGATGCTGGCATTCCCTTGAGAGAACACATAGCAGGCTTGTCAGTTGGTCTTGTCAGTGAAACTGATCCCTCCACTGGTGAAATCACAGACTACAGAATATTGACTGATATCCTCGTAAGACATACAAGCCCTATATGGATATCCCCTTTTTTGTGAGAACAGCCTCTACTATTTTCTCTATTGTAAAGATCATGGAGGTTATTTAGTTTGAGATTGCTCGTTTTTCTTTTTTTGTGGACTACTTGGAACCAAATCTTTGACACTTGAAGATTAGTCGCCTTATGAGAATTTGGGCAAAGTCTTTTGTCCATCTAATATTTTGTTAAACCAAAATGGAAATTGTAGTGCTTTTGTAATCTTCCTTGGATGTTCATGCATGCCATGAAAAATTGTTTGTGATTCCATTCACTTTGATTATTGATCTTTTTCATCCGGACATTATCAAATATTTGTTAATTACAAACCTTTTCCCTGTGAGATTAACATCATCCAAACATTGTATGAGAAGCTCTGATTTGCCAGGATTCTCACGTTACTCTGATATTTTTCATGTTCTGGAGTATGTATGTCGAGCACACTTACAACTTGTTCGTTATTTGGCTCATAGTTGGGCAATCTTAGTGATTCGGCGTGTCTAGTTGTACACGTATGATAGTTGTTCTTCTCTCCTGTTTCAGTCCCTTGGTATAGGGCAATATGTAATTTAATTGCAGGTATCTTAGGCGTTTTACTTCATATTGAATTCTTAAATCAGCTCCCAATTTGCCTATATCTTTAATTTTATTTATTTATTTATCACCTTTTCTTTTAATTTAATGTTCATAGGGTTTGGAAGATCATCTTGGAGATATGGACTTCAAAATTGCTGGAACCCGAAATGGGATTACAGCCATTCAGTTGGATATAAAGCCTGCAGGAATCCCTCTAGATATCATATGTGAGAGTTTGGAGCCGGCCCACAAAGGCCGGCTTCAAATCCTTGATCATATGGAGCAAGAAATAAATGTACCACGTAATCCGGATGGCAGAAATTCTCCACGAATATGTGAGTATCATGATGCATCTATCATTTTACGAGATGAGCAATTGTGAAGCTTTAGCTTCTACAGTCTCGTCATCCTGTTTTTGCCATTCATTGAACATCTGCTTTTTAAAAGGACAAAGCCTACAATATCTGGATTCATTTCTTGAGTGTATCTGACCCATCTCACTGATTCAATAACCGATGCAGTGAACTTGAAGTACGGTAATGATGCGATCCGTCGCTTAATTGGTCCACTTGGTGCCTTGAAGAGAAAAATAGAGGAAGAAACAGGTGCGGTTTAGTCAGCTAGCCTAGCCTGTTAAAGAATTTTATGGTCCCATGCTATCAAACTACTAGCTATAATTTTGATAATCCTATGATATCCTATGATGATTTGTGAACTTCTAGTCCTTCTGTCTTGTTTTTCTCCTCTCAATAATTGCATGAGCATATGCTGCTTTGTCAAAATGTAGTAGGGACTTGTGTCTTGAAAGGTGTTATGATAGTTGATAACAAGCCATAGATTGTTGCACGGCCCAGATTGTCCAATAATTTCCTATGTTTTTAGTTGAAAAAATTGAAATACTTCTCGTTCCTTATTAGATCAACATCTCTGTATGTGCATGTGCCTTCATTGCACCGTCTTAATTATGCTGCAACTCTTTTGATTGTCTCATACTTGTTGGAGTTTAAGTGTTACATTAATTAAATGTTGAATGTCCATTTGTCTAAATCATTTTAAAAGCTTAAGCTGCTAGAAATGTAAATAATTTAATATTTAATTAACATTAGCGTAGAGATGTTTTCCTTTATTCTGGTTTTCTATAGTGTGTAATACCTACTTTTAGAGAAAAATTCTGTAGAACTTGTGCATGGAGCATTTGAATCAATCAAGAGTCAAATCATTCATTGGTCTTGACCCTGCATTTTATATTAATATTTTCTTCCTATTAAATCTTTGTTTTGACGGTGATGTTAACTTACTACTCTTTATATTTTGTGAATTGTTGCCACCCTTGTCAATCTTGTGATCATTGCTGAACAAATTGGTCATGATGAAAATCTGATATTCTTTATTTAGCTCACAAATGATCTCATGTAATGTGCATTCTGAGAAACTTTGTTTTTTCGGCTACAGGTGGGAGGATTTCAGTAAGTGATGGTTTTCTTACTGTAGTTGCTAAAAATCAGTCTGTGTTGGACAAACTCATGGAAAAGGTACTTGTTTGGCATTCTTTCCATTCATTTAGTTCACATGAGCTGTTGTTTTGCTACTGTAAAAATAATTAAATATTGATTGATATGTCTTAAACTTTTAGATGATATGGTCATTTATATTATTAGACAGAGCCAGGTCAAATAAGAGATCATGACTTTGAATCTCACTGCCACCCTTTTTTTAAAGGTGTTTCATGTGCTACACTTGATAAAAGACTAATTAAATATTAAATGATACATTTTGCTGCCATTAAATTTATGTACAATAATTTTTTCATGGCTAACTGGCTTCATGTTTGAATTATGGTTTTCCTGTAATTAAATTATGGAAATATGATGTTACGTAATAGTAGCAAAATTTGCACTTGTGAATTCTCAATTCAGGGTTAGTAGTAGGAAAAAAAGGGGTTACCTTGAAGCCATCTAATGTTAATGCTTATTCTACCCTGTCTTTTTTGGGGTATACCATAAAAGAACAAGTTTCCGTAAAAATAATAATGGTTTCTGGTTGATTTGCCCATTTTAATTTATTATTATTACTTTTTGGCTCATCTTTTATGCCATGGTGAAGATGTTATCAATGTCTTATATTCCCTTTTAATCATCATTCCATGTTTGTTTCTTCTTTTATCTTATTACATGTATGTTTCTTTAGCTCATTAACAGCATGAGGCTATTATGTTCTTTCTGGACTTCATGGTTCATGCTGTTGACTTCCCTTTGAACTTGCTTTTTTCAGATTGAATTCATAGTAGGCCGTGAGATTGAAAAAGGAGGAGTTTACAAAGGCGTTGTAACTTCAATTAAGGAATATGGTGCCTTTGTGGAGTTCAATGGAGGCCAACAAGGTCTCCTTCACATTTCTGAGTTATCACATGAACCGGTTTGTGCGTTATTACTATGCCTGCAGTTTTGTTGTCAACCAGACTTATGCTTCTGCTGTAGTTTGTGATTCTTGTGAGCTATGTTGGTTTCTCGCAGGTGTCTCAAGTTTCTGATGTGGTATCAGTAGGCCAAGTACTAAACTTAATGTGCATTGGTTTAGATGTGCGTGGAAATATTAATTTATCCCTCAAAGCTACCCTACCGAGACCAGGATCAGAAGCAAATCCTGTGGCTGAAGAATCTTCTTCTTCAATGCAACAAACACCTAAAGTGTGGAAACCTGTCAACAGTGTGCGAGAGGAGCAAGAAAATAAAGTTGATCAGCATGTGGGTGGTGGAGAAAGTTTGTCATCGATTGTGATTCGAAGTGCAGCTGAGTGTGATGAGGCAGAAAAAACTGCTGGTCTAAATCAGAACTCTAAAGGTGGTAGTTGATTCGAATCTATGTCAAGTATCTTTTATGAATTGGCGATAATAACCTAATTTATCTAAATATGAACCAAAACATAGTATTAGATGATTACTAGTTGCTGAAAACTATTTGGTGTTTTGGACAAATTGGAAATGTACAGCCAAGGCTCCTATAGATGCGAAGAAGATGAAGCTTGGAATGGAAGTGACAGCTAAAGTTCATCAAATTCGTACACGCGGGCTAGTCCTTGACTTGGGTGATGGTGTACGTGGCATGTATCGGTTTGAGGTACACCTCATCTTCATAAATCTGAGTTTTCATTCATTTAGGAGTTCCTGATTGGCAATATAATATAGTTTGAGGTTCTTTCACCCCTTTTTTTTGAGTTAAAAAATGAACACCTTAAATGAGACCTTGCCAAGTTGGTTCCCAACATACACTTGTGGAGTCCATTTCTAATTTCCTTGTTGAAATCATATTAGTATGTGAGATTGGTCCCATTTGAGTTGTTGAAATGATTAAAACTGCATAAAGCTTGTGAAAAGTAGTCAAAGATGGTTCTCTACATTGATTTGCCCAAATGTGTGTGGGATTTATACATGAAGCATCCAATTCATGAGAGAGTCGGTTTTTCTCAATTTTCAGAACCTTCCTTCTCCCGCGGTACTTCTTCAATTTGTTTGAGTAAAGACAAAAGTCGTGTTTTTGGCCTAAAGCTTTGTATTACCCCACTTTTCTCACCTTTTGAACAGCAGAGAGGATCTAGAGTCGGAAGAAACTCATTTTTACCATCATCTCCATTTACTTCTATTTCTCTGCCCTGCAGACCGGTTCGAGAAGAAATTTTGAGATCGGGGAGAAGATTCTGGTAAAGTGCTCTAGCTTCTCCACCAAGGGGGTCCCTGTAATGTCTTTGGTGCACAGGTAGAAGTCGTCTTGTGTTGTGAGTGTGCTATTTGGCTGCTAACTCAGTTTTCGACAAAGAACACAAATCCTCGCCAATGATCAGCATATTCCGCAAAACACAGAACGGGAACATCGTTTGTGAACTCAAGCCCGCCTCACCGAGACATAATCGGCGGAAGACTGGCGATATACAGAGCAGTAGAGTCCTGATTTGGTAAATATTTCATTTTGCTAGTTTTAAAAGAGGAGAGTACATTAAAGAACAATAATGGTTTATTGGTGCTGCTAGATGGATCACCCAGCTTGATTGGTAGTATGGTGTGGTGAGGATTGATATCATATTTTGACTGAGGTACCGTAGAGCGATGAGGCAAAAATGGTTTTTCTTCTGCATTATTGATTGGAATCTGTAGGTTGAGGTAGGCGTGTTAGCAAGTCAAATTCGACGGAACTTGAATTCTTCGAGTTTTGTTTGACTCAATTTTGTAAAATTTGAGTTTAAAAAATATTGTTCAATTTTGAAGCTGGCCGTACGCTGGCGATAGTTTATTGGTTCTTATTTCTATAAAATAAAAAAACATACATCAACTATGACACTTAAATTATATTCATGCACTTAGAAGTTGTAAAGTAATCCAAGTCAATATAAAATTCCTTAGGCTATGTTTGGGAGTGGGGTTTTAGTTAGAGATAATCTTGAGTAGGAGTTATATTGAGACGTATAGTAAAAAGAATATTATAATGAGATAAATGGTATATTTTGTTTAAATATATGTTTAAAATATAAAATAATAATTAGATAATGTGATATTATATAAAAATAATAATTATGTTTAAGGGTTTAAATTGAAAAAAATATGAGTATGTGTAATATGTATAGATATTGATTTGATTGTTAATAGGTGTAATGATTGTAAAATAATTAGTTATATATATATATATGTATGTATATGAAAGAAAATTTGAATTTGAAGATGATAATTATATTTGATAGTGTAAAGTATGATATGATAATTTTGAGTTAAAAATTCTGAAAAAGGTATGGCTATATTTGTTTTCAATTTTTTGTGTGCGTTTTTATGTGTTTTTGTTTTAAAAAATTTGTAAAAGTAAGATAAAAAAAAAAGATAAAATTTAAAAATGTAATAATTAAGTGTGTATTTTTTGAATCTAAATTTAAAAATAAACATAGCCTAAACTATTCAGAGTGAGAAAACCCAGAATTTCGAACATTCGATGTTGAACTAGGGGTGGGGGTTAGTCGAGTTACTAGACTCGACTCGTTGAGTAGTTCGACACAAAGTTTGGTTCGAGCTCGAGCATTGTCGAGTTCGAGCTACTCATTATGCTACTCGAGTTGACTCTGTGTCGACTCGACGAGTTTTGAGTAGAGCTCGAGTTGACTCTGTGTCGACTCGACGAGTTTTGAGTAATTCAATTTGATGACAGTTTTGTAAATAAATTTTCATCGTGTGACATTTTGGACATTTATTATTTTACTGATGTATTTATTATTTTACGAATTCGAGTTCGAGTACTCAAACTCGAGTTCGAGCTTGAGCTTTCTTTTTCAACTTCGAGCTCGAGCTTGAGTATACTATTATTTGAAGTACTTGACTCGATCTCATCAGGTTGAACAGTCGAAGTCCAAAGGTTCGGTTACATCGTAAAAGAGGGTTCAAATATACATTCCACCCGATGTCATTATATCATTAAATGCTTCAATATCAAGGAAGTTAATGCGTCCCTCGTGCATGTAATCAAGGTCTTCTAATCTTCATTTTTCCAACAAAAAACTTTTGGTTGGTTACCTAATCCAAAAGCCAGAATTCTAATTCGACTGCTCTTTTCTTCCCTTCAAAAGATTCTGGATTGCCAATCAATTTATTCAAAGAAAAAAACGTTGATTGAGTCTCCCACTTTTTATATGACTTGAGGAGTCGAGATTTGACTAGACTTAACAATAATAACAAAAACAATAATAAATAAATAGTGATGCCAATAATAATAACAACAATTATTTGTAGTAGTTTCTTTCGAATATAATTAATTTCCACCGTACAGTCTGACTTCGGCATCAGAAATCCAATTCCTCCCAACTGACCCTTTCAATACTTTGGACATTTTTAATTTTGGTTGAATCCTTGGGCTGGGATCACAGGTAATTGACGGCTGTAGATTTTTAATTTGGACTCAATTGATGGAAGTCCATTTCCCCACCTGGTCTAATTTAACGGCATCCAAAAACCATTAACTGGTCGATTTCCCACAAGATATACAGTTCTTTAAATCCATGACGATGATCTACTTTTCGAACAAAAATGTCAATTATAAAGGCCGGAAAAGTTTCTTCCCTAATTGAGTGTATGAACTAGAAAAACTAGAAACCTAAAACCCTGTTAAAGAATCTTGAGATTTGAATTGCAACCAGGTTGCTTGAAAATGAGGTTTGACCACTAATTCCATTGGCATTTCTTCTAACCGGTGCAATTAAAAAGGATAAATATGTAATTTCCCTTAACATTGTAGATTATGATAATTATTTGAAAATAATGAAAATACGCTAGAGGGGACAAATTAAGTAGGTTTTGTAAGCTTTTGACATTGTTGTGAGCTCCATTTGCAACAGCCATTTGTGCTGCATTATTTCTTAATTTTGAGGAAAATATATAATTAACACCAACCCTGACAAATAGTGTAACAGAATACTTGGATAAATTTGTGGAAAGGAGGATCGCAGATTTAGATGAATTAGTTAAGTACAACTTTAGGGTTCTTTGTCGGTTAGTCAAACCATTCAATTGCTAAAGAAAACTCTTTAATGATAATGATTGTTGGGACCAAATCCAACCTCAACATAATCTAACGCCTTGATTGCATCGTACTTCTTTTAATTTGTCAGATTATTGGGATCGAAATTAGTGACAAGAGAAAATATATTTTTTGGACGCTGATTGAATAGAGTGTTAAATATATGTATATTTGGAAGAATAAAAAGAAAGAAGTAATTTACACATATTTCTTTAAATATGCACTTCACACGTATTTCTATCAAACGGGTAAAATGTATTTTTTTCTTCCCAAAATTTAATATATTTATGTAAAATAGAGAAATTTCTGAGAGACTGTACACATAATTGTTGTTGTTGTTTTCTTATGATTATTATCATCTATATTGTATATTAAGGTTAAAGACTCCTAGAATAACGATCTTAATTAAAGGACACAACGTAAATTAAAAAAAAAAAACGACAGCACTCTTCATTATTTATATTTTTTATTTATACTACTTGATTAATTTGTTTTATATATATATATATATATATATATTCCTTAATTTTGCGTTACTATATTCTTCTTTTTCCATTGTGGCTTTATTCATATCATTTTTTCCTTTTTTAATTTTAAACACAATAACATGGATATTTAAAACTTATTAATTCCTTTCTTTACCGAGTAATGACAACACAACGCACAAGAGACTGCTTCCATAAACAAACAAACACTCGCCTGCTTTTCTCCATCTCTGCTGCTTCAATTTCTCCTTGTTTTCACATCCCAGAAGGCGGAAATTTCCTCACATGCATTCATCAACCTCAATCTTGCCCCGCCGACCATGGATCACCGTTCTCGTCTTCGTCGTGGCGCATGTTTTCCCTTTTTCCTTGTCCGACCCGCGGATTTCCGAAGCAGGTCGGTTCTGCGGCCGCTCGAGGCCGCCGCCGAACGCCAGCTACATCCCCCTGTTCGTCAAGGGAATGGAAGTCCTCTCGCAGCTCGTCTCGGCCGACGACAGGGCTCACTACGCCGTCAATTCCACTAATATGTCGATTTACAGCCTGGCGCAATGCTACGGCGACTTGTCCCACGACGACTGCCTTCAGTGCTACGCCGCCAGCCGCACGCGCCTCCCCAGCTGCCTTCCCTTCATCTCCGGCCGCATCTTCCTCGACGGCTGCTTCCTTCGCTACGACAGCTACGCCTTCTTCAACGAGAGCCTGGACCCTGCTTGGGACCAGCCGAATTGCAACAGCACGCTCGGGGTGGCGAGCGGGGCCGATCCGGACTTCGGGAAGAACGTTGGAGAGCTGATCGATAATATGACGGCGAGCGCCGTGGTGAACGGCGGATACGCGGCGAGGGGCAGTAAGGGCGTGTTTGGATTGGCGGAGTGTTGGCACACCGTGAGCAGGGAGGGGTGTAGGGCGTGTTTGGCGAAGGCAAGCAGGGAGGTCAGAGGGTGCTTGCCTGGGAGGGAAGGTAGAGCGTTGAACACTGGTTGCTATCTGAGGTATTCTACTGTGAAGTTCTTCTCAAATCACTCTCGGGGAAAAAATCAGAATTCTGGTGAGTTAGGGTCCATTCGCAAATAGTGAAAAATAATTAAATATTAAAATTTTGATATTTGTTGCGATCTCCTACATTTGTTTGGGAAGCAAGGAAAAAAAAATCTATGCTGAGATTGTTTGATTTTGGTTTATCTGATTCAAATTTCCAGTTTTCTTCTCCATAATTTGGATGTGTAATTCTTTATTCCAGATGATTGTTTGTTCCCTATTAATTTTCAACTTGAATTTTATTCGTCAATTTTGGATTGCTGATTAAATGTCATCAACTGTTCATTTATTAATTCATTGTGATTACCTGGGTTTTCGTTAGTGCGTGTATCTATGATTAATGTGTTCTTCATTTATGGCGGCTTGCAAAGGTTGATTTTTCGTGCTGCAGTGTATCTTCTAATTTACTGATTGGACATGTGTTGATTAATGGTCACTCCCCCGAACTCATTGTTTGGTTCATTGATTGTGATATTCTCAGGGGTCTCCAGGACAGGGGTATTTGTGGCAATTGCTTTGTCTGCGGTGGCCTTCTGCATGCTGTGTCTCTGTGCTGGCTATGCTGCCTACAGGAGATGGAAAAAAAGAAAGCAAGGTATTTCACCGGAATATTTATAACATAACATGATATGGATATTCTCAGGTGGTGAAATTTCTCACGTAATTAGTTTCCACTCCATGCAATGCAGAACGTGAAAATCTTGGCAGGATTTCATATTCCTACAACAAGTCCAATTTGAACTTCAAATATGAAGTTCTGGAGAAAGCAACAAACTATTTTGATCCTCCGAGGAAACTCGGGCAAGGAGGGGCAGGTTCTGTGTACAGGGGAACCCTACCGAATGGGACAACCGTGGCTGTGAAAAGGTTGCTCTTCAGCACCAGGCAATGGGTGGATGAGTTCTTCAATGAGGTCAATCTCATAAGTGGAGTTGAGCACAAGAACCTGGTGAAGCTTCTTGGCTGTAGCATTGAAGGCCCTGAAAGCCTTCTGGTCTATGAATTTGTGCCCAACAGGAGCCTTGAACAGCACCTGTTTGGCGAGTTTTTTTCTTCTCTAATCAATAGGAATTGTTCTCTTTTCTCTCTTCAGAATTCAATGGTCAGGACTCAGGTGTGTAATTTTCCCATTCCCCATGCAGATAAGACCAAGGTCAGGATTCTTAATTGGAAGGAGCGCTATAATATCATTGTTGGGACGGCTGAAGGGATAGCCTTCCTGCATGGAGGATTGGAGTTCAGAATAATCCACAGGGACATCAAGAGCAGCAATATTCTTCTAGATGAGAATCTTGATCCCAAGATTGCGGATTTTGGCCTCGCACGGTGTTTTGCAGCTGATAAAACTCACCTCAGCACAGGAATTGCAGGCACACTGTAAGCACATTTCACACAGCATCACTCTTAACATGATTGTTCGATTTGTTTCAAGTGCATATAATAATGCATGATTGCTGGCGTGTAGAGGATACATGGCTCCTGAATACCTTGTAAAAGGACAGCTTACCGAGAAGGCTGATGTCTTCAGTTTTGGCGTGCTGGTTCTTGAGATTATGTCCGGTAGAAAGAACAATGTCTTTATGGAGGGCTCGGGATCTCTTCTACAAACAGTAATATCCCCAACTTTTCATGCAGAATCACCTTCTCTTGTGACATTTCTTTTGCTCAATCTTGTTGTTCTGGCTTCAGATTTGGAAGCTCTACAAGACAGATAGATTGACAGAAGCAGTTGATCCTTCTCTGAAAAATGATTTTCCAGTAAGTGAAGTGTCACAAGTGCTGAGAGTTGGGCTTCTTTGCGCACAGGCTTCTGCAACTCAGAGACCATCGATGGCGGAAGTTGTCACAATGCTTACACGCCAAAACTGTGAAATCCCAGAACCAAATCAACCGCCATTTTTAAACACTGGGGCAATTTCGGGCGGCTCAACTATGTCATCCTACAGTGTAAACAGTTACATGTCAAACGCCGTGACAAAGCCCGAAGCATCACACCCCTCCACCAGTTCTTTCAGTAATCAGAGTTTTGACGGACGGTCCAGAAGTGAAGAGATCAGATTGAGGTAGAAAAGAACTGTAACATTTCTATGACAATCATGACATGCCTAATACTTCATACCAAAGAGCTGCATTATCCGAAAAGTAAGCTTCACCCCTCCGAAGGAGACAGAAAGGAGCCCATTTTTGTGAGGTCAAGTTAGGTAGAAAGTTTTGAGGTAGGTATTGAAGAATTCGGTTATCAGAAGTTTTTCTGCCCACATTTTAGAAATAAGAGATTTTGACAAGTTCCACCTGGGATGCATCATTTTCCAGTGGCAATTAGATACAGATTGGTTGTCTAGTTTTATGGGCGGTTTGTCCAGACCCCACTGGCCTGCGCAGCGAAATTTCGAGCACCTCACTATTTATTTCCTCAACCCTCGACTACACCGTTGCAATGAAGTCGACTTTTATAATGATAAAGCTACCGATGCTGCTCTAGTTGATGTTTGATTATGCATTGGATGGACTCAATGATGTCATATTCACCCATTATATGTCCTACAACTACACGGGACCCCAGACTAACGAGGCCGACGACACACTGGGGACCATATGGGTTGTGTCTGACAGGTCAACATCACTTAGTTGAGAGTAAAATGCCAGTCATTTTCGAGGTCTAAAATGCATAAATTAAGAAAGTACAAAGAGAGTTGGACAGGTGTCGCAACAACCCCACTTCGAGTACCCTCTGATAAGGCAAATTCCCAACATCAAAAGGACTGGGTTAACATAAATCTTAAATAAGATTCAAGGAATACCCCACAGCTTCCTGCGCCTCACGCTGGACACGCAACAAAGTGAAAACAACACACGCACCTCACCCATCTCCCATCTAGCCATCTACAAAGACTTTCACAATAGAAGCTAAAGAAACACGAGTTGAAGCCTAATGCCTAAAAGTGAACTGCAATAGTTTCAACTGGAGATCTAAGGATTAAGCACAGAAACATTTATCTCATAACAGAACTTAAATACTCGCCATACAAGTTTCACAAATGATTAAGACTACTAAAGAAAGACTACGTTCAAGATTTTAACTAGAAGGTGCATATATGCAGAGCCTAGTGCTTGAGCCACAGAACTAGTAGATTTGCAAGGATTCGGGAATTAAGCCTACTCATCTTCTCTAACAACGCTTATTTTGCCTTTCTCAAGCAGATCATAAAATTCCCTAGTTTTTCTCTGGTTCCTCCAGTGGTGTATTTTCCAAAATCCTCCAGCCACAAGGCCAAGACTTATGCCAATGAGTATCTCCTTAACAACACTTGGGCCCTTGTAGACCACATGTGCAGCAGCCACTCTCTCCTGGGAAACCAATTTGGATATGATCAATAACCACCAAGAGGACGCAACAATGGAAGTTATATGTGAATAAGTTGTGTTAATATTCATTATTTTTCTTTCAAGGGAGGCAAAACTTGTTTAGATTTAGTTAATACATTCAACCGACTTAGCGTGTGTCAAAGGACATCTCATGAGCTCAAACTTAGCTAAATAAGGTTCATTAATAGAAACTCTATGTTCTTTTAGCAATTTTGAAGTCTAAAGACACAGACTCAACCATTATACTTTCAAAATTTTATATATTTCTTTCTCTTACTTTTATATAATGCTCAAGACAAAAATAACTAAAAACACACATTCAAATTTAAAAACAAACTTAGTACAAGGAATATATCAAAATAAGGTGATCGCGCTTGATTTCTTCCTTGTATGAATATTCAGTAATCCAAGCCAAAAAATATTAATGTCTGCTGAAGCAGCAAATGGCATGATTAAATAAACTTCCGAAGTTATCTATTAACTAGTCTCAGGTACAAGACCCCTCGACGCATAACTTGTCTACAAACAAACTCAGACCTCAGACCCCTTGTTCTTACATAACTGCTCATTAAGCAAGCAGAGCTGATATGCGCTACCCCCCTCAATAACTAGCAATTAAAGAATTAAAGAATTAAATCGGCTAAAGACGAGCAGTTTACGGAGAAAAGCTCTGTACAAAGCCTCAATAGAAACAAGGTGGTAGAAAAACTAACAATTAAAGGAAACGGAGTAATATTGAAGAAGCTAAACGAATGGGCAAAAAATTTAAAACTATCCTTATCTGTATTTTAATTTCAACAGCCAAATCCCCCAATATAACAAGAATAA
Organism: Avicennia marina; assembly: GCA_019155195.1. Classification (NCBI taxonomy): domain Eukaryota; kingdom Viridiplantae; phylum Streptophyta; class Magnoliopsida; order Lamiales; family Acanthaceae; genus Avicennia; species Avicennia marina. The sequence goes on from CM032765.1 coordinate 13,686,102, forward strand.
TTGATTTGACTGACCATTAAACTTCAATTCTGAAGCAAAAAGTAAAATAATAAAAAGGAAAATCCATGTTCGATGTTCGTGGATAAACAATAAATACGGAAGAACATTAAAAATCATATGAGAAAAAAAAAATAACATGTAATAAATTACGATAAGCAAAATAATTTATATGCAGCATAGAAATTTCAACACTTAACCGCCGAGGAGCGAAATTACCTTTTCCGATAGCCAAAGTTTCGTGCTCATCAGATTTCTCAACCCAAAACAGTAGATGCAGAAGACATGCGGTAGTTTCTACACAGTGTGACAAGGAATTGATTGTGTGTGGGCAAACGTACCATCAATAGATACTCCTTCGATTCGGGGCGTCGATCTTATCATAAGCTGTGCGATATTCGACGTGTCATGTCCCTTGGGCCTCAATTGTTGCAAAATTTTCTTTTGTAATTTTACCCATTAATAAACATTGGGCTATGTCGTTAGGCCCAGATTGCGTTGCATGTTCGGCCCTAATTCCAACCGAGACAATGTTGGTTGTTTAGTGCAATTCGACAATGCTTCTGGGCCGTCGAAAAGACTTAAATACCCTTGTACACATTTGCTGCAAATTTACGCCCAAATAACTCCTTGGCCCAGGCCCAGGCCCAGGCCCAGTCACTGGCTGCAGTCTGTACTGAATGAGTTGCCTTCATGCCCTCTTCATACACCATAGTCAAATCTTTCATGCGTATATTTATCACTCATGATGTCATTTCCCCTGATTTGGATGTGCAACCAAACATATAATAAATGCCGTTCAACCCAAGAGGGACGACGTCCAAACATCAAAGATAATTCAAATTGTACCTCATATTAAAACTTCCACCCCTCAAATGGGTTGTAGAAAGTAATGGTAAGAAGATTTGATGGGATGAGTAGTTAAATATATTTATTTTTATTTATAAAAATATAAAATATATAATATATAATAATAATTGGATGGTGTAATAATATGTAAAAATAGTAATTAATTTATAGAGTATAAATATATATATGTGTGTGTGTGTGTGTGTAAATGTGTGTGTATATATATATATTGATTTTGATTATGAATAAATATAATAATTGAAAAATGATTAGTTAGTCACATATACAAGAGAGAGAAGATTTTAATTTAAATTTAGATAAGAATTGTGTGATGTAAGGTGTTTGATTGTGTGAAGTTTGGTGGGATAATGGAATGTTTAAAATGGGATAACAAACATAGTGTTTGTTTAGATGAAAAGTATTTTTTTTTGAAAATTGTACTTTGACGTGGAATGAAAAATGGTGCAAACTTTGCATCCAAACATAAGCATGGCTTCTTGTTACCAAATAAATAATTACTATAATATTTATTCTTATTCTTATCACTCAATTTTCATCTATTTCATTACTTTATCGTAATTTATTTTCTTATAAATTTGAATCTTTTCTTTTCTCTTTTGAATAACAACTGACATGAATTTTATATTTAAAATATGTTATTAATTTATTTACGTAATTATATCCATTTATTGGTTGTAATAAAATCCCCTTCTCATTAACTTGTAATAAATTGGTTGCGAAAGAAACTCCCGTCCAATATTCCTTGTGTGTGTCGCTGAATTTTTTGCCAACTAAAGCTTCTAAACTCTTCCTTTTATTACATCTTACTTTGGTCAATATTCATTTTGTAGTTCCCTAATACATTTTTTACGAATTCTTATTGGTTACATTTTGAATGGTAACGCTTGAGATTTTGGTAAGTAATTACCAAGTTATAGCACAAAATGCTTTTGAGTTCTCGTGCGTGATCGCTGAATGTGGCAGTTATAGCTTTTGAAGTCTTCTTCAATAAAATTTAAATGGGGACAATAGATAACCTACTGAATAATCATTAAGTTTTGTTATACCAAAGCTTGTAAGCTAATCTCTTCTTAAATTTTAACTCTAGGTATTCCATTGCATAATGATTGAATTTTGACATTTAAGCTTTTGAGGTCTAGCTAGTTGTTTCGTTTTCAAGAGCGGCTAGATACTGAATTAATCTTATTACATTTTAAATGGAAACTTTGTTGAAAAAATTGTTGAGTATTTCAAAAATATTTTTCTCCTACATTAGAAAATCAAGATGCTTTCAAACACATTATATTGATTTTCATTTTATTGAGCTTATGGCATGTCAAATAATAAGTATTGGGCTCAACTTGCTTTAATGGCCTTTTCCATGTGGTTTTTCTTATAATCCAAATAATTAATCCTTTTTATAACGTTTCTCCGAACGTTTAACGTTTTAACAAAATGTTCAATAACTTTCAAAATGTTCAAAATGCCCTTGCAAAGATTTATTATCTTCACTACCATTTGTTTATTTCAACTTATAAATATAAAGAAAAAAAAATCATCCCCTTTCTACGTAGAACCAAAAAAAGAAAAAAAATCTTCTTTTTCCTTTCCCCTTTCTTGTTGTTGGTGGGTTCTTGTTGATTGTTTTGTGAATTATCCGAAAGAAGGCTTATTTAATTTTAAAGATATTTTGGATTGTCGAAATAATTCTTAAGGGCAGATTGTTGCATAAGTCAAGCCATTAAATCTTGACATTTTGTGTTGATTTTGTGCAAGTTCGGCAACAAATTTTTGATAATATTGTGCATAATTGCTGAACCGTAATTTAATAGAATTTATGGGTTATGTTTGGAACCTGACTTTCAACCATAAAATAATATCTCAAACATATTATTCAACAACATTTTATATAAATTTAAATTCAAAATTTCCTTCTCTTATTTATACAATTAACTAATTATTTTTTAATTTTTATACTTAATCATAATCAAATCAATACATCTATATAGTATATATACTCACATTTGCTTTTATTTATATCCTATAATATAATTATTATCTTTATAAGTTATCACATCATTTACTCATTATTATATTTTATATATATCTATATATATATATATTTAAATGAATTATATTATTTATCTCATTAAAATAGATTTTTTAAATATACGATTCATCTCAACATAACTTTTACCAAACATCATATCAAACAAAAATCCCCCTCCCAAACATAACTATGAAATTTTATCTATTACATTTTAAATGGGAAGAGTCATTAGTCTAGTATATGATAAAGCGTTTGAACTCCTTTTCTTTACTTGTTAAATGGGAATTCTAGATCCTTATTCTCATATCAAAACTTTTGAGTGTAATAATTATAGTGCATATTTTGGAGTGGAAAATTTAAAAACAAGCATACGGCCAAAAGTTTTTGTCCGTTGCATGTCATAGGGAATGGTAGATAATTTGGTGATTAACAACCAAATTGTTGCCCACTAAAATTTATTGACTATCCTCCTTCATATCTGGAATACCAACTCATCAGGCATTTTTTGGTGGTGTACCATTGTTGAATGCTAGTTCACTGAAGCTTCTAAACTATTCTTTAATACATTGGAATCAGGTACTTCAGATAATAATCATACTTGAAACCCTTCTGAGCATTGCCATCGTCCCGGGCAATAAAATGTCAAAAACGGAAAAAACTCGTGAATTTCCCATCATTAGATGGACAAACTAAGTGATTAATTCCATAGAGAAAATTAAAATCATCAGTCCTTGAAGGCAATCGTGGGGTATGGATCAAAGCTGCAATTTAGTAGTACAGTAATTAAATACATCATAAAATTACTAGTTTATTCTATCAGAAAATAATTGCATCTTACAATTCGACAAAGAAAGCAAACGAAAATATTAACGTTGACAAAGATGATGTCTCAGCGCTTTACATGCACGATCACTTCTCCTTCTAGACTCACATCTAAGGTGGTGTACCAGTATACACGATGAAGAATGAGTTGTGTCGCGTTATAGTTTATGTAGCAAAGGTGATTGTATTAACATGTTGACACGAGACGTGAATATTAGGGTATGGACGTCCTGTTAGCCACTAGCAGTAGAAGTCTTGCCAGGTTAGCCTTATAAAATCACAACAGTTGGGGCCATGGAGATTCTGGGCTGTATTTTAGGTCACGGAATCCTGCACTTCTTCTTGGTCACGGAAACTTCATTTAGCTTTCAAAAAGTTTCGAGGGAAAATTGACAGCCCAGCACTTTGGCACTGTGTTTTATCCTAGCTGCCAAATACAAAGAGAGTGGGAATGGCATCTGGAAATCAATAGACAGGGTACTTCTTTTGCCATCTTCTCTATTTTTTTTCCCTTTTTCTTTATGCTTCGTAATTTTTTCATAGTTTGTGTGACAATGAAATTTGCTCTTGAAGAATGTCTCTTTTAAAATTCCCTGCACATAGACAATTACTGAATGTGCTGTCATGCATAGCAAGAAGATGGATTTCAATGCTGCAATCTTGGCCACAAGATTTCCGTCTACCCTTTTCTTGAACATTTTGATGCTTCTGCGCATCTGGATATTACGTGGGTGCCTGAGTTTTGTGAATTTAAGTATCATTATTGGAGAACAATTAACTAAACAAGGCATCCTTTATTTAAGAATTTGGGAGCTTGTGGAGAACGTAGACAAGGTGATTTAAAGGAGTCAAGACAGTTCATTAAAAAGGGGTACGAGTTCTTTCTCAAGCAAGTGCCATTTGCAATTGCAAGCACTTTACTAGATTTATCGCAGGAGTAAAAGAAGGAATGAGAAGGTCCCATCAATTAATTCATGTTATGTTATGCGAAGGTGCCACCGATAATTACTATTTTTATTCACAAGATTATAAACTTAGTTGCTGTCAACTTTGTCGTCTGATAAAGTGTGATGTCATATTGAAATCACATTAAATTTGACTTAATTATTGCGTTGATAAACTAAGGCTTTGTTGGCCGACATCCACTAACTAATGACAAATTGGCGTTGTTAAGTGCGAACAATTTATCATGAAATCATTGCAAACGCTACAAATAACCATATGTTGATACTTAATTTGCTCCCACACTTCTACCATTTCCTTGTCGAGGTAAAATGATAATTAACAAGTACTTTTTTCAAATCTATTATTATTATTATTATTATTATTAAGAAACTTGCACGGGTGTAGTACGTCGTCGTAGTCGTGTATTTGACGAAGTAAATTTACCAGATGAAGATAAATATTGTTAAGGTCGATTTGTTCAAATCCGATACATAAATGTTGCTGATTAACTGAGGGTCCAAGTGGCTCTTCCAGACCTAAGAAAATCTCTTATCCTAATTCCCACTCAACAACTAAATTGTGCTCTGCTTATCCCAATCCAGATTGAAGACACCTGTTCCCGTGCACGGCACGTTTCAACATTCCATTCGCACATGTGTAGCAATGTGGAGCAGGTTGTCTAGGCTCCAACCATAACTGCACCTTCTACTGTGGATTAGCAGTTACAGTTAATTACTCCAACGTCTGAATCAGTCCTAACACGTGCCAAAGCCTTAATTCATTACTTCCCTGATAAGCCTTCCTCAGTGCACACGCACGTGTCAGCCTTTTCTCTTTTCTTGTTGGAGAAAGGTCTTGGGCTTGCCATGGTCGGTGGTCTGTGGTGGCCCACCGGGAGCGCAAATTTAGGACTCCTCCATCCGTCCTAAAAACGCGCACACGGTTTTCAATATAATAAACGGAGAAATCAAAGGCATTGAAAATGTATTCGGGGGCATATTATTAAATAATTTAATTTTGTATCTTTTTAATATTTACTTATTTCATTTTTTATGTTTATTACCTAGTTAATTTTTTTAGGTTGTGGAGAAATATAATGTGATCATCAGAAACCAAATAAGTGAATGAAAGCTTGAATTTTGTTTTCATATAGAGTACTAATAAATGAAACTGTCGAATTGACATTTTATAGAGATGTAGCATTTGAGGGTCTATAATCTTGTTTTAATTAAATAAACTTTATCTTTTAAAGATCTTTGAGGTCATGGTTGCTTTGCTCTTTTGACTAATATTTTTTTTTTCTTTTTTTCTCTTTTGGTTTTGCGTCTTTTGACTACAAACTAAAGCTAGGTGTCATTACAAAAAAAGATAGAACAAAAAAATTATCTTTGATGACGTTAATATATATTGTAAGTAGTTAACGGTATATAATAGGTTATAATAATTATTAGTACTTTATTAATTTTTACTGTTAATAATTGATATAAATATATACTCTATTATTGTGTTAACAAAAGATTTTTTAATTACATAAAATAAATTTACACAACTAATGTTATTTTAATTTTTATTAATTTGTCCTATTCTTCTTTCTTATTTTTTAATGTTTTATTCTTTTATGTTCTTTCTCAAATTTTCTCTCCTTCTAATTTCTTTTTGGTCTTTTTTCATTTTATTATTTTAAATATTTTTATATAATGTAAAATTATATATTTATCCCCAATATAAAATCTTTTATTTTTTAGATCTTTATTTCTCTCTTTTCTTTGAACTTTTTACTTTTATTTGTGTTTTCTTTCAAATTTTCTCTTTTCAATATTTTGATCTTTTTTTATTTTCTTATTTTAGGCATTCTTCATATTTTCAATTTAAATGGTTTTATTTTTATTATCTTAAATATAAAAATTTTATAATTCATAAATGAATTTACCCACACATAAAATATTAGTAATAGTTATCTATACTATATATTTAAGTTAATAAAACTTCTTAATTTCACATTTTCAAATTGCGCAATTACCCTTATTTTCATTCTTTTTATGCAATGCTATCAAAATTATTATTGTTATTATCTTGGCATAATAAAATTTATATTAGTTAATAACAATTTTGATATTATTATTTGATTTTTTAATATTATTATCATTCTCTTTCGTTTTTTTAGCTTATTTAACCATAGTTTGGTATCTTATTATATTACAGTTGGCTTGTTCTTAATAGTTTATTTTCTTGTATTAAGAATTAAATCTAAAATCTACACACAAAGCTCTTAGTAAGATGCTTTTCATGATCACTCTTATACTCTCAGAAAATGATAGATATTATGCCAACCTTCACACAGACACACACACACACACACACACAGACACATCGTGGCAGAAGATCCGGAAACACAAACTTGTTTGCAATTTTTCTTGATGAAATTTGGAGAATCTAATAATGGAGTTGGATGAACGTGTAGGAAAAGAAAAATTTCCATCTTTGATTTTTGGGAATTGCTGTAACGTGACACAAACAATGTCCGCATACTTTGGCATGTATTTTGTGAATATATATGTACTAAAGACGATTTTATTGTTTCTTTATGTATAATTCTTTAAAAGAAAAAAGGAGAGATGGATCACTTTATTCCAATGTTATTTGTATTTTGTGGAAATGATAAGTGAGGCTAAGGTCTTCAAGGCTGGTATTCAAAGCCATGCATCGTGATAAAAAAGGAGATTGTCACAATCTAGTTGTATAATATTCCAGCATCAAAGTAGGAAGGACCAATCTTTGAACAACTTCAGCCACACAAACCTAAACTACAATTAACTGATGGTTGCGACTAAGATGGCGCGATATATATGAAGCTGTTTCTTGCTAACATTTGTTGAAATTAATATTATATATATGTGTGTGTGTGTGTGTGTTCATTTATTACCAAGTCACAAATGGCATGTGTCTCATATATGTGGCTGCAGTCAATGCTGCTTCACTCACGCCACCGTGCACCTGCACTCTAATTCAAGTATACATTAATTGACAATTTGTCCATTAATTATAATTTTTTAAAGTGTTTTTCTTAATATATATATATATATATATATATTTAGGATTTTTTTATATTGTAAGTAGGCTCCAAGTCAACTTTGAAATATTCAATTGTAGGGGAATATTAACAATAATATCGTCTACCATCTTCCGATAATTATAAGATTCCTGATAAAACTGAAATCTTATATATCACATGATATATAATTAGCAGTAGTTGACTAAAAGGGTAAAAACAATAAAAAAGGAAAAGAAAAAAAAAAAGACACAAGATTCTTGAAGAATGAAGAAGAGAGGTATGGGCCGAACAAGTGAAAAAAAGGGTTGGCTTTTTGTAAAGAAACTTGTCTATTATTTGAAGTATCCTCCTTCCATTATTTCATTTACACACCTAAAAATATATTAAAAAAATAAATTTGATTCACTGCATTATAGGGGCCTTTGATTCCTTATCATTTGAATGTTCGTGTGATGACGTCCAAAAGGAGAAAATGTGTAATAGATTTTTATCCCAATCTCAATAAGAATCTATGTAGTTCATTTTTTAACCTGTTTTTTTTTTCTTTGTTTTAGATGGGAATATTAATGGTAAATTAATTTCTTCTTCTTCTTTTTTTTTCACAAAATCATTTTATATTATCTTTATATTGGTAATGTCAGTCAATTTTGTATTATTAAAAATTGATCAAAATATTTTTATCATTGAATATCATCACAATTCAGGCTACTCAAGATTTAAAAGAAAATATTCTATAAATTAAGACATTATATCTTCAAATATTTTAGATATAATGTTATATAATGATTCACATACGTTTTGTAAAAATATTATAAATATTTGATACCATAAATTCGTTTAAAATTGCTTTTGGTAAGAATATATGATCCTGTGAATATATATTATTTCCTTATTTTTTTTAACTGCATTAGTTTTTTCTTAGTTATATGTATTAACTTTCCATTATGTATTTTTTTTCTTTACTAGCTAAACTGTCAATAGACATCATCCGCAACATAAAGTTTAAAAGTCACTATTCCATAAATAGATAAATTATATATTCAAATTTTTTAGGCAAAAAGTATTTTAAAATAATTGATCATCCAAACTCCTATAAATTTAGCTAAAATTTATTTAAATCCACACTTGAAAAACATCTATAAATATCTATGTTACATATTATCACTTTTTCTAAATAAATTTCAATTAAAGAATCCTACAGAGCGCAAGGACAATGCTAATTAGTTAAATAAAAAAAATTATTTTCTGAATTTCTTCATAATTCTTCCTATTTATTTGGCTTGCACATTAAATTTAGCTATCTAAATATAGAAAAAAAAAAAAAAACTATCACAACTTGTTAACTGATTCAAATCGGTAGGGGCGTAAAATATATATTAATCACTCACATTTTTCAACCTGTGAACAGAACTTGAACCCATTTAATTAATACAATCGTCTAACACGAATCTGCCCAAGAAAATGACAAATTTATTTTGGACAATATTGAATAAAAGGTTAAGTAAATTCCCCACACTGTCCCCACAAAAGTTCCAATATTTTGTAACCAAACCGCCCATAGGCCCCACCTTAGTCTCACCTTCGTTTGAACCTTCATTCTTCTTCATCAGTCATTACTCCTCAATCGTTGCCTATAAACACACCATGTTCCTGCATCGAAATGCAATAAAGCACCCCAACAAAGAAGAACCTCCATTTTCACTGTGTAGTGCACGTTGCTTTCTGTTCCATATCTGTGGATTCCATTGTCCCGATTCTCCAGCTCGTTGTCTATATAAAGCCTCCGTTTGGGTCCGTTTCTCTAACCACGAGATCACAGTTTTTTCTTTCTCTGTTGTTTCGTTATTTCCCGGTTTCTTTTCTTTCCTTTCTGAAATCAGTTTTTGTCTTCCACAATGGCCCCGAGTTTGAGCAAGAATGGTTCAAACGGCGACGTTTTCTTTGATGGGTTCGCCAGCTCGTTGATTACTCTGGACAACTCCAATTTCCTTGTCAATGATCACGTCTTTCTCTCTGAAGTCCCGCCTAATATCACCGCCACCCCCTCGCCCTACTTCCCTGGAGACAAGGCCGAGACGTTGTCGTCGGCTACCTCTCCAGGATGCTTCGTTGGGTTCGACGCCAAAGAGCCCACCAGCTACCACGTCGTCCCCATTGGGAAGCTTAAAGGTATCAAATTCATGTCCATTTTCAGGTTCAAAGTGTGGTGGACCACCCACTGGATCGGGTCCAACGGCGGGGACCTGGAGCGCGAAACTCAAATACTCGTTCTCGACAGATCCGGCGAGAGGCCCTACGTTGCCCTCCTCCCGATCCTCGAGGGGCCGTTCCGGGCCTCGCTCCAGCCCGGAACTGGTGACTCTGTAGATATCTGTGTGGAAAGCGGGTCAACGAAAGTCAACGAATCCTCATTCAGGTCTGTGCTCTACATGCACGCCGGCGACGATCCGTTTACCCTCGTCAAAGACGCCATTAAGGTGGGGCGCCACCACCTCGGGACCTTCAAGCTGTTGGAGGAGAAAACTCCGCCGGGGATCGTCGACAAGTTCGGGTGGTGCACGTGGGACGCGTTCTATTTGACCGTCCAACCCCAAGGCGTCTGGGAGGGCGTGAAAGCCCTCGTGGACGGCGGATGTCCGCCGGGGCTGGTGCTGATCGACGACGGCTGGCAGTCCATCTGCCACGACGAGGACCCGATCACCTCCGAGGGCATGAACCGGACCTCCGCCGGGGAGCAGATGCCGTGCAGGCTGATCAAGTTCGTTGAAAACTACAAGTTCAGGGATTACGAGAGCCCAAACAAAGCCAGCCCGGGCCCGAAAACCGGGATGGGGGCATTTATCCGAGACCTGAAGCAGAGTTTCAAGAGTGTGGACTACGTGTACGTTTGGCATGCGCTGTGTGGGTACTGGGGTGGGCTCAGGCCCAACGTTTCTGGGCTACCCGAAGCGAAGGTCATTGAGCCCAAACTGACACCTGGGCTGAAGACCACTATGGAAGATTTGGCCGTTGACAAAATTGTGAACAATGGAGTTGGGCTGGTCCCACCTGAGAGTGCTGACCAGATGTATGAAGGAATACACGCCCATCTGGAATCTGTGGGCATTGATGGGGTCAAAATTGATGTCATCCATGTAAGTTCTCTTATGGTATATCGAAGTAATTTGATAATTTATTTGTTGCATGGGCACGAGTTTAATTTTGTTGGACAAGCAGTTGTTGGAAATGCTGTGTGAGGATTACGGTGGGAGAGTGGAGTTGGCAAAAGCATACTTCAAGGCACTGTCATCCTCGGTGAAGAACCATTTCAAAGGAAATGGTGTGATTGCAAGCATGGAGCACTGCAATGACTTCATGTTCCTTGGCACGGAGACCATTTCCCTAGGCCGTGTTGGTACGTTCTCGTTCCAAACAAATCTTGCATGCTTTATTAAATTTAAGAACATAAAACAGTTGTGTTCGGCCAAACATGTTCTTATATACAAAGTTATGAATTGAGCAGGAGATGACTTTTGGTGCACTGATCCGGCCGGCGACCCAAACGGCACGTTCTGGTTGCAGGGTTGCCACATGGTGCACTGCGCCTACAACAGCATATGGATGGGCAACTTCATCCACCCGGACTGGGACATGTTCCAGTCCACCCACCCTTGTGCTGAGTTCCACGCCGCTTCACGAGCCATCTCCGGCGGACCTATTTACATCAGCGACTCGGTCGGCAAGCACAATTTCGAGCTGCTTAGGAGCCTGGTTCTCCCCGATGGCTCCATCCTTCGCTGTGACTACTTTGCATTGCCCACTCGCGACTGCCTATTCGAGGATCCACTTCACAACGGCAAGACAATGTTGAAAATTTGGAACCTCAACAAGGTTAGAATAAATTTCAAAGTCAGAATTGGGGCATTGATCTTGAACTGCTAACCTAATTTACCCTAATTTATGTCTATCTGCTTTATCAGTTCACCGGAGTGGTGGGGGCGTTCAATTGCCAAGGCGGCGGATGGAGCCGAGAAGAAAGGCGCAACAAGTGCTGCTCCGAGTACTCCCATGCCGTCTCCTCCGTGGCCAGCCCCGGCGACGTGGAGTGGAAGCAAGGCACTCATCCTATCCCGGTAGAAGGAGTTCGGTCATTCGCCATGTACTTGTTTAAGGGGAAGGAGCTGGTGCTCTCCAAGCCGTCGGGCACCATCGATATATCCCTGGAGCCTTTTGATTTTGAGCTCATCACAGTTTCCCCCGTCAAGGTTCTCGCCAACACTTCAGTCCAGTTCGCTCCGATTGGTCTGGTGAACATGCTCAATACCGGGGGCGCGATTCAGTCGTTGGAGTTCAACGATCTCGAGAATTCAGTACAAACTGAAGTGAAAGGAACCGGAGAGATGAGGGCCTTCGCTTCCGAGAAACCGGTGGATTGTAGAGTCAACGGTCAAAGTGTGAGATTCGCGTATGAGAATTGTATGGTTATTACTCAAGTGCCGTGGCGTAACTCTTCGGGGCTTTCTGTGATCGAGTACTTGTTCTGATCACAGATTAAGAGGCATGCCTAATAATCCAAGTTAAGATATATAGTTGGGTAATTTTTTAACCCAATACAACTTTATAATGTATTACTTTAAAGCAATATAAGTGATTTCCTGGTAATGAAAATGAATTAAGTTTTCTTGTTCATCTTTGTCATGCTTGACTGATAAGCTTCACTCCTTTGGGCTTCTGTTATTAACAAATAAGTTGATCCATGAAAAATTAACATTTGGGCTGCAAACACAGGTGGCCCAGATCCACTCGTTTGCATGGCAGAACTACAAACGAGATTAGTCCACAATTTCACTCCAGTCGCATTAGCTGCAATGTACTCCAGTTTTAGCTAAAGTGACTCCACCAATTTCACGTGCGGGGCCATTTATCGCTGGTTCTCTTGGCCTTTTCCAAGAAGTCAACTTAGACGATTTCTGCATCCACTTGGCTTCTTCTTGGCGTCATTTTTACTGAAAATCATATCAAAAATCCAAGAGCAAACACCCTCTCCCGGTGCCCTATATCAGTTACCTTTTTTTTGTCTTTCAATTTTATATAAAAACAACGCTGCGTGCTTTGCTTGTATTTGATTCGCCTCAGATGAATAACAAATCGACTTCGCAGTACATGGACAAGCAGATCATGGGTCTATCCGGTTCTCAGAGCCATGCCGTCGCCAACGACAACAACGGTAGCAGTAACAGTGACTTCATCGATTTCATGACTCGCGCGCCCGAGAAGAAAGCCGACATCGTTCCGAGCTACGAATTCGTGCCGATTAACCCACAGTACTCCCAGCCTCCTCCACCTTCTCAACCACACCCCTCATTTTCAGCCATTAGGCCTGCTCTTCCCAAGCCATCATTAGATCATCTTTCTGAAGACACATCATATACATCCCCCCAAACATACTCACCTGCCATTCGCCCACCCACCTCTCATCCATCGACTGGGATTCCTCCCCCTCCTTCTCAACAATATTGTGGAACTAACCCCAATACGTATGAACCTCCATCCCGCAGACTTGGTCCAGGATATTCTGGTTCTTTTGGTTCGTCATCAGGTCGTGGGGAACCGTATCTCCATCACAGTATGGTAGTGGCCCTCCTATGAAACCACAGCAACATTCTCCTCCTGCTACGGGCCAGAGTGGCGGAAGTGGTCATCCACAGCTGCCTACTGCTCGAATATTATCTCAGGCATTGCCAACAGCCTCTGGAGTAGGTGGTGACTCTGGATCTGGCAGTTCTGGAAACCGGGTTCCTGTAGATGATGTTGTCGACAGAGTTACAAACATGGGATTTCCAAGAGACCAAGTAGTCAGAAAGTTAAGAGAAAATGGACAAGCGGTTGATCTAAATATAGTCCTGGACAAATTGATGAATGATGGAGTCAGCCAAGTTTCTCGAGGTTGGTTCGGCCGGTAATCAGATTTTCTGCTTCGTGCTTCTGTAGTGTTTGAAAGAGCCCATTTCTAAGTGAGCTCTTGCTGGAAAACTCCATTTCTTGTGTTTTGATCATCCCGTAGTTGGCTATTGCATTTTTTATTTCATTTTAATTCTGTTAATAGAGAGTTAAGAAAACCTCTCGTGTCGTTTTGATTTCTTGCTCTGCTTTCTTCTTCACTCGTTTTTGTTAATCGTGGGTGTGTCTATATGGTACATTTTTATCAACTTGGGCTCATCCTATCGTCCGTGAAGAATACATTTGAGAGTGATGATTAACCATACAACTCCCATTCTACAATTTTCCATGAGCATACTAGTTATTACCATTTTTAGGCTGCTATAGTGGGTATGGTTCCCACCCCTCATATTTCTTCCACTTTCATTTTGCAAGTAGACAGACAGAGGATGCATGATTTACGTAGGTTTTCATTTGCACTGATTCCCCTTTTTAAGCAAATTGGAGGTTGGAAACCTCTATTATGTATCTTGATTGGCACTGAATTGATAATAAGATTTTTTATGTCATGATTAAATAAAGTCTTGTATTTACTAGTTTGATTAAACTAAAGAATGCGCTGTGAAGCACTAATTAATAAATTGTGTGGACAAGCAAGATAACGATTATCAAATAAGCAAATTAGAGAAAAAAGATAGAAATACTAATTAACCCACAATTCCATAAAAACGCAGAATGATAAACGCGCTTAGATCTTATATTCTAAATTCATGAGTTTTAGATCCTATATTCTAAATTCATGAGTTTAGAGAGACATACTTGGATGCCTAACGTGTGCACACACTTAAAAGGCAATTGTAAGAATGGTAAATGCCCAATTCACTTTTCAGAAAAAAAAACAAAAAAAAAAAAAAACCACTACAACACCACGTTTTCATCATTTTTTCTAAAGCAATGTTCCCTTAATATTATTGGGTTGAATAATTTATATTAAGTATTATAAAATAATCATTTAATATAATTTTTTGGACCTTCGTCCCCACGAAATTGAAGATGGCCCAAACAAATAATAAAATTTGCCTTACCTCCTCAGGAGTCCGCGAATTATACATTTTGTCTCCAGCGAACCGACTGGGTGTCAATCTATAATATTGCAAAAATCATACACCAAATTGCAAGTTCCATACTACCTAAGTTTCCTCACATTTTCCACCCCAAGTGTGCGCGTCTCATATTTCTTCAAGATATGGGGTCTCCCTATTTATTTATTTTCTACCTATTCAACCCCTCCTTTGTAAAGCCCCCTTTCAGCAGAGAACTGTCGGATACATCCACAGACAGAACACAGCTGAACGCAGTACACGCCACATGTATGATGAACAAATGTGTATGCCATTGATTGAATCCCCCAACGGATGGGAATATGTATGAAACGGATTCGTATTGGCGAATAGAAGAATCAAGGAATCAAAACCCTAGGCGAAGTCCTGTTTTATCAGGTTCCTTTTTGTACATTTATATTCACAATTTTGGCTAATTTTATGCATGATTAATTGTTATTCGTGGGAATTATGCTGTTTATTTTGCCTTGTTAATTTTGCGGTTGCTAGATTCATGATTTTATATTGATTATTCCTTCGCGCCTCTATTTTTGTTTTCAATTTCGTTTTTCTCGATTTTGATATTTAAGGTTGAAAAATGTGGATTCTTTAACTGATTACGTTCCATTTTTTGTATTATTTGTTGAATTTAGGGCTTGATTGACTTTGATGGGCGTGCTCAGGAGTCGGATATTTTATTCTGCATACCTCTTCATTGTGTCGTGATTATATATGGAATACAAGGAACTCATACAAATAGGTTTTTTCTGCAAAATTTTTTTGAGTTCTCTTGCTTGCTTTTTCCAGCTCTGGTGGTGTGATAAGAATGTGTGCTTTAGGGCATAGCTGTTTAAAACATTCAACCTGGGGTTTTCAATTTAAGTGCCCAATGACAGTGGGAAAGTAGGTTGGTTGGTGAGGTGCATTCATGTCATTGCCATCCGATTTGGATTTTCCCATATTCCTTTAATAAGACAACGACTTACATGTGTAAGATTTGAGGAGAATTTAGAGATTCTGAATAATTGCTGATCCTGTAAATGGACTACTAACAATAAATTGATGGAGAAAGCTACTTCTAACTTCTTGTGCCATGCTTAAGTGTTTGCTTGAAATCCATTTTCTGCTTGGAGTGAATGGATTTAGTATTTTGTCATTACCTACTTGGTTCAGAAGCTAAATAAACATTGAGATGAAGGTTTATTTCTTATCTGACAGTAACATCAAAACAATGCATTTAGAATCTCTTCAGAAGCTAAATAAACATTGACCTGAATGTTTGTCCTCTTATCTGAAGTCAAATGGTGCATTTAAAACTGTTATCAAAAAAACAATCTTTCAGATATTGTTATATTTGCACTAGAAGGAATCTGGACCTGAGTAGCCACATGAAAGGAAAAGTCTCTCATGCCTTGGCATTTTGAATTTTTCTTTTACACCTCTTGTTTTAGGTTAACTGATCAATGGCTATGTAAAATGATCTTTTGAATCCCTTCCTCCAGCTTCAAGTTTTGATGTATTTCTAGAGAGCAAATGTTACGATGAGCATGAACCATGCTTCATGTACAAAATCATAAAATATAACTGTTTCAAATATTTTCCTTCACTCATGTAATTTATATTAATGGTTTACAGTGATTGAGAATGCAAGCCCTCCACTGATTGGATCCTCCACTGGATTTATCTTTCACCATTTTCTGTTTTTTACAAATCATCTTCCTAACAGCTTATTGTTCCTGAAACATAGAATATGGTTTATTTCTTGTTTATCTATCACTTTAATTTAACTCTTGGCTTCCTATTGAAACCTGTTTTGTTACTGGTTGCTTTGTTCTTATTCCAAATTCCCAAAAGCATTATTGCTTAATTTATTTTGGGTGTAACTGAGCTGTTGAATTTTCTGTTGTTTGAGAAAAAAAAAGAAAGGACTGATTGGAAATGTTTAGATGCAAATTTTGAGCAATATTCATCCCTTGAAAACAAACACACACTCTAAACATAACCTGTTTTAGCACATCATCTCAATTGATTCCAAAACCATAAGAGGTGGAATCCCAAGCATATAGAGAGTTGCTCTATTGCAAAGCTATTTAGAGATCGAGCCCCCTACAGAAGTAGGGTTGGAGGCAATGCATAAAAAAACAATATTTTCTCTCTTTTACATGTACACAAAGATTTAAATCAAATCAATACCCAATTATTCCCTCTATTTAAAATTAAATCACCACCTGCATTTATATACTTATTCTTATGCACACATATATTCACCAAAACAATTAATCATCACTCCTCTGTACTATCCCATTATCATATCATATTACATATAAAATGCAAAATTCAATTAAATCAAATATACATTCTTATTACTTTTACTCTATTAATAAAATTTCACCAAAAACTCACCATTTTGATACCATAAAAAGTTACATCCAAACATAAGCATCGATATTTTGGTGCTCTTGCTCTTGCATTTTGCACGCTATGATTGCATTATGTCAATATATATGTAGCCTGTTATATTTCTCATATACTACAAACACCAAATTTCTAACTGGTTAATTTCCTTTTTCTAAATGGTCTGAACTCTGAACTAGTTGCTGTGATTATATACTTTCATTTTTTATCTTGTGCTCTGTTATTTGGAGTCAGATGCTTCAGTCCTAATAACCTGTATTCCTTTTCTGGCTTTCACCTTGATTTTGCATTTCTCTTTCAGGTTCTGGATCTATTGTAAATTAACCATATGAGTTACAATTTGTAGCTGGATCTGCTAGAAGGATAGAGCTTTTGGCACAACACCTACCTGATATATTTTGTTCCTCTACAATCATTCCATGGAGCTAAAGGTTTCTTCTCAAAAGCCTGGTTTTTCATCTTCTGATTGTACCAGTGATCCTGAGGAGAAAGAAATTAGTGATGGTGAAGATGAGGATGATGATCGCAACCATAAACATCGTAGACGGGAGGCACGCTCCCAATCTCTGGAAGGGGATTCTCCTGATCAAGATTTGACTAGACCATACAGAAAAAGGGATAGACCTTTTGAAAATGGGTATTCTTACAGGGAAGATGATCCTCGTTCAGGTGAAATGTGGAAAACTTATAATGTTGCTTCAGAGAGAGACTTCTCCACAAGGTTTGAGAAGAGACGTTCCAACCAGGGCTCATGTTCCAGAGCTCCTTCAGAATTAAACAGAAGAATCAGGGGATACCAAACAGTGCCAGGTGAATTTGGCCCTGGTAGGGGTAGGGGAAGGGAACCTATTTCCTGGGGCATTCGTGATTCCAGGCTTGGACTGGTTGATGTTGCATCACCAATTATTCAACCTGGACCTGTTCCATCTGCTCTGTTTGCTGGGAGGGGCTTTCCGAATGTTTCTAATACACAAAATACATCTTGGAATGCATTTGGATTGGTTCCAGGACCAGGAGTACCTAATTGTGGGCTTGACTCTCTTCATCCCCTGGGTTTACAAGGGGCAATTAGACCAGCTATTAGTCCACCAATTAACATTGGGATTCCACGGCAACGGTGTAGAGATTTTGAGGAGCGTGGTTTTTGCTTAAGGGGAGACATGTGCCCAATGGAGCATGGTGTTAATCGCATTGTTATTGAAGATGTTCAGGTGTGTGAACAATGTATCTGATAAATCGTTATTTTGATAAAAAAGAATTCATTGGTGTTATGGTATTCTTTTGGTGATTACTTCAAATTCAATGAGTTTTTGATTCAGATTTTTCATATTTCTATGTTCTGAAACAACTAGCTGGGCTACACATTGAAGCCATTGACATTTTTTTATACGTTATTATTGGAGGACATTTAGTTTGAGTTACTTATTCTGATGATTATCCTGATAAGCCATGTAATCTATCCTATTTTTATATTTTTCCACACTTGCTTTTGTTTGCTTTCTTTGTGGACCTTTATCTTGGTGCTAACTGTCAATGCATCCAAAGATAGTTACTAGGTATGTCCGCTATCTAGATTTATGATTTATCCATCCATGACCGAAGTCATTGTTAAATCTCATACCCAAGAAATTGCTTTGTTTTCAATTTTCTTTGATCTTTGAAGGACAGGACAGGATTATCTCTTGGTTTGAAATTTGTAAGGAGCTTCCAATAACACAGATTTGAAAGTTTTTCCATTCTAGTTCTGATATTTGTTGCCTACATAGATTTCATCAGCATAGGCAACAAGTAAACGAATCTCTTGTGCTAATAAGATTTTTCTCTGGCAATTGGATGGATTAACAATTCCACATTACAACTTCTTTTGGTATACAATAACCGATATCTTCTTAAGTAAATATTTCAGTGCATGGTTGTGTTTTGCCCTCAATAATCATAGTTTTCTATTCGGGCTTTTCATTGGCTGTTCATGTTAGACTCCTTGATTAACAATTCTGTCTGAAAATTGCAGAGCCTTTCACAGTTCAATCTCCCCGTTTCCCTTCCTGGCTCACAGCTTCCGGGAGCTTCTTCTGGACAAGGAGCCTTACCTGTAACAAGTACTGCCTCTGGCTCACTAATGAATAGCAAAGCTCTTCATGCTAAAAATAGCAAGGCCGGAATGACTGAAGATGGTTATGTGGGGGCTTCAACAACAGGTGCATCTGATGTATATGATCCAGATCAACCTTTATGGACAAATGATAACCCCAAAAATTCTGCAGCTCTTCAAGCACTTAATCAATCAAATGCTGATGAAACAGAGTCTTTTTTGCGTTTGGACCCTTCTGATCATCAGAATATTGAGTTATACGAAGGATTTAATGGTGAACATTCACTGAGAAATGCCCCCGCTGCTGGATCTCAAAGTTCATCTGTATGGGGGAGAATAGGTGGTTCAAAACGTAGTTTAGGAGTAAAGGAAAAAAATGATTCAGCTGGCACATCATCCAGTTGTCTTCAAAACGACATCAAAAGTGAGGAGGCACTAAACACAGTTCTTCCTGACGCTCCCCATCAAGGAAAACTGATGAATGTAAATGGAAATGCTTCATCACTGAAGGCACACAGTGATTCCATTCGCAATGTTCGTAAGTCGTCTCATAAGGCACTTCGAACTCTATTTGTTAATGGCATTCCTCTGAAAGACAACAAAAGGGAAGCTCTACTTTCACATTTTCAGAAATTTGGGGAGGTCATTGACATTTATATACCCATGCACAGTGAGCGGGCCTTTGTTCAATTTTTGAAAAGGGAAGAAGCTGAAGCTGCCTTAAAGGCACCCGACGCGGTAATGGGCAATCGATTTATTAAGCTCTGGTGGGCAAATCGAGATAATATCCCTGATGATGGAAGAATTACACTTAATCCTGTTCTTTCCCGCTCATTCCTTTCTGATAAAGGAAAAGAAAATCCTCCTCCTGCAGGGGGCAAAGATGGTAATGCCCATGCTTCTGTTCCTCAACTGCTAATCTGGGATCATCCTAATCCCGTGGTTGCTACTGGTCCCAAAGCTCCACCACCCCAACAAAAGAAATTGGAGAGTTTAGAGCATTTAAAGGAAGAACTTCGTAAGAAGCAGGAGATGCTTGCCCAGAAGCGAAATGAGTTCCGGCGCCAGTTAGACAAACTTGAAAAACATGTAATTCTTGCTCTTTTTTTCTTTTATTCGAGATATTCTAGGAGAAGTATTTTAAGTTGTTTGTCTTTTTCCCCGTCATGAATGCTACTTTTGCTAATTTTCTCTCATCATCTCAAATAAAGTTTCTGATTTCATTTTAAAGGCATATCACTTTACGTCTGGAGTGTTTATTTAGCATGGTGACTCCTGTTTTGCATCTTGTAAACAAGCATATGTGCCATTTAATAACTTAATATAGTAGGCTATGAAAGTCTATGCTGGGGGGCCTGTGGGGTGTAGGGTTATCTTGAGAAACCATTGCTTCTATATGTGCAAGAGTTTTATGTCTGTTCATATTCTTCTCTAATTTAATTGCATTAGGGAATCGTTGTCCCCTATATGAGTGATAGAATCATAAAACAGTTTCATTCTACTTCTGGTATTGCTTAAAAGACTTGGTGCTTCTGCTTAATTTGTTGTTTGCCGCCCTCTCAATTTCCATCGTTTTGCAGACTGTGGCCTCCAAGGATGTGATAGCATCAGACATGGCCAGTAAAAGGCTGAAATGTGAAACAAAACCTGATCATACTAAAGCTGAAACTTCCAAGTCATCGCCAATAGATAACAACGTAACAACTGAGAATGCAACTTCTGCTGAGCCCTCCACGCCGCATACTTCCACTTCAAATCAAACAGCGCCAGTGCAGGAACCTGTTAAACCTTCACTTCGTCCCCTGGCACCTTTTGTAGCAAACAGATTCAAACTAGACAATCGCCCCACAGGATTCAGAATCATTTCACCATTACCGGCTGGCCTTGCAAATGTAATTTCTTGCACCAGTCAATTATATACATCTTTTTCTCTTGAATAAAGTTGTCTATATTTGCCCGTGTCTGGGGAGCTGTGCACATCCGACAGCTGTTATCCATATGCATGGACCTCTTCGTCATATAATTGCATTACAGATTTATAATTCTGCAGTTATCATTTTGTGCTGAAGGCATGGAGGAAGTGGTGTGTATGAATTCTCCAGATCTATTCTGAATCTGTGACTTGGGTTTTGGATTACTTTATGAGTATCTCGAGTGTTCACATATATATGTGTGTGTGTGTGTGTGTGTGTGTGTGTATGAATTTGTCCCTTCTGCGTATGCAACTGGCATTCCTTGAGCCACTATCATTTGAGTTGTGTGATGTCAACTGGTTTATACTGAGTTTACGTTGTGTGTGTTCATTAGGTGGCTGCTTTGGAGGAACACTTCTCTACTTATGGTGATCTTTCTTCAGTGGAGCTGGAGGAGTCAGAGCTTCAAGGAACTAATGATGCTTCAGTGCCATCTAATGTTTCAGCTCGTGTTTCATTTACAATGCGACAATTTGCTGAGAGGGCATTCTTACATGGTAAATGCTGGCAAGGTCACAAGTTGCAGTTTATGTGGCTCCCATCTATTAATTCTAGCAAAGAGGGAGCTGGCTCTGGAAATCTTTCAGCATCTTCTAATGCACCTTCAGATGCTAATGATCAGCCTAGTGGAGAAGATACATCCACCCAGTCCAGGCAAGTTGCCACCTTGGGTACCGGAGAACCTGAGCACCTGCCAATAGAAGCTGATGCGGAATCTACTGAACAGGACAAAAAAGATTCTAGTTCTACTTCAACCTCATTATCAAGTGAAAAGCAGCTTTCTTGAAGTTGTCTTCCCCAATGCCGGTTTGAGTTGTACAGTGAGGTAAAATTCATATCAAATTAAGTATATTTCATATGGTTTAGCTGTAGCTAACTTGTGGTTTCAGTCCTATATCTCATTTTTGGGACGTGTATAAAGAAATATCTTTTTCTCAATTGTTACCCTTCAGTAACAACTAGCCTGTAATGCAGCGTATTTTTATTAGATATTTTGAGAAACAAGGTTTACAATTCAAAATTTCATTTTAAAGGACATGGTGCCTCAGAACATTGGGCCTTCTCTCTCTTATTTCTTTCCCCAACTTTGCTTTGTTTTCTTATCAACTTGCTTTAACGTGTTAATAGAGCAGTTGTGCTTAAATATAGAACATGCTTATTGGATTTCGACTTCGAAGAGAGAACTTCTGCCTGGATGGTGTGATGCTAATTGTGGGAAGGTTGATGAGTTAAGAGGACCCTCTTGATAGTTGGTAGCCGGAAAGAAATATTGAAAAGTAAAGGCACATAATAAAAGAAATTTTCATATATAATATATACACATACTATATAACTAAAGATGAGTGTTAGGTTTTGCATATCTAAATGTAAAATTATTAAATTAGCCTCATTTTGTTATTTCTCTTCTATTCATTGTGTTTTGATGTTTTGGTCTTTCATTTTTCCCTAGTACCTTACATTCGGCTTGTTAAACTAATGTTATTTTATATTTTTAAATTTTTTTCCTGTCTTTTGATATAATCTATTTTTTACATCCTCCTTTGACCTTCTTTTCATTGTTGTTTTTAATTTTATTTTAAAGATTTTTCGTACAGATCATTTATACTATTAAATTATGCTTAAGCACTTCAATCTAATCAATTTCTTTCCCTTTTTTGTCTTCCTTTTTATATTCATGTATAGCTGTTACTTTTCATTGATATTTTATTTTTCTTTCAACTCCTTTTTATATTTATTTTTCACTCTCAAATATTGTTTAATGTAGAATAATTTTTTTTTAGATTATATAAAATATAAGAATTTTATAATATATTATAATTAATAAAATATAAAATTTATAAATAAACTACATATGCAAAGTTATTATCAATTGTTTATTTTTTTTAACTTTTTTCAATTTAAGGTTAAAATTGAAAAATTTTCATATTACATTTTTAAAAAGCCACTCTAATAATAATACTCAATCCATATATTGAACCAAACAGACATTTCAGAGAATAATTTCATTTCAAATTCAAGACCAATTCCGAATCCGGTTCTATATTGCCAACCAGATTCCATCTGAGAATTTCGCGGTAACTGTGATGCCGAATCAAGTCTCCTCACCATTAGCTTATTTTTGCAGAGGGCATGTATGGAGAAACAATATAATAAAAGGGGGAATTCTTATTTTTGGAATGAGTTCTTTGCACGTAGCTAACTCGATTCCACAAAAACGAAATATTACCAGCAGGAGATCAGATAGCTGAGTATGTTCTTATCTGCGTAAGCCACACGGAGAATCCTCACGAATTCCTTTTCTCAATATTCCAGAAATAAGAATTGCTGCAAGAACTTGGCCGGTGGAGGGAAGGGCCCTTCCTCGGGAGGAGAGTCTAGACGCTGCTGCTGCTGCCGGGGGAGTTGGTGCGGCCGTGGGGTCAGCCATTAGAAAGATGGAGGGTGGGTGGTGATGACGATGGAACGACGGCGTTGGGTTTGAGGAGTTCTGAAAGAAGAAGAAGGGGGAGAAGTGCGACGTGTTGGGAGTGCCTGTTTGAGGTAGAGAACAGGGGTTGCATGAGATGCGTATGTTTGGATTCAGTTTTGCTACCTTCCAAAGTTAATTCTTTTAAATATGCCAATTATAACACTTTTTTATCGTTCACTCTCTTTTACTTTTACATTATTTTTAAATTTTTTCTCAAAACTTTCTACTCTCAAAATTTATATATTAACATTTCTTCTGCCACATATTGTTTAATTTCCTACACTTCAGTTTTCTTCTCGCCGACTGGCCCGTATTCCTATTTCCTCCTGCCTTCTGTTTGTCTGTAATTAAGACTACTACGATATCAAGAAATGCATGGCATTCTCTAACATAATTCCAATGCCGGTTACCCAATAACGTTATTATCATCTAAAGGCAAAGGAACATATTATCATGTTATAAATCTTTAAACGAGATATTCGAGATCATAATATGTTAAATATTTTCAGATTGAAGCGAGGAGGGAAAATGTTGTGTTGCGAATGTATTTTGTTGTTCCATGGTCTATGAATCAGGGTACAGACCAACTGGGTGGGGTGAATTGATCTGGCAATGAGATGGATTGACCCAGACAGATAACGTTGGCCCATTAGGCTTGAGAAGGAAGCGTTATCGGCAAAAGCAGCCCGCAGAAGGCAAGGAATATCATGTAGTGAAAAAAAGGTAATACATTAGCACCAGTAGTATTTTTTTTTTTTTTTTTTAAAACTGATATAGACTTTTACATATTTATTTATTAATTGAATGGATGTTTGAAAACAGAAAGTAAGCACCTTAATGTTTAATAGAGAGGCATGTCTTGTATTGTTTTCAACGTCTTGTTTGAAGTTCAAACGTCTCCTCTTTTCATGAAATATCATATTCTCTTGCGCTTTGGTCCAAATGGGAAAAGCTCAAAATTTTCTCCTTAAATGATATAAAATTTTGACTCGCAAAAACGATGAAGGGCATTGTTAACGGTCGTCATAGATTAACTCTTAAGCATATTGTGTCTTTTCTGTATTAATAACAGGAAAAATAACACAAAGTAGAGCATAGTTTTACTCTCAAGTGCTAGACAACCACTTGACAAAATGGATCCAGGCTGCCACTTCCCATACGGATTTCAATTACACGTTATGTGAAGTCATGTCATATGTTACCCATTATCTATTCCTATCTGGATTTCTGTTACACATTATTAATTTTCATTTAATGCTTTATTTTGAAAATTTTAAAAAAAGTTAGGTTGTGGTCAGGCTTTGAGCCCATCAAATCAATCAATCACTCAGATGTGGATTTGGGCTGTCGAGGCCCAGTTGGATCATATGACCAGAGGATTTTCTGGGTGGGTTAATTGAAGGGCCCATTATGCACCATGACTCTGATGGGACTGTTTGGACTTTATTTGAATTGTCAGAAATAAGCTCATTGTCTATCTAGGCAAATGAGACGACGTCGCTTGACTTTCTCCTCATTTTATTGTTAATTTAAATCATTTGTCTATATAATATATGAATCACATTAAATAATTTAGAACATTCAATTTCAGTTCTTTTACCACTGTTTAGTTGTCTTTTAGTTTAGCATGAACTTTATGTTCTGTGAGCTAATTAAAATTATATAAATTTTAACTTTTCTTAAAACTTTTTTTCTTTCTTTCACATCATTCTTTTCAGATGTTCTTTTATATAAATCTTAAAAAATAATACCTTAAGTTTTTACTTTTCATTCATATGACTTATTGTATAATTAGAAAAAGAAAGAAAGAAACAGCATATTTTGTTGTCGAAAGTTTAGCTAATTGTTTTCTTGCTCTTGCAGCATATGTACTTCTACAATAATGTTCACCATTGAGCCTTAGGCACAGAATATGTATATATGGAGCTAATGAACATGTTTGAAATTCTGCGACCATATTATTTGAGGTGTATTTCTAAATTATTCACAGCTGGCCTATACGCCCAAACAATAATATTATCTTGTTACTTTTAATTTAATTGATGTTAAATCAATAAAATGTAGTTCAAATATACCAAAATTTTGAAGTATAGACATGCATCGTCTATCTTCTATGTTTATAATTGTAATTAATCAGATAATTAGGATTACTGCTACACAAATCAACTAATTATCCGGTCAAATTTAGGTCACAAGCATAATCATCTAAAAACCCTTGGGAGCACACAAACATATTTCTTTACCCAAACTACACACACACACACGCTTTTAGAAAGCTTTAATTAGATAAATACTTATGTAAGTTCACTTATAAATCACTAGCAACCCACCCATATAAATGAGCCAATTTTGATTCCGTAGGATGCATATTTCTTGTCTGAAGAAGTGATCAAAATCCACATATCATCCAAATTAATTTATGTAAAGTAATTAATGAAATCTCGGAAAATTTTCCATCGTTGAACATATCATAGAAAGCAACTTCGGGTAAAGCATTTCCACAACACTACCAAAGCAGGCAGATAGGAACGACAAAGAGCATGTCCACAACACTACCACCACGTAGGAGGATAGGAATGACAAATTGAGACCACCGTCCCAATTTGTAATGGGTTTGGGACAAAGTTGAAACGGGTTTGGGATAGAGTTGAAATGGTTATTGAAAATAGAGACTATAAAAACATAACTGTCTCAAAATTAAAGACGGACAATTAAAGTCATCGCGGACTTATCATCTCAAAGTCTTCAAAGTATAATTATAGTTAACTTATAATCACAAAAGCGAAATTAGTACCCAATTGATTAAAATATAATCAGTTTGATCTGTTCATCACCATCTATGACAAAAACATGTCTTTCACATAATTACCAGGACATTTATTATCAAGTGATATCGTCAGATGATGATATGTCTCATTGTTCTACAGTGGGCAACATCTTATGCTGCAACCAACATATTCAGAACGTTCCTAGTTATATATTTTACAGTTATATACGTAGTTATAATATTTATCAGTGGCATATATTTTATACACATGCATGAAGTCGATGCATCCTTAATTAGATGCTGCTACCTCCACCTGTCCGAGGCATTTCCCCTGAAAGCCCAGCACCCCATGGTGGGCAAGAATACGGTGTGAACAAACCCGAAGTCCGGTCGAAGGAATCTTCTCCGTAATCCACTTGTCTCGTCCCAACCAAACTATGCCGGTAAGGATTGGTGGCAGGACACGGGGCTTCATTGGTGGTGAAACGCATCAAATCGGCGTTGGTGGCGTCCAGCTCTTTCTGAAGGCTGAGGACTTGCCTCTGCAGCTCGGAGATGGCTCCCACGCAGCCGTAAACCGGGTCTTTCAGCCGGGCCTCGGCCTCGTACGCCAGAGAATTGACGGCGTCTTCCCTTTGATGAGGGGGGATCTCGTTGAGCAGCTTGCTGACGTTGCTGGCGCCGAAGATCTTGTGCACGTTGAAGAACTTCGTGGGCTCCTCGGGAGAGAAGTACGGGGCGAAAATGCAGCCCGGCAGGCATTTTCTCCGCAGGAACTTGCAGGCCGCGCAAGGAGGGTTTGAGTAGCTACTGGATGAAGCCATTCAATTGTGTGTGTGTTTCTGTCATACCCAATTGTAATATAATTAGTTGTTAAAATGGCCATATGTCATATGTACTGTGAATTAGGTAAGAATGATAATCAAATTCATGTAAAAGTTGTTTCGCACACATAAGATGATGGTGATCTTGCCAATTTCAACTGTTGTCTATATCTTATCTGTCCATCATCAGGACCTGTATGAAATATTATATGACAAGAAATTAGGTATAGCTACAGCAAAGGTCCAGTTGGATCAAAAATCACCGTGTTGTTTTTCGTGGTCATGAATTCAACATGATTGAAGATTTGATGCGCCAAGATGACCACTAAAATTCAATCATCTAATAAAAATTAGGGGGGGGGGGGGGAAAAGACCCTGCTGAAAACGCTTTTTTCTGATGATCTGCTGCCCTACTTTTTTCTTTTCAACTGTCATGACATGGCTTAAGACCTGAGGCATAATCATATACTGCAGCAGGAATTTTATGGATATAATGTTACAACATAGACTAACAATAAAGGAAGATCTCTGTGCATTTCATCTTAATACTCTTGAAGGATATATGAAGGTTAATTTATAACAACAAAGAAGAACAATTATTGATCGACGGTGGTATATATATCTATAGGAAATTCACCAGAATTTCGCTTGTATACACAGCTGTGTGATTTTGTTTGTCTACTATTTAAGGTGTACAAAACAGAACCCCATTACACGTGTATTGAAGTTGTCTTCCAATTTTCTATATATCTTAAATTAAAAATAAAAATTCGGGATTCTATATATCCTGCAGCCAATTAATTAGTCCAAGCTTAATCAATCTGCTTAATTATCTAAATTGTCCTGCAAAATAAATAAAAGGTCAAAACAAGAAAACTAATAGATCTATATTGACAGTTCAGTTCAAATTAAGGAACATGGCTACATACCTTACAATTCTGGGGTAGATTTGTCGTATTTCGCTAAATCTGAGGCAATCCAAGAAGTCAGAAAGAAATAAGGGTTTCTTCTGTCAAAAGAAAAGACAGGGGGTTTTTCTGGCTAGCTTCTTCCCCTCTTAGGTCTTGTCTAGTGCTTCTTTCAAGAAGTGATTGCCATGAAATGCTTGTATGAGGTCGGTTTAGTTGCTAAGAGCTACAAAAAGGAAAACCCTAGAAGGAAGGGACAGGAGACGGATAGTAACCTGCAATATGTGCGCACGGTAATCTAAAGAAAAAGAATATGATGAGAGAGAGAGCTTTGAGTGAGTGAGTGGTGTGAGGACAATATAAATTAAGCAAAAGCCACAGCCATATATAATTAATAGAGCACGCTAGTTTAACAAAGTTGAACGTGACCCCCCCTTTTTTTTCTTGCAAACCAATAAAAAAAAAAATAATTGTTCACTCAGAAACAGGCAAAAAACTAAAGTGTACAAACTACTGTTTCCAGGTCTACTTATTATCTGTACTCGTGACAAATTACTATTAGTGTTTTCGGACAATTTAATATGCTCAACAAGCAGTTTCTACCCTTTTTTTTTTTTCTCTCAACTTTTATCATATTAGAATATATATATATATATATATCTGTATATCTATCTTGAAGGGAGCTTACTATTTGTTGCTGTTTTTTATTAATTAATATGTAATTTGGATTGATTAATTATTTTGTAAATCGCTAACATTTCAACCTTTAGTTTTGTTTTTTTGTCGTTTCCTCTTTCTTTTTCCCTGGCTGATTTCCTGCCAAAGCAAATAATCTGATCTTCGTGTCAGATTGCATTTCAACAAATTTAGGCTGCGCAAGTGTTAGACTTCATGTCTGGCCGACCTTTAAACACAACCAGTTAAATAATTGTTTATGCAAATTGATAATTGGAAATGCAGCTTATATACGTGTGTGTGTGGGTGGGTGTGTGTGTCCACACGTCATAAAGTGGAGATGATCACGCCATGTAACCCATCATATAGGTAACCCCTGTCAGGAAATAACATGGCACGCATATATGTCCACAGCACCCCGAAAAATTAAACTTGCAAGTTTTCTTTGCAATTCTACCGTAATTAATATTTAAATGATTTGAATTATATATACAAGTATGTTAATGAATTTCGAGAAGAAGAGAAAGGAAAATAGAACAAAAATTATTTTAACTCTTACTCTTCTTTTAAAAATTTAATTAATTCTAATTTTCTAATCAATTTTTCATTATTTTCCTCAAATTAAAAAGAAAAATTAAGTTGAAGTTTTCGTTGATTTTATTTTTCTTTTTAAATTTTCTTTTCCATTCTAAATTTCTAAAATCTAACAAACTATAAAAGCTTGCAAGTTTTCTTTGCAATTCTACCATAATTTGCCCTAATTAATCACACTGATACACACACACATATCTGAAGGATTTAAATTGTTGATAATTATTTTGTATTATCGAATCCCAGTAAAACACAAGATTAGTCGTCATTTAAATCGACGAGGATATTTGAGTTCAGAAGGTCTTCGTCAAACGCTGCACCCAATAATGTGGAGACGTTGCTGAAGTATTTGTCTTTTTCACTTTTACTGCTTTTCGTTTAAATTTTCTCTGGATCATCGCCGACATGTCGACAAAGTTGCAAGAAAATGAGTATTTGTGAGAATGTGTTTTAACGAGAAAACATATATAAAAGCTGTACAGAAACAGTGTGAGCATACTCTGGGGAGAGGGTAACAGAGGGAGCCAATCATACTTTTGGTCGACTCGCGCGAGGAGCTTATAATTGCAGAGTTGAATATAATTGGCCATATCTGTTTTTCAAATTTCAGTACGTGTTTTAATATATTTTTATTTTTAAAATTATATAAATATATATATATATATAATAATTACGTGTATGTTTATAAATATTAAAGTTTAAAAACAAAAACGCCGTTAATTTACTGTAGACTAACGTGTGAAGTTGTGTTCACTTAAAGTGCATATGTCTGTACAATAAAATACACGAGCAGGAGCAGAAAATCTTAGAAATCTATTTCTCTTCAATTTAATTAGAATGATTACGGGTTTTATGACTTTCTTTTCGATCCTCTGACATACTCAACATATATGAGTTTGTGAGAACGAAACATACTTTTATATAACTATTAAAAAAGGAAAATATTTTATGCCTACTTCGTGTGTTTTCAGCATCAAATTAGTTGGAAGTCTTTAGTGTGCGTTTAACAAATATACATGTATTCACACTCAGAAAAGAAGTAGTGCATGCAAGTATACTTTCCCTCTAAGCTAATTAATTAATCCACGATACGCATTGTCTATGTGGGTTAGGACATGGTTTTACAGCTTGTGCCCTAGTTCTTAACGATATTTCAGTTGGTTATCATTTACTTTGATAGTACTAGTAAACTGCATGCGTGTTGTGCGTGGATAAATAATGTTAGTACAACTATCAATTTGTTTAATGTATTTGAATTTTCTATTTCTTAATTAGTTTTAGTAAAAGTATTTTTATTATCATGTTTATTTAATTATAAATATACTATTTATTTGTCTAAGACATCTTGTGGTGATAGTTGGTAAGTATAATATTTTTCATTTTCATATACATTGATCATACTTTACTTGCCATTATATAATATACTATACTACACACACGTGTGTGTATTACGTCAAACTTGTTAAGTTTAGAATATAGAGTAATATGAAAACATAGAAAGGATCACGTGATACTATTGTTAGGTTTTACCAAGCATAATATGTCAAAATTTTTAAATTTTAATCACAAAACAACTTAAGAGCGCAGTAGAATAAGCAAAATCTCAACATGATTTGCTTTTCATTGTATAAAATGCACAAACATTAAATATTGAAAAGTTGTATGAATGATTACTTAAAAATAAATATTTTAATTTCTATTTTTGATTGACATATTGTAATAAAGTCCCAGTTTCTAATTTGTCCACACGAATAAGTGACAATTCATTAGCTATGGCTCTTCAACAATACTCTATGAACTCTTTCATAAAATCTCACAACTTTTGTATTTAAAAAGTTTTTTAAGAAGAGATTAAGACAGGCTAAAAATTATTTTTCTCTTACGTGCAAGTGATGAATAGTGTTTGAGAGAATAGTACCTACGAATAAACCGCAGCGGCAGTACAGTTTTATATGAATAGTGTATCTCTCTCAGAACCTTTACGAGTAATTTATTCTCAAAATATAATCCTGTTTATACTAGAATTTTTAGGACTTGTGGAATGAACTCTATGGGTTTTCACATAAATTTTAAAATTAATTCAAACATATCCACCTTTAATTATTAATTTAATTAATAATTAAAATTCATTTGAATTATTTTCTTTAATTTAATTAATCCAATTAATTAAATTAAATGCCTATTTTATTTCAAATTAATAGTCTTCATTATTAACAAACATAACAAGTATAAAATAATTCTTTTATACCTTATCTTTATAATTTGTAATCTCATTAAATTAAAGGTTTATTACGTTTCTAATTAACGATTTCATCACCAACAAACATAATGAGGAACAAATTATTCTAATTTAGTCCAATTCAATTCAACCAAATTAAATCTTCCATGAGATTTCTCAAGCGTCATCCACAAGTCTTCTAAGTCTTATGATCATCACTTTGCAATTGTCTCAAGCCATTGTCTTATTTTTAGTTGTGTGACTCTTTAAATTTATCATTCGCTAGTGACGAGTATAGTTCAAAAGATATGAATAACACATAATCTATAGCACACATCATAGCTTATATAATATGAAGTGAATTGATCATAATGAATCTTTTTAATCGTGAATATCATACGATATATACCTTTTGTTTTATTTTGTGTCAACTGAGCAAGAGTAATAAGTTTAGTCAAACTCATAAACTTTATCATATGACTAATTGCTGTTTTCTTATAAGACTAATGTTTCTATTGGAAAGGAGTTTTCAATTATACACTACCTTAATTAAGGATTTCCGTCTCATAAAACATTAGTTGTATAGGATAAATGCCTTACTAATTTGCTAAAAAGATAAATCCCTTATTAAATACACATCTGCCTCTATAGCACCTAGACAATAGTACTTTGGGTTTATGATCTTATCTCATAACAAGATAGATATTGATTCTTAATGTCCTAATGATACATTAATCATCATGCGCATAAAACAACCATGTAGTCTTAGGTTAAAGGTACATATGCATCTAACATGATCGTGAAACAAGACTTTGATAGCAACGAGTGAACTTTATGTGCCTATTTCATTTAAGAAGTCAATGTGTGAATGTCCATTCTCTAATGACACATCCACTCACATTTATTCTTAATGTATCATATTGAACAGCATGACATTTATTGTACAAATATAAGATATATAAGTCATACCAACTCTTTGATATTCTTTAGAGTATCTGTGACTTGCAAATTAATTTTAGCAATTGCAACATAAGACATCTTTGTATTTATATTGATAATTCCTTATAAATAAGACATATCACATGGGTACATTTACTACTTTATACTATTCAAAATTTATAAACATGAAAACATTATCAAAATATTGATAAGATAATTGCCAGTATTTTATTAAATAATAATGAACGTTTACAATCAATATCCCTCTATGTATCACTTATTGATACTTTGGCTTAAGAAAGCATGTCACTGACAACCATATCTTAATTATTTATCATTTTTATATAAAGTAAAAAATTTATAGTTTGTATTACATGTTGAAATTTCTCATATTATCATTTTGATGCAAAATAAAGGATATATGATTTTGATCTAATTTACTAAACTTGATATATACAACAACTTTACCTACATTTTGATTTCTAGGAAATTACATTAATGATAAAAAGTTTTATCTAAATTCCAATTAATTTTATTTATAAGTTTACACATCCAAACTTACATAATTTATATGTAATTTTTATCGTGTCTTCATACCCACTAATTTAAATTTATTGGTTCACCAATAAAATTTTTTATAGTAATTAATTTCAATAGTCATGAAGAAATTTCTATATACATCATATGATATATGATTAGAAAGACATCAATGTTTACTTTTTCATGAAATTAAATTCATTAGAAAATTCAACACATTTAAAAAGTTATACTAAAAAGAAGCAAAGAGAGAGTTTTTGAATCAAAAAATTCATTATTATATTTTTATCATATAATATTCGATATAATCAAATTTCAATGGCACCTTTTGTTTTAATTATTTTTACTATAATAAGGGTTATAATCATCATCATTATAGCTCATTTAATTTTAAAACTTATATCAAAGAAAAATACATACAATTTTAATTTTGAATGGGATAGAAAAATAATTAAATTTAAATCATGTTATTAAAGAAAAACATTTTAGAATTTTATCTTTTAGTATAAGTGGAAAGTACAAAATGTGAATTAGTAAACTTTCTAAAACTAAACTTCTTATGAACTTATATTTTTATTCCTTGTTCATATTCTTAAAAATTATAAAAGTATATTACAAATGAATATGTATAATTTTTTGAATTTTGAATTTTCCAAAAAATAAGCCAATATTTTATTGAGCATACTTTCTTTTTTCTAGAATTTTATTCATTGCTTTTATTAATTAATTTTATTTTACATTTGTACCTAAAGTTTTGATTTCTGGAATAATTACAATGAATATTTTTCTATATTCATATTATCTAAGTATATTTATTCGTATTCTCTTTATTCTTATATGCATAGATTGTATTCTTATTGCTGGTATATCCGATATATAACACACGTTACTTCAAATTTATTAATAGGGTGTTATGAAAATAGCTCAGAAATTAGATAAAGAGATATTCTTCAATTTAATTAATCATTCAATAATGGTACATACACTTCAATCACTATACTTTTTAAATTTTATCTATTTCTTTCTCTCACATTTATACAATTTTAAAAAAAATACACCTAAAAACACACGCATAAAAACCAAAACAAACATAAAACACTTTATAAACTTTTATCTTTTAACTCCTTACTCATATAATTAAATATGTGTGTGTGTGTGTAACTGAACATGCATAATTGTTTTATGTTATGTATATGCTTGCAACAATAGACTTGTGTTTCATAACCATGCTTCAAAATTTTATTCATCATATTTATTTATTTATTTAATTTTACATTTATAACAAAATGTTTGACATAAAATGTAGTTATAATGAATATTTTGTTATATTCATCTTTTCTAAGGCAAACTTATTTATAATATTTACTTTCCTTATATGTGTAGATTGCATTTCAATTTCTAGTATATCTAATATGATATATAATACATATTATCATAAATCTTGTTAAGCATAAAATTTTCAACAATTTGAGAATATACAAAGAATTTCAAGCTTATTTACTTTTCTTTTAAATATAAAGTTAAATTTTCCATAAGTTGTTTTATATATAGAAATGTTTTACATGATTATTTTTACACAAATAAACAATGCATTGTTCTAATTTAACTTGTTATTTTTGGATGCACTGCAATTCTGCCTTAATTTGGTTTTTTACAAATACGGATGAATGTTAGAAGGTCTTGTTCAAGTTTTATTTAATTCTATGACAAAAAAAAAAAAATTAATTGATTAATTTCTGAATTTTTACTATGAATCTTTTTATAAGGTTAAGAATTATCTTGGCAAAAATTAAAATGTAGTAATATAATAAAAAATATTTTTAGTTTTCTTAGGAATTTAAAGTCAACAAATGAACTTTAATTTCTTGTACATTTAAAATATATAATTAATTTTTTTAATACTTTAATTTTGTACTTAATATAAATCACACCTATTGCATTATGCAAGTTCACACAATTTATTTACACACTCACACATATGAATGACAAACTTGTTAGTGTTTTAGATCGACTATAAATTTATAATATAAAGCCATCAACTAAGTTATTTGATTTTTTAAAAAAAGCTCATACTTCATATATATTATTTTCATATATATATATATATATATATATACTGTGAATAAATAATAAGAAAAATGTATTTGTGTTTAGTTGTGAATGGGTATAATTTTTACATTTTATAAAGGAGGCTAAATAAGATGCACATAATTTTTGTTTTTGATTCATAGTTTAAGGGATGAATTTGAAATTTACTTGTGGTAGTGTACTGCGGACAAATAGTAAAATGATAATGATACATAACATTGAACGAGTATTATATGTAAAGCATACATGTCACTTAATTTTTTTTCTTTTTGATCAAACTATTTAAAAATTAAATATGATTTGTCATCATGTTAGCTTTCAAATAATTGAAAGAGGTTATTAGATGAAGAATTCAATAAACACAATTAATATGATTAATTTTCTATTTTTAAACTAATTTAGACACCAATTAAAACACTATTACAAAATCATAAATCTATTTGAGAATAATGAAAAAAATTCAAATACCATTTTTAAATTTACCAACTAATGAGTTGCAAGTTTGCAAAATTGCTGGCAAAGAACTCATAACGTAAATTTCGTTTAGATACCATTTAATTTTCATTAAATGCGTAAAATTTCGGTAAGTGAAAAAAACACCACTATAAAAAATATAAATGCACAATGGCATGCTTTAAACAATTATAAAGAATAATTATACTGAAATGTAAACTTACATTAAAGGTGGAATTAGACGTCATCAAATATATTTATCAAATGTTTTACGCCACGTCAACATAAAGTCATCTTCAAAACAAATGTTCATGACATTTCTGTAGGTATAACATGAAAAAGGAATAAGTAGCATGCTCACATCAAAATGTACTTGACACTTATTTAATTAAAAAATTCTAGAATTCTTGTTATAATAGACTAAATTATTTTTTATGGGTAATTGATTGTTTGAATTTTTAAGTTAAAATAAAAAATACATATGTTTTGTCATATCTAAAATCTTGTTATTTTCATGAAAAATATATGTACTTGAATTTTTATTTTTTAAATTGAGTTTTTTTTTTTTTTTTTTTTTTTTACACTCAAAAGGAGTCGATGGTATGCATGCATTATTAATACTTATTTTGTTTTGAAAATTTAAATTAATATGCATTTAGATTTAGAACTTATGGCTGCATTTGAAGATGTGCGTTTGAAAAGATACACACACACAAAATTATTTTGTAAATATAACTATCAACATAGTTTTTTAATTTATTAAAATAATTTATAACTTTATCATTGTCAGTAATATTATATTGCATATTCTTCAGTGTTCGATTCACTTTACAACAAAAAATCACTTGAAGTATAGTTGTTTTTAGTGTATTTTCAGTTTTCTTTTTCTATATTTTATTGTGAATTATTAATTTAATAGATTATTTTTATTTTAAATATTGAACTTGTTAAAGACATTATTACACTCAATAGTCAACTAATCAAAATATATTTTGGTCTTTATAACAAGCTGTCCAGAGCAAAATAATAATGACTAAATAAATAAATTCAATATCATCGTCATCTTCATCATTGTTATTATTATTACTACAAGTAATGTGAAAATAAATGACTTATTTCATTATCTTTCAATAATTAATAATTGTAGAATGTTTTACTTTATCTTACTGTAGTTTTATAAAAATGAACTGATAATTCCTATTCTTAGTTAATTTTCAACTTCACCAAATAATTCATCTGAAAGATATGATTAATTTGTTTTTATTACAATTAAAAATAACAGAAATTGTTCAAAAACTATATTAAATATATGTGCTCTATAATACTAAGTGTACAAAAATAAATTTAATAGCTCTCAATTTTCAACAATATAAAAATTATTAATACATAACTAAAGTACGCCTTAGACGATTATGGAAAACAAATGAAACACGATTCCATAAGTTCAATTTTCAACTAATCCACATACTAATATAGTATAATAATATTTGTGCGCATAAACTATTGAATTTACATCGTAAAATGATGCTTCACATAACAAAGCAAATACAAAAATATACCAACAATAACAGGACAGAACCAAAATAAAATTTCTTTAGCTGAAAAAAAATTAAAAAAATTCCAAGCATCGTAATTCATATGGTTCCAACATTCAATAGCAATACAAGCACAATGATATATAAATCATAGTATTTTTAAGTCTACTTTGTTATCTTAAGCTTCAAAATTGAGTGTTAGTTAAAAGGGATTATTATATTCCTCATCCCTTTTATATTTGTTTTTTGATTCAAAATTAACTATATATAAGTGTAAACTATATATAAACCAAAAAAACAGAAAAATACAACGGAACACAACAAGAGTGTTTTTACAAAAGACTATGGAGATTCGCTTCACAACTTTCTAAAGATTAGTTTATGCTTTATGGTAAAAAAAATATGGAAGCAACCAATCCTCTCCCCGTCCCGTAAGTTACACGGATTTAGTGATTAGCAATTAATAACTTAATAGAACATTAATGTGTCTTTTCCAGTAACACATCATTTATTACTGTTCAAAAATTGCAAGAAACTTTTTGCAGAATTCGTACTTTTATATGGATAATATAGATATATATTGTCTATTACATTATTGTGTCATCGTGGCGTTCATTCATCACTTTCTTTGGCTTTATGCCAATATCTATTAATTTTCTTACACAAGGAATAGTGATCCCCCCCACAATATTTCTCTACTTTATGTTCACGCATATATGGGAAGCCCTTTTCCCTATAAAATATAACGGAGGTGGCGTGTGCATATTAACATGGAAATCAATATTCAACACTAATCAGCCCTTACAAAATTATGATAGGTAGAAGACAGATTCCTGTACCTGCCTTTAAAAATATTCTAAGGCATATAAAATCATGCGTGCATGTGATCAAAAATGGGATATAATTCATTTATATAAATAATGAGCCCACTGTTCTAAAAAACCATCTCAACCTTTAAATATATTATTATTATTTCCCACGCCAGCGTGGGCTTTATACGAATTCATTATTGTATATAATATGGGATTAAGAGGAAAAAACAAATTACATAGCGACCGGCCTATGGATTACCCTAAATTATTTGATTCCCTACCCCCTACCAAAGATTGATATTAAATTAAATAAATTAACCCTAAACCCTGTTTCGAGGCATAATTGACAGGTGGGTAACCAATCACCCCATCAGCGTGATATTTTATTTAACTGAAATGAAAGTTTTGTCCATTAATACATACACTTATGTACGTGGATTCTTTATATTTGGAGTTAGACTGCAATCTTAAAGAATATATGTCAGAACAATTCAAATCTAACAAAGTGCATTGTTGCTAATGATTAGTGAGCCGATTATTCGTCCTTGTGGGATACTTTATTCACATAACAATTTAGAAATCCAATATGTTTTGTAGCTGTTTGTTCATTATTGGACACTAGATTGTCAAGATAATATATTAAGGAAACAATATACGAGATTCCAATACCTAACCTTCCCTTTTTTGAAGTATCCATCAATTATATAGGGAGCAGAAAATATTCATGTAACTGCACAGAATTTAGGCAACCCTGATCTTTCTCTTGATCATAAATATTATAGAATGTTAGGGTCTCAATTCTTTTAGTTGAGCTAGGTCCCATCTGTTATTGCTGCATATTTGGGGACTTAGTAGACAATATATCCAATAATGATTCAAGCGTTATCGCTGCACAGACCCACTTTTGTCTTTGTATATTCTCACAACTTATGACAAAATATAAATAAAAAACAAGAATTTCAAGGGCATCATTATGTAATGAAGGCCGCAACTGAGGGCTCCTCACTCTACTTTGAAAGAAAGGAAATAGATGCTGACGCAAGCAACCCTTTTAGCCTTGGTTTTAGGAGAAATTAACAGGCAAGAAAAGGCTGGAATGGCTGCAGAAAGGATTAGCTTAATCATCGAATGTTTATATACAACTTCGCTGAAAGTGGATATGAATTGGTCTGTTCGTACTTCTTAATCCTTCTCAGGGAAGCCTTAAAGCCCTTTAGATAGAGAATGATCAAAACAATCATTTTATCTTGTTTGAGTTTGTGGTTTGCCGTTTAGCACCGGAAGTATGCAAATGTACAAAGTATTTAATACAATAAGACCACAAAGACCTCTTATCCTGTAACTGTTCCACCACAGCGCCGGACTATGAAAAATCAAACAACTCATTAAAAAAATACAGGGACCGACTCAATTGCTCGGTTTAGAGCTTGGAAGACTTGAATTGATCTACTACCATATTCGATGCAAGGTTTGCTCTTTGCATCAAAAAAATTTGCTCAATTACATAAATTGAATTAAATACACTAATGTACAGCAGGTAGAGTTTTCTGGAAACACAGGAATTTCATCAAGACAGTGGAAAGTAGTCTCTGATTGTCTTTCTCTTCAATGAGGAAGGAGGGTTTAGTACAGAAGCAGGGCTTTTCATTTCAGCTTCTGGAGTTCTTTCTAGACTTTCTTTCACTTCAAAACTAGGGGGAAACTTTTTCCTTTGAGATTCTGGGGTGCTGGCCTCTGGCATTTTGATGGGAGAGGGTGACTTGACATGGCACACATCAGAAGGCATGCTGTCTGCATCAATTCTTGTATAAGATGGTTCGTCCAAGAATAGTTTTTTTCTCCTTTCCATTCTTGGAAGTGCCCTGACTCTCTTTCTCATTGATGATGGAGATCGCGCATTTGAATAACAACTGCTATAAATGTTCCAAAAGCGAACCTACAAGAGGTTTGAAGCAATGAGATATTGTGGTTCTTCAATGTTGGTAAGAGGCATTCTCATCTCATTCCAACAATATAAAAATCCCTACAAATGTAGCGTTTGAGTCTAGTATATTTAACCATATAGCTACGGTACTTACTGTAAGATCATCTGAGCAAGTAGCTATTTTCCCCATCTCTGATGGGCACCTGAGGTAGGTACATTACCAGAAAGTGGGTTACTATTTGTGGAATGGCAAGCTAAGAACGAAAACTAGAGTTCTTCATAAGCCTTACCAATCTACTGCTGTGACTTCTCCATCATGGCTTTTCAAAATGATAGGATCCACCTGAGGTTTTCTCACCTGGTTTAACAAGAATGAACATAAATTTACTGTGATCGATACAGGAAGGGAGGTGTTGGGGAAGAAGTGAACCTGCCATATGTAAGCATTGCCATCACCAGAGCCACTGAGTAGGTGAGCCGCATCAGGACTGATTGATGACTAATTACAGCAAATAATAGATGGTGAGCAATAACTGATTGGAATTATGTTACAGCACCCCAGACATTTCAAAAATTAGCTTACCTTAACAAAAAATGAGTCAGTCTGACCTCCAGAGAAAATTTGTGTCGGCCCCTTTTCAAGCTGAAGTACATTATAGAGGTATATTCTGAAGGAACAAAATTATCAAAACCCAGGACTTAAAATTACATTCCAGTTATCTCAAAGCAATTTGCCTTTAGAATGCTACCGCATCATCAAAAATAAATTATAAAACCCCCCAAGACTCAGTTGCTTGGGGCTGTCTCATGTCCTGACAATAAGAAATTGATCCTTTTTGCTTCAATAAACAAGCACATTCCATGAGAGAACTCAATTCAGCATAAGAAGCTTACCTGTGATCCATGCAAGAGGCCGTTATAAATACTCCATTCAAATCTTGAGACAAACTAGATATGCCATGTAGCCTCTTTTCCTACAAAGAAGATAATTTGATTTTCATTGGTCATTTAAAAGTTGTGACTCGTAATGCAAGTATAAAAAATATGTCATAAGCTTCATCTCCAAAAAGTACAGTTTAGATATACCATTTTACATGTACAAAACCAGAATTCTATACTATTAGTTCAAGCAACAGGACCTCAGATGTGGACAAAATTTTTATTTTATGTTTGTTAGCCCATACTTAAGATATACACATTAATGCATACCAAAAGAAAATGATCAAATGGAAGAAATTTAATGCATACAGAAACAAATGTACCTCAGTTGAAGATTCAGAATTAGGACATGCTTGAGTAACTGGAACCTTAAGATGCCTCGTGTCCCAAAACTTAATAATACTGAGGTTTAAGAGAGGAAAAAACAAAGTTGAGTAAGACCACACAACTCCAGATCTGTATTATACAACATTACAGAGTATATTGTGACCTGTCAACAGCTCCAGCAGTAGCAATAGTAACTTCATCCTTCAGATAAAGCACTGATGTGATGCTCATGGATTCAGCCTATAAACAATTAAGGTCACCTAGAGAATAAATAATAAACCATATGACAAGAATAAATTTTAAAAATAAAATAAAATGAAACCAACATACTTTTCCACGCCTGCCCCGCCTTCGACAAGCAGAAGCATGAGCCCCATGGATTACAGAAACAGGCCTACAATATTTGGCATCATAATAAAAAGATTTGAGCTTAACTAGCAAGGGTTGATAATTTACAGAAGTTTTTGTATTGAACATGATCTTTTTGTTAGCAATACATATTCTCTAACTTTACAAGCAGGTCATCACTTAAGCAAATAAATGATAGATCAATAACAAGTTCACAGGTATGGTGCTTTTATTATATGAAACTGACAGAAGAATGCAGAAACTTACGGTGCACAAAACTTCTTATGGGTATGTTTGGAGCACCTGGTGTCCCATACAGCAAACGATCCGTCCCTTGAACCAGACACAAGAAGCTCTGTGAAACAGCATAATTTGTTAAAACAAAAGACACAGTGGGGTAGCAAATAAGAGACCCGTTGAGAGAAATAACTTGGCAAACAACTTGGCAAACGATGAATGACAAAGTTAATGAACTCAGGAAGTTACCTGGATTGGTAGGATGGCAACTGATGGACTTGATGCTTCCAGTGTGACCCATTAATGCTCTTGTGCATTTCTGTTCTTGTGTATCCCAAACCTTAATCTGCTCAGAAGTCAGATTGATGCATGATCAGTCCACAAATCACATGACTGAGTAAATGAATTTATTAAGATTCTTTTATCTCCATCTTACTGGAAATCTTGATTTGAATTGTCCTGCATTTTAGGATTAACTAGAAAATAGAAGGTTGTGTATCAGTTATACAGAATACTTTTGAAATATCTTTTTGAGAAGAAAGGAGACTTACACTTTGATCTCCTGAAGCAGTTAAGATATACGCATCATCCTGAGAAGATAAATTTAGTCAGTCGTCCTGCTGTCAGCAATCTTTGCCCAAAGTATGAAGAAGAAGAAAGTTGCACTTAGTTTATTCGGTTCCATATCTAAGCTTTGAGCTGGTTTCTGCTGAGATCAAATCCCTATCAACCATACTTACAAACAACTTATTCTATGATGTACAACCACTGAATCCAAGACAGTTTAGGGTTCGTAACAGTACCACATAATTAGGATAGCTTTAAATTAATTGCAGAGATTGCAGTTGAACAGGATAATGCATTATCTTATAGATATGAACGCACTCTTAACACGTTTGAGTAATTAAATCCGTTATTTAATTTTCTAAAATGAATGGATCTGCAACCACTCTTTCCTAAATTGGAAAGAATCGAGTTTTTTTAAAGTGAGCTAACAAAACACAGACGCAGTCATTCAAGTTCATGGGCTCCAAAACCAAACACACATGTGGAAAATATATCTTTTCCCGGAGACTTCTTTATCTCGGGCTTTGGAGTGTCGGAGATAGCCTTAGAGTGATGAAAACTATAAACATTTATATTCGCAACCATATATTTTATCTTTGTGGGAAAGAGTCCACAGTATCAGTGTATTTTGAGAACAAGTTCATATGAGAGTGGCGAGTAGTATTTATACCTTGATCCAACATAGGTCAAATATGGCATTTTGATGAGCTACCCACTCAGAAACCTTAGCCTTTTCTAGAAAACCAAAAAATAATGATGAGGATGATGATAGAAAATAATAATCAACACAGAAAAACCGTAATCCACAAAATAAATATGGATATAATGTCAAAAAGGAAAAAAGGAATTCACCTGCGTTATCTTGGTGTGAATAGGAACCCATAAATTTATGCCTGGTATTGAACAGGGTAATGTAGCCCCCTTCATCGGCGAGAGCAAGAATATGGGCATTTTTATTGGTCTACATAGCAAAAAGAAGGAAAAAAGTGTATCAGCGAAGGAAAGATTTCTTCTGAAAATTAATCCTGTACCTATGACACCCTAAACCAACCTTGCAAAAAGATAGCGCCATGGGAGGTGAAGCTTCGCCTCCGTGCTCAACTGCAACAGCTCCGATTGATTCAAATTCTTGCGCGTCATTGCCCATATACGCGCGCTTCCTTACTGCCATGCCACAAATTAGTCGCAATCGTTATTCCATTAGTGCGAAATCATGAAAGCGCAGAGAATCTAACAGGAAAAAGAAGATAATAATAACTGTACCTCGGAATCCATTGACTTCTCTTAATTTTAGGTCTTGGAAGAACGATCGATTGGAGGTTTCCATTTTCTCCGCTTTCTAGCCTCTCTC
Organism: Avicennia marina; assembly: GCA_019155195.1. Taxonomy (NCBI): domain Eukaryota; kingdom Viridiplantae; phylum Streptophyta; class Magnoliopsida; order Lamiales; family Acanthaceae; genus Avicennia; species Avicennia marina. The sequence continues at coordinate 13,729,826 of CM032765.1, forward strand.
TTACTGACCTAGAGCTAAATAACAGAGAGGGCGACGCGGTGGAGGCGATAATGAGCAGTGGGTGTTTTGTTGAAGGTTGACATGCTGAAATTGGCGCGAGGGCGAGGCGGCCAGGCGGGGGCTGGTGGGAGCGGGAAATTTTTGAATATTTTGGACGTGAGATTTGACTACGCTGGCGGTGTACTGATTGGGACTACCAATGCATTTATCCTCGTCCTTGTTTTAAATAAATTCTATCATCAACCACGGATGATGTCTCTATTTTTGTGTGTTAGCCTTATTTTTGTCTTTGTTCTAAGTATACCAATGTATGTACGCGTATTTTATAGTCATTGTATTTTCGTATTGTGAAATATTTGGGCTATGTTTATTTGTAAATTATTGAGTTAAAAACTTTGATAAGAAACAGTGTCAAAATAGAAAAGAGAAAAAAATTAAAAATATTATTTTAATAATAGATATGTTTAGAAGATTTCGAGTGTGGATGATGTATGTAAAGTTATGCTTTTATAATATGAATGTTTTAAATTATATGTATGTGCGCACTATTTTTATAAGTAATTTATTTTAAAAATATAAAAATTTATATAATTTTATTGGTAACAATAAAATATAAAATGCTATGTTTTAAGATGTATTGAAATTTTATGTCAAGTTTGAGAAAAAGAAGAGTTTAAAAAAATAAATTAAACGACATTTAATTGAAAGTGATAAAAATCATAGAAAATATTAAAAATGGTAAAAATGAATAAAAATATCATTTTAGTCTTTTTACTTTAAGTAATAAAAAGTAGTTAGTTATAATAAATAGTATATATTTAAATAGATTAAAGAGTGCTTAGTTTAATATCTCACAATTAATAAGTACAGAAATATTATGCAATTATTAAATTAGCTAAGAGGACTTTATTTCTTGTGTGTATGAAAAATATTCATTTCTTTTGCAATTATTTCCCCTATCATGAATTTCTTAAGTTAAAAACCCCGAGGTTGCAAAATATTAACGGTACAGTTTATTCCACTCACACTTATGCGTAATTATTAAAATTGCTTAAACTTTTTTAATTATTAACGTATGTATGCGTGTGTGTGAAATATTTGATGATTATGCATTAACTATGACTAAGCTTAAGAATTGAATTACATCAATCAAAGCTATGTCGACTAAATTTGATGACTATAAATATACGTGAATACATAAAATATTTGATAATTAAATTCATAAAAGAATAACTCTTATAACGCGATAGGATGGGATGTCCATGTCTAGAAATTAATTTTGAGAAATTTGATAAGATTTAATTTTTAAAACTAGACAGTAAGATGGCTGGAGTGATTTAATGAAATTTGTTAAAAAAAATATATAACATAATGATTGGCTATCATTTTTTCTTTATACTTAAAAGCCACACTAAAAAATTAAAATAAACATAAATGTTTTTGTAAGAGAATGTAATGAGTTATATAATGTGATATTTTATGATACATGAGAAAAATATGACATGATAATTGAATATAATATTATTCATATAAGCTATTCATAAGAATAACGTAAAATTTAGTTAAATAAGATATAATATTAATATGATATACTTGTAAGAATCACACCATTGGTGAATAAAATATTATTGATAGATAAAAGATAAAAAGGAATAGTTTAGAGTGAAAAATAGTATTTAAAAAAAAAAAAAAACTAAGCAAATGAATACTTTATTTTATAAGTCCATAGTGCTTCTATACTCCATAGAAATGCAAGGATGTATCCCCTTTTATCTTTTTTTTTTTTTCACTTTTTTTCTTTTATTTTTCTTTTTATTTTTACTTATTATTTTAGCATCTTCTCACTCTCTCTTTCCACACAAATTGTTTAATATAAATTTATTTTTATAAACTCATTTTTTTTATTAAAATTTATAAACATAATAAATTTTATTTATTATCAAAATTTTAATTTTGATAATTCAATTTTATTACTTAATTTTAAATTATGATTAATTTATATTTTATTATTATTTAGAATTATGCACACACATAGAACAACTAATTTTTGTTAAATAATAGATTATAATATATATGTATATATTTATATAATATTTTGGCCTAATTTATATAACAAAAATAGATATTTACGTGTGATAAAAATATTATATTTTGAATTAAAATAGACAAAGTATAAAACGTGCCACAGTACGGGGGAGTAGCGAAGAGAGGGAGAACGATGAACACTGGCGGTCGAACCAGGACGCAAAGAACCAGCGGAGGCACAGTACCGAATTCTGCTTGAACTGATTGAGATTTGAGGTATCTCGTTTCACGTTGAGAATTTTGGTTCAAACATTTACCGTAAACCATTATTTCTTCTTCTATCAATACTTAAATGCGCTCATGTTTATGACTGACTACCGAAATTTTGTTGAATGAGGGAGAACACTGCAGAGAAAGAAGAGAAAGACACAACAGGCGATCCAGCAAAGAAACGACGGAAATCAAGAGCAGTGCAAAAATATTTCTCCACGTGGATTTGTAGGAGGCGCACTCAGCATGAAACAAGACGCCACAATCGGATCAAGTTCAAGCTTAATTTGGTTCTGTTCATTTCCTCACTGTTGATCCTTCCATCTATTGCTTAAATGCTTTAGTATTCGTGAACGACCCTAATTTTGTTGCCTTTTACATATTTTCATCTGTACTGGCTTATATATAATTCAGAAGCTTTCGATTCTCAGAAACAATGCAATTATGCTTTGTGTGATGAATACGACGCAATAGGGAATACTTGACGAAATAAACACGTTATATTACACTATCCATATTAGAATTACATATTACATAATGCATGTATTATATCAACTCTTCAATTTACAGATATTGGTTTTAACCTTTGTACAAGCAATTGCAAATATGTATAGTCATAAAAAGTGATTTACAAAACCTAGACATAAACAAGCCGTAAGTTGAAAATTCACTAGAAACTTAACTTCAAACTGCAATCTAACTAACAGCATTTTTTTCCTTCATTTTGGAGATGGCGGCTTTGGATGAGAGGATTTGCCCGTAATGGCTTTCTTTACCTTGGAAATTGAATGTTTTACTTTTGACCCAACACCTGACAGTATGTTGTGTGATTTCTTGTGAGCAACTTTCATTTCTGCATTCGTCGTGTCCACCATGATGGGAGCTTCAGAACCTAAGTCTGATCTTCTTTGTTCACTTGACTCCTCATGACCATCTTTTTCTTCATCGGTTTTTGCATCATCATGCTCATCATTATCATTTTTGTCGGCCTGCTGCTCTTCTCTCTGGACGGTAGGTTCCTTTACAATGGCAGAATGACCTGCCATTTGCATGGTTTCTTTTGCAGTTGATTCAAGAAGGTCTAATAATGAAGGCTTATCTAATTCTTTCAATAAAGCCTTCTCCTTTAATTCCATTGTCTCCGGGTTTGCAGTTTCCTTACAGTTTGCTTCTTCTTGCTCAACGTTAGAAGGTTTCAGAATCTCACCTTCACTCCGGGAACATTCTTCTGAGTCTTCATGTTGAATTACTGAGATTTCCTTGTTTCCAATTGAATCCTCAGGGTTCACATTCTTTGAAAGATCTGCTTTCTGAATGGCATGTTTATCTCCTGCAGGCAGGGGTGCTACCTCAGGCTCCATTACATCTATGTCATCTAATCCTGCAAAATCCACTGGGAGATCTTTTTCTGTTGTTTTAATGTCTGAACATTTGATATGTGGTAAAATGGGAAGTGATTCAATTTGTGTTTTACCTTGGTTTTTATCACTTTGAGCTGTACCCCCTATAGAAATTTGATGAGTGCTAGATTCTGGGACTATTTCACTTGCAGCACCACTTGAATCTTCAGTCAAATCATTGCACTCATCATCTGTTGCTTTCTCTTCTTCACTATTCACTCCTTTTGCTTTCGGGACAGCCTTGTAAGCCCTTCCTGATTGCCATTCTTCTATTTCTTGTTCAAGAGTTTCTGGGATGGGGATGTTTTGAATTGCCCTTGGTTCTTGTACTTCGCTTGAAACCTTTTCATTTGGACCTGCCTCAACAGGATTCTCCTCATTTGGTACTTCAATGGAGCACTCATTCAATTCCTGCACATCCTTGCCAATATCCTTGATGTTTTGAAGATCCACTGGAACATCTATTTGTACTGTTTTGGCTCCAGAATCCCCGACTCGTGACTCTTGGGGCAAGTTATGAAGTTTGATGATTTGACCTTTGGCCTCCAATGAGGTTCCTACTGTGTACTCCTGCACGCTTTTAGATTTAAAAATCATAGCAGGTTCTATTGATGTGGAGATCCCTACTGTCCCTTTGCATCTATCACTTGCTTCTTCCTCTTGTTGACTTTTGACTTCTGTTGCCTTTTGATTTGGAAGAGCACTGGGATTGCTTCCAGCTATGGTTTCCTGCACTGCAGCTGTGATTCTTGTAGCTTTTGAGGCTTGTTCTATTAGTTCAATGCTTTCCTCAACAGTGGACATTTGAGATTCTCTTCTTCTATCAAGATATTTCTCATCAGCATACTCATTTTTGACTTTGAAGTTCTCATTGTGCTTGGGGGTATCCTGGAACACACCAACTTGTGAATCTTCTGACATGTCCTTGGCATGAGATGAAATATCAACCTTCTCAACCTTCACATTGGTGTTTCTGTCTTCATCTTCAGTTGGTTTGATCCAAACATCAGCTTTGTGTGCATACTCCTTGCTTTCTCTTGCTTGAAGCATCAGGTTATCCTGTAGATATGTTTAAGATGGTCACTTTTAGTACATCAGTTCGTCCTTGGTGAATATGTGCTTGTAGTATGATTTTACCTCGTCTTTTGATAGTGCTTCATTTGAATTGCAAATTTCAACCTTTTGATCCACTTTCTCACTTTCTTTTTCCTGTGTAAATCCATGGGGCGGGAGGCTTTCATGCTTTTCTTTGTTCCCCACTTCTTGCTGTTCCACCGTGATTGTATCTGCATTTTGTTTCTTACCTTCAGAATCCTCAGTGGTTTGATGGACTGTCTTTGTAGGAGCATCTTCACATGTTATTTTTTCTTCAGGTCTTTCTGGCAGTTCTTCTGCAGCTGCATCTATCACACAAGCATTTGAATTTTGATTCAGTAATCCTTCATCTTTCAGCATTTCATTGTCATCATCAGCTCTTGTTTTGTTGTCTTCATCCTCCAGAGACGCTGCAATAGAGCTGCTTACCTATGTAACATATAAGCATGCATGTTGATTAGTGTGTGACAGATAACTTGAGGGGGCCACTGGTTGAAGTTTTGTAAGATATGGCTTAAAGAAACACACCTTGAGGGTTGGTGCACTAGTATTCTCTCGAAAAAAATTTATAATTTTAATTTTGTTGGTAGTTGGAAGAAGATTTATTGTAGACATGATAGTGTAGAGAGAAACCACTAGAGATGTACTATTCTTATCATTTATCAATGTATATCTAAATTTTGATTCACATATAACCATTGCAATCTGGGAAAGTGAATTGTAGAAGTTACTGAATATAGGACTGATGGCCTGGAGTTTTTCATTGTAATACCGATGTTATCTGTAGCTAGTGAATTTTAACTCTTACAGCATACAAAAATTCACCTGGTGGTTCTATTGGTTCAATCCTGCAAACAAAGGCTAACTGGTTGGTGCTTTACACTATCCGGTAATGCAAGAAGCAATGAAATTAAAGGTAAATGTTCATGTGAAACTTAGTTTGTTTATTAGTTGCAAAGCTTTACCCTGTCCAAGTAGAAATTCCATTTTGGCTGACCACAATATTAAACTTTCACCACTTTTGTGTTTTCCAGGCAGTCTTTTCAGCATTTGAACTCTGTATACAATAAATATTCAAGGCCACTGAAATGCTCGGAAATCAAGGTATGTTTTTTGACATCAATCATTTGCTGTGTATTATGAATGCCACCCTCAGATTGTGTATAATGTAAAAAGGATAATGTTAAAGTATATACCTCTCCTTTTGAATCCTCAGTTTCTGTCTTTGTATGTACTTGATCAACCCCTTGAGTCTCTTCTGTGTCTAATACAGCTGTAACCTCCTCAATGCCCTTTCCCAGCTTGTTTTGGTGCAGGGTTCCATCAATTGATTCATTTGCCAGTATATTTCTTTCTGGCTCTGGCACAGCCTTCTCAGCAGTCTCTTCAAAAATTTTAGATACCTGTATGATGAATGAGATTTATCCATGATGATAGAGGTTTGCAGGGAAAGAATGTAACTTTTACTTCTGGGTGACTATTATTATTACCTTTTCTCTTGAATCCTCAGTTCTAGTCTCTACACATACATTCTCTACTTCTAACCCACGAACCTCTTTAGTATTGAATATAGTTGTAACCCCTTCAATGCTCTCACTAAGCTGTGTTTGGAGTATGCTTATATCAACATTCGCCAATGAAGTTTCTTCTGACTCTTGCAGAGTCTTTTCAGCAGCCTTTTCAAAAACTTTAGGTACCTGCATCTGATGGATGAGATTTTGGCATTATGAAATGGAGAGGTTTGTGAGGAAGAAAAAATTTTACTTTTTTTTCATTTACCTGTTCCCATTTTGTTTCATTTGCATTCTTTTTGATTTTGCATATTTCTTCTGTGTTTATTTCTTTTCGTTTTACCTCATCTGGGCGGATATGTATTATTACCTTTTTCATTGAACCCTCAGCTCTCATCTCTTTATATACATTGTCTTCCCCATGAACCACTTCAGTGTTGAATAGAGTTGTAAACTCTTCAACGCCTTCTGCCAACTCTTTTTGGTGCAGGCTTCTATCATCATCTGCAAATAAATTTTCTTCTGGTTCTTGCACAGCCCTTTCAGCAGACTCTTCAGAAACTTTAGTTACCTGCATGATGAACGAGGTTTTAGCAGTTTGATAGAGAAAGCTTTGTGAGGAAAAGAATGTAATTTTTTACTTTTGTTTTGCAATTACCTTCACAATTTCATTTGCAGTCTTTTTCACATAGCATAATTCTTCTCTGTTTATCTCTTCTTGCTTAACCTCGTATTCCAAATAACTTTCTGTTGGTATCTCTTCTGTTGAATCCTCGGCATTTGTATCTACACATACATGATCCGTCCCATGAGTTTTCTCTTCATCTACTATATTTTTAACCTCTTTAATGCTCTTTCCCTGCTTGTTTTGGTCCAGGCTTCCATCAATTGATTCATTTACCAGGAATTTTTCTTCTGCCTCTTGCATAGCCTCTTCAAAAACTTCAGATACCTGCATTATGCAATGGATTTGGCATTAATGGAGAGGCTCATGAAGGAAAGAATGCGATTTTTATTTTTTATTTTTTAAATTTTTTCCTGACCTTTTCTGTTTCATCTGCACTTGCAGTCTTTTTGACCTCATATATTTCTTCTGTGTTTATCCGTTTTTGCTTTACCTCATCTTCTGGGCAACTGTCTGATACTATGTCTTCTTTAGAGTCCTTGATTCTTTTCTCAATATATGTGTGATCTACCTGATGAGCCTCTTCGGTGTCTAGTATAGGTGTAATCTCTTCAATGTCCTCACCAGTCTTATTTTGGTTTAGGCTTCTATCAACATTTGTTGATGAATTTTCTCCAGGCTCTTGCACATCTTTTTCAGAAGCCTCATTAAAAACTCTAGATACCTGCATGATGAATGAGTTTTCACATTATGAAATGGATAGGTTTGTCAGGGAAATAATGTAATTTTTACTTCTGTTTTTCGGCTTACATTTTCTGTTTCATTTGAATTCTTTGTAACTTCGCATAGATCTTTTTTTGTTTCTTCTTGGTTTTCCTGACCTTCTGGGTGACTCTCCATTATTACCTTTTCTCTTGAATCTTCAGTTTTTGTCTCTATATATACGTTGTCTTTCCCACGAACTTCTTCAATGCTGACTATTGTTGTAACCTCCTCATCATTCTTTCCTAGTTCTTTTTGGTGTAGGCTTCTATCAACATTTGCAAATGCATCCTCCTCTAGTTCTTGCACAGCCTTTTCAGCAGCCTCTTCGTAAACTTTAGATACCTGCGTGATGAATGAGATTTTGGCATTATGACAGGGACAGGTTTGTCTAAGGAAAGTGTAATTATTACTTTTTTTTTTCTTTGCTTGCCTTGTCTGTTTCATTTGCATTCTTTTTGACTTCTTCTCTTTCTTCTGGCTTTACCTCATCTTCTGGGTGACTCTCTGTTATTACCTTTTCTCTTGAATCCTCGCTTTTTCTGTCTGTGTATGCATTGGCTTCCCTCTGAACCTCTTCAGTATTGAATATAGTTGTAACCTCCTCAGTGCTCTTTCCTATCTTTTGTTGTAGGTTTCTATCATCATTTGTAAATGAATTTTCTTCTGGCTCCTGCACAGCCTTTTCGATACTTTTCGATACCTGCATAATAAATGAGATTACTAAATCATGAAATAGAAAGTTCTGAGAGGGAAAGAATGTAAATTTTAACATTTTTTGGTCACTTACCTTTCCTGTATCATATGCAGTCCTGTTGACTTCACATATTTTTTCTGAGTTTAACTCCTCTGGCTTTACCTCATATTCTGGGTGACTCTCAGTCATTTTCTCTTCTCTTGAATAGTGAACTTTTGTTTCTAAATTTAGATGATCAGTCAGACGAGCTTCTTCAGCATCTAATGTAGTTGTATCCTGCACAATGCTTGTTCCCTGCTCTTTTTGGGGTAGGCTTCCATCAATTGTTTCAGGTGCTAGGAAATTTTCTTTTGGCTCTTGCATAGCCTCTTCAGAAACTTCAGATATCTGCAAGATGAACTAGATTTCAGCATTATAAAATGGAGGTTTTCATGAGGGAAAATATCTGATTTCCATTCCCCAACCTTTTGGGTTTCATTTGCATTCCATTTTACTTCACATATATCTTCTGTGTTGATCTCTTCTTGCTTTACCTCATCTTTTGGGTGGCTCGCCGTTTCTATTTCTTTTCTTGAACCCTCAGTTCCAGTCTCTATATGTACATGATCTGCCTGACGAGCCTCTACACTGTCTAATATAGTGGCCTCCTCAGCACACTTTCCCAGCTCCTCTTGGTGTAAGCTTTTATCAGTTGATTCATTTATGTGTTGAGTTTTTTCTGGCTCTTCCACATCCTTGTCAGCAGCCTCTTCAAAAAGTTTAGATGCCTGCAGATGAATGAGACTTCAGTGGTATGAAATGAAGAGGTATGTAAAGGAAAGAATGTAAACTTTATTTTTGCTGACCTTTTCTATTTCATTTGCATTACTTTTGTTTTCGTATGCTTCTTCTTTATTTATCTTTTCTTGCTTTGCCTTTTCTTCTAGTCGGCTCTCTGTTATTGTCTCTTCCTTACTAGAACCAAGATGATAATATTCTACATGCTCATCCTCTTCCTTGATCTGCATTTTTGTGAACTTGGTGAGTATTTAATGATAATTCAACATCCTGAACGGACAAAATTTATAAAAACATTCATTGGATGTAGAAGTTAGTCTTTGTATTGCACCTCACTGCACAAATTGTCGACTTTCATGGTTTCTTTTGGTTCATATCTGTCCTCCGCCACAACTTTGTTGGAATTTATTTTTGCTGCTTCTTCAAGATTTTCTTCATCTATTCTGGTCTCTTGTGCTTTTGAGATTATGTTGCAACTTTGAACCTGGACAATATTTTCAAGCACCTGTTTTTCAGACTCATAACCATTCTAGTTTTCGAGCACCTGTTTTCCTAATAGCAATCTGGTATCGTTCTTGTCTCTTACCTCTGTCAAGTTCTGTGTTGAAGAACTGAAATCTGATACCTGTTTGCTTGCTTCCTCTTTGTCTTCATCAATTTTTTCCTCGTCTTGATCTCCTGTTGTTTTTCCTGTGTGCAGCTCTTCTGTATCTATTGTCAGCTCTCTTCCAGAAGTGGCATGATATACTTCTGAGGTTTTGGAGGACTTTGGAAGCAAGTCATCGGTTACTGGAGTTGATAGAGACTCTTTTATGTCTTCTTCTGTTTCATCTAACAACACATTCTCTTGTCTACATTCTCTTTCCTCTTGCTCACTTTCAGTTTGTTTTTGATCACTTGATAAGCTCTTTGCCGTATCATATTTTTCCAGTTGCTCCTCCATGCACTTGTTTTTGTCCATATCCTCTATCACTTCACTCTCCTTGTGATCTGCTTTTTCTGTTATGCTTTCCTTCTCATTTAGACCATCCTGTAGTGTGCTAGTCTCATGCATTATCTTCGACTCATCATTTTCATTGCTCTTCAAGGTTTCATTCAGAGATGGGATTTTACTTTTCCTTTCCAAATGTTCATCCTGTTCCATTTCTGAACAAACTGCTTGGATTACTGAGTTCTCTTCAGTGTTCTCATTTGGAACAATTGAAGCAGCTTTCTGCAACAATAATAGAACATGCATTAAATCAACTTATACAAGAAATATTATTCTTCAACAATCTGTAGGCTAAATTTGTAATTTTAAATTTGATTTACTAGCATGATTCTCACCTCATCCTTCAGCGTTTCTTCCTTCTGGTCAGTTGGATCAATTGTTTTGTCTTCTTTGTCTTGACCCATTATTCCTTGCAAATTTTCAATTGGGCTTTTCTCTTCTAGAAAACTTGTTTCTTGATCTTGACTTGAAGCATGTTTTTTTATGTCCCCAATTTCTAATTGCAGGGACTCAATTGATGCGTTTTCCCTTACCAATGTACCTTTCAGATTTTTCTCATCTTTAAACAAATCAGATTTTGTAAACCTTTCATCCATAATTGTTGCTTCACTCAAAATTATTGACTTATTGCTGTTGCCACTCCCCGTTGAATCTTCTTTCAAAGATGGCTGTTGTGAGCTGTCTAGTTTGATTTCGGAGTTATCTTCGCTACCTCTTCTTGGAATATCTGTTGCAACATCCTGCAACAAGAATAAAAACTTACCAACTCTGTTCAGTTTAAAATAAAAAAGAAATTTCGTTCTTCATTTTTTTAGATTCTAGCCTCTCATTTATTAACTTATGTGCCAAATAAGCTAACAATATGGTTTAATTGATAGCATGATTGCCACCTGAATGTGAAGAGTTCCCTCTTTCCTGTTGATTGCCTCAGTAGTTTTTTCCTCTGTTTTGACACTTGGTATCTCTTGCAAATCTAGACTTGGGATTTGCCCCTTGATAGAACTTATTTCTGTATCTAGACTTGAAACGCATAATTCAACATCTTCATTAGTTACTTGCAAGTAGTCTACGCACTTCTCCACCTGTGCTTCTTCTTCCTTCAGCAAAATACTTTTTGTGGTGTCCTCTTTTGGTGATTCTGTCAAAATCAGGTTTTCATTTTCCTTTTCCAAATGTTCCTCGTATTCCAACTGTGAGCAATTCACTTGGACTAATGAGTTTTCTGGAATGCCCTCTTGTGGAATATTTATTGCAGGATTCTGCTGAGAGAATGCAGAGGTTATTAAATATGGTTAATTATAGAAAAAGACTAGTAATAACTTATTTTTGCAATATAGGAATTCATTCTGCTCTAACGTGTAACTAAGTGTGCAATAATAAAGTTAATTACTAGTATCATTCTCACCACATTCTCAGAAGTTTCTTCCTTCACGTCTGTTGCATCACTTATTCTTTGCTCTCTGTGGTCATCAATGGTTTTTTCAGGATCTGTTGTCAGGCTCTCCTGCTCTAGAGAAATGACCTTTTCTGTGTCTTGTTGTGAAACACATGATTTGACATCCTCACGTACCACCTGCAAGGAGTCAATTGATGCTTCTTCATTTACTGAAGTATCTTCCATGTTTTTCTCATTTTCTGCACAGTCAGCTATTATTGCGTTTTTGTCTTCAAATTTGGCCTCATGAATAAGTGCTGAGTCATCTTCTTTGGTCTTGTTCACAAAAACTTCTTTCACTGATGAACTTTGTGAGCCATCTACTTCAATTTGCAAATTATCTTCATTATCTCCACTTGGAACTCTTGTTGCAATATGCTGTAGAAAAATACAAACTTATGAACTTCATTGAGTGTAAAGAAGAAAACTGTTCTTTAGCTTTTTTCACTTTTTAAGGACCCTGCCATTTATTAGTAATGCATCTGCTAAATAAGCTAGCAGTATTAGATTTCAGTTGATAGTGTGGTTTCACCTGCACCTCAATAGTTTCCTCATTCATGGATGCTGCATCAATAGTTTGTTCCTCAGTTTTGTCAATCGAGACTTCTTGTGTATTTAAGAGCTTCTCAATAGAGCTTGTTTCTATTGCTTTAATATCCTCATTAGACGCATGAAAGGAACCAGTCTCCACCTGCATTTCTTCCTTCACCAAAGTGCTTTCATTTAAGAACTCTGCCTGAACTTCTATAATAGATGAGTTTTCACTGTCCTCCAAATGTTTTTTCTGTTCCATTTGTGAGCAATCCACTTGGATTAGTGAGCTCTCTTTGGTCTCTTCATGGGTACTAGTGGTTGCAACATCCTGACATGAGGACAGAATGCTTTAGTTATAGAATATAAGATTGATACTAACTTGTTTCTTGCAGAGCATAACAATTCATTATCCAACAATGTGTAAACTTAGTGAAATGAAGCTGATTTACAGGTAAAAATCACCTTGTGTGCTGGAGTTTCTTCTTTCAGGTCAGTCATGTCAATTTTCCTGTCCTCTTTGTGGTCACCCATGCCTTGAGTATTTGTCGTTATGCTTTGCTCTTCTAGAGAACATGTTTCTGTATCTTGAACTGAAACTGATGCTTTAATATCTTTACCTGCTATTTGCAACAACTCAGTAGATGATTCTTCCTTTCCCAGTGTACATTCTATATTTTTCTCATTTTTTACCAAGTCATGTTTTATTAATTCATTATCTGAATATTTGGGCTGACACACAATTGTTGACTTATCACCATTAGTACTCCATGTGGAATCTTCTTTCATAGATGGCTCCTGTGAATCATCTCCTCCAACTGGTAAGTTTTCTTCATTATCTCCATCTGAAACTTCTTTTGTAGCACCCTGCAGCAAGTGTGAATAACTTATAAATTCTGTTTAGTTTAAATTATTTTGAAACTAACTATTCATAATCCTTTATGAGCTAGATAAGCTAACAATAACCAAGTTCAACTGATAGTATGGCTTCACCTGTACCCTTGGAATTTTCTCATTCTTGAAAACTGAATCAATAGTTTTATCCTCTCTTTTGTCATCTGAGTTTTCTTGAAGACCTGCAGTTAGGATTTGCTCCTCAACAGAACTTGTTTCAATATCTTGACCTGAAGCAGATGCCTTGCTATCATCACTAGATACTTGCAAGTAGTTAATAGGCTTCTCCACCTGTGCTTCTTCCTTCACCAAAATGTTTTCTGTGGTGTCCACTGTTAAAGTTTCTGTTGCAAATGAGTTTTCACTTTCCTTTTCTACATGTTCAGTCTGTTCCATCTTGGTGCTATCATCCGCTTTGATTAGTGAGTCCTTTTTAGTATCCTCATATGGAATAGCTGTTGCAACATTCTGAAGCAAGAATGGAATACCAACTAAATCAATTCAATTTATAGTAATAAACTTTTGGAGCACAGCAATTGACTCTTCAATAGATTAATTTTTCGATGACAATGTTAGTCCACTTGTGTCATTCTCACCTCATCCTCACAAGTCTCTTTCTTCATGCCCGTTGTTTTATTTGTTTTATCCTCCGTGTGATCACCTGTGATTCCTGGAAGATCTGCAGTTGAGCTTTGCTCCTCTAGAGAATTTGTTTCTCTGTCTTGACTTGAAGCAAATGCTTTAATATCCTCAGTCACAACTTGCAAGGACTCAACAAAAACTTCTTCCTTTACTAAAATTATTTTTGATTTTTTCTCATTTTTGACCAATTCTGCTTTTTTTGAGATTTCATCCTCAAACTTGGTCTCAAGCATAATTGTTGGCCCAGTATCAGTGGTGTTACCTGTGGAATCTTCTTCCAAAGATGGCTGTTGTGGGCCATCATGTTCTATTTGTGAACTATCTTCCTTGTCTTGATTTGGAACATTGGTTGCCATATCCTGCAGCAAGAACAAAAAGACCAACTCTGTTTACTTTAAGGTTCATGTCATTTCTTTTTGAACCTTGCCATTTCTTGATCACTTATGCTCCAATATGCTAACAAACAAAATTCAATAGACAGTACGGTTTTCAACTGTACCTCATTACTTTTCTGTGAATTTAATGTGTACAAATAAGACTGTAGAACATAGCAATTCATTCTTCAAATAATTAGGTCTTTGATAACAAAGTTAATCTATTTGTATGATTGTCTTACCTCATCCTCGGAAGTTTCTTTCTTCACACTTGTTGCATCATTTATTTTGTCCTCTTTGTGGTCACCTATGATTCCTTGAGGATTCACATTTAAGCTTTGCTCCTCCAGACAATTTGTTTCTCTGTCTTGATTTGAAGCAGAAGCTTTGGTATCCTCATCTGCTTCTTGCAATAACTCAGGAGATGCTTCTTCCTTCACCAAAGTTTCATTTGTGGTTTTCTCATTTTCGAGCAATCTTGCTTTTATTGAGCTTTCATCCTCAAATGTGGTCTCATGTTTACTTGTTGACTCATTATCACTGGTGTTCCCTGTGGAAGCTTCTTTCAAAGATGACTTTTGAGAGCCATCTTCTTTGATTGGTGAGCTATCTTTATTTTCTTGACCTTGAACATTTGTTTCTGTATCCTGTGGCAAGAACAAACAAACTCAGTTAAATTTAAGTAGAAATTTTGGATCTTGATTTTCAGACAAATCTAGCCATTTGTTGTCCACTCTTGCCAAATGAGCTAACAGAATAAAGATCAATTGGCAGTCTGATTTTCACCAATGCCTCTACATTTTCTTCCATAAATTCAATTTGTAGAAATAAGCTTGCAGAACATAACAATCCAGAAATTAATCTACTTGGATGATTTTCACCTCATGCCCAGGAGTTTCTTCCTTCAGGCCAATAGCATCTTTTGTTTTGTTCTCTTTGTTGTCACCTATGATTCCCTGAGGCTCTGCAGTTAAGCTTTGTTCCTCTAGAGAAATTGTTTCTCTGTCTTGACTTGAAGTAAATGCTATAATATCTTTGGTTGCAACTTGCAAGGACTCAACAAATACTTTTTCCTTTACTAATGTTCCTCCTGTATGTTTTTCATCTTTGGCCAGTTCCGCTTTTATTGAGTTTTCATCCTCAATCTTGGTTTCACTTGTAATTGCTGACTCACTGTCACTGGTTTTGTTGTCTGAAGCTTCTTTCAAAGTTGGCTTTTTTGAACCATCTTCTTCTATTGGTGAGCTATCCTCATTGCCTTGATTTGGAACATTTGCTGCAAAGTCCTGTAGAAACAGACTGCGTCTAATCTAAGAAGGAATATTGTTCTTTATATTCATTCCTTTGTGAATCCAACCATTTTATTATTGTTCCCTCATATGCTAAATAAGCTAATGAAATAAAGATAATTGATCAACAATTTTCAGCAGTACCTCAACACTTTCCTCCTTTGTGTCAGCCGTCTCTGTAGTTTCCTTGCTTCTTCCACCCAAGATATCTTGTGGATCTGCAGTTTGGATTTGTTTCCTGGTAGAACTAATTTTTGTATCTTGATCTGGTGAAGTTGTTTTCATGTTCTCAGTAGCTACTTGCAAGGAATCAATAGGCTGGTCCAGGTGTGCTTCATCCTTGACAAAAGTACTTCCTGTATTTTTCTCATTTTCCAACAATTCAGCCTTAATTAAGTCTTCATCCCTAGTTTTGGTTTCATTCATATTTCTTGAGTTATTATCATTGGTTTCCTCTGTAGGAGCTTCAGTCACAGATGGTCGTTTGCTGCCCTTTTCATGTTCCTCATATTCCATGTGTGTGCAATCCTCTTGGGCAGCTGAGTTTTCTTCAGTATGCTCATGTGGAATTGTTGTTGCAATATTCTGCTGAAGTAAAAGCCATTATTGTGTTAGTATAATGGGAAATATTACTCTTTTTTCCCTCCCAGCTAATCATTGTTCAAGAATATGTTAACTGGTAATAAAGTTCAAACACTATCATCATGCTTACCAGTACCTCAAGAGTTACCTCCTTTCTGTCACTTGCATCAATCATGTTGTTGCTTGTGATTGCCTCAGGATTAGCGGTTAGGCTTTGCTCTTCGGGATAATAAGTTGTGTCTATGTTTTCACTTGAAACAGATGCTTTACAATCCTCAGTGGCATCCTTGGTTGAAGCTTCTGTTGATGGTTTTTCGACTTCCTTATCCATATGAGCTTCGTTTTTCATTTGTAGGGCATTCACTTGGATCAATGATTTCTTGTCAATGTCCTCATTTGGGACATTTACTATAGCATTCTGCAGCAAGAATAAGCAAAACTAAACGATATGTTGAAAATGTAAAAAGGAAAAAGGACTTCTGTATGCTACTTTTAGTATTCATGAATGTGTCAATTGAGTGATGGTAAAATTCAATTCCTAGCATAATTTTCACCTGCATATTTTGATTTGTTTGGTGGGTGGCTGCTGCATCAATTTTTTTTCCCTCTGTTTTGTCGCCAAGGATTCCTTGTTGAGTTTCAGTTAAGTTCTCCTCAAAGACACTTTCTGTTTCTGTGTATTGACCCAAATGAGATACTCTAATATGCTCAAGGTCTGCACTGAAGGATTCCACTGGCTTCTCTACCTGCACTGCATCTATTAGCCCAGCACTTTCTGTATTATTCTCTGTTTTGAGCAATTCCACTCTTTCCGGGTTTTTGTCCTCAATTTTGATCTCATCCATTAGAGTTAACTCATCATCCTTGGCATTCCCTTTGAAATCTTGTGTTAAGGATGGTTTCTCACTTTCCTTCTTCAAATGGTCCTTGTCTTTCATTTGTGAGCCATCAAATTGGATCGATAAATTCTCTTCATTGTTCTCATTTGAAACATTTGTTGCAACATTCTGCAACAAGATCAAGTTCACTAACTATGTTGATTAAAAATACGTACATACATATATATGTACTCTTCCTTTAGAAAAAAATAGCTTTGATATTTCGTGTATGTGTATTAAACTCGTTAGAATAAAAGGTCAAATTCTATCACATATCTAACATGTACCTCAAGGGGTTCCTCTTTTGTAGCTGCATCAACTGTTTTATTGTCTGTTATCTCATCCAGGATTCCTTGTGCATGTGTTGTTTGACTTTGCTCCTCAAAAGAGCTTCTTGTTTTGACTTCTTGAACCTCCAAAGCTAGATGCAGGGTATTTTCAGCCTTCTCTACTTTGGACTCTATCTTTAGCAATGCACCTTCTGTATGTTCTTCATTTTCACACAATTCAGCATTCTTCAGTTCTCGATCGTCAATTTGTAACTCATCCTTAACCATCAGCTCACTATCACCGGCTTCCCTTGCCAATGGTAGTGAGGAAGATGTTTTCCCACTTTCTAAATGCTCTTCAGTTTTCATTTCTGCGCAGTCGGCTTTAATCATCATGTCTTTTACAATTTCCTCATTTGAAGTAATCTGCAAGAAGATAAACAGTCGCCAAACTCTTTAGTTGACTGATATTCAGTTTATTTTTCCCTGGCTGAAAGTATTTATTTCTCAAGCATGTCACAATTAAGATAATAACATGAAATTTCAGTTCTTTGTATGAATCTTATCTATACCTCAAGAGCTTCCTTCTGTGAGCCAACCTTCCTAATGATTTTTTCATCCATACTATCGCCTTTCTGGACGGGCATGTCTTTTTGGCTGAGAGAAGAATTTGAGTCGCTCTTGCTCTCAAGCTCACCAACATCAGAATTTTCATCTGCTTTGGTTTTCATAATGATACTGCTTTCTCGACTTACTTCTGATGTGGCTTCTAAATTCTCTTCATAATTTCTTTTGTTTCCTAATCCCTTCTGTTCTGAGGTCGTATTATTTTGGTTATTTGGACAGTCTCCTTCTTTAATCATACCACTGGTGAGATTGAACGAAATATCCTCTCGTGTTATTTTCCCATCCCCAGTTTTTTCATTCATTGTGTTTACGCAGGCATCCAGGTTCTCACTCTCGTTGCATTGTTCTGGTGCCACGCTTTTGTCCTCTTCTTTATCCTCAACATTGGATTCTTCAGCAGTATGTTGGACTCCTGAGGAAGTCTCTTCATTAGGAGCAATCTCTAATGGTTGATTATCTGTTTTGGGGTTTCTGAGGAGGTAAAGCTCGGGGTCATCTTTTACTGCCTGATCTGGTTCTTCAGTAACTTCAGTGGCATCTGTTGAAATGCTATATGCTTTACAATAAACCTCACCAGTTGAGGGTGTTCCCAAAAAACTCTCTCCCTCAAGTGTAGGAGGTTCATTAGGTGTATCAACTTGGGTCTTTTCTTCTTGGAGAAGTTTATTGATTGAAATGTTGGTAGCTTGGTCTGTCATGTTTCCA
Source organism: Avicennia marina (assembly GCA_019155195.1). Taxonomy (NCBI): domain Eukaryota; kingdom Viridiplantae; phylum Streptophyta; class Magnoliopsida; order Lamiales; family Acanthaceae; genus Avicennia; species Avicennia marina. The sequence continues at coordinate 13,748,205 of CM032765.1, forward strand.
CCTTGCTCCGGTCTCTACAATAAAAGTTCATACAATCGTGAACATGCATAAAAAGGAAGCATACAGTGCAATGTTGTAAAAGTACCATAGATTAGTTAAATAAAACAAATATTTTACCTATGTGACTACTTTACCCTATTTGTCAATCTTATTTTTATAATCTTGAATGCGAAAGCAAGTCTCTTAAGGAATTGGAATTTTGTTTGCTTTTGTAAGTCCTTTTTTATGTTGATGTTCTCTCTCAATATTATTCCTAGATTCACTGACTCTTAAAAAACCTCAAGAATAGATTGCCATGCATTAAATATATGCATAGATTATAAGAAAGCTTATAGAAACTGCTCAAAGCCATACCTTAAAGGTTGTAAAACAAAGTGGGTCAAACTTGTGAAACAAGAGGTTTCCTTTTAGGGTTAGTGAGGAGCAGAAGAAACGAACCATCAAAGGAGTAAAAGGAATACCCATCAGTCCTGATCACCTTATTTTGACCTTTTTGGCTTGAAACTTGAAATTGATATATCCTTGTTTCAGGATCCGATAGTCATATTCTATAATTTATATTTTTGCAAGTAAATGCAATAATATAACAGCTGCTCGTTGCTTTTGACTCAAACCCATAAAAGGGGTCGTAGCAGCTCTTTCATAAGATCATGTAATAGACATCTGAACAAGCAGAGCACGTGTTCCAATTTTCTTGAAAGTTTGAAGTAAATGAATGTCTTGTTCCTAAAGTTTCGATTTGATAGACAGTACAGCAGTCTGTTTCAAGATCTCGAATTGCTAATAACCAGAGTGTCATGTTAAATCATCCCATATCAAATTCATGTTGAAGAACTTATCAGATTCTAAGTAGTTCTTGCAATATAGTCTTTCTTATCTGCTAATTCATTTCTATGCATGCTTTGTAATCAAAGATTAGAGTCAAGTAGATTTAGATTTACTTAACCTGTATACAAACTGATTCAAAAGTGAGATTTGTAACAGATTAGATCGTAAATTCCCGCAGAAACACTGTGCAATAATTGGCAACTAAGTAGATTGATAACTATTTACACATTAGAGACCATGAAACAAATCAAAGAAGTGATTGTTACTTACTGTTTTACACACGGATGCTGGAATATCTGCCTCAGTTGCCATTCTGGTGCACCAACTTGGAACCCGTGCAGAGTCGGATTATGGAACTTCAACACATCTCAGTTTTTCAGGAAGTATGCTCCCATGCTTGTTATGCTACCTTTATTTTTTTCTCATCATAGGTATAAATAGAGAGGCTTTGAAGTTCTGAGTCTGCTTGTTAGATGTACGTAATAATGCTCTGATTGAAACGTGGTAAAGTTGGCAAAAGCTGACAAAATGCCACTTCATTTGCGATATCATTTTTGAGTTGGCTAGAGATTGACAATGGTCCTGGTGGAGTGATTAGTCACATGCCCAAGTTGATGTAATGAAATTACTCTTCTAAAGTAGAATCTATTATTTTGTGGTGCAAACAACAAAATAATTCCAGGTTTTCAATGGTGGTTCACTTGGCCTTTAAGTTTTTGCATTAAGGGACAACAATTCATTCAGAGTACATTATTTTGAACCTTATTTCAAAAGTAAATTAAGGTGTCAGATTCCTTCAGATTGGCTGGCAGGCAAGGATCATCAATAATAAACCGAGTCTTAACTCACACATCTTTTCTTTATTTGCCAAAATTGCCCTAGTCTTTCTTGATTAGGATTAAGTTGATCTATTTAAGTAAACACTGTGGGTAGAGTAATTTCTAGGAATAGTCCCTTCTGGAAGAGAAATATTATTGCTCTGACATTTTAGTTAGGTTGCAATTTTGACTTATTTAATCTAGCTGATTTCACAAGAAGCCCAAACTTATATTCTAGGATGATGATGATTCTTAAGATTTCCTTCCAATTACTTAGTAGATAAGAACACGTCTTTTAATAAATCCACTACCGTAATTTGTAAATACTGGCAGCTCTTATAAGCATATGTGTGGAAGCTTTTCAACTTGGTTAAGCTTAGTGCTAGTAATTATCACCTTTTAAGTTGTAAGTTAGACTGAATAAGCGTAACCTTGCTCAGTGAAGGGGATTCTATTATAGGAATAGTATCAGGTACAACAATTACAATTTTCATCTGTAATAACAAATTTGGTTTCAAAGAATGACCAGTTATACCAAAAGATGCCGTCAATATGCCAGAACCACTCCTCCAACCCAACTCGAAGTGTCATGTCTAGTTAACCTTAGGCTACTCTTGTTATCAGCATAAAGGAGCTTAGTGGAGGTCTCTATTTACTTTTGATTTAAAGTAAATAAAGTCGATATTAATAAAGCTCAATTCTATTGACCATTAGAAAAGAAAACTAGTTACTACTCACTAGTGAGGTCGCCCATGCCCATTTGGTCATGGCATCTGTCATATAATTCGACATAAATTCACAGCAGACGTTCATTTGAATACTGAACGACATGCAATTCTAGTAGACATTCTCAACCATCGGTTAGGAATACGTCTACTTCTTTGTATAGTTTTATCATTATTACGAGGTATTACCAGACTAGAATTGGTCCACCATTCTGCTAGTATGTAACAATATTGCAAGGCATCCAAAAGGCAGTTCTAATTAAAAAAAAAAAAAAAAAACAAAGGCAACAATATGAATCAATCGAAACCGACCAAAACAAAATTTCATTGTCCTCCTCTGCCGCCCCTTGATGTGGATCATATGCAACTGACCTAATTCCTTCCGTCCTTCTACAATACTTGCTGATTAATATTGCATTATTTGTGCCTTCTTTCATAAATAAGGTTGTTACTGTTTTTGTCTAAATTACATATTATTTTCTGGCTTGTGCTCATGATCTGATTCAGAAATATGTGTTTGATGACTCACTCTTGGTGTAAATTTCTTTTGTTTCGAATACTTTGAAGTAGAAAGTTGCTAATATGACATCGTGTGATCCCTCGTGTTAATAGTAATATATTACTTTAGTCTTGAGCTTCATGTAATTATAATATTTGTCCTGTGTGTTTCTTGTTTGCTGCTTTCTAGCTCTGTCGAAGAAATACAAAACCCTCCAATCAAATTCAACTAAAATTTGGTACCCTCGAGCCTGGGCGATTTTGGCTATGTTTGGTTTTTTATTATTTGCTATTCATCTTCACACAAGAATCTTATAAACCAAACATCTCACCTTATAAATTTTAGCCAAATTTAAACTCAAAAATTTTCTTCTCATACTTTTTATAATTAACTATTTTTTAATCATTATTTATATTCACAATTAAATTAATAGACATCTTTATAATTCTTCTACTCATATTCATATATATATTAATGTCTTATAAATATATATACTATTACATTATTTAATCATTATTATATATTAAATATGTAATTTAATTTTTTTTCTTTTTACAATTTAATACCAAATATAAGTTTTCTACTCACTCAAATCATTAAATTTTCTCTGCTCACAATAGTAAGGAAACAAAAATACCCATTCTTTTTATATCAACTTATCACTATTTCTAGTCAGAAAAATGGGGTTTGCAGACTCAAGAAAGTAAAGATTATTGAATTATAATTGATTTTTATATTGACAATACCATGTGCTTATCGTTGTTACAGTGTTTGATTCCTCTTCAAACTTTCCCTATTATAAAATTTCAATTTGTTCAAATGGGTAGTTTTGCAATGTCAGGTGGCCTCAGGTACCTTATATTATGCCCCTGATCTGAAGTCCTGTAAGAAAAATGATAATTGGTTGTAATGTCAGCTGGTTTTACTGACTGCATACCAATTCCCAACTTCGACACGGCTCCATTTTAGAGCGCCCTTAACTATCGAAAAAGAAATTAATTTTTGAAGGATACGTCAAGATTCATGATTTGACGCATTTTGTTTTAATGGAAAAGATCAACTAATCCAAGATAATGAAAATCAGGAAAAAACATACATTTGAGTGAATTGAATAGTGCACATACAACTTTTAAGAGAGTAAATCGTTATAATATCAAGATAAATGGCTATTGTTTGGAGGGTTTTATTAGAAATGATGTTTGGTATGAATTTTATTGAATGAACGGTGTGTTTGATTGTAAGATGTTAATGTTTTAAAAAATTTAATTTATTAAAATATATGTATAAAATATACATAATAATGATTACATTATGTGATAGTATATAGAATATAAATATATACACGTATAGATGTGGGTGTAGGTGTGTATATATAAATATTTGTTTAATTATAAATACGTATAATTATTGAAAATTAATCAATTTATTATATATGTACAAGAGAAAAATTAAATTTGAATTTATATAAAAAATTTGTTGAGTAATAATTTGATTGTATAAAATTTGATAGGAAGTTAGGAGATTAAAATATGTGTTCCAAACATAGTCCATGAGTATTTATTTATGCGGCAGAATTCAAATTTAAGTTGTTACATTCAATTTCTTCTTGATGCCAAATACTTTCCTATTCACTTGCACGAAGTTGATTTTGTTATCTGGCCGAAATTATAAGGTGCCTGGACAGTAAATGACTTTACACAGCATTCAGGGAATCCAAAATAAATGGTTTAGATGGTTTTGATTGAATGATTCAAGGCAAGGGTTGTTTTTGGGGCAAGTGGAAGATTTTGATAGTACGAATAACATAATTTGTCTAAATTTGAGATTTTTATATACATAAAATATATAATAATGATGGTATAATATGATAATATATATATATAATCATTAAAGAACAAATTATTTGTTTTATATATAAAAGAAAATTTTAAATTTGAATTGAAATAAAAATTTTGATGAATAATATATGTAGTGGTATTAAATTTAATAGGTTCTGTGACAATTGAAAGTTGAATTTCAAGCTGTGGATTTCAAGGTCCACCCAGTTATCATACAAGTTCAGAATGCTAGAAGGTCGTCACTGTCTTTAAAACCATATTTTCAACCCTTCATTTCCCATCAAATTTTATACAATTAGATATATTATTAATAAAATTTTTATTCAAATTCAAGTTTTTTCTTTGAATGTATAATTTATTAATTATTATTTAATCATTATATTTATTTACAATCAAATCAATAGATACGTATATTCATAATACTTATATTTATATTTATTTATACTCTAAAAAATTATTATTTTTTTTATATATTATCACATTATTAAATTATTTCTATATATTTTATTCATACATTCAAATAAATTTAAAAAAAAAATTTTATTTCATCAAAACTTTACTATCAAATATACTATTTATTTCCACACAATGTCTCAACAAAAACTCTTCTTCCGAACACAACGCGTTGCCTCTCGGACGTAAATCGTAAACGGGCTAAGGAATTTAAGTGCAAGCCAAACGATCCCTTATCTTGACTGGAGTTTGGTTGATTCTGATTTCTGGATATGCACTAACACAGAACAAGCTGTCATGGTTTGTTAAATATAAATAATTAAGTAATGTGGGCCCAAATAAAAACGAAGGCCATGCCATGTTCAAAGAATCCACTCTCCTGGCAGCCTGAAAGCTTACTCGGCACGCTGTAGATTTATTGGATAATGTTGGCGGTGGCGGCCGCCCATTGGCCCCACCACTTGCTCCGCCACCCTGAGTGTGGCCGCTGGCGGCCCCATTGGCCTATTTTCTCCACAATCCTTAACGCCGCTCTACTATGTATTGATTAGTCCTATATTTTAATTTAAATATTTAACATATGCAGTGATCTTTAGGCATGGTAAAAACACAGAAGAAAAAGGACCCTAAGCAAGCCCACCAACCCTCACATACTTTGGCCCAGCCCAGCCCAGCCCATGTTATCCGTCGCTCTGTATCTATTTCTAAGTGGGTTCTAGTCAGGAAATAACTTGAAGTAGCGGGGCCGAATTGGGAAATACACGAAAAGGTGGGCGGGAAGGAGAGCCGTTGCTGCCTAAACCTCCCAAAAATTGGCGCCAAAAATCGCATTCCCAAAATTTAAGCAGTTCAATATTCTCAAAATTCACACTTGCACCCAATCGTAAGTCAGTGGAGTCTCATACAAACTGCAATTCCCATAGAAATTTGCCCTTTAGACGTCTCCTATTGGGTATATCTCACTTCCCATATCTTTTCCTAATCAATATAAAACCACAAACTCTCTGCTCCATCTTGCCGCCATTACTCATCCTTTCCCTTGTTCAAAGTTTCTGCTCTCCTGGAACCCCCCCCCCCCCCCTCTTCAAATTTCCTATTTCCTTACCCTCAACCCTTCCCGTTCGATCATCCAAGTGATAACATATTACCAAGAAAATGCGACTACGACAGACCCTTTTGTCTCGTCGTTCGTTTTTCTAACTTTCTTGATTTCAGGCCCTTCAACACCACCAAAAAAAGTATTTGTTTTTCTTCCCAATTGTTGAGTGTTTTTCTACATGGGTTTCTCCAAGAAGCATCACCAAGCTGAAGTAAGCAAGGAATCGGAAGGGAAAAAATGGGTGATAGCCGGAGTTGGCGTAAGGACTCCGTTAAAACCGATATCCACAAAGGCTAGCGAGCAGCTCTGTGAAGATGAAGACGCGGGTTGTACAACCCCGACGGCGCGTGAATCAAAGATACCGGAAGAATTGACGTGCCCGCTTGCGCCGAGGAAGCGCCGCCCCACTTCAACGTGTCGTTTTAAGGGAGCAATAGAGTTCTTTAACCCTCCGGACTTGGAATCAATATTTACGAGCCATGCCGAGAGAACCAAGTCATGACTTCTGAAGGCTGGGGGCATTAAGTTAAGGCCATTTTGCTGCTCTCTCTTCGTTTTCCCTCGTGTTTTTTGTTTCTCATTTACTTTTAAGTAAGCAGTTTGGTGGTAGCAGTTTTAGGATATGTCAGTTTGGAAGTGGTTTTAGGCTTTGGGAATAATTGTTCAATGTACAAATACTATAGCCATTAGGAGAATCTTCTACTCTTATCTGAAAAGAAAAAGGGAATTTTCTACTCGCCCGCCAGAGTCTTATTTGCCTAATGAGTCTACTTACATTATGAATTATTTTACATGAATCTGTCCGTACTGTGGATATGTGGTTAATTCCAAATTCCGGTACTTCTGACTGGTTTTAGACTTTTACGTGTGTAAAAAATTGCAATGTGCTTTTGCCATTGCCATGTATACTCCCAATTTACCTTGTAAATCAGCTCTAAAACCCTGACCAGCGACCATCACCAATTCACCTACATGACACAGTACACGTGCGGGCTATGCCAACAACCAAACAAAAGACTGATCCAAGAAAGCAACAACCCGAGTAAAAAATAAAAGAAGGAAAGGTTAAATCTTTTTCATGGTCTGAAATTCTTCACTCAATTTTCTGCTTTTGACCGATGAGCAAAATCTTTCGTGACCCTAATTTATTCCTTGGCCAGAAAGGACCACTCTCTCTCTCTCTCTCTCTCTCTCTCCTCATTTTGAATAGGGTAGGATATTCGTCCCTGCTGCTTGTCCATCTGGGCTGAGGGAGGGTGGGAGTGTGTGTTGGGAATGGCAAATGGCCAGCGAAGGTGACCGCCGAGCCCTCCCTCGTAATGCTTCGATACAGGTGGGATGGTAATGAAAAGGACAAGCACTTACATATTTAAGCGTGTTTAATGGAGAATCCTATGTATTTTTATGACTTCGAGGCCTCTGTCTTACTGTCAATTTTAAATTTTTCTCAGGTCCACCTACTCATCGTTCAAGAACCTTCCTACAATAGACAGTTTTAATTTTATCCTACACTTGCACAATGTTTAATCCAATTTTCCTTCTCAAACCATCGTTCCAAACTTCAAACTAATAAATATACTATTTAATAAAAATTTTATTTAATTTCAAATTAAAAAGATTTACTTGTATAATTAATTAATTATTAAATTTATTTATAATCAAATTAATATTTATATTTATTTCTACTTATACTTTTAAAACTAATTATTATTTTTATATATTATTACATTATTTAATTTTTATTATATATTTATATATTTCAAATAAATTATTTTATTTACCTTATTAAAATATTCTTTTTAAATATATTACTTATTCTAACGTTACTCTTATCAAATATTGTCTTCGACAAAAATCCTTTCCCAAACATAGCCTTGGTGCCGCGGAATCTTGAGATGCTGTTTCCTAGGAACCGCCAACTTGGCTATTGATTAAATGCGTTTTAGGTTACAATTTAAAAATGCACACGTAGTGAAATGACAGCCTTTAAAATTTACCTATGATTCTTATCCTCCAAATTAGTTATCCTACTCTCTAAAATTATATTATTCAAAATCATACGATGTTATATTTACTTATACAAAAAATCCTAATAATCAAATATGGTCTGATGTAGACAGCAACTTTTATCCTAAAAAGCACTCCCACAAAATAAATTAAACATACAATTCATCACTTTCACACTTTATATAAAAAAACCTTCATGAAAAAACCCACGCACAAACCAGTTCTACAACACAAAATCAGACTTGTTTTTGTCTATTAATTATTTATCTTGGCACACCGAATCAATATTGTGCAAAAAGATGAAATTTGAGGCTCAACACAAGGCTTTTAATTACTTTGACAAAACATTTCATGGTACAAGTCAACACGTTGTAAGAATCGAACACATCAATTAGGGACCTTAAATTATTGATACTAACCAACTCCACATGTTCTTGGTGATGATGATCAGGCATCACCAAAGTAATTTTTTTTTTTCCCTTTTTTTTGGTATAAACAAAGGTGATTAGGGGAATTAAGTTAAACTAAGGGTTGTCAGGGCATCCAAACATATACAAAATTTTCTTGGGATCACCAGTGCTGATGCGACAAATTCTGAGGTCTTGACTCTGTCAGATCTCTCATCATTCTTGTATTTGTTTAAACAAATCATGTGCACCAGCTATACCTTTACATGGTTTTCATTATTGGATTCCCTAGCAGATGTTAAGGAAGAGTATCTTCTTTACACTCTGGTTTCCTTCAACGAATCAGTATCTCTGCTCTTACATGAAAAGTATCCCTTTATTTCCCACATTTATCAGTCAATAGCTGTCATCGGTATCTCATCATCCATTTTGCCTCAGCAAACAATATTAATAAATAGAACAATCTATTCATTGCAATATACGCGCATAGTGTATTAGCACCAAGTCCTTGAGATGATTACATTTGTTACTTATTTTATACACGACAAAATAGATTAATTATCTTTATTACATGATAACACATGTCATCATTTCAAACACTCATTGTAAATACAACAAATAAGTAGTGTTATAAACCTTAACTATAGTATATAGGATGTGGGTTATAACTTATAAAATCGGCTCGTGTGTAAAGTGCCCATAAAAGCATCCTTAAATTTTCCCAGCCAATCTAAGCAGAGTGCTGGGAATCACTCCAAGTGCAAGTATGTTTACTGGGCAAAATATTTTCCAGCCTCGCGTGTAATGAACACCCAAACAAATATATGTAAGAAAGGGTGGGTTGGGTGACAGATCATGGAAACATAGGAACAGATTTAAGAGGTTTGGTTTATGAAATGGCCCCTCATTTTGGAGTGTGGTGTTTTGTAGTCTTTTCATGCAAGACGATAATTATTAGTACAAAGTAGTACACGTTTTCTTTAATGATAATTTGACTACGCTACGTTAAACTTGCCTTTTGTCTCTGCTTTTTCAATTTTCTGCTCAATGGTAGCCCATTTTCAACAGCTAAGTGGCTCCATAATTTGTTCGCCGTGTGGGGACAAGAGCAAAGATCAAGGAGATAACTTAAGGAGAAAACAAAGAGCTCAAAAAATTACTATGTTTGCTGTGAATTTGTTGGCGTGGATTTTTAAATGTATTTTTATTAAAAAGTGTGTAAAGTTAAGAAATATAAAGATAAAATTTATAATTTATAATAATTACAGCGCGTGTTTTTTATTAAAAAAATAAAACCAAACGTAGATAGGCCCCACTCTTGAGAACTAGTTTTGCTTCTTAACTACGAGTGTATAAATTACGAGCTACTAAAACATATTTAATATAAGAAGATGGGAGTCATTTGAACATACCTTCAATATGTCCAAACAGGCCGGATTGATTGTTGGGCATCAAATGTTGCAAACCTGACTCCATATGTATATATCCTCATTTTTCACAACTGGGAATATTATTTGGCAATCACTGGCCCTAGCATTGACTTAATATACACGTTTTCTTGTTTAAGTGCTAATTATATGCAGTTGGTTGTTTGAATTGTTGGTCATTAATTTCTACCATGGATTATCAAATTTATGCTCTAGCTTGGAGGAAGAGAGAAGACAGTGGCTGTTGATTAATTTTGCGTATATCTCTCATTGCCCTTTTGACATTGGTGGTGTTTGACCATGTATGACAAAATTTCGTTATTGTTTAGCATTAATGAATAGGGAATCCTATGCTGCCTGAAACTATATATTCACACACATACACAAATTAGAGGGTGCTGGGGTTGGTGGTTGGGGGGGGGGGGGGGGGGGAGGGAATGGGAGCAAATGAGATGATTATATCTGTTTTCAAATTATGTATATCTAAAACATATTCAATTATTATAATTTTTTAAATTTTTTTATGTTTTTCTTTCTCTTTTATACTTATACAATTCTTGAAATAAAAAAATTTAAAAACATATATTAAATTTTGAAAACAAACAAAGCCGATATTATTGGAACACACGCACATGAGACTTGGGAGGAATCCTAAGAAGATTAAACATTCTATTTTTTGCAAATACTGCTACTACTAATATTAAACTTCTTAATCAAATTAATTTATACCACTTTTTTCTTCCCTTATAATTTTCTAGCAAGTGTTTTTATTTTTTTGGATTTAGCCCAAATGGGTTTTGGTGGGCCGGCCCATTTATTTTTGGGGTCTAGAGCCTGATCCGGAAATGTTTTGGCGGGAAAGTGTGGCACAACCCGCGAAAAGCGGTGATTCTCTGTGGTCGGTCCAAAGGTCTTTGCTTCAATTTGTGACTCCGTGGTGCTTCACTAACCGTACGATGTCGATCATAATGTAAGGAGACAACCAAAACACAAACCGGACACAATAATATGAATAAATAACATAAGTCTCATAAAAACTCTTAAAGAAAATTAAATATCCCGATTAAAAAAATTGAAAAGCCACACAGGCAACAAGAACTTGAAATTGGATCAGTGCCAACATTATTATGACATCCTTGTAGAGCCTATTAAGAGGTCCAAATAAACTATAGTTTTCTTTGGTGTCGGGTTGCTTTATTTGGGATGTATGGGAAAATTTTAAAAATAATATAAAAATAAGAACAATATCGTTACACACACAAAATTTAAAAAAAATAGTATAAACATAAGATAAAGAACAAATAAAATATAACATTGTGACGAGTGATGTGTTTAAAATTAATGATTTAGATGGATTAAAAATTGGGTCCAAACATAGATGAATTGAAAAATTAACCACTGTTTTTCAACGTTAGATTACTAAATTGTCCTCCCTTTTTTTTCATTTTCTCTTTTTTAGTCTTATTTTTAACTTTTTTCTCCCCCTTCTCTCAACACACAGCCTATCCTTGAGCTTTATTGGTGGCAGTAAGGGTTGGTTGGAACTTGGAATTGTTTCAGTGGCAGCATTATTATACGGCTGTGTTTGCTTTTAAATTTTAACGTGAATTTTTAAATATTTTTATTTTTAAAATTGTATAAAATAACAAAAAATAAAAATATAATAATTGAGTATGTATTTTTTGACTGTAAAATTTACGTGAAAATTAGTGAAAATTTTAAAAATAACGTAAAAACAAGTAAAAAAGAAAAAAATGAATTTAGTGAGTAATATGTCTAAAAATATGTATGTTAATGAGGCGGAAAGATAAGAAACTCAAAATGTTGTTTTAGGGTATAATCATAATTGCTGCAGCTCACTATCACTTTGTTATAATAGTACTACTATTATTTGTATTAAATTATTAAGAAATAATTTTGGTTGCAACTTATAAATTTATACCATTACCATTAATTTATACTATATTATTAAGTTTGAAGAGTTTATAATATTTACTTCTAATTTTCATCATTGGATTACTAAATTATTCTTATCTGTTGTGTTCTCATTTTCTCTTTTAATCTTATTTTTAACTTTTTTTCTCTTTTCTCTCAATAAAAATCTGATTTTATTTTTTTTCTTCCGTACTCTCAACTCTAATTTCATTTACCTCTTATTTTATAAAATATATTCATCTTTTATATTTTATAAAAATTTCTAAAATTATACTAACATACACATATGTTGTGCAGTATTTATTAGTTATCATAATTTTTTGTCGCCGTCACCATCATCGTGAAATAATAACAAAATTTAATATTCATTTAAAATTCAAATTCTTCTCCGGCCATGCTTTGAACTCTTCTTTTGTGAAGCCAGAAACGGGCTTCTTCAACTACCATTTCACTGCAGCAACATATTTGGGCCCAAAATGGGCTCAACTACTTGTATACCAGTCAAGTTTTGGGCTTCAAGCCCTTTATCAAAGCTGGGCTAGCCATTCTCAATTGTTGTGACTGACTATTGGATGCTAACAAAACGAACGAACTCAATTTAAGTTCAATTAAACTTGATAATATTTTAAAATTCAATCAAATTTAAATTTAAATTTAAACAAAAAAATTTGAAACTCTTATCTAATTGTTCAACTCCAACTTTAGTTTAATCTTGAGTTTTACAAAATTAAAACAAGTACTATTTAGACAATTGTCAAGCTCGAGGCATTGACATTGCTGTTCATGTCTCTCCATGACACCAAGGACAGCCATGAAAACTTCAACTTGAGCAACATCAGCATGCTTTGCCACAGATCCTGCCAAGAAGTAAAACCAAACAAACAAGAGACGTGCATTTGGTGTCGTATGTATATAATATCATAATAAGGACAATATTGTTGGTCCCAAACCGGTCGTCTGCTGATGGGCTTATGTATTACTGAGTTGTGTGGCAGAGAAAATAAAGTCCAAGCGAAACCCCAAATCCGACATCTGGCAACGGTCTATTATGCCCAGGGCACCACAGACCACTCATCCATCTCTGATCATTGGATAGTTGCAGAATTGCAGCTCTGCTTATTCAGCACCTCTTCAAATTCCGTGGTGAAGGACTTTTACCAAACTGCAAAGCAGCTTAAAGTGCAGGAATTTCACAAATAGAGTTTTGCCGTTTACTGGAGTGAAACTTAGAGGGTGCTTGGGCGACTTAAAAGATATTTTGAGTAATTTATAAACTAAAATTTATTTGGTATTTATAAACTCTCAAAAAAAAGATGATTGTAACTTATAAACTCTTTAAAATAAATTATTTTTTCAACATATTTTTAAATATCTTATAAGATCTTTGGTTGTATATATTAAACATGACATAATTATCTTTTATTGCATTGTATTGATAATATTTAATTTATTTTTATTATTATTACACTAAAAAATTATAATTATGAATTTTAACAAAATTTTATAAGATGTCCTGTCTAAACACTTTATGAATTTATTTTAAAAATAAAATATATAAACTTATAAACTTAAAAAACAACTTACAAATTAAATTATCTTATAAGTTAGTTAAAATAAGCTTTCACCTAAACACCCTCTTAATAAGGTGATCACAGAACAACTTCCACAAGTGCAATCCAACTGTGTGAAGTGAACCAAGATTCTGGGGCTACATGATGTATTAAGTTTGGTCCTCAAAAGAGCAATACAATTGGCTGCTTAATGTGCTGACAAGATCATGGAATTGTTTGTAATGAACTGATAATCAGCCTGAAATGAAGTAGATTTTCATGGGGCGTTTCTTATATTGGTTGGTGTCAAAGAGCAACTATTTCTGAAATTCTTCACATTGATGGATATTCCTGTTAAGCTCAGGTTTTTTTTCCAAAAAAAAAAAAAAAACAGTAGATTAAACAAGATTAGGGTAAACTGCTGTTATCTCTCCTTCGGGTAACCCACCAATAGAACTTGACTTTGACCAAAAATCATCATACATGAAGGATAATCAGCATGAGTTTCCTCCAATTCACAAAGGCAAACCACCTAAGGATCACATAATGAGATCGAGCATAAAAGAAAACATGTAAGCGCTCAGAATTCATGGCAACAAATTCGTACTCATTTCAGAAGAAAAATTTACATGAAGGATCGTAAAGCAGTCAGCAGAAATACGAAATAATGATCAAGCCACATATTGAAAAATGCCTTTTATTATGCCCTGCCTATTTTTTTCATAAACAACTTGTTCTATTGAAGATGCACCACACATCATGTCGCTGTAACCACATAGACAACCAAAGAAGATAACTACAATAGTTACATAGCAATTAGGCCACAAAAATGTGTACCTACCTCTACTTGCACAGCATAAGCAGCTCTTTAGCTGCTCCCTCACTGTGTTTTCCAACAGCCAAACCATGAATCAAGATGCAACCTCCATAAACTTATTCAACGCCCAACTCTTGGCAAACTCAGAAAGTTTGCCACTTTGCCTTGCTCCACCTCCACGCGTCTCAACCGTTGAGAGTTCACGACGAAAAATTCATCTCCTTCCACTCGAATCCCACGACAATAAGTTAGATCAACATGTTGCAGCTGCTTACAGTTTCTAACCACTGAACCAACGGTTTTGTTAGTCAACCTATTACAACCCCTCAATTTTAACTCAACCAGGCAATTAGAGGAGGCGAACATCGACACAAGCTCCTTGTCAACCAACATATCGTTATACGACAAGTCTAACTTCCTCAGCCGCCTAAAATTCTGCCCTAATGCCATCAACAAACCAGGTTCTCTCCCGATGACATCGCAGTTAATTAAGGCAAGCTCCTCCAGCACATTCTCCACTGCCCTCCCCAGAGCCTTTAGCCCCTCACCAGTAACAAGACAACAGCTTTGCAGCCTTAAACTCACCAAGCCCCTGAAATTCAGATTCTCAGACAAGGCAATCAAGTGAGTGTTGTCAAGATCAAGGGGCAGCCTCAAATCAAGCCTTCTCAAACTACACTTGCTGCGATTAATGAAGTGAAGCAAAGCATCCCCGCTGCCACCATCATAGACCAACAAAGAATTCAGAGAAACACAATTCTCAGCCAATTTCAACAGGACTGCATCAACTATGCTCCTACAAGTTCTTAATTCCAGCTCTTGAAGAGAGCCTAAAAGCTTTACAAAACCCGAGTAATCTCCGAGACTCTCACAATTCTTCAGCTCAAGTTTCTTGATCTTCTTACAGTTTCTCCAAAGAAAGCTAAGCCCAAGATCCCCTGGCAAGATTCCACGCAAAGAAAGAGTCTCCAAACTCAACCCCACGTTAAAGGCATCGTCCATGATTTCTTCCGGTTCATGATTATTAAACTCTGAAGAAGGGTTTGTGATAGTAACAGAGAGGCAATTCAAAGAATTAAAATAAGGCAGCCAATGAAAAGACAGAGGCCTAGCGATGGTTATAGCAATAGACGTGAGATGCAAACAAGAAGCTGAGAGAGGGTAAAGAGATACCGGAGAAACTTGGGAGCTGACGAAGCGGAGGTGCCGCAGGTTCGGGCAAGACGAGGCGACGGCAATCAGGAGAGGGTCTCCGCCTTCGCTCCCAGTAAAAGAAATAGACGAAAGGAAAGGGTGTTGGTTAAGAAAGGCGGAAAAGGACGCTACGGTGGTGGGGTTGTAGGGAGGGGGGAAGTGGAGGGAAAGAGAGGTGGTGGACGAGCGGAGGAGGCGGCACCACCGCTTGCAGACAAGGGAGACGGCGGCAAGGAACGGCGGCGGAACGCGGTGGAAGATTTCTTGCAGGAGTTCGTCGCTGAGAAGCGTGTCCATGTAGAACAGCCCCGTTGTTTTCCTTCTCTCCCCTAGATTCTTGTTGTGGCTGCAACCCCTCGCGCGGTGTATAGGTAATTACAAAAGGATAAAACAATTATTATTAATTAATATTTTATTGGTATGCTTATGACTTTACCAGAGAAGTTAATCCCGTAACCAAATTAAAATGCGAGCGGCGTGCCTTCAATTTCATGATTTCATCCACCTATTATTACCTAATAACGCCAAAAACTGATCAAGATTCTGGACATTAATACGTGGAATTTTCAAAAAGATTAGGTTGGGCATGAAGTCACCATTACTGGGCGGATACGGATAGGCAGCCCACCACCGCTTGCCGAAGGAGGAGACGAATTGAATTGGGTAAAAATTTTAGATTAAAATCCCACTCTCTTTTGATGGGAAAAACAATCTTATTTAAACTCCCAAGTCTTAACATTTTCAAATTAAATGGGGCCGAACTCGAGTTTAAATGTAATTTTTTGCTTTTTTGAATTTTTTTGGTTAAAAATCTATTAACAAATTTGAAAAAATTTATAAAAAGTAAAGTATATTAGAGTCTCAATATATATACTAAAATATTGTGAATGAATTGAAAATTAATATAAAGATGTACAAAAATTACAGATATTGTACTAAACAATTATTTATGGAAAAGAGAGAGCTGCAAAACGTTTACTGATAGAACTTATTGTTGATTATTATAAATATATTTGAATAAATAAAATATTTGGTAGATAAAAATATAAAAAATATATAGAAAATGAAAAAAAAAAACTCACATCCGACTCACGAGTTTTCAAAATAGAAATGATTGAGTTTCAAATCAACTCACAGAGTTCGCTGACCTTGACTAATATTCAAAATTATTCGAGTTTGAGTGTAACTTCAATTAAGTTGGCTAAGTCTTATAGATTTGTTTAATGAGTAGATGGTTGGATATTGATTGCCTTCATTTTTGTTTTGGTTTGAATGAGGATCGGAGCAATGAAAGCAGCTGCAGTCCAGAAGTTTTTTGGATGCAAAATATGGAAAAAGTGGCTAAAAATTAACCAAGGGGTAGACAAGAATTAAGGGCCAAAAGATAACATTTTGTTGCATAAATCAAACAACCAAACAAGGCCTAAAAGTTTTTAAAAGGGACAAAGATGCTGCTGCACGTTTTCTTCTCATGCCTATAGCTAATACGATTATCTTCTATTTATACTACTAAAACTCAATATAAACAAAGTAATTTCTTAGCCTACTAAGCTAAAGTAATTAAGGTAATACATTAATTAAGGGAACTCTTGATTTCTAAGTTACTTTGTCTCCAAATTCCAAGTTTTATGTTAATTGTTGTCGTCCAAGTTCTTCCCATCAAATTATTCCCAATTTTGAAAAACACCCCAAGACAGCCGTCACCACGTGTCGGTATAGCATGGCACGTCACCAGAATTACACACTCCAGGGGCAAAAATGTCTCTTCACCATCTCCCTTAAGTAGACTATGCAACTACTGGGCCGAAAGAAGGTAATTTAACGAGGTCGGCAGACAGGAGTGGGGCAAAGGACACGACTCATCACTTGCTTAAGATGAAACATTGTCTCATGAGACAACAGAGATTCACCAGCATTCCTTAACATTTACTGAAAGACAATTACGACATTGTTGAGATTTGAGAGAGTAAGTCTTCAGCCTATGCATGCAGTGATTCTTATTGGGCCTCAGTTGTATCCTCAAAATCCACCAATACCTACGCGACTTCAACGTAAAACGTAAAAGGTCTGTGGTATCAGTGCATGCAGTGAAAAGTGGAGTTGTGTCTGTGGATATGATGTCTGGAAAAATCAAAGACATAGAAGAACGTGCTGACAGAGTCCACTTTGAGGGTCCTGAGCTTTAAAGCTTCACACTGCAATTACAGTGATGAAATCAATTGGCTGCATGCATAAGAGTCGTCTGCAAATTAGGCCACAACACTCATGATTTATGGAGTGTGCATGATGAAGACTGAGGCAATTGGGCATGTTGAACATGGTCTGCAACGTGACAACTGACGGCCCGATGAACCACGAACCACGAAACTATGGTAGATCTGCTGGGAACTTTGGTACACGCATACAGACATAATAAATATTTGGGTTTTGAAATTCAAAAGAAAACTTCATCAGAATTTTGTAGTGTCAATGCTCAAGAATCTATGCTGTACATGACAAATTATTTTCAAATATTTATTTTGTAAAAAAAAAATACTATGACTTTATTTGGATGCAAATTTTGTGGGTGTGAAGTCGGTGTAAAATTTTTGATATGTTTGTTTTTATTTTTATCTTCTAAAAATACACACAATTATTACATTTTTTAAACTTTACATATATATATTTTTTACTTTTATATAATTATTAAGACCAAAATATCTAAAAATACACGTTCAAAACTAAAAACAAACACAATCTTTAAAAATAATATAAAAGTAGGAGAGAAAAAAATAACAGTATTATTTTGGTGAGAAGTATATTTCAAAGTAATTGTTTTGATGGATGCAAATATAGGTACTCTCTATTTTTATATTTGCAAAAATGTTCTCAATTTTTTTTCCCACAGAATTTTCACCCAACCCCTTATTCGTTATGCCGTTCCCTCTCTTCCATTACATCAATTATTGATACTAGCATCAATAGCACATTACTTGTGTGTGCATATAAATCATCTTAATAAAAAATAATATTTTTTGAACGGAGTTAATTTAGGAAATTAATTAAAATATTAAAAATAATTATTATAAATAGAGACAATAAAGGAAATTCACGTTATGTCAACCAAAATTTTCAGTTCAGGGGTCAGGCACTTAACAAAGTATTTGAAGTGAAACCAAGTGGGATGTGGCATACTTTATAGTATAGTGGAGCCTTGGGAAAAAATGTGGCAATATTAATGATATATGTAAATGTAATAGGAGAAAGTTAAAAATACAAATTTGTTAATAAGTAGAATATGGTAGCGATAATACGTGGACCCGATAAAGGGGACGTGGAAGTTAGAAAACTGCTTATACAAATTATGATAATTTCCCTTTCAACTTCACAACAATTAAAAGTGGAATATAAATAAGGACACACATTAAGTATACATTCATGGTTATTTTTGTCTATATATTTCATGATTAAAGACAAAATTTTAAGGCACTCAGCCATTATTATATAGTAAAAATTAACAACAACAATTGTAATGATAACTAGCAAGTTTGTCACACTTTATACGTGTGCTTAAATTTATAAATATAAAATTAATATATGATATTTTATTTTATTTTATTTGTAGTATGTATTAGTTTATTTAAATATTTATTTATACTTATACAAAAATATTATAATTAGAAAAAGAAAGATAATAAAAATAGAAGTAAAAACTTAAAACATAACTTTGTCATTGTTAAGTTGAAGTGGAGCATATAAGTAACTTGATATGGTGTAATCTTGTAAGATCCAAACTCTATATATAGTATAGATAGAGTAAATTTACATAGTACAATTTAATTTATATTATTTGCAGTATATATTTGTTTACTTAAATATTTATTTTATACTTTTGTAAAAAAAATAATTATCACAAGAAGTAAAAGGAAAAAGACAAGATGATGACAAGAAATGATAACTTTGTCACTATTAAATTAAGAAGGGATATATTTGTAAATTTATTTAGTGCAACATGTAGGGGTCAACCTCTTAATATAGAGTATAGATTATTTGTAATATATATTTGTTTATTTAGTAAATAATAATTATCAAAAGAAGTCAAAGAAAAAGAAAAAATAGAATAAACTAATGACAAGAAATTATAACTTTATCACTATTAAATTAAAGAAGGGTATATGCGGTAAATTTATTTAATATAACCATGTAGGGGCCATAGTATAGATATAGATAACAAGAAGAGTTAATTGCCTCCGTAGTAACAGCAATATCATTGTTACTTACAACCATAACAATAATAGATATAATAATAACAAGAATAATAATAAACATTATTACAAATATTTTGAAATTAATATTAATTTTATGTCATAGTAATGGACATAATACTATATGTAATTATGCTACTAATGAAAACACAATTAGTAATTGTGTTAACAACAACAACAACAACAATATTAATCATTTTCAAAATTTTAAGAATGCGTACATATCTACTATTAATTTTTTATTCTAACAATATGTAGAATCAACACCAAAAAAATACACATTACAACAATTCACTCACATAACAATATTTTATTCTAACAATATATCATATCAACACTAAAAATTACACATTTTAACCATTAACGCCACACAGCAGTCATTATTTTTATATTACACTGTTATCGTTACGTTTTTTTTTCAAGTATTTCATCCAATCATAGCAACCAAAATTTTATTAGCTATTTCTCTCAATTTTTTTGTTTCTTCAAATCAGCTCTTCAAAACCATCTAATCTCACCCTATGAAACTCTTTCATCCCCACATTCCAACCGCCAAGTAATTTCAAGATTTAGAGATCTTTCTCAGACATGATTTTAGTTTCTCTAACATCTCATAAAACATCGACTCTCTTTTTCAGTTATGTTTTTCTTGTTCATCAATTAGCTCCCACAACGTGTCACCTGTGATATTTTAGGTCATTGCGGTGGCACAGTTAAGGCTCAAACAGCCTCTTCGAGAAGAGTTTGTGCAATAGTTGCTGTGGAAAATTTAGCATTATCTGGTTACAAATTGTGATGGAAAAGAAAGTCTACCCCTGGAGGAAGTATCCATTTCTAAAAGATAATTTGGTGAGATTGGAAAAAATGAGTTTCTAGTAAAGAATTATATATGATTGGATGAGAGTTGTAAAAAAAATAAAAATAAAAATAATGATAATGTTTTGCGAGGGAGTTAATGATAGGTCCATCATGGGCACTTATGTATGGTCATGTGAATGATGTGATTTGAAAGTAAAATAAAATGCAATTAGTGCATTAAGATAGGTGTTGTTGTTATTGTGATTAACGCTAACAATAATTGTTAATTAAATAACAATGACCACAATAGTCATATTGTATTATTATTATTATTATTATTGTTTTTGGATTCATCATTATCCCCGCGAGTGACAACACTGTATAGTACATTGTCAAATAGATTAGGGTACCCAAACAAAAGAATATCTAAAATGGGCGTTAAAACATAAAAATAGTGTTGAAGAACGAGAGAAGGAAATAAATACAATTAATTTATTAGGTAATATAGCATAAATTTTGATGGAAAGAAATTGGCGCAAATTTTGCATCCAAACATAATAATAAAATAAAATAAAAAAAAAACTTAACAAATGGCAAGTCTACAATAATGATGTGAAAGTGCATCTGCATATGATCACTCTTCAACATGCTCTATGATTAGTGACATTAGTGGGTCCTTACGAAACTAATCTGTCTCCTTATCTATCCACGTGGACCACTTCAATCACCAATAATACTGCATGAACATTTGCTTATGCTTTGTCGACCTTTTCCCCTTAATTTATTTAATTTTGGATAATGATTTGGGAACACGATTTTAGCTGAGGGAAATGCTTAATAATTAGGTAGAGAGAAAACATGAGTCATGGCACAAATTCAAGTTGTTTATGGCGTCTGTGGCTGTGCATTAATGTCCTTTGTCACTGTTGGTTTATAATGGGTGCAAGTGGATTGAATATCATTAGTGGGAGTATTCATTTATAGTCATTCAATACATATACCGAATTCAAAAGAAATTATGATAGTCATGTGACACATGAAATTCACTCATTCAAATTAGTAAAAGTTATACACTATGTGTGCACAAATTTATTTATGTCTAAATTATTAAGTTATTGTATTTTAAATAATATGTATAATTAATTTAAAATTTATGAAAATTTTTAAATAAAAGAATACAAAAGGATGAAAAGAATTTTAAAAGAGAGAAATTTGAGAGAAAATACAAATAAAACAATAAGTTAAAAATGAAAGAAGAAAAGATGATGGAAAAAATAAAAGAATTTAAATAAAGATAATTGTGTAAATTTTTATTGTGCAACCTAAAGTCTTATTTTTTAAATAAAATAGTACAAAAATAGGTTTAAAAGTATAAAAAAAATAATATAATAGAGAAAGATAAAATAATTTGGAAAGAGAGAAATTTAATAGTAAAATACAAATACAAGTTATTAGTTTGTAGAAAAGACAATGAGACACAGAAAAAAGGTAAAAATAATAAGAGAATTTAAAATAAAAGATATTCCCATAATTTCATTTTGACTAATCAAAAAGTCTTATTGGAATAATAGTAGAGTATAGATGTATGGATAAATGGATAGAAATGTATTGTTTTTTGAGTAAGGTTTAGAGATCTAACCAGCCTAATGACAAGCAAAAATTAAGTTGCTTCAGCTCGACTTATTATTAGGCCTAATTAAATTTCCCTTTTTTTTTTTGGAGTTTCTTTATTTTTGTTCATTTTGTTATTAGGGTATTTTATGAGGATGGGATTTTTTTTTCTTCTAAATTTTCCATGACTATGCATTATTTCCTCGATAAGCAACTTTGTTCCCATTACATAATAGAAAAAAAAAATCATATTGTTTATACTTAGTAGTCTAATTACAAAGAAAATTCAAATTAATTACACTAAATGACAACCGTTTAAAGTTGCTCATGACCAATGAACCCTAATATAGAACAAAACAAAACTCCATCATAGTTGGATGGTTGACTCGTGTATTAAGATAATCTAACATATCTAAATAAGATTATATAATAACATCGACATAATTATAAATAAATAAATAAATCTCTACTTGGAAATTTGGTACTAATGCATTAGAAATGCAGCAGTTTATTATACCGATAGGCAGGCGGTCACATGCACCGGCCCTCGTTCACGTGCATGCATGTGAACCCCTCCTTATTATCGCTATGCGTGAATTAACGTGAATTTAATTTTCACCACAAATTTTGGATCAAATTAATTAATAATTATAACTTAAATTTAGTACTCTTTAATCTCATTCTGGTTATATATCCGGTTATTATCAATCAATCAAACTAATTTGGGGATTCTTTTAAAGCTGTCTATCGACTAACACATTTTTAAACGGGTAAATAAATAATATATTAGTAGGTATAAAAGGATATTACAAGCTGTAATATTATTACACAAGTTATTGACACAAATACTATGACGTCGGAATTTCAACTTGGAGGATCAGACGTCCCGCAATCCCTTTTTTCCACCAATGAAAGTAATAAAAAGGCAATGATTATTCTAAAGTTTTTGTTAATTAGGCAAGTAGTTTTGTTCAATATATCTCAATTGGTAGGCAATCATATCTTGTAATGAGGGTTTGAAATCCGAAATTAAAGTTTACCTTCGAGAGGTATTAATTAAGAGTTCATATCTGTATTGATATCCGTCCTTTTCATATTGATTGATAAATAAAATAATGGATACTTTCCTAAAATTTCACTTGACAAAAGGCACTCGCCGATGAAGCTCTTCAACAATCACAAGCTTATTGATAAATCATAGTAAAGCAACCCCCCAAAAAATTAAAAAATAATTAAAATACGCAAAATTTTGTAAAATTGCACGTGGCAGCCTTCTTCTCTGAAGCTCGTGCCATAAAATTTGCTATTATATGTCAATTGGAAAGGTCAACCTACCTTTTGCGGAAAAATATAAGAAGTTCTTTATCATCTTTATTTGGGGTACCAAAAGAAAAATGAAAAATAAAAAACCCCTACAAAAGAAGGCACTTGGAAAGGGTTTTTGCAGCTATCTAGTGTAAAATTGGAAGGGAATTTCCAAGTTCCACTTTCTTCCTTATTTCCATATGGACATTTCTAATAATTCAACTCGACAATTATCCAAATATTTTTTACCTCAATTTTGTAAGATTAGAAAATTAAGTTTGATTATAAAATGGTTATAGACGAAAATTAGTATTCATTTGAGTGTTTATATATATATATATATATATATATTATATAATTTAATAATGATTTGATAATATAATAGTATGTAATGATAAGAATTAGTTTTTAAAATATAAATTTATATAAATGTGAATGTATGTATGTATGTATATATAGATATTGATTTAATTGTTAATAAATGTAATAATTAAATTTTAGATATTTCGAAATATACAGTAGGGGATCATTTAAATTTAAATTTAAATAAAAAACTTATTAAGTAATATATATTAATGGTGTAAATTTTGATACGTAACATATTTATATAATACAAATTTTGATGAGTATTTAACACATCAAAGTCTACAAACAAACACATGTTTTTTAAAAAATTAATTTTACACAAACCGGTGTGAAATTCGTGCAGAGCAAGTGAGGAGAAAAGGCCAAAAAAAATGCATTTTCCATGAAAAACAGAAGTGCATACATGCATCTTGTACTGCACGAACAACGGAGAGGGGAGCGTTACAATGCAAGAAAAGGTGAATTAATTAATGGTGAAGCGATTCTTAATTGAGTAAAGACGGGCTTTCAATTTCATATGGGCAAATTCAGAAGAAATCCCTTTTTCTAATTTCTCCTTTATCTTTTTCTTACTTTTGGAGAGCTTTGCTTGTGAACTGAGTTTCGGTTTCCAGGCTGCTTTCATTGTCTTTCTTGTTCCTTTCTCCACCCCATTTGCCCCATTAAACGGCAGAAAAAAGATTAAATCTTTCGCTGGATTTATTATTATTAGTTTATGTATTAGGACTGCTTCTTTTCCTTTTTTTCTTTTTCTTGGGTTGCTGTGGTCTGTTTAGCAAAATCTTTTTCTTGTTTTGATCGGATCTGAAAAGGACTGACATGGTGGTATTGAAAATAAATAATAAAGCTTTTCTGGAGTACAAGGCTATTCACTTATTGGGATTTCTGAAGAGTTCGTTCTCAGGGGTGATGGAGGATTGATCACTCAGCCATTTGCATCGTCTGATAACGTGAGTCAAGAATTGCTTTGTGTCGTTTCTTGTTTTCTTTCTGTGGGGATTCATGTTTAGTCTGCTTGGTTTTGGTTTATGCTGTAACGTGAGTGGAAAAAAGAGAATATTGACAAGGATTGGGCACAAGAATTGAATCACTTCATTATCAAGAATAAGTTTTGTATTGATCTGGGGAATTCTTGGGTTCTTTTGCTTTTATTGGTTAATGGGGTTGATGTTTGAGAACACATTAGCATTTTAAGGTAATACTGATTTTGGAGGGATTTTGCATTATTTCTTGTGCTTCTGAAAAAACTTTGAAAAAAAGGGAGGGAAAATTTAATTGTGATTAATGTATACTTAAAAGAAATTAGTATACGGTTTCTTTTTCTCCATAATGTACAAGAGTGGACTTTCAGAGTAGGAGAGCTGTTAATGGCAGAAGAGCTGTGGGTGGTCCAATTCAGATTCATTTACTGAAGGGCTTCATGAATAGAGTCATTTCAACTGTCACACACGGGATATGTGATTCTTGAATCAATTCTTTTCCCCTAGAGAAAAACACCAATTTCATAGATGTTTGAAACTGTGATTAATGCAGTTCAATTCTGTTCCTGGTGATGTGTGGCTGTGACTATGCCCCACGACACCGTAAAATCGCTTGTTGAGGGAGTTGGTTCCTTGGAGATGAGATCCAATTTGAATGGTAATGTAGAGAATAATTCTTCTTCTGCCTTCAGGATGAGTGGTCTGCCCCACCCGCCATCTACAAAACCATGCAGATATGAAGGGACCTTATCTGGATCTCATGCATTTCGAACAGATCATGTTATGAAAACTACTTGTTCTCTGTCTGGCTCTATGGTCATTTCAAAACATTCATATAAAACATCTCATTTCATTAAAAATAAAGATGGAGATAGCAGGAGACCTAATGAAGGGAAAGAGCAGTTCCATAGCACTGATGATGGAGATTGTGAAGTAAATGAAGTTAATTCTCAGAAGCATCTTGTGACATCTGAAAGTGATGATGATAGCCCGCAACCTGTTGATGATGCTGAGAATTTCCACTCCATTGGCAGTCTGGAATCAGTGAACGTTGCTTCATTTACCGCTAAAGGAGCTGTTGAGCTGTTGAATGTGCAGGTAAAATATAAATTAGGAACCAGCTGTCCAAGCCCTCGAGGCAGTTTTCACTCTGCTACACAATACACGGAAGCTAAACAAAGCTTCACCAATACTGAACTCAGTGAATGTGCAAGCAGTGTGGAGAAATCTGGTGGAAGTGGGGAAGTTAGCAACTCACGTGACCTTATAGAGATTAGGAAGACTAGTATCCATAGAGGCAGCACTGGCAGTGATGTTAGCGATGAAAGCAGCTCTAGTAGTTTTACCAGTGCCACGTACAAACCGCACAAATCAAATGATATAAGGTGGGAAGCAATTCAAGCTGTTAGATCTCGTAATAATGGGGCATTGGAGTTAAAAAATTTCAGGATTTTCGAGAGATTGGGACGTGGAGACATAGGAACTGTTCATCTGGCGGAGCTGATAGGCACAAGAACATTTTTTGCCATAAAAGTGATGGACAAGAAAGCTCTAGTGAGTCGGAAAAAGATTGTCCGAGCTCAGACAGAGAGAGAGATTCTGCAATCTCTTGACCACCCCTTTCTTCCCACCTTATATACTCACTTTGAGACAGAAAATTTATCATTTCTTGTGATGGAGTATTGTCCTGGGGGAGATCTGCATGCACTTCGGCAGAAACAACCTGGGAAGTTTTTCCCGGAGCATGCTGCCAGGTAGAAATTGATGAACTTTCAGTTTTGATACCTGATTTTTGTGAATGAACATTTTGCAGGGAAAATATATTTTTATTTCGTTATCTACTATTCCGAAATGATTATAAAGCTTCCTTCTTGGACTAGGTCTACATCATATATTACATCACAAAATATATGTATCGTTAGTGCATTGAGGTTTATCTCTTTGCCTAGGGCGCTTTGAGAATAGTGTTACGTTAATCTCATTGTCTAAGGTGCTTTGTTTTAAGCTCATATATGCGGTGCATGTAGTTTTCCGGAATGCTGCTGGGCTGAGCTCAAACATGAATTTATAACTTATGAATATGCAAGCAATGATTTTGTTAGTTTATGGTTTCTTAAGTCCTATGCCATTCTTTTCTAGAAATGCCACAGCATCATCTCTTTAGGAAAGATGGAGAAAGTTAACAAGCTACTGCATTTCTATTTTAATTTGTTATATCTATTCATTTATTTAACTTGAACAAAGGCAGGTTTGATGCGCTGTTTTGCTTTGACCTTTCAGGTTTTATTTGGCTGAAGTTCTTCTAGCTCTAGAATACTTGCACATGCTTGGGATCATTTACAGAGATCTCAAACCGGAAAATGTTTTGGTGAGGGAAGATGGACACATAATGCTTTCAGATTTTGACCTCTCCTTGAGGTGTGCAGTGTGCCCAACCTTAGTCAAGTCTGCAAATGTGAACTCAGAATCCAAGAGCTTGGGACACTGCAGTCAGGCCTCTTGTGTGGCGCCATCATGTGCCATCCAGCCGGCTTGCATCCAACCTTCATGTTTTGGACCACATCTCTTAGGCAAGCCCAAAAAGGATAAGAAGACTATACCAAAGACAGAAGTATGCAATCAAGTCACTCCACTACCAGAACTTATAGCTGAGCCCACAAATGCTCGGTCTATGTCCTTTGTAGGCACACATGAATATCTAGCACCAGAAATCATAAAGGGCGAGGGTCATGGCAGCGCTGTGGATTGGTGGACGTTAGGCATTTTTCTTTATGAGCTGTTGTTTGGTAGAACACCTTTTAAGGGGACAGGGAATAGAGCTACCTTGTTTAATGTCGTGGGACAGCCCCTAAGGTTTCCAGACTCGCCCACGGTTAGCTTTGCTGCAAGGGACTTGATCAGAGGCTTGCTGGTGAAAGAGCCACAGCATCGCCTGGCATACAGGCGTGGAGCAACCGAAATCAAACAGCATCCGTTCTTTCAGAGCGTAAATTGGGCGCTCATACGTTGCGCTAGTCCTCCATGGACACCACCACCATTCACATCAGAAGGAGCGCGAGCACCCACTCCGACAGTAGGGAAGATGGAAGGTGTTGATGTGAAGCCTTCAGATAATTACTATGAGATCGATTTCTTCTAGTTGATCTTTGATGTATCCCTTGACTGATTTTTTTGTTTCATTCTATTGAACAAGTGTAAATTGCTGGAGTTGAATAATTTTTGTTGAAGATCTTACGTTGGATTAGTTCTGAATAACGATTGTTTTGACATACAGAAAATTGATAATAAACATGTACTGTGTTTGTTTCCTATTTAGAATGGGGATGATAGTTTGGATTATTTGAGTGGGGATGAAAATCATCCCTCCGTATCTCTCCCTGCAGCTTTTGCATATCAGCACAAGAATCCCGGCTGCCTGCTCTTTGCAGAGCGCGGTCCCCTCCTCCGCTATCTCCACTAACATCCTTATCAAGCCATCCGTTTCAGAAACCTTTCATTTCATTATATGTTAAATGTGTACAATGTTAAAAAGTCACCAAAATTCTTAGATTAGGTAATCTTCTATTATGTGCACCTGATTTAGGCAATGTCCGAAGAAGACACAAATGATTCTGGCAAGGCCACGGCTTTTTCCACCAAGTCGGAGGATTTCTCGGACACACAAAGTAGTTGGATCAGAGAGATCAAGCCATAGGAAAGAACAGTTGAGGGGATGTGTTTTTGGAGAAGTTGAGGGATTGTGTAGTGTGTAGAGGACATCAAGCTTGGCCTGATGGCCGGGGCTTTGGCCGACTGGAAACTGTGAGTCCAGAAGTTTAAAGAGAAGTTGAACTGCCCCAGAGGATCGAGCAACGACTCATACTGCCATTGAAGGATCTTCAGTATTTCCGGTGTAGCCCCAAACTTTGCTATCCAAACTCTATTCCTGCAATTTTTTGAATAAAACCAAATACTTCTAAGCTTATTGTAAGACTCCCAATTCCCCATCCCAGTCAATCAAAATGATCAGAAACTGGTGATCATATCAGGATTGTTACATTTACACATACCACCAATCTTTCACTGCCAAAGGCAAGATTAAGCAGAGCAAAGAGAGCAGCTTCAGTGGACTCACAAACTCCATGGCCATGAAGCATGAAAACCAATGGAGAAGTAAATCCGCTTTCAGCTAATCCTTGTTTTTGCTTATTGCTAAGCTTGCCAATTTCCCGGGCTGCTAAAACTTGATCTTCTCTTTCCCCGAATAGAAGGGCTTCCGCCATGGCGGCTGTTATGGGAGTTGGACCAACTATCAGCCTCCCACTTCTCATTGAATAGTGGGAAAAACACAGAGGTTGGTGGGTGTAGAAGAAGTGCTATTATAATGTGGTGCGATTGCTTCTTGTTCATGCAAAGTTTGGCCTTTATTTGTATTGATTGAGTTAGAAGCAACGCACTATTCCTCCAGCTTCAGCTTTTCTGATAGGGATGCCGTGATTAGAAATTCCTTGGAGTGAACCTTAAAGTAGTTCACAGGAAGGCATGTCTTAAAGTAGTTCACGAGAAGTAGGGACTCATTTTAATAAGAAGCCGGAAAATTGAGGTGGGCTGTCTATTTGCCCATTCAAATGACAAAATACATGCTCCTATTATAGATTTGTAATACGAGCCCCCTTGTCTTAATAAATTAAATTATTCAATTTAAATTTGATTAAATTTAAAAATATTTTCACATATTGTTGGATTCAAACTCAAATTTTAAAAGTTGTGTTTGTGTTAGTATATTTTTTAAAAAATTATAAAAAATAAAAAAATAAAAAAAAATTTAAAAAGATTATAATTATAAAGTATGATTCTTGAGAGCCAAAAATCAAAACAAATATAGCTAAAAATCTTTTCAAATTCAATCTCAATCTCAATATCCAAACTCAAAATTGAACCCAAGTTCAATTTTTATAAAGTTTAGTTAAGTCGAATTCGAATATCATTCAAAAACTCAATTTATTAGCATGCGATGGTAAAAGATGATATTATATATTTACCAATATGTTTACTGATTTTCTTATAAAAGAAATGAATTTAAGATAAAACCCATTTCACCATCAAAAGATTTATGAATTGATTTGGAGGTCCCGTATCTTGACTCTTTCAAACAAACAAAAAAAATGATGAATAGGATGATGCATGAAAATTATAATGATGCATACTATATACAATAATTGACAGCCATAGGACACGTCACAATTCCATAGGCCCAAGTTTCCCATGTCCAAAGCAGACAAGTAAGAGCTGTAGACCCATTCATAGCGTTACTGGTGAAAGGATGAAAGAAACAAATTGCTTTTGAGTCTACGCTTTGCATGTCTGGAAATCTTCAACGGCACAGATAATCCTCATATTCTAATTTTTTATCAAATGTGGATGGATAATTGCAGGATTGTTTATTAATATATGGCTTCCGTATGTAAATTGAATCCGGAAGTTGGTGGCCAGTTCGGCAAACTCGAAGCCGACTTCTTATTAAACTAATAGTTTAATCAGATTATTTCAGCGCCAGATGTATCATTTGCTGTTATATATATAATAATTAATTTGATGTTTCATGAATGAAATCAAGCTTTTTTCCATTTTTGCCTCCCGGAGTTGATCCTTCTTCTACTCATTTCTGTTTTACTTCTGATTTTGCCTTTTTTTTTTCTTCTCTCGTAGCTGGGTTTGACGAAGGGAAAGTACCACCAGTTGAGAGTAAGTGTGAGGAAAAATTGAGGATAAAAGCTATGCCGTTTGATGTAATTCAGGATGGTGATGAATCGCCTCGGGTTATATTGTCAGAGCCCTTGGGTTCTACTGTTGAGGTTTGTGCAGTTTAGTCTCCAAGCCTGTAGTGAGTTGGTCAATGGTCGATGTAATTGGTATGTTCACTTCATGAAAAGTTCATCATTTCTTCAAAGAGAAGAGTTCGTACTGCTAGCAATTAGGGATTTCGAATGTACTTATGATCTACTGTTTCTGCATAAAGTTAGCTGATAATGGTTTGCTGATCGGAGTAAGGAGTTATGACGGGGATTAGAAATAAATCTAATCCTAACCTTTTGCTTGTTCCAGGTGCTGTTGTATGGTGGGCAGGTGGTTTCTTGGAAGAATGAGAAAAGAGAAGAGATGCTCTTCGCTAGAAATAAGGTGAAATTAAGAGAGTATTAAGCTTTCGAATTAACTCATCGAGAGGAAAACATAACTAAGTTATTGTAGAGAAAGTAATCACAACTGGTTTATAGCTCTTGTGTGGATTATTGCGTATCTATGTATCTTACTATGCGTATGGTTTGATTCTTTGAAACGCTATATGTGGTTAACTGTTTATAAATTCGTTCAAGTATATGAATCTATAACATGATATTTTTGAATGATGTTTGGTAACTTTTTTTATGATAAGTGTAAAATGTGCGAATTGTGTTGTACATTAGGCTCTTTGGAAGCCAGCTAAAACCATCAGAGGTGGGATACCTATTTGCTTTCCACAGGTAAATCACTAACATAACCACTATAAATATTTACAACTTCGATCTTGTCAGTTGAATTCTCATCTTTTGCATGTACATTTTAGTTTGCCAATTTCGGTTCAGTGGAGCAACCTGGAATTGCAAGGACTAGATTATGGTCACTAGACAACTCTCCTTCACCTTGGCCCCCTGTCAATAATCTGTCAACAGTGGATCTTGTGCTTATATCCACAGAAGAAGATCTGAAGACTTGGCCTCATAGGTGAGGAAATAACATGATATCCCCAGTTCATAAGTTATAGATAGTAAGTTTACATATTCTTATCCTGTTTTCAATTTGGTTCGGGTGATGTTTACAGATTTGAGTTACGACTACGAGTTTCTCTGAGTGCTGGCAGGCTTACTTTGATCCCTCGAGTGCGGAACACTGATAATAAGGCCTTCTCATTCACATTTGCTCTGTGCAATTATTTATCTGTATCTGATATAAGGTTTACCTCCACTTACTAGATATTCTTTTTGCTTGCCTGGTTGATATACCTTGTTAATTCAACTCCATTCGGTACACTTTGTATTCAACTATTAATTTGCTTGCATGGAGGAGGAACTCTGTTTCCTTTTTGTTTTCCTAGTCATTTCTGAATCTGCCAGATACATTGTTATCCTTTTTAGATAGATTAATTGATGCTGGTGATTTGCAGTGAAGTGCGTGTTGAAGGCTTGGAGACGCTTGACTACTTTGATAATTTGTTAAACAGAGAAAGGTACACTGAGCAGGCAGATGCTGTTACTTTTGATGGTGAGGTAATGTGTTTCAAACTCTCTCTCTCTCTGTCAGTGTTTGCATGCTCATGTATCCATTAGGACCACGCCTTACTGCATTGATTACCCATTTCAGTGTACTAGCTTTTTGGTATGTGTGTATTTGATCTAGTTGTTTTTTCTAAACAAACTTTTGGTGCTTACGACTTTTCTATCTGCTAAAGGATTCTTCTGACATTAAACTTTTGCAAGCACATCTGAGCACATTTTACATCTCTTGATAGATTGATCGAGTGTATTTAAGCACTCCCACAAAGATAGCCTTAATAGACCATGAGAAGAAGAGAACTTTTGTACTTTACAAAGAAGGCATGCCCGATGCAGGTTCTTAATGTTATCCTCAGTTGGCCTTTAATGTTGTCATTTGCATTCATTTCTGGAAACTGTTCTAAAGGGGGTGACCTTGGTCTGCAGTTGTATGGAACCCTTGGGACAAAAAAGCAAAGGCACTTCCAGATTTAGGTAATGATGATTACAAGACAATGTTATGTGTTGATTCTGCTTCTTTTGAGACACCAATTGTCTTGAACCCATTTGAAGAGTGGACAGGCCATCAAGAGCTGTCAACTGTGTCCTCAAGTTATTGCAGCGGACAGTTAGATCCTCGGAAAGTTCTTCAGGGGTTTAAATGATGTGAATTTTGTGGTGCACTTGAGGTTCTGTCATCACTTATCATCTTGCCTTTTGATTTCTGTGTTTTTTGCTTTTGTTTCCCCCTTGAATGCAGACAATCATTTCTGGCTTAACATTTTAGTGGCTTGGAGCAGTATATATATGTATATGATATAGTATGTATGGGAACATGAGATACTTTTTGTTCAATAAAGTGCTTCCTCATCTTTCTTTGTATGAAGGGAAGTATGCTCACCTTGTCTCTACGCTTTTTATCAATAAAATTATTTGGTCAATTTGCGAGTTTATGGCACCTAACAACCTTAGGCATGCACAACACAGTGTTTTTCTAGATTAGCAGTAGAAATAAAATGAACAGGTGGTTGCATAAATGCAAATATTTATGTGGTGAAACTTTTGACTCGTGAGATATTCATTAAACTTTCTTCCCATCATCTCATACTTATTGATTATTAGGTGCTACAAAAGTAGACTCTTGAGTTTTATTCATTGCTGAGCACTAAGTCCTTAGAAGAGAGGGGAGCAATAATGCCCCAAATTTTTCCTCAGCTTCTTTGTCGAATGGATCTTCTCCCAAATACATGTATGTATATGCCCTGCAAAGCAGTTCGCTTTCTACTTTGTTTACAATCTCATCCATAACTGCATTACTGAAAATAACAATTAATGAAATTGCTCAAACCATTCTCTTTTTCCCTTTTTTTTTTTCCGATAATTTATTAAGATGATAAGCTTGGCATAGATTTACCCTTTGTTTGGAGTGTACATCCTGGAAGCCTGGATATCTCAATTATGGAACCTGGTGTCAGCTTAATGTCATCTGATGCTTCTCCCATCATCCTGGAATTGGTAGATAAAGTTGGTCTACCTTATAGTGGTGAAGTTAATATTATTATTATTATTATTTGGTTGGTTCTAGGTAGGGGGTAGGGGAATCATCTTCTAGTGCAAAGAATTATTGTACATTTTTGTGAGCTCTTCATTCTTCCCTCGTGTCTGCTTCTTGATGGATGCACCTAGGCCTCCATCAAAGTTTTTTCTTCCCATGCTCATGCTTAGCCCTGAGAAAACAATATTCGATCGAATCATCATTCCCACGTCGCTGTCAATCACCATTTGATACATTTCCTTTGTTGCTTTTGCTGGTGCTTTCTCAAATTTCATCCTTAGAAGATTTTTCAGTTTTTCTTTATCTGCATATATCCCTGCAATTGGAGAATCGAATGTTGTTATAGACATCTGTTTTTATCTTCAGCGCTGGTTGAATGGTAATCAGGGAGCAAGTGTGCTGCAGGCCTTCTTTTTAGTAGACTGCTATTCTCATTAATGATAGTGTGAATTAATTTGCTGATGTTTCCTATACTATGCTAGTGATATGCATTCTGGTTTGTGATCAAATGACAAATTTTCCATATACCCTTTATTCAAACATAACAGAGAAGTCATTACCAAAGCCATATATCTTGATGTCGATGCCAAGCATAATCTTCTTTCTGAGGTGAGAAAACCAAGTTGAGGTTTTGGAGGAGTATGTGCTGAGAAATCACCTATAAATTCTAAATATATCGGACTAACTGAGTCCATTGAATTGAACCGAACCCTGACATCAAATTTGGGCTAGGCCCAGTCCATTATACCTTAAAAGCCTTACTTCGCACTGGTGAGCCCATCTCCGCTTTTGAGGAATTTGATTGACGAATTGGGGCCAACTAAACTGGTCCATTCATGGGCTTAAGTTGGCCCGTTTCTGGCAATTACACTTTCCTTATTCTCTTGACAGCACGCTGTTTCTTGAGTGCTGCATTTCGTACAAAAGTCTACGTCTTGACTTCAATTTTTTCTTTTTCCTTTTAACTTACGCAAGCTTGAAACCAAGACGTATTTGCAAGGCTTGCTCGGAAAATGCGTTCTTGTTGGAATTTGATGTTTGGAAGGAGTGAATCAACAGTATATTTAATTATAAAATTTTGATGTTTTGAAAATTTTAATTTGTTTAAAAATATATATAAATTATATAATAATGATTGAATAATATGATAGTACATTCATAAAAATGATTAATTTGTAAGATATAAATATATATATATATATAGATATGAGTATATGTATGTGTGTGTGTGTGTATGTATGTATTGATATAATTAGAAATAGGTGTAATAATTAAAATTAGTTATATATAGAAAATATATAAATTTTGAATTAAAATTTAAATAAAGATTTTATTGATAGTAGAATGTTTGATAGATTATGTTATAGTGTAAAGTAGGCTTCCCAACAAAGTCCCAGACTTTAGCTCTAAACAATTCAGGTGTTTATTTGGGGACTACTCCTTGACTTTAAAATGGTGCATGATTTGTGTCTAATCAATTGCATTTGCATTGCCACGTTAGTTTCTAAATTAACAACTGTTTGTCACTATTTAAAAATATTATAAATCATACATCTTACCATATAAAATTTTATTAAAATTCAAATCTAAAAATATTCACGTCTCATTTTATAACTAACTAATAATTTTTTAATTATTATACTTATTTATAATTAAATCAATATTTATATCCTTCTAATTTACCTGTTCATATCTATTTTTTATTATTCTGTAAACTTATATACTATCAAACCATTTAATAAATATCTAAAATCACTAAACTTTCCCTGCTCACGCATGGAACCAAACATGGCCATTACGTTTCTTTACAGGACACGCCAAACAAAAATCAAAGGACATTTGATGGATTGAGAAGTGCACACGACGCATTCAACGTTGTACCAATTTGATCAAATTAGGCAAACCATACCTTAAATTTCCAATTTATTAACCATTTTGGATTCGAATGATATATGCTTTGAAAGCGACAGGTTGTAAGAATTTTGGTACAGAATTCAATGAAGGGTTTGCTTACCTGTAATGTACCATACCCACGTATTGGGAATGACCCATTGGTTGGAACTTTTTCAAAGAAATATATCAACAGCCAAACCAAACAAAACAGAACCAATTGCTCTCTCACAAGATTCATCACAGATTCACCGACGCATACAAACACATTCCCCACAGTGTCTCGTGTCAGATTTTTCTTGTAAGGAAACTTCTTTCCTGTTTAGTTAATTGTTTACACCCACAAAATATGTTTTATGTTCATTCTCATATATAATTCAATGTCTTATTATGTTCAACACTTATTGATACACATAATTTTTTGAACTCATTATTTTACTATTGGTACTCATGAGTGGTTGAAATGGAGAGGAATTAATTTCTGTTATACAATATTTACAGCAATACTTGTAGGAATTTAGAGTTAATTGTGTGTGTGTGTGTGTGTGTGTGCATCCTTAAATGTTTTTTTTTTTAAATTTAAATTTTGGTTTATCGAATTTAGTTTTTGTTATGTGCTTTTAAAAATAAGTATTTTATTAAATATTTTAGAAGATTAGATTTCTAAAAGTAGAATTAAATATTAATATGAACTTGTTATTACGAAAAATTAAACTGGATAAAATATATATTATAAAGATAACGGTTCCCTTGAATGAAATATATTTATTTAATTTAATTTTCTCATTATATATTTGTAATCCATTTTTAAAATCAAATTATAGAAATCTAATTTTACATTTTATTTTTCATCTTTCATATTTTTCAAAATTATGTTTAATAACAAAAAATATTTTTATTATATTGAGTAAAAATTAAATAAAAAATAATAAAAATATTTTGAAAATTAAATTTCCAGGATCTGATTTTGAAATTGGATTTTATAGAACTTTTGCGTTAACATTGACCTTCCAAAATATATATATATATATAAAATACTATTCTTTGACTTCACTGAGATAATATTGTGCCGATTCGAGTTCATTATCATCAAATAACTGCAACATTTATAATGATTAAATTAAAAAACGCTATTTAAAAAATAATGTGAAATATGAAGTAGGGGCAAAAGAATTCATAAAACCTTTAACTCGTGAATAAAGTTTTGGTGCATATGCATTGAATCCGGTATTAAATTAAACTCTTGGCATTACGTTTACTGCATTCTTGCATATGATTGTATGAGCAAGAACTCATAATCCTTCACCAACCGAACACACGTCTTGTAATCATTTGTTCATCCGTCGACTGATGACCCTTAATGACATTCAACAAATTAAAGGTTGAATCTTCGTTAATTGGACAAGAAGTAGCTGTGCCTGCCGGGAAACATAAAATAAAAATAAAAATAAACTGTAGTTGCATTCACAAAAATGGCAATAATGTGCAGCATATCGAAGGAGCTTGAAATCACGAAACAGATGCCCGTGGGATCGTTAGAGCTTCTTGGAGTTCTGTTCCCATGTGCCGATTATATACTGGGTTCACTTTCAGCCGACACTCAAATTGAACTATATTATTAAATATAAAACAATCCGAAAAGACAAGATAAAAAAAGACCCCACTTTCACCGAAGCAGTGAGAGAGAGAGAGAGAGAGAGAGAGAGAGAGAGTCTAGTGACCCCACGGTCTCCTGACGCCGTCCCAACTCATTCCTTCCGCGGCTCAAGACCCTCCAGAGTGCGGATCGTTGGGATGCAAGAACTGGACAGGAAGCACTAGTCACGCGGTGAGAGAGTCTAAATAAACTCTTCTTCTATTTGGAATTTGGCTTCTTTTTTCTTATTAATTTGGAAATTCAAGAGTTTCTTTTTTCTTGACTTTGTTTAGTGGTCTCTTGATTGCTCTATCAACGGAGGACTTTCGTACTTGGGAATCCACAGAAGCGCACGGGATTTCAATGTCTAACTTCAGGAAGAGAGAGAATTATAGACACACACACACGCATATATGTTAAGTACAGCGATCTCAGTGATTGTCTTTTGGGGCGTGGGTTTCTGATTACTGAAGGTGGGCACTGAGAATTTATCATCTATTTGTTTCGCTGGGAGAATTTCTCGGGAGGGTTTTTGAAACGTGTGAGCAATTGATAAAATTTTTGATCTTGCTGCTGTATTCGACAGATGCTAGTGCTTATTTAGAGAGTTCGAGGTGGAAAGAGCGAGTGAGGAATGGAATCTCGGGATGATTTTTACTCGGGAACTGAGTTCAGTTTGGACCCCAAATGGTTGGTTGATCCGAAGCTTCTTTTTGTCGGGCCAAAGATTGGAGAAGGAGCCCATGCCAAGGTGTACGAGGGAAAGTAGGTTAACTTTTTGTTCTTCTGTCTGAATCTTCATCTTCGAAGTAACATGGTTTATAATTCTTTAAGACTGGCACTAACGAGTGGAAAATTATCTCATAGCTTTGAGGTTGGTTTAAGAATTCTGACTGGCTCTTGCATCGGAAGTCTTGCCTTTGTAATGTGTTGGGATGCAGCAATTTGAAGATAATAATAAAGACCAGTACTTTGCTTACGTAGAAGACTTGTTATTAACCATAAAAGATGATTTATCTTTAATCTTTTAGTAGAATTGTAGGACTTGTATTTTGCTTTTCTTTTCTGCTGGGGTGGGAGGCCTAAAAGTAGAAGCTGTGTAGGGTCATGAAAAGGGTATGTAAGGAATACGCATGAGAGCATGGTTGTGCAGTAATATGTGATTGTAAATAATTGACTATCCCTTTAACGTATTGACTTTCTTTCAGATACAAAGACCAGAATGTTGCAATTAAAATGGTTAAAAGAGGAGAGACACCCGAAGAGGTTGCCAAGAGGGAGGCCAGATTTGCTAGAGAAGTTGCTATGCTTTCCAGAGTCCAACACAAAAACTTAGTTAAGGTTGCGTGTTTATCACTAGATAAAGTTATCTTCTGTTGTTTGGAATTATGGCCTCTTAGCAATATCTTAGCAACCCTTCTTTCTCTACAGTTCATTGGAGCTTGCAAGGAACCTGTAATGGTTATTGTAACTGAGCTTCTACTTGGTGGGACATTGCGAAAGTGCTTGGTTAACTTGCGACCAAACTGCCTAGATATGCAGGTTGCTATTGGATATGCACTTGATATAGCTCGTGCAATGGAATGCTTACACTCACATGGAATCATTCATCGTGACCTGAAACCTGGTAAGGGTTTCTCTCCCACTTCTTCTCTCTTCTAGTTGTTATGCATATGACCTGGCAAGGGAATTTTTATGAACATATAAGAGGCATTGTATAGTTGCTTTGGGTAACTTGTCCTGCCTCTTGAAATATGTATAATTTTTGCTAATGAACTGGGAAATGGGTGGGTAATTTTACAGACGCTGGGATGAAATTCTGATTTTTCCTTATAATTTTGAGTTAAATACCAATAGGATGATATGGTGAACACTATCTATGATGGCTGCGTGCTTGAGCGTCAAAAGTTGCACATTGAAGCTGATAGCTTGTATTGAGATCTGCAGCAACGATACTAATGAAGATTGCATCTCTTTATCCTAATCCAGTTTAGCTCTTGGAATGATCTGTCTATGATTTCTTTTTCCTCTAGAGAATTTGCTCTTGACAGAAGACCATAAAACTGTCAAACTTGCGGATTTCGGTTTGGCAAGGGAAGAGTCGTTGACAGAGATGATGACTGCTGAGACCGGTACATATCGTTGGATGGCTCCAGAGGTACATAGTTTTCCTTCTTATTCTTTTATTTTTTTATATGACATTTGAGTCAAATACAATTGCTGAAAAATATCCTCATTTTCATTTTTTCTATTTTGCCTGCAGCTCTACAGTACAATCACTCTAAGACATGGAGAAAAGAAGCATTATAACCATAAGGTGGATGCTTATAGTTTTGCCATTGTGCTGTGGGAGCTCATACATAATAAGTTACCATTTGAAGGCATGTCAAATCTGCAGGCAGCCTACGCCGCTGCTTTTAAGGTAATTCCCTTCCATCTTCCTTTGAACTGCTTACTCCTTTCAGACCTTAGTCCTGAAGGGATGATGCCTGCAGGGTTTGTTTACCATGTTCCTTCTAAATCTAATCATATCTAATCATATATAAGGCAATTGTGGTGTCCTCTACCGCAAGGACATATGGAGAATGAACCGGATCATTGCATCCCAATGCCCTTATATCAATATAATTCTGTTCAATGAATCTAAAAAGACTGTCATTTAATTCAAGCAAAAACTTGTGCATAGGAAATTTTACTTCTTGCATAATTTTTTGGACAAACTCGGTTAGGGACAATGGCCTTAGTTGGGTGTGATTCTCTACTTGTTCTACCATGATTGGAACTTTGTGCATGTCCTTCTTCAGAATGCGAGGCCGAGTGCTGACAACCTTCCGGAGGATTTGTCCTCAATAGTGACCCTATGTTGGAAGGAGGACCCCAATGCTCGGCCCAACTTCAGCCAGATAATTCAGATGCTCCTGCACTATCTGTCCATAATCTCACCACCGGATCCTGTTGTGCCCCAGAGGATTTTCACTTCTGATCAGAATGATGCCTCCCAACCGGAGTCTCAAAGAACCCACTCCTTGATGGCCAAGAGGGATGACACCGGTGGAGCACCAAAGACCATGATGGATGAAAGGGTGCAAGGATTCTTTTCCTGCTGTACGTAGTGCTGCCCTTCTGTGAAGGGCCATGTTGATTTTACCCAAGGTACTAGAAAAATTCAACCTTCTTGAAGGAGATTAATGCTAGGGAAATTCTTGGGAAGTGTTGTTTGGATATAGGGTTCCATGAAATGCAAATACAAGGTCTGGAATTGTTCTTCCTGCCCTGTTTCTTGGCTTATAACTTAGATTTTCTCTTAACAAAGGCACGAGAGATTGTAGATTGTGGAGTTTGGGTTGCTGTGATGTATTCTTATGGTTGTAAAATGAGGTCCATCCAAAGGCCTTTTTTCTCCTTGGTATGTTGTAAGAATTCAATTGCCAGTAATCCCAATATTCTGAGTCCTTTTTTGATGCAAAATGCATGCTCTCTCTCTCTCTCTCTCTCTCTCTCTCTCACACACACACACACACACACACAAAGGAAACTGTAAATCACACTTATTCCCCTCAACTGTTTGCACGTAACAATTCGCCACCTTAATAATTGAAAAATATACACTTTGCTCTCCAACTGAAAATTCATTTATATTTTGCAATTACATATTCATTTCTGAGAGATTTTAGACATACTGGGTTCAAATTTTTTAATTATAAATAATAAAATGTGTGTGTGTGTGTGTGTATTTGAATTGACAGATTAATTTTATTTGAACTTGAATAACACGAAATAATTACTTTACACTAACCATCTGTAGAGTATGCAGTTAGAAATTATTAAAGTAGAACATCTTTTCGATAGATTGGCTGTACTTGAAATCATATTACTAGAAAATGTTGTATATTTCTATGTAGATGCAAAATTATTTACAAATTAATAAGTTATTTGATTTTTAAATAATGGAAATTAAATTATTTTAGTTTAAAAGTGTAA
Source organism: Avicennia marina (assembly GCA_019155195.1). NCBI lineage: Eukaryota > Viridiplantae > Streptophyta > Magnoliopsida > Lamiales > Acanthaceae > Avicennia > Avicennia marina. The sequence goes on from CM032765.1 coordinate 13,789,436, forward strand.
AAAATATTTCAAATAAGAAAAATAAAGAACAACTAAAAAAGGGAAAATTTTTAAGAGAATACACAGATAAAAATAATTTATAAGAAAAAAAGGTATACAGGAGGGGTAGAAAATAAAAAAGATTTTAAACAAGGTAATAGTATAATTCTATTATATTTTTAATATATATATATATATGTAGAGAGAGAGAGAGAGAGAGAGAGAGTGTGTGTGTGCTTTGTTGAATTTTAGAAAGGCTTGAAAGACATCAAACAAAATGGCCAATATACTATAATCAATTATACGCCGGTGGGTATTAAATAATTGAGCAAACTAGAATTGTTTCTAAAGAACTCAAAATAATTATTCCAACTTCAAGAGGTGTGCTACCTCATGTCATGGTCTATGTGACTAATTTTGATATGATTATTCATTTAAAACAATCCCCAACAAGTTATGGAAGAAACTCATTTTTTTTCCCTTTAACACCACTTGCCCAATAAATGGTCAAATTTTAACTTCTAACTTTTAAGTTTAGAAAGTCATCATTAATTTATATTATTGGGAAAGTTGGTCACGATTGGTGTATGGCATTATAAACATGATCATGTTGACTTTAATTGCAATGAAAAATTTAAATTGTTTGAATTTTTATAGACATATATATGGAATATGTTCTAATAATTTGATGATGTTATAATGTATAAATTAATAATTAATTTTTAAAATATAAATATATATAAATACAAGTATTTGGATGTGTGCATATATGTAAATGTTGATGCAAAATTGTTGTTTTCTATGATTTTTAATAAAATTTGATTTGTTTTGCGAAAATATACATATATTAAATTGGTTATAAATAGATATAATATTTAATTTTTTAATATTTGTGTATACATGTAAGAGATAAAATAATTTAAATTTAAAATTTAAAGAAATAAATTTTATCGAAATTGGGAAAATTTTGATGGTTGAAAATGGAGCAAAATTGTGTCACAATTTACAAGCACATCGAATAAATTCGGCGTCCATTCGTTGGCTTTCCTAAATGTCCACTTAAATTTCCAACGCTACCCTCGCCTGATGCCCCAAATCCCTTTGTCGCCTAACGCCAAAACGCAACTCCACAAAGAAGGCATCCAGCAGCTTTTGTTGGGCAGAAGCGGTAAATCACAGCTGTCTCCAATTACCATGTATGGCTTGCGGGGCAAGTCGTTACGTCTCCACAGGGAGCTCCTGGCGACGGCCCGAGGCTCGGAGTTAGCTTTTGTCCACAGGCGGCCCCGCGGCTTTGACAAAACGACAGCTATCCGAACCTCAGGCTCGGAAGCTTCAAGCCTGTCCATGGGTTTTCCCGCTCTTTCGCGATCTCTTTACTTAACTCGGTGGGAGTAAGGAGAACACAGACACTCTCGTCGCAGCTTCGAATCATCTTGCAGCCTTGTGCCAATCCCGTTTCTGCTGATCATGGCTAGGTATAATGAAAGCCTGATTCTTTTGATCTGGTGCTATGTTCTTTTTTCATTGCATCGATTCTGAACGGTACACAGTCATAGGTAAAATTGTGGAGTACAAATGGTTTTTCTGTTTGACTAAAAGTAGTTTTAGGTCTCATTCGGATGGTTTTAACGTGGGAAGAATGCGGAATGTGAGGATTTCCATTTGTTAAGTGGTTAATAACGTGCTCTCGGTTATATTTTTGGATGGGATATACCCACGGTTTTTTTAATTATTATGACGTTTCATAGAGTTATAGTACTGAATAAGTAATAATAGGTCATTGATGGGATCGATTCAGGTTTTCACTGATCGTTTCTAGGGCATCGAAAGACTCCAGTACGTTGTTGGTCATGTCATCATCGACGCGTAACTATTCTGATGATACAAACTTTGTTGTTTGTTAATAAAACTGCTCTCTTTCCTTTAACTTAATCTCTGTGGGTTTCGAATTTTGAAGAGCTGTGCCTCGACAATTTCTATGAAAGTTAGCCTCCCCGGCTGTTTCTTCTGTATGCATTTCGATATGCTTCTTACGTTTGGTTTGACTAATTCTTCGAGTGACGCAGGACATGGATTATTGACATCCGAGGAATCGCAAAGAAGGTGAAGAATGCCAGCCTGCCCGCTGCAAATCAAATCAAAGATTGTGGAGCGACTCGTGAATGTCTCAATTGCCACTATCTCATTGATAATAGTGATGTAAGCTCTACTCATTTTTTTTCTTCGCAAAGATTTAAGCAATGAATAAATCATATAGTGAATAGGTCTGACTCTGGTGCCATTTGCACATAATTTAACTTGGCAAATATTAAACCATTTCCAATTCAACTTTGACTATGGGTCTACTTTAGAAAAGAGAAGTATGTTTCTTCTTTGTTTCTGGGATAAACAACGGTAGCAAGACTGTCACATAATGCTGGCATTGAATTAGTAAGGACTTGGCCTTTTGAATGTGAAGTTTTTACTTGTGAAGTTAATTGCTATTTATGCCAAGTCAGGTGTCTCATGACTGGCCTGGCCTCCCTGCTGGGGTAAAATTTGATCCGTCTGATTTAGAGCTATTGGAGAATTTGGCTGCAAAATGTGGGGTGGGGCCCTTAAAGCCACATATATTTGTTGATGAATTCATCCAAACCCTTGAAAGCGATGAAGGAATATGTTACACTCATCCAGAAAATCTTCCTGGTGAGTTTGTGCTTGACTTTTATGCATGTGTTAGATTGCCCTTTCCTTAACATGTGGCATCTGAAGTTGAAAGGCAGCATTAGCATACAATAAGTGCATAGTTTAAAAATGTAATGCCCATTGACAAAGACTAGGCGGAGAGTGCAATGTATTTTCTATCACATCTGCAAGTGCGAGCAGCAGTACCAGAATTATCTTGCTGCTGCATTTGCATTCTAAATTGGAATTTTGAAGTGGGCTGATTATTGAACGGTACTTTTGTTAATATGAAACTTTGATAAAACAACCAATTTGTTGGTCTAATGGGGTTCAGTGATGAAATTACAGAAGTTTGTTGTAATCTTGGCTTGTTTGGATGCCCTGATGACTGACATGCATATCTTCCAGGAAATTGAACTTAATGTCTGTGTTTAAGTTTGTTTTCGGAGCTGATCATTTTTATGAAGTTTTTGGTAAATTCTGTTTTGTAATGCAATTGCTTATGTTCATTTAACATTGTTTCAGGTGCTAAAAAGGATGGAAGCAGTGTCCACTTCTTTCACAGGATAAAAAATGCATATGCTAGTGGTCAGCGCAAGCGCCGGAAAATCGATAATGAGGATTGTATGAAGGTGCATATTCGCTGGCATAAGACAGGGAAAACCAAATGTGTGATGGAAAATGGTGTTTGTAAAGGTTATAAAAAGATAATGGTTCTCTATGCAACACCAAAGAAGGAATCCAAGCCTGAAAAATGTAATTGGGTTATGCATCAGTATCATCTGGGGACTGATGAAGACGAGAGGGAAGGGGAATATGTGGTTTCAAAAATTTTCTACCAGCAACCAAAGGAGATTGACAAAAATGAGAATTCCTTGGAGATTGAAGGATCAGATATGGTGACTCTGCCAGTAATTCCAAGAACTCCTAAGACAAATACTCCTGATCCTCCTCGGCTGGAGAAAACTCTATCTTCTGGTTGTGGCTTGGATAATCTTATGCCATCACCTGTCCAGGTTGGTGGCAATTTACACTCAAGTGATGCATTTTGTTTCTTTATTTTTCCCTGAACTGATACAGAACATTTGAAACTGAACATCAAATATATTTGACATGCCTTGTAAAATAAAAAAATCCAGCATTCTTTTCCACTTAAGCTATTTTCGTTGAAGATGCCGTTATTATAGGTTGAATTCAACTTCAGATATTTCTTTATCTGCAAAGGATGTTTTCACTTCGGAAAACCCCTGGTTTGAGTTGATTGTGTTTTTGATGTGTAAAGTTCAAGGATCAATGCAGCATGGTACTTTTCCAGTATGAAACATTTTCAGATTGTTCATCAGCATCTATGTTTGTGAAAAATTGAGCACCTATGGACAATTATAATTTTGTCTTCTATGAAGGAACAGATGTGCCATTGTTTAATAAATTGGCTATATGTGATCATTTATTTGTTATTGTGTTATAGGATGATATCTTATTGCTTTATGTCCAGCATTGTTAGGTTATTCTATCCTATGACAAGTATGTATAGTTGTTGCACTAGGTCAACATCGAGAATTAGTCTTTGGGGTGTTTCTTGTTTGCTCTGATATAACGTGTATTATTATCTTCTCCACCAACTTAGGACTCCTGCGATGGGTAGTTTGCAACTTATATGTTGTACCATGCTGAGTCTCTATATAAATTTCTGAAATCTATTGATCTCTAGAGTTGGACTTGCTACTTCTCTTAATCTTGCTTCATACTTGTCATTGGAAACTTTGTATTGTGGAGTAGGAAGCAGCAGATCTGAAGGCGCCATGTCATCCTTCTTGCGTTTTTCAGTTGAAGGATGAAATGGAGTGTGCCATCTCCTTGTCTGGAGACGCTGAGGCTGTTTTAAGCAGCGTGAATTCCCTGTTCTGCTACGAGATACTTGATGATTTTGCCACATTTAGTGAATCAGGACCTAATAATGTGGTTTCAACTCAAGAAGGCAGCAAGACAAGTGATGCGCCCCAGAGGGTCAACGATACTTCCAATGCAATCTGTGGTCTTGACGACATAGAACTAGATACTCCACCAGATTTCCACCTCAGTGTAAGCCCTTTATCCATCTCCTTGTTTACCTGAGTTTTCAAGAGTTTGTAATGCACTTGACATTTTGTTGCATGCAACAGGATTTGCAGTTTGCCTCTCAGGACAGTGTGTTTGATTGGTTGGATCGATTATAGATCGACATGAAAACCTCTCAATTTCTTCGAACATGAAAAGAGCAATTTGTGTTGTGCCAGAAACAGATCGGAGTAGTTGCATCCAACAAGGACAAAAAGAACGAAAACTAGGGGAAGAAATACGTGCACCACGGACACTGAAACCTAGCTGCACGGGCTTTTGTTTATCGTAAGGCGTGTTTCATCCTAGGGTGTGGAATTGCAACAAACTAAATCTCGAGTTCCAGAAGGTAAAATTGCACCGTCGCGGATGCAACAGCTGCAAAACAAATGTCACTACATTTTCATTTTGGTCGCTCGACTTTGTCCAACTCCTTCCGTAGGCTTAAGTATATTTATTTCATGTTTTTAGAATTTGTCATCTCAGATTCGAATGCCATCCATCACGAGTTTAAGAATGATGCAGCGTATTGACTCAGTGACTGTTTACTTCAACGTTCAACCTCTGTCCTCTTGGCAGTTGGAAGACTTATTGCTTGATGATTGCAGTACTTGAATGTTGTTTTTCTATTTATATTATATGTTTTCTGTTTGGACGAGGACAAGTACAATATAAAAACACAGGCAAATGGTCAGATAAAAAAAGGCAGAAACTTTCAAGTATTGTGTGCTGTTATAATGGCTCTTATTTTTTGCTTTTCATCTCTGGTTCACTTGCTAGGCATAATGCTGATTGTTTTGCTATATTCCATTTTTCCTGCCCCCTTGTTATGTTGTGATATTTTCACCTGCTAATATTTGATGTATAATATTTTGCTTTTGGGGACCAACTTTTTGTGGGTGACTCAAAGACTAATCCCCACCTATTGATCTTAGCACACACTTGTCGTCAGAAAACATTAAAGAAAAACGGATGCAACAGCCACAATACCCATCCAGGGTGTATTATTATTTTTATAATATAGAAGCAGGAACAAATCATCATCAGGAGAAACAATAAGGCGTGCCATATAAAAGAACCAAAAGATAAGATCTCAACAAATAAAACAACAGAATATATGCTAACATCGGAAATAATCCTCCTAGTTGGTCCTGATACACAAACCAGGGCTAAACTCATAAATTAGTCCATGATAAAAAGGGAGGGGAAAAACAAAAAAATGGAGAAAAAGGCAGCATGGGAGCAGTCATGTTGTCCTGGTCCAGTTTCAGAGTCATAATATACAGAAGCCGTTAAAACAAGTGCAGGTCAGCAATCCAAATCTCTCCTCAAAGTAAGCAGTATCTATACATCAAATCCCATTCCTAGCTCTTCTATAAAGATTGATGACCTCAACACACCATGCTAGTCAACACTTCTCCTCCTTGGTGCATTGCAAAATCTGCACCATCCGTATCATGTCAAGAAGATGTGCCTCGTCCCGTCCCTGACGCTCGGCCATGTTCTCTCACGCAATTCCCAGGCAACAGGTACTTGTACTTGTCTGCATTTTCCAGCAGGTACGAGGGAAGATGAACCGCGGAATATGAACGGGGGATGGGACCCATTTTCCCAATGATCTCCCTGAATGTGTACTCCTCAGGAAGCATGTCATACAGATTAGCCCCCTTGCAGATTATGTCCTGAATCCTTTTGGGGCTCAGGTAATGAGAGAACCTCACTCTATCGTTGTGGCTGTAGGCTTTCATCTTGAATATGAAATCACTGATGTAGCGAAAGCAGAAGCTACAGTGCCAGCCCGAATCTGAGAGGATGTAGTCAGTTTGACGGTAATGGGCGTACCTCGTCTTCCACCTCTGGTACCTGTGGACCGAGGCCCTCCAACTGTTATCGTCATACTGGAATTCAAATGAGTACAGGTAGTTTCTCAGCTGAAGCTGGAGAATGGGAGGAATATCGTCACACCATCTTAGTAGATTGATGGTATGCCTGCTTGGTATCTCATCAACATCAGACATTATCAATAAGTCATCGTCTTCAATGCCTGCGATCCTGAGAAGCTGATCAAGTGCGAACCTCTGGTATGCTTCCTCAATGAATGGATTTTCACCTTTCCTGAATCTTCCCCCAATTTTACCATAAGTCAATCTAGGCTCAACAAATTTGAACTTTTCCCGGTTTAGTGCAAAGTTGAGAGGCTTAGGCAAAGCAGTGAACGTTGAATTTGATTCAAGCAGGACAAACTGAGTGACATAAGGATACAGTTCTTTCCATCTGATTGTGAGCATGTCCACTTCATTGCTGAACAAGACCGCATCATACACGCGTCTAGGATACTCACGAATTCCCCAACCATGGAGCTTGCAGAGCGTCTCCATGGAGACGTTTTCGTGATGATAGTGGGTGAGGGTGATGAAGGGCTTCGGAGGAGACTGCCATAGTGGCCGGAGGAAGTAGCTGATCTTCTGCCCGTGCAAGTATACGCCGACTATCCCTGATGGGATGACGAGGAACAAGAAGATAATGGCCCTGAAATCTATTCCCAGGAGCAAACACCTGAGTCTTGACATGGTTAAGAGTGCTGGGGAAGCCTGCTGCATATGTAAACAAGTAATTCCTAAGATAACATGATCAAAACCGTCTGTCCCACAAACAATGCACTAAGAGATGTATCTCTTTGAACTGAAACCAACATATTAAGAAATGTACCTTCAAAACTGAGGACATAAAAGATGATTACCGTAAGAGCTCAGCAATGAACCACTTAGAATGAAAGAAACCCTAAAAAAATTGCCTCCTCTGAGGAGAGTCAGGACAATAAAGCAACACTATCCTCTCAAATAAAGTACTTCTACAAAACAGCAAGAACAAAGCCCTTTGTAATTATTAAATATCCTAGTCTTATGGATGACTTGGTTTATCCTTCTATAGAATAACACGAAAGCCCAACATGTAGCATCGCATTCTGCCAAAAACAACTGAGAAACAGCCTCAGGTTTCGATCTTTTAACCAATTAAAGGAAAACAATGACACAATGACCTTCATTTAAGACATGAGAGAAGAAACAGAGAGAGAACCATACCCGGTCGCAAATGTCTTCGCATACATCATCCCTCTTTTTGGAAGTATAATACCCCTCAGATGACATGAGGACCCGGAATATCCTTCTTCCTCGAAACGCCTGTTTTTTCTCTTCAATTTCCCTCTTCGTGTCCACAGAAAATTCTCCCTTCAGAAAGAACCACTTCTCCAGGAACCCCTCTTTTCCCCCCACGAATACATACGCATGAAAATACGGGTCGCATGCGACCAGAGGGAAGGAGATAAGTTTAACACGGAAAATCCTGGTGAAAGAAACTCCTAAAAGTAAGAAAGACAAGATTTTGGGGAGAGAAAACAGCGCAAATGGATTTGCTTCCGTTATCCCTTGAAACAACAGGCAAATCGCCTGCGTCAAGGGTTGGTTTTATTTTACATGTATCTTTATTTTTATTTTTTTTTATTTTGGGCCAAATTAGTGGCGTAGGGTGGTTTCCCTTTCCTTATCTCTCTCACAAAATCTGCAGCATTTCACAGTGGGGAAGATTTGGGGGGAGAGAGAGTCTGAGAGGGAACGAATGGGAAATAGAGAAATTATTCACGCAAATGACCCTTCAAGATTAATATCTTAAACTCATATCTGATCGTGGAGAACAACAATAATAATAATCAAGAAGATGGAAAATAATGTATGGTGGTATCACATGCCAACACTTTTAAAATACTATAATGATTAATTTTTTTTCGGTGAAAAGAATACTTGAAATTTCGACTAATCTATATTAAGAATAGTAAGATCATACAACACTCCATATTTTCCCAATTCCTTTTCATTGGGCTATTGTAGAATCGTCAAATAAAGAAAGGCCAGCATCTGCATCTTTCCACAATCTTTTCTTCTTCCTATCTTTTTGTTTGCTTTATACTCATCTTATGACATGCAAATTTAGTGCAAAGAAGCCCAGAAAATGTGGACGGAAGTGGGGGAGTGGGAGGGGCTCAAAAGAGGGGTTGCCAAACCAAGATTTCTTGAATGGAAATGAGTGATTTGTAAAGATTGCGAATTCTATAACTGGCGGAGGCAGCTCCCCAGAAACTAACATTCAGACCAGACAGCTTTTATCCCCACCCATGTTGTCTGGCCTGTATAGTAGTATGTCAACTTTTCTGCATTTAATTTCCATTATTGAGATTGAGGCCTCTATCCATGACAATGATAGTGTGAAACAGAGGTCAAATTCAGGATAAATTATAGAATAAGAAAAGAATATGCTAAGTCATATAATAAAACAAACTGCACACTTTAGGTGGTAAATTTATTTATAAATTAGTAAATTATTTTTAAATAATAAAAATAAAAATAATTAAATTAAAGGTATAAAAATATTTCAAATGAAAAATAATGAAAGCTGATAAGAATTTGAAAAGAGAAAAACTTAAGAGAGAATACGAAATAATAAGTCTTAAAAAAGTGAGAAGGAAAGAACTAAAAATTTAAAAGAATTTAAATAAAGATAATTATGTAATTTAATTTTAACTACCCAAAATTTTATTAGTTTAATAATGTAGTAGAGGTATGCTTAAAAAGGTTAACGATATTAATCTTATTTTCTTTCCCATTAAGAAAGTGGATGTAATTGGAAAGAGGAAATTATTCAACAAAATAAGATTCATTCGATTCAAAACTGAATAAGATATACTCTATTTGTGCGTGACTTCTTGTGCTCGATCACATCTAAAATAAATATGTCCTAATCGCATTGGCTCGCCCGTTGACGAAAGATTCGATAATTTATGCTCACACATTTGGTCTTTGGATGATCTCATTTGTCAGCCACTAATCCATGGGCTTCACGTTTTGTCCTTTTTAGAGTTAATTTTTAAGTTTGTTCCACTAAATGTAAAAGAGTTCACCTAGTTACTAGCAAACACACCTAATTTCTACACTGTTATAGCATCGTTTAGGTTGGACTAATCAAGATTTCCCGGGATTCAAAAATTATATATAATTCTTACGTTAATGGGCTAAGAGGGGTCTTGGTTCAAAAATTTGGGGTTCTTGTTTCTGGACTAGGTTGCACTAAGTTCCAAATTCAGATGCAAATTGACAACTTTTCTCTATTACTTTTACACTGTTTATAAATTTCCATACCAATTTTTTTACTTTTAAAATTTTCATCTAAACAAGACAAGTTTTTGTATTCACAATTCTGAACATGGTCCTAACAATTGCATCATTTCTTTTTGCCATGATCACACCCATCTGAAAGAAGGTGTTTTTATAGAAAATATGACGCAATTTTAGCATTTGGGAGCAAAGAAATTTCAAGGCACTCCCCCGGAAGAACTTGGCCATGCCTATCAAGGGTTACAACTTAATTTGTATTTAGTGGTTCAGAAGAGGAGCACAGGTGGGCACGGGCTCAAGACATGATTGTGTGAGCCAAAACAGGTGAGGGCAAATTCACCAGCAATCAGTAAAGGGTGAGCAAAGTTAACCAACCGAGTTTTTACATGCTTCTATTTACATCAAGAACCCGTCTAGGTAGAGGTGGAATTAGGAGGATCAATTCCCATGGCCTGAAAGTAGCCCTTCTCAGCAGCAGCCAGGCGATCCTGAAATATACTCCATTCCCTTCTGCACCTCTCCCGTACCTATGCCAAATAGACTATAAGTTCTTCATACGAGAGCAGCACTGATCAACCAGAAGGAATTAATTGCGTTGAATAAAATGAGCATCGAGGGTGGATTTTTATGTAATGTTATAAGCCTATAATATCATTTTGGAGGAAGAGTCCAGTTAAATAACCACGTACCCCTTCCCACGGTGCCCTGCCGTTCTCTACCTGACCCTGTAGACAGCTGTTAATAGTTTGGGACTCTAGAAGAAGCTGGTTGACTTGAAATAAAATGTGATACACGCACCTGATTCCCCAGAGAAGGAACAGTTTGGTGCACTATCCATTGAGAATCGACGACTCCAATCTTTTCATGAGCAGGCTGTTTTCAGAAAGAAAGGATTAAGGAAAAAGAGAATGTTTATGAGTGAGGAAATTAATTTCATTCTATGCCAGTGGTAGCTGACCTCCACGCATTTTCTTAGAGCAAAATCGAGACCCCATCCATGGACCAAGTCGTTCTGCAGCATTCCCAGTAGTATTTCAGGTTTCACTGTGATCAGAGTAGAAATACATGCGTGCACGCGCGTGTGCATATCCCACCCCCTTTGGGCATGGGGTACTTACCACATGCTAGCATAAAGAATACCAAAGGAACATCTCAATACCTGAATCATATGCCAGACGCAACGCCATGCATCTCGAGAAAACACTGGAGCCATGATCTCAACAAATCTGCATATCATCTTGGTAGGTTAAGCTATCCATAAATTAATAAATTATCTTTAAGGATAACGGAAAAGTGATCTACACACGCTGCACAGGGTGGCAAATGAGGATCTGCACACCATCCTGGCCTTTCCTCTGTGTCCCTGTGAGTAATACACAATGACTGCTGATCACCAGACAAGAAACTGTGCAGATTAAGACATGAATTTTATTATTCATACTTGTGCACTTCAGTGTCCTCTCGCCTCCTGGTCATCTGCCAGGTCATTCCACTATCTGGGGACAAACCAGGCTGTGAAATATCTAACCCGTGCTTCTTCACTAGTTTTATGTAACTGTCATGGAACGAAGAACATTATTTTAGCTAACAATTTCACCCAAACAGCTTCATAAATCATGCCAGAGCATAAGCTGTTTCTACTCACTCCTCTGGGTCAAAGTTCTTGACCCCTAGGTCTTCATCCCAGATAAATATGAAATCAAAGGGAGCCACAATGTCTGGATGCAAAAAACGCTTTGCATACCACCTTGAAAGAAGAACACAATATAATTCATGTTTTCCATCATAAGCCATGAGGACAGAGAAGGACGAGAGCCGATAAGTAGCTTCTTGTGACAATTACCATTTAGTCTGCTTCCGCACACTCACATGGATAGCCCGTTTCGACCACTCAAATTCTTCCCATTCACTTGTCCGACCATCATAGTGAAACAACATAATCGTGAAGTTTTCTGTCAACTGTGCAACTTTGTCAACCAACTAAAACATATACTCAAAGAGAAGGGCATATAAATGCCCAGTCAGAAGGGAGGAAACAGAACAATTTCAAGTCACCTTCTTTACAGCAGCATTAATGATGTTTTTCTGATCATAACCAACAGTAAAGGTGATAAGATATCTTGGCTTGACAATTAAGTCCTGCAATCTCCAATCCATTTAGTTAAAAATGATGGGTAATAAGATATAGAGTTCAATTCAAAATCAGTAAGCCGACACAATGATTTGCTAGTCATCCAAGCAGATTTGATGTCTCAACCCAAATCAGATTTGATGTTGTAGGACAAAAATCTTGCAATGGAATTTTTGTTAGCAAGAAATTTGTATAAATCGATTACAATTTGAATCGAATGAAATTTTGTGGGTATAATTTTTAGCTTAATCCTCTGATTCTTTTTTCAACTTGCAAGACTTGAATGTTCTTGAAATTTGTTGAAACTTTTATGGATTTGATCTTCTTTAAGGTTTTCTAGACCTTTGGAAAACATTAACTCCTTGGTTTAATATTATGATTCTGGATTGAACACCTTGATTTGGTGAACTTTGTTGAAGAAAGTTTCGAAGGTTATAAGAACACTTTGAATGTTGATTGAAGAATCTGGTTGGAACTAGGGGAGCTTTTGAGCTTTGATCCTCATTAATGTTAACTGGAACCTTCAATAACGTTAATCTACTGGTTTAGTACCTTGAATGTGGATCAAATGCTAGAATTTAAAAAATTTCTAAGAATAATGCCTTAAATTTGATGACGAACTCCTTCGAACTTCTTGAAACTGGTAAAGAGGATTTGAATTCCTTGAATGCTTCTTCACTTGAAGTCTTTCTTGTTGCTACTTTGGTTGGTTGTTGTGTGTCTTTTGATTTATATAGGCAATCCTTATTTATAGGACTGGAGAAGGCTCTACTACCATATATGCTTGACGATGTGGCATCACTTGATTGATCGAGAATATTTGACTTGGTATTACTTCCTTTAATTTAACGATTACAAATTAATTGTCAAATTAACAATATTCTCCTTCCAAACTTACAAGACTTAACATGTAGCATGATATAATTGGCCCGTCTCCACACTTGTCGCGATTTAATTTGTCGGCCAATCTGATAGTACAATACCAATTTATTTTATTATTTGATTACAAGAATTTTTTTTAATTCCTAAAATATAAATAATTAATAATTGATATCTAATTACAAGAAAATGCCACATGGCGGCATTTAATTTGGCCAAAACTTTGCTTGCTTACAGATGTCTCAACCCAAATGGCCCCAAATCATAGTAAAGTTAAAAGCCCATTCAATAGGTGAATGCATGAAATTTTGTTCTAGAAGCATCAAACCCAACGAGTTACACTCTAGGAACCTCTAAAGCTTTTTACCTTCCAATTGTATTAGGCAGGAAAAAATTGAATGCTTCATGTTTTCCTGGTCTATATATCATCAGGCCACTGAAAGTTAAAACAAGATTTAGCATATGAAAATTTGATAAAACATGCTCACCTCATCAGGAAGACCCCACGACCTGCGAGCGTATAAATCAGTCTCAAGTACGACAATACCAGGTGGCAGTCTCTCAGCACCTTGAGGATTGGTTGGGACCCAGATCTGTTTAAAATCACTTAAATTAATAAAATGGATTGTAACAGGAAGACCAGCCTCCTCAAACAACCCCTTCCCGTGCTTGACCTTTGGAGTTGGCCAAGATTGGTGCTGGTATGGGGAATGGGAGATTTTCTCCAAGATTGGTGCTGGTATGGGGAATGGGAGATTTTCTGCTTACATTCAATTTTTCTCAACTAACAACCTAAAGATAGTTGCTCACCTTAGTACTATCAAGCTTGCGTGAGGTGCCTTTCCGACCTCTAAGAGAAGACCATGCATTTAACAGTGCCTGGGTAGAGATGCCTGAGTACTTGTCGTCCAAGAAGGTAAGGTCAATCAAAGGGAATGTGTTCGAAGATGAACTGTCCTGGAAAGAACAAATTCATGCACCCAAACAAAATTGAAACACATGCTAATAAATCAAGTTTTAAGCAAGCTAGTATGAAGTGAGAAGAGTAAGAGCCAAGTCCTGCCTTATTCAACAAAACTTTAGGAAAAGATACACCTAAAAAGAAGCCAAACACAATCCCCACTAGCGTCGTAATGATTAGCCTCATCCATTCGTTTGTTCTTCTTAAATGCCAGACGCTGCCCAAAAGAAAAAACCTACACACCATCATTGATGTAACATAGCAACAGTATATAGTAATTCGATTAATTCCTCTTAAACAAAGACTCTTGAGCTGAAGAATTACTTTGAAACCGTGGACCTGCGCATAGGCGTGCCCATTTTAATCACAGTCTTCGCAGCTGATAGACTGTCAAATTCCACTCCAACATAACAGTATCTGTGAAGTTTCCAAGGATCAAGACGAACATATTCAGTAATTTCAGCAGGCAAACAACCCAGAAACTCATAAAACGGATAACCTCTTTGGACAAAATTCAAAATCAATATCATCTCAGACCGAGCGACTCGCAACAGTAAAAATTTACCACAAATTTGACTTCCTTGCGACAAAATCAGCAAAAAACCAAACTAGCAAACACAAGTATGCCTGGTTCAAACAGGTAGAGGTTAAACCACTCGCAGAATCCCCCCAACAGTCTATGATTATGCAAAACATAACAGTTCAAAATCATTAAAGAAAGAGTAATCAATCATTAAACACCGCAGCTATATATTTCGATTCAAAAGCCGCAGAGCGAAAGCGTGGGGACTCAGACTCTTGCCTTTTTCAACAATCTCCAATGGCCTTCAAAATCTGATAGGTCGGTCAGCGGATTCGTAAGTAAGTGGGTTCGGAGCGAATGATGCCGAAACGAGAGACAAAAGGGTACTCCAAGCTGCAATGATGGAGTTTCCAAGGAAAAGTTGGAGATGGCAACGGGGGACCGTGGGAACTGGCCAAACCCAACCTGCAATTATTTTGGACAAAAAAATCTGCAATCCCGAGGAAATACGGGGCCCTGTGGGGCCCATTGTCTCATTTAAGTCCAAAACATATGAATCTGACGGTATCCTTCCACAGAGACAACCTTGAAAATTTTTGGGGGGCAGCCATATGAGCCTGCTACCATCACGTGGAATTTTGGCACACTTGATATAATATAAAAATAAAAATAATTACTTAATTTATTTTCTTCATAGTACAGATTAATTTATTTTATAGTTATGTTAAAAACATTATAATTAAAAAAGAGTAGAGAGAACAAATTATTATGATAATGATAATATATTTGTAAAGATGTATATGTAAACTTACTTAATATATTAATGATCGGATTACATTATTAATAGCATAAGTATAAGCATAATATAAATTAAGTTGAAGAGGGTTATATGCGTAATTTTACTTAATACAATCAAAATTGACCTAAAATTTTAATAATGTAGTATAACTTAGTAAATATACATTTTCCTCCTACGTGAAGAATGTGCTGCTGAAAAATCAAATTAAAAAAAAAATATAAAACATGCTATGCATGGTTTACCTATACTATATTATATTATTAAGATGATAAGATATTTTAGTTACATGAAGTCAAAAAACACGGTTATTCTTTTTTTTATTATTTTATCATTTTATATATTTCTTTTTTTTAACTTATTTTTTTTTAGTGTTCTCTTTCAAATTTGTTTTCTTTTCAAATTCTTTTAAATTTAGTTTTTTTCTTATTTTTAATTTTCTTATACTTTTAATTTTGTATATTTTTAGTTTTTAATAAAATAAAACAACTTTTTCATTCGTAAATAAATTGGCTCACAACAGATTCACTCCTGTTAATTCAATTAAAATTTTAAATTGGGCCGACAAAAGTGCGGTCCAGATCCAATTAGTTTGCAAACATAGGGCCTTGCTTTTCTTTTCTGGCCAGGAGACCCATAAACATTTCAAATTTGAGCCTGGTTTCAATGAGTGGACCAAATCTGCTAAGCCCAAAACAAGCCGGCCCAAAATGCTCCTCTTCTGCTTAGAGGAGACCTGATGGCTAAAATACTTAGTATTATTTTTTAAAAAAATTGTTCGTAATTACAACAAAAGAGGACATGATCAGTTACATACTAATGTTGGATTCGAGTAATTTGGTCTTTTATTTTGTAGTCAATGTCAATGACAATAATGTTGATTAATTTACAAACCAAAATAAATTCAATTTATTCGAGTTTCGAGCACTAACCAATCTTTGGTTATGTTTGGAATTAACCTTCAACCACGAAACCACGTCACGTTGTTAAACATATAATTTAATAATATTTTTTTATAAATCTAAAATTAAAATTTTTCACTCTTATATATATTACTAATAAATTATTTTTTAACATTACATCTATTCATTATTTTTTTTATACGCCATAACATAATTATTATTCTTATAAATTATCATATATTTTAATTATTATTACATATTTAATATATAATTAAATAAATTATATTATTTATTTTATTAAAATATTTTTTATAAATATATTATTTAACTCAAGACAACTCTCGTTAAATATTATATCAAACAGAGACCCCTCCCCAAACATAGCCTTTTGGTTTCAGTGTTCTACGTCATTAATCTGCTTATTAGTTATCGTACGGTTGTAGGGTGAAGACAGAGGACCCACCACTTGAGTAGAAGCCACGTGGCGGACATCCATACTTCCATCAACGCCCAAATTTAACTCCAAAGCTATCGCCTTCGCCCCATTAGTCTGTCTAATCCGTACAACCCTCTAAGAAAAGGGATTACTTCGAGATTTTCCGCTAACAATTTGCATTGAATTCACAAATCCTCAGGCTAATGAATATCCCAAACTCAATTAGATTACTTTCTCGTATCTGAGCTGTTGAAGTTCGCGCGATCTCAGAGGAGAGCTAAATGATGTCGTCGCCGGACATTGCAGGAATCTTGGACAACTCGAAGGAGCTCGATCGGTTGAGGAAAGAGCAGGAAGAGGTGCTGCTCGAGATCAACAAGATGCACAAGAAACTGCAATCTAGTGAGCCGTCGTCTACCAAATTTAAAATTTTATTCACTGCATCATTACTATTGTTTAATTCAGATAATTCTTGATCAGAATATCGATTTTCTTTTCTGGGATTGTCCTGAATCACAAATAATGCGCCTTCATCTTTTGTGCTTGGGATTTTCTGTGGATGAGGAACGGTTCATTGGCTTTATTGGATGTGCGTAGTGTTTGTTATCTGTCATCGGGCTGCGTTTTGGGATTGAAATTTGCTGTTTTGACTTGACAGTGTTGGATTTATCTGTTGGGTGAAGTTAAATGTGTTTAGTTGTAGGATTGCGAGGAAGCGACCTGAAATCAATGAGAAAATGTTTATACTTTTCTTGAATTCCTTATCGTTGATTATAGCTTCATAAATCAACAGACAAGCTTGGTTATCTTGTTTATATTCTCATGTACTAGGCTGCGTTGGGAAGAGCTGAAACTGATTACTGATTGGCTTTATGTAGTCAGTTGTCTATGTATGTAGTTGGTGGATTGGGTTGTCTTTTCATCCACGTGGAGAGCCAGATGTTTTAAGAACTTGAAGAACTTTGATGTTGAAAATTTGTTTATGGGGTTATGGTCATGCACATGTGGAAAGTATTTATACATGTGCCAGGTTAATCTATACTGTTTCAAATGATGTTTTAGGTTCTCATAAATTCTAATGCAGAGAAATTTGCAAAATCCATGGTTTCAAAAATGTTTTAGGTTCTCATAAATTCTAATGTGGAGAAATTTCCAAAATCCACGGGTTCAATGCATTGCCAGCACCCAGCAATGACCAGAATAGTTGGTGTCATACTTCTAGTCTTTGTTGTGATCCATGCAGACAAGTTGTGATCCATTTCCTGTCTTACTTTCAACTTGGAACTGTTGGAGTGTGAGTGGGCTTAACTGTGTAATTGACCTGGGAGACAAATGCACAGGATTAATAAGATTAAACGTGTGCAATGCAATGTTTTTTTGGGAAAACGGTTACTGATATACATGGGCCAGTTTGAGTTATTACATATTTGCAGTATAATACTTTTGATTCTTACACATTGTTCATTCTTTCAGCAACTATAGATTATCTTATGTTTTTGCACCTTTTGTTTGTTCATGTAGCTCCAGAGGTGGTTGAAAGGCCTGGCGATAATTCATTATCACGGCTTAAAACGTTATATATTCAAGCCAAAGAGCTATCAGAGAGTGAAATGAAGTATGTCTGAATTGTCTCTGATTTAATGCATTGCTGCTGTCCGTATTTTCTATTTTGTTTTGCAAAATTCCCTCCAAACTTTTAGGAATATCACTCAGCTAAACTTGAATGCCTGCTACACGTATATTATTGACAATCTTTCTAATTTATAAATCATTGTCCACGTACTTAGAGATGCATATTTCATCTCAGCTACTTTCTTCCTTTGCTTTTGCAGTGTTTCCGGTCAATTGCTAGGGCAACTGGATGCATTATTGCCGTCTGGAACTGCAGGACAACATCGAAGAAAGATAGGTTTGTACCTGTAACAAGCAAATTTTAGAAGAACTGTTTTCGTCTATGCAATGATGGAAATTTTCATGCAAATGCTTAATAGGATAACTGGTTCTGCCTATATGGTGTTGAAAATTTTCATGACTGCCAAAGCTGTGTACTAATATTTGCTGTGATATCTGTCTCTTGGTCAGGCTACACTATGTGCTATTATTTATACTATATTATTATATCAATAAGGATTTGTAGTTGCACAAAGTAAATTTCCATAATTACCCTTATGTTAAGTTCTTTTATTCTTTCTATCATTTTTTTCTTTTCATCTAACTTCCAATTTATTTTCATGTTTTCTCTCAGTTTTTCATTTATTGTATTCTTTTGATCATACTCAATTTTCTTATTTCAATTAATAATTTTTTTGTTCAATGTAAAATTACAAAATTTATTTATTTTGATTTTTTTATATATATTTTTCTTTAAACTTATTATCTTTATTTGTGTATTATCTCGAATTATCCTTTTTTCAAATCCTTTTTGATATTTCTTAATTTTATTATTTAAATATCCTTTATACTTTCTAATTTTAATTAATCTTGTTTTTATTAAGTAAAATGCTACAATTTATAATTTATAAATAAATTTGCACATGCATAGAATGTGTAATTTTTGCTGGTATTTCTTAAATATGCTCACCACTTCCACTAAAATATGTTTGCTTTTCCAATTTCTTGAAAACATGCACATGAGGAAGGAGAATGTGGAAGAAGTTTAAATCTTTTCCTAAATATTGCAAACTATTAGAGGAATAGGATGGGATGCAATTGCTAATTAATTATAGAATGGGGTGCAATATCATTGCATGTTAGGTTTACATGCTGTAGTGTTCAAGAAATGAAATTGATCTGGAATTTGATGGCATCTACCTAAAAATTAGTGGCTTGCACTTCATTTTTGGAACTTTCTGTCCTTGTAAATCATCTGTTACTTGTCAATACAACTTTAAAACTTCAAAAATCACAGAAGGTGGTGAGCAGAAGAAGAAGAGGATGAAGGCCGATTCAGAAGTCCTCAGACAATCAACTTCCATGCGAAGCCACCTTGAGTCGCTTGCAAATTTGAAGGGTGAACAAGTATGTGTTCAGCTTTGAGTTTGTCCCTTAGTTACTAATGTGGTAGTTACCATGTGCTGCACATGCAAGCGTGTCGCTGATTGTGATCTTCTCTCTAATTTAGGTGGCAGCAAGGATCAGACAAGAGGAAACTGGAAAGGATGAATGGTTTGTTGTTAAAGTAATCCATTTTGACAAGGAAACGAGAGAGTAAGTGTTGCTCCCTAATTGTTGTCATCTCCATTGGCAAAAGCTATTTTCATCCTCTCGGGAAACATTGAGAAAACATCAGGCATTGATTTAAGATAGGAGAACACCAACAGATTAATATAAAATTTGATTTTTCAGTTGACTACATTTACTTATCCATTCAGCTATCATAATTGTATCTCTTTGTAGATTTGATGTCCTGGATGAGGAACCTGGTGATGATGAAGAAGGCACTGGGCAAAGGTTGGTATTTCTTCTATCGTTACTTCTGGATTATTTAACTTCAAAAGCATGATATACGAAAGAATGTGGTTGGCTTCTCCTGTAAAGTTCTCATATTTCAATTCTTAACTCTTAGGCTGCCAGTATTTTCTGTTTCAATATCCCATACTCCATGTATTTTTTTATGCCTTGCTGCTTACAGGAAATACAAGCTGCCTATATCGCATATTATACCTTTTCCCAAGAGGAGTGATCTCTCTAATGCACCTGACTTTCCTCCCGGAAAATCTGTTTTGGCTGTTTATCCAGAAACCACTACACTATATAAAGCAACCGTTGCTCAGGGTCGCAAGGTATTTGTTTCTCATCGTTGGTTGTATTAACAGATCGCGAATAATCAAAACTAACATTTGTTCCATTTTATATATGTGGCGTGATGCTGGTGAATTACGATCATGTAGAGGAAGATTGATGAGTAAGTGAAATTCTCCTTTCTCCTAATGTCATCCAAAACAATCCTGCATAACTTTTATTCAGTTAAATCTGCTTTTCAAGATTTCATTTGGTTATTCATTGTTTTCTTACTTCTGAACTACCAAAATATGATTTTTGGCTATGACAGTTACGTTTTGGAATTTGATGATGACGAAGAGGACGGATCTTTGCCCCAACGTTCGGTACCCTTCTACAGGGTTGTTCCCCTTCCAGAAGGATACAGTCAGTGATTATATTCTGGTTTATAGTTGTTAAAAGTTTGGGGTCGAGGGGCTTGTGCCTCTATGTATCTATTTAATCTAATAACGGCAATAACTCCTACCAGATTGTATCCACGTCAATAATTTAGAGCAGTATTAATTCATCAGTCCAAGTGTTTCACAGTTAAAACAGTTGCTGTTATACTTTAATCTCCATATGAGATGACTGCACATTGTCAAGCTATTGAGGATTAACATCTTATCATGCCTTGTGGTTTGCTCTTGATATTGCCACGGGTGGTTTGGAAAATGACCCATTCATGATGCGCTTTGCAATCCAATGGTTTGCCGCCTCAGATAAGTGCACACCATCCCAGCTTATGACGTTGGAAGGATTTGCACAAGAGCCAGCAAAGACTTCACTTCCATTTACCTTTGCTCTGCATCCACACCAAACACCATAGCCAATTCCATTACAGCCACAGCAGATCCGACAAAGGGTCGTCAAATCCTCAGAACAGCAAGATAGATGCTCATTGAATCCCAAAAATTCTTAATTTATTTCAACAAAACAGAACATATGCACCAACGGCCACATTCTTGCCTACAAAATCAAAGCCCATATTGCCAAAGCTAAAGTTTCTTGTTGGGTCCCGGGCATGAAGACAGATAATAGAGTTCAACAAATGGTTGTTGGGCGTCACCTATCTCAAGTTTTGTTTCTATATAGTATTATAAATTAAACCAAAATGTGATAATCAAGTGGATTGGAAAATTCTCAGATAAGAACAGGGGTTCATTAGTCACAAGGCTTGTCTATTGGCATCGGTTGCGACAATGACTGCTGATAATTAATTTCACAAAAACTTGAACCACACCGTTCGTTTTCTAGTCATAAAACCAATTATAATCATGATCAAAATCGTTGTTGCCACTGATGAGTTGTATGCATCATGACAGCATTGGGCATGTGACATGATTCAGACAGGCAGAAAAAAATAAAAATTGACTCATATACCCATAGCAGAGAAGCAGCCCTCGTCATGATTATAGCCTTATAAAATAATGATCATAATTATTACTGACTATGTTTGTTTGCCAGCCTGGGGGAAAATTTTAAATAGCCCAAAAACTTGAGTAGATAGGGAAATTCTATATATGTATAATAATAATAATAATAATAATAATAATAATAATAATAATTGAATGATGTAATAGTATATAAATTTATGAGGTAATAAAAATAAATGTGAGTAAAAAAATTATAAAGATAAATATTAATTTGATTATTAGTAGATATAATATTTAAAAAATTATTAGTTACTTTTAAAAAACTAAGAGTGAAAATAAATTTAAATTTAAATTTGAATACGAATAAAATTTATATAGTAAAATATTTGATTTATAAAATTTTTAAATAATAATAAATAATATAAAATTTAAAAACAACATAATAAAAAGGAAATACTGAATGTCACCATAAGGTGTATGCATCATGACAGCAGCAGCATGGGAATATGATTCAGAGAGGCAGGAAAAAAATAAAAATTGACTCACATACCCATAGCAGAGAAGCAAACCTCGTCTTGATTATAGCCATATAAAATAATGACCATAAAAGAAGACAGAAACTATTAATGAATATGTTTGTTTGCCAGCTCACTAGTTGGGTGATTTTAGTGGGAATAAAAATTTTGTTTGATTTGTAAAATTTTTATAGATGAAAAAACTATATAAATATATATTTAATATTTAATAATAATTAGATAATGTAATAATATATAAGTTTATCAAGTACTAAAAAATGAATATAAATAGAAAAATTATAAAGATAGGTATTAATTTGATTGTTAGTATATATAATGATTGAAAAATTATTAATTAATTATGAAACATAAAAGTAAAAAAATTATAAATTTAAATAAAATTTGTATAATAAAATATTTAATTTATAAGATTCTTGAAGAATAATGAATAGTATAGAATTTGAAAATAAACATAACCATTATTTATAATTGAAAAGAAAATAATGAATGCCATCGTCATAGTATGCATCATGACAGCAATAGGCATGGAACATGATTTAGAGAGGCAGAAAAAATTAAAAATTGACTCAAATACCCGTGGCAGAGAAACAACCCTCGGCATGACTATAGCCCTTATAAAATAACGACCAAAAAAGAAGACAGAAACTAGTAATATTTATCGTTGAAAAGAAATTAATAAATGTCATAATCACCATAAGGTGTACGCACCATAAAAGAAGACAGAAACTATTAATGACTGCGTTTGTTTGCGGGCTATCTAGGATGGGAGAAACATTTTGGTGACTTGGTAGGAATAAAAATTATATTTTATTTGAAAGATTTGTGTTAATAGAAAAATTATATATATTTAATATTTAATAATAATTAAATAATATAATAATATATAAATTTATAAGATAATAAAAAATAAATATTAATAGAAAAATTATTAGTTATTTATTAAAAGATAAGAGATGAATAATTTAAAATTTGAATTTAAATAAAATTTATATAATAAAATATTTATTTTGTAAAATTCTTTTAAATAATTATCAATAGCGTAAAATTTGAAAACAAACGTAACCATGATTTATAGTTGACAAGAAAATAATGAATGTCATCGTCAACTTGACTCTTTGCAGTGGTGATCAATTCATACTTGGCACTATGCAGATCCACGTGGACTGTTGCGGCCTTAGAGAGCTTTGATCTTGGCCCGATAATTTCATCCTTGAGCTGTTTGTTAAATTCAACAGCTACGTCATTTTGGCTCTTGACACAACCATGCTCATCAAGATAACCAGGCTCAGGATGCTGCACCTTGACGGTGGCCCCCGGCAAGCAGCCAATGGGGCCAGTGTTGTGTACCCAGAAAGTCCTTGCCCCTCTTTTGTACAGATTCTGCCATGGAAAGCATTCCCCATAAGAGGACAAAACAATGTAAACTGCTGTCAACTTTTCTGACGCAACTTACATGGACTTGTGCCGTGAGCTCCCTGACCATGTTAGCAACATTTGCTTTCTGGAGTTGGAAGCTCAACTTCCGTATACCTGCCGCGACGTCGTTCTGCCCCATATCGAGCACGACGTCTTTAGATGAGGTTTTGGTTGACCTTTATAAAAAGAAATACGCGTTCCTGTCTTTAAACTGAATGCACTGCTCAGCTTGGATTTCAAGAGAGAAGGGGCTGACGCCAGTCTCAAACCAAGACTCCTTTGGCCGCAGTACGGTTGCACCACCTGTTGCAAAGTTTGCACCATGCCGGAAATTGGACCCTACGGCATCCAGGTAGGGACTCAAATACGGCAGCCCCAGATGGCCAGCCTCATCACATCATAAGATCATCCAAACCATGTAGAAATGAAAAAAGACATCTAATTAACTAGGTAGCTTTGTTGTAACTTGTAAGTGGAAATTATTAGGCCAGTTGTAATATATTACCAATAAAGTCAATGATCAGGCGCCCATCGGAGGTCCTCTCCTCCGGCCTACCGAAGTACGTCTGACCAAGGGAAGATTCCGGTGGATAGAACGCTGCTGCCATTCCTCCGGTGTCGAAATTCGAATCGCTGAAGTTGTATATTTCAGGGTAATGAGAGGGTAACAAGTTCACCTTACCAGCATTTGCTAGGAAGATTGATGGTAGCAAGACCACAAGAACAAATATTCTGAAGAACTCCATTATGGTACTAAATTGTCCTAAAGCCAAGACTTGAGTGTAGGAGAGCAGCATCAGTTAGATATACAGAGGCCCAGGTGATTTCTGATGCACGCAGTTCATGGGATACAGTGGTCTGAGCATTTAGTATGGAAATCTTGCGGGCTGACTAATGTGCTCTAAAGTCTAAAGGCAATGTGAAAGGATGAACGAGTGTGTTTTAATTTTCAACGAATCTATTGCATGTTGGATTTACTGCAATCTCCCTCTTCCAAGTTTGGCATTGTCTGTTATCAAAATTTAATGTCTATTTTTAAATATTTTTATTTTAAATATAACCCATAATTTCAACAATGTGCATTTTTTGCATATAAAATTTTCATCCAATATCTAATTAACTGATATTTGTGACGTTTGAAAGCCGGCTCTTTTTTTTTTATTCTGTAAAATTTTAGATTAATTGAATACTCTGTTAAAACGTGACATTCTTCTTAAATTATTATTGAATTATTCTTTCTAAACTGTCAATTCTTCTAAGTTTGTTTTTCTTCTACAAGTTAAAATTACTTAAAAATTCTCAAAACTAAAATATGATTGTTGAAACACCTATATTAATCATAATTACACAAAAGTTAAACAAATTAAGTGAAATTCTTATCAATTACTCTGCAAATAATTCCACTAATTTTCTAACCACCAACTTCAAATAGATGAAGTCATTTTTTGGTAATTGAATCAGGTCATGCTGAAACTTCTTTTACACCATTTTGACAATACTTCCGATGTGGGACCCACGGGGGCATCAAATTTAGTGACAAACAATGACAAGCAGCAGCATCAGACCTTTTAAGTTGCTGCAGTGGCTTGAAATATATGTATGCTAGTAACAAAGAACTTGAACTTCCTCTGTGGGGGCGGGCCATGGTTAGAATTGGCTGTGACAGTTATACTTTGCAATGGGAGACCAAGCTTCGCGAATGAACAAGCATTTCAAAAGGATCAACTTTTGCTTGTGGCGTGCTCTTGTGACAATGATTGGTGGATTAGACAAGGAACATTCATTTTACCTTTTTATCCATTGACTAGCAGCTTCAGGAGAGGGGTTTTTTTTTTTTTTAAATTATGATATATATTTTTAGATATTTTTTTTCAAAAAATTATATAAAAATAAAAAAATAGATAAAAATAATAATAATAATTGAATGGATGTTTTTTGAGGGATTTGTGCAAGAACCAGCAAAGAATTTCACTTCCATCCATTTATACAGAAAGAAGCAAACAAATTAAAAAAAGTGACGATTTTTCGCAAGATCATTGACATTGTGATAGCCATTGTAAGTTCAAATATTGTATGCTTCTGTGGTACCCATTTGAATCAGAAATTATTCAAACCAATCTTCTCAGGAAGATGATAGGTAAAATGAACATCAATACCTAGCAAGGTTATGCATCATGATTGTAACCTTTAAAATTACAACCATTCTAGAAGACAGGAAATGTTAGATATAAATAAATAGTTTTAAATCAAAATTATAAAAAATAAAAATTAAAGAAAAGGATCAAAAGAAATTGAAAATAGAGAATATTTGAGTGAAAATGTAATTGTAATTATTTACGCAAATATTTAAAACTTGACAGTTATATTTATTTACAATCAAATCAATATATATATATATATATATATATATTCACGTTAACACATTTTTATTTAATAAAATTAATCATTATTTTTATATATTATCATATTATCTAATATATACATACATATTATACACACACACACACACACAGATAAATTCAAACAAATCAAAATTTCTGTCCCATAAAATCGTAGCCTTTAACAAAGGATTAAACAAAAAATGATAGAAGGAAGGTAATAAAAAGATACAGAAAAATATATATTTATATATATATATATATATATATTAAAATTAGAGGCAAACTAAATAAATTGTAAAAAACTAAAATAAAGATAAATTACTAATTTTATATTCGGTAACAAAACGCGTGTGTTAATCATATTCAGTGCCATTGCTAAA
Source organism: Avicennia marina (assembly GCA_019155195.1). Lineage (NCBI taxonomy): Eukaryota > Viridiplantae > Streptophyta > Magnoliopsida > Lamiales > Acanthaceae > Avicennia > Avicennia marina. The sequence goes on from CM032765.1 coordinate 13,815,823, forward strand.
TAAATAAAAATTAAACGGATGGGCTGGGCGTGAGGTTTTTGACTAATTTGAACACTTTTTCTGCTTGTCAAAAATTTGTCCAATACAAATTTTTTTTTTTTTAAAAAAAAAAACATCTCCCACAAGTGAAACAAATTCTGAGTAGTTATTAGACAAGAGTTGAGGCCACGTTAGACCAATATTTTCATTATTTTTATCTTATCAAGATTTCCGCATAAAAAAAATGCTATTTTCCAAAAATAATTTTTTTCCCTCTCTTCACACTTTTGAATAGTTTTCAACCCAAATTCTTATTCCCAACAATCGCGCACATTCACGCATGACTAAATTATTCGCTCTAATTTATAGTATTTGTTATGACTTTGACAATGAGGTTTGGATAATAATTTTTATGACTAGGACAAAAAGTTTTGGATAATTACATTTACTCTTAAACGTGCAATGACTAATATGCCTTTAATACAACATACATACATACATACATGCATACATATATATATTAATTAGTAAAAGTAGCAGTATCTATACGCGTGTAAATTTATTTAAAAATTTATAATTTTTTTATATTTTATGTAATATGAAAAATATTAAAAATTAAAATTATAAAAATATTTAAAGATCAAAAGTATAAAAAATATTTATAATAGAAAATAAAGAAACATTTAAAGAATTTAAAATGAGAATAAATTTGAGAGGGAGCATATATTAAAATGGCAAGTTAAAGGAGAAGAGAAAAAGAAAATGATAAAAGAATAAGAGAATTTAAAATAAAAATAATTATATAATTTCGTAATCATAAATCTTGATTAATTCAATAATATAATATAATATATATATATATATATATATTATTTTACTCCTTCGAATTTCATATATTAGTCTTTTATTTTTTCTTAGACTTTGATTCATTGTATACTATTCTTTCATGATTTTTAAATTTAATTTCTATATCCGTCTTAAATAATTGTCCTCACACATAGTTACGGGGCCCACCTATTGTGGGGCCCACATAGCCCAACGCTGAATCGGGCCTACACTTGTAACCGGGAAAAAAAACTTTTATTATATTATTAATTAAATAAAATTCGTAAGAGAAAGACCTTCGGCGAAAGTGACAACGATGTGTCGAAGCGCGGCAAGTTCCTGGGAGGAAAGGTAGCAGGGTTTCTTGTTTCTTCATTCCGCGTATCTTCATGGAGAGGATTAGATAATCCTGTGAGTATGCTAGGCAATGTCGTTGAATTGTGTATTGCTTTTCTATTAATTTGCTGATCGTCGCCGTTGGGGATTTTGGTTTTGACCACAACTCTGTATTTTTGGCCTACATTTCAAGTCATCATTCAATTTACGTTTCCTCTCCCCTTTTCTAATGTCGTGTATGGCGTGAACTTTATAGGCGTTTCCCGTGTGCACATTGAAATTTCGTGAGTTGCGTGGTTTGATTGTTTTTCACGGATCTCTATTTTTGTGTTCCGGCCACTCGACAAATTATTGAGTGGTTTCGGACAAGGTAACGTTACGTGTCGATATTATCAGATATGACGTATACAAATTGTTTTGAAGTGACCTAGTCTTTGAAGGTCTATATTGTTCAGTCGGCCCCCCACGGGAATCGTTCGCCGTCCTTTTCTTTTCATTGATCATTACTTCACAGTTCACACGTAATTGAATTTTCTTTTGCGAGCGATGTATATGGGAAGTTGACATTAGGAATTTCAATTGTATACCATTTTACGTATTTGTTTTGCTTAGCATCTGGATTTGGGTTTTGGAGGGTTACTGTGTTCGAGGATTTTGCTTGATTCACCTCTTGGTTTTGCTAGTGGAATTGAGGTTCTTGTAGGATATTCGGCGTGATTGATTCTATTTAGCCTCTCGGGATATCCTGTTCTCCGTTGGATTCTTGAGGTAATTGATTTTGATAGGCTTTGCAGATTTGCTGTGCTGTAAAGAAGACAAGGTTGTGCTGTTTTAAGAGTTTTTGTGGGATAGATATCTAATTTGATGGGAAACAAAAATTCAAGCCCTGGAGATGAGGGTAGTTGGGGGCGACCTTCAATGACTGGGACTAGTTCTGCATCCGGGTGGCGGCATGAACATGCTCAATCATCTTTTTCGCGCTATGCTCAGAGCTATCCTGTGGAGCATCCTTATCCAGCACCAGCAGCGTATCCACCACAGGATCAGTACTATGCTCCTCCTCAAAATTATGAGAGTCCATCCCAATCTCATGCACCGCAAAAGAAGCTTGACAGGAGGTATTCAAGGATTGCTGACAACTACAATTCATTAGAGGAGGTATGTTTGCACAAATTTTGGCAAGAGGTCCTCTGAGTCTGCTCTCCTATATGACATTAATTGATGAACGTCCAATTTTTGGAAGTTGAGAATAGTTTATAAAACATGGTAGAAACCTAGAAGCTTGAATGGAAACAAGCATTTCAAAATACTAAAATTAGGAGGATAGCGAGATTGGTATGTTAATGAAAGGTGGAAGATACGAATGGATGCAGTTTACGCTGGGGTAGGTTTACAACACTCGATGCTGTTTTTGATTTTCAATGTTTTTGTAATGCTTTATGAAACATAATTATTTGAATGGTTGCTTGATGGGTTCCATTATTTCCCCTTCTGTAATATGCCGTAAATCTCTTAAGTATTTAGTCTTTTACAAAATATTTTAAATATGATTTTCCCCCCTTCAGGTGACTGAAGCTCTTACACGTGCTGGTCTTGAGTCTTCCAACCTAATTGTTGGAATCGATTTCACTAAGAGTAACGAATGGACAGGTTCGGTATTTTTATTTTTCACCTTTTCATTTATGTGTTGAGCATAAAACTCGTGGAGAGATGACGTGAGCTTGGTTCCATCTTCAGGCAAAAGGTCATATAATGGTAGAAGCTTACACCACATTGGAAGTGGCATGAATCCATATGAACAAGCAATATCTATTATTGGGAAAACCTTGTCGGCTTTTGATGATGATAACTTGATCCCCTGTTATGGGTTTGGAGACGGTAATACATGACAAACTTTTGGTTGTTATTGAAGTTTGTAATTGGCTTATCCAAAAATTAACATTTTAGTTTTTCTGATTAATCTTGGCAGCAACAACACATGATCAAGATGTATTTAGTTTCTATCCTGATGAGAGATTTTGCAATGGATTTGAGGATGCCTTAAGTCGATACAGAGAAATTGTTCCCAATATTAAACTGGCAGGTTAATTATCTATCTATCCTGTTTTCTGGGCCTAGTGTCTGAATGCTTAGTAATTTTACTGCTTACACTTTTATCACTTTGCTGTAGGTCCAACGTCATTTGCACCAATAATTGAAATGGCTATGACTATTGTTGAACAGAGTGGAGGCCAGTATCATGTTCTACTGGTTATTGCAGATGGACAAGTATGTGTTATTTTCATACCTTGTCCATAATTTTGTCAGTGCTCTTTCCTTGTATATTGTGTTGGTCTTATATGTCTCAGACATATTGCCCCTATTTGTAGGTTACGAGAAGCATTGATACCAAAAATGGTCAGTTAAGTCCACAAGAACGAAAAACTGTTCAAGCAATTGTTGAAGCTAGGTTAGTTTTTGCAGAAGTATTCCAGATTATGTTTATGAACTTTGCCTGATCTTAATGTAATTTTTATATGATATTTGCAGCAAGTTTCCTTTATCTATTATTTTAGTTGGGGTTGGAGATGGCCCCTGGGATATGATGAAAGAATTTGATGATAACATCCCTGCTCGGGACTTTGACAATTTCCAGGTCAGTTGCTTGCTTCAGATATTGTGCTTTCCAATAAGCTGGGGTGTTTTTTTTTCTCTTTTGTGATGATTTTTTTGGGTTCTTGTTCTTCAGTTTGTCAATTTTACAGAGATTATGTCCAAAAATACACATCAATCTCGAAAAGAGACAGAGTTTGCTCTGGCAGCACTGATGGAAATTCCATCTCAATATAAAGCAACCATGGAGCTTAATTTATTAGGGTAATCTTTACTTCACTCTGCTCTCCCTGCATGCATGTTTGTTCTGCCTCTCTGTGCATGACACCTCCTGGTTCATGTGCGGCAATATCGAATTCTTATTAATTTTTCATGGTCCATGTGATCTAGTGGAAGGAGAGGAAATACTCATGAGCGGGTCGCTCTTCCTCCTCCAGTCTTTGGTGCTGGTTTTCGTTCTGTTTCAAAGCCCTCATGTGCATCCACTTTTAAGCATAGCTCAAGTTCATTCTATGAGCAAAATATTCCTAAGGATGCTGCCCCACCTGCTCCAACTTCTACCTATGAACAACAGGTATACCTGTGTATATTTATGTACATATTTATACACTACTTCTACCATAGAGCATCTCAACAACTACCAAATAACGGTTTTTTCTTCAATATCATTTACCAGTTGTTTCTTAACTACAAGTTTTCCTGTCGTTTAACATTTACATCTCTCGTTTAACAGATATGCCCAATCTGCCTTAGCAATCCCAAGGACATGGCTTTTGGCTGTGGTCATCAGGTAAATCTTTTTAGTGATTTATTGCAACATGGTGCTACAAGAAGATTTGTAGAGCCTGATATAATTTTTTTTAATACTTTTCTCAGACATGCCGCGACTGTGGCCAAGACCTTCAGCTATGTCCAATTTGCCGTGGTCAAATTGTGACCAGAATAAAGCTCTACTAAGCTGCTCGCCTGCAATTTTCATATGAGTTCCGGCTCGAATTCTGTGTATTGATGCCTGATGAAGAAAGGTGGTGTGGCTTGCCTGGAAATATGGAAATTCTTTATACTTGTGCCTGGATGCCGTACTCTTGAAGTCTTAGCTTTGTCTACATTATTTGGTTGCCATATCTTTATTCTTTGGTTGTGTATAAGAAACATAGGTTAAATCAAACGTAGGCAGTGTGATGGAAGTTTTATTGTGTCCATTATTTTCGCAATTACGAGTTCTTTTGATTAAGAGTATGATAATACATGAAATTAAGTTGTTTTCATGGACTTCGTGATGTTCTAATGGTGAATGAAATTGTTTGTGCGTTTGCATTTCGATTTGAGTTTACTCCTTTGTTGTTGATTCTCTGTTGGCAGTTTTGAATTCGAATCTTCTTTCACGTTTTCATTTGTAGCAATAATGGGCCTTAAGCCAACTGTTTCGAAGTCTTACAACTATGCATATTCTTGCAGCCTCGATTATTATGCTTGATTCCTCTCATCATCACCTTCACCTTCGTCTTATTGTTTATTTAATGTTTTCAACTAATGAATAGCCTTCGCCTATATAAACATTACTAAAGACTGTTGGAACAGAACCAGCCTCTTGGGTGTAGGCTACGATGGATTTGATCTAATATAATAGCAATGAACTAGGTTTAAAACTGATCTTAGAGGGTCAAATTTGGAATGTTGTTTAATTTTCATATTGCCGCCGGCCCTCAGCGTTCTAACATTACTTGACAATATTTGGTTTGAGATTTTGCTGTGAATGAAAAATGTGTGGCTAGTAAAATTTTGATATGTTAAAAATTTTGATTTGTATGAATTTTTGTGATTTTATATACACAAAATTTATGATAATAATTAAATGATATAATAGCATAAATATGTATATAAATAATAATTTGTTTTCAAAGTGTAAATATATATGAATGTGAACATGTGTATGTTAATTATAAGTAGGATAGCAATTGAATTTTGAATATTTGTCCATATATTGAAGAGAATAATTTAAATTTCATTTTTAAATAAAAAAATTTGTTGAGTTATATGTATGAATTGAGTAAATTGTGAAAGAACGAAAGTGTGCAAATCTTGAAACAAACATAACTTGTGCGTTCTCTCTATAATTCTGTAACGAGTCAATTTTCATTTATTCTAAAACATATTCACAAGAAAATATGTCCACTTAAGAGTACATATAGGGGTATTTGTTTTGAAATTCAATAATATATTTTTAGGTTTATTTTTTAAAAATTATATAAAAGTACAAAAGAAGAGGAAAGAAAATTAAAAAATATAGTAATTGTAGGTCAGAATGAGCGTGTGTATTTTATTTTATTTTGGGAAAGATTGAAACCAAATACAGGCAAAATTTTGCCAACCTGGTGATCATCCTATAACACCGTCCATGACTTTAATTAACAGAAGAAATATCAAAGCTTCAATTAACCGAATGCCAACAAGTCCCATTGATTTGCAGTTTATTTTTCTTTCAATACACATGCAGTTCATCGAAGGGCAGGCTCCTTTCCTAACCTATTTCACCAAAAAAAGAATTGCAATAAATTGATGGGTCTGCAACGTGGGTCGAGAACAGGATGATATGGGTCGAATTTAAAGCGGCTGAATCCGGTGTACGTACTCCATGATTGGACGATGATTCAGTACATGTCCTCTTTCTTGGAATCAATGCATATGCACCCAACCAACTGGAGAGTGGAGACCTAACAACCACTTCCATCACATGCAACAATACAAAATTGCTTGCATAACCTGAAATGATGGGGGTATCTGAGAAAGTGACAGCCCATCTTCTTCTTACATATCGTTTCTCTACCAAGTCATCGGGTCCACTTCTTGATCACCTCACCCACTAATTCTCCCTTCTCTCCAGTGGCCATGGCCTCAAGTGCCCAGCTTTCTTACCAGACACTGAAACATGAGATTTGGTTCGATGAAGACGATGCTGGAAAGAAGGTGATTGGGAGGCCGAGATGCTCCAGGCTCGGAAGGTTGCCCATCAGGAGAGAACCGAGGGTGGAGATCCCGAGCCCGAAGAGATTTGTAAGAAGAAAAGCAAGGCTGGTAAAGGTTGCATGGAATAAGATGCGCAGACGGTTGAAGGAATGACAATCCCAATTTGGTGATCGTTTTGCTGGAAATTATCTGTTCATGCAGGTCTCTCCAACCCGATTACAGTATGCTGATAACGGTGGTAAATCTTTTGTCAAGGGCCATGACAAAAGATTGCTTGAGCTCTTCCAGGTTTTACGACCCCAAGATTGCTTGAGTTATGTAACGTCTCGCTGTTCTTTGCAAGAAGCTATTAGGGGATGTATGCCATCTAGTAAGTGTACAATACGTTATGCGATACTTAACTTGTCCAAGAAAATTTGGTTCATATAATCTGTTCTTTGCACCAACAAAGCAGACCAAAGTAGCATGGGATCAGCAGCTAATTCTGTGTTACTACACCAGTTCATTTACCTACCTGGAGCTGTACAATAGGGTTACAATCTGTTATGATTCAATGACAACTGAAATGTTTTAGTGGCACAACAGGTGAATCCAGAGTTTTTTATTAGATTTATCTGCACTCAGCTGCAGCATCCACCTCTTTGAGAGACTGCCACATCTCTGCCACCTGCTGGACCTTGAGGCCGTCCGTACCCAACTTTGATGCCCGATGACTGCAATTTAAGCTCAAACTTATTAATTGTGCATTTAACATGAAATTGTTACAAAACAAATTAGGCAAAGTCCAAGTATCTGTGTTTGCACGTAGATTCGAAAGAGCCCCAGCTCGGGATGAAGCAACAAGTATGCTTCAAAACCATAATCTATTCAAATTCTTGGCCCCTTTCTTTTTCATTGACGTTAAATTCGAAAGTGACAATTCATATTTCAAGTTTGGCATAATAATGTCAAAATCAAAGGTGCAGTATTTCAAAGCAAAACAGGAACAATGGACCAAATTTTCAAACGTACAAGCTATTAAAAGAAAAGATAATAATCTATCGGCCATGATACCGACAATGCATGGCACAAGTAAAAAGAAGACAAGGGTGTGCTGCTTATGTTCTAAGAGCATGTAACCCATCAACCCAAAGATCAGTGCTCACCTCGTTAGATACATCAAAGACGCCTTCTTGAATCTTCTGAAGTATCTGGGCAGCAGTCCTAGTGAATGCCTGCAGATAAAATAATGCAAAAAATTGAGCCTACATTGGGATAACAGGTAGTTCTAAAATTACTGTAAACAAGTTCTTTATGTTCGGCTTCAAATGTAGCACCTCCTCGACATTCTGGGCTGTTCTTGCAGATGCCTCCAAGAATAGAAGTCCATTTTCCTTTGTAAACTGTTCTCCCTCTTCCTTGCTTACAGCTCTTCCATGAGCAAGATCACTCTTATTCCCTACGAGCATTATTGTCATATTTGGGTTTGCATGTTGCTGAGCATCTTCCAGCCAGCTTGCAAGATGATTAAATGTCTCCCTCCTAGGCAACATATGGCACTCCAGGTCAGGGAAGACTCATTCATTTTGCACAATAATTCATCTGGCTGAAGAAACAGTTTTTCCCCCACTCCGACTATAACAAAGTTTGAACATCAAATACTTTAGTATCACTTTCTTCCAAGGAAATGGAGAATCCCCTTTGATATTATATTCCCTTTGATACATATTGATTTAAGCTAAAAAAAATTCATAAATCAGCCAATATGTTAAGCATTGGTATAATTGATCCAAGCCACGGTCACTAATGACCAAGAAGAGAGCAAATTGAAGTACATACATGTGCCCCATCATACTTTAGTCATCAATAGCTTCCATAATGTTGGTCCGGGTAGGTAAACTTTGATACCAAAAACTGAAACTAGTATATCAAAGATCATGAAGCCCCATGAAATATTAACTGTGTTCATTTTAAGTGCAGGTTGGATAACAAATACAATGCTTAAACAAATGTATAAGAAAAACAAATTACCAATGCATATAGGAAGTGTATAGTTATTCATCTACCTGGTGATATCATAAACCAGAAGAGCCCCAGCTGCTCCTCTGTAATATGATCTAGTGATGGACCTGAAGGACTCTTGACCAGCCTAGTAGATGAATGAACTATTTGGTTCACTTATACTGTAAAGATTAAAATATACCAAATGCAACTTTCATGGCCAAAAAAGCTTTAACTCAATGATGGAAGAATAACAAAATTAAAATGATGTCCTAATTGGTCGGATTTTACATACATTAAAAAGATAAGGAACAAAGATGAAGACCAACAGTGTCAGGAACAGGATTCTTTCTATCAAAATTTGTGATGGATTGAATCATTGTATAATTGCCATATCATCTTAGAAACTAACTAGTCAAATATATGGATGATGTGATGGAGACGCGGGCATGTGCACACACATGCAATCAACCTCTCAGTTTAAAAATCGAAAAGAGTGGATCATGCTCCCAGGAGAACATGTACCACTGACTGAAAGTCAGGAACACTTTATGTCATGGAAAAGTAGGCCTTAATGCCATTATGTGCCAAACACCAAAGGAAAATGTGAAAAAAGAATAATTCATCTGAATTCGAATTTAAAATACAATGTGAATACACGCGAACTATGTAATTATACTGAGTCCTCAGTCAATGCAATTAAATCTGAAAAAATAAAAAATAAAAAAAACATCATTCTCAGAAAGAGAATCAATTCAGACTCACTCTCAACTACGTATCCTCATGCACACGATGAAACTGTAAACCAAAAATCAATTCCATTTGGGTTCATTGTTAAAACATCTTATGATCACTTTTGGATTACTGGCGAGGTTCAAAGGTATGTAGCAACCTAAACAAAAGTCATTTTGGATTGTCTGAACGCAGCCGGGACTCAAAATTTAGTAAAATTTATTCTTTTAGAATCAAATACTCAAAAGTATCCCAGCAATATATAATCGCAGCAAATCCTAAACCAGCACATAAAACTAAGCACATAAATTCTATGAAATGAAAATCAAAATTAAGTAAATTACAGTGTCCCAAATCTGAAGCTTAATCGGCCTGCCGTCGATTGTAACCATGCGAGCACCAAATTCAACTCCGATTGTAAGATCATGCACCGGCTGAAACCTCTTATCGGTGAATTGCAAAAGCAAACATGATTTCCCGACACCTATAAACACGATTCAGGATTAAAAAAACAAAATTGAACTAGGGTTTTATGATTTCGGAAAGAATTATAAATGAGGACGTTCATTTCCTTACCCGTGTCACCGATGATTATGTACTTGAAGAGGTAGTCGTACGGCATTCTTCTCTTAGAACTACAACGTCCACCAATTAGGAAGCTGAACGTCGACGTACGTACGCGTCTATCTTTAGCGGATTGCCCCTAGGAAGGAACACAGTTACAGAAGGAGACAAAAGCGTAGAAGCATTTTTATTTTCATATTAATTATTATTATTATTTTTATCATTATTATTATTATATGGCAAAAAGAAAATATCGGCTATGGAAAATATCTGGGCCAGCGGATTTCGGCTCAGTCGCTGGATTTGTTTGGACGCAGGTCTACCAAGTCATCAAATGCCAATCAAATGGCTTAGCCTCTCTACGATCCCTTGTCTGAGCTTAGTGTGGTTTAAAATTCTTATCTTCAAGTTCGCAATCTCGCCGTGTCTCCCTCTTCTTATGAACTGAGAGAAACAATGACTGGTGCGACGACGTTTCATCTCAAATTGCTTGAATGCTGTTGTGCCGCCAGCGTGCCAAGAGCTCATTTCACCGCCTCCGTTTCCAAGGTCTCTTGGCCGTCGCTCTCTACGAGGCAAATTCACTTCTCTCCACCCTCTTCTGCTTCGCTCAAGTCCAAGACTTCGCCTTTCAAGATTGTCCCGTTTGTTGCAGAGACATCAGACTGGGCCCAGAAAGAAGAAGAAGAAGAAGAAGAAGAGGGCAGTGAGATTGAATACGAAAGCGGTGAGGGGGCAGAGACTTCTAATGCCATCGATTCTTTTGCATGGGCGAGTGACGAGGAGAATGTGGATAGTGATGGTGGAATTCTGGAGGCAGTGGACGGCGGGGAGTCTTACCCTGAGCCGCCGGAGGAGGCCAAGCTGTTTGTTGGGAATTTGCCTTACAACGTTGACAGCCAGAGACTGGCTGAACTTTTTGATAAGGCAGGCGTTGTGGAAATTTCCGAGGTAGAAAGATTCTTCTGTTTAAGGCAATAAGGACCTGAAGGCTGTAAAAATTTTCTGATTTCATTAGTGTATCTTCTTCATTTCATTTTCTGATTCATGAGGTGAGAGTCAGAAGTGAGATATGAGGATGTATCTAATCTAATCAGGTCTTGTCGTTGTAGGTGATATATAATAGGCAGACAGATCAGAGTCGAGGTTTCGGATTTGTGACACTGAGTACCGTGGAACAAGCCGATAAGGCTGCGGAGATGTTCAATGGCTATGTAAGTTGGTTTTTATTTCTTCATTCCGGGTTTTTAGTCATTGTGAATGCCCGTTTCTATTTAGATGGATGGAAAGCCAATGCAGGGCGTCTTGATCTATGCATGGATAGAACTTTTGTGGAATGGGATTTTTGATAATCAGATTAAAAGAGTGTTTGGATGAATTTATGAATTTCTTAAAATATCATATTTGAGAGTTTCTAAATTTTTCAAGAGCGTTTTGCTAAATTTTCAAACGAAAGAATTTATGAGTTTTTAAAATTAATTTTTTTAAATTTATTTTCAAATATTTTATAAACTACTTCATCATCTAAATTAAAATGACATAAATATTTTTTTATTATATTATATTAATAATATTTGATTTGTTTTTATCATGTATTATACTAAAAAATTATAATTAACTATAATTATAAATTTTAATAAAATCTAATAAAATTTTCCATTCAAACACTTTATGAGTTTATTTCAAAAATAAAATATATAACTTTATAAATTATACGATCTTACAAATTATTTAAAATAAGTTTAGGCAAACACCCTCTAAGTTGCCAAAGACTTTGGTGATTCCTAAAAGGGAGGATGAGATGCCCAACATTGATGTTGAAACGTTGAACTAATCTGTTTTAGCCCAAGTTCTTGAATCTTTTGTAATCAGTTATACTCGTCGTACGCTCCCATAATGTCCATATATGTGAGTATAATTCGAAATGTGAGGTTTGGAGATCATCTTCTTGAATTGCTATGCTTCAGGAGTTAGATGGGAGGCTATTAACTGTAAATAAAGCAGCTCCTAGAGGAACTCAGCCAGAAAGGATGGCTAGAGTATATGAGCCTGCCCTCAGAATGTACGTTGGTAACTTGCCATGGCAAGTGGACAATGCTCGGCTGGAGCAGGTTTTCAGCGAACATGGCAAGGTGGTTGACGCCAGAGTAGTGTATGATCGGGAGACTGGACGCTCGCGTGGATTTGGTTTTGTTTCAATGTCGTCTGAGAGTGAACTAAACGACGCCATAGCAGCTCTTGATGGACAGGTAACTAAACATAAACATGACCCTCACCATTTGCCTTTTCACAAGGGGAAAATTTTGAACAGCGGCCAGTATTACTAGATATGGCTTTTTTGAAGTTTCTATTGTACAGAATTCTTGTCTCTATCAGCTTCTGTTAAATTCTTGTGCAGAATTTGGATGGCAGGGCGATTAGAGTGAACGTTGCTGAGGAAAGGCCCAGGCGTGTCTTCTGATTCATAGTTAACTGCATGCAGACGGGTGTGGAAATTGGAAAGATGTGAAGTTTTATTCGATGACTATTTCATAGGCACTGATTTTGCCAAAGGATGATGCTTCTTCTGCTACATAAAACAAAGATAAAAAATGCAGCACAAGAATCTGGAATATTTAGATTTGTGAATAAACAAATAGTTAAATAATACGGGATAATAAACCCAATCAATAGTCCCCTTGTCTCCTGGGTTTCGTCCAGAGATCAGGTTTGATGTCAGGCAACGGAAATTGCACTGCCCTTATTTTAATTTTTTGCCCACTTCTCCGCTTCTTTGTTACCAATCAAACGAGGCAGGATCTTTCCAGGAAAATGGTGCGTATAACTTGGATAGGAGACAACAGATTCATCAAGAGAGAACCATTCTCTTTCTTCCAACTTCTTAAAGCCCCTATAGGCTTAAAATTCCATCCTTTCATCGGAAACTGGTATGAGCTCATTCAATTGTGCAGGCTATCCTCCGCTGCCCCTACATGCGTGCTGAAGATTTACATGGAAAACAGGAACACTCCCATGAGCCATCGAATGTGATAGTCGTCAAATCACTTGGGAGTTGGGACCCTTTTCATGCCTTCAAAAAGGCTGTTCGGGTCTCTATCGGTTTCTCTGTGGCTGTAACAACAGTGTAAGAGGAAACTCCGGCAGGGCGGGACACACAACCGAGGTTGTATTGGAAATGCTTCAAAATTTATCCCCGTCAATCTTCGTTCTCGTGCTAGACGTAGAAACACAACCTCCACAGCGTAACATTGTCCTACAGGAGGGCCACATACATTTTGAAACAAGCGTTCCGAAAATAGTTTTAGATATAACTAGCATGAGCCTTTTAAGATGACAATCGCTGATTACAAGTCATGGAATTGTAGAAAGCAGGGCAAAGTTGTTCGTACCATCGAACAAAGCTCACCGGAATGCTTCTTCATCAGTTCCTCAACCTCAGTGGTATCGTTCTCTAAAATAAAGCGCAAGTCATCATCTATCTGAGATGAGACAAATGTGCAACTTCCCACCATTAAGATTATCATATGAAGCATCATACAAACCACAATTCCATTGTCCATCACAAATAATATATATATATATATATAGCAGACCCAGGATTAGGAATCATTTTGGGCTTCATATACCTGCGTAATCATCCAAAAAGAAATAAACAGACTGGTCTCAGTGGCGTTCAAAATTTTAAAACTGCATTCTCCCAATTTCACAACTCAACAAAAAGGTTAAGTGATGACGGGTGCTCCCCATGCCCGGAGTACACTAAGTGGTCATGATGCTCCTGTTCATGTAAATGCAATTGAAAGTCAAGAAAGCAAACTATGCTCAAACCAGATTCACTTAAAAAGGAACTACCATCACACAAAGCAATATACTGCAAAGGTGGTGGGCATTTGCTTTTCATTAAAACATCGTGGAAGTATAAAGCCTTTTGGTTTTCATGATGTAAGCTTTCACTGAGGCAATAAGTGTGATTAAGGAGCATCTTGAGCGCCTGTAAAAGAGAGCAGCAAAGACATTAGTTCTGGAAAGTGCTAATTTTCTCCTACTATTTCCATATCATAATTTCCCCTCCCCAGACTATGAACTATTAAAGGCACATTCACAATGTTGATAGCTATTTCTACTTAGAAAAGGCATATATTTCTCCTACTTTTACATATAAATTTTGAGAAACCTAGATATTTTTTAACTCCATCTATGTTTGTTTTACTTAATTTTGACCGTCTAAAAAATTACATAATAGACATCTATAATTAAAAGTAAGGACTTTCAAAATAAAAAGGTCAAACAAGTTTCTAATCAAACAAATCAACTTCGGTGTTTTATTGATGAACTTGAATTATTTTATCAATCAAACCATTTTTTTGTTTAATATATGACAATTAAAAAACTTTTAAAATATTTAATTCAAACCAAAAAATATCGATTTGACATCAGCAAAAAAATTTATTCCCACCAAATAAAATAATTATATCAAACATTATTCTACTTAAAAATAAACTTCAAAAATAATAGCAAATGTACAAAACACAAAATTATAATGCAGTAAACAACACCTTAAAAATTCATATTAAAAATATTTCAAAAAGTGAAAGGCATTATAACCCCAACTATAGTATATATAATACGTTCAAAGCAAGTTGGAAGGATTCAACATAATTTTAATATATATTAATTAAAGCTAAGATTTCAATGTTTAAGTAAATTCCAGAAAATTTTTGCAAAATATCAATTTTGATGGGATGAAATATATGTGTTTTTGAAGTAAAATAAATAGTAGAATAATAAAGAAAAATTATATTTACAAGAGTATGTTTGGACTACGCATTTTTTATGAGATGAAAAATCTGCTACCAAAGATAGTAAAAAAAATTAAATATTGTAAGTACAAAATCAAATCATTTATAAGAACAAAAGTTTTTTAATATTTTTTCGTTAAAATCCAAAATTCAAAGCATAATACATGCTCTTCATACTTTAAACATAGTCGGATTCTTAATCAAGAAATGAGAGAAAAATACATAAGCAATGTTCGTAATTCTATGTGCAAAATTTTACTCTTGCACAAACTAAACATATAATACTTCAAAAAAAAAAAAATTTAATAAGAGCTGCCATTTAAAATGAAATTATTATCTAAATTCTATATGCATTTGCTCATATTTATATACATTATTTTTATATATTATTTCATTATTCAACCATTATATAATATTTTAGAGATACACACACACACACACACACACACACACTAAAAAAATATCAAATTAAGTACGCACATATACTATCAAACTCTTTAAATTCCTTCAAAATAGAAAATTAACATAGCCATAGCATTGATGGAGGAGTGGAAAAAAGGGGGGAAAGTCAAATGGACCTTGGCTCTGTAAAGAAGTAAATTGAAAAGAATCATGAAATCAAAAATGAAAAATAAAAATCAAATAGCAATTGTAGCATGATTTGAATTAGGAATGCTATTAACTTAAGTATTTCTATTCAAGTTGGATTGGAAGCAAAAACATTTTTGAATTTAATCAAGTTTGAACTCAATTTCTATTTGTTATTTTTTTGAATTTAATTTTGTTGATTGGTTTACATTTGAATTTGAACCGAAAAATTGAGCTAAATTGACATAATTATCAAACTTGACCCGTTATCAAACTCGTTAACACTCCTAATTTGAATTCAAGATTGGTATAGTAGAGAAAACCCATATTTAATTGAATTAATTTTATCAAGATTTTCGGATAATCTAAATGCTAAATTTGAAAAAAAATTTTAAATTCACAAGCTTAGAAAAGTGGAGACCCATCCGCCATCACGGCCAATGCATCCGAATAGGAAGGCGGTAATTGTTCGGACTTCCGCCCATTTTATTCAAAGGCCGCGTTTGGATGTTCCAAACTAGGGCCATATTGGGGCAAGCCAGTTTTAAAGTCTAATTAAACTCAAGTATAAAAGAAGTGATCAATATCTACTACCCAAACTAAGCTCATTAACGCCCCGTTTTAAACCAATCAGCACTTTTATATTGATTTGATGGAGGTTCTAACAAATGAGTTTATAATATTAAAAATTTTAGTGGGTGTTTTCATATTTTGTGGAAAAATAAAACTATGTTTGGATGTTTATTTTATACAAATATCAACGAGTATTACTCTTCGTTTTTGTAGTGGAATGCATTATTGGCTGCTAGTCATAATTCTTCGGCAACGGAGAAATTGAGGTACCCCCGTTTGAGAGGGGCTGTCCGCCGTCGGTCTACTGGAGTTGAGTGTTCCTCAAAGTTCGTTAATGGCTGAAAATCTCTCTGAAATTATGGGTTTGGGTCCACGTCAGATTGAATAAAATTCTTAGGGGATGACAAGGAGTAAGAAATTTAAAACTACAAGATACAGAAAAGGATATCCTCTGAAGGACAAAAATGCTACGAGGCTTTAATGCATTGTTTGATATATTCATCATGATTACTTTCAGGACAGGATTTTAACCTTGTGGATGGATAAGCTAGAAGTTGTCTGGTTTCTATCCTGTTTTCCAGGCATCCAGACTCTGTACTTCGCCCGGGGAAGTTGTGGAACAACTGGTGCGTGGAATGATGGAAAATGGTGGTCATAATTAGATTTCATAAAAACAGAGAAAAAGAACGACAAGCCGATCACATAGAGAGACAGTTAAAGCCTGATTTAAACCAACTGTGTTGTTTGTCGGGACCTGGTGTCAAGTAGCAGTCTCACACAAGCAGAATAAACTCTGCATCTAAGTTCTGAAGCCATGGAAAGACGCTAGTATTAGAAACTTGGAAGAGCAACTTATTTCCTATTGATTGTCTGTGCAAATTTCAGAAAAACTTTGCAGATCCTTCCAGGAGGGGAAATTTTGGGGTGTGCTCGCTGTATTCCACGATGGCTGTTAGTGGGAGACGACCAGTGCAGATCTCGTGGACCGTTGAGAAGAGGGGGAAAAGCTCTAACCATCCTCTATGGCTCAAAACCTCGTAAACCTCCTTTGCGGTCGAGACACCCTAGGGAATTTCCAAGTCGAGGTTAGCAACCGCTGGATGCGGGGAAAAAAAATAATCACCACAACCTTATCCTTTCTGGCACCATATGCACGTACTTCAATCTGTTATGCTGCTATACTACATTGAGATCTTAGAGCATGTTTATTTTCGTCACATGCATGTTTTATGACCCCTGGAACTTTTAGCTACG
Organism: Avicennia marina; assembly: GCA_019155195.1. Taxonomy (NCBI): domain Eukaryota; kingdom Viridiplantae; phylum Streptophyta; class Magnoliopsida; order Lamiales; family Acanthaceae; genus Avicennia; species Avicennia marina. The sequence continues at coordinate 13,833,012 of CM032765.1, forward strand.
TGCTGTCTATGTGTTTTGCGAATTGCAATATGCCAACAACGTAAACGTCCGTTACTTGCATACAAATTTAAGATGCAAAATGATAAAACTGTTCTCGGTAAAATGCTATCTACCTGTAATTTCTGGCCTTGCAACATCTCCTTTTCCAGCTCATCGAATGACCTCTTCCCACCATTCCTAGCAAAAGCCTCAGCACATTTCCTATTTCTTCCCCCCACTGATTATCAAAAACAGATCATGCATTTTTTGCAACTGTACTTGGGAGAATAAAAACTTAACCTTCAACCAAAGTAGAAAAGAAACAAAATTTTAGCCAACTCACGGCAGGTTGTGATTAAATCAGCCACACCACAGCTTTCAAAGAAGGTGGTATCTTTGACAGAAGGGAAAAGTAGTTTTGAGAAGGCCTTCATTTCTCTCAAACCGATTCTCATAATTGCAGCCTGATAAATCATCATAGTATAAACAATTTAAGGCTATTGCAGACAACTCTTAGAATTTTTGTTAGCTTTTACCTTAGTGTTATTCCCCATGTCCAACCCATCCACAAATCCTGTTCACAGAAGACTCATCCATCAGTCCTGGCACGATAAAACCACTCAGAGAAAACAAAATTAACAGAACAATGAGAGTAAGTACGTACCTGCTGCAATGGCCACAACATTTTTCAGAGTTCCACATAGTTCAACTCCCTCCACATCTTCAACCTATTCATATTTGTTCATGACATAAGACAAATGTGCGTCATTGTCAGGCCACGACTAATGTATTTTCTCTCTAAGCTAGATAATAAGAACCACAATCATTACATAAAGCCAAGCCAATAACAAGTCTATTTATTGTACTCACGGCCGAGACCATAAAGAATGGAGTGTTGAATAGTTGAACCCATTTTTCCGCGGTTTCTCTGTTCTTTCTATAACCAACAGTAGCCTCACTAAATTTCTCAACTGCAATCTGCACAAGCAACAATCTTCTTGTCACGGAAACATAGATTAGGAAGTGCTGCTCAATTGCTTGTGCTTAGCATAAGGCAACCTCGTTGGCAATGTTTGCACCCATCAAAACACAACAGTTAATCCCGAGCTGCTCCGAGATGAGGGAAGAGATCATGCATGGACCTTCCCTCTTGACCTCCATTCCTTTAATGAGGGAGATTGCTTCAACATCCTGCCTTATCTTCCCCACTAGCCTTTTACAAATGCCCTCCATGAACTGATGGGGTGTCACAAACACCAACATGGTGGCATCCCTCACTGCTCAATAGGAATTTTCGGGCAAATTAGATATTACCAGACAAACTTTCGGTGTAATCATCTACATTATTGATCATTTAGATAACTAGATTAATATTTAAACAACTTATTTATAATGTGCAAACCTGCATTTTCAAGGTCAGGGTCTGCAATAACATTTTTACCAAACTTTATGCCCGGGAGGTATTTGACATTCTCCTGTACAAGAAGAACGTTTATCAAGAGTGAAATACCAGTTGCTATTGAAGGAAAAGCCATGAAGAACACATTACATTAGCTCGGTTGATAACTTCTGAGAGCTTTTCACCAGTTGTCAGTGTCTCCTCAAATACCCACATCCTCACTTCGTCTAGTCCAACAAAATAAATAAAATAAAATAAATTCCCAACTCCAAAACAGAGTCGCACGAGAATAAAATCCCGTGCCTAAAATAACTACACGGATAGGCAGCATTTGAGCTACTGCAAAATTAAGCCTTTATTTCTGGCTTATGCACCTACATGAAGTAAACCGTCAACACCATTTGCATGCCAAGTAGTTGCCCTAAAAAAGATGCACAAGCAACAAAATAACAGCACAAGGACACGATCAGGTACGCGGCTAGGAGTTTTGAGCTCAGTCGTGAACCACTAAAAATCAACGTTACAGTTTGAAATTTGTTTTGATCGATGCAATGATCAATCATTATTTACGATTACAAGTTACAACAGAGAAAAAGTGAAATGATGAGAATAACTCAGTTACGACCGAAGAAGAATAGGAAAAAAAAATACCGTGGAAAGAATCGAGCTTTAATGTGTTGGACGCAATGAGTTTGGCGGCGACGCTTCCCCAATTGCCGCTGCCGACCACCGTGACTCTCGACTTAACCTGCGCCATTTTATCGTCGACACCAGCTGCTGCTGCTCCTCCTCCGGCTGCGGCGATGTTATTATCGGCGGTATCCTCGAGAAAAGGGATCATGAGAAGGCAAAAGAGGGGGAAATGGAGGAGGAAAAGGAATGGAGGAGAGGGAGAATAGGGAGTGGAAGGCATAAAATGGCAGTCGGGCGGAGAAGACATACACGTATCGTTAGTCTCAATGTGCGTCATGTTGAATCTGGCGGTCTACTCTACATTGCACTGCATCATATATTTATTGTCACTTTTTTTTTGAATTTATTGTCTTTATTTCTTTTCAAGAATGTATATGTATGTGTGTAACTGTATGTATACTAGTAATTGTGTATCTGTAATAATTAAAAAATTAATTTATTGATATACTAAAAATTTTATAGTAATTTAAGATATATGTATACAAATGTAATTGAGCTTATGATATAGAAACTTTAATATAGATACAATAAGTTTACATCGTGACCTTTACATATTAATGAAAATAATAAGAATATATTTGGTAAAGTTTTAAAAGACAAAAAAACATAGTTATAATAAAAAATGAATGCTTGGTAAATGATATATGTGTGTGTTGTGTGTGTGTATCTACTCAATTTCATACAGAAAATATTGTCTACATTTATTTTCATTTTTTTCATATTTAAAATAAGTATTATAGACATTACATTTTTAAAATTTTACATCTTTTCTAATTTTTACATGATTTTTGAAAAAAAAAATACCTAAACACACATAAAAAATGAAAACTAACGTAGCCCTTGTTTTTTTCCTACATTCATTTTGAGTCATGACTGTGGAAATGGTATAATTTGTCCTAAACACATTTTTTAAATCACATTGTCAACTAAAGGTGTCAACGAACCAACTTATTTAATCTAAGTTTAATTAAATTCAAAATTCAATCGAATCTAATCAAACCCGAGATCAAATTTTATTTTTTTTCAAAATTTAAGGTTGATATTTGACTCAATCTTAAGTTTGGGTTTTGAATTTTTACAAAATTTAACTTGCCATCAAGTTTAAATTGCTATTTAGATTCAATTCAATTATACTTCTGTCGGACACTCCCCTTCTGTTTTCTTTTTAATAAAAAATAAATTGTTTAAAACGAAAAAGAAAAATTGTCCAAGCTCGTAGTAGGGCCTTAAATGCCAGGCGACGAGCAGTCTCAATGACTGTGTCATAGGGGACAGTTGCCAGCCTATCAATATCTGCAGCTTAATTAGTCTTGACTTTTCTTTTTGTTAGGATCAGCATCAAAAGCCATCCACCCGCGGGCATGGACTTTAACCGGACAATGATGGAAGGCCCATTTTGGTTGGGCGGCCCACTGTCAATCCAATAGGGTTATATTAGTCATTATCTTGACTAGAACTAATATTTCGTAGCAACATAATTGACTTGGTTAGGAGTTAGTTTTGCCACCATTTGAAGCCCAAGATTATGTTTGGAAGGAGAAGTTGAATTATATGTTTAGCAAGAAGATTTTGATGAAATGAACAATATAATTTTATTGAAATTTGTGTATTTATATATATCTAATATATACAATAATGATTAGATAGTATGATAATATATAAAGATAATTATTAATTTTTTAGTATAAACATGTATAAATATAAGTATATATATGTATTGAATTAATCGTAAATAAGTAAAATGATTGAAATATAATTAATTAATTATATATTAAATAGATGGACAATTTGACTTTAAATTTAAATAAAAAATTTACTTAATTATTTATTTGATAGCGTAAAAGTTTTATGATTGAGTAGAGATGGAAAATATGGAAATCGAACACAGGCCAAGCAATTAATTTCTGTACATTTTTCCTTGGTTTGGGTAGGGATTATCATTTTGAATTTTTCGTGGCATTGAGTGATAATAAGACAACCAATTCGACTGCTTGACTATATTTTAGAGTCTTATCAAGCTCAAATTTAAACATAATCATTTTTTTAGTTCAATTTTATTACCTTAACTCACATTCTCATTGGATTTTGAATTTTAAAAAAGTACAGTTTGCAAGATTGAAATAATTACTGAATTCGATTTGCTCGTCAAGCCAGCTCATTAATACCCAAGAGGGAAATCATTAGCAACGTATGGAATGTACGTATTTTATCATTATTTTGGGCGCAAAGCTGGGAGAATGGACCAGACAAAAAGTGCACATGAACAAATCCTAAACGGGGCCCCTATTGTTGTCAAGTTAATGTAAAGCAGGTCATGGGCAACCTACCCACATACCTTTTAGAACATGGAGATCACTGCCCCTTTCTGCATGCTATAAAATAATTAACGAAAGCAGAACCTTTAGTTTGAATTTAATAATTTCTTGCTGCGCGTTACCTTAAAAGTGTAGCTATTAAACGATAAACAATAGAATGAGAATTAGAAAACATGATCTTTCGGCTTTGGGATCGGCTGATAAGCTCTCTAGTGTTAGACTTGCATGTTGTTGTTATCTCTAAAATAATTATTGTATTATTTTTTTAGTGATCCTTTTTTTTTTTTTTTCCAATATGTACGCACCCATTGACACTCTTTCAATGAAATTCCAATCCAATACCTTAAATTTAAAATATTGGACAAGAACCTATGGGAATGTCCCGTGCAACTGGTGAACTTTATCAGTGTGTCGTTTCACTTTTATCATCTAATTTCTATTAAGAAGATTTCATGTCACGTGACTTTTATGGGGCGGGGGTGTGTTAAAGGCTAACAGCATTCCACTGGATAACCACATTGACCATGAGACTGTTCAACGTATATGCATAATTTATCAACTCGAATTTGGGTCCGTTTCTAAAACTTCACTAATTAATCTAAAGTAATTAATCAAAGTAATGGTTTTTCCAAAAATTATAAAGATTTTCAGAAATAATAATAATGTCTTGTAACTTATATCCTTCATAAATTAAGAAATAATTGCTATTTATGAAATACATTAACTATCATAATCTACCTGCACCATCTTAACTATGTTAAGCTTACCGTCCCATATGGTTGATACCTGCGCTATCACACTATATTCCTTCTAACTATTGGCTAAACGAAAATAATGTGGTCGTATTTGGTTTTCAATATTCTCAAAATACACACACACACACTTCAATTTTACATTTTTAATTTTTTTATTTTTACGTAATTTTTAAAAATATCAATTTCAAAACAAATATATCAAAATAATTTAGGTAGAAAGAAATAGAAAAATATCAGATTAGCTGCAATGGCCATGCGACCCAAGTCCCACAAAGTGACATTTATAGTATATTTGGTTCAAGGAAATGAGTGTGGAAAGGAAAATGATAGAGAAAGGAAAAGAAAATGAAAGAAATTTAATGCTCCATATATTGTTTGGTTGAAAAGGATTTCGATGAAAAAAGGAAAATTTAGAAAAAAAATAAAATAAAATCAATGAAAACTTAGAATTTAATTTTTTTTATAATTTAAAAAAAATTATGAAGAAATTGATAAAAAAAATAGAATTGATGAAGTTTTGAAAGAGAAACAAGAGTTACAATAATTTTTCTTCTATTTTCCTCATCTTTTTGCAAAGAAAATGAATTTTCCCTTCTTAAATAATAATTTTCTTCTAATTTTCTTTTCTATAGGATTTTCCTCATTAACCAAACAAGTAAAAACATTTTCCTTAACATTTTCTTTTCCTTTCTTTTCCTCTATGATTCCAAGAACAAACATAGCATTAGTGTATTTGGTTTTAGAAATTTTGAGTAGAAAGTAAGATGATAGAGAAAGGGAAAAAAAATGAAAGAAATTTAAAATTTTATATAGTGTTTAATAGGAAGGATTTTAATAAGAGAAAAAATAAAAAAAAAAAGAAATCAAATCAAACAAACACTTAAAATTGAAATTTTTTATACTTCAAGCAAAAATAAAGAAATAAATAAAAGAAATAGAATTTGTGAAATTTTTGAAGGAAGAATAAGAATTAAAATAATTTTTTTTATTTTCTTCACTATTTTGGTAAGTAAAATGAAATTTTCTTTTTTAAATTATAATTTTTCTCTAATTTTTCTTTTCATTGAATTTTATTTCTTATCCTGACAATCAAAATTATTTTTCTTAATATTTTCTTTTTCTTCCCTCAAATTTTAAGAACCAAACATAGCCTGATGGGAAAAAAAATCTGAGCAGGAAAAACGATCAAGTAATAGTGCCCGCCAAACGAGTAATCATATTCCACGAATGATCGATGGATACAACGCGCGTACAAAACATAGAATACAGAGATGTAAGGACTGCAATTTCAAGGTTCCAGATCATTGTTAATGGGTCGTCTTCTCCGTGGCACGGTGTAGTCCTCCGACCACAGGCCACCAGCAGCCACCGCCCGCGGCCGCCCCTCCCTTGTTTCCACGTGCACGTGTCCATTCAAGAAGGCCTCATCACCAAAACCTGCTGGTGCAAGAAACAACGGTTTGCAACCTTAACCCTAAAAGCGTAAGCATGAAGTCATGAATTAGGACAGTGAATTGACAGTAGCTTACCAGACTCAGACCGTGTTTCAGCTGTCAAAGCATAGGTTTGCAGGGAAAACAAGCAGAGACAAACCAAGGCAATCCTCATGAATACTTCCATGATTATGATGTGGAGCTGCAAGTTAATGACCCCTTCAGGCTCCAACTCTACATTATAGATATATGCGCGCGGGCGCGCGCGCGTGTGCAGACTAGAGACTCTTCCACTTTTGCATATGTTGTTGATTAAGATTGGGTCCACGTTTATGCAAAAACTCTAAATGTACCTGAATGAGCGATGAAGTGTGTGAGAAGACCAAGTCCTGATGACTCCTTTGTAACGATACTGTTGTCACTCGTAGGCATACGAGTTTGTCTTTTTAGGGCTTCTTTTTGTTTCTTTCCTCAGAACAGTTGCATCAAATTGCCAAGGATAAAGCGTCTGCACTCGGTGGTGGGCCATACTGGCCTTTCTACTTTCCGTTCAATAATGAATTGGGTTCAAGAATCATGTTTAATTAGTAGCATCACTTTCACAGCTAGTATCAGGTTAGTGTGCACAGAAATCGGAGACCATGTTAACAAAAACCCACATTATTTAATGTCCTAACAAAAACAATAACTATGACGATGGGCATTTAGAGTTCTCTGTGTCGGCCATTCCTCAATTGGGCTACTAGAAGAAGTTTTATCTTTTGGGCTGTCTGGAGCCCAATCATAAGCCCGCTTCAAATGATATAGATTGCGAGGGGACATTTTGTTGGACTCACTTTACTACAAAGAGATAAAAACGGGACACTTGTGCAAAATGACATTATCCCATTAAATTCACTTTTAATGGTCTATTCGGCTCTACACTCGGCATAATGTCAGGGTGCCTTTTTTTTTTTGTTTTTTCCTGTTCTTTTTAATTTGTACTTTTTTGTGTTTCTTAATAAATTATTTGTTATAATTAATTGAAGATTTTAATTTATGAATACGTTTTTATTTTATTTTGATTTCTATTAATTTTACTTATTATTTGAGTTTTACAATAAATTTCCATTTGGTGTTTCTTAATTAGCGTATTATTTTTTACCAATTTTTTTCCCTTATACATTGAAGTGTATTGATATATAAAAACCTAAAAATGTAACTTAATTGGTGAGGTTAATGTACGAAAATTATTTATCCAATAAGATTATATGTTTGACTCCCATCATATGTATTGATAATAATTATCTACAATTGTTAAGAAATAAAAAATAAATGAAAATAAAATATGATTTTAATATACTCTTGTAATATTACATGTTTTATTATATTTTATATTTATGTGTTTAGACGAGTGTTAAGTTATAAAATAATTAAAGAAAATTAATACTTGTTATATAATTAAATAATAAGTGTCATTAATAAAAGCAATAATTATATTAACTATATTTAATAAAACATTAAGAAAAAGTAAATCAGAAATAAAAAAAATGAAAATGTAAAGGAGCACCCGGAATAAATTATAATCAATAATTTATTAAGGATCAAAAAAAGCAGAAATGAAAAAAAAAAGGGAAAAACAGAAAGCCGGGGTGGGGGGGGGGGGGCACCCGGAACAGTGCTCCCGGTGTAGGTTCGAATGGACCACTTTTAATACCCATAATTCTACTAAACAAATTTATAAAATAGAGAAAAAATATAAAAAAAGAAAAATGAAAAAAGAAAAGAGAGGAGTAAACAACCACCACAGATGTTCCACTGCTCCTTCTTGTGGGAAGCGGTTGACCTTAAGTCACGGTCAACCAGCCAACACCTTAACCAGTTAACCTCTCATTTTTTTTTACGGTCAACATGCATGGAATCTTGTCCAAACGCCCATCAATATTTCCGGCCTCCGCCCTATAAGACCCCTCGTCCCTCCCTTCCTCATTCTTCAGTGCAGCAGTGTTTCTCTAAGTTTATACAAAAAGAGAAGTACTGCAGAATCTGCGAGATTCAACACACGTTTGAGACACAGATTAAGGAAGAGCAACCTCATCATCATCTCCATCTCCGACAAAGATGGCACGCCAAGTGATTGCCGTCGCCCTCATGTTCATCTTGGCCTTCGTCTCCGTGGCTTTCGCCCAGTCCCCGACCAGCTCCCCGTCGTCATCCCCCGACGCCCCGGCGGCCACCCCGAAATCAGAAACCGTCTCCCCAGCTTCCACCCCCGCCGCCGCTCCAGAACTAGTGTCCTCCCCAGCTTCCGCCCCGGCCCCCAGCGGCAATGCTGGACCTGCCTCGGCTCCCAGCGGATCCTCTCCCGCCTCCTCCCCCGAGGAGGAGCCCTCATCGCCCCCCGCTCCCGCCAGCGAGGCCGCCTTCCCTCCCACCCCTTCCGCTTCTCCCGCCGACTCGCCCGCACCCGAAGCCGACGCAGACAGCGGCGCGGCTGTAATGAAGGTCTCGGCCGCAGTGGGCACCGCCGCTGTCGCCGGATTCTTCCTTTTTTAAATGCTCCGTTCATTAAATTGTTCGGTGTGCTGCTGGAATTTGTTAGATTCATTTTATAATGCGTTCGTCCCGCAATTCTTTCATTTTGATTGATCATGTTATTCCGCGGGATCGATTTGGCCTTTTGACCTTGTGCCAGTATCGCTTATTGAATTCAGACAATAAAATGTGAGTTTTGTATAATTATTGCTGCTGTTGCAGTTGCCATTCGCTCTGTTTGTTAGCCTTCTTTCACCAGTTTCATCTCATTTTATACAACCAAACATTGTTTCAAAATTTTCTTTCAAATTTGAATTTAATTTTTTTTCTCTTATATATATATATATAATTAATTAATTAATTATCAATCATTTTACCTATTCTCAATTAAATAAATATCTACATATATATATATATATACACACACTTTCACACTTATATATACTTGTACATTAAAAAATAACAATTATCTCTGTTTACAATTACATTATTAAATCATTATTATATATTACAATATATAAATTCAAATAAATCATACTATTTATCATATTAAAATATATTTTTTTAAATATATTATTCACTTTAACACAATCTATTTGTCTCCCAACAAAACCCTTCTCCCAAACATAGCCATTGTGTTTTTTTCATTTCTTAACAGTATAGTTTTTTAAAGAGAGCTGATGGGGTCAAAATGTGTTGTAAGGTACTGTAAATAATTTGGTAACATTTTTAAAAGATGGCGAGGGGAAATACATATATGTTCACAAATAACTGTTAAAGAACGCATATTTGTAAGATTTAATTTGAGTTATAGATTGTAACGTTGGGCTCCGAATCTCCATAAGATAAAAATAACAAGTAAACAGAAAAGCCCAATAAACAGCATCATCTTTCTTGGGCCAATCATCGGGCCATGGGCCCAAACTGTTACTGGACATAAGTTGGGCTTGTGTGGATTCGGCCCAATCACTTGCCCTTGAATGAGTGTTTAATTTTTCCAAATTATTTGGTAATTACGAGATTGCTTGTTCGCCATCATCTAGAGCTCATAGCAGTGGATTTTTAAATTTATACAAAAAGTATTTTACTCGCGAGGTCATAGGAGCGACTTAAAAATAAAAAATAAATATAAGAAATATCACGTGCGTCGCATGTTAGCGGAAAATCCACAGATGGTCCCCCGACCCAGGAAATCCAGATAACACCACCATCTCCACCTCCGACCCAATCATCCCCTTCCACGTGTAACCTACTTCATCATCATCTCTTCCTCTTTCTCTCATGCCTCGACATGACCAAAGAATACGGCGAGAGAGCACTGCCCCCACTCGTAAAAGTCGAATCCCTTTTCCCCCCCACCTTATAATCACTTTTTCTCCACTTTTCACACTGTACATCTGCACTGTGCCCGCGTGGTTCATTTTTTTCTCCAAAAATTTCACCAGGAAACTCCATTAATGAACAGCAAACGACGCCTCAGAGTTCCCAGATCAAGGGCCACGCAAAAGAAGCCCAAATTCCTCAGCCTCCGCCGACAATTCCCGCCGCGTGGAACCACCACTCTAATACGGCAGAGCTCCTCCACCGCCTCAGCCAGGAAGCCTGACTCCCAGCAGCTCAACTTGTTTCCACTTGAACCGCAGAATCCAATGGAAAACCAAGAGCACGAGAACGTCGCCTGCTTCTTCTCAGCTGCCGACTGCAGCGCCACCACCCTCACCGGCCTCCTCCTCGACAACGCTGTCGAGTCTAATTCCTCCCACGTCACCAACGATAGTTCCAGGCAATATTCAGATTCTTAGAAAAACATCGATCCTTGAATCAATCATGTACGTAAATGATATAGTCGGCTAAATCGCCACGCTAACGATATCTCACTCTGGTTTCAGGCCGGATGATCTGTCTCCGTCGGCCTCGCTAACGTACGCCGACAGGAGAAAAGACAGCGAGGACCGGGCGGCGCTTGAGCGGAACGCACTGAGGACCAGGGAGAGGGAGTCAAGCGAGGAGAAGTGGGTTTGCTACTCGAAGGTCGTGGAGAGGAAGGTGAAGGAGGAGGAAGTGAGCAGCTCCGTGGCGGATCTGTGGCAAGCCGGCGGGGATCAGGCGCCGCTGTCGCTGAAGCTGGACTACGAAGATATCGTCAAGGCTTGGTCTGGCAGAGGTCCTCTGTACATCAATTATGGCGAGGCCACGCAGATCGTCCCAGACATCACCGACGATATTCTCCTTCCCAACAATGTAAGATTTCGAGCCTTCCACATGCTCTTAGTTATCAACTTAGAGCTGTTTAGCTGAGTTTATTTTGAATTGGATTTAAGACAATTTATGAAGTTGGAATTTTATATATTTTATTTTTAAAATAAGTTTATGGGTTTGAATAAAGTATTTTATAAAATTTTGTCATATTTTATAATTATAATTTTTTAAATAATAAAAATAAAATAAATATTATAAAATTTTATATTCTTTTTAGTATATAAAAAGAAATAGTCTATAAAATATTCAAAAATAAATTTAAAAAATCAATTTAAGTAGCTTACACGTTCAAATATTTTATTTTAAAGATTTATAATTTTTTAGTAGAAATTTCATTAAATATTTTTGATAAGTTTATAAAATTTTAAATATTTTATAAAATATTTTTGAAGATCCCTTATTCGGCTAGAAATTTATATGGCGTAATTCTGATTAGGGAGTCATTAATAAAATGCTAATGACTGTGGCTTTACCAAAAGGAGTGGATTCAGAAAAAATCCCACCTTTGTTAGGGATGTGACAGAACTGATGTGCCAGGACAATAATGGAGTGTCAATAGTCTTGTGGTGGGGCAGTGCACTGAATTGTATTCCGACAATAATTGATTTGAAAGGTAGGAATTATGGGACAGGAAAATGGGACACAGGATGGCCTTTTACCAAGTGCACTTTTTGGCAACCCTCACTGTCACACACCCACCTGTAACTCAGCTCACAGCTCCGTTACTTTTAGTTAGCTCTTCCCGGTTTTCATGTTGAGGAGTTGCTGCTGAGCTAACATTGGTGTGGAATCTGGGTTTGGTTGTTCCTGTGCTCAAGACCAGTGCACCTGCACAAGGATTAGCACAACGCGTGTTCTTTTTTAATTTTTCTTGTTTTTTTTTTTTTTTTCTGTTCTTGCGTGTTTTTTCTTCACTTTTTTAAACCATATTTTATTTGAAAACAAAAATTTTAATGTATTTTGTATTTGTGTCGTGTTATGCTTTCAAATATATTTTGTAATTGTCAAATAAATATATAAAAAATAATATAAAGGTTGTTAAAATAACATCTCAAATAATTGGATGTTTTCACCAATATTCCAAAATTATTATAAAAAATATATTTTATTAACCCATATCTTATAGCTTTATATTTCTTTATAAATAATTATTTAGCATAATATTATACATCTTGTTATAATTTAATCTGTAATAATATTTTTAAAATTATATATCCATTGTGGGTGCAATGCTCCCAAGAGCAGCATCCACTAAACCGATTTTGTGGGTGCATTGATAGGGTGTGAAGGCAGAAGGTAGTGTGGGGACGTGGACAGTTCCAGAAATGGTGGAAGAAAAGGGTGAAATGAGGATGAAGAAGGGGCAAAGGGAGGCCAGTGTGTTGAGGTACAAGGCCAAGAGGCAGAACAGGCTCTTCTCCAAGAAGATACGTTACCAAGTCAGGAAACTTAATGCTGAGAAACGACCTCGTATCAAGGTGCCTTAGCCTACCCATTGCACACACTTCATTCCACATACTTCTGCTTCTCCACTCAACGATGACATGCTTCTGTGTAATTTGATTGGGCATTCTTGAATTGCAGGGAAGGTTTGTGAAGAGAGGTTGAGGATTATGCTTTCGTCTGCGGTGGCAAACTATGTCTTATATATTTTTCATTTTGTGTAGAGGCATTGTAAATAATTTATGACTTTGGCAGTTTCGGAGTCCCATCCGGAATGATAATAATGTGTCAACTGGAAATCCCAGTACACTGTTATGAGAATTTATTTTCTTATTGTAATTCTAGATTAGATTATCTAATTTATTGTGCATTTAGAAGGGAGGATTTGAAGGAAATGCAATTTGAATCTATAATAACAAATTTATCACACTTGTTTTGTTAGTGGTGTAATTGGGAATTGAGAGTAAATTCAAACTCAAATGTTACTCAGCCGAATTCGAGTTTGAAGTTGAATCAAAGGTTCGAAAAAGAATATCGAAAGTTCGAATTTGTCAGCAAATAGCCCAAGTTGAATTCAAAGCACTCTTCATAACACCCACTGAGGATAGCGGACTGGACCCAATTACATGTGCCGGCCCGCCATTGGAGGCCCAATCATCTTAACTATATTTGTACAACATGAATTGGGGCTTGGGCTGTTTGAGTGGACTTGGGGTGGGTTCTGATCTAAGTTTGGACGGGCTGGACAAGTTGTCCAATTTCATTCCTTCTGGTTACAAGTGAACACTACTCTTTCATATCGTTATCCTCTATTTATTGTGCACTAATCTTTTGAGCCTCGTTAAATTTCATATGACTCCTAGTTCACCAATTCCGATGTGATCTAACTTGGGCCGTTAATTGCAAATTTATTTTGAGGTGTGATAATTACATTAAAATATCCCTAATTAGTATTTCAAAGTTCGAACATCCTCCAATAGTCAACAAATCACAAAAACTTTAATTACCGAACAACAGATAAAGACATATACACGAGTTTTGTGGGACTTGAAGGAATCCTAGACTCTATGCCTGTGGTATTTTACACCCCTCAAGCTCAAAATTTTAGCAAAGAATCCAGTGGCCAACTTCGTAGTCTTGTTCTAACTCCACTAAATTCTAATTCCCACAATTTTGGAGTTATTATTATTATTTATTTATCCATTCATTACATGTGTGGCAACTGGAATCCACATGTAACATATATCTAGACTCAGGTGAGTACGAGAAATAGTGCCGACTTTTTTTAATTTTCAAATTGGGTTTAAATTTTCTATTATCTATAGAGTGTGTGAATCAAAGGGTCATAAAAAAATTATATATGTGGGCTCACATTTATTTTGATAGTACCATAATTGTTATTTTCGTAATTCAGTATTAATCATTGAGTCATATTTTTAAGCATGAATATTGTCTGCATTATGGTTCCATAAGGTTGAGAATCTTTAACACGTTTTGGAGGGCCTTAATAAAGTAATATAATTAACATTACCCATAGAGAAAAAAGAAAAAAACATAAATGTGGAATCGAGCAACACGATAGATTTAATATTCAAATTTTAGTTTTTTATTAATTAATTATATTACCCCTGAATATTCTAATAGTTATTAAAAAAGAGAGATTGTTCTTAGAATAAATAATTACGCATTTGGCTTTTCAACAACAAAATATTAACTCCTCTTAATGCAAATATATATCGCATAATTATCAAGCAAGTAATCAGTAACATTTCTCTAAGCTAGTACACATAAAAAGTAACTTTCACCTTTTTCCCAAGCTGAGCCACAAAACCTAATTAGCTGGAGTAAATTTAAACCCTACTGTTCGAGATGTGTATGTGTTTACAAATTTAATTACATCCCTAACAAAATGACAAAAGACCATATAATTAATGAGGCAATTATAATATTAAGAACCCAGAAAATGTGAGCACCCTGCTGATGAAGACATACGGTACATGTTTTCTTGGACCTAATTTTTGGATGCCTAAAACTTCCAATCATCACAATTATATACCAGAAATATTTTTAATTAGCAATTAATAAATATATAAAATTATTTGTAGTTCATGAAATGAACAGGACTCTATTTCTTTATTTATACTAATTAAGTACATGAGTCGAGCTTGTTGGTTCTTGCACAATATAATTATATATATATATATATATATATATAGATTAATCTCCTCTATGTATCATTAAATTATTGTATTCTCTCTTGTTAACAGTTACATGTGTTGAATCTCCAACTTGCGAAAGAATTGACAGCACAACTGAATCCTTACCGAACAGTTGATTAATTATTCAAATTTTGCACAAGTAATAGCATTTTCTACTCAAGACTGGTCAATACAGCAATTCAACATCTTCATTAACTTTCTGTCTTTTACCTTTCTTTTTCAAGTCTCATATAATCCTTCAGGAATAACCTGCAGACTAGGCTTTCGTAAGAAATTTCAAAAATCCTGGCTTACAAAAATAAAAAATGTTAATACAGAAGAAGGATGAAAAAAAAAAAAACCCTAATTACCTGGATTAAATCGTTGGGACGATAAGGCCATATAAACTGAGGAATTGGTGCAGTTTATAGAGGAGAAGTAAAATTCGTTGGCAGAAGATTAGAGAGCACAAATCTAAACATACACAAAAAATTACAGCATCTCGTTTGGATATACAGTGCATGCTTAGTTGTGCTCTCTATCTTCTGTCAACTATTAACAAGGGAAGATCAGAAACCTGACTCCTGCAGCTTGCTATATACCTGCAAACAACAAAACCGATATATACAGTGGAAAGTGAGTGTGTACATCCAGTAAGAAATATATGAATAAATCTGACTGTAATTTGAGAGAAAAGGGAACTGCAAATAATTAAAACGGGAAAACAGGTATGCTTTGGAAGTGGCCATTGGGGGTGAGAAGTGGAAGGAAAACAGAAAGGGTTTGTTGATTTGTAAAGTGAGATCAAAGAATTGACTTAATTTGTGTGTGTGTGTTTGTGTAACAGAAAATGAATACAGGGTCTTTGATTCCGAGTTACTTTCTGAGGGGATTAAACTGAATTCCTGTTTGACATAATGCACACACTGATATCTATATTTCCATATATATATATTTAATTAAACAAAATAAATTTACACAATTACACTCATATTGTTTACTTTTATTCTTTCCATCGTATTCTTTTCATCTTCCATCGTTTTTATTTCAAATATTTTTTCAGGTTGTAAAATCACATAATTTTCTAATTTTAATTTTATTTCTTGTTTTTCTTTTTAAATTTTTTATTTGTGTTCTCCTCTTCTCTCTCTTTTTTGAGATTCTTTCGATACTTCTTTATTTTATTATGTTAAATATTCTTTATATTTTTTAATATCATATAATTTTTTTAATAATTAAAATACAATAAGTTTATAATTTATAAAAAATTAGCTCATGCATAAAGTTTACAAATTTTAATACTGTATTATTAAGTCAATAACACTCTTTGGTTATATAATATAAAATTGTATAATTATCCTTATTTAAATTCTTTTATTTCTTTTATCATTTCTATCGTTTCTTTTAACTATTATTTTAATTTATATTTTCTCTCAAATTTTCTCTCTTTTCAAATTATTTTAACCTTTTTTATTTTTTTATAGCAAATATTTTTAATGCTTTTAAATTTTAAATAATTTTATTTATATTATTTAAAATATAATAATTTTATAGTTTATAAATAAATTTACACACATCACCATACAATTTTTACAAGTATATATAAATTGGAAAACCCAACTTTAATAAATTAGCTTCATTAGACATATTAATCAATTGAAACCCCATATATCTTTTTTATTTTATTATTATAATTATAATTGTTTTTTTCCTCGTCATTTTTCGTGACTTGTGTCGTTTATTACCAAGTTAGGAATAAATAATGGAATTAAATATTATTAATTTTAATTTTCAAGGTATCGCACTTTTGAAGGCAGCTTAGAAAACGACAACTATTATACGAGTCATGATAAGAGCTGAAATGTTGGGGGGATTGTAGATTTGGTCAAATCACATCACAAATGCTACAATTTTGCGCATTTACGTTAGATAATCGTGGCAAATGCTACAATTATAAGATTTAATTATTTTTTATAATTTTTAAAATTATGATATTTGTCTTAAGCGGTGCAAATACACCTAATGCATCTTGAAATAGACCCAAATCTAGCTCTGTTTCAAGACAAGTGGCGACACATTACTTGACGACGAATTTCAAGATTGATCACGGATTGGATGCTTTCATGGCTTTCGTTGTCAAGGCAGATGGCCTCTCGAGAGTGCATTGCGTGCATGTGTCGATTTAACATTTGCCCAAGTACCCTCCAACACAAAAATGCATTTGCCTGTGGGCAGTGATTAAGGTTGTTGGTAAGTCAAACTATTTACGTCGTTTGATTGTTCCAGAATAATTTAAGCATATATTCATATCAGATATTTTGTCAAAATGGGTGTCTGGTCAAGTGGTGTGTTCTTACTTAAAAACTTAGAAGTCACGAATTTGACATTTGGTTTTTTTTTTTTTTTTAATTTTATGATCTATTTGATTATTTTTTTAATGCTTGGGTTTGAGCACAAATTGAACTCTAAAAGAATGAGCCAAGTCAAATTTGAATAGCTTGTTATTCAAATTCAACTTAATTCAATGACACTTAAGAGTTTATAGGTTAACGAGGTGATATAAGTTTATTTGATTTTGATTAAGTTTTTGGATATTTGTTTGATTTTGATTAAAAGAGACATCGTAATTATGAATAATTAATCATCGATGGCTGTACGTCGGCTATGCACTCAAATTGGTCTTCCACTTAAATTGAAAAATAATGGCAAACATTAATCATCAACTAAGCTATTCATCACCTCAACTTGAGCAATTATAATTTTATCTTTGCAATTATTTAAGTTGAATTTTGACCGTGGAATTGGAAACTTGTGCTATTTTGCACTTAAGCAAACAGCTTACAGATTTTCTATATTGTAAATGATATGATTCTTCACCAACTATAGTTTTACGACATGAATTATCGTTCTGCACAGTAAAGCTAAATGTCAACCATAATAGTAAACACAAAATTATGTAATTAGATTTCACTATAATTATTGTTTAATCTTTTATTCCAAAATAAAAAGCATGTTGTGCCCAACAAAGGAGTAGCTTAGGAGGCAACCTTATCGTTCTTGGTTTTTTCATCAAAAATTAATCAGACTATGTTTGTTTTCAAATTTTAGGACTTAAAAATATACATTCAATCATTATATTTTTTATATTTTATTTATTTTCTATTATTTTTATATAATTTTTGAGACAAAAATATCTAAAAATATACACTAAAATTTGAAAACAAACATAGTCTATACTCTAATGATATTTAGCCACATTTTAAATCAACTAAATATTGGTGGGATCATTTATGATTAGGCTAAGAAAGTCATGAGCCCAAGAAAATGAATATACCATTTTATTTGATATGTAAACCCCAGGCATGAGTTCAATATTTAATGCAACATAATCCATTGGGTACCAAGTTGTTTCCTACAGAAGGACTAACAATAATAAAGAACTGATTTTACTTATCATAAAAGGATGAAAAGTAATAAAAAGGATTAAGGCCCAAAGAAGGATAGCTATTAATTTATGCTACAAAACCCCTCAAATTATGTATTCACTAAAAATCATCATTTTACTCATAAAACTTACATTTTTTTTTTTTTATTTTACCTACTCAAGCAATCCCAACTGGAAGTCTTCATATAATTTAAACTTTTTTGTGTGCTCTTTTTAAACATGACTTTTTTTTGTATTAAATTTCCCTTCAACTTTACACTTTCGCAGGCACGCGCATCAGTGCCATAATATTTGAAAATACAAAGGTCTGTGAAACATTATCATTTTAATCAAAATAAATATAATAAATTAAAGTCCAACTTGGAGTAAAATAAGACCTCCCACCCACCCCTCCGAAAAGGAGTCTTAAGTAAAATAAACCAGCAATTTATACTTACACGCAAAAAATATTAATAGTAATAAATTCATACATACTTACACCATTGATAATTCCATGATATAATAACTTAGAAGATGACTTAGACGTGCACCAAAAAATGGGACCCCAATTAAGCCAAGTTGATGAAAGATTTCATCATTACAATTACCATTATATTTACTAAGATAGTAGTTAAGGATAGAAAAGGGAATTAAACCTGCACCAAGAACCAACTTGATCAAGATTTAATCATAGATTAGACACTAATGGTACGATAGGGAGGTGATCCAAAGCTTTGGGTTCGGGTCAACCCGAGTAGCTTCCTCTCTTTGATGGCCGGATCCTCCAACATAAGAACCTTGTCTTTGTCTCTAACACCAACCATGTGCAAGTGTTCATCATCTTCCCTTTCTTTGCCTTTGAACAACAGCCTTTGCTCCTTTGGCTCCAAATTGGTCAAAATTGACAATAGCATCTTCAATTCCCCTAAAAAGGATCAAAATTCAAATTAATTTTGGAGAAAAAAATAATGCGATATTGGATAAAGAATCATCAAATGAGTGCATATGAGTGTGTGTTTGTAGTTTCGTCGTGGCTTCTTAAACTTTAAACTTTGCATTGTGAAGTTCTAAATTCAAATGTTTCATTTCCGACAGGTGTATGAGTTAGAGATTAAATAAATAACTGAGTGTATATATCAATCAGTGTGGCTATGGAGATAAGAAGGCTTATTACCAAATGTTGAGGTTGCCTGGATTGATAAGTCATGCCACTTTGAGACTGTGGAGACCCTAATTGTGATCGCACCTTCTCCATCTCCTTCCTTGCATTCCCTTTTCTGGACAAGCATCCCTCCTGGCCTGAGTTCCCATTTGATCTCTCCGCTGGCTCCACCGTCGCCGCCGCCATTGGTGGCGCCACCACCGCCGCCTCTACCCTTGGAGCTGCTCCTGCAAAACCTCTTTGGCCTTAATTTGATCATTTTTGTTGAGCTCTTCTTGCGCTCAAAACAATCCTATATACATTTATAGTTGTAGGGACTTGGCACTCCTACAACTGCAGGCAGGAAGTTGGTCTGTGGACAAAACATCTCCACGTAAATAAAATACAAGCTGTATTGTAATTAACTTACATTAACCTATAACCCATTATTAAATAATCTGAAGAGCCACTGAAATTGTGACACGTTGGATGAATTTGTTTTGCTGATTTTATGGGCACGTGGACTTGATTTAACTAATTGCTTAATCAAGGGGGCACAACAGAACCATCACATCGTATGCTATGCAGTGGGTTAAACGTTTTATTCCAACAAAATTCTTTCATCATTAATCACTTGGTACACCAAAATAAAGATTATAAGAACGTTAATTTCCATATCTTCCTCGTTTTGGGCTTTTATATGGATTAAAAATTAAGTCAATAATTTCCCAAACTTCCTCGTTCAACTAGTGGTTTACAAGGACTGAACTCCTTGTCGGTGGCAACATTTCACATAGAAGATGGCCAAAGGATTATGTATGAATCCAGAATGTGTTATGGCATGGATTAGGGATGGGCACGAAATTTGCTTTGTCCTTAGATGTGATTTTGTCCATTTGTTAAGATAATTTAATTGGGCAGGAGTTAAGAGTGGTTTGTTTTATATTTGTTTCGTGGGTGATTGGATATATTATCCTAAAGGGTGTCGAACCATGGGCAGGAGGCTGTTGGAATTATCATTATCATTTTTTTTGATTTAATCAATTAATACAAATTTGTTTCCTTTTAATCAAATATAGTTTGCTTCGGCACGAAATTTGGAGACTTGGACAGAAGGGGGTCCAATGTCCATGTTAATCTGGTAATAACTGTCTTTAAAGCAACAACATATGGATAACTTAATTAGTTTCCATTGAGAGAGACCAGCTGCCAAAAAATTAAAAAAATTATAAACAATAAAAAGACTTCCATGTTATATTATTTTATTATGTTATGTATGCATACATTGATTGTGCTTTAATTATACTGATTCACAGCTAATTGTAGCAGCTTTTTATTCCCTTTCCTTCTCCTAACCAACCCACTTTTACCCCAAACTAAATTATAAAAATATAAATACGAGGATTCAAAAGCTTGCCTAATTTTCTACTTCTTTTTCAACGCCTTTTCATTTATTTATTTATTTATTTTAAGAATGCAGTTAGGACTTTCTTATACGTATTTAGCACATTTTTAACACTAGTAAAAGTGTAAAACTGCATACACACTCTCCGTGTGTGCATATTTATTAATTATAAAAATATAATTATTATACTTTATTGTTTATAAGTCAAGATTGTTTATAATCGAGCTAGAATTGAAGTTATTTTGTCTCGCTGTTCCTAACTAGAACTTGTGTTTAATTTTATAAAATTAAATCAATTAAATTTAAATAATTATTAACTCCAAATTGCTATTCAAGGATGGGTGACGGACCCACGTGTGTATGGGCGAAGGGACTAATAACTTATTAGCACGCATCTTTAATTTGTATAGTCCTAAGCAATATTTTCAAAATTAGACGGCCGTCGAATTAGAGGAATAATTAGATCACTGAATCACTAATCTGATCAAATTCAATCATTTTTTAAAAAATCAATTATTTTAAATGATATATAATACATACATATATATATATATTAGTATTAAAATAATATTATAAAACTAATTCATATCACATATTAAATAATAAATTTTACATGTAATAAAAGAAATTAATAATTCGATAAATATAAAATATTATGGAAATATAAAAAAAACTAAATTAAATTCAAAGAAAAACATAAATATTGAAGAATGAATTTTGGAAAATAAAACAACACAATTAACTGAAAATTTTTAATTTCAAAATACAATGTTTAAATTGTTAATGACTTAATTAAAAAAATATATAGATAGAAATTATAAAACAAGTACAAGTAAAAAAATAGTTAGTGAAAATTTTATTTAATAATAAATTATTTTGGAGATAAAAATGAAATTATAAGTAGACATAAATTTTTTTTTTATTTTTATTCAATTAAAAATTTAATTTTTATTTTTTAAAATTTTTATTAATGAAAATAGTGAAAATCAATTTTTAACTGGTTTGATTGGTCCAAATAATGATTGGTTTTTTGAGTATGATTGAATTGTAGAATTGAATAGTTCCTAGTTGAACTAGTTTAACTAGTCGATTTAGGCCGATTTTGAAAACATGGGTCCTAAGGACCTATATTTCCTAGTCTCAAAGCATCAAGCAAACAGAAACATACTGTAGGATAAAATTTTGTATAAAAAGAATTTATACAAAGAAGAAATAATTTGTATCAAAATAAATTTTATGAATTTTATTTTTTAATTTCAATCATCTGATTATTCCTTTAAAACACTTATTTGAAATTTAAACATTTTTTAAGGAATGAGCTTGTATTGTTTGATTTTTCTTAGGGGTTGTCGGATCTTTAATAATATTGGTCTTTAGATTTAGCACTACGATTATAGATCAAACACTTAATTTTGAGGGTTTTGGGAAAGAATGCGTTGAATTTAATGAAGAATACCTTGAATGTTCCTGAAAATCCCAAAGAGAATTTTCACTACTTCAAACAATTACTTCTAACGAGATTGTATCATTTGTCAGTATTTAATTAATTGATTAAAATATTAACTTTCTATTTATTTATTTTAAGAATTTATATTTAGTTAAATTCTTAAAAATATAAATACAATTTATTTAGTTGACATTTTAATATCATATTTTTATGTGGCATGATTTGATTGGACATAAATTTTACATGTTTACAAATATTTCCTTGAGACTTATTAATGAAAAACTTATTTTTGAATGAATAAATCTTGAAATTTTCTCTCTTTTTCTTTCTCTCTCTCTCTCTTTTTTTTTTTTCTTGGTAAAATAACTCAACGTTTCAGAATTTGAGCCTATGGTGGGACCTCTTATTTCTATAGCCCAATTTTTAAAAAGTAAAAAGCCACCCCATCGGACCAGGATTAAAAATTTTCCTGCCGAGCCCTTTGTTCCATTGATTTGCTTTGAGCCATTGCATGGGACAAGCCCAAGCCATTTCATGGGTTGCAGGAAGGCCGAACAATGCATGCTGGAGGCGCCTCTTTTCTTTCAACTGGGAAGTCAATCCTTTTACCACTTCTACTATTTTTGATTTCTTCCAACTCTTGGTGCATGTCCTTTCCGCCTCTTCGTTCATCTTGGAAGTTATCCGAACGTGAGTGGATTTGCATGTTTGTTCAGAAACATATCTCCTCACAATGCAAACTTCTTATAAATGGATAGAACATCTTCGCTGGAAACTTCGACTGTAAGCAGCAACACCTGCCCCGAGGATCATCTGTCGATTGGGAGAGGTGAGTTTCTTCGTCCCGTCTTGGTCTACTCTTCCATTTTTACCTTTCTTTCTCCCTCTCATCATCATCTTCTTCTTTTTTCGCGTCACTCTCTTGCGTTGAACGATAGGGAAGCCGTCCAAGCAATCTTCTTTTTCTGTCGGAACCCTTCAAACTTCCCCATGGCACCATCCGAATTCACCGCAATGGTGAGATTTGTCCAGGCAAACCTCCAAGCAGTGGCCGCGACGGGCCACCAGAGTTTTGAAGACACAAAGGCAATGCTGAGATGCGGCTTTCCCGTGACAAAGCGGCCCGACATGATGGGCCTTTGGGCAGAGGCCCGAGTTCGTTGGGTTGCCGGCGACGAAGAAGTAGTGGTGGCGGAGCAAGCTTCGCGCGACGGAAGGACGGCACGGCGTCCGAACGAAGGTCATCGCAGCAGTTGACGCAGCAACGGCAGCGGTAGTCTATAGCGTGATGTGTCTTCCGATGACACGATGGCTCCAGAGGTCATGGTGATGCGACGCGGCGGTGATTATTTGAGAATGGTGAAGCTGAACCGACGATCTAAGGCTGCCGTCGGTGGTGACGCAGTGGCGCTGAAACAGGCGACACGGCAGGCGGTGTAGCTAGAGGGATTGATGGCGAAGAGCGCAGCAGTGGGTTTCTAGCGTGGGGTCATGGCGGCGATGTTCGGTGGTTCCCTTCGGTGGAAGTCCGGGCGGAGAAGACGCAGCAGCGACGGTGTGGTCTACCGGTTTGATGGTAATGGACAACGAAGAGGGTGGTGCGTCGGGACCAGATACGGCGATTTTAGCAGCGGGGCTATACGCCGGCGACGGCGATTGATACTCAGCCAGCGTGGATGAGAGCTTCGGCGCGATGAAAACAGCAGACCACGATTTAAGGTTGTGTTTGGGCATCTCTTAACTTTGGAAAAGAGATGCCTTAAGTGTTCAAGGCCATGTTTGGTGACACAGCCTTAGGTGTTATGTTTTATGCGGCCCCCTTGGTTTTCTTTTTCTTTTTTTTTTTCAGTGCTATGTTTGGATGGAAAATGTTCCAAAAAAAAAAAAACACATTTGATTTAGGGCTGCATTTGAGAAGCCACAAGATAAGGCCATGTTTGGGTTCAATCATTGTTTTTGACTGGGCTTTGTGTAAATGGCCCAACTAATTTCTAAGAGGCCACTTCTTTGGCCACGCATACCAATTCAGCTTAATTTTGTTCACGCATATCGTTTAGACTTGAATTTTTGGACTTTTGAATACTTGGCTTCACTTTGCCCATATGGACTGTTTAAGCCTGAATTTGTGGGCTTTTAAGTATCACACTTAATTTTGCTAATGTGTACCATTTAAGTTTGATTTTTTTTTTTTTAACTTTTGAGTATCAAGTTTAATTTTGTTCACGTATACCATTTAGGTTTAATTTTTAGACCTTTGAGTTCTAGATTTAAATTTATCCACGTGTACCATTTAAGTTTAAATTTTTTGGCCTTTGAATACCAAATTTAATTTTGTCCATGAGTACTGTTTAATTTGGAATTTTTTTGGCCTATTAAATACTATGCTTAATTTTACCCAAGTGTATTGTTTAGACTTGAATTTTTTGGTCTTTGAGTACCAAACTTAATTTTGTCCGCGTGTTTCGTTTAGTTTTGAATTTTTGAACCTTTGATTAATTTTATCGATATATAATATTTAGGTTTGAATTTTTTAGACCTTTGAGTATTAGACTTAATTTTACCAACGAATATTATTTAGGCTTGAATTTTCATAACTTTAATTACTTAGCTTAATTGCTCACGTATATTGTTTAGGCTTAAATTTTTAAACATTTGAGTATCAAGCTTAATTTTACCCATGTGTATTATTTAGGCTTGAATTTTTTGGGGTCATTAAGCATCAGGCTTAATTTTACTCACGTGTATTGTTTATGCTTGAATTTTTGACCTTTTGAGTATCAAGTTTAATTTTGCGAGCATGTATCGTTTAGACTTGAATTTTTTTAGGCATTTGAGTACCAAATTTACTTTTGCCCACACATACCGTTTAAATTTGAATTTTTAGATTTTTAAATATTAAATTTAATTTTGCCCACGATTTTATTTATTTTGGAGTTTTGACCATCTAAACTTGAAGTTTGCTAACTCTATTATGGTTTCAATTTGAGAGAGAGCTTCCCAAAACATTTGTGGAAACCAACTTTCAAGGAAGTCAATTTTAAGAACCATCAAAGAGTTATTAAAACTAAATTTAACTTGAAGCTAATTAGGAGTCTTTGGAGGCAATTTTAAGTTAAAGTTGACGATAATTTCATGAAGGCGACTTTGAGAATGAGCTATTGAAGAGTGGCTTAAAGTAGTCAACAAGAATTTAAAGAAGGACCAACTTTAAGATAGGGTTAAGATGGAGGACTACCTTTAAGTTGGAATTAACACGGAGGGCTAATTTAAAGTTGGAGTGGATAAGGAGTCCATGTAAGTCAACTTTAAAATGGGGTCACCAAGGAGTCTCTGAGAATGGTGCCTGAAGGTCACTTGGAGATGGAAAGTCATTAAGAAGTTTATGAAAACTTATTTCAACCACTTTGTCAGTTGTTGAATGTGTTGTTTTTCAAGAAGTCTTTAGGAATGGTCCTTGGAGGTCACTTTGAGATAGAACCGCTGAAGAGTTTATGAAAACTTACTTCAACCACTTTGCCAATTGCTGAAGGTGTTGTTCGCCACTGATGTAGCTAAGTAGCCTGCTTAGAGTCTTTTACCAATGATCAAGCGAGGTAAAGAGTCACCCTTAATAAGCTTGAAATTAGAAGATTAAGGAAATTAGGCCAATTCAGTATTATAAGTCAGAGTTGAAGGGTGGCCAGAAAGAAAGGAGAAAGTGCAGATCAGTAAAAAGTGGTCAGAGTTCTGTAAATTGGCTGATGTTCCTAGGAGAAGTAAACCATTTGAAAGAGGAGAAATTTATACCTCACGGGGTGTGGTATTAAACAAGTGAATCTCATATTGTTTTAGGGGGTACTCAAGCCCACATGATGTGTCCTTTTGCGACTCCAGAAGAATCAGTGCTGCTTATAGCAGATTAGAGTGAGGCAAGCCTGTGGTTGATTTAGACTTGTAGATGTAATTATGCCTCTTTTTATTATCATACCTTCTATATTTACTTCCATTCAAATCATCTTTTATCGCTCTTCTTTCAAAAAAATGCACCAGTGGAAATTGGAATAAATGGGTGGTTCACATCCAAATGAACAAGGTCGTATCTTCCCATTGATTCATAACTCTGAAATCATTGTTTGTTTAAAATGGAAAGTAAATCTGAAGTCTATGCATCACAGAACAGAGTACGTCAAATTTCTGAACGAGGAATTTATGAATCCTCAAATTACTGATTAGTCTCGGACAAACATATCCGCTGACAATAACAGAAGAATGGCAGAGCAGGCAGAGCCAGACTTCTTCTATTCCTTCTTCCTTGAGTCCTTAAACTGTCCTCTCTTCCTAATTCCGAGACAGAACTTGAGACGCCAAGCATCGACGACTGACTCGGGCAGGGAATTTGCGAAAGCCCAGAGGAGGGAATGAGGCCAGTGAGGAGTGCATCGAGGTTCATAGCCTATCCAGCGCAGAGCTGCACGAGCATAACCATCCGTTGATGGAACAAAGAAGGATGACCTCTTGATTGATGCCATCTTCGTTGCAACATACAAGGGTACCTACACATGGTGGTGAATCAGATCTTTCCAGTTGAGAAACAGAACCACAAATGCAACAATGCAGTTGATGCGATTAATGTGCAACAGCAGACAGGCTCTTCATTAATGCACAAGCAAAACATTGTAAGTTAATGAAGTCCTAATCTTACAAAATGCGTCAAGACAAACAATACACAATGAGACAAACAGGAGATTTGAGGAGCATACTGCATTAATCCAAATGAAACCTACACACTGACTCAAGTCAAACAGTAAGATAAAAAATGAAGCTTTCATCAGCTGATATAAGACCAATAATGTGGACCGATGAAGGTTCCAATATGGCTGATCCAACAGAACTTTGGTGGAAACATAAAAGACAAAATTGTGTTGATTATACAATATTTTTTCTTTGTTACCTGACACTGCACATCAATCCCACTCTTCTTGTACTCCACATAAAGGCATCTGGAAAATTGATCAACATACCTGAAAGAACATTCATCGGACTTAGGGCTATGATTTCGAACAAAATACATTGATATTGCTCATCCTACACACCCCACTGATATTAAAGTAAAGCAAGGATGCGTACACCTTCAAGCTACAAATAAGAAGTAATTTTTCAAAGTCAGATATATACATTTCTTCAAACACCATTCAGTCCATTAAGCTAAACAGTAATGAACCACCTTTGGCATGTAACTAAACCATCCATATACAAACACCACAGGACTTTCCAGTCCCAGAAACTCATCTTTTATTCTATCGGATCAATCAGAGACTGGCTTGGTAAATAGGCAGAAAAGCAAAGGCTCTTAGCATCTATTCACCTTAGCAATCCCACAGTTCCAGAACAAGGCAAAAGAATGGTGGAACTATACAACTGGAATATACCCAAGTTATTCATAACCCAGTTTTAAGTCCCATTAATTTCCAACTAGTCTTTAAACTTCACCTGAGAGTTAAATACTTGGGCCACTGGAACTCTACTGGATTAAGATCAGCTAGTCAAAATTCAATAAAGCTCAGAAATAATCTCAATCAAAAGGAAACATCAAAACAACTAAACCATGTACTAAAGCAAATAAAAATAACACATAAAACTCACAAAAGGTACCAATAAAAATGCGTAAAGAGCATCGTAGCAGAAAGTACTAACGCTTTGGTAGCGGCATAAACAGAATAAAGAGGATCAGAAGGAATAACAATGGCTGCACCAGACCCAATATTCACAATAGCGCCCTTTTTCCTTTTCAACATTCCTGGCAAAACAGCTCGAGTCACCTGTGTAGTACCCTCAATATTGACCTTAATCAAATCATTTAACAGCTTGTCATCCACTTCATGCAAGAACCTGGCGTAAGGGTACGACACGCCGACGTTATTAATCAGCACCCCAACATCCAGCCCTTCAATAGCCTCCTTAATCCTAGAAACGCCGTTGTTTAAATCCCCAGAAAAGTCCACCACCACAGTTTTGATCTGGGTCGACCCGGACTTAGATTTAATAGATTCCGAGACTTCCTTGAGCTTATCCGGGTTCCGTCCAACCAGAACCAGGTTGAGCCCTTTCCTCGCCAGCTGAAAAGCGAAGGCCTTCCCGATGCCGTCGGTGGGACCGGTGATTAGAGCCCACGACCCGTATTCCTTCAGGTTCTTTCCGGGTCGGAGGAAATTGACGTATACCCAATTGAGAATCGAAAGCGAGAGTTTGAGGAGGGACAAGAAGCCGAGCGAGAGGAGGAACAGAAGCCAAGTGGGCTGAGATTTGAGCTGCTCGAAGATGCACTCCGCCATGACTCAGTTATGAATCTCAGTCCCCAGATGTGGTTTCAAGGCAGGGCTTATATAAATCTACGGAGCACGCTATTCAGTAGCACTAAAATTGTATTAAAAAAATTAAAGACAAATAAGTGATTTATAGAAAATTAAGATAAATATAGTTAAAAATATATATATTACTTTTTCCAAAATACGATCAAGCTTTCTTGAAATTGTTATTATTTTGAAACGTATGGTAAGAATTTGCACAGTAAAATACCTAATCTATAAGAAAATAAATTATTATTTTGATCCAAACAATAAGCTATAATGGAAATCAATTTTTAATTTCATCAAACTAAAACGATCATCTCTTAGTCATTCTTTGAATTATATTTAGAAAATCACTTATGGAACTTGGCAAACGCAACCAAAAAATCTCTTAGAAGATATTTCAATTAGGATTAGAAAATTAATCACAACTGATAATAGCTATAAGGGGTTGCGAACTGTTGGGCTGCATTTATGAGGAACGTCAAAGGAAATGCAGGGATTAGTTGTGGTGATGGAGTCATGAATGAATAATTAATTGTGAAGTTGGTCGAAGCAGATAGCCTGCCATTAGGCAGCAGCTGTTTTTTGTAGGTGATCCATTCCACCACTCTTCGTGGGGTTGTTAGGTGTTGATTTGATGTGTATATACTGTAATAAATAAAATATTAAAATAAAAAATTATGAGAATTTTACCACTTGTTATAAAATTTTAACAAACTTGGATGATTTTATTGACACCCAATTACACAGATTAATGTTACTAACATTTACTGGGTTCTAAATTTTTTTACATCCAGTGATAACTCTACAATTTAGAGTCTATTATGTATACTTTAGAATATATTTTTGCTAGCCTTAAGTGTAATTTGCACTTCATTTGGTTAGATTTTATAATTTAGAAATTGTTTCATTTAGTTGTGATAAAATATTATACTTAAAAAATGAATATTCTTATGCCTGCAGTCCCGTACTTAGAAAGCAATAAAATGTGATATTTTCATGGAATTTTAATGTTATCTCAATGCATTAAACATATAAACAATTATTTATACAATTAATTAGGTAATTTAAAAGAAAATTGAAAAAAAAAAGAGACAGTAAAAAGGGACAGGATTGGGATAGAGAGAGGCGGGGAGACCAGAAGGTATAAATAAAAAGCAATCGGGAGGGACGAAGACACAAATGAACGAATATTCACCAACAATGTCAAAGATTCGAATTTCATTTTTACATCTTATTGTATTTTAATTGAATTTTGAAATATTTAAATATCTTGTAAACTTTATTTAATTAGGATAATACTTTGTTGAATTTTCATTTCTAAAGACTTGCATGAATGCAAATGATCTATCCTATTTCAATTTAATGACTAATTATTTTTATATTACATTATGATTACTTTATATTATTTCTAATAATCTAGCCAATTCTTAGTAAAAAAATTAGAAGATTAATGAGAGTGAAATCCAATGAATTTAAAATTAATCACAACATGAATTTTTAAAGGATTACAGGAGTGAAATTTGGGGATTTTATGTGGATCAATTGCTAATTCAAAATTGATCAATTTGTTTAATTAATGTCCAATTAAATGTCAATATGGTTCGGAGAATGAATTGATTGATTTTGGATTATCAATTGTGTACAATTAAATTGATGGTTAATAGAAATTAAAGTAAGTAGACATCTTTAATGTAAAGACCTAAATTTATTTGAAATTAAAGAAAATTATCTATTTGATTGTGTTTGGAAAAACCTTATTTACTGTCTTTGAATTCCTTTATCTATTTTTATGATAATTGTATACTTACAATTTTTGCTAGTCATCCAGCTATTGAAATAATTAATTTTTAAATAAGAGATATAAACAAATACGCGCGCGCGCACAAGAATAACTTAAGCTCATTCAACTATGATTGGCCAAACTCTCTAGTTATGGTTGTTTATATTTTAAGGTGCGTGTGTTTTTTGTGTATTTTTAAAAAATGTGTAAAAATAAGAGAGAAAATAAGATAAAATTTGAAATATATAATGATTATACTATGTGTTTTTTAATTTATTTGACCACTCAATGAAATACATTAGGTGCAGCAGATTTTGCCAAATGCCAAAATCTCAACATTTTGCTACTAAAATATTTTCATTTTTATTTTTAAATATAAAAAATGATAAAAATAAATAAAGCATTTAATTAGAAATAAAATAAAACGAAATTTAAAAACCTTTGAAATGTTACTTTCAGTTTTTTAATTAGTTAATTTTTTAAATATAAAAAACAAATTATAAATTTTATGAAGTACTGATAAAATAAAAATACAATTTGGTAAAGCAATGTATTTTTATAATTTTTATGTAAAAATAACTGATAATTAAGCATCTATGTTTAACAAAAGCTTTTGATATTTTATTTTATTTCAAGTTAGTTTTAACTTTTTCTTTGATGTTCCATTACATTTCTTATTTACTGTGTTTTGATTATTTAAAAATAGAAAATAATTAATTGAAATATTAAAGCTTTGCCATGTCTAACAATGCTTAGACATGGCAAATTTTGCCGCCCCTGGTGGAGTACACTGTGTTTTTGGACTGTAATTGGATGGCACTCCACTTTTGGAAAATAATTTTGTGAGATTTGGCAGTGATGGGGTTTTTAGAGTAAATATTAGTGAGTTACATGTGATTAAATAGGTTTTGTTAAAAAAAATGTAATGTTGATGTTTTTTAGAGAGTAATGATAATATGCATTTGATGTAATAGTTAATTTTTTATATTAGATGATTTGATATATAAGTAAGCAAATTTTATATAATATTGATGTGGTAGATAGTTATATTTGTTGGAGAATGATTTGATATGTAAGTAATGTAAATTATTATTATTATTGTTGTTGTTGTTGTTGTTGTTGTTGTTATACTATTTTTACTATATTAATATTTCAATGAAAGATTTATAGTTAGACAAAGTGAATTTATACAAATATCATTAAATCAAATACTTGCATTTTTTCCCGTCATTTTCTTCATCTTTTCCTACAAATATACAATTTATATTTGTATGTACAATTACACAAATGTGATGTTGAGGTCGAAAGAGCATGCAGCAAGGGTGTGTTTGGCTGATGACTAAACGTTAACTACAATATGCAAATGACCATACTACTGGGGCCCACCCAAGTACGAGACTCGTACTATCAATGCACCGATGCAATCCTATATACAGCGATGAACACCAAAAGATTGGTTGGAACGTGCATTGTAGTATGAGAAGTGTGGGAACTTGGGTTAGGGGGTAGAGTGTCAAGATAGATGTATTTAGAGTAGAGGTATTAATGTGGATGTTTTCTATCACAATTGTCATGTTAGATAGTCGAATGTACTTGGATGTCATTGCTAGCAAGGTATCACAGGGCATATGTAGGTAACGATTTATCATTTCAAAGGATCGCTAAAATTGCTCTGCCACGTCCCTGTGCCCGTGGTGTATGTAGATAGTCCTAATGAATATGGCAAAGGACTCTTCCAGTAAGAATCGTTACAATCATGAATGTACCCTCATTCTTTATTTTCGCACACAACAAGAGAAATATTGGCCTGCTCATGCACAACTCATCCTAAAATTGTCTACGGTTGCCGGTCAGTAGCTCATTCAGCTAGTTGACTTCTTGAAACAGCTCATGGAACAAGTCGGAGAAGACATGCGGTGCTGTGTGAAAATACAACATACAGAAGTTTTGCATTCCACATCAAAATAAGAAAATTGTATGATTTTCCATTGCAAAAAATAAAAAATAAAAAATAAAAAATAATAAAATATCCAAAGAATTTAAAAATGATAAAATTTGAGAGAATGTATAAATATGAATTGTATATGTAATGAAAAAAGAAAAAAATAACAAAAAGCATAAAAATATTCAACATAAGAGTATTTGTATAAATTATCTTTGTATAACCAAAAGCTCTTGTTCACATCATAATATAGAATAGATAGGTATATTATCAAAAAGATAATACTATATTAATCATTTTGTTGAAGAATGCTTGGTAAGGGTACTATAAAATAAATTTATTTATTAGTAGTAATATTGTAAACTTATAATGTGTAATTAAATTAGGCTTAAATAGTTAGTAATATAGAATAGATAAAACACGCTGCTCTAAATACGCTCTCTAATAAATATTTGCCATGCTCCACTAACAAATATGCTCCACTGACTAAGCTGTAGGCAGCAGCAGCACATAAATCCATGCTCAATACGCTGATTTTGCTCCAAGAGGTGGGAAACATGGCAACTTACCAAAATGGCGATCACGCGACGCCGTACGCGGAGGAAGCTTGGGTTGAGATGTTGGAGCATGTGGTGCTGCAATCGGACGAGAATCAAGACGGAATATCAAACGGTGATGATCCCGAGAGCAGCGGATCGCTGCCGCTGAGGCCGTACCCCGGAGACCGCACTCATTACGTCCGAACTGGCACGTGCAGATGATTTGGACGTAACTGTAGGTATAATCAACCCGACAAGAAGACTCGGCAGGTGATTTTGAATTTTGAAAATGTTTTTCTTACGCCTTGTTCTGATGTTATCAATATCCTTAGGCTGGGACGGATATTCGTATGAATACAGATGCATAAGAAATAATTTGAGATCTGTATTTAGATATGTTATTTTTTCAGAAGTTAGGTTAGTTTTAAAAAGTTTAATAACATTATGGAATCTAACTTTCAGAGTTCTAGAAAATGGTTGAAAATTAAATCTTAAAAACTGTTTTAAGAACAGAGAACATTCACATTTAGAGAACGAAATACATTTTTTATAAAATAACACGCAAAACAATCGTTATTTCAGTGTTCCTTTTCTTTCCTTTTTTTGCCTGAGGATTTTGATGATGCGTTTTGTCTTTTGGAAGCTTCTTAAAGCTAGGGAATCGGAATCGACAACGTGTGCGCAATTGAGTGCAAGATAATTTGCTTTTGACTTGTTTTGATAATTTTTGCAGCAAAAATTAAGCGAGTATCGGTCAATTTTGTGTTTAAATTCAAAGCTTACGAGTTATAAATGGTTGTCGTTGCGCAGTTGCTTGCTAGTGTAAGTTCGAAAGTTCAGTCAACTTATGCTGTTGGCTGTGCTTTTGTATAGTTGTTCTGCTAGTACTTTGGATAATGATTATTGATTAAGTAAATTTTTGGTGTAACTT
This sequence comes from Avicennia marina, assembly GCA_019155195.1. Taxonomy (NCBI): domain Eukaryota; kingdom Viridiplantae; phylum Streptophyta; class Magnoliopsida; order Lamiales; family Acanthaceae; genus Avicennia; species Avicennia marina. Next base: position 13,866,941 of record CM032765.1, read on the forward strand.
TCACCAAGTTTAGTTAAAATTTTGGTGTTAATTTCTCTAACCATCGATCCATTGTTTTTGATTTGAGGTGTCGTGTTGTATGTGCAGCTGTAATACTAGACAGCACATCGCATTTTTTGGATTTTAGTTTTTGCAATTATATGTTAAGAGCAGTGGCCAATATTGCTAAGCATTGATTTTATCGCAAAATTTTCTCCATTTTAATGGTCGGTGAATGATTTAAGTGATTACAAGTGGCAAGTTAATGCATAAGTGACTTCCTGTTTCATATTCTGACCCCAGTATTTACTTGTGTGCTATATATGAATCTTCTCTTGGTTGTTTTCTTTGCAGTATTCTCATCTGCAGGAGGTTGCAAGTATGGAAAACCTTTTAGGTATAGCCATCCTGGAGTAGAATCTAAGAATGTGGCTCCAGAGCTAAACTTTCTGGGTTTGCCAATACGTCTTGTAATGCTAAGTTTATTTCATGGTGGCTATTTCCTCTTGCTTAGACACTTCAGTGATGCTGCTTACTTCATGATTCAGGCATTCGTAATTTTTCTTTTTATTTTTTTTTGTGTTGAAATGTGAGTTGAAGTTCTCTTTTGAAGATAGTTACATTGTGGTTTTGATTAGGGAGAGAAGGAGTGCCTATACTACATGCGCAGTGGCTCCTGTGGATATGGATCTCGTTTTGTATATCATCATCCAGATCCTACTTCTATGGCAGGAGAAGAATCTCCCATCTCAGTGAATGAAAATTATGCCAAAAGAGAATTTAGCTGTTCAGATAATTACAATGGTAGTTCTCTGCATCTGTCAGGAGCTTCAAAGCCACATCAAACACCCTGGTCTTCCCACAAGTTACCTGACAATGTTGGTCCCCATTCAGAAACCAGCTCATCACCTGAATAGGTGGACAAACGATCAGAATGTAACGAATATCAGGTTTATAACATTCCAATAACCAGGGATTTTTTTTTTAATTTTCCAACCTTTTTCCACTGTTATTTGTTCTCTGCATCCGAACTTCTCATTTCTACCTGATCTGAATTCCATTTCACTGTCTAAATTGAAGTTTATAGTCTCACTGAGTTCGGCTTGTCTTTATCAATATGAGTCATGCTCTACAATTGAGCACATATTATGAAGTAACTTTGGCCTTTTTTCAACCTTTTGGTAGTATATAAAAGCTAAATAGACGATGTCACGGGGTCAAAATACCAGGTAAAATTTTTTTCCTCGTGTAACATATTTGCACTCTGAATCAGTCAGCCTTCACACACTTTTACTAAGTTAAAGGGACAAAATTAGTTTATATGGGAAGAAGTCCAAGATTACAAGCCACATCACACGCGACAGTGCAGGACAGCATTCAACGTGTAGCAAAGCAAGGACAGAGCACAATATTTACGAGTCAACCTAACCTTATATATTATTCCTCAGTTTCATATACAAGGAAGAAGGCTTGCACTTACAAATCTCCCAAAACTTTGCAGACTTCAAAATACCTTAATATAAGGCTTACGAGTGTAGTTGACATCCCTAATTGTCAGGATGATAAGGATTTCAATATGGATGACATCTGTCCAAGGCATAGATCCAGCAGTGTTTTGCTTGTTCGAAGGCTTCGAGACTTCAGCTGCTGTTGAGATATTCAAGAGAATGGAGGAACAAGGCGAGAAACCCACAATAATCTCATACGGGGCATTGCTTAGAGCACTTGAGAAAGGGAAACTCTACGACGAGGCCCTTCAGGTCTGGAAGCATATGATAAATGTGGGCGTCGAGCCAAATTTGTACGCCTACACCATCATGGCTTCAATTTATGCTATCCAAGGGAAATTTGATATTGTGGATTCCATCATCCGGGAAATGGTTACCGTTGGCATTGAACCGACTGTGGTCACTTTCAACGCGATAATCAGTGCTTGTGCTCGAAATATACTTGGAAGTGTGAACTGTCAAAACATAACCCCCAACAAGGTCACATACGAAATGTGGATTGAGGCTCTGGCGTATGATGGTAAACCAAGGCTAGCTTATGAGCTGCATTTGAGGGCTCACAATGTGGGCCTCGTGCTTTCCAACAAGGCCTATGACGCCACCATCCAGTCCTCACAAAGCTACGGTGCAACAATTGATGTTGTTAGCAGTCTAGGCCCTCGGCCCACCAGAAAGAAAGAAGAAAGTGAAGATCGGGAAAAAGTTGTCAGAGTTCTGTAAATTGGCTGATGTTCCTAGGAGAAGTAAACCATTTGAAAGAGGAGAAATTTATACCTCACATGGTGAGGAATTACACAAGTGAATCTCATATTGTTTTAGGGGGTACTCATGCCCACATGATGTGTGTTTTTCCGACTCCAGAAGAATCAGTGCTGCTTATGGCAGATTAGAGTGAGGCAAGCCTGTGGTTGATTTAGACTTGTAGGATGTAATTATGCCTCTTTTTATTCTCATGCCTTCTATATTTACTTTCATTCAAATCATCTTTTATCTCTCTTCTTTCAAAAAAAATGCACCAGTGGAAATTGGAAAAAAAGGGTGGTTACACATCCAAATAAACAAGGTCGTATCTTCCCATTGATTCATAACTCTGAAGTAAATTGTTTGTTTAAAATGGAAAGTAAATCGGAAGTCTATGCATAACAGAACAGAGTACGTCAAATTTCTGAACGAGGAATTTATCAATCCTCAAATTACTGATACGTCTCAGACAAACATAACCGCTGACAAGAACAGAAGAATGGCAGAGCAGGCAGAGCCAGACTTCTTCTATTCCTTCTTCCTTGAATCCTTGAACTGTCCTCTCTTCCCAATTCCGAGACAGAACTTGAGACGCCAAGAATCGACGACTGACTCGGGCAGGGAATTTGACGAAGCCCAGAGGAGGGAATGAGGCCAGTGAGGAGTGCATCGAGGTTCATAGCCTATCCAGCGCAGAGTTGGAACAAAGAAGGACGACCTCCAGATTGATGTCATCTTCGTTGCAACGTACAAGGGTACCTACACGCGGTGGTCAATCAGATCTTGCCAGTTGAGAAACAGAACCACGAATGCAACGACGCAGTTGATGCGATTAAGGAGCAACAGCAGAAAGGTTCTTCATTGATGCACAAGCAAAACATTCTAAGTTAATGAAGCCCTAATCTTACAAAATGTATCAAGACAAACAATACACAATGAGACAAACAGGAAATTTGAGGAGCATGCTCCGTTAATCCAAATATGTTGTTTTCATCAGCTGATATGAAGGTTCCAATATGGCTGATCCAACAGAACTTTAGTCGAAACATAAAAGAAAATTTTGTTTTGATAACACAAATTTGTCCTTTCTTACCTGACACTGCACATCAATACCACTCTTCATGTACTCCACCATAAAGGCATCGGGAAAACTGATCAACATACCTGAAAGAACATTCATCAAACTTAGGGCTATGATTTTGAACAAAATACATTGATGTTGCTCATTCTACACACCCGACCGAGGTTAAAGTAAAGCAAGGATGTGTACACCTTCAAGCTACAAATAAGAAGTGATTTTTCAAAGTTAGATATATACATTTCCATTAAGCTAAACAGTAACGACCCGCCATTGGCACATAACTAAACCATCCATATACAAACACCACAGGACTTTCCAGTCCCAGAAACTCCTCTTTTATTCTATTGGATCAATCAGAACTGGCTTGGTAAATAGGCAGAAAAGCAAAGGCTCTTAGCATCTATTCACCTTAGCAAGCCCACAGTTCCAGAAAATATATCTCACCATTGAACATATTTCTCTCCATATTCTCCATACTGTAAGAGATACATGTACGACGGCATCTCACCATTTAAAATTGTGAGAAATAGTTTTAAATTATTATATTTTTGATTAAAATAAAAGAATTTTTTAATAAATTAATATTTAAATTATAGTCTTGTATAATAATTTTTTTATTTTTTTTATTTTAACATTTACATTGAAATAATAATTTATTTTAATTTAAAATTATTATAATTTTATTTAAAATAAAAAATTATTTAAAACAGAGTGATGACATAATAATAAATTATAATAATTTTAAATTATTCTTTTAAAAAAAATAAGAAAATTTATTTAAATGAAAGAATTTTTTTTAATAAATTAAGTTTTACATTATAATCTTGTATAATATTTTTTGGATTTTTTATTTTTAGACATTTACGTTGCAATAATTATTTATTATAATTTGAAATTATTATGATTTTATTTAAAATAAAAAAAATTATTTACATAAAAGAACCTTTTTTTTAATAAATTGAATTTTAAATTATAGTCTTGTATAATACTTTTTGAGTTTGTTTATATTTTGACATTTACGTTGCAATAAAATAGAATTTACCAAAAAATAGAAACGTAGTACTTTTTATAAAAAAATAGATGATATTTTTCTTATACATATTATTATATAATAGGTTAAAAGATGCGTGTCATAACTTTTAAATGAGATTATATGATGTAATTATAACAAAATTAATAAATTCCAATAAAATTGAAAAGTGCTAGTAAAATTAATCAATCACATTCAACAGAATATCCATTACATGCAAGAGGAACTAGTTCATGCTATATGTTATTCTCATTCCTTAAGCAACTATCGGTAGTACAATGCGTAAGTCATCTAACACGACATCCTCTCCGTGGTGCTAGTCTAGTGTTGTTGTGCTCCTGTATTCATTGAGTTTTATTGAATTGGCACTGGAAATTGACAGTAATGCCAATGTTATTTTATGGATTGTACTCTAGAAGGAATGTGTAAGGGAACTTGGAGAGTATCGTATTAGGAGAATCGATCTGTGGCATGTATGAAGAGTGGTACTGTGATCTGGTGGTTAAGGCAAGTACACATCCTCTTGATATACAGTTTTATAACTTCCTATATCATGGCGGTATGATGTGCTAGAACCTGTTGCATTATAGTGGTTTGATTTGTTAGGTCTTGGACTGGGCTGTGTAGATGTTATGTCTCCTGTCTAGAAGTATGATGGGAAATCTCTCGAGATTCACTGCTATGATAATCGCTCCACACCATCTACAATCTGCTGATTATATCCACTGGTATGTAATTGTTGCATTTATTATGCTTGCAATCAACTATTTACATATTATGGAGTGACATACATTTTTACGTACATATATATAAGCATACAAATTAAGTACAATCAATAATGTATTAAAAGGGAGAGCATGAAATATACCACGTAAGGGAAATAAGTGACGTGGTTATGCTGAAATCCGGTGTGCACGAATATATGTCTGGGTGTGAGGAACCGACGCGTGACTCTACAGTACTACCTTAAGTAATCTCGTGACACTCGTGTGTCTAGAGAGATGGGGCCCCTTATGATATAATCTTCACTACTCCACTCTCGAACATATATAGCGTGGTACTCAGCCTAATTAGTCCCCGTTGCTAGTCGCTATGAAGTGCATCCTTATGTCGTGATGAATCAGCAGAGATGCCATGTGGGATTCCAAATTGCCTCAATACTCGATCAATGTAATGCATTTCAATTATCTAGTAACAAATAAGTGGACTAAAGAATGTCCACAATTGTCACCCACAATAGTTGGGTAGCATCTCGTACATCTCATTAAGGTAAGGCCGCCACTACCACTAAAATTGAAATGAAATATGCAGTATATATGGAATTGATAGTCTGTACAACAAATAACCAAATGAGGTTTTTAATATGACATAATTTACTCATGTCTGACATTCCGCTTCTCCATCTAATGTATCACGTATCACGTGGATAGAGTGAGATGTATTTGATGGGTTACTCCTCTTTGTCCTGATTCAACTGTATGCACATAAAAATAATAAAAAAGATAAAATTAACACTTCCATAATGATAATGCAACAAAGAATATAATTTGGTAGGACATACTGTGCTCTAAAGGGTGCGGCAGGCAACTGTACATCACCAGCTACAGTTAGTGGGCTAATGTAAAGGCTATGGTCATGAGTCTGTAGTCCCAACTCCAGGATTCTAATACAAGTCCATATCTGTAAAAATTTTAGTGGGTCACCTATCATTTGCTTGCTTCACATACACACGAAGCACAACTTTCTATACATGTATGCCAACATCGTACTTCCTCAATTGTATTGTTAGGACCTAGTGATATCCTCTAACATGTATAGATATAGTAGTTTCATTCTATTTTCAAATGAATCGGGAAAAAGCCTGCAACCGAATAACAGCAACACGTAACAGCAAGTGTAGCGAGTAATGTCATCATCTGTGATATCAACTGTGAGTACCCAATGTTGGATCTTCTTAACTAAAATTGAAAGCGGTATAGTAGCACCATTAAATACATGTGTGGTACGTGCAAACCCTAAATACTCTATGCAATACTTCTGTCAAACACTAATATCCCAATGCTCATTGACTCTTATAATTATGGTATCCTCCATTGGTAGCTGCCAAATTAATACCACATCCTCTAATATAATAATGGCCTCCCTAGTTACTAGATGAAATGTGTCAGTCATACGATGCCACCTCTCGATCATTGTTATGATCAAGTGCCAGTTAAGTACTACGTGTTCAAACCTGTACACCCCATAGAAACCTACATGTGCAACAACAATACAACTCGGTGACCCAAGTCAAGAAACCTGGTTGGTGCCCTAGTTTGGTGCTGTAGCCGAAGTGTAGTGTCTATATCTCTAAGTTACATAACTTCTGACATATGGTTATATTGTAAGTAAAGTAGACTGTAATCCAGTGAGCCTAGATTAACTCTTATAATCATTCTAAAAAAATCCTAAACAAAGAATCACCTATAATAATTGGACAAATAAAGTATGCCAACAGAATGCACGCTTTTATAAATATAAATTGCCAAAAACTAGAAGGAGAAGATGAGACCTATGCAGTAAAGTCATTGTGATAAAACGATAAAAAAGAAGAATCTATTTCGATAATGATAATTATTCATATAAACAATAATAAGAGGAATCCACTTATAAGAAGAAAGTAATAAAAAGTTAAATAATTCACTCACTTGAGACATAGTTTATATCCTTATGTCTAATATACAACCATACATGTGTGTATATGAATTGCTTGCAAATAAAAGATCTACACACATGTTGAATTAACAAGGATGCACAGAAGATGAAGGCATGTCTAAATCCTGCAATCGAAGTTGGGCCGCCTGCTACGGTTGCTGTTGAGCCTGATGTTGTGCCCAATCTTTTTTATTTGGTATTCAGCGCAATGGGTCCCTTCTAACACTGAAAAATTTTCTCCTGGTTCTCTACACCCGCTCTCCAGCACTAGTCACGTAAATGTCAAGACTTGAAAGATTTCAAAATGTTTGCCACACATGCTGAAGATAAAATCAGTGCCTTCCTTGTGGAGCCTTAAACGCATCAATGTCCTCAATAGTGGAAAGAAGACCAAGGTGTATATCAGATACAGGACAATTATACTCTTTACCACAAATAATGTGTTTGTCCAACATCCGCAAGAACCAATACCATGACTCTTTGTTTTTATCATCTACCAAGGTATAGACAAAGGGCAACACCTGCTGATTAACATCAATGTTAACTGCAATCAATAGCTTATGACGATATTTTGTATACAGCTGTCTGCCACCCACACTAATCACCGACCTACAATGCATATATCCATCAATTTGAAAGCCCAAAAGAAATAAAAGAGCATTATCCTATTAAACATTGGTGTGTCAATGTGTCTCCACTCAATAAACAGTGCCTGAGTTTTATTTTTATAGTGTAGTCATGTATGATGGCAACTTCTTCATTGAGTCTTCCGACGTGCCATACACATTCTCAATAGCATGTTTTAAGATATACAATACTTTTGCAAAATTAATGTCATAACCGTACCAATATTTTGCAAGTTGAATGACATTTTTTTTATCTCAATAGTCGGGTTCTAACGAATCAATCCTATGGAAGTGCTGTTACCATGTTTTATTTAAATTTGCATGATCCATATGCAGGTATCTCGAAAAACAAGTGTGGGTTCCGCCATAATTTTTTATCTTCCACAACCACATTTTTTGCCTTAAAGAAGCCATAAGGTGCCAATCATAAGATTCATCAATTATACTATGCTTACATTTAACCTTCCATGTACTCAGTGTACTCTTTACCTTGCGGTATTCACGCTTTGTATGCGTCACATAAAAATCATTCACAGCTGCATGAACATGACTCTTACCCTTAGACACCATATCCAAATGAACTTCTTCTTTGTTATCGTCATAATATGTGCTACATCTGCCATTAGGGTTTTCAATACCGTCAGCAGTTATTTTTAGATGCAACTGAGAGAAAAAAAGTACAGACAAAAATAATGGCACTACCGATAGTTCTATCACATGTTCAAGAATTGGAAGGGTTGATGAACAAAATGATACGGTCAATAGTTCTATCACATGTTCATGTGTTGGAATAATTGAAGAACACTATGGCATGGTGCTCGATGGCTTTATAACATGTTGGGGGCATAGACTGCCTGATGGACCGGTATCTGTTGGATGCAATACATGCTGTATCGAACTGATATCGACTGTATCATCATTTTCTTAATCCTCATCATCTCCCTTGTCTCCATGATCCCTATCATTGATGTTAATGTTGACCGGTATACATGTTGCTAATGTGCATCATAAGTCATCTCGTGAGCATCATACTCCCTTACTTTTATTCCCTTGGTAACAATTGCTACAGACCGTGACGGAATATGAGGCCTCCTTCCATAGTCTTGTTCAAAAAATGATGCAGCATGTTAAGGTCAGGCAACATGACACTTTCTTGAATGTCTGTATGACTCAACGCTTCAGTGATTAGAGGCATGCTACTCAATTGTTGTGGTCCAAAGAACGATTGGTGGGAGTCTTCACCCGTTTCACCCTCCACACGTCGTACACATGGCACATTATTAGGCTCTCGCTATTCTATTTCGATGTATAAATTTAAATACATAACCCAATTCATCGGATTCAACAAGAATTTTAAATTTATGTCATTTTTAATCGCTAGTAGGACATCATATCCCTCGAATGCATCTCTCAATACAAACTTCGTTTTCAAATGGATGACAAAACGATTCCGATCTACTCCAATTAAATCATATACAATCGTTTCTAACTCTACAAAATTGATATTTCTTGATATATATTGTAAATAACGAGGTCCAATGCTACAATTTATGTTGTTCGAATTTTTCACAACAACCTCTCCCCCTAATATAGCACAATCTGAACATCACCATCAAATGCCATATTTTCAAAACAAACAGTTTACATACATAACCCAACAAATTAAATGTGAGTCTGAATATATCACATATAATATAACATTGCTACTACATAATCTGAAAAAGTTAAATTTACAAGCTCATATTTATTTACACATAATATATTTTAATAATCTAACTAATATAAATTTTTTGGACATATTAAAAATACAAATAATTTTTTCAAAGTATTAAAATATAAGCATCCCTTTTTATAAGTCATATTAGAATTTTTACATTACGAATTTCAGACGTGGGTTATATTAAACTTCGGTCCACACAATTTATTACACTCGCAAGCTTCGGGAGTGCACGTGGTTCGTGCTTTTATTATTTTAAGCTTTTATTATGTTCTTGTTGTCACATTTCATCTCTCTTTTTCCTTTCTTAGCTCATTGTTGAGTAAAAATTGAAAAAACCTTAGTTTTGATTGTCTGTATTAATATATTTTAATTTTTACGTATTTGTATAAACATATATATATATATATATAGATATTACACATATTTAAATTATTATATCAATTAAAAATAATTATATTTTTTATTTTTAAACCATTAAAAATTTTAATATGATACTATAATTAATTAAACATATTTTTAAATCAAAAGTATATATTTCATCCAAATACCCTTTTCAAGACAACCCAAAAATATTAATCTCAAAATATTAATCTAAAAATACTTTTTTTGTAGCATAAAAAATATTTTATTCCAGTACCATTTTTTCTGATATTCATTTTTGATAAAAATTATGGTAAAAAGTTATCATCAATCAATTTTACTATCTAATTTATAATATATGTTTTTTCAATAAAAACGCTTTAAACTTATGTGAATTAAAGGAAATATGAGGTAAGAAGGGAAATGCAAAGTCAGAATTAGCAAAAAAAAAATTGAAAATAGAAGACATATGTTGATAGATAGAACCGACCTATTTCAATAATACAAGATTCTTTCCTTATATCGACGGTGGAAGAATAAAAGGAAATACAAACGTCTAATATAGACCACGTACCTGGCAAACAGAAAAATGAAAATGTACTAAAAAATTTTAGTGACAATAAAAGTCAAAAAAGGTAAAAAATAACTCTTATTAAAACAAAGTTATAATATATAAATAGATAAAGCAAATGTAAATAATAACAAGCCGAAAGTAGAAATGACGCGTCAAAAAGTAGTCTTTATTCTTCATTGTGGGTGAATTTGAAGATAATCTAACATTTTTCTACCACACTATGGTTGATGCTAAATTATTATTTTTTTAGAAGAACTCAAAAATTTTTAATGGTTGAAAAATAAAAAATATAATTATTTTTAATTGATATAATAATTTAAATATGTGTAATATCTATATATATATATATACACACAAATAAGTAAAAATTAAAATATATTCAAAACTAAGGTTTTTTCAATTTTTACTCAATGAAGAGATAAGAAAAGGAGAGATGAAATGTGAGAACAAGAACATAATATAAGCTTAAAATAATAAAAGCGCGAACCACGTGCACTCCCAAAGCTTGCGAGTGTAATAAATTGGGTGGACCGAAGTTTAATATATGTAACCCACGTGAAATTCATCACTCAGTCATAGTCATGGCAGAGTGCATCTTCGAGCAGCTCAAATCTCAGCCCACTTGGCTTCTCTTCCTTCTCTCGCTCGGCTTCTTGTCCCTCCTCAAACTCTGCCTCTCGATTCTCAAATGGGTGTACGTCACTTTCCTCCGACCCGGTAAGAACCTGAAGAAATACGGGTCGTGGGCTCTAATCACCGGTCCCACCGACGGCATCGGGAAAGCCTTCGCTTTTCAGCTGGCGAGGAAAGGGCTCAACCTGGTTCTGGTTGGACGGAACCCGGATAAGCTCAAGGAAGTCTCGGAATCTATTAAGTCCAAGTCCGGGTCGACCCAGATCAAGACTGTGGTGGTGGACTTTTCTGGGGATTTAAACGACGGCTTCTCGAGGATTAAGGAGGCTATTGAAGGGCTGGATGTTGGGGTGCTGATTAATAACGTCGGCGTGTCGTACCCTTACGCCAGGTTCTTGCATGAAGTGGATGACAAGCTGTTAAATGTTTTGATCAAGGTCAATATTGAGGGTACTACACAGGTGACTCGAGCTGTTTTGCCAGGAATGCTGGAAAGGAATAAGGGTGCTATTGTGAATATTGGGTCTGCTGCAGCCATTGTCGTTCCTTCCGATCCACTTTATTCTGTTTATGCGGCTACCAAAGCGTTAGTACTTTCTGCTATGGTGTCTCTTTGTGCATTTTTCTTGGCACCTTTTGTGGGTTTTATGTGTTTTTTTTTTTTTTTTGCTTTAGTGCATGATTTAGTTGTTTTGATGTTTCCTTTTGGTTGACATTATCCCTGAGCTTTATTGAATTTTTGACCAGCTGATCTTAATGCAGTAGAGCTCGAGTGGCCCAATTATTTAACTCTGAGATTAAGTTTAAAGACTAGTTGGAAATTAATGGGACTTAAATTTGGGTTGTCAATAACTTGGGTGTGTTCCAGTTGTATAGTTCTTTCTTTGGCTTGTTCTGGAACTGTGGGCTTGCGAAGGTGAATAGATGCTAAGAGCCTTTGCTTTTCTGCCTATTTACCAAGCCAGTTCTGATTGATCCAATAGAATAAAAGAGGAGTTTCTGGGACTGGAAAGTCCTGTGGTGTTTGTATATGGATGGTTTAGTTATGGGCCAATGGCGGGTCGTTACTTTTTAGCTTAATGTAAATGTATATATCTAACTTTGAAAAATCACTTCTTATTTGTAGCTTGAAGGTGTACACATCCTTGCTTTACTTTAACCTCGGTCGGTTGTGTAGGATGAGCAACATCAATGTATTTTGTTCAAAATCATATCCCTAAGTTTGATGAATGTTCTTTCAGGTATGTTGATCAGTTTTCCCGATGCCTTTATGTGGAGTACATGAAGAGTGGCATTGATGTGCAGTGTCAGGTAACAAGGGACAAATTTGTGTTATCAAAACAAAATTTTCTTTTATGTTTCCGACTAAAGTTCTGTTGGATCAGCCATATTGGAACCTTTCGTCGGTCCACATCATTAGTCTTATATCAGCTGATGAAAACAACATATTTGGATTAATGCAGCATGCTCCTCAAATTTCCTGTTTGTCTCATTGTGTATTGTTTGTCTTGATACATTTTGTAAGATTAGGACTTCATTAACTTACAATGTTTTGCTTGTGCATCAATGAAGAACCTTTCTGCTGTTGCTCCTTAATCGCATCAACTGCATCGTTGCATTCTTGGTTCTGTTGCTCAACTGGAAAGATGTGATTCACCACTGTGTGTAGGTACCTTTGTACGTTGCAACGAAGATGGCATCAATCAGGAGGTCGTCCTTCTTTGTTCCATCAACAGATGGTTATGCTCGTGCAGCTCTGCGCTGGATAGGCTATGAATTTCGATGCACTCCTTACTGGCCTCATGCCCTCCTCTGGGCTTTGTTTTATTCCCTGCCCGAGTCAGTCGTCGATGCTTGGCGTCTCAAGGTCTGTCTCGGAATTAGGAAGAGAGGACAGCTCAAGGACTCCAGGAAGAAGGAATAGAAGAAGTCTGGCTCTGCCTGCTCTGTCATTCTTCTGTTATTTTCAGCGGATATGTATGTCCTAGACGTATCAGTAATTTGAGGATTCATAAATTCCTTGTTTAGAAATTTGATGTACTCTGTTCTGTTATGCATTGAGTTCGGGTTTACTTTCCATTTTAAACAAACAATTTATTTCAGAGTTATGAATCAAAGGGATGTGATTTATTTGAAAGAAGAGAGATTAAAGATGATTAATCCAATTTAAACAACCCTTTTATTCCAATTTCCACTGGTGCATTTATTTGAAAGAAGAGAGATTAAAGATGATTTGAATTAAAGTAAATATAAGAGGAATGCGAATAAAAAGAGAGGCATAATTACATCCTAAGACTCTAAATCAACCACGGGCTTGCCTCACTCTAATCAGCTACAAGCAGCACTGACTCTTGTGGAGGTGCAAAAAACACAAATCATGGAGGCATGAGTACACCCCAAAACAATATGAGATTCACTTGTTTAATTCCTCACCCTGTGAGGTATAGATTTCTCCTCTTTCAAATGGTTTACTTCTCCTAGGAACATCAGCCAATTCACAGAACTCTGACAACTTTTTCCTGATCTGCACTTTCTTCTTTCTCTCTGGTGGCCGAGGGCCTAGACTGCTAACATCAATTGTTGCACCATAACTTTGTGAAGACTGGACGACGGCGTCGTAGGCCTTGGTGGAAAGCACGAGCCCCTCGTTGCGAGCCCTCAGATGCAGCTCATAAGCAACCCTCGGTTTGCCATCATATGCGAGAGCCTCGATCAACATTTCGTATGTGACCTCATTGGGGGTTATATTTTGACGCTTCATGCGCTGGAACCACTCATATGCCACACTTCCAAGTTTATTTCGAGCACAAGCACTGATTATCGCGTTGAAAGTGACCACAGTCGGTTCAATACCAACGGTAACCATTTCCCGGATGATGGAATCCACAATATCAAATTTCCCTTGGATAGCATAAATTGAAGCCATGATGGTGTAGGCGTACAAATTTGGCTCGACGCCCACATTTATCATATGCTTCCAGACCTGAAGGGCCTCGTCATAGAGTTTCCCTTTCTCAAGTGCACTAAGCAATGCCCCGTATGAGATTATTGTGGGTTTCTCGCCTTGTTCCACCATTCTCTTGAATATCTCAACGGCAGCTGAAGTTTCTGAAGCCTTGGAACAAGCAACAAGAACAGCGTTCCATTCTCTGCTGCCTGGTTTAAGGTCTTTCTCCTCCATCTTGTTGAGCAACCTCACACCCCATCTCCAAATTCCCTTTTTCCTAGCTGCACTCAGCAGTATATTAAAATGAGAGACAACCAATTCATAAGACATGTTATTCGGTTTGGGTCCTTTATCCAACAAGTCCTCATAGATTTCTAAAGCTGCCCACCACTTCTTTGCCTTTCCCATCAGCCAAATGACATGATTGCAAACGGACAAGCTAATTTCAGAATCCATTTCTCGTATCCTAGTGTACAATTCCTTAGCCACGACACAATGTTCTTCTCGTGTACATGCCCAAATTAGACGCTCATGTTCTGCACGACCAGGCTGCAAGCCAGCTTTATCCATGTCCTTCAGCAGATTCAATATGTTGGTGCTTAGGTTTTCACTTGTCACAAGCCACCGTCTCATCACTTGATAGCAGATACCAATAGTGAAATTCTCTAGCTTGGCAAACTCATAATCCCAATCTTCATCAGAATCTTTTCCAATTTCACCCTTTTGGTATTTATTTCTTGTCTCAACAAAGAATGCTAAGGCTCCAAATCCATCTTCCAGTCTACGACAAGCAAATAAGACCGTAGAATAAGATGCAGGAGACGGAGACACACGCTTAGTTGGCATCTCTTCAAAAAGTTGGAGTGCCTCGATTTCTCTTCCTTGATCTATGTAAATTCCCATTAAAGTGTTGTATGTCACAACGTTAGGATGCACCCCTTCCGTATCCATCTCGTTAATGACTTCCTCGACCCCATCAAAATTTCCAGCTTGCTTCATTGCTCCCAAAAGACTGTTATATATAAAAACATTGAGCTGGATAGGACTATCATTATCAGTATCTTTACTCTTCCTCTTAAGCCACTGATAAAGAGCCATAGCAGAGTCCAGCCTCTTTTCTTTGCCAAAACCTCTAATTATGGTAGAATACACCCGAAGAGGAAAAATCCCCTTCTCCTTGAGAACTTCTTCGACATCATCTGCAGTTTTTGCCGAGTGTAAACTCCATGCCAGTGCACGAACATCAATTCGAGGGCCAGTCCCACTCTGGTCGTTTTCTCCATGATCAATTCCATCCTGCTCATCTCCCTCTCTATTATTATCATCCTTAGTGCCACCACTATTATTTGCACTATCAAAATTATCGGCACAAGCTGAGTTTGGATCCACAACTTGATCCAGCTGCACACTAGTAAATTCTACGCCATCTCTGCTCTCCGAAAGACGACCTTCTCTAGCAACATAGTTGCCAACAGTAGGTTCCTCCAACGCCCATGTCAAAGCAAAAGCCGTACCAAGGGATCCTCCCTTTTTCGACTTAGACAAGAGATTAACTGTGCCTCTGGGGCGCAAAGAGAGTATTTCACGTTTCAACTCGCAGTTTCGATCTACAAGACTAGCTCTACTTCTAAAACCCCCATCGCTTGATGAATAAAATAGTCCATGGCAGGAATTATGGCAGAGATCCACTCCATTCCTTCTGTCTCCTTTTTTAGACGAACTACTACAATAACACAAGTCTAAACCCGACTGGTATATTAGACAAGACCGCCAAGATTCACTTGCTGCAGGCCAAATGGTCAGAGCTTGCATATTGAGCCCCGAGGATTTCACATATGAAAGCAAAACTTCAAGATTGAGTATTCCACCGACAATTGACGAGACATGTCAGTTTTATCTCCAAGAGTTATCAGATTACCGAAAAGAAATTCTAATAAATCGAAATGGAAGCCAGAATTACTGTCGGTAATCCTAGTTCTCCTTCTCCAGTTATTCAAGAATTAGAAAAGACGAAATCATACCTTGAAGAATCGAAGAATAATTGAAACTCGATGATTGAATCTTCAGGATGGATGTGTTCAGGATTTAGTGCTTCCGGGAGATTTTTATAGCTACGGGTGCCACCTGAAATGGCAGTTGATTCTGAGCCACGAAAACGGTGGACAGGCAAGCCTAAACGGCACCGTTTCCTAAGCTTCCGTGCTCAAATTGGGCTAAAATGGGCCAACCTGAAGAGGACTCGTAATTGTTCTGCCTGTCGAAAGCCCACAGTTGATGGACCCTAATAAACTTCTTTTGGGTCCAAGTTTAACATCCGGATCCACCTCAGACGGCTAAATAATAACAATGATAATGAAATCAAGATCATGTATCTACTCTATCGATCATTCATGACAAGTGATTGGATTAGGGTGTTTAATATCAAAAAGGTTTCTCATTAATTGATGACAATGATTTACGTGACATGGATAAGATGGATAATGCATCTTGGCAAAACAGATCATTTCCATCTCGTTAGAGGATGTATGTATATAGGACAATTTACGTATATTTATTATGTGAAAATACTTTTGTTTCACTAAAAATTATAAGTATATTTGTTCGTGCAATTAGTTTGCCTTAACAAATTGATTGGTAGAACTTATGGTGTCATGCATTGGCCAAAAGTTTATATACATTTCTTACGAGAAATAGATTTTATTTCACTAAAAATTGTGTTCATATATGTTGGACTGTAATTGGCCCTTTACAAGTTTGTAGAATTTGTCACATGGTTGTCTAATTGTGATAATATTTTACGATTAAAAAAATGAAAAACAACAAATGGTTATTACAAGAGCGGAATTGCACGAGGAATTATTGGCCGACATATCTAGTTAACTTTGGCAATTAATTTTCCAGAATATAGCATCACCTTTGGTGTAGTAAGTGACTGTGCCAATGTTTGGTATTATATTGAGATTTTTTTTAACATCTAAAGAAATCAATACTGAAAAGAAATCACATAGAAAAAGCACATGCCGCGTGGAAGGAATGTTTACGAAATTGAGGAACATGAATGGACAACTTGGATGAGACTGTGAGATATTCGAAAAGTTTCTGATTGAGGTAGAGCAAATAGAAGTAACTTATATTTAAGAGAGAGATTATTGAGAAATAAGTGTGAATTAGAGAATACCATCCTACAGTAGTAGAAGAAGAAAAAAGTGACTTGTATATAATTAGATACTTGACTCATAACTCATAACTTTAAGGTTTTAGGTTAATACATAACGTCAAGCCTACTTATATGTATGCCTACATACAAACCCGTAGACAGTTCTCCGCCATTTCGTTAAGTTTCACTCCAGGTTCAACAATTGTTATCCATGGGTGATGCTCTCTATTTGATTGAATTTTTTTTTCTGATCTAATAAGATCCAATTAAAATTTGTAGTTTAACTAACTTCAATCCCAACACTTATATATGCCCGACTGAATTTGATTTATTTTGATTTTTTTCCCGCAAAGAACACACATTGTTGTTAAGAGTTTCAAACTGACTTCTTTCCATGTGAAAGAAATCACTAGCAAGTTACATAATTGCAAAGCGTCGTGGATATAGGTATGTATATATATATATGTGTGTGTGTGTGTGTGTATGTATGTATTTGTGTGTGTGTATATTGATTTTTGTTATGGAGAATAAGCATGCACAGCGGATGTTTGATCAGACGACTTCATTCTTGTGTATCATGTTTGGTACAGAGACGAATCAGGAATTCTTAAAGGGGTATGGGGATTTGAGAAAACAAATCTGACACCAAACAAGATCTGACGTCGTATGGTTCATTTTTTCAGACACCAACAGCAATGAGACAATCAGCAATTTAATGACAATCAGCGAAAAGCATTCAACATGAGACAATTCGTGCATCTGGGAAAAGAGCTACGTTGGATTCCTAAACAATCGAAGACAGAAGTTCGAAACGAAAAGGAAACTTATAGACATCATCAACGAGTGTGTTTGGGAGACAGATTAGAAATTAGAGACCGATGAGAAATCCAGACGGGTTATTAGGAGGAAGAGGAAAGTGTGGTCCGGCGCAGGAGAGTAACGATAATGCTACAAATCGATTGCATTCCACACAGTTTGGGTTCTGCAATAAATTTACTTGGGCACGGTCTTATTGACCTGCACCCAAATCAAGTGTCACCTTCTTATTAAATTATTACCAACTGTCCCATTAATTAACTAAGATGTACTATAAACTGATTAATTAATTTGAATTAATAATAGTTTAAAAAAAAAATAAAAAATTTTAAAATACGTATGTAATGTTTTATTTTTATTATGATTAATATTAATTGATATAATTAAAAAACAGAATTATGAATTGAACTATTTGATTGACTATAACTGATAACGAATTAAAAATTAAAAAAAATACATAAATGCATAAAAATAAACTGTATAAATAAATAAAATAAATTATAATAAAATATAAAATATTAAAAGTGTATATTAGGATTCTGTTTATTTATTATTTTTAAATTTTTATTAATTATAATTAATTATATGTATTGCTTGAGTTTTAGAACAAAGTTCAAATTTCTTTAATTATTCTATAATTTAGCAAAAAATATGTATAATTAATAAGAATTCAAAACAGAATTTTAAATGAATATTGTTGATAAAATTAATAAAAAATCAAAATAAAAGTACATATATACATAATACTATTTTATAATTAGAACTGTATAAATATGTCAAAATAAATTTTAATGAAATAAAAAATATTGTATATGCATATTAAAGTTTTGTTTACTTTATTATTTTTAAATTGTTAATTTATTATTAAGTGTAATTAATTAGTTAGAGACAGTACAGTTATTCAATAGTGTAAAAAATTAATAAAAAGGTCATACTTGTGCTTAGTGCTCAGAACACCATCCCGAGTGCAGCATCAACTGGACTTTTGGCCCCTGAAGAAGTGCTCAATATTAGCAACGATATGAGTAGAATTGGAATTTAATGTCACTTTTATAATTTTTGAATTCAATTAAATCACTTAAATTAGAATTCATGGCCACAAACTATTCATTTATCATGCTATTGTAATTTGAACATTCAATACAAGCAATAATTTAAGTAGGCAGCTTGGCCAATACGTATAGGAAAATTGGCGTGCGGTTGACCAGTCAACCTTCTTGCTCCCCAAGCCAACTGTAACACCTTTGTCTCTACTTAAAGGCACAAAACCAACGCCACTTTCCCGCTTCCATAAAAACTCCATTCGCTCAGCAAACGAAAATGAGGAAGGAGGGTCGCCAACATGGCATGGTCCGGCCCTATCCCATCCTGTCGGCTCCCCGGAACCCTCGGCCCAGGCCCAGGAACCTTAACAAGCTCAACTCCCCTCCCACCGCCGGCATCTTCGCCAAAGTCTCGGCCAAGCCCATCAACCACTCCAAGTTCACCGGCAAGTGCAGCCGCCCCATGTGTCGCCAATGCCACGCCCACCCTGCTTCTAAGTCCAAGGACAAGGTTAAGGGCGCCCACAAGATTAGGTCATCGTCCGACGACTGTAGATTTGTCGATTGCAGAGGCGTCTCCGGTTTGAAATTTTCTGGGCTCTCAGCTACGAGGGTTTTGAACCTTTTGGCTCGCGATGGCTACGTGGATTGTGATCGTGAAGCTGATGGGAATGATGGGATTGAAGAAGTTGAAGAATCGTGGGATCAAGTGGGTTCGTATCAGTGTTCTATCTAGATTAAAAGGGGTTGATGATGGCGTTCATGATGATGGGTGCTTGGTTGAACACATGTGATTTTTGCTTCTGTAATTTCTTATTACTTATATATTTATTGTCAACTCTCAATCAATTCAATCTTATCTTTCATTTGATTGGTTGTCAAAATGTCAAATTTACTTGTTTAAGTGTCAAAATTGTTGTCGATGCATTAATGCATCGTCATGTTAATCCGTGATTATGTTGTGGTGGTGGTTTATATTATATTATAATAAAGGACAGTTCATAATTATATGAATAAATAAATAAATTAATTAAAATTAAATGATACTTTGTGGATATTAATAAAATAATGCTATTTTTAAGTATTAAAATTTGTATTTGCTTTTTCTCAATAATTGCATCTAAGTTGATTGGAGTAATGAGACTTACCTCGAGCCATAAGCTGACGTTTGAAAGTTATTTATACGAAAATATTTATAATATATTTGCTATTGTGCCACAAACTTCCGCTAAATGGGACTCCTTGCATTTCTCCAATTTTTTGCCATATTAATTATAGGGATAAAACGCATCTCTTTTGTCGTCCTCCAACGTAAAAGTCGCTACTCGAAAAGCCATATGCTTTTTGTTCCATACTGGATAAGATTGGAAGGAACGGCACAGCAGAGGCGTCGCTCCCATCTCGCTCTACCCCAATCGGCGGATCAGATCCGACGTCGTTTAGCGCATCTTTGTATTGCGTATATCTTCTACAGTTCTATCAGGTTCTCTCTCTGCGCACGCACACACACACACACACACACACACACACACACACACATATATATTTATGTGTATATTGCATAGAATTGAACATGTACGGAAGCAAGACGATGTTGATATTTTTTGGGTTTATAATTCCAAAAAATGGAACTCCACAAGTGTAAGAATGATGGAATTTTCTACCTGAGAGTTGAAATGTTTTTCAACCCTGACTCAGCTGTTAAATTGTTTCTCAAGGTTTCTTCTTTTTCTTTTTCTTCTTCCTTTTGTTGTGTGTGCGGGAGAGAGAGATTTGACCCGCGAGGTGCGAGCATTTGTGCCTTTTGCTCGGGAATGTTTATTTATTTGACCAATTCTATTTCTGAAGTTCTTTTTCTTTGAAATGTTCTGAATTATAAACTGTAATTATGTTATTTGTTTTGGGAGAAGTAGCAAACTTGTTCGTGTGAATGCGTACTTCTGTTCTAGTATGGAAATCATTTAATGCATACTTATAGAATGCGGAAGATTGGTAATTAATTATTATGTCAGTGCAGCTTGTTTTGATCTAAGAAAAGATTGGGTAATCTTGGGAGTTTTGGAGCCTATTCTTTCAATAATGGAAGTTCAGTTTTTCTTGATTATCTCGACCATAGTTAGAAAGTAGGTCCGTCCCTCGTCATTGTTGATAGCTTTATTATCATGTCTAGTTGACACAGAAGTGGAAAAGTGAAATTATAATTCCTGTCTTCCTGGGTGGATTAAATACTATTTATACAGCTTCTGACGAGATTATTTCAATTTTCGTCTTCTTTCAGGACTCTTCCCTGTGATGAAGGTCAATGGACTCTGGCCTGGTTGCAGGGGTGAGCAGTCCTTTTGAAGATGCTATTGGAGAGAAAGTTGATCCATTGTCACAAGTGGGTGCTGATATACAACAGATAAATGAGGCTCCAAACTGTTCCTATGATACTGCTGAGGTGGCCTTTGTCCATGAAAACGCATCAGTAGGTCAAAATGGTATGGACCTAGATAGTGAGAGCACATATAGCTGCCTTAATTCTTCGTCTGATGAAAAAAGTGTTGATGGTGATGCTGAACATGAGTTCACTAGCCAAAATGGTTCATCCATTAACCGCAATGGTTTAAACAATGATGCTGAACATGAGAGTAGCAGCCCAGATATGTGCAATAATGGCAATAATGAGCAGGGTACCAAGTGTAAGCAAAATGATCATATTTCTTTTGTCTCCAATGACAACCAGATGGAAATAGAAGCTGATGATAATCATGTGTCTCAGACCTCTGAAGCCCCTTCTAGTGCCTCTATTGGATCTGTTCAGGTTATAAAAGATGAAGTTAGTGATTACATAGTGCCAAAACTTGGGGTGGAATTCGAATCTGAGGACCATGCGTACAAGTGCTACAACAGATATGCTCTCATGGAAGGTTTCAGCATCCGAAAAGATTTTGTAAATAGAAGTAAGGTTACAGGTTTGGTGGTATCAAGGAGGTATACGTGTCACAGGCAAGGCTATGGATCTACCAAGCGTGATGTAAATGTGAACAAGCCCCGAAAAGAAACCAGAACTGGTTGCCTAGCACATATGACCATTACACGCCAAACAAATGGCAAATACCGTGTCATCCATTTTGAAACGAGGCACAATCATGAGTTTGTGACGCCCATCACTGCTCATTTATTGCCCTCACAGAAGAGAATATCCTTTGTTGAGGCTGTTGAATCTGAATCAGCAGCTTCTCCAGTACCAGATGGGGTACCAAAGCTGGGTATGGGATTTGATTCGGAGGACCATGCATATGAGTTCTATAATGCATATGCTGGGAGACTAGGTTTCAGTGTTCGGAAGGATTATGTCAACAGGAGTAAAAAAGATGGATTTGTGGCATCTCGGAGATATACTTGTTTCAGGGAAGGCTATCGGCAGAAAGATAAACGAGGCTTAAAAGTGAAGAGACCTCGAAAGGAAACCAGAGTTGGGTGCATGGCACAATTAGTCATTTCTCGTCAACCTGATGGTAGATACCGCGTCACCCACTTCGAAGAACACCACAACCACGAGCTTGTACCTGCATCAAAAGTTCGCATGCTGAGATCACAGAAGAGGTCCATGACAGATCAAGTTATAGAATCCAGTGCATCTGGTTCCAACATACCACCAAGATCATTTGCTGAGTTGTTGTTAACACAAATAGGAGTTCAGGATGATATCATTTGCAATCCCATCGATCATGAGATGAGTCTTACGTCTAAACGTGCATTTAGTATGAAACAGGAAGAAGCAGAGAGTATTCACCAGTATTTCCAGAGCAAGAAATTGAAGGATCCATCATTCTTTTATGCTGTACAACTTGATGTTGAAGGGGAAATGACCAATTTCTTTTGGGCCGATGAGAAGATGTTGGTGGATTATGGTGATTTTGGTGATGTGGTTTGCTTTGATACCACCACCCTTCTAAACAAAGATTTGCGGCCTGTGGTACTGTTCTTTGGAATAAATAATCATAAGCAGTTGCTGGTCTTTGGTGCTGCTTTTCTATATGATGACTCTGCTCAATCTTTTAAGTGGCTATTCCGAACTTTCGTAAAAGCGATGTCTGGAAAAGCACCCAAGACTATTCTATCTAATAAAGATGCTTCAATATCTGAAGCGATCATCTCTGAGTTGCCCCAAACTCAGCGCAGGTTATGCACCTGGCAAATATATCAGAATGCCCTAAACTGTCTTGGTCAAGTAGTTGTCAACTCTGATTCTTTCTTCGGTGATTTATGTGGTTGCATTTTTAATCTAGATGAGGAAGACTTTGTTAATTCCTGGAAAAGCATGCTTGATGGTTATAGTCTTTGGGAAAATGAGTGGTTGCATGCAGTATTTGAAGAACGCGAGGAATGGGCTTTACCGTACAATAAGCACATATTTTCAGCTGACATGGAAACTGCATTACTATCTGGGGATTCTCTTAGAAGCTTGAAGAAATATCTTAAGCCTGAATCCCATGTTCTTCATTTTCTCAAGCACTTTGCAAGGATGATGAATGATTGGCGTTACAAAGAACTGGAAGCTAATTATGATATGGGCCAACACATGCCGGGATTAATGGGGGATGTGATAATGCTGAAGCAGGTGAGGGAGATATACACACCTGTAATTTTTAAGATGTTTCACCAAGAGTATGAGAATCATCTAAATATTGTGATTAGCCAATGCATTGACAATATGTTGTCAGTCGAGTACAAAGTCAGCACCTATGGCGAAGTTTGTCACTACACAGTTTTATACAGTTCACAAGATGATTCAGTTGTCTGCAGTTGTATGAAGTTTCAGTCTGTGGGAGTTTTGTGTAGCCATGCACTGAAAGTGCTTGATTATAGGAATATAAAGATAGTTCCTAGTCAGTATCTCTTGAAGCGGTGGACCAGAGATGCACGGGCTTAAAGTGATCTCTCTCTAGAACTTGGCAAGGGAACTTGACTATAACAATCCTGGAGCCCGTTTCATCTGTAGATTAGCCTGAACTACTAGGTATATGATCAGGCTGCTGAATGGTCTATAACTTCATTGTACATTTTGTGGAAACTATACGATTTTATACCATTCAGTTGATATTCATGTGTATTCCCAATTCAGCTTCTTTTCTCTATTACTACTGCTGCTATATATATTTGATGCATGCTTGTCTGAAGGCATGACTCTCATTCTGCATGATCAGCTTCGTTTTAGTACTGAAACCCACTTTTGTGACGAAGGCCTTTGAGCAGGGTAGCAATTGGGGTAAGAACAATGATATTTCCTTGTCGGGTAAAGGCATCATTGAAAACTAGATTGGTTGTATTCCTTGAACAAGTGTATTAAAACTTGTCTGGTGCTTAGATGATTCAATGCCATTGTTTTTGGGAGGAGTCAATGTCATTCCCTGGGAGTTGTTCATAAAAACAGAGCTACCCTTGGAGTATGTGTGCTTGCTGAACTTTAACATGATGCTGATGTTTCAGAGTATCACGTCATTTTCCATCGTATAAGTAGGGAGACTGTTCTTCAAGCACAAGGGAACTCAAGAAATTATTAGAAACTCACGAACTGCAACGAAAACAATAAGCTTTAGATAAAAGACTTCTTATTGTTCTTTATGGTTATCAGCTATTTTAAGAATACTATACGGATTACACTGAGCAGTTCTAAGATTGAAAATTTCAAATACAATCGCATCAAACACTGTATATTACACAAAAGGAAGGCAATAGGTTGAATCAGGGATATCAGTCTTCACCATATGGCTTTCATCTGTCCAGCAATTGAAAGAAGCCAACACGTTAGACCAAGTTTCTTCTGCATAAATAGCTACACTGGTCTGCACCTAGACTTTTTTGTAGTCATCATCTCTTGTGTTGGCATCCAATACTTCAATTGGAGGACAATATGTGTACTAGACTCAGCCTTGGAGAAAATTAGTTTATCCCGATCATAGTTCACCATTACGATCCCAGAATCCAGAATGAGACGTTCTTCTCTTGGTCTTGTAAGATTTACCCCTTTTCCTCTGTCCTTTGCGTCTGTATATCATTGCCACCATCACTGCCACAAAACCAATGATGGAGAGCGCCCAAAGCCCAATTATCCAAAATCTCATGGACGTAAATGCTTGACTGGCCTCAGCTGGTGGTGACAATTCTTGAGATTCATTCTTCAGCTTTGGATTACGCCTAGAAGCATCAATTTCATCAAAATCTTCAAATTTCCTCGAAGCTGTTATTTCACTGGTCCGGTGATTGGGCAAGGGAAAGGACGGAGGATCAGGAGTCTTCAGAGTTGACACGGTCTGAGAAAGATGATCGGGGGTCTCTTGTGAAACAGTAGACAAGGAATTGGGATCACGGCATTTCTTTCTCTCATGGTGACGGTGTAGAGCCTCATTTAAGGTATTCACACAATCGATGCTCAGCAAGTCACGCCGTAATGAATCCTCATCAGACTGATCAAGGGTTGACAGATCAGGAGGGTCAGGAAACTTGGCCCAACATTTGTTAACAACATCCATGTGTCTCCACTTAGCTTTGTCAAAGCTCCAATCACCAACCCTAAATTCCAAGCCATAATGGTATACTCTGTAGTTGACACCAGGTACAGGAACATAGCCTGGGTATATCAATATCTCGTTGCTTATGACATGTTGCAGATTCAACTGCACGGACAAATATATTAGATAAGTTGTGAAATATTTCATGCATTATTTAGCAGCAACGAGTGCCAAGCAGCAACATTTCACACATCTCAATTATTGGCTATGTTTGGAAGGGGTGTCTTGGAAATAAATGATGCTTGGCAAGAATTATATTGGATGAGCAGTATGTTTGGAAGGAAGGTTTGATAGAATGAATAATATTATTTATTTGAGTTTTTTTATCTATAAATATATAAAATATATAATAATAATTAAATAGTGTGATTGTATGGAGGGATAATGATTAGTTTATAGGATATAAGTATATATAAATGTGAACTTATGTGTGTATATATAAGTAATGATTTGATTATGAACAAATGTAATAATTAAAAAATAATTAGTTAGTTATATATATAAGAGAAAGAAAATTTGAATTTGAACTAGAATCAAATTTTTGTTGTGGTATAAAATTTGGTAGGTTGTGTGGGGATTGAAAGGGGCTTCCAAACATAGCCATTGTTTCTGCAAATATAGGTCGTATAGTTCCAGAAGATTGAATTGTGTAAGGAATGATGGAAGTTCTTAATAACTAATAAAGTATTAAAATACCTCTGCAGCACCAAATGAGTAACCATACATCTCACTTATCCAACCAGCTTCATAAATATCTCCAGTGAAGTTTTTGGACCAGTGGCTCATGTCTGCTCGAACTTCCTCAGTTTTATGCAGCCAAAGCAAAGCAAATCTCTTGAGATCCTGTATGTGCATTATGATCACACCTCCAACCTTGTCGCAAGCATCAGGACGGCTAGTATGTATCTTTGCAAGCACATTGTCGCAGCCAATTAGATAGCTGGCATGGCATACAGAAAATAAACAAGTGGACATCTGGTAATATGTTTATTTAGTTGAAAATCTGCTAAACAAAGATGTAACCACACACTTGAAACACATAAAATGGTCACACTACAATCCAGAATTGTAAGAGATGAAGTCTTACTCATAGGGGGTGGAAACAGGAGTTCCCTTTGCTGCATTGAACTCCCAAGGTGTGATTGGTCCTTTCATTATCATATCTGCATCCAGGATCACTATGTATTCTGCATCGATCTTTACATGGTTAATCCAATGCAGGACAGCTGCTGGTTTATTAATTGCCGGATACCTAACACAGGAGACACCATAGTCAACTATGTACTATTAGTAAAAAGATTGAAGGGGTTGACCAAATTAGATAAAAGGAGATATCAAATTCTTGTTCTCGAGAAGTGCAGACAATTTCAGCATATGAAAACAAGGTCAAATTCCTTTAAAAAATATCATAGTGGCTTAATGAAGGGATTACTTAGTTGTCAGTAACATCTTAAGAATGTCACTTCCAGAACTGCAGAAATATAAAGCTAGACTTGCATTAGGTTGAGCTTAATATGAGAGTGATTGCAGTTTTAGGAAATGTAGCAACTTCAAAATGCATATGAGCAGAAGTGACCTCTTGACACATATAGTGTGCAAAACAACATTGATACCACTCCATCCCAGCGACAACAGCAATATTTTACCCAACATCTTTAGACCATTCTCCCACTTATGAAGTGAATTTGTATTGATTAATCTTATTGTTTTAATTAAAGTGGGATCCCTCCATTTAAATTCCTAGTGCTCCATTCATTGACTATTCCGTCTTCAGCAGATGAACAGATATGCATTAATGATATGAATACATGCATAAGACAGCAAAGGCACTTAAGAAATTTTACAACCAAACATATACAGGCTATAAATACCAAATGTTTGACAAATGAACATACATGACAAATTTTCCATGCCCGATTAGTTTCTAGGTGTATTTCTCTCTCCCTCCCTCTCTCCAGGCCAAAAGAGAAATTCTTGCCTTCTTATGTTATTTTTTGACGAAGAGGTGAGAATCTTCTTCTCATTCACTCTCTGCCAACAACCAAAGAGTGCACCCCAAACAAATACATTTTATGAACACTATCCAGTTTTATCAAGTTTCCTTTTTCATCTAAAGTTCTCATGTGTAAAGTCATAACACTGAAACTAGATTGTGCAGCATGTGCAGCAAAAATTTTAGCAGACAGCATTACCAATCTCCAGTTAATGGATGACGGCTCATAGATGGGACATAATGAGTGGGAGCAAGATCCTGTCCTTTGTACTGCTTCAAGTCCTCCTCTGTACAACTGAGAAGCCTTGTAATGCCCCCTGGCTGACCACTCAGGTGAAAACTGTGAACAAGCCCCACAGTCTGCCAATCAAAGTAAGGGGAGCATTCTGTTGAGAAAATGGTATGTATTTTTGGATATGACTTCTCAGGCTCACCAACATTTTGCTTCTGCACATTATCCTCCATCATTTCACGACTTTTTGGAGTCACTTGTTTTGGCTGAGTTAGTTCTGCAAAAGTTTTGCTCCTTAAGAAACTCAAGTATTTTGACCATTTTGGCTTAGGGCAACCATGTGCTGCATGATTCAACAATAGACCTTCATTGATGGTATTCATACATTCTATACTTAGAAATAATGCTTTCCTTTTGTTTGGATCAGCTTCCATTTCTCTCACCTGCAACAAAAATTACATAACATATCGGTAAAAATTTCAACCATTTTGTTGCTAAAGTGCACAGTTGCAACGTTTTAAGTCCTCATCTCTTATGAGAAAATGCAGGTAGAAAATAAAGTGGTCCTTTTGTGATCAAATCCATATTACTCAATACAGTGATACTATGACTAGGATGGTCTTACATGTTACCTTTTCCAAGATCTTTATACATGAAAAAGAAGGACAAGTTACTTTTTCTCCACTTGTCCTATGGATCTGAGATGGCGCTCAGACCACTACAACAAAAACAAAAATGCAAAAGACAGTTATACATCTTGTCAAACTTCATGCAATATTCTTCTTGAGAAATTAAAAAAGAGGTGAATGATTTCATCCCAAAGGCACTGATCGAGAACCTATAATTAGAATTTGTTAAACCAGAAGTGAAATATAATATGTGGTTCAGTGATTATCACCACCATGAAAGACTGGCACAAAGTGAAAATGGATCACGTAATTCATGATAGAAAAAGAAAAAGAACATAGTCGTAACATAGAAATGTTTCTGTATATCCAAAAGCATTATCATATGAAATGATAGGTACAAACCATCTAAAGCTCATTTAGTCATGACATAGAAAACTTTGGTTTCCATCAAAGTAGGAAGTCATAACACAAGCATGATATCCAATTTGCAACTCATCCTATTCCATATGAAGATTATAACTCACCTCCCTAGGATAAGGAGGTTCGAGGAAGAGCCGCCCACAATCGTACACAATACTGTCTTCATGATGATCTAATTTACTGAACGACCAATTTCCAACACTGAAAGGCAACCCATAATGCAAAAGAATGGGCTCAATGCCCTCTCGAGGAATATACCCTGGATAAATCATTAAGTTGTTATTTATCTTGTGTTGAAGGCCCACCTGAAGACAACAAGATAATTTCAGAACATTCTATGTGTATATATATCTACTAAATCGGAAATAATGATGAAGCTACAGATTCCACAACTTCGGAAGAGAAAGGTTGCTTAATAGGAATTTTTTTTCAACTTCTTCACAATGGGGTTAGTATGTAATAGGATATCTCTTCCTATCTCTCTCAACTTCATGTGGCCTTCCGATATGACTATTCTTTTCTTATCAGACATTATTTTGTTGTTCAAAAGAGAGAATTAATCTTATTATGTAGTGACTAGGATATCTTTTATATACCATATATTGAGAGGAAAAATCTTATAAAAACTTTCGGGGTTCAAATGTACATCAACCAAAATACCCCTATCATTTTTATATTTTCTTCTTCTTTCCTCATCTATAATTTGATTTATCTTATTCCATTTATTTTTTCCTTCAAATTTCTCAGTCTCTTATTATGCACAAACATTCTAAACATTTTAGTTTTTAAATAATTTTATTTTCACGATTAAAATTATTAGATATATAACATTTTATATTTTATTATACTTGATACAAATACATAATTTTCTTGATTATGCACACACATATAGTGCACCATTTAAGTAGCACTATTCATTAGTGGGGTGGCCCCTGAGATAACTAACTTTTGGTGGCCAAAGGTATATTGAACAAAATGTTTCTTTTGTTTTATTATTATTTTTCTCTCCATTTATTTGGTTTATTTAATCTTTGTTATCTTTTCTTTCTCTTCAGACTTTTAGTTTTTCTCTTATTTATTAATGTCTTACCTCTGTTCCTCTTTATTTACTTCAACCACATAAAACTTTTCCAGAAAATATACTAGGTTTATGTATCAACTCCAGAAACATCACATTATTATATCAGCATCATTAATTCAGTGGTTCAGCTGACTGCACTTAGTAAGAGTTGAAGTCACCTCCACCATCTTGTATTGTCTATCAGAAGTACTATACTGGTAAGGATCTAAACAAACTAAACAAGGAACATGCACCAAGACAGAATGGGCTTTTCTTGAAGAATCATAGAAACTATCAGAAGGATATAGGATGTGCTGTAAGATCCCCAACACCAACCCCCCCCCCACCCAAAAAATAAAAAATAAAAAAAAAAATACCTCTGCAGCTCCAAATGAGTATCCATACATTTCACTGATCCAGCCTGATCCATATATATCACCAGTGTAATTAGTAGCCCAATGAGCTCTATCTTCCCGCACTTCTTCAGTTTTAGATAGCCACATAGGTGCCAAAGCTCGAAGGTCGTCAATATGCATGGCTAAAAGCCCGCCAACCTTATCACAAAGTTCAGGATGCTTTGTGTGCAAGTTAGCAAGAACATTGTCACATCCAACCAAGTACCTGGCCAAGAAATTGGACTCGTTATGAAATTTCTCAAGGAACATTGAACAAGAGAACCAGAAAGTTTCATTTTGTAATGGCAATCACTATAGTTACAAAATAAGCATCAGGAAGAAAAACAAATCGATACACAGCACAACTCTTCATTTGGTCATTTTATCTCTTTTCAGTACTGATTTCTTTAGATGTTAAAAAAATGTCAATATAATACCAAACAATGGCATAATCACTTACTAAACCAAAGTTGATGTTATATTCTGGAAAATACATTACCAAAGTTATCTAGATATTACCAAACCATTAGTATCTGAATCCCCTAAATGCACCAACAGTTTCAAACTTCGATTTACGAGTGTGAAAGCTTTTCAGATGCCAGAAGAATAAAAAATAAACACATTCCCAGACCATCATCCTAAACCATATTGTCTACTCAACTAGCTATATGGACAAACAAATAACTTTCAAATTAATATTCAACTACTCAACAGATGCACGAATTAATATTAATATTCAATTACAGAGAAGTTCAACATGAAACTCAAAAATTTTCAAAAAAATCCCACAATCATTATTGCTGGCAAGAACTTAAATTCAAGTCATGAGAGTTCTCATTTGTAGGTTTTTCATTCATCAATTTCCCATTCATTAAGGTCTAGAGCTGCA
Organism: Avicennia marina; assembly: GCA_019155195.1. Classification (NCBI taxonomy): domain Eukaryota; kingdom Viridiplantae; phylum Streptophyta; class Magnoliopsida; order Lamiales; family Acanthaceae; genus Avicennia; species Avicennia marina. The sequence continues at coordinate 13,898,025 of CM032765.1, forward strand.
AGGGATGGTTAAATGTAACAGTCATGTTTCACAGGAGAAAAACACTGCCGAGGAGACACCAAGCAGACTTTAATGGGGTATAACACCCACAGTCTAAGAGACAAAAAGAAATGCTAAGAAAACAAATATGACTACCAAGATGAGCATGGGGGAGGTTATTTGAAGTTAACATGAGAAAAAGAAAAAAAAGAACAATAAGCTCCTCGAGGTGATATTTACCATCTGGCTAGTAATTTCCGTATCAACTGAGAATTACACAACATGTAATAATGCAAGCTGACACTGATATATCATTTCATCTCAAAATTCACTTCTGAAATAACTCTCAGTTCACATCAAGAACATGAGTTTTTAGTAGTTTGATAACTATTACCCATAATATGCAGCAACAGGTCTGCCCCTCTCTGCTCCAAGCTCCCATGGTATGATTGGACCTCGAATGATCATATCCGCATCTAGAATAACTACCCAATCAACATTTTTTGCATCTTCACCGTGTTTAAGCCAGTGAACTACACCAGCTGGTTTATTAATAGCCGGATACCTGCCCATAACCCAGCAAAAATCACACAAGAAAAGAGCTTTTCATTTGAATCTGCCATTCCACATAATTAAGGAGAGTCTATTTAGCCAAACGATAAAACAATGTGCCACCCAAAGGAGCCTGCTTATCAATGGTAACGTTATTATACACCCTCTCTGTAACTGTGTGCAGGTAAAATAACAGAACAACTGAACTTTTATCAAATAGAGATTAAGTCGGTCTTCGCCAATTAAAATTCACACCCCTGAATCTAGTTGGGGGAAAAACATAAAAGCTCGCTCTAATTCTTAAAATTAGAGATTCAAATCTCAAATACCGCCTACAAAGATTTTTAAAATCTTACAGAAGAGGTGATGATTCAGTAGCATAACCGAAGAGAGATATATTGTAGAATTATATACATGGATTCACATTTCAGCTCACCAGTCACCAGTCTTAGGGTGCCTACTCATCGAAGGCACTTCAAGTGTTGGCGCCAAGTCCATGCCTTTATATGTGTTCTTCTCTTCCTCAGTACAACTGAGCAACCGAGTAATCGGGCCTGGCTGCTTGGCCTTACGGAAGCTATGCATCAGGCCCACCGTTTGCCAATCGAAGTAATTCTGACACTCCACCGAAAACAGCGTGTGGATCCTAAACGGCGCAGTCCCGGCCACCGAGTCACGGCCAGATTTCCGGGCCCCTCCGCCGCTCATTGACAGGCCCGCCACCACCACGGTCGCCGCCAATAAAGATAGAAATCTTGTTATTGACATTGTCACATAGCCGAGAACTGAGATGGGCGTTCCCTGAAAAGATCTGGCATGTGAATTTCTCTCAAAAGTCAGCTCTCTTGATAATTTTCTTTTCAATTCAATTCGATGCCAGGGGTACAATTCGGTGGGGAAAGGCCATGAAATTTCCACGGATGACCTGTAATCTGGCAAATCTTCAATTAATTCAATCTATACAGACATTATATAAATCAAAATAAAGCTAATTTGGATTTCATTTTTCAGAAGTCGCACAGCTGTTCAGCGGGGAAAATAGATTAAAAAATTTGAAGGGGTGCCTATTGCTTGGGAGCGACCAACCAGGTTTGGTTTGCTGACGAGTACATAGATGTGTTAGTTGACTTAACGAAGCGACGTCGGATGCTTTTCTTTTGTCCCTTTTTTCTCTTTGCATTTAATAATAATTTCGGGGGTAATAATATCGTTTAATCCCTACTTTCTCGTCTCATCAAAATACATGTACTTCTTCAATAAAAATATATATTTTTCTTTATACTTTTATACTATTTTAAAATTTTTATAAATTAAATACACAATTTTCGTTTCTCAACAAAATTTATCCAACTATAGTGAAGCTTATTGCTCCAGCATTTGTTCAGATAATAAAATAATAAATTTGTTAATTTTGAATTGAACCCATGTCAAATTTGAGATGGTATATAGGTAAAAAAAAAAAAAAACTTTGATTACACAATATGTAATGACTAATTAATAAACATCTTTAATCTTTCTACATATTTTTCTTTAGTTTCTTCATTCAATTTTCATTTATTTTATTCACTTTTTTGAATTTTAACTTATTATATTATTATCATTTAATAATTTTTACGAATGATGTAGAATATATATTTAAAAATATTATATATATATATAATTCAAAGATTTTATTATGCATTTTTAAATTTCCTCTCCTATTGTTAATTTATTTTATTTCTCTCTTTTTAGTTTTTCCATTCTCTTATTTTATAAATAATATAAAATTCGCATTTCAAAATATTAATTAATTATTTATATGATTATACACGTGAATTGACTATGACTTTAATCACTGATTTGAATTAGCATCCTACCCTAATTATTGAATTTGGACATTTGATCCCCAGATACGCAAATACATTACACGGCCAGGCCTCCAATATGCACACAAATACTATTGTACTAGATATATAACTGAAACACCAAGTTATATTTATATTTTTAATTGTTGTATTAAGGATAAATATTACAATTTGAAAATACTTGATTTCTTATATACGGCTATGAATGTGCAGCACAGAAATTAAGATCAAACTTGAACGCAAAGCAATGTGGGAGAGCAATAGATGCAGGATGGTGGAAATCCGGAACCACTTTCGCCTTGCCAGGAAATGTCAGTTGAAAATGGTCAATCCTCAATATGAACAGTTGCGAACCTACCCTTTTAACCTGAAGGTTCGTGAAAGACGAGATTACTTACAATGCTATAGCGAGGCAAACATGCATCCTGTCGCTTTTTACAGATTACGGTATCACAAAAGTAGAGTTCCCTCATTGATTTTCTTCTTTCATTGCCCATTTTCCCTGACAAAGGGATTTTCACTGTCTAAGATTTCATCATCATCATCATCATCATCTAGTTCATCCAATTCATCTAGTATTGATTGGTTCAGCTTCTTGCGAGATTGCCTCCTGTGCTTCTTGGGCTCCAATCTTGGTTCAGCTTGCTTGACACCCAGTTCTCCAACCTTGACCCTAACCCCAGTTCAATCCCACCCATTAGAACAAAAGATGACAATCAGTCGGAGTCAAGAAAAATATAGGGAAAAATAGAGAAGAAAAGGGAAGGGGGAGGGGGCGGGTTTCTCTCTCTCTCTTTAATGACCTTGAAATCTCATCAATATATGTGTGTGTGTGACTAGACTTGATTTCTAGTTGCAAAATGCTGAAATGATGCTCCACGTAGTTAACAACATGAAAAGCAGGAGAAACGGAATTCAAACTAAGAAAGAAAAGTAAGATAAATAGGCCAAAGATCCATAACATTTTGGTGAATTATGGTTGTAGGTAATTCTATGTTCTTTAAAACTAAGTAAAAGCTTTAGCACCAGTGACTATCTAGGTTTTGTACAAGCATGAATCATACAAAGATTTCAAGAAATACCATTCTGAGCTTCAAACTTGGTGAAATTTAAGGAACTGCAGTAAAAAATATAAAGAAGACTATCTTCAAACGGAACATACCTCACATCACTCTCTCTTTTAGTTCCAACAGTCCTCAGTTGAAACTCCTCCCTAATCTTAATCTCATCGAGCAGTTGAAGATAGTACGAATATCTTTCCCAGTCCCCTTTCACTTGGCATCCTGGTTCGCCTAAATGCAGGCAATCACTAAATGCGCATTTTTGAGGTCCATTCCTTTCCAGCATTTTCTGGATCTGGAAATAAAATGAATCATCCGGTTCAAATTGAATGTAGACAGAGAGGATAATTGGAAAATATAAGCAAAGAATGTCAATAGCGGAAACCTCCGGAAAATGTCGCGCAAGAGATTGCTTCGTCACTTTGAACAAACTAGGCTGGTTAAATCCTGGAGTGTCAGCAAGAAATCCTCCTCCAGACAATGGAAGCAACGAAACATTCCGAGTAGTATGCTTTCCTTTTCCACTCCTTGTTGACACTTCCCCAACTCGTTGCTCTTCAAACCACTTGCTGCCTAGAATCTGAACAAGTGATTCAGAATGGGAGAAGTCCCTTAATGGCTCACAGATAAGGAGTTGCATATATAATAAAGAGTAAACCTACTGGTTCAAACCAACTATCATCTTCTGCCGCCCCAATATGACTTTTATTGCCTCTTAAAGAGTTGATCAAACTTGATTTACCAACACCGCTAGGACCAACAATCACAGAAGTCTGGTCTCTCAGAATGAATTGCAGTGTATCCAGTTCTCGTTTAGTATCAACACTGCAGAACACCGCTTCATAACCCCAACCACGAAGCCGAGATTTCCAATCCACCAGGATCTTCAGAGGTCAATTTTCACCAAAAAAATCAATAATGCAGTTTTAGGAACTAGGAGACAGAACGGCATACAATTCAAGAAGCGAGGACTGGTGGTGCATATACACGAAATAGCGTGAGAGAATAAGCGTGCAAGTCAGAGTAAAATGTAGCAAAAAAGTGAGAAGAATGCTTGAACTATTCAAAAGAGCTCGTAAGTTGAAGAACATCATATTCCAAAATTTGCCTCCGCCAATAAACCAAATGGAAAATAGTAAAATTTAAATGATCCTTTTCAATTACAAATCCAGAAATCCTCCACTCAAGGATCAAAAAACCAAGTCAATAAACTGTAAGAAGCATCTAGTAAAGCAACAGTACATCTCTAATAGTCATTATCAACAAAGTCTGATCACCTTTTAAAAGAAGATTTACGTGAACTAAACATAATCATGAAATTAGTGATTGAGTTCAAAAACTACTTTACCAAGTTTTTTATAACTATTCCAGTTAAAGCAACATATACATGTGAACATGTCCAATGCCACTGAGAAAGCTCTAATCCAGTTGTGAAAGAATATGCTTAACCTGAATAAGCTGTCAAGCACAATTAAGTAAAAGCAACTCAATCAGTAGAATTGCAACTTCATACCGCTTCATCAACAAGCTCTGCTTTATTCAACGCAAGAGTAAGCGGAATTCCAGTAGATTCAGCCTCCACAAGGAACCTGGTTAACATAAACGGCTCAAGTTTCGGCTGCTCTAGAGAGAAAAGGACTAGCAGATGATCCACATTCGCCACCGGAGGATCCAAAATCTCACTCTTCCGCTGAAACACATTCTCAATCATTCCTCTCCTATCCACCCAGTCAATCGACCCCACCAGAACCTTATCCCCCACAAGCACTCTCCTCTTTATTTTCTTCAACACAGCCTTCACCACACACAGCAGTTCCACGCCCAAGCTTCCAGAATCTTCCGGCTGCTGCGAAACTGAATTCACTACTACGCGCATGAAATTGGCTTGCGACGCGGCGACGATGCCGATTGCCTCATTTTCTTCCAGAGGAGGCTTGTCGTCGGGTGAAAGGACCGGAGAAAGCGACGAGAACTGCTTCTTGACGGTTTCCCGAGCTTTGATCGCGTTTTTCTGAGGTTTCTGTGGCTGGTGCTGCCTTCTGACATTGATAGGGTTTTGGTGGTGGCCAGCGGTCGCGTAGATGTGGCGTTGCGGACGGACGAAAGCGGAGGAGAGGAAGGGTTGCAATTTCTGGCGGAAGATTGAGATTGAAGCAATAGTCATGGTAAATGCATGAACAGCAGCGAGATCGAATGGTTTATTTCTTCGAGAGAGGAGAGCGAATGGAAGCAAGGAAGAGCACAAATGAAGGAGCGAGGGGGTGTGTATGCGTGAATGTACAGAGACACGGTGGCGTATTAAAATAAGAAAACAGATATCTCCACCAATCGACTTCCCCAATAACAACCGTCATCGCCCCACCTATGGAATTCCAGTAATTGTCGTCGTTCAAACAACAATCTTGCCTATATACAAAAATATAAGACGTGAACCCATCTTTTAATCTCTACTGTTTAACAAAAATTTTATCTATATTTAAATTTAAATTTTAATATATAATTATTTATTTATTTTTAATTATTAAACTTATTCACAATTAACTCACTGCTATAAACTTATATTTATATTTTAAATTAAAAATTTTAAAATATTATAATCAAATATATTATTTATCTTAAAACTAGTCTTGTCGATACCATCTCCCACGAAACATATATTTATCTTAAAACTAGTCTTGTCGATACCATCTCCCACGAAACCACAAGTACCCTGTATCCATTATTGAGTATGTGACTGATGAAAAACCATCTTTCAACCGTGCTCTAAGTTTAAAATTTAAAACAACTCCTCGTTTTTATTATTTTTTATTATTTCATATTTAAAATTATTTATTTTAATTGTATAAAATTAAAATATATTATTTACAAAACAATATTGTTATATTATTTTGTACAGTGATTTCCAGTGATTCAAATGTGGTTGCCAACAAATTGGGAAAAAAGACGAGCTAACCCAGTGTCACTGGATTCGTTGTGGACCAGAAATTGGTCACAAGTCTATTGGGCCTCCCCACCGGATGAAGCCGATGACTTTGAGCAAGCAGCAAGTGTTTTATTTAAGCCAGAAGAAAAGAATTAATTAACTATTACACACAACCCTTAAAAATTTAATTTCCATGTCTTTTGATTGGCGGGGTTAATATAGCTAATTGTAAAACTTATTTAATTAGAGGATGTTTGAAGGAGTTTACACGCCATTCAAAACATTTTAAGCTTCTCAAAATGTTTGCTAAATTTTTTAATGAAATAATTTATAAGTTACTTAAAAATAAATTTGAGTTTTTTTTTTAATTTATTTTTACACATCTTATGAGTTATTTCATAATATATTTTAAAAATAGTATAATTATCTTTAATTATATTATATTAATGATATTAATTTATTTATATAATTACACAAAAATATTATTATTGACTATAACCATAATTTTCAACAAAATTGTTATTATGATGTTATGTTTTTTACACAAATACTTTATTAATTTATTTTTAAACATAAAATATATAAATTTATAGGCTCCAAAAATATTTTATGAACTACATAATTTTCTAAGCTATTAAAAATTAGCTTAACTAAACACCCTTTTAATCTATCCTACTACAAAACAGTCACTTCTAAGTTTGTAACTTCTCACTCGTAATTTTCGCACATTATATGTGCATGCTTAAATTTTATATAGTATAAAAGTAAAAATAATTATCTAATTTCTATTGCTTTAGACTATATTACTTTATTTGAATATTTATTTCGTATTTATGCAAAAAAATATTATAATTAAAAATTATAAGAAAAAAATAAAAAAATAAAAAATAATTTTGTTATTATTAAATTGAAGAATGGTAAATATATATGCACACACAAATAGATTTACTTAATATAACCAAAGAAGTCTCAAACCTATAATAATAAAGTAAAATTAATTCGAAAAGGAATTCATATGTTAATTTATTTAATATAATTAAATAATTTCTAACTCTTAACAATATAATGTAGATTATGTCCATTGTCATAATATTTATTTATTATTTTATTTATATATATTTAAGTGATGAGGATCCCTTAAAGTGGAGGCACGACGCCACCCACATAACAACACATTTAGACCTTACTTGCAAAGTGCCTTTGTCCCATCATCATAAAGCACCTCTTTTCTTACATTATTTACTTGATACCACAAGTCTTATGGCCATTTGGAGTCAGTGAATGAATTTAAAATTTAAACATAATGATAGATATACTTTCTATGGTACCCTTGATTTTAAAATATGAAAATAAAAGTACTCTTACAACTTGCAAGCTACTCGAGAGAAGGGTTTCAATTGGCCAATTAAGATGTGTTACCCTCCAACATTTGACAAAATCATTATGATATATTGACACACGGTTAGTTGGGTGAATGAAACTGATGTAAATACTTGATTATTGTTGGGATGGGCTTGTCCCAGCTCAGCTATGTACGATAAATGCTGGCCAAACCCTTTTCAGTCTTTTTAAGAATTAGGTGGGTATATTTTTAACGTGAGACACAAGTTCTTTGTCCATTCACGCACTCAATAATTTCACATTGAAAATTTATCTCATTATTCATACACTTAAACGTAGTTTCAATTTCTCAACATTTGCAAGTTATGAATTAATTTTATTTAGTAGTAATAATGCAAATTTTTGTCCACTTGCACTTCAACATGACCTCATAGACCTATTAACTAATTTTTAACATTCTCATTTGATATTAATTAGAAAAGGGTTTTTAAACTATCAACTTTTTTAAAATTGAATTAGATGATATTAGAGCAAATCTATATGTATGTGTTGAAGGGAGCACCTAAGTGCTCTACAAAGCCAAGAATTCAAGAAGAATTAACTAAAAAAGTTACACTTGTGTAAATGATTTAATTTAAAGTAAAGTCATATCGCATGAAAGTTATATTATGTTGATTAAAAAAGAATTTTTAGACTATTACCTACGTTTTTTAACTCAAAACAAATAAAGAAGTCATACCAATAGACTTAAATCCAATATAACCATACATGAGAACAAAGCATTATTTCAACAATAAATCAAGCCAAGTGAAAAGGAAGAGCTAAGAAGATGCACTAAATCAAGTACAATGACTTGAACCATATATATCTTGGCCCAAGAATCAGTGCCCTGTCCCCTGAAAGAAAAGCTGTTGATGAAATTGGTTATAGCCATCCCAGGACAGCAATGAATCTACACTCCCAACCCATTGCTGCAGCTTACTCCCGTCTTCAAGGGTGGAAATGGTTGATTCACCCCCCATGGAGTTGTGATAACTAACTGAATCTTCCACAGAGAATGAAGGGCTGTAACAAGTAGAGTAGTTGGCTTCTTGGTTTGTCAACCACAAGTCCGTGTCCAAGCTCCTGTTCATCATTTCATAGTTATTTATCAGATGAATACTGCTGCCAGTTTGGCCACTGGTGTCCATATCCGCTGCTTCACTCTTTTGATCATCTTTTGCCTCAGCTGGTATTTCATCATTCCCAGCTATCATCTTCCTAACATCTTGGTCATTCCCCCGATTCGGGTCGACATCCGATTCAGTTTTCTCCTCAACCTGTTCTTTCTGCTCAATGGGCTGTTGCGTTAAGGGGTCCAATCCAAGGAGCTTTAGCCTCTTCTTGATTCTAGTGTTCCAGTGATTCTTGATTTCATTATCCGTTCGCCCTGGAAAATGAGAGGCAATCTTAGCCCACCTGCACACAACATCTGCAAACTCTTAGCCTATAGCAGGTTTACCACAAAATCCTACTCAGTACTGACTGCAAAATGTGTCAAATACAAAGCAGCCATAAAAGACCTGTTACCAAGGCGACGATGAAGCTCTATGATCTGATTCTCTTCCACTTCTGACAGCGCCCCTCTTTTCAAGTCAGGCCTCAGATAATTAATCCATCTCAACCTACAGCTCTTCCCACATCTCAACAAACCTGCATCATCAAACAGCAAGGAACATTAATACAAAAATAATTAGAAGCCTCAAGATTTGAAAAGCATGAACAAACCTGCAAGCTTAGGAACAGTTCTCCAGCACTGAATGCCATTATTAAGAATAAAGTTCATGAGCTTGCGGTCTTCTTCTACGGCCCATGGACCTCTTTTGAGGCCAATTTTGTCACAACAAGGTTGCCTCCCCATTTTCTGATCTCCAAACCAGAAATTAAAGTGCAAAGAAGCTTATCTTCTTGCATATACTCGACAAGGATTGATGGTATAGCTTTGCTTTGAAGTAGCTTATAATGAACACGAGATTCCTACAGGTCACCAAGGTCTCGACATAAATAATGAAAAGTGCTGCTTAAGGGGGAGGCTGAGGTACATGATTGAATCAAAAGGCATAATAAGGGGGTGAAGGCCTAAAAAGCGTGGATGGCATGAATTATTATAAAATTGGCACCATTATTTGTTGAGACTACACACTAAGATTAACTAATCTAGTTTACACAGAAAGGGAGCAACGGATAGAGGCATCTGTCTTTGGTTGACAATTTCAACATTATGAAACAAAGAAAAGTCTGATGAGATTGCTTGTTTTTGTTTGATGAGAGGGGAAAAGAAAACTAGGGGAAAAATTTAATCATGGGATTCCCCCTTGGTGCCATCAAAGCTGGCTAGTTTTGTCGTTGGGGGCAACTCTTCTTTTCATCACTTCCAAAAGCTTCTACTAACTAGAATAATTGGTGTGGATACTCCAGTCTTGGTTAGGGACCTTTGATTAGTAAATTTTTCTTTTAATGAAGCATAATGATGGGACTCAGTTAATGTGGCAAGACATGGTAGATAATTAGAGAAAGAACAACTTGTTTCATGCACTTGAGTTACATGCTTCAATTAATTTGCTATATTCCCTCGTCATCGACTCGAAGCACGACAATTTAAACAAATATAAGTGCTCAGCTGCTTTTGGTTCGAGGTTTCGGATCAAGAAAACAACTATTCTGAATAATTTAGCTCTAGTTTTCAATGGAGTACTAAGTATATGGGAAGACACTTTACTCTTGTAAGATTGAGTGTCCCTATCTAATTATGAAGCCAAAAGGCCTAATATGAGTGGCAAATTTTTGAGTTCAATAGTAGGGATGGGGTTAAGTTGAGCTCAATCAAAATAGGAACTATGTTACAATGAAACTATATGTTGGGATCAAAAGGTAACAAAGTGTTGGTAGCGTTGAGTGCAGAAAAAAAATTAAGAAAAATAAAAATGGCATAAAATGTATAGTAGTTACAAAAATTTCACCATATCAAATATGTTTTACCAAACTACATAATACAACAAAAATTACTATATCAATAAAATATAACTCTTTTCACAACGATATAACTTTCCTAAATCCCTCTACTTTTTTCTCTCTTTAGAACTTGTCTTGAGAATGGTTACAATAATGAAACTTCACCCAATTTATACTATTCAATTTTCAGAATGGAAAATGAAGATTTAAATAATCCAATAGCTAAGATTAATTTCACCTAATCACTTTAAACTTTCCTGCCACTGTTCATGTGCCTAGGCATTATTTCTTAACAAATTACTTTACTATTTAACGAATTATCATCCAAATGAGCTACAACTCGAGCAAATTCAACATCGAGTACAAAATTAACTATGAAAATGTATTAGAGAGAGTATTCCTGCAAAAAAAAGTGCCCACTAAGTAGTATTCTTATGAACAGACATCAATGGTACTTTGGACATCTCTTAGAAGTTAGTCATGAGACAGGGACAATAATTACCGATGGCTCCAAAAACGTAATGGCCAATTCCAGTTAAAGGTATCTTCTACGGCTTAACTTTCTTCAAACTTCTTTTAAATTCATTACAGAAACGAAAAGAAAAAAAATAAAAGTTCAGTCAGAAATTTTTTGGCCGTGGGAAGAAATGACATATAGATAATGATCGAAGTGATATCGTTTTCGAATTTCAACCGAAGTCGAAGGAATCTTAGAATTATTTGATTGATAGCCGGAGAAGGGTGGTGTTTGCGTACATATGCTCCCAAATAGATGCTTTTTCCATACTCGAGCATCTCATGCTCTAGGGAAAGAGTGCAGTGACAAAATTGCCCTGGAGGATTGGCTAATGTCCATTGGCTCCTGTCTCCTTCCCCGGCCTTTATCCAATTTAATGAGAAAAAATGAAAAATGGCATATCAAGGATTAATTACTGAATTAGAATGATGCCACGTGTCCCGTTTATTACGTCGTAATTTTTTTCCAGCATTAACTAAATAAAATAAATGGATATAATGTAAGTAAGCTTAATTAATATTTATTATAATCCCTTATTATCTAACCATGTTAAAGGAAAAACAGAAGTTGGTGAAGTTTAGCAATTTGCAAACAAATATAACTTTAAAATCGCTGCGCTTCAACTGTATATTTCGTGAAACGTGATAGAGATTATTTTTAATCACCTTTCCTTTTTTTTTTTTTTCAATTCATTATATTCTAAAAAATGAACATTCTTATTGGTTGATTTTTCGGCTACCTATTGACGAACGATCTAGTTATGAACTTTTTTAAAAATATTAAATCAATTAAACATATTGTTGTGGCAAGGCTGCCATTTGATTAGCAGCCACACACCGAGTCTCTGCTATTGCGACAGGCGAAACAGACAAATTTATATATTTTATTTTATAGCTACATGTGAAGGTGAATCCGATCCAAGAGCTAAAACGGGCCATACGAGGCAATCAACGGTCCTGGACTTTGAGATGGACCTCAACAAACTTTTAAACTCAGCCACCGACGTAACAACAGCCGAGGGATTCGTGGGCCCAAAATATGGCCCACCACCAAACAACACTTCAAAGTTCGGACCAAGTTGCCCATAAATGATGTACACGTCTTCAAGTAGTGGATTTTTCCCTTCTCTGTTTTCTTCTTTTATAAACAAAGTCATCAATGGCAAAACATTCACTGTCTTATAATTAGTAACTTTGGAAGTTTTTTAAGTTTGTTTTCCGATGAGTTGATAATGCAAGTATTTGATGCTAATAATGGTTACGTTTGAAAAAAACTTGGGTATTGGTGATTTGGCTAAGTAAACTAGTCAACTCAAGGAAAAAAAATTAAAAAAAAAGTCCAAAATATGCAAATACAATCATACACTATTTAATTAAAAAAATATGGTTAAGGTATGACTATGAATGATCAGACTGCTGAACTAAAAACACACAAAAATGGTAACAAAAACAAAATGGAGAATTAATTAAATTAAAATTAAAATTTAATACTAATTTCAATATTCAATAATAACCTATTCAAAAAAGAAGACAGCAACAGCCTATGCCTATTCTGCAAGACTTCAAGCACGCAGAAGAATTTCCAGAGCACCACTTAACAATTGGTTCGCACAATAAATAATTACTAAATCCACCCAGCAAAGTGCAAGCGCAGTTCTGCTGAACATAGCCATCGCTCATGCACATATTTTTTCTTCCAGAGTATCGCTGCAGAAAGAATTGAGTCTTGCACCTGGTGAATGGAAGGAATTTAAATTCAGGGGGTTTACAACTGGGGTTGCCGCTTCTGCAGTTCTTGGAGATGAAGGATCGCAGTAGACGCAGCGTTTTGTCGTTGTTTCTATTCTTCGTCTGCTGCATCGTCTTCGCTTTCGGTTTCACTTTCTCCACTATCCGCCTCTTTTTCACAGGTATTTTCCGTATGGTTGATTCTGTTTGTCAGATATATTCGTTGCTGATCGGTATTATTATGCAACTTTTGCGACCCTTGTGCCTGTTTATTTTCCTTAAAAGTAAATTACCTCGCCGCCTCGAAAATACTGTTGAGGTGTTCACTGTTTCAGTCTATTCGGATTGTTTTCAATGGAAAAAAATTATTGGAAAATAAAAGACTTCAAGTTGTACAGTAGCATGTGTAAATGGTGAAGTTTTAGAATTGTGTGTTCGAAGCAGACGGTTATCGCCCTACACTGGTATCCAAATGGAATATTCCGGCGATGGAAGTGATATACGGCGAGAATTCTGTAACTGATCTCACGGTCTCCGTTCGGGAAACGGTTATTTTCCCCGACGAGGCGCTGATTTTCCTGAAATACCCTTCGTCCACCGTTTTATTTACCAAAGACGATATCAACTGTACGTATTTCTCCTCCAACTCGTCGCGATCACGGCCCGAGCTGGAGCTCTCCCCAACATCACTCGAAAGCGAATACGAAAACCATCAGATGGTTAGGTGCCCGCTCCCGCCACGTGGCACGATCTCGTCCCTTGCCGTGAAGCGCAACGGCAACCTCAAACCAGGTCCTATGTATAGATGGGATTCTTTGGCGTATGAAGCCATTGTTGACGACGATCATTCAACGATTGTTTTTGTGAAGGGTATCAATCTACGATCAGGAAGGACTACTGACCCGTCAAAGTACAAATGCCTCTACAGCTGGCCCTCGAACTTGACCGGGTCAACGTCCGTTTTGTGGACCGACGTCGTTTCTGCTGCTCAAGAAATCGTCAGGTGCAGAACACCTCCTGCTATACTCTACAGCCTGCGAAGATTGGGCAGCAGTATCAGCTTAAAAGATTCGATCAAGGTTTCAGTTAGGGTTGTTGGCAGGCGGACCCTCAATTCCGTCGCACGGCTGAAGCCCCACCCGAACCATCTTCTGGGCCCCAAACCGCTGTCTCGTGATAAGCAACACAAAATGTGTGTCTGCACAATGCTGAGGAACCAAGCTCGATTTCTGCACGAATGGATCATCTACCACGCCCGAATCGGGGTCCAACGATGGTTCATTTACGACAACAACAGCGACGACGATTTGGACCACGTGGTGGAATCCCTGGTGGGTGCAAACTACAACGTGACCCGCCACGCGTGGCCGTGGATAAAGACTCAAGAAGCAGGGTTCGCGCACTGTGCGTTGAGGGCGAGGGATTCGTGCGAGTGGGCCGCATTCATCGACGTCGATGAGTTCTTCCACACGCCTTCTCACTCGTCCCCGCACCTGCACGACGTAATCAGCAATCAGCCCTGGGCCGGCGAGGTAGGCGAGGTGCGGGTGCGGTGCCACAGCTTTGGCCCATCGGGGCTGAAAAGGCACCCGACGAGAGGGGTGGTGGCCGGTTACACGTGCAGGCTGGCTTACCCGGAGAGGCACAAGAGCATAGTGAAGCCAGAGGCGCTGAATTCTTCGTTGATCAACGTGGTGCACCACTTCCATCTGAAGTCAGGGTTCCGACACGCGAACATGGACCGGAGCAGGCTGGTGATCAATCACTACAAGTACCAAGTGTGGGAAGTTTTCAAAGAGAAGTTCCACAGGAGGGTGGCCACTTACGTTTCCGATTGGCAGCAGGAGAGGAACGCGGGTTCCAAGGACCGGGCGCCCGGTCTGGGCACCAAAGCTGTCGAGCCGATCGATTGGTCGACCAGCTTTTGTGAAGTTAAGGATACCGGTTTGAGGGATCGGATTCTGGAGAGTTTTGCTGACAAGAGAACTGGTTTGTTGCCCTGGGAATTATATCATCGGAGAAGAACATAAGAGAGTGGACCAGAGGGTGTCTGGTCTGCTTCTCTTTTGGTCCTGTGTTTTCTGTATATTTTTCCTTTGTACTTCGGATCCTTCTTGTTGATATATTAATGGTGGTTGAAAGCCATGGATGACGTGCCTGTGCTGAGTCATTGTGGTTTTGTGTCATTACTGTATCTATATATTTGTAAACAGAAAAGAAAGGTGAATCTGTTGGCTGCATTTGGGGACTTGGGGATGAATAATTGGTATTATTACGGGAATTTAACCGATTGATTGGTCATTAGAGCACAGACTACAGAGTTAGCTACTGCTACAGTCAAAGGAATAATTGTATATTGCCGGTAATTTTGCATCAGTTTGAATGGTTAATTACTCATTTTCTGTGACATATTAAAATATATTTTTCAAGAAAATTTTATTATTATCGTCAAAAAAATTATTTTTTTATTTTGGGTTTGAATCCTACAGCAAAAATAACTAAATAAAGGAAAATATTTTTTTCGTTTTCGTTTTTTTATTTTCTATTTTTGTTTATAATGACACTATTGCTAGACTAAAATATTGTTTTGTGTGTGTGTGTGTGTGTGTGTGTACAATTTAAAATGTGAGACTCTTTCTTGGTTTTTTTAATAAATTTTTTAAAAATATTCTCTTTAGTAGATTCAGTTATTATCATTTTCTCTATTCTCTAATGTTGGGAAAAAGGGATTTATAGGTAAACATCTCATTCATTCATTAAAAATTATTTTATACATAATAATACTAATTAATTTGGTTATTTGATAGATTTCCTAAATCACTTCATTAATAAATTTAATTATAGCCACTTCCTCTATTTTCTAATGTAAAAATAAAATGAAGTAAAAGAGAGGGTATATTAGTACTATAAACCCTCTCCTTCATTAAAAAACTATTATTTTAAACAAATATTTTATAGTTTATTTCTGTTTTTATTTTTATTTTTTTGCAAAAACTTCAATTAATATAATTAAATTATACATATAATATAAAAATATATTTTTCTAACCATTTATATATAATTTTTTTTCTTATTACATACACAACAAGTATGCTAAAACGCTATAATGTATTAGAATTAATTGGATTGTAATCCAGAATCCAAAAATTTTCTTACCAGCAATTACTTATAATATTTTTCGAAAACAGATTTTACCTATTAAGAACCTCAGTCACACACTAAGTAGCTTGCACTCGCAACACCTTATCACTCTCTCGACTAACCGTTGCGCAAGATCCCCCACTCAAAAGAAATTCGACCGTTGCGCCACCTCTCTCCCCTCACTTGCCCTATTACCATACAAAACAATGTTTTCACCATATCGGAACCCCCATACGAAAATGCTGAACGCTGAGGATTCGATCAAAAGCCCGTCTAACCGGAAAAACCACTCGGACAAACAGCCGGAAACCATCGGAAATGGCCAAAAAGATGATACTCTTTTCAGCCCAAGGTTCCGATCCGTCGCCGCCATGGCAGGTTGGGATGAAGAGGCACTTCTGATTGCAAGCTTCATCGTCGAAGACACGCCCGATCGCCAGTCCAAACACAAGAAAAGATCCGACTTGCAGAGTTTTAAAAGCCCGCCAACAAATTCAAGAAGGTTTCATCATGTTATTTTCTTGCATTTCAATTTTTCACGTATTACTAATTTCAATTCTCTATGTTTCCTCGGACTTGTTTGATCGAAGAATCTTTTTTCGTTTCCAATATTGATAGATCCGTTTCTTTTCTAACCTATTTTGGTCTTGATTATCTTTGTGAAATTTTCCATCTTGTATATTATGCTTTCCGAGAAGGGGATAAAGAGGTTTGCTTTTCTTACACCTACAGAAGATTTCTCCAAGTACAAGCCTCTCTTTGGTTTTCTTGTTCAATTATTGGTTTCTAGTTATGAATCAGAGAAAGAGTTCAAGGGCTATTGCCACACAGCATGTTACTGCTTTTGCTTCCACAATCAGAACACCTTCTGTTATTCTTTTGTTAATTGGGATGTCAAAATGGGGTGTCTTAACAGAAAACGCAAGGCTCAGAAGAGAAGTCCTGCACCGATACCAGCGGCAATTCTTGATCTTGATGAAGATGAGTCAAATACAAATCAAGGTACTATAATGTTTCTTTCTTGCTTTTCCTCGCCCCATACAAGATTTTGGTCTTTGATTCCGTGCATCTTTGCCTTCTAAAATTTAACAGAAAGTGAGAAGATAAATGAAGAGACAAATATCATTAGAGATGCAGAGAAGAAAAAGGGAGATGATGAAGTGGATTGCACAGGCAGTGGTGTTTCCAGCTCAACTGCTGTAATTCCATGCATTGAGAAGCTCCGGGAGGAACTTTCCTGTGCCGTAAGCACATAAACGTTCTCTGATCATTAGCTTTCTTTGTTGCTATGGTGGTTTTATGTGAATCTATCTTGACCTCTAACTTGGATCAATTTGGCAGATTTGTTTGGAGATATGCTATGAGCCAAGCACCACATCTTGTGGTCACAGGTAAAACCAAACTTACACAACCTATCCTGTCTGTTTTATCATATGGCTTCTATTTACAAACTTAGCCATGCACCTGAATGAATAATTTGTTTTCTGTTGCTTTAGTTTCTGTAAAAAATGTTTGCGTTCGGCAGCTGATAAGTGTGGGAAGAGGTGCCCTAAGTGCAGGCAACTTATCAGGTATACAACGGGCAAACCACAAGCTAATTTTGTTGTACTGTTGTCCAATAATTTCTTCATTAAGGGCTGATTTTTTTTACCTGGTATAAATCTGCAACTTGGCAGCAATAGTAGATATTGCACGGTGAACACAGTTCTTTGGAACACTATACAGCTGCTATTCCCCAGAGACGTCGAGGCAAGGAAGGTAGCTGCTTCGGCCTCGGCTGATAGTCAAGATCGAACTTGTCCAGCAAGGGGTAGGAGGGGCAGAACTATTGTGGCTTTAAATAGTCCAGAGCCTGAAAGCAGTGGTCCAGAGAGAAGAAGCCATCATCGGATGAGAAGCCGGCGGAGTTCACGGCCGATGCCAAGCAGCGGAGATGTTAGGATGGGGAGGGAATTGCCAAGCCAAGACGAGGATGCTGCATTGGCTTTAAGACTGCAGAGGGAAGAATTCATGGAGGCTTTTAGAGCACCCAATGGTGGTGAGGGCAGAAGCAGAAACTCATTTGCAGCGGCTAGAGCTAATTTGAGGGCTATGGCTTCAAGAGCCATTAACATTCGGATCAGAGGAGGCCCAACACGATAGAACAGGATATGTACCAATCTGTTGAATTTTTTAGAGACGAAGAGAATGGCATGCACATCTACAATTTTTTATCCTGTCTGCTTTCTCCAGCACTCAGGTAGGATATAATAGGCATATGGAACCACTAACTCATAGACAAAATTTTCCCCTCAATTCTCCACTGACTCAGACAAAATTTTCCCCTCAATTTCACCATTAAAATAAAAACAATTCCATCTTTCGATTCTGCGTGTGTTTGTATTAAATATCCTCTGGCGATGTTTGTGTGGAAATTTGCAATTATGGTAGGCATTATCTGATTTCTCTCAGGTAATGACCAGATCAGATCAATCAAGAAACGGGGTGAGACTTGAAAACTAAACTGATAGAGTAAAATCGATCAAAATTGTGATTGTGAACCATTAGATCAAATCAAGTAAACGGTCACAAAAATCAAACAGACCAAATTAAAAATAATTGTATTATTAATTCAAACTGTCCCTTACGAAATATAAAAGGATCTTAAATATTTTAATCACATATTTTTTTAATGTATATTTTCACATCTTCATTCATTGATTTAGTATTTATTGCCTTTTTTGCTACTTTCATTATATTAATACTTTAATTATTAAAAGTATTTAAAAATGCTTAAAAATAAATTTGACAACCATTTTAATATTTATCATTTTATAATTTTCAATTATTAATTAGTATTTCAATATAAAAAATGACATCATTGATTTGACGATGGTTGAACCAAAGTTTCCATTCTATGACCTGTTTTTACTAAGAACGCTGATTTCTCCATGAGAAAACTTCAACAGTTTTCATTCCCTCATATTACATTTGATTCACATAATATATTTGCTTCGTTTCATGAGACCGAATTTTGGGTGCTGATACATCTCAAACATCAAAATCAATGTTGATATAGTATGATGACATCCATGGAAAACAATGGCACTGAAAGTACATTCCACCCTGTCAAAATTTGAGGGAATACAACATTGCACAGGAGGATGCCTGAGTCTGTTTTGTATGACAATCAAAGAATTGTTCAATGTTTGTGGGAATGCTTTCTGCTCCTATAATGAGTCTCGCCCTTCTCTCTGTTCCTTCTGTGAATGATCCTAAAAGCAAAGGACAATATTCCAATTGCAGCCATTACATAGAAAGCCATATATGGAGCTGATGCCAAGGCAGCAAGATAGCAAAAATACCCAGCAACAAGATAAGCAAAGCTTAGTCTGATTTCCCACATCGGGATACCCGGGAGGGGAAACAGAAAGAAATTGAATTCAGGATTTGAATCACATAAACCATGCAGGATGACACCAACGCAAAGGGCAGAGTCCCAAAACCAGGGATAGCTAGGACCACTTCCAGTCTGCAAACATAAGCAAACTATGTCAGTGCTAGCAGTGACCGAGGATACGACATTCTAAAAGAGTAAATTATGTGCGATTTGTTATCAAGACACCACTCCAAAAGAGCAATTTAATAATTTTATATATCAACATAAGCACCATTAAAGAAGAAAACTGGGTTGTCACAGACCATTGTCACGTGAATCACCAGACAAAAATTGGGTAAAAGCCTCCTTTCTGGTTAGATCTTAGTTTACTGTACCCAAGTAAGGTGGCTTCAAGCCTAACCTAGAAGAATACCATAGTGGCACCAAAAGGCAGAAAGCGGGCATAGATTTTTCCACAGGTAATGATTCCAAAGAACACCAACTTGAGATAGATAATGCTTAAGTATTATGACAACTTAATTTTATACACCCAGCATCTTAATTTATTCTTATTTTCATTTTCTTTTTACATAAAATTAGTGTCACATGGAACTTTTTAGTATTTATTGGTTAATAAACAGTTAAAACATCATACCAAGCATTTTCCAAATTTTAAAATTGGCAGAAGACTGAAAAGACATTAGAAAGTTCGATGGATTCATATATATGGCATGTACTGTATAAGTGAGCCAGAACTTTAGTTTCCCCAGGTGAGATGATTGTGGCGTGTCACACATACCTGAAGCCAGGCCGCAAGTGAAGGGACAAACATTAATGCTGCAATCAAATGTAAAACAAGCAAACCATGCCGGTGGTGGAAGATCTCCAGTTGCGTGTCAGCATAGCTTCTTGTAGATTGTGGGTTACCAGTACAGGTCTCTTTTGCAGAAAACAGCTTGCTAATGTCAGTACTGTAGTTAGAATTATATAGCATTGATCCACTGTCACCATTAGTTCCAGAATCATTTAACTCCTTGGTATGGACATTGCTGCGAGAGGAAGCTGTCATAAAACTGTTCAAGAAGACACAAATGACACTTAGATCATATTAAAAATGGAAAATGATTGAAATACCAAGCAAACTTAGATTGCACCCCAGTAAAGAAGCAACGATAAGGTAACTGCAAGCATAAACACACCAAACAGAAGTAGGAAAAGCAGAATGTCTCATATTACCAAAAGGTTTGGGTTTATGTCAAAAATGGTCTTTGTTCTGAGTAAATATTTTATACCCCCAGAAATGAAATGAAAATATTAGTTTTATTCCCAATAAATACATCTTCTCCACACCCCCCCCCCCAAAAAAAAAATCACATATATGCTAACATGTGAACGCGTCTTTAAATCATAAATACACAAAACATTGGTAGACATCTTTCAATTGTCATCTTAATTTGAATTTATTTTTGTGATTATCATATTAGAACACAATATGGCAATATAAAAGCTTGATGAGACAATACTAACCATACTAAAGGTTACACAACAAGATATCCACAACAGAAATATCTCAACTGTTTTCCAAGAAAAAGCCAAAATACTTCAAATGCTCCCCATATATTTTCCCAAAATCACTCCAACATTTCCTGTTTCCTATTTTGAGGGGGTCCAGTTTCAAAGAAGATAACTTTACAGGAGGGCAGATTAGCAGGCATAAAACAAAGAGCATTGCCCTCAACCTCCTCCATCCTCAAATAATATTCTCAAAACTAAGGGTTACAAGTTATGCCGGGGACAGATTCAGAAACCAAAGTTCGAGGGGACCAGATTATACATGCATCTTGAATTTAAGGTATAAAAGGTCAGTTTTGAATTAAATTTTCGGGGATGAATAAATAATTTTCAAAACTATGGGGGCCCCCGAATTCATCCTTGAGTTATACCACTTACAGGATGCATTTTACTAGCTCTAACTCCATCAATAAGGCACAAAGTTACATGTTGGAAAGGGGAATACGCTAATTCAATGATTGAAATGAGGTTTTATAGTCTTTCCAAATGGTGAACTCTATTGTACATATTCAAGGTTTCTCCTAATCCTATTGGTTATTGCATTAAAAAATGTTATGGCCATCGGAATACTCATTGACTTGAGTATTCTAATCGTACTACAGCCAAAAGATACACAATCCAACAGACCTGCAACATTTACCAAGACATTAAAGTGAGGAGAAAGGGCCTTGGCAGCCAATGACAATCCAAAATTTGGGTGCATATAATAATGTTGCAATGCCAATTATTCCTTGCAGATTTTACTTCCATGTCTAAATAATAGATGGACAATGGTGCATATACATCCTACCACACAAATACTACACATCTAGGGGCAATTCAAGCAGTCCGACCAACATATTAACGAGAAAGGAACTTTGTTAAGGAATACCTGGACATAGCTCTGTGACAGCACAAGGCCTGAGACAAGACCAGTACGAACAGGCCCAGCGCGGGATGCACAAGAGACACCAAAGCAATAGAAATTAACAATGTAATAAGCAAAGGATTCCCCCTTAAAATCCTTACCACCTGTTCCGTGAAAGATGAACCAAGGAATGCAAAATCAACTTCAGGTAGAAGCAAACAAAGCAAAACTGAAGGAAGAAGTTGGTGTTTCAATGTGAAATGAATTGTAGGTACTGAACACAATGTACAATCGCAAAAGTGAGAATGCCTTTCACTTGGTTTCACTTGATTTCTACCATTAGCTTAAGTTCAGGAACAAAACAACTATGCCTTCAAGTCTTTACTTTATTTAATTAATATTATTCAGATTGCCAATTACATGTCTTCTCCAGAGTATCCAAATTACCTTAATGGATGCAAAGTTGGAGGAAATATTGATGAACCATTGGACACAAGAAAAACAGAAATTCCTTTCCCATAATTGTGACCTGAAAAAATAACTTGCTTTAGCTTATAATATAAACTGATAAAAGTACAAATCTCAAATACCATTGAATATAGAGTTTTGAGTGAATTAAATTGCTAGAATGTTTCAATGGACCTAATAATGACATGAGAAATGGGTCACAAAACTAAGACCTTGAACAAGGCACAGCCCTTTATTATGATCTTAACAGATATTGCATGTAATCAATACAATGAAGCATATGCACACACAGAGATGCCCAGACAGGACAACTAACCGTTTCCTGATGGATATGTGGATGGGGCCAGACACATAGAAAACCAATTGGGAAAGTAGTATCAGCACAACTATCACCCCATTTGCCAAAACATAGCAAAGTACCGAGACAATAGAGAAACTAATAGTCGGAGGAAGTGACTGAGAGTTTAGGCAAGAACAAAGCACAGCAAAAACAATTGGTAATGTGATGAAGAAGAAAAAAGGCTTCGGCATTCTCAAGTTTGATTCAACAGTGGAAAGCACGGACGGTATGGGCTGATCATGTTCCCATGCACGTGTCTGCCGCATCAGGGCAAAAAACACAACAGCAAAGCAAAGACCACTGATCTGCAAAGAGTTGGTTCCATCAGAGCCAAAAACAAAAGATAAATTCACTACTAAAAATGAATATGTAGCCTCTGAAAGATTATTCACAATAAAGCCTCAATAATGATGAGTAAACCAGAGCAGTTTACCAAATTTTATTAAAGCTTGTGTTGTCATAAGCCTAGAGAAAAGACTATTAGTTCATTGCCAAATTACTTGAAGACTATTTGTAGGCCCACAACTACTAGAAGAGTAAACTACTAAGGTAAAAGACAAATGCAAAGTCTACTACAAGAGAACGGTAAACGTTTTGTAACTGACCAACTCAAATAATAATGAATAACTCCTCAAAGGTTATGGATTAATATCCACTTAAGAAATAGGAGCATTTTTAAAAACTATAAACATATCCAATCCAGCCGAAAAATATCAGTTTTCAGAACGGTAAGCAGTAACAAAGGGGTTCACCTGAGATGCATATAAAAGTAAGAATCTAGCAGCAGCAGCAATCAGAGAAACATGAACAGTACTTTTATAAGAGCAATGTGGGTCTACCTGTAGAGTTTCAGAGACAAAAATTAACAAGTACCATTATTAAAGGAAAACTTGGAAAAACACCATATATTTCCGGTCTGGAAGTGGTGTTCAGAAACCTAAATGTTTTTATAAGTCAAGTGACTATACCAGTAGCAAAACAGTCGTCTTCTCAGACTCTTGTGAAGAGGTCCAGAGTGCTGGGGAGGAATCCACAACAATTGTTTCAGAATTCAAATTAGGAAATACATGAAGACCAGATGTCACGTCCCAAGCAAGTGCCACAGGAGGGAAACAGCGAAGTTTACAAAGCCCTGCATCTCATGGAACCAGTTACTACATGTTAAAAAAAGAACTGAAATAACAAGAAGATTCAGAGTAATATTTGTATATGCCCATAAAGGCTTTTGATAATTCTATAATTAATAAGTAAGCAGATGACCTTTTAGGTTACAATCTCAATAAAAATATCAGAAATGTCAAATTCAGTAATGAACTGGGGATTTGGCTTTCATCCTTAGTTCAGACAGAGCCCAACAAAAGTCCAAACCAAAAAATGCATGAATTTATACAGAGGTAGAGTGTATTACCACCAATCCAGGAGGGATAGAAAACCTGAATGTAAAAGCTGTCTTGCATGTCATCAGTGACAAAGCTTCAAGTTAATAAAGGAGCATACTAGCACTTATGTAATGATGCTCAACTCTTGTTCTCAGAATATACAATCATATTCCATTGAAAATCAGATCTGTTAATAAGCTCTTAGGCTGCTCGGAAAAATTTGTTTTAGGTGGCTAATTCAAGTTACATGTAAGAAGTAACCACACCTGATTAGTATTTGTGTTAGGTAGGAGGGTTCGTTACCCGAAGACGTTTAAGAAATAGTCATAATGCAGAGTTTTAAACTCGATCTGTATCATGAATTTTACAATATAAGATTGGCATCTATCACACCATAAGCAACCAGCCATTTGTCATGTAATGCTCTCAATAAACCCCAGATTTCAACAGAGTCCCAAGCTGAGTGAAAGGAAGTCCTTTTCCCAGATTTCAGGGTGGTGGACCATTGCATAGTGTAAGTAGAGTTCAAGAAAAATATCTCAAAAATTATACTGGCCAATTCAAGATAAATCCTGAAACTTATGACGTAGGAAGGATGCAAAAGATGCTTACTGCTACTTTCTTCATCGTCTAATACTTCAAACTCTTTATTGATTCCACAGCCAGATGTTTTCAGGGAAAATGAAACAGGAAGAAGCCCTAAGCTAACTGAGAATGTAAAATTGAGAATAAGAGGATGGTCCTCCTTCAAATTCACTTCCTGTTAAACAATGAAGTAACAATGAATCATTAGTATCCAGAATGGATTTCAAGTACCTTAACTTCTGCAGTCACTAAGCTATATCTCAAAAATTTTTAACCTTGTCTGAAATTAATGAATGAATCAACTGGTAAGACGAGAATAACTGTTTTCCATCATTTGGATTGAAAAATTGTCCAACTCCCATAGAAACTGCCGGTGGAGGTCTACCTGAGATAGTCTGAGGATGAAATATCTTAGCAGCTAAAATAGCTCAATACCAAAAAAATTCTCATCATATTTAAGCAGCAACAAGAGTGCATAAAAAAGGAAGAGAAGCAATCATTTTAATAGCAATAGGATCATTCTATTAGCTGATTCAGTCAGAAAGCTCTCTTAACTAAAATTAATCTGACATATAGTCTTCATGAGCATCAATCGAGTAGTTTTATGTGACGTGGCTTAAAGAAAGAAGCTTTTGACAGAACCTACACCATAATATAATAGCATCTGAAACTCACATATATAATTTCATAACCCTAGGAATCTCTAATACTAAGTAAACCACAGAAATCCTATCAGAATCATCAGAATCATTTAGAGTGCAATCCTAACCAAGTTCCCAAATTTTCTGATAGAAAATTTACAACCAGAGGTTGTTCACATACAACCGAAGAAGCATCTTATTGCAGAAAAACAAAAACAACAATAAGCTTTAAGGAAAATTACCGGGCGAGGAGCCACAGAGATAGTCAAGAATCTAAAACCATGCATATCCCTGGGGCCTAACCAAAATATAGCAGATGGGGGAGCTTGCTCGGTTTGACTGCCTGGCTCAATCTTACAGAACAAATATGGGCATGTTCAGATAGGAGAGTGTATGAATTTGTGGGTTATCAAAAGACCCTTCACTGATAACAAGATATATCATGTACCTGCCTTGGAGCTGGTCCAGATGGAATGTGCACCATTTTTGATGTGACATCCACAATATGTTTGTTTGCTGAAAATTCAGACGTTGAAGTTCCCTTCTCTCGCCAAAGATGGAGTCGCACACCAGAACAAGGCGAAAGATTCGTGACAAAAACAAAGTGAGTTTTTCCTTCTGCACCCTACGCAATGAAAATGCTCTGTGAGTCCGGCTTCATAGGTTATAAGCATAATTGACTATATCATCCATAGCACAAACTGAAGCTATTATGCCTCTTATTACCAAGAAATCGGATATTTACGTTTCGGGACTCAAGAGAGAAAGGGCAAAAAAGAAAAAGGAAAAACAATAACAACAGCAGCAACATCAATAACAAAAACAATTGGGGAAGTTGATAATATTTGGAAATGTCTAGATTTGATGAATATAAGAGTCATCCAAAAAATATAAAAGATCAAGTAATCTCAATCTCAGAGACTTGCCCTCCCACCCCATTGATGAAGTCCAAAAGCACAATTTTCTAAACTCTCTAAATGACACTAACCAGTTTCTGAACATCCAACCACCGTCTTCTTCCATCCATAGCTAAAACAGTGACAGTACTTGTATGAATATAAAGGTCTTTTTCAAGTCCATCCTCACTCCACTGGCTATTCCTTGGGCAAGCAGGTACGCTGAGAACTTTTGATCCTGTTTCGTTGCAGTAAACAGTCAAAATAGCTAAAGTCTATATACTCCAGAAGATCAAGAATAATTACACCAACAAGCTGAATCTAGGCACATGTTAATATATCATAGAAAACTGAGACAAGGTCACGCGTCAAATATATTATCATATAAGTCTGTACTTTAGAAGAGACCAAGATTTTGTCGTTGCCTTATAATAGCACTGTCCCAAGAATTGCCAAAATGCCATTAAAAAACACAATAAACAAGAAAAATAAAATGTTCAAGATGAATATTAAATGTGCATCAAACCAACAGTAATAGCTCAATTGCTTTGAATGCCAATGAAAAGAAAATGCAGACCAATCCTGGTATATATAATTCATGCCAAACAATTCACCCAGCTCATGCATATAAATAATAAGATTCAGAGAGAGGATACCAGAATTGACTTTTTCATTTTGCTTGAGAAATTTGTCAGACTTTCGTGGTAGCTGTGATCGCCTGTTTGAAATAAAGTTGTGTGGGATTCCACTATGAAGCATTTTAGTAAAAATTCCTAGTCTATGCCGTACATCACCCAAAGGTTGACCTGTCTTTGTGTCTATCAGACTGAGGAGCGTATGTGACACCTAAAAGGTGAGAATGATTTTAGGACTGCATACACTGTAGCATTAGTAGACCATTAGAGCAGTACTACTTACTTGCACAACAAGCTGATTACACCATAAGATAACCTGGTGCTCCATAGACAACCAGACATTCTTCATGCCAGTGCTACTGATCATAAATCCATGTGTAGGAGGAACAATACCATCTAAGGATGCTAATTTTGAGCGTACCTAGAATTGGAAATTAAAGGAGTAAACAAGCACGTAAAAGACCATAATTCAGTTCTAAGAACAAATTGTAACCGGAGCCATAAAATAAATTACAACTTTAAGAAAATACACTGTGGAGCAACCTTTTTATGTTCCAGTCAGAGCAAAACCGCACTGAACAAAATTCAGCATTATCAATAAAATATGAGTATAATAACACATCAACATATATCATTGTAATTATATAATAAGGTACATAAGTGAACCATAAAGTAAAATGTACAAAAAGGCAATAATACAGCTTAAAATTTTTCTGGTGCAGGTTACCAACAATTTTGAAAAAAACCAAATTAAGGATCAATGGAGTGAAGCTTCATAAAAATGTTGCTAAGTACTCTGGCATACTAGGAGCAGGCGCTCTAACCCATACAAGCAGGTAAAGGAAATAAATAATACCACAAGAGAAGTGGTTCTTGCTCCATGATAAGTTCACAAGTTTCCCAAGAACCAAAGGTCTAGTTCATTATCATAGTATAAGTAAATGAAAAAATATGAATACCTGATAATCATTATAACCACCAGCTATGGAGACAACGACGACGTGAGAAAGGGAGGGATCAGACAAGTAGTGTCCAGCTCTTGAAGTTTGGATCTCGTATCCTTTCCTCCATTCCTGATTGACATACGCATAATAGTGGCCCAATGATGGCTGCAGTGACAACGGAGGAAACCTGCACAAAAATATATTAAATTACTGACAACTGCCCTGAATCAAAAACACACACACTAAAGGCACTTAAAGAAACTTTAAAATTTACTGGTGTGGCGTGGAAAGCGTCAGAACAGTTTCAACAGCAAACTTTCTCAAATGAGGGTGCACTACTGCAGCCCTAGCAACAAAACCACCCATAGAGTGACCAACCAATATCACACTCTTTGGTGGATAGCCAGAAATAGAAGCGCCTTCTTTTGCTCGAGCATCACCAGATTCTTTATAGAGATCCAAAATCTACATTGTGGACACAACAGATATTAATGGAAATCTCAGATGAATTGATGCCATATTAGTTCGTCATGTAAAGGGACACAATGAGAGCAGCATTGGGAAGAGAATAAAGTTGAACTTTAATGAGATTGGTTTTAAGTCACAAAATGAAGCAATTAATTTTAGGTAAAAACAGCACAGACCCTTCCAAGAATTAAAGCCACCAAGTGTCAGAAACATATTTGAAAAACTCAAATGTGTGCAAAAATCAAAGTGAATAATTTACAAGCTAAAACATATAACATGTACGGAAAATGTCTCACAACAGGGCCAACTTTTACAATGACAGGAAGTAGTCAATTAATATTGGGCACAGTCATATAAGAAGCTGCCTTGTTTTACAAATTTCTGCAACACAATAACCAAATTAAAAGACAACAAAATGTACAAACCCCACATGGGGAATATATGTTTTAGAGATACAAAAACCCCCTCATAAGCCCCCACAAACACAATTCTGTCAGCAAAGAAGTCAGTTTATGAAAAAAAAAATTATTTTTCCAATAATGTTTTGCATGGATATTGAAGGTATAGGTTTATTTTTTAGCATGCCTGCCTGCCATTGGCTCTGGATGGCGATAACCATCAGAACTCTCCACACCTTGTCATGAGTAAATGCAAAAGTGACAAAATTGGTACCCTGTGAATGGCATATACTACATATTCTGATTGTTCTTGAAGTATCCGACCGTCCATTGCAGAATGTTCTCCTTCAAGATCCACTGCAAACCAATCAAGCATGGAAACATATTGACTAGGAAACAGAATGTCTGACAAATCAATGTCTACTCCCTCTCCCAAACTTGGTGAAGCATGGTAAAAATCCCAGTCTAATGGGCCTCCTTGATAAGCCCTATCGGATTCCGCACCCAGGGACCTGACCTGTATAAGTGCATGCACGAATACATGTGTAAGTAAGCACTTAGGAAAACAAAATTTAAGCTTGCTCTCCAGAATCAATCCACCAAGGATGCACTAGTTTCATTATTGGAAATACATATGTGACATCATTAAACTTTGATAATAGAAACTAGGCACTTCACTACATTTAGCTAGTCCAGTTCAGCAGTTCACCTCAGGATTAAATTCAAGCATGTAGAAAGACATTAAAAAAAATAACAATCTGCAGAATCCCCAACAGACAGCCCAACAGTTGTAGATGGACACTCAAACAACAATACAGAGCTAGTTTACCAACAAAAAAGAAAGACATATAGGTTGCAATAGCTATTGAATGCTTGTGTCCACAAAATCAGTTAAAAGAAATGGCTTGCCTGTTTGTAGCTTCCACCATTTCCAGGAATAAAAAGAACAGGAGCACCATTAAGCTTTCTAAGGTGATCACTAAAATCAATCTTTCTCCAACCTTCATGGTACAAATATAAACCGTATTTTGCAAACGTCGAATTTTCGGCCATGGAGATGGGAATGTATGTGGGGTACATATATGTCATGATACAGCCATTTGATATTGGTTTCAACAAACCAAAAAGACCTGCAACACCGATCCCAAGTAAAACGACAACCAGAATTACCACTCTAAATTTTGATTTGACACTTTTCATCTCGACAACACTTCCAATAGCCGCCCTCAAAACCATTTTCCCAATCACCAGCAGCACCCGGAAGTTGGCATCCTAAATGATCAACCAAAAACCAAACCAACCACTACGCAATCAGAAACAAAAGTTAGTGAAAAAAAGAACCAGTCGCATCCTTAAGATAAGACAGAGGTACACCAAGTGATAGAAGCGGTTGAATCAATCGACCAATAACTCCAGCGAATATGTGTGTGAACTAGTCCTAGACTTTCGAATACAAGGTTCAATCCTCCACTATGCATTGAATTTTAGGTAAAAAAACGAGATAATAAATGAGGAACCATTGAAGACACGCACTTAATCAATTAAGTTAACTACTGTGGAACTCCAACCACTCCAAAAAACCAATACACAGAGGAGAATTATCACGCACGCAGATCAAAATCAGCCGATTTATCCGAAATTATTACACAACACAATGCAGACAGATTCACACCTAAAGTCATACTTCACGAATTTTTTTTTTTTTTAAAAGGAACTTTAAGGGGAAAAAGGAGAAAACAAAACAGCGAATTTACCTAAAAGCTTGAGATCCAGCGGAGAAACAGCAGAAAATAGAAGAGCGACTAAGAAGAGGAAGAACTAAATCTAACCAGATGCAACGCTTAGTGAAAAACTGGAGTTCAATTCATCCAAGGTACAAAAAAAAAAAAAAATTAAACAAATAAAAAATCAATAGTGTTTTTAATTTTTTTATAAACAGTAAGTCCACTAGTAATATTACGCGTGTCCTTTCTTTTGGGCGAGCGGAGGCAATGGCGAGAAGCCCGAGGCATGAAATCGCAGTGTGACACGGGTCGTGCTGTGTCGTCAGGCGCAACATTTCAAGTGTCGGAAAAAGTATATATGAAAAATGTTATACTTGAGTCGATGGTAGATATAAATTTTTAGTTAAAAAAGCAAAGAATTAAATAAAATAAAACAGATGGTATATTTGAATATATATATATATATATACATATACAAACACACATATATAATCATTCACAAAGCTGGTCATGAGAAAAATGACCATGCACCTTTCTAGTGAGATTAACATTTAATGATGAATGGCTATGTTCGTCTCCAAATTTATATCAATACAAAACATTTTTTTCAAGCACGTTAAAATATGACTTTATATCTCTTTCTCCATCTGACACATTAAAATAATATATTTTATCTATTTTTTTTATATTATTTTTAAATTTTCATTCAAATTTTACACCCAACGAAACCCCACTTTTTGGTAATTTAATAACTTGCCATAAATTAAGCAACGTTACTATTTGTTTTGGAGCCCACTCGCTAGAAAGCAAACAATAAGATTTCTATTTTAAAATATATTGACCTTTAATCTATACTAGTTATTGAGAGTGTCTCTTAAAATAATTAAAATTAATTATTAATATATTTCTTAAAATACTTTTTGATAAAACTATACACTATTTATCATAATTAAGCCTCCAATAATAACCTTTTTTGGGAATTTTAAGAAGAGAAATAAAAATGACTTTCCTTTATTTCTTTTTTTACATTTCCTATCTAATTTTAATATTTTATCTTTTTATCTAATTTTTAAAAATTTAATATTTAATTATCACTGATAAAATTATATAAGCTTATTACATTTAAAATAATTAATTTTTGTTAGATGATAAATTATGAAATAAAACACTCATACACATAATTTAAAATATTAATATAATAAAAACATATTTTTATGAATATGCACAATAAATTATATTTTAAATTTTAGATGCATGACACTTTGAATGTATTTAGTTATTTTTTATTATTACGTTGTAGAATTTTGTTAATCTACATTCGAATCGAAACACTAGTAAGTAAAGTACCATTCGTGTTGATCCGATTGAAAAGATGCAACACTTCATGTTCAAAAATTGTGTTTGAATATGTGAGAGTGTAGTGAGATGAATAAGTTTAAGTATTGTAGTAAAGCACATATAAAGGTTATGTTTGTTTTAGTTTTTAAGTGTGTGTTTTTTAAAAAAATTGTGTTAAATTAAAAGAAAAAAATATAATTTAAGAAGTATAGTAATTAGATTATACCTATTAAAGGTGAAAAAATGAAGGATGAAAAAATGAAAGCAAGGGTATTGTCATAACTTTGTCGATGCCACAGAGTCGAAGCCAAACCCACTTAGCGTCTTTGTCGATGCCAGAGACTGGAAAGCCAACCCACTGAGTGTCTTTGTCAAGAAGGAATGCCAAAAACAAGTCCTTATCTGATCACAGCAACACAACTCTAAATTCAAAAATGTTTTCTTTTGTCGTTTGACAACTTTATTCTTATCATAAGCCATCCTTCAAAAGTAACATAACACCATCACAGTATTCCATTTAATTCGTAAAAGGTCATGCAAGAAAGGGTGAAATTCTAAGATAAGACCATCCCTTGCAACCTAACCAATGAAGACGAGACTTACAACCTTTGGCTCCCCTGTTTCCACTCACTTTAACTAGCAACGACCATTTCATTTCAACCAAGGTGCCGTTCTTCGAAGAATTCAGGGTACAAACTTATAAAGCAAAGATTTAAGTGTAAAACAGGAATTTGGATGATATACATCATCAATCGATGGGGCGTAAAAGGCTTACAGCGATTCTATTACAACAAGGTATGTTCAAAAATATTGACAAAGTATGTCCAGTAATCCAGTTCAACTTGCTACACTCAAAGTCCTAATCCTAGGAAAGTTGCTATATTACAAAAGAGAAGAAAGAATGAACCCAAAATCATTCCCCTATATCCATGCCCGATTCACTTGCTCACATGCCAATCCATGCATAGAACATAACATAATCGGTAAATCGGTAAGGAATGCTATTGCCATTTTCAGAATGTTGTACATCGAAGTCAATAAGAGAACTCATGACCTCGAAGTGAGATGTATTTCTTCACCCAGATGGCAATGTCTTCTGCACAGGCCTGGGCTTGAGGGGTCTTCAAGAGCATATCAAGTGTTGCAAATTCATGAACTGCATCCTTGTACTCGAGGACAGGGGCATCTACATTTACCTTCCTGAGCTCCTCAGAGTAAGCAATTGCCCGATCCCTCATCCAATCGTGTTCAGCCACAACAGTCAGGGTTGGAGGCATTTGTTTCAGAGGAGGTCCTCTGCCAGAAATTAGTGGGTTAGCAGCAGGGTGATCCAGGCTGAACTCCTCCTCGGATAACAAAAGTTTCCATGCAAGTACGGACATAGCCTTGTCGTAGAAGTATGAGTTTGCCAGTTTTATTTCAGAATGTGTAGGCACACTTCCCATGAAAAAGGGATACATTAAAACCTGGGCGACCACTTTTACTGGGTCCAACCGCTTGCCAGCCTCAATGGCTTTCCCCATAACATAATCAGCAATATTTCCTCCACAACTCACCCCAAGAAGTACACATCTGCTTCCATATAAGATCAAAATGAAAGCAACTCAGAAACCCCCCCTTTTTTCCTGGAGCACATTAATATGGGGATAAAACAATGCAAGCTAATGTAATGAACTCTCAAAATAGATATATCAACATGAATTGCCTAAGCAATATAACAAGTCTCATCCTAACAACAATAATAACTAAGAATTTGCAAGTTTCTTATGTGGTGAAACTATGGAGTCATTCTCCCTTAAATGAGCAAATCAATTTTATTTAAATTTGAAGATTGAACACTGAAACTTGCAAAATTCAAGGAAGAGGTGATAAGTCTATAAGATGATTTCAGATATCACCATCAAGATCCCATGACAGATGCTAATACAAGGGCATGGGACATCTATTCTTCCGCACCTTGAATATGACACTTCTAACAAAATAGATATGAGACTCCAACAGTTCAACCAAAAATTTAGAATACTGTACCCAAGATCCATTCGTTGCAACGTTTACACTGGAAAGAATGATCAAGAGCAGTTGATGGATAGATGTGGCTGACTTGACGCATTAATAGCCAAGTTATTCATTGCATGTTGGCAAATTGTGCCATACATTCATAAAATCGTACCAAATAATAAGATGATGGCTGACGCAGTTTCCTAAATTAAAATCTCTAATAAGTTGACCAAACACTTAAGTATCACACCAAACAACAGAACTTCAAATAAACTCTAGAAAATAATAAGCTCTAGGTTAGATTAATGTGCAAGCATCCATTCCAACCTTGGAAGGTGTTATTTTGTCTTGAAACATAGTCAAAACAAAGTGCAAAATTAGCCCAAGTCAAATGCATCATGCACATAGAGACTGGAACAATTTAATTTTATATGCTTTATTAAAGTTCAGATTACCAACACAGCACGCCTTTCTAATTGTTAACTGCCTATGCCTTGAGTTCCAATTACAACTAATCATGAAATTGGGTAAAGCTAGAATCTAATGCAATACAACATACACACCTCCTGATATGTTTTGAGTTTTACAAAAATACTAATCATACAATACAGCAATGTCAGAATTTAATGTAACATACACACCTTTCTGTTCTCACGAGCTATTTTTTGAGTTTTCCATTAAAAGTCATCGTTCAGAGGGCAATCAGAATTTAAGGCTAAGCCATTTCTATTCCATCCAGCCCTCAAAATGAAGAGGAAAATAACAAACTAAAGGATATTATTATTGAAAACCACAATTATTTACCCTTTTCTAGGTTTCAAGACACATGACATTTATTATGTTGATTAACCCTGCAAACAAAGTGAA
Organism: Avicennia marina; assembly: GCA_019155195.1. Lineage (NCBI taxonomy): Eukaryota > Viridiplantae > Streptophyta > Magnoliopsida > Lamiales > Acanthaceae > Avicennia > Avicennia marina. Next base: position 13,932,559 of record CM032765.1, read on the forward strand.
AACTAGTGTCCACGGAAAGCAAGACAACTAAATTCATTCTCATCTAAAAACAAATTAATTGAGTAAATATGTCACAATATCACGTAAAATCACCACAGTGATTCAGATCATAACAGCAATATCAAAAAACAACACATATCAGCAAACCAAGTGAGATCAAAACCAACCTTGATGGATCACCATGAGCAGCCAACCAAGGTTCCACCATTGATGCCCCAAACGCATCGGCAACATGCCAAGTAACCTCTGACCTCCTTAGATCTGTCCCTTCTCCGTTACCGAACGACTTGCTACATTCAGCCAAATTTGCCTGCTTTGCTAGCCACTGCAGCACTTTCAGACCGTCCTCAAACGCTGCTGGGTACTTATTCTCTGGCGCCAACCTATACCCCACTGCCAACACGATCACGTCACATAGTTTTGCAATCCGCCGGCAGAAGAAATCATTAGACACCGAATCATTGCTCCCACAAACAAATCCCCCACCATGAAATTGCAACATCACCGGTAGTCTGCGGCAGCCTTTTCCCTTCGGATTATACCCCTTGTAACTTCCACTTTCGGATTTCGAATTCGCATCATCAATCCTACCTCCATAACTGTTTCTTCTATAATTACTTTCAATATTCTGAGCACGCTTAACAACTACACCGCCATTGCTGATAGAAACAACGCCATTATTTGGAGATCCATAGCTGTTGCGACGAGTTAGGGCATGATTCGGATCTGATCCCTGCCTCAACTTTCCAGTTCGGGATTTGGTTTGGGAGTCGGGGAAATGAAGACAAGTATCAGGAAGAAAGATACGAATTGACAGAGATGTCGCAGGATCGACATGTATATCTTTCGTAGCGACGCCATCGGTGAAGGAAGGGTTGGCAGCCGCAGCTGTCTCCTCCTCCGGCCTTGACGTGACACCAAACGTACCTCCGCCACCAACGGCATCATTTTCCGGCCCCTGTAATCGGCTCTGCAACCGATGCTTTAGCATAATTTTGAAAAAGACGCTGTATAGCTTCACACCAATGCTTGGCATTTCCCCGAAAATGAAGAAATTGCGGAGTACGTAAAAGATGCGTTCGCATACACTTCGTTTCCAGAACACATCCGAATGATCAAAAGAGAAGGGACGATAGAGCAGCAATCAAATTCAATCCTCACGTTAGGCAATCAGAGGGTGTTGATCGGGGAAAATTTGGAATTTGGAAATCGAAATCCAATTCTTCCAACAGCTAACAAAAACCAAACAAAAAATGAAATTTAATTAGCCGTAGAGAGAGGGATTCAACTAACGTGTAGTCATGAATTGCGATGAATGTTGAAATTAGGTAGCATTAAAAATGATAATAATTTCATCAAAACAGAGGTGTGAGGGGACGACATGATGATGCAGGTTTGCGCTGTTTTTGCATTCTTGCTTTTAATTTGGCACCGTGTGATGAGTGCCAGTGGTCCGGATCTGGTGTGGCTGAGTGGCACCGTTGATTGTGGTAGGCGCGATGCAGGGGAACCCAAACTCATTGATGATGACAATAATAATAATTTTGAATTGGATTAGAAATTTAAAAGCGCGGCATTATTTGGTGTTCATTTTGTTGACGGGTTCCGCCGTCTCAATCCCAATTATTGTTATTCATGATTATTTAGGGTATGTTTGTTTTTAAATTTTGACATTCGATAGCCATTTTAAAAAAATAACAGAAAAAATTTAAAATTATAATAGTTGAATATGTGGTTAGAGTATCAAAATTGCAAAACAAACACAGCCTTAGCCTTCGATTATTTGACATCTATGTAAAGAAACTGAATTAGTTATACTTGATTTATTTAAAATTGGAGTGAATTCTGTTTGGTTGCCAGATAGACAAAATAAAAAAGGAACGATTTGTTGTCATAATTTTAGAGTCATTTAATTGTTTGCATCCTCTTCATTGTGTTATACTAAGGTCATTGCTCATGCTTTTTCGTTGGACTTCAAAATCTTAATCTATGTTAGAGTGTAAAAGTAAATAAGTTATAGAAAGACATAAAAAAGTGTTATTTTAATAATTAGTGTATTCAGAAAAATTAATTTACAAGGTGGCAATTTTGCATCCAAACAAAGTTTTAACCTTCTCACAGATATGGGTTTATATAAGACAGGCCCAGTGATTAAAATCCCAAAATTTTAATACCTTCTTCTAAGAAAATTTACCACAATCACAATAGTCTCCTAACTCATCTTCTTTTTCTGGATATATAAGTCGTTGGACGAAACATATAAACTCACTCTTTTATTATCTTACTATCATAATTCAAGATAAAATTTCATTTTATTGTCGCGATTCAATATAAAATTACACCTTCTTAAACCCCATCACTTATTAATTGGACTACTCTATGCCCATCAAATCCTACCATTCCTAATGAACTCAAAACTATAAGGACTTGGGACTAATATTCAATATCTATGGAGATATAAGGCAATGTAAACAAACTTACAAGTAGATATTCCTAATGTGCTGATAAAAGCATGAAATAAAGAAACGAGTAGATGTTGAATTTGTTGGCTAATGTAAAATGGGGGGGTCCTTCTTCTTCCAATTAATTAAAGGAGAAAAAGAAAAAGAGAACACAATCATTGTTGCTGTTCTTTTCTTATTAAGTTGGTAATTGAGAGAGATTGGAATCATTCTTTTGCTCTTGTGGAAGACACGATGATAGGAAATGGAAAGCATTGATTTCTTGCATCTTCAGCACCTTAATTTGGGGTGCACATAAAGATGAACAATAATTTCTAAGGAACAAACTGACACATATAGCATTACAAGTCCAGAATGGAACAGCACAATGCCTTCAACGTGGGCAAGCCTTTTTAATGATTTATTATAGGTTGTATATATTATAAAATAATAGCACCCTGGCTTCAAGATTTGTTACACGTGAAAAAAGAATTAATATCTTGAATATAAACTCAATATTTTTTTCTTCCCATTATTCAAAATCTGAACGGGCCGTCAGGAATGCTTTTCTCAGTTTTAATACTCACTATTTCAGCAAACGCTAAGCATAACAATAACCCGCCAAAGATTGCAAATTTGAAGGATTTTAACTCCTCCTTTTCCATAAAAGTAAAAATAATAAAACTTCAAATCAATCTAGAGCGCCATTTCATGTCATATACAAATAACAATTGCAGATTCGAGTGCACAAAATAAAATGAAACCCCTTGAAAAACTAGAACATCATTCCAAATAGCTAAAGTTGGAAAAACACAAATTTCCTTGCAACTTTCAGGTAAGAATTAAAAGCCCTATAGTAGTTAGCTGGCCGCCTGCCCAACTCTGTACACACAATTCCAGTTTCCATATCTAACAATGGTCGATATTACCATGGCCGATGGTATCCTTGAGCCTGCCCAACTTGAAGGGAAAGCACTTCGACCTCATGGCTTCACCTCCATCAATTATCAGCAATGGCAGTTGACGATACAACGAATGCTAACTCAAATAAAAGTCCGCTTATGGCACTTTAGCGCTGATCCTGGCAGAAAGATGAACTGCTTCATTACTTGTGGCCTTCATTGTGGCCATTTCTTCTATGCATCTCCATGCTGCTTCACGTTTCATCTTAGTTTCTTCTTCCTGTACTTCATCTTCTTGGAATTTGAGCAAACACTCCTCGAATAGCTCCTGATCCACATCAGAGAAGATTTTTCGGACATTGAATGTCAAGCTCTGCACTGCATGATTCCAGTGGTTCCTTGAATTCTTCTCTAGTGCAGGGAAAATAATTGGCAGTATGACTTTACGGTTTTGCTTGATCAGGTTCTCAATATGATCATTGTTCCATAAGAAAAGAGCCCTTTCTGCCACCTGTAGAAACAAGAATTAGATGAACAAGATTATGAAGAGTAACTGTGTCCTTCCACTACTATACTCAAGCACAGGGAAGGGGGGAGGGGACAAAAAGCAAGTGGTATACATACAAACCCAATCTATACACAAAAAGACAAATGCGAACCAAGGTTTGCTGATTTTAAAATTTCAATTCAATCTGGGACCAGCATGTCGTTTATCTAAATTGGCAGTTTCAAATTATCAACTAACAAGCACAAGGAATATAAGACAGAGCCGAAGGGTTTCCCAACTTTTCATATTGTAACTTTGCAAGGCTAGACTTATAACAAGAAGAAACAAAGTGCAACTAATGAAGACATTATAGATGATTAAGTAAGTTCCCAACTTAAGGCGTCCTTTTATGAAAATTCAATCCACAGTTTATTAAACATTTTAGTATAATCACACTCCATCTGTATAACTGCTAAAAAATAAGCCCCTGATAAAGAGAGCATAATGAAACAAAAAGGAGGGGCAGTGGAAAGAAGTAACAATATCAAACAAGCAACAAACTGGAAAGCAGATATACTTTCCTAAGATCAGATATAATCACTTTAAACATGGAGTAAGCTGATGGATGCAAAAACAATAATCAAAAGGATTTTAGTTCACATGGAGTAAATGGAGAGACCTACCTCTCAGTACAATTTGACAGAAAGCAAATGAGCAGAAAAATGTAAGCAGAATTTGTGTATAAACAACCTGAAAATGTGAACTGCTCATGCAATGACGTATCTGGCAGAACAAAGGAACCATACAACGCTGGAATTCAGGTGGCTGAGTAGTTTCAAGAACTTCCTCTAGCTCACCTAAGAACATGACCTCCTTTGAACTGTTTGTAACAGGCCAATATTTGAGTAAGCCTCTTATGACAGTATCAGCTAGCTTGCAGTCCTTCTCCACAAATTGTGTGATGCAATAAGTTAGCTGATGATGATACATGGTCATACACTTTGGTTTGTGAAGGGGAATAAGTAGCCGGACAAGGAATAGTTTGTGCTCTTCTTTCAATGGAAGTGCAAATCCATTTATGATGCTTCCCAGAATTTCTAGGAGCTCGGCGATCCCATTATGCTTCTCTGTTTCAAAAACAAAGTGGTAAAATATATTGTTTATTGCTTTCCTAATGAATGGGCGGTGCACCATGAACTTCCCATACATGCGGTGCAGGACAGTCTTTAAGTAATCTCTTTCTCTAGGATCTTCTGAATCGAAGAGATCTAATAACCTTAGAACAAAAGACTGATCAATGTAACGCTTAGCCAGCTTGACATCTGTCTCTGAAGAAGTAACAAACCTGAGAAGGAATTCATATACAATTTGCAAATGGGGCCAAGCAGGATCCATTAAGGGCTCCTCTTCTTCCACATCAAAGCCTTCTAAGGCTTTATTTTCACAAGGCTGAGTATAGAGAACACGGAACAAATTTATAGAAACCATTCTTACAATCTCTTGCAGAACAGATTCACTAAATTTTCCATTGGCAGAGACAACATAGTCAACAAGTTCCACCAGTGTCTGCCGTTTTATTTCTTTTTCTTTCAGATTCTTTGTCGGGTCAGTGAAGTCAAACACTACACGACACAATGTCAACTTTCTGACGAACAAGGTTTGCTTCTCAGCATTTGGTACATCTTTAAAACTAGGCAGAGCCTCATATGACTCAGGTCCAGCAATCCCATTTATCTTCGTATTTAATGGGTTGTGAAGTTTGTTTCCATTACTTATACCAGAGTTTAGAGTTAAATTGATTCCAGGGAGAACATCAGCATTTGTGTTGCCCATCCAGGAAGCTGCTGAAAAGTTGCTTTTTGAAGTAATTGATTCATTTGAAGAGAAAGTAGAGGATCCCCCATCCCGATTTTCCGCTATCTTGCCCTGCTTCCGTGGAATCCTGTTGAGAACTTTTTTAATCATCACTCAAGACACCAAAAGCAAACTGCCTCAAGCGAACTCAACGCCAGTTACCAATCAATGGCGCACCCTTGATGGTAAAGAATGTAGATTAAGTGTGTCTATCCAATCATCATACCAATTCTGAACGCTGCGTAACTCACTGAGAATCTGTTGTCCTTATACTCTATCTCCTCCACCTCTGTGACAAAACAGGAATGGTTGATGTGCTTCTGCTATCTGTCAGCTAAGGAATTATCATCGGCTAAAAGTAAGGAAGGAAACTGAAAATAAACTAAGTAAAACGAAGAAAAGCAAAAGCCCACAGCAGACAATATTGAAGAAGACAGATTAACTTTCACCAAATTAGAGAAAAGTACTAAGATTCATCACTGCATATGTGCAGAAAAAATTGCAACCCCACCTCTCCTAAACAAACAAGATCACTCTTCCAGCATAATTTGCACGTCGCTATCATACCGATTATTGGAAGTTTCAGTTGCACAAATTCATTTCAAAATGAACAGACCAACATGATTAAATACACCTGGATATTGTCCAACAATTTTGACTTCGACACCACTAAAAAACACAAAAAGGATAAGAAAAACCGAGTAAAAGATACGAGATTGGAACTTTCCACAAGTTTCCATTCCATGCCAATCTTTTACAGAGATTCACAACTATCAAGCCGGATCAAAAAGTATCAAGATCCGGACACGATCTACAAAAGGCACCAAGCATGCTTCATCAAAATCACCTATCAAAAGGTATCAAAACAAACCGAGAACCCAAAACCAGTATAATTATACAAGCAACACAAACACACAGTTTAAAATTCCCCCGCAAGAGTGCAGGATATCTGAAGGGGAAAAAAAAAAAAAAACACACACACACACACACAAAAATTACAAGTCATTGATTACGTAATTCCAGTATATAGCTGTTTACTTTTGATGCTATAACATGGCAAGTTGAAAGATGGGCCCTCGCGAGTTCGAGCAGTAACCGAAACCTCACAATAGGTGGGTTCTTCTGGATTTGTTGCACTGCTTATCTTTCCTTCTCCTGAATTTCTTTTTCTGAATATCTCTTTTAATGATCACTTTTCAATCCCCCCCATCTCTTTCTACTTCCCTTTATCTCTCTCTGTAGAAACCCTTTCTCCAATCTCTATCTCGCTCTGTTCTACCGCTCTTTGTTTTTCATTTTCATTCTAATTTATTTATTTTTTGTTAATTTCGGGTAAAGAATGTATCTTACCAAAAATGCCCTTTGCATGGGTAGCATTTGCTAGCTGCGTTTGGATGGAGTCAAAACACATATTTACATTTAGTTTAAATATTTTTATCCAGTCAGAAATGATAATTGTTTAGCAAACTAATTTCAAATGGTTTGCAAATAATTTGAAAAGGGATCAAAGCTCGTGTAGATTCATGTACATGTTTTGTCATTTTTAAACTGATCGAGACAAATTCAAGTGATGAACTGAAAATTATTTTAAACAGTAGTTTGTTAGATGGGAATAAATTGTTTCTGATACGATTCTCATTTGATTTATTAGCCAATCAGTTTTATTGTGCCTATATCAAATCTAGATTATTTCCAGCAAAAGTTGACCAGATTTGGTGGCGACAAAGTCAACATTTTTTGGCGAAATGGACCAAATTTGTGAAATCAATGATCGTGGGCCAGTTCAATTTCTTGTACCCATCAATTCAGTTGCAATTAAGCATGTTCCACTAGCATATACTATTATAATTATATGTAAAATATATTAAAAAATAAGGTTGATTTAAATGTCAATCTCTGATAGAAACAACTCACTTGTATATTCCTATTTAAATCCACAAAACCCAAAAAAAATTAGTACTAAAAGTAGTCGAGAGTTTGTTTTGAATACATTGAATATCTCAAGATGTAGAAAAAAATATGGATTGATTGATCTAAGAAACAATCACGATTGTTCAAACCATACACCTACAAGAAAAAGTCAATCATTAAAATATTAATTCTCAAACATATTACCCATCAAATAACACTTTTTTTTATTTATTTTTCTCTTACTTTTGTACTACTTTTGAATATTTGCGTTGATGTTCCCTCACCAAAGTATGATCGTAGCCTTAATGGATCAGACAATAAGTGCATATATAAATAAAATGCATTCATATTCAGAGGGAAAGGACCAAAAGTAGGAATCATAAGTTGAATTCCGTACTTCCATTTAAGAATATAAATTCTGTCAATACTTATAGACCAATCCACTGGTTACCAATAATTGATGATTATAAGCAAATTCCTTGGTTGCAAAGGAAACAACAACAAAATAGATGCCCCTCCAGCGATTTTCCAAACATCACTTCAAATTGTAGACTCGTAAAACCTCATCAAGGGATCTCATTAGTCAGTCACAAACAAATACAATACACAATACAAAGAATTGCTGGATGTTGATCATAAAAAGCTAACTGCAACCGGGTGACTTGATTATGTGATTGCCAAACCCAAAATAAATCAAGTTTCTGGAATATAGCAGTGAATTTTCAAATACATTGAACTTTTAACACTGCCCACTCGATAATTATCCACCAAATTATACATCAGTGTAATAAATGAATTGGGTTAGCACGAATCTCTACACTTGTACACGACTTGGTGAAACTGTTGAGCCTTTGCTGCCATAGTTTTTGATCAATGTGAGGCAAAAAGTCGATCATGTCCTGTAAAGTGATCTCCAAGACAATTTTATGTTGCCATAAACTCTTACACTCGAGCATGAGTAAAACCGAATCAACAATCCTCCTCGGCCCCAAGAAAAGATTGAGAACAGACATGAAACACAAATAGGAGTAAAAAGAACCGTACAAGACCAGCTCAGGGTTGAGTTTTGCACTTGAGAAGCAAAGGCACATATTAATGTATTTTGAAGCTACAGAAGCAAGCTCTCAATGCTCCATCAAAGCTGTTTCAGTCTCTGACAATGGTGCTGCAGCAGAATGATGCCAAATTTGGATCAAATAATGGTGGAAAAGCTTGATACTTTAAGGGAAAAAACAAAGCAATTAGACTTGTCGTCAATGTACAATAGAAACACAAACAAATAAGCATTTAATACTCTCTCCCCACCTTAAGGTATTTTTGTAAAAAGTTATGCATTATGGCATTCTAATTATATTTCCGTAATGGCACTTCAGAAAAATCAAAATTTGAAATTAAGATAGATTAATGATAGTTCTAATAACAATCTCTCTTTATGCGTGAGCACAAAGTATGGTGTAAAGGGTGAAGTATTCGCACAAGACATCCCTTAGTCAAAAGCATATAAAGCAGCATGTTAACACATAAAAGCTCCGATTTAGAATCTGTTGAAAAGCAATCAATTAATTAAAACAATCAGGCTTAATTCAGTCTTCAATTATTAGCTGTATCTCTTAAATCTCAGGTTATGAACTAAGTGTAGCTAGAGATAACTAATAGTTAATGAAAAGCTCAATAGATTTAAGCTGTCAATAAAAAATAAAATAACATAAAATAGAAAAGATAATGAAATTGATAGTCTGATATAGACCAAAATACCACGCAAAATAAGTATTTTTCAGGAACCGAAACATTCTTGCTCCAAGCATTTCACAAAAAGTTGGAAACATACCAACAAGCAAATCATCCATGCTTAGCAGTATTATCAGGAAAATAGAAAGTCAAGAACCAGAAATTTAGGTGCAATGTCACTGTACCAAGCAAATCCTCATAAGGATCTTCCAGCAGTGATGTATCCATTAATAAAGGAGGTGAGAAAACGTGGTCCTGAGCTTCATCCATATCATAGAACGACCCATGTGTATCTGGAACTGACAAATTCGAACCCACTGCAGAGAGGAAACCATTAACACTATCAAATTCACCAAGGGAATCCAAATCATTTAGCATGTGTGCAACTTCACCATGCTTGCTCCCAATATTGTTGTCCTTGGTGTCTGTCTGAAGCGAGGAAGAATCTTCTTGAGATGAGAATAATTGCCTAGTCTTTAGAGAATTTACTTTTTCATCTTGGCTGTGATGAGAAAACCCTTTCCCAGAAAGTGGTACAAAGAAGTGCTCAGAGCTATCATTAGAGCGACTGTCTTCCGATAATTCCAAGTTGCAAGATTGAGATGAAAGAGCAGCTTCTCTTACAGATCTCTTCAGCTTTTGCAGAGAAACGGCTTCATCTGCAAACATAACTAAAAAATAGAAAAATATAAGCAACCACAGATGCATGAAAATATTAGAAGGCAGGGAATGGATCGCACACCATTTGTTGTATTATCCATATCATTGTTTGATGGAGGCTGCTCTATAATTTTTTCCTCGACAATAGTTTCCACTGGATTTATTTGAGCCACATTCTGCCGCTTTTGCATGTTTCCACCTTTCCCAGAGGGACCTGGTGTTGAACTAAACAATGGTGGCAGTTTCAAAGTACGAGGACTTGCTGACACCTTTTCAAGATGAACAGATGACAGTCTAGAGGAGAATTCGACAACCTCATTAGTATCACTTTCCTGGGCATTGCAATCAGTTATCAATAGCATTTTTAGAAAGTTAATCATAATATAATGATCTCCATAGAATGAAATTTCAAATTACCAACATCTTTCCACTGCTCTGTGCCTGCATCGTTGAGTTAGACCTAAGCTTCTCAACAGGAGGGAGATTAGATGATATGCTATTGACTTCCTCTGTAAGCTCTGAGATTGAATTTTGTATGGCTGGAGCAACGTCTTTTAGCTGTTTAATAAGCACCTGTTTGTAATACTAACTCTCATCAGAAAGCTTCCAAAACACATGGCCTCTGGATTAGACACTCACAACATCTTATGATAAAAACTCAAGACTAAAGGTTGTGTATTAAAATTAGTTCACAGGTATATGCTGTAGGTTTCAAGAGAAAACGACCAAGATTTTGAATAAACTATGTATGTCTTCATCAAAGCTACCATATTGGGGATGTTGATATAAGATTTACCTGTATGCTGTCTAGGTGCTGCTGATGTTCAGCAAGTGTTGTGGCCAAAGACTCGGCATGACTGCTGGTACCACCATCATGCACACTTTGAAGGAGCTCGGGACCCTCTCCATCATTGGCTTTTGCCTGCAGCATAATCAGTGAAAAGAATTCACCACATCAAAAAGGATGGACCAGCCAGCTCGTTGCTTGATGATATCAATAAGAGTGATGAATAATTCCATGACAGACAGACAGAAAAAAAAAGGTCTTTGCATCAGCAAATGTAGCATTGAAGAACTTTTTATTGCAGAGAAAAGACAAGTTTGATATTCATTTACTTACAAATGATAAATATTAGCCTACTGCATATGACTGGAAGGAAGTGAATCTTTGAAGCGTCCCCTATTTGGTTAAATAAGGCAGAGAGAGAACACTTTTTGTGTTTTACATATTTACCCCTTTCTTTTCTCCAGGAAAACAAAAGAAAGGGGTAAGAAATTAACTTTTTTGTGTTTTCCACCCATCTGTGGGCTAATAATATAAAATTGGGCTTAAGAAAGGTCTGGTATTTTCATTTCTCTTCTATCATAATCTCTAACCAAACAAGTGGATGTATCACTTGGACTTTTATACTCAAACATTCTGTAACCTACAAAAACAGAAAGCTGACTTGTTCTACATCCAATTTTTATGCACAATTTTGCCAGTAAAATTTTAATTTGGCCACACATTTACATATTTGTCTCAGAAAGATGTACAGAAATTGATAACAAAGAGTAGAGAGAACCATATTAGTTTCAAGGAAAATTTTTATTAAGACATTTGATGAAAAAGAGGTTTAAGACTGAGTCAGAAAAGCGTCACATAAAAATTACACATAAGCCAAACTCGTCATAAACTCACATACATCATGAGGATAAGAAAACGATTCACAAAAAATGGAATTAAATGGGTTCAGTTAAAAGAAAAAGAAAAGAAAATACCAGTTGTAATGATTGCTTATGAATGCGTTGCAAGGCATGGGTCCAACGTCGCAAGACTTCAGCAACATCAACGGTAGGTTGCCATCTCATGTTTCTTTCATCAACTCGATCAACTCGAGATATTTTTTCTTCACTTTCATGAGAAAGATCCAATTTACTTTTCCCAGCTTTGTCTACATCTACTTGTGAACTGTCAGTTGGCTCATTATCCAAGTGTTGAGGATTCAAATTAGTGGATGAAACTGAAGAACTCTGATCCATTGCTACCAGCAAAGCTGAACCGGATATGCGATACCTGGAAATGAATGTCAGGCATAAAAATAAATGAAGTGACGCCCATTAGCATTAACCACCATCATTTAGGAACATTACCTATGCTCACGATGAGCTATAAGATCCTCGATTGGGCCAGAAGCAAGGACCTCATGCTGACCTATACAAATCACACGGATAGGATTCTAATCAGCACCACAGCAGATAACAAATTATTGTTGATGAATCATGGTGTTACAAAGGCAAGGTGGTTAATTGCTATTTAAATGCGGAAATATCATAATGTGAACTGCATTTATCTGAATAGGCTGACTCACTGATTAAAGAAACTTCGTGATAGGTCAAAAATGTAAGAAAATTTCACAGGTAAGTATTTCATAAATATGCCCAGTGGTCAACTCCTAAGCTATGTTTCGTTGCCTTTTTTGTGTGCTTTTGAGTTTTGACCCCTCAAAAAACCACACCCTAAACACAAAATTCTTCAAAAACAACTTTTTCTTTCTCTTATACACACACAAATATTAAATCCAATCTTTTCTTCTATTCAAGATCAAATAATTGTGAACAACCCTAGACAAACACACAAACATAAATATTTATAACTAAAAACTAATTATTAACCTTTTATATTATTGCATCATCTAATAATTACACAATACCAAGCAAGCCCTCCTGGCACCATGCTTGCCATATTGCAGCCCTATGCCGAACAAGGCATTACCTGTTGCTACTAGGTTTAGGGCTTTGTACATACTTGTAAATATTTATAGTTATTTTTAGATGTGCTTCCTCATATTTTGAATGTCTACCGCTATCACTTAACTTTTTTTTGTCAAGCATATTACAAAGGGATAAGGTGTTATTGTTAGAGTGGCCTTCTCTAGCCATTGCCCATTTTAAATTAAACTATTGATCATTGCAAGTAAATTTCTCTCACAAGTCATGTACACAGTTACTGCTTTCTTTACATATCTATTAGAATTGTTGAAATTGTCATGATTGTGCCCCTAACGCAGTGCACAATCATTCTGCGTGCGAGTTCAAGCAGGCGTAGTCGGTTGCAAAATGACTACCAACCGCACGGTGCCCTTTGTCCCTATCCTCGGAAAGAACACCGTATATTACACAAAAACAAGCAAACCAGATATAAAGCCTTATTACTTCTACACTTTTCATAAAACTTTCACACAAAAGACACACACTTCTTTTAATCTTTCAAAAAAGCTAGCTAGCCAAACATTACCCTATCTTTTTAGAGTGAACATTTCATAATGACTATCAAAATTTCACACTAAAGTAGAAAACAAACAACCCTAGTCTGTTATATGATTCTCAAATGTACAAAGCAAGAGACTATTGTCAGTCAGCAAACTCGCGAGTTGTGTGATAGCATCCTAGAATGTTGTATGAGTCAGGAGCAAGACATTTCATTAACCCAATTTCAAGATATAGAACAACAAAATCAGATTAAGAAAATTGAATTTATTAAAAATAAATAAATATATGCTTACTCTTGCGAGATAACAAAGAGTCCCACAAGCAAGTAGCTCTTTGGACCATATGAGAATTCTGACTTGAGCTGGATACAAGCTCATCCCAAAGTTCACCTTCCAATTTCACTTTGTTTCTCAAGTCATGCAGCTTCTCAAGCTCTTGCTGTAGATAGGCCTAACAAAAAAACCAACATGAAGTTATGGCAAAGTCTGCTTAGCTGAATGGTCATATAATTCATGATATTCCTTTATTAGGCAAGGTGGTATTGCTCTACAATGAACCTTTATATCTTTTACCTCTTCAGCACATAGACCGCGAAACTCTGCTGTCATTTCATGAGCCAAATCAGACCACATTGCCTGCCTTTGAACTGCAGTCTCTGCATTTTTCAGAAACGTTCTTCTTTCAAGTGCTATTCTAGCCTGTTATTAAACAAACAATTGTAAGAAACTTAGAATAGCAAATAATATTTGAAAAATTTCCTGAACACATTATCAAGCTACAATAGAACATTCCTCAGGAAGAAATTAACAGTAATCTTCTGAACTGATTCATCATGGTTACACAAACATCAAGGGCATGTATAATTTGAAAGTGAATTTCTAGAACCACAAACCCACTAAATCAAATACATAAATAAAAAGGAAGTAGGTGTACAAAAAAGATGATTTGGTTACAAATTAATCTCATATGACAGATAAAGAAATCAAAACACTTAATTGAGAGGTACATGTTTTTTGTTAGTGCCGTGATATTTTTCATTTTTTAAATAAGAGAGGAAAATATAATACGCAAAGCACAAAATACATGTGACATGGATGAAAACCTGTGAATAAGGAATATGATTAACAAATATTAAATTTAGTCATTCCATAATAAAACAATATAAGTATTTAAGTAGATATTAAAATTTCGACAACAAAAAAGGTAAAATATCTCTATGAGGTTTACTTTCAAGCAAAGAATTAATGCCAAGTGCCAGAGTAGGAAATAACAGAAGTGATATAGTTTTCACATAAACTACAGTTAACTCACTGCCCCCTGACCATCAAGCACAGGGGAAACAGAGGATTGCATTTCAAATCTATCAGACTATAATAAAATCATGTTATGACCTTATTCTCTTGGCAGAAAAAAATTAAATGAATTACCTTTGTTACAGGAAGTAGAGTAGCCGCGTGCGAAAAAGCTACATCAGTCAAAGGAGCAGGCAGTGGATTTGATGCTACATCAGCTGGAAATGTTCGCCTGTGAACTTCCCTCAAAGCATGCAGGGAAAGTTGCCATAAGAGTTCAACGAATCTGAAATTAGCATATCAAAATATCAGCAATTTTTGCATAAGCAACCATCAGCGTATGAGTGGTTCAAACAAAGTTATTTATCCAAAGGGGAAAAAAGAGAGAGAAGCCATAATTGCTATATGTTAGTTTTTTGACAAAGAAATCTCAGCTTTGATTGGTTTAAGTAGCCCACCAGAATTGCGTGGAGAAAGAGCGCCATTCTTACTTGGTCTGAAACTGATACTTCTCCATGTTAAGTAGGCCAGAATCTGTTGCTTAACAAACATGTTGCAGCGAGTTGCTGTCCAACAAGATTATCCTTAACCAGCTTCTAACTATTATCAAAAGTTTTCATTGCGCTAGAGTTAGTTACACACCCTCAGTCTCATAGTGAATCAATCGTGCCAAATTTCTAATATCTTACTATTAAAACATATTAAGTTCAAATAAAACCTCAACCATGGCAGTATTTATCAAACAAAATCTCAACTTTTAATTTTTAAACGCTGGCTGAACTCCATTTGACTAACCTCGGTCCGCAGCATGTTGCAAGCGACGAAACCCTCGAATTGCTCCTGGGTAATGCTCCTTGTGATTCCAGCTCACTTATAATCCCTTGCACGACCTGAGACATTTCCGGGAAGAAAAAAGGCTACCATTATAGCCCAAAAGAAATCGAATGCATGCCTATACGGAAAAAAATCAAGGAATTCAACGATTTCAACCTTCCGAAAATCCCTTGACTGAGCCGAATCAAATATCGGCCACACCTTATCAAAGTCCTGTGAAAAAGATCCGAGCTCCAAAATCACGCAACGCCAAAAGAAAACATACACGAAGAAAGAGGCATCAGAAAGATCATTTGCCTTAGCGGATTGAGTTGGACCGCGGAGAGACGACAAAATGAAGTACAAAAGCTGTTCGCCCAATTTCGGGTTGGAATGGCGGAATAGCCCGACCCGAGGGGTGCCGTTGTTCGACCCAACTCCAATGATATTTGGATCCAAGCCAAGCAACAAGCAATTTGTGTACATTGCACTCTCCAGCTCTATCTCTCTCTCCTTCTCCCTGTCCATCGTCATCCCACGGGCACTTGCAATCTCCACTCTCCGCAGCTTCCGAGGCACCCGTTTTGCCTTCTCCGATTGGATTTGTTTTCCGTTTTGCTTTCAGTTGTACATTTTTTTAAAATTCGAGCCCCTGAAAATACTCTATATTGCCAGAGTGCCCCTAGATACCAGAAAAATATGACCCTGTTTGGTTCCTTTCTCGCACAAAAAAACACAAACACATTTATAATTTTTAAAAGTAATTTTTTTTATATAAGCACGAGCATTTGAACACTCTGTGTTAAAAAAAATATATAGATATGTGACAATAACTATATATGTAAATAAACATAGTGATTTTTTTATTTGTTTAATATATGATAAGGAAAGACAAATCTGTAAGAGACAAACGTATATAACATATAATAAACATATAACATAATAATTCTAGAATAAAACGTTATCCTTTGAGAAGGAAGAGAACATTTATAATTCCCTCAAACGTCGAAGCTCGTTTGCATTGCATGAAAAATGAAATGAAATTGTTGTGGAAGTTATTACAACATGTCGTCCATATATTTAAATGGTAATTTATGGTGACATGCTGACATTATAGAGTGGATAAAGGTATTTTAAAAATATGAAAAATTAATTAAGGCCCTTGTCTTAACAAATGAGTTTGAATATTTCAATATGCTAACATTCAAAATTTAATCGTATTTATATTAAGCTCAAATTATTATGCACACACACATTCATACATATGTGTATTTTAAAAATTAATAATCATCCTTGTACGTTATCTCGTTGTATAATGTTATGTATACGCAACAAAAAAAATGAAATTGAACATGCAATTTTTTATTTAAATTATCTATAGAACATTCACATTTAAAAAAATGAAGAAGAAAAGAAAGAAACATCAGCTATATTTGTTTTACTTCACTTTTAAAAAATAAACACACTTCAATATATTTTTAAAATTTTTTTCTTTTTAACTTTTACACAATTGAAAAATATATACATAAAAACACGCACTTAAAAATTAAAACAAACATAAAAATTTCATATTCCAAATAAAACCTATAGGTTCGTACACTAACCTATATGATTCGTAATATAATGATATTTATGTAATTTTTTTGCGATTATTTTATTTTAACAATTCTAACTATTATTATGGTAAGCACATATACTACACAAAAATTCACGCCATATTATTTGATATCAAATCACTAACATTTTCACACATAATTCTACTACAAATTTCAAATTTGAAATTCGAGGGTGTCGAATTATATTTTATTTCATCTCTTGCCAATTGACTTACCATAAAAACCTGAAATGGGATTTTTAGGTAAATTTTTTTGAACCTTGACAAAATACATTTTAATGTAAAAAGGAAATTTTAGTATTCAACCTCATGGGCAAAAGGCTTTAATGCATAAAAACATGATGATTATTTAAAGGATGTTTGGCTAAACTCTTTTTAATAATTTGCAAGACCATATATACTGTGGGGTGTTTTTTAGCTTACAAGGTTGTATATCTTATTTTAAAACTAACTATGCTTATAAGATTTTATTGAATTTTATAAACATAATTTATTATAATTTTGTTGACGTAATTATGATAAAAATAAATTAAACAGCATTAATATTTATATCATTTTAATGTATAAAATGAAATATTGTATAAAATATTTAATAATAATCAACTTCTTTTAAAAGAATTTAAGCTCTGAATGTCTTATAAAATATTTTAAAAAACATGTAAGTTCACCCAAACACCGGTTTAGTTCTAAACTTGAATGCACGTAAAAGTATTGATATAAAAATTCTTAGTGAAAAATAAAACTTATAATGTAAGAATAAATGCAATTCCGCACACTTATATCACAAACATCAAATTGTTTATACTATTCTTAATTTATTATGAATTGTAGTCTTATTGACACAAAGGTTGTGTTTGGAAGTCAATTTTCAATTCCAAAATACTCTTTTAAATTCTACACTGTTACATACAATTCAACTCAAAATTTCTATCATTTTTATATACATAACCGACTAGTTATTTTTAATAATTACACATATTCACAATCAAATTAATACACACACATATATATCACGCATACATTCACGTAAATTTACTTTTATTTATATCGTGGAATACAATCATTGCTTATGTATATTATCACATTATTTAATCACTATTATATATTTATTCATATATTCAAATAAATTAATTAATTATCCCATCAAAATTTTCATTCCAAATATTTAATCTATTTAAATATAATTCATATCAAATATAATGTACAACAAAAATCCCTGAACATAGCTAAAGACGCAGACATGCTCGGTTGTGTTTCTAAGCCACTGTTGAAGATTTTTTATTTTTTTCTTGAAAGCATCATATGTAAAAATACGAAAATAGTGATCATTTGTTGCTTAAATATTTATTAATAGTGTAAAAATAATGCGTACTCTACAATTGTTTATTTTAGTGTGCATATATGATATTAAAAAATTAAATAGTATAATACTATACAAGGGAGATATTTGTTTTCTAAAGCATAAATCTATATAAATGTAATGCATATGTATAGGCAAAAATAGTTATTGAAATTTAAAGATATATATATATATATATATATAAGAGAAAAATAATTTTAATTAAATGCGTGTTTGAAGATTTTTTTTTTTTTTCATGAACTTTTAAGAGATAAAGAAGTTCAAAATGGCTTTCAAATAGGAGTGTTAGGAAGACAAATCATTCAACTCTCATTTGATTAGATTCAATTAAATCTAATAGAGTTCAATTTAGAATCTAAATAATTTTTTAAAAATTCAATCTCAATGACTCATAATCTAAATTGATTTCAAAATCTATGAAATCGAGTCAAACAAAATTTGAAGATGATGGATCTCGAATTGTTACTTGAACTGGAGTATTAACACCCCGTCTCGAAAGCCCAAACACTTCCCTCGCATTTTGAAGAACGGGAGTCCCCCGGAAATAGGCCCCAGGGGCCTGTATGTGATTTGGAATGTTAGAGGGGTGCTGGGGATATTTTGGACAAAGTGTTACGTGGGGCCCCAGAGAGAGAGATGAAGGAGTCATCACGCCATGCTTGGATTTGGGAAATTTGAAACGGAAGGTTGGGGCCCAGACTCCCCTAACGTGCGCCGGTGGCACTCGTCTGCCGGCCACTCATGCCGATGATGTCATCTCGCGGTTCATCATCCGAGGTAGTTTTGTGGGTTCCTTGCATTTTATTTTTCCGGTTTTTGAAAATTTTCGTTTGTCATTTTTTTCCAATGTTAATCTCACAGTCGGTGAAATACTGTTGAAATCCAAATGCCCTTTTCAAAATGCACGTTATCACAGTTCAATTAATATTTGTATAAGTAAAAAGTAGTTTTAAAATTTGACTCATTTTTTAGTGGCGTGTTAAAAAAAAAAAAAAAAACTCTCTCGCTATATTTCTTTTGTTAAAAATATCAACATAATATACAAACATATTTTATTGCATGCTAGTCATGGGTAGTTTAGGCTATGTGTAGTTGGAGATTTTGTTGGGATATAAAACGGCAGGAATCTTTTGGATATGAAAATTTTATTAGTTTGTGAATTTTTTTTATGCGATTAAAATTTTAATTTGTTTAATTTATGCAATTATACATAAATAAAATATATAATAATGATTGAATATGTAATGAGAATGAAGAGTAATTAATTTTTTTTATGAACATATATAGATGTAAGCGTGGATGTATAAAAAGTATTGATTAAACTATTAATATTTATAATAGTAGAATTTTGAATATGTAAGATTTTAAATTTGAATTCAATTAAAAATTTTATCAATAGTATATTTTAATTGTATAAGGTATATCAATGTAGATTGAGAACCAAACATAGTATTGAACAAGTGTCAAGAATGTTAGTGGAGGGTTTTGTTCTGTAATTTTGGAAAGGAAAAAACAAACGTAACAAAGAAAATTATTGTTTAAGAAATGAAAAATTTGTGAACAGATGAAGCAAAATTGATTGAATTCACTTTGGTTCTCCATAAGGTTTATAGCCTTTTTTCCCTCTTCAATATTATAATATTAAATAATAAAAAGATATTTATTTTGAAATTTGTTGATATTCGCATTTCATTTTTAACATGTTTGCTTTTCTCATTAAAATTCTATCCACTGAACAAATGCGAGATTTTGAAAATATTTTTTATTTGTTTTCTTTCTATCGACACTTTCTTTTCCTCTTTAAAAATTTTCACCGTGATTGGTTACTGAAATTAATGGAGGAAAAGGAAAAAAATGTCAAAGAAATGTTTTAATTGTTTAATTAACCAAAAAAAAATCATATGAAAAAAGAAAAATAGAAGAAAATTGTAATTTAACGAGGGAAAATTCGTTACCTTCACAAAAGCGTGAAAAAAATAAATGAAAGTTATTTTAACTCTTATTTGTTCTCCAACAATTTCATCATATCTATATCTTTTATCAATTTTGTCATTATTTTTCTCAAGTTATATAAAAAAAAAAATCAATTTAAAGTTTTTGTTTTTTTTTTTTTTATTTTTTTAAAATTTTCCCTTTATCATTGAAATCCTTTCAACCAAATAATATATGAAATTTTATTTTATTTCTTTTCTTTTCCTTTTCTATCATTTTTTCTTTTCATTATAATTTTCTAAACCCAAACATACTTTTAGATTCAAGCACAATGTATAGATTGTATTTACTTCCAGTGAGCTGAAAAATTAGAATAAAAATTTTGCCCACGTTTCAACATGCTTCCTTTTTTATCTTGTTAAAATTTATTTTTTTAAATATATCACTCAACAAAATAATATTTTTTTAGTCTATTATCTTTCCTATTTTCATAACCACAATTTGTGACCAAGCAAATTCCCTTTTTTTCTGCTTAGGGCAGTAGCATTCTCGGTAAGAAGAAATTCAAAGTTTAGTAGAAGTAGTTGTAAGATAAATACATTTTTTTCGTTTCAAAAAGGTATGCCATAATTATGTACATTTTAATAGGATTAAAATTACGATAAAATGACATCTATATATAGGCATTATGAAAATTAATTGTCTCTATTTTTTTAACAGTATGACATATTTAAAAAAAAAAGTTGAAGCAAACATTTATCAAAACAAACAATATACAATGGAAGGGATTATTTTAATTTTACAATAGCTGAATATAGTTCTCTTATGAAAATTAATCCATCGGCAAATTACAAAACTTTTCAACATCAAAAAATTTTTATTAACGCACACCAAGTCGCTTACCAACTTAAAAGCATAAACAGATCAATTTTAAATTATCTAATGATTTGACCCACGAATTTATGAATATATTTTAAATAATTTAATAAATATTTATATAAATATAAAAATTTAATTAAATAATACAATCGTAAAAATTTGAAATGATAAATTTTAATTTTAATTAAAAAATATTATTTTGATAGTTGGTAAACCAGATTCAGGAATATATAAAATTGACGAGTTGAAACAATAATTGAGTCAAATTTAAATTACGAGATTGCTTGTAATATTCGAATTTTAACTGGCCTGCAAATCGAACCTGTTCCCACCCGTGTAACAAGCCCAAGAAGCAAAGCTCGACCCAACATAACAGTATAAACTTCTGTTGAAAGGGCAGGTAGTTACGGCTTCGGCCCGTGACCCGACACGCAATTTGATGCCAATATTCCTCAAGAATAAATCCGGAAAATAGCGGCGCTAGGGATCTGGGATCGCTTTAATCGGTGATGACAATTGACTCTTCACCGTCTTGGAAGCGCAGGAGATTGCTCGCTGTTTCTCCAATGGACTACGAATCGGCTAAGGTAAGCGTTTGTTAGTATTCTTTAGTTCCGTTCTTTGATTTGGTTTTTGTTTGTGTTTTCCTTCAATTGCTTGTTGCAGGGAAGCGTGTTTCGTGTATATGTTTTGCTAATTTGTGTCGTGTTTATGAAGATTTGTTAATGCAGATCACCCCTTTTTTTCCTGCTTACTTCGATTGCTGCAATTTCTAAATATTTATGCATTTTTCGTGTCATGGATGTCGGCGGTAATGTCAAAGTTGAGAATAACCTCTGTGTTTCAGTCTTTTCATTGCTTGTTAGAGTTTTATGGTCAGTGTTGAGGTAGTTTAACGAATTAGGTTTAGAGGCTTGAATCGCGAAGAACTTGCTCATATGATGCAAGTACTTTGTATTATATTTGACAAATAAAATATATTGAGGTAGGGTTTCAGGAAATTGGGAACAACTTAAGTTGTGCCGAATCTAGATTATACCATTAGGCATTAGATACTTTATACATTGTTATCTTACTCATCTCTATCTTTTATTTTTGAGCTGCTTCAGTATTGACCTTTTTTAAATATTTCTCATAATGTTTTGGACCATGGAAGCAGTTGCAAGAATATACTAGTTATACAAGAGCGTGTTGGAAAAGTGGGGCATCATTTTTTTTCCCGAGAACATTGCTTTCAGATGAAATGGTGTTGAATAATTGTTGTCTGGAGGAAGCAATTCTTGGATTTTGTTTTTACTCTAAATAAGAAGTATATATATGACATTGCGGAAGAGTAACCTTTATTATATTTGACTAGAAGGATGCTAAAGTTATGTAAAATGTAAGAAAAGTTAAGGGGTGCATGTCCTTTTCTTGAAAGCCAGTTACTTTGATCTGGCACTTCCGTTTTGAGAATTTTTTTTTTTTTGCATTTTTTGATATCTAGAGCATTTTTTTTCCCTCGTGGTGACCTTTTGCTATCACTCATACTCCATGGCTGCTTTGCTTAGTCCTCTAGACTTCAGTTGTTTCTTTCTTTGAGTATCTAGGCAAGGCTTGCTGCTGCAAGAAACAAATATGGACGAGAGATCCGAGTATTTCAGACATCTGTAGATTCTGCAACCCCTGGCAACCCTTCTGATATTGGTACATCCTAACCTTTTTATTTTTAGTTTTTTAGCTACTCCTTGATAATTTGTTAGTTGATGGTATGGATTCTCTTTTAACTTGTTTCAGAGGAGTCAGATGACTTTTATGAGTTTACAGCAGAGGACTATTACAGGCTTTTGGCAACAAAAAAGGAAGGTAATGCAGACAGAATTAGTTCTAACACGAGTGATTAAATTTTTTGATTGGTGATGATCTGGAAACCAATCACAGATTGCTGATTCCTTTTAAAAAATGAATTAGGTAGTTGTGAAATTGGTAAATTCAAAATTTGAACTTCTCTTAATTGCCAAACAATGTGCAGATAAATATTTGAAGACGAAAAAAATCCGGGATGCAGAAGAGGCTGCTCGCAGGGCAAGGATAACAAAGGTTCTTTGTTTTTTTTCATGGCAATTTTTCTTCTAATTATGAGGATGCATATTCTGTTGATTGATCTTTCTAATTAACAACTTGTTAGTTGTCACTCAATCAATTCATTCTATTTGAGCAGGCAGTGATTCGAGTACGTTTTCCAGATAACCATACACTTGAGGTCACATTTCATCCATCTGAGGCAGTTCAAAGCTTATTTGATTTTCTGAATAAAGTGGTTGCCCGCCCAGAATTTCCATTCTATCTATGTGAGGATGTGTTACTGTTCTTTGTTCTATCTCTGCACAATCCCCTGTTACCTTACCTGAAAAAGCTAGTTGAGTAGTTGAGCTTAAGAGACTAAACATAGATTTGTTTGCATTTCAGATACTACACCTCCAAAAAAGATAATAAAGGACATGTCCCAGGATTTTTATTCTGCTGGTTTTATACCTGGTGCAATTGTGTACTTTGCATATGATGTGCCTAAAGGTAAAAAAATTTCTGCTGATGATCTTTCGCTTGCTTGCCTGTGACATTCTATTGGCTACCTACTGTGATGACCCCAATAGGCCTTTGTTAACCTAGAATTTTTAGGAAGCAATCATTTAATGAGTTATGGATGAAGTTAGTCTTACTCTGGTCAAGAAATTTGAAAATTTTGATACTGCTATTTGGTATTCATGTTTCGCCAATGTTGGTAAAAATGATTTGAAGTTTTTTTGTGAATTGATCTCAACAGATATTTGTTTCCTAGTTCGTACTTCAAGGAAATCCCCACCACTCCCTCTCTTCATCCTCTTTGAAGAATTATTTGACAGATCATCATCATGAGTACCTTCCCCTAAGCATTATGTAACCCCCCAATGCTGTATTTTGAGTGTGTTAACGTTCGTGCAGGTGATGATGGTGCTCCATATCCCGGTCCCTTCCTTCAGGAGGAAGTCATCTCTTTGCAAGGTCTGGAATCCATGGCTGAAGAGGCAGAGCCTAACCCCCAGCCCAAACCAGGACCTGTAGTGGCCGGCCCTTCTTTTGTTCCCGAGCCGAAGCCCAAAGACAAAAAGAATATCAAGCCGAAGTGGTTGAAAATGTGAACTCTCTAGACATCCTGCAATTGAACTCTGGCTTCTCATGGCGGGCGATCCAAGCGTGTAACATGAGCAATCTTTAGGCTTGTGGATGATCACTGGAATGATGGGTGATAATGTATTCTGCTGAAACAGAATGTCACGGGAGAAATCGTTGTGTATATATTTATTGTTGGAAAATTAATTATTTTCAAATTGCTGCCCTGTTTGCATATTTCTACTGTATTGGAATCGACGGTCGAAAATATGATCAGTTGACAAAAGACATTGGTCGGTTTTCATGAACCGAATTTGCACAGTAATATTTACGTATAAATTGCAGTATCTGAGAAGATGGATAGCAGTGTCTACACTTCTCAATTGTAAACTGAAGGCACTGTTAGAGGGTAGTTTGTGCTGTGTTTGGATCGAAACAAGTAGGCATAAGATTAACCCGTCTCTTGTTTCTTGTATCATTGCTTCATATCCAAGTTCCTTTGATTTTTTTTTTTTTTTGGGCCAACCAAATTCTTTGAATTGAATATCGTGAAATATCCATCGCATCAATATTAGTTCTTATTTTCCTGCACCTAAGTATAAGTGCTATTAACAATTTATACACTTAAATATGTGTTAAATCAATTGATTGACGTTAAGACTTGAACAAGAAGAGATTCAGTATGTAATAAATCATATAAACCCCTCTACTGTAGATTAGAGCATGCGATATTAAAATTCTTAATAATTATGCAAAATTGTAAATCTTTCTCTGAGAAAAGGAAAATATTTTATATGATAAGACAAATCCCGGTTTTAATGCCGTGTCGATGTTTACATGTATTATACAGAGCAATGTAATTGTATTCAATTTTAATCTTTTAAAATTTTGAATTTTTTATTAAATAAAAAGTTTTCATTAATTAACTTTCGTTGCTATTAATTTCCATTAAATGATAATCCATGAATGTGCAATTAATTTACACATTAAATAGTTTTCAAACTTAAATGAACATTTAATAGCTTTTATTTAGGAAATATTAAAATTAAGCATGTATGTCTTGAACTTTGTTGACGGGTTTTTTTTAGATTTATTTTTTCATGACTTCAGTATTTGAATCATCTTTGGCATGTGATTTAATTTTAAAGATCCATTTTCAAGGGATGTATCTGAATTTGCAATATATTTAGTTTCATATTTATTATACGCAAATATTAATTATTGGAAAACTATGGTCCCTTAAAGCATATTTATGATTCAATTACTAAACCTGTGTGGCTATATATCTGGATATATACACTTAACAAACTATATATTTTATATATCATGCACGTCGTCTTAAAAATTTGTCTTTCTTTCTTTTTTTTTTTCTTCTCTAACTTCAAAAAAATTTCACTGAGTATCAGATCATCAGCATAACTACTTAAAATGTTCTCTTTTTCATTATCTTCGACAAAATGTTGCAATTATGTTTCAATGTTGCAATTATGTTTCTTCTATGCGAGTAATAATTTAAACATATATTTTTTATTATTTTGATAAACCAAACATAATGATATTTTTTTATTGTTTTGATAACCAATTATGTTTGGTTTGGTTTGTAAGATTTGGGTTGGTAAAACAATTGGTAATACATACATATATATATATATATATGTATGTATGTATTTGTATTTAATATGTAATAATGATTGAATGATGTGATAATATATGTTTAGAGTAATTAAAAAATGAATGTCAGGGAAATTATAAATATAAATGTTAATTTGATTGTGAATAAATATAATGATTAAAAATTTATTGGTTAATTATAAAAAGGTAAGAGAAGGAAAAATTTAAATTTATATTTGAATAAAATTTGTAAAATCAAATATTTGATTTGTAAGATTTTAAAGTTGTGATAAATAGTTATAAATTTGGAAACAAAAATAGCCTTGGTTTTACGTGTAATATTTTAAAATGTTTTGGCTTGAAATTAGATAGATTTCGATTTGAATCATACATTATAAAATATTTTACAGTATTTTATTTATTTATCTATACTATATTATTATTTCAAAAAAAATATTAGTTGTATAAAGTAAATTTATACAATTATCCTTATATAATATTTTTATTAGTTATGTTTGTTTTCAAATTTTCAACCTCAAAATACACACTATAATCATTATATTTTTCAAATTTTATTTCTATTTCTTTCATATTTTTACATAATTTTCAATAAAAACACTCCTAAAAATACATATCCATAAATTAAAAAACATATAGCAATTATTTCTATCATTTTTGTCTCTTTTCATTCAATATACAATTTATATTTATATGTTTTCTCAAATTCTATCATTTTTAAAAATTGTTTTGATATTTCATCATTTTTATTTTAAAAATTTCTGCACAATGCAATATCACACAAATTTTGATTTCAATTTTTAATATTTTCTTTTTCTATTTGTGTTTTCTCTCAAATTTCTCTCTCTTTTTTTCAAATTCCCTAAATATTTCTTTATTTTATTATTTAAAATATGTATTACACTTTTTAATATTAAATATTTTTATTTTTATTAGTTAAAGTAAAATAATTTTATAATCTATAAATAAATCTGCACACGCTTGAAACGTGCAATTTTTTTTACTTTATTATCATCTTTATTGTAATTCGTAATGGTAAGTGCTGTCAAACTCTCGTTTGAACATCTACGTCGATGTAGCATTTTAGTTTGGCCGTGGTTCTTCTTCATCATATATTAATTTTTAAATATGCATTATTATTGTGTTTTTGACACGTTTGGTCAGATATATTTTATTTCAAATATATTATTAGTATCTAATAAAATAACGCTACACCCATAGATCGCATGCGCTAACGAGGCCAAGAGACCGAAGAAGCTCATGTCATGGTGGTGCCCGTGCACGAGCCCAGCCTGGGCCACACCTGCGTTGTGTCTGTGTCCCGCCACACTGGGCCACACCACACTGCACAAGGTTGTCCATTAAATGGAGGAAGACGCTTCATCCATGTCGACAATTTTCTACGGCTTGGATTGTCTATTTTCCAAATATTAATTTTTAATATATAAACATAAATATATATTTATTGTAATGATTATAAAATAATTAATAAATTATATAAGGAAGGAAAGAAAAATTTAAATGAAAATTTATGTCTAAGTATGATTGTGTTTGGTTCTCCTTTTTGTGTTATTCACCTCCTCTGAAAAGTCTTACAAAATAAATATTTTACTTTATAAATTTTATTTAAATTTCTTACTCACTCACATTTTATAATTAACTAATTATTTTTCAATTATAATATATATTTACAGTTAAAGTAATATATATTTCTATAATTTATATACTCACGTTCATATATTTTAATATCCGATAAAATTATATGTTATCACATTATATAATTTTTGTTATATATTAAATATATATAAAAATAAATTTTATATCTATCCAAATTTTATAAAATAAATATAATTTTAATTCTCATCCACATCATCTAAAAATTTCCATCGCCATAATTTGGAAACAAACATAACCTATGAAATTTGATGTTTGATTCCAATTTTTTAAGGAGTAAAATTGGGCATCAAAATTTAAAACTGACGTAAGAATGAAAGGGGGAAAAAGATAAAAGTTGATATTTTGTCGCGTAGTATATTTTTTTAAAAAATGATTTGTATAATCCAAATTTGGATTTAAACATTTAATGAATAATTAATGAAATTGTAGCAACCTGTTAATAAATACCCCGAGCCCGAGGTGGTTGGGACGCCTTCCCCACTCCACTCTAGAAGCGAGGGCAGATTTCTGACGTGTTTGTTCCGTCAGCAGAGGACATTCTACAGCGGCCTCAATTTCCGCGAGTCAACAATCTCCAGCGCAAGGCAAGCGGCGGTTGGTGAAATTTCAGAACTCGAAGCCAGCTCCCACACAAATATCTGAAATTTCCGTCACCAACCCACGGAACCTCTCGCGATCGCCCAAAGATCGTATCCGGTGCAAACGTAGAGGGCCTCCTTGGTCGCTGTCTCGCTTACTTCTCGTGCGTATGATATGACGTTGTATTATGTTCCGTTTTACTGATGGTTTATTTCACATAATGCCAATTTAGTTACGCTCCTTCATTTACGCCCACCTAACGTTTTGGTTGTAACTTGAAAACAGTAAGGTTGCGCTGTGTCTATTTTTTCAGGTGAACTGCATATGTCTGAGTTGGTAGTTCATCGTTCTTTGTTTTTCAGGGCTGACTTTTGATCTCTTTGGATCTATTACTTGTCTTGAACCAAACAAGAGATTATCTTGTTCTTGCCTCGGAACAGGTTTTCAGTTAACATGGTTTATAAAAATATTTTAAGTGGTTAAGATCAAGTTTGTTATTGATTCTCTCGTGCTGTATTTAGTTAAGAGGATTTAATTATTGAGAAGATCATTGATTCTCTCGTGCTGTAGTTAGTTAAGAGGATTTAATTATTGAGAAGATCAGCTTGTTATTTGCAGCGAAGGTCAGGTGATCTCATCAGGCTTTTGTTATAGCTTTTGAGAAGTGAGAGAATGGCAGGTGAATGGCACTGTGAAAAGAGACCCTTCTCAAAGAACGAGTCTTTTGCAAGAGACAACGAGAATGTGCCTGAAACTGGGTGCCTTTCTATCGTTGTTCTTGGTGCTTCCGGTGATCTTGCTAAGAAGAAGACCTTTCCTGCACTTTTTAATCTTTACCAGCAGGTTAATCCCAAGATTGGTTTTGCTTTTAATGTTTCTCGTGAAAGTTGTTGTTGTGTGGTTTGTTTGTTGCCTTTTAAATAGAAACAATGCCTCGAAACTGTGGCTGGCAATCCCCTTTTGTTGGTAGCTGACCTCAAGTTTCTTCCCAGACAAATTGATCTGTATTTTCATCTTGGGTTTAACTGTGGCATTCAGGGATTTTTGCTAACAAATGAAGTTCACATATTTGGCTATTCAAGGACCAAGCTGTCTGACGACGAATTGAGAGATCGAATTCGGGGGTATGGTTTCCTTAACCAGTAGTTTGAGCAGATGGAGAAAATCATCTTGCACGTTCATATGTCTGATATTTGTTTTGCAGAAGCAATATTCTGCTTTTGTTTCTTGGCCTTTCTGTAATTCTGTTTTGCAAGTCCTAAGCTGAAAATCTGTAGAATTGGCCCTTGCCTTTTTGTTCTTTAGTGAAATTATGCAGACATTCTCCTTTTAATATAGTTTCTTTATCTTGTTCCTGTTTTAAATATCTCTGCAGCTAGGTTGCTGGTGAGTTTTCAGTCTATTGACTGTATAATTACTTGTTTTAGGTATCTTGCCCAGGGAAAAGAAGTCACAAACAAAGTTACAGATTTTCTGCAATTGGTTAGTTATCGATGGTTGCCTGTATTTCCTCATGCACCCGTGAAAATTGATTATGCCTATCATGAACCAATCTTGCTTCAATAATGTAGATCAAATACGTGAGTGGCTCTTATGATGCTCCAGAAGGGTTTCAAGAATTAGACAAGGCTATATCTGAGCATGAAATATCGAAAAACAGTGCAGAAGGATCATCCCGGAGGCTCTTCTATTTCGCACTTCCTCCATCTGTATATCCGCAAGTCTGCAAAATGATCAAGAATTATTGCATGAATAAATGTATGTATTCTTTCCAAAAGCATTTTGAAATTGCTCGTTCACATTGGATTTCTTTTTCCATAGAAGTTTTTTGGTTGTGTGAGCCCATGTCTTAGTTATTATTGGACCTTTCTTGGGACCCAGAGTTCTGCAATGGTGGCAAAGCAATATGTAAGGAATTCTTACAAGATGTTTCTATTTAATACATACATCCATTTATCTTGCCCCCAGGAGTAGCTAAAGGAATGCAAATTGTGCAAATATTGTTGAACTTTTACATGGTCCAAATCAGCCAATCTTTCATGATAAACTGATTGAACCAGAGAACTATGTTTAAATGACATAGGATGTGTAGAACTTGATTGACAACATCGATATCTGCTGCTTTTGAGTTGCAACTTTACTTATTATAGCATTGTTTTATCAAAAAAGATGTTTGGAACGGTCTTTACCTCCAGAAAATACAATGATCTGGCAGCCCAAAATTCAATCTTTCTTGATTAGTTTGAATTGGTTCCTCGTATGTGGTGCATATTGAGTTAAAGCTTTCATTTCTTTGGTGATTCAATATAATTTCTTTCAGCTGATCTTGGTGGATGGACACGTATTGTCGTAGAGAAGCCTTTCGGCAAGGATTTGGCTTCAGCTGAGGAACTGAGCTCCCAGATAGGAGAATTATTTGATGAACCACAGATATACCGTATTGATCATTATTTAGGAAAAGAATTGGTGCAGAATCTGGTAATTCTCATGCCTAAACCTTCTAGCGATATCTTAGTCCAGTTTACTGGGACATAATTATCATCCAGCACAAATAAAGAACCACATTCATTACCATGTTTTGAAACATTGCAGTTGGTACTTCGTTTTGCAAATCGCCTCTTTTTGCCTCTTTGGAATCGCGATAACATTGCTAATGTTCAGGTCTGTTGGTTGACTCAAATCATGAGATATTGCTGCATTTGTTCCTTGACTTATGATGATGATAACTTTCACTTTTCTTTGCCACAGATTGTGTTTAGAGAAGATTTTGGGACTGAAGGTCGCGGTGGATATTTTGATCAATATGGGTATGACCCACAGTCCTAGGTTCTTTGATTCACTATTATATCTTGTCTTTTTTTTTCTTTGTAAGTAAAAGATGGCTAGATAATTTATCCATTCTTTCCCACTTTAATCACTGTAAGGAGAATGATGAACTTTATTTGTTATTTTGCAGGATTATCCGTGACATTATACAAAATCATTTATTACAGGTGACTCTTGTCTACATGTTCCTGAAAGATAAATTTTTCAATTTGTAACTTATTATTGAACTGGAATTTGACACTGCTTATACATCTGTACTACTTATTGACAAAATTTAAGATGACATGATGCCTTATTTAAAGTCAAATTAACATTTGACTTGGTGCTTCCACCTGGCAAATTTTAATAGTTTGTGAGAATTTGCAGGTTTTTTGCCTTGTTGCCATGGAGAAGCCGATTTCTATGAAGCCTGAACATATTCGAGATGAGAAAGTTAAGGTGTATAGTTATTTCTCTTCTCCAAGGATCCCATTACAAGTTATATTTTTGTTCAACTACCTTTTACCTTGCCAGTGCATTCTTTGCCTTTTACCATGTATTTCAGGTTCTTCAATCAGTTGTTCCTATCAAAGATGAAGAGGTGGTTCTTGGACAATATGAAGGCTATAAGGATGATCCAACTGTTCCAGACAACTCAAACACTCCTACTTTTGCAACTGTAATTCTACATATACACAATGAAAGATGGGAAGGTGAACAATATGTTACAGTTTAGCCATGTCCTTATTTCCCATTTTTTATCCACTATGGGGAGGAAAGTCTTGAATTCAATGAAGTTCTTCCATGTTTGAGTGATCTTGTGGGTTCTAAATGCCTGTGAATCACTGTAGGTGTGCCTTTCATACTCAAAGCAGGAAAAGCTTTAAATTCGAGAAAAGCAGAAGTAAGGGTTCAATTCAAGGATGTTCCTGGCGATATATTTAGAAGTACGTATTGAACTTTTATGTTGTGGGTAGCCAATCACTAATTCTCATATAAAGGGAATTGTTGCAATTTCATTGCAGATCCTACTTGTTAATTGTGGGGAGAAAAACAATTTCTTAACTGTAGATGAGTGTAGCACATATGTGGCATTTATTTTTATCTCTTCAAGAGTTGAAACATGTACAATTTAGAACTACAATGTTTTTCCATATTCCAATTCTAAGAACAGATTTTAGTTGAAGAAAAAAAATCTTGAATGAATATCCATTTCCTTTTTGGTTGCTTATTTCTGTAAATGTTGGGAATTTCGGTTAGTGATTGTCAGAACTTATGTGAGGATAAAATGGGCAATTGAAATGTTTACTGTGGCCCTAAAATTGGCAACCTGCTCCTCGATTGTAGGAGCCCCAGGGAATTCTGGGCTAATTATACTGTTAATTTTCAGGTTGCCGTGATAATCTGACCTGAATCAGATGAAGTTTTTTTTACTAGATTTTCTATTTTTAGTTTATAAATTTGATCAACATGAGCATTCTTTCAACTAAAAACTTCTGGACAGATAGACTTACTGAAAATTAATTTATATAGGTCAAAAGCAGGGAAGGAATGAATTTGTGATCCGTCTGCAGCCTTCAGAGGCCATATACATGAAGCTAACAGTAAGTCCAACTCTGTTGTGTCATTCCTGGAGCTCTTCGTTATTCTGGTCATCCCAAGATTTCAGTGGCATTCTGGTCACTGTGGTTGAGTCAAATAGTGTTTCTGTTTGTTGCTTTCTTCATTTTTTTCCTCTCGTGCAGGTCAAGCAGCCTGGGTTGGAAATGTCAACTGCTCAGAGTGAACTAGACTTGTCATACAGGCAGCGTTACCAAGGGGTTGTCATTCCTGAGGCTTATGAGCGGCTAATTCTCGACACGTATGACTAATATTATGTTTGCATGGTTTTTGTGTTTTTTGTATTCTTTTATATTACTCTCCATTTTCTTGTTTACAGAATTAAAGGTGATCAGCAGCATTTTGTCCGTAGAGATGAGCTGAAGGTACAATAAATAGTTTCTCACAACGCATATCTTACATTCTCCAACATAACCAAGCTAAGGACATCTACTCTGTCAACATTCAGGCTGCCTGGGAGATTTTCACTCCTCTCCTGCACCAAATAGATCAGGGAGAATTTAAGCCGCTTTCATACAAGCCTGGAAGCAGAGGACCTGCTGAAGCTGATGAACTTTTAGAAAGGGCAGGCTATGTGCAAACGCATGGGTACATATGGATCCCCCCAACCTTGTGATGGAGTTTCTGCCTTGCCTGTTACCTGGTAGATCACTGCATATTGTGTGCTGTAGTATCTTAGTTATCATGTTTTCCGGCCTAAGAGTCAGACTCGAACAGACTGAGATTGAGAAATGTGCAATGGCGTTGTTGCATCAGACTGTCAAACGCCTTATGTACTAAATGTTGAAGTGGGAGTTTGATTGATGCGATGCTTTTTTCACATTGATATTCATAATCCTCAAAAGTTCCCTCCAAGATGGAAGTTTCTCGTTCTCCTTTTCCAGAATATGCCTATTAAGGAAGATCATTCTTGGTCGTAATTCCCATATAAGAAAGCACAAAACAAAACGCAGTTAGATTGAATCTTTCTCATGCCCTTCTCCAGACTTTTGTGATCACAAGCACAAATTCTGAAGAATATATATCATTTTTCTGAGTTGGGAAGACAGGAATGGCATCTGAGGAACCCATAACTGACAATGGAACTGAAATATGCTTTCGAGTTGAAATAACTTCACTCGGAATAATATCCAAATGCAGAAATGATCGAATACATGGGCCTCACTGTAGAAAGCCCCTAGTTTGAAGGATGGCTTGGCTTCCATTGATATATACATGGGGAAGATGGTTGCAAAAAGTTTGCCAAGTTTGAATGGTTAATCAGAAAAATACACATTAGAGGCCCTTTTAAAGGAACCGTCACTTCATATGCAAAGTATATATCCGTTGAGTAAGAACCATTTTTGTCAAAATCTGCAATGAATACCTGCCCTTCCTACCTGCATAAAATTGTATTTTTATTGTATAAATAATTTAAATTATGTACAAAAGTCTTGAATTTTATAATTTACCATTTAATAAAAATAATTTATTTTAAATATTATAAAATTGTATAATAATAATAAATAAATTATTATATTTTAAAACTTATTAAAAATATATATAAGACAAGAAAAAACAAAAGATAGATAAAAGAAATACATTAAATAAAATTTAATTGGAAATAATAAAAAAAGAGAAAATGTGAAAAATGAAAAGGTAAAAACAATAAATAAATAAAAAGAGATGAATTTTAATTTCTATATTTAAAGCACTATGATAATTATTATAGGGAGTTAATTAGTATAGATGAGATAACATATTTGGGCATTCAGTTTCGGCTAAGACCTCAGAAATTTGCAAATATCAATTATTAAATTGGGTTCCAATAAAAAGGAGATAATATTTATTTAAATGGAAAATCCCAAGCTATGTTTGGATGTGAACTTAAGATGATTTTCAACTCATCAAAATATTCACTTGCACAATTCAACTCTTTCTTCATATTATATATATTTAAAAAATTTCTGTTTTAATTTTCAGTTGACAAAATTTACACCCTAGCAAATAAAAACTGTCAAGGGAGGAAGGAAGGAAGAAAGAAAGATGGGTGCTGAAAACTTGAAAGCAACAATGATATGACCAAACATACAAGTCAGAAGCAGAAACGTGTGGCATTCTTCACTTTTCTTACAGGTTCATTATTCCTTCATTTTAATCCACTCCAACTAAACCCCTTACCATTATATTGTCCCCATTGTACATGATTTGGGGCAAGGAACATCTTCAAGGTTCCCTTTTACCTTTTTACCCACCAAAAAGTATAATTGGATACTATTGTTTTACCTATTACCAAACTCTAATTCTTTTTCTTTAATTTCAAGTTACTTGGCAAGCGGGTTCTTCAAGATTATATTCCATATCAAGACTAGTATTGGAATTAATGATGGATTAAATTCTGAGTGGACTTCTTAATAAATTGTGGCAATTGATAGGCATGGAAACTTAACAATGACGTAATATTAGGAAAAAGTGTAGTTGTCAATTACTGGTCCACTTTTTCTTAATGGGAAATTATGTTGTCCAAATACCAAATACCAAATACCAAACACTGGTCAAAAATCCAGAGATGAATGTATTGAAGCAGCTGATTTGGTGATGAATTAACAGTCTAAGATTTAGACTGTAATTGAGAAGATTATTATCAATGGGGAAAATGTTTGTCAATCAAATTCATCAAGAGGTTCTTCAAGGGACCATTGTAATTGAAAAGGAAAGTAATAAAATAGGTAAAGAGTACAGACTAATGTATCCTGTATAATGAAGAAAATAATGATGAATAAATTATTTCCGACTTGTCCCATCCTGTAATTTTTCTTAGTATTGAGGCAAATTGCTAAAGACTAAAATCCAAATGAAACTACAGCCACCACTAATACAATGGAAAATGAAAATTTTAAAAACAAAGGGACATATTTGAAAATGAATCTATTATATGCGAGAGTCATGGCTTCAAGAGTAATTTTCAGACGATGTTCCATATTTCATATTATTATTATTGTTATTATTATCATTTCTATTACTGTTTAAGTTAAGTTTATAAAACATATCAAAAGGTTTAAGCAAACATACATTCTACACGGAAGACGGTTGCCACTTTTTTTTCTAAACGACGCCATCCAAACAAAGCCTCAATATCTGACTCACCATCATCAATAAAAAATATTTAAATTCTGCTTGGTATATAAAATTTACTCATTTTTATTATCATATCTCACTTGAATATGTTTATATTAAATCATAGGAGCAAAACAATATTAAGCTTTATATTATATATACGCATCTTGCAAACTCAAATTCAATTTACATAGTATAAAATCAAGGATGCAGTCAAAATATTCAAACTCAACATTTTTATAAATTTAAGTTACTTGAAATCAATAAAAATTCAATAACTAACTTTGAATTTGAAAATCAAATCAAATCAAATCAAAAATCAATCCAATAATCTAAGGCTTGCCATGCGAACTTTCCATAAAGATGGATTCTACATTCTGCCCCACAGCAAGAAAATGAGTATATGAGCATTGGAAAGAATGGAATCTTGTAACATTTTATTCAATATCCAATTTTGTAAATTGAACGAATTTGCATGTGAATTTTGGGATAAAGAGGATGAGATAATTCAATAATACTGAACCTTTTATCTCTCATGTCATTCCCATTCCATAACTCAATTAGAGTATTTACTTATTATTTCCTAATTAAAATACATATGTAGTTAGACCTGGCCAGGCACGGGAGCCCAGCTCCCATACGAAATATGGGTGGTGGACCCCACTAGTGTGGGCCCGTCTCTCTGTCTTTAGAGGAGCACAGCTCCCGGTCTGGCCAAGTCTGTTATAGGAAATCGATCTCTCGTATTCACACCACGCGTCTCTCTCTCTCTCTCTCTCATATTGTAGCGATTTTCTCTCTGTTGCTTCCATTTCCTACCCTCACTAGGCTTTCTGTTTCCTTCCCATGACTCTGTGTGTAGGTATACGCAGACATACATCTCGCGCTTGTTTTCTTGCTGCGAAGTACCTATACGCGCCTACGTACAATACTCCGTGTAATCTTTGATGGGTCGAGGGTTTGGTTACTGTTTGGATTAGATTCTCGTGCCAGGTACAATCGCCAACTCGTCCATCCGATTTGGATTTGCTCTTTTCTTCACATTGCTTATATATATATTGCAATTTTGGTTATGATTGTTGCTATTATTCGGCATTCCTCGTACAGTACGCTCCGATTTCTTCTTCATTTTCATTGACTGGAAAACCTTTCCTTCACCTTGCCCAATCCAGTGGTATGTTCTTTATCTAAGCCATGTCTTATTTTCCTTATTTTTTATGGGTTAATTCATTGATTATGCGGATTAATGTAAGGTAGCTGGGTTATATCGAGACGCAATTTCTTGGGTTTGTGTTGTTTTTTTGTGTTTCCGGGTTAAAAAGAAAAGGCTTTTGAAATTCTGGTCTTTTTGTTTGTTAATATGGGGCTTCTTTTGAATATCTAGCTGGAGATGCTATGGCGTTGAGTCAAGAAAATAATGTATGTGGTGGAGTCAAGTTCGATGATGGGTATTTCACCGAGGAATGTCCAGATGCACAAGGAAAAGTATTGACAGATAATGGTGATTATAAATCTGACGAGGGTTGCAAAGATATAGCTGATTTGTTGCCTAATGATCCTTTTGGGATGGAGTTTAATATATGTTTGCCGAATGATCCGTTTGGCATGGATTTCAATATAAGTTTGCCTAGAGATCCTTTTGGTACGGAATTCAATATAGGGGCCACTGTTGCGGCCATTACTGGTTGGATAGAGGACTTTGGTTTGAAAGCTTATGGATTTGATACTGATGAAGTGTCTGAAGATAAAAGCATTGATGACAACAATTTTTTTGCCGAACTAAATTTTGTGTGGACTGCCCCTATGAAGTATGAAGAGGGAGAGAACGAGGTGGTTGATACTGGTTCAAGTTTCTCGGACGGTGGGTCATATGATGCTTCGGGTGATGATTCTGAGGAGTTGATGTGCTTTGGTTGTGAAAAATACCAGAGTGAACACGTGAAGGACAGTAATGTGGCAGATGGAGGCGCTCCAGCGGATGCTTTATTTTATGCTCTTGGTTATCTTGGTGTTAGGGATCTGCTTTCTGTTGAAAGGGTTTGCAAATCGTTACGTGATGCTGTCCGAAATGATCCCCTTCTTTGGAGAAATATTCACATAGATTATCCCTTAAGTGATAAAATCACTGATGATGATCTTCTGCGGGTAACTAACAGAGCTCAAGGTACTCTTTGCAGCTTGAGCCTTTTGAAGTGCTTGAAAATCACCAATGCTGGTCTGAGGCTTGTGCTCAAAAACAATCAGGGATTGACCAAGGTTAGTTCATCTTTTGCATGGTCTTTCAGTTCCTGCTTCATTTTATTTTCTTTTTACTTTCATTTAATATGCCATTGAATTTTTGTGCCCATGGTCTAGCTTATGTACATTTATCTTGGTATTTGCATATTTTCTAGTTAATTGACAATGTGACATGTTTCTACGCCTGGTAGTTTTGTTATTATTGGATGATTGTGCGGAACAAATGCTATTTAGCTTTGTTCTCCCTATACTATAATGATTTTTTGGATGGTTGTGTGGGGTAGGGCTGGGTTTGTTGAAGAACACATATATTTTAGGAGATAAGAATGACTGTGTTAGATGTAAGCAGTACTTGCAGAATTATAGTAGGCTAAGTTCTTTGAAAAGCATATTGGGATTTTCTTGCGATAGCAGTGTCAGTTCATTTATTTATGAGGTTTCAATCATCCCATTCTAGCAGTCACGGTGTTTATTACATGATTTACATATCCTAGTCACGCTGATACAAATAGTAATTGACACCTGTACAAGTTGTTGTTCTTCCTTTTCTCCCTTTCTATTTGCCATACAGCATACATCTATGATCCCATTTAAGTGATGAATATTGATAATTAACTTAGGTGAACTACTTTCCTCCTGGAATAGTATCCATCACTTTTGGGAACTTGTGGAATGCTTAAAACAGCAAGTCTCTGTAACATTTTGAAGCAAACTTTTATTGTCTTGAAGTTTTGAACGTATTGAAGTTCTTTCCCATGGACAATTCTTTTTCCCAATAAGGTTTTATCGTTCATTTACATGGTTTTATATATTCCCCTTGGTTTATGTGCAGTTAAGCGTGCCTGGATGCATCAAACTCAGTGTTGAAGGTGTGTTGCATGACTTAAAGTTCTTTAACTCTGTTGCCTTGCCTGGTATCAAGCATCTGAGAATCAGTGAACTTCTTGGTTTAACAAACGAGCACTTCAAAGGGTTTAAGTGTTTATTGGGGGCAGATGAGGACAAAAAGTCCAACTATAAACCAAGATTTTATCAGGCGGGACAGTTATATCTCTCTTTAGAGGATGAACGTGCTATTGACATTGAAACATGCCCGATGTGCCAGCAAGCAAGACAAGTATATGATTGCCCAGCGGAGAGTTGTCAAGTAAGGATACATTCGACCAAGACATGCAGAGCTTGCATTTTTTGCGTTGCGCGTTGTATAAGCTGTGGATGCTGCTTGGATAATAAAGCTTATGAAGAGACATTTTCTCTAGATTTACTTTGTTTTGACTGCCTGTCACAGCTCTTTAATTGCCCGGATAGAGTGACATTGTCACCTGTGCACACTTACCTTCGCAAGTTACCATTTTTTCGTCTACAGCTAAGCAACCTGGCTTGAGTCATGTCTTTAATGTGGGGTGATGGGGGCAACACTATTGGCAGCATACATGCAGAAAACAGTGAAGCTGTTGAATCTGACATTGCGTTGAAGATTTGTCATGTATTCGAGCCTAGAAGTATTAAAAGTAGCAGGATAGCTCAGAATCAGCCAAGTGGGTTATGTTTGTTGGTAGGTTATGTTGTGTAGACTTCAGCTCATTTGCATGTAGTCCATAAACATGAAACGTGGAAAGGGGACGGTATAACTGCTAGCTACCAAATTATATGAGGGGTGGCGAGGTTGGAGAGGGGAAAGGGGGGCCTCGATGCTCGTTTGAAGCTCTTGTGAACCGTACTCTGCTGGAGAAAACTTCAAATGGCATCGTAGCCACAGGATTATGTTGATATATGGGCTTGTCCCTGTTTGAAGCTGGAGTGTTGCCATTGACGCGGGTGACGCAGAACGAGCAAGCGATCTAGCATTGTTGGTGAGTTGTAAAACGGAGAATATTGAATACTGATTCGATGGTGGCGTGGCGATGCTTGCATGTGTCGACCCAGGTGAGGATGGCTAGTCGTTGCAAACTTGAGACGTTGGAGGTGAAGCATGCTGATCCTGAAATTGTCTGCTGACTAATGTAATCGCGTCAAATAGCTTCAGAATTGTATAAGATGTGCTGTGGTTGTTTAATTTGCAATACTTTGTGACAGTTTGGAGCTTCGGTGTTGTGATAATAAAAGCAGTTAATTTGTTGTATTTATCTCGCATGGATGCCTTTACATGTTTTTGTGGATGTTATGCCTTTTAAAAATACAATAATAATATTTTATGAGGACAACTACCTTAACTGGCCCAATAAACTGAAGCCCAAAAAAGATTGGTCCTGAGCTGATTCCTAACTGGAAGACCTTAAGCCCAACCAGATCTGCGACTTTAGGCTGTGCCATGCGTTGAACGAACTTTTCATCTTACATATTCTTTCTAGGGTTGGGGAGTTGAAATATCCCTCTTTTCCCGATTTTCTTCTCGTACAAGTTAATCGTTGCGGCGCGACGAGTCGTGGAATTCCAGTCTGCAGCTCGGAAATAGTTCGAGAGATGGGAAACGATGGCAGTGAAATACCCGAAAACGCTAATGAACGTACGTATATGCTCAGATGGTTATGTCTATTTACGTAATCTAATTGGCTTAGTTTGAAGTTTCTTATTTTTATATTTATTTCTTTCTACTTCAGATTGCCCGGGGCCTCAGTCTGAATCAGCTGGGAAAGCTGATGCTTGTGAAGGATGCCCTAATCAGGAGGCTTGCGCTACTGCTCCAAAAGGACCCGATCCAGGTCTATTTTTATATGATTTTGATTGTTTTACTCGGGTTGTAACAATTGCTCTCTGTATTTAAAGCATTTTTTTAAAATATAGGTGGAATTGAAATCAATCAAGCTTTCCGAAGTTTGTTTCATTCATATAACAAGCAAAACTACCATTTCATCTTTGTTTATAAGTTTTAATGTTTCATTCTTGATAAATAATATGAATTGTATGCAGAATTATCTAACCTCAAGCTTGAGTTGTTTTTTCAACTCAGCTTGCATGGGTTTGTCACCTAACACAGTTACGGCCTTGATAGTAGTTACAAACCAAGCTTACACATTTTTCCTTTAATGTCTGAATTTTCTATTATGTGTTTTTCAAAGTATTATACTTTGATTATGATGAATTGTCTCATTATTTATTTGATAAATTAAGAACTTGTTATTCTCAGTATTTCAAATGGGTGCTTAGTGAATCCTGGGTTGAAGACCTTTTTCACATAATTTTTTCTTGACATTAGCACATCATGAAATGCATGATCCAGCAATGGTTCATTAAAACTGGGGGTTTTACTTTGAATATTTTAGAAATTTGAACCAGGTGTTTTACTTTTTGCATGGGTGAAACGAGTGAATGAAGAGAAGGTCGTGTCAACTGAAGCAGAAAGTAGCTATTCATTCATCCATTTTAGAGTGACGGTCGTATTAGATAAACATGTTAGTACACTTAAAAAGGTTTTTCTGGGTAATATGTCTGCCTTTATTGTGTGAAAAAATTGTAAACGATCATCTATAAAATTGTTTATCTGTGCTTACTTTGCCTAGTTTTTCAAGATATGCAAATTGTGCTTGGTGATTACTCTTAATTTGACTGGAGTTGATTTATTATCTTTTATCTTTGTTTTCAGATTTGGTCTCCATTGCTGAGAGAATGGCAACAGTGAAACACAAAATACTGGTCTTGTCCGGCAAGGGCGGTGTTGGCAAGAGTACGTTCTCAGCTCAACTTTCGTTTGCCCTTGCAGCTATGGATTTCCAGGTGGGTCTCCTTGATATTGATATCTGTGGTCCAAGTATCCCAAAGATGCTTGGTCTGGAAGGACAAGAGATCCATCAGAGTAACCTTGGGTGGTCTCCTGTCTATGTCGAGTCAAACCTTGGGGTCATGTCAATTGGATTCATGCTCCCCAACCCTGATGAGGCTGTCATATGGCGAGGACCTCGAAAGAATGGAATCATCAAGCAATTTCTGAAGGATGTGTATTGGGGTGAGCTTGATTTTCTTGTAGTTGATGCCCCACCTGGAACCTCAGATGAGCATATTTCAATTGTTCAGTTCCTCCAAGCAACTATCATAGACGGTGCCATCATTGTCACCACACCGCAGCAGGTGTCTCTTATAGACGTGAGGAAAGAAGTCAGTTTCTGTAAAAAGGTCGGGTTACAGGTTCTGGGTGTAGTCGAGAATATGAGTGGTTTATGCCAACCCCTGTCTGAGTTCCGATTCATGATTGTGTCTGAGACCGGTGAACAAAAAGATACGACACAGTGGGTTCTTGAGTACATGAAAGAGAAAGCTCCGGAAATGCTAAATTTGGTTGCTTTCAGTGAAGTGTTCGACAGTAGTGCTGGCGGTGGTTGTAAAATGTGTAGGGACATGGGGGTTCCGTTTCTTGGAAAGGTCCCATTAGACCCTCAGCTGTGTAAAGCAGCTGAAGAGGGAAGATCTTGCTTTGATGATAGTAAATGCCGGGTAAGTGCACCGGCATTGAAGGCAATCGTACAGAAGCTGCTGTCGCAACTGGAAGTATCAAGACTGGAGGATGGAGCCTAATCGTGTGTGGTCCTCTCACATGGTGTGATGCTGTGAGTACATTTTTGTTCTAAATTTGAATTTTCTTATGTACTTTAATAATTTTTTGAGTTGATGGAGCAGGGTTGGGTATAGTAGTGGGTTTAAGTTATTCTTATGGAAGTAATAAAAATGCGCCCTTCTCTACTTGCATTATGCACACTATCTTATTATTCGGTGTGCTTTGATGATGTCTTTTATGTTCTATACGTTTTTCTGTAATAAAATCAAGACATATTTAATGGACCTAGATTATTCCGTCCAATTATTTCTCACTTCAATTATTATTAGTTGGTGTGGAGATGAGTGTGGTAAACAATACTTCTAGCTTGAAAGGGCCCCAAAGTCTAAATAGGGGGTTGCAAATTCCCCATCTCCTTGGGGGCGCAAAACGAATCGACGTCTTGAAGTTCATAACCTACCTTTTTTATTTGAGTTGGGAAAGAACGGCGAAGTGCATCCAAACCGTCCAATGAGGAATAAGAGGAGAGCAAAGCGCCAACTCCACACGGGAGCGCATGCGGAACGGGCACAGTGTACTTAATATTGCTACGTCTGTTTCTTTTTTTTTTTTTTTCTTTACTGTTTATTATTAATTAAAAATTTTACAAATAAAATATTTCACCGTACAAATTTTATCTTCAAATTTTTATTAAACTTATTTTTTTATAATTAATTAATAATTTTTTAATTATTATATTTATTGATAATTATATTAAAATTTATTTTTTTATTATCTTATAAATTTATATATTTTCATATCATTTAATTATTATTATATATTAAATATATAAAAATAATTTTTCTATTCGAATAAATTTTACAAAGGAACCTAACTTCAGAGTGCCAATCAAATCAAGTGTCAAAAAATAAATAAACAAAGTTGTACTCGAATTAGTACATTTCATGATGGATAATGGTAGTAACAAGTAACTCTTGTCAACTGGGGTACGATTGTGACCAGTTGCGCACAATGAAACAACAATGTGGCGCTAATTAACGTCGTTGGCAAGTCCGTAACTCGTCTCACAGCCAACTTATTCTGCAATGTCTCACAATGTTCGACAGCATATTACCAAATTTCTTTGAATAATTTAAGTCGACAAATTCAACGTTTAAATTTTATACTTTTAGCATCTTAATCTAATTTTGCTTCTAAGTGCAAATTGGAACCGTTGATCCGACGGTTGGTCCATCACCGAAAAAAAATAAGTCCAACGGTTGGAATAGTTGTCACGTGTCCGTCAATCCATAACCGTAGTGCACGAGAAAAGTGCTCTAGATTAAAAGTGCCAACCTCCTCGCCGATTCCGCCTTTTGCTTCTCATCGGTTCCGTGACCATTTGCACGTATAAATACGCACTCGACGCTCCTACTTCACACCAACATTTTCTCTTCTTCACTTTACTCTCTCGATCATATTCCTTTTCGTGATATTGCTTCTCTTTAGATCTCACGCTTATCATGGCCAAAATCAAGATCGGAATCAACGGTATTTGTTTTTATTTTATGTTTCGTTTTTTTAATGTCTAGTTGTTTTCTTTCAGTGTTTAATCGTGTTCTTCGTTGAGGCTGTTTTTGGAGATATTAGGACAGTATGAATGTGATTGTACGAGACATTCGTGAATTTAAACGTTATTTGGTATCGTCGTTTTTTTTTTGTTCATTTACAATGTACATTTTGAAAATTTTATAAAAGCTATGTAGTTTTACGGCGTTCTTTTTCCTTTTCCTTCTCCTTTTCAATTTTCTAGATTACATCGTAGATCCGAACAGAGAATGCTGGTCATTCTGAGTTTTTAATTTTTGGTTTTATGTGTGCGTGCAGGATTTGGAAGGATCGGCCGTTTGGTGGCGAGAGTTGCTCTACAAAGTGATGATGTTGAGCTTGTTGCTGTTAACGATCCATTTATTACCACCGATTACATGGTATTAGTCTTTTCCATGTTTTCGTATTCGTTTGTTGCTTAAGTAGGATTCATGCGTCAATGTTGACAATAGATCTGTAAATTTATGTTGGTTTAATCTCTTCCATGTTATCGTAACTTCCATTTTTTGTGTTAGTAGCATTCATGCGCTAATACAGATTATGAGATGTGTTCATCTTATGGCCATTATGTTCGAAATGAACTTTTATCTGCACCTTTTTTTTTCTTGAGAAACAGATCTCTTTACGTAGTTTGCATGATTTTACTGGTTTGACTTGTAATGATTTGTCAGTGAATGCTCAGAATAAAGATTTACTTTAAAGTATTTAAATATTATTTACAAAACTTTATAGGGGTGATACATGGTGAGTTTCACAATAAATGATCAAATGAGATTTGAATCATACGCTTTTATAAATCTTCTCTATGGTACGTAGCTAATTAATTAAAGTAATTCATAGAATTTTTTCTTCATTGTTTCAAGTTTTATAGTAAGTTAAAATTATAAATAATTTTCGTTTTTTTAACGATTAGTGTAAGCTTAATCTCATATGAAGTGAGAGAAGATAAAAGCAAGCGGTATATGATTCGTTAACTTTT
This sequence comes from Avicennia marina, assembly GCA_019155195.1. Taxonomy (NCBI): domain Eukaryota; kingdom Viridiplantae; phylum Streptophyta; class Magnoliopsida; order Lamiales; family Acanthaceae; genus Avicennia; species Avicennia marina. The sequence continues at coordinate 13,977,513 of CM032765.1, forward strand.
GTTGTTTGAATGTAATTAAAATGTGTGAATATATCATTTATTGTATCCCAAACATAAAAAATATATGACCATTGTGTTTAATAAAGTAATTAAACATATAATATAAACTAAAGATACTTAAACCGGAAATGCCTACCATACATAATAATTGTGGTAATTCCCAAATGTCGCAGTCTCAGCATTGGGGACAAATTATTACAGAATGCTCTTTTGTGGGAAAACTAAGATAAAATTTTCACATTTGTAAATGTTAGTTTTTCTGTTATTGTAATATTTATTTTTCTTTTTTCTAAATTGGGGTTTTTGTTGTGTTGTGCAGACCTATATGTTCAAATATGACAGTGTCCATGGTCAATGGAAAAAACACGAGCTTAAGGTTAAGGATTCAAAGATCATTCTCTTTGGTGAAAAGCCTGTGGCTGTCTTTGGCATGAAGTAATTTCTTCCCTAGTCATCTTGAGGTGTAATTGACCATCATATTATTCATGCAAGTATTGTTTTTCTTTCTGATTAATAGGAACCCCGAGGAGATCCCATGGGCTGAGGCTGGAGCAGAATACGTTGTGGAGGCCACTGGAGTCTTTACCGACAAGGACAAGGCTGGTGCCCACTTGAAGGTTTAAATTGAATTATTTCCTGCTTTGGAGTTGTTTTGTGATCCACATAACAACTGCATTAATTTTTGACTAACTTGATCAGTGCCTGATGCTTGATATCACCTTTGCTTTTCTTGTATGGGTTTGAAGGTTTGGGTCATTACCTGAATGATGTTTCTTTTCTTGGGTTGTCTAATCTGATTGTAGGGAGGAGCAAAGAAGGTTGTAATTTCTGCTCCAAGCAAGGATGCTCCCATGTTTGTTGTTGGTGTCAACGAGAAGGAGTATAAGTCTGACATTAATATTGTATCTAATGCTAGTTGCACTACCAATTGCCTAGCCCCACTGGCTAAGGTATATTCTCTACTAACTTTCCCAGGTAACATCAGATGCAATATTTTCTGCCCATAATGATTTTATGCTTCTTATACTTTAGGTAATAAACGACAAGTTCGGTATCGTTGAGGGGCTGATGACCACTGTCCACTCCATTACTGGTATAAGTGTACTTGTCACTCAATTTTTTTTCCTCTTCAAAAAATGGATGCAACAGAGTGGCTGATTTTTCTTCTTTTTTGATTTAGCAACACAGAAGACTGTTGATGGTCCGTCGATGAAGGACTGGAGAGGTGGAAGAGCAGCTTCATCCAACATCATTCCCAGTAGCACTGGAGCTGCTAAGGTAACTTCAAAATGCAATTTACATTTTAAAGTGCATTAATCTTTGATCATGGCTCTTGGCTGCTTGTTTATTTATCTTCTGTTCAAACACTTGAGAAATGTTTCTGCTTTAATAAGCCAAGCCATTAATGGATTTGTAATCTCATAGGCTGTTGGAAAAGTGCTCCCCGCTCTGAATGGAAAGCTTACTGGGATGGCTTTCCGTGTTCCCACTGTTGATGTTTCAGTTGTTGACCTAACTGCAAGACTTGAGAAGGCAGCTTCATATGATGAAATTAAAGCTGCCATGAAGTAAGTTTTGTTTTATTTCTTGTGTCTTCTTGAGGCCTCACTTAACATGTCATCACCTATTCTTCCACTCTTACGCAGGGAGGCATCTGAAACTAGCTTGAAGGGGATACTAGGATACACAGAAGATGATGTAGTGTCAACCGACTTTGTGGGTGACAGCAGGTGAGAATCTTGTGGGGTTCCACAAATTATTGCCTCACTGTTTGTGGCGTGTAGTACTTCGATTTAGTGTTCCTTAGAAATTTATCCCCTGTACATTCTTTTCTAACTTTTTAACTTGACTACACATCCTCAAAATGTCTCGGTGAAATACTTTTCTTGCTCAAATCACTGGCTCTGGCAGGTCTAGCATTTTCGACGCCAAGGCTGGAATTGCACTTAACGGAAACTTCGTGAAAGTTGTCTCCTGGTATGACAATGAATGGGGTTACAGGTGAGAGATTACATATAATTGAGTTAAAGAGAGAATTTCTTTTACTCACCATTGGCAAGTGGCAACTGCAACATTGACATAATTTGTTACTGCATTGCAGTAGCCGGGTTGTTGACTTGATTCGACACATGGCAAAGACTGGTTGAAGGAGAAAGCTTCCCTTCACCCATATTCCAACTTCCAAATTGGATTGCAACCTCGGTGTTAAGTTGTTTAGGAATAACGGAACTGCTTAAGTTCTGGTGAGTTGTTTCTCATATTTTGGGCCAGATTTTGTTTGATAATTGGAACGTTGAACAGAATCTGTTAGCTCCGAGTTTCAGAAATTTTAGAAAATTAATTTAGCTACTTCACTGCAGTTTTCAGTAAAAATGCTTCATCAATGGAAGTTGTTTGTTTACGCTGGATAAAACTTGCTGCTACCTCAAAGCCGGTCCATCATTACCGGGATATTAAAATACTAAAATTTTATCTTGGCAGGGAGTTACCATGTACACGCTCGAAAGCCCGGTCTTCCCCCCTCCTAGGTGATGACTAAATTCAATAAAAGAATGAAAGATGTACAAATAAGACTAGTGTTGCTGCTATTTGATGCTTGTGCATAAAATGTATTTAAAATATCAATTATTTTTATGTAACATAATGTTTTAGATTTAATGATTATATTAATTATGTTATACACTGGACATAGATAAATTAAAATAAGAAATAATAAAATTGATAGAATAAAATATAGAAAGGATAATGCAATAAAACAATATAAAAAATTTAAGATATAATAAATTAAAAATATTAAAATAAACATTATAAATGAAAATTTAAAGAGTTAATATATAATTAATATTTCTGCATAATTTTACAATATATATATATATATATATATTATTTAGATAAAATCATACAAATAAAATATATCTTACATTAATTGGTGTAATTTAATTATACTCTTTAATTAAAAATTTACATCAAACTTGAGACAATATTGATAATTACATCTAAAAATTATTTTTAATAAATAAAAAATTATTTCAAACTAAAAGAAAAATTTAAAAACAGAGAAATAAACAAATGAAAGAAAAAAAACGAAAATGCATTAAAAGATATGAGAGAAATAAATAAAAAATTAAAATACAATATATAAAACTTGATGGACGAAAGTGTAAAGAAGCATAAAAGTTTGGGGAAAAATGATAAAAATAATAAATGAAATAGATTTTAAGAGTATATTAATCATTACACTTCAGAAAAAAAAAAGGTTGCCATAGCACTCTACGCTTAAAATATAGAACTGAAGTCTAATATATGGTATATATAAATGAATATGAAAACGACTAAAGTGGACGAAAATTCAGTCCATGCTTGGAAAACAATCACGAAAACGTCGTATGTAATGTGAAATTGTGGGGGGAAATCCCGTGATATTCCTTCACCCTTTTGATGCATCCAACAGGAAGTTTCGTGGATGGATTGCCAATAGCCATGCATCATTAATGTTCCAACCATTCCTTCGTTATCATCAGCGAGTGGCAAGTGAAATTTCACGAACTAAAAGCCGATTCCACTCACTCCACGGATATCTTCAATTATGAAACCAACGCCAGTTAATAGAGGGAAAGAATTCACCTTTAAACTTGGGAAATGGAACTCCCAAGCAGAAATAGAAGTCAAGGGAGAGAATACAAATCTTCCACACCTACGTCAAGTAAAGGGCCCGTTATGAGTTATCCAGTTCCTGCTAGTCGTCCATACAAATTAGACTTCTGAAGAAAATGATTGACAGAATCCTGTGACATAAAATTCCATGGAGAAGTAAATTTCCATCAACTGATTGCATGTCTGCCCTAAGAAAAAGCAGCCAAAGTAATAGAATACCTGATATGTTAGGGGTTCTATCCATTGTTTAATCCAAATAAACAGGACTTAAAACGCTTGAGCTTTCCCTTAGAAAAAATGGCTGACAAACGCCACTTCCTAGTTTTTCAAACATTCCATTCACATGCACGCTCATTCTCATTGTTATAATATTTTTGAATTTAGCATCCTACGCAGAATGTAATTACGATAACCAAAACTACACTAAGATCGCATCTTCATATTCAAATACATATCAGAAATTTTGACTCATCATAAAGTGGACCCGAATAGGAGACTTAACTTGCCTGGAGATTCAGATATAAACAAGATATTTAACTTTTCCTTCTTTTTAAATCAAAGATCAGATTTCAAGAAAAAATATATTGACAAATAATTTATAGAAAAATTAGTTTCCAGTCAATTTTCTTGTCCACTTAAAATATCTATCATAGAAAAGTAGAGAATATCAATAGAATAACCATAGACTATAATAACACAAAGAAAATTCAAGTATATTAATTAGGCAAAACTATCAATTGATTTTACCTCGTAATTAGCACCAAGAAGCATGTTGTTGCCATGTCACCTTCCCGTTACTGCTTATGACCACTGCATTGTCCTACGCTGCCTCAATCTTCCTCAGCTCAAGCAACTGTTAATGCAGCAGCAGAAGAATAAGATATCAGCTCTGCAGACTCACTCTCTCCAACTATAATTACAGCTGCTTTGTGCTCTTATTGCCATAAATTTAGATCATTCTACCTCCTGCTGCGCCTCCACTGCCTTCAGGAACTCTGCACCATACTATATGATAAATAAATGATCACCACATCGTCCAACAGAATATAAAAATCCTTTGCCCTACCAATCAAACTCCAGCACACGAGGATGAAAAATGAGGGTATTATGTAAGCAATTGATCAGTGTTAAAACTGTGCAACAATGGCGTTGAGATACTCACTGCCAGTGGAGGGAAGACTAGAAGTTTTTCATTGTGGTACTGTTCCAGGCTTTTGAAAATGTCAGGAAGGCAGTAAACCTCAGGGCATGATGGCACACGCAGTGTAAGATTCGCCATGTGAAGGTCCTGTGGGCCTGTTATATTGAAAAGATTGAGCTGAAGCCGCACACAACTAGAAAAACATTCATTCGTTTCACAAATTCAATAAATTTTTCTAAGGATTTACAACCCTAAGTCTGAACAAGAATACAAGATAGATAAAATTTAATCCATAATCGCAAGATTGAATAACACAAAGAAAAGAAATAATCCATGTTATTTATCTCAATTTCATTACAAGGTAGATAGTTGAGGATTTAAAAGAGTCTGTTATATTAAGAATCCTTGAAGAATACATGCAGTATTTTGTGCTTGTTATTACAAAAATCATGCTGAGCTCAAGCATGAATGACTGTATGGTCCAGTTATCCTACGAGTATAATATTAAATTAATTTTATAGAGGAATGACTTCATTGGCTTATCAAATACTTGTTATGACTAAGGAAGTAAGGGGATATTTTAACTGAGGATGGACTAGTAAACTTGGTTTCAGAGAATTTAGTTGTTCAGTCCATCCATTGTTTCTGTGGCTGTTTAGTTTCTGTTCAAGCATTCGTCGTTTTCGTCCATTATTTTGCTTCATTTCTTCTCTCATTCACTGACATTTCAGATTGTTATAATTTGTGTCATCATATAGATATTTACTCCTGAGTTGTTACAGCACTTCACGGGAACAGAACACAAACATAATACCTAGAAGTGAAAAACCGGCATCGCACCTCGCTATTTAATATATTTGTATAAAAGTGGACTTGTGAGAACACAGCTAGTACAATAAAAATTACAAGAAGCCAAAAGCAATATTCATGTAGGAATGGCTTCACCACATCATTCGAATAACTGGTGTTTCACAAGTAAAGAACACAAAGATCATCTACTCGTATGCTGCAGAAATGCAATATGATAAAATCGTTCGGTGCAATTTATTTCAATTTTCACCACGTCACAGGTCCTACATAGATACATTCAGGTTTCGGCAATCTCACTATAAAATCCAGTGATTTGAATTGCAGAGAATTCTGTGATGCATTTTAAAAGGAAAAACCTCAAAAAAAAAAAAATAGTACAGATTTGTGCTCGCGACACCTGAGACAGAGGAGAAGGCGTGGAGGCGCGTACGAACGTTAAAGGCGATCGAATTTTTAAGCCAGGTATGAAGAAGTAGGTAACTTCACCCGCGGTGGCATAGAGAATGCGGCGGAAGAGGTCGAAAAGGACGGATCGTTGCCAGCCGCCAGTATGGAAACTTTTGTTGAGGCCAATGGAACCGACGACAGCAGTAAAGCTGCCGCCGCTGCGATCGACCGATGGATGACTCGGCCTCTCTGAGCAGCCTCATTAACTCATGACTTGGGTTTTGAATTTGGAGGGAGGGTTTAATCGAGAGAGTGGCGGTTACGAGAGAGGCGCTTTTTTTTGTCTAAAAATAAAACTATGAGGAGAGAGGAAAACGTGTGGGTCTTACATGCGACTACTGACTGGTCCAGCCCAACGTTCAATTTTTGGACGCGCATGATGCTCTGCAACCATTGACTATGGATCTGGGCTTAGTGAGGGGACCTCACAATGTCCATTGGCGATCACTAGTATTTTTCTGTCTATTAAATGTCACAAAAAACTAAAGTGGTGATGATGATGATGACAAAGTAAGTAGTCATTTGCAATAATATATCACCGTCATGCTATGGCAAAAATTTTGGTTGAAATCCTCCATAATTTCCTTAAATAACAAGTTGGAGTATACTAATCTATAATCTTGATGACTGAAAACGGTTGTTAAGCCGGACAAATATTTAGCCAGGTTCAAGGAAAACAATTCTCTAGTAATGCCATAAACTAAAACCGACTTTGCGGAAGCAAATGAGTGGTTTGTCCTTGATGACTTTTTCCCCATGAGCTGATCAATGGCTGTGAAGGAGCACATGCATTTAAGGCAATATCACTATAGCATTAATGGGGCTCCAATCTGGTAAGAGCCAATACGTGTGTCACTTAAACACCACTTAGATTTGAATACAAGGCGTCATAAGTTCTCTTTCTATAGGTTTGTTTCTTGGGTTGTTCTGCTTGCATAGGAAATTTGAACACGGTGATTTGCCATATGTGAAGCTAATGCAATCTTCCTTTTAGCACTTGCACTATGTAATCTGAACTCCAAATGTTGTTTAATTCACTGAACTTCGAATGCATGCGAATATTTGTGAACGGGATCGACTTGCAGAAATAACATTGGGCACTATTTATATATTCACACCAACGTTTGATGACAGGGTTATTGATTAAAGTGGTGCCCACCACTTTCAATTGTTTCTCACCAGCCCAATTTGGTGAGGTCCGCGCGCACAGAAAGATGCCATCTTTGTGTAGAAACATATGGATAAGTAGTGTAGTTTAAGGTGACAACTGACCACTCTTATTTCTGCTTCGCTGCATTTGCCCTTACTTCTTGGTGGGCCAACTCTCTTCCATGGCTGCGATTGCTGTGTCCTCTTGTGGGAAATCAAGACAAGTTTTTTGAAATCAATTGCCAATCAAGCAAGCAGATAGGGCCTGTGAGTGAGTGGCGGAAGCTAAACATGTCAGACAAATGGAACCCCACGAGGCGATGGGGATTTAACGACTTTTGACTCGCATGCATTGTTGACAGACATTTTTCATTGAAAAATGGCAAGCAGGCCATGCTTCCATCTCCTTCTGTCATCGCTTTATGTCAGCACTTCAAGAAAGTTGAAGCTGCTTTTCACATGCCCTTCGCTTTCGTTGAAGGTTTCATCATAAGTAGATGTGTAATATCATGCCAGCACGTAGAAATGTGATAAGGAGAGTTCTCAGAGAAATGGTAAAAACTGGGGAAGACGGGTTTTCCTTTTTTTTTTTTTTTTTTCCTCCCTTGAGAAACTAAAGCTGGCAAAATTCCCTCAACACTGTATTTGGCTCTTTAATTTGGCCATTTTGTATCGACTGCTTAGAACTTTTATTGATAACTAGAAAAAAAAAAAAGTTCTTTGAACGTATGTAGCAAAAATTATAATTAGAAATTACATAATTTATCGTTTATTAATTATTATATTATTTATTCTTAATGTTTTACGTAATATCTTATCATTATGAATTTGCATAATATTTTCTACTAAATATATATTATTTAATTTTTTTGCTTATCATTATGAATTTGTAAAATATTTTCTACTAAATATATATTATTTAATTTTTTTGCTGCACTTGTTACTTAATTAAATTTATATTATCTTTATCACAATTACTGCATGAATGCATTGATTTTTTATTTTTTAAATTGGATTTCAATTTGAAAAATTTTATTACATTTTACTTGCAAAGTATATTATCTAATTAAATAATATATATTTGCTGCTTTACTTTCAAACTATAATTTATGTCTTGAAGAAATGTGATTTCTATTTAGATATTTTAAACAAATATCTGTAATATAGATCATTATTTGTATGTAGTAAAATTATTTATTTATTTTTATATTTCAACACATTAATTTATTTTATTTTATTTTCTCAATTATAGTTTCAGAATTGGTATCCAACTATATTAGAATCTATAAATTGTTCTTTAATATTAGAGTGAATTATTTAAATAGTAAAATTGACTACTTATTATAATATTTTTTGTGTGTTCATAAATTTTCATATTTATAGAAATCTTTCATAAAATTAATATTTCTGTAATATATCATTTTATTCCTCAAACTATAAATTTATATTTTATATTTTTAATGAGTTTTTATAATACTGTTTATGTTTTTAAGTGTGTGTTTTTTAATATATTTTTTAAAAAAATATGCAAAAATAAGAGAGAGAATTGGATAAAATTTAAAATGTATAATAATTGTAATGTATGTTTTTAAAGTGTATGAAACAAAACAAACATAACTACTCTATTTAGGTGAATCTATTAAAACGTTTTTAAACAAAAAGGATATTCATCCTTACAATCAAAAGTTTTATTTTAATAATTTTTATTCTATCTCTATAGTATTATATTATAGATAATTAAATTTCAAAATAAAATTAAATTATATCAAATAAATATCATGAATTCAAAAAATTATAGTCAAATTTTACACAATAACTTATTATTTATTTTACTACAGTAGTTATTTCTGATGATAATACATTTTGTTATTTGTTGAAAATTTTTAAATTTTTCTAACATATTACTAATTATTTTATCTTTTGTAATTTTCTTTGACTGATCTATTATGATAGTTTTTGGCATGTTAATTTATTTTATGTTTATTGAGTGATATAATTTTAAGTTAGTATCTTCGGTAAAACACATGCTTATGCAACTTCATATGCACAACATTATTTTATAAAATTTTCTTTGTTAAGCATGTCATTTTATTTCTAATACTATAAATTTGCTTTTTATATTTTAAATGTATTTTAATAATGTAATTCAGATTAACTTACTAATAAATTTTCAAACACATAATATATTTTATTCTTACATTCTAAAGTTACACATTATAATAATTGTTATTTGGTCTCTATATTACAAATAAATAAACTTTAACATAATAATATACATAATTAATAAAATTTATATTCAAATTTTGCAAGTTTAAAATTGTTTGTAAAACATTAATTTATTTTCTATTATTATTAAGTTATTTTGTTATGACTTAGTGTCTTTCGATAAATTTCTTATAATTTAATTAAAAAAAATTAAACACTTCATGTATAATATAGATGACTAATGTTTATAATAGCTATATAAGTAATTTGGATAATTCAGTGTTCTACTAATTTCTTTAATTTTAATTAATTTATAAATAATTATACAATAAATTTAAATGAATTAGAATTTTACATTACTTGATCACTAAAATGTTTATATTTTAAGTAGTATTTTAGTTTTACTTAACCAACCTTATTTTAATAAATATAAATATTTAATTAAGTATACACATATACTTTCACAAAGTGCCAAAAACACAAAATACCACACACGCACACACACAATTTTATATGCAGCATAGAAGCATGAAAATCAACTATGTATAATTTATGCAGTAATTGTTCTCTTTAAAATTTACGAAAAGCAATACAAGATAAGTTTGTATTAGTTTTATGTATATAAATTTAAATTTTAATATAATAATATTTCTTTTATGCATAGCTAATTTTTACTTTTATTTATTATTAATTTTTTTAATGTCTTATCATTATGAATTTAATTAATATTTTCATTAAATATGTATTGTCTTTTATTCAAATTATCATATTGCACAGTTACTTATTAAAGTTTAAAATATTTGTATTGTGATTATTGCATGAATTAATTAATTTGGATATTTTATAAGCGGTTTCAATTTAGCAATACTTATTACATTTTACTTACAATGGTTTATTATTTAATTAATTAAATTAATTTTCTTGTTTCTAGTTCAAACTATAGATTATTTCTTTAAGAAATATACTTTCTATTTCGACATTTTAAATAACTATCCATAATATAAAATATTATTTTTATGTAGTACAATTATTTAATTGTTTTTATATTTCAATACATTAGTTTATTTCATATTATTTCATATATTATATTATCAAAATTGTTTTGCAATATATTATAAATTATCATCAACCCAACCATATAAACTTATCATTACACACCATTCTTTAATTTAACATTTATGAACTAAATTTTCTGTTTGGTTTTAATTTTGTAACTGTAATTTTATTATGTATTATTTTATATTTTTAATACATTACTAATTAATACATAACATAAATATTAAATTTGAACTAGAAACAAGAAAATTAATTTAATTAATTAAATAATACATTACTAATTAATATACAAATAAAATAATTAAATAATACATTACTAATTAGTTCAAACATTACTAATTAAATAATACATTACTAATTAATACATAACATTACTCATTTTATTTTTTTGTAATTTTATGTGTCTAAGTTTTTTTGTTATTTTAATAAATTAATTTATTTTAATTTTATTAATTAAGTGATATAATTATAAGTTAATGTCCTCCCACAAATTTATTGTTATTTAATTAAAAAATTAAACACTTCATATACAAATAGATATTTAATAATTATAATAACTTATAAGCAACTTCAATAATTTAGAAATTTATTAATGTTTTACTCTTAATTAATTAAAAAATTACAGTAGAATAACTCTAGATAAGTTAGAATTTTATTATTATTTAACTAATTAAATATCTATATTTTAAATAGAATTTTATATTTGTTTAATTATTTTTAATTTTATTAAATATGAGTATTTAATTAATGATTAAGACATAATTTAATAAACGACCAAAAACATTAAGAAGATACATTCTTTTACGTGTGTGGTAGTAGAGTATCTTCTGCTTTTGCTAAACTAACTTCCCAGAGAAAAAGAGGGAAATATCTGAGCATGTGCAGAGGGCAGTCCTCCAGAACTGCTTTGGTCAACATTTTTTGGTCAGAGGAACCAAGCATCTCGGTCCTTCCTATTTTCTTTCGTTTCCCAACGCTGGAAGTGAAAACCAAGAAGCCGCCTTTACTTTAAATTAAATTATACGACACGTGTCCAGACAGAACATTCAGTGTAATTGCACGTGACGCAGCATCTCCTTCAATTGGTGCAGTCGGTCCAAACCCCAAAAATATCAAAGGAAAAACAAAGGCAAAGCTTGTTTTTATTCCTACAACAACAAAACTTACGCTATAATTATTATATTTTAAAATTTTATTTCTATTTTAATATAATTTTCAATATCAAAGATATACCTGAAAACACATGTCTTAACATGAAGACCAAACATAGCCCGAGCGGTCATAAGCGATTAAGAGTTTTCTGTTGTTGTGTGACTCGACTTATAAATTTAAATTTCTTTAATTCGATGAAAAATACTAGGTGGGGCGGCACCTACGTGGACAAGCCATTGTCCCATCACAACCATGTAATAATATTAACGGAACTCGGAAGAGTTGATCAGGTACACTGATGCGTAGGTTGAAGCTAGTAGACGAAGAGTCTTTATTTTTCGTTTTTTTTTTTTTTTTTTTGGCCTTTCTTCTTCTTCTTTTTTTTAATCTCAAGTATGTCAGTCACATGTTGACGCATGTTACGTGATAGATTACATGTCCAAAACTGTAGATCCCCATTAAGCCTAGACGAAGATGTCTAAATCTGTGTTCTTCTGGCTCTCGACTGGGCCAAGTCGTATCTCCTTTTCATCCACATGGTTACTGCATAATGGGGTGGCCAATATTATAATGGGAAGAAAGAAAAGAGCCTAGTTTTATTTGTATATATTGTATATTCTGACTCTCTAAACTTGGCCAAGTTTTACTCAGCACCATAGCCTTTTATATTTGCAACACGATACACATATTGCGAATGGACCATGCCGTTCCGCAAATCCGGGCTTCTTTTATCAGTGATAAGTTTTGCTATCCGCGGAGGCACTAAAGTGCAAGAGTCCACCCCCAGAATTGGCTCTTTTCATGATTGTCTATTTTCTGATCACACCCCATCCTTTACTGTTCTGGGACAGGTCGTTTTACACCATCTTTGAGACATGACTGTTACCTTTTGTATGGAGTGAAATGATGATTCTCTGTTCAATATGCATAATCTCTAATCAACAATACTCGTAGTGGCATGAGTTTATTCCATAATTCCCCTTCTGCCTTTTTCATACTGCTAATAATTGTTACTCCGGGTTGTTCAGTGTTTCTAAGTATATTTTAGGAGTAGTGGAGTACTAGTGGAATCTTTCAACTGTGTTGAAATTATTTCTCCAGATGTTTCCCTCTCCTTTTTGCCTTTACCCCCTCTCCTTGTCTAAAAATCAGTATTTGCAATTCTAGTCTCTCTTTGTTACACTGCTGGTTAAAAGTTATTAAGGTGTGCCTCATTATTCTCGGATTCTCTCCCATTGCTTGGAGATGCTTATTTTGCTAATTACTATCTTTAGCCTATGTTTGTTATTCATCTTTTACATTTCTTCATATAATCAACTTTGTATAATCAAAACGTTTTATATCACAAAATTTTCTATCAAATTCAAATTTAAAACTTTCTCTCTTAGATATATAACTAATTAATTATTTTTCAATCATCACACTTATTCACAATTAAATTAATATAAATATATGCATATTTATTCTCATATTTATATATACTTATACTCTAAAAAATAATCATAATTTTTTTTTGTTATCGCATTATTCAATTATTATTATATATTTTATATATATTTAAATATATAAATTTAAATAAAATATACTATTCATCACATAAAAAATTTATTGTTAAACATAATATCTATTCCAATACAATCCTATAAAACTCTTCTCCCAACAAAACCCTCCTCCCAAACATAGCCTTTGCTATTTACAATCTTCCCGCACAAGAACGAAGTTCTGAGTCCTGTATTCCTTATGCCATATTTCTCATCAAAAGTTAGGTGCCACAGTGTTCTCTTTTTACCTTTCAACAAAGAATCTGATTATCATATTCTTGGGGATGGCTCCAGAAATCAAGAAAGCTGCAACCTTTATTGCTAAAACCCCATTTGCCTGAAGATTTCTAGTTTTGACCAAGGAATCTCATAACCATATTCTCTGGTTGAAGTGCTCAAGTTTCTGAACATTTTCCCCTGAAATGTCTCCTCCAACATACTTCCCTCTGAGGTGGGAAAGCACCGGAGACCAATGGTGGTACGCTTCCCCTATTGATTGGGCGGCAGCCAACGGGCACTACGATTTAGTCCGCGAGCTCCTCCGCCTCGACGGCAACCACATCATCAAGCTGACTTCACTGCGCAGAATCCGCCGCCTGGAAACCGTGTGGGACGACGAAGAGCAGTTTCACGACGTGGCCAAGTGCCGCTCCGAGGTCGCAAGGAAGCTGCTTTCCGAGTGTGAAACAAAGAAAGGTAAGAACTCCCTCGTTGGGGCCGGCTATGGTGGGTGGCTTCTGTACACCGCTGCCTCTGCCGGGGACTTGAGTTTCCTTCAAGAATTGCTGGAAAGGGACCCCCTTTTGGTCTTCGGAGAGGGAGAATTTGGCGTGACGGATATATTCTACGCTGCTGCCCGGAGCAAGAATTCTGAGGTTTTCAGGGTGGTTCTAGATTTTGCCGTCTCCCCTAGGTTGTCCACCTGCGCCGGCATGGCGGCGGAGGAGCACGTAGGGGAGATCTCTTCTGGTTATAAGCTGGAGATAATGAATAGAGCTCTCCACGCTGCTTCAAGAGGAGGCAATCTCGAGTTATTGAAGGACCTTCTTGGTGATTGCTCGGATGGTGCCTTGGCTTACAGGGACATTCAGGGAGCAACGATCTTACATGGGGCAGCTGCCCGCGGTCAGGTTGAGGTGAGGAATATAATTTCCGACTTCCTCTTGTATAGAAAAAACCCCCTTGTCTTTTCTGATTTGAAGTTTACTATTTGTGTCCACTTCAATATTTGTATGGTATAACAGCATGATCCGTGTGTCATTTGTTTAACAAGATTTTTCTAATTTCTTACTCGTTAGTGTTAAAGGATCTCTTCAAGGTATTGTTAAAGGATTATTAATTCCTAATGAAATGAGTGTACCAGTCTGAGCTTGTACTTGATTATGTCCGAATGATGGGCTAGTTGAAGTGAAGAGATTAGAGTGTAAGTCAAAGGGGGGATGGGCTTCCACTGAGACTCAACTACTAATTTGCAAATAAAACTATATTTCCCTCAGATTTCATTTTTTCTTTTTTCAGTTTTTATATTTCAATCACTGCTCTTGGTAAATAGTCTGGTTACAAATATAGGTGGTCAAAAAGCTTGCTGTGTCGTTTCCTGAGATTGTCAACTCAAGAGACAATGAAGGCAATACGGCACTGCATGTGGCTGCTCACAGAGGCCATTTACCTGTTGTTGAAGCTCTAGTTCTTGCTTCACCTTCATCAATTACCACCAAAAACAACGCTGGTGAAACATTCCTACACGCCGTTGTTACTGGTTTCCAAACTCCCGGTTTTCGCAGATTGGATCGCCAAATTGAGCTGATGAAGCATTTGTTGAGTGGGGAGTCTTTCAATGTTGAAGAAATCATCAATGTTAGAAGCAATGATGGTAGAACAGCTCTTCATTTGGCCATCATGGGGAACGTTCACTCTGACCTGGTGGAGTTACTTATGAGTGTCAGGTGCATTGATGTAAACATCCGGGATATGGATGGCATGACCCCTCTTGATGTTCTCAGACAGCGGCCACAGTCTGAATCATCAGAACTGCTGGCTAGACAATTGATATCTGCCGGCGGGATACTCAGTTCTCAGAACTACTCAGCTAGAAGGGTTATTGCATCCCTCATAAAGAGGCAGAGCATTGGAAGCAGTCCAGGCACTTCCTTCAGAATAAGTGACGGTGAGATATTGCTGTATACTGGCTTGGGGAATGCCTCAGTTGGCACCCGTAGCACAGGTCTGAGTGTTTGTTCGCCTGAATTGAGTCAACATGACTCCAACATGGAGAACCACAGTCCTGGAAAGGCTAAGAAGCTGGGTTCTGTAAATTACGCAGCACAACGCCTAAAACGCTTTCTCCATTGGCCTAAGACGAAAGGCACAACTGCAGAGAGGGTCAAGAAATTGATGGATGGAACTTATGCAAGCGCTTCAGAAGGAGCTCCAGTCCCCCTACGCCAGAGGTTTTCAAAGGATTCGCCGCTTCCTAACAACAAGCGGGCACTTTCTGTCAGGAGCAACCAGCCAAGTCCAACAGCCAAAAAGAAATTCGCATCAGGGATGGCGCATGGTGCCATGCAGGCCATTCCAAATTCTGCAGTCCCTCAATCATCACGGTCTAGTTCATTTTCCAAATTGTTGCTTTTGTCACATAGTCCTGTGGATGCTCAAAAGGGGGGCCAGACTGAGAGTGACAGTGCAAAGCCTTCCACTGCTACTACCATAAGCGATGACGAAGCCAGAAGTTCAACTCACAGACATGGCTTGGTTAACAAGAGGTTACTGAACCAGTACCTATGCTTTGGTGGTCCAAGCCAGCATTTTGAGCCTCCCACTGCCGACGCAGAGCCTTATGATACTTACGAACGTTCCGTTCTATCGGCTGCTTGATCAAGTGGAACACAAGGCTGAGGTCTAAAATAAATTTTGTACAAAATGTGGAGATGAGTTGGATCCACTATCCCTCTGATCCGTAGGTGTGTGTCATGTCTGTTGATTGAATTTTCCTTCATGACAATATTTTACGCTTCATGCTAGTCTTCAGTAGTCAATAGACATGCTTCCTCAAATCATTTCTTGCTCTATATACATGCTTAGGCTTTGATACAGGTGACTTGTATCTTTGGAGATCTCAAACCATCAAAAAATGAGGTGGTTATCATTTGTACCGATGCCTGTTTTTATAGAGCTTAAGTTCAGCTTATCTGCAGTCTAAAATAGAGAAATGAAAGCCATTTCTGTGACGTTCTTCACTCTTGTGTTGGACAAAAACATGCATGCATCTGGACTAATTCAATGGAATGTATGGAGCAGTATTTCAGTTAGCAGTCCTTACAAGGGCATTTGAACAGAGGAAAGATTACTTTATGTATAGGGTGGGTTAATTCGTATAGCAGTTGATTCCTCACTCGCTTAAGGGTGCTATGTATTTATGCGTTTGGTTTTGTGTTAATTATGGATACTTTGAAATATGAATTGAAGGTTGCTTTAGTTTACACATACTTGGCTGGAACCAAATTTCCTTCCTTTCGATTTCCAGGGCTGAAAGTGGAATTCAAGTGTGGTGACTGCATATTAGGATTTGCTTTACGCCTAGATAAATAGATTTAATTAATTATATGGGCAAAATGAATTAAATCCTCATCCATGCTCGGCCCAAGTGTTCTGGACTCTCCTTTATCTGGTGATCCACATATGTGACTTGGACAAATTTAGTTTGACCCATCTTGTTTAGCTTTGGGTTTGAATATCTGCCCATAAAAAGGCTTGGCCCAATTGGGACTCTTCCTTGTAATGCCACTCTCATATGCAATAAAGGGTTAATTATACCAATTTCACGGTGAGTTAACATAATTATAAATTATTCCCATTTTCTTTTTAATATTATAAAAACTTTTCCTCTATATTTAATATATTAATAATTTTTATTAGATATTTGGATGAAAATTAATGATGTAATTTGATTTTTTAAATTTACACTTGACATTCATTTATGAATTTTGTTTACTTTTTTATTGGCAATGATGCTTTTAATACGTCACATTTAAAGATTTTTTTGTTATAATAAATTAAAATTTTAAACTAATCAACTATTATTATTAATATTTAAATCTCTTTTTAAACCGAAAAATTAGTTGAACTTTTTTATGTTGTCATTAATTTTCATCTAAAACTTTAATAAAAAAAACAATGATGCAAATAGTTCAAACATGAAAGGAAAGTTTTTTAATATCAAGCAAATGAGAGGTGTAACTTACAATTATACGAACTCAGGGGAAATGTTGATATAATTACCCTTTTTATAAAATATAAACAGTTGAATTATTCAAAATGTAAATAAACTTTCCAAAATAGCAGGAGACACCTGCAAATTTGTTTAGAACATGAGATGTTACACTAACATATCTTCGCCCGTCGCCGGAGTCAACTGAACTAATCTTTTTCTTGCAACACATAAAAGCCTGAGAATTGCTAATATCGCCATAGAAGACAGAGAGTTCAGATTTACCACAGAAAATTTGAGTATGGAGTAATATTAGAAAGATAAGATTAAAGTTTTAATTTGGTCCATGTATCAAATCAGCGTCACGGTATTCAAAAAATAACGTATGATAATGAAAGCTTTGAGGCCTGAGCTTCCTATTTCCCAATAATCTAATTTACTATTTTTTGTTACTTAAAAATGTGCACTAGCTATAGCTAAATAGGTTATTCATGTAATGAAAGGGTTTTGTTGAGGAATGATGTTTGGCGTGAGTTGTATTGAATTGAGTAGAATGTTTGATTGTAATATGTTGATAGTTTAAATTTTTTAATTTGTTTGAATATATGTATAAAATATATAATAATGATTAGATAATGTAATAGTATATATAGATAATGATTAATTTTTAATATATATATATGTGTGTGTGTGTGTGTGTGTGTGTGAGAGTGTATGTATATGTATATATAAGTATGGATTTGGTTATAAATGTATATAATTATTAAAAAAAATTAGTTAATCATATATATAAGAGTGAAAATTTTTAAATTTGAATTTAAATTTAAATAAAAATTTGTTAAATAATATGCTTAATTGTGTAAAATCTATACTATATAGAATAGATGAAACATTTAGAAAAAACTTAAAAGTAGAATTACAAAACTGACCTTATTTGTTGATATAAAAAATAGAAAAAAGAGAGTTATTTAAGTGAAAGCACCACTCTCTAATTTAAAAAAAATGAAAACTATATTTATTTGTTTTATTATATGTATGAAAAAGGATATAACTTTGAATAAAAACTGCAAATCATGTGGTGTGTAGTTGTGTGTGTATGTGTATATTCACACGCATATTATAATTGTTATTCGTATATGTATCGAGTGTGTATCGATGGATAGTTTAAAGAAAAGTTGTGTCGAGTATGTATCAATGGATAGTTTAAAAAAAAATAGAGAAAGTGAAAAATGTATTCAAAGAAAAAGAGAGAATTTATTATCTAAATGATCATCTGCTGGATTCAACCATTCAAAAAAACAGAAGTGAACCATTTGGTGTATCTTTGATTAAATGCTTATTATGAGTATGGGATGGTTATGTTCGGAACCCAACTTTCAATTCCAAACTTCACACTGTGAAACATATCATTCAATAATATTTTCATTCACGTTCAAATTCAAAATTTTATTTTCTCATATACATAACTAACTAATTGTTTTTTACTTATTATACATATTAACGATCAAATTAATACATATATATATATATTACATGTATATTCACATTTATGTTTTTTTTATACCTTATAACATAACTATTATCCTTATAAATTATCACATCATCTAATCATTATTATATATTTTATACATATATTCAAATAAATTATATTATTTATTCTATTAAAAGATTCTTTCTAAACTTATCATCCATTTCAACAAAGTTTTGTTAAACATTATATCCAACAAAAATCCATATCCCAAACGTGGCTGTATTTTTGCAACGTCACCATGACGTTGAGCATTTTGACTTTGGCAAAATTGGTGCGATAATTGCTAAGTACAAAGAGGCGTGCAAGTGTCAAATTTTCATCTGTAGCTTTGGACATCCAATTGGCCCGTGAAAAGGCATCGCCGAATTTGGGCTCTTCCCCGTATTTGCCGTCGCATATGTACCATCATATTATAAGGGTTAATTATACCCATTTTTTAGTGAGTTAACATGATTATAAATTATACTTATTTTCTTTTAATTTTATAAAAACTTTTTCTCTAATGTATTTATATCTTTATTAGATTTTTAGATGAAATTTAATGGTATGATTTTATTTTTTAAATTTACACTTGATATTCATTTCTAAATTTTGTATACTGTTTTATTGATAAAGATGCTTTTAATATGTTAAATTTAAAGATATTTTGTTTGCAATTAATTAAAATTTTAAACTAATCAATTATAGTTATTAGTGTTTGAGACTTTTTAAATTAAAAAATTAGTTAATTTTTTTTCATGATACCGTTAATTTCTATCTAAAACTTTAAAGGTCTATTTGGATTGGAGAATTTAAGAGAATGATTTCTAATTTATAATAATAAATCTATTGTATTATTTGATGATAAAGTATTTTAAGTTTTTAAGTTCTCATTTTGAATTATAATTTTAGTTAGATAAATTTGAAATTTCTCTTATGTTAGAATCAGTTCAAATTTTTTTTTTTTTTCAAATCATTTCTTTAAATCTAAATCAATCAATCCGAATAGGGCCTGATAAAAAAAAAACAATTTTCAAATATTTCACACATGAAAGGAGTGTTTTGTAATATCAAATAGACGAGAGGTGTAACTTACAATTATACGAACTCATAGAAAATGTTGATATAATTAACCTTATTATAAAATATAGTCAGTTGATTTATTCAAAATATAAATAAACTTTCCACATAGCGGCAGACGACTGCAAGTTTGTTTAGAACATAAGATGTTACACTAGCATGTCTTCGCCCGTTGCTAGACTCAACTGAACTAATCCTTATCTGGTAACATATAAACAAAGTCTGAGAACGCTAATAACGACATAGAAGACAAAGAGTTGAGATTTGCCATGGAAAATTTGAGTATGGAGTAACGTTAGAAAGATAAGATAAAAGTTTCAGCACGTAAAAATATTTTAATTAGCTCCATGAATCTGATTCGGCGTTATAATATTTAAACACATTATTTATTCCAATACAATTTACACCAAACACTGTTTCACAACAAAACCCTCAGTTTTATAACATGAATCACCTATCTACCTATATCTAATGAACTTTTTAAGTAAGAAAAAATGGTAAAATTAGATTATCCGGAATTAAGAAGCTCAAGCCTCAAAGCTTTCATTGTCATAAGTTATTTTTTAAATACAGTAACACTTATCAGATGCAGGGAGCTAATTAAATTATTCTGAAACTTTTATCTTTTCTTTCTAACAGTACTCCGTACTCAAATTTTCCGTGGTAAATCTCAACTCTCTGTCTTCTATGTCGTTGTTAGCATTCTCAGAGTTTCATATGTTGCAAGAAAAGGATTAGTTCAATTGAGTCTAGCAACGGGCGAAGACATGCTAGTGTAACATCTTATATTCTAAACAAACTTGCAGTTGTCTGCTGCCATGTGGAAAGTTTATTTATATTTTGAATAAATCAACTGATTATATTTTATGATAAGGTTAATTATATCAACACTTGCTGAGGTGTTTAGTTGTATGGTTTCCATGTGTATGAATTTTATTGTAAATATATATATCGATTAAAAATTAATTAATTAATTAATTAATTATATATATATATATAAATAAATAATTTAAATTTAAATTTAAAAAGAAGTTTGTTGAGTCATATAGCGAAATTTGAAAAGAAAAAAAAAAAAAGTTAAAAGGAGAGTGAATTATGTATTCCAAGCCACGGAGATAATTATTATGTGTAAGAATCTGCAGGCCATTTGGTGTATCCTGATTAAATGCTTTTTCTGAACGGGGGATTTGAATTATGTTTGGAGCAAAAAAATTTGATACGAAAATATAAAAATAATGTAAAAATATTTTTTTGAAAAAAAGATAAAAAAATTAATATTTTTTCGTACGCGTCAAAAGAGTTGATTTAAAAGGTTTGACAGTTTGAGCCCAAACATTTGCAACACCACCATGACGTTGAGCCTTTTGACTCGTAAAAGTTGTGTAACGATTTCGAAGTGCATGAGGTGTGCACGTGTCCAAACTTTCACTCAGTTTACATATCGTGAAATTGAAATATTCTAAAGTTGTTACGGCTACGTTTGTTTCTTAATTATGACGGAGAAGAAAATTTGGATGATTTGTACAGGAATGAAAAGTATATTTAGTTTATAAAATTTAAATTGGTAAAAAAATTATTATATATATATATATATATTTAATATGTAATAATGATTTAATGATGTGATAGTTTATAAATTTATAGAGTAATAAAAAAATAAATGTGAATATAAAAATTATAAAAATAAGTATTGATTTTATTATGAATAATTATAATGATTAAAAAATAATTAATTAGTTATCAAGTATAAGTATAAGAGATAGAAAATTTTAAATTTAAATTTAAATAAAATTTAAAAGATAAAATATTTAATTTATAAAATTTTGAACGAGAGTTCCAAACATAGCCTACGGCTTTTTGATGTTGTTGTCAGAGTGTATTATCCAGTAATTTTTTAATTGTATAAAGATGAATAAATTTTCCTAGCAATTACGATTTTTGCAACTCATAACGTATTAACTGAATGCACCAATTAAAATTTGTAACTCCATTTTGACACGGAAGAACTTGAGACAGCTGACAAGTGATCGTTTTCTGCTTTTGTTTGTCTTCTTCTTCTTCTTCTTCTTCCCATTTTTGTTTTGGTTCTATTACATGACGAAAAATGAAGAGTAACATCATTTCGACATAGAATTATGAAGTTAGTATGGTGGTTGAATTTTTTAATCAAGAAATTTTTTTTGAAAAAATCCTAATCAGTTTGCAAACCATGTGCACGAAAGAATCCACCAATCATTATAAAATTAGACCCATAAATTAGTTTTTGTCAGAGTTTTGACGAAATAAATAATATTATATGTTGATTTTTTTAAAAAAGTAGAAAACGTAGAAGTAAAAAATAAGGGAACCTCATTAGCTGTTGACACAATATAAATATAATCTAAAAATTAATGCGTCATAGTGGTCCAAGTGTTTCGGTTGTGAATGGGTTTGAAATTTATACGATTGTTTTTTACGATTATACCCTTGCGTACGGGAACTTCTCTTCAAACCAAAATTGTTAGTTTTTAGCCTTTCCTCATCACCTTTGCAATTAAATGAGAGCTTAAATGTTACTTTTAATTTTTTTTTTTTAAAAAAAGCATAAATTCAAACAGTAAAAATTGTGGAAAAGAAATGATAACAAAATTGGATAAAATTAGGGTATGATTGACTAGAACCACACTCATAGACCTAAGCAATAATTAACAACAAATTATCAAAACAGAGTGTAAACGTAATTTACGGTTGTCACGATTCTCTCTCTGAACCAACATTGACCATAGTTTTGTTATTATAAAAGAAAAAGGGATTATCAAATTGCCAACTAAAAACGGGATCATTGCTAGGGAAGATGTTTGGAAGATGGCAAGAAAGAGGGGTGAAGTTATGAGTTTCTAAAAATGACTAGACAAAGAGATATACTATGCCAACTTTGCATTTCATTATTCGTGTTGTGATGTCAATGGATGACTATGATTTGGTATGGTTTGGTTTTGACATTTAATTTTTGCGGCGAATTTGGATTAGCGGACACGCCATGCGTTGAATGATTGGGATCTAACTAATTTTGTCTTCAATTTGCATAGTTAAAATTATGTACATTAAAATATTGTTTTAAAACCCTTGCCCAAACCCCCCCCCCCCCCAAAAAAAAAAAAGAAGAAGAATAAGAAGATAGCAGTGGAATTCGTTTACTTTCATGCAAATGATATTAGTTGTTTGGTTTTGTTATTATTTAATCTTGTGATATATCATGTGTTAACTGCAAACTTACACATACAGCAAAACAATAAAATAGATGTCAAAAATTTGTTCACATAATTAGGAGATAACTATTCTATGTTTGCAAGACTTTACCCAAAAAAATACATTAACAATGATACAATAATTGTTAGGATCACTAATCCAAATCAGTACATAATAACTTGTTTTACCCAAACACATTTTGACATCATCTCATTGATGTGTTTCTAACTTAACTCTTTTAAACAATAAGTCCTTTCACTTTCACTTTACTAAAATTTCCTATTGGTTCCAATTACTTTTACTTTACTAAAATTTCCTATTGGTTCCAATTTCTAATATTGATTAGTGAATTTCCTCTCTCAATGGTACTTTTTTCACTTTGATCATTTAGTAGTTTGTTGTAGATAGATAGAATTTAGCATTACATTTGACCTTTTGTAATCCTTTTTCTCAACAACGTGAACAATGCAAAACACATGAACTCGTGGATTAGAATTAGTTGAACAACTATTCTTCCAAGCAAATTGTAGAGTTCTGTCTTATATGAATGAAGTCTTTCAATGAATTCCGTTCACTTTGCCTCCAAAGGTATCTGTCCAGTCAACCTTTGAGATTGGAAAACTATCTATAAGGAATTCAGTTGATCATTTTCAAAATATCTCAAATTATTACATTCCATGTTTGATCATTTGTTGTAAAAATTTTGGAATTCTTTCCTTCCTTAATTTCTAGCAGCTCTAATAGTCTTTCTTCATAATTCTAATCTAAAAATATTTTGTAGATTATGCCATGTAGTAGGATTTGATTGAATATGAGAAATGTAAGATGTGGTTAACTTTCAAGATTCTGTCATATCTTTTGGATAAAGTAAATTAATCATATCTAAACTAATTGGTTAAAATCTAATCACATCAACTTAATTTTATTAAGTAAACATATTTGAATCATAATTACGAAGGAATAAATGGACTTACCAATCTTGAATAAATGTGACAAATATCATATTATATCGTATGTTGAGACACATCGAAAATTTGAAATTTCTTTATAAAAAATAATTTACCATGTCATGCCATATTAGAAAGTTATGCCAGAAATAATAACAATTAATTAAAACTCTAAATATGTGGCGCTAACAATTGATTTCACAGTTCACTAGAATTCTATAGCCTCAAGCCTTTAGCTAGTCAAGTTATAACATAACTATTGGGAAATGTAGAAGTGAACATGGTTTATCTATACGACAACAACAACATAAATTAATTGTTTTAAGAAAACTAATTTGATGATGAGTGGTATATCTAAGCTACTAATTCCTCTAGTCTCCAACTCATTGACGTCATTTGCGCAAAACTGATACTTTATTTTTATAGTAATTATTATTTATTTTAAATTTTTTATTTCTCTCTTTTATTTGCATAATTTTTGACAAAAATATCCATAAAAACAAATACCAAAAATAAAAACAAACAAGTTGGCGTTGACACTTTGCAGGCAATTTCCCAGAAATTTCAACCAGTAGTTATCATATTTGCTGCATTTAGATAATCCTTACTTTCTTGGACTATTGTGTTTTCGCCAATTAATTAATGTGTCAGTTTCTCACATTTGTAACTTCTCAGCGTCATATTTAGGTGATGGCTTCCGTTAGTTCAACTACAATTCAATCTTGTTTTCTATCATATCTTCGAAGTTTTTTACAAGATAATTAAGACAAATTCGCTGAATTTTCTTTGGACTTAAAAATCTCTTGTCAGTCTAGCTATCTCATTAATATGAACTTGTTGCGTGTATTATTTTATATTACATGACATCTATATAGACATATACCTATTCATGTATTGATTGAAATATAATTGCAACAACAATGATAACATTCAGTAGAGAAAATTTGATCTACTTACAAACGGTAGGTTGGATCTGCAACCATCCAACTTCATGGAAAGGGAATTACGGCTTAATTAATAATAATTAGTGCCATGAACTACCCGATATTTACTGGTTGGCCAAATTATACAATGAGCTGGATTTCTACAACGAAACCAAATAAATCAATAAATAATCAGCAAAACAAATATGAATTTAGATTCTTTTCGCAGCTGGATCTTCTGCTTAGTCTGGCTGATATTAACTTGAATTCATTTTTTTCTTTACTACCAGGTGTAAACACGAATTTATATATAATTATTAATTAACACAAGAAATGGAGAAACCTCAATAATTGCTGGCCACGAGCGCCGAGTCATGACTCACGAGAGTGTGGGTAAGGTTGGAGGGATTTTCATAGGAAAATACGGACAGCCCAGGAGGCCTTCGTTTCCAATTTTTTAACTATAAATGAACTCATTGATCTTCGGGTCCAGATGGAGTAATACTGTCTAAAGTCAACAAAAGACGTTCCTTTCAATTTCAGGATCACAGTCTTCTCCTCCGTGTGATTTGGTGACGAATATAAAAAGGATTAATCAGTGGGGTTGTGTCTTTTCAAGATTCATATGAGTTGTCCATCGATCAGTTTGGTCCCTCAAGGCTTCTCATCTATTGTGCTACTTGTTCTTGGCTTCACCAGCTCCCGTTGAGTAGCCATGGGAACTCAAGGCCTTGATTATGACCACAATCACCGCAGCAACTCCAAGACTGTAAGTCTCTGTGTCCATTCTATCCGTGTTTTAAGAGTGGAGGGACATGCAAAAGTATCGATGCATCAGATACCAAGCTTTGGCTGTGTTTCTGGTCTTTTTTGAGTTGTTTCTGTGTCTTGGGCTTCTGAAACAACACAGATAGCTGCACGTTCATATGATGCATGTTTAATATTAGGATCTTTTTGCTTCGCTTGAACACAAAATCTTTTGAATACAGTCTTAGCTAGTTTCGTTCTCTACTATGCATTTGATCGACGTATATACGAAAGTGTAAGAAATTTGCTTGAACTCTTTTCTTGAGCTTGTACATATTCACACTATGAAACCTTCATGGTCAACTTGCTCAATTTTCCGGACAACGTTAACAAGAGTTTCCACGCAATCCATCAACTAAGTTGACCTAAA
Organism: Avicennia marina; assembly: GCA_019155195.1. Lineage (NCBI taxonomy): Eukaryota > Viridiplantae > Streptophyta > Magnoliopsida > Lamiales > Acanthaceae > Avicennia > Avicennia marina. The sequence continues at coordinate 14,003,743 of CM032765.1, forward strand.
ACGCATTATAATTATCAAGATGTTGTTATACCCGGCCGGCCTAACCGACAACCGGCCGGCCGGTCTGGGTGGCCGACAGGTTTTATTTTTTGTTTTCTATTTTTTTTAAATAGAAAGGAGAAGGAAGAAGAAGAAGAAAAGAAGAGAAAAAGGAAAACAGGAGAGGGATATTAAAAAAAATTGAATAATTGAATTGAAATATAATAAATAAAAACTAAAATATATAAAAAATATTATACAATAATAATTATTTAAATAAGTATTTATTATTTTTTATCTCTGTATATAATTATATATTTAATTTGTACATAATAAATAAGTTATTAATTAAGAACTAATAAATCAATTATTATATATTTAATTTGTTTGACTTTTAAAATTATTTATTTATTTATTTATTTTGTACTCAAATAATAATTATACATTAATAATACACAAATTAATTATATAATTTTAAAATATTAATTTATTTATTTCTAAATTCAATTGAATCGATGGAAGCAGTCAATCAGTAGATTGATATGATATTCGATTTTATATCCGAACAAATTCGGGTATTATCAACAACATGTGTCCCATTTACGAATCTCACGTCGGGCGCTAGGTTTTTAATCCCGTGGGGGCCGAGTGAGTACAGCTGTCATTAAAGTAGGGACAGAGCTTTAGCTGATATTCGAATCTGATAGCACGTGGCTGGACTTGACCAGTTGCCCCTCAACACCTCATCTAGTTAACCGCACCATAGTTGCCTTGAATATATATATATATATTGGCTACGTTTGGAAGAGGGGATTTGTATATTTGGTAGGAGTTAGGTTGAAATGATTAGGATGTTTCGTAATAAAATTTTGATGAAATAAAAAATATAATTTATTTGAAAAAATATATATATAATATTATAATAATTAAATAGTGTGATAGTATATAGAGATAATAATTAAATTTTAGGGTATAAATTAAAATAAACGTGAATATATGTTTGATTGTTAATAGATATAATGATTGGTAAATAATTAATAAGTTTTATATATAAGAGAGGAAATAATATAATTTGAATTTGAATAAACGTTTTGTTAAGCAATATGTTTAGTAGGATAATATTTGAAATTACGTTTTAGAATTCAAAGTTAGCTTCCAAACATAACCTTTGTGATCATATTCTTTAGACGTGCTGTTTTTCAATATCTGCATAAAACTTAAGCTCAGGCTTCTTATTGTTACACCAAGAATAACAAATTTCTTGTAAAGAGATTTTGGTTTTTTTTCTTTTTAAATATATATATACATAGAAAAATAAGAGAAAAAAGAAATAAAAATTAAAATACGTAATAAAAGCGTGTATTTTTTCTTAAACCAACCACACATCCACCGTGGTGATTTCACGTATCTTCATGGTTTTTGCTCTTCCCAACAAGTCGAGTTGGCAAATGGGAACTTTTGATTTTTTAATACTGGCATCGGATAACAGACCTACCTTTGCATACTCCCATAAAGTAACAAAACCACCATTGGAAAGAAAAACAAAACCAAAACCTGTGGTATTTAGCATTGCCGATCTGAGATTCACAAATTTTACGACTTATGGAATCACCATTATATGTATAGGATATGCGGTCTGCAGAAGAGAAGGCCATCGATGCATGGCTGCCAATCACTTCTTCAAGAAATGCAAAATGGTGGTACTCTGCTTTTCACAACGTCACAGCCATGGTTGGTGCTGGAGTCCTCAGTCTCCCCTATGCCATGTCTCATTTAGGATGGTAAGAGTTTCCCTCCACATCAGATACAGCAACCCCCAATAAACAAAGTAACAGAAAAAATGTTTCTTATAATTTCTTGTGGCTGGTATTTAATTTAATTCCAGGGGTCCTGGAGTTACAGCGATGATCATATCTTGGATCATCACTCTGTACACATTGTGGCAAATGGTCGAGATGCATGAAATGGTGCCCGGGAGGCGTTTCGACAGGTATCATGAGCTCGGACAGTACGCTTTTGGCGAAAAGCTTGGCCTATACATTGTGGTTCCTCAGCAGCTGGTTGTTGAAGTTGGAGTGAACATAGTTTACATGGTTACCGGAGGGAAGTCACTCCAGAAGTTCCATGATTTGGTCTGCAAGGATTGCAAGAACATCAAGCTTACCTATTTTATCATGATCTTTGCCTCTGTCCACTTTGTGCTCTCCCATCTTCCAAACTTCAATTCAATCTCTGGTGTGTCTCTGGCTGCAGCGGTCATGTCCTTGAGGTAAACATAAATATCCACTCACACACCCCCACACAAACCCTGCTTTCTGAATGGTGCAATCCTGATAGACTTAATTTTGAAGTTATTCTACAATCGCGTGGGGGGCCTCAGTAGACAAGGGAGTGCAGTCCAATGTGGAGTATGGGTATAAAAGTTCGACAACGGCTGGTACCGTATTCAACTTCTTCAATGCATTGGGGGACGTGGCTTTTGCCTATGCTGGCCACAATGTTGTCTTGGAAATTCAAGCCACCATCCCTTCAACGCCAGAGAAGCCCTCAAAGATGCCTATGTGGAGGGGAGTGGTTGTGGCTTACATTGTTGTGGCACTGTGCTACTTCCCTGTGGCTTTTATAGGGTACTGGATGTTCGGTAATGATGTTGAGGACAACATTCTGCTGTCATTGAACAAGCCCGTGTGGCTCATTGCCATGGCAAACATTTTTGTTGTGGTTCATGTGATAGGAAGCTATCAGGCGAGCCTGAATTATCCCATCTTCTTCTTGTTGTATGTTTATCAAAAGAGGAAGCAAGAGACTTAATTCTATTAAATTTGGATCGATGCAGATCTATGCAATGCCAGTTTTTGATATGATAGAAACTGTCCTTGTTAAGAAACTAAAGTTCAAGCCTACTTGGTATCTGCGATTCATTTCGAGGAATGTCTATGTCGGTAAGATACTACAGCAATATTATACATTTTGAAGTTCTAAAAAAGACACACCTGAAAACACGTACATAAAAACAAAGTCAAACATTGCCATGTTTTACTGTTATGTAGCTCCATTCACAAATTTGTCATAACAATTTGTAAGCTTTGTCTGATGTTCAGGGCTCACAATGTTTGTTGCCATGACCTTCCCTTTCTTTGGTGGGCTTCTTGGATTCTTTGGGGGATTCGCCTTCGCGCCAACCACATACTTTGTAAGCATATTGGAAGTGTTTATACTCTTCATAAAAGTTAATCGTCTTCTCTTAGCAGAACAAATGACATAAATGGTTAATTTTCTGTCAGCTTCCTTGCATCATGTGGCTTGCCGTCTACAAACCGAGGAGATTCAGCCTGTCTTGGATCACTAACTGGGTAAGTTCACCTTCCACTGCTCTATACCATTCTTGAAAATTTTTCTTGTTGATGCTAGTTAGCAATCTGATGGCTTTGGCTTTTCGGAACTGGTGGCAATTCAGATTTGCATCGTCCTCGGTGTTCTTTTGATGGTTATAGCACCCATTGGAGGGCTAAGGCAGATCATACTTCAAGCAAAAGATTACCAGTTCTACTCATGAGCATCTCCCATCAAGAGATGGAAGCTTACAGTTCTTACTCTTATTCTAGTGATTAAAAGGAAGAATCGGATCTTTTGTCCTTGAAAACAAATTTCAGAAGAATTTTCAGCATTATGGATGTGTCAATTGTATACAAGGAAAGATTCACTGATAGTCAACTCTCTCTACACAATCCTGTTTCTACTTTCTTGTATTTGCACTCTTTTGGTATGTGAAAAACTTTATTGAATATCAAATTTGAAATATAATCACACCGCTGTTATCCCTGGCTTCCTGCTTTCGACCAAAAAAGACCTTGATATGCATTGGTTGTGCACGAAGAGCCATCTATTCGGTGAAAATTGAAGCTGCTGTATCTGGTTGAGTAGAAGAGGCAGAGACTGCGAGAGCAAAATAGGACCAAGAAGATGGCGTAACAGCAATAGAAACTCGCAATAAAGGAGGGATTGGGTTCCAAAAAAGTGGCGTTCCACCATACCTTTAAGTGTTTCAAGCAGAATACCCAGTAGCCCACCAAATAATTCCAACTACCCAGTTTTCATGCTAGAGTAGTAGTAACAAATCAATGGCTTTTCAACATGCACTATGTTCAACCCTATAATTTTCCCCTTGTTTGGTGATCTGCTAGGATTTTTCTGAGGGTTTGCTCTTGCCCCCAACAACACAATTTAGAAGTCATTCTGCAAAGTCCTAGCCCATAAAATTAAACTGCAACGTAATTTCAGTCTTTAACCATACCTTTGTTTTAACTTCCCTGCATCGTGTGGCTTGCAGTCTATCAACCTAAAAAACCTTACATTGGCTCATCAATTGGTATGTAAAGCACAACTTACTTGCATTATAACTGGATACCATGGATGGTAACCGATCAGCTTCTTCTACTTAGTGCATTTCAGATATGCATTGTTCTCAGCATTCTGTGGATGATATTGTCACGATTAGGTGATCTAAGAAATATAATACTGTAGGCAAAAGACAACAAATTTCATTCTCACGCATCAGTCACAGCTGATTCAAAGCATAATGATGCTACAGTTACAAAGGGATGAGAGAGATTTGCAGGGTGACTGGAAGCAATCAAGAAGCCCAGCCAACCAAGAATGCAACTTTTCATATGATTGTCGCTTTTATCTGGCACAATCAGCAAAACACTTTCAAGGGATTGATTAGTTGGCTCACATTTTATCATAACGGTATAAAATAATTGAAGATGGAAAAAATCGAAGTCAATGACTTTTATAACAACTTTATTACAACAAACTTATAATAATATCAATCCAAAATGCAATTAAATAAAGATTCTCGTTTTGGAAACACTTAAAAAGAACCCAGCAAAATATAGAGGACTTCTTTTGACATATATAAAAGAAAAAGCTCAGGATTCCATCTGCACTTCATGCAAGCTATATCTAAGACAGAAACAAAACTTTACTAGTTTCACAAAAAAGAGGCCAACAAGCTTCATCTTGCTTGGATGCTGGTGAAAGACAACAAATAAAATAAAAGCTCACAGAATCTACAGAGTTGCTTACGAGTAAATTATTGATGGATAAGAGAAAATTCTAGGAGCATCATTGTAGAACTAATTATTCTCTACCATATCAGTCTATGCACTTCAAAGAAGGTGAATTAAGAGTTCCACCACCACGAGTAGGTAAAACTGAAACATCACCAAGACAATGAAAACAAAACCACAAGCAAGTACACAACTACATATTAGAAGGTAATTTAATGTTAAAAATTCGGTATTACCTACTAAACATCAGGCATCAAACCAAAAATTTTAGAAGGCAGTCATAACCCACTATAATGTTTTTAAGTTGAATTCCACTCAGCAACACTATCAATGAATATTCACTGCCTCAGCTGAATATATTTAATAGACAAAATAGCTGCTAAACAATAATAACCTTAAAAGCACACTTAATACATTCATCAATCAAAGGCTTAACAAGGTTAAACAATTATAAACATAATCATCCATCATAATAATACATACCACGTCCTTAGATAGAAAAATAATGAAATTTCATTCAAATATATCTTTCCATACGTTACACAGACCACAATATAGGAGTATCAAACACCTTAAATGAACTAACTTTTTCTTTTAGATTCTATCTAACTTTCTTTTCAACTTCATACATCCTTTCTTTATACAACTCAATCCAACGATTTGAAATCCACAATATACTTACTGAAATCGCCATCACAACAACAAAAATCCATGAAATCCAAACCCATTTCGGTATCACACTATCCGCAGCACCGCTCAAGTAAAACGCAAACATTCGATACACAAAATAAGGCCCCAGAAAACCCCGGACGACAGTGTACAGTGCATAAAACGGAGGAGACAGGAGATCATACACTTTAGCAGCGAACTTCACATCCGATCTCCTCGCACTGGCGAGCGTCCACACATTCTGGCACAAGCTCGTCACCTCCGCCAAGGCCAAAAGCACCAGAATTGCGAAGGCCCCATGATTAACTACGTAGCGGCAGGTCAAGAACACGAAGAGAGTGGCCAGATGATGGCCGATGAAGAGAACGTCAGTCGGGTAAAAGATTAAGTAATGAAGAAGATCCATCAAGAAATAGGCAATGCTGTAATCGAGGACGAGGGATTGGACAGGGGTGTTGGGGGAGTCGAAGTACCGGACCGGGTCCGAAAGGATTGCACGGCATGCCAAGACCGCTGCTGGAGTGCCGTGAGCCAGAGATATAACGCAGCTCGAAGCCTCGGGCCGGAGTTTTCGGGCCCAGGCCCGGAAAAGGATGAAATAAGCAATCAGGTAGAGGATGAAATAACCGGTGAAAAAAAGCGGAAGGGGGCTTGAGACAGGTAAAAATTTCAGGGTCAGGACATCCATTATCTGGAATCAAGAAATTGAATTCGATTCAAATATAAATAAGTACCCAGGTTTAGGGATTTGGGGAAGAAATCAAAAATCACAAAGCTGTAAAGATCAGAGGAGAAACGAGCACCAAAGTAATGGGAAATTTTATCTTGTCTCGATAATCAGGAGTATGAGGGAGTCGAAAAGTCAAGTCCTTTGCGTACGCGAGGAGTTGCGATGGCGGGAGAATCAGTCTTGTTAAAATGGGTGAGGGCGTTGGGGCTCCAGGGCGGCGGCGAAAGTTACCGTTTCCTACAAGGTCGGTGGGCGTGCAGATACAGCAATTGCAAAAGGTGGGACTTCTGAGGTGTTGGGGAACGCAATAAATAGTGTCATATTGGACGTTGGGGTTGGCTTATTTAATTGATTCGTTTGAATTATTATATTTGAAACTCTTAAAAAATTTTATATGAAGTAATGATATGATTTCAAATCGTTTAATCATTAAAAGACATATACAAACATATGCAGAGCAGTCTCGTATAAAATTGTTTGCAATTGCACGATGTGCATATGATTCTTGCTTATCGGGAAGGAATTTGAACCTTTTTTAAGGATACTGAAATCTTATACTATAATTTTATATATTTTTGAGAACGTCTTGACAATAATTCAGAAGGTAAATAGACCTGCCTCTATCTGATTTCATTTTGTCTTTTCTTTTCTTTTTAATTTTCTGAAAAGGAAATTCTTTTCTTATTTATTGATATTTACTGGAGCTTGTGAGAATCGCAATCAACGGTGTTTTCTCTGAGTTGTCAAGAAATCCAAACGCAACAACAAATCCAAACGCATTTTTTCCTGATCTCATACGAAAATGGAATCCAACTAATCGAAACACACATCACGCTCAAATTCACCTAATCCAAAATCTTGCTTCTGTCCAATCCATCATCGCCATCCTTACCATGAAATCCAAGTAAATTCTTGCTTCGCATAAAACCACTCATCAAATCAAAACCTCCATCTTCGAACTACTTTTAGCTAAAAGAAAACAATAAATGTCCTGGTAGGTGCAACAACAGAGGAAACTTTTAACGCAGATGCTTGCATGGTTTCGTATGGGCAACTTATTCACATGCTACCCCAGCTAACAGCTAAAGCAAAATACTGCTTCTTTGGGACAACACTTCATACCAAAAATTATCATGGGAGGTAACGTGCAAAATTACAAGACAACATATCTTACACAACATACAACGAGACCATTCCCATACAGACGTAGAACCATATTTATCAACGCTCATATAATAACTGCTGAAACTATGGGTGAACCAGGCCAAAAATTAACACCGACATTGTTTGTTTGTACACACAGGAATTGAATACAAGCAAATACTCTGGATTTTTTTTTTTTTTTGGGGGGGGGGGGGGGTTCAATGTTTGGTTTTTCCGCCAAAGAATATTCCCTAGGAATCAGATTCATATATCCATTCAGGTCGTCACAATTTCTCGCTTCTCAACAGAATAGGTAGCTACGTGTAGAGACTAATCAATTTCTCCTTCCTCCACATCATCAGTAGCATTGAGAATGCTGCTTGGTGGCTCACCTTCTTCCTCATCATCATCCACTTTCATGTACAATCCAAGCTGTTCTAAGGGATTACTGCCACCAAATTTGAAACTCCCAAAGCGGTCCTGTGATTGATCTGGACTGGTCTCATCAGCAGAACTCGGTAATTGCTCAGTAGGAGCAGCCGTCAGCATTTCAAGGTCTTCAAGAAACCGTGAATTCTCATTGATTTCAACAGTCTTTTCCATCTAAGCAGGAAACAATTACAAGCAAGGTCCAAATATGAGCAACGGAGGAAAGTGGAGACATATGCTCTGATGATTAACAAGCATCTAACTTCCACAAACCTTAAGCAAAGCTTCTCGGGCTGCTTCTCTCTCAAGCTCTCTCCTCCGTTTTGCTTCAGCTGCAGCCTCAGCCTCAGCTTGCCTTCGAGCATCTTCTGCAGCTCTGGCTTCTGCTTGTAACCTAGCCTTCTCTGTTCAATTATTAAGAAATCATTAAAGACCATATTTTTCACATGGTAATGATTTTAGCAACCAAAACCATTAGGATAAAATGCGTTATTAGAAACCTCTTTGTCTATGCATCTCAAGTTTCTCCCTTTCACATCGCAGTTTTTCTGCATCCGTTTTATCATCCTGACAGTGGACACAAAATTCAGAGTTACGCCCCGCACGATGATATGAAGAATGATCAAGTCAAAATTTTTCAGGTGTAACCAAATGTAAGCAACCTGACTTAGTGTCTTCTCTCGAGCTTTTAAGATTGTGTCCGCAAATCGGTTCTTCAGGAGAGCAGCCCTATACAGCTTGTCTGGGGACGCCTCCCTCTCTGTCTGTGCATTCTCCATTACTGTCCAACATGATCAATAAGAGACGACAAACAATTAAGGCAGCCAATCCACTATTTCTGGTTCTTACCATCCAGCTGACTATCTGAATCACTTGAGTATGGTTTTAGTCGCGAACATTCATCAAGCTGATCCAACCCACAAACTGGTGCTGCACAAAACAATTGATTTAAAGTGATAAGTAAATCATCTACTTGTAGAATGTTATATTTCAAGAGCCAAGCAATTGACACTGGAAGAGACCATATCATATAAGACCAATAGTCTTTGCAGTTCTTAGGTGTACACTACAAACTGTGTAGATCTTGGGAAACTCAAAGATGGATCCAGCACCCAATTATCCAGATGCAAGGGAAAGTTAAAAGGAATGAATCACAGAAAGTAAGATCACTCGTCTTTTTTTGCCTCCCCAACCCCCCAAAACATGTTTTTCTTATGCATTGGGGAGTGACAGTTCTATAAATTGGGGCCTCAAGAGTGTTGGCATGTGCTTCAAGAAAACAATCAAATGGTCATCCTCACTAACCCTTACAGGCCGTTACAAGCCAATGACCACCTCACTAAGAAATGCAGACACAGATTAAAAGAGATGCTGCAATAGCATATACAATAATCTTATGAAAAGATCAATGTAAAATAAAGAACAAAGATTGTAAAAGAAAATTATATAAAGAACATCCTGCATATGAATGCAATTTCTATCTGAATACTAGAGAGAAATATCATTTCATTCCTCTGAATTGAATCTCACCACAGACAATAATTCATGATACTGGAATAATTACACAGAAACTCATTTGGGAAAAGGTGGTCAGGATCCAACTGAGTTTCGTCCTACACAAACTCAAAAGACAACTTTAGAAACAACCAAGGGTCCAAGCAGCCACAGTCTAACCTAAAGTCCCCCAAAACACAAAAAAAGAAAAAAGAAAAAAACAAAGATGGTACTCTAATAGAATTGCATAAAAGAAAGCAAACTTAAGTATTTTGAGTTAAATTCAAGGACACAAATTTTCTGCCATCATCCAAATCATATAATTTGAACCCCCCGCCCATGAGATTGAAAGGGGCCCTCTGCGGAGAGCAGAAATCTAACAGTAAAAAGAAAAAAGAAAAAGAAAAGGAATAAAACAACACCCACCACGTCCACCAACCAGCTTGTCAGTCTCTGGATTTTCATCTGAACTTACATTCTGATCAATATCATCCTGAAACATCAAAATCATATAAATTCTAACAGATTCAACCAGCAGCAACAGGTAGGGTTTATTAAGACCATTTGCTTCAATGAATTCAACAACAGTTTTATAAATAAAAATAGGTATCAAAGAAAAATGAAAAGATGACGAAACACAGAAAGAAATACGGTATGCTTGGTAGACAATACCTTTACCGGCTTCACAATTAATGAACCTTTGGAACATTCAGATCCTCTGTCAGAATCCGGACCTGCAAGATAGAATAACATCAGCAACACAGAACGCTGGACCTTTTTACTGATGATTGTAGACAAAGACTCAAGTTTTGCTACTTATGGACTCACCTTGCACAGAGCTTCAAAATAAGAATTGATCGTAAATGCATTTAGAGGTAACATGGTTCTAGTGTGTACGCGAGCAAGCAAATATATGATAATAGTTATGTTTGCAGATCAACCTGCTTCATAACATTCTTCAGCTCTTCCCTCGGCATCTTTACCAGTCAAACCAGGAGGATTGCTGGCGACACGAGCCTCATTCCCTCCAACATCAACATCCTCATGAACAGGATCATTTCCTAAAAGTAGTCAACAGTGACAACCAACATCGAGCTGGACAAATTGCAAAGGAATAACAATAAATTATAAAATGAAATTTCAAGAATTGGAACCTCTATCAACTAGCAACGAGGAATTGCTAGGCCCCGATATGTTTGGCAGCTGAAATGGAAATTAAAGTAACATTTTAAGTCAAGCCAAACCATCAGAGTGACCATGCCAAACAGGTATTTTGCTATAAAGTAATAATAAACTACCTCAATTTCAGTGGCTTTGGATTTGGTGTGGTTCTTCTGTTTCTCCTGTAAATGGTCGTCTAAAAGCTTCCGTAAGGTAAAGAGGGTGTCATCGGTAAGTTCATCAATATCAATTTCAATCTCATCCTCTCCACCATCATCTCCATTTGAAATCTGAGTTTTCAGAAAGTTGACGATCTTGTCAGGCAGATCCCCAAGCAAACCTTCCAACTCAATGCTTAATTTATTTTTTTCTTCATCTGTCGTCTTCTGCTTAATAGGTACTTGCAGTGCTTCATGCACAGTTGGACTGTACTTCCTCTTCTTTGAGGGGACTAACGGCTTAGCTATTTCAGTTTTCTCATGAATCCATGAATTTTCAGGTATTGACTGGGACTTATTTGCTGAAAGTTTCTTCTCAATAGCTTTCCATCTCACTTCAAAAAATTTACTCATTGTATCAGCAATCATATGGACATCAGTCCCAGGTGGATTATAGGTCTTTGCATTGCTAAAAGTAAGTCTAACATCAGCTAGAAACTCCAAAGGGCTAGAGTAGTTCCCTGAATTGAGCTTGCTCTTTATTGTTCCCAAATCCATAGGGTTTTTAATAACATCAAAATAATCTGGAATGTTCAGTTTCGCCACATCAACAGGTGTATTAAACACCCAAGCATATTGCTGTGACATCAACTTCTTCAACAAGCCTTCACACTGCTTGAGTAATCCTGCATTAGCACTCGCACTCGTACTCTGGTTTGCTGACTCAAACCTTCCTGTGACACCACGATTCCAACCACGTCCCTTTGTCCCTGGCACAGAACTCAATGTAGATGGTTTCTTCACTTTACCCACTTTCAAAGCTTTCTTATGTGCATTATTACAGCTGAGTATATCGCTAGAAGATAACTTTGTGATGGCATTTACATTTTTGTTCTTCTGTGAGTAAACTTTATTTTGAAGAAGTCGAATCTGCTCAAGCTCTGATTTCAAGCGAAGCACTAAATTTTTTCTCTCAGAAAGAGACAATTTGGACAAGGGAATAACTTGTACGGGAATAGCAAAACCATCCCTTGAAGCCGAATTCAAATCAATCCATTTTCTCATGGGCGCTGAAAAATCCTCGGTCCAATCAATGCGCCCTGAGCTACCCGACCCTTCAGATTCATGATGTGGAGCAAAACTAGCAGAGTACCCCGGCGGAAATCTACCCTTCTTGGCCATTATACCCGTCTGACGCTCATTAACAAATTTGCCTCTGCATAAAATCACCGCCGAAAATTTTGCATTCACGCCCTTACTTATCTCCTAAACGAACAACAAGATGGTTTGCAGGGTATCATATCCATAAACTTACTCTCAATTTTATAAATTAAATTCTTGAAAATTTTTCCAGTTTTCACTGTGGGGAACAGTGAAAGGAATCGAGCCCGTACTGGAATTGCAAGCTAAAACAGTTAAACCAAACGAATAACTCTTCAAACAGCCATTCTTACCCGTCCCCCGCCCCAAAAAAGACTATCCAAAATTGCCCACTTAATCATTCTCTCGTCACACTTGCAGCCTCAAATATCTTAATTAAAAGAACAGCTAACACAATTCGCTAATACTAAAACGTTAACCTAAGCGTGATTACCTAACCACAGTCCACAAAGCAGCAAAATTTCGCCTTGGATTAGGAGACAATTTACATATAATTCTCAAACCCAACTTACGATAGACAACTCAATTTTAAAACTTACACGGGAACACGAAGGAAAAACCCAGATTCAGAATTCACAATTCCAAGCTATACCAGACTATAAATAAAGAGGTAAAAATAGAAATGGAGGAAATCAGTATTCTCAAACCCTAGCGTACACAAATTAATACTGGCTAAGAGGTAGTGCCTCGAATCAGAAGCGCAGGCCTCTGGATAAAAATTCCTCGAAGCCTCCAAACTCCACCACAGAGTGTAAGCAGAGAGAGAGAGAGAGAGAGAGAGAGAGAGGGAGCGTTTAGTCGCTCTTTTCAGAGAGATTAGCAGTAAAGGGCGGGTCGCTGGTCGTTTACTTATAGGCCCGACAGAGAAAGCAATGCCCCGCAATCGGCTAATCCAGCGGTGATGGCAGTGTGTAGGCGGTCAGCCGCAAGATCTGGATTTATCGAATTGTGTTCAAAACAGTCGGATTAACGTAGGTCCTGTTTGGTCTACGTTAATGAAATTTTTCGAAGAAGATAAAAGAGTGAGAAAGAAAGTTAAAAAAAAGTTGGGTGATGGCTCCAAACACCACCCAAACTTAATACGAATTTAATGAACTTGAATTGAGCAATGCGACCCGAATTATTCCAAATTCAATGAAAAAAAAGATGTTAATTAAATTCTTTAGTATTTCAAACCCATTAACCTGTTTATTAAGTTTAAAATACTTTAATAAATATTCTTTAGTAGCATTTTATTTTAAAATATTTTGACATATGAATTATAAAATTAGGTATTCGATTGTTTAAATTAAACTCAATAATATAAAACCTGTTTTTATCTTCATTTTTAGCAAAAATAAAATTGTGATGTTTTTGTTTCTTTATAGTATGGGTGATTCACAAATTGTGGTTGAATTCGTGTTAAGAAATTAACCTTTGAAATTGATAGTTTACGTGGAATATCTGTAACTCAATTTGACGTGTCGACTCACGACACGGCTTATTTAAATATATATATAGACACGCACTGTTAAAAGCCGTATGCTTATGTAAAAATTTATTTATAATTTATAAAATTAGCTTATTTTAAATAATAAAATAGATTTAATTAAAATTAACTTATAAAACCTTTAAAATAAGAAAATTTAAAAGTTCAAATGATTTTGAAAAAAGATGAGGGAGCAAAAATAATAAAAATTTTTTTAAAAAAAGTGGGAAATAAAATTATTAGAAAAATAAACAAAATATTTAAATAAGAGTGATTGTGTAACGTGACGTCATGCAACCAATACACACATTCGCTTATACATTATTATTCAGGATATAAGTTTGCTTTGTTTGTATAGCGTAAAATTGTGTAATTATTTCTAGTTTAATTCCATTTTTCAATTTTCTCTATTTTAATTTATCTTTAGACGTATCTTTCACAAAAAAAGATCATGTCAATTTATTTACTTTCTTATTTTAAATATTTTGTGTGTTTACTTTCGAAATTATTTTATTTTTTAATTTGAAATACAGTATCACTTATAAAATATATTTATATGCAGATAAAGTATATATAATTTAACCAAGTAATTAATGGAGCACGTAATGTAACAAAAAACGACAAAATATTTATTAGCTTTCTAATAAGTGGAATTTAAGAATGTTAATAGATCAAACTTGAGTTCTATTAAATTCAAGAGTATTTTTTTAATATAATTTAGATCAAATTTGTACCCTTAGTATTTTATTTAGAGAGTACTTGGTTAAATTTATTTTAAATAATTTATAGAATCACATAGCTTGTCGGACGATTTTAGAGCTCATAGGTTAATATATACATCTTAGTTTTAAAAATGAATTAATAAAAATATTTGAATAAAAACATTTTATAAGATTTTTTAAAATTTTATAATAACAACCAATTACAATTTTTAATATAATATAGATAAAAATAAAATAAATATTATTAATATAATATAATTCAATATATTTATGTATTTTTAGTATTCTATAAAGAAATAACACATATGATGTTTGAAAATAAATTGAAAAAAGTTAACTTTTTTTAAAAAAGAATTTATGAGTTTTAAATATTTTATTTTAAAAATTTATAATTTTTTTCATTAAAAATAAAAAATTGATTAAATATTTTTGAAGAACTTATAAGTTTTTAAACATTTTATAAGATGTTTTGAAAAATTTATAAACTCACATAAACATCATTTTTTGTTTAATTTTGCTATTTAATACAAAATTAAATTGTGTTTAAGAATCAATTTGAGTTTGAGTAATTCCTAATGTAATTTGTAAAAGAACTACGAGCCATGTTTAGATAACAAGTTTGAGAGGTGGGGGAAAAATGCAGGGAATATATGTGAAAAAATCAAAATGTAAAAGTAAAGATGTGACAAAAATTGTTAAATAGCATGTTAAAAATACATGTATTTTAGCAGCATGGAAAAAGAAAAACCAGAGAGAGATGAACATCCAAACAAAGAGACACTCTTTTTTTTTTTTTTTACCCCTTCAAAACATTTATCTTATCTGCAATGTATGTATTTTAATTTAAATATAACAATGACAACAGCCTTGTTGCTCTTTTTATTAATGAAATATGGCCCATAAAATTTTCTCTTTTTTATTTAATTATTATCATTAAATTTAAAATTCTTGACAATTCATTAATGGCGTGAATTCCAAATAGATATATCACCCTAACACTCACAAATAAAGATTTGATTAAGACCATTTTTTCTGAAATATTAGTGGTACTCAGTTCCCAACACAAACGTTAATTTTTACAAATAAGCGAAAGTATTTATTTTCTGTGCTCTGACATAAATACATACGATATTACATAGTATGAAATCATTTGTAACACGTTACTGAGACAAAAAATTTTAATTTCGAAATTTTCTATTTAAACATAACCTAAAAGGTGCCCAGACAAATTTCTGGATTAATAAGGGTTTGTTTGGAAGGCGGTTTTTGGTGTGAGATGATATTTGATGAAAGTACCGTTTGAATAAATAACATGGATGGTTGTAAAATTTTAACATTTTAAAATTTTTAATTTATTTAAATGTATATATAAAATATATAATAATATTTAGATGACACGATTGTATAAAGATTAAATATTACTTTTTTAGGATATAAATATATATAAATATGAGTACATATATAGATATAACTATTGATTTGATTTGATTTTGGTGTAACAAATAAAAAATAATTACTTAATTACATATATGTAAGAATATAAAAATTTAAATTTAATTTTTTAAAAAAAATTTTGTCGATATTTGGAAATATAATCTTAAATAAGACAGTAGGAGAAGAAGAAACGGCTACAAACATAGCCAAAATTAATCTACACCAAACGGCCCCTTATCTGAGAATGTTCCATTGCGTTGCGTGTTGCCGCCAAAGCAAGTTGACAAGATTATGTGGATGCGTACAATTCGAGGAGAAGCTGAAATTCAGTCAAAGCACGTGACCCGATTTCTGGACAAGGTACGGGAACATTCGAGGTGACCAATCGGCGTCACGTGCTTGTATCCGTCAATCATGCAGGCAATGTTTGATATTTTAAGTTTTTATGTCGTACTTCTTTGTTAAGATCCATAAATAATATCTATGCTTCTAATTGAATAAAACAATAGCGTCGGTTAAATTCCGTAGTTTCGAATTTTAGCTTGTTCAATTGCGTCGGATATATTTGTTTTTAAATTATAGCGTTTGTTTTGAAAAATTTTTATCTCGATAATTATGTAAAAGTAAAAAGGAGTGGAGATAAAATTTTAAAAATTATAGTGTGCTTTTTAAACGCTCTTGCTCTAATAATTATATAAAAATAAAAAATATATAAAATTTAAAAAATTATAATAATTAAGTGTATTTTTTTTTAATTATTAAATTTGAATATAAATATGGTCATAGTCGGTAGACAGCCAAATGTCTGAACCTTTCGGGATTTGCGTGGACAATCAAAGCCCATTCAATTAGGCCCATATCACAGGGCTCAGAGGCCCAACATTGAAATTAATATAACAAGGTACAACGTCCCGCGCCACAAGTCCGCAACTCAATCTCGCAACGCAATCGGCAGATCCTCTAGTGATTAGTGTTTCAATCCCTTTTATGTACTAAGCAAAAAACTTCATCAAACAAGGACAGCGTATCCTTTAAAATTTAAATTTATGTTTATTTTCAAATTATAAACTTTAAAAATAAACTTAATTATTAAAATTTTTAAAGTTTATTTTTCTACCTTACTTTATTGAGACAGAACATTTAAAAATATACACTAAAATTTGTACTAAAATTTGTAAATAAACAAAAGTGCGCCGAACACTCTCTCTCTCTCTCTCTCCCCCCGTCTACTTTGGCCCATCAAATGATGTTTTCGGAATATGGAATTCCGTAATTTTGGATTTCAATTGTAGGGTTTGCGCGACAGAACAGCACATATGCTTTGCTCCTTCAAGTCACACTTATGCTATGTTTAGTTCTTGGAATTCACAGAGGAAAAGAAAAGAAACGTTAAGTAAAATTTTTTTACATATTTAATTAATAAAGAAAATCTTATAAAAAAAAAAATTAGAAAAAAATTGTGTTTAAAAAGAATTCATTTTTCTTACAAAAAGATGAAGAAAATAGAAGGAAAATTATTATAATTCTTATTTCTTCTTCAAAATTTTATCAATTCTATTTCTTTCATCAATTTCTTTATTATTTTTTTCTCAAATTATAAAAAAATTTAATTCTAAATTTTTTTTAATTTTATTTTCTTTTTAAAAGATTTTTTTTTTCTTATTAAAATCCTTTTCAACCAAACAATATATCTACCGTTGTATTTCTTTCGTTTTCTTTTTCTTTATCTGTCATTTTCCTTTTCACGCTCATTTCTTCAAACCATACATACTTTTAAGGTGTCATGATTTCCATTACAGTTTATACGTTGACTACAAGATATGAACAGTGCCTCTGCTCAATGTTGTTCCTACTTAATCCAATTCATCGTAGATGGCAAATGCAATACTCCCAGTTGAAGAAGTCGAGAAACAACTGAAACATATTGTTCTGGAATGGCTGCTATTGCTTCAAATACAGGAAGGCTCCTCTGGAGTTGTGTGGCATACGGTAATTTCACTATTGTTGGAATGTAACCTCTGCTTGGGTAGATTGCCTGAGATTATGATTGTGAGGACTAGTAACTGAGGTTGTCTGTTGCTCTTTTTCTAACTTATTATAGGAAGTGTTGTTTCCTCTTGTGATCAGTGAATGTGAATAAATAAATATTTACTTGGCAGTGGAGAGATAGTTTGCAACTGGAATAAAGAATCTGTTGAGAGCCTATAAATTGAAATCCTTGTCTATATCACAACATAGATACAAACATATGTGTGCCTACTTTGAGCAATTTAATTCGTGAAAAGAATAAACTAATCCTCAATCACCACTTCACTCTGAATCATGAAAATATGTACACTGTCATGCTGCATAAACGGTCATTTCATCCAATGAAGGTTTAAGGATTATTAGAGTTTTATGTTTCTCTTCAACTGCAGACTCATAGTTTAATTTTAGGTTCATGTGTTTTAGTGGTAACTGGCCAAATAGAAAAGCAGCATTTGTGAAAAGGTGAGAGAACAGTCACATCATTTATTATACCATAAAGTGCACTTAACTCTCCTGTACATCATTGGCTGCCATAACATTTCCTTAACAGGGTTGATGTACAATAGACAAGTTTGTCTCTACTCAAGTCCCAACAGCCAGCCCAAGGTAGTATTTTGTTGATTGAAAATAAAATGCAAATTGAGCTGCATATTCTAGCAAAATATAGATTTCACCACTAATTTTGCGACGTCCCCACTTTTTTGGGTTAAGGGCAGATCAGCATTTCAGCAAACTGCATATTAGGAGACATTTATTAGAATGCCAAATTAAAAATTGCACGATATTTTGACTAATTATCCATGTCTGAGATCGAAGCCATACGTGCAATAAATGAGAACCACTTTCATTATGGGACAATAGGGAAGAATTACGTCAATTAGTACAGTTTCATGGCTGATATGTATCATTTCAAGGGTTAATTAGTACAGTTTCAACGTCTAGACTACAGGTCTTAATTATATGAAAGTACTCTCAAAATTTTCAAAACATTCATTTAAATCCTTGTTACTCGACAACTTTGGTTCCGATTGGATGGTTCCTATCTCACTTTAAGAAAATGTTACATTAGCATCTGTCTGGAAAAAAAATCACTCAAGAAATTTGGGCCTAAAAGTTTTTCTCCTCATGCGTCTGGCTTATATCCATTTTATTACAAAAAAAATTTTTCACTTATTCATCAAACTATATTTCTAAAAAATAAATAAGCATTGACTGACACTAAGTATTAATATTATTTGAAATAAGCATCACAACCTCATTAACTGACACGAAGTATTAATATTCAACATCAAGTTTAAGAGAACAAATTTAAAACCAAAATTTATAAATAAGCATTGAACTTTTTTTTTTCTGAATTTTGATTTTGAAATTTGATATTTAGGAGATAATTGACAACATTATCATGACTTAAGGTTATGTTTGGAACCAAACTTTAATTCCAAACCATCATCTCAAATTTCACGTCACCAAACGTATTATTCAACAATATTTTCATCTAAATTCAAATTCAAACTTTTCCTCTCTTATATATATAATTAATTAATTATTTTAAATCATTATACCTACTCACAATCAAATCTATATCTACACATATACTCACATTCATTTTTATTTATACTCTATAACTTAATTATTATCTTTATAAACTATCATATCATCTGATTATTATTATATATTTATTCAAATAAATTATACTATTAATTTCATTAAAACATTATTAATTTTTGTAGGGCTTCAACAAATAGTTTTATTAATTTTGGATGAGGGCAAAATGCAGTCAGAGCCACTAAAATGAAAGGAAAAATTAATTTGAAAAAGCACACCAAAAATATATAGAGTACCAAGTATTATGATTGGTAGTGAAAATATTTAACTCCATTAATCAATTCTTAAGTAAGAAAATTCTAACCAGACTACACTAACTGGTAGAAAGTAGTTTGATCAGCACACTAGATATAATTTCATTCTTCGTATATAATACTCAGCTGCAAATATTAAGGTGCATGCAGAATTAATTATACTATATTACTATGATTAAAGGCCATTGGTCCTTATTGAAAAGTCAAACTTATAATAAAGGATAAAAATATGAATCAAATAATATTTTTACAGTAATAACTAAATTCAATATTTATACACTCGAATAACTTCTCCAATTTTTCTTTCATCAACTTCTATCTCAACATTTCCATTTTTTCAATTGTCTTTTTTTTTTCCTCAAATTTCTTCACCACTCACAAAATGTCTCCACTTCTTCTATTATTTTCCTTTTCAGTTATCTCAAATCTGAAATTGTGAAATTTTGATTTGATAAAAACGTAAGGCTTATCATAATTTTATAAATTTCATTCCATCCTCATTCTTTATTAAAATTAAAATTTAATTATATGTATTTACTAATTATTTTGCACACACATTAATTGTACCTTCTTCCCTAGTTTATTACTAAATTTGTAGCCAATTACACCCCAGAATTAGATTAAAGGTACATTAATAAAAAAAAACCCTTTGAAATCCTTAATTATATGGGTTAAATAATTAATGAATAATAATCGTTAGTGGCAAATAGTGTCGTGTGGGAAAAAGTTCGTTTAGAGCCATGTCACACGGTGTATGCCTTTTTGAAGCATAACGCAGTACTGTATAAAATGTGAAATACAGTCATTAATTTTTGCAAAAATATATTATAAACAAATTCTACATGTTAAATATTTATCAAATAATTTATAGTTTCCCATATATAAGAAAATAAAACAATATAAAAGAATTAGTTAATATTGAGCTATTAAATTTGTAATAAATTAAGAATTTTAATACTAAAAATTTTAGAACTTCAACAATAAAAATTAGAGAAATTTAGCAATATCTAACCACTAATTTTTTTTTTAAAAAAAATCAAAATCTAAGCAATCCTCATTCACTTAATTTGTTAAAATTTTAAACTATTAGCAATAGTCAACTATAATTCAGAATTTTTTTAATTTCAATCTTGCCAGGCTATTTAAGGAACAAAGAAGAAGAAAAGAAAAAAAATAAAAATCAACAAAAGAAGGAAAAGAAGAAAGATAATAAAGTAAAAGCAAATTAAAGAACAACAAGAACAAAAATTAAAGGACAAAAGAAAACTACAAAAAAATTAACACGTACTTAAATTATTTAGAAGATGTCAATGGAGAGAGTGAACGTGTTAAAAGAAAGCCAAGTCATTTTAGGATTTGTTTGAAGCAAATAACAAAAATTTAATAAATTCTTGAAAATAGAGTAGAACGTACCATCCGATACTAGAAAGTAATTATTGTGTGTTAGACTTGTTCGTAGCCCCAAAAATGAGACTCAACAAAACTTAAGTGAATCTTCGATTTTTATGGTTGTTTTCTCTCTTTTTTTTCTTTCAAAAAAGTTGAGGAAAAAAATCTTAAAAATTTCATCTTCAATACAGTGCTATTCGCTCCGTGCGCCAAGGCATGTTGTAAATGTGCCATATTAAAGTTGGTGTCATTTCTAGTGAATAACGCCACCACTACTTCGAACCATTAACAATTATGTTATGAACGTGACTTTGGAAAAAGAAACTAAGAATATTAATTTCTGCACTGCTCATAAATTTCTTCTAATTCTTGATACTTAATTACCCTTCATCATTTGGTGACGTGGCATGGACTCCGTCTTCCCTAAGTTAACTATTGGAACATTAAAGAAGTCATCAATGGATGAGAGGACGAACTTAATTAAGATTTTAACATATGATATAATGAGCCCCAGACTGATATTGCTGACCAAATCACCTGATAATAAGCTCTATGTAATAATTAGAAAAAGTGTTGACCAAATCACCTGATACTGTTGTGAATTTATGGTGAATCTGGGAATCCCTTGTCCCACACTCTAAATGCCCAAACCCAGCGCCGTGGTGACGTCCAGTTTCCATGCAAATCCTGCAAATTCCATCCTCCACACATCGCATGCTAATGTTCTATTCCAAATTTGCCCATCCCTTGTCTGCCGGCTCATCCTCACTCTGCATGCGAATGAAGGGCTAAAATTGGGCAATTCTTCTTTCACCGCCAACCACACGGTAATCTCAATATTCTCCGCCGCCTCTCCTTCCGCCACCATTTTCCTGTACGCGTCGTTAACCCACACCACGTTGTTCGTGCCGTCGGATACGAACCCAGGACACTTGTCCGCACGCAGATTGTTGATCTTCTCCCAGTCTGAAAACCCTAACCCTACTCCGCCATCTGTGAATGCATCCGTCACGCATTCCACGGTTATCCACGTCTTGATCACAGATCGAACGCTTCCAGAAGCCGCCGTCACACCACCAACGATGCCGCCGCCATCCAATACTTTATCACTAGTTTCTTCTTTTACTAAATTCCAGTTTTTTCCCTGAATTTCTTCGGCAGTACTGTTATTATCGCAGCTCTTATCGTTCTCCGGCATCAACTGAAGCGTCACCACACCTCTCTCTGGAGAAGAACCGTCTTCGAATCCTGATTTTTCCGGCGGTGACGGTCTTCCTGCCTCTCTAGTAATTTTAGTCTCCGTACTTTGTCGATCGCGAAACCTAACGTACTTCCTCTTCTTTCTCTTTCCATTTCTGATCGCGCCGCCCCGATCCGCCGCACACGGAACCGCTTCTCCACTGGCAGGCTTCGGCGCAATCGGCCTGAATCTGAGCATAGCCCAGTTAACGGCTGAGTAACGATTCTCCGACGATTCCTCGGCGCAACTACCACGCATCGATTGCAGCCAATACGCTTCCGCAACGCATTAATCAGGAAACCGGGAAAAGCCAAAGATTTATTGAATTTCCTGGTTGAAAAAAAAAAAAGTGAAGGTGGCGTACCAAATGGCGACACATGTTGGATGCGTTTTCAAAAAAGACGGGTTAGGTAAATGAGAATCAAGGAATGGAAAAGCGCGACGTGGGCGAGGCATAGGGACAGCTGTTGCGGGATAGGGAATAATGGTGTTGTGTTGTTTCAGTAGTGGTGAAGATGGGAATGTTCCAGAGCCGTGAGGACACGTATATGGCTAAGCTTTCTGGCGTTGACAATGGTGAAAGTTACAGTTGAGCGGAGTGCACATTCCTCCACTACCCCGGCCATTTCTTTGTAGTTGGTGGCATGCGTAAACAATTTTAATATATAATTTATTTTTTAATGTAAAATTGTAATAGTTTTTACAAAGTTTAAGGTGCAAATGCAAAGGGTATATTTTAGAGTGGAAGTGTCGGAGTGGACCCTTCCGCGGCCTATGTGTTGAGTTGCCTGTAGTGAGAGAGTAGAATATAACACACTCGGCTCATTTTTATTTCACATGATTAATTCGAATAAATTATTTTATCAAATATAATTATGTATTCATTTTTACGAGTAAAAATTCGTGATAAATGATAAATTCATAATAAAATAATTAAAATAATAACAATCTCATTCACGGGTATGATAAAATAATGTTAAAGTGTGAACATGACTTCAATGTCATCATAGATGCAAACATAATATTTAACTAATAAAATTTAAATTTATTAAAAATTAATTACATTTATTAATTATGATAAAAATAAAGTGATTGTATTTTTTAGAATTTAAATACGAAAAAGGAAAATATTTATAAATTAAATTATTTAAAATGTAGAGAGAGAGAGAGAGATATGGGAGTAAAGAAAAGGAAAAAAATTCAAATTTTTACTGAGATACATAAGAAAAAGTGAAAAAATAAGATCAAAGAGAGAAAAGAAAAAGTACAGAAAATATGGATAATTTGTTAACTTAACATTCAATACAAAAAGTTAGTTATTATAATAGTAATAGAGACACATTCGTTGCACATGATTTAAAAATTAAAATGTAAATAAAAATATAATAATAAAAGATAGATGGATTAAATATTATTAAAATTTTTTAAAAAAGTAAAAACAGAAATTAAGTTAGTGGAAGAAAGAAGACGTGAGTTTATAGCAAAGTGGAGAGGTTGAAAAGTAATTTAATTAGAAGGGTATGATTAGGAATTCAATTAAAATGCCAATCACTCCCTCCCTCATTCAGTAACAGTATAGATATAAATTTTATTTTTATGTAAATATATTAAAAATATATTACATAAATTTAATTCTATGAATTGTTATTTAGTAAAAATTAAATACTCTATGTGTACATAATCTTTGTTAATCATAATAATACATAAATCTATCATATTATAAAAAATTCAATAATTTATACTTTTAAAAACTTAAATAAAAAAATCAGTTTTCAAAAAATAGAATTGTATAAGACAGCATGTACAAAATGAGAAAGAGGAGGGGTGGGGGATAAAAATTAGTAAATTAAAAAATAAAAAGCGAAATTATAAAAAGAAAAGTGGAAAGAAATAACAAACAAAGAAGGAGAACATTTTAGTTATAATTTAATATTTAGAATAAAAAAATCGTTGCCATATCACTTACACTTAATATACAGTACTGATTAATGATAACTAGTAAATATCACACACTCTATATGTGTGCAAAATTAATTTATAAATTATCTAATTATATTAGTTAATATAATAAAATAAAAATTATCTAGAAATTAAAAGCATGTTTTATATTTAAAAATAAAACTAAGATAAAAAGATAAAATTAGAAAGAAATTGAGGGTTAACAAAACAAAGATAAAAAAAAAAACAAGTTTGAAGAAACAAAAATATTAAAAGAAATGAATAGAAAATAAAAGAGAAGAGATGAATAATTTTGTAATTTCAATTTGTGCATATAATTGAAGTTGATTAAGTTTTGATGATCATTGTCTCAGAGTAGCTAATTTAATTGGAGAATGGTGGGGACGAGAAGAAATTAGGGGGGCGACTTTGTTTGTAGGTCGACCTTGCTAGTTGATCAGATTATTTGTTCACTAATTTAGTATTATTTTTCCTGACAGCGTGGTTTGACACAAACAATCACGCTGTGACGTGTTCATTCGACGCTAATTAGAGAGAAAATTAATATTTATATTATTTACAAATCACAAAAACAAACAAATCAAGCATATATACAATTTTATGAATACTATTCAATTTCGCACACTCAACATGTGCAGTTAAATTATGTACAAATTACTTGATTTAATATTATTATATGTTTCATCATGAAAACAATTTCATTCAAACGCAGCTAATTAGGCAATTAGTCTTATAATTAGTGATAATTAACCCATAATACACCTGGCAAGTTTGCAAATGGCAACGGGGATTGACACTGGTTGTTCCTCCCTCAACTCTTTGGCGGCGGCCACTATCGGACTTTGCCGTGGCGCATGTTGTCCAGTCCATGCTGTTTTGAACCCTAGGGTGGATTTTTTGGTACATAATGGTAAACAGTGTTTATGGTGGAAGTTTTCATGACGTTAATGCCTTCCCTTCCATGTGCCTCGACCATTCAAATCTGAGCTACAAAGTTCAATTATTGTGTTGTTTGGGTTTTCTAAAATTGTGATTCTAGTGTGGTAGGATGGTGATGGGGTTTTCCAGCGTGGTGGCCCATGTTTGCAGCGGTCGTGGTGCCCGCTTGTGGCAGGACAAGAAGTAAAATATCAGTGGAGTAATCACTCTATTAGATAAGATAAGTGGGGTGGTTATATTAATTAATTGGTATATTAAATTTTTGTCCATTATTGTTGAAGAATGTGTGATGGCAGAATACTTATTGGTCCTTGTATTGCAAGCCACTGAACCTGTTTATAACTGCTACACTCTACTAATATATATATATATATATATATATATTATATCTGCCATCGCACATTGTGTATATATGTGTATATATATTACTATCAATAGTAACAGGTGCTGTTATAATAACAAATCTGATATTGTTAATATTAATAATGTGATGTTATTATAATAACCCCAAAACTTTCAATACTATTTTAGTAGGAGATACTTATAAATTACAAAATTTATGAATTTTAAATGACACTTTGTATAAAAATTTAAATTATAATGAATATTTAAAAGAAGAAAAATTAAAGATAAGTGGTTTTTAAATAGTTAAAATTAGAGAGAAATTTTGGTAAAAGTAACGTGTTAAAAAATCAAGTGAGAAAGCTAATAATAATAAAGCTGATAATAACCCATGAAAATTAATATATAATAAAAATATTATACTAAAAAATTGTATATCGACAAAATAATAACAACAACAATAGTAATATTGCTGTTACTATTCTGCAAAATAATTCCAATCATTCTAATAATAATAATTAGTTTGATTATAAGACTAATACTTATAAAAATATATAATTACAATATCAACATTGATGATAATATTAACAACATTACTAACAATTATACCATTTTTTATTACAAAAACACAAATAATTACTTATTATGTTAACTTCATTTTTTACTAAATAACTATTTGTTACATTACTATAATAATTACATTATCTTTTGAGTATCATTATTTGCACCAATATCTTATTTCTCTCGAAACAAAATTTTCTCATTTTTTCTCAAGAAAATTTTTGCTTCTGAACAAAAAGTGCCAACCAATTGCAGCCTAAAGTTCTTTCCCAACTCTTCATTAATTTTGTAATTTTTTCTTTAAAAATATTTTGTATAGATGAAAGAATTTTGTCAAACATGTAAACTTTTGCATTTTTTTGGTTTCTAAGTGTGTACCTCTTCATTGATTTTGTAATTTTTGCTTTAATTTTTTTTTTTTTTTTTATGGATGAAAGTATTTTGTCAAACATGTAAATTTTTGCATTTTTTTGATTTCTAAATGTGTCTTCAGGTATGGAGATAAAATTTCAGTAATTTCGATAAAAAAAAACAAAACAAACAAAACCTATATTATCATTACTTTTCTTAGGTCATTCCCTATGAATACGAATCCATATCAGTAGTCCATTATTGATGTTAATTATTTTAAAAAAATCTCGTCACATTATACAATCATTAATTTTATGCTATTTGTAAAATATACATTATCCACACACAACTGATTGATATAAATGAAAAATCATCATTTTTTGCTATTTAATTTATTAATTCAGCAATAGGCAGCGCGAACTCGACGGCGTTTCGGTCGGGCAAGCGGACACAACTGCGGCGCCGCTACGAAAAATCCGGAACATAGAAAATGCTTTAGGCGGCGGCGATCATTAGATAATCCGCGGCAGCTGTGACTTTCCGAATCACTGTAACATATTGTATAATAAAATTTTTAATTTAATTTAAATCAAAAAATTTACCTTTTTAAATATATGATATATTAATTATTTCTTTAAATATTATATTTATTAACAACCTAATTAATATATATATATATTTATACACATATATTCATTTATATATATATATATATATTTTAAAAATTAATCATTATTTTTATATATTATAACATCATCTAATATTTAAATTGTTATTAAATTTAAATTAATTTTTTAAAAATATGTAATTTATTAATTATTTTTATAAATATTAAAACTTACAATCAAATATATATTTATATCATAAAATTAATCATTATATTTATATATTACTATATTATCTAATATGATTATATATTTTAAATATATATATAAAATAAACTAAAATCTTTCAAAAGTCAAAAAATTAATTTTAAATGTATTATAATCAATTATCACTGTCAACAAAACGCTCTCCCAAACAGTCCAAAAACATTTCCAATGTTTTGTCTATTTCTTTTGGGTGCTATCACATCGTAGTAGAAGTGCGAATTAATTCGCATAGGGAGATAGTGTGGGTCCCCGGAAACGCAGCGTATCTTAGGAAATGGATTTGGGCAGACAGTTTTGCGATAGCGTGGCCCCATTGATTTAATGCCGCTTAAGCCGTTGGGAATTTGTTGGATTGGCTACGCGTGTGCTTCCCACATGCCGTTTCGTGGTCGAGGATGATGACACGATGACGTCACAAAATTTTGACAAAAATAAAACGAAAACGCTTCCCATGAATTTGGTTTGTTGGCGCAAGGTTTTAAATGTGTTTCTTTAAAACTGTATTAAAATAAAAAGGAAAAAAAAATTAGAGAACTTGAAATTATAATGGTAGTGTGACGAATCCCAGAATTAATTTAAACCAGAGAACCGCTGATGCTCTGCAGCAAGTATATATATGATACCCAACAGATCAAATTCAAAACTGAATGACATTACATGACATGCCACACCATTTACTTATCCTCAAAAACAACGACAATCCGCCATAGTATCTCATAAAGCAACTCGGCAGTTACTCTTCAACTGAGAACTAAACAAAAGTATCCCATCAATCTCGAGTCTGAATTTCTTATTCATTGTCAAATTGGAAAAATTGGTGGCGCATTGCCAATAAACAATGGCAGCTGCATTTGTGCAGCAGGGAAAATAATTATTTGCAGACCTCTAACCTTAGAAGACTAACGGCAAGTTAATCACGGAAATCTAATTGACAACATCGAGTACCAACTTTCGGGACTTGAGAACAGACCACTTCAAGCGCCTATAATAACCAGCTTGCAGAAGCGCCAGTGAGAGAACAAGTATCCACTTGAATCCCATCTGCGGTGCCAAGCTAGCAAGTCAAGAGTCGGATAAACAAACGACTTGCACAATTTTTATCTACAACACAGGAGGGAGAGATTACCAGTTTCCTCTCTTCCATTTCGGGCTCTGCTGCCCAAGATAGAAATGAAACCACATCCTTCCCCATCTAGAAGGATCAACAGAAGAAATGAAAAGAAAATGAATGAATTTCGTGATAAACAAAGACAATTGCCACTAAAATTCAATCAGCACGTGCATGTAAAGACAAGAATGCAGACACCGTAAAAATGTGAAATAAAAACGTGAACAAGAATAGCCAGTGGACTAACCTGAGCTTCAGTTGCCGGGGTACCATCTTCATACTCAACAGCACCATCATTAAGCATTTTAGGCATGGCTATAGCTCCCCCAGGGAAGTAAGGATTATAATGCAGTCCTTCACGAATCTAAAGTAGAAAATAGCAGCTTATTTATTTTATCAGTCCAACAAACATCCTAACATAAATCACAACACTATCACAGGAGATTTTGGCAATGTTACAAGTTCATTCACGAAATACACTTGGCCTGGGGATAAAGGACAAAAACAATACAAAAAGAGAAAAACCCCAGCTTATTTTGACAAAAATTTGAAAAGAAAACCAAAAAATGGAACAACCAACCAGGATTTAGCATGACAAGGTTGGATGATCAGAACCCCTCCAGCCAACCAATTAATACCATAGGAAACGAACACAGATACAATAGAAGTGTAAACAAATATGGCATCTGCTTCTTCCCATTTCCTCAGTTGCCAAGAGAATGTAACAGAAAATGCAAAACTTTTACCAGTAAATAATGTTAACAGTTAGATAAGGATCAGATATTCTTGGATGTACACAAAATTCCAACAATAGGACATTTGTTTTTCAAGTAAAATAGATGAAAGATCAGTCCAAAGAACTTACTGAAACACCAGCTGGAGGATCACGGTATCCGGTTAGAAGTGCAAAAACATAATTTTGACCACTGTGACGAGCCTGAAAGGGCAGTAATTTGAAATTAGACAAAACAGATGGAAAAGGACTTCGGAAAAAAACTACCTGGCTGGAAAGGCAGGAAATACTTTGGTAACGAGACTTAAATCTGGAGGATAGGCACCTCCATTTGCAAACCTAGCAGCTTGTTCATTTGCATATGGTGCAGGAAAACGATCACTCAGTTTTCCAGGACGAGTAAACATCTCCCCCTCATCATTAGGCCCGTCAACAACCTCAATCTCAGCTGCCATAGCCTTAGTTTCCTCCTCTGTGTAGGCCACACCCACCAAGTCACGATATGAAATTAAGGACATGGAATGGCAAGATGCACATACTTGTTGGTAAACCTGGTGACCCCGACGAATCCTGTTTGGAAGTAACCACAATATCTCAGTACAACAATGGTGAAATAAGTGCACAGTTCATGTAATGCATAAAAACTGAAAATATCCAAGTGCATAAATGGGGCTAGAACTTGATGCAAAGCAGAGATTTATTTGCATAATATTTCGTTGAAACAGCAATAAATAATTGATAACTTTCTTGATAGTTTATCAACATATGAAATGTTTCCGTCATTCACGAGATTTTATCATGCTTCATTTTTTCCTTAGCATGTGCTGGGGATTCAGAGTTCAATGATTCATCTTTTCCTTCTAGTAAGAGAATATTACCAGCATTTAGTTAAAAGAGAACGGATATGAGAAACAAGTATTCAGTCGAAAATGACTAACGTTATAAAAGGTGGTAAAGGATGAAAGAACACAAAGTAAGCTTTGGTTTTGGGGGAAGAATAGTGCATGTGGGGGCATTAAGGCTGGTATCACCTGACAATGACATGCAGTGATTTTTGGAAGTCCAAAAAGAACAACAAATTGATCAAATATCCATCTGTAATGGAGACAAGTTCTGGTAACTTGATCACTCCAGAATCACATATTTTACAAAAATAAGAAACCTACCTTCCAATGATAGAAAAGGTACCAAAAGGAAAATATTCACAGAGGTACAAATTTTGACAGCATATAGAAGAGGCGAGGATTGATCGTAAAGACATTTGTTGAATGGAAGAATTATATCATATATTATTGAAAAAACCAAAGCTCATACTTATAATATGAGATTAGAGTTAGATTATAAATATTCTTCAAGGAGTTTGGCTCCAAAGTTACTTCTAATCTTATAAAAGAGGAAGTATATGATAAAGTAACATTCTTAACTAAGAACATGATAAAGGTCAATTCTAACACCAATTCCTAGTCTAACACTTCCCTCAAGTTGAACATATGAGTCTTGATTGGAGTGTTCATAGCAGGCGAAATTCAACAAGCATACAATAGACATAAACTACAGTTTATCTATGATGGATAATGGACATATATCAAGAGTTGTACATGACAGATGGGCAGACAGAAGCCACTCATTATCAGTTATGTCACAAATAGATTACCACGATGTTGAATAAAAGAATTAATTTGAGTATAATATAGAAAAACCCAAACTGCAAATTTTCATAATATGGTATTGGAGTATTACAAATAAACTTTTAATCATATAAAACGGGAGTTTGAATCCAGTGTTACTTCTAATCCTACAAAATCTAACATTATGAATATGATGAAAGTTCTATTCTAACACAAAGTCCTACTCTTAACTATATTTAACCTATTGTTTAATAGAGATAAATTAACAAATATTTCAGAATGAATCTTGCGTTGGTAAACAAAATATTCAAGTACTATTTTAAAGATAACAAGGAACTCACGAAGCATGGTCGTATGAACTTAGAATGCCCTTGTGAGGCCAAGGGTAGCCAGGGACGTCCAAACCATGCTCAGCCTCATCACAGGATGAGATTGTTGCAAAACTTAACAGCCCTGATACACCTGCTCCAAAGAGGGCAAATGCTCTAAAGGATTTCATAGCAGTAGCTCCAGCACCTTTATTCTCTTTCTTGGAAACAATAGACAACCAAATTGAAGAAGACTGAAACAGGAAAATGAAGTTGGAGTCACTTCTTTTCTGAAGCAGAAGAAAGAAAAAAAGAATTCATTCAGCAACCTTGCAAGCAGAACATGCCAACCCATGGTTATCTTAATTATTGATATATTACAAATTGTTCTCATAACGTTTGGTGAAGAATAGAGGACAACTAGAATGCAACCCTTGCAATGCAGATAAAGATAGTATTCAAGCTCAGCAATATCAGTTGGACCATCTCTATGACAAAATTCAGTTTGTGTCCAAAGCAGAAACAGAGGCATTACTACTGAGCAATAACAGACCTCATAGAAAAAGAAAATACAGATTAGAATTTTTATATTGTTTGGTGAATAAAGTCTCTCTTTCAGCCACTGAGGGACTGCTTTTCCTCCAAACATCTTAAACAAGCACACTGCTTATTCAGAAGAAGCAGGGAATAAACAAAAGAAAGGGAAAGGGCAGGCAATGAATATATTAAAACCAAACACAACAGATATACAATAGGAAATGAGCAGCATTTTCTCTGGTAAACCCACAATAAAGAAAGAGAGAAGCTTCTTTAAAAAAGTTATTCATGTCACATCTAAATTACATTTAGGAAAGAATTGGCCAAATTTAAAGTTATTAGATGTAATATTAAATCCTTTAATCAAAAACAAGACACAAGCAAGAGATGAATTTTCTTTTCTCAAGGAAGGCAAATGCTGGGAGCCTCAAGTGATTAAAGTTCTCCATTTCTTGCATTTTTGATATATCATATACAAGCAAAAAAATTGCTTAAAGATGAATGTCATTTGTAGCCAAACATGAAATGCAAAGTGATAGAGGAACTACCCAATCAATGCACAGGATAATACTTGATGGAAATCACAGGCAATAAGTATCAATTCAGTAGGCCATATTTCCTCTAAAAATTATTCATTTATTAGATAAATGATATGATGTATGTGCTAGTGATTATGTCCTCTTTGATAAATGATACTAGGCAAGCATGCCGTAGGGCACAAAAGAGGTGCTTATGTATTTCTTCAAAAAAAATTGGAATAAGTACGACAAAACAGTACTTTTGGATTATGATGTGCCATGTGATGATACAATGAATTACATTGAAAAATTATCATTTAGCAACCCATATTCTTATCAAAAGCAACTATTTCAACACCAAAACTCCTTGATTCCCAAGTCTCAACTGGTAAAGAAGTCAACTGTAGATGCCACTTATCTCAGATGATTGATCCCAGGTAATTTCATAGGGCTTCCATTGGTCTTAGTTACAGCAATACTATTCTGATTTCCCTAGTTTTTATCCTAGATGGTACTCTATAACATGAACTTTCTTTCTTCCAGCTCAAAATCTTAAGAAAAATACTATTTTTCCACCGATAGCGAATCTCCGGTATACTTCCTTTTCCTAGGGAGCAAATATCATTTCCTCCCTACTAGACTTTCATTTTAGACAGACTTGTACTGAACATGACACGAAAGGGTGTTATTCTGCCTTAGAGCTAAGCACTTGTTCCCAGTCCATAGCAGCAATTAAATTTTCATCTTTTCACATATCAAAAGAGCCATCCAAAAGAAAATAAACGCGGGGAAAACAAAAAAAGTCCTCTAAAAGCCTGATTTAGTTCGATTCCATTATCAATTGCAATAAAACTGTAAACAGCAGCCGAAATGGGTAAATCAGTCATAGTACTGTAGCCAATAACTTTCTTATAGATGTTAATCTACTCCCCAGCATGCTAAGTGTAAGACCGGAAGCAAAACAAAACTATTAAAAACCACCATACCGCGGCTTGCCAATCAAAAACAAAACCACATTCACGTTCTCACATAAAAAAAACCCGAAAATCACATTCATGCATCATTTGCAGCTTGAATTCCTAAATTTCGAAAAGATAATCAACCGAATCTTTTTCCAAACCATAGAGGCACAACTTCACACACGTGAACAAAATTTCAGAACGCTTTACAGTCTAACAACGATATTTGAAGAAAATAACCCTACGAAGCACAGATCAAGAGAAGAATGACAGCAGAAAATTTACCTTAGAATCAAGAAAAAACGATTGAGGGCGTGCGTTGGGAATATCCGAGAAGAAGGAAACGAGTTCCGAAAATTTTACAGATAATTATTCGGGACGCATGAAGCTGCTATGGGTCGGGCTACAAAAAGGTTGGGCCTAAATGGGCTTGAATCTGCCCAAGTTTTGGGCCTTCTGCAGAGCAAAGCCCATTTATCTTTTGAAAGCCCACTAGCCATTCAGATAAATTTGGCCAGTGCATTTGTTTGTACACAGCAATCACAGTATTGCAAATTATAATGTGAACCCATAAAAGGAAAAAGAAACCGAAAACAACAGAAACCATTGGCGCCCGCTTTTTCGGCGTCCGAAGATTTCCTTATGCTTGCTTTGCTGCTCCTCGCTGTCATTCCCCATAAAGTCCGTTCCGCGTAAAGAAAGGGACTTAGTTTGTATTCTAGATCGAGAGAAAATGTTGAGATCTGCAGGAAAGCACAGTTTCACGAAATCCACCGCCATTCTGTCACTCGTATCCCTTCTCGGGATCGGTCTAACGTTGGATTTCCTCTGGGCGTCGTCCTCTTCTTCTTCCTCGTCATACTTGTCAGTCGCGTCGAACTGGCCTCGAGCGAAAAACCACGTTTTCGTGGTTCCAGAAACTTCGAGTGAAGGTGTAATAGAAAACGTAGATCTCTTACCCCTTTGTGTTTTTTCCACTTTTTATTTCCTTATGTATTGTAGTTTGGTAACTCATTCTGATTGAGAATGGCAGACGTTAGAGGACAAACTACAGCAGAACCGAGGCCCTGAACGGCTATTATCAGCTACATTTGCAGATTTACCCGCTCCGGAAGTAGAATGGGAGCAGATGCCGACAGCCCCTGTTCCGCGATTGGATGGTTACTCAGTTCAGATCAAAAATCTTCTATACGTGTTTTCAGGATTCGGAACCCTAGACTATGTGAGCTTCTTGATTACTCTGGAATAATAAACTGAATGAGCAATGTGGGATCAAGTTTTTCTCATTGTTTCAATGATTATTCGTGTGGAATAGGTGCATTCTCATGTTGACATCTACAACTTCACGGATGATACCTGGGGCGGAAGGTTTGACACGCCGAAAGACATGGCAAATTCTCATCTGGGAGTGGCAACTGATGGAAGATATGTGTACATTATTTCAGGGCAGTATGGTCCCCAGTGCAGGGAGCCCACGTCTCGTTCGTTCGTGCTGGACACTGAGACTAAAAAGTGGGAGCCCTTTCCACCATTACCAGCCCCTAGGTATCATCTCTTTTGAAGTATTTTGTGTATGAGATTAAGAACATTTTGGGGGTGCAAATGTTTTGTTGTAATGAAGCATTAAGTATGACAATGATTTCTCAGGTATGCTGCAGCTACACAGCTGTGGAAAGGAAGACTTCACGTGATGGGTGGGAGCAAAGAGAATCGGCACACGCCTGGAGTGGATCATTGGAGTATTGGAGTGAAGGATGGGAAACCACTTGAGAAGGAATGGCGGAAGGAAGTGCCGATACCGCGAGGGGGGCCACACAGGTACGTGAATCCCATTTTGCTTAGGCTTTATGTGCTACCGTTGCATGCTTTGCTGGGCTAGTTTTAGGAGGTTTCCCTTATGGCTCTAAAACTTGACTGTTGCTGTTCAATAGAGCCTGTGTTGCTGTGAGTGACAAGCTCTACGTTATTGGTGGTCAAGAGGGTGATTTCATGGCAAAACCAGGATCGCCTATCTTCAAATGCTCACGGAGGCATGAGGTGCATGAATCAAACTATGTGCCATTTGCGTTCTTAGTGTGCGCTATTCCTAGAAATCTTGCCCTAACTTGCTTGTTGCTCCAGGTGGTCTACGGGGATGTTTATATGCTTGATGGGAAAAATATGAAGTGGAAAGCTTTACCTCCAATGCCCAAACCCAACTCCCATATAGAATGTTCTTGGTTTTTGGTGAACAACTCCATTATTATCATGGGAGGCACGACTGAGAAGCACCCTGAGACTAAAAGGATGATGTTGGTGGGGGAGGTCTTCCGATTTAATCTGGACACACAGGTATTTTACCTACATCACCGTTCATGATTTGTTTATTTAAGCTTTTGTACCAGCAAAATGAAACCGAGGTTCTGAGTTGCAATTCGTATGAAACAGCACTTCAAACTAGAAAATTAAAATTTGAAATCAGCATTTCTAAAATTATCATCCTCGCCCCCTAATTTTGCTTTGGGTGAAATTTACAGCAATGGTCCGTGATTGCAAGGATGCCCTACCGCATAAAGACCACGTTGGCCGGTTTCTGGGATGGCTGGATGTACTTCACATCCGGACAGAGGGACAGAGGACCTGATAATCCACAACCTAGGAAAGTTGTCGGAGAAATGTGGAGAGCCAAGTTGAGCTTGTGATTCATCTTCTTTCCCTCAACCTATCATAAACTTTCCAGTTATCAGCAAAATTTTCAAGTGAAGGTGAAGCAATGTAGCTTAGTTTAATTTTTGGTCGGCCTAGCATATGTATAGTGTGTTCATACTTTTTACACCTGATCTCATTGTTTCGTAGCTAAAACTTCAGCAACTGACCATGACAATGTGATGTTGCAAAACAATAAATTTTACCGGTTAGTTTTATTAAAATATAGTTTATACGAAAAGAATTTTGGAAACTCTAAGAGATAAATTCTACGGGATACTGCCGTTGATCTGCATCTCTAAAATTTAGGCATGTAATACATTCAACTTCACTTGACAAGTGGTAATCCAGTTCATCCAAATTCAAAACCAACAGCATATACGCGTCTGCCGAAATGCCAAAAGAATAAGCTCAACTTGTACACAAAATGCGATAGTCAGAAAGCAACTAAAACTAGGGATGCTGCTGCTATATACACGCAAATGCACATGTAAGACGCTGTTTAGTGAACTTCCAAGTTTGTAGGTAAGAAGCTTGCCGTAAGAACTTCCTGTATTCATGTCTGGAACATGAAACTTACCTAAAAAGAGGACAAAAGGTAGGATAAGTACAAAAAAAACACAAATGATTTGTCCTGGGTATAGCAAGAACAAGATTGATACCATTTATGTAATGAATGAGAAAACCAAAACGGTGGCGGTGTCCCGATAACTAGACATAAATAATCCCAACTCAGTACTTGGTTTATGGGGGCACCGTTAACAAAAATTTCTAATATTTTTTCTTCCAGAAGAATTTACATGGCAAAGGGCACCATAGAGGAGAAACGTTCAGCTGGAGTAAACACGCCATCTAGATCACTTTTTTTGCCAGATCCATTTATGAGCTAAATTGTGCAGTTACTTGATATCTGAAATCGTCCTGATGTGACGGCTCAATGTGCAAGCAGAAGGATGGTCACAAGAATGAAAAAAATCAGTAACTGCGTCAAGAAGCTGAATTTTGGGGCAAGAAAGTATCATAAAATTGGACATTGAGATGGTTGTTAGAAGGTTGATGGACCTAAAACAGTGATCCTTTGATTCGTAAATCAGAATTTATCGTACATGAATGACATTTTAAATTATGAGATATTCAAACACAAGATTGAATTTTCACAAACACACACAGAAAAAGTCAACTATAACGATCTCAACTCTACTAACCTCGTTATCTACATCCATTTCAACCAATATCCCAAATCCAAGATGCTATCAGTGAAAAGATCAACAGTGTGATCAAGAATCTGCAAAAAGATAATTTCACTTAAAATCAATGATGCTAAACACAATAAGGTCATGCGGAGATAGGTAGATCATATACATGCACACACAAATTTGTGTACATGCGGGCGTGCACAGAGAGAGAGAGAGAGAGAGAGAGAGAGAGAGAGAGCACCATTTCAAAACTGGCGCATAAGGAGCAGGACATGGAGATACAGAATGATCAGGTAACTGGTTTATCAAGTCTACTGTGGCCTGCAGGCATGCTTTTAATATTTTCTTCTCCAACATGACAAGTTGCGTCGCTACTCGTTGTTTTGGATTCAACTTAGAATCTGCAAGCTACAAGTAAAAGATGTCAGATAGAGCACAAACACAAAAAAAAATTAAATAATTAAAAGGTTCACGGTAAGTTACCAAAGTCTCATCTTCAGCAAGGGTGGTAGGATAACCAGCAAGTCTTTTTATAAAATACTCAGCCAGTTGGTCCAAAACAGCACGTTCCACACAGGAACTCACCTATATATATTAACAAAAGTTCCCAAGAAAATGAAAATCTATTCCCTTTAAGCTTAAACTGGCATAATAATTCCCAAATCTTCTATTTTTCATGCCACTAGATAAAAGCTTAAAGCATGAAGCATAATCCTTTTGCAACCGATTTCATAATGCAAGCATGTAAGCAAATATAGAAGGCTAGGCTCATTTTCTATACATATATCCTATTGTGCATACCATCAGATCACATTTTGGTGGTCTGTGGTTTCTATCAAACAAGATAAACATCTACAATGACAAAATAGACTGACATGACCCTTACCGAACAGATTGGACCTTGCGAAGATAGAACCGACTGCATGTCTGAAGGATCAGAAACATATCCCAATCGCAGATAAGGAAGCATATCCATCACAGCCTCTCTTTCCTTTCCCACAAAAACCTGTTCACGGCTGTAATATTAAACTTGCAAAATAACTCCCTCAAATATATATATATATATATGCATAAGCCAAAATATACATACCTGAAAAACTTGTACTGATAGCTTTCCATTTCTTTGAGCAGCCAATCTTTTGTCCTGATATTGAGGATCCTCGGTATTCAAAGAAGCCTAAATGATGGAAGAAAGGTTATCACCATTCAGAGACAAAAAGGTAGCATGTACAGACTGAGACAAAACTTACCTCCACCACCATGCGATCATAGGAATTATCTTCATCCACAAAACCATAGTTTATGAGTAACTTTGAGTTAGGCTGTGGCCCACACCTAGAAGAAAAGGAATCTCCAATTAAACGATAATCATTCTGAAAAATAGAATTAAGGAATATGCCACCTTGCCCACTCCAAATGTAGATGTTGATTTTGAGAGAGAGAGAGAGAGAGAGGGTTATAACCAAACAACAATAGGTTCCCCAGCTTTATAGGGACGGTCAACGACTAGTCGCACAGCCCCATTGACAGCAGTTAACATCGCTTTGCAGTTGCTTCTGTAGGACAATAATGGAGGTCCCAGGGGAACCAATGCAAATCTCCTGGCCAAACTGACTTTCTGGGTTGGAAAGGGATCAAATTAACTATTGTACCTTCTGTGAAAATATTAAACTAAAACTATACGGCTGACAAATCTTAATTTGTTTTACAGTTGCATCTTAAGAAAAATATCATTACAAAGACTATCATTACCTGCAAATGCACCACACAGGATTGAACTGCAACAAAAGCTTGTTTGAAAATTTCAAAGGGGAAAGCCTCAGTTGGTATATCATACGGATATTGCTGAAAAATGTCAAAAAATTCAAAATAAGTGTATTTTGAGTAAGAAAAAAAAAATAGAATTGTTGTAACAACAAATCAGGATTAAATAATTGAATTGGATGCAAACAACTTACCTGAAATAGTGATCCAGCCATAAACCAGACAGTGTCAAGCTCATTGTACTCTCTCTTGATTCCTTCCGCCCTCTCCAGAACTTCAGCCTGAGTCATGACAATATGAATTAAGAACTTTGGTCCAGAAAACATAAAGAGTAATTTATTAATAGTACACAGTCAAAGGGTTAGATACCTTTGTAGGGCTTCCTGTCAGGTAATTTAATTCCTCCTCTGACCATAAAAGTGGAGATTCCACAGCTAACTGTCCCCTACCTCGCTGCCGATCAAGTTCTCTAATATATGGATACCAGAAAGACTTTTTCCCTTGCTTCTTCTCATACATTAGATAGAGTGCCAAGCAGGCTAATTCTGATAATTTGTTTGTGGTTAAAAGTTCCGCTGCGTCATATGAAACGAATTTACCAATGAAAAATCAAACAATAAAAAGTTTGTTGAGCAAAACACAGAGTAACCAACTCCATACGGAAAGAAACAGCTATTGAAGCAAAGATATGGGAAGCCAAGGCCAAGTGCTGGCAACCAATACAAGATTTAAGACAAGGTTGTTCATACAAAAACTCTGAAGCTATTGCTGTTAACACTCATCTTCAGATTCAGTAAGACATACAGTGTTTCTGAATCCACCTTAACACAAATGCCATAAGCAAACATAAAGCAATAAAACAGTTTCCCTAATAAACAACAGAAGGAACCACTAGTGAGCCCCAACTTGTCAAAGGGTCCGCTACATGCTTAAAAAAAGCAGGTGAAATTGATTGCTGATTTGAAGTTCTACAGCAGAAAAGTAAACCTCAAATTTGTATTGCAAGTTCAGAAAAACAGTTATAATAAGTACCCAAATTTCCCCTATTTTGCAAGAAAACGAGGAATTGTGAAACGTATTCAAGCATTTAGAGCAGCACCTTACCGATAGTCTCATTTCCCAAGACTCTCTCAAGCGTCACCACCAAGGAATCGGGGACAGAAAATGCTAAATCGCCTTCCTAAATTACACATCAATTCCCAACAAAAATTAGCGTACTTGGTTAGAATCTGAATCACGTTCACCAACAGAATAAGTACCAATCTGAAATATTTGTAGCAAGTAGCTTAGTCTATAAGCTCTCCTACTTGCATACGTATTTGTACAAGAAGTTGCATTTTTTATATATATAATACCAAACAGCGATTAAGGAGAATCCAAGTCCAAAAATAGACGAAGACTATAACATTCCAGTGAAGAATTGTAATGACTACAGCAGGCCAAAGCGAAGAATCCACCTGAAGATCTTCACTGGCAGCTATGTAGTGGATGGGCCGATGCTTCGAATCATGCGAAGGCCTTTCTTTAAGCATAAATTTGCAAGGCGGAAGTCCGTTCTTCTCCATCCAAGACTTTAAATGCCCATTCCTCTCTTCCTTTTTGCTCGTAATTTCGCTCGACTTCACTATTGTATCGGAATTGGAAGCCACGCACATATTCCTACATTTTCCGAAGATTTTGCGCTCCCTGCACATGGAAAGTGAAATTGCGACGGGAGAACGAGGAAGCAGCGGCGTCGGGCGCAATGGAGACGAAATGCAGCGCGAATTATGCACCAAGTCCATAGAGACGGATATTTTTCCAATCTGTTAATGGAGATTAAGAATCTCTGAGGAGTCGATTACCGAAGCTCAGTGAAGATTTTTGGATTGAGAGAAGGAAGAGGGAGGCGATTGTGGGGTTGGGGGTTGGACCGATGAAGACTGGAGTTCGGTGGAGGGAAGCAAATACCTGATCCAAAATCTGAAGCCGGGTTCGGATCGGTTTTCCATTATTCGGATGGATGGATGCGGTGCGGTTAGATAATAAAACTCATTTTTAATCATATTAAATAAGTTATTATGTATACATTTATTAAGTATCCAATTAATACATATTTAGAAATTTAGGGGCAATAAATAAAAATATGAGAGATGTTACATCCATCGCGTTGTATTTAGTTAAGTCGAATTTGAATCACAAAATTTAAAAATGTTCAAGTCAGCTCCATCTTATCTAATTAAGTGTGTAATCGAAAGTAAAGCATGAAAAGGAAAAGGAAAAAATTATGGGCTAATTCTTATCTGGTCCAACCATTTGCCTCTTAATACTAACTTACTTTCCGTATAAATTATTCGTGCATGGCCACCAATGTGTTGCATGATCTGGGCCAATTTACCAAATTTGTCACATTTTCTCTACGGCATTTCAAATTTGCTGACAACATTCCATATGGCTGATGCAATTTGAATTAAATGCCAATAAAAAAATTCAATGTTTCTAAGTCACATATATATATCCACTCTAAATTCAGCGGAAAACAAGAATCTCCCAATAGATTTTCTTCATACAGACAAGATTCGGACATACTAGAGTTGGATGAATTCCAGCCGTTGTGCAGCTTGCAAGCATTTGCGAAGAAGATGCCCTTCCGATTGCATATTCTCACCTTATTTTCCTGCCAACAATCCCAGAAGATTTGCCAGCGTTCACAAGGTATATGGGGCCAGCAACGTTGGAAAGATTCTCCGGGTAATTAATTCATCGAACCCATACTAATACTCTATTTTTGCACAGCATGTTTTTTTTTTTTCTTTATTAAAAAATAAAAATAAATTCAGGATCTGCCAGTGAATCTTCGGGCCGAAGCAGCAGATTCCTTGTACTATGAGGCTTATTGCAGGACAAAAGATCCTGTGTATGGTTGCGTAGGGATGATAACTATTTTGCATCAACAGATACACACCGCACAATGCCAACTGGCCAGAATTCAAGCAGAGATTGCTGCTCTAAGCAATCAGTTACAGAGCGAACCCCAACAGTATCATCAAGTTGAAGATATTGCACTGCCAGATCAGACTGGTGTTT
Organism: Avicennia marina; assembly: GCA_019155195.1. NCBI lineage: Eukaryota > Viridiplantae > Streptophyta > Magnoliopsida > Lamiales > Acanthaceae > Avicennia > Avicennia marina. The sequence continues at coordinate 14,045,405 of CM032765.1, forward strand.
CCGCTTCATTGTATGACCTTTCCACTTGGACCAATTAGATAACTCTCCGTGAGGTTTGGTCGTTTTCATCAATCTGGGTCGTTTTTATATATGTTTATTTATTTGTATGTAAACCAGTTCCTTTCTGTTGTTTTTTTCTTCAATTTACTGAATAGAGATTTAATTCTACTACTCTGGGAAAAGGTATTCTTATGCCAACGAGATACGAACGGCATCGAAGCCTATCGATTGTGTAGTGATCGAACAAAACACCTCATTTACTCAGAAAATAAGCATACAATAACTCTTTCCCCAAACACCTCCGACGCCTAACCAGTACATGAGCAACAGTTACACACAGAGCATATGAAAAACGTGGAAGGAAAAAACAGCTAGTGGACTTACAAAGCGTAGGCCAATACTTGAAGCAATGTTCCAGCTCCTTCGGATTTGATTGAACGTGAAGCTTTCTTGGCTTTACCATCCCCTCCTCCTTCTCTTTATTATCTGAATCCTTTTTCTGTTCATTCTCTTCTGCCTCATTTTCCTTCCGCTTCTTCAGCATCTTTGGATGAGGTTGTGATGCATTTAGCAGTGTCATCCTTTCCACTGAGATTATGTCTTTCTGCAGCAGCCTCTTTGGCTTCATTTTCAGACATGAATTCCATAGTGCCATTAGTAAGGCCATCCGTCCAGCCCCGTAGATCTGTACCAGTCTAGCCTCCTTTGTGATGGATGCATCTGAAGCTTGGACAACAAATAGGCTAATCGTTAATTGTTGGTGGTCTCGTCTCCAAGGGCCACATTTCTGTCCACTTCACTAGCACCAAACATGGTCGTGCCCATAAAGCCTCCGCATCTAGCAGGATAAGGAGATACTCACGGAGATTCCTCATCTTCTTTCTAGCTCGTAAGCAGTAACTTCCATAAGAAAAAAATTCCATAATGTCATAGAATCCAATTTGTCCTGGTAGCCCTTGCATAGTTAATACAGGAATGTTCCTAAAAATGATGATGTTGGCAAGAGTTCACATTTGGTTGCTTTTGTCAAGTACAAACTCTTGAATTGAAACCAGATTTGTCATCCCAAAATACGAGTATATGAGGGGGAAAAATTCTATCTGTATAATTTACTTGTGCTCTTGTTTTTTTCTATATGATAAGAGGTGTAAGGAAAAAAATTTACAAAAATGTAAAATGTGAATATTGCAAATCTAAGCGGCCAAAGATGAAAAGGGTCTTCCATCTAAGCTAGGAGGCATGCCCAAGTACTAGGGAAAATAAAAGAACATCAGCCTGAAATACTGCTGTGCTGCTGTAGCCATAAATCCACTTCCTTAATATAAATACGTACCAGTAGACTCCACTATAGCAGATATAACCCACAAACAGAAATACACAACTGGAGAGAGTTTATGAGGCAAAATAAGTTCGTTAAGGGGAAATTTGTATGGTCGACTTCTCAAAATCACTGCATTCCCGTTTCACGCACCAGAGCTCTCTTTTGCCTTAAAATTTGTGGACCTTCTTCAGAATAGTCCCCTTTGAAATCACACAGAATGCCAAACACCAACAGTCAAACTGCACAGTATATGCTCCTGAAGCTATGGAGATCAAGATCTTTAAAGCATGATAACTGCTGTGTAAAATAGAAACTAGACATCAAACACGAACTAATAATATACCTGCACAATTGAAGTGTCAGAATGCTTACAGCATGAATAACAATAGATGTCTTCATTTGGTAGAGTATTTCTGTCGCATAAGATAGTTCAGAACATTAAACAACATTTTAGTATTTATTTAGTGCGGATGATAGTGTCATGATTTTGAAAAAGTAACCGAGGGAAATACTATCATTTGGCGTTGCACAAGTTCATCTAACAATAATACAACATTCTCAAACATGTTTGAAACACAGAATGAGAAATTTTCAATTTTTCAATATCTGGCCATCAAAATACCCATTACCGCCATAACGAAATTTCAAGAAGAAATCAGGGAGCCTAACCAGCCAAGTTCTTTTCTCTTGGCTTAACTGAAGTTCCGGTAAAGAAGACATACCACAAAAAATCAAAAACAAGAGATGGCATTACTATGAGAATAAATTCAGGTACATCAGTTAACATATACCAATACTTAATCATCGAGTTTACTAAATCATTAATTGCTAGCAAATGATTGTTGTCAAGATTATGGCATCACTTGAAATGCGTGGGTAGATTGACCAAAAAGCCTTACTTCACGAAGCAGGTCAACATTTGATATGGTGGTATAGTATACATATCTGGAGTACAAAGACTGCTATACTTTCTTTCAAAGTACTTTCCTCACAGGAATCAGGTATATAAGAAAAGAGCAATCTGAATCTGATTGGTACTAGGGTAGTTTTCCTCTAATCAAGTTGTTCTTGGCCCCCCAATATTTTCCTCTGGATCAATATTGTAGCAATACAGTACCAAGTCAGTGCCACCCATGAAGATAAAATAAAAGAACTGCTTCATGACATTTTGACATTGAACAGAGAAGAAGACAGTCCGGTGGGCGTGGAGTTGTTATCTGTTCTGAGGACATTTGAAGCTTTCGTAGAGCTGTCTAAATTGGAGCCACTCCGTCTATAAGGTTTTCAAGCAACAAAAACTCAGTCCTTAAAATCTTTAACAAAATGATGTAACTGCAAATCTAGGTACCAAAAAAGTTTCGAAATCAGCAAGCCAAAAGCAGCAAAAATCAACTGACGATTTAGTGGAGAAGGTTAGAATAATTATCAGCAGCTAAACAGATTTGCTTCACAGTGCAAACTGTAATAAACCTGATAAGAAGAATGTGCAAAAATTAACAGAGAAGCAGTTCTTCAAGGAGTCGGGAAGAAGTTTGTGGAAAGGGTCATGAAAGAGCGCGAAGACGACGATGGATCTTCAAGTGATTGATCCCATGATGTCCGTTTAGGGAGCCATCAGACCCAAGTGTCGCCTAGGAATGTAGGTCTATTAAGTGTTGGGCCTGAGACTGAGAGCATTACATCTTTTCCTATTTACAAGACATTTTTCATGAATTCTGTATCCATTTTTCTGACGCATTTTTCTTCGTAAATTTGTGAGTGGTGTGAAATGTCTTAGTAATAGTTCCATTTTCTTTTGCAAAAAATGTACCTTTCTGTAACATTTTGGTCCAAATTTTATTGTATTACGCATTTCATTCGAAGTATTTGCCGATGAAGGTCAGTTACTGGGCAGTGGTTTTTCAATTTTCAAATTCATGCAAAATGTCTGGAAATTGCAAAATTGCCATGAAACAACGCAACGCATACGAAGCCAATTAAGTCAAACCCAGCAAATCGACTTTCTGATTCCTTTTTTTTCATTTACCATATTTATTCAAATTAATTAATTTTAGTTGAATCACATGTGAATGACAACATTCACAATTCATTTTGGCATAAGCTTGGAACAATCCTTTTCATTCGACATGCACACAAAAAGCAAAAACAAATTTAAGAAAAATTAATGACATATGAGAAACAGAATAAAAAAAAAAAGAAACAAACATAAAAACATTACCCACTGGCATTGTTCCAGGTTACAACTGCTAAAGGTACATAACTGTGATGCAGACATCCTCTTAAGGGGCACTATATATACACATACAAGAGTAGGCACCTCGTACGACCCAGGATCTCTATCTACACGATGCACAAAAACACAAGTACATATACATACCACAGGTCCAACCATTATTCCCCCTCAAGTGTTGCATGAACGCTTTACTCTTACTAAGGCCACCTCGACACGTTCAACATTCAAAAGGGCAGCTTCAATTTTTGGAAGTCTGCCGCAGCAGAATATCGTCGTAGGCATTCACCTGCTCCACATCTATAACACTGGAGTTAAATTACTGAAAGAGTAGTACCAGGATCTCGTAGAATAGCCTTGCGCTTTGCTTCCTTGTTTTTCCACCCAATAACTGCGACGTGTTCAATACTTCTTCCTTGTTCTCTCTCTTTATTCCCAGGAACTTCCTACTGAGATAGCTCCCTGCCATTCTGCTCAGAAGAAAGAAAATATTGATTATAATGACAACAGTCAAACAGTCGTCAACATAATTCACTGTATCGGCTGTGAGATACCGAGTTCCAATCTTACCTTGTTCTTGCTGAATACGTATCTAGATTGGTATTGACGAGACAAGAGAAATGAAGTTAGTCATGTTAAGGGTATAAACTCAACCTATGCGAACATCAAATGAGTTGGTATGCCTATGTACCTCTTTCCGAGCAATCTTTATCGAACGAGTTTGCTTCCTGATGAGAAACATGTTAGTTGTAAGTATTCTCTTAAACGGAGCCTAAATCTAACAATGAAGAACGTAAATTTTCACTGATGCAAAATATGTACTATTATTGGAATCAACAGACAACAGAATAGTAGGAATATTGATTGTTACAGAGGCAAAATCAACCATCTGCTTTCAAAGTCCATGGCAAATCATGCAAGGACAACTCAACAACAATCATGCCAAATATCTCTCCCCGCAATTGCTGCAGTGAGATAAATCCCCAGTATGGAACTCTATCCAACCTAATAGACGTTATGAAATGAGTGGGGATGGTAGCGTCTTGAGAGAATTTTAATACCTCCCAAAACATCGAGTCCAATTCCAGTCCTTCGTTTGAAGGTGGCCACTTCTCTATGCTTTCTGGCGAGATGGTGGGCTGCAAGATGTCTGAATCAGCAACTGCTCTGATCTCATGTGATCTTAATGAGGTCAAATTAGTAACAGGTGTTCCGGGACCCATTGGCGTTTGTTCTGGAGAAGTATGTTTAACAGGAGATCCAACATCCAGAATTCTTTCGTGAACTCCACGTGTAACAGGAGACATGGCGTCGTGTTGACTGGCAGGTTGTTCCACCGGTCTAATTGCTGGTGTACAACTCTTCTCCCATACAAGTGAACTAAGTTCCATGGAGATACCTGAGTTGGCCATGGTATTTTAGAAGGTGGCATATCTTACTTGTAGCAGCAAAACCGGAACGATAGCCTGTACTTACCAGAAACCGATGGGTCAAGGTAACTCTGAGGGACATGGCCAAGTTTGCCAGCTCTCCAGCCAACTTTTCTTCTTTCACGTTTTAAATCACTTGGATCTTCTTCTATCCAATTTTTCAATAGCCTTGAAAAGAAAAATAAAAACAGGGGGTTACTGGATGAACTTTGCAAGATTCAGATCTGGGCAATCAAACTGTCTATGATCGTAACATCTGTCCCGACATGCCTTACAGTGCATGTAACATGAAAGAATATTAAAAGGTCAACAGTACGATATCAATTGACATCTTGAGTCAAAACAGAAGTTTTATTCACGTACTTATTAGGCAAAACTGTGGTCTGATCAAACAAAGTCTTCCGCTTCTTCTGAATCTTTCCGCGCTCCTTAGTGGGAGGAGTGTGAACATTGGAAACCTCTGCAATACCAACAACTGCATCTGAAAAACAAATCGACGAACAAAGAAGCATACAAGCAACAAAATCTTAGTATAACATATCATGCAGATTTAGCTGTGTATTTATGGTAAGAAAACTGAATTTCAATAAATAGATTTTTTTTGGCCATATAGACAAACAAAATTATTGGATATGCCAGCTAAACCAACAAAATCAGAATCAAACGGGTCAGGCCATGCAAAGGAGGTAATGAAGCAAAGATACACCAATCTCTTATTATATCATATTCACACCCCTATCGTGCATGGCAAAGAAGCCTGCTATTCCAAACAATTAGTACAAATGCATGAGAAAATACTGCTTTGAATTGGAATTTTTAAATAACCAGCTCATCTAAAATCTTTAAGCCAAGAGATTGTGTATTATTTAATTTTTAATTGGCTTAGTTACTTCAACAAGGATGCAACAGAATCACCTGGGGGCTTCGAGCATGAAGTTACAATGGATATAGTAGCTTCATCTATTCTCTGACCTTTTTTGCATTCTGGGGTGTTCACCTCCAAAATTTTCATCTTCTTCAAAGTCACTGGCTTTGCTTTATCAACAGATTCAGCAGAGTCATGGGGTTCACCCTCTTGAAAGCTCATCCGAGTCCTTAGCTGTTCCACATGCTGTCCAGAATCTCCATGCACTTTGTTAGATGGTTCATCACGGCCTTGTCCCTTTTCAGCCTCATTCAACATCTTGAGACTGGGTGAATGTTCTAAGGAGAAACCACTTTTATGAAGTACCCCAAAAATTGCCACCAAATCACTTCCTTGTGGGGATGGGCATGCAACAGAATTGAACTCCATCTCTTGAATTGGCCCCTGGACATTAGTCCCCATATTGTCATTAGATAGCCCATCAGTTTTTTTTTCTTTTTCAGCTTCATCTAAAATCATAGTTTCTAAATTATCTTTTGAAGGAAATTGAGTCCCACGAAGTATCTCCAAACTTGGCACTGAATGATTTGTATTATCAGATTCCATCTCTTTAATTAGACCTTCAAAATTAGTCCTCGGATCCTCTTCAGATGGCTTGTTATGCATTTGTTCTTCCTCAGCCTCATCGAACACCACTGCATCTAGACAATCTTCTAAACAAAAACTGTTCCCCTGAAGTATACCCCAGCCAGCTAAAGAAATGTTCACATTACCAGACAGGCTCATGAGGAAGGCCTTGTCCTTATGGTGGGGTGAAAACACACTGGAACACAGCAATCAATGGTATGAGATAACAAGGACTGAGATTAGATATCGGGAGGGGAAAATTGAGTTCTCGCTTACATACTCCCTAGGAGGTGTATTAGCCGTTGAGTAAGCTTCAGAAAATGGCATATTCTCCTGTATGTGTCATAACAATTTTAAAACCATTGTCAATTCAACTATGAAAGTTGTTTGTCAACAATTTGACAGACCTCAACAAGCCAAAAATCCAAGCATGATGCCAAAATCTGATCCCTATCACATGAAATCTTCTTTTTTCATTGTTTTGAGAATGAACTATGGTTTCATAAAATCCAGACTTCTGTAACATTCCTAATTAAGGAATATCAACACACCATCAAGCCTCTATATTTGATTTTAAAATACAGGAGTAGCTTCAAAAGTTAGGGAAAACGATGAGAAAGCTTAAGCCTATGTTAGAAGTACATGATGTAAACATTCGTTGTGACTTACCCTTGAGGACTATATAGATTCCAAAACTGGATTAGGCAGGAAATAAACTTTAACATAACAGGTTTTATTATTCTATAGTTGTTATTGAACCTACCAGATATATATTAGTTTTATTCATCATAAATAGTGTTCTCCGTGTAATGAGCAATTAAATGACAAGGAAGAATAATAATCAATGCCTGCTCTAAGTACTCTGCTGTTTCTCTCTCAACAAATGCAATACATGTAAGTGTTTGAGGTGGCAAGATGCAATACATGTAAGTGTTTGAGGTGGCAAGTAAATGCACTACAGAGACAACACAATTCAGATCAAGAGTAAGTATGAAACAATCGCTTACTCAACTCTTTGTTTTTCAAATGACAACTGCCGTATTTAACTAGTAATTCCATATTGGCAAAATTACATCAAACTTCTTCTACTTTTATTTCTACATGGAATTATTAAAACCCTCTCCTGTTTGGTGTGACAATGACAATAGGAACATATTAGCCTTTTCTGCATTTCATGCGCACCATTGTTACTCAATAGAATCACAGTCTGGAATTACAACTTTTCTGGACAGGAAAAAAGAGAAGAAAACAGACTAAGTTATAAATGTGTACCTTGCTGATTGGGCCATAACTATCACAGTTTTTATGGTGGCCGTCTGACACATGATATAACACCTTTGTTATGCCAAGATGCACTTACAATGTGGGGGTAGCAATAGGAAAAATATTATACCTGTAAGCATGACTTGTTCATCTGATCTCACATTTCCACTGCACAAGCATAGGTTTCAAACAAACAAATAATGATATATAGAGTGGCAAATTGCCATCGTAAACCAACAGCTAACAGAACAAAAAACAGCCTAAATATGCTAAGAACTGATAGAATGCTATGAACCTCACCCCATTAAATCTTGATCTTCCAAATGTTCCAGGTCAAATGCATCGAGTTCAAATCTCTTAGGTAACATGATAGAGTGGCAATTTGTTTGGGAGACACCAATGCCTTCATGTTTACCTTTTCCAGTTCTAAAGTCATGTAATTTGTTCAGTGCTTCTTGACAATCATGAAACAGATACTCAACTTTCTTTGAGTAAATCCTCACGACACCCAGAAGAAGGAAAGCTAAGATTCTATGTGTGACCACAGGAACTTCATCGTCGAGAATCTTATCTGAAAATAAGCAATTGTGAACAAATGAGACAAAATGCATCATATTAGAAATGCAGAAGCAACTGGAAGAAAGAGACTTTGGCTTTGACCATTACAATATCAAATGATAACTTCGAAAAATCTCGTGCCAAGCTAGGTAACTCTGGAAGTAAAGTTAGAGATGCCATGTTGAACAACAGAAGTGTACATGATTGCATCGTGTGTGTGTGTGTGTGTGTATCCGTGCACAGAGACGCAAACATATATACATATATGTGTGTGTGTGTGTGTGTATCTATGTATGTATGTATGCATTGCATGTCTTGTGTATATAAAACCATCAATTGCTCTAACAATTAACGTGCTGATGCAATTGCAACCCTCTTCTGTATATCCTGCATACGTGTGCAACAATCTAAAAATAAATTTCTAACATTCCTTCACAATCATGAAACACCACGGCTTGGTCCACTAAATTCCAAAATAACACATTTAATTTAATAGTTCCTATAAAAGAAAGACCCAAAGAACTGTTAACAACGACCAGAAAAAACGAGCAAGTGAAGCAAAACATTTTAACCACAGCACTGACAAAAAACCAGTTTTCTACTTCTGCATGGAAAAGGCAAGAAAAATAGAACAATCACCTAGAAAATAGGTTAAGCAAAAGATCGCATTTTTAACACATAAGAAAACTTTTCGCTCCTTCTCACCAACTTTCCAAGGAAAAAGAACAAGTAACAGATTTTAGAGAACGAGAAAAGGAAAACAAAAGATGAACAAAGAAAAGATGATGAGGTACAGACCCACGGAAGAAGAAACGTTGGTCTGCTGGACTTGGTCCTTTTTAAGCCCTTTGTGGCAATGGGCAGCCATCCAAACGACGCCAAAGGCTCCCTTCTTCGATAGCAACAACTGTGAGTAAAACATGATGCCTTGCTGCTTCAGAGGAAAAATGTGATGAGTGTCAAATTAAGGGAATGGGTGCCGCTGCAACTCAGAAATGGAACTTACAATAAAGCCTGTTTTTGTATGCAAGACCCAAAAAACGGTCGAGCCCTGAACAGGCGTGCAATGGAAGGAATCATTTTCGACTTTCTTTTTCCTTTATCTTTTGGGTTGGTCTTCTTGAAAATTGATGCGGTTTCCAGGGTGTTTTTTGCCATTTTGAATATCGGATTAACATTGCCATTGACGATCGCGCGTATACGCCGCCGTGTACACGATAAAATAAATTTTTCAATGATTTCGATAATAAACTAAAATTATTGGCACAAACACAACATTCAGTAAAATTGGTACAAGCTAAGGCTATGTTTGGGAGACGGGTTGTGATAAAAGTTATGATTTGTATGTTTAGAAATAATATTTTAATAAAATAAATAGTATAACTTATTTGAATATATATATAAAATATATAATAATGATTTGATTATGTGATAATTTTTACACATAATGATTATATTATAAAGTATATATAAAAATAAATGTGAATGTATATATATATATATATAAATATATTGAGTTAATTTTGTATAGGTATAATTATTAAAAAATAATTAGTTATAAAATTTAAATAAAAATATTATTAAATGATATATTTAATAGTATCAACTCTGAGACGGTGTTTTTGAGTTAAAAGTGGGTTCCACACGTAACCCAAGCGTGTACATATAAAATAAAATTTTCAATAATTTTGATAATAAAATAAAACTATTTAAAAATAAAAATAGTATTAAGAAATTTGATAAAAATATGCTGATATTAGTTGTAATAAATTATTATTATCGTTGCTTTTAGTTTTTGGTAAAAAACAACATTCGGTTTAATTAAGATTTCAGCTTCATAAACAAAACAAATGAAATTTGCAATGTGCATGGCCAAAAATCACGCAAGCCGACCTTGTGTTAGGAAAATTCACCAAGAATTTACAATATGACTTAAGATGATAACGGAATCCTGTCTTTAAAGAATTATTTTGCAAGCCAATTCTTCCCAGAAAGTAAAACAATTGGGAAGCCCAGAATCAGCAATCCCGTGGACGGAAATAAGAAGCAGCCGTCGAAGAGGAGGAAGGAAATGAAATGGTAATGAAGCCGTATGAAGAAGGCAGTATGTACGAGTAGTGGATAAAAGACAGATAGGTATTGTGAGTTGTGTATATCAATTTTGTGTCTGCAACGTGAAATATTTATAGAAGATGAATCGGTTTGACCAAAGGCTGTAATGGTTGGACATGCCACTGTTCAGAACAAAGAAGCCACTGTTCGCGGAAAACGATGTTTGGGGGCTGCATCCAGAAAGGGTGCGTTTGGCAGAAAGGTGTTTTCTCAAATGCGAAGGGGTTCATTTGGTTTCTGGAATTTAAGGGATACGTATGATTGTTTAAAAAAATTAAAAAGAGTGTGTTTGGTTGCTTCCTGGAATGTTCGGTTGCGGAGACGTCCATTCGGGAAGAAGAAGCAATTCGTGAAGAAACGACGCATCGCAGGGGCTGTTTAGTTGTTTGAAAAAAATCTAAAACATGAAAGGACATGTTGTTTGGGCTGGAAACAGAAAAAGGCCCAAAAATTGAAATATGGCATAGGCTAGACCATACTCATGCCCAAGGGTGGAATCGGCCCGACTGAATTGTGTTGGCCCAAATCAAGGCCCATGCGTGCGAGCCCATTTTATCTCAAAGCCAAGGTGAATTGTCAAACAATATAAAGGATTTAAGGTTAGGTTTGTTTTCTAACGTGGGACAATCAACCTCTTAAAATATTCTTTTTACAATACACTCCCCTTCATATTTTAAGAGGTTACCTAAGGTTTCAGAATAAGAAAAATGTTGCTGCACTTGAATGGTCTCAAAGTAGCGGGCTTGGTGTCTCCGCTTATGAACTAAATTTAAACCAATATAATTTGAATTATAAAGTCGTTGATAGAGCGATGCTTTATGAACCATTAAGTCTTTGTTGTAAAACATAGATTATATTAATCACATTGAGACCGCGCACAATTCCTGTTCAATGCGGTTTTGTACTTTTTCAGTCATGCACCTGCCTAGTTATACATAAGAACTCTAATCAAGTTACTCAAAATTGTATTTGAGTGATCCTACTCTATTTTTATATAGGTAAATTCATCAAGTGTACACTGCCAATACATCATCCATTTGAACTATAAATTTAGTAAGAGTCTTTAATTACCCATCCTCTAGGTTAGTCAGCTTAAGCACTCATCCTCCAAAATCTCAAATGAGACTTACATATTGAGTGCTTCGTGGTTAAATAGAAACCCATTCTTACCTACATGAACCTATTTTATACGATCTCCAATCACATAGATTGGGTTCTCATCTCTATTGACCTAGTTGGCCAAAGTCCTATTGTCCCAGTAGTTTGAAGCATTAATCTTCTTTCTACAGGTTTAGTCAAAGGATCAGTCGAATTCGACTCTAACTTCACATAATTAATGGAAATAATTCCATCTCTTAGCAACTGCTTAATCATATCATGCCTAAATTTCATATGTCGACTTTTGGAATGGAATGATGTATTTTTCAAGATTGCAATAGCAGCCTGACAATCACAATATATATGAACTAAAGGCATCACATCCTTTGTGAAAATGATATTGAATAGGAAACTTCGAAACCAATCGGCCTTCATACTAGTCAATTCCAGAGCTATAAACTCTGACCCCATAGTGGACTTGGCAATAATTGTTTGCTTGGTTGATTTCCATGCTATTACATCTCCTTTAAGAGTGAATATATATCTACTTGTAGATTGTGTCTTATTAGAATCGGATATCTAATTAGCAGTATTGTGCTCTTCCAGTACAGTAGGATATCCACTATATAAAATAGCATAATTCATGGTACCTCTCAAATATTTCATTAGTTTTTCCAAAGTAGACCAATGATCTCAATTAACATTCTTTGTATATTTGCTTAATCTATACATAACATAAGCCATGTCAGGTCTAGTAAAGTTCATCAAATGCATCAGACTTCCAATAATTTGAGCATACTTAAATTGAACAATTGGGTCACTTTATTTTGTTTCAATTGTGAGTGAGAATCATAAGGAGTGCTCACTGGTGATACATTAAAGTATCCAAACTTCTAAAAAAGTCTCTTCGTATAATGTTCTTGTGTCAACATTATACCATCATCTCTCCTTATGACCTTAACTCTCAGTATCATCTTTGTTTCACTTAAATCTTTCATATTAAAATGAGATGACAAAAAGCACTTTATAAATTCAATAATATCCACACTAATACTAAAAATGAGCAAGTCATCAACACGAAGGCAAATAATCACTTATTGATCATTAACTACTTTAATATACACACACTTATCCACTTCGATGGATGAAAATCCATCTCTAGTCAACACTTGATCAAATTCACATGCTACTGTTTTGGAGCTTGCTTAAGGTTATGAAGTGATTTAATTAATTTACAAATTTTATTTTCTTTTCCAGGGTCAACGCTTTCGTCAAGTTGGATCATATAAATTTTTTCATCTAATTTACCATTCAAAAAAACAGTTTTAATATTAGTTTGGTGAATATGAAGTTTTTGAATAGAAGTTAAATTAAATTAAATTCTAATTAAAGTTATTCTAGCTATTTGTGCAAAAGTATCAAAGTAATTAATTTTTTATTTTTGTGAAAAACCTTGAGCAACTAAATGGGCTTTATATTTAGCTACAAATCCATCAAGATTATATTTTCTTTTAAAAATTCATTTACATCCTATTGGTTTTGCACTTAGTGGTAAGTCTACTAAAATCAAGTGTTATTTCTTTTAATAGACTCTAATTCAAATTGAATAACTTCTAATCAAAATTTACTTTTAGGAGAAGAAATAGCTTCAATATAAAATTAAGGTTCGTTATCAATAAAAAAAGTTTCAAAGTCATTACCATAAGGAAAAAATTCTTTTTTTTTTTTTTTTGCCTTTTCCTCCTTCTTACCTCTTCAATAGAGATAATTTCTTTATTAATTTTAATAGGTGCATGAGAAATACTATTTGCAAGTGGAAATATGCGTTCAAATAATTCAGCATACTTAAATTCAATAACATTTTATTCAAGAAAATTATTTATTCAAAACAAGAAACCTATATGCAGTGTTATATTCAGCATATTTTATAAATATGCAATCACAAGTTTGAGAACCTAACTTTCTTTTCTTAAGCTTAGGTAATAATACTTAAACTAAACACCTCCACACTTTCAAATCTTTCAAATTAGGCTTATAATTTTTTCAAAGTACATATGGAGTCACACCAGTATTTTTATGTGGTATTCTATTTTGTATATAACACACAGTTAATATTGCTTCTCTTTACAAGTTATAAAGGGCATTAGAATTTACTAACAAAGAGTTCATCATTTCTTTTAAAATTTTATTTTGCCTTTCAACTATTACATTTGATGCAGGAGAATAAGGAGTTGTTATTTCATGTATTATTCTTTTATTTTCAAAAATTTTATTTAATGATAAATAGTCACCTCTTCTATCTAACCTCACCCTTTTTATTTTCTTATTAAATTGATTTTCTACCTCATTCTTATAAAAGCTAAAAGCATCAAAAGCATTACCTTTATTTCTAAGTAAATAAAGTTTAGCATATCTAAAGAAGTCATCTTTGAAAATACCATAATACCTTTTTCCTACTCTAGTCATAGTTTGCTTTAAATCACATATGTTTGTGTGTATTAAACCTAATAACTCAATTTTTCTACAAATAGGCGCATTAAATTTCTTAACTATTTTAGTTTCAGCACAAATGTCATATTTTTGTTCATTATCTATTTTATCAAAAATTAATCCTAGAGAATGCAATTTTTTAATATATTTAAAATTTGTACGTTCTAGTTTGACTTACTATAAATAGAATCAACGATATAAATAAAAGAAGCACTTTCATTCATAAAATTCGCAATATTTAATATTGAAAGTCACTGGTTACAATACCCCTTACTCACAAATACATTATTCATTATCATTATGATCTTATTAAATTTAAATGATACTCTCAATCCAATACCCCTTACTCACAAATACATTATTCATTATCATTATGATCTTATTAAATTTAAATGATACACTCAATCCAATTTTGCTCGTAAGAGTTAGAGAGACCTCGTATACTTGGAACTTGCTTTAAAGGCTAGGTCTTTCCACGTGCTAGTTTCAGCACAATCTTGCCCTTTTTAAGAACCTCTGCTGTTCTTGATATGATTTGATTAGAGGTTGCGTTAGGCCATGTAGATGGACCAGAGGCTTGCGAGGTGTTAGATCATGCGGCCCATGAAAGCTTCACACATCTCAGAGCAGTGAAAATACTCCAACGTTTTCTTTGCAGTGGAAGGATATAGAAGGGCGGGCCAGTGCTTCCTTTAAAGTTCAGTTTGCCTCGATAAAAAATAAAAGAAGAAAAACTATTTTCAAGAAAAAAAATTTACGAGTGCTCTGCCAAAAAAAAAAAAAAAAGAATATTTTTTTCTTTGAGAAAAACATGTTTTCCTTTATTAATTTTCCTTTTTACCTAGTTTTTGTGGATTGTCACTAGAGGATGTTAAGATAATATATATGTGTGTGTGTGTGTGTGTCATATAGTAAGAGAATAGACATAGATTGACACCCAGAATCTGCTATCAAATTTTGAATTATTAAAAAGATGTTCTACTCCAAAACCAAAACCAAGGATCTACGATATAATTTAGCAATGATTCAAAAAAAAAACAAAAGAGAGAGGGGGAGAGATGACCCAAGTAGGTTCCATTCCAAAATCAAAAGTGGGATCTAGCTGAGTTCCCACTCGGTTTCACTTCAAAATGAATTCACAACTCGAGCCAAAGAAAAAAAAAAATGGAACTTTACAGTGAAGAGGAGTAGTTTGTGCTTCCAGTTCTTCGAGATGAAGTACTGCTAAATTTATGTACACAGAGAAGGCCTTTGAACTAGTCTCTACATGCCTGAGGCAGCACCTTCCGTCACAAGTTTTATTCCGCGCACCCACAGATCCGCCATCTCCAACCCTCCATCGCACACAAAATGCACTTCCTTGTTCTTTGTCGTCATAACACGGAAAATTCCGAGCTCATTAGCATCCCTCTTCATCTTCCTCTTCCTATTTCTCAGAAACTTCAAACTGGGCCCGACTTCCGCTTCTCGGCATATTACATTTCGGAAGCTTGACTTCCCCCAGCTCAGAATTCCAGTGGATTCCACCATTCTAACCAGCTTCATGTGAGGAGGTCCTTTTCCTCCCCTGGTGTGCTTTTTTAACCAGGAGCCGCCTATTACCAGCTTGCGTGCGAGTGCATTTAGTATCACGTTCTCAGCTTCATTATGCATTTCTCCAAATTTTCTAGCTAGTGTCAGTGCAGATTCGCCTTTTGCGTTCTTTACACCGAAGTGTGCTCCGAAAGAGATGAGGAGCTCGCACATTTTACCATTGCCTTCCATTGCTGCCAGCATCAGCGGAGTGTAGTCATCCCCGTCGGAGGCATTGACGTCATAACCCTTCTTTGCCAATAACTTGACAGAGTCCGTGTCTCCACGTCGAGCAGCCAAATGCAGGGCATGGAATCCTCCGGTAATGCGGTTTCTTTTTTGCAGTGCAAAATCAAGCATCACCTTTTCCAAGAGATCTCTGTTTTTGGAGAGTTTAGACAGTGTCATAGCTGTCTCACCCAATTTATTGCACAGCTTGACATCAGCCCCGGCACAAAGAAGCAATCGGAAAGCATCAACATGGCCCTCCATTGCAGCAGCCATCGCTGCAGAGAAACCTCCGTCATCCTGCTGGTTGAGATCAATATCTGCATGTCTAATCAGAGCATTCAAGCCGATGACATCTCCCGATTGAGCCACAAATAGTAGAGGTGAGAAAATAGACGCGTTACTAGATTTGGGTACAGTTCCACTTCGAATTAAATTGAGCAGTGCTTGTTGAAAACTAAGATGCCACTGACAGGATCGAGCAATGGAACCTGCAGATTGGCCAGCATCGTTACACAAGCCAAAATCAGCCCCCGCCTTCGCCAATATTTCAAGACACTCTTTTCCCTTATACCTGGCAGAAATCATCAGAGCTGTTTCACCGGCCTCTGTTGAAGAGTTCAGATCACAGCCAGAATCAATTAAAATTTGAAGAATTTGTGACGCTCCAAGACGAGCAGCCATGTGTAAAGGTCGAAACTCTGTTTTTTGTGTGGTTTTGACTGGTGTCTCTATCTCAGCACCACATTTTAAAAGTAATTTTACAGCCCCTCCTCCGTCACATAGGATGGCATGGTGGAGAAGAGTTCTTCCATAATGGCGAATATTAGGAGAGATGTGCTGAAGGAGCATCTGCAGAATGGTACCAGTTGCCTCAAAATATTCCACGGCACACCAAGTGATTGGATAAGGCTCAGCCAGTCCAGCTCCCACTCGAAATTCCTCACCTGAAGCCGTGTCCCATGACCATGCCCCAAGTTGCACTTTGATGTCAGTTCTAACACCAGCCTTTTTGGGTAATAGAACAATAGAAAGTAGAATAGCAGCTCTTAGTTGTCATCCCCAAACAACAAGAAAAAGAAAAGGTAACCCTACTTTGCATTGTGCAGTCCCTAGTTATGCGGAGAAATAAACCTAGGTTATCAGTACGACTAGCAAAGGACTCAAAATCATTATTTAGCTGTCTGAGAAAACACTACACTATAGGTCTTAAAGCAAGAATATATGTCAAAGTAAGCATGAGTTATTTACCTGCAGTAGTAGGTGGACCACAGTGATCTGCCTACTGACAATAGCAGCCACTAGTGCAGTACAGTCAGCATTTGTGTGCAGAGAAGGCTTACACGACTGAAGCAAAATTCGAGCAGTTGCATTAGCGTCCACTCCACACTGTCATCAAGTAATAACATTAGAATGACATAAATTAGGTTTGTGGTTTTGTTGATCAACGATATTCATTTGGAACTACAGCGTGAGTTATCCAGACATAACGCCAAAACCACAGATAACACACTCCATTTACCCATTAGACGAGCAAAGCTATGATATCTATCCCTAATAATTTAGTTACCTGGGAGGCTTTATGTTCAATCTAGATACATGTAGACTCTATAGGCATCCCGTCCCTTGATATTTAGTTACGCAATGCTGACTAACATGAGTAGTAATTTCACATGTTTAATGATGTCAATTATGGAGGCGCGGCACTTAAAACTGGACAATCAAATGGAAATTGCAATTTTCTTTACATTGTCCTTGGGTCATAAATTATATCTTAAACGACTGGATCACACCATGGCCATGCAATGACTGTTGTTTCTTACTAACCAAATAACACAATCCAGCAATTTTTATCATCCCATGCATGATTTTTTGGATCTCGTCGAACTATTATACCTTCATAAGAGCGTCTGCCACCTCCACAAAACCTCTATAACATGCAGTGACAAGAGCATGAACAGCGGCACGGGGCCTGATAAGGTCAGATCCCATAAGTAGCTCCACCAAATGTGAATACCCATGGCTGCAAACCTCTAACAGCGCTTCCTCACAAGCTGGTTGAGATGCCCCAGCCTTGACTAGGATTTCCAGGATCTCATAGTTGCCCTCCCTAGCAGCTGCTGTGATAGCAAAGCCCCTAAATGTTCGTTGGTTCACATCAGCTCCTACACTCTGTCATTTTTCAAACAAACAAAAATAAAAGTGCAAGTCATTTCATGGACAGAAATTGTTGCGGCTGGAATAAGAGATAATTCCTACCATTGTCTGTTTTACTTAAATTATTAAATAATTTTAAAAGAACGACACGGTTGTATACCTATTCCGTAGAAGCATGATCAACTCAGATGCATCACATCACAGACCCTCTCCTTGACCCCGTTAGACTTACGATCGAAAATTTTGTAACCATCACAAACACGTGCATAAGGAAAAAAAATTAAAATTTCATTTTTATAACGATCAACTCATTGTTTCATGCGCACGGTCAAGATTTAAGGATGGAATGGTAATATGGTTCCCCTTGAATAGTTAACAGCAAATTTGGTCATTCAACTCAGAAGGTTGGAATAAAGTCATTCTTGTGAAAGCTAAAAAAACTCAGCTTCAAACTTAATTACTGACTCTCTAATTGAGTAATTTATAGTAGAAGATTGGTCGATAAGGAAGGCTACAGATTTATATTATATCAATTTATAAATATCCAGCACAATCAGATCATATCAAGTAAGAGAATTTAAAAGAGAAGAAAAGAATTGGCCAATAAACTAGATTGCATCTGACATTAAGCTGAAACTCCTATAACAAAGAACTGAACAGGCAATAACAAGTGAGAAAGGACTCTGGAGGATTTGAATGATAAAGAATAAAGAGTATCCAAAAATGCGTATAAGGAACAACACCAACACATCTGCTTTTAAATTTTGAATTAAGTCGAACTAAACAATCTCGATTCCAGTATCCAAAGGGCAACAAACGTCATCATAGAAGGTCGCGCATCAGGCGCAAATCCACAAAATTTTTCTTTTTCAGAAACAAAAAATTCGAACTAAGATTGCAGAATAAACACCCAAAGCCAGAATTACCAGTAGTTTCAGCCTGAGAGCTAAATTTCAACTATTAACAGCGAGAAACATATATGTACACATCAATAAAAAAGCATCACCGCTGGACGTGAAATCACGTAAATAAACGAGAACGCTCAAGCTGAAACTCGAATTACCAGTAGTTTCCTCACGAGAGCCAGGTTTTCATTCGTAACAGCAACAAACAAAGCCGTAACCTCAGCGCGGAACTCCTCATAATCAACGCGCGCTTCACTCGGCGATTCCTCGCGCAGAACAATGCTGGTCATCGGAAACTTCAAGCACACAGCGCCAACATAGTTGACGTCGACTAAGGGATCGGAAAGGCAGTCGAGAGCCAAATTAAGATCATTACAAAGAGAGGCTTCTAGAAGCCGCTTAGAGACATCCGCTTCGCAGTCTACCGGAGCCAGTCGCTCTCCCCCAAGAAATCCGTGGCCTCCTACCCCGCCGTGCCTCAAGACCATCATATTCAGCCGGAGAGAGTGGTCGCACCTCACGTTTGTAGGAGTGAGTAGCAAATAGCGATTGAGTGAGCGTCAAATTCAATTTGCTTCTGTGAGTGGAGAGGCAGGGAGAGCAGAGACACGAAACTCGAGAAGCGGAGAGAAAACTTGAAATAAGGGAGCGCCAGAGACGGGGAATGGAGCATTTGATGGGAATCATATTTTTTGTTAACTAGCAAACAAAGAAAAGAAAAGAAAAGTGGCGGACGTTACATGCGTGTGCGTGAACGAAATCTATAATATATAATCAAATTAATGAAATTTTTTATGTTGCATAATATTAAATTACACTTTTATTTTTTATTTTTCTATTATTATTTTTCTCTTATTTTTTTCTTCTAAATTATTATATTTATTTATATATTTTTTTTTCAAATTTTTTTGATTGATCTTTATTTCATAATTTTAAATCATTTTATATTTTAAATCTAAACAATTTAGTTTACATTATTTAAAATATAGTAACTTTATAATTTATAAATAACATGATACATGCATAGAATTTGTAACTTTTATTAGTATATACAATTTTATAAATTAAAAAAATATTATATTTTAAATAGTGAAAATCTAAATATTTTAAAGATAGATAACAAAAAAGGAATTTGAGAAGAGAAAAGATAGAGAAAATAAGAAATTGAAAAGAAATGAAAAAAAATGATAGAAAAAATAAAAAAATTTAAAATAAAGATAATGATGTAAATAATTGATAGCAATGTTGTAAGTTAACAATATACAACCAATTAGTTCAAACTCTTCGCAGGCATTCTCAATACGTATACAAATATTTATATAAATTATAATATTTTATTAGTTGCAATAAATTATAATAAAAATTATATCATTTTAAAATTAAGAGCATGTAAAGAATTTTAAAAAATAGAATGGATGAATTAAAAGTTTTAAAAAATAAGCTAAAAATAGTTAAATTGTAAGAAAATGATGAAAAAAAAAAGCTTTTATAACAATTTAACATTATACAATCAAAATAATATCTATTGTCTCAATATATAGTATAGAATATAAAATAGATAGAAGAATTAAAATAACTAGAAAAAATATAATAAATTAAAATTAAGGAGTTAATGATATGAAAAGAAAATTGGGGGAATAAAGAGAATGTAATATGTGAAATATTAAAGATATTTAAGTAATTTTATATTATGTAACTAAATCTATTCATTAACTTAATATATGGTAGTAGAAGTATTGATGGATATCATATAGATAACATAATATAATCTTTGATGATTTTGATAAGAAAATAAAATTATATTAAAAATTTGTGTATGCAGCGAAAGAAAAAGTACTTTAAGAAAGAGGAATTTAAAAAAAGGGGAATGAATTAAATATAAAAAAGCTAGTCAACATTTTGCCTCTCCAAATTTCAATAATCTAATATAGATTTTGGTAACTAGAATAAGATCACTCTAATTTCCTATTAAAATAACTGGCAGATTAATATATAGCAATAGATATTATTTATTTCACCCTAATTATATTTTTCGTCTTCATATTGGTTATTTCCTTAGCCCGGATTGAAGACAATGGTAAAATTACTTTTTATTTTATTTTGCAAAAAATATTAATAACGTAAAACAAAGGCTGGCTATTTTTTTATTATAAATTAATTAAAATCACTAAAATATTTTCTAAAAACCTAAAAACTAGTGATAAATAAGATACCAAAAATCAGATGTTGGTACCAAATATCTGTGATGCGGTTAAAAAAAAAGACTTTTTTAATTTTGAAAATTAAATATTCATAATATGATTTTATTTGTTTATTTTTATGTATATATCCATTTTTTAATTGTATGATTCTTGAAATGGAACTCTAAAATTCCGATTATAAATATATTTTATACAGTGATTTTAATAGTGTACAAATAATAAATTATACATGTGTGAACAATGCATAATTTAGTTGATATCCATGTATAAAAATATGACAAAATAAATTATAATGAATAAAAAAGCACAATAAAATCAAATTCATTACATGTTTTTTCATAATATCAGATTTTTTATTTTTTTATTTAGTATTGTGTTAACATCTATGGTAAAATGATACTCAACCAACAAATTTCTCTCTCACTATTTGCCGTGCTAAAATCCATAATTTTAATTTCAATTTTTATTCATCCATATTTTTCAATGCAAAACAACATTTGTTGTGATAAATTTTCAGCAAAATATACTATTCATTTGCTAATTTATTGGATTTATTGTTTTTATATTTCTTAAATTACTATCTCAGGATATTATCTAAAAGGACATCTTTTAAGTTGTTATTTGAGATATCATTTTTAAAGGCATTATCTCGTGTAGGGAATTAATAAGATAAGTTATTTAACTTGATTAAATTTAGCAATATTTTTTAACTTGATTAAGTTCAAATTTATACATAAACAATTATTTTAAATTTAATCTAATATTTGATTCGTATACTAGCTTGATTTTAAGTTTTTATAAAATTAAAGTAATCAAAATTCGAGTAATTATCAAACTCGAGCTTGATTGATTATTACCCTTATTTAATTTGCATTATTTTATCATTTGCTTTACTTACTTTATTCTTTTGTGTGTATCAATTTGGGTTGTATTAAAAGTTTTCTATGAACGTGGCAACAATTAAATTGGCACTACAAATGAGAACCGTTTGTTTATTTGTTCAACACTCAAGCAAAACATGTAGTAGTATTTATTGCAAAACTACAAAAACTTTGATGTCCTGTTTGATTCAATCATTTGAGGGAATATTTTGACTTCGCATGGGATTAAAATATTTATTTCATTAGCACGTTAATTAGGTATATCCTCTTTAGAGTAAAGCAACATGATGCATCATACATTATGTATGACCTTTAAATGACAAAGTAAAATTAATTATTTTAGTTGCCCAATTAAATTTTCTTTTAAATGATTAAATTACTTGACCTGTTAAAACTCGATATAAAATTACAAAATTATAGAATAACACGTTTTATATGATAGTTGTGATAAAACAATAAAATATTAGTTTTTTACATATAATTCAAAAAAAAATATTTTAACCTTTTAAATGATTTGTATAATAAAATTATAATTAATTTGGCACCAATCACACTCTCGCCTTGCGTACTATTTTCAACTATTAGAACCTAAGACATTGCAATTGAAACTATAGACGTTGGAGATCAGAATCATTTAAAATGACCACAGTTACTTAAAATAATTGACAACAGCTCGTGCATACATTCTTTTATTTTTCAAATTAATTATTTGGATCACAATTTTGTTGGTTGACATGCCTATATCGAGAACATTATCACCAAAATTTACGAACGTAATCCAAACTAGTATGCTCTTAATCAGATTTAGATAAATCACTCCTTTCAGATGTAGTGAATCGCGACTTTTGGGGTAATATAATGGCGATTTTAGAAGGGCACGAGTGACATGCCATTAGCGGCGGATCCTTATGCCGTTTGCTTCGCAAACAATCTTTTATGTGCTTATGTACATGGAAGAAAACACAAGCTGCCATCACTGACTTGCACCTCAATTTAAATGACAAAAAGAAAAGCGTAGCAATCATTTGTGGTTCGTTGGAATGTAGGTTTGTTAGGATTAACTTAAAAACTTGTATTTTCTATAACTAACCCTATCTATTTCACTTTGCTTGTACCGTAAATAACCTTATTTGAAACCTGAAATGATGAGTTTGCTTGCCTTTTATTGCATTTTCATCTATTTTTTTCTCCCACGACTTGGTTTGGACCATATTCTAAGCAATGCTTCCTCAACTAGGCAATACTTGGACGTTTGCCATTTTAGTAATAATTACTTTTGTTATGAGAATAAAATCAAGCATTTCTGATATGTTAGATTAAATTAAAAATGAGGTTTGCATCACCAACTCTACTACAAAGTGAAATTTACAAAGGAAGAGTCATTCTGAAAGAAACCCTGGCTCCACAAAGTAATGATTCAATGATTATCTTTCTCTATATTGGTTTATGTATTCTTAGTCCGTAAAGAATAGACTTATATTTCTTTTTGACAAAATCACATTCCATAATTTATCTAAAACACATATTAAAAATGTGGACTGTCATTACACAACATTTAATTATCAAAGTATCTTTAATTATTTAGAGATATATATGTATCCATTCTATTTCCTCAATTTCCATTATTTCATTTACTTTCCTCAATTTAAATTTATTCATTCCCTCCCTTTTTTTTCATATTTTTTAAATCATTTTAGGAATTTTATTAATAATTTTAAAATTTGTATTTATAAAATATTATTATTTTATTTATTTGCAAAAGTATTTAAAATTTTTTATAAAATTTATTCTATTTAGGCATACCTACCGGTGTTACAGACGTTTGATCGCTGTTTCGTTGTCATTTAGAGGGGCGTGGAAAGTGGAATCAAGCGGGTGAGCGACCCCTGTAGGCCCACATAGGACTGGTTTGGCAGCTTATCGTACGAATTCAAGATCCGAATCATTTGACCGCGAGACTAAACATTTGATTGTGGGCCCTATCTAATATGAACCCCATTCAATCAAGTTAACTTTTTCGATGATCTCCACGCATTTCCATTGGCCTTGTACCTCAACAACCTTAAATAATTTCGTGAAAAACAACGCAATAAAACCTGACGCAGGTAATACGTGGAAGTTGAGAAAGAAAAAACATTTTTTTGGACATCTTCGAAAAATTCACAGCAATGCTTACATATATTTGGGCTCTCTCTCTCTCTCCCTCTCTCTCCACACACACACACACACTCTTAATGCATCTACTCAGGTAGAGAGAATAACAGAGTTTATTGACCACACAGCGTTGTAGAGAAGCATGACAAACTAGTATAACGTTAGTCATAGGGGAAATCGAGTAAAAAGTACCTAAATTTTCTTATTAGAAGGTTGTGGAGTATTAGCAAATCTCCATGTGATTGCAAGGAAGACTTCATGGTCGGGCATTCCTGCCACTTCATCTATAGGAACAGCATCGCTGAGCCCTCTCACCTCATCGCTTGTAAGTTTGATGTTCAAAGAACCTACGTTCTCGTGAAGATGTTTTATCTTTGTAGTTCCTGAAAATAAAATCCGAAAATGTTCGAACATTATCAATTCGGATAAATAGAATTCTGATTGTTGCATATTCAACCCTATAACGGTTTAATACACGTAACACTGACCGGGAATAGAAACAACATCGTCTCCTTGGTGATGAACCCACGCAAGTGCGAGTTGAACAGGAGTACATCCGTGTTTTTTAGCCAATGAATCTAATTGAAAAAAGAAGGCCTTGTTCTTTTCCCAGTTCTCTCCTGTGAATCTCGGGTGCATATTCTGATTGTAGAAAGTCAAGAGTGTTAGATAAATCCCCATGAACGAAATGAAGCAACAGTAGATGAGCTGTAGATCACGAAAAGGCATTTGCGTAGTGCATACCAAGGTACTATCCTTAGGCAAACTTTCCAAAATTTTCTTCCCACCAAAAAAGCCCCGACCAACTGGGCTGTATGCTACTGTCCCAATTCCAAGTTCCCTGCGATACATTCCAATGGGTGAGAAATCCATCATAGAATGTTAGAACAGGACCAAAAGCCATTTTATCATTTAAAAAGAAAACCGGCAACATCTGTTCAACAAATTTGAGATTTATTGAGAACATACTCTTGCAAGTGTTGATTGAAATGCAAATGCACAGTTTTGAATATTTTACTTAAGATTTCAATCACACAGACAAGCCAAAAGAAGACACACATGATAATAGAAGAGTTGGCTCCAAAACATTCACTCAAGGTCAAAAAGGATTTCCAGCATCCACTCTACATTTGTAAATAGATTTAAGTAAGATACTAACATTTCCAACTAGAGGAATTTGAAACGGTAACTAAATTCAACAGGTCATCATGGAATAGTAATTGGATACGAAATGCAAAACCTGCAAACAGGAATTATTTCTTCTTCGACATCACGAGACCAAAGTGAGTATTCCACTTGATATGCAGTAATAGGATGCACTGCATGAGCCCTCCGTACAGTGGCTGCACTAGCCTGAGATAAACCAATGTACTTAATTTTACCTTCTTCTACCAATTTTTTAAGTTCTCCCACCTGCAAACAATTATGAAGGCCTTATAGGAAAAGATTTCCATGTCTCTTAAGAGGATTGATTCTGTTAAGGAAATACTTACTGTTTCCTCAATAGGTACAGTAGTATCAATTCTGTGGATGTAATAGAGATCAATGTAGTCCACTTGAAGTCGCCTTAGACTAGCCTCACAGCAAGAGCGGACATAGTCAGGAGAACCTTTAATTACCACCGGCTCAACTTTATATATGCCAAACTTTGTTGCTAATTCAATTTTTTCCCGAGGCAGCTGCTTCAACGCCTGAATAATTTTGCTAAAGTGTGAAGACAGCTATAAAAAAATCATATGGACTTACTTTTTGTTCAGTAGTTTACTTGTGGACAGAGTAAACCTCAAATAATGGTCAAATACAGGAAAGCAAAAGCTAAAAATGGTTTCTGTTAATTAAAGAAAAAATCTAGATCAATCAGAGAAGCTTCAAAATTTTACCCAGTTAAAATTTTGTGAATTTGTCTTTGTAAAAGCATGTGGAATAGTAGATTTTCATTGCATTAAGCAATTCACCAATCTGTTAATCTTGCTTCTTATGTGTCAGAAACTTTAAAGTGGGAACTATGAGTATTCACCATGCTTAATTTCACAAAATAAATTCCTAATATGCAGACGAGTTATCATTCTAACATTTCAAGTGAAAATAAACAAAACCACTCTTCCATTTATATCCTTCCCAACATGTGTTTTCTTCCGTGGCACATATGATGTTTATGTAGTTATACAAATGTACCTTTCCCATCATGTATTCATTTGAAAATTCTTGTCCATAGATATCAGCGGTGTCAAAATGAGTAATGCCATTGTCGAATGCCTCTTTGATTATTGCTATTCCATCCTCCTCGGACAGGGGTTCATTGTACACTCCAGTGAGCCCCATGCAACCATAACCCAGCTTCGACACCTACAAGTAAAAGATGTAACCCATTAAGTGGAGTTATGGTTACACATGAAATGAAAAGGTAAATAACAAGCCCTTGAGTGCATTAAAAGAATCATAGCAGGAGCTATAATATACGTACTGATTTTTTTTAAATGCTTATGATAACAGAGAAAAAAGAACCAATAAAAGAACACAAAGAACAACATTGATTTAACATTTATCATTAATAGAAATGGCTTTCATAGACATAATGGACAAGTGATATTGGCAACTACAAGAGTAACATTTTGGAGTTATTGCACTTTTCTTATATGTGGTCGCATGTTATTTAGTCTTAATATGAGGTATCTTTTATAGAAATTCTGCACAAGTAACATTGATACTGAGAAGAATATTATTCTAGAGCTACGTACTGAACTACTTCGCAGAAACCTCAAAATTGACAATGCCAAAAAACAATAATAAATTGTTTCAAGAGTAATTTCAAAAGAATAAAAACTACGCCATACAGAGGTACTGCAGAACAATTTAGACAACATAAAATATGCCCCAAAAAATCAATAACTAGTAACAATTGTAATAAGATATTAGACGATGATATGATGAAGTCTGTCACATAATCACAAATAATAAAATCAAGAAGAAAATTAAACTTGAAATCATATATGTGATTCAACTTGAAGCCAGGTGATAAAAAATCTCATGAGTACATACTCAAACAGAGAGTACGTCCACTTGATCTTATGCTTCAATTCAAAACTTCAACTTGATAAGTTTTCATCTGGCTAGCTCTTTCAGATGATGAGCCAAAAGCATTACGATTAGAGTTTAAAGGAAAATGCCAACGAAGATTCATTCAGAAGTTATAAATCATAAACAAGCACGTATCCCCAAGACATGGGCAGGAAAACTACAGAAAGAACAAGCGTTCGGACTAAAATCGCTGAACAGAAACTTGAATTTACTGCAGTTTCTTCATTGAAACAATAGCAGAGAAGGCAAAGAATAATTGTCACTGAGTAATGGGAAGAATTAGAGCATATAAGAATCTTCATATTCTCACCTTAAGCCCTTGGCTTCCCAAGTTAACTCTTGGCATCGCATTTTGCCCGGCCATTGTCCGATTGATCAGAAACGAGTTGAGAATTGGGAAATTAAGAGAAGATTTGATTGACAAGTAAAATTTACAGTAGAGTGAGCTGCAGGGAGTGATTCTTTACCTTCTGGAACACAATCAAAAGGTGGTTTTCAAAGACGGCTAATTTGCGAACGTCAAATTATCTATTTTTTCTTTTTTATTTTAAATGCAATTTGTTAAGGTAATTTCGTGTGTCATAGAATGGTTCTTTTTTTTTTTTCGAAATTTGTTTTTAAAAAGTTTAATCATTACATGTTGCCGTAACGAAACAAATATTTAATAATTTATTTTGGCTATGTTTGGGGGAGTATTTTTAGTTTCAGATAATGTTTTATATGAACTATATTGAATAATATGTTTAAAATAAATATTTTGAATAGATAAATAATATGATTTATTTTAATATATATTTGAAATATATAATAATAATTGAATAATATGAAAATATATGAAAATAATAATTATATTTTAGAGTGTGAATAAAAAAAGTATATGAGTATATGTATGATATATATAAGTATTGATTGGATAGTTAATAAATGTAATAATTAAAATAATTAATTAATTATATATAAAAAAAGTAAAATTTTGAATTTAAATAAATATTTTATTAAATTATATATTTGATAATATGAAATATAAGATATGAAATTAGGTTATAAACGTAGCTGGAAAAAAAATTTAGATGAAATCAAGGGATTGGGCCTATGTAGTCTATCAATCTGATTTGGGTTGATTAGTGTATCTCGGCCCATCTTGTGGGAAAAACTTGGAAAGCACTGTCCAGTGTCCATGAAAATGCATAAACCCATAAAGTAAGGCTCATTCTGGCTAGTTGTTAGTTGCCACCTCTGACTTCTCCGTCTTTGACCCTCTGTTTCTCTGCAATTCACCGGACAAGTTTCCGAACAGTTGCCCCTAAATCGCCAATGCGACTCTGGGCCGGACAAGACTGTATAAATCGATCCTTTCTGATATCCCCTCCAGTACCCGTCACTCGCGTTAGAGGGCTGGCGATGGCTTCTGCTGTCAAAGAAGATAAGCAAGGTATTTGGCTGTAATGCACGCCTAGAAAATAAAGCAGCTTGTGAAATTGCCGGAGTGATTTTTAATGGCGTGCAATTTCAGGTTCTTCTGGTAAAAGTGTCGCTGTGGTTGGAGCTGGCGTTAGGTACGGCACTTAAAAGTTCGGTCAATGGGATTGGCTCCAGTTATATAAACTCCATGGGCTTGATTAAGTGCAGTGGTTACAGAGCAAGTATATGACTAGATAATTCTTATGTTAGTGTTGACTTGGGATTCCAGTGTTGGCTATGTTTGGACCTTAGATGTTATAGGAGGAAACACTGAAGAGTATATTTCTTCATTGTTTGATTTTAAATGAAATGTTGGGGAAATGTGTGTGTGAGTTTTTTATTAGGTTACACATCGATTTCATGTAATAGAATTTTGTTTATGATACTTTTGCTTCTCCTTTTCCTTTTACCTAAGTACAAATCGTGTTTGATTTTGGTCTTTTTGTTTTTGCTTGAAGTGGGCTGTCTGCAGCATATAAGTTGAAATTGCATGGTTTGAACGTCACAGTTTTTGAAGCGGATGGCAGAGCTGGAGGGAAGTTAAGAAGCATTTCACATAATGGTTTAATATGGGATGAGGGCGCAAACACTATGGTATTGTTCTTTGCGATATAAAGTTTCACATAAGTCCATTTTTTGTGGAAATGTAATCTTGTTCATAGCAGATAACCTTGTACCATGAAGGTTATCTTGATAAGTTTTATTTTATGTGCAGACTGAAAGTGAGGCAGCTGTTGCATTTTTGCTTGATAATCTTGGACTTAGGGAAAAGCAACAATTTGTATGTGTTTGCTTCTTTTATTCCTGTTTAGTCCTCACCTTCGTATCAGTTGAATAAATTTATCCTGCTTGTCTTGGTTAATCAAGATTTGTGCCTTGTTCTGTATCTCATTTTATTTCATCTGCTTCAAGAATATGTTTTATCCAACTATGTTTTTAAAGGAGCAAAGTGCCATGATACTTTATGCTTCTATCATTGTAAATATTAATTTCTTTGTATATCTCCAAATGTAAATGGGGTTCTAATTTTATTTTCAATGCAGCCCCTTTCACAGGAGAAGCGGTATATAGCCAAAAATGGGGTGCCCATGTTGGTAAGATCTTCATACTCTTCCTGGATGGAGTAGAGAAAGCATTGCATTTGTTTTCTTGCTAACCGATTGCATATATATATATTCCAATTTCAGTTACCATCAAATCCACTAGCGCTCATCAGAAGTAATTTTCTTACTGCAGGGTCAAAGGTTTGCTCATCTCATTTGCCATTTTCATTTCTGTTTTTTATAAGCATTATGGGAAAGAACATTGTGATACTTCAGTGCTTACTTTCTGATAATAAGTTTGTCTTCCTTAGTTTGTTCATCCAGAATTACTGGGAAAAGACTGCATTTCACTTAATTGCATTTAAAAACTTACAAACCATTATCTCATGATATTATAAGATGAGTGGAAAATCCCATCCTTGTTCAATTCTTTTCTGTACTCCCCATTGAAAGGCTGCTTTTGTTGTGACTAGGACCATGTTTGTGCAGAAGTCAATAATGAGTGCATGATGACTGATGCCATCTGTCTATTTGATGTCACTTTTTTGTTTGTGTAGATGTGAAAACTTAGTAGAGGACATGTCTTTTCCCACCTTTGTTGTGTTAGGACGACCATTTTCTGACTAACAATTATATGCTGAAAATCTTCTTCTGCAATTCTTAGCACAGATACATGTTATTGTGTTGAATGCATGGTAAAGAAACCCAAACTATAGATTTAACATAATATGATCCCTTTTAGTCAATTGTCTTCTAATGACATGGCTTGCTGGACTGTTACAATTTTTCTATCTGCTTACAATACTAAATATAAGTGCTTAATGGCAATTTTGAATTTGCTAAGATCTTGTGATGGTTGATGGATTACTGGATCCATCTGATACCAATACTATCAACCCCTGTGATATGTATGTACTCTGGTTTTCTTATGCAAGTGATAGATGCTTTTCTCCAGTTTGATACTTGCTAACAAGTTTGAACGAATTTACTAAAAACATTCTTGTTGCAGTGGAAAAGTCTTTCGGTTTTTATTCTTGATATCTATTTTCCAATTGGCCTTTTGGGACATCAGGACTTCTATGCATCTCAAATACAGCTATTCATGCTATATGATCTTCTCTTTTCAGCTTCAAATATTTCTTGAGCCATTTTTGTGGAAGAAAAATACTTCGAAGGTGACTGACACAGAGGAAAGGTACCAAGGGAATCCCATTTTACTTTTCCTGATCTATTGACTTCATTTCTCTCGCTTACACTTCACACCCCAGAGTCTTTTTTCTTTGGTAACATAATGTGACTATACTTGCCGTATATTTACTATAATTGATAAAAAGCTTCACCTAACAACTCTTTCACTTCCTAGTTAACTATTACTCATTTCTAAACCATTTGTAATATTTTATATTGGAGACATTCTTGTTTCTTTTGTGGATTGTCACCTTTTTATAATACTCCCTTGGTCTGTGTATATATTTGATAGGTTTTAAAATATTCTTTGCAGGTCACCTTGTAGAACTCTGTGTCCTATCTTTATGAAAATATCAATAATAATTTTTTGGGGTCACGACACTTGGCACTGGAAATCAAATTGCCAAAAAAAAAAGGAAAGAAAGAAAGAAATTTTGGATAATGCATATAATTAGAACAGTTTTGGTGACACAATAGAAAGGCACATATAATTCAGAGGGCACAGTTATTTTTCTCTTGTTCTTTATCCTGTAATATGATAAAAAAGATTCTATTGGCCTCTGAAAATGTGGTTGACATTTGTTTATGTTTGCAGCGTTGGTACTTTCTTTCAGCGTCACTTTGGAAAAGAGGTGCTCTTTACAACATCGCATTACCTAATGCTAACTTTTAAGCATTATTTATTATTTTCTTCAAAATAATTTCATGAGATGCTTCTTCATGTCAAGTTTAATATGGACTTTTGTCCACAGAAATATAAAGCCTCATAATCTCTTTGATTGCCTCTTCTCATATTGCTTTTATTTCAGTTCTACAGAGTTCTTATCTCGTCTGCTTATTGATTTAGCATGGCTTACTAATGATACATTCCGTTTTAGGTTGTCGACTATCTCATTGATCCATTTGTTGCTGGAACTAGTGGTGGAGATCCTGAATCTCTTTCTGTGAGTTCGTTTGTATCTATTTATATGTTAGCACTTTTCTGGGCAAACAACTGAGAAGCAGGGAAGATGACAACAGATAATGTCTCTCAGTTAGGGGAGAAACAATATCTTAAAAAATGACTTTTCTCTTTTAATCTCGTGTCATTACTATTATGATCCATGATTTTTGAACTTTTGAATGATGAAAACTCTCAACGTCTTTCTTATGTTCTGGACCAGATGCGCCATGTATTTCCAGATTTATGGAATCTTGAGAACAGGTACGCTACATGTAAAGTTCATTTAGCCTTGGTATTTTCTATCTGTGGTTCAGGTTGATAACAAAGAAATTACTTCTTATTCATTCTGAAAATACTTCTTCCTCATAAATAAGCAAGGTAATAATATTTGACTTGTTAAAATTTTCAAGTGCTATAAGAAGTAACCCTCTCAAGCTGAATATATCATACATTGCATTTGTATTGTTTTTGATGAACTTCCATCTAAAATAGCTGCTTCCCTTCACATTTATAGCCGGTTTAAGCCATTTATTCATTTTAAATGTAGCAGCAACAGCTAAGTATTAGCATAAAAAGGGTCTAAGTTTATGCAGTCGCCTCTTACTGATTTATCATGGATACTTTTATCATCTTCTGTACGATTCACAACTTTTTTCCTGCATCTTTCAGGTTTGGCTCAGTTATATCTGGTGCTATTCAGTCTAAATTATTGGCAAAAAAGGGTACCAATGGTGGAATGAAGGACTCTTCATCCAAGAAGAAACACAAGGGCGGTTCTTTTTCATTTATGGGGGGGATGCAGGTAGATGTACACGAACCTCTGATTCCCAGTTTTTGACAATCCTGGGGAAGGATAAATATGATCATCATATTTACTTAGAATGTGTACAAAGGGACATTTCTGCTTTGTACCAGTTCAAGGGTTAAATTCTTATATTCAACAACAATACTCTCACTAATATGGTAAATATTGTTGCTATGGTAAATTGCAGCATGCGAAAGATGCAAGCTTCTTAGATATTTAATATTAATCCATTGTATGTGAAAGGGGTTGACAGGGTCATACTGTAATGGATTTGTTTGTGAGGTGCCTTTTAAATTGTGTATCTGGTTTCCTTGTCTTGATATGATATGTCTAAAGCTAAGAGCAATTTGAAACATTATAATGACTGGTAGCCTAACCCGTAGGCCCATGATCACACCTTTGCAACTTTAGTTACTTTGTAATGTATTTGTTTGTATATGTTTGCAGACACTCACCAATGCACTGTGCAATGAACTTGGAAAGGATGAACTTAAACTTCAATCCAAAGTGCTGGAATTATCTTGTAGTCCCAGTGAGAATTCTTCATTAGATAACTGGTCAGTTTCCTATGAATTGGATGACAAAAGACTTTCCTTCGAGAAGACCTTTGATGCATTAATAGTCACGGTAAGTACATCAAACTGAGATCCTTAATAGATAACCTGCCTCTCTACAACAAGTATAGATGAGTGAACTGGAGAAGTAATTCTACTTTTATATATGCTTCGCTCCATTTGTAGATTTCAAGTGTCTACCATAAAGTGCTTTTTGAAGCTTTTATGTAACATGAGGAATGGATCTCGCCGCATGATTCCTTGTGGAATGAAATTTGTGCGTTTTCCTTCTTAGATTGTGCACAAGGATGGGATTTTAATTATTTCTAATGTCTTTATTAGGCCCCACTTTCTGATGTTAAACAAATGAAGATTAGCAGAAGAGGAAGCCCGTTTTGGCTAGACTTTGTTCCGGAGGTACACAATTATGCAACTTCTCTATGCATTTGGGGTTCATTTTGTCTGCAAGTTTTTCACTCTCATTACTTCTCAAAGTGAATTGCTTCTTGAAGCAAGATCTTGAACGAAGGAATAAAAAACTCCTACGTGTAAGGTAAAAAGTTGATTTGAAACAAATTTGATACAGCCCAATGTTAATTCAAGCAAACAGTTTATGGCATTTTTCATGGGTATTAATCTTTATAAGTTGAATAGACACTGAGAAATTATGGTTGAGTGATCTTTTGATAGTTCTGTCTTCCACATCTATTTCCCTCAGTAAAATCATACAATTACTATTCTAAGTGGTAATAATAAGCGACTTTGGGTTCGTTGTGACATGATATGCACAGGTTAGTTATTTGCCATTGTCTGTTATAATCACTACATTTAAGAGGGAGAATGTGAAGCGACCACTTGAAGGTTTTGGAGTTCTCGTACCGTCAAAAGAGCAACAAAATGGTTTGAAGATGCTGGGTAATGCTTGACTTTTGAGTCTTCAGATTCTCTGATATAGTGCTCCATATATTTCTGCTCAAGTGTCTTGCTTGCAGGTACCCTCTTCTCTTCCATGATGTTTCCAGACCGTGCACCCAATGATGTTTATCTCTATACTACATTTGTTGGGGGAAGTAGAAACCGAGAACTTGCCAAAGCTTCAAGGCATTAATAGCTTCAACTTTGTTGTCTTTGTTTTCTTTTCCCCTGAATTATATTACCATGAATTTGTGATTTTACCTCACTTAAATTACCTCCACAGGGATGAATTGAAGCAGATAGTGACTTCTGATCTGGGACAGCTATTGGGTGTAGAAGGAGAACCTGCCTTTCTGAAGTAATTATGCTTAATTCAATATCATTAAACAGGCCCTGCTAGTAGTAAACGGAGCTACCACGGGTATTTGTTCTTACAGGTTACATGCTTGATTGCAGTCACTTTTATTGGAGTAAAGCGTTTCCGCTGTATGGGCATAACTATGATTCAGTCCTTGGCGCCATTGACAAGTTGGAAAAGGACCTTCCAGGTTTATTTTATGCTGGTAAGCCTAAGCTCATATTTTTGTTTGGTTCGTTCTTTTTAGCTATTTATTTGTTTGTATTTTCCCCAACTTTTCTGTCAGCAGGGAAAAGAAATAACTTTCCCCAAAACACAGTGCCAATTTTCATTGCTAATACAATGCTCTTTGCAATCTCTTATGATTACAGTATTTCAATTACCTTTTTGTTAACCTTACTCTAAAGGATCACAAGATACAGCAATGATTGGTAGAAATGTAAGGCAAATTGAAAATATTGAACTGATGGAATGCAGGAAAAACTTCTGAATGTAGGGACTACACCATATCTCAGTCCCTTAGCTGACTGTTTGTTTGACAGATCCTTGGTATTTAGTTGGTCTCTTACACACCAATAATGCTAGGTAACCACAAGGGAGGATTGTCAGTTGGGAAAGCAATATCGACTGGATGCCAAGCGGCTGATCTTGTGATTTCGTATCTGGACTCTTGTGCTGATGCTGGGGGGAGCACCTGATGAAGATGGAATTCTTCAGGAGTACCTATAGTTACTTGGTAATAACTTGACTACAATTTCCTTACTCTCTCTTGAACTGCACATGATTATTGTTTTCATCTTATCAAGTACGAGCATTGAGTTCCCTTCTAGTTCTCAGATTTTTCAAAATTTCTTTTCTGGAAAGACATGAAACCTAACGGACCGCTTCATTATAACTTGATTTGCCTATTGTTATCTGTTGAACTGAAGTTGTCTTTACGCATGACACGGAAATTGGTTGACAGTAGCCATCAGAAGTTAAGCTCAACAAGCAGAAGGGGTGACCAGAAGATGAACATGGAAATTAGTAGGTTATGGATGAAGATTTTGCATAACTTGTCAGTCCTGCAGTCTATCCTTGGCGTAATGTTATGAGATTACGCCGTGTCCCTTGTGACTAATTAATTTGTCCAAATTTTGCTTGGAGAATCGAATTCTTGATCTGCTGGGAGTTTTGGAGCCATATTTGTCTCTGTTATACTTAACAAAATTTCATTCAACAGTAGGGATTGTTGCCGTTTGATATTTTCAAGAAACAGAGCCTTTGTTTATTTTTAAACCATCCACCTTTCCGCTTTTACATTTTACACAATTCTCAAAATAAAAATATTTTAAAAATACATAACATAATTACAAAACAAATAAATTCTGATAAAGTTGGAGCTTTTGGCTGTAAGCTTTTGTCACGAGTAAGTCTTGACAAATCTCTGTGGCTTCACGGATTTCTGTAAAGCCGCGGTAGTCTCATAGTGTTTTAGCATCCTATGTTTCTGCTAAACTGGCTACAGGTTTTCAACTGACTTTTGGCACTTTATTCTTGTCGTCAGGACCCCGTTATCTGTGTTGTTTGTGTTTTCTTTATTAGCCCAAGGAACTGGACACGTTTCGCGAATTCTGAATATTGTAGTCGCATGTATGCTGACCGACAGGAAATTGTTTACAAAAAATTGCGACCCGTTTTACTTTTCCCTTTGTTTTTTAATTATGATTTAAGCACTGGCTTTAAAGCACTGTGAGTCCCCAAGAGACAAAAAGGCTATGTTTGTTTTTACTTTCTGACTCCAAAAACACTTTATTTTCTTACTTTTACATTATTTTTTAATAGAAATAGATCTAAATATATATGCTGAAAGCTGAAAACAAACATAGTTATATCTGGTTTCATCCAATTTTTAAAAAAGTACACATTTCAATTATTAAATTTTTAAAAATTTTCATGTTTGTTAAAAATGTACATCTAAATGCTAGAATACACCCGAGGGCTTTTAGATGCAAGTAGACTCTAGTCTGGTTGTGGACATCATGAAATAGAAAACCAAACGAACAATCTCCAATTGGCTGCCTCCTGCCTTGTGACTTCTTAATTTTGATTAATTCAAAATGCAAAGGCCATGTTCAGATGTCAATTTACTCAACTTTTTATTTCATTAACGTATACTTTTTTCAAGCAAAATATGTGTTAAAAATATACTATATTTTGGGACTAATTTGGTTATATGTTGTATTTTTATAATAATACATTCAATTAATAAATTTACGTTATTGCTTTTTACATTTTCAAAAATATAATTATTAGCATGTCATTACTTTTTTTCTATATTACATATTTGTACTGATATTATTATATAAGTAAAATATTTATCTACACATTGTAAATTACACAATTATTTTTATATTTATTTATTTTTATTTTTCTATCATTTTATGTATTATTTTTGTTAGTTTCTCTTTCAATTTCATTCTTTGCTAATTTTTTTTATCTTATTTTTATTATTCTTTATAAATAGTTTTGCACATACATAAAATGTGCCGTATTTACTATTTAAAAGAATTTTTTGGCTTTGTTTGGATACAAATTATGGTCTAAAAAACTTGGTGTGAAATTTTTTTTTTAAATGTGGAAGTATGAAAAAAAAAAGATAAAAAAATTTATTTTCTTATATAGTATGTTTGAAAGTATTAATTTTAATAAAAAAAATTAATGCAAATTTGAGTTCAAACATAGTCTCTATTTTTTTTTCCCCTCTTTGTTATATTATTTTTAAATTTACGTATCTATTCACCAAATGAAAGTAACATAACAAATCTTTTAACTTTACACCTACATGTGAATTTTTTATAGTTTCTTTACTCACCCACAATGCTTTCATAGATTTGAACCTCGTCCTCCTTAAATTACACCTGCATGGTATTTAATTAAACAAGTATGGTCTGTGGGCCCAACCAATGGCCAAGAAATTTAAAGCCTGTTTTGGCTCAACCTTTGATGACAGATAGATGGATTAGCATGTGGTTTCGCTGCACTTGACTCAGTAATCATTGGGTCCGTTACGACGCTAAATTCATTATTGACAAAAAGTCCAGAATCCAACGTTATATACTGAATTAGTGGCGGCTTTCTCGTTAACGGTCTACTCGAATACGCATTTACTTGTAATATTTATTACAATTTTATCCATTAACACAGTATACCAAGAGCAACATTTACATAAAACTCCAAGAGGAACCTTCTGGATTGCCTCACGAGGCTCGTGCCCTAAGTCCAAATTCACATGCAACACCAGGAATAAACGAGCTTGACATGTTTGAGCATGCCTCAAATTTGAATTTGAAAGTTCACCTAAGCGTGCAGCTGTATCCACAAATAAATTACTATGAATTACTGACTGATTTAGTTTTCATCCACCACTAAATTTAAATAAGACTTTTACGTTCAACAAAAATAATTTGTTGGGTTCTCCTCTTCTGGTGCATAGTAGCGTGGACCACTCTGTTCAGTGGGCCCTCTCTTGTGGTTTTCTTTATGAATAAACTCAGCTTCTTTTCCAATAACGACTGCCCTTTTTCTTTCCCTAAGATTTCACTCACATCCACCAATCATCCCTCAGCTTTACGCAAACATCAAATAGCTAGGTTTGCATGGAAATTATCATTCAATTTTCTTCAACTAAGATTTGAATTTATTGACATACTGTTCAATAAAATAATCATTTTTATTTCTTTATATCTCTTGTTTTTAGACCATTACTTCATTTTAAACTCAGTTTCCGTTTCTATCATAACAAAGCTTAAGCTTACGGTTATCGAGCACTGATTCGCCCATCAACGAATATGTGTACTTTATTAAGTTTGGCGTAGATTCTGATAATACTTTGTAGGGATGACCATGGACGAGAACACTAACTTCGCAATTTCCTGTCACGATGGCAATGCATATAAAGCTCACCCATTAATGCGAAAGAGCAGAACCGACAAAAATCTCCCCATTTTCGAAACTCGAGACGTTTTTTTCCTTGATTGAATGACGGGGCAGTAGTAAATGCAGATTCTTCTTCATCAACCGCCTCCGTTATTAGCCCACTTGTTTGAAATCTTCCGTTAACAGTTCCTCTCGTACATTTCTGAAAATTTTAAAAAAGTTTTCACCCGTTGGCAGGCCTCGTCTACCCATCCCAAGAATTTGTCTCCACTGTCCAGCCTTTCTTGTTGTCCGTTTTCCAAGCCAACTCCTAAAAGATCCAAGATTCTACTTGTTTGGTAGTGCCTCTTGTTTCTTTCTGCTGCTTTAATGGTTTTTCCACATCTTATCAATTCCATCAATACTTCTCCCGCATGACAGCATCGTTATAGACTCGCCATTTACGGGTTTCTTTTAGTTCCTGGGATTTCCTTTTCTTTTCCCTTTTTCGACCAAGGTGAGGCCTTCAATGAGTGCTTTCGTGCTCTGCTAAGTCTTAACAGCTTTGAAAGCGCCGTCATTAGAGATTTGTTATTTAAGCTGTTCATGACAATGCACTCATTGGGGTTTTTGGTTTTGTTCTCCTTTACCTCATTAAGTCTTAGTATCTTTCTAGGGTTTTGCTGAAATCGTTGTTAAATTGAAGGTACACTAGTTGAAATAAGCAAATGGGGAGTTCAGTTACCTTTCTTCTGGCGTTTCTTTCCTGGCTCTTCTTTGCTTCAATAACTCACCAGTTGAGAAGCTATGAGACGCAGGTCCTTCTTCAGCTGAGGAAGCATTTAGAGTACCCAACACCTCTGAACGTTTGGGAAAATAATAATGGTGATTTGTGTGGTTTCTCCTCTCCACCGCAGATGAGCATCAAATGCGAGAATGACGCTGTTACCGAGCTCAGAATTGAGGGAAATAAGCCTGCAAAGGTCAGCGAATTCAGGGGATACGCTATACCAAATCAAACATTATCTCAGAGTTTCTCTATCGATTCTTTTGTTACTACGTTGACGAGGTTGTCCAGCTTAAGGGTCGTTAGCTTAGTATCTTTAGGCATTTGGGGGCAACTACCTGCAAAGATTCATCGGCTGCATTCACTTGAAGCTTTAGACATGAGTTCAAATTTTATGTTTGATTCGATACCGTCTGAGATGTCAAGGTTAGAGAAGCTTAAGTCTTTGACCTTTGATGGGAACTATTTCAATGACACAGTCCCTGATTGGTTGGACTCATTGACCAACCTAACCATATTGAGCTTAAAGAACAACGGATTGAAGGGTCAGGTTCCTTCTGTAGTGTCAAGAATTACTACACTGACTGAAGTAGTTTTGTCACACAACTTGCTTTCTGGGAAATTGCCCGATCTGAGTGGCCTGTCTAATTTACAGTTGCTGGATTTGAGGGAGAACAATTTAGAGTCTAAATTGCCTCCTCTGCCAAATGGGCTGGCTAATATTTTTCTGAGTAGCAACTCATTTTCTGGCAGTTTACCAGAACAAGTTGGCAAATTGGATCAACTTCAGCATCTTGATCTGTCAGAGAATCATTTGAGTGGAACCCCACCTGCTCTACTGTTCTCTTTGCCAAATATTAGTTACTTGAATTTGTCATCCAATGCCTTCAGTGGATCACTTCCGGAACAGCTCAAGTGTGGGGAGGCTCTGAGTCTGGTTGATCTTTCTGATAACAGATTTATAGGTGAGCTTCCGGATTGCTTGGATATTGCTGCAGATAAGAGACTAGTTAAAACTAGTGGAAATTGTTTCTCTACTGATGCCAAAAATCAACATCCTGCAGCATACTGCAAAGACCTTGATAAGGGTAAAACACATTCTACAGTGAAGGTGTTAGCCATTCTGGCTGGCGTGATTGGTGGAATTGTCTTTGTTGTTGTAATGCTCTTGGTTGTTGGTCTTCTCTTTTTCTGTAGAAGACACCACACACGGGAGACCTTTGTTCAGCATATTGCACCTAAGGTTAAGCAAGATGATCCACCACCTGGGATTTCTTCTCAACTACTAGCAAATGCCAGTAAGTTCTGGTCTGCACATTATCATGTTTTCTAATTTAACTCTTTCTTAAGACAGTAAAATTATTTACTCAATGGTGAAATCTATTCTCTTCCGTTAATGTTGCACTATTTAACAATCCGGGTAGACAGTCTATGAATCCTTCAACTTCACTAATCTTTTTCCCTTTTTGTTCATCAGGGTTTATTTCTCAAGCAGCAAAAATGGGGAATCAAATTGCTCCACCCTATAGAGTGTTTTCCATTGAAGAACTGGAAGAAGCCACAGAAAACTTTGATCAGTCAACTTTTGTGGGCGAGGGTTCTCTGGGGAAGGTAACTTGGAAAGACAATCACTGTCTCTATACCGCTGCTATCTATAGGTGGCATTAATTTTGATGCATTGACGTACCGGTACCGGGTTGAAACAGAGAGACATGCCAAGCAAGTCTTCTGTGGGAATATTGTTTTTCCTAGTCTGGGGTTGGCCTCAATACTGTCTAATTTCTAGGAACAAATGGAATAAATTTTCACGCTGGATAGAACGTGGCTTATGTTTTGTGTATGTAGAGTTTTGATTTCACAGGCATGCCTTCGACAGAACAATTTGTCTTGTCCAGCATGCCTACTCGTTTGTGCAGTTAACCTTTGACCCTCAAACCAATGCCATCAAATATGAAAGTGCATGCATGTGTTGCATTCGGAGTGATATTATTTTGATTGAAGATGCGAAATAACGGATAATCAGTGACAAGGTGGGACATAAGGTAATCGGGAAATGGAACAGAAGTAAGAAGATCTATACACTATCGGGATTCCACCATCAGTGTCGTATTTTTCATTTCCATCACTATGGACCTCTCCATATTAGGATTTATGGAGAATAATCAGTATGTTGTTAACATAGTTGAAGTTATTTTATTTCTGCACTGTTTTCTTAAACTATGCCCCCATTTCTTCAGGTTCACAAGGGAACGCTAGAGAATGGCACCTATGTTGCTATACGATCTTTGGCCCTGTACAGAAAATACTCAATTCGGAACCTCAGGTTGCGGCTGGATTTACTTTCAAAGCTTCGTCACCCTAACCTGGTTGGCCTTCTGGGTCATTGCATTGATGATGGAATACATGATGACTCCACTACTATACGTAGATTGTTCCTTGTGCAAGAATTTATTCCTAAAGGAAACTTTCGCTCTCATCTTTCAGGTACTATAATTACTAAAGGTGTTTACTTTGGGATTGATAAGTCTCTGTCTAGAAGTTCTTTCCAAACCCATAATATGGTCGCTGAACAAGTTAAGAAAGAGTGTATGTTCGAATTGATTGTTGAACTACAGATGCTACAACTGTTAGGAATCCAGAATTCACTCATCTTTGTACAAGAAACAACAAATATATAGAATGTCATCTGTGGGAAGAGAGTGCGATTTAATATGTATTTTTAGCAGAAATGATGTTATGCGTAACCGGCTGCTATTTAAGTATGTGATTATCGAAAATCTTTACAGACCTATGGATCTGTCCTCTTTTTTGTCAACATATAAGTTATTTAATTGTCAGGTTTAAACTTAACTATATGTTCTGTACAGAGACTAATCCGGAGAAGGTTTTGAAGTGGTCAGACAGATTGGCGATTCTGATTGATATAGCCAAGGCTGTCCATTTTCTGCATACTGGGGTGATTCCTCCTTGTTTCAGCAATCACCTGAAGACAAATAATATACTACTTGACGAGCATGGAATTGCAAAGCTTAGCGACTATGGGATGTCCATCATTGCAGATCAAATTGAAAAACCCGAAGTATGATCTGTCTAGTATTTAGACCAC
Source organism: Avicennia marina (assembly GCA_019155195.1). Classification (NCBI taxonomy): domain Eukaryota; kingdom Viridiplantae; phylum Streptophyta; class Magnoliopsida; order Lamiales; family Acanthaceae; genus Avicennia; species Avicennia marina. The sequence goes on from CM032765.1 coordinate 14,087,632, forward strand.
ATTAGGTTTGTGAAAGCTCGGTCTAACCCATGTCACGCCTCTTTTGTAGGTAAAGGGAGATGCAGCTAAAGCAGGGTAAAAAGAAATATTTGTTGGGCCCTAAATCATTCCCCTCCAGCTACTTTATTGTTTATTCATGAACGTTTTTAATTGCAGGGATGTGGAGAAATCTCGGGATGACGTATACAACTTTGGGTTCATATTACTTGAATCACTTGTAGGCCCTGTTGTGAGTGGAAAAGGAGAAGCATTTTTACTAAATGAAATGGTATGCTACTGCAATCCTCCTAATTCAATTGCAAAGTCCATTTGTAGCTCCAACATTTTAAATAATTGGGGATTACCATATTGCAAACCTCATGTGATCATCCTTTCAATTGGCAGACGTCCTTCAGCAGCCAAGATGGTCGCAGAAAGATTGTGGATCCAATTGTGTTAACCACTAGCTCGCAAGAGTCCTTGTCAATTGTGGTATCTATCACAAACAAATGCGTATCACCTGAGTTCTCGAACAGGCCCTCATTCGAAGATGTCCTATGGAACTTGCAATATGCATCTCAAGTCCAAGCTACAGCCGATGCAGATCAGAAATCAGATACCGCATCCCATCACAGCTTCAGCTAAGATAACCAACACCACCACCCCCCCCTCCCCCCTCCCCTGCCTCCCTTTCACATTATTGTGAAATGCCATGCGGTCATGCAGTCACCCCCTGCGTTTTCATGGTGGCCCTGTAAACTTGAACATGCCTGTGCCCAACCTGGCTAGCGATTCTCATTTTACTGTGTAGAGTTGTACTTGTATATGTTTTTTTTCTCACTCTTGATTCTTTGACTGACTTAGAGTACAAGTGAAGATACAGATTAGATTAGAGGCTATGAGATATTATCTTGTCACAAATTTGTATCAGGATTTACGAAACTTTCCTTGGAATCACTTGCGGCCGCTGCTTTGATGTTAGCCTATTAGATACTTGAGCTATGATTGTATCTGTGAATAGGATGGGATTCAAGGAAGTCCCTCTTTGTTCATGCAGGATTTACATTCTGTTGGTTCTTGAATCTTACATATTACACAATTCTTCCAATGGAAAATCCCATTTCTAACTACTCTAAACATAGTTGAAGTATGCTACGTTAGCTGATATCCTGAGACACCAGCAGGTTGGCATCTGTGTGTTAGGTAACTACCTTAGCTTAGCAGCACAAATCTGTCACCAAGCCTAACACAGCATGACTATAGCCTGCTCTTGTTGATGGGTGTTTGTTGTGAGATGTGACCTCAGAACTTGCCATTTATACATTTCAGAACGTTAGCTGGTGAAACAATTGTCAACTCCCACCTTAAAAATAATTATTTTTTCTTCAAGAAAAGGATTGTGGGGTAAGTAGGAACATTTTTGTACTCCTTTTCAATGGAGTACATTCCCTCTTCTCCACCAGCAGTGGCAATCTTTGTTCTGATCATCTTGAGTGGGACATCTCAACCTATACTGTACGCATGAGTGAGAGAATCACTAAAGAAAAAACAAGAATTTTTGCTTGATTTCATTTATTACTGTGTAATATGAAATTAAATTAGGTCCTGGATCTAACTCAAAAGATGCCTGATTTTTAACTCTACGATAAAAATATTTTCTTTGCACATATGGAATGCTAGAGGAAATCTGAAGCGTATTATTATTTTCTGATATTTTTCCTTCTCCTTAGAGGCCCAGCATGTTAACTTCAACAAATTGTCGGCGAATCATCTAAGGATATGATGAGCGGTCCATGAAAGGGCGCGCACTAAGCCACCGCCCTATCCTTGCGCCACGCGCTCATCCGCACGTTTTTCTCGACGCCCCCTTCTTGCCATCTTCCCCAGAAAATGAAATACAAATTCGACAACTAATATTCGACTAGCATTTTAAAATATAAATATATTTTACATTTTAAAATAATTTTATTTTATATCAATCCATGTCACCTGACAATGATGTGTCTTTACGTCGCTAAAGATTATTAAGGCAACCGTACTTGCAAAAATTAATTTGAGGGGGCGTGGTGTGCAGTCGCTGACGCTCTTCACTCCTCACCAAAACATTCTGGTTTGAGACGAACGCTAAATGATCTACGCTCAAAATAAACTGGCACGTCTTTTCATTTTGTGGAATATAATATTAGTCTCCCGGGCAGAGGCTAAGTCAAGTATTTATAGTAGGTGTGTATGGCTACGTATTCCGGACGGGGGTGTGGGGCCGTAAGATGTATACGTATGTCGTTCCTAGTAATAATTAATGTATTTACCAAAAAAAAAGTTGTAATAATTATTGTGTAAAAAATAAAGAATGGTTTTTATTTATTTATTTTTTTTTGGCAAATAATTTTGTAGGGATGGTGTATCGAAAAAGACGTTCTGGTGCTGGATTTGGTGACTTCACTCGCAGCCTCGGAGACTCCAGATATGCTTCTCTCCCCCCTTTTTCTCTCTCTGTCTCTCTTTTATATGAGCAATAATTAGTAAGAGCATCATCAGTGACAAAACGAACCGTTTCTGCTTTCATCTCCCGCACATCCTTCTGATTGTCCACAGTTGGTATTTTGCTCTTTAAGTGCTTTATGTACTTTTCATTTTGATTAAGTTTTTGCTGAGTAATATGCATTGATCTTTGATTTCATTGTTTTCTGTAAATAATACCCATACTTTGGCGTATGCATTTCTTTTAGATGCTGCTACATTGCGGCAGCTGGTGATTGAATAATGTCGAGCTCGTTCTTCTGGCAGTGTCTGGATCTGGAATGTGTAATGATTTTAAGATGTACTCCCTTATTGATTTCTATTTATTTATTTTTGTCGTTTAGGCCTCAACTAAGATATGTTTTATGTAAACATTTGTGGCTGATTTTCTTCAGAGCTTTTCTCTTTTGTTCTTTGTTTCTTGTACGTAAGAAGTCTTCTCTGTGGTTTGAAAGATTGTGTTTTTGAGATTGTGCATGTGAATGTGGATTGACTGCATAATAACGTGTGCGGGCTAAAAGTGAAGGCAAACTCACGGTTTTTCAGTGAATGAACTGATGGTCAGACAGAAGACATTTGTTGTTGCAGGCGCCAGCAATTGCCTCCCCAATTAGTTGATGGCTTGATTTTCTGTTTTCCTAGAAAAGATGCAATTTATGCAATCTAAATATATCTAGGCAGTGTGGTTAATCACATTTTAGATCCACGGTTGTGGCTTATGCTGTATCTTCGTGCCTTCCCTCACATGCTCTGAAGGACTCATGGCCATGTTAATTGTTCAGGCACATTTCTAGGATTGATCCAGTTTATATGTGACAATGGTTCTGGGCCGTGGGACCAAAGCCCGGAAAAGTTCTTCGATTCAGCTTGACTACATTATTCATATCAAGGAGATAAAGCCGTGGCCCCCATCTCAGTCACTGAGAACACTTCGAGCTGTACTGATTCAATGGGAGCATGGCGAAAGGAATTCTGGGTTAACCAGTCAAGTTGTGCCTTCGCTTGGGACTGGGTCTGGTGTCGGTGATGGAAGAATTGAATTCAACGAATCCTTTAGGCTTCCAGTGACCCTAACGCGGGAGATGCCCATCAAAGGTGGGGATGGAGACACTTTTCAGAAAAATTGTATTGAGTTTAATCTTTATGAACCACGACGAGAGAAGAAGGTGACGGGCCAGCTGCTAGGAACTGCTGTCCTGGACTTGGCAGATTATGGAGTTGTTAAAGAGAATCTGAGTGTTAGTACTCCCGTCAACTGCAAGCGGTCATACAGGAACACTGCACAACCACTTCTCTTCCTTAAAATCCAGCCTGCTGAGAAGAGTCGCACTAGCTCCTCCTCAAGGGACAGCTTGATAAGAGAATCTTTGATGGACAGAAACCCCGGTGAATCTGTGTCTTCATTAATGAGTGAAGAATATGCTGAAGAAGCTGAGTTTACTACAGACGATGATGTTTCCTCACACTCATCACTGGCTGCTGCATCTTCAGCAGCTTATTCAAATGGTAGTTCATCGCCTCACAAAGAGGTATGGACCTTGTTTTTAGTCTCTTTTTCAATCTGCTAGTTGTTGCAACTATTTTTGCACTGACACATGCTTATGATAATTATATAAAGAGGTTTGAAACTTGATTTTAAATAATGCCTTGTTAGCCTGTAGTATTGAGGTAAAAGATGCAATTTTCACTATCATGTCACTTGAAATACCCCTTGAAGACATGCCACTTGTATATGCATGATATGCTTGTCACACAGTAACACTTGTGTTGTTCACTCATAGTTATCATGTATTATATAATGATTTGATAGGATCTAGAAATTTATTGCAGAATGAGAATGTTGTGAATAGTGGCACTGGAGATGCAAAAGTTGACAAGATACCATGTCAATGTACCAAGCCAAAAGAGGAAACCACAGAATCTCAAGTAAATTCAGAAAGAAATTCGTCTCGTTCCTCTTCAATGGATTTATCTTCTGATATTGCATGGATCTCAAAACGAATTATTACTCAAAGCTTGCAATCATCTGCACTGGAAGAAACAGAGGAACAGCAGAAGTCCTGCACAAAAAGTAATGAACCTGAAAAAGAAGAAGCCATTCAGGAAAATATTGTGAATGTTGAGAAGGACGTGAAAGGTCAGCTTAGTTCTGAGGAAAGCATGCTCCACAGTCATATTTCCGAGGAAACAATTGCAGAGTTAGATCACCAGACAGATAGACACTTGGATTCTGGTTTTAGCCACTGGCAGGATGACAAGAATGCCTCATCCGCTGGCGTAGAGGATCTGCTTGTGGCTGGGAGAGCGAACTCTCAGCTGAATGGTCTCACAAATGATGAGATCAGAGAAAAACATGAAAAACAAGCAGAAGAAAAAATAATCATGGAAGTGGAAGGACAAAAAAATGAGGACGAGCAGTTAGGTGAAGTCAGTGTCCAGAAGCAAGTCACAGTGGAAAATGGTCTGACCTCTTCTACCAAGGCAGGTTTTGCAGGTCATGGTATTTTTTCAAATATTGATAGATCAAAGCATGCAAAATCAGTTCGATCATCACTGGACACAAGCAGGAGCAATGGATCAAACAGAAGCAATCATGTTCTTATTACAGACACTGCACAAGTCTCAATAAGTAGTGAGCAGAAATATGCTAAGGCGCATACAAGGGAAACAAGAAATCTTATTTCAGAAAGTAGAATCAAGCAATTGGAGCATAAAATAAGAGTTTTGGAAGGAGAGTTGATGGAAGCAGCTGCTATGGAGGTCAGCCTTTACTCAGTGGTTGCAGAACATGGTAGTTCCATGACCAAAGTCCATGCTCCAGCTCGACGCCTCTCAAGGCTGTATTTTCATGCCAACAAACAGAATTCAAAATCAGGGAGAGGGACTGCAGCTAAAACTGTGGTGTCTGGATTAGTGTTAGTTGCGAAAGCATGTGGTAACGATGTTCCTAGGTATGCTTTTAATTGAGTTTAATTTGATTAGTTTCACTGTGAAGATTCTGATATTTTGTTCCAAATTCTTGGTTTTTCATTTTCTTTGCTACTGTTTTTCCTTGGCCAAGTGGCATTCAGATAGAAGCAATATTTCACATCCTAAAAATCTAGCAGTTATTCTATCTTGAATTTGGTCTTTCATACTTATCCCACACCGCCTGCTGCCAAATGCGATAAGGTATAGCGTTGGTAATTGGTCTACATATAGAAGCTTAAGTACTTAATTAGTAATCATTGATTCCTGGCCTGTGTTATTGTGTTGTCCCCCACAGCATCCGAATCCTTTTGGCTGAGGCTCAAATTGATCAGTTTTCTCCTTTTCTTCTTCCTTCTATTTTTAGATTAAAAATTTATTTTGTTCCATGTTACTGATATGCCTAGTGTATGACACAGATTAACTTTCTGGTTGTCAAATTCCCTAGCACTGAGAGTGATTGTGAAAAAATCCTTTGAGGACGGCCAGTTACCTATTTCTGTTGGGCCTGACATTGGGAAATTGGGTGACAAAAATGGAAAGAACAAATCATCATCTCTTAAATGGGAGTCCTTCCCTAGTAAGATTCCTAGAGGTGCTATAGAGGATAGTGGAGGTGACTGGGAGAACCCTCAAACATTTGCAGCTGCACTGGAAAAGGTTGAAGCATGGATATTTTCCCGAATCATTGAGTCTCTATGGTGGCAGGTATTTACACCCTTTCATTTGTTTGGGCTCTTTGCCAAATTTTGTATGAAGTAATAAGAAGTCAAGTTACAACATATATTAACCAACATCTAACATGAACTTCTAGTTAAGATGTTTGGGTTGACAATAATTAGTGTGCTCATATGTGTGAGAATTGTTGGCTTCTGGCCTGGATGAAACAAGTCACTTAGTAAAGTTGCTTTCTTGTTTTCTTCCTCCAGACTTTTACTCCACATATGCAGTCTGGTGCTGCCAAAGAGATTCATTGTATGGGTTCTGATTCTACCAAGTTATACTGGACATCAAGTTCAATTGTCCAACAGCAGGGGAGCTTTTCCTTGGAACTCTGGAAAAAGGCTTTCAGGGATGCATGTGAGAGGATATGCCCTGTTCGAGCTGGTGGACACGATTGTGGCTGTTTGCCTGTGCTTTCTAAACTGGTACTTTCCAACACCATTATCCTTATCACAACAATTAAAGGATGTAATTTTATCCCTTGAATTGTATAAAAAAGTGATGTATCACATGAACATGTCTAGATGTGTGCATGATAAAGTTGCATAAAATTTGATTTAGTTCTCATTAAAATCATATGAAGACAGGGCTATGTAAATTCAAAGTGTTCTATTGGTTAAGAGACCCTTTGTTTCATGGACTCTGTCAGTCAAATGACACAAGTTGGTTCTATTCTTGCAACTATCAATTTGAGTTTGCTATTCCCTGAAAAAAATCCAGCTTAGATCACGTCTTCTTTCCTATTCAGCTTGAAGGTTGTGATGAAACATCCAAAACTGAAGATAAGCTTGATAGTTCTGATATTTGGATGATTCTGTAAATGTGCAAGGCCTGCTTTTTGTGTAGATAAATCTCCTAATAATGTATTTTGATAGTTATACTCTTACAATAATGTATTTTGATACTATCTAACAGACCAGCCATTACTTGACTGCACATTTAAGTCTGAGAAACCTGTTTTTGACTTGGACCGTCACATTCTCTTGTGATAACTAGATAATGGAGCAACTGATTGCACGATTGGATGTGGCCATGTTTAATGCCATCCTTCGAGAATCTGCTGATGAAATTCCAACAGATCCTGTAGCAGATCCCATTAGTGATGCTGAGGTTCTTCCTGTTCCTGTGGGGAAAGCCAGCTTTGGTGCTGGTGCACAACTGAAAAATGCGGTAAGCATTATATGTATGATATGCTGGCTTTTAAAGGCTGGCTTTTAAAGAACTCTATGCAACTAAGATTGTACGTGCTTGTCATTTTTCTTTGATGTGTGTTACAAGAGAATCTCATCTTGTCTTTCAGTTACTCGAATGAAATACTATTACCTCTTCTTAGACTACCCAAATTAGTGCGAACATGGACAACTATTTACGTCATGCTTTAAATATGACAGATAGGGAATTGGTCCAGATGGCTTACGGATCACTTTGGTATTGATGACTCTGATGATGATTTGCTTGAAAATGAGAATAACTCAGAAACTGCTACGGATGAGTCGAGACTACATTGTACATCATCAAAATCTTTCCATCTCCTTAACGCACTGAGTGATCTGATGATGCTTCCGAAGGATATGCTTTTAAGTCAAACAATAAGAAAAGAGGTTAAGCCAAGGCCTCAAAGTTCTGCCTCCGATAATTTATATTACTGATAGCATCCTCATGCTCATCGATATCCTTCTTTGTTTTCTGGGCCCCAGGTGTGTCCTACGTTCGGTCCACCACTGATACAAAAGATTCTCAACTTTTTCATCCCGGATGAGTTTTGCCCTGACTCAATTCCTGGAGTTGTGTTTGAAGCCTTAAATTCAGAGGTACGCCCTTCTGCATTTACTATTTGCTCTATCATCGTTGGAACCGATTCATGGAATTCTCTTGCGAGCATCCATAATGTTAATGAAGTAGTTTTCTGTGAATAGTCAATTGATTCATCCGCACTTCTCTCGTAGGATACTTTTGATTCAGAAGAAGACTGTATCATGAACTTCCCATGTGCCGCAGCACCTATAGTATATCAGGCACCATCAGCTGCCTCAGTTTCCTGTATATTGGGAGAAGTTGCCAATCGTTCTAAGCTGACACGGAGTGGGTCCTCAGTGCTGAGGAAATCACAGACGAGTGATGATGAACTAGACGAATTGGATTCGCCTCTGAAAGCCATCATCCCCGACAGCTTCCAGTCATCACCTTCTTCAGTTAGGCCCGGTTGGATATCAAAAGAGGATGAAAGTCGGAATACCGTGAGGTATCAACTCCTCCGGGAAGTATGGATGAATGGCGAGCAACGGTAAATATCAATTTGTTACAGGAATACCACCCTGTGGATCATCTCCTCTGTTTGAAATCTAGGGTTGAGTTGTAAGATGCGCATTTACTGTGAGCAGTTGACACTCGTGTGTTGTATTAGCGATGAAATGTATAGCCAGTTACAAATAATTACACGATCTTTTTTAACCTTTTCTTGCCAGTTGATTTTTTCTAGTGTTGTATAAATATGATTTTTATTTTTCTTTTGCTTTTTCTTGACAGATGCAAATTCAAGGTGAAGCTACTACAACCACTCTCTTTTTTCTGCCCTGATGCTTTATAAATCCACCACGCTCAGAAAACCCTGACGTAATCAGAATAATATGTAAACTAGATGCTAGTTGCTTTATGATTTGTCACTCTGCGCACTAATTAAGGCTATTACAAGCCAATTTGCGTTTGTAACTAGCCAAAGGGTCTGTGCGCCCTCACCTTGCTTAGATCGAACTAAGAGTGTGGGGATGAATATATAAAATTTATAAAATGTTCTTTTCATTAGTATTTGATTAATTATTGTTATCAAATTTTTTATAAATATTAAAAATAAGATATTTAGAGTTTTTGAGTTCAAGTATATTATTCTCATCTTATTTTTAAATATTCTATAAATAATTTCATTTTATATATCAAAAATAATATAAATACTATTAATAAAACATAATTTAAAAATATTTATATTTGTATTATTATTATTTTATCAAAAAATAATAATCAACTATAATTATAAATTTTAATAAAATTTTATAAAATAATATTCCCACACATTTTAATTTATGTTTAAAATAAAATTTATAAGCCTGTAAGCTCCAAATTTCTTAAAAACAAACTTAGCCAAATATCCTCTAAGTATATCGCATCTTATGCAAAGAAATGTGATAATTGTAATGAGTGAATCATGTCATGTTGGTAAAACCTCTAGCTGGCCAAAACCCAGATCACCCAAAATGTACTCCCAACACACACATAATAAGGTATCCTTTCCATCAATAATACAAAATTGGACATGCTAGACTGCAAAAAATTCAAAGATATTCTACCACCATATGCTGCACGTTCAACACGAAGCCAGAATTCAAACCCACCACAAGCTATATTTGGCCAAATCATGCCGTCAATTTTTGTGGCGAATTTGGAGCAGAAGTGACCGCACTCGTTTGCTGCTGCAGCTGCAATGCAGCCAATAGACCTTGCCAGGCGTCCCCAGGTGCACCGGACACTTGGAAGTCAAGAAGCTTCTTCTGTTGCTTGTAGTATTCCTCTATGGCCTTCCCCTGAAGAAAAACAAAGCTGGTCCACTTACAATGCAACTGTACTTGAAAATGGGTAACTAAAATCACTTAAATTCGTGTAACATACAGCCGAGTGCAACATCCTCAAGGCACGACAGAGGCTAATTAAGCAATAGAAGTACCTGTTCAGCATACATGCGAAGTTTCTCTTTCCAGATGGCACCTGACTCGTTGCTGGAAGATTGAAAATGGCCCGCCTCAGGCTGAACACTGATACTGAATCTGGAAGTAGCCATGGAATGGATTTCTCGAGGAGGGGAATATAACCCATTGCCTGAAGTTTTCTTTGACAAAGACTCCTCTGTGCGCTTAAGATTCAGTACCAAGTCTATATCAGCAATTTGGTCCAGCATCTCCTGTAAAGACCAAAATTCAAGAGTTAATCAAAAAAATTTCTCAGAAGGTTTCACCTACAACTTAGAGCTGCACCATATTTCTTTCCTGTCAAGCCAGAGTACCTTTCAATGTAAATTGACAAAAACCAGATAGCCGCACAATGCATAATATATATATAAATATGCATGTGTGTTTAGTAAAATCAGCGAAAAATGGCTTCAGTTGTACTCAAATTTAAACTCTTCATATGTAAATAACTAAAGCAATCAATTAAGCAGGAAACTCTAGAGGCAAAAGAAAAAAGAATTACTTACCGCTTGCATCTTTGTTCGAGGAATTCCATCCAAAATGAAGCCAGTTTCACCTCTGCAGTATCCTTCCTCCAATCTCTTTGATAAAAGCCCAAATATCACGTCCTCAGGTACTAACTTGCCTTGGTTCACTGCGCCAGCAATCTAGTTTCCAGCCAATAAAAAGGGAAACCCTTCAGAAAAGCGGTTCAGACCAAAATTGCCATCACTTGGCGTTTATCAATGAAAGAAAATAATATCCAATTAACAGTTCATATTTTATCATATGCATATTAGGGCCAGTTTACAAAATTTCCCACTCCAACTTCTCCTTTAACTCGGAAAAATTCTTGAAACTTGTTAGCCTTTCCAAGAACACACATTGTTGAAAGCGGTGAGTTTATCCAGTGTGGACATCCAATCCAATAAAATTGATTGAGAAAAATACACGAAAGGCATATTCAACTTCATTTTCATTTCCTTTTATTTTTTCTTTGTCCTAACGCTGTAAACTTTCTTCATCCCTTTGTGTTTTCCTCTAATTCAAGGATGCGAAAGGCAAAGACGACAAACCTTCTTATACAAAGGAGAATTGGGATTGAGTTCTTGTCTAACGAGAGAACCCATGGAGATATGAGGAACTTCTAGAAGCTTCGCAAGCCAGTCCGCGTACACGTGTCGCCTGACCGTCCGATCGCTCATGATCACCCACCGTACGCCCCTTCCCACCGTTTCCCATCCGTCCGATTCCTCCATTCCTTCCCGGTTCATCTTCCCCTGCGACTCCTCGTCATCGTTACAGTAGTAATAATCGTAATCGAGCTGAGCCGCGGCAGCTGACCCATAGCCTCGGCTAAACGACTGCCGCAACTGAGAAGAAATCCGCGCTGCCACTCCGAGCCGACTGAGGACTGACATAGCGCGCAGGTATGAAGCTTAAGAGGAAAGGCCCCCGAAACGGTAAACGAATATGGAAAAGCGAGCGGCTGGTGGCCAAAGAGAGGGTTTGAACGGTGGGCACGCGTTGGGGTTTAAGAGACGCAGTGGTTCATAATTGCCACTCGTTGTTTCCCGATATTACTTTTTCTACCACAAGAACATTTCGGGGAAATTGCAGTTTTGGACTATGAGTCACAGGTATTTAGTATTTCCATCTAAAATGCGTTGATGCCAACAAACGGGATTAAAATTGAAATATGATAAATTGTTTTTCCTAAGTTAAACGTGGCAATTTCACATGGCAAATGTTAAGCCAAAATGGGCCCCCCAAGATATGACGAGGATTATCTGCATGTAGTAAACAGGCCCAAAAAAGTAAACATCTTTTCTCATGGGCTAAGTGATTAGTTAGAAAATTGTTGGCCTACCGAGCATCCACTTCGGAGCCCAATACCTATAAAGCAAGACGTGAATATTATTAAAAAAACGCCCACCGTGGGGCTCGAACCCACGACCACAAGGTTAAGAGCCTTGCGCTCTACCGACTGAGCTAGACGGGCTGTTGGCCATCCTGTTGTTTAGAAAAATAATAAAAATTTATATCAGGGCCGCACCTCGAATATGCTGTCAATCAAAAGCTTGTCTAGAAATTAAATTTACTAGCTATTGGTTGTCCAGGAGAACGTCGTATTATTTAAAAAAAAAATAACCACGAAAATGACAAATGTTAAATCTTCTATTTTATAAATAATCCGTTTAGCCGTCACTTGAGAAAAAAAATACATTTACGGGTCTATTTTTATTGTTTAATGGGATCTTCGCGATGACCTTTTATAATTAAAATTATGACATCATACATACGTACACACGAATTTTTATTTGTTCGCATCATTGGTTGACAAACAATAATAAAGAAAGTGGTGGATTGCTGCTTGATGTTGTGTTGGTTAAAGAGAACCGCGTCTGCTCCAACTGTGAAAAGTAATTTCGAAGGTAGTTCTAACCGAATATTTGAGAATACTTCCACCAAATTTCACTATCTTAGATGGTCAAACTCAAATTCAAAGACTGCGGGCGTGTTGTACCCAAAGTCTACCAATTGAAGAACGTTGGTGATGCCGAGATGGTGCTTGGCAATTTCTACGTTACCACGCACCCCCGTCGTATTGCAGACGTCACCAGCAGGTCGCGTCAAAGCACTCCGTAGCCCGCGTGAGCCTCGTACGCATGCGTCTGTGTATGTGTATATATATGCGTGTGTGTCTATCATATCTGTTCAATCTTCACTCACTCAAGAAAATATACAAGGCCTTGAATCGTAATCCTTATAACGTAGGCTTCATTTTCTAATTCACGCATTCTGTCGGTTTGCAATATGAACAGATATGAGCAATACGAGCGTGTTTTCAACCGCTTCGACTTGAATGGAGACGGCAAGATATGCCCGGAGGAGCTCCAACGCTGCGTCGAGTCAATAGGATGGCATATGACGGCGGAGGAGGCAGTGGCGTTGGCGGACTCCGACGGAGATGGGTTGCTGTGTCTGGAGGATTTCATTAAGATTGTAGAAGGCGGGGGAGAGGACGAGAAGGCGAGCGACTTGAAGGAGGCTTTCAGGATGTACGAAATGGAGGGCAGCGGGTGCATTACGCCCAAGAGCTTGAAGAGAATGCTGAGCAGATTGGGAGAGCGGAGGAGCGTCGAGCAGTGCAGATGCATGATTGCGGAATTTGATCTTAATGGAGATGGGTTTATTAATTTCGACGAGTTCAGGGCCATGATGTCGTGTTGAGATCCTCCTATGTATATATGATATGTGCAGCCTTCTAGGCCTTAGCCATCGTGTTTGCATGTAAATTCACTATTGGTTTATTCGGATCATTGCAATTATTATTTTCATTTATATATATATATATATATATATATGTAAGTATTTGCCTAAGCAGCGTGGCAGATTGTACGGCGTGCAACATATTTGGATGAATTTACAAGGACAATTGCAACACTGATGCATGTTGCATGCATCTACCTGAAGCAAATGTTGTTATTTTGTTGAAGAAGCATTTTCTTGGAATCGCGTCTTCGTAAAGTCCGGCGACATTAGTACTTTCAATGTGGAAAGATCAAAATGGTCATTCTTCTTGATGGTTTAAACATTAACTTTGATCTCGTCTGCCTTGACACGGAGGATGGGGTTTGAACGAGATTTCACTAGTATTGAACTTATCCACCTCTGGCAATTCGCCCCCCAATCTCGACAACTTGTCAACGATTTCTCCAGCAGTAGGTCTTAAAGACGAGTCCTCTTCCAGGCAAGATCTTGCGAGATTGGCCAACGTCACAGCTCCATGAAACGAATAGTTGTCCCCTAATGACCAGTCAATCCATTTCCTGAATTCCTCTGTTTCTTCTGCTTCCAAAATGTTGTTTATTTCATTAGACAGCTTCACGTAATTTGCCTCTCCAGTCTCTTCCTTCCGCCTTATAGGTGGTTTCCCAGACAGAACCTCTAACAAAACCAATCCATAAGCGTAAATGTCAATGCTTGGGGAGGTTGTGCCTTGGATCATATACTCAGGTGCCAAGTATTCGTTGTTCCAAGCAGCAGTCGGACATGGCCTGGATTCTTGATCCTCAGCTTCACGTCCAACACAACTAGCCATTCCAAAATTGCCGAGTTTCGCACTAAATTCTTCATCAAGAAATATGTTTCGACTCCTTACATGCCTGTGGACATAGCTGGGCTTGATGGTGTGGTGCATGTACTGCAAGGCAGTGGCTACATCCAGACAGATTTTCAGCCTCTGGTTCCATGTCAAGAAACAACTGCAGGAATCAATGAAATGGCTCTTGATTGCCAATCCTCCATGAATCCAGTCCTTCAAAGAACCATTCTTTGCATACTCAAGAACTATGAATGAATCAGGACCCTCTGTCACACAGGTTCCCAAAAGCCCAAGTATGTTGGGATGATGGAGGATCCTTTCATGCAGAAGGTGAAAAGGAGTCCTAGATATGATGTCTTTTCGGGTGCACTTTATTGCCAGGTTTTCCCCCCTGAGGCGACCATGATACACAGAGCCCTCAATGAGACTACTCAAACTGAAGCCATCTGTCGCCTTCTGGAGCTCCTCTAACGTGTAATTTTGCACCGGCTTCTTGTGGGGAATGGTATCAGCAATTGGATCACCAAAATTATTGGGAGATCCCTGGAACGGAACTTTCTTGTAACTGGTGGTGCTGAAGCCCGAATTCACCTGCTGCATCTCCAAATCTTCATTCTTGATTGAAGAATGCCTCCTCCTCCTCTTCTTCTTCTTCCAGTTGAGGAAGTAAAAGGCTGCCCCAATAGCTATGCTAGCCAGAAGCACTCCCACGGAAGCATAGACTCCTATCATCCACGTTTTAAGACTCGTTTTCTTGTGTGGATTTCTGACTTGATTGCTGTGATCTGCTGGATTAGAGAAGTTGGCACCCGAGGGCTTTACCACGAAACCAATATTAGGCTTGCCTTGTGCTGGAATTAGAAGAGTTGAGAATGGCACGAGGCTGGGATTTGGACATAAACCAGAATTTGAGTTCCTGTTGTTGGCAGAAACTATGCCTTCAACAGATACATCGAACCCTATTGCCAATTCAGCAAGCGTATCGCCTTCTCTCACAGGATAAGACAGCAAAAAGTCTCTCGGCTTAACTGAAGATGGACAGCCACATTTCAATGGAACCAGAAGGTTAATTCTTTCCCCAAGATTCCATTGCGAAGTTCGAGGATTATACTCCTCAATGGCCTTGTGGGATGTCAACCCCTCCAGGGACTCAGCAATCTCGTTGAAGCTCTCTCCTCTAATGGTATTTATTCTCACGTCAGCTTCAAAAAATCCACCAGCACTGCACTTACATTCAATTGGGATTAGCAGGGACTGCCCGACGGAGAAAAGGTTGGTGGTTTTAGCAGAAAAGCCATTGGCTTCTGCAAGCTCACGAGGACTGATGCCCAAATAAGAGCTTAGCTTTGCCAGAGACGAACATCGAGAGTTAGCCCGAAGAATGGCAAATGTCTTGCAGTATTTTTGATATCCATTTTCACCACAAAGAAACCATGGGGAAGATGAATTGCAGGCCGGAGTGTCATGACGTCCGACCACAGGTGCAAGTGCATAAGCAAAGAAAAGAAACGCTCCAATCATGTCTGTAATGTGCGGTAACAATTGCTTTCCACAAGGAAGCCTGGTTAGAAGAGCTTCAGAATTATTCTGATTTTTTCTACAAAAGGTAGCGGACAAAGTAGGAAAGAAAATTTTTTTCTTTACTTGATTCCTGCTGATTGGCCACCCCTTTTTACTGTGCATGATTCCAAATGGTCCCTGGGCCTGTGGTGGCTATGTGTTCCTAGGAAAGATTGATTGATAACCCGGTTACCATGATTGTTCTTCGAACTGATGCAGAAAAATCACAGGATTTCTACTTTTAAAACCCAGCTTTCGTATGCAAACGCAATCGGCATTGGTATCTGAAACCTTTCCTGTATTTGAGGGAATTTAAAAATTTGTTTGTTCCCAAATCAAACATTAATTACTGTATCTTTAAGGTGCACTAATGCTGATCGTGTACTTCCCTAGAAAGAATTCATAAGTGTTTTGGGGAAAAAATTGCAATTAGAAACTCGTTGTATACCAGAATTGTTAAATGGACAATTTATTATGGGATGTTTGTGAAATGTCGAAGTTTCATTTTCTTATTCATTAAATAACATCGATTTTGCATGGAAAATGCGTGCAGTTTTGGCCTGCGAATTGATTGCAATTCGACATGTAGAAAAGATCTCAACCTCTCTGAGTTTGAAGGGGAAAAAAAAAAGAAGATGAACATGCATGGACAAGACAGTAATACTAAGAAAGCAAAAAACTGGAGACACACACAGGAGATTAAATACAATTTTTTATCTTTTAACTACTATAATTTAACATTTTTGCCTTTTAATTATTATGTTGAAAAAATGATCTAAAATTGGGACAATTTAGCCATTTAAGGACAAAAACTTCTAATTTCGTTAGAATATTGCATATTAGACACAATGTGATGATGAATTTTGAGGCTTTTCGGCCAAAATTTAAGTTCGACGGTTGGTAAAGTAGTATGGCCGGTGACATGGCATGTGCCATTCGCTAGAAAGCTCCAAATTTCATTTGCGCTTACTCCTTACATGCAACATTCCAATAAAATTAAAATTTTATGTCCTTGAATTGTCAAAATTTTCCAATTTCAAGACATTCCTATCAAGTACCAAAAATCAAAGACAAAAATACCAAACTGTAATAGTTAAAGGATAAAATTGCATTTAATCACATGTATTAGTTAAATGCCAATTTTCACTTGATTGGTTTTGAAATAATATTTTTGTCTGTGTGATGAAATTCTCGAAACAAAAGTTCAATTTATTCAATACCAATGGTAGTGTTGGCATTATGGTGTGTATATGTGACACACTTGTGACAATTTAAATCAACAAAAGTATTGCTATATTCAAAAGATAGTATTTTAATAGAATTTCTCTAACTATTTGTAATTGTGGTAATATGAGGAAATTGAACAAATATTTGAAGAGATTGACGTCACTAAAAGAAAGTTTACTCTATCTATGTAGAATCTTGCCCACAATAGATCAAATCATATGAAGTATTGAAAGATTATTCTTTCATAATAAAAATATTTAGATATGCAAAATATTGTATTGAAAGGAAAGCCAACTAAGTATTGTAACATGAATCCAACATGTTAAGGAAACTTTTGCGTTGATCAAAACAAGAAGATTTTGGCAAATTGAAGAGATCTTATCTTCTTGAAAAGCTATTTGAGGAGATCCTATAAATGCAAAACAATCAAGAATTGATCAATCCAAGCGTTGACAGTGAGTGTACTGAAATTGTCAAAGTTAGAAAAGTGTTTCTTCACTACCTTGGCAATCTTGAGTGTTGCATTCCTTTGTGAATAGAAATGTTGTTTATTTTATGGTAACTTACTGATATTAAATTCAAAACTTTTGTGCTCTTATAGAGTATTCACTTTGATAGAAGGATAAAACTTTTGATAGTTAAGTCTATAATAACAAGGAGAACTTGTAGAATTTTATCTAGTCATCGAGAGGTTGTGAAGAAGTTGAAGAATTCCAACAAGGTTCAAGTTGAATTATGAGAGTTTGTTATAAAACTCTACTTATTTGTAGTGGACTTATTTCTATTGGCCGAGACCTCACAAACATCAATGTGATTACACAAAAGTAGATAAACATTTCTGATGTTCATCTCTTATGATTGTTTTATTTATTAAGTGATTATGTTTTGGGGGAGGTTAAGTGAATTTTAAATCATTTTGCACCTAAAAGTTGCGTAACTATTCTTTAATATTGATTCCGTTCCAACACAGGTATACTATAGTGTGCTTAGTGCACCCTTTCTCAATTTCAAGTGGACTGAGGGGATGGAAAAGTATACCTCTGTATATGCCTATCTCATCCTTATATTCGATCATCAAAGTAATGGAAATTGCATATTATAAGATTAAATTAATAACCAACAAATGTAAATGGCTGACACAACCAGCATTATCAGGTAAAAACGAATTGGACGTTTCTACTTTTTTTCATGAAAATTTGTTCGTTTATAAGAAAGACAGTGTGAAAATGTCCTCATCTCGATTGCATTCCTATCATGCATTATTGCGTTATTGACGTGCTCATGCATAATACAATTATGTTAAAGCAGCTGAGCAGGGATGTGTTTCACAGCTCAAATTATTGATTCTGTGATGGAAGGCTTTCTGCCTCAGATAAATTGAATTCCAAGCAATATAGGAATTTCAAGGGGTTGACGTCCCACCCACAATTATGCATGGTTAGAACTTGAGGGTTATATTCAAGTTTTTCCAACCCACGTATTTTGCTAAGACCTAGTTGATCAAATGCTACTACAGTACTCAACCCCTATCAATTGTTTGCTGCAAACAACACCGTGCCAAGGATTTGCTGATTCAGAAGGCATCAAAATCTATGCAAGGACGTTGTCATTCAGATGCATAGCTAGGGTCCCAGAGCCTTAGTTGCAACACGTCCTAATGAGGAAACTGAATTTTCTACGATTCATACCAGCACTGATTCGTAAGCTGGCAAAATCAGCATAAAAAGGTCGTGCAGTGAGCATTACTTGCATTTTTATTACACTATTCTACGGTGCCAGATCTGTAAAGTCAGACGGCAGCGTAGACGGCTGGATTTCGGCTTCACCATTGCTACTATCACCGGCTCTTAACTGGTTCACACACAAGTGCAGCTAGGTCAAAGCACCGGCGATATTGAATTTTGGGGTTCGGGCTTCTGGGGAGATTAGCGAAGGGTTGGTGTGGTTTCCAAGTTTGTACTCTGTCAGGAGTGTTAGAGGGTTGGGCCTCCAATTGTTTCACTGAATTCTGGGGCTTGGGGCCCAGTTTCGTGTGCCTGAGGTAATGAATATTGCATATGCACAAAATTTTGAGGCAGCTTGGAACCCCACATGGTTGTCCTTTTTTCTTGAACTGCCATTACAGTGGAATACATTGGCATGAAACAATACAACTGGAAGTGATTAGAAGCAGGCTCAATGCACGTACGTAGTTATATAAATAAATTAATATTTTTAATGTAAAATTTATGTAATTTATAAAATAATAGAAAAAATAAATTTAAAAACATAATTAGAATAAATTAAATTTGGTGGAAGAGGTTGAAAGGAAGGAACGAGTTAAAATTGAGAGAAGAAAATAAAATAGATGAAAAATAATGGAAATAGAATATAATATATATATATACACGGACAGATAGATAGATAGATGGAGTAATGGTATTAAAATAATTTAATATTTAGTCGCTAAAAGGTAGTTTATATTTTTAATATACACTAGCAATATTAACAAATTCTATGTATGTATAAAGTTATTTATAAATTATGAAGTCATTATATTTTCATTAATAGTAGAAATAATATTTTTAAAAATTAAAAATATAGAAAATATTAAAAAATAAAAAACTAGAAAACAAGATAAAGAAATTGAAAGTGAGAAAATTGAAAACAAAACACAAGTAAAGATAAATTAAAAAGGAAGAGAGAAATGAAGGGTAGGAAAAAGCTAAAGAAGTTAAATTAAGATGCCTGATTTTATATTATGTAACTAAACATGTCATTTTATATTGTACAATTAAAATGACTCTAAATACATAATAATATAGTATAGTTTATCATTCAACTATATATAATAATTTAACGTTACTAAATTAAGTGGCATATTTATTTTATCTTTTTCATACGTGCCAAATTGGTTAGCAATAATTTGGCATTCATCAAATGGCGGACTAGACATTTCTCATGTTCATATTGTACACACACATAATATATGTGCATAATAATGTTGAAGGGTGTGGAATAATTATTTTTTCTTTTCAATTATTCATTAATTGAAATATCGTGCTAATTTATTTTCTTTTATTTCTCCATCTTCTAAAACATATTTTTCTTTTTTATTTTATTTAACTTTTTAATAAAATTCTAGTTTCTTATTAATTTTATTTTTACTGAAACATTATTAAAAATAAAATGATTTTATATTTTGCTATAATTAATAAAATTACATCAATTTTTACATGTACATAAATTTTGTGATTTTCATTAACTGTTGCAAATATGAGTTGATCAACAAAATAAATATACCAAACCATATTTCACAAGAATTAAAACCCAGTGAGATTTACCAACAGTTAATATGCAATAGAAATTCCGAAGAAGGTTGTTATTTTATATATATATATATATATATATATATTTGTTTTTTTACTATGGCTATTCATTTATTAATACAATTATCAATTGCTATTTACACTTATTTTGGTGATACATTGCATCAACAAATAACTTTTTCTGTGAAATTTTATTTATTTTTAGATTTGCTATACTTTGCTCTTAGCACTAAGCGAATTCAATTCGATTCCAGATTCTTACTGCTTTTAGAATTATTAGTAATTTATTTATACTATGTGATGTAATCGATTAATTCTTAATCTACCTTGCCATAAACTTAAACAAGCACTAATTGCAATTTAACTTTTGAACCTAGTTACTCATTAATATATACATATTAATAATGATGTCATATTCGATATATACATATTTTTTCATAAATTATAAAATTCTGTTCGTTATAACACCTTATTGTAACAATAAAATCATTTTAAAATAAACTTTCTGAATTTTTTCAAATAAAAAAAGATAAAAGATGTGAATTATACATACGAAATATAAGAAATGCAACAATACAAAATATTAAAATAAAAAATATAATAGTGTTTTAATATAGCACAATTGAAATAAAGTATGTAGTATAAAATAGAGTATATATGCAATATTTAATACCTGGCTGTTAATACAAAAGGCCATTATCAAATCTTATAAAATATTGATCCAACTCTAACGCGACAAAATGTAAAGGAAACGAGGGTGATTTTGAAACCTAAAAGAAGATTAATGACGTGGAGGATAAGAATTGTGAAATCCACTTTTGTCTTGTGTTTTAAGCAGGCACAGGGCGATTCCAACGAATAGTCACATCCTTCTTCAATGCGTTCCCAATCAAGGGATGAAAGGACCCCTGGTTTGTTTCCATTCGTCGACATTGTTAGGTGATTGCAACCTAATTTCTCAAGTGGAAAAATGTGATCTATACTATCTATGTTCATACTACATTATTAAATATTTAACCTGTATTTTTTGTTATATAAAATAAAATTATACATTTATCTTTTTCATTATATATTATAAAATCACATTTTTATTTTTATTTTTGATTCATAATCTTTTATGATTTTCTTTTTTTTTTTTAATTTATCTTTAGTTGTATTTTCCTTTTATACTTGTTATTTTCAATTTTTTCCATCTTTATTTATATTATTATTTTAATTAATTAAAATACAATTAATTTATATTTTATAAATAATTTTACACATCAATTTTACCAGTATATATTATGAGTATTGTGCAGTTGGTTGCATGAATAGTTGCACGCTGTATGGATTGAAATTCCTCCTGACAGTTCTATCACTCAAACACTGTTGTCATATTTTGTCTTCTCTTCTGCGTCGTTAATATTGAGAAAGAATTTTAATAATCTAAGTGGAGTTGAAAAAACTATATTTCCTTAGTCTCATATTTATTGGATGCAATTTCGAATGTCGGCCACTGACTTTATATCCATTGACAAATCAAATGATTGGATAAGTATCGAATTCTGATGCAAATTGGTATCTAAAGAAATTCTTTATTATTATTATTATTATTGTTAGCATATGTCGACAAAAGTCGATGGAGATGGAATACATTGATGAAACGACCTAAAAAAGAAAAAAAAAAAAAATAGAATTTTATTTCTTCATAACAGCACAAAATAAAGCAGCCACCCAAGAAAATAAGCTGTAATAAAAAATTATTATAAAGTATGTATATTTTTATGTTTGGTTGAGAATTAAAAATAAAGAAATCTTTTTTTTTTTTTCCAATTGATTTCATTTTTGAAAAGCAGTGAAAGTAAAGTCTCCTCATGGTAAATAAATTAAAAAAAAAAAAAAACCCAAATACAGAAGGAAAACGTTTGTGGTATTCTTGAAATTGTCGCTGATTTATCTTGTCCCAATAATAAATTTTATATTGATAAATAATTGTCACAGTAATTATGTATAATTTACTAATTTTGACACAGTGAACATATCGCAGTAACGTAATTAATAATTTTCTATGGAGATTTGTCTCTTGCAATTATTCATACAATTTTCTTTCTACAAAAGTAACCTTAAAATACGTGTGCACACATAAATGTATATTATATATGTGTGTGTGTGTGTTGTAATGATCAGACATTTCACACAATCAATTTGTCATCTATAATTGAAAACAATTTTCTACAATATTTTATAATAATAAATTATGAAAAAAATAGTTGCTACGAAAATAAATAAATACTTACTCTTTCGGCGTAATTAAAAATCTTAGAATCATCAGATCTAAACATTATGAAACCAAAATTCCTTAACGCTTTAAAATAGTTATATTGCAATAAAATTTATAAGAAAAGTATTATTGACACGATAAAAATACATTGACAATTAATACATATTTATATAACTACATATCAACTTGAGTATTACATTTTTAGTTGCAATTAGGGTTAAGAAAACAAATCAAACTATTCAATACTTCATTCGAGATCGGTAGAAGCTCGTTTCAACTCGATTTATTAAACACAATAAATAATTTTTAAAATAATTTTTTTTAGAAAATGGAAACTAAAATTGATTTAAGGCGTAACAGTTCTATCAAATTTGGCTGCCTAAAAGACTAGAAAATTGGACTTTAGGTCCGTGAGAAATAAAGGCACCATCTTGTCCATCTTTTTCACGGGATTTGAACGACTCTTACACGTTATTATATGTACATGTATATTTATATCTAATAATAGTAACAACAAAAATAACAAACGAAATAAATATAAAATATTGACTCCCAAAAGCAGTTCACTTTTCAAAATCACCTTCATTTTAATTCATGGCTGTCAAATTTAATTACTGCTTCTAAATGTATTTATTTTCAGATCTCAATATTAGATTGAAGCGATAAACACATGAAAATAAAATTATATCCGCCAAAAACCTTCATATATTTTGAAGGGATTGGATTCTTGAAATGCAAAAAAGGGACGATTGCTTATTGCCTCATCTTGCCAGTGGGATTGATATTTTTAAACGAGTGGTGACGATAATAGTTGAGCAATCTAGGAGGCAGTCGTTAATTTTTACTTTTTTTTTCTTATGTTTGGACCTAAATCTCCCACGTCATGTATGTTGTCAAACTCCTTATCAAATATATTATCAATAATTTTTTTAAAATTTAAATTTAAATTTTTTTTTACATACATAACTAATTAATTATTATTTAATTATTATACTTCTTTTTTACAATCAAATCAATATTTTTTTATATATCATACATATACTCATATTTATATTTATTTATACTCTAAAACTTAATTATTATTCATTTATACTATTATATCATCTAATTATTTTCACATATTTTATTCATATATTCTAATAAATTAAAATTTTAATTTCGTTTAAATTTTATAATCAATCCTGATACTCACTTCAATACAATTTCTATATACCATATCACTTAATCCCCAACATTTGTAATCATGTTCTGTCTTGTACTTTGCAGAAGACAGAGATAAATTAATATTTTAATTAATAAATAATAGTAGTGACAGACTTAATGTGATGTCAGTGTAAAATTTTTCATAAATAATAATATTTTATTTATCACAAGGAGCTAATAAAAATTTGAATTGAAATTAAAGCCTATGAAATAATTGAATAAAAAAATAAAAAATTATTGAAAGATATAAAAAAGTAAGGGAAAAAATATAAATATATCGAGAGAGGATGAAGAAAGATAAAATATAAAACATGTTTGAATAAGAACATTACCATAATTTAATATTGTGCAATTAAAATATTGTATGCAATCTTAACATAATAAAAAAATAGAGAAATTTGAAAAAATGAAAAAAAATTAAAGTACTAGGTGAATTAAATAAGTGAAAATTGAGGATAGAGTGAAAAAAATAATAAAAAAAAGAGTATTTAAATAATTATGAATTGTGCAAGCCAACGTTTTACTTGCTTAGTATACAGTATAGACAACTGGAGGTTTTTTTTTTCTTTTGAAAAATATAATAGATTAAAACTACAAAAGAAATATTAAGGTAATTTGAAAAAAGAGAAATTTTAAATAACAATAATAATAAGTCAAAAAAGAAAGAATATGATAAAAAAAATTGAAAATTAAAATAAGGACTGTTATACAGAATTTTTATAAATTATAATATTTTATTAATTGTAACATATTATAATAAAATTAATTTAAATTTAAAAACACATGAAGTATTCAAAAAATATCGAAATATAAAAAAGTAAAATTTGAAGATATGAAAAATAAGAGTTAAACGTAAATAAAAAGAATATTTAAATAAATATATTATAATAATGTAATACTTGCAATCAAAATCGTGCCTCAAACTATACTATACAACATAGAATAATGCAATGTTTGCTTATATACTTAGGTGTGTGTGTTTTCCTTTTTGTATATATTTTTTAAAAATATATAAAAATAAAATAGAGAATGAGATAAAATTTAAAATATATAATGACTGTAACATGTGTTTTTTGAAATGTACAAAGCAAAACGAAAATAGTCAAAGAAATTTAAAAATAGAACAAAATAAAATTAAGAAGTAAATAAAATAATTAAAAATTGATGAAGTGGAGTGAAAAGACAATAAAAAGAATCGGCAGAATTCAAGTAATTAATTGTTTTATAACTATATTTTCTTATTCACTTGATACATAGCATAGCCATAGATAAATTTTAAATAATAAATTGTACTATATATTAAGAGTCAAGCTCTTCGAATAACAATTACAGTTAACGCTAAATAAATTTACATATAAAGAAATTATTATTATTATTGTCTTTTTGGTTACGTCCAAATATTTGTTACTGACTAAATTTAACCCTTAGCCGGGCCCACGAAAGCGAAACCGGCTGCCGATCCTTTTTATTGATCTGTCTCATCTGTCGTTCTTGAGAAATGCGTAAAGCCCCAAATAGTAACTCCAATAAATTCGAACTTTGCCCGCGGGACCCACGGACAATTCCTTGTTTGGGAGAGGAGTTTTTGTTAGCATAACGTTGGATAGAAGTTGTATTGAAATGTATAGTAAATTTAATTGTTAAATTTTAATGGTATAAAAATATTAATTTATTTAAATATATAAGAATGTTAGATGATATAATAGTATATAGAAATAATGATTGATTTTTAGATTATAAATAAAAATATATATGAGATATATAGATATTAATTTGATTATAATAGGTGTAATAATTAAAAAATAATTAATAAATTATATATATAAAAGAGAAAAAAATTAAAATTAGATGAAAATTTTGGTTAGTAATATTTTTAGAAATATAAAGTTTTACGAGACTTCAGTGGACTGAAAGTCGGGTTCCAAACATAGCCAAATGTCTCACTCACTTTATTTTGATGTACATCGTTCTGGCGTGGCATTTTCAGTGGCATGAATTTCACCACGTAAATTAACACTATGTTTGGTTCCAGAATTTCACGAGAGAAACGAAAATATTAGAGAAAAAGAAAAAAATTGAAAAATTCAAAATCTTATGAATTATTTGATAGAATGATTTTTAAAAAGAAAAAAATTAATTAAAAATAGAATAATAAGTTTAAAAATTCAAATTTTATGAATTTTTAATTATTTAAGAAAAATAAATTAAAGATAGATAAAAAAACATAAACAATGGGGGCTTCTGGAGAAAAAGAAATAGTAAAATAATTTTCTTTTCATTTTTTTTTTGCCATCTTGTGAAAAAAGTGATTTTTCTTCGCATTAATTATATTTTTTACGTACTTTTCTTCTTTTATTGTTTTATTCATGAATCAAATAACTAGGTTTACTTTCTTTACTATTTTTTTTCCCTCCTACCCGAACCCAAACATACTGTAAGAGAAACCAGCATCATCATCTAGTCAGTTTTTACTCCCCCTGATTTAGTGAGCGTAACGTTAAAACACGGCTCTCTAGTATTTCTTCGTCCCTGTCCCCTCCTCTTCTCACTTCTACTTCACTCCCTCCTTTGGAGAAGTCCTTTTCTTTTCCCCTATGTTTTTTGCTGAGGAAGAAATAACAATCAGGGAAGAGGAAACTGTTTTCTTTGTTTATTTTTCTGGAAAAAAGAAGAGCTCCGCGTTAATATTATGATAAACATATAGCCTAAAGAGGGTGCCTAGGGAGAATTATTCCGGAGAGATGGGCTTGTGTGTTTCGCTGCACAGAGACCCGGAATCGGCAGTGAAGTTCAGTTCATCAATCGTGTCGAAAAACGAGAATATTTTGATCCCGTCGCGGGTCAACGCTACGGTTGCTGACGCATCGCGGCGGTCATCTGTTCGTTTTCCTGACGCTGGTACTGCAACTTTATTTTCTATTTTTTTTGAAATTTTGGAGATAACTCCGGTTTGTTTCTGTTCTTTATTTTGGAATTGTTTATGCCATTGATTTCAAGCTGGTGAATTTGGTGTGGAATAGCAATGCTGTGCATTTCTTTGTTTGCATAATCCTTTTTTTTGGGATGGTCTAACTTGTAAAGTTGACATGATGATTTTATTTTGTTTTCTTTTTCTTTTAAATGATTTTTTTGTTGCCCGTTCTTTTCCACGTAAATATTTGATCACGGAATCGTTGATACGATTTGATTACTTTTAACCAATTGTATGCTGAACTTACTTTTGGTGAAGGGTTGCAGTTCCTGTCATGAAAATTATTACATCTATAATTTTCTACGATTCTCCGATGGAAAAATTGCTTTAAGATGCCTTGTTTGGGATTTGTTTTTTTGTGTATAAAAATTCTGTGCGTTAATGTTTTAGCAGTTACCAGGACCCACAATTACCAGATATGTTCCCATTATGTCCTATCTTGTGAATTTTGGAACTAACCGTGGTTGCAACAGTGATGTGATGAAGCATTTCTGAGGTTTTTCTCCATTTTTTGCAGGGAGCAAAGATGAGGCCTTCTTTGATTCCCAACCTTGGCTAGAGTCAGATTGTGAAGATGACTACTTTAGTGTCAATGGAGGTAAGAAGCATTCTCCAGCATTCGAGATCTCAGTAAAGCTCTTCCTCCTACACGACCAGTGCCCAAATGAATATCAGTCTGTTTAGCTCATCTGCAACGTTTACTGAAAAATTAGTGGGATTAATGGATTGCATTGCAGTGTTATGTTTCTGGTTCAATGTCAGGCGGAGCGTAGTCGGATTTAGTTCATGTTAACGATAACAAGTAATCCTATTTGTTTAAATTTGATTCTATGAGATGCCCTGCTTTTCATTTGAGCAAATATTTTATATGCAAGGTTAGATACTGATCAAGTTTCAAGGCTCTTGGCTGACCGATGCCCTATATATAATTTGCCATAACTCCTAGGATTTAAGGGGAATTTGGGGACTGGCTGATCCTTTATGCCTCTTTTGTTCGAAGTTTGAGTGCCAATGCTTTAGCCTGGCCTACTTTGAAGCAGGCAGGGGAAATTGCATAACTGCAACTAGTTTATTTCCTTGCATTTGGTTCAGAAGTGATTGTGGTAATTACTCTAAGTCAGAGCCCCCCATTTAGCAGTCAGCACCTACTTCTGGCATTGGATAAACCTTCTGTCTATTTTTTACGTTTGGAGAGGTGGGCTGGGGGTACCCGTGGAGATTGAGAGTCATGAGCAACAACAAGATTAATAATATTCTGATTATTATTATTTTTGCTCATTCTCCCTTCTAAATTATCTATTGAAAAGGACCATCTAACACCATCTCTCTCATTTATATCAAAGGTCGAAGTGGATTCTCCCGGAAAGATCTTCAAATTCCGCGCCTAATCTGTTGACAAAATCTGAAAAATGCTATAAACTACATAGAGGAGATGTTTAATTATTTTTCTTTTGATAAATGTTTTGAACAGCCACTGGGCCAATACAAGCGTGTGGATATAGTGAACCTAATTATGCGTAATGTAGTTCCTTTTGTTGACTCCAATCCAGACTTTGCCTCATCTCGCGGAAATTCTCCAGCCCGTCACAGCATCTCATTGGGAAATCTGCAAGCAAACAAAGCCCCTTCTGCTGAAGACAAACCGTCTCCTCCAGATAAGAGAAAGAGACTACTGGAATTGTTCAGGGAGAGCCGGCGTGGTGTTGATGAGGAAGCTGCAGCAGATAACAAAAATGAGGCTCCTGCAAAGGTGGCACCCGAGCCAACGAACCTAGTTCGTCAATCAAAGTCCACAAACGGGACTTCTTACTTCTCTCGAGTTAACTCCCGGGGTGGTGGTGAAAGAACTCCGAGTAGGGTGCACAAAGCAGATGACAAATCATTCAAGACTGCACAATGTTGCCTTCCAAGGTTGCTTTCGAGCCGTAGCTTCAGTGAAAGGAAAAGCAGGATGAGCCCTGCCCAGAACATTGGTTAATAATTTTGGCGACAACATATATGGTTGATCTTCAGAATTACCTAGTTCTCTCACTTATAGCAATGTGGGTTAACAGTGCAATGCCGATCAAGAAATGCGACTAGTTGTACTTATGCCAAGTCAAATTTTTTGTAAAGCACATTTTAAGAATGTGACAGCCCAGTACCTTATCAGAGGTGTTTACTTTTAGCTATACATACAGCAAAATAAAGAACGACCTCATGATGGGATACCGATTTGGAACAGAGATGTATTTATAACAGCAATAACCTGCTTGGGGTTCTGCATCGTTGATTGGCTTTACATCTTAACTGTGTTTATTTTAGAACTATGTACTTATTGATTCAGAGTGATGCTTGGCAATACGATCACTGATTTGGAGGATTTGCATGGATTTAATGTATGATTCCAATTCTGTGTGAAATTCAAGATTGGGAAATATTTGTCATTGATCAGACGTTCGAAGTTTTTTGGATTGAATCTGAATCCGATTAGGATAAGTTCTTTGGACTCTGATCTCGGAAGCGGGCACAGATATGCCAATGTGCAGGCTTCTTGAAGTTAATAATGGCAACAAGAGCCCACCCCATTTTTGAAAACATTTACAACTTGTCGACTCATTCATGGATTCTACAGAAGTTACAAGTATGTTAACATTCTCATTCAGTCTGATATAATGAGAAAAAATGGTTGAAGGTGAATGGTTAAAATTTATGGGTTATGAGATGAGTCTTTTGAAAATAAAAAACTTAGTGCTGATGTTTTTAGTATTTATGTGATTTGCTAGAATAAAATATTGACAGTGGATATGTATGTATGTAATCTAGTAAATGGATGAAACATTTTTTTTGGAGATATTTTGTTTTAGCGATTTTGTTGGGAATGCAAATGATAAAAATTTTGTTGAGTATGAAAATTTGAATTTAGTTGAATGTGTATATTTATATATAAAATAATAATAATTGGATGATATAAAAATATGTATGGATAATATTAATATTTAAATGAATAAATAATAGATTACAAATATAATAATGAGGTATTAATGAAGAAAATTAATATTTTTATTAGGGAATGATAATATTAATAAAAATATTAATTTCCATCATTGATATCTCATTATTATATTTATAACCTATTATCATTCCCTAATTATTAGTATTTATCCCTTAAAATTAAATTCAAATTATTAATTCTAATTTAAGACAATTGAATAAGAATAAATTGCTGATTAAGTATTTTCGGTTACTATAATTTATTGAGGGATTAAATATTTTCAATAAATACCCAATGAATTGAAGAATGCTTCCCCATTGAATGCACTTGTTCCTACTTTTTGTCTCGTAATATCTTCCATCGGCAGTGAAATTTTCGCACCCCCTGTTGTGGACGTCGACCGAGAGCTCAAATCAAGCCAAACTTCGTGTCCTTTTTGTTTATTTTGATGCTTTCCACTAGCTAGTGAGCGATTTAATATTGCAGGTATCAAATTGATCGCATATATATGTGAGAGGTATTGATTTAATTATTGATAAATAAAATAACTAAATTTTGAATATTTGAAAATATAATAATAGAAAAAAATAATATAATTTGAATGTAAATGATTTTTTGCTAAATAATATATTTAGATAGTATAAATTTCGATAGATGTAAAACAAATAACCGACTAAACATAGTTCCATGTCTCTTTCTAGTGTAACTCTTCCATTTATCACTTCATAAATCCTCCATTCCAGAGTCCCTCAATCAAACCCTTGTCAGCTTACAAATAAACAAGTACATAGTAGCAAAAATGGCTTCCAACGCCTCCTGAGTTTAGTATTTCCAAGCTTTTTCTCGTTATCACTACTCCGACTCTTGCCTCGTCGACCATTCGCGTCCATCTGCGGCGCTTTTCTTCCAAAGGGCGGCTATGATAACGGCGGTGATCTGCCGGCGAGCAGCGAGCACTTGCCACTTGCTCCGCCGCTGTTATCACTCATGGCTAAAAGTGCCAAGAATTCGAAGTAGGGGCCAACCTAGTCCAATTAGTAGTCGGAACTTCACTTTAACGTTGCAAAGACTGATAATGAGGTTCGTTTTCGGTTGACAACTGACGATGGCTACAAATTAACCGTTCATAGGATTCTAGAGGGCCGTGATGGAGGTGGCGGCCCAAACCGGCCGTAATCGAGTTGTGGAATTTTTAAGAAGATTTAACTAATTAGTCTTGCTGTAAATTGAGAAAGGCAGCCTTTTTTTTGTCCTTTGCTGAATAACCAATTGCAATGCAAAACAAAGAAGGTCCCAATTGATGATGGGATGCCAACTTGGAAACTCCCTTGTGTTTCTGAATCATTGAATGACTTCTCATCTTAGCCGTGTTTATAATTTTATAACTTTGCACCGATTGATTCAGAATTATTCTTGGGAATGCTGTCACTATATGGAGGGATCTGCATGGATTTAATTAGTGATTCTAGTTTTCGGTAAAATTCACGATGGGAGGAGGCACAGAAATCCGAAATGTATAAGGGGGATGGATTGGAGATGTATTTTAGGCTTTCTGAACTTAATTGTCTTGTTTGGCAACAAAAGTCCATCCCATTTTGGATTAAGTAATCTATAAAATTGGTTTATGGAACCACTCAATCCCACTTATATAGCCAACAAATAATAGTGCAAGACAAGTTGGATAATTGGACATCATATCACCAACCGCTCTCGGAATCCCACTAAATGGCCACCATTTACAAGAGAGAGTATTTTACCAGCATTTCGTTTCCGAATTTTGGATAGATTTAGAGCATGGTTAATTTGCATGAATGGTTATTTTTATAATCATTGCTATTCCTACTATTAGTATTTATCAATAATCGCTACCATTCCTTCCAAACCTGTAGTTTTACTCATTTTCAATTTTTTGGGAATGGCATATATTTGCACAACTACAAAATTTTATTAATTTTTAGATTTATAAGATATATATCAAC
This sequence comes from Avicennia marina, assembly GCA_019155195.1. Classification (NCBI taxonomy): domain Eukaryota; kingdom Viridiplantae; phylum Streptophyta; class Magnoliopsida; order Lamiales; family Acanthaceae; genus Avicennia; species Avicennia marina. The sequence continues at coordinate 14,119,127 of CM032765.1, forward strand.
AAATATTCATTAAATAAATTAAATCTTAAAAATGTCATATGTGAAAATATGAATCTATATATTATCTTATTTTTATTTGTAATATGTCTATAATATTTAATCATATTTATGCATATATATGTATAATATTTATTCATATTTATGAATCCACACACATAAACACCTCTAAACAAAAATATATAATTTAACACAATCTACTATATATATATATATATAAAGGTATTTAATTAATTTTTAACAATAATATACAAATTTTTAAATGCAAAATATGTTGGTATACTTGACAGTAAATATAATATAATAGATATACATATTATCATAAATGTTTAGTATATTACTTGTAAAAGGTAGTTGATATAATTATATCAATTGAATATTTGCTATTTCAGATAATGAATATCAATATAAAGTTAAAAATAAAAACTGTATAAATATTTATTTTACAATAAAAAGTTAAATATTAATTATATATGTCTTTTAAAGTATCCACAGGGTATATAAATATATACAATTTTTTATACATTATTAACATTGTAAATTGTGTCAATATTAGATATTTATTAAAAATCTAAACACACACGTGTAGAATCGTGTAAAAATATATTAATTGATTTAAAAATTTGAAATTATGCTCTTTTTATTAACAAATATTTATTTTTAGTTCATAATACTATTTATTTCTAATTATCATTCATAAATATAAAATAAAATAATTAAAGTCTGATTTCATTCTTTTTTCATTCATAATATCATTCCCTATTCTTTCCAAGCATGAGATATATTAAAGCATCTCATTTCTTTCCTAATTTCATTCCATTCTCATTTTGTTTCTTTCATCCATATCAGTCATGCAATTAATGCCCAATCCTCAATTCATCAAGAATTTCACCACAGCGATATGCTTGAACAACTTTTGAGGAAAAATTTACATGTAGAAGGAGATATTTATTTTACTTCATTTTGCTTAAAGATATACTTTATTTTGTGCATTAAGTACTTCATGCCAGAGTACATGCATACTTATATACGTCAACTAAGAGATTTTATGCACTGGAGCACACAATTAAAATCAATGATTTTAGAAGTGATAATTATTTACACATTAAAGGAAGTGATTAAGTTACTGAAAGTGAGGAAGGTTCAGGTGGAAAGTGCAGCCAACATTCTATATGCAGGGCTGACCAGTCCTGACGTGGAGAGCTCAGCTGGAATCCATTGCCAGCTGAATGTGTTGCTGCCTCTGTTGTTTGCTTAATGTTATTTTGCCTGTTGATTGGGTTCATTAGTTGATTAATTATGTCTAAGTCTGTGGGTTAGTTGTACATATACACATAGACCAGCCAGTGTTGTACACTGACAGTTAATAATCAGTTCTTCAGAAAGCAAGGGCTCGTCCTCCAAGCCTTTTTTCTCTCTACTATTCTCTGCAAATTTTCCAGTTCTTTCCTTAATCTTTAGCAATTTCCACTTCAAGCATGATCTCAATCTGTTCTAAGATAAGTGAGCACTTGATGCCCTACGGTAATTAGAATCAGGAAACCCATTCACAATAATTTCTATTGTCTAGATGACAATTGCCACATACTGTAGAATCTAGTATTCCATCTTAAATAATTTCTCCATATCTCTGCCTAGTTTAAGTTTTCTTTCTTCGCACTATATAAATGACCCATTTAAGTCACATAGGCACACGCTTCTAATTAAGCCTGGAAATAAACGCATATAGCACTGTAGACGAGAGCCAATTTAGTACTTGTAAACTTTTTCTCACCATCACTACTGCTCTTATGATCTCATCGGCCATTTGCCTCTAGCTAAGGCCCTTCTCTTCCAAAAGGCCGCTGTGATAACGGCGGAGTTCTGCCGGCAGGCAGCATTTGCTCTGACGCTGTCATAACTCATGACTACAAATACCAAGAATACAAAGGAAGCGCATGCAAGGCCGCCTGGCCAGTTAGTTGTCGGAACGTCACTTTAATGTTGCAAAAGAGAACCCTAACTTATATGAGGCTTAGGTGACGACTGACGATGGCTACGTATTAATCGTTCATAGATTTCCGGACGGCCATAATGGAGGTGGCGGCTCGAATCGGCTGCCAGTTTTGCTGGAACATGGCCTTTTTGCGGTGAGGACTTTCATGCATATTGTCATGCAGGGCGAACTACGTACGAATATATGAGTTTGTGGATGTCAATCGCGCATCAATGTTTCCAAAAGCGACCTCGTAATGGAACGAAAATTAATTGAGTTAGTGTGGTTTGATTGATTGAACTGTTTTGTATGATAATTGAACTGGATTAAACGACAAATTAATTACTTTAGAGGACTAGTCGCATGTAAGAAAATAAATGAAATTAATGTCTTACAAAAAAGGGATGAGAATCACAAGCAAAATATCGGAGAAATAATTTCTGTACGAAAACCAACTCTTAATAAATCTGACATATTCATTAACTATTAGATATTACACACACACACACACACAACACTTGTTTTAAACACAAAAAAAATATAGGCTATGTTCGGTTCCAACTTATAGTGGGTAGGAAATTTTGGATGGTGATTTGAGTTTTAGAGGCCAAAAAAATATAAGTTTTGATCAGAATATAAGTAAATGTAATTATATACCCAGCACTCGTTAATCTTTTAATTATCCTCATCTCAGTTTTCTTGATTTGGAAATTCTTAATTAATCCTTCTATATTACTTCTTACCCCAATCTGTCCTCTAGATGAATGCACGAAGGCCCCACGCCTTTCTTTTTCTTTCTTTCTTTCTTCTGAAAGCTTTACGTGATTTTTAAAGCCACACATAAATGTTTTTACATTGTGGGACATGTTATCTATCCATATACTTAATTTATTGGGGTAATAAAAAAAAATCGTCCACGTAGGATGGGATGACTTGGATGATTAATCCTTCTGAATGGTCCTTGCGATGGGTCTTGTAGATGTTAGTAAAGATATAAGGATGTTTAAAATTATGACAAAATTGTGACATTTATCACAATCTTATTATCTAATTAATTTTTACTTTGTCTCGTTATAAGATAGCAAAATTTGTCATAATCTAGATATCCGGTCTATTTTCATCGTGATGTGTCATCTTATAATAGGGTTTGTCATCAACCAAACTTGGTGGCAAACTCACCACGTAGGCCATTCTATGGTAATGAACCAACAACTTACGTACCTTTCCTTCACATACTCGGAGAGTAAATTATAAAAAATGCATGCTGCATGGCTCTTTTTTGGCTGCACTCTCAGCTAATTTATTTGATTTTAGTACACGTAACGTCGCAGGAAAGTTAATTTCCTTTCTTGTCCCTTTCTGTGGGCTGGATGAGGCCAACTGGCCAACGCCGCATTGTGTGCCTATTCGGGGGTGAATGCATTTACTGTTTTTAATTTTTATCACATAAGGAGACACACACGCCCATATATATGTAGTACGTATGCAAGAATTCGTTGTAAATTAGTAAACCAATCATCATTTGCTAACATAATCGGAGTACCCAATTGCTGTCTCAATAAATCCACCAGTGCCATTTTCCTGCAGAATGACCCCCAACACACCGCCACCAAGAAGATTTCAATGTAACATAAAATTAATTACTTAACTGAATTTTGAGCTAGTGTGAGTGGAATCCTGTCCAAATACGACTATGGCGACCCCTTCTCCAAGAGGCATCATTATGGCAGTCCCATGCTTTCTGTTTATGATTTGTCGAAGACTGCCGATGATTTCCCCCTCTTCCTGACCCACGGGGCCCTGTCTGATGTTGAGGACGTGGCTCGACTGCTCGACATCCTTAAGTCACACGACCAATACAAGCTTCAAGTGCAGCACGTCAGAGAGTACGGCCATGTTGATTTCATATTGGCGGTCAGTGCCAAGGACACTGTTCATAATCCAGTTCTGAAGCTTTTAAGAAGATTTGACTAATTAGTCCTAACGATGTGCTGCCAATTTGGAAACCTACTTGTGTTACATCTTAGCTGCATGCATGTGTTTATTTTACAGCTTTACGGTGACTGATTCAGATTGATTCTTGGCAAAGTGATTCCAATTTTAGGCGACATTCAAGATTGAGAAATATTTGTAATTGATCGCAATTTTGATGGCTATGTTAGTTTTTAAATTTTATTGTATGATAAAATTTTAAAATATATAATGATTAAATATGTGTTTTTAAAATAAAAAATTTGAAAACAAAATAGCTGATATTTTTTGGATTGAATCAAAACCCGATTTGGATAACATCTTTGGGACCTTGATTTGCGAAAAATGGGCACGGAAATCCGAAAATTTAGACAGGGCGATCGATTCGGGATGTGCTTACGCTTTTTGAAGTTAATTGTTAATTGCCTTGTTTGGCAATCCCATTTTGGAATAATTAAATAATCTAGTAACTTGATTTATGGAACCACTCAATCCAACTCATATGGCCATAATTACATTACAGGGGCAAGTCTTGTCCTATCAATTCATCTAGAAGTTCACCACAACAATATATGCAGCTTGTGAACGACTTTTGAGGAAAAAATTCACATTTAAATGGAAACGTAAGCCTTTTGCTGAAAAATATATTTTATTTTGTGTGTCAAGTAATTCATGCCAAATTTCGTGCTTTCATACATTCATACATACATATATACATACATATATATATACATGTCAATAATGAGAAGTTACGCACTAGAACATGCAATCCCAATCATTGATTTTAGAAGTGATAATTATCACAGTTGCAAATTAGAACTGATTGAGTGACAAATAAATGCCCATTGATAATTAGCATATTATATGAAATTGCCACGTACTCTCAAATCTTTGTATTCCGTGTTAAATATTTTTCCCATATCTCTTCCTAGTTTAATTTCTCCTTTCTTACCACTATATAAATCCTCCGTTCCAGGTCCCGCAACCACACGCTTCACACCCAAAAATTACACGCACATATAATAGGACGAATGGCTTCCAACCGCTTCTTGGGATTAGTGTTTGTAACCTTTTTCTCACCATTACTACTCTTACCTCATCGGCCATTCGCCTCCAACCGTGGCGACGACGGTGTTCTGCCGGGAGGCAGCATTTGCTCCGCCGCTGTTATATCACTCGTGGTTACAAGTGCCAAGAATATGAAGTAAGAGCTTAGGTGGCCAAATTAGCTGCACGAACGTGTCACTTTAGCGTTGCCAAGTGTGTATCACTAACTTACTGTAAGGCTTGTTTCCAGGTGACGACTGATGATGGCTACATATTAACCGTTTATAGATTTCCAGAGGGCCGTGATGGAGGTGGATGCCCAAGCCGGCCGCCGGTTTTGCTGCAGCATGGCCTTTTTGTGGTGAGGATTTTCATGCAGATCAGGACGAACCAAGTACAAACTCCTTGGACGAGTTTGTAAGTGTCCATCCTGCATCGAAGTTTTTAGAAGTGAAGTCGTAATTGAACTAAGATTAATTGAGTTTGTGTGATTTAGAGGGTGTTTGGCTGAGCTTATATGCTCTCAAAAGTGTTTAGCAAAATTTTTAGTAAAAGAACTTATAAGTTTTCAAAATAAACTATTTAGAGTTAATAAACTCTTTAAAAATAAATTTGTCTTTTCTCAACTTATTTTTAAATATCTTATAAGTTATTTTATTATTTATATTAAAAATGATATAAATATCTTCCATTACATTATATTGATAATATTTAATTTATTTTTATAATTATTACATCAAAAAAATTATGATTAACTATAATTATAAAATTTAAGAAAATTTTATAAGATGTTTTATCCAAACACTTTATGAACTTATTTTAAAAATAATAAATATGAACTTATATGCACTAAAAACATGTTATGAGCTATATGATATTATAAACTATTTGAAATAAGCTTAGCCAAAGACCCTCTTAATTGATTGAACACTTTTTTAAAAAAATGATTATTTTTATATTTTATGATATTATATATACATATAGATAATAATACTATATTAATTTTATAAAATAAATTTAATTCAATTTATTAATATTTTCAATGATGAGTTTTAGCTGTAATATTTCAATATTTAATAATTCAATTCAAGAAAGAAAATTTATTATTCAAATAAAGAAGAATTTCATTAAAACTGAAAGTAAAAATAAAAATATAAACATTGAAAAATTAGGAATACAAATAAAATCAAGTTTATTAATATCAATAAATTTAATTCAAGTTGCAGTATTTAAATTTTGAACAACTCAATTAGATTAATACATGAATAAAAAAAATCTTCAATAAATGAAATTAAATAAAAATAAGATAAAGATGTTCAAAATTATACAAAACATAAAAATATTTGCATCATTTTTCTCAAAAAAAATTGGATAAAATTCTGTTTCTTTTAATTTTTAAAAAATAGATAAAAATCAGAATTTGTCCGATTTTCATAGTTCCAGTTCATGCATTTTTTTTTTTTTTGAAGAGATAGTTCTGCAATATAATTGGACTGGATTGAAGTAAATAAAAATAATGTTGTATAAAAATATTTCTCCTAATATTTTAAAAGAAAAGAATGAGAACTATTTGATGTATGAAATCCAAACACTTATAAATAAAACAGAAATATTTAATTCATAATGATTTGATAAATATTTAATATACTTGTTAGAAGTAGATGCCATAAAATAACTCTCGCTAGTTCAAAAACATTACGTAAATATTTATAAATGTATACCCTGGCGCTGGTTAATCTTATAATTATTCTTATTTCTGTTATCACGATTTAGAAATTGTTAATTGATCTTTGTAAGTTTATTTCTTACCGTATTCTCTGTTCTCTTGATGAACACATGCAAGCCCCACGCCTCATTTTGTTTAGTTATTTTTTATCCGAAACCTTTAAGTGATTGTACTTTGAATGCCCCTAATGCTAGTATATTGAAGTATGTATTTAATTTAACGGGGTATTAAAAATGTACACGTAGGATGGGATGACGTGGACGATGAATCCTCCGGACCAGTCCCTTGCGATGATTCTGGCTGACAACGGATTCGATGTTAGGATTCCCAACATCCGAGGAACCCGCTTCAGCAGCCGACACGTCACCCGCCGTCCTACCGATCCGGTATTCTTTAAATAAATCGCGCGCTCAGACAAACGCAAAACTTCCTACTTTTTCCTGTAAAGGCAGTATTGTTAACAGGAATTCTGGAACTGGTCCTGGGATGAGTTGGCGTTTCGCGACTTACCGTCTGTAATAGGGTTTGTCTTCAACCAGACCGGGCAGCAAACTCACTACGTAGGCCATTCTATGGTAATGAACCAAAATTCACCTACCTTTCCTTCACAGGGCTCTTATTTGGCTGCACTCAGCTAATTTATTTGATTTTAATTCATTAACTAAATTCACTGCGAATGTTATTTTTTTTGGAAAAAATTGAGATAAAATAATGAGCAGGGAACCTTGATAGCATTGGCTTCACTGTCAGAAGGAAAATTTGAGCACGTTAAATCGGCAGTCTTGTTAAGCCCAATCGCCTACTTAAGTCGCATCAGAGCTCCACTTGTTTCTGCAGCTGTTAGATTCTTTGATGGAGTAAGCCATTCTCAACTTCTTTTACTCTCTATTATTTAATTAAGTATGAAATCGAAACGCCCATCTAGACCTATTTTTCCTAAACAGGCCACCTCGCTGCCAATTAATTGTGATAATAGAATTAATTGTTATTTTTAATGCGGGATTTGACAGATAAACTCCAGGTTCTTCCCTACGGAATTCAATCCCAAAGGGTAAATATATTCTGTGGCTACAAGTCTATTTAGCACATGCAAAACCGCTTGAAAATTAAATTTACTCTGTTCCTCTTCTTAGGCTGGATGTCGCCAATTTGCTCAGAGCTTTGTGTGCCTCTCCTGGCGTAAACTGCAATGACTTGCCTTCTGCAATTACAGGTATTAATATTTTATCGTATATACATATATCAGCACATATGCGTAAATATTTATTCAATCGCATTAATTTTCATTATGGGCAGGGATTAGTTAACATCAGTAAACTAAACAACGTCATTTGCTTACATAATCACAGGGCCCAATTGCTGTCTCAATAGATCAACCTCAGCGATTTTCCTGCAGGACGTTCCCCAACCCACCGCAACCAAGAACCTAGTTCATTTTTCTCAGAGTGAGTTACTCGCACGCACACAAACACACACTTCATTCGTATTCTTAACAAGATTTTCAATGCAAATGTGTCATTTACGTACTTCCCTTAATTTTCAGCTAGCGTAAGTGGAATCCTGTCCAAATTCAACTATGGCAACCCCATCTCCAATTGGCAGCATTACGGTAGTCCCATGCCTCCTCGTTACGACTTGTCGAGAATTGCCATTGATTTTCCCCTCTTCCTGAGCCACGGGGGACAGGATGCACTGTCTGATGTTGAGGACGTGGCTAAACTGCTTGACATCCTTCATGCACACGACCGAGACAAGCTGCAAGTGGAGTACGTGAGGGAGTATGGCCATATTGATTTCATATTGGGGGTCAATGCCAAGGACAAGGTTTATAATCAAGTTTTGGATTTCTTAAGAAGATTTAACTAATTAGTCTTGCTGGAAAACTTGTAAGAGGGCAGGACGCATTCCGGTCGCATGAGAAAACACGGGTCTACATTTCCATTTTCGACACCATCACTAACTTTTATACCTGGGTCTGTCGTTTATGGTCATTTAGATATTGTTGGAATAAATTGCAATTAAACATCTTTCAGAATACAACTGTTTTTGTTTCATAAATTGCTACAATGCTTCTATTGATTGTTGGCTTCCATGCTCTTGTTTATCTCTCTTCGTTCATTCCTTTTTCTTCACATTGACTTCTTTACCGTTACTAAACTTCTATAACTTGTAAATATGTTGGTATCCGTCAAAGGTGGATATATTTATATTTATGTCGAAAATTTTAGGTTGAATGTTAAAAATGCGTTGAAATCACGATATTTTTTTAGTACTATAAACAATTCATGGAACAACGTTAGCAACTCACAACATGACACGAAAATAACAAAAAACCAATAGTAAGAACACAATATGTTTGTGTACTACCTTACACCCCAAGTTTATTATCAACTGATGCAACAAATATAAGTCTCTATTGTTTTGTGGATTGATTTAACTCCTTTAGGCCTCAACATTGACAATAGTGAATTTTCAATTTATAGGATGGATATAAACTAACATGTAAAGAAACTGAGGGATAAACAAGCGATAGTTGACGTTAGGCCGGTTAATGGGTACGGATAGTTGACGTTAGGCCTGTTAATGGGCACGGTTTTATGTAATCCATACTCATAAAAACAATACTCAAATTTAAGCCTATATTCAATATAATATATAATATCTAGATCCATATCCATACTTATTAAAATTAAAACAACGGACATGGATCTTACTGTACCCATTAATACCCATGGTTATTTTTTAATGATGTGATATTAAAATTTTTTCTAAATTCAATTTTACAAAATTAATCATGAATGTTTAGATAAAAGTTTCATGAGTTTTCATAAGCAAACATGCTTAAATATATATATATATATATATATTTATTTGTTCTTTTGTTTTACATGCATAATTTACATTTTTTTAGAACTGATTTTTTTAATGTATTTTTAAAAATCAATATTTCATTTAATGTTTGGTAAAATTTGATTTCTAAGAACAAAAGAGTATATTAATTCAAGTTAGTGCAATTTTTTTGATCAATAACCAAATTGAATATATTAAATTACGAATATACATATAATACATATATGTGAGTGCGTGCGTGTGTGTACAAAGATACAAAAATAGATTCGATGAATAAATTGATCTCCAATCCTTGAAAGTAATTATTGATATAAAAAGTGTATAACACTGATCTATCAACTATTATCATTTAAAGAAATAACAAGAATTTGGAGGTTTTATTTGCTTTGCTCCTTCCTCCCTGGCTTCGTTTTGGTTACTGTTCTTTTATCATGTCAACATACTAATCACAATATTTGAGGTTAAAATATTTTTATTTATATGCTAAATGTATACTTATCCAGAAAGGATAAAGAAATGTGAAAACCCATGCTCATGTAAAATGATTCTTGATGTAATAAAGTGTGATGAGGTGATAGAGTTTAGGGTTAGGGAACATGCATTAACATCATGACAAAACTTTAGACCAAGAGTAATCATCCTTGAAAAGTCAAAATTATTTTTTTGACCAAAAATATATATTCATTAAATTGAATAAAAATTAACTAAAGATAATAAAAGATATTTGAATCGAAATTCCAAAAATTAATTTTCAAAATTGATTTTAGAAATTTTGTATTAAAATTGAGTTTATAAAGTTAAATATCAATGAGAAAATTTAAAAATATAATATAATTTTATAATAAAGTTGACTTCATTGAAATAATATTTGATAATTCAAACTAATTACTATATCAAATGATTATAATGTTTACATAATTTTAAATCTCACAGACATTTACCCTAGATCCTAAACATATGAGTAAAACTTGGACCTTACAAAATGAATTTAGCATTATATTGGGTAGGATATGGGTATGGGTATGGGTATTATGTTATAAGTATTTAAGTGTATATGCATTTACGGATACTTTTTATATGTGTATTTATGAGTATGAATAGGGTAAAACTCTTAACTATTGATAGGCCTAGTTGACATATATGACACAGCTGGAAGCTCAAGATCAACACTTGAGCTGATTTGTCATCCATCTTGGCACGTGTTGATAGTGCTGACAATTCAAGTTTAGTTAGTTGATGCTTGGCTGCTAGTTTACTTAGAAGGGAGTTATCAAATCTCGATGAGTTGGTTAAGTATTAAAATCGGCTGATGTTGTAAAATATAAAAACTAGAACTCATTTGCTGATATGTGACAATTCTTTGGTTCATCAAGAATCAAGGCATTCTCTTGATTTCTTCTTTGATTTGTCATGCTTGATGAACTAATGTTAAACAGATAGCAAAATACAAGCTCATCATTTTTTTTCTCCCAACAATGCTTGCACAATCGTGCATGAAGGCTCACCCAAATTTTCACAATTTATAGTGCATGCAATGCAAAATCTCGAATTTGTTAGTTGAAAATTATCCAAAAAGTGGCTTCAAACTCTAGTGAAATCAACAATTTGATTTGTTTTGTTGTATACTTTGTCAAGTATGTTGCAACACTAGTTGGATAAACGTGAACTCTTTGATAGTCAAAATTTGTTGTCTTTCTGTCGATGACTCTCCACAAGCCTTTTTTTTTTTTTAACACTAATTGAAGGCCATTTTACAGCAACAACAAATTATTGAAATTCCATGTTTTGTTGGCCGAAAAATGTTCCACAAAATCTACAACTAAGCAGCGGCAAATCAGCATCCAAGTCTCGGTTGTAACGCCGGGATGTTAGCAACATATTGAGAACTTGGAGTTTGATTTGAACTCTTCAATGCTTATCTATTTTGTTGGTAAGAAGTTTACCAACTCTTATCAACTCCTTAATAACCATTTTTATCAAATAAATTTCTCCAATTATTTAAAACTCCTATATCAAGAATTTCATACACATAGAAAATTCAATAGTCTAGCCAAATAAAGGAAGTCTCATAATATGTCAAACACAACTAATGCCAAAGCTCCCATCGTATATAACTAGTTATATCCCACACTCCATGCATGTGTATTTTAATATGTAAATATATTGAAATACATCACATATATATATATATATATTAATTATTGTATAACTTATTATTTAGCAAAAATTATTTATTCCATCGTATCTACATAATTTTTTTATCAATGACGATGAAGTATAAATTGATCACATTTTAAAAATTTTTAGTAATAATAATAAGTTATTAAAAATAAAAATTATATATTAGACAATTTTTATGAAATGAAGGAGAAAAAAAAAGAAGAAAAGATAATGCAATAATAAGTAAAAAACAAAAAGAGAAAGTATAAATAATTGAAAAGAAAAATAAGTTCTTAAGAGCACTTTAGTAAACTAAACTATCCACCTTTCTTATATTCTATGTAGTATAGATCTCTTATATTCTATGTAGTATAGATATATAATATCAAGAGTGACTGTTGACCACTAGTGCACAATTACGACCGAATTTTGGATCTCAAAATTTTGAGATTTTTCATTTTTATTATTAAATGATTGGTTAGTTTAAAACCTTTATAATATTAAATTTATTTATATAATTAATTATTAAAATTACTCAAACTATTAATTAAAATTTTTAAGTTTTTTTTTTGGCATACTTAATCTGTTAAATTTAAGTTACCATTGATTGAGAACTTTAATTTAGTTTCAAATATAAAATTTATAAATGATATACTAATCATTTTTTTTAGAAAAAAGAAAGTTACAATATTATCAACATTCTAAGATATTACATATTAAACTATTTCAAAAATTTATTATTTATGATTTTATCTTATGCAAAATCACCTATCTATTATTTTAAATTGTATAGGTTGATTTTTGTCCATGCATGCATTCTCCATTATTTTCTTTTCTGATCATAAAAACGTGATTTATTGTTTCGTCAATAAAAATGCTATCTACATCTAAATTTTGAATATTGGTGATTTTAATTTCTCTTAATGGCATAAGAAATTTGATTGGTTGCCCACAAATTTTTGAAAACAAATTTTAGTATTTTGTCTTGCATTTGTTGAAAACATTTAATGAAAATAGAGGCATTTAAATTTTGACTCATAGCTCTAATATGTTCCTTAAGTTAAGGGTTGATTTTACGTCCTAAAAAATCTTAACATATAATCTGTCTATATCTATATCTTCAATTGTTGATTTTGACATAATTTTGGCCTTTTTTAAAAATTAACTGGGCAGTGAGTTGTAAATTTTGTTGCACAATGTTACCTAAATTAATATTAGCACATTTCATGCATGCATAATTTGATGAGCAATAGTTTCCAAACAAACTTGGACTCTCGCGGTTGATGTTCAAGTTAGACGTTTTTAATTGATGGATTTGTTTGGAAACCAATTTCATCTAGATTGTGGCTGGATTCATATTTAGATAAGATGTGAAAATCTTGAAGAATTCGGATTCTTGATCCAATATTGGATCGTCACACGCACCTATTGTATATGCATTAAGGATTTATGCCTATCGCAAATTGCTATTGTGATGTTCTACTATATGTTGCAATATTAGTTTGATATTTATCTACAATTGACTTTATTAGAGTTAAAGCTTATCTACCAAGAGTTCTGATAGAATGGATCATTTATATTTGATAGCTATAAATATTAGGCCATTTCAATTGTGGAAAGACACACCTAAGACTCCCACAAGCTAATCATGAGAGAGCTATTGACCTTGATTAATAAACACTTACTTTGTGAGTTTAAAAATGAATGAACAACACAATTTATACACAAACCATCCAAAAGTGTGAAAGTTGAGCTTAAAAGTAGTTAGGTCAAGTACAAAATGTGTAAAGTTTTGGCACCGCCAACTAATTCGGTCACATTGAGAAGGTGTTGGATTTGTATGATTAGTATGTGAGTTATTTACCTTATTTTCACTATACATTAGTTGATTTAGTGAATTTGACTTTACTTCGCACCTGCACACTCAGGAGTTAAACTCTGAACTGTATTAATAAATTCAGTATTTCATTTGTTATTGTCGTTGGTGTATGCACGCTTTTGCTTTTTGCAAATCTAAACTTGTGCTTTACTGTTACAACATTCCTAAACATCATTTTCATGCAAGTATAAAAAAATTCTTTATAAATTCTCCTTTAACAAAAACAATATTTTTGGTAAATATCTTGTAAAAGATGACCACAATGATTTACTCCTCAACTTCAAGTAAAAATTATTCAAATAAATTGCTAGACTATTTCTTATAAAACTGTTTAGTTTCAAATTTTTAGGAATTTTTCATTAATTTAAAAATATTTCATTTGTTAATATTTAATTTGTATATTAAATTTATCCAATTAAAAATAATAAATCTACTTACTTAGTACATCAAATTGATTTTTTATTCTATGATTCAAAAGTTTAATTACCTCAAACGTAGGAACTAATTAAAATTAAACGTACCTACTTAGCATATTAAATGTGCTTAATTAAATTATTGATTGTAGGTGTCGTAAAGCTATTACGGATATGGAAAGTACAAAAATTAAAACAAAAAAGGTAAAATATAAATAGGAAAAGGATAAAATTTAATATAATTAGAAAGGTAGAATCTTGTATATTATTGATGGTGAATTTCAAATACCAATTTTTTTTAATTAAATCCCTTAATTTTAGCAACAATTGAAACATCATAAATAAGTAGAGTAATTACTTTAAACAAAAAACTTTGACTTTATTCTACACTTCATGTATTCTTACACTTTATAGTTTTTTTGTAATTAAGTCGCTTAACTTTAGCGAACATTCAAACATCCTAAATAGGTAGAGTAACTACTATAAACATAGAACTTTTACTTTATTCTTACACTTTGTATGCTCCTACACTTTACAGTTTTTTTTTCAGTAATTGAATACCTTAATTTCAGCAACCATTAAAACATCATATAGAGTATTACTTTAAATATAAAACTTTTACTTTATACTTACAGTTTATACTATTCCTCATTTTTTGAAGAAAACACTTTATATATTCTTACACTTTATAATTTTGACTTCAAGAGCTCTAATGTATAGGCATTTAGCATATTGTGGAACTGAATAGCTTTGAGTTTTTTTTTTTACTTAATTTTTATAAAAATTAAATTATGATTTAATTTAACATATGAATTCACCTTTATGTTTTTGCAAAATAATTTCTTTGTATATATTTAAAGGAAATTATTAAATTTTATTTTTTAATAATTTTCCACTGTAAATTTGAGGAAAATATTAAGTTAAACAATTATTAATTTAATTAAAATATCACCTATAAAAATTAATTTTAAATTACAATAAAAATAATATATAATTTATCCATACATAGCAAGGGTTTGATGTTATTTTATTAAGTGGGATTTGTTGGAGTACTTCATTATAGGGATGACCACAACGAAGCCGTCCCAAATCTGAATTGCTTTATGACGGCTTTTTAAGAATAGTTTTGACATGACTTTATTTAGCACGGTTTCAATCTGAATTGCTTTATGACGGCTTTTTAAGAATAGTTTTGACATGACTTTATTTAGCACGGTTTCAAGATAGCAACGACTTAAATAGGGATGGTTTTGAGACGGATTTTACGGGACGACTTTGGCATGGCTCTTTTGGGACGGCTTGAGATAGTTTTAAAATGACTTTGGCACAGATTTTTCAAGATGGCTTTGGCACGGCTTTAGGACAGCTCTAGGTTTGCTTCTTGGGAAAATTTTGGGATTGCTTTCACATTAAATTGGAGGAAAATTTCTACTAAATTTAGGAAAACTTCTTGCCATTCCTGTATAATTAATTACTAAATTTTTGGATATTTTTTGAAAAACAATATACAAATACGTAATGTATTAATTTCAAAACGGTGGAATTATTTACACACAATAAAGCCAAAATTAAAAGTGTTATACAATCACATCTTTTAGTGAAACAGAAAACATACGAAATGGAAAATATTGGGCAAACAACATCTATATTTAGCTATCGAGGTCCTCATTATCTCTGTCACATTCATTGTCATCGAGGGAGTTGAGGTCAAGTTTTTTAGAAGCAAGTCGCATAAATTTGTTTCGCCTTTATTTGAGCCAATTTGGTCTTGTAGTCATCCATTTCATCATCTCTCTCATAGTTGCTACTAAGTACATTCCACCGTAGTTTGCATTGCTAACTTAAGGTTTGGTGAAAAAGTAGTGGAGCTAGTCGACCCACGAGACAATTATTTAAAATATTGAGACTCTGAGTCCATCCCTGGAAAATGGCCTTTTTAAAAACCACCAAGCGAGTTAAGAACAACCATGTTACTATTAGTTGAGTTAGATGAAGGCCCACTATCCTCTAACTCTTGTGCTTTTAGGACTTCGACGGTGTTTTAGTCTGCCTGTAATTTTTACATTATCTCTTATAAACATAGAAAATTAATTAGTAATTGCATGACATGGTAAGGTATATGGACATATTTAAACAATTATACTTACCCTTTGAAATTGTGTATGAGGACTTGCCCATTCGTCAACTGCATTCTTCCAAACTTTGGAGTAAACTTTAAGGGGAGTGGGCGACCATCCTAGCTATGCTTCTTGTATTATATAGGATAATTGTAAGGTAGTGAAATGAAGTTGGAGAGTAATACAAAAAGATCATGTATTGAAACATATATACTTTCTTACTTATCATTCTTTTACAATGTGCGGTCACAGATGCACATCGAATGTGACTGCACCCACCATCCACAATTGTAGTAATTCGTCTATAAGTGGTTGCCATCTATAAGTTTATTTGAATTAGACTGACCTAGAATCACCATTATGAAAAACATGTATAAATACTTCGTGCACATTCCTAGTGATAGGTTATACGGTATCACAAAATAGGCTAGCACGAATATGCCTTTCTATGTGACCCATGTGGGGTAAATCCATCAGCACATAAACCCAACCATATGTTATAAGGATCCGCTGTAAAATTAGGATGGGTCTTGTCAATGTGCTCTCATGCCTCAATGTCTAAGGGATGGCACATGCAACCACTCGACTTCTTGTGAGTAATATGCCAAGTCATATGCTCAACAGTTATTTGTGATATATACAACTTTTGTAAGCTTGGAATAATTGGCAAGTAGATCAAACATCTGTGTAGAATGCGCTTTTCAGTTGACAAGGGTGTCTTTCCCGCTTTGAACCTTACATCTCCACAGAATTTGTAATGCTCCAACTAATCATCCTCTTTCTAGTACAACATACAGCCAGATTTGCAACAATCAATTCTCACTACTGGAAGCCTTAACTCTTGTATCAACCTTTTAGTACTATAAAAATTAGGAGATATTGTATCATAAATTTACTAGCTCACTTATAATTGATACCTTTTGCATGCTTAAAGTGTGAATAAATCTCTAATTTCAACCTCACTTGAATGTAAAAATGATAGGGATTGTTTGGTTATATGTTACATTATGGGATGGGTTTAGGACGGCTATATTGCACCCAATTTAGGACAACTTTGCAACAGATTTTGACAGCAAAGCTCAAAGCCTTTTCAAATTCACCAAATTTGGAATGGCGGATGATTATATTTTGGGATGGCTAGGTCAATCTTTTAGAAAGAGCCGTGCTAGAGCCGTTCTAAAATTGGGACGGTTTTGGGATGGTCGAATACAAAATTTATTTGAGACAGATTTTGGGACTTCAAGATAAACCTATCCCAAAACTGTCTTAATTTGCCACGGTTTTGGAATAGTTTAAAAATCTATGTCAAATTTGGGACGGCAGTGCTATTTTTTAAAATTAATCATTTTAGGGATAGCTTTGGTAGGGACTTAAATATGTCGTTCCTTAGCTTTCCCAAATTTGGGACAGATTTTAGCCGTCCTAAATTTGCAGTTCCAAATTGTCCAATTTTTGGTAGTGATATTTGCTCACTTCTCTCCATCCTCCGTGAACAAATATACTTTTATTTTTAAATTTCTAAAAATATGATAATGTTATAATTAATTATTATTGGTAAAATAACATGATTTCCTTATAATTTTGTAATCATACAGAGTATCTGAATTTCACTAGTTAATTATAAAAGTTGACAAGTAAAATAACCATAGACTATTATCGAATAAAGAAAAAAATGGAAGTTGTTAGGACGTAACAATATCCAATAAATCTTATCAGTAGCATAATCTACTCTTTGAGTATATTTTACGTTTTGTATGAAAACTATGAAACAAGTCGTTTTAGGTTTGCAAAGTTCGCTTAGTTTCAAAGCCAAGCTAGAATTCACGCCCTGGACCAACCAGAATTCGCTTAGCAGGCCATCATATTACTTACAATCCACTCCATTGTTAGATATCAGTCAAACGATGCTTCCAGCATGACCCACAGCTGGCATTTCGATCTCGCTTAATCAAACTTCATGATCACAGATGTATACAGTTATCTCATTCATTGCTCAAGGATGACGAATCAAGTCGTTTTGCGGAAGGAAGGAAGAAAGCAAGATTTTAAGCGAAAGGGCGAGTCAAACCTGCCGTTCTACTCTGTCTTTGCATTCAAGAAATGAGTAGTTTCACTTATATATAGAGCTATACGTAATGATTATCAGAAAACATCGAAGAATACCAACGTTTACTCATATTTGCATTGAGTGATCTGTCGTAAAGTTAGTAGAATTCTAGGGGCAATATAGAACATGGAAGGTTCTGGCAGATATTTCCCGCTGGTAGCACTAATTCTTGGAGCCTTGTTTCTCCAAGAAACCATAGCGGCGAAACACGCTGTCGGAGGAAGCCAAGGTTGGGATGAATCCACGGATTTCGACTCCTGGGCTTCTTCTCAAACCTTCAAAGTGGGAGATGAACTAGGTATGAAAGTACACGAATCGTCATGATTGTATGTTTGTTTTTTGATTCCCGAGTTCCAATTAAGCTATTTCTTTCTGCAAACCTAGTTAAACTCACCTAGAATATACATATTCCGATCTCAAACTAGTGTTGACTTGTTTTACGATTGATGCATATGTTACAGAGTTCAAGTATACTGCGGGATTGCACAGCGTGGTTGAGCTGCCAAATGAAAGCGCATTTAAGGGTTGCGACATTGGCAGTGCGTCCAACACATTAAATGGCGGGAGCAACACGGTCAAACTCAGCAAGACCGGGACGCGCTACTTTGCCTGCGGGACGTCGGGCCACTGCGATCAAGGGATGAAGATCAAGATCACAACTGTGGCGGCAGATGCTTCCCCCTCCTCCTCCTCGTCTGCCACCAGTCCGCCGTCATCTACGGGAGGGGCTCATTCTACCTTCGCCTCGTCTCCCCAACTTCAGTTTCTCGGTTCCTTTGCCGTTATTGCGTCTTTGCTGGTGTCCCTTGCGCTCTCAGTCTAGAATTGTCACCCGTTGAAGTGCGATGTTATGTATGTAGCAAATCAACTTTTTGTTGGGCTTTAATTTCATGTATACTTATATATAACTTCTTCTAGCGATTAATGAATTGAATATTATGGGTGACAAATGTTATGGTTGGTAACAAGAACCGAAGGTGAGAATTCACGGTTGGTAACAAGAATTGAAAATGGCAACAAGAATAAATGCGAATTGTAAAAGCCACGCAATTGTTAAAAATTAGTTTGATTGGAAGGGGAACGAGTTTCCTCAATCAATTCATAAAGGGGAAAAATTGCCAATTCTTGGGTTTTTCTCTCTTTCCCCAACAACTAATATTTATATAAAAATCGGGAAAAAAAACTAAGATCAATACTATTTACAAAAGTATGAATATATATGGTTTACTTTCATTGTTCTTTTTGGGTCAACCAATACATCAAATGACCATAAACAGAAAAAAAGAACGTGGATTATACTAGATTTATGTTACTTCAATATAATCTAATATTTAATTTCACGTTATTTTATGAAAGAATGTAATTTAGTTGGTAAGTTAACAAAGTGTTTTTTCTTTGTTTCCTTTTGTAAATAAATAAGACATGCTCATTAGGGAATATAATCATTTAGCCTATTATCAAGAACCCTCCTTTTCTTCGCTTATTCACCTTCCACTTTCCAGTCACTGTGGGAATATAAAAGTTAATTCTTTAAAGTGATTTTAAAAATTTAATTACTCGAGCTCATATTTTTACCATATTAGTAATACTAACACAACACTAGTGGTTCACTTTAAAATTCATTATTTAATTTCCTTTAAAATATGTTTTTTGACTGAATAAAAAAAAATTAAACCAAACTTAAAAAAAGCTAAATGGTCACAACTCGCGTAATTTCAAAAATAATAAAAAGGAAACGCTATGTATATTTGGTTGAAAAGGGCAATAAACCAAAAAGAAGATCCGTACTCTTTCTTATTCTATAAGAATCAGGCCTCGGCCCTCCCAGCCACCGCTGTGTTCCTGGTTCGTATAAAATCACCACCATCCTCGATACCAGACGAAAACGAGGGCCATAGACTACGCGATGGAGGCCCCCTCCGGTGCGCACTTCTCGGGCCTCCGCCTCGACGGCCTTGTCGCCATCACTTCTTCCTCACCCTCTCCGCGCGCTTCTTCGGCATTTACTCCTTCTGGCGCTTCCTCTTCCGCTAACGTCTCCGATTCCGCCGCGCACAAGCAACCATTCGTAATTGGTCGTTCAGTTTCCTTTTCACAGCATGCTATTGGAGAAAATGTTTTGCAATTTTTCCATGCGTCTTGGTGACTTGTTCTGGCCATCTCTCTCTCTCTCTCGCTGAGAGGAGCGAAGTAACTCGTACGACACGTATAGGGTCAATGAAATTGATAGAACCAGGCAAGCAAGCTCCAATATCGGGTATTGACAAAATACACCTTTTGGTAGGGACCTCGGGTCAGAAATAAGGTTTATGCGGGGCTGGAACATCTCCATGTTGAGACGGATATCCAGATGAAAAGAAGGTGAAACAGAGGGGAAAAAAAAAACATTTTTTTGGTTTCATCTTATGGAGCCGGGGTTTCAGGAGGATCGGCTTCTAGAAAGACGACAATTTGTGATTTGATCATCCAGCGGCTTCATGATCATCGTGTAGTGGTCATCAATCAGGTTGTGACCGTGTCTGTTTTCTTTTCTTCCGCATCTGCTTTGTTTTTCTTTCCTTTATCTTTCTTTTTAGTATTTATTTATGTATTTATTCATTTTTATTTATTTATTTGTTGCCGAGTTATTTGTGAATCATCCAAACGAGACTATTCAAAGTAGAGAGAACGCCACTTACGCATTCAAAACTACAGTATCTCTTCTAGGCTCTTTTTGTGGTTCGTTGTTTGTTTAACTTACTACTGTAAATAAGAAGGTGTATTTGCATCACTTATACTTGTTTGATTGTTCCTCGCATGTTTATAACCGTTTCGTTTCTATGAATCATAATACGACACAAAATTCAGAATTTGTTTTACGGGTCTAATGCGGGATTCTTTCTATCGTAACTTGACTCCTGAGGAGTCGAGTGCAATTTTGGTCATCCAGGTAACTCTATTGTAGTTATGTCATGGTTCTTATTTGAACCTAGTTTGGTTTTACTGGATCCTGTAGAAATGAATTTAATTTAATTCATGGAGTTTATTTTCTTGCAGATGCTATAGAGGCAGAGCAGCTCCTTGAGTGCATTGAAACACTAAATGTGCTCACTCTGTCAATGTTCCTATATATGACTTCAAAACACATCAAAGGTGTCCAGACAGCTTCCGTCAGGTATATATCTCGGATTTTGAATTTGATAAAGTTCCTGGAGCTTGCGTGAGGACAGCAATTTATTTGCAGATCCATCTTACGGGGCAAACAATGATATTTCTTTACAAATATTACTGGAGAAAGGCATAATATGTTGGAAACATCTCATATATAACATAAATAGAAATCTGTTTAAATATCACAAAATACTGACAATGTATGGTTCCAGGTGAATGCATCGGATGTAATCATACTAGAAGGTATCCTTGTTCTCCATGATCAACGATTGCAGAACTTGATGAACATGAAGAAATTTGTTGATACAGGTGAATTTTGGATTAGCTGTGCATGGCGTGAACTTGGAGTTAATGTTCTATTTACAGGGCTTCTCTCATTTCGTATGTTATGTTGATTGATTGATTCAGATGCTGATGTCAGGCTTGCTCTTAGAATAAGGCGTGATACAGGAGATGAGGGTAGAGAAGTAAACTCAATCCTTGAACAGGAACGCCTCTAGTGCATTTCTTGTTGCGCAAAGTTTATAAATTGCTTGAACTAGGTAGACACTATGAGGCGTGCCCTTGAACAGTAGTGAATATGTTCAGCCTTCCAGTTAACTCGATTTAGAGAACCTGATCTTTGGTGATATGCTGTACAGTATGCAAAATTTGTGAAGCCTTCTTTTGAAGATTTTGTTCTGCCATCCAAAAAGTATGCTGATGTTATTATACCTCGTGGAGGTGAAAATCATGTTGCCATTGATCTGATTGTCCAACATATTCGCACCAAGCTTGGGCAGCATGACCTCTGTAAAATATATTCGAATGCCCATGTCATTCAGTCAACTTTCCAGGTATGCCTTGTAGCTTGCTGAAGGTAACAGTTAATACAGACCCTTTTGTCGCTGACATTTTAATCTGTCATTGATTGCCGGCTTTGATGTGTTCTTTTTTTTTTTTTTTTTTTTTTTTTTTTTTTTTCTGAAATCTGCGATCCATAATTTATTTATTCAGGTTACTCTGCTTGCCAGGCAATCGAGTTACTCATACAGAAAGGAGTTCCAGAGGCCCACATTATATTCGTAAACCTCATATCGGTGAGTCATTTGTTTCTTGCTACAAGAACGAGCATTTTTTTTTTCCTTTCTGCTGGGGTTGAGACATGTTCATGGATCCCACTAAACCTTTTTTTACTTGGGCACCGGAAGGAATACATTGTGTTTGCAAACGTTTCCCCTCCTTAAAGATTGGGACATCAGAGATCGATTTAGCACTGAACGAAGAGTTTCGTGTGAGACCGGGAATGGGAGAATTTGGTGATCGTTACTTAGGCACTGACGATTGAAATTCATGACAGTTCAGACGGGGCACTTGATCACCGATCGCAGGATCACTCTGCTTTTCATTAAAAAATAAGTGGGCCAATGTCTGTGGCTATTTACCATTTACTCATTCAGTTCTCTTTGTGGCCAGGGTGAAGCCCGAAGCATTTCCATGTAAACTTGTGTAGAAAATCAAATTTTGCTAAAAATTAAGGGCAACACGTGATAAAATTTGTATTAAATAGCAATTGAAAAAATACTACTTATATTTTAAGAATCAAATTGAATATAATTTTTAAAATTAAATAATAAAATAATTTAATATTTTATTACAAATATGGTGGACCAATCAAATTAATGATAAGAGTTAATGTTAAAGTCGTCCAATCAAATTATGTTGTGTTGAATTTTGTCAATTTAGCAATCAAATCAATTTTTTTTAAGTTATAAAAAAGAGTATAAATATTCTGATAGGATAAATCGTAATTTTGTGATTAAAGAAAATGATATCAAATTAAATATTCTTAATCAATTAAAAGTTGTCACATCATCCTACAAATATGACAATGATGCCTTCCCAACTCTTATAAGTGATGGCGTCGTTCACAACTTCAAGCAACATGCGAAGAAAACATTTTAAGTAAAAAAGTATTCAAATAATTTAAATCTTCTCCACAAACTTTAAAAAGTTATAGGGAATTCGTTATTAAATTCAAAATGTTACTCATGGAGATTTATCAAATTCTAACATATAATTCACATTAAGGTTGATAAATTTGTAAATTAACGTTAATTGAAATTTCAACTAACTTCAAAGGGGATTAAAGTCTTAAAATTCCTCCAATTTCAACTGTGTTTTTTAAAAAGTTTCAAAACGTTCTTGTCACATTCGAGATGTTTTTCACCAAATTCATTAAATTTTATAATTTGATCTAAGATCATTATGTTAAACTAAAAAAATAATGTTTCCTAGAGGGTCGATGGACTTTACGAAAGATTAAATTCCTAACGTTTCAAGAAATTGCAACAACATTTAAATTTTTATAAGTCAAAAGAACAATTAGATGACTAAATTAGAAATTACACATATAGAAATTCATTTAATTCAAGTTTTAATTGTACTTATATAAGTTTCTTATTAATAGAATTTTAATTACAAAAATTTTGTCAACAAGTTTCTAGCACATCTAATGGACCGTTTTTACCTCTCAGCTCTTCTTTCATCAAGTTCAAGAAAATTTCAAATAATTATTGAAAAAGCAAAGTCATTCAAGGTTGCTGTTTCAGTGAAGGGGTGTGGCAAGAAAGCAGGTTTCAGTGAAGGGTTTTCTGTCGCTAAGTACTTTTTTCAAGATGTCATTATAGCTATAATTGAAGCATAGATGCCAAATAGAAGGAATTACACCATTTTCATGAAGTCATAGTCGGCTATGGAGTACGTTGTAGGATGTTTTGAAATCACTTAGAAGGAATAAAGCATATGATTCCATATCATCTATTAACAACTTAATCCTTAGGGTAGCCAAGGCTCTTTGCCCCCTTGATTGAATATCTAGTTCATTAATTTACTGTTTGAAAGTTCTTCTATAGGAATTTTCAGTTCTCTAAAAGTTTAGAGGAGTAGCATGTTCACTGCAGAGCTACAATCAATTAAGATTCTATTGATCCCTTGCTCATTAATATAACCAAATACAAACAATGGCCTATTATGTGGTTGAGAACCCATCATTAAATTATCATTTTTGAATGTGATCATGAACATACAATCATCAAAAAACTTGTAGCTTTTCTTTTGGAAGCAGCTGGCTTTATCAAGAGAACCTTTTATTTCATCATCTCCTTTAATTTGATCATTGAGGGTGATAGGATTAGTATTTGCACTATCATCTTTCAGTGTGATTTTTCCTTGTCAAACTAATTTCATGATTTTATCTTTAAATATGAAATAATCATGGATTGAGTGTTCGACTAGGCAACAATATTGGGGTTATCAACCTTCCAACCTCAGCAGGTCATTTTATTTCAAGCAACTTGATAAGGTTTGTATTGAGTAGGTCGTCAAATATTTTCAAGGCATCTAAATCAAGGAAAAGGTAGGTCTTGGTTTGCATTATTTTCAAAGTTGATCTCCTTTCCCTTTGTGGAACTTCTTGTCTTTTTACAATCTTGTCCTTCCTTTATACTTTGGCAAGCCTAACTCTTACGGCCATTAACTTCTTACTTGGAGGTTAGGAAGAGAATTTGCTCCCAGTTGATTTGTTTTTTGACTTGTTGAATTCTTGGAACAACAGACCATGGATTCTACTTGCAATCATGCTCAACTTTATATCGTGAGCATGGGTGGTCAATTCTTTGAAGGTTTTAGGTTGGATTTCTTGTAGGATGTATTTCAACCCCTACTACATATCCTGAATGCACATTTTTATGCTCGAGGCTTCAAATAACATATCCTTGCAATTTAGGCTTTTATTTTTCCATTGATTAATGTACTTGATGATGGGCGCATCCTTTCATTGACGGGTGTTGATGAGTTCAATTATGTTAACTGTTGTCTTCGTGTTATACAAACGGTTAAGAAACTTTAGCTCTAACTGCTCCCAAATTTAGCTCTAACTTCCAATATTGTTGCTAGTCTAGATGAAATAAGCGATATGTTGCTTTGAATTTCTTATTCCATCAAATTGTTTGAATTTAGGAAGTTGGTAACCTACTGACATTTTCAGGTTATCAATCCTTTCCGTGTAAAGTTTTGCATAAGTGAGGGATTATTTGATGGTCCCTTCAAATTTAACTTTTAATGTTTTCGTCAATAAAATCCTTTAGTTGATTGACAAGAATGAAACCATCAGCAGACTTTGAGCTCTTTAGTAATAGGCCTTTTGCCTTTGCTTGATTATTGCCTCATTGATATTTTAGTTTCATCATAAACTTTATGAGGCTTTTCTTCTGCCCGGCTAGCCTCGGCAATGTCCAACTTTTTCATCAGCTTTGAAATCTTAAAATCTTACTCTTGTACTTGCTTGGCAAGACCTTTAATAATGTTTGTTGGGGCCGCAATTTGGGCCTCCAAGCTTAAGGCGTCGGTCATCATGATTGGAGCAATGTCAAAGGCAGATGAGGTACCTAAACGAGTACTGGAGGGCATTAAACTATCCTTAGCACTATGTAGAGTAGATTATCAACAACTTTAGGAATGGGAATTGGTTTAGAATAAGCCAACTTTCTTATCACACCCCTTGTGACAACACCAACACTTTTGAGAGTAGCTCTTGAGTGGCTTGAAATAACAACTTGGATGACTTTGCTTTTCAACCATTATTTGGACTTTTCTTGAACTTGATAAAAGGCAGGGATAGTCCCACTAGGTGTGTCAAAAACTTATGGATGAAATTCTTGCAATAAAAATTCTATTAACAAGAAATTTGTGCAAGCACAATTGAAACTTGAATCAAATGAATTTCTATAGTTGCAATCTCTAACTTAGTCTTTCTGATTCTTTTTTCAACTTGGAGAAATTTGAATGTTCTTACAATTTTTTTAAAGCATTAGGGATTTGATTTTCCTTAAAGTCCATCAAGCCTTCAAGGAATGTTACTTTATTAGTTTAACACTACAATTTTGGATCAAACTTTAAATTTAATGAACTTTATGAAGAACGCTTCGAATATGGCAAGAATGCCTTGAAACTTTTTGAAAAATACAATTGGAATTAGAGGAGCTTTAGGACTTTGATTTTCTTTAAAGTTGGTTGAAACTTCAATTAACATTATTTATAGGTTTAATGACCCAAATCTGAATTAAACGTTAGAATTTGATAAATCTCCATGAAGAACGCCTTAAATTTGATACGCTTTCTAAAACTTCTCGAAACTTGTAGAGAGAATTTGAATTCTTTGAATACTTTTTTATTTGAAGTGTCTTTTTCACTTGTTTGAAGTTGTGAATGTCACCTTTATTTATAAAAGTAGGGAACGCATTATTGCCATATTTGTAGGATGACTTGGCAACTTTTGATTAGTTAAGAATATTTAATTCGGCATCGTTTCTTTTAATTGCAAGATCACGATTCATTTTACCAAAATATCAATATTTTATTTCCATGACTTAAGAAGATTTGATTTGGTTGCTCTAATGAAAGGGCGACGTGTGACAAATTTTGTATTACAAATGAAAGGGAAGTAAGCAGAATATCTTCTTCTAACAGTAGCTTAAAAGAGAAGCCATTTTCAATGACGCCTTCAAAGGTTTGGTGCTACACTTGATCTAACTTGATCCAAAAAGACCACCTTCTCGACTACCAAAAGAAATTGAGAAAGAACAAGCTAAGGCAAATGAATTAAAATCAACAAAATGTTTTGGTCCTAATGCTTATAGGCTTTTTCTCCAAGCAAGATATAAACCTCAAGAGCATTCACTTTTGAGAAAACTTTCTCAACAATCCACAAGCCAAAGCTCATGATCAAGCCTAAGATTTATTGAGCAAAATCCTATCAAAATATCCATCAAGAGGACAACCATAAATTACATCACTAGAGACCTCTCTATGTCGATCTTACCTCAAAGTTGGCTATCACTTAACTCTTATCAACTATCTCAAGCCACCTTTAGAAACTTTTCGTTTGCATCATGTTGAAGTTGCCTACATAGGCTCCTCAATGGCTCCAACTCAATGTCTCCAAATTGGATTCACTTTCAATGACTTTCATGGCTCTTGGAATTGGCTTCTAACATTTGACACTTGAAATTGGATCCCACATATGTCTTGATAAGATCTTCCTCAAATTTAAGCCACAACAAAGTTAGTGTACTTCAAGTCTAAAGGTTTAAGGTCCAAGTCCATGAGTATAAGGTTGAAGTTTAAGAATCCAAGGCCTAACTGCAAAGGCCTAAAATGCCAAAAGTTCAAATTCTAAGCTTCAAATTTACTGGCCTAAGTTCAAATGTCCAAATTGAACAAAACTTCATTTTGGGTTTTTTTTGAAAATGAAAATGAAAAAGAGGGGGCTCAATTTAGTTAGAGTTATATGGAAAAAAATAGAAAAAACTAAAAATTCAAAAAAAAAAAAAAAAGAAGAAGAAGAAAAAGATAAAAAGAGAATAAAGAAAAAAGAAGAGAAATAAAAAATAATCAGAAATGTAATTCAAAAGAGCCAAAAAAAAAAGAGAGAGAGAGTAAAAAAGTCAGCAAATGGGGATCTTGGGCCAACACTAATTTGACCCAAATTTCTCCAACTGTGAAGGGGAATCTGGGACCAAAAGAAGACAAAACTTGGTGGGATAGTTTCCTTAATGGGCCGGATCTACGGAAAAAAGGCCAGCATTCAATTGTTGGGCCGTTATCATCAAACCCACCAAATCATTTGAGCGGAGCAGCTCCAATGTCCTCCCTCTATATGCACCTCAAAATAAGCCCCAGGCCACCTTTTCTTTTATTTTAACCACCCAGCGCCTATGCCCATTCCCTCAAAAGATCAAACACGTCTCTCTCTCATTTTTGTTCCCAAACTAACCTTCCCTCATCTGGTTCTCCTCCGCGTCGCCTCTCTCCCACGTCCGTGCCTGTCCTTCATCCCGCCACCGCCAGCGTCGAGCGCCGCCCCAGCCTCATACAACCACCGTCTCACCTCCGCCGCCCAAACTCCCACCGTCTGCCAAATAGATTCCCTGTCCACCTCCCTCGCGCCTCGACTACCCAGTGTCGCCATCACTGGCACTTTCGGAGGCGGCGCGACAAACTCTACAGCGAAGGTGACTGGCAAACGATGTGGTTTGACAAGCAAGGAATAGAAGCGGCATGGCTTCAGCCACTCGGCCAGCGGACGTGGACCGACGGCGGATTTGCCATGGACGGAAAGAAGAAGGGAGACAAAAGCGGGGGGGCGGGGGGGTACAAGGAAACTTGGCCTAAGCCACTCTAATTCTGTTCGAGAAGAAGAAAGGCATTAATCAAGCCTAGGCTAGAGACTTTGAAATTTGAACACTCGACGGGCCAAACGCACCCTTTCATAGCATTGCCCCAGTGTTTGCAAGAATGGAAAGAACAGATACACACCATGAGATCTTGGATTTGGCAGGAAAGAAGCCCTACATTAGTCCTCCATCCTTAGATAGAAGGATACCGAGCATAAGAAGGGGATATCAAGAAGATACGGTTTGAATTAGTACCTTTAATTAGCATGATTCTATTCTCGAATGCAAATGATATCGGGGAATAGAAGAGGGGCTCCATGTATGGAAAGATTGCGTGCGCCCGTAAATGGCCGATTTCTTTTGCAAATATGGAAAATTTCCTTGCCTTCTGAAACGAATACTCGGTAATGGGACTAGAAGAAATAATCTTTCCAGATTCACATTGATGCACAATGTAAGCTAAGGACCCATCAGTGCTAGGTTCGCCTGAGAAGGCGCTAAATTTAAAAAAAGAAAAAAGAAAAAAAAAAGAAGAGGAGGAAGGGATTGGTGGAGGAATTAATATGTTGGTCGGAAAAGACATGCAATCCCTCTATGGTCAAGCAACGGGAGAAATGGGAATTGATTGATTCTGATGCCAAATTGCAAGATTAGAAGAATATTCCTCTCATCAAATCACACGAGCTTTGCAGAGGGGAGTTTGACTTGTAGAAAAATGAAAATTTCAATACGAGGAAATTGACCCGCACCTCGATTGATACCCAATCATGTGCATGGCAGCTCTTTCGATGGAGAAATTCAGAAAGGAATTTTGTCTGCATATGGAAGGAGCTAAAAACCAATCAAAAAAATTTGAGAGGGACTGGATTTAGTTGGGCCAAGACAAATTGAACTTGATTGGTCCTCCAAAGTGGGACCGATAGGGTAAAAGACCTGATCAGTGATCAAAGATGGCAAAAGGGAATGAAGGGAGTTGTGGGCTCTTAAAAGGCCTATGCTTGAAGTGGTTTGATGAGCTCACAGCAGAATATTGGATTAAAATAAAAGGGCTCTTCAAAACAAAAAATTAAAAAACAAAGAGACAAAAAAAAATCCCATCAAAAATAAACTTCGAGACCTATTCATTGTAAAATAAAATTAAGCATGAACACCATGCTAAGCAGTGTCTATAGCTATGTTTTTACCAGCATCTGTGCATATAGAATTGAGAATGTTTGTGTTGATTACCACACCGGTGAACAGTGAGATATGCCTTTGCACGCATGTCCCAACAGTTACAGTGCACTGTTCTCTTTAAAAGATTCTTGTATGAGAGTACTAAAAATATTTGATGCTACTATGTTTGGGTTTTAAATTTTAGTCCGTGTAACTGGAAAAATGCCTTGTCTCTGGGTAAAAGTGAACCTTAATGGCTGTGAATACCAGGAAATATGAATAGAATAGTTTGTGATGTTAGTTGGCGCAAAAGCAGTTGGGATCACAGTTTCTTTCCAATTCAGAGTGAACCCAAATGAAAGAATCCTCTCTCCAGGGTGAAGGTTTGGTTATCCATTCTACGATTATTGAGGTCGATCGATCAGGGATTCTCATTGTGAGGCCGGGGGAAAAAATAAATAAATAAACCTTCAGCGTATTCAAGGCTGCCCCAGAGCCTGGAATTTGGCCCCTAAGTCACTATAACGTGCAAGAATCTCAATTGCAGATTTGTGATGCTGCTTAAACAGTTGTCTGGAACGACAAGAGTGGTTCAAGGGTTTGGTTCGCTTTGTCGTGACAATTTACAGGGGAACAATTCTCACGTAGACCTCGGAAAACAAGTTGCTCAAATGCAATACGCTTGCTTAGAGGACAAATTACAAATTTAGCAGAAAACCTGAAGCCCTAAAAGATTCTCGGTCATAACAATTAACTCAATAACTGTCAGCACCATTCAAGATCATTTCTTCAAATAAACTTACTGATTCAAGAGAGACAAGAGGCATCGCGAACTGAGATGTGCTTAAGATAATAATATATCGTGAGAAATGAATGTTTTTCCACTGCCTACATTACCACATGCCCTTTTAATCTGGAGAAAGAATTAATTCTCCCACAAATGTGTCAAATGTTTCTGAAATGCCATACTTCGTGCCATCTTGCGTTGTTGGGGGAGATCAGTGCCCCTTCTTGTTTCCTTTGGACCTTTGCAGATGAGGCAATGCACTCAAAATGTTGCGGGCTATCAAGTCCTGCCTTGTCAAAATCCCGTGTACAGGAGAAACCTGTCAAGTGATCAAAATAACAGGTCAGACATATTGCCACCTTACTTTTATGCTTTATGTTCTTTCATCCAGCTAAAAATAAATGTTAACAAGTCCTTCAATGATGTAAACTTTGTGACAGAACACACTGCATCTTGAACGCACCCCGGCTGCTTGACATTTGGGTAGAATGAGCATATGCCGGAGCCCCACTTGCCTAAACAGCACCATTGCCTTCGCCACTGACATGCTTTCAACCACAGTATATGGGGTTGTATTCGTCAGGGGATATAAATCGACATACATCTCCATTTCGTCCTTGCTCACCGTTACCTCTTCTATGGTGGCACCCCTTTCGGCCAAGTCGATGGATGTGAATCTCTCCCTCACTTCCCATTCTTGTGTTCTGCGCCTTTCCGACAGGAACCACTTCTTCTTGAGCCCTAAAATGAGATGAGCTCTCAGGACGAGCCCATGCAGTTCAATGGCACCATTTGGTGGCGGAGCAACTCCATCATCAACAACTGGGAAAACATTGTGTGTGGTGTTTTTCAGGACTTCCACGATACGGCTCACCTTCTCAACTCCATTAAGGGTAACCACTGCTGGTTTGACATCAGCAAGCTCACCAACTGTAATGTCTCTCATCCATGGCTTAGGGCGTGCGTCCAAGAAAGGCAGTCCCTTCAGTTCCAAAATTATTTCGTAGGTGCTCGGATTGAAACAGTCCCCTACAGTTTTAGCAATGAGAAGAACTAGCATTGTTATAGGTAACAAAAGCAGGTTGTTGGTGAGCTCCAGAAAGATAACACAAAGGGAAACGGTCATTCTCATAGAACCAGCCATGAGGGACGCAGCCCCAAGAACCGCATACAGCCCCTCATCAATTTTTGTGTATGGTTCCATGGCTAGCCCCAGCATGCGGCCATAAGCCGAACCCATGAGAATGATAGGGAGGAATAGGCCGGAAGGGACGGCAATGCCAAAGGCAACCAGTCCTAATATACAATACAGAGCAAAGAAGATGACCAGGGAAAAGATGTCGAATTCTGTTGAAGTGTTTACGGAGAATATATTCCGGACAGCATCATCATTGGAGGTATGGAGAAGAGTGGCTAGGTCGTTGTAGTAGCCTTTCGGGCAGTTGAATTGCTTGAAGTTTCCCACACGATCATTTGTGGGACAGGAAGAATCCAGTAGGGAGGAGTCACAGGGCCGGCACTTTGCGAGGAAAGGAAGTCCGTACATGCATATGGAAGTGAAAATGGAGACGCTCAGACTGAGGAGAAGTTTGTGCAGCTTTCCCTTCCTGAAAATAACCATAAGATAGAAAAGGTCAGGGCAAATTGACAGTGCCTTCCAACAACATATCTTAAGACTGTGATTCTTACTTATTTATGACATTGTAGAGCTTGAGGACCTTGTGGAGAAGGTAGTTATAGAGGCTTCCCAATAGGCCACCAAGAACTCCAATAACAGCCACAGGGACAATGTCAATGACATGGTACCTCACAGACACGCCGCTCACATCAAACATGACTAGCCCTCCCTTCCCAAACAGTCCACAGTTGCCAGACTTGCAGTATTCCATGGCGGCCCTAAGAACCACCACCACAACTGCTGTACTGAAAAAGGTCCTCCAGAGGAGAGCATTTCTCCACCATGTAGCCACTTCCTCCAGCGCAAAGAGGACTCCACCAACTGGGGCTCGGAAAGCAGCACAGATTCCAGAAGAGGAACCGCATGTGATCAAATCACGCCGGTCCCTGTCATTGTTGAAGTACCGCAGCCAGCGCCATCTGATTCGGTAGTTACCTGACCCCCCTTCACCTAATACCGAAGCAATGCAGCTCCCAATGTGAACAAGAGGCCCTTCTTTTCCAAGATCCAAGCCGGCAGAAACAGCTCCAATGCTTCCAATGATCTGTGATGAGTCAACAGAGAGTATTGTGTGATGTATTACAACTATTAGAAACATTAGTGATATTTTTCTCCGCATGATCACAAACATGACATTCCGTTGTGAAACTATTTCTAGATTTAAATGATTCATATATATATATATATATATATTTGATAAATTACATTATTAAATTAACAGCCCAGGAAATGAAAGCCAACTACCTGAAGTAAACACATATTTGTCCAAGTCATACGTTGAAAGATTGTACAGAATTACATAGTATTGATGGTAACGTTGGGATGAAGTGAGATGATAATCTGGTTATAATACAACTTTAGAAAACAGGGCACCTTAACAATCAAAGTGGTCGCCCCAAACATGTTGGGGGTGTCAACTCCATTGAGATAAGCTTTTATTTCAGGAATTCCGGGTCCAGCCGCTGTCGGGGCAAAGCATACACAGAGAATTGCAGCTACCAGCGTCAAAAGAAAATTTGCCCCAGTCATATATATGAATCCCATTAAGTATCTGCGGTCATCAGAATCGTCTGATCCATGAGGTCGGACGCCAATAACGATTGAACTAAACAGAAATTCAAGAAAGAGTAATGACGTGTGGTGAGGAAATACCTTTCCTGCTCGATGTATTTAAAGACGGCAAGAAGTTTGTATCCAGCTATATTTTCAATTGCGAGATTGATGAGAGTCGCTATTAACCCCGTCAGCAGCCCAATCAGGAATGCCAGCAACCATTTCAAGAAAATATACTGCAATACTTGAACTCTCGATCTGCTTCTCCAGTCGTGCTTGAACAGATCATTCTCGTTGATCCTAAACGAGTACAGAGTTACACTCCACATTCAGTGTCATGAATTGTCAAGGAATTATCGATATGTAGAAGGGAAAGAATTGGAAGTTTATTGGGCGGCTCTTACTCATAGTCCAGGCTCTCTATATAAGAAACCTTGGCTCCAACTGTAGCCAGTGGGCTCGAAGAAAGTGTTCTGCTTCCTTTGAGGAGAGACTGACGGAGATCGTTGCTCTCGGCGTCGTGATCTGCATCATCTTCTTCAGCTGATCTTTCGGTATTTGCTGCTTCTGCTTCAACAGAATTGCTGAACTCCTCCATCGGGTCCACCGGCACAAGCAGAAGCTTGTCTGAGTCAGTTCCAGTGAAAGTGATTTGTTCCTCAATTTTTGGAATTTACGACGTTGCGTGTTCGGTGCTGGGCGGGTACTGGACAGCCTTTTTCCTTTCTTTTCTTCTTGTAGAAAATAAATATGCTTTTGTGTAGAGTTATGAGTTCTTTTACGTTCTATCCAGGTCGTTAGCCTTTTTTATGTGTGCGTGAGAGGTTTGTTTAACTGTGCGAAGGATGATAAAAATGAATAATATTATAATGGGTAATTGAATTCCCACTCCCCACTCTTTTTAATTAACTCAGGCGTAAGTATTTTTTTTTTTTTTTTTTTTTTTTTTTTTTTTTTTTTTTTTATTGTCCATTGTTGTCACCTAAATTATTTGCCATTATTCACCTGTGCGGAATGGGGCTCCACCAACTTACATGTGTAGGATAAAGGTTCGACAGGTGTAAAGATCCAACGGATGGTGTAAAGTGACATTTCATATAGTCACGTCCTTGTAAATTCTTTCGAATAGACCATACAATCAAGTAATCAGGTTTACTTGTGTTTTTTTATTCGGTGGCTGTTCATGTTGGTGGTAGGCCAATTTTATCCAAATCTAAAATGCGGCATGGCTTTTATTTATTTAAAGGCAATCATTGATCGATGGCTAGGATGAAAATGAAAGGAAAACGTAAGACTGTGTTATTAGAATTAATGGCCATGAATACCCATGGCCGGTGTCGGACAAGTTACTCTTACTTTTGATTAAATGAAATGATGAAACCTACTTGCGTTTTAGGACACAGTGTGATGGAAATTATTGGGAACGAAGACGGCTTTTTCAAATTGAAGTTGGACATCACGAGCCCGAATTAATAGATTATGCTTTCGGGATTAATGTTCTCTTTGAATTAGATTTAGAGGTTGTTTCTGCAGTTGTTCATGCAGCCAATGGAAATCGTGCGTATTCAAAGGATCTGAATTATAGAACCTGAACCCTTGATGAACTAATCACATCCTTGCGAGGGCCAAAAAATGCTAATTAGACTATCGTACGAAGGGGGTTAAAAAGCGAGGCCAATAAACGTACAAGGTGGGATCAATAATTAAGGTCACCAGAAATCCCAGTTATCTTCATTATCATTCCCAGCTCTTGGAAGTCTCTTTGCCTATTATCCCGAGGTCTTGGTCTCGCTTCAGGACATCTGTCAAAATTCAATAAAACTACTTGATCAAACAAAATGGTTTGAATCTATGTCCAAAACCATCTCGCAATTTTTCAGAGAGTCAATTTTAAATTCATTAGAAGAGTAACGTCTTGTGGACTTAAGACGTTCACAACCTCAGTTGTCCGATGAATGCAATGCAGAAACTCGAACCTGGAATAATCACAAGACAAAAAGTTATTTTAAGTTTTTATCTCCCGAACATGTATATCATGACATAGGAGTAGGGTTGTCATGACATAGGTGACATAGGTGACTATAGCCTATCTCCGTTCTATACCCTCTGCGTTCTATGGGCTTGTCACTTGCTAATATGATATATGGGCCTTCCAAGGCCCAAGAAGGATTGGGCAGAACTCTTTTATTGGATATTTAAATGTGGGCTACATTTTTTGTAGTTTCGATTTGTACGTCTTAGTAGATAATAAATTTTAATTGGGATGCCCTCGCGGAGCATTATCAGGATCCGCTGTGAATGTTGATTAAACAATATTAGATGGATCGTTAAGGCTTTTTAGTTTGAGTTGTTAATTCATCCGTTAAATCTTACGACTTTTCGCATTCATATCTTTTTTCATACACTCAATAGGTCTAACAATAGAATTTTGTGTGAATGTATTGTTAATTATTTACTAGTTCTTCTTCACATCTATTTTTTTAGTTCTTTGTATACTTTGCTTTGAGTAATAAGCTCAAGTGTAGGAATGTCAGTATTGGAAAAGAAACGAGGCACGAGTTGAAGCAGAGCAAGGGCGGGGGCTGGGAAGTTTACCCCCACCCTATCGTCAACTCTATCCTATATCAATATTATGTATACACGCGTATATATTATTTTGATTATAATAAATTATTCAAATTGTAATTGCTTAAATATAATTTTTATATGGTCAATTTAAAAATTAATTAGTTAAGTTTTTAGTTTACCTACTCTATGAAAACTAAAATAAAGAACTTCGAAATCATTAACTGAGTTGGAATGTGCATTTTAATTTTGATAAAAAATATATATCTTCTCACCCTATTAATATGTTTCTTCACAATATAATTTGTGTATATGAAAAAATTAAAATCATTATCTACTTTTTTATTTTTATTGATTTTTTGTGTACTAATTTGAGAAAAAAATTTAATTACCATTCATATTTCACATAACCCTCAAACAAATTAAGGTTTATTATTTTGTTTCTTGTATTTTATTGGTAAATTATTTAATATACTCTATTATTTTTGTATTTATCTATTTTGAATTGTATATATCAATTGAATAATGAGTTTTATTACTTTACATTAAATGTACATATGCTCTTACTCTATTTGTATTTGATATTCATATATAATTGCTATCAAGCCAACTTAATAGTTTAGGAACCTATAACAATTTGTTGATTTTTTTTTTTTTTTTTTGTCTTGATATGAAATTCATTACAAAAATATCCTTTTTTGGTGAGCATTACGCAAAGAAATTAAATTTGGTTAAGTGAATCATACTAATATAACAAATATATTGTTCATTAAAATTATTTTTCATATGCTAATATAACAAATACTTTATGTTTACTAATAAAATTAATTAGAATATTACATTGTTATTAATTTTTGTAAAAGTAAATATAATTAAACTTTTATGTTTTGAAATATAATTATTAAAATAAAATCAAATTTTGTCGCGGTGTGAGCAGATGATGGACTGGGGCAAGAAAATATTTTAGAGCAGAGTGGGGGAGGGTGAGGCATCCTCACCCCATTCTCACTTTATTGTTATTCTTATTTAAATAGACTCAAATTTTCAGATTTCCCACGTAATATGAATATAAAAAATAAAAAAAAAATTGTAGTTCAGTCATCCCCATCGAATTAGTGAGTCGCAAGGAGCAAAGAAGTGACTGCTGATCTCCAATTAGGACAAACATGTCAGCCAATCAGATGAAATCCGTGGGGTGACCATTTTACAATTAAATGCTTCTTTGCTTTAAAGCAAAGAGAAGTTTTGGCGAATCCCGGGCACAGATAATATTATCCGGACGATTTAGGGGTCAGAGTCAGAAATGCAAATGCCAGGCCAACCAGATTATGACAGTGAAAGCTAAATTTACAATTGATGAAAGGGACAGCCAAAATCAAAGGCGTATCCCCACAACTAATCGCTGGAGAGACAGCGCATAACTTTGGGATTAAATAAGAGAAAAATGTTCAGAGAATGGAGGCAAAGGATGCGTTGCCCAATGGGACTTCCACTTTATAGGGCTGCGCCATGGCCCCATTCCTGCGTTTTCTCCATATTATTTAATTATATATATATAAATGAATGTGTACAGCTACGACTAAATAATACAGTTACTGTATGCTAAATTTAATTCGTTGCAATATCAAGAGATTCCATTTTCAAGAAAAGGAGCTTTACGCCGTTTAATTTAATGTTCCTCCACTGGCAGCAGAGAGTACGTCCCCACTATGAAAAAAATATATTTATCCGCAGGCAAACAGCAACTCAGCATGTAAGATAGGCGATCCGGAAAAAAAAATTTAATTTTCATCCCCCGTGTATAACCCTCCGATAAAAATATTTTTAATTTTTATTACTAAAAAAAAAATCTTAATTTTTGAAAATTTTGACAATTTCAAAACAAATTGTCATGATTTAGCTGAATTTTCATGCGCGGTGCATATGATGTACTAATTTAGAGATTTTTAACGATACGTTACGCATTCTTAAATAAGATATTATATGTAAATGATGACACGTTAAGAAAATGTCCTCCGGACTCTAAAATGTAAAAAGTTAAAATATTTTTATTAGTAATAAAAATTAAATAATATTTTTTTAATTTATTACATATACGAGATAAAAATTGAAATTATTTTTTTACACTGGACATCCAAATGTCATTTTTTAACGTCGTCTCCCTCTATCAACGTCTCCAGAGATGGCAGAAACCCACAAATTGAGCAGCCACGTGCATGAAGCGAGCGTGTTTTTTTCAGTAGAATTAGGGTGCATTGTTCCAAAAGAGCCAAAAATTTAAGATGTCAGAACACCTTTGCCTAATCTGAAAATTAAAGGATAATTTGTCAAATTGGTGTAATTATGGGACAAAAAGTGTAATTTTTTCTAAGCAATCCTTTTTAACCTTTGTCGCCAGCACCACTTTTTTATGTTGAAAAAGGGGGGTAGATGCGGTTGTTACTTTTGCCCTGCTAAGTAATTCAATTCCTTTCAGTAAGTGGAAGGGTCCCGTTGTTCAAGAACCCACCTCGCTTCTTGCATTACCATATACCTGTCCTTGCCTCCAACGCCTGCACCTTCCTTTTTATTTATGCACACACTTTACTTCGGGTATATTTATGTTGTATTTATCTTCTCCTATTCTATTGGTAGGGCTTTGTGCAGTTGCCGGGCTTTGTGCAGTTGCCAAGCTTTGGTTTCTCAAAAGTTCCTGAGAGCTGAAACTTGGTGGGGTTTTTGTTTTTATGCGTTACCAATGCCTATTCCTCATCATAGTTGTTGATCTTTTTTGGTGCGTTTCTCTATTTCGGTGTAGCTACTGCGTGCAATTAGATGCCGTGGGGGTGACAAGTCTCCTTGAATATGCATGTGAAGTATTAATTCATGTAAATACTATTGCATTTTTATGATCATTAAAGCGTATTTTTTTTGTCCAAAGACCAAAATTTATCCCCCGTCTCTTGGAGGAAAATTGTTTCTGAATATGGAATGGATGATCGATTCAATTAATCTTCACTTATAGGATGTTACCTGTTTCTATGTGTGGATGGTGTGAATAAGGTTCCAATTTCCCTGACATTCTCCATCTCTCGGAGTAACATGTCATCCATCCTTGCAAATTGACTAGTTGATCATGTCATGTGTAAAGGCCATTTTAGTTCACAATGTGGTGATGGTTTCTCTTGATTCTTAGCCGATCATTGTGTCGTTCGAAGTTATAATTCGATTACGATGTTTAGGTTTCTCTTTTTCCGAACAGTTTATAATGTGTAGATTTGTGTTACAAGGATTGTTAATCTTTATACTTGGAGATGGTGTCCATATCTCATTGTCTATTTTGTCTTTAATTAGATGGAAATTTGGACGACTCTTGGTTTTTGGAATTGTTAAATCAATGGCTGAAGGTACCAACGTAGTTGATGAAGAAGAGGAGGGTTTTGATGAACATGCTGCTCATCGTGGTCAGCATCTGGAGTTTGATTTGAACATTAGTTACAGTGATTGGATGACCCTTGATATATCTTCCCCCAAAAGGATTAGGGTGCGCGAGAATGGTGATAGATTCAATCCTTGCGGATCCTATTCTTCTGGTGGTGGTGGTAGCTCTGATGGTTTGTCTAGTGGAGAACCTCAGGATGCAGATTATTCGTGCCTTTCGTCTCTTAGCTTCGAATTAGAGAGCCTAATTTTTGCTAGGTTCCCAAGGTCAGAGTATTGGAAGCTATGCTTTGTGAACAAGAGGTATTTGACTCTTCTAAGAAGTGGTGAGCTTTACAAGATCAGGAGGGACATAGGATTTAGAGAGCCCTCGGTCTTCATGTCTGCAACTGGCCAAAGCACTTGGTGGGAATTTGATTGTGATTTTAAATCGTGTAGGAAGCTCCCTGTTCTGCCATCGGATCATTGTTTTGCCAATGGAGATAAAGAATCATTCAGTGCTGGCACTCATCTACTTGTTTCAGGCAAAGAGATGGAAGGTCTCGTGGTTTGGAGGTATGAATTGGTGAAAAACAAATGGTACAAAGGGCCTTTAATGATCTCCCCAAGATGCTTGTTTGCATCGGCAACATGTGGCAGCTATGCTTATGTGGCTGGTGGGATGGCATCAGGGCTGAACAAGGAAGTCTACAACACTGCTGAAAAGTATAATCCGGACAGTGGGTCATGGGAGCAACTTCCCAGGATGATAAAAAGGAGGTATCTTTGTGCTGGTTGTTACGTGGACAATAAGTTCTATGTGATTGGAGGGAGAAATGAAGAAGGAGAGCTAACATGCGGTGAATTCTTTGATGAAAGCAAAAACAGATGGGAGCTGATACCAGACATACTCAAAGACGATCCTGTGCGATCATCCCATTCACCGCCTCTCCTTGCTGTGGTAAACAATGAGCTATACTCACTTGAAGCTTCTTCCAACCAGCTGAAGGTGTACTTAAAGAAGACCAATACATGGAAGCAGTTGGGGCTGGTCCCCGTGAGAGCTGATTTCCACAGAGGTTGGGGAGTTGCATTCAAGTCATTAGGACAAGAACTCCTGGTAATAGGAGCAGCATCAGTTTCTTCTGCCAACCATATGTCCACATACACCTGCAGCCCCAATCCCGACTCCCGTGAACTGCAGTGGAGACCTCTTCACAGTGCCAGAAATTGCCTAGGCCACTTCATCTTAAATTGTTGTGTTATGCTAGCTTGAAGGAGGATGCTTAAAGAATTAAAGTCCAAGTCAGCGCAAGGTGAAAAGAATAACTTGCTATTGCAATATTAATGATGTCTTGTATGTAGCCTATGGCACTTAATGACAGCATGTGTAGTTATAAGTATCAGTGTGGGCAAGTTGCCCTCAGTTTGAAGAAGCTTCTCTGAAAAGCCTTAATGTAAACATTGTCCGTGTTTGATCTATATAATCCGAGGCTAACACCAAATCAAGAACAGCTGATTTTTGTTTCTTAAATTTATTGCCACTATTGTTATCTTTGTTAGTTTTGGAATTATAGTTTCTCACTTGATTTGAGATTGAAAGGACTTTCTTATGGTTTAATAGCTTCTCACTTACCAACACAACCTCTCCGATGAGGGATGAGGGCAACGGATACTTCAGGTGCTGCTTGAGGGAAAAAGCAGAAGTTTCCTGAGAAATATTCACTGGAAAGAGTTGCAGACATTTGGCCCGAGTCAGCTCTTAATACTAGCTCAGCTACTTGAGTTCTGAGTCTTGAGTGGTGGCTGCTTGACGAGGTAGAAAATAGATATCCAAGAGGTGCTAGAGCTGCCATCCTACATTCAGAAAATACTTAGCATTTTAAGTCTCGAGCACTAATGCTAATCAGATTCGAACCATTCCAAATGCCAAGCCACCTACGTGGACTCTTGATAAAAAATTGAAGGAAGGATTTCGTAGGGTGGAATGGAGACCAGGAGAGTTTGATGCAGAATCTAGCTTGTCATGCCCGAAGTTCTCTCATTTTTACTATCACTTTAGACTGAAAACTATATCATCATTACCATTTGATTATGTGGTACGGTGCTCGATTGCCTGCTTCTCATGAAGGCTTCAAGGGGAAAAGGAAAGGGGACGAAGAATGCATCACTAGCAAAAGATTAGAAATGAATTATTTGCCTGAGAAGTATAAGCTTTCAGCAGCTTTAGTGGAGCTTTTAGGTAGTGAGGTTGATTTTCATGCAAGACATGGCTACACTATGGCACTATGCCAAAGCTGGGAAATTGCAGTGTCCAGAGATGAGCCATTTTCTTTCAACTTTTAATCCGCCACTTCAAAATGTGTTTGGAGAAGCCACGATATCAAGTTCACGTCAGTCGCACAAAAATTATATCCCATCCGTTTCCTACACAGCCCATAGATTTAGAAAACAGCATCAAGCTTTCAGGAAATAGTCCTGATGGAACTGCATGCTATGCTGTGTTAATCCATGTACCCTTCAAATGGAATTGAACGCTTTAATTTGTTGTCCAATACTGAAAAAATCAGAAGAGACTAACGCCTGAGATGAAGCAATGTGTACTGCAATAAGAAAGATCTTCCAGCAACGAAGGGCGTTCGTTCTTGAATTTAGTCAGTCACCATCGAGTTTATGAATGCTCTGGTGGATTCTCAATGTATAGATCCGAAGCGTCTTGCAGGGCTGATAAAAGGGCGCCGTTCAGATTTCTTCAACCAACCCCGGTAAGGAATTAAATATGCTGAGTCAGCATATTTAATCTCATGAATTTCTTGAAATTACAACATTTTTAAGGATATCGTCGTAATTTCAAGAAATTTATAAGATTAAATATGCTGATTCAAGTGCCACTTGGGTGCCATTTAAACTACTATGGTTCATGGCAAAATAATAACAACAATGCAATTCATGCACTGATAATATTAATAGAAAAGTTATATTGAATTCAATTATTGGGTGTAGCGTTTGTCACCAGTCTTAATATGCTAGTCTGTTTGATATTGAAATTGGACTAGTGATTTGCTCTTATTCTTCAATGTGTTTTTTTTTTGGAACAACTTTTGTTCTTCAGAGTCTGTCCTTACAATTACGGAAGGAAGAAAACTCGCATGCTTGAGGACATTGTTTGGTTGTTCCATTTCCTTGTCTTGGTTGAACACACTGTAGCCGTCCTACTCGGAGTGCTCCTTTGTTGTGCATTTGGGGAACGGAACGCGTGGCAAGAGCCCATATGCAGGCATTTGCGATGTTGCCAACTACTAATTATGTTACTTTATTTTCAATCGAGATGTATTTACACGCGTTCCCTTTGGACGTATGGGAAGTGGAAAGACCCACTCGGCAGCTTATCATTTATCGGATAAACTGCACAACATCACTGCTTACGTCAGCTTGTGCAGACTAACGCGAACCCCTCAATTATTAGACCCGCATAAGAAAAGATGACGTGTTCGGTTCCTGGTGTCTAGGTGCTGGACCAGTTCATACTAGCTGTCCCCTGTGGACCAGTAGCATTAAAGAAAAAGAGATCAGCAGATTTTCACGGTCCTTACTATTATTTTTATCATTGTTCGATGACCAAAAGAACATAGGTATATTGAGCACGCGAAGTGTCCTATTGGTGAGTCTGCAGCGTTTAGGAATCAGGCATGTCAAAGAAGGTTACGTTCCCTTCGTTTTGGGCCGGGAGACAGATAGTGTTATTGCAATAGCACAGAAACCTGTGACAAACTGCTGAAATGTACTATTTTGTACTGCACTTTGTATTTACAAGGTTGTAGCCTGTAGGGCCTCTTGGTTTCTTTTGGGCGAATTCTCTGATAAAATAAAATACATTTTGATGTACAAAATAAATTACAAATTTATTATATTTTAAATAGTAGACATAAAATAATTTTAAAATACAAAAAATTTAAATAAAAAATAAAATCCAAAAGAATTTGAAAAGAGAGAAAATTTAAGTAAGTTAAATAAAAATATTTATGTAATTTCACAGTTTACACTCTAAAAAACTTATTTTTAAATAATAGAGTACAAATATAAGTCCAGAGTATAAAAAATAACAACATAAGAAAAATAAAAAATTTTGAAAAGAGAGAAAATTTCACAGTAAAATATAAATAAAAACTATTAGTTAGTGAAAAAGAAAACATAAAAAAAAAAAAAAGATAAAAACTTAAAAGCATTTATAATTAAAGGTATTTATATAATTTAATTTTAAATAATCAAAAAATTTTAATGAAATAATAATAAAGTATAGACATACGTGTGATGCGGAAAGGGGTAATATCACGTAACCGCCTGTCTGACCAACTGCGGTAGCGAGGTTCGCATACCTTGATGGATACGTCTGGATAAGTGCTCCATGGCCTGTTGGGTTGGCCGCCCGCAACAATTTACTATCCAGATAGAAAAGTCAAAAACATGGAAAAAATAAATAAAAAAAAAGGACGAAGAAGAAGAAGAAGATAGAGGGCAAGGAAATTAAGCCAACCAAACTATTGTGTTGGTCAAAATCGAGAGTTCCGGATCCACTTTCACCGGTGTTAATTTAGTCAAATTCCCTGTGCGTTACAATTATACGGACACAAGAAAATCGCACGTTTCTACTGTCTCCGACGAACAACGACCTTCAATCCTCCGGCCATGTGAGCCGTCAGCAGTGGCACGAACACTGGTCTGCGGTCCGGATCCTCCGGTCTGATGCTGAACCGCTTCATGATTGAAGCCACTACGCACTGCATTTGAATGAAAGCCATTTCTTTGCCAAGGCACACTCTTGGACCGGCTTGGAAGACGGGAAACCTGTAAGGCCCGACATTCCTTAAAGCCTTGATTCGGCCATCTTCCACTGCGGAAATCCATCTCTCCGGTTTGAACTCCAGCCTGTCCTCCCCCCACAGACCCTCCATCCTCCCCATTCCGTAGGGAAAATACGTTACCCGATCTCCGGCCTGGACCCGAGTGCCGTCCGGCAACGAGTCGTCGGCAACGGCATGTTTGGAGTCCCATGCAACTGGCGGAAAGAGCCTCATGGCCTCGCAAATACAAGCCTTTAACCACCTCAATTCTTTCAGGGACTCGTATTTACACAACCCTTCATTGTCTTCAACAAGATCAAGCTCCCTCCGCACCTCATTTTCTGCTTCGGGATGATGTGAAAGCAGATAGAAAAGCCAAGTCATTGCGGCGGATGTCGTGTCCCTTCCCGCCATGATGAAGCTTATTATTGTATCCCTCGTGA
Organism: Avicennia marina; assembly: GCA_019155195.1. Classification (NCBI taxonomy): domain Eukaryota; kingdom Viridiplantae; phylum Streptophyta; class Magnoliopsida; order Lamiales; family Acanthaceae; genus Avicennia; species Avicennia marina. The sequence continues at coordinate 14,163,654 of CM032765.1, forward strand.
CCTCCTCTTCTTTCCCATCCAACGCCATTTTCGACAGAAGATCAGATTCGACACGTGGCTCGTAATCTAATCCCATCTTGGAGCAGCCCACTATTGTCTTCTTCTCGCGAAGCACTTCGTCTATGAATGCGTGGATTATGCTAATAGCTTTTCTGAGTTTTTTCTCCGATCCAAGACCGAAGAACCTCTTGAATTTCCACATGGCTGACAGTGGAGCCGCGCCTCTTCTCGCACACATTTCTGAGGCCACATCAAAAGCTTCCACGATGGGGTCTGGTTTATCCAAAGCGGGATACTCCAAGCAACCAGGATCGAACCCTAATGAGAATTTGCATATCAATTCAAACGCAAGCCTCCTCAACAAGTCTTGCAAGTCCACAGATTGGCCCTCCGCAGCGGATTCCATCAGCGGCAGCAGCTTCTTCTCCACCTCTTCCTTGAGCAGTTTCTCTGCGTAATCTCGCAGAGACATGGTGTTGAACTGATGGATAGCTAGCCTGCGTTGGTTATACCACATATCACCATCCACGTTGAATATCCCATTGCCGAGAAAATCTCCTAGGATTTCTGTGAAGGGCCTCCCTTTTGGGAAGTTGGAGAAGTTCGTCTTTAGGATGTACTCTATGTTTTGTGGGTTGGCCGTTACGATGGTCCGCCGCGCACCGAATCGGGAGATAATGATCGTCTGCGTCGGGGACACGGATAGCATGTCAGTGTACCAGTCCAAAAGACGGCGGCGATTCTTGTGGAAAGAAACCAGACATCCAATTACTGGATATGTGGTTGGGACCTGATCCATGAGTTTCCGGGCTCGCCCGAATTTCCATCCAATGAAGGAGGAGCAGAGAAGGCAGAGTAAGGACAAGAAGGCAAGCAACAAAGACGTGAATAATATGCCCATCGTTATCGCTTGAATCTAATGAATCAATTAGGTTAGAGAGATAAGCATACAGAGGTGGGGGATCTTTGCACGTTGTACTTGTTGATAGATGTTTGTCGATTTGTGTGGGATATATGAGTGAGAATTTGGGGCGACAAATCTGATCAACGGATGAGAAAGATGAGTAATATACATAGAGACAGATTAGAAATGGGAAATTATTGGCTGTGTTTGTTTCCAAATTAGGACGGGTAGGAGAATTTTGATGATTTTAGTCGGGATGAAAATATAGCATTATCAAACGATTTGACGGACGTTGGTGATTATCATATTTTGTGTTTTGCAGTCGGGATTTTGACGAGTATTGTAGCTATAGTCAAGTCAAATCTTTTATTTCATTTGATTAGATTGTATGTTGGTGTACAAATTGGACCACCTATGCCTGTTGATCAACTCAAATTTAGGTAAATTCTAATTAAGTCGAATAATTGTTGAGTTTGAAAGGCGTAACTAAAAATAGTTCTAGCTTTCTGCGTCAGTGCCAACTCATAATCATATGTAATTACTACACATGCTTTCTCGTCGTGACAATAATATTGCTTTAGGACTCGACAAATGCAAGAAAAGTCAACTGAAGTTGGTGTCCTCCAGCAACAAAAATTGGTAAGCTTTGGCACGAAGACTTCCATTTGTTGAATTAGTAAGCTTTGGCATGAAGACTTCCATTGGTTGCCTCAAGGTTAAGAATTTAAAATTTGCAAAGAATTGAAAAGCAATGGTGGTCTTTCCTCGAATTCTAAAACCCCTTGTCGCATTATTCAAATGTACTAAAGGATAAACAATGTGTTGGGGGTTTGAACTTTGAAGATGGAACGGGCATGAACAACACTGGCCCAAAGTCAACCGTTTGGTCTAGGGAGGACACACTTAGGGTTGTTGTCATTAAATTATTTCACAATTTAAATAAGTAAAGGATGAGAGGTAGTTGAAGAAAGTAAACAATTATCTAATGAATAATTATCTCACTTCATCGAGTAAATTAACACGTTCGAGCAGTCTCAGGGCGATGGCAAAAAGGTGATATTCGTGACATTTTAGGCCATAAGGCGAGGGCTGGGTGGGTGAGAAAGTCTCGGGTCAATCAGTACTTCCAAATTCCAATCTAATGGAGATAATAAAATAGAATAAATGGACCCACTCTTGTATAGGTGTACCCGCCTTATTAGTGAGTGGATTAAACCATATTTTAGATGAATTATGAAATTGAATGGGAGCATGTGACACAAGTTTGGAAGAATACATATGCTGCCACCCACGCCCTGAGATTTTAATTTGGGTGCACCCACACACGTGCGCTTGTGTGTTGTATAGATACGTGCGCGTATAACGTATTTAGATTAGTTATTATTAAAATAAAACAAAATTTTGGGGGGCCGGAGGCCATGTGAAATGTGTCGTTCTTAAAAGAACTGCATGATTAAACATATGCGTTGAAGGCTTCTCCCACTGGGTTATGACTAATGCAACCACTTATTTAACTTAAACAAAAACAACGGCCGGGTGTAGTAAGCGCCACCCTCGTCCCAAAATAATAATCGCCAACACCCCAACTCAATAAATGTGAAATTAACCAATTATTTGAAACTTTTGTAAAACGTTGTTCTCCCATCGTGACACGTATGGCCAAGTTGCTTTTCTCAGCGCGAGTGTCTGTCTGTGTCTGTGTCTGTGCCTGTGTCGGCGTGATGCGTGATGATAACAAAGAGGATAGAAGTGGGTGGGTTTGAGTTACCGAACCCTACCATTCTCGAGTTGAGCGTAGGGACATGTGCCGAATACAAAAATGCAGTGCGTTCGGCAATGCAACGGCTAGGATGATTGGTAGGAAGCATATGGATTAAGGAGCACCATCCATCTCATCATCGGCACTTCGGATGGAAGAAAGAAGACATGGGACAGGACGCAACAGATAAAACATGCCCACCATGCAACTGGGAGCTCGCCTCGAGAGAAATATGAACCAATATATAAAATTGCTAGGGTTGAGTTGATCAAGACTTTAGAACCAACGTGGAAGTTTCCAAAGATCATGTTTGAATGCAATTTTTAATGAGACCTTTTTATAAATGTAAGCATTTTAACATAATGTGACTGTGACGGTTAGAAGGGAAGTAAAGAAAAAATTGTTATGACAAGTAACCTGTTTGGAGTGTGAATCACGATGGACTGAAACTATTTATTGGACATTAAATGTAAGAAAAACAATTTTGTGCACAGAATTTGATATCACCTTATTTATAAATGCTCTGATAAGTCAGAAAATAGCAACATAATTCTCGTCAATAAATTCATGACCAAGTATAAAGAAAAAAATATTTTGATTGAATAATAATTAATTAATTATATACATAAAAAAAATTATGAATTTAAATTTGAATTAAAAGTCAATTGACTAATATGCTTAGAATGATGGCAGAGGAAAAACGGCGTAACAAACGTAACCAAAATGTCGTCGAAAACCGTCTCGATAATATTAAAGTCATGACATGGTACGAAAAGAAAGCAATCCCATCTCTCTTAACCAAATTCATTTTCCAGAAACCGGTGCAACAATCCAGACACCATAATCGAGCGTTTGATATATTTTTGGCCCCTTATACCCAGGGCAGCACATGGACGTAATTATATATCTTGCAGGATGAAGAAGCATCGGTTCAACTCCACCTACAGTTTTTACAGATTTGAGTGACCAATCCGAAGGTGAACCCGGTGCCACGAGGTGTTCAGGATTCCCCTCAAATTCCAAATGACCTCTACATTTTCAGGTTGGACATTTGCTGCCGTGTCGACCTGGAAGTAATTGCACAACAAGCAAATTAACACGGAACCTGGAGTAAAACGTATTGCTACCCAAACTGCAGCAGGCCAGTTGAGGAAAATAATCAAGCCACATCTAAGTAGTCTTTCTGTTAATGGTTAGCTGAAAGCTGGAAACATTATAGTAACATTGTATAAAGAATATGTGGCTTACGGCTTTGGCAACTATCTCAGTGCTCTGATGGATGTTGACTTCAGCCTCAAATAGCACCCACGCCCATTTATCACTACTCTCGGCATCAGATATGTATGGAATGCCAGCTTTCTGCGACTTGGAAGCTTCCACCCAGGTTTTGCCACCATCAACCGATATATCTACCCTCTCTATGCCCCGCCCACCTCCTGATATTGCATAACCCTTCACACTTATCTGATAATTGACCAAAAAATTAATTTTACGGCGATTAAATGCTAAGGATGGAGCATTTCGACAAAAAAAAATCAGCTATAGGGAGAGAAACAACAAAGATCCACACTGGAACTGCATTCATATTCATACCACAGGAACAAACAAAATTGTCACATTCCATCTCTCATAATCCAATCCAGAGTTCCAAATTACTTCCAAGTCTTGGTTTGGCTACATGTAGCAATCACAATAACTAGACAGCATACCGCAAAAAACACAAACTTATATAAATCAAACCATAGAGGGCACTGAAAATTTTCATCAATCAACCAGTTCACACGCCTAAGGAGTCTCGTTTTTAAACAGTGTTCACTATGTAGGTAGCTAGCTAGTCTTTCAAGTATCAGGTTAAATTGATTGAAACTAAAAAGTAATATGTTTCATTAAAACAGCGTCCTGAAGCATCTGGATAAATTACCGAGCTTTAAAAACTGGTTTCTGAAAAAATTTAGTCCCTTATATTTAAAACTTTGCGGATCAGAAACAAATTGTTTTGTATGACGCAAATGTCAATGGCCACCTAATGGGACAACAAAATTTTGTTCATGAAGCACAAAATCCAGTATAGAAATCTAATTTAAATGCACAAATATCATAAGCATAAAAGATATACAGAAAGACTACCGACCTTTCCAGGCTTTACCATGTTCATGTCATCCAGAGAACATATCGCACACTGCAAGCAGCACAAAATTCAATGATCACTCAAGCAACCCATGTGGAGACCAAAAGAGAGACACACTACATGCATAGGGTGACAGCTGGTTCCTAAGATACAGTTCAAGACATTGAGTTAATGTAATTTAACTAAGCTTTTGTTTGTCATGTCAAAGTTGATAAAAAATTTCAGAAAATCAATCCAAAACATATAGCCAAAGTAGCATGAGCGATACCTAAAAAGGTTATGTATGGTAAGCGATATTAAAATTGAACAAGATTAGACTATTTGAAATGCAGTCTCTCTCAATAACCCTCATAAAATTAACCACATAGAGTAATACTTGCACAGGAAAATCCATTTGGGGCCGCCTTGCAGACCAATTGATATTATCCCAGTCAACTGAAGGTGGAAACATTTTATAATCCTTCTGCATAAAGAATCCCTGAAAATCACCAATATAAACTTTATAAAGCTATGAAGTTAACAATCAAGAGCAGAAGCACAGAGAGTATTTTACCTTGCATTCTTCTTCAATAATGTTGAATGAGTCAAGCCATTTGACAGAACGAGCACCAATAACACCAGGGACAATCACACGCAATGGATATCCATGATCCCGGTTAAGAGTCTTTGCACAGACAATATTTTATAGAGATATTAGTGGGGAAAAAGTGAAGGCTATGTTTGTTTTCAAATTTTGCAGACAAAAAACTTACACTCGATTATTACACTTTTTAAATTTTATCTCTCTTTTACTTTTATTCAAAATTCTTGAAACAAAAACACTTTAAAACACACGTCAAAATTTGAAAACAAGCATAGCTGAAAATTTTACCAATCTCTAACCTAGAGGACAGCAGAGAGCAAACTTGTTCCGAAAGGTAAATTCATCATGTATTGTATACCAACACAAACATGACACATCCGCCACCCCCCCCCCCAAACAAAAACCCAACAAAGCCCTCCCCCAGAGAAGGGAGGGGAAAAGGAATAAAGTGCTGGCCAAAAAATGCATGTGAACTTTCTTCACCAACAAGGGAAAACTTAAAACTTTGCAAGCTTAATAAAGTCGTGTAGCATCCCTTCACTGGCAGATTGACATGGAAACAAGTTGCTGTCTGACATCCTTCTTCTATCCTTTCTTGTTTTTACTGTTTCTAAACACGTGGCACACCAGCATTCTGTGCTTCTAATACAAAGATGACAGCCATTATATCTGAGAAGCATGTGATGGTAATTTCAAATGTGAGAAAAACTATAGAAAATTTTAGAAGTTCTATAAGTACGATTTCTCCTCATTCACATTGAAACCGGAAGTTTATGGGAGAGCAATTCTCTCTCTCTCTCTCTCACACACACACTAATCTACATGAACCTAACAACATAGCAAAGCCCAAAATTTTTTTTTAAAAAATAAAGTTGAAAATGAGAATTCCACCCTGTTCCAACAATTGATTGAAGTTCTAAAGAAGGTGGGGCGGGGATTGTTAGCATGGAATACCTCTCCATTCATCTCGTAAGCTAGTAAAACATCAGCCTCCGGGTTTGTGGCCTGACTTAATGGTATAGAAGCTTTGTAAGGGCCCCCATTCTCTTCCTGTATTAAGAGTGCTAAATGTCAGGTGATTTTCTCACTTTATGCGCTAGAGAAAAATAATATGATCTGCAAAAAGTATAAATGATCACCTTACACCTGTCGATGCTTACAAATTCTACATGCTTTCTTCCAGATGGAGTTACATGTGAATACCGAGGAATTCCAAGAAGTTCAAGGACATCTGCTAATTTGGCTCCACCCCAAACAGCTGTAGTTATATGCATTAAGATATGAAATCAAGACATAAAACTGGAATACCAGAACAGGTTTCTTGCATACTATAAATTGAATGCCTAAACAAAGAACCAGCAGAAGAAAAAAATTGCACATATCAGTTTAGATTAGAAATTTTGCCTTCCACTCATATTCTGAGCAATAAAAAATAGTTGGATGAGAAAAGTGAACACATTTTTTGTAACTGGTCACCTTGGATTATTTAAACATGAGAAAGTAAAAATAGATCTAATTAATCTACCACACATAATCTCAGATTTCAGATGTGTGTTTGTTAAAGAACAGAGATAATCTGAGATTTCAGGTGTAAGTGAAAGAACAGAGATAATCTGAGATTTCAGGTGTAAGTGAAAGAACAGAGATCATCAAATGGCCTCTTATATTATCCAAGAAAATCAAGCCAGAAACAACATATGAAACATGTGAGATAGATAAACCAGCAAATATTCTTAGCCACAAAGCTTAAAAGACATGTAAGTAATTGAGAATTGAAAAAACCACACTACAGAATTCCAACCGTTTCCTAGTGCAGCAACATCCCATCCAACTCCTTTCACCTTTCGAATTTTGCTCATGGCAGTCCTTCTATTGCCAGCACACTGAGAATATCACAATTAGATCAAATTATCATCTGTAAAGAAAAGGAGAAGGGAACTAAGGCAGATTTATACTAAAATGAGAAATTTTGAGTTAAATACATTTGGTTTGTCCCCCAAATTTTGCATCCTTGTTTAGCTAGTGAATCAAGCAAGACAAATCCATACTAAAATTACAAAATTAGGGTAAATCCGCATTCCAAGATATTTATCCACATATTACAGAGTACTTGTAATTTTGAGAACATGATGAAATGAAACGTGGAAGCAGGAAGCAAAGGATATATGTCAAATATAAAACATAACTGGGTTAGAGCATCACAATGCCCTTAAGAAGGTGAAAACTGCAAATGACAATTAAAGCATATGTACCTGTAAAGTGGCAGTGACAGTATACTTTGGAAGGTTCCTGTTATTAACAAGACAGTATTAGGCATCTCAGAAAAGAAGGCAACGCAACACGATGAGAAAAACAGAATATCACTCACCATACATCTTTCATGAACAGCTCTTTGGGATTTCCTACTAGGCCAGTGATGGAAACACGATACCTGGACAGGCAGATAGTTCTCGCAAGCTAACTCAAATATTTCATTCTACACGATAAGTATAACATGTAGTTACAGAAAAATGAAGAAGCAAACTTGTCTAAATCATCAACTATTGGAATTGGTCCATGATTCCTCTTATAGAAAAATTCCACTGGTGTCACATAAGACGAAACTAAATCTGAACGACGTGGCTCTGCATTGAAAGGTTCCTGAACCAAAATTAGGAATGACAGAACATTATTTTATTAGCACAAATTGGTAAAATGGGACAAAACAAACTACATTTAGCTACGTGAAGAATAAATCGTAAAAATTCAGAGTCAAGCATCTTAAAATGGAAAATCTTGTTACACGTTTTTCACAAGCGCCGTCTATAATATTAATTTGGATCCTCTTCTCGATGAACTATTAAATTGTTGCTCTCTTCTAGCACATTTTTGTGCGTAATCACAAACACAGAATCTCGACAGCAGATCTAGAAAGCAGCAGTTCGTCATAAAATGAATAGCCATTAGTTTAGGCATAGACGTTCCTGCAAAACGAGAACTCGTCCCGTAGGGATATCATACCCTTCAAATGAATTTTTTCTTTTAGGAAAAAGAAAAGCAAAATAGTATATATTAACAGGCCGTTGAAATTGCAAAAAAATACAGCTCCATAAATCAACGGAAAGCTAGAGACGCGAGGTTACAAAGGATAAACAAGCGATGAACCTTGGAATTAACTACGAGAGCAGAGTGGCGTGGTGGCTCTTCCGTATAATCAGACGGTGCCCTCAGTCCCGGCATTTTCCGATCAATCAAATATTTTCTCTACGAACTGTGTGTGTGTGTGTGTGTGTGACAAGCAGTGAAGTCAATCTTCACAAACGCAAGGAAGCCTTACTAGCGTTGCTGTGAAGAGTGTGGTCATGAAGGCGGCTGAGAGATTGGCCTCTCCACCGTACCCTCACAATCTGTGGTTGGCCTTTGTCGTCTTTGGCCTCAAGTGCAAATTTTGGTGGTGTCTAGTTCGTGGGATTTAATAAAGCAAGCTTTGTGATCATCACTCATCGTCAATGAGACAATCCAGCAATGCCCAAATGCCTCAGTCCCCAACCGACCACACATTTGGAATCTACATATTGTAATCGAACATGAATAAATGGTCGGTTTTGCAATCAAAATTTAACGAAAACGGTGGAAATTTTATTGAGAATAAAATTATTACTTGAGGAATTTTGGTTTGATTGAGTTTATGTAGCATATAAATAATATAATAAAAATTAAACAATTTAATAATCTATAAAAAAATAATAATTAATTTTTAAAGTATAAATTTATTTAAATATGAATGTACATGTATATACATATACATATATATGAAAATATTAATTAAATTATAAATAAATATAATGGTTAAATTGTGAATACTTGTATATATACGGAAAAGTAAAGAATTGAATTTAAAATTTAACTAAAAAGTTTAATACATTTGGACTAATAATAAACTCATCCAACAAGTACTACACTCAGCCGGTGGTTTCCGGGCCACTGTTTTACGTCATGTTAGGGGTTTCTGGGCCTGCGGATCTAACTAATTCGGGCTCGTTACGTCCCCAATACAGTAGTATTTTGGACATTACTGCAATGCCGATGTCCAGAGAGGGTGATTCATTTTGAACTCGGTCGGAAGGATCAAATTGGGCGATTACGACAAACATCAAAGCCGACGGGAAGGAAGCGGAATGCTCCCTCTGAAACGAACTCCTCAAATCAAACTCTCTCCCGCAGGCCGCCGTACCATAACGGCATTAGCTCTCCAAGCACCATCCCCGCCTCCAGCAGAGCTTGCGTCCCTCTCTGTGATGGCGGACGATTGCAAATCAATGGACCAGCTCAAGCAGATTCACGCCCGGATGATCGTCACCTCCCGGATTCACGACATTTACGCCGCGAGCCGCTTGCTCAACTTCTGCGCTCTTTCCGCTTCTGGGGACCTTAATTATGCTCTCAAACTCTTGAATCATACTCCTATGCCGAATTTGTTCATGTGGAACACTGTAATTAGAGCGCAAGCGAGCAGTTTGAATCCTTCTGATGGTTTGCTTCTTTATGCCGAAATGCGAAGGCGCGGCGCTGTTCCTGGGAAACACACCTTTCCGTTTGTTCTCAAGGCTTGTTCGAACGTAAAGTCGAGTAAATGTTGCGAGCAGGTGCATGCACATGTATTGAAATTTGGGTTGGACTTCGATTTGCATGTCGTGAATGGTTTGGTGAGGGCGTATTCTGTATCCGGTGGGCTCTGCGACGCCCGGAAGTTGTTCGATGAATTGGTTGAGAGGAATTTGAGTATCTGGACCACGATGATCTGCGGGTATGCTCAGAATGACTCTCCGGAGGAAGCAATCCGGTTGTTTAATGGAATGGTTGCAGATGGGCTTGAACCTAATGCAGTCGTTCTATCTTCTGTCTTGTCCGCGTGTGCACAGTCAGCGTGCTTGGAATTGGGAGAGCAAATTCATGTGTATATCAAGGAGAAAGGGATTAAACTAGGCGTGATTCTTGGGACTGCAGTGGTGAACATGTATGCGAAGAACGGAGCATTGGATAAAGCAAAACAATGTTTTGAAGGATTGAAAGAAAAAAATATTGCAACTTGGAATGCACTTGTCTGTGGGCTGGCCATTCACGGACATGCTGAAGAAGCCATCCAATTTTTCAGAATGTTGGAGAAAGAAAAGGTCAAGCCAAATGACATTACCCTTCTGGGAGTTCTATCCGCATGCTGCCATGCTGGATTGTTGGATTACGGCAGGGAAATCTTTTATTCCATGAAAAGGGTTTATGGTATTGAACCCAAAATAAAGCATTATGGATGCATGGTAGATCTGTTTGGACGAGGGGGCCGGATTTTAGAGGCCGAAGAACTGATTAAGGGGATGACTTGGAAAGCTGATGTGGTGATTTGGGGAGCACTGTTGAGTGCTTGTAGGAAGCGTGGCAATGTAGAGGTTGCCGAACGAGTGGTGGAAGAAATTCTTGATTTGGATCCTCAGAATCATGCTGTTTATGTTATTTTGTCCAATATGTATGCCGAGGCTGGAAGATGGGAGGAAGTGATGAAGCGGAGAAAGGGAATGAAAGAAGCGAGTTTAAAGAAAACAGCAGGATGGAGCCTGGTAGACGGTGATATTTGGTGAGTTTTTGATGTCTTCTGGGAAACGAGTTGTTTCCCATTTTCTGAGGAATTGGCAAAGTCCACTTCGAAGTTCAAAATCTTGTGTTCTCACAATCCCATCCTACACCAAATACAATTTGTCTTAGTATCTTGCTGGCGAGGGCTTCCACAGGTAAAGAGGCTAAACCATGTCATTCTTTCTCTTAACCCTACCAATTAAGTCATCGACAATGGTATTCTTTTCAGCTTGCAGATACTACGGAACCCAGATTTTGAACTCCCGCTGACAAACTGGGGGACAAACTCCACCGCCACATTCTTCACGTTAGTTGAAACAGTAGCGTTCCTGGACAAGCATTCCAAGGTGGAGACAAAATTGCAACTGCAGTAGCTGATTTATATGAATGGCCATGGCATGCTGTTGGATTAAGACGGCAAAATCAACCAGACATGTACTGCAAATGGTGAGCGATACACTTACCTACTGACCTTCACCTTGGCCAGGGGGGTTCAGAACTGCACCTCCAATGCAAGTCTTGTGGTTTCAGCACGCGACAGTTCCGCGCAATGTTTTAAGTATGGGGAAGAAAAACTGAGAAGTTCGCAGCCATCAGGTTGGAAGCTGGGGAGTTGTGGAATCAGTAGGCTATAGATGCAGATCCCAATTCCACGCATTGGCCTGTGATCGTTGCCGTCTCACTGGTCGCAATTGGATCTCTCAATCAAGATAAAGATACGTAACTTATACCTAATATTTCCTTCTCTGTTTCGTGGGTTTAGTCCGACCCTAATAAGCCTAAAGAGCTACACAACACCACAGAGAGAAGACAGCGTATCCTGTGGTCCAGCCATTGATGCTGTGGTTCTGGGTGTATCCTGCAGTTTAATCATTGAAGCTGATGTTCAACGCTATTCAAGTGGGAACAAATCAAATGCCCATGGCACCTTGTTGATCGCTTTTGCCCCTTGTAAACCTTATCAAAATGAGTTAACTAGCATAGTCTTGCATCATTTGTTTGTCTGAAGATTGAAAAACTGTGTTTAGCATATTTCAAATTTCTTTCTCTGCAGGAAAGGACGAGCTCATTGACCAATGAAAGTGCAAGGTTTCATCAAGACGCAAGTACAAAACGCTACGGATTGTACATTGTACGCACAAGACCATGTGCTAATTTATCCGTTCCAACCATGCATGCGTTATACTACGCTTATCTAAGAAAGCCACTCATTCCTCTGTACTTCAGAACATCGCGTTCGACCTTTTTTGGTTGGAAGAAAATTTTCTGTACCTCTTTGTTGGAGAAGCTATGAGAATTCGTACATAAAAGTGTAATAGTGCGAACAGGGACATTCACATGCATGAGGGCCACAATGTCCCTCAGGATCATTCATACTATTGCCAGGGAGTTGCTAGATCTAGCAAGTCTGCTAATCTGAAAGCATCAAATAAATGATACCTCCCCCAGATAACACAGTAATGTGATCATATTATGAATTACATTTATCATACACACAATACGGCGTCACTGCTTAATTCCCATTGACCGACACCAATCAAGAAGGTATGGTAGATCCATCGTAGAAATGGCATTGTCCCATTGCTTGACTCATATTGACCCAGCGATTCTGAGGCAATTCCACGCCTGTAATCATGGAGTAATCCCCATGCATATCTATCTTGCTGCAAGTATCTGGGAGTAGCACAAAAAGGACTAATATTAGTAACTGCACTGGAAACGTCATGCTTCATTGGATCAGTGAAAAATGAGTAACTGCACTGGAAACTTCGTGCTCTACCTGTACAAGTATTAATAAATTCCGTTTCAGCTTTAATGCTAAACCTTTTGCACTGAGTTGACCCATTTCACACGCTTTAGAAGAGATTGATACTCTCGACTCCTGGACCATTCATCAATCTCACGTGCACGAAGAACAGGAAGAGGATGCGAAAGTTGCCTTGTTTGAGCATTCCTAAACAGTGTTTTAACAAGGTAAAATATCTAGCACAAAACATCGCCCAAGGGTCATAGCTAAATTGTTTGGATCACCTTATATACCACCCAACTGGGCTAGAAGAAGCCCTGTCATAAGAACGAGCTTGCTCCAAGAAGGCATCCACGTTTAATTGATCCGCCATAGAGGGGCACCCACCCGCTAACTTCATCAGAACAGAGATGACAACCTCTTGTGGGAGCATTGGATGATGGTTAATGAATACACGTTGTGCTTGATCACTTACTCCAAAATATAAATCTCAATAACATCTACCTTTGGGTCTCTGGTAACAAGAAGCGCTGCCCGATCACAAGTAAGTTCTGCTGCACGAAGCCAGCGTAAAAGCTGCTCCTCCAGTCTCTGAGCAATGATCGTGCCAAGACCTGTGAGCAAGGAGTTTGTCAAATAGAGTGGATCATATTTAGATACAAGTTAAACAGTAATTAACGCTGTAATCTTCCTGCAACCAAGAATAAAACAATTGGTGAGTTCACATCGCCTAATGCTTCATAGCTTAATTCACAAGACGACATCATCAGCTGAATAACTGAAAAATCAAAAGAGTTTGATATCTTAGCTAAGCCCAACCAGACTGGAAGTACAGAATAAGGCATTCACTATCCGCCATCTCTATTCCCGACCAAGCATATACATCTTTGCCTTTATCAAAAACGGAATAACAAGCATATTCTCCCTGCAGAGCCTCTGTATCATTATTGCTTGTCTGCTCTACTCCCTATGTCTAAATCATGCAGGCTAATGCTATTTACAAAATCTGACTTGAACACAAAGATTTGCAGGTGTGGAACAGAACCAGTTGTTTGAACAAACTAAAAAAGGGGAAAAAAACAGTTTTAAATCTGATTTAAGCAGACAAATGGAAAGTGAGATATTACCAGGCAAAGAATATGCACCAAGAGTAAGAATATTAGCAAATGTGAGCCACACACCGTGGTCACACTTCAGATGACCCATTTCATGAGCCAAGACAGCCTGCATGTTGTACAGCATAGAAACATGAATTGAATGTCAATGAAACACTTGGATGCCCCAAAAGGTTTCTCTTAAGCTACATTTCAATAATCGCTAGAAGTAAGATTAGTGGCATATGTGGAGCTAAAATGAAAAATAACAAGTTTCATTGTTAAAGATGATGAAACGATGACCTGCAACTCCTTTCTTGACAAAAGCTCCACTAAGCTTGTATGAACAACAATAAATGGCTTTTTCCCACTGATAGCCAGAGTGTATGCATTTGGCACTGGACTTTGGCGCAAATATAAGTGAGGTGCTTCAATGTTCAGGATACTAGCAGCCTCTACCATCAGTTCATGAAGTTCAGGGAGCTGAAAGAAAAAAGCCAAACAAAGTAACATGATTCAACTAAGATAAAGAAAGACCTTGCTTTCGGTTAATCATTGAAGCATCTATCCAAAAGAATATTGCAATGGCCACAGTAAATGAATTACTATATATGTTAGTATCGAAGTTTTCAATATTGCAAATGTTGATGTAGTAAAAAAAGATGTTAAGGCGTGAGGCATATCCATCTAAGTAACTCAAAGTATATAGAGTTCTAAATATTTATTGTAACTTGGCCAACAGTAACAAAAACAACCATTGGGTGTCAGAAAATCCTTTAAAAATGAATTCCCGGTGTTTAAAAAAAGAAAAGCATTTCCTTGATAATGCGTTATTCAACATTTGAAAAAGTAGCATAAACGCACAAAAACTAATAAATAAAAATCGTCGTTTGCAAAACCTGATTTTGGGAAACAAGAACAGATGTGCCTATGTTCTCCAGAAGCATGACCTGCTCAGCAACAGTACCTGCGAGTAAACATTGGTAAACTAAAGAAGATAGCTGAAATTGGGGCTTCAAAATTTATTACAGGCGCGCCATTTCATGGAAATAATCGGCAACCTATGAATTAAAGTTCAGAAAAAGAATTATCAGAATGTCGGTATTAACTCTAAAGCAACGAAGCAGCTCAATTATAGCTTCTATTTCTAAGTAAATTCCCAATAAACCAAAATATTTATACTAGCTACCATATTAAACCAGGAATTGCTCGGAGTTGCATTACCTAATAAAGCTTTTCCAATTTCGTTTAACCCTGGGATCGCTCTCAATATGAACGTATTCTGAATCACATGATAACAAAGAAACGAAAACAAAAATTTCTCAAAGCGCCGAAAATAAGCTAAAAATTAAAATATTCCAAACTAAAATAGAAATTACCTGTCGATCGAGAGGATGTCTGAAGTCATCGGCATCGAGATCGCGAATCGCCACGGATGAAGCAGCTCGACAAACAAGAATGTTATTCGGCTGTTTACTCTTCGGTGGCCTAAGCTTGACTCCACCAGGGAAGTCGATTAGAGGCTTTTTGGCGTTATTAACGCAGAAACCAATTGGGGATAGTTTATCTAAGAAATTGATGGAGGGAAGAGGAATCGCAGCCATAGAAAGAGGCAGGGGTCTGCTCCAGCGTCTCAACTCGAAGAATTACGCACACGCGACAGAGTAGTTTTGTCAGTTTGAGTTCTCAACCATACATTTGACAAAATAAAAAAAAAAATTCAAATTAAATAATCAATTAAAAAAATAACAAAATAAAAACGTTTACAGATTTAGGCTGATGCCAGAAACCTAAAGTCGGAAACCCAATTTTCGACGTTTGACTAATCTTTAATTTTTTTTAATAGAGCTGGAAATTTTTATTAAAAAAATATAAAAAGCAAAAATAAATAAATAAAATCAAAGAAAAATATAAATAATTTATCTTTAAAAAATAAATAATAAAACAAATATATGTATATATAAAGTTTTATTTTTTTTAAAAAATGAAATGCTAGACTCCATAAATTTTTTTAAAAAAATATAAAGTTTCTAGCACTCAATTATACAATTACTCGTTTATCAATTATTTTTACTTGTCAATATTTTTTGGTCATTTTATCAAATCATAGAATTTATATTTATATTTTGCAAATTGTATTATTTGTCAAATGATTTTGATATTATGTTGAATTTAAAATATTTATACACGAGTAATACAAATAATGAAATATAAGCAGAAAAGTTCATAAAACGAATTAGTATTGAAATCTTGATTTATACATGTAAAATGAGATAATAAATCATATAAAAAAAATCTTAACTGTAATATATACAACTAAACAATATACAATTCAAAGGAGATGACCCAAGTTCTACACCAACGGCAACATACTGCTTAATGAGGTCACTAAGGGGGCTCGTCACTGTCGTACATGCCATCTAGTTCATACTGAAGTGAATGCACCTGTGAAGGTTGGCCACCGTTACGTTGTCTTAAATCTGATATCTTATATGACCATGAGACAAGCGATAGGTCAAATGGTTGTATATATGACATGTGCATACTCAACTACAGTATCAAAGAGCCCACTCTATGTCCCTCAACGTATAAAGTCTCCACCCTGTATGTATACGGCGTATATGGTAGTATGACTATGGGTCTAAAGGCATAAGAATATAGACATGGTATGAAGTCAAATGATTCGAGAGCGATGGTATGTCTAGTGGTTGCAACGATAGTCTGGGCATGGTCATTGATAATTGTAGGGTCAGAGCATCTACTTGAACATACTGACCGAAAGACTTAATTAAACAATTATCGATAAGTCTACTGACATCACGAACTATGCTAAAGTCATATGTCAAATCAATATCTCGGTGATTCCAATCTGGGTATTCCTGTACCCGTAAGGCAGGCGATCGACATAATGGATACCCTTATAAATGCTAACTCTGCCCCTCATATAGCAATGTATTTGCGATAGTATATCTTTCAATCCCTACCATGAGTAGCTCTGTTGTCAATCATATGAAGACTATTCTCCTAAAAGTGGTGATCATCTAGAATCTCGAACTATTGTAGCACTTGATCTATATGGTGCAATTCCACCATATTATAAAATATCAATAATCCTCGGTACGTTCACAAATCATGACAGACCCATGGTGGCAATGATGCATACGTCTTAGGGTTGTAGGGCTACCATTCAAATTGGACAATTACAAATTGTGAAAATACTAGGCAATAAGTGTAATAGAAATACTATTGAATGCTAATTACATAAAATTACTGTTATACTTGGAATTGGGTCTCGAAGTTTAAAATCTCTCGAAGTATGCATACACTATTACTTTCAGTCTTCGTCAACTACCACCTCCAGCTTGTCCACCTAAAAAGAAAAGAAAAAGTGCAATTATATACACATGCATAAAATCTATTTAGATTATAAATTTTTATGTAAAACTTTTTAATCTAGTGACTTACACAGAATCATAAGGTATAGTTGAAAATATAACACCTTTGTCCATTTCTAACGGCCCTGTGTCAAAGCGTTGTATCAATAGATGTGGGCACAACCCTAAAATGCATGACTAAGCCCATATCTACACCTAAATTTGCATGTAGAATTTCAATATATTCTTATATAGATGATGTTAAAAGTAGTAACAATATATACATCATCATATATAAATCTACTTGCAATATTAAAGTTGACCCCATAAGTGTGGACCTCTGTTGCATGCATGCAGTACATAGTTCTTGGAAAATACATACTAAGGCCACACTCTCACAACTCCATAATGACTCACAATCCCATTACATAAGATAACTCAAACAAAGCAAGCTGACCCAAGCCTGTGATACATCAAGAAATACAGTCCCCTGTAAAATAAGCATAACAAATCCCCATGCCCATTGCTTAACCTCTATTTAGGAGCTATTTGCTCGTATATAGTGATAACAGAGGTAGATGTAAATCATCTTCGAGGATATGGATGAACCCTTGAAGTGCCTAACATCCGGATGCCAACTTTAGGCATACTCGCACATGGTCTACCAGTCAAACTGTGTGTGCTCAAATTTTCTGCTTGTCACTAGCTCTTCGGTGATCAGCAAGCGCCAAATGACTATGACATCCTCGAGAGTAATGGTTGCTTCACCTAGTAAAAAATGCAACTTGTGCGTCTCCTGACACCATCTCTCAATGAGAGCGTTAATGAAATGATGATCCAATGGCATAGTGCAACATTAGTAGATGTCATACAAGCCAATAAGGTGCAAAATGTCCAATACACAAAGGTTAACCTATTGAAACCTCATCCAATAAATATTAGTGTCACCGACGTTACTGTGTCATTAATCTGTCCAACCCACAGGTCCTCTAAGCAGTGCTCCGACTGCAATCGAAGCAATGATCCATCAATTAGGTCAAGGGGCATATAAAAGCCAGTGGACATCCCATTAGTCGAACAATGTTTGTTTGTATTACGTTACATAATGAATTATTGAATTATTCATTAAATGTACAACAAGAAAAAAAAATAGAGGTTAATAGACATCCTGATAGTCGAATCATATTTGTTTATGTTGGCCAATATACTAAACTATTATAGTATTGTAAAACAAAAATAAATTACAAATGACTTATTATTACATGACAAATGACGAAGAGCTAAAAAAGAAACCATGTCAACTTATATGTACCAAAAAAAATATATAAAATACATATAATAGCATCAATAGAAATAATTATCCTAACTTAAGATAGCCGAAATCCATAACATATCTTATACAAAGTAGCATATATAGAAGCAGGGATTAGAGCTATAAATGTTAAACTCAATGCTCTGGGATCAATATTTCCATGCTGTACTCTTTGTCTGGCTTGCATTTCACCATGATCCATCTCATTTTGTTTATGTGTCCTCTAGTCCTAGTCTCATCGTCGTTACAATCGACGCTCTGTGTTATGCACTAGTGTAAATGGCGAAGGGTGCCAATATTCCTCACTCCACACGATCTCAAATTGGCCTGAATGTATGGCTGCCCACCGATCAACAGAGTAAAAAGGCTCACAAGTTCCTTAAGATTCATATTATACTTTCTACAAACATGCATCATATACAAGCATTTAATCCCATATACACCCCATTTCCCACAATTGCACATCTGCTACGTAATACTCACAGAACCTCCTTTCTAGTATACTACGTGCACTTCTATTGATAAGGTGTGTTGATCAATTAACTGTGATGTGTGTTGAACAGACTCTTATTCTACATCCTTATGCATCTTAGCCGCCATGTGGGCTAGTCTCAGCTATCTATCTACATGCCCATGGCCTCAGTCAATCTATCCAAAAAGATTGCAATGATATGCTCAACTGTAAGTTGCACGATGGTAGAAATCGGGAGCCACTGTGTACATTTCAATACTCCATTCAAAAACTTTGAGATGTTGGTCATTAGTATTTTTGTTCTATATCCACCGTCATGTACAAGAGCTCACTTCTCATGGTCAATCACCATCAACCAGTTATACGCAGCAGGATTTAAACTGTTAATTTCCACCATGCACCTGTCGAACTTGATGAGCTCATGCGTCAAACCCACCCTCCAACACAAGTCATTCAAAACCTAACTGCAAAAGGTTTTAGTGAAGTTGGCACATGCGTGCCTCAAGCAAAATCAGTTAATCTCAAAAGGTAGCCAAAAGTCCAGAATATATTCTACAATAGCTAACAGACCAACATTTCAATTAGATATCGAACAAGTTAAGACTCAACAAAGTAAGAAACCAATATTGAGAGTCTGTGCTCTCTTTGTCAACAATAGCAAATGCCAGGAGTAATGCCTTATAGTTCGCATCTAAAGCTATAGTAATAAGCATCTTATGCTATTATTTGGCATATTAATATGTCCCATCAATGATTATGACTTTGCAGCAATGCTAAAATCCATCCACACATGATTTAAAGGCTCAAAATACATACTTCAATGTGTAATAGCTCCGTGCGCCACGCCTACTCAACAATGGTCCTAGGATTATGCTTCTAGAGTGCGGCCACATATGCTGGCAACTCTTGCATTGAACTCCCTCATGTCCTATAAATCATCTCCAAAGCCTGCCTTAACTCGTGCCACGCTTTAGCATAGAAACATTCAAACCAGTACCTGTTTTTAACTGTTTGCATTATGAACTTTATTTCATATGATAAGTCTCATTGGAAGATCCCCATAAGTAACTATGTTATTGTATTCATATTCAAATTCCTGTGGTGTATTGATATTGAATTAGAGAAACAAGTGTGTGGGCCCACATACTTAGTAATCTTCTAATAACCAAACATTGGTTTCAAGTTATCCTGCAATTCCCACCTGCACCCCCTCTCATCCGTGCTATGCTTACATCACACTTTCCACACTTGAGCAGTACTCTTAACAACTTTGTATTCATACTATGCCACTTTGAATAAGTACTCCTTCACGGCTGCAATAACATACTCTTTATTTCTAAAATTCATCCTAATAGCTAACTCTCCAGTGTCCTTCTCGTAGAATTAACTCTATGCACCTAGTGAAATATATGTACTATCTTGACCATAATCTCTAAGTATGCGCAATAAGAACTCAGTCGATAAGTATCTTGATGGCGTGGTATCACTCTGCATGCCTGGCTAACTAAAGGGGCCTGCTTCATCTTACCATGTACCTAACCTTGGCTATGGTGTGGCAATCTCGTCACCATCTTCCCCATCACTATCTAGAGAGATATCTATGGCTTCTTAACCTAGGCCAAAACTATTCTCATAAATACCCAATACTTTATCCTACAATGTCGGCTCAAACTGATGTTCTATCTTTGCATCGTTAACTCGCCTCTCATGACTTGCTCATCATGAAAAGTAGGTTTTGCATCACATTCCTTCACTCCCATATTATCCTGAACCCCTATTGCCGCAAGTGCATCTATCACTATAGGTAATTCATTGGCATACTCATTCTACCTGTCATTTACCTTATTAAACAAACTTTGCATCCTCTAATTTTATGTCAATGCTTCAAATTCTACAAACAATTCTACAAAGTGTAATCTATTAACGGGGTTCAAACAAAACCTCAAGTGACGCTCATCGTCAAACTTTATTAAATTGTTTTTTTGACACTAGTGTCTGTGACTAAGCACAAATAAAGTATGTAGTACCAAATCATACTAATGACAATCAGCATCAGTTAATTAATACACCTTTGCATATAATTGTGGTGGTCTGATATCCTGACTTATAATATCAAATTCTCACCATTATTAATTATAACTATAAAAATTCCTATCACACACAATATAGCCACCCCAATACAAAACAAGTTGTACATAATTTTTTCCAATCAACATGTCTTTACAAAATAAAATAAAATTTGACACGGCATTATTATGAATTCAAACTTGATATAAATTGCATCCAAGCATAGGTATAAATTCAACATATAATTTAATATATTAATTTTAAATTTTGTATACAAATATCAAGAGAAGTATCTATTTTTCCTTGTAAAATGTTTATTTCATGCTTGTTGGATATTTCTATTAATTTTTTACTTGATAAAAATTATTTTATTAATGAATAACTATTTGTTCCTATAAAAAGTAATTATAAAAATTTAAATTTTCCAGTGGGATATTCCTATAATTTCTAAAATTGTTAGAAATTATTGTAATAGTTAATACCTAATTATTCTTATCAAGAGTAATTGAAATATATTTTAGGTATGTTTAATAGTTCCACTGAAATACAATAATGAACATTTAATAGTTCCACTACAATATTTATCTATATTTAATAATTCAAATAATATAACTAAAATAAAATATTACTAAATATTAAAACATTCATACAATATTTTAATACATTGTTTCTTACATGCTCATCGGATTCCTATTATTTCTTTACTTGCTAGAAATTATTTCATTAATAGTTCCACCACTATATTTTAGGTATATTAAATAATTCAAATAATAAAACCAAAATTCAATATTACTAAAAAATTCATGCTATATTTTAACATACTACAACCTTCAAAAAAATTTCATTATTTGGTACGGTATCACGCATATAAATATTCAATAAATGTCAATGAATAAAAATATATCCTTTATTAATTGATTCCACTACACAAATTTTTTTTGTTCACATTTTTATAAATGTCAATGAAATTAATTAATATATGATAAAAATACTTCGTGGGTATTTAATTTCTAAATGAATATTTTCCTTAGGTTTTTGCTGACATTTAAATGTAATTCTTAATTTTTGTGAATCATTTAAAATCGATTCAATAGAAATGATTCCTACATGAATCATGACGTATCAATCGATTTTAGTGTATCGATTGTGACCGTCTTATCACACTAATTATTTGATTATTGGGTTCAATTTTGATGCCATCTCGTTGGGTTAAGTACATTGATGCATAATTCGTATCTCTGAAATTTAAGATTGGGTTCAATTAGTTTTTTTTCTTTTGCTGCTCCCCCTCTGCCCATGTCATATTGTTTGGTCAACATTCCAATTGTTCACATCTCACATGGAGAGATTGCCACATTTTAACTATGTTTGTTTTGGTGTATATTTTTGAGTATTTTTATCTCAAAAATTATATAAAAATAAGAGAGATAAATTTCAAAATGTGTGATAATTGTTTGTATGTTTTTTTGCTATAAAATTTGAAAACAAACATGGCCTAATTTTTTAAATGTAATTCTGTATTATTTATAAAACTTAAAGTCAAAAAAGGAGTTCAATTTTGACTTATTAATTTTAGTTTATTCTATTTTTAAAAAAAAATCATTTATTTTATTATATTAAAGTTAAAGTTATAATTTTTACTATATAATGTCCTTATTTGAATGTTTTTATTTCTTATTTCTTGTCATTTTAAATATTATTTTATATTTTTTATATAATTGTATTTTTATCTTTCAATTCATACTTTTTTTTTATTTTGTTGTAAATTATAATAATTTATAAAACTTTTATGGCTCTATTTATGCTTACTATTAAAATTTGGATGTGTCGGTAGGAAAAATAATAATTATAGACATCTCTCTATTTCATTTTTTAAAGGAAACATGGTTCCCATTGATATGATTAGTTTTAAAATATTTTATTTTATTAAGTCGAGATCAGAAATTCAATTGCAGTTATTGTTATAAATTAAGATTTGTTCATTATATAATATATTTTTTTGTATTTGACGTATTGCTAATAGGTACATAATATAATTATATTTTTTATATATCAATATTAAATAATATTTGAATCTATAAATATTGGCTATGTTTGGTTAAAGATTTTGATGGGTTTCTTATATACCCATTCAAATTTACACAACACACATAATATCCAACAAAATTTTCTTTTGAATTTAAATTTAAATTATGTATTTTCTTAAAAATATAAGTAAATAATTATATTACACCTGTTAACAATAAAATTAATTCTTGCAGTCATACGCATATACACTTACATCTATATATATTTATGAATTAATCATTATTTATACATACGAGCATATATATTATTAAATCATTATTATATTTATATTATATGTATAATTATACAAATTTAAATAAATTTAAATTTTCTTCCTTATCAAAATACTATTTTTCAAGCATGCTACTCATCCAATTAACATTTTTGTCTCATACTATTAGATTATCCATAAATTTTTGTACTAAACTTTATAGCAGTAAAATTTGCATCCAAAGAAAAGCCAGGTTATTTTTGGAAGCCTACTTAAAGTGACCAAATATGGGACACTTCGTAAATTTCAGGTCACTCAAAATAATCACATCGTGATCATGAAAAGCAACCCTTCATTTTCTCTTTCTGCTTCTTGCAATCACCATAATGGATTCAAGTTAAGCTAAATATAATAAAACAAGAGATTATTAGAAGCACCAGTGGATGATAATATCTTGCGCCGTGTTAGTATATTCAATGAAGAAGTGTAAGAGTTTGCCATGAGATCATTCTTTTAAATCACAATATCATTTACATGTGCTTGGATCCAAAATACGTGCACGATCCAACACAGAACTTGTTTGTTTGTTTGTTTTTCCTTTTTTTTTTTAACCCAACAATGATGATGATACGATTAAGAATTAGGGATTATACCAATTTCAAATCTCACACTCAAAAAAAAGAAAGTTCAACAAAAATGAAATGAAAGAACACTAGAACAGCTGATAGTATACATCCATGGGCCATGGGGTAATATAATTTTACCGTATTGTTGGGATACCATATAGAATTCTAGGGTTGAATATATATATATATATATAAATGTACATGGTGAAATAAATAAATGCCGTGCCTCCTTTTCAAATTACTTCCACAATGCAACCATTTTATTGCATTACAAATTTTTTTTTTATCATATTATTAATGGGTGCCTTGAAATGTAGTTTTAATCTTTTTTGTTCGATTTTGATACTATGATATCATTAACTAGAATTCAAGTAGTTAGAATATGTCCACCAAGATTTCTGATGATGTTATGATTTTAATTTCGCAAGTTAGGCGGGTTCGGTGTTTATGCAAGCCAGTGCACGTAAATATACTTACATACCTAATCTATATCATTAAGTTAATAAGATTTTTAATTGGATAATATCAAATGACACAACTATATTATTTAAAATTCTTTTTATCTTTCGATACTTTTATTTCTTACTTTTCTTCTATCTTATTATTTTTAGGTTTTATATCTTATTTTTTTCAAATTTATTAATTTTTTATGTTAAATATTTTCATAATTTTTATTTTAAATGTCGCCATTATTATTTAAAATAAAATAAGTTCATAATTTTGGAAAAAATTTGCCTTGGTTGCGAATATTACTATTAAGCTTGGCTGCACGTTGCACCTGGTCGTTGTAGTATAGTGGTGAGTATTCCCGCCTGTCACGCGGGTGACCCGGGTTCGATCCCCGGCAACGGCGCTTTCGTTTACAATACCGTTTTTGGCCTCCCAATTCGCGACTACGTCGTTTGGTGTGTTTTTTAAAGAAAACACAGTCATCTGGAACTGCAGCAGCAACTAGGGATCCCGCTGTGGCCGTGCGTGTTCCAGGTATGGGGCTACGACAAGCAACGGGAGACGCTACTAGTAAATGGCAATGCGGATGCGGGTCCCAGTGGCAGTGGCGCTATGCGGACGTCTCCTTTGGCAGCTCCACCAGAACTAATGAGAGCAGCTTAGAAAGATGACCAGTAAGCTTCCTTTCTCTATGACGCCTTCCGCCACCTCTATGGTACTCTTTTTCAGCTCTATCATTATTTCTTACTGAAATTGCTCTCTAACCGTGGCTTGTAGACTCCAAAGAATGGGACTTTGAATTAGAAATGCTTGCCTATTATCTTGATACGAGGTTCGCCGATTCCTTGAACTCAATTCTTTTGGATCCTTAGATTCGTACTCATGAAATTGGAATTGATGGAAAATGTATTCTCATACATCGGCGAATTTTTCTATTCGCAATTTTAAGGCCTTAAGTTCGTGTAATTATCAAAATTTCTTCCTTCTTTCAAGGAACAAGAATTGCTGTTGCATATCAGAGCGAGGTTTGCTCCTTTTCCTATCCTTTTGCTTCATTCCTATGTTTGCCTTATTCTTAATTTCAATAAGATTATTACTGCTGCTTTTCTTCGGCAATTTGGAATTTATTATTTACATTTATTATATGGAAAACCTGCCGTATTTTTTATGTTATTTTCTTATTGTTATTTGGGTGAGTGCTTAATAGTATCAAAGCTATGATTTAGCATTTAGAGAAGTAGAGATCGGTCCCTCTTTCTAACCTGCATTGTTAATATTGAAGCAGGCTTAAGTTGCTCGAAATTCCTGGTCTTTTTGAGGGAATTGTGGTTTCACGTTCACAAGGATCATGAACAATTTCTTTCATTTGATTATGTGAGCTAATTGTTTTGCAACCTTGTGTCTTTCATTAGTGTTTGTTTTACATTTTTTTATTACCACAAGATTAGCATATAAGATGTCTTGACCAGTTGTTCTAATTAAAGTGGGCTACTTTGTTTTGCAGACAAAACTTTTGGGACAGATGCTCTATTATGCGTTGACAACTGGTGCAGGAAAACAGACCCTAGGAGAAGAATATTGTGACATTATTCAGGCGTGCATCTTTTATTTTAGTGTTCATCTCTGTATATGGATGTGTCTGAGTTCGTTTTTGCCTTGTATCAATATCAGTATGATTAAGTCTTCAAGACAATGTATATGACGCTCGTGTAGCTTATGTTGAGGAATGTCACAGTTTTCATGCATGCGGTGTGCTCTTACATTAGGCGTCTTTTAACATTTAGTAGATGTTCTATTGTTGAGTATTTATCATCTGGATGCACCTCTGTAGTAATGTTTCTGAACCAACTTCTGCATGATTCAAGTCCAAGTAAAGCAGATTGAAGTTTAAGCTGCAAAGTTGGTTATTTCATCAATCAAAAAATCTTTTGGTGTATTGAGCATTGCTTGCATATGATTCGTTGATGATTCAAGTTTTATTATGTTTTCAGTTTTTTGTCATTCAATACATATGATGAACTTCAATCTATTTGAGATTTTTGGGTACAGGTTGCATAACCTTATAGACTTAATCCAACTCCAGCAAGGCGTTCTCTTTTTATTTTTTTTCAGACAGCATTCCCGTACATTGTTGAAAGGATCAGTTCTGCAAGCATTCGTTTTATGGATGGACTTTCTTCCACTAGCTTGTGGGTTCCAGGTCATTTCAATTTTCAAATTTAATGGCAGACCGCAGACTTTTGTATTTATCTGGTTTGCAGCTCACGTGTTAGTTCCCATGGCATTTCTATGGCTGATTCTCTATATGACGATATCATTGACAATGAAGCTACCTATGACAGTCAAATTATGTCGTCTGCTAGCATTGAAGCATCTTCATCCGAGAATTCAGGGGTTGCTGCTGCTTCGGCTTTTTCAAGATTGAAAGCTAGAATTACTGGGCTATGGTCATGTGCAGTTAGGAGGTGGCCCTCAGTATGCTCTCTTCCACCATATGTTTCTGTTTGATAATATAAATTTTAAGAAAGACAAATATTTGTTCTATATTTTATTTGAGTTTGTCCTAATTTGTTTCCTGATTCATACATTTATAGACTCAAACTGCAAGATTTCACTCCCTCTCTTGGGATTTCACATTCTGTAAACCTTCGCCCCAACCAATTTATCCTTCCTACTATTTAAATTCAGGTGCTACCCTTAGCCCGTGAGTTTTTCATGTTGGTTCTCCGCACAAACCCCATGTTCTTTTATTCTGAAGGTGAAGTTTTCAAGCTATATTCATTTAAAG
Organism: Avicennia marina; assembly: GCA_019155195.1. Lineage (NCBI taxonomy): Eukaryota > Viridiplantae > Streptophyta > Magnoliopsida > Lamiales > Acanthaceae > Avicennia > Avicennia marina. The sequence continues at coordinate 14,190,843 of CM032765.1, forward strand.
AAGCCCACATCTAGAAGCACGACACACCTACACGATGTTCCTTTCAAATTCAATCCAAACTCGAAGAGATATTCCTTTGACAAGCCTTTTCTATTATGTCCCTACATATATTAATTTAACGTTCAACAATTATGTTAGAATTATATACGATATCCCTGAGATTTTTCGGGACTCATCAATAGATATTTTCTCACTTTTGAACAAAAAATATAGAATAAGTACAAATTAATGTGATACAGAACTCAGAAAACTTAATTAATAATATTAAATAATTTTTTGATATTATTTTTTGCCTGCTACTTTCAACGACAATAATAAATCATTTTCTTATTTGTTTTGGCCGTAAAATTCATTTTCGAATAACCAGTTGACAAGTGTTATCTGCAGTCTTGCTGAAAATGAAGAGCCCCGCCGCCGTCAATCCCTCGTTGCTCCGTCCCTCGACCTCCTTATGGACCGCCGGGAGCGTGCTAAAGTATCCAGTCAGAAACTTACCGAAGGTCAAGAAGAGGCCCTCCGTGACCTGTTCTGCTGGTTCTCCTGCTCCTTCAGTTGGGAGGCGTGTGTTAATATCTATAGCGACGACGTCGTTTCTAGTGCCTTCTTCCACTTGGGCCGCTCCTACCGAGTAAGACTGAAGCGTCGCGTTTCCAGTTTATATGTCAGTGTGGCATTGAATGTGAGGGCTTTCGGTGATGGGTTACTTGGATTTTGACTTTTTGTTAGGTGGGAAACTTACCAAAACCGGTATAAAATGTGAAATTAATCTTACTTCATTGAAATTCCTTGGAGAGCTTTTGATCTACTAGAAACCTAATCTGCTTGACGTAAACAGTATTATCAGGGACAAGCAGTGAACTAAAGCTTTGAGTGTGGAAGATTCATAGGCATTTCCACACACATGTAACTTTAATCAGCTAAACTAATGTTATTAGTTGTTATGATGGGTGAACCTTTATTTCCATTTGTCCTCTTCTGTCACACCTAGAGATCTACTGTAGATTAGAAGATCACAATTACTGTTACGATGATTTACTAATAAAAAATGCACACGCAAATAAAATTTGTGAAATGGCTTACGGACCTTAAGGTTTTGGGCTCCAGTGAAAATTCTCTGTTGCGAGAAGAGATCGGGAAGGTTCTATCCAAGGGAAAGGCTGCTGGTTTACTTCGTTTAGTTTTTCATGATGCTGGAACTTTTGACAAGGGTGACAAAACGGGTACGATGTTTGACAAATACATCTTTTGTTTAATAGCTGAATTTGTAAACGAGAAAAGAACAAATTTTGGGTACCATGCTTTGTTGTTGAAGTTATGATAGTAGTAATATTTTCCATTAGTTACCACTATCTTTCGCTGTTGAAACAGTAGTTCATTTAGCGACTGGAGTTGACATCATGCTTGAAATAGTGGTTCGTATAAAGACTCCTTTTTCTGATCCCGCGTGATCACTAGATTAGAAGAATTGAATCTGAAGAAGCATTCTTGAGGAAACAAAACTGCAAGTCATTGCAACCTAGCACAAAATATGAGTAAAATAAATACTAAAAATTAAAAAAAAAAAAGATTGGGGAATGTATAACATGGTCCTATTTATAGAACCATACATCTGGATGTAAACAATAAATTAACTAAAATATGAAATTTTCTTTATATCCGGTGTCCAATAATGATGAGTTGATCATGATGTTCACCGGATATATCTTTCTTCCATAATTTGGGAAAAATTGCACCAAAGAAATGTTGGCTTGCACCACAGGGGTGCTGCTTCATATTCCTTTTCCCATTTGCATGCCACGCAAAACATAAATCATTACAGTTGATAATTAAGCATGAGCACATCACATCAGGACTGAAATCTTGTTTTGTCTTTACCCATTTAAAAAATCTAGTGATTTTATGTTTTGATACCCATTTTGCTCTCCACCCTCTGCTTTTTAAATATAAGCATTTTGGTTTCCGGACTCATACAAGTTCATTATTTTAGGTGGTATGAATGGATCTATAGTGTTCGAACTTGACAGACCCGAAAACAAGGGTCTTGAGAAGTCACTGAAGGCAAGTCTGTAATCCACTACTTACACGCGTTTCCTTGAGTTTGCATGTACACTTGGATTTATCCATGTTGCTATACTTAATGCGTTTTATTTGGTGTTAAATTTGGATTCTTGTTGGCTTAGAGTTTGTTCACTTAGAGTGATTGAACTTGACAAATTAATTTATCCACACTAATCATAGGTTCATTTAGGAGAATAAGACCCATGATGTGATATAGGCCCAGTACCAAATAACCAAAATCTTGGATATATAATCTATCCCCTTAGGTGTGATAAAACAATCCTATTTAGTTAGCTCATTTAATATTTTATTTAAAATACATTTTTGTCTCTCAATATGATAATGACTAATATTTCTTATAACATTTAAAATTAAATATAATTTTATGATATTAATAAATGCGGAAAAAATAAATATAATTTACAATAATTAAATTTTGTTGAATAAATATCAAATGAAATTATATAGTAAATATTACTACATTGATTTGTGAGAAGATATAAGTACTAAATAAAACATGTATAGTTTTTTAAAAAATTTGAAGTCAAGGTATTTCAGAAAAATAAAAGTAGTCCCAGTAAACAATCCAACTTAGTAAACACATCATTAAATTATCCCACAATTAACTTATCATCCAAAATAATTCTTAGGACTTTAATACTGGCAAGTAAAGTGAACATGTCCTTAAAGTATTATCAACCCTTGCATGATATACTCTAAGCAGCTAACTCCTAGTTGGATGCATTGCTGTCAGGTTTTGCAGAAAGCAAAAGGTCAAGTGGATGCAGTACAACCAGGTAATGGCCAAGGGAACTTTGTGAACTTAATAGCTCCAGGAGCAATTGTATATGCCATTTAACTTCTTTGTTGGTGCTTCCCAGTGTCCTGGGCAGATTTGATAGCCGTGGCCGGAGCAGAGGCTGTTCTAGTTTGTGGAGGTCCAAAGATCCCTGTTCAGCTAGGAAGAGTAGATGCAACGTAAAGGGTTCTAATCTTATAAACTTTTGCTTGCAGTTACTATTTATCTAATCTAACGAAATGTTGGATTTCTTGAGATAAGCTATTGCATGAATATATTAGAAGTTTCCAAATGAGATAATTAGTGGATTAGTGAATTTGTACGTATTGTAGCATATGATGAATAGTCAGACACACCATAACTAGAAGAGCTTCAGACGCCTCTTATTTTAATGCATCACCAGCTTTTTTTGTAAAGACAAACAGAAATTATGGCACTACCGTGACTTACACTGTTGCACTGAATTTTTATTTCTGTTGTTTGCTTCGACATGGATTAATTCATGTCCTTGAACAGTCATTTTGTCATATTGACATGTTCAGGAAGGATTTTCCATTTTAAGGAAAGTTTGGCTAGTAATTTACAGCAAGAAGGAAATAATATAATACCTAATCTAGCTATTAATTGCACAATGACACCATACGGCAAACAGAACGAAGATTAAATAAGGAAAATAAAGGCCTAGAAAGCTTGCGCGTCATATTTCTGAAATAGCGAGGTTATGATGCCATCATTTCTATTGAGGAAATACAACAGCCATCTACATTACGAGGTTGGCCACTAGATTACAATATACATATATATTCAGTGCATGCTACCCATCATTGGTACTAACTGGTTTATCATCGGTTCTTAAAATTGCTTTTGTGACAGTAACTAGTTGGTTCTTTCAATTGAACCCATGTCAGGAGCTTTTAGTCAAATTTTATAGAAAGATTTGGGTTGATTAAATGAATCTTCAATTGCAATATCTCATATTTCTCATCCAAAACGTGGACTCGATACTCCAGACACTCTGGCTCTTGTATTTGTCATATCGCTTTATATTTATATTAGATTCTGAAGCCAAACTTGCCCTCAGGATATATATGTTGAATTTCACTGTCTGAGATATCTTTCTAAGTTAAATGTAGGATTCATGAAACTGCTACTTATTGACCATGAAATGAGAAAGAATTACTTCTTAGTAATCTTTTGCCTCCCAGGGTGCCTGATCCCGATGGGAAGCTTCCTCAAGAATCACTTGATGCCACTACCATGAAGCAATGTTTTCAAAATAAGGGATTCTCGTGAGTATTAGTATCTGATTTACAATTTCGATTTTACCCTTCCATACTCTTCTTCTTCATGATTTTGATCTTCAGGCGTGCTTTTGCCTTCTTCCATTTCATAAAATTTTTCTGGCATGTTTATCTACTTGCATTTGTTCCTTTCTTTTTTATTGCTCTTCATTTCTCTAATGTTGCTTGTGTCCAGGTTCCAAATAGGCTGGTTGTCTGTGAAGTTAAATGAATTCTTCATAAATTTGATAGGTTTACAGCATTGCCCTGAGTTTGAATATGGATTTTGGACATGTTGCATGCTTGTAATTCAATTCCTTCACTATATCAGAGGTATCATATGTTGGATTTTCTTGCCTGGGTGCAGATACAGAAAGAAAAAATAGTTGTTTTATTACGTCTACCCTAGTAAAATACAAGTAACTTGTTCACTAAAGGAGTATTAAAGCATTCTCCGTAAAATATATACTTCTTCCTCGCCCTTCTGATTGAGAAACTGTTTGGTGAACTAATCAGATAACTCAATAGATTGATATTGTTTTTATCTTTCCATTAGCTGGCCTAAGTTCTTGAGCAACTTGATATAAGCTTATCGTCTGTAATTAATAGGCATGCCACATACATTTTTACAATCATTTTCAGTTTTACTGATTTTACTCCTTTACAAAGAAAAGGTAGAATTCATTGTATTTCTCTACAGTTTATTACAATACATACCAAATTAGTAAGGATTCTAACTATCAAAAATAAAATAATCATTGATCAGTTACAATCAATCAAGATCAACTAAAGAAGGAAAATATATTAAACATATATTCTAACAACACCCATTGTTGGTGTTGGAATAAAATTTTTCTTGGGGTTTCATCTCCAGAGTCTGGGAACTCGTTGCATTATCTGGAGCTCATACTCTAGGAAGCAAAGGCTTTGGAAATCCAACTGTCTTTGACAATTCTTACTACAAAGTTCTTCTGGAGAAGCCATGGTCATCTTCAGGTGATACAGCATATCCTTTCTTCTCATCTCATGTTGATTACTCTTAGGTGGCATAAGTTGTTTGCAGCTTTAGTAGAACAAGATTTTCTGGGACTCTGCCACTGGATTTTGCTATAACATTCCAGAATATCCCAATACATTAGGTTACTAAACATCAATCCTTGATTGTAATTATCTTTTCTTTCACATGTAGGTGGGATGTCTGCTATGATTGGCCTGCCTTCGGACCGTGCACTTGTTGAGGACGATGAATGCAACAGGTACGGCATTTTAATTACCACCCACAATATGAAGCCTGGTAAAGTTGGTGCAATAGAAACTTGTGGATTGCAAACTTCCAAAAATTGGTCTAGTATGTTTCTATGGTAAGATGTACTAATAATAAGGTCAAGAAAGGAGTATGGGCCAGAATGAGGCTGGCCTACTGATGCATCACCAAACACGGTCGGTTAAGCACTCGCGCATGCCGTGCTTATCCTGCTTAAACACGGGAACAATTTGGCCTTAGCGGCCTACGACAAATGATAATTTCGTTTCGGCTTAACACATCCATTGGTTTTAACAGGTGGATCTCCAAGTATGCGGATGACCAGGATCTGTTTTTTGAAGATTTCAAGAAGGCCTATATTAAACTTGTGAACAGTGGTGCAAAATGGAGGTCAGCATAAGCCATGAATAGCGGTGGTGATTAAGTGCCTCAACTGGCATCCTGGTTGGATCGGCTTGATGTTATTTTCCTATCATCAGTGGTGTTTGAAGGGCGTGGGGACTGTCCCTTCATAATTTTATTTTGATGAAGCATTATCTACGTTTCAGAGGCTCGCATGTGTATTTGATTCTTCAATCACATTATTAGCAAGTAACGAAATTATGCTGTTCAAGACCAGGATAATGACACACAAATCATAACAAGGGACCCACAACACCTTCAAATAATTCAGAGATGTGATTGTGAACTCTCATTCCCACGTCTTTCTTAATGTCATTTCTGACAAAAACAGATTCGGTTCATGTCTCTTAAGATTATTTCGCAGGTGAGTTTTGAAAATTGTTATGAATATCAATACCAATAATTATGATGCCATGAGAAAGATAAACAAAATTTGTCTTCTTTAGATTATCTTACAGCCAACTCTATAATCTATAACTGCCGTTGTATCTGAAGCTTGAACATTGCTTCTTGTTCTAAGCGACGACTCGGATAAAATAAAAGTGACTGTGCGCAATGCAAAAATTAAATAAAACATTAATTTATTTCGATACGATAAAATTTTTACGCTAGTTTGAGATATGTAATATACAAGTATAATTGAACTTGTTTTATCTAACATTTGATATAAATGTAAGTACATCGTGATTTTTTACTTAAACAGTTATATAAATTATACTAAAAAATAACATATTTTATTTTATTTAATAATTTAAGTGAATGTGTGAAAAAAAATTGGTAACTTTGGTGTGTTGATAATTGAAAATAAATTAGCAAAGATTAAAAATAAAAGTAATTAACTCCCCAAATTTTGAGAAAAAATATATAAGGAGTTGCTTCATATTAATTAATTAAGGGAATACTTTAGTGAAATATTAAGAGATCAAAAGATGTTATTATATTGAATTGGCTCTTAATATATAGCATATACTAATATATATCTAATAAAGGTGAAATTGCCAAATAAATTATGACAAGAAGATATGAATTGATGATAAGCAAGTACAATTTAGAGCGGATGGCGGACAAAACAAACATTCATTAGAATTACTAGTAGAAATTAAAAAGCCTTTACATTTACAGATATGGTAAGAAAAAAAATTGAAAGTGAATAATTAAAGTTTGATTTGTGATTGGATAAATTTTGTGAGAAAAAATATAATGATAGTAATGTTTTTATATAAAAATAAATAATTATTGTCTAATTTGAAAGATTACCATATTAGTATGATATATTGTTAGAATAAAATATTAATAGTGATCGTACATTTAATTTAATAGATAAACGAGAATTTGCAAAATGAAATAAATGTAGACATATTAGAAGGAAAAATTATAGAACAAAAAAAATTAGAAAATTTTTCCCAAGCAAAGTTAATAAAATATTTTTTTCAAGAGAGTAGGAGATAGAGCTCCCTTAATACAAACCACTTTATCAAAATATATCATATCACAAGCAGTCAAAAGCATATATTGTCAGACCCAAAAAAAAAAGTATGAAAAAAATTCACATAGGCTGCCACACGGCCTAAATATTTCCAGATCTGGATTGTTGCGCACTGCATTCTGCGTCACAGACCCGCCCAGTCTTCCTCTTATTCTTTTCCAATATTCTGCTTCTTTTAGTTTTCTCCTTCTCCTTTAACCGAAAAGCATTCATTCCGATCTCTTTTATGGTGTTGTTAAATTTGTCGTAAATTTATAAATTTTAATGTTATTGAGAATGTTACTGTTGAAATTAGATTCTTGAGTGTTGTTAAATTTGTTTTTAATTTGTAAATGTATATATTCCTAATAATATTGTTGTTGATATTAGATTTTTAAATATTGTTAAATTTTTTGTGTCTTAGTTAAATTAATGTAAAATATATGATATATGAATCAAAAAAATATATAATTTGTTATGAATGAAAATAAGTATGGGTTTATTTATATATTATGCATAACTCCGTTGTTTCAATATTACTTTTAGGTTAGTCCTGATTCATTTTCAATTGTCCAAAGAATAAAAGAGAGAGAAGAACAATAAAGTATATTCTAACTATGTAATTATTTATTTAAAACTCTATTATATTGTATTTTTTGTAATTCTACGCTTAAACACACACACACACACATATATATATATATTATTTAGTGTATTCGAGAATTTTATTTTCATATTCTTTGATATTTTGTTCATGCTATTTGTGTGTTGAAATTATATAGATTTAGGTAACATGAAATATTTTATTATGTTAAGTATATGCACTTATTCATGTTTATATTTATTATATGGTGCTATATGTAACAGGTCAATGTGCTTATGATATGTATGTTTGTTCAATATATTCGTATTTTTATCTATTCGTGTTTATATTATTTAGTGTTTATTGATAGAATATTTTATTTATTATGTAGTTAATTGACTTAGAATTTTTGTGTTAAATTGTTTCAATGCTATTGATCACTTAATAGTGTTATTTTAGTCTTGTATTAGTAGTAAATGATTGCAACAATTAATTGAATATGAAAGAATTTTAGAAAAAAAATATTATTAGCACAAAAAGTTACACCATAAGTGAAAAATTAGTAGATACAATTAAATATTAGCAAAAACCTAAGGAAAATTTTTATTCATAAATTAAATACCGGTGAAATATTTTTATTATATATTCATTAATTTAATTGACATTAATAAAAAAATGTGAACAAAAATATTTGTGTAGTGAAACCAATTAATGAAGAATATATTTTTATTAGTTGACATTTATTCATATTTATTTGTGTGATACCATACCAAATAATAAAAATTATTTGAGGGTTACAATTTATTAAAATATCGTATAAATTTTTTAGTAAATTTGAATTTTGGTTTTATTATTTGAATTATTAAATATACTTAAAATATTGCAGTAGAACTATTAATGAAATAATTTTTAACAACTAAAGAAATAATAGGAATATCCAACAAGCATGTAAAAAAATATATTAAAATATTGTATGAATGTTTTAGTGATATTGTATTTTAGTTATATTATTTAAATTATTAAATATATCTAAAATACTTTAGTGGAACTATTAAATATTCAACAATGTATATTTCAATCAAACTATTAAACATACCTAAAGCATATTTCAATAACTTTTGATAAGAATAATTAAATATTAGTTACTACAATAATTTTCAACAATTAAAAAAATAATAAAAACTTCGAAATTTTTATAATGACTTTTTACACGAACAAATAGTTACTCAAGGACATCCGGGGCGGGTCAACTTCAACTTTTGTCCTCGTCGGATGGTCTAAGCCAAGACCACCACATATTGCGGCAATAAACCATATATGTTTATAACCTTAAGACTTAGCTTGCGGGGCATGCAAAACATTATTTATCTAGGCAAATATAAGTTTTTAAGAATGTAGAACCGGTTTAGCACAACAGGAGAGAACACATCTGGTCATATATAACGAGTTCGGCTAACAGCCAGCCGTCCTTCTTACAAGTTTCCGTAACGATTACAGGATTTTGATTATATATAGAGAAGCTACGTGCATCTTGACAAACATTTATTTGGCGACACAAGCCAATCCTACTCTCGTCACATCTTACAACCAGACTTCACCCCAAAGCTTGCGCTCCATGCGAAATCTGTGAAAAGCACACGCCGTGCTCAACAAAACTGCAGCATACGCATATGTCGCCATGACTTGATTATGCAGAAGTATTCTAGACATCAGCTTGTTCGCACAGATCCAGCATGTCCAGTGTCTGAAATATCCAGAATGATTAAAGTAAGAACGCTGAGAAAGAACAGGAAAGTTTACGTTACACTTACCTCAGGTACAGAGAGCTCAAGACGAAACTTGGGGCCATCGTAGTGGTGCAAGACTGGCCTAAAAGCATCTTCTTCCAGAGGCTTGCAGATTTTCCTAACACGAATTCTTACCTGGTTGAGAAACGGATGGCCAGTCAATAATCAAGGTGAAACAACATAACCTAAATGCGTAAGCAACTGATCTCTGTAGTTTCACTTTCACGTAATGTATAATACCTGGGCAGGGAACCTTGATTCGCCTTTGCACTTTTTATCTTCCCAAGCAGTAGGATCAATGTTGGAACCCCCAAAACTTGCTGCCTGGGCAGGCAAATAGAGTTTGCATAACAAATCAAGACGAGTTTGTTTATGAACATAATCAGAAATCTTTCAATGCTAATTGAGAACAGCAAAAGGTTTCCATTCCCATCATTCTAGTAACGACTCAGTGTTTCATAGAAGAATCATATAAATCTCATCTTCTCAGACAAATATACAATCAGGTCCACTTGCTGCTACTCTGATTCATCACACATGCCGACTTGGGTGCTACAAAAGTAATTCTTTTAAGAGAAAAGTACAACGTACCTCAAATATACCATGCAGCTGGTGAGTGGTGTAATTGTAAAGGAACAGAGGTAAACCAGGTGTTATTGCCCTCACAGAATCCCTGTATCTCGGTGGCAAACCTACAAGAGGTTGCAAATTGATGAGATCAATGGTCAGAAAAAGAATGAACACACAACAACATGCTTTCAGCATGAAATAGCAACGATCGACTTCTCAAAATCAAGGAAATAGAAGTAGTTGTATGCGTATGGGCCCATCAACATGCAAAATTATTGTATAGAACTTGGGATTAGATAAAAAGTATCTAAACTCAATCAATATTCCCATTTGCAGCAGACCAAAATCATGTAATTACCAAACAATTGTCTCTTCAAATCCTCCTGCATTGTGTCATTGTTGCAGACAAAGATATATCCACCAAGAACCTCATTCCTGGGGAGCATCTCAGCAGCAGGTAAGGTCTTAAACCTTTTATCAACTCCATTGCTCGCATTTACGTTTTCCTCCTTACTGTTAACAGTGTTACTGTTGCTGCTGTTAGACTCTGCGATGCAGTTGCTATTATTATATTTGCTTCCAGAGATATTTCCCAGAGTGCTGGCAGAATTTAGATTCTGGTAGACAGCACTCATGTTGTAGATATCATTCCTAAGGGAACTTTTGGTAACACTCTCATTCAACTTTGTCTCCAAGTTTAACATGTTGAAGTTAAAACTTTCAAACTTGTTGTCTTCCTGAAACCCAATATTGTCCCTGGGCCTCACTTCAGCCAAACCCTTTGAGAGATCCAGGTTGATCCTTCGCTCAGGCTTTGAACTCGTCTGCTCGGCCAATCTTGAGGCAGCCACAAGCCACTGTTGATCCTCAGAGACTCTTGACTGTCCACGAAGCACATCGCCCAACTGCCAAAAGCTGTGAATACTCTCCATGCTACAAAACCTAAAAGTTAAAAAATAATAAATATTGCCATATGTTTTACACGAATAATACCCCGATCATTCATTATAAGTTGATGTTGCAAAATGAAGCTTTAGAGATGACGAATTGCACAAGCAAAATATATTCCATGACTGAGAAAGACAAAGAAACAGTAATAGAAAAATTTACAGTTTAATAGTTCAGCAACAAAGCACAATAGGGAAAAGTAACTTAAAGAAATTTTAACATGAACGAGCTCAGTAATTTACTTTGAAATTTTATAGCTATAAAACAAATATGCATTAACTCTTCCCTAATCCAAAGTTTCAACTTGAAATACACAATTTCAAGTGAACGATTGGTTCCTCAATCAGATCTTCGTACATTCACCACCAAATGTTTTCAAGTGAAAAAATGAATTGTCTTTACAATACCGGAAAAGTAATTTCAATCCTGACTAAGAGAGACACTCCAAGCTTCATAGGACATTGAAATTCAGCAGTTGCAGCATTATAGTTGTACATATTACACTTGTTCAACCTCAATGAACTCAAAAAGAGAATCCTCAAATTGGATAAAGGCTACTGCTTTCCACAGCGCATCAAGAAGACAAAAGAGTACCCACTACAGCGCACCATTTTTCTACAATAATAACACGTAGCAAGCCAGATAATAAAGCAAATGAGAAGCGTTCACTAATATTAATTTCTTGCCACAAACACCAGCCGCATGGGGAAATTCGACTTTATATTAAAGAAAAAAAAAAGGTCAAGACCATGTATAACCCAAAGGATAGTTTTCGAAATTTCTTAAACTTTTGAAACTTCAAAAAGTAGTTCGTTCAGAGTTGATTGAAGCAAAACATATTAACAAATTCCATCGGAGCAATTAACATCAGATTTAGGTTTCGAGGATACGAGTACACAAGCAAACACGTAAATATTTAAACATTTTTTCGCACACCAAGTATGCATAGAAAGATTTCGGTAAAAAATTCGACTTTTAACAGGAAACAAGTGAAGGGTTAGCTTCAACAGATCAGCAAAAAACGAATGTTCGCCGGTTGAAAGTTGTCCGGATTTAGAGATCCAGAGAGAGAGAGAGAGAGAGAGTACCTTTATCACCGGAATATTGGGGCGACACGAAAGAAAGAGGACATACAAACCCAGCTATATCGCTCATTTATACAAACAAACTCGGCTAAAATGCCCTTGACCTTTGCTTTATTTACACGATTGTCGCTCAGTCCTTAGCGAAGATGCATTGCGAGTGTACCTCCGACTTCAGTCATGCACGTGCTTGCCACTCAACTCAACTGCTGCTTGTAATAAAACATTTTTATGTTGGCAATTTTTTATTTTAACAAAAATAGATATTCTGATTAAAGTATTTTATATAATACAGTATTGAATGTGCAGTCTCTCGGTTATTACATTTACTTTTTCAACTGCCATATATATTTAATATCGAAATCCAATATGTGTAAAAAGATTCCATTGGAACGAAAATTACGGGACCAATCAATCCGCCATAAAGTTAAGCATGTGCATAAAGACAGGTTTTGTTTGGATAGGTAAAAAGTTGACACAAAACCTAGAAACAACGTAGAAGAATGAGAATAAAATAGATAAACACTGGCATCGTATGTTTGAAAAAATTAATTTTGGTGCTTTCAAACAAAACCTATCTTTTATGTACGTAGATAGTAAATTATATTTTAAATTTTATATGTATATACATTGACTGCAAATAATATTAAAATATTGATTATTATACTACTTTCTCAACGTAGTGTCATTTTCTTTTTGAAGTTTGCACCTTGGATATTTTAAAAAGTTTTATTAAATAGGTGTCCATAAAGTTAAACATGTGCAAATTGTTAGACGCTCATTTTTTAATTAGATTTTGTCTTAAAACCTCGTAAAAGAAAGTTGATGCATTCTGGAGATAGTTTCAAAACCTTTTCGGCCAAAATATAATGATTATGATTGCTTTCAAATATTATAAATTTTAAAAATATATATTGAATTATTATAATTTTTATTTTTTTTTTACATAAATCTTAAAATAAAAATACTTAAAAATATACGATAAAATTTGAAAATAAACAAATTAAACGCTTAAAATTTAGTGTGTATTAATACTTCTATTGATCAACAAATAAAAATCTTTCCAGAGTTAATCATTTACCACGAATTTATCGGCTCCTCCTTCCAAGCAAAAAAATTCTTATTGGATTTGAAGTTGTTCTATCCGGAAGATTGTTTTCTATTGTAAAATTATCCCTCTTGTGAAGATAAGTTCCTAAAACCGACTTAGAGGCCGCACATTTAGTTGCTGCAAGCACGCAAGCGTTGAGATGCGGGCAAGTTGAGAGACAGAGAGCAGAAAGAGACATAAATTTAGTTGATTGTGAGTCGTCTGATCTGCAATTCGGATTAAAATTGAATCGTAGCCGTAGACCAGAGATATAAAGTTCGTAACTCTTTTCCCTAAAAATTTAATGAAAATTTTAATATTTGAGGACACATGACAAGAAAATTTATGTGTGGTTGGTCGAGTTTCGGAAAGAGAACATAATTATGATATGTTTTAAAACTGTAATGTGTTGTTTGGTTTGATAGGTTGCTAAATAAGTTTGTAGAACTGATGCGATGTTGTGATAGAATAAATTATAGTGTTTTAGTTGGTAAAAAGTATTATTAGTGTTATATTTAATAATATTAATTGCGAGTGGAGGATGCATGGCAAGGAAAATACGAAGGTAGATTGTGAAGATAAGGTAGGAAAATGTTGAGTGGGCCCAAAAAATAGACGATTTTTGATAAAATTGTGCGAATGGGTCAATATTTTATAAAGCACAATGCCATGCATGTTTACTGTGGAGACAGATGATCACAGCCATAATTTCCCTACTGCAAAAGCAAATTAACAAACAGCAAAATTTCCAATTTTATGAAAAAAATATATATATACAAAGGACATGCTTAATGTCTATTTGCATCATTTTCCTACCATGAGTATCTATACTTCAAACCAGATTACTTGTCAAAATTGCATCCAAACAAAACCTAACAAATAATATACACCAAAAAGTATACATGAAAGTCTATATTTATATTTGTTTCTTGGGGAGGGGAATTTGAGTGATTTGAATGATATAAAAATTATGTTTGGTTTTGGTTTGTAAGATTTGGTTGGATTGTTCAAATATTTTTATATATATTTAAAATATAATAATAATTAAATGATATAATAACATATAAGTTTATAAGATAATAAGAAAAGAATGTAAGTAGAAAAATTATAAAAATATGTGTTAAATTTGATTGTGTAGGCGTAATAATTAAAAAAAGTATTAGTTAGTTATAAATGATAGAAGAGAAATATTTTTGAATTTAAATTTTAAAAATATATATAACAATATATTATGTTTATAAAATTTTTAAGTGATAATAATAGTTTTTAAAAAGGAAACAAACATAGCCTATGTCTTACACATATTAAGAGGGTGTTTAGCCGAACTTATATTTTTCAAAATATTTTCTAAAATATTTCATTATAGGTTTCTTAAAATTAACTTAACTTTTTTTATTTTCAAAAATCTTATAAAATATTTCATTATATATATTAAAAATAACATAAATAGTTTCTATTACATTGTAATAATAATATTGAATTTATTTGTATCGTTATTATATAAAAAAATTATAATTAATTATAATTATAAAATTTTATAAGATGTTTTATGTAAATATTTTATAAACCATATAATCATATAAGGTAATTAAAATAAACTTACCCAAACGCCCCTTTAAGTTTGTCGTGATCATCACCACAAAATGAAAGGACACCCATATGACGTAACTTTTTCAAATATCCAAGGTCCAAACTTCAAAAAGAGAATGAGACTGCGTTAAGAAATCATTACATAATAATCAATATATTAACATTTTTTAATTGATTTTAATAGATACAAATTTGCATCCAAACGTTGTTTATATTTTTGTTGTGCACATATTTTAAATTACATGAATGAATCTTTTATTTTAAAATTTACTATCTAACAAAAATAATTTATTCTTAAAATAATACAATTATATAATTTTGTTAATGATTAAAAATATAAATTATAGAGGGGCATTTTGACTTCTTTTCTTGAAGTATCTAAAAGTAGTTATTATAAAGAGTTAGTTATAGCAAATCTATATTATATTATTATTTTAATAAAAATATTTAACTACACAAAATAAACTCACATAACTACTCTTATTTTATTATTCTATTTCTTTCTATTTTCTTTCTCCCACCTTTTATCTTTTTATTCTTTTATGTTATCTCTCAAATTTTCTCTCCTTTTAAAATTTTTTGACTTTTCTTCACTTTATTATCTTAATTTTTTTATACAATGTAAAATTATATAATTAATATCCCTAACATAAATTCTTTTACTTTTCTATATCTTTATTTTTCTTTTAACTTATTATTTTTTATGTGCATTTTCTTTCAAAATTTTTATATATTTTTTATGTTTTTATTTTAAACAATTTTATTTTTATTATTTAAAATATAAAATTTTAATAATTTATACACTTATAGAATGCATAAAGTTTACTAGTAATATCTCATTTTATTAGAAGGATAGTTTATAAAATATATTAAATGACTAAATTAGTTACCAGGGGAGACTCCCCACAAGTGACGCAAAGCCAGAGGCTGAAGGTTCCAACATCTGTATAATCCCATATATTACATCTAGACAATGATGCAATTATTCCTTTATATAGGCAAAAATACTGGTCAGTAATCAACATTTTGGCTCCATCCTCGCTCGATATCAATGATGATTGTGTTTTATCCTCTCTATTGTCCATGAAGTGTGCAAATTTAAATTCTATTTGATAATCTTTTTACGGATTCATCACAAGACACTGTAAGTTCTGAAGTGAAATTGCGATTAGACACAATCATAGATCTAACCATTTATGTGCAGTTTGGTTGTGTGGCTTCTTAGCTATCAAGCGTACTAGCCTACATCCCCTTGTTCCTTTATTCGGTGCAATACCATTACTAGCTCATCTCAAATCCCACGCAATATATAAAGAGAGCACGGACACACAATAAATTCCATTATCACGTCTATACATCAAAGCATCACTTTGCCAGCTGCCATCACCTTTGTCATATAAAGTGCCGATAATTGATGGGATTATCTGACCTTTTTCTTTTTTTTTTTTGTTTTCAAAAAAAGAAAAGAGCCACATGATTCTCGTACACATGTCGGGTGACGAAGACTTTAAAGCTGCATCATTGTTTTACAGAATTCAAATGTAAAAAGCAGCACGCTTTGAAAAGACTTGAAAGTTAAATGTTATGTATTTCAATTCTAATATAATATTGAAGGGATCGCAAAATTAGTTCGGCTTCTTCACCGTGCATGCAAAATTCTATTCTAATGCTGCAATATTAACAAGAGATTAGCAGCATAAACTATATTATTATGGATTTAATAGCAGTTCAGATACAGGAATTTATATGTTGAGTGAAGGACACAACAATAACCCGCCAAAAAGTGAAAATGGAGGCAGCAACCATGATGAGGTCCGACATTAGTTGAGCTAATGGAATATTCTTCCAATAATTGATCGTGCATAGCAGGTCTTAATAAAGCGGGCTGCTCGAGTGGAGTTCAATTAAAGCCAATAACATTTTAGAGTATAATAGAACTTGAATTTAAACTTAATTAATTTTTTTGAACTTAATCCCGTTGCTAATTCAAATTCTCATTTTATTTTAAATTTTACAAAATTAAGGTTAACAATACTTAAGCAATTATCGAGCTCACTAATGAACTCGGCTCATTAACAACAAAGACAAAAAGTTAAAGTGGGTTCGGTCGTAATGGACGAGTACGTGAATTAAATTTGATGGAATTTGCGTCCAGATTTTGGCGTTGAATTCATCTGTCTCAAAACACCTGTCTAGCGTCGACCTCACTTGATGCTACTGATCCACAATTCACGTTTATTATGTTACACAAGGTAGCAGCTGTTAATACTTAATACGCGTGGTAACCGTATAGTATTGGGGATAGGTGGGCTGTCACATTTTTTGCGACGGTTTTCTTGGATTGTTGTCAGCCTTTGCTCTATCGCTACAAATAAACAAAAAAAAGGCGTCGGCAAACCCAACGGAATGTTAAAGCCCAAAGGGCCTGCGGCCAATCCGTTGACGGTATAAAATCCGAAGGGCCCGACAGATCTACAAAACTCCCTGGATTATTTTTCAACAATTAACTCACACAAACAGGAAATAAGATTAAATTAGTCAACCCGAAAACATGGAGATGTCGAGTGATTTCGATCGCCTCCTTTTCTTCGAGCACGCTCGCAGAACCGCCGAAGCTGCCTATGCTGAAAATCCTCTGGACGCCGATGTCCGTGCCCGCCCTTCCAAGCGCAATAATTGTGTTTTTTTTTTTTTGCCCTTTTTGCGTTTATTTTAGTATTTTAAGTATTAATTATTGTCCGACTGGATGTTGCAGAATCTGACTAGATGGGGAGGCGTGTTGCTGGAATTATCGCAGTTTCAGAGCGGTCCGGAATCGAAGAAAATGGTTAAAGGTACAGCCAATACTCTGTCATGCCTTCTACTTTCGATGCTGTTTTTGATTTCTCTTTTTTTCGCATTTTGTGTTACTTGTGATGTGAAGTGTGGTTGGTTGAATTTTTTGTGCTTATTGAGCTAATGGAAGGAAAAGGATTTTTCGATGCAGTTTGTTTTAGTTTTGTTCTGAAATTTGTTGGAATTGTTGTGTTAGTTAAACTAGATGCGAAATAGTTATGTTACTTTTGTTAAAGATTTTCTCTCTTGAGTGGTATATTGAATGTACTAGGATTTTTGGTTTGTACTGGATCACTTAGCTTGAGCTGCTTTATTTTGTGTAGATGCTATAGACAAGCTAGAGGAGGCACTTGTTGTTAACCCTAACAAGCATGATGCACTCTGGTGCCTAGGGAATGCATATACATCAAATGCATTTCTGATTGCTGATCTTGATGAGGCTAAGGGTTACTTTGACAAAGCAAACCAGTACTTTGAACAAGCCTACGAATTGGTACATTAGTTAAGTGAGGACTCTGTTTTATGCTTTTGAATTCCATCCTAAAATTTCATTTTGCCATTCTTTTCTTGCAGGAACCAGAAAATGAACTTTATAAGAAATCTCTAGAAGTGGCTGCCAAGGTATATTAACTCTGACCCCACCCCCTTATGCTACTTTTTTTTAAGTGGGTGAGGGAATCATCTGCATTTAGTTTTCAGTATTTGTAACTTAACACTTCGTATTCCATCTAATTGTTGATGAGCTGTTTAGTTTGAGATGCAAGAAAATAAGGATCAAATAAAGTTGCAAGGTTCTTATCTTAGATTCTAGTACCATGCTCCATTACATGAAATGCATGTCTTGTTTGCCTCATATTAACGTTTTCTTTGGACTTATGAATCTGTGTGCTCTTTGTATTTTGTAAAGGCTCCTGAGCTACACATGGAGATCCACAAGCATGGTTTGGCTCAGCAGGCAACAGGACCAGGCCCTTCAGCATCTACTAGCACAAAGGTAAATGATATCTAATTTTGGTTGCTTTGCGACAAAGTGTGCTTCTTTTGACACAGTTATAATTAAACCTGGCGCTGCATACGATTATTGGAAGGTTTGCATGGTCAATTTCGTTAAATGTTTTCGAATATAGAAGAGATTGAAAACACTCAGTTGCTAGTGAATGTATGTAATTTCCTGGAATCCCTTCTCTCAGTAAAGGAAGGTGGTTGTCCAGGTGTAAGTTGATGACAAGAAACTCATCCCTCATCTTCATTTTCCCCTTTGTTTCCCTTTCCACTTACACAGCTACATTTGCATCTGCTGCCAGCCATCCCCTTAACCTATGTTTGCTCAAATAACTCCAGGCGTCACAACTAACACGTCCATCCTCAAGTCTTATCTCTACATTTGCACAGCACCCATTTTACGTAGCCCCTGTTATGACCATCATCTGTCGATCAGAAAGGCTGCCCCACCATTGGTGTAGAAACTTAAGTTTAATTATCTGTGATCCCTGTCTTTATGAAAATTCTAGTTTCCTGTATAGGAAATATTACTTTTGATGGTTAAGCAAATCACCCCTACGTCCTCCTTGGGGTAAATAAGGCACTCGGATGGTGCAGCTGAGACAAATTGCCTGTCGTTTTTGTTAAAGTTCATGTGACTTACTTTTATGTTATAGCAGTTTCTTACTTGGAATTTGTTGTTCTTAATAGCACGCCACCTTGTTTGATGATTGCTCTACATTTTCTACAGCAGCAGAGTACAAAAAAGAGCAAAAGTAGTGATCTCAAGTATGATATTTTTGGATGGATTATCCTTGCAGCTGGCATTGTTGCATGGGTGGGACTTGCAAAATCTAGTATGCCATCTCCTCCAAGATAAGTTCTTTCATTTGCTTGTCATGGCTTTGCTCAAATCCTACAGGAAGGAGTTTTTCTTTGGTTAGATATGATTGTGGGGAGAATACCCGCTTTTTTTCTTTCAGCTTAAATTTTGATGAAGTCATTAATCAATGTAACCAATAAGATCAGAAAGACCTTGTGTTGTTTTATTGTTATATGTCCTCTCTCGTTTGCCTCGTAAGTTCTGGATGCTTTGTTCGCTCTAACGAGAGTTTGACAAAGCTTTTGTTCTTGATTTTATTCGTCTGGAATTTCCCATTCTCTGTTGCTTTTTAATTTTTGTGACAGCATCCTTGCTGCATTTCCTCTCATGAGGTTCTTAATTGTTACTCAAGGGGATGTTTCCAGAATTCCGTGCCATGGGGATTCTTCTACTCCGTTGATTTGATTTCATCTGTTTTAATTTTTCTATTCTCTGTTGTGTCAGAGGTAAGTGATTTTTTGGAGTTGTGACAATGACTTTCCCCGTGATCAAATCTTACAAGGTATAGAGAGACTCATTCTTCAATTGGTAGTTACTTTTTGATGGGTTTCATAAGACTAAAGCTATGGCTGTTTGGGAGGAATGTTTTAGTAATAAATAATGTTTGTTATAAATTGTATTGAACAAAGGGAGATGGTTCGAAGAAAGTTTAATAAAATGAATAATATTATTTACTTGAAGTTTTAATTTATAGATATATGAAAATATGTGATAATAATTAAAAAATATAATAATATATATAAATATGAATATATGTGTTGCACATATAAATATTAATGTAATAATTAAAAATAATTATTTAATTATATATATAGTAAATTTAAATTTAAATAAATTTTTTACCGAACGATATATTCATATAAAATTTGATGAATTTTGTAGAGTTGAAAGCGGTTTAACTTTTTAAATTGAGCCATTACCGAGTACTTAATACGACCCACGTGTTCTACGTCAACTGCTACTCGAAACTCATAAGAATTATAAATTTGGCCATGGTCGCACGGAGATAAAAATCGCGAAAACTTGCACTCGACAAGACAAGGAAAACTGATGGCATGCTATATAGAAATCAGCCTTGCTCTTAAAAAGTCATGGTCACATGATTTGCCTGAAAGAAATCAACCCGACCAACAACCTCCCATTAATAATTGAACACAAATATATTTAACACATAAAAACCCTTTAATATCGAAACACTATTTCCCTATTTTATTTCATCAGCACAAGAGAAGTGAAAATCAAAAAAGACCAAGAGAGACTGAGAGAGGAGATACAAACAGCACGAAAATCCAAATGTAAACCATACAACCAAACAGCAGAAGAGAAATCTGTCAAATCAGAAATCTTCATCCAACTTGAAGACGTGCGTCGCCCCATTCCCATTCAAACTGGACATGACAGATGCCTTCTGATAATCCCCGACTCGTTTCTCAAAGAAATTGGTCTTTCCCTGCAAACTGATTAACTCCATCCAATCAAACGGGTTCTGCACATTGTACAGCTTCCCGCACCCCAACGCGTTCAGCAATCTGTCCGCCACGAACTCTATGTATTGGCACATCAATTCCCCGTTCATCCCCACCAATGCGCAGGGCAGCGCATCGCACACGAACTCCCTTTCGATGTCCACCGCCTCCGCAACGATCCCCTTCACCTTTTCCTCGCTCAGCTTCATTTTCAACAAACTGTAAAGCAGGCACGCGAAATCGCAGTGCAAGCCCTCGTCCCGCGAGATCAGCTCATTCGAGAAAGTCAAGCCCGGCATCAGGCCACGCTTCTTCAGCCAAAATATCGCGCAGAAACTTCCCGAGAAGAATATCCCCTCTACACTGGCGAATGCGACCAATCGCTCGGCGAAGGATTCCGAGCCGTCGATCCAGCGAAGGGCCCATTTGGCCTTCTTCTCCACGCAGGGGACGGTCTCGATTGCTCGGAAAAGCATGCTCTTCTCGTCGGGGTCCTTTATATAGGACTCGAGCAGAAGGCTGTACATCTCGGAGTGGATGTTCTCAATGGCGATCTGGAAACCGTAGAAGGCACGGGCCTCGGAGACCTGGACCTCCTTCATAAAACGCCCGGCGAGGTTCTCCAAGACGATGCCGTCCGAGGCGGCGAAGAAGGCGAGGACGTGTTTGATGAAATGCTTCTCGTCGGGAGTAAGGTTTTCCCATTGGCGAAGGTCCTGGGACAAATCGACTTCCTCGGCGGTCCAGAAGGACGCTTCGGCCTTTTTGTACATTTCCCATATCTGCGGGTACTGAATGGGGAACATGCAGAAGCGGTCGGGGTTGGGGGCAAGAAGGGGTTCTTCTGGGATGGAAGGCATCTTTGGAATAGACAAGGAAGAAGAAGAATAGAAGGTCAGTGCGTGGATTAATCCCCGATGGAGTCTGATTTGTTGAATGAAAGGGGAGGCGGCGTTGGAGTTTATATAGAGATCTCTGAGGTGATGGCGGGTTTTCAAAATTTTTGGTGAAGAAGCTTGCGGGAGACTCTGAAATGGAGTAATTCATTTGAACATGTTTTTTGGAGGATTTTAAATTTCGAATGCATCGAAAACTTGCCAGGGAAGTTGCCGCCAAGCGCCATCGCTGTTCTTTTTGAACGCAAGTCAATGGGCAGGAGCCATTTGATTGAAGGGTTTGGGGTACCCCTCCTCCATTAACAATACCGATAAAGCCTATTTTAAATATAGTAACGATTAAAAAAAATAATCATTCTGTGTTTTTATAAATAATAATTTAAAATTTGATTATTAATTATTTCTTATCTTTATTTACATTCAAAATTTTAGCTATATATATGTAGACTTGTGCTTGTATCGTATACACCGTCGCTATGTTTGGGATTGGGAGTGGGGTTTTGTTAGAAGAGGGAATTTGGTGGGTTGTGTTAGAATGGAAAATAAATTTAAAATATATGTCAGTTTATTTAGATTTATATATATAAATTTGTATAAATTATATAATAATAATTGAATAACATGTTACATATATGATTTGATTGAAATAAATGTGGTAATTAAAAAATAATTAATCAATTATATATATAAATTAATTAATTAATTAAAATTTAAAAAAATTATATTATAAGATGTTTAACCCTGCAAAGTTGATAAGGTAGAAAAAAACAAAAGGTGAAAGGTAGCTAACGAGCATAGCCTATGTGTACAACAAATTCTAAATAATTTTTTATTGCTAATAGTTTATACATAATTTAATGTTAGTCATAAATTTATTTTTCCTAATTTATATAGTAATGCAATAAATTTATATGATGACATTTTCAATTAAGTACAGTTCAAAAAGTATAGGTTATGTTCATTTGGATTTTTTAATGTCTATTTTTATATTTTTTTTAATGTATGTAAAGAAAAGAATGTGATAGATATTAAATTTAAAAAGTATAATAATTATAATATGTTTTTTTTATGAAAAAATGATAACAAACGTAGCCATACCAATTTTGTCGTGAAATGTACTTTGCCATACAAAATGTAAGAACAGTAGACAGTAATCACCTTTTACCTTTAAAGTTAATTTACAAAAATGTCCTCTATTGTAATGAATGCATAACTTTCATTACATATACATTTTCTTTTATGATTTATGATTTAGTAAAAATTATTTATGCCTATTCATTATTTTTAAAAGAAAAAAATTGAAATGACCAACAATGGTTACCAGGTGCATATTTAAAAACAAATTAAGCAACCAAAAAACAACTATTAATAAGCTCAATATCATTCAGCTATTGTATTGTATTAATAATAGTATGGGTGTTATATTTATACTTTAATTATTGCTTGTATATAATATTATATCATTCAGCTATTGTGTTGTATTATAAATATAAAAGATCATGAAAGCAATTAAATTAGACGTGCAGTTTCTTTGTTTTTTTTTTTTTTTTTTTGATTTTTTTGTACTTTTACATTATGCTTGTATATTAATTTTGTAGTTATATTCGTAATATTATTGATATAAGTAATGATTTAATTATAAATAAATATAATATTGAATTTAGAACATTTAAATGTACCTACATGTAGGGAGAAAAAAATAACTTCAAAATATTGTATGGTTAGAAGTTGTAGGGTATTTTTATAAATAATCTAAAAAAAATTATGAAAATACTTCAATTGTGAAATTGTTTGTGAAAATAGCTCAGTTTCATTATTTCATTTCATGGAATAGAGATAAACCATTTTCATTTCATATCACGAAAATGGCATATCCATCATTTCCTATCATGGATGTTTTTACGACACTTATTTAAATTTTAAATTATTTTTATGTTTAAATAAATAAATAATTTAATTTTTATATTTTATAAACTTGAGTATGTAATTATTATTATACATAAAAAATAAATAAATAAATTAATGGTACAATTTAAGAAAAATTAATTTTTATTTTGAAATTAAAAATTAATACAAAAATAAAATTATTCATCATAAAATTATAAGAAATTGCACACATGAATAATTATAGTTTAATATTGTTATCAATTTTTAAACAAATAAAGTAAATTTTAATTACAATCATATGTACATTACTTATTTACAATTAATTATACCAGAGGTAATTATATTAAATCTGACGACTATGTATAGGTAATGAATAATTAAATTTGAAAATTATTCAAACAAATATATTTATCCAAATAACTTATACTAAAAGGTTAATATAGAGTACAACATAATTCTATGTAAATGTCTTATATTTCTCAGTGTCACATCTGAGAGCGCATCAATCTCTACAAGTTCTTGAGTTATAATCATTATCATTGTACTGTGACGTAACATCTTGCAATGACGCAGTGAAATAATCGAATGCATCATCCTGCTGCAATTCCTCATACAACTGGTAGTTATTTCATAGAACATGTGATGTATGAAAAGAACGTCCATAATTTTTCAAAGCCCTAAAGTACTGCATGGATAGATCTGGTGACTAGTAAGGAGCCTGCATCACCTGTACTGAGTATGAATTGTGTATGGCTAGAGTAAGTAAAGTAGATATGTAAACATCGTCATGCTGTTATGTTGCAACAGGCGTATAAGAATCCTGTGTGGTATCGTAAGCCGAAGTGAGTGAACTTGCATCAAAGTTCGAAGGAGCTATAGTATGAGATGCAAAACGACGTCCACAACGCTGCTCCACCCTAGGCCTACTCGTGGACAGACGCATCTCTGCAGACGCTCTGTGTGTTATTGGGGTAACATCCACCTCAGTATAGGCACGTAATCTCCTAACCTACTTAGCACGAGTGTATGACAGAACCCGCGTTCAATGACTAACATCGTTATTAATAAAAAATTGTTATAACTCATGGATCTGAAAATGGATAAGTGTTTCGACACACATTAAATTTTTATTATCATATACATAAAAGTAGACAATAAATATTATTTGTGATTACGTACTAGATAATCAGTCCATGACCCATCTCCAAGATGAAATCTAGACTCTACGAAGACGGTCGGTGGAGTAATCATGCGGCGAGTGATCCCATAATGCCAATCAATGTAACCACTCGCCACTTGGGACATATGGCTGTGGTGCATCTATCTACGTGCAACCACTACTAAACTCCACCAATGATATAAGTATGTTTGATGATACACCACTCAATTTCTCGCCGAACCCCCTCTACGATAGTCAATATTGTGTAAGTGATCCTCATCAAGTCCAGGAGTAGGTGAAATGCCCCACATCATCATAAACTACTGTAAAACTCACTCCGACCAGTACATCTCCACAATGTCATACAATATGAGTGGACCCAAGTACGTCCACACATGATGCCCTAAATCTTGTTGGCAATTTAGTATACCACTTAGAAACATATGTTCACCAGTTAAACTACATATTATTTACAACAAACATCTTATCATGATTATTTTAATCAAACATCGTACTGCTAATATAACATAATGCATGCTTTAATAACAAAAATATATGTGTACATCAAAATTTAATATCTCTCTAAAAATTCATACGCTGTGGCTATCAGTCTTGATCATCTGTCTCCATACACAAGACCATCTGTATATTTATATAAAAAAAGTAAAAGGAAAAGAAAACATATTATACATTTTTAGAGCGAACAATTAACAAATTAATAAAAGTATGTTAAGATCATACGTAACATCACACGGTGCTCCCAAAAGCGCTTCACCATCAGGTAGAGTAAGTAAACCTAGATTAGAATGGTAACCTACAATCTAAAATGCAAGTACTAGTATTCGAGATCATACCCATATCTACATTATTGGCAATATAATTACAATCACAATCTAATTTAGGCTTGGAATCAAAATTCTATTATGTGAATATAAGGTGTGTAAAATATACCTGTAAAAGAGATAATGGGTCAGAAATGGACGTGCGTCCTCTCTGCCAAGCAACATAAAGATTGTTATATAGGCATGCCAAAACTGCACTACTTCAACTGTATTTGTTGGTACTATCCAAATCAATGACTAAGTTAAAATAAGCAGCCTAACTCGATTATTGGAGGAATTAGGGAACAAACTGCCACCTAATAATAATAAAATAAAAGCACGAGCCTACTGTTGTACATCTAACTGTGTACTATCTGTATACAATGGGTGCAACTCCATGTATTGTACAATTTGTGTAAGGGGAAGGCTGTAACCTTTAAAATACTGATATCTCAATGCCTAACCTAATGCACCTATGCAAATATGCGTCCACTATGCAGCCATCAGTCGAGCCTCTATGCCAGTGACTGGATCACCCTCCACCGGCACATGCAATATCTGTGCCACGTCCTCTAGCATAACAATGGCTTCCCTGGGCATAAAATGAAATGCGTACGTCTCTCAACGCCATTTCTCAACTAACAATGTGATTAGATGGCGAGCTAGCTGCAACGTACCACATCTGTATACGTCGTACAAGCCGATGCGATGAAGTATATGAAGTACTTTAGGGTCGACGTCCTCAAAGCGTAGCCAATAGCTATTAGGTACCTGTAGAGTAAGGTATCTATCAAAAGTGCAAGCCCAAATGTCATCCGAGCAATGATTTTTCTATAAATGCAACACTGATTTGTCAATTAGATTAGGGTGAGCGGTATAAAAAAACCCAAAGTAGGTGTTACTTTAAAAATACATTTTTGAATATTTCAAGTGAATTAATTAAAATAAAAATGATAGAAAATATATAATTAAAAATAAAAATACTTAAAATTATTGGCTACCCTATGATTTCAAATACATAAATGTTTGTGTAACACTCACTCATAAGTGAAAAGTGATTAAATCAACTAAACATACATATTTAAGTGAACAACATATTAAAATATATGGCATTACTATTGACTATTTAGATTCTCCTACGCGGACATCCTGCATCTACATGTCTAATAGTCTGCCTCGCACGTACTTGCCCACAATCCATCTCATTTGTAACGAGAGTCGTTCAGTCCCACCTTTAATGCCAAACTCGTCGACGTTTTGTATTATGCACTAATTGAAATGGTGTAGGGTCCCAATTGTTTTCGGGCCACACTGCTTGAAATTCACTATAGTAAGTCTCCATCCATACATTAATTGAGTAATCGACATTGATAAGCTCATTCGGGTTTACACTATATCAACGATCTACATGGATGGCATGAAAGCATGGAATCCCATTCGAAGTTCATTTGCCACAACTGCACTCGTGCTGCGTAAGATAAACAATAGAATTAGTCTCACGACATCCACCACGGTACATGGTTCGAACGTCAGCGGAAAGCATATGCTTGTCAATCAATTGAGATGTGTGCCTAATAGACTCTCTCTCTCTCTCTCTTTGCATCTCGGTATTTGTTTGCAGGCTACGTTGGCTAATCACAATTTTCTACCTTCATGTTTGTCGCATTCGTAAATTTACTTAAAAAGAACCCAACAACACGATCAAATATAAACTAAACAATTGAGGTTATTGGAAGCCGTCTTGCACCTTCAAAACTCCATTAAGGGTCTCTAAAATATTTGTTGTTATGATACCTCTACGCCATCTGCCATCATATACTAGTGCCCACTTCGCTTAATTAATTGTCATAAGCCAGTTTCATACATCAGGATTGATTCTGTATGTCTCTTCCATGCACTTATTGAACTTTGATTGCTCGTGTTCAAACCTACCTTCCAACGTAGATCTTTTAGGGCTTGGCTCCTAAATGGCTTGCTGAAGTTCGAGTAAAGTTGTCTCAGACAATAGACATGTGTCCCACATGGTTCTTGGAAGGTATGAACCCTTTCCACAGCTGTGAGTAAGCTCGCATGATAATCATAAATAAGATATGTATGCTCCCAAAAGTGCACAACATAATAGTTGATCAAATCAAAAAACCAGTGTCATGACTCTATATTCTCCTCATTCACAATAGCAAAAGCTAATGGTTATACTTTGTGGTTCACAGCCAGTGCCACAGTGAACAACATTTTATGCTTGTACCTCAAATACAAATGTTGTCACACTACTTACGTTGCGGTAGTGTTGGTACCCATCAAAATACGATTTGAAGGCCTAAAAAACATATTTTAATGTGTTTTGACTCTCAGCACCTCTCTCAATGTGGCGCCACTCTACAATAATTCCATAGTTATACTTTTGCAGGGCTGCCATTTATGCGGGTAACTTTTAAACTGAACTCTCCCATGTACCATACACTATCTTAACAGCTTATCTTATATCTTAAACCATGTCATACCTTAGCACAGCTAACTTCAAACCCATACTTGTCCTTTACTGTCTGAATGATAAATTTGATCTCGTATGATGGGTTTTGGTGAACCATACTCAAAAGCAATCGAGCTATGATGTTCTTATCTAGGTTTTTGTGGTCCATTAACATCTTGCTTGAGAAGCAAGTATGCGAACATTCATACTTTGTAATCTGCCAAAAATCCAACTTTGGCCTCGTAATAACCCTTAAACCCTCCTTACAACCTTCTTCATCTTACTTACATTTTACCTTCTACAGAATTGATGTGCTCTCTACCACTTTGTATTCACGTTGTGCAACACTTAATGAATATTCTTTAATGGTCGAAATTACGTAATTTTTATCATTGAAGTTCATACCCGCAAGCAATTCTCCACTATCCTCCTCGTAAAATTTGTCTCGCGTAGTAAGAGGAATATCCTGAGAATTTTGGTTGCAGTTAATAGAAATGGTTTGCAAAAACTCAGTGGATGGGTACGTATGTTGCCCTGAACCTAAATCTGCATAAATATAAAGTTGAGTTGATGTGCCAACGTACCTTTGGCTAATTCGTTCATCTGTCGATTCTATTATAGTCACATATGCAAATCCCTTGTCATCATCTTCCTTTGTGTCAACATCTGACGATACATCTGTGCCACCCCAATCTTGTCCAAAACTATTTTCATTTGACCCTGACAAGTCATCATGCAGTTTTGTTTCTAGGTCATCCTCCTCATTTTATGTATTATGTAATTGTTGAGCCACATGTGAAGGTCCCTCATCATAATTATGCTCTTTGGGACTTTTGTGAACCCCCATATGTGCTAAACCTTCTGTGATATGTGGTAGCTTGCTTGACTATTCATTTGTGGGGCAGAGGTGAAAAGCATGATCTGCTTGAAAATATAAGGTCTCATAAACTCCAAGTATAGCCCTAAAAAATGAAATCCATTAATAGGGTTTAGGAAGAAATGTAGATTGTCATTGATGTTTAAGTTAATTACAATGGTTTTGTCATGTCCGTGTCCATGGCTTAACACAAGTGGCGTATAAACTCTCAATTCAAATCTATTACTATCAACACCACTCAATTGGTACAATATTGCGAAAAGTTACATTAAGTTTATATTGCGAGAAATAGTATCTAAGGTGAATGGTTCGTGATCGTGTCTAACAAAATTTACATCTCACAAAATAGTGTCACCCCAATACAACATGATTTATACATAATCTCCACTAATCGATATATCTTTATAAAAACAAGTCACAAAAGAAAATATTATCAACTCCATGTATCATCTAATTATGTATTTCAACTATTAAATTATTTTTCGTATACTTCTAATTATATCAAACTATTAAGTGGATAATTAATTATTATAAGACAAAATCAAGCTCCATATCAAACATCATATATATCAAATAGAAAGCTGCTTGCTAAAATTCTAATTAATTCAAGCATACATATCAAATTACAAAATATCCAAAAAAAATCAATTGCGACAATCAACTAAATTATTAAATTAATTCATAAATATTTTCTTACTAAAGCAGCATATTCACATATTTAAATTGCCTAAATATCATAACATTTTTATATATACCAAAAAGCGTACACACATAATCGCCAAAATATATCTATATATTTTATACCAAAATATGTGTACATACCTTATATAACCAAACTTTAAAAAGGAAATGTGATTTTAAATCTCAACTCCGACCAATTGCTGTCTGTCCACATTTAAACCATATAAACACATTACACTTTAACATATAATATATCATATGTAAATAGATAATTAAAATAAATTCTAATTATTTGTCATATATTTAATTAAATATATATTAAAATTATTAAAATAAATTACAAAGTATGTATAATTTTTGTAAAGTATACACATATCAATCTGTCAAATATAAAAAAAATTGATAATTATATTATTAAACTATTAAATTGTTAAATTTATTCCAATACATTTCTTCACTAAAATAACATACTCACCACTCTCAATATATACGAATATCATAACATTTACAAAAATATTAAAAATATAAACACATAATAAAAAATTTTAAATTATATTATATAACAAAAATTTAATACATACTTTAGAATATATTGCATAATTTTAAAAGTTGTAAACCAAACGTGACTTTAAATAAAATTTGAAAATGTAAATTTAATTTCAAACCAAATATTTTCATGCTCTCTAATTTTAAAATTTAAATTAATATCATATCAAATACAACTTTAAATAGTAAATTTAATCAATTAAGCAATAATTTATTTTGACTGAATATAATTTTAATTATTAAATAATTGAATTAATTTTTAATTTAATTACAAATTAGTGTATAAGCAAAATTGTCAAATAATATCTAAACATTTATATACTAAACATAGTTCTAAACATGTAATTTAAGAACATAAATAAATTTGTGTGTCTTAATTATATATATTATTTTATAAATTTATGAAAATAAAAAAAAGATTAAGTAAATAAAAGAAACAAACAGATCAATTATTGCTGCAAATTGAAGAATATCGGTGTCATTGATATGCTCCAAGATTGCAAATTTATCAAATTAAATATAATATTAAATATATAATTTACATACATAAATAAAATTATGTAGTTTAACTATGAAAATTAAATTATGAATTTACAGAAATAAAAAGAGATTAAATAAATTAAAGAAATATATCGATCAATTCTTATCAAAAATTGAAGATTAATGATTAGTTAATGAAAAAAACAAACCGATGATTATTATGGGGAGAATGATTTCTAGAGTAATAAAAAGGATTTTTGAAGAAGTTAATTGAAAAGATTGAAAAAATAATAAGAAGAAATCGACCAGTGAAATGAGAAAGAAAGATGACCTAGCGGGAATAAGAAGAAACAAGAAATGCAATGGGAAGAGTAACGGCAAAAATTTTTAATTTTAATTTTTGCTAGAAACAGCAAAAACTGAAAATTTTAAACAAGTGCTCATATTTTATAAAAAGACTGGAAAATAAAATTGTAAAAGCAAAAAGGAAAAAATAGGAAAACAAAAAACAAAGACTAGAAATTAAATAAAAAATCCTTAAAGTTAAAAAATAGAAAAATAATAATAAAAAATAGATTAAAACTATGAACATAATTCACGGTTTATGCGGTTTTACGTGAATAAAAAAAAACATAAATATTATGAAAGATGAAAAATTTCTATAAAAGAAAAATAGAAAATATGGACGTGGAGAAATAGAAAAAAATATCTATAAATTCTATAAAACATTCATTTAAATGAAACTGAACTTTGAAGTTAGATTATATAATAAAATATAATTAAATTATTTCAAATAATATTTCATTTCATTAATAAATGAAATTATAATGTTCTTGGATGTTCTGTAAAATATTATTATTTACATTAATAGAATTGGTTTGTAAATAACAATATTATCCTTATAAAACATTCAATAACATTATAATTCACTTATTAATAAAATGAAATATAATTTAAAATATTTTAATTATGTTTTATCATACAATCTAATTTTAAAGTCCAATTTTATTCAAATGAATATTTCATAAAATTGGCGGATATTTTTTTTCCTTTTCTTTATGCCCATATTTTCTATTTTTCCTTTTTATCAATTTTTCCTTTTTTCATTTTTTAAATTTCATGAATTTTTTTTATTCACATAAAACTGTTTTTTTCAAAAACCATGAATTGAGTTCATTATTTTAATCTATTTTTGGTTATTTTTCAATTTTTGAACTTTAAAGAATTTTTATTGAATTTCTAGGCTTTGTTTTTTTTCCCCTATTTTTACTTTTTTATTTTCACAAATTTTTATATTATAATTTTTTAAAAAAATTTGAGCAATTTATTTTAAATTTTTACTTTTCTTAATATTTAACATTTTTTAATATTAAAAAAAATATGTGAACAGTGATTCTGCGATCACTATTCACGAAATTCACTGTTCAATCCCGTGAATATCACGAAATTGCTGTTCACGTATTTTTTTATTTTTTATTTTTTACTTTTTAAACCTAAAGTGCCACGAAAGCGACAATTCTGTGACTTAGTAATTCTAAATCAAAAAATTGAGTTCGTTTAGTAAATGATTTTAAATAGAAATGTTTTAAGAAATAGGATAAAATTTTTGCATAACTGCTTAAAAAACCCTGTAAACATAACACTTCAAAATTTATATTTTTAAATATTTTACTCTGTCGTTCTTTTGCATCATTATTTGTTTTCATTAAAAAAAAAATAGTAACGTGACCCTTCTTAAAATTCAAGAAGGAAAGGCGTGACCAGAGGTTTCGATTGTTTCTTGGTTTTTTAAAAATGAACGAAAAAGCACATACGAATTAAACCCATAACATTTAGTATGGCTTGTTCATTTAGTGGGACAGATCTTGATAAATTATTTTATTAAATTCAATATTATTTTTTGTTACAATGATAAAGAGTAGACAGTGATAAGGATAAGCATGGTTATGGTTACATTTGAAATCAAAAATCAAATAGGATTGAATTGTGCTAGAATTGGAATCGAGACCAGAACTATTGAGCTGAAAGCATGTAAAAACTGGACATAATGATTCCGGTTCCAAAATCACTAAAAAAATTAAAATTTTGTATAATATAATATGTATAGTATAATATATGTGTATGTGTAATATGTTAATTTATCTTAACATTAAGTAGTTAAATTATCTTATACATACATATATATATATATATATATATTTTTTTTTTTTTCTGCTCAAAATATTTGTTAGTTGATAATGTAACGCGGGCTGTTAAATGTGTATCATTTATTTTCTGTTTTATTAAATAATAATAAAATCGAAATATAAATTTTTTATTTTTAAATTATACTTATTAAAAGTATTAAATATTTTGTTATATTACTTTTATATTAAAATTAATATGAACAATAAAGAAAACACAATTACATAAAATAAAAACATTAAAGAACTAAAACCGGAACCACCGAAGACTGGAACTGGAACCAAGGACTCTATAACCAGAATTGTGGCAATGCATTGATAGAGGTCCACGATAAAAACAGGCCTAATTTTATTTGTCAAAATCTTAAATAAATTATCCAACTCATTATGTCTAATAAAACTAGTCTCAATCAATTATTCGATTTAATATTTTATTCAAAAGACTATTTTCTTTTCAATTATTAGTTAAATTATCATACTATCCTCGTCAAACATCTCATTTCTCTATAATTTGCAATGAAGTAGGAGTTGATTACCGAGCAATATAAATGAATCAAATAAAATCAATTTGAGTGAATTATTATACTATGTAAACTTATCCAATTTTTTTTATTACATTTACTAGTTCACAACTAATGAAAATTTTTAATTTTTGTGTCAAAATTCTTTGCTATGATTATCACTGCTATTTATTATAATATTTAATATTAAATATAATTTTATTATATTAACAAGCGTGAAAATAAAACAACTATAATTAACAATAATTTAATCTTGTTGAATAAATATCAAATAAAATTGTATAGTAGATGTTATAACTTTCATATACCTAAAAGGCGTAAGTGATAAATATTTTTTAAAAAAGTTAAAGTAAAGATATTTTCAAAAACAAAGAAATGAAAAAAAGTCTTACTAAATCATCGTTAAGGCAAATTAGCATTCAAAATTGTTTATTCCAGCCGAGGCAGTGGTTATGTTTGGAAGTTAACTATCAATTCTAAAATATCATTTTAAACATTAAACTACTAAATATACTAATCAATAAAATTTTTATTTAAATTTAACTACAATTTCTCTCTCTTATATATATAATTAATTTAATTATTTTTTAATCATTATCTATATATATCACACATATACACATATTTATTTTTATTTATATTCTAAAACTTAATTATTATTTTTATATATTATCACATCATTTAATTATTATTATTATATATATACATATATATTTTTTTTTTGGTCAAATATAAAAATCTTGATAACGTAACTCTTATCAAATATCTTTTTCAACAAAAACTCCTCACCCAAACAGAGCCTGAATGACTTCAGTGGAATTAATTAATTTAGGCGGAGGGAGTCAGACGGCCAAACAGACAAAAGTTAGGTACGGTATTTACTGCCGGTCACCCACCCCATTTTGTCCCTTCTGTGAGGCGGGCGTCGTGCAACTATTTATATTTATATTTATCATTATCATAATATTAAATTATTATTATTTATTTTATAAAAATATTTAAATAAATTATATTATTTATTTTATTAAAATATTTTTTCTAAACTCTTATCGCCAAAATACTATATCACAAACATATGCATATTGTTCATCTAAAACATTATCGAGTCGGTTTCTTTCTGGTTTATATAATCTTTCCTAGTAAGTCTTATACGTACGCGTTAAGTTTTCTTCTATTTTTGTTGGTGAATTGGAAATACGGCATCTGTATAGGAAGGTTCTGCATACGGCGGTGGGACTGATTGCCATGCTGTCTGGCCAGCGTTGAGGTAAATTATTTGAGGCAACACTTAATTCATGGGAGGTTTTAAAATTTTCATGTCATTTAATTACAACAGCAGGACTGTTGCTGTGTAGTTATACATTAACAAGTAATTAAAGGACGGTCCAGCTGTGACAGACTGTGTGTGTTGGGTAACGCTTTGCTCACCGTTTTTTGAGTCATTGCTGCAATTTTTAATCCGTGTGCTGGAGATGATATATTCGCATGCCAATTGCCACCTTTAAATTTTCAGCAATTATTACAGAAAATGGTTTGGAATTCGTGTGTGTGTGTAGAAGCTCACAGGGTTCTTTTCTGGTGTCGCTGATATCGCAGGGAGACGATTTGGTAACTTGAAACTTCCGCACAGCAGAGACAAATCATTCACGGGTAGCATTAGCATAGCCATTGCCGGCTTCTTGGCTTCCATATTCTAATAATTTTACTAATTATATAGTCGAGAATGCTGATATGCCCAAAAATTTGTCGACAGATTCAAGTGTTATTTCTCTTGGTTGGGGATTATTGAAGAGTGTCCGAACACGGTGTTAGGGTTCTTGGTGGCGTCCATTGCCTCTGCGCTGGTCGAATCCCATCCGTTGAGCGACAAATTTGATGACAATCTGACCGTGCCCTCAGCATCCATGTTTGTTGGGTCTTTCGTTTTTAGATAACTATTGATATTGATTAATATTAATACGTGTACGGATCACAATGAAACTATGATTCCCTCTTTCCTGTTCATCATCGTTTATGAGATATTGGCAATTTTGCAAACTCAACATGTGCGCAACCATACTAATTTTAATATATTTATATACACATGCCTAATGATAAAAGTTATAGATTTTCTTGAAAATTAGACAGCGGCTTTATTTTTTTTCATAATGATCTCTTAATAAACGAGTGTGATTATGAACATAAACATACATGCTGTAAGCAATTAAAATTTTTGTTTGGTGAAATATTGTCACGTGGCATTTTATTGTAATAAAATGTTATTAATTAATTATTTATAGGAATTAAACAAACATAATTCTTAAAATTAAATAATAAATAAATTAATATTTTTATTACAAATAACACCGTCTACTTGAATCGAGACGGGTCAATCATATAACGCCACGTGTTGAGTTTTATAAGTTTGTAAGGAGAATATTGTTGATTCAGCAATTAATTTGTAATCACTCAATTAAAAGAAGTAACACCAAATTAAATATTCTCGACCGATTAGGTGATACCATATCATCAAACATATATAATAGTAGAGCCCTCTTCACCCTTATAAATAAGGATGACATCTACAAATCCAACGACAACACAATAACCAAAGGAATCACAACAAACAACCAGGTGACAACATCACAACCAATTGAAAAAGTAACAAAAAACTTCAAGTAAAGAAATATTCAATGAGTTTAAATCTTCCCCACCAGCTCCAAAAAATTCGAAAGAGTTCGTCATCAAATTAAAGACGTTCTTCCTAAAAATTTATCAAATATTGACGTTTGATCCACATTCAAAGTGCTAAATCAGTGAATTAATGTTATTGAAAACTCTAATCAACATTGAGAATGATCAAAACTCAAAAGCTTCCCCAGTTTCAGTCAGATTTTTCGATCAATATTCAAATCATATAAGTTGAATGAAGAATCAGATGACCAAATTAAAGAATAGAATTCACAAAATTTCATTTGATTTATTATAATCGGCTCGTACAAATTTCTCGTTAAGAAAAATTCAATTACAAGATTTTTATACTACTCATGCATAAATGTGTTTTGGTTAAATAATCAAGATATTTAAATTTATTCATTTAACTTTTCTTGTAATATTATAATAAAGATAATAATGAAATTTCATTTTGTACTGACTAAAGTGTAAAAATATAGTTCATAAGAGGCTTAATAATATAGATAGATAGAAATGTGTTAAATGTTGATATCAAGTTGATGATTTATACCGGCCATAGGTGGATAATGCCCCAACTCAAATTAGAACTTAAATAAATCCAGTAAATTGCTTTCTAAACAACGAGGACTTACTATATTATATAAAAAATTATTACATTATATTATACACCGTTCGAGTATCAAATAAAATGAACCTAAAATTAAAAAGATACAATAATAATTGTCGCATAATCCTATCCAAGTATTAACTTTCGTTTAGTGCCATTCATTCATCTAAATATTGCTTAAATTTTAGTATCTATAAATATTTAAAGTTAAGCAAATGCATAATTTGAACTTCAAAAGGCATTTACAACCTTACACCCAAAATTTATCTGCAAAAACGTTGACAGGTCTCAGAAAATCGAAAGCAAACAAATTACTGCGTGCATTAATGGCACCTTTACTTAGCAAAGGCGTCCCCGTCACCGTTAATAATCTACACGATATCTATTTACGCTAATTTTTAAAATTACATAATTATTATTCATTTTTAATGTGTGTATTTATCATTGTTTCTCGATTTTCATACACTCAAGCCAGGGGCTTGATTTTGATTGCAAGGAAAAATTACTATATACTTTTCCCTCCAATTATATTTTAATATAATTTTATTATCTTTCTCTCTCATGTTTTTTATATCTTCTAATTCGATCTTTATATTGACACACACACACACACACAAATTATAAATTTTCTCTTATACTTTTTATTTTAAAGTAATTTTATTATATATCACAAATACTGACATTAATTATTAAGTAGGGTTCTACATTCTCAAAATATAATGATTAAAATGCTCTCGGCATTTTTTAATTTCCATTAACTTCTCTCAATTTTTAAGCTTGTATTTGTTTTAATTTTTTGGTACGTGTTTTAGTGTGATTTTATTAAAAATTATGTAAAAATAAAAAAAATAGAAACAAAATTTTAAAAGAATAATAATTGTAATATATATTTTTGGTGTAAAATTTGAAAACTATATTTATTTGTTATACACACACACACTATATATATATATTATTATTTTTTCAATGAGAATTTATGGTTATATTTACATAATTACCTTTTCATTTTATTTTTTCATCTAATTTACAATCTATATTTTTATATTCTCTCATGTTATCATGTTTAAATTATTTTAATCTTTCAAATTTTTTATTTTAAATGTAAAATCACACATTTTTTTAGTTTAATTTTTAATTTTTCTTTTTTATCTTAACTCTTTTAATCTATATTTTTCTCTTGAATTTTCTTGATATTTATTTATTTTAAATATTCTTTATACTTTTTAATATTTAAACAATTTTATTTTGTATTAAGTAAAATATAATAATTTAATAATTTTTTAATAAATACACATGCGTAGACTGTAAAAATTTTACTTAGTATATTTATGTTCTCTACTCTTTCATTTATTATATTTACTTCTTTCAATTTTGTTTTCGCCTTCTGATCATTTCAAGCGTCCCGCTCCCGCACTCGCACTCACAATCACGAGCCAGCAGTGGTTATTCGTGCAACTAACCACGCGAACAGAGCGTAACGTCGGCATACCAAACCCACTGTCATTTGTCAACTACCCAAACTAACCCTTCGCCCATTTGCGTGGTTGTCAGTCTCCTTATCCTCAGCTCCCCCAAAATCGACTTCCTTTTTCTGTTGTCCTTTCAGAGCACATTCTTCCGGATCCCTCCATGGGTGTAGAACGAAGCCGAGGAGAAGAGTTCGACGGGAACTGAAATTAGCTGCGGCCATGTTTTCCGATAACGTCGTTGTTAGTGACATCATCGCCACCGGTTTGTCTGGTGGGATTGCCTTGTCCTTGCTTAAAATCTGGGAACAGACGGCTAACAGAGGAATTTTTGACCAGGTTGACTTGGTCTCCCCGAATTTTCGGTTTCTTCAATTTTATGCCGCCAATTTAATTAACATGGTTTTGGTTGCCTAAATTAACGATCCCGTCAATAAGGGTTGGAAATTTTACTTGCGTTTTTTTTTTTCTCCTTCTCGTTGCTACTTCAAAGTGGAATAGAGGAGTGGCACTTGGGTAACTTGCAACTTGTAATTTTGTCCATGAATCTCTTCATGTCCCTCTTGGACAACTTAGCTGAACGTTACGAGGAAAAAGAGGGGAAGAAAATCAAGAAAAGAAACGGAAAGAGGAAGAGCGAAGAGCGCTAGATCTGTAAAACGTAAATTAATAAGTCTCTCTCGTAAATGCGAGGGTAAATGGTAGCAGATAATAATCTTTCTCTACTTTTCCCCTGCACAACTTATATTCTTTACGATGCGTTCTCATTCCTCTTTCCAACATATTTGCTCTTGTTTACCCTGTTTTCTTGTTAGAAACTAAACAGGAAATTTGTTCATGTTACCCTTGGATTAGCATTCATGCTTTGCTGGCCTATGTTCAGGTAAGATTATGCCATCAAGATGGTGCTTTTCATGCCTGCTTACCCTGTACTATTAATTGAACTTCTGGTATTTTATCACAGTTCTGGTCGTCAGGGTGCATATTTAGCGGCTCTTGTTCCTGGAGTCAATGTAATTAAAATGCTTCTTTTGGGACTTGGAATATTGAAGGATGATGCCACGGTCAAGTCCATGAGTAGATTTGGAGATCGTAGGTATCTGCTAATGCAGTAGCAATCATTTGTTGAGGCGTTGCTTGTTCTATCGCACCTGTTTCATTTACTTCTTTTATATGAATGATTCATATGGTTGAATCGAGGAAACTTCCGAAAACTCCCATCTAAGATAGATATCTGCACCACTATAGGTTTAGGAATAAGTCAAACTAAGCTTTAAATGTGACTGAACTTTTAACAAATTCCCCTAATGATGTTCAGCGATGACATATAGAGCATGAACGTAAACGACTTTCTTTATTGTAGAAAGTTTGGATTGTTGTAATTTTTAGTCTGTAATGATGATGACTTGAAGCAGAAAATGTGTAACGATGGAAAAATTTTAGGCTCAAATTTCGAAGCATTCCCTTCTTCAGATTCTTCTATAATCAAGCCTAGTTAGTTATAACATGTAATAGAATGAAGGTAATGTTGCTTCCGACTATGTTATCTTGCTATAACTAAACTGGAACTGTTGAATTTCTGTGAATACTTCAGACTGACACTAGCTTTTTAAGACATGCAAATACACTTGATACCACTAGAATTGTTAGTGCATATCTATATTGAACTTTTCTTTCTGCAATGGAATTCTGAGTTTGGCTGTTGCCTTGTGAAAGTCCATAATCCACTAATAGTTAGGCAGGTTCTTTCTAGGGCTAGAGGTGGAGTTGAAGCTTCTAAGATTCTGGTTAGTTGGATAGGAACCTAAAACATGAGAAAACATCATAATTCGTTTTCCTTTTCTCCTGTAAAAATAAAAATTCGTGTGGCTTCTAATATTCCAAAGTGGCTTTTTGGTGTTCAGGGAACTACTTAAGGGACCATTGTACTATGCTTCTACAATCACTTTGGCCGGTGCCATCTACTGGAGAACATCTCCTATAGCTATTGCAGCAGTTTGTAACCTCTGTGCTGGTGATGGTATTGTTTTTAAACCAATCCACATCTGTAAATTTTCACTTCAGTGAATTATTGGATTTGGTAGCACGTTAATTCCTAACATATATAGAATAGAGAATGCTTATCTTAAACCCTCATGTATTATTTGTCCACAAGTCTTATTTTTTTTGCAAACATGCTTTACAGGCATGGCTGATATCGTAGGCAGGCGTTTTGGAAGTAAGAGACTTCCTTACAATCAAAACAAATCCATTATTGGTAGTTTTACAATGGCATGTGCTGGTTTCTTGGCTTCCATTGGGTAAATACTTTGCCTCTTCTACCTGCCTATAAACTTGGTAAATGTTTTCACTGATGGGAAACATCACAACAGATACATGTTCTATTTTTCCTCATTTGGGTACTTGGAAGAAAGCTTTGAGATGGTTCTGGGTTTTTTGATAGTCTCCATTGCTGCTGCATTAGTAGAATCCCATCCTTTAAGTACAGAGCTTGATGACAACTTGACAGTACCACTTGTTGCCGGGTTGATTGGTAGCTTAGTTTTCTGAGCATGTACCGTAGCACGAGAGATTGTTTTCACCTACGTTGTTATTCTCTGGATATGGGAATCCTTCCAATATGGTATTGTGGCACCTATCATCGCTACTTTCTCATTTGAACTGGATGAACTATAACATTGTATATATTTTAGTTGAGGTTCTTGATTGCTGGTAACTTCTAGTTGTAAGATTTCCATGGTTGAACACATCCTTGTTGCAGGACCACTCACGACTAGTGGAAGTAATGTGCTCCACATTCTTGGTTTCAGGATCTTGAATTTGAATTGTCCAAGGTCAGGAGAGAATTGCCTGAGCATATGTCTTGTAAGCAATGAGTGCCAGAATCTTGTCTCCGTCTGTATTCCCTTTTTGTATTTTCTGGTTCTTAGTATTGTAAAACCCAGGTAGTTGAAATTTGTAATTCGAGAAATAATTCATCATAATTCTGGTGATTTCGAATAAAACTGAGATTACACATCTGATTATAAATCCAGTGAATTTTTAATTATGAAGCGCATTAGCACTATGACACGCGATGGAGATGTTTGTCGACGGTATTAAAAGAGGGAAAGGGAAACAAACTGAACCATAAAAATCATGTTAACTATGGAACAAAGTTGGCCCCTTTGTTTGCATTTGATTTCGTTCGATGCCCGTTGATTTTGATGAAGTGGGATAGTTAGCCGAGCTGTGTTTATGTAAATTTGGCGCAATTTTATTAAAATGCAAGAGTGTAAATATTTTCTATCAAAATAATCATATTTACTTGTTTGTATTTCAATTTTACGTGAGAGACGGGGGGAATCACACCTTAATGGGAGGACTCGATCAAAGTGTTAAAATTGTTCGTCTGTTTCTATTATTCCCATTCCGGGTACATTCATATGGCAGCGGCCATCAGCGAAGGGATTATTGTTCAATTATAAAAATGAAAAATACCTCAAACCCAGCGGGTGGAGATGGCCGAGTTGGTCTGAGGCGCCAGATTGAGTTTCTGGTCCACAGATCGATCATTTTTACTCTTAAGATTCCCTCCCGTGGAAAGCTAACCAACACGCGCAATATCTCCGACTGTGAGCACTTCCTCGAAAGAGGGGAGAAAGAAAAACGAATACTTCTTCTGCAGGCGATTAGTCGATGACAATATGGGAGCCGTGAGTTTAAGTTCCAGTCCGGTAGGGGCATTCACGAAAAGCTGCCGCCCAAGGCAGTCCAGCTTGTTAGCCGCGTTGGCGGATTCAGCCATTGGTATCATAATTCATCAATTAATCACCACACTACATAACTATGCTGCACCAGGACTTCATTGCACAGCCAAGTCATAATCTAGAATGACAACAGATGTTTGATGACCTGCCAGCAAGAAGGCGTACACTGCAACACCTGACGTGGCACAAAACAACCACTCGCTACCAATTAATTTATATATCGTATTCCTCCTTTAGAGTAATAAAATATAAAATGGTTCTTAATCGTGTAACATTTACACAATTACAACGAATGGAGTACTGCTGCAGAAAACATCAAGTGCGGAAAGAGACTCCCCAGTATTAACCACACAAGCCAATCATTATTTCATATAGCAATCTGTCCTTGCCGACAAAAGTTCAGCCAAATAATCTTTTTAAGAAAGAATATAAAATACAACAGACACAAACAACATCATACTGAATCAAGCCACCACATGCAGAATCGCAGACTGCAGCAGCCTGAAAGAATATATACTCGGTGAAACATCCAGCTATTCAAACACCAGACAGCCGCTTGCTCCATCTCTATATTGCATCTCAGGAATGGAAACATAAATACAAACGGCCCAGGTAGTCAGCTTGGTGACCTTGCACAAAACATAGGCGCAGATTCTGTGATACTGCAAATGGTGGATTGTCATCTGGATCGGTATTTGGCAAGCTTACCTCCCTGATCTGCTGTATAGGTTAGCATAGACCGTCTTTGTTCGATACACAAGAATCAAGCTTAAAATAGCTGCAGCAATGCAAAGCCCACACATGATCAAGGAAGTTAGGAAGAAGCAAATGGTTCCTTCGCACTTTAGAGGTTCTTCAAGATACAAGTAACTTGAAAAAGATGACAACAAACTACGATGTATGAGATGGCGCCCATGAGCTTGTTTCTCTGCCTCTCTGTCGTATATGCTGCTTGCAATCAGTCCAGAGAATATTAAAGAACCTCCAGGATTCGCTATGGTAACAAAATTGTACAAAGCCCCAAATTTTTTCAAGCCAAACAACTCGGAGATAGCAGCAGGTACTATCGCCCAGTGTGCCCCATAACCAAGTCCCACGAGAAGAGTTCCCACGTACATTGCCCCAGGCCAACCCATAGCAAAGAAGAAATGGCCAAGTGCCATAATGACTTGGGCACAGACCATGGCTAGATGCCTTGGGTATGAATAGTCCCTGCTAGCAGTGAAGCAATTTGGTCAGATGGATATGATCCAAACTAAAGAACATATTGTACAAAAGGTAGCTGAAATTTATACCTGACAATTTTCTCAGAGAAGAAACCGCCACCGACACGGCCTAGAAAATTCCAAATGCTGATCATTGAAACAAATACATGGGTATTTTCATACCCCAAAGACTCGCTCATCTGGCCCAGATTATCAATCACAGTCAAACCAGAACCAGAACCTAACAGAAGAGAGAAAAAAATGAGCCAAAAATCAGCCTTTATTAATGCCTCCATCAAAGTGAAGTCCTCCCCTCTGCGTGGCCTTCTTTTCTTAATTCTAACTGCTCCTATTGCAGCAGCTTGAGCTAGTTTCGACTGGAGTTGAGCAATTCTCTTTTGTCGCTCCGAAGCAGGAAGCGTATCTACTTCGTTTGGCTTTTCATCTTCAACTTCACTAAAAATGATTTCTTGAGCATGCTCCTCAGGTTCGCTAGTCTCTTGATAGGGGGGTTCAGGCAAGAGTGACTCTTCCACTGGTAATTTTGATTCCTCAGAAAAAGTCAATGTGACCGGGATAAAAATGGGAATCAACAAAATCACAAATAAAACCACCGTGAATATTGTAATCACACTCTGGCTAACATCAACTAGATCTTGAACAAGCATGACCCCCATCAAATAAGCAGCTAAAATGAGGCATATGCTGTAAACAACTGAGAAATTAAACCCATCGGATGACCTTATTTGTCTGTGACCTCCAACAGGCCTGATGATGAACATCAGAGCAATGGCCACCAAAGTTGGCCCAACTGCAATCATAAATATCATTGAAGCATGGTCCGGATAATGGATCAAGGCATATATTTGTGTCCAAATTGCTCCACTCAACCCAGCAAAACCCTTAAGTATCCCCACAATAGGACCGCGGCTTTTGGGAAAGTTTTGCACACAAGACACCAATGCTGCTGTATTGAAGTAGGTCTCGCCATTTGTTCCAATGAAGATCAGAATGCACATCTGCACATGAATGGAGAACGAAGTCGCTGAAAACAAGTAAATAAAAGGAAAAAAAGAAAAGAAAAGAAAAATTGCTTTACTTTGTAGAGAGCTGAAAACATCAAATATCAAGGACTTTTGTTACTAAAAACAAAATGAGAACTCCAAAATAGCTTCGATTTAACCTGTTGTTCAGTAAAAATCTGAAAATTTGAAGGAATTTCTCCTGTGATACTTGAAAAAAGAGTGAATTTCCGGTCAAACACAAGATAAGTAGACAAATATCAGAGTAATGTGGACAATTTAGATATTTTTGCCGACAAAGAAGAGGCACAAGAGCTACGAAAATCCAGAATACGCGAGCACATAAAAAAATATATTCAAAAAGAAATACTCAAGAATGAAAATTACACAAGCAGAACAGAAAATTCTAAGGTCCAACGACCCGATGTTAAAGCTCAACTCAGATGATAGCACTTATCTTATCAGAATCTAGAGAGATCGATAATCTGCATATAAATCGAAAGGCAGAAATTTTTTCAAGATCAATCCC
The DNA here is from genome assembly GCA_019155195.1 of Avicennia marina. Taxonomy (NCBI): domain Eukaryota; kingdom Viridiplantae; phylum Streptophyta; class Magnoliopsida; order Lamiales; family Acanthaceae; genus Avicennia; species Avicennia marina. The sequence goes on from CM032765.1 coordinate 14,235,698, forward strand.
AAGAAAAAGCAGTCTTGATTCAAAATTAGCAAAAGGGCCTCAAGCCAATAAATCCGAAGGCTCAAAATATTGATGAAAATCAACAGAATGTAATACGATACTCACGGCCCACAATGGCAAGACAGGAACTCTACCAGTGACCACAAGCCACAGCCAACCATATCCAATAAAATTCTTTAGGGCGCCGACAAGAAGAACACCCCACGGGGGCAAAAGATCACACACAGTACCAGCAAAAATCCCAAAGCTGTCACCCAGATCTTTTGCCACCCCCAACCTCGCAACCTGCCTCTGATTATAGTTTAAATTGCTCTTCACAGTTGGTGAGATGCTACCAAATAAATATCCAATCCCGGCGCAAGACTGCAGCCACATTGCAGCCACGAAAACCAGCCATCTGTTACCGAAGAACGAGGAAAGCCTCTCCGAGAAACAGCCCATTTTTTCCGTTTTTCAACCGCTTGCAAGTGAATCTAAAGCTTAGCTTTTTCCTTGATTTCCCAGCAGACAGGGCGTGGAATGTTGAACTTTCTTTCGGAGAGAATCAAGGCAAGGTTGTGAGTTGATTTGGAGAATTGTTCTCTTGCCCCCATTTATCATGAAGCCGGGCGTGAGCATGGAAGGGCCCACCGGTAACGATGGGTGCCGTAGAGAAAAATCGTGCGCACATTTAATTTTATTTCACACCTGCCCTAAAAGATGGTCGCATATGCCGATGAAGTTGAACCCTATTCCTATTCATTCTTATTAAAAAAATTTTACAAAATAAAAAAATTTACTTTATAAATTTTATTTAAATTTAAATTAAAATTTTTTTCTCTATTACTTTTATAACTCATTAATTTCTTCTAAACATTATAATATATTTACAATTAAATAAATATATATATCTCTATAATTTTTCTTCACACATTAACATATATTTTGTATTTTATAAACTTATATCATATTACATCATTTAATAATTATTATATATTGAATATATATAATTTAATTTTTTTCTCTAGAACTTAATACTAAACATAACATTTTACGCATTCGAATTGGCTATGTTTATTTTTATTTTTAGATTTAAAATACACACTATTATCATTATATTTTTTTAATTTTCTCAATACTTTTTTTACTTTTACACTATTATTAAAAAAAATACAATTATAACCACATGGCAACAAATAAAAACAAACATAAATTTTCCTACCCGTGGCAATAAGAAACCAAACATACCCACAAATTTTATCATATTGTTTTGTAAGAAAAGTTTAAAATATTTTATCTTAAAACTATCTTAAAACACGACAAACATGTTAGTTATCTTTGTTTCAAATTTAAAATCATTTATCATTACTTTTAAATTTTACAAATTAAATATTTATTATACATATATTATTAAAATTCAAATTCAAATTTATCATTTTTATTCTTTGTAATTAACTAATAATTTTTTGATCATTAGAATTATTTATAATTAAATCAATACTTATCTCGATAACATTTTTTATTATTTTCTAAATTTATATAATATCATATTATCTAATTATTATTATTATATATTAAATATATATAATATTCTTTTTCTCTCGTTCAAATGTTACAAATCAAACGTGACAAAGTTTTCCTCGCCCACTGGGAAACAAACATAGGCATTTATTTTCTATCAAATTTATTTGAATATATTGCAATCATGACGTAAAGTCACCTTCCAAATCGCAGGACCGCGACACGATCATCTCTTAAGTACTAAAAAGAAACTTTTTAAATTTCTTTTTGTGTACCTTATTGGCATGCTGGAGGCAATCTTGGAGTTTGAGTTAACGTGCATCAAAAAACACAAGACATGGTGGTGAATTTTCCCAGCCAAGAGACACTCGGTCCCCTATCAACTTTTCCTTTTTTTAAATACAAAATTAATTTGAATGATAAATTACTTTTTCTTGAATAAAGTTTTTTGTGATTAGCTTGAACTCGTAGAAAAGTGGAATCAAAACTAACCTATAATTTTTTTTTAATAAATAGAACACGGATCCATTAATGGTACTGGTATCGAATTGCCTTAACTTGCTGCTAATTCCCTTTTTTTCTTTTTATCTAATTCACAGACCCTCTATATAAAATTTTAATTCAATGTTTATTTACACACAACAAATGACGGGCATTGGCAGACAGTCAACGAAAGTGTACAGATTTTAACGTGAAAAAAATGTGTTCTTATTTTAGAATATTCAAAAGTAGATCCATTCGAAGTTTAGACGCACAGCCTAATTGGTTCAAAAAGTTAAGACGGACACGTGGGTCATTGTGTCTAAATTGTATATACGGTATTTACATAATGTTATTAAGTTCATAAGATTCTTTTGACTGTACAGGATCAAATCACAAACAATTTTAAATTTGATTGTTTTATTTTTCCTAATTTTTTCTTTCCTCGTTTTCTCTTTTCTCTTTTCTTTTAATTTATTATTTTCATTTATAATATCTCTCAAAATTTCTACTTTTTTTTTCAATTTCTTGTACTATGTATATATATATTTTTTAATACTTTCAATATAAATAATTTTTTTTGTTGTTTAAAATATAATAGTTTTATGAATTTACACTGATATAAAAACAACTGGTCCCTCAAACACGTAGGTGTGATCCCATTTCCAGCTGGATTATGTCCGTCGTGACATGTGGGGACCGACTTTGTGGGCCCAACATGACATTAATTTGATATCCTGTTGTCCAAATTTTTAAATACGCATGTGCATATATAGTTGGATTTATTTTCCAAACGTAAACCCATCTTAAAGGCTAAGGACATTTCAACAAATTATTGTTCAAAGTATTTCAATAGAAGGAAAAACGTGGTTCCAAAATCACAAAAAAGGCTGCTTGGTTGATCCCTCTGTGTCGGTAATATGACGAGATTACCCTAATTTTGTTCAATGTTCTTTTCAAAGATGAATTAGTATCAGTCAATGATGCACAGCTTTACAAATCAATGATGAAACGTGGCGGAAGGGATTAATGTAATCTGTTATATTAATAGAATCGAGTGACGTCGACTTCTGCGTAAGAAAATTACAGGACGTGAATTACGTGACTTGTAGCGGGCGGCCAATCATTTGACGGAAGTCCGATGAGGCGGGCAACACAATTCCCGCACGGCCCCAATTCGTGTCACTGTCTACAAACACAATCAGCGTCCCAGATGCAATGCTCGTGTCCTGTCCACATTTCCGCTGCACTCCAATTGCCTATTTTTACTAGTAAAATTATATATTCCACACATATGTAAATTTATTTGATAATTTTTTGCATATTTAGATGATAAAAAAAGAATCTTTAAAATTGAAATTGTAGACATCAAAAATAAAGAATGAGATTATTTGAAAAAAAGAGAGGAATTGAGAGAGAATATAGACACAAAAATAAGAAATTAAAAGGACGTGAAGAAAAGAAACAATGGTTAAAATAAAGATATAGTCAAAAAAAAGTAATGTCCGTTGATGGCACATGCGATTGTACAAGGTCATTTTAATTAATTAAGGTAATAGTGTAAATTTATTAATTGATAAAAATGTTGTAAATTTTTAATATGAAATCAAATTAACTCCAAACACGTAATAATATAGTTATAGATATAAAGTAAAGAACAAAAGTAGAGCATTTTAATAATTATATGTTCGTGTGCTTGGCCATTTTAATTAATGGTGACGTTGTAAATGTGCTAATTAAGAACAACATTCGCGACTATAATTTTTTAAGCATGACTTATTTAAATAAATATTAGAAAAAATTACAATAGAATGCAATTAAAAATACACATCACGAAACAAAAAAATGTAGAAAAATAAATATATTGACTGTTATTTCTTTGAATGAAAATAAATAATTTAAAAAACGTACATAATAAAATTTTAAAAAATAAAAATCATACTATGTAAGTTTTTTTAAGAAATATATTTATTTTTTCTAAACACGTCTCAGTTGAATTTTTTCAAAACTAAGATCTATCTATCCGCGTATAATAAAAATAATTTTGACAAATTTAAATTTACCATTTTAAAAAAATCATACATACTAAAACTTTTTCAAAAAAAAAATGAAAATATAATTATAAAAATTCAAATTTTAAATAAATTTATTTTTAATATGGGTCATTTAATTTTTCTAGAACTACAATGTATCAATGCATATATAAACAAACTAATTTTGCATGAAATTTTAAATTAAAAAACTTTACAATTTCAATATAAATTAAAATTCTTTATTTAATAATTTTTGAAAATTTAAACTGTGCATTATTTGATTGAGGTATATTTTGAAAAGACTATTGTGTATCAATGAATAAAAATGTACTTGAAAGTTAAAAGTACTTTGAAATAAACAAAACACAACAAAAAAACAATCAAGATATAGTTTTACATGTTTAATAGAGGAAAATTTTAGTTTCACGTATATTTGAATAAAGGCAAATATGTAAATTTTCAAGTTGGTTTAATAGAGGAAAAAGAATGGAAAACATTATAATAAATTGCAATTAAAAAAATTACATCACAAAACAAAAAAAATTCCAAAAAGATAAATAAATTGATTGTTATTTTGTTGAATGAAAATATATAATTATAAAAATTCACACACAATAAAATTTATAAAAATACCAAGCAAACTATATAAGTTCAATTTTTAAATAAATTTTTAATATGCAAAATTAATAAAAATCATTTAATATTTATTTTCAAAACTATGATCTATCTATGCGTATATAATAAAACTAATTTTAAGAGAAATCTTAACTTTATAAAATTTACAATTCAAAAAATACATACATACTATAAATTTAAAAATAAAACCTAACTGTATAAGTTCAAATTTTAAATAAATTTATTTTTGATATGCAAATTTAATGCGAGTCATTTAATATTTGTAAAATTATAATCTTTTCATGCATGTATAATAAAAATAATTTTGAAAAAATTTGTAGATTCACAAAATTTACAACTTTTAAATAAATTAAAATCACGGGATTCATAAATTAAATTTCTTTGTTTGTTGGCCTTTGGAATTCTAAATGACATGTCATTTGAGTGGGTTAATTATTTGAAAGGATAGACATATGTTAATAAATGCGATAGTACTAGAAATTAAAACAATATGAAGTAAACAAAATGTGGGCAATTTGTACATCTATATAATGAATAAAAGTGATGTTCAGATTTGAGATTTCAATTTGCCAAAAAAAAAAAAAGAGTAAATATTTGATTAATTAAAATTTCAATTTTCGTTTGCATAAATCAAATGAGTTTTTAAGTTTCATACAGCTATGATGGTTTGTTAGTTTAATGCGTTAAATGTAACAACACACTTAAATAACTAATGTAGTTTATTGGGTCTATACCATTTACCTATTTGTAGAAGTTATTGGCAAAAATTTGACAAGCAATTATTATAATATGTTTTCTTAAAAAATAACAAGTCCACCCTCTTGAAAAATTAAAATGTAAATTTCAAAATATAAATAATTATAATGATATATATATATATATATATATATTATTCAAAATCCAACCAAAATGAAAAAATACGTAGTTATGTTGAATTCTAATTTATTTTGTATTGTATTTAATATTGAACATTACTAGATGTATATGTGTGAATCCATAGAATTATTTATTACAATACACACGTGCACACACACACACACACACACACTAGGTCTTATATTTATATAAATAAAGTTTCTTTTGAGTAATTTGAGCAAGTGATTTGATTTTAACCAATGGTTAACTAGAGAAGTACTTGAATAATTAAAATTAAGAGGATATCATCCGCTTGCTAAAAATAGAAGAAGAAGAAGAAGAAAAACTGAATATCATTTGTTAAATATTCTAAAAAACATAGTTTGCTTTTTTAAAAATTATTTCACTTCTATATTACAAAGTAATATTGGTCATATTTTTTAATATTATTTAAAATGATAATGTTGTGTAATCTTTATTTGATATTGGTTAGTTTTTAGTATTTGTACTTAAATATTTCAATTGTTTTTACATTTACTATATATATATAGATGTATTGTAAAACGAGGAAATTCCATATAATTTTACATGCAATTGTTTGCACGTAATGAATACAATTTTGAAAATTTTATCGTAGTTATGTATGAAAGTGAAATATTCTTTTACTATTAACAATTTTTATTATAAAAAATTAAATATGACTAGTCCGTACACAACACCGATTGCGCCATAGTAAACTTATATATAAAAGCTTGATTTAATTGGGCAGTTACTGCTATGGCGTATGGAAACAAGCATTTATGTGTGATTTTGGATTATATACAACGCATTCGCCTATTATTCCTATCTTCATGACTGGATTGGGCGTCCGAGCTCTGTGCCAAACACGTCCATTTCCTTGTCCTTGTTCCCTTGAGTAGGTACGCTGTACACATCGCGTGCGGTCTTTCATTCTTATCCAACATCACCGTAATACACACACACACACACACGTGTATATCTATTGCCATACTATATTACCGTATGTATACTGTATAGAATGAGGAGATGTTAAGAGAAATTTGAAAGTATAATTATGAAATTGATCTTATTTGTTAATATAAAAAATGATAGAAGGTAATTTAAATAAAAATATCACTTTCTAACATTTAATACACACACACACACACACACATTCTCTTTAATGACTGAATTAGTTGCAATTCAAAATTAATAAATTTATCTCTTGATTTTTATATTATGATTTTTTATCGGTTAATTTTAAATGAAATTAAGGGATTGGAATAAGTAGAGTCAATGTAATTAATTTTATCTTACAAATTTACGGCCATTATGAATGTTAATTTATTTTAGTATCTTATAAAATTGTGTGTGTATATTGTAATTATTATTCGTACACGTACACGTATCGAGTACGTAGATAAGAAATTTTTTTTGTACAAAATAAATTTTCACATCTATGTCGATGCTAATTTCTTTTATTTTTTTATTCATTTTTTTCCGCCCTTTTCACGTGGCTCGTAATTTATATTTATATACTCTCTAAAATACAATTTTCACTATCAACGACAATGCATATTTGGTTGGACAGCCATGGGCCACAGGGTTCCTGTTTGGCTACAAATTTTGTACTAAGGTCTCGTTCAGCTCCAACAAGATGATTCTTAATCATAGGTTTTAATAACGTAAAATTTAACTGTTCCCTACAAAATCACGTTCTTTGCTGAAATACTTTACTTAGGTGGGGCAAGGCCAGAATGATTTTCAAACCCTGGTCCATGAAGAACAGGGAAGCACAGCTAATGAAAAATGCGAAAGCAACCACAAACAGCTCCCCAATTACCAGGTTCCCAATTTGTGTGGACCGTAGTGTACTAGATTGCGATGATAATTTGTTGACTGCTGCCGTATCTTTTTAATTTGCTTGACCACTGCCTCCAGTGGTTGCCTCAAACTGGTTGGAGTTCTGAGTGCGCATGCCTGTTCACGTCACGTGTAAATTTTGGCTGGGCAGTAGTGTTTCTCTGTCCATCTCCATTCCATTTCATTGTCTTGGAATTGATAGAACGTACGTGAGACGGGACATACGAGCACATGAAACGGAAAGATGAGAAACTTCACAAGGCCACTCAATATGGACTTCATATTTACAATACTGTCTCCTCTGCTTTTCTTACGAATGGAAATAGACAAAACATCATCACTAGTCACTGATGCCACTACTGTAAAGAAATAGGTGTCCTTGAGTAATGCTTTGGAATAGAATCCCGATGTGGGCGTCGGGTTCCAGAGCCTTTCGCCACAAAAATAAAATGTGGGAGGGGAAGATCTAATCATGAATACTTAAGCCACTCCTAACTCTGTATTATTTTTCATGTTTATCAACAATACCCTTTCCGTGTTTAAAAAACTAAATCAGTTATCAAACCAAAATATTTATCACTACTATTTCAATCAGTGATTCTATTTGTATTATAAATAATAATTAATATGTTAAAAAAACATAATAGAATGAATATTAAAAAAAAAAATACTTGTATCTAATTTTAAACATTTTTAATTACTCTAATAGTTAAATTTATTACACTAGTACAATAAAAATTCCACAAATATAAAAAGAAATATTAATTCAATAAATAAAATATAAAGACTATAAAAATGATATCTTAGTACAATATTTAACCAATATATTATAGAATTTTAATAAGATTGCACGCGCGCGCGCGCGTGTTTATCTATTCAATATGTATCTGAACCAAAAAAATCATTGAACATTTTGCAAGACAATTCATTTAATCCATAAAATTTTATTTATGGAGTGGAACAAATTGAAAATAGATTACAATAAAGAAAATGAAAACCAAATTAATAAGAAAAAACTAAAATTTAAAAATCTATTCAGTCATAAATTATTCAATTTTTATGAACCACATCTAATTTACTTGATTTAACCGTTCAATTAAGGTTTTTCTTGGTTTTATTTAAGTTTTTAGATCCTACTCCAACTTTGTTTGAACGCTTGACAGTGAGACTAGTTTAACCACTGTTTTTAAAACACCGACCATGGCCAGATAATGTTGTCTGGGTAAAAAGTTGGATTGAATGTGTATGGATTGGGCTGGACAAGGCGTGGGCTCATGTCCATACCAACCTCTCGTTACCCTTCTCCAAACCCAACGGAAGATTTGTTTTGCTTTGCATTCTACTTTTGTTACATCATAAAAGTAGTTCTCGAGGGGTGGTGGGCCCCGCATCGACGACAACGACTACGAGGTTCCCTCCATCCAACGATTCGCGTATTTTTCCAGCTAAGCTAGAAGAAAAAGGTCCGAATTCTAGAAGTGGCAGATATTTGAGGTGCGCTGTGGAGCCCTGTCCCTGCCGCCGAACCAAATCCCAAACCCCTCGATATGGATCCGGACGCCGTGGCGAAGGCATTTGTGGAGCACTATTACACCACTTTCGACACCAGTCGGGCCGGACTCGCCAACCTATATCAAGAACGCTCCATGCTCACATTCGAGGGCCAGAAAATCATGGGATCCCAAAACATCGTAGCCAAGCTCACCGGCTTGCCGTTTCAACAGTGTCAGCATCAGATCACCACCGTTGATTGCCAGCCGTCGGGCCCGGTCGGCGGAATGCTCGTGTTTGTGTCCGGTAATCTCCAGCTCGCGGGCGAGCAGCATGCCTTGAAGTTCAGTCAGGTATTTCCTCCAACATCTCTTTGTTCTGCACGCGTCCGATTTTGCATAGAAGACTGAAGAGTGGTGTGATCATTGCCCAATTGGCCATTTAGTTAATTAATTTAATTAGGTTTAGAGGCTTAATTTGATGTGCTTTTGCTTTGCTTGACTTGCGCTCAGTTACTGTTAATTTGTTGATTTATTTGTCAAAGAGACGCCTAGTTACTCTTCATATTTCATTTTGTCGCCAATACATTTCTATCTGTCTCATGAAAAGGAAAATGTGGCGGTAGCTAATGTGTTAACACGCGCTACACTGGCCTACGGGCTGCTGTAATTAGGCGAATCATTGTTGAATAAATCTTTTGAATCGTAGAGACTAGAGACTAAACGTAGGGCCAGTTTACAATGATACACATTGACAACAGCTGCAATCTCTTTAATCTATAACCTACACGACTGGATGTTAGATCTTTGGTTTTATTCTCCTAATACCACATACGATTTTTGCACAGAAAAAAAATGTACTTGGATTCATCATGTATTTTGTAAACTGACGAATACATTAACAAATTTTATAAAGTAATTTGAGTAGCCACATAACTTGGAGATTTCGTCTTTTCATGTGCATTTGTCGGAGTAAATGCTGATTGCTCTATCTATTCTGGTGGATAATCCAGTGCTGCAAAGTACTGCTTGAAGATGTGATACTGTTAAAACTTTTTCAAGAAACAAATACACAATTTAGAGTCAGTAAGCTTTGAGGCTTCTATAAAAGTGGACAGTTCCTGAATGAATTGACTTCTAAGTGTGTAATAATTAGCAAATACACTTAATTCAACATGCGTAAATTATCATTTTTTATATCAGTCTGTTGCTTCTTTTTTTCCTTGTCAATTTTGGTGTTGTTTCATATGCTGTTTTGCATGGCAGTATCAGTGGCCCATTGATGCCAGTGGACTTTTGTTTCTGCATTTGGACATTGTTATCCATGATGTTAAATGCTTGACAATTTGGCTAGTTGAGGTATTTGGATTGACGATGGGGACTATCAACTTTGACTTTCAAATGCTTTGACACTCCCATTGTCTTTGAATCACCTAAGGTGATGGATATGGTCAATACTTGAAATATGAAAACTAAATCAAGCTTATCAAGTATTGCTGGATTTACCTGGCCAAGACTTTCACAAAATGAAACGAATTGGAATTTTTTTAAACTTATAAATAAATGCCTTTGAATTAGTGTATGGTTAGTATTTTTCTTGGGATCTTTTGTGTCTTGCTGACTTGATGTATCTTGTGTAGAAAGAAATACACCAAGTTGTCATTCAATTTTGCTAATTTTCTGGGAATAGTAATTCTAGAAGGCAGGGGGTGTGGCTTCCTGCAAATGGGCTTAAACAGGTCTTATATTTCACCACGGCTACTTTGTTGTGCCAAGCACACATGCTAGATGTGTTGTGCTGCATCATTTGATGTTTTGTTTTGTGAGAAGTCGGCTGGGGCAAGTTACTTGACATATGCTGCTTACTGTTAGAAATGGAATGCTGTTGTATCTGTCACCATTATATAAAATTGCATAGTTGTCTTTATGGGTCTTAACCAGTGAATTTTGCATCTAAACTTGAAGTTTAATGTCCTCGTTTAGTTAATTTGTTCTCTTAGCTTGATTTGGAATGCCTGCTTCTATAAAGAAGTGCAGTGGTGTATTTGTAGTTGACCAGTTCCTAGTTGAAGCATAGCCATTGCTAATGCTCTATGATCTATGCCGTTATCAATGTGAAAATGTGCTGGCGTTTAATTTAGAATATAAGCACTAAATCTCAACATTCTAGTTATGGTTTCTTATCCCTAGTAATAAATTTTTTTGTTGCTGCTTGTGAAGCACAAGACAAGCTTGTTTGGGCTGCGAAATGGTTATTATTTAGGTTATTTAATAGATTTTGAAAGTCTTGACATATGGTAAACCAAGGGAGAGATGGAACGTCAACTATTGAAGCTGAAACTTGTAATTTATGGTTTTCTGGTCTACTTTTCATGTTCCTGGATAGGTGGGGGCTTAGGGCCATCTGATTTTTCTACCCTGTACCTTGGCATCCTCATATTTGCCGCTGTTTTTTAAGATTTATTCCTTAGTACATGTTCCTGGACCTATTACCTTGCGTGTGGTTGTGACCTTTTCTTTTTGTTGAACAGATGTTCCACTTGATGCCTACGCCCCAAGGAAGCTTCTATGTGCTAAATGACATTTTCCGCTTGAATTATGCATGATTGTAAGTAATGACAACAGAAACTCGACTGAGAGTTGAAGAACTGCTTTGCCTTTAAAATCTGCACTCTAAAGTTGATTATGCTGTTCGATAATTATTGCTTTTGATTCACCTGTTTGTGGTTTGTGTGTTCTTTTTGTCCCGTCATGATGATTTGAGACTAATCCCTGCGATGAAGGGACGAATTTGATTATTTTAAAGCCTGTATGGAAAGTTTAATTGAATTGTATTGTGCTATATCACATTTCATTTCGTGTTTTATGTGTTCCAGACACGAGTTTATTTAGTTGGGAACAAATTTGGGGGATGCCAAGTAGGCGTGCACGTGCACACATGTCTCCAGGGCTTCATTTGGTGGACAGAACGTTCACTAGCCGAGAGCTTGAAGTTCCGTTTAAAGTTTTGGGCTTCAAATCATCAGCATGCAGTTATCAAATATTGTATGGTATAATGACAAGTGCCTTCCTTCCATGCAAAATTGAGCTGCAATTGAGGCAAATTCTATGTTCTTATGCGAGCCGTTTATGTTATGATTTACAGGATGTTTGGCTTAGCATAACTTATAAAATCATGAGGCTTATAAATTTTTTTTAAAACTTATAAGTTTATATATTTTATTTTTAAGTTAAACTAATAAAGTGTTTAGATAGAGATATTTTATAAGATTTTATAAAAATTTATAATTATAATTAATTATATTTTGTTTAATATAATAATAATAAAAATAAATTAGATATTATTAATATGATGTAATTTAAACTATTTATATAATTCGTAATATATACACAAAAAAATTAATTTATCAAATATTCAAAAATTAGTTGGAAAGTTAAACGGCTTATTTAAGAGAGCTCATAAAGTCTTTTATAATATGCAGAGTTTATAAATATTTTCATTAAAAAAAATTTATTAAACACCTTGAAAAAATTCGTAAGATGATTTAAAGCTCTCTTAATCTCAACTGGTGATGGCATTAAATTAAGAAGAAATCTCGTACGTCATCATGGGCGTGCTATTGGAGGCAAATCCTGAAAAAGAGGCGGCGGCATCAGAATTTTGATCTCCAAATCTCACGTGCTTCCCCACGTAACGCAGTAATTACACAAGCAACCAACCATAAAGTGTGATGTGAATCCAACATAACTTCATTTGGTAAAGCTTCTCCTTTCCCAGCTCATCTTCCCCTCTATTTCTATCCCGACTGCCGGTCTATATGATTAAGCCCGTACCCAATCCGTTTGGCACACACTGACCACTGTAGCCTAACTCTGTTGGATTGGAGAGAAGAAGAGGCATGACGTCGGATTGGGGCCCGGTGTTCGTAGCGGTCTTGCTGCTGATTCAGGTTCCCGGCCGCAGCCGCTTCGTTGAGTTCGGGAACTTCCAGACAACTGGAATTTCCATACTGGTTCATGCCATTCTTTACCTTGCTCTCATTTGCATTTTCCTGTTGGCTATCGGCGTGCACATGTACATGGGCTGATGCAGATCTGCTTCAGTCTCTCTGTCCTTTTATATTTTCATTCTTCATCACTGCGTACCTGCGTTTTTTGAGTCGGACCTTTATTTTCTGTGTGATTGTTTTTGTCGTATCCTTTTTCCTGGCCACAGCCATTGAAACAACCATCAGCTTATGAGAGATTTTGCTGGTTTGTGTGGCGTTTAGGCTTCATCTGAACAGACTCGAGAAACATTTGAAACCCAGTTAATGTTGTTCTGAACTTTCACTTCTTCGATCATTCTTATTAGTTTTCTCGACGGGGGAACCCTATTGATTTTCCTTTCTTTTAAAGACGAGGGGAAAAATTGTATATATGTGCCAGTAGAGAGATAACCGGACCAATGAATTACAGTTCTTGGTCATGCTAAAGAAAAGTTAATTAGATATCGTTTGTCAAGCACTTAGAAACTGTAAAACCTTTTTTGTATTAGGCCCAGAGACGAATAACTTTATCTACGCTTTTATTACTTATAACATTCTCCTTTTTCGCCTACCAAATCAAGAAAAGTGCATGATAAACATGTTTAAACCAATAGAACAAACATTAGAAGGATTATTCTTCGACATATAAAAGTAAACAGCAATAAAGAACCACCAGACAGCGAAAATGTTCCATTCATCGCTGAAAAGAAGCAGCAAGACAAAACTGTATTCGCTTACAAGAATTTTTTATTGAATTTCATATGGGGTTGGGGTGGCTTTCAGCGTCCTAATAACACTTAAACTGACATTGGACAAGAAAATCATATTGTTTTAAATTTAACGTCTATAGGAATAGTTAAAAGTGAATTTTTGTATCCATTTTGTTCTATATTAATCATTGTGATCATTATGTAATGATTTATCTACACATAATGATTTATCTACACATACGTATTTTTAATAATATTTTATATTGAACAGTATAACATAAATACAATGCGTGTTGTACCAACTTTTTTACGTTTTATATAATATATGTGACTCATGAACTATTTTTATTGATTACATATTAAAATAACTTTATATTCATATTTATAATTTTTTATAAATAAATTTTTTTTAACTCAATTATATAAACACATATAATAGTTTATGTGATTTAAGAGTTATATGTATATGTATAAAGTACTTATCAAAATATGATATAAAAGAATTAATATTTTATTAATATATATGAAAGTGTATATATACAATCATAATATATCTATATCTAGAACCCTTTTGTTAACTATTGACATCAAAGGCCATGTCATTAATAAAATTTGCCTGATAGGTGGTACCCATTTTCTTCACAGTTTTATTAACAACGAGTGAGTCTGCTTAACTCACCATAGTTGTATGTGAGGACGTAGGCGCATTTTGATAAAACTGTGTAGTGTAGGAAGATCATTTCGAACCATGTTTTCTGAACCAATTCACCTTTTATTCTTTTTGACTATGTGTCTAATTGATTTCATACCTTTATATTTACAATCTCTATTTGAATTATACAAGTTGTTTCTTTGCCTATTTTTGTGTGAAAATGTGATCAATTTATTTGTATGGAATTTTTGATATATATATATATATATTATAAGTTACGCACATATTTCACACCATATGAGGGCAATATATATATATATATATATAAAATGAAAAAAGTGATGTTTAGATAAAAAATTATTGCGATTTATTAGCTTCAATTTACTAGATGTATATTACTTAAGTTTTAATGCGAAAAAACACCAATTGAGCTTAAAACTGTCTAAATTCAAATGTTGTAGATGCAAAAAATTGCAGGCATGTAAGTATAAAGTGAAAACTGAAACTTTTGAGGTCTCAATTTGCAAAAAATGTAAATATTTGATTAATAAGTTTTAAGTTTCGTAGAGTGATGAAATTTTGTTAATTTAATGACTTGTATGTAATGATAAAATTAAATAACTAATCTAGTTTATTAGGTCTATACTATTTACCTATTTGTTAAGTTCTTCGCAAAAATTTGACAAACACAATATACTTTTAATTATTACCTATATTTTATTAATTATTATAATATTTTTTCTTAAAAAACAACTAGTCTGCCCACTTGAAACCTTATAATGTAAATTTCAAAACATAAATAATTATCATAATGTATATTTATTACTCAAAATCTAATCAACATGAAAAAATACTTAGTTATGATGAATTATGATTTATTTTATATTGAGTTTAATATTGAACATTAATAAATGTATATATATATATATATATTATATTATGTGTGAATCTATATAATTATTTATTACAATAAATATACTAGGTTTTTATGTACAATAATAAGATTTAGTGTAAAAGAAAACTTATAAGTAATTTTTTTAAAAGTAATTTAGCAAGTGATTTTATTTAACTAATGTTTGGCATCTAAGTATTTACATCTTTCAGAAGGGAACATCATCGTCCTACAAAAAGAACCCTATTGAATATCATTTTGTTAAAATTTATTTCACTTCTATATTAATAAGTAATATTGATCATATTTTTTTAATATAATTTAAATAATGATGACGTGTTATCTTTATTTTGATAATTATTCGATATTTTTTAGTTTTACAGGCTTAATGTTAGAACTTTTAATTTATTGAAATTTAAGCATGAAATTGATTGGCTTTTACTGTTTGATTTCGAAAGCATTTACATTTACTATATATATATATATATATATGTATATATATTGTAAAATGGGGAAATTGCATATAGTTTTACATTGTATATAACGAATATAATTTTGAAAATTTTATTGTCTTTTATTAATTTTTTATTGCAGTTGTGTGGAAAACATTATTTTACTATTAACAATCTTTACAATAAAAAATTAAATATAGTCAATCTGTAGATAATACGAGTTACACCAAATAAATTTATATATAAAAGCTTGATTTAACTGGCATAAACGAAAAGGCTGTTTCTGCTACAAGTGTATTGAAACAAACATTTATGTGATTTTGGATTAAATATAAGGAGCTCGCCTATTATTCCTATCTTGATGACTAGATTTGGCCTGTGAGCCGTGTCCCATACATTCCCCTCTGTCTTTCGGACTTATCCAACGTCACTACAATGCCCGCGTACACACGCGCATATATCTACATACAGCTCTTTACTACATTACCACGTGGAGAGCCGCGAGCCACAGGATTCTTGTTTGAGTGGCTACAAATTTTGTACTAAGGTCTCGTTCAAGCTCCAGCAAGACGATTCCTAATCGTTAGTTTTAATAACACAAAATCTAACTGTTCATTGGTCAAATAGTTTAATCAGAATGACTTTCAAACCCTAGCGAGGGCATCATGGCCAATAAAGAGAAAGGAAGCACAGCTAATGAACAATGGGAAAGTAACCACAAACAGCTCCCAAGTAATCAAACGGGTTGGCGATTTGTAATACTATGGGCTTGGGCTGTCATGTTTTACATCATATTTCCACAAATTAGCATCACAGCCCAATAGGGACGGCTATTGATATACGACCTGTCATTTAGAACATCAAACGTCCTACAAATTCTGTTTCAGGTTGTATTTTTGAAGGAATAATTAGAGAATAAAATTTACATAAGATTCATTTCCACCTAAATTATTTAATCTTGTACTAATTTTTCTGTTATATAATAATTTTATCCAGCAGCTTGTTCACGTGTAAATTTTGGTGGGGCAATTGTGCTTCTCTGCCGATCTCGATTCAATTTCATTACCTTGGAACTGATTCCAATTCCGACGTACGACATTCAAACACATGAAACGGTTGTCGGTACCCACTATGGACTTTATTTCTACAATCCTGTCTCTTCTAATTTTCTTATGACTAGAAATAGAAAAAACATCATCTCAAGTTGCAATAGCTTATTGATAGACTGTGGAGTTGAACTTGAGCTCGAGATTAAGCTTTAACTTAAAAGAAAAAAATTCAACAATATAAAAAAGGAAAAACTCAGCAATACAACAAGTAAGCAAGCTTTAAATTAAAAGAAAAAAATTCAATAATATTACAAAGAAAAAAATCAGCACTACAAGAAGTAAGCATCAAATTTGTGACCCGTGTCTTTTCTACCATCAGATTTAGAAACGGTACCGAGTCTTGATGAGCTCAATGTAAGGCGTGTCAAGCGAATTTGTTGGTGTAAAAGAAGCAGACTTTGCAGAGTCTATAACTTACACGACTGGATGTTAGATTTTTGGTTTTATTCATCTAATGCCAAATACAATTTTTGCACAGGAAAATGATGTACTTGGATTCATCATGTATTTTGTAAACTGATGAATGCATTAATAAATTTTATACAGTAATGCGAATAGCCATGTGACGTGGAGATTTCTTCTTTTCATGTGCATTTCTTCTTTTCTGTCTATTCTGGTGCACAATCCAGTGTTGCACCCTTCTGCTTGATGATGTGAAACTGCGAAACATTTTCAACAAATAAATACAGAGTTTAGAATCAGGAAGCTATGAGGCTTCAATAAAAGTGGATGGTTCCCGGATAAAGTGACTTCTAAGTTCGTAATCATTATCAAATATGCGTAATCCGACATAAATAAATTATCATTTTTTATATGATTCTGTTGCTTCTTTTTTCCTCGTCAATCTCGGCATTGTTTCATATGCTGTTTTGCCCGGCAGTATAAGTGGTCCGTGGATGCCAATGGGCTTTTGTTTCTGCATTTGGACATTGTTATCCATGATGTTAAATGCTTGACAATTTGGCTAGTTGAGGTATTTGGATTGATGACGGGGACTATCAACTTTGACACTCGCATTCTATATCTTTGAATCACCTAAGGTGATAAATATGGTCAATACTTGAAATATGAAAACTAAATCAAGCTTATCAAGTTTTGCTGAACTTGTCTGGCCAAGACTTCCCTAAAGTGAAATGAATTGGCTTTTTTTTTTTTTTTTTTTTTTTAAATTAGTAAATTAATGGTTTTGAATCAGTATATTGTAGGTATTTGTTTTTCCTTGGAATCTCCTATGTGTTGCTGACTTGCTGTATCTCATGAAGAAAGAAATGCATGGGCTTAAGCAGGTCTTATATTTCACCATGGCTACTTTGTCGTGCCAAGCACACAGTAGATGTGTTGTGCTCCAGCATTTGACGTTCTGTTTTGTGAGCAGGTGCAAGTTACTCGGTATATGCAGTTTATTGTTAGAAACGGAATGCTGTTGTCTCCTTCACCGTTACATAAAATTGTGTGGTTGTCTGTATGGGTCTTAACCAGTGAATTTTGCACCTGTCCAAGATTAGTTAATTTGTGCCATTTGGAATGCCCGCTGCTATAGAGAAGTGCAGTGGGGTATTTGTAGTTGACCAGTTCCAAGTTGAAGCATATTGTTGTTGCTACTGTTCTATTATCTATGTTGTTATCAATGTCAACATGTGCTAGCATTGAATTTAGAATATAAGCACTAAATCTCAACATTCTAGTTATGGTTTCTTATCCCTAATAACAATTTTTTATTTTTATTTTTGGTTGCTGCTCATTAAAATGTCAACCAATGAAGCTGGAACTTGTAATTTGTGGTTTTCTGGTTTACTTTTCATGTTCCTGGATAGATGGGGACTCAAGGCCATCTGATTCTTCTAACTTGGCATCCTCATATTTGCCACTGATATTGATATTTGTTTCTTTATGATATTACTTGTTCCTGGACCTATTACCTTATGTCCGGTTGTGATCATTTCTTTTTGGTGCACAGATGTTCCACTTAATGCCTCCGCCCCAAGGAAGCTTCCATGTCGGGGGCAAGAATCTGGGTTATCGAGAGATCTACTAGTCCCTCGCCAGTCATGACCAACGGATTACAGTTCTTTGTCATGCTAAAGAAGCACTTGAAAGAATCTCACTTCTTTTATATCAGTCCCAGAAACGATAAACTATATATATCCAGGCTTTTGTTACTCACAGTATCACCTTCACCTTTCTCGCCGACCAAATCAATAAACATGGTAAACGAACAGAACAGAGATTAAAAGGATTATTCTTCGACACATAAAATTAGACAGCAACAGGATAAATATTCCAGGACCAATGGAATCCTAGGCATAGATATGTATATCGAGTATGATGAGTAACAGAAGGAGAAGCAGACCATAAATAACAGAGTGCAGCACCAAGGCTGGCACGCTGGTCTTCATGTTAAGAAAATCCACAAATCTATCCTTTCCGGGAAGCTGGAACACTAATCCAGGGGACAGGAATGCAAACAGTGTGGTGGCTATCATCACCGCAGCATAGTCAATCATTTTAATATGCCCTCCTTCCTCCTCTTTCTTTCGCAACCGCTTTCAGCTATTTGGTTCTTGCGATGATGATATATGGTGGTCGCGAGGGGAAAAAAGAAAGAAGAATATTAAAAGGGGCTTTGGGTGGGACACCGTTTGGCTTCAAATTATACTTGAGGGAGAGCGAGAATCCTATGACAAGATTGTGAGGAATTTCGGGAAAAGAAATTGATGCTTTTCCTCTTTTCTTAAAGCTTTCTGTTGGAGATCGGCTTGGTAAGAGCTAAGTTCTGTTACAATTGATATCTAATCACACAATCTTGAAGGTTAATATATCTCCGGGACTCAACAGAACTGAAAACCTATATGTCTGTCTATCTATATCAGTATCTACATAGAAGTACGAGTTCCTACAAATAAGTTTCTTGCAATTTTTGAACGGTCTAAAATAATTAATTCTAAAAAATTAGTATAGACATAACTAAGTATTAAATGGTGTGTTACTGGAGAAGACACAGTCCATGGCTAATCACTAAATCCGCGTTAACTTATGGAACAGGGAGAGGATTCCCATTTTCTTTACCATAAACTAATCTTTAGAAAGTTGTGAAATGAATCCCTTTACAGTCACTCTTATTGTGTTCTGTTGTTTTTTAGAAAGTTGTTAAGTGAATCCCTTCATAGTGTAAAAACGCTCACTCTTGTTGTGTTCCGTTATTTTTTTCGGGTTTGTATATAGTTAATTTTGAATTAAAATGGAAATATAAAAGGGATGAGAATTATAATAATCCCTTTTAACCAACACTCAACTTTAAAGCTTAAGATCACAGAGTAGACTTAAAAATACTATGATTTATATATCATGGTGCTTGTATTGCTATAGAACGTTGAAAGCATATGAATTATGACACTTGGAATTTTTTTTTTTTTGAAAATTTTTCAAGAATTACCAATAAAAAATAATTTGGTTTATTCAAGAACTAAGGGTTATGTTTGCTTTGCTTCACTTCTAAAAAATACACACACTTTAATTATTATATTTTTTAAATTTTATTTATTTTATTTTTATACAATTTTTTTTTTTAAAAATACTTAAAAACAGGCATCTAAAACCAAAACCAACGTAACCAAGAATTCTAGAATTTTTTAATTAAATAAGTGTCACGTACATTTTGACGTGGTCTTGTTAATTTTTCATTTTTTGTGTTGTACTAAATGTCATGAACATTTGTTTTGAAGTTGAGTTCATGTTGATGTGACGTAAAACATTTGATAAATATATTTGCTGACGTTTAATTCCACCATTCATGGAAGTTTACATTTCAATATAATTATTCTTGATATAAGTGTTTAAAGCATGTTATTGCGCATACATATTTTTCATAGTGGTGTTTTTGCGCATTTAATGAAAATTAAATGGTATCTAAAAGAAACTTACGTTATGGGTTCTTTGCCAGCAATTTTGCAAACTTGCAACTCATTAGTTGGTAAATTAAAAAATTTTATTTGAATTTTTTTTCATTATTCTCAAATAGATTTATGATTTTGTAATAGTGTTTTAATTAGTGTCTAAATTAGTTTAAAAATAGAAAAGAAATCATATTAATTGGGTTTATTTAATTCTTCATCTAATATCCTCTTTCAATTATTCGAAAGCTAATATGATGATATATCAAATTTAATTTTTAAATAGTTTGATCATAAAGAAAAAAAATTAAGAGATATATTTACATATAATGCTTGTTCAATGTTATTTATCACTATCATATTACTATTGGTCTACAGTATGCCACCACAAGTAAATTTCAAATTCATCCCATAAACTATGAAACAAAAAAACAAAATTATGTGCACCTTATTTAGCCTCCTTCATAAAATGTAAAAACTATATCTATTCATAACTTAAAGCTTTATAACTAAACACAAATACATTTTTCTTATTAAATTTATTCACAGTTATATATATATATATATATATATATGTATATGAAAATAATATATATGAAGTATGAACTTTTTGAAAAAAAAATCAAATAACTTAGATGATGGCTTTATATTATAAATTGATAGTCGATCTAAAAACATTGAAAAAGTTTGTGTTTAATATGTGTGTGTGTGTACATAAATTGTGTGTGGATTGTGTGAACATGCATAAAGCAATAGGTGTGATTTATATTAAGTGAAAAATTAAAGTATTAAAAAAATTAATTATATATTTTAAATGCACAAGAAATTAAAGTTAGTTTGTTGACTTTAAACTCCTAAGAAAACAAAAGATATATTTTTTATAATATTACCAAATTTTAATTTTTTCCAAGATAATTTTTAACCATATAAGAAGATTTATAGTAAAAATTCAGAAACTAATCAATTTAATTTTTTTTATTTTAAAATTAAATAAAACTCGAACAAGACTTTCTAACATTCATCCGTATCGCACAAAAGCAAATTAAGGCAGAATTGTAGTCCATCCCAAAAATAACAAGTTAAATTAAAACAATGCATTGTTTATTTGTGTAAAAATAATCATGTAAAACATTTTAATATATAATACAAATTATGACATATTCAACTTTATATTTAAAAGAAAAGTATAAATAAGCTTGAAATTTTTTTGTATATTCTCAAATTGTTCTAAATTTCATGCTTAACAAGATTTATAATAATATGTATTATATATCATATTAGGTGTGCTAGAAATTGAAATGCAATATATACATATAAGAAAAGCAAATATTGTAAATAAATTTGTCTTAGAAAAGATGACTATAGCACAATACTACATTTTATGTCAAAAATTTATTTATAAATGTAAAATTAAATTAATAAATAAAATTCTAAAAAATAAAATATGGTTATGAAACACAAGTCTATTGTTGCAAATTTATATATAACATAAAACAATTATGCACATTCAGCTACATGTATTTTTTTAATTTTTAATGATGTGAGAAGGGAGTTAAAGATAAAAGTCGATAAAGAGTTTAGTTTCGACAAACTTATTAATTTATGTTTTTTTCTTCCTACTTATATTGAGAGATAAAACTTTATAATGCTCATATTTAATAAAATAATTTAAAAATGGTTAATTTTTGTTCAACATTCAAAATTAATTTATTTTATGGGCTAAAAATGAATTATAAGTTATACATATGTGTATCCTCTGTATAAATATAAAGTTAAAAATAATATTGTCAGTATTACCTTTTACAATAATCTTTTAAGTTAAATTGTAAATAAATTCTATATTATATAATTGTATATAATTTATATCATGGCATTTAAGAGAAGAAAAAAATTGCTTCCCTACCAAACAAGCTTTCAAATTATTCAAATAAAAAAAAAAAAAAAAAAAGCAACAAAGCGTACAATTATCGAATGATTAATTAAATTAAAGAATATTTCTTTGACTAATTTATGGGCTATTTTTATAACACTTTATTAATAAATTTGAAGCAACATGTATTATATATAAGATATACTAGCGATGAGAATACAATCTAGGCATATATGAATAGAGAGAATACAAATAAATATACTTAGATGATATGAATATAGAAAAATATTCGTTGTAATTATTCCATATGCCAAAACTTTAGGTACAAATGTAAAATAAAATTAATTAATAAAAGAAATGAATAAAATTCTAGAAAAAAAAAGTATGCTCAATAAATATTTGCTTATTTTGCAAAAATATAAAATTCAAACAATTACACATATTCATTTGTTATATACTTTTATAATTTTTAAATATATGAACAGGGAATAGGAATATAAGTTTATAAGAAGTTTAGTTATAAAAGCTTACTAATTTGCATTCCATACTGAAAGATAAGTTCTAAAATGCTTATGTTTAAGAACATGATTTAAATTTAATTATTTTTCTATCCCATTCAAAATTAATATTGTAAATATTTTCGTTTGATATAATTTTTAATATTAACCGATCTATAATGATGATGATTATAACCCTTATTATACTAAAAAATAATTTAAACAAAAGGTGCTATTGAAATTTGATTATATTTAATATTATATAATAAAAATATAATAATGAATTTTTTGATTCAAAAACTCTCTCTTTTCTTCTTTTAATTATAACTTTTAAATGTATTGATTTTTCTGATGAATTCAGTTTCATGAAAAGTAAACATAGATGTCTTTCTAATCATATATCATATGATATAAAAAAATTTCTTCACGGTTATTGAAATTAATTACTATAAAAAATTGTATTGGTGAATCAATAAATATAAATTAGTGGGCATTAAAACATGAAAAAAGTTACATCTAAATTATGTAAGTTTGGATGTGTAAACTTATATATCCAATAAACTGAAATTTAGATAAAACTTTATATCATTAATCTAATTTCCTAGAAATCAAAATGAAGGTAAAATTGTAGCATATATCAAAGTTAGTAAGTTACATCAAAATAATATATCCTTTATTTTGCATAAAAATGATAATATAAGAAATTTCAATATGTAATACAAATTATAATTTTTTGTATTTCATATAAAAAAGATAAATAATCATGATATGGTATCACATAATCTTTTCTATGTTTTCATATTATTGTATATTCTAAACTTAACAAGTTTGAGGTAATATATATATATATATATATATATATAGTATACAATAACAATTAAAGTATGATCTACGTATATAAAAATGAAAAATATGACACTCACCAACTATCACCACAAGATGTCTGAAACAAACAAGTAGTATAGTTTATAAATGAACATGATAATAAAAATACTTTTACTAAAACTAATTAAGAAACAGAAAATCCAAATACATTAAACAAATTGATAGTTTTACTTACACTACTTATTCACGCACAACGACTAGTTTATTAGAACTTGCATGTTTTTAACGTCAATATCTATGCACATGCGATAAGGCAAGGAAAAACAGGGTGTGGGAGTGCATTCTTTCTTGAAAAGGTGATGGGACGATATTCGGTTAATCCGCGTCCCCGCCTCAAGGAATCCCCCAGTGATGCAATCATGAAACGCGTCCTAATTCAGGATGTGGTTAGTGGACGCTGAGGACTTTATTCGTCGGCCTGAGTTTTGTGACATCTTCTTACAAGGTAGTATTGTATATAAATTTCATAATGCAACAGTATCCCACTAACAATCTCACTTGATATTCTTTAATTACTTCTTATAATTTAATAATAACATTAATGATGCTACAGAATTACAGCCAGTTAATCTTCTTGGCTAAAAAAATAATAATTGCTTTTGTGCCCAAATAATACTAAGATGTAAGACAAAGAATCAATGGGCTTGTGGGCCTAACATCATACAAAAATATAATGTAGTTTTGACGTCGGTGGGTTGTATGGATTTATGCTAATCCAAACATTATGGGCAATTTCATCAAAATTTTGAATTTACAAATAGTAAAAGGCCCCACAAATGATTCCGAAGTCGCAGGCATTAAAAGCACTCTTTACCTGTTGTCGGTGAGCAGGAACCTTTTGTCACTCCGTTGCTCTTTATTCCACCTCAAATCGAATCTCAAGCCATTTATTTCTAGCTTTTGCTCGGGGGGTACCGGAGCCAAATCGATCGTTTCTGCACAGTAATGGCGGACTGGGGGCCCGTGCTCATCGGGGTGGTGCTCTTCGTACTCCTGCAGCCGGGACTGTTATTTCAGCTTCCCGGAAACAACAGACAGCTGGAGTTTGGGAGCATGAAGACCAACGGCAAGGCAATCGCGGTTCACACCCTTATCTTCTTTGCACTGTATGCTATTCTAATCCTGGCCGTTCATGTTCATATTTATACCGGCTGATTCGGTCGCCTTTTCGTCGGAGCAAGATCCATGTACTCATGTCGCATAACACCGTGGCACGGCCACCCTGTTCTGTTTTCCCCCCTTTTCTTTTCTGGGTTTGATGTCGCTCCTACTTTTCTTGGATGGAAGTGTCTTGTAATCTCGTGGGTCTTTTCTAATTAGAACTGTTAATTCAAATATTGCCCCTGCGATCTATTTTCCATTTTACTTTTTGCTTGCAAGGGTTGCTTCACACCCACCTGGATTTCACTAGTGTTAATATATATTAATTTGGGTGAGAAGTTGGGTCACAAGTCATTTGGTGCTGCAAAATCAATGAGCTGGAGTTGGGGATGCTGCTTTCTAGGAAGTGCCTTTGATTAAAAGGGTTTTCGCAAGTGTGATCCAAAGGAAATAACTTCGTCTTAAAAAAATGGCCACCATCTAAATAGTATTTTTACGAGGTCATATGTACCCTAATACATTAATCTATCAATCACATGATCAGATTAGTGCCACAACTAGAACTTTGATTCGTTTATCAGTCTGTATAGGCACTTCTCAGATAAAACGTTTGATGAACTTTATTCAGCAGACCAAACAATCGATCAATTTCAAGTCATGTGTTGCCAATCTAATGCCTGAGGCATTGGTAGGTAACATAACCGACTGTCTACTCATCATCCTCTAATGAAGAAAACCAAGAATTTGCTGGCACAAGTTAAAACATTCCAAGGTATAAAAGAAATAACTAAAATCATGCTTCACCAGAAGCTACAAGGAGGCACACCCAATTTATAGAGACGCATGCAGAGTGGGGTACGGAAGCGCTTGTTTTGTGGAAGATGGTTCACGGGTAAGCTCAGTCAACATGTATATGAACTCCAACGGCAATAATCAGGATGGTGTAGATGCAAAAGTACAAAACTGCATGTACCAAGATGGAGATGCCACTGGTGTACAAGTTGCCGAATTCGACCACCCTTGCCCTCGCCGGTAATTGGAAGAGCAACCCCGGCGAAAGGAGGATGAACAACACAACAGCCACCACCACCGGTCCCCAGTCAGCAGCCATTCTTCCGACTCAGTGTTTATTATGCGCGAGTGTGGGAAATGGTTATTTCTTAAGGCCAACAAAATGTCTTCTGTCTGGTGTTTGTGTGTGGTTTTTAATACCATTCTTACTGATGCCAATAAGTAGAGAGATGCCTTCTTGTGCTGGTTGATTTTTCTTGATGGACAAGGTGCTGGGGATGCTAAACTTGAGGAGGACAGGTCGTGGTGGTCGGTGGGATTTAAGAGGGGGCAAAGTATATTATGCAATGGGATTGCTTCTTGGGAGGTCAAGAGAAGCAACTCTTAGTTCATAAGCTTTTAGTTATGCTTTCTTCCATTGCTCTTGAAGGCGGGAGCTTATCAAATATCAAGGATACAGGTATGGGTGTGTAGTAAGCTGAGATTGTAGAAAGACAGTACAGGTGGCCAGGAAGCGTGTTTGAAGCCTCGTTTGGGGAATTCTTGCTCGTGGGTTTTGTTGACTGAGTACGTGACACGCACATGAAATGCCGGGTCTTCGATGTACGAAATTTCGGATTCTTGTTGAGGGAGATATGATTTGTTGTAGGCCCAAGGTTGTAACTCTAGGCCTGAATCTGGGGTTATGTGCATGAGCGATTAAATTTAAAGCCTGGCCACACCCTAAAGAACTCCAAGAAGCAAGACCACGAGGCCCATTGAGAGTGCAACATATGTCTGCCGGCCACCTTTGATTTGTTCTACTAAACAGGGGCGACAAATCCAACGTGGCGGCATCGTTCACTACTGCCATATTTTTAAGTCTTTTCTCTTTGCCATTGCTTATTTAGGAGCAAGGGGAAAACTTCAATCCCCTCTTGCGTCTTTTAGGTGTATAAAAAACAATTCCTATATATCAGCTAAATATAGACCTTTTAGTCTATATATCTTAGAAATCACTGAGGAAGTGGAAAGAGGCGCTGATGGCGGATTTGGCACCAGTGCTTCTAGCAGTAATATTATTCGTCGTGTTATCTCCGGGACTTCTGTTCCAGCTCCCCGGAAAGCGTCGGCCCATAGAGTTCACCAACATGCAGACAAGCGGCCTCTCCATATTAGTTCACACCCTCATCTTCACCGCCATCATTACCATCCTCCTTATCGCCATAGGAGTTCACATCTATGTTGGATAGATTTATTGGTCCTGTGTATGGGTTCTCCGTTGTGGACTTGTGGTAGGTGATGTTCTTTCATTTGTTTCAAAGACGTTTTGTACGTCAGTCGATGCTCATCTTTTTGATCCAATTCAAGGCACAATTCTTGATATTTGGTAAGACTAATGTTCCTCATTCTCACACTCCAAGCAGCAAGAAAATAGGAAGAAAGGTAATTAGTTCGTTGCAAACCTACCCCCTCAATAAGAAAAAGGAACAAAGGAAAAATGATCCTGCATGAAAAGTCAAGCTGCTGGCTTCTAGGGAAACTACCAATTTTCTTAGGAACTTCTACACAGTCCGAACGCAAAGAAAAATATGTAAGCACTGCAAAAGGATATATGTATAATCTCGGTTGTATCTCATCTCTAAATCATAACTCACACGTGATTTGGATGGATACAGGTGAAAATGAAAATTGATATGAATAAAGCACATCAATGGAGAAGCACAGAGCTGTATCCAATCAAACTACAGTGGACAAAATGTTTCCATAGCATTAAGTTATTACCATAACATTCTGATTTGAATCTAAGCAAATGATGTAAGAAGTGGCTAACATCATCGCCCAAAATTCTATCCTTTATCTAGTTTTGGTTCAGTGATGTACTTGTTTTTCCCCGACACTTTCAGGCTACAAAATGATCTCTCGTTTTGGTTCTTGAGGGAATGCCTCAGCATGCATAATTCCACGCTGCAAAAGCACACAAAACATACAACTTTGTTTCAAATATAGACCCCATGACAGATACTAGGCAATCCAACAATATGGAAGAAAGTGAGATGCGCAGGAACTAGATAATGCAGATCCATGTCATAAGCAAACAAGGTGATGAACGCCTCACAAACGATCTGTAAAAGCGCTATAACTAATTCAAGGTCTTCTACAGAAAGAAACAGCCGAAGGGACGGCATTTTGGAAATATATAAACCCGAATACAATTAATAGGCAAAAATAACAATCAGGACATGTCCTGGGATGCTTTGGCAAAACGTGATATATTTATTCAGAACTTGGGAAACATTTATTCATAATCAAAGCATGGAAGCTGTAGGTAGGTTACCGTCAATTCATCCTGGAACTTGTAATATATTAACGCAATGAAGAGGGCATACGTGAATTGCTGATTAAAGCAGCTACCTTGAGAACTTTCATGCTAGAAATCTGTCAAATTGAAATGGCTTTTCAGCCGTTCCAAAAGATAGTACCTGTTTAGCACATTTTTGGCACGAATTTAGAGCATAAATAATATTATACAATAATTTCATTCCAAATTGGAATGATCTTTTTAACTGTTCTAATTCTGTTTCAAATTTGGAGTGACATTATAACTCGTTCTAATTTTGAAACAGCCTTGTAAACACTGTTCCAATTTTGGAATGATTTTTGTTGCCGTTCCAAAGTTTGGAATTGCTTTTGATTAGCTATTCCAAAGTAGTGTGACAATTTTTAAAATTAGGTGCCAAATCAAGATACAGATGATGATGATGAGAGGCTTGAGTAGTGTGCCATACCATTTAGAGTTTTGATTCTTCTTCCCTATGCCATGTTATTGTTATAATACATGTGATATTTTTAGATTGGATAGTTGGAATATTTTCTTTGTGGTAATGAGTTAATATAATGATTGTATGCTTTTATATTTTAGTTGATACAAAAGTAGAGATGAAAAAATATTTTTGACAATTATTGTTTAGGAATTATAGGCTAATATTTATAAATAATGCTGTATTTTTGCCAAAAAATGCAAAAATCAATTTAAATGTGCGTCAAAAAATATCATAATTTATTCCTATACATTTGCAAAAAATTCGTTCCAAAGACGTTCCAAAATAGCCGTGCAAATCTGTTCCAAATTAAACTATGCCAAAGCTACTCCAAAGTAGCTATATCTAAGCCGTTCCAATTAAAATTATGTCAAAGTTGTTCTAAATGAAACTGTACCAAAGTCGCTCCAATAAAACTGTGTCAATGCCGTTCTAAATAAAATCGTGCCAAAGTCGCTCTAAATGAAACCTTGCTAAAGTCGCTTCAAATAAAACCGTGCAAAAGCGTTCCAAATACATATTAGGGCTACAGTAATTGGATCGACTTTGAAATGGCTTTGGAACAAAACTTTGGAACGACTTTTATTGGAACAGTTTTAATATGGAACTTTGGCACGATTTATTGTAATCGTGCCAAAAATTTGGAACGACTTTTATTAACTGTTCCAATTGTTTGGAATGGTCTATAAAAGCTGTTTTAAAAATTTTGGAATGCTATGTTTTGGAACGGTAAAAATACCATTTCAAAATTGTTTCAAATTAAATTTGAAATAACATTTACAGAGAAATCATGCCAAAAAGTCGTTCCAATTCCACTGTTTTCTTGTAGTGTTTGGCAAACGTACATAGTACATAATTATATTAATTTGTCAACAGAAACATACTCAATCACGATAATTACTTAATTATTTGATCAAATGTATTTCAACACTGAATCGAGGTTATTCTCCACCACAACTGCCCTTTAATTAGAGGTACATTGGTGAGTATGGTGCGTGTATATAAATTTAGAGGGTATTAGTTATATGTTTTCTAATCTAACGTAATATTTTAATTAATTAATAAAATATTGTTACTTTTTTTGTATACAACTCTATCATGTATGTTAATTTTGTATGTAACAAAGTTATCTATATGCCTTTAAGATTGTGTTAAGAAAGTTTATTCTTACGGAGTTGTGAATATAAACATAAATTTGTTCGTTAGTACACAATTATTAAAATTGTTTGTTAGTTACAAATTTTCTAAATGAGCATTAGAAAATCAGAATAACTTGCACATTATTTGTTTGCATAGCAAGTGTCATGTCATTTAGTATCAAATATTAACAACAAATGTGTGTAGATACATCATTGTAAAATAAGTATTCAAACATTAATTCAAATAATGAAGTAGACACATAGAATTCACTTTTAACTACTAATGTCTTGTTTCATGATCATATTAAGTACGTATGGACTGAAGACATGAAATAACATAATTGTCTTATGTACATGATGGTTAACGTATTATTAAGTCATAGGAACCAATATCTATGTTGATGTAAAATAATGTCATGAGTCCAACGTGTAGTTGCCTGAATGCGTATCGAGACATGTGTGTTGTTAATAAGAAATTTGTCTTATTATAAATGAGTAAGGTGTTTGTCTTATGTAACTAATAATATGAGATAGAAACTCTTGGTTGGAGTAGTGGAAATTAGAAAGGAGTTTCTAGTGGATGACTATTTCTCTTGTGAGGTAATATCAATTGGTCATGATCGAGCCAATGAGTTTGATTAAATTCATGACTGTCGTTCAATTGAAATAACGCAAGACAAAAAGCCTATATCATATTGTATTCACAATTAGAATGGTTGGTATTATCTATTCACTTTATCTTAATATGATTATGATATGGATAATAGGTCAGGAGTTATTAACGTCATTCAAGCTATATTTATAGCTAATTAAAGAAGAATTTAGAAAATCACATATAAAAAGATGAAATAAGGATAAATTGATAAATTGTTTTGTGGCTTAAATGAGACTAGAGAAGTAGAAAAGTTTAGTGATGAAATTAATTTGATCGAAATTAAATTGGACCAAATGGATTTCTTATTATGTTTGTTAATGATGAGATTATTAATATGAAACATAATAGGTCATTAGTTTAATTAATGAGATTAATTAAATTAAAGGGTAAGATACAAATGAGATTATTGAGTTCCTATCATATTCTTTAATGATAAGATTATTAACTAAAAACATAATGTGCCATTTATTTAATTAATGAAGTTAATTAAATCAAGCAATATAATTTCAATGGATTTTAATTATTAATGCAATTAATAGTAAAAGATGAAATGTGCTTGGATTAATTAAAAGTTCATGTAGTAAGTTCATAGAGTCTATTTCTCGTGTATCGAAGGTATTACATATGTGGAAATAAAAATCACACATTGCAAAATATTGTGTGTATTAAAAATAAATAAATTTAGAAGAGTTATAAATTAGGATATGTGTGTGTATATATACACACACACACACACACATATATTAGTTTTTACCTAAAAATTCGTTTGTCCCATCCTAGCAAAAGAAAAACACAATCTAGCCTCTTCTTTTGTTTTTCTTTTTGCCCAAAAGTTTTTCATATGTAAAGGTGATAAGGTGTTTGGTTAAGATTTCTTGAAGGAAGGATTTGGAGATACTTATTTGCGTTTCATCAATGTAGGCAAACTAGTGTTGTGACATTTGGATCATGCATAGGCTTCTCATGAAATTAGATTCCAAGAAATAATTTTTTTTTGGGATACTTTATTGTTACACGACAAAAATAGTTTGATTCTGAAATTTTATTCCAAAAATATAATTTTATGACTGTTTGATATTTTAAAATTATAAATTTACGCTCAGTGCAACCCAACAACCTCGCCCTGGAAGGATTGATGGATATTTTAATATATGGCACTGGCCACTCTTGAGTTATTAAGGTGAAGTTTCTGCGACTATACGTCCATTCCAATATCACTCCATTTGTATCTTTAGCCTCAAGAGATAATATGCATATAATTAAAAGTATTTTAGTAAATCTATTACAATTAAATTCTCTTACATGTAAAAAAATGTGGAACATAGATAGATAGAGGCTAGGGCTGTACTTAGTTTTCAAAATAAGTTGAGTAAGTATCTGAATTAGTAAACATGACACGCTCTTTACATGTGTAAAATTATTTATAAATTATATTACTTAATATAGTAACACTAAAATTATTTGATAATTAGAGGCATGCTGAAAATGAAAAATGGAAATGAGACGAAAGGAAAAAAATTAGAAAAAAGTAGGAGAAGAAACAAAATAATGATGAAAAATAAGACACAAAAGACAAAAAAAAAATAAAAGAAATGAACGGATAACAGAAAAGGGGGGCGGAATAATTCTGTAATTTATAAGACAGTGCAGTTAAAATTAGAAACGAAGTACAACCGAGCGAGTATAAACAGTTAATCCACGATATTAATTACCAGAGCATGAAACTAAATCCCATTAATACTTGCAACCCGCGCTCCACTTACATTTATTTATAGATTCAGAACTATATATATAATCAGATTTTTACATATACGCATGTCTTCCCAATCAATTATAATTATAATCTAGCGTCGCCATAAATGAAAAACTAATTTAACAACGCAACAGGGTCAAACCCC
This sequence comes from Avicennia marina, assembly GCA_019155195.1. Taxonomy (NCBI): domain Eukaryota; kingdom Viridiplantae; phylum Streptophyta; class Magnoliopsida; order Lamiales; family Acanthaceae; genus Avicennia; species Avicennia marina. The sequence goes on from CM032765.1 coordinate 14,268,145, forward strand.
CGAACGGAACCTCTCCTGAACGCTGGAAATGTATTTCGAAGCCTTGGCGTCGACGCCCTCGTCCTCAGCCAACCCGCCGTAGAAATTCTCCAGCGCGCCGTAGGAATCGCGGTTCCGGTCCGCAGCCACCACCAACGCGACTTTCGGCGCCTGCTGAGGAAAAACCTGATCCTGGTTCACGATCAGGAAGCCCATCGGGGATCCGGCAGTGGCTGAAGAAGCGGGACCCACGGCCTTGATGTGCTGATTGGCCTTGAATTCGAGAGAAGACGGGGAAGAATTCGATGGGGCGCTGGGCTTGGGAGTCTTGCCGCTGTGTGATTTGGTTGCCCGATGCAGCGACATAATGATTTTGGATGTGGAGAAATTCCTGCGCTTGTTCTCCATTTTCTAAATTTGAATGAAAATAGAAGCGATCAGCGGTTGGTTTCTGGAGCTAGTTTTTGGTGTTGGGTGAAGTATGAGTGATTTGTGAGTACTTGTGCATTGAGGCACCTCCGTATTTATATGCATGAGCAAGTGGTGCTTCGCAGTGAAAACTTAGAGGCTTTCATGGTTAAGTGAGAAAAAGACAGGAAAAAAAAAATCTTACAAGATATTTTATCTTAAAAATAACAAGTGATCTGGTGAGCCAAAAGAACTCATAGTATCGTGAATACTGGGCGTGGACAGTAACATATCAATAAAAACGGTCGAGACGGGGTGCAGATTAATCAAGATTAGAAGCGGTCTTTCGGCAAATTGAACATGATCAAGGATTAAAAGTTGATTACTTACTGGCTGGGCAACATTATACGGTTCCCTTTTATATGTCGATTGTGTTGAGATATTTTTAATGCTTTCTAAGATATGGGGAGTGGACCAAATTGGTTTGGCATGACGATAACATAGGAATAATATTACTGATGATGGATGTTGAATATAATTTAGTTTTTGAATTCTTGATTAATGTAAGAGCTTTGTCCAGTTCTCTTACGCTGTTTTTATTAATTTACTACAGATATGGGAGAGATATGCTTTCTAAATCAAGGGGATTCTCGATAACCAAAGGAGAGAGGTCCCAGTTTCATATAACTTTTGCTTTTTTAGTGAAAGGTGAACACAAAATTGGACCACATCAGATGGATGCGTGGCACACACTTGAATCTTGATCAGTACGTAATTTTTATGTTAGATTTATTATTTTGAAATTAGTTAATAATTAAATTGACTCTATTGATCTGTCACTAATCACTAACCAGAAAAGGGAACAATTCTTAATCGATGAATATATATTTATATGTAGTGCCTAATATGCTCCATTGTTGAGGAAGCTTTTAGCCCAATTAAATTTACAATTTCGAGGTTTTAAGTTGAACACCCTCAAACAATATGCATATTATTTATACATATACTTTTACATTATAGGAAAATTATTAAATGACATTTGATTATTATACAAATTATTGACTGACGAGCGGATAATATAATTGTCCTAAATTTAACCATTAATATAGGCAATGCAAGTTTGTGTGAAAATTTAATAATTTGAAAGAAATAAGAGAAATTATTGTGACACCTAACATGGCTATGTTTGGATGTCAATTACGGAACTTTTCAAATATGTTAGGTGTCCTAATAATTTCTTTTATTTCTTTCAAAATTATTAAATTTTCACACAAACTTTCATTGCCTATGTTTGGAAGAGGGGTTTTTGTTGTACACTATGTTTCGAAAATATTGTATTATGATGAATAGTATGCTTGAAAATAAAGTTTTAATAGGATAAATAATATAATTTATTTAAATATTATATAAAATATATAATAATGATTAAATGACGTGATAGTTTATAGGGATAATAATTATGTTTTAGGGTATAAATAAAAATAATTGTGAATATATATGTATATATAATATATATATATATATATATATATTGATTTGATTATGAACATGTGGATTGATTGAATAATAATTAGTTAGTTATATATATATATATATATATATATGAGAAAGTAAATGTTTAAATTTGAATTTTGATGAAAACATTATTGAATAGTATGTTTGAGAGTATGAAGCGTGAGATGATATTTTGTGGTTGAAAGATAGGTTCCAAACATAACCAATTGTAAATAATATTTACATATCCTACATGTCTTATTATGGCTACATTAAAAATATATAAGAAGACAAAACAAAAATATAATTATTAATCAATCCAATGACAGATTGAATTTCAAGCATGAACTCGTTGACTGACCTGGGAAAGAAACTTCTTCCCTAAATATCTGCCAAACAAATTCCATTGGCATATGGGATAGAATGGCACATTGTATAATTCCATCACTCTATTTTTTATTTTGGCAGATGAGACAAGATCAGGTGAGTGGATAAGAAGCACATCGTTTTCAGAGGATTCCAAGAATTTCTTCTATCCTACGTATGGCACGCACACACTTCATACCAGTGCATGTTCTATATGCTACGACTTCTTTCAATGAGTTTGAAGCTGTAATAAACACAATCGATAAGCAAACTGATAACTGTGTTTTCTTTTAACTTTCTAAATTTAAATCTGAATTGCACTTTTCTTTTCTCTAACGTTTTAGCGTTTTAGATATGTGAAATTATTTTAATCAAAGCCGCAAGCTTTTAAGTTGAGATTATCTAGTTAAGTGTATAACAATAATAACATACGACTGAAATATATACGGTTGGATTTTTGCACTGAGAACGTATTGTATAAATAATTATTGTGATTGAAGGGCAAGCAAGTGAGTGTTTAGGAAACCAGGAAGGTGGATGCGGTTTGCTTTAGTCGGACAGGCACTGGACGTTGACAAAAGTCATGCATGCACGATGCATGTCCGTGTCGCTACTGATCTGGATAAGATCATAGATTCTGCCAGATTGAGATGTACAATATATCGCAATTGTTGGTCAAGTGGCCCTTTTGTTCCTTCCTTTTATTTCTCCCGCTGATTCTTCCATAAGTATAATTTCTAGTAACAAGTATTTCTGGTTTTCCTTTTTCTCATGTATATGGAATCCTAATTTCTATCAATCGTGTCGGGCAATATATTTGAGTATTTTTTGTTGTCTTGGAAAAGTGCATTTGCGGTGCCTTGTAAGCGTTGATTGGTCGCTTCCTCATTAACTTAAAGAACGCTTCCTCATTCATTTGAAGAACAAATAAACAAAAGAAAGAAAGAAGGGGAAATTCAGATTCTTATTGGCCCCAGTAATTGTTTACAAGAGAATCTCACTTTTTTCCTTTATTATTCTCAGAATAGTGGCTTTCAAACTAGGAAAGAATGTCACCTTAATTAGTACTTGCCGTTGATGACTTTAAGTCTATTTGTCTCTAATTATATTGGTTCATATTTCTCAATCTTTACTAACATTAGTACTATAAAATATTGATCATAACGCCCTCCACTGGCCTTTTTTTTTTCTTTTTTCTTTTTGAGAGAGAGAGAGAGAGAGAGAGAGAGAGAGAGAGAGAGAGAGAGGAGTGGGCCATCCCCAATACATGGAAGAGGACACTTTATTGGATTATAATCTAAATGATTATTTTGAATGATAAAAAAAATTATATGGAACAATTATGTTTAGATTGTTTGACTATTTAGAGTGATTATATTTATTTTTTCATTATTACCTTAGTATGAAAATAATTCAATCAATTACATAAAGTTAAAATAGCCATTTCAATGATATTCAATAATTCTAAAATTTCAATTATTTTATCATGACTTTCATGTAAGATTATTTATCATATAATTTAACAATTTTACGGCCAAGCTCTAATTTCATCAAAAATTTTAATTAATCAAAGTAAACATTCAATTAAATTTGATAAAATAATTTATCCGCATTGTTACTCAAAATGAATGTGTCAAAAGATTTTGTCCTATTAACTCATCTTTTTTGAAAATTTTCGGTGCCCATCTTCTTTTATGGGTTTTCTTTGAAGATGGCCTCATATTCCATCAGCCGGTGCTGATTTGATGAGCTCAAAGTAAAGTCGCAAGATAAATCTTTCCAAACTACAAGGAAAAAAGAACTTGGGTCCACATTTTAGCCCATAATGTTTGAACAAACTCGTAAATCCCATTAACTAATATGGGCCGGGCTCAATATTGTCCTCACTCAGAACTAGTTTAGAGGCCTTCCCCAATTAGTTCATGTATCATTTACCTATGTTGTCCAAAACCCTACAAATCGACAGGCTTTGCGATAATGAAACGAATTTGGATCTTTTAGGGGTCTTCTTCCGAGTGGATTTGATCGATACAGTACAATGGCGTTGACGAATTTTTAACTGACCGTGGCTGGAGTGAGCGCCGTGGTATTGCTGTTGCGGAGCGAATGAGCGATGTGAAACAATCGGCCGCCATCTTCCGCCGTAACATCCGTCACATCCGTAACTGGCTTGAAGAAGAGTCCTCTTCCGCCGCTAAATACGCGCCTCAACTCCCATACTCTCTGTATATCTCCATTATTTTTATTCAGTTACCGCTATTGTCATCCGTTTAAGAGCTCAAGCTACACGCTAAGTTCAGCTCTCTCAATTGCGTACCCTTTTGTCGTGGACTAACTAACCGGATTGTGAGTTTTGATTTTTCAACTTTAATAAAGGCAAACCAGATCGATTTTTGTGGCTGAGTTCCACGATTTTTAGTTACATTTTAGTTTACAAGGATCCTGTGGTAAGGTCAGTTGAATTGCCCAATAAGCCAAACTTATTAGTGTTTATTTTTAGGTAGTTCATGGCGGAAAAACTAGCATTATTCGTTGTTACGCCATCCTGCTCATTAATTTTTGTGAAGTACCGTGTTTCCCGGTATTGAAGTTTTAGAATTGGATTGGGATTACTTGGCTCGAATTTGAATTATTTTTGTTCCCTGCAATTCTTGTTCCAACGAGCCTCGTATATACCGATCTGGTGATGGCCTTGCCACACTTCTCGGTATTTTCTCAGTTAAATAACATCACGCATAAAATATGATATTAAAAATATTAATTAAATTAATTTTTATTTATTTAAAAATTTAAATAAATATAATTTTTAAAATAAAATAAATGATTAATATTTTTATTGATAAATTAAACGGTGACAAGTGGTAGGATCCGATTAGAAGTTCAAAAGATGAAGACTCTAAGTGGTAAATTTTTGCTAGAAGTCCAGACAATGAAGACTCTATTAAGTTATTGAGAAGAGTATAAATTCTGATGATCAATAAAATCACGTCGCGTTAGTAGGCTGATACAGCCACTCTATCTCTTTTACAACTATAAATAAGGGTCAAACCTATAGTAAAAGGATAGAAGTTAAAAAGTGAAGCAGTTGAAGAACTCCCAAAATTTTCTTTAGAATTCCTAAGAATATTCAAAGTGTTTTTCGCCAAATTCAAAAAAATTCATTGTTCTTCGTCAAGTTCAAAGAAGTTTATCGTGTTCTTCATAAAATTCAACGAGTTCGTCACCAAAATTCAAGACGTTTTTTATTAAAGTCCTTAAATTCAGCATTTGATTTAAAATCGTGGTATTAAACCTGAATATCAGTATTGCTGAGAAACTAACAACCCTCAAGGACGATTAAGTGCGAGCCCTTTTATTGAAGATTGTTTAAATTTCAAGTTAAGTGTTCTTGAAGGAAGAATCAGATGATTAAAATTAGAGAGCAGAACCTACAAAAATTCAAGTTGATTCAAATTATCTGGTCTTACACCAAATTTTCTTATTATTTAAGAATTTTGTTCTACGGATTTCTGGCACTCCTAGTGAAACCTCTCTACCTCTCATCTCTTTCTTCATTAAATTTTAAGCTAACTTCAAGTTTCAAACGAGCCACTATGGCCAGCATCAAAGGAAATTCTACCAAGGCTACTACCTTAACTGTTGCTGAGATTGCCACAAGAAATGCTGGTGCTGTCATCTGAAGTGTGGCAAGAAGACTTGCATATTACTAGCTAACTTCTCTCCCTGAGGCTGTTGATAATCCGCTCTTTCCAAGTGAGGGCCATAAGGATAACTCTGCACCTTCAAGCCCTCGCTCTAATGCTTTGTTTGCCTCCAACATGGCGTCAGTCATGATGACTAATACTTCAAGCCTGGAGGACCAAATCGCTGCATCAGCTAAGGTTATCGAGGGCCTTACCAAACACGTTAAAGAGTAAAACTCGTGAATTTTGAGGCTAATGAATAAAATAGATGATGTTGAAACCAACCAATAGGCTGAAAAGGCACCTGAAGTGCCTTATGAGGCTAAAGCATCTGCCAAGCAGTTGGCCGATGACCAAAAGAAGTCTGTGATCAGAGAACTCCAAATTTCCTTTGATGGCCTGATCCTTATTGATCAACTAAAAGACTTCAATGAAGGCACCATCAGAAGCAAATTTGATGGAGGCATCAAGTCAACTCTGACATATGCCAAGCCTTATTCAGTAAGAATTGACAACCTCAAGATGCCAGTGGGCTATCAACCCCTCAAGTCCCAACAGTTTGATGGAAAGGAAAATCCCAAACAGTATGTGGCTCACTTTATAGAGACATGTAATGATGCTGGGACATATGTGGACTATTTAGTCAAACAGTTCGTCTTTTCATTAAAAAGAAATGCATTCGACTGGTACACTAATCTTGAGTCGCGGACCATCGACAATTAGGAACAAATGGAACATGAATTACTCAACTGTTTCTATAGCACAAAGCAGACTGTTAGCATGATCGAGCTCATAAATACCAATCAGTGAAAAGATGAGCTAGTCATTGACTACATCAATAGGTGGAGGAACTTAAGTTTGAATTGTAAAGACAGACTCTCTGAAGGCTCAAGCATTGAGATGTGTATACAGGGTATGCACTCCAAATCCAGGGACATGAACTGTGCGTAAAACGCCTGATCCAACGTAGTGGATATCAAGTTAAACCCGATGTAGACGACCACTAAGAAAGCGTGCCATAGTAGCCTCCTTATCTTCCACAATGTTTGCTCGTATCATGGCTATTTCAAACTCCTTAAAATAATTCTCCACACTATGATTACCCCAGGTCAACATTTGTAAGTGCTGATAAATGTCACGGTAGTAATGGCTAGGTACAAATCTCTTCCTTATAGCAGCAGCCTTTAACTCTATCCGTGTATGAATTGGTTCCTCTGCAACCTTTTTACTGCCAGTACACAACTGACCCCACCAGATGATAACATAATCGGTGAATTCCACTACAACTAACTTAACCTTCTGGCGCTTCGAGTAGTGGTGGCAATCAAACATTAATTCGACCCTCCTTTTCCATTCAAGGTAGGTGTCAAGATCAGAACACCCCAGGAAAGACAATAGCTACAATTTCATCCCTTTGGTAGCTCATCATCTCCATTATTTCTTCGTCAATGCCTCCTAGGCGCATCATTATACTCATACCAATCATCTTCTTCATTCGACCCGTACTCCTTCTCATAGGCATGTTGAGTCTGCCTAACAAGTCTGAAAGGACGGCCAAGCCTAGCCCTAGGATCGTCTCGACCTAGTACTGGATTGACTCTTTACCCAATTGGCTTGGGCACTAAGCTGTCCCTCTTCTGTGATGTAGCCTGAGATGCTTCCACACGATCCAATCGATCCTGCATGCCTGTTATCCTATCATACATACCCTTTATACTTCTGGAAATCTTCTTCAACTCTCCAGTGACGGATTCAAACATGAATTTAATCTCATCAAGGTTAGTATCCTAACCCAAATGATAACTGGCAATCCTAGTAAGATGGGGCAAGAACCTCTCCGAATCACAAGGCTCACAACTCTCAAATTAATTTTTTTTTTGCACTCGTGTTTTATCTCCTCCCATGTATCAATCCGCACTTAATAATTGTCTCATGAAATTCAATTCCTTGTGCCCTCCTAGCGTAATTCAAAAGTGGTCTTAATAACTCATATAACATACAACCAAGCCTAAGGCATACATAATATGGATCTACAAACAAATATAGATCAAATAATGATTGGCAATTAATCCACTGGATCCTGAAGACAAGTATTACAGAAGATAACTCAATTCTCAATCCTCCCTTTTTTTCTTTTTAATTCAGCAACCAAACAAAATCTTAATACACAAAACAGTGGCTAAAACAGCTAAACAAGGCCTTACCAGGCCCAGCAGTGAATCAGCCCATTAATGCAATTAAATAGCTTGACCTATCGTTGCCCAAGCCGCTCAATTTCCTCTTCTGGCCTACTTAATCTGAGTTTAATAATTCTGGCTCGATGTGACTCAATCTCCAACTTCCTTCTCGGCCCAAGTCCAGTCCAGAAAAAATATATATATATTTATTTATTTTTTTGGGCTACTGCTGAAACCCATTAGGGTTTCTGTCCACGGTGGCACTACAACCAACAGACTTCCTTTGGTGATTCAACGGCGATGAGGCTAGGGGTTGGACGGAGGTTTTCTAGCGAGCCTCATATTACGTCGGCAGTGGCAATTGAGCGTCGAAGGGTTGAACGATGTGAATACAGGCCACAACCTTTGAAGATTTTGTTTTGCGGGTTCGACGGCGATTTTAACCCCAAAATGGTGGAAGGGGCTTGGGGGTGAACGGACTTGGGGCAGCAACGACAATGGTGGAAGAAAAAACGGCCCGGAATGGTTGGATTGGTGGCGAATCGACGGATTCCAACTGGCGCGTGACCCATTCTTGTCCGAGGTTTTGCTTTTCCCTTTTTTTGACTTTTTGATTTTTGTTTTGGAAGAAAGATTGAGTATTGGATTAGAATCTGATACAAGCCCGCTTTGATACCTAACTAACGCGAACAATCATGCAATATAATCAGAAAAATGATAGTGACGGTGTAATCGAAACCAACTCTAAATCTAGGGACGTGAATCGTGTGTAAAACACCCAACCTAACGTGGTGGATATCAAGTTGAACCCGATTTAGACGATCATAATTAACACATCGGAGGCTGATTGATAAGTCACGAATCATATAGATCACTCCAAAATGACTCAATTTGGGGGAGGTAGGAATTTACAAGGAATTGGCAAACTCTCAAGAAACTAACAACTCTTCAACCAAAAGATTTTTATTTTACAAAATGAGGCTAGGGTTTATACCTAACAACTATGGGTCATGGGCCTATCTTACCTAAGAACCCTAATGAACCTATTCACATGTGGCCCAAAAAAAATAACTTGAGATAAGACAACAAACAACTAGCTATCTTTATTCTTTCCTTCCTAATCGTAGGCCCAATACAAGACATTCACCTAGCGTTCTTCTTTGGGCTCTTCGAACTTATGCCATCGCATTCTTGAATATCTTGTATAAGCATGTTGAATGTTTCTTTGATCTTCTTTACACGTGCTCTAGTCATTAGACCAATGGAAACCTCAAAGGGATCCTTCCGATTACGTGATACACCCACGTCCACGTCATTTACTAAATCTTACCAAGTCATCTGTAGTTGAAACAAAAGCTTGTATGAAGGAATTGGTGCAGTGCTTGTACAAGGTGGTAGACCTATTGCAAATCTAAGTAAGGCTTGAGCAAAAAGAATTATTACTCGTCAATATATGAGAGAGAGTTCAAAATGGAAACATTATCTCCAAGGAAATCATTAAGCACATAATGGACTAAAGAGTGGAGTCGATGCTGTAACAAAAATGGATCACTAAACTGTTGGGACTTGACTATGAGGTCCAATATAAAAAAAGGATAGAGAATAAGGCTGTTGATGCTCTTTCTAAAAGGGAACAGAACTCTAAATGCACAGCAATAACTTTGGTGATACTCAATTGGGTTCAAGAGATACAAAAAAAGCTATACAAATGATCCTAATATTCAAGAAGTGATTCAAGCTAAATTAGTGCAACAAAATGCACATCTGAGTATAATTACCAGAATGGTTTGTTGAGAAAGGCTAATTGGATTTGTGTAGGGAGCAACACTGATTTCAGAAGACACATTATTTAAAGCTTATGTGATTCATCAATTGGAGGGCATTACGTAGTAAATGGAACATACCAGAGAGTTAAAGCTATATTTAGTTGGCCTGGACTAAAAGATGATGTCATTGATTAGGTAAAGGGGTATGATATATGCTGAAGAGCAAAGCATGAGACAATGTCATACCTTGGACTTCTACAATCTTTGCAAATTCCCAGCCAAGCTTGGTCTCACAATTCGATGGATTTTATAGATAGTTTACCTACCTCTGAAGGTAAGAACACTGGCTTAGTGTGGCGGATCACGTAACTAAGTATGCTCATTTTATACCTGTAGCTCATCCTTAGAGCAAAGAGATTGTGACCAAGGTATTTATGGAATACATTTATAAGTTGCATGGGCTACCAATAAATATAGTAATGGACAGAGACAAGGTTTTCATTAGCAATTTTTGGAAAAAATTGTTCAGAAAAATGGGAGTAACATTGAGTATGTCCGTAGCTTATCATCCTCAAAATGATGGACAAACTGAAAGGGTCAATCAGTGTTTGGAAACATACTTATGATGCATTATTCACCTAAAACCAAAACAATGAGTTAAGTGGATTGCTTTAGCTAAATATTGGTACAATTCCAATTACCATTAATAGTTTAAAAATAACTCCTTTTCAAGCTCCCTATGATTATCAACCAATATCCGTGTCACTTAGACCTTTCTTGCATTCCAACAACACTGAAGTAATGGAATTAATACAAGAAAGACAGAAGGTGGTGTCCTTGTTGAATGAAAACTTGCAAAATGCTTAACATTGCATGAAATTCTATGCAGATAAGCATCATAGTGAGAGGATGTTTGCCACTGGTGATCAAGTGTACTTGAAACTTCAACAATACAGAGAAAATTCTTTAGCATTAAGGAGGAACTTGAAGTTGGCACTGAAGTATTATGGACCATTCCCTATCATTGAGAAGATAGGAGAGGTTGCTTATAGGTTGAGTTTGCCACCAAGGAGCAATATCCACCCGGTGTTTTATGTTTCCCTACTTAAGAAGAAGATTGGATGCAAGCATATGCCCTCACAGGCCTTACCTGCAATGAATGAGAATGGAATATTCAAAGTTTATCTTGCAGTAGTCCTAGCTAGAAGGATGGTACCAAGATATAATGTAGCAGTTCCTCAACTCTTAATTCAATGGACAAACTTTACACTAGAAGAGGCTGCTTGGGAGGATTATTCTAGCATTGCAGCTAGGTTTCCTAACTTTGGTCCTTGTGGGCAAAAATCTCAAAATCAAAGGGGAAATGTTAGCAAGGTGGAAGGAATTCACGTATCTAAAGAGAGCTATGGCTGTCAAATTGGGAGAAACCAGGTGTCGACACAAATAGAGGAATAGTGATTTGGAGTTGGTTAGGAACCTGCATAGTAATGGGTTGCATCATGCCTAACAAATTCCCTGAAACATGCTGCTATAGTTAGTTATAAGCTAGATTATATATAGTTTATTGGCACGCTGTTCAGAGGATCATTATTATTAAGTGAACTTTATCTCAATTTTTCTCATCTCTTGTCTTCTTCTTCCTGCAATTTCTTCTGTTATTTCCCACTCCACATTCTGCACATTACAAAGTCATCTTGGTTATTGATTTAAAACGGAAAGAAATACCATAGGCTCGTTTTGCTTTTCAAGCATATGTATAGAATGAGGCAGATTCAATGAATCTTTTTTACGGTGTACCTATCCATGTATATATATGTAATAACAGTAGCATCAATATATATATATAGGAACATCCTAACATAAATATAGTAATGATCAAAAGGCTGCAAATATACATGCGTACGTACATATATGTACGTCTCTCTTCTTCACTGTTCAGAAGGGTTCACATAAGAGGGGGATAAATCTGCATTTGATTGAGAATCTGTTCAAAATTGTCGCTGGGCTTTTCCACAGGATGCGCGTGCATTCCTTCATATGTTGTCACCACAATGCTCTCGTCTTTAGACAGCCGCTGCACTTGCTTCTTCACATTGCATCCCTGATGAGTGCATCGATAGTAACTTCTGCCAACAACAACATAATCTTTCAGTTCAGTCAATATGTAATTACTCAAAGCAATAATTGTATAATTGCCTAATCCCCTCTACACGTACTAACACCACGCATGAAGAAATGCAAGCTTAATTACTTAGCTAGCCGTAGCCATCTTATGCCAATGCTTCAAGAAAGTAAAAAGCAACATATATGTAGATATTTATTATATAATGCACCATGCCAATTTTCGCACATATACTTTGAACACTTTGTCGTGTCTTGATGTTGTTCGGAAGATTTATCCTACAGTACACATCAAGCATTGAACATATGAAGTTTGTAAATTTTCAACCTTCTTCTTATTGTCTGTTAGAACTATGAAAAGCTTAAGACAACGAGTGGAGTTATTTTGGAATGGAGGACAGAATGTCACAAAAACTTCACCTTATTTAACTCAGGGAAGCCATATATTAATAGTCCCATCCTTCCATGATAAGGTGTGATTTTTGTATGTGCACTATACTCACACTACATCTGAAACTGGGTTGGACAGTCGTGGTTAGGCACGTTTTTTTAATTTTGCTTCTGCTACGCTTGTAATCACTCTCGTTGATGAGAATCATCAATGCAGACATATTTTTATGGTGGGGCGAGGATTACGTGATTTGTGATCAAGAAAAAAAAAATGATGGTCAAAGATTGATCGATGTTATGTCCATCTACTTTACATGAAATTCGCAAGGAGAATTCTGATATGCATACATAATGCATGTAAATATAGAGATCATCACTGTTGCTGTTGTTGTCTTTTTCTTTTAATCCTTGGAAAGTATTCTCTTATTACTTACGAGAGATTACTTGTTTCGTATTAAATATCGGTACTGCCGCGGTTTTCTCTATATAGAACTAAATATAGGACAAGATTGCAGAGAAAACTTTGCACGTCTGTACTCTCGATGATAAGGTTATTTCTCAAAATTTTCACCCATTTACTCTCCGGGGTGCTACACACACACAACTATCTCAAATTAGAGCGTTTCAGTTTGTGGTATTCTGAGAACACGCAAATGTTGAGAACAAAATGCAGCCTTGAGCTATCATATAAGATAACTGAAATCTTTGTAGATAAAATTTAGAACAAGAGGGCATGTGCATGTGTACCTCGGAAATTTGTTGTTCTTTACTGCTTTTTGACCATACTTTCTCCATCGATAACCATCATCGAGTATATCGACTTGGCTTCTTGTGTGGAAAGCAAATCTGGGTTTTCTGACTTTCTTTTCACCGCCCTTCTTCTTGTCTGTCCCAACTGATAACTTCTTCTCATGACTTCCCGCCGCCACCAGGGTCTCGGTAGTCCTAGTATTATTATTGTTACTGTAATCTGTAGCGTCCTTTATTGGTGCTGCAGGCAAATGAATTTCCCTCTTAAAACCCTCCAAGTTTCCATCGTCGTTTAATCTACTCACGACCAGCGATGAAGCTGGAATCACGGTAGACGAATTAAGAAAGAGCCAAGGTGGAAGGCTATTCTCCATCACTGGAAAAACAAAACCTTAATTGTACGCGCAAAAAGGGACTGAGAAGAAAAATACCGAAATTTATAAACTACAGGCGGCTTGAAGACAAAGGCCAAGCAACAATGTAAGCATGAAGATTAGAACCTGCAGAAAAATTCTGGGATATATAGGCAATGCCAGCGCCACGAAAACCTCGTCAAATCATGTGATCTCAAGGTAAGAAAATAATTTACATAAGAAGGTACGGGTTAATTTATTTGTCCAGATGCATGAGAAAATTCCAAGCTGTGGAAAATAGCGGAGAGGCGGCTTCTTCATCAAGACGAGACTTTTAAGGCTAAAATTCTGAGTCAGCCCGGCGATTTATTAATTCTGGACCAGAGATATTTAGCCCTCAAAAAGGTGAACAAGAGTTATTTATATTTTTTCGATTTTAAGGGTCATTGCCTCCAGACTATACACAGGAAAAATTTTCGAAGTAGGCGAAAATTATGCAGTTCTTATAGTTTTATTTTTATTACAAATAAATAAACAAATACATATACATACACATACACACACACACACACACACATTATTATATTATGGTTAAGACTCTATTTTGTTTTTTTGACTAGTTTCTTAAATTACCCCAGCACAATTATTAACTCAATTTTTCAAGAGCATAAATTAAGTGAGTGTGTGTGTACAAAACATGGCATTTCCAATATCTTCTTTTTCCACTAGCTCTATATATTATTTATATCTATATTATTTAGAATACATGATACTTTTGTTTGAATTTTAATTTATTTCTTGAAATATTCTTTTTAATAAATTAATTTCTAACCCTTACTCTCTGTTTTATAATGTAAAAAATAAAATAAAATAAAGGTTTATTAATAAAAACATACCCTCTTTTTTTCATAAAAAATTAATTATCTTAAACTTATATTTAATAGCTTAGGTCCGCTTTTATTTTTTTTTTATTCTTCAAATTATTTCTGTCGGTATAATTAATTTATATCAGTAACATTAAAATTATATTTCATTCAAATAATCTATTAATGAAATATTTTTTATTACACACATAAGGAGTGTGTCAAAAATGCTAGTTAATGTCTGTTGAGATGTAGTACCAGCTACAACGTGAATTCAACCAGGTTCATAATTGTTGCTGTTTAATTTCGGCCTTCTGACATTGGGATCGCCTTCTGCCCAGATATTTATTAATGATAATTTGAAAATGTTAGACATTTAAAGGTAAGCTTGAATTTAAGTACTCAAACTATATGAGTTGAATTAGGCAGTGCTACAGTTGCAGCTATTCGTGCAAATCATTATTGCGTCTTCACCAATGTTTTAAGCCCTTTCGATATTAATTAATGAAATGAAAGAATTAGACAATCAAACAAAACTCTAATAAGATACCGTTGGCACACCATACACAACACGAATAAATTGAGAAAAATGTTAACTCGATAGGAAGCCCTAAATTAACTATATTAATTATAAAAAAAAAAAAAGAAGTTTAATTATATCTAAACTGTTGTTGTTGAAATAATCACGCGTATTTTAACACCATGAAAATTCAAAATACTTAAAAATAAGTATTACGAAAGAGTCCAAATTTATCCAAACACTTCAATTCCAAGTTATTGGAAAAGTAACGACAAACTCACAACACAATAAAAGGAATAATAACGTGAAGTATTTGAAGATAAATTGGTGCGGAATGATGCGCGTGCATTAGAACGTTGAAAATGTGGGAGGTGGACAGTTTGAAATTTGGGACGAACAAGGCATGTGGAAGGGATGAATGAATTAGATGAGCATGGCGCCGCCTCACCTTTTTTATGCTTTAATCAGACCATTCAAACTGGGGCATTCAGGGATACCTGTCTCCATCATTCTTCCTTGCTTTTAAATGTTAAATATTATTTTGAACTACAGATCATAAAATAAATGGATGAGGGAATCACAGAGCATATTGGTCAAACACTCCAACGTGGGTTCGCTAGAATGGTCGCGGTCCGCGTGCACATTGAAGAGTCAAACGTGTGTACGGTTGGATGGGTTCACTGACCTTGTCGGGCCCGTCACTTATCCCACATTCACCTTTCGTCGTATGCCCCTTTTCTACCATCTGGGCTTGGCCCAATCTTTGAGTGGATTGGGCTGCTTTTATTATCTTTTTATTGGGTTCCTATGGCCATAATAATACAGAGTAAATCTTCCACTTGCTGGTTCTTTGGAAG
Source organism: Avicennia marina (assembly GCA_019155195.1). Taxonomy (NCBI): domain Eukaryota; kingdom Viridiplantae; phylum Streptophyta; class Magnoliopsida; order Lamiales; family Acanthaceae; genus Avicennia; species Avicennia marina. The sequence goes on from CM032765.1 coordinate 14,283,872, forward strand.
GAAATGACTTGCATGTCAATCGTCGCAAGAAAAGGGGACGAGAAAAAGAGATCGATGTAGATCGTTGTCTTTTGTTTCTCAACTTGTTTTCGATGAAGAATAAATGCATGCCATGTGAGTAGTCTGTCTTGATTGCTTCGTTGGAAGTCATCACTTACTATAAAGTACATTCGAAAGTAGAGTAGGAAGAATTGTTGAGTATAATGAGCAGGGAGAGAAGATTTGAATGGATGGAGACGTTTGGAAGCACATCCGCACTGATTTGCAAACTCCTTTCCCCAGGCGTTGTCCTTTTATCTTATTTTAACACAGTAATATTTGTTGGGGTGGACGGAAATTGAGGGTGAGTTAAGTAATAAAAAGAACCCCAGGAACATATGTGTGTCTATATATCGTTCATCACTCGAAGAATCGGGGAACTGTCAATCTTTCAGGTGGGGAAAAAGAAGGAAAGGAACCAGGAGTAGCAGCTTTTGGTTCTTTTTCCCGGATCAACATGAGAATTATCTCGTCCTTTTCTTTTGACCCTTTCTAGTCACTGTACATTTACAATTAATACTTTTTTTGACGACAATTGCACATATACACGCGGGAATATGTCCTTTCTCTTTCCTTCTTAATTAATTATATAATAACAAAACCTATGAAGTTATCTTACCCGAGCTTCCAAGCCGAGTTACCACCTCTTGCAATGAAAATAGTAGGAGAGACGAAATCAGCCTAAGCAGGTGGCTTATCGATTGCATTGAAGTCTTCTTCTTTATCGAAGTTTTGTCCGCATGCAGTCTCCCTCTGTAAATTATTATTATGCAGTAAAGAGGAGAAAACAGCAGGAAACCGTCTGGTTTTGGGTCTGTTCGGATTCAGTTTAGCATTATGTTTTTACTATTCCTTTCCTTTAATGGTCTGGTAAAGCAGTCAAGTAACCCACGGATAAAAGAAACATTTTGATTGGAGTGGGAGATTTAATTAATTTATTTATTTGAATAGTAATAATTGGAAAGCGTGAATTTTTGAATTCGTCTTTTCTGTCAGCACATCTGACTAGTAACGCAATGATCTCCACCATCGTCGTTATCATCCAACCCAAAAGTTGGACTAAAAGAGAGAGAGGAGGGGAAAAACAACAAAAAGAGACCTATCAAAACAAACTTTGACAGCAAAAAGTGATCCCCTTCTTCTTCTTCTTCTTCAAAAAAAGGAAATCATAAAGATAGTCGGCATTCAAGTAGAGATAGAGGGAACGTTGTCGGTCGTCTTGATTTCTTGGGGATAAAGAAAAAAGCAGAAAACAAAGAAGCGGGCAATAAGATCATATAAAAACTTCCAACTTTTTTAAGCTACACGATAACGCCATTATTGCAACCAACAAAGCTTCACAACTGTATTCTGGTACTACAGTATTCAAAAACGCTTTCCTGAGGTCAATGATAACAAAAATGATTCAAACCTGTGGATGTGGAGAGTTGAGATGTCCGAAAGCATGTGCCAAAGATCATACCCATGCAACTAAGTGTGTGTATCTGTGTGTCCTCATTTTTAATCGGTCAAATCGTTTATAACTCAATGTCAAGCCGAATTACTGGTTTTTTCAATTGTAAGACACTAACGTGTGGGAGTAGTTCCTAAATCTGACATGCAATTTCCAAGTAACGTGGAAGATGGGTTCAACGGAGGAGACGCAAAATAAAACACACTCAGGACCAAATTGGTCTATGTATCGAGAACTTACAGCTGAGAAGAGCTGGGAGCCCACATCTGGACCCCCTCTTCGTGTTTCTGACTCCATTGTTTAAATTTACATCCACCATACCCTTATCTTTATGTTGTTCAACATGTATTAAGGTTGGGCCTAGAGTGGGCTTGAAGTCACCCCACCCTGTATCCCAATCATTTCCTATCGGGTGTTCTGATGATATCTCTCCACTTACATACCTTTTTTATAATCTCCCACAAGAGATGGCCTCACACATTGCTGTTGGTTGCAGTTATGGCAGTCAAGCTAGTGAAGGAATAACGATAGATGCAGGTGCACAAAAAGCGAGGAATGTAGCTCAGAGGAAGTTCCTAGTTAATCTTTGAGTTGGAGTTGCGGTGACTCGAGGTTCAATCTTAAGTTCTCTCGGGTTTTAAAGACAATCAGATTGCTTCAACCATGCGTTACCAGGTTAAAATGAAAAACCAAAGTATCAGAACCCAATTCGTATTCTATATTTTCAACTACGAAGGAAGGTCGTCCCTGCGTTAATTTTTTTTCTTTTTCACATTCTGAGGACTTTTTAGCTATCGATATTCATTGCTTGTGGCTGATTGTTTGCAGTGTCCTTCTGATGCGAAATTCAGTATGTGCGTTTTAATTCTGGGAGCGGCAGAAGTGAAAACGAGTTGAATCAAGAGAACAAGTCAAAAGTCAAAAGCGTGAACAGTGTTAAAAGGGGGCATTTTAAAACGCCTGGATCCCTCTTTGACAAAATTCCCGTTTCATGCCTCGAGATTTCCAGACTATTAAAGACTTTGTCGTCTTCCACATTCTTCTCCAGCCTTTGTTCAAGTCACGTTAAAAAAGCTTGAATCAGTTGCAATATTACAGCGCTCAACCTTCTCCTTTTTCTTTCTCCCTTCTCTCCTTCAAGTCACCTCTCCTTCTTCAATCTAACGTCTGTCTACACACTCGAATACTTTTACCTTGGACGATGATGGATATTTTACTTTAAATTATAGGGGAAAAACAATTCTTGATGGATCCCAAGAACTCAAAGCAGCCGCCGGAGATGCCAAGCTTCTTAAGCCTCCCACGGTCATCCGCTCCCACAGACCATAACAACAACATGGGGGAAAACAAGCCCACAGAAATCAAAGATCTTCAGATTGTGAAGGAAGAGCCCAAGAAACAGGCTCTAGCACCTAAGAGAATCTCGAACAAAGACCGACACACAAAAGTTGAAGGTAGAGGGAGGAGAATAAGGATGCCTGCTCTCTGTGCCGCAAGAATCTTTCAGCTGACCAGAGAACTAGGGCACAAATCTGATGGAGAAACCATTCAGTGGTTGTTACAACAGGCAGAACCGTCCATAATTGCAGCCACCGGGACTGGTACTATACCTGCCTCAGTCTTAGCGGCCGCAGGCGGCTCCATTTCTCAACAGGACAGCTGTATTTCTGCGGGCCTTCGCCAAAAGATTGACGATTTAGGGGTCCATATGGGTGGTGGTGCGAACGGGGGTAGGACCCCTTGGCCTGTAGTTGGTGGAGGCTTAGGGAGACCACATGCGGGTGCAAGTACGGGATTATGGCCCTCTGCTGCCGTCAGCGGCTTTGGATTTCAGTCATCATCGTCCTCTGGTCCATCCCTGGGGACCGAGGGCTCAAGTTACTTGCAAAAGTTGGGCTTCTCTGGGTTTGACTTGCCAACGGGGAATATGGTGCCTATGAGTTTTGCTTCAGTTTTGGGTGCCAGTAGCCAGCAGCTTCCTGGATTGGAGCTTGGGCTATCACAAGATGGCAATATCGGGGTGCTAAATCCTCAGGCATTTGGCCAGATTTATCAACAGATGGACCAGGCCAGAATAATGCATCAGCACCATCAACATCAAAATCAGCAGCAGCAGCCATCCTCTAAGGATGATTCTGAAGAATCAGGACAGTAGATTGTCTCGAAAGAGTCGGGTCGAGCATTAAAGATAAAAATATTGCCTTCTCTTGGGGTGAACTGTGTGGACGATTGGTCTTATTGTGTATAATTGCTATGCGACGTATATATGATCAAGAATTCACCAAAAGCTTTTTATTTTTGTTTCTGTTCCTTCCACTGCCATAGCTTTATCCCACTTTAAATGCAGGTGCGCCTGGTTTTTTATTTTGTATTTTTTGTAAAAATTACAGAGGTCTGAGATGTTGCTTCTATTACCAAAATTCTGCTCAGGCCTCCGGTATGTTTAGGTGGAACTATTGCCATCAATTAGTTTGGGTTTCATCTTGACTACTCATTTATTATCAAAGGCGTGTTCACTATGATTAAAGGTACGCATGAGTACAGATAGACGATCAACTACTTAAATTGTGGAGAAGTGAAAACTAAAAGATACATGTCGCCTCATTTGTGCAAAGTCCAATGCTTACTATTCAAGAATAAAATGTTGTGCGTTGGGGCTTCATATTTGAAAGATGTTCAACTCCTCCCAGTGCCGGAATCTCATTGTTTACTAATGTATGAGAATTCTGAATTCATTGTCGATCTTGAGGGCTGTGAGGGGCTGCAGTTCGAGAAGCATTGTGTGAGTTTTGTGAGGATGGTCCTACTAAATGTTGGCACATCCAAGGTTGAGATTCCTTTGGCTCTGCAAATTGACAACCACAGCGCTCGTCTTCAGACATTTCCCCACATATTTATGCTGGCACTAGTGATTGGTTTCAAGGTATATATTCAACCAATGGTCTGCGAACATGCTGTCGTTCCCCTTTCTTTTTCGGGCGAAAATTTTGTTCAATGATCAAACTCTGCGGAACCAAGCGCTGCTTGTTCCTTGATCGATCTTTTCCACTTGAACAAAGTACTTGTGTTACATTTTGTTGGTTTCAGAAGAAGTGCAGAGCATGTGCAAGAATTCACCCATGGAAGCTCATATCTCCGTTGACACCTCTTCTTTGCGTCCTCAATCTCTCTCGTTGTAATTGGTATCTCCATCGGACATATTGAACCTTTTTTCCTCCTCTTCCAATTTAATCAGTGTTAGTCTGTTCCCCTCACAGATTTAATAAGTTTTCTTTTGAAAAGTTCTCTTACCAAAAATCAAAATTATGGATCAAGGTGAAGCAGCTTGAGTGGCTGCGTATTGTTTTGGCAGTATGTTTTGAGTCGGCCCTTCATTATGAAATTCAACTGAGTATAGCGATGTCTGCACATCAAGACAATGGAAGAAGCTATATGAGATCAGTTGGTCCATTATTATCCACCCTGTTGGTGTACTTGACCACTCACAAGGACCCTTAGGTCCAGAGGCAGAAGTGGAAAGGAATCAGTTGAAACTTGAAACAGAAAATGGAACTGCAAAAAGAACTCAAATCTGGAGCTGATGAAAGGGGAAATATTTTGTGCAACGGAATACTGAGATATTTGCGTATGATTGTGAGGTGTGGACATTGGCGTGATGTAGACGTGGGCTACCACTGAATATGGGCAACGCCCTGACACGTCTATTCAGTATTCAATGTGAATGCTACAATACAGGTTTGCCTGAACGGAGGGAGTGGGAGAAAGATTCCAACGCTGTTGTGCTCTGCTGTAATAAGACTTATCCTCTTCATAAATGTCTAGCCATTATCTCTAAAATTTAGTGGTGCTGCTTGCACAATCTGTCTCGCCAATAAATTTTGGGTGATGTTTTTGGGATGCATATACACGTATTGTTTCATCCAAAATTTTGGAACATATGTTGGCCTGAGGCAATGGTGGGGCCTTGGGGGGGAGGGTGGGGCATGTAAGTAATTATTGGGTTGTTCAGAGGGAGGAAAATTGAAGAGAGAAGAGAGAATTATCTCAAGGCCAGATGTTGGTGGGAATAGATGGTTTTGAAGGGACCACAATTTTGAATTTATAATAATAAATTTGAAACTTTGAGTTTTAAATAACAAGTATTCAAATCCTTAAATTTTCATTTTAAACTACAATTTTATTAATTAAATTTGATTTGAATTTCTTTTTATTTTGAGTAATTTGAAATCTTATATCTAAATCCAAATTCTTTCATCTAAATAGATTCTTTACAAATTTAAACTATATGGATTTGTTTGATCAAACACGCGCAGGCACGTGCACATATTATGTTTCACAAGTATTTTACAACAACAATAATAACAATAAATCAATAACATTTTTAAGCATATTTAATTTAAAACTCAAATTTTCAAAATTTTTAAATTCGAATACATTGATTAAATCAAACTCAAATTTAAATTGGAATCTCATAATTTCTAATGTGAGTGTTCATATTTTGTTATATTTAGGTTCAAAACAAAATTCTTGTATTGTGAGACAAGCTGTAGTTTGTCATTAGTTGCTAATTTTTCCTATCATATTAATTGTAGTGTAAATAGGGACAATCAAATAAATTTGAAAATTTTATAAGAATATTAGATGAATAAAAATTGTGTACTTAAATATTTAATACATAAAATTTAAGAATATTAGATGAATGAAAAAAAATAAAGGTTTTTAATGTAGTTATTCTAATTAATTTTCCAATTTAACAAATGGAATCCACTTATAAATCTTTTATCAATTTAACCAATTTATCAAATAAGAATATTAGATGAGTGATAAAATATTTACTTAAAATACATTAAATTCTTATTATGGATGTGATGTTTATATTTACTATATTTGTATATATCATATAAAAATGTGACACTTATATTTAATTGCATCATGCATATGTTTTGTTTGTTTTGAAGATGTGGCATTTGAGAGTGATATTCAGATTGTGTTATATTGGGGGGTTCTATTGTGCAAAATTCGAACGGCATAAGTTACAACATTGAGCCTCGTTATTTGAAAAGTATACGTCGCACTACGACTTTTGTTGAATTGGAGACGATGGTGTATGATTTGACTGGAGTGGATCGAAATCATTATGTCATTCATTTGAAAACAAAATTTGTGTTAAGAGATGCATTTGGAGGACATGATGTAGTCCTATTAAGGATTGAGAATGATGTAAATTTTCAATTCTTGTTGAATCCGATCAATTAAGTCATGTATTTAGATCTGTATATCGAAATAGAACAGAGAGACTGTGACAATCAGTATAGTGTGCCACGTGTGGAGGGAGAAACAGGTCAAACCTCCCACCGATCATTCTTTAGAACTCGATAGAGCAGTAGTGTGCCCTTGGTCACTAAAACGTTGACTTATATGGTAAATCAGGAGTGTAACATGTTAACTGATCTTAACACACAGGCATCACATTTTGGATTAGAATATGAAGGTAGGGTTGGTATAGATGATGCAAGCGAGATGCTTTGTGATGTCCATGAGCAACATGTATACCGATCAATATCTGACATCAATGATAGAGATTATGAAGATGAGAGAGATGATGAGGATAAAGAAGATGAGAATGCAGTCGATATCAATTCGATGCAGCAGGTATTAACAGCATCAGATGCTGACTCATCAGTCAATGCATACCAGAGATGTGTGCTAGGGCGAGCGAGCACCATGCCAATATACTTTTCAACTATACTTGAACATGGGACAGAACCACTAATGGTGCCATTATATCTGTCTATACCCTTCTTCTCATTATCAGAGCCAGAAATAACAGTTGACATTATTGAAAATCCAAGTGGTAGATGGAGCACATACTATGACGAGCACAAAGGAGAGCTTCATTTGGACATGGTGTTTAAGAGCAGAGGTCATGTCCAAGCAGCTGTGAAGGATTACTCCGTGAGACATGCAAAGTGAGAGTACTGTGTGGTGAAGAGTACGCCCAGTATGTGGAAAGTTAAATATAGACATACTACAGTTGGTGAACCTTATGACTGGCACTTTAGGGCTTCTTCAAGGCAGAAAATAGGGTTGTGGAAGATAACTAGATACGGCGTAGCCTACACTTGTCTCTTGGGGGACCTAAGGATTGATCACACAAATTTGGATAAAAACATAGTTGCTGCAATTCTCGTAGGATTGGTTCGTGAAAACCCTACTATTAAAATAAAAAATATTGTGCAACTTGTCAAAGATCGGTACGGTTATGAGATTAATTATGCAAAGGCATGGTATAACTTGAAACGAGCCATTGAGAATGTGTACGACACGTGGGAAGACTCAGTGAAGAAGTTCCTGCCTACATGAAAGCACTACTAAAATAAAACCCAGGCACTGTTGTCAAGTGGAGACACATTGACACCAGGGTGCTAAATAGGATGATGCTATGTTATTTATTTTGGGCTTTCAAACCTTGCATCGATGGATATCAGCATTGTAAGCTGGAAATTAGTATAGATGGCACGCACCTATACACGAAGTATCCTCATAAGTTATTGATTGCAGTTACTATTGATGCCAATTAGCAAGTGTTACCTCTTGCTTATGCCTTAGTAGATAAAGAAAACACAGAATCATGGGGTTGGTTTTTACAGATGTTGGAGCGACATATTATCTATGGCAGAGCATATAATTGTCTTGTATCTGACAGACATCCTGGGCTTCTTTCTGCCGTCGAGAACATCGATGCTTTCAAGGCCCTAAGAGGACAACACCGATTTTGTCTTCAACATTTGTGTGCAAACATTTTAAAAGCTTTCAAATCTTGACACATGGGTGATCAATGCTGGAGAGTAGGTGCTGAGAACCAGGAGAAAAAATTTCTTCAAACTCTAGACCATATAAAGAAAATTAACTTGGAGGTCTACAACTACTTACAAGCAATTGATAAAGAAAAATGGGATCTATCCTTTGATGGAGGCTAGACATGGTGTACTGACAACTAGCATATCAGAAAGTATTAATGGGGTAATGAAGGGAATATGACGATTGCCAATATGTTCGATTGTGCAAATGACATTTGATCGGACCGTCGCTAAATTCATATAGAGATTAATGGAGGGTGAAGTTAAGATGGCAGGGGGATGAGTGGCCCACTTAGCCTGCAAAAACGTATGCAAAGGCAGAGCGCAAATCTGTCTGGCATTTAGTGCAGTTATATGATCAAAATGCACAATCAGGATCAGTGATCACAGCATAGGATTTGGAAAAAGGTGGAGGAAATGCACACGCTGAGAAACTATACAATAGGAATTACACATGCAAGAAGTGGTTATTACGCAAAATTCCATGCTCACACGCAATAGCTATCAGTAGAAAATATAGTGTTAATCCTAAACGGCTAGTAATGCCATACTTTTCCATTGGTAGCTATGTACACATATATGAAGGGAGATTCAATCCTATTTAGGCTGAGGATTATTGGGATGATCCACCGGTCGAGTTAGTCCACAACTCTCACAGGCGTATAATTTGTAGGGTTGAGAAGGCCCCGTCGTGTTGAATACCAAATGAAATGGACTGACCACAATATCAGGCTCGACAACAATTGCGGCAACAGGCCCAACGTCGATTGCAGGATTTAGAGATGCCTTTATCTTCCAGTCGTCCTTGTTAGTTTCACATGTGTCTGTAAATTTTATATTTTTAGCAGCTAAATACAAAAGTAGTCTCCGTGCCTATGTAGTTATTTTTGTATACATTTAAATATTACGTGTGAATGTTATTTTTTCAAGTTTTGTGATTACATATTTTGTATATGTGTAAATGTTATTTTTCATATTTATGTACATATTGTTGTTAATTTGGTGTTTAATTAATGCATAGTTTGTCATATAGGACTTTTTTCACCATGGCTATGAGAGTTAATCCAGGCCCATTTGATCCGAATTTGCTATACCTACAGTACAACCATAGGTCGGAGGTTGTGTGGTTAGGAGACATAAACACTACGCTTCGACCACAGCATCAGACTAGGGCACTAGCTAGGATTCCTGATTTTGATGATCCGGTCATTATTTTGCTGCATCGACTAGATTTTTATGAAGTGTATAGGTGTGGACATGTAACACTTGATTAGCACATGATCACAGCAATAGTTGAGAGGTGGCCCCGTGAGACTCACACCTTTTATTTTGTGACTGGTGAGACTACCATTACATTGGAAGATGTAGCGTTGATATGGCAGCTCCTAGTGGCGGGTGCCCCAATTACAAGGGTTGACGAGCGTTGGGCCATAAGTGTTTGGCAAGAGTATTGTTTGGAGTATTTGAAATTTGCACCCTCCACAGATATATTCAGTGGTGCTACCATACCCCTCTCAGTCTTACTTCAGGAGGTTCGACACCGAACCTTAACTATAGATAGTACAGAGGATGACATAGCTTGATACACTTGTTGTTACGTGCTATTGTTGTTGGGATGCAGAATTTTTCCTGATTCATCTAGGAATCAAGTGAAGCTATTATACCTTCGCATGTTAGAGGTTGTGAGTAAGACTCAACCATATAGTTGGGAGAGTGCGGCATTGGCATATTTATATTGAAAGTTGTGCTCCGCATGTATGCGAGGTAGGCAGATGATTGCTGGTCTACTATAACTTTTACAGATATGGACTTGGACAAGGATCCCGGGGTTGGGCCCACAGACCCGTGATCGTGGCCTTTACACTGACCCACTCACTATACTTGAGGACGTGCAATTACCAACTGCACCCTTCAAAGCACAGTATGTCTCATAAAATTACATGTCTTATTATGCTATTGTGCAACTGTTATATTTAGTTTTCTTGATGATTTTCACATGTATATAGCTGGACCAAGTCAAGGAGGAGTAACACGTCAAATGCATTTCACTCTATCTGCATGATACGTGATATATTAGACGGAGAGACAGAGTCTCAAGTACAAGTAACTTTTATCATATTAAATATGGATATCAAATTCTAGACTATGTATATTGCATCTTGTATACAACCAGTTCCATATAACATTACATGTTTCATTTCAGTTTCAGTGGCGGCCTTACCCTGACGATGTGTATGTGATGCTACTCGAGTATTATGGCCGACAATTTTGGATGTTCTGTGGTCCACTCATCTGCTATGAGATTATCGAGATGCACCATATTGATCGGGTATTGAGACAATTCGGAATGCCACAAGGCATTCCTAATGATCCACCACAGGCTCAGGATGCCCTATATAACGAGCACAGACGCAGGCGTCCAGGAACTAATTGGGCTCATCACCACGCTGCATACATTTGAAAATGGGCTAGCGACAATTATATCATAAGGGCCCCATCTTCCCAGATACACGGGTGTCACGAGACTATTTCGAGTGGTACCATCGAGTTACGCGTCGATTTATCACTCCTGGGCATGTATTTGTACATACTGGGTATCAGTTTGGCTACGTCACTTATTTCCCACACGTGGTATGCTTTTATATTTGTGTATATACATGTGTGTGTGTGTGTGTGTGTGTGAATGTCTCTATGTATATAATTCAGCAATATGCAAATGGTTGATTGCAGGCACAGCAGATGCAACAACTACGTTCTGGTGGATATAATCAACAGATTATCGATAGTGTCGAGCGACTATCACAACAGCGAGTCCAGTGAGATTTTCCACCATACTATCAGATGGATGACATTGCCTCTGCACATCCCACTCTAGGACGTAGCACACCCTATCATCACGATGTATCAATTCTTGGCACATCATATTAGCATGAGATACCAAGTCCTAGCACTGTAGATCCGGCAGATGTATATGTACTTCAACCACTACATCAGAGCATCCACTCTCTATATACACCACAGGCCGCTTCTCCATACACGGTAATTTCAGAGTCTCCTTACACCTCCGTTCATGCGTACACTTCACAGGAGCAGCTTTGGCAATACCGTGGATCCCTAGTGTCACTCCAGCAAAACTCTATAAGTATGGAAGCTCAACAGTCTCATACTTTGCACCATCTTCAAGGAGATCCAGTACCACGGAGAGGCCATCGTGCCAGACAACCAACACACTATGGCACCAGTAGTCATTTGAAGGATGAGGATGATGTGTAATATTTAATATTATCTCTTATATGTATTTAAAATTTTCAATTTTATTGGCATTTATATTGATTTTATTATAATTACATCATATAATTTCATTTAAAACTTATAACACACATCTTTTAAACAATTATGTAAATAAATTTTTTCTTTTAAATAAAATCATTATAATTTCAAATTTCAATAAATTATTATTACAACGTAAATGTCTAAATATAAATCAATCAAAAAATATTATAAAAAATTATAATTTAAAACTCAATTTATTGAAATAAAATTCTTTTATTTAAATAAATTTTCTTATTTCAAAAAAAATATAATAATTTATATTTATATTAATTTATTATAACGTATTATAACATCCATATTTTCCTCCATTATACGAAAAAAATACAAAAATATTATTTATTTTTATAAAAAGGAAATATATTTCGCCGTTCCAAACACACATGTTCGAGAACTCTTTTTGAAGTTAGACAAAAAACCATGCTGCGGATGAACCCTGTTCAAATGTTCCCCTTTTCATATGACAATAATTAAACGGATGTAATATGCGTATCCCATAAAAAATTAAAGAACTCAAGAGAGAACTCAGACTCGACCCATAAGTAAAGCAAAAATAACAAGAAATCGATGCTGTAGCTAAATAATAATATAACCAAAGATACGAAATGCCATAACCAGCTTTTACAAGCAACCAAAAACGAATAGAAAAGTTGATAATGTATTGGAAGCATATCTCCGCAAAACAGGCAAATCAGAATAAAGCCAAACTTCATGCCTAATTGAAACTGATAGCACGCTGAAAGTTCTGTCAGCCGATTCTTATCACTAACAGACAAAAATAGTAACAAGTCCTTAGGTCATCCTCTGGGCAGCTTCCTTAGCGAGAAGCTTCTCTTTAGCCTTGGTCCTAGCCTGGGACTTTGAACCCATGATACCGCCGCCCCATTTCTTCCTGGTCTCATCATATTTGTCATTGAAATTGGCCTATAGAACAGGAGAATAAGAAGAATCAGTATAACCTTCAAGATTACTTTGCCACATTACATATCTAGCCCTTCAGAAAATGTGAAGATTTAGAGTATGTAAGGGACGTTCCACCTTGATAGCCTCCAGGATCTTGCTAAACTCCAACTTATCTTCATTCTTTACTGAGGTCAAGGCTAAAACAGAAGCAGTCTTCTTATGGACAATCTGTAAAACAGTATTACATTAGCTTTAAAACAATTATTATGGATAAACTGTAAAATGGAGGAAAGGCAACTCACATTCACATCAAAATAACTAACACGTATAAATTGAAAGCCAGAGGAAAAGTAACTTACAGTTCCCAACCGAGCTTTCCCCTTCACAATACAGTAAGGGACCTCCATTTTCCTGCATAGTGCAGGAAGCCACACAACCAACTCTATTGGGTCCACATCATGAGCAATTACCACGAGCTGAGCTTTATTCTGGAACAAAACTAAAAAGATGTAATCAAAGCCATTTCTGCCAGGAAAAGCAGTACAAAAGTAAATTGCTGCTAAAGGCAGAACCTGTTCAATGAGATATGTCACGTGGTTGAGGCCATATTTCACCACAATAGGCTTTTTGACCTCAGGAGTTTTCCCTTCAGCCTCAGCCTGAGCTCTTTTCAACAGCCGCTCCTTCTTTTGAGCTCTATCCTCAGGTCTATATTTAAGAAGCATCTTGAAGAGGCTAGTTGCTGCATGATGAAGGTAAATTAATAAACAAAAAGATGTCAGAAGACTAAATTTCTTGCTACATATTATAAGGTCTATAAATCTTCAAATAACCCGTGCACAAACACCAATACGAACATCGTGGCACTCAAAATAGCTGTTCCACATCAGAATTTATTGTCAAGTTCCGGACTCGAAACATGCAAAGTCAACTAAACTATATGATGCAGAAAACCTCACAATCTACACTATAATTACATAAAACAGAATAATTTGTTTAATTGCAAATGCTTGAATTAAATTCAACTCATTACATAAAATAAAATCCTGAGGGAGACTTAACCTACCCATGAGAGAATGCAAAAGCATCAACAGATACTGAGCAGTTCAGGGGCATAAGATGGGGTTACACTTAGATCGGCCAAACATATTAACAGGATAAATGTTAATTTCGACACGAACCAGACGGTTTATATATAAAAGGATTAATTCATATAAAAAATGGAACAGCAGCACAACAAGAACATAACCCCATGCACTGAGATCATTATCATTACCATTTTCAGATAAAGGAATAAAGAATTATTTGAGAATGTTGAAACTGCACATGAAAATATGAGCTTAGGCAGTTCCACTATTGTTACAAAGATACTAGCAGACCGTATAAGATATTAATAGCGAAATTGTAAGCTCGGTAGCAAAAAGGTTCTTACATCTTTTAATTGCAGTATACGTTATCCATTACATTCCAAGATAAGTAATTAAGTACAAAAACAAATAACAGAGAAAAAGGAAAAACGTACAGACCCAAGTTCTTATCTAGGGTTTTGGAAAACTGATGAATTGGCGGCGGGACCTTCAAACGCTGCTTCAAGATCATCTTCTTTCTCTGAATTCTCACGACCTGCGGCCATTTCACAAACCGGTGAAGATCCTTCTTGGGCGGAAGTGCACCCCCGATCCCAAACTGCCTCGGCCTTTTCTCGTAGAGCGGATTTACTTGTTTCTCCGCCTTCTTCTTGGCGGCAGCCGGCAGCTTTGCGCCTCTCTTCGGAGCCTGAAAACAGCATTCGAAGCAAATAATGAGAAATGAACAGAAGAGTGTGCATTTTGTCTAGCGAGACGTGAGGGCCTTTACCATTTCCCTTAGGCCGCAGGAATGAAGCGAGAATATGAGAGCGGCCAAGAAACCCTAAACTAAATATGAAGGCAGGGGACGGTGGCAGACTAGGGTTGTAGACTACATGGGCCAATGCATTGCCCTTGGTATTGCAGCCCAATGGGTTTATGCCTGGGCCAAACCTCCCACTGTCCAGAAGGCCCAGGGTGGTTTCCTAATGTTGGGCTTAGATGGATGATTAGTTGGATCAGTGGTATTGAGCGTCCATGTTTATATCGACATTATTATTAGGATACCTCTACACTGATATGAGATAAGTACCGGAGGAAGATATCTCGTTGCTTTTGTTGAATTGCGTCATGGAGTAGTTGTATTTTTTTATTCCAAAAATAGATAGATAAATAAACGGATATGTGAGTTATAGTATGGGTTTTTGCTCTCAAAGCGTAATGACAAGGAATTAAAAATATGCTCATTGCTGAATGCTGAATGCTGAATGCTGAATGCTGATGTTGAATTATCTTGGGCCCGGGACCTGGAATGAGCCACGGAGTAGAGGTAGACATGGAAGAGTTGCTAGTGCAAAACGGCGTCGTCCTCATTGCTGGTCCGCTGTCGTATAATCGAGTAGAGGTTGTTCCGATTCACAGGAAGGAACGCTAGTTAATTATATTATCACTGCTGTTGTAGCGCCTCCGTGGGCAATCGGAAAGTCGCCGTTGTCTGCGATGATGGCGCTGGCACCAGTGCACAATTATCAATATTCTGTCTGAGTTGGGGGGTTTCATTTTCAATTTGCGTATTCGATTGGTACTACACGTGAGGTTTTGGTCGATTGAATGATTACGTCAACTATGGAATATGGATTATTTGGCTTTGTCAGTTGATCCCTGGGTTTTCCTCGTGAGTTTTTGGTTCTGATGAGTGCGGCGTGGGAAGTGTGGTTTTGCAGGTAACTTCCGTGCGTCGGTGTCCCCCCTGTGTGGTTGGACGGCCAATGCTTCGCTGTGAAGAATTATTAATGGAACAAGAGGCAATAGCTTTTTTTCTTTATTTCCAGTTATTTTATCTTTGGACATTTATTCAGCTTCAATTTTCGAATAGCATGCCACGAATAAATCCAAGAATTAGTGATGGATGTGTAAGAATTTTTGTTGCAAAGTGATCCTGGTATACCGTCAAGCGATTGATCTGCCACTATATTTTGATTGTGCTTTCAACATTTCAGGTTTGGGGACAAAACAACATGGGATTGTTGCCATAACTTCCCAATTTCGGGGTGCATATTCTTGACGAATCCACGAAATGTTGGGAACAAAATGAACAAAAGAACAATGTTAAATCAAATTTGCAGAATACCTGTAACCTGTAGCTAATAAACCTTCAGAAGGAACTGCACCCAATGACTAATCGAGCAAGCAAGCCAAGCAGTAGTAAATGCAAATCGCTAGAAGCTTAACTTAGTATTTGAAAAGTCATCTCTTTTGCAAAAGTGAAGGTCTGGTGGATATTAATTCTTGTACTGCATCGAACGAACGTTTACAAGTTACAATCAAACAGGCAAAAGGATAGGAGGAACAATTTCTTTCTTATTTTCCACATAAGGCGACGTCTCTCTTGGATGGCCTGTAACTCAGTGCACGAAGGTTGTAAATACACGTGTTTGCTCGTTTGGATTTGAATGAAATTTCGTCCGACGTACTCTGGAAACCAGGGATGCCACACGAAGAAGACGAGCTTGACATTAGGCTTGCTCTACAGGAAACCCCAACAGCTTTGTCTCTGGCGCATTGAACCCCATCAACAGAAGGCACTTCCAACTTGTAAATCCCATGCCTATTTGTTGTTCTGTTGACTGAAAAGGATATGTGTTCGGCGGTCCTTGGAGAAATTGCCTGGAAGATGCAGTCTATCCTCACTTCAACACCTGTTCAAGCAAATAAAATGGGCAAATATAAAGTAGTTAGGGGGGAAAAACAAAATTGTTTTGTAAAATTAAAGAAAGAGGAAGAGCAAAATGGAACCTGGCATGAAGTAGCTGTGCCTGGAGAAGGAATTGCTGGAGCAGATATCACAATAGACCATGCCCATGACCGTAATTTGGGGATTATTAGGTTTGGATTTTGCTGATTCTACTTGGAAAAAGCATGACAGAGTTAACAAGAAAGAAAATACACGCATAAATTTTGAACCCATTGCAGAGACACTGGAAAAGCCCGGAGTGAACTCCTCATGAGCTTTTATGTGCTTTTGGAAGCTAAGTAGTGACCTGTGAAAATGGCTACATTTTTTATGTAGTTCAGCATTTCTCATGTGTTGTGTGTGTGTGTGTGTGTGTGTGTGTGTGTGTGCGGATAATGAATGCCAGTTGTGTTTTGAGTAGTGGCGCTACCTCTAGTATGCTAAGTGTTGCGTCTCCTTTTTCCTATGCAAATAAAACAAAGGCATGTGAATTTCCTTTGGCATTTTCTGCAACAGACGTGTTGGGCCGGAGAGAGAATATGACTTCTTTTTTTTATTTGATGGAATTTTTTACTGAAAAAAGTGATGTTGCTAAAGTTAATTAACATGTTCAAAAACCCTAGAAAGTACAGTTTCTACGTCTCTTTTTACGATTTTTCATTTTTAGAACACCGCGCTTGATTATTACACTTTTAAATTTTATTTTAAAATAAAAATATTTAAAAATACATGTTTAAATTAGAAAACAAGCATATCTACTCTTATAATAGTGTTCAAAGTTTATGATTTTGTGGAGTTTGGAATATAAAAGCATGGGGCAGATATCTGTTGGCGATCTGTTTCTCTAAGTTTGATGCGGAGGCAGTAATTGTACATGGGCAAATCATGTGATCTCGAATGTGTCTTCCCTTTTTTGCATTTATATCTACAGAAAATATATATTTACATAAATAATTAGATTTAATCGTGTAGAATTGTAGATATGGTTTTGTAGTGTACCGACAAGTCTTAAAAAGTGCTAGTCATTCAAAATGTCAGCCCATTTGCCAATGCGGTATGACGCGTGAATCCAATTAATCAAGCACAATTGAATGATCCCCCTAAAAAAACAAAAATACAGAAAATCCTGATCCCAAACGATAAACGACATTTAGCCACACACACACAAGAGACTGTAAGACATGCAATTATATAACAGGAAAGAGGAAAAAAGATTTTTCCTGTTCTCAAGAATCACTATCTAATTTCTTGTCAAATCAATGAGTCCAATTGTGTATTTCTAATTACGTAAATGACTATACCAACCCTATTTTCTCATTCGAATCCAGTTCGACATCCCTGTGTCAAGATGATCTCACTAATGAGCTTATGGGGATTAATTCTTTCTCTTTTTTTCAAAAAATTAATAATTGGAACTTAGTGTTAATCTGTGGAGACCTCTTATATTTCCGAAGTACAGAGTTTTGGGTTCTCGTATCTGCACTCGTTTTAGTATTTCTCAATAACCACTTTATCACTTTCCCATACAATTAAGAATTTGCATCTAAAACTCAGTGTGGACGGTCCAAATTGTTGAAATTGCTCTCAAATCGAATACTGATTGTGGCTACCAAGTTTCTTTCTTTTTCAGTTGTGTTTTTCCTTAGAGATAATGTGGTTTTAGATGAATTTTTTGCATTTGAGCCTTGAACGGTCATTTAAATTATTGTGGTTGAATGTGAGCATTCAAATATTTTTGGAAAGACTCTGATTTTTAAATGGTTCGTTGCAATTCATTTTTTCTTTTGGTAAAGCAAGACAATTATTTAATTATTTCCTAATAATTTGATTTTATGTTCATATATTATATGCAAGTATAATTATATTCTTTTATTTTTTCTGTTGAATTTTTGATCGGTCCTTTTACTCTTTTCTTTGTTGCAATTGTAAATTTTGTTTGTAATTTTCTTTGTTTACTTAATTATGAAATAATTGACTTTTTGAATACTCCTGCCATCAACAAATTTATTTTTTAGTTTTTTACCTAAATTTTTATTTTTATTTTTTGCTTTGGTGCAATGGTGGACAACAATCAACTCGGGTCAACTGGTTCTGTGAAATTAATTTTTAAAAAAAAAAAACTAGAAAAGAAGGAAAGGATATATATATATAATTATTGTATATTATATATAATGATAACCAAAATTTGTATATAATCTTGCCATAAGGAAAAATAATAATAATAAGAGGTAGAATAAGGGAATCATTGAAGTTTTTTATTTCTTTGAATTTAATAATCACTTTATTACGTACCTTATTGTTTTTCATTCATGTAAACAATTTTCCAACGCTCAAATCATATGAATTATAAAATCCAATAATGTACTATCTCTTAAATTCCTTGAATTATGCAGATTATATATTGGTAAGCTTTTTTCTCTTAAAATTCACAAGTCATAGTCCCCATTTAATTTATCTTACCTATTCATTTACATTAAATGAATAAGTAAGATACATTACTTTATCAACCTTACTTTTATATTCAGTTTGATGGATAAAAGCTTGTGACATAAGATAAATACAACATACAATAACTAAAATTATAATTTCATACAACAAGTATGAGAAAATAATCTTAAAAAAACTTTATCTTATCATTGAAAGCAAACATTACCATGCTGTACCAAATAATCAAGTCAATTATTGTGTTGGATAAGGTTCCATGAATTAAGTAAATTATATACTTTGGAGTTTTTAAATAAACTAAACTCCCTTTTTTATCAGTAAATATGAAATGCAATAAAATATCTATACATGGCTACAAAGTTTTACGCATAAAACTCTTTTTTAATTTTAATTAGCATATTTAAGGATTTCCAATAATTTATTTTCGTACCTAATTATATTACGTTAATATTTATATTTGGCATGTTTATCACTTAAAGCCATATCTAAAGTCAATTATATTTGACAAGGTTTTGGGTATTAAGATCTATACTTAATTAAGCCAAATTTTTGTGGGCTGAAATAAATATAAAAATATACCTTCCAAAATTTTCTTCACATTTCAAAATTTCAAACTAATAAATATCTGATTTGTTTAAACATGGAACTTAACTAAAAAAAACCATTAATTTTGACTTGACAGAAATTAATATAGATAAATTTTCAGATAAATTGTGTAATATGTAATAAATTAGAATTAACTGGAGGTTTTTGTTTTTATTTAGTTTTTTTTTTTATCTAAATACGTAAAGAAAAAATATTTCAATTATATTCTATCCATACCATTCTAAATATCTTTACACTACAAATTTTGGACACTATATATGTATGGGTTTGAATTAATTTTTTTTAATTAGCAGATTTGAAGAATTCTCCCCCCTTCTCTACATATGTAATTATAGTATGTCAAAAATGATGTTTGACAAGTTCATCTCATGGGATCCATAAATAAAGTCAATTTTATTTAACAGAGTTTTGCATATTAAAATCCATTAATTAAGCCAATCTTTATGGATTAAATAAATTAAAATTCTATAATATCAACAATTTAAGATATTTTGTACCCAAGGGAACAGCTCAGCGGCTTTGAGCCCATTACTTCATTTATGATGTCTTGGTCCGAACTTACGAGAGTGCGGGAAAATGATTGGGTGTGGAAGTAAAAAACAAACAGTTAAAATATTTGATATATGAGGTCTAGTTGCTATTGTGTTTGTAGAGAATCAGTTATTGAGGATCCGATTTAACTTCTTATTGTTCATGTTGATACACTGATGCCATCAATGGATTCACCTTCAATTAGGGAAAAATTGAACGGTATTTATCAATCAAGGAGGTTGGATTCAGCAATCAGCGGCAGCGCTGTCGGCGTTGTGAACAAAGTGAGTGTGGTTGAACAAGTAACGTAAGCTGCAGTAATGGCAAACAAAAAGGACATACCAGAGCGATCGATGGTAGACAAAAAGCTCCTTGGAAAATATGATCAATTCTATGCATGATCATACCAACCGCACTCGCGAGGAATGGATAAATCCAATCCACCCATCAATTCTCCGTTGAAAACAAACCAAAGAAAATCCAGTTCTTGTTTTTCTGAGCATAACGAAGAAACTGTTGTGATGGCAACTAGTTTGAGAGAGGGATACTATCAATGCCACCAAATACATTAAAAAACAAATTATAAAATAGAATGGAGTATAGAAGAGGGCAACAAGTGCGCCGAGCCGACAAGCGCTTCAATCCCTGGACAAATCCAAGGCCGAGGCCACACCCACCACGATTTCTCCAACGTCCTTTTTTTTTTTTTTTTTAACTTTTTTGTCATCACCTACCCGTTTACTTTTACCAAATATTCTCACAAATACATCTCACCTACGTTTCTTAATTATAACGTAACTACTAATCAACAAGTCTTTAATTATAACTATTAAAATTGCACAATGGATAGTTGTAGAATTAAAATTTAATTATCGAACAATATTGCTCAATTTTGAAATTACATAAAAAAAAAATTATAAACAAGAAAGAAGATAGTTATTAAATAGAAAAAGGAGAAAAGGAAAATGAGAGAAGAATGAGAGCATGTTAAGAAGTTTATATTTCGACACGTAAATATTGCTATCATAGGGATTGCATATTTAATACATTAAAAATTTTATAAAAGAAAATAACTATTAAGGAAATAATATATCAAAGTAAAAAAAAAAAGAAGAAACAGAAAATGATAAGAGAAAAGAGGGTACTTCAGCCAATTAACATCATGAGGTCACAAACTAATATAATGAAAGACAATTTGTAAATCAACTTTGTGCAATAAAAAAATTAAGGCGTTAATAACATATAGTAATAGATATGTTAATACACTGAACTTGAATTACTTGCGGGTGGGTTATCCCAAAGCTGGAAGATTCCCCTCCCTCGTTGAGAGTGGGCCGGCCCAAGGAAAATGGGGCCCACCCCCTAATCCGCCGGCCAATCAAAGTACGGACGATTCACTGCCCGGAATTTCTTGCTAACCAGACCTTGGTAATAACAGGCTGATACGCAGTTCAAGAAGCAGACGGCAAAATTGTATGCTATTGCACCTAGAATCTGACAAATCTTTTTCGAGGCGAATCTGTAGAGATGCTCAATTCGCTAACCTCCAATCATGTTAGATAGGAAACTGGACTTGTCTCCACATCTCTTTCTCTTGGACAATCCGTGAAATGAGACAAGTTCTTCCGCGCAATAAAATGGGATGGCAACGCATTTCCCACTCTAATTTTTCTGATTTCTTAGACCATGAAATAGGAAAGAAACATGGCTTCGTTCCATTCTCCGTAACACACATACTTGTAGTAAATGTTAAGAAAAGAATGATGAATTCACTTTGTGATGGCAGCAGCACGGGGAGTCTCAAAAGTGGGACCGAGAGCATCAAAACTGAGATGCGCAACCTCAAACTTTCGGTGCCGAGTTTAAAAACTGAGGATTCTCTCTCAAAACAGGTGGCCACCTCTCCAGAGGGGTCATCAGTTTGTGAACTCAAGAATTCCTCATCGTCTGACTTGGGAACTGATAGCCTAAACAGCTTGACCCCAGTTGCAAGCCCGAACGACTGGGCTCCCGCAAGTCTCAGCATTCCAGCTCAGTTTGCAGAAAATGGGGATGTCGTGATCCAGTCCCCTGACCATTCCCTCTGGGAATCCATCTTTTCTGATCAGCTGGAGGGTGATTTCATGATGTGCTCCCTAACCAGGAACAATATGCCTTCGCCCCACCTATCAAACTACAACTACAGCTCTACGCAGGCAATGCACGGGCAGAGTCTCCTGTGCTGCGCTGCTCCCCGCTTTCCGTCCCCCCTCGGGCCTCACAAGGGGAGGGGATTGAGCCCTCTCCACAGGGTTTTCAAGGCCCCGAACAACCAATTCATGCAGGTTGACCAGGTCGAGAGCCTTTCCCTGCCCTCTCTTGAGAGCCTGTTGGACGATACTTATGATAAGGACGATGGTTTCTTGGCATCCTCCTGTGGGAAAATACCGGGAGCGGGGGAAGGCTCTATAGGTTGTTATGATGCCCTGACGACGGTGCCGGAGCTGCTGGACTGCTTGACGATGCCTAGTGCAACAAGGTTTTTCGAATCAGTGGCGAGTGATGAGGCTTCTGCTCAGGAAAGTTCCCAGGTGACTCCAGAAAATGGTTTTTATCAGATGGGATCTATGGAACCTCAACCCTTATCCCAACAATTGCAACAGGAAAGGCACCATGAAAAGCAACAAGAACAGCAGCGCCCGCATCTGGAAAGGCAGCAGCTACCCCCGCCAAGAATACAAAGACAGCCGCAGCAACTTCATCAGCAAAACCAGCTCCAAAATATTCACAATACCTTGATGGTGCCAATTCTGGCACCTGAGCAGGTGATAAAATCGAATCCATGAAATTCAACAGAATTGATACGATAATCCAAGTCTAAATCGTTCTTGTGACGCTGACATACAGGAACAAGACAGCGGACTACAAATGGTGCACCTCCTTCTTGCTTGCGAAGAAGCTGCATCCAAGGAGGACTACATGTCGGCGAGGAGGTATCTCCAGCACCTAAATCGAGTGGTCTCACCCCCCGGCGATTCCATGCAACGCGTGGCAGCTTGCTTCACCGAAGCCCTGACTGCGAGACTCGCCGCTACCCTTACCGGCAAACCTAGCGCAGCCAATTTGAAGCCTTTCAATCCTTATCCTCCTGACAACTTAGAAATCCTTAAGATCTATCAGATCCTTTATCAGGCCTGCCCCTACATCAAGTTTGCCCACTTTACTGCTAACCAAGCAATTTTCGAGGCATTTGAGGCCGAAAAGCGTGTTCACGTGATTGACCTCGATATCCTACAAGGTTACCAATGGCCCGGTTTCATGCAAGCCCTAGCTGCCAGGCCTGGAGGCGCCCCGTTTCTTAGAATCACGGGAGTCGGCCCCTCCTCCGAGTCCGTAACGGAGACTGGAAGGTGTTTGACTGATTTGGCTCATTCTCTGCATGTCCCATTTGAATTCCATCCTGTTAGTGAAGAACTGGAAGATCTAAAACCCCATATGTTCAACAGAAGAGTGGGTGAGGCTCTGGCTGTTAACTCGGTTAACAGGCTTCATCGGGTGCCGGGAAATTGTCTGGGGAACCTGCTAGCCATGATTAGAGATCAAGCACCAAACATAGTGACAATAGTTGAACAAGAAGCCAGCCACAACGGACCATACTTCTTGGGCCGGTTTCTTGAGGCCTTGCACTACTATTCGGCGATTTTCGACTCGTTGGACGCAACGTTTCCGCCTGATTCAGCGCAGAGGGCCAAGGTGGAGCAGCACATTTTTGCGTCCGAAATTAGGAATATTGTCGCACACGAGGGGGCAGAGAGGCCGATGAGGCACGAAAGACTTGAAAAATGGAGGAAAATTATGGAAGGAAAAGGATTCCAAGGGGTTCACCTTAGTTCAAACGCTGTAACTCAGTCGAAAATATTGCTGGGGTTGTATTCATGCGATGGGTATAGGTTGACCGAAGACAGGGGTTGCTTGCTTTTGGGGTGGCAAGATAGATCCATCCTTGCTGCTTCTGCATGGCGATGCAAATTATCTCATCGTGTACGTATTTTCGTCACCCCTTTTCTGATCAATTGATTAGACTATTCGTATTTGTTCGAATAAAGGCACCCAGCCGCCGATACAAAGTCAAAGACCAGAACAGAAGGGGGAAGGAAACGGAGTTATCAAGGCAGTGCTTTAATGGCCTCTATTTCTCATTTTTCCATTTTTCTGACATATTACTTCGGACAAATGGAATGCTTATTCATGTCTCCGAAAAAATTTACTACTTGAATTGAAGAGTTCGATAGAATAAATGAATCTTTGTATTTATTTAAATAATAAAATATTTTAAATCTTTAAATTCTTATCTTAAACTACGATTTTAACAAATAAAATAGATTTAAAATTTCTGGTTACAGTCATTTTAAATTCATTTTCAAAATTCAAACTCATCGATTCAAATCGGGCGTGAGAGATTTTGTCAATTTCTCATATCTCAATTTTTTTGCCCTTTTGTCACATCGAGAATGCCTGTTCCCTCACGGGAAAGCTCTCTCTACCTGCGTCTCTCCTCTCTCTATCTCTACTTCTTCCCCCAATTATTCTTCTGGCCCCATTCTTTTCTCTGCCGCCAGACCTCCCTCCGATTTTTCCCTCTTCAACCTCAATCATTTGTTTTTTTCTCGTCAAATTTGCTCACTTTTCGTCCTTAATTTATAAGATAATATTTTCCATATTAAGAGCTTGAGATGGACCTCCATTTAGCCTATATTTGTTGTTGGGACATTGACAAATATTGTGGAGGAAGAAGCTGTGATGGACATGGGAGCAAGGGTGGTGGACTGACTTCCAATGGAAGTACAGGATTAT
Organism: Avicennia marina; assembly: GCA_019155195.1. Taxonomy (NCBI): domain Eukaryota; kingdom Viridiplantae; phylum Streptophyta; class Magnoliopsida; order Lamiales; family Acanthaceae; genus Avicennia; species Avicennia marina. Next base: position 14,308,673 of record CM032765.1, read on the forward strand.
GTGGAGGTGGCGGTAGATACAACGGTGGTGGAATGAAAGACTGCTGTAAGTGCAGTGCATGAGACCTAATGACAATGCTTTTACAGATGTGGATCTGTGTTTTTTTGGCCTGGGTGTCAGGGGAAGAGTCAGATCCGCCCCCTCTTCTCTTAGTACCGGTCGCAACGTGGGTCGGTGTCTTTATCGTCAGACCCATCTCTCCACTCCTACGTGTTATGTGTAGGATTGGATCTCAAGATCAATTGTATTAACATATGTAACGTGGATGGATACTGGTGTGTCCGACGTATGCATATTGAGGCCATCATTGTTGAATGAAATAAAAAGAAATGGGGGTGTTTGAATGTGGTTTGGTTAATACAACGAACATAATAACAAAAATTAATGAAAGATATTATTATTAATTTTCATAATATTGTCTACAGACTTTCGATATCACTCATTTGAATTTAATCAAACGCCCACTTTTAACTAATACTAATTATTTATAATTCCAAATGACAATATTGATTGGATATCTACTATAATCACCTATATCTATAAAATTTAAAAAAAATGCAAAACTTGGTAAAGGATAATTTTATTAATCATCGCCAAAATATTATTTACAAACTACCAGGCTTCCTTAATTTCAATTCAAACAAACAAGCCCATGACTAAGTTGAATTGTACTAATTACTTGTCGAAAATATTGATTAAGAATCTTTAGAAAAATTTGCTACAATAATCAAAATTCTAGAAAAATATAATGATAGTTTAAGTTATTAATTTTAACGATAACAATTACAATTTTAAATACTTAATCCCACTTTTATCAAACAAGCACAACATTAATAAATATAATTTATTATAAGATATCTACACGATATAAATATTATTAAATTTATACTTATCACATCATCAATATATTTTTTAACAAATAACTATCAATTATATTACTATAATTATTATATTTTATTTTTTAAAACATCATCCAGATCCAGATCCAGTCACACGCAATGCACCGTCATTTCTCTCAATTTTCCTTTCACTTTATCTCAAGAAAAAAATTTAACACTGTCCAAAATGTGCCAAATTTTATTACCAATTAATGAATTTTATTAATAAATTTAATCATATAAATTTTTTAAATTAATATTTGATATAATTTAATATAAAAGCATTTATTCAATTGAAATAAAAAAATTTTTTAAATATAATGAATTTAAAAGTTATAAAATCATTCAATTTTTTAAAAATGTAAGAATGTTTAAATTTATTTAATAGGAATAATCTTTATATAAATCGTGTATCAATTAATTTTGATATATAAATTATAATCATATTATCACGTTATTTATTAATTTTTAATTTTAATTTTAATATATTGAGTCGACATTTTGATACATAATTACATTCTTTAAAATTTAATTTGAATTTAATCTTATTTTTATTTTTCTGTTATATTTTTTATTACATTAATTAGTATCAGACTTAATTATATCTAATTCTAATTCGACAACCAGTTTGAACAGAGGAAAACAAACAAAATTCAAAAAAGTCGTCAGAATTTGGATTAAAAAAAAAATGAACAAGGACGGAAGGCCGTCGCCGTCGCTGTGGTTAAAACCTGCCAAATCCGTCGCCTTCGGCTGATCTCCGACCCGAAACTGTCCACCATTGGAGTCATCACCTCGAGCCCACTCACCTCTGCACTTGAAACTGGTCAGATTCGTGAAAAATCCAGCCGAGCCGCCACGGGATTTTTCGATCAAGTTTTTTTTTTTTTCTCAATGGTCCGTCGCCGTCGCCGCACACCCAAGCCGCACCGACGTCTCCTGTACTATCGCCGTGCTCATCGCACCTCGAAACCTCACCGTCGTCGCTGGAAAAATCAGAGCCCGAGCGCCGCCACCTGCAACGCTGAAAACCCCGATGGTTTATCTATATAAAAAAAAATTAAAAATTAGGCCTCCTTTGGGCCAGAGCTTGTTGGACTCGTCTTAAGCTTGGCCAATTAGGTTGTTTTGATTTGGCCCCATTAGAAAGAAAACAAAAAAAGAAGATTGGGTTGGCCTAGTTTACCTTTGGGCCGTGACTATTGGGCCAAGCTATTTGGGCTACAGACGACTGAACTGAAAAATTGTTTGGGCCAAAATTTTAGGTCAGACTTTTTTTTATTCCTTATTGGGCTAATTTCTGTTGGGCCTGGGAAGGCCTTGTTTGGCAGTCTTATTTTGCTATGCCTTAAGGACTTGTTTGGTTGTTGGGTTTTGAAAAAAAAATAGTGGGCAAAATTCCAATAAATAAATAAATAAACAAAAATAGTGGAGAAAGAGTAGAAGACAAACAAAAATTGCAAAAAAAAAAAACATAGAGAGCAAAAAAAAATAAATAAAGAGTGAACAAAATAGAAAAAAATAGAAAGAGAGGAAATTTATTTGTATTTATTTTTACAAGATGTCGGATGATCACACATATAACAAAAAGTGAATATTTGATGAAATCCAAAAATTGTCCAGAATTGTGAATAAACTGTAAAATTATCTTGTTAAGGATAATCATACCTTGAGACACGAGAAAACAAGAAATAGATATATACTGTCGAGGCACTATCATGAAAAAGATTATGAATCGAATAAGGATGAGTACGACAAGACATTCAAGGTATCAGATTCTTATATTAAAGGTCAATTTTGATTGTGTTTTAATTGCTTTTAATGTGATATAATATGAGTGAATGTCAAAACGAAGAGGTTGGTGCTCATGTTGACATTAGTAAAGTTATGAGAGAGAAGAAAAGTCCATTAATAAAAATATCATCTTTGACTGAAGTAAAGATTGTAGAGAATATGTCATTGGAGGAAATACTATATGAGACTAGCAACAACTTTAAGCACCCATGTAGAAATTGATGAAGAGCAGATTGTACAAGTAAAAAAAATAGAATTAGTAGGAACTGAGGATGATGAAGAGTTAAAGAGCTTTTAGAAATTTGTGTTTGATCCAGAAGGACTCAAGCTCAAATTGAGGACAATTAATCCTTAAGAGGAGGGGTATGACGCGATCTATCAAATTTTATTTTAACATTTATTAGTTTTATTACCAAGTAATGGGTTTTATTAATAAGTTTGATCATATGGACTTTTTAAATTATGGCTCGATATAATTTAGTATAAATAGTCTTTATTCAGTTAAAATAAGAGAGATTTTGGGTATTATAAATTTAAGAATTATGAAACCATTCAATTTTCTTTGGATTTGAGAATGCTCAAATCGATTCAATAGGAGTGATTCTTGTGTAAATCGTGATGTATCAATCGATTTCGGTGTATCGATTATAGTAGTTCTATTACTCTGTTTATCAATTTTTTGATTCAATTTTGGTTTCAATACATCGGGTTGACATTTTGATACACGATTCATGTTTTTAAAATCTAATTTGAGTTCAATCATATTTTTATTCTTCTACTGTGTTTCTGATCCCGTCAAAATTATTTATCCATCCATTCACTGGGCTAATCTTCCCTCTTTGTATCGGCCTCGGGACTTCGTCAAGGGTATCTGCTGAAGGCTTTGTCTTCGACTACTACGGTTTACAATCACTCTCGTCGTCAAGGACAGATTATTATTAGACACCACGGACAATACCAATTTAATAATTAGGAGAAAATTAATTAAATAGTGCGTCCCGAAAATGCGCGGGCCGCAGCTTCCCACTTGACGGGATAAAAAATGGATACAAGCATTAGGCGGGGCAATTAAACTATCTAAACACCTATATCAAAAGTATGTATATTTTTGTCTATTATAAAAAGACATTGATACTTTAATTAAATACTTATAATTATCAAAAGAGAAATCATTTGTGATAGTAAATCAACAAATCCTAACTTGTCAAGTCCTTGTGTAGTTATCCATAAGTAATATCAAGGAGATTAAAAGATAGTAATAATCTAGATTAATTTATTATTTTATTTCAAAAGTGAATCAGTTGCAGTAAATATCATTGATATAAACTTTCGTGTTGTAAAGATAAAATATATTAGTTAATATAAAATTTTCGACAAATAAGTATAGGAATATAATATGTACTGAGTAGCAATGGAGTGTAAAAAGGTTGCAATAAATAATTAAATTTAATATTTAAGAGATTAATTTTAATAGATTGCAAATATAAACTGATAAACACAATATAAAGTATTAAAAATATAATGTACTAAGATTAACACTATAAGAATAAATTAAAACTTAAAAGTAGCACATTGATATTAAAGAATAATATTTGATGGCAAGTATACATGCATGCCAATTTAAAAAATATAAACTAAAATATAATTGCATACCAATTTTTTTTAAAAAATAAAATCTAGCAAATATATATTGAATAATCAACATAAAATCCTCACTGATAATTTTACATCTTTTGAGCCTTTACTTTCTTTTCTTTAAAATCCAGCCTTTATTTTATTTAATTTTCTGGCTCTGCAAATTTTAACATCCAAACGTGGCCTTCTCTTTCATTTTCAAAATTAACCCGCCAAACAAGCCTTCATCCTTGAGAGGTGTTCTGGAAAGCGGCCGACCCCCCTTCTGTTCTACCCAACTAATGGAACAGAGACGCCTCCTTGAAAATTTGTCTCCAGATATGGCATATCTCCGCTGTCTGCCTTTTCGGACAGAGATGAACGCGACCAGACACCCCTTCTTTGAAAGGTCCAAACAGTTCCTACACACCAGGCATTGCATCCCTTCTTGAATCTGTCTCAGATGAACCGAAAACCCATCATCCTCTATAAATCCCTGAAGGTTAAGATTAAGGTTCAGGCATTTAATCAGAATCCATATTGTTATCCGTCGGGCGCACTTACAATTGCCCTGCACCATCATTCCACGACCTGCAAACGATTCCTCTCTTTGCAATCATTTCAATTCTGACGTTCTACACCTTTGCAACTAATAATCAACATGTTTTGAAATTACAAAAATAAACTGTACAAATAATTTCAATCCACTTCCTTATAAATAATTATTTTTGAAAATAAATAATTATTTTTGAAAATAAATATAAATTTGTTTTTCTAATCTATTCGGATTACATAATATTTTATTTTATTTAATTTTACTGACTTCATTAAATTGCTTCGACTTAGATATACGATGTCAATTAAAAGAGACAGTTGTTTTCATTTTGCCCCCCACTCCTTCAGATGTTTTAAGACAACAAACCCTAGCAAACAAATTCAGTAAGAAGCTTGTACAAAGCCGTATGAAAAGCGAACAAAGACTTGCATAACCAGAAGTCACAACACTGTAAAACCCTTGTGAGGGCAATAGATCCCACAGACCTTGTATTCTCATGGTATATTAAAAATCTGCCACTACAAATGTACATGAAGCAACAAATTTATAGAATCACTCGTGCATGATAACAAACCACAGTTACACGTAGATGCCCTCAAACATACACTGAACAATGAGTATCGTTCTGTTTACAAATTGTCGTTTTTTCTGACTTTTTAGTCTAAAACAGCATGTAACCCCTAGAAGTCCACAAGATATATGCTCAATCAAGCTTACTCACTCACAATATGGAACACGAGCAGATGGTCTTCTTAGGAGTCTCATCAATCTTCTTCTCTGTGAACACAATGATAACTTTCAGCAACCACACAAATGGATGTTAAAAGAGAAAACAGAGGACCTGAAGCCAGCATCACGAAGAAGTGAAACATCACTTGTCATAAAGCACCTCATCTTAACCAGAAAATGACAAAAGATCGTAACACCAATGGCAGATTTGATGATTGCTTATTTCGCCTAAAGCAATATGCGCAATCCAAAAAAATTTCAAGACCATTTAGCAATTAGAACTCAGCCATAGCGGCAGGCCAAATTGAAAATAGCAGAGGATAATCAAAGAGTTAGCTTAAACATGAAATGCAGACAGGATGAGCTATTTAATGGTATTATGTAAAAAGCAACAAACAACAAAGTGGCACTCCGTAAAGGAATGAATTTTTTCAGGAAAAGGATGAACGTAGGAATTAAAGTAAGAGCGGCAATCTGATGAAATAGAGATGCATAACCATGCTTAGTAAGAAATAATACAGTAAAGGAAAACAGAAAATGTTTAAGGCGAAGCATATGCTTGGACCAAAGTTGGAGAATTCATAAAGCATTCAAAACACACACATACACAACATGTATTCATTATCTATTGACAAACATACATTTTGTATGCATGGATATGTTGAGACAAGGAGGTAATGGTAAACTGGCTTCATTAATTTAGTCGAGGATGTTTGGAAGAATTAACATTTTGACATATCCAGGGAGAGGAAAAGTCATGGGAGAAATGGGCAATAAAGATGATTTCTGGGCATGGAGACTCCCATAGCAATGACTTAGTAATAACCAATTCTACACAAGTGTGGGAATCAATTTTGAAAAGACACTTATATTCTTATCGCATTTTCTCGCACCAACTGTTACCTCAGGTTCCCACAATAACCAATCAAACAAGGTAAAATTAAAAAATGAAATCAGAAAGGACACAAGAACAAGTTACATGATAATAAAGTATTATTTTGATAGTAGATAAAGGTGAACGTTGCTTCAAATTAGAAAGTGAGAATCACCCGGACAAATCCCCAGAAAACTAAATAATCAATGTCTATACAGAAGTTTACTGCACACAAACTTCCAGTTACCTTTTGCGAATTCCAATCTAAAATTGTACTGCCAATTCATCAACTACTTTCTATTTAGCACAGTTACTTTGACTACAAGCACCTGAGGCTGTTGTGTGCCGTAGCTAATAACAGAAAATGGTTGTAGCTCAAAGAACTTCCAATAGCATCAAACATGGTGCCATCTAATATGTAAACTGCTTTTCCCTCAAAAATTCACCAACATTAATATGCGTAAGGTTACGGACAACTCAGCGCAGAATTTGTAACGAGATCATACATTGGACTTAAAACTGCGAATAAATGCCTTTCTGAATCGATAACCAATCAACATTTGCAAAGTTAAGAGTAAATATTTAGAGCAGCAGAATTCAATGGTTTAAATGAGCAAATTTGATCCACAAGCGACCGATGATATGTAAAAGAGTAACCTGTCTTTGCTTTAGCTAAAGATGGCTGTACAACAGCATGCATGATGATAACTCCTTTAGGTAGCTCCCCAAATGGCATCTTGCACTGTGCAACAGTCTTGTTATTTTCCAAAATTTTCCCAGCACTTATTAATTTCACATCGTTTGCTGCCTTTGGTACGATTTTCTTATCTGAAAATAAGATATTTTTCATCAATGAAATTACATTACGATACAGTGTCTAGCTAGAAGCCTTTTTTATTTGGCGCTGTCTAGAAGCTTAGTTATTCATGAGGTGAAGCAAAAGGTTTCAAGGGAAAAGAAATTAATCCATATTCCTTATTGAAAAAGAAAAGAAAACAAAAAAAATGCTTTTATTCTCAATCTTTAAAATCCACCCTCATAATTGCTTTAAGCTGTGGTAAACCCCTTCAGACAAACCCTTTTATTTTCAGATACAACATTGCCCGTGCTCACAATGCAAAAAAAAACAAAAAAGGTATACACTATGCCGCTTATTTATCCGGAGGGCTGCAAATGAAATCAGTTAATCAAAGGGAACATACGATCCCCAAAAAAGTCACATGACCGTCACTCCTGAATTATTTATTGTTCCTCAACCGAACATCCAAATAACAGAAAGATCAATTTATAATCGCATGAGCTCAATGTTCAAGCGGCAATAAGAACGAAAAAGCATAAATTTGAAGCAGCAAGCAAACCTTTAGGCCACTCGGCCACAATTCTTTCCTTAAGCATAGCAACAGTTGACGCCGGTGAATATCGGAAAGGACCGATATCTGATCCATCGTACAATCTGAACTTGAGCTCCACTAAATCCTCCTCCGGCATTTGGTTTCTCACAAATTTTCAGCAGAAGTTTCGGAACCAACGCCCAATTTTTTGGAAACAAATCCTCCGATAAAGAAACGCAGAAAATTCCCAAAATTTACCTCCCACCTACCACGGATTCATTTACATTGAAGTGCTAAAAAGAAACGTTACGGGGGTTCGGAATTTGAGCGCGTCAGTTAAACTTTGAAATTGAGGAACCCCAGAGCAGATCTTGATGCATTAGGCGTCGGAGTGCTGTGAGACTGTGGCGCTTGCGCAGCGCGATTCCCCTTTATCTTTCTTTCTTTCTTTGTTTTTTCTTATCCTTTTTGAAATTTTCCTCAGGCTTTATTTTCTTACTAACTTTTCTTCTTTTGATACACCCCTCTATCTCTATATATATTATATATATTTGGTGGATGAGTGATGGGTAGGAAAAGTGAAAAAGGTGAGAAGATGGGAAAGAGGGTTACAACTTGCAAATTACATCGTTGAGAGAGGCAAGGGGAAGGGCAATGACGCTGTGTGCGTGTGACGCGGTTACTGTAGCCAGCGGTGGGCATGGTAATGGTTTGGCCGCTGGAAACTCGGGGACTGCTCTGCGTTGTGGCTTAGTGGGTTGGGTTTTCATTTTTAGATGGACTTCATCTTCTCTTGTTGTGTTCATATTTGTCTCCTGTGGGCGAGAGCCAATAAGCTGGACTTATCTACAAAATAAATGCTCCATTTTAAATATAGGCCCTAATTTTTGAATTGGGCTTCTTTATTCTTCGTAAGTCCAGTTTTTGTGGGCTCAAGTAGTCTTACTGATATCCAGCACAACCAATTCCAAATTTACTGAAAAGACTGAAGTTTTGTTGTATCCGAAAATTCATACACCGCTGCTGCCTTCGAAGGGAAAATACTAATTAATTCGGTCACCAAAACAACCAAACCGACCCTTATGGCAAACAACAATTCACCAGTCTCTTCATTTAGGGGAAAAAGGGTTGGGTTTTGGGGATCCTTAGTACCTTCTTTGTACTAACAAATGAAGCCAAATTAAGTGTGATGATTTATTAGTTAGCAAATTTGTGGGCAGATCTCTCTTCCTAACATTCTCCTCTAGCTCCAAAACATTGCCTCTTGTTTGGAGTGGTTTGACTATTGTACCTTTACTTAGGGTATTGTCTAGTTCTTCAGATTTCTCTCTTCTTTGCTTGTTATTCAGACTGGGTGTTCCTCGTATGTCAAGTGTTTTGTTAACTAATAACAGTTTAGTTTAGGTATGTGGCTCTGATTAGGCACATATTTTCGCAATTGAGGCATGTGGAATGCATTATGTACTCATGACAGCTGTGGGAGTAACACCAATCAATATGCCACCTCTTCTACTCATTCCAACCTCTCGAAAGGTCCGATGAACCATGGACTCAACTTCTTGGCTTTATTGGATTGTACTATGCTGCGGGTCGGAGAAATCTTTAAATATACTTGTTTGCTGGGTTGGAACTCTGATGGTCTTCGTTTTAGGTCAGCCTAACTTTCTTTCTATCTTGAGTATCATTTCCTTCATTTATCTACAAATGATGCTCACTTTGTCAACCATTACTTGCGCCAATTCTTGGCCCGTGATTTTCCTTTCACTAACTTCATCTTAGAAAATTGGAGATCTACATGTTCTTCGGCAAAACACCTTATATGGAGCCATTCTTATGCTTGTGTGATCGTTATTGTCGCACGAGAACTCAACCAATGGCAAGTGGTCACTTTAAGTTCCTTTAAAATCCAAGACACACTCCCTCAAAATGTCTTTTAATGTTTGGACGGTCTTCTTCGACTGTCCAATCGTTGGTGGGCGATATATAGTTTTCAAGTCTAATCTTATCCCCATTGCTTTCTAGAAGCTCCTTTAAAAGTAAGAGACAAATTGAGGGTCTCGATCCGAGACTATGCTTAAGGGTACTCTGTGCAATAGTACTACGTTGTCCATGTACATCACTGTCAACTTATCCAAGGTGTAAGTCATTCGCAATGGGAGAAAATGAGTGGGCTTAGTTAGACGGTCAACAATTACCCAAATAGCATCATATCCTTATGAGGTGTGTGGCAACCCTACCATAAAATCTATGGTAATCTTATCCCATTTCCACTTCGGGACTTCAAGTGGCTATAGGTAACCTTCGCGGCATTGATGTTTCACCTTGATCTTTTAGCATGTCATACACCTCATTATAAAGTATGTAATGTCTTTCTTCATTCCATTCCACCAGAAGTTCTTCTTGAGGTATTTGCATATCTTTGTGCTCTTCGAATGTATCGAGTACCTTGTCTGATGTGCCTCTCATAAGATTTGTTTACGTATTTCCTTGACATTTGGAACGCATAGCCTTCTTTTCATATGCGTCACACCATTTTTCCCTAGTTGGAAGTCTGGAAGTCGACCTTTCTTAACCTTATCCATTAGAACTATTATGCTCGGGTCTAATACTTGGAGCCTCTTAATTTCCTCAATCACTGAGGGTTCAACATTTAGATTCACCAGCACTCCATCTATTAATTCCAAAACCTCCAAATGTAATGAATTAAGTTGTCTCGCCAATGTAGCTAACATAGGTTTTATCCTCTTCCTACTTAGGGCATCGACCGCGTGGTTAACTTTGTCTAAGCGATAGTTTATAATCAAGTCATAATCTTTGATCAATTCAAACAACCACCTTTGTCTTATATTTAACTCTTTCTATGTGAAGAAGTACTTGAGATTCTTGTGGTTGGTATAGATCTCGCATCTCTCACCATACAGGTAGTGTCTCCATATCTTGAGTGCGAATACTAATGCGATTAGTTCTAGGCTGTGAGTTGGGTAGTTCAACTCATATTGCTTCAGTTACCTAGATGTATAGGTGATCACTCGACTATGCTCCATCAAAACGAACTTAGGCTATTTTTGTTGGCATCACTGTACATGGTGAACCCACCACCTTCGATAGGTAAGGTGAGGATTGGAGTTGAGGCCAACTTCTACTTAAGCTTCGTAAACTTACATTCACATTCTGAGGTCCATTAGAATTTCAACCTCTTTTTGGGTAATTAATGTAATGACGTGGCAGTTTTAGAAAACCCCTCAACGAACTTTTGGTAGTATTCGATAAGTTTAAGGAAACTTCTTACATCTGTTATGTTGGCGGGTCTTAGCCATTGTAAGATGGCTTCAACCTTTTTGGGGTCTACTGATACCTTTTCTTTAGAAATCACATGCCCCAAAAATGTTATACTTCTGAGCTAAAATTCACACTTGTTTGAATTTACTGTACAGTTGTTCTTTACTTAAAGTCTGCAGCACTGTCGTCAAGTGCTCCTCATGCGTCTTGTCACTTGTCTAGTATACCGAGATATCATCAATATATACCACCAGAAAATTATCTACGTGCAATTTGAACACCTAATTCATTAAATTCATGAAAGTTGTGGAAGTGTTAGTCTAGAAGGCCATTTTGGATATATCTTCAACCTTAATCTTTAGTTGGTGGTATCCAAACCTTAGGCTCATCTTTGAAAGGACTTTGGCCCTTTTTAATTGGTTGAACAAGTCATCGATTTTTGGCAGAGGGTACTTGTTCTTAATAGTTACCTTGTTGAACTTACGGTAATCAATGCATAACCTTAAGCTCGAATCCTTCTTCTTGATAAAGAGCACTGGGGCTTCCCACGGTGACATATTCGGTCGGATTTGTTTCTTACCTAACAAGTCTTATAGCTACACATTTAACTCCTTCAATTCAACTGGAATCATTCAAAATAGGGCTTTCCTTATAGGTGTCGTTCCTAGAACTAAATTGATCTCGAACTCTATTTTTCTATTCAGAAGTGGTTCAGATAGGTTGTCTGGGAACATGTTGAAAAATTTCTTGAAAATCAAGATATCTCCAAGCTTTGCTTCCCACTTTTCTATGTTAACAACACATGTGAAGTGGGCTTCACATCTATCCTTAATAGCCTTTTCTGTGTTGGTAGTAGAAATAAGAAAATTAAGCCAATTAGCCCAGCCTTGAACACTCTAATAGAAAGAAAAGTTATTGCCTGTAGAAGGGTGAAAATTCACAACCTTATTCCTACAATCCATGAGCACAAAACTTATGGCTAACCAGTCCATTCTCAAAATCACATCAAATTCTTTCATGTTATGTCGAATAAGGTCAGCTTTCAATTCGTGGTCTCCCTTAGGTTCAAGTCACTGTCTCTATAGACCAGGCAGGCCACTAAAATTTCTTCTCCCATAGTAACTACTTTATGCAGATTGTTTAACAATTTAAGCTTATGGTCTATATATTTGTCAAATTCATTGGACACAAAGGAGTGTCATGCACTACAATCAAATAGAGTGTACACATCTAATTAGTTAATAGTAATAGTACTTGCCACCATATCCTCCTAGTTGTCAGCCTCTTCTTAAGTTATTGCAAACACCCTTGCATTTTCTTTAGGTCTCTGGTTGATCTGATTAAGTCGAGAGTTGTTGCTTCCACCATTGCCATTGCGATTACGGGGGTTGTTGTAAAGATTGGCACCACGTTGACTAGGCCAATTAGCACCACTGTCATTATTGTTACTAGTTAGGACAGTGTTCCTCATTTTGTTTGGACATTCAACTACTCAATACCCATGCTGCCTACAAATGAAGCAGGCGCCAGTGATGCGTTGGCATATGTGTAAGTGTTGGCATCCATAGATATTGCATTTTAGTAAAGTGGGTATTGTCCCACCAGCTCTTGTCTAATTTGGCCATTTAATGTTGGGGGGTCCACCTGCAAATGTTCCTTGAGACCTAATACTGATGGGGTTGGAACTCGACCTCGACTGTTTGAGGTTGTTCTTTGCCTCCCACCTATTAATATTTGCTTTAACTCAAATAGTTGCTCTGAGTAGCCTGTCAAAAGTACGAGCCTCGTACAAGACCAATGTAGTCTGGAGTCAACTTTTCAAACCCTTCATAAACTTCTACATTTTCAACTAAAGATTTGCCATCAACATAGGGGAGTACTTACCTAAAGAGTCGAATTTAGCAAAGTATTCCACCACTAACCTGTTAGAACCTTAGACTAGGCTGTCGAACTCCACCATTTTCTGAAAGCGGAGTGCATTTGGGAAGAAATTGTTCCAAAAAGCTTATTTGAAATATGCCCACATGACTAGCATTTTCTTAAACATAGTGGGTGAGACTCTTTCCCGTTATAGTGCGGCTTTAACAACTAGAAAAGGGATAACCACTCTGGGCTGCACGTCGATGGGAACCTCCATCAGCTCAAAATTATCTTCGATCTCTTTTTTGCCATTTCTATATAACCTCAGGGTCATAGTATCTATCAAACATTAGCACATGCGCTCGCTGTAGCACCTCATAATGTGCCTTAGTCCCTTAATTAACGTGAGCTATAGGCTGGACAAGTTGTTGTTATTATGCATCCATCACTTATGTCATCACTGTTGCAATAGTAGCCAAGTCCTCACATCTAAGACTCGTATGACTTACAGTCGATAGTGGCTGAGGTTGCTCTAGGGGTAGAGATGGAGGATAGGCATGTGCTTGTTCAGTTGGATCCTCCACGGGTGCAATGTGAGGTAGGTTTTGCGCAACGTGTCGCAGTCTACATATAATTTCTTATATGGGAGAAGGATGTTTCTCATTACGGCAATCATACAAATTATAAGATAAACATGTTGAGAAGGGAATATATTGGCACCACGAGATGTAATTAATGCAGATAATATTGAAGGAAAATTTTATAGCATAATTGTCTCAATCCCAATGGAAGGTAAACAAATAAAATAGATAGAAGGGTTGGCTTGTATCTTAACGTTGTAAACTAGTAACTTAATCATGTAAATCCTATTTAGTCTATTTTCCTAATATAGATTCTCTTTTTATTTGGGTGCATCTCCATCCACCACTATCTCTTCTGACTCTGATTCTAGTGCTGGCTCTGGTGCTTCTTCAGGATTCTCCTCTAGGTCCTCTTTTGGTTCCTCCTTCATCATTGCTCATAGTTCATCATTCTAGAATACAAACTTGTTTACCTAAAGGACCAATCCGTGACATGCATCTTGAAGCTTGTTTATGTACTACTCGTGTGCTTCCCTAGAACTCTTATTGTCCATACGAACTTTGTGTATTGTGTCTTTGTGTCATCCAACTTCCTCTTTAATATGCCCTTGTGTTGATGCACCTTGGCATTCACCTCCTTTAATTCCTTATTTTGGCCTCTTATCTAAAGCACTAATGTTAGGTCTCTAGTAGATTAACAGCTAGTGTGCTAAGGTGGTTCAGTGCTGTAAGAAGACGCTCCTTGTCCTCCTGCGATATGTCACTCTTCTCCTTGGGTGTTTGATTAATGGAGCCACAATTTTTGTCCATTTTCTATGTCAAATCACACCCTTAAGGAAAGAAAACAATGTCAAATCACACCCTTAAGGAAAGAAAAAAAGTAAATACTACACATGCATGTACAACGTAAGCTACTGATTTCCCCAGGCCCTCATGGTGATTCACAAGGCCCTATCTAAGCTTACGCTCTAGATTCTCGTTATTAAAACCTAGACTTTAATACCATTCTTGTCACACCTCAAACCTAAGATTATGACATGGTAGTATTCATGAACTAACTCAACAAATACCAAAACAAACGTGCAACAGAGCAAGCTAAACTAATAATGTAATTAAATAATCGATCCAAAAACAATCCCACAACATCTATGACATGAGTAACTCATCTCAAGTACACATTGGAAGAATGGAAACCTATGTATTACATCTCAACAGTCTTTAGAAAACAATATCAATACTCCTATACTATGTCAAATGCAGAATGCTCTACATGACCGACCATCCCCATTTTTGTCCTTGATCATTCGCCTCACCACTTGTGGTGAGAGAGGAATCACCTGGTAAATGACTACACTCACCTATTTACTTTCCAAAAATGGATGCAAGTAAAGAATACAATTTCAAAGATTTCACAGCTAAGTAAAATGGCCATTTTAGAAAAGTACAAGCAATAAAGGCATTCATATAACATTCAAGAATCAGAACACATTCATTCATTTCATTTCATTATCCTCATGTATCACTTGTTCTTATTTCTCATTTCTCAGCTAACTTATTGCCATGTTTATTGTGTGTGTTACCACTGATCAGAGCCTCAGTCTATACTCTCCTGACTAAGGAAGGGTGCATCTAATTTCAACTGTGCCGCCATGGCCCAAAGCTTCAACCCCACTTAGGAGGTATCCTAATATGCTTTATCCGACTGGTAGGACTAAGTATCAACTTCACTAACTATCAGTCCCAATCTATCACCCGATTAATAGGGCGAAACTTGTTTCTCACGCTTATTTACAATCTCATGAGTGGCTATTACATTTCATTACACATGCTCAAATTTCCCATACACAGTTTAAAATACCCATTTCACAAACAGTTCACATCCAAAGTTTGAAAATAGTACTTTCATGGTTACAAAACATCACATAAAATCTAAGCTTTTGCAAGTGTGAAAACATTTGGAAATTAGATTTCAAATGCATATAAACATTTAGTTATAAAATTAAAACAAATTTAGAAAGTAATTGTAAAGTTGGTAAGGTCTTATCACTTACTTGTCACTTACCATAGTTAAGTTTTGGGTTCTTCGATTACTGCCTCTCAGTCACCTATTCAATCACATACACGATTCTTATTCAATACTTAATTCATCTACTGATGCATGCCTTTCAATGGTTAATGTATCCTATGCATTTGTGTTCACTTGAATCCCTTTAATTGTTATTTCTTGTGTTCTGTCATGCTTTACGCAATGAGTGTAGGCTTAATTTGGTCCCAAAATTGAAAATTTTGGATTAAATTCCTGTTCCAGGACTGCAACATCTTGATCCGCCTTTGTAGGAGCTCAATCCGTGTTCATGATGTTCAACCATGGGACATATTGGAATTTCCACTGTTCGCTTCACAATTGCAATGTGTAATTTCACGACCATGACTTTATGGCTCACAACTACGCTCGTAGGTGCAGGGTGTTCTGTAAATCCCACTTTTGGGTCCATAGTTGTTCCCATGTGTTTCAGCCGCAGAACATTATTCGATCATGTTTTTTATTTTTACTTCCATCCAACATTTAAAACTCATTTCTACCTCTGTTCTCATGGTCCTTAGGTTTGTTTTAATAGATTAAAACCTATTGAAAATCCATTCCACATTTATTTTCAATTGTTGGAGTCTTATGAACATGTTTATCATTACTCACTCATTATTCCAGTACCTGCTCCTACAAATTCTAAACATCTTTGTATAGTCTTGACTCACTTCCCATGATTGAAACACATATAACCATTTAAAAACTAATGTTTTTAATTTGCCTACGTGCGAAAATTCGATAATCATATGTGCATGAATGACAACTAACAAAATTAGCACGAAAGTTACCTTGTATTCACGTGTTTGAAGGTTGAAACTTTTTCACACGCTTTCTCAACATTGTCACCGCCATAGGTTGCTGACCAATTAGTGTTTGTAAGGGATTGTAATTTCTAAAAATTTAAGTCCTTAAAATTAAATTTACCATTTTTTTTATTTTAGGCCTATTTTTAGTCGAATTTTCCATACATTAAATCCCATTTTTCTTATTTCTATAGCTTGGAAATTACCTCCCTCACATGGCAAATTTTCATCACCTAAACAGATCAAATTTTCATCTTAGGCTTCCTTAATCAACCCTTAATATTTTCACTGAAAATACCACAAAATTTTGACAAAATAATTTTGACTAGAACTCCACAAAATTTCACAAAATAATTGTTCTATAATTTTTCAGAGGTTCGAGGCATTACAAAAATAGGAGAGATGTACTCTACTTTTGGCCGCCTTCTATGCATAATTAATCAGAGTAACGGACGGCTTGTTATGAAAAAAAAGGGTCACAAAACGCAATGAAAAGGGGAGGAGGCGGATGGATAATTAATGAAGTAATTATTATTTTATTCATTAATTATCGTTTTAAATGTTAATTAGTTTGTATTCACCTTGAAAATTGTCAATGCATTTATTACATATATAAATTCTATCGGACAATTAAAATTTTGAGTAATATATTTTAATGTAATTTTTCCCAATAATTTTATGGATGTCAAAACACAAGAAAATATAACGAAAGAAAAATAAAATTTCCAAAAATTGTTCTCGGATTTGTGTGAAAAACTATGTATACTGATTAAAATTTAAAATGCACAACTTAGTTTCACTTTTCAAAAATTTGATTTTGTTTCTAGTCATCTTAAACCTTTAAGAACATAAAAAATATGATTATGTTTTTTTTCCTTGAGTAATCAAAATGAATTCATGATTCAATTGAATTTAGACAATGGCTGTTTATCTATCCACAAAAAAGATTTGTTCAAGATGCATTTAACATGATTTAATTGCCAATTTGCCGTTTTTAAATACTAATAGTTCGAATCTTGCTTTATTCTTTAATTTTTTCATGTTGTAAAACGAATATATTTGTTGTACTAGATTTGGTTTTATATTTTAATTAGAACTTGGTTTTATATTTATTTAATTAATTCATGTGTTGAAAATCATGTATAAATGTATACTTGCATAGTTTTTACAAGACAATATAGATATGTATAAATGTGTGTATATGTACATAATTATTTAAAGGTCAATAGATTTTCTTAAGACGATTGAATTAGTGACTAAATGAACCCTAAATTAGCCGTTTTAATGGCTGATCTAATTTTAAAAACATTGGTTGGTTGAAAGAGCCAACTCCCAAGTTGCTGAATGATCTCATGGATAAGCTTCACAATTTGCATCCTTCGATTTCCAACTCTGCCGTGATTGATGTTTTGACAGTCGAGATAAACTAAACTTTTTCCGTGCATCCAAACTCCGGGAGCCGTATCCCAAAACTCTACGGATTCTTCAATCCATTCATCAGTCAAGTCCTGTTTGATGGCACTCCATGGAGCCATAAATCCTTTAAAACATTCAGCCAGCTGCTCATCATGTCTGTCATTTGCTTCCGTTGTAATTAACGATGTTGTGAATAACAATGATAGAGTTAATATGAATAAAATCATTTTTGATGGAATATGAAACAATGTTTGGTTCACTAACTCTTTCAAAATGAAATATGTGAAATTCTCAATTTTAAAATTAATATGAATGAAGTTAAAAAAAAATAGACCTTACATGCATAAATTATTTATAAATTTTAAATTTTTATCAATTATAATATTGTAAACAATAAACATAAAATTATTCAAAGTTAGAAAATAAATATAATAAATGAGTTGAAAGAAAACGAGAATATGAAAGAAAAACAAATATAAATAACAGAAAAGGGAGAAAAAAAAAATAATACGGTACACGCACGTGCGTATGAATATTCTGTGGCTTGCTGCCTTGCTGCTTTTTCTTTTTTTTCCTTTTGTTTGTATTTGATCACTCTATATCTCTAGTTTAAATTACCTGCAATTCCTGCATTGTTACAATTTAGTATGTATATATATAATTAATGAGTCAGTTGAATTAATAATGGCAATACGCAGGTGAGTAGGTGGATGATGTGATTGGTTTGGCAGTTGGGAAAACTCGAATGTTCTTGATTGGTTCAGTCTGCGTGTCGCCGGTTGTGTTGTTTTATTACCAGACCAGCGTTACACCCTCCGTAGTTTTCCCTCGACTTAAAAGAACAGACACACCGTAGTACGCTCCTTTCCATGAACCCCCTCAAAAAAAAAAAAAAAAAAAAGAATAAAATAAATAAGCATATGCAATCCGCCTCCTGGAAGATTCACGTTTATCCACTGATTGGGATTCGATTTTCAAGTCCTCAAAATTATGCAAATAAAATTATATATTAATTATGGGAATTGCTGTTGTTTGACTGGTGGTGAGTAGAAAGGGAAGAAGGACAACGACAACATGTTGCGATCCCCACGACCGAAATCCTGGACTATGTTCGTTTTCAAATTTAGAAGAAAAAAATATATACTTAATTACGATATTGATACTGAGAAGATGCAACGCCACGTCATCCAAGCCCCGCAGCTTCATTGTTGGATGAATACAGAGTAGAGACGTGTAACATTTGTTGACGCGACGGTACGTCCCAGCTAGCCTCGATGCACCTCAATCTCTATCCCTTAATTGCAAACCCGCTCCTCATCCCAAATTTTTTGATTCTATTGCTGTAATTCGGTTCCCTACTTATGGGATGCATATAATTTGTCTAACACAAAATAATCTCCATTTAGAAGGAAAGAATACTGTGAATGATCTGGAAAAATTTAGAGAATACTATGACATAAATTATTGCAACATTCTTTATCACAAGTTACCAAAAATGTAGAATTTTTTTGTATAATTAATCCGTCGTGTTAGTGCCATGTTGGTAAGTTATGCCTAGAATAAGGACAACTCATAAACATGTGGCATAACGTGGCATTAACAAACTCTCCTTTTGTCAATATGGTGCACAACACCAATGTAAGTTGTGAAATCCAAGTAGCCAGATATGAACTCCAAATGTAACAATAATAAGACAAAAATTCCATGATAAACTGCCAAATTTTATTCATAATAGCCGTAGGAAAATTTGTTGCAGTACATATTATAACATGCATTACAAGTGATAAAAGTCCAGTCACATCCGTCTTAACTTTTGGATTCAAGAGTGGCAATATTCAAAAAAGTTCTAAAGAAAACACAGTTGTTAGAGCAAAAGCATAAGTAGCCAGTAAATACAATAAGCAGCCATCTGAAGAATCCCCTTTACCATAGGAACTCCCCTTATAAAGCTTTAGAATCAAAGTCTGTATCACCTTCTTTGCCCACACTGGCAGCTTCAATACTCATACCGCCCCTAAGAACAACAACACTCTTACTTCTCTTTTGGGCCCATAAAATGACGATGTGCACTTAATGGAACATTGTCATCATCGTTAAAATCAAAAGGGATAGGAGTGGAGAACCAAATTCGGCGCCAAATGGCCTTGCTTCAAAATCATGAGTACAAGATGTTGTGGCATGTGGAAGAGAAGAGCAAATGATAGCAATCTATTCATCCGATTTGAACTTTTTATGCTGCAACTAATGAATTTGAGGCACTAAGTCCTATAAGAGTGTGACAAAAGCATTTAGAGCAGCTTCAAGAGTTGATGGACTTGCGAGAGTTGGTGAAACAATAGGAGTCATCAAGTCATTCACCTTCTTAGTTTTAAAGACCTTTTAAAAAGGCAATGCAAATCAATTTTATTCTTTCTATTGACCACTTCTCAGTCATGTAGTATCTTTGTGATTAGCCTAGGATGGGGCAGATTTTCAATCGACTCAATTGTGCTAGTATGTGTTGTAACATTGTCAAAAATAAATCAACCAATATTAATAGGCAGACATCTCCCTAGGTAGATAACCAAAATTCTAGCATTTTTTAGGATAACCAAGTAATTTTAAGATTGCAAGAGATTCGATGTTGCAAACCAAAAGAGCAAATAATATTTCATAGATAGAATTCTAGATGACGATGACGTGTCTTTTGCCCATTCCACACAACGACCACTTATTATAACATGTGTTATCTCATCAAGATCCAAAGAGAACTCAAAAGAGTATATTCTAGGAAATTTAGAACTAGCTAAACCAAGTAGATCATTAATCTTTTCAGTACTCGATAATGAGATAGGGAGCTATAGACTGCTATTGTCTCATCAAGGGTTGCTGTAAAATTCATACACAAGATCTCTATTGTATGTTGCAATGAATATTGTAGCACGTTGTAAACCAAGTTCTTCCAAAACTGCTATAAAACTAATTTCTGTGAAGATCCTCTTGTCCACCTTTCTTTTGAGTGCTAAGGATTTTTGTTTAATGCCATCCCACCTGCGTTCTGCACATTTATTGTAAAACTTGAATGAACCTACGTGACCTCCACTAATTTTCTCAGGTTCTGGTTCTAGTAGTTATGTTTCCTCTTCGTACTTCTATTACACTTGATCAAATGCATCTCTTCTACCTCATTTGTGTTTAGGGCTAGATGGTGGTAAATGTGACGAAGATGGTGTCATGATCAAACATCTTTTCAGACATCTTCTATGAAGAAAATAGGGCATCTCCCCCTTGATGGCTACCTCCAGGATGCCTATTCTTTTCTATGATACATCATTGCCTGCATTAGTGACAATGAATGTTGGAATATCTGTATCCCTATCTGCACTGACAGACTTCTCCATCGTTTCTACATGATCCAAAATTCCTTCCACAGGTTTTTGAACCCCTTCTTTAGTTTCTTGGGTAACATCAGTGGTCTCTTTTCCTTCAACAATCTTACTTTGCTCTTGTGAATCTGTAAACAGTGGTGTTTAAGGCTGAGGTTTATCGAGTGATAGAATGACCGATGATGTCGTGTCAACTGGTAACTAATATACAACCATTGTGAGTCCTGCCCATCTTAGTGATAGAGGTACATCAACCTCCTCATCTCATGCTCCATTAGAGGATGAACAACTTCCCATGACTTTCTCCAAGATCTTCTTTACGAATTTGAGAGTTATAATGAATTTGAATGTAAGTGCCAAGAAGTCTGAGAGTACATCCATATTTATAACCATTCAGCATGCATCTACTATAAGGATAGTGGAATCCTGTCTTGTCACAGGTCTTGGGAATCATCAAGATAATGGATAGATAAAATTCTACATGATTCTGGCATTTGCTGAGCATTAAGTAATTATAGTAACTATAGAAAATTCAAATTTTCCTTGTAGAGAAAGATTTCTTCTACCACGTCAGTTGCATGCTTCGCTATTACATTATCTAAGCATTATAGCACCTCAACCACATTTAATGGTAAGAAATTTTTCACCCTTCATCGCCTAATAATTAAAAGAAAAAAAAATATGCACACAATATGTGCAAACTATTTTTAAGAATCCAAGAAATTTGATTTACTGAGGTAGGCATATGCCTCTAGCACTTCGTAGCATCTCAAACATTAGTACATCAAAGGCTTTTGTAAATATGTCTGCATACTAACGATCTATTGCAACATGTTTTATCATAATGATTCATTTTGCCACTAAATCTCGAATAAAGTGATGACAAATGTCAATATGCTTCGTCCTCAAGTGCTACATTAGGTGCTTAAAGATACTAATAACATTCATGTTATCACACAAAACCTCCCATGTTATCACACAAAACCTTTAGCCTATTTTGCTCCAACCGACCATTCATCATTTTTTGTTTCATCCACATTAGTTGTGAACAGCAAATCCCACCAGATATATATTCAATCTCAATTGTTAACAATGAAGTACAGTTTTGTTTCTTATTGTGCCATGAGATTAAATTGCTTCCCATGAAGAAACAGCTTCCAGTGGTGCTCTTCCTATCATCAGCATTGCTTGCCCACTCAACATAACTATAGCCTATTAACGCAATGTTACAACATCTGTTGTAACATATCCCATAATTTAGAGTTCTGTTCACATAGCGAATAATTCATTTCACTGCTAGCATGTAAGATTCCTTGGGTGCAACTTGGCACCGTGCACATACTTCCACACTATGCGAGATGTCAAGTCTACTTGTAGTCGGATAAATAAATCCACCAATCATGTTGCGATAGATGTTTAGGTCATAGGTTTTCCTACATCAACCCTGCTTAATTTTCCATTTGTGACAAGCAGTGTTCTAACATGTCATGAGTTCACCAAGTTTTTTGCTTACTTAGACTGTGAAATAAATATTCTCTCCTTAAATTGTTGAACCTATAGTGTTAGGAAATATTTGAGTTCACCTATCATGTTCATCTCGAACTCACTCTGCCTGCAAGACACAAACTCATTAAGTAGAGTTTCTGAGGCAAAACTAAATACAATGTCATTTGCCTAGACTTGAGCCACAATAAGGTCTTTCTTATTCCTTTTCAGAAATAAAGTCCTATTTGCTCCCCTTTGTTGGTAATCATGTTGCAACAAGTATTTTTATAATCTTTCATACCATGCCTAAGGAGCCTGCTTTAGCCCATACAATGTATTTTTCAGCCTATAGACATCATGTAAAAGGTATAGATCTTCAAATCCCTTGGGCTATTCTATGTGCCTTTCCTTATTGAGAAAACCGTTCAAAAAGGCACTCTTTACATCCATCTGGTACACTTTGAAATCCATGCTACAAGCCATCTACTAACAACATTCTCACGGATTCTAATCTTGCAATGGGTGCAAAAATCTCACCGTAGTCCACTCCTTTCACTTAGGTGTACCCTTATGTCACAAGCTTAGCTGTGTTTCTAGAGATGTTATCACATTCATCAGTTTTGTTTTGTAAACACATTTAATGCTGATCACATTTATCATTTGAGTTTCTCCACCAATTCCCAAACATCATTGCACTAGAATTGGGCCAATTCTTCCTGCATAGTTGCTACCCAAAACTCATCATTTAAAGCCTCATTAACATTTTGGATTCAATAAAGAAAGTAAAGTAAAGATATCCAGCTAACTCCCTATAGTTTATTGTAAGGACATTCCTCGCTCTTCTTTCTTTAGCTATCTTGCCAATTACTGCCTCAATAGGATGATTTTGTCTTATTGTCCTCGATCCTTCAAGTTTTTCAAGTTCATCAGGCAAATCGTTACTATGTGTTTACCACGTGTTGTGACATTTGTTGCATCAACTCCATCTGGTTCAGTTTCTTGAGCATCCTGTTCTTTCTTATTTGCCTGTTGTTCTAATTCAACTTGTGTAGGCATCATTTTGGGTTTAACATCATTGACGATCATGTTTATAGATTTCGTCACTACATTTTTCGTATTATTAAAAACATGGTAAACTCTACTTATAGTTGAATTTCCAAAGAAGATCCCTTCATCAGACTTGGATGCAATTTTTCCCATGTGATCACGGTCTTTCAAGATGCAACACTTGCTCCCAAAGACGTGGAAATAAGTTATATTTAGTTTTCTCTCCCTTGACATCTCCTAGGGTGTCTTTTCAAGCATCAATCAAAGATTGACTTTGTTGATGATATAACATGATGTGTTCACGACTTTAGTCCACCACTTCAAATGTAAATCCTTTGTATGTAGTATCACCCCGGCTATTTCCTAAAGTGTCCTATGCTTTCTTTTCACTACTTTATTTTGCTTGGATTCTTTGGAGCCGAAAATTTATGTTTGATTCCAAATTCCTTGCAAAAGCTAGCAAATCCTAGTTTTGGAACTCGTTACTATGATTGGTTATAATTCAAGATAGTCCTCTAACGTAAGCATTTTCTGTATTAAGTCTTATACACAACTTTCAAAACACTTGAAAAGCATCAGACTTATGTTTGATAAAATCTGCCCATGTATAACGAGAGTGATTGTTAACACAAACAAATATATAACGGTTACCTCTATAGCTCATGTGATTAGTTAGTCTAGTGAGATCAATGTGTAAAAGCTCAAGGATTTTGGAAGTACCCATATGTTGCAACATCGGATGTGACATCCTTTTTTGCTTTCCGTACTGGCAAGTTCTATAAGGATTCCTGTGTTTTTCCTTGCTTAGGATTGGTAGTCCTTGCATTACTCTGAATCTGGATATTTTTACCTGATTGTGTTGGTTGGTAGTCCTAACTTCTGGTGCCACAAGTCAACCTCATCTACTCTAGTCCTCATGTAGGTGTCTGATTCTTCCAGCAAATAGCAATTATCGATAGATCTCTCATCCTTCATGACACATGTATCTCCTTTAAACACACGACACTCATCTTTGTTGAAACACGCATCTAGGTTGCTATCACATAATTGACTAGTGCTAATAAGGTTTTTCTTAAGGTTCTTCACATAAAGCACGTTCTTTAATCTCGACAAACCAGCAACATTCGTGCCTTTACCAATGACTTGGCTTTTCTCACCATCACCAAATCAAATCATCCCAATTGAACTTAGCTTGTAGTTGCTCAAGTATGCCCTGTTTCCAATCATATGCCACTAGCAACCACTGTCGAAGTACTAAGTATCATTTGATGTAACAAGCAGTCAAACATTCACCACCAAGAACCTTTCTTCACCTTTTCATATCTAGATACACTTGTAAAAGGCTTGCTTAGTCGGAACTTACCTACCTTTCATCATGTGCTTTAGTAGCCTATAACATAAAGAGATATGGTAACCATATAAATAACAATAAGTAAATTCGATTCCTTTTAAGCTATAGTTTCTACTTCTTTGTTTTAGGAAATATTGTAACATGTGCAGGATCAAGTTTACGCCATGTTGTAACATCGGCTGCAACACAATCCATCCTCTACAGTGTCTTCTTCACAAAGCACCTTTGTTCACCTCTTGAACTCCTCACACCGCATTCTCCAGTGTATCCAATCCCATAATGATCTCGAATTGTCTTGCCGATGGTTTCGATGTCCTCAAGTTTGGCCTTTCTAGTGTTTAGCATTTTTAGTGTAGTAGTAGATTCTTTTGCCTTATGTTGTAACATCTTTTAAGTAGACTAAAGAACTTGAAATTCTTCCCTTGCCTTATCATGAGATACACGTGCCTTAGCTCTCTCCATTATCAATAGCTCATTTTTCATCTTTAGTCATTTGTTGCTGTTGCAGAAACCTAACAATTTTTCCACTAATGTTTAGTTCATACTTAGTAACTCATCATGGAAATCATCATTACTACTAAAATTAGGAACATCAGATGTTATAGGACGTGATATAACTTTAGTTGTAATGTTACCCTTATTTTTTACCAAGGTGGAGTTAAACACCACGTGATTGCTAGTACGGCCATCCTCATCATCACTACTCACCTTAGAGCCAATGTTACGTCACATGGTTGTTAAGGACTTCCCTTGCTTCTTTTGGATGTTGGCACATTCACATATCCTTCACATTCCGTACATTTTATACATCAGTTTTTGCTGCTTTTGATTCTTGTTGAAACTCTTCCTTTTTCCTTTATTGTTGCTAGAAATATTGGAACTTGCCTTACATATCCTTAGTATTTTAGTTAGCCTTCTCGTCAACTAGGAAACTTCATCTCCTCTTTTAATGAAATCCTTGTCCTCATCATTTTGGTATCGATTGGTGGTTGATGACTATAATGCTATTTCTTTCTCTTTCGTAGCCTGTGAAGTTCATTTAGTCTGCCTATAGTGACCCCATCAACTCATCTTATGAAATGCTGCAACATCTCATGCCTCCTTGATAGCTGTGACCTTTAGAGCAAACCTTACTAGCAACAATCTCAACGTCTTTCACAGCAACTTCGTCTCTAAGCACTTCTTCGCTAATTGGCGAGTCTGATTGGCTATATCTCTTAATTTCAAGTTGAATATGGTCATTTTCTCGTCTTCATTCATGCAAAAATTCTCAAACTAGGAAGCCAAGATCTATAACTTTGACATGTGTACTGAACTTGTGCCTTCATGCACATTCTGTAGAATCTTCCATGCCTTTTTGCTATAATACATTAAATGTTTCAACAAGTTTAAATTGTTCCTTGTCAACACCAGTAAATCACTTTGAACTCCTTGCTGGAAGAAAGTCACTCAAAAATGTGTTTTGCTAAATCCTTCTTCGTTGGCCTCCCTCTCTTCTTTTCTCTTATTTTTCTTTTTTTTTATTAATGAAAACATCTGTCTCGGTCAGCCTTTAATGTTGGGGAACTTCTTCCGAGAATTTTGGTCGATAGAAATGCAAATATCCAAAAATGTTACTTTCCATGTTGCAACATGTAATCGACATTTTCGAGATTCTTCCTTATTAATATTCTGGTGATCTTCAGAAGACTTTCCTAATTGTAAGGGACCAAAAATTCTATAGATAACATACCAAAATAGGCCAGATATGATCAAATATAATATAGTTAAGATTTGGTAACATATCTTCTCCACATCTTCTTGTTAGAGTAAGTTGTCTAAATCCAATATGATTTGATTAAATCTTTTCAAATCATATTAATTAAGTAAAGTCAACATAAAATAATCTCTATTTAGAAGGAAGATATTGTCTGAATGATTTTGACATAATCTAGCAAATATTGTGACAGAAAGTGTTGCAACATGACATAATCTAGCAAATATTGCGACAGAAAGTGTTGCAACATCTCGTCACAAGTTACTAAAAATACAAAAAAAAATTTGTATAATTAATCCATCATGTCAACACTATATTGGTAGATTGTGTTGAGAATAAAGACAACTTATAAACACGTGACACAGCATGGTGCTAACAAACACTAATCTGCACTGTTAGTCCACAGATAGAAAGTAGGACAGATTTTGTGAATCCATTCTGCATTTAGCACGCCCACATGTATATATTCCTTTTATTTCTCATGCTTCTGCTAATTCTTATGATTATTATTTTTTAATAAGTGAATGATTCAGTGTCAACGGCAGTACATATTCATGGGTATGTGAAGGCATTCGTGTTTGCGGCATGATTTCGGGTTTCTGAAAGGAATAGATCATGGGTGAGAACAGGAGCTAGGCGAGGTGTTTTTTGACTTTGCTTAGATTAGGGGTGAGATCGAATTGAATTGAGCTCGAGTAGTGGTATACTCGAGCTCGACTCGACAACGTAACGGTGGAGCTCGAGTCGAGCAGATGAGCTCAGTTCGAGCTCGAGCTCGAGACTGAATCGAGCAGCTCGAGCTCGAAACTGGACCGAGCTCTCGAGCTCGAACTCGAGTGGGTGAAGTTAATTAATCGAAAATGTATTTATAAAATAACAAATGTCCAAAATGCCACGGGATGAAGACTTATTTACAAAATCGTCATCAAGTCGAATTACTTGAAACTCGTCGAGTCGACACAGAGTTAACTCGAGCTCCACTCGATGAGCCACTCGAGTATCTTGAGCTCGAACCGAACTTTGAGTCGAGCTACTTGATGAGTCGAATCGAGTAGCTCGACTAACTCACAACCCTAGCTTAGATACTAGGATCCGACTGTGGATTTGTCTCGCCTTTGTGCTTTCCGCACGCCACACTTCGTCTGTCAGATTGGGAAAGTTTTGTCGGGTGGCCTATTTTCTTTGATAGCTGGTGCACGCATCACATCCTCCGCAGTACGCTACTAGAACTAATTTATTATGACATTGTTAATAGTTCAGAGCATGGTTCGAATGTCAGGTTCCAAATCGATTAATTTAACTTCAAAAAAACCAAATATATATATATATATATATAGTTTGCTCCTACAACCAATTTATACAAAGATTATAGAATCAATTAATTTTAACTCACCAAACAGAGGCCAGCCCACCTCCACAAATATCATTAAATTTCAAATATTTCATGTTTCGAGCTTCTAACCACAATCTATCATCCAAATTTTCGGAGAAATCCCTGATGCCACCTTGAATTTTAAAAATGCCACATTCCACCTTTTCCCGCCTACTGATGGTTCATGGGGGCCATTGACATTGATGATGGCTGGCCATAGAAACCACCTTCTGGTGGTGAATAACTTTGATAAGCGTTTGACGGAGGAGCAAATTCAGATACCACAGTGATTGGAGGCCCGACAGGAGCATAATTACCATGTGTGGGAGCTGGTAGGTGTTGACTCATACTATAGCCGTAAGGTGCACTCGGTAATGGCATGGCAGTTTGCAAGCACTGGGGCATTGGATATTGTTGCATAGGTTGTGGCAGTGACGGAAAAGTTGGAGACAACGATGGAGGAGGAGGAAGAGGAGGCAGTGGCTCACTGGGACTCAACTGCTGAGAGGTAACAGGCAGATTACATTCCAGCTGTCCGCTGTGAAAAAAGGGTGGAGCTGGTGCTTGGGAGTTTTGAGGAACGCAAGTAGGATGTTCGTTCTCAATCTTAGCTTTCTTTTCAGAGGGAAACTTGTTGGACGGCTCTTTAATAGGATTGCCAATCACCCCTTCTGATGCAAGAGAAGAAAGCACAAAAGACAGCATCTGAGCTGAAGATGTTGATGCTGCAAGTTTCGCTGCCACTGCCGCTGCTGCAGATTTAGGGTCTTCTTTGATGTGGCCAGATTCTTCAGCAAAAGATGCCTGCCTACTGTAAATCACTGAGTTTGATTGCTCCCCAGCTCCAGGCATCAAATTCCCTGGCATCTGAGAGGCCTGATTCCCAGCTCCACCGTTTTCAGTATGATTTTGTTTGTCACCATTGCCACCAAGGAGCCGCCTGCAAATACCCCCTGCCAGCTCTGAGTGCATCCTTGCTGCCTGAGAAGGTGGAGGATCGCGTGGTTAGAAAGAGCTAAACTCACTGTAAACAACTAATTTTCCATTCAGACAATTAAATCAGGTTCACAATCAGGATTTTCTCAAAAGCAAAATCAACCTTGGCACCCACCACTACAAAAGTGGAAGTCATGGCTTCATGGTTTAGAGAAAATTCGTGGATAATATCAAGTTCACAGCATAACTAAAATATTGCCATTGACAACATCCCTAAATAACTTAAGCGGAATATTACTTGTAGCAAGCAACATAAAAGAGACTCGCAGCAAAGCAAGGCACATGCATCTCAAGATTGTGTAGAATGTTGCCTTTAGCTATACACAGTAATAGCTAAACTACAAACAGCAGGCAAATAAGAATTCAAGGAAACTTAATTATTTCGTAATTAAAGCAATGAAGCCACTAAACTCAACTCAATTAGAAAGACATTGTCGTATTCGGGGTTGCTATAGGGTAATAAATTCCTTCTTTGATTTCCTCTTAATTCTTGTATCAGTTCTTATAAGTTGTTCCTTCACAAGACTAATAAAATCAGTAACATATAAGCTGGCTATTACGCAATTAACAAAAAATGGCTATTCATTACCTGAAGTTGATCTCTGACTTGACCCAGCTTATATTCCTATGAACAATAAGAGAAGCTCAAGCCTCAAGGTTAGCCAAAAGAAGATAAATATAGCAGACCAAACATATAAGTTTGTAATCCACTGTTACATGTATGCCTCAAACAATCTACCTGCTCCTGCAGAGCCTCCTGCAAAAGAGATACAAGGTTTGCCCTAGAAGATTCAAGAAGCGCTAACTTTTCAATGCAGTCCCTCAATATCCCATGCTGCTTCTTCAGTTCATCTGTTGAAGTATTTTGAACAATCATATCCATGCCATGAGTATGTCACTCAAAACCTACACAATGTCCACTAAAAGCCCAGACATGACTTAAAAATAATGCAAATTGTATGAATTTGATGTTTGAAAACTCAGGAGACCATGAAAAAATCTGAACAAAGTTCCCAATCATTGAACCTATATCATGTTATTCCTCCAAAAATACAAAAATAAAAAGTATGCGCAAGCAGATAGAGTAGCAGAGATGCATAACAAAGATACAATTTGTACCTATTCCATAATCACCCTCAATATCTTTATTTACTTTCTCAAAAAAGCTGATGGCACCAGTACATTTGTTAAAAATGGCACCCTCCTCCAATTGACTACTATGGACAGCTTGATAACCAGAAACTAGTTTGTCCAATGCATTTGCACCAGGAGACTGCTGTTTGCAAAGGAGAGTAAAAGCAATCATTAGAGATTACATTCACAAATCACACACTAGAAAACAAGAATCAAATGAAATGAAATACCAGTTTGAATCCCTCATGCTCCCTATCTTTATCACCATTGCCCAACTGCCTTTTTACAAACTCTTCCTTGAGGCTTTGGCCTCTTGATCCGAAAACTTTTCGCTCCTCCCAGATACTAATCTGCAAGAAATGAGGAACAATAAAATTACAACACTGGAATCAATCATAAGAATCATCCAGGTAGTAATTGAATGATGTATCTCATATTCTATCTTATCACAATAAAGATGACAAGTTAGGTTCTTAGTTGACTAATACATGCAATACACAAGCACTCTCACAATGTGTATCAGTATGCTTACATTTTTGTCTTCTAAAGTGGCTTGCCAGCAATTGTCAATTTCTATCTTTGAGGTGCCAATGTCATATTTTCCTCAACTTCTCAATCAGCAATCTTTTATTTGTTCATATTATAGACATAAATTTATTTCATTGGATGAAACAGATACGATATCTTTCCTTGTTGCATGTTCGCAAAGGTGTGTGAGTGTGTATGTATAAATGTGGAAGAAGATAAACACACCAAGCGCAGAGCAGCATTCCTTCCAAATTCATCACCATTTTCAATTACGTTGCGAAGAGAATCCGGAAGAACCTTCCAAAACTCTGCAACAAACTCTGCACCCTTTCTCCTGCTATTCTGGAGAATATCATTTGCAAGATACAAAAAAGCCAAACGCTGTTCACAAGGAGCGCAATGAAATTGTCTATCCCATGTTTCTACAACTTGTTTAGCTTTGTTCATGTGAAATATGCACCAATGTGATAGAGCTTAATCATGTAAAGGAAAATGGTAGTGAAAACCTAGACAATGAATTTTACATGTGAAAGCTAAATAACTTATGGAGTAGGCCCACCAAAGAACACATGTAGTACTTTTATAGGATATGAATGAAAATCATGCTCCAATTAACCAAAGTATTCGGTAAACAAATTGTGTTCATGATGATTTGTAACAGAAACAATTCCTCACAAAGTAATAAAAAGTAATTTTATAAACGCCAATAATCAATTTAACAGTGACTCCCAGTTTCAACAAGCACCACTTTCTCAATAGAAAATCAAATTGTGTGAATATCAAGCATACATGAATGTAATCAGCAAAATTTAAAAAACAAAGCCAACAGAAAGCTGTCAGCAGTTATAACTCTTTTGGAAATTAAAAAGCTAGCAGGATACTCTCAATGCTCTGCTGCGAGCTGTTGAGCTTTGACAGCTTGTCAACCAAAATTTGAGGATTAAAAGTGCTTCCCATGGTTTACCGCAAAGTGCTGACCAGTGAATATATCAGACCCACTAGACAAAACAAGAAAGAGATTTGCAATTCTGCAAGAGAAGAAAATGCAAGTAAGTAATGTCATCACCTTCAACACAATGCCAGAGAGAGAGCAAGCATAAAATAAAAGAATCTAAATGACCCAGCAACCAAACACCAACAATAGGCCAGGCCATCTATCTAGTAATCTTATATTTTTGCCTCAGTACTTCTGCTAACTCAGTTCTGTGCTGCATCAAGGCTACAAAGTTAATAAATGAAAAATAAAATGCGGTTACAATAGCCATGAAACTGATAGGTATATGCTGCATGTGAACTAAAACTTTCTAAAGCATAACTCTAGATGGAACAGTGCTTTATTGAAAACTTCGTATCTAGAATAAGAACATTATTAAGTACTTTTGCACTCCAACACGTTGACCCTTGCATGAGTCACACCAAAAATATAATTGTCTTTAAAAAATTTGGAAAAATAAGCATTCAAAACATATCCTAACATGCACAAATATTAATATAGATATAAATACACTTTAAATAGAGATATAAATACACACATTTTTCATTTGATGTTCTTTATAATAGTCAAGGCTGACTTAAATTGAACTGGATTTTGGACGACCAAAATAAAATTTGGTATTAGCCCAGCATGATCTCTAAGGAGTAGCTAGAAGGTATTGGAAGGGCATTAAAGTAATAAATATTCTGGGGTGTCAATATGAAGCCATAAAACTCAAAATTTCGGCTGAGTTTAATAAAATGACATTTGAATTTTCAATAGTCTGAAATGCGTCAGATATTACAATGAGCTAATTATGCAGGTGATGGACATTATCAGAACAGTTGGAACAATAGCGAGCTTTTTGGACACTCCATCATTAATGCAGGCAATTTAGAAATTCACCGCCTTATACACTACATAACATATTCTATCAGGAGGAGTCGTACTTCCTACACTATAATCAGTGCAACTATTGGCACATTAATTGTGACAGAAAATAGAACAATTTTTTTTCATTTGTCAGAATGCAAGGCACACGTGGTCTACACAAACAAAAGCAGATCTAATCAGCAGCATGAGATTAAACATTTTCAAGGGATGTCATTGAGCCTTTCAAGCCAAACAGCCTTTCCTCCTTTCCACCACCAGAAAAGTAGAACTAACCAGCCAGAGTTTCTCACCCAAATCCCAAAGTAACCACCAAATACAAAACTTCTCTAAATGTAGAAAAACCTTTCACAGATGATGATCTTACTATTGTAATGGATCAGCTGTTACCAGATAAAGGCATTTGGTTATAAGGGAATATTCACCAAAATATAAAACCAGATGTTTGTCAGTAATTTAATTTAGAAAATGTATGCATATAGGTGCCAAAATTTATTCAATTTACTCGTGGAATCAATCACTATAGATCTACAAAAAAAATGTTGGTACAGAAAAGCAAGAGCAACTCAATTCTTTCTCTGAACCCACAATGCAGTTTCCAGTGCATATAGAGGAAGCACAAGGTCTTCAACAATTAAGCGCAGAAAAGCAACGACGAAATGAAAAGCCAGAAGACATACCCTGAGAAACAAGATACTAGTAGAGAATGCATGATATCCTAACAAACCTCTTCACGCAGGCGACAAAGTTCAGATTTTTTCGAAGAATGTTGGACCTTATTTCTTGATTTCCATATCAAATTAGGCAATTCTAATTCTTTCTCTGCCAGTTAGTGTAGAATAGTGCAAGAATTATTAGAGGGTAGAAGTGCAGAATTTAGGGTTTGGGTTTTGCGAATCGCAGTGATGATAAATATTTGGAGAGTTTGGAGGTAGCGATAAGGGGAATAGAGTTGAGAAGTTTTCGAGAGCTGGTGTCCATTTGCATAAACGAATTAATTATATTTTTAAAATGTAAATATTATATTATTATAAAATAAAAAATATAACAAATTGAAATTAAGGAAAGGTAGAACGAACACACACACACACACACACACACAAACAAAATAAATTAAAATTTAAAATAATAAATTAATATTAGCATTATATAAAATAAGAGACATTATAAGAATTGTATATTTAATGACTAAAAAGAGGCATTATTGTTATTATTATGTGGAGGAAGTGATCAAAGAGTAATTATCTTTACTCTGCTATTTTATCCTTGGTACAGTACTCTGCAATAGTTTATTGATCCTTGTATGACAAAAATATTAAAAAATTGCACCTGTCGATTTTCAGACAATCAAAATTCACGCCATCTCGTAAAAAATAATTATAATTTTTTTAATATCAAATTCAACTGCTTACAACTAAAGAAAAATTATAAATAATTGAATGTTAATTTCTACAAACAACGAAATTACGTCTGGTTTTGATAGAAGTATTATTAGAATCTGGCCTTGAAGCTCACGGCAAAGTATCGGTATATATAATTCAGAGATGACTGATAAAAGGCGGAATTAGTTTTTTGTGACCAACTTCTCCGCTTGTAAGTAATCTCAGCTCTGTCCTCCGTCCGCCGTCTAAGACGTAGATAGACAACCTCCACCCCCCACAGCAGATACGCAAACACTCTTATTCGCGGACAATGTGGAGAAGCAGAAGCATTATTGTTCTTTTGCCGGGGGAAGTGAGGGAACGACAAGAAATACCATGAAGATTTAACTTCTCTTTTTTTTTTTTTTCTATTATATATTGTAAGGAACTGAAGGTGGGACTGTTTCTTTAAATTGAATGCTAATGATAGTCAGGGTGATATCTAAGATCAGTTGTATATAATAGAAAACGGTGGTATTTTCGGACTTTAATTTGCAGCCAACTTGGTGACGGGAAAGGGAACTAGTTATTGGCTGTTAAAACTCGCCTGCGATTACGGAAAGGGAATCTACCAGCTGCCTGAAGCGGAGATCCGACTCTCAATCTCTATGGTGGCTGTTCCATCTAAGTTATGTTTTCAGAATGTCGTCAACTTTTTGTCGCTATAATTAAATTTCTTATGTCCACTGTGTGCTCCACTTTTATGGATTGTATTGCTATAATTAGACTTCAGGAATTTCCTTAACTTGAAATTTTAAGATTTTTGAATTTTATGGAAAGTTGAAGACGAAGTTTACTTCTTAAATATTAGAGTCTAAAAATAGATAAATATACGTCCAAAACGTCCAAGTTAAAGGTTGATCATATTGCGTTTGTTTGGAAGCCCAGTACAAGGGTTCCGTGAGCTAAGAAAGAGTACGCCCAAATGTTTGAGAACCCTTGCTGCGTAGGAGCTTGCGGAATGTCCTAATATTTGGCAAATTTAAGAATATAGGACCACGTGTTGGTGATTGGACCGCATGCTGGTCGAGTCCACTATGTGCCTTAAGAAGATGGGCAACAATCCTGCTATGTGCGTGGACTGAAACCCTTTCGCATGTCTGCACTATTTTCTTTGCAAATTAGTGCACAATAGAAGGCTATTTTTTTCATTTCAAATCAATGCATAATGGATAGCTGCAAGTAGGCACATAGGGAAGCAGGGAAGTCTCCAAAACTATCATAACATTTGGTGGACTCAATTACTATTGTGGGTCAACGCCACAATGCCAAACGTATAAGGTATTGAGCTTGAGGCTAAAATAGAGCTTCCAAACAGAACCATTACATCTTGAAAGATACGCCGATACTAAAGATTAGGAGAAATGCTGCATATTATGGAAGATCTTCCCACCGAAATAGGAAATCGATATTGAAATTCACACCAGGCCACTAACTGGGACAATATATTTGTCCTAATCTCAACCAAAAATATGTAGATGATTTGGAGCTAATCTACAGATTTTTTGAAGACAAATTCAACTATAAAGGGGCAAAGTCATGCAATGCTAGGATTTGCTTTCCCTTAGAGATTTGAAAGTTTACACATTTACTCACGTGTTAATTTTTACAAGTCTTTATGTATTGTTTACTTCATGTCAATATTTAAATTAGGTTTTAATTTGTTGAAGTGATTTCAAAATCCGTCGAATTTCATTTAGTATTTGTAATTTTTATTCTTATTTATTATTAAGTTTTATTAATAATTTGAACTATATGGACTTTTTAAATTAAAATTTAATAAAATTTAATATAAATAGTATTTTATTTAATTGAAACAACAGATAGATCTCTAATATATTTGAATTTAAAAGTTATGAAATTACTCAACTTTATCTAAATTTGTGAATGTTCAAATAGATTCACTAAGGATGATCTTTGTATGAGTTGTGACATATTAATTGATCTCAGTGTATCGATCGTAGCCGTTTTATCATGTCGATTATCTAATTTTGGGTTCATTTTGATTTCACTACACTGGGCCGACCACTTTGATTCACGATTTAAGTTTTTAAAATTCAATTTAACTTCAATTAATTTTTATTCTTTCGCTGTTCCCTTTGATCACGTTAGTTAATATTAGAGTTAATTGTATTGAATTCTAATTCGATACCCAATTTAGATTGAGAAAAAAAAGATTTTGAAAAAAAATGCAAAATTCAAATAAAAAAAACAAGGCAGAATTTGCAAAAAAAAAAAAACAAAAAGAAAATCAGAAAAAAAAAGAGAGAGAGAGAGAGAGAAGCTAACTATACGCTGTTGTGAAACAATCGTCGAATTTGTTGTCGTTTCAATTGTTTGTGCCCAAGTTTTTCCACCATCACCCTGCCGCCCCGAGCCTATCCACCTCCGCACCAGAAATTCATTAAGGATTGGATGAATCTGCCAACAAAGTAGCGAAAATCCCAATTGGATGTTGCAATCTTTCGTCACACCGTTCCACCAATCCACCAGTTGTCCATCGTTGCCGTCTTGCTTAAGTCACACTCGACGTTGTCCTTCCAGCCACCAGTCTCGCCGTGGCCGATTAGTGGGAGGAACCCCATCACCCAGCCTCACCACGGCTGACAGAAACCCTGATCAAGTTTTCAAAAAAAAAAAAAATTCAGTTGGGATGTGTTTGAGTGAAAGCTTGTTGAGCTGAAAATTCATCTTGGGCTTGACTAGTTAAGTCTTTCTAATTAGGCCGAAAAAAAAAATTGAATTAGGCCGAACCAGACTTTAGCTTGGGCTGAAGGTTTTATTTGGGTTAGAATTTAAAAAAAAAAGAAAAAAAGGAGAGGAAACAATTCGCTAGGTCAAATTGTGCTATTTAGCCAAGTTAGATTATTTCTTTTTTTCTTGAACTGATTATTTGTTGGACCTAGTAAATTTTGTTTGGCTGCTGAAATTTCTACCTTGCTAAGGCTTTGTTTGGCTAACTTATTTTTTGCTGGGAAATAAGGTTTTTTTGGTTGGAAAAAAAATAGAGAGCAAAACAAAAAAAAAAAAAACATTGAGTGGGGAAAAATTGTGAAGTTAAGTAATACTTTTATCCTATTATGCAAGTCATGCTAAAATTCTTAATTATACTAAACATATGTACGAGTCTTTTACTGGAGAATTGAAGATAATATCTAAAGTCATTCAAAAGATGTCCAAAATTATAGATAAAATAGATGGCCAATTGAGAAAAGTTGAGGAAGTCAATAATATTTTTACCACTTATCTTATGTCTGATAATGATATATTGTGCTTTAACTATTTTTAAAGAGGACACTCAATTGGTAGGTGTTTAAGTGAGGAAGTTGATGCTTACGTTGGTTTCAAACAACTCAAGAATGTTGAGAAAAGCTCATCAACGAAAATGTCGCTTTTAAATGAAAAGAATGAAGAAGGGACAAAATTCAGTGACACACACTATGAGGATAATGTTAGTTCCAGCGAATATTTAGAAATTGTTGAAGAAATAAAAGGAATTGTACTAAACACTAAAGATGATATAATTGAAATGGAAGAATTCTTAGAAAAATGAACTGAAGGTTGAAGACGAGCACAGAAATGAAGAACTAGTAAAAAAATGAAAAATTGAGCTTCTACAGAATTATGTGCATGTTGATTTGTTTGACCATTTGGAAACTTATTCATATGTTTGTGCAATATAAGAGTTGAAGATTTTTCTAACTACAAAAACTACATATGCATATCTGAATAAATCGTTGATGTTTTTTCATATTCTTTTATATGGTTTTCTACTAATATTTCTGTGTTGGACTTATGGGAATATGAAATTGAAATTTAAGCAAGATGATAAAGAATTAAGAATCTTTTAGAGATTCGTGTTTGATGTAGGAAGACACAAACTCGAATGGAAGACGCTTCACCTTCACGAGAAAGGGTATGACGCAATCTAATGATTCGTTGAATTTTATTTAGCATTTTTTATTTTTATTTTTATTTATTATTGGATTTTATTAATAATTTGGGTCATATGGGTTTTTTAGATGAATGTCTGATAAGATTTAGTATAAATAGTGTTTTATTCAATTGAAATAACAAACAAATCTTTGATATATTTGAACTTAAAAGTTATACAATTACTCAACTTTATCTAAATTTGTGAATGTTTAAATTGATTCAAAAGGGTGGTCCTTGTGCGAGTTGTGACGCATCAATCGATTTTGGCTTATTGATTGTAACCATTCTATTATGCCGATTATCTAATTTTGAGTTTATTTTGATTTTATTACACTGAGTTGAGCACTTTGATACATGGTTCGCGTTATTAGAATTCAATTTGCGTTCAATTATTTTTTATTCTTCTACCGTTCCCTCTGATTATGTCACTTGTCGTCACCTAGGCCCCATGTGAGAGTAAATCAATATTGGGTGTTAAACCAGTAAAAATAAATTTATACTCTAAAATATAAATAATTTCAGTATAGCAATAAGTAGGGTCATATCGGACTGAAAAATTATATACTGTGAATTGAGAGTAATTTGAATGGGGAGAATAAATTAAACTAAACTAGTATATGAACTTGTTGGAAATTAAATTAACTAAGAATTGAAATCTATTTAACACAAAAGCAAATGTGAATAACTCAAATAAAAGAGACACTTCTAATCAAAAGAATAATCTCAACTTTGGTTTAATAAATTGATCGTTATGCAAAGATAAATTCATCTACTTATCAATAGATTAGTTATAATTGTCAACAAGTTCTAACAACTTGCACAAATTACGTCTCCTTATTATTTTGATGACCACAACAAACTCTATGATTATTTCTCTTATCAATTAAACAATCCTAAACAAGCTTTTACGATATAATTTATTGATGGCATTAATTACTTGAAAAGCCAACAATTTCAATCAACAAACTCATTGGCTTGATATATTTACATTAGATTATATACTATCGTAATATAATTTGAAAGTTTCTTTTATAATTAAATTATATTACTTGTTACAAATATTAAAACTACCAAATAATTATGACTTTGACATCGAAGATGCAAATAGATTATTCCTACAATTAAAAAGTGGCAAGTTATTTAATCATACAAAAACAATCATCTCAATAAAGTACAAAGAATATCTAAATATTTGTGAAAAGATAGAATAATGAAAACTAATTAGATTTCACAATATTGATAAAATAAAATATCAATTATCCTTTAACTAGAAAAAAAAAATTAGCCACGCTACACATTAAATTACAAAACGCAAAAAAAAAAATATTTAAAATCTAAAAATTATCTAGAATGAAAAGAAGAACCAAGTAGAAGAAAGATTGAGAACCTTTTTGCCCTTTTCTGCCTACCAATGTCCCATCGGCCCACTTCTCCTCTTTTTTCTGCGGAAAAATAATATGTGAACCCCCAAAAATTCTATTTGCCAAATTTGTCTAGCCTTTTTTCAAAAACGTCCCAACCCTTGTCTTCTTTAAGAAAAGATATCTCTTTCAAAAACAAGTCACATCCTAACTACCATTAGATCCACAATTACGACCAAACCTATTTTGAATTCCTTGCCAAAACACTTCCTCGGAGCCCACGCTTCAATTTTTGCAGATCTGGCCCTCTGGAAGATATTCGCACTTTACATGCAACAGTCTTCTGACAATATTAAGTCTTCTGATAATATTAATTTTCACCACTTTTTGTCTTGATTCTTTAATTGGATTCTTAAAACAATGCGACAATAGAAAATAAAATTCAAGACTTAGTAGTAATTTGACAAAATAATTGAGAAATTTAACAAAATAAGTTGCATAATTTACTATTCAACAATCACCGAATTGAAATCTAACGTAAACTTGATTTAGATTAACTGTAAGGGAAGCAAAAGATTTATACTTGATTGGTTCACTTATAATTACTTTACTTAGTGTATTACCTTAATGTGAATGCTCTATAAATACAAGAGATTAGCTCTGAACTACGTAAACATATTATATGTTTTTGAATTTACTTTTATTTTATGTTCTATGTTTAGTGGCGTTATACTATATGGTTAAAAATTCTCAATAGGATAACATCATTACGTTAAATTATCTTTAGAATCACAATACCTAGTATTATTGTAATAACAGTTCGGCGATTTATTTATTAAAATATAAAGAAAGTTATAGAGAGCAGCAAAA
This sequence comes from Avicennia marina, assembly GCA_019155195.1. Lineage (NCBI taxonomy): Eukaryota > Viridiplantae > Streptophyta > Magnoliopsida > Lamiales > Acanthaceae > Avicennia > Avicennia marina. Next base: position 14,348,960 of record CM032765.1, read on the forward strand.
TCTGGATGAGCACCAACAGTTGATCTTGCTCTACCCAAAAAAATACACTAAATAAATAGGTGATATTGTAAAAAAGACGACCATGTTTGACGACACACACACACACAGACACACATATTATCAGACAATTAGAAGGAATAATTGGGCAAAGGAATAGAAATATCATGGTCACGGGTAGGTGGTGGACCCCAGGACCGGATTGTAAGGACTATTCAAGTATTAATAACAGCATCCACGCACTATTCTCTCATCCAAGGAAATTTCCATGCTGCTTTCCCTAGCTTCTCCGTCTATCCGTCTCTACAACAAACCACCCTTGTTTCCATCTCTCAACACTAACTACCACAACGACCATTTCAATTTCTCCGTCTGATCATAACACAATGACGACGACAATTCCCCTCCACTTCCGGGAGTTTGCACGTTTTGCTCTAATACCAAATTTCCCCCCATTCCCTCCTCTCTCCAACCTTTCTTTCATGCCAAATTTTGTCTGAAATCTTTATATCACCAACGAAGTAAACTTTCAAAGCCATTGATCAGCCATGGATGCAGAGAAAGACGAACTCCTCCCTCAACAATCTCCCAGCGTTGCCTCCAAAACAGGCATGGACGCGGAAAAGGACGAACCCCTTCCTCAACAACCTCCGAGCTCTGCCCTCGAAACAGACATGCGCGCTGATAACGGCACCGAAAATTCCCCCGGAAACAATACCCGAACTGAAACCCACAACGCCGATCAAGATCTCCCTCAAAACCATCAAGTTAACATCAGCCCAACTTCCCCTAAACCCGCCTCAGATGCTGATCCCAAGCCCCAAATGGCCGAGTCCGAGATCAAAGAGGTGGAAGAAGATGAGGAAACTTCCCCTTTGCCTCCTGATCTCGACAATGTTTCTCAGGAGATAGATCAATTCATTTCCTCATTGTCTAACTCACAAGAGGACGAGCCTGACTTGCCTATTTTCGTCGAGCAATTCCTGGATCTGGTCGAAGCTAAGATCGAAAGTTGCGACTCGGGGGACACCCCCGTAAAATGGAGTCGACTGACACGGGAAGATTCGGTTTCTTTCCTTGAAGCCACGAATCGGGTTTCTTCCCTGTCAAAAGCGCTTTCCAAATTCTCCTCGGAACAAAAGTACGCTCGTTCCATCAACCGCACTGGAAGGGTTCTCCAGCGTGCAATGTCTTACGCGGAGGAAGAATTCAGGTCGCTCCTTGAAGATCACAAGATCCACAATTCTGATACAAGTAATTTAACCGACGCAAAGCCTAAGCAATCTGCATCGTCAAGTATTAATAAAGAACCAGGTCAAGACCCATGCCCGGAATCCGCCTCGGCGGAAGAAAGCAATATCGCCGGATACACCGAAGAAATTGTATCCGACTTGATTAGATTATCCAAGGCATTGATTTCCGGAGGTTACGAGACCGAGTGCTGCCAGGCATTCTTTGTGGCGCGGAGAAATGCATTGGACGGTCTTGGGTTCGAGAAACACAGCATCGACGACGTCCAAAAAATGCAGTGGGAATCACTGGAGAGGGAGATCGAGACCTGGATCAAAACATTCAAGCAGTGGGCCACCTCCCTTATTTCCAGCGAACGCAGGCTGTCTGACACCGTGTTCTCTTCTGATAATCCTTCGCTATCTGAGACCCTGTTTGGAAACTTGTCTCACGGTGTAACCATTCAGCTCCTCAATTTTGCCGAGGCTGTTGCCTTGACAAAGCGGGCTGCCGAGAAGCTGTTCAAGTTTCTTGACATGTACGAGGCTTTAAGAGACTGCTTCCCAGAAGTTGATAAGCTGATGCCGCAAGAGATGGGGATTGAACTTAAGACTGAGGCCTCAATGATAAGAAGCTGCCTTGGCGAGGCCATGATCATGATTTTCAATGATCTGGAAAACTCAATCAAGGCAGATTCAGCGAAGACTCAGGTTCCTGGCGGGGCAGTTCATCCGTTGACCAAATACACCATGAATTACCTGGAATACGCGTGCGAGTACAAGACAACCTTAGATCAGGTATTCAATGAGCATCAGAAGCTCGAAAGAGCCGATTCGACATCCGAATCGGAATTCAACTGCAATTCACGAACCCAGACTGTTGACAATGAGTCGGCGAAGAAATCTCCGTTCCAAGCTCAGATAATGAGAGTCATGGAACTGCTGGATGCGAACGTTGAGGGAAAATCTAAGCTTTACAAGGATCCTTCATTGAGCTCGATTTTCATGATGAACAACGGAAGGTACATCTTGAAGAAGATCAAGGGGTCCAGCGAGCTCAACAGCCTGAAGGGAGAGACGTGGTACAGGAAAAAGTCATCAGATCTCAGACAATATCACAAGGGCTACCAGCGCGAAACCTGGGGGAAACTGCTGACCTGTCTCCACCCCGAGGGCTTGACGGTGAATGGCAAAGTAGCGAAACCAGTGCTTAAGGAGAGATTCAAGAGCTTCAACGCAATGTTTGATGAAATACGTAAGACACAGAGCACTTGGGTGGTTGGGGACGAACAGCTTCAGTCGGAGCTACGAGTTTCCATCTCCAACATGGTTATTCCGGCTTACAGGTCATTTCTGGGAAGGTACAGCCAGACCTTTACTCCGGGGAGGCAAACGGAGAAGTACGTGAAGTATCAACCGGAAGATATTGAAACCTATATCGACGAGCTGTTTGACGGGAACGCAGCTCCGGTGGGAAGAAAGAAAGTATGAAGAACACCACGCGGTCGGTGTCGCACAAAGAGACGATGTAGTGGTGATAGAGATCAGAGAAGGCGACAGGCAAGGTCGCTTGCACCGTGACAAGGAGCTGAGTAACTAATGGCGCATTCTTTCTGCAGTAATTGTTTATTAATTAATAACTTGAATAGTTTCCATTTCTATTTCCATTTTTTTTATCATGGACTAGTTGAGATGTAGCTGATCTTCCTCGGCTAGTTGCAGTGTTACACGATCAACGCAGCTAGCTTTATCTATCCTATATATCGCTATAGCTAGAGTGATTAATTTTTGACTGTTAATTATTAATATAAGATCAGAACATGTTTGCTTCGTTTCGAAATAATTAGAATGCGTTAGAATACGGTGGCATAACGAATGATGAGGTATGCCCTTATATGTCTCGAGCAATTAAAAAGATGATGATGGAACAACTGGATTGTTGGTCGCGTATTGTTAATTGTATTTATTTTGGAAAAGAAAAAACAAGAAGAAATGAGGTAAAATGGATATGTTAATTCCACTAATGAGCCAATTAATTTGCAGACCACAAAACCATACATGGCAGAACAAAAATACATTTTGAATGGAGATCAAATTAAATAAATGATATATTTGGCACCCCAATTCTAATTCTAAGCGGCTAGATGACAATGGAATAAAATGAGAATTCAAGTCAATATATGAATATAATAAATATAAGAATGAAATAAAAATTATATAAGTTACCTTGTACTTGGTATATACCATGAATGAAAAAGAAATGGAATTATCATTAAAAATTTCATTCTCATAACTGAAAAATAAATATGAACATATAAATGTTAAGAACTTACACAAAATTAATCTTAAATAATAAATTTTCATATGAATCAGTATTAAAAATTCAAGTGATACTTGTATCTCTTAATACTTAAATTAATTGAAAAAACAAATCCACTAGTTAAAAAAACCTTTCAAACAAAAAATTATTTATTTATCAATTCAAAAACGTCATCATTTTTTTAATCGCATAGTTTCAATTTTTATTATCTTATTCATTCGTAGAAATAGCAAATTAAACATCATCTTTGTTGTTATTATTGTTTTTTTAACTGTAATGAATAGGTTTGAGATTAAATATATGGTTAAATATTTTTTTATAAATGAAAATTATTTAAAAACAAATTGATTTTTTTCTTAATCATTACTCGATTAAAAATATTATCAAAAGTATTGCAATGTAACTCAATCTTAATATTACAATTGAAAATTTTAAAAGCTTTTTTTTATCTTTTAAAAGTTAGTTGTTAAAAAGAAGACATTTATTAATGGTTTTTAAGCATGCATTGTTTTGTTAGATCATTTTTTAATTAAAAAAATTATTATATGTGGATAAAAATGGCATAATTATGCATGTGTAACTTTATCTATAAATAAAAATTTATTTTGTTAAAAAATAAAAAAATAAAAATATTTAAAATAAAAAAGGACAGATAAAAATAATTTGAAAAGAGAGAAAACTTGAAAGATTAAAAATAAAAACACACATGTTAATAAAAGAGAAAAAGAAGATAGAATGTAAAATTAAAATTGATAATAGTGGTTTAATTTTACAATGTATAACCAAAAAGTTTTATTTTCATAATACTATATCATAAATATAAATTAAAAGTATAAAAAATATCTAAAATAAGAAAGAAAGAAAGAAAGATAAAAAGAACTTGAAAACAAGTAGTTATATATAGCATAGAAAAAGAGCATGCAGTATGTACGTAAAGGGTCTTTATAATAATATAAGTAGATATTTATATAATACAAAAAAGAGATAATTAATATATTGTTAATTATATTTGAGAGCATTGGGCTTTTTTTTCAAAAGTAATACTACAAATTATAAATAATGTTCATTTGAATTAACATCAACTTTTTAATAATATAATATAGATAACAAAAATTAAACAATAAAATTATGTAATTGATATACATATTATTTATTCCTTACGTGTAACCCACACACGCGTACATATATTTCTGGGTGTAGTATACTGTGCAATAAAACTATAATAGATACTGGAAAAATAAACGATATCAATAAATATTATTATGTAACGGGATCGTAAAATTTAGGCGCCGTGCTGAAACGTGCGTGGTCTGCAGTTTGACGAATCTCAATAAATGCGATTTCCTGTCCGTCACATGCTCGGCGAATAAGACTGCCGCCGTGCGGGGGCACAGCAATCTCACTTGGCGTAGGCGAGCGCCCCGCCTCGGCTGAAGAAAATGAGCCCAAGGCAGACGCTTTGGCGCCGACACCGACTACCCCTTCCCTTCTTTCTTGTCTCGATTGCCTTATTCACCGTCTTCGGCCTGTTACTCGTAGATCTCAAATCCATTGATCCATCCTCCCACCACCCAATCCATGGCAACGCCCACCTGCAAGCCTTGGGAAAAGACGAGATTTCAGCTAATTTATCTGGGAAGCACCTGCGAGAAGCTAACGCTGGCAAGAAGTGCGCTACAGTTGAAGAGATGGGCGAGATCTTCAGCAGAGGTTATTTGGAAGAAAGCTTTAGAGTGAGAAGAATTATTCACGATCACTTCGCTGTCAACGGTACGCTGGTTGGATTCGGTTTACCTTCTTTTGGTTTTAAACTTTTAGTTGACATTGTGAGTAATTAATTGCCTAATGATAGCTCTTTTTTATTTGTCCGAGAACTAATCACGCATACACATCTCTTTCCGATTCTGTCAGTCATTACGAACACGCGATTGTTGCATCATGCGAAACACTATATTATACATGATTATTGAGTTGTGTTATGTTATATTCGAATAAGGGGGAAAAACAATGGCATTTTGTTTTTCAAATGCAAGCAATCTTAATTTCAGGCGCTTCAAGAGTACGACAACTCAATCCAAAACAATTCTGCAATCATGGTTTTGTGATTGGAAAAGCGTCAGAAGCCGGGTTGGGTAATGAATTATACAAGATCTTGACTGCTGCAGCTTTGAGCATCATGCTGAACCGGTCATTGATAATTGGGCAAACCAGGCATATTGGTTCTCTCTCTAAGCCTTTCTATATGATTAAGATTTGGATTGTGCTTTGTATAGCCTCTCGATCGTGCTTTATATAATAAACAATTACGAACTAAGCACTCATTCTCCGGCATAATGAAAGAGAAGGATTGTTTTGTCCCATTAAGTAGCCAGCTTTATATTTGTTTATTTCCTTTCCTCCAAGTTCTCTGCATATTTAGTAAAGAAGCTAGTCGTATGTGCAGTCTTAAAGAGGAATAGAAGGCATTGCAATGGGTCTGACCATGTGAAGAAAATCATTAGCGGAAGAACTTATAATTCAAATTGTGTATTTCAGCTAATTGTTTGTGTATATATTATCACTTTCAGGGGTAGATACCCTTTTGGCGACTACATCTCCTATTCCAATGTTTCCTTTTCAATGAAAGAAGTCAAGCATTTGTGGAGACAGAACCGCTGTCTGACAAAATATGGGAGACACCTAACAATGAGGATTGATGACTTTCAGAAGCCAACAAGAACAGATGTTCTTTGTAGTAACTGGAAAGAATGGAAGCAACCTATCATATGGTAATGTAAAGACTTTCAAAAATTTGAATATCTGTAAAATAGTCACACTGTCACAGAACTTAATAAATTGCATTCCATCAGGTTCCAAAATACCACAGATGCTGTAGCTGCTCAGTTTTTCTTGAAGAGCATACATTCTGAAATGAGGGAAGCCGCATCTGATCTATTTGGGAGGCCAGAAAATCTTCAATACAGGGCTAATGTGTTTGGGGAGCTGATGAGGATTCTAATATCTCCTTCGAAAGATGTTGAACAAGCAATAAATTGGGCTCTTAATGGTGGGAGGGATCCTGATATTGCACTGCACATGCGGATGATGATGAATAGGTGGTGCAGCTGAACAATTGAGGATAAATATAACATTCACCCATTTGTTTCTTATCTGTTACCTACATATCTTACGCAACCATTTTGGCAAAGCATTTTTCTTATGCTGAGTAATAACCACTAGCTGCTGGTATTATTTTTTGCATAAAAGGTGAAGCTTAGAACAAAAAACATATGGTGACCTCTCAAATTTTTCTGTTTGACGATTAACATGTGAGAGAATGCCTTTCTAGATACAAGTTGAGTCTTGGTCTAACATGACAACATGCTTTTCCCTGGCAATTTTAATCTTTTGCAGACCCGTGAGAGCAAAAAATGCAGCTTGGAATTGCATAAGAAAAGCTATCCTTAATCTTCCAATGAGATTGAAGCCTAAGGTGGTCTTGGTTTCTGATACCCCTTCTATGGTGAAAGACATGACACCAAGTTTAGAGAAACTTGCAGAGGTAATTATTCATCACTTATGCTTGCCTTCAGTGCTCATGATGGAGTTACCAACCCTTGTCAGAGGCATTCAGTCTGGCATAATACTATTAACAGAAGCACATGGGAAGATCTTAAATTTTCTAGAATTTAAGTAGAGGATATTTTTTTCTGAGGCTGTTGTCATATGCTTCATTATCAGATTAGGGAAATTGTTTGTTTCAAATTTATTGACATGTTAATGGCATGCCCCTAGTTACCTGATGCAAATGATGGATTCAGGTTACCTGTGGCTTTTCAGGTTGTTCACTTTGATTACACACGCTTTGAAGGAAATATATCCGGCAACATGCTGAAATTGAGCAGCTTAAATTTCAGAGTTAAGGACTGGGGCCCAGCACCCAGATGGGTAGCTTTTGTTGATTTCTTTTTTGCATCGCGAGCTAAACATGCTATCATTTCTGGAGCTCACCGACGTGTTGGGACAACCTACGCACAGTTGATTGCAGCCCTTGCTGCAGCATACCGACTTGGTAATGTGTGCAACTTCCCATCTGACTAATCCTTCTAAAGTACCTCTTTGTCTCATTCTTTTCTTCCTTTGTTCACAGAGGAGAGCCTTTCTGGCAACTCGAGCATAAAATTCCTTAGTAGCTTCCAAAGTAATTTGCTTTCGGATGGTTTGAGGAATCAGGTTGGATGGGGGCATGTGTGGAACAGATTTGCTGGTCCACTAAGTTGTCACAGTCAACCAAACCAATGCGCTCTAACTCCTATTCTTCCTCCAGCCTGGTGGGATGGGCTTTGGCAATCACCCATTCCGCGTGATTCCAAAAGGATGGAAGCCTATGGCGTCAAACTCTCTGGTTTTGGAACATTTGATGACGGCCACCTGAATCATTTCTGTCGGTCAAGGAAAAATCGGGTGGTAGCTCTTCAGCTGATTTAGATATTGGAGTCCTTGCAGGTGTTGGGGTCTCGACTGCTGTACAATCAATTATTAGCCAGTGCATTCTTATATACAGCATTATCGTGCATGGTGAACGTAAATGTGTTTGAACACTTTTGTAGTATGAGAAATGATATCAGGTTGCTATTATCAGGAAAGCGAGCGACGTATGTTGTAGTGCAAGCTGAGTATCATTATTTGATTTTCATTAGCCAGAAGGGTCATGTCATGGTCCAACCCGATGGATAAATGCATTGAATTTTTGGTTGAATGATCGATCAATAGAATACGTCGTTGGATGAGAGCCTCTATAATAAGTATATCAGCAAGGGATGAGACCAAAACATCTGGATAGGTCGAAGTTAGATTGGTCTGGTATGCTGGCACCCCGTACGTAGTTTGTGTTTCCCACCAACTCTCATTGCGCAAGTTTATTTTACCCTTCTTTTTTCTCTTTCTGACAAATAATAATAATAATGTATACTAATAACGGTGACACAATCTGCTGTATTTTTATAAATTATAATGTTCAATTAATCTTGAAAAAAGGTATTAAAAATAAAATTAATTGAAAAGTATGAATTTTTTTTTTTTTAAAAATGAAGAGTGTGAAGTTTTTTGAATATTGAAAAGAGCGAATTAAAAGGTATAAAAGAGAAAAAAATGTAAAATTATATATTAAGAAGATGGAGAAGGAAAGAAAAATAAAGAGTAGTCAAATAAAGTCTTTATTGTAATTTAGCATTTTGTAACCAAAATCAAGTCTTTAATCCCAATACATATGATGTAGAATATAAAATAAATAAAAAGAAAGAAAGAAATTAGTAAAAAATATTATAATCCAGAAGTGAAAGAAATAAATACAAATTGAGTGATCATTAAAGTGAAAATATAATATATAAAGAGTTAATGGCACTTTAGGAATTGCACATTTATAAATAAATTTGTATAATTAAGAGTTAAATTACACAACTATTCTTGTTAATTTTTTTTATTTTTTATTTATCCTTTTCTTCATTTTATTTTACACGAGAACATCACGTCCAAGAGTAATACACCTCAAACAGGAAATTAATTCAGAAATTACAAATTTAGAAGCCATGATGCAAATACCGGTAAACACTAATCTTAATTGGAAAGAACACATTTTCGAGGCCCACGCGTGAGTGTGAAGAGTGTATAAAATGCCTCTTAAAGCCTCCATTCTCAAGTTCTCGCCAAAGAAAAAACCCAGCAGCGCTCCTACAAGTTCCTACCTGCCTATTTGTATATGCATAAACCTTTCAAGAAGTTTGATAGCTGGGTCTGCTGAAAATGGGGCAGTCTCCTTGCTACGGTAAGGGACGACGATTAAGAATCGAACAACGGAGGAATGAAGAGCCATCAAGAACCGAAGAACGGAGGCGTGAAGTGCCTTCGAGAAATGAAGAACCGAGAGATGAAGTGCCGTCCCTTCGTGCAAGAACTTCCGATGCGTCTTCTGGTTAAGCTGAACTCTTTGGCTACCCTTTTCTCTCTTTTTTCATTTTTTTTAAAATTCCCTTTTGGTTTCTACCAGTTTCTTGGTTTCTTGTTATAGTTGGATTACATTTATAACCACGGGCCTGGATTTATGGGGGCCTTTTATGTTTTCTTTTTCTTGGTTCCTTGTGCATGCATGTACATTATGGCTCTCTTGGCATTGGCCGTTGAATGGAGTCATCCATAGACGCCACCAGTTTCTAGGTAGAGCTGAGTAGTGTTATAGTCACGGTAGAATCTCATCATCACATAACAAAATTTTCTTGTGTTCGTGTTTGTTTTCTTCATGCTAGATGTCGAATGGGTGGTTTGATGATATCTTGTGATCAAGATTAATGTCGCATCCTTTAGCATTCGAAAGAGAATACTAAATTATTTACCTCAACTGCAGAAAATTTGCCTTGATTGCCCGAGATTAACTCATGTCAAGGCTGTCCCTAATTTCTTCTCTAAGAAATGACGGTTACTATCTGTGCTAAAGGAAATAATATCTTATCAACACTGGAGCGGAAAATAAGAGAGTATTCTCACTTCTGTTCTTTGTTATGGTTACATATATCATTTCTGCTGCAAAGGTTTTGTATCCCTGTAATATCCTACCCCTTGTCCTTCTAGTTCAGATCTGTGACTTCAATATACATAACGCCAGAAACATACAGGATACAGAGATGTTAAGGCCATAGGGAATCTGCACGTCTGACTGATTGATACGGTTTGATAAAACACTAAGAGACCACATATTCAGTCTGTGTTGGTGCATTACATATTTGAAGCAAGTATATTTGATAAAATAACTTACTTTTCAACAACTTGATTGCTTCAGTTTATGTTTGAACCATTTGCGGAGAATGTTCACTTTCCTGAAAATTTTAAAATTCATGATTTTAGTCTATAAGCTTATCGGTGCCTTTATTACTCCAGAATTCTTTTCAATGCACATACTAGAACCAAACCTCGTGAGAATGCTTGCATCTAAATGAATATGAAATCATATCATCCAACATTGAGTTTGTCAGATTCGGAGGATAATTACTCTGCCAAAAATGACATTATTCTTTTGTTGTGAACTTGCAGAATACAGGAGGGATCGCGCAAATAGTGATATAATATTATTCACTTATCGTCAACTTGCCGATGCAACTAACAATTTCAGACGTGAATCCATTGTTGGGGAAGGTGGTTTCGGGCCTGTCTTCAAGGGGAAACTAAAAACTGGCCAGGTAATCATTTATTGCTAATTAACTCTTTATTGCATATGAACTACTTCTTAAGGGAATAAAAATATCCTTTTTCAAGCCTTTTTCTCTTTGTTTGCAATTTTTCCAAATCTTTTTCGTAGCAGCTTGTAGGTCAAATATAACTTTGTAATTTTTGGCAGATTGTTGCTGCCAAGCAACTTTATCAGTTAGGCAGACAAGGTAGTAGAGAGTTCTTGGTGGAAATTCTCATGCTCTCTCTCCTGCGCCACCCCAACATAATCCAAATGATAGGTTACTGTGAGGATGGGGACCAGCGCCTTATTGTATATGAATTCATGCCTTTCGGATCTTTGGAATATCGCCTTCATGGTAATAAATTAGGGACAGATTGTCATTGTGCCTATCATAATCTGTATGTCTGACTATCCATGTCTAGACATCTAACTTATAAGTTGCTCAGCGTTTCACATTCTACTATCCCCTGTCTGTGTCTGTGTCTGTGCCACACCCTTGCATTCATCAATTGCTGACGATGTAAAATATTTTTATCACTTCTGTGTTATTTCTTTGCCTTCAGGTGAGGGACAGAGGAACTTGTATACTTTGCAAGGTTCTGATTAATGTTTCCCATGGCAACTGATGAAAGTCTTTGCCTCAATATCCTCTTCTCTAGAGGACGCTTTCATTAGTGTGATGAGTGATACTCATTGACAGCGTTACTTCATTTCTTTGATAAACCTCTATGTGAAGGTCATGTGGTGTATAAGTAGTCCGTGTGGAAACCTAACCATATATCTAGGTCTCTATTTAGGTTAACCGATAGTCCTATGATCAGAATTTGCTTACTATACTTTCAATAGTTCAATTCAGTTCCTCTATTCTATAGTGTTGTCATACTTCTGGATATACTGTAATGTGCTCAAACTTGATAAATTTGTCAATGTTTATGATTAGTTGTGCTTTAGATTTTGGGGCTGGATGAGAAATCTTGGGAGGATTTATCTATTATGTGGATTCATTTCTGCATGAATTGCTGCTGTAAAGACTTGTAAGGCTGCCATAAATCCTTTGATGCAGATCTTAGACCTGGCGTGCAGCCTCTGGATTGGAATACTAGGATGGCAGTAGCTGCAGGCACAGCCAAAGCGTTGAATTACCTCCATTATGAAGCTAATCCTCCAGTTATCTACAGGGACTTGAAATCATCTAATATACTGTTAGGTGAAGGGTTCCACCCTAAACTTTCTGATTTTGGGCTTGCAAAGTTTGGCCCAGACGAGGATAACACTAACGTTTCTACCGTGGTAATGGGTACTCATGGATATTGTGCACCTGAATATTCAGGCACCGGACAGCTTACATTCAAGTGCGATGTATACAGTTTTGGTATAGTCTTGTTGGAGTTGATCAGCGGACAGCCAGCATTGGATCGAACTCGTGACGGCAGAATGCATTTGCTTGTGCAATGGGTAAATAAAAATGCTCATCTATAATATCTCCTGTAAATGACAAAATGCCACAAGTCCGGGAATCTGGGAAGAACATTCTGTGCAAGTGTATGGTTTTGATATCGGCATCTCTTGTGCTCAAAAATAATATTCCCGTCCTGCAAGTCTACAAATTAAAGGATTCCTTGTGAAAAATTTAGTAATGAAGATGATTCTGTCATTAGACATTTGAATCGCATGTTAGCCTCCTCTTCATTCTCAAAGCCCCGAACATGATCAAACAGATGCACACTGCATGACAGGCAAACGAAGTGGCTCTGGGGATGCCTTGTACACTAGTCTGTGACAATATTTATGTTGCCTCAGCGTTGAGCACGTGTTGCATTTGCAAATATGATAACTGCTGTTTGTCTTTGTAGGTGCGCTTCACGTTAATGGGCGGGAGCATTGTTGATCTAGCCGATCCACTGCTGGGAGTCCAATTTCCAGAGGCGGCCTTACGCAGAGCCCTCAAATTGGCGCTTGACTGCATCAGAGGTGATCCCACACTGCGGCCTAGCATGAGTGATGTGGTGTCTGCCATGGAGATTTTGACATCCAATGATGCGGATGAGGGCAGGGACAGGTCAGGACAGCCTGAGGCCGAGGGGGGAAGGTCCCAATCCTGAGGGGTAGAGAAGGGACTCAAAAATAGAAACTGGAAATCTGCCAATTTGATGGTTGATGATGAGCATGTTTTGTTGTTTTGCAGAAAGATGTAGTGAGTTATAGGCATACCTCCTGTCTTGTCTCAAAAACATTGGGCTTTGGAGAGTTAGATCTGATGGCAACTGAAAACCATTTAGACCAGTTGCTCATTGTCCTTGAGTATTGTCGTTTCTTTGGATCTATAATCGCACAGGATTCATAACATTCTTTCCTTTCCGTGAAAATGTGAGAGTAGGAAACGGCTATTTCCATACGACGGACACACAAACACCAACCAAAACAGGTCCCACCGGGAGTCGAACCCAGGTCGCTGGATTCAAAGTCCAGAGTGCTAACCACTACACCATGGAACCTGTGCTTTATTTTTTATGCACAGTTGTTCACATTTACTTCATTCATTCATTTGTGAGTGGGCGTGCTCACTCAACGATGGCTCGTGGACGAGGGCGTAATCATCATTGTCTCGCATCTTTTCCAAGTGCTTATTTTTGCTTTACCACCCTTGGCTCCAATTTCATATTCAATTGTTTTTCTCCTCTTTTAGAAAACAAGTTAGAAATTTATTTAATTGTTTAAGGGGCTGTGTTTGTTTCTTAATTTCTTAATATTAAAAATTCAACTATTATTTTTATTTATAATCAGATTAATAGATATATATATATCCATACACTTGCATTTATATATATATATATATATATATAGACACATGTATTTTATCTCTTTATAATATCAAATCATCAAATTATTATATAATATATATACATATGTGTGTATAATTATACAAACTTAAATAAATTAAAATTTTAAAATTAAATATAATTTTCATCCCCAATAAATTTCGAATCATTTTCATTCCTACCAAAATGCCAAGCCAAACAGAAACATGTTACGTTTTTTCTTATTTGGGGGTAAAATCTTTCTTGAGGTCGAGAGGTCTGATTCCGACAAATCAAAGGTCCTTAAGAATCGGCGAAAGGTCCAAAACCAACCCCCTTCTGGGGACCAATCCCACCGCAGTCACCAATCAGAGAGAGCCACGTCAGTGCCACCCTTCTGTAAAGGGTGAACACTCATATCGAATCTCACTGTCCTCTTAGAGAAAAAGCACCACACGGAAACGTCCCCTTCTCCCCAAACACCCCCTACCCCCTCCTCATGGCTAGCCGGCCGGAATATTCTACTCACTTCATCCGATGATTGTTTTGCTGGGGAGTTCAAATTTTCAAAGAAGCTTAAGGAGAGCACGCATTTTCCACTGCTACTCAGTCTGGTGTTGTTATTGTATCTAGATTATTGTCTGTCCTAGGGTTTTGTTAAAGATTTCAGCTTGAGTTGGGAATATTCTGTTTGTTCAAAATGTATGTCGTTCCTCCTCCCAATCGATCAGATCTGCAATCCGGATCCACTAGCGGGCCAGATGAGCTCCGGATTTACCAGACATGGAAAGGCAGCAATGTGAGTTTAATTCATCTTTTTCAAAAAAAATTATCCATGTGTTTGTATGGCATTAGTGGCAAAGTTTTGATTTTCTTAAGCTCATCCCTCTTCTTTATTTCTATAAGACTGACGTAAAATGGTTATTAAATTCTCTGCTTGTTCATATGAATCTTCTTAGGAAAATAAAAGAAGAAGGAAATATAGGGTTATGCGCTCTTTTTTTGACACTTATATTGGCCAATTTTTCCTCTTCAATGTTTCCTTTTATTGCATTTTGTGTTGGTGCTGTGAAATTTGTTATCTTGCTTGCTATGCTTAGGCCTCCCGAAGGAGTTATTTTACCTTGTGGAAATGTGAGAACGATAAAATAAGAGGAGCATGTGGTTTAAGTGTTGGTCCATGTGAGATCCTATATATTTAATGTACTGCGTTCATTAATGATATGGATGCGGTTTGTTGAAGTTGTTCTTATAAATTGATGCACTCGTTTTGGTTGGAAAATTAGTTACTTATCATTTCCTCATCTTAAGCAATTCTATCTTCAATACAAATTTATCTTTGCGCCCCTTGGTTTGATTCCTGCAAGTCTAAAGTTACTTTTTGTAAAAGAACATTAATTCTTGGAATGTTGTGATTAGTCTTTAAACCCTCCAGCACATTTCTCCTTTATTTATGATTTTTCATGGCATTGTTTTGTTTTTGTGCACTACTATGTACTGATGAGAAGCTTGCCAAAGCATTCACTTTGAATATACTGAAAAACCCTTTCAACCATAATGTAGATTCTGGAAGTGCTTCTGATTTTGGTTAATTTCTGACTGTTTTTGTTACAGAAATTTTTCCTTAAGGGAAGGTTTATTTTTGGACCAGATGTAAGGTCACTGGCTCTCACCATCTTCCTGATCATAGTCCCTGTTACTGCCTTTTGTGTCTTTGTTGCTAGAAAGCTGATGGATGATTTTACTAATCACTGGGGAATTTCCATCACTGTTGTTGCTGTTGTTTTCACATGCTATGTATGCTCTCTCTCTCTCTCTCTCTCTCTTGCACACGCGTGTGCGCACATACCCACACACACTAACAAGCATGTGCATCTTTCACAATGATGTGGTGGGAATGGTTGTAATGGTTCTTGTACAAGTTCAGACTGCTAACCCATAATGGTTAGTGTAAATCTTGGAAGCATGGATAAATACTGGAGTCAGTTTTCTTTCAGTTATATAGTCATGAACTTAATAATCGTGAAAATTGTGTCATGAGATTTGTACTTTTGGTTTCTCCTGTCTTTATTCCATTTCCATTGTGTAATGGCTATACTAGAATAACTTATGGTTGGATTTCAATAAGTCTTGTCTGCCTGTAATTTGAATTTATTAATCATAGAACTTCATATATTGTTACTTCTTAGTGTTCTTGTTTCCCACATGTATCTCCAGCCTGTATGACACTGCCCTGTTATCAGTGGCCTGAGATCTGATATGGATACATGATATCATATCAGTGCAGTATTCATTAATGCTCTCATATTGTTTCATCCTTGAGTATATGCGAATAATTCCCACATGATCAGATGGTTTTAATTTATAGATGCAGTGAAGAAAATGTCTTATGGTAATCCGCCTTTAAAACTTGATTAAGTTGTAGATTAGAACAGTTGTCCTTTGAGATTTTGAAAGCTGATTGTGAACAAGATACTGTAATTAGATATGTCATTGCTTTGTCGTTTAATACTTTCTTTAGTTTGCTTCTTAACTAGGCATTAGATGTAGGAAGAGGCCTAGACAGTATCAAGAAATTCATTTATTGCACATGGTACATGGAGGTGTCTCTTTGAGGCAATACTCCATTTATTATCAATCATGTCGAGTATATGACTTCTTTGTTTCTTTAACATACAGGATTTAGTCCTTCTCTTGCTAACTTCTGGAAGAGATCCAGGTATAATTCCTCGAAATGCACACCCCCCTGAGCCTGAAGGCTATGATGGTAGCACTGAAGGAGGTCAAACACCACAGTCGCGCTTACCTCGCATTAAGGAAGTTGAAGTTAATGGCATTACAGTGAAGATTAAGTATTGCGACACTTGCATGCTTTATAGACCTCCCCGTTGCTCTCACTGTTCAATATGCAACAACTGTGTTGAACGATTTGACCACCATTGCCCTTGGGTTGGGCAGTGCATAGGACTGGTAAGATAAGATTCTAATTTATCTGTAAAGCTTTGACAAGCATTTCGTTTTGTTACCTAATTTTATTCGATGCATCCTAACTGTTAGGATAAAAGAAATATTTCTTTTGATTTATCCAAATGGAATCCAAATTTTCTTCTTCATTATTCCTGTTTGAAACACATCACTTTATTTTTGGTGCGCTCTATGTTTGACATTGGTGGGCAGAAATGAAAATTGACATTCACTAAATGGAGGGTATTAGGCATTCTCTCCACTAGACATGGTTGCTATGAACTTTTATGAGGTTGTTCTTTTATCAAATAATCGTTGTAGACTTGTTAAAAATTCAACCACCAGCAGGAGGTTGGCTCTGAATTTGCATTACAGTGTTCAAAAATTGTTAGTTCTATGGTTGGTCTGCATCTTATAATAGAATGTATATTTAAGCAACCATCAGGAAGTATGATTTGGTTTTGTTTTGCTCAGGATATCAATTGTATTGAGTTCAATGTAAAAATCATTTAACTTTGGTAAGTGAACGAATCAAGATTTAGAGATGAAGCATGATTTTAACCAAGATCTTTCGGTTTTGAAGAGTTCCAGGAAGCAAGAATTACTGTTTGGATCTTCATTCTGGGTGGCTATTTTTGGTACCTTAACCTCTGTAAAACTTAATAATACTAGTTGTGGCTTAGGCTGCCAGCTAAGTGGATTTCCTTACAGTATCGTGGGATGCTTTCTTTTCCCTCCCTGTTCTAAATAGTTCTACCATTAACTCTTAGGATAATTGTTTGTGTTGACGTTCGGATTTACTTACGCTAATTTTAACAATTTCTGCTTATTCTTTGGCTTTTGGTCAATTGATATTTTGAATTTTGATACTCATATTGCAGAGAAATTATCGGTTCTTTTTCATGTTTGTCTTCTCGACGACTCTACTTTGTGTATATGTTTTTGGATTCTGCTGGGTTTACATTAAAAGGATCGTGGATACTGAGGAAACAACGATATGGAGAGCAATGATCAAGACCCCTGCTTCCATTGTTTTAATTGTCTATACCTTCATAGCTGTTTGGTTTGTTGGTGGCCTTACGGCATTCCATTTGTATCTTATCAGTACAAATCAGGTTAGAAGTTGTTAATTTAAATGTATATATATTTGCATACATATATATTATAAACTGATATCCTGTTCCAGGCTGTAGGTTTAGCTTATCATTTTCATTGTTTACTTATTTATCTGTCTCATTCTGAAAAATTGGTTTCAGTGTGAGTAACAATGACTCTCTCTCTTCTGTTTGTAGACTACCTATGAGAATTTTAGGTATAGATATGATCGCCGGGCCAATCCCTATAACAAAGGAGTATTGGAGAACTTCAAAGAGATATTTTGTGGTCCTCTACCTCCATCAAAGAACAATTTTAGGGCCAAGGTAACCCGAGAACCTGCATTACCAGCTCGATCAGTTGCTGGTGGTTTCGTTAGTCCTAATATGGGTAAAGCAGTTGAGGACATAGAGATGGGGAGGAAAGCAGTGTGGGGGGATGTTGGTGCTGTGTTGGATCACCCCGAAAGCCAATTGTGTGATAATGATGGCTTAAACACCAAGGATGGTGGGTTGGCCGAACTGTCCCCAGAGATAAGGACTACAGTGGATGAGGGTGATCGGGCTGGAATACATCCAAGGCGTTCAAGTTGGGGAAGGAAAAGTGGGAGCTGGGAAATGTCACCTGAAGTCCTTGCTTTGGCATCTAGAATGGGAGAACCAAACCGAGTGGGAGGGGGTAGCAGCAACTTCAGGTCAACAGAACCCAAGTTGTGATGAAAAAAAGGTTATCATACTTGGGGTGAGCCCGTTTGTTGAACATTGGTGTGTTGTGGAAGTCTGAATTGTGATGATTAAACTAGCATGGCGTTGTGCAATGTAATTACTGTACTTGGCTTTGACGGGGTGTGCATCAGTTTTATATTGGGGCATTTGCTTGGGAGGGAATGTTTGTGCTATGGGGGGGTTGCTTTCTTGTCCCTAGTCACTGTATTGTATCTGGGTCAATTAGATATAATTGTTCCTCGGTTACTACCAATCCTTTTCTGGTCGGCCTGTCCGTGTAACTGTACTTGTGTTGACCTTTGATTGTGCTTCTTGTGTTTCAGTCAAAAACTGATTGCTAAAAGTATTATCACTTCCACTCGCCGATGAATTGTTTCCAACATAAGAATGTGGGAAGGATTAATGAATAAGAGACATCATTGCGTTGCTGCACAGGGTTTGAAATTCTGGAATTGCCATCTGCTGCAACTAACGGTAGCGATGCAATGGAATTCACTGGCATATGGAGCGTAAGATTTAAATAGTTTTGCTCTCGTCTTGCAGGGATCATCAAGTGTCGAGCCTTTTAAAAGATTTATGGGTTTTTTCTTCCGCTCTTTTTCCTGGGATGGGTTCGGGGCGCCAAGAAATGTAAGCAAGTTTAGGGAAGCTAGAAGGGGGAGTTCGTGAATGGGCGAATGGTGCTGTGAGATAATCGTAGAAGAAGAGAGAAATTTGGACATAGACAGGCGATGTTTGATGAGCGGAGAGTCGTATGGTAGATAAATAAATGTGTAGGAAGGATTTATTAGAGGCGGAATACTGTAAATTAAATCAAGAGAAGGATGGTCGCGTCCAAAGCTATACTTGTCCTGCAGGAGTTACATTTATGGAGTGCGAACACGTGCGGCGGCACTGCTGGTAAAGTGTAAAAGTTTTATTGGGCAAAATGACTGCCACAAAATCGATATATTTGTGGATTCTCTCTCTCTCTCTCTCTCTCTCTCTCTCTCCTTGAGCTCGACTTTTCCAATTCGGCGAGTCTTCTTTCTTCTTCCAACCTCTTTTGGGCCCTCGTCTTTCTCGTCTCACCTTAAATTTTGCCCAACTTACTCACCAGCTTGAAGCAGGCTGAGCACGCAGCAGCGGAAGCGACTCTCTCGTGTCACGTTCTGCCAGAGCCTCTTCAAAGTCTTTAACAGCTAGAGTAGCAGGCAAGGATTTTTCACTTGCCTATTTCCCTCTTTTTCTTAATCCTATTGGTTTGGGCTGGAGTTATAAAATGCATGATCTTGGGCCTTGATTTGATGAGTCGGGCTGCGCTGGCGTAAAAAGTGAACTTCAGCTAGGGTGAAAATGTCAACAACAGCTATGCTCCTGCTGTCTGATAACAAGAGAAACGAAGTTGTTTAATGTTAATCCGGCTACAGCCACGACGCCGTAGGGATTAATACAAATTCTACTATGAATTTAATTGATTTTACAAATCCGCTATCGCCCGCTTGTTTGTATCTTTCTCTCATCACTCTTTACCATAGCTAATTTGTTTTTGATGTTTGAGACGTACAAGTCAAAACTGAAACTTCCTAACCCAAGATCTCCTCAAGTCCGAGGATTGTGGACACCCGCTCACACCGGTAATAACCCCAACAGTATGTAACTTCTTTTTATGTTTACACACACCCACCCATCTCTATCGAATGTATCTGCAATGTGTCATTATAGACGATCCACTTTCATGCTTAGAACAGCTGGCGCCATGGCTTGTGATTGCGGACAAGAAAACAACGGGAGCCGTGGGTGCACACAGTACCAAATATTCCGCAACACACATTCTAGAATAATAAAGCTCACATTTCGCCCTGCTCACTGACCATAGCATATTATATATATATATATATATATATATATATTTATTTGTGTGTGTGTGTGTGTGTGTGTGTACATATATATATAGACAGAGAGAGAGAGAGATAGGCTTCACTTTCATTTCCATTTAACCACTTACAGATTATTAGTTAGCCCTTCTAGTTGTCTAATTTTGCCGTGTGCTTGCCCTCACCTGTGAGTACATACGGTTTATCAAAATATTATGATAAATATAAAAGTTTAAATATAGCAAAAATTTATACTTCAAACCGTGCATGCAGTGTGCGATCGAGAATTACCGCTGCGAATGAATTCTGACCTGGAATATAGTTTTGCTAATTCAAAATTCGACTTTCATCTCAAAACAATATAATACCACTAATAATTTATTACGAAGGAAACCTAAGGTTGATTAAGTTAAAATATCCAATAAAAAATGTTTATTATCATTTAAATATACCTGTGCTGCCAGTGTCAGTATCTCGGGAAATGGTTTCCGCACATTGAAATTGTGGTGTAATTGTAATTGGCCGTGGGGCAAGTATTCATGCATGTACGTACTATTCGTTATAGTTTGTCGAGAAAAAACCAAAAAGGCTAATAGGAAATTTAGGGTGTGTGAAATTTCTGTGGAATTGAAATCCTGCGTAGTTGGGAACCAAGAACACGAAAGAAAGGGCATATCCGCGAGCATAATACGAATTCTGGGGCTGGAATATTCGGGCATGGAGAAGGCCCCCCCCCCCTCTGCTCCGTCCTCAAATACCCTCCCTTTCCTCTCAAATCGCGCCAAACTCCGTGATCAGTTATCCTTCTGCCTACACACTCTCTCTCTCCCTCGACGACATCAAATGCCTCTCAAAGCGGTTCACGTTTCCGACGTCCCTAGTCTCCATCAAGTCTCCGATAGTGCATCCCTCTCTCTTTACTCTTCCCCTTTCTCCAAGCGTAAGTCACACACACACACACAAATATTCCTCACTTTCTTTTCGTTTTGTTTGTTTGTTTTGGGTGCTGACGGTTGGCTCTTGGGTCGTTTTTGTGCAGGGGGGGAGCTCGGAAGGGAGACTCCTCTTAGGGAGCCCAAATTCTTGGTGATCGGACACCGTGGGAACGGGATGAATATGTTGCAGGCGTCGGATTTCAGGATGAAGGCTGTCAAGGAAAACACCGTTCTTTCGTTCAACACTGCCGGAAAATACCCCGTTGATTTCATTGAGTTCGACGTTCAGGTATGCGTTATGGCTCTTGCATGAATTTTTATTCTCTCTTCGGTTTCTTATTTCTCAGGAGGTGTTTCTGTAATTTCAATATTTGAATTGTTTCTTGTTTTTTTTTTTTCATATATACTTTTACTGTTTCTCACGGCGGTGATACCTCGCCGCGTAAGTTACGCCGTTCCTAGTTAGTAAACGAGAAAAGTGAAAACACGGACTCCGTTTGTTGTAGGTGACAAGCGATGGCTGCCCTATCATTTTTCACGACAACTTCATCTACTCTGAAGAAAACGTAAGTTCTTTGTTTGATATAAATTATTTTCTAATTAATTTTTTTTTCGCGTGTATATGAGAAGATGGTTTGAAGTATTGTTGAATTGGAAGTATATTATATTTATTTATACATGAGAAATTACTTGCAGCTGAATGAGTTTTTGTTGATGAAATCTTTCGCCTGTTTTCAAAAATTTGATGGCAAGCTGGAAAAAAAAAACGTACAGAAACAAGAGATTTAAAGAAAAGAGTTGCTGTTGAATGATGTTCGGTGGACCATTTTATTATTTCGTAATTGATCATTCTCATGGGCATAATATATAAGGACGGAAGCAATTATCCTTTTGTCTTCCCTTCACTTCGTAAACAGTTCTGACGAGAGTTTAAGTTACAGGGGACAATCCATGAAAAGAGAATAACCGAATTGTCGCTATCCGAATTTCTTAGCTATGGTCCTCAGCGAGAAGGTGGTGTGGAGGGGAAAACTTTGTTGAGGAGAATGAAGGATGGAAAACTTGTGAATTGGACAGTTGAATTAGATGATTCCGCATGCACTTTGCAAGAAGCCTTTCAGAAAGTGAATCCTGCTCTAGGTTTCAACATCGAATTGAAGTTCGATGACAATCTCGTTTATCAACAAGAATACCTCACTCGCGTGCTGCAACCTGTATTGCAAGTTGTTTTTGCTCATGCCAGAGAAAGGTCCGTTATATTTTCCAGTTTCCAACCAGATGCAGCTCTGCATGTCAAGAAGCTCCAGAGGACATACCCTGTAAGTTGCCGGGCCCAATGATTCTTGAACATGTTAAAGGCTACTTTTGGTTAGATTATAGTGTTATAATGTTGTGGATTTAACTTGTAACTAGGTATTCTTCCTCACAAATGGAGGGAACGAGATTTACGATGATGCGAGAAGGAATTCGTTGGAGGAAGCAATCAAGCTTTGCTTAGAAGGTGGTTTGCAGGGGATTGTTTCCGAAGTCGGGGGTGTGCTAAGAAGTCCGGGGGCCGTCAACAAAATCAAAGAATTGAAGCTCTCACTCTTGACATATGGCAAATTGAAGTGAGTCTGTTGTAGCATATACGAATATATGCACCTCAGTGAGTGTTGTGTGCCTGACTGATATTCATTTGGTGTTGCCGTGGTTTTTATTGGTTTCAGTAATGTGCCTGAAGCTGTGTATATGCAACATATAATGGGCGTAGATGGAGTGATTGTAGATTTGGTTCAAGAAATAACTGAAGCAGTTTCGAAAATGGTGAAGCCTCTGGGGGATCTGGAGAGTGTGTGGAGGAGGAGAAATTATTGGAAGGAGAGGGAAGAAGACAAGTTAATGTCAGCAGCAGACCCCAATTCTCATAGCGGGAGTTGGCATTCTTGTTGCAGCTCATTCCTGAATTATTACAGCATCGATTCATCCAGTTAACCCCACAGTTTGTATTTCAGTGCAATCGCAGCATAGTGCTCTTTTTTTCATCTCCCAAAGTGAAAAAACTAGTGCGAAGGTCCCGGGCTTTATCAAACCCTGTACATGAATTTCTTAAAACCACATGCTTTCCAATCTGGCAAAGATTTAACAACGAAGACGGAGATGCTGGACCTCCATCATATATAATATATTTTGTGCAATTCATAATGAGAAAATTTAACCAGATGACCATACTGCACGTGCAACAATAGCACTGTTAACACAACAGGAAGATGAAGCAAATAAGGCCAGTATGTGTCGGCTTCCCAAACATTGGGCCATGGCACCGATTATTGTATAAACTCTTTCAAATGGGCTGCCTCTCAATACCAATGAGTAGCTCTCATTTGGGTCCGGCCCAACTGGATGTATTCAAACTAAAATGCTGGTCATAACTTGAGCTCATCATTTTCAAACAGAAAGAACAAGAGAGAGAGCAAAAAGGAGCTGTTCGCGTAGTTTGGCAGAAAATTAACAACCAAATATACTATGCTCCCTGAATTTCAAGATATGTATTATCGTGGAAGTAATAATTTATTGCATCAATGTGAAGGGCGGAAGTTTGACAGAGTTGATGGGCGTGTGGACCGTCTGTAGGGAGAGAAGGCAAAATTTGGCAATTAGTTCTCTCACATATGGTTTTTCTAGTGACTTTCTTTCAAGGTGTAGTTGGCTTGGAACTCTATACTCTAACGTCGCGCTGCCCATCTCCGTTTTTAGTTTCGTTCATTTTTGGTAACTAGACAACAACAACCCGTCTTTTTATCTTATTTTAATTAAATATTATGTTGTATGATAAATGGAAAACTGAAGGGTAGGCGGTAGTGACTGTGTGAACACTAAGCACGCTATCAAAAGTATGGACGGAGGGGCGAAAGTCCCGTCGTTTTGTTGCTCTTGTTAGTGGCTAGTCCTTTAGTCGTTTACTCAGGTGCCCCTCAAATCTGAACCAGTCCAAGGTCAACGGACACCCCCTTTTTCCCCTGTATAAATAGGGAGTCCTTCCATTGCCCACGAGAGGAGAGAGTAGAAACAGCCCTCCCGCTCCACTTTCCCCGGCGTCCATGAATCCTACTGTTGCTGAACACATTTTTCAACATGAACCGCTAGTCGCCCGCTAAGTTGCTGCTCTCAATATCTTTTTTTTTTTTCTGGAGCCGCAGGGGGAAGGGATAAACGAGTTGTTCGGTTTCTTCTTTCTTTCTGCTTTTCATTTTGGCTTCCAAAGATGGAGAGGTCTAGCTCTGAGGACGGGAACGGAGGTTTGAAACTCCCCATTGGGTTCAGATTTCACCCCACCGATGAAGAACTGGTGCTTTACTACTTGAAGAGGAAGGTCTGCTCTGTGCCATTGCCTGCCACCGTCATTCCTGATTTTGAGGTTTTCCAGTCCAATCCCTGGGATTTACCTGGTAATTTCATCCTCTCCTTAACACACTGACGTCTAAATTTCAAACCACAGAATTACGCCTTGAGATTTTGTAGGACCAAAAAAATAAATAATTGGCTACTGCCATACCATGTGGAGCTTCGTTATCCAGATTTAGTACTCCATAACAATGATGAAACCCCGGTCTCTATGCTTTTCAAAATGTTAAATACCGAATTTAGTGGTTATTTTGAGGGTGCATCTTGACGACAAATAGAGTTTGGGGTCCCTTGTGCACTTGTTTCATGCTATTTTGTAGCTTCTGTCTGCGTGTTTTCGTCGGAGCTTAATAGTTTAGTTAGAAATTCCTTATTAAAATTTATGCCTTTTCTTTTCTCCTCTGTTTCGTCTGATTAAGGTGACTCGAAGGAGAAGAGATACTTCTTCTGCAAAAGAAAGAGGAATTTCATAAACACGTTGAGTCCCAGTTTCAGTACGGACTGTGGGTATTGGAGAGCCACGGGCAAGGACAAGCAAATAATGGCTCCAGGAAGTAACCTAGTGATTGGAATGAAGAAATCTTTCGTGTTTTTTCAAGGGAAAAAGAAGTCCCGTGGACTCAAAACTCACTGGATTTTGAACGAGTTTTGCCTCGCGGGTTCTGTTACTGCACCGCACTTGACTCAGGTGCGGATCATAGGACATACAAGCATCAATATTGTTGTTGTGGTACGAATGGAAACATTTTGGGACTAAAATTTATTGTGCCTTCATATTTGTAGAAATTAATGATGCGAATGGGAGATTGGGTTGTTTGCTGCGTGTACAAAAGGCCGAGGAAAGCAAGAAATCACGGGGTGGCTAATTACGATCAACTGGCTAACAGCAAGAAATCTAGGAGTTGGCAGGGGATTCTGACCGGTGGTAATATGCATTTGAGGATTGGGGACACCAGGGAGTTGGGATTTTCATCAGCTGCTCAAATTTCGTCATCGTCTTGTTCTAGTGGAATCACTGAGATCTCCTGCAGCGACTTAGATCAGGAAGCAAGTAGTCACAATGTTAGGTTTTGATGAGGTGCCTGGAATCCATGGCCTGATGAAATCTATTTTTACTTGTAACGCATTTAATTTAATCGGAGTTTATGATTCGGATGGGGACTTGTTTTCTTTAATTATTGATTCAGAATGCACAATTTCTTGGTGTATTTTTTTTATATACCCAAGTCTTTGTGGCTCCATCGTTTTTGAGAATAGGATTTCAGCGTAAAAAAGCTCCTCGTGGGAAGAAAGACTATATTCGCCTTGTGGTTGTGTGCCCGAATGCCCGATTTTTCCGTCTTTCGTTTCACCACGGGAAGCAAGTATAATTTTCGATCAAAGCAATCATTTTAACATATAAAAGCAACAGCTTTGATCATTGCCAGAATCTGAAGCTTATCGAAAGCAATCATTTTAACATATAAAAGCAACAGCTTTGATCATTGCCAGAATCTGAAGCTTATCTTACTTAAAAAAATGAGAAGAAAAAAGGGCCAATGATTTTCGGGAAGCCAAAAAGGATGCAGAAAGACAAAAAAGGAAAATTAAAGGAAGCATCCAAAGAAAGAAGGCAGAACATTTAGCTGATGGAATTAGATAGTATAGAATTTTTTTCTTTAACGAAAATGAAAAAAGTAGCTTGTAAGTTGTAACATGTGTGACCACAAGGACCAGGAGAGCAGAAGGGAGATGGGTGGTGGTCAATGGCATCTGCACATGTTGCTTCCTTGCTTATATTCTTTCACCAGGCGAAGCAAAGAACATAATTAGGTATTAGTCCCCATACTGTTTTTGGTCCTCATATGGATGGAATCACTAACTTTTGCCTGAATTCAGTCATGTGTGCTTGTTGAAGTTCAATGCCATCCTTTTCAGTTTAGCTAATAAATAAACGGAAGAGCGGACTCTAACCTGTGGCGTAGTGTAATGAACCACATCCGACAGGGAATTTCTTTTCTGGCATGGACAGCAGCAATGCTCTCTATTTGTTTATTTCTTCTTGGAAATGGGATCCCTGTTGTAGGGTTGGAAGAACAAGGCAGGCTAATTAGAAAATGCAATGAACCACGTCAGAGATTCTTTGTGTCTGCCAATCGAGCCACGGGAGGCAGTCATCCGATGACTTAATCACCAAATTACAAGCAGAGGTTCTACCACCCAAATATTGAAAGAAGAAACAACTGATTATTCTTGCCCCTGTTTTCTCGTGTAGCTGCTGCAATGTACTTTTTATAATCAGAAAATTCATTTTTTTACAGGCTCTCAAGAAACGAACTTGAGAACGCATTGAATTAACTTGAATCAGAAAAAAAAAAAAAAAAGGGATGGAAAATTTTGGAATAAGTTGTTCACAAGCTTGCGATCTCGTGAAGCTGGGGCAGGTAGCAAGATGTCCATGACTGGCACACCTCCATAATATAATATTGTCCAGGATTAGATTTTCGGCATTTATTATTTTCCGTCTCAACAATTTGCCCTTTTGTCTGCACATAAGGAATATTTAAGCAAGAGATTACAATAACAAGAGCAATGATAATTGACAGTTCATAAACTCATAATTGTGATCAAGACGAGGATTGAAAAATACAAAGCCGTGCAAAACAGAAGTTGTGATTGTATCAGTAAAACTAAGTTGCTTGTAGACGACAGCGACTGCTTTTGGGGATCAGGGATCAAATATCAAATCCCTGACAATTATTCCTGTAAAAATCCCAATCCCAGTTGAGGTAAAGCTAAGTTCTTGTACGGGTGGGGGGATTAATTTGTGGCGTAAATTACTGACTTACACCCTTTAATATTAGTCAAGCGAGTGGGTCCCCCTAATTATTACTGCTACTGAATTCGTCCATAACCAGATCATCACTCATCATGACCAACGAGAAGATTTTCTCTTTTTGTTTTTTCCCGTCCATAAACAGTAATTTCCAAGCGACAACTGAATGTTTCGTGCGGTAATTTTTTTTCACTTGCGGATATTGTCAGTTACATGAAATTTTGGATTTTTGGAGGAGGATGATGATGTCTCGGTAGAGTTCCCCAAACACCGGATGTGGCTAACTTGTGTCTTACGCCTACTACTGTTAATTGACATTCAATACTTTCAATTTTTAACATGATTACACTTTGATTCCTTCCGTAAAATACTCTGTTTTGCATTGATTTTGTCAAGTAATGGACTTGGGAAGTATAAAATATTTGAAAGTTATGCTGCTAATTCTATGTTAATGTGCACCCTCTATTTATTGTTTCTTATCTCGAGATGAATGGATATATATTTTACAATACGCACTTGAGAAATTAAAGTCAGAAAACAAAGCCCATAAATGTACTGCTGTATATGGAAACCCCACGACATAGAAATTGATTATAATTGGTGGGGGTGATTATCGGATTTAGTGGGAGAGATGTATGGGTACACGGATTGATGAAATCTAGGAAACGCAACCCTGATGTTTTGAAGATGTTTTTGGATGTCGTACTTGAATGATGGACCCTCTGCCAATTATAATATTTTTCATGTAATGTCGTGCCCAATATGAAACGGTGGTTTAAAGAGGGGGTGTAGTGTAATGTTTTGGAGGAGGGATTGCTTACCGACACTGCAACCATATATGGCTTAGAAAGAAGCATTTCACTTGTGAATAAGGATGATTAATAATGGTAATTAATTAGTGGGAAGGCATGCATGTGAGGTAACATGGAGTGGGGACGAGAACCTTTCCCCCTTCCTCCTAGTTTTGGGTTTAAGCATGGATTCTGTCCTGCTAATTGCTAACCACTTATGGATTATTCCTTCTCGACCCCACTAAATAATTGCTGCTTCTACTGCAAGCAATTTATTAATTACTTTCTTACGTGTTCGCTTTTCACTTGCACTCCCAATTCCTCTTCAACCATGTCCCCTGAAGGCCTAATTTTTCTCGACTAAGGCCATGTTTAAATAAGACTTCGATTAATTATGACCAAGGTGCATCGTTTATTACTCCTCTAAACGAAGGGTGTGTCGTTAATCTAATGCTGTATCAGTGTTCTACTCCACTTCCGATGAATAAACGAGTGCGGTCTCTAAAGCCCACTTTCAGTTAATTAGCGTGACAACTAAGCTATAATTTTACTTCAAGGTTGTTCATTTGCTAAAATAAATACATGCTGTTTTTGTTTTTGTACGGTAATCTTTTTGGGACGAGCAAGTTTCTTATAAGCCCAACTCCGTTTCCGACGACATATACAACGAGGTGGCATTCCAAAGTTGTAGCCAGCACGTTGTCCGCACTCGGGCCTGATAGCGTGTTTCCAAGCCCATAAAAAAATGCTTACAGACGAATGCCATAGATAGTTTAAGGTTCGAGAGGGAGGAGAATAGGCACAAAAATGACAATGAGGTATCCGTACCACAAGTTAAAAACATAAGGCAAGAGCTGAATAGAGAGTAGGGCGGAGCAAGGGTGGGGTGAGGAGAGGAGACCATTTTTCCTCCCACTTTAAATTAAGGGTAGAGTTGGGCGGTGGTAATTATATACAAGTATATCATCTATTTTATTTTAATTATAATAAATTGACTAATGTATAATTGGTTGTATCTAATATTTTGCAATTAATTTCTAGATAATTTTTTATATAATCAATTTGAAAATTGCACAATTAGATTCTTAATTTACCTACTTTGGGTAAAATTATAATAAAGAACATTAAAATAATTAATTAAAAATGCGATATGTTTCTTTACAATAAAAAGCTGTTGCAATGTTTGTTTTTCATTTGTAATGTCCAAAAAACACACGTTATAATTATTGTACCTTTTTAAAATGTATCTTTTTCTTTCTATTTCTTTTACATAATTTTCAATAAAAATACGTCTAAAACTCACATCCTCAAAAGCCAAAATAAACATTGCCCGTGGAATGGGACAAAATAACATTTATTATTACTTTCACTCCTCAACTTTATTTTTTTGAATTTTTTACATACTATGTCACTGTTTATAATTTATATGACCCTCAAACAATTTATGATTAATCATTTTGTTTCTTTATTTTATTGATAAATAAGTTCAATATATGCTCTCTTTATTCTTTTGCTTTAATATGGAATTCACTACAAAAATATATCCTTTTATTTGTAATGAAATTAAATTTTATCACATTAATAATGTTAATATAACAAATATATTGTTCATTATAATTAGTATATCATATGTTTCTTGATTTTAATTTGTGGAAGCAAACATAATTAAATTTTTTATCTTTTAAAGTATAATGTTTAAAATATAATCATTTTTTTCCCTTCATAGAAAATGTGGAAGCGAGAGATGAGACATTGGAGGAGATATTTAAAAATGGGGCAGGAACGGAGAGAGCATCCCGGCCCCACCTGGCCAGTGCCATTCCTAAGTGAGTAACCCTAAGCATCCCTATCCATGAATAGTATTTGTGGCGGTGACATTCATCTATTTGATATACGATATTCGTGTACATGTTTTCAAAGTGAGTATTTTTTGTATTTCTCTACGTTAAATTGATATTACTAACTACTTAATTTATGATCGGAAAGAAAACATGCGATCGTTAAAATATATTGTAGAAGTAAGAGAGTGTGGCGAGAGAAGGTATGAAAAGAAACAATAATAGATATGAATTAACTGCTTGGCCGTCTCTTTTCTATCAAGGATAATTTTGTCATCTCATGGATTACCTGATTTATGCATGGCGCATACCTTGACACTAGCGTTGGTGCACGCACTCGACATGTAAAATTAAAAGTTAATTATTTTAGAGGTCTCTAAACAAAATAATTTAGTTGTGGATTAAAACATAGAATCAACACAATATGATGGTCCATAAATACTCATTAAAGAACAGGAATTTCATTTCGTAACTGGTGTTAATTCTGTCCACAACTTTAGAAAGGCCGTGAAAAATTTAACCAAGCACGTCTGGCTCTGCAAAGCACAATCAAGTTACATGACAAAACTCGTTTAAATTATGAAGGTCATGGATGACGAGTGCGACGACCGAAACAGTGGCTCATGGGCGGCACGACAATGTATGTTGACACCCAGGAACCAAATTAGGCAGGCAGCAGGTGTTTTTTTCAAACACAATTACGGAAGAATTGTCCACAGGTACAGAATTTCTTTCTTCCTTTTTTTTGTCTTTTTATTAAAAGGAAAAGGACAAAAACCGAATAGTCGACGTAGTCATGCAAGAAACAGCAGAAAACTCTGAACAGAAAACATGTTCACAGTGACAAGTCTGAACGGAAAACGTGTTTGAAGAGATTTCTTCATTTAGGAAAAAATGAGAGATACGAATGCGATGCGCAGCAGCCCTTTTGAAAATGTTAGCGCTTATGTTCAATTGTCAGCATAGGAAATAAGTACTAATCCATTTGCACACCAAAAATTGAGACTTAAGCAGCAAGAGCTTAGAATTGATCAATAAAATAAAATGAAAAGAGGGACTAGGAAGGAAGAATTCTCCACAGATGGTGAGGCAGCAGGGCCTGGTTTGGTCAAACTTCCAACCTCATAAATCGGAAAGCGCAATCAATCTAGAGTTTCCGTCAACAATCTTTGACTTTTGACCGTTCGATTTTCTCCTTTGCCCCCACTTTTCACACCCCCTAATTTTTAACACCGAATATGAGCCATATTCATTGTTTTTAAAATCACGAACGAACTAGTCGGACGGTCGATCCGTTAAAAACACATAGTTTGAATGTGATTTAAAAATAAGAATTTAATAAAATAAAGTAAAAATTATAATTGAACTATGAAACTAGACAAATCAATCACAATTCATAAAAACTGAACAGTATAAATTGATAAATAAATAAATTTTTAAATCTTAATTTTCTTTTTTTATGTTTAATTTTTTCTCCTTTATGAAAAAAATAAATTATTTTTCAAAATATTCAATGAATTTTATTTAAAAAATATTGAAAATACAAAACGCATTTAAAATTTTATTAAATATTTTCATAAGATATATTTTTTGAATTGATATTTATTTTTTATATTTGCAGTATTGTTATTATATTAGTGTAATAAATTAAACTATTAAGAATAATTAAAAATGCTTAAAACTATATTCAGTATTTTTTTTCTTAGTATTCATTATTTTAGTATTTTTAATATTTACAATATAAATATTATGTCACCAGTTTGTCCACAACACTTTGAACCAATAAATTTTTTGATTGAAAAACCGATCTGAATTTTAAAACATTGGCCATTATTTTCATTTTTCACGGGCTTTGTCTCCAACAAATGCTGGCTGCCTCCGTGGCCTTCGTTTTCTCAAAGTAAATGTCAAACCACGCTGTCCACCAATGAACCAAAATTCTACGGTTCGCCTTTTAACCTTTTAACCAGATATTCATTCGGACAGTCTCACCCCTTCATAACCCGCAACATTAAGAAATTATTTTAAAAGAATAGATGGCCATGGTCTTCTCGGATCATTTTCAAATGTCCTTCTAGAAAATAATTAAGCATTAATCCATGCGTGGCCCAGAAACCAGAAAAGAAACAATGGCGTACTGGGTTGCTATCGCCAGACCATTGTACCAGTGCAATGTCCTTATAAATCAAGCTAACACCGACTATAAATATCTTACTGCGCGACCCAAATCTGTACTTTCAAGCCCCGCCGTATTCACAATTTCACACTGAGTATACGTTCCGCCTATTTTTGGCACTCCCTAGTAGTAAAGATTTAAAATTTGAGTGTTATGAATGGTATTTTTAATTTTAGAAAATAAACTGAAAAAGATGCTACAATAATATCAACAATTAAAAACTTTATAACATTGTTTACATTTTAATTATTATTTTTATATAAAACTATCATGATATTTTTTTATAATTTTTTTCGAACTGGCCACGTTAGCTATTTTGAAGAAACTTATGTTGATTTTTTTCATTAAATTTCTATATATTACAAAATAAAATAACATACATTACCGAAAAGGAAAAAAAAAGAGCAACAAATTTTATTAAGAAATATCATAAATATAAACAAAAATTCAAGGTAATATCAAGCAATATCCTGAAATTGAAGAAAAAAAAATCATATATTTTAGTTATTCATGTTACTTACATCGAGAGACAAAAGCACAGTAAATTAGTTTAAGAGTTTTTTGGATAAAAGCAAAATGAAAAATTAAAATACTCTTTATAATAATTTAATTTGTGAAACACATAATAACATTAGTGCACTGGTTGAGTATATGTTTCTTTAAAATTATTAAAAGCGTATAAAAAGAACTTAGTGCGGCTTTTTTTTATAAATCAATTCATTTCTACGTTACTTGTTACTGCACAGTCCCTTTCGAGGTGGGATCATTTTCCCACCTCAAATGAATATACATTGTTTAAACCTACTAAAATCATGTGCTAAGATAAACGGGTATCGTAAAATAAAATTAAATACTCGAGATATTCCAAAGATTATCATCGTATACAACAGGGTATAAAATGCAACATGTTAAAAAAAATATAATATACATACGTATATATATTGCTAGACATTGAATGAAAAATCTCCACATTTCAAATTGGAAGGATGAAGAACAAGGTGCTCCAGCAAATTTTTAAAAGTCAAAATAAAACAACTGTGACAGAAGTTACACATATAAATGGAGATAATGTGCATCTTATCAAATATGCTTATACCAGCACTTTGTTTAAATTTTGTATTTTGGAGTTTTAATTCTGGTATGGAGTCGAGATCCGATACGAATACGGGCGACTTTTTCAGACATAACTATGGAGTAATGTTTTAATGAGAGAATCGAACGCATTTAGAGGAAAGGATGACAAGTGAGAAAAACAAAGATGTCCAAATTAATACTTAATTTACACACCAAAACAGTCGAGAATGCAATCTATACATGAAAAATTACCAAAACTATTATCTATACAACCATTTAACGTAAAATCAAAGTTTTAAAATTCAGACCATTTATCTGTCTAAAAAATTTATCAATTTAAATGTTATTAGTTCAACTGTGGTCCAATTAATGACGTAATATTTATATTATAAATGTAAATTAACATGCTAAAAATGCATGAAATAATGAATAATAAGAAAATACTTGAATCTAATTTCAAACATTTTTATTTATTATTAGTAGTTAAATGTACTACATTAATACAATAAAAATACCACAAAAATATGAACAATAAATATTAATTTAATAAATAAATATTAAAAATATATAAAAAATTTATATCTTATTAAAATATTTAATTAAATATGATAAAATTTTAATACAATCATATATTTATATATAGATATTCAATATGTGTCTAACTTAAAAATTATTGGATATTTTAAAAGACAATTCATTATATTCATGAATTTCAGAGAATAAATTGATGATAGATTATAATAAATAAAAATAAAAAAAATTAAGAAGAAGAAATTTAAAATTCAAAGGTCTATTTATTTATCAATTCGAGTCATTTATTTTTCATGAACCGTGATTAGTTCACTCAATTTAATAGCTCAACCATGATTTTACAATTTTTTTTTTACTGCAATTCCAGTTTTTATGTGTCACTCTAAACCCTTTTTTTAACCAGTTGGTGTTTCAACCGTTCGACTCCATTTTTAAAATGCTGCATAAAAAATTGAAATTTTAATCTATTGCATTAATGTGATTATTGAATATGAACGAGTGGAAAATTTTCCGACATCATTGATTACTGCCCAATTAATATTTTTTCAAATAAAAGCATCTAAAATCTTGAAATTCGAAAATTGGTTAACATTTGTTCTATTACGGTCAGAAACTCCCTTACATCAATATATATATATATATAGACAGAGAGAGGGAGAGAGAGAGATTTGGCAAAGCTTATTTTATAAGTTTACAATTCTTTAAATTTTATAAAATATTTTTGAAATATGAAGGCTTTGTTTGGATGCAAATAGTGATGGGGAATAAAATTGGTATGAAAACCTAAAAATAGAATAAAAGTAAGATAAATAAAGAGATAAAAATAATTATTTTGTTAAATAATATATATGAAAGTTATTATTTTGTTAAATAATATGTTTTAACGTGTAAATTTTAAAGGGATGAGATTATAAGGGCTATGTTTATTTTACAAATATTCACCACTAAACACACACACACACACACACAAACTCAATTATTATTATTATTTTTTTTTATCTTTTTTATCTTTTTCCTCTCTCTCTCTTTTTTATCTTTTTCCTCTCTTACTTTTACATAATTTTAGAAGTGTAAATATCTAAAAACACGTATTAAAATTTAAAAATAAAGAAAAATTTGCATCCAAACTTCTCTACAATTTAATTAAAAATGAAATTTTAATGCATTCAAGTAAAATAGTTTTCAGTGTTTTGTAAAATAATTTTATTAAGTTAATAAGATTTTACAATTATGTAATAGAAAATTACATAGTTACTCTCAATTAAAATCTTTTCATTTCTTCTATCATTTTCTCAGAATTATTTTTTAATTTACTATTTTAATTTATATTATCTCTCAATACGTGTGAGAGAGAGAGAGAGAGATGTTTCTTTTAAGTGTAATGAGAACACAAAAGATGCACTGCTACTAATGGCTTTTATTATTTTGTTATGTTGTGATATTTTGAATCGGATGGTTTTTTTTATAGAGTTTGTATGTTCTAAATATGTCATTTTTTGAACTTTAGCGTGGAGTGTACTTTATTTATCACGAATCGATATAATCTTTTTATATGAGGTATATTGCTCACTCTCTATGAAAACTCACAGCTCCCTGAGCATTTTAGGGCTGGTAAATTTGTAAACTAATCAAAATATTTTATAAGATGTGTGAATGTTTATAAATTCTCTATATAGAATGTTAGAGTTTATAAATTATTTAAAAATAAGTTAGTTTTTGTTAATTTATTTTTAAACATTTTATAAGTTATTTTATTGTATATATTAAGAATTGTATAAATATTTTCGATTATATTAATGATATTTATTTTATTTTACCATTATTATATTAAAAAATTATAATTAATTATAATTAAAAATTTTAAATAAAATTTATAAGATAATTTTATTGTTTCCACCCAAATATTTTTTTATTTTATTTTAAAAATGAAATATGTAAACTTATAAATTTAAAATACATTTTATAAGTTAATTGATCTTATAAATTATAAAAATAATTTTAGCCAAACACCCTTGTAATATACGACAAACACATCCAAATTAAGCTGGACTCCTAAGAAGGGGATATGCTACATCTTTGTTTCATATCGGCGTATTATTCATATCAAAGCATTTTCTTATAACTTACGTACATACATTCGCATATATGTATACTAGAAAGAGCGGAGCATATTTTTTTTTATAAATAACAAAATTATCGTATTCAAATAATAAAAAGTTATTAAATAATGTAAAGAATATTCAAAAAAAATAAATTTGAAAAGAAATAAATTTTGAGAGAAAAACAACTAATATAAATAAGTAAAAAATGTGAGAAAGATAAGGAAGGAAGAAAAAAAAATATATATATATATATATGTATATATATATATATATATTTATACTTGTGTAATTTTATAATGTGCGAATAAAAACCTTATTTCTATAATAATATGGTATAGGCATAGATTAAAAGTGTCAAAGATGTTTCGAATTAGAGAATAAAGAAAGTTTAAAATAGAAAAAGTTGTAAAAGAAAAACAAAATAATAAGTTTGGATGATGAGTAAGAGGCAGAGAACAGAGAAACAAATATCGGGTTGGGGGGCTGCTCTACCGTTTCGGTGGACGCGTAAGAGCAAATGTCTTTGAATTTCATGTACGAATAAATAAATAATGGTATATTATCGTTGATGAGACTAATGGCGTGGATTTAGGAAATGCAATTAAATTAATTCTAAACTCCTCTTATTAGTAAAGAGGAAATCATGCTATCATCATCAATCAGCCCAGCCCCATTCAAGTTCAAAAACAAACGCAATGCCTGTGTTTGTTTCCATTTTATCAATCACCGGTGGTCGTTTGAAAATTATACGAATCAAATATATTATTATATAAATTTTATTTAAATTAAAATACAATTTTTTTTCTCTCTCAATGTTTATAACTAATTAATAAATTTTTAATTATTATATCTATTCACAATTATATCAATATATACTTTATAATTTTTCTGCTTATATTCCCTTTTTATTATCATATAAATTCATCTATTATTATATTATTTAATTATTATTATATTATATATATAAATAATTTTTTATCCGTTAAAATTTTATAAATCGAATATAATTTTCATATCTACTTAAATTATTCAAATTTTCCTCCTCCGCCATAATTAGGAAATAAACATAGCCTTTGTTTGTTTCTTAATTTAATACTATGTATCACTATTTAAAAATATATAAATAAAGGATATGTTTAGGAGAGGATTTTTGCTAGGAGAGGATGTTTGTCAAAAATTGTATTACGACGAGTAGCATGATTAGTTGTAAGGTGTTAATATTTAAAATTTTTTTAATTTATTTGTATATATGTAATAATTATTAGTTGGTTTCCAAACATGGCCAAAACATTTTATGATATAAATTTTATTCAATTTCAAATTTAAAAGTTTTTCTTTATTACATTTTTATAATTAATTAATAATTTTAAAATTATTATACCTATTAACAATTAAATTAACCTATATTCCTAAAATTAGCATTCATATTTTGTTATACACTATAAACTAATATATTACCATATTATGTGATTCTTATTACATATTAAATATATATAAAGATAACTTTTTTATCCATCCAAATCTCAAAAACTAAATACAAATTTTCTTGCCACTTAAATTACCAAAGCTATATTTGTTTCCAAATTCCATACTATTCACCAACATATAAAAATCTTACAAAACAAATATCTTATCATATCAATTTTATTCAAATTTAAATTGAAAATTTTATCTCTTATCTTTTGCATCTAACTAATATTTTTTTACTCATATTTATTTTTTTAACACCTTAAAAATTTATATATTATCACATCATTTAATTATTATTAAATATTAAATATAAATAATTTTTTTTTCCTACCTACCAAAATCTTGCAAACCAAATATATTTTTCATCCACATCCTAATCATTCAAAATTTCCTCCTCTATACTAATTAAAAAACAAACATAGCCTAAAATTTTCCTACCCATTCTAAGAAGGAACCAAACGTATGCCATTTGGCTCAGACAAGAGGGCAAAACTGTCAAACTACATCCTGGGCACTCATTCCTTTTCCTTCCAATTTTCCCTAACTACACTCGGCACGGCACCACCCTTCTCCCGGGCCTTTTGAAATATTTCAGCCCTCTCGACTCAAAGCCCAAAGCCCAAATATTGATATACTCTAAGCGGCAACGGACAATACTGCAGACGAGGGAACTGGAGGGGAGATCTCCGTCTGACCGTACCCGTAATTTGTAAACAGTACACTGGGAACAACAGCGCCGTCGCTACGATCCCAGAGTAGCCTTTTCAATTGCGGCGCACGCGTTTGAATTTTCTCGCCTCTTTTTTGGCCCTTTCCAAATCATTTTCAAATTTCTTCAGTCTTTTTGTTTGAAATCGGAGAAGCTCGTTCGGGGACTTTGCGAGTTACTTTATTCTTCGATTCCCTTTCCTATTTTCTCATCACAAGCCTGACAAGAAAGAAATTTGGGACTTGTGCTGGTAGCTCAGGCATGAAATCGCCTTTTGGGAAGCTGAAAAAATTCGGGCTGCATAAGAGCGAGCCAAGGGAAAAGTGGGACAATCCAATTTCGGTGCATGTTGATGGGTTAACTCAGGCAGCAAAGGTGGATCTTATTTGGATAATTGTCTTCTTTTGGATTATTGTTTTTTTATCACTTGTTTTAGTTCTTCTGCATCTCAAACTATTCTTCTGACTGGTGAAATTTTGATTAGAAGTTCAATTCTTGCATAAACATGGTGACAGTAATTTTTTGGGGCGATTTATGAAGTCTGATCAATGAATAGTAAACTTGAAAAAGCACGAATTCCAAGTTTCCTACTGCATGGGGTTTTCCTGGCTCATAATTTAGAAGTTTAATTTCAGATATGTCTAGGTAATTCAACTTAATATTTATATCAGGTTGAATTGTTGATTGGTAGATAGAACTGTACTAGCAACCGTCTGAAGAATATCATGTTGTTCTATTTATTTCTTTATGCCTGAGAGGCTGCATTGCAACAGCTTGTTGTGAATTAAGGGTTAATTCTGACAGTCTTCCAGATACTGGCTAGATCCTTTTGTTTCTTTCAACGACAATGTCACTTTTTTGCTACATTTCATGTGCAGGATATGAAAGACATGAGAACGTGCTATGATAGCTTACTTTCAGCTGCTGCTGCAACAGCCAATAGTGCTTATGGTATGTATTTAATGATGTAGGAGCTGATGTTAAATTTATGAACCTGAAATCTCATTCCGAAATATAAAATTTTGATACTGAGGTCACCAACATTTATTTTGAAGGAGCTCTTATGACTCAGTTGTTTTCTGTCTCACTTAAAAATTTTCCCAAAACTCATTTATTTTCTGAACTCTATCCATATTTTCTAGAAGATTAAAGCATTTTGTAAAATTTCTGTTTACAGTTATTCAGAGAATCAGTTTTGCTAGTTTTGACCTTTTTGTTGCATGTGCTTGATACTTGGCTCACGTGATAACTCACTGTAATTCATGAAAATTTTAGCTGCACTTCTGTGTAAATTTTAAAAAATTGATGAGGAAACTGAGATGATTGAATACCTGTGTGTATGTGTGTGACTATGTCTTGCTTTAGCTTTCATGTTGCACTGTGTAATAATGGATTATATGCTTATTGGTCTCCTTTTTATCCCAAAGCACCGTAGCTTCACTGCCAACTTGAAATTTCTCCTTTCAGAATTTTCTGAGTCATTATTGGAGATGGGGAATTGGCTACTGGAGAAAACTACCATGGATGATGACGGAGAAACTGGTACATAAACTAGTTTTCTTCTGATTTTAGAAACTTCTTAAAGGCAATGTGAAATAATATTGTTGCAATTATGTGCCTATGGAATTTCCATTATGTGAAGCAAAATGAGGCCTTTTTACGGTCTTACCCCTGTTTTAATATCGAATATTGCATTTAAATTAAGTCCTTTTATCAGTGAAGTGACGATGCTTGATTAATGATTAAATGCCTCATTTTGACTATTTTTTCATTGATTGGAATTATTGACTATGGTGGTTCCATAATATCTGTTGAAAATCACAAATCTGAAGTCATGCTTTCTGTAATAATCATGGTGATCTTAGAACAAGGACAATCTCAGAACTTTGTCAGAACATACTTAGTATAATGTACAACATATCTGGACTTGCCTGCATACTATTGTGTGTAGTTAACTTTTATTGCGAAATGTTTGGAAAGCATTCAAAACACATATTTTTTTCTGTACTTGTGTACAGGAGGAGCATTATCCATGCTGGGAAAAGTGCAGCTTGACCTTCAGAAGCTAGTTGATAGCTATGTCAGCATTTATCTTCGTGCCAATCTTTAATAGTTACATATCCTACAGAACTTGATCATAACTCAATGTTCTTTACTTTCCAGCGATCCCAAATTATCATGACAATTACAAACCCATCAGAGTCTCTTCTTAGTGAGCTACGGAAAGTGGAGGTTTGAATATCACAATTACTTAGTATTTTAATTCTTAACAATTCCACTCTTGGTTGTGATCTATTTTTTGCTGGTGCAGGAGTTGAAGTTGCAATGCGATGAGAAAAGGTATGTGGCTATATTTTGTGTTTTGAAACTGGATTTTCTTTCTCATATTGCATTTAATGACTGCATGCATGATTGGCAGAGAAATGCTTGAATACATGGCGGGGCAATTTAAAGAAAAGGGAAAGTCAAGACATGGAAAAGGGGAGACTTTCACCTTGCAGCAATTGCAGGTTGTTCAGGAAGAATATGATGAGGTTGCAAGCTTCTGCATTTTTCGAGTCGAATCATTGAAGCAGGGGCAAAGCTGGAGCCTATTAACGCAGGCAGCTCGTCACCATGCAGCACAGGTTTTCTTGCTTCTTCAGTATTTCATTGTGACAACCTTTTCCATAGTCTAATTTCAAGTTTTAATAATTCTTCTTCTTATTTTCTGAGGGCAGTTAAACTT
Organism: Avicennia marina; assembly: GCA_019155195.1. Classification (NCBI taxonomy): domain Eukaryota; kingdom Viridiplantae; phylum Streptophyta; class Magnoliopsida; order Lamiales; family Acanthaceae; genus Avicennia; species Avicennia marina. The sequence continues at coordinate 14,389,698 of CM032765.1, forward strand.
TTTTCGAAAAGGACTTCAATCTCTAGAAGCAGTTGAATCTCACATAAAAAATGTTGCAGAAAAGCAACACATTGATTACGAGCTGTGTGAGCTGAAAGAAGGAGATGAAGGGAACAGTGTTGAAAGCAATGATGATGGAGAATTAAGTTTTGACCATGGACGTGATAAGCTTGAGTTAGACAATGCTTACCCTTCAAGGAACTCAGTGGAGGTGGGTTTTGTTTTGCTAGTTCTTTGGGTTCAGTTACCAACTAGGCCATCTAGTTTTACAGCCTTGATGCCTGTTATTGAACATAAAAGTAGTGATTCTAAATTGTAGTAGCTTGGGTTAAATTTATCATTATGCAAACTGCATTTTTCTGCTGTCTTTAGAGATTATCTGCTAAAGCATTTAGTACGAAGGGCTGTAAAACAATGAAGAAGCTTAATTGGTGATTGCGTAAGCTAAAATTAATTATATATATGTATATATCTTCTAAAGCATGACTGCATATTTTCTTGTGTTTATCTGAAACCTTTCATTATGACTCTTAATACTTCTGAGTAAAGTTTCCATTTTGGCGTATTGTTTCTTTTTGAAACTTCAATTGATCTTTTAAGTTTCTTTGCCCCCAGTTCATTGAATGCAAAAATAAATGGCATTGGATTCTGAATTGATCATTTGTATTTGTGTGCATTTTTATGCAAGCTTGCATTATCTCTAAAAAAACTTTACATTTCCACTCTTCTGGGTTGCAAGGATTTCTGTGCGTTGTAGTACTAATAATATCACAGTTAGACGGTATATTTGTATCACCTGTTGCCAACAACAAATTCTAATGCTTAATTTGGTCATTTAGCTGTTTGCACTTTTGTTTAGCTATGGCCATTATACTGTTTCTTCATTTCAATATCAAGCTTACAACCTTGATACAATGTAACAACTCTACATTAGTCAACGTGTTGTCCTGTTTCATGGAATATACAGACGGATCAGTTGGGCCCTCAAAGCGCACAAACATCAACGGTAAAAGATATTGAGGTGCAGATAACCATCAGCAAAAACCTAGGGGAACAAGTGCTTGGTCAACAACGTCCAGCAGGCAGTCATTCTGCTCCAATCTATGCTGAGAAGCTTGACCCTTATGACAGAATCAGAGAAATGCGGACTGCCATGCATGCAATTAACTCTCATGCGCTGCCCACTCCGGTCGATGCAAAGGGTCCAATAACAAGTAGTTGTACACCCCTGTCAAGCTCCATTCTGTGGCACTCATCCCCCCTGGAAATTAGGAAGCAAAAAAAATTCATAGATGATCATTTGTCTGCACCCAGGTCTTCAAAATCTCAAGTTGCTTTGGAGGAGAACAGCAATGCCAAACACTTTCTCCCGCTGCCACCTGCTGCCACACAATTTGATGCACAAAGTGGATTTGAAACAAGGAAAATTAAAAGACAAGCCTTTTCTGGTCCATTAGCTAGCAAACCGTCATTTACCAAGCAGCGGTGTCCTATAAGTGGGTCCATTAGCTCGGCTGAACTCCCTCAATCATCTTCTGGGTTGCTCTCTCGTGTAGCAGGTTCCCAGGCTCCCTCAGCTTTAAATGTGGCCAACAGCTCTTCACCTCCCCCTGTATCTACACCCAAAATAAGTGAGCTTCATGAGCTCCCAAGGCCCCCTTCCAAACCCATGCGATCTGAGGGGGCACTAGGGCACTCTGCCCCCCTAGTCAATAGAAATCAGGAAGCATCTCTAATCAATAGGAATGCCCTAGGGCAGTCAAAAGAAGGGTCCCCACTTCCACTTCCACAACTAACGGTTTCTCGAAGTTTCTCCATACCCTCTAGTAGTCAGAGAGCAATAGCTGTACATTCGGGCAAGCTTCTGGCATCCTCTCAAATTGTGCAGAAGACAGGAGTTGCTTCGCCACTATTAACACCTATTTCCCTATCAAAAATGAAGTCTCCAAATCCTGGGCAGATAAGAGATGGAATGAATAGTGTTGCTGTTGCAGTTAGCTCTGCGTAGATGTTTTGTTGTTTTTTTCTGATATTTCATGTGCATTGATTATTATATTATATGTATGGGGTTGGTTTTGGTGTGCTCTTCAGCCTCAGTCTTCTGTTTTTCTTTCGCCTTGTGGGGAAGAACAGGAGGGCGTTGGAAAGCCGTGATGCTATGGTTGTTTGATCGTTGTCATGTCATCTCTGAATTCCAGGTGGAATCTTTCATGTTTGACTTCCATTTTTTGGGCTGAGATGGTATATAGTACGTAAATATTGTGATTTCAGCTTTGTAGTTACTTTCAATTAGCATTGCCCGCTTTCTAAGATCTTTCAGGCCAACTGCTGTCAAAGAATTACTGGAGCGTAGCTAGTTGCCGTTGAAGCAAGTTGAGTCTTCTAGCAAGTGTTGAAGCCATTAATACTATTAAAACTTGGAAAGTCTATTGGCGTCGGTGTCTAAATTTACATATAAATTATAAAATTATTGGATTTTAAATGATATATATATATATATAAATTTATATATATTATCTGTTTTAAGAAGTATAATAAAAAATATAAACAATGATTAAATTATTTTAAAAGGAAGAAAATTTGAGAGAAAAATACTATTAAAACAATAAGTCAGAAGAGAAGGATCAACAAAATGATGGAAAAACTAAAAGAACTTAAATAAAGGTAATTGTGAAATTTTGTGGGGTGCAATTTAAAAGTCTTATTTTTTTAAATATTGTATTATAAATATAGGTTAAAATTATTTAAAAAATAAGAGACTTAGTAGTAAATTATAAATGAAAGTAATTAGTCAGTAAAAAAGATAAAAGAGATATAGTAAAGGACAACAAAGTAAGAGAATTCTAAACAAAAGATATCTGTGTAATTTTACGTTAAAAGATAAAAAAAGCTTTACTAATATAATAATACAATATATATATATAAAAGTCATAAATCTTCTTTGGGCAGTGTTTTTGCATTTCGATATATTTGCATGAGTCACTCCAGGGGGAATTTTATTCTCAGTATACACAGTTCATAGCTACATTTGATTTAAATTTTTGATTTTTTTGAACTTATAAAAACAATTTAAATACAGAATGATTAAATAATTTAAGTAATGTATGTTTTTGTCTTTAAATATATGTTATTAAGCACGAATTGTGTAAAAAAGAAAGAAAATTTAAAAAGTTTAGCAACGGTAATGTGTTCTTTGAAATAGTAAAAATGAAAACGAGTATAATAATTTTTTTCTTTTGTATATACAAATATTTAAAATACATATTTATAACTTCAGTATTTTATACATTAAAGAACTATCGAATAAAATATACGTATTTATTACTTTTAACTATTCATAAAATTTCCACATGCTATTCTTAAGTAACAAAAAATTAAACAAGCATAGGCAACTCAATTAATCATTTCAAAAAATAATTTAGTATTTCTAAATGAAATTGAGTTAATAATATTCTAACCAAGAACTGCGCCCAACGGGCCTAATGATTTGTTGACCGGAGGCGCCAGATAAATGCTCACTTTTCGATAACATCTCAATCCTTTTACTGAAACCGCACTAATTTCAGTGCCGGCGGCTATAGTTGAAGATGGAGATAATACAAGCATGTGGCAGCTGCGGCTCCCCAGCGTTGATTCATTCTTCGCTTCCTTACCAATTCGCCCCAACTTTCAGCGGAATACATCGTGCTTATTCTCGAGTTTCCCCATTTTCAATTTTGTCTGTGAAACCAAAAATTTCACCCCACAATAGCCTCAATTCCACTGCCATTCGCGCTATCCTCGATGACAGCACTTCGGGTAAAGTCCATTTCCCTGCTCTCTAACTCCTTCTGCATCCAAGTACTCGTGCCACGCCCCAAAACGTCTATTCCATGTGTTAGTCTGCGCGTGGCCGTATTTTTAAATTTTGAATGCGAAGTTGAATGGCTGGATAAGTAGATATTGAAAACGGAATAATGGATATGCTGGAAGTTATGCAAATCTCGAGTGTGGGTCTGTTATGCGTTATTAAGGTTGGTTATAGTGCATGTCGGAATTTATGGGCGTAAGGGAGAGCCTAGCTAACTCGAACACTCTCCAAGCGTAGTTTGAATTTCTAATTGAGTTTGAGATTATGCTAAAATATTTTTGGATACTGATTTAACTTGAGTATTGTTGGTATTTTCCCTTTGTTTTATTCTAGCCTGTGAGTAGAGCTTCATTAATTAGCAGAATCATGGAGTTCAACCTTGGTTTGATGAGTTAATCAGTCAAGCTCTATGGGTTGATATATTTTGTCGATGTTAAAGAACCTTGCTTATTTTTCACCCACAGGCACAATGTTTGCTGGCATGCGCGCAGGCACACACATATGTTCACTTTAAACTATAAAAATATCTTGTTGTACCTAAGAAATATGCTGGATGGTGCTGAAAAGTGCTCATTTAAATTAGAATTCACGTTGAATTTACTTCAAAATTAATCAAGTCTACTGCACATTGATTAGTATTCACTGCTGATATCTCCAGAACAGACTAGATTCATTAACTAAGAATATGCTTATTTATGCTTTTATCTTTCTTTATTGTTAGACTCAGTGGCAACAAAAACTGTTGAATATGATCCATCTTTAGCCATCAAAGTGAGTATTACATTTCCAGTCCTTTGAATGCTTGGACTCCATCCAATCTGATATGAAGACCTAATGTAACGGTTTTTTGTTTTTGCTTTTTCCAGAAGAGGGCTTCAGAGATTTCCTCTGATTTAAAGGGAACTTCAATATTTCTAGTTGGTGAGAACATTTCCTATATCTAGCTTTTTTGTTGTGCATGTTTTTTAGAGTTGTGTCTTGCATAGATGCACATCATAATTATCATTTCTTCAGGTATAAATAGCTTGTATAAATCAAGTTTGGGGAGGATTCTTGCTGATGCATTAAGATACTATTTTTTTGATAGGTAACTATCAGAGCATTTCTAGTATACTTATTACAATTACATGTGCTAGAATTGTTGGCTTCAGTTATTGTTGTTTAATTCTGCAGTGATAACCTTGTGGAGGAAGCCGCTGGAGGAAAAACTGCTGCCATATCATACATAGAGAGAGATGAAGAGGGATATCTTGCATCAGAGGTGACTCTGTATTGTCTGCTTGTGTTTTATAATAGATCTTGTCAAGCTTATATGAACCATAAATTTATAGTTGATGGAAGTACTCCTAAATCAATTGTAGACAGAAGTATTGAAGCAGTTATCATCAATGGGTCGGCTGGTTGTTTGTACTGGAAATGGAGCTGTTAAAAGCGCAACAAATTTGTATGATTGTAATTCTATGGTGTCAGTTGTTACTTAGTAATGCATTATATGCTTCGTGTGATAACTAATTGACTATTGGTATTCTAGGGCATTGCTGAGGCACGGGATTTCAATATGGATTGATGTGCCTTTGGACTTCGTGGCCAGAGATATAATGGAAGATAGGATTCAATATTCTGCTTCTGATTTGCCAGTGTGCAGATCTTCTTCTGAGGTTGGATGGTGTCTTGACTTGCTATTGAATATATAGATTTAAATCCCTTGGAAGTGGCGTATCATCCCGCCTACACCACTGCTCTTAATGTCTGGATATGACTAATTTCATGAGGAGTTATTGCAGGTTCAGGCTCACCTGACCACATTGTATAATAGTTGTAGAAGTGGATATCATATAGCTGATGCTACCATTTCACTTCAGAGTGAGTCTGTGAATTTTTTTTTGCTTTCTTTTTCTCCTTTTATAGTATGCCCTGTCTTTGACTTGATGGACCTTTTCTTCTCTCACTCATTGGGAGCAGAAGTGGCTTCTCAACTGGGTTATGATGAACTGGATGCAGTAACCCCGGAGGAGTTATGCATTGAGGTGAATGCAAGTTGAAACTTTATTACAATGCCTGTTTGAAATTTTATGCTGGAAACTAAATTATTGGTACTCCCTTTGTGTTGAACAGGCTCTTAAGGAGATAGAAAGACTGTTGCGACTGAAGAAGATGATGGAAGAGGCTGCCCGACCATTTTAGCTAGCAAATGCAATGGCTTTATATCTGTGCAGGGTACTTGGCTAATTCATACTAAATGAATATGCTGGTGTTTGATCTTCTGCATCAGGGGGTCAGATTTCATCATCAATTGTAAGCATGTCTAGATGGCTCCATTACCTTTTATTTGAGTGGCTTCTTTTTCTGTATTAAGTTGTGATGGAGAAAGACATCTTGCAAAAAGATCAAAGCACCGAAGGAAAAACTTGGTGGTGAAAAAATAGGAAAATCCTATTAGAGAGTTGAGATACATCATTAGGTTTACAAAAATTATTGTTGTTGAACGAGATGTATGAAGTTTTCTATGTCAGAGTGAATTTGATATTCTCTGTCTAGATAAAAGTCCACTTTGTTTGCCTGAATGGTTGTTCGAATTTGTTGTTGTGCTTCCAATTTGTTATCTGCAGTAATAGGTAATACGGGCGGGTTTACATTTTGTACTTGTTCTGTTTATGTGTGAAAGTGAATGTGAAAGTATGAGCTGAATCGGACTTGGCTGTGCTGTTGGTTTTTAACGTGCTGCAGTGCATTTATTTATTTTCAGTATGAAGCTTGTGTTTAGGTTTCCTTGCTTGGCCAGTTTGCCTTGTTAGTTGTAACGACAGGCATTAAATGGGATGGAGATCAGTAGGTTTTGGGGTGTGATACGAGTAATTGTTGGATGACTGAGAAAATGTCGTTCAATTCAGTCTCTCAAATATCATTATCATGAATGGTTAATGTTAATCCTGAATTTTTTTGATAGAAGTTATAGTAGGAAGCATTTTCTTGTTCAAGGATGACCAGATTAGCAACAGATTTTCGTGATTTTAGAAATAATAAATTATCACTTATTTCTACCGATTCACTTATGTGGAATGGGGCCAAAGAAGTTATAAGCTGGTTAATCACTCACTCACTCTCTCTCTCTCTCCCTCCCTCTATATATATAATTGTTGTTTTTGTCATTACGTGGCTCCTCATTAACCGAGGCTTTTTTCTCATGGGTTGAACATTGAAGATCACTTTTTGATAGGAGCTGGACTATTTGGCTCCACAATATGTTGCAGTGCTTGTAGGCTTTTGTAATCTAAAGAAACTGCTCTACGTTAGACAGACGTCAAGACAAGGGAAGAGAGAAACAAGGAATGACGATACAAGCAAATGTGTGCTCAAAGTTGTTTGTCTTGGTAAGGTGTAGGGAGTTGGAGGGGCATCTGAAGATCGATGGGTATACTGACAGTACAAGTTGGGGGGGGGGGGTAGGTTCAGAGTAATGAAAATATTGATGGTTTGGAATTGGGGTTAGAAGATGAGGAAACAGAAATAAAATTGATTGGCGTTCAAAAATATGATAACTGATTCCGCATCAGTGCAAACGAATGGAAGGAAGGGGACGTAACAAACCTAATAATCAGAAAGCCAGGGGCATGATAATTATGCTTGAGTGAAATCATAAATGAATCACAAACCTATTAGGGCAGCATGTCTTGTCGTCGTGTCTTCTTATAGAATTGCCATTTTAGTGATTGAATTACTGCCCTTCAAGGGTTGACATGGGGGATTGGAATACGTAGCAGTTTTAGCAAGTCCATATTTAATTTTAAGGCTACCCTAGTGGGGTTGCTGCACGCAGCAAGTGGCAGTTTCCTTCCCACCCACCCGTCGCTCGTCAGAAAGCGACAGTGTGCTATTTTGGCACTGTCTGACATAACAACTACTGTACTGTACTGCGCTGCTGTACCCTCGCAAACCTCCATATGCCCTCTACCTTCTGATTAATTTGCGCGCTCTCTCTAGTCTCTCTCTCACACACACACACACACACACACACACACTATTACCATTATTATTAGTCCTCGATCACCACAATCTATCTGCTTTTACCATTCTACGCCCCCTTTGTTCATTCATATTTCATTTTGCAATAGTAAAACGATGCATTATTAATTATTTCGAGTACGGGGAATGATGTTTATATGCATATCTCAAAAAAATGATTACTACCTCGAGCTCTTCTCTCTCACCATAAAATTAATTACATTTGTCAGTACCACTATACACGTGACCTTGCCTCGAACACGTGTATACTCCACAAATTAGGGTATGGGTATGGTGTTTTGATTGAAATCTTTTCAGTTGTAATTACCATTATTATATGCAACTTGATTGGACATTAAGGCATTTCCTTTGTGTATCAAAATTCTCATCATACACGTCTCCTCACATCACATACATACAAATCTCTTGTTGTCATTATTATCATAAATCTTTGGATGTGAAGCCCATACTCTCAACGTCTTGTCAATTTCAGAACTCTTGCATATTTATATACATGTAGTCGCCCCTTTTTTTATTTCAGTAGAAAGTGGCAAAAAGGTGCCATCCGTGTACGATATTAAAACGTATTGCTTGTACAGAGCCCTGGTTTACCTATTTTTTTGCTCTTAACCTTTCTGCATCTTCAATCATGTGATGCATGGTTGATATATTCTGGATTTGCTGTACTACAAATTTTGAATTCATATGAGTTCCATGTTGAACAAGTTAAAACAATACAACAGGTACCTCCACTTCATAGTTCTGGAGAAACAACTCCTCTTAATCAAATTAATCGTGCCCATTTTTGACTTACATACTTAGGTGCCAACAAATATGTATTCCCCATAATTTCTTGGGTGGGGTCGTAACCGATGGAGGCAACAAAGAAATGTTAAGAGTTATTTCTAACTTAGGATAAGCAGGAAGTAGCCAAAACAAAAACTCTTTTTAACTTTTTCTTTCCCTTTTTTCTTGGTCTCTATATTTCTTTTTCTAATAATGAAATGATCAGGCAAAACTTATCTAACTCAATGGCTATACTACACTTCCAGCTACCTTCTAATTAATTAATTATACCCCCTAAACATAGGAATAGTATATATATAAAATATCAATGACGACCGCATGTATATACCCAAACTCGATAGATATGAATTAAATCCGTGGTGCACATTTATGATATGAATTATATTACTAAAGTTGTAATTTAATTAAGAAGAAAATGGCGTACAAAAGAAGACAAAACAAAGAAACAAACTGAATTACTTATGAAGGGAGGGCATAGCATGTCATGCAGCTTTATGAAGTTTTAGCTGCCACTACTACTACTTCTTCTTGTTCTGCTCTGCTCATAATCCCTGCGGCACACCCACATTCTCTACAACCTATGTATATATACCAAACTGCAGACACATATAACTGCACACACCACACCGTCTCTCTCTCTCTCTCTCCCTCTCCTCTCCCTTTGCTCAACAAAACAGAGTAAACACGAAAATGGCAGACCCCGCTACATATGATTTCTTCAACCTAAACAGTACTCACTCATCAAACAATTCCAGATTGTTCTCTTGCCTCTACTGCAGCCGCAAGTTCTGCACTTCTCAAGCCTTGGGCGGTCACCAGAATGCCCACAAACGCGAGAGAGCCGCCACTCGCAGAACCCTCACCACCGCCCAACGCTTCCGCGCCCATCCGCCGCCCCAACCTCCTTATGCTTACTGGCTCCTGCCGTCCTTGGACGCGCTTCCTACTTCCGCTCCTTTACCCACTGCAGAGCCTCGGTTTTTAGCAGATCATGACTCCGCCGCCGACGACGTAAACCTTGACCTCACGCTTCGTTTGTAATGTCTCCGATCCCTGTGGTGGGTTCGCTTATATATGAACTTTGTTGCATAGGGTTTACGTACTAGAAGGGCATGATCGAATCAAAGATACCTGGGATTTAATGAAGTTTAAAATATTTAATATGAGGGGTGCGCATGGCTAGCTTAGAGTTTATTTTATTCTTCTGATGATTTTAATTAAAACTAAGTCATTTGTTCTCAAGCGGCTGATGACGAGATCGATATACATTAAAAAAGAATATATCAATTTATTTGCATGGTGTGCTAATTAATTGATATTAGGTGATCTTTTCTTCCAAATTTTTATAGTAAACATTTCGGCATTATCATCCACTGTTAAATGCATGATTGTATATGTTGTAATAATTGTATGCCCTATTTGTTGTTGGATATACTACAAAAGTTAATTGAACTTCCTTTAATATGATCACGTCGCTCTACGGGTGTATGGATTAAGACTGTGAAGGCTTGTTGCGTTTATTTCAAAAAAGTTCCATTATGAAAATTAACCTTGATTAACACCGCTGAAATTGTACGTAATATTGATTCATAATTGCAACGCTTTTAATGATAACAACTGTATAGTTCAGTTTGGATTTATTTATTTTTTTGACCATTTGTATGCTTAAATTATGGATAATATATGTGCCATCATATATAAATATAAAATAAGAGCCGAATGTATGCATGGCATGCAATGCACGCAGACTTTTTGGTTTTCTCTCTATATATGTTTTTTTTTAACTCTTTTCAGTTCTTCCAAATTGTTTCAAAAATGTTGTCTCAGTATGAATAGCTGTTTGTTTATTTAGATTTTTTTTTTTTTTTGGGGGGGGGGGGTGGTGTACTGGAAAAAATTTGGATGTCAGAGGGTATATGTCATAAATATAGATAAATAAATGAACTATTGTTTACAAGAAAAGACTTCATCTCCATACTAAAAGAAGAGAAGATTCAAATATGTGCAGTAGGAAATGGTAAAAAGGTCCATGGTGTGAAGGATTTGTATAGCGCGGAAGTTCGGTTTTGAGTCCTCCTTTGAGTAGGAAGAAAAAAGAAAGACTCAAATTCTAGTATTATGGCTATTAGTGCTGCTTAAAAATTTGGAAGAAGGTTGTCGGGCCCCGCCCCAATCATTCATCATACGTGATCCATACTGCATCGTCAGACTTGAAATATGATTTATGCATGTATACCCGGAAGATGAGGGACAGAACAACAATTATTGTGTTGCAAACATATAGAATAAGGGGGCGGGCAATGGGTAATTCTACAACTCAAAAGTGGGCACCTCAGAATCAAATCCATGCGTTGCCTGATACCCCAACCGAGCAAACACATTCCGATAAGGGTCATTCTCCCTCTTCTCCTTCAAATAAGCCAGGCATTTCTCCACCCCACTTTTCACTTCCGCGTACAATTCCTGAGATTTGTCTCTGTTTTTCAGCTCCTCTTTCCTTCCTGATGGCAGATACGCAAGCCAACAAAGAAACACCAACCATGATGAGATAGACTGATCCAGCTCCCATGTGCATGAATATACACTAGTTCAGTCTTTATACCTCGTGTTTCTATGGGCTTCCCAAAAAAGTAATAAAAACGTCCTGGAACTTTGGGTAGAATGATTGGGAGGTGGACATCTTGGTTTGCAACCTCTCCTAGGGCCTCCCCCCTATGGTAGGCACCATCCATGCAGATGCAATAATAACACAACACTACTTAACTAAGTTAAGGTAGATACAAATGTGACATTTGACAAGAAGAGAACAACGCATGCAACACGGCAGATAAGATCACGAGGTGAACATGCATTTTTAATAGACGAGTGTATTTCCCAAGTGCATGTATAAATCTACCTCAACTTCACTGCCTCATCTGTTAGCTCTTCTATTGCATTCTTGAAGTATGGAATCTTCATTAGATCATCATAATCGAGGACTAACTGAGATCAAATGATCACAAAATCCAATTACTTAGCATTAGAACATCATCTTCTTCATCTCCCTCCAAAATTGGTATATTATAAAAATACAAATGAGCTTCTCGTCATCAATCATGAAAATATCTGTGAGTGGTTTGGAAGCTATAATATTCAAATCTTACTTGACCAACATCATCTTCTCCGACAGAACCAAAGGGTATAATTTTTGCTCCAAATCTTGCTGCCATCCTAACGAACTCTGATTGTTCCGGCCAGAATAATTTGTATTCCTCACCCTGAAATTATTGAACAGACAAGAGGGGTAGTGGAACAAAACATCCATCAACAGATTATCGAAATTTTTGGGTGTGTCTTTTTAGGTGTATTTTTTTAAAAAAATTGTGTAAAAATTGAGAGAGAGAGAGAGTATTTAAAAAGTGTTATAGTTGTAGTGTGCGTATTTTTGGGCAAAAATGAAAACAAACATAGCTAACATAATGCTGAAATTAAGATTAGTACATTAATTGAGTATGCAGACCATATTTAAACAGCAAAATATTTATTATCTGACAAAATTACATGCAGATTGATGATTCAGTTGAAGTTTAGCAACCTACCAAAGTATTCAGGGAGTTATCCACAGGATGCCAAATTGTGTTACCTTACGATGAAGAGCCTCACGCATTCCTCCAGGATAAAGTAGAACATGGGATTTTGACGAGAAAAGTCTATAGAAATTAAATGCCGATACCGGAACTGCTCCCATCATCCTGAATGCATCATAAGCAGATGAAGCAGGTAATCTTCCTTCCCTCAACTTGGTGAACATCAATGGATGTGCTATTCCTCGTAAAAGAACATTTCTTTCCGTCCAGAAACGGGCCACCAATGGGACCAATTCAAAGCCAAGCATCATATGGTAGCCAACATATAATACTGGTCCTTCAGAAGGAATCCCAGCAAGACCTCTGACAATTTTTCCACTTTCCAGAGTTGATAACATCACGGGGTTAGTGACAGCCTCAATCCATCTGGTCGAAAGAGCAAATATTGGTCAAGCAATGATAACTATTTCAGACACGTTGTTTGCCAACCAATCAAAGTGCCACAATGGTACTTGCACGGGTTTAATGATTAATATAAAATCAGACGTCAGTTGTAAACTATGATATAACCATAAAATAGAACTGCACCAACCAGACACGTCTATGATATTCAGGCATACATAGAAGGAATAAATACTCTTAACCAGTCTAGCACCAAAAACAGATTTTTATTTATTTATCTGTCTATAATTTCAGTTCACCTTTGTGGTTCATAGATTCTCTCAAATTCTGACTGAGTTGGTGGCAAGTAATCTGAGACAGGGTCGTGCAGTCCTCCACGCCGGTAAAAACTAGCTCCAATCAAGATTGACACAAAATTGACACCATCTTCCTGCATGTGAATGGGATATCATGATATCAACACATGCAAGAATGTATTGTGACAAAGTAAAATTCAAGGGTTCGTTATTGTTGATCAATATTGTGTATGCAAAAGCTTGAAATAGAAATAAGGCGTGGTATATGACCATTGATGGCCAAAGCAGATGTCTCTATTCTGTTTTCTATAGTGCATTGAATAACCAATCAAGTTCAAACCATACATAGATATGAAGACCTATACTGTTCTCTTTATTATAAAGAACAACCAATTAAGTTCATGGCATGCACAGAGACAAAAACCTACTTGCCATTACTCTATCTACCATGTGTTTTTGGATTAGGAACTGCATTATCCTCATTAAAGTGGCTCTTTGTGATTCTTTTCCCAATGAAATCATTTCCAGAGAGCACTTCTCTGTTACAGTGAGGTGAAGGACAAAGCAAACGAGGGGCATCAACATACCAAGAAGAGACCGTGACCACTGTCATCAAATACCCGGATCTCACACTTTGGCAGCAGATGACAAAGTCTTTCAGCTTCCTCTTTACTTGGAAATAACTGATCTTGTCCACTGCAAAGTAAAATTTAGCAGCATCATAAACAGAATGTTCCCAAATAAGACAGGATAAAAATGAGTACAAAAAATCAACTTCATACAAGAAATTGGATATCTATAAAGGACAAGAAGATGGAGCAACAGCAAGAAATAGAAATCTTTACCCGATATGTCTTGAAAGCAATATGGCTAGTATTCAATAACAAACTTTTTTTGCAATGTCAAATCCAGAAATACAAGAATAGGACAACAACCTAGCAAGTACCAGTGTCTGAGCTTTCACAGCATGAAGTCGTGAATTGGCAAATCCTGCAGCTGATTTGAGCATATTAAGCTTCCATTGAAGTGTTTCGGCACTGAAGGCATCAGAGAGGACCTGTGACCCTAGCAATCATTTTTCTTGAATACAATGCAAAAATCTAAAATTTATTTGGTAAAAGTTTATCTAATTCAATTTAAAATTCTTAAGAAAAAAACGTCTCAGCAAGTCCAGTGGACACTTGCTTTGACAAGTTTTGGAACAAAAAAATGAAAAGTAAAAGGTGTACACACTTCCGACAGGGTGTACAAATACATATCATGTTCAGTGCCAGGTATGAAAATGAGCCCCATATGAAGAGAATACGTAGAAATGAGTTGTAATCAAGGAGAAACAAGGCCCAATATGAACGAAACTCATACTTTATAAGAAAATCAACCCAAGTATATGAGTTTAGAAGAAAGATGGTCCAACTTCTGAGTTAGAGAAGAATGTGAACATGAGATCTATATGCATAGAAAAATGACCCAAGTCCACATATATACACACTCTGGCACAAGCTCATGAAAGAGGCCCTACACAAGACCCAACATATCATAACTAAGATGGGGAAAACTATTCCAAACGCCTAATGAAATTGTGTATCAGCATCACATGTAATATGACAGAGACCGTGTGACTGAGAGTTCATAACCATCAAGTGTATAGAAGAATGAAATCCTAGATTTGAAGTAACGCGCAGATGATCATCACTTCTTTATGTGTTTGTGTTCAAGTCTTACAGAAAGGTATGATGACATTGCTGTAGTCTCCTGCAATAGCTCCCTAATCACTTGTTCGAAAGGAAGATGCTTCCTCATTGCTGCTGTTACCATTTTTAAAGGAACACCTAATTTGAGAAAACAAATTAATATAATTTCTACTACTATTAGCACAGTTAAAAAATGGCAATTTATATGCAACTAGAAAGAAAAAAAATCATTAGAAGGAATTATAGATCTCTTTTGAAAAAGTAATGAAATTATTCTATTGTTTAATGCAAAGGCAATAGCGGTAATGACAAATTAGGCATATGTGCACATACACAAAAGCAAGCCCAGTGGGACGCACTGCCACATATTTTAACATATGTGAAAGATGTACAAAGCGAAACTAACCTAACAGTAAACTTAGCATATAAGGCAAGCTGGAACTGAGTTGCTCAGGCATCACCGCTGGCAGTTGTACCAGAGTTTGTGGTTGCAGTGGAGATTTGCTGAAAGATGTAGCTGCCATTAAGTGGTTGAACAATTTGACTCCTTAGTGTCCAATTTTCCATGCAAATTACTATTTTCAGCGTATGAATGAATTACCTGGATTGGCTAAGATTAGTACAAGATCGATATCTGGGTTACGAGCTGCAACAGAAAGTGCAAGGCATCCCCCAAAAGACTCTCCAGCAAGATATACGGGTCTTCCAGGGTTGCGCAAATACTCTAACCTAATTGTGTTTTCAACAAGCTTCACCAGGTCTGCGAGATGGAAAAGTATTAGCAATTTTGCTATTACTTGCCTCAAGTTCCTAGTTTGCGAGAAATGGTTCTTAAGCACTTAAAGACTATAGAACAATCTGATTGGAAGTTTTAGAATATGATGAGCTATTATAAGGTATGATGAGCTATTATAAGGAAAGACACATTCTACTTAAGTTTCATTGGGATCATTTGGATGCATGTGGAATGTAGCTGATGGATGCGTCCTACCGTTGCACTACTTTTATCAGAGTCCCACAATGTTTGACTCAGTATAATTCATGGATAAAGATCAAACAGTTTGAAATATCATATTCTACTAAAAGATCATAAAAAATGGAAGGTAGTGTAGAGTAGTCCTACACCTATTCCCAACTTTCCACGCAAGATTTTTGGTTAAATGAATTTGAGAGAAACTTTAGTCCCTGACATCCTTCAGAGTGTGGGGAGGGATGGCAGTAGGACAAAGATATGAAGAAGAAGTCAAACCTGTGAATGATGTTCTGTCTGAGATGGGTATGTGCAAGCACCATATGTCAAAAATCCTTCAGAGAAGGCGAAAGAAAATAACATAATCAGAGCAGTGCTGCACTTAAGCAAGTAAAAAATTATAACACCCGCGACAGTCTCATGTATAATGATGAAAACAATTGCGATGGTATAAATTCCTTATCATGGACAACTTACTCGCCAAGTCTTTCATGATGCAATAGGAGTCCCAACCCAACACCATCAACCCCTAAATAATTGAAAGAAACTTCAGTACAATAGTAACTTGCAGGTATGGAGGACAATTAATTTCAGAAATTTGAACAATGGGAGACGAAAGGCGAAGAACTAGCCACTTTCGTCGTTTTAACTAAGATTTAACGTTAAGCAACACCTCATCTAATGACTATTGAGATAGTTTTGCAATAGAACACACTGAGAGAGTTGAGCGTATAATTTATAAATAATTTGAAATTGTGGTGCAATTTCCAAGAGAGATAACTCCAAAGTTTTGAACAAGAATTGAACTAGAACAAAGAATTAATTTCAGTTATTTGTTGTCAGGGGCCCGTTATAGTTGGAGTTCCTAGCAGTAGCTAAACTAGGTAGTTGCTGATATGATTAGGCTCCTGTTTATAAAGCAGTGACATCGGACGCATACCCCACGTCATACGATGTAATCTCAACATTCAAATTACTGCTACATGTCTAAGCCGTAAGAATAACGTGAAGTTTGAAGGGAGCAGTGGCACGAAGTCTGTATGCAGTCGCAAAATCAAAAACTACATCGTGACAAATAAACAATAAAGAAGTAAGAAAACAAACTGACCCGGCAAGGAGAACAAGAGCGGGGAGTGTTTTGACCGCGACCCACATTCCAAAGGTGTAAACCAACGCGGCGGCCCACCGTCCGATCTACCAATCAATTCTCCACACTGCTCAAAGTAGTCTTTCAAAGTCAACCCGCCACGCTTGAGAGCAGCGTCGCGCTCGCCGCCTCGCTTGACACTCGTCTTCTCCCCCACGACGCCGTTTTCCGCAACATCTGGAACCTTTTGTCGTGGCAGTTTTTCTGTCGGAACGACCGATGCAAAAACTGAGAGCATAGGCCTTAATCGTGTTTTTTGGCGGCGGATTGGGTGGGGACTAGCCAAGACAAATAGCCCGGTAGCGGTGGCGGCCATGGATATCTTATTTTCACGTATGTGGGAAGACTATTCGAATGAATGTAGGGGGAAAATGGCGATGGTCGTCTGACTCTCGATAGATATGTGTGCTAGTTGAATATTTGTATTGGTGGTGGTGAGAATGACAATGATTCATACCTTTTTCTTATTTATTATTTATTATTAAAATTTCTACGGCCAGTGTGAAGAGCCGACAATAATGATGTGTTTTTACATATATTATTACAATTGAATATCTACTTAACATTGATAAACAACCCCAACTAAGAGGTAAAGGTAGTAGGCCAATAATTAAAAATACATACCCTTTTAGGATGGTAGAGGATGACATGGCTGTAATCTTAAATCTAACCAATGGTCTGAAATCTGTTTACGTGAATTAGTACACCCAAGACAACGACGCACTGTGTTTCTTGGGACCCATAAATATCGGACCGGTGTTTGTTTGAAATGCACTAGCGGCCCAAACATGAGGCTTTGGCGCCCTATTCAGGTACGCACTACAAAGTCCAACCTGCCCTTGCTAGTGATTCACCACAAAATCCGTGTTGACTGGTACCCAAAGTCGAAAGCCCAGTTCCAATGGTTCCACACCCCTCGTTTGGAAGCCATTCTTATAATAGAATAATGTTTTGTACAGTTGTTTTACTTGATTACTAACTAATTAATTGTAATGTTAACGCCAAATCAACGTATGATTCGCTTAAAAGTTATTATTATTATTATTTTTATCACTCAATCGGGATTCCATTTGAACAAGCCAAACTTTTCATCGCTCATACTGAAATTTTCTAAAACGCTTACAACTCTATGAACTTAATGGAATGTCTTTCTTGCTTGTATTGGAGAGGTGATGGTGCTTAGCTGGAAGGTCGAGTTGGAAGACTGAACCGGAGGGTCTGTTGTGCTTGGCATGCTTTGTTGTTATGCAGGGTTGGAATGCCTACGTGGATAGAAGAGAGAGTGCTCAGGATTGTTATTTATTAATGATGTGGACGTTCAATGTGATAAATAGGATTTCTTGTTAGTTTCAGACCAACGATTATGACATGTGCAAAGAGAATTAAGAAAATAATTAATGCACTCTTGCATAAAATTTAAAAGGAGATCACACATGAACATAAATTTACAAAACTTAAGGAACAAAAAAACTAAATCAATTTGCTATTTTATTATTTTATTTTAATTTGGGTTTTTTTGGTATTAGGCCATGTGTAATTAAGCCTATTAGGAGAAATCCAATTCTAAATTGGCTAGGGTTTTTAGGTTATCTATAAATACAGTTTCGAGTTTATTATTAAACAGATAGTTTTTTTAATCAATTTCGGATTCTGTTCCAATTCCCTGAAATTTCTTGTGAATTTCTACCTCTCTAAATTGAGTCATTTCGCAGTGGTTTGTGTGACATATTAATCAGTGTTCGATGTGTTCGATGTGCTGATTGTGGTCGTCTACATCAGGTTCAATCTAATTCTATCATGTTGGGTCGGCGTTTAATGTTCAATTCGCGTCCTTGGGATTCTCGAATTGGGTTCGATTACATTGCTTGCTATCTTCCATTTTCGTTGTGTTCTCGATCATGTCAATTAATTAATGGTTTAATACTGGTAGCCAGATGCCGTTAAGAGTAATTCATTTCTTTAGATGTTTGATAGGTGTAAGCCTTAGGAGTAGCATGTACATATATATTTTTCTCATGTGCTGAGCAGATGTAAGTAAATAGGAGAGAGAAAATAGAATCCTCTTTCTCCTAATTCAAGCTCTACTTTATTCCTCAGAGATAACACTCAACTACTCTTAGTTGCACTTCAATTTTCATTAATGGCAGTTCAACAAACCTTTTAAAATGGTACCAAAGCCACTCTTCCAGCTTTAAAAGGTTGAAAATTAGTTGATTACTGGTTCGGAGCTAATTCATTTTACTCATGGAAGCATCTACGTTCGCAGGTGGAGGGAACAACAACAATTGCAAGGAAAATTATCTAAATTTTGCGGACCACTCAATCCTTTTAGGATTGAGAATGCTGATAATCCAATAGTGCTACTAGTAACGGAGCTACTCATTGTAGAAAATTACGTAAGCTAGGGCAAAAACAATACAAATGGCTCCATAATTTGTTAGATACCAAGCCTATTAGGAGAACAGATCTTTTGATGGAAATTTGGAAAAGGTGTAATGACATGGTTATGTTGTGGATACTAAAGTCAATTTCCCCATTGATCAAGACTAGTTTAATATTTCTTGATGATGCATATGAATTGTACGAAGAATTGCGTGAATGCATGTTACAACATAACGCTGCTAGAATATATCAATTAAATAAAGATTTAGTGAATTTGAGATGAGCAAATTCTATATTGACTTATTATGGTAAGATGAAGGACGTTTGAGATGAATTGCAATTGTATGATGAGATACCACAATGTAATTGTGGCCAACTGCATGTTTTAGTGAAAAGATATCAAAGAGATTGGTTATGCAATTTCTTGTGGGGCTTAATTACACTTACTCTCAAGTTAGGGATTAAATTTAATGATGAAACCCCCTCCCCTTGTAAACAAAGTTTTTGGCTATCATACAACAATAAGAAAGATACCATGCTATGGTTGGTAATTTAAATGGCCCTAAGATGATGGCTATGGTGGTTCAAAAGTCTAGCAATAGCTCAAAGCAACTTAGGAAGAAAGAGAGGCCATACTGCTCTTACTATAGAATTTCAAGGCACACATTGGACAAGTGTTTTAAAGTTGGTAATGCTGAAGCCCTTAAGTGTAACCACTGCCAGATTCTTGAACAAACAGTTGAGAGATGTTACAAATTAAAGGGGTACCCTTTAGGCCATAAATTCCATCAAAGGATAGCAAGCAGTAATGCATTTGCTGTGCATATCAACTTCAATGGGATTGTGACTTTTGACAACGAGGTTACTTTAGTAAGGCTTAATTACAACAATTGACAAACTTGTTAAATAATAAATAGGCTGCAGGAGCATATATTCATGAAAGCACATCAAAATAGACAAATTCAGGTCTTCTAAGTGCTTTCATAGGTTGCTACACTGCTTCAGGTAAGGGCTCAACTCATAACCTTTTGAGACTTGGTAATTCAATTAAAGGTGCATATGCCTAGATATTGGACATTTGAGCTATGAATCACATGATATGTGACAAGTCTTGCCTCATTGACCAGTGTGAAGAATGCAATTGGTTGGTGAGATTATCTAATGGATCAACCACTTATGCCACTTGTCGTGGGATAGTGAAACTTATTGACAGCATTACATTACATAATGCCTTATATGTTTCTACGTTTATATTAACTTGATATCTATGAAAAGACTCGCAACTGACATGAAATGTTGCTTGCTTTTCTCATCTAACTAGTGCTTTGTTTAAGGCTTAACCTCTTGGACTACAATTGGCAAAGGTGAGGTGGGAAGTGGACTGTATTGCTTCAACAAGTATGAGATGTGTTCGAGTGACTTGTTGACTAGATTTAAGAGTTGTTCCTTGAGCTATTATCCCTTTAAGGCACTTACACACATCATATACTCTTTGGCATAATAGACTATGGCATCTATTTGATGATAGATTGAGAGCAATCAATAATAAAGGTTTGAGCTTATCTCTTGATGATTGTAATAAAGTTCCTTGCAATGTATGCCCTCTAGCTAAACAATATAGGTTGCCCTTTCCAAGTAGTTCAAATGTTCTTTGTAAGCCATTTGAAATTATGCATTGTGACCCATGGGGAACATGTAATGAAATTGTTCATGATAGTAGTAAATATTTTCTCACCATTGTTGATGGCATTTCTAGAGCTAATGGACATATCTACTCAAAAGTAAATTTGAAACACTAATTTCTCTCCAAAATTTCACTAATCTCATTAAGAATCAGTTTTAGTCCACTGTTAAGGTCATTAGGAGTGATCATGGTAGTGAATTTTGTTTGAAGACCTTTTGCCAAGAGAAATAAATTATATATTAAAAATCTTGTGTTGAAAGTCCACAACAAAACGGAATAGTGAAAAAGAAGCATCAACATCTACTCAATGTTGTAAGAGCATTAAGATTTCAATCCAATATCCCTCTTTAAGTACTGGAATGAGCGTGTTCTCACTGCCACCTATATAATAAATAGGACACCCACATCACTTCAAGGCTACAAAACATCTTTGAAACTATTATTCAACATTGAACTAGAATACCATCACATGAGGGTATTTAGATGTCTTTGCTATGCTGCCACTTTCAAAACTGCAAGAAAAAAAAATTTGATTTCAAAAGTAGAAGATGCTTATTTATAGGTTATTCTTTTGGAATTAAAGGATATACACTTCTAGACCTTGAAACAAATCAAGTTTTGGTCTTCAAAGATGTAATATTCCATGAATCCATGTTTCCTTTTTCTATGAAAACCATGGAAGGTTTTGAAAATGCAGAAGGATCACTAGCCTTCTTGGATGTCATTCACACCATTACCCTTAATTCTCATCATTTTTCAAATGATTCATGCCTTCCTTACTCTTAGTCCTTGCATCAACTAAAAGTAAACTCAAGAAATCTTCATAGCTTGCAAAAACTCATCACAGCATTCACCAGAACAAAATTAGCTAAATTCACCTTTTGATCAATTGGACAAACAATCATCCTGAACATTTTCAAGTCGATAACTGGCATCATGTTGTTTCTTTGCCTAGAAGGTCAACAAGGATCAAGAAAACATCAAAGTATCTGGATGATTTTTACTACCGACTACCTCACACACCTCACCATCAAAAGCTAGATCCTATAAAATTGATAAACAATTTGTAGCAAAACATCCTTTATGAAACTCCACTTGTTGTAGCTTAACCAATCATGTTTCCGATCTAAATTCCTTGAAACCTTGGCCACATATTGAACCTAAAACTTATTAACAAGCCTCACAATATCTAGAGTGATGTGATGCTATTAGTAAGGAAATCATAGTCTTGGGAAACAATGGCACCTGGACAGTCACTAATTTGCCACTTGATAAGAAAGCTATTGGTTACAAGTATACTATTAAATACAAACCAAATGGATCAATTGAGAGGTATAAAACTAGATTAGTGGTTAAGGGATACACATAAGAAGGCATAAACTATCAAGACACATTTGCACTAGTTGCCAAGCTCATAACTGTAAGAATACTCTTGGCAATGGCAGCAAAGAAAAGGTGGTATTCGGAGTAGTTAGACATTAATGATGCCTTCCTTTATGGGACATTAGAAGAAGAGATTTACATGTAAAAGTCACCTGGTTATAACAACGGCTACCTTATTTAGTGTGCAAGTCAAACAAGAGCATCTATAGGGTGAAACAAGCCTCAAGGCAATAGAACTCAACCTTTTGTGAAGCTGTGACAAAGTTTGGTTTCTGTCAAATTAAGGTAAATTATAGCTTATTTATCATGAGAAGGGAAAGGTCTTTTATTGTGCTTATTGTGTATGTAGATGATCTTAGTGTTGTAAGGGACAATCAAGCTGTTATCAAGAAGTTGAAGGCCTTTCTGGATGATGCTTTCAAGATAAAAGATATTGGTAATCTATCATATTTCTTGGACACTGAAGTGCAAAGGATTGATGAGGGGATTCGCCTTAACTAAAGAAACTACACTCTATATATGTTAAATGATGCTAGAATGATGGGATGCAAGTTTCAAGGATTCCAATGGAGCAGTATACAAGACTCAGCAAAGGAGGAGAAATTTTGACTGATTGTGGCACTTATAGAAAAAATGATAGGGAGGCTGTTATATCTAACTATAACAAGGCTGGACATAAGTTTTGGTGCACACATATTGAGTTAATTTGTGGAGAAACCTACTAAACAACACTTGAGGGCAGGACACAAGGTATTACAATATCTTAAAGGCACAATTAATCAAGGTTTGTTCTTGTTTACAACCAATGAATACCAGCTCAAAGCCTATTGTGATGCTGATTGGAGCTGCTGCCTTGACACATGGAGGTTTGTCATAAGATTTTGTATTATACTTGGGGACTTACTAGTATCCTGGAAGTCGTAGAAGCAAAGTGTGATATCAAGATCCTCGACTGTGGCGGAATACAGAGCCATAGCTAGCCTTTGCACTGAAATTGTTTGGACAAAGTACATTTTAGAAGCATTGCTGATCAAGCATGAAAGGCCCGTGGAAGTTTATTGTGATTACTAAGTAGCCCTACTATATTGCCTCTAATTTGATGTTTCATGGACGCACAATTGTAAGGGATTTGTTGAAATCTAATGTGATTGCTACTAAACATATTGGAATACAATTTTAAATGGCAAATCTTTTTACAAAACCTTTGTCATTTGATGCATTAAGGAGACACGTCAACAAGATTGTAGTGAAATGCTACCCCCTTCTTGGGGCGGGTATTGGAGAGGTGCTGGTGCTCAGCTGGAAGACTGAGCCGAAAGGTCTGTTGTGCTCAGCAGGCTTTATTGTTATGTAGGGTTGGAATGGCTACATGGACAGAAGAGGGGGTGCTCGGCACTGTTAGTTATTAATCAATGGCTCAATACCGGTAGCTAGACGCTGTTGAGGTTAATTCATTTCTTTAGATGTTTGATAGGTGTAAGCCTTAGGAGTAGCATGTACATATATATTTTTCTTATGTGTTGGGCAGATGTAAGCAAACAGGAGAGAGAGAATAGAATCCTGTTTCCCCTAATCGTGCTCTGCTTTATTCCTCAGACAGAATACTCAACTACTCTCAGCTGCACTTCGATTTCTATTAACGGCGGTTCAGCAAACCTTCTAAAAGCTTGACCATGAGATAATAGAAATGCTTATTGCTACACACACACATATTTGTTTGAACGAAAATCCATTTTTCTTTTGAGTTAAAATATTTTGAAAGCGATTGATGTTTCTAATTCTTTTATTAAAAATAAGTAAATGTTTTCTCAATATCATTTTTTTTAGCTCAGAAATGATTAGCAAACAAAGCGTGTCTCTTCAAAGTTTAATTGGTTGTTGAGAAAGTCTCACGGGCCATGGTGATAAATGTGCCTTCTGAATGCAGTCACAACGACTTTCATCCTATATTTACTGTTAGAAACATCAGACTCATCATTTTAAAAGAAAAAACAACATTTCCTCTCCGCTTTAAATTTCTGAAATCTGACATTAAAATCGGGAATCTAACGTTACATAATGATAATTTCGACTTTCTCTGTTCCGCCAAGGTTGGTGAGTTCACACTCCAATGGCGAGAGGCTGGAATTGAGGGTATGCTGCACCGTCCTCTAGACGATACAACTTGTAAAAATATACGGATACTTAAAATTGAGACAAATTTTGTATTAAAAAAAATAAAAATTTAATCAAATTATAAAATTTGTAATAATTTTAAAAATTTGATATATTTTCATTGGTTAAAGCAGTGCAGTTTTTAATAATTTTTTATATAAAAATACTACATAAATTAAACACATATACACCACAAAAAAAATTTAACATCAAAATTTTTAATGTAGTTAAAATTTTAAACATATATAAACTGATTTAATTTAATCAATTTAAAAGTTTTTATTTTATTTTGTTTCTAATTATTTGTAATTTTTATTTCGTTTGATAGCTCATTTAATTGGATTCGAATTTGGAATCACTATTTTTAGATTTGGAATGAAATCATCCAGTACAATACATGGTTTGGATTATTAAGAATGTAATATAAGAAATTTCAATTTTAATCTTAACTTGATTAAAGTTAAAAAATATGGACAATTGAAAATAAAATTTTTTGTACTTTGTTTATAAATTTTATATTTTTATTAATTATAATATATTATATATTTCTTATATTTTAAATAATAAAAATAAAAATTATTGTAAATCAAATAATATCCAAAAGTAAAAAATAAATATAAGAGGAGTTGAAAAGAAAAATATGATATCAATGAAAATTAAATGCTATACATTAATATAAAAGAAAAAGATAAAAAAAATGCTTAGTTTAAAGCCCTCAAACATAATTTAATAGTATAAAACATTTGTATAAAAAATCTTAAAAATAAAATTACAAGAAAGATGAAGAAGTTAAAAGGGAGGATAGAAAAATAAAAAATAAAATATAAGATAGAGAAAATATAAAGTAATAAAATAATGGTAGTTCAATAAGCCCTGTGGAGGGAAAAATGAAAGAAAAACACAATAAATGGAAAGAAATTTTTTTTATAAAATAAAGTTTATTTAGTAATTTTACATTTTGAATACACAAAAAGTAGAATTCAACTTTGATTATATATATATATATATTTTTTTATATATATATATATATAGTGTGTGTGTGTGTGTGTGTATTATTTATCAAATTAGTATGACTTACATAATTTAAATAAATTATATAGAAATCAAATTTGAGTTTGGGACTGGTGAATTTCAAATTTTTGATTCTCAAATTTGAATTTTTATAATAATAATAATCTAAACATCAATTATAAGAATTATTCCAATCCCTAGTTCCAGAAACCGCCACCTAAATTTAGTACACAATCACAGAACCGGGGATGGGGAAATGCATTATATCTGCAATTTATACTAAACAATGGTCATATTTGGACTAATTCATAATGAGCATGGAATTAATATAAAGGAATTGAACTGGCATGCTCTATTATATATATTGTGTATCTAATCTATATTATTATATTATTGTTATGGCCTTATATAATCTTTAAAGACGGTTTGTTTTCAATTTTTTTTTTTTGTTATATTTTTTCCAGAGAAGTGTAAAAGTAAAGGAGATAAAGAAAAAATGTTGTACTATGTTTTGGAATGAAAAAAATGGAGAACAAACATGGCCCTGACAATCTTCCCGAAATATCCCTCATGACTATATTATTGACATCTAGTTAGCATAAGTACTGTTTAATCTTTTCATGTTATACCAAATATATCCATATTATCTATCTGTACTATTGTCCTCACTTATATTCTAAGACTAGATGCCCAATTCCGGTCATTAAATTACCATAATACTTCTATTTTCAATATTTTATATTTGTTCTTCTTTTTTAATTATATTTTAATATAGTTATATACTGCTTTCTCTCTTATTTATTATATATCTTTTACTTCGCTCCTCCTATATGTGTGTGTGTGTGTATTACTTTCCAAAAAACAAATTATATAGATTTAATTTTAAAATAAATTTATTTTTACAATAATTTATTATAACGAATAAAATTTTTGTACACGCATTAAATGTGCTGCTGCTATCGCTAGTTTTCAAAAATCACTGCATTTCTTGCTTCACAGTTTAAAAAAACATGTACTACAAATGTAATGTCCACTTCTATAAGAAAAAGGCAAGCTCGTCATCGGAAAAGGATTTACTAACCTCTCCTCATCCACTCTTCCACTTGGCGATCAGCATACCATTTGCTTGGCAAATCAATGGACCTTAATCCTCTCTTTTTCAATATAAAAACTTGCCTTCAATGCGTCAATTGATCTTAATGCAAGTAATTGCGACGACTATGGCCTTCAATCAATTCACTCGTAGAAGAAAATTTTTAAAGGAGGGGAGGAAAAGAAAAACAAACAAACATGTCAATGTCTTTTGTTTTCAAGCAATCAAAGTTTCCGTGTACTCTACAAACCTGCCTTCATGTACTCACTCGCCATTTGTTCTTTGATGCTTTTGCTACTTACAAGACTTCTTCTTTTTGGAAGGGTAAAAAAAGGGCGATACAGTAATCAGAATAAAATTGCTGGTGAGCTTTCAAGGGGTCTGCAAAATTAGATGTGCTCCATTAATCATTATCACGCACTAATATAATTAAGGATTCGTGTGTTGACATGACGAAGAAATAACTAAGAAGAAGAGCGGCATTAATTTTTGTGATCAAAGAGTAGAAAACGTAAACTCCCGAATATAGGTTCCAATGAGGCAACAGTCCGCCTGCATAAAACTAAAATAATTATGTTGATGCTTAGTGGCTGAATTTTCCGTCAAATTCCCATTTTGAGATTTTATTGACTCGCTTTGATGATGCCATGATATGTGTGGCCCAACTTAAATTAAATGCGGTTTTTGGCAAAGGCTAGGTGGGTTGTCCGCTGCAATCACACAGCACCCTTGCATTGCATTTCCTCCACAATCATAACAATAATAATAACAAATAGGACATTCCACACTCTATGCTTCTATATTTTAATATATTATTAAAATTAAAAATTGTAGTAATAAATATTAAATCCAGTATATTTTCAAAAAAAAAAGAATAAAAAATAAGTTATCAAAAAAAAAATTATATTAGACAATTTTTACAAAATAAAGGAGAAAAAAAAATGAAGAGATAGTAAAACAATATGTGTAAAAAACTAAAAAGAGAAAATATGAAAATTAAAAAAAGTTAAAAGTGTATTTTAGTAAATTAACTTCGAAGTTAAAAGTTTAAAAGGTGATACAAATTAACAGAAAATGACGCTCCTCTTGTCACCCTACGTGCGTATTTACTGTGACAGCTTCCAGATTTCGACCACTACCATCATAACCTCTTCTCTTCTCTTCGCTGATCCTCTGGCTTGTGGTTCACCCCGACCCCGTCAGAAAATAGCATATATCGAATTGAAACGACCTTTAATTTGATTTGAATTGAATGGAGGCCGAAATTCCAAAACAGGATGGCTCACTCCCCACCCAACGTTCCAATTCCAAGGGCTATTTTTTCTACTACTACGCACAAGTTGGACTGCGGGCTGCGGTACTCGCATTCACGGCGGCGGGGGCCATTACCATGGTTACCAGTCACCAGTCTGTCACCTTCTTGGGGATTGTTATGAACGCCCGTTACACCTACTCCTCTTCTTTCAGGTAAATATTTAAATCAATGTCATCCACAACCTAGCTAGTCATGGAAAAGAAATTTCATTTATTTAACAAACACATGGTAATCGCTACCTATGTATGTATGTGTTCATATTTTTCTTCTTTTTGGTTTTCGTTGTTTCAAGTAAATAAATACATAATGCTCCTCAAGTACAGGTTCAAAGTGGCAGCGGATTCGGTGGTGGGCGCCTTCTCTCTCCTCTCGCTAATTTCTGCTATTTCACTCAATCGTCCTAAATCAAATCCCAAGAATTACTTTTATTTGCTCTTGCTAGATTTGGTAATCACTCTAATTATTCTCATTCCAGTCTTCTTCGTTTAATTACCTGGTCTGGTCATTTAATTATTTCATGGAAAAGTTTTAGCATCCCCTCTACAGTACTGTTCTCATGGACGCATACAAATTTTCACTCAAGAACTCGATGGGTCGCGTAGTGGTAATTACAAAAGAAAATGACAACGTAGTAGTTTCTTCTATTGCTGCTGCCACTTCTTTGGATCTTCCTTGTCCAAATCCGAACCTCAAGGAGCTTTTGTCTTACGATACGGTCACACAGTAAATAATTGATTGGCGCTTGATGATTTACTGCGTGACCGTATCATAACAAAATGGGCCAGTAATTGATTTACTCTGCGTGCGTGCGTGGTTAATATAATAACAAAATAAAATTAGACAAGGTAATAAAGAGGGAGAGATTAGCGTTGGAGAGGTCCGCAGTAATGGCATTATTAATAAGTGGTTGAATTGGGTGCAGGTGAGTGTGGTTTTGCTGGTATCGGGATGCTCGGCAGCGACGGCTATCGCGTATGTGGGGTGGTTCGGACAGTCTCAAACGGGTTGGATTGCCATTTGCGATCGGGTGAGTAAATTCTGCGACCAGGTTGCGGTGTCGATAGCATCGTCTTTCGTCGCCGTCATTTGCCTGCTGCTGCTCACGGTCATGTCGGCCCACAGCCTCAAGTCTCACACATTTTAATTTCCAGGGAATTTGACTCCGACAAATTCTCTCTCTCTCTCTCCCAACGCTCCCCACTACCACCAACCTTTCGCAATAAATTACTGTAATATACAGCTGTCGTTTCGTGTTTTAATTTCACCGACTTGCCGCTTTCATCTTTCTATCCGTTAGCCTTTTCTTTTTCAGCCAAAAACCCAACCAGGCTTTCGCCGTCGTGTCGTGCTGGAAGTACTTTGTGTTTTACCTCTTAAATGAATTAATACCACTGGGTTAATCATTTTTCTACATTATGCCCAGTTCGCAAGTAGGTTATGGTCATTATCTAATATATTGCACAAAATAATCAAATTAAATAAATACACATTGTTTTTGTACTATTTAAAACTGCCACACAAAATCACCCATTATTTTTTTCTAAAAAAAAACAACCAAACGTAGCTTTGTATTTTGCTTACTTGTTTTTTTAGAGAAACTGGTGTTTATGCATAAACCCACGTATATATATACACACACCCAACAGCATGTGTGTGTGTGTGTACGTACGTACGTATGTTTGTATGTATAAGTAACGGCATCCCTGGTGCATCTTGGAGCACAACTTTGTGATGATGGCCTACTACTTCACTTGAAATCACACCCCAAAACAAAATCAGCAGATGGATACCGTTAGAAAATATTCAATTTTTCATGAAAAAACTCATTGATCTTCATAGCATACTTGATTCAACCAAAGATTTTATATAATCAAGATTGGGTTAGAAAACTTACATTGATCCATCCTTTTGATATATCTTTACAAGAAATTCAAAGATAACTTTGACATTAATGTTTCTTCCCTCTCATCCAAATTTTTTACTTTTGTTCTTCCACAAAGAAGAACACAATAGTAACAACTATATCTTCTCATTCTTTTTTATATCTAACATATTGTTCGCGACAAAGAATCTTTCGTTTCCCTTTTTACTGTTATAAACGTTGTTTGATATTAAGGGAGAGGGTAGGAATTTTGACCCCATATAATTCTAATTCCATTAGGTTCAATAACATCATTTAACCACCTTCATATTAGAATTGATTCTTTAAATTCCATGGGGCACAATATAATTGTTAAATAATCCAACAATATTCCACTTGGCCCATTTCACGACTTGATAATTTAATGATAATTATATGCTCATCATATTCTAAATCTATGAAGTCATTATCCTTAGTTAAATTGAAATGACAAGATCATGACAGTTACAAGTCATTCAATGATATGAATCTTTTCATGTATCATACAATCAATTCAATTCAGTAAAACTTTTACCTGAAGACTACTGTAATTCTCAAATTTCATATTGTCTTACTGAAACTATTATTGTATAAAACGTGATGTAGACATTAACTAAACAAGCAAAAATATAATTTTAATTTAATTCATACGTGTCACAATAATTTGAGCAAATCATTCATATAGATATAAATTATTTCATGCTAACAAAGACTTGTCCATAATAACAAATTCACTATTGTGAGATTAGTACCAATATGCTCAATTAACACATTTTGTTTTTGCACTTCCTTTTTTATAGAGAAGTATTTCAAATCCACATGATTTACACCCTTAGAATATTTGTCATTCTCGAGTCCATAAGTTTAGCGTAATCTAAATTCGAGTAGCCTATTATTTCAAGGTGATTTGATTTTCTGCATGTGAATATGTAATCCTTAGTGCTTTGTAAGTATCGAAGTTGTAGCTTTTCAATGGTCTATTTCAAGATTGCTTTGATATCGACTTAACATTCCAACAACTAAGCTAATATCTGGTTGAGTGCATGTTTGAGTACATATCAAACTCCTGACCATTGATGCAAAAGTAATAGATTCCCTTGCCTTTTGTTCCTAATCTTTCTTGGGATATTATATTTTACTAAACTATCCTCTTTCTGAATTAGAACTATTCCGTAAGAGCATTTTTTCATTTTAAATTTTTCTAATATATTTTTTATATGACTTTTCTGAGAAAATTTTAATAATTCTTGTGATCTATCTTGAAATATTTCTATTCTGATAAAATAGAATGCCTCACCCATATTTTTCATTTCAAAATTTTTAGAGAGAATATATTTAACATCATGTAATAATCCAATATCATTAGCAGCAAAAAGGATATCGCCAACATGCAGGACCAAAATAATAAACTTGCTCCCACAGACCTTTATGTAGATACACCAATCAACGGTGTTCTCCACAAAATTGTATAACTTAATGGTATTATTAAACTTTAGGTACCATTGTCGTTAAACTTGTTTAAGTCCATATATTCTTTAATTCACACACTATATTTTCTTTTCGTATGATTGTGAAACCTATTGGTTGATCCATATAAACTTTCTTTTCTAAGACACTATTGAAAAAGGCAATCTTTACACTATTTGGTGAAACTTTAGATTATAATGAACCATCAAATCCATGATAATTCTTAAGTAGTCCTTCTTTGAAACTAGGGAGAAGGTCTCTTTATAGTCAATGCTATCCTTTTGAATGTAACCTTTAGTAATAAGTCGAACCTTATATCTTTTGATGTTGCCCTTTGAAGTCTCATTTAGTTTTAAAGACCCATTTACAACCAAATTCTTATGAACCTTCAGGCAACTCGATTAGTTCTCAAACTTTATTGTCATTCATTGATTTCAACTCCTCTTTCGTGATATTAAACCACTTTTCAGAGTTGCTGCATTCAATGGCTTGTTTGAATGAGACTAGATCCTTATCAATACTTAAGTTACATTCATGTTTAAGTAAGTAAACCATATAATCATTTGAAATAATTGGTCTTTTCTGCCTTATAGACCTTCGTAATGTTATTTCTCTTGGTACAACTTGCTTATTTATGACTTATACATTATTTGTT
This sequence comes from Avicennia marina, assembly GCA_019155195.1. NCBI lineage: Eukaryota > Viridiplantae > Streptophyta > Magnoliopsida > Lamiales > Acanthaceae > Avicennia > Avicennia marina. The sequence goes on from CM032765.1 coordinate 14,421,473, forward strand.
GATTCATTATCACCATGTTCATTTTGTGTGTTTGGGACATTAATTGGTTGTTCTTGCATATTGTGCAATCATGATACAATAAGAGGGAACAACAACTTGAGCAGAAACACTAGGTGTGAGAGTTTCCACTTGAATCTCTCAAATATCAACCTTTCGTTGTTCTCCACTCCCACTACTAGCCACTTTCAATAAAATGAGCATTTAAGTTATTCTTGTACTATGTTAACATAGTAAAATCTATATTCTTTTAAATTTTCAAGATAACTAATTAAGTAACCACGAATGGTTTTGTATCAAGTTTCTTTTTGTGTGGGTCGTATATCCTTACTTCTACTAAGCAACCCCAAACATAGAGTTGCCTCAAATTGGATTTCTTTCCTATCCATAGTTTATAAAGAGTCTCGGAAACTATTTTACTAGGGACCTTATTAAGTAGATATGCAACAATTTTTAATGGATGCATCCACAAGGATAAAGCCATATTATTGTAACTTAACATACTCCTAACCATGTCCATAAGACTATGATTTTGCCATTTAGCTACATCAATTTGTTGTGGTGTACTAAGCATTGTGTATTGCATACATGGAATTTCGCAAATAGACTTGAACTTTGTACACTTTCATCAAATTTACTATAATATTTACCACCTTTATTAGACCTTACTATTTTTACCTTTTTATCTAGCTACCTTCAACCTCGTTAATGAATACATTTAGGATGTCTACTGATTGAGATTTTACATGCAACAAATATAGATAACGTTGCTAAAAAAATGTATGCACTCTTTTCTACATGTTTGTGTTCAAAAAAGATCACATACATTTAAAAGATTATGTACATTTGAGCTCATACACATTATCACCATCTTAAGTAGATACAAAAATATAACTCTTAACTTCTAAAGTTGCCTAAGTGGTATATATGTAGTTCTACAATTATATTGTAAATATTGTATTGCTATATAATGATTGGGGACTTTTGGGGAGGCATACTCAACTCCCCTTTTGCTTCTTGACATTCTAATAGATGAACCTCTTGAGAAAAAATTTGATTGGGTAAGTTATAAACAGTTACCAAATCTTGAGAAGTCAGCATTAGAATATACATCAAATAACCCCATATATCATTCTTCGAACAACATTTTCTAAATGAATTGGACGCAATCCAAATTGATGTTGCAAAAGATTTGCTAGAGAATTAATTTATGAGTTTTTCTTTCAAATAAAGTTTACCCATTAGCATATTGTTCTACTTCACCGAAGTACTTGTTGCATGACATCATCTTTCCATCCTCTTGGCAAAATATGGATCTCTTGTTTCAGTGATATCTGTTGTGGTTTTGTTTATGTACCTAGTTGTAGGTCCAACAACATTTGCTAAGTGAAGTAAGAAGAAGCATTAATCTGTATGTGCATTTGAGTTTCATATGCTAGTGAACCCATCTTGGGTGACCCTCTAATGTTTTGTTTCTCGGTGTAGCTAGTCATATAGGTTCCTATTTGTTTGTGCAATTTTATATTTGTACAGGAAAACAAGTGACAATTAGAGATAAGGTAACTTCATAGTCATCTGGGTTCTTTTGAATCCTAGATTGTTCATTACTTCCTGTTTCTGTTCATGCATGATTATTTTGAGCTGATTTTGCAATTTATTAGGCTAAACCAATTACCCTAATTTAACAATTGTTGGGTTTAGGGTTGAACTATTTGAGTTATGTAAACATGTTGGGAACACATTCACATAATACAACGGAAATGTAAATAAGATACAAAATTGCTATCATAATTTAGAGTTATTACTCTTATATTTGTAGGGTCTTGCCCAATAAAATGTTGTACTAAGCAAATATAAGTAAAGAGATTCACAACTAAAACCCTTACCTCACTGCCCTAACCCAAGGTACTCAACTAGTTGAAAACACATTATCCAATAGTGTATAACTAAACTCCTACTAGGGTCAACTTTCCGTCACAGTGAATATTTTCTCAAATTTTTATTTCCCACACTCTTTATTCTTTCAAATGCAATTCATTAAATCATTCAATTACAGAGAATATGACATTCTTGTATAATGGAAAACTTAAGCACTATGCACACATTCGACACTTTAAGTTGTTCTCTTTACCATTTTGCTCTTCTTTGCATGTCTTCATTCGAGTATTAATAGCTCTTTTTATAGATCATCATGTGATAGTCCTTCTCCAAGTAAGCTCTTCTTTGATGTTAATCTAACTCTTGAAAATCTAAGTCAAATCTACTCTGTTGTTCCGAGTTAGTTGTTAACAAACTTTTGTAATACAGTTAGATTCTTATCTAAACATATTTTCTCCTTGTTCAACCTTATCTGAACTCTTCAAATATAGTTTTCTAGCCTCAACAACCTTTTTTTGATCACATCTATACAAATAAACTTCCTTCTGTTGTAGGGTTGTTGCAACTGTTTGAAAAACTTGAACTATAGGTGTTTGGATAGGCTTGGATTCTTTTCAAACTTATCCTTCAGATGTCTAAGATGTCTAGATTGTCCAGAATTTGTGAATTTCTTTAGCACTAATGTCTAGATAAAATCAAACCCTTTTGAAGCCTTAATCAGCTTGTATGATTACAATAGGATTCTTGACAAGTTAGGACTTTACAATTCGGATCATGTTGTGTACAATGTGCTAATACATAGTCAATATGCTAACAATCTCCCCTTTTTACACATTGTAGCACAACCTATGTTTCCTAACTTGTTCTCAACAAACAGTCATACTTCAGCTGTAGGAATCAGCATAGCAAATCGGATATTCTCAACAACAACAGAACATTGACAACAATAATTCAACAGAACCATAAAATAACAAAACCATATTAATCCACATCATTGATCATTTGCGGCAACTCTCCTTCTCTCTTTGAAACTTTTACTCCCTATTCGTGCCACACTTTTGTCAAAAGGTAAATAAATGCAGAGGAGATACCTGGCAAACCTTATAAATGAAAGGAGCTAGTTGTAACAATGAGAAGGAATATCACTACCATTAGTACTTCGAGTAAAAAGTGTATGCAATGTTGCGTATAGAGTTGCAATATGGTTCCTAACAATACTCCTTTGTATCTTTTTTGTTGCAACATGATTCGCAGTAACTGTTTTGCTTTCAACCATCTTTTTGGATTTGGATCTTTCTACAATTTTGTAGGTACTGCTTTTATCCTTTCACATATCTTTGTTTTAATGTTGGATAATTAGTATTTTGTTTGCTCCCTCTTATATACTATTCTTATGACCATTTCTAAAATTTATATGCCTGGATGAATAGCTCTTGAGGTTTGAAGGATTGCTTTTGTTGTCAACATGTCTTCTATTCTTTGACCAATATTTTGGGGATGCATGTGAAATAAGATATCTAATGTCAAATTTTTTAACCTAAATTTGTTTAAATGAATCTTTGTTATCATGTGTGTTGTCAACATTATTTGCAATATATCTTTCTTTCAATACACGTTTCAAGAGTGAGAAACACTTTACAAATGGATTCCACGCACTTTGCAAAAATTACAAGATGTTTTAATTGTTTTTTTTCCTCTTTTTGAATCTGGTTATCATTGCCGATGTGTCAGGAACAAAAGATGAAAGACTTGTGTCAAACTTTACCTCTTTACATGTAACTTCACTTGCGCTTTTATTGTCATCTTTGTTGCAAACATTCATGCCATTATGCCATAAAATGTCTAATTTTGGAACAATAATTACATGTTAGTTTGAACTTAAACTTCTTTTTATTTTTTGTTCTATTTAGGGTTGCAACTATGTTACAACAACAGGAGTAATTTCTTTCATAAATTTAATTTCCTTCTTCTCAACATGGTCACTTTCGATTGCTTTACAAATCTTAGTCCAGTTCGATCCTTTGCTAGTTCTCTCATGAACAATACATCTTCTAACTTAGCCTTTCTTCAATTTAATTTATTGAGTGTCTCTGCTGCTTCATTAGCTCTACTTTCAGCTTCGTGGGACAATGCTTCAAGCCTCTTGCACTCTTCTTTTAGACTGTTGAATGCATTCTCCATCTTCTCCTTATCTTTTTTCAAGATTTTTAGTTCTTCCTTCAATGCTTTATAAGTGTAGGATCATCAGTTTATCGCATGCCAATTGATAAGTAGATAGCAACTCTTCTTTGCTAACTTATATTTTAATTTGTCATCATATGTTGTAATTGAAGTTGAGACATTATGTACAACATCTTTATCCTTATTTCCAAAAGAATTGAAAGTTACATGATTGCTTCTTTGGTTGTCCTCATCTGACTCATTTGAATCATCTTCGCTTCCACTCACACTCATCGATTTTTCATGCTTCTTAAGAGTATTGGCACACTTAGATTAAATATGACCAAGACCACTACATTCATAACATTTAACTTTTGTTCTTTGAGACTTGGGAATGAAATTCTTACCACGATTTTTGGGGGTCTTGTTGGATGAATTTTAGGCTTATTTGATGCCTCGGCCTTACCTTTTTTCATCAATTTTTTGAGCTCCTTAGTCACAATTCCAATGTTGTCATCAATGTTGTAACTTTCATCCTAGCTACTGTTTAAAATGCGAAACACTAACTCCTTTTCATTTTTAACATGATTTATATTCATCTCATAAGTTTGTAAAGAACCCATAACTCATCTAATCATAGGTTGTTCGCATCTCAGGCTTCTTCTATTGTTGCTATTTTAGGAGTAAATCTTTTAGGTTAGGATCTCAATGTCTTCCTTAAAAGCATTGCCTCTAAATACTTATTGCCTAATTGATAGGCTTGATCATTTTTTCTTCACATATCCTCAATGTTTTGAACTGTGTTGCAACATTTGTAGCTTTGAAGATCTGACAACACTGGTTCCGAAGATGTCCAAAGCTTCTTTCGCCACCTCACATGTTGATATGAACTTGAATTGCCCATCTACACTTCTAAATATAACATCAATAGCTCTTGAATTTCCTAGTGCTACCATTTCTTCTTCAGTTGATCAAGTCTTTACATTCTTTGGAATTTTAATTCTTTTATTAGTTCGAATGGTAGGGGAAACCAACCATACTCAATAGCATATTAGGCTTTCTCACCTTGTGATTTTATAAACACCTTCATGCGTGCCTTTCAATAGAGATAGTTGCTTCTATCAAGAAGTGGTAGACGTACTGTAAATGCTTCTTTTTGTGCATTCATTTTTCAATCTTCTGGATCTCACTCACTTGTACAACCAAGCAGGCTTGGTGAACTTAGGCTCTGATACCACTTGTTAGGTTTAGGGTTGAATTGTTTGAGTTATGTAGACATGTTGGGAACATACTCACATAACATAACAGAAATATAAATGAGGTACAAAATTATTAATGTAGTTCAAAGTCACCATTTCTACGCCTGAGAAGCCTTGCTTAGTAAAATGTTCCACAAAGTAAATATAAGTAAATAGATTCACAACAAAAATCCCTCAGCCTCATTACCCCAACCCAAGGTATCTAACTTGTTGACAACACACTACCTAACAATGTATATTTGGACTCTTACTAGTGTCAACTTTCTGTCATAGTGAGCACTCTCTCAAATTATGTTTCCCACACTTTTTACCCTCTTAAGTGCAATTCACTAAATCATTCAATTACAGAGAATATGGCATTCTTACACAAGTGAGAACTTAAGCACTAGACACTCATTATACACATTAAGTTGTTCTCCTCGCTATTCTGCTTTTCTTTGTATGTCTTCATTCGAGTATCAACAACTCCTTTTATAGACCATCATATGAGAGTCTTTCTGCAAGTAGGCTCTTCTCGGATGTTAATCCCACTCCTAAAAATTTGAGTCAAATTTGCTTAGTTGCTCTAAGTTAGTTGTCAATAGGAGTAAGATCGAGTCGAATCAAGCTTGAGTAGTGATATACTCGAACTCGACTTGATAACAGAAGATGGAGCTCGAGCTCGAGTCAAGTAGATGAGCTCAGCTCGAGCTCGAGCTCGAGGCTGAAAAAGAAAGCTCGAGTTCGAGTACTCAAGTACTCGAGCTTGAATTCGTAAAATAACAAATGCATCAGTAAAATAACAAATGTCCAAAATGCCACACGATGAAGACTTATTTACAAAACTGCTATCAAGACGAGATACTCGAAACTCATTGAGTCGACACAGAGTCAACTCGAGCTCGACTCAAGTGGCATAACAAGTAGCTCGAGCTCGACTCGAGCTTGACAATACTCGAGTTCGAATCGAGTTTTGCGTCGAGCTACTCAACGAGTCAAGTCGAGTAGCTCGACTAACCTCCACCCCTAGTTGTCAACAAGCTTTTATAAGACAATTGAATTCTTATCCAAATATATCTTCTGCTCGTTCAAACTTATTTAAACTCTTCAAATATAATTTTTTGGTTTCAACAACTTCTTTTTGATAATACCTGTACATATAAACTTCCTTCTGTTGTGGAGTTATTACAACTATCGGAATAACTTAGGTCAGAAATGTTTGGATAAGCTTGGACTCTTCTCAAACTTATCATTTAGATATCCAAAATTTGTGGATTTCTTCAACATTAATATTTAGATAAAATCAAACTCTTTTGAAACCTTAATCGGCTTGAATGATCACAATAGAATTCTTAACAAATTAAACTCCACAGTTTAGCTTATGTTGTATACAATATAACAATACATAGGCAACATGTTAACAATGACTTATATAGTTAGAATGGTTGCATGCGAGAGAGCAGCAAGAAAGGCAGCTGGTGGGTGCTGTTGTGGAGAAATAATTGCGTTTTCGTACGACTGCTCTGATGAGAAGCTCGAGACGTTGAGAAGCCGTTTAACAAGTTAACAGAAAGTAATCAATATGGATCTGCCTCGCCCACCCTGCAGGGTGCATCCAGAGACGTCAAATATGAAACAACTTGTGTTTCTGGTTAGGCATTACCTTGTTATATAAATTGCTGCGCTGGTCAACTCATATGTTTGCTATTTGTGTTTGTATTCGATCTTGAAATACCCAGAGTGTCAACGTCAAAAATAGAGGTTGTATTTGGAAACATTCATGCTGCGAAACGTTTTATTTTTCAATCCTAGTTTTATCATGTTGGGAAAGGGAATCACAAAATCAAAAATCAAAAATCAAATGAACGGGGATTTTAAAAAAAAAAAAAAAAAAGGTGGTGGTGTGCGTCAGAGTTTACTCTAGGTGTAATAATCACGTAGAAATAGAAATAAAATGTAATGGGATGGGCCCGCCGAGATCTGATGCCAACTGCCAATTGCCGAGACGAGACGGGGCTCATGAATAACCGTCAACCCCCCAGCATCCCCCTCGAGCGTTTCCGATCAAATCAGAATTCGTTCGTTGGTCGCTCCTCGCTCAACTGCAAACCGCAAAACTCTTTATCTCCTCTTCCTAGCTCTCTACGATTTTTTGGGGAAGTGGGCGAGAAGGCAAAATGAGTTATCATAAGGTGCTAACCTACCCTCCTCCAGGTCGATTTCTTCTCTCCGCTCTCTGTGTGTCTGTGTGAAATTCCCATCTTGGTTGTATTTGATTTAGTACTTTGCCTAATTTCCTTTTCAGTGTTCTTTTTCTTTAATCAGAGTTTCCTGCTTTCTGATCAACATGCGTTGACTTCATTTGTTCGATCAGGTATCGTACACTGCCCCCCCCCCCCCCCCCCGGCGGGGTACCCGTCTGCGCCCCCGCCCTACCACCAAAATGATAGTCTTGCTTGTTCCTCCTTTTTACGAGGCTGGTAGGCGACTTTGGTTTTTTTCCTCGCTCCGTTTGCTGACATACTTAGATTTGAGAATGCCTGTGCATTTATATTTGAATTGTATACAAGTCAAGTCAAGTCATTTCTGACTTAAGGTTGGAGGGTATGGGATGGATCAAGTACATCATAATAATGCATAATGTGACATTCTTTGCTCTTGCGTTAACTTCAAAAAAATGCTTAAAGAGGAACATTAGTTGAGTTTGTTGCTTGCAATTTGGCCATTGGATGGGGTGATTAAAATGCCCGATCAGGCTGCAATGAGCTAATTTTTAACCTTGGCTTGATTGCGTTATGAGCTTTCCTAATTAACATCGTAAAATTGATTCATCGGCAGCATGACTCAATCAACGCGATGCTGTGTTGCCTCGCTCTTTTATTATCAATCACCATACTTAGCTTTGTTGTTGCGGTTCTTAATAGACCAACAAATGAAATTACTAATTTTGGTTGGATGTGGTTTGCTATAACAAGAAACTTCATAGGGCCAACCAGAACTGTTAAGTAGCTTGCAATATTCATAATCATGCGGTATGGAGAATTGTGCGAGCCTATTCGAAGTTTTGATAGTATTTTTGGAGTGCCAATTTATAGTTGATGTAGATGTTTTGAAATGTTGATATTTTTCAGAGGAAAGGGGATAGGTTTAGACTTTTTACTAGTGGTCGTTTATCCAGCCAAGGGTGTACCCATAATTCTCATTCATAAGCCCGCTGGTTGAAGTAAATGATGTCTTTGTGCTCATTTACCTTGCTCCAAAGCTTTCAAGAATAAGCATTTTTGTTCTTGCATGCTATTCCTTGGATATAAAAATAACTCAAAATGGAAATGGGTAACAGTAAAAAAGAACACATCAGATCTGCCAAGGTTTCAACCGTTGTTGATTGATATGTCATTATGGATGCTGATCTTCAATTGATACAATTGGCTTCTTACATGTTTGAAGCTGCTAGGTTTTCCTATTCAATGTTTATTCTAGGGTACAGGCAATTCTCTTCAGTGCCCTGCACGAACATGTTACATTAAGGTACCACCATTGTAAAGATGGTGGATTTGTTTCTCTTTTGTAGTTTAGCTGCCCTCTGTTGCTGCTGTATATTAGAGGGGTGCTGCTTCTGTGTGTTCAGGCGTCCCAGATTCTCTGTCAGTCTCATTGAAGCATTGTTCTCCTTGCTTTGTTTCACGAGAATGTCTACTAGCAATAGTTTAGTGAGTGGCAGAACCAAGTTGTACGAGAAATTTAAATTCAGAGTAGTGTGTCGTTTATGCCTGTAATATGGAATTGAACTTATGTATGATTGTGTGGTAAAATCCTGAGTTGATTGAAGGTTGTTATGTTTTCTTCAATTTGTTTTAGATGACATTTAAAATGAGTTTGAAGCAGTTTTGCAAAAGCTTTCAATTGTGTCGGCGGGTTTATCCTCTAAGCCTCAGAACAAGTTCCTTTGTAGCTTCCGTTGTACCAAAAGTTTGAACATGTCTTGCAATTTGCCAGCTATCCATGCAAAGAGTAATTTCCCCTAAGCATAAAAATATTGTTTGCATTTGGATGAGCACTCGTCCAGTGAAACTCATTTTCACAGAAGTTCTCCAACAAATAGCACTTTGAGTGGGTTTTTCTCAAAAATTTTTGTGAAAAAAAACATACGAGTATCCATTTTATTTTCCTTTTTGTCATGTGTTCATCCCTCAATTTCCCCTCATTTTTCTCTATAACTGACATTGTCTCCATCGAGTCCCTACCAGTGTTGCCCCCCCCCCCCCCCCCCCCCCCCTCCCTCTTTTTTTCCCCCCTACAAATATCCATCAATGTAGCCTTGAAATGACCATTTGGGGCCATTTTTCATTTGGACAGCCGTGGTTCGGGTTTGTATGCTCTCTTTTCTTGGTCGGCTTGGTAGAGATCTGAGTCTAGAACTGGAGGGTGACGGACAAGGTTCGTTGGTTTTGTTGTTTTTCCCCTGTACCTCGCATTGTTCTTTTGTTGTTGGGTAGTGGGTTTTGTTGTGAAACGAGTTACCGGCGGTTGCCATGCAGATGCAGATACAGACTGACAAGTCTGACGGTTGTGCGTATTACTCTGTTGTTGGTTGTGTTTTTTCAAGATTGCAATTCCTACCAACGGTAAAATGCCTGAATTTGTCAATCTTCATTGAATGATAAACCACACGGAGGGGGGGGGGGCAGTGTTGCTGACTGTTAGTGGAGGGAAAAAGAGCAAGGAGAAAGAGAAAGGAAGCGGAATTAAAGAGAAAAGGTAAAAGAGAGAAAACAACAAAGAATTGAAGGAAAGAGAAAAAAGAGGAAGAATGAAATAGAAAACTAAAGAAACATTCAACAAATTTTTTTTAAAAAAAATTAGAATATTTTTTTATTCTATAATTATACCAGTAATATTTTTTAATTATTATTATATATTTCTCAAAATATTATAGAATTAAAAATCATATTCAAAAACAATTTTCAGTCATAATTGAACCAAACAAATCTAACGAAATACCTCTTTTCAAACCATATTAAGGTTCCACAGGAACGGAAAATACTTTCAAGATAACAAAGCTAAACTCATTAAAGAAATTCAAAATTAATTATCTAAAATAAATATGACTTTTAGTAACTCAAACTTTAAATAATGATTATATTCCAAAAACTCTTGGCGTTCCAATATCATGTCAATGCTTTATATTATGAATATGAAAATCTTAAGCATCCAATATCATGTCAATGCTTTATATTATAAATATGAAAATCTTAAGCAACCACCAACGATAAACCCACAAGTGAATAAACTTGAATAGAGCCCACAATCCTAACAAATGATCAATCCTAATACTATTCCAAAAGTTATTGTCTAAAATAATTTCAATGCTTCATTCCCTATAATTAAAATTTAGACTATAAATAAACATTAAATCTTGGACATGTTTCAACAAATAATCATGACTTTAAATGTTTAGAGGACCCAGAATGATACTCAAAACAGCACTATTGCATAGCTCCTTATAGCAAACTTTTCTGATCAACTCATAGTGAGATTTCTATCTTACTCCAATTCAACAAAAAGAAATCTTAAATGCTGTCAAAACGAATGATAATAATATTCTAATTTTAAATAATAATGACTACTTTCAACAAGATGCTATTACAACATTAATTTACATAATATATCTGATAATAGAGATTTTTTATATCAGAAGGAGAAACCCCTTATAACATACAAATCTTACAAAATCAAATGTTATAGTTTTCAGATCTATTCAATGGAAGGATAGATCTCTTCCAAAAGAATAAATTCTTGAAAAAGCTATCTAACCAAAATGCCAATAAAATCAAATTTACATCCCAAATCAATTATCCAATCAATAGATAGAAAAGTTGAACTTTCTTTTCACATATATTCAATCAACAATTCTAAATCTTTAAAATTTGAGGATTCTAATTCAAATACAATAAATTTAAGAATAATCTCTCAAATACCTTCTATTATTAATATTTCTACAAAATTGAAATATTCAACATCTAATGTTCCAAAACTAATTCTTAAAAATGTTGATTATATTTTAAATATTCCAAAACCAGTTTATACAAATCCTGTTTATAAAAAATCTGAACAAGATTCCCTAATCCAACCTTTTCTACTGTTTTTGTAAATATTAATAAATTAAGTGTTTTAAAAAAAGAATTTTATGTTGATAATAACCTTCTTTATAATGACTTTTATTCTCAAAAAAATTTCAAAAGAGAATAGTTTTTCAAAATTTTCTTAGATATTAAAAAACAATTCCAAAAAAAAATTTATAAATTTATTAATAATTACGAAACTCATTTTTTATTCTTTGATTGGTTCGAAATCAACACTTCACAAAACTTACCAATTATTAAAAACTTCAATCAAATCATCCTCTTATATAAAGAATTAGAATTACCATTCAAAAATAACCAATAGAAGCTACACCTATTAAAAACCTAAGAGAAGATAACAAAAAAAATATATAAAAAACTTAATAACTCAAAATAATTATACAAATATCAATCTAAATATCATGAAAAAATAACTAGATAGAATTAAAAATTATATTCAAAAACAACCTTAAGTGCCTTGGAATTTTGGAAAAGTTCACCCATGATTTTTCAAAAAATAAAATCAACATAAATATAGACAATATAAAATTTGAGATAATTATTAAATATGTCATTCATAATTCTTTAAAATTCTGAAGGAGCATTTTTGAGATCAAATACCATTACATTCTATTCATATTGACCAAATAAAACTATAAAAGTAAAAAAATATTATAAATATAATATCAATTAATGCAATAATGACAACCACGATAACAAATATAATACTATCTTACATTATAATATCATCAAATTATTATAATACATACACCACATTAATAATATCATATTTTACCCACAAATCACATTAAACATACAACAATATAAAAACAATAATGATAACAAAAATTACATCATTTTACATAAATAATTTCACATAACCACCCATTACATCTAATGCAATCATTATTTTTATATATAATTATACTTAAACATATACAATTCATCCAAAAAATTCACCTTTTCTTCGAAAATCAGTTTTCCACAACGAGTATCTCAACCAATCGCATTGCTTTCTTTCTTACAAGGAATTTCTACCATAAGAAACAGACACCGGACTTGTACAACAGACACTAGAATTTCTACCTTAATACCATCCAGTCATTATATAATTATATATATAGAACAAAAAATAATTAAATATCTATACAACCCCATTACTATTACAAAATTCAAGTGTGTTACTTAACAAAATTTAAATTTTTATTTAAATTCAAATTTAAATAATTCTCTCTTATATATACTTTGGAGTACTCAAAATCCAATTATTATACATATGATCCATCAAATTAACACACACACATATATATACACACACAGCTACACTCTTTTATTTATATTTATACTACAAAATTAATTATTATTCTTATATATTATTATATCATTTAATTATTATCATATTTTATGTAACTATACAAATTCAAATAAATCTAAATAAACACCCATTAAAATTTTATAGTTACACATAATATTTATAACCAATAAATTCTTCATCATTTTCCTCATCTATCAAAATCAGCAACCCAACATAAAATTCTAATTTCAACTCGAAAATAAACATCTCACCGAGTTTATTGTTGCATCAAGGAGCCTGCCCCAGCTAGAAACAAGAGCTGATAAATAGTACCTGCCTACAAGGAAGGCAAGCAACAAAGCGTTTACCACTCTGGCACCCAAACTGCCAAGTTCAAGAAAAATCAACATATTTTCTCCATTCTGAAGACCCAGCGCGGATTAACAGGAGAAGAACAAAAACTAATTGTACACGTCGAAAGTTCAATCGACAGACAACCTGAACACAACCTTCATTCTCCACAAGCATGCTAGAGATGCATGAATAGTTCCCATCAATAACACATAACTGCTTAAATCAGATAAAAGAGGACCGTGGAAAATGCCTGCAACTCATCATCTCAGCCAACAGTCCAAGAAATGTATGCAACATCAGATGCAACCGATAAAGGAAGTACCAGTGCCCTACAATGTGGAAACAAAATCTGGTGCATCTTGCCGAGGCCCAACTAATGTCCGATACAAGTACAACTTTTCAACTTTATGCCAATCATCAGGGCTAGCCTCAATTTCGTCACCTTCATTAATGATCTCCACATTGAGCCTGGGCATCTTCTTTGCAAGGGTCTTGCATGCCCCAATGGTCACTTCACAGGACGACATCCAAAGGGATCGCATTGTTTCATACTTCCCTATGTCCGCTAGAAGTGCCACATCACCAAAGGGGCTATCTCTGATTTCTAGCTTCTTCAGTTTCTTGCATCCATTCAGCACATAACGCATTCCTTTGTCACTATCCCCAGCAAAAGCAATTGAAAGCATTTCCAGCTGCTCCGCATACACTCCTATATAAAGGAACACTAGATCAGTTAAGAGACCAGAGACTGATAACCGCTTCAGACCCTTGCATGACTGGACAATTTGCCCAAAACCTTCATCAAGTGGTAGATTGGTCGCCGCATCTGGTATGGTTGGGTTAATGGTGCATAAGCGGAAGCGAATAAAGTTGGGGCAATTTTTTGCCACAGTGATGAGTGCAGCGTTTGTCATCTGCTGACAGAAATACAGCAGTGAATTTAGCTTAGGACATCCAGCTGATATAGCAACTAGCCCTTCTTCTGTTACACCACTATTATCCGCACCATACAGATCAGATGGGAAGACTCTCAATTCCTGTAACTTTTTACACGTGGAGGCCACAACACCTAGCCCTTTATCTCTGATGGTATCTAAAATCTGCACAGTTCAATTTTAACTTCACTATTTCAGGAAACACCAGAAGTAGGTATAATAAGTAATATATAACAAGTAACAGAAATACAAACCCATAGACGCTCTAATTTCTCACAGTGGGAGATTAACTTAATAAGCTCATTACTGTAGATTCCTGGTGCATAGCTCAGGTTCAAATATGTCAAATTAGCACAAACTGGATAGATGGCACGCAAAGAGCGTGCATCCACATCCAGGAATCCTGATAGGCTTCTAATTGATTTAAGCCGCATCATAGTATTTTTCAATTTGCTATGAGTCTCAGATCTAGGATGATGCAGAAAAGACCCTATCCCCAGATCGCTCAATTGAGGTGCTTGCACCAAAATCTTTTGAAGAACATTGGGAGGCACTGAATGATTCAGTCTCAGATTTTTAAGATCAGAGCACCTTGCAACCAATCTCTCAAGAGCTGCCACATTCACTTCTCCTTTGAGGCATGAAAAATTTAAAGAGACCAGAGATGTGCAGCTGTCGGGGAAACAGCTGAGCCAGTGGCCCTTGCGATCATCAACTTCATTTTCCTGCAAGTCGAGCTCCCTGAGAAAACTGTCGCATAAACATCCACATCAAAACAACAGAAGAAATCCCCAAGCAATATACACAAGGAAAGTAAACTTTGTAATTAGAGTTGAAAATTTTGCAAAAGCTATTCATTTCCTGTACGAGTCACGCATATATAGTACATATGCATTGATCTAATCCGCAATAAATCAGCAAATCTGAAATTCATCAAGGCTGGAAATTAAGAAAAGAATTTATTAGCGAACAACTATGAGCTTACTGCAAAACCAGAAACCCAAAACCAACGTCAAATTAGAGAGCCGGTGGAGCAGGGGGGCATGGGGGGGGGCGGGGGGGCAGAGAGAGAGAGAGAGAGAGATCAACAATCCACCAACTCCCTTTCTAGCATTAAAATCATTAAATTAACAATGGGCATCTCCCACACCCTGCGGCATCACAAACGGAAAGGGTTGCAGAACAGAGTACCGATGAATTCAGAAAATGGAAAATTGGATATACCAGCATTTAGATGCTATGGCAGCAAGGCCGTCAGTAGTGAACCCTTCACAGCTGACCAAAACCAAAGACTTGAAATTGGGAAAAGAATTCGCAAGCAGCTCAAGGCTTTCGTCAGAAACCACCATCCTTTTTAACCTCAGCTCCTCCAGACTTATTCCACTCTTGGCCATAGCTTCGATCCAAGGGTACACGTAACCGCCCCAATCATGAGGCACCAGATTGAAGTCCGCGAAATGGGGTTTCCCCTTCAAAATCAACGATCGAACCCTCGGAAACCTAGCAATCAAACGCTCTGGGTCCACGGCGTAGCAGTTGCCGACGAAAACCTTTTCTCGGCTATACCTTTCGACGCTATGCCACGACTTGCACACCAAAGACACCGCATTCCGGTCCTTATGCGATGTCAGGAAATCGAACACATGCTCTAACACTTCCACCGGAAAGTAATTCATCGTAATCTGAAATAAACACATCCAATCCAACTCAGAAGAACAGCTATTCGAATAAAAAAAGAAAAAAACTCTGAAGAACTGCTTCCACACCTTTTATCAAAAAATATCCCGACTTCCCTTTCTAGATGAACGCATATATGCGGCTGGTACCCCCCAATCAAATGAACAAGCACAAAATGGCAGGGGGTTTCAGAAGTTAGAAGGAACGAAATAACTTTGCTGTTGCCGGATATAAGATGAAACAGATCTGAAGATTTCTTTCTTCTTCTTCGCTTTATTAATTTATTTTTACGTGAGTGCACGCGCGTGGGAAGGGAAGCCAATAAAGGGCCGTTGCCACTTATCTTCGACTTTGAGAATAGATCTGCAAGATTGGATCACTAAAGGAAATATTCTGCAGCTAGAAAAGAAGAGTGTTGAAATCTTATCGGATAATAGAAATAAATATAATAGCTAGCTCAGTTATCATCGACATCGTCCAAAAATCGAAAGGGATGATAACTAAGTCGAACAGGAAACACACCCCGATTCTAAGCAGATCTACAGGAAGAATTCTAATTGAAACGCATAGATCAGATGAAAAAAGAGTTAGCTGAACAACCAAATAACAGAAACTCCGCCGCGAAGAACAAATTTTAATCGGAAGCCAGAAAAGAGAAGCACGAAAAGCACAATACCAGTAATGAGAGTTGCAAATTGTTTACTCCCCTACCTCTGGGTCACCACTTCATCATCATCATGATATAAAAGCTGAAACAGACAAATCACCTCCCATGTGCAGCAGAAGAGAAAGAGGGGAAATCAGTACACTGTTGAAATTTGACAACTAACCTGGCTTAAGTTAAGGAGATCTGATCTGATGGTGGGCGTGGTGTTTATGGAAATCGAGGAAGGAATCTTGAGCGTTGAAGGGCGCGTGCCAAAACGTCTGTGTCAGCTTCGGCTGCCCCTCCCCTGTTGATAAGGTTTGTCCTGTCCTCTCTCCTCTGCTTCCTAACTGGCGCTTGCAACACACGCTTTCGCGCTCTGTCTTCTCATCGCTACATAATTTTTGCAGTGCTGCTTATTTATCTATTTATTATTATTATTTTTTTTTTTCAGCTAGCTCCTCTCTTCCATTCTACCAATTAGTTGGTTTGGATTTGAGGCTCAATACATCTGCCAACTCTCCATCGTAAACAAAAAAAAATTTACTTCCGGCCTTTGATCCGCACCATTTTTTTTTTAAAATTCATATATGCTTCTTATGAACCTCAAATCAAATATTTTTACGTGTAAAATAAAAAATTTAACAAACAAAGATCAGACAAGTTTTGATCAATCAGGTTAATTCTATCTGATAGATTTAATTTTCCCTTCAATATTTTAATTGATCATTTTTGGAAAAAAATTAAATATTAAAATTAAAATTAAAATTTTGATTTGAGATGAACATTGAACAACATAATTTGTTTCGTATTAACCAACAAAACACTATTTCACTCAAATATAAACATCTCTAAGGCACAATATCATCTCGCATTCAAAATCCTGAAATTATAAAATGGAAAAGAAGCACTTTTACAAAAAAATCCCACTTGGAAAAAAAATTTCGAAGAAGCAAGCCAAACATTTTTATTCCTACTCCGTCGGTCTTTTCCCCTGTGATAACGGCTTCTCTTACTATATGCAGGGTTGTCAACTCGTTGACACCAACGCCATAGAGCTAACAGTCGTCCAAAAATCTATTGTCGATCTCACCCAAGCGTCGAGTTGAAACCATATAAATTTTCTATTTTTGTATCACGTGGTTTATAAGTGTTGCAACGTGTGACAAGAGTGAATAGTGTATGCTACCATTACTAGAAAAACATGCTCGCTGATAAAAATAATAAAAGATGGTAGGCGCTTGATGTTGATAATAATAATGGAAAAGCAAAGACAGAGAAAGAATTCAGTGGCGCGCGCGAGAGCAAAATCCGGGAAAATCCATAATACGTGGCAATGGCCAGAGAGAAGAGGGCAGTGACAGTTGTCCATAGAACCAAGTAACGTCAAGAGAGAGCAGAGCGGGTAGGCCGAAACGAAGAGTTGCGACACATTTCAATTTTGTAATGCCCCACTCCAACGTGATTGACTACAACGAGGAGCACTGTTGACGAAGAAATGATGATGATG
The DNA here is from genome assembly GCA_019155195.1 of Avicennia marina. Classification (NCBI taxonomy): domain Eukaryota; kingdom Viridiplantae; phylum Streptophyta; class Magnoliopsida; order Lamiales; family Acanthaceae; genus Avicennia; species Avicennia marina. The sequence goes on from CM032765.1 coordinate 14,439,284, forward strand.
AATGATAACAGGATATTTGTATATGCTTCCCATCGTTTGCTAATTTCCACAATTACAATCATTCACCACCCACGTGACATGATTTGATTTCAATTGCGATTGAAGGAAAGAAGGTAACAGTGGCTTTCTCTGCTTTTGTGTGCGGCGGACCATCTATTCAATAGGTCCTATTGGTACAATGTCGGTCCTCTTATAATTTTTTCTACATCAACTTATATCTAGTGGTGATTGGAGTTGAATGAGCTATTATTCTTGCTGCTAGGACTAGATATTTTATTTTAATTTTTTTATAAAAATATTTTGTGATTGTTTTTAAGTGTAATTTTTTGAGATTTTAATGTTTACTTTTATTACTAACTTTTTTTTTTTTTTGTCAAACTTATTATGAGGGGTAAAGTATCAATTTAAGAGTATTGTATTAGTAATTGTTAGAGTTCTTCCTTATTTTAATTGTTGGTGGAGCCTTTGAATTATTGCAAGTAAGCTTTCTTTTACAATTTGTATATTATTTACTATTTTTTTCACTATTCATCAAAACTATGCCCCTCTAAAACATTTAAAGGAACGTGAGTGAGATGTGCAATCCATAAAGCATGGGAGTTTAGGTAGATGTAATTAGCTAAGAAGCAATAACTGGCCATAAAGTGCCCTTTATCCTTATTCTCAATTGGGTCTCGTGGCAACTAGTATCAGGGCCTTGATTTTGATCCTTGCCAAGTTGTGGAACCATGAATATTACAACATTATTAAATGTACCAGGGGAATAAGAATGAAGCCCACTATTGCAAAAGAAGACCAATAAACAACAATTAGATGCCCCAGAATAATAGAATACCAAGCTTGAGCACATCACAACGGTCTTGGCTAAGAAGGTTGAGTATTTGGAGGGTAAGAATGAGGACCTCAGCGCTTAACTTGTTAAGAGTTCGTAAAGGGAAATTGATTACATGACCATTCAGATTGGATTGCTTTAGCAAGTTGTCAAGGACCTTAAGCTGAAAATTTAAGTACTTAAATTATAGTTATATAGGGTGTTTGAGATGCCAAAGAGATAAAAAATTTCCTCTTTAATATGAAACAGTATTTTCTAGTGACCAACATTGTCAATAAGGCTTAAAAAGTTATCACCACCACTATGTACCTAACTGACAATGCGAAACTATGGTGGCACACTAAAATCACTGACATCTAGGCTAATCGAGTCTGCCTGGATATGTGGGAGCAACTAGTGAAGCAATTCGATATCAATTCTTCTTAAAGAACGTAGAGTTCAATTCTAGAAGGGCGTTGTACGAATTGAAGCAAACTGAGAGTATCTGAGATTATATGAAGGTGCTCATGTTGGACATTCAAAACATATTTGAGAGAAGGATAAGCTTGTCAATATTTTGGAGGGCTTAAAGCCCTTGTGACGTAGACGTCCAACATGATATAAAGGGGACCCGCTGGTAATTTCAGCTGGACCGGTAATTAGGGTATGGACAAAAAGACTTAAGAAAGCTATTAACGCCTTGGTGCATCAAATTCGAGATGATGTCACGCGTGGATGTAAATTCAAGGAACCTAGGGAGGAGCGCAGGGTAAATATGAGTTGGGCAGAAAACCCGAAGGCAGAGGTGCAAAGAGGACTAGTTTAATTTTATTCTTTATTTCTCCTTAATTTATTCTGAGCCCAGTCAGAATAAGCCCAATAGGAAACCCAAGCCCAACTGCAAAGGCTAGGGTTTCTGATATGCCTATAAATTCATTATTTTCTGTCATTGGACACAGACAGAGTTTTTAATCAATGCAGGTTTCTTCTCAATTCCCTGAAATTGTACTTTTCAATTTCTTGTGAATTCCTATCCCAAATCAAGTCATTCCAGAGTGGTCCGTGTGATTCGTAACGCATCAATCAGTATTCGGTGTGCTGATTATGGTCGTTTCCATCAAGTTCAATCCAATCCTAGCACGTTGGGTCGACGTTCTTCGCTCGGTTCACGTCCCTGGGATTTTCGGATTCGTGTTCAATTACACCGTCGTTATCCTGCTGTTTTGATGTGATTTGAATCGCGTCAGTTTGGTATCAGAGCAAGCCTGTGTCGAATTCTAATCGATACACGATCTGAAATTTCAAAAAAAAAGTCGAAAATAAAAAAACAAAAAAAACAAAAAAAAAAGGAATCCCTACCGCAAACGGTCGAAAGTCACAGTCGCGATTCCGCAGCCGATTCATGGCCACAACTCCCACCAACAGCACCGCCGCCATGAGCCCATCCCGTCCCACCTTGATCCACCACCAGAGGAGCCAAGATTTGGCGGCAATTTCGCCGGGAACCGTAGCCAGGTTTCTGCCGCGGAAACCGCACGATTCCACCTGAAACTCCCATCTGAAGCCGCCGCTGAAGCCGCCCCAGGTCTTGCCGATGATTGGGTCGGTCGACATCGGCCACAACTGCGAGGATACACCGGCGAAAAGCACCCCCCAGCCACGTCGCCGCTGCCACTTGCGAAAAAAGGAAGAAGAAAAAAAAATATTTGGATTAGGCCGAGAATTGATTGGGCCGGTAGCAAGTAATGGGCCCGAGTTTGATTGGGCCATAATCCGACAATAAAAGAAAAAAAGAGAAGAAAAAAAAATTCAGTTTGGCCAAAGGAGACAACTTGGGCCAAGTTCGAGTAGTCCAAAAAAAAAATTCAATTGGGCCAGAGTTGATTGGGCTGAAACTGCCTCGGGCAAGACTGTCGTTGGGCTAGAGACGTATTTAGCCAAAGAGATTGGGCTGGACCAGAAGCTGCTGCTGGGCTAAACCGTCTGTGCTGACGTGGTAAGCCCGTGTTTGGTTACAATATCTGTTCCAACTTAAGGGCCTGTTTGGCTGCAGAATTTCTATCTCAACTTAGGGCCTATTTGGTTGCTTATTTTTTTTTTTAAAAAAAAAAGAGCCAAGAAAAAAAGAAGCAAAAAAAAAAGGAGGCTAGAAAGAAAAAAAAAAGAGAAGGGAGGAATTTTATTTTATTTATTTATTTTCAATCTTTGTAGGGGTTGTATTGGGAGATATTGTAAATTGAGATACTTGCTTATCTCATATCCTCTTTTTTTTCATTGTAACCCCATATCCATCATACTGAGTGCTTGTATTTATCACATTACTTGAATTATTGAGACCATTTTGGAATCACACGAGAAGGGCACGAGAAATTGAAATTTGTGAGGATTAGGTTGAGTGTGTGTGATACACGAGTGGAGATAAGAAACGAGTGTCAGATAGCCTTCACTTGAGAGAAGTGAGAATAGCGAGGTTAGTGAGGACTTTTATTAGTAATCGTTTTCTTCTATTATCGTTTCTTTGTAATCGTTTCTTTGTACCCCAATTATCGTGATGGCCAGCCAGTATTCAAGCCAGGGTACTGGCCCTGATGAAACTAAATTCTTATTCAAGTCTCTCAATGGTGAATTAAGGAACCTTACCAAGAGTATGGAGGGTATGCAGAATAGGATAACAGATATACAAGACCGGTTATGGTGCGTAGAAGAGTCCTAAGCCACAACCCTAAAAAGAGATAGTTCACTGTCCAGGCCACCTAAACGTAGAGGCAGCCCCGTGCCAGGCCGAGCTCGGACTAGGGACAGACATGGGTATCATGTCAGACCTGTGAGCACGATCGGTGTGATTATGAGGAGGAATATACGTTAAACGAGGACGAGGATTGGTACACATATGACAATGAGCCCAAGAGACATCGACGGAGAGACAGTGTGGAAGACGAGGTACCTAAGGAGTTGAAATTACAGCTGCTGTCCTTTCACGGGCGATTTGATCTCGACGCCTACCTCGAGTGGGAAAGGAAGGTAGAATTAATTTTTGACTGTCATCGCTATTCAAAGAGCCAAAAGATTAAGTTGGTTGTAGTTGAGTTCACAGATTATGCGATTATATGGTGAGACCAATTGTGCACTAGTAGGAAGAGAGCTAGAGAGGGGCCGGTGCGTACTTGGACAGAGTTGAAAGCAGCCTTGAGAAAGAGATTTGTGTCGAGTCATTACCATCGAGACTTGTATCAGCGATTGCAGACATTAACACAGTGTAATCGGAGTGTGGAGAACTATTATAAGGAGTTCGAGATAATTATGATTCGAGCGGATATTGTAGAAGATAGGGAAGCTACTATGGCACGTTTCCTGAGTGGATTACACCGGGACATAGTTAAAGTAGTGGAGTTGCAGCATTATGTGGAGTTAAAAGAGATGGTGCAAAAGGCAATCAAAGTAGAGAGGCAACTGAAGAGGAGGGGCTGGTTCACATCCCAACCCAACACAGCTAGCAAACCCGTCCCCAAAAGAGAGGATAAGGCACCTATGGCAAGTGCCGCCAGGGCTAGGTCTGCGCCTAAAATAGAGGTACCTAAGGTAACAACTCCTGTTCCTTCAAGGTCATCTAGTACGCCTAATAGGGATATCTTATGTTTTAAATGTCAGAGAAGGGGGCACATTGCTTCGCAGTGTCCTAACAAAAGAACTATGCTGCTATCAGAGAGTGGAGATATTGTGACTAATGAAGAGTATGATAACAGTGAAAAAATGCCGCCACTGGAGGAAGTGTCATCTGACGAGGAAAGGTTGTGCGAAGAAGGAGGAATTAATTTAGTGGTAATGAGGGCGTTGAGCACTCAAGTGAAGGAGAAGATAGACGAGGCTCAAAGAGAAAATGTATTTCATGCTCGCTATCTGATTAATGGAAAGACCTGCAGTTTGATAGTAGATGGGGGAGCTGTACGAATGTGGCAAGTACGACGTTGGTTGAGAGGTTGGCCTTGCCAATGAAGGATCATCCTAGGCCGTACAAGTTACAGTGACTTAATAACAGTGGCGAAGTTAAAGTAGTGAAGCAGGTGTTGGTGAGCTTCAAAATAGGTTCGTCTGAGGATCAAGTGACATGTGACATAGTACCTATGCAAGCCTGTAACGTTCTACTTGGCAGAACATGACAATTTGATCGACATGTGATATATAATGAGTTGACTAACCGGTACTCCTTCTTATTCTATGGAAAGAAGGTCACATTAGTCCTCTTGACTCCAAAGCAAGTATACGAGGATTAGTTGTACATGTAGAGGCAGTTTGAGTTAGAGTTAGACAGAAGGAAGAAAAGAAAGGAGGGATAAGAGAGAGGGAACAAAAGAAAGATGAGAGGGAAAGGAAAAAAAGGAGTCTGTGATGGCAACTATGAGGGATGTGAGGTTGGCATTGAGTGCTAAGAGGTCCCTCGTGATGTTGATGTATAAGGAATCATGCTACATATATGATGATGTCACATCCTCCCTCCTCTCTGTTATAGTGTCTGTTTTGCAGGACTATGCTGATGTGATCTCAGAGGAGGTCTCCAGGGGGTTGCCGCCAGTTCGAGGGATAGAACATCAGATAGATTTTGTCCTGGGGGTATCCATACCTAACAAGCCAGCATACCGAACCAACACTAAGGAAACCCGATAGATCCAGAGACAAGTGGAGGAGTTGATGAGTAAATGTTGGGTTCGAGAAAGTATAAGTCCGTGTGCCGTCCCCGTGCTACTCGTGCCGAAGAAAGACGGACAATGGCGCATGTGCTTAGATTGTAGAGTTGTTAATGCTATCACGGTAAAATATCGTCACCCCATACCTCGTTTAGATGATTTACTTGACGAATTACATGGTGTTACTATATTCTCTAAGATAGATATCAAGAGTGAATACCATCAAATTAGAATACGTGAGGGTGATGAATGGAAAACAGCCTTTAAAACAAAATTTAGATTATATGAGTGGCTTGTAATACAATTTGGACTCACTAATGCCCCTAATACATTCATACGTATAATGAACCATGCTATGCGTGCATTTATTGGTAAGTTTGTTGTAGTATATTTTGATGATATATTGGTCTATAGCCGCACAATCGCCGAGCATGTTGAGCACACACGTAACGTGCTTGATGTTTTACGACGATAAAAGCTATATGTTAATATTAAGAAATGCAGTTTCTGTACTAACTACTGTATCTTCCTAGGATTTGTTGTTGGTGCACAGGGAATACAAGTGGATGAAAGTAAAGTGAAGGCCATACAAGAATGGCCAACCTCGACGTCAGTATCCGAAGTAAGAAGTTTTCATGGGTTAGTTGGCTTCTACAGGCGATTTGTACAGGATTTTAGCACCATTGCTACTCCACTTACCGCTATAATTAAGAAGAATGAGAAGTTCAAGTGGGGAGAAGCTCAACAACAAGCGTTTGACACTCTGAAACATAAACTCACACATGCCCCTGTACTTTCTTTACCAGATTTTAATAAAGCTTTTGAAATTGAGTGTGATGCTTCTAGTGTAGATATTGGAGCAGTCATGATGCAAGACAAGAAGCCCATTGCATACTTCAGTGACAAACTTAATGGAGCTGCGCTAATTACCCTGCATATGACAAGGAGTTATACTCCTTGATGCGGGCCTTGGAAACATGGCAACATTACTTGAAGCCGAAGGAATTTGTGATTCACACTGACCACGAATCCTTGAAGCATCTAAAGTGCCAGAACAAGCTCAGCAAACCGCATGCCAAGTGGGTGCATTCATTAACATTTTCCCTTACGTCATCAAGTACAAAAAGGGTATAGAAAATATAGGTGCTGATGCGTTATCCCGTAGGTATAATTTACGGAACACGCTAGGCACAAGATTACTAGGGTTTGAACACATTAAAGAATTTTACCAAAATGATCCTGACTTCGATCAAGCTTTTACGCTCACTGAAAAATGAGCTTATGACAAGTATCTTAGGCATGAGGGCTATCTAGTCCATATTAATAGATTGTGTATTCCATGGTGTTCTCTACGAGAATTGCTTATTCAAGAAGCTCACTGTGGAGGGCTAATGGGACACTTCGATGTCACCAAGACTGTGTTAATTTTGTAGGAACACTTCTATTGGCCAGGACCAAAAGGGGACGTGGAGCGAATCATAGAAAGGTGCATACGGTATAAAGAAACGAAGTCCCGCAACCAACCCCATGGTATATACCACCTTTTACCTGTCCTGAGTACTCCTTAGACTGATATATCTATGGACTTTGTTTTGGGGTTACCTATGTTTAAAAATGGTAGAGATGCCATCTTTGTTGTTGTAGATAGATTTTTTAAAATGGCTCACTTTATTGCATGCCATAAAACTAGTGACGCATCGTCTATAGCTGACTTGTTTTTCAAAGAAGTGGTCCGTCTACGTGGCATGCCCAAAACTATAGTGTTCAATTATGACGTCAAATTTTTGAGCTATTTTTGAAAAACACTATAGGCTAAATTGGAAACTAAACTACTATTTTTTACAACCTGTCACCCTCAAACCGATGGACAAACTGAAACTATTAATAGAACACTCACTACATTATTGCGAGCTGCTATAATGTTTCTGGGTGAGTTCAGAGTCAGTGCTTTTTCATAACCCACATGTGCTGAAACTATTAATAGAACAACGCCTACAGACTAGAGTTACCGGGTGAGTTCAGAGTCAGTGCAACTTTTAATGTTTCTGACCAAAACTTATTTGATGCAGGTAATGATTTGGATTCCAAATTGAGGGCAATTCCTTCTCAAGAGGAGGGGAATGACGTGGACGTCCAACATGATAAAGAGGACCCGCTAGCAATTCCAGTTGGACCGATAACTAGGGCACAGGTAAAAAAACTTAAGGAAGCCATCAACGCCTTAGTGTACGAAATTCGAGAGGATGTCACGCTTGGATGTAAATTCGAGGAACCCAAAGCGGAGTACAGAGTATATATTCTGAGTTGGGCAGAAGATCTGGAGGCAGAGGAGCAAAGAGAACTAGTTTAATTTTATTCTTTATTTCTCCTTAATTTATTCTAGGCTTAGTTAAAATAAGCCCAATAGGAAACCCAAGCCCAACTACAGAGGCTAGGGTTTCTGATATGCCTATAAATTTATTATTTTCTGTCATTGGACACAGACAGAGTTTTTAATCAATTTAAGTTTCTTTTCAATTCCCTGAAATTGTGCTTTTCAATTTCTCGTGAATTCCTATCTCAAATCGAGACATTCTGGAGTGGTCCGTGTGATTCGTAACGTATTAATCAGTATTCGGTGTGCTGATTGTGGTCATTTCCATCAAGTTCAATTCAATCATAGCACGTTGGGTCGGCGTTCTTCGCTCGGTTCGCGTCCCTGGGATTTTCGGATTCGGGTTTAATTACACTGTCGCTATCCTACTATTTCGACGTGATTCTAATCGCGTGACCTTGACCTAATTAGAACTACAACGTTAGAAATTGGTAGACTTGAGTGCAATAATAGGTTTTGTTGAGCGACTCGCAGATTTTCATGACAAACCCATAAAGGAACATTAGGTGGCAAATGCACCCTAACAAAAAGGAAATGAAAAGAGATCTTTTAGATTTAGTTCGAATAAAGGTGGAAGAAACTAACAATCTTAAACATTAATTAACCCCCAACAGTTCAAAAAACAAACCTGCTAAGAGAAAGCGAGGCATTACACCCAAGACAAATGGATGCTTTTTATGTGATGGATGACACATGCTTCAAGATTGTCCAAAAAGAAAACTGGTGAATACCTTGTCTCAAAGATGTTGGGCCATTAAAGCAAGCTACACCTTTAGCACTTGAAATTGAGAACAGTGAATCAAATTTTAAGGGATATAACCTTGGGCCATAACCCACTAACACAAGACCATTTCATGTCAAGCTGGGACAAGACATCAAAGAAAGTTTGGGGTAGGGCGGACTACTCTGAAATTGGTGGAAAACCCTCCAAACAAAGAGAGCTCTACAAACTGCGAAAAGAAGGAATTAATATACATGGATGTAAAGATCAATGGCAAATTCATTTGAGTCATAATCTGCATAGGTGTCACGCATAACTATTTAGTTACTACTAAGGTGGAGAGATTTGAGCTTGCACTTGAAAAGGGATTGTTGGCCAAATTAAGGTAATCACTTGAATTGCCTAACCTATTGCTAGATTTGGCAAAGGAGTCAAGAGGTCAGTCCATTTGAGGGAAAGATCAACCTATTTGTGGTTCAAATAGATGATTTCAAACTTATCATTGTACTTGATTTATTAAGCGATGTAAGAGCAATAGTCTTACCATGTGGAGAAACTTTAATGATGGTGGGAAATAAGTCCTACATCATTCCTGCCACGTTAGGCTGAGTTAGCAAGAAGAGCTTGTTGATTATCTAGTTTGAGAGTGGATGCAAGCATAACAAGCCATCTTATCCGTTCACTTTTCAGTTTGAGGAGATGACATCAAGGTCAATCCTGAAATGACGGAGGAGCTTTTTAAGGAATTAGAGGATGTTATACTTGATGAACTTCCTCGCAAGTTGCCACCTAAAAGGATTGTGGATGATGAGGTTGAGCTCTAGGTACTAAACCAAATGGCTAAGCACCCTATACCACATGACAGCCTGAGTTCGTGGAGCTTAGGAAGCAACTAAGAGAAATGTCAGAGAGTGGAATTGTTCGATCTACAAAATCACTGTAGGGGACCTTTTTACTATTGTAAAAGAAGGCTAATAGATCCTTGAGAATGTGTTGTGATTATTGAGCCTTAAATAAAATCACGACTAAGAATAAACACCATATATTGTTGATTGTTGATTGCTTCAATAGACTTAGTCAGACACAGTATTTCTCTAAAATCGATTGAGATCTAACTACTAAAAAGTTAGAATTGAGGGTATGGTGCTTACATGTTTCTGATTATGCCATTTGGCTTGATGAATGCTCTAACAGCCTTCTACACCTTGATGCACAAAGTACTACAAGGTTTCCTCGATGAATTTGTTGTGAAGTTCTTGGATGACATTATGGTATATACTACAACCTTAGAAGAACATTTGGAGCACTTAAGAATGGTTCTATCGAGGAGTGGCGACCTTATAAGGACATGCATAAAGTACGTGTTTCGTTTCATTGAGTGTGAGATGTCAAATTTTGCAGATTTTGATCATAAAGTAACCTAAGAATGTAGTGGAATAAGTAAAATCCCTACTTGGTTTGCTTTTTGTCACATAAATTGCATGAACATTAAATACTAATTTAGTTGTATGGATGATTATTTGAAAATAAATCCTGAAGTTTCTGTTTATAATCCACAAACTGCGATGAAGTTTGGATCTCTAGTTTGTCCACCTGAACAAATACTTGGCTATGACTCTCTAACAAAACTCCACGAATTCTCTTGTGAAATCTATCAACTCTTCTGCTTGGAGTATTTTTTTTAAAAAAAACTAAAGGAGTATTTCCTAAAAGAAAACTGATGAAGGCTAGAGACTAATTTTCTCTTGCGTGCAAGTGTTAGTAGTGCATGAGTGAACAGTATCTGTGATGAACAATATTAGCATCACTATTTACGTGAATAGTATCTCTCTTTTGAAACCCTTCCAAGTGATTTATTTTCAAAATACAATCCTATTTATACTAGGATTCCTAACATTTGTGAAATGGGCTCTATGGGTTTTCACATGGACTTTAAAATTAATTCAAATCCATCCACCTTTCATTATTAAGTTTGAATTATTTCCTTCAATTTAGTTAATTCCATTAAAGCCCTATTATATTTTCAATTAATAATCTTTATTATTAACAAACATAATAGGTAACAAATAATTCTCTTGTGCTTTATCTCATTAATTTAATTAATCAAATTAATTAAATTAAAGGCTCATTATGTTTCTAATTAATGATTTCATCACGAACAAATATAATGAGGAATAAATTATTCCAATTTGGTCCAATTCAATTGCAACCAAATTAAATCTTCCATGAAACTACTTAAGTCTCATTCACAAGTCTTCTTAAGGCTAGTGATCACCACTTTGAAATTACCTCAAGCCATTGTCTTGTTCTTATGTTTGTAACTCTCTAGATTCATCCTTAATTAGCCATGAGTATAGTTTGAAGGATATGAATAACACTTAGCCTATAGCCCACATCGTAACCTATCTAAGGTGAAGTAAATGGATCACAATGAATTCTCACAATCGTGAATGTCATGTGGAATAGATCTTTTGTTTAGCTTTGTCCTAATTGAGCGAGAGTCATGAATTTTGTCAAACTCACAAACTCAATCATATAACCAATTGACATTTTCTTATGAGATTAATGTTTCTATCAGAAACTCTTTTGTGATCACACACTTCCTTGACCAAGGATTTCCGTTTCATAGAATATTAACTGTATAGGATAAATGTTTTGCTCACTTGTGAGAAAACAAATCCTTTATTGAACACACACATGGCTCCATATACATCCAAACAATGGCACTTTGGGCTTCGATATGTTGAAAAAATGCTTCCCCATTCTTAAAGGACTCATGCCTAACTGTGGCCTAGATTCCTAAGCTAACTTTGTTTGCAATGTGTGTTATCTACAACTTTGTAAAAACACATTGCAATGATGATTGTTCCCTACATGAGGTAGCTAACCTCGACTAGGTCGATGACGATCCACATGCACAAGAAGCCCCATAAGTGAAAGAAAAAGTCTCCCAACTAGATTTGCATTCTTGCATTTGGGATAACGAACTAGAAAAAGCCCCACAAGTGAAAGAAAAAGCCCCAAATGACGCAGCAAATTTGGGATAACCAATTGGACTAATATTGCATAATAACTTTTGATTTCACATCTTGCATTCTTCAATGAATATAATATTTATGGTCATTTTCGTGAATATTGGATGTATGATATGCGGCATATATGCACTATTGATCGTTTGGATTGTGTGTAGACTATTTTACTTAAAATTAGTAATTATTTCATATAATGCACGTATGTTATGTTTCAAGAAATTTATTGAGAATGAGCTTTAATTTATTTTATTATATACAACGTATAGAAACTTAAATTCATAAATCATACAAATAATTTAGATCAATTCAGTAGGTATTCAAGAACTGAACGTTGATATCTTTTTTCAACCACCAAAAGATATATAATTCAAATTAGATTTTACTTTACCCTAAGCAACCTTCTCTCTAATAAATATGAGTACATAATTATGGATATAAATTTACATAACTTAATTGGTATTCAAATGCCAAATATTTGTATTTGAAATCCACCACTAAAAACTTTACATATGACAATAGAATTGTATTTTTACTTAACTAACTTTATTTTAAATAAACAAAAGTATGTAAATGAGGACATAAATATACTTAATGTATTTGCATGTCAAAAATTGAAGTGTACGAATTTCCTCCATATATATATATATATTGTAGATTGATGTCAGTGTACATATCAATTTGAATTAATATGCAAGCATAAACTCAAATAATGCTAACCCACAATTACAAGAACATGCCACCGAGAAGAAACTCACACTATCCCCACGTAAAGCCTGATAAGGACCAATGGACAATCCTCGAGGAGGCTAAAACAGTTTGAATGGAGTGCCCACACCTCAACATGATGTGTGATGCCGACATGTACCTAGTTTGTGTAGACCTCGTCAGACAGCTCACGCAACAGTTTGGGCATGGGTTCATTGTCTTCTAAATGATGTCATAGCTAGCCCACTTTCCGACCCATTATGCTAAATTCCTCCATTTCTTGGAGCAACCCAGTAGGATCGAAGATGCATAGATCAAATGCTTCAAGTGGGTTCTACATATTGGGTAGGAGGTTATAGGTTACAAATTACACCAAAATTTTTTTCAAACATCTTTTGATTCATACTTTCACATATTATATTGCATGTTATAATCTAACTTTATATGTACATGACATACTTCACAAGAGACATGATGCCAGAGAGAATGGCATACTATGGGGCTTGTATAACACACTACTCATACTCTTCTCAACCCTAGCATTTCCACATGGTGTTTTGAGCTAAAGAGAGATAATTCCCATCATGAGTTGATTGTCACATCTGATTCTGACATGGAATCAGGCCAACATAACGCTCCCCTATATCTGCAACCCTCTCCACCACATGATGTCATTAATATCAGGTCATCAAAAAAGTCATCTGATGTCGCCTTGTCATTCGTTCCTCATCCTCAGGATGTGTGGAAGGCTACAGTGCAGTAGTAGCGAGATTTTAGGCGTCGGGGCACTAAACAAGATAGCACACTAAACAGCATGGCGAGATGGCTAGAATAGAGTTGTAGATTCAAAATGGTGGTGATACCACTGAGTGGCTACGCATGCAATAGGTGCTACCATGACTTTTGTACGATACTACCCATTTTTGTCTACTACTCATGTCTGTCTATGTATTTGCCTTATCATGTACTTTCCAGTTGGACTTATGTTTTGATATTTGCCTTATCTAAGATTCTCCTAACGATTTATCTCAATCGAATGATGATTATTATGACATATTCCTTTATGCCTATTAAGTACATAATTTAAGTATGAAAAAGCAGCCTACTTCAAAGCTATACCGTTGACATAGCCACATAGTATTAAATGAAGTTAATATCTACAAGAACAACAATAACACTGTTGCTAGTAATAACAATGATTATAATAAGTAATAGCCATAATAATAACTAGTCAAAATTGCACACCATATGTGTCTGCTTGTTTGTTAAAAATTTATTAATTATATCAATTAAATTTGAAAATAAATGTGTTTTATTTTGATCATATTTTAAGTATGAAAATAAAATTTTCATAAATTAAGTTGAATTTATAAGTTAGACAAAATGATTTTATATTAAGAGAAAATAGAAAAAATTAAAAGAAAAATTAAGAGAGAAGAGAAAAAAACTAAGGACAATTTAGCGATAATGACAATTACTACTACTATAATAATTATTATTACAATTAATGTAATACTAAAATAATAACAACAACAACAATAACAGCAATAATAATAAATACAAATAATAAAAACAATGTAGTACTTTTATTGTAGGATTTTAATTAATAATAACAACTCATGTGATAATAACAATATTATTATTATTATCATAATAGCGATAATAAAACCATAATTCTTATTAATGTTAGTAATTACAACAACAAACAATAACACCAAATAAAATAATAACAGTAAACAAATAACAATAACAACAACAATAATAAAATTAAAATATTAACTAATAAAATAAATAATAATAATCATCATAAAAATATTAATTTGTCATCGTCTCAAATACATTTATTATATACTGATAATTACTTGCGACATTATTTTCATTTCCTTTACATAATTACTTATATTATTATATTATCTCATAAATATCATTTATTCACAAAAAAATAAAAAACCTCCTACTTCTCTTCAAAAAAATTTTGTCATGTTTTTGACTTTCTCTGAATTTTTTTTTTCCAAAACAAAAAATCTATCCAATTGGAAGCGTAATGATCCTCGAAACATATACAGCAGTGTAGTTGGGCGTGGCGGGCCCATTGCATCACCAGTTGGACATATAAGAGATATAGATATATATAAGATACGAAAAGTTGGCGGTGGGAATTGAACATGTGATTAGTTGCCGTCGCGTGTGATCTTTTAATTAATTAATTAAACATGGTGAAAGGCGATGCAACGAGGTGGAGCCCACACCAGACCCACGGCCCTGCGCTGTGAAGGTGGCGACCTCCCAGCCGACGGTGGTGCATCCTGCATGGCAGGACGCCGGTTTCGGTTTTCCGCCAAAAACCGCCCTTTCTCTTGTCTCTTTAATATTTTTGTTTTCTGAAGGAGATGGGACAGATAGAAAGAAGGGAAGCACAGGGCACCTCCCCAACCCAACTACGTTTAAATGTAATAGACGTTAGGCATGAGAGGGAATGGGAAACAAGCGCCATCGATTTCAGTTGCGCAGAGCTTTTTCAACACCTGGACCTTCCGCTCTTCCACCACCTCATTTTCACCCCATTTTCCCATTAGTCACTCTCACCCACTCTTTCACTTCGATGCATGGAGATACGCACCTGCGCACCAATCCATGTAATCTCATTCTCTGTCTTCTAACTCAACTCTGGTTATTTCTTTCATCGCTCCTCCCTCTTTCTATCTCTACTTTTCCACCCTCCCTCACTTCCACAAACTTACAACAGGTTTTTAGGGCATAAAAACAAAAGATTGAACCACCACCATGAATGAACGTCGCACAAATGTCACCTCTCTTCACCCTACTCTTGCTAAACTCAGCGCAATTAATCTCACTAACCCCTTGCGCCTCTTCATTATCCCTTGCTCACCCATTGCATTCATCCTTCTCACCCCAACCCCAAAGCAATCCCCTGCACTTCCTCCGCCCTTACCCAAGTTACTCTCTTCTCCTGAAGTTACACTGAGAACGGCAGCCCAATGGACGGCAACAACAACAGCATTGCAGCGGCGGGAGGGAACAGAAGCAGCCACCACGAAAGAAACCAGCAGCGTCAGTCCTCCAATCTAACCGACCTTTTCTCGGGCCCGGGCTTCATTGTTCAGAGAGGGCCCAGAATGCCCAGGTCCAGGCGCTCTGGCCTTGACACCGTCTGTTTTCCAGGCTTGCACGTGCCGCCTCCTCCTCCCCCACGTGTAAACTCTCTTTGTTTTGCTACTCAATTTAATTTTCTACCCTCCTTTTATTCCCATTTTGAGGGTCGCAATTTCTTTTCTGTTCATCTTTCTCAAGTACTGATACAGATTAGAAGATGACAATTAAATTATCTCCATCTTTCTTTTGTCACAATTTGAATATACTTGATCACATCAAAACATACTAAATGTGCACATATGCACATATAAAGACGTTAATTTCAGTGTCATGCTTTAGCCATTAGGTTTTACCTTGTTCAATTGGGTACAGCATACACACATTGAATTCCTGAGTTGTGCTCACACACACACAGACATATAGATGGTACTATTTTTGACCTTAAGAGTTGAGTTGGGCAGGTCGTGCGGCACTTCCACTGCCGACTACTAAATATTGGATCGGTGTTTTTTCAATTTTCACGGCTGACCCTTGATTCCATTCGATGGCTGTACGTGGTTGCCTAAGCGCCTTGATGAATCCTCCAAGATTTCTTGTCTGTTTATTTCTGCCCTACTTTTTCTTGGCTTGTTCATGTCTTGCTTTAGTTTCTTCTTAATCATATGCTTTCTATTGATAGTTGTGAACCCAAGTGTCGATATGTTGATTTTTTCGGAAAAATTTCCTTTTATATATATATATATATATATAATGCATTTACGTTCTGTACTTTCCACGAGTCCTCTTCAACCATGACATCCTATTACTTATCCAAAAGTCATTACACCTTGAAGATTTCGGACTTTGGCAGGGCTGGCAAGAGCTCTGATTTTCAAAAATTTTTTGTCTGTTTCTAACAACTTCAGTAACCTTGTCTGTATGGTAGGCGGTGCAGGATGGAGTTTTCTTCTTTCTGGTTGTTTTTGTAAACGAAAATAATAAGCAAATAATTACAGGACACTAAAACTTCCAGGAGCATAATTTTGATTTCCCCCCTGCCTCACTTGTTAATCGCACGATATTTGTAGAAATACACTGGAGTAATGATCTGTTCTTGTCACTATTATAGCCATATGGCAGTTAGATGTCGGCATCAAATCTAGCGAGTGTTTGTACATTTAATAAAGCTATTGTCTATGACGTATAATACAACGTCAGACGTAAGTTCACCAGATTTTCGGTGCCTGACACTCTTCTAAAATATTTAAAAAAGTAAATCTACAATACTATTGGAATGATTAAAATCAATTACATTTTACGATCATTATTGACCGTCTTATTTCTCAACGTCTCTAGGAAATTGATTTGTCAAAACTCTGTTATCTTTTCAAGAAGCAGCTTAAGAACAGCGATGTCAGTGGCCTGAGAAGAATTATCGTTCCGAAGGTTTGCATCTGAAATTTTGCTTGCTAAATTTTTTACTACCAATTGTTTACTTTTACTGGCGGCACTTTTCAACTATTCTGTCTATATATCCTTTTTCATTCAAGTGGCAACCAATGTCTTCATATCATCTGGTCATCTCTGAAAGTAATTAACGAGCGCAATCATTGTTTAGTAAGGTCCAACTTGTGCTGACCTTTAATGGTCGTTTATGCGGTCTAATCAAGTTGTTTTTCTTGTGTTTAATTTCAGAGGGAGGCCGAGGCTCATCTACCTCTTCTTGATTCCAAGGAAGGGATTCCCATCAGCATGCTTGATATGGATGGCATTCATGAGTGGTTGTTCAAGTTCAGGTTTGCTTTGTAACCGTTTGCTTCTTATCATTATTAAAAATTTCACTCTAAATGTTCACAAACTGCATTAACTTTACAAGTAGCCGTGCCAGCCTTTCCAATTGTTGTTTAATTTAATGGTTTTTACACGCATGTCTTGCTATGTTATTGTTGCTGGACTTAGTTAACATTTTGCTGAATTCCTTTATTGTTTTAACTTGGCTCTTAGATACAAATCTGGTATTCCTAATTGAGCGCTTTGAATTATTTTTGCTGCTGTCTGAGAAGCCATACCACTGAAAATGCCGTTTCACTATGTTGGGGTTATTTTAAGAGTACCCTAATGCCAGATAATTTGGCTATTTCTCTTTGATTTTTCTCTCATTTTGTGCTAGCAGGTATTGTTGTTGTCAGTATTTGATCATGGACCCTCCTTAAGCCGCCCTAACAGTCTATTGGTTTATGTCGTGCTGGTTTACATACACAGGTACTGGCCAAACAATAGCAGCAGGATGTATGTACTCGAGTCTACTGGTAAGATGCCCCTAAAAATCTCCTCCACCTGCCTTTTCCTTCTATATCTGTTGCTTGTGAATCAAAGTTGTGTTCAACACGTCAGGAGACTTTGTCTACACTCATGGATTGGTACCGGATGATTACATTCTTGTGTACCAGAATGTTGAAGACAGAAGCTATGTAAGCTTTGGTGGAAATTTTTTTCGGTTGATCATATCTTAGGCTACTTTTTAATGTTGATTCTTGCTAATATTTATCAGGTCATTGAAGCAAGGAAGAAGGATGAATACGATGCGCCAAGGATAGTCAATGATCCTGTAATGAATGAATCCACCACTGACTTGACATTTACTGCACCCCCTTCTCTGGATGGCACAGATATGCTCTATGGATATGGATATGACACCAGCTTCGTGGATGACTCCCCCCTCGACTACCTTGGAGGATTAATAGACTTGCCAAGTCTTAAATCACACGCATCTTTCGAACCGATCGAAAATTATAATGATGAAGACTTCCAATGAAACTCATGAGCTGCAGGTTGGGTGTGTCAAATAGGTAACACTAGTTTGTTTTGTCTTGGGAGCTCTGAAGGGGACTTTCTGGGGGGTAGGCGTGTAAAGTTTTGCAGATATGCATACATAGTATTAGTAAAAGGGCACCAAGAAGATAGATTGGTGGTCACACCATGCCCCCCTAGTGTGTGCTGTATAATGTAAACCCTTGAGAGGCCTAAATGAAAGGTCTGTCATTTTGCGCGAGGTGGAGACTTGTCAACCATGTTGGTATTTTGCAGTTTTCTGTAGTGAAGTAAATCAAGACTTATGTAGAGCTATATGCTTGTGAAGCAGTGCCTCACATTTCGAGCGTCACGTAAGGTTCAAGTCCATTACTGTTAATGCTGCAGCCTGCAGAGCCGAAAACAACAAGGGCGGCAGCGGCGGTGTGGCGGCAACAACAATAATAATGCAACAAAAATGTTTGAAATGCTGAATAATCATATGGGATAACAAAAATGTTTGAAACGCTGCTTTTCTTGTTCTTATTCTGAGTCGCGGTAGTAATTAGGGAACACACTGGCAGAAAGCTTCGGATAATTAATGTGTATTGTAAAGGTAAATAAAGATGAGAATAGTTGTAAGTTGAAAGATAAACATAGATGACTACAAAAACTCGTTACATTATTGGATCTTGCTTCTTATGTACCACCAACGATTACGGAAGTCGCAAGGCCATGTCCACAAGAAGGAGACTGCATATGAAGAACCTCTTAAAGGTCGGTCATAAGGAGTCGATCCGAAACGAGATATGAGGAGTTGTGCACCCCGCCGAGTGGATTGAATCATTTTTCATATCACACATGTTATGTATTAAAGATAAGCATTTTAGAACTTTATCTTTTAGTATCTAAGTGGAAAGTATAAAACGCGAATTAATAAGCTTTTTGAAACAAAACTTCTTATAAACTTATATTTTCATTCCCTGTTCATATTCTTAAAAGTTATAAAAGTATATTGCAAGTGAATATGCATAATGTTTTGAATTTTATATTTTGGAAAAAATAAGCCAATATTTATTGAGCATACTTTATTTTTCTAGAACTCTATTCATTGTTTTAATTAATTAATTTTATTTTGCATCTGTACCTAAAGTTTTGACATATGGAATAATTACAATGAATATTTTTCTATATTCATATTATCTAAGTATATTTATTTGTATTCTCTTTATTCATATATGCAAAGATCCTATCCTCATTGCTGGTATATCTTATATATAATACATGTTACGTCAAACTTATTAATAAAGTGTTATAAATAGCTCATAAAATAGTCAAAGAAATATTCTTCAATTTAATTAATCATTCAATAATAGTACACTTTGTTCCTTTTCTTTTGTATTTGAATAATTGGAAAGCTTGTTTGATATGGAAGCAATTTTTTTCTTCTCCTAAATGCCATAATATAAATTATATACAATTATATAATATAGAATTGATTTACAATTTAATTTAAAAGATTATTATAAAGGGTAATACTTTCAATATTATTTTTAACATTATATTTATATAGAGGATACACATATGTGTAACTTATAATTCATTTTCAGGCCATAAAATAAATTAATTTTGAATGTTGGCCAACAATTAACTATTTTTAAATTATTTTATTAAATATGAGCATTATAAAGTTTTATCTCTTAGTATAAGTAGGAAGGAAAAACATAAATTAGTAAGTTTGCCGAAACTAAACTCTTTATCAACTTTTATCTTTAACTCCTTACTCATATCATTAAAAATTAAATATATATATATATAGCTGAACATGGGTAATTGTTTTATGTTATATTTATATATATATATATATATATATATTTGCAACAATAGACTTGTGTTTCATAACCATACTTTATTTTTTAGAATTTTGTTCATCATATTTATTTATTAATTTAATTTTACATTTATAATTTGATTTTTGACATAAATGTAGTTATAATGAATATTCTGCTATATTCATCTTATCTAAGACAAACTTATTCACACTATTTACTTTTTTTTTTCATATTTATAGATTGCATTTCAATTTCTAGTATATCTAATATGATATATAATACATACTATTATAAATCTTGTTAAGCATAAATTTTGCAACAATTTGAGAATATACAAAGAATTTCAAGCTTATTTATACTTTTCTTTCAAATATAAAGTTAAATTTTCATAATTTGTATTCTGTATTGAAATGTTTTACTTGATTATTTTTACGTAAATGAACAATGCATTGTTCTAATTTAATTTGTTATTTTTGGGATGTACTACAATTCTGCCTTAATTTGGTTTTTTATGAATATGGATGAATTTTAGAAAGTCTTGTTCAACTTTTGTTTAGTTCTATGATTAAACAAAATTAAATAGATTAGTTTCTGAATTTTAACTATAAATCTTTTTATGTGGTTAAAAATTATCTTGGCAAAAATTAAAATTTCGTAATATAATAAAAAATGTCTTTAGTTATCTTGGGAGTTTAAAGTCAACAAACTGACTTTAATTTCTTGTACACCTAATATATAATTTAATATATAATTATTTTTTTAATACTTTAATTTTTTTCTTAATATAAATCACACCTATTGCATTATGCATGTTCACACAATCCACACACAGTTTATTTACACACACACACATATGAAACACAAACTTTTTAGTGTTTTAGATCTACTATCAATTTATCACATAAAGCCATCAATTGAGTTATTTGAATTTTTTTAAAAAAAAGTTCATACTTCATATATACGTAACTGTGGATAAGTTTAATAAGAAAAATGTATTTGTGTTTAATTATAAAGCTTCAAGTTATGAATAAATATAATTTTTACATTTTATAAAGGAGGCTAAATAAGATGCACATAATTTTTGCTTTTATGTTTCATAGTTTATAGGATGAATTTAAAATTTACTTGCGGTGGCATATTGTAGACCAATAATAATATGATAATGATAAACAACATACAAGTATTATATGTAAAGTATATATATCTCTTAATTTTTTTTCTTTATTGTCAAACTATTTAACAATTAAATTTGATATGTCATCATATTAGCTTTCAAATAATTGAAAGGGGATATCAGATGAAGAATCAAATAAACCCAATTAGTATGATTAATTTTCTATTTTTAAACTAATTTAGACACCAATTAAAACACTATTCATAAATCTATTTGAGAGTAATGAAAAGATTCAAATACCATTTTAAAATTTACCAACTAATGAGTTGCAAGTTTGCAAAATTGCTGGCAAAGAACCCATAACGTAAGTTTCTTTTAGATACCATTTAATTTTCATTAAATACTCCAAATTTCGGTGAGTGAAAAAAACACCACTATGAAGAATATATATGCACAATAGCATGCTTTAAACAATTATAAAGAATAATTATATTGAAATGTAAACTTACATGAATGGTGGAATTAGACGTCATCAAATATATATATCAAATGTTTCGCGTCACGTTAACATAAAGTCATCTTCAAAACAATTGTTCATGAAATTTCTTTAGGTACAACATGAAAAATGAATAAGCAGCACTCCCACATCAAAATGTACCTGAGACTTATTTAATTAAAAACTTCTAGAATTCTTAGTTCTTGAATAGACTAAATTATTTTTTATTGGTAATTTATTATTTGAATTTTTAAGTTATAATTAAAAAACATATATTTTTTTCATTTCCAAATCTTGTTATTTTTAATAAATTTTCATTAAAAGTATATATACTTGAATTTATTATTTTTTTGAAATTGAGTTTTTTTTTTTTTACACTCAAAAGAGAGTAATATGGCATGCATGCATTATTAATACTTATTTTGTTTCGAACATTTAATTTAATATGCATTTAGATTTAGAACTTATGGTTGCATTTGAAGATTTGCGTGTGAAAAGATACAGACATATAAAATTATTTTGTAAATATAAATATCAACATAGTTTTTAAATTTATTAAAATAATTTATAACTTTATCATTGTCAGTAATATTATATGCATATCCTTCACCGTCTGATTCACTTTACAACAAAATAATGAGTTGAAATATAGTTGTTTTCAGTTATTTTTCAATTCTCTTTTTCTATGTTTTATTGTGAAGTATGAATTTAACAGTTTATTTTTATTTTAAATATTGAAATTTTTAAAGATATTATTATACTTAATAGTCAACTAAACAAAATATATTTTGGTCTTTATGACAAACTGTCAAGAGCAAAATAATAATGACTAAATAAATAAATTCGATATCATCGTCATCATCATCATTGTTACTATTATTATAAATAATGTGAAAAATAAATAAATAACTTATTTCATTATCTTTTAATAATTAATAATTGTAGAATGTTTTGGTCATCATACTCAAAATAAATATAACAACTTTGAATAGTAAATTTGGTAAGTAATTTTATCATGGATACTCATATGATTAATTGAATTATCAAATATTTTATGTAATATCAGTTTCATTATGTGTCAAACTGATACATACTAAATAAAATGCTTTTATTTTTTTCTAATTTAATTTAATTGATGTGACATATATATACATATATATATATATGCGATTCTTTATAGCCATATGTTGATTTTGTATAATAGAATTATGATTATTTAAAATTAATCACCATGATTTTGTATCTGAGATGCAAAAGGCATCAAAATTTTTGGAGTTATGTTGTAAAATTGTTTATTCTAATTTGTTTGAGATTTTAATATTTTATTTTATCTTACTGTCGTTATATCAAAATTGACTGATAATTCCAATTCTTAGTTATTGTTTCAACTTCACCAAATAATTCATCTGAAAGATATGACTAAGTTGTTTTATTACAATTAAAAAATAACAGAAATTGTTCAAAAATTATATCAAATATATGTACTCTATAATACATGTGTAGAAAAATAAATTTAATCTCTCAGTATTCAATAACATACAAATTACTAATACATAACTAAAGTACACCTAAGACAATATCGGAAAACCAATGAAACACAGTTCTGTAAGTTCAATTTTCAACTAATCCACATACTAATATAGCATAATAATATTTGTGCACATAAACTATTTAATTTACATAATAAAATGATTCTTCACATATAGCAGACCATATGTTATTCTTTCTTACATTTTGTGGTGGATTAGTAAGCTACCCTGTCAAAATTGCATGTTGTAGTGGAAGTCCCTATCCTTGAGGCTTCTTAATCTACTCGATTAACTTTATATATATAAAAGCAATTGGTAACATGACTGATTAACATAGAAAAACATTTTCAATAGATAAATTGAAATTCAAAAGGAAATTGATCATATAAATTGCATCAAAAAAACATGTAGAAATATAATTTCTGGCTGACTTTGAATTAAACAAGAAATTTGATTGAATAGAAAAAGAATTGTCTCAAGGACCGAAAGCTTAGATTGCACTGACAAGCCTAAGGATTATTGGTAATTAAAATTAAGAATTATTTTAATTACATAGGAAACCAATAAATCGAGAAATTGAGGTATGTGAATTTCAAGAGCAATGAGAGTAAGTTGGTACCAAGTAAGTGAATTTTGTAACTACCTTTCCAATATTTGCATAAATGAAATTTTTGTTGAGTAAGTAGTTTATCTACAAGTTTTCATAACTTTCTTATTAAATGAAGTATTTTCTTGAAAATTTTATATTTTTACTGAAATTTATTTCAAAATATTTTTTAAAAAAATTTCCTATTCAATTTTTATAAATTGGCATGTTTTTGTTGAAATATTTTATCCTGAAAATATATTGGATGTGAGCTAATGCCAATTCTTGTATGAAACTACAACTGGACGATTTTATTTGCAAGAATATTGTGATATGATATTCTTGAGAATCAAACAGTAGTGTAGGAACTAATTGCATCCATTTACCGAACTATAGGTGAGATATACGATTTTTTCAATCGAGTTAAAAAATTGAGTCAAATGACTCATTCAACAAGAGTTATAGGTTTGAAATACATAATCCTCTCAATTAGATTCATAAATTGAGAAAATCATAAATTTGTACATGACTCTTTTTAGTTAAGGTAAAAAATCTAAGACTCTAATTAGTGAATTTAGTACACAATCTGTCTGCATCTATGGGCATCCCAATGGATTGTGCCATGGAACTGGTTATAAACTACGATGCAAGTGTTTTATTTTTGCTTATTTTTCAAATGGAATTGCAAATGAATATGACAATTTTAAAAAATTGTTTGATCATGTTCACATCCCATCATAATCCAAAAAGATAGGTAAAACACTTATTGGACGATTAATTGCTCATAATGATTTTCAAAACCTCTTTTCCAAATGACATTAATGGGATCAAGGTGTTTGGGAATGGTAAAGAGAGAAGTTAAATAGAAGAGAGTTCTCCAAGTGACATATACTTTGACAAGATTCAAATGTATTTTGCAAGTGTTGAATGTATTTTCCGCTACAACATTAAATAGAATTCCCTTATGGGGAATAAGGACAATAAGAGACCTTTAACAGTAATTCTATAAATAAGGATCATTGATGTAATAGATGAATTATTTGGAATAAATGCAATGTAATGATTTAGTTGTTTTGATATTTTGGACTTAGATTTCTATTGGAATATTTATCTTACAAGTATTGCCATATCATAATTTCAAATAGGAGCGTGGCAAATTTGTTAAGAGGACACTAATCTACCACTGTATCTCTTAACAAATGTAAAATAAATTAATGTGTTAAAATAAAAAAACTAAATTTCAACCAAATAAAATTATAGAAGATAAAATAAATAACAACACAAATAACGTTGCGAAGAGTAAAGATTTCAAATGTATAAATAAATTATTATCATAAACGACTATTGTTATGAAATAAATAATATGCTATAAACTACTTCAAATGTGCAAAATTTGACTGCAAATTTATTTAAATATATGATATTTATTTTATATAAATTAATTTTATTTTAAATTTTAATTATCTACAGTATAATAATACAGGGATAGAATATCGATTATTAAGATATGACAAATTTTATTGTAAAGATAAAATATACTATTTCTTGAAAATTTCAAAATTTATTCATTTGAATATAATGTTATGGAAATAAATTTAAAAAAGAAAAATAATTTTATAGTATGAGAAATAAAATGATATGTTCAAAAAAGAAAAATTTATGAAAAATATTATAAATATGAAAATGCATATACATGCAAACAAGTAGAAAACAATAGTCAAATTTAATATATAAGTAATTCACTTTAATATATATTATAAATATACTCTAATTAGCAATGTATAAAAGTATAAAATATAACACAATAAAATTAATTTTACAAAATTACTACAAACCTTAAAAATTCGCATTAAAATATTAAAGAACAATATTTAATGATAAATTTATATGGCTAGATTTATGATAAGTCAAACAATGATTGCGAATCAATTTTTTAGGTATAAAATGTGAAAAATAAAAAAGAAATTGATCTGTTGAAATATAAAAATAAATGAATAATTATAGTACATAAAAATAATAATCTATATTACAAATACAAATACAAATACGCATATGCAATTATAAAAATAAATTACAATCAATAAAATTATAGAAGATAAAATAAGTAGCAATATAAGTAATGTTACAACGAGTTAAGATTTTAGATAAATAAATAAATACAATATTATCATAAACAACTATTGTTATGACATAAGCAATACATTGTCAACTATTTTACATGTGCAAAATTTGACTGTAAATTTAATTTAATATATGACATTTATTGATATGATCTATTTTTTTTTTTGAAAGTTTAATAATTTGTAATATAATACTATAGAGGCAAAAAAAATTATTAAAATAAAAAATATTTTATTCTAAGGATAAAGTATACTATTTGTTTGAAAATTTAGAAATATATTCATTTGAATAAATATTATGAAAATAAATTTTTAAAAAAGAAAATTAATTTTATAAGATGAGAAACAAAATGATATGTTTGTGAAAAATGTTATTCATAAATATGACAATGCATAAATATGCAAGAAAAGTTTCAGAGTATAATTACATTTAATATTTAAGTAAATATGCTAATTACAAATGTATAAAAATTTAAAATATAACACAATAAAATTAATGTTACAAAATTAATAAAAATACTTAAAAATTAGCATAAAGATATGAAAGAATGATGTTTAATAGGAACTTTAGATAGATAAACTTGTGGTAAGTCATGATGACTGCAAACCAATTTTGTGAATATAATCATTGAACAAATACAAAATAAACTAATGTGCTGAAAAATAAAAAATAAATGAATAGTAATATTACACAAAAGTAATGATCTGTATTATAGATCCAGAAATTTATTTAAGATATCTAAATCGAAAGTATATTTGTTTAAGAAATAAACTATAGTTTAAAAATAAAAATAGTAAATAAATATTAAATAATTAGATAATTAGCTTGTAAGTAAATTGCTATAAATTTTGTCAAATTAAAATTATTTATGAAGCATTCAAAATGAATGCAGTTATATGGTATTTGTAATGCAAATATTATGAATTTAAATAAGTAAGATGTGCAATATAAGAATTTGAATAAAAAATATTAGTAAATTCATAATGAGAAGATATTAGAAAAATATTAAAAATAAATTAAAAGGTTAGAAATGCATAAATAAAAAATCATCATATTAAAAACTACATTAATATAGGCAACACTAACATGAACGCAACTTTATCAATTTTAACAAAATAAATTAATATATGAATAATGAATAAAAATAATTAAGAAAAAATATTTCAATTAGATAGTTAAGAAACAATGCCCACCGCCCACTGACACAATCATTCAACTAAACAAAATAGATGTCTGCACATCCACCACCAATTATAACTGTCAGAGCAAGCCTACTCCTCCGAGGAGTTCACTGCGCGTTAGTGTGAAGGGGAATAATCACCACGTGCCCCCGACGTGACTTCAGCTTCAAGACGTGAGCGAAAGCCACAAAGACCCTATGCACAGACTCAAATCTAGCTCCACGTAGCCTACGCAAATTGGACATTTACATGGGCTGGGCTCTTTGCAAGATTTCATGGTCTAATTGATGATGGGCCTCCAAATATTTACACACCCCTTTCGTTGAAACCCACCACCTCTACCAAACATCTGAAGCTGCACACGATGAGGCTTGTAAAGGCCAACCAAAGTGGATGACTTAAAAATAATTTAAAGCATGAGTTCTTAATTCACTAAAATTTAATAAAAAAATAAATGATGAATTATTGAATAATATTATTATGTAAAATTTTTGAAGACAAAATTTTGTGAAAATATTATAATAAACATATATCGATATATACACACATTATTTCTTTGTTTTTGAAATATTCTCTTTTGAATATGATTAAAAGTAATTTTATATAGTTTTTAAGTTATCAAATGCTTTTTTAAATATTAAGTTGCATGAATTAGTCTCAAGTTAATAAAGTAATTAAAATGTGGACTTTTGATTGAGAGGATAATACATCCTATTTGTTTGAAAACTTACTAATACTTCTATTTGGATATAATTTATATTATGAAAGTGCATTTTACATATAAAAAAATACATTTATAGGATAAAAATAAAATGATATGTTAAAAAATGATAAATTAATGTTTTAAATATGAAAATCCATAAGCATGCAAAATATAAACTATAACATAATAACAATAATTTTGTCTTGTGTAATATTTTAATGATATGAATCAAATCAAAACAATTTTTCTTATTTTTTAACATATTGATATTTTAATCCAAATACACATTTGTACTTATTACTTGTTCTGCTCTAGAATAACATAATGAAATATAAGTTATACAATAAGAAAAAAACTAATAATTTATAAAAAAAAATCTTTATATTAAGGTTAAATTAGTTGAGTTTCATAAGCAATTTAGCATAAGGATCATTGTTTTTCAACTTAAGATATAACACAATAAAATTAATTTTACAAATTACTGCAAACCTTAAAAATTCTTATTAAAATATTAAAGAAAAATGTTTAATGATAAATTAATAAGGATAGATTTATGATAAGTCATATTATAAATGCATATATACCAATTTTCTAAATATAAAATGTGAAAAGTATGAAATAAATTAATGTTCTAAAATATAAAAATTAATGAATAATTATATTACATAAAAATAACGATTGATATTATAAATACAACTACTCATATGCAATCATAAAAATAAATTTCAATCAAATAGAATTATAAAATATAAATTAAGTAACAATATAAGTAATATTACAATGAGTTAAGATTTTAGATGAATAAATAAATACATTATTATCATAAAAAACTATTGTTATGAAATAAGTAATACCTTATAAACTATTTTAAATGTGCAAAATTTGACTATAAGTTTAATTAAATATATGATTATATTTATTTGATATGACTTAATTTTATTTTAAAGTTTAATTATCTATAATATAGTACTATAGATGTAAAACAACAATTATTAAGATATGAAATATTTTATTGTAAGGATAAATTATACTATTTTTTTAAAAATTTACAAAAAACAAATGATAAGTAACAAGAACATTTTTTGTGAATCAATTTACCAATAAAATGATTTGAAAATATTTAGTGTAAATTTAATCAATTTAATTATAAAACTATTGGAAAAGTAAATTAGAAAATAGCAGTATAATGCAATACGAATAATATTAAAACAATAATTTAAAGTTCTATATTGAATTTCTCATAGAACTATGATGAACAAACTATAAACTAATTAATTTTAAATTAATATACAATATTATCTATGTATTTTAATTTTTAAATATAGATTTTTTTTTAATTATGTTATAGCATAGATGTAAAACTTTTGACTATATTAAGTAACAAAAAAAGTAATTTTAATTCAAAAATAATATATGAACTATGAACTTAAAATACAAAACATTAATAAAAATAATTCAAAAATATATTGAATTTTTCATATGAGAGTGTAATTCAAAGAGTTTAAAAAAACTTAGATATATAAACATATACAAAATTAATTTTAAGTAAATATTGTTACTAGAGTCATTGTTTTCTAAACATGAATTTTGAAAACACAAATATTCTTTCAAATAAAAAATATTATTAAATTCTAAAAAATTTCACTTTCTCCATATATAAAATAAATTTGAAAATTTCTTCATTCATTTATATAAATCAAAGTTTAAACAACCTTTTGTCACTTTTTTAACTTAACCAAATAACTTCAAGATAGAAGATAAAAATATATAACTCTTTTTATTAATCAAAATTCATTCATATAAATTAAATTGGTTAGGCCTTTTCCTTATTTATTATTTACTTAATTAGAAGAAACAATTGAAAACAATTTCTTATTGTTAACGTCATAGGGTAAGTCCAACTGTTAAACATTATCTTATATATTTATTTAAATAATTAATATATTTTTAAAGATAAGATATTTATATTATTTGTGAGATGATAAATACGAAAGTATAAATAAATAACCCAATATTTAAAAGAACTATGCTATAAAAAACAAAAAAATTGAAAGGACATAAACAATAAATTTAAAGATAAGAAAATAATTCAATTTTAAAGTAAAACCAATATAATATATAACAAAATAATCACATGTTGTTTAAAAGATATATATATATATATATTATAATTGCATGAAAATTTTGTAAAATGTGATTTGGAAAAAATATAAAATAAACTAATGTGTTATGATATAAATATAAATTAATACTACATAAAAATAATTATTCATATTGTAAATACTTATGTTAAATATCTAAACAGAATGTACATTTTAAACCAATGGATCCCACTGCTATAATAAATTATATAAAAATAATTAGAGAGACAGTTGAAAAATGTCTCCAAGTATACACCTAGAGGCTTTGAGTAAATTACCTCATTCACGAGGACTTTAGTTTAAATTTGGAAGCGTACGTGAATATGATAAGGCATGTGCATGGAAAAAAAAATAATGTTTTAAAAAAATTTAAAAATTATATTGTTATAAATAAGCATACTTACTATCGATATAAAATAATTCCAATGTAGTAGCAACAACTTTTTATTTGGATCAATTTACCTATAAAATAATTTAAAATATTTAGTTTAAATATGTGATAATTATTTGAATATTTTTATAATTATTTTATAGTTAATTTATTTTTATAAAATACCATATTCAATCAGTAACAAAATTTGGTGCAATAATGCATTAAAATTATAAATAACTAATCAAATTATAGATTAACAAATCAATAATTTTATGAAGCACAATGTGTTACAAAAATTTAAATAAACGAGTTTATGACTATCTACTTTATTAGATTTATAATGATTTTTTATAAATTATATATATTTTTAATATTCGAAGTTGGTTATTTGCAATATAATACCATAAAATAGATAATAATAATAGCAAGTATTCTAACATTAGATTGTAAAGATAAAATATCCTATTTGATTAAAAAAACTATTAATAGATATATGTGAATATAATATTATTAGATTATAAAATATAAATTTTTTATTGTCAAAAAATTGCAAGTTGAATAAAGGCAATCATATGAAAAAGATAGTTCGAAGAAGAGTGTAAACGGAATTTTGATTAGCAATACAGCTAACCAATCTCAATATATTGTGGATAGACTAATAATAAAATAAATGAAAATTTTAAATTGATTGATTTTATGTTAAAGATTATCAAGTGTTTTTAATACTAAATCAATCCAGTAAGTAATGTCTATACTATTATTAATATGATAGTACTTATATCATGATATTCTATAGTTATATTATTCCTATTAAATTTCAGCTGTTTTAATATTTTAAACACACTAATTTATATCAATATTGTTAATATTGTTTTTTGACTTCTCATTTCATTATTTATTTTATTGACGAGGTTTGTTAAACTGAAACCGTTACTAATTGTGAATACAATTCTAAATTATCAAAATTTAAAATTTTTAATTCTTTTTGAAAAACATTCAATCGGTGTAATGCCCACACAATTGGATAAAAATATATTTATACAAGGAATATTAGGAGAGATTTAGGATAAATTATAAATCAAAGAGCGTTGTCCTAATTGAATCATTATCCCTAGGTATCATAATTTAACTTAATCAACGTCTCTAAAGTCTTAAAGTCTTCCAACTAATATAAGTGACTCCATATTTATAAATAGATACTACAACCCTTAATTAAATTGAACACATCACTACGCCAAGGAATTGTAGAAACAATTAGAAGTTCATAAGCCATGGACTTGCACTTCTTTGAGTAAGATTTAAAATGTGCATTTCATTTTAAGATAAATTTATATGAGTTTTTAATATTTCAATAATTGATTTAATAACCCAGCTGTTTCTTGTACAAATATACATACATACATACATACATATATATATATATATGCATATTGTGTTTGACTACTGATTAAACAGAATATATATGCATATATACAGGCGTATAAATCAGGAAATCAAGGAATAATAAAATTGTAATCTTCCAACTAGGGATTGGAATTAATCGTAGGAAATAGGAAAGGAAAATAGAAGAAAAAGATAGTGAAAATCCTATATGTCTGCATGCATATGTCTTAGTGGTATAAAATAAACATGTGTGTCTAAAGTCCATACCCTGCGTAGGCCATTCTCACACGAACAATCCTTACAATAAATGTGTGTGCATTAGACTTTGTCTATAATTTAGAATATATAAAGTAATAATGAGTGTGTTGAGTTTGTGAATGATAGGAATATAATATTAGTTATAATTAAAGGGTGATATTCAGCATGTAGTGTTGTTATTAAATATGAATTCAGTAGTCAATGAATCATTAGAAAAGATATTACGCGTTTACAGTTAAGAAGAAAACATCCGGCAAACTAGGGGAAGCATAAACTAGGGTCACTATACATATATTGCATATATTATGTATTTGATGGATGATAAATACAAATATGTCTGTTTATATCTTATATAGTTAACGGAACATTAAGAAAGTACTTTTAATGTAAGTATTTGTTGATAAGGATTAATGCTTATATGTACGAATAATCTGGGATTAATACATAAGTAAGTCACGATTAATAAGTTGTGATTATCAAGTGATATGATAGACCCAATGTATGTAAGGAATTAGAAATTAGCAGAACCATGAATTTAAAGGCTAAGGTTGAACATTTTAGACGTCACAATTACATAATATTACAAGTTAATAATTAAAAATAGCTGTTCAATTTAATCTTTCATTTTGATTATATGTTGAATAAAGATTGTTTTTATAGGATTTCAAGCATACAAAACAATTTCTCAATTCAATTATTTGAAGTCGGAATTTGGTAAATAGATTTATTTTTTTACTAATCTTTTAATAAGTGAATTCATCTTTATTTTATCTATATATGTTATATTAAAAAAATTATCTTTATCGTATTAAGTGAATTTTTCAATCTATGGATTCGAACAAAATAATTTCTATGGTTTAAATGATTTTTCTCTCTATCAAAATTACTTTTCTATTTGCAAACTTCACAAATGCTTTTATTACAATATTGTATGTGTGAGAATATTATTATAATTGTTTCATTTAAGGTGTTCTATGCAAGATTGAGTATTTTGATAAAGCATAAGAATGGCAACATATTCATGCTTTTGGAAATCGGAAATAATGTGAAGAAAAGAGTTCCGGCTTTTAAGCTAGTATAAAAGTTATACCAAATCCTCTCAACTAGGGTTTAAATTTCTTAATAGATATTAAAGATTGAATATCGAACCTTTTCAATTATAGTTAAAAATTGAATTTTAGACTTTCCTTAATTAGACTTAAAAAATTAAGACTCATAGTTAAAAATTAAAACTCTAATTAGTAGTAGTGGACATTAGTTGTCTAATATTTCATGAGCATGTTATTAGATGAATGAGATTAATTAATTTGTTTTATGTATTTGAATAGTTGATATGCATGATTTGTCTTATTAAAGTGTTTTATCTCTTCGACAAATTATCTTAAAATGGTGTTTTACGCTTTGTTTCTAATATCCATATTTGAGAGACGATTCATCACTAAAGATGGAGATGATGATCACTTTTGGGAATGGTAGTACAATGAAAGAGTTAGATAAGAGTTTATTTAACTATTAGTATTGGATTGATTTTTCTTCTTTTTTTTGGTGAAATCCCAAGAATGGGTTAGGAAGTAAAGATGTTAAACATTGCGGTTAATATTATTTAATTGAAGGCATGATTTCAAATTATTTTTAAATGACAATATTTATAGATTTTGTATGCTCTGCACATTGATTTTGGTACTTTTGAGTTATTCGACTTAAAAATACTATCATGTTACGACTTGAATTTAGGGTATGATAGAAATTGTGTTTGAATTTAGGCCATCATAATAAATGAGTACATATGAAAGCATAGGTTATGATACTATGCACACCACTGGAGGACCAAGTATGATATTTCACAAGTTGTATCCAAAAACTTAAAAATTTTGATCTAGGCAATTTGAATATAGAAGCTTCACTTATGATATTTGTCATGTAGAGCATGGAAGCCTAAGTTATATATTAGATAGATAGGATGTGAAAGATTATATCACGATCTTAGGCAAGTATGTTATGAATTAGATTATGATCAGAATCTATTACAATCTAAAATTTGGTTTATGATCTTTAACGAGTAGGTTATGACTGCCCATCTTATAATCTGAAACATAAATGAGGTGGAATTACAAATTATGAACTAGAATTATAGGCTATACTTGGAAAGAAATTCTACATACAATAAATCTATCAATTAACGTTATCTTCCATAAGAGTATCAACAGAGTTCTTTGTGAAAGTGCTTTATTAATATATCAACTATGTTTCAACTTAGAGTTTAATTTCTAGGACCTAACTCAGGAGTACATCTGTTACCCATTACGTGCTTTCATATGAACTTCAAAGTAATATATTTTATTTGATCATGCTCTAGTTGAATCTGATCTTAGTATTTAGATTTAAACTTCAGTCTTATTCATAGATATTAAAGAAAGGCAAAGTTGAATTTATACGAGCGAATAAAGAAAAAGTTACATTCTTTTCAATTTGATAAAATTTGATTAGAGGTGACCTAAACTTATAGAATTGAGTACATTTGATACAAATAAACTAAAAATTTAAGAATTTGAGAGTGTCTATATACTGAAGGACAACGGTGAACTTCACAAACGTGTGAATTTCATAGAATAAAGTGGACTGATTTTTATTTACTTGAATCTTTAGAAATTGTTTACGTGTTGCTAGAATGTTTTTGAGGAGACTACAGGTTGAAGGGTACTATTAGACTTTGGGAAAATGTAAATTTTAGTGGCTTACACAGTGTTGAATCAAACGTGGGAATTGATCATATTGAAGACAAATAAAAGGAAAGAGAATGATGCATGAATTTAGGGGTGGACAAAGTGGTGCCCTAAATCAGGATAGAAGTATGAATGAATTAATGAATTTTTGATAGACTTTAGAGGTGAGTGTAATAAAGATTATTGATGCAATGAATTAAGAACAGCATTGTTTGTTACAAGAGATGTGTATTGCGTGACTAAGAAATCGAACTTCACATGAGATAGAAAAAGTGTGAATTAAGTGGAACAGTTTAAACCATATAAGTTATAAAATGGGTATTTTCGATTACCAAAGGTGCATAGAAAGGATGGAGTAAAATAAGCTTACTAATCTTAACTATGAAAGGAAATTAAGAATGCAATATATGCGATAAAGTTTCTTATTTAAAGTTTTAGTTTGCAAAGACATGGGAATAGTAATTGTATATAAGAGTAAGGAGCACTGGTTGCCAAGGAATGTGACGAACTCTCATCGTATTGAAGACAAACCGGGAAAAAAAATCTACTCAACCTCACGAGCTCTATATTGTATTAGCCTTTACGAATGTACATTTCATGATGTAGACTTACGGTCAGTTGACTAACTACTTAGAGCATAATCATCATTTGGTTTCGATAATTACATCTTTTAATCTTTTCAATTGTTAAGGTACATCATGTTACAAGGACGAATTTTATTAGAGGAGAATGTAATACCCAACCAATTGGATAAGAATTATATTTATACAAAGAATATTAGGAGAAATTTAAGATAAATTATAAATCAAAAAATGCATCCGAATTGAATCACTATCCCCAGGTATGCTAATTTAACTTAATCTGTCCTAAAGTCTTCCAACTAATATAAGTGACTACATATAAATAGATGCTACCACCCTTAATTAATTGAACACATTAATTCGCTGAGGAGTTGTAGAAGCAATTAGAAGTTCTTGAGCATTGATCTGCACTCATTCACGAAAGATTTAAAATGTGCATTTCATTTTAAGATTAATTTATGAGTTTTTAATATTTCAATAATTGATTTAATAACCCAGTTGATTCTTGTGCCAGTATATGTGTGTGTGTATATATATATATATACTGTTGTTGATTTCTGAAAAAGCAATATATATACACACGCGCGCGCATATAAATTTTAAAATCAAGGAATATTAAAATTGCGATCATCCAAATAGGGACTCGAATTAACTGTAGGAAACAGGCAAGGAAAATAGAAGAAAAAGATGGTGAAAATCATATATGGGTGTATGCATATGTCTTAGTGGGAAAAAATAAACGTGTATAAAATCCATACCAGCACAGGCCATTCTCAAATGAACAATCCTTATAATGTGCCTGCGTGTGTATGTATATTAGGCTTTGTTCATATTTAGAATATAATGTAATAATGAACGTGCTGAGTTAGTGAATGAATGAAATAGATATGTGTGTGTGTGTGTACGTACACACAATATTATAGTTATAATTATAGGGTAATATCCAGCATTTATTCATGTTATTAAACATGAATTCAATAGTTAATGAACCATTAGAAAAGATATTATGCATTTATAATTGAAAGGAAAACATCCGGCAGACTTGGGGAACAATAGACGAGGGTCAGTACACTATATTACATACATTATGGCTATACTTGGGAGAGGAGTTTTTGCTGGATATGATGTTTGATAGTTATGTTGAGATGGATAGTATATTTGGACGAAATGATTTAATGAGATAAATAGTATAATTTATTTAAATATATGCATAATATATAATAATAATAGGATGATGTGATAATTTATAGAGATAATGATTATGTTATAGGATATAAATAAAAATAAATGTTAGTATATATGTGATATATATATATATATGTATATAGATATTGATTTGATTGTGAATATGTGTAATAATTGAAAAATAATTAATTAGCTATATATATGAGAGAAGAAAATTTTGAATTTGAATTTGAATTTATATAAAATGTTGTTGAATGATATGTTTGTTAATTTAAAATTTAAGAGAATATTCTTGAGTTGAAAGTTAGCTTCCAAACATCACCTATGTATTTGATGGATGATAAATATATATATGAGTGTTTATGTCTTATATAGTTAATGGAATATTAAGAAAGTAATTTTAATATATGTTTTCGCTTATACGGATAATCAGGGGTTGGTAGATATACAAGACACAATTTTAAATTATAATTGTCAGGTGATGTGAAGAAGCCAATGTATGTAAGAAATTAGGAACTAGTAGAGTAGTGAATTTAGAAGCTAAAGCTGAACATTTTTGACGTCACATTTATATAATGTTATAAGTTAATTAGAAATAGTTGTTAAAGTTATTCTTCATTTTGGTTAGATGTTGAATGATGATTGTTTTTATAGGATTTCAAGCACACAAAACAATTTGTCAATTGAATTATCTAAAGTTGGTGAGTAGATTTATCATTCTACTAATCTTTTATTAAGTGGATTCATCTTTCTTTTATGTGTATATGCTATCTCGAAAAATTTTGTTTTTATCATGTTAAGTGTATTTTTCAATCTGTGGCTTTGTACAAAATAATTTCTATGGTTTAAATGAGTAAGATTGAGCATCAAATTCTCTTAATCAAAGTTAAAAATTAAATATCAAACTCTTTTTAGTCAGAATTAAAGAGTAAGATTCTGATTAGTAGTTGTGGATATTAATTGCCTAATATTCCATGAACATGTTATTAGAAGGAGAAGATTAAATGATATATTTATGTATTTGAATAGTGGACATGCATGATTTGTCTTAGTAAAGTGTTTTATTTCTTCAACAAGATTTTAAAATGATGTTTTACATTTTGTTGCTCACATTCATATTTGAGAGGTGAATCAACGTAATGGATGATTAGTCGTTCAGTCGTTCACCAACGTATAAACTCTTGTAGATGACTTAGTTAAAGATGGGAACTTTGATTACTTTTAGGGATGTTAACACCCCAAAGAAGTTTATTTAATTATTAGCAGTTAGTTTTTTTTTTTTTTTTGGTGAAATATGAAGTAATTTTGGGTTGGTAAGCAGAGATGTTAAACATTGCAGTTAATATTATTTTATTGAAGATGGCTTCAAATTATTTTAGAATGATAACACTCATTGATTTAGTAAGTTCTATACATTAATTTTGGTATTTTTGAGTCTTTCGACTGAAAAATAATGCCATTTTAAAACTTGAATTTGGATCATGGCAATTGTTCAACTGCATTACGATGACGTGTCACTAACTCATGCAACTCCATGTTTAAAAGAAAACATTTTATAAATCAAGAAATTACCTATTCAAATGTTATAGCTAAAAATATTATTTAATATTGATTACATAAATTCCTTCCTTAGATCTCAATAAATTACTTTTAACACATTTTAAAAAAATAATTCTATAAATGAAGAAACAATTTTATACCAACCCTCTTTTTCCCTGCTTTGAATTTCAGTAAAATTACTTTCAAGACATATAAAAATGAGAATGTTCCATAAATTTAGAAATCGTGTTTTTAATTATTATTTGGGTGATCCTTTTTGAATGCGTGTTCCGTCTTCGTATTTATAATCTATTTCATCAATTATTTAGGTACACTAGTTTTTTAATTATGTGTATTAAAATTTCTTAATTCATGATTCGTATATTGTGGTAACTTGCCAAGTTATTATTAGATATCATAATTCATTCAACATAAAGTTTAAAAAGAAACATTTTGCATATCAAGAAAATTACGTTTTCAATTTTATATAATAATCGATCATACAGGCTCAACCTTCAATTTTAATAAATTGATTTCCAGTCATGCCAAAAATAAGATGTATGTAGGTATACGTACTACGATTTTTTAAATTCTGTTATTCCTAAATAAACTATTTCTTTAAAATTGATGAAGCCAACGTGCTTAAGTTAATGATCGCAATTTTTAATATAATATTTTTAGTTTATGTATTGCTATCTTTGATTTTATATTTTTACCCTTAACTTCTTACACAATATCTTATCGATTTGATTTAATTAGCATTTTTATTAAATATTTATTTTACTATATTCAAATTATCATATTATATGTGTTGTTATGTTAATTCATAATATGTGTAATGAAAAATATTAATATGAAAGATTTGATTTGGACTTTTTATAAGCTAATTTGATTTAACAGAGTTTATCACATCTTATTTGCAAAGCTTTTCATGCTAATTATTTCATAATTATTTACCATTTCGTTTTAAACTTTAGTTTATTTCTTTAACTGATATACTTTCTCTTTAGAGATTTTTTATAATTAGCTATTTATGTTTATGTTCAACATTTTATATTTGTTTTACATTATACTTGCTTTGTTAATGCACGATTCTAATAAACTACACCCGTAAACTTACCCCAAGCATTAATTATTCTTTATTTTCGAAACATTAATCTTATTAGGTTATATTTTCCTTTTTTATGCCTTATTTATATATGCCTGCATCTGGGATAATATTAGAAGAATTGATTATTTAGATGTTAATTGAGGTTTCTACCACAACATTTTTTTGAAACTACTTGTGTATAACTTCAACTTCCTGTATTCTTTCATAGGAATTTTCCAAACGTTATTTTGTTTTTCATACTACAAAATTTTATCCTATATTTTTAAATATTCCCTGTAGTATTATATTCAAATAATTTTATTGTTATTTTTTTAATCAAATAGTATATTTACTCCTTGCAATCAAAATTTCGTCACTCAGTCATTCTCAAGTAATGACGGGCCCCTAGCGAAAACCCGTTTGTCCAATAGATTCAAAAGTGACCCAATATTTCTTCTTTTCTTTTTTTCATTTTTTGTTTTTACCCAATACAAGCTGAAATTGATTTAAATACATATCCATATATTATATATTAAGTTTATAAAACTGTTACTTTATATAAATAAACATCATTACCCTCATTTTCAATTTTTTTATTATCTGTCATTTTCTTACTCTTTTCTACTAACCATTTTAATTTATATTTTTTCTCAAATTTCTTCTCATTTCAATTTTTTTATGATTCTTTATTTTTGAAAAATACTTTTTATACTTTTATGTTAACATATTTTTATTTATATTACTTAAAATATAATAATTTTATAATTTATAAACAAATTTGCACACATATAGCTACTACTTTACTCTTATATATATATATATATATATATGCACACACATATTTTATTACAAGTCATTGGATACACGTGTGCCCCCATACACATAATTTATTACAAGTCATTGGATACACGTGTGCCCCCATCTGGGCATCACTATCACCACTTCCCTCTTTCAAGAACCGTAAACTTCAAGGTAGTTTAAGTCGACAATGAATGTCCTAATCTCCATGGGAGCAAGTTCAACTACAAGCGTTACTGGATCAATGGGTCCTCCTCTAACAACTTTGGGTTCTTCTGGGGGCCCGCCTTGTACCCTCCACTCCAGTCTCTT
This sequence comes from Avicennia marina, assembly GCA_019155195.1. Lineage (NCBI taxonomy): Eukaryota > Viridiplantae > Streptophyta > Magnoliopsida > Lamiales > Acanthaceae > Avicennia > Avicennia marina. Next base: position 14,479,437 of record CM032765.1, read on the forward strand.
CTTCTCCATGTCCGCTCGTTCTTGGTTGGCAGACAAACTCATCTCTGTCACCTTTATGATCTGACAAGACAAAGCATTTGGAAAACTCCAAATCAAATGCACATTACGAGGCAATTCATGGATAACTTCCCCAGGTTACGGGCTACCGGCTAGCTAATGCGCGTAGACAATCAAAAATTGATGTTTCGCCGGGCCTAGCAATTTGACTTCAATTACCTTCTTGTCGGGGAAGAGTTTCTTCAGTTCCACACTAGTCACTACCGAGTAATCTTTATCTTCTCCGGACTTTGCACATGTCAGAAATACATGAGAGTTTGATCAGCCGAGGCAAATGATTAAGAGAGAGCCAAGAAAGTGAATGGAAAGTAAGAACAACGTTCTCTGCAAACAAAACGACCGCACATAATCAAGTAAAAGATTGCAGCAGTTCTTCATTTCAACATGTGCACCTACCAAATCTGAACATAATGCCCTTTGTGGAACACTGACATTTAAATAGATCTCAATCCCGGATATGCGACTGAGTTCACATAGGTCATACAAGTAACAAAGATAAGCCAAAACACTAGTTCAACAAGCAAGCAGGGCACATCAGATTTGTATTCCAAGAATAAGTGGCAAAAGAATCACAAAAAAGCGCATTGATAAGGGGCCATAGGTTATGATAGTTCCTTCTGTACAAGACATGAATACTGAAAAAATTTAAACAAAATTCAAGATCTTTTTAAGCTAAAGATATTAAGGATATCATAATGACGTCCCTTGGTGCTTTGTATTTGTAATAAATTGGGAGATGGCGTGAAACTCATGCCAGTTGTTATTCCGGGCTTAAGGCTGTCTAAAGTCATGTTCTTTGGGACTTAACACAAAATCAGTCCTACGTTGCAATAAAACTCATCAAAAAGGGAAGAGAAACATATGCCAGTTTTCTTTTTCATGATCCTCTGCAATCCCCGTTTCAAAGAGAACAGTTTGTAGAGCTAGATGTATTATCCATCCAAAGTTCCATCAGAATGCTATTAGAGAAACTTGGAAATTCTTTATCAGTTCAATGATGGTAACTACAGATTTCTGAGGCACCGAAAGGAAAGAGTAACATAATTTAAGACCTCATATAAGTGAGCCAAGCGAAGAAGAACTTTGCCACTTTGAAACTCCTGCAGTGTAGAAAAAATGGTTTGAGTTCTAATTGCGTTTCCATTCATCTACATAGCATGACTCAAATACAGGTATTCAGCTATGAAAACCTGGAGAGTAATCACTGCAACGTTGTTTGGCAAACTATATGATTGATCAATAGCTGAAAATGTAGTTGTATGAAAATCCATCCAATTATTTCCCTCCTGCACCAACATAATTATTATCCATATTCACAGTACCTCTTACGTTTATACGACAACCTAACTATCATCTCACCTCTTGAGAAAATGCAAGAAGAAGTGGGGAATAAACCTCTTGCCCAAACATCCGGCGCCACTTGGCCCCTTCTCCCCGTGGATCGATTCTGAGATAGAATTTCCCTTGAATCTGAAAGGAAAGCACCAGACTCAGAAAGAATTTTTAAAAAGCATTTTTATGAGCTGGGTCATTCATTTGCAGATTGCCGTAGGATGATAGTCAGGAAGCTTGTTAGAGAGGGGGGAGAGATATTTTAGATTTCATGTTTCATTCTTTCACATGTGAATAAGAGATACAACAGCCATATATATACAAGACTAGAATCGATCAAGATCCAAAAATCAAGTTGATTAGAATCAATCATAACCAATCAATTAAGATCCCTAAAATCAAACTATTTCTAAAATCAAGGTAGTTGCTATAACAACACTCTAAATCTATATCCTATACTCCACTCGAGCTGGAGCATATAAATTGTATGCACCAAGCTTGCCACATATTCATTTGAGTACCTCTAAGACTTCAGGAGACAATAAGCCAGTTGATCATTTGAATTAACAAATTGATTCTCAATTACTTTGGATATGAACTTTTCTCTAACAAAGTGACTAATGCATAGCATTTGTATTGTGATTTCATGGTTGTCATGTTAGAGAGACTGAAAGAATTATTGCATACTTTATTATGAAAATCCTACCTCAATTTATAAAGTGAGGTTGGGTAAATATTACAAAAGATTCCAAATATAAATTAACTACTCCTATAATGTTAATCCTACTACATATGAATTATATGCTGGTAATTCAGAAACAAAATATAACTAGACACCTAAACTGGGTAGCATATTATAAATGTAAATAAGATATGTACAAGTCATGCAGCGCATCCCAGATTTCTTTTGCAGACCTGAAAATCATGATACCAGCACTTAGTGATTCATCCACGCTATTCAATAGAAATTTCATGGCAGAATAGCACATGTGGCCCAAAAAAAGCTTGAAGGAATGGGACCATATAACCAAGTTCTTTCCATTCACTTTAACAGTGGTTCCAACAATTTTTTTTCCTTTTTTCCTAAGGTAGCCATAATATCAGAATGTAACAATAATTGGCCCAAAAGTATCAGCTTGTTGGTGCCCAAGAAATATGTTGTGGCCAGCCCAAGAAATGGTTAGACCACCTGCTCGGGTTTCACTGCACAAGGTGGCAACCGAAAAAGTGGGCGCTGTTAACATCATGATGAGGCACAAGCCAAAGCAGTGACGTCGTAGGAGGCAAAAATCAAAGGCGCTCACCACACCACAATCACAAAGTGACAAAACTCGAGGCACTGTGACTAAGGTTATGCATTCCAAGCAATCAGCGGCACAAGGCATAGGAGTTATGGGTAGTCTGGATTCAACGCACTGCTTTGACCAGAGAAGAGTCTGACAAGCAATATTGCTTGGTGCAACAGAGATGTCAGATGCACCCAAATAGAGGGCGTTTGAAAAGAGAGGATGGTCAGTGCAAAGCTTGTGAGTTAATCGTCGGTGGCAGGAGTGTAGCGGTGCTATGAAGGTTAGGATTTCTGAAAGGAATAAGGAGCTAGGGTTTTTTACCCCTTCAATCCAAATTGACTTTCCTCTTTTGGGTTTTTTTTAAGGAGATTGGATCCCTTTGCTCTGGTAACATGTGGAAAAGAGTCTTCTATTGTTTTCTAACAATCAAACATATGGTTTGGCCTCCAAACATATAGTTGGAGGTCTCCACAATATACCATACAGAGATTTACCTACTAAAATAAAGGTACAATATCGGTACAAAATCTGCCTACACAAATAAGGCAAATAAAACTAAATCAGGCCCAAATATTCTAATAGATATCAAAATCTTATTTATTACAACAGACAATTCCCACTTTAACAAAGGCATAGTAAAGGATGGTACCATTTTCCAAAATTTACCTAAACTGGGATGACTAAACAACTATTAATTAGCAAGTGATCATCTACTACAAAACAAGTCACTAGTGTTGGCAAAGAAAGGTGGTAGACCTTTTGACTCAAGCCCTGCATCAATCAATCATCCCATTACTGATCTTACACAACAGTTGATTCCTCATCAAATGTAACTAAACATTTAAGAGGATGATAAAAACAGCAGAAAATAACAAATTGAAAGTACAAGTGGGTATATAAATGACAAATTCAAGTCACATGGAAGGAAGAGGGTTGGCTTGTCAATCCCTTGAGCTTTAGATTGTAAGTCATCACAAAGAGTACTGCTTGGTAAAAAGCTAGAATTACTAAATGGAGAAGAGATACTGATTACCAGAAATATAATATGTGGCAACAGAGTTGATTACCAGAAATATTACTTGTTGGCAGCAGAGTCTAAGACCCATGGACCAAGAGAAGGAAATTGAGAAACACAATAGCTAGGATTACCCATTTGTACTACTGAGTAGTAAGCACAAAAGATTACTTGGCTGCAAAACATTTCAAGAAATCCTCATAATCAGTCTTCATGTTTGAAAATCTTAACTCTTCCAAATTTCCATAATGCTTAGATTAGATGACATTTGCCACCTGTGAAGGTCATCCATGCAAATTCCAACATTGATCTTTTGTGTGTCCAATCTTTTTAGAATGGTCATGACAAGGAAGGTTTTCTTTTGCTATTGTAACCACCTCAAACACAGGTACTAGCACCACCTGCTCTTTGATTAGATTGAGATGCCAAGGCAAATGAATCTACCACAATAGTTTCTGCAGATGCTTGTGCTTCATTAGGTATTTGTAGTAGTCAGGAAAATGCTGTAGATAGGGTAGAATTGTGGGAATAGCAAGAATCTACTCACAGATGGCAGAATATTGTGTTGGCAAAACCCAAAAGAGCCAAATGCATAAAAATGCACCTCTTTGATTGAGTGGTTCTTATCGCTCTTCGTCCTTTAAGGTGGAAATTACAGCTCCTTTCATTGAGATTTGGGCTTTTCACAATTCAACCCCTCAAGTATCGAAAATTACGCAGCTTTCTCTTTAATCACATCTCCAACTAACAATTAAGTCCATCTAGTGAGCAGAATGTCAAAAAATGATGACGTTAGCAAAAAATAATATTAAAATTCAATTTTAAACTTAGTTGACTTCTAAACCAGTTAAACAATAGTTTCTAAGGGAGTGTCTGTAAAAAGCCCAAACTTCAATGGAAGACACCATAATTATTCATATAAATCATAATTCATGAAATATATTTTTTATATTTTATGATAACACAGTTCAAAAATATAATAGAATCTGAATTTTATATTTTTAAAAAACATAACTCTTTATCTTCAATTGTTTAGAAAATTTAAAAATTATAATTAATAATTTAAAATTTATAAGGTAGAAAATAAATTTTCTAAGCACTTTAGACATAAAATTTTTTAAAAAATATTTTTATACTTATAATTTATTCTATTAAATATTTTTGTACTTTAAAAATTTTATATATTTTATACTTTTTATAACAAAGGCATAACTCTAACTTTTTTCTAGCATATAATTAAAATAGAATAGAAATTTTTAAGATTTATTTTATACGAGCATAGAAATTTTATTTTCTAACTCATAAAAATAAAATTCCAAATTTCAATTTTAAAATTTCCTAAAAATGAAAAAATAAAGATTTCTATTTTATAAAAATTATAAAATGCAAAATTTGTTGTTTATTTCAAATATATTATCTAACTAATGAAAATATATATTTCAAGAATTATGTCATAGAATAAAATTTTAAATTTTAATTTAAAAAATATTAATTTAGAATATCTTCCAATTAAGATATTATAATATATTGTTTGAAATATATAAAATATTTCAATAATAAGTTCTATAAAAATCATATAAATAAATATTTATATTTTTAATATATAAACCCATAAAAATATAAAAGGTATACCTAAATAGTTTCTCAAAAAAAACATATAAGAAATTTGATAATAAGAAATACAAATTTAGAAATTTAAATTTCAAGAAAATTTACCATTTCAAAAATGTAAAATATAAAATTTTATTATTACATAATAGTTAAAATTTTTAAGCTATATGCTTTTTAGAAAATATAAAATATATTATATGTTTTGAAATAAAATGGAGGAAAAAATTGAATTTTCACATAAATTTTTTGCTGACATCATCAATTCCCGACATCCTACTCACTGAATGGACATAGCTATTATTTCAAGATTTGAATGAGGAAAGATATAAGTATTTTCCCAAATTTTTGGGGATTAATTTGTGAAAAGCCCGAAGCACGCATTGCTTTCTACCGCATGGTTTTAAATGAAATTTTACCATAACATTCCTCTAATTTGGAACCGGTATGGAATTAATTCAATTGTAGAATCATGAATAATCATTGGTTCAGCTGTGCCTATAGATAGAGTAATCTAGACTTCTACATATGATACGTGAAACAATTTTGAGGATGCTGTAATTTTCCATCCTTTGGTCCATGGGTAGAAAGGTCATTTCATGCAATTTTGTGTCAACTTAGTCAACTAAGAAGAGGTAAACGTAATTTTCCATACCTAAAAAATTGATCTATACAAAGCCCAAACCCAAGGAGAGGGGGCCATAATTTCCCTTCTTTAAGGGGTACAACAGGCACAATAATCAAGACTGGAATCAGCCAAGAACCTAAAATCAGGCTCATTTCCAAAAACAAGCAACTTACTATAAATAAACAATAAACCTTGAGATATTCTACAAAGTTGAAATAGAGAGAGTAGTTTGCCTTGAATTGTTCATATACTAAAGAAAATATTTCTGGAACAGTAACATTACCATCAAACCATTGCAATTGTCAAGAACACAAACTTCTTCATTAAGTGCCTCCCCAACACCCCTAGAGTCATCATTGAGCAGCCTCCTACACAGCACAAAACAAATATATGAGCATATAGATATCCTAAATGCAAACAGCCAACAAGTAGACCAACCAAAATTTGGATATTACACGTAAAGAATAAAATATAAATGTACCTATGAAGCATCAGCTCTATTTGACCATCCACCAAGCTTGACCCACCAACAGCACGGTCCACCAACACAGAAACTTCCATAGTTTCATCCTCCAGATAAATTCCAAGATTTATCTACATAATATAAAGATTTTAAAAGGCATTTTGGAACCCCTAATAAATGGCATTCAGCACACACTTAAGTAGATCAATGCATGTGATTACTGATGACATGAAAATATCACCAAAGTGCCACAAACAGGTAAAAGATAACTGCTAAAGTTTTTTGCAAGTTTCTCACAACATACAGGGTAATAATTTCCGGAAATTGGTTGGTGTACTTCCAGGTTCCAATCATCTCTATAATCTCGAATCTGCATGGAAGCAATTTTAACAGAATCACATAAATAACAGGTAAATTTACCTTGCTGCTCCCTCTCATTTTTTATCTTCATCACAAATCTCAAAACCAAAGCTCAAAGTATACCCTTTTAATGAAATCACGCCCATTTGAATCTGTATAAAAAGTCTTATTTGTATTCAAGGAAGTGCTTATTTGAGTGATTATTTCCTTCCCAAATCCATCATCCACAGGTATGGGTCCAATCTGAAATTAGAAATGACACAAGGAAATCCAATATGTCAGAGTGTAATATTAAAACCTTTTGAATACGCATTCCACACAGCTCAGTGTAGGTAAACTTACAGTAAACTCAACTTCGGCATGCTCCTTCCCCTTGTAGACCCTGGTGACCTGCACAAATTTGTTAGTACTAAATCTAAAAGATATCAAGACAAAGATGAGTCAGTCTGATGAGGAAGAGCGCTTTATAGCATGGTCTGAAACAAGAAATTACTTGTGTGACGAGTATAAACCAACTAAAACATAGTTATTTTTTCTATCATTTTCGGAAACAAAGATGAATCAGTTCGATGAGGTAGAGAGCCTTATAACAAGGGCTGTGAGAAAAAGTTACTTGTGTGATTAGCATAAACCAACTAAAACATAATTAATTTTTCTATAAATTTCAAAGTCGACATAAAATTAGCATAGAACGTGACAAGAAGAAGGAGTCCGGGAATGGTAAGGTACCTGATATAACCATGTATTAAGCTGCTGGTGCACTTCATCCACTAATGGACCACGCAAAACAGACAAAGGAACCTGGAATAAAGAGCACAGCAATGTATTTCATGACGTAGGATCTAAAACATTTGAAAGATATTAAAACATAGATTACAAACTACTAGTTAAAAGAAATTTGAAGGTGTAAAATAAGAACGACTAAGCAAGGAGCTTACCTGGCCTTCATGTCTAATTGGGAATGTACCATTTGGACGGAAAACATAAGCTCCAGATGCCTTCAAACAAGAAGCAATGATCAAATACAATTACCAGTCTTGGGAAGCAAAAAGAGATGAAAGTAATATCATTATTCTTCTTGTTGAATAGTATCCCAAAGCTCCTTGGCACTTGCCAAAAACATGCATGTATCACATATAATTTTAGGAACCATTGAATTCCATGTTCCAAAGCATAGGATCTTTTGGTTTGGGCCCTGCAACAATTAGATGGGTAATCTTTCGTTTCCTTTTGACAATTGTGCATGTAAGTTTGAGATAATTTTATCCATCCAACCCATATGCTCCCTGAATGCTCTGCAATTCCCCAGTTTGTTGAGTTCATATTTCCTCTCTTGATGATGACATGTTAGTCGACATTATCCCATACATTTTACTTGAAAGAATTTCTAGACGATGAAGTCCAACAAGCAAGAACAATTTTTTGCAAGAACACGGCAACATATATTAATCCAAAAAGGAAAACCAGCAACGAAGACTAGTACACAGGTTCAGCAACTAAGGCTGCAATGTACAATGATACTAAGGACACACCAACAATATAAAAGAATCTATTTTTCAGTGATGAAGATTCGGCTATTTAAAAATATTTGAGAATATTTTGTTTCCTAGATAATAGAACTAGTTGAGAATATTTTGTAGTCTATTTCCTATTCAGTATAATTAGAATTATTTAGGGCTAAATTTTACTTGCACATTTTTGTATTAGTCCCACAATACAAATTGAAACAACTCTGTAGCAATGAAATACGACATCAAAGCTGGCATATCTTGCACCTGTTGGGTTAAGGGGTTAGTTATCCATCGAGATGGGAAAACCTTAAATGCTAATTAGTTGAGGGAAATATATACCATTTAAAAAAAGGGAAAAAATCTCTAGTCAAAGAGGACTTCTGTCTTGAACCCCAAACACAACACCCATCGTTGCTACATTGGCCACCAAAACCCTAGGCCTATCACTGAGCGCCATCCAGATCACCTCTATTCAGTATTAATGTTGAACACATCAGTGTAGTCATCTGAAACATTAATTGCAGCAACCACTCAACACCACCTAATTTCTGCATGCATGTACTATCCATTTGGAAGATCAAATTGCACAGTTACAAATTCTATCTCAACACTACCGCGACACCACTATGTAGGGCCCAAAATATCCACAGCCATCCCATCATTCTGCTACTAGAAATTTCACATTGTGCAGCCAAAAATCAGTGTACTATACAGTTTGGTTTGCAATTACCCTCGATTTCTCCTCTTCTTTTGTCATTGATTAAGTTTTCGTATCTTTGGGAGTGAATGATTTGGTGGAAATGGGAGTTTTGGACTAGGAGTTAATAGGTTGCTTTAGTTTTTTTCGTTACCATGATTAATCTTCTGGTCTGCTTTTTATAGGTTAATTGTCTTTTTAGAATGGCTATGAATGAACAAAAGGGAGTTATTGGAACCACTGTCAAATAAAATGAGAAAAATTATGCTCTACAGTATCAAGCTTTCAAGTTATTCCTTGGGTCTCATAACAAATTGAATCACATATGTTCTGGTATCCAAAATTTTAAAGGTAGTGATTTTTCATCCTGGAAACAGGTAAATAGCATGAAAGAAGCCATTGCTTCAAATGTTATGATCTTAGAAACAATTTGAGATGCTTTATATGAGAAGTATTCTCAAGAAAAAAATGCCTTCAAATCTTTTGAGTTGTTCGAAAGAATTGTTCACATTGAAACAAGATGGACAAGACGTAACCATTATTTTGCATACCTAAAAGAAGTTACAGATGAACATTTGTTATATCATCCATTAAATTAAGATCCTCAAACTCACAAGACCTAATGGGGGGAACTTTAGTGATTAAGTCCTTTTTCTTGAGCATTTTCTTCTCTTAGTTTGGTTAAAGACTTCAATAGGATTGAAAGAATCAAACCACACATTACAACTAAAGAAAGGTCCTAATTAATAGTATAAGACCGATACAAAGATATCAAAAACAAAAACACACTTAACATAATACTATTCCTCTACACTAAAAACAAACCATACTAATCTTGTAAAATAGGAAACACAACATACCTAGAACACAAGATAGGCAACAATATATATAAAATATTAATCAAAATATTTTCCTACAACACTCCCCTCAAGATAAATATGGACAACTTCTAAAATGTTCAACTTAAAGTATTTTCAGCAAACGCTAATGAAGAAGTCACGCTTCAACACCAATAGAGAAGCCATGCTTCGTGTAATACTTGATAGGTAATATCAAACACAATCCATAACGCAATAATGGAGAAATCATGCTTCAAGTGTCATCATAGTTGATTGAAAGCCATCTTTAGCTATCATACTGTCACTACTTTTCTCGAATACATGATTACAAGGCACAGGTTTGACATCAAAAGTCTGAAAACCAACATCATTAGTGACAGCAAGCACTTGAACTTCAAAAGAAAGTCTTTCACGATATCTACACAGACAACACACTCTTGGAAAGACACTACACCTACAAAGGTGAAACAATAATCCTAACACAGATAACATTAGCAAAAATATCTATGACAATAAAAAACCACCCACATAGGTCACTAACACTAAATCATACGAGTACAAGACACACTTTTGTTAGCCACTAAAAACTCAACAGTACTGTTTTAGATACAAGAACCCAGATAATACAAACTCAAACCAACACAAAGCACCCCAAACACACGTAAACTAAGCCCACAAAAAATCCAACACACTATATATAAAATGCAACCCATAATCATAAACATTAAACACAAACACAACAATCAACCCACAACAACCCGTTTAGAACAGCAACACATATAACCCTAAGAACAAAGGCCCAACTCAAATTTAAACCAAAAATATGAGCCTAACATAAATACTAAACACCAAACAAAAGCCTACAATGTTATGACCCAAAAATAAATACAACCTAAAGCAACTAAGCCTAAAGAACTCATGACCAACAAAAGCACAAGACACAGTTTGGGCCATCTTTGTTCTTCTTCCTTCAGCCACACATGGTGCCAGCATGAAACAAAAGTACAAGAAGTGCAATGGGTACACGCTGCTAAGGTAGTGCTTAAGGTTTCTCAGCACATCAGTGCCATTACACAGAGTTGCAAGAGCAGAACCCAAGACAAGGGCTCATAATGGTAATTTGGTGCTTAATGGTGGTGCACCAAATTAGCGCTAAGATTGTGCAAGATATAAGGTGCATCCGATAGTAGGATGGCACAATGGCCTAGGCTATTGAATATCTAACACAATTGTGGCAGAGTTCTAGCCACTCATAATAGTAGCGCTCTGCAATGCGGCATCAGAGATTCAAAGGAGAGCAACGTTGAAAGGGCGTTGAACATGGTAGTGCAACAACTAAGGTTTGACTTTAGCAGCAAGTAAGACATCGGTTGACGGGAGAGCGCCACTCAAAGTGGCTAATTTAAAGTTTACATGATTTAGTAATAATTGAATGTTTGGAAACAGATTTTAGAGTATCAAAACTGTTTTTTTTTGTGGGGAAAAAACACAAAGAAGCAGGATTGTGCCCACTTTGATGCCATGTTAAGACAATTAGAAGAATTAAACCATACATTACCACTAAAGAGAAGTCCTAATACAAAGATACCAAAAGCAATTACAAACTCAACATAATACTATTCCTATACACAAAAACAAATCATACTAATCCCATAAAATAGTAAACACAATATACCTAGGACACAGACTAGATAACAATATATACAAAATATTTTCCTTCAAAAGAGACCAATTGTTGGCAAGTGACAGTCAATACTTCCTCACCTAGCCATAGGTAAATATAAGCCTATTTACACCCCCTTCCCCCATGTTACTAAAAATATTTTCCTGGCAAAACTCCAAATCATAGGTTAGGAGGAGGCTATGGAAGTGAATTTGATGCAATTAAAGGTCAATGGCATTGAGATTATTGTAGAATAAATAATCATGCTTCTGAAAAGTGTTAGATAAAAAGTTTAGGAAAGCTAAGTGAGATAAACGTATTTTTATTATTTTTAGTAAGACTAAAGAAACAACTCCAACATCTTGTGAAGATTACAACAAACTATTGCATCATTCGACTGCTAACAACACTATATATGTGAACTCTTTATCTAATGTGGCTAGTGCCATTGCTCATAAAATTGCAAAAAATGAAGATGATTGGTGGCAATTATGATCAACTATGAACGGCCTTCCATCAATATTCAGTAACGCATGATTTTCAATCGCTTGACTATTCTATTTTAGAAACCAGTGACTGCTTTGATTACTTTATGCACTTCTATAATGAAAAACATAACCACCTGTCTATTGAAGTATGCTGGCCTTCCAAAGTTATCCACATTTGCCATTTGCTATATTTTATTAGTCCAATTTAACATTCAAGGAGTTCAACATGTTCAACTTAAGAAGAGTTTAGAATATTTAAGACTATTTTGTTTCCTAGTTAATAGGATTAGTTATTTTGTTTCCGTACATTTTTGTACTAATCTCATTGAAACAACTCTTTAGTAATAAAATATGCATTAATTCTTTCAATCACTGTATCAAGCTATGAAGACTTAAATACTTCAACAATAAAGGCCAAAAGATTAGGGAAAATTCTTTATTCTTGGGATCCAGCAATGAAGCAAAACAGAGGCAAGTTATAGATTTGGAAAACAAGTAAAAAGTGGAAGTAATGAAAGCTCAGTGAATTACAAAAAATGAAAGTAATGCAGAAAAGAACTGAGGGCTCTGGTGCCAAGGGAAAAAGGAATTGTATGCTTGTTACTTATACAAGATTCCATCCCTCAATATATAACAAGAACAGTTATCACATTGTTGTAAACTAAACACCGACCGCAAAATATGAAACCTACTACAAAGGAAAAAAAAATGATTTCTCCCCAATACACTACTATCCAACACTTCTCAATAAGCAAATGGAAATAGCAGTAGAAAACATAAATAGCACTAAATGTTCTTAGAGTGAGATGAGAATACCTGGAACACTCTATCAGTACCGTTATAACCAGCATAATAACTGTATGATTGCTCAGTAACTGCCGTGACCTTCACCAGTGAAGCAAAAATGAACCAATCAGCATTATATGCATGAGTAAGTTCATGATGCCATCTATTTTACCATTTCCCAGTTATGCTGTTCTATTTTAAGTTCTACAAGGTCATTTTAGAGATTTTCCTCAAGATGCAAGCCGAAAAGAATGATCAAAACAAAATGAAGTATGTGTTGTCTATAAAAGATGTAGGAACACTCTTATTCTGAATATTGTGAAGTTAACTTTCAAGAGTCAATTTTAACATTTCAAAAACCAACTTACTGAGGTTTTTCTGTTTGTATAATGTATGAGCTTTCCTTCACTTGCTGAGTAAAGTAGCTTAAGATTTCCTTGACCAACTTCAAATGTATTACCAGCATGTTCTTCTGATGTATGGATTGTTGAGACAATTGACCTGGATTCTGATCAGAAGTTATGAAAAAACAGAATCACTTGTATCATTGCCAACTCCTGTAATCAAACCAACTACAATCATTTCTACCTGTCATTTTTGCACTGGAGACAGCATAAGTGCTGAAACCAAATGGTGGCACTGATGCTGAAAAGGCAAGCCAATATCTTGCCAAGCTATCGGCCGATATACCTAAATATGCTCTGATATGATAGTTTACTGTAAGTAAAGAGAAGCTGGAAAGAGGCAGAAGCTGAGATTCAATTTCTTTCCCAGCAGAATCCAGAACCACTAAATTTTCAGAAGAAACCTGCAAAAGATATCTCCAATTACTTCTATTAACACCAATAACAACCTGAAAAGCATCAGATTTAATATTCTGGGTTTAACTAAGGAAACAAAAGCTTAATGCAGCAGTACCAAAGCATCTGGTAACAAGAGCATCACACAAGTTACCATCCTTGTCATATCTTTGTCATAATTAGCAAAAATCAGATTTAATTAGTTGTATGATTTGGTTATCTGGTTACTAGTGAGGAAAAAGAAAAGTTGTAGCTCCGTCAAAGCAATCCATCAACAAAATGAAGCAGCTGCTCCACAATCATATCAAAATACATGTTTAAACGTAAAGTAGGTCAAGATGGACCATTGTAATGCAACTCAACTGGTCAATCCATGGATGCAAGCTTCTGATGTGTTTTTTGTAGGATTGACATCCAATAGCAACATGTTCAAATGGGATTCTTATGATATCATCTCAACTCCACTCCAACCAGTGAAAAGTATATGGTTAGGACTTCATTTACAATCATTGGCTTCGAAGTAAACAAAGTCATCAACCAACAATGAAAGAAATTCTTTCGTAATTCAAGAGTTGCCCCCATGCTTTACCAAAATAGCATTTCATATTCTCAACAATATAAGTTGGTCTTGTTTGAAAATGTGGGCATTTACCAACATCGTGAGGTGCTCAGAGTCAACCAAATAGAACCAAAGTACTCACAGGAATGCGGATGACCTCCTCTCTTTTCCACCCTAGAGGATTGTATGCTATTATGATCTAAGATGTTAAGGAAAAACATAAAATAAGAGCAGTATTAAAAAATATCCAATAAAAGGGGGGTAAAAATCAAATGGATACCTTTGATGTTAATAAAGAAATAAAATAATTATTCTTACCAAGCTTTTCTGATCAGTGAAATTAACTTCCAATGGAGGACAATAGCTTATGTTGAGCAGAGGACACTAACAAAAGGTCAAATCAAGAAATCAGAACAAACTAATTTTTTCTACTCTAAATTATCAAATATCAAACTATAAAAAAGAAAGGTAGTTGCTCATAGGTGGTCACACAGGGCAAAATCCAATACTATTCAGATAGTCAATGGGTGGTAAAATGTATTGCCTGTAATCTAGTGACCATTTAATGACTATGAATTGATCAACCACTGAAGCAGATAAACTTACATCTCATTCAAGCAATCATATGTATTAGATTATCAAGTAATAGTTGAATACATCACCAGATATTCAGGATATATCTTCAAGAATCCACAAAAACACTAAGAAATAATCTTGTATTGTAACTGGGAAATTAAATGAAAATTTAATAAGGAATAAACGCTGTGCAAAGCAGAGCTGTATTGCCTGCTGAAGTTCAGGGACTGCATCTCTGTACGTAGAATTCAATCTTGAGCCTATTAACGTGGCCAAGGATGACGCAACCACTTTCTCAGCCTGAAAATTTTAATCAAACAGCAGAGAAATTCAGCTATATATGTTGAAAGCAAGTAACATATCTCCCAGGCTGGTAGAGTTAATGACTGCATGGAAACAAGCATATGCCACTGATTAAACAGTGTGAGTCCCCTTTCAGAATAATAAGGCACAGGCAATGAAACTATACAGCAAAAAATTGAAGCTTAAGAGAGATTTACACTGTCTGAGTGTTTTCCAACCTAAACCAAGACTCAGAGAGGTACCTCTTTATAACCAATTGAAAGTCGCATTGCATAATCAGCAGCCACATGCTGCCTTTCTGTACCACTAACCGCATCATGATGTTGCGCAATGGCCAAAGCATCAGCTAAGGCATCTGTGCTTGGCCCAGAACCATACCTGCCTTTGAAGAACTCCAATTGCCTAGCTGCCTGAAATTTAAATGGAAAATTAAACCAGGTTATGGAAATATGAGCCAGGAAGTTTTATTCATACACACATTACCATTATGAAGTAGTGTGAGTATTAACACAAGAACTTACTAAATAATAACCACTCAGCATTCTCACATATCCTTTCAAAGCTGGCCTGCTGGTAAAGTAGCCCGTCCAGTATGCATTCTCCTGATCAGCATACCTGACGAATATAGAAAAATTCATAACATGTTAACCAGCTTTTGTTAAATTTTCAGTCATGAGATTGCACTCACGGGAAAAAATCGCCAGTTTTCAGAGGCCATTCCTTGGTTGCTGCATATTTTGCATCTGTGTAGATGGATGGTGAGGAATATAAAGCGTTGACACGCCCATCCTAAGAGTGGGCAAAAGCAGGAACCAAGAACATATGTAAAATTCAGCCACAAAGACACACAAAAGAGGGCATATGTAAGATCAATAGGAAGAAGTGAAGGGAACTACCAGATTGACATAATGAATGAATTTATCCATCTGTCTAAACCACGAATTTGCATATTGGTAACGAAAATCAGTTCCCATAGTCCACATTACATGATTTGTCCTAGTCAGGTTTGCCTGAAAGGTAAGAGGGTTAAAAACCAACAAAAAAAAGCAAAAATGATATAAATAAGAATGTGACAACTAAAGTTTCACACATCCAAGTTGTATTTAAAAAGATCATCTGATATGTTTCTAAATGTTTTATCTTCACTGAATTTGAATTATCAATAAATTATAAACACACAAAGGATGATCCTTACAATAGATGCAGCACAAATATGTAACTTCAGGTTCCAAGTGATGGCCAGAAGCCACAATAATCTTACATCATACCTGTGCTACAGCAGCTGCCACAAAATCATCCACTCGCTGTTGCACATTATAATCGAAAAGCAGACCATCATCCTGAATCCAGCCCTTACATTCGTAAAACATTCCAGAAAACACAATCAAGATTATAGCTCTTTCTTTATATATGACATTCACCTGAACAGGAGCAGACACATCGTTTATTTCAAATGTAAACCCATCTGGAGGTTCATAATGAACAGGGAATATCCCTGTGAATATCTGGACACAAACTCATGACAGAGAGTCAATATATGTGAGACCAGAAAGATCTTCCACAGGCAAGAAGTGCACAATTTTAAACATGAGAAAGTGAAAATAACCATCAGAGTACAAGTAAACTTATCTAAAATGATAAGCATGGATATCCTCATAATTACCTGAGAAGACGAACTTAGCGATCTTGAGCCCCGCCAAATGACCTCTAGAGTTTTATCACTCCTCCGCTTAGCTCTATCTTGGTAATCAATTCGAGCAAAAAACAGCGAGTCCAACCCCAGCTGCAACAAAATAATGATGTAGCAAACTGGAATCAAAAAATGTCTCTGCTGTATAATGAATCATATCATATGCGGCACGAGGACCCTGGAAGTACCATTTATTTTTACTAAATTATGTTACATCACATAAGGGCACAAAATATCAAGCCATAAAATGGATTTTCTACCATAGATACCTCTGCACCAAGCAAATAAGCCTGAACAGAAGAATGTCCAAAGGGATCAATCTGCCACCCAACCCTGGGTTTCTTGCCAAATTCATCAAGGATAAAACGATGCCCTAAAGTTGTCTGATCAATCAAATCAATGTAATGCGTGGTTGCCTCATCATGCATGCACATACCCCCATTTCTGAAGCACAAATGGATACTGTATAAATAAATGATATAATTTCCATGTACACAAGAGATTGCCAAACATCAATATAAATGGAGGCGAAGGGTGAAAGGGAACACATGAATTCAAGTTGACCGGAGTCGACAAGCTGCTTGACTTTATCCTTGTGATTGTCACTCTGCTGTCTCCACCATCTCTGAAAGAATGCCTGGATAAAGAAGCACGGAATGAAGGCTTGCTGAGATAAAAGCTTGCGAGTAAGCGCAACAAATAACAAGGAAACGGGAGGCAGAAAAGAAATGAAAAACTTGCCATCTCAACATATATGAACCTCCTATTCTTGTCATCCAACAAAGCAGAGATCACCGAATCCAAAACGTTCTGGACACAGGCTCCCTGACCGAAAATAGAACGAGTTTTAGTTGATAACAACTAGGTTTAAAACTGAAAGGAGGCGGAAAGTAGTACCCGAATGGAATTATTGGCGCCGACGTAGTACTGATCGACAGTTTTGAGCCATCCGACGTCGTCGTGGGAGTGAGGCACCAAATGGACATTGATTTTGGTCGGTGAAAGTCCCGATGTGGTATTGTAAGCTATGTAGTTGGAGTCAACTTGCAGGGATAAGAGTATTCCGGCGAATAGTGCAGCCAAATAATAGAACAGAAACTGTTTGAGTTCCATTGACCCACTGAGTCTACTCCAGAGAGGAGTTGCAACACAGAGGGATGGTGAATATAATATCCAAGAGGAGTGTGAGCGTCTCCAGTTCGATTATCCCAACTCTTTCTTCGCTTGTGCGAAAAGTGCAGCCCCGCCCCACCGATTATCTTCTTCGCTTGTGCGAAAAGTGCACCCGTTATTTTAGGTTTCAATCCACCACGAGCTCACAAGTCACAACCCATCAAGTTTGGGCTGTGGGCTGTGGGCTGTGGGCTGTGGATATTGACGGGTTATTTTTCCTTGCTTTCATTAATTAATTATAGTAGTTTTTTAACATAATAAAAAGTTAATGACAACAACATTAATAGTAAAATAAAAAGTTTTATGTTTGGATTTAGTTTTATATTACACTTCAAAATATCACTCTTTATCTCTTTCTCTCTCTTTTTTATATTATTGTTAAATTTTTCGGTCAAATTTTCATCCTCCTAAATTTGAATCTAAACATAAAGGTGACTTTCATTAAATTTATACTTGTTCAATTATTCCAAGTAAGCGCTAAAATGACATGGAGTAAATGCTTATAACTCTAATATAATCAACTATATGTTGAACCCACATCGCAACCTCTCTAAGGGTACAAGATTCAAAAATCAACTAATCATCTTATTTGTAAAATTATTAACCATTTGTAAAATTATTAACCGCAAGTCTTCAAAAAACATCAACACAAATCCAAAACAATTTTTGTATTCTTATTTTAATAATTTAAAACCACTAAACATAGAATATTTGTTATTCTCAACAATCCAGTAATAAATTTTTGAACAACAAAAATCGTTATGGTATAAAAAAACATCCTCAAAACAAAAAATAAAATTAAAAGATAAAGCTTTTCTATTAGAATTATGAACGGATCAATGATTTCTTACCCTAACGCTTTCAAAAAGATATAAGTGGTAGAAATTCTATTAAATCCCCTTGATGGAAAGGCTTATCCTGACGGAGAGAGACTTAAAATACCAATGCCAACAACATAAGAGCCAAAAGAAAAATTAATATATAATTCGATGTTGTGTTATCTCATCTGTCCTTGACCATAATATCTCTTCCAAATGCATCATTAATTATCATCATAGTCATCACAAACTTCAACCATGAATAATGATAAAAAAAAGTTAAAAGAAAATTAGCTCAGGATTAGTGCAAGCACAAGGCACATCCATTTATAAGTTGCCATATTGATATCTAATGATAAAATTGTTTGTCTTGCCAAAATGGCAAAGTGATTGATGTCTAACTAAAATTAAATTTGCTACTACCATAAATTCATCCTCAATTGCTAAATAAAGCAACTACAAATTCAATTAACCAATTACAACTAATAAAGCCGTTTCCTACACTCTTGTGCACCGCAAAAGCAAGCCATCTGCTGTAACTGCCCATCAGGGCCTATGACGCTATCGAGGGCATACCCATAGTCATATGTAAGCTCCTACACAAAATAATTTGATGTTAAAAATCAACCATTACCACTTCAAGTAACTACTCTAATTTTAGATACATTAAATAACTTAATGCAGCAGCTTGTAGGCACAATAAAGCACAACCCAACAAATAGTCGGTCATTCATGAAAATCATGGATTATTACTAGTGATACTATTTCATACTAGATCATGCAAACAAGAATAAATTTACCTTCAGTGGTGGTATATTATCTGCAGCAACTAATACAATCCGTGCAAGTTTGATATCATGGTGACTGCTCAACATACACTGAACAAATAAATTTGGTTGACAGCTATGATTGATGAACCTAGCCACGTTACCAGTGTATCCAGCATCAATGCAAAATAGCACATTTTCTGAGATCTCTTCACCAACTTTTTGCAAGTGGGATGGCAAGCAGACATCCCGTAATCGGCTCTATAGAGTATGAAAAAAAATAATCCCATCAAAAGTAAACTACATAGTAGAAAATTCAAGAAAAAACACAAAACCATTTCTTGTTGAGTCATCGTGCCAAGACCATGATTAACTTCATCCAAGTACAATTCATATGCAAACATTATCCAATAACTAACACATTTCAATCTTTCAAGCAAATTCATAAAGATACATAAAACTAGATTCAGGAATTTCAATCCTTTTTAACACTAAGTCGAGAGATGGATCCACCAATTTACAGAAGCAAAGAAGGGATAATTTTGTGACATCCTAAAATAAGGAAAACACAATAATACCTTTGATTTGATCCTCATGTATGATACAAAAGCTTGGCAAGTAAAAGAATTGTATCACAAAGAAATCTGAAAAAATAATAAGCGAATGGAATATATTCAAGCCTCAAAGCGCAAAATATAATTCTTACAGGAAACTTGCAATAAAATCTCAGCGAACCTTACCAATAATATCAAGACTTGTACTAACATTAAGATATTCTATATTTGCAAACAAAGAGTCAAGAATTATAATTTCAATAGAAATAGGAAAATAAATCAAATCAAATCTCCAAACGAAAACAATATCAAACTAATATATAATTCCATATAAAATTGGTGGAAAATGTTATCCCTAATATCAAGAAAAAAAATCATTGTCATCAAAGTAGGTAAAGAAAAAAATCAAAAAGAAAAAGAAAAAGCAAAAAAAAGGTTGATCCTAAAATGCCAAATTAATCAACATAATGACAAATAAATCACAACTCCTCGTTTGCCACAATCAAGTGGGCAATCAAGCACAACACCCACATAAGAGCTATACATCAAGCCACAAATCGAGCAAGCAATTAACCAGCAACTTGCTCATCCAAAATCTCACAAATCGAGAAAACAATTGACCAATAGAATATTGTTGTTAAATTTTCAAAAGATTTGTTTCATGTCATACATTCTAACCTCAGAAAAACATGTCACTATCTTACTATTGAGGCTTAAGTAAAAGAAAACTTTATATACGTGGGGTGATGGTGATGCTTGTCATAAAGGCCACTTTTTTTCAACTTAGTTTTCCTTTGCCAAGTTTGCTTCTAAACCACTTTCTTGAAATCTTTAAGTGTTTGGCAAAACATATGTTTAATAACTTATAAGATTATTATACATATAAAATGTTTTTAGAACTTATAATTTTTTAAATCTTATATTAGAAATAAACTAATAAAGTGTTTAAATAAAAATAACAAAATCATCTTAAAAAATTTTGTGAAATTTATGATTGCAATTGATTACAATTTTTACATAATAATTATAAAAATAAACTAAATATCATTAACAAAATATTATTAAGGATATTTATGTCATTTTTAATATATAAAATAAAATAATTTATAAAATATTTGAAAATAAGTTGAAAATGACCAACCTATTTTTAAAGAGCTTGTAAGCTCAAAAGATCTTCTTTTTAGAATTACTAAACACTAGGAACTCTAAAGCTCACTTAAACACCTGCTTACTAAAGAACAAATTTACAGTAGTAGATAAGACACATATTTTTAACTCTTTTACAAAATTTAGGATAAAATGATAATAGAACACAAGTGGAGTGGGAATTCCTCCCCCATCCCCCAACCCATAGCTAAATACGCACCACCTTTCACCCCATCTTCATCCCAACTTGCAAGAAAAAAATGTTTAATTTTATTTTAAAACCTCACATAAAAATCGATATATCAAATAAATTTTTAAATAAGTTGTCTTCAAATAAGAACACAATAATAGAAATTATTGAAATAAAATAAAATAAACAACTCAACAACTCTAAATTAAATGAATCAAAACTTTAAAACTTATTTTGCAACACAATTAACATCTTCATCAAGCAATGTAGCAATGAATGTGATCCTCCTTCAAAACATGAAAATAGTCTCATATCAAGAAATAAAAATATATTATAAATGTTGTCTTGTTTTAATATTAGAAATTACAACTTTTACTTACTATTACTTCATTCCACAATCCAATGTAGCATACATCAATGCATCCAAGGTATTGTAATGAAATTTACATTGATGATGTTTAACTTCCAAAGGTGCACAATTAAACTATACAAATTTTCATAATTGATTCATTTTCTTGGATTTTTCTTTTAATTTTTAGTGGAATGATCAAATTAACAATCTGATAGTTTATAATAAGTTTTATAACATTGAAAATCATTAATTGCTAGTTTATAATAAGTTTTATTAAAATAATATATATTGATATTAATCTTATGAATAATTTAATCCATTTTAAGACAGAAAAATCTCCAACCACTCCCGTCTCAACATCTACCCTATTTCTTGATTCGCAAGTTAAGTGCCCATGGAGACCTATCCCTGTTGCCATGTCTAATTTAGGATGTGCACCTTTTGCTTCAAGGGATAAAAATGAACTTTTGCAATACTATACAAACTTTTAGTTATTTTCTCTACCTAACAAAATAGCATCCACATCAAATCATCAATAACATCCAAATAGAATAACAGAAGTATCAATGTTTATTATGCCACACATCACCGCATCATAATACTTTCCAACAAATAGAACCTTACACTGTTTATTAACTTTTAACAATTCTATATCTTTCATACAACCTATTTTGCAGGGGTTAAGGTGCTTCTCAACAATCTAATATTTTTAAAAGTTTCTTAAAAGCAATATTGTAGCCACTTCCATTATTAGTAAGCCAAAGACATTATTAAAAATCCGACAACTAATTCAAGAAATTTGATACCAATGTGACCGTTCCTCTTGCTTGGAGATAATAGTTTGCAAAACATAAAGGCCTAAGGTTAATGCTCCACTATGTCGCCTTCATATCACCACAGACACAGAACTAATGTGCTCACTTAACAATAGTCCACACAATTGTTAGATGCCACACCCAAGCTCTAACACTTATGACCGTGCACAGCTTTGTGATTCTCTAGTGTCTGAAGTCTAGTTTTTCAAGAAAATAAACGATAAAGTATCATCTCTTTACCTTATGAAATCTTATTATTGCCATTCTTTTCAATTGTTGGCAAGTTTATTTATTTACATTTGTTTATTTATGAGTTGTATTTTTATTATTTTCTACCATTATCTCTAATTCAAGGTAAAATATCATTTAGAGTTTTCTTTCTTTTTTTTCTTTTCTCCTAATAATTTTCTTAATTTTTTAAACAATTCTCATTTCTTTACTCAATATAACCATTTTCAAAATATATATAAAATTTATAAAAGCCAAAAATCTATTTGATGGTATTTTTCACTAATGTCTGGTTTTCTTTCAAAATCAATACTATTAAGAAACGATATATGATATTTATGGACATTAATATCTAATTTGTGCACGTTAATGCACCCCACGCTAACAACTATGATTTTAAAGCCAATAGTACTGTTAAAATGAAAAGAATCATAACTTGATCAAAACATATTTAAAAAGTTATTCAAAGAACACAGTGTTCACCTCAAAATGCATGATTATTGGCATTGTGATAAATCCATCATGCATTGTTTAATTAGAATAAAAAAGGCAACAGAGTGCAACTCCAACTTTAGAAAAACAAATTAAGCAACAAATCAAACAAATGTTCCATCAATAAAACACTTTTGTAAGATTGACCAACAATTTGTCTCACATCAACGCATTTTGACAATTTTTGCTATTTGTTTTTTAAGTTACACATAAATCTAATAATTAAGGTTCAAAATGGTCCATCGAATTCCAAGAATTCTCATTTTTTAGCTATCTCTATAGCTGGAATTAAATGACAACACATTGATTGAGGACAAATTCAAAGAGGATACAATAAAATCCCTTAAAGAGTTAAGAGTAACAACAAAAATATGTCATAAAAGCATTTTAAAATTAGTTAAATATGACATGAATTGAGAAGCACAATTTCAAAAGAATTAATATTATAGCTAAATGAGTAAATGCACCTCTCTTCCATCTAGGCCCTTCATTGTCTGCAAGCAGTCAATGTCAAAAACATAACTATTGTCAGCAGTTGGGTTTAAATCGTTAGTTCTCTTGAGAAGTCCAATGTATTCGCATACAGGTGCCCCAGATGGTATGTAGTCCCAAGATCTAACACCCCACCCCTTCATTGGGGTGCGAAATACCTGTTCATATCAATGAATCTTGAAAAACAAGAAAAAAAATTTTATTTCACAAAAAATGTAAGTGGCGCAACACGAACTATTTTGCATGCTAACCTCAAGACGATATCTAAGCCCTCTTTGAGAGGCCCTATTGACACATTTTGGTCCGCAACCACAATTTGGACCACATTCAAAAACAACTGCTTTTGGTTCAACTAGTCTAGAAAAGGAAATAAAGTCAGAAATGTAAAAGAGAAAACCTGAAAGATTTGGTGAACTACACTAAGATATAAGAGTCAACAAAAAGCTAGTACGTGCCATCACATGATAGTATCATTTATAATGCATTGTGTTTCAATTTTACTTTCTTAAGGCCCATTATGTCAAATTCGTTTAGCAAATCAAAGAGCCATAAGACAAACTAATTGGTACAAAAAGAGACATATTAATTAAATCTTAAACACTGATAACCTTTTTGTGATTCAAACTTTTCCTATTCGACTTTACATGGTCACTTGTCTCTTAATATTTAAAATAAAGGCAAAAAAATAGTTAGAAAGACATTAACGTCTTTGATGACTAAAGAAAAACACATATAAGAATAAGCAAAAAGAGATGAAACCTACCACTCCAATTGTAATGAGGTATGTGAACCTATCTTAAAAATCTCAAAAAGATTAATTAATTGTTTTTGCCTTGCAAACAATTGTGTGGTCTAATCCAAATATATAATTCATTTGGACACTTACACATCACTTTCTAGTTTATACAAATTGATATTTTCATGCCAATACACAATTTAACAAATAAAAATTAAAAGTTGTGCTTTCAATTTGAATCAATCACAACATAAATGGCAACCTCAAAAGAGCCACAAGCATTCTATTCAACAATATTGTATAATAATAAAACTCAAAGAAAGGACTTAATTTGCATTAAATTTTTTTTTACCTTCCGCCATTATGTTGCACATATGGGAAATCACCTCCATTAAGTTCTACACAAGCACAACTTGTTGGATCCTTACATGCATCTTGACAATTACATCCCAAGGGAGCAATTGTAGGGACACGTATATTCTTGCTGAATTTAATATCTTTGATGTAGATAAAACCTAAATTTTGACATTAGAAGTTAATAAATGTAAAATAAAGGTATTTGCACAATAAAGCAGTCATATTAGAAACTTGAAGCAAAAAATTATCTAGGGATCATGAAAATAGTATAACTAAATTTGAGTGAATGTGAAGAAAACATGTCAACCACTATTACCCGACAATAGTTTAAAAGACAGGAAACAAGCCTAAAGAAGAATCAGAGCCAACCTAATAAGAAAACAGGTATGTAAAGCCTATTTCAAGGTTGAATATTGACAAACTGAATCCTAATATATTGTTTATCCTCTCCCTAGCTTCAACACTAAATAAATATCAAAAACATACCCCTTAATGATCTCTTGAAGTCCAACTTATCAAAATATGCTGATATCACTTACAAAAGCCCAGATCGGACTTCAGATTTGAATAAAAACTTTGTAACGCTCACTTTTGAAATGTTAATAAGAACTATATAACAATTAAATTAGACAACTAACTTACCTGCTGGTGAAATTGGCGGATCATCAACCAAATTAGTAACGGGGATGGGAATACACTCTAGACCCCCACTAATATCTTCACACACCAACCTTTAAATAAGAGGAAAAAAATTCACTGTACAACAAGTGAAGTATGAAGGATCAATAATGATAGAATGAAAAAATGGCACATTTACCCTCGTATTTCTGATATTGATTTAGGAATACGACCTCGAGTAAAATGGACCTACAATAGTGAACACAATCTTCCTTCTTAATACAATTTCTCTATATGTTCATATGTATTTTTCATATTTTTAATTAAATATTAAATAATAAACTCATGTATCAGCAACAAAGTTGTTCAACAAGTATCAAAGCTAAACTAAATAAAAAGTCATTAGTTTGAAAATCAACTACCACTAATTATAAAATATATATAGATTCCATGTCCAAATTTAAAAAAACAAAGATCACCTACATGTAGAGGAAATATTCTAACAATTAATTATTAAAACATAGACCTCGTTATCAAATTAAAACTTTTTGACAAGAAAACATTTAACAATAAAGATTCTAAATGAATTTTTAAAAAGTAGCAGACTTGTAAAGAAATGCATAAAGAAGACATACTTCAAGTTATTGTAAATGGATCAGTTCTATATAACTATTCAATATTTGAAGCCTCCAAAAATAGTCATTATTTCTAGGTAAGAAAAGGGAACAATAGGTAAGAATGCCCACTACAGTAAGAAAGGATGCAGCAATTTTATATTACAATTATGGAGAGATATTATATGAGCAAAAGGAAAATTTACCTGATCTGTTGTCAAAGGTGGTTGTCCCTCAAGCCGCTTCATTCGAAATTTATAAACTGTGAAGCCAGAGACACCCTTTTCAGCCCAATAATTAACAACCTTCAAAATAAAAAACCATCCATCAAAAAAGACAATTAGAGAACACTTGATCAATATGTATTCACTTCAATCCAAACGTACAACTACCTTGTACAAGCCATCATATGTGTAAACCTTTCCTGCATAGCTATTTTGACATTTATGTCCACGAACTACTCTAACAGGCACTGATTGCTCCATACAATTCTGCATAAAAAAATAAAATGAAATAAAAAAACCTTGAATTAACCTAGAATATTTACAATAACTCCAATTCACAAATTCTACATAGATGGGCAAGATCTAATCTAACCTAGCTCTAATAAAGATAGTACAGCATGGTCAAACCAAAATAATTTATAAAGTAAATGATGCAAGTACCAACGAAAAATTAGCATCCGACAGCACAATAATTAACTTGAAGAATTCTTGCAATGAGAAGATATAAGATCACAATAAAGCTACAAGTTTCAATCACCAATAAAATAAGAATCAACTCTACATTAAATATATTATCAAAAAGCATATTCTAAAAGCTTTAATGCAATCCTATTTTCAATTCACTATATAAGTGGCAAACACAACAGCATTAATTATTTAATAGAGAATGACATTCAAGTTAACATAAATGGCTTCAAAATGAAAAAAATAATCAATCACAGTGTACAACTCACACATGTCGCAATAGAAACCCTCACACGAGCAACAGCATAGGCTTGTTAGTTCACAAGTTAGTGCGTCCATGACAATATAGGAGAATATTTAGTTTTTCCCACTTGCATTGAAGAAGGCACATAAAATGGTAGAAGAACATAAGACGTGCCTTAAGTCCTAAATTGCCTCTATTCATCACTTGATCACGAAATTGTCGTTTATCACCAAGCAAGTTGTTTCCCCCTTGACCTGTGTACACAATTTCATTGCAATTGTCTAAATCGTCCTCATACTGGCCAGATAAAACAATGGATATAGCAAGTGGTAGCTTGTACATGTTTAAACCCTACAAAAACCAAAGGGAAATTGAGAAAGTGGTTAATGGATTGGGCATCTCAATGTCCAAAATCCAACAAAACCAAAGACAATGCAATTGAATAAACCTTGCAAACTTTCAGCCATAATAAGGAAGAATTGTTGTATTGGATGCATACACTTATTATGCATTGTTAAAGAAAAGAAGATTTTGGAAGAAAATTCTTTTCTCGTTCTTATTACTGTGAAACTCTTAGTTCATGGGTCTTTAGGATTATTTTATAAGACATGGTTGCATGAAATTATCATTTTAATTATTTTACAATGTCCTTGTCATATATCATGGGTATTTATCCATCAAAATAAACATGTGATTATAATTAATAAAATAATTCATCCCACCTAATCATATAAAATGACATGGCCTTAGTATTAGGTATTATATAGAGTACATAAAATGACATTAATTCCCAAAGTTGGGCATGCTACATTTCCACAAAACAAGTTACAAATTACTACACAAGTTTTATTTTTGCTAAAAATCTAATTCTAACACTTTCCCTAAAATAGAAACATGTATGCTAAACATGTTCCCCTTGTTGCAAAAGTCTTCAAATTTTTTTCTCTAGCACCTCAATAAAATATATACAACTTACTTCGATCGTGGAGTGAACACAGTGCAAATTATTCCAAACATAAAATAAAATTTTTCATAAGTTTTATTTTTACTATAAGTATAATTCTAACATGTTGAGTATAAGAGAGAGGGGAATGTAATCTACCAAGATGAGATAAAATGGCGGGGAAAACATCCATAAACCAATCTTGTAGATAAGAGATAAGGGTGTTCAAAGAATTAAATTAAAACTCAACTATTTAGATCTATCTAGATTAAGTCTTTATGTTTTAATAAGAATCTATTGGATTAGTATGGTTGGAAATCTAGTTTATCTTTCTTAGCATTCTAATTTATCTTCATCTCCATAAATACAGTTAAAAAATTGATTGTTGGGACTTTTTAATTAAGGAGAAAATTGCAACTTTAATTCTTCCAATTTCTCAACATGATTTCAATGCAATAAAGCATTTCTATGTGTCCAATGTTTTACGATCAAAATAATCTACCAAAATTTTTCCCAAAATCTTAATCATTATTTCTAGCTTGCTATCATATAATATACATGACTAATATTACTACCTACCTTGATTTATTGTTGTCTACAATTCTATTTGTTATTAATTTTAGTTGACAAGCTACTTATCACAAGTATTATGTGATTGCTATTTGCCTTTTACTTCAAGAACAACTGTAATTTCTAACTGTTTGACTTGTTGTCACACGCTTCTAGCTATCTCATACTTATTATGGTCTAGTGTCTATATTATCTACTATTCTACTTGTTGATTTCTAATTATTTGTTTGAATTTACTCATTCAAGTTGAGCATTTCAACACAATTTCATATTCAACTTGAGGGAAATTATCACAAGAATTAAATTAAGACTCAATTATCCAAATCCATTTAGATTAGGCTTCTATATTATAATAGGAACCTACTAGATTATCTTAGTAAGGATTCTAGTTCATTTTGTTAGAGCTTTATTTATCTCTATTTTCATAATTTGACTTTATAAATTGAGTGTTGAGATAGTTTAATTAATGGGGTAAAATACTTTTGTATTCTTCCAATTTCTCAAGAAAGGGAAAGTGACTGATCAATATTAACATATAGCATCATCATTTATATAAGCAATATAGTCTGCCAAGAATAGAATTAACATACGAATACATATGGAAATATAATAGTTTTCCAAATTTACCAATTCTTTTCTCAATTTAGTGGAAGTTTGCCCGATAAAATTAATTCCATTCAGCCAATGTTGGTGGAAACCCAATACAACCATCTCAGCCCGTGAAAAAAATTGATGGCCAACATCCACACCTGCAATTGCCAAAACATAATCAAAATTTAGTTACATTTCTTAGAAATTAAATGATATAATAAATCTTAGTATAATTTACATAAAACTCAAATAATTAAGAACAAACTAAAAAATATCAATGGCAATGTTTGTTTTCATTTTACGCACAATAGTACATGCACTTCAATTATTACAATTTTTAAAATTTTATCTCTTTCTCCTTTAATTTTACACAATGTTTGAGAAAAATACTCCTAAAACACATTCATTAAAACCAAAACAAATTTAACTTACACTTTCAGTTCTGGGTTTATGTTTTTTGTATGTTCTATGACAAATCTAATAGAAATAGGCCTAACTATAAGGATGAAATACTGCTAAAGGCACTAGCTAACCAAATTAGCAGTGGTAAAGTTAGGTGATTTTTGAGGGAGAAGCAAACACTTGTAGAGAAAATTCAATGTGAAGTAAGAGCAAACAAAGTGCAAACTATGTATGCTCAATCAAAATTTCCAACTAAATGATTTATGTTCCAACTACACGATTTAGATTCCGAAGCTTAATGTCATTACCCTCATGACCACTTGACCCCCAGCATTAAAGAAAAGATTTCATTGAAAAGATATTAGACATCAAAATTATTGACACAATTTCACATGTGTGATATCCCATAATGATTTAGAACAACTTTTGAGAAGATGCAACATATAGTCCGCAAAGCATAGACACAAACCTGGAATGGGACCAATTCTTTTCTCTGTGTATAAAGTAGCATTAAGCCTCATCATCTGCCAATGCAGATACATTAAGTAAAATGATTGTGCATATATTTTAATGAAAGGCAACAAAATGAAGCAAATTAGGACAAAGGTAGTGTGGTAGCATTTGTACTTGTAAATTTCTAATATAGACATTTAAATAAAAAGTAAGTATCAACTGAGGCTATCTACCAAGTTATTACACACAAAACATAGGAACTTGATTTAGATAAAATTTTAGATTGCTCAGCCATATCATTTTTTTATCAGGAATCAATTAGCTCTTAAAATTGATTACTTCTAGCTTTCAAGCATATGTTAAAACCCTTCTTTAAACATCCCAATTGACAAATGGTATGTGTTATATTACATATTCTCTATCTGAAACAACAAAACTAAAAAAACAACAACTAGTATGCGGAGAATTATTTGATACAGGAAACAAGCTAACAGTATGAAATTTTTTAATTTCCATGGATCAATGAGATTGGTCATTCATATGCTAGTGTATCACCAAAGAAACACTTTCTAGTGCAACTAAAATACATGCCTCAGATATAGCCTTCAGATCTGGTCGCTTGGAAGGCCTTTTAGTATATTCTTCCACTGTTTCTCGTCTCTGCAAATATTTCAACTAAACAAGTTAGAAAGCTCATCCACTTCCCTGTTGAAATCATGAATACAGCCATGGGTATTCAAATGTGGATGTCTTGATGATGAATGAGTGATTGCCATTGCATATCTTTAAATACAAAATAGCGTGAGGCAATACAATTTCAAATCATAAGCATTAGAGAATACATTGTGAGAGTAGAGGGTAATATGTCATCTGTAAACCTTGGATTTTGAACCCTCTGTGGTTGGTTTTGTTTCTTGATCAGCTTCCTCTTTAGCACATCTCTTCTCTTCGACCTAAAGCATGATAAGAAAGACTCTGAAACACTGTTTTACTCCAATAATAGGTGATATTTGAGTAGGATTTACATCATTAATGAACAATTAATGGTTAGGAAATAAACCAATAAACTAAGCCGGATGCACGGAGTCCGAATACACTTTATCTGTCAACCAGGTGTGATTTAAGACAGTGAGCGAGCTATTAATTCATATTTTACATGTTAATTCAACTTAATCAACATGACGCAAAAAAAGAAACTAAAGGGTTGAAAACTCAAACTCCAATATAACCAAATAATCAAAAATGAAACGAATAACATATTCCTAACAAGCATGCTCAGATACCAGAGAAGTTTTGCTGGTCAATACAACAAGCACCTGAATAAAATGGAGGTAGTATTTATTGAATGTGCGAAGAGTCTCCGTGACCATGGTATACACACTCCTTTCAGCAGACACAGTTTTGCCGGCAAGGTTGTCCGTAGCATCGACCAACTCAAGATTCCCCGACGTTAGCTGCGGGCGGTTATTAGTATGAGGTAATTCCAACTTTGTTTTCTTCTCGACCCGATGGTATCTGTTGGAGGTGGAAGCTGCCCTCTTTTGAGCAGTGGATGTTTGAAGCTCCATCTTCTTAAGGCGTGCGCTAGCTCTCCTGGCGGAGCCAGCATTTTGGGAAGATGGTTGGTACTTCCGGTCAGATTGTTCGCAGAGCACCATGACTAATGGGCGTACGGAAGGACGGGAGTGGGAACTGGGAAGTTGAAAAGGATTAAAATTGTTTAAGAAGAGAGGAAAGGGAAAGTGACTTTTGCATATTCATGCTCGCATCAGTATATACAACGGCAACACGTATAAATAAAGAAATGAAATAACATATTTGAATTACAGATTCCCGCCCAACCATATATTTTTATAAAAAATTTATTTATTCTCAACACACTCTTTTAGTGCACGGCAAAACAACTTTCAATGCATAAAATTATATAATAAAATATTTTTTATTAATTAGTATAATTTAAATATATCAACGTATTATAAATTATATCAAACTTAAATGCTATGTGTAGGATAGGAGTTTTCATTAGAAATAATGTGTTGGCAATAGTTATATTGAAATGAATATTATATTTAAAATAAATTTTTTAATAAACTAAATAGTATTATTATTTGAATATATATATATATATAAAATATGTAATAATTATTGATTAATGTGATAATGTATAAAGATAATAATTATATTATAGGATATAAATAAAAATAAATGAAAGTATATATATGATACATATAGGTGTTAATTTAATTATGAATAGGTATAATAATTAAAAAATAATTAGTTAGTTATATACATCAGATATTGAAATTTTGAATTTAAATTTAAATGAACATACTGTTAAATTGCATATTTATTAGTATAAAGCTTGAGATGATGTTTTAGAGTTGAAAGTTGAGTTCCAAACATAACCAAAATACAAATTTGATAATTAATAAGATATGGTTCATTATTTATAATAATATATATAAAACTATTTAAATTTAAAATAGATGGAAAACTTTTAAAAAAAAAGGCTAAATGGATGGTAAGGAAAAGTATGGAGAAAATAATTTATTTTAAAAGAAGGTGGAAAATAAACAAAGATATATTTATATAAAAAAAAAAGATAATTAATGATAAGCTAGTTTCTATTTTAAAAACAAAAAAGCAATTTTTCTTCATGACTCAAAATCAATAATAATAAATTTAAAATTAAATGAGCACATTCAGTTCAATAATAAAAATTCTATTCAACTTAAGTTGTATGTATTCATGTGGTGAGATTGCAAAATGAGTGGTTTGTAGTTATTAAATTCACCATCTTGTCT
The DNA here is from genome assembly GCA_019155195.1 of Avicennia marina. NCBI lineage: Eukaryota > Viridiplantae > Streptophyta > Magnoliopsida > Lamiales > Acanthaceae > Avicennia > Avicennia marina. Next base: position 14,512,149 of record CM032765.1, read on the forward strand.
ATATATAGCATATTTCAGTTTTTGTATTATTATTGTTTGTTAAACTGACAATTTATGCATTATCATTATTTCTTGACATATCAAAGATGAAGTGTTAATATTATTTTTGGGATATATGTCACTATAACAAATATGTAAAGTACAAAAGTTGAGCGTCAAGCATATATATTCAAATAAGACAAGCCATCAAAAAAAAGGTTAAGAGCATATTAAGAACAATCAATAAATAGAGTTCATTCAAAAGAAGTGTTTGAAGTCAAGTTAATTTTATATATGATCAATTGATCTATTACTTGATCAAATCTTTTTTTGTGCCAAACTAAGTTGTCACTCAAATAACAAGAATTCTTAATTTATCCCATCAAAAATTTTATATTTATCAATTGATTAAAATGTCTTGGCATAAAAAAATCATGATGGAAAAATATTAGACGCCTTTTTTTATTTGTTAGATGTGAAAAAGCAACGACTATGACACAAATGTGGAGTTGTTGCACTTGTGGATCAGGGGTGGCAGTGCAAGTATCACTTGAAGTAGCATACAAGTGTAATTTGTAATTTTGAGAATAAGTATGGATTGATAGCACTAGTGACTTAGTGGTGCAGACTAAGTAAACGTGTGTGCATGTGAAGGATATTCAAATTTGAAATTGGTGAAGAGAGTTTGGCACAAAATAGTGTGTTGTTATGCTGAGCTTTGAATCATGGTGGGGGGGAGAGAGTTGTAATTGTTGATAATATACTTAATAGCACCAGTTAAATTAAAACAATAGATGCCTAGGATTAATTGGTATGGAGAAGCAATGCCAATTGAAAATAAATTGGGGAATGAACTTGTAGCACTTCTAAAAAAAAATTTGTGGTTTGAGTCTAACAATTTTGATACTATTCTTCATAAATTATTTTGACTATCTGAAATATTCTTAATATTAAACAAACATTCTTTTTGGATTATTTTAGGACTTAAGAATTAGTGATCTAACAATTGACTCTTATCTAGCAACAAACCAAATGGAGTGTATTATTTTAGTTGAGATAGTAATGGACTTACAAATATAAGCAAAAATCACATTGTAAAGAGTGAATGAGGAGAAGGAGAAATAGAGAAATAGAAAAATAGAAAGAGTTATATGTACCTTTGTAGCAACAAAGCCACTGAGATTTATAAATATAAATTCTAAATATTTACAAATAGCTACAAGGTAAAATGAATTGTTAATTAAGGTATGTTTTATTAGATATTCTAATTCAACAGTAATTTTGAATGATAAATTCAACAACAATTAATAAACAAAATTTGCTACAAACTTTGAACGGGAACCTTGGCACCTGAGACTTGAAATCATGGCAAAAGAGTGCATATAAAAAAATAAGTGGCTTTAAGTCATGTCTAATACGACACTGTTAACAAGGAATAATTCCAATGATCTGAAATTCCCATAATATTAAATAATTATTCTTCCAGTGTGATTGTGGAAGGCACATAAAATGGTAATTTTTTTATTTGACCAACAACAAAGTAGACAGTATAATTTTCGAACAGCAATTGAAATAGCACTACAAATTTAAAAGATGCAGAATTTTGTAATATCAAAAGATAGATTAAAAGATTGGAGAGAGCTGCTGCAATTTCAAAGTATAGGAACTGTTCTCCATTTTTTCTATATAGATGCAATCTCTTGTTAATGTAAAAGAAGAATATAAATGTTGAAATCTGAACAATTGCTCATGTATAAATGAAAAGAAATGTTGAGGGCCAACGTTCTTACAATTTTAATAAAATACACTTCATTTTTAAAATGTTTGGGAGTAGTGGCGAGAACACGAGACCGTGTTTGGAAAGTAAACAAATTGCAACTTATTGGACTAAAATAAATAAGAAAATAAGCATAGCTCATGAAAGTGTATAACATATATTTTTCTACATGAGAAAACTTTTGAAATATCCAATGCGTTTAACTATTTAAACAAAATAAGTTGGTTAGGAGTGACTCTTTTTCTATTGCATTTAAATGAAAAATCCAACCATTTGTACTATATTGACCCAAATGAGAGCTCATCCAGCGTGCGAGCCACACCTTTACCAAGTCATAACCAATTGAATTGGTGGGGATTTAATATTAGGGGTAGTAAAATTGTTCTCTTCATATGTGGGACAAAAAACATTTTGAAATACACATTAGTAACTTAGAAAATTTAGAGAAAATTATGGAATAAAATAAGAATATCCACAATTAAATCAAATTGCAATTTATTGCAAAAGCAAAACAAATAATAGCCTCAAAACTACCACGCCACCAAATGGCAAATTAACAAGAACTTGGTGTTGCCAATTGATGCATATTGTTATGTGAAGATGGATATAATAAGAAATGTTTTTGACTTTTTACATTGGTCGATATTCATTTATTAGCATGTTCCATATTGGCTACCTAGTCGAACACTCAACATAACACATTAAAAATTTTTGAGTGTGCATTGCCCCAAAAACTTTGGGATCAAATTTCATTTGATTATTGGTGTGTTGTTAGCTTGGGGAAAACAAAAAAACATGTGAGGTCTACCTTGAGTTCGCCATTTGATTGGTTACTTTTAAACAATCACACATATTTTCAAGCATTAATAATCTTGTTTTGTTATTTGTATTGCTAATCTGAAGGCTAATTCATACTCAACCATCTCATTTTTTTAAGATTAATTATATTCCCAACTTGCTGCAATGTAAATCCTTTTAAATTAATCAACGTTTATATAAAACAATATATTTTATTTTATAAGGTTAATTTACCTTTTTAACTCAAAATACATGATAAGGTAAATGGTAGATGGCTTGCATTTAATGTGTATTAGTCAAATGTGTTCACTATGTGCATTTGATATTATTTATAAATTACATAAATTATATAATTTTATTATTAAGAATAAGTTATATATTTAATAAAATTATTTATAAAATAAAACTGGATAGAGTAAAAGAAGTACCAAAAAATATATTAGAGGAGTGAGAACAGTTAAAAAATATATATAACTATAAAAGAGATGGAATAAAATATAAGGACACTTAAGTAAATTAATGTATTGAAACAAATATAGTTACATATACAACTATTAGTATCAACAAAACCTATAGATATAAATTTTATGGAGTGAAAAGAACAATGACTTAAAGTCTAACCGAGAGATAAAATTAGAGGAAAATTGATTTAAAACTATATTGCAGTGTTATTTTTATATTCTTGTTTCCACTTAAATGTGTCACAGATTAAATCTTATAGGTGGCCGAGGTATTGCAATTTACATGCATGCTCAAAAAAATTATAAAATTATGTAGTTCTAATAATTCTTAATAAATTACAAAATTATTATATTCTTAATAATTGAAACAAAATTGTTTTAAACACAAAAATAAAGGAATTTATCAAAAATATACAAGGAAAAGAGGTAAAAGGAAATTAAAGGAGAGAATGAAGTTGAAAAAACAAAATTACATTGAAAAGGAGGTGAAAATGAATGATGAAAAGAGTACTTGAGTATAGCTCTTCGGAATTAATATAATTATTAATATGACTTTAGATACTAGTAGATAGTATATATATTAGTAGATTAAGGTCACAACTCATTGAGTGAAAATACTAAAATATCTTCAAATCTATATTTAAACAAAATTTGAAATAATTTTAGTAAAAATAAAGAGTAGAGTGTTGTACAGATAAAAGAAATCTATAAATGGATAGGTAGTTACTGGTCTTTACCAACAAAGTTTTAAATTGATAAAAATTAGAGTTAGTAAATTAGTTTTAAAATTAAATAATAAAAGTCTCTAATGTGCTATCGTCCACAAGAATTGAATAATATAGAATGAGTAGAGTACCAAAAAATGACGATACGGGTAAGTGTAATAATAGGTGTTTTAATTAAATATTCACCTTTTCCTTTTTCAAAATAACAGATTTAGGTGTCTCTTTTTGGAATCTACTATTCCATTGTATGAAACGATAGAATTGACATGTGTTGACCAATTCTATTATTTCATACAATAGAATGATACCTACCCTAAGCCACATCACTTGCTCATTGCATGATTGTATAATCATTACACTATAATTGGAACTTACATGATTATGTAATAATGTGTTAGGGTTTTTGTTGGTTTAGAGTTTTGATGATATAGAGTTTTTAATATTGAAGTAGTATTTAAAATTAGTGTTTTGTATAATTATGTTTTTGTAATAATCATTGATTTTGTTTTGAGAAAATATTACAATTTTGTGAATTAAAAAACCCTATTATAATCCTTCTTTTCTTTTCTCTTCTCATTGTAGTGACATATGAGATGAATTATTAAAGATATTTATTGGAGGAAATCCAAAGCCCTTACTATTAGGTTGTGTCCCAATAGTATTTGTTATATTAGGAAGAGAACCCCTCACATCCCCACTTTAGTTTTGTTAAAAGTTTTTCATGCATGACTGCTCAACAAAGTCAGATCAATCGACCCAGAGTCCATCATAAAACATAAAAAGGATGGTTTCAGAGTTTTTTGAGTATTAAAAAATAGAAAATTTGTATATGATGTGATTTGAGTGTTGGAATTAAAGGTCTTAAAACTATTTGAAATTAGAATTTCATTGAGATGATGTTTTAGAGTATGATTTGAGTATTGAGAATTGGGGATCTTGCCATTATTGAAAAGTATGGTTTTATTGGGAAGATTCTCTAAAGTGCATTTAAATGTTAGGAATTGGATGTCGAAACATTATTGAGAATTAGGGTTTTGTTAGGGTGATTTTCTAGAGTGTAATTTGAATATTGAAAATTGGGAACCTTGACATTATTGAGAATTAGGGTTTTGATGGGATAATTCTCAAGAGTGCGATTTAAGTGTTGGAAATTAGGTGTTTTGATATTATTGGAAATTAGAGTTTTGTTGGGGTGATTTTCTACAATGGGATTTGTAAGATAAAATAATATAATTATTTAACAATATATAAGGTTTGTAAAACAAAAGAATGTAATACTTCATTATTGAAAGTAAAAGTTATAGTAATCAGACAAAACTCATAACACTTCATCAGATATAGACATAACATTACAAGTGTAATTGAGACCGATGAGTATAGTACTAACAAGATTGATGGCTACAGTACTATCATTGTCATGGCTATGGAGAGGACAATGGCATATCTTGAAGTTATGATGGAACTCCTATTCACTTTCTCTTTACACTCGATGCTCCAGCCAATCCATCTTATTTAGAATTTTGGTACTCAGGTCATGCTCTCTACACCTAATGAATCACCAATGGGGACTGTGAACAAATTTAAACTATAGCTATTCCCAATAAGCCTCAAACCAAGTCGGGTACTGAAATGTTCATCGTCAGAATGCTAGGATGCAAGCCATCATCATGTGCAATCCACTTTGTGGTATTGATTAGGGACATCCAGTCATGCACATGTAACTCTAGGGTCCTAATGTGTTTTATCATCCTCTCAAACTTAGACACTTAAGCTTGTTTCTTAGCATAATAACACAAGTCTTTATAATGGTTGTTCTTAAATTTTTTCAACAGATTCGCCCACACGTGCCTCAGGCAGAATCAGTGGGCACCTCGGGAAAGGGGGCAGGGTTTAAACTCATCAAATATCTCTACTGCTAATAACAACTCTAGATGGTGGTTAGATATAAGACAAGTACCCAATCAACCTTGAATCACATGTGCAACAATCATCTATATAAACTAATACCACAATTTGACACTCTCTTGTCCGCTAATGCACATGTAAGAGAGAACACCTGCTAGTTGGCGTCAACTACCATGTCAATAAGCAATTTGTGATCATACTTGATACATAAATGAGTCTAGTCAACATTGATGACATATCAACAATGAGTGTAGTCATCTATGCATGATTTTAATGTGGAGAATACACAGTGAAGCATTTTAGTCATGGGGGTATTGGTGTCTTAGTGTCACCACTCCACTATTGTTCAAGGATTCTTCCTTTACAGCACCGAATAATATATAGGTAACTTCTTTACGGAATCCTTCCACATGCCATTCATCTTCTACACTGCAAGTTTCAACCCGTACCATGCTTTACCGTATAGTCGGCTTACTCTTCACCACCGAATACTCCCTATAGGCAACCATAATAGAGTAGTCTTATATAGCTACTTACACATGTTCCTTAGGCTTAAAAATCACGTTGACACATAGGTGAACACTGTGTTTGTCACTAATGTAAAGAATGACACCAATGGGTACATGAACGTCCTAACAAGAGGTATGTTTAAGTATATAGACATTTTAGCAAGAGGCATTAATGGTAACATGGACATGCCCACAGATGGCACTAACCTAGTTAGTACCTAGGACAAGACTAAATGGCCTACTTCAGGTTGTACCAACACTTTCTCCTTAGTCGCAATATCAATCGTGTCATGGTTGTTGACCTTGTTGGGCGCACTACCTTTAGCATCCTCTCCCTTGAATGCAGTTTGTATTATCTAATGGCCATGCTCATTTGCATACTTTACATTTGTATCCTCATCCGGCACCTGCTCCAACGCCTTGTATGATTGCTCACCATATGTCAGCTACACAAACGATGCCTTATACGAGTCAAGTTCAGTGTTTAGGTCTAAAACTTTAATTAAATCACAAATACTAAATTGAGATAGTACCCTAGTGACTCCTAGTATAGTAATTACATCAATGCAAACTAAGAAAGTTTGATGTGATGACATGCGTATGTTTGGTATTTCTGGGGCATGCGTAGATTAATCAATGGAATGTCTAGGCTCTATTTGTAGATATAGCTGCATGTAGTTCAACTAGTTCTTAGGGTGTAGCAAGAAGTTCAACTTGGTCTCAATGTCAACAAAAAATATTGATAACATAAGCTTGCCATAAGGATCCTTCATTACGTAACTGAGTATATTCTTAGTGAAAGCCTACTACCATTGAATGCAGACAATTGATATAAAGTAGTCATGAACGTATCAGAGTCAATGTCATGGGCATGAGGGTCATTATTGATGGACCACGACTATAACTTACAGGAGTCGATTTTTGCAAGATAACACCTTTCCTGTATACAACAATCTGTATCTCACTTTCAAATGACATGGCTACAATAATAAAAATGTTCAAAAGATAAAATCTATGCCAATACTATGAAAATGTAAATTTATATTTCTCCTACTATAATACATTAAATCAAAATCCTATAATAATGGATTAAATGAAACCAATTAACAAACCTAACACACAATCAACAAGCTGTAACGTACCAATAAAATGTTCACAAAACAAAATCTATATCAATACTAAGCAAATATATTAAATCATAAAGTTATATAATAAATCAAAATCTTACAATGATAAATGAAATTAAACAGTTAAATGTAACACATAATCAACAAGATGTAATGCACTGATAAAATGTTCACGTGTGAATAATGTTGCCAAATAATTTTCACAATGTGTCGATGGCTAACTGTAATGAGGTTTTTGATACATTCGAACACTTGTCTAGGTTCAAACACTAGGTTTTGCTTCATCAATACTTTGATGGAGTCAAGTGCCAAGTGTTTCTCATTACTCTGGGGGAAATTGCCCAGGGTGGTTTGCTGACCTTCCTCTTAGTGTGATTTTTAAAGATTTCATTTCTTTGTTCCTTCATTAGTTTGCTAGGAGCAAACAATATGAGAAGACATCCTTAAAGCAGGGTGATGATGAGCTCTTGAGAGAGTATGTGAAGAGGTTTCACATGTAATGCCTTAAAAAAATCCCCTGCGACCTAGGAGGCGTGGCGAGTGCCGCATTCGGGGATTAAAGGATGGGGAATTCTTTCACTTGCTTGCTAAGAAACTTGTAAAAGATTTTGATAAATCCTTGGCATAGGCAAAAAAGTATACGACATGGAAGAGGTTTAGAACAAAAGAGGAGAAAAAAGTGCGGATGCTATCAAAAGGGCTATGTGTTAGCCCTCTGCGAATTCCCGGGTCCAGAGCAAAAGTCAGAAACAAGGACAAACCCTTGAGGAGACCTCGCTAAAGGTTAGTTGGGAACATCTTATAGCACACTGATGTTTTTTGATAGCCCTGATCGTCTAGTGAAACCCCTAGAAACCCGCCAAGCTATAAATTTTGTAAATTTCATAATGAATACGACTATACCACTAAAGGGTGTGGCAACTTGAAGAGACAAGTGGAGGCATTAGTCAAGAAAGGGCGGCTGAAGGAGTTTCTACAAGATTGCAAGCAAAGACCTAACCCAATAGTAGGAAGAAATGATTGGTCACTTCCCTATGATTCACCTTAGAGGACATGCATTAACATGATAATTAGAGGAGCCGTTGGAGGGATATCTAATAGGTCAACGAAAGAGTTTGTCTGTAGTGTGACGTATGCTAAAAAGAGGCCCCAGGTCACTGATTCAATCCCATCAGCCATGATTATCACTTTTGAGGAGGAAGATTTGAAAAGAGCCATAGTACCACATTAAGATGCATTGACACTCAACTCTACCATAGCCAATTATGGAGTGGCCAGGTGTCTAGTTGATGGAGGAAGTTCCTTTGACATTTGTCTAAAAAAACATTTCAACAAATTGGATTAGAGGACTAGGATTTAGAGATTAACACACTTGCTTTGTATGGGTTCACAAAAGAATCAGCTTCACCTAAAGAGAGAATTTGTCTACAAGTAATGTGGGGAGAAAAGGGCGCTACCCAAACTAGGATGGTCGAATTCTATATTGTTAACTTATTTAACGCTTATAATGTAATATATATATATATATATAAGAGACTAGCTTTGGCAGCTTTTTAAGTAGTGGCTACCCCTGTGTATACGGTTGTTAAGTTCACCACCTAGAAGGAAGGGTAGGAGTGGTCCGTGGTGACCAAGGTGTATCCTGATGATGTAATGTAGACTTCATCAAACATTTCACACTCTGAAGTGCAGAAAGTTTTAGTAAGAAGGGAGGAGGAAGTATTGAGCTTGTTGACGAGCTATTAAATGTCGAGTTGAAGTTAGGGATCCCTAAAAACCATCACCTGTATAGGTTCTCAGTTACCTGACCACATTAAGGAAGATCTCATTCATTTCTTGAAAAAGAATGCCCATGTCTTCGCTTTTTCAACTAAGGATCTAGTAGGAGTTAACCCAGAGGCTGCTGAACATAGATTTAGCACCAACCCAATGGGGAAGCTTGTAAGATAGAAGTTAAGATCTTTCAATACCCAAAATTGAAATTATGAGAAAAGAAGTTGAAAAATTAGTAAGGCCAAGCAAGTGGAAGAAATACAATCTTCAGAGTGGGTGGCTAATGTGGCCACAGTCTTAAAGGTTGGGGGAAAGTGGCATATGTGTCATTGGCCAAAGTCACGGAAGCTACAATGATAAGATTTAATTGGCAAGAAGTGATTTGTTGTTTTGGATTACCCAAAGAGATAATTATAGATAATTGAGAGTAGGTTTAGGGAAGGAAAATTAAAGATTGGTGTTAAGAATAGGGAATAAGATAGCCATTCACATCTATGTCCCAACCTTAAACTAATGGCCAAGGGGAAGCAACCAACCGAACCATTGTTCGAGGTTTCAAGGTTAAGCTAGATAGACATAAAGGAGTCTAGGTTGAAAAACTTTCAAAAGTACTATGGGTTTGTAGGACAACCCCATATTTGGCCACAAGGGAAAGCCCATTCAAGATGGTTTATAGAGTTGATGTTGTTATTGCCCTTGAAGTGGGTTGAGGATCACCCTAAGTTCACTTTTACTCTATGGAGTCAAACGAAGAAAGTATGCAGAAGAATTTTAATTTAATTAGTGAAAAAAGGCAAATAGCTCAACTGAGGGCGATAAAGTATTGTAAAGGATTAATGTAGCTTTCAACATAAAGGTTGCTCCCAGAAAAATCAAGGTAGGTGATCAAATGCTCAGGAGAGTTGACTCGCTCAGAGGCATAAGGAAGTTAGACTCCACTTGGGGGCCTTACATGGTTGTCGAAGAGTTGCAGGGTGGGGTGTATTGGCTCAAGGACTTGGGAGGGCATGTGTTTGTTAGGCCATTCATTGCTCAATTGTTTAAAGAAATTTATGTACAATTTCTAGCATTCCAACCAAGCAATATTATAAATAAAAAAGTCATTTCATTCCTTGTGTAGTTGTTTTGTACAAAAGATAGTGAAGTACAAATGGTACCCATGTCAATTGATATGTAAAATTGGGGAGGACTTCTGTTTGGATCCTTTCCATAGTAGGTGTCAACTAATCTCCACATGTTTGCTTTAACATTCCTTCTAAGTCTCCATTTCCTTTAATACAAGGGAGTAACCTCAAGGGGTGTTGGTTTAAGAGCTAATGCTTTAGGTGCCTAAGCTTTGACTAACAATCTCAAATATCTTATTAGATTGTACTTGTTTAGTTCCCTCAATTAGGTCGATGGAGTCAAAGTTAGCCCCCTTCTTCAAAAATCTCAGCCTCACTGCTTTAACAAAGCAGTATTCAAAATTGCCCATGAAGGCTATAGCAACACTATCAGCAAGAAGTGCCTTGAACTCAGAAGATTAGTGAAACCTGGCCAAATGCTCCTTCATAAAGTCTTTTCTTGTAGCGGTGATGGAAAGTTTTGAAGAGTTCGTCACCATGTCTCCTCAAGCATAAGAGGAGTGAACGTTGGAGGTCGCTCAACTCCCCTTTCATCGAGTCTAGCTCTTAAGTCAATTCTTGTAGACAACCTATTTTAATTTCACTCTCTTCTGATAAGGCATGGACTCATTCTTACGTTTGTCTCTTACCTTGAAGAATGGCCTCTTAAGGACCCCTTCAACTACCTTCACTTGGGTGAAACCGTGATTCATTAAGACCGATGCTTGCACGAGAGCATCAAAGTAGCATTAGCAATATAAGAAAGAGGATCAAAAGCTAAAGCTTAAACATACATTAACCATGAAACTTGAGAGTCGGTTGTGAACATCATTTCTGGATATCTTGACAGCTAACTCGCGATCAAGAGGTGTAACGAAGCTATGAAGGAATTAACATGCTAGGTGAGGATCACGGTTGATGGAACATCCCACCATGAGGAAGGAATTCAATACAGGGACACGGAATCTAGAGTATATTCTTAAACTAATACTTAGGGCTCAGAAAAAAAAAATTGCACTTACACTAGAGGTATTGCATTTAGGACCTTAAAGGAAGAAAATGATGCAGGTCAAGTAGAAGATGCCCCAACATCAGAATGAGTTTTGCTTTAGTTAAAGGGTGCTATAGTGGAGCTTTTGATGGTAAAAGCTTAAGGAACCTAACTGGTAGGGGTAACTTAAGAGTTTCAAAAGCTTTCCTTTTTCTATCGACCAAAAAGCTATGATTTGGTCACTAAGTAACTATGCCATTACTAGGTCCCTTGTAAAGTTTGGGTAATACGTGTGCATTAATTAAACATGAAAGTGTGAAAGAAATTTTAGAAAATAGAATATGGATCCCTCGTTTTAGCTCTTCCCTCTTGGAAGATATTCCGTGGTGAAAGAGCAACATTTTCTCAGTTATGATGGTGCTTTAGATTTGTACGGTATTGAGCAAAAAAAGGGTTTGATCAATGGTAGAAAGGACAAGTTCCGTGTGAGTTTTAAACTCAACAGGGAGCTCGTCTACCCAAGTGATGAGAAATTCATATTGGCCACTTGGACAATGCAAAAAGAAGTATTCCTCTTTCCAACATTTGTTAGAGGAAATGAGGGGCTAGATAAAATGAAACCCAACTTTCATTGTAAAATAGAACATTGCCAGGCCAAGTAATTGAATTGAAAAAGAATAATAGAACAAGATGGACCGAGGTGTGACCCTGAGCTTAATGCATATAATAAAAAAACTACAAAGAATCTTAAAGGACTTGGGGGAAAATTGTGACATATTTATGTTATATCGCTTGAATACTGAATGGATGAAAGGATAAAGGGAAAGAGAGCCCTAACTGAAGTTATTGAGTGAAGACAGTAATGCAACCTTCTGGCAGAAGATTAATTTGTTCTTAATGCTAGAGTAGAAAGAGAGCGAGTTTCCTTACTAGATAAAAAAAGCTATGTACCTGGACAAGAGTATATCCCTTTAATGATTCTTTTGGGTGAGGGAGAATTCCTTTGTCAAAGAATGTTGAGAACAAGAAAATGGAAAGTGTGAAAGTGAAAAAGTTTGGAACAAGTGGTAGTTCTTATACCAAAATTTTTCCACGTCTTGAGACATGTGTATGGTTAAGATGCATCTCAAAGTACTGAAAACTTCTTAAGGAAGTTTTAGGTAGTTGAAGAGACAAAAAAATGTAGGGCTCATGCCAAGAAAATCAAAGGTCTTGGCTACCTGATTGTTCATGTGGTCGAGTACTCAAAATTGTTACAACACTCAATCGACCAATTGTTGGGTAGGGCTCATGCCAAGACAATTAAAGGTCTTAGCTACTTGGTTGTTCAAGTGGTTGAGTACTTAAACTTGTTGCAACATGACACTTAGTCAATCAATGGCTGAGTAGCACTCATGCCAAGAAAATCAAAGATCTTGACTACCCAATTGTCTGAGTGTTTGAGTATTAAAAATTGTTACAACTTGGCACTCAATTAGTCAATGCTTAGGTGGGGGCTCATTCCAAGGGATGACAACGGGGATTTGGGGGGGGGGGGGGGTTGGGGTTTTTTCCTCCCATTTTTAATTCGAGCGGGGGAAGGGAGAACCTACCCCACCCCATCCTCGGCCCACCCCTACATTAATTAAATAATAAATATAATTATATTTATTATATATATATAAATATATATATTATTTACTTAAAATAAATTATAAACTAACAAAAATATATATTATTCTAACTAAAATAAATTATAAAAATAAATTAGTTATGTTAAATGATTTAAATTTATATATACTTTTAAATTTGGTTCATTTAAAAATTAATTCACTAAATTAGTAATTTGACCACTTTACTTAAAATTAAATGAAGAAATCACACAAAAAGAATTATTTTGAACAAATATATATTTTAATTGTGACGAAACATACACTTTCTCACAAAACTAATATTTTTCTTATAATAAAAATCTTTAAATGTGAAAAACTAAATTAAATATAATAAACAAAAGTATAAAATTTTTTATTTTAATTGATAAAAGATTGAAACTCAATTTTTAATACACTAATCTAGTTAATTAATTATTATATGTATAAAATAGTAATTTTTTCATTATGATACCATTAATAAATTATATTTAAATAAAAAAAATTTCGCCAACAAGGCATCCACAAGGAACTAGGCCAGGTAACAAGGTGGGGGTAGGGGAAGTAAAAACAAAGGGCAAGGGTTGGGGGAAGGTTTGACAATGGGGTAGACAGTGGGCAAGGCACCCCCCACCCCATTGCCATCCTTACTCATGCCAAGAAAATCAAAGGTCTCAGCCACTCGATTCTCTGAGTGGTCATGTGCTCAAAATTGTTGCAATCTAACACTTAATCGATCAGTGGCTAGGTTGGGATCATGCCAAGAAAATCAAAAGCCTTAGCTACCTAGTTAGCCGAGTGGTTGAGTACTCAAAATTGCTGCAACCTGACACTCAATTGGTTAGTGGTTGGATAGGGCTTATGCTAAGAAAAGTAGAGGTCTTGGCTATCCGGTTGTTTGACTAGCCGAATACCCAAAATTATTGCAACATGATACTAAGTCGGTTAATAGCTGTGTAGGGCTCATTCCAGGAAAAGGACGAGTCTCAATTACTCGAGTGATTGCATAGCCAAAAGCTAAAATTGTTGCAATGTATTATCCAATCAGGCACTTGAGTGACTGAGTTGCTGAATGCTAAAATTTGTTACAAGATACTACCTAGTTGATCAAATGCCTAGGAGAGATTATGCTACCAAAAACTAAGGATCTCAGCTGCTTGAGGGATTGAGTATTCTAGTGCCAAAATTGTTGCAAGATATTAGCTTGTTGGATAGTGGCTGGGTAGGATGCATGCCATGAAAATTAAATGCCTTAGCTACCTAAGTGTCTGAGTGGCTAGGTATTTGAAATTTTTGCAGAAGGATACTCAGTCATTTAGTTGTTGGGTAGAGTTCATGCAACCAAAAATCGAAGGTCTCGATTATTGAGTACTCGAGTGTAAAAATTGAGGGCACAATCAGACTTAGTCAATCAAAAATTGGGAAGAGTTCAAGACATTGAAATCATGTGTTCCCAACTACACAATTTAGAAAATTAATTGTTATTGGCAAAATGACCAGAAGGTTGAGTGTCGAGGGGTTTGCTGAATGATACATAATCAATCAATAATTAGGACATATTACTACCACAATTGGTAAATGTTTATGGCTCCTTGTGTATTGACTAACTAAGCTACCCTAAAAGTGTTTCCCTCTAAGTTTGGAAGGGGAATAGTTATGGAAGTAATGTATTCTTAGATTTGAGCCTTATCAAATCTATGGCATTAAATTTTTATAGATGGATCATTGAATAGGGTCCTTCATAAACTAATTGATTTTGCTAAGGTTGAGACAAGTTGATTTGTTATTATCCTGCATCTATGCCTGATTCATTAATGATTTTGTGTTAGTTAGTGGGAATAATGACTTTGTAGCAAATAAGTGAGACAATTAAAAGCATAGATAAACACTATTGAAAAAAGAGTAATTTTATTTATTACCTAAAAGAAGCTAAAGGGGGGGGGGGGTAGAGGCAAAACATCTAAGACAAGCAACATCAAGCATTATGAGGAAGGTCAGTTGTCTTGCCAAGAGGGATTGGCCATTAACCAAGCCTTTAGAGAACGTTGCTCCCAAGCAACCTTCTAGGTCACTTCAAAGAGGTCGATGCACCACGAGATAACATCTTTCTTTAACAGAGTACTCAAACATTCAGTAAAACCTTAATGAAAGACAACCCAGGTGTCATCAACCCATCGAGCTTGGAAAGAATCAGAGTTAAGGAACTCATGAAGGCATGCACTAAAGAACAACCCCACGGCCTTATGCCCCTTTTCTGTTTCCAGTAGTTCCTAGATGTTGGGCGCCTTGAATAACCGATGACGACTACTACCCTATCTATATTCCTTTAAACAAGACAAGAAAACAAGATGTCCTACTGTAAGCAGTACTGTTTTTTCTCTATTTCCATCCTTACTCGGCGGCGCCTATCGATTTACTTGTAGGCTTGGTGCAGCTCCTCTTCCAAAACTTCCATGTCATCTTCCGATGCTTTTTCCTTCAGTTTAATGTTCACGGCTGTGAGTTTTATATTATCAATCACTAGCTGCTCGATATAGTCCTTGACTGCTTTGAGTTCATCTATGTGGCCAATCCAAGATTTGGCTAACTTAGCATAAATTGAACTTGAAGGATTGTTGCTAGTACCAAACATGTTAAACAAGTGAAAATTTTCAGAAGTAGGAGTTCAAGATGGAAATGGCAGAGAATTTCCAACAGGGGATATTTATGGACATATATGGGTCGTATTGGGAAAAGGCACGAATGGTTAAGCTATTATAACAAGCGACTCTTAGATTTCCATAAGAAGATAAAACGACCATATCCAAATTGAGGAAAATGTCCTCAATCCAAAGGGGAGAAATGGTATGATAGATGAACTAGAATATTCGAAGAAGGATTATGTCACCTAGACTATCTAGGAAAGAGGGCATACTTATTGGTCGAGCCCGGGGAAGCCATACCAGAGTGGACTAATGCTTCATCTTTGTCAAGCACCATGAGAAGGCAAGGGATGGGTGGCTAAGTCAAGATAGCAAGTGTAATATGTGCATGGTTGGGCACAATAGAGCTTCTGCACTTCACTCGAGACTCAGAGGGAGAAGTAACTTGAGTTGGAGCTAGTCCATGTTGTGCTGAAGAAATTCTAGATAGTTGTTATCAATCAACAATTGTAACGATTATGGGAACTATAGATAGAAAGTAGGAGAAGACAATTTAAGAGGTGATTATATAAAATGGGAAACTGCATAACCAAAAAGATCAACTAAGAAATAAAATGCATACAATGGCTATGTTTATTTTGCAATTTTCTACCCTTAAAATACATACTTAATTATTACTCTTTTTAAATTGTATATATATCTCTTTCATATTTTTACACAATTTTTGAGATAAAAACACCTAAAACACATACCCAAATTTAAAACAAAGATAACCAATCTCTTTGTGCCCTGTGGATGTAGGCTGTATAAGCCGAACCACGTATATCTTGTGTTGTCTCCACTTTTTATTCTTGTGTGTGTGTTCAAGTTCATTACTTTCATTTTCCCGATATTGGCTATGCCGACTTTATATTTGACTGATTTAAAAATTAATCATTTAGATTAGTAGTTTGATTACTTCACTAGAAAATAAAAGAAAGAACATTAAAAAAATTATGCAAAAAAAAAAAACATTTTCAATATAATTTCATTATAATTAAATATATATTTTATCACAATAAACAAAAATAAAAAATATAGAATTTCTACTTATTGGTTGAACGAAGTAAACAAAAGTTTTAATTTATGAATTTAACATATCACACCTTTTTAATATGTCTTTAAATTTTGTATATGGCTATTTTTAAATTTTGTTGTTGCAACTTGCTCTAATTCATATGGAAGTTGTATGCTAGAAATATGTTCCTTGATAAAAAGAATGTGATTGCATTACAAAATAAATTTGAATTTCGCATTTAAATTAGACATCTTTAATTGCTTATATTATTTTTTGTCAACTTTATATTATTTTTTGTCAACTTTTATCATGATTATACTTTATTTGTTGCGGTGCTCTTGTTATGTTAATAATTTATTCAAAATGTTGTTATTTATTATCTCCATTTTAAATTATTGAGTCTTTCTCCTTGTCGACAAACACCTAAGGAGGAAGTGGATTGGGAGCCGGGGACAATTTTTAACCATTGGATGAAGGGTGGAAGAGGGATCTCTTGCCTCGTTGCCACGACCTATGAGTGTTAGCCCCATGATAAGTATGATGTGATTTTGTTTGTGGCTTATTTAGAATAATAAATTGAACGTGGAATACAAAAAAAATTAAAACTAAATGACAAAGGAGGACAAGAATTATTGAGTATGGATGTTTTGGATTCATTCAAATGAATTGAATTATGGATGTCATGTAATTTAAAGAAAATTAACATTTGAATTCTTTTATTAACAATCATGTTAATTATCATTTATTTGTATGTTATTACTAAAATATTGTTATGGGTTATTTATAACTCTTACAAAGTTTCATAATTAAATAATTCTTGCACATGTGAATAGCATGCAATTATTTAAAATGAAA
Organism: Avicennia marina; assembly: GCA_019155195.1. Taxonomy (NCBI): domain Eukaryota; kingdom Viridiplantae; phylum Streptophyta; class Magnoliopsida; order Lamiales; family Acanthaceae; genus Avicennia; species Avicennia marina. The sequence continues at coordinate 14,529,479 of CM032765.1, forward strand.
ATCCAACTTCACTAAATAACGCCTTACTTGCGTATAGTTAGGATTTCATTTTCGTTATTCTCCTATATTACACATTATTATTTGTTTGTTCTAATTTAAGATTTTTACTTTTGTTATTATTCATAAATTTACAAATCAATCCAAGCCTAATAAAGGCATTAAGCACATAAACAGGAATAACAAAAAATAAGGATAATTAATCAAAAGATTTCAAATAATTAAATTCAACATCTCAATAACAAGTCTCTAAAAGTATTTAAATTTAGCTACTCATGATATTAAAATCAACATAAGATATAATGTTATTCATTATAAATAAGATTTCAAGGATACAAAGATAAGAAAAAGTGAAACTTTATTCCAAAACAGTGCATCTTCAATGTTTTTCGCTTAACAATATTCAATCACTGGAATTCCTACCCAATAAAATCATTTAGCAAGTAAAAGAAAAAAATTTTATTGCTTAATTGTCTGTGCCATTTGAAAACTAATCCATTCTTTTTTTATTCAATAAAATTTTAACCCACTTAAATTCTTCGTCAAAATGTGGTGATCCTTCAAAATTGCTGTTGAATTTTACTTATCCATTATTAATTTCTCTAAGTTTTTTTTACCATTTCAAGTCAAAATTATCTGAAAATTTTCCAAATCCAAAAGGTAAAACACCTACATTGAGAAAATGAAAATCTGAAAGGTATGCGCAAAATAAAAAAATAAAAAATAAGAAGATAAGTAGAGAGAGTGGTAGGGAAGCAAGCTTGATCTTGACCTTAGACAAGTTGTGATCAGCATCTGATTCAGTTGTGATACGAATGAAGGTCCAGAAGTGGTCCACCAATGATATAAAATTATTGAATATTCCTTTTCTTTTCCTTTTAAAAAATGTCGAACTGTGAATTTGGGTTGGATTCTCCCTTGTGTTTGTGTATTTAGGGGTCGGCGGACTCTGGGCCTGGAGGTTTGAATAAGGGCAATTCGTGGTAGTTTCGTCCGTGCATCATCCTCATCGTCCCCAATAACAATAAAATATCCCGAAATCGGTAGGAGTTCGTGGGCGCATCCCTCCTTCCTTTGGGCAAGTGTTCCGGTGATGGTGGTGTATGACTGCAGTCAACATAAGACAACCCATGTATAAGTATTTATTTGTCTGTATATGTGTATCTACGTACACACACGGATTGGCCTGCCGTCCACCTCCTTTCCTTACCATTTTCCTCTGTTTTATCTTCTCTCATATGTTTCCAATGTCTTAATTTATACTGGTTATATGGACGCGTGTGTGTATGTTTCTCCCAATTGTTTTTGAACCCCACTAATTTATTTTGCAGATTGATTTACGCCTGCGTTATGCGCCAAGGTAATTATTTTAAGGAATCAGTTGGGCTTTTTCTTATTCTCTCTCTTATATTTATTCCTTTTTTTTAGTTTTTCAAATTCACTTCTCGATTAGTATTATTTTTTATGAACCTGTATCCCCTCGACTTGACTACTTTTGTGTGTTCAATGATACGTAATCGCTTGTTTTGGCGTCTACTTTTCTTTTACGGTTAGCTGCCGTTGAATATCTCTTCCTTTTACAGTCCGGCGCTACTGTTGCATGCAGTTCATCTTTAAGTTTTCTGCGAATATTAGGTTTTAACTTAATTTAAATTCTGGTGTCCAGTGGACTCTACTTGCTTATTCATTGGTTTTATGGGAATTGCTTTCTGACTTGATTGCTATTAATGTAATTGTTAAATTTTTCGCTTGGTGAACCTTTTGGGAGATAAAGATGCTATCTTGCTATGAGTCTAACCAATTTTCTCAACTTTATGCGTTTATTTGCTAAAGTTTGAATTCATCTTCACCCTATTAAATTACTAAAAGAATCACTGATTCATGATTTTCTCAACCGTGTCTGTTCCATCTTGTGGGGGTCTTTAAGTTTGATCTCCACACTCATGGGATGATGGTGTAGACAATTCTTTTAATTTTGAAATGCAGATCTTTTTCATTGTCTGTGGCTCTTATTTAGTTATCCGCGTCTATTATTTGGAATTTAGTTGGACTGTGCATTTAACTCTGTAATATTTCTGTTCAGTCCTCTTTTCATCTTACAAGTTCCAGAAGTAATTTGTTTGGCTCGAGTCAAGATAGCAAATAACCTGTTGGGTACTCTTGTGATAGAAGTATTTGACTTGGAATAATGGCTGCTGATCATCGGAAAAAGCGCACAAATGCTGCCAGTTGGATTGGCTGCACTTATCGTGAACAATATAGGGTAAATGGGAAAAAATTGCAGGTTCAGCAGCATATACAGAACATGAGACCTAACATATCTCTTGAGTGGGATAACAAGAAAAAGTGTGTTGTTTCCAAGAGGGAGCAGATTGGTATTGCACACAGGCACTTGATTCCATTTATTGAGCCTGGTTCCGGGGGCCCCAACACACTGGCTGATGTCTTCTCCGTTCCTCAGGAGATATTTGATTTGAAAAATCTTGCCTGGGTTCTGTCGTACGAGGTATTAGTTAATTGATATTCCTAATATGGACTTACTATTTTCTTAAGGTGATTTTATTTTTGAGATTTACCTATTATGCTGAATTTTGTTATAGGTCTGGCACAGTCATTTGTCTGACAAGGAAAGAACCTTTCTTTCCCAATTCCTACCTGACAAGTCTGAGCCAGATGCAATTGTTCGAGATTTGCTTTCTGGGGATAATTTCCATTTCGGAAATCCTTTTTCTAAATGGCAAGTTTTGCTATGCATTCTGCTCTTTCAGTATCATTGAGTTTAGTTGTAAGTTGGTTTGCTTTCAACATAGTGTCATGCTACTTTCTTGACTCTTAGGTGAGTAGCTCTTATAGAGATTAATTTTGTTATATGATGCATTCACTTCTTAAACTCATTTTAAGCTATCTTTTGGTTTTTCTGCATGTGCAACTTGTGGCATTACCCACTTTATTCTTCTTGGACATTCTATAATTATTCTTCCATTAGCTACATCACTTTGAGATTCTACTTGTTTAGGAACACCTTAGAGGCTTGCCTATGCATTTTAATTTACTTTGCTGAATGCAGCATAATCTAAGTCCTAGATGATGGAGTTTGTGATCAAATAAGGATGAATGGAGGTTGTCTATTTTTATTACATCATTTGGTGGTCTATCGACATTTAGGATCTCTTCAGATGTCTCTTCTGCAACTCCTTAATCTTTTGCCATCCTTCTTCACTATGTGAATAATTCTCCTGCACCTCTGCAGGAATTAGCGAAGGCATTGTTCTATAAAATTCTCTATATTGTTGACTTGAAGTGTTTACCCATGTGTTATCATCGTAAGCATGTTATTCATTAGAATTGATTTCCTCAATAAGCTTTGCCTCCTCCTTGTCTTTTCTTCTCTTTTTTTGAAGAGTTTTATTGGCACCAGGTTGGCATGTGCCTTCATGCCTTTTGTCCCCGACACTTGCCTAGCATGCCTTATCAAAGGCCTTCTTATTTTTTTTTTAAAATTCTGAAGCTCATTTTTCTGAAAAAAGGAAATATAAGCCCAGAATGCTCTGTTCTATGTTATGTCTCCTTTGAGTTTCTTTGCCACTTTCTGGTCTCCATTTATTTTCTTCTTTTTCTTTGAGGTTCTGTGCCACTTTCTGGTCTCTATTTATCTCCTCCTCGTTGTTGTCCTCCTCTTCCTCCTCGCTCTCTGTTGTGCATTTTGGCATTGGGTCTCTGAGTTTTCTTGTGAAAGCACCCGGGACTCTTTTGTCCTCTTTTGTCGATAGAGCTTTGATGTTTCTTCTTTCTTAACTTTTATCTATTTTCCTTCTTTTCCTTTTTTCTTCTTACCTCGTCAACTTTTCTCTTTTTTGTTATGAATTAGGCTGGGCATCAATAAAATTATGAATTTTGGCTGGATATTTGAAATTGTGAAATTTTGATGAATTGAGTTCTTGGCATGATCAAAACTCTTAAATTTTTTCGGTTTGAGTAGTTGGCCCTTGTCACAGTTTTTACAAATCATGGCTGAATATTAAAATTATGAATTTTTTTTTTTCAAATTGAATGACTGGGCATGTCTAAAGTATTGAAATTTTTGCGTGCAAACTAGTTAGACATGGCTGTATTTTTGAATTGTTCATGAACTGTGATTGGGCATTGTTGAAATTTTGAAATTTTGAAATTTTTATGAATTAAGTGACTGAAATTTCTGAAAATCTGAAAATTATATGAAGTAAATGGCTGGACATTGATGAATTGTTATTTAGAGACTAATTAGGTCCCGATTAATTAAATTTTTCATAAAATTAAGTTGAAAGTTTTTTTGGAATTTCTTATTTAGCATGTGATTTTTTTTTGTTTACTTTTGCAAAAATTACTGATGTTGTTAATGGATTCTTTATTTATGTAATTTTGTATGGTGCTTAGACAAAGCCCATGGTGGGGCGTGTGATGTGCATCATGGCTCTAGAAAGACATTGCACCATGGTGCACTGTGCACTGTGTTGGCAGTGAAAATGTTCACTGGATTTATATACATTGTAAAGCAGCTGACCTTAACTTTATCACCATATTGATTTAATCTTACGCTTGCATTCTAATTTATCAGACTGCTTAGGGAGGTGGTATAATCTTATAATTTCATTCAGCGATCTATTGGTATTTAGGATCTGTTTAGATGTCTTCTCTGCCACTTCAACTTTTCCTAGCATTTTCACCATGTGAATAACTCTGTTGCGGTCATTATCGTCTTGTGTTTTCTCTTACTCTCCTTCCTTAAGGAAGTGTAGTGATGGTATTGTTCTTGGTAAGTGCTTCTATGTTATTGATCATTAAGCATTCATCCTGGTGTTGTCAACATGCACGTGTTTGATTTTAAATAGTTTCCTTGGTCAAAATGTTCACTCGAATTATTCACTATAAAGCAGTTTGTTCTTTGTTTTACTTTCCTTGGTGGGAAACCTTTACTTTTCATTGTTCTTGTTTTACTTTTACTGTTATGTGTTGAAACTGTAAGCTCATGGCTTTTGACATTATATTTTGTTTGGTAACACTTATCTGAGGAAATGAAAAATTTTAACTGTGCCTTCTCTAGGTTTAAGTGGTCACTAATTTTCCTTCCTTTTCTTTTGTTGCAGGGGTGCTTCTCTATGTCTTGGGAAGCTTCATCCTGATAATGTTCTTCATGGGGAGCTGTGTCTCAAAACCAGCAAGAGTGCGTACTATGCACAGTTGCAAAAGTATCACAATGAGTATGTAGGCTTGTTAAAATTTAGCCCTGTATGACACCATGCAATATCATTCTTTGAAGTGTTTTTGCTTTGTGTTGTTTTTTAACCATTCTGTTTTGTGTCTTCTGCTAGTATGATCGAGAATTTGCTAAGCTGGAAGGAAAAATGGGCTAGTTGCGAGGACCCTTTGTACACTGTGCAGAACATGAGGTTTTCTTCACATGTACTTTTTTTTTGTGTATAAGAGTTCCTGAAGTTTGTGACTTCAATATAATAGTTTAGACACTTCCGATGTTTGATTCTTGATCTTTGTATTCATTTTTGGGTACTTAGGGATGATTTTATGTTTTTTCCTTAATTTTATTAAGGAATGATGCATATTGAAAATCTTTAAGGGAAGTTTCGATTTTGACTGCTTAAAACTTTTGATTAACTCGAGCGTAGATCCATAAGTGATAAGATGATGCTTATTGTTGAGTATTCCTTGTGATCTATATATTTAATAAAACTTAATCTCATTCTGGCTTCCTGTGACAATATTATGTCATTGTTGGTTTTCAACTATGCTTTATTGCTTGAGAGACAGGTTTCTTAGGGCTACCTTGTGCAGTTGTAGTGGGTATTATCCCTGCATCCAAAATTTATATGCTTATACTATTGGGGAAATCCTATGTTGACAAAAGTTCGTCATTGTATAGCAGAGTCACTCATATGTTGCTGAAAATAGTTGGTTACCATCTCTGAGGCTCTGGCTATGTGAATAATTTTGTGGTATTGCTTATTGTGTTGGTTTTGTCTTTATTATTTGAAATGAGCATTAAATTGCCTCAAGATGCATATTTTTTTGGAAGTTTTGCATCTTGTTCAAATGTAGGGGTGCCATGATGCTGTAATCAACCAACATCGTGTGCTTATGAATAAAGCATAAGATTTAAAAGGTTGCATGTCATTGCAGTTCTAGGGAGCGTGAAGAGCAAAGTGTGCCTTCATTGGAGGCTGGATTACTTGGCACTGAAGAGAACCTTGTTGCAACACCTGAGTCTTGTTCTTGGGTTAATTCGGAGATGGCTGATAGCAGCGATAACCATAATTCGCGAATGGAGCATGGAGAAGCTCGAACAAGGTAATGCTGTTCTTATTCGCGGCTTTCCCTAGTCATCAGAAAGGCCTTCATGGGTTGGATCACCTGCTTTGCTAGCTTAGGTTGTTGAGTAAAGTCACTTCAGTTCTTGTTAAATCCATTGCAGAGGCTCTTACAACTGTTTCTTGTGCTCGAATATGCAGAAAAAACTGCTTGAACAAACCAGCTGGTTATTCCTCCAATGGGCTGGAGGTAACTGCAGTACCCAAAAAGGGAGAAAGGATACACAAGAGGAATGTCCAGAATGCTGATGGCGCCATTTATTGGTCCTATATTAAGGTGGTTTCATGTGCATATAGTTTCATCTACTTTCTCTTTTTAGTGTTTGGAAAGCTATTTTATCTGCTATTACCATCTTCAGGAGGACCATTGCTTTGTAAAACTAAGATATCTTTTTGGGGAAGACGCCTTCTTTTCAGTTTAATTGTTGGAATTGTTTCTCAGCTGGCATGCCCTGTTGCCATATAGTCTTAAGTCTTGTTTGGGAGGTTATTTTCCTGTGATATTTTTTCAGCTAGTGTTTACTGCTTTGGGTTCTGCAGATAAGCAAGGAACAGCATGAACGTGTTAAAAGCAGCATGAAGCATGCTGGTAATAGCATTCAGCCAAGGTCACTAAATAATGTTTTAGGTAGCATTGATACTCTAAACATACAGCCGTTTGAAAGATTTGAGGAAGAAGAGAGAAAGAAGCTAAATGAACATTGGTTGGTTATTTTTTTTTGGTTTATTTTTGTATTGAGATGGTGAAGCTGTCAGATCCTGACTCTGCATCATAATCTTAATGTTTTAGGTTGAAATTGGCAGCTAAAGACATCCCAGAAGGTTATGTTAACTGGAGAAAGAGACAATTTCAGAAACAAGAACTAATACGGTTTCTATGTGAAGAAATCGGACAAAAACTGGAGCACCAGGAGGTTTGATGCATTTTCTCATTTCTCACCAAGTAAATTTACGTTAAATTTGACCTTTTTCATGGCTTTGAGAAAATTTCAAAGTTGCTGCTTTTTTTTTTTTTTTTTTGACTTATGGGTATCTGTAGGCTGCTACTCTGGATGATGAGAGAGTGGGGTTTCAGATTAAGCAAATGGAACTCTCAGATCGCGAAAAAGAAATTCTGCCTTCAATCACAACCAAGGTTATCAGCTGCCCCCCTTCTCTTGCATGTCTGGATAATAGAATTCTGGTGTTTGTTTAAAAACCATTTGTTGATCCTTTTCATACCGTTATATTTCTTGGAAATGACACTTCTACTCTGGACTTCTCGGTTTTCTTATTTTGGTGGTCAGGTTGTAGAGGAAGAGCTAACTGATAGCTTGCTTCAGGAGCGGAGGGTTTCTGAAGAGGCAATTCCTGAAATGATGACTGGAATAAAGGTTAGTTTCACTGCATTCTGTTTTTGGTTGCTGCTATCAGGTCTTGCAATCAGCTTCTTGCAGTCGATGTGGATGAAACAGGACTAATTTGTATTTTACTGTGGCAAAATTTGAAGATGACTTCTTCTGGTCATTTGTATAATTATCCGGATGAAAGGGAATTAAAAGATGAATGCATACTTGAGCATCAAACTCATGATCACACCGAAGTTATTGAAGATAAGGAAATACCTGACGACGTTTTGATTCAGGATCATAATGAACGGCAGATTGCTTCACTTGATAATAAGCTCAGGAGCATTCTGGTAACACCACCTAGCTCTGGTCTTCTTCAGGATCAGCATCAGCAGCAAATTAGTTCACTTGATAGGAATCCTCATAGCAGCTCCATGGAAATGGACTTCTGTCACAGTAATGGAGGTGCAGAAACAGATGAAGATCCTCCAATTGTATCACAATTGCCAGAGGCAGATATTCCTGTTAAACAGGGCCTGGGAGATCCGCTGTCTTCTGCTTGTGATGTTTGGCCGGTTGGCAATGGTCATGGTTCTTTTTATCAACCTACTGCTGCAAATGATGGATATGCCTCTGCGCAAGAGTTGCCGAATGGGCATCCGCAATTTTTACAGGGGCAAACAGTGCAGATGCTTGATCTGGAAAGTGCCAGGCAGGATAAAGATGCAGAGGACTTGCGGCATAGACAACCTGGTGATCTCTCTTTCTTCTGTTCTTACTCTAATCAAGACCCAAATGAACTGCTTCAATCTGTTCTCGAGGGTCAGAGGAATGCATCCTGCCATCAACAACCAAAACACTCTGGTTTAGAGTTCCATCCCGGGAATGACCTAATGATAGAGGCAGATCATTTTCGTGGACACTGTAGGGAGGAGGTTCATCCATTACTTCCTCTGGAACTGAGGCAGAAGAGACTGAACAATATATATGTGAGTGAGAATGTTCAGGAAACTAGTTATTCGGGGGGTGCTTTTACTATGCCTAGGCAGGATCATTTGTCTGTAAGCATTCATGATTGGGCAATTGTCAATAATGTATGCATGCCAGAGGCTCCCTCGGAACCTCATCCAAGTGGTGGCGGGTTGAGTCAAAGCTGTTATACAGGTGAGAATGGAACCCGGGATGGATTGCCCTCCTTTGAGGTTTCTGTTGGTGCAAACCATAGCCTGAGCAGCCGAAGTGACTTGGATCAGACCCTATTCAGTGTCCTATCTGAATGTAATGATATACGACCTTGTGCCAGTTATGCTTCAATGGGCTGCGTGGAGCCGTTGATCCGGGCTGGAAACTTAAGTGGGATTGGGGGGGGGATTCCCTCAAGCAACAATTTCTTACAACAATCACCTATCGCACTAAACTACTCGAGTAGCCATGATGCCACTGCTGGTTTGAAGATGAATAACATTGGATGGACGGGAATGCCACAGCAGAATTCTGGAATACAGGAGTCCACAAATAAACCCTTCCTTAGGACGTGGAATCAGTAAGGATAAATAACCGTGAATTGTGGACTTGTATCTCGCAGTAAAGTTACTGAATACACAGTCCATTGGCAACTGGTTTGGGAGGTGGTTAAATCAACCAGATTACCTTGCCTGGAGAAGCTTGGTTTAACCACCATCTATTGTTGGTGCAAGAATGCGAGGAGAGGATCGCAGAAAACAAGCAAAACTGCTCCCTACATGCAGCTGAAACTTGTGTCAGTTTTTTCCTCTTTTCTAGAGGTCATTATAGGAATTTCAATTTTTTGGTTGTCAGGGTTGATAGCAGCTCAAACATGGCACGTTGTACATACATAGATCCAACTTATGCCCATGTATAGTATTAGTAGAATGATGACCTAAGTTGTGGAGTATGGATGCGCATTGGGTTAACTCTATGGATTTCTAGATTCCTGTTTTGTTTAGCAGAATGCAAGGCGTTAAGCTTACATTTAAATAGGGGCATGGTCTCAACTCTCAACTGCCTCAACTCTCAACTGCAAACAACTCTGTTTCCCTGGATTTACTTGCCTTGGTTTTTATCCATTTGAACGTTTCTGCCCCTTGAGAAAGGTATTCTTTTTGGCCATGTTTACTTTAGTGAATGGGATAAGGGATCAAAAAGATTATTTTATTACATGTATTGGATATGATAATTTATTATGTATTTTAATTGTGTTATTCCAGATTTTTAATCAATTAAGGATTTTTATTTTTTAAAGTGAACATGATATTAATCTATGTAAAATTATCTGTCTACTCTAATTTCATAAAGTGAACATGTAACCTGTCATTGGTGATTTTAAAATTGCCATTACGTTTCAAGGCTAGATTAGGTTTTTTTTTCCTTTTTTTGGTAGAAAATGGTGTATATGTGCTTTTCATTTTTTTAATAAAAATAAATAAATATATTGTTCTATTATTTTCTTTAAAAAATTACATCAAAATAAAAAATATATATTTTAATCAATTAATAATTTGAACTTGAATTGCAGATGTAAAATGTTGATGATATCTTGCAACGGCAAGCCTGCTGTAGAGTTCAGAGGTGAATTGCATTCATACATACTCGCTGTACCATACAATTTAATATATAAATACATTGAAATATGTCACACACACAACCATATATTATTGTATAATTTATTATTTAGTAAAAATTATTTGCTTGCATGTGTGCACACACATATTTTTTTTTATCAACGATGACAAAGTATAAATTAATCATATTATAAATTTTTTAACAATATAAGTGAATTATTAAAATTAAAAATTATGATGATAAAAATTAAATCTAGTATATTTTAAAAAATTTTAGAATAAAAATAAGTTATAAAAAAATAAAAATTTTATTGGACAGTTTATATGAAGTTAAAAAAATGAAGAGATAGTAAAATAATAAGTAAAAAATAAAAAAATATTAAAAATTAAAAAGAAAAAATAAATTAATTTTTTTAAATAAATTAAAAAATAAAAATAATTATTACCCACTTTTCACACATTCTAACATTCCATATACTATAGATTATATAAAGGGCATCCTGTCTTGGGTCAAATAAGGTGATTTGAAGCACTGAGCCAGCTTTGGTTAATGCTCGAGCCATTAGCTTTCACACTGACTACTTGATTATAAATGGGTTGTTGATTCACCTGCTTCCTGCCAATGCTCCAGATCAGACCAAAGTGGAACCGTATCACTTTCAATTCCACTTCTCTGATCACTAAATGGTTGTTATACTTAAAATTGAGATCTTAAAGTCCTACAGATATCTGAATTTGTTATTTATTGCGAACATATCAAATTGGGGGTAGTGGTGCGAATTGGAGGAACGATAGGGGGACGACCCAGTAATAACAGCAATTAACCGATAATTTTATTTAGCGTATTGTAACCGTTTCATTAAATGGGCATCCTGGTTTCTCTTTAGATCCCAGCGAAACCCAAACGCACAAGGCATCAACCTGTCCGTTGCTATTCTATTCCACTTCGATTTCCACGTATGGGCTATTGCTACAGGAATGTGCTCTTTCTTTGAATAATTTAGTATTGCCGCAAATAAAGTAGCAATAACCCTTCTCCCTGTATAATTCTGTCCATGTAGAATTATTTTATCGAGAAGATGGCGACGAGGGAGGATAACACGATGATGACGAAGAAGAGCAAAGACGTGATCCGCTTGGAGCGGGAATCCGTCATTCCGATCCTCAAGCCCAGGCTAATCGTCCACTTGGCCAACCTCATTGGTATTTTCTTGCTTTTTTCTTTGAGATTATTTTCACTTTTCCCTTGGCTTTGTACAGTACTTCCAATGTCCTTGAGGCTAATTAATTGATTATTTTCGTCTCTTATGTTAGCAAATCTTTCGTTTATCTTTTCTGTTTCCTGTGAACATTATTGTAGTATACTTTCTCTTCCTTTTATTATGCGTTCGACTCTGTCAAACAAGCATCTTGGTGTCAAGTGGCAGCATACATTAGCAGAAAAATAAGGAGAATAAATGGCTCAAATGGATTTAATGAATCATAGCGGGGGCGTTATTATTAATACGTTCAAGGGGGAATCCGAGAATATGCATCCGAGGTAAAGAAAATAAGCATGAAGGGAAACCGTTACTCAATCAGGCAGAAATCTGTCTTACACTGAAGGCCAGAATCATGGGAATCTAGCTTTTAATGATTTGATTTGTTCTTACCTGTACAAGAAATAAATAGCATCAGCATCTATATATGTAAAACGTTTACTGTAAAGGCACATTAAGGAATACAATAAGAACTTATCTTTTCTTTCTATTCTTCTTTCCCTTTCTTCCTTTCCCTCCTACTCTTTGGTTATGTTTGGAGTCCAACTTTCAAAAACAAAACAACATCTCTAACTTCACACTACCAATCTATCATTCAACAATATTTTCATCCAAATTCAAATTCGAACTTTCCCTCTAGTATTTATATAACTAACTAATTAATTTTCAATTATTACACTCATTTACAATCAAATCAATACCTATATATATCACGCATATAATCACATTTATTTTTATTTATATTTTATAACATAAGTATTGTTTCTATTAACTATCAAATCATCTAAACATTATTATATATTTTTATACATATATTCATATAAATTATATTATTCATCTCACTAAAACATTCTTTCCAACCATACTATTCATGTCAATACAATTACTACCAAACATTATATCAAACAAAAATCCCTGTTCCAAACATGCCTTTCCTTGTCCTACTCAGTTCTTTCTTCCTATTTATACAAGAAAATACTCTGTTTTCCTCATTTCCTTCCACATTTTCCTCACTAGGACCTTATTGTCAGAAAGTGTGTAGTATCTGTAACCTCTTCTTTTTCCTCATACAGTAAAGGTCGTGGGTCATTGGAGGGCCAGATCAAATAATAGGAAGCCGTACTTGAAAATCAGCTCCAATTAAAGGTTAAAGGACATTAAGGAAATTTAGAAATAAAAAGAATGGAAGGATTTGAGTCGCTGGCGTTGAAGGAATTGGTGACAGAAAACCCTAGCTGAAAGGAAAAGGAGAAGAAGGTTGAGAGGGTAGAGTAGGAGAAGTGATAGCACAAATAAGTTGGGGCTATTAATCCCTCAACAAACCGCAATTCCATCTTTAACCTTAGCCCTAGATACTTGATAACTGTATTACCTCTTCCATTCCAAATATTTACTATTTTACCCTGTCCAGAAGTTTCGTAGACTTGACCTTATAATGATTTATTGGACTTGAACTTCTTGGGCCTTGGATTTTTTCACCGTTAACCCAACCAAATTTCTTCAGTTTAGATTTTAAACCATCATCAGCCCAAAATCCTTTCTTCTTTATGTCACAGCTTGGTATCAGCACTTTTTTAGCAATTTGAAACTGGCAAAAACTAGATCACAGCATATGGCTGAATAGAATGGTGAAAAGCAGATCTAGGAATTGGAGAGTAGATTTGAAGCAGCACTCAGTCAAATGAAGGAAGAAATCGGTAACCAAATAAAACGGATTCAACAAAAGGTTGAAGAATCCCAATCAGTGGCTGTAGCCAGGTACTTGCAGCGGTATAGACTCTAGATGATGGGCAGTAAATTTACTGCACCTCAGGGAGCTAATGGAGAAGGCTCCTTGTCATTGGCATCAAAAGGGAATATTGATAACACCTCCTCAGGGATATACATCATAGGGGTTCCCTCATCAAACAGTTCACACAAATGCAGCGAATTTTACCTATTTACCCCAAATAGAACCAACTAGAATCCACTACCAACTAAAGCTACAAATTGAATTAACCTCTTTTGATGGAAGTAACACTAGATATTGGGTGCGAAAATGTCAGTGTTATTTTCACACCTGAGGAAGAAAAAGTACAAGTGGTGGCGCTATATTTTGATAAAAAAGTAGAGCTTTGGTTTCATAATTTTTTGGTGGGAAAGTTTCATGTTAGTTGAGATGAGTTGCAATAGGCAATATCGTCTAAATTTGACAAACAAGAGTTAGGGCACATAATAGGCACTTTCAATAAGTTAAGACAGTGTGGAAGCATTGAAGCTATATTGAAACCTTCAAAGATTTAAGGGTTAGTATGCTGGACTTCAATCCACTGTTAATTGAGCACCATTTCCTGCACAGTTTTATAAGTGGACTGAATGAGGAAATTCGTCACACGGTCATTGTGTTTAGACCTCAAGCATTGGAGGAAGCTTTTGCTCTGGCTGAACATGAAGAAGCTGGAGGCCTAAAAAGTACAGATCACCAGCCAGACTCAAAAACAATAACAGCAAAATAGCCTTTACCAGGCCTACTAATAGACCACAGACCATAGGAAAGGAGAAATAATGAAATTAAAAAGGATCTATGTTTCAAATGTGGGGACCGTTGGAACCCCTGACAGGTGTAGAGAGCGTGGCCTTAATCAATTAGATGGTGAGGAACAACTGGAGGACAAAACTGATGGAGTTGATATGGAACCAACCCATGAGGAAAATGAGGAAGTTTAAGAAGGAGATCTCAACTTCCTTTCTAGACAAGTACCCCAAGTACAATTTGAATCAGAACCACTTTTGGAGGTAAATTCCTACTTATCCTCATCGACACAGGCAGCACACATAGCTTTATTTGACCTGAAGTGCTACTTGGTACCTCCATTAGATCCACACACAGCCCCTTGTAATTGTTGCTATTAGGGGAAGAGTTCTTAGTAGCTTTGAATGAAAAATTTTAGATGGTAAATGGATGGCTCTTAGTTTGAAACTGATATTCGGATTCTAGAATTGGGCAATTGTGAAATGATTATGGGTGTAGATTGGCTCAAGACAGTAAGCCCGGTTACCTTTGACTTCAACAGATTGACTATACAATCTCAACACATAGGTAACTTGATAGCATTGTGTGGTTGTGGCAGGGAAGCAACATACAAGCTTTCATGCTTAGAATTAGCCAACTATCTATCTAATGGTAAGAATGGGGAATGGCAAGTGCACTTGTTTAATAGTGTTGCTGAAAATGCCAATCCAACACATTCCTGAAACCATCCAAGGGATTTTAGACAAGTTTTCCTAGGTTTTCATTGAACCAAGGCGATTGCCGCCACATAGAGGGTATGACCACATGATAATTTTGAAAGCAAATTCACAATCTGCGAACTTCAAGTCATATCGCCATTCGCGCACTGAAAAAGGGGAAATAGAAAACTAAGTGGCTAAAATGTTGGAACAGGATATAATTAGGGCTAGTCAAAGCCGTTTTGCTTTACTAGTCTTGCTTGTTAAGAAAAATGATGGCAGTATGCGCGTGTGTATAGATTACCAAAAACTCAATGAAATGACAGCTAAAGATAAATTTTCCATACCTATAATTGAAGATCTATTAAATGAATTAAAGGGGGCATACTAGTTTACTAAATTAGATTTGAGATTAGGGTACCTGTAGATAAGAATGCACCATGATGATATTCATAAAATGGCTTTCAGAACCCACCAAAGGTATTATGAATTTTTGGTGATGCCTTTTGGGTTCACTAATGCCTCAACAACCTTTCAAAGACTAATGAACAAAATTTTGGCATAGTTTTTGAGAAAATTTGTTTTGGTTATCTTTGATGACATCCTAATCTACAACCTTACCCTTGAAAAGCATTTACAACAACTTGAAATTGTTCTGGATACACTCAATGAACAACTTTTGGTTTAGGCCAAGAAATGCTCCTTTGGCCAAGGAAAAGTATAGTATGTGGGCAATGCTATTTCTTTGGAGGGTGTTTCCACTGAGGGGATTTTTAGGGGTAGACAGACTTAGAAAATATGCACTGTCTCCCCCCCCCCCCCCCCCCCCCCACTTAGCAAGTCAGGTAGCCTAACTATTTGTAAATAATATATATAAATTACATGGGCTGCCAAAATCTATTTTTTGTGAAAGGGTCAGGATTTTTACAAGCAATTTTTGGGGACAGTTATTCAAGGAAGTGGGGGTCGGTTTGAAGTTGAGTTCGTCATACCACTCACAAACCAATAGGCAAACCAAAAAAGTGAACCAATGCTTGGAATGCTACCTCGATGCATGTTTGCTACAAAACCAAGCAAATGGGCAGTGTGGCTACCCTGACAGAGTGGTGATACAACACCAACTATCACAGCAGCATAGACACAACTCCTTTCCAAGCTTTGTATGGCACCAAGCCATCCAACTATGGGTTTGATGAGGTAGCAGGCACATCTAATGAGGCTCCCAATTTCATCGAAGACTATAGCACAACCATCAAGCTGCTTAAGGAGAAACTCACAAGATAACAGGAAAAGATGAAAAGATGAATGAGCAAGCAAAAAAGGGGCAAACAGAGAGAACCTTCAAAGTTGGGGACCAAGTATATCTAAAGTTGCAACTTACTGACAGCTGTCAGTGGTCGCAAGATGCAACCAGAAGCTAGCATCCAAGTGTTTTGTTCCTTATAAAATTATTGAAAAGTTGAGTCAGGCTTCCTATAATCTGCAACTTCCAAAAGGATCACACATACATCTTGTGTTCCCCGTATCTCAACTTAAGAAACAGATTGGCCACAACACACAAACCACATCAGAACTACCATACATAGATACACATGGAGAAGTAAAGTTAGCCTTGTTACCCTTTCGATTCCAGATGTTTGCAATTTACCTTGTCCAGAAGTTTTGTGGGCTGGGCCTTATAATATATTACTGGGCTTGGACCTCTTGGGCCTCAGATTGTTTCACGCTTAGCCCAACCAAATTTCTTCAATTTAGTTTTTAAATCATCATCAGCCAAACAACCTTTCTTCTTTATGTGACACTTTGCCTGTTGTATTGATTCTATTTCATCAGCAAAAAAGGAATTGAGGCAATATATCCACACTTTTGATGCCCTTTTTTTTCCTCTGATTGCCCTTTCAATTAATTTAATAAATAAATAGAAAATTTAAATTGTCACTTGAACATGAATCATGGGATTTGCTTGACTTGTACATCCTGCAGAACATAGTTCTGATCGTGCTGAGTTTTTGAAACTCTGCAAGCGAGTGGAGTACACAATCCGAGCTTGGTACACATTACACTTTGAGGACCTCATGGTAATTTCCTTGTCAAGTATATCTCTCTCTATATTTCTGCTTGCCTTACTCAGATTTATAATTCTTATGTCTTCAAACCTAATTTATTTCAAATGTGGTTGCAGCAACTGTACTCACTCTTTGATCCTGTCCATGGCACTAAGAAGTTGGAGCAACAGAACTTATCTTCTGATGAAATTGAAGTTCTTGAACAAAATTTCTTGAGATACTTGTTTCAGGTAGCTTTCTGCAATATAATATGGATATACATTTCGCTCTTCTTCTATTGATGAAGTTTTATTTAATTACATGCTTAAATATTTATGTGTATCTGCACTCTTATATTGTGATCTTGCAGTTGCTTTTGATTGTCACCTATAAATTTCTGTAAAAATTAATATGGTTGTTAGATTTATCTGCAGCAGTCAGTTCATTTCTGGTTGTAAGTTTGTTCTGCAATTGTGTTTCTGATCTTCTGCTCCTTGGGTTGGATGGCATAGTGGAAATGCGGCATTATTACTGCTTGGGTCCCTTAAATTCTCTTTTCTTCTCAATGACTATTTTTATAAATCTTATTACACAGGTTATGGAGAAAAGCAATTTCCAGATAGTGACTAACGAAGAGATTGATGTTGCACATTCAGGGCAATATCTTCTCAATCTCCCTATTACAGTTGATGACTCCAAGGTAGACTGTAACAAAATGTGTTTGATCTTAGAAGCTTGGCTTCCAGGCATTGCACATACATTTTGCTCAAATGACTTTTTTGGTGAATGTAGCTTGATAAGAAGCTTTTGAAGAGTTATTTTGAATCTCATCATCATGAGAACCTCCCAGATTTTGCAGATAAGGTCTCTCTCTCTCTCTCTCTCTCTCTCTCAAGCAGAAATTTCTTAAAATTAGTTTTGAGGTTAAGATTGTTTGTAGATGAACTTTTAGATGTCTCCATTGCCACTGTGTTGTTGCTTTGGATTTTTATTTGTCTCGAATACCTTCTTTTCTTAATCTTCTGTCAGAAACAGAAATTCTCAATCAAACATAAGATCACCATCCTTATGTGGACTGAGTGAAATGTGTTAAGTCACTCTTAATACATATAATTATTGGCTACTTTTTTTTTTATTCTTATTATATGGATGGAAATATGGATATTGACACTCTAAGACAAATATGGATATTGGCCACTGTCAAACAATTTTTTTGCTATTGCTTTTAATGACATTTATGTGGTGTATGCATAGGATCAATAGACATGAAATGAAAAGTTAACCGAAACAGTAGTTAAAAAACATTTCTAAGTGAATAGAATGTGAAATTACATAAATATTAAAAGAATTGTAGTTAGGCCTATATCCTCATGAAATTAAATATTATGTAGATTTTCAATGATGACTTGGTTATTTGATCTTTAGCTTCCCTTTTCTCATATAGCATTCTTCATGTCTTTCTATTGAGAAAATTTTACATACTTTCTAGTATTTGGGGTTTTGTTTCCCAATGATTTTTTGGTGAGGGTAAACACTCATAAGTCGTATTTCTAGAAACCACCCTTTTAGGGTTTTTTTTTTCAATTAACAGACTCATCACACGTTTGAATAAGTGGTCAAATTATGAACTTATATCTAATTTGAAAAGTTGTATGGACGAGTTGATCATTGACATATCATAATCTGCTTATGATTCATATTCCATACTTTTGTCTATTAGATTCAAATTTAAACATGTTGCATTTTATTGAATAAAATGTTAACATTGTATGTGCTAGTGTAAGCAGATATTTTTTAAGAATATGATATATAAAATCAAATCATATATATGATAGGAATAGATTTGAATAGATTATATAAAATCATATCATATTCGCAAAATTAAGAATATCGTATATGATATGATCATGTTGGTTTGTTTTCATTTTTATATTTTATTTCACCTATAAATAGGTGAGTGTCGTAATGCATTTGTAAGGGAAATCAAGAGAAAATATATTTGTGCCCTCTGGGTATTAGTCCTTGAATGAGGACCTAAATGGTGGAACCACGTAATTTTTATCTGGTGCTTCATTGGTTCTCTGTTCTTCCACAATCCACAATTTTATTTTTCCGATTTTTTAACATGGTAACCAGTTTTACTTTAAGAGCAATTTTGGATGTTCTTTCTTGTTGTTCAAGAGAGCAGTTGGTTCAAAGGTCTATTTCCGTACCTTAGAGGCTAAGTTTGTTGTCATTGTCATGTAGGATTTGTTCATCACCTATAGATCAGCCTCCTCTTCAAATGCTGTCACCAGTCTGTTTTTGACCAATTAGTGCTCTTAGTTTTTAGTTTGGTGTGCTATGTAGAATTTGATTTCTGGCCATTTGACTAGAGTTTTGACTGGTTTTAGCCATGTGGTGTTGTCCTTGGGTGCCATTTGGAGTTTGCTGTCTGCTCAAGTGAAGGTTTTGGTAGGTTTTAGGGTCTGACCTGGTATTCATTTCGTTTACTTGTACTGGACTCTTTGATTGAAGACATGCAGAAGAGTGACGTCATTGTTCATTCATGTTCAAATTGAGGCAGTGATGAGAACCTGAATAAATTTGATTAGATCTTATAATATCATCTCATATCTATAACAGTAAGAGTATCTAATATGATATGATTATTTTGATTTGTTTCTATTGTTAGACTTTATCTCTCGCTTATATATAGGTAGTCATTATACTACATTATGTGAGAGAATCAAGAGACTATATTTGTGTCCTTTGGATATTAGCCCATAGATGCAAGTCTAAACATTTTAACCACGAAAATTTTCTTATGCTTTATTATCTCTCTTCACCCACATTTTCTTCAATTCTTTTACAGTGACAAAGTAACACTGATTGCTTTTTTCTTAAATTAAATGCAAACTTATATGATTTTTGGTTTTGAAATTTTTTCGGTTTATCAGATACTCTATCTAAACTAATTAAATTATAAGTGGTAATTAAAAACATTAATTACTTACAGCACTACCGGTAAACATAAAAGATATATTTCTCTTGCATTAAAAAATTAAAATAAGATGTACACTTTTAATAACTATTTATGATAAAAATATACAGGCTTTGTTTGAAACAAAACTTTGATGTAGGAAAAACAAACAAGTAGGGAGGCTATGGTCGTAAACCACAAGTCAATCTATAGAAGCAATGATTTGTATATTTCTTTTTGTCTCAAACTTGAGAAATAATTTTTTCAGTTTTTAAGAAACACCTAAAGTTCCAACTAAGAAGCTGAAATGATTTTTCATTATCTAAATTGAAATAATGAACCTTCTGATGTAATTTTGACAAAACAATATAACAATGCAAATTTTCTATTTAAATTCAAATTTAGGTTTTCTATCTCTGACACATATACTCAACTATTTAAAATTCAATTATTAATTATATTTGCAGTTAAGTCAATACATATATGTGTACACAGACATTTATATTGTTGCACTATCTAATCATTATTCTATATATTATATTTATATAAATATTAATGCTAAAATTATTATAGATTTAAATTTTTATCTCATGAAACTTTTACAATTTAATTTTCATACCCAATGAAATCGACGTAGAAAATATAAAAACCAAGAACTATAAAGAGAAATGAAACATGCAAAAACTTTATGTAGATATTAATGCTAAAATTCTTATAGATTTAAATTTTTATCTCATGAAAATTTTACAATTTAATTTTCATACCCAATAAAATTGACTTAGAGAATATAAAAACCAAGAACTATAAAGAGAGAAATGAAACATTCAAAAACTTAATTACTTAAAAATTTAAAAAATCTCATAATGTAGAGGAGCAAGTGATAATTTCATATCAGGAAAATGATAGCAAGAAAGAAAATTTTTAAATATGCTAAAATTTGTAATTAGATTGAGATAATATTGTGTAAACGAAGTATTATTTTACTTATTAACTTAAAAATAAAGCTATTTATTAAGAATCTTCTTATAAATTAAACTAAGTAATCATTATACTTTTATCTAATGATATTTATTCAAATTTGTTCACAGGATTCACTTTTTTAATGTGTTCATAAGTTACACAACTATGCTTTTATTATAATAATTCAAATAAAATCATTTAAGATAATATATACATTTATAAAAATATATTTTTTGTGGTTGAAGGCATTCAATTGAGGTTATTACTAGGGTATAAAAGGAGGAAAATGATTTAGCTCAAGGAAATCAACTGCTTTAAACTAAAAAGGATAAGTAATAAATGATCACTTGAAATTATGTCATTTGTTTTTGTACATTTGTATTGCTATTTTAAGATATCATGTGAAATTTATGAATTGTAATTTTCTGATTTATTGTGTGGGAAGTTTTAAATAATTGCTGAACATGAAAATTTTGAGGAGTATTAGAGAATTTGAAAATTGAATCTTATTTTATGTCATCCTAAATACTAATTACAACAATAAATATAGATTTTAATTTTCTCGTATAAACGTCAAGTTGTCAAATTATATATATTCAATAAATTCAAGTTAGAAAGATTCTAACTTAAATAATTAAAATACTTCGATCTAGAAAGACTTTACCTGAAGAAGAGTTACAAAAATTATTGAAATTCTACCGAAAATAAGAAAATTCAATGAGAAACCTTTCAAGAAAAGAAAAAGAATGAGAGTTATTGTGATTCATCAATAAACTACGAAGCAAAT
The DNA here is from genome assembly GCA_019155195.1 of Avicennia marina. NCBI lineage: Eukaryota > Viridiplantae > Streptophyta > Magnoliopsida > Lamiales > Acanthaceae > Avicennia > Avicennia marina. The sequence goes on from CM032765.1 coordinate 14,550,968, forward strand.
TGTGAAAATTAAGTCACCATGTAAGGCTAAAATACCTAAAATTTGTTGCTAACTCACAGTGTTTTAAATGCCCACTTGCTTCTTGAAATCTAAACACTAGGAATATCTCATGCAAAAAGGCTTTTCTACCCTTTGAAATATGGAATATGAAGGTTAATATGTTTAGCCCCTTAATAAAGCTACATCATAAACTGTATGCTGTTAATTTTTATCTCTGTGAGTTATTTGATACCTATGCTAGCTCTTTCCATTGTAAATTACATGATAGAAGTCCAAAAAAGAAGCAAGAAAGACAATTTGAATAAAGGCTAAGGCACTATTGGGTAATTTATCTGTGTGCTTCTGTGTGTGGGAATATTGGATGTGTCTAAAAAGATATATATGGAGTGGACTGGGGAGACTTACAGGAGGCACCACACCATGGCATGCCTCCTATATTTGCTTTAGCATGTTTAAAAAAAATGGTATAAATATTATAGAGGACAGTTGAGGCATATACAGAAAATGATACAAAATAGCAACTTACACATAATTGCTCATAATTGTTTGCTTATATCATCAATTGGTAAATACATGTATTACGGTAACTCTAAGAAGAGTGACATGGTTAACTACTCCATGACTTGCAGTTAAAGTTCACAAATGCAGATCGATAAGGTAACCATAGTTATTTGGATAAATGAAAGGAAGTGGCAGAGTTACTATATATATAGAGAGAGGGGGTGGGGGTGGGGGTGGGGGAGGGAGGCAGTGGCGGGATCACTTGTTATTTCCTAGGTTGAATGATAAGTAGAGATAATGTTATTATTGGGTTAATGATAATAGAAATTTACATTATTTTTTAACTGTAAAACTTAACTGTGGGAAAACAATTGCAGGCGGAAGCATAGTTTTCTGTACATTTACTGAGTTTGCAAATATGTGTGAAAATTTGTTTTCCTTGAATTCTCAATTAGTGTAGTGTTTATCGTGATCAAATTAGATAAAGCTGGAGAGAATGGACAAAATAGTTAGTTCTTATTTATATGTTTGACATGCAAAATTATGAAATTGATTTTTATTTTTTTTTTCTAAGAAATAATTTCTTTGCTTATGCTAAAAATGTAAAAGATGTGGGTCTCTTTGAATAATACTCCATGAAACTGACAGGACTGATATGGCAAATCAGTACATCATAGCCAATGCTTGATTACCTTTATTATATAAATTAAAATCCTAACTCTGATTGGCAAAACCCTTTTAACCTGAACCGTTCTCATCGTATGATAATTTCATTCACACCTTCATGCATTTATACCATTTTCCTAAACAAATATCCAATCCTTGACTGTGTTGCTCTTTCTTCCTTCCTTTCTTTCTTTCTTTCTTTCCTTTTTCCCTTTTTTTTCTGTGCATATGTGTATCCTTCTTAACTTTGTCTGCGTCCTTTCTTATGTATTTGCTCATCTATATTCCTGCTCATGCAATCTATTTTCCACCTCATATTATATATAAAACTAACCGATAGTACCTTTACTATTAAGTGGCTCTCGAAAATTTGCATAATCTAGAAGATCAAATATTCCACCTGTTATTTTGTCAGAATGAAATTCATGGAAATGCTCTTGTTTGCTTTTATGATATCGAGTTGAAATATCTTACATGTTTCCTTACCCTATTAGTACATAATCTTCCGGCGAGGAATTGGCATTGATAAGACTACCGATTATTTTATCATGGAGAAAGTGGATATGGTCATTGCACGTTTCTGGGCATGGATTTTGAGAAAGACCAGGTGAGTGAACTCTGTAGCACTAGCTTGAGCCTAAGGTAATAGACATTATGCATATGTCTGATTGATGGTTATCCTTCGGCAATCAATTGTTGTCTCTGGCTGGCTTGCTTATTCTCCTTTTTTGGATAATAAAATTCTTGTGGTTCATCCTCACGTGCATACGTACTCTGCAAACTCTAAGCAAGGAATATGTTCTAGCAGGTTAGACAAGGTTTTGTCAAGGAGGTCAAATATAAGGCACCGGAAGGATCCCAAGAAAGACGATGGAATCATCTCTGAAGAAGATGGTGACGGATTATATGTTGAACGCATTCGTCTTGAGAATATGCAGCTCAGGTTTCTTGATTTCTGTTGTTTTTCTGATGTAGTTTATATCTTGTTCTTATTCATCAGTTCCTAGCATTTTTAATCCAAATGTAATAAGAAGCTTTCCTTATATCGGTATGATAGTTTAGTTGATCTCTATATGTTGTGCTGAGGTTATAATCTGTGTATTGACTAATGGCTTTTACTTTGTCTTGCTTCAGTTTTCGAAATTTGTTGAGCAGAATTACAATTCAAGAGCCCACCTTTGATAGGATCATTGTTGTCTACAGGTATCCAAGTGGCATCTATTTGTCAAATTGTGATTACATTTTTGTTTCAATTTTTTTTTTTTTTGTTTTTAATACAGCCAGGTCCGACAACATTAAAATTTGTGATTTGCTATTAGTTTGTTTCAAAGTTAATGGCATAATTGCCATTTTGTCTTCTTTATGTAAGTGAACTCTTCTTTAAGCTGTATATAGTAATGTGGAAAACAAAACTCATTTTTCTTATTGATTAAAGGTTTCCAACACCCAATTTACAATGTATGGTTGCAGAAGTTAGAAATAGACTAAGAGACTAATAAGGATAAACTTGAAAGACCAAATGGCAGACAACAAGCTTAGATAGTGTGTAGCCGAAGACTCAGATGGCCAAAAACTGCTAACCAGTAGATAATAGACAGATTGAAACCAAACGCGCAGACAGAAATCACTGTATCACCTGTGATAGACAGAAATGTAGTCAACTAGAATAGCTAGTAAAGTAGATAGCAACCAGAAATCATGGTCATCTGGGCCAGACAACATATAAAAATCATGATTTAGAGGCTACAGCCTGTGGAAGAGGTTATGCTAATAGCATCAGACAAACAGCAGTAGCTGCAGACATAAAGTAACCAACCGAAAGATAGCTAATGGGCCAAAGATATGAGACCATAACAATATATAATATGCAGCCAGAACAGCTTGATAAACTAGTCATCTAAAACAAATAAAAACTGAATCATTATTCCACATCCAAATAAGCCCAGAGAATAAGGGCCTAATAGAATCTTAGGCCCAAAACAATCAAAGATTTAAACCAGCCTAATGAAAAAAGCACAACTAAGATAATGGTTAGTCAACCCTACATGGAGAAGTGGCTATTGCCTTCCAAGTGACATAATGGTGCTCAAACTTTGTTGGAGTATTTCACGGAAAAAAGGGCAAAATCACAATAGCGGCACACCAGGGTTTCTTCTTTTCTTTCTCCTCTCTCTCTCTCTCTTCTTTTGCTCACGTGAGTGGCAATGCAACCTGGAATGAGATTGAGGTTTGTGGGTGGTTCCATGATGGGTGAAAGACAAACATCTAGTGGCACCCAAGAGAATGTAGGCTGTGACAATGATGTGATTAGGATTTCAGATCGGGAGTAGATGGGTGATGCAGCCTAGAGTTTGAACAGAGATGCTGTTGTAGTTGAGTTTCAGAGGTACAAACCCGGCGGCTAGAAGCAGACATTACAGTTTGGAGAGACGATGCCATAGGACTTAGGAAACTAGGTAGTAGGGCACTGGTGTCACAAGGTTATGTGAAGATTAGATTGGGGTTTGGGTCAACAGCGAAACCATGTTTGGCTAGGCTAGGGTACCATAGCATAGTGGATGAAAAGGATTACATTACCACTATGATAACATGTTGAAAATAGAACTCATTTTTCCCATTAATCGAAGGGTTGCAGCAAACTATTTATAGAATGTGATTGGTAAGGTTAGAAATAGACTAAGAAACTAATAAGGATAAACTATAATCTTAACAAATTAATTTTGAAGAAGTTTTACACTTCCTTTGCATCATATGCGCCCCTAAAAGATTGTGGCTCATGGTTATGGGTTACTTGGAGCAGCCCAATCTGAATTGACATTTTCTCCATTTTCCTTTGGATATCAACCATGTGGTTTACCTTCTGGCTTGCTGCCAAGGCTTCGCACTCCTCCTGGCTCTTGGCAAGCTGAATAATCACAATTTCAATTATAATGGTGATCACAATTTTATTTCTTAGCTTCTTCAAATTTGATAAAAGGTTAATGGACTGTGGTTTCTCTGCAGGCGTGCAAGCTCTCACATAAAAGCAGGACGAGGCATATATGTGAAGCATTTCAAAAACATCCCCATGGCTGATATGGAAATTGTCCTTGTGGGTCTTCTTTCACCATTTGCTTGGTCATTTTCAATTTCCTTCAGATGTTGCCTAGATTGTTCTCTTGTAGACATTGACCATGTCTTTCAACTTTTCAATTTTCTTCTAATAGCCAGAAAAGAAAAATCCAAGTTTAACTCCAATGGACTGGGTTAAATTTCTTGTATCTGCAATAGTTGGACTGGTTGGTATCTTGTTTCCTCTTATAATCTTCAGTTGCATTTTATTGATCAATCAAAATTTCACACATATTTTTGTAAACTCTTTCAGGTTGCTGTTGCGGGATCAGTTGAAATGCCGAAAGCTGATCTATGGGTCATATTTGCAATACTGTCAACAGTGATTGGTTATTGTGCTAAGATTTACTTCACGTTAAGTGTTTCCTCCTGTGACTTTTATGGGTTTTAATGCATATAATTGTCAAAGATTTTGAAAAGCTGAAATCTCATACAATATTGGTACTATTTATAGTATTTCCTCTGGATAAATGGAAAATGGTATAGTCAAGTGATTCAAAATGTCAATGATTATATTGTAAAGCAAGTCTACTAAACGTCATTGCATGCACCTTGAGTTCCTGAGATTCTAGATGCGGTGTGGAATATTTATTCTATTTTTGAGATGCTATGTGCCCATGAGTAGCAAACCATTGGATCTATGACTTGGTTACAATTAAAAGAAGGCTAAGATAATTCTCTTGATCTATTGAAAATTCCCTCCTGGATGTAGATGATCTGATGCTGATTATGAAATTTCTTGTGCTTCTATTATTGCATCTTTTTTCCTTTATAAGGATTTTCTTTAACTTCTGTTTGGTGTAATAATATATTTGACTTTGTTGTTACTAAAGTTTGTCTAGATGCCAGGTTTCAACAGAATATGGCTACCTATCAGAACCTAATTACACAATCAATGTATGACAAGCAACTGGACAGTGGAAGGGGCACTCTTCTTCACTTATGTGATGATGTAATTCAGCAGGAAGTAAGTTAGACAAATAATTAGTTTTAATCCAAAAATAGACAGCCAACATTAGTCTCCCGCTGAGTATGTGTAGATCTGCATTGGTAAAACTGCATGATTATTGCACTGCCAAGTGCTTAATTTTTATGCAAAATGTGCAGGTGAAGGAGGTAATAATTTCATTTTTCATATTGATGGAGCAAGGGAAGGCCACTTTAGAGGTATGTATAGCTGGTGGCGCTTCTATAGATTGCATGCTACTTTATTGTTACTGGTTGGTCTTGAATTTTGCATCTTCAGTCATTGTCTATCTGACATTCCTATGATGTATATTAGGATCTTGACCGACAATGTGAAGAACTAATACTTGATGAATTTGGTGAACATTGCAATTTTGATGTTGACGATGCAGTCCACAAATTGGAGAAATTAGGCATAGTCTGTCGGGTGAGTTCCATTTAGTATGTTTCGGTTTTGTCTAAATATTATATTATCCAATATATATGAAATCCTTACTTGTTAACTTACTCTTAGAAAGATGCAACTCAAATCTTCAGCCCCCTAGTTTTTGATGATAAGAATTTCACTTTCTATCTTTTAGGGCTTCTGAAATGGTCATGTATGTTGAGTAGAATGTAACTTTGGTTGGAAATAGAATTCTTTGGATGGGTGAGAATGTAAACAAGCATTGTTTCTCTTTAATAATCAATTTTCAGAAGATGAGTTGGACCGTGATGAAGTGGTTATTTCGTATTTGTTTGATAACACAGGGTCTTTTCTAGGTATAAGATGATTTGTGTACCCCATTTTTGAGGAAAAAAAGGGAATCATTTCACACTCGATTTGCTAGTGTTGTTTTAGGATGTAATTAGAGGGTATTTCTATACCGAGATCAAGTGTGAAGACTGATGTGGGATGGAGGAAATTTTCCTACATCTGAAACACTTGGAACATTTGTGTACTTTTAGGATCTTTGTGCAAGGTATTTAGTTTTTGAGTCGCTTTCTCAATGAAAGTACTTATTTTCGCGACTTTGAAAATGATTTGTTTGTAATTTTGGTTTTAGGATACAATTGGAAGGTACTACTGTGTCGGCCTAAAGCGTGCTAATGAGATCATAGGCACGACTACTGAAGAACTTGTCCTGAAAGCTAAACAAGATTCTGGTTCTGCTTAATTTATTCCTCAAATATACGCTGCTTTTCTCGTAGTTGAATTAAGAAAAATCTGACATTTTGTTTCCTATAAGAAGCTTGTTTCCTTCCCATGGTGCAAAGAGCAGTGTGAAGCTTTACATGTAGCTGTTTCTACTATTTTAGTAATTCTTAAAATAAGTTCGATTTGTTAGTGTGTACAAAGGCGTGGCATAGCTGTAATGTGTGGCGACTGAATGGATTGCCCCAAAGTGCGACTGCACGTTTACGTTGAAGATCGACTCTTTTCTTAAACGCTGCAAAATATATTTTTAGAGGTAACACTAGCGTACGTCAATGTAAGAATGCTTCTTATTGCCGATGCAAGTTATATGAACGAAAAAACACACAAGACCTATAATAAGCGTTCTACTGTTCTCAATTCCTATCATTTTAATCAACCCAACAACATTATGGTTAGATTAGTTCTCTGTTTACGAAGTATGTCTTAACGCTCAACAGATAATGCTATTTATATACATAATTTGTTTTCATCTATACCTAGTGGCCGTTTAGGATTGGAAATTTATATGTAATTATGCATATTATCCAATCATAAATTAATCCCTTAACCACAGTTAGCTCTAAAATGAATTCCATAATGCATTTTAGTCGAGCCTTTTGCTAGAGTCGATTGCACACTTACAAATCATTTTTATTATACTAGAAATTGGAACATGCTTTGCAAATATACGACATTTGTATAGAAGTAAATATTATACTTAATAATTACATAATTTTTTGTTTGTTAATTTTCATATATAATATTACATATTGAGATATTAAGTTTTAAATTTATCAATTAATATATTACCTTGAATCTTTATGTGTATATATGTGTCTGTGCGTGTCTTTTAAACATGTGATTATTTTGATATGTATTGGTCTTTCTTTAAAATTGAATTATTTTCCTACCTCCAAATATAAGACATGTTACTTTGTAGGCCCCTTTAAATTAATCTCCAAATATAAGAAATGTTATTTTCTTATAGGCCCCTTTTGTGGAGATTAATTTTACATAGATTATAGGCCCCTTTTGTACATAGATTATTTTACATATAATTTTGTAATCTTATCTCCAAATATAATTCTTTGTAAAATAACTTAACCTTTTGTACGTCAATGTAATTAAAATTACATAGCATAATTCTTTTAAATATTGGGTTATTTATTTTTACTTTCGTATTTGTCATATCACAAATAATAATAATATCTTACCTTTAAAAATAGATTAATTACTTAAATGAATATATAAGATATTATAATTTTAATTTTTAACAGTTGGACTTACTCACACTACTATATTAATAATAATATTTTTTTGAATTGTTTCTTCTAATTGAGTAAAAAAATGAATAAGGAAAAGGCCTATTAAATCTTAAATTATATGAATGAATTTTGATTAATAAAAAACAGTTATATATTTTTATCTTCTATCTGGAAGCTACTTCATTAAGTTAAAAAAGTGACAAAAGGTTGTTTAAATTCTGATTTATATAAATGAATGAAGAAAATTACAAATTTATTTTTTATGTGGGGAAAGTGAGAGTTTTTAGAATTTAATAATATTTTCAACTTGAAAGAATATTTGTGTTTTCAAAATTCATGTTCAGAAAAGAATGACTATTAATGACATTTACTTAAAATTAACTTTATATATATGTCTCTGTGTGTGTGTGTGTTACAGTGAAAGCATTCAATAACTTAAAAAATCTATATATAAAATTACTTTCAATCATATTCAAAAGAAAATATTTCAAAAATGAAGAAATAATATGTGTCTGTATATATGTTTATTATAATATTTAGACAAAATTATGTCTTTAAAAGTTTTACATAATAATATTCTAAAATGATTCATCATATAAATTTCTTCAATAAATTTTAGCAAATCGAGAAATCGTGCTTTAAATTATACACAAATCATCCTCTTTATAAATATATAATTGCACCTAAAATTCATAATACATTTTCTTCACCACGTACTTGAAATAATTTTTTAATTATTTTTATCCATTATTCATATATTAAATTAATTAGTTACAATTCATGAAACTACATATAGAGCAAGTTCATGTTAGTTTTACGTATAGAAATAGATTTTAATATAATGATTTTCATTTATGTATTTCTACATTTTTAATTTATTGTTAATATTTTTTCTAATATCTTCTCATTATGAATTTACTAATATTTTTTATTAAATGTTTATTGTTCTTTGTTCAAATTCTCATATTATACATTTACTTATTTAAATTTATCATACTTGTGTTTACAATAACCATATGAATGCATTCATTTTGGATTCTCCATAAATAATTTTATTTGACAAATTTATAGCAATCTACTTGCAAGTTAATAATCTAATTATTCAATATTTATTTGCTATTTTTCTTTCCAAACTATAGTTTATTTCTTAAAGAAATATAAGGCACGTTTTTTTTTTAATTTTTAAGTGTATTTTTTTCAAAAATTATGTAAAAGTAAAAAAGAGAAATAAATAAGATTTAAAAAATATAATAATTTAATTGTGTATATTTTTTGAGTAATTTAATTGTATATATTTTTTGAGTGTGAGGCAAAACGTGCCATACTTACTACTGACCTTTTAAATATGTACCCATAATGTAGATTATTACTTCTATGTAATATAATTATTCATTTATTATTTATATTTCAGTACATTAGTTTATTTCATGTTTTTTCAATGATTATATTTACAAAATTGGTATTCTGTTATAATGATTTACCATAAATCCGCCTATTTAAATTTATCATCAAACATCAGTCTTTCATATTTTTATGCTAAGTTTTAAGTTTTGTATTAATTTTGTTGTGTCATATTTTATATTTTTTCTACATTTTTAATTAGAGCATATTTATAATATATTAAAGTGATTTACTTAAATATTAAATCTGATTATTCTTTGCAACTTTTCTTGCATGTTTATGCATTGTCACATTTATAACATTTTTCATAAATATTTCTTTTTTAACATACCAATTTATTTTTCATCCTATAAAATTATTTTCATTTTTAAATTTATTTTGATAATATTATGTTCAAAAGAATATATTTGTAAATTTTCAAACAAACAGTACACTTTATCTTTACAATAAAATATTTCATATCTCTTAATAATTGTTGTCATGTTTTTATAGTATTATATTATAGATAATTAAACTTTAAAATAAAATTAAGTCATATCAAATAAATGTCATATACTTAATTAAAATTATAGTCAAATTTTGCATATTGAAAATAGTTTACAACGTATTGGCTATTTCATAACACTAGTTGTTTTAGATAATAATATAATTATTTATTTATTTAAAATTTTAACTTATCGTAACATTATTTATATAGCTACTTATTTTATCTTCTATAATTTTATTTGATTTAAATTTATCTTTATGATCGCATATGAGAGTATTTGTATTTTTAACATTGATCATTATTTTTATGTAGTATAATTATTTATTTTTTTATATTTTAGCATATTAATTTATTTTATATTTAGAAAATTGTTATGGGATTATAGTATGACTTATCATAAATCTAACTATATAAATTAAATCATCAGACACTTTTCTTTAATATTTTAATGCAAATTTTTAAGGTTAGTAGTTATTTTGTAAAATTTTATTATGTGATATTTTATATTTTTATGCGTTTCTAATCAGAGCATATTTATAATATATATTAAAGTTAATTACTTTGACAATTTTTTATAAATTTTTTACATGTATATGCATTTTCATATTTATAATATTTTTTTATAATATATCATTTTATTTTTCATATTATAGTTTTTTCTTTTTTTAATATATTTTCATGGCATTATATTAATGTGAATATATTTGTAAATTTTCAAATAAATAATGTATTTTAGGGTGGGTTGGTGGTGGATAGATGCCACGTGGTATATAATAGTTAACAGTTGTATAGAGTTTTTTGTTAGAAAAACCTAAAAAAACATATTTATCAAAATAATTCGATTTCGGTAGTTTGTGAAAATAATCCAATTCTGTGATATAAAATTATGAAATTGGTTAAATGTATTTAAAAATTCAATTCTGTGATTTTAAATGATAGAATTGCTTCAATTGGGGCGATTTCCATGATTCAGAATCACGAAAATAAAAAAAATAAAATTTGAATTCCATGATTCTGAATTACAGAAATCGCCCCAATCAAGGCAATTCTGTGATTTAAAATAATAGAATTGACTTTTTTAATTAAAAAAAATCAATTACGCGATTCAAGTTCACAAAATCATATTTTCATGATCTCGAATTATGGAATTGTCAGCGCATATGTCAGCGACTTCCCTGACCTTTGATCGTTACATTTATTTTCTTCCTCACTTCTTCGACTTTGTATTTTCTTCTTCACTTATCCGACGCTCCTTCCTTCCTTTCTTCCTTAGTTGATGCTTAGTGACGATTTCTTCCTTCTCTTTCTCTCCATCTCCCTGACTAAATCCTTCAAAAATCCAAAAGTTCTTCTCATAATGAATCATTATTCTTTAATTTGCAGTAAGAATTAATCAGTATGTTTCTTTCATTTATTTAATCTCTTTTTTTTATTTTAGTAAATTTGTAATTTATTTTTCATAATTAAACTACATAATTTTATTTATGTATTTAAATTATATGTTTAATACTGTGTTTATTATATAAATGTTTAAATATTATTTGATAAATTTGCAGTCGTCGAGCACATCAACAACATTTGATCGCCATTCTTCAATTGCATCAATAATTGATCAGTTTGTTTCTTTTATTTACTCAATCTCTTTCTTTTTTTTTCGTAAATTTATAAATTAATTTTTATAGTTAAGATGTATAATTTTATTTATGTTTTTAAATTATATGTTTAAGATTGTGTATACTATATAAATGTTTAGATATTATTGGATAATTTTTCTTATACACTAATTTTAAATTAAATTAAAAATTTGTTCAATTATTTAATAATTTAAAATTATGTTTAGTTAAAATAAATTGTTGCTTAATTGATTAAATTTACTGTTTAAAGCTATATTTGATGTGATATCAATTTAAATTTTAAGATTAGGGAGCATGAAAATGTTTGGTTTGAAAATAAATTTTACTTTTTCAAGTTAAATTTTTGTTAATTGATTAAATTTACTGTTTAAAGTTGTATTTGGTGTGATATCAATTTAAATTTTAAGATTAGGGAGCATGAAAAAGTTTGGTTTGAAGTTAAATTTACTTTTTCAAATTTCATTTAAAGTCACGCTTGGTTTACAATTTTAAAAATTTAAGATTTATATTCCAAAGTATGTATTAAATTTTCGTTATATAATATAATTTCAAATTTTTTATTTTATGTTTATATTTTTAATATTTTTGGAAATGTTATTATATTCGTATATATTGAGAGTGGTGAGTATGTTATTTGAGTGAATAAATGTATTTGAATTAATTTAGCAATTTAATAGTTTAACAATATAATTAATAATTTGTTTTATACTTAATAGATTGATATGTGTATACTTTACAAAAATTATACATATTTTGTAATTTATCTTAATAATTTTAATATATATTTTATTAAATATATAACAAATAATTATAGTTTATTTTAAATATCTATTTACATATCATATATTATATGTTAGAGTGTAACACATTTATATGGTTTAAATATGGATAGACAACAATTAGTCGGCTTTGAGATTTAAGATTGCGTTTGGTTTTCAGATTTAGGCAAAGTTTCGTTGGCGTGATTTAAGGCAACATTTGATTTGAAATTCCTAAAATGTGTACACATCTTTTGTTATATAATATATAGTTATAACTGGTGATTATGTGTGTATGCTTTTTGGTACATATAGAAATATTATGATATTTATACATGTTGAATATGTGAATATGCTACTTTAATGAGAAAATATTCTTGAATTAATTTAATAATTTAGTTAGTTGTCGCAATTGAACTTTTTGGATATTTCGTTGTTTGATATGTATATTTGAATTAATTATAATTTTAGTGAGCTACTTTACTATTTGACATGTATGATGTTTAATATAGAGTTTATTTTACATAGATAAGTTTTCTATATTGTTTTATAACAATTAAATTATCTATTTAAGAGTTTGACTTAATTAGAAGTATAATTAATAATTTAGTAGACTGCTTTATTCTTTGATATGTATGTATAAATTGATTAGAAATTTATTTTCCATTATATAATTTCCATATGTATGTTTGCATTTTTTCTAAAAATTATGTATGTCTTGTATTTTATTTTAAAAATTTAAAAATACTTTTTAATCTAATATATAAAAAGTATTTAGGAGTTATTTTAAATAAGCATTTAGATATTACATATTATTTTATAACAATCAAATCAGTTTGAAATTAGATTTACCTTAAAAAAATGTTATTAATAAATTTAGTTGATTAAACACGATGCGTATAATGAATACATGGAGTTTATTTTAAAAATATAGATTAGTTTTATATATCGTCTTATAACAATTAAATTATCCACTTAATAGTTTGACATAATCATAAGCATACGGAAAATAATTTAGTAGTTTAAATACATAATTGGATAATTAATAGAGTTGATAATATTTTGCTTTTATAAAGATATGTTGATTGGTAGAGATTATGTGCAAATTATGCTATTTTGGGGTGGTATTATTTTGTGAGATGTAAATTCTGTTAAATATGACCGCGTGCCATGTGCGTTAGATACCATCTCTTGCGACACGAAGTTAATGTAGCTTTTCGCAAGATTGTATCAATTGAGTGGTGTTGATAGTAATAGATTTGAATTGAAAGTTTACACACCATTTGTGCTAAGTCGTGGAGATGGACATGATAGAGCTACTGTAATTAACTTGAATACCAACAACAATCCACATTTTTTCTTAAATCCTATTAATGGATTTCATTTTTTAGAGCTATATTTAGAGTTCCATAAAACCCTACATCATTAAGCAGATCATAATTTTCACTTGTATCCCACAAATGAGCAGTTGAGTGAGCTATTGTAAGTCACGGAAGGTTTGGCATAGATGGGAGCTTACTGAAATCTCAGAGAGCATAATTATGATGAGTGATCTTCACATGTAGCTCCCCAATTAGATGATACATTGAATGGGGAGTATGGCATAAAGACAGAACTGCATGATGATGTGTCAGGAGCATATGACGATAGTTTTGGATAAGATTGAAGTGTCACAAATATACCGTCAGGTGATAACACAGAGGAAGATGATGACGAAGGACTTGCATATGTGAGTACAATGGAACCGGTAGATGAATGAATTAGCTAAGGGTACGTTGGCATATCAACTCAACTTCATATACAGTCAAATTTAGGTTTGAGGCAACATACATACCCATCCACTGAGTTCTTGCAAATCATTCCTAGTGATTGTGACAAAGATTCTCAGAATATTTCTCCTACTAAGCGGGTATGAAATTTAATAATAAAAATGATGTAATTTCGGCCGTTAAAGAATATTCATTCAGCATTGCACAATGAGAATACAAAGTGATAAAGAACATATCAGTTCTCTGGAAGGTGAAATGCAAGTAAGATGAAAAAGGCTGTAAGTGGGGTTTAAGGGTAATTCTGAAGCCAAAGTTGGGTTTTGTGGCAAATTTCAAAGTATGAAGGTCTGCGTACTTGCTTCTCGAGCATGATGTCAATAAACCAGAAAAACTTAGACAAGAACACCATAGCTCGATTGCTTCTAGGTATGGTTCGCCAAAACCTATCGTATGAGATCAAATTTATCATTCAGACAGTAAAGAACAAATATGGGCTTGAAGTTAGCTATATTAAGGCATAGCATGGTTTAAAATGGACCGTTGAGATGGTGCATGGTACGTGGGAGAGTTCAGTTCAGAAGTTACCTATATATGTGGTTGCCATGCGAAAGTACAACTTTGGAACTATTGTGGAGTGGTGCCACATTTAAACTGGTGCTTGGAGTTAATACACATTAGGGTATGTTTTTTGGACCTTCAAATCGTGTCTTGATGGGTATTAACACTACCGCAACATAATTGGTGTGGATGGGACACACCTGTATTCGAAGTACAAGTATAAAATGTTGATTGCTGTGGCACTAGATGAGAACCACAGGGTATTACTATTAGCTTTCGTTATTGTGGACAAGGAAAGTACAGAGTCATGGCACTGGTTTTTAGATTTGATCAACCGTTATGTTGTGTGTGATATGGAGCATACCTATTTTATCTTTGATTGTCATACGGGCTTACTCACAGCTGTGGAAAGAGTCCCTACCTTTCAAGAACCATGTGGGATACATGGCTATTATTTGAGACATCTTTACTCAAACTTCAGCAAGGCATTTAGGAGTCAAGCTCTAAAAGATCTATGTTTGAAGGCAGGGTTTGAGCACGAGCTATTAAAGTTCAATAGGTGCATGGAAGAGATATATAAAATCAATCATGATGCATGGAATTGGTTTATGATAATTAACCAAGCGAACTGAACACTAGTATATGATGGAGGATGGCGTAGAGGGATCCTGACAACAAATATTTCAAAGTCCCTTAATGAAGTTTTGAAAGGTATAAGGCGGCTTCCAATAACCTCAATTGTTCAACTTACATTTGATTGTATTGTTGGGTTCTTTTTAGATAGATTCATAAATGTGACAAACATGAAGGCAGAGGGTTGTGATTGATCAACATGGCCTATAAACAAATATCAAGATGCAGAGTGGGAGTTTATTAGGCACATATTTCAATTGATTGACAAGCATGTGCTTGTCGCTGACGTTCAAATTGTACCGTGGTGGGCATCATGGGACGAATTATGTTGTTTGTCTCACACGACATATGTGTAGTTGTGGCAAATGGACTTTGAATGGCATTTCATGCTCTCATGCTATTCATGTGCTGTCGATATCGTGTAAACTCGAAGAAGCTTGTTAGTGCCCATTACTTAATTAATGCATAGATGGAGATCTACTATGGTGAATTTCAAGTAGTGTGGCCTGATGACTATTAGGACCTTGCACCATTTCAATTAGTGTATAATGTAGAACGTTGACGAGTTCGGCATAAAGAGCGGGACCGAACAACTTGCATTACAAATGAGATGGATTGTGGGCAAGTACTTGCGGAGCACGTTATTAGATGTGCAGATGTAGAAAGTTTGCGTAGGAGAGTTTATATGTTAGTAGCGATGCTATGTATTTTAATATGTTGTTCACTAAAATATATATGTTTAGTTGAAAATGTATAGGTCTGTAATTTGGTTATGTAACGCAAATGATCAAATACCAATTTAACTTTGATGTAATATACATATCTCAATATGTCTATATTTTTGTTTGCATACACTAGCATTTGATTTAATCCCTTTTTCACTTATGGGTGAGTGTGATAAAAAATTTATTAAAACATAGTAGCCAATAATTTCAAGTATTTTTATTTTTAATTATATATTTTCTGTTATTTTTGTTTTATTTAATTCACTTGAAATATTCAAAAATATATTTTTAAACTAACATCTACTTTTGGGTTTTTTTATAGGATGCCAGTAGATACCTCAACTCACCTTAATCCAATTGACAGCTCAGTGTTGCATCTACAGCCACTCACCCTAATCCAATTGACGACTCAGTGTTGTATCTACAGGAGAATTACTGTTTGGAGGACGTTTAGGCTGGCACCCTCGATAGATGCCCTATCCTATAGGTCCCTGATAGCTACTGGCTGCGCTTTAAGGACATGGACCCTAAAGTGTTTCATATCTTTCACTGCATCGGCTTATACAGCGTTTATAGATGTGGTGTGTTGCAGATAGATCGCCACTTGATCACGGCGTTAGTTGAGAGATATGGACCCTAAATTGCTTCATATCTTTCACTGCATCGGCTTGTACAGCATATATAGATGTGGTGTGTTGCAGTTAGATTGTCACTTGATCACGGCGTTAGTTGAGAGATGGTGTTGAGAGGCACACACATTTTATTTTGTGCCTGGGGAGGCTACCATTACGCTAGAGGACGTGGCACAGATATGGCATATACTGGTAGAAGGCGACCCAGTCACTAGCACAAAGTTCCAGGTGACATGTGCATAGTAGATGCAGATTTGTATAGGGGTATTAGGTTGGCATTAATAGATTAGGATTTCAAAGGTTATAGTCTTCCCTTTACACATATTGTATAGTACATGGAATTGCACCTGTTGCATGCAGATAGTACAAAACTAGAGTACAACAGTGGACTTGTGGTTTCATTTTGCTATTATTAGGTAGTAGTTTGTTTCCTAACTCATTCAATAATTAAGTTAAGTTGCTCTATCTTGACTTGATCATTGACCTGAATAGTGCTGACAGATACAGTTGGGGTAGTGTAATTTTGGCATACCTATACCGGAATCTTTGTGTTGTTTGCTAGAGAGGGTGCTCGTCCATTTCTGATCCATTGCCTTTTTTACAAGTATATTTAGCACACTTCATATTCACATAATATGATTTTGATTCCAAATATGAATTAGATTGTAATGGTAATTATATTGCCAATGATGCCAATATGGGCATGGTCTCAAATACTAGGACTTATACACCAAATTGTGGGCCACTATTTTAACCTAAGTCCTCTTACTTTATGTGATCGTGAAGAACTTCTGGCAGCACCGTATGGTGCCACGTATGATTCTGACACACTTTTATTAATTTTTTAATTACTCGCTCTAGAAATGTATAATATGTTTCTTTTGTCTTTACTTTTCTTCATAAAAATATAGATAGTTTTATGCATAGAGACAGATGACTGAGACCGGTAACCACAATTTGTGAATTTTTAGAGAGATTTTAGATTTTGAGGCACGCATACAGGTTTGTTTTTAGAGCATACATAATATCATATTATTAGTACGATGTTTGATTGAAATAATCATCATAAGGTGTTTGTTGTAAACAATGAGTAGTTAATTGGTGACCATATGCTCCTGAGTGATATACTACATTACCAACGAAATCTGGGCATTATATGTAGACGTACTCAAGTCCACTCATTTTGTATGACATTGTAGAGATGCACTGGCTGGAGTGAGTTTTTTTCAATAGTTTATGATGGTGCAGGACATTCCACCTACTCTCCAACTCAATGAGGATTGCCTACATATCATTTATTGTTGCGGAGGGGGTTTGGCAAGGGATTGGATGATATATCATTAGCATACGTGGAGCGTTGGCGGAATTTAGCAGTGATTGTACGTATACAGAGACACCACAACCGTATGCCCCAAGTAGCGAGTGAGTACATTGATTGGTATTATCGGATCACTCGCTGCACAATTACTCCACCAACCGCCTTTGAAGAGTTTGGATTTTAACCCGAAGATGGTTCATGGACTAATTATGTGGTATGTAATCATAGATAATATTTATTTTCTACTTTTGTGTATTTGAAAATAAAAATTTAATGTGTACTGAAACACTTATTCATTTTTAAGTCCATGAATTAGGGCAATTCTTTATAGATGGCGATGTTAATCATTGTATGTGGGTTCTGTCATGCAGTCGTGCAAGATAGGCTAGGAGATTGCATGTCTATGTTGAGGTAGATGTCACCCCTATGACACACGATGCATTTGCAGAAATGTGCCCATCCACGAGTAGGCCTAGGGTGGAGCAGTGTAGTGGATGTCGTTCTGTATCTCGTATTACAACCCCTTTGGACCTTGATAGATCATTTACTTCAACTTACGGTACAACACAGGTCTTTTACATGCCTACTGTATAACAACAGCATGACGATGTATACATACATGTTCTACTAGATCTAGCCATACACAGTCCATATTCAATGCAGGTAATGTAAGCTTGTTACTATTCACCAAATCCATCCATACAATACTTTGGGGCTTCGGAGAATTATGGGCGTACTTTTCATACAACATCTGTTTCATGGAGTAGCCACTAGTCGTATAGGGAGGTGCAGCTAGACAATATATTCGACCATTCCACTACGTCTTTACATGACGACATGTCACAGTATGATGATGATAATTCTACCTCAAGATCTTGTAGAGATTGACGTGCTTCTAGGTGTGGCACTGGGGATATAAGATATTCAGATAAAATTATATTGTACTCTATATTAACATGTTTATTAGAAGTTATTTGGATAAATCAATTTGTTTGAATTATTTTCAAATTATTATGTTTCATTATTCATTACTTGTACATATTTATGACATTTAATATCATTACCTATTATTTAGGTATAATTAATTTTAAATTAGTAATGTACATATAATTGCAATTAAAACTTATATTAGTTGTTTAAAAATAGATAATAGTATTAAATCATAATTATTTTCATGTACAATTTTCTTATAATTTTATGATGATTAATTCTAATTTTTGTATTAATTTTAATTTCAAAATAAAAATTAAATTTTCTTAAATTATGACCATTAATTTTTTTATTTATTCTCTATGTATAATAGTAATTATACATTCAAATTTATAAAATATAAAATATAAAATATTTAAAAACATAAAAAATATAAATTAAATTATTTATATAATTAATTTTAATATAATTATTTAAATTTTAAATTATTTAAATAATTTAACTAAATAAATATATTTAACATCATAAACTAAATAAATAATTTAAATAATTATATTTCCCGGAATTAGGCTATTTCCACAAACCATCCCAAAATTATTTTGACAAATATTTTTTTTCGGTTATTTTTGAAAAAAACCCGTTGTATAGAGCCCCACGTGACAAGACTTAGAACATCTAATTGCGGGGCGGGCCCCGGCCGGCTGGGACGAGCTGTAACAAACTATTATTAATTGTTCGGCTGGCATGCCCTTCGTCTGGACTCTGGGGAATCAATCCGAAGTAAGGATGGCTGTGTCCGTATCCCCTTATTGCCGGACTGGCTTTTATTATAACTTTCATTGGGCCACTTTTTCTTCTTCCTCCGCTGCCGGTGCGCCTTTCCATCATGAAAATATCAATAACAATAATACTAGCGGTCGAAAAGGGGGACAGGGGCGTACGTTTGAGAAGGATTTCGTTGTTAGTAGTAAACACCGCTTGTACTCCTCACCATCTTCTAAGAAAGAGGAAAATCGGAAGAGTCTGGGTTTTTTTGTTCCTCTATGCAATACGAAGCCCAAACCTCTGTGGAGGATTACTACTGACTTGGTCTGCAAACCGTTTTCCCCGATTCATCCGCCAAATCAGCTCCATCATCATCTTATTCGGCGTCGATTTCCTGGATTTCCTACCATGGCTGATCATCTCACAAACGGATCTTCATCTCTCTCTGTCAACCCAACTCCTTTGACCTCTTCCAATCACCTCAGCCACGTCGAATCTATGGTCACTCTGCCCTCCGGTGCCGGCCGGATTCCAAGGTCAAATGCCCTCATCCTCGGAGAGGCACTTGCTTCCGAGGAGGATGAACTCATCGTTCCCAGCCAAGATTTTTCGGCTAAGGCTCACGTCCCCTCCCCGGATAAGGTTTATTCCATCATTCCATCAATTCTTATTGTTATGAGTATCATTCCCCCTGTAGTTTTTTATTACGTGATTATATGCCACACACTACTTACTTTTTCGCAGTGCTAGTGCAGTATCTGGAGATGTATAGAAGGTCCATCGAGGACCCCGCGGGATTCTGGTCAGACATCGCGTCCCAGTTTTACTGGAAACGAAGATGGGCTCAACCCGTTTACTCCGAGAATTTTGACATTCGCAAGGGAAGAATCAAAATTGAGGTCTTCCCCCCACTCCCCGTTTCCTATCCTTCTTTAACCGACTCTCTTTACTCTTTAACGTGGATACTCTGTCTGGGATCAGTGGTTCAAAGGCGGGGTTACCAACATCTGCTACAACTGTTTAGATACAAACATTGCCGCTGGAAATGGTGAAAAGATTGCCATCTATTGGGAAGGGAACGAGCCTGGAAATGACGCCAATTTGACTTACAACCAACTCCTGCGGGGAGTTTGCCAGGTTGCCTTTTCTTCTGCTTTTCTCTTCCCTATAAATAGAGTAGCCTCTTCTTCGGTCATTACGTTCAGTTTGTAAATACTACTGATATTATATGCCAACAGCTGGCAAATTACTTGAAAGACATTGGCATCAAGAAGGGTGATAATGTTTTGGTTTATCTACCCATGCTTATGGAACTGCCCGTAGCTATGCTCGCTTGTGCTCGTATTGGCGCTGTTCACTCGGTATTGTACTTCAGTAGTCTTTATATTCCTTTTTCTGGTTATTTACCTTTTGAGGGATGAAAATGTCCAGCTGCTGGTGTGTTCAGGTTGTTTTTGCTGGATTTTCCTCTGAATCTCTGGCCCAGAGGATCATGGATTGCAAACCAAAGGTTGTAATAACCTGCAATGCTGTTCAAAGAGGACCCAAGACCATCTATCTAAAAGACATAGTCGACACAGCGCTGGCAGACTGTGCCCAAAACAACGTGGTTGTCGGTAAAACTAATAAAGTTGCAGCTTAATAGTTTGACCACAATTTTGACTCTGCTTTCTCCTTAATCTGTGGGGAAGAAGGAATGAAGCAGGATGACAACTACCATCATTTCTAAAATAATGGAAATTCTGGTTCATAATGACTTGGAGTCCAACGCACGCAGTTTTTGTTTTTTTGTTATGTAAAAATAAACGTAGCACAGGCAAAAAAGGGCCTTGAGTTCATCACACAACTGCAAATGTTGGGAAATTTTGGTGCTGTTTCTGTTATTTTTTCTAACAAGAATATCAGGTTTGTCTCGATTCTAGGATGCAAGAGACAATATAAAAGCAATCAACCTTAATGTGCTTGATGACAACAATAAAATAATAAGTACATAGTCCTTACTGTGCTAAGGTATTGTGTTAATAAATTTTGATCATAAGAGTGTTTAACATGAAACATTGTCACATTCAGTGGAATCAGTTTCTTTTGAAATAGGATGAATGCTACTTATGGCAACCTTGTATACTGATTTTCCATTATTCTCTAAAATGACAACTGAAAACATCGATGAATTTTTGTCCTTAACTTCCCCATTAAATTCAATCCAACCAAGGCCTGCTTTTCTGTGCTTACTAATATACTTGGTTGGTGGCTGTATTGCTGCACACTAGAGGAACAGATTGGAGGTCAAATGGATCGTTTTTATTTTTTTTTTGTTGCAGAAAAAGCATGTTGTCTATGGTGAATAGTCCACCATGTTAATCTTCATCTTCATTGCTCATTAAATAGACGCGTTATTAAACTAGTACTGTGGCAACTGCTGTCTTATGGACTTTATCTTTTTACAAAAATTTTTTTATTTGTTTTTTTTAAAATAAATATTTATGGTTTACTTGTTATGCAGATGTGTGCTTGACCTATGAAAATGGTTCTGCATTGAATAGGGAAAGCACTAAGTGGGTGGAGGGAAGAGATACTTGGTGGCAGGTTTGGGGACCCTAAAAGCATTCCAATTTAGTTTTCTGTGCTTCGTAGAATAGACAACTACAAGAAAATTTTTAAATGCATAATCTCAGCTAGCTTGTTTTGTTAGCCATATGAACATTACAGTATTTCTTCTATTAAAATTGCAAATTTGTGGTAGTTCTTTACAAAATTGTTGACAGTAAACTCGGTTACCCTTAGACATGTGCTGGAGGCATTTGGGAAGACTTGATTGAGAATAGGGCATCTTTTGGATTTTGGAAATATTGGACATTTTGAATTTATAGCAGCCAGTTGGACATTTTGAATTTATAGCAGCCAGCAGCTATTCATTTTCAGATATTACCACAATTAAAAATTCTCAATAATTTTTAATGGTTGCATGGAATAATTATTTTTTAAATTGTTATTTCTTTTTCTTCTGTTTGGCTCAGAAAACTAAATAAATCCATCAATTGCCACTCAATTGGGCATATCTGAATCTTATATTGCTATTATTTTTGGAGTCCAGATAATGTATCTACAGATCTCTTAAGTTTCTTCATCTGCATGTAGTCATTCATGTCTCATATCGTCCAGGATGTTGTTCCTAAATATCCAACTACTTGTGATGTGGAATGGGTTGATGCGGAGCATCCACTTTTCTTGCTTTATACCAGTGGGAGCACTGGAAAGCCCAAGGTATAAGGATTTGGATTTATGATATATTTCTTGTTTGCTTGCTGATCAACTCGCTCAAGAAAGTTATATTTGGTTGATTTGGTAGGGAGTCCTGCATACAACTGGAGGATACATGGTGTATACAGCTACAACATTTAAATATGCATTTGACCATAAGCCATCAGATGTATACTGGTACACCTAAATTCAAGGTTTCCTTAACATGTTGGTTTGTGATTTGCAAATTGATTAACCAAAGTTTCTATCCTAATATGGCCAACATATATCTTCATTGTGCAGGTGTACAGCTGACTGTGGTTGGATCACTGGTCACAGCTATGTCACTTATGGGCCTCTGCTGAATGGAGCAACTGTTGTTGCTTTTGAAGGGGTACTTTTTCGAGCATTTTCTGGAATTATTTTGTGGGTTGCACTAGTACACGTGACTTAAAAATAATGGCTTTACTGCATTTTCCTTATATACAGTGATATTTCTTCATACAAATGACAATTTCAATTTGTCTAGTTGAACATACTGGACTTTTGAGCTTTTTCAAAAAGTTCATGATTTCAAGAATGCATTGATACATCATCTCACATTTAGTCACTTTTGATGCTCTCATTTAGTTGCTTGGACTGCAAATAAAATGCAGTCGTCTGATTTTGCAAACTGTAACGGTGTAACCAATGCTTCAGTATTGGAGGATCTGTAGGTGGGGCCTGATATAATCCTTTAGGCTTGGTTTGTTTTTGAAATTTGGATGTGTGTTTTTAGGTGTTTTTGTCATGAGAATTGTGGAAAAGTAAGAGAGAAAAAGAGATAAAATTTAAAAAGTATAATAATTAAGTGTGTGCTTTTGGGTCCGTAATTTGAAAACCAACACACCCTTAGCATCTTGCAGTTTACATTGAATTTCTTGCAGGCTCCTAATTATCCTGATCCTGGACGTTGCTGGAACATAGTTGACAAATACAATGTGTCTATATTTTACACCGCCCCCACATTAGTGCGATCTTTGATGCGTGAAGGAGATGAGGCAAGATACACTACCATACTACTTATTTCTGATTGTACATATTTGTATGTGATTTACGAAATTTAGATAGCCATCTAAATTGCACAAGGTTTGCTTATGTTGCATGCCATTGGGTGGTAGTTGATACCTTGCTTCTGTCTTCCATTGAATGGAAAATAATGGAAGCAGAAGGTTATCTTTGAACTTATTTATTTTCCTGGGAATGCGTTATGGTATATAGTTAGGAACTGTGACACAGGACGAATGTATTCTTCTTTATGCACAATAAATTAGGGGGTAAGCTGGGAAAATGTGCAAAGAAACTTTACAATCAAGCTTGAGGTTGAGGTATGACTTGGCATTCATTTAAAGACCAACTTTTGGTTACAAGCTGGAAAAGTCTTGTAAGTGAATGTGGTTACTCCCTTTAATTTTGGATTTATACCTGTGAACCATTAGCACAAAATGTGTGACAATGGAAGTGAAAGCAAAATAAAGGAATGTGCCATTCATGAATATACTTTGCTGATGGACCTTTTTGTTTTGAAGTCTCTTTAGTTACTTTGTCAGTGTGTATAACCTTTTTAGGGGACAGTCTCACCACGGGAGCTACTATAAATTAATATGTCCAGTCATCTTAGTATTAGCTCTTTCGAAGTCCTAAATGGAGTTTCCTTCACTTGGCTCCATTAGTCTCTTTATGTTTCTCACTCTAATATGTAAAGAGAATCCTGTCTATTGGCAATACTTGGTCTCACTTTTGGAAATTGATACTGCTTATCATCTTACTACTAGCTCTTCTGAAGTCTGAAAATCAGTTTCTTTCATTTGGCTCCTTTAGTTTTTGTATGGTCTCTCATTCTCATAAGGAAAGATAATTCAGTCTAATAGCCGCAACTTTCTTTATGTTTTGATTTACAATTATGTTTCCCATATGCTTAGCATTGGTTTAGATAAGCTCAGATATTAGTTTGCAACTTTTGTCCTAAATTCTTCATAATAGCACCATGCCTACTTAAATGGACTGTCGGAAGAGCAGTATGTTAAAAGCTTAAGATTTAAACCATGAGTTAAGTTTTCTGGCAGCAATCTCCTACGTCGTGCATATTACTTCACAATTTCTTTCAGTAATGTTACCCACCATGCATAACTGAATGGAAAATAGAAAGAATAAGGCATTGAAGGTTAAGATTTGAATCATGCCTTAGAGCTTTCAGGTGGGAACCTCCTACGTCATGAACTGTTCAGTGTAATGCATATTACCTTACTACTTTTAATAATGTGCAGATGCCTGCTTGCAGTTTCTTATGATAAATTGGCTGGTTTTCAATCAAATGAATTGGACCTAAGTCTGCTTCCCCCACCCCCCCACCGGCCCAAACCCTACCACAAAAGAAGGAAAAAAAGGAAAAAGAAATGAGAGAGAATGAAAATAATAGAGGAAAATAAAGAAGATGCAAAGGAATGCTGATTTTATTATGTTGATCTTACAGCACGTCACCGGATACTCACGGAAGTCCTTGCGGGTCCTTGGCAGTGTGGGTGAACCAATTAATCCAACGGCATGGAGGTCTACCCTCAAAGCTTTAGCTTTCTTTATTGGTATTAATATTACTGGGTTTGGTATAACCGAAGAATATATTTTTGTATAACAGGTGGTTTTTCAACTTGGTTGGAGACTCAAGATGCCCCATTTCCGACACTTGGTGGCAAACAGAGACTGGGGGTTTCATGGTAGGTTGGTTTGTTTTATCTGATTTAATCTTTACCGCACGAACAACAGTGATAACCAAAGCAGGATTTATCTTTATCATCTTGCAGATCACTCCTTTACCAGGTGCTTGGCCACAGAAGCCTGGTTCTGCTACCTTTCCTTTCTTTGGGGTCCAGGTAATGGAATACAGATTTATTACATAATCATACACGTATACATATACAGGTGTAATGGTATAAAGGTTGTCATAGAGATAAAAGGTGTATAATATCTGTACATATATACACATTAAAATTTGTTTGTACATATTTGTGTTGCTTGTTTCAATGTGTATCATATTTATGTGTTTATGTGAATTAACTAATGATAGCCCACACAATTACTGAGGAAGAAGTCTAGGGTACTATGGAGAATGGAGATGCCGCATTATTATATACTAGCGATCGAGTGGACTTGATGTGTGTGCATAAAAATTAAGATAAATTTTTAAATATATTACAAAATATATTAAATGATACAAAGAAAGCGAATAAATTAAGAAGGAGAGGGGCAATGATTAAATGAAAGAGATTAAGGGTATTTTCATAAAATTTAGTTTTGAGACAAAAGTTGGTTACTTGAAGAGTCCCACATTCCATAATATAGTATAGATACACAATATGAAAAATAATAATTAACTTTGATTAAATTTTAGAATAAAAAATAATAACAAATTTGTTAATCAGTTTAAAAAATGTATGTAGTATATAATTATTGAAGCCAATAACAAAAATCACTTCTCATTTGAAAAGTGATTTATGACCATTTTTCTAGTTTTATTAAAATCGTGAATTATTTAAGTCTTAAAGAAAACTAATTTGAACTACACCAACTGTGGTTGTTGATTTGATTTTCCCTGGAATGATTTATGTTCTACCTGTTTTGGTGTCAAAACATTGGCTATTTTTGCAAGTTTCTTTTCACAGCAATGAACAACTTTCTTGTTCAAACATATCACACCTTACAACCTTTGCTCATGCAGCCTGTAATAGTAGATGAAAAGGGGGTTGAAATTGAGGGCGAGTGCAACGGGTATTTGTGTATAAAGAGCTCTTGGCCTGGGGCATTTCGAACGCTTTATGGAGATCATGAACGATATGAAACAACATACTTCAGTGCCTTCCCTGGCTATTACTTCAGTGGAGATGGCTGCACCAGGTAGTGTTTTGTGGGAAATGGGAGGTTCTGGTTTGTTCTTAGAATTAAAATATATAGTCTCTTTCCATTCTATCGTTCTCCTCTCTCTATCTGTATATATATGTCCATTTAATATAATACATATTTACACTCCCACACTCAGATATATGTGTAAATATAGGGACAAAGATGGTTACCACTGGCTTACTGGCCGAGTTGATGATGTTATTAATGTCAGGTACCATGGTTCACTTTTATTTTTTCTTGTTGCAGATTGTCACACCACTTGTTATTTGCTTGGTGTTTCTCTTCTTCCTTTAGCCACTGAAGACTGGTTAAAAGAGCAATTATAAGGAGGTTCAGTGCACAAAAAGTTTTTGTTGATAGATAAAAGCTATTTCAACTTAGGGAATGCTCACATCCAAAATAGATAAGAAAAAATAAAAAAGGAAGAATGTTCATGTGCAACAAGAAAAGAATGGGAGATATTTTTTATTGAATAATTCTAGTTCATATCTATATCATGAGACTATGATTAGAATACAGGATATATAATTTGCATCTAGACCATCATTATACCAAATATAGATACTGTGAAAATAGGGAAAAAAAAAAAAATCCGAACACTTTCCCCTTAAGCTGACTGTGGTATGATAGTCGTGCTTAGCTTGTAACAAAAAATTCTTAAATCACTTTGTTCTTAACCCAATTTTTAGCTTTATGCTCGACCTAGTCACCTGGCAATAGTTGGCTTCTTGCTTAGCTAGATCTCAAGAATTCCCTGCCACAAGTACAATACTGAAAACTAGATTTGGTTGTCTCCAAAACTTGCATAGTCAGCATCTGATAAGCCTCTATCTTAACTTTCCCTATGTCTGAACTAGTAAACCTTAGCCAGGAGAAGTCTCAATTTATTTTGGTATCACAAGAATACCTTCCTAGTGAATAAAACAAGGCTTATTTGCGAAGAACAAGTAAAGAATCTGAGATAATTTTATTTGAATAAATGTATTCTCATATATATATATATATATTATGGGACTAGGATTAGAGTGCAACAGTTGCCAATTGGGAATGTGCTATTTTTCCTTTTAAGCAGTTACAGGGGTTTTATCAGGATTAATTTGTTCTTTCTTATATGCATGCAGTGGCCATCGAATTGGCACTGCAGAAGTGGAATCTGCCTTAGTTTCACACCCCCAGTGCTCTGAAGCTGCTGTTGTTGGTATTGAGCATGAGGTACTTTTATATCATTTTGATCTCCATGGTGTAATCTTTGATTGCACATTTTACTCCACTCTCAAACCATAAAGTTCAGCTCCAGTCATCTTTGTTTTGGATATGATATTAGGTTAAAGGACAGGGCATATATGCCTTTGTTACTCTGGTTGAAGGTGTTCCTTACAATGATGATCTCCAGAAAAGTCTTATAATGACTGTGAGAAAGCAGGTGTGTTCAAACTTTCTTTGTCACATCTGCAATGGAATAAAAACATGATGCACATGTGCCTGAATTTGACAAATGTATACATCTTCCCCCTTTGCTTTGGCATTGTAACTATCTTTGGGTAACTATAGTTGGTTTACACAGTGGTCAAAGACTTGGCTTTCTAGTATAGGTGTGATTGTATAGGTTATGACCCCTGAGTGACGACATTTATTGTCCTTCAGAGAAACCTAAAGCATGCTGCCGTTCTCATTTGATTGTTAGATATAACTCCATGTCAATGCTATCAGTTAGCAGGTTAGTGTGCTGAATACCTACTTTCAGCCTAGACATCTCGTTAGGATCGAGTAAACCAAATTCAGTCAATTAATGGCTGTTCTTACATGTGTTGGGAACATTCTTTCAGTGCATTGCCAATAAAGAGAATAATTTTGGAATGCTAAATGCAGTCACATCTTGGAGTCCTAAGTTTCTGTAGTGCTTTTTGAAGATTGACAAGAGTGCTAACATGGACCTGTTTTTGTAGGCATAGGGTGGATAGCATGGCGAAAGTGTGAACTTTTACTAAAATTAACTTTGAAAACGGTTTTATATTAACTATATATAGGCCATCCACCTTTTTGAGATATCGGTGTTTTGGGGATGGACCTTGTGATATAGTCTTGTTCATAAATATTATTTTATCATATATTTGTTCTTTGGGCAAATTATGGCCGGAGGTGTTGATGGTGATGGGAAATAGTCCTGTGTGCATGTAACAATATTGCACGTCATTGTCAATGTTATAAATCAAACTTATTAATTTTTGAGGGCTTTTAAAATGTAGAAGTATTATTTTTTGAGGGCATTTAAAATGTAGAAGTTGTATCTGCCTTCAGATTGGAGCATTTGCAGTGCCGGACAAAATACATTGGGCTCCTGGTCTACCGAAGACAAGAAGTGGGAAGATAATGAGAAGAATTTTGAGGAAAATAGCTTCCAGGCAATTAGATGACCTTGGCGACATAAGCACACTGGCAGATCCTAGTGTGGTTGACCTGCTTATTGCTAGCACTAGCTGATTGTTGATTCTTCTACTTTGAAGCAGCCAAAAACTACTGCTATTGCAAAATTGTTGGTTAAATATAGTTTAACTATCTATCAGTGGCTCAATGCACGCACTTTGCTTTTGTACTTAAGTTCGTTGTATAATAATTAATAATCTTAAAAAATTATGTTATACTAATATAATACTTTGGTTGTTTGTACACGGATATTTGTAAGGTTGAAAGAATTTTTAATGTGTGCGTATGTATTTATAATGTGTAGGCATATAGTTTCTTTAATTTTACATGTTTCTAATAGTGGTGGTGGAGTTGTGTGTGTATTTAAATTGTGTAAGGCCTTTAGGCAGATATGTTTTTTTTAAAAAAAATTAAAAGTATCTTCGTAGAAATATGTACAGGATAAAATGTTTTGAGTAATAGATAACTTTTACAAAGGAATTTAGAATTTAAATAGTATTACAGTCAAATGATTATTCTACTACTATTTTAAGATAATTTTAAGATTTAAGAATTTCTATAGCTATGAGTTTAGGGTTTATTTATTTATTTTATTTTTTAACTTTAAACACCATCGCGGTTGGGGTAAAGACTTGACTCCCCCTCCCAATCTATATATAAATAAATTGAAAGAAATATGTACCAATTTTATGGTGCAAGAATGAATTAAAAACATTAGAAAAAATTATGAGGAGTTATTAAAATCTGAATTTAGGAAGACCAATTCTATTTAATATTATCAAACTAAGTGCATGTCAATGAAGTCGGCAAGGTTCATATATAATTAATGCACAAAAAACATGCTTGGTTAGCTCTCTTTTCTATATGTGTGAGCTATATACATCTTTATCTTATTTAAGATGTTGATTTTTGAAATCATGTTTTGAAGTGTCAATGTCAATGTTGAGAAGAAAAGAGGATGTGGATAATAATTTAAGAATCCAACCTAAATTGATCTAGTACCTTTGTCTCTATCTAAAGCTAACTTCAAACATTTGGCAAGGGTTCACATCTATCTACAAATGGCTAATAATTTTGCAAACTACTTTATATTATGAAAATTTTTTGCTCCTGTCTTTAGAGTCATTTTTTTCGATCCAAAAAAAATGCGAAATGAGTGAGGGTATAAGGGTTTTAATATGGAGTTTGTGAGAAAAGTAAGAAGAGCATTTTCAAAAATTAAGAAGACAATTATGTTGGAGGTATTAGGGAGGGGAATATGAAAAATGTTAGAGAATAAACTCCAAATGTGGTTTGCTTGCTTGCCTTGAATGAAAAGGTGAGGAATGGATTTAATATGTTAACAACAATGGCATTTAGAAGTAAAAGAGATTTCAAGTTTTTGTAACCAGGTATCCTTAACATTAGTAAAAGTAAAAGAGGAGAGACGTGGGTAATTGTCTAAATTTGAGGTTTGGGGTGTAGGGTTTGGAGTTAGGGTTTGGGAGTTAGGGTTTAGGGTTTCGGGTTTTTTTTTTTTAAAGGAAAACCACCATGAGGTGGGAGGAGCTTTTCGGAGTCTTCAGTCCATCTTCATAAAACAGCTAACCCAAATACAAAGAAATGAAGAAGTATAAGACAAGGAGAACAACTCCCCAACAGCATAACATGTCCAAAGACCAAGACTAATGAAATCGAAAGTAAGGAAGTTTCAGAGCGTCCACTCTAATAATTCCAAAGAGTTCCCCTTGAATTTGGTCAGCTGAAAACAAAGTGATTCCGTGGTGATGACAAGCAAGTGTGGCGAGGAAGTCAGTTGCTCTGTTACCTTCTCTATAGATGTGTGTAATGTGAATCTCCATCTTACTCTTAGTATTCCTGATTCGATTCAACATATGTTGAAATTTCCAACAGCTAGTTTGGCGATGAGAGATCAAAGTAATAAGGCATGACGCATCAACTTCAACCCAAACTTTTAAAATGCCTCTCTGCATGCATAGCTCAAGACTTGTGTAAAGTGCAATAAGTTCGGCCATTGTGTTAGTGATGAAGGGAATGTGTTTTGCAAAAGCAAAAATGACCTTCCCTTGATGATTTCTCAAAAGGCCTCCTGCTCCACTAATTCCTGGGTTACCTTTTGAAGCCCCGTCTGTGTTAAGTTTGAACCAGTCTGATGAAGGTGCCACCCAAGTCACGATTTTAGTCTTATTTCTGTTGGGTTGCGGAAGAGGAACACCAAATTGGGATGCAACAAAACGATCCCCTTTCCAATGAGATAACTTCCAAAGCTTACCCTCAGTTAAAGAGTGGAGTTATGAGTGGATTTTTTGGATGATGGAGTTAGCTTTCATACGCATGCCTCGATATTTAGCATCGTTACGAGCACACCAAATAAACTACAAGATAAGATAAGAGATGACATTCCGAATGTGGACAAGAAGACTTGGAACGTCCCATGCTTGAAGAAACAATTTGGCATCAGAGGTTTGAGGGAAGGGGACCTTGAAGAAATGTGCAAAGTGATTCCAGATTGCTCGGGCTTTGGTGCTGAGAAAGAAAGTATGAGGAATGGTTTCATAGTCATGACAGCACTGACATTGTGAGGAGAGGAGGAATCCTTTCCTTTGGATTCTTTTGTCAGTAGGGATCCAGTCATGTAAGAGGCGCCATAGAAAGATCAAAATGGTTGGAAGAAGAAGAGGAGACCAAATTTTCTAAAAGATGCGCTGTTTTTGGCCAGCTTGTCTAAGTAAATTCCAGGCAGACTTGAGAGTGAACTTACCATCATTTGAAGCCTTCCAAAAGGCTTGATCCCTAACTCCAAGATTAATGGGAGTGGAAGCCACAAGATAAGCAAGCTGATCTGGAAAAATGCTGAATAATTTGTTGAGATTCCAGCCCTCGTCATTCCAATAATAGTTGACAGGTTCAAGTTGAGAGCCTTCTTTGTTGGAAATTTCATGAAGTGAGCCCTCTTGCAACCAGCAATCATACCAAAAAGAGATTTTTCCATAACCAAGGCTCCAGAAAATATTATTTTAGGCAACCATTCGGTTCTTGCAAAGCCTTTTCCAAGAAGGAGAGGCTTGCGCTGAAACTTTCACAAAACCTGGGAAAGATGTTCCACAATATTTCTGCAGAAGGAAGTGACTCCAAAGTGAAGATTGCTCCTGAAATCGCCACCACAACTTGACAGAGAAAGCGGAAATAACATCTTGAAGTCCTCTGATTCCTAGCCCTCCTTCTTTACTTGGAAGGCAAATGTTCTTCCATTTAGTCCAATGAAGTTTCCTGTGTGATGCAGATGAGCCCCAGAAGAATTTAGCAAGCATAATTTCGATCTGATGAATGGTTGTGAGTGGAGGATTCAGAACTTGCAGTAAATGAAGTGGCATGGAAGAAAGTACACTCTTGATGAGATGGAGTCTGCCGCTATGAGAGAGAAGATGATGTTCCCAACCACCAATTCGATCACGTATCTTCTTCACAAGATTATCAAAGAAGACTTTTTTCTTATTCCCTTTAAATAAGGGGGTGCCAAGGTAGCAAATGGGGAGGTGTTTCTAGCTGAATCCTGTTAAGGATTTCAACCTTTGAATTTAAAGAGTGAGGTTTTCTTGCCAACAACAAAGAAGCTTTTGGAGGGGTTAATTTGAAGCCCTGAAGCTTCTTCAAAATTTGCCAGCAGATTCATGACTTTGTTGATAGCTGGTTTTTCTAGCCTTGGAAAAGATAATGAAGTCATCAGCAAAGGCTAGGTGAGAGATAGAGCCTCCTCCTTTTGTGTCAAAAAACATGTGAGGATTGTTCTTGAAGAGAGAATCCAATCCTCTAGAAAGAGTTTCTGCTGCAAGGATGAAGAGTGCTGGGGAGAGGGGATCTCCTTGTCTCAGTCCTTTAAAAACCAGATTTGTCTCTGATTCTGAACATTCCAGTTGGTTGGTAGAAGTATGGGTTGCATATGCTTGTGTGTCCTTGGTTTTAATTGCTTCCTGATTCAAAGGGGAGTTAATCTCAAAATCTCTAAGTTCTTGGCTGTAATTTTGCTCTGGAATTATTTTATTGGGAGACCTAGTTTCTGCCTTTTTTTGCTGTGGGGGAAGCTCAGTATCACCATCAGCAGAATTCCCAAATCCCCCAATTTCACCAGCTGTATCAATTTCTTGCATCACTTTATCAGTGCCAGTTTTAGACCCTTCCTCATCTGCTGTGACAGGGTGCTCATGTTCAGCAGCACAAGCAATTGCCTGGAATGTCTGATCATGATGGGTAGCCGGCTGAGTTTTAGACCCTTTGGCCTTAGCTGTACCAGTTGTGTTCATAGCAGCCTTAAAGGATCTGTCAAAATTCGCAGAAACAGGCCGGTTGGTCAAGATTTCTTTTCCTCTCTTCTTGTCTAAAACATGCCTCAAATCTGATACAGAAGACTCCCCACAGTCAGCCGTTCCAGCCTTTGGATCAACACCTTCCAACTTCTTGGAAGGGTCTTTTAAGAAACAGCCAGAAGCAGTGTGACCGAGATGGCAGCAGAATGTGTAGAATTCTAGGCAATTTTCATAGTGAATTTGCTGAGCAAATGTTTTGTCACCAATGCCCAGAAAAATTTCATAGATCCTTTCTTTCAATAAGTCCAGTTCAACGCAGACTCGAGCCAGGCTGGGCCGAGAGAAGTCAGCAGTTGGCTCATCGATGATAAGAGGTTTCCCCATGAGATTAGCAATGTTGAACAAAGCCTGTTTGTTGAAAAGATGGCAGGGAAGTTCTGGAAGCCGGATCCAAACAGGAACAATTGAAGATTCAATTGCTGGATCAAAGTCTGGAGTCCATTTAAACACCTTCATTGGAAAGCCTTCGAAAATCCAAACACCCCGAAGCCACAGTCTTAAGAAATCCTCTTCATTGAATAAGGTGATCAAGACATGTTTAGGATTGATGACACCAATTTGGAAGGAACCTTTAAGGCCAAGTTTGGTAAGTCTGAAACGAAGGGATCTCAATGGGGGGATACCATGAGAAAATTTGCCAATAAGAGCAAATTTCAGAGATTGTGCAAGCGTAGATGTTTCAGTCTCAGAGAATTTAATCCTCGGCTTTCCCTTGAATTTAGACACAGTACCAAGACTGGAAGAATGCAGGGATTCATCAAAAATTTTCTTAGCAACTCGAATAGGATCAGACTGAAATTCAGTTCGTTGAAGTCCTTTAGCAACAGAAGCATAACTACGTTTCACAAATTCAGCCATCACACCACCCTTACTCCATGAAATCAGCAACTCCAACAAGAAATTCAGAATACATCAAGATCATCAACACACAAAGAGAAAAAGAGCAGCAAGTAAAATTCAAGGAACCACAGGCAGTCAGCCACAAATCACAAGAAAGAAGCAGGTCCCGACAAGGGACAACAATGAGAAATGGCTAGAAAAACCTGGAAAATGGAGAAACAGTGCAAGCCGACGCCCTGGGCAAATCCAGTCCAAATTGAGCAAGGAAATGAACGAGACACGTTCGAATCAGGGCCAGACGATAAAGCCCAGACAAGGGCGAGTCTGTCGAGCCCCGAATCACTAATGAACAGCACCACACAAGCCCTGCGCAAGAAGGAACGAAAATTGAGGAAACAAAAGTCGACGAGAAACAGTTGGGGAAGGTCAGAAATGAAACGCGAGAGGTCGCCAAGTGCTAAGAAACCCTCGACGACAGTCTCCGAGCACCGGTGCAGGTCCAAATCTGGCGAAAAATGAAAATCGCCATGAAGAGAGAGAAAATTGCCAGAAATCGCCTGGAATTAAGAGAGAAGGCAGAGAATTTGAAAAAAGCAGTGAATGAATTGGGTTTAGGGTTTTTTTTTTAAAGAAACGCCAAAGGCGGGAGGAGCTTGTCGGGGTCCTCAACCTATCTTCGTAAGCATAAAACACCGAGTACAAGATAGCTTTGGAAAAAGTAAATGAGGAGTACTACTCCCTTACAGTTGAGAAACTTAATCCTAAGCATATAATCAAAAGTAAGTGAGGAGTACTACTCCAAAACAACAACGAGTCGTAGGTAAGCTAGCGAAATCTAAAGTAGGGGTATCCCAGCGAGTCGAGTCTGGTGATACCAAGAAGTTTACCATGCATCTGCTGTGGGGTAAAAAATTGAAAGCCTTGTGTGTTGATCGCCTGTGAGGCCAAGAGATCGGCTACCTAATTTGCTTCCCTAGAGATGTGAGAAACTTTAGTTTCCATATGACTCATCAAACCTTTGATTCTCAATATGGTGTGGTGCAAGAGCCAATGACAAGAATGGGTTGAGGATAGAAGAGAGAGAATAACCAAAGCATCAACTTCAATCCAGAGGTTGTGAATTCCATGCTGTAAGCAAAGTTCTAACCCAACTTGCAAAGCCTGTAATTCTGCAGCAGTATTTGAAATGAATCCAAGAGATTTATGAAAAGCAAAAATCACTTGTCCTCGATGGTTTCTTAAGATGCCACCTGCACCTCCAATTCCAGGGTTCCCACGGGAAGCTCCATCTGTATTGAGTTTAAACTAATTGGTAGACGGTTTAACCCAATAAACAACTTTCGGTTGTGGTATAATAGGCTTAGGTAAGGAGATACCCAAGAAGGAGGCAATGCAACGATCTCCTCTCCAATGTGAAATTTTCCAAAGTTTATCAATCGTAGAGAAGTGAAGATAAGAATAAACCTTGTCAATGATGAATTGAGTTTTCATTTGAATTCCCCTGTATTTGGCATTGTTGCGAGCACACCAAATGAACCACAAAATTAAGGAAGGAATGATGTGTCTAATATGGTCTTGAGAATTTCCACTGTAGATCTCCCAAGCTGAAAGAAAGCAAGCACCATTGAGAGTTTAGGGAAGGGCGAGTTTGAAGAGTGACGCAAAATGACTCCACACTGCCTTAGCTGTCACGCTGGAAAAGAAGAGATGCTGAACTGTTTCTGAATCTGCACAACACCAGCATTTGGAAGCCAAATAAAAACCTTTCCTTTGCATTCTGTCATCGGTTGGAATCCAATCCCTAAGGAACCGCCAAAGAAAAATGGAAATGGTTGGGAGAATAACTGGAGACCATATTTTCTTGAAGATACCTTGACGTTGCCCAGTCTCACGGATTAAATGCCAAGCTGATTTGGTGGAGAAAGATCCGTTACTTGATGGTTTCCATAAAGGCTGGTCCTTATGTCCTTGATTAATAGGAATTGCAGCAACGATGTGGCAGATGTGAGGTGGTAAAACAGCTGATAATTTTGCTAATTCCACGCATTCTGCTGCCAATACCAGCTGACCGGTTCTGGAAAAGGTTCCTCTTTTTGTAAAATTTCTTGCAGTGTACCTTCATGAAGCCATTGATCATGCCAGAAGGAGACAGAGCCAGTTCCTAATGACCAGAACATATGTTCTTGAGCTGTGTTTCGAATCCTGCAAAGTCTTTTCCATGTGGGCGAGTCATGTATCGAAACTTTAGGAAAGCATGAAAATGAGTTACCACAATATTTATGAACAGTAAAATTCGCCTAAAGAGAGGATTGATTTCTAAATCGCCACCAAAGTTTGAGAGAAAAGGCTGCCACAACATCATTTAACTTCCGAAGTCCAAGGCCACCTTCGTCTCATGGTTGACAGATATGATGCCATTTAGTCTAATGAAGTTTACGTTGTGTTTCCGTTGAACCCTAGAAAAATTTTGAGAATAACCTTTCAATTTGTTGAGAAGCCATGAGGGGGGGATTCATAACTTTAAGCAAATGAAGAGGCATTGACGAAAGAACACTTTGAATGAGCTGTAATCTCCCATCGTGCGATAAGACGCTATTCTCCCATCCACAAATCTTTGCCCTGATTTTCCAGATCAGATTTTCTAAAAGAATCCTCTTCTTATTGCCTTTGAAAAGTGGAGCCCGAGATATGTGATAGGTAATTGTTTCCAATGAAAACCTGTGATGTTTTTGATTCTCTGAAGCTGAGATGATCTTTTGCTGACCACAAAGGAACTCTTAGAATGATTTAAAGCTTGTCCTGAGATTTGTTCATACTTGTGCAAGAAATCCATAAGCTTCGTAAGGGCTGATTTCCGTGCCTTAGAAAATATGATAATGTCATCAGCAAAGGCAAGGTGAGTGATTGGGATACCTCCTTTGGTGTCAAAAAGCATATGGGGGTTGTCATGAAAAATTTTGTCAAGACCCTGAGAGAGAACTTCTATAGTCAAAATAAAAAGAGCCGGTGAGAGTGGATCGCCTTGCCTTAATCCTTTGGAGGATTTGAAGAAACCAGTTGGACAACCATTGACAAGAATTGAAAACCAGCAATTGGAAACACAATTTCGGATGAGATGGAGAATGTGGGCAGGGAATCCCATATATTCCAGTGCTTTGAAAAGAAATTGCCAGTCCAAACGGTCATATGCTTTGGCCATGTCTAATTTCGGAATGATATTGTCAAACTTCAGCCTATTTTCAATTCGATGCACCATCTCTTGAGCGAGGAGGATATTGTCATCAATGAGACGCCCAGGAACAAATCCACTTTGTGAGGGGTTGATCAATAAAGGGAGAGCAGCAGCGATCCTCTTGTATAGAAGCTTGGACATCAACTTATTGGTAAAATTGCAAAGAGAAATTGGCCTGAAATCATTCCAGCTTGAAGAGCCAGTGTCTTTGGGGATGAGAACAATGGTAGCAATTGTAAAACTCCTGGGCATAGGAGTCCCACAAAAAAATCTTCGATAGCTTGATGGATATCCTCTGCAATAAAAGACCAACATGTTTGAAAAAACAAAGCTGAAAATCCATCTGGTCCCGCTGTGCTGTCTGGGCAGAAAGAGAAAACCAATTCTTTGATTTCCTCTAAACTTGGCGTTGTTTGCATGGACTGAGCCATTCTTACTGGGAGAGACGGCAAGCGCTCCAAAAATTCAGTCAGATGTGAAGAATCATTGACTGAGCTGGACAGTAATTTCTGAAAGAACTGAACTGCTGAGGCTTTGATTTCTTCCTCTGTGGTGAGGATTGTTCCATCCATGTTAATTCTATTTATTCTGGATTTGCTTCTTTTCTTCAACACCAGAGAGTGAAAAAATTTTGTATTTCTTTCACCTTTCTCCAGCCACGACAACTGCTTTTTTGCTTCCAGAAAGCAGCTTCCAAAGATAAACAATGAACCAAATTAGCATTGGATTTTTTCGGTGCAATGAGGTTTGATTGAGAGGGGTCTTGATCGAATGCTGTCTCAGCGACAGAGACATCAAGCTTTGCTTTTTCAACCTTCTCAAAAAGATTACCAAAAATATTCTTATTCCAAATCTTGAGCACATTTTTTAATCTATATAATTTTTGTTGAAGTTTGATCATTCCAAAACCTGATACTGGCTGATTCCATGACTCTTGAACTGTCTGAAAAAATCTGTGATGTTGAACCCACATGTTTTGGAATCTGAATGAAGGTCTGTAACCAAATTGAGGGTTTGAAGCCGACACCAGAAGTGGGTGGTGATCAGAACTTCTTCTGGGTAGAGTAAGAACTCTGGTGCTGCTGAAAAGGGCGCTCCAAGCATGTGAATACAAAACCCGATCTAGACGTTTCCAAATTCTGTTGTTGGTCCATGTGAAAGAACCTCCTTCAAAACCAGCATCCTTTAACCCGCAATCCATGATCATGTCAGCAAATTCCTCACTTGGTCCAACTCAATGATCAGCTCCACCCCTGGATTCAGAAGCTGTTAAAGTAGCATTAAAATTGCCTCCAACAATCCAAGGAGAGGATGAAGGCGTCAGATCAGATAATGCTGTCCAGAGTGTTCTCCTTT
This sequence comes from Avicennia marina, assembly GCA_019155195.1. Taxonomy (NCBI): domain Eukaryota; kingdom Viridiplantae; phylum Streptophyta; class Magnoliopsida; order Lamiales; family Acanthaceae; genus Avicennia; species Avicennia marina. Next base: position 14,589,656 of record CM032765.1, read on the forward strand.
CAATCCTATTACAACTGGCATAAATAAAAGTCCCATAGAAGTCGTCAAAAACTTGTGGTGAGTGAACTTTGAGATGGACAAATTGGGAATGATCTTGAATAAATTTCAATTTCAGTACCATTTGAGGCAAAGCACCAAATTTTGTTGTTGCTGTTTGCTAGAACAGAATGAAAGCCAAATCGTCTACACATGAAAACAATGTCCAGCTAAATGAAAGGTTCCAAAAAAATAAGTAGATTAGGTTTGTGCTCTTTGCACATGCTGTGCAGAATTTTCTGTTTGCTACCCTGTCCAATTCCCCTGATATTCCAAATTAGCAGCTTCATAAGAATTTGCGGGAAGAAGGCTGTGATGAAGTTCTAGTCACCTGTTTGGAAAGTTGGGAAGAAATTGTCTTTTTTTTGTTGTTTTTCCTGCTATTTTGAGAAGGGGGAGTAGAAAAACAAGCTGTAGCTTCATCCGGTGGTTTTTTTTGTTGTTGATCATCAATGAGATTCTCTGCAGAATGACCCTCACCTGTAGAATCCGATTCAAAATTCTTACCTTTCTCAAGATAAATTTCATCCTCTGAATATTCATTGATAGAGTGAATTTTTAAACATTCCTCATCATCACTCAGTAGTTGCAGTTACTGAAATAGGGATTCATTTGGATGTCCATGATCTGAAGCATCCAAGGAATGGGATCTTTTATGTTTACCAGAAATGATTGCATCCTCAAAGTCTTCCTGCTATTGGCAAGCCTGGTTCAATTCCGTTTCTATAGTTTCTGCTTGCACTCCACTGTAAATAATTGTTTGCTGGTTCTTCAAATTTTCTTCTTGGTGATCAACACCAAATTCAGAATTTTCCTTATCTTGAACAAGGTTCTGTAATGGGAAACAAGGAGATGCTGCTGTTGCTTCAGAGTTATGTTTGTGTTCCAGGTCTGCCCTTTCAAATTCTGAATTGGAAACACATTTTTCTGCCGATGACTGAGGATCATGATCACTAACAACAACATTAATATTTTTCCCTGGCCGACCAGTTTTGAATACAAGAGGTGATGCAGGTTCTGAACAGGAAATTTTCTGTGATAATTTTCCATTAGCCGACTCAGTTTCAGGAGCATCACAATATGCTTCACAGCCTTGATAATCTTTGTGTTGCAGTGGCGAATGAACAGGTTGTTCAGAAATGTCCTCCTCATTACCGGATAGACCATGTTCTGTAATAACAACATATTTTTTCCTTTGAACATTAGAAGACTTAGATTGATTTTTCCCTAGATTTTCTTTTCGGTAAACATCCACTTTGACTTCCTTGCCTCTGCGCTGATTCAGAACTTGTCTAAGGTCAATGTTCGACTTGGAGTTGTGAGTTTCAGCATGTTCAGTGCGTCCAAACTCCAAATTTTTTTCAGAAAAAAGTCTTAAAATTGCAGCTGGAAGAGTTATGACCCAAGTGACAACAAAGATTGCAGAATTATGGGCAATTCTCATATTGGATCCTTTGTGTTATAGTCTTGTCCCCAATCCCCAAAAAGATTTCCTGAATCCGTTCTTTCATCAAATCAAGTTCAACACAAACTCTAGCAAGACTCGGGCGTGTTAAGTCTGCTGTTGGTTCATCAATAAGCAACGGAGGGCCAATAAGGGAAGCAATGCTAGAAAGGGCTTGCTTATTGAACAAATGGCATGGGAGCTCAGGAACCCGAATCCAGACTGGAGCAATAGAGGATTCCAAGGAAGGGTCAAAGTCTGGGGTCCATTTAAAAACACGTATAGGAAATCCCTCAAAAATCCAAACACCTCTCAACCAAATTCTAGAATAATCTTCTTCGCAATCCAAGGTGATAAGGACATGTTTTGCATTAATGACTCCGACTTTGAATGATCCCTTAAGACCGAGTTTTGTGATTCGGTAGCGAAGAGTATTCAACAGGGGTACGCGATGAGAGAATTTTCCAACAAGCGAAAATTTTAATGGCTGAGTGAGCAAGGCTGTTTCTTCAGCAGAAAATCGAATATCAGGCTTCCCTTTGAATTTAGAAATTGTTCCAACCAATGTGGAAGATTCATCAAACAATTTCTTAGCTGAACGTTGGGGATCTGATTGAAATTCCACACGTTGATTCCCCCGAATGACAGCTGCATAGCTGCGGGGGGGGTGCTGGAACGGCTGAACCAGCTTCAGCCATGCAAACTACACTGTCAATACCCAACAACCACCAACGCACAAGCACCACCAAACTCCCTCAAAACAGCAACTCCCACAGCACAACAATAAAAAACACAAAGCAAAAAGGCCCAGTAAGGGAAATCTAAAGCAAGAGAATCAGCAGAATACCTGGGAAGAAAGAACACAGTGCCTGTCGGGTTACTGTACAATCCACCACAAATCAAGAGGCCAAACGAATGCAATCCAAGCAATTGATGGTAGGGGATGAAAGCCCAGATGATTGCGAGTCAGAGAAGCCTAAAATCATTGATAAACAGCAACGAACACGAGCCGGTCGAGATTCGCAAAAGTGCGAAAAAATAGAAAACCACAAATCACGCAACGCCACGCCTTGAAATTAGTACCGAAGGACCGCCGTGAGCCAGGGACCATACGGCGACCGTCGCCGGCGACAGATGATAGCCGGAAAATGACGAAAAATGCAAATCGCTTCTTAGAGAGAGAAAATCGCCCAAGTTTTAGAGAGAAGGTGGAGAATTTGTAAAACAACCATAATGATCTGGGTTTTTTTAGGGTTTAGGGTTTAGGGTTTTTTTTTAAAAAAGAAACCACCTAGTGGTGGGAGGGACTTGTCGGGGTTTAGGGTTCAGGGTTCAGGGTTTAGGGTTCAGGGTTCAGGTTTTAGGGTTCAGGGTTTAGGGTTTTTTTTTTAAAACAGAAACCACCTAGTGGTGGGAGGGACTTTTCGGGGTTTAGGGTTCAGGGTTTAGGATTCAGGGTTTGGGGTTTAGGGTTTAGATTTAGGTTTAGGGTTTAGGGTTTTTTTTTAAACGAAACCGCCCAAGCGCTGGCGGGAGGAGCTTTTCGGGGTCCTCAGCCCATCTTCATAAAGAGAAAATCAATACACAGTACAAGTTGAAAAAGTAAAAGAGGAGAACGAGTCCCACACGAAATAAACGAACACAAAGACTATGCGGGGGATCAAGTTAGAATCTAAAATACGGGTAAGTCATCGAATCAAGTCTAACAATACCCTTAAGTTGACCATGAATCTGATCCTTAGAGAAAATAGCTGGGCTGTGGCTGTGACAAGCTTTTGTTGCTAGATAGTCAGCTGCTTGATTGGCTTCTCTGTAAAGATGGGTTATTTTTGTCTCCATATGACTCATGATTTCTTTGATTTTATGCAAAGTATGTTGAAAACACCAGAATCCAGGATGAGAGGAAGATAATAGAGATAAAATAGATGTGGCATCCACTTCGATCCAAATTTTGTTAAAACCTCTTTCCATGCAAATCACCAAACCTGAGTGGAGAGCTTTCAATTCTGCCATGGTATTAGTGGTGTCTCCAAGGGGTTCAAGAAAGGCAAATACCACCTCTCCTTCCTGGTTTCTTAGGAGACCTCCTGCCCCACTAGTACCTGGGTTTCCTTTAGATGCTCCATCCGTGTTGAGTTTATACCAACCTGAAGAAGGTTTGTTCCACAAAACAGCCTTTGGTTGGGTTTTGGCTGGGATTGGAAGTTTAATCCCCAAGGAAGATGCAATACTCCGATCTCCTTTCCAAACCAATGGCTTCCAAAGGTTACAAAATGTAGCATAGTGAAGATAAGAATGAACCTGTTGGATAATATGATGAGCGTTCATAGATTTTCCTCGATATTTTGCATCATTCCTTGCACTCCAAATAAACCACAAGATAAGATATGGGATAATATTCCTGATATGAGCTTGAGTACAGTTGATATTCATATCCCAGGCCCGGAGAAAAGAAATCTCATTAGATGTGCTAGGAAGAGTAAAGTTGAAGATCTGAGCAAAATGATTCCAAACATTTTTCGCCTTCATACTGTGAAAAAATAGGTGTTGCGAAGTCTCCCTATCAGCACAACAATAACATTTTGAAGCTAAAATGAAGCCCTTCATTTGCAGCCTTTCATCTGTTGGGATCCAATACTTGATAAATCTCCAAATGAAAATAGAAATGGATGGGAGGATGATTGGAGACCAGATTTTCTGAAAAATGTCCTGTTTTTGTCCCTGATCTCGAATTAAGTGCCAAGCAGACTTAAAGGAAAACAAACCATTGGATGAAAGTTTCCAAACGGGCTGATCCTTGCTGTTTGGATGAATAGGCGTATTAGTGACTAGATCACACATGGAAGGAGGTAACACTGCTGCAAGTTTATGAACGTTCCAACCTCCTTGATTCCAATACCAATGCACTGGTTCTTGGGTCATGTTCTCCCGATTGGTGAGATCTTGCAATGTGCCTTCCAAAAGCCAACAATCATGCCAAAAAGATATATCACCACTCCCTAAATTCCAGAAGATGTTTGCTTGCGCTGTGGTTTTAACCATCCAAAGCCTTTTCCAGACTGAAGAGTCATGGATGGATAACTTGCTCGGTCCTGGGAAGAAACCCCCACAATATTTGTGAAAAAGGAACTTTGCCCATAGAGATGACTGGAGCCTAAATCTCCACCACAGTTTAATGGAAAAAGCTTTCACCACCTCTCTTAGCTTTCTGATTCCAAGGCCACCTTCCTCACGAGGTTTGCAAATATTTGGCCATTTTGTCCAGTGAATTTTCCTTTGGCTTGTAGAGGTTCCCCAAAAATACTTGGAGAGTAATTTTTCCATTTGATCAAGAATAATAAGAGGGGGGTTAAGCACCTGAAATAGATGAAGGGGTATGGAAGACAAAACACTTTGGATAAGTTGGAGACGGCCTCCATGTGATAGGAAGATATGTTCCCAGCCACTTAGCTTGTTCCTAATCTTCAAAACCAGATTCTCAAACAGCACCCTCTTTTTATTACCCTTGTACAATGGGGCTCCAAGATAAGTAAAAGGTAATTGTTTTCATAGAAACCCTGTGATGAGCTTAATTCTGTTCAGCTGAAGTTGTGAGGTTCTTTTGCTAACCACAAAAATACTCTTAGATCGATTCAAGGCTTGTCCAGACAATGTTTCATACTCCTTCAGAAAATTCATCAACTTGTTAAGAGCTAGTTTCCTTGCCTTGGAAAATAGGATGATATCATCTGCAAAGGCAAGATGAGTTATAGGAATGCCCCCTTTAGTGTCAAAATACATATGCGGATTCTTCTTGAAAATCCTGTCAATGCCACATGATAGAACTTCAGCTGTGATAATAAAAAGTGCTGGAGAGAGTGGATCGCCTTGTCTCAAACCTTTAGTAGATTTAAAGAAGCCTGCCGTGCTACCATTTACAAGGACAGAAAACCAGCAGTTTGAAATGCAGTTTCTGATGAGTGTAATACTGTGTGGAGGGAATCCCATGCGTTCTAAGACTTTGAAAAGGAAATCCCAATTAACTCTGTCATATGCTTTTTCCATGTCAAGTTTGAGAATAATATTATCAAACGCCTTTCTGTTTTCAAGGAGATGAACCATTTCTTGAGCAAGTAGAATATTATCTCCAATCAATCTTCCTGGTACAAATCCACTCTGATTAGGGGAAATCAGACTGGGAAGTGCTGCTGCAATCTTCTTATAAAGCAGTTTTGACATAACTTTATTGGTAACATTGCAGAGAGAGATTGGCCTGAAGTCGCTCCAACTCTTAGCCCCTTCTTTTTTGGGAATAAGAGTAATTGTGGTGGCTGTAAAACTCCGGGGCATTGGAGTCCTTGCAAAGAAGTCCTGGACTGCATGTAGCAAGTCCTCTCTCAATATCGACCAGCAAGATTGAAAGAATGAAGCTGTAAAGCCATCTGGACCTGCTGTACTATCTGGATTCAAAGCGAAAACAGCTTCCTTAATCTCTTCCAAGTTCGGTGTAGAACAAAGCGAGTAGGCAATATCCTCAGGAATAAGAGGTAAAACACTCATCAGCTCATTACTATTAATGAAGTTTGTGGCAATTGGATCCCCTGTAAAGCAATCCTGAAAATACTGCACTGCTGATGCTTTAATCTCTTCTTCTTGTGTGAGAGTCGTGTCAGATACCTGAATACTGTTGATTCTAGATCTGATTCTTTTCTTCTTTGTAAGAGAATGGAAGTATTTGGTGTTTCGTTCTCCCGCCTCCAGCCATTTACAGCAGCTTTTTTGTTTCCAGAATGCTGCTTCCAATGTTAAAGCATGAACCAGCTGAGCATTGCATCTATTCAAATCAATGGAATTGATAGTTGAAGGATCACTATCAAATTTTTTCTCTGCTTCAGACGCTGCCTGTTTGTCTTTTGCAATATGCTGGAAAATATTCCCAAAGCCACTTTTATTCCATTCCTTCAGGGCTGATTTGAGGCGATAAAGTTTTTGCTGGAATTTGATCATTCCATACCCTTGTGTAGGCTGGTTCCAAGATTCTTTAACCACTTGTAGGAAATAGTGATGTTTCACCCACATATTTTGGAATCTAAAAGAGGAAGAGGCTCTGTGTGTGGGATTGAAAGCTGACACCAGAAGCGGGTGATGATCAGACATGCTTCGAGGAAGATGAAGCACCTTAGTACAAGTAAAAATCTCGGTCCAGCCAGCTGAATAAAGTACCCTGTCCAGACGCTTCCAAATTCTCTTGTTAGTCCAAGTGTATGGCTCCCCTTCAAATCCGGCATCAACCAATCCACAATCCATAATCATATTTCCAAATTCCTCACTTTGACCTGACCTAAACACAGCACCTCCAATCGATTCAGATGGGGATAGAGTAACATTGAAGTCACCACCCAGAATCCAAGGTCCGGCTTCGGTAGAAATTTGAGAGAGGGCTGTCCATAAGATTCTTCGGTCAAGTCTGTTACAGTTGGCATATATGAAAGTCCCAAAGAAATCCTGATCAATCTGATTGGAATGAACTTTCATGTGGATGAACTGATTGTGGTGTTGAATGATGTCAATATCAAGCTTATAAGTAGCAAAGCACCAAATTTTGTTATTTTGATTTGCCACCACTGATTGAAATCCCAATCTTTTGCACATAAATGTTTTATCCAGAGGAATGAAAGGTTCCAGAATAACCAGTAAGTCTGGGTGATGATCTTTGCACAGCTTGTGTAAAATTTTCTGTTTACTTGTGTTTTCGATACCCCTAATATTCCAAATGAGAAACTGCATCATTTGTCCTGGTTGGTTGAATGAGAGGACGCTCTTGTGGTCCTTCGTGATGACTGAATGTTGGAAGATATCTTCTTTTTAGATTTAGAACTAAAAATTGATTGTTCCTTCCCATTCTGTTCGAGAGACCTGCTTCTTTTGTGGAAACTAGATACATGAGCATCTTCAAAGTCCACTTGTTGCTGGAAATTACCATTTTCCCTTGTTTGAGTCTCCAAGTGAGTGTTGAAAATTCTGCAGGCTTTGTTAAAACCCTTCGGTCCTTCTTTTTTAAGGACTGAGATAGCTGTCTCAATTTTTCTTGTATCATCAAACAAGTCTGGTAAAGATTCAGAAGGTTCTTCCTCTTGAGTTGGTTGATATTCAGTTGACTCACTGTCCTCAGAGGATTTCTGAATTTTGGAACCTGCATCAGAACCAGCATCGGAATCTGTTGCTGTAAACGGTAAAGGAGAATCGCTGTGCAGTTTTTGTCCTGTGTTTGTCTCATTCTCCATTTCCCTTAATTCCTCCTGGATGTCACATATACTAGGATTTAGGTTGTTTTCTGAATCTTCCTCAACCTGGCTATAATTTCCACCTTGTTGAGAATCTTCCAGTTCAATACCTTCTGTGCCAGCAATGCCTAACTCATTTCCCTTGTTTTCCTCTATCCTTGAGGTGTTAATTTGATCACTAAACACAACCTGCATTCTTCTTCCAAATGATCCAGCCTTGAACTTAAACGGTTGTTCAGAATCAGTGTCATTTTTGTGAATGCCAACATTACCCAATAATTTTTCTGCAGACTTTTCTCCAGCATTTCCAGATTCATTACTGCTATGGCCATTTTCCTCATGCCTGCCAGTTCCAGCAGTAACTCCTTTAGCAGGGTGACTGGATTCAATACAGGTTTTACCCACATTTATCCCAGAGTTTGTGATATGTTGCACACCCAATTCTTGCTGCAAAAGTTCATCTCCTCTGCCATTGTAGAGCTGTCCCTCTTCTGTCATATCCATCAGCTTTTCAAATTTGTTGTGATCTTCAATATCTTCATAATTCCTGGACAGAATTTTGACAGTGGTGGCAATGTTTTTCCCATTCCTTGCTCTGTTCGCAGTCTCTAGTTCATCAGAGTTTCCATTAGAAACTTCCACAAGTTTCCTTGAATGTGACTCATGATTTGTTACCACCTTTCCCCTTTTCTTGTCCAGAATCTCACACAGATCAGTTTGCTGTTGTTCAACCACAAATTCCCCTGCTGTGTCTTCTGGTTTTTTGTTTTTCATGTAGCAGGCATTGAAATTATGGCCTAAGTGACAACAGAAGGAGCAGAATTCAGGACAGCTCTCGTAAACTATTTTCTGCAAAAAAGTCTTCTCTCCAATCCCTAAATAAATTTCATAAGTCCGCTCTTTCATGAGGTCCAACTCCACACAAACTCTAGCAAGACTTGGACGCGTCAAATCAGCCGTAGGCTCATCAATTAAAAGAGGATTGCCAATCAGACTCGCAATCTTGAAAAGAGCTTGTTTGTTAAATAAGTGACAAGGAAGATCAGGGAGACGGATCCACACTGGAGCAATGGGAGATTCAACTGCTGGTTCAAAATCTGGAGTCCACTTAAAAACTCTCATAGGCAATCCTTCAAAAATCCAAATTCCTCGCAGCCACAATCGAGAAAAGTCCTCCTCACTGGACAGAGTTAACAAAACATGTTTGGAATTCAAAACACTAAGTTTAAATGATCCTTTGAGTCCAAGTTTGGTTATTCGAAATCTAAGAACATGCATAGGAGGTATTCCATGAGAAAATTTGCCAATGAGAGCAAATTTTAAGGACTAAGCAAGCATGGAAGTTTCAGCCTCAGAAAATCGGATTCCAGGCTGTCCCTTGAACTGAGACATTGATTCGAGCATAGAAGACTGAAAAGAACTGTCAAAAATCTTCTTAACGGCTCGTTGAGGATCAGACTGAACTTTTGTACGTAAATTACCACGCGTAACAGCAGCAAAGCTACGTTTTAGTGGAGGTTCATGAGGCTTGATAGGATCAGCAGAATCCATCCCCGCCAACTGAACAAAGCCAGATACTCTCTCCACGAGTTCAACAAATTCAGCAACAAAAAACTCACCAATCACAAGCCAATATCATGCACACAGTCGTCCCAACCATTTCCAACCAATCTCCCTCGACGCAACAACTCCAGCAACAAACCATAATCCAACAGCCAGTAAATGAAGAAAAGCAGACATACAAATCAAAGGCTCCATCTGAAAGGGTGTGAAAGGGAAGAAATCACCTGAATAGCGAGCTGGAAGGGGACCCAAGACATCTCAAAGCAGTTGGGAGAATTCTGGGCAAAGTTGAATAGTGCTTCGAATCAAACCATCAGCAACGAGAGCAGACGAATACCAATGGGCGTCGCAACGCCACTGGAAACAATCACCAACAACTGAGAAAGCCTCCAAATCAACCCAGAAAAAGCAACGCGATTTGGACTCCGAGAAAGAAAATCTGGGAGAATCTGGAGAACTTCAACTGAGTCACGTAGAGCAATCGCCGTCCAGCTGGGTGTGTCGTCGAAGGTCGGCCACTCTTCGGCGCTCCTCCTGGAGGTCGAGCGCCGGCGAGCAACGACCGGAGGTGGCCGGAAAATCAAAAAATAATTTTTGGAGAGAGAAAATCGCCCTGATCGTAGAGAGAAGGCAGATAAATTGTGAAAGGTGCAGAATGCTTGGTTTAGGGTTTAGGGTTTTTTTTTTAAAAAAAGAAACCGCCAAGGGCGTGAGGCACTTTTCGGGGTCCTCAACCCATCATCATAAACTCACAGAAAAAGTACAAGGAAGCATTGAAAGAATTAAATTAGGAGTACTACTCCTTTACAGTAGAAGAGCATGGACATGTCCCAGGGCTACTTAAATCTAAAATATGGGTACCCAATTGAGTCTAAGTGCAAAATGCCTCGTAAGTTACCATGAGTATGGAGTCTATGAATGACAATGAGGTGAGGCGCCTCACAAGCCTCGGATGCAAGGAGATCTGCTGCTTGATTGGCCTCACGGTAGATATGAGTGATACGAACTTCCATTAAGTTTAAGAGATAACGTATGTTATGAAGGATGTGCTGAAGAAGCCAGTGGCCAGTATGCTCTGAAGAAAGAAGAGAGATGATAGAAGTAGCATCCACCTCAACCCAAATCTTGGAGTATCCATGCTGCCAAGAAAGAGTTAGTCCTCGGTGAAGGGCTTTCAACTCGGCCATTGTATTGGTTGAATGTCCCAATGGCTCCTTAAAGGCAAAAATAGTTTGGCCTTTATGGTCTCTAAGAAGTCCCCATGCTCCGGCAATTCCTGGATTCCCATGAGAAGCCCCATCCGTATTCAGTTTCGTCCACCCTATTGAGGGTTTAATCCACTCAACAATTTTAGGCCAGATGGTGCAAGGAGATGGCACAAAAATCCCAAAATGAGAAGCGATGCAACGGTCTCCATGCCAATGCGAAGGTTTCCACAATTTACATCGAGAAATGGTATGAATGTAGGAGTAGACCTTATGGATGATATGACGAGCATTCACTGGGAGACCCCGATGTTTAGCATCATTTCTGGCACACCAAAGAAACCACAAAATAAGAAAAGGAATAATGTTTCTGATATGGACCTGATTATAACTGCAATGAACTTCCCAAGCCTGGAGAAATAAAACCACATTTGAAGTTTGGGGAATCGATTGGTGGAAAATGAATGCAAAGTGATTCCAAACTGCTTGAGCCTTCATGCTAGAAAAGAAGATGTGCTGGGAAGTTTCCTGATCACGGCAACATAAACATTTAGAAGGAAGGGCAAATCCTTTCTTCTGCAGTCGATCATCAGTTGGAAGCCAATTATGAAGCAACCTCCATAAGAAAATCGAGATGGATGGAATGATAAGTGGATCCCAGAATTTCTGAAAAATAGCTTTTCGGTCTCCCTTGTCCCTAATAAGTTGCCAAGCAGATTTAGTAGAGAAATGTCCATTGGTGGCTAGTTTCCACACCGGATGATCAAGAGCTCCGTTGTGAATAGGTGTGGTGATGACAAGTTGGCAAATGTCCTCCGGAAGAACAGATTGCAGTTTAGTCAGATTCCATCTCCCATGAAGCCAATAATGGTGGATAGGTTCTGCAGATCCCTCCATGGAGGAGATGTGAGCCAAAGAGCCTTCATGGAGCCAGCAATCATGCCAAAATGAAATGGAGCCCTTCCCAATGTTCCAGAAAATGTGCTCTTGGACCACCGGATAAATTTTAGTAAGCCGCTTCCACGTGGGAGAATCATGAATGGATCGCTTCACCGGGTTTTGAAAGAAACCCCCACAATATTTTTGGAGTAGAAACTGGGCCCAAAGTGAGGATTGAGACCTAAATCTCCACCATAATTTAATGGAAAAGGCCTCAATCACATCTCGCATCTTTCGAATTCCCAAACCACCTTCATCGCGGGGCTGACATATGTTAATCCATTTAGTCCAATGAATTTTCCTTTGGTTATCCGTAGAGCCCCAAAAATATTTGGAGAAAAGTTTTTCAATCCGATCAAGAGTAAAGAGAGGAGGACTGATAACTTGAAACAGATGGAGAGTCATAGAAGAAAGAACGCTCTGGATGAGTTGGATACGTCCACCATGAGAAAGAAAATTATGTTCCCACCCTCGGAGCCTTGCATAGATCCGATCCAAAAGGTCATTAAAAAGAGAACATCTTTTGTTACCTTTAAACAACGGTGCACCAAGATAGGAGACGGGCAGCTGTTTCCAACAAAAACCCGTAAGATGCTTAATACGGTGGATGGAGGCCTGTGAGGATCTCCTACTAGCCATGAAGAAGCTCTTGGAATAATTTATCTGTTGGCCAGATGAGCATTCATAGCGCTGAAAAAATTTCATCAGTTTTTGTAGCGCTGGATTTCTCGCCTTTGTGAAGATAATAATGTCATCTGCAAATGCTAGGTGAGAAATGGGAAGGCCACCTTTGGTGTCAAAATACATATGGGAATTCTGTGAGAAAAGTTTCTCCAATCCACGTGAGAATGTCTTGGCTGCAAGAATAAAAAGAGCTGGAGAAATTGGGTCGCCTTGACGTAGCCCGTGCGATGACTTGAAAAATCCAGCAGGGTTACCATTAACGAGCACAGAGAACCAGCAATTGTTGATGCAATTTCTGATAAGATTAACAATCTGAGGAGGAAAGCCCATATGAGAAACCACTGTGAGAAGGAAATGCCAATTCACCCTATCATAAGCCTTCTGCATGTCAAGTTTAATAACAAGGTTGTCAAACTTCTGTCGATTGTCAATGTGGTGGACCAATTCCTGGGCCAAAAGAATGTTATCACAAATAAGCCTCCCAGGAATGAAACCACTATGAGCAGAGGAAATGAGATTCGGCAGGATTGATGCAATTCTTTGGTATAGGAGCTTTGACATAATTTTGTTCACGACATTACAGAGGGAGATAGGCCTAAAGTCATTCCATCCCTTCGGGCCATCAATTTTGGGAATAAGCACAATGGAAGTTGCTATAAAACTCCTGGGCATGGGGGTGCCACAGAAAAAATCAGTAACTGCTTGCTGAACATCTTCAGCAATAATTGGCCAGCAGAACTGAAAGAAAACGGCTGAAAAACCATCGGGGCCTGCAGCGCTGTCCGGGCACAGAGAAAAGACCACTGCCTTAATTTCAGCAAGCGCTGGAACTGCTGACAGGGAGTTTGCCATTTCTGGGGTGATCTTGGGTAATAGATCCATAAATTCATCCATATCTGAAGTAGATGTGTTTCCACAAGGAGCTGCAAATAAATTCTGGAAATAATTTACTGCTGAAGCTTGGATGTCTTCCTTTGCGGTCAGGAGTGTATCCTGTTCCAAAATCTGATGAATCATAGACTTGGCTCTTTTTTTCTTGACCAAAGAGTGGAAAAATTTAGTGTTGCGTTCGCCCTCCTCAAGCCATTTACAGCTGCTTTTCTGCTTCCAAAAGATGGCTTCCAAAGAGAGAGCATAGGTGAGATTGGCATTGCACTTGTTTAATTCAGCAGAGTTAGCAGCTGAAGGATCCCGATCAACTTGAAATTCTGCTGCCGTAGCTGCCTGTTTAGCTTGTTCCACCAGCTGAAAAACATTGCCAAAGACTGTCCTATTCCAACTTTGGAGGAAACGCTTCATTCGGAAAAGTTTCTGTTGGAGTTTAATCATACCAAAACCGTTGACAGGTTGCTGCCAAGTCTCTTGAACAGCCTGCAGAAATTGATGGTGTTTAGTCCACATGTGTTGGAAACGAAAAGAGGACTTGGCCTTGAACTGTGTGTTGATAGCATTGATAAGAAGAGGCCGATGATCAGAGCTTCTTCTAGGAAGATGGATAACACGAGTGCTCTCAAACGAATTAAGCCAGCTAAGGGAGTAAAATACTCTATCCAACCGCTTCCAAACTCTTTTATTGGTCCAAGTAAATGGATTCCCTTCGAATCCAGCATCCATCAGCTGACAATCCATAACCATACTGTTGAAATCCTCTATGGATCCCGAACGTTGGGAAGATCCTCCGAAAGTTTCAGAAGAAGAGAGCGTAGCATTAAAATCACCACCAATGATCCAGGGTCCACAAGTTGTTGATAGGTCCTGGAGCTCGGCCCAAAGGAGCTTTCTATCACCTCTAACACAGCTGGCATAGATGAAGGTACCCCAAAAGCTCTGAGCCAGCATCTGTGAGTGAATTTTGACATGGAGAAATTGGTTGTGGTCCTTGATCACCTCAATATGTGTGTCGGTCTTAGCAAAGCACCAAATTTTGTTTGAAAAATTAGAGAAGACTGAAGAGAACCCAAACCTTCTGCACATGAAGGATGAATCAAGCTGAATGAATGGTTCCAAAATGACAAGAATATCAGGTTGATGATCTTTGCACAAACTGTGTAAAATTTTTTGTTTACTGCAACTCCCAACTCCCCTAATGTTCCAGATCAGCAGCTTCATGACAGGTTATTTTTGAGGAGGTTGTGACGAAGATCGAGACCCTCGTTTATGAGTATGGTTAACTGCCTTGCTCTTTGTGGTTTGAGAGCGTGTCATGGGCCCTTGAGGATCATCATCTAATGATTTGTTCCGTCTGTGTTTGGCAAGGGAAATGGCATCAGAGATATCAACCTGTTGTTGAGATTTTTCAAGTTGGTCATTGATTCCCTTGTTTTGCAGATTTTGTGTTGCTGGTGTAGACACACTACGAAGCTGGATATTTTCTGTCTGTTTGTTCTCATTCGGAAATCTTTCCTCCTGGATAAGTTCGTAATAGTTAAAGGAAGGACTATCAGAAAATTCACTCAATATAACTGCTGAATTTATCCCAGAACAGAATTGGTCATCCGATTTTTCTGAAGAATTTGCTGCTGCTTCAGTGTTCTGTTTGTCTGGAATTTCTGCCTTTTCAGAGTTTGAGTTGGAGAAGCAATTTTCTGATGAGGAATGGCAGTTATGGTCACTAACAACAATATTGATATTTTTCCCCGGCCTACCAGTTTTAAAGATAAGAGGTGAAGCTGACTCTGAACTTGTAATAGTATGGGGAGATTTTCCAGCAGCAGCCCCTGTTTTATCAGCATAAAATTCTGCCTCGCAGTCTTGATTTTTTCTGTGTTGCTTTGGCGAACAAACAGGTTGTTTAGAGGTGTCCTCATCCTTGTCATTCAGCTTCTGTTCTGCTTGCACAACACTTTTGCTCTTTTGCATATCAGTATTTTTGGACCAAATTTTCCTTGACCGCCCAGTTTTAAACATACCAGGTGAGGCAAAATCTGTGCACAGAATTTTCTGCGTTGCTGTACCAGCAGCAGACCCAGTTTCAGACCCAGAATTTTCTGCACCAAATTCTGCCTCGCATTCTTGATTTTTTCTGTGTTGCATTGGCGAACAAACAGGTCGTTTAGAGGTATCCTCACCCTTGTCATTCCGCTGCTGTTCTGCTTGTTCAACAGTTTTGTTCTTTTGCAAATCAGCAGAAACGGATTGGATTTTCCCACGATTATCTTGTTGCTTTCCAACCACTTTAACTCCCTTACCTCTTTTCTGATTCAAAACTTGCCTGAGATCAACATCTAACCTGGAGTTCTGAGCTTCAACTTGTTCAGTTCGACCCAACTCCATATTTTGTTCGGTGGGAGCCTTAAAGTTGCAGCTGGATGAGTTATGACCCATATGACAGCAGAAATGACAGAATTCAGGGCAGTTTTCGTATTGGACCCTTTGTGTAATAGTCTTGTCCCCAATCCCCAAGAAGATTTCATGAATCCGTTCTTTCATCAAGTCAAGTTCCACACAAACTCGAGCAAGACTCGGGCGTGTCAAATCTGCTGTAGGTTCATCAATGAGCAACGGTGACCCAATCAGGGAGGCAATGCTAAAGAGGGCTTGCTTGTTAAACAAATGGCAAGGGAGCTCAGGAAGCCGAATCCAGACTGGAGCAATAGAAGATTCGAAGGAAGGATCAAAGTCCGGGGTCCATTTAAATACACGCATAGGAAATCCCTCAAATAACCAAACACCTCTCAACCAAATTCTGGAGTAATCTTCTTCGTTAGCCAAGGTGATAAGAACATGTTTAGCATTAATGACTCCAACTTTGAATGATCCCTTAAGACCGAGTTTTGTGATTCGGTAACGAAGAGCATTCAAAGGGGGGACGCCATGGGAGAATTTTCCCACAAGGGAATATTTTAATGGCTGAGTAAGTAAGGCAGTTTCATCAGCTGAAAATCGAATGCCCGGCTTCCCTTTAAATTTAGAAAAAGTCCCAACCAAGGTGGAGGATTCGTCAAACAATTTCTTAGCTGATCGTTGGGGATCCGATTGTAATTCAACGCGTTGAGACCCCCGAATGACAGCTGCATAGCTGCGGGGGGGTGCTGGATCGGCTGAACCAGCTTCAGCCATGCTCCACCAACACCCAAAAATCACCAACACCAACACCACCAATCTCCCTCAATTCAGCAACTCCCACAGCACAAACAAAGCACAAAATACCCGGCAAGGGTATACCAGAGTGAGAGAAGCAGCAGGTTACCTGAAAAGGGAAGACGCAGTGCCCGTCTGTGAACTGTTTAGTCCGCCACAAATCGAATAAGCAAACGAACGCAGGCCAAGAAATTGAAGGTTGGGGAAGAAAGCCCAGAGAAATGCGAGTCAATGAAGCCCAAAATCGCTGATAAACATATTTGAAAAAGCGCCAGCCGAGAATCGCAAAAATGCGAAAAATCTGGAATCGACAAATCACGCTGCGCCACTGGCTGAAAATTGAAGCGAAGGACCGCCGTGAGCAGGGGAGTACTCGGCGACCCAAGCCGGTGACCGACGATGACCGGAAACCGGCGAAAAAAGCAAATCGCTTTTTAGAGAGAGAAAATCGCCCAAATCGCCCAGATTTTAGAGAGAAGGAGGAGAATTTGAAAAAAGTCCATACTGATTTAGGGTTTAGGGTTTAGGGTTTAGGGTTTGGGGTTTGGGGTTTGGGGTTTCGGGTTTAGGGGTTTAGGGTTTTAGGGTTTAGGGTTTAGGGTTTAGGG